>CM019826.1:43037467-47948624 GCA_009763385.1 Coix lacryma-jobi var. lacryma-jobi
CTCCTCAAGACCTTAATAGATTACCTAATGGCTTCATTTAGAAGACCCCGAGAACCGACTACTATGGTACTCGGAACTCAGGCTCGGGGGCTGCAGGGTATAATCTATAAAGGAAGTGTTTTTTCTTATTCAAGATTTACTCAGAAAAGGCTCCAAAGACCCTCAAAGTTATTATAAATAACAAGAGGCTCGGGGGCTACACCCTATGGGTGCACTTTTTGTAAAAAGCGCACACCATGGATTTTCTTTACTCTCGGAGCACTTCAAGATTTCTCAAGACATTACTCGGAGATTCTCAAGAAGAAACTGGAAGATAATGTCGTGAAGAAATGATGAAGAGCTCGGGGGCTTGACGGACCAGGATGTCAGAGATATCATCTATCGATGATTACTCCGACTAATCCAGGATGGTTTTAGAGATCCGAAGACTTGTAACAAAGTGTACTTGGATTAGGACTCTAGTTTGTAACTTAGCCGAGTTGTAAAAGGAAGTCCTGTAATTAGAATAGGACTCAGATATTGTAACCGGCTAGGACTCGGTCTGCGCTGAGGCTCACCCGGATATATAAGGGGAACCGGGCGCAGGTCCTAGATCATCGAATATTGAATCATAACAATACACAAGGCACACGCCGCACTGGACGTAAGGTATTACGCTATTTAGCGGCCTGAACCAGTATAAATCACTGTCCCTGTGTAATCGCCGAGTCCTACGAACGCCGATCCCCACCGAACAAATCGTCTGAGATTACTCAAGACGAGTTGCCGGTTAACAAACATCGACATCCTGGTAGATTGCATTCTCGCTAGCCAGCTCCTACTAGTGTCGGGATTGACAACCCCATTTGACATTAGTAGATAGCTCCTTTAGCTTCACTCCTTTAGGTATAGTGACCGGACTTGCTACAAGCACTTCTGACGTCGTTGCCAGGAATAGATTTCATAGTCTACTCCTAGTAACAACGTTAGCAAGTGCCAACAAGCATTTCTGGGCCGTTACCAGGGATAGTTGCCTAGCTCTATCTTTAGTGAAGCTAAGAACTACCAACAAGCATTTCTGGCGCCGTTGCCGGGGAAGGCAATTGGTGTATCGGTTGAGTCCGTGTCGAATTTATCTTCGCTTAAGCTCCCGCTTAGCGAATCCCATCTTACCCCATTCTTTCTTTCCTTAGTCCTTCTTATCTTTTTCCTTCATCTTCTTCGACTTCTTTCTTTCTTATCTCGTTCTATCTTCACGATGGCCAACAAAACCATTCATGAATTTTCTGCTCCTTCTGTCGCTAATGTAGCGATAGGACCAGACGTGATCGATGCCAGCCTCAATTTTGAGTTAAAACCGGCTCTGATCACGATGGTCCAAGCTAGCCCGTTCTGTGGCAAAGCCCATGAGGATGCCAATGCTCATCTCCAACAATTCTTGGAGATTTGCGGCACCTTCACCATTAAGGGGATAACACAAGAAGCCATCCGTCTTCGTCTCTTTCCTTTCTCTTTGCTAGGAAAAGCGAAGCAATGGTTCTATACCAGTCGCAACGCTGTAGACACATGGACAAGTGTTCCAATGCTTTTCTCGCCAAATTCTTTCCGATGGGCAAGACGAATGCTCTTCGCAACAAAATCTCCAGCTTTACGCAACAAGCCGAGGAATCTATTCCCGAGGCTTGGGAGAGAATGCAAGAGTATGTCGCTGCTTGTCCACACCATGGTATGGAGTACTGGCTATTGATCCAGAACTTCTACCATGGCCTAACCCCACTCTCTAGAAGCCATTTGGATGCCGCCGCCAGCGGTGCATTCTTTTCTCTGAATGTTGCAGATGCTAAGGCTCTCATAGAGAAGATGGTGTCGAACCAAGGATGGAATGACGAGAGACTGCAGCCTCGTAAGCGAGGTATGCATTCCCTTAAGGAGGCCGACATGATCGTGGCCAAGATGGACCTGCTGGCAAAGAAGCTGGACAGCTGTGAGAAGATGAACCAACAAGAGAGTGTCCAATCTCTGGAATCCTACATGACTTGTGAAGTCTGTGGAGAAACCGGACATTCTGGGAACCACTGCCCTGAGTTACATGAAGATTTGAACTTCATCAACAACAACAACGGTTTCCGCCAACATAATCAAGGATGGAATCAGCACTCCAATTCTCAAGGTAACAATTCATTCCCTCGCTCTAATTTTCATAATTCTGATGATTTCTCGTTTTTAAAGAATTTAGTTTACTCACAAGGTAGAACTACTGAATTCTTGAAAGAGAGATTAATGTCGAATGATAAAACCCTTGAGAATATAAATGGTAAATTGGAAGATTTCTCATATGCTCTGAAAAATAAACTTAGTTTTAATAAGATGTTAGAAACCCAGTTAGCTCAACTTGCTGCTATCATACCATCTTTTGAAACTGGCAAAATTCTTGCTAAACCTGACATGGAAACTGCAAATATGGTTGAAATAAAATATTTTAACTATTATGAAGATCAAACCATGACTATTAAAAAGGGTGATCCTGGTAGTCCCATAATTAGATGCTCAATCTTTGGTGAAGTATTTAAAAATGTCATGTGTGATTTAGGATCGAGTGTGAACATTATATCTAAGGATTTCTATGAAAACTCGTTCTTTCCACCCATGTCATCCACATCTGCCTATATTGTGCTAGCTGATCAATCTACTTGCTATATAGAAGGGATAGTAACTGATTTACCTGTTCAAATTAGAGGCTCCTATGTTCCTGCTGATTTTATGATTTTAGATATGGGAAATAGAAAAGATATGCCTCTAATCTTAGGTAGACCTTTCTTGAATACTGTGAATGCCTGCATATATGTGGGGAGTGGTAAAATGCAAATGACATTAGGAGGGAGGAAGGAAATGTTCTCCTTTTCCCGTGGTCCCGCATATGCTGCTAACATGCAGGAAGCAAAACCCGTTCGTACCAAGAAGAGGCGCCCAAGAACAAGGTGGAACAGAAAGGAAGAACCACTTCCTCCTGAGTTATGTAATTCACATAATAAAGGAGAGGTGCCAAAAGAAGAAGAACCCGATGAAGTACTTAAAGAAGAAGCACCCAAGGAAGAAGATCTACCCAATAAGGATGAAATTCCATGGATCTAAGGTATGGATTTACTTTTAATTGTTATTTCCCTTTTCAAATAAATAACATATGTTATGTATGTAACTAAAAAAGTTATCATTAGTTATATGCATAAGTATATGTTAACTTAACTAGAATAATAAAATATCATAATAGGATAGTTTCCCTTTTCACAACATTAGATAGTTTCCTTTTTAATAAAATGAGAACAAGAGCTCCGACCGAGAAAGATGAAGACCCTTCACCAAGCAAGAAGCCAGCTTGGGGGAGATCCTCGCGCCAATAAGGTATGTTCCAACCTCACTCTTTATGTTCGGTTCTTAAATTCTATATCCTTTGAATGCTATATGCTTGCCTAAGTATCCATTCCATGAATAAAATTGATAAAATCTGCTTAAACAAGTTGAAACCTGAATAATATTTGAAATATGTCATGCAAATGCTATTGCTATGGTTTGAGTGACCGGTCTTATCTAAGTTGTAGCTTTTGTGGGTTGCACATGCTTTAACCGAAATCATGCTTAGTGAATAAAGTTAGTAAGAAATGGAGTAATTCTTTAAACTTGCTAAGGTGAAATTAGGACCTAATCTGGAGGATTTCTTTTAAAAATTATGAAAACCTTGCTAAAAGTTCCTCCTAGATTTTATCCCATCCCACCACCAGCCAAATATTTGTTAGTCAAAACCACAAAGAGCTTTGTTTGTGTTGAGCTTTGTTAGACCTCATAGATCTTAGTAGAGAAGCTTATCATATCTTTTGAATCAAGATTCACACACCCACCATAAATTGCCTACTCTCCACTTTGGAAGTTTTCAACCACCAAATAAATTGCTTATTCTCTACACTGGAGATATGCAATACCTTGCTAAACGTCCCACTGCTAGCCTTATGTTATTCCTACACTGGGAATAAGCATTTCTCTCTTTTCCCCCTTTTTTATTTCTAAAATCCTTTCCTATAGATATCTGGGGAAATCTAGAGCTAAAAAAAAGAGAGAGAGATATGAAAAAAAGGTGAGCAAAGTAGCTCAAGAAAGGACCATGTCCTAAGAAAATGAGGAGCAAAGTAGCTCACGAAAGGACTATGTCCTAAGAAAATGTTAACACAGAATTTTCGCACTATGACAAGTGGGCCAGCACGACGCAGATTCGGAAGAAGTCACCACCTAAGGGATTCGGCAGATAGCGAACGCGGTCGGCTAACTCAATGCATTCGGCAAGGCTGTGAAGGCGACTAGTCAATGGCGAGCGGGTTCGGCAATATGGCGCTGCGGTCGGCTACCTCGGGTTAAGTCGGTTTGCGACACATACGGCATATCAGAAGATTCGGCAACGGAAGATCTTGTCATTGTTAGCACGTGCCGATTATTAAGGGAGGCTTAGAATAAAAGGCATCGTATTTTAGATGAGTTTCCTGTTTTGTCGTTGTAATCGTGTCCTCCTGGGACTCGTAGGACACCAGGGTATAAATATAAACCCTGAGACTATTGTAAAGACGTTCACAATCAATACAACCAACCCGGCCCCGTGCCGTCTTCGAGTCCAAGTCGTGTCGTCGTGTTCTTCGAGAGGGGCCATCGATCCGTCGACCTCCGTAAGTTCCGGCAACCTTGTTATCATGTCTAGTATCGTGCGGCGGATTTAGATATGGTGCAAGTAGTCTCGTACGTTAAGCTTAGTATCGTGCGGCGGATTTAAGCTTATGACGGGAGGTTTTTGCTTATGCCTTGTATCGTGCGGCGGATTGAGTCATGAGTAAAAATAGTTATCGGCTCTGTTAGATTTGGCAATCTGATAGATTCATTAAGTTACCTTGTGTTATATGTTTTGTTATGTTTATCTCATCATAACACTTTTGCCCAATCTAGATATCGTTCGGTTCGGCTTCATCTTTATAGATCTACTCTGTTCTTCCACGTTTATTATTGAGAGGTCTGTTATGCAGCAGATCTATTGTTCATAATAGCCGATCGGATCGTATTTGGATTGCCACGTGGTGAGGGTTCATGCATGCTGAGCGCGTTTGATCTATGACAAGGCTAGGTGTCGTGCGGCAGGCACAGGCTTTAGATTAGCTTAGTCATGCTTAGTTTGTATGTTCAATCCCCGTGGACCCCAACTCAGTTGTACAATCGAGATTGGTTAAGTTTTAACTTATATCTAATACATCATGCAAGTACGATTTTTATGCAAACGTGTTCGGCAACCTGTTATTCACGTAACCCTGTTCATATTGCCGAATAATTTTTAAACCTGTTGGCAGATAGCTTTCATAGCTATATGTCGTCGTAAGTGGCTTCAGGGCCGTACATCTTGGAACTGTCTGGTCATACCCGGCACGTTCCAGCTTTGTATTTAACAGTTTATCTCCCTTGTTAGTTGCAGGGCAAACTGACTGGCACGCACCGGACTTCCGAGCACCCGGGCCACAATTGAAGCCAGCTTCTCCGGCTTGCTGTGTGATTGGCACAGTGCGCCACTTTTGGTGCCAACACACTTTTTGGCACGCCCGGTGGGACACCCTTTTTTCCTGCAGCGATGGTCGAAGTCACTGAAGCCGAGGCCAGCAACAAGGCGGGGCTCGTGCAGGTGCAGCTCACTGAACTACCCGACGAGTACAGAGAACAGGTGGATGATGCTTGTGCCGAATTCCAGGCCAAGTGCCTAGAAGCCTTTTCCAAGAACAAAAGCGGAAATGTTCGCCGTTTGCACGATCTGCCGAAGCCCGTCCAGCTCAACCCGAATGATCCCGGGGAAGCAGAGGCAGTGTCGAAAATGTCTCATATGATCAACGAAGCTGTCTCTGGTGCCATCGGTCGCATGCATGGGGCGTTTCTCAACACTTTCCGCACCATCATGATCGCCCAATTCGGCCCCAAGGCCGATGAACTTATGGAGGCCGAGTTTGGCCCTATAGCAGGACCACATCTTTTCAATCTGCCGAATCACCTCAAGGGGGCAGGAGCTGCCGGTGAGGAGACCCCGCCTAAGGCTCAATCAAGTGGGATGACCATTCAGGAGAAGCACACGCCAGAAGGCCAGTTGCCGACCATGGGGCAGCTCACGTTCGGCACTAAGGGTCAGCCGCCAGAGTCAACACGCAAGATCTCCCCGCAAACCTATAGGCTCATAAGGACTACTACGGAAACGGGTACCATGAGATGCTTGAGCCTCACAATATAGAGGGTGCCCCGCATCCAGGATATGGGAAGCCGAAGATCTTCCCTGAATGGTTCCACCGTGTGGCTCTACCTCCCAGAGTCAAAGTGCCGACGGACCTGTCCAAGTTCTCCAGCTTAGACGACACCAGTACGGTGGAGCACGTCAGTCGTTATCTGCTCCAGCTTGGGGAGGCCAATACCGAAGACGCCTTCAGGGTTCGGTACTTCCCGTCGTCACTCACTGGACCGGCATTCGCGTGGTTCACGTCACTACCGCCGGGCTCTATTCTCTCTTGGGCGGACTTGGAACAAAAGTTCCATACACACTTCTACACGGGCACCAAGGAGAAGAAACTGGTGGACATCATGTACGTACGCCAGAAGCCGAATGAGACACCACAGGACTACCTGCGCAGGTTCAGGGAGGTCAAAAGCCAGTGCTTCGGCATGCACCTGCCGGACGATCAGCTTCCACCATTGGCCGTGGCAGGCATGCTCCCGAGCATCAGGGACAAGCTGTTCGGTCAGGAGTTTGAAGACTTGGGTCATCTCTCCCGCCGGCTGAATGAGATGATTATCCAAGCGCAAGGCTTCCGGAGGGAAGGGCGTTTCCAGAAGGACAATGTCGCGGCACAGATGTATCAGGCTTTTCTGGACGAAGCCGATAACTATACCGACGCGGAAGATGATGAGGTGGCCGCTGCAGAGCTCAACTGGGACAAGGAGCCGACCCAAGCCAACAAGCAATGGCTGCGCCAGCAGAAGGGGGCATACGACTTCGACGTCAAAAAAGCTGACAAGCTCTTCGAGTTTCTGGTTGCCGAAGGGAGAGTCAGGCTACCCCCGGATCACCCGATGCTGCGTCCCGGAGGAGTCAAGGACAAGAAGTACTGCGGTTTTCATAACACTAACACTCATTCTATTAATGATTGCCGTGTGTTCAGGACGAGAATCCAGAAAGCCATCCAGGACGGCCATATCAAGTTCAATGGCAAGATGAAGATCGATGCAAACCCCTTCTCCCAGAACGCCGTGTTCTTCTCAGTAAACATGGTAACCCCAGCGGATCCCAAAGGCAAAGTCAAAGTCCTCACCTCCGATAAGGCACGCGAATCTGGCGCAGTGGATCCCGATCGGCAAATCACTGGCGATGAGCTCCGGCAGCGCGCCCAAGCCACGAATAGCCGATACGAGCACGGAGAGTCATCTTCCAGGCGCAGGCCTACCCACAGAGATCTCCTTAACAAATGGCGCCGGCAAAATGAGAAAGAACAGAGGCGTCTCCAACGCGAAGAGCGAGAACTCGAAGAGGAATACCAGCGTGAAGACGGTCACACGGGAGTGCACCGGTATCGGCTGGGGGAGAGGGCTTACCACAGAAAACAGGCCCATCGTTGGGAACAAGAATACCGCCAAGAGCGGGAGCAAGAGCACTGGGGCTGCCCGTTCTTCCGCCACTGCTGGAACGAAGGCCTGAAATTGCCTGCCGTCAACAACTGCCCCGAATGCAGCGATCAGTACAGGGGGTATAGGCAGGATCGGGTCAACCGCCGTCCCGTTCACGAAAGGTTGGGAGCTCGCGTCCCGATGAGCGATCGGCGCCTGAAAACGGAAAGCCCGGGCCGGCAAGCCAAGAGATATGCCGATCGAGAGTGGGTGCACCACCAGGACGACGGCTAGGAGGCACAGCCTCGCCCATATAGGTGGCAAAAGGGGCAGTGGTGCCCACCAGGGCTCA
The DNA here is from genome assembly GCA_009763385.1 of Coix lacryma-jobi var. lacryma-jobi. Lineage (NCBI taxonomy): Eukaryota > Viridiplantae > Streptophyta > Magnoliopsida > Poales > Poaceae > Coix > Coix lacryma-jobi. Next base: position 43,045,458 of record CM019826.1, read on the forward strand.
GAAAAAGCCAGAAAAGGAGAGTGCAGCGCCTCCGGAACAGGGAGTTGGAAGAAGCAGCCGCCAATGGGAAGAAGCAAGAATGGCGTCCGAAGGAAAAACCAGATGACACCGACAAGGGCGCTGACGTGGCCATGACTTTCTTCCTTCCCCTGGAGTTCATGGCTCCTGCCGGCCGGGGGGCACAGGACGAGGTGTATTCGGATTCCGACGAGGCCGAGCACGACGAGCTCGCGGCACAGCTCATGTTGTCTCAGAAGGCAGCATTTGACAAGCCAGCCAAGCATCGGCATTTGAAGTCGTTGTATGTCAAGGGGTACGTCAACGGGAAGCCGCTAACCAAGATGTTTGTTGACGGCGGCGCAGCAATAAACATCATGCCCTACGCTACGTTCAGAAAGCTGGGCATGAACGATGAAGACCTACTCAAAACAGATATGATACTCCGCGACTTTGCCGGCAATCCCTCCGACACTCGGGGTGCCGTGCACGTTGAACTGATGATTGGATCCAAGACGCTCATTACGACCTTCTTTGTCATTGATGGCAAGGGGGCATATAGCTTGCTTCTGGGAAGGGATTGGATCCACGCCAACTGCTGCATACCTTCAACCATGCATCAAATACTCATACAATGGGTTGGAGATGACATCGAGATTGTCCAAGCTGATGACTCGGTGAGTGTTGCCACTATTGAGCCCACCTACTGGGAATTCGACGGGGTAGACTGCTTCTCCGATCGCGTGTGGGGAGAGGGTCCTGTCAACGTCTACGGCAGGGATCAACAGCCGATCCAAGCAATCGGCTCTCAAAGCTTCTTTTAGATGGACAACCCAACCGACAGCAGCGAGGGCAAGCTGGGACGTGGTTTCACGTCGGCCGACAAGTTAGAGGAGGTGGATGTTGGTGATATGAGTAAGAAGAGGCCGATGTTTGTAAGTTCCAGTTTAGACCCTGATTTCAGAGTGCAGCTAGTAGATCTTCTAAAGGAGTTCAAAGACTGTTTTGCGTGGGACTATACAGAGATGCCCGGATTAGATCGATCTATTGTTGAGCATAAGTTGCCGATCAAACCTGGATACCGCCCATACAAACAACCTCCGCGCAGGATCTACAAGGAGGAGGTGTTGGCCGACGTGAAAAAGGAAGTGGAAAGATTACTAGAAGCCAACTTCATTCGGCCGTGTCGATATGCAGAATGGATCTCCAATATTGTCCCGGTGTACAAGAAGAACGGGAAGATGAGAGTATGCATCGACTTCAGGAACCTCAACAAAGCCACCCCTATGGACGGTTATCCAATGCCGGTGGCCGATTTGCTAATAGACGCTTCGGCCGGTTTTGAAATTATAAGCTTTATGGACGGCAATGCGGGATACAACCAGATCTTCATGGCCGCGGAGGACGTGGCAAAGACCGCCTTCAGGTGCCCTGGCCATTTAGGGTTGTTTGAATGGGTTGTCATGACTTTTGGTTTGAAAAATGCCGGTGCTACTTACCAGCGGGCCATGAATTACATATTTCATGAGTTGATCGGCAGAGTGGTAGAGATATACATTGATGACGTGGTAGTCAAGTCGAGAAGCAAAGAAAGACACTTAGCCGATTTAAGGAAGACCCTGGAATGCACAAGGAAACATGGCTTGAAGATGAATCCAACCAAGTGTGCATTTGGGGTGTCGGCCGGTGAGTTTCTGGGATTCTTAGTCCACAAAAGAGGTATCGAGGTTGGCAAAAAGAGCATGGAAGCAATTGATAAGGTAGTGCCGCCGACCAATCTCAGGGAACTGCAATCACTGCTCGGCAAGATCAACTTTGTCAGGAGGTTCATATCCAACTTGTCCGAGCGCGTGTTACCATTCTCTCCACTGTTGAAGCTCAAGAAAGATCAGGAGTTCGTGTGGGGTGACGTGCAACAGAAGGCTTTCAATGAAATCAAAGAGTACATGAAGGCGCCACCAGTGTTGGTTCCTCCACGACTCGACAAGCCTTTCAAGTTGTACGTGGCGGCCGACAACCTAACGATAGGGTCGGCCCTCATGCAAGAATTCGAAGGAAAAGAGAGAGTCGTAGCCTATCTTAGCCGAAAGCTACTGGACTCCGAAACAAGGTATTCGGCTACGGAAAAGTTGTGCTTGTGCGTTTTCTATTCCTGTACCAAGTTTCGGCACTATCTACTGAATGCCGAATGCGTGGTAGTATCAGAGTTTGATGTAATCAAGCACATGTTATCAATGCCAATTTTAAGTGGGAGGATCGGTAAATGGGTTTTAGCCCTTTCGGAATTTGACTTGCGTTTTGAATCGGCAAAGGCTGTTAAAGGCCAGATTATGGCTGATTTCGTCACTCACCATCGTGATCCTAACGCTAACATAGTGGCCATTGCCCCCTAGGCATTGTTTTTTGATGGATCGTCGTGTAGCAAAGGTGGTGGAGTCGGGATCATGTTGATTTCTCCCAAGGGGGCATCTTTCAAATACTCTATACCGATCGAGTACCCGGTGACTAATAACCAAGCAGAGTATGAGGCACTGCTTCGAGGATTGCGGTTGCTCGTGGATGTTAAGGCAGATGCCGTAGAGATCTTCGGTGACTCGGAGTTGGTGATCAGGCAGCTGACAGGTGAGTACGAGTGCAAAAACGACGCGCTGCAGGAATATCTCGAAGGTTGCCAGGAGCTCCTTAGACAGTTTCGATCGGCAACCTTGCAACATATTCCTAGGGGGCAAAACGAAGAAGCAAACCAGTTGGCTCAGACAGCATCCGGGTATAGAGAGAATCAAAATATTTTTGCACTTGAGGAAGAGCAAACAACCCCAGAAGATGATCAAGCAGTCCCAAGTGATAATCAGGCAATTGAAGACTGGAGAGACAACATTGCCGATTACCTCAGGGACCCATCCAGGAAAGTCTCCCGAAAACTCAGGTACAAGGCTCTTAAGTTCACACTCTTGGACAATCAATTGTACTACAAATCCATAGATGGGGTTTTGCTTAAATGCCTGAACCAAGACGGGGCTAGGAAACTGATGTATGAGGTGCACGAAGGCGTATGTGGTGCACACCAGTCGGCTCACCGTATGAGATGGTTAATCAGGAGGACTAGATATTTTTGGCCGACTATGCTCGAAGATTGCTTTGAGTACTACAGAGGTTGTCAGGATTGCCAGCGATTCGGCAATGTGCAAAGGGCCCCAGCATCGGCCATGAATCCGATCATTAAGCCTTGGCCTTTCAGAGGATGGGGCATTGATTTGATCGGCCAAATCCACCCTCCATCTAGCAAGGGACACAAGTTTGTTTTGTTAGCCACGGATTACTTCACTAAGTGGGTTGAAGCCATCCCACTGAAGAAGGTGACGTCAGAGAACATGGTGTCTTTCGTCAGGGAGCATATCGTTTACCGATTCGGCATCCCTCAGTCCATCACTACCGATCAGGGAACTCAGTTCACTTCCTCGGAGTTTTGTGACTTTGCCGAAGAGATGGGGATTAAACTCTATAATTCTTCCCCTTATTATGCACAGGCCAATGGACAGGCAGAGGCTTCTAACAAAATCATGATTAAAATCATTCAAAAGAAGATCGAAGAGAAACCTAAAAGGTGGCACTTAGTACTCAACGAAGCTTTGTGGGCTTACCGAATGGCTTGTCATGGGTCGACTCAGACGTCGCCATACGAGTTGGTCTACGGGCATCACGCAGTGCTACCATGGGAGTTGCAATCGGGATCAAGACGAATTACATTGCAGAGTGACCTAGCTAAAGAAGATTATAAAGATTTGATGATGGATGAGCTAGAGGATTTGCATTTGATTCGTCTCAAAGCCTTGGAAAATATTGAAAGGAACAAGATACGCGTTGCCAAGTACTACAACTCGAAAGTGAGAGAAAAAGGATTCGAAGAAGGGGACCTGGTTTGGAAAATTATCTTGCCAATCGGTACCAAAGACAAGGTATTCGGCAAATGGTCCCCTAACTGGGAAGGGCCTTTTCGAATTCTGAGGCGTGCTCCGGGTAATGCGTACATTCTGAAAACCCTCCAAGGAGAAGAGTTTGCTAGGGCAATTAATGGACGTTATCTAAAGAGATTTCATCCTAGCGTGGAGGTCGGTGCATAATGGAATCAAGGTCTTGCGGGCACCGACGGCCGATACGAAGTTGTATCGCCCTTAGCACAAAAATGGCCGATAGAGTCTATCGCCCTTAGAACAAAAATAGCCGACGTAGTGTGTGTCGCCTTTAGCACAAAAAACGCAGGAATACACGCGGTACTAAGAAATTGGTCAAATGGGTTCTCACAATGAATGGGCCGCACCCAATGGGATGAGTCGTGTTCTCAATAGGTTGAGTTTTCGGCTGTATCCTCGTTCGGCCAACTTGGTGATTGGATAGAAGTAGTTGCCGAAAGTGCTTAATGACTGGCCGGATGGGTTGCAAGGAAAGGGAACTGAGTTACACAGTGCACGGATATGTTATATACAAGTCAAGTGTTTGAAGCTCGGGGTTCATTACAATGATGCTCCGGCATTCAGGAATTCGGTGAGGGCACTCAAGGCTGCCGTCTTCACTTGTTGGACGTGGTCTAGAATCTTCTGATCTTCGTCCTCTTCGTGTTGGATCCTGGCGAGTTTTTGGTCAAGGTCTTGATCCTCGAGTAAGGATTTTGTCACCATGGATGAGACACCTTCAAGCGCGTCGGGCAATCTAGAGAGTTGGGAACTGCGAGATTGAATGTCAGCAGTTACTTGGGCTAGTCGAACTTCCAGATTGGCTTTTTCTTCTTCCAGATTTTTAGCTCTAGCTCCAGAGTACATTGAGAGTTCTTCATTGATTGATACTCCTCATATGAGGTAATGACCGTTTGAGAGCTTTGGAGCTTTGCAGCCTGAAGAATGCTCTTGCTAGATGTGTTCCTGACAGCCCTCTTCACTGGAGCAAAATGATTGTCGAGGTCGGATGCGGCATCCAAGGAGGATTGTACGTTGATGGGAAGATGTTGTCTGATGGGGTCCAGCAGCTGCTTGATTTGGTCTGCATCCCGAACCAGATGGATGATGTCCCCGCCGAGCAAAGCCGCTATATCCTTCAGACGGCTCTGAACAATGGAAGAAGAGCCTTGGTCTTGACTCGGTGATTTTCGCTTAAGGAATTGTTCAACATCAAAAGGGTAGCTTGAAGTCCCAATGATCATCTGAAAAAATGAAGAAAGGAATTCAGCCGAATGCATAAGTCCGTCATGAAGGATAAATGAGGGGTTATCACCTTTTGAGTTGATTCACCCATGGTTCGGTTTTCATGCGCGTACTGATCAACGAATTCGGCGGAACTCTGGCCCGTGTACTGTATAAGCCCGAGAGGATTTGGAGGCTGGGTATCTTGCCGAATGGATTGTGTCTTAGCTCTGGGTGGACTCTGATCTGGCATGGAGTCTGTGTGATCATGTGGGTTTTGTAAATCTGGATCAGAGCCATGAGAGGAGTCTCCTTGCATTATGCTCTTCAGAAATGTATCTGCCAGCAAGATCATTAATAAGAGAGCACTGTATTCAAAAGAAGGGGTGATCAGAAACATACCGACGTCGGCTTCAGAAGACTGTTAGTGCTCTTGATCTTCAATATTGATAGTCTCACCCTCCTCTAATGTGAGGACTTGGGGAGGAACGGGAGTACCAACCTGCCTGGTTGTCCTAAGCCTTTTGGTTTTCGACTGCAGAAAAACAATGATTAGAATAATAGTCGAATTACCAAATGCCTGAAGACGATGTGTGGTACCTTGGAAAATCCTGCGACTTCTTTGGTTTGCTCGAAGCTGGGAGAGTCATCATCCATTCCCCTTTTCTTTTCCGGTGTTGAGGAGGTGGCAGATTGTGAAGCAGAAGTCCTCCTGGGCCGGTTTGGGTTTGGAACCTTGTACTTGACCAGGCTGGTTGGGGGTGCGGGAATAATATCCTGAAGGAAAGCAAAGTCAGAGCAGAGGTTAGCAAGAAAGGGCTGCATGATTAATCGTAATAAAGTGAAGTTTGAATGTTACCTCGCTTTCAGAAACGAAGTCCTCTTGTAGCTGGCAACATAGAGGATGGACCGGCACGTTGAAGACATGGTCATGCAATTCTTGCCACCAGGGGGCATAGAGGGAATGGATGTTGTTTATCAGGTGAAGGGCTGATATTTTCCTCTCTGTTAGGTCCTCTCCTAAGGAGAAAACTTTCAGAAATTCAACACCCTCTTTGGGGATGGCTTTCCTGGGGTTGATGGCATTGGAGAGGGTAAGCCTTGGTGGGAGTTGACCACACCCAAACTGCCGAGCTACTATGTTCGGCTGATAGAATTCATATGTAAATGCAGCTTGTTGGCCATGGTGAAACTCAGCTGGGAGGATGCAGGGTCTGATAAAGGCGTTCAGTATTTCTGCGGCTTTCTCATCAGAAGGCCCTGACCCATAGCTGAAATGTAGAGGGAAGGTAATGTCATTTTGCCCACTGTAAGGTAACCAGTCCACACCCGGGAAGCCTTTGTAGAAGAGTTCAAAAAGGTTGCCAATGTCCTTCCTGACTTTGATAGCTGTTGCCACCTCCCCATATGTTTGGCAACCTTTGGTGGTCTTCTTCTGTCCTTCGGCATAGTTGATTGATGGGAAAGAGTGGTTGCCGAGTGGGATAGATACTATCTCATACATATGGAGCTGCAGCCACATTTGGACTACCCACCAAGGGCCATTAAAACATGGCATCTGGGCTGTTTTCCCATTCAGGTCACGATTGATGCGGCATATTTCAGAGGATGCTTGATGCATCATATGATAAAGGGTGCCCAGTAACAACCTGCCCATAGGGATACACTTGCCATTTGAAAGTTGGTCGGCTAAAAGGAAATAATTCAGAGTCGGTTCATTGGCTTTTCCACAGAAGAAGAATCTGCATAGCCACATATTCAGAAAAGCTTTGTGCTCTGCTTTATTTACAGATTTGGACTTTTTGTTGTGTTCCTTGATATAGCCTGCCCATCCAGTGTTAACTTTCAGTACTCCCTGGTTGATTTTTCCTGAGAAGGTGTCATGGGAAATCGGGAGCGTGATGTTCAGGCCAGTCATCAGGTAAATGTCAGATAGAGTGATAGACATTACGCCATGACCAAAGACGAAGGCATTAAGAACATCCGACCAGAAATGAGATGCAGCTATTAGCAGGGATTCGTTCTTTTGCATTTCTGAAAGAGAGAGCTCCAGGGCATGGTTGATTTCTTGGGCCTCCCATGTGACACCGTACTGACCATGAGTTCTCCTGTACCAATCTCTCCAACCGGCGATAGGGGGAAGGGACCAGTTCTTAAAGGTATTTTTCCACTGTTTCGGCGCCAATACTCCAGATTTGAGGGGAAGTCTCTGAGATTCCGTTTCAATGAGATCGGTTGGATCTTCACTCCCCATTGGCCCGAGAAAGTAGGAGTCAGGATTGGCTGAGAGTGGAATCAGAATCTCGGATTTGAGGTCCTGGCGGAAGAAGTCACGAGAAAGAAAGGATCAGAGAGCCGAATAATATGAAGAAACCGACCAAGAGATTGCCGAAACTGTAACTATGGCTAGGGTTTTTACCTCCGGGACTACATCAAAGGTCGCCATTGGGAACTAGACTGAGGATTTGAGTTTCGTGGGAGCTAATACTTCGGACGGCGGCGGTGGAGCTTGAAGAGATGGTAACCTAGATTCAAGGTCAATTTCAGAACAAATACCTTTGTTCAGAAATTGAGGGGGCATGTGTTAACACAGAATTTTCGCACTATGACAAGTGGGCCAGCACGACGCAGATTCGGAAGAAGTCACCACCTAAGGGATTCGGCAGATAGCGAACGCGGTCGGCTAACTCAATGCATTCGGCAAGGCTGTGAAGGCGACTAGTCAATGGCGAGCGGGTTCGACAATATGGCGCTGCGGTCGGCTACCTCGGGTTAAGTCGGTTTGCGACACATACGGCATATCAGAAGATTCGGCAACGGAAGATCTTGTCATTGTTAGCACGTGCCGATTATTAAGGGAGGCTTAGAATAAAAGGCATTGTATTTTAGATGAGTTTCCTGTTTTGTCGTTGTAATCGTGTCCTCCTGGGACTCATAGGACACCAGGGTATAAATATAAACCCTGAGACTATTGTAAAGACGTTCACAATCAATACAACCAATCCGGCCCCGTGCCGTCTTCGAGTCCAAGTCGTGTCGTCGTGTTCTTCGAGAGGGGCCATCGATCCGTCGACCTCCGTAAGTTCCGGCAACCTTGTTATCATGTCTAGTATCGTGCGGCGGATTTAGATATGGTGCAAGTAGTCTCGTACGTTAAGCTTAGTATCGTGCGGCGGATTTAAGCTTATGACGGGAGGTTTTTGCTTATGCCTTGTATCGTGCGGCGGATTGAGTCATGAGTAAAAATAGTTATCGGCTCTGTTAGATTTGGCAATCTGATAGATTCATTAAGTTACCTTGTGTTATATGTTTTGTTATGTTTATCTCATCATAACACTTTTGCCCAATCTAGATATCGTTCGGTTCGGCTTCATCTTTATAGATCTGCTCTGTTCTTCCACGTTTATTATTGAGAGGTCTGTTATGCAGCAGATCTATTGTTCATAATAGCCGATCGGATCGTATCTGGATTGCCACGTGGTGAGGGTTCATGCATGCTGAGAGCGTTTGATCTATGACAAGGCTAGGTGTCGTGCGGCAGGCACAGGCTTTAGATTAGCTTAGTCATGCTTAGTTTGTATGTTCAATCCCCATGGACCCCAACTCGGTTGTACAATCGAGATTGGTTAAGTTTTAACTTATATCTAATACATCATGCAAGTACGATTTTTATGCAAACGTGTTCGGCAACCTGTTATTCACGTAACCCTGTTCATATTGCCGAATAATTTTTAAACCTGTTGGCAGATAGCTTTCATAGCTATATGTCGTCGTAAGTGGCTTCAGGGCCGTACATCTTGGAACTGTCTGGTCATACCCGGCACGTTCCAGCTTTGTATTTAACAGTTTATCTCCCTTGTTAGTTGCAGGGCAAACTGACTGGCACGCACCGGACTTCCGAGCACCCGGGCCACAATTGAAGCCAGCTTCTCCGGCTTGCTGTGTGATTGGCACAGTGCGCCACTTTTGGTGCCAACAGAAAATGTGAGGACACATCCTTTTGTCTACTCACTATGTATCAAAAAAAAAGAGAGAGAGAATTATCATTAGCTCTAGACCCCAGAAATTAACTAGGAAGGATTATGAAATATCTCTCTATACACTTCCACATAACCACACATGCACATCTTGATCAATTTTTATGATTTGCTGCTCCTTATGATCTGAGTGTCTAGCTTAGCAATAAACATCAGGCAATTTGCTCATGATTCTTAGCCTACCTATAACTCCACATATCATTCTTTAGAAATAGGAGAGGCTACATTTTGGCCTAAGTGAGGATTTAAACACCATTGAGTGATTGAGTGAATCTTGAAGGACTTAAGCAAGTTTTTATCTTTTGAAAACCTTGAAAAACCTCCAGACAAAATCCTAGTGAAACCTAAGTAAGATAAAAGTTTCCTATCTACTACTTTATTTCACTCTTGCATGTTTGAAGTGAAAAGCTATAAGCCCCACATTGCTATAATTAATGATATATACTAAGTTATTTCTCACTATACAATATGCACTTGTATACATCTTAATTTTGCTACCTATTTCATGCTTAATGCTTGAACCGCATTGTTGCTCGAGGACGAGCAACAGGTTAGCTTGGGGGAGCTTGTTGATGGTCCTTAAACACCTGTTTTACCATCAACATTTTACCCTAACATTCACCAAAAAGGCATGAAATGTAGTCAAATAGGTTTCAAACTAACCGAATTCCACATGTCCATAGATTTTGATTTGAATGCAGGATTTGAACCAAATTTGGATATTTGAACCGCCAAAGGCCAAGCCCACTTAGCAGGGCCCAATTGGGCCTCAGGGGGGTGGCGCCCGCCACCCCTAGGTGGCGCCCGCCACTTGGGTTGGCCCAAGTCCACTCCCTGCCACGTCACTGATCCGTGTGACCTCCCTAAGGCCAAATCTTGGCCCTTGGTCACTAGGTCAGTGGCATCGGACGGCTCAGGAGGGGAATGGCGTGGATCATGACCAATGACGGTTATCTGGACATGCAACCGACCTTGCAACCGCCTCTCTGGAGCTTCTGGATGCCGTTGAAGCAATGACGGTGCATCCAACGGTGATGGGGGTGGCGGCCGCCACCTAGGGCTGGCGCCCGCCACTAGGGTTAGCCCTAGGTCGGTTGGCTTCCCCCTATAAGTACACCCCCCACTCCACAAGGCTATAAATACCCCCTGGAGGCCTCACTTCATCACACACACACATCAAACACAACAAGAAGCAAGCAAGTAGAAGCAAGCAAGTGAGAGCTCAGAGAGCTTAGGCAAGTAGGATAGCTAGTAGAGAGAGTATAGCTCTAGTGCCCTCGCTACAGCGCGGCTCTTAGTTTAGCACAGCTCAGCCCTGACCAGTGGCATAGTAGCGTAGAGCTTGCTAAGAGAGAAGCGGGTGCGAGTGACTGGCATCGGAGGTCGGTTGATTTCCCGGCGTCTCTGGTCTGGTTTGCTCTCTTGTATCTCAGGTACATTTATCATTATTTCAGTATTACTTTTGAAGGGATATGGGGATGCTACGCTAGCCGAATGCCACCACTGTGGTAGCCGAAAAACGGTTCCGCTAGTTAGCCGAACGCTACTGCTGAGTTAGCCGAACGCTACACTGAGTTAGCCGAACGCTACGCTGAGTTAGCCGAACGCTACGCTGAGTTAGCCGAACGCTACGCTTAGCCGAACGAGATAGCCGAACACAAGAATTTCGACCCCATCCACTAGGAACTACTGCTAGTTATAGATCACGGGATTACCACTAGACGCGCAGGTGCAGCGGAAGATGTCTCGGTGTAGACGTGCGCGTCACAACGATGTCGTGTAGATGTTCACGTCCGTCCTTCACGTCTCCACGTGCGGTTCGTCCTTGTGCTCCAGATGCAGCACCTCCGAGGTATCCACACGTACAGGGAGGAAGCGTCACGCCTCCAGACTGCTAGGTCTGCGAGGAGTAATAGGCGCGGGCGTGGGGTGGGCGACGGCTGTCAACAATTGACGTGGTCATCTTCCTGGTCGCCTCCACCCCTCTTTATATAGGCGTCCCTAATGAGCCCACCGACCTGGAGGCCCATTAGCAAACCCTAATCCTAATCTGATTCAAGTCCAACTCGAATCAGGCTTCCAGCCCCTTAAGCGTGCGACCCTATGGGTTCACGTACACATAGACATGGCCCGAGTACTCCTACTCGCCCAATAGTTGACGGCGGCCTCTAGCAAGACGTGTCAACTCCTATGTATACGCAAAGATCATATCTGACGAACCACCACGATCACATACACATAATTCCCTTGCCACACGATATTTGGTCCACCTCATAGGTTAACATTTAACCTAAGCACGGCCATGCATTTTATGATCTAATCATTTGAGTGGTCCAGTGATATCTCTCTCGCATGGAGAGGGGCAAATCCCATCTTGATCGTCTATGTCTCACAGCATGTTTCCTGACAAACCCGAAGACTATCTTTATGACTACCCTGTTACGAAGTAGCGTTTGATAGTCCCTAAGTGAGTCAATTCACATCTTGAGAACATACCACAATCTCAGGTCGAAGGACATAACGTACATGATGTGTAAAGAGATAATAAGAACATCTCACGTTGGGTCAGTCCAGCCCCATGTCATACATGTGCCCACATTACTAGTTTGACATCTCCATGTCTATGACTTGTGAAACATAGTCATCAACTAATACATGTGCTGATCTAATGTTCATGTGTGTCCTCACATGAACTCCGATCAGGGACAACTATCAAATAACCATACAAGTAAAAGAGTTTCACAGACAATTCACATAATTGCCAATCAATACAAGTTGTCTTTAATGGATATTCAATGAACATATAATAAATCATGGATACAATAGAAATATCATCATCTCTATGATTACCTCTAGGGCATATTTCCAACAACTTTCAGTATTACTTTCAGTATTACTTTATCAAGTACCTTGAGTGTGACCTAGTTATCCCTACAGTTCAATTCACTTAGCCATAGTAGTTAATCTCTAGTGTGCTTAGTGATTGATCTTTGCCAATAGGTTGCTTAGTTAGTCTAGTGTTTATCTTATTAAGTCAAGTATTTGCTCTGACGTCCGCAAGGGTGTCTCTATTCAAAGCTAGGGTAGAGATAGTTAGAATATAATTAAGCGTGGTGCTTAGTTATAGACTTACCTTCAGATACGGCTGGACCCCCGGATAGCTGTGGTAGCAAGCAGGTGGTGACAGCCCTGTGCGCCTTGAATTCCACCACATAGTTGGCCTAGTTTAACAGTAAGGCTCGTTGTGCTAGCGTTCAACCTAAGTCAGTGGTAAAGGCTAGTACGCCTCGGTACTTGACAAGATAGGAATAAAACTATACTTAACTTAGTTGCTTTATTGACTTTTGCCTGTCTTGCTTTGTAGCTGTCTTGCTTCGTAGCTACCCTGCTTCGTAGTTATCTAGGAGTAGTAGTAGTTATTAGTTAGTTATCTTAGTTATCTCTAGTTTCCCTTATCTACCTATCCATCCACCCTACCTTACCATCCATTTCATCCTTACCTATCCACCCATATATTCTTTCTAGCCTTTCTTCCCTTCTCTCCTTTTCCCTTTTCTCTTTTCTTCGACTCTCATCCCCTCCTTGACTCGACTCATACACCACCCTAGCCTTCCCTTGGGATCAAATAAATCGACACCTGGTACTCCCAGGCGAAGTGCTACTACGATAGTTCTGTGCGCTTGCAGAATCTCCTCCTGGTAGATTGCATTCTCGCTAGCCAGCTCCTACTAGTGTCGGGATTGACAACCCCATTTGACATTAGTAGATAGCTGCTTTAGCTTCACTCCTTTAGGTATAGTGACTGGACTTGCTACAAGCACTTCTGACGCCGTTGCCAGTAATAGATTTCATAGTCTACTCCCAGTAACAACGTTAGCAAGTGCCAACAAGCATTTCTGGGCCGTTACCAGGGATAGTTGCCTAGCTCTATCTTTAGTGAAGCTAAGAACTACCAACAAATTTCTTAAAGAGTTGTTTTATCATATTATCAGAGAACGAAAGTGAGTAAAAAAGAGATTCGAACGTATCTTTGCGGGCCGTCGATGCTGTAGGCTAAATTGGGACGTGCGCTACTCTTCCTCTGGTTCCCTTTTGATTTCTTAGCAAAGGAACTCTTCGAAAGGGCTCTTTGCAGAGAATTCCGTCCTAGGGATGCGGCGAGGTCTGCGCATGCCCGTGGTTCTTGGATGCTCGAACAACAATCCTCTTTGGAACGAAGGGAGCTCTTTTATTTCATTTTCTGGATTACAGAGATATATTGCCGGCGCCCTTTTGGCGGCACTTTTAGAGGTACACAAAGGAGACAAAGAGAGGGATTCGGTGTTGAATCCATGAGATCCTATCTCCTTTGTGAGCGGCGAAGGGTCATCAGGGTTGATGCATGCTTTGTCCTTGGGCTCAGTCCCTTCCCTTCCCTTCTCTGACTCGTTCAGCATGCCCTCTCCAGGGCGGTGTCTTGAACGTGTTGGAGAACCAGACGTGGCATGCGCGTCGTCATGTCGATGGAAGAAGAAGACGATAGGCACGAGTCGCGAGGACCTTTTGCCATGAATGATTTCCTCATTGTCTGAGGAAGGAAGAAGTGGGGCTGTCGGGCTCGGCTTGCCCCACTGCGTGTCACCTTTCTGCCGATCCTTTGGAGGAAACAACAACCTGGAGTTGTAGTACCAACACGCAGGTGGTGATGCAGTTCGGGCGAAGAACTAGCAAGCTCTTCGGCTCGCCTGGTTATGCCACGGGGGGGGGGGGGGGGGGGTGGGAGGTATTTCGGGGTCACTGAACTCCCGAAAAACCTCCACCGCCTTCCGTGGCAGCCCATGGAGGAGGCAGCTGGTTCCATTGCACTCAACATCCTCTTTTAGCTATGCCTATTCCTGGGTGACATGCATGTCGTCGGCAGTCTCGAGCGAGCTTAGAAGGACGGTAGCGGAAGCGAAGCCAGCCTCCTCTCCTTGGCTTCTGTTTCTCCTCCTGGGGCCGACTCCTCCTCTCCGCATGAGTAACATCAGCGAACGGAGAGGGAGAGCAGTGCGTGGAGGCGAAACGAGGAGTGACGTAACATCAGCGAACAAAAGTGTTCACTAATGGTGATCTTTCTTGGTCATTCCTCTACGGGATCCGAGAGGAGCCATGTCCCGCGCAAGGGATCTGTGGAGCCTCCGAGAGCCTTTCTGGTCATGGCGAGCGGCTCTCGTCCCCATCGAGGATGAGCCGTGTCTCCGGGGCTGGTTGGAGGCATCACCGTTAGGCAGGGCATCTGCCATCCGGAACTGCAGGAAGTCGCAAGAGACACGCGCGGCCCCTACCTAGCGCGCCAACTGTCGGTGTTTCGGACCCGGGGGTCTACACCGACGAGTGAATTTGTGTGCGCGTGTTCCCTGATCCGGATGGTGATGCAAGAAGAACACAGGCGGTTTATCCTGGTTCGGGCAAGAGAAGGCCCTACGTTCAGCGGGGGGGGGGGAGAGATTGTATTATCTTGCACCGAAGTGCTTGTACAGGGGCGAATACAAGCGTGAACGAGAGAGGACAGGGTGTGTGAAGGAAGGAACTAGGACCCGGGAGCTAACCCTAGAATCCTAGACTATGGTGGAGAGCCTGAGGACTTGAGTGCTTGAGTCCCGCTTGCCCTAACCTAAGCCTCGGCGTGCCCTTTTATAGAAGAAGAGGAGGCACGGGGTTACATAGTTCTAGGGCTGTCGTAGGCGATGATGTCACCGATGACGTTGGAGGTGACGATGCCGGTCATGTCGGTGCCGCTGTAGCGACGCACTTCGTCCTGTGGCGACATGCCCGGCGATGGCGGTGAAGTACGATGCCCATGCACCGGTGTGCGCAGAGACGTCGTATCGGGAGTTGTTGGAGAGCGGACCAGTCCCGATAGAACCGTGCTCGAGGGTGTGGTCGAGACCTTTGCTGTTGGACCCGAGGATAAGCGGAGGGGGTCGAGCTCCGGACCATACTCGGGACGTGGTGTTGTATGTACCTCGAGGGGTTTCCTCGAGAGGTACAGTGCATGGCATGGGGCGATAGCTCCGCACGACGTGCTTGTTTCCCGGGGATAGCGATTAAAGTTCTATTTTAGTGGGGTACGGTCAACTGTGTATTCGCTGTAGCCATGCGGGCCTTGACCGGAGTGGACAAGATGCAATTAATGCTTCTGGGGTCGTACAAGTGGTAGGTACGGGGTAATCATGGCTTGCTTCCTTCGCTAGGAAGTCTTCGAGGTTGGGGTTTGACCCCTTCGTGTGGAGGGTCGAGGATGTACGGCGAGGCTTTCATCCGAGACCTGACGCGGAGGGCTCAGACGAGACGGAGAATGGGCGTTAGCCCGAGGCCTGGCTCGGATGGCTCGGGCGAGGCGGAAAATAAGCCCTAGCCCAAGGCCTAGCTCGGGAGGCTCGGGCGAGGCGGAGAGTGAGTGCTAACCCGAGGCCTAGCTTGGATCATGGGCCGCTGCGGCCCACTTCCTCTTGATGGGCTTTCGGCCTGGTGGCCCACGTAACGTCGGTTACCTTCTTGGCCTTGGCTGTGTTTTTCTTGATCGAGGTTTTAGGGCACCCTTTTTCCATATTGTCGACAGTACTTTTGAATACGAACCTTCCCGCCATAATTATATCGTGCTTTCCCGCCATAATTATATATCATGCTATCCCACCAAATTTCATTGCAAATGATTCAAATTAGATCAAACAGTAAAATATATACACATGATGAACAAAGTATATTTATGTTACAATATTATATATACATATATAATGTTGTTTCTATTTAAAAACAAAAGAAGGGAAACCCGCATGATGCTCGAAGAGATTCATACTTTGGATCCGTGGCATACTCCGACTCGTCATCAAAGCGTTCGCCACCCTCTCGAAGAACCTCCCTCAACAAGAACCCACCATAGTCATCTTGAAGTCTTTGAATGTCCTTTTGCTGAATTGATATCGAAGGATGGAATGACTTATGCTGCACCAAAATAATCAGAAGGGGCAAAACTAGTTAGATTTAAATTAATGAGATGTGCGGATACATGGGTGTATGCCGGATCTTGAGATGATGAGTGATTGTCAACTGGGATGATGCGCATGTTCTTTGGCTTGTGTTGTGCAGGTGTTGAGCTCGGATACGGTGATCAAAGGCAAGGAGAAGGTCAAGTAGAGACGTGTCGTGCCGATGGACCCGGAGCAGTGAAGGGCGAACGTGAGGCTTGGACTGACGGACCGGTGGCCTGAGGATCGGCCGTGGTGGCTGACAGCCCAGGATAGCGACAAGTGAAGACTTGCGTGTGGACGGGGTGCACGGGCGGTGCATTCCCTCTACGTCTCGGTTTGGTGGTTGAGCCACAGAAAAACCACCGAGTGGACGGTTTCCAGGTTTGGGCCCCAAAACCTGGATGCGGCCGGTTTCCGAGTTTGGGCCACAAAACTCGGGCTGAGGACAGTTTCCAGGTTTGGGCCTCAAAACCTGGGTGCTGGCGGGTTTCTGAGTTTGGGCCACAAAACTCAGGCGACGGACGACAGGTTTCCCGGTTTCGGCCTCAAAACCGGGGGATGGCCCAGGTTTTCCGGTTTCGGCCTCAAACCCGGGGGGAGGTCCATGAAAAGGACGAGCAGAGCGGTGGCGGCACGTGGCGGCAATCGGTGAGGTCGCGTTGAGGCGAAGCTACCAGTTGTGCGGGCGTGGCCGTCGGATCACCATCAACTTCGAGTTGGTTAGGAATACCCTTAGGGTTAACCTACTTGCTCATTAGCAGTAGGGGTAGAAGGGGCATAATTGTATTAGGCTATATATGGAGAGGCAACCCCTCCCTCGAGACTATCTCAGCCATTGCTATTTTCATTCCATTGCTATTTTCATTCTAGGGTTTCCTGCTTCCCATTCCCTGCTGTAGCTACTAAGATCCGCAAAGACGGTGAACAATACCTCTGTGTATTTGGATTTTGTAGAAACGGGACCAGATTCCCGTTGTCTCCTCGTGGGGAAGAATTTCGGCTGGCAATTCGTGGTCTTGATTCGCATTTTGAACTTGTTCTTCGCGTTCTTCGTTTCTCCACGATTTTCCCGTCACTCGATCTCCCTCCTCACTACGTCTTTTTTGAATCCACTTGAATCATCTTGTTCTTTGATGTGAGAACATTTCCACTGAAGGAATTTAACTCTACCCTCACGAACAAATAGATCGGGTCGATTCAAGTTTCATGGCAACTTTTTCGTTCCTACACCTTCCCTTTCGATTTCCCGTGGATTGAGTTGATTTGAGCGGAAGATTTCTTGGGGATAGCCTCCTAACTATCTTGTGATCATCTTCTCCAAGTTTGGGATCAAGGGATTTTGATTTGGATCGATTTTGGGAAGATTCGGGAGAAGGGCGACCGAAATCGCCCTCTCTGGGAGTTGGTGGACAGTCCGCCACCCAGGGCGCGGACAGTCCGCGCATCGGGGCCGAGCCTGTTCAGTGGCTGCGTGTCTCGGTGAACAGTGCCGAATTTTGACCAGCGGACAGTCCGCCGTTGTGATCTGCGGATAGTCCGGGATCATCCAGGGAGGTTTCAACAGCAGTGCTGTTTTGCACATTTGGCCAACAGACAGTCCGCCAACCATTCGCGGACAGTCCGCAGTAGGGCCGGACAGTCCGGGGCCATATCCGCGGACAGTCCGGGACTCGGCTGTGTGTTGATTTTTAGTGCGTTTACTCTCCCGGCTTTACGATTTGTTTTTCGGACTTCTCGTTTGGCCCTAGAGTTAACCAATGAACCTCTCTAGGTATTTAGAGTTTTCCCGACGTAGCCTTCCATCTACGTTCGGGAGTCAATTTTTGGGGTCGAATTTGAGCCGGAGCTGTTGGCATTTGGCTTGCTCTTGTTTGGTGGTGCCTCGCTGTGATCCTAGGGTTCATCCACCCTCTTCCAAGGGTCGTGGGCATCACGTTTCGGTCGAAGCTTTTCGGGGTTGATTTTTGGGACAAAGGCCAAAGTTTTGAGAGAAATTTTTAGGCTCCCATTCACCCCCCTCTGGTCGCTTTCTGGTAGAATTCTCGGTCCTTCAATTGGTATTGGAGCGGGTTAAGGATCTTCCACCTTAGCCGGTTTCAGATCCACAGAAGGCGACATGGATCGCGGTGTGGGCAAACCGCCGTTTTTCGATGGGACGAATTATGCGTATTGGAAGATACGCATGTCGGCCAATCTTCAGAGTATGGGTGCTTCTATCTGGGAGATTTGCAACAAGGCTGATTACGTGGTCTTGGATGCTCGTGTGACTCAGCTGCAGATTGACGAGCACGATGCCAATAGCCGAGCCCGTAATGCTCTTTTCTCATGTTTGAGCATGTCTGAGTTTGATCACGTTTCTCACCTCCCCACGGCTCAAGAGATTTGGGCAACCCTCATGCCTTTCCATGAGGGAACCACTCAAGTCAAATCCCGTCTCTATGAGTCGCACAAGAGGGAGTATGAGAACTTTCGACACATGCCTGGCGAGAGCATAGAAAGTTTATTCGCTCGCTTTCAGGTTATTGTCAACAGGATGAGGGCTAACAAGGAGTTGTTGCCTTTCGATGATCATGAGAGGGCTCTCAAGCTTTTACACACTATCGATCGGTCGGTGTGGGACTCCAAGGTTCAGGCAATCATCGAATCGCCTAACTATGAGACCCTCACGTGCGACGAGCTCTTTAGTAAGCTCAAGTCCAGTGAGATTGACACCATGGCGAGGGCTTCTTATGAAAATCCTTCTGGCCCGTCGATGGCTTTGGTTTCTGGCTCTTCTGCTAACACCTCTGGAGGCTTTGCTTTGTCATCTCTTCTTTCTGTCACAGAGGAGCAGCTGGAGTTCATGGCGGACGAGGAGTTGGCCCTGCTTGCCAATCGGTTCTTGCGGTTCCACAACAACCGCATGAACCGTCGCCGCGGAGAAGGACGTGGTGGCTGCTACGAGTGTGGAGGCTCGAACCACTTCATCGCTAATTGCCCGAAGAAGAACAAGCAAGTCTTCGGCAAGGCGGATCACAGCCACAAGTATGACTCTGGCAAGCGCAAGGAGAAGTGTGTCCCCGCCAAGCACAAGTGGAGGGGCGGCTTCAACAAGGAGTACATCAAGGAGAAGTACTTGGAGAAGGCCCAGGCCGAGCAGCGTGCTTTCTTCGCCACGCTCAGCGACGTCGACGACTCGGATGACGACTCCGCTGCATCAAGCGATGACGAGTTCGAGAAGAAGAAGAAGATTGAGGACAAGCTGAATGGCCTCTGTTTCTTCGCCGACAACGAGGGCTTCTGCACCATGGCCCTCGGCGATGAGGTCAACGGCGAGCTGGAGGAGATCCCTCGGAACGACGACGACACCTCCCAGGTATCTCAAACTCCTGACGAACTCTCTGCTGAGGTTGACAAGCTTACTGCTACTCTCCTTAGTCAAGATAAACTACTTAGACTTGCCGCTAGGGAGAGAAAGGAGTTTAGGAGGAAGTGGGAGGACGCGGTGAAAGAGCTTGAGTCTGTCAAGTCCACCATTGTCGTGTCTAAGGAGGATGAGTGTGAGATGTGCTCCAAGCACATGACTGACCTTCTCACTTTGAGGGGGAAGTATGTTGCATTGGTTGGAGAGATGGATGAGCTGAAGGCTAGACCAGGGTTGCTGGGTGCGTGCAAGTCTTGTGCTGGCTTGCAATCCGAGTTGGCAGAGAAGAATGCCAAGATTGTGTCTCTTGAGAAGGCCAGCTCGAATAGCACTTGTGTGTCTAGGTGTGTTTTGTGTGAGGGTTTGGAGATGGAGATTGCGAGCATGAAGCATGACCAGATGCAAACCGAGGAAGAAAACACATACCTTCAAACCATCTTGTCATGGGTGTCTAGTGGTGAGCCACAACTTGGGATGATGATAGCCCAATTCAAACGTGTTGCTGGAGGTCCCGGTGTTGGTTTTGCTCAGGGTGTTGAGTGTGCTTCATCTTTTGGGAAGGTTGGAGAGTTTAGTGATCTTAATCCGAGTGAGAAGCCCAACTCCACCACTACTCCCAAGCTAACCAAGATACCACCCAAAGAGCCTCTCAAACCTAACACCAAGGATGGAGTGTTTGTGGAACCTCCAAGAGCTCCACCCAAGAAGCAAACATGGGCTCCAAAACCCAATCACCTGAGGAACAAGCTAGACACTATGCCACCAATCCATGAGGAGCTCATGTCTCAAAAGAGCCAAGTGATCCATACCCAACATCGTGAGTACCAACAACCCCCTATGAGAGCGGTGAGGTACCACTGTGAGCACTGTGGGAGAGATGGACGCTTGAGGGAGTTTTGCTTTCGGTGCAAGAGAGAGGAGCGTCGAGCAAAGGAGATGAACAACACAGACATGTACCATCCTTTCCATGATGTATATGTGCCGAATGTTCAAAGGAGAGCTACTAGGACTAGAGGTCCAATGCCTCAAGGTCCTAGGCCGCAAGGAGGACGTGCCTGGCGGGAGACTGCTTCTGTGGGCTATGGACTCCGTGGGGGAGGCTTTGTTGTTGAGCGTTACCCCCACCGCGTTTTGAGTATCGCGATGGACGCTCTTCCCTTAGCGGACCACGCTTTCCTCAGCGTGGTGATCGCTTTCCCCGTAGGCATGCTAGGAATGGTTTTTCTACTAACCGTTCTTTTGAGCAGTCAGCCCAACACTGGTATAATTCCCATTTTACTCACCCCAGTGTTGGACCGTATGCTCACTCTATGTATTTTTATTGATGTAGGTAAAACGATTGGAGGACATTTGGTTGGTGGATTCCGGGTGCTCAAGGCATATGACCGGAAACGCCAAGTGGTTCTCCAGTCTTAGTCCAGTTGCCAGAAAGGAGTTTATAACCTTCGACGACAATAGCAAAGGTAAAGTGTTGTCTCGTGGGTCGGTGCGAGTTAATGAGCACTTTGTGTTGCGTGATGTTGCTCTTGTGTCTAACTTGCATTTTAACCTTCTTTTTGTTTCGCAACTATTTGATGATGACTATGAGATTCGTTTTAAGCCGAATCTCAATCGTATTTTGGATCCTCAGGGCAATCTTGTGTGTTTGATTTCTCCCTTTGGGAAAGTCTTTCGTGCGAATTTCTCGGAGTCGTTTGGAATTTCTCGGTGTCTTTTGGCTGGACCTTCCTCCTCTGATCTTTGGAAGTGGCATAGGAGACTAGGTCACGTGAGCTTCGACTTGCTTGCAAGGCTTAGCTCACTTGGCTTAATCCGAGGATTGCCCAAGTTGTGCATGGAGAAGGATCTTGTTTGTCATTCTTGTAGACATGGGAAAATGGTAGCCGCTCCCCACCACCCTATGAACCAAATTATGACCAAGCGCCCTGGAGAGCTTTTGCATATGGACCTTTTTGGTCCGGCTCGGGTGAGTTCGGTTGGTGGGAAGTGGTATGTGCTTGTTGTTGTCGATGATTTTTCGAGATATTCGTGGGTTTTCTTTTTAGCAAAGAAAACTGAGACTTTCACTTTTGTTCGCAATTTGATCTTGCGACTTCAGAACGAGTTCCCTAAGAACTCGATGAGAGCTATTCGTAGCGATAATGGTTCCGAGTTTAAAAACTTGGATTTTGAGAAGTTTTGTAACTCTTTGGGTTTGGAGCATCAGTTTTCTTCCCCTTACACACCGCCACAAAATGGTGTTGTAGAGAGGAAAAATCGGACCCTCGTAGAGATGGCCAGGACGATGCTCGATGAGCATAGGACTCCTAGGCGGTATTGGGCCGAGGCTATAAACATTGCATGCTATATTTCCAATTGCATTTTTCTCTGTGCTTTCTTGAAGAAAACTTCTTATGAGTTGCGATTTGGGAAGCAACCCAAAGTGAGTTATTTTAGAGTTTTTGGTTGCCACTGTTTTATACTCAAGAAAGGCAACTTGGACAAATTTGAGTCTCGCTCTTCTGACGGTTTATTTTTGGGTTATCGTAATCATACTCGTGCATATCGTGTACTTAACCTTGATACTAACCGAGTCATGGAGACATCCGATGTCACCTTCGACGAGACTGTGCTTTGTCATTCTTCTAGTTTTGAGCGTGCGGGTGACCATGAGGTTGCAGAACCTCTTTTTGATGACGAGGAAGAAGGTGCTGAAGGGATTGATGATCCAGCACTTCCTCCACCTGCGGTGCCGATTGGGTCGACTTTGACCACGACTGCACGCGGCCCCGACCCTTCTTCCTCTACTACATGGGGACCGTGTGATCCACCACCTTGGGCTGTACCACTTGTACCCGAGGAGGCACCAGCTGCTGTTGAGGGGGAGGTTACTTCAGCAAGGGAGGCGCCACGACATATTCAGCGCCAACACCCTCCTCAACAGATGATCGACAACATCCAAGAATGCGTCACTCGGTCTAGGTCACAACAAATCTCTCACTTTGCTCATTCTGCATTTGTTGCTAATTTTGAACCCCGAGATGTTGGACACGCTTTATCTGATCCGGATTGGGTCAATGCCATGCATGAGGAGCTTGAAAATTTTGAGAGAAATCGGGTTTGGGTTCTTCTTCCTCCTCCTGAGTGTCACCCTATTGGGACAAAATGGGTTTTCAAAAACAAACAAGGAGAAGATGGCCATGTTGTGAGAAACAAGGCCAGACTTGTAGCCCAGGGGTATAGTCAGAAGGAGGGGATAGACTATGAGGAGACTTTTGCTCCTGTAGCTCGTTTGGAGGCAATTAGGATCCTCTTGGCGTTTGCTGCATCCAAAGGTTTCAAACTTTTTCAAATGGATGTCAAGAGTGCCTTCCTAAACGGCTATATAGGAGAAGAGATGTATGTGAAACAACCTCCCAGTTTCGAAAATCCCAAGTTTCCAAACCATGTTTTTAAACTTCACAAAGCTTTGTATGGTTTGAAACAAGCCCCTAGTGCCCGGTATGATAGGTTGAAAACCTTTTTGCTTGCTAGGGGTTTTAAAATGGGATGTGTGGATAAAACTCTTTTTCTCCTCAAGCAAGGCAATGACACTTTGTTGATTTAGATTTACGTGGATGATATCATTTTCAGTGGTTCGTCTCATGCTTTGGTTGCCAAATTTGCAGATACTATGAGCAGGGAATTTGAGATGAGCATGATGGGCGAGTTGACGTTTTTCCTTGGGTTGCAAATCAAGCAATCCCGAGAGGGGACGTTCATGCACCAGGGCAAGTACACCAAGGACATATTGAAGAAGTTCGATATGGGTGAGGCCAAGTCTCTTCCAACACCTATGTCGACCACGACGGCCCTAGATGCAGACAAGGATGGAGAAGCTGTGGACCAGAAGGAGTACAGAGTATGATCGGGTCGCTGCTGTACCTTACGGCAACACGCCCGGACATCCAGTTTGCGGTGTGTCTTTGCACACGATTTCAGTCGTCGCCGCGCACCTCTCACCGTCAGGCGGTTAAGCGCATTATGAGGTACTTATGCTTCACACCTGAGTTTGGAATTTGGTATTCTGCTTCTTCCACCCTCTCCCTTTGCGGTTACTCGAATGCTGATTTTGCTGGTTGCCGACTTGAGCGCAAGTCCACTTCTAGGACATGTCAATTTTTGGGTTCTTCTCTTGTATCTTGGTCTTCTCGCAAGCAGTCTAGTGTCGCTCAGTCTACCACAGAGGCTGAATATGTTGCTGCGGCTAGCTGCTGTTCCCAGTTGTTGTGGATGATGGCCACTTTGCATGATTTTGGTCTGAGCTTTTCTCGAGTTCCATTACTTTGTGACAGCACGAGTGCGATTAGCGTTGCTAAGAACCCCGTGTTGCATTCTAAGACCAAACACATTGATGTGCGCTTTCATTTCTTGTGAGACCACTATGAGAAGGGTGATATCGACCTTGACCATGTCGATACTCATCTTCAGTTGGCAGATATTTTCACTAAGCCTTTGGACCAATCATCCTTTGCTAGGTTGACAGGTGAGCTTGGTGTGTGTTTCCCCTTTTAGTTGGGGGAAACATTTTGGTTCTTGTATCATAGTCTGACTTCTTTTGCCTTGTTTTTGCTTAGTTTCTGCTTTTCATCATATTTGCATCTTTATCTTTTCAAGCTTCATGTCTATAATCTGTAGAATAAATCTATGCTCTGATTAGTGTATGCTCCGATGATACATGATGATGCTTGTAGCTTAGGCTCTTTTTGATCACTGATACATGTTGTGAGCTGAGCTACTTTTCAGAACTGTGAAGATGTTTAATTCAACATAAAATTTGGAACATGTTCACCATTGAGATTGGCTACTAGCATGTGTAGAATGTGTTGACGTCACTTGTGCTTTTCATATATGCTAGGTTGCTATGTCTCTAGTTCTGAGTCTGTCACTTGCTTGGTATGTTCATTTTCTATTAAAATTTGAACCAAGTCTAAGTGAATTGAAAAGATCGAGTTGGGACCACTTGACAGCACATCACGGTATCGAGACTGTTTCTCATTGCACATTGAGTTAAACTTGAGCCGTGTAGTGTAAGACCGAAACCGTTGCTTCAAGCTTCTGATTGCTTATGCATAGGCTTAGCTCGGTTGAAAAGTTAGGCAATGTCAAGTTCTCAACCTCTCGCAATCACATGCTGAAAATTCAAACTTGTGTAATCACCGCTGCCACTCCGATAAAATTTGAAAACACAAGACTATGTTTCATTCTATAGCGTGATGATTGAACTTTGCTAGGGGTAGTTCACCTTGTACACATGTTTAGCACTTGTGTAACTTCCTGCCTATACATGTGTAGTGCTATTTTGATGGTGAAACCCTTTCTAAATGGCTTAAAACTGCCCACTTTGCTCATATGTTCATATTTCGTATTCTGTGATCAGTTTGAGCCTTTGCTGGCATTTGTGCTTGTTATTGAGTAGTTGGATTAGCATTCTTTAGAACATTTATTCACTCTATAGATTCTATACCTGAAGCTGCTAACCTGCATTTGTGACTCATATGCATTGTGCCTTGTTGTGTGCATTTTCAACTAAGGGGGAGAAATTTTGACAAATCATGTCCATAGTTGTATGCACTATTGAAGGGGGAGTTCATGTTTAGGGGGAGTTTGCTCGTTTTCTGTTTTGACAAGTTGTTCAATTGGTGTGGAGCGACTTTCAGCCTATATGATTTTTCAATTGGTTTGGAGCGTTTTTGCTAGTTGTGTTGAGCCTTTGCCTCTTTCTGGAGGGACTAGCTTGTCTTTATCCTTCTTGCTCCGACCTTCTCGCTAGCGGTGTTGAGCCTGTTCTACCTCTTCTTGAGGGCTAGTTTTGCTTTGCTTGGTTGCGTCGAGCCGTTGCCCATGTCTTTGGGAACCAAGTTGTCTCGCTCACTCCATTCGACTTCTCCTGGCTTTGCTTCGCTTCTAGTCGATTGGTTGAGTTCGCTTCCTTCTTCTTCCTTCCTTCTTCTATCTTCATATGATTTGTGTTGGTAGTTGACAATGCACTCATCAAGGGGGAGATTGCGGATACATGGGTGTATGCCGGATCTTGAGATGATGAGTGATTGTCAACTGGGATGATGCGCATGTTCTTTGGCTTGTGTTGTGCAGGTGTTGAGCTCGAATACGGTGATCAAAGGCAAGGAGAAGGTCAAGTAGAGACGTGTCGTGCCGATGGACCCGGAGCGGTGAAGGGCGAACGTGAGGCTTGGACTGACGGACCGGTGGCCTGAGGATCGGTCGTGGTGGCTGACAGCCTGGGACAGCGACAAGTGAAGATTTGCGTGTGGACGGGGTGCACGAGCGGTGCATCCCCTCTACGGCTCGGTTTGGTGGTTGAGCCACAGAAAAACCACCGAGTGGACGGTTTCCAGGTTTGGGCCCCAAAACCTAGGTGCGACCGGTTTCCGAGTTTGGGCCACAAAACTCGGGCTGAGGACGGTTTCCAGGTTTGGGCCTCAAAACCTAGGTGCTGGCGGGTTTCTGAGTTTGGGCCACAAAACTTAGGCGATGGACGACAGGTTTCCCGGTTTCAGCCTCAAAACCGGGGGATGGCCCAGGTTTCCCGGTTTCGGCCTCTAAACCGGGGGAGGTTCGTGAAAAGGACGAGCAGAGCGGTGGCGGCACGTGGCGGCAATCGGTGAGGTCGCGTCGAGGCGAAGCTAGCACTTGTGCGGGCATGGCCGTCGGATCACCATCAACTTTGAGTTGGTCAGGAATACCCTTAGGATTAGCCTGCTCGCTCATTAGCAGTAGGGGTAGAAGGGGCATAATTGTATTAGGCTATATAAGGAGAGGCAACCCCTCCCTCCAGACTATCTCAGCCATTGTTATTTTCATTCTAGGATTTCCTGCTTCCCATTCCCTGTTGTAGCTACTGAGATCCGCAGAGACGGTGAACAATACCTCTGTGTATTTGGATTTTGTGGAAACGTGAGAACATATATGATGAATGATTGACTTTGATGAGGAAGGTTGGAGGCTTTTACCCGGTTTAGTCCATATCTCGCTATGTGCTTAATGCTTGTGACTAACCGGTGGCGTTGAGTTGTGGTGTTCATGTGTTGGTGTGCGTGTGCAACATGTGTCTCTTGGCTGTGTTGATGTGCAGGTGTTGAGCTCGGATACAGTGGTCGATGGCGAGGTGAAGGCCAAGTAGAGACGTGTCGTGCCGACGGACCGGGAGCAGTGAAGGATGGGCGTGCCGTGCGGCGGACGTGCCATGCCGATGTACCCAGAGCGGTGAAGGGCGGACGTGAGGCTTGGACCGACGGACCGAGAGGCCAGAGGACCAGCTGTGGTAGCTGGCACGTGGCATCGGCAAGCGAGAGCACATGGGGATGTGCGGTGCATCGGTCGAGTCGGGACGAAGACGATGGTGTCGTGGCACTTGGCGGGAGGTCGGACACGGGCTTGTGTGCGGCGCAAGTGCCGTCGGCCAAGTCAAGAAGGAAGGCGAAGGCGTTGTGCCCGGCGTGGAGGCTGGACATGCATCGGCATCGGTGCCGGTGGTCGGGGTGTGCGAACCACATTCCATCTACGGCGCGGGTTCAGTAGCTAAGCCTCAAAAAGCTACCCTCGACGGTTTCTGAGTTTGGGCCTCAAAACTCGGGATGGCCGATTTCCGAGTTTGGGCCTCAAAACTCGGGATGGACGGTTTCCAGGTTTGGGCCTCAAAACCTGGGCTTGCGGGTTTCCGAGTTTGGGCCTCAAAACTCGGGGTGGACGGTTTCCAGGTTTGGGCCTCAGAACCTGGGCTGGCAGGTTTCCCAGTTTGGGCCTCAAAACCGGGGGAAGGTCCAAAAGGACGGTTGACGCGTGGCGGCACCGAGAGGCTTGCGTTGCGGCGAAGCTATCGGTGAGAAGGCGCGGCGGTCGACGGTGACGGCACGTGGCGGCATCCTGGAGCTTGCGTCGAGGGGAAGCGAAGGATGAGAAGGCGCGTGGTCGTCGGATGAAAACTGCTAGGGTTGGACAGTTTTACCCCTGGGGGGGATTTGGGTTGAGTACTTCATGAGAGGGCGTTTTGGTCTTCGGACGTGCGCCTATATATATGAAGGGGGCTGGTTAGGGTAGCCCATCCTTGGAGGTGTCACTCTCATTTTGTTTAGGTGAGAGGAGGCTAGGGTGAGAGGAGAGACCGGCTCTTGTTCTTGAGCTTTTCGCCATCCGCGTTTTGTATTGCGAGGAGTGGCTTGTAACCCGACACCGAGTGATAATACAAATCATCATCTTCCCAAATCCAAGGATCAAATTCGTCCTCCTCTTGTTGGCTGCGATTTTGGATCGAATTCGCATTTTTGTTCTTCGCGTTTCGGTTTTTCCCCTCCCAGAGATTTGTCTCGTTCTCCCTCTCCAAGCGACGATTTGCGATTCCATTTGAATCAATTTATTCTATGTCGTGAGCTCCTTCTTTCCACCGAAGGATTTCGTCTCTAACCTCACGAGCACATAGATCGGGTCGAAATCGCGTTCGTTCTTCGTTCTTTCCCCTTTTCTAGTGTTCTTCGGATTTCTCATGGATTAGTTGGATTGAAGCGATGATATCCTAGGATTAGCTTCCCAACACGTAGAAGAACACTTGGGAGAAGTTTGGTTGCAGCCCCGTTCGATTTGGTTGAGTTCCAATCGAATTTGAGTTTGATACGGGCTGTTTTTAGCCTTTCTGGGCATTCCCGGACTGTCCGGGACTTATCCCCGGACTGTCCGGGGGTCGGGGCTGTTCACGGGCAGCGAGGTCGCTGTTTTCATTTTTGAACGGCGGACTGTCCGGGACTCATTCCCGGACTGTCCGGGGTTCAATAGCGGACAGTCCGCGGTTCACTAGCGGACAGTCCGCGACTGCACAGTTTTGCTGATTTTGTCTGTATCTTTTGCATACGAGCTCCGATTTGTGATCCGTTTGTTGCGTTGGTTTTATAACTTCTTAAGGATCATTCCAAAGTACTTTTTCCACCATTGGTCAAAGTATTTTTGGTCGGACACTTCCTTCTTCTCCATAGGAGTTAAGTGTTCCGCTTTCGGAGTTTCGTTTGTTCTAGCGGCCGTATCTTTTGCGTTCGAGCTCCGATTTGAGATCCGTCTGTTGCGTTAGTTTCCTAACTTCATAAGGATCTTTCCAAGGTTCTTTTGCCACTAGTTGGCCTAAGTAGTTTTGGTCGAACACTTTCCTCTTCTCCATAGGAGTGGGGTGTTCCGTTATCGGAAGTTCGATTGTTCTAGGAGCTTGCTTGTGCAGTTTTGCCCCGTTGCTTTGGTGCTTCATTTGGGGGTTCTTCGGTAGTTCCGCTGTACCTCTAGGACATCTCCTAGGGTATCCACCTATTCGTAGGTCGTGAACTCACCGGTTGTTTTGAGTCTTCGCTTTTGGGGTGATTTTCTGGGACAAGGGCCATCATTTCTCGAGAAGAAATTTGAGGCTCCCATTCACCCCCCCTCTGGTCGCCGATTCGGTCCTTCAATTGGTATCAGAGCCAGTTAAGGATCTCTCTACCTTAACCGGTTCTGGATCCGCGAAGGCGACCTTTTGAGAGCGGTTTTGTTTCCGACTTTGCTGGTCGAGGTGTTGAGCTTTTGTTTGGCTAACACTAACGGTGCTTTTAGAAGTGGCACCAAGTTCTTCTTCTAGTATGTCTTTGTCTTTAGGTTTGAATGTTTCCAAGGACGACATCTTGGGAAGAAGGAGGAGCACAGTTGATGAGAAGGATCGTGAGGTGAATGAGTTGTGGAACCTTCTACGTGATGATGAGCTCTCACAAGAGGATCTTCTATATCAACTTGGCAAGGCCAAGAGAGGTACACTTGCTTGTGGTCTCGTGACCTTGCACAATCTATATGAGGCTTGCACTAGGAATGATGAGCTTTGTGCTATCTTGCTTAGAAGGATTGAGAAGTTGAAATGCTCCATTGCTAGGTTGAAGTCTAGTGCCTCTTTGCCTTGCACCTCTTGTAGTGACATGGTTAGGAAGAATGATGAGCTATGCTTTTCTCTTGCTAGCTTAAAATCTAAAAATGACATGTTGACATCCAATGCTTCCAAACCATGTCTAGTTTGCATTGACTTGCACAAGGACCTTGATTGTGCTAAAACTAAAATAGCCTTGCTAAAGTCAAATGCTTTGTTACCATGTGTTTCTTGTGAGTCTTTACATGCTGAAATTAATAAATTAAAATTGACTCACACCACATGTGTAGATGAACTTGAGCATGCTAGGGCTGAAATTGATGAGATAAATTCTAGGCCTTGTAGCTTGTGCTCTTCGAATAAAAATGCTTGCCATGCTTCTAGTGCTATTCATGATTCTTTGCTTGATGTGAATGGTGATGTTTCTTCCACCGATTTCATTTGCACATCTTGCACTGATTTAGAAAAAGAAGTTTTGGCTTTGAAACAAGCGCGCGATGATATGAGCGCCAAGTTGGTTGAGCACAATGATATGAGTGCCAACCTTGAGAAGGAAATTGAGCTCTTACGTACCACATATGCCGAGTGCATTGAAAAGGAGATGGAAAACTTAAGAAACACTCCTTGTGGTACTTGTGACCGCCTCATGTTTGAAAATGAGGTTTTGGCCAAAAGATGCAAGAGCCTTTGTGCTAAGTCATTTGAGTCACGCATTTCTTCCAACTCCGATGTTGATATT
Source organism: Coix lacryma-jobi var. lacryma-jobi (assembly GCA_009763385.1). NCBI lineage: Eukaryota > Viridiplantae > Streptophyta > Magnoliopsida > Poales > Poaceae > Coix > Coix lacryma-jobi. The sequence goes on from CM019826.1 coordinate 43,075,707, forward strand.
TCTGAGTTTGCATCTTTGCAACCAGAGTTGAGTTCTTGTGTTGCGCGTGAGTCTTTTGACGATAGCATTAGTGTCAAGGTTTCGGATAGCTCTTTCATAGCTACTCCTAACCTTGTTGGTTCTTCGAGTGATGTCCAAGGTACTTCTCTTGACAGGGGTGCTTCTCATATTTTTGGGACTCGTGCTCCCAATCCGGTTTTCCATTGCACCTTTTGCAAGAAGGATGGGCATTCGCTCGATTTTTGTTTTCGCTGTGTCAAGCACGAGCGGCGTATTCGAGCTAAGGCTTTTAGGAAGCCACGTAGCCTTTCCCATGGCACATGTGCTCCTAGTGTTGGCACCAAGTTGGTTGTTGATGCTTCTTGTTCTAAGTCCCAAGGGACTTCTCACTTGTCGGAGAATGGTGTGCCTTCCAGTAGGCCTTTGTACCATTGCTCTTTTTGTGAGAAAGATGGGCATCAAGAAAGCTTTTGCTATCGGCGTGCCAAACGTTTGCGCCAAGCTCGCTCTTCTAGGAAGATGGTGGTTCATAGCCCTTCTCATGGCATGAACGCTTGTGCTCCTAGTAAGAAGCCCATCTTTGTTGATGGGTTTTATGACTCCTTTTCTAGTGGGATAGGTCATGATCGTGGACATGCTTCTGGTGCTTCTTCTCTTGGTCCACGCCATGCTTCTCATGATGCTTCTATTGGTTCTTCTACAAAAATCTTGGAAGATGTTTGCCTCTTTTCCCGTGGTACGACTCATTCTTCTCCTCGAGTTGTCCTTTTGAGGAATGCTTTCAAGGGTGTTTCACAATTGCATTTGAACCAACTTTTGCATCATGCTAACCCACAAGATAGGTTGAGTTTTGTGACCAAGTCTTGGGTTCCCAAGTACATACTTGCTAACCCTTCGGGATCCAAGACTGGGGTTATTTTGTCCTCTTGTGTGTAGATATGAGGACGCGGGGTGGAGAACATGCGCCTGATGGAGCTTGATCTTTTAGATGTGATCAAGAGTTGATGGTTCTCTACACCCCGCTTAGATTTGCCTCCAAAGAGGCTTTTGCTACTCGGTGAGCTTTCTTATACACTCATACCCTGTACATCCATGATCTATGACTTGTGGTATGAGATGGTCTTTCATGTGCTCACTTGTATAGTTCTTGCATGTACATTTTCTTTTGTATCATGTTTTGTTTTAGTCTAGCATGTGCTATCTTGTATATCATGTCATGCTAGCTTTGTGTACAACTTTGGTGGTTAATCCACTTTTCATTCTAGTTTGTGATCCTCATGAACATTGTGCCATGTTTTACCATATTACTCCATGAGCTTGATTTGTAGTGGTATGATGTTCATTAGGTATCACTTTTCAGGTGCTAGTTTTGTGTAGCTACATGTACCCTGTTGATATGTTTAGGTTGAGCACTAGCCTTTCCATGATTTTATCATGTTACATGCTTTTGGATCTATTGCTATCATTATCTTGCATTGTAGCATGTGTTGAGGTTTAGGCTGTGTTTGGGTTGATCATGTCTCTAGGCTGCATGTTGCTATATAGTGCGTTATCCTGTTGCATGGTAGTCTTGACTAGGTTGAGTTCAGATCTCCTTGCGGTATCATTCATAGGTAGATCTCTTTTTGTTGAGAGTTCACCTTATGCTTATTATGTGACTAACCGTTTTCGTGGAGACCTTGAGGTCACACTGGACGAGACATTGCCTTGTTTTTTCTTTTGCTTTTGAGTGTGCAGGAGGACAGGAGCCTGGAGAGAGCATTTCGGCTCACGAACCTGATCTCACTTCTTCCACGACTTGGGGTTCCGTTCAAGCAGCATCTCCAGCGAGCACTAGCTACACCTGTGGGAGCGACAGCATCAGGCGAGGGGGAGACGACTTCGGCGAGGCAGGCGCCCCGGAGTTCAGCAAATTCAGGCGCCCCCTCGGGTATCACACCAGCAGGCGGTCATGCGCTTCGTGAGGTACCTCCGACACACTTCTGAGTTCGGGTTTTGGTACTCTTCTTCCTTGACCTCTTTTTGCTGTGTGGTCTTTTCGATGTGGATTTTGCTGGCTGTCGCTTGAGCGTTTCCTGGCTCTTCGCTTGTGAGTTTGATGTGTGTTTCCCTTTTAGATGGGGAAGCATTTTGCCTGTTGTATCATAGTTTGACTTCTCTGATACCCTTTTGTTTTGGGTTTTCCTTTTTAGGCTAGTTTTGCTTTGTCTTTGATAGACTAGCTTTTGCATGCATTTCATCATGTATTCTAGTGCATTTTAGAGCTTCATGTTTAGAGCAATGAGAATGAGATTATGCTCTTTAGGGTATGCCCTGTTTATTCATGATGATGCTTGTAGCTTAGGCTCTTTTTGATCACTTGATAAATGTTATGAGCTAAGCTATTTTTGCAAATGGTGAACTTGACTAATTGATTATGAAACTTTAATTTGTTCACCATTGAGAGTGGCAACTAGCATGGGTAGGATGTGTTGAGATCACTTGTGCTATCTTTTGTATGCTAGGTTGCTATGTCTCTTGCACTGAGTCATTCACTTGATTGGTTTGTTCATTATTACCTTGTGCCTAAAATTTGATCCAAGTTTAAGTGAAATGAAAAGATCGAGATGGGATTGCATGTGTCAGCACCTCACGGTATCGAGACTGTTTCTCATTGCACTTTTGAGTTAAACTTGAGCCCTGTAGTGTAAGACCGAAACCGGCGCTTTAAGCTTCTGATTGCTTTTCTTGCATAGGCTTAGCCCGGTTGAAAAGTTAGGCAATGACAATGTTTTCAACCTCTCGCAATCACATGCTTTAATATGAACTTGTGTTAATACCGCTGCAATCTCCGATAAAATTTGAAAATAACACAAGTTTATGCTTCATTTTATTGCATGATGATTGAACTTTGCTAGGGGTAGTTCACCTTTTATACTTGAGTTAGCACTTGCTCGCTTTTCTGTCTATTCATGCTAAGTGCTATTTTAGTGGTGGACTCCTTTTCAAATGGCTTAAAACTGCTCATATGCTTAATTGTTCATATTTCGTATTCATTTGATCAGTTTGAGCCTTTGCTAGCATTTGTTTTGATTGCTACACTTTCAGGGCAACACCCTTTTGAGCATCTTTTCATTATGATTGCTATACACTTGAAGCTGTTGCATTGTGCATATCATGCTTTTTAGCTTAGTGTACATACCCCCAGCTCCGATATACTTTGTGGTCACTTTCAGTGCTTTTCATTGCCCCCATATGCTTTTGGTTGATGACTTGTCTTGTGTTTGTGTCAACTTTGTGAAAAATGTCAAAACCCCTCAGCATGTTCCCTTTTGTCAAGGGGGAGAAGCTGTTTGCAAGGGGGAGTTTGTGTGTTGGCACAAAGGGGAGAGTCATGCATTTTGGGGAGAGCTTTGAGCTAGGGGGAGTTGAGCTATTTTATGTCCTTCTTCAATTGGTATAGCTCTTTTATGTATTTCAATTGGTATCCATCTTTTTGTATGGAGTGTAATTGGTGTCATGAGCTTTGTTGCATAGCCTTTGTGTGTAGGCTTGCCTTCAGGAGGAGTCGCTTTTGTCTTGCTGCTTCTCCGCGTGCTCCGAGTGTTTGTGCTCCATTTAGTGTAGAGCTTCTCTTTGTGTTTTCCTCAATCGGTATCGAGCCTGCTAGTCGTGTCGGACCGTTGTTGCCTCTTTCTTGAGAGACTAGCAGTTTTTGCTTGGTATTTTCGATTGGTATGGACCCTTCAGCTAGTTGCGTCGAGCCTATGTGCCTCTGTCTTGAGGAACTAGCTGTTTTCACCAATTCTTGGTTGTTTGTGATTGGTTGCATTCTAATGCATTGTTTCAGCCTCGATTGGTATCGAGCCTTGAGCTAGTGGTGTTGAGCCATTTTTTGCCACTTCTTGAGGGCTAGCTCATTTTTGACTTGGTTGCGTCGAGCCGTTGCCCATGTCTTTGGGAACCAAGTCTTTTGCTCTATGTGATCGAGTTTTGCTCTTTGATGAGTTATTGCTCCGATCCTTTGCTTGGTTGCATTGAGCCGTTGCCCATATCTTTGGGGACCAAGTTTTCGGTGTTGGTATCTCAAACCATCTCTTGTGCCTAGTTTTTGTCAATTCAATCATCAAGGGGGAGAAAAAGGGGGAGAAATTTCGACCCAAGTGAACCCAAGTGGATAAATACCTTGGTTTCTTTTGTGATGATTGTTTGACAATTTATTTGAGATTGGTTTTCGAGTACCTTTTGGGATTTCATGAAACTCTTGGTTTATCTTGACTCTTCGGTTGTGTGGAGGCTTTGCCCGCTTTTCCCGTTTCTTTCGGGACCGAGAGCTTTTATTTGGAGTCTTCATGATCCTTCCTCATCTCAAGTGGCATTGTGTTTGCTTTTGCTTGGCTTTTGGGCACTTGAATGAGGCTTGCCTTCAAACCCTTCCTTTGTGGTTTTATTTTTAGTCAATGCATTCATCAAGGGGAGATTGAGAACATATATGATGAATGATTGACTTTGATGAGGAAGGTTTGAGGCTTTTACCCAGTTTAGTCCATATCTCGCTATGTGCTTAATGCTTATGACTAACCGGTGGCGTTGAGTTGTGGTGTTCATGTGTTGGTGTGCGTGTGCAACATGTGTCTCTTGGCTGTGTTGATGTGCAGGTGTTGAGCTGAGATACAGTGGTCGATGTCGAGGTGAAGGCCAAGTAGAGACGTGTCGTGCCGACGGACCGGCAGCGGTGAAGGATGGGCGTGCCGTGCGGCGGACGTGCCATGCCGATGTACCCAGAGCGGTGAAGGGCGGACGTGAGGCTTGGACCGACGGACCGAGAGGCCAGAGGACCAGCTGTGGTAGCTGGCACGTGGCATCGGCAAGCGAGAGCACATGGGGATGTGCGGTGCATCGGCCGAGTCGGGACGAAGACAATGGCGTCGTGGCACTTGGCGGGAGGTCGGACACGGGCTTGCATGCGGCGCAAGTGCCATCGGCCAAGTCAAGAAGGAAGGCGAAGGCGTTGTGCCCGGCGTGGAGGCTGGACATGCATCGGCATCGGTGCCGGTGGTCGGGGTGTGCGAACCACATCTCGTCTACGGCGCGGGTTCGGTAGCTGAGCCTCAAAAGGCTACCCTCGACGGTTTCCGAGTTTGGGCCTCAAAACTCGGGATGGCCGGTTTCCAAGTTTGGGCCTCAAAACTCGGGATGGACGGTTTCCAGGTTTGGGCCTCAAAACCTGGGCTTGCGGGTTTCCGAGTTTGGGCCTCAAAACTCGGGGTGGACGGTTTCCAGGTTTGGGCCTCAAAACCTGGGCTGGCAGGTTTCCCGGTTTGGGCCTCAAAACCGGGGGAAGGTCCAAAAGGACGGTCGACGCGTGGCGGCACCGAGAGGCTTGCGTTGCGGCGAAGCTATCGGTGAGAAGGTGCGGCGGTCGACGGTGACGGCACGTGGCGGCATCCTGGAGCTTGCGTCGAGGGGAAGCGAAGGATGAGAAGGCGCGTGGTCGTCGGATGAAAACTGCTAGGGTTGGACAGTTTTACCCCTGGGGGGTATTTGGGTTGAGTACTTCATGAGAGGGCGTTTTGGTCTTCGGACGTGCGCCTATATATATGAAGGGGGCTGGTTAGGGTAGCCCATCCTTGGAGGTGTCACTCTCATTTTGTTTAGGTGAGAGGAGGCTAAGGTGAGAGGAGAGACCGGCTCTTGTTCTTGAGCTTTTCGCCATCCGCGTTTTGTATTGCGAGGAGTGGCTTGTAACCCGACACCGAGTGATAATACAAATCATCATCTTCCCAAATCCAAGGATCAAATTCGTCCTCCTCTTGTTGGCTGCGATTTTGGATCGAATTCGCGTTTTTGTTCTTCACGTTTCGGTTTTTCCCCTCCCGGAGATTTGTCTCGTTCTCCCTCTCCGAGCGACGATTTGCGATTCCGTTTGAATCAATTTGGTCTATGTCGTGAGCTCCTTCTTTCCACCGAAGGATTTCGTCTCTAACCTCACGAGCATATAGATCGGGTCGAAATCGCGTTCGTTCTTCGTTCTTTCCCCTTTTCTAGTGTTCTTCGGATTTCTCATTGATTATTTGGATTGAAGCAATGATATCCTAGGATTAGCTTCCCAACACGTAAAAGAACACTTGGGAGAAGTTTGGTTGCAGCCCCGTTCGATTTGGTTGAGTTCCAATCGAATTTGAGTTTGATACGGGCTATTTTTAGCCTTTCTGGGCATTCACGGACTGTCCGAGACTTATCCCCAGACTGTCCGGGGGTCGGGGCTGTTCACGGGCAGCGAGGTCGCTGTTTTCATTTTTGAACGGCGGACTGTCCGGGACTCATTCCCGGACTGTCCGGGGTTCAATAGCGAACAGTCCGCGGTTCACTAGCGGACAGTCCGCGACTGCACAGTTTTGCTGATTTTGTCCGTATCTTTTGCATACGAGCTCCGATTTGTGATCCTTTTGTTGCGTTGGTTTTATAACTTCTTAAGGATCATTCCAAAGTACTTTTGCCACCATTGGTCAAAGTATTTTTGGTCGGACACTTCCTTCTTCTCCATAGGAGTTAAGTGTTCCGCTTTCGGAGTTTCGTTTGTTCTAGCGGCCGTATCTTTTGCGTTTGAGCTCCGATTTGAGATCCGTCTGTTGCGTTAGTTTCCTAACTTCATAAGGATATTTCCAAGGTGCTTTTGCCACTAGTTGGCCTAAGTAGTTTTGGTCGAACACTTTCCTCTTCTCCATAGGAGTGGGGTGTTCCGTTATCGGAAGTTCGATTGTTCTAGAAGCTTGCTTGTGCAGTTTTGCCCCGTTGCTTTGGTGCTTCGTTTTGGGGGTTCTTCGGTAGTTCCGCTGTACCTCTAGGACATCTCCTAGGGTATCCACCTATTCGTAGGTCGTGAACTCACCGGTTGTTTTGAGTCTTCGCTTTTGGGGTGATTTTCTGGGACAAGGGCCATCATTTCTCGAGAAGAAATTTGAGGCTCCCATTCACCCCCCTCTGGTCGCCAATTCGGTCCTTCAAAACGGGACCGGATTCCCGTTGTCTCCTTGTGGGGACGGATTTCGGCTGGCAATTCGTGGTCTTGATTCGCGTTTTGAACTTTTTCTTCGCGTTCTTCGTTTCTCCACGATTTTCCCCTTCACTCGATCTCCCTCCTCGCTGCGTCTTTTTCGAATCCACTTGAATCAACTTGTTCTTTGATGTGAGGAGAACATTTCCACTGAAGGAATTTAACTCTACCCTCACGAGCAAATAGATCGGGTCGATTCAAGTTTCATGGCAACTTTTTCGTTCCTACAACTTCCCTTTCGATTTCCCGTGGATTGAGTTGATTTGAGCGGATGATTTCTTGGGGATAGTCTCCTAACTATCTTGTGATCATCTTCTCCAAGTTTGGGATCAATGGATTTTGATTTGGATCTATTTTGGGAAGATTTAGGAGAAGGGCGACCGAAATCGCCCTCTCTGGGTGTTGGCGGACAGTCCGCCACCTAGGGCGCGGTCAGTTCGCGCATCAGGGCTGAGCCTGTTCAGTGGCTGTGTGTCTCAGTGAACAGTGCCAAATTTTGATCGGCGGACAGTCCGCCGTTGTGATCCGCGCGCAGTCCGGGATCATCCAGGGAGGGTTCAGTAGCAGTGTTGTTTTGCACATTTTGTCGGCGGACAGTCCGCCAACCATTCGCGGACAGTCCGCAGTTGGGCCGGACAGTCCGGGGCCGTATCCGCGGACAGTCCGGGACTCGGCTGTGTGCTGATTTTTAGTGTGTTTACTCTCCCGGCTTTACGGTTTGGTTTTCGAACTTCTCGTTTGGCCCTAGAGTTAACCAAGGAACCTCTCTAGGTATCCTTGCTACTTGTTAGCATAGGTATTTAGAGTTTTCACGACGTAGCCTTCCATCTACGTTCGGGAGTCGGTTTTTGGGGTCGAATTTGAGCCGGAGCTGTTGGCGTTTGGCTTGCTCTTGTTTGGTGGTGCCTCGCTGTGATCCTAGGGATCATCCACCCTCTTACAAGGGTCGTGGGCATCACGTTTCGGTCGAAGCTTTTGGGGGTTGATTTTTGGGACAAAGGCCAAAGTTTCGAGAGAAATTTTTAGGCTCCCATCCACCCCCCCCCCCCCGGTCGCTTTCTGGTAGAATTCTCGGTCCTTCAAGATGTAGTGCGACTTACATCTTCAGGGTGATTGTAGTAAAATCCGGTCGTTCGCATCCATTGACACACATGGTATCCACAAAGAACGGTGCCGGGAGGCTGCCTCGCTGCAAGTGAATAACATAATCAATCACATGCCAAAATAGTATAACAGTTTGATTGGGTTAGAAAATGATTCTGATGAAAGTGTGCTGCAATTATATTTAAATCACACATGTACAAGTCAACCATGGTTGGATAGCAAGGCACATTCAGCATGACATACAAGCTAACTCAAGTAAAGCTATGACAAGCACTTAATTAACCATCAAGAACTAATTAAGCCTAGTACAACTCAATCACTAACTATGTTTAGGGCACTCATGCGTACAGAGTTATTACAAGAAATGACCAAAACTCTACAAACTAGATACATAATTAACATTCCCAAGCATTATGCATACATCAAGACACAAGAGCATGAACGACACTAAGCAATCATGCAAGGAAAGTCAATGTGCAACAATCAACTTACGCACCCACACATAAAATCTAGACAACATCACAACAGTCATTTGTTTTAAACATAAATAGAGATACACATATCCAAACAAGGTAATATTAGACTTTGCGGCAAGCTAATGAAATTATCTACAACTTTTTTATTTACACCAAAAGCTAATTATGTTGTTAACATAGGCAAAAACAGATAACAAGATAGCTCTGTCCGAACTTGGGCAGAAAACTGACAGAAGATTCAGAGATGCATAACTAAAGTACTAGACATTCAACAAACATGGTTCTTAACTTTCTAGAATGCTTATAAAGTTCTCTATAACTTTCTTATTATCATCCAAAGTGGATTCAACAGCTAAGGAAGTCAAACAACACCAAGAATGTAACTCTGTCCAAACTTGGACAGATTCTGATCTGTCATCTTACTTCAAACAGCTATAACTCAAGCTCTATGTGTCCAATTAAAGGAGTCAACCATATGCCAAAATAGTATAACAGTTTGATTAATCGTACACTTTGATGAAAAGTAATAGTCATCCGGGCCTTTTTCTCCGGTATATGCTCTATATGCTCTTCGCCTTGAGAAACGTAATATCTATAAGAACTGCTTAAAGGAAGAAACAATTAGCTCCACAAAAATACATTTATATATGCACAAATATGATCCACTTATGTTTGTAAAAGACAGATGAAATTTTTAAACTGTTTTTCATCTTTTTTCAAAGAGACAAAGATGACTATGTTTCCTAATTTCAAATTAATGGATGCTAAGATGAAGTGATAGCTGCATTAGTACACAAAAAGTTCAGTTATCAGTTCAGAAGCACCAGCAGCAGCTAAGTTTAGAAGCAAATAGGCAACATCATCTATTTATAAAGTTAAGCAGTTCAGAAGCAGCTAAGCAGCAACAGCATCATTAGCAGTAGCTAGGAATGGGGTATATATATATAACTTAGAATGGATAGTAATGCCAAATGTAAAGGAAACAATCAAGATAGTAATGGATCTTACTCAGAATGATACGGGGCATATATATATTGGAATTCCTGAAAAGCTAGGAACATCGTCCCAATATACATAGCAGTCTTTTCCTTTGCGCTTTTGTGTGCAGCCATCCTAATTTTTTCTTTAGCCTTGCCCTTGGCACCTATGAAAGCTGGATGATTATCTTGCCAAAATAAAGGTCCAGCATGTCTTGACTCGCAAATAAGATTTGGGTCAAGGTACGCGTTCTTCACATCCAAGTTTTGAGCATCCTTCCACTCTTTCCTACATTGGTGATCAAAATTAAAGGCCTGTTAGCACATAATAACCAATTGTATGACTAGTTTAGGGAAACAACACTTACATGCACCACAAGGTAATCTGACACATTTCAAGTCTCTTCTGGCGAAATAAAAATTGCATGTCCTCAAAAGGTATGATCAGTTTTGAAGTTTTTTTTGTGGTGGCAAATATGTCTTGAGCTGGGTAACTCACCGGCAGTGAATGTAACCCTAGTTCCACCGCACCCAAGTACCACTTCTGGAAGGCTCTTAGGTTTGATAATCTCTTGTTGTTTTCCAGCACAAAATCAGGTAGGAATTCCTTTCCTGTCACATAATCCAAAGGGCACTCAATATTGTCTTGATCCATCATCTCTTTGATGAAGTCAACACTAATCAGGGTTTTAGACATACGGTGTTGGCCACCATAAATAGTGCCACCTCCTTCCTTGGCCTTGTTGGCATTTGGAGCAGACGAACGATACTCCTTGCCCTTAATTGCACAAGCTACATTGGTGTTATTTTTTCCAAGAGAATGAAACATCGCAGATGTGGCAAGTCCCCCCGTGTTGCTACCCTTGTCAAGTCCTCTCACCATCTTAGGAAACGATCGTTGTTGCTCTGAAGGCAGTGGAGGTGGTGGCACAACTGTTTGTGGGTGAGGCTACGGTGGCGGTGGCGGTGGCAGTGAAGCCCTTTGTTGCTGAGGTGGCGGTGGTGCGCTTTGTGGATGCGGTGACGATGGTAGTGAAACACTTTGTGCCTGAGGTGGTTGTGAATACCTTTGTGGCTGTGGTGGCAGTGAGGCCATTTGTTGGGGCGGTGTTGGTAAGGCCGTTTGCGGCTGCAGTGGTTGCGAAGCCGTTTGTTGATGCCGTTTCGAAGACGTCATCATAGTCCGAGGAGCTTCTAGAGCCAATAAGGGCTTTGGTAAAGGAGATACACCAATTGATCATGATTGTAAACCGGTTTCAATGTGAGTAGTCAATGGAAAGGTATGCAGTGGTAGAGGCATAAAACCACCGATCCCGTGGCTAGCAGGCAAAGTAGGCTGAGGGTCTCCCTGAGGTGGGGCAGCAACTTGCAAATTTGGGGGTGCAAGTCCCGCGGCACTGTAGAGCCGACTAAAGCATCCACTAAACAGTGTGTACATATTAGCAAGTTGTGTCTGCTAATTTGTCAGGGCCTGAGAAGTAATCTGTGACTGCTGCCTCATTTGCTCTTGCAACATGATCATCGTTTCCCATTGTTGATGTGAGTCGGTGGCATGTTTCTCGTCAACACTCTAAGTATCTGTGTAAGCTCTGATGGCTGCTGAACAACTGCTGGAGTGACCAGAGGGGCAACTGTAACACGTGGCTCAACGTCGCTATCGTCAATGCCGAAACTGGACCCCACCTCGTTGGCATGTGCACCACGTGGTGGCATAGGGAGGTACTCGCTGTCGCCCGACTCTGAATTTGTCTGTTTATCTGCATCATCGTGCACATCATCTTCTACATCCATCAACCCTCCTAGTCCAGCCTCATGCTCTGCCTGCGCTAGGATGGTATCCTCTTCAGCCTATCTCTGTATCTCCTCCGCACAGAACTGCTCCTGAACAGCTTTGAGCACACGTTGTCCACGACGACGATCATCTCTCATCGCTGGATGGTAGGTCAGAAGTATGGGCTCAGTCTCATTGTACTCCTCCTTACACCACTTTGCATACCTCTCACTAAGCATATAGGAGATAATATGAGGGTATATCTGCTGTCGTCCAACACTAATAGCATCAGCAATGACACCCTCAATCTCACACAACATAAAGTCCAAGAAGTCAAACTCCTCTCCGGTCCAAATGGAGAGGAGAAGCCACTGTTGCAAGCTAGTCAATGACTCCCGGTTGCCCCCACGAGGGAGGACTGTCTTCCTCAGAGCCATGTGTATAACTTGCACTTCTGGTAGCAGTCGGTCCGGTGTGTGTAGAGAGCCATCAGCAAAGGGCTGCCTGAATAGCGGACGTATCTGCTGGTCCGAAGGGAAGGTACCTCCAGCTCTCCCACGTCGTGGGGAGTCCACATCCCCGTAAACAATCTCGTGCAGCCTCCTATCTGATCTGGCAACTCCAAGAGTTGTTCTCATGTCGCTCAGGTAAAATCGTGTCATATGATCCCTAACCATAAGTTGAATAAACCTCCGATGCGAATCAATCCACACTGTAGCATAAAACTGGTGTACCCAACGAACCACGACTCGATCAAGCTTGCTAAAAAGGCGAACAAAGCCATCAAACCTTTCAAATAGAGGGCGAATCAGTATGCCTGCATCTCTCTCAAGCTCATCCCACCCAAGTCGCCTCTGGTATGCTAGAGCAATGTTTCTCGTACGATAGCTCTTGTGGAAACTTTCCTGAAGAACAATCCAGAAAGTCGGGCTGGCATGACGCTCTCTGACATCAGGGAACCACCACTCAAGGCAGCAGAACCTCAGGGACATTATCTTCTTTGAGATCATTCTTGTAAAGTCACGGAATTTAGGTCTTGTATCCTCATCACTGCCCTTTCTTCTTCTCCTCTTCATGCTAGTGTGGGCAGAAGTCAATCCTCCTTGAGTTCTAGGGCCCTCATGCCTAATAACAGCATTTGGCGCGCATGAATCAGGTGCTAAAGGAGTAGTGTTGTGTCGAGAGTGGAAGTCTTCCATCGTCTCAATCTGCTCCTGAGAGTAATCGGGGATGACTACCCCCTCTAGCATAACCTCATGGGTCTCCTTGCCCCTCTGTGCTAGGCGGGCAGATGCCCTTGTGCCCCTCTCTGGAATCCTCAATGCATCGCCACGACCTCGACCTCAACCTCGCCTTGCCTCTTGCTGCGACATAGCCCTGGTGGCTGCTTCCTATCTTTCTTGTCGCTTTTGTGCCTTACTCTTCATCTTTTGATGTTCTTGGACAACCTTCTCCTTTCCCATTCGCGTCATATACAAGTAAACAGCGTATAGGCATTTCATCAAACAACTAACGTGCATGGTGATCAGGAGCGATGGCCTCACCTCGTCCCAGTGGATTTGCGGTGCACGGGACGAGACGGCGGCACGCGCGTCCTCGGCGTGGGGAACCGGGATGGCAGTGGCGAGCGCTAGCGCGAGGGCGACCTGAACGGCGAGGGGTCCGGCCGCGAGGTAGTATAGAGTTTGAGTAATAAAGTTGGGATAACAGCTCGGTCATAAATGTGCAAGGCCCAGCGTGTTTTCGATCCCGAGGGCCTCGGTCTCGAAATGTGCAAGGGAAGGACCATCCGTCTAACCAAAAGTTGAAAACTCCGGACGAATAGCTTGATGTCCGTAAACTAAATTAGAAAACAACGAGGAAATGTGTGTTCCGAGGACATTCCAGCGAGGCAGGACTTGATCAGGCCAGACACAACGTCTCATTTCCGACCACTCTAATTATTGCAACCACTCTAATTAATCTAGATAGGAATATTACAAACCATAATAATAACTTAGTTCATGCAACCACTACACAAAGTAGTAGTGAAACGACCCACGATTTCCTCGAAGGGAAATCCGCAGATACATCATAATGTGATAGTCCAAAAAGTCTCAAACCATCACATTATCATTATTCAGTTGTTACCATAGTTCATACAACACAATAGAACAGATTTACAAGTCATTACATCACATGGAAACACCACCTAGTACAAACTATATCGGTAACGCACACCTAACGACGCTGGAGTCAGCGTAGAGCGTTGGCGAGTGAAGGCTCCTCCTTCAAAGGCATCATCAAAGTTGTTGTAGTAGCGGGCGAAGACTCTGTCTTCGTCTTCTCATCCAAACTTGCGTATAGGAACGAGACCTCCTAGTCCATCTAGCTTCCACCTTCGTCGCGGTAGAAGTCGCCCAACCTGTCGTTAATTTTTTGTACAGTTTGTACTGGACACACTTTCCCATCCGATGCTTGCATTTGCTATGTGGTATGTGGAATGCAAGGGTAGAGCAAAAAGGGATCTATTTATGGTTGTAGTTTTCCTATGCAGGTAATCAATATTTTATAAATATATAATCATCAAGTTTTAAATCCAGATACCCGGCCACATGGCCTTCCATTCGGTCATCGACCGAACATCCGGCCACACGGCCATCCATCCATCCATCCCATCGACACACATCCACACATCTCACCACACTCGCACTCTCTAGGCGGCAAGGATGACTCCCACTTGTACCTTGCCTCAATGGCCAGCGCCGGACCTATCAACCCAGGGGGAGAAGAAGAAAGGACACCTCTCACTAAGTCCGGGGAGACTCTGAGCACCATAGTGTTGTCCATGACCGTGGACACGGCTATACATATAGATCGATCGACTCTGCGGAGCGTGTACGTCTGGAACCACAGGTTAGCTATCCTCGATGATCCGGCTCGTCTAAGCTGATTCCGAACTTCCCCCTAATCCGCAACGATGCCATCCTACCTCTCAGCCCTAGGGCACCCCAGAAATCCACCGTAACGCTGAGACTGTGAGACGTGGATCCTGGCGCACCAAATAAACACCACATTGTCTTAGGAGGGTGTGGGTATCCAGCCCTTACCTCCCTACACTTATCACCTTTCATCCTAGCAGTAATGGCATCATTTCGCCCAGGGGGTAGGAACGGTCCCCGCCCATACAAGAACAAGTGGTGCGCACGAAGGTACTATGGCCGGTGGCCCCAGCGCAATAAGTCCTAAGGACTGGACATGATATCTCCTCCTCGGGGCTTCCATCGCCCCCGTGCTGACCCAACACCTCTATCCCAGGGATTCGTCCCACGAAGACACTCCTCCCCAGGATCTCCTCTCAAGATCACATGTACCCGCCACAGGTACTCCCCAGGGGATGCCCAGGTCACATCCCCTTGACAAGACTCATCACTGGACTCGTCGTAGATCCTGTCCAGTCGACTCAACCCTCACCACACGCACAGAAGACACACACCAAGATCTCCCCAAGTCATCATCCCGTTATTACGGCACCACGTGCCTCAGCCACCCACAAGCAAACATCCACCAAGCATCACATCACAGATATAATGCATAGTAGAAGTGAGTAGCAAGTATATATAGTAAGCGGTGCCTAGCCTAACAGCGGGTGTGCAGGGGATAGGGTTGCGTCAAGGTATAGGCTTCACAAGCAATCTAACATGCAACCTACCACAGTTCATATGCAAAAAGTAAAGCACTAGCAGCTACATTATTGCATGTCTAATAGGATTCTACGAGGTTGGATGGGCTGTGGCACCTGTTCGTTGTTAGTCCGAGATCTCCGATGTCCTCGTAGCCGTTCTCCTCGGGTCCCGGTGTCGTCCTCAGTCTCCTCCAGCGGGTTCCGGTCTGACCATCGCTGCTCCCGACACAACTACCTCGCGAGACCGACAAACAAGACTAAGGAGCAATCAGAACACTAACTTGACAACTAGACACAAAGACACTAAGGACGCTAAACAGAGAAAGGACTCAGCCCTCGCGGAGGACATCCGAGCCTCGGGCTCGAAAAGACGCGGGAGCGGATGCTTGCTAAACACAAGCTCGAGTCACAACCTAGCTCGTACTTCCTGGGCTGACCGAATCGACCTGTACGGCTCGAGTGAAATGGCTGAGACCCGATCCCGACTTAAGCAAACATCCCGCAAAAACAATACTAGCCCTCACGAAGTGAGTTCATTTTCCTCGGGCTCAAAGAGGCGAAGAAGAAGGTCAGCTAAGCACATCTATGTCATGTTCTCGGTGCAAATGTTTTCCTACGGTCGGTCGAGTCGACTCACACGGAACCGAGATCATGACATAGACCTTAGCTTTGCCGACTAGAACAAGGGTTCGGCCTTTGATCCAATCATCACGGCTAAGGACGAGATCGAATAGATCGGGCCAACAAGGGAAAAGGAAAACAGTTCCGATCTCTTGCTCGATCCATACCCCATTTAATCAACGAGAACCGAGAAGAGGAAACAGAACAGGAAGGGAAAAGAGAAGCAAAGGTAGTCTCACTTCCTTCTATGCACGCGCCATGGCAAAGACGGACATCGAAGGGAGCGACATACCAAGAACACAAGCACTTAAACCACTCGTAGGGTACCTCAACCCATGCACACTAAATGGCACTAGACGTTCCTAGAATCTCCATCGGTGCGGTTGTCACCGCGAGGATCTAGGAGCGCTTCGGTCTAGAATAGGTACAAGCATACAAGGGCTCAAGTGCGAAGAAGCAAAAGAGAGAGTATAACGAGGATCCACCTTCCTTTGATCCACACGCTATAGTAGTAGACGGGAATCACATGAATGGGATCAAGAAGCAAGACTACTACATAAACATGACCAACACGCAAAGGAGACAGATTAAAAGCGAGGAACTTGGTTCCACGGGGACTTCGATCCACGATCATTGCATTTGACGGGGATCGGTGTGACGGGAAACAAAAGGAGATCGATCCACACCTTACTAGATCGGTGGAGATCAAAACAGAAATGTGAAAAGAAAAGAGCGCCCGCATTCACTCGACCAACATGCCATGGTGAGGGCGGTGGCCGAAGAATTAGAGACACTCATCCTATGCCAATTTGTAGGGCACCACGACCTTCGTGCAACTAAACCAGCACAAGGCTATTCCCACGACTCGTAGCGGTGGGGTTGTCACCGCGGAGTCAGAGGAATGCTATGGTCGAGGCGGTGCAAGCATACGAGGTGGCTAGGACAGAAGCATGACAAAATAGGTGAAGCCTATTGGTCATGGCGAGGCAACTCACGGCCATGAGCTTCACCCAAACGAGTTGGCACCCGTCGTTCCACGATCGTCGTCTCTGCGGATACATGGGTGTATGCCGAGTCTCAGAGTGATGAGTGATTGTCAACTGGGATAATGCGCATGTTCTTTGGCTTGTGTTGTGCAGGTGTCGAGCACGGATACAGTGATCGAAGGCAAGGTGAAGGTCAAGTAGAGACGTGTCGTGCCGATGGACCGAGAGTGGCGAAGGGCGGATGTGAGGCTTGGACTGAGGGACCGGTGGCCTGAGGATCAGCTGTGGTGGCTGGAAGCCTGGGACAGCGACGAGCGAAGACTTGCAGGCACGGTGTTGCTTGGGTCGAGGATCTGGGGACACGTGTCGGTGGACGGGGTGCACGGATGGTGCATCCCCTCGACGGCTCGGTTTGGTGGTTGAGCCACAGAAAAACCACCAAGTGGACGGTTTCCAGGTTTGGGCCTCAAAACTTGGGTGCTGCGGGTTTGCCGAGTTTGGGCCACAAAACTCGGGCTGAGGACGGTTTCCAGGTTTGGGCCTCAAAACCTGGGCGCTGCGGGTTTCTGAGTTTGGGCCACAAAACTCAGGCGATGGACGGCTGGTTTCCCGGTTTGGGCCTCAAAACCGGGGGTTGGTCGTGAAGGCTGGTTTCCTGGTTTGGGCCTCAAAACCGGGGGCGAAGTCCGGGAAAAGGACGTGCAGTGCGGTGGTGGCACGTGGCCGCAATCGGTGAGGTTGCGTTTGTTGACTCTTGCTAACGTCGTCACTAGGAGTAGACTATGGAATCTATCCCTGGCAACGGCGCCAGAAAGGTTTGTTGATACTTCTTAATGAAAGAAGTATAACTAACTATTTGTATGACTATTGGTAGGTTCCGCAAGCGCACAGAATAAGTCTATTGTAGCACTTCACCTGGGAGTAACCGAGTATCGTATTTATTTCCACAGGGAAGCTACTATGGCAGAACTAACACTAGGAACGCTATGAACAACTGGTGATTCTAGCAGGGTTGATCGAAATGTGTGAATGGGGGTTGGTTTCTACTACTACTAAAAAGAAAGAAAGAAAGACTAACTACTACTAACTAAATCGACGGGGTCTGGCCGATGAACAGATTAATGTTTTCCTACACACTTATGATCACAACTAACTTAGCAATAAAGAGTTTATCTAGTTCTTCGAACCGTACACACCCTCTGGACTATTTACCTCAGACGTGCACAACGAGGTTTATGATTTAAGAACTAACCCAACTACGTGGTGGAATTCAAGGCTCCCAGGGCTGTCACCACCTGTTTGCTACCACAGCTATCCGGGGCCTAGCCACAAACTAAGGTATAACTAGTCTAAGCACCACACTTACACTAATATATACTACTCTAATCTTGCGTCCAAAACTAGAGCACTGATTACTCAGCGAAGAACCCAAACTAGATACAAACTAAATACTAAGTTATCTATGATCGAAAGCACTCAACAAGAACAATAAGTAAAGAACTTAAAGTAAAAGCTGAAGGTAGAAGAACACTAAGATAAATGAAGAAAGACTTGGAATTATACCAGAGACTTGGAAGATCCTCTATTACAACTCCAGCTCTTCTCTTCTTCACTCTCGCTCTCACTCTAAGTCTCTCAACTAGAGTGTTCCTTCACCAGAGCTTCGCTTACAAGAGAGTGGGACTAATGAGGTGAAGTCTGAGTACAAATGAGCTCGGGGGTCCTATTTATAGCCTAAGGGACCTAGGGGGGTATTTATGGACCTAGGGTTAGGTCAGGGGGGTGAGTGTTGTGGCGGGCGCCAGCCCTAGGTGGCGGCCGCCACCCCCCTGGCCCTTGGATCCACCGCCTCTTCACCAACGGCATCCAGGAGGTCCTCCAAGTCGGTTTGGGGTCGGTTAGGGTTGTCCAATAACCGTCACATGGGCAATTAGGCCATGATCCATGTGACGCTGCTTCTTAGCCCTTGGATGAACCGACTTAGGTGAGCAACGGCTGCAAATGAGTGTGGGGTGCTTCCCCTGGATCAGTGACGTGGCAGGGGGGGAGTTTGGGCTTCTCCCCCCTGGCGGCCGCCAGCTAGGGGTGGCGGGCGCCACCCCTCCTTGGCCCAAAGTGAGCCCAGGCAAGTGGGCTTGCTTCCTGGTGGGTCCATTTGGTCATTTTGCTCAAAAACCCTGCAATTTCCTACATTCAAATAAAACTCAAGGACAAGTGGAAATCGTTAGTTTATAAAAGGTTTTTGGTTGATTTTAGGTCCTTGTGTTGCGTTATATGACCTTGTTGATGCTAAGAATATGACACTTAGTGAGCGTCAACAAGCTCCCCCAAGCTTACCTCTTGCTCGTCCTCGAGCAAGCATGCACTTGAATAATCTTGGAAACTCTGTGTTTTTGTTGTGTATGCCCATATTATTTTCATCATCATGGAATTGGTAGCCTTCCCTGCACTCAGGATTAGAACAAAAGACCAGCAAGAAAGAAGGTTTGTCTTTCCCTTGCCTATTTTGCTAATCAAGATATGTGGAGTTTTTGCAAGTTTTGTTCAAAAGAAAGCATGCTTAGTAACTTCTGTGGCTCACTCAATCACTCATATTTGTATGTGGAAATGGAAGAATTATCCTCTCACTAAGACTTTATGTGGGGTTTAATGGGTAGGATAAAAGTGAGCATGCAATGCTAGCATAATTTTGCCAAGTTAGACAAATGGAGCAAAGGAGCAACAAGTCATAGGTTCAGACCAGGAATGTGCAAGTGTGTGGTATTTATTGTGGCTACTACTTTCATGGCACTTCTCCTTTCTATCTTTTTTGTGGGATCATGGCTATGAATGAGAGCATTTGCTCTTTTGGATATTCTCTTCTTTCTAGAGCACTTGCTCTTTTGAATTTTCTTTCTAGAGCATTTG
This sequence comes from Coix lacryma-jobi var. lacryma-jobi, assembly GCA_009763385.1. Taxonomy (NCBI): domain Eukaryota; kingdom Viridiplantae; phylum Streptophyta; class Magnoliopsida; order Poales; family Poaceae; genus Coix; species Coix lacryma-jobi. The sequence goes on from CM019826.1 coordinate 43,095,249, forward strand.
CTCTTTTGAATATTCTTTTCTTTCTAGAGCACTTGCTCTTTTGAATTTTCTTTCTAGAGCACTTGCTCTTTTTTTTAATGAATGATTATAGCCATGTCCCTGAGATTTCATTATGGAGCATGATATTTTGCCATGAAGTATTCCTAACAATGAATGGAAATAAAGGCATGTTGTGTGGTATTCTCAGTGTAAGAATAGCACTATATAGGTGGGTGCAAGTGAATTCCTTGGTCTAAAGATATGACAAGTTTCTCTACCATGACTATCAACAAAAGTCTAACTAGCTCAACACTAACATGCAGCAAGTGGAAGCTCCTACTCTAAGAGTAAAAATTATTTGGTTTTGGTAGGACTTTCTTTGCCACAGAATTACTTAGAGCAAGTTTTTAAATTTTTCAAAATAATTATTCCACAAACTTGACTTGCTCAAGTCAAAGTAGAAACTTACTTCCCCTTTACTTAGTCTAATGCTCATGTCTCAAGTTTAGTTCTAGCATACGTTCTCCCATGATAACTCTAATGCATGGCATACATTTTTATTTATTAGAAAGACTTATGATGAGAGCGTTTCATATTTATTATTTTTTTTTGACTACAAATTAACTAAGATAAAACTCAAATTTAAATTACTGAAATAAAAAATAAAACTGACATAAATAAAGATGGCAGTGATACTTACCTCGATGACGGGGTCCTCCCCCAAGCTGGCTTTTGGCGTGGTTGGGTCACATCCATCCCTGACGACGGTACATGTCGTCCCAGTTCTGCTCGTTCTGCTGCAGGAGAGAAGAAATATTACCCAGTTCTCCACCAGTTTCCTGGCGGAATTCCTGGAAATTTTGATTCAAGTTGTTCAAGTCCTGACGGATTTCAGCAGTATCCATGGTAAGTCCATTCATTTGGTGTTGAAGATATCCCATATCGCGCATCCACTTGTCCTGATGAAAGGACGAATGGCGAGCGGCCTGTGGCGAGATTCCCCTATGGAAGAACTCATCACCACGGCCAGTGTACCGGGTGGATCCTCCCAAGGAATGGGTTGAACTCCCCAACTGGGATGAGTGAAAGGACGCCTCCTGGCCGTATTCCCACCGCGGATGTTGCGGTTGTTGCCAATTGGATCCTCCTGCTTAGTGTGAGCCAGGGGGTGTCAAATGACCATAGTGTGCTGCTCCATCATACTGCCCTGCATGGAAAGGGTCAAACTCCTGTGCCGCTGCTGCTGCTCTTGCGGCCTCTTCTGCTGCACGGGTCTGCGCTCGCGTCCTCCTCCTGGGAACCTGCATGATGTTCTCTCGGGCCAACCTGCAGTTTTGCTCTGCCTCAGTTTCCAGGGCCAAAAGTAATGTTGGTGCATTCACCAACCAAAGTGACATGTCAGTAAGAGCGATTTTATTCACATAATCTTGATAGATCATGTGAATCTCACTGGTCTCCTGGTTCTCACGCAAGAGGTGTCCTTGCGAGAAGTGCTCCATTGTCAAAAGGTCTCGGTCACTAGGAATGTAGGAGTATATAGCGGTGTTTAGCAGACCCAAGTTAAAAGCCAGTCTAGTTATCCATGATGTCATTTCAATATTTCTAGTGCATTGATTAAATTTAGACCAGTAGTCTGCCATGGCCTTGGCGGGTGATACTTTTATGTGGTTAACTAGAGCATAAAGCAGCAGCATTTCAGGCTTTTTAATTGGTCTTAAGTCAGGTCTTGGAAAAAGTGTGATACTAATATACTTGTGAAAGAACCTGAGCGTGGGATTGTGGATATTACTTGTACGGGGCAAGCCTGGGTCTCTGTTCCCAGCAATGCTTTTCCAAAAATCATTTCTATTGAAACCCGTACAAGCAGATTCCAGGTTTAGTAAGCATGAATCATCAAAATTTAAGTGCTTGCTACACTGCCCCCACGAAAGAGTGTGCTCTTCATTAAAAAGCCGGAAAGTTATGTGAGTAGCAGACAATTGCATGGTAGCTAGAAATTCCATTGTGAGGGGAAGGATTCCCTCCTCATTAACCATCCATGCATCTTCCCATCCTAGGGTTCGAGAAATATAGAGAAACTCACTGTCCATACCAGTGCGACGTAGCAAGTCGTCGTCGATGCGGCGGGTGTGAACGAACTCCCTCTCACTGAGGATGTTCCGGGCCTGTCGTTCCCGATCACTCTGCCAGATGATATCATTGACGGAGTTCAGGATGCGGATGGTCGGTCCGGCCTGGTGTGTGAACGGAGAGTTCCGATCCACCGACATTTTGTTGGTGGATGGAGTACCCCACCCGGCGCTCTCCTCATCACTCCCAGCAAAGCGAATGTGGGTGTTTGCTCTCGACGAACTTCCCTCACCCTTACTCTTCTTCTTCTTGTCGGTGAAGAAGTTCTTGAGAGGGCCCATGACTTCCTTGCTAGTGCTCAAGATGGCTGATGTTTTTGTGTTTTGAGTGAGTTGTGAGAACTTGCATGGGGTGTGGGTAGTATTTATAGGCTGAGGATGGAAGGGGGGAGGCTGTGAGCTCCTCCCACCTGGCGGGCGCCACCAATAGGTGGCGGGCGCCACCCCACATTGCCCATTTTTGCCTGCAACTAACACATGAGGTTTCCCTCGTAATGTCCACTGAAATTCCAAGTGGGGAATAAAGTAGTTGGGTCGGTGCAAAGTGAAAGAGTGTAACCTCCTAAATGGGGCAAGTGAGCTGGAAATTTCAGAGATCAATTCTTCATCCTGGTCATACTTTATACCAAGGATGGTGGGAAACTTACTCGGGAGCAGTTTTGTACCGAAATGTGGAAATGGATGTGGCAGGCGCTAGGAAAAAGTGGCGGGCGCCACCCTCCTTGGCTGAATTTCACTCCAACTCACCCCTCCTTTCACCTAGTGCTCTCCTTGTCACTCTCAATCACATGTGCACCAGAAGTTTTGAGTGGAGATGTGTCCAAAAGGTGGAGTGAAGAAGGGGAGACATGGGGAGACATGGGAGTGAGTGATTGCATTGAAATGAGCAAAGCCATGGGTCTCCCTTGGTGTTATTTGGGTCTAGGAGGTAGGTGTAATAGTCTAGAGATTGGCTAGTGCTCCCTAGTGCACCCTAGGGTGGCGGGCGCCAGCTTGGGGTGGCGGGCGCCACCCCTATGGCTGCCCTAAGCCCTCTAGGTGCCACCTAATCACTCTAGTAAACATCTACTTTGTAGAAAATTAATTTGCTTAAGTAAAAACGAAAATTTAAATGGGGGATAAAGACTTACCTTAGCCTAACTTACCTTGGTTAGCCGCTTTGGATTCCCGATTAGTGTCGCCTTCACGGTGGTTGTGGTGGAATGTCGGCACCGACGAACTTTGATGACGGGTGTTTTTCCGGTCGCGGTGTGAACTCGAATTTCTCCTCCTTTCCACTGATGTGGAGCTAAATTTCTCCAGCTCCTACATCAATGGTGGCTTTTGTAGTGCTCAGAAATGGCCGTCCCAAGATCAATGACATCCGGTGGTCGGGATTAATATCCAGAACCACGAAATCCACCGGGACAAAGAGATTCCGGATTTTCACCGGAATATTCTCTGCTATTCCCGCGGGATATCGGAGCGATTGATCGGCTAGCTGCAAACACATAGAAGTAGGGGACAAGGTATGATGATTTAATTTATCATATATTACCTTGGGCATGACGCTGACGCTTGCTCCCAGATCACAGAGTGCATGCTCGAAGTGCTGCTCTCCAATTGAACATGCGATCGTTGGGTTTCCTGGGTCCTTCTTCTTTTCTGGGAGTTGGTTTAAAATGACCGCACTGCAATCTTCGGTCAATTTAACCACATCCCTACTTGGAATTGGTTTCTTCTTATTGAGCATGTCTCTCAAATATTTTGCATAAGTTGGAACCTGCATAGCGTCAATAAATGGCACATGTATATATAATTTTTGAATTACCTCGATGAATTTCTTGAATTGGTCGTCTTCCGTCGGATTTCGGTTTCGATCTGGAAAAGGTAATACATGTGTATCATAGAATTCATGAGGAGCAGTTCGTACCTTGGATGAAGGTTCAGCTGGGCTCTCCTCTTCTTCGTCATCTTCAACATTAACAATATTTTTCTTTGCAGCAATATTACTACTAGGAACTAAATTAGGATGAGGTGGATCACGAGTGGATTTACCACCTCTCGTGGTTACAGCTTTTACCTCCTCATAGTATTTAATTTGAGATTTAATGTTATCTACTTTTTCCTCTAATCTCTTATTAAAATTAATTTGTTCCTTAAATGCTTCAGAAAAATCTTTCAGTTTAGCATAAATTCCTTCTAACATTTTATCATGTTCAATTAATTTATTATTTATGCTATCATTAATTCTACCTTGATTAGAAACTAATTTTCCAATAGGAGAATTAAATACGGAGGTTTGAGGCATACCTTTATTATTCCATTGTTGGATCATTGGAATTGGAGGTTCTCCGTAGCCACCATTATTAAGAAGGGATTTGGCATCCTCTTTCTTAATTTCTGCTTGACCTTCACTTGACGAAGCGGCTCTTTGCTTGGCGTAGTACTCCTTTGCAGCACGATCTCTCTTCTCATTTATTCTTTGCTCTAGCAATTTTACCAAAGTTTGCAGGGTAACAGAATCAGCTTGCTTAATTTCAGACATACCTCTAGCACATTTTTCTGTCCATCCTTGATTCGCCACCATTGTCTCAGTCAGTTTGGTTGCCTTCTCTACAGTGAGAGAGAGGTATGCACCTCCGGCGGCAGCATCAATGTGTTGTCGAGATTCTTGCTGGAGTCCATTGTAGAAGCTCTGGATCAAGTACCAGTCTTGCATACCATGGTGAGGACAGTATTCAACATACTCTTGTAGTCTCTCCCAAGCTTCAGTGATTGTTTCTTCGTCTCCCTGTCCAAAGTTGGAAATCTTGCTACGGAAAAGAATAGTCCGGCTTATCGGGCAGAACTTGTTGAGGAATTGATCCGCGCATCTCACCCACGTCAGCAGGTGTCCAGAGTTGAAGAGGAACCACTGCTTCGCTTTTTCCACTAATGAAAATGGAAAAAGACGAAGTCTAATGGCATCCTGCGAAACTCCCTGCACAGAAATTGTACTACATATCTCCAGAAAATTCTGGAGGTGAGCGTTGGCATCCTCGGAAGGTTTGCCATTAAATGCAATAGCTTGAGCCATTCGTATTAAGTGAGGTTTAAGCTCAAAATCTACATTACTAGTAGAAGGTAACACTGGAATGTGAGCAAGAGTAGGCATGGAATAGTCACAGAGTGTTTTGGTCGACGTCGATGTTAATGACGATGTCGGCGTTGGTGTTGATCGATCGGTGGAGCAGCTTGGTTCGTCAGTCACTTTTGACTGGGATTCTTGTCTCGACGAACTCCTCTCACGAAGCTCCAGGTTCTTCCTCGGAGGAGTGAGATTAGCTCTCGCTCTCCTAAGAATGGCCTCAGGATCTTCTTGATAGTCGCTCGGAAGATTGAATCCGGCCATGACTACTTGAACGATCACAAACAACGAACAATATATATACCCGCTAGAACTACGGGGGTTAATTCAATAGAAATCACAAAGAATTAATTCTAGCCAATTGCTTCCCCGGCAACGGCGCCAGAAATGCTTGTTGACTCTTGCTAACGTCGTCACTAGGAGTAGACTATGGAATCTATCCCTGGCAACGGCGCTAGAAAGGTTTGTTGATACTTCTTAATGAAAGAAGTATAACTAACTATTCGTATGACTATTGGTAGGTTCCGCAAGCACACAGAATAAGTCTATTGTAGCACTTCACTCGGGCGTAACCGAGTATCGTATTTATTTCCACAGGGAAGCTACTATGGCAGAACTAACACTAGGAACGCTATGAACAACTGGTGATTCTAGCAGGGTTGATCGAAATGTGTGAATGGGGGTTGGTTTCTACTACTACTAAAAAGAAAGAAAGAAAGACTAACTACTACTAACTAAATCGGCGGGGTCTGGCCAATGAACAGATTAATGTTTTCCTAAACACTTATGATCACAACTAACTTAGCAATAAAGAGTTTATCTAGTTCTTTGAACCGTACACACCCTCTGGACTATTTACCTCAGACGTGCACAACGAGGTTTATGATTTAAGAACTAACCCAACTACGTGGTGGAATTCAAGGCTCCCAGGGCTGTCACCACCTGTTTGCTACCACAGCTATCCGGGGGGCTAGCCACAAACTAAGGTATAACTAGTCTAAGCACCACGCTTACACTAATATATACTACTCTAATCTTGCGTCCAAAACTAGAGCACTGATTACTCAGCGAAGAACCCAAACTAGATACAAACTAAATACTAAGTTATCTCTGATCGAAAGCACTCAACAAGAACAATAAGTAAAGAACTTAAACTAAATGCTGAAGGTAGAAGAACACTAAGATAAATGAAGAAAGACTTGGAATTATACCAGAGACTTGGAAGATCCTCTATTACAACTCCAACTCTAGAATAGGTACAAGCATACAAGGGCTCAAGTGCGAAGAAGCAAAAGGGAGAGTATAACGAGGATCCACCTTCCTTTGATCCACACGCTATAGTAGTAGACGGGAATCACATGAATGGGATCAAGAAGCAAGACTACTACATAAACATGACCAACACGCAAAGGAGACAGATTAAAAGCGAGGAACTTGGTTCCACGGGGACTTCGATCCACGATCATTGCATTTGACGGGGATCGGTGTGACGGGAAACAAAAGGAGATCGATCCACACCTTACTAGATCGGTGGAGATCGAAACAGAAATGTGAAAAGAAAAGAGCGCCCGCATTCACTCGACCAACACGCCATGGTGAGGGCGGTGACCGAAGAATTAGAGACACTCATCCTATGCCAATTTGTAGGGCACCACGACCTTCGTGCAACTAAACCAGCACAAGGCTATTCCCACGACTCGTAGCGGTGGGGTTGTCACCGCGGAGTCAGAGGAATGCTATGGTCGAGGCGGTGCAAGCATACGAGGTGGCTAGGACAGAAGCACGACAAAATAGGTGAAGCCTGTTGGTCATGGCGAGGCAACTCACGGCCATGAGCTTCACCCAAACGAGTTGGCACCCGTCGTTCCACGATCGTCGTCTCTGCGGATACATGGGTGTATGCCGAGTCTCAGAGTGATGAGTGATTGTCAATTGGGATAATGCGCATGTTCTTTGGCTTGTGTTGTGCAGGTGTCGAGCACGGATACAGTGATCGAAGGCAAGGTGAAGGTCAAGTAGAGACGTGCCGTGCCGATGGACCGAGAGTGGCGAAGGGCGGATGTGAGGCTTGGACTGAGGGACCGGTGGCCTGAGGATCAGCTGTGGTGGCTGGAAGCCTGGGACAGCGACGAGCGAAGACTTGCGGGCACGGTGTTGCTTGGGTCGAGGATCTGGGGACACGTGTCGGTGGACGGGGTGCACGGATGGTGCATCCCCTCGACGGCTCGGTTTGGTGGTTGAGCCACAGAAAAACCACCAAGTGGACGGTTTCCAGGTTTGGGCCTCAAAACTTGGGTGCTGCGGGTTTGCCGAGTTTGGGCCACAAAACTCGGGCTGAGGACGGTTTCCAGGTTTGGGCCTCAAAACCTGGGCGCTGCGGGTTTCTGAGTTTGGGCCACAAAACTCAGGCGATGGACGGCTGGTTTCCCGGTTTGGGCCTCAAAACCGGGGGTTGGTCGTGAAGGCTGGTTTCCTGGTTTGGGCCTCAAAACCGGGGGCGAAGTCCGGGAAAAGGACGTGCAGTGCGGTGGTGGCACGTGGCGGCAATCGGTGAGGTTGCGTCTGTTGACTCTTGCTAACGTCGTCACTAGGAGTAGACTATGGAATCTATCCCTGGCAACGGCGCCAGAAAGGTTTGTTGATACTTCTTAATGAAAGAAGTATAACTAACTATTTGTATGACTATTGGTAGGTTCCGCAAGCGCACAGAATAAGTCTATTGTAGCACTTCACCCGGGAGTAACCGAGTATCGTATTTATTTCCACAGGGAAGCAACTATGGCAGAACTAACACTAGGACCGCTATGAACAACTGGTGATTCTAGCAGGGTTGATCGAAATGTGTGAATGGGGGTTGGTTTCTACTACTACTAAAAAGAAAGAAAGAAAGACTAACTACTACTAACTAAATCGGCGGGGTCTGGCCGATGAACAGATTAATGTTTTCCTACACACTTATGATCACAACTAACTTAGCAATAAAGAGTTTATCTAGTTCTTCGAACCGTACACACCCTCTGGACTATTTACCTCAGACGTGCACAACGAGGTTTATGATTTAAGAACTAACCCAACTACGTGGTGGAATTCAAGGCTCCCAGGGCTGTCACCACCTGTTTGCTACCACAGCTATCCAGGGCCTAGCCACAAACTAAGGTATAACTAGTCTAAGCACCACGCTTACACTAATATATACTACTCTAATCTTGCGTCCAAAACTAGAGCACTGATTACTCAGCGAAGAACCCAAACTAGATACAAACTAAATACTAAGTTATCTATGATCGAAAGCACTCAACAAGAACAATAAGTAAAGAACTTAAAGTAAATGCTGAAGGTAGAAGAACACTAAGATAAATGAAGAAAGACTTGGAATTATACCAGAGACTTGGAAGATCCTCTATTACAACTCCAGCTCTTCTCTTCTTCACTCTCGCTCTCACTCTAAGTCTCTCAACTAGAGTGTTCCTTCACCAGAGCTTCGCTTACAAGAGAGTGGGACTAATGAGGTGAGGTCTGAGTACAAATGAGCTCGGGGGTCCTATTTATAGCCTAAGGGACCTAGGGGGGTACTTATGGACCTAGGGTTAGGTCAGGGGGGTGAGTGTGGTGGCGGGCGCCAGCCCTAGGTGGCGGCCGCCACCCCCCCTGGCCCTTGGATCCACCGCCTCTTCACCAACGGCATCCAGGAGGTCCTCCAAGTCGGTTTGGGGTCGGTTAGGGTTGTCCAATAACCGTCACATGGGCAATTAGGCCATGATCCATGTGACACTGCTTCTTAGCCCTTGGATGAACCGACTTAGGTGAGCAACGGCTGCAAATGAGTGTGGGGTGCTTCCCCTGGATCAGTGACGTGGCATGGGGGGAGTTTGGGCTTCTCCCCCCTGGCGGCCACCAGCTAGGGGTGGCGGGCGCCACCCCTCCTTGGCCCAAAGTGAGCCCAGGCAAGTGGGCTTGCTTCCTGGTGGGTCCATTTGGTCATTTTGTTCAAAAACCCTGCAATTTCCTACATTCAAATAAAACTCAAGGACAAGTGGAAATCGTTTGTTTATAAAAGTTTTTTGGTTGATTTTAGGTCCTTGTGTTGCGTTATATGACCTTGTTGATGCTAAGAATATGACACTTAGTGAGCGTCAACAGCGTCGAGGCAATGCTACCAGTTGTGCGGGCGTGGCCGTCGGATCACCACTATCTTGAGTTGGTCCAGAATAACCCTAGGGTTTAGCTGGCTCGCTCTGTAATTAGTTAGGGGTAGAGTGGGAAATAGAATTAGGATAAGTAGACGGAGACACCCACCTCTCATTCTATCTCAGTCATTTGCTATTTTGCCTTCTAGGTTTTCCTGCTCTCCCATCCTCTGCTGTAGCGAACTGAGATCCACAGAGAAAAGAACCATACCTCTGTGCCCGTGAGATTTTGAGGAAGTGAGACCGTAATCTCACAGTTGTAGCGTGTGGTAGCCACACGGCTGCAAATTCGTGGTTGTGATTCGCGTTTTGTTCGTGTTCTTCGCGGGTTGCTTTTCTCCACGTTTTTCCCGTTGATCGATCTCTCTACTCGGCGTGTCTTTTGCAAATCCGTTTGAACTGAGTTGTTCGAGATCGTGAGGCACTTCTTTCCACCGAAGGAAATCATCTCTAACCTCACGAGCTAGTAGATCGATCGATTTTCGATTTGGATCGAGTTTGCCCCTTTTGTCTCGAATTCTTCCAATTCACCGATTTGGAGTTAGGTTCGAGCCATTATCTCTTTGGGATAGCTCACTAACCTCCTAGGAACTCCTCATACCAAGTCTAATCCTTAGTGCTTTTGATTCGGAGGAGATCGGGTTGAATTCGCGGAAGAACAGTTCTGTATCGGGACCATCGGACGCTCTGTTCTTGAGCATCGGACACTGAGTTCCTTTCATCGGAGCGTTCGTTGCCACATGTCATCTGACAGTGCTTTTAAAGGAGCATCGGACGCTGACCATCGGAGCGTCCGTTGCCATTGGACGCGCCAGAGGTCTAGCATCGGACGCTAGGTTTCACTGTAGCAACGTCCGATGCCAGTCCAGTAAGGTTCCAGAAAGGTCCTGTTCGCATCGGACGCTTCCGGTGCTTGGCCATCGGACGCTGCCAGCGTCTGATGCACACTGTTGTGCACTGTTTCATCCGCCGTTGCAGATACATGGGTGTATGCCGGGTCTCTGAGTGATGAGTGATTGTCAACTGGGATGATGCGCATGTTCTTTGGCTTGTGTTGTGCAGGTGTCGAGCCCGGATGCAGTGATCGAAGGCGAGGTGAAGGTCAAGTAGAGACGTGCCGTGTCGATGGACCGAGAGTGGCGAAGGGCGGACGTAAGGCTTGGACTGAGGGACCAGAGGCCCGAGGATCAGCTGTGGTAGCTGGCAGCCTGTGACGACGACAAGTGAAGAAGTGCGGTCATGTGTTGCCTGAGTCGTAGACTCGGGGACACGTGTCGGTGGACGGGGTGCACGGAGGTGCATCCCATCTACGACGTCGGTTTAGTGGTAGAGCCAGGGAAAAACCATCGGATGGACGGTTTCCAGGTTTGGGCTGAAGGACCGAGAAGCTACCCGAAAGCGACCAGAGGGGGGGGGTGAATGGGAGCTTCAAAATTTCCTTTCGGACACTAGATGCCACTGTCCCAAAATCAACCCAAGAGCGAACCCTAGAGCTTGCTAATGTCCACGACCCTAGATGTAGGGTGGATGCCTTCCAGAAGCACAGCGGGACACTAGACAACCCTAGAAAGCCGACGCAAAAGACGGAACTCAACTCCGATCAAGGACGAACGAACCGCGAACGAAAACGCGCGAAACTGGATCGACCTGACTCTGGCCAGCGTCCGGTCAGCAGGGACCGGACGCGTCCGGTCGTCAGAAAACAGCTCTGGGAGCTCTCTGTTCGTGACCGGACTCACGAGTACGGAGCGTCCGGTCGTGTACAGTGCGTCCGGTCGAAACCGACAAAGCCAGAAACAGTGCAAGCGTAGCGTCCGGTCGAAATGCAAACAGAGCGTCCGGTCGAGAGCGTCCGGTCAGTACGCAGAAAAGCTTGGCGCCGTGCTCAACGACCGGACTCTGAAAGCGTGCGTCCGGTCAGACCGACAGAGCGTCCGGTCACCCCGCGACTGCACTGAAACTCCGGCGATTCGACCCGATCTCCTCCGAATCAAGTGCTCTAGGCTTGGGATTCGATCTGAGGAGTCACAAGGAGGTTAGTGAGCTATCTCTAAGAGATCATGGCCCGAACCTAACTCCAAATCGGTGAATCGAAGGAATTCGGGGGAAAGAAGAAAAAGAGACCCGAAACTAAAACTTGATCGATCTCCTAGACCGTGAGGTTAGAGATGATTTCTTTCGGTGGAAAGAAGTGCCTCACGATCTAGAGCAACTCAGTTCAAACGGAATCGTGAAAGATGAACCGAGCACAAAGATCAAGCGACGGGAAAACTCAAGGCACAAAGCAATCCGCGAAGAACATGATGAACATGAAATCAAAACGCGAATTGACACCAAGAGATGGGATCCAAGGTGAGGATACGGCCTCACTTCCTCGAATCAACAGTACACAGAGTGGAGTCTCTCTGCGGATCTCAACTAGCTAAAGCAGGGGTGTGGGAGAGTGGAAACCCTAGGAAATGAAAGCTCTAACTGAGATTTAGATAGGGAGGAGGGTGTCTCCCCTAGACTACTTATACTAACCTAGCCTAAGTCTATTTCCTACTCTACCCCTCTCTACTCTAATTACAGAGCGGACCAGCCTAACCCTAAGGCTATTCTAGTCCACCCGCTGGTGGTAGGTAGATCCGACGGCCACGCCCGCACGGTTTGCGCGTCCCTCCACGCAACCTTCAAATCGCGCCACGTGCCGCCACCACTACTGCACCCCCGAGTTTTGTTGGCCCAAACCGGGAAACCCAGCCTTTCCTTCAGCCCCCGGTTTGAGGCCCAACCGGGAAACCAGCCTCCAGCCCGAGTTTTGTGCCCAAACTCGGAAACACCCGCAGCGCCCGAGTTTTGAGGCCCAAACTCGGAAACCGGCCCACGCCCAGGTTTTGAGGCTCAACCTGGAAACCGTCGCGCCCAGGGTTTGTGGCTCAACCTGGAAACCAGCACCCAGGTTTTGAGGCCCAAACCTGGAAACCGTCCACCGTTGGTTTTTCCCGGGCTCTACCAACAAACCGGCGTCGTAGAGGGGATGCACCGCCTGTGCACCACCTTCCACCGACATGATCGCACTTCTCCGCTTGTCGCTGTCGCAGGCTGCCAGCCACCACAGCTGATCCTCCGGCCTCCAGTCCATCGTCCAAGTCCACGTCCGCCTTCAATCACCGTCCGTACAAATCGCATGGCACGTCCCGCCGCATGGCCACCCCATCCTTCAATCGCGCCCGGTCCGTTACGGCACGTCACTGTCTCCACCTTACCTTCACACCGCCAATCGGGCTCACTGTCTCCGTGGGGGCCTGCTACCACCATGGACAACACAAGCCAAAGAAACATCGCTATCATCTCCGTTGACATCACATCATCAAAACCAGAGACTTCGGTCATACCACCCCATGTAATCCGCAATCTCCCCCTTGAATGAGGAATGTTGTTTGTTTTTGTGGTGTTGTCGATTGTGTGTTTTTCCACCTACCCAACAATCATTAATAGAAGAGGAGTAGGAAGGAGTGGGAGGAGAACAACCACACCAAATGACCCAAAAGCCTAACAAAGAGCCAAAAGTCAAGTGGATGAAGCGAAAACTTGTGTCCCCAAAACAATGGCAAAACGCTTCCCGCAACCAGCAAAGCAAAGCTAGCCCTCAAGAAGAGGTAGAACAGGCTCAACACCGCTAGCAAGATACCAATTGAAGATCGGAGGACAACAGAAGCAAAATGCTAGTCCCTCAAGATAGAGGCACAGAGGCTCAACACAACTAGCAAGATAAAATCACTCCGAACCAATTGGAAATCAACCCAAAACAAATGGGAAAGCACACCAGACGATACCAATTGAAAGCCAAAAGAAAAAGCTTATGAAAGCTCATGAAAAGCTAGGAACGTTTGCTAGTCCCTCAAGACAGAGGCAACGGCTCAACACAACTAGCAAACTCCCCCTCGACAAATGCAAACAACTAGGACAAATGAGTCTCCCCTTAGTTGATCAACACAGGAGCATATGATTTGCATAAATTTCTCTCCCCTAGTTGAAAATGCACTTATCAAGGTCAAAAGGTATCGGAGAAGCAACTCCCTTCACATAAACTCCCCCTGAACACAAGATCTCCTTCCAAAATGCATATGAAGTCAAAATGCCAGTTAGGAGCTTCAAGTATATAGTCAAAAGAGTGCAAAGATGCTCTAATCAGTATAGCTCCAACATCTCAATTAAGCACTCAAATAGCAAAGGCTCAAACTGATCACTTATACGAAATATGAAGCATAGGAGCATGTGAGCAGTTTTAAGCCAAAAAGGATAGTCACCATCAAAATAACACTAGACATGTATAGAAGGAATCCAAACAAGTGCTAAACATATATACAAGGTGAACTACCCCTAGCAAAGTTCAATCATCATGCATAGGAATGAAGCATATACTTGTGATTCCAAATTCATATCGGAGTTTCAGCGGTAAAGGAGTTCCACAAGTTCATTTTTAGCATGTGAATGCGAGAGGTTGAAAGCTTGTCAATGCCTAACTTTTCAACCGTGCGAAGCCTAATGCCGAAGCAATCAGAAGCTTAAAGCAACGGTTTCGGTCATACACTACATGGCTCAAGTTTAACTCAAGGTGCAATGAGAAACAGTCTCAATACCATGAGGTGTTGACAAGCAATCCCATCTCGATCTTTTCAATTCAACAATACTTGGTTCAGATTTTAGCAAGTTATGAACAACCAAGCCAAGTGAATGACTCAGAACTAGAGACATAGCAACCTAGCATATATGAAAAAGCAGAAATGGACTCAACACAGAACCCTACACATGCTAGTTGCATATCTCAATGGTGAACATTTTCAGATTTATATACATTAGGCATAATTCACCATTCCAAAAATAGCTCGCTCATAACATGTAACAGTGATCAGAAGGAGCATAAGCTACAAGCATCATCATAAGTATCGGAACAATACTAACAAGAGCATAATTACATTCTAGTGAATATAGACATGAAGCTCAGAATGTAAATGCGTATGCCCGACACAAAACTGAAAGAAAGAAGATACCAATTGGAAAGACTCAAGAAAACTCAAAAGAAAAGAGCCTCAAAATAAAAGAGTCAGTCTGTACATCTCAAAATGCTTCCCCCATCTAAAAGGGGAAACACACACCAAGCTCACCCCTCAACCTATTAAAGGTTGATTCGTCTAAAGGCTTGGTGAAAATATCAGCCAATTGGTGATGAGTATCGACATGGCGAAGGTCGATATCACCCTTCTCCTGGTGGTCTCGCAAGAAATGAAAGCGCACATCAATGTGTTTGGTTTTCGAGTGAAGCACGGGGGTTCTTAGCAACGCTAATGGCACTCGTGCTGTCACAAAGCAAAGGAACTCGAGTAAAGCTCAAACCAAAATCACGCAAAGTGGCCATCATCCAGAGTAACTGGGAACAGCAGCTAGCCGCAGCAACATATTCAGCCTCCGTGGTAGACTGAGCGACACTAGACTGCTTGCGAGAAGACCACGATACAAGAGAAGACCCAATAAACTGGCAAGTCCCAGAAGTGGACTTGCGCTCAATGCGACAACCAGCAAAATCAGCATCAGAAAAGCCACAAAGCGAGAGGGTGGAAGAAGCAGAATACCAAATCCCGAACTCAGGCGTGAAACGAAGGTACCTGAAGATGCGCTTCACCGCCTGACCGGTGAGAAGTGCGTGGCGAAGCCTGAAAGCGCTGCGCACAAGCACACGGCGAACTGAATGTCCGGCCGTGTCGCTGTCAGGTAGAGCAGCGATCCAATCATGCTGCGGTACTCCTTCTGGTCCACTGCTTCTCCATCCGTGTCGGCATCCAGGGCAGTCGTCGTCGACATGGGCGTCGGAAGAGGCTTGGCCTCACCCATGTCGAACCGCTTCAGCAAGTCCCTCGTGTACTTGCCCTGGTGCAACAAACGTCCCCTCTCGGGATTGCTTAATTTGCAACCCGAGAAAGAAGGTCAGCTCGCCCATCATGCTCATCTCGAACTCCCTGCTCATAGTATCTGCAAACTTGGCAACCAAAGCGTGAGAAGAACCACCGAAAATGATATCATCCACGTAAATTTGGACCAAGAGAGTATCTTTGCCTTGCTTGAGGAGAAAGAGCGTTTTATCAACACATCCCATTTTAAAACCCTTAGCTAGCAAAAAGGTTTTTAATCTCTCATACCAGGCTCTAGGGGCTTGTTTCAAACCATACAAAGCTTTGTGGAGTTTTAAGACATGGTTTGGAGACTTGGGATTTTCAAACCGGGGGGTTGCTGGACATAGACCTCCTCCTCAATATAGCCGTTTAAGAAGGCGCTCTTGACATCCATTTGAAAAAGTTTGAAACCCATGGATGCAGCATAAGCCAAGAGTATCCTAATAGCCTCCAAACGAGCTACAGGAGCGAAGGTCTCCTCATAATCTATCCCCTCCTTCTGACTATAACCCTTCGCTACAAGCCGGGCCTTGTTTCTCACAATGTGGCCCTCCTCTCCTTGCTTGTTTTTAAATACCCATTTTGTCCCAATAGGTTTACAGTCAGGAGGTGGTGGCACTAGAACCCAAACCCGATTTCGCTCAAAGTTCTCTAACTCCTCATGCATGGCATTGACCCAATCCGGATCCGTCAATGCGTGTCCAACATCTCGGGGCTCAAAAGACGCAACAAAAGCAGAATGAGCAAAGTGCGAGATGTGCTGTGACCTGGAGCGAGTAACTCGCTCGTCGATGTCTCCGATCATCTGTTCAGGGGGGTGCTGGCGCTGGATGTGTCGTGGCGCCTCCCGGGAAGAAGTAACCTCCCCCTCAACAGTAGCTGGTTCCACCCCGGGTACAAAAGGTACCGCGCGAGGTGGATCCCACGGCCCCCAGGAAGAAGACGTCTCGGGGCCACGGGTCGTCGTCGAAGCCGCTCCCGGCGGCGCGGCAGGCGGAGGGGGTGCTGGATCATCTATACCTTCAGCACCCTCTTCCTCGTCATCGAAAAGAGGCTCTCCAACCTCGTGATCACCTGCACGCTCAAAACGAGAAGAAGGAGAAACAAGAGTCTCGTCGAAGGTGACATCTGATGTCTCCATGACTCGGTTAGTGTCAAGGTTAAGTACACGATAAGCTCGAGTGTGAGTGCCATAACCCAAAAACACACCGTCAGAAGAACGAGACTCAAACTTGTCTAGGTTGCCCTTTTTCAATATAAAACAGTGGCAACCAAAGACTCTAAAATAACTCACCTTGGGCTGGCGACCAAAACGCAACTCATAAGAGGTCTTCTTCAAAAACACTCTCAGAAAAATGCGATTTGAAATATAGCATGCAGTGTTCATAGCTTCGGCCCAATAGTGCCTAGGAGTCCTATGCTCATCAAGCATCGTCCTGGCCATCTCAACAAGGGTCCGATTCTTCCTCTCTACAACACCATTTTGGGGTGGTGTATAGGGAGAAGAAAAACTGATGCTCCAAACCAAGGCATTTACAAAACTTCTCAAAATCCGAATTTTTAAACTCGGAACCATTATCACTTCTAATCGCTCGCATCGAGTTCAAAGGGAACTCGTTCTGAAGACGCAAAATCAGATCGCGAGCGAAGGAGAATGTCTCGGACTTCTCAACTAAAAGAAGACCCACGAATACCTCGAAAAGTCGTCAACAATAACAAGCACATACCACTTCCCACCAACCGAGCTTACCCGAGCCGGACCAACAAGGTCCATATGCAACAGCTCTCCGGGGTGCGAGGTCATAACCTTGGTCAAAGGATGGTGGGGAGCAGCAACCATCTTTCCATGCCGGCAAGCATGGCAAACTAGATCCTTCTCCAACGAAAGCTTGGGCAATCCTCGGATTAAGCCAAGTGAGCTAAGTCTTGCAAGCAAGTCAAAACTCAGGTGACCGAGCCTCCTATGCCACTTCCAAAGATCAGAAGAAGAAGGACTAGCCAGAAGACAGCGAGAAGATCCAAACGACTTTGAGAAATTCGCGCGAAAGACATTCCCAAAGGGTGAAATCAGACATACAAGATCACCCTGAGGATCTAAGATCCGGCTAAGGTTCGGTTTGAAACGAATCTCATAGCCTTCACGAAAAAGTTGCGAAACAGAAAGCAAGTTAAAATGCAGGTTAGAAACAAGAGCAACCTCGCGCAACACAAAGTGCTCATTAACCCGCACTGCACCAACGGACAATACCTTGCCCTTACCTTTGTCGCCGAAGGTTATGTACTCCTTTCCGGCGACCGGACTATGACTGGAGAACCATTTGGCATTTCCGGTCATGTGCCTCGAGCAACCGGAATCCACAAGCCAAATGTCCTCCAACCGCTCCTCCTACATCAATAAAAAGACATAGGGTGAACATACGGTCCAACACTGGGGTTAGTAAGATAAGATGGAAACCAGTGTTGGGCCGGCTGTTCAAAAGAACGGTCAGTGTAAAACCATCCTGTCTAGGGGGATAGCGATCACCACGCACAGAAAAACGTGGTCCGCTGGGGAAGAAGCGCTCACCGCGAAACTCTACCTGCGGTGGGACAAAGCGCTCAACAAAGCCTCCGCCACGGGGTCCGTTACCTGCAAAAGCAGGACCCCGTCGGGCACGCTCCTACGAGGTCTACGCCTAGGAGCCTGCTGCTCAACTCTAGCGTCTCTCCTCGGAGCTCTCTCCTGCCTAGGCTGGGTATGCTTCCCTCCAGACCTAACAGCTCTCCCCTGAGGCTTCGGAGCATGTCCACCACGAGCTGGGTGAAACATGTCCAGGTTCTGCATCTCCCTAGCACGGCGCGCCTCTCTCCTGCGCCTAAAGCAGAACTCACTCAGGTGACCATCCCGCCCACAAAAGTTACACTGAAACCTCACCGCGCGCAAAGGGGGTTGTTGGTTTGCAGGGATGTGAGTATGGTTCACCTTGCCCTTGCCCTTCTGTGGCAACTGCTCTCGGATGGGTGGCATTGTGTCAAGCTTGTTCTTTAGGTGATTGGGCTTGGGTTGCCATTGTGGATTCTTGGGTGGAGCCTTGGGGGATTCAACTATAACTCCATCCTTGGTGACAGGCTTGGCAGACTCTTTGGGTGGAAGCTTGGTTAGTTTGGGAGTAGTGGTGGAGTTGGGCTTCTCACAGGGGTTCAGACCACTAGACTCTCCAATCTTACCAAAAGCTGAAAGATCAACACTCTGGCCAAGACCTACACCAGGAGCCCCAGCAGCTCGCTTGAATTGGGAGATCATCATCCCGAGCTGAGGCTCACCACAAGACACCCATGACAAGACGGTCCGAAGGTATGTGTTTTCCTCCTCGGTACGCACCTTGTCATGCCTCACATTTGCCATCTCCTGCTCCAGGCCCTCACACAAAGCACATCTCTTGACACAAGTGCTATCCGAGCCGGCCTTCTCAAAAGACTCAAGCTTGGCATTCTTCTCTGCCAACTCGGATTGCAAGACAGGACAAGTCTTGCACGCACCCAACAGCTGCGGTCTAGCTCGGAGCTCATCCACCTCATCTACCAGCGCAGCATACTTACTCCTCAGAGTGAGAAGATCCGTCATGTGCGCGGCGCAATTCTCGCACTCCAACTCCTCCGACACAACCACGGTGGATCGAGCGAACTCAAGCTCCTTCACCGTGTCCTCCCACTTTTGCCTAAACTCCTTGCGCTCTCTAGCAGCACGCCTAAGCAACTTATCTTGGCTAAGGAGGGCAGCAGTCAACTTCTCAACCTCGGAGGAAAGCTCGTCGTAGGTGAGAGATACCTGGGAGGTGTCGTCGTCGTCGTCGTTCCGAGGCGTGTGCTCCAGCTCGCCTCCGACCTCATCTCCGAGCGCCATGGTGCAGAGGCCGTCGTCGTCGGCGAAGAAGCAGAGGCCGTTCAGCTTGTCCTCGATCCTCTTCTTCTTCTCGGACTCGTCATCGCTCGAGCTGGCGGAGTCGTCATCCGAGCCGTCGACGTCGCTGAGCGTGGCGAAGAACGCACGCTGCTCAGCCTGGGCCTTCTCCAAGTACTTCTTCTTGATGTACTCCTTGTCGAAGCCGCCCCGCTTCTTGTGCTTTGGGGGAACGTACTTCTCCTTGTACTTGGAGTCGCGCCTGCGCCCATGATCGCCCTTGCCCGAGTGCTTGTTCTTCTTCTTGGGGCAGTCGGCGATGAAGTGGTCGGGGTCGCCGCACTCG
Organism: Coix lacryma-jobi var. lacryma-jobi; assembly: GCA_009763385.1. Classification (NCBI taxonomy): domain Eukaryota; kingdom Viridiplantae; phylum Streptophyta; class Magnoliopsida; order Poales; family Poaceae; genus Coix; species Coix lacryma-jobi. Next base: position 43,114,812 of record CM019826.1, read on the forward strand.
TAGCAGCCCGAGCGTCCTCCTCCGCGACGACGGTTCATGCGGTTATTGTGGAACCGCGAGAACCGGTTGGCAAGCAAAGCCAACTCGTCGTCACCCAACGTCTCCAGCTGGTCCTCTGTAACAGAAAAGAGACAAGAAAGAGCAAAGCCAGCTGAGGGGTTAGAGGAAGAGCCGGAAACCAAAGCCATGGACGGGCGAGAAGGATTTTCAAAAGAAGCCCTCGCCATAGCATCAATCTCACTGGACTTGAGCTTACTGAAGAGCTCGTCGCAGGTGAGGGTCTCATAGTTCGGGGATTCGATGATCGCCTGAACTTTAGAATCCCACACCGAACGGTCAAGAGTGTGCAAAAGCTTCAAAGCACGCTCATGATCGTCAAATGGCAACTGCTCTCGGTTAGCCCTCATCCTGTTGACAATCACCTGAAAGCGAGCGAATAAACTTTCTATGCTCTCGCCAGGCTGATGTCGGAAGTTCTCATACTCTCTCTTGAACGACTCGTAGAGTCGGGTTTTGACTTGAGAGGTGCCCTCATGAAAACGCATGAGGGTGTCCCAGATCTCCCGAGCCGTAGAGAGGTGAGAAACGCGATCAAACTCACCCACGCTCAAACAGGAGAACAAAGCGTTACGCGCCCGGCTATTGGCTTCGTGCTCATCGATCTGAAGCTGAGAGACACGAGCAGCCAGGACAACGTAGTTGGCGTTGTTGCAAATCTCCCAAACAGAAGAGCCCATGCTCTGGAGATAGGCCGACATGCGTATCTTCCAATACGCATAGTTCGTCCCATCGAAAAACGGCGGTTTGCCCACGCCGCGATCCATGTCGCCTTCAGTGGATCTGGAACCGGCTAAGGTGGAAGATCCTTAAACTGGCTCCGATACCAATTGAAGGACCGAGAAGCTACCCGAAAGCGACCAGAGGGGGGGGGTGAATGGGAGCTTCAAAATTTCCTTTCGGACACTAGATGCCACTGTCCCAAAATCAACCCCAAGAGCGAACCCTAGAGCTTGCTAATGTCCACGACCCTAGATGTAGGGTGGATGCCTTCCAGAAGCACAGCGGGACACTAGACAACCCTAGAAAGCCGACGCAAAAGACGGAACTCAACTCCGATCAAGGACGAACGAACCGCGAACGAAAACGCGCGAAACTGGATCGACCTGACTCTGGCCAGCGTCCGGTCAGCAGGGACCGGACGCGTCCGGTCGTCAGAAAACAGCTCTGGGAGCTCTCTGTTCGTGACCGGACTCACGAGTACGGAGCGTCCGGTCGTGTACAGTGCGTCCGGTCGAAACCGACAAAGCCAGAAACAGTGCAAGCGTAGCGTCCGGTCGAAATGCAAACAGAGCGTCCGGTCGAGAGCGTCCGGTCAGTACGCAGAAAAGCTTGGCGCCGTGCTCAACGACCGGACTCTGAAAGCGTGCGTCCGGTCAGACCGACAGAGCGTCCGGTCACCCCGCGACTGCACTGAAACTCCGGCGATTCGACCCGATCTCCTCCGAATCAAGTGCTCTAGGCTTGGGATTCGATCTGAGGAGTCACAAGGAGGTTAGTGAGCTATCTCTAAGAGATCATGGCCCGAACCTAACTCCAAATCGGTGAATCGAAGGAATTCGGGGGAAAGAAGAAAAAGAGACCCGAAACTAAAACTTGATCGATCTCCTAGACCGTGAGGTTAGAGATGATTTCTTTCGGTGGAAAGAAGTGCCTCACGATCTAGAGCAACTCAGTTCAAACGGAATCGTGAAAGATGAACCGAGCACAAAGATCAAGCGACGGGAAAACTCAAGGCACAAAGCAATCCGCGAAGAACATGATGAACATGAAATCAAAACGCGAATTGACACCAAGAGATGGGATCCAAGGTGAGGATACGGCCTCACTTCCTCGAATCAACAGTACACAGAGTGGAGTCTCTCTGCGGATCTCAACTAGCTAAAGCAGGGGTGTGGGAGAGTGGAAACCCTAGGAAATGAAAGCTCTAACTGAGATTTAGATAGGGAGGAGGGTGTCTCCCCTAGACTACTTATACTAACCTAGCCTAAGTCTATTTCCTACTCTACCCCTCTCTACTCTAATTACAGAGCGGACCAGCCTAACCCTAAGGCTATTCTAGTCCACCCGCTGGTGGTAGGTAGATCCGACGGCCACGCCCGCACGGTCTTCCGCGTCGCCTCCACGCAACCTTCAGATCGCCGCCACGTGCCGCCACCACTCTGCACCCCCGGTTTTGTGGCCCAAACCGGGAAACCAGCCTTTTCCTTCAGCCCCCGGTTTTGAGGCCCAAACCGGGAAACCAGCCTCCAGCCCGAGTTTTGTGGCCCAAACTCGGAAACCCGCAGCGCCCGAGTTTTGAGGCCCAAACTCGGAAACCGGCCCACGCCCAGGTTTTGAGGCTCAACCTGGAAACCGTCGCGCCCAGGTTTTGTGGCTCAACCTGGAAACCCAGCACCCAGGTTTTGAGGCCCAAACCTGGAAACCGTCCACCGTTGGTTTTTCCCGGGCTCTACCAACAAACCGGCGTCGTAGAGGGGATGCACCGCCTGTGCACCCCTTCCACCGACATGATCGCACTTCTCCGCTTGTCGCTGTCGCAGGCTGCCAGCCACCACAGCTGATCCTCCGGCCTCCAGTCCATCAGTCCAAGTCCACGTCCGCCCTTCACCGTCCGATACATCGGCATGGCACGTCCGCCGCATGGCACGCCCATCCTTCATCGCGCCCGGTCCGTCGGCACGGCACGTCGCAACTTGACCTTCACCCGCCATCGATCACTGTCTCCGTGCTCGACACCTGCACAACACAAGCCAAAGAACATGCGCATCATCTCCGTTGACAATCACTCATCACACAGAGACTCGGCATACACCCATGTATCCGCATGGGCCTCAAAACCTGGGCGTGCACGGTTTCCAGGTTTGGGCCTCAAAACCTGGGCATGGACGGTTTTCGAGTTTGGCCACAAAACTCGGGCTGAGGGTTTCTGAGTTTGGCCACAAAACTCGGGCTGAGGACGGTTTCCAGGTTTGGGCCTCAAAACCTGGGCTCTGAGGGTTTGCTGAGTTTGGCCTCAAAACTCAGATGCTGGTGGGCTGGTTTCCCGGTTTGGGCCTCAAAACCGGGGGTTGGCTGGAAAAGGCTGGTTTCCCGGTTTGGGCCACAAAACCGGGGGTGCAGAGCGAGGGCGGCACGTGGCGGCGATCCGGAGGTTGCGTCGAGGCAACGCTTCGGTTTGTGCGGGCGTGGCCGTCGGATACACCTACCACCGAGTTGGTCCAGAATAACCCTAGGGTGTAGCTGGTTCGCTCTGTAATTAGAATAGAGAGGGGTAGAGTAGGAAATAGACTTAGGCTAGTAGTAGGATAAGTAGTCGGGAGACACCCTCCTCCCATGGATCTCAGTCATTTGCTCTTTCGCACTTAGGGTTTCCTGCTCTCCCATCCCTTGCTGTAGCCAGCTGAGATCCGCAGAGAGACTTGCCTCTGTGTACTGTTGATTCTGAGGAAGTGAGGCCGTATCCTCACTGTTGTAGCGTGTGGTAGCCACACGGTTGCAAATCCGTGGTTGTGATTCGCGTTTTGTTCGTGTTCTTCGCGGGTTGCTTTTCCCCACGTTTTTCCCGTCGATCGATCTCTTTGCTCAGTGCATCTCTTGCAAATCCGTTTGAATAGAGTTGTTCTAGATCGTGAGGCACTTCTTTCCACCAAAGGAAATCTCCTCTAACCTCACGGTCTAGGAGATCGAGCGATTTTAGTTTTGGATCGGTTTTTGCTCCCTTGCCACGAATTCTTCTGATTCCTCGATTAGGAGTTAGGTTCGAGCCATGATTCCCGTGGGATAGCTCACTAACTTCCTTGGAACTCCTCATACCAAGTCTAAGCCTTAGTGCTTTTGATTCGGAGGAGATCGAGTGGATTTCGCGGAAGAACAGCACTGCGTCGGGGGCATCGGACGCTCAAGTTCTTGGCATCGGACGCTGACCCCTTTGGCATCGGACGCTCCGTTGCCACGTGTCAGTCTCTGACATTTTCAAAGGGGCATCGGACGCTGCCACCAGACGCTCCGTTGTGCATCGGACGCGCCGGAGTGAGACCATCGGACGTTGAGAGTCTACTGTTCACAGCGTCCGATGGGTGTCCAGTAAGGTTTCTGTTGTGCACTTTTCGCATCGGACGCGTCCGTTGGTTAGGCATCGGACGCTGCCAGCGTCCGATGCTACTGTGACTGCGCAGTTTCACTCGCTGTTCGTTCGTGCGTTCTCGGATTTGGTTTTGGGTTTTTGCGTTGGCTTTCTAGAGTTGTGTAGTGTCCCGCTGTGCTTCTTTGAAGCATCCACCCTACATCTAGGGTCGTGGACATTAGCAAGCTCTAAGGTTTGTCTTTCGGGGTGATTCTCGAGACAGTGGCTACAAGTTTCAAAAGGAAATTTTGAAGCTCCCATTCACCCCCCCCCCCCCCTCTGGTCGCTTTCTGGTTGCTTCTCGGGCCTTCAATTGGTATCAGAGCAGGTTAAGGATCTTCCACCTTAGCCGGTTCCAGATCCACAGAAGGCGACATGGATCGCGGCGTGGGCAAACCGTCGTTCTTTGATGGGACGAACTATGCGTATTGGAAGATACGCATGTCGGCCTATCTCCAGAGCATGGGCTCTTCTGTTTGGGAGATTTGCAACAGGGACGATTACGTTGTCTTGGCTGCTCGTGTCACTCAGCTCTAGATCGATGAGCACGATGCCAATAGCCGGGCACGTAACGTCTTGTTCTCCTGTTTGAGCATGTCCGAGTTTGATCGCGTTTCTCACCTCCCCACGGCTCGCGAGATTTGGGCGACCCTCATGCGCTTCCATGAGGGAACCACTCAGGTCAAATCCCGCCTCTATGAGTCGCACAAGCGGGAGTATGAGAACTTTCGACATATGCCTGGCGAGAGCATAGAGAGTTTATTCGCTCGCTTTCAGGTCATTGTCAACAAGATGAGAGCGAACAAGGAGTTGTTGCCTTTTGACGATCATGAGAGGGCTTTGAAGCTTTTGCACACTCTTGATCGGTCGGTGTGGGACTCAAAGGTCCAGGCGATCATCGAATCGTCTAACTATGAGACCCTCACTTGCGACGAGCTCTTTAGTAAGCTCAAGTCTAGTGAGATTGACGCCATGTCGAGGGCTTCTTATGAGAATCCTTCTGGCCCGACTATGGCTTTGGTTTCTGGCTCTTCTAACCCCTCTGGAGGTTTTGCTCTTTCGTCTCTCTTTTCTGTCACAGAGGACCAGCTTGAGTCGTTGGGGGATGACGAGCTAGCAATGCTCGCCAACTGGTTCACGCGGTTCCACAACAACCGCATGAACCGTCGCCGCGGAGGAGGACGCTCAGGATGCTATGAGTGCGGCGACCCCGACCACTTCATCGCCAACTGCCCCAAGAAGAAGCATTCATCTAGGAAGGGCGATCATGGGCACAAGTACGACTCCAGCAAGCGCAAGGAGAAGTACGTCCCCACAAGGCACAAACGGAGGGGCGGCTTCGACAAGGAGTATATCAAGAAGAAGTACTTGGAGAAGGCCCAGGCTGAGCAGCGTGCGTTCTTCGCCACGCTCAGCGACGTCGACGGCTCGGATGATGACTCCGCTTGCTCAAGCGATGACAAGTCCGAGAAGAAGAAGAGGATCGAGGACAAGCTGAACGGTCTCTGCTTCTTCGCCGACGACGATGGCTTCTGCACCATGGCGCTTGGTGATGAGGTCGACGGCAAGCTGGAGCACACCTCTCGGGACGACAACGACGACGACACCTCCCAGGTATCTCTCACCCACGACGAGCTTTCTGCTGAGGTCGAGAAGCTTACTGCCGCCTTGCTTAGTCAGGATAAGTTGCTTAGGCGTGCCGCTAGAGAGCGCAAGGAGTTTAGGCAGAAGTGGGAGGACACGGTGAGAGAGCTTGAGTTTGCCAAGTCCACCGTGGTCGTGTCAGAGGAGGTTGAGTGTGAGATGTGCACCACGCACATGACTGACCTTCTCACCTTGAGAGGTAAGTATGCTGCGTTGGTAGGAGAGGTGGATGAGCTGAAGGCTAGACCTTCTTTGTTGGGTGCGTGCAAGACTTGTCCTGTCTTGCAATCTGAGTTGGTAGAGAAGAATGCCAAGATTGTGTCTCTTGAGGAGGCCAACTCATGTAGCACTTGTGTGTCCAAATGTGCTTTGTGTGAGGGTTTGGAGATGGAGATTGCGAATGTCAAGCATGGCAAGATGCAAAACGAGGAAGAAAACACATACCTTCGGACCATCTTGTCATGGGTTTCTTGTAGTGAGCCGCAGCTTGGGATGATGATCTCCTAATTTAAGCGAGCTGCTGGAGGTCCCGGTGTAGGTCTTGCTCAGGGTGTTGATCTTTCTGCTTTTGGGAAGATTGGAGAGTCGAGTGGTCTGAATCCTAGTGAGAAGCCCAACTCCACCACTACTCCCAAACTTACCAAGCTTCCACCCAAAGAGCCTCTCAAACCTAACACCAAGGATGGGGTATTTGAGGAACCTCCGAGAGCTCCACCCAAGAACCAAGTGTGGCATCCTAAACCCAACCACCTAAAGAATAAGCTGGATACAATGCCACCTATCCAGGAGGAGTTGCCACAGAAGGGCAAAGTGATCCACACCCACAGTCATGAGTACCAACAACCCCCTTTGCGTGCGGTAAGGTATCATTGTGACTTCTGTGGGAGAGATGGACACTTGAGCGAGTTCTGCTTTAGGCGCAAGAGAGAGGCGCGCCGTGCTAGGGAGATGAACAATGCGGACATGTACCATCCCTTCCATAATGTACATGTGCCGAATGTTCAGAGGAGTGCTCCGAGGAGAGCAGCTAGGCCCAGAGGTCCAGAACCTCAAGTTTCCAGGTCTAGGCAGCAGAGAGCTCCGAGGAGAGACGCTAGGCCTAGAGGCGCAGTGCCTCAAGTTGCTAGGCCTAGGCCTCGTAGAGAGCATGTCCGGCGGGAGCCTGCAGTTGTAGGCTATGGACCCCGTGGCGGAGGCTTTGTAGTTGAGCATTTTCCCCCACCGCGGTTTGAGTATCGCGATGGACGCTCCTCCCTTAGCGGACCACGCTTTCCTCTACGTGGTGATCGCTCCTCTCGTAGACGTGCTAGGAATGGTTTTTCTGCTAACCGTTCTTTTGAGCAGCCGGCCCAACACTGGTATTCTTCCTACTTCACTAACCCCAGTGTTGGACCATATGCTCACCCTATGTCTTTTTATTGATGTAGGTAAAACGGTTGGAGGACATTTGGTTGGTGGATTCCGGTTGCTCGAGGCACATGACCGGAAATGCCAAGTGGTTCTCCAGCCTTAGCCCAGTTGCCGGAAAGGAATACATAACCTTCGGCGACAATAGCAAAGGTAAGGTATTGTCTCGCGGGTCGGTGCGAGTTAATGAGCACTTTGTGTTGCGCGATGTTGCTCTTGTTTCTAACTTGCATTTTAACCTTCTTTCCGTTTCGCAACTCTTTGACGACGACTATGAGATTCGTTTTAAACCGAATCTCAGTCGTATTTTGGATCCTCAGGGCAATCTTGTGTGTTTGATTTCGCCCTTTGGAAAAGTCTTTCGTGCGAATTTCTCGGAGTCTTTTGGCACTTCTCGTTGTCTTGTGGCTGGACCTTCCTCCTCTGATCTTTGGAAGTGGCATAGGAGACTTGGACATTTGAGCTTCGACTTGCTTGCAAGGCTTAGTTCACTTGGCCTAATCCGAGGATTGCCCAAGTTGCATATGGAGAAGGATCTGGTTTGCCACTCTTGTAGACACGGGAAGATGGTTGCCGCTCCCCACCATCCAGTGACTCAGGTCATGACCAAGCGCCCTGGAGAGCTTTTGCACATGGACCTTGTTGGTCCGGCTCGGGTGAGCTCGGTTGGGGGGAAGTGGTATGTGCTTGTTGTTGTTGATGACTTTTCGAGATATTCGTGGGTCTTCTTTTTAGCCGAGAAGACCGAGACTTTCTCCTTTGCTCGCAATCTGATTTTGCGTCTTCAGAACGAGTTCCCTTTGAACTCGATGCAAGCAATTCGGAGTGACAATGGTTCCGAATTCAAGAATTCGGATTTTGAGAAGTTTTGTAACTCTTTGGGCTTAGAGCATCAGTTTTCTTCCCCCTACACACCCCCTCAGAATGGTGTTGTAGAGAGGAAGAATCGGACCCTTGTTGAGATGGCCAGGACGATGCTCGATGAGCATAGGACTCCTAGGCGATATTGGGCCGAAGCTATGAGCACTGCATGCTACATTTCCAATCATATTTTTCTCCGAGCTTTCTTGAAAAAGACTTCTTATGAGTTGGGTTTTGAAAAACTGCCGAAAGTGAGTTATTTTCGAGTTTTTGGTTGCCACTGTTTTATACTCAAAAAGGGCAACTTGGACAAATTTGAGTCTCGTTCTTCTGACGGAGTATTTTTGGGTTATGGCACTCACACTCGCGCATATCATGCACTTAACCTTGATACTAATCGAGTCATGGAGACATCAGATGTCACCTTCGACGAGACCATGGTTTGTCCCTCTTCTCGTTTTGAGCGTGCAGGTGATCATGAGGTTGGTGAGCCTCTTTTTGATGACGAGGACGAGGGTGCTGAAGGTATGGATGATCCAGCACCCCCTCCACCTGCTGTGCCGCAAAGAGCGGCCTCTACGACGACTCACGGCCCCGACACCTCTTCTTCCTGGGGGCCGTGGGATCCGCCACCCCGAGCGGTACCATTTGTACCCGGGGAGGCACCAGCTGCTGTTGAGGGGGAGGCCATTTCGGCAAGGGAGGCGCCACGACACATCCAGCGCCAGCACCCGCCTCAGCAGATGATCGGCAGCATCGACGAACGAGTCACTCGGTCCAGGTCACAGCAAATCTCGCACTTCGCTCATTCTGCTTTTGTTGCTAATTTTGAGCCCCGAGATGTTGGACACGCTTTGACGGATCCTGATTGGGTCAATGCCATGCATGAGGAGTTAGAAAATTTTGAGAGAAATCGGGTCTGGGTTCTAGTTCCACCTCCTCCTGAGTGTAAGCCCATTGGGACAAAATGGGTTTTCAAAAACAAGCAAGGAGAGGATGGCCACGTTGTTAGAAACAAGGTCAGGCTTGTAGCGAAGGGTTATAGTCAGAAGGAGGGGATAGACTATGAGGAGACATTTGCTCCTGTAGCTCGTTTGGAGGCAATTAGGATACTCTTGGCCTTTGCTACATCCAAAGGTTTCAAACTTTTTCAAATGGATGTCAAGAGTGCCTTCTTAAACGGCTACATAGAAGAAGAAGTTTATGTTGAGCAACCCCCCGGTTTTGAAAATCCCAAGTTTCCAAACCATGTTTTTAAACTCCACAAAGCTTTATATGGTTGGAAACAAGCCCCTAGAGCCTGGTATGATAGGTTGAAAACCTTTTTGCTTGCTAAGGGTTTTAAAATGGGATGTGTAGATAAAACGCTCTTTCTCCTCAGGCAAGGCAAAGACACTCTCTTGGTCCAGATTTACGTGGATGATATCATTTTCGGTGGTTCTTCTCATGCTTTGGTTGCCAAGTTTGCAGATACTATGAGCAGGGAGTTCGAGATGAGCATGATGGGCGAGCTGACATTCTTTCTCGGGTTGCAAATTAAGCAATCCCGAGAGGGGACGTTTATGCACCAGGGCAAGTACACCAAAGACTTGCTGAAGCGGTTCGATATGGGTGAGGCCAAGCCTCTTCCAACACCCATGTCGACGACGACTGCCCTGGATGCGGATGTGGATGGAGAAGCAGTGGACCAGAAGGAGTACCGCAGCATGATCGGGTCGCTCCTCTACCTGACGGCGACACGCCCGGACATCCAGTTCGCGGTGTGTCTGTGCGTGCGCTTTCAGGCGTCGCCGCGCACTTCTCATCGTCAGGAAGTGAAGCGCATATTCAGGTACCTTCGTTTCACACCTGAGTTCGGGATTTGGTATTCTGCTTCCTCCACCCTCTCCCTTTGCAGTTATTCGGATGCCGACTTTGCTGGTTGCCGTATTGAGCGCAAGTCCACTTCTGGGACTTGCCAGTTTATTGGGTCTTCTCTTGTTTCGTGGTCTTCTCGCAAGCAGTCTAGTGTCGCTCAATCTACCACAGAGCCTGAATATGTTGCTGCGGCTAGCTGTTGTTTCCAGTTGCTTTGGATGATGGCCGCTTTGCGTGATTTTGGTCTGAGCTTTTCTCGCGTACCTTTGCTTTGTGACAGCACGAGTGCTATTAGCGTTGCTAAGAACCCCGTGCTTCACTCGAAGACCAAACACATTGATGTGCGCTTTCATTTCTTACGAGACCACCAGGAGAAGGGTGATATCGACCTTCGCCATGTCGATACTCATCATCAACTGGCTGATATTTTCACCAAGCCGTTAGACGAATCAACCTTTAATCGGTTGAGGGGTGAGCTTGGTGTGTGTTTCCCCTTTTAGATGGGGGAAACATTTTGGATCTTGTATTATGGACTGACTCTTTTTCTTTTGTCTTTTTTTTTCTTTTGCATTTCAGCATACGCATTTACATTCTGAGCTTCATGTCTATAATCATTAGAATGTAACTATGCTCTGTGTAGTATGCTCCGATGCTTATGTTGATGCTTGTAGCTTATGCTCTTTCTGATCACTAGTACATGTTGTGAGCTGAGCTATTTTGAAATGGTGAATTTTCTTAATAACTTAAAATCTAAAAATGTTCACCATTGAGATATGCAACTAGCATGTGTAGGATGTGTTGAGTTCACTCGTGCTTTTCATATATGCTAGGTTGCTATGTCTCTAGTTCTGAGTCATTCACTTGCTTGGTCTGTTCATATCATGTTTAAAATTTGAACCAAGTTTTAGTGTATTGAAAAGATCGAGATGGGATTGCTTGTCAACACATCATGGTATCGAGACTGTTTCTCATTGCACTTTGAGTTAAACTTGAGCCGTGTAGTGTATGACCGAAACCGTAGTTTTAAGCTTCTGATTGCTTCGGCAGAGGCTTCGCTCGGTTGAAAAGTTAGGCAAAGATAAGCTTTCAACCTCTCGCAATCACATGCAAATGATTAACCTTGTGTAATTTCACCGCTGCAACTCCGATATAAAAATGAAATCACAAGTATATGCTTCATTCCTATGCATGATGATTGAACTTTGCTAGGGGTAGTTCACCTTGTATACATGTTTAGCACTTGTTTGGATTCCTGTCTATACATGTGTAGTGCTATTTTGATGGTGACTATCCTTTTTGACTCAAAACTGCTCACTTGCTCATATGCTTCATATTTCGTATTTGTGATCAGTTTGAGCCCTTGCTATTTGAGTGCTTAGTTGAGTCATTGGAGTTATACTGTTTAGAGCAGTTTTGCACTCTTTTGAATATATGCCTGAAGCTGCTAACGTGCATTTCTGACTTCATATGCATGTTGGAAGGGGGAGTTTCTTGCCTTGATGCCTTTTTCTTGATTGGTGCATTTTCAACTAAGGGGGAGAAATTGCAAATCATATACTCCTGGATGTTCAACTAAGGGGAGTTTTCGTTAAAGGGAAAAAATTTCAAATTCTTGTGCTCTTCTCTTATTGGACCCAAGGGGGAGTGTTTCTAGTTGCTTTGCTTGCACGTGTCGAGGGGGAGTTTGCTAGTTGTGTTGAGCTTTTGCCTCTGTCTTGAGGAACTAGCAAACGCTTTTCAGGGCATTTCGATCTCGTTTTGGTTCTCTTTTGGTTTGGAGACTTTTCGATTGGTTCGGAGCGTTCTTGGCCGAAGGGCATTGGTTTCGAGCTTTCTTTGCTAGTTGTGTTGAGCCTTTGTGCCTCTATCTTGAGGGACTAGCATTTTGCTTCGATTTTCATTTGGCTTCAATTGGTTTTGAGCTCGTTTCTCTGGAGCTTCCAATTGGTATCTGCTAGCGGTGTTGAGCCTGTTCTACCTCTTCTTGAGGGCTAGCTTTGCTTTGCTTGGTTGCGTCGAGCCGTTGCCCATGTCTTTGGGGACCAAGTTCTTTCGCTCTTTCCACTTGACCTTCTTCGGCTTTGCTATGCTTTTGGGTCATTTGGTCGAGTTCTCTCTTCTTCTTCCTCCCTCTCTTCTTCTTTCCATTATGATTTGTGTGAGTAGTTGACAATGCACTCATCAAGGGGGAGATTGCGGATACATGGGTGTATGCCGGGTCTCTGACTGATGAGTGATTGTCAACTGGGATGATGCGCATGTTCTTTGGCTTGTGTTGTGCAGGTGTCGAGCCCGGATGCAGTGATCGAAGGCGAGGTGAAGGTCAAGTAGAGACGTGTTGTGCCGATGGACCGAGAGTGGCGAAGGGCGGACGTAAGGCTTGGACTGAGGGACCAGAGGCCCGAGGATCAGCTGTGGTAGCTGGCAGCCTGTGACGACGACAAGTGAAGAAGTGCGGTCATGTGTTGCCTGAGTCGTAGACTCGGGGACACGTGTCGGTGGACGGGATGCACGGAGGTGCATCCCATCTACGACGTCGGTTTGGTGGTAGAGCCAGGGAAAAACCATTGGATGGACGGTTTCCAGGTTTGGGCCTCAAAACCTGGGCGTGGACGGTTTCCAGGTTTGGGCCTCAAAACCTGGGCATGGACGGTTTCCGAGTTTGGCCACAAAACTCGGGCTGAGGGTTTCCGAGTTTGGCCACAAAACTCGGGCTGAGGACGGTTTCCAGGTTTGGGCCTCAAAACCTGGGCTCTGAGGGTTTGCTGAGTTTGGCCTCAAAACTCAGATGCTGGTGGGCTGGTTTCCCGGTTTGGGCCTCAAAACCGGGGGTTGGCTGGAAAAGGCTGGTTTCCCGGTTTGGGCCACAAAACCGGGGGTGCAGAGCGAGGGCGGCACGTGGCGGCGATCCGGAGGTTGCGTCGAGGCAACGCTTCGGTTTGTGCGGGCGTGGCCGTCGGATACACCTACCACCGAGTTGGTCCAGAATAACCCTAGGGTGTAGCTGGTTCGCTCTGTAATTAGAATAGAGAGGGGTAGAGTAGGAAATAGACTTAGGCTAGTAGTAGGATAAGTAGTCGGGAGACACCCTCCTCCCATGGATCTCAGTCATTTGCTCTTTCGCACTTAGGGTTTCCTGCTCTCCCATCCCTTGCTGTAGCCAGCTGAGATCCGCAGAGAGACTTGCCTCTGTGTACTGTTGATTCTGAGGAAGTGAGGCCGTATCCTCACTGTTGTAGCGTGTGGTAGCCACACGGTTGCAAATCCGTGGTTGTGATTCGCGTTTTGTTCGTGTTCTTCGCGGGTTGCTTTTCCCCACGTTTTTCCCATCGATCGATCTCTTTGCTCAGTGCATCTCTTGCAAATCCGTTTGAATAGAGTTGTTCTAGATCGTGAGGCACTTCTTTCCACCAAAGGAAATCTCCTCTAACCTCACGGTCTAGGAGATCGAGAGATTTTAGTTTTGGATCGGTTTTTGCTCCCTTGCCACGAATTCTTCTGATTCCTCGATTAGGAGTTAGGTTCGAGCCATGATTCCCGTGGGATAGCTCACTAACTTCCTTGGAACTCCTCATACCAAGTCTAAGCCTTAGTGCTTTTGATTCGGAGGAGATCGAGTGGATTTCGCGGAAGAACAGCACTGCGTCGGGGGCATCGGACGCTCAAGTTCTTGGCATCGGACGCTGACCCCTTTGGCATCGGACGCTCCGTTGCCACGTGTCAGTCTCTGACATTTTCAAAGGGGCATCGGACGCTGCCACCGGACGCTCCGTTGTGCATCGGACGCGCCGGAGTGAGACCATCGGACGTTGAGAGTCTACTGTTCACAGCGTCCGATGGGTGTCCAGTAAGGTTTCTGTTGTGCACTTTTCGCATCGGACGCGTCCGTTGGTTAGGCATCGGACGCTGCCAGCGTCCGATGCTACTGTGACTGCGCAGTTTCACTCGCTGTTCGTTCGTGCGTTCTCGGATTTGGTTTTGGGTTTTTGCGTTGGCTTTCTAGAGTTGTGTAGTGTCCCGCTGTGCTTCTTGGAAGCATCCACCCTACATCTAGGGTCGTGGACATTAGCAAGCTCTAAGGTTTGTCTTTCGGGGTGATTCTCGAGACAGTGGCTACAAGTTTCAAAAGGAAATTTTGAAGCTCCCATTCACCCCCCTCTGGTCGCTTTCTGGTTGCTTCTCGGTCCTTCAGCCGTTTGTTCGTGCGATTTCGGATTTGGTTTTGGGTTTTTGCCTTGGGTTTCTAGAGTCGTGTAGTGTCCCGCTATGCTTCTTGGAAGCATCCAACCTACATCTAGGGTCGTGGACATTATTTAAGCTCTAGGTCTGCTCTTGGGGTGATTCTCAGGACAGTGGCAACAAGTTTCCGAAAGGAAAATTTGAAGCTCCCATTCACCCCCCCTCTGGTCGCTTTCTGGTAGCACTTTCGATCCTTCAGTCTCTAAATCGTTTGCCCGCTAGGTTAGGTCACTGGGGGCCATAGTGTGCGAGTAATATCCGCATCGATATTGTTTCCAATATCGAGCCCAAAGTGGCCTCGCCCTAGGGCTAGGATAGGAGCCAACGCTCGTAGCACTTCGGGGTCAACCAAACAAACAACAACTACTACAACTATGAGGGACGAGTTATGCTCAGCGTTACGACCACGGTGGGACGAACCCACGATCGTAACGTCCGAGCGAGGGACGATCCCTCGACCGGCTCGAAGGCACGGTCCACAGACAGACAAACAAACAAAGGACCGGCTGGAAGGCACGGTCTACCACGAACGATACGGACACGACAACTGACATACGATCGCGACAACGAAGTAGCACATTTCCATAGCATCAACGAGATAGACCGGCGCGAAGGCTCGGCACAAGCAAGTATAACACATAAGATGTGTAAGAGTGACATGGTATGAACAAGAAAAATAAATGAAATTGTGTCGACGTCGAGGATGGCGTTGACGAGGGTTCCAAATGTTAGACCTTGACGATGGCACAGAGGAAGGGTCTTCAGCGGAGCGGTTCCGAAGACTATGAGCACCACCTCGGTCGAACAGCAGTGCGCCGTCAACCGAATCAGTTGGGCGCCATCGGCCGGACAGCAGCCCGCGGCTTCGGCCGAACAATGGCGCATGGCCAGCTGGCAGCTCGGCGCCGTCTACCAAATAGTAGCGCTGCCTTGGGCGAACGACAGTGCCAACGAGGTTACAACCTCCCTGCAGGAGTGTAAACGATGGCACGAAGGCCGAAACTCAGACGATAGACTCTGAAAGGAAAAAGGGTGCGGCTTTGGGTGCTGTTGGGGGCTCACCAGCGGCAGCTTGGAGAACTCGGCGAGGACGAGGTGGAGCCGCTGCACAAGGACGACACTAGGACGTGGCGAAACACGATGTCGCAGAGGATGCTCGGGTCTTTGACGTTCAGAGGAGTGGTGGAGGCAGTGGGCTCATTGGGGCCAGTCGGGGGAGGGCTCCGGCCAGCCAGCTTCTGCTGTGGTGCGCCGATGGCAGGGCACAAAACACCGGTCTAGAGGCGCCGGCACAGGGGGTGAGAAGATGGCACGGTCGTGGCTCACCGTGATCACGGCGTGGGTGACGTCGTGGCGCCTCGCATCGCAGAGGGCGGCCTTAGCGTGACCATGACTGGCCAGCGCCTTGGCCGACGCGGCTAGCGGCCATCTGGTGGCCTGGCCGGGCCCGTTGGGGTGAGCTCAGGGCAGACTGCGGCCACTGCCCAACGTGGCACGGCTGCGGCTATGGTTGGCACAGGAGCTGGCACGACGCCGGGCGAGACCAGAGCGCGGCGGCGGGCTGACTTGTTGTGGGAGCGGCGTCATGGTCGAGGTCGTCCAACGCCTTGCCCAGCGTGGGCACCGACCAACTGCAGGGCGGAGGGGGCGGACGGCGCTTGCTCGCGGCCAAGCCCGACGCGGCTATGGTCGGCAACGGCCCGGCTGGGCGTGGCCGGTGAGAGGGAGGAGAAGAGGAATGGCGGTGACGCGGGTGGGGAAGGAGAGAGGCAGGACGGTGACTGTTGTGGCTTTATATACGAGCGCCGGCTAGGGCACCAGGAGCTGCAGACCATCCTCGGCGTTCGTTCCTGGCTCGGCCAAGCGGCAGGTATTGTCGGCTCTTGGTACGGACACCGAGGCAGCAGGAGCAGCGGGCGCGGTGCCCTTGCGGTGGCTCCTGGGAATGTCGTGGCTCCCTCTAGGGTTTGAGTGCTCCGGCCGGCGGCTGCTGGGCCAGGCAGGCCGCATCTCGGGCCGGCTGGGCTGGCTGATGGAAGGGGAGAGGAGGGAGGAGTGGTCGGCTGGGCTTGGTTCGGCTGGGCCGCGAGGTGGGGAAGGAGGGGGTAGATTGAGGGGCTGAAGCCCATTCGGTTGGAGGGAGTAGAGAGGGTTTTAGGCCCACGGAGGAATGGGTTCTTTCTTATTTTTGCCATAGAGAAAGAGAGGGATTCCATTAGTGGGTTTGTCACTTCATTGCTTGAGAAAAAAGATGGAAGGTTTCTCTAAGTTGCTCAGATGAATTCAAAGGAGATTGAGATGGATTCAAAGAGAATCCTGAGAGTAACTCACGTGAGAGTTTGCAGTGAGGGTTCACAAAGGGTTTCGAGAGGAAAATCCAAAAACAGATTAAAGGAGATTTAGGATGTGAGGACTTCAAAGGGAAAGGAGAAAGAAGGGGGGAGGACTTTTCCCGAGCCACGAGTTATTATGTCTCAAGAATTCTTGGAGTTGGAAACAAGGGAGATCGAGAAGGTTTTCAAAGGATGAGAGGAGCATGTTATGATTTGTGCATTCCGACACTGACATGACTTAAACCCTAAACCGACTCGAGAACACAGGCATACTTCTACAAACAAAATTATATGAGTGCAACGGTACGGTATAACAACACTACGTTGACTAACGTTTGATCTAGCAACTATATGTTCCACACAACGCAGGAAAAGTTTTAAAAAGCTCGTATTTTTGGTTGGTGAAAAACCCGGGATGTTACAAGTAGCAACCATTACAAGTCCACTAGACAATCGATTGTTTAGGTTCATAACATTATTGTTCCTACCAACATAACAAGCTCTCAAGCTACACTTGACCACGTCTGGCCACATACTCGCCGAAGTCCACATCATTGATTTCATATCCGAGACCGTCACTGATGTGGAGGAGCGTGTTGAGTAGTGCACTCTCCTGTGCTTCACAAGATCGAGCAAAAGGTCTACCACGGATGGTCAGCACACGTAGGGGTAGACCTTGACATAGTGATGCACTTGTCACAATCACACGATCCTGGAATCCCCTTGTGGTGAGTGTTGGCCCATCATATTTCCACTCAAAAGGACCCAACTGTGGTATGACCTGGCTCAGAGTGGCTTCAAAGTTGCAAGCTGCATTGGTTAAGTCATACCTCTCAACCTACAATAGTTGAAAAAATAGATCATATGATAACCATGCATATAGCTAGACATAACAATAAATAGAGGTGTAAGATGTCAGAGTCTTCCAAGGTGGTACTAAACCCACCAACCACAACCACATATAAGCCACTTGGGCACAACATGGGCCAACTTCACAACTACCACATGCTACTAACGGGATGGGGTTTTACTTTTAGCTTACCATATCATAGATGTTGTGTTGAGCAATGTTTGCACAAAGACCCCTCACATCACTGGTGCCCTCGAGGAGAGCTCGTAGGATCATCCCTGAAAATGAAGGGATATGGTACCCAACATGATGTAGAACATTTAGACATGATTTCACAGCAAGTTTATCCGCCAAGAACTTGTAGGGGTTCTTGGGGCCCGTCTCATCGATTGCCACACGCTGACCATCCACACTCCACCTAGCAGGGATGGAAAAGGTAATGTTGGTTCGAAAGCTCATGCCATCCCGCTCAGCGATTCTATCAAACTGGACGTCCTCAACCTGGAGAGTGTCTCTTGTAGCCAGTAGATAGGATCAATCGTCTACGTTACATTTTAAAAACAAATATATCAGATGAAATAATTATGCAATGCATGTATTTATGGAAATATATCCATTTATTACAAAATACAGTATATGAAGTATGTTAATTACTTACTAGGCTTGGATACGGTGACCATGCACGTGGCAGGGTTGGAAAGAAACCATGGTTATGCACGTAGATCCATTCTGGCGGAGGCAGGTCTGCCATGTCTTCTTCTGAAATTAGAACACAAAAACGAATATTCATTTCGTACGTATCATATACATATACTGCAGATCTGGGATGCACGTTTGCTGGAGTATTTTGTCTCTGTGCACGTGAATCGATCCACTGAGGGCATGTTTGAATTCCACCCACTAAACTTTAGTCACTAAACTTTAGTCACTTTTAGTAGCAACACCCTTACTAAAAGGGACTAAAAGAAACTAAAAAGGCTTTTTAGTCCTTTTAGTGGAGGTGTTTGGCATTTTAGCCACTAAAAGTGACTAAAGTTTAGTGAATAAAGTTTAGTGGGTGGGATCCAAACATGCCCTTAGTGGATCGATAAACAAATCGGTGAAAACAATATTTCCATTCGTGTCTTACTCGTTGTGCACGTGTTATTCGTCCTCACTAGTTAGTGGATCCACTAACTCATTAAGAAGTAGATCGGAGAAGAGGACACGAGTTACCAGATCAGGGGAAGCTCCGGGGAGACTGCACGTACGGCCAATGGCGCTGATCTGCCCCTGCCTCCTCACCGCAGGTAGACGTCGGTCCAAGAACCGCTTCCGTTGACTGTGGTTAAAGGACAGGTGAAATGTGAAATGTGTGGTGGGAGCAAGTCGGACGAGTAGTAGTATTTTAGGGGAAGCGCATGCGGACGCCCGTTAATTTCCGGTGCGGTTACTTAAGACAACCGCCCCTGTAAATAACGTCCGGCCAGGCGTGGTTGTCCGGCATTTGTAACCAGCACACCGCCGGACCATCCTTCTCTCAACGTTTATTGTTTTAGCCTTTGTCCGGCCGCTCTAAGTTTCCAAGGTCGGACCAGCCTTCCAACGTATATTTTTTTCTAATTCTTAAGCAACCCCGTAGTAATGATTTGTTTTACATTATGATAACCTAGTACTCTACGAATGTATTGTAAACAAAGTGCCAACAAAACATTATATTTAAAATAATCGTACATAAAATGGTCCATTGTTTAAATATTACGTAACCTAGTGATACATAAAATAAAAATTAAGCTATTACAACTCTGCCTTCTATATCAGTACACAAGTATGGAACAATGTTTGATTTTTTGACCTGTGCTTCGATAACCCTGATCTTGTTTGGTAGGTCGGTGAAAAGTTGCATTTCGCAATACTCATTGTACTCCTAGGATCCTCTGTTTCCCTGATATAGCCACATGTCTCTTTGGATTCTCAGGATCAGCATAATAGAGAAGTTGTACCACACGATCAGCAGGGACCCACGTGTGATCCTTGTAGCCTACATTATCAAGGTTGACACATGTGAGTCCAAATTTGTCGACCTCCACGGCACTTGGGTGTTTGACCCATTGGCACCGAAACATGGTCATATGTATATCTGATGATCCATACTCCAATTCCCATATGTCTTCTATGAAACCAAAGTGTGTGTGAACCTCCCCAAATGCATCGACATTTTCAATACGAACCCTGCTGTTTTGACACACTTACTTCTCATCCTTTGCTTCGGTGTAGAATGTGTATCCATTAATATCATATGCCTGCCAAGATGTGACCTGGGATGATGGCCCAAGTGTTAATGTTCGTATGGTTTCCCGTTCCGGTTCCCCTTCTGATAAGTCTTGTTCTCGAAGCCATTTGCCAAATAGACGTTTTTGCTCTCGAACGATCCATTGCTCCAACCACCCTGGATGTTCTGCTCTTACGAGTGTCATGTGTTTTTTGATCAATGCCTCTGTTATCGTCAGATATTGCAACACACATGAGTGTGCTTCTTCCACTTGTTTGTATTCCTTGTCGATGAATGTTTTTCTACCCTTGCTGCCTTTCCCTGCCAACCTACCCTTATGACGAGTAACGGATAAACCAAGCGCACGTTTATCTTCTTCACGCAAGTAATCTTGACAGGCCTCTATGACTTCTTCGACACAATATCTCTCTATCATCGATCCCTCTGGGTGAGCACGATTGTGTACATATCGGTTTAGAATAGACATGAACCTCTCATACGACCACATCTCATGCAAGTACATCATGAGGTGTGGCATTATATCAAAAAAGGATGGTGGGAAGCATTGCTCCATTTGGCCCATAGTTTCTGCCATGAAATGCTTCAAGTCACCTAATTCGTCCTCATGGATCTCCTTCCGTCCAGTTTGGTTGAAGAAGTAGCACATCCTAGTTATGACCATCCTCGTGTATATAGGCTTTATTGCCCTAATAGCAATAGGAAGGAACACTATCAACATCGTATGACATCCATGAGCATTGAAACCGGTTAATGACATGTGTTTCATCGAGACTAGTCTCTTGATGTTGGAGGAGAAACCTGTAAGGATTTTTAAGCCCTTTAAGCTTACACAAATTGCTCTCTTCTCATCATTTGATAAGTTGTAGCCGGCTGCATAAAGGTTGTATCTTCCGTTTCCCAGGTCTTGTGGGTGAAGCTCTGGTCTAGATTGCAAACGTACTAGGTCCTCTCGTGACTTCAGTCCATCCTTTGACTTTGTCTTTGTCTTAATGTCCATCAATATCCCAATCACACTCTCAAATACATTTTTATGTGCATTCCATCGAGAGAATGGCGCACAGCCAAATCTGGCCAGTAAGGCAGGTATCTGAAGAAGATTGACATCTTCTTAAAGGGCACGCCTTCGATTGGAGCCGTATCTCTCTTGTTGATCTTTCCATCCTTTTTCTTTTTACCATAGGAGACTTTCATGTTCTTCACCATGTTAAACACGTAATGCCCATCACATCTATCTGGCGCATGCTCTGTCTCAATAGAAGTACCAGTGAAGTATTTCATCATCCTCTTGCTTCGGTACCTATGTCCTTCCACTAAGAAGTGTCGGTAACGCATGTACACTACTGTTGACACTGGTTATCTATCAAAATTTAAGGATAAATAAATATGAAAAGGGCATGAATTCAATCACCAATAAAGGTTTAGGGTTTTAATTGACAATATTCCACGAGCTTTGGTGAATTGTGATTCTACAGGGACTAAACAGGAAAACCAACACTAATTACTTCTCCTAGAAGGAAACCGATGGAAGATTACGGAACCACACGTCAGGAATATTCCAAAAGGACCTAAAGGACACCAGAGGACACCATGAGGCGGGACACCCAGAGAGGCCGCCAGGTGGGACCGACCGGTCCCACCCTATGACCGGTCGGTCACCCCCTGGGCCCGATGGCCTCCGTCTTCTGGAACCTTCCTCCACCACCTTTGAGGATCCATCTCAGCCCTACGTGAAGTCGGTTTGATCTAACGACCACGGTTGATCCCTCACGGCTATATATACAAGCCCCCAGGCCCCGGGGAAGATCAGGTCTCTCTTTAGAAAAGTCTATGCCTCATTCAGAAACCCTAGAAGAAGACTTCAAGAGCCACCTTTCAAGTAGAAGACTAGTTACCCCTCTAGTTTAGGTTTAGAACTTAGTCTTATACTAGAACTAGAAGAGAGAGAGAGAGGAAGAGATCAAGAAGGAGCTCCGACCTGTCGGATCAACTTCTTCATCTTGTACCTACGGATTCAAGTTTATCTTCAACTTGCTTCAGCGATTGTTTCGGTAATCAACGTCTATATTTAAGTTTGAGCCATTGTTATTATTATTCTTAAGGTTTATGACTCTCTTTTGAGTACTTTAATTCTAGTCATTCTAGAGTTAGAGTAGTTGGATAGTGTAAGCGTGGTGCTTAGACTTGATAGCTCATAAATGCCTCCTATAACGCCGGTAGTAGTGGTTGTTCGCAAGGGTGACTCTTATAGCCTTGTTGATTCTTCTATAGTCCACTTACCCGTGTGTAGGCTCGGTAGGATTATACATTTGCATAAAAGTCTCATACTCTATTTGTGACCTTTTATGACAACTTCCCCACTAAGTATAATATAAACATATCACTCTTAAATTGGAATTAGACAACCTTAGTGATCCCCTCTATACTTCTAGATTCTCCGTCCTTGTTAGCTACTCGGGGGTTAGACTTTAAGGCTTAACACTATCCGTTCCTTTGGGTTCGATATTAAAACTGGGTTACTCCGGTGAAGTGCTACATCGGTAGATTTTATTTGTGCGCTTGCGGATAAAGTAGAGTGTGCATTAATTTATACCAACAAGCATTTCTGGCGCCGTTGCCGGGGAACGGTAGATTATCTTAAGTCTTAGTTTAACCTTGTAATCATACTTTTATCTTTTCCTTTTTTGTCCCAGTCTTTTCATTATTTTTGTGTTCATTCTTATGAATGTTGTTTTTGAATTCCACTCTTATCTATCACTACCCCATGAGCGCAAGCTATAACCAGTAGAATCCTTACACCCTATCATAACATCTGGTTATTAGCGACGCCTACCTTTCCGCTGCACTTCCTTCTGTAATGAGCATAGAAATATAATTATGAAATTATTCCTTCGGGTATTCTTGTCACTAACCTTTCCAGGTCTAGAGCAGAAAAGAACGAAGGAACAACAAACACAAGGTATGCCCAACCATCATCATGCAACATTGAATTACATTCATCCAATCTTGATTTGTGCAAAATCCAAGCTTGGGGAATAGACTTTCTAAGAATATCTCTTGCCATGTTGCTATGTTGGTTGTCCCTACCTTTAAGATATGCTCATATACTAATCATGATCTTTCGTCACCATCTGAATAAATCTCTATAATACTTTCATGCTACCCTCATTCGCTATTTTATATGTTTAGGTTTGGAGTACTTTCATACATCTCATAAATTAAGCATGGTGCCTAGTTTAGGAGTGGTGATCTTGCTTTCAAAGGTTTTTAAATTAAGCAATTAAGTTAAAATGTCTTCCTAGATCAAATTAGACATAGTGTCTAGGTTGATTTTTGAGCCGATAGTATGCTATAGTGAATGTTGGATATTTTGTTGGACTAACCCCTGCAGGGAAACTTTCAATATCAATTTAGGAAAGTCTGGAGATGAACTCACACTGGAGATGAAGCAAGGCGTACAATGAACTTCAACAACTTTGCACAATGAAGACTCAGCTCATTCATCATGGATGAAAGAACTGTGAGTATCAAAGTTTATTTATTTTGTCTTCTACTACAAGTTATCTTTTGCCTTGAATCATGTTAAAGTGCAGCCAACACATAAAATACTAGTCTATGCTAAAATAATCCTAAAAACATCTTTTTATTAGCATAGATGCAAAATACATAAGTTGTGGATAATAACCCATGCTTCAAATTCTTGCAATCCTTCGGGTATATGTCCACTAACATTACGCAGGAGAGATTTTGTTCATCCATGGTTTGGTCTGAACATTGAAGATCCAAAACTCAAACCATAGACACACAAACCTACTCTCAGATCACAAATGGTGCTAGCCTAGCTTTGAGTCTTGCTTGGGCGCTGATGACAAATAGGATGCAACTTACCTCATATGAGACAACCTATGCCTGCAACCATCATTGCCCAAGACATCAAGACAAGAAGTGGGAAGTTATCCTCTTTTCTAATCAAGAGCTAGCTTGGGAGACAAGATGGTATCACTACAACAATAGCAAGATCTACAAGTCAAACACATGAACATGTTGTTGGGAGTCTATCTACATCACAAGCCAAACTAGGAGAGACAATTCCGTTGTCTAGATGTGTTTCACAATCAAAGGGAGGAAGGAGAAACTTAGCTTCAAGACATATTGATCTCTTACTCACCACTTTGATCAGTACAAACCACTAGATGTTGCCCCAGTCAAGAAGAGGAGTATGATCCACCACTCATTCTTGGAAGATCATTCTTGAACACCATCAATGTTATCTTTGCCGGACCTGGAGAAGTCAACTTTTGAATCTTTCGCTGCATCTTCAACATCTATCACTTATGAGCAGCCAAAGAGAACCAAGAGAAGACGCCGAAGGGAGAACCAACTGCCAAGAATTGAGGAGGGCATCATAAAGGATGAAGCCACTGCACCACATGAGTTAGAAGATGGAGAGATAGTACCTGAGCCAGCAAATCAAGAAGAACAGCCTATAAGATTTCCATCATCTAGACACTGTTGAGAGGACAAGTCCTAGTTGTGACATTACAAGACAAAAGACTCTCAGGGAGGCACTCGAGTAGCAGCTCTAAATTCAAGTCTCTTGTCAACCCAATGATTAAAGGAAAATAAGAAAGGTTGACAAGAGAAGAATGCGGAATTGTCCCTACATCCTCATAGTACAGAATTAATACAAGAAAGAGAGAGGATCCTAGTCAGCATACTCGAGGAACAATGCGCCTTCACTGATAAGTCGACACAAGAGAAGGAAGGTCAATACCTCTAAACATGATTCCACTGTGATCTTCCTCCTCTCAATCACACTGTGAGACAAACAAGAGAAGACAAGCCATTCATAAACAACAACCAGCTAGACAAGAGGAGCTTCCACAAGGTGGTTTGACGCATCACTCTTCAATGACAAAGTAACATTTCAAGGTAAGGAACCATCACTTTAAAAGCTTCTTCTGGATTCTAGTATGAACATAAATAAAGAACAAAACATGTTTAAGTTGCACCTAATCAATTCAACACGTTTAGTCCTTTAATCTTTGTTCTTAGCTTTACTCTCTTGAATCTCACCGTCTTAACTAAATGAGCTAAAATGTTGTGCATCTAACCTTTGGAAGATGATATATCTCAATCATGAAAAGATCGACACTTTATGCATAGATTATCCTTCCTTGGGTTAAGTAATTTGATCTGTTAAATATTTTAAGATGCTACTTTCATGCTCATCCTCTGATCCTATCACTCATGTTAAGATTGAATAGGACACATAAACAACAAGTTTGTCTTGTGCAATGTGCCTAAGGTTAGAGGGGAATAAACAAAACCTTTGGTTCTGTTGGTGTTTTTCCACCAACAGAGCCCATGCACTTGATCTCTACCTTGTCTTTATGAGTAGGACACACTCTTGAGCAAAACATGGTGAAGTTTGTCACTCCCAAATTCTACAGAGTATGGTCCTAGATCTACAAGAACATGCACACTGAGCAAGATGCTGTCAGCGTCCACAATTAACGCTTCACTTCAAACTGCTGGACGAACAAATGACATGAGTGACACCATATCAAGAGGAATAAACAAGAAGGAATGATGGAAGACGTCGTAGTCAGAATTAGAGGTCATGAAGTCCACACAGACTTCTTGATCCTCGACATGAGAAGACGATGACGTCCACCTCATCCTAGGAAGACCATTCCTCTACGCTACAAGTACAATCATTTACAAGAGGAAATCCATTTTCACTTTCCTGGAGAAAAGGCACGATGCAACTTCATCAACTAAATGCCTAATAAAGCACCCAAGAAGAATAGAAGTGAAAGACGCCGCTCTCAAAGCCAAAGAAGACAAGCTATCGAGAATAGAGAGGCCAATCACG
Organism: Coix lacryma-jobi var. lacryma-jobi; assembly: GCA_009763385.1. NCBI lineage: Eukaryota > Viridiplantae > Streptophyta > Magnoliopsida > Poales > Poaceae > Coix > Coix lacryma-jobi. The sequence goes on from CM019826.1 coordinate 43,140,333, forward strand.
AAGAAGAAGCTATCGACACTGTCCCGAAAAAGAAAGGATAGAAACCTCAAGACAGTGAACCATAGGAAGTGAAGACTCAGACCAAGAAAGTATGGAAGAAAATGTCTGCACCTAAGAGGATTTGAAAGGCCAAGAAAAGCTGGCGAGCAAGTGAATGCTCCATCCACTGTTAGAACACTGTCTCAACAAACATCAACATCAATCAAAGCTCTAATAAAGGAAGGACATATGCACTGCCACTCTGCTACATTACAAGATCGAACGACTACGTCAACATTCAGCTTGGGGGAAGGCACCCCCATGTATCCACGTAAGTATCTTTATCCTCTTAAGTTTTTCATTCTATAAACAAATTCAAAACACAAAAAATATATGAGCACATGAAGGCTCACCCTTAAAAAGAAAAGAACAAAAATATGTGGGCACATGAGGGCTCACCATTAATTAAAAAAAAGAGACAAAAATATATGGGCACATGAAGGCTCAACGCTATTAAGGGAACTAGCTTGAGGGAGACGCGCCCCCGTTATCTTCGCGACTCAGGTATGTCTTTTTTTTATTATTATTACTACTACTACTACTATTATTAGCTTTTATTTTATATATTAAAGTGTGTTAGATTAAATAAAAAAATAGTGTGTCTAGTTTGTTTTAAGAAGTTGACGACTAAAGAGAACCCTCTCTCTCTAATCTTTTGCATAGAAATGATGAATAGTTGCTCAATCTAATTTCTTTCAAGTACCTAGCCTTTAAAGCGTGAGTTCTCCTAATTAATAATGATGCCTTAAAACAAAATTAAATGCATGGTTGGCAAATACTTGACCTAAGGTCTAGGTAGTTGGGATATGACATGTGATGATCTAAGCTGCTATTATCTTGTTCTAAACAACACTAAAAGTTCCGGAGATTTCTAAATATAAACATGACTAATAATTGCATTGAGTTAAATTAAGCTTTGTGACCCTGTGAGTAGTTTATCATACCATTGAATCGAGATCACTTACACATTTCATCCATCTTCCGCATAAATGCTCATAATTATCTGTTGTTACCCTCTCAAAAGTTTGTTGGAAGCATGTGGCTATTAAAAAAAAGAAGAGAAAGAAAAAAAAGAGGGAAAGATCCGAGGAAATAAAAAGGGACAAGTGTCTGAAACCTCAAAAAGATAGATCCCGAGGAAATAAAAAGGGACAAGTGTCCGGAACCTCGAAGAAAAAAATGTCAGAAAAAAATGGGCACGTGCCTGATAGTAGAATTAGCCTAATAGCCATATGTCTCTGATAAATAGAAGAGAGTGAATATATTCAAAAGAGCATCCGACTCTATTTTTTCATACACATGCACTTCTTGATTCAATGGTCGGTTGACTTTCTCTTTGAATCCATTGTTTAATTTGACAACATATGTATTAAAGCTTTTGAAAAATTATTAAAACTCCGGGATAAAGGTGAAGTGAAAGAACTAGAGACATAGTGCTTGATTTGATCGTTCAATCTTTCAATTACTCAAGATCTAAGGTAAAAGTAATAAGCCCCATGAAGAATAACATAATATATTTTGGAGATTTTTTTGTTTAACAGCAGGTATACTTGTTGGAAATGAAGATATTGTAGCAACTATTGATCCATTGTTAATTTTTGGTTTTGCTAAGGGACTAGTAAAGGGTAAGCTTGGGGGAGTTGTTGACACTGGTTATCTATCAAAATTTAAGGATAAATAAATATGAAAAGGACATGAATTCAATCACCAATAAAGGTTTAGGGTTTTAATTGACAACATTCCACGAGTTTTGGTGAATTATGATTCTGCAGAGACTAAACAGGAAAACCAGCACTTATTACTTCTCCTACAAGGAAACCAACGGAAGATTACGGAACCAACACGTCAGGAATACTCCAGAAGGACCTAGAGGACACCACGAGGCGGGACACCCCGAGAGGTTGCCAGGTTGGAACGACCGGTCCCACCCTATGACCGGTCGGTCACCCCCTGGGCACGATGGCCTCCGTCTTCTGGAACCTTCCTCCACCGCCTTTGAGGATCCATCTCAGCCCTACGTGAAGTCAGTTTGATCAAACGGTCGCGGTTGATCCCTCAGGGCTATATATACAGGCCCCCGGGCCCCAGGGAAGATCAGGTCTCTCTTCAGAAAAGTCTATGCCTCATTCAGAAACCCTAGAAGAAGACTTCAAGAGCTAGCTTTCAAGTAGAAGACTAGTTACCCCTCTACTTTAGGTTTAGAACCTAGTCTTATACTAGAACTAGAAGAGAGAGAGAGAGGAAGAGATCAAGAAGGAGCTCCGGCCTGTCAGATCAACTTCTTCATCTTGTACCTGCAGATTCAAGTTTATCTTCAACTTGCTTCAGCGATTGTTTTGGTAATCAACGTCTATATTTAAGTTTGAGCCATTGTTCTTATTATTCTTAAGGTTTATGACTCTCTTTTGAGTACTTTAATTCTAGTAATTCTAGAGTTAGAGTAGTTGGATAGTGTAAGTGTTGACGCTGGTTATCTATCAAAATTAAAGGATAAATAAATATGAAAAGGGCAAGAATTTGATCACCAACAAAGGTTTAGGGTTTCAACTGACAATATTCCATGAGTTTTGGTGAGTTATGATTCTGCAGGGACTAAACCAGGAAATCGGCACCGACAGCTTCCCATAGAAGGAAACCGTCGGGAGATAACGCAACCGCCACGTCGGGATACTTCTAGAAGACTCCAGAGAACACAGAGACACCACGAGAAAGGGCACCGCGGTCCACCTCCAGGTGGGACCGCCCCCTGGGCCCGTTGGTTTCCGTCTTCTGCAAGCTTCCTCCACCGACCTCTAGGATGCATCTTAGCCGTACCTTAAGTCGGTTTGATCCAACGGCCGCGGTTGATCCCTCAGGGCTATATAAGCAGCCCCAGACCCCCCTCTCCAAGCATCTCCCTCTTCATTATTCATCTCCACGTCAGAAATTAGGGTTCCAATGTAGAAGTAGAGGTCCCTCTAGATGAATCTCTTCTAGTTCATCTAGAATTAGATCTAGTTCATCTAGTTGTAATCAAGAGTTAGCTTTCAAGTAGAAGACTAGTTACCCCTCTAGTTTAGGTTTAGAACCTAGTCTTATATTTGAACTAGAAGAGAGAGAGAGAGAGGAAGAGATCAAGAAGGAGCTCCGGTCTGTCGGATCCACATCTTCATCTTGTACCTGTGGATTCAAGTTCATCATCAACTTCAGCGATTATTTCGGTAATCAACGTCTATATTTAAGCTTGAGCCATTGTTCTTATTATTCTTAAGGTTTATGACTCTCTTTTGAGTACTTTAATTCTAGTCATTCTAGAGTTAGAGTAGTTGGATAGTGTAAGCGTGGTGCTTAGACTTGATAGCTCATAAATGCCTCCTATAACGCCGGTAGTAGTGGTTGTTCGCAAGGGTGACTCTTATAGCCTTGTTGATTCTTCTATAGTCCACTTACCCGTGTGTAGGCTCGGTAGGATTATACATTTGCATAAAAGACTCATACTCTGTTTGTGACCTTTTATGGCAACTTCCCCACTAAGAATAATATAAACACATCACTCTTAAGTTGGATTTAGATAGCCTTAGTGATCCCCTCTATGCTTCTAGATTCTCCGTCCTTGTTAGCTACTCAGGGGTTAGACCTAAAGAATTAACACTATCCGTTCCTTTGGGTTCGATATTAAAACTGGGTTACTCCGGGGAAGTGCTACATCAGTAGATTTTATCTGTGCGCTTGCGGATAAAGTAGAGTGTGCGTTAATTTATACCAACAAGCATTTTTGGCGCCGTTGCCGGGGATAGAGTTTATCTCTACTCTTGGTAGCGACGTTAGTAAGTGTCAACAGTAAGCGTGGTGCTTAGACTTGATAGCTCATAAATGCCTCGTATAACGCCAGTAGTGGTGGTTGTTCGCAAGGGTGACTCTTATATCCTTGTTGATTCTTCTATAGTCCACTTACCCGTGTGTAGGCTCGGTAGGATTATACATTTACATAAAAGACTCATACTCTGTTTGTGACCTTTTATGGCAACTTCCCCACTAAGAATAATATAAACATATCACTCTTAAATTGGAATTAGACAACCTTAGTGATCCCCTCTATACTTCTAGATTATCCGTCCTTGTTAGCTACTCAGGGGTTAGACTTTAAGGCTAAACACTATCCTTTCCTTTGGGTTCGATATTAAAACTGGGTTACTCTGGTGAAGTGTTACATCGGTAGATTTTATCTGTGCACTTGCGGATAAAGTAGAGTGTGCGTTAATTTATACCAACAACTACCTTCCGGGATCCCTCTAGGAACTGAGCTGCAATTGCAGTCAAGCATTCCGAGCACCCTAGGAATCCTTTGATCAGTCCTGAAAGCGAAAATTGTCCTGGGTAGTCAGTGATGGTAACAAAGACGATGGCTCTCAATGTGAAGTCACTCTTTGCAAGCTCATCCCACATTTTCACTCCCTCCTTCCATAGTGTCTCCATCTCTTGCATCAATGGTTCGAGAAAAACATCTATGTTGATGCCTGGTGCTTTCGGTCCAGAAATTATCATAGTCAGCAACAAATACTTTCTCTTATGGCACAACCATGGAGGGAGGTTGTAAATCGACAGGATAACTGGCCACGTGCTATGTGTGCTGGTCCTGTCACCAAATGGATTCATTCCATCCTTGCTCAAAGTGAACCTTACGTTTCTGGGGTCTTCTTGGAATTCTGGGTACTTCGCATCAAAGTCCTTCCACTGTTGTGCATCAGATGGGTGACATCGCACACCATCGCCCTTCTTGCGTTCATCCGAAGCCCACCATCGCATGAGCTCTGAGTCCCTGGGGATTGAGAGTAAATGCCTCAAGCGATCAATCAGCCATAAGTACCACATAACCAATGTTGGGATTCTTCTTTGGTTAGTATCATCTATCGCTAGGGTGCTGTTACCCCCTTCAGTATTCTCTGCAGCGTCTTTTTTCTTTCCACCCTTCTTTCTCTTTTGCCCAGAGGTAGGACCCATGTCTTCTTCAGTACAGTTGTCGTTCCTTTTGTATCGACTTGCACCACACGTCGGACAATTAATTAGGTCTTTGAAGACCCCACAATAAAGGATACAATGGTTCAGACATGCATGTATTCGTTGCACACTCATTGTAAGTGGACTGATAAGCTTCTTTGCTTGATATGTGTTGGTGGGCACAAAGTTTGGTTTAGGAAGCACAACAGCCAACAGAATCAATAGGTCGTTGGAGCTCCTATCGAACCATCCGTACTTAGCCTTCAAAACCAGTATGTCCAGCACAAAATGTAGCAATGACCATCTTTTCACAACCCTTTTCCTCCGGGTATAAGCGCTCTTTCCTTGCCTTCTTTACTGTCTCCAAGTTATTTATCCCTTTAATCATCAATTCTTGTCCCACATTGCATAGCATCTCTTCTAGGAAGTCATCATCTTCTTCTCCTTCTTCACCATCATCCTCTCCACCATATCCTTCTCCATCACCACAACCTCCATCTCCACCACCATCATCAAAGTCTTCTCTTGCATCATGCATCATGACATCGTCGTCATCTCCCCTTACTTCTGGTGCATTTGTAGCTCTTGCCTCTATACTTCTCTCACCATGATGATCCCAAATCTCATAATTCTCCATGAAACCCCTTGTTATCAAGTGCGATTTTATTGTATTTGGATCCTGACACACTATATGGTTTCTACAGTCACAACAAGGGCAATATATATCATTTGTCTGCTTAATCATAGCATGTCTTTTAGCAGCTTCAATGAAACCATTCACATCTTGTATGTAGGAAGTTTCGAATCTTCGTTTTGTGTACATCCATGACCGATCCATATTTACCCTATATATATATATATATAAAGAAAAGGTAAAAATATGCATGAGAAAACATATATATCATTTACATATGTGATGAAGCACATATATATATATAGATATATATGGAGCTAAACAAAAATTAGTGTCCAAATTGCTTCTATATAAAAAAACGACATTCATACCATGTCTTTTCTATAGATCTCGCGGTGTGCTGCATAAAGTCAAATAATTGTTTCTGAAAAATCAAAAAAGGTTTACGATTTACAGAAACTCCACTACTAGAAAACAGGCCTTTGGACGATCGGCAACTGAGCTTTAGTCTCGGCAAAAATTTGCGTCCGGGACTAAAGACTTCTAGTCCCGGTTGGTATTACCAACCGGGGGATAAAGGTGAATCTTTAGTCCCGGTTGGTAATACCAACCGGAACTAAAGGTCCTGGACCTTTAGCCCCGGTTGGTACCACCAACCGGGGCTAAAGCTCCTTTTAGCCCCGGTTGGTGTTACCAACCGGGGCTAAAGGTCCTTCCCGAGTGGATTCAAAAGGAAAACGTCCAGAACTACATCACGTGAGATGCGTAGCTCAGTTGGTAAGCGTGCCTGAGGCGAGAGGTGCTGAGTTCGAATCACACACAATAAATATTTATTTTTCGTCCGTGGACCTTTAGCCCCGGTGGGAAGGACCCGGGACTAAAGGCCGGGACCTTTAGTCCCGGATTCCTAGTCCCGGTTGGGATACCCGGGACTAAAGGCCCAGTTCCACCAGGGCTAAAGGCCTGATCTGTAGTATTGCTCACCCGATAATCCCAACTCGTTTGAAGGTTGAAAAGGAAAAAACTCCCCCTACCCTCTATTCTCGTTATTTCTTGCCTCCAAGTGAGCTGACTGAACAACAGTGTATCAGCTGCTTTTGTCGCGAGGAAGAAGAAAGGGTCTTGGAGCATGTTTTTTTTTCGGGGCGGTTGACTAAAGAAACCGCTATGGGGGCGGATCTCTTAAGAAACCATTTTTTAAAACAAGGATTTTCAGCGTCGGTCCACCAAGAACGACCGCACCTGAAAAAAATCTTTAGCGGTAGTTCACTTAGGAAAACCGCCCCTGAAAATGGGACCATTTTCAGAGACGGTTTTCTTAAGTGAACCGTCTCTAAAGATCTTTTTTCACGGGCGGTTGATATGTTGCAGTGCCCAACAAAATGGTTAGAGGCGGTGTGCTATTTGAACTGCATCTGTTAAAAATGGGTGGCGTCGCTGAAAATATTTTGTGTACTAGTGTTCTAGTGTGTAGTTGTACGATTATACCCGTGATCTCTAGCTGCTCACGACAGCTGACTTTTTACTATTTTTTAATTTACTTATTAGTGATCCTTGGTATGGCCTATAAATATCTAGGGATGAACAGTGGAAAAGAGGGAACTGTTTTCTTTTAAAAAGGAGCTCATGAAGCTCTTTCTTGAGCCCATCACTTGCGTCTCTGTATTATCCTCCGTCTTTTACGGGTAGAGGTAAACCCTCGCTCCACCTCATCTACACAGTCAAGTCTACATGCATATCGAGCAATATACTAAATTTTAGATGGAGGTAGTAAGTTTGAAATAACAAAAGAGACCTAGAGGTGCAATCATTAAATATTCCCTCTGTTCCAAAAATACTTGACACACGCGAATTTTTTAGGAGTAAAAAAGACGAGGCACAGAAAACAAGAAAGAAAAATATAAAGAGACAAAAATAGAGATATATTGGGTAAAAGAAAGATGTACTAAAAGGGAAGAATATATATTGGATCCTTCCAAGTATTTTAGGAGTGAAGAAGTAGTATACGAGAATCGTTTGAGAACATACCACACGGCACACACTGTCAGCAATCCCCAATCGGATCGCTCACATATACTCGATTCAAGATCAATTACAGATAGTTCTACGGAAGAAGATGAACAGTACAACTAAGATAAAAGGTAATTCATTGATATTTTGATTGATGTCCTCGTCTGCTGCTGGTTCCCATCCTTTACTGTTGGCTTGCATGTCGTCTTGGGCCTGCCTGTCGACTTGGGCCTGCGTGGGCTTGTACTTGTACTCGACGGTCCCTGACATTCCCCCCTTCTTAAAGTTCGGCTTGCCCCCAAGCCGATGGAGAAGATGGGAACCACCAGGATCCCAAGGGAATTGTGGAAACTCTTGTTCTGAATATGTCAAGCGCAAGCAATCAACATTATATTGTATTTCTTTGTTGGTTGTCAAGAAGCCCTTATGAAGCAGCATCAATTCCCAACAGAAGACCTTGCACTTGGTACATGGCGTTGCAACTCGAAATTTTTGTCTGGTCACTTGAAGCAAGAAATACTGACAATTGCCACCACCCTTCCGCGGTACTCGCTCTTGAATCAGTGCACAGCCGGCCTTACTCACTGATAGCAAGATCTGCGAACCACCCAGAATCGCGAGTGCGGCGTAGCTTGACGCATCCACAGCCGGCCTTCCGCTTGACGCTCACCATGTCCAGCCACCGCATCGTTCGATCTACTTGCACCAGCGAATTAATTATCTATGAATTTTATTAATCATCCCAGATGCGGAGCCACTCTGTACCTGATCGTACAAGACCCCAGAGGCCAGACATCATATCATATCATACATATCAGGACGAGACGATCTCGATCAACAACTAATTAATCTAGGCACGCACTCGAAGACGAACTAACAATTGGACGTAAACTCATCGATCGTCAGGAAAAGGTGTGTCGTCGTCTCGTCCGATCGAGATCCCATGGATGCAGACAATGCATGCATGAATTTTCTTGTGCTCCGGACGGTACGGTGTAATGTGTGCATGCACCACTCTAGTACCTTGGCACACAGAGACATCCATCCAGGATCCAGCCGAACAACCAACCGCGCACGTAGCTTTCGTGGCTTTCCGCGACCGGCCGACCCCGTCCGTCGATGGGCTCTCGCTTTGAAAATTGGAGGTGACGCAGGATCGAGATTCGAGACTGTTCCTCCACGGCCGACGATGATGATGCGTGTCGCTGTCCGTCCGTGTACGAAACGGTACCATCTGAGGAAGGCACATCTGACGCGGCGACCGGCTCGGAATGGTGGATCGATGAACGGCCGGAAGAGATCTTTTTATGGATTTCATTTCATTTGATTTGATTATATGCAAGTGGTGGACTGGACTGATGTCCTTTTGGAACCGTAAAGGACTACTGCCGAGGAGGAATATGACAGCTACTCATACTGGACTGTTGTTGTTTGGAGGCTACTGCGCTGCAGCTGTACTAGTTCCAATTTGTCTCAAAAGTTTTCACAGAAATGTTTTTGAGTATAAAGCTCTTTTTAACCTGCATTTTTTGTAAAAGCTCAAAAGTTTTTTTTGTAAAATAACAAGAGTAAAAGTATCAAGGCTCATCCCTTATGACTTTTTTCTTCTGTATTTCGGACTCTTGGCTCTCAACTGTAAATTATACTTTTTTACAAACTGGACAAAAAGATGTTTAAATTCATTTTATAAAAAAATAATAGACTAAAACGTCAAAACTGACAGCAGGACATCATGATCATGATAAGCCGATCGAACGAGACGTACGGTACGGAAAAAAGATGGTTGGAAGTGCCTATAGCTATGGTTTCCTGTGTGGAGAACAGCAAGGTTCCGCTCGCCACTGTATAGATAGTGCTGCCACTGTATGTAAACCTTGTAGGAACTGTTGCATGACTGATCGACATTCGACACTAGTAGTACTATAGCAGTACAAGTTGTGTGTGGGCCCAGGGCCGTCCCTGGGCACGTGCAACGTGGGCGACAGCAGAGGGCCTCCAAATTGTATAGGCCTCCAAATATATAATACATACATGTACTACATATACGCATTTATGTACGTACAACATCAACTTTGGCCCATCAGCACTCAGGCAGCCCAATAAACAATAGTTTTGTAGCCGGCCGCTGGACGTCGTCGCTTTGTTTCCGATCGTAACACAGGTAGCAAATCTGTTCGGCTGTTCGTCTTCTGTCGCTGACACCAGCTAGGTAGACACGGCCGCCGAACCACGCGAGCATTCGAGCGGCGAGCCTGACAACTGACGGCAACAGCAACTAGCTAGCGAGCGAGGCACGTGAATCCAGTCCTAGGCGAGGTGCCAAGATCGGCGACCCTCAAGGTATTATTAATGATTCCTTTTTTAATTCATTCACAATCACAGCACAAAGCCGCGAATTAAATTTTGTTGTTTTGCTCTTTTCATCTAGAAAATTTGAAGTCACGTTTTCTGCAAATCGGTCTAGAAAATTTGAATCGGATTGGCAAAAGCGTAAGAAAAAACAAAGAATAGAGGAATTAGTCCAATCTCAGAAAGGATCTATGGATAGGTTTGTTACGAAACAGCCACAAGTATCATCTGATAATCCGACACCTGACCAGGGGCAAGCAATTGACAATAATGTTGTCAATGATCCTATAAATCCCCCAAAAAACAATGTTGAAGTTGAGGAAGCTCTTCCGGACAATAACACTGAAGAATTAAATCTTTCTTCAGATGCTGGTGATTCTTTTCAGCCTGATATATTTGATCCAAGATACTGGGATTCACTTGATAGTAAACAAGTTGATATTTTAGCACAAAAGGGCCCTAAAAGAGACCTATCAATTCAGAAGGGGCCTAAGGACAGGTTTTCTAGAAGATTTTCTTCACTGTTCTATAATAGAATTTTATCAAATGGAGAAAGCTATGATAGGGATTGGCTTGTTTATTCTAAAGAACTCGATAGAGCATTTTGCTTTAGCTGTAAATTATTTACAAAAGGGAAGCGGAAAGGTCAGTTGGCAAATGAGGGTTATAATGACTCGGCACATCTTGGGAATAGACTCAAAGAGCATGAGACAGGTGCATATCATGTTTTGAGCATGACAGCTTGGTACGAGTTGCGTAATAGATTGCAAACTGATCAAACTATTGATAAAGCTGCTCAACGACAACTTGAGAAAGAAAAGGACCATTGGAGGAAAGTTTTATTTAGAATTGTTGGCATTGTAAAATTTCTTGCCAAGCATAATCTTGCATTTCGTGGAAGTAACAACAAACTATATGATGATAGCAATGGGAATTTCTTGGGCTTAGTAGAGATGTTGGCTGAATTTGATCCAGTTATTCAAGAGCATGTTCGCCGTATTACAAATGATGAAACTCAGGTTCATTATCTTGGTCCTAGGATTCAGAATGAGTTGATACACTTGCTTGCATCTGCTATAAAGTCTGAAATTATTAAGAAAATAAAGAGTGCAAAGTATTTCTCTGTCATGCTTGATTGTACCCCTGATGTAAGTCACCAAGAACAAATGTCTTTAATTATAAGATATGTGGACTCATCATCGGGTCATGTTCGCATTGAAGAATCCTTTATAGGATTTTTAGATGTAAATGACACGACTGGACAGGGGCTTTTTGATGTGCTAGAGAAAGAGCTAAAGAATCTTGATCTTGACATAGATGATGTGAGAGGACAAGGCTATGATAATGGGTCAAATATGAAAGGAAAATATCAAGGTGTACAAAGGAAACTTTTGGATGTAAATCCTAGAGCTTTCTATTCTGCTTGTGGTTGTCATAGCCTTAATTTAACACTTTGTGATATGGCTACCAAGACTTGTGGCAAAGCTAAAGACTTTTTTGGAATCATCCAACGTATCTACACAACGTTTGCTAACTCTACTAAAAAATGGCAGATTCTAAAAGATAACATAACTGGATTGACTCTCAAGTCAGTTTCAGCTACACGATGGGTGAATCGCATTGACAGTGTTAAAGCTATAAGATTTCAATGTGCAGACATTCGGGAGGCTCTACTTCAGGTACCCAATATTTTTAATATTGATACTGAATTAATGATGTAATTTTGTTGGTTATCTCATATTTTAAAATGTTTTTCTTCTTTTATTTTAGGTATCTAATATTGATAATGATCCGGCGGCTAAAGGTCTGGCAAATAATGAACATGGACAATATGGATTTATAGTGGCAGTAGTCATTTGGTATGAGGTATTGTATGCTGTTAATTTGGTAAGCAAGCAAATGCAAGCAAAGGATATGCTTATTGATGTTGCTATCGAGAAAGTGAAAGGGCTTATTTCTTTCTTCGAGGGCTATAGGGAAACTGGTTTCTTAGAAGCTTTGGAGTCGGCCAAAGAAATTGCACTTGAGATGGATATTGGTACCATATTTTCCAAAAAAAAGACAAATTAAAAGAAAGAGACATTTTGATGAAAATCCAGAAGACCCAGATATTGCCACAATGTCTCCAGAGGAGTTATTTAGAAGAGAGTATTTTCTACCTGTTGTTGATCAAGCAATTGTCTCTCTTACAACGAGATTTGAGCAGTACCAAGATTACCAAAAAAAATTTGGTTTTTTATTTACTTCGGAAACATTACAGTCATTGGATAACCAGAGCTTGAAGTCTTTTTTTGATAATCTTGAGGCTGTCCTTAAAAAGGATGGAAAATCTGATATTGATGGCAAAGAGCTATATATGGAGTTGAAGTTTGTACGTGATTTCATTCCACAAGAAAAAATGGGCCCTATTGAAATTATGCAGTTTTTAAAGGAGCATGGTTGTTTTCCTAATACAAGTATTGCATAGAGAGTTCTATTGACTATTCCTGTGACCGTTGCATCAGCAGAGCGAAGCTTTTCTAAATTGAAGCTATTGAAGACTTATTTGCGTTCTACAATGACGCAAGAAAAACTTAATGATTTGGCTATAATAGCACTTGAAGGCGAAATGTTGGAGAAGATTGATTATGAGCATATCATTGAAGACTTCATTTCAAAAAACACTAAAAGAATGATGGTATTCAAGTAAAGATTATGCAACATAGGTACCATTCTTTAAAAATTTTATTATAATATACTACATTATATCGTAAATTTAGTTAAATTTAGTCATGTTTATATTATATCATAAATTTAGTCCTATTATTTCTAGGCTAGTAGGCCTCATTTTTTAGTTTTGTACAAGGCCTCGGAATTTCCCGGGACGGCCCTGGTGGGCCGGCAACTGGGTGGCGACCATGCATGCCATCTTTAGACGTATACATATAATATAGGTAAAAAAATAATTAATTATATATTTTACCTATAAATATCGAGACGAAAGTTTATCAAACAACAACGAAAGTGCTCCTTTTTTTCCAAAATTTCAGGAACTAAACGTGCCCTTTGCTAGTGACCTAGAAATATCTAGCATTGCGTGTTTGTTTGGATCCTTATTTAAGAGCATCTCCAACGGTTTTGCAAATGAGCTTTGCATTCTTGTTTTTGCAAAAAAAAGTCTAACAAACTCCTATCCAACGGTTTGGCAAATGGCTTGGCATTTTTAGCAACTTGGCAAATACCGGGTGATATTTGACATATATGCCAAGTTGCGGCTCGTTCGGCAATTGCCCTCACGTGCTAATCCTGCGGGATATTTTCCTCTCACACGTACAATCGTTTAGTTTTGCCAAGTCTAAATACAAAACCGTTGGAGATCGACTCTTTTTACCTTTGCCATATTAATTTGAGAGTTGGCAAATACCATATTTCGCCAAACAAAAAATGCAAAACCATTGGAGTTGCTCTAAGGATTGTTTAGTTCCGCGTTCTAAAACTTTTAGATATCACATTGGATATTATATAGGGTGTTGTATGAGGTGCTCAGATACTAACAAATAAATAAATAAATTACAGAATCCATCCGTAAATCGTAAGATGATTTTAAGCTTAATTATTTTTTCATTAGTACATATATTTTACTATAGCATTTTAGTATTAAATCGTAGACTAATTAGGTTTAAAAGATCCGTGTTGCAAATAAAGTTGTCATTTTAATGTGAAGGACCGAGAAAGCACTAGCAAGGCGACCAGAGGGAGGGTGAATGGGAGCCAATAAAATTTCTCTCGAAACTTTGGCCAAATGTCCCAAAATCACTTCCCGAAAGCTACGACCGAAACCGTGATGCCCACGACCCTTGGAAGAGGGTGGATGATCCCTAGGATCACAGCGAGGCACCACAAAGTGATAGCAAACCAAACGGCAAAAGCACCGGAGCAAGTTCGACCCTCAAAAACCAAGTCTCGAACGTAGATAGACGGCTACGTCGAGAAATCCCCAAATACCGATGCTCACGAGTAGCAAAGATACCTAGAGAGGTTCCTTGGTCAACTACAAGGCCAAACGAGAAGTCCGAAAACCAAGCAAGAAAGCCGGGAGAGCAAACGCACTAAAACGCAACCTTCAGGCAATTCCCGGACTGTCTGGCCCTGGGGTCCCGAACTGTCTGCGGTACTGCCGGACTGTCCGCTAGCGAGTGGCGGACTGTCCGCCGGCAAAACTCGCCAAACAACAAAGTTGCTGAAGTCCCCTGGACAGTTCCCGGACTGTCCGCGGCTTTGAACTGCGGACTATCCGCCGGTCAACCAAAGCCAAATCAGCCGAAGAACACAGCCACTGGTCCGGCTGCTCCCCGATGCCCGGACTGTCCGCCGGTCAGGTGGCGGACTGTCCGCGGCTGTCCAGTGAGGGCGATTTTGATCACCCTTCACCCAAATCACTCCCAAATCGATTCAAATCAAAATCCCTTGATCCCAAACTTGGAGAGGATGATCATGAGGTAGTTAGGAGACTATCCCCAAGAAATCATCCGCTCAAATCAACTCAATCAACGGGAAATCGAAGGGGAAGGTGTATGAACCGAAAAAGCGTCACGAAAACGAAATCAACCCGATCTACTTGTTTGTGAGGAGTTAGATGAATTCCTTTGGTCGAAATGACCTCCTCGATGTAAAGAACAAGTTGATTCAAACGGATTTCGCAAAGACGCACTAGAGAGGGAGATCGAGTGACGGGAAAATCGCGGAGAAACGAAGAACGTGAAGAACACGAACCAAAACGCGAATCAAGTCATCGATCTGCAACCGTGTGGCTACCACACGCTACAACAGTGAGGTTACGGCCTCACTTCCTCAAAATCTCCAGTACACAGAGGTATGGTTCTCTGCGGATCTCAGCTAGCTACAGCAGGGGATTGGGAGAGCAGGAAACCCTAGAAGCAAAGAGCAAATGACTGAGATGGATGTGGAGGTGGGTGTCTCCCCCTACTTATCCTAATTCTAACTATTCCTAATTCTCACTCTACCACTAACTACTTACAGAGCGAACCAGCTAAACTCTAAGGTTATTCTGGACCAACTCGATGGTAGGTGGATCCGACGGCCACGCCCGCACAACTGGTAGCGTTGCCTCGACGCAACCTCACCGATTGCCGCCACGTGCCGCCACCGCTCTGCGTCCTCTTCACGGACTCCGCCCCCGGTTTTGAGGCTCAAACCGGGAAACCAGCCTTCACGACCAACCCCCGGTTTTGAGGCCCAAACCGGGAAACCGGCCCACCGTAACCTGAGTTTTGTGGCCCAAACTCAGCAAACCTGCAGCACCCAGGTTTTGAGGCTCAAACCTGAAAACCGTCCTCAGCCCGAGTTTTGTGGCCAAACTCGGAAACCATCAGCGCCCAGGTTTTGAGGCCAAAACATGGAAACCGTCCACCTGATGGTTTTTCTCTGGCTCTACCACCAAACCGAAGCTGTAGAGGGGATGCACCGCCCGTGCACCCCGTCCACCGACACGTGTCCCCAAGTCCACGACTTAGGCAACACATGACCGCAAGTCTTCGCTCGTCGCTGTCCCAGGCTGTCAGCCACCACAGCTGATCCTCGGGCCACCGGTCCCTCAGTCCAAGCCTCACGTCCGCCCTTCGCCACTCTCGGTCCATCGGCACGGCACGTCTCTACTTGACCTTCACCTTGCCTCTGATCACTGTATCCGTGCTCGACACCTGCATAATACAAGCCAAAGAACATGCGCATCATCCCAGTTGACAATCACTCATCACTCAGAGACTCGGTATACACCCATGTATCCGCACAATGTACATTGCACGAGTGCAGCACAAAGCATATCAGTGCGTGTACATTTTAAGTTATTTCATTTCTTTAATTTCCGGTCACCACGTGATGAGTACGTAATATCCATATACATGGACATGTCCAGAAAAGGAAGCAAAATTTTTTAATTGAACTAGGTTCCGTAGGATATTCAATTTCCATTTGTCAAAAACTTTACGAGCCGATAAACATATAATGAATTTTGCCTTTGTACATGCAATCGTCAAATCCGATCAACTGAGTTATAGTTGTGTTTTGGGTTTTCTTTTTCATTTCAAGTACGCTGATCAACTGAGTTTATAATGTTTGACACCTGTTTCTTCTTATTTTAGGAGAAATACCAGTATGTTAATAGTGACACATCTGTTTCTATTCATGCAGAATCAACAAAGGTCTTATGCAATTTGTGTTTTGGTTCATCTTTTGGAGATTTGAAGCAAAGGACATGTAATTTAGTACCTAGTGTGATTAGAATATTGAATCATTTGATAATTAGAATATTATGTGGGTTTGTACTGTTATAAATCATGTAGTTATAGCTTATATAATGTTCATTTATTGTTAGATTTTGTATCTGAAATTTGTAAAGGATTTGACTGCTGAAATGAATGTAATATGTGTAATGTAGGACCAGGGTAGAGATTTTTATTTTATTTTTTGTTTTTATAAACTATTATTAGTGACGCGTATTGGCGAAATGTGTCACTGTTAAGGTTCCTATCAGTGACGCGTGTTGGCTAGACGCGTCGCTGATAGGGGTTATCAGTGATGCGTCTTGGCTAGACGCGTCACTGATAACCTCTATCAGCGACGCGTTCAACCAACACGCGTCACTGATAGGGTTTATCAGTGACGCATCTTGGCTAGACGCGTCGCTGATAGGGGTTATCAGTGACGCGTGTTTATGCGTCACTGATATGCCCTTATCACAGACGCAAGAACAGTGACGCGTGTTTTACGCGTCACTAATAGACCTCTATACACGTCACTGATAACGTTTTTTGGCATAGTGATTTATCCTGCATCATCCAGTAATTTATACCAGAGTAGAAATCCGCGACAACTGATAGCCACGATTCATGTAGATACGGATGCATACAATCCTGTTAATAAGGTTGGTAATTCATCTTACTACGTACTCAATGCATCCTAAATTATAAGACATTTAATTTTTTTTATATCAAGTTTGACCACTCATTTATTCAAAATTTAATAGAAAATATTACTTTTTTATTGTTGTGGCTTTGTTTATTAATAAAAGTTTTTTAAGAATAACTTAAATTTGACTTTGTTTGTATTTTTTAAAAATAAGACGATTGGTCAAACTTAATATCAAAAAATTAAACGTCTTATATTCTAATCTATATCCGCGGGAGGATTGGCGCCCTCCCGCGGGCTGAGTTACTATAGCCTTTTTTTTCTTTTTTCTTTCTTTTTTTCCTTTTCTTTTACTTTTTTCTATTTTTTATTTTTTTTCCTTTTTAAAATTTTTTAAGACATCTTTTTCTATTAGAAACCGGTGCAACAATAGCGCGCCCAGTAATACAAACTCTAATTGTAGGACGACATCCAATAATACAAACTCTAATCGTAGGACGACATTCTCTCAATACTTGCGTACGTTTTATGTTTATACGGCCAAAGTCTTTAACGTGACATGTAAATAGCTTTTTGAGCAGGTCGCATGCCGGTATAGTGACTGATATATTTAGAGATTGTTTAGTTCCAAACTAAAAAGTTTTGGGATGACATATCAGGTGTTTTAACACTAATTAGAGTATTAAATACTATTAACAAAACTAATTGCATAAGTGTAGAATAATTCGTGAGGTGAATTTATAAGTCTAATTATTACTAATTATCAAATGTTTAATGTAGCACCATATATTATCAAAACATGAATTTATTAGGTTTAAAAAAATAGTCATCTCACAAATTATTTTGAATTTATGTAATTAGTTATTTTTTAGTCTATATTTAATACTCTATGTAAGGTCAAAATTTTGTGGAAAATTTACAGGGTACAAACTAAGGGAATGTATGCTATGAGAATAAGTCTTCTGTGTAAAATATAGAAACTCTAATCAAGACCACAAAAATCTAATCCGATGGTGGGTTATTTTAGCACTTAAACTCCTCCACTCATCTTATCTTAATCAAAACAGACGTGGGCACAGTGGGGGTTTAAGTGCTAAAATGACCCACCTTCTCATCTAACCATCGGATTAGAATCCTGTGGTCTTCATTAGAGTTTCTATAGTTTGCACAGGAGACTAGTTTCTATAGCATAGGTTCCAAAAAACTAAATACATTTGTACTGTTTAGGCCGATTAAGTTTTTCGTACGTCTATACAGAGCAGAACAGATACACTTATGAGACTTTGACAATCATATCAATAGCATGCACCGCGAAACGCGCTAACCACCCTCGTAATTTACAATGGAGGGAGTATATATACTCGAAAGCAACATAGTACATGTACAGGCTGCAGAAGTATATGCACCCCCCGAGTCTCAGCCATCCAGTTCGCCAACATCATCATGTTAATCAGATTATAAATAAACATAATATATACAAAATATGGTTTATTAAAGATAAAAGTAACTACTCTCGGGAGTATAGAAATGAAGGACCGAAAATGATGACCAGAAGGGGTGAATGAAAGCCGGAATTTTTTTCAAAATATTTAGACCGGTGTTCCAGAAAATTGACCCCAAAGCAAAACCACGAGTGCGGCTAGTTCACGAGACAACTAGTGGCGAGATATATTAGAAGATGTCCTATAGGTACAACAGAACTGCCGGAGAAGTGCCATGAACAAGTGCAAAGTGGAAGACTCAAAGTCGGTGAAACACTTCAGGGCCCGACTGTCCAAGAACTGGTCGCTGACTGCCCAGGGTTGTGAGCCGTACTATCCACAGGAAAAACTTCCAAAAACAAATTGTTCTGAAACAGTTCTGGACAGGTCCCGGACTATTTGCGGTTTTGTACACCGAATTGTTCGCAGTTTAAACTAAATAGTAAATCAGTGAAATGTTTCCCGTCAAAACTTGTCGGTGGACTGTTCGCCGTCAGGTCACGGACTATCCGCGGTTTACCTGACACAGCAAGTTCAGAACTGCACAGACAACTGGCCGTGCCAAATCCCGACGTGCGGACTATCTGCGGTCAGATCCCGAACTGTCCAGGAATGAACATACATGACCAAATCAAGAGAGCTTGCAACCAGACATCACTCAGGTGACCTTGGGCATGTTGGTGAGCTATTCCTAAGAAATCATGGTTCAAACCCAACTAGATCTCGAGAAATCATAGATCACGTGAAAAAAGGAAAGTTTGGACTCCAAAATCGATTTCCGCCCGATCTATGTGCTCATGAGGAACCTGAGAAAATCCTTTGGTGGAAAGACATCTCTCACGTCCTAGCACAAAATAGTTCAAGCGGAATCGCAATCCATCAATCAAATTGAAAAACTTGCGAAAGAGTAAAGAGTGCAAAATGAAGAATGCGAAGAACAAAACATGAACACCAAAGATTTCAATGCAAAAGCCAACGAGGCTAGAAGGAGATTACGGTCTCCCTTCTTGAAATCAAAATACATAGAGGAATGATTGTCGTCTCTACGGATCACTACAACAGCTACCGAGAGGAACCCTAACAGATGAATATCTGAAGTCTAAAATGAAATGGTTGTAGCGATAGGGAGGGATGAGGGGTGTCATCCCTTATTTATAGCATATTACACAATACCCCTTCTACTCCTAGATATATATAAATCAAACTAGCTAGTTCATGGGCATTCTAGTCCAACTCTATCAGGATTCTTCATCAACGGTCACGGCCTTCCTCATCGGTCGCTTCGTCGTAATGCAAGTCTCTCGATGCCACCACGTGCCATCCCGATGTACATGAGCCTTCTCATTACTAGCTTCGCCTCGACGCAAGCCTCACGGTGCCACCATGTGTCATCCCGTTCCGCATTGGAACCTCTGTAAGGTTTTGCGGCCCAAACCGGCAAACCCACCAACCTGAGTTTTGATGCCCAGACTCAGAAACCAATGATACCAGGTTTTACGGCCCAAAAACCTGGAAATCGTCGGGGTAGTTTCTGAGGCTCAACTATCAAACCCTGCGCCGAAGATGGAGCGTGGGTCTCACTCCCCGGCCGCCGACACCGATATTGATGCATGTCTAGCCTCCGCTAAGCACGATGCCTTCGCCTTCCGTCCTGACTCGACCGATGACACTTGCATCTCTCATGCAAGCCCATGTCCGTCCTCTGCTAGGTGCCATGACGCCATCGACTTCCGTCTTGACTCGACCGATTTCGTCTTCATCCCCATGTACTCTTTCTTCTTGCCACCAACTGCCAGCTATCGTAACTGGCCGGTCCTCAGGCCTCCTGGTCCCTCAGTCTAAGCCCACACCCACCCTTCGCCACTCTCGGTCTATCGACACGACATGTCTCTACTTGACCTTCACCTTGCCATCGACCATTGTCTTTGAGCTCCACACCTGCACACCAACACAGCCAAGAGACATTGAACTCACGCCAACCCATGAGCCTATTGACCACTTGACCTTCACCTTGCCATCGACCATTGTCTTTGAGTTCCACACCTACACACCAACACAACCAAGAGACATGCTGCACTCACGCCAACCCATGAGTCAATTGACCAATCACTCATCACTCAGCACATATAAACCATGTGTTCATAAGAAAACTCACTACTAAAACAACACATGCTTGCACAACTTACTATGCCCTTCTCTATGTGCTCCTCTAGATATTGTTCCTTTTTTTGCCTCTCTTTTTTTCTATTTTTTGGGGTATCATTGTTTTTGCGGAAAATTAAAATTTTATTTTTATTTTTTTTATATTTTTAACTAATGAGCACACAAGAAGTAACCTCAGAAATTAGAGTTTAAACATGTGAAAGACGCGCCATGTAGAAAATTCAAAAGATGCACTCAAAATTGAGAAAAATCATTTAGGTTCTAAAAGGGAATCTTCCCAACTATTTTTTGCAAAACTAAATTTGCCAAACCCGGCAGAGCCAGGGATAGACGAATGTGAAATTTTTCTGATCAATTTTGATATATGGAGTGTCTAAATCGGAGTTTGTATGTGAAAGTTATGACTATTTTAAGAACGAACTCTAGATTAGAGCACACAATAGGTAGAAAGTGGAAAATTGACGGCGATGGCTAGGGTTTGATGGAAAAGGTGCAAAAAAACACATGAACTAGACTCTAATACGACCTAACCAGCAACAAGACTTCGATCAGGAAACAAACTCGACACGATGGACTCTAAAACTGAAATATGTAAAGGCTATGGTGCTTAAGGTTTGTAGGATAGGAAAAATGAGTATGGCAGTGGACTATGAGATGAAGGTCAAACACCCGAACTAGGAAAATAGTTGCAAACCTAATGGTGAACCTGAAGCTTTGATTAACACATGATGGGGATGTGATTCCCAATCTTTCATCAAGTAGAGATAATTATCATTTTGGTGGAGCATGACACACCGATCTGGCTTTAGATTGAAAGACCTGAACCCTAGAATTTTAACACCATGACTCCTCTAATTATCAACAGTGTCACTAATTCTATTCACCTCACCAAGAAGGATAATCCCTGCCTATGAAATAAATAACACAAACAATAACTCAAAAGAAGCAACTCAATTGAAAGTGACAATTATATTGCAAATGAATGATTAAGCACTCAAAGTTAGGGTTTGACAAACGAAAGCGATCACTGTTTTATGATAGATTGTTCTAAAGCAAAACTAAACCCTAACATGGGCAATGAATACTGATTAATATCTCTAAGGGTCATCACACCCACTAGACCCACCCTCCTAATAGACTAAAAGACGATACATGGTCTAATGGACCAAAAATGGTGGCGCAACACCAGAATAGATTCTGGATGCTGGATTATTTCAATGTTTCCTGTTGACTCCTGTAGAATTTGGACTTCAAATAAAGGCTACTGGTTAGCTAATGAAATTAGCTTTTCATCCATACGTGGATCGTTGAAGTCGGAGTCCGGATGCATCCTGGGCACCCATTTTAGTGCACGTTGGTCCTAACAAGTCGATCGAGGCTGACTCGAACTCGAGTTGTACTGGGCCTCTGGCTTGTGTTGGACATCTTAGCTGGTATTCTCCGCTTGTAAACCTCTCTCCATGTACTTCATGATCCTCTCCAATGTTCCTAAGAGAAATAACATCATTAGGTAGCAATCTATATTCTCAAAATTATGGAAAGGATCACATAAGAATGAGCTCACCTTTAAATTTAATTGTCGCGTTCGTGCTTGGGTCATTGGACCTTGCATGATGGGTTGTAAACTATGAAATTAGCTTTTCATCCATATGTGGATCGTTGGATCACTAGGTGCATCTGAAGGGTTGATGTCCTCATCACACAACAGCATAACAAATTGTCAAAAACATTACTAAAGAAAGACATATGTTTATCATGCAAAATTGCGTCCCCAAAGCTATTAGAATGATTTAACCAGACGTTGGGTAGATGGCTAGTTTGGAGCAAAGGCGAGCACCAACGTTTGGATGAACTGTGGCAAATGGGAAAACATGTTCATCAAACACAACATCCAGTGAGATATAAACACGCTCCTCTTTTGGATCAATACACTTAAAACCTTTATGCAAGTACTATACCTAACGATGATACACATTGTTTGGATTTGATTTTAGCTTCCTAGAGCTATAAGGCCTGAGATTTGGCCAAATGGTGGACCAAACGAGAGGCGGAAACTATAATCAGGCTAGTGGCAAGAAGACATTCAAAATGGGTTTCATTTTTGGTCACCTTGGAAGGAAGATGATTAATGAGGAACAATGCGCTAGAAAAAGCTTCATCCCAAAATTTAAGTGGTAAGAAAGAATGAGCAAGAAGAGCATACCCCATTTCAACAATATTTTGGTGCTTACGCTTGGCTGATCCATTTTGCTGATGAGCGTGAGGGCATAAAACATGATGTGCTATGCCTATGCGCTGAAAGAAAGAGTTCAAAGCTTGATACTCTCCTCCAATCCATTTGTATGGCACGAATCTTGTGACCAAATTGTCATTCAACAAGATTATGGAAATTGTGAATACATTGAAAAACTACACAATAGTAAAGCCAAGTAAATTTTTGATGACAATCGATGAAACTGGCATAATGATTGTGACATCCAATAGAAGTTGGGGCAGGCCCCATACTTCAAAGAAATCAGTTCCATAGGACTAGGTGACACACTAATCGACCTAGTGTAAGACAATTGGTGACTCTTGCCTTGTTGACATGCATCACACACACCCTATCTTTATTTGAATCATGAAAAAGGAAGCTTGTGGTGGTGCAGGACTACTCTAGTGGAAGCATGCGCTAGCCGATGGTGCCATAAGGAAGCGGACGACATGACAACACCAAGCACTTCTTTATTCAAAGAAGATCACAATGGGTAGAGTCCCCTTTTACATATGCCTTTGTGGAGGGTTCTCCTCATCATTTGTTCCTTGTTAGAAAAATGGTCGAGGTGAAATTGAAGAAAAACGTGATTCTCTTGTGAAACATTGGTAGAGCAAAGGTTCTTACTAGCTTGTGGAACATGAATATTTTTGGGATGATGATTTCTACTATGGGAATACAAATTGTTATGACAAACATTAGCATTATCCATACATGTCCTATTTGCAACATGCACCTACTCGTCGTCGTTGTACTTGTCATGCACGATCAATTTCTCTAGCTATCGGGTGATATGATTTGTAGCACCAGAGTCCATGTACCAATTCGTATCAACTCCATACGAACTGGTAGCCGAGGACGCGCTCTTCTGTGGCAGTCCTATAAACGTATCATCAAACCTCTTGAAGCAGTGCAAGACAATATGTCGTTCCTTGTTGCATAGCTGGCAGATGAATCCTAGAGAAGTGTTGCCTGAGGATGGCTGCCACCACGACCACCATGGGGATTTGACAATATTGTTGTTGGAGTTGTTGTTGCGACCTCCCTTGCCCCCCTGCCCCCCCCATGTTAGTAGAGGACTGATAGCCTCCACCATGGAGATCCATGCACTATTCAAAAGAGACGAGTTATTGTGTGTGCAGCTCAGCCACAAATATGGGCTCCACGCGCGCCGCCACTACCGGCACCACCAGATTGAATTCAAGATCAAACCCGGTTAGGATATAGGAAATGAGCTCTTCATCTTCTAGGTTGTGCCCAGCAGACGCCATCTCATTCGCCAAAGAGGATGGGAATGCCATGCTTCAATTTTGTGAAGGAGAATGGGAACGCCATGCTTCAATTCTGCTAGGAAAGATCCTTTGGTTACCATGTAAAAGTAGATGGAATGAGATGGCCTCATAGGGATCTCGGCTGCGTGTTATATTAGGCCGGGAAGAGACTTCGGTGTGGCTACACAAAGTAAAATCTATCCTAACACTACTGCACGAAGGGGCTTTAGCCCCGGCTGGAAAGGGGCTTTAGCCCCGGTTTCCCAACCGTGGCTGCCCATCCGGGACTAAAGGTTTTTTCAACCGGGGCTAAAGGTTTCCACAAGAAAAAATAAGCCCCGGTTGGAAAGAGGCTTTATCCCCGGTTTTCCAACCGTGGCTGCCCATCCAGGACTAAAGGTTTTTTCAACCGGGGCTAAAGGTTTCCACAAGAAAAAATAAATGTACGTCTGTGAGAATCAAACTCAACACCTCTCGCCTCACACACAACTCACTTACCAACTCAGCTACACAACCCACGTGATATAGTTCTGGACGTTTTCCTTTTGAATCCACTCGTGAAGGACCTTTAGCCCCTGTTGGTAATACCAACCGAGACTAAAAGGACCTTTAGTCTCAGTTGGTAACACCAACCGGGGCTAAAAGGTCACCCTTTAGTCCCGGTTGGTATACCAACCAACCTTTAGTCCGGGTTGGTAATACCAACCGGGACTAAAGGTTTACCTTTAGTGTCGGTTGATTTTTCCAACCGGGACTAAAAGTCTCTAGTCTTGGACGTAATTTTTTGCCGAGACTAAAGCTCAGTTGATAGATCGTGCAAAGGCCTGGCTACAAGTCGGGAACACCTCTACAAGTCAAGGTTCATGAGCCTAACAATGGAACTAACTAATCATCTAACAATTGGAGACCAGCTTAGCTGCTTACATTCCTTGTGTGGTAGAATTTGTTTTCGTCTAAGTTGAAGTTGTCGACTGCTTGACACATATACCAGTATTTAATGATGCCATTGCTCATAGAGATTATACATGTTTCCATAGAAAGTGAGTGCACGTACATATGTATATGAGTGTCTTTGGCTATACCTATGGAATTCACACAAAAAAGTACTCCCTCCGTACTTGTAAAAAAGATGCCGTTTAAGACAGCGACACGGTCTCCAAAACACAACTTTGATCTCTTGTTTTTTATAAAAATATTTATAGAAAAATGATATATGTATACTTTTATAAAAGTATTTTTCAATACAAATCTATTTATATAATTTTCATATTTTCAAACTCAACAACTAAAAAGTTATTGATGATTTATATTCTCATATTTCACCTAAACCTTGTCTAAAATGACATCTTTTACGAATTACGAGTATAAACGGAGTACTCTTCCCTTCCTCTTAAATTATAAGACATTTTAGCAATTCATAACTTTTACAGTATATTTGGACATAACACATAGTATCTAGGTGCATAGCAAAGGCTATAAATCTAGAAAAGCCAAACCGTCGTATGATTAGGAACTAAGGGATTAATAGATAGAGAAACAAATGATTAATCAACATCCAAATCCTCAGATCTAACAATTTTGAATATACGAACAAACTTAATTACATGTATTGGTGATTCGGAAAAAAATGATAGAGAACCAGATGATTCATCAGCCTCCAAATCCTCAGATCTACAAATGTTGAATATAGGAACAAAATCAATTACACCCGGTATCCACATGCACAGCAATCACCATAGTGTGTATATTAATATTTTCAGAAAAATCCAATATTAACAAGCATCTCACGTAATAAGTACATACTAGTATATATAGAAGAAGACTCGATCATATCGAGATATTTATATGACTCGATGGATATACCTAATCCAAAGACCATGCATATGCAAAAGTATAAACCATAATAATCCCTGACAATTAAGAAACGTAATATTTCCAGCTGGTGGTCGGTCATCTGGAACATGCACGCACAAATAAATGACTCATCACTTAGCAGCAGACAGCAGATGCCGCTACCGAGTGTAGATAAGGACACCAACGCCGAAAGATGCCTGCCACGCACCATCACCGTTCACCATCCGTCGTAGTTTACGTGCTCCACTCCACCTGCCGTGTTTTCCTGGCAGAGAGCAAGCAGGTTGTCGCGCCTCACACGGGACAATCCGCGCCGACGCCGCCGCCATCGTCCTTGGCCATCACGCCCCTGGACTCATCGGCGGCCGCCGCGGCTCTGGGAGCCACGACGCTGGCGCGGCAAAGCGGGCACGTGGCGTGGAGCCGCAGCCACGCGCCCACGCAGTCGGCGTGGAACCGGTGCCCGCAGCGCGGGAGGAGGCGCGCCGAGTCGCCGTCGCGGAGCTCCACGATGCACACCGCGCACTCGGGGGCCTTTCCACTTTCGGCACCAGCGCCAGTGCCGGCGCCTGCACTGCGGGAGTACACGTACACGGGCAGCGCCGACGCCACGTCGTCCACCGGCTGCGGGCCGTGTTCCTTGCTGCTGCGCCGCCGGCGGGACGCCCATGCCCACGGGGACGCCACGGGCAGCGACGCGGACGACGACGCGTCGTCGTCATCGTCGCCGGACGACGCGGACGGTCCCCGTTTCCGGGAGAAGTACCGCCAGAAGAAGAAGAAGATGAGGAGGATCATGAGCACGTTGATGCCCACGACGCAGGCCGTCAGCGCCGGTCCGTGCGGCGCCCAGTGACTGCTCGTGTCCTCCACCGCCGGCGCCGACGCCGCGGCCGCCGGGCGAAGGCTGCCGCTCCCGACCGTGGACATGGCTTCTGCGCCGACGAGACGCTGGTGTTGCACAACCCAAATACAAGAGAGTGGCTGCCAATGGTGTGCATAAACCACGAAACTTAAGACCGCTTCAAGAAATCGTCACTGCGGCTTCGCAATAAGAAGATGATCAAGTTTGCAAATCGAATTGTGGAAACAAAAAGATCACAAAGATAGTCCTCTAAGAAAAAAATACGCGCAAGTGTAAACCGAGAGATATGAAGGGAAGAGGAAAAGGCAGCAGACAAAAAGGTTGCAAGCAAATGAGGAAGGAGGAAGGTGGCGTGGAGGAAATTTAAAGCGGAAGAGAGGTTTATAGAAGGTAGAAGCGGGGGAGGTAGCTTTGGCTCTTTCGGCCTCTTGGAGGCAAGTATACAACAGTACAATGTCGCTGAGCTGGTTAATTAAAAGCCCATTGCACCAGAAATTCAAACTAGACGGCACACGTTTTGGCTATGCAAACCAAAGTAAATTAGTTTTGGAGTCTATTAGGTCAGTTTCAGTGAAGAGTTTTATTACGTTGTTTTTCTAAAACTGTCATGTCATATAAAATAAAATAAAAATTAGATAAAATGTTCACTCTCAATGTAAAGTTTCATTCTATAGTGTCTCGTAGAGAGTTGACACTACACCACAACACTTAAATAGCAACTGACATCCGTTGCTAAAGATAAAAATTAGCATTGGACGGTCAGTTGCTAAAGGTTCCGCACGGATCCTCCGTTGCTAAATTTCAATACTTCGATGGATAGTCCGTTGCTATCAGTATTTTAATTTTGCGTTGGACGGTCCGTCGCTGTATATCAGAAACAGAGTTGGATCATCCGTTGCTAAATAAAATGTCCAGTGGCGCGATTGTCTTGGGCCCATCCTGCGAGAATTTTGCCCCAAAATAACCTAAACGCTAAGGCCCATTGCAGCCCAAAAGGATCGGATCCCCTCTGCCTTACACGAGCACACATCTTTCTCCTTGTCCGCTCTCTCTGCCCCATCTTTTCCTCGACGCCCCTCGACGCTGAGGCGGAGACTCTGACCCTGACCCAAAACCTAGCACCTCGGTTCGAGGCCATGGCCGTCTTGCGGGCTTTAGGTCGGTGGACGGCGAGCGCGCGACGCCGCGACAGCTACCTCGCTTATGGCGGTGTGGCTGCATAGAACTCGTTGGCGCGGGGCATCGAGCGGCTGTGGTGGCGCGAGGTTGGCGATGCGAGCAGCGGCGGCGGCGGCGCGAGGATGGCGCTGCGGTAGTGCGGCCTGCAGGTGGCCGACGAGGAGGCGCCGGCCGGACGGCCGGTGCTGTGACTCCCTCGCTGGTTTCAGCCAGCGCCACCGTAGCCACAACTGCCGCCGGAATCCAGGTGCCCCCTCGTAATCTGCTCCCCTATCTACTTCACTCCCAGATCTGGTATCTATTGTCATGGTGAGCCCTTACTTCTGATGGATCTGTGCATGATTGGTAATCTAGGGTTAGTACTACTGATGGACTTGTCAATATACGTACAAGTGATTGGCAATCTAGATTAAACTCGTATAGAGGAATGCTACCTCTTTGCCATCAACAATTTGACACTGGAATTTGCAATTGAAATTTGGAGATGCTTTTGCAGCAGACCTTCTAGAAACTATTAGGGCTCTTATGTCTTATGTCTTCAAGTGTCTGATTTAATAAATCCATGCTGTCATAATAGTGTTTTACTAATTTGATTTTATTTTTTAATACAATTTTCAATGGAATGTCGAACCTGTCATAATCAATATATAAGCGTATAGTTATGTAGTTGCAGGGAATCAAACTTAAATGGCAAAGCTGTGATCCTTGGTCAATTATTAATGAACCTTAAAACTCCTATGGAGTAGTTTTTCCACAAAGTGGTGCTTGTTCAGAGTCAACAGTGGTGGTAAAGCAGCAATTCTGCTCCTTTAGGGACAGTTCTTGTGTGGGATATATGGTGTTACACTTTACAGATTTGGAAAATGTCATAGGACTATATGCAGGAAACTTATATAACTTCCTATATGGGATATATGTACATTTCATTAATCCAATCTAATTACTTTATGTACTGAACAATTAACCATTTTATTTATGCTCATTACTGTACTGAAGCGTGATCTTTCAGGTTGTGTACTTGCAGTGCACTGAATTGGATATGCAACGTTAATATATTAGCAGATTTGACTAGCAAAACTATTGTATCAACTTATTTATTTGAGAAACACTATATTTGTGGGATTAATTTTTTATGAAGTGCTAACGTGAGACACTTGTATGGTTTCCGACTATTATATTTTCAGAACATCTCTGTTATAATAACAGTTTTGAGGTGGTCCTATGCCTTGTAGTTGTCTATATATCTGGGGAGCTAAGGGATGAGAGCAGGATATCGCGCTTGGGTTTGCATTCAACTCTAAGATCTGATAATACACTCTAGCTTTGTCCTACTCTAAATGTATAATGCCGAGATCATAGTTATGTGTGACATGAGTAAATTTTGGACAAGTAAAATGTTCTTGTTGGCTGTTTCTATTGCCATTTTATTTTTGCTATTGCAGTCCATGGTATCTTGGCATGCCTTTCTTTTTCATGATTGACATCAGAAAACAAGACAAATCAGCTCCATTTCTCTGTAGACTGAATCTTTTTGTTTCACTTGATATACTTGGCATTGCTACCTGCTGTGTCTTTTTTTTATAGTCCTCACTGAGCTCTGATAGTATCTTCTGTGTATAGTATTTTAATAAGTATGCACTACTTTTATCCTTTGAATTATATATCTGTATTTGAAATGCAATTAGAAGATCACCATGAGTAATGTCCACTTCATTCTATTCTCTTTTTTTCATATGTTCAGTATCTACAGTTTCTAACTAATGATACTTGTGATAGCTAAAGGTCTGCAGTAAGCAACTAAGATCTTCTCAGGGTGTTGCTTGTTCTTCTTAGAGATCTTCTCAAGGTATAGCAGGATCATCTCAGAGACGCTAGGCGGTGCTAGCTTGTTGGCATGAAGGGTGTTGGGTGCAAATTTGCTGAAGGATCTTTTCATGGGGTTGTTGGTAGCGACCTGTTGATAGGAAGCCATTGAATTTTCTATTGGTGAACGCTAACTTTGAATGTTTTTGGAGTACAATATGTTAGTTTTAGTTTTTGGATTTGAACCTTGGCATGATTATATATGTACTGATCATTTGATATTGATGAATGATGATTAATGTGCCCATTTGTGTATGTCATTTATTATTTTATTGGTTGTGAGAATGTGGTTCAGTTTTAAATGTATGTAGATTTTTTTTGTACCTATTTATTTAAGCTCGATGGACTGTCAGTTGCTAAAAGTTGTTACTGCAATGAACTATCCGTTGCTAAATCTGCTAACCGGTTGTCCGTTGCTAAAATATGGAGCGATGGACGGTCCGTCGCTAAATATGAAGTCTGTCGCTGTATACATACAACGACGGCTTCAACAGCAACTGCTGAGGTCCGTTGCTATAACTTTTAGCCACGGACTGTCCATCGCTATACACCCCTTATAACAACTTCAAGTCAGTCGCTGATTAAGGGTTGTGGTGTAGTATGATAACATGGCAAGAGAATTTCATCTCCATAAAACTCATTTCTTCTCTTTTTTCTTAAATACATTTTCATGTAAAAAACCAAAAAATATCTATGTGATAACCTATTTAATATCACTACAGCAGAATTGGTCTGTAGCCTCGGTCGGCAAGGGCCTTTAGCCCCGGTTGCCGAGCCGGGACTACGGTTCCGGGACTAAAGGCCGCCCCTAGTCCCGGCTCCGGGCACTGGGGCTAAAGCCCCCCTTTAGTCCCGGTTGGTAATACCAGCCGAGACTAAAGGGTGCTGCCAGCGGTGCCACGCGGCAGCACTTTTTAGTCCCGGCCGGGACTAAAGGGTCCCTGGTTTTTTCCTTTTTATTTTTTCAGTTCTGTTTTTAGTTTTACTTATTTATTTAATAGGTTTTCCAATATGTATTCTTTGCTGCTAATATATATAAATATATATTAGCATTATATGACAATAAGCTTATTGCATGCATATATAATTGAATTATAGAACTATATATATATATAAATATATGCACATAAAATTACAAGCTATATATATAGAAGTTGTTCTCCAAATCTATCTACACAAGTTGTACTCTAGAGTTAGTACTCTAAACCAATTACAAGTTGTACTTCATCCAAAGATCTATAGGACATACAAATGATCATCATTGTTTGGAATCAACTTCTTGTTGGTATTATAGTAGAACTCACCGTTTGGATTTATGACTTGTTCCCGAAGAAATCTTTCTATTGTCTTTTGTATTGCTTTCAATTGGCCTTGTAGCATGACTTTTTGCTTCAACCAGCCAGTCTTCAATTTGAATTAAAAAATATATTAGTTGTATCTAGATTATCAATATTAAGTCTGTTTACACCAGATTTTGGACCAAGAAAGATTACTATTTTGTGAACATAAACGGCCAGTTTATTAAAGAAAAAGATCGGCTTAAAAATATAAAAAGGCTTGTATGAGTCAAAGGTGACCCGGAAGCTTCAGGTGGACCAGCACAACGGGCTTCGAAGACGTGTCAGACTCGACCAAGGAGTTCAAGTTCGGGTCGTCTTTATTTTTTCTTTTTTGTAATTTACTTGTGTTAGGGCAGGAGTCAACCGGGTTATAAATAGCTAGAAACCCGGATTTTATAAAAGATCCGCAATCAATCAAATACAATCGGACTTCGGCCAAACCCTAGGAGTAGGAGTAAAGTAGATCTCGGCGAGACCTTCAATCAGGCAGGGCTGCATCGGCATCGACCGACCTCCGGTTTGCTTGTAAGTTTCACCAATGGCTTGTGCCATCGCGTAATAAGGCTGCATTGGCATCAACCAAACTCTTGTTAAGCTGTGACATGGCTAGTTATCGGTCTAAGTTCGTCTTTTATAAGACTGTCTTGACTCTGATCAATCTCTTACTTTAGTCGATCTTGACTAGTTATCGGCTCTATTAGTTTGGCAAGCTAATAGATTCATTAAGTTATCAATGTTGTTTCATGTTTTAAATTGTTTATTTTATGTTCTAAACAACATCCTGCCCAATCAAGATTGACAAAATAGCTTGCGTTTAAAGGATGTTTAGTATCGGTTGTTCTGAGATTTACACGCTCATAATAGAGAAAATAGCCGATACAAGCCTCCCATCGGCTATTTTCGTCCATCTTGGTTGTTACATGTTGTGCGTTCGAGATATTCGATAAAGTCGTGATCCGATTTAAGAACAGATAGATCTGATCTAACATGTCTATTATGGTTGTATCTTTGACCCCCACTGATATATATGATAGATTGAGTTTGTTTGTCTTAGCTTAAATCATGTTTCTTGTCGGATAGATCTTGTTCGTGCTTCATGGACCTTGTATCGGTTGAAATAACCGATCCAGTTATGCTCTCTTCATAATATGTTCTTTTAAGTGGTTTGAAATCAATGGATCTACTTTATGCACGAGACGTGATCTAGCTTGACCATCATCAAGGCTGCATGAAGACACCCCACTGTTGATGTTTAAGTTATTTGATCGATCTATTTGTTATTACGACTGCATGGAGACACCCCACTGTTAACGAATAGAACTGCTCGTGCATTTAGTCGATATGTTGATTTTATGCCGTTTGAACGTACATATAGATCTTTATATATCAATGTCCTTTAAGCTTATCGGTTGTTTATTTATTATAAATATTCATCTCATACATGTTTTAGCCGTTATGCTTCTTATCTTTTTCTCATCATTTTACGTACAATCTCATGGGAGTTGACTTTGTAGTCAATATCCTAAAGACAAATGGCTATATCAGAGCCGCATAATTTGGAACTGTCTGGTACCAAACCGGCAGGTTCCATGATTTAACGATCTTTTTCTTCTCCTTGTCAATTACATGTCAAATTGACTGGCACGCCCGAAGTCGATTCTACTGAGAATCGGCACCACTGCTTGCCGAAGGTCCAGGAGGTCAGGACTCACTCCGTACCCCTCTGAGGACCGTGCGCACGAGTGTGTTGGCACTGACCGACCGAGATTTTGAGTCAACACATTCTTTTGGCACGCCTGGTGGGACACAATCGTCTGAATCATGACGTTTGACAATGATGAAGTGCTGCACGTGAAGATGGAGGACCTCCTAGAGGAAACTCAGCGCTTAATAGGAGAAGCTATTGATCAATACCAACACCAATGCTTACTGAGTTTCGGTGGGACTAGGGATAAAAAGGCCGTTCAGAAAACCCATCTTCCGAGAGTGGTCTTTGATGGTCATGCTGATCCAATGGTTCAAGTCTTGCATAATGCTATGCAAGAAGTGATCAGCAAGGCAATGGCATCCACTTTGATGAACCACAATGACGCTTTTCTCAATAGCCTCACAAATGCCATGAAGGAGGTTTTCAACATAAGTGACGATAGAAGAAGTCCAACATATAATATTGGGAACAATCAAGGAGCTGGAACTTCTAATGGACCTCAGATCAATGGTCCAAATGGCAATGGGAACCAGATGATGATTAGCCCTGAGGGCATGACGCCGCAGCCAGTGCAACAACCGATTATGAGTAATAACATATACTCATCGGCTACAAAAATAGCTCCTCAGGCAAGGCGCATCACAAGAGATTTTAATACACCGTCATATCAAGGGAATGTGGCATCTGGTGATATCCCTCAGGGGTATCATTATGTATCTGACTTCTATACTTTGGATGCTCAAGAAAACTCAGGGTATATGAGAACATATATGATGAATGATTGACATTGATAAGGAAGGTTTGAGGCTTTTCCCGGTTGAGTCTATATCTAGCTATGCGCTTAATGTTTATGACTAACCGGTGGCGTTGAGTTGTGTTGTGTTTACCGTGTTGGTGTGCGTGTGCGACATGTGTCTCTTGGTTGTGTTGATGTGCAGGTGTTGAGCTCAGATACAGTGGTCTATGGCGAGGTGAAGGTCAAGTAGAGACGTGTCGTGCCGACGGACCGGGAGCGGTGAAGGATGGGCGTGCCGTGCGGCGGACGTGCCATGCCGATGTACCCAGAGCGGTGAAGGGCGAACGTGAGGCTTGGACTGACGGACCAGAGGGCCAGAGGACTAGCTGTGGTAACTGGCACGTGGCATCGACGAGCGAGAGCACATGGGGATGTGTGATGCATCGGCCGAGTCGGGAGGAAGACGATGGTGTTGTGGCACTTGGCGGAGGTCGGACACGGGCTTGCGTGCGGCGCAAGTGCCGTCGGCCAAGTCAAGAAGGAAGGCGAAGGCGTTGTGCCCGGCGTGAAGGCTGGACATGCATCGGCATCGGTGCCGGTGGTCGGGGTTTGCAAACCACATCCCATCTATGGCGCGGGTTCGGTAGCTGAGCCTCAAAAAGCTACCATCGATGGTTTCCGAGTTTGGGCCTCAAAACTCGGGTGGCCGGTTTCCGAGTTTGGGCCTCAAAACTCAGGACGGACGGTTTCCAAGTTTGGGCCTCAAAACTCGGGTTGGACGGTTTGCAGGTTTGGGCCTCAAAACCTGGGCTCGCGGGTTTCCGAGTTTGGGCCTCAAAACTCGGGGTGGACGGTTTCTAGGTTTGGGCCTCAAAACCTGGGCTGGCAGGTTTCCCGGTTTGGGCCTCAAAACCAGGGGAAGGTCCCAAAGGACGGTCGACGCGTGGCGGCACTGAGAGGCTTGCGTTGCGGCGAAGCTATGGGTGAGAAGGCGCGGCGGTCGATGGTGACGGCACGTGGCGGCATCCTGGAGCTTGCGTCGAGGCGAAGCGAAGGATGAGAAGGCGCGTGGCCGTCGGATGGAAACTGCCAGAGTTGGACGGTTTTACCCCTAGGGGGTATTTGGGTTAGTACTTCATGTTAGGGCGTTTGTGTCATTTGGACGTGCGCCTATATATAGATGAAGGGGCTGTGTTGGACAACCATCCTTGGAGGTGTCACTCTCATTTTGTTCAGGTGAGAGGAGGCTAGGGTTAGAGGAGAGTTGGCTCTTGTTCTTGAGCTTTTCGCCATCCAAGCTTTGTGTTGCTAGGAGTGGCTTGTAGCCTGACACCGAGTGCTTAATCAAGCTTTGCACGTTTTCCCCTCTTTCGATCTTCACGAGAATTCTTATTTCGAGGGAAGATCCGCAAATCCATTTGAACCATCTTGTGTAGCTTCGTGAGAGTCTTCTTTCTACCGAAGGAATTTCTCCAATACCTCACGAACTCACAGATCAGGCGGATTTAGTTTTGGGATCGAGTTCTTGCCCGTTCTTCACCGTTTTCTTCGATTCACCAATTTGGAGTTAGGTTCGAGCCATGATCTCTT
The DNA here is from genome assembly GCA_009763385.1 of Coix lacryma-jobi var. lacryma-jobi. Lineage (NCBI taxonomy): Eukaryota > Viridiplantae > Streptophyta > Magnoliopsida > Poales > Poaceae > Coix > Coix lacryma-jobi. The sequence goes on from CM019826.1 coordinate 43,175,552, forward strand.
AGGAGTAGCTCACTAACATCCTTGTGACCCCTCACACGAAATTTGAGGCCTAGTGCTGTTGATTTGAGGGAGATCGGGTTGTTTCGGTGGACGAACAGAGGGCTGATCGGGGTGATCGGACGCTGTATCGAAGCGACCGGACGCACATTGGGAGAGTCCGGTCGTTGAACACACGCGCAGTCCAGTTCGCGCGTGGTGACCGGATGCTGGCCTGGACTTGACCAGACGCACCCCGTGCTGAGTCCGGTCAGCTCCAGAGAGTGTTTTGCGTGACTGGACGCTCGGGAATAACTTGACCGGACGCGCTGCTTCTACTGTTCACCGTGCAGCTGTGACCGGACGATGAGTCCTGTGCTGACCGGACGCTCCTCCTCCCAGAGTCTGGTCAGTTCCAGAGAGCTCCCGAAATGATTTTTCTCTGACCGGACGCGTCCGATCGGTCCTGACCGGACGCACCTCAGAGTCTGGTCAGTGCAGTGTTTGCGCGTTTTCGTCCGTGTCTTTCGCGTTCGAGCTCCGATTCGAGATTCGCTTTTTGCGTTGGATTCCCGACTTCGTCCTCTACTGAAATCGGGCTTCCCGCTTCGTGAAAAAGCCTGAATCCCCCTCACGTTGCTCGGGGGAGGTTGAGGTTACCCAAAGTCCATCTTGTCACTAGTTGACTCGCGTGGATTTGGGCGAGGAAGCTTTTGTGGTGTCCCGCTGTGTTCCTAGGGAACATCCACCCATTCTCTTGGGTCGTGGACAGCACGTGTGTCGACTTTGCTCTTGGGGTTGATTTTGTTGGGACAGAGGCCGGAATTTCGAAAGAAATTTTTAGGCTCCCATTCACCCCCCTCTGGTCGCCTTGCTTTAGCATTTTCGGTCCTTCAATTGGTATCGTAGCCAGTTAAGGATCTCTCTACCTTAACCGGTTCTAGATCCGCGAAGGTGACCTTTTGAGAGCGGTTGTGTTTCCGACTTTGTTTGTCGAGGTGTTGAGCTTTTGTTTTGCTAACACTAACGGTGCTTTTAGAAGTGGCACCAAGTTCTTCTTCAAGTATGTCTTTGTCTTTTGGTTTGAATGTTTCCAAGGAGGACATCTTGGGAAGAAGGAGGAGTGTAGTTGATGAGCGGGATCGCGAGGTGAACAATCTGTTGAACCTTCTATGACATGACGAGCTTTCACCGGAGGATCTCCTATGTCAACTTGGCAAGGCCAAGAGAGGTACACTTGCTTGTGGTCTTGTGGCTTTGCACAACCTATATGGGGCTTGCTCTAGGGATGATGAGCTTTGTGATACCTTGCGTAGAAAGGTAGAAAAATTAAAATGCTCCATTGCTAAGTTGAAGTCTAGTGCCTCTTTGCTGTGACGGAACGGCCCTAATCTCATGGCCCACGTGTCCCTGTCAACCTCTGACAGCCGAACCCATGTTCCATGTGATTAAGACCTGTTCGCCAGCGGGCTACATCAGTGCCCAATGTCCGCAGGATCATCTCACAATTCGGTTACAACATTGCATACTTTTACAAATAACATCGGAATAAAGAGCGGAAGACTTAAATAACATTAGTTTTACAAAGCAGGGTTCCAAATAGAAATTAAGGTGCAGTTATTACAAACCAAGTTCTGATAATAGAAATAGACAAAGGCAACGTAGCGGAGTACAACAAAATAAAGATACTGATAATCACCCAGCCCGAGGGTGCACAACTATTCTTCGGCCTCATCGGCCTCTTCCTGGATGATGGTCATGCAGCAGAGCGCAAGACACATCGGGGTCTCAGTCATACCTGCAGCATGGGTAACAAACCCTGAGTACTGGGGTACTCAACAAGACTTACCCGACTAAAGAAAGAGGGAGAAGACTCAGGAATGAGAGGCTTAGGGTAGTCAAGGTAAGGCTTAAGCAAGATCAGGTATTTTGCAGAAAAGCATTTTGTAAACCTTATTTTATTTTGGAAAGATTCAGTATTCCTCAATTCTTCATCGTTCCTGATTCATTTTACATTTCAAAACATTCCTAGTTGAGAACCACTCTCCATTGACAGTCAGTGACCAAGTCTCCATAACCGAGGAGCAACGTTAATCCGGATAAATAATACTCAGCTGAGGATCCCTATCCACACTGCATATGTAGCACCCAAGCTTGCATATGCCAACTCGTCTACCACGATTCCTCCAAGATTGGGCCCGGTCCTACGCCACCCGGAAGTACAGTACACCACTCCTATCCAGGTATGACAACCACGTGGGTACATGCTACTTCCGCCATCTCTCCATTCCCAGTGCGCGGTTGTCGGTCCAATAAAGGATTCCTCGGAGCCAGAGCTTTCCGAAGTATGTGAATAGTTACAAGTCTTGACCAGCAGACCCCCATACGGATGGTCCCTAAAGTTTTTCTGTCAGCAACAAGCACCTCGGGACTCTAACCCAAGAGTACAGGTCCTGTCGGTTTTTCAACCATGTCCCGGTCGGTGTCAACTGTTGAGTCCCGGACTACAACATGACGGCACCGTACGCGCGGACAACCTCTTCTCGACAATGACCACATGCTAGCTAGGCAAGCAGTCATCGAACGGGGATTAAAGCCAAATTCCCATAAAGATTCTTTCAGTGATCACACTTTTTAAAAAATGGTATTTTATTGCAAAGTCTAATTCAATAAGCATTGCTAAGCATTTTTCAAATACTTTTGAAAAGCAGGTATCGGGTGTATCAGTGGTCAAGGTGGATAGTGCATCAATTAGGATAGCACACAACTCCTATAAACCTAATGCAATAATTTAACTCAAAAGCATTTAAGGAAATCATTTTATAAATTCAAGGAAAGAGGTTAAATGCACCGGGGCTTGCCTTGAAGAGCAAAGACAGCTGGCTCAGGGTTGGAGGTGCAGAGGTCGAAGCTCGGGGTAGCCTCAGGGGTAGGTTCGTCAGCGGCTGCCTCGACTTTGATTCCTTCTCCTTTGGTCACTATACGGATGCAATGATGTATGCACATGAGTATGCTAGCATGAACAATGCAACACAGGGCATACAACATGAACTCTACTTGATTTTTTTATTTTTTCCTAATTATATAAAAAGGTCATTTTATGAAGTTACTCCAAAAGGCCTCAAAAATCTACCAGAGACTAAGCATGACATAACTAGCACATAAAAATTTATCTCATGATTTTTGGAGCTACACATGTTTTTCTAAAAATCTAAAACCATTCATTTCTTAATTAAAAGGGAGATTTTTCATTTTCAAATTTTTGCACAAAGTCCAAGTTTCATATTTTTCTAAAATACTACATGGTATAAAGAGTTAACTGTAAAATTTTTAGAATTTTTAGAGCAACACAGAAAATCATACAAAAAGATGAAATAGCAAGACTATTCAAAACTTTCAAAAAGGAAAAGAGTACTGTGCTCCTCCCTCGCAGGGCTCGGGCGAGGCGGAAACCAACGGCCGTCCGAGGCCTGGCCGGGAGGCTCGGGCGAGACGGAAAACGATCGTTTCGTCCGAGGCCTGGCCGGGAGGCTCGGGCGAAGCGGAGGGTGCATGCTTGCTCGAGACTAGGCTCGGCGAAGCGGTGTGTGAGTCCGCTCCGAGGCTGGGCTCGGTGAAGTGGCGAGGGTACGTGTCTGCTCGAGGCCTGGCTCGAGCGAGTGCTTGCTCGAGGCCTGGCTCGGGCGAAGCGGAGTGGAAGCAGAGACCGGGGGCTTCGAGTGCTTACCACGGGTCGGAGGCGGGCTCGGCGGGACGGAACAAGGTGGTCGACGGAGCTCGGCGGGCGTTCACGGCGGCGCTCGGCGCTCCGGCGATCCTGTGCACCGCACGAGGTCACAAAGGCATGGTTAGAGCCGCAAGAAGACAGGGAAGCTGACACAGGGGTCGGAGAAAGATGATCATGGCCGGAGAGTGGGGATTTTTCGAACCCGAGCTCACCGGTGTTTCGCCGGAGTTTGGGAAGATGGGGTTACGCCGGGCGATTGGAGGCGGCGGAGGTAAAATTGAGGGGCTGGGAAGCTTCGCGAGCTCAAGGCGGAGCTTCTGGGCTTGGTGGTGGAGCGGCGGAGACTCAGGAGTGAGCTGGCGACGGTGGCGGAGGAACGACGACCGGCGGGTGGCTTTTATAGCCGCGCTCGGGGACGGATGAGCGTCGCGTGCAGGCGGATAAGCTTGGCCGAAGCGTGCGCAATCGATTGCACGCTGGCGGAAGGACGGGCGTGCGCGCAAAGACCGGGTGTGCGTTCGCCGGCGACGGCCACGCGGCGGCGACGTGCTGGGAGCAGTGGGGGACGGGAGAGAGGGTCAGCGCTCGCGTGCGGGTGCGGAATGAGCACGGTGTCAGCGGCGGTAGACTGGTGGCAGGCGAGGAGCGGCCAGGCGTGCAGCACGCGCAGCGCCGGCGGCTCGGCCACGGCCGGGCCCCCCCGTAGCTCTAGGTTGAAGATGAACAGGGCTAGGTCTAGGGTTTGACTTTGAACTGATTTCTGTATTTTGCAAATTACTCCCAAAATTTGAACTGAGCAGCAAAAACTCAAAATACCAAAGTTGTGTAGAAAAATGAGATCTACAACTTTGTCAATATGAACATTTTCAAAATCCAAACAGTTTTTGAACCACATTTGAAATCAGAAAAGGGGACACTTTTGGGATTTGAATAAATTCAAAATTACTTTTGATTTTACATTGAAAGTTGGAAATCTTCAAATATGAAAGTTATTCCTTTTGTCAAAACCTATAACTTTGCTAATATACACTTTTTCTAAAACTTATTAGTTTTTGAATTAATTTTGAAAACTAAAAAGGGGACAAAAACTGGAATTTGAATGAATTTGAAATTACTTCAAACTTTGTATTAGAACTTGAAAATTTGTAAACACCAAAGTTGTTCCTCTTGACAAGATCTACAACTTTGCTTTTTGGCCAAGTCCAAGTTTTGAATAGTTTTTAAATTATTAAAAGAGGGGTAAAAGCCAGGGTTTGGAAATTAGGGTTTTTCAAAAGGACTTTGAAATCTGATTTTTGATTTTGATTTTGAACAACACAACAAAGCTTCAAGACACTAAACTGAACAAGAAATACACAAGACTAGGCACAGAGTTGAAATTACCATTTTGCCCTTATAGGAAGATTTGGGCATTTAGGGTTTTTGAAAAGAGATCACTACACAACAAAATACCTTTTAGGAAAAGGTAAAGGCAAGCAACCACTTGACAAACATTAATGCATGACAAGAATGATTATGACTAATGATGATGACATGTCAGGTTAATTACAGATTAAACACCAGAGGTGTTACAACCTTCCCCCCTAAAAGAAATCTCGCCCCGAGATTCTGCGTCTTAAGAAGGACAAGGGTAAAACCTTATATCTACAGAGTATCGAGAAAGTCGGGATAGCTCTTTGCTAAGAAGTCTTCGGATTCCCAAGTGGCTTCTTCTTCAGAGTGTTGGTTCGACTGGACCTTGTACCATCTTGTGGTAGTCCTCCGGGTAACACGGTCCTTGTAATCTAACACACGAACTGGATATTCAGAGTATGACAGATCGGGTTCTAATTCAACACCTTCAACTTCCACCACGTGTTCGGGTACTCGGAGACACTTCTTGAGTTGGGAGACGTGAAACACATTATGGACGGCGGAAAGATGATCGGGCAATCTTAGTTTGTAAGCTACCTTGCCACAGCGTTCCAAAATTTCAAAGGGACCAATATAGCGTGGTGCTAACTTCCCCTTGACTCCAAAACGAGTAACTCCTTTGGTGGGTGGGACCTTCAGGTACGCATAATCCCCGATCTGGAACTTCAGAGGTCGACGTCTCTTGTCAGCATAGCTCTTCTGTCGAGACTGCGCAATCTTCATATTCTCTTGTATTTCCTTGACTTTTTCTTCCATATCTTTTACTAGGTCAACTCCAAAGAATTCCCTTTCTCCAGGTTCCGACCAACTAAGAGGTGTACGACAACGGCGACCGTACAGTGCTTCAAAGGGTGCCATTTTGATGCTCTCCTGATAACTATTATTATACGAGAATTCTGCCAAGGGCAAACAGTTATCCCAAGTATCTGCGAAGGTGAGCACGCAGGCTCTCAACATATCCTCTAGCACTTGGTTGACTCGCTCAGTTTGCCCATCTGTTTGCGGATGATATGCCGTACTATGCAAGAGCTTGGTTCCAAGTGAGGTATGGAACGCTTTCCAGAACTTTGCGACAAACTGAGTACCACGATCAGAGACAATGGTCTTGGGTATGCCATGGAGTTTCACTATGTGGTTCTTGTACAAAGTGGCATATGTGGGGACGGTGTAGCTGGTTTTGACTGGCAGGAAATGAGCTTGCTTAGTGAGGCGATCCACGATCACCCAGATGGAATCAAAACCTTTTGGTGTCTTTGGTAGCCCATTGATAAAATCCATACTGATATCGTCCCATTTCCAAGCAGGTACAGGTAAAGGTTGCAATTCTCCTCCGGGCCTCATGTGCACGGCTTTGACTTTCTGGCAAGTATCACACTGAGCGACATACCTGGTGATCTCAATCTTCATCTTTGTCCACTAGAACCTTTGCTTCAAGTCCTGGTACATCTTGTTGCTGCCGGGGTGGATGGAGAATCTAGTCAAGTGTGCTTCATCAAAGATTAACTTTCTTAACTCAGGCACTTTAGGAACTACTAACCGATTCTTAAACCATACTACTCCTGTATCATCAATCCTGAAACAATCAGCCTTTCCAGATTGGACCTTTTCGATGATGTGCTTGATTCCAGGGTTATCGTTCTGTGCAGCGATGATCTGCTCTTTGATAGGGGTTTCTATTCTGATATTATTCAGAGTTCCTTGTGGAATCATTTCAATATTCAACTTTTCCAGCTCATAACACAAAGAAGAATCATAGGGTTTCATCATCAGACAGTTGCAATATGACTTGCGACTGAGCGCATCGGCAACCACATTCGCCTTACCCGGATGGTAATGCACTTCAAGATCATAGTCCTTAATTAACTCAAGCCATCTTCTCTGCCTCATATTCAGTTCCTCTTGAGTGAAGATATACTTCAGGCTTTTGTGATCAGTGTACACATTACAGGTACTGCCCAACAGATAATGACGCCAGATCTTTAAGGCATGCACCACTGCTGCTAACTCAAGATCATGGGTTGGATAATTCTCTTCATGTCGCTTAAGCTGTCGAGAGGCATATGCGATCACTCGACCTTCTTGCATCAAAACACAGCCCAAACCAGTACCAGATGCATCACAGTAGACATCAAAGGGTTTTTCGATGTTCGGCTGGGCTAGCACTGGTGACGTGGTTAACAGTTTCTTCAATGTCTGAAAAGCTTGTTCACAAGCTGGTGACCAGACAAACTTCACAGAATTCTTTACTAACTCAGTGATAGGCTTGGCGATTCTGGAGAAATCCAGAATGAATCGACGATAATATCCAGCCATTCCCATAAAGCTGCGGACTTGATGAACAGTGGTAGGTGGCTTCCAATCCAGAATGTCTGCCACTTTACCAGGGTCAACTGACACACCTTCAGCGGATAGGACATGACCAAGAAACTATATCTGATCTAACCAGAACTCACATTTACTGAACTTGGCATAAAGCTGATGATCTCTGAGACGGGATAGAACGATACGAAGATGCTCGGCGTGATCTTCAGGGGTTTTTGAGTAGACAAGGATGTCGTCAATGAACACGACCACGAATTTATCAAGCTCTGGCATGAACACAGAGTTCATGAGGTACATGAAATGAGCAGGGGCATTGGTTAAACCGAAGGACATGACCAAGTACTCATATAGGCCGTATCTGGTGGTGAAAGTTGTTTTAGGAATATCTTCAGGACGTATCTTTATTTGGTGGTAGCCAGATCTGAGATCGATCTTGGAGAACACTTTGGCTCCAGCTAACTGGTCAAAGAGAAGATCAATACGAGGCAAGGGATATTTATTTTTGATGGTGACTTCATTGAGTGGGCGATAATCAACACATAGCCTGAGACTCTTGTCTTTCTTCTTTACAAAGATTGCAGGACAGCCCCAAGGAGACGAGCTTGGGCGAATGAAGCCCTTGTCCAACAAATCTTGTAACTGAGTTTTCAGCTCCGCCAACTCTCTGGGAGGCATTCGATAAGCTCTGCGGGATATAGGAGCAGTCCCAGGCTTTAGCTCTATGGCAAACTCAACATCACGGTCAGGAGGCAGGCCAGGTAAGTCCTCTGGAAAAACATCAGGGAATTCACAGACCACGGGGATGTCTCTGGTTTCCAGAACATAGGTGGTATTCAAAAGTGTGGCTGCTGGTTTTTGAGGCATTGGGAGTTGGAGAAGGAGTTTGGAGGTACTGTTCGGAAAGTCCACTCTCACAACCCTATTCAGGATGTCAATCATAGCCTTATACTGGCACATCCAATTCATGCCTAGAATGACATCTATCTCCTGATCACATAGCACTATCATGGTGGTAGGAAATATGTGTTTCCCCAACATCACCGGTATATTGCGAACCACTTCCTTAGTACTTATACGCCCTCCAGGCGAAAATATACAGAAACTTTCTTTCAACTCCCCGATTGATATCTCATGCTTAGAGACAAAAGTACGACTGATGAAGGAATGCGATGCACCAGAATCAAACAACACGACTGCAGGATGATTGGCAACGGGAAACCTACCGATCATGACGGGCTCTCCTTCTGGGATGTCGCCGACAGTGGTGTAGTAGACTTGCCCTTGCTTCTTGACAACTTTGCCTTTCTGAACATGCTGCTGCTGGACACGGTGCTGCTGCTGCTGCTGAGATCCTCCAGGATTCTTCTGAGTATTCTGGGCATACCTCTTGGGCTTTGGGCACTCACGAGACCAGTGACCAAGCTGGCCGCAGTTGTAGCAGGGATGGTTGTAGGCTGTTTGTGGAGTGGTGATACGAACACCTGGGGCGTTCGGCTGTGTGGCACTCTGCTGGTTGGCATTATGGGTGGTGGCCGCGGTACGGATGACCACTTGCTGGTTGGGGTAAGGTAGGCGATTTTGGTGGTGACTGGGGTGGTATATGATCCTCTGGCGCTTGTGACCGCCAGAGAAACTGCTGGATCCTGCTTTCTTCTTCTTCTTTTCCTCTTGATACTGACGGTTGCTTTCTTCATATGCAACAACACGATCAACGACATCATGATACGAACCGGTCAGGTTATTGGACAGAGTTCTGCGGATCTTGGGATGCAGACCTCTAAGGAAACAATCCCTCTTCTTTTCATCTGTGTTGACATACTCTGAGGCATACTGGCTAAGATGGTTGAACTGACCCACATACTGCATCACTGAGGAGTCCTCCTGCTGCAGTGCCAAAAACTGATCAAGCTTCATCTTCATTAATCCCGAAGGGATATGATGTGCACGGAAAGCGGTGCGGAACTCTTCCCAGGTCAACTGATGACCTTCTGGCTGGGCAGCCAACAGGTTGGCATACCAAGCGCTTGCTGGACCACGAAGCTGCTGGGAAGTGAACCGGGGCTTCTGGATGTCGGTACAGCGGAGAAGACTGAACTTTTGCTCCATAGTGCGGAGCCAATCATCAGCTTCCAGGGGTTCATCTGCTTTGGTGAAAACTAGTGGATGGGTCTCGGTGAAATCCACATATGTAGTCTCACGGTTGATGTCGTGACGACCACGGTGACCATTGTTCTGTTGCGCTTGGTTTTGAGCCATCAGGTTAGCAGCGGCTGCCAAGGCTGCAATGGCATCTGCTAGCGTAGCAGGAACAGGTGGAGGGTTTGGAAGGTTGGCATCATCAGAACCTCCAGCTCCAGTGCGAGTGTTCACAGGCATCTGTTAAGCAACTTGGAACTTAGCATTCATAGATAAGGTTCTGAAATCAACAGACTGATAGCTTCTTCTGATACAAAGACTGATAGATTGATAAAGATGACTGACAGATAGCGACTGACTGATAAGGAGAAAAGGTACGAAAAGAAAGATACAGACTGACTTAACAAAAGACAGACTAACGCTCCCAAACCTAGACTAAGGTTTTAGGTAAGCAGGTGGTACAGACACACGAGATCTCCATCTCCTAATGACGAGCCTAATCCTCATCGAAGATGATTATGTCGTCGCCGTCGTCTTCTTCGAGGATGAGCTCAGGCTCTTCCTCCTCGTCCTCGTCTTCAGCGTGGACGTCCTCAGCAGGTTCAATTTCTTCGTCCACGTCTGGCTCTTGTTCCACATCGGGTTCTTCCACTACTCCGTCCTCAGGGTCTTCCATAACCGGGGGTACCAAGGGGTGGAGTTGATCATACAGCTGATGCACTTCCTCATGAAGCATATCATTGAACTGTTCAATCTGAGCTGTGTACTGCTGCAGTCCGTGGAGCTCGGCTCTGGTGACGTCCTCGCGGATCCAAGCATCATTGCACTGCTCGATAGCGCGAACCGTGTTCCGGTTGGCCTGCTCCAGGGAAGCTCGTGCCTCATAAAACTCCAGGCGTGAGTGGTAGAAGTCATGCTCCTAGTTCTTTAGCTCAGCCTTCAAATCCTTGATCTCCTCCTTCAGGTTCTTACGGGTGCGGCGGGGAAAGCGACGACTGTTGGAAGACTCTCCAGTCTCCTCCTCAGCGCATGGTGCCAGCTGGTGGCGTGGCACACCATGCGGTCCAGTCGACTTGCGGGCGGTCAGCTTGATGCGAGCCATGTCTGGATAAGAGAAGATAGATGAGAAAGGCTAGCAAGAACAGGTAAAGGCATACTACCCCAACGAACTTAGAGAGGAAGTTAACTTAAGTGATTATGACATGATGCATGAATCGTTCCTACGGAACAAAGCAATGCAATAAATAAATAAGGTACATAGGGCTTAAAACATGTTGTTCCACTAGCTAGTGTTGCCATATGAGAGACAAGATGAGAGAAGCAATTTGGACTCAAAATAGTCAAGTTTAGTTTGTTTGGACTCAAAAGGTCTTTTGAAGTTTTCGCAAAAACGAACACTGCAACGTTAAAGTGAGATGCTCCGATACCACTCTGTGACGGAACGGCCCTAATCTCATGGCCCACGTGTCCCTGTCAACCTCTGACAGCCGAACCCATGTTCCATGTGATTAAGACCTGTTCGCCAGCGGGCTACATCAGTGCCCAATGTCCGCAGGATCATCTCACAATTCGGTTACAGCATTGCATACTTTTACAAATAACATTGGAATAAAGAGCGGAAGACTTAAATAACATTAGTTTTACAAAGCAGGGTTCCAAATAGAAATTAAGGTGCAGTTATTACAAACCAAGTTCTGATAATAGAAATAGACAAAGGCAACGTAGCGGAGTACAACAAAATAAAGATACTGATAATCACCCAGCCCGAGGGTGCACAACTATTCTTCGGCCTCATCGGCCTCTTCCTGGACGATGGTCATGCAGCAGGGCGCAAGACACATCGGGGTCTCAGTCATACCTGCAGCATGGGTAACAAACCCTGAGTACTGGGGTACTCAACAAGACTTACCCGACTAAAGAAAAAGGGAGAAGACTCAGGAATGAGAGGCTTAGGGTAGTCAAGGTAAGGCTTAAGCAAGATCAGGTATTTTGCAGAAAAGCATTTTGTAAACCTTATTTTATTTTGGAAAGATTCAGTATTCCTCAATTCTTCATCGTTCCTGATTCATTTTACATTTCAAAACATTCCTAGTTGAGAACCACTCTCCGTTGACAGTCAGTGACCAAGTCTCCATAACCGAGGAGCAACGTTAATCCAGATAAATAATACTCAGCTGAGGATCCCTATCCACACTGCATATGTAGCACCCAAGCTTGCATATGCCAACTCGTCTACCACGATTCCTCCAAGATTGGACCCGGTCCTACGCCACCCGGAAGTACAGTACACCACTCCTATCCAGGTACGACGACCACGTGGGTACATGCTACTTCCGCCATCTCTCCACTCCCAGTGCGCGGTTGTCGGTCCAATAAAGGATTCCTCGGAGCCAGAGCTTTTCGAAGTATGTGAATAGTTACAAGTCTTGACCAGCAGGCCCCCATACGGATGGTCCCTAAAGTTTTTCCGTCAGCAACAAGCACCTCGGGACTCTAACCCAAGAGTACAGGTCCTGTCAGTTTTTTTTTCAACCCTGTCCCGGTCGGTGTCAACTGTTGAGTCCCGGACTACAACATGACGGCACCGTACGCGCGGACAACCTCTTCTCGACAATGACCACATGCTAGCTAGGCAAGCAGTCATCGAACGGGAAGTAAAGCCAAATTCCCATAAAGATTCTTTCAGTGATCACACTTTTGAAATTGGCATTTTATTGCAAAGTCTAATTCAATAAGCATTGCTAAGCATTTTAAAATACTTTTGAAAAGCAGGTATCGGGTGTATCAGTGGTCAAGGTGGATAGTGCATCAATTAGGATAGCACACAACTCCTATAAACCTAATACAATAATTTAACTCAAAAGCATTTAAGGAAATCATTTTATAAATTCAAGGAAAGGGGTTAAATGCACTGGGGCTTGCCTTGAAGAGCAAAGACAGCTGGCTCAGGGTTGGAGGTGCAGAGGTCGAAGCTCGGGGTAGCCTCAGGGGTAGGTTCGTCAGTGGCTGCCTCGACTTTGATTCCTTCTCCTTCGGTCACTATACGGATGCAATGATGTATGCACATGAGTATGCTAGCATGAACAATGCAACACAGGGCATACAACATGAACTCTACTTGATTTTTTTTATTTTTTCCTAATTATATAAAAAGGTCATTTTATGAAGTTACTCCAAAAGGCTTCAAAAATCTACCAGAGACTAAGCATGACATAACTAGCACATAAAAATTTATCTCATGATTTTTGGAGCTACACATGTTTTTCTAAAAATCTAATACCATTCATTTCTTAATTAAAAGGGAGATTTTTCATTTTCAAATTTTTGCACAAAGTCCAAGTTTCATATTTTTCTAAAATACTACATGGTATAAAGAGTTAACTGTAAAATTTTCAGAATTTTTAGTGCAACACAGAAAATCATACAAAAAGATGAAATAGCAAGACTATTCAAAACTTTCAAAAAGGAAAAGAGTACTGTGCTCCTCCCTCGCAGGGCTCGGGCGAAGCGGAAACCAACGGGCGTCCGAGGCCTGGCCGGGAGGCTCGGGCGAGACGGAAAACGATCGTTTCGTCCGAGGCCTGGCCGGGAGGCTCGGGCGAGACGGAAAACGATCGTTTCGTCCGAGGCCTGGCCGGGAGGCTCGGGCGAAGCGGAGGGTGCATGTTTGCTCGAGACTAGGCTCGGCGAAGCGGTGTGTGAGTCCACTCCGAGGCTGGGCTCGGTGAAGTGGCGAGGGTACGTGTCTGCTCGAGGCCTGGCTCGAGCGAGTGCTTGCTCGAGGCCTGGCTCGGGCGAAGCGGAGTGGAAGCAGAGACCGGGGGCTTCGAGTGCTTACCACGGGTCGGAGGCAGGCTCGGCGGGACGGAACAAGGTGGTCGACGGAGCTCGGCGGGCGTTCACGGCGGCGCTCGGCGCTCCGGCGATCCTGTGCACCGCACGAGGTCACAATGGCATGGTTAGAGCCGCAAGAAGACAGGGAAGCTGACACAGGGGTCGGAGAAAGATGATCATGGCCGGAGAGTGGGGATTTCCCGAACCCGAGCTCACCGGTGTTTCGCCGGAGTTTGGGAAGATGGGGTTACGCCGGGCGATTGGAGGCGGCGGAGGTAAAATTGAGGGGCTGGGAAGCTTCGCGAGCTCAAGGCGGAGCTTCTGGGCTAGGTGGTGGAGCGGCGGAGACTCTGGAGTGAGCTGGCGTCGGTGGCGGAGGAACGACGGCCGGCGGGTGGCTTTTATAGCCGCGCTCGGGGACGGATGATCGTCGCGTGCAGGCGGATAAGCTTGGCCGAAGCGTGCGCAATCGATTGCACGCTAGTGGAAGGATGGGCGTGCGCGCAGGGACCGGGTGTGCGTTCGCCGGCGACGGCCACGCGGCGGCGACGTGCTGGGAGCAGTGGGGTACGGGAGAGAGGGTCAGCGCTCGCGTGCGGGTGCGGAATGAGCACGGTGTCAGCGGCGGCAGACTGGTGGCAGGCGAGGAGCGGCCAGGCGTGCGGCACGCGCAGCGCCGGCGGCTCGGCCACGGCCGGGGCCCCCCGTAGCTCTAGGTTGAAGATGAACAGGGCTAGGTCTAGGGTTTGACTTTGAACTGATTTCTGTATTTTGCAAATTACTCCCAAAATTTGAATTGAGCAGGAAAAACTCAAAATATCAAAGTTGTGTAGAAAATGAGATCTACAACTTTGTAAATATGATTATTTTCAAAATCCAAACAGTTTTTGAACCACATTTGAAATCAGAAAAGGGGACACTTTTGGGATTTGAATAAATTCAAAATTACTTTTGATTTTACATTAAAAGTTGGAAATCTGCAAATATGAAAGTTATTCCTTTTGTCAAAACCTATAACTTTGCTAATATACACTTTTTCGGAAACTCATTAGTTTTTGAATTAATTTTGAAAACTGAATAGGGGACAAAAACTAGAATTTGAATGAATTTGAAATTACTTCAAACTTTGTATAGAAACTGGAAAATTTGTAAACACCAAAGTTGTTCCTCTTGACAAGATCTACAACTTTGATTTTTGGACCAAGTCCAAATTTTGAATAGTTTTTAAATTATTAAAAGAGGGGTAAAAGCCAGGGTTTGGAAATTAGGGTTTTTCAAAAGGACTTTGAAATCTGATTTTTGATTTTGATTTTGAACAACACAACAAAGCTTCAAGACACTAAACTGAACAAGAAATACACAAGACTAGGCACAGAGTTGAAATTACCATTTTGCCCTTATAGGAAGATTTGGGCATTTAGGGTTTTTGAAAAGAGATCACTACACAACAAAATACCTTTTAGGAAAAGGTAAAGGCAAGCAACCACTAGACAAACATTAATGCATGACAAGAATGATTATGACTAATGATGATGACATGTCAGGTTAATTACAGATTAAACACCAGAGGTGTTACATTTGCCTTGCACCTCTTGTAATGACATGGTTAGGAAGAATGATGAGCTAGGCTTTTCTCTTGCTAGCTTAAAATCTGAGAATGAATTGTTGAAATCCAATGCTTCCGAACCATGTCTAGTTTGCATTGACTTGCGCAAGGACCTTGATTGTGCTAAAACTGAAATAACCTTGCTAAAGTCAAATGCTTTGTCACCATGTCATTCTTGTGAATCTTTTGTTGCTAGACTTAGAGAATTAAGTTTGATTCACAGGACATGTGTAGATGAACTCGAGCATGCTAGGGCTAAAATTGATGAGATAAATTCTAGGCCTTGTAGCTTGTGCCCTTTAAATAAAAATGTTTGCCATGCTTCTAGTGCTATTCATGATTCTTTGCTTGATGTGAATGGTGATGTTTCTTCCACCAATTTCATTTGCACATCTTGCACTGATTTAGAAAAAGAAGTTTTGGTTTTGAAACAAGCGCGCGATGATATGAGCGCCAAGTTGGTTGAGCACAATGATATGAGTGCCAACCTTGAGAAGGAGATTGAGCTCTTGCGTACCACATACGCCGAGTGCATTCGAAAGGAGATGGAAAATTTGAGAAACACTCCTTGTGGTACTTGTGATCACCTCATGTTTGAGAATGAGGTTTTAGCCAAAAGATGCAAGAGTCTTTGTGCTAAGTCGTTTGATTCACGCATTTCTTGCAACTCTGATGTTGATATTTCTAAGTTTGCATCTTTGCAACCGGAGTTGAGTTCTTGTGCTGCACGTGAGTCTTTTGACGATAGCACTTGTGTCAAGGTTTCGGATAGCTCTTTCATAGCTACTCCTAACCTTGCTGTTTCTTCGAGTGATGTCCAAGGGACTTCTCTTGACAAGGGTGCTTCTCATATATTTTGGGACTCGTGCTCCCAATCCAGTTTTCCATTGCACCTTTTGCAAGAAGGATGGACACTCATTCAATTTTTGTTTTTGCCGTGTCAAGCACGAGCGGCGTATTCGAGCTAAGGCTTTTAGGAAGCTGCGTAGCCTTTCCCATGGCACGTGTGATCCTAGTATTGGCACCAAGTTGGTTGTTGATGCTTCTTGTTCTAAGTCCCAAGGGACTTCTCACTTGTCGGAGAATGATGTGCCTTCCAGTAGGCCTTTGTACCACTGCTCTTTTTGTGAGAAAGATGGGCATCAAGAAAGCTTTTGCTATCGGCGTGCCAAACGCTTGCACCAAGCTCGCTCTTCTAGGAACTTGGTGGTTCATAGCCCTTCTCATGGCATGAACGCTTGTGCTCCTAGTAAGAAGCCCCTCTTTGTTGATGGGTTTTATGACTCCTTTTCTAGTGGGATAGGTCATGATCGTGGACATGCTTCTGGTGCTTCTTCTCTTGGTCCACGTCATGCTTTTCATGGTGCTTCTATTGGTTCTTCTACAAAAACCTTGGAAGATGTTTGCCTCTTTTCCCGTGGTACGACTCGTTCTTCTCCTCGAGTTGTCCTTTTGAGGAATGCTTCCAAGGGTGTTTCACAATTGCATTTGAACCAACATTTGCATCATGCTAACTCACAAGATAAGTTGAGATCTGTGACCAAGTCTTGGGTTCCCAAGTACATGCTTGCTAACCCTTCGGGATCCAAGACTCGGGTTACTTTGTCCTTTTGTGTGTAGATATGAGGACAAGGGGTGGAGAACATGCGCCTGATGGGATTTGGTCTTTTAGATGTGATCAAGATTTGACGGTTCTCTACACCCCGCTTAGTTTTGCCTCCAAAGAGGCTTTTGCAGTTTGGTGAGCTTTCACATACACTCATACCCTGTACATTCATGTTCTATTTTCTTGTGGTATGAGATGGTCTTTCATGTGCTCACTTGTATAGTTCTTGCATGTACATTTTCTTTTGTATCATGTTTTGCTTTAGTCTAGCATGTGCTATCTTGTATATCATGTTATGCTAGCTTTGTGTATAGCTTTTGTGGAGCAACCACTTTTCATGCTAGTCTGTGATCCTCTTGAACATTATGCCATGCTCTATCATACTTTACCATGAGCTTTACTTGTAGAGATATGATGTTCATTAGGTATCACTTTTCAGGTGCTAGTTTTGAGTAGCGACATGTACCCTGTTGATATGATTAGTTTGAGCACTAGTTCTTCCTCAATTTTATCATGCTACATGCTTTTGGATCTATTGCCATCATTATCTTGCATTGTAGCATGTGTTGAGGCTTAGGCTATGTTTGGGTTGATCATGTCTTTAGGCTACATTTTGCTATACAGTGCTTTATCCTATTGCATGGTAGTTTTGACTAGTTTGAGTTCAGATCTCCTTGCGGTATCATTCATAGGTAGATCTCTTTTTGTTGAGAGTTCACCTTATGCTTATTATGTGACTAACCATTTTCGTGGAGACCTTGAGGTCACACTGGACGAGACAACACCTTGTGTTTCTTCTGCTTTTGAGTGCGCAGGAGAATAGGAGCCTGGAGAGAGCATTTCGGCTCACGGACCCGATCCCACTTCTGCCACGACTTGGGGTTCCGTTCGAGCAGCTCTCCAGCAAGCACTAGCTGCACCTGTGGGAGCGACAGCATCAGGCGAGGGGGAGACGACTTCGGCGAGGTAGGCGCCCTGTATCTTTTAGCAGATTCACCCCTCTGCAGATGGACGACGACATTGACCAGCATGAGATGCGGTCCAGGTCCTTCTGTGTCTCATTCCACTCATTTTGCTTTTGCTGCCCCTTTTTGAGCCCAGAGATGTTGGACACATACTTTCTGACTCGTTTCAGATGGATGTGGATGATATCAACTTTGGTGGCTCCTCACATGGTCTTGTTGGCAAGTTCGCAGATTTTATGAGTAAGAAGGTTGAGATGTGGATGATGGGTTCGACATGGGTGAGGCCAAGCCTCTTTTGACGCCCATGGCGATAACAGTTGCGATGGATGAAGACAAGGACGGAGAGCCCATGGACCAGAATCAGGCGTCCCCTCGGGTATCACACCAGCAGGCGGTCATGCGCATCATGAGGTACCCCGACACACTTCTGAGTTCGGTTTTTGGTACTCTTCTTCTCCAACCCCTTTCTGCTGTGTGGTCTTTTCGATGTGGATTTTGCTGGCTGTCGCTTGAGCGTTTCTTGGCTCTTTATTTGTGAGTTTGGTGTGTGTTTCCCTTTTCAGTTAGGGAAGCATTTTGCTTGTTGTATCTCAGTTGGACTTCTCCGATACCCTTTTGTTTTGGGTTTTCCTTTTTAGGCTAGTTTTGTTTATGTCTTTGACAGACTAGCTTTTGCATGCATTTCATCATGTATATCTTGCATTTTAGAGCTTCATGTATATATTAATCAGAATGAAACTATGATCTTTTTGGTATGCCCTATTGATTCATGATGATGCTTGTAGCTTAGGCTCTTTTTGATCATTTGATACATGTTATGAGCTAAGCTATTTTTGCAAATGGTGAACTTGACTAATCAACTATGAAATATTTAATTTGTTCACCATTGAGAGTGGCAACTAGCATGGGTAGGATGTGTTGAGATCACTTGTGCTATCTTTTGTATGCTAGGTTGCTATGTCTCTTGCACTGAGTCATTTACTTGCTTGGATTGTTCATTTTTACCTTGTGCTTAAAATTTGATCCAAGTTTAAGTGAAATGAAAAGATCGAGATGGGATTGCATGTGTCAGCACCTCACGGTATCGAGACTGTTTCTCATTGCACTTTTGAGTTAAACTTGAGCCGTGTAGTGTAAGATCGAAACCGGTGCTTTAAGCTTCTGATTGCTTTTCTTGCATAGGCTTAGCCCGGTTGAAAAGTTAGGAAATGACCATGCTTTCAACCTCTCGCAATCACATGCTAAAATTAAACTTGTGTAATTTCACCGCTGTAATTCCGATTAAAATCTAAAATCACAAGTCTCTACTTCATTTTATTGCATGATGATTGAACTTTGCTAGGGGTAGTTCACCTTGTATACTTGAGTTAGCACTTGGTTGATTTCCTGTCTATCCATGCTAAGTGCTATTTTAGTGGTGGACTCCTTTTCAAATGGCTTAAAACTGCTCATATGCTTAATTGTTCATATTTCGTACTCATTTGATCAGTTTGAGCCTTTGCTAGCATTTGTATTGGTTGCTACACTTTCAGGGCAGCGCCTTTTGAGCATCTTTTCATTCTGATTGCTATACACTTGAAGCTGTTGCATTGTGCATATCATGCATTTTTAGCATAGTGTACATACCCCCAGCTCCGATACACCTTGTGTTTACCCCCATATGCTTTTGGTTGATGTCTTGTCTTGTGTTTGTGTCAACTTTATGAGAAATGTTAAAACCCCTCAGCATGTTCTCTTTTGTCAAGGGGGAGAAGCTGTTTGCAAGGGGGAGCTTGAGTGTTGGCACAAAGGGGAGAGTCATGCATTTTGGGGAGAGCTTTGAGCAAGGGGGAGTTTAGCTCTTTTATGTTCCTCTTCAATTGGTATAGCTCTTTTATGTGCTTCAATTGGTATTCATCTTTTGGTATGGATTGTAATTGGTGTTATGAGTTGTGTTACATAGCTTTTGTGTATAGGCTTGATTTCAGGGGGAGTCGCTTTTGTCTTGCTGCTTCTCCGCGTGCTCCGAGTGATTGTGCTCCTTTTAGTGTTGAGCTTCTCTTGTGATTTTTCTCAGTCGATATCGAGCCTGCTAGTCTTGTTGAGCCGTTTTTGCCTCTGTCTAGAGGGACTAGCAGTTTTTGCTTGGTATTTTCGATTGGTCTGGACCCTTCAGCTAGTTGCGTCGAGTCTATGTGCCTCTGTCTTGAGGAACTAGCTGTTTTCACCAATTATTGGCTGTTTGTGATCAGTTTTGCATTCTTATGCGTTGATTCAGCCTCAATTGGTATCAAGCATTGAGCTAGTGGTGTTGAGCCTTTTCTGCTATCTCTTGAGGACTAGCTCATTTTTGACTTGGTTGCGTCGAGCCGTTGCCCATGTCTTTGGGAGCCAAGTTTTTGGCTCTATGTGATCGAGTTTTGCACTTTGATGAGTTGTTGCTCCGATCCCTTGCTTGGTTGCGTTGAGCCGTTGCCCATGTCTTTGGGGACCAAGTTATGTTCATTTCAAATTGCCCCCTCTTTAGCATTTCTTTGGCTTTTGGGCATTTGAATGGATAATCTTCTCATGACAAGTGACTTTTTTATTTGCCCTTCTATGGCTTTTGATCACTTGAATGAGATTTTCGGTTTTGGTATCTCAAACCATCTCTTGTGCCTAGTTTTTGTCAATTCAATCATCAAGGGGGAGAAAGAGAAAGAAAAAAGAGGGAGAAATCTCTACCCAAGTGAATCCAAGTGGATAAGTACCTTGGTTGGATAAGTACCTTGGTTTCTTTTGTGATGATTGTTTGACAATTTATTTGAGATTGGTTTTCGAGTACCTTTTGGGATTTCATGAAACTCTTGTTTTATCTTGACTCTTCGGTTATGTGGAGGCTTTGCCCATTTTTCCCGTTTCTTTTGGGACCGAGAGCTTTTATTTGGAGTCTTCATGATCCTTCCTCATCTCAAGTGGCCTTGTATTTGCTTTCGCTTGGCTTTTGGGCACCTGAATGAGGCTTGCCTTCAAACCCTTCCTTTGTGGTTTTATTTTTAGTCAATGCATTCATCAAGGAGGAGATGGAGAACATATATGATGAATGATTGACATTGATAAGGAAGGTTTGAGGCTTTTCCCGGTTGAGTCTATATCTAGCTATGCGCTTAATGTTTATGACTAACCGGTGGGGTTGAGTTGTGTTGTGTTTACCGTGGTGGTGTGCGTGTGCGACATGTGTCTCTTGGCTGTGTTGATGTGCAGGTGTTGAGCTCAGATACAGTGGTCTATGGCGAGGTGAAGGTCAAGTAGAGACGTGTCGTGCCGACTGACCGGGAGCGGTGAAGGATGGGCGTGCTGTGCGGCGGACGTGCCATGCCGATGTACCCAGAGCGGTGAAGGGCGGACGTGAGGCTTGGACTGACGGACCAGAGGGCCAGAGGACTAGCTGTGGTAGCTGACACGTAGCATCGACGAGCGAGAGCACATGGGGATGTGCGATGCATCGGCCGAGTCGGGAGGAAGACGATGGTGTCGTGGCACTTGGCAGAGGTCGGACACGGGCTTGCGTGCGGCGCAAGTGCCGTCGGCCAAGTCAAGAAGGAAGGTGAAGGCGTTGTGCCCGGCGTGAAGGCTGGACATGCATCGGCATCGGTGCCGGTGGTCGGGGTTTGTGAACCACATCCTGTCTATGGCGCGGGTTCGGTAGCTGAGACTCAAAAAGCAACCATCGATGGTTTCCGAGTTTGGGCCTCAAAACTCGGGTGGCCGGTTTCCGAGTTTGGGCCTCAAAACTCGGGACAGACGGTTTCCAAGTTTGGGCCTCAAAACTCGGGTTGGACGGTTTGCAGGTTTGGGCCTCAAAACCTGGGCTCGCGGGTTTCCGAGTTTGGGCCTCAAAACTCGGGGTGGACGGTTTCCAGGTTTGGGCCTCAAAACCTGGACTGGCAGGTTTCCCGGTTTGGGCCTCAAAACCAGGGGAAGGTCCAAAAGGACGGTCGACGCGTGGCGGCACCGAGAGGCTTGCGTTGCGGCGAAGCTATCGGTGAGAAGGCGCAGCGGTCGATGGTGACGGCACGTGGCGGCATCCTGGAGCTTGCGTCGAGGCGAAGCGAAGGATGAGAAGGCGCGTGGCCGTCGGATGGAAACTGCCAGAGTTGGACGGTTTTACCCCTAGGGGGTATTTGGGTCAGTACTTCATGTTAGGGCGTTTGTGTCATTTGGACGTGCGCCTATATATAGATGAAGGGGCTGTGTTGGACAACCATCCTTGGAGGTGTCACTCTCATTTTGTTCAGGTGAGAGGAGGCTAGGGTTAGAGGAGAGTTGGCTCTTGTTCTTGAGCTTTTCGCCATCCAAGCTTTGTGTTGCTAGGAGTGGCTTGTAGCCTGACACCGAGTGCTTAATCAAGCTTTGCACGTTTTCCCCTCTTTCGATCTTCACGAGAATTCTTGTTTTGAGGGAAGATCCGCAAATCCGTTTGAACCATCTTGTGTAGCTTCGTGAGAGTCTTCTTTCTACCGAAGGAATTTCTCCAATACCTCACAACTCACAGATCGGGCGGATTTAGTTTTGGGATCGAGTTCTTGCCCGTTCTTCACCGTTTTCTTCGATTCACCGATTTGGAGTTAGGTTCGAGCCATGATCTCTTAGGAGTAGCTCACTAACATCCTTGTGACCCCTCACACGAAATTTGAGGCCTAGTGCTATTGATTTGAGGGAGATCGGGTCGTTTCGGTGGACGAACAGAGGGCTGATCGGGGTGATCGGACGCTGTATCGAAGCGACCGGACGCACCTTGGGAGAGTCCGGTCGTTGAACACACGCGCAGTCCAGTTCGCGCGTGGTGACCGGACGCTGGCCTGGACTTGACCGTACGCACCCCGTGCTGAGTCCGGTCAGCTCCAGAGAGTGTTTTGCGTGACCGGACGCTCGGGAATAACTTGACCGGACGCGCTGCTTCTACTGTTCATCGTGCAGCTGTGACCGGACGATGAGTCCTGTGCTGACCGGACGCTCCTCCTCCCAGAGTCTGGTCAGTTCCAGAGAGCTCCCGAAATGATTTTTCTCTGACCGGACGCGTCCGATCGGTCCTGACCGGACGCACCTCAGAGTCCGGTCAGTGCAGTGTTTGCGCGTTTTCGTCCGTATCTTTCGCGTTCGAGCTCCGATTCAAGATTCGTTTTTTGCATTGGATTCCCGACTTCGTGCTCTACTGAAATCGGGCTTCCCGCTTCGTGAAAAAGCCCATCTTGTCACTAGTTGACTCACGTGGATTTGGGCGAGGAAGCTTTTGTGGTGTCCCGCTGTGTTCCTAGGGAACATCCACCCATTCTCTTGGGTCGTGGACAGCACGTGTGTCGGCTTTGCTCTTGGGGTTGATTTTGTTGGGACAGAGGCCGGAATTTCGAAAGAAATTTTTAGGCTCCCATTCACCCCCCTCTGGTCGCCTTGCTTTAGCATTTTCGGTCCTTCAGTATAATAGCAACACCTTCGGGGGGCAGAACATCGGCTATCAGAAGCCGGTGAATCAGATGGACCAGTTGATGAATCGCGTAACTGACCTGGTACAGAAGCAATTTGGCTTGACGCCAAAATCTACAGTAACTGGTTACAAAAAGCCATATCCAGATTGGTTTGATCAGGTTGTTCGTCCTCCAAGATATAGAATTCCTGATTTTACCAAGTTAACAGGAACTTCTTCAGTGTGGACCATGGAGCATATAACCCAATTCTTAGTTCAGATTGGAGAGATCGGCGATGAACAAGCTCTCAAAGTCAGAATGTTCCCTCTCTCTCTATCTGGCTCGGCTTTCTCGTGGTTTTCATCTCTGCCACCCAATTACATTCAGAGCTGGGATGACTTGGAAGATAAGTTTCATAAATATTTTGGCTTCGGGGTATTGGAAAAAGGCTTAGTGGATTTAATCGATACAAGGCAAACCAATAATGAGTCTGGATGCCAATACCTCCAAAGATTCAGAGAGATGAAGAATCAATGTTATTCCTTGACATTGCCAGATTCAGAGGTGGTTAGCATTACAATTCGAGGACTGATACCTGCTATCAGAGAGAGAATCAGCTTTGGTTGTAACAACATGGCCGATTTGGCTAAAAAGGTAGCAGGTATTGATGCCCAAAATCGGTACAATCAAGTCTTTAAACCTAAGAAGGTCTACAATGCGGAGAGTCATGTTTTCTTGCACAACGAAGACAATGATTCAGAAGATGAAAACAATGAAGAAGTGGCTGCTGTAGACTGGGTTTGGAAGAATAATGAATTCATGCCTTGGGCAAAAGTTAAAAGTACCGAGAAGGATGTAGAGTATAGCTTCGATGTCACTAAGGCCGACAAGATATTTGACTACTTGCTGGAAAAGGGTCAGATCAAGTTAACTGGGAATCATACCATCCCATCGGCCGAAGAGCTTAAAAATAAAAGGTACTGCAAATTTCATAACACTTGTACCCATGCTACTAATGATTGCCGAGTTTTCAGAGATATGATACAAAGGGCAATCATTAAAGGGAGAATTGGCTTAGAGAAGGCCAAAGGCATGGGCATCAATGGCCATCCTTTCCCACAAAACATGGTGACTCCAGCACCTCGAAGTGAAATCAGGGTGTTAACTTCTGATAGAGCCAGGACAGATGGGACAGTTGATCCAAAGAAGCAATTAACAGCTAAAGAATATCAGGAGATGAAAGGGAAGAAAAGCAATGATCAACCTGAGACTTCAAAAGCTGGAGAAGCAAGAAGACGTCCAACTGTCAGGATCTTATTGAACAAATGGCAACGACAGAAGGAAAGGAGCCAAATGCAAAGGTAAAGAGATGAACAAGAATATCAAGAATGGCTCGAAGAAGAAGGATACAGGAAAATCCGAGAAGAAGGAAGACGCGTCAGAGATGAAGAGAAGAATCATTGGGGTTGTCCCTTCTTCAGGCATTGTTGGAACGAGGGTTTAAAACTTCCTACTCTTCGCAATTGCCCAGAGTGTAGTGATCAATATCGAGAGTATAGGCAGTCGAGAGACAACCGTCGATCTGTGCATGAAAGATTGAAGTTTGGAAATATAGATCGGCGCATAAAAAATGAAAATATTCATAATAGGCTTGGAGCAAAATTAGTCGATCATGATCATTCATGGTAGGAAGGGCAATGGTGTCCTGGTGGTTTGACCAGAAGCCAGAAACGACGGGTTCAGAGGTTGAGAAATGATGAAACCCAGAAGAAGAGATCCAAAGTCTGGCAAGTCAAGCAAATAGCCGATAAGGGTGAGTCATCGGCTAACATCGCTGCTCTGTTCATGCTACCTGCTGAATTTAGATCATGTGATCAAGAAGAAGGATCCGATAATGAGGAAGTTATTGCTCAATGGATCTCTCAAGCAGAAGATGCTACATTTCAAAAACCCGAGAAGCATTCTCATTTAAAAGCTTTGTATTTGAAAGGTTTTGTCGATGGAAGACCTTTGAATAGGATGCTAGTTGATGGAGGGGCAGCAGTTAACTTGATGCCATATGCCACTTTTAGAAAGCTTGGTAAGACCACATAAGACTTGACTAAGACCGATATGAGGTTGACCGATTTTGCTGGCAACGTATCGGTTACCAAAGGTGCTATATGTGTTGAGTTGACAATTGGCATCAAGAGTATGCCGACTACTTTCTTTGTAGTTGATGCAAAAGGATCCTATAGTGTGCTTCTTGGAAGGGATTGGATCCACGCCAATTGTTGCATTCCATCTAGCATGCATCAGAATGTGATTCAGTAGATCGGTGACACCGTGGAAGTAGTGCCAGCCGATTCGACTGTTAGTATTGCTTATTCAGACTCTGATGTTTGGAACTTTGATAACATGGAGTGCTTTTCCGGAAGGATTCTTGAAGAAGACTTTCTCAAGACAACCAACGAGAGTCAACAGCCGATCTAAATAATCGGCTTCAAAAAATGTGCTAGAGGATTAATTTACTGGCAATGATTCGCATCGATGCCAGCAAACTAAGGCCGGTGTTGTATCAGTCAAGATTAGTACCTTTAGAATCAGAGCAAGGAATCAATTAGTTGGATTTTATAGCCGATACTAATATATCGCCTTTAGAATAAAAATAGCCGATATGTCTGTATCGTCTTTTGATTTTAATTGATAGCCGATACTAAAAAAGTATTGCCTTTAGAAGATTCATCAAAAGGAAAAGTTTTGAAAAAGTTCATGCAATGCAATACAAAGAAATATCAGGCAAACGATATTTAACAGAATTATTTAGCCTGACGATGCAGGGGCAGACTGGTTGTTCAGATTTGTTCGGCCACCAGGCCGAATACAAAAAGGGACATTAAAAACACAATAGTCTAGATGGAGCTTCTTCAGAAGGTCTTCCAGGTGTGACACCTCCGTCACGGCGAGTCCCAGGGGCTGGAACTCCTCCACCAGCTCCCGGAGGTCCTCCTTCGTCCTGGCGCCAACGAAAGAAGGAGAAACTTCCCAGAGATCTCAGCACCGCTGAGTTCAGCTCCGGCGAGGGCGAAGGTGGCGCCGTGGAAGATGGCGTGGAGGGCCAACTCCCTGATGCGCGTCCCGACGTCATCCAAGCGCGTCCGCAGGTTGTCTCCCCGTGCATTCACGAAGTCAGCAATCGCTGTGGCTCGCCCTGGGAGCCAATCGAGTTGCTGTTGAAGTTCTATATTTGGATAAAGGAGACCAAAATTCAGAAAAATAGTCGATTCAATTAAATCAAACAACAAATCGGCTGAGTATTTAAGCAAGCGGTTTCCAACAAAGTCACTAGTACTGTTATATAGGAGGTAATCAGAGTGACAAGTTGGGAAATTTGGGAAAAATACCAGCAACCCTGGCGTCGGACGCCTCTAGGTGCTCGAGGGCACTGTTGAGGCGAGCACGGAGGACGTCCCGTTCCTCCACCAGGCGGGCGGTTCGACGACACTCATCCTATAGGAGGCGTCAGGTGTCGGCGACATTCCGGATGAAAGCCCATGCGCCATCATCCAATGCCAACTCATACTCCGACGGAGGTCGGCTAGGGCCTTGGCCGTCTGCCGGAGGAGGAGGACTGCAGAAAAAGTTAGGGTTTTTCCTCGAATAAATGAAGAATTTCAGAACATATAGAAGCACTGCAGAGGAAAATAATTACTTCTGCACATGGCGACGGGTCGCCAGAGGGCCATCCACGGACTTCGATGCCTCCGCGGGGCGTTTGCCGCTGTTATCTGCCATTGCTTCGACCGCTGAGTGGAGAAGAGAAACAGTTGGTGAATGAGAAAAAGCAAAGGCCGAAGTGTAAAGCAATGAATGCGCGATGTATTCGAGGAGTCGGCGTCTGGCATTTATACATAAGATTCAAGAAGATGAAAAGGCGTCGGCTCGGAGGCACCCTCGGATCTAGATCCTAAGGTGAATCGACTAAATAAGCCATTTTTATATCAATCGGCTAAATAGGCCGTTTTGGTACTAATTGGCTAAAAAAAATAAATTGCCTGAATAGTATCGGCTGAATAGCTGATAAAGTTACAGAGTACTAAATGAATATTAGAGTACCATGATGACGGTTAACCAAAGAAGAATGTTTACAAAAGAAGGGTTGCAAATCAAGAAACTTCGGATAAGCAAAGTTACATGTTTAGCATAGACTTCAGTGCACTCAGAGCATTCAAGTGGATAGCATCTATTTCATCGATCTCTTTCTGATCTTCTTTGATGGAGCCTGGAATCGGTTTCTTCTTGGCTTTGATGTCCTGGAGCTCAGCATGAAGAGTTGTTATCTTTTTCTTATGATCACGAAGAGCAATAAGGATGTTCTTCAGGCTGTCCTTCTTCAACTTGATCTGTTCATCGATAGCTTGAAGCCTGCTCAGCAGTTCATTCCTCTCAATTTCCAGAGATGACAGATTGCCGATAAGAATAGTAGAATCTGAATTCAATTGATCTATTGCGTTCTTTTCGGCAACCATATCAGAAATGCAACGCTGTTCACGTGCTGGCAGATGTCCTTGAGCCTCTCATGCCCTGAATTTGGCTTTGACCTTGGAAAACCTTGGCTCGAGGAATCCTATGTGAGCAACAGAAGACAAGATCTCTTTCAGATCTCTTGGTATGCTATCTTTAATCAGATCAAAGATATCCCTGACTCCCTTTGCATCCTGCATCAAGTCAGCTGTGTTAACCTCCAGAAGGGGGATTAATGTTTGAAGCCGAGTCTTGATTTCTTCGGGTAGATCTCCTGAGGATCTAGTTGCAGAAACTTCCTCTTCATCCATATAGTCATTCAAGTTGAAAGGGATGATAGGAGAAGAAGTCTCTCCTTGCTCCTACATAGATAATTAGATGAATAATCACAGATGAGAAACTATTGGAAGGAAAAAGTGATTGATTAGAGTACCTGGCCAGAGGGGATGTTTTGGAGCTCAGGGGGTACATCTGAAAGAGATTTTTCATCAGCTCTCAAGAACATCCACCATAAAAATCAAGCTGTTAGCTAAAAGGTGTACCTGGTTGGGGGAATTCTTGATCAGTGTCAGGAAGAGGAAGTGCTTCAGGATCTACATTTTGAGCATCTACTTGCTCCTGAGTCGACTCAACATTGTGAGTGTTGGCCTGTTCACAAAAATTAGAAGATGAAAGATTACAGACTTGTTGATGGGAATAGGGAAAAGTAGATTTTTACCTCTATATCAACATTCTTGATCAATGATTGGCTACTACTAGAAGTATCTTTCTTCTTCTTTTTAGATACAACCTTGGCAGTTGGCTTGATAATCTTTTGCTTCTTAGAAGAGCCAGCTTCCCTTATAAAGGTGCTAAGGGTTTGATCATCTAAAGCATCAGGGGCTTTCCTCTTCATCAAAGTTTTGATGGTAGGAGCGTCACAACCAATCCTTGGATTTGGACACCATATGTTGTAATCAATTCTCAGAGGATTCAAGGTGACCAGATCATGCAAGCATTCAACACGTGGTGACAGGGGTAAACAGATGATGAAAATATGAAATTTGAGAACAAATTGAGTTATACCTCGTCAGTTGTTTGAAAGCCTGAATCCAGTCTTAGACAGTAGGTGGCCACAACTTCATTGAATAAGTGGATGCTCCATTGCTGCCACCAGTCCTGGAAAGAGGCTGAAGAGAAGGGTCTGCAATTCCATTCCTTGACCATCTTCAGGGAAATAGATTTTTCCAGTTGAAGTATTTTGTCATACTCTAGAGCAGAGTTTACAGCTTCCCTTGGCTTGAGCTTGTCAGCAAAATAAAGGGATGGGGGCACTTGGCCAAAACCGATTTGCCTGGCTGCCATGATAGGATGATAAAATTCATAAGACATGGGAGGTTTTTCTCTACCATGCCTAATTTCAGTTGGCAAGAGGTATGGCTTCATAATCTGGCACAAGATTTTCATACCTTCATCGTCACATTCTCTTTGAAATCTGAAAGTATATGGACTCTCAAAATCTATAATGTCTGGATATTGAAACCAACCGAGAATGGCAGTTGGGAATCCTTTATAGAAGATCTTGAAGAAGAAGCTGGCTGATTCATCAATAGATATCATGGCAGGAGCTTCTCCAAAAGAAATGCATCTTCTTACTTTAGCATCATTGGTCAGTAGTCTTTCTTGACTGTCTGGGTATAGTTTTGGGAAGGACAAAGTCCTCAAATCTGGGGTTATCATCCTGTGGAGGTGAAGGTTAAGCCAGAGTTGAAGCAACAACCAGGGACCTGTTATTGATGGAATGCCTTCATTTTCCATCAAACTTTGAGTTGTTTTATTCAACATACTATACAGGGCGCCCAGAAGATACTTTCCCAGGGGTATGTCTGAAGTCAGAGGCAGTTTTCCTGCCAGAGCCAGGAAGTTGGAGGTTGGGCCACAGCTCTGCCCACAGAATAAATATTTCTCTAGCCACATGTTGAAGAGAATGATGTGCTCTCGTTCTGAAATGCTGGATTGTGGGGTGTTGAAGGAAGCAATATAGTTGGACCATCCACCAGATTTTAGGCTTCCAAGCTTAATAGAGGGTTTGAACTGAAAGCTGTAGGGGTTGATAGATCTAGTAATGTTTAAGCCGGTCAACATGTGCACATCGGCTAAATTTGGGGTCATGGGTCCTTGTCTGAACATGAAAGTATTAAAAGTACCCGACCAGGGCAGCCTTCAGCATTTGCTCATTCCTCTTCATGTCGGCTAAGGACAGAGTGATACACTGATCTAGACTGCGAAGAACCCACTCCGATTTCTTCTTGGCTTCTACCTTGATCAGCCAGTCTCTCCAGCCCAAAATAATCGATGGCCAGTTCCTGAAAGGAGTTTTACCCCAATGCTTTGAAGCGAAGTCTGAGTTTTTAAAGGGGACTCTCTGAGTTTCGGCAATGATAACTTTGGTAGGATCAAGATTGCCTACTCGACCGAGAAAGAAATTATCCGGGTTATCCTGAACCGAGATGAGGATCTGGTCGTGAAGCGCCTGAAAATTCAAAATTTGAGGAGGAACGCAAAAATGAAAGTTCATCAAAAGAGAAGGATGATGGGGGACCTTAGATTTTACCTCGGGATGGAATCTTGGGTCGCCATTTGATTTGCGGAGATACTGGAGATGAGCTCTTGAAAGGATTTTGCTCAAAATCAAGTGGCGGCGGACTTCTTTGAGAGTTAGGGTTTGAGAACTGAAAGAAAGCGATAACGGTTGGAAAAAGGACTCCGCTAATTGGCTAAGAAATAAAGATAGTCGATCAGAACCTAAAAGAAGGAAAGTGACATTTTTGGAATAAAATGAATTTCATCCCAAAATTGGGGGGGCATGTGTTTACACCAGATTTTGGACCAAGAAAGATTACTATTTTGTGAACATAAACGACCGGTTTATTAAAGAAAAAGATCGGCTTGAAAATATAAAAAGGCTTGTATGAGTCAAAGGTGACCCGGAAGCTTCAGGTGGACCAGCACAACGGGCTTTGAAGACGTGCCGGACTCGACCAAGGAGTTCAAGTTCGGGTCATCTTTATTTTTCCTTTTTTGTAATTTACTTGTGTTAGGGCAGGAGTCAACCAGGTTATAAATAGCTAGAAACCCGGATTTTGTAAAAGATCCCCAATCAATCAAATACAATCGGCCTTCGGCCAAAACCCTAGGAGTAGGAGTAAAGTAGATCTCGGGGAGACCTTCAATCAGGCAGGGCTGCATCGGCATGGACCGACCTCCGGTTTGCTTGTAAGTTTCACCAATGGCTTGTGCCATCGCGTAATAAGGATGCATTGGCATCGACCAAACTCTTGTTAAGTTGTGACATTGCTAGTTATCGGTCTAAGTTCGTCTTTTGTAAGACTGTCTTGACTCTGATCAATCTCTTACTTTAGTCAATCTTGAATAGTTATCGGCTCTATTAGTTTGGCAAGCTAATAGATTCATTAAGTTATCAATGTTGTTTCATGTTTTAAATTGTTTATTTTATGTTCTAAACAACACCCTGCCCAATCAGGATTGACAAAATAGCTTGCGTTTAAAGGATGTTTAGTATCGGTTGTTCTGAGATTTACATGCTCATAACAAAGAAAATAGCCGATACAAGCCTCCCATCGGCTATTTTCGTCAATCTTGGTTGTTACATGTTGTGCATTCGAGATATTCGATAAAATCGTGATCCGATTTAAGAACAGATAGATCTGATCTAGCATGTCTATTATGGCTGTATCTTTGACCCCCACTGATATATATGATAGATTAAGTCTGTTTGTCTTAGATTAAATCATGTTTCTTGTCAGATAGATCTTGTTCGTGCTTCATGGACCCTGTATCGGTTGAAATAACCGATCCAGTTATGTGTGACGGAACGACCCTAATCTCATGGCCCACGTGTCCCTGTCAACCTCTGACAGCCGAACCCATGTTCCATGTGATTAAGACCTGTTCGCCACCGGGCTACATCAGTGCCCAATGTCCGCAGGATCATCTCACAATTCGGTTACAACATTGCATACTTTTACAAATAACATCGGAATAAAGAGCGGAAGACTTAAATAACATTAGTTTTACAAGCAGGGTTCCAAATAGAAATTAAGGTGCAGTTATTACAAACCAAGTTCTGATAATAGAAATAGACAAAGGCAACGTAGCGGAGTACAACAAAATAAAGATACTGATAATCACCCAGCCCGAGGGTGCACAACTATTCTTCGGCCTCATCGACCTCTTCCTGGACGATGGTCATGCAGCAGGGCGCAAGACACATCGGGGTCTCAGTCATACCTGCAGCATGGGTAACAAACCCTGAGTACTGGGGTACTCAACAAGACTTACCCGACTAAAGAAAAGGGAGAAGACTCAGGAATGAGAGGCTTAGGGTAGTCAAGGTAAGGCTTAAGCAAGATCAGGTATTTTGCAGAAAAACATTTTTGTAAACCTTATTTTATTTTGGAAAGATTCAGTATTCCTCAATTCTTCATCGTTCCTGATTCATTTTACATTTCAAAACATTCCTAGTTGAGAACCACTCTCCGTTGACAGTCAGTGACCAAGTCTCCATAACCGAGGAGCAACGTTAATCCGGATAAATAATACTCAGCTGAGGATCCCTATCCACACTGCATATGTCGCACCCAAGCTTGCATATGCCAACTCGTCTACCACGATTCCTCCAAGATTGGGCCCGGTCCTACGCCACCCGGAAGTACAGTACACCACTCCTATCCAGGTACGACGACCACGTGGGTACATGCTACTTCCGCCATCTCTCCACTCCCAGTGCGCGGTTGTCGGTCTAATAAAGGATTCCTCGGAGCCAGAGCTTTCCGAAGTATGTGAATAGTTACAAGTCTTGACCAGCAGGCCCCCATACGGATGGTCCCTAAAGTTTTTCCGTCAGCAACAAGCACCTCGGGACTCTAACCCAAGAGTACAGGTCCTGTCGGTTTTTTTTTCAACCCTGTCCCGGTCGGTGTCAACTGTTGAGTCCCGGACTACAACATGACGACACCGTACGCGCGGACAACCTCTTCTCGACAATGACCACATGCTAGCTAGGCAAGCAGTCATCGAATGGGAAGTAAAGCCAAATTCCCATAAAGATTCTTTCAGTGATCACACTTTTGAAATTGGCATTTTATTGCAAAGTCTAATTCAATAAGCATTGCTAAGCATTTTCAAATACTTTTGAAAAGCAGGTATCGGGTGTATCAGTGGTCAAGGTGGATAGTGCATCAATTAGGATAGCACACAACATCCTATAAACCTAATGCAATAATTTAACTCAAAAGCATTTAAGGAAATCATTTTATAAATTCAAGGAAAGGGGTTAAATGCACCGGGGCTTGCCTTGAAGAGCAAAAAGGACAGACTCGGGGTCGGCAGTGCAGGTGTCGGAGCTCGGGGTAGCCTCAGGGGTAGGTTCGTCAGCGGCTGCCTCGACTTTGATTCCTTCTCCTTCGGTCACTATACGGATGCAATGATGTATGCACATGAGTATGCTAGCATGAACAATGCAACACAGGGCATACAACATGAACTCTACTTGATTTTTTTATTTTTCCTAATTATATAAAAAGGTCATTTTATGAAGTTACTCCAAAAGGCCTCAAAAATCTACCAGAGACTAAGCATGACATAACTAGCACATAAAAATTTATCTCATCATTTTTGGAGCTACACATGTTTTTCTAAAAATCTAAAACCATTCATTTCTTAATTAAAAGGGAGATTTTTCATTTTCAAATTTTTGCACAAAGTCCAAGTTTCATAATTTTCTAAAATACTACATCGTATAAAGAGTCTACTATCAAATTTTCAGAATTTTTGGAGCAACACAGAAAATCATACAAAAAGATGAAATAGCAAGACTATTCACAACTTTCAAAAAGGAAAAGAGCACTGTGCTCCTCCCTCGCAGGGCTCGGGCGAAGCGGAAACAATCGGCCGTCCGAGGCCTGGCCGGGAGGCTCGGGCGAGACCGAAACAATCATTTCGTTCGAGGCTTGGCTCGGAGGCTCGGGCGAGACGGAAACAATCGTTTCGTCCGAGGCCTGGCTCGGAGGCTCGGGCGAAGCGGAGGGTGCTTGCTTGCTCGAGGCTAGGCTCGGCGAAGCTGAGGGTGCGTGAGTCCGCTCGAGGCTAGGCTCGGGCGAAGCGGTGAGGGTGTGTGAGTCTGCTCCGAGGCTGGGCTCGGCGAAGTGGTGAGGGTACGTGTCTGCTCGAGGCCTGGCTCGAGCGAGTGCTTGCTCGAGGCCTGGCTCGGGCGAAGCGGAGTGGAAGCAGAGACCGGGGGCTTCGAGTGCTTACCACGGGTCCGAGGCAGGGCTCGGCGGGACGGAACAAGGGTCGAAGGAGGGAGCTCGACGTGGCGGTGTTTCGGCGGAGCTCTCTCGGCGGCGAGCGGCGTGCCGGCGACCCTGTACACCAGACACGGTCACCAGGAGCGGGTTAAGAGCGCACCAAGATGAGGAAGATGAAGCAGGGGTCGGGGAGGAAAGATCACGGCCGGGGAGAGAGTATTTCTCAATCCCGTGCTCACCGGTGTTTCGCCGGAGTTTGGGAAGAACTGCCTGCGCCGGTTAAAGGAAGGACGGAGGGGTGAAATTGAGAAGGGGAAAAGCTTCGCGAGGACACGACGGAGCTTCTGAGCTAGGTGGTGGAGCGGTGGAGGCTCTGGACTGGCCTGGCCACGGTGGCGGAGGGGATGAGGAGCTCTGCCGGCCGGCTGTCCCTTTTATAGCCGTGCGCGGGGACGGATGAGCGTCGCGTGCAGGCGGATAAGCTTGGCCGAAGCGTGCGCAATCGATTGCACGCTGGCGGAAGGACGGGCGTGCGTGCAGGGACCGGGTGTGCGTTCGCCGGCGACGGCCACGCGGCGGCGACGTGCTGGGAGCAGTGGGGGACGGGAGAGGAGGTCAGCGCTTTGCGCGTGCGGGGGGCGGAATGATCACGCGGCCGCAGGCGGCAGGTCGGGAGCAGGCGAGCGGCAGCCCAACGCGTGGCGCGCGCAGCTCCGGCGGGGTGGCCATGGCCGGGCCCCCCCTAGCTCTAGGTTGAAGATGAACAGGAGTAGAGTCTAGGGTTTGACTTTGAACTGATTTCTGTATTTTGCAAATAACTCCCAAAATTTGAACTGAGCAGCAAAAACTCAAAACACCAAAGTTGTGCAAAAAAAAGAGATCTACAACTTTGTCAATATGAACATTTTCAAAATCCAAATAGTTTTTAAATCACATTTGAAATTTGAAAAAGGGACACTTTTGGGATTTAAATAAATTCAAAATTACTTTTTAATTTTATACTGAAAGTTGAAATCTGTAAACATGCAAGTTATTCCTTTTGTCAAAACCTATAACCTTGCTATTATACACTTTTTCTGAAACTCATTAGTTTTGAAATTATTTTGAAAACTAAAAAGGGGACAAAAACTGGAGTTTGAATGAATTTGAAATTACTTCAAACTTTGTACAGAAACTTGAAAATTTGTAAATACCAAAGTTGTTTCTCTTGATCAGATCTACAACTTTGCTTTTTGGACCAACTCCAAATTTTGAATCGTTTTTAAATTAATAAAAGAGGGGTAAAAACCAGGGTTTGGAAATCAGGGTTTTCCAAAAGGGATTTGAAGTCTGTTTTTTTATTTTAGTTTTTTGAACACACAACAAAGCTTCAAGACACTAAACTGCACAAGAATTACACAAAGCTAGGCACAGAGGTGAAATTACCATTTTGCCCTTATAGGAGGATTTGGGCTTTTAGGGTTTTAGAAAAAAAAGAATCACTACACACAAAATACCTTTAGCAAAGGTAAAGGCAAGCAATCATAAGACAAACATTAATGCATGACAAGAATGATTATGACTTAAGATGATGACATGTTAGGTTAATTACAAATTAATCACCAGAGGTGTTACAGCCTTCCCCTCTAAAAGAAATCTCGCCCCGAGATTCTGCGTCTTAAGAAGGACAAGGGTAAAACCTTATATCTACAGAGTATCGAGAAAGTCGGGATAGCTCTTCGCTAAGAAGTCTTCGGATTCCCAAGTGGCTTCTTCTTCAGAGTGTTGGTTCCACTGGACCTTGTACCATCTTGTGGTAGTCCTCCGGGTAACACGGTCCTTGTAATCCAACACACGAACTGGATATTCAGAGTATGACAGATCGGGTTCTAATTCAACACCTTCAACTTCCACCACGTGTTCGGGTACTCGGAGACACTTCTTGAGTTGGGAGACGTGAAACACATTATGGACGGCGGAAAGATGATCGGGCAATCTTAGTTTGTAAGCTACCTTGCCACAGCGTTCCAAAATTTCAAAGGGACCAATATAGCGTGGTGCTAACTTCCCCTTGACTCCAAAACGAGTAACTCCTTTGGTGGGTGAGACCTTCAGGTACGCATAATCCCCGATCTGGAACTTCAGAGGTCGACGTCTCTTGTCAGCATAGCTCTTCTGTCGAGACTGCGCAATCTTCATATTCTCTTGTATTTGCTTGACTTTTTCTTCCATATCTTTTACTAGGTCAACTCCAAAGAATTCCCTTTCTCCAGGTTCCGACCAACTGAGAGGTGTACGACAACGGCGACCATATAGTGCTTCAAAGGGTGCCATTTTGATGCTCTCTTGATAACTGTTATTATACGAGAATTCTGCCAAGGGCAAACAGTTATCCCAAGTATCTGCAAAGGTGAGCACGCAGGCTCTCAACATATCCTCTAACACTTGGTTGACTCGCTCAGTTTGTCCATCCGTTTGTGGATGATATGCTGTGCTATGCAGTAGCTTGGTTCCAAGTGAGGTATGGAACGCTTTCCAGAACTTTGCGACAAACTGAGTACCACGATCAGAGACAATGGTCTTGGGTATGCCATGGAGTTTTACTATGTTGTTCTTGTACAAAGTGGCATAAGTGGGGACGGTGTAGCTGGTTTTGACTGGCAGGAAGTGAGCTTGCTTGGTGAGGCGATCCACGATCACCCAAATGGAATCAAAACCTCTTTGTGTCCTGGGTAGCCAATTGATAAAATCCATACTGATATCGTCCCATTTCCAAGCAGGTACAGGTAAAGGTTGCAATTCTCCTCCGGGCTTCATGTGCACAGCTTTGACTTTCTGACAAGTATCACAGTGAGCGACATATCGGGCGATCTCAATCTTCATCTTTATCCACCAGAATCTCTGCCTCAAGTCCTGGTACATCTTGTTGCTGCCGGGGTGGATGGAGAATCTAGTCAAATGTGCTTCATCAAGGATTAACTGTCTCAGCTCAGGCACTTTGGGAACTACCAGTCGGTTCTTGAACCAAACCACTCCTGCATCATCAATCCTGAAACAATCCGCTTTTCCGGCTCGGACCCTTTCGATGATGTGCTTGATTCCAGGGTTATCTTTCTGTGCAGTGATGATCTGTTCCCTGATAGGGGTTTCTATCCTGATATTATTCAGAGTTCCTTGTGGAATCATTTCAATACCCAGCTTCTCTAGTTCATAACACAGGCAAGATTCATAGGATTTCATGACCAGACAGTTACAGTATGACTTGCGACTGAGTGCATCGGCGACCACATTCGCCTTACCCGGATGGTAATGCACTTCGATATCATTGTCCTTAATTAACTCAAGCCATCTTCTCTGCCTCATGTTCAGTTCTTCTTGAGTGAAGATATACTTCAGGCTTTTGTGATCAGTGTACACATTACAGGTACTGCCCAACAGATAATGACGCCAGATTTTTAAGGCATGCACCACTGCTGCTAACTCGAGATCATGAGTTGGATAATTCTCCTCATGTCGCTTAAGCTGCCGTGAGGCATAAGCGATCACTCGGCCCTCTTGCATCAAAACACAGCCTAAACCCGTACCAGATGCATCACAGTAGACATCAAAGGGCTTTTCGACGTTCGGCTGAGCTAGCACTGGTGACGTGGTTAACAGTTTCTTCAGTGTTTGAAAGGCTTGCTCACAAGCTGGTGACCAGACAAACTTCACAGAATTCTTTAACAACTCGGTGATAGGCTTGGAGATTCTAGAGAAATCCGGGATAAAACAGCGATAATACCCAGCCATTCCCATGAAGCTGCGGACCTTGTGAACAGAGGTAGGTGGCTTCCAATCTAGAATGTCTGCCACTTTTCCGGGATCGACTGACACACCTTCAGCGGATAGGATATGACCAAGGAACTGTATCTGATCTAACCAGAACTCACATTTACTGAACTTGGCATAAAGCTGGTGATCTCTGAGACGAGATAGGACGACACGAAGGTGGTCGACATGTTCTTCAGGGGTTTTTGAGTAGACAAGGATGTCGTCAATGAACACGACCACAAATTTATCAAGCTCCGGCATGAATACAGAGTTCATGAGGTACATGAAGTGGGCAGGGGCGTTGGTCAAACCTAAGGACATGACCAAGTTCTCATATAGGTCGTATCTGGTGGTGAAAGCGGTTTTAGGAATGTCTTCGGGACGTATTTTTATTTGGTGGTAGCCAGATTTGAGGTCAATTTTGGAGAATATTCTGGCTCCAGCTAGTTGGTCAAAAAGAAGGTCATTACGAGGCAAGGGATATTTATTTTTGATGGTGACTTCATTGAGTGGGCGATAATCAACGCATAACCTGAGACTTTTGTCTTTCTTCTTTACAAAGATTGCAGGACAGCCCCAAGGAGACGAGCTTGGGCGAATGAAGCCCTTGTCCAACAAATCTTGTAACTGAGTTTTCAGCTCCGCCAACTCTCTGGGAGGCATTCGATAAGCTCTGCGGGATATAGGAGTAGTCCCAGGCTTTAGCTCTATGGCAAACTCAACATCACGGTCAGGAGGCAGACCAAGTAAGTCCTCTGGAAAAACATCAGGGAATTCACAGACCACGGGGATGTCTCTGGTTTCCAGAACATAGGTGGTATTCAAAAGTGTGGCTGCTGGTTTTTGAGGCATTGGGAGTTGGAGAAGGAGTTTGGAGGTACTGTTGGGAATGTCCACTCTCACAACCCTATTCAGGATGTCAATCATAGCCTTATACTGGCACATCCAATTCATGCCTAGAATGACATCTATCTCCTGATCACATAGCACTATCGTGGTGGTAGGAAATATGTGTTTCCCCAACATCTCCGGTATATTGCGAACCACTTCCTTAGTACTTATACGCCCTCCAGGCGAAAATATGCAGAAACTTTCTTTTAAATCCTCAATTGATATCTCATGCTTGGTGACAAAAGTACGACTGATGAAGGAATGCGATGCACCAGAATCAAATAACACGACTGCAGGATGATTGGCAACAGGAAACCTACCGATCATGACGGGCTCTCCTTCTAGGATGTCGCTGACAGCGGTGTAGTAGACTTGCCCGTGCTTCTTGACAATCTTGCCCTTCTGAACATGCTGCTGCTGTGCACGGTGCTGCTGCTGCTGCTGCTGAGATCCTCCAGGATTCTTCTGAGTATTCTGAGCATATCTCTTGGGCTTTGGGCACTCACGAGACCAGTGACCGACTTGGCCGCAGTTGTAGCAGGGATGGTTGTAAGCGGTTTGTGGGGTGGTGATACGAACACCTGGGGCGTTCGGCTGTGTGGCACTCTGCTGGTTGGCATTATGGGTGGTGGCCGCGGTACGGACGACCACTTGCTGATGGGGGTAAGGTAGGCGATTTTGGTGGTGACTGGGGTGGTAAATGACCCTCTGGCGCTTGTGATTGCCAGAGAAGCTGCTGGATCCTGCTTTCTTCTTCTTCTTTTCCTCTTGGTACTGGCGATTGCTCTCCTCAAAAGCAACAGCCCGGTCAACAGCATCATGATACGAACCGGTCAGGTTATTGGACATACTTCTGCGAATCTTGGGGTGCAGTCCCCTAAGGAAACAGTCCCTCTTCTTTTCGTCTGTGTTGACATACTCTGAGGCATACTGGCTAAGATGGTTGAACTGACTCACATACTGCATCACTGTGGAGTCCTTCTGCTGCAGTGCCAGAAACTGATCAAGCTTCATCTTCATTAATCCCAAAGGGATGTGATGAGCACGGAAAGCTGTGCGGAACTCTTCCCAGGTCATCTGA
Source organism: Coix lacryma-jobi var. lacryma-jobi (assembly GCA_009763385.1). Taxonomy (NCBI): domain Eukaryota; kingdom Viridiplantae; phylum Streptophyta; class Magnoliopsida; order Poales; family Poaceae; genus Coix; species Coix lacryma-jobi. Next base: position 43,215,132 of record CM019826.1, read on the forward strand.
TGACCTTCTGGCTGGACAGCTAACAGGTTGGCATACCAAGCACTTGTTGGACCACGAAGCTGCTGGGAAGCGAACCGGGGCTTCTGGATGTCGGTACAGCGGAGAAGACTGAACTTTTGCTCCATAGTGCGGAGCCAATCATCAGCTTCCAGGGGTTCATCTGCTTTGGTGAAAACTGGTGGACGGGTCTCGGTGAAATCCACATATGTAGTCTCACGGTTGATGTCGTGACGACCACGGTGACCAATGTTCTGTTGCACTTGGTTTTGAGCCATCAGGTTAGCAGCGGCTGCCAAGGCTGCAATGGCATCTGCTAGCGTAGCAGGAACAGGTGGAGGGTTTGGAAGGTTGGCATCATCAGAACCTCCAGCTCCAGTGCGAGTGTTCACAGGCATCTGTTAAGCAACTTGGAACTTAGCATTCATAGATAGGGTTCTGAAATCAACAGACTGATAGCTTCTTCTGATACAAAGACTGATAGATTGATAAAGATGACTGTCAGATAGCGACTGACTGATAAGGAGAAAAGGTACGAAAAGAAAGATACAGACTGACTTAACAAAAGACAGACTAACGCTCCCAAACCTAGACTAAGGTTTTAGGTAAGCAGGTGGTACAGACACACGGGATCTCCATCTCCTAACGACGAGCCTAATCCTCATCGAAGATGATCATGTCGTCGCCGTCGTCTTCTTCGAGGATGAGCTCAGGCTCTTCCTCCTCGTCCTCGTCTTCAGCGTGGACGTCCTCAGCAGGTTCAATTTCTTTGTCCACGTCTGGCTCTTGTTTCACATCGGGTTCTTCCACTACTCCGTCCTCAGGATCTTCCATAACTGGGGGTACCAAGGGGCGGAGTTGATCATACAGCTGATGCACTTCCTCATGAAGCATATCATTGAACTGTTCAATCTGAGCTGTGTACTGCTGCAGTCGTGGAGCTCGGCTCTGGTGACGTCCTCGCGAACCCAAGTGGCATCGCGCTGCTGGATGGCGCGAATCATGTTCCGGTTGGCCTGCTCCAGGGAAGCTCGTGCCTCATAGAACTTCAGACGTGAGTGGTAGAAGTCATGCTCCAAGTTCTTCAGCTCAGCCTTCAGGTTCTTGATCTTCTCCTTTAGGTGCTTGCGGGTGCGACGGGGAAAGCGACGACCGATGGAAGCTTCGCCAGTCTCCTCTCCAATGCGTGGTGCCAGCTGGTGGCGTGGCACACCATTCGGTCCAGTCGACTTGCGAGCAGTCAGCTTGATGCGAGCCATGTCTGGATAGGATAAGATGGATGAGGAGTGAAAAGGCTAGCAAGAAAAGGTAAAGGCATACTAACCCAACGAACTTAGAGAGAAAGTTATTATATTAACTTAAGTGAATATGACATGATGCATGGATCGTTCCTACGGAACAAGGCAATGCAATAAATACATAAGACAATATAGGGCTTAAAACTTGTTGCCTCGCTAACTAGTGTTGCCAATTAGAGACAAGATGAGAAAAGCAGTTTGGACCCAAAATAGTCAAGTTTAATTTGTTGGACTCAAAAGATCTTTTGAAGTTTTCGCAAAAACGAACACTGCAACATTAAAGTGAGATGCTCTGATACCACTCTGTGACGGAACGGCCCTAATCTCATGGCCCACGTGTCCCTGTCAACCTCTGACAGCCGAACCCATGTTCCATGTGATTAAGTCCTGTTTGCCACCGGGCTACATCAGTGCCCAATGTCCGCAGGATCATCTCACAATTCGGTTACAGCATTGCATACTTTTACAAATAACATCGGAATAAAGAGCGGAAGACTTAAATAACATTAGTTTTACAAGCAGGGTTCCAAATAGAAATTAAGGTGCAGTTATTACAAACCAAGTTCTGATAATAGAAATAGACAAAGGCAACGTAGCGGAGTACAACAAAATAAAGATACTGATAATCACCCAGCCCGAGGGTGCACAACTATTCTTCGGCCTCATCGGCCTCTTCCTGGACGATGGTCATGCAGCAGGGCGCAAGACACATCGGGGTCTCAGTCATACCTGCAGCATGGGTAATAAACCCTGAGTACTGGGGTACTCAACAAGACTTACCCGACTAAAGAAAAGGGAGAAGACTCAGGAATGAGAGGCTTAGGGTAGTCAAGGTAAGGCTTAAGCAAGATCAGGTATTTTGCAGAAAAACATTTTTGTAAACCTTATTTTATTTTGGAAAGATTCAGTATTCCTCAATTCTTCATCGTTCCTGATTCATTTTATATTTCAAAACATTCCTAGTTGAGAACCACTCTCCGTTGACAGTTAGTGACCAAGTCTCCATAACCGAGGAGCAACGTTAATCTGGATAAATAATACTCAGCTGAGGATCCCTATCCACACTGCATATGTCGCACCCAAGCTTGCATATGCCAACTCGTCTACCACGATTCCTCCAAGATTGGGCCCGGTCCTACGCCACCCGGAAGTACAGTACACCACTCCTATCCAGGTACGACGACCACGTGGGTACATGCTACTTCCGCCATCTCTCCACTCCCAGTGCGCGGTTGTCGGTCCAATAAAGGATTCCTCGGAGCCAGAGCTTTCCGAAGTATGTGAATAGTTACAAGTCTTGACCAGCAGGCCCCCATACGGATGGTCCCTAAAGTTTTTCCGTCAGCAACAAGCACCTCGGGACTCTAACCCAAGAGTACAGGTCATGTCGGTTTTTTTTTCAACCCTGTCCCGGTCGGTGTCAACTGTTGAGTCCCGGACTACAACATGACGGCACCGTACGCGCGGACAACCTCTTCTCGACAATGACCACATGCTAGCTAGGCAAGCAGTCATCGAACGGGAAGTAAAGCCAAATTCCCATAAAGATTCTTTCAGTGATCACACTTTTGAAATTGGCATTTTATTGCAAAGTCTAATTCAATAAGCATTGCTAAGCATTTTCAAATACTTTTGAAAAGCAGGTATCGGGTGTATCAGTGGTCAAGGTGGATAGTGCATCAATTAGGATAGCACACAACATCCTATAAACCTAATGCAATAATTTAACTCAAAAGCATTTAAGGAAATCATTTTATAAATTCAAGGAAAGGGGTTAAATGCACCGGGGCTTGCCTTGAAGAGCAAAAAGGACAGACTCGGGGTCGGCAGTGCAGGTGTCGGAGCTCGGGGTAGCCTCAGGGGTAGGTTCGTCAGCGGCTGCCTCGACTTTGATTCCTTCTCCTTCGGTCACTATACGGATGCAATGATGTATGCACATGAGTATGCTAGCATGAACAATGCAACACAGGGCATACAACATGAACTCTACTTTATTTTTTTATTTTTCCTAATTATATAAAAAGGTCATTTTATGAAGTTACTCCAAAAGGCCTCAAAAATCTACCAGAGACTAAGCATGACATAACTAGCACATAAAAATTTATCTCATGATTTTTGGAGCTACACATGTTTTTCTAAAAATCTAAAACCATTCATTTCTTAATTAAAAGGGAGATTTTTCATTTTCAAATTTTTGCACAAAGTCCAAGTTTCATATTTTTCTAAAAGACTACATGGTATAAAGAGTCTACCATCAAATTTTCAGAATTTTTGGAGCAACACAGAAAATCATACAAAAAGATGAAATAGCAAGACTATTCACAACTTCCCAAAAGGAAAAGAGGACTGTGCTCCTCCCTCGCAGGGCTCGGGCGAAGCGGAAACAATCGGCCGTCCGAGGCCTGGCCAGGAGGCTCGGGCGAGACGGAAACAATCGTTTCGTCCGAGGCCTGTCTCGGAGGCTCGGGCGAGACAGAAACAATCGTTTCGTCTGAGGCCTGGCTCGAAGGCTCGGGCGAGACGGAAACAATCGTTTCGTCCGAGGCCTGGCTCGGAGGCTCGGGCGAAGCGGAGGGTGCATGCTTGCTCAAGGCTAGGCTCGGCGAAGCTGAGGGTGCGTGAGTCCGCTCGAGGCTAGGCTCGGGCGAAGCGGTGAGGGTGTGTGAGTCTGCTCCGAGGCTGGGCTCGGCGAAGTGGCGAGGGTACGTGTCTGCTCGAGGCCTGGCTCGAGCGAGTGCTTGCTCGAGGCCTGGCTCGGGCGAAGCGGAGTGGAAGCAGAGACCGGGGGCTTCGAGTGCTTACCACGGGTCAGAGGCAGGGCTCGGCGGGACGGAACAAGGGTCGAAGGAGGGAGCTCGACGTGGCGGTGTTTCGGCGGAGCTCTCTCGGCGGCGAGCGGCGTGCCGGCGACCCTGTACACCAGACACGGTCACCAGGAGCGGGTTAAGAGCGCACCAAGATGAGGAAAATGAAGCAGGGGTCGGGGAGGAAAGATCACGGCCGGGGAGAGAGTATTTCTCAATCCCGTGCTCACCGGTGTTTCGCCGAAGTTTGGGAAGAACTGCCTGCGCCGGTTAAAGGAAGGACGGAGGGGTGAAATTGAGAAGGGGAAAAGCTTCGCGAGGACACGGCGGAGCTTCTGAGCTAGGTGGTGGAGCGGCGGAGGCTCTGGACTGGCCTGGCCACGGTGGCGGAGGGGATGAGGAGCTCTGCCGGCCGGCTGTCCCTTTTATAGCCGTGCGCGGGGACGGATGAGCGTCGCGTGCAGGCGGATAAGCTTGGCCGAAGCGTGCGCAATCGATTGCACGCTGGCGGAAGGACGGGCGTGCGCGCAGGGACCGGGTGTGCGTTCGCCGGCGACGGCCACGCGGCGGCGACGTGCTGGGAGCAGTGGGGGACGGGAGAGGAGGTCAGCGCTTTGCGCGTGCGGGGGCGGAATGATCACGCGGCCGCAGGCGGCAGGTCGGGAGCAGGCGAGCGGCAGCCCAACGCGTGGCGCGCGCAGCTCCGGCGGGGTGGCCATGGCCGGGCCCCCCTAGCTCTAGGTTGAAGATGAACAGGAGTACGGTCTAGGGTTTGACTTTGAACTGATTTCTGTATTTTGCAAATAACTCCCAAAATTTGAACTGAGCAGCAAAAACTCAAAACACCAAAGTTGTGCAGAAAAAAGAGATCTACAACTTTGTCAAGATGAACATTTTCAAAATCCAAATAGTTTTTAAATCACATTTGAAATTTGAAAAAGGGACACTTTTGGGATTTAAATAAATTCAAAATTACTTTTTAATTTTATACTGAAAGTTGAAATCTGTAAACATGCAAGTTGTTCCTTTTGTCAAAACTTATAACTTTGCTATTATACACTTTTTCTGAAACTCATTAGTTTTGAAATTATTTTGAAAACTAAAAAGGGGACAAAAACTGGAGTTTGAATGAATTTGAAATTACTTCAAACTTTGTACAGAAACTTGAAAATTTGTAAATACCAAAGTTGTTTATCTTGATCAGATCTACAACTTTGCTTTTTGAACCAACTCCAAATTTTGAATCGTTTTTAAATTAATAAAAGAGGGGTAAAAACCAGGGTTTTGATGTAACATCCCGGCCTAAGGCTTAATAGGAATAATAGGATACTCATACCAACAAGTTGCAACTTCTTTTTTGGAAGCCCATCTCCAAAGAACTCTAAAGTTAAGCGTGCTTGGCCTGGAGAAATTTAGGGATGGGTGACCGACCGGGAAGTTCTTCCCGGGTGCACACGAGTGAGGACAAAGTGCGCAGAAAAGACTGGTGTTGGTCTGTGAGGGAAGTCTATGTCCTAGAAAAGCTGCCAGATGTAAGTGGGCCCGGCCGCGTGGAGGCGGGATGTTACAGAATGGTATCAGAGCCGACTCTCGCGGTTTCACGGGCGCGTGTGTCGCAGTTGCTCAGACATGGTGGTCATGGCTGGTGTGGACCCGGAGTGGTCACACAGCATGGCACATGTGCTGGCACTGGACACACGGACGTGGCCAAGAGAGGACGTTCCTGGCTTGGGATTGATCGACGAGGACGTCGATCTCTTAAGGGGGTGAGGATGTAACATCCCATGTGCTGGCACTGGACACACGGACGTGGCCAAGAGAGGACGTTCCTGGCTTGGGATTGATCGACGAGGACGTCGATCTCTTAAGGGGGTGAGGATGTAACATCCCGGCCTAAGGCTTAATAGGAATAATAGGATACTCATACCAACAAGTTGCAACTTCTTTTTCGGAAGCCCATCTCCAAAGAACTCTAAAGTTAAGCGTGCTTGGCCTGGAGAAATTTAGGGATGGGTGACCGACCGGGAAGTTCTTCCCGGGTGCACACGAGTGAGGACAAAGTGCGCAGAAAAGACTGGTGTTGGTCTGTGAGGGAAGTCTATGTCCTAGAAAAGCTGCCAGATGTAAGTTGGTCTGTGAGGGAAGTCTATGTCCTAGAAAAGCTGCCAGATGTAAGTGGGCCCGGCCGCGTGGAGGCGGGACGTTACATTATGCTCCCTTCATAATATGTTCTTTTAAGTGGTTTGAAATCAATGGATCTACTTTATGCACGAGACGTGATCTAGCTTGACCATCATCAAGGCTGCATGGAGACACCCCCACTGTTGATGTTTAAGTTATTTTATCGATCTATTTGTTATTACGGTTGAATGGAGACACCCCACTGTTAACGAATAGAACTACTCGTGCATTTAGTCGATATGTTGATTTTATGTCGTTCGAACGTACATATAGATCTTTATATATCAATGTCCTTTAAGCTTATCGGTTGTTTGTTTATTATAAATATTCATCTCATACATGTTTTAACCGTTATGCTTCGTATCTTTTTCTCATCATTTTATGTACAATCTCCTGGGAGTTGACTTTGTAGTCAATATCCTAAAGACAAATGGCTATATCAGATCCGCATAATTTGGAACTGTCTGGCACCAAACCGGCAGGTTCCACGATTTAACGATCTTTTTCTTCTCCTTGTCAATTACAGGTCAAATTGACTGGCACGCCCGAAGTCGATTCTGCTGAGAATCGGCACCACTGCTTGCCGAAGGTCCAGGAGGTCATGACTCACTCCGTACCCCTTTGAGGACCGTGCGCACGAGTGTGTCAGCACTGACCGGCCGAGATTTTGAGTCAACAATGTCTATAGAAAATAAAAAGAGACATGTTACGTACTTTGATAATTTCTTCAGGAATTCTATTTGATTCTATCATCATGTACGCGCTAACATTGGCGGATAAAAGGGGTGGCTGGAGGGGCTGCAGCCCCCCTTTGCCCCAAAAATACATATAGCATTTTACCTCAAATTAGTCTAATTTGAATTTAAATTAGTCTAAAATCTCCATCGGGCTAGAAAAATAATGAAAAAAATTCAGTCCAAATCACCTTAAAATGTACCAAAACTCTTTCATGGGCCAAAAATACAAGGAGAATTTTGGTCCAAACTCGACTCTATATGTATTTAGTCCCCCTCATGGACCAATTCTAGATCCGACACTGCTCGCAAACGTAGAATCCACATAAGTTGTTACCCTGTTCCTGTCTCAAAATACACTGTAGAATGAAAAGATTCATCTCGTAAAGATATGATATATGACATGATATAATAACGATACACGTACATTGACGAAGGTAAACTTACTGGAAGTCGTGGCTTTATTGTAAGTGGCATCTTACATTGTTCCCGAGCAATGAATGTTTCCCAAACCCTAATCCGGCCAATAAAACATTAATAGTTAGGTCATTATTTAATTAGTATACATATATACAAGCTTAGTCTATACTTTAAGCATGCAAGCTAGGGATCAAAATTACCTTTTGATAATGTCTATCATGTCTTGGTAATCATGTTGCGGTTTGCTCAATGAGTCATAGATTAACACATTGTTGTGTCTGAGATCGATGACCATCAATATCCAGTGATAGTTGTTCATACACATGATTCATATAGTAGATTATTAGGGTTAAGTAAAACAAAATATGCATATACTTATTATTAACTATATATGTCTCGAGCACTTGAAGTTGTAGGGGAAGAGTATTCTTTCTGTCTTTTTGGTTCACGAATAACCTCATGAGATTCATACACATCTCATTGCTCCAAGTCGCTGAAGGGTTTGGAGCCTTGAAAACAACGTATGAATCAACAAACCCAACAGTATTGTCATGTTTATCTCTGAGCTGAGTCATCTGGTACCTGCAATATCAAGTCGATCCACAAGTACGTGTGTAAGAATACTACATACTATATACACATACTAGAGAGTTCAATGAAAATTATAAAAGAAACACTTACAAACAATAGCAGCTAATGAGCGATTTTTCCAGTGCGTCCATGTGGCATAGCTAGTGTAATTCCTCCATCTGGACTAAGATTAGGTCATCGCCACAGAAGTAGTGATGGTTCCGAATTCGAACAGAAATTCAATTGACATCACCGCCTTTAGAAGCCTCCATGCACCATTTGTTGATTGCAAACATCTGCGTGCCGAGTACATGTAAGTGATTGGGGTTCATTAGACTTCCGCCCGGTGCAAATATTCTCCTCCATTCATCAACTACTTCCGCTCGTGGAAACTCCAGCCCACCAGTAGCAATATTGGCAATCGTTTGGTTCGTGAGACCGCTGTCAATGAAATAATTTTCAAGTGAGTCCATCTCAGACAAAGTGGTCTTTCTAGATTTCCTCTGTACTCTGCCCATGTTTGAACTATACTAATTTTCCACAAATAACGGGGACAAAGGTCTTGATGTTTCCCCGAGCTGTAGAACACCCATTCCCACTTTCTTTGTGCTTGATTGTTGTTCTTTTGCTGACTTGATTAGAGAGCGTTCGTAGTCTGATTTTTGCGGAGCCTTTCGGGCTTGACGCATCTTGATACCATGTTGTTCCACCCTTTTCCTTAACTCATGTGGGTTTAACAAGAGGTAAAGCTTCTCTAGGTTTAGCCTCGCTTGAGCCCTGGCTTTTGATTCCTCTAAAAAACTTTTCAATCTACTTTCACCGAAATTTCTAACTCCTCATCAGTCTTTTCATAAGCTAACTTCTTGGTAACTTCTTTTCCTGATGCAGGAGCCTTCTTTTTTGGAGGTGGGGCCTTCGGTTCTATGGCGGCGGACCGCTTCTTAGGGCCTCGTTGTGGAGGCGTTGGGGCATTCTTTGCCGGCAGCGTTGGAGAGTGCGGTGGAGGCGGGGGGGGTGGTGTCGGTGTTGGGGCCCGCAGTGAAGGTTGTGGCGTTGGAGCCCGCGGTGGATCAGGTTGTGGCGTTGGAGCCCGCTGTGGAGATCTTTGTGCAGGAGATGGGGTTGAAGTCGTGTCCTCCAACACATCGTCACCGCCCGCAGCACTATGATGCGCTGGGGAATGACGAACTGGACTATAGTTCTTGCTACGCAAAACAACGAATGATGTGAGCATCCAATTAATATATACATATAGGAAGTTAGTGTAAAAATTATTTCTCGTTCACGCGCACTACCTATGGTGAGGATCTTTATCAGTAGCAGGAGGTTGCGGCGGTGACACTCCAGGAATAATGATGAAGCGCTTGTGCCAGCAAATAAATGCCTTCTCCACTTCACCTAAAGTCTTCTCCCCATCTCCCCTTCGATTTCTAGTGCCACGCTGCGACAACCTGTCTCAACCCTATCCACTGAGACGCTAGCGTATCCGGATGGCATTGGTTGACCATGGATTCTTGGTGTTCTCATGCGGTCGATAGGGTTTACAACACCGACAACCACCTTTTTCGTGGCATTTCCATCTGGAATGTGCAGCTCACAAGTAGTAAAAGGTTCTTTGACGACATCCACGGGGAAGCGTAGCTTGGAGTCATCTTGAATGGTTGGTACTTCTGTTGAGGCACAGCTGCTTTTCAACTGACCTGGGGGACTAATGTTCACTTGAGGTTGTTGTGATAATGTACCTTGCCCACTCGTCATTTGACTAAGTGTCGCTTGCACTTGCCTTTTGATTTCATCCTGCATCCATTCTTTACGAGATTTCTCACGCTCTCGTGTTTCAAGAACATACTCCTCCAACTTGTTGATCCGCTATGCCTCTTCGTCCTTCTTTCTCTAGCGGCTTCTGTAACTTTGTCGATCCGCTTCGAAGGAATGCAGCCATGAAACTGCCCCAAATCCTCTCGTATGCCCACTGTGCTCATGATTTTCCAGTGCATACGTGAGTTCATCCTTCTCTCTGTTAGGCTTGAACTCGCCTGCCAACACCGCATTTCATGCTTGAACTAGCCTCTGTGCTGCTCTTGAAATTTCTGGGCCCCAATCAAGCTCCTCGTCATTAGGGTTTATGGTTCCCCCATGAGCGTAGAACCAATTCCTGGAGCGTTCACTCCAATTCCTTCTTATTGTCTCCGGGACTACCCCCTTGGCAAGCATCTCCTGTTCCTGTCTCTCCCACTTTGGAAGGGCAGTCCTATAGCCACCTGATCCCAAATGATGGTGGTATTTCTTCTGAGCTGCATTCTGTTTGTTTACTCTGATACGAGCCTCACTCTCTTGTGATCTTTTGTACTGTACAAATTCATCCCAATCGGGCCTTAACTTGACATAAGCCTTAGAGTTGAAATCTGGCGTCTCGTTCTTCAATTCATCACAAAGTTGTGTTACAATTTCTTCTTCCAGTCCTGAAAAAGTGTGGCCATCTTCTTCATTGTCGACTCCCAAATTTGCCTCTTCAACTCCTCATCGTTTGTGTCGAACAAGAAATGCTCTTCGATGTCTTGCCAGACTAGCTGCTTGTCACGATTGGAGACATAACTGATCTCGGGAGCACTTCGCTTGTCTTTCCATTCACGGGCACTTATCGGAATCCGATCTCTCACAAGGAACCCACAGTGAAAGACATATTTCTGAGCATGGGGTCCTAGTGGTTAGCATGTAGCCATATCGAATTCGAAGATTACATAGCGTCCCTTCAACGGCTTCTTTGGCCCTCGTTTTGGTCTACTCTGCCTCGTCGCAGACGCCGATCCAGAGGGCTACATATAGGTAAAGACACGAAGATGAAACCCTAATACAAGTTGAAATAAAACCTAATCAAGTAATAAAGTAAATGTAAACCCTAACACGACATATTGTATATATACCTCGCCAGTATTGCCTTCTTGCATCTCAACTTGTTGTTCAGGGGGATTTTCATCATGCATGGTCATGTCTTCGTAATTCAATAAATATTGACTCCCGTCATTGCCACTGGCGATGATATTCATCATTTCCTCCATGTTCTCATTTGGGTCAGTCATTTCTGCGAATATTAAAATATATAAGTGTGTGTGATCGAACACTTAGAGGAGTTTTATATATGTATGTATGTGAAACCAAAACCAAAACCCTGAAATAACATATATTCGTTTAGGGTTTAGGGTTTTAGGGTTTAGATTCGTTTAAGGTTTAGGTTTAGATTAGGGTTTAGGGTTTCGGGTTTTAGGGTTTTAGGGTTTAGGGTTTAGATTCGTTTAAGGTTTAGGTTTAGGTTTAGGGTTAGGGTTTAGGGTTTACGTTTTGCCAACATTAAAAATAACATATATTCATAAAGACCATATTCATAAAGAGACAATTCAACATATTTATCAAAATATTAAAAATAACACGAAGAAGCATATCTATCAAATATTTATCATTTGCTCCTCCATGTTCTCATTTGGGTCGGCCATTTATGCAAATATTAATATATATATATATATGTGTGTGTGATCGAATACTTAGAGGGCTTAGGTCTAGGGTTTAGGGTTTAGGTTTCGCCAACATTAAAAATAACATATATGATTTAGGGTTTAGGGTTAGTATGGTAAAGGTAACATGTATTCGCCAACATTAAAAATAACATATATTCGTAAAGAGGCAATATTAAAAATAACACGAAGAAGCATATCTATCAAAATATTTCTAAGTATAAATACATGTTTAAACATATTCAAGTGATTTTCTGTGGCATTCCAACATGACACGTGATTTTCTATGAACACATATTTTCTACGTATATATTTTCTATGAACATATATTTTACACACCGTGGATGAGAACGACGGCAAACGGCGGCGAGGATGACGACTGTGAGCATGACGGTGGACGGCGGCGAGGTCGGTGGAGCAGACACCAAGATTACAGGTCGACGCGATCAATCACTTTTTATCAACATGTGTAAACATATATTTGTTAGGTTAAAAACATATATATGATTTCCTTTTTCTACATATATATCTATTTATATTTATTTTCTATAAATATTTATCACTTTCTTTTCTCTACATATATTTATCACTTTCCATTTTCTATAAATATATATCTATTTATATTCATTTTCTACATACATATATATATTTATCATTTTTATTTTCTATAAATAGATATCTATTTATATTTATTTATATATATATATATATCAATTTAACTTTTTCTATTAATATTTATCTAAATATATTAGTAACTTTTTATATATATATATATTATCCAAATATTTTATCTAAATATTTATATTCATTTTTCTATATATATTAATATTTATCTAAATATATTAGTAACTTTTTCTTTATTTTTTTTACACTCACACTGCACACACACGTACACTTATAACTCACACTCACACACACGCACACACAGGCAACGGCGGCGGCGCTCCCGACGTGGACGGGCACGGCGACGCGGCGGCGCTCCCTGGACGCCAAGCCGGACGACGACGAGGGCGCGCGCGCGGGGCCGCGACGGCGAGAGAACGGTGAGGAAGAGAGCGGCGAGGGAGAGGACGACGACGGCGAGGACGAGGACGCGAGGACGGCGGCAGCGCTCCTCACTGGACAGAGCAGGACGACGGTGAGGGCGCGCGCGCGGGGTCACGATGGCGAGAGGACGGCGAGGAAGAGAGCGGTGAGGGAGAGGATGACGGCGCAGACGAGGTGGCGGCACAGCACGAGACACGGCGAGGTAGAAGACGGAGGCGGTGGTGAAGTCTCACGACGATCTGGGGAGGTTGAGAGGCACCGTCCCTATATACCAGGGAGGCTTTAGTCCCGGGCAGTCTTACGTCCTGAGACTAAAGGGTCTTTAGTCCCGAGGCATAAGACTGCCCGGGACTAAAGGTTTGGACCTTTAGTCCCAGACGGGATTACGCAGCGGGACTAAAGGGTCCTTTAGTCCCGGGTGGTGCCACCGCCCGGGACTAAAGGTTCATTTCCCGCCACATATTTGAATTTTCAGTATTTTAGATTTTGTATTAAGTTTTCACTATATAAATATGTTATAATTCTTGTTAATTTCATAGTAAATTGAATAGTAGGCATAAAATTACTTAAAAATAATAGTTGTATTTCCTTTTATCTTATTGTATAGTAGAAAATTTTGTAGCATAAATTGTTTTCTTTTCTTATAATAATAAATATAAATGTAAATAATAATTCATATTTTGTTAATGCAAAAATATATAGTTCAATTAAAATTAAAAAAATTGTTGGCTTTCAATAGAAAATTTATTTTCACATTATTTGGTCATGAATCTTTTGTTTATAGCCTAAAAAATCATTGCCCAATTTCGTTCTACCCGCTAGATACAGTAGTTTTAGGTTTCTAAATTTGGTTTTCTTTTTAAATATATCCTAAATCTTTTTAATTGAACAGAAAATTAAATATTTGACATAATTTCTTTTAAAAATTAGTATGGGTTTCTTTTTGCTTTAGTTTACACAAGAAAATGTTAAATTTTAGTATATTTTTAATTTGTTTTTTTGTAAATATTAAATATAAATGTTACTAATATTTAGAATTTTGTATATACTTTTTATTCTTTTATGTATTTTGATGATTCACATCTATAAGAGCACATAAATCCAATGGTCACTACTAAATATATATATAAATCCATCGTCAAATAAAGTCTTAATTAATTAATTATTACATAATATCTTTACAACAACCCACTATTTAGCGGGCACAACTGTGAACTTTTTCTTGACATATGTCCCTTGGTTATGATCATTCCTTAACCATGGAGTTTCCTCATTGTTTAACAAAATGCTTGGGTCTTTGTTCACTTTGAATGGAGGAATTCGGTCATCCCTTTCATAATCACCTGACATGTCTGACTTGTCCTCAACTTCGACAATGTTTCTTTTCCCTGAAAGAACTATGTGGCGCTTTGGCTCGTTGACGATCAACTTGTTATCATTTTTCTCTCTCTTTGGTTTTGTAGACATGTCTTTCACATAGAATACCTGACTCACGTCCGTGGTAAGGATAAATGGTTCATCTCTGTACCCAATATTGTTGAGGTCCACTGATGTCATCCCATACTCCTTGTTGACTGTTACCCCACCTCCGGTCACCTTGACCCATTTACACCGAAACAAAGAGACTTTAATATTAGGTGTGTAGTCTAGTTCCCATATGTCATATATGCGACCATAATATGTTTGTTTGTTCTCATTTGGATCCGTGGCATCCAGCGTACACCACTATTTTGGTTGATGCTCCTTTTGTCTTCGGCTACTGTGTAAAATGTATTCTCATTGATCTCTTACCCTTTGTACGTGCTGATATGTCACGATGGTTGTCTGGCCAACAAATAAAGCTGCTCATCTATGTTGTCATCACCCTGACATTATTTTTGTAACCAATCACCGAAGGTTTGCATGTGTTGACGTGTAATCCAAGCTTCACTCTTCCCGGGCCACTCAGATCGAAGGAAATCCTTGTGTGCCTCGATATATCGATCGACCAATGAGGAGTTCTGTAGAACTATTTAGTGTATTTTATCGAAGTAATCATCTCCTGTACTGATATATGTTTTCTTCCCTAGTGTTCCCTTGCCACTAAGTCTGCCCTCGTGTCGTGATTCAGGAACGCCAATTGGGTCAAGGTCTAGAATAAAGTCCACATAGAACTCTATGACCTCCTCTGTTTCGTAGCCCTGGGCGATGCTTCCTTCGGGCCGAGAACGACTATGAACATATTTCTTCAGGACACCAATGAACCTCTCGAATGGGAACATGGTGTGTAGGAACACAGGACCGAGATTAATGATCTTCTTGACCAGGTGAACTAGGAGGTGTGTCATGATATCAAACAAGGATGGAGGGAACACCAACTCAAAGCTGATGAGACATTGAACGACATCATTCTGCAAAGTAGAAAGTTCCTCTGGATTGATTGCCTTCTGTGAAATTGCATTGAGGAATGCACATAGCTTCACGGTGGCTAGACGTACATGTGGAGGTAGAATTCCTCTTAGAGCAACAGGAAGCAATTGGGTCATAAGCACATGGCAGTCATGAGACTTTAAGTTTAGGAAATTCTTCTCTAGCACATTAATTATTCTCTTTATATTGGAGGAGAATCCAGATGGGACCTTGATGTTGTTAAGGCATTCAAACATGCTTTCCTTTTCTTCTCTGCTAAGAGTGTAGCTAGCAGGGCTTAAGTACTAGCGCCTGTCATCTGTCTTCTCCGGATGCAGGTTGTCTCGTTCTTTCATGCGCTGCAAGTCCTGTCGTGCTTCAAGTGAATCCTTAGGCTTCCCGTAGACACCCATGAATCCAAGCAGGTTCACACAAAGGTTCTTTGTCAGGTGCATCACGTCGATCGCATGGCGGACCTCTAGGACATGCCAGTAGGGTAGCTCCCAGAATATGGACTTCTTCTTCAACATGGGTGCGTGTCCTATAGCGTATTTGGGAACAGGTTCGCTGCCCCATCCCTTTCCAAATACTACTTTTGTATCCTTCACCATTTCGAGTACATCATCTCCGGTTCGGTTACGAGGCTTGGTTTGGTGGTCTGCCTTACCTTTAAAATGTTTGCCTTTCTTTCTTACTGGGTGGCCCATGGGAAGAAACCGACGGTGGCCAATGTACACGACCTTCCGACACTTTTCAAAAATAAACTATCAAGGTCTTCGAAACAGTGTGTGCATGCATTATATCCCTTGTTTGTCTGGCCTGAAAGATTACTTAGAGCCGGCCAATCATTGATTGTTACGAAAAATAATGCTCGCAGGTCAAAGTGTTCCTGTTTGTACTCATCCCACACATGTACACCTGGTTTGCTCCATAGAAGTAGAAGTTCCTCAACTAATAGCCTCAGGTAGACATCAATGTCGTTGCCAGGTTGCTTCGGCCCTTGGATGAGCAATGGCATCATAATGAACTTCCGCTTCATGCATAACCAGAAGGTTGTAGATACATAGAGTAACTGGCCAAGTGCTATGACTACTGCTTTGCTCCCCAAAAGGATTAAAACCATCTGTACTTAAAGCAAACCTCAAGTTTCTAGACTCATCTGCAAACTCTAGAAATTCTCTGTCTATCTCTCTCCACTGGGATCCATCAGTTGGGTGCCTCAGCATATTGTCTACCTTATGGTCTTCTTTATGCCACCGCAACAACTTTGCATTGTCTTTATTTATGAACAAACGTTTCAAGTGTGGTATTATAGGAGCATACCACATAACCTTGGCAGGGATTTTCTTCCTGCTGGGACGTTCTTCACCCTCAACGTCGTCAGGATCATCTCGCCTCATCTTATACCGCGATGCTTCACATACCGGGCATGCATCCAAATTCTCGTATTCTTCCCCATGGTACAGGATGCAGTCATTAGGACATGTGTGTATCTGCTGGATTCCTAATCCCAAAGGGCAGACGACCTGTTTTGCTTCCTACGTAGTGGTGGGCAATTCATTCGCTTTTGGAAGCATCTTTTTCATTATCTTCAATAACTGCCCAAATGTCTTGTCGGATGTACCATTCTTTGCCTTCCATTGCAGCAGTTCCAGTGTAGTACCTAGCTTTTTTGGCCATCTTCAGCAGTGGTATATAGCAATTTCCTGTGATCCTCTAGCATGCGCTCGAACTTGACCTTCTCATTGTCACTTTCACATTCTCTTTGTGCATCACGAATGGCATCACCAAGAGCATCAACATCAGCTGCCGCATCTTCTTCATCATCTCCCCCCACTGCATCATCATCAAAGGCACCATACTGAGCAATAATGTCGGCGTGGGCCAATTCTTCTTCACCTTCTTCACCATCATCCATTACAACTTCCATTTCTCCATGCTTCGTCCAACAAATATAGTTTGTTACGAAACCCGACTTCAACAAATGCGTATGAATAGTCCTTGAGCATGAATATTCCTTCAAATTCTTACAAACGGCGCATGGGCAACACATGAAACCATCCTGCTTGTTCGCCTCAGTCGCACCTAAGAAATAGTGCACGCCAGCAATGAACTCTTTGGAGCGGCGATCGACATTATACATCCAATTGTGTGACAACATCTGCATTAAATATTACAACCATACACTTAGTAGTTTCTCATGTTATTGCACAACACGCATGACATCACATGATTGATTAATTCAAGCAAGCTTGACTACAACGAAGACAACCACAACTAGCACTAAAAACTAAAACTAAAATGCACCTAAGCAACATAATTACTTCGTGTCTGATCCCAACTAAAATAGACAGATCATTCGCTTCATCAGCATGGATGGGCTATTGTCGCTGACTCACTGCCTCATCACCTTCAGCGGCAACCTCCTGTGCAATAGAATTTCGTACGTGCTGAACGTACTCTTCCTCCCAGTACCAACTTTGGGGATACATGGGTGTATGCCGGATCTTGAGATGATGAGTGATTGTAAACTGGGATGATGTGCACGATCTTTGGCTTGTGTTGTGCAGGTGTCGAGCTCGGATACGGTGATCAAAGGCAAGGTGAAGTTCAAGTCTAGACGTGTTGTGTCGATGGACCCGGAGCGGTGAAGGGCTGACGTGAGGATTGGACTGACGGACCGGTGGCCCGAGGATCGGCCGTGGTGGCTGACAGCCTGGGACAGCGACAAGTGAAGACTTGCGGGTGGACGTGGTGCACGGGCGGTGCATCCCTCTACGGCGTCAGTTTGGTGGTTGAGCCACAGAAAAACCACCGAGTGGACGGTTTCCAGGTTTGGGCCTAAAACCTGGGCGCTGGCGGGTTTCTGAGTTTGGGCCACAAAACTCAGGTGACGGACGACAGGTTTCCCGGTTCCGGCCTCAAAACCGGGGGATGGCCCAGGTTTCCCGGTTTCGGTCTAAAAATCGGGGGGAGGTCCGTGAAAAGGATGAGCGGCGCTTGGCGGCACGTGGCAGCATCCGGTGAGGTCGCATCGAGGCGAAGCTACCCGATGTGCGGGCGTGGCCGTCAGATCAACATCAACTCGAGTTGGTCAGGAATACCCTTAGGGTTAGCCTGCTCGCTCATTAGCTGTAGGGGTAGAAGGGGAATAATTGTATTAGGCTATATTAGGAGAGGCAGCCCCTCCCTCCAAACTATCTCAGCCATTGCTATTTTCATTCTAGGGTTTCCTGCTCTCCCAATCCCTGATGTAGCTACTGAGATCCGCAGAGACGGTGAACAATACCTCTGTGTATTTGGATTTTGCAGAAACAGGACCGGATTCCCGTTGTCTCCTCGTGGGGACGAATTTCGGCTGGCAATCATGATTGTGATTCGCATTTTGAACTTGTTCTTCGCGTTCTTAATTCATTTGTTCATGACTTTCCCGTCACTCGATCTCCCTCCTCGCTGCGTCTTTTTCGAATCCACTTGAATCAACATGTTCTTTGATGTGAGGAGAACATTTCCACCGAAGGAATTCATCTCTACCCTCACGAACAAGTAGATCGGGTCGATTCAAGTTTCGTGGCAACTTTTCCGTTCCTACACCTTCCCTTTTGATTTCCCGTTGATTTGAGCAGATGATTTCTTAGGGATAGTCTCCCAACTACCTAAGGATCATTTCCTCCAAGTTTGAGATCTTGGGATTTTGATTTGGTTCGGATTTGAGAAGATTTGGGAGATGGACGACCGAAATCGCCCTCTCTGCACAGCCGCGGACAGCCGCCGTTTGGGGCGCGGACAGTCCGGGCATCGGGACTCAGCCGAACAGTGGTTGTTCGTCGCGGTGCACAGTCCCTCGATTTGACCTGCGGACAGTCCGCCATTGGGACTCGTGGACAGTCCGGGAACGTCTAGGGGACTTTCAGCAACACTGCGTTTTTGGCATTTTGGCCGGCGGACAGTCCGCCACCACACCGCGGACAGTCCACAGTAGGCGCGGACAGTCCGGGACTGGGACTCCAGACAGTCCGGGATTTGGCTGAGTTTTGAGTTTCAGTGCGTTTGCTCTCGCGGCTTTTTGGCTTGGTTTTTGGACTTCTCGTTTCGCCCTAAAGTTCACCAAGGAACCTCTCTAGGTATCTTTGCTACTCGTTAGCATAGCTATTTGGAGATTTCCCGACATAGCCATCCATCTACGTTCGGGAGTTGGTTTTTAAAGTTGAACTTGAGCCGAAGCTTTTGGGTTTTGACTCGCTCTCATTTGGTGGTGCCTCGCTGTGATCCTAGGGATCATCCACCCTCTTCCAAGGGTCGTGGGCATCACGTTTTGCACTCGAAGCTTTTGGGGTTGTTTTGTGGGATAGAGGTCAAAGTTTTGAAAGAAATTTTTAGGCTCCCATTCACCCCCCCCCCCTCTGGTCGCTTTCTGGTAGCATTCTCGGTCCTTCAATTGGTATCAGAGCGGGTTAAGGATCTTCCACCTTAGCCGGTTCCAGATCCACAGAAGGCGACATGGATTGCGGCGTGGGCAAACCGCCGTTTTTCGATGGGACGAACTATGCGTATTGGAAGATACGCATGTCGGCCTATCTCCAGAGTATGGGTGCTTCTATTTGGGATATTTGCAACTCTGCAGATTACGTGGTCTTGGCTGCTCGTGTGACTCAGCATCAGATCGATGAGCACGATGCCAATAGCCGAGCTTGTAATGCTCTTTTCTCATGTTTGAGCATGTCTGAGTTTGATCGCGTTTCTCACCTCGCTACGGCTCGGGAGATTTGGGATACCCTCATGCGTTTTCATGAAGGAACCACTCAAGTCAAGACCCATCTCTACGAGTCGCACAAGCGAGAGTATGAGAACTTTCGACACATGCCTGGCGAGAGCATAGAAAGTTTATTCGCTCGCTATCAGGTGATTGTCGATAGGATGAGGGCTAACAAGGAGCTGTTGCCTTTCGATGATCATGAGAGGGCTCTCAAGCTTTTACACACTCTCGATCGGTCGGTGTGGGACTCTAAGGTTCAGGCGATCATCGAATCACCTAACTATGAGACTCTCACGTGCGACGAGCTCTTTAGTAAGCTTAAGTCCAGTGAGATTGACGCCATGGCGAGGGCTTCTTATGAAAATCCTTCTGGACCGTCGATGGCTTTGGTTTCTGGCTCTTCTGCTAACACCTCTGGAGGCTTTGCTTTGTCATCTCTTCTTTCTGTCACCGAGGAGCAGCTGGAGTTCATGGCGGACGACGAGTTGGCCCTACTTGCCAACCGGTTCTCGCAGTTCCACAACAACCACATGAACCATCACCCCAGAGGAGGACGAGGTGGCTGCTACGGGTGTGGAGGCTCGGACCACTTCATCGCCAATTGCCCGAAGAAAAACAAGCAAGTCTTCGGCAAGGTGGATCATGACCACAAGTATGACTCCGGCAAGTGCAAGGAGAAGTATGTCCCCACCAAGCACAGGCGGAGGGGCGGCTTCAACAAGGAGTACATCAAGGAGAAGTACTTGGAGAAGGCCCAAGCCGAGCAGCGTGCCTTCTTTGCCACGCTGAAAGGTCGAGATGGCGGACTAGAGGGGGGTGAATAGTCCTTTCTAAAATTAAACGTAGCGGCTAACCGAAACAAATGCGGAATTAAAACTATCGATCTAGCCAAGACTACACCCCTCTACTTATACTCTATGACACCTTACAAAAGATCCTAAACAAAGCAAATAAGGTGTCGGGCTAGCTAGAGCTCACCTAAACAATCTAGCTTGCAAGGTCACACAAACCTATGCAACTAGTACTTCAAACACGGGGGAGCTCCTACACAATCTAGTAAGCAAAGCACAAAGCATAAGCTCACTAGCAATGCTCAATAACAAGGCTACACAAGCCAAATTAGAGAGCTCAACTTAGCTACACAAACTAAGCAACTAAACACTAGCACAGGAATTAGTATTCAAGTACAAGCTAGTGTAAAGTATAGCACAGTCGGTACTACTGGGCTTTTATGCCGGTACTACCGAGCACCTGTAGGAAGCTACGAAATCGAAGTGGATGAGATGCAATCTCAGATCTAGCAATTACCCCACTTCCCTAGATGATGTAGATGACGAATGTAGCTTCCCCACGTCTTGATTCCTTGCTAAAAGGTAGATCGAGTCTTCCCAACCTAAGATAGAGTGAAGGAGGGAGGAAGAACACGAAGAACACAAACAAGCGTAATATGCAAGGAACAAAGAACAATAAGAGCAACAAGAGACGGGGACACAAGATTTTATCCCGAGGTTCACTTGGTTGCCACCAAGCTAGTCCCCGTTGAAGCAAGCCCAAGGTTGCCGCCGATCCTCTCGCTAGTGGTGACACTAAGCCAACCTCTCCACGATGGAGTGCTCACCAAGAGCTCTAGCTTTTGATCCGGCCGGACCACTTGGCGCTCTTCACGCCTCTTCTCCACTAGAGTTGCTCTTCGCGATCTCCCGCAGGGCGAGCACAATGCCCCTCACAAAGCTTCTCCGGAGCCACGCACAATCTTCACGCGGGCTTCACGACGGAGACACGCACCAAGCCGTCTAGGAGGTGGCAACCTTCAAGAGTAATAAGCACCACCGGCTTGCAACTCGAATACCTAGTGCCACTCGATGCTATCTCTCAAAGCAACGCACTAGGATCGCTCTTCTCACACAATCGGATAAGCACTAAAGCATATGTGTGTTAGAGGGCTCTCTAGCACATCCACACAAGCCACCAAGGCTTTGGAGTGCTCAGCCGGCCGGCCCAAAGCTGGTCTCAACGACTATATATAGCCCCAAGGCCCAACTAGCCGTTATGCCCCTTCACTGGGCAAACTGCGCTTCGGTCGGTAGTACCGACTACCTTACTTATAGCCGTTACACGAAGCATTGACCTGATGGAACCACCAACCCTCTGGTCGGTACCACCGGGGGTCGGTAGTACCGGCCCTATGGAGGTACTACCGACAGGCCAAACTCGATCCACACAGAGAGCACCAGACTGCCTCAAACCTTGATGCCACCAATGGTCGGTAGTACCGGCCCTATGGCGGTACTACCGACAGGCCAACTTTGGATCTACAAAGAGATCATCCAAAACTCCTCCAGAACTCGGTACCACCGACCCCCTGGTCGGTACTACCGAGCCCGGTACTACCGTCCCTATGGCGGTACTACCGGTAGGCCAAAAATGGCCCAACACAGAGAACATGCGATCTGCGCACGGAGGGGTCGGTACTACCGGCCTTAGGGTCGGTACTACCGACTTCAGCATCCTGAACTCCTCGCTAAAATGGCCATAACTCTTAGCTCCGATTTTGATGATCTTGGACATTTTGGAAAGCTTATTCAGAGGGCTACACATCCTACAAACAAAGCTAATCCAACTCACAAAGGGTTAGTACAGAATTCCAATCCAAGATCCATTGCTTCTCTTTTTGAACCAAAGCTTTCTCCGAAACTTCTCCAAACTTCTTCTCCTTTGCAAATGTGCCAACACCACCAAGTGTATACAACCTTGCGCATGTGTGTTAGCATTTTCACAAACATTTTTCAAAGGATTTTCACTTGCTCTCACCATGCCACTCGATCCTAGTAACAACGCAATGTTAGATCGCTCAAGTGGCACTAGATGACCGATATGCAAACAAGTTTGCTCCTCTTAATAGTACGACCATCTATCCTAAACCCGGTCATAATATTCTCTACTCACCAATGACCGGTGAAATGAAATGCCCTACAAATATACCTTTGCCTTGCGCATTCCATTCCATCTCCTTCGGTGTTGATGCAATGCATGCACCAACCTCTCATCAAATGATATGATCCACTTCATATCATCACATGGCCTCCATGGTCCATTGATCTTGACATCACTTGCTCTTCACCCTTGCTTCGGTCCTTCGGTGCCAAGTCTTGCTTAAGCCTACCGACACTCAGTACCAACGGCTTCAAAGCCTCCAACTTGCCCTTCACCTTCGCAACCGGTCCATCAAGCCAAGTCTTGCCTTGATCTTCACCATCTGAGCCACATGACTCCATGTCATGTTTCATGTGCATTAAGCTCCTTCATCACATGTGTGAGCCTTGCAACATCTTCCGAGCCATTTCACCTCTATGACATATGTTGCTCACACATGATGTACTTGTGGACTAATCTCCTGTGTATCTCACATAAACACCATTAGTCCACCTAAAGTTGTCACTCAATTACCAAAACCAAACTAGGACCTTTCACACGCTCAGCGACGTCGATGACTCGGATGATGACTCCGCTGCATCAAGCGATGACCAGTCCGAGAAGAAGAAGAAGATCGAGGACAAGCTGAACGGCCTCTGTTTCTTCGCCGACAACGAGGGCTTCTGCACCATGGCCCTCGGCGATGAGGTCAACAGCGAGCTGGAGGAGATCCCTCAGGACGACGACGACACCTCTCAGGTATCTCAAACTCCTAACAAACTCTCTGCTGAGGTTGACAAGCTTACTGCTGCTCTTCTTAGTCAAGATAAACTGCTTAGGCTTGCCGCTAGAGAGAGAAAGGAGTTTAGCAGGAAGTGGGAGGACGTGGTAAAAGAGCTTGAGTCTCTCAAGTCCTCCATTATCGTGTCTGAGGAGGATGAGTGTGAGATGTGCTCCAAGCACATGACTGACCTTCTCACTTTGAGGGGGAAGTATGTTGCGTTGGTTGGAGAGATGGATGAGCTGAAGGCTAGACCAGGGTTGCTGGGTGCGTGCAAGTCTTGTGCAGGCTTGCAATCCGAGTTGGCAGAGAAGAATGCCAAGATTGTGTCTTTTGAGAAGGCCAGCTCAGGTAGCACTTGTGTGTCTAGGTGTGCTTTGTGTGTGGGTTTGGAGATGGAGATTGTAAACGTGAAGTATGACAATATGCAAACCGAGGAAGAAAACACATACCTTCGGACCATCTTGTCATGGGTGTCTTGTGGGGAGCCGCAGCTTGGGATGAGGATAGCCCAATTCAAACGTGTTGCTGGAGGTCCCGGTGTTGGTTTTGCTCAGGGTGTTGAGTGTGCTTCATCTTTCGGGAAGGTTAGAGAGTTTATTTGTCTTAAGCCGTGTGAGAAGCCCAACTCCACCACTACTCCCAAACTGACCAAGATTCCACCCAAAGAGCCTCTCAAACCTAACACCAAGGATGGAGTGTTTGTGGAACCTCCAAGAGCTCCACCCAAGAAACAGACATGGGCTCCAAAACCAAACCACCTCAGGAACAAGCTAGACACTATGCCACCAATCCATGAGGAGCAAATGCCGCAAAAGAGCCAAGTGATCCACACCCACTACCGTGAGTACCAACAACCCCCTATGAGAGCGGTGAGGTACCACTGTGAGCACTGTGGGAGAGATGGACACTTGAGGGAGTTTTGCTTTCGGTGCAAGAGAGAGGAGCGTCGTGCAAAGGAGATGAACAACTCGGACATGTACCATCCTTTCCATGATGTACATGTGCTGAAGGTTCAGAGGAGAGCTGCTAGGCCTAGAGGTCCAATGCCTCAAGGCCCTAGGCCGCAAGGAGGTCGTGCCCTGTGGGAGCCTGCTTTTGTAGGTTTTGGACCCCGTGGCTGTGGCTTTGCTGTTGAGAGTTACCCCCCACCGCGTTTTGAGTATCGCGATGGACGCTCTTCCCTTAGCGGACCACGTTTTCCTATACGTGGTGATCGCTTTCCCCGTAGGCGTGCTAGGAATGGTTTTGCTACTAACTGTTCTTTTGAGCAGCAGGCCCAACACTGGTACACTTTCCATTTTACTCACCCCAGTGTTGGACCGTATGCTCACCCTATGTATTTTTATTGATGTAGGTAAAAGGATTGGAGGACATTTGGTTGGTGGATTCCGGGTGCTCAAGGCATATGACCGGAAACGCCAAGTGGTTCTCCGGTCTTCGTCCAGTTGCCATAAAGGAGTTTATCACCTTCGGCGACAATAGCAAAGGTAAAGTGTTGTCTCGTGGGTCGGTGCGAGTTAATCAGAACTTTGTGTTGCATGATGTTGCTCTTGTTTCTAACTTGCATTTTAACCTTCTTTCTGTTTCGCAACTCTTTGATGATGACTATGAGATTCGTTTTAAGTCGAATCTTAGTTGTATTTTAGATCCTCAGGGCAATCTTGTGTGTTTGATTTCGCCCTTTGGGAAAGTCTTTCGTGCGAATTTCTCGGAGTCATTTGGAATTTCTCGGTGTCTTTTGGCTGGACCTTCTTCCTCTGATCTTTGGAAGTGGCATAGGAGACTAGGTCATCTGAGCTTCGACTTGCTTGCAAGGCTTAGTTCACTGGCTTAATCTGAGGATTGCCCAAGTTGTACATGGAGAAGGATCTTGTTTGCCATTCTTGTAGACATGGGAAAATGGTAGCCGCTCCCCACCATCCGGTGAATCAGGTTATGACTAAGCGCCCTGGAGAGCTTTTGCATATGGACCTTGTCGGTCCGGCTCGGGTGAGCTCGGTTGGGGGGAAGTGGTATGTGCTTGTTGTTGTTGATGACTTTTTGAGATATTCGTGGGTTTTCTTTTTAGCTGAGTAAACTGAGACTTTCACTTTTGTTCATAATTTGATCTTGCGACTTCAGAACGAGTTCCCTAAGAACTCTATGAGAGCTATTCGTAGTGATAATGGTTCCGATTTTAAGAACACAGATTTTGAGAAGTTTTGTAACTCTTTGGGTTTGGAGCATCAGTTTTCTTCCCCCTACACATCGCCACAAAATGAAAGGAAAAATCGGACCCTTGTAGAGATGGCCAGGACGATGCTCAATGAGCATAGGACTCCTAGGCGGTATTGGGCCGAGGCTATTAACACTGCATGCTACATTTCCAATCGCATTTTTCTCCATGCTTTCTTGAAGAAGACTTCTTATGAGTTGCGATTTGGGAAGCAACCCAAAATGAGTTATTTTAGAGTTTTTGGTTGCCACTGTTTTATACTTAAGAAAGGCAACTTGGACAAGTTTGAGTCTCGTTCTTCTGACGGTGTATTTTTGGGTTATGGTAATCATACTCGTGCATATCGTGTACTTAACCTTGATACTAACCGAGTCATGGAGACATCCGATGTCACCTTCGACGAGACCATGCATTGTCCTTCTTCTAGATTTGAGCGTGAAGGTGATCACGAGGTTGACGAACCTCTTTTTGATGATGAGGAAGAAGGTGCTGAAGGGATTGATGACCCAGCACTTCCTCCACCTGCTGTGCCGGTTGGGTCGACTTCGACCACGACTGCTCGCGGCCCCGACCCGTCTTCTTCCACTACATGGGGGCCGTGTGATCCACCACCTCGGGTTGTACCACTTGTACCCGAGGAGGCACCAGCTACTTTTGAGGGGGAGGTTACTTCAGCAAGGGAGGGGCCATGACACATTCAGCACCAACACCCTTCTCAACAGATGATCGGTGACATCCACGAACGCGTCACTCGGTCTAGGTCACAACAAATCTCCCACTTTGCTCATTCTGCATTTGTTGCTGATTTTTAACCCCGAGATGTTGGACACGCTTTATCTGATCCGGATTGGGTTAATGCCATGCATGAGGAGCTTGAAAATTTTGACATAAATTGGGTTTGGGTTCTTCTTCCTCTTCCTCCTGAGTGTCACCCTATTGGGACAAAATGGGTTTTCAAAAACAAACAAGGAGAAGATGGCCATGTTGTGAGAAACAAGGCCAGACTTGTAGCCCAGGGGTATAGTCAGAAGGAGGGGATAGACTATGAGGAGACTTTTTCTCCTGTAGCTCATTTGGAGGCAATTAGGATCCTCTTGGCTTTTGCTGCATCCAAAGGTTTTAAACTTTTTCAAATGGATGTCAAGAGTGCCTTCCTAAACGGCTACATAGAAGAAGAGGTGTATGTGAAACAACCCCCGGTTTTGAAAATCCCAAGTTTCTAAACTATGTTTTCAAACTTCACAAAGCTGTGGACCACGAGTTCCAACAACACCCATGTCGACCACGAGTACCAACAACACCCATGGCGACCACGACGACCCTGGATGCGGACAAGGATGGAGAAGCTGTGAACCAGAAGGAGTACCAGAGTATGATCGGGTCGCTGCAGTACCTGACGGCGACACGCCCGGACATTCCGTTCGCGGTGTGTCTCTGCGCGCGCTTTCAGGCGTCACCGCGCACTTCTCACCGTTAGGCGATCAAGCACATTATGAGGTACTTATGTTTCACACCTGAGTTCGGGATTTGGTATTCTGCTTCTTCCACCCTCTCCCTTTGCAGTTACTCAGATGCTGATTTTGCTGGTTGCCAACTTGAGCGCAAGTCCACTTCTGGGACTTGTCAGTTTTTGGGTTCTTCTCTTGTATCTTGGTCTTCTCACAAGCAGTCTAGTGTCGCTCAGTCTACCACAGAGGTTGAATATGTTGCTGCGGCTAGCTGTTGTTCTCAGTTGTTGTGGATGATGGCCACTTTGCGTGATTTTGGTCTGAGCTTTTCTCGAGTTCCATTGCTTTGTGATAGCACGAATGCAATTAGCATTGCTAAGAACCCCGTGTTGCATTCTAAGACCAAACACATTGATGTGCGCTTTCATTTCTTGCGAGACCACTATGAGAAGGGTGATATCGACCTTCACCATGTCGATACTCATCTTCAGTTGGCAGATATTTTCACCAAGCCTTTGGACCAATCAACCTTTGCTAGGTTGAGAGGTGAGCTTGGTGTGTGTTTTCCCTTTTAGTTGGGGGAAACATTTTGGTTATTGTATCATAGACTGACTTCTTTCATTTCTAGCTTTCGCATTTCATCATATTTTTTGGCATCTCTATCTTCTCGAGATTCATGTCTATAATCTGTAGAATGAATCTATGCTCTGATTAGTGTATGCTCTAATGATATATGATGATGCATGTAGCCTAGGCTCTTTTTGATCACTGATACATGTTGTGAGTTGAGCTACTTTTCAGAATTGTGAATATGCATCATTCAACATAAAAATTGAAACGTGTTCACCATTGAGTTTGGCAACTAGCATGTTTAGAAGGTGTTGAAGTCACCTTTGCTTTTCATATATGCTAGGTTACTATGTCTCTAGTTCTAAGTCCTTCACTTGCTTGGTGTGTTCATATTCTGTTAAAATTTGAACCAAGTCTAAGTGAATTGAAAAGATCGAGATGGGATTACTTGACAACACATCACAGTATCGAGATTGTTTCTCATTGCACTTTGAGTCAAACTTGAGCCGTGTAGTGTAAGACCGAAACCGTTGCTTCAAGCTTCTGATTGCTTATGCATAGGCTTAGCTCGGTTGAAAAGTTAGGCAATGTCAAGTTTTCAACCTCTCGCAATCACATGCTGAAATTTCAAACTTGTGTAATCACAGCTGCAACTCCGATGAAATTTTGAAAGCACAAGTCTATGTTTCATCCTACAGCATGATGATTGAACTTTGCTAGGGGTAGTTCACCTTTTATACATGTTTAGCACTTGTGTAACTTCCTGTTTATACATATTTGGTGCTATTTTGATGGTGAAACCCTTTCTGAATGACTTAAAATTGCTCATTTTGCTCATATGTGAAGGACCGAGAATGCAATAGCAAGGCGACCAGAGGGGGGGTGACTGGGAGCACAAAAATTTCTCTCAAAACTTTGGCCTTTTGTCCCCAAAATCAACCCTGAATGCTTCGATCGAAACCGTGATGCCCACGACCCTTGGAAGAGGGTGGATGATCCCTAGGATCACAGCGAGGCACCACAAAGCGATATCAAACCAAACGTCAAAGACACCGGCACAAGTTTGACCCTCAAAAACCAAGTCCCGAACGTAAATAGACAGCTACGTCGAGAAAATCCTAAATACATATGCTAACTAGTAGCAAAGATACCTAGAGAAGTTCCTTGATCAACTCTAGGGCCAAACGAGAAATCCAGAAACCGAGCGGAGAAGCCGGGAGAGCAAACACACCAAAACTCAACAAGCAGCCGACTCCCGGACTGTCCGCCAGTACGGTCCCGGACTGTCCGGCTTAACCGCAGACTGTTCGCGGGGGGATGGCGGACTGTCCGCCGGCCAAATCCCCGAAACAGCACTGTTGCTGCAAGTCCCCTGGACGTTCCCGGACTGTCCGCGAACTCCAACTGCGAACTGTCCGACGGTCAACCAAAAACCAAACGGTCGAAGAACAGAGCCACTAGTCCGGCTCGTCCCCGACGCGTGGACTGTCTGCGCCCTGGCTGGCGGACTGTCCGCCAACACCCAGTGAGGGCGAATTTGGTCGCCTCTCACATGAATCCTCCCAAATTCTAATCAAATCTCAATCCCACGATCCCAAACTTGGAGAAGATGATCAGGAGGTAGTTAGGAGACTATCCCCAAGAAATCATCGGCTCAAATCGATTCAATCACTGGGAAATCGAAAGGGGAGGAGTATGAACGAAAAAGCACCACGAAAACGAAATCGACCCGATCTACTTGTTCGTGAGGAGTTAGATGAATTCCTTCGGTGGAAATGATCTCCTCACTATAAAGAACAAGTTGATTCAAGTGGAATTCGGAAAGATGCAGCAGGGAGGGAGATCGAGTGACGGGAAAAACATGGAGAAACGAAGAACTCGAAGAACATGAACAAAACGCGAATCAATTCATCGATCTGCAACCGTGTGGCTGCCACACGCTATAACAGTGAGATTACGGTCTCACTTCCTCAAAATCTCCAGTACACAGAGGTATGGTTCTCTGCGGATCTCAGCTAGCTACAGCAGGGGATTGGGAGAGCAGGAAACCCTAGAAGCAAAGAGCAAATGACTGAGATACTAGGGGAGGAGGGTGTCTCCCTCTACTTATCCTGTTTCTAATTCCTACTCTACCCCTCTCTAATTACAGAGCGAACCAGCTAAACCCTAGGGTTATTCTGGACCAACTCGAAGATGCTGGTGATCCGACGGCCATGCCCGCACAACTGGTAGCGTTGCCTCGACGCAACCTCACCGATTGCCGCCACGTGCCGCCACGGCTCCGCTCATCCTTTTCACGGACTTCGCCCCCGGTTTTGAGGCCCAAACCGGGAAACCAGCCTTCACGACCAACCCCCGGTTTTGAGGCCCAAACTGGGAAACCAGCCGACCGTAGCCTGAGTTTTGTGGCCCAAACTCAGCAAACCCACAACACCTAGGTTTTGAGGCCCAAACCTGGAAACCGTCCTCAGCCCGAGTTTTGTGGCCCAAACTCGGAAACCATTAGCACCCAGGTTTTGAGGCCCAAACCTGGAAACCGTCCACTCGGTGGTTTTTCGGTGGCTCAACCACCAAACCGAAGCCGTAGAGGGGATGCACCGCCCGTGCACCCCGTCCACCGACACGTGTCCCCAGGTCCTCGACCCAGGCAACACCGTGCCCGCAAGTCTTCGCTTGTCGCTGTCCCAGGCTGTCAGCCACCACAACTGATCCTCAGGCCACTGGTCCCTCAGTCCAAGCCTCACGCCCGCCCTTCACCGCTCCCGGTCCGTCGGCACGGCACGTCTCTACTTGACCTTCACCTTGCCCTCGATCACTGTATCCGTGCTCGACACCTGCACAACACAAGCCAAAGAACATGCGCATCATCCCAGTTGACAATCACTCATCACTTAGAGACTCGGCATACACCCATGTATCCGCAATCTCCCCCTTGATGAGTGCATTGTCAACTACCAACACAAATCATAATGAATAGAGGAAGGAAGGAAGAAGGAGAGAGAACTCGACCAAATGACCCAAAAGCATATCAAAGCCGAAGAAGGTCAAGTGGAAGGAGCAAAACAACTTGGTTCCCAAAGACATGGGCAATGGCTCGACGCAACCAAGCAAAGCAAAACTAGCCCTCAAGAAGAGGTAGAACAGGCTCAACACCGCTAGCGAGAAAACTTGATACCAATTGAAGGACTGAAAAGAAGCTGAAAATGTTTGCTAGTTCCTCAAGAAAGAGGCAAAGGCTCAACACAACTAGCAAACTCTCCCTCAACTAGTGCACACAACCCAGGGAACTCATGATTTGTCAATATTTTCTCCCCCTTAGTTGAAAATGCATCATCAAGCAAATGTGCACACGCACTCAAATGTCTCCCCCTGGACAGAATATCTCCCTCCAAAAATGCATATGAGTAAAAATGCAAGTTAGTAGCTTTAGAAATAGAATCAAGAGAGTGCAAGGATGCTCTACACAGTTCTCATCCGATGACTCAACAGCATCTATAAGAAGCTAGCAAAGGCTCAAACTGATCATCAGATACGAAA
This sequence comes from Coix lacryma-jobi var. lacryma-jobi, assembly GCA_009763385.1. Taxonomy (NCBI): domain Eukaryota; kingdom Viridiplantae; phylum Streptophyta; class Magnoliopsida; order Poales; family Poaceae; genus Coix; species Coix lacryma-jobi. Next base: position 43,246,303 of record CM019826.1, read on the forward strand.
TATGAATATGAGAGCAAAAGAGCAGTTTTCAACTAAAAAGGGTTGACCATCAAAATAGCACTAAGTATGTGAAGACAGAAAATCAGACAAGTGCTAAACATGTATACAAGGTGAACTACCCCTAGCATAGTTCAATCATCATGCTATGGAATGAAACATAGACTTGTGTATGCAAAATTTTATCGGAGTTGCAGTGGTTAATTTACACAAGGTCAAATTTCAGCATGTGATTGCGAGAGGTTGAAAGCTTGTCATTGCCTAACTTTACAACTGTGCGAAGCCTATGCAGAAGCAATCAGAAGCTTAAATCAACAGTTTCGGTCATACACTACACAGCTCAAGTTTAACTCAAAGTGCAATGAGAAACAGTCTCGAAACTGTGATGTGCTGACAAACAATCCCATCTCGATCTTTCCAAAATACTTGACTTGGTTCAGAATTTAAAGCAGAATATGAACATACCAAGCAAGTGAATGACTCAGAACTAGAGACATAGCAACCTAGCATATATGAAAGGCACGAGTGAAATCTACACATCCTACACATGCTAGTTGCATATCTCAATGGTGAACATTTTCAGATTTTAGGTTTATTACACAAGTTCACCGTTCACAAAATGGCTCAGCTCACAACATGTATCAGTGATCAGAAAGAGAATAAGCTACAACATCATCATAAAGCATTGGAGCAAATACTATATAGAGGATAGTAACATTCTTCAGATTATATACATGAAGCTCTGAATGGAAAAATGCAAGATGAAATGCAAAGATGCATGAAGAAACCAAAAGAAAAACACAAAGTCAGTTTATAAGACAAGAGCCAAAATGTTTCCCCATCTAAAAGGGAAAACACACACCAAGCTCACCTCTCAACCTAGCAAAAGTTGATTGGTCCAAAGGCTTGGTGAAAATATCAGCCAACTGATGATGAGTATCGACATGGCGAAGGTCGATATCACCCTTCTCATAGTGGTCTCGCAGAAAATGAAAGCGCACATCAATGTGTTTGGTCTTAGAGTGCAGCACGGGGTTCTTAGCAACGCTAATAGCACTCGTGCTGTCACAAAGCAAAGGAACGCGAGAAAAGCTCAGACCAAAATCACGCAAAGTGGCCATCATCCAGAGTAACTGGGAACAGCAGCTAGCCACAGCAACATACTCAGCCTCCGTGGTAGACTGGGCGACATTAGACTGCTTGCGAGAAGACAACGAAACAAGAGAAGAACCAATAAACTGGCAAGTCCCATAAGTGGACTTGTGATCAATGCGACAACCAGCAAAATCGGCATCGGAATAACCGCAAAGAGAGAGGGTGGAGGAAGCAGAATACCAAATCCCAAATTCTGGAGTGAAGGATATGTACCTCATAATGCGCTTGACCGCCTGACGGTGCGAGGTGCGTGGCGACGACTGAAATCGCGCGCAAAGACACACCGCGAACTGAATGTCCGGGCGTGTCGCCGTCAGGTACAGCAGCGACCCGATCATACTCTGGTACTCCTTCTGGTCCACCGCTTCTTCATCCACATCCGCATCCAGGGCCGTCGTGGATCGACATGGGTGTTGGAAAAGGCTTGGCCTCACCCATATCGAACTTCTTCAATATGTCCTTGGTATACTTACCCTGGTGCATGAATGTCCCTTCCTGGGATTGCTTGATTTGCAACCCGAGGAAAAATGTCAATTCGCCCATCATGCTCATCTCAAATTCCCTGCTCATAGTGTCTGCAAACTTGGCAACCAAAGCATGAGAAGAACCACCGAAAATGATATCATCCACGTAAATCTGGACCAAGAGAGTATCATTGCCTTGCTTGAGGAGGAAAAGCGTTTTATCCACACATCCCATTTTAAAACCCTTAGCAAGCAAAAAGGTTTTCAACCTATCATACCAGGCTCTAGGGGCTTGTTTCAAACCATACAAAGCTTTGTGAAGTTTAAAAATGTGGTTTGGAAACTTGGGATTTTCGAAACCGGGGGGTTGTCTAACATATACTTCTTTTCTATGTAGCCGTTTAAGAAGGCACTCTTGACATCCATTTGAAAAAGTTTAAACCCTTTGGATGCAGCAAAGGCCAAGAGTATCCTAATAGCCTCCAAACGAGCTACAAGAGCAAAAGTCTCCTCATAGTCTATCCCCTCCTTCGGACTATACCCTTGGGCTACTAGTCTGGCCTTGTTTCTCACAACATGGCCATCCTCTCCTTGTTTGTTTTTGAAACCCCATTTTGTCCCAATAGGGTGACACTCAGGAGGAAAAGGAACCAAAACCCAAACCCGATTTCTTTCAAAGTTTTCAAGCTCCTCATGCATGGCATTGACTCAATCTGGATCAGATAAAGCGTGTCCAACATCTCGGGGTTCAAAATCTGCAACAAATGCAGAATGAGCAAAGTGAGAGATTTGTTGTGACCTTGACCGAGTGACCCATTCGCCGATGCTGCCGATCATCTATTGAGGTGGGTGTTGGCGTTGGATGTGTTGTGGCGCCTCCCCAACTGATGTAGCCTCCCCCTCAACAGCAGCTGGCGCCTCCTCGGGTACAAAGGGTACCGCTCGAGGTGGCGGATCCCACGACCCCCAAGATGAAGAAGTGTCGGGGCCGTGAGTCGTAGTAGAGGTCGCTCCTTGCGGCACAATAGGTGGAGGGGGTGCTGGATCATCCATACCTTCAGCACCCTCATCCTCGTCATCAAAGAGAGGCTCGCCAACCTCATGATCACCTGCACGCTCAAAACGAGAAGAAGGACAAACCATGGTCTCGTCGAAGGTGACATCTGATGTCTCCATGACTCGGTTAGTATCAAGGTTAAGTACACGATATGCACGAGTATGAGTGCCATAACCCAAAAATACACCGTCAGAAGATCGAGACTCAAATTTGTCCAGGTTGCCTTTCTTAAGTATAAAACAGTGGCAACCAAAGACTCTAAAATAACTCACTTTGGGCAGTTTTCCAAAACGCAACTCATACGAAGTCTTTTTCAAGAAAGCTCAGAGAAAAATGCGATTGGAAATGTAGCATGCAGTGCTCATAGCTTCGGCCCAATATCGCCTAGGAGTCCTATGCTCATCGAGCATCGTCCTGCCATCTCTACAAGGGTCCGATTCTTCCTCTCCACAACACCATTTTGTGGCGGTGTGTAGGGGGAAGAAAATTGATGCTCTAAACCCAAAGAGTTACAAAACTTCTCAAAATCCGAATTCTTGAATTCGGAACCATTATCACTCCTAATAGCTCGCATCGAGTTCAAAGGGAACTCGTTCTGAAGACGCAAAATCAGATTGCGAGCAAAGGAGAAAGTCTCAGTTTTCTCAGCTAAAAAGAAAACCCACGAATATCTTGAAAAGTCGTCAACAACAACAAGCACATACCACTTCCCCCCAACCGAGCTCACCCGAGCCAGACCAACAAGGTCCATGTGCAAAAGCTCTCTAGGGCGCTTGGTCATGACCTGAGTCACAGGATGGTGGGAGCGGCAACCATCTTCCCATGTCTACAAGAATGGCAAACAAGATCCTTCTCCATGGATAACTTGGGCAATCCTCGGATTAGGCCAAGTGAACTAAGCCTTGCAAGCAAGTCGAAGCTCAAGTGACCAAGTCTCCTATGCCATTTCCAAAGATCAGAGGAGGAAGGTCCAGCCAAAAGACAACGAGAAATTCCAAACGACTCTGAGAAATCCACATGAAAGACTTTTCCAAAGGGCGAAATCACACAAACAAGATTGCCCTGAGGATCCAAGATGCGACTGAGATTCGGTTTAAAACGAATCTCATAGTCATCATCGAAAAGTTACGAAACAGAGAGAAGGTTAAAATGCAAGTTAGAAACAAGAGCAACATCGCGCAACACAAAGTGCTCATTAACTCGCATCGACCCACGAGACAACACCTTACCTTTGCTATTGTCGCCGAAGGTGATAAACTCCTTTCCGGCGACTGGACTAAGACTGGAGAACCACTTGGCATTTCCGGTCATGTGCCTCGAACATCCGGAATCCACCAACCAAACGTTCTCCAATCGTTTTACCTACATCAATAAAAAGACATAGGGTGAGCATACGGTCCAACACTGGGGTGAGTGAAATAGGAATTATACTAGTGTTGGGCCGGCTGCTCAAAAGAACGGTTAGCAGAAAAACCATTCCTAGCACGCTTACGGGAAGAGCGATCACCATGTAGAGGAAAACGTGGTCCGCTAAGGGAAGAGCGTCCATCGCGATACTCAAAATGCGGTGGTGGAAAACGCTCAATTACAAAGCCACCGCCGCGGGGTCCATAGCCCAAACTGCAGGCTCCCGCCGGGCTCGACCTCCTTGCAGCCTAGGCCTAGGAACTTGAGGTTTTGGACCTCTAGGCCTAGCAGCACGCCTCTGAACATTCGGCACATGTACATCATGGAAAGGATGGTACATGTCTGTGTTGTTCATCTCCTTTGCACGGCGCGCCTCTCTCTTGCGCCGAAAGCAAAACTCACTCAAGTGTCCATCTCTCCCACAATGCTCACAATGGTACCTCACCGCTCTCATAGGGGGTTGTTGGTACTCACGGTAGTGGGTGTGGATCACTTTGCCCTTCTGTGGCATAAACACCTCTTGGATGGGTGGCATGGTGTCCAGCTTGTTCTTGAGGTGGTTTGATTTGGGAGCCCATGATTGTTTCTTGGGTGGAGCTCTCGGTGGTTCAACAAAGACCCCATCCTTGGTGTTAGGCTTGAGAGGCTCTTTGGGTGGAATCTTGGTAAGCTTGGGAGTAGTGGTGGAGTTGGGCTTCTCACATGGGTTAAGACCACTCGACTCTCCAATCTTCCCAAAAGACGAAACATCAACACCCGGAGAAAAACCTACACCTGGACCTCCAGCAGCTCGCTTGAATTGGGAGATCATCATCCCAAGCTGCGGCTCACCACTCGACACCCATGACAAGATGGTCCGAAGGTATGTGTTTTCGTCCTCGGTTTGCATCTTGTCATGCTTCACATTGGCTATCTCCATCTCCATACCCTCACAAAGAACACACCTGGACACACAAGTGCTACCCGAGCTGGCCTTCTCAAGAGACACAATCTTGTCATTCCTCTCTGCCAACTCGGTTTGCAAGCCAACACAGGACTTGCATGCACCCAACAGCGAGGATCTAGCCTTCAGCTCATCCACCTCTCCTACCAACACAGCATACTTGCTTCTCAAAGTGAGAAGGTCAGTCATGTGTGTGGTGCACATCTCACACTCCTCATCGGTAACAACTACGGTGGACTTGACAAATTCAAGTTCCTTTACCGTATCCTCCCACTTCTGCCTAAACTCCTTGCGCTCTCTAGCAGCACGCTTAAGCAACATATCCTGACTAAGGAGCGCGGCAGTAAGCTTCTCGACCTTAGCAGAAAGCTCATCGGGGGTCTGAGATACCTGGGAGGTGTCGTCGTCGTCGTCGTTCCGAGGAGTGTCCTGCAGCTCGCCGTCGACCTCTTTGCCGAGGGCCATGGTGTAGAAGCCCTCGTCGTCGGCGAAGAAGTAGAGGCCATTGAGCTTGTCCTCGATCCTCTTCTTCTTCCCGGACTCGTCGTCGCTTGAGGAAGCGGAGTCGTCATTCGAGTAATCAACGTCACTGAGTGTGGCGAAGAACGCACGCTGCTCAGCCTGGGCCTTCTCCAAGTACTTCGTCTTGATGTACTCCTTGTTGAAGCCGCCCTTCCGCTTGTGCTTCGTGGGGACGTACTTCTCCTTGCGCTTGCCAGAGTCGTACTTGTGCCCATGATCCGCCTTGCCGAAGACTTGCTTGTTCTTCTTCGGGCAATTTGCGATGAAGTGGTTGGGGTCGCCGCACTCAAAGCATCATGAGTGTCCTCCTCCGCGGCGACGGTTCATGCGGTTGTTGTGGAACCGCGAGAACCGGTTGGCGAGCAACGCCAGCTCGTCATCCCCCATGAACTCCAGCTGCTCCTCTGTGACAGCAAGAAGAGAGGAAAGTGCAAAGCCTCCAGAGGGGTTAGCAGAAGAGCCAGAAACCAAAGCCATCGACGGGCCTTAAGGATTTTCATAAGAAGCCCTCACCATGGCATTAATCTCACTGGACTTGAGCTTACTAAAGAGCTCGTCGCACGTGAGGGTCTCATAGTTAGGCGATTCGATGATCGCCTGAACCTTGGAATCCCACACCGACTGATCGAGAGTATGCAAAAGCTTCAAAGCTCTCTTATGATCGTCGAAAGGCAACAGCTCCTTGTTAGCCCTCATCCTGTTGACAATCACCTGAAAGCGAGCGAATAAACTTTCTATGCTCTCGCCAGGCATATGTCGAAAGTTCTCATACTCTCACTTGAACAACTCATAGAGACAGGTTTTGACTTGAGAGGTTCCCTCATAGAAACGCATGAGGGTAGCCCAAATCTCCTGAGCCGTGGAGAGGTGAGATACTCGATCAAACTCACTCATGCTCAAGCATGAGAAAAGAGCATTATGGGCTCGGCTATTGGCATCATGCTCATCGATCTGATGCTGAGTCACACGAGCAGCCAAGACCACGTAATCGGCAGAGTTGCAAATATCCCAAATGGAAGCACCCAAACTCTGCAGATAGGCCGACATGCGTATCTTCCAATACGCATAGTTCGTCCCATCGAAAAACGGGGGTTTGCCCATGCCGCGATCCATGTCGCCTTCGGTGGATCTGGAACCGGCTAAGGTGGAAGATCCTTAACCCGCTCCAATACCAATTGAAGGACCGAGAATGCAATAGCAAGGTGACCAGAGGCGGGGTGAATGGGAGCACAAAAATTTCTCTCGAAACTTTGGCCTTTTGTCCCCAAAATCAACCCCCGAAAGCTTCGATCGAAACCGTGATGCCCACGACCCTTGGAAGAGGGTGGATGATCCCTAGGATCACAGCGAGGCACCACAAAGCGATATCAAACCAAACGTCAAAGACACCGGCACAAGTTTGACCGTCAAAAACCAAGTCCCGAACGTAGATAGACGGCTACGTCGAGAAAATCCTAAATACCTATGCTAACTAGTAGCAAAGATACCTAGAGAAGTTCCTTGATCAACTCTAGGGCCAAACAAGAAATTTAGAAACCGAGCGGAGAAGGCGGGAGAGCAAACACACCAAAACTCAACAAGCAGCCGACTCCCGGACTGTCCGCCAGTACGGTCCTGGACTGTCCGGCTCAACCGCGGACTGTCCGCGGGGGATGGCAGACTGTCCGCCGGCCAAATCCCCGAAACAGCACTGTTGCTGCAAGTCCCCTGGACGTTCCCGGACTGTCCGCGAACTCCAACGGCGAACTATCCGCCGGTCAACCAAAAACCAAACGGTTGAAGAACAGAGCCACTGGTCCGGCTCGTCCCCGACGCGCGGACTGTCCGCGCCCTGGGTGGCGGACTGTCCGCCAACACCCAGTGAGGGCGAATTTGGTCGCCTCTCACACAAATCCTCCCAAATTCGAATCAAATCTCAATCCCATGATCCCAAACTTGGAGAAGATGATCACGAGGTAGTTAGGAGACTATCCCCATGAAATCATTTGCTCAAATCGATTCAATCACCGGGAAATCGAAAGGGGAGGAGCATGAACGAAAAAGCACCACGAAAACGAAATCGACCCGATCTACTTGTTCGTGAGGAGTTAGATGAATTCCTTCGGTGGAAATGATCTCCTCACTATAAAGAACAAGTTGATTCAAGTGGAATTCGAAAAGATTATGTAGGGAGGGATATCGAGTGATGGGAATAATGCGGAGAAACGAAGAACTCGAAGAACACGAATAAAACGCGAATCAAGTCATGGATCTGCAACCGTGTGGCTGCCACACGCTACAACAGTGAGATTATGGTCTCACTTCCTCAAAATCTCCAGTACACAGAGGTATGGTTCTCTGCGGATCTCAGCTAGCTACAACAGGGGATTGGGAGAGCAGGAAACCCTAGAAGCAAAGAGCAAATGACTGAGATACTAGGGGAGGAGGGTGTCTCCCTCTACTTATCCTATTTCTAATTCCTACTCTACCCCTCTCTAATTACAGAGCGAACCAGCTAAACCCTAGGGTTATTCTGGACCAACTCGAAGATGCTGGTGATCCGACGGCCACGCCCGCACAACTGGTAGCGTTGCCTTGACGCAACCTCACCGATTGCCGCCACGTGCCGCCACCGCTCCGCTCGTCCTTTTCACGGACTTCGCCCCCGGTTTTGAGGCCCAAACCGGGAAACCAGCCTTCACAACCAACCCCTGGTTTTGAGGCCCAAACCGAGAAACAAGCCGACTGTAGCCTGAGTTTTGTGGCCCAAAATCAGCAAACCCGCAGCACCCAGGTTTTGAGGCCCAAACTTGGAAACCGTCCTCAGCCCGAGTTTTGTGGCCCAAACTCGGAAACCATCAGCGCCCAGGTTTTGAGGCCCAAACCTGGAAACCGTCCACTCGGTGGTTTTTCTGTGGCTCAACCACCAAACCGAAGCCGTAGAGGGGATGCACCGCCCGTGCACTCCGTCCACCGACACGTGTCCCTAGGTCCTCGACCCAGGCAACACCGTGCTCGCAAGTCTTCGCTCGTCGCTGTCTCAGGCTGTCAGCCACCACAGCTGATCCTCAGGCCACCGGTCCCTCAGTCCAAGCCTCACGTTCGCCCTTCACCGCTCCCGGTCCGTCGGCACGACACGTCTCTACTTGACCTTCACCTTGCCCTCGATCACTGTATCCGTGCTCGACACCTGCACAACACAAGCCAAAGAACATGTGCATCATCCCAGTTGACAATCACTCATCACTTAGAGACTCGGCATACACCCATGTATCCGCAATATGTTCATATTTCGTATTCTGTGATCAGTTTGAGCCTTTGCTGGCATTTATGCTTGTTGTTAAAACCGTTGGATCAGCACTCTTTAGGGCATCTATTCCTTCTATCGACTATATACCTAAAGCTGCTAACCTGCATTGATGACTCATATGCATTTGCCTTGTTGTGTGCATTTTCAACTAAGGGGGAGAAATTTGACAAATCATGTCCCTAGTTGTGTGCACTATTGTAGGGGGAGTTTGCTTGCTTGTTTAATTTAACAAGTTTTGTTGGTCAATTGGTTCGAAGCAGTTTTTCAATTGGTTTGGAGCGATTTTCAGCTTGTGTGGTTTTTCAATTGGTTTGGAGCGATTCTGCTAGTTGTGTTGAGCCTTTGCCTCTTTCTGGAGGGACTAGCTTGTCTTTGTCTTTCTTGCTCCGACCTTCTCGCTAGCGGTGTCCTGTTCTACCTCTTCTTGAGGGCTAGCTTTCCTTTGCTTGGTTGCGTCGAGCCGTTGCCCATGTCTTTGGGAACCAAGTTGTCTCGCTCACTCCATTCGACTTTTCCTGGCTTTGCTTCTCTTTTAGTCGACTGGTTGAGTTCGCTTACTTCTTCTTCCTTCCTTCGTCTATCTTCATATGATTTGTATTGGTAGTTGACAATGCACTCATCAAGGGGGAGATTGCGGATACATGGGTGTATGCCGGATCTTGAGATGATGAGTGATTGTCAACTGGGATGATGTGCATGTTCTTCGGCTTGTGTTGTGCAGGTGTCGAGCTCGGATACGGTGATCAAAGGCAAGGTGAAGGTCAAGTAGAGATGTGTTGTGCCGATGGACCTGAAGCGGTGAAGGGCAGACGTAAGGCTTGGACTGACGGACCGGTGGCCTGAGGATCGGTCGTGGTGGCTGACAGCCTAGGACAGCGACAAGTGAAGACTTGCGGGTGGACGGGGTGCATGGGCGATGCATCCCTCTACGGCGTCGGTTTGGTGGTTGAGCCACAGAAAAACCACCGAGTGGACGGTTTCTAGGTTTGGGCCTTAAAACCTGGGCGCTGGCGGATTTCTGAGTTTGGGCCACAAAACTCAGGCGACGGACGACAGGTTTCCCGGTTTCGGCCTCAAAACAGGGGGATGGCCCAGGTTTCCCGGTTTCAGCCTCAAAATTGGGGGGAGGTCCGTGAAAAGGACGAGCGGCGCTTGGCGGCACGTGGCGGCATCCGGTGAGGTCGCGTCGAGGCGAAGCTACCCGATGTGCGGGCGTGGCCGTCAGATCAACATCAACTCGAGTTGGTCAAGAATACCCTTAGGGTTAGCCTGCTCGCTCATTAGCTATAGGGGTAGAAGGGAAATAATTGTATTAGGCTATATTAGGAGAGGCAGCCCCTCCCTCCAAACTATCTCAGCCATTGCTATTTTCATTCTAGGGTTTCCTGCTCTCCCAATCCCTGTTGTAGCTACTGAGATCCGCAAAGACGGTGAACAATACCTCTGTGTATTTGGATTTTGCGGAAACAGGACCGGATTCCCGTTATCTCCTCGTGGGGATGAATTTCGACTGGCAATCGTGATTGTGATTCGCGCTTTGAACTTGTTCTTCACGTTCTTCGTTTGTTCACGATTTTCCCGTCACTCGATCTCCCTCCTCGCTGCGTCTTTTTCGAATCCACTTGAATCAACTTGTTCTTTGATGTGAGGAGAACATTTCCACTGAAGGAATTCATCTCTACCCTCACGAACAAGTAGATCGGGTCGATTCAAGTTTCGTGGCAACTTTTCCATTCCTACACCTTCCCTTTTGATTTCCCGTTGATTGAGTTGATTTGAGTAGCTGATTTCTTAGGGATAGTCTCCCAACTACCTAAGGATCATTTCCTCCAAGTTTGAGATCAAGGTATTTTGATTTGGTTCGGATTTGAGAAGATTTGGGAGAGGGGCGACCGAAATCGCCCTCTCTGCACAGCCGCGGATAGTCCGCCGTTTGGGGCGCGGACAGTCCGGGCATCGGGACTCAGCCGAACAGTGGTTGTTCGTCGCGGTGCACAGTCCCTCGATTTGACCTGCGGACAGTCCGCCGTTGGGACTCGCGGACAGTCCGGGAACGTCTAGGGGACTTTTAGCAACATTGCGTTTTTGGCATTTTGGCCGGCGGACAGTCCACCACCACACCGCGGACAATTCGCAGTAGGCGCGGACAATCCGGGACTGGGACTCCGGACAGTCCGGGATTTGGCTGAGTGTTGAGTTTCAGTGAGTTTGCTCTCACGGCTTTTTGGCTTGTTTTTGGACTTCTTGTTTGGCCCTAGAGTTCACCAAGGAACCTCTCTAGGTATCTTTGCTACTCGTTAGCACATGTATTTGGAGATTTCTCGACGTAGCCATCCATCTACGTTCGGGAGTTGGTTTTTGAAGTTGAACTTGAGCCGAAGCTTTTGGGTTTTGACTCGCTCTCGTTTGGTGGTGCCTCGCTGTGATCCTAGGGATCATCCACTCTCTTCCAAGGATCGTGGGCATCACGTTTTGCACTCGAAGCTTTTGGGGTTGTTTTGTGGGACAGAGGTCAAAGTTTCGAAAGAAATTTTTAGGCTCCCATTCACCCCCCTCTGGTCGCTTTCTAGTAGCGTTCTCGGTCCTTCAAACTTTTACATCCGCCGGTGCCCTCTCACTGCAATTAGAACAAAGAATAAGAAATTTAAACAACATCATCAAGCAAAACCGGTACAAATTAACCATATTAATCAAATGCGGGGAAATAATAACTCACCTTATGGTCCAGACACTTGTAGAATATACGACCCTTGTTGATTCCCTCTTTTTTCACTCGGTACTCCTTTACAATCTTCTGCTTACACTCGCCGCAAGCAATGAGAGGAAGATCCGGCCGCAAACGCTTTGGATCCCGATGATGAGAGGCTGAGGACCCGGTCACAGTTCCATCTATTATATCCATACTCATTTTTTAAACTATTACATGGAAATTCCTAATTTTCTAAACAACTGAAAATAAAAAAGACTCTAAATATATCTATTTGTTTAGATAATCGAAAAATGTGATATAGCAATACCAATTTAAGTTTTGTCTACTCTCTATATTTGTTGTTGCAAACTATTATAAATTCTACATTTTTGTAAAGAAAATTAACTAAAAAAACACTAAAATTCATTATTACTTCTCTCGCATAAGTATGAAATATACAATGAATACTATCTAGCATTATAAAACTATCAAGTGACTGTGAAGAACCAATTTAAACTACTTAACTCTCTCTATGCTTGTTCTTGCAAACTATATATTTTAATTAAATTCCTCTCATATTCAAAAGGCATGGTAGGAGATGAAAATAGTAACCTCTAAACGCAAAGAGACGATGACGCAGTCGTAGAAGATCACCAATTGACGCCGGAGACGAAGAACAAATGAAGAACAAACAACAGCAAGGAAGCTCACTCAAATTTAAATGTCTCTGGCTCGGTGAGGAATAAGTTGGCAGGTTATAAACCAGAGAGCTTTAGTCCTGGTTTGTATTAAAAACTGGGGCTAAAAGATGATCATTTATCCCGAGGCAAGCCACAAACCGGGGCTAAATCTTTAGTCTCGGTCTGTAGCACCAACCGAGACTAAAGAGTGCCTTTTAGTCCCGGTTGGTAACAGAAACCGGTGCTAAAGGGTCCCTGCCCCGACAGCTCTGCGCAGTAGCCGTTGGGGCAGACCCTTTAGTCTCGGGTCGTATTACCGACCGGGACTAAAGGGCAAAATCACCGACATAAATGGCGATTTTGAAAATCGGCTAAAGACCCTGGTCTGTAGTGTATAAATAAAACTTGTATGAAACTTTTTACTGAGATAAGGTAAAGACTTCATGTTGACAGGTCGTGTATTTATCGCTCCGCACGGCCTGTCGCATCCGTCGTTGGTTGGCGATTGAAAGAGCAGGATGGTCCAGTATATACCCTGGACGTTCTAGTTCCCCTCATCTTTTCTTTCCCTTTCCCTCGGTGATTTCTCCACTCCTCGTTCGTTCTAGGCTGCCAACAGCCCAACGCTACGATCCAACCGCCAGCCCGCTGTTGCTGCCGCTGCCGCCGCCGACGCCGTTCGGTGCCCACCCAAACAATGACTGGCAACCAGGAGCCTAGAGCAACCTTCGGCGATCCTGCTCGGCGTGCTCACTTGTTGGGGGAGCGACCGGAGACATGCCACCAACCAAGGTACTGGATCTCCGTTTTTCCTCCATAGATCTACCACTGAAGGTCCTAAACTGCTGTAGGAATACATGTGGCACTGGATCTGGAAGACGTTTTTCGAGTTGTGCTGTATGCGACGAGGTCCAAGATTTGAGTCGATGACCTCTCCAGTGGTCTGCTTCAGAGGAACAGGATGCTTGTGAGTTCATTTATTTACTTTTGCAATCGATTCCATTCATCAACGTACAGTCATTTTTAGTTCACGAGATTTCCCCTCTATTTGATCTAGGTTGTTTGGACTGGAAAATGGGCTCCTTGATGTTGGGGATAACTCCTCTGTCCTAGATCTAGGACCTTGCCATGGAAGAGATCGGTGTTGGAGGAATCAATATTTAGTCTAGTTCTAGAAAATGAACAAACTAGTGTTCAGATTAACAAAACAAAGAAACAAGGTAATGAAGTATTATTGATTGAAATGCAATCCAAATATTGTTTATGTTATATATGAGATAGAGCAGGTTAGGAGACAACTACTACATATAAAGAACTGATTTCTTTAATACAATAAGCCGATGCATAATAAATTGTCTCATGCTCTGACATTTTAGTTTGAATAGTAGGGTATTAAGAACTTGTACGGAATATATGAAAAATTTAGTAGCCTGAAGTGCTTTTTTAACACATGATGGCATGTAAAGCATGAAGGGCATTAGTACTACAATAATGAGAAAATGTAATATAAACTCTGATTCTGCAGATGGGAACTAATCTGCACCTGGCCATTTGTACAATAAACTGGACCGGTGAAGACACATTTAGCACTCTGATCAAACTAAATAGCTAAGCTATTTTACTTATTGGTTAATGAAAATGCAGATCGAACTCTAAAGGTTTGGGGGAAGTAGATTATTGCAGGGCTCTTGCAGTAGAGAAGTGTAGATGTAAATATATGCATTTTTCATAGATGGTTGCCCTAAGATGCTGATGTTATATACACCTGAGCAACCAATCTGAATTGCTAATGTTGCTACTTTGATCATGCAGGATAATATTCGATTCATTCCACTATTAACTGCCAATATGAATTGCTAATGATTGCACTTAGAAGGTTACTCCTCTATTGCCTCTTGGCCGTTACGTTAGATTCACATACTGACTCGTTTACGAAAACTGACTTTCTCAATGTTTTGTATTACCATTGTCATTTTGCATCCAGTTGGCCTGATATCTTTCTTTTTTGCTTTGTAGTGGGGCACCATGTCATTTGATTGTTGCAGCACCTTTACTAATTGTGTTTTGAGCAATCGATCTGCTTCTTTTCATATATCTAGAAAGCATAAGAGGCAGGGGTCAAAATCTATTGTGTAAACTGAACCTTGTCCAGTGACCACCATATTGAGATTCTTCGAATTTTTTAATCTGAGACATATGTCCCGCCTAGCTCTCGATCCCTAATTCCCTGACCCTGTCGATTCGTCACTGCGCCATGCATAGGGCAACCACCGCGCAGCCCTTAGCGCGTTGCTGCCACAGCCTAGGCCAAGCTGCAGCTCACACCTTGCTGGGGCTGCCACTGTCTGCCAGCACCCCATGCTGCCTATGCCGCTGCCATGCCCTAGGCCTACCTTGCTGCCATTGCTGGCACCCCTTGTCCCCTTGCCGCGCCAGCCTTCAAGACGTCTTCCACCGCGTGCACGCCTCCACGACGTCTTCCACGTCAGGCTTTTGAAGAAGTTCGTCGGCACGCCTCCTGACGCTCCTCCGGCCCTTCCACCTGTCCACCTCGGCGCGGTCGTCCCACTCCCGGCTGTCCAGGGGCGTCCGTCAGGTGCTGATTCATTGGCAGGGGGAACCAGCAGCGTCGGCGACATGGGAAGAACTTGAAGACTTCCAGGAGCGCTATCCAAGCTTTCAGCTCGAGGACGAGCTTCTTCTCCAGGGAGGGAGAGATGTAATGTGGGACCGGCACTATAGCCGAAGGGGCCAGAAGAAGCAAGCCGATTAGTCGGCTAGTTAAGCCAAGAGATGATCAAAAGTCCAGCAATGTGAAAGGGCCTGAGTAGTGTGAAAGAGAGGAGAGGAGTGTGAATGTGGAGTTGAGAGGTTTTGGACGATCAGGGCTACCTCCTATATATATGTAGTCTGATGCATCAATGAGATCAACAAGAATGAAGTTAAGCTCTTATCCTCTCACCTAATTCAATCTCCAATCTCACCTATTCTCCCCGGCGGCCAAGCAACGACCCTGGCGCCAACCTTACCCATCTCGAGCTACAATCTAAGAAGCCAGGGACCTCCCGAGTTAGGCATTGAGGCCCTTGACAACTTTCATAATCATTTGATGCTCCTTTGTTTGTTCAAATCATACATTGTTTTGTGATATCTGATTCATTTTCATGGAATGGGATTTGTTTAGCTGCAGAGAGATTCAAGAGGTGCTTTCAATCATATTTAGTCCAACAATTCAGCATGGTGCAGACACAAATCACACTGTGCTTGTCAACATTTTTCTGCTTGTAAATCTTGGATGGCCAATGAAACGATAGTAATAGTTGGTAGTGCACTGGTTAATACAGCATCATTTTGCGAGAAAAGAGTGAGATTTGTGAGATAGAAAACAGAGTAAGGTATATTACAGAGAAAGAAACTAGTTGTGTTCATTACAGAGTAGGGTTTAGGGATTGAACAGAGTAATGCTGTTTTGCAATATGTGCTTTTCCTGTTCCCTGTGTGCTTCAGAGCTGCTAGACCACTACTGCCTGTGCTTTTCTTGTGGATCTGTTCAGTACATGCCAATATGAGTGTTCAAGAATTGGTGTTATGTTTTTCTTTTTTAACTGCTAAATAGTTTTTTTTTGTGTGACATTTGGCTTAAGGAACCCTAATATTAACTTTCATGGACTTCAATTATTTCTTTGTTTATAGATGAAATATCCACTAGGCTTGATAGTAACAACACATTTCAGATTGTTAAATACATCAAACATACATTGTACATGTGATTAGTAATACAGTGATGATCTCCCTTCTCCAGCCTCCACCTGAGACCTACATTCTATTTGATGACATCATTCAATTGTTAGGAGGTCTCATAGTCTACCATGGGCTATGAGAAAATATCATGGAATTATATGTATTGTTTGGACCCTAGTGAGCATTTGTTGTAACATTATTTTTGTATCAAAATTTATTTCTAATTTCTAATTCTAATAAGTAATTGTCATGGTTTACTCATTTTCTAATCCTTGGCGAATGATGAATACAAAAACTTAACTAACACAGGATTATCTCCTCAAATCACGGATGTTAAAAAGCTGCACGAAAGCAATCAAATGATGGACATAAAAAAAGTGCACAGAAAAACCAGCGTAAAAGACTGACCGGCAAAGAGACAAAAAAAATTGCACACAAGCTGCACACAAAAAACCAGCACAGAGAAAAAAATACACGGAGCAAAAACTGGGCTGCGCAAAGACAAAAAAAAAAAATTGCGTGGACAAAAAAAACTGCACGGAAAAAATTGGTCAGGACCGACTCAGCTGCAGGTGGGAAAAAATCGCCCGAAGATGCAGATTTGTTCCGATTGGAATGACAATCTAAATGACAATTGAGACAAGAATATGTAGTGTCCTCATCTTTTCCATTGATCCACCATAGGTATATATATACAAGGTCCTCCATGGAGGTTACACAAGGGAATAATACCCCATAAAGCCTCATAAACATGTTAATGAGAGGGGGTAAATCCTATTGTAAATAGGGTCATGATGGTGGTCTATTAAGGAGGAGATTAAATACCATTAGTAGTATTATAACACTCCCCCTTAATCGAATCCTCTTTGAGATCAATGAAAAAGTATTGTTCCTCCAAAAATTCCTGTAGGACAAAAAAGAGGAAATATATTGATAGATATGCTATTAAAACTCCTTAAAACCTTAGTGGGAGAAAAAGAAAAAAGTATAGCACATTATGATTATTGCCTCTTTGTGAACTTGCATGAGAAAAACCTTTTCAGGAGAAAACTCATGTATAGTTTAGATAGCAATACATGTCTTTGATATTCCTTTTAAAAACCCCTATGGGGAAAATAAGAAATATGACATGAGCTTATGTAAATATTGCCTCATTAAAAACTTTCTATGAGAAACCTTGTGAGGAAAAACTCATAAAAAGAAAAGAGTACAATATGATGTTGTGACAAGTCAATATCTAGGAGATTTCTCCCCCTGAACCTTGCAAATCTCTAAGACGTCGCATACCAATCCCTTTAACACATTTTTCAAATGTGGAGGCTGGTAGTGACTTAGTAAATAAATCAGCGAGATTATCGCAAGATTTAATTTGCAAGATATCAATTTCTCCTTGTTGTTGCAGCTCATGAGGATAGAACAACTTAGGAGAAATATGCTTATTGATATTGCTTTTGATATAACCTGTCTCCATCTGTGTAACACAAGCTGCATTATCTTCATAGATAATGGTTGGTGAGTTAATTACACCTAGACCACAAGATTGTTGTATGTGGTTAATCATCCTGCGAAGCCAAACGCATTCACGTGAGGTCTCGTATAGTGCTACTATCTCAGAATGATTGGTGGAAGTAGTCACCAAGGTTTGTTTCGATGACTTCCACGAGATGGCTGTTTCGTTGTGTAGGAACACGAAGCCTGTTTGAGATCTGCCATGATGGGGATCAGATCGATATCCAGCGTCAGCGTAACCAACGATATCTGAATTTGGGCCTCTTTTAAAGAATAGTCCAAGATCCCTTGTGCCATTCACATATCTGAGGATATGCTTTACTCCAGTCCAGTGACGTTTGGTGGGAGCAGCGCTGTATCTAGCTAGTAAATTCACTGCAAATGCAATATCAGGCCTGGTGCAATTTGCAAGGTACATGAGCGCTCCAATGGCACTAAGATATGGAACATGAGGGCCCAAAACATCTTCTCCTTCATCCCGTGGTCTAAATGGGTCAGTCTCCATTTCTAAAGACCGAACAACCATAGGAGTTTTGGAAGGATGAGATTTATCCATATTGAATCTCTCCAATACTTTCTGGATATAGGCAGACTGATGTATAAAAATTCCAGTTGGAAGGTGCTCAAGCTGTAGGCCTAAGCAAAATTTGGTGTGTCCCAAATCCTTCAACTCGAACTCCGTCTTTAGATGATTGCGGGCTTCATCAATATCTTGTTGGTGGCCGATGATATTTAAATCATCGACATATACAGATATAATGCAAAATCCCGTTTGGGACTTCCTGATGAAGACGCATGGGCAATCATTACTGTTGGAGTATCCCTTCTGCAGAAGGTACTCGCTGAGTCGGTTGTACCACATTCTTCCCGACTGCTTTAAGCCATAAAGTGACTTTTGAAGCTTTACACAATACATATTGCGGTTTGCGTTTTGATTCGGTATAGGGATCCCGTCAGGGACCTTCATATATATGTCCGAATCGAGTGACCCATAGAGATATGCAGTCACTACATCCATCAACTGCATAGATAGATGATTTTGTACATCCAGAGATATTAAATATCGGAATGTTATTCCATCCATAACTGGAGAGTATGTGTCATTGAAATCAATGCCGGGTCTCTGCGTGAACCCTTGTGCTACAAGTCTTGCTTTGTATCTCACCACCTCATTGTTCTCGTTCTGTTTTCGGATGAAAACCCATTTGTATCCCACAGGGAATACTTTTGAAGGTGTAGGCATTGCATGAGAGAATACCTTTCTTTTAGTAAGCGAGGCTATTTCTGCTTGAATTGCTTCCTTCCACAGATTTCAGTCCGAGCGCTTTTTGCACTCTGCCATGGATTTAGGATCTGGATCATTTTGGAGGAGTTCAGCAACCATTGCGGAGAAATGCATGTCGACAAATGTAGTCTTTCGGTCATATGATTCTCCAGACTCGAGATAGTTGATGGAAATTTTGTGTACCCTTTGAGATGCATCATCATTTCCCAAAATGGTTGCATCAGGGCATTCCGATGTCCCAACATCAGTAATTGAGTGCATTGTTGATGTGGGATGTGAAGGTTGGACCTCCACAGGGTGTTGCTCAACATGAGGTTGAGTTGCATTTACTTGGTTGGAAGAATTCTTCTTTTTCCTTTGCTTGCTAGGAGCTGCATCCTTGGAAATGGCCGTACTTCTCCCCCTCTTACTTGGGAGTGGAGTAGTTTTATTTGGTACCTCTACTCTTGCCGGCACATTTCTCGCAGGATTGTAGGATTTTGTAACACCCTTATAATCAGTAAATGCATCTGGCATATTATTTGCAATGTGTTGCAAATTGATGATTTTCTGAACTTGTAGTTCAGTCTCAGATGTACGTGGATCATCATTGGAGATAGCTGTGGCATCCCAATTGATTTCCTGGCATTCTTTGTGGTTTGTTTGTTCTCCCCCTAATGCCGGGAAATGATCTTCATCAAAGATAGAATCAGCATACCGGGCCGTGAATAGATCCCCTGTGAGGGGCTCCAGGTATTTTATGATCGAAGGAGATTGATATCCCACATAGATCCCCAGTTTCCTGTGAGGGCCCATAGATG
The DNA here is from genome assembly GCA_009763385.1 of Coix lacryma-jobi var. lacryma-jobi. Lineage (NCBI taxonomy): Eukaryota > Viridiplantae > Streptophyta > Magnoliopsida > Poales > Poaceae > Coix > Coix lacryma-jobi. The sequence continues at coordinate 43,265,841 of CM019826.1, forward strand.
TACGCTGCGGTGGTGAGATCGGTACGTATGTAGCGCAACCGAACTTACGCAGATGGGAAATGTTTGGAATATTTTCACGTACTAGTTGCAACGGGGAGGTTGCATGATAAGCAGTTGGACGCAATTGTATTAAGTCAGCAGCGTGTAAGACTGCATGACCCCAACATGAGGTTGGGAGATTGCTATTCTGTAGTAATGGTCGTGCAATAAGTTTGATTCTCTTGATGAGAGACTCAGCCAAACCATTTTGAGTATGCACATATGGGACCGAATGCTGAACTTGAATTCCTAAGGCCATACAATAATCATTGAAGGCACGTGAGGAAAATTCAGCGGCATTATCCATTCTAATTGACTGGATTTGATGTTCAGGATGATTTGCTCTAAGTTTGATAACTTGAGCAATGATCTTAGCGAATGCATGGTTCCGTGTGGAAAGGAGGCACACATGAGACCATCGTGTAGATGCGTCTATTAGAACCATGAAGTACCTGAACGGTCCAGACAAAGGTTGAATGGGACCACATATGTCTCCTTGAATGCGTTCAAGGAACTTGAGCGGTTCGGCTTGAATTTTGAGATAAGAGGGTCTCAAAATTAATTTCCCAGTTGCACATGCGGTGCAAATAAAATCCGAGGATTGGGAAAATCTTGCATCACTTAGATTGTGACCAACAGAATTTTTCGTAATTTTTCTCATCATCCCTATGCCGGGGTGACCAAGGCGATCATGCCAAGTTTGGAATGCATTGACATTCTGAAAAATTACTTTGTACGCAACATGTCGTACGGGTTTGATATATGTATAGTACAATCCAGACGGGAGCGAGGGAAATTTTTCTAGTGTCTGTTTGCCATATCCGTTGTCCTTTGTAATGAGAAGGGATTCCTCATTATAGTCATTGTGAGTTTCAATATGAAACCCATTTTTGCGGATATCTCTATAACTTAGCAGGGTACGAGTTGAATCGGGATACAAGAGTGCATCCTCAATTGTTATCGTTGTACCCATAGGTAGCATAATAGTGGCTCGTCCAGAACCGACTATTACAGCATCGCGTCCAGCGATTGTTAAAATATTTCCTTTATTCTTTGTGAGATTTTGGAAATATTTTATTTCTCTAAGTATAGAGTTAGTGGTAGCACTATCAACAAGACACATTTCCTCATCCATCGGATTGACTCCCGTACAATCTATATAAAATGGAGAATAAAAATAAAAATTCTCAACATAGAAATATAGATTAATCAACATATGGATATTTAAATGTGCTTATTACAATGAAACATCAAATGTGCCATAATTAAGGTAAATAAAAGACAGTAATTTATTACAACTCATGGGCATAATATTTAGGCAATCTAAGAAGACTAGGGAGTCTATTCATAGTCTCCAAACATATCTCCAGAACCATATTCTAGGAGCATGTTGTCTAAGTCTTCATCTTCCCCTTCAGGTGGGAGGAGTGCCATGATGTTGCTTGCATCCGCTGCGGCGGACTTGGAGCATCCTGGGGCGTCTTGTGCTGCGGCATCAAGATGAGAGTTGAAGTGTGCTTCAAATTTCTTTCCACCTTGGTTGGTACGTCCTTGATCAGAGCGCCCACGTCCAACGGATTTCAAGTACAATTCCACTAAGTGCTTAGGGGTGCGACATTTCTTAGTCGGGTGGTTGTAGCAACCACACTTTGCACAAGTGTTGGACTTGTTAATCGTCTTAGAATTATCATTCCTCTTAGCACCACGAGACTTGCGCTGTCTCTTGCGCTTGTTCTTAGACTTGGATGTTCCAGGATTGCCATTATGAGTGACATCCTGCTGTGTTTGTTTCTGAGTGTTAGCATGCACTTCAGGCAAAGGTTTAGCACCAACCGGTCCTTGGTTGGTGTTCCAGATGAGGAGCTCATCATGCTTTTCTGCCTGAAGCAATGTCTTAATCAGCTCAGAATAAGCTGTAAACCCCCTTTGACGGTATTGTTGTTGAAGGATTATGTGTGCAGGACGCATGGTAGACAGAGTCTTCTCAATTTTGTCCTCATCACTTGGTTCCTTCTCACAAAATCTTAGCTTGGAACTGATTTTGTGCACAGCATGGTTGAACTCTCCAACAGTTTTGAAATCCTGTATGCGGAGGTGGTTCCACTCATTGACAGCCTCTGGAAGGACAATTGCCTTTTGCTGTTCATACCGTGTCTGTAGAGCAAGCCAGAGAGCGCGTGGGTCCTCTTCCATCAGATACTCAGCTTTGAGATCAGGATGGATGTGGTTCCTTATTACAAATAAGGCACTGTACTTGTGGGTATCAGACAAGGGGTCTACACCCATCTCAGGCGGTGTGATCGCCGAGTATAATCCGCGCAGCGATAGACTCACTTTGAGATCCATCGCCCATGTGGGGAAGTTGTTGCCATCAAGAGCGAGGGACTCGAACTCTTTGGCGGCTAGTTTGGTAGCCATGATGCCTACATGTGAGTATGCATAGATTTAATTAAAATCCAAGACATGGTTGTAATAATTGAATACAAATGCAAATAATCAAGGTAAACTTGAATTGAAATAACGGGAATTTTTCTCGATTAGTGGAACAAAAAGGTAATCACCATGAGGGTGTATACCATAATTTTATTATTTCACGTCTAGATGTAATCCTTGTATGTTCATAGTCGAAACAAAGGTGACATCGAGTGAAAAACATATTCCAAATGAGAGAAAAATTCAACCAAAATATTTGCATAAGTACTTGTTATAGGGAATTGAAATAAACAAAACGCATTGAACAAGTACGAAAATTGTATTCATAATGCAAAGTATGTAAATACTTTAAAGCAGTACATCAGATGTCTAAAACTGAAGGTAAATAGACTAATAATTCTGATGTAAATAAAGCAGTAAAAATGCTTCAAAGTAAATACAAATTATTCTGTAAAAGGGAAATATAAAGATAACTACGTTTTGGGCCAAAAACTGAGGTAATTGAGCCCAAAAACGCTATTTTGAGTCCACCAGACCCAGGCTGAAAGCTCGCAGGCCCCAACCTGGGCCTGGGCCGGCCATTCGGCCCAACAGGGGGGTGGAGGGGGCGCCACCAGCGGTGGTCCACCCGCGTGGGCCCCATAGGCACGTGGCCCGAAGACGTGCGAAGGCCGAGGCTGGGCGCAGAGAGGCCCGGCGGGCACTCGGCGGCGGGGCGCGAGGCCGCACCGCGCGTGCGCCATCAGAGAGCCGAGGGAGGTGCTCGGCCTCTCCTCCGCTGGATCCGCGTGCCGATAGGTGCTGCCTCCGGCGTGTCTCATCGGCACCGGCCAATCTGTGGCCGCCCCCCCCCCCCCCGAGGCGCTCAGGCCAAGTTGAGGGACCTTCGTGCAGAAGGCCCATGGGGCACGCTAATCCACGTCGGGATAAAGCGTGGGCGAGGTGGAGAAGGAGGAGGCGGTGGTGGTGAAGACGGCGCTGCTGCTGGTGGTGAAGCCACCGGGGAAGCCGCTGGTGGTGCCAGCGACGAGTCGGCGATCACGTCGAAGCTAGCGGATGGGCTGCCGACGACGTACTCCGTGCAGGACGGCTCGCTCGCGCTGTACGCCACCGCACTGTACGCCGGGCATGGGCCGAAGCCGTGCAGCGGGCAGAAGTACGGTGCGGGCAGCGGTGACGCCAGTCCAACCGGTGATGCCGGCGGTGACGCCGGTGGTGCCGCCAGAGGTGCCGCCGGAGCTGGAGGCTCCGGAGTGGGAGCCCGCGGTGGTGACGGCGGCTGCAGTGGAGCCGCTGCCGGCGCAACCGGCGGTTCCGACGGTGGTGCAGGGACCACTACGTCGTCGATGGCACGACTGCGGTCAGCCCGTCGTCCTCGAGGGAGTCCGCGATTGCGAGAAGCCCGCTGGGGGAAGCCCCTGCGTGCGCCTCGACGGCGGTTGCCAAGGCGTTCGCCAAGGATCTCCCGGAGGTCGTCGAAGAGCGTCGCTTGGACGCGGTGGTTGGCGAAGCTTACGCCAAGTGTGATGACACGTTGGTATGCCATCATCACAAGCTGAAGAACGAAGGAGGCAGAGGGAAGATCGCGGTGAGTCGCCATCGTTACCTCTGCGATCGTAGCTCAGTTGGTAGAACGGTGCTGATAACGTGTTGTGATTGGAATGACAATGTAAATGACAATTGAGACAAGAATATGTAGTGTCCTCATCTTTTCCATTGATCCACCATAGGTATATATACAAGGTCCTCCATGGAGGTTACACAAGGGAATAATACCCCATAAAGCCTCATAAACATGTTAATGAGAGGGGGTAAATCCTATTGTAAATAGGGTCATGATGGTGGTCTATTAAGGAGGAGATTAAACACCATTAGTAGTATTGTAACAAGATTGTTAGTGACGAGTTTGGGTACGGAATAACTTTTCATTATCCGGGTACCAAAAAGGTACCCAGGTACCAAAACCAAATAGTTATTCGGTACCTGATCCGTATCCGGCAGCCCACATTGGACAGGGCCCCAGTGCGCACATACGAGACACGCGCCTGTAGGACATGTACTCCATTTCCCGGACCATTTTTTCGTTTTTTTATACGCATATAACCAAGCATTTTTTCCGTCCCATTTTTTCATTTTTCCACGAGCGCTTTTTTCATTTTTTTTTACAGGGTGTATGCCAACGAATTTTTCACTGTTTTTTCATTTTTTTCCCGGAAGGTCCGTCCGTTGTTTTTCATTTTTTTTCACATGTCGTATGCAGGCTGAGTTTGCGTGGTCTTATAATTTCGATCTTCTATGAAATTCATGCAGTTTTTATTCATCCATGTATGTTTTTGTCATTACATGTGGCTTCAAATTTATATGTCTTTGGATCTCATGTACAAAGTTACAAATAACTAGTAGTAACAAAAAAGACAAATTTCATAATGACTCCTTTGATTAAATTTGTTGATATCATCAATCGGACACAATGGCCTTACCCGTCCCTACCAACACTAAGTTTTGAACACTCAGTGGACTCAAGCTCCATGCCGCCTCAATGTAATTGTGTTTTCCACTTGCTTCTCTCTTCACTAAACTATAAAATCTTCAAATACCTTCTTGCTTGGGCTCTCGCCAATATGTCCTAAACAGCTGAACCCTATATCAGAAACCATCTTTCCATAGACCTGAAGCTCATAGTTTCCTATTTCCCGCGAACACCACTAGAGGTCAGATTTAACAAACAAGAACAACGAGGACAATGTAGTTGGAAGACACCCACATGCACAATGTATGTTTCAAGCTGCATACCAAGCTCTTTGCCATAGAACTGTGGATTACTCAAATGAATAAAATGCTATTACAATTTTCAGTAGGACAAGCTCATTATACATAGTACATGGAGATGCAAATGCAAGTTTAAGGAGATGTAAATGCACATAAGCAATCGATCTGCAGCCTCTTGGTCCTGCAATTGACACCACGGGATCACATAAAACAGGTCAAAAATAGACAGAAGGAAAAGGGAACACAATTTAGTGAACAAAAACTTTTTTATCTAGCAAACATTTCATATTGATGGTGTGACAGTGCTTACTATTATTTTCAACATATCTGCATGGAGATCCAAAGATTATTAAGCCAAATGCCATAGGACACATGAACCATGACAGATGTTGCATTCAGTAACAAGGCAATGCACAAAAGTGATGGGCTAACAACAAGGTAACAAGCAAGGTTACTCTAATGGCCTTGCTATGTTTTCTACTCCATAAGCTCTGTTTTTCTGGCATAATTTCCTCAGATGAGCTACTACTACAAGCACACTGCCTAGGTACTAGCAATGGCCAAATCTGGACTTAACTATTTATTTATGTGATGTACAAACATGCATACAAGGATCAAAAGATGGAACTACAGCTTGCAGAGTGAAAAAATTTATGGAATGCATCTATGCTCTCTAATACTCACATTGACCTAGGTACCACAGAAGCAAAGACACATGATTTGCTAAGCCATATTGTGCCATCTTCGACCATCGCAATATGTTTATAGTCATGCCTGAAACAACCATGTCATGAATTTAAAGTCCATATAATCAGATTGATAGAAAGTGTGCAAAAAACTTTTGATCTTATGAAATGACAGAAAGTGAACAATAAAAACATAAAATATTTGCAGCCACACTAAACTAGTAGAAATGTTGGCATGTGTGACTCAAAAAAACTAGTGAACCATAGAAACCTTGAATATTTACAATTACACTAGCCTGGTCACAAAAATATTTTCATGTGTGACCAGAAAACTCCAATTATATACAATCTGGCTTAGGATTAGGTTTATCATTGATAATACATTTGTAAAAACCTCTCTATCTTCTAATTAGATATCTTCTAGTTAGGTACTCCCTCCATTTCAAATTATAAGTTGTTTTGGTTTCTAGGTGCATAGCTTTTGCTATGAACCTAGATATATAGAAAAATCTATATACCAAAAAATCACTTGCAATCATAAAACAAATTTTTGTGATATGTTTAGGCATGTGTATCTATATGTTTAGGCATGTGTGTCTCGCATCCACAGCACAATCGAGCCTTTCATCCACCAAACAAAAACTATAGTGTATCTGAAAAAACTGAATTTGAGAAAATACAAAAGTGATATATGGCTGATAAAATTGCGATTGGTTGTTAGGAGAGCAATTTAGTATGCGAGAGTAAGCAACATATATTCCAGAAAATAATTGTGGATGAAACAAAAGAAAAATTATAAGCCAAGAAATTTATATCATAATGAAGTAACTGAATTCAATACAGTGGCAGAGCAACTAGCAGATAGTTATATGTGGTGGAAGCGGTACAAATGCACACATTTGAAGAAGTCCTAATAACTTGTTTCCTTGGAGCACAGGTAAGTAGAAAATCCAATCAATATGAACAGAAAAATAGCATAAGGTTCCCGCGTACATGTAGACAACTGTTAATAAAACTGTGCATTATTCATTCATTGTGTAAAGAAATTATCCAAATTCTAAAGAACAAGCATGTCGAATATGAAACTTTTTAGCTAGTCTGAAAGACTCAGCTATAACTTCTTGAGCAATACAAGACTCCCAATAAATACATTATTTTAAAATATAAACAACAAAGCCAAAATTTTCTGGACAGGGAGATTGGGAACCAAAAAATCTCTAACCTCATATGCAGAAAATATCACTACTTTTCCCAGGAAAAGAAACAAAAAAGCACCTATTTGGGAAAATAGTTTGACTAATTAATGCAGTAATGCCAAGTGCTTGACAACACAAAACCCTATTTACACCAAACAGCTCATCTGAGCTGAGATCATAATAAACTAGTATAATATTTTTGTTAAGAAACCATGATCTAAATTTAGCTACATGATTGTTGTGATAATTAAAAATGAGTACAATGTGCTAGTTCTCGTTAACCTTCTTATTGTACTTACATATGTTTGTACGTATTCACACAAAATTAATGCTACACATAATTTATAACCAGTTCGTAGAAAATGAAAAATTGCCATATGAAACACTAGGACATTTAGCAATAGCAGATAAGGCGTCATGCATGCTCCAGAAAGCCAGGGTTCACACAAACAAATATAAGGGGCAAATCGAGTAACAGTGCATGGTCATAATGAGTAATAGCCCGAAACCTTGAATCACTAATATCAACTAGCACATATATACATCAAGATTGACAAATCATAAAATCAATGCAAATTTTATGACTGGTCGAGACAGCGATCAGTGCAAACAAGAGCATAGGATTCTCCAGCTTACCTTTTTCGTCCTAGCGGCACGCCACTGTTGTTGATGGAGTACAGATGAAGCCGACGTCCTACGGGTGGAAGGCTAACTAAAATTAGCAAAAACAGCCATAACAAGTGCTAATGATTAGGAAGCCAAAGAAGCCATAATTTACATGTGTAATAAAATTGGAGAATTAGCAAGGCTGAAAAGAAGCTAATTTCCAATGGAAGCAAATGCAAAATCTATAGTCTTGTAAATTTTCAAGCATTATTAGCCACACAAACAAACCAGTAACAGTAGAAGAAACTACCTATGTGAGCAATCATGGGGAATAGATGGATGAGGATGCTTTGATAGTGATCCACAAAAAAAAACAAAGAGAGAGAAATAAGGATAAATAACACTGATGAAACTCTTAGCTCTAACCAGAAAGCATAATTAATAAATATTCAAAGTAAAGTGAAATTTGAAAATAGGATGGAGATCTATGGCATCTGACATAGATCACAGGCAAGTAGGTGCGACTACACAAAAAAATAATTGATTTTATACTAGAATCTCTAACGCAACTAAAATAGGAATCAACCTAAAGGACGGAAGGAAAACTGAATTCTGATGGTTGATGCTCGAACAGATAATGAAACAATAGTCACCATGATCCTACAAGGGGAAACTACCATTTGTCTAAAAAATAATCTTTAAGCATCGTAATAAGGGGGACTGAGGGAATCAAATATGAACCAAAAGCAGCCTAAAATTACATAACAATAGCTATAGTTAAGAAAGTTGTTTATAAGGATTTTAGGATCGGACAGAAGAAATCACACGCTAAGTGGATAATGAATCACTCCCTCTACCTACATATGTTAATCAACAACTAGTTGCGTAAACTGGTGTTCATGAAATAAGCTCTAAGCATCAGAATTGGATCTAAAAAATTCATCTAGAAATAAATTCAAAATAAGTAATATGCTGGCATATATCCGTACATAACCACTGATGTTCTTATGAATCTCTATGAGAAATTGAATCATTTGTACTATAGATAAGTAGACTAATTTATTCAGTAACTATCACAGAACAGGCACTGCGTATGCATTAAACAAATAAATTAAAATAATTAGATCTGCTACTGCAACATTATAAATCCTAACTATGGACAAATGTAAACATGTAATAATGACAAAAATAAAGAAGATAAATATCAGACGTTGATAAGAATTAAAGAGACCTATGATTACTTCTTCAATCCTAATCTCCAACCTAGATGCTTTGGAAAATCAGCAGATATGCAAAAGTCCTCTGAAAGTGCAGGCACACTCAAGTACACGAGAAATCAATAATCATTTAGTAAAGAGAATTTATGAATTAACAGTCTGGAAGACTTTGTAGTCTATATATGACAGCTACTATAGTAAGAACAGGGTCGATCACTTCTGCAAGGCCATCATGACCGCTTCACCTACGACTGAAAAAAGAACAAAATTATGAGAATTTGTCTAGGGTTAAAACGAATGGGATTTGCCACAAATGATTAATCGAGACCATATTCAAAAGATGAGGGGGATAGATAAATTCTAAAGATGTCCTCAGCCTATGGGATCTTGATGGTGGAAATGTTGGACGACGTCAGGACGCCAGATGAAGATGCGGGGAACAGAATGAAATACCTGTACGCCACCAACGCTGCATGAGTCGTGGCTATGATCCCTGTGGTAGTAGGCCACATGCACGTCGGCTGCTTGGCCTCGCCGGCGTCAGACCAGATTGCCAAGGTCAATTCCGGTACCTGAGCCTCACGGAGCCAGTCCCAACCATGCAAGTCTGCTTTATCAACACCCTGCGACCTGCTGCCGCAGGGGTGGCACCGACGGGTGCAGCAAGGTGGCGTCGCGCAGGAGGGGTGAGCGGGCAGACTAGAGGAGCAGCGCCAGCGGTGGGTGGGCAGAGGAGCAGCACCGACCACTGACTTGCGTGGGATGTGGAGGGTCGGCGCAGACGGAGGAGGAATGTGGAGGGGCGCCGAAAATTCGGTCGGCGATGGTGGGTGACAGATGCGAATGAGTCGAGAAGCGGCGCCAACGGGAAGTGGTACCGAGGAGACAGAACCGAAAAGATCGTGGGTGCGGCCATGTCACACCCCAATTTTAAGAACAAAGTTGAAGTACAATATATGTATGTTAGGATCAATTTTCATACATATATCGACATTATAGTAAATATCAAAATAATGCTTTATTAATAATATCGAACTTTATTATAAAAATGACCTTCGGGTCTAAACGCATCTTGGCCCCTAGTGGTTTCGGTGATTGGATGAAACACAAGATTACAGTGACTAACGTGTGTTTTGCAGAAACAGGATTGAGTTAGGTCACGGTAATGGCGACGATACGGGTATATGGAGTTCATGTCCCCCTGGCGATGGATATCGTTTCGGTGTTCAAAGGACGGACGACGAAGATGGTGGTAGACTAGGCTAAGTGTCATATGGTGTTGGAGGACACTTTGATAGTCTTAGGTCTTTGTTTTTCCTTTGGTCGTACTATAAAGGGGAGCGTGAATCAGTAGCTTGACCTAGATGAGTCTATTGAGGTAAGTGTGGTGCACACTTGTTATTTCATAGCCCTAGGTAGCTCAGAGAGATGCCTTAAGTCGAGAGGATCAAAAGTCGTTTAGGCCGCGTCGCTATCCGAGTTGATTCTGCCCTTGTAACGGGCATCGGACGCTAGCCAGGTGGGCATCGGACGCGTCCGATGCTCACCTCGGCTAGGGTTTAGTCTGGTGTGTGGCATCGGACGCGCCGGTGTGTTCACATCGGACGCGCCCGTGCCACTGTTCACGTGGGCGTGAACTGGAGGCCGCATCGGATGCTGGCATCGGACGCTGAGGGCCAGCGTCCGATGGCCATGCAGAGAGGTTCCAGAGAGGGTAAATCCACATCGAACGCGTCCGATGTGGTGGCATCGGACGCTGCCCAGCGTCCGATGTCCCTTTAAACAGTCTGACAAGAAGGTACAGTAGACCGTTGGACAAGGTCATCGGAGCGTCCGATGCTAGGCATCGGCGCGTCCGATGCCCCCGCAGAATGCGTGTCTTGTGCTATTTTTGGATGGCCGGTTGGGGGAGTATATATACTTCCTTCCCTCCATCCATCTGAGTGTTCTTGCCACTTCCATCAGCTGAGAAACACCTTGTGAGTGTGAGTGAGTGCAAGAGCCATAGTGAGGTTGAGTGATTTGCTAATTGTGAGAATTAGACACCTCCTAGTGAGAATTGAGTAGCAAGTGTGCATCCATCCATCTCTTTGGCCTTGTGTTGGTCAAGTGAGAGTTCTAGCTTGTTACTCTTGGTGATCGGCATCACCTAGACGGCTTGGTGGCGATCGGAGAGCTTGGTGATCATCCAGAGGCATTGTGGATGACCCAAGTCAAGTTGTGACCGGTAGCGAGCGATTCACCGGGCCGGAGAGGCGAAGAATCAACTCGTAGTGAGCACTTGATCCTTTGATCCTTGCGCGGATCAAGGGGGAGCGATACCCTTGCGCGGGTGCTCCAACGAGGACTAGGGGGGTGTGCCGACACCTTGATACCTCAGCAAAAAGATCGTCGAGTCATCTCTACTCTTTTACTTACGCATTTACTTTCAAGCAATTCAATTCCGCATTACTACTTGTTGTTCATTCTATATTGAATTGCTTTGCTAGAGTAGGAGTGGCTTAGACATGGTCTTTTGTGTGGTAGAATAAATAGAATCACACTTCTAGGCACTAGGGGGTTAATTGAGGCTTGATAGGTTTTAATATTGCAAGAAGTTTTAGAAAAGCCCAATTCACCCCCCTCTTGGGCATCTTGATCCTTTCAATTGGTATCGGAGCCTCGTGCTCTCGATTTAGGCTTAACCGCCTAGAGTTAAGATGTCCGGAGGTGATGGACCACCTCCCATGTTCGAGGGAGATGACTTTCCATATTGGAAAATCCGTATGGAGTCGTACCTAGAAGCGGTTGATGTAAAATGCCACCATGCCGCCATAACCGGGTTCCCCAAACCCAAGGAGGGCACTAGCCTCACACCACATGAGGAAGAAAATGAGAAGTGGAATGCAAAGGCCAAAAACATTCTTTTTAGAGGCATTTGCAAGGATGTGTTTAACCGCGTCCGGAACCACAAGAATGCCCATGATCTATGGGATAACATTTGTGCTCTCCATGAGGGGACCAAGAGTGAGCGTGAGGAAAGATATCATTTAGTTATGCAAAAGCTTCATTCATTTGATATGCATGCTAATGAAAGTGCAAATGAAATGTACTCACGCTTGAATGTTCTTGTAGAAGAGCTAAATGGACTTGGCCTCACACAAATGCAACCATCCGATGTTGTGAGGAAGATTCTTTGTGTCCTTCCAATTGAGAAGTATGGACACATCATGACGGTGCTACATCAAGGTGATCTTTCCACCGCTACACCAACTCAAATCTTGGGAAAGATCAATGCGCATGAGATGTACATGCACATCACACCAAGTGGTGGCTCCTCCACCGACAAGAAGAAGGACTTGGCCTTCAAAGCTAGCCATGACAAGAAGGGCAAGTCCAAGGCTATTGTGGTGCACCATGAGAGTTCAAGTGATGAAGAAGATGATTCCAACATTGCTCTTATGGTGAGAAGAACCACTAAGATGTTGAAGAAGCTTCACAAGAATGGAGTCAACTTTGACTCAAGAAAGAAGAAGTTCTTCACAAGTAGCAAGAGGAGGCCAATCTCCGAAATGGATTGCTACAATTGCGGTGAGCTTGGCCATCTTGCTCATCAATGCACCAAGCCCAAGAAAGAGAGCTACAAGAACAAGAACAAGGGCAAGAAGTATGACTCATCAAGTGAAGATGAGAAGAAGGATGAAAAGCCCTACTACAAGAAGGATGGCAAGAAGAAGAAGCAATACCACAATAAAAGTGGGAAGGCTTACATTGTTGGTGATTGGCTCACCGACATAGACTCCTCCGGTGGCTCATCAAATGAAGATAGTGATGATGAGAAGGAGAAGGTGGCCGCTGTAGTCATTGGCTCCTCTACACCACCACCACCACCATCGCCATCATCATCTACACACCTATGCCTTATGGCCAAGGGTGACCGGAAGGTACAAAACGATGATGACTCTAGTGATAGTGATAGTGATGGTGAATTTGAGGCACCTACTTATGATGAGCTTGTCAAATTGCTAAATGACTACTCTAAAATCATAAGAAAGACTAGAGCTAAAAATGAAAAGCTTGTTGATGAAAATGAATCTCTTGTTGAGAAATGTGATCATGCTATTCATGCTAGTGATGAACTAAAAGATGAACTTGCAACTATGTCATCCACTATCAAGGAGCTCAAGTCCTCTAACAAGGAGCTCAAAGCTAAAAATGAAAAACTTGATAAGATGCATAGTGACTTTACCACTAGTTATGCTTTGCTAAAAGAACAATACACTCAAGTGAAAGTTGACTATGATGCTCTCACCATTTCTTATGATATGCTTTCACATGAGACACATGATGCTCCTAACCTTGTTGTTAAGTGTGACAAAGCAACATCTTGTGAGGACTTGGTTAGTGAGCATGATGAGCAAAGAGCTAGTGGCAAAGGCAAGAGTGTGGTTGTGGCCGATCACTATGATGATTACATCAAGATCAAGAATGAGAATGCAAAGCTCAAGGTTGATCTAGAGAAGCTTGCAACCACAAAGCAAGTCATTGTTGAGACCCAAGATGATGAGTATAGCATGACACTTGAGCTTGACATGCTAAAAGAAGAGAACAAGAGATTGAAGATGGAGAGGGATTACAAGATGACACCATCTCAATTAGAGCTCCAACAAGAGAATGACAAGCTCAAGAAGGAAAAAGAACACCTCACCACCGGTTTGAGGAACTTCACCAAGGGTCAATGTCTTCAAAGTGAGCTTCTCATGAACACCGTCATGAAGACAAATAGAAATGGTATTGGCTTTCTTGAAGAGAAGATGAAGCAACGCAAGAGCATCACAAAGCCAAAGAAGAAGAAGATTGGGAGATGCTATGAGTGTGGAAAGGAAGGACACTTTGCTCATGATTGTGAAGAGCCAAAGCCCACACCCTTGCCCAAGCATGCTAGGCCCTTTGCTTTCAATGCTCACTACATGCTTAGACAAGACTCTAGTGGCAAGATGAAAGTTATGTTCATGGGGCCTCCTAACAAGAATAGGTCAAAGCAAATTTGGGTTGCAAAGTCACCAGTAGAGAAGGTTAAGGGACCGCAACAAGTTTGGGTCCCAAAAGCTCAAGCTTGATTTCTTGTGTGTGTAGGTGAACTACAAGACCGGTGGATCTCATTGGGTGATTGATAATGGTTGCACACAACATATGACCGGTGATCCCCGGATGTTCACCTCACTAGAAGAGAATGTCAATGACCAAGAAAAGATTACATTTGGTGACAACTCAAAGGGCAATGTCAAGGGTTTGGGCAAAGTGGCTATATCAAATGATCATACCATCTCCAATGTGCTACTAGTTGCATCATTGAGCTTCAACTTGCTATCCATTGGGCAACTTTGTGATCTTGGCTTTCAATGTTTGTTCACCGACAAGGAAGTGGTTGTAACCAAGAAAGATAATACACAAGTGATATTCAAAGGCTTTAGATACAACAATCTCTATCTAGTGGATTTCACCTCCGAAGATGCCAACTTGAAGACTTGTTTGTTCACTAAGCAATCACTTGGTTGGCTATGGCATAGAAGATTGGCACATGTTGGAATGAACACTCTCAACAAGCTATTGAAGAAGGATTTGGTTAGGGGCTTGAAGGATGTCAAATTTGAGAAGGACAAATTGTGTAGTGCATGTCAAGCCGGCAAGCAAGTTGCAAATACACATCCAACCAAAGCCTTTGTGTCAACATCAAGAGAGTTAGAGCTACTACACATGGATCTATTTGGACCAACAACATATGCTAGCTTGGGTGGAAACCTCTATTGCCTAGTGATCGTTGATGACTACTCTAGATACACTTGGGTATTCTTTCTTCATGACAAATCCGAAGCAACCCCTTCATTCAAGAAGTTTGCCAAGAGAGCCCAAAATGAGTTTGACTTGAAGATCAAGAAGATAAGAAGTGGCAATGGAAGAGAGTTTGACAACACCCACATTGAGCAATATTGTGATGAAGTTGGGATCAAGCATGAAGTCTCCGCAACCTACACACCACAACAAAATGGGGTAGTTGAGAGGAAGAACCGAACACTAATCACCCTAGCAAGGACTATGTTAGATGAGTACACTACACCGGAGAGATTTTGGGCGGAAGCAATCAACACCGCTTGCTATGCATCAAATCGATTGTTCCCCCATCGTCTACTTGGCAAGACCCCCTATGAGCTACTCAACAAAAAGAAGCCGGATGTATCCTTCTTTAGAGTGTTTGGGTGCAAATGCTACATCTACAAGAAGCACCAACACCTAGGGAAGTTTCAATGCCGATGTGATATTGGTTTTCTTGTTGGTTACTCATTGAAGTCCAAAGCATATCGAGTATTCAACCATGCCACCGGGATGGTAGAAGAAACATATGATGTGGAATTCGATGAATCTAATAGCTCTCAAGGAGAGCATGAAAATCTTGATGATGTAGGTGATGAACCATTGAGGGAAGCAATGAAGAACATGCCGGTTGGAGCCATCAAGCCCAAAGATGATGATGATGATGTGCAAGTCATTGACAAGCCATCATCATCCAATGTACCACATGTTGATGACAAAGATGGGAGAGATCCATTTGAAGATACTCATGTCTCCCATGATCAAATGGTGGTACAAGCTCAAGATGTTGATGCTCCACAAGCGGCCCCTCGAGTGGTTGATCAAAGGACTACTCCTCTTCTACAAGCTCATCCTCAAGATCTCATCATAGGGAGTCCAACAAGGGGTGTAATGACTCGATCTCAAAAACTTGCTTTATTTATTGAACATCACTCCTTTGTGTCTCTTATTGAGCCTACCATTGTAGATGAAGCTCTAGGTGATCCGGATTGGGTGAATGCTATGCATGAAGAATTAAACAACTTCACCCGCAACCAAGTTTGGACACTTGAAGAGCGACCCAAAGGCGCAAGAGTCATTGGAACCAAATGGGTGTTTAGGAACAAGCAAGATGATCAAGGCAAGGTTGTTAGAAACAAGGCAAGGCTAGTGGCAAAGGGGTTCTCTCAAGTTGAAGGTTTGGATTTTGGAGAGACCTTTGCACCGGCTGCAAGACTCGAAGCCATTCGTATCCTCCTTGCATATGCATCACATCATGACATTAAATTATATCAAATGGATGTGAAAAGTGCATTTTTAAATGGCTTCATAAATGAACTAGTCTATGTTGATCAACCTCCCGGATTTGAAGACCCTAGATATCCTAATCATGTTTATAGGTTGTCCAAGGCGCTATATGGGCTCAAGCAAGCCCCTAGAGCTTGGTACGAACGCCTCTGGGACTTCCTCATTGAGAAGGGCTTCACCATTGGGATGGTTGACACCACACTATTCACCAAGAAGCTTGATGGAGAAATCTTCATTTGTCAAGTCTACGTTGATGATATCATCTTCGGGTCAACAAATGAAGCCTATTGCAAGGAATTTGGTGACTTGATGTCGAAGGAGTTCGAAATATCCATGATTGGAGAGCTCACATTCTTTCTAGGCTTCCAAGTCAAGCAATTGAAGGAGGGGACTTTCATATCACAAGAGAAGTATACAAAAGACCTCCTCAAGCGCTTCAACATGGATGATTGCAAGCCTATCAAGACTCCAATGCCAACAAATGAACATCTCGACCTAAATGTGGGAGGTAACCCGGTTGACCAAACTCTACCATTCTATGATTGGTAGCTTGTTATATTTGACCGCATCTAGGCCCGACATCATGTTTAGTGTGTGCATGTGTGCTCTCTTTCAAGCCGATCCTAGGGAATCACATCTTGTAGCGGTGAAGAGAATCCTTAGGTACCTAAAGCACACCCCAAGCTTTGGCCTTTGGTATCCCAAAGGAGCTAACTTCCAACTCGTTGGGTATTCCGATTCGGATTACGCGGGTTGCAAAGTAGATAGAAAAAGCACATCCGGAGGGTGCCATTTGCTTGGGAGATCACTAGTTTCATGGAGTTCAAAGAAGCAAAATAGTGTGGCCTTGTCTACCGCCGAGGCGGAATACATAGCCGCGGGTGCTTGTTGTGCACAAATCCTATACATGAAACAAACCCTTTTAGACTATGGTGTAGTTCTAGAAAGGGTACCTTTGTTGTGTGACAATGAGAGCGCAGTTAAGCTTGCTAACAACCCGGTTCAACACTCTCGCACAAAGCACATAGATATTCGCCATCACTTCCTTAGAGATCATGTTTCCAAGAAAGATATATCCTTAGAGGGAGTTAGAACCAAAGATCAATTGGCAGATATCTTCACAAAACCCCTAGATGAGAACACCCTTTGTAGATTGCGAAGTGAGCTTAATGTGCTTGATCTAAGTAACTTTGTCAAAAGGTGAAAGGGGGTTATCTTTGCATTGCATTGTATCTTATGCCATATTCAATTTATGCTATGCACATAGGCTTGTCAGACGTGGTTAAGATAAACGCCCTAAAAAGCGTGTGAAGAAGCTTACCCATGAGCAAACTTGACAAGCAACCTAGATTCAAATTCCGTAATGCATTGCATATGCATGGTTGTTGCTTTGTCGTTTCTTTTCGGTTTTGTTTTGAGCAACCGCTGTGTTCGTCCACCGCTAGGGGGAGCATTTGAAGCTTCTAATGGTTAAGTCCCCTAGTTTTGGTGGCCACATGTTGTCTCCTCGGTCTTTATCACCTATTTTCTCTAAAAATGATATGTAGCCTATGGCAAAATACTTATAAAATCGAGGGCTTACGCGAGGATGCTCATACAAGGTTCCAACTAGTGTTTATTTGCCTCTTATTTGAGTTGGAACTTGGTTGGGAGAGGGAGCCGCAACAGAAATCTTCAAAACTGCTCAAAATGCGGCATCGGACGCTGCATCGGACGCTCCCCCAGCGTCCGATGCCCTGCACTGTAGACAGCTCCGGCTGAAACAGTGTTCTTGGAGCGTCCGATGTACTTTCATCGGAGCTTCCGAGGCCCCATCAGACGCTGCCCAGCGTCCGATGCTATGGCATAGGACGCGTCCGATGCGCTATGCGCGTTTCTGGAGCTCTCTGGACCGGCATCGGCGCGTCTGATGCGTAATCATCGGCGCGTCCGATGCCACCTTAAGCGGCGCAGTAAGGTCTTTTCTCTGACTATCCGGTCCCACACGTCTTTTCCTCTATCTTCTTCCTCACGACGAGCCAACCCGGCCTCACCCGATCCCGCCGCCGCGACAGAGCCCCTAACCCTAACCATCTCCGCCGGCCGCCGTCGTGCCCCTCGCCGCCGGCCGCTGTTGCTCCGCCGCGCACGTGCACCCCAGCCGGCCGCCGCCTGCCTGCAGCTTCCTCGCACCTGCGCGTGCGCGCCATCGCCGGAGCAACGCTCCATCGCCGGAGGCTCTCGCCGGCGCTTGTCTCCTACTCACCGGAGCTCTTCATCGTCCACGAGCTTCTTTCTCTCTCCGGCGATCACTTCCCCGGCAGATCCATCCCCTAGCAGTGAGCACCTTCAACCCCCCTTCATATACCCTGCTCCTCAGGTGCTCGATGCTATGCCTCAATGAACGTTCCCACTGTTTTTGACCCCCGTTTTCGCCCGTTGTTCGTGCAGACCCCTTGGCATGTCGTGTGGGTACCGGAACGTCTGAGGCTTCCCTCGTGCTTGGTCGTCTCGTCGTTCGTCAGGTAGCGAAGCCCTCTCTATATCTTATCTCCATTGCTTTGCTTCCGATAGGATCTCTTATCCCTAGCATATATGTTCTTCTATATATCCCGTCTACTCTATGCAGCGAGTCAGTGACAGCTTGGCAGTTGGGCAGTGACCGATAACCCGGGGCCAAGCCCACGGGTAAGGATCGAGGCCAAGCCTCGCGAGTGACAGCGGCAGCCGATCCGTGTCAGGGGGAGTTGTTTGTTTCGTTGGTCAGTTGGGTTGTCAGTTTGGTTGTCAGGGTCAGTGGATCTTTCAGTGACAGTCCAGACTTTCAGTGCCAGTTGCCTTGTTCTTGTTAGCCATGCCGCGCTGCAAGAACATCGGTGGTGGCCTAGGGGACTCCCCTCCTCGTCCCCCTCCCGGTCAGCGGCCCGGGAAGGCTAAGTTGATCACGCACAGGAAGCGCTCCAGAGCCGAGAGAGAGGCATCTCAGGCACAGGCAGTGGCCGATGCAGCTGAGCGAGCTGAGCGCGGTGGCAGTACGGGCGGACTCCGGATTGAGGACCAGTTGTCCCCCGAGTAGCGCAGGGCAGTCGAGGAGGTTGAGCGTTTCCACCACTCACCGACTGGCACGCTTATGGCTGCCGGTCGTCGGACGACGTTCACCTCGCCAGGAGTCGAGCCCGAGAGCTCAGGGCAGGGCCAGGCAGAGGCCGAGACAGCAGAGGCACCTGAGGCAGAGGCTCCCGAGGTAGAGGCAGAGGAGGAGGTTCCCGAGGAGGTTCCCCGGCGTCGGTCCACGCGTCGCAGGACAGCGGTGCCACCCCGGCCTGATGTCCCTCTGCGGAGAGCACGTGCTCCATCGAGGCGTGCGCCCCCGCCGATCCTGCGACAGGACCTCCGGGCGGCCACCTGCTCGCAGATACAGGCACTCCGGCTCGTCCCAGTTGACCAGTGGTTCCTGAGGGAGCGCCAGGCACAGGCAGGGGCAAAGTTCTTCACTGTTCTGCAGGAGGATTTTTATCGAGGATACAGGAACGCTGGGATCAGTCTTCGCTCTCAGCGTGTTTGTCCCCTGGAGGCAGTTGTCGCCGCAGCAGGAGAGCAAATCTGCCCCATTCTTATCTATCTACCCGGTTTGGCAGACCTTCTGGGGCGGTCTGGCTCGTATATCGAGGATTGGGTCTTCCAGTTCTACGCGTCACTGTGGGTGCACCCGGACAGAGAGACTATAGAGTTAGCTTTTCAGGGGGAGCACTAAAGACTTTTCTCGTCAGAGATCCGTGGTTGGTTCGGCTTGACACACTCTCAGACCCGGATCCATGACCTGTGCTACGACCGGACGGAGCCACCCCGCCGCCCTCACGGTGGTGCCCAGCCGACGACGGACCTGGTCCGCCCCTGCTTCAGTGAGCCCTTCGGTGAGGGTTCGAGTCGGGCACCTAGGGATCTCACCCCTACAACTTGGATCCTCAACGAGGTTCTCAGGCGGACCTTACTTCCTAGGGTTGGTTTCCGCGAGGGTCTGTCCCGTCTTCAGCTCTGGTTACTTGCTTACCTGGTCAGACAGCAGGAGTTTGACGTCTGGGACGTCATCCTTTGTGAGATGGAGGACATAGTGGCAGAGGGCATTAAGGCCCGCAGGCAGCTACCGTACGCTCACTGGATCTCTTATATTCTGTGGAAGGTAGCTGTCACTACAGGGGGTCGTCCGGTTGAGTCGCTCACACACTCTGCGACCGTGTTCCCCGAGTATAACATGAGTCAGCTGTTGGGACATGGTCGGGACCGCAGGCAGCAGCAGTAGCAGCCGCAGCAGCAGGACGCCCCGTCTTCTTCATGCCAGAGGCCAGCGGTTCCGGAGTCCCTCCAGGAGCAGGACGAGGCTGTCTAGGCCCTCGCCGAGCAGGAGCTTGCAGAGTTAGAGGGCGAGGCCACCTTTGTTGCCGGGGACCCCACAGACAACTCGGACGAGGACTACTAGCTCCTGCCCCGCTACCAGCCCAGAGCTCACGACTCTCAGGCTGGGCCGTCTGGTACTGCCTCCTCCGACCCAGCGCTCCTTGCCATACTCGCACGGATGGAGGAGCAGCAGCGAACGGTCACTCAGGACGTCCAGAGGCTCGCTCAGGAGCAGCAGAGGTTGGCCCAGGCCCAGGCCCTAGCACAGCAGCAGGCACATGAGAGGTCTGATGCCCTTCAGCGCCAGATGATGGCTTTACAGCAGCAGACTTTGAGCTTCATGGAGAGACTCGCCAGCGGACCTCCTCAGTGGTAGTGGCAGCAGCCTCCACCTCAGCAGCAGCTTCAGTGGCAGCCTCCTGTCCCTCCTCAGCCGCAGACACAGTTCGGACAGCCTCCACAGTTTCCGCAGAGCTCCTCCCAGTTCACCCTCTTTTCCACTCCGCCTGGAGGAGCCCCTGTGTTCAGTCCTTTGCGCACTGGTTTCACGCCACGTCCGATAGAGTCTCTGTTCGCGACGACCACCACAGTGACGCAGGACTTGTCTGCCAGTTTCAGTGAGCTCACCGGATTCCCCACTCCAGATCTTCCGGATCTAGTGCAGACGTTGACGGCTCCTGTGACCTCCACCACAGAGACCCTTCCGAGCTCCGTCGCGTCCTCTGAGCAGACCGAGCCAGTCCAGTCTGAGACTACCATGACAGCACAGCCTGAGCTATCTTCGATTCCAGAGCTTCCGCACTCCGAGGCTCAGGTGGCTACAGCTACACAGACTAAGACTGCGACAGAGGCAGAGCAGACAGAGACTGAGCAGGTTGAGCAGCCAGAGCAGTCAGTGCCAGAGCCGACCCGGACCGCTTCACCGCAGCTTCCAGCTCCAGACGGTCAGCAAGCTACCGACACTACTTCTTCCGACTCCGAGGAGTATCTTCAGGAGTTTGAGTTCACTCAGCGCTCTCCGGAGACTGCTCCTGACTCATCTGCACCACCTCCGCCCTCCGACGTGTAGTTTGGCGCTTGATGCCAAAGGGGGAGAGTGGATGAGTATAGCGATAGGGAGAGCGATGTGAGAGGGTTTCGATATCTTATGTTGTGTTATGTTCACATACGCTCTTTACTTATCGCCTCTTTTGTGCATGTTTATGTGATATACTTGTGCTATGGACCTTGATGACATGTATGTGCTCACTATGTTATCATCTATGACATGTCATTTCGTTTCGCTCATTTACTTGTGCTTAATTCTCACTTGTCTATGTACATGAGCTCTTTTACTCTTGCACTTGGTATTCACTCTAACTTGTTGAGTGCAGGATGATGGCATGACATGTTTGAACTTGCCCCTAATCATTTTCTCTTATTCATTGCAAGTTCATACATGTCATGATTTAAAAACCTCTTCTCTCTATACTCGATCTCGTGTTGTCATCAATCACCAAAAAGGGGGAGATTGAACGCATCTTGGCCCCTAGTGGTTTCGGTGATTGGATGAAACACAAGATTACTGTGACTAACGTGTGTTTTGCAGAAACAGGATTGAGTTAGGTCACGGTAATGGCGACGATACGGGCATATGGAGTTCATGTCCCCTGGCGATGGATATCGTTTCGGTGTTCCAAGGACGGACGACGAAGATGGTGGTAGACTAGGCTAAGTGTCATATGGTGTTGGAGGACACTTAGGTAGTCTTAGATCTTTGTTTTTCCTTTGGCCATACTATAAAGGAGAACGTGAATTAGTAGCTTGACCTAGATGAGTCTATTGAGGTAGGTGTGGTGCACACTTGTTATTTCATAGCCCTAGGTAGCTCAGAGAGATGCCTTAAGTCGAGAGGATCAAAAGTTGTTTAGGCCGCGTCGCGATCTGAGTTGATTCTGCCCTTGTAACGGGCATCGGACGCTGGCCAGGTGGGCATCGGACGCGTCCGATGCTCACCCCGGCTAGGGTTTAGTCTGGTGCGTGGCATCGGACGCGCCGGTGTGTTCACATCGGACGCGCCCGTGCCACTGTTCACGTGGGTGTGAACTGGAGGCCGCATCGGACGCTGAGGGCCAGCGTCCGA
This sequence comes from Coix lacryma-jobi var. lacryma-jobi, assembly GCA_009763385.1. NCBI lineage: Eukaryota > Viridiplantae > Streptophyta > Magnoliopsida > Poales > Poaceae > Coix > Coix lacryma-jobi. The sequence goes on from CM019826.1 coordinate 43,288,420, forward strand.
TGACCATGCAGAGAGGTTCCAGAGAGGGTAAATCCACATCGGACGCGTCCGATGTGGTGGCATCGGACGCTGCCCAGCGTCCGATGTCCCTTTAAATAGTCTAACAAGAAGGTACAGTAGACCGTTGGACGAGGTCATCGGAGCGTCCGATGCTAGGCATCGGCGCGTCCGATGCCCCCGCAGAATGCCTGTCTTGTGCTGTTTTTGGATGGCCGGTTGGGGGAGTATATATACTTCCTTCCCTCCATCCATCTGAGTGTTCTTGCCACTTCCATCAACTGAGAAACACCTTGTGAGTGTGAGTGAGTGCAAGAGCCCTAGTGAGGTTGAGTGATTTGCTAATTGTGAGAATTAGACACCTCCTAGTGAGAATTGAGTAGCAAGTGTGCATCCATCCATCTCTTTGGCCTTGTGTTGGTCAAGTGAGAGTTCTAGCTTGTTACTCTTGGTGACCGGCATCACCTAGATGGCTTGGTGGCGATCGGAGAGCTTGGTGATCAACCGGAGGCATTGTGGATGACCCAAGTCAAGTTGTGACCGGTAGCGAGCGATTCACCGGGCCGGAGAGGCGAAGAATCAGCTCGTAGTGAGCACTTGATCCTTGCGCGGATCAAGGGGGAGCGATACCCTTGCGCGGGTGCTCCAACGAGGACTAGGGGGTGTGCCGACACCTCGATACCTCAGCAAAAAGATCGTCGAGTCATCTCTACTCTTTTACTTACGCATTTACTTTCAAGCAATTCAATTCCGCATTACTACTTGTTGTTCATTCTATATTGAATTGCTTTGCTAGAGTAGGAGTGGCTTAGACTTGGTCTTTTGTGCGGTAGAATAAATAGAATCACACTTCTAGGCACTAGGGGGTTAATTGAGGCTTGATAGGTTTTAATATTCCAAGAAGTTTTAGAAAAGCCCAATTCACCCCCCCTCTTGGGCATCTTGATCCTTTCAGGGTCTAAAAGAAAAGTACAGTCTAATATAGACTCGCGGAAACTGAACGCCACTCCACAGGAAGGTCGGTCAGGGGCTGCGCCATCCTAGTACAAGTCATCGGGGTCGTATCCACCGTCTTCTGGGTACTCCTGCTCGTCGTAGTAGACTCCAATGTCTGGATGGAGCAGGAGGGGGACAAAGAGGAAGGGTGAGTACATCGAAATATACTCCGCAAGTGTAGGAAATATATGCTTATGAGGCTAATAACAAAGGTAGGCTGACTCTGTTTGACTCAAACGCCTAAAGCGACACAATCCTATTATTCCTATTAATCCTATGCACCTATTTACTAGGTTATAACCTCAGTCTCCTCAAAAAAGTAACCACACTCGGAGTCGCACCGAGCAAAACCACACTCGGAGTCACATCGAGCAACCAACACTTGGAGTCCACCAAGCAACCACACTTGGAGTCACACCTAGCAACCACACCTGATGTCCATCAGGCAAACCACACCTGAAGTGCATCAGGACACCCACAAGGCCGTTACAAGTGTCATATGTGTATTAGTTCCATATGTCACGACATAGAAAGTTGGTCGTTACAAGAGTCCTGTGTATTAGTTCCATATGTCACAACATAGAAAGCTACCTTCCGTAATAACACCAGGTCTGCGCCCGAGCCTAGGAGTCACTCCCGTACCAAGTAGTATCCTGCGTAGAAGAAGCCTCTGTACCCATGTCATATGGGACTAATGACCACATAAGGCTTCCCTAACGAACAAGAACCAACCCCCCAACTAATCTCGAAGAAGTCCAAGCCCGCTCGTGACGGTGAGCACGGCTGATATATCAGTTTTAATACTCTGTAGAGTTTGCACATCTTTACCCATGAGTCATGTGTTCCCCATCACGCTAAACACTACCAAGGTGCACAGCAGGGTCGCACTACAAGGCCTTTACAAAGCCGCCTCCAAGTCCGTTTCACACGTACCTCTAAGGTTTCACCCCGTACAAAGGTCTACGACGCCCAGGGCCCCCTCGCGAGTCACTAAAGCAAACCCCGTGTGAACCCTCAACTTGGAGGAAACTAATTAATTAGCCAGTCCCAGAGCTATATAGGCCTCATGGTTTGCATTGTTTTGCCGGGTTACATGCTCCAAGAACCGGGTCCTAGGGATCCAGGCAGGATAAATCTAGCACAAGCCCAGAACCAAAAACCAAATCCAGCTATCAAGTCCCATGGCAAAAAAACCACCAGTACGGTCCATCCTGCTGGATTTACCTAATCACCTTACTACTACCAAAAGTTACCAACCACAGTGTACGCAGTGTTCCATAGATCATTAATCAGAATTAATTATTTAACCACCATCTCATCCCAAGACAGTAGGGCTAAGCATGACTTCTACTCAACACATCTCAAACTAGGTGTCAAGAAAAATATAATCAAGTGCTACTAAACCATATCATAGGATTCAATTTAAGACTGTATGCATCTACTGGATCTAACTAATCTAATTCAAAATAAAATAAATACGGGATCAATAAGTTCAAGGACACTTGACTGCAGGCTGGGTCGAATCGACAGAGGCGAAGGCTGGATCCTGGGGTTCCGCGTAGCTCGTACTCGCCGGATCAAACACCATCACATGGCTCAAACAAACATAATAAATAATAGTACATTAACAGTAAGAAAACAGAATACAAATAGATCTAACGCGTAAAGCTCGACGATACAAATCTAACACAGCTTGAACGGGTAAAAACGGAGTTAAAACGCAAAAGTAATAAGCATTTGAATATGAGTGGCAAATCTATAAATAAACCAAAGTCATTTTCGTATTTAAATAAATAAAACTGAAAAAGGAAAAAGGCTGCGGACCGAGCCTCATTTAACTGAAAGCAGATGGTTTAAACAGAAAGATTCCCAAGACTCAGTTAACATGTGAGTGGACGACGGGTTGATTAGATGAAAGGATGAGGGCTCTTTTGCAATTTCGCCACGACCGGTCGGCGTGGCGCGGCTGTGGCTGATGTGGCGGACGCGTGGCGCGTATCCCACGCGGCTCCTGCACTGGCTGACGCGGCCAGGCGGACGGGGTCTACGAGCTAGGTGCACGGGGTCTATACCGTTTCGCCCCCCCTCTTCTAATCTCGACCGTAAGGGCTAGATCAGTCGGCTGAGGGGCAGCAAGGGCGCGCGGTCGCCGGAGCCGAGCACGAACACGGCGGCACCATAGAAGGGGGGCGTCGGAGCTCGCCGGAGTAGCCCTAGGGATTGGTAGAGACTGCGGGGAGAAGCGGAAAGGGGCGAGGAGCTCAACGCGAGGTCGTAGGTGACGATCTCGGCGCCAGCCGAGGTTCTGAAGTGGCCGACGACAGAGAAGGATGGCGCGGAGAGGCGGACGAGGCTTCGGTGTCGGCGGTGGAGGAACAACGCGGCCACAAATTGACGCCGCGAAGTGGCGCCGAGGCCTCACAGGTGTCCTGCGGTGTCGATGCAGGCGGTGAAAAGGATAAGAATTGGGTGGAGTGGGGAAACCAGAGCTCGAGCAAGAACTCGTTAATGGCGGCGGGTGTGGGCTGCTATGCTGCTTCGAACGGCAAGGATGGGAGGAGTGCAGGGCTGGCCGCGGAGCTCGGGTTTGTTAGGGCTCGGTGACTCTGCCGATGGATGGCGGCTGGGTTTGGGATAGATCCGAGCTGCGCGAGGAATGCGGAGGGGAGGGCGAGAGCGATTCTCGGAGGGAGAGAAACGGTCCGTGCAAGGTTTTGATCCTCCTGGACGCGCGGTTGGGCGACCTGGTTGGGTGATGGAGGGCTCGGTCGGTGTGACCGAGTTGTGCAGATCGGAGGAGGAAGAGCGGAAGGAAGGAGGTGAGTCTGACATGGCAGCCCTGCCTGTCAGCGAGAGAGGAGCGTGGGCCAGCTCCGTCAGAGAGAGCGAGAGGAGTGGGAGGGTGCTGCGGCTCGGAAGCAGTGGGAGAGGGAGAAGGAAGCGGTGGGCCGGCTGCTGGGCTGGTTGGAGAGAAAGGAGGGGGGATGGGCCACCGGGGCTGTTTGGGCTGTTTTCATAAAAAAATTATAAACCTTTTTGTTTATTTCATAAATAGAGTAAATCCGATTCGTCCTATTCGGGTTTAATAAATTTCTTTTTCACCCAATAAAAATTATGCAACGGCATGAATGCAACATACACCTGGTTAGAATTTTTCTTCATCTAGGATTTTGGTCATTTTCTTATTAAATTCTAATTTATTTTAATTATTTTAACACTCGGGGTGTTACAGGCCGTGGGGGTGGCGCTCTGCCTCTCGGGCCACGGATAAAAAAAGAAATCTGGACCAGATTGACAAATTGAATGGAAAGGGGGCGTCAGAGACTGCTAGACCTAGAATCAGGTACCAAATAGTTATTTGATACCGAGGTATCACATAGTAATATATATATATATATATAGGATAATTATTCTGTACTCCTAGGGAGTAGTTACTCCCATGTGGTATATCTCTATATTTATGATGTATATAGCCTAACGAAGTATATGTACGCGGAGTATGTAATCATACTAAAATATTTACAGCAATATTTATATTAAGTATATATGTATACATAGAATATATGGTTATACTTATTTTATATAGTACTGTAATAACATTTATAGTAATATATTAAAAAATATAGGCTATGTTAATTTTTTTTCAGGTAGTAAGATTTCGAGTATCTTAAAATAAGTATGTAAACATACTCAAGGTGATAAATGAGTATACATCCATAGACAATGTTGATTATTGAACATGGGAGTAACTACTCCCGGGAGTATATAAAATTTACAATATATATATATATATATGGATAAAGTTTCGGTCAAACATTGAGAATATAAATCATGAATAACTTTTAAATTATTGAGTTTGAAAATATAAAACTATATAAATAGATTTGTCTTGAAAAATACTCATAAAAATATACATATATCACTTTTTGATAAATATTTTTTATATAAAAGGAGTCAAAGTACTTTGAAGACTGTTTCGATATCCAAAACGTCATTTATTTTCACAGAGAGAGTATATTAGTAATATATATAGTTTCATATTTTATTTGTGTGTTGTACTCTAGATGAATTTAATCAATAATTAAATTGAAACGAAAACAAAAAAAGGGAAAAAAGAACCTTTAGTCCGATTTGCCTCTCCAGCTTCTTCTTCTTCACCTGGGCTAGTTCGGTGAGAAGTGGGCACCTGTTCTGTTTTACTTTTGCAGGGCGACGTCACGAGGAAACCAGCAGCTCACGTACAAGTCCTCTATATGCTTGTTGCTTGCAATAGCGATTAGCAGCTCGCTGTAATTTCATTCATGTGCAACGTTTAATCATTGAAGTATCCATCGTCGCCAGAGCCGCTGGGCCAAGGGTTCGCGACTTGGTGCGCAGAAGATACGGTAACGGCCCGTTGGATGCCATCGATCGGGCGGCGGCGCGGCGCCAGTACTTTGTGAGTCTTGACAAGCCCCAAAAGCTAGAGCATACGAGTCCCGTGGCCCTTCGCTCCTCGCCGCCGCAGCCCGCCGCTCCTTCGCGCCGCCGCCGGTTTCCGTTGGTCCCCTCTCTTCTCCCTCCGGCCTATGTCGGAGGTTGGAGAGAGTGGGGATCCATCGCTTTTGATAATTTTTCCCAATAGATCGAATTTCTAGGGTTTGAGTCTCTCCATGCCAAGTACTGTGGTATTGGAGATTTATCTCCTTCTCCTCTTCGGCGACGGAGAAGGGGAAAGATGGAATTGTCTTCTCCATGGCGGCTTCGTTGAAGATGGGGACGACAACTTCGGCGTCAGCATCTTCATCAGCACGACGATATGGAGATTTTTGTTTCCGGATGACGGCATCAAGGCGGAGATGATGTCGTCATCATGGAATAATTTTCTCCGGTCTTTTCTCTGTTTTGTTGTGGTTAGATCTGGCCACAATGAAGGACTAGAGAGAATAAGTTTCAGATCAGTCTTTTTCACTCTTCGGTGGCAGAAAGAAGAAGAAGGAAGACACGAGAAAGAAGAAGTTTCTCAACTCCACCCGCAGGAATGTTGGCCGTCCGTTGGGCATCTATTATCTGGCCTAAAACAATTGTTGTCGAGTATTTGCCTGTGCGGTCATCCATATGAAGAGTCAAATAGGTTTGGATTTGAGAGTTTGAGCTATTCACAGTGTGGGTACAATATAGATGAAAATCAGTTTCTGGATATATGTTTTTTCCAGAATACTTGTAATGTGATGATGTACCCAGCTATATTTTAATACAATTTTTCTTTCGTCTAAAAAAACGTTTAATCATTGAAGAAAATTAATAGTACTTGCTTGCTTTGCTTCCGTATGTGCTAGCTGTGCTAGTGAACAGCAGAGCCTAGCTCGAACCAGCAGCAGTCGCGGGATGCTCGTGTCGTCGACGAGACGTGTGGGTGAAATAGGGGGCCGGCTTTGTTCTTTATCCTTGAATTTTGTTTCCGAGTAGGCCGGCACGTCAAGGATTTGTTCAGTTGGCAAAAAATATTGCACAGTGATATTGTAGCACTTTTGTTGTTATTTTATTATTATTTGACAACTTTGTCTAAACATAGACTAATTAGTCAAGAGATTCGTCTCGACATGAACAGACTAAAAGTACAATTAATTATTTTTTACCTATATTTAATGCTTCATATCTGCGTTTAAAGATTTGATGTGACGGATACTGCGTAATATTTTTTTGGCAAATTTCGTGAATTGAACATGGCCTAAATTATTCCAAAAAAATTCATTTATGACCATGCAATGCTACTGTCAAAAAAAATAGCACACCGTACCTTTCGTGCCTTCTGGCTTCCGCGACTGCCTATTTATTATAGACGAAGGGTCGATAGCTTCCTGGTTTTGATATGCTCTTCCTTTCTTGAGCAACCACACACTGGACGCTGATGCGTGTTGCTGTCTGTGTACGGACCGGTACGATCTGAGGAAGGTACATCACATCCAACAAGGCGATCGACGAATTTCGGCGGTGATATTCGTCGCATCCGCTGAGGAAAGTAGTAGTACATGACTTTTTGAGTGGCAGGAATATCTTGGAACCTTGTGAGAGATTTGTTTGCCTGGTAAAAAATTTAGTCGCGTAATGTTGTTGTACTAATTTAGTCTATTAAAAATAAACTAATTATAAAATTAATTACATCATCATATGCTAATTAACAAAATGAATCTATTAAGTAAATTAATCCGTTATTAGCAAATATTTACTGTAACACCTTACTATTAAATCATGAACTAATTAAGCTTAGTAATTAGCCTCCGACTGATAAATTAGTTTTTTAATTAGTTTATTTTTAATAGATTTTCATTAGGGTCATAATATTCGATGTAGCAGGGCTACAATTTTTATAGTAAAAATAAACATACTACTACAAAAAGAATTTGTAGCAACATCTTACTTTTTTTTTATAGGAGCGGCTCTATAAATATTCTCAGACGAGCCGCCCCTACAAATCTATAGGGCGGCTATTGTATGTATGGAGATGCAGCTGTGCTAGCCTGCTAGGAACTGACAGCTGCTATAGGCCCTATAGTCGGGCTCCATCAAACAAAAAAGAATGTGATTCTACAATGGTGCGGAGTCAGTCCATTTAAAATTTAACAAAATCTATAGAAAATATACTAATACTTATTGAACTAAATAACTAAATAAGTATAATTAGATTCATCTTGAAAGCTATTTTGCAAATTATTTGGAGTCATATATGTGGATAATATTTTGTATAATCATAGTCAAACTTAGAGTCTTATTAGAACTACTTTGCTCTATGTTTTTCAGCTTTGCTCCACTTTTTCAGACAAACAGAGTTTGTTTTAGTTGGAGTGCTTCTTGTGTCAAAGTTGTGGGTTTTACTTAAACAACGTATCATTAATTTAAGACTCACTACGATAAGGACGTAAGTTATCGACAAGCAACTGAACCTCGGAGATAAATCACGTGATCATCTCCTCCCAGGTTCGGTATTGAGCTACCCACTTGTGCCTTCTCTAGCTTAGTTGTAACTTTGTTTTGTTGATTATCTACTTTAGTTGCTCTTCTTATTTTATCTAGCTAGAGTAGCCTAGTGTAGTTGCTAATTTTATGTGGTTGTGTGCTCTAGTGTCATAATTCATTTGCAGCTATAATTGTTTAGGTGCTTGCTTTGGGTGAACCAAAGATAGAAAAAGTACTTGTCATTAGTGTCATATTTTGTACTAATCACTTTGCTCTAGTGTTGTGCATTTTGTAGAGAAATTTTTATAGGTCATTCACCCTCTCTAGCCATTTAGACTCTTTCTATTGGTATGGAGGCAACCCTAGTGCCATAGCTGGATGAGGCACGATAGCCTAGTAAAAGGACCAAATCAACCTAGAGGGAGATGAATAGGTGATTCTCTAACAATCTGAAACTTCAAAGACTAAAACTTATAGTTAAATGACAGCCGGTATTACCGGTTTGTTTGGGTTGGTACTACCGGGTGACAAACACCGGTACTACCGACACAAACAAACGACACTACCGGGAACCTAAAAGCAACTACAAATCCGATGTAAACGTGATATGATTTCAGATCGAGAAATTACCCCACTTCCCTAAGTGTTGTAGGAGATGATTGTAACCTTCCTAAGCCTTGGTTACTTTCCACCGTGTAGATCGAGCCTTCCCAACCTAAGAATGTGAGAGAGAAAGGAAGAACACGAAGAACACAAGTACAAACGTAGTATACAAAGTAGAGATAACAACAAGGACGCGAGACACAAAGATTTATCCCGAGGTTCGGCCAAACCACTCAGGAGTGCCTACGTCCTCATTGTTGAGGTGACCACCAAGGTCGGAGTCTCTTTCACCTCCTTGCCTCACTCAAGCCACCACAAAGGTTAGTCGAGTTTCTCCAATAAGAATCACAGGGGAAATACAAATGCCTCAGGGAGCCCTCACAAATGAATCAGCACAGGCTACCACGAAGAACACCTAACCGGCTAGGGTTCAAAGAACCCAAGAGTAATAAACACAAAACAAGCCGACAAGATGAGGAACCAAGTGCTCAAGTCGTAGATCGAAGCTTCCCACTCTCTAATCTCACTTCCCTAGCTCAAATCTTGCAAGTGAATGAATCTAGGAGCAAAGGGGGAGAGAGAGGGGAGGAGTCAATGCTTGGGAGGCTCTTTGTCAGCTGGTAGGTCGCAATGAATGAATGAAGTCAGTGAGTAACAGTTAAAAGTGGAGTGAGTGGCTATTTATAGTCACCCAGTCCCGAGGCCTGTCGGTAGTACCGACCTCACATAGTCGGTAGTACCGGCCAGCCAAAAACACTGCGCCAGATCTAGTTTGACTTTTTTTGCAACCACCGACCAAGGGGTCGGTACCACCGACGGTCGGTAGTACCGGCCCTATGACGGTACTACCGCGAGGCCAAAAAGTCCGCGAGCAGAGAGCTCCTCGAAAAGTCACTCGAGGCGCTCGGTACCACCGACTAGGGGTCGGTACTACCGAGCCCGGTAGTACCGACTTTTATAGCGGTACTAGCGCCAAGCCATTTGGCTCACGAACAGAGGGTCCGCAAACTGACCTATGGGCAGTCGGTACCACCGACCATGGGGTCGGTACTACCGACCCCGGTAGTACCGGCCTTATGGCGCTACTACTGCTAGGTCATTTTTGAATCTACACAGAGAGGGTGAAAACTGGTCTGGATGGTCGGTACTACTGGGATTTATAGCGGTACTACCGACAGTTCAAAAAGAACTCCATCCAGAGAGCATTGCACGCGACACCCATGGTCGGTACCACCGACCCCCATGGTCGGTACTACCGACTGAGCAGAAAAGCATCTATGTGTTCGTGAGTGCGCGGTGTCTCTCAAGCAAACTTTTGTTAGATGACATCAGCACTTTTCACCACATCTAGCTAGCCTAATTTGTATCCCTCTTGATAGTCTGGCTTACCTATAACTCAAGTTTAAAGTAAACTATCAATCCACCACTTGAGCTAGGCATCTTTCGTCCAACATAATTTTACGTGCTTTGTTCACGAGATATCAACATTGTAATTCTTTCTAAGGACTAACACCTGCATACATGCCTTTATAAAACCGTTAGTCCCTAGTTTGATTGTCATTAATTAGCCAAAACCCCACATTGGGGGCGAATGCACTTACACCTAGCTACACAACACTGAATGGGTCATGTCACCCTCGATGCACCGGACGGTAGTGGTCCCTACACCACCATCAGATAGGGTGCGACCGCGTAGACCACTACTGGGGCACGTCCCCTTTGAAGGACCATGATGCCTAAGAGAGGGTGTCAATTATGTTCGCTATTTTTTTCCTAGTCAAAACCTTTGCAATAACTAATCTATCTAAATGTCCAACTATGGTTTTGTTATGTGTGTAGCTATCTCTACCGCAAAACAGTTATGCAACATATGTGAAGGACCGAGAATGCAATAGCAAGGCGACCAGAGGGGGGGGGGGTGAATGGGAGCTCAAAAATTTCTCCCGAAACTTTGGCCTTTTGTCCCAAAATCAACCCCAAAAGCTTCGATCGAAACCGTGATGCCTACGACCCTTGGAAGAGGGTGGATGATCCCTAGGATCACAGCGAGGCACCACAAAGCAATAGAGAACCAAACGCCAAAAGCACCGGAACAAATTCGACCCTCAAAAACCAAGTCCCGAACGTAGATAGACGGCTACGTCGAGAAATCCCCAAATACCTATGCTAACAAGTAGCAAAGATACCTAGAGAGGTTCCTTGGTCAACTCTAGGGCCAAACGAGAAGTCCGGAAACCAAGCAAAGAAGCCGAGAGAGAAAACGCACTAAACCGCAACAAACAGCCAACTCGCGGACTGTCCGGACCTGGGATCCCAGACTGTCCGCCCCTACTGCGGACTGTCCGCTAGGGGATGACTGACTGTCCGTCGGCCAAAAGAGCAAAACAACAGTGTTGCTGAAACACCTCTGGACAGTCCCGGACTGTCCGCGGGTTGCAACGGCGGACTGTCCGCCGGTCAACCTGGACACCAACAGTAGGAACCTGTGGCCACTGATCTGGCCAAGTCCCCGACGCGCGGACTGTCCGCGGGAGGAACGGCGGACTGTCCGCGACCTCCCAATGAGGGCGATTTCGGTCGCCCCTCACACAACTATTCCCAAATCCGAATCAAAACTCAATCCCACGTTCCCAAACTTGGAGAAGATGATCACGAGGTAGTTAGGAGACTATCCCCAAGAAATCATCCACTCAAATCGATTCAATCACCGGGAAATCAAAAGGGGAGGAGTATGAATGAAAAAGCACCACGAAAACGAAATCAACCCGATCTACTTGTTCGTGAGGAGTTAGATGAATTCCTTCGGTGGAAATGATCTCCTCACTATAAAGAACAAGTTGATTCAAACGGATTTCGCAAAGACGCAGTAGAGAGGGAGATCGAGTGACGGGAAAATCGTGGAGAAACGAAGAACGCGAAGAACACGAACAAAACGCGAATCAAGTCATCGATCTGCAACCGTGTGGCTACCACACGCTACAACAGTGAGATTACGGTCTCACTTCCTCAAAATCTCCAGTACACAGAGGTATGGTTCTCTGCGGATCTCAGCTAGCTACAACAGGGGATTGGGAGAGCAGGAAACCCTAGAAGCAAAGAGCAAATGACTGAGATAGATGGGGAGGTGGGTGTCTCCCCCTACTTATCCTAATTCTAATTCCCACTCTACCCCTAACTAATTACAGAGCGAACCAACTAAACCCTAGGGTTATTCTGGACCAACTCTTGGTAGGTGGTGATCCGACGGCCACGCCCGCACAACTAGTAGCGTTGCCTCGACGCAACCTCACTGATTGCCGCCACGTGCCGCCACCGCTCTGCTTCTCCTTTCCCGGACGTCGCACCCCCGGTTTTGTGGCCCAAACCGGGAAACCAGCCTTCACGACCAACCCCCGGTTTTGAGGCCCCAACCGGGAAACCAGCCGACCATCGCCTGAGTTTTGAGGCCCAAACTCAGCAAACCAGCAACATCTAGGTTTTGAGGCCCAAACCTGGAAACCGTCCTCAGCCCGAGTTTTGTGGCCCAAACTCGGAAACCATCAGCACCCAGGTTTTGAGGCCCAAACCTGGAAACCGTCCACTCGGTGGTTTTTCTGTGGCTCAACCACCAAACCAAGCCGTGGAAGGGATGCACCGTCCGTGCACCCCGTCCACCCGCAAGTCTTCGCTTGTCGCTGTCCCAGGCTGTCAGCCACCACAGCTGATCCTCAGGCCACCGGTCCCTTAGTCCAAGCCTCACATCTGCCCTTCTCCACTCTCGGTCCATCTGCATGTCACGTCTCTACTTGACCTTCACCTTGCCTTCGATCACTGTATCCATGCTCGACACCTGCACAACACAAGCCAAAGAACATGCGCATCATCCCAGTTGACAATCACTCATCACTCAGAGACTCAGCATACACCCATGTATCCGCAATATGTTCTGATCTTTTCAACTAGCCTAGCAAGCTAAACTAGCAACATAAATAAGCACACAACTTAAATACACAATATAAATGCAGAAGCTTAAATGAGATAGAGATGCAAACTCATGTTGATGACTCTGGTATTTTACTAAGCTACCGAGAAGCTTCTCGCTTCCCCAAAGTACTCGTTGGACCCCATTTCTAGGATGCCCTCGCAAGGGCCAAGTTACTAGTGAGGTAACTCCTTGGATATATAGCCCCCGGAAGTGGGTCTTTGAGGTTGTATCTCCTAGACCACTCCTTATCATCTTCACTATCGAGCTTGTAGTCAAAACTCTATGGGCCTTGTTTCCTCCAGTACACGAGTGGCGACCATACCGCAAAGACAACTATTGTGATCTCGCAAGACTATAAACCCCTCAGAGTACACCAATGGTGCATTCAAGCATCAATTGGTAATAAGAACTATGCAAACCTTACTAAACACTAGGCCTAACCTAGATCAAAAGCATAAGCGATATGGTCTAACTAATTTAAGAACTTTGCAAATCCCCTATGCTAATCACCAAGTGAATCTTAAGCACATTGGTGGCTAGAGAAACTAAAGATGAGCCTCAAAACACATGAGGCGTGAACTCTCGCTGAGTGTCGAAGTCCCATCTTGTGGAAGAGTGGCGTCATGCAAAGTTCCCTGTTCTTCCCAGCTATGGTGTTCCTGTCGCTTCTGGCAATCCCATGATCTCTCGATCTAGCGCCTAATCCTTGATTTCCTTCCTTGCCGATCTTTTCCCCTGGTTCAATCTCTGATCGACAACTACACCCTTATTCTGATATGCTTTTCCCCTCCCTTGGATTTTACCTTGCAGCTGGGTCCCGGATCTAGAGTCGCAGATTGCTGCCGGCACCGCTCCCCTCCTACCACAAGCAGATCTGTCCTCCCCCGACCTCGCCTCGCACCAAGCTCTTCGGCTTCATTGCCACACACCGATTGCCTCGTCTCCGACCTCCCCTTCCTTGATTTGTTCGTAGCCATGCTATATGTAAGTGCAATCAAGCCCTAATTGTGGGTTTTGGTGATAATGACCACATGATTGGATAACTAATGAGATTTATGAAGATGACAAACAAGTTAATGTTAAGAAAGGATGATGCATATGTGTTGGTGGACCCCTCATACTATATTTCATCGGATCCGGACTCAAAGCGCTATATCAAGCTTTTTCATTTGAATTTGAGTTATAGGAATGCCGTACTATCAAGGGGGAATGCAAATACATTGCTATGGCTGAATGACATGTGCTCAAACCAACCCAAGCCATCCTTATTCCTAACCAAAGACAGCTGCACTGAATTCAGATCTGTTCCTGTCTGTCTGGTAGGCGCGGCAGTGCCGCCCAGGGCGCGGCAGTGCCGGGCCGCGGCACTGCCGGGCTAAGGCCATCACTGCCGCGACTTGATGTAACCGTTGGAAGGCAGGGGATATTTACTCCATCTCCCTGCCACCCCAACGGTCATCCATGACCATAACTCTTCTCCTACCTCTAGACAAGGCTTCCTCTCCCCATTGAAGGCCCCCAAGCTCTCTCTCACCTAATCTTTGATTCATATTGATTCCAAGTGATTTAGAGCCTCAAACCTTCATCAAAGAGAAGCCCTAGCTGAGATGTACTTCCTGGAGCACTTGATTTGAGCCATAGCCAGTGGATTTGCTTCTATTACTCTTGGGTTCTTGGAACCCTAGCCGGCTAGGCGTCGCCCTAGAGCCTTGCCAACTTGTGTGGCGGCCTAGGGAGGTTTGTAATCGTTTGTGCAGCTAGTATTATTACCCCTCACCTCAAGGATTTGATTCCTTGACTTGAGAACGAGGTAGAGTTGCAAAGCTCATGACCTAAGTGGTCAACCTCAACAACGTGGAGGTAGGCAAGCCTTGGTGGCGAGCCGAACCACGGGATAAATCACTTGTGTCTTGTGCTTACTTGTTGTTCATACTTCATACTTGTGAGCTTGTGATAGATTCTAGGGTTTGGCCCGATCTATTCTATACTTCATATTTGGCTTGTTAGAGTTGGTTCTGCTGGTTCAGGAAACTTGTTGTAGCATTTCCATTCATATAGAATCAGTTTGCTGTGGCTGGATTTCGAATTGCAGTCTCAGGTTCTACTCTGCGCGGCAGTACCGGGCTGAGGCCGGCAGTGCCGGGGAGCGGCAGTGCCGGGCACAGAGCGGTAGTGCCGGGCTTATCTAATTAAGTTTTGAGCTGTGATTTTTGACAGGCCTATTCACCCCCCTCTAGGCCACACAGGTCCTTACAAGTGGTATCAGAGCCTGGTCTCTCAGCAGCACTTCACCGTGCGAGAGAATGGCCACCGACGGAGGAACAAGAAATGTTAGCGTTGTGCAACCCACACCCGAAGTGGAAATGCACACCGCTAGCAGCAATGAAAGCCTCTCCATAGCAAGTGAGAAGGCACTTCCTCAAAGGGATGTGTCGGCCGGAGAGCTCGCAAGAAGAAAGGAGGAAAGAAGGTTGAGAAGAGAAGCAAGAGCCAAAGCAAGAGAAGATGCAGTGGCTCTCAAAGCAAGAGAAGAAAAGGCTCAAAGAAAAGAAGAGAGAAGGATTAGAAGAGAAGAAAGAGCCAAGAGAAAAGAAAAGAAGAAGGAGGAAGAGCTCCAAGCAAAGAAGAGTGTGAACTTGAGTGATGACTCAAGTAGCACCGAAGATGGAGATGATCACTTCTCCTACACGCTCAAGAACAACAAAAAGAAGAAGGAGGAGATGAAGAAGTCACATGGAGAAGTAGCCTTTAACTATTCCTCTATGACTAACCATGACTCTAGGCCTCTCATCAATGTGCCCGCGGGCAAGTTACCTCGTTTTGACGGGACTAACTTTGCCAAGTGGAAGCACATTATGAAGACCTATCTTATTGGTCTCCATCCAGGTATTTGGGAGATAGTGCACAATGGACTTGAAGCACCGGTTGATCCAAAGAGCCCCACTCAAGATGAATTCCACAACATTCATCTCAATGCCCAAGCCACTAGTGTGTTACTTAGTGCCTTGGATGGTGATGAGTACAACAAGGTCATGGGAGTGGAGGTTGCAAAAGAGATTTGGGACACTTTGCACATTGCTCATGAGGGAGTGGACAAAGTGAGGCAATCCAAGATTGACTTGTTGATGGCTAAGCTCAACCGGTTTGTGATTTGTGAGGGTGAAGGCCCACAAGAGATGTTTGATAGATTGATGGTGATTGTTGGCAAGATTAGAGGGCTAGGTGGAAATGAAATCAATGATCACAAGGTTGTGAAGATCATGTTAGAGGCATACTCACCTAGGAATGAGACTGTAGTGACATTGATTAGGGACAATAAGAAGTTTGAGCAATTCACACCTAGTGATGTGCTTGGAAGGATTATCACCTTTGACATACAAAGAGAAGAGGCAAATGAGAGAAGGAAGCTTGGAGAGTTGCAAGCTAGGCTCGATGGGATGAAGATCAAGGATGTGGCACTTAAGGCTAGCAAGCCATCAAGGCAAGCAACATCAAGTAAGGCAAAATCAAGCAAGCAAGCCTCTACAAGCAAGCCCAAGCAACAGAAGAAGAAAATTGAAGTTAAGGACAACACATCATCCTCTTGTGGAAGTGAAAGTGATTGTGAAGAATTTGAAGAAATTGGTGATATAGCTCTTTTCATGAGAAGATACCGCAAGGGGCTCAAGAAGGAAGGTTACAAGTTTGTGAAGAGAAGGTTTCCAAACAAGAAGAAAAGAACTTGCTACAATTGTGGAAGCCCCAATCATTTCATAGCACATTGTCCACATGAGAAGAAGGACAACAACTTCAACAAGGGCAAGAAAGATGACAAAGGCACTTACAAGAAACACAACAAGAGATACATGGGAGAAGCACACATTGGACATGAATGGGATTCAACCGCACAAACCTCAAGTGAAGAAGATAGCAACAATAGCATTTCAAAAGTCATCTCCTTCACCAAGGCTATTCAACAACTTGTCCGATGATGATGATGGCAACTCCCACACTTGTCTCATGGCCAAGAAAGACAAGGTGAAAAAGGCTCCTAAATCCTCTCTTCCACCTAGTGACATCTCTAGTAGTGAACTTAGTGATTCCTCTAGTGATGATGATTCTAGTGATGAAGAGATAAATATGATAACTAAAAGGTTGGACAAGAAAACCAAACTCTTTATCACTAAGCTAATGGAGGAACTAGAAAGTGTACAAGCCGAGCTAGCAATAAGTGAGGATGCTCTCATCAAACAAGAGGACCTCTACATTGCTTGCAAGGAAGCTCTTGCATTAGAGAGAAGTGAGTTGGACGTCTTGCACGAGGCTTTGGCCAAAGAGCAAGATGAACATGCTTCCCTGAAGAAGACTCATATTGCACTCAAGGAAAAGTATTGTGGCTTAGATGAAAAGCACAAAGAACTTGAGCTCCAATATAACCTTCTTTGGGAAAGCAACTCAACTCTCCCTAAAGCAAATGTCACTTCTATTCCCTCCACTAGTGAAGGTTGTGGAAAATGCTATAATGTTGATTTGAATGTCTATTCCACTAACCTTGTGAACATGGAGGCCATGAGAAAGGAGATAGCAAGATTGACAAACATCATTGCAAATAGTTGTGTCAAGTCTCCTACAAGTGCAAATGAGAAGACTCAAGAGAAGAGCAAGCCCAAGTTCAAGAATGGAAGGCGTCCTTCCATAAAGGATGGGTTGGGGCACGAAAAAGGAGCCAAGACTAATGGAAGAAGGACAGTGAATGGCTATGAGTGTGTGAGGTTTGAGAACAAGGGTCAGATTGGTACAGTACAGCCTGCACAGACCGCGGCAGTGCCGCGCCAGAAGGCGGCAGTGCCGGACCCCGGCAGTGCCACCCCCAGGCCGGCAGTGCCGCGCCCCAAGAAAGGGAAGGCTACCAGTTTACCTTCTGCTCAGTCTCACACACAGCACAAGCAGGTGCCCAACCCGAAGCAAGGATCTCAGAAACCAAAGGAATCTATTTGGGTAACCAAGAACAAGTTTGCACATCAACCCAAGATAGAAGCCCCGAGGAAGAGCATGTCATCTTGCTACATATTAGGACACAACAATAGTGGTAAAGTTGTTGCAAAGTATGTTGGTGATAACAAGAGGACAACCGACAAGTGTATTTGGGTTCCTAAGATACTTGTGACTAACTTGCAAGGCCCCAATATCAATTGGGGACCTAAACCTAGGAACTAAACTTGTCTTGCAGGCATACTCCTCCGGTGGATCAAGTTGGGTGCTTGATAGCGGATGTACAAATCATATGACCGGAGAAAGGAGTATGTTCTCATCATATTCCCCAACTTCAAATGCAAATGAAAACATCATTTTCGGTGATAACTCCAAGGGGGATGTGTTAGGTCTTGGTAAAGTTGCTATCACACTTGAGCATTCAATTACTAATGTCTTACATGTTGATTCGTTGAGTTACAACATGCTATCCGTTTCACAATTGTGTGGAATGAGTTTCAATTGTCTCTTTACGGATGAGGGTGTGGAAGTCTTTAGAAGGGAGGATTCCTCTATTGTCTTTACGGGTAGTTTGAAAGGGAAGCTTTACTTAGTTGATTTCAACAAAAGTGAAGCCAAACTTGAGACTTGTTTAGTGGCAAAATCTAGCATGGGTTGGTTATGGCATCGCCGACTAGCTCATGTTGGGATGAGGAACTTGGCCAAACTTCAAAAGGACAACCACATCCTAGGACTAACCAATGTTGATTTTGAGAAAGACAGAGTATGTGGAGCTTGCCAAGCCAGAAAACAAGTAGGCGTACCACACCCACCAAAGAGCTATGACACTACTACTCATCCATTGGAGTTGATCTACATGGATCTCTTTGGACCGGTTGCCTACCTTAGCATCGGCGGTAACAAACACGGTCTTGTTATTGTTGATGATTTTTCTCATTTCACTTGGGTATTCTTTTTGCATGACAAGAGTGTAGTGCAAGAGAAGATAAAGATGTTCGTACGAAGAGCTCAAAGGGAATTCGGTTTCAACATCAAGAAGGTTCGTAGTGACAATGGAACCGAATTCCAAAACACCCAAGTGGAAGAGCTTCTTGATGAGGAGGGCATCAAGCATGAATTTTCAGTTCCTTACACCCCTCAACAAAATGGTGTGGTAGAGAGGAAGAATAGAACACTCATTGACATGGCAAGGACAATGCTAGATGAGTACAAGACGCCAGACATCTTTTAGGCCGAAGCCGTCAATACCGCTTGCCATGCAATTCACCGTCTCTACCTCCACAAGAGAAGAAAGAAGACCTCCTATGAGCTGCTCACCGGTAACAAGCCAAAGGTGTCTTACTTTAGAGTCTTTGGGTGCAAATGCTTCATTTTGAACAAGAAGCCCAAAACCTCTAAGTTCGCATGTAAGGTTGATGAAGGTTTTCTTCTCGGTTATGGATCAAACGAGCATGCCTATCGTGTTTTCAACAAGGCCTGCGGCAAGGTTGAAATAGCGATAGACGTGATGTTTGATGAAACTAACGGCTCTCAAGTAGAGCAAGTTGATGAAGTTGTTGTAGGTAATGAGGAACCACGTTGCGAAGCAATCAAGCAATTAGCCATCGGTGATATTAGACCACAAGAATAGTAGGCTACAGATCTGGATGGTCCTCAAGCTGAAGCCCTTGCTGGGACTGGGAACTTACAGTCCCCGGCAGTGCCGGCCACAACCCCGGCAGTGCCGGGACCCGGTAGTGTCGGGCCGAGCCCAGCGGTGCCGGGCACTTCCAGGGCAGCTGAAGCCACTCCACTTCGTGGAGTGAACCTACAACCCATCTTCGAGCAAGATGAAGAAGATGCTGAAGATGCAGCAGAACCCATAGATCATCCAAGGCTCAAGCAAATTATTCAATGGGATCATCCCGTTGACAACATTCTTGGGAGTCTTCGAAAGGGGGTAACGACACGCTCTCATTTGGCAAATTTCTGTCAATTTTACTCGTTTGTTTCCTCTTTGGAACCTCTCAAGGTAGAAGAAGCTCTTGAAGATCCAGATTGGGTGATGGCCATGCAAGAGGAGCTCAACAACTTCGAGCACAATCAAGTATGGTCACTTGTGGAAAGACCAAATACCAATGTGATTGGAACCAAATGGGTCTTTCGCAACAAGCAAGATGAAGAAGGTGTGGTGACAAGGAACAAGGCAAGATTGGTAGCTCAAGGCTTCACTCAAGTAGAGGGTTTGGACTTTGAAGAAACATACGCACCGGTTGCTAGGCTTGAAGCCATTCGGATTCTTTTAGCCTATGCAGCCCATCACAACTTCAAGCTATATCAAATGGATGTGAAGAGTGCATTTCTCAATGGCCCTATACAAGAGTTGGTGTATGTCGAGCAACCACCGGGTTTTGAAGATTCCAAGTTCCCCAACCATGTCTTCAAACTCCAAAAGGCGCTCTATGGGCTTAAACAAGCACCTAGAGCATGGTATGAATGCCTTAAGGAATTCTTGCTCAAACAAGGCTTTGAAATAGGCAAAGCCGATCCTACTCTCTTCACTCATAAAGTCAATGGAGATATCTTTGTGTGCCAAATATATGTCGATGACATAATATTTGGTAGTACTAACAAATCCTTTTGTGATGAGTTTAGTAGGATCCTGACGAAGAGATTTGAGATGTCTATGATGGGTGAGCTCAAGTTCTTCCTTGGTTTTCAAATCAAGCAATTGAAGGAAGGGACTTTTCTTTGCCAAACCAAGTACACCCATGATATGTTGAAGAAGTTTGACATGGTGAACGCCAAGCCTATCAAAACACCCATGCCAACCAATGGACATCTTGATCTCAATGTGGAAGGGAAAGCCGTGGACATCAAGGTATATCGCTCCATGATCGGCTCTCTCCTTTACTTATGCGCATCTAGGCCCTATATTATGCTTAGTGTGTGCATGTGTTCTAGATTTCAAGCTAACTCGAAAGAGTGTCACCTAGTGGCCGTTAAGAGAATCTTGAGATATCTAGTTCACACACCAAACCTTGGCTTGTGGTATCCTAAGGGCTCCAAGTTCGAACTACTTGGCTATTCGGATTCCGATTATGCCGGTTGTAAAGTAGATCGAAAAAGCACTTCAGGGACATGTCAATTCCTTGGATGCTCCTTAGTGTCTTGGGGTTCTAAAAAGAAAAATTGTGTAGCCCTATCCACAGCCGAGGCTGAGTATGTTGCAGCAGGTGCATGTTGTGCGCAACTACTTTGGATGAGGCAAACTCTTCATGACTTCGGATGTCATTTCACTCATATCCCACTCTTGTGTGACAATGAAAGCGCCATAAAACTTGCAAACAACCCAGTGACTCACTCAAGAACCAAACATATAGACATCCGACATCACTTCTTGAGAGATCATGAAATCAAAGGAGATATCGCAATTAGACATGTGAGCACCGACAAACAACTAGCTGATATCTTCACTAAGCCTCTCGACGAGTCAAGGTTTTATGCCTTAAGGAGTGAACTAAATATACTTGACTCTCATAACGTAGTTTGAAACCTAGCATACTTGATTGATCATCTAGTATGACCTAGGCAAACCCGATTTCAAAACTTTCATATATTGTGTTTCAAAATCTTTAAGAAAGAAACTTGCTTGATATGACCATCGTTCTGTAATGATTGATTGTCACTGGTCATAACATGCAAGCAGTACGTGTCCACTCCAAGAATGAGAAGTAGTAGCTTAGAGATAAATCTTTCTGTTGGTAACTGTCCGGTAGTGCCGGGCCAGGCGCGGTAGTACCGGGCCCCGGAAGTGCTGCGACAGGCGCGGTAGTGCCACGACTTATCGATTCAGCACGAATTGATTTGTTACCATGTGGGGCCGAGGAAAAATCTTTCCTTTCTACCTGTCGGACCTACCTCTCTCTCTCTCTCCCTCAGTTTTACCCAGCCCGTGAACTCTTCTTTCCCCTCTCTCTCTCACGGGCGACTGGAAGGCGACCGTGGTCTCCCTCTCCTCCGGGCTCCTTCCCAACGAGATAGGCCACATGAGGTGCTGCTCCGAGATCCTCTTTGGTGCAGCTCCGGTCTCCCTTCTCCAAGGGTCTCCTTCCCTCTTCTCCATCTCAAGGTGAAGCTTCAAAATCCCTAACCCTAACTTTTTCCCGATTTGTAAAATGCGCCATGGTTGTTGTATTTAGAGGTTGTAGAAGGGTTTGTAGATGATAGGGAGGTGGTAGGGATGATGGATGTGGTGTTCCTTGGCTCAGATCTGGTCTGCCCGCGCGGCAGTGCCGCGCTAAGCGCGGTAGTGCCGGGCCCCGGCAGTGCCGCTCCCTGAGCGGCAGTGCCGCTCCCTGAGCGGCAGTGCCGGACCACGAGCAGAGATTTGATCCAAGTAACACCTTATCCATCAAAATCTATTGCCTCACTATAATCTACCAGTTCCTTATGTAGTCTTCTAATTCGCAGTTTCCATGTTTTAGATGTCGGGCGGAAGAGGAGATGAGAGAAGGGTGAAGCAAAGGATGGATCCGCTCAGGGGGAGGAGCAAGCAGCTATCTCGCCGAGGTGGCTCTAGCTCCCAGGGAGACACTTCAGCATGACAGCAGATCCGTGATGAGGCTCGCCTGCAGATGCAAGGGCGACAGATTCGGGATGACCTCTAAACCAATACACCAGAGCATCTGGCAGAGGTTAGCAGGGCACACTTGCAGCCATACACAGAGGATGTGCAGGAGAGGCCTCCTCAGGACACCAGGGACAGGCAGCCCGTGTCATATTATCAGCAGTTCAGCTCAGTCAAGTCTCAGCGCCAGCTCAATCCATACAACAATCAGAAGGATATGGGCATTGACTACAGGTTCTGGAATGAGTTTCATTCTGATTTCTATCGCTCAGTCCTGTACAATGCCAAGAAGCAGAAGATTCTTAGTATGAAGTATGTTGATTGGGAGCACTTGGAGGCCAAGACTGATCATGACATCAATAGGGTGGTGGCTGCATGCAAAGCAAGGAACATGTATGACTTGATGGGATTTAGCTATAATTGGAACACCGAGATCATCCATCAGTTTCATGCAACGCTCTATGTTGACAATGTGGTTGAGGAGATGCATTGGATGACCGAGGGTCGTCACTACAAGGTCACTTATGAGACCTTTAGTAGGATCCTCGGTTTGGGCAGCGGGGATAGAGAGCTTGATAATCTGCATGATGAGAGGACACTGACAGATAGTGAGATTTCTTTCATGTATGAGGATCCTCGGAAGGCAGACGGGTTGGTCAAGGGGCTGAAAGGGTACTATTACAGGTTGAACAACCTCTTCAGGCAGACTCTCAACCCAAAGAGTGGGTCCCATTCTAACTTATATGGATATGGCAGGAACATGTTGGCTAGGATGGCCCCCGGGGCTAATCACTTTTCCATATCCAGCTTTATTTGGACTGAGCTTCAGGTAGCAGCCGAGGATGCTAGGAAGGCATTGCTCTATGCCCCCTACATCATGTTTATGATAGAGATGGTTTCTGGCTATACCTTTGCTAAGGATGGGTTGCATGAGCCTTACAGAGCAGAGAAGAAGAGGGCAGCAGCAGTAGGGGCAGCAGCAGTTGACAGGCCAGAGAGCTCCCGCCCTTCCTATCAGAGGAAGAAGAAGAGCAAGCTGGCCAAATGGATCAAGGCCATCTTCTCTACTTGCACCTACGCAGCCCAGACAGCTCACCAGGCACTAGTTGAGCAGCGCGCAGAGCGAGAGCGGGCGGGTCGTTCGCCGTTACCTCCACCCCGCTCTCCACCTCACTTCGACCTCTCCAGCC
Source organism: Coix lacryma-jobi var. lacryma-jobi (assembly GCA_009763385.1). NCBI lineage: Eukaryota > Viridiplantae > Streptophyta > Magnoliopsida > Poales > Poaceae > Coix > Coix lacryma-jobi. The sequence continues at coordinate 43,311,686 of CM019826.1, forward strand.
TGGACTCAGATGACATAGACTCAGATGACGATGAGGAGCAGGAGGAGATAGTGCCTGAGCCGTCTCGCCGGTCTACACGTGCCTTGACCCGCTACACCAGTACCACCCATCGCCATGGGAAGGCCGTGGTAGAGTCCGACGACGACGACGACGACGATGACGATGATGATGATGAGGAGGAGGAAGAAGTTCAGTGGGACAAGATCGCTTCGGATGACGAGTGAGTGTTTGGACACTCTTCTCTTCTCTACTTCTCTCTTTTTGGTGACTTGTTGCTAAAGGGGGAGAATTAGGTGAAGAGAAGGGGGTACAACACTTTCTTTTTCATGTCCCCATCTTAGTAGTTGTGAGTTGTGAGGGAGTTTGATTCGATCAAAACTCTATTTTTTAATATTACTCTATGATGCTACTTCTTAGGCTTGGATGTGGACATGTACATTTGTATGTTTACCTAGCTTGTCATATCTTGTTTAGTCTTGTTGATGATCATGCTTTGTGGCTGTTTTTGATTTCCGCTGCGTTTGCTGTCTGTAGCCTGAGCGGCAGCGCCGCTCTAGGGCCGGCAGTGCCGGGCTCCGGCAGTGCCGCGCCCAGTGCCGCTCTGGCTGACAGGCAGCAAACCACTCTGATGTGCTTAAACTATCATTCGCATCACGTATTATTCTTGACACGGTTTAGTTGCACCCCACAAAGTTGTTAGATGTGAAACTGGACCTATTTCTCACTTTTGAATATGTGAATGATTGGCCTCTAATGCTATTTTGAGATTTCAGCTCTCATTCACACATTTAGGGGGAGGTTTCACACCTAAGCTTCTAAATCTCAAGTATTGTACCCTTTTATTGTAAGCTTCGATTGTGTTGTCATCAATCATCAAAAAGGGGGAGATTGTAAGTGCAATCAAGCCCTAATTGTGGGTTTTGGTGATAATGACCACATGATTGGAGAACTAATGAGATTTATGAAGATGACAAACAGGTTAATGTTAAGAAAGGATGATGCATATGTGTTGGTGGACCCCTCATACTATATTTCATCGGATCCGGACTCAAAGCGCTATATCAAGCTTTTTCATTTGAATTTGAGTTATAGGAATGCCGTACTATCAAGGGGGAATCCAAATACATTGCTATGGCTGAATGACATGTGCTCAAACCAACCCAAGCCATCCTTATTCCTAACCAAAGACAGCTGCACTAAATTCAGATCCGTTCCTGTCTGTCTAGTAGGCGCGGCAGTGCCGCCCAGGGCGCGGCAGTGCCGGGCCGCGGCACTGCCGGGCTAAGGCCGGCACTGCCACGACTTGATGTAACCGTTGGAAGGCAGGGGATATTTACTCCATCTCCCTGCCACCCCAACGGTCATCCATGACCATAACTCTTCTCCTACCTCCAGACAAGGCTTCCTCTCCCCATTGAAGGCCCCCCAAGCTCTCTCTCACCTAATCTTTGATTCCTATTGATTCCAAGTGGGTTAGAGCCTCAAACCTTCATCAAAGAGAAGCCCTAGCTGAGATCTACTTCCTAGAGCACTTGATTTGAGCCATAGCCGGTGGATTTGCTTCTATTACTCTTGGGTTCTTGGAACCCTAGCCGGCTAAGCGTCGCCCTAGAGCCTTGCCAACTTGTGTGGCGGCCTAGGGAGGTTTGTAATCGTTTGTGCAGCTAGTATTATTACCCCTCACCTCAAGGATTTGGTTCCTTGACTTGAGAACGAGGTAGAGATGCAAAGCTCATGACCTAAGTGGTCAACCTCAACAACGTGGAGGTAGGCAAGCCTTGGTGGCGAGCTGAACCATGGGATAAATCACTTGTCTCTTGTGCTTACTTGTTGTTCATACTTCATACTTGTGAGCTTGTGATAGATTCTAGGGTTTGGCCTGATCTATTCTATACTTCATATTTGGCTTGTTAGAGTTGGTTCTGCTGGTTCAGGAAACTTGTTGTAGCATTTCCATTCATATAGAATCAGTTTGCTGTGGCTGGATTTCGAATTGCAGTCTCAGGTTCTACTCTGTGCGGCAGTACCGGGCTGAGGCCGGCAGTGCCGGGGAGCGGCAGTGCCGGGCACAGAGCGGTAGTGCCGGGCTTATCTAATTAAGTTTTGAGCTGTGATTTTTGACAGGCCTATTCACCCCCCTCTAGGCCACACAGGTCCTTACACTATATTATAATGACGGTCCCCTTTCTTTCACCTTTCTACTCTCCTTTCTACGCCTCCTTCTACCTCTCCCGACCATGGCTGACGACCACATGCCCCTGGATGGTCTGGGCACATGGACCCAAAGCCACCAGATCCCTCCACACAACCCACACGGCCCTCGTGATCGATGGAGATTATCACCTCTCCTCAGCATCCACCTCTGAAACAACCCCCAACGCCACATATCCAAAGCCATCGAGACCAGCAAGCTTCCTCCCAACCTTCCACTTTACTCAATTTGGAACTTGTGCAGGCTTTGGAAGTTTTGCAGGTCTCTGCTCGGGACTGTCCAGTGGGCTCCAGCCGTCAACAAGGAGAGGTGCTTGCAACTCAGTTGAACCTTCTTATCAACCTACTGGCAAACCAAGGCAGCAACAGACCGACATTCAATCAACAGGCCAGCAGGGATCTCAGACAAGCCTGTTGAGAAAGTTATGCAGCTGTAACTGAGGTATCAACAAATCTTTTCTTGACAACCTTTAACATCAATAGAGATTTGATGTATGTCATTAGGAAACAACCTTGGTTAACCCAAAGACAGAATCTGCTAATTGAGCTCCATGATCCCAATAAACCTTTACATCAATACCATTTTGACTACATTTATGTCAATGTTCGGTTTTATGGAATACCCAGAGAGGCTAGAACTCCACACTGTATCAGTCAAATCCTGAATCAAATAGGATAACCCTCTGACCTAGATGATTAGAATGATTTTGACATCAACAGAGAAGAATTCTATTCTTTAGCTAGAGCCAAAATCAATGTCAACAGACACAAAGGATAAGGTGTTTGTTCCCATTTCCCGGACCAAAGGATAATTGTTTTCAAACATCATGTGAAAAACCAGAGAATTCACACTTTCCCATTAGGATTTTCACACTCTCAATGCAATCAGAGTACTCATAGCTCATGAAAATCCTAATGACCCCCATGGGAAGTGGATGATTCGAGTGTCAGCAATTCCATGGAATTTGGTGATTACTCAAGTTAGAAACAACACCCCAATGCTTATCCAACCATCAACTCTCTTATGCACTCTGAGAAATGAATCTGCTGCTTTTTTGCATACTGACTGAGTGTTGACGGTCCTCACAATCAACTAATGCATAAAAGGATGTTAAATAAATGACAATGCATAGTTGTAGGGTTTGATTCTAACAAGTTCCACGAGTTGTGTAGTTCTCACTTGTTTTGCAGGAGTATCAATATTTCACTACATAAAAGTATCTCAAGTGATGAATCAGACCATACCATTGCGAAGAGCTTGTCGAGATGATCGAAACGGACCTAGGGTTTGCTATGGAGTCCCGACGAGAGAGTCCTTATTGGATACGACTTGGAAGATTCTAGAACAACCCAAAGTAATCACCAAGCAATATAATTCAGGGGTTAAACTGACATATTCCATAGCTTTGGTGAATTGTTATTTTCCAGGGAGTTCTACAGCAGATGGAAAGAGGGAGAGCCCTAATCCAATACGATGAATTGCGCAAACAGATCGAAAGTCACGTTAGGGCAACAAGGAAGGTTCCAGAAGACACCAGAATGAAGGCGGAGGTTGGCAACTTCCAGGTGGGGCCAGTCGGCCCCACCACCAGGCTGGCCAGCCTAAGCCCAGGGAGAAGGCGACCCATCTTTGTTTGGCGTGACCTAACTGACCTCCTTGATGCATCTAAACCCTTGTTCAAGGTCGGTTTGATTCGATGGTTGCGGTTCATCCCAACGACCTATATAAGTAGACCCAGACCCCCCCTCCCTGGAGCATCTTCAATTATTCAATAGAGATGAGGCATTAGACATTTTCAGAGGCAAAGCTAAGGTTTCTAGAGATTAGAGATTAGATTAGAGCTCTAGATCAAGTTAGGATTAGATTTAGGTAGATACAAGTAGAGTTGAGCGCGGCTCAGGATTCTGGATCGTCATCACGAGATTTGGTAATTCTATTATATACTTGAAACACACCGTTATTTAGGTTTTCATCCCGACGATCCCAGTGTTAGCAATGTTCTGAATATATCTAGCGAGTGTATGAAGTCGGTTAATGCTTTGATGGCAATGTATGCATGTTGCATATCTTGAGATATGTTCATCATGTGTTTATTGACTAATCAAGATCGACTAATTGAGTTATTCTGACTATATACATATAAGTTGGTCGTTCTATTATTAATCTTTATTTAATACACCTTTCATGCCACATTGGAGTTGACTCTCTAGTCTATTTCGTTTGATCATCGGCTATTTTGGAGCCATAAATCTTAGAACTGTCTGGAACAAAGCTAGTAGGTTCCATAATTTGACATTTTTATTTCTTCCTTGTCAATTGCAGGATCAAATTGACTGGCACGCATTCGGTCCCTCTGTATATGATTTGGCTTGTGTTTGAGGCTTAGGGAATCTCGAGGTGCTCCCACTTCACGACCCGTAAGAGCCTCCAGGTGTGTTGTGCACATACTACATTTTTGTGCCAACACCAATTAAAGAAAAATAACAAGCGTAAGTACATCTCGTACTCATCAAGACAACATGGGGTTATGAAGCTCAAAAGGCAAGACACAGTTTCACTGCGGTTAGCACTTTTAGTTGAGTCAATATTTTAGCATTAGATAATCATAAAGTTGTGCTTAAATCCCATTTAATCCACATGATTAATAATATGAGCAACATCGTCAAAAGAATCATAAATGACAGTAACATGAACATAAAGTATATATCGTTAATTATGAGCGCGGCAAGTTTTCCGAGCCGCTCGTGATTATGAGCGCGGCTGTTATAACAGTTTTTAACACTCTGCAAAGGTTGTACATCTTTACCCATGAGACGTGATCCCCATGTGCCAGGGTTTGCAAGGCCCATATCACCTCTACATAAGAAGTGTGGCAGGGTACACTATGAAGTCTTTCGAAGGTTCCCCTAACAAGATAGTGGCCACAAGGTCCCCTTTTCGATGGCACATTCCTTCCCGGCTATACACATGAGACCAAAGGTTGTCCTATACCTGTCTCGGCAAGCCCCTTTTGTACCCTTTCGGGTAACCACCATCAAGCCAGGAGAGGCCCTCTTACTAAACTAAAACCAGAGCCATGTAACCATCACGATTGTGATGTATGTCCTAGCTTTTGCTTACAGATAAGTTATTTAAGAGGCCAAGAGCATGAAAGCTCTCATGCCCAATGTTCACATTACCATAATAACGATAGAACATGTGTTTGCGGATACATGGGTGTATGCCGAATCTCTGAGTGATGAGTGATTGTCAACTGGGATGATGCACATGTTCTTTGGCTTGTGTTGTGCAGGTGTCGAGCACGGATACAGTGATCAGAGGCAAGGTGAAGGTCAAGTAGAGACGTGCCGTGCCGAGGGACCGAGAGTGGCGAAGGGCGGACGTGAGGCTTGGACTGAGGGACCAGTGGCCCGAGGATCAGTTGTGGTGGCTGGCAGCCTAGGACAGCGACGAGCGAAGACTTGCGGTCATGTGTTGCCTGAGTCGTGGACTTGGGGACATGTGTCGGTGGACGGGGTGCACGGGCGGTGCATCCCCTCTACAACTTCGGTTTGGTGGTAGAGCCAGAGAAAAACCATCGGGTGGACGGTTTCCAGGTTTGGGCCTCAAAACCTGGGCGCTGATGGTTTCCGAGTTTGGCCACAAAACTCGGGCTGAGGACGGTTTCCAGGTTTGGGCCTCAAAACCTGGGTGTTTCGGGTTTGCTGAGTTTGGGCCACAAAACTCAGGCGCTGGTGGGCTGGTTTCCTGGTTTGGGCCTCAAAACTGGGGGTTGGCTGTGAAGGCTGGTTTCCCGGTTTGGGCCACAAAACTGGGGGTGCGACGTCCGGGAAAAGGACGCAAAGCGGTGGCGGCACGTGGCGGCAATCGGGAGGTTGCATCGAGGCAATGCTACGAGTTGTGCGGGTGTGGCCGTCGGATCCACCTACCATCGAGTCGGTCCAGAATATCTTGGGGTTTAGCTGGTTCACTCTGTAAGTAGTTAGGGGTAGAGTGGGAATTAGGAATAGTTAGAATTAGGATAAGTAGGGGGAGACACCCACCTCCCCATCCATCTCAGTTCATTTGCTTTTTGCTTCTAGGGTTTTTGCTGCTCTCCCAATCCCCTGTTGTAGCTAGCTGAGATCCGCATAGAACCATACCTCTGTGTACTGAAGATTTTGAGGAAGTGAGGCCGTAACCTCACCGTTGTAGCGTGTGGTAGCCACATGGTTGCAATTTGGTGCCTATGATTCGCGTTTTGTTTGTGTTCTTCGCGAATCCTTTTTCTCCTCGTTTTCCCGTCGCTCGATCTCTTTGCTCGGTTCATCTTGAGCAAATCAGTTTGAACCAAGTTGTTTTAGTTCGTGAGGCACTTCTTTCCACCGAAGGAATACACCTCTAACCTCATGGTCTAGGAGATCAATCGATTTTGGTTTTGGGTCAAGTTTTTCTACCTTCCCCCGAAATTCTTCGATTCATCGATTTGGAGTAGGTTCGAGCCATGATCTCTTAGAGATAGCTCACTATCCTCCTTGTGACTCTTCTCACCAAGTCTGATCCCTAGAGGACTTGTTTTGGGTGAGATCGAGTCGAATCGGTGGACGAATAGGGTGCTGTCGGGGTGACCGGATGCTGTCCTCGCGTTGACCGGACGCGTCTGGTGTTTGAATGTCACACGGTGATTTTCTGATGTTGACCGGACGCTCCTTCTGTCGTGCGACCGGACTCAACACTTGCACTGTTCACCGTTCTTTCTTTCACTGACCGGACGCACTGCTTTCGACCGGACGCTCCTCGCTTGTGAGTCCGATCAGAAACAGTAAGGTTCCAGAAAGGTTTTCTTGTGACCGGACGCGTCCGGTGGTGACTGACCAGACGTAGTCAGAGTCCGGTCCAAGCTGTTTCGCGCAGTTCCATTCGCCGTTCGTTCGTGCGATCTCGGATTCGGTTTTGGACTTTTGCGTTGGGTTTCTAGAGTCGTGTAGTGTCTCGCTGTGCTTCTTGGAAGCATCCACCCTACATCTAGGGTCGTGGACACTAGCGAGCTCTAGGGTTTGCTTTCAGGGTGATTTTTAGGATAGTGGCTACTAGTCTTCGGGAGGAAATTTTGAAGCTCCCATTCACCCCCTCTGGTCGCTTTCTGGTCGCTTTCTCGGTCCTTCAATTGGTATCGGAGTAGGTTAAGGATCTTCCACCTTAATCGGTTCAAGATCCACAGAAGGCGACATGGATCGCGGCGTGGGCAAACCGCCGTTTTTCGATGGGACGAACTATGCGTATTGGAAGATACGCATGTCGGCCTATCTGCAGAGTTTGGGTGCTTCCATTTGGGATATTTGCAACTCTGCCGATTACGTGGTCTTGGCTGCTCGTGTCTCTCAGCTTCAGATCGATGAGCACGATGCCAATAGCCAAGCCCGTAATGCTCTTTTCTCATGCTTGAGCATGAGTGAGTTTGGTCACGTTTCTCACCTTGCTACGACTTGGGAGATTTGGGCTACCCTCATGCGTTTCAATGAGGGAACCTCTCAAGTCAAAACCCGTCTCTATGAGTCGTTTAAGCGAGAGTATGAGAACTTTCGACATATGCCTGGCGAGAGCATAGAAAGTTTATTCACTCGCTTTCAGGTGATTGTCAACAGGATGAGGGCTAACAAGGAGCTGTTGCCTTTTGACGATCATGAGAGGGCTCTCAAGCTTTTGCATACTATCGATCGGTCGGTGTGGGATTCCAAGGTTCAGGCGATCATCGAATCGCCTAACTATGAGACCCTCACGTGCGACGAGCTCTTCAGTAAGCTCAAATCCAGTGAGATCGATGCCATGGCGAGGGCTTCTTATGAAAATCCTTCTGGCCCGTCGATGGCTTTGCTTTCTGGCTCTTCTGCTCATCCCTCTGGAGGTTTTGCACTCTCTTCTCTCTTTTCTGTCACAGAGGAGCAGCTGGAGTCTTTGGGGGATGACGAGTTGGCAATGCTCGCCAACCGGTTCTTGCGGTTCCACAACAACCGCATGAACCGTCGCCATGGAGGAGGACGCTCAGGATGCTACGAGTGCGGCGACCCCGACCACTTCATCGCCAACTGTCCCAAGAAGAAGCACACATCTGGGAAGGGTGATCATGGGCACAAGTACGACTCCAGCAAGTGCAAGGACAAGCATGTCCCCCCGAGGCACAAGCGGAGGGGCGGCTTCGACAAGGAGTACATCAAGACCAAGTACTTGGAGAAGGCCCAGGCTGAGCAGCGTGCGTTCTTCGCCACGCTCAGCGACGTCGACGGCTCGGATGACGACTCCGCTTGCTCAAGCAATGACGAGTCCGAGAAGAAGAAGAGGATCGAGGACAAGCTGAACGGTCTTTGCTTCTTCGCCGACGACGACGGCTTCTGCACCATGGCCCTTGGTGATGAGGTCGACGGCAAGCTGGAGCACACTCCTCGGAACGACGACGACGACTACGATACCTCCAAGGTAAAATGATTGGAGAACGTTTGGTTGGTGGATTCCGGTTGCTCGAGGCACATGACCGGAAACGCCAAGTGGTTCTCCAGTCTTAGTCCGGTCGCCGGAAAGGAGTTTATCACCTTTGGCGACAATAGCAAAGGTAAGGTATTGTCTCGTGGGTCGGTGCGAGTTAATGAGCACTTTGTGTTGCGCGATGTTGCTCTTTTTTCTAACTTGCATTTTAACCTTCTTTCTGTTTCGCAACTCTTTGATGACGACTATGAGATTCGTTTTAAGCCGAATCTCAGTCGTATTTTGGACCCTCAGGGCAATCTTGTTTCTGTGATTTCGTCCTTTGGGAAAGTCTTTCGTGCGGATTTCTCGGAGTCGTTTGGAATTTCTCGTTGTCTTGTGGCTGGACCTTCCTCCTCTGATCTTTGGAAGTGGCATAGGATACTGGGACATTTGGGTTTCGACTTGCTTGCAAGACTTAGCTCACTTGGCCTAATCCGAGAATTGCCCAAGTTGTCAATGGAGAAGGATCTTGTTTGCCACTCTTGTAGACATGGGAAGATGGTTGCCGCTCCCCATCATCCAGTGACTCAGGTCATGACCAAGCGCCCTGGAGAGCTTTTGCACATGGACCTTGTTGGTCCGGCTCGGGTGAGCTCGGTTGGGGGGAAGTGGTATATGCTTGTTGTTGTTGATGACTTTTCGAGATATTCGTGGGTCTTCTTTTTAGCTGAGAAGACCGAGACTTTCTCCTTTGCTCGCAATCTGATTTTGCGTCTTCAGAACGAGTTCCCTTTAAACTCGATGCGAGCTATTAGGAGTGATAATGGTTCCGAATTCAAGAATTCAGATTTTGAGAAGTTTTGTAACTCTTTGGGTTTAGAGCATCAGTTTTCTTCCCCCTACACATCGCCACAGAATGGTGTTGTAGAAAGGAAGAATCGGACCCTTGTAGAGATGGCCAGGACGATGCTCGATGAGCACAGGACTCCTAGGCGATATTGGGCTGAAGCTATGAGCACTGCATGCTACATTTCGAATCGCATTTTTCTCCGAGCTTTCTTGAAAAAGACTTCTTATGAGTTGCGTTTTGGAAAACTGCCCAAGGTGAGTTATTTTCGAGTCTTTGGTTGCCACTGTTTTATACTTAAGAAAGGCAACCTGGACAAATTTGAGTCTCGTTCTTCTGACGGTGTGTTTTTGGGTTATGGCACTCACACTCGAGCTTACCGTGTACTTAACCTTGACACTAACCGAGTCATGGAGACATCTGATGTCACCTTCGACGAGACCATGGTTTGTCCTTCTTCTCGTTTTGAGCGTGCAGGTGATCATGAGGTTGGTGAACCTCTTTTTGATGACGAGGACGAGGGTGCTGAAGGTATGGATGATCCAGCACCCCCTCCACCTGTTTTGTCGCAAGGAGCGGCTTCTACGATGACCCACGGCCCCGACACGTCTTGTTCATGGGGGCCGTGGGATCCGCCACCCCGAGCGGTACCTTTTGTACCCAGGGAAGCACCAGCTGCTGTTGAGGGGGAGATCACGTCTGCTCGGGAGGCGCCACGACACATCCAGCGCCAACACCCCCCTCAGTAGATGATAGGCAGCATCAACGAACGGGTCACTCGGTCCAGGTCTCAAATCTCTCACTTTGCTCATTCTGCTTTTGTTGCTAATTTTGAGTCCCGAGATGTTGGACACACTTTGACGGATCCGGATTGGGTCAATGCCATGCATGAGGAGCTTGAGAACTTTGAGAGAAATCGGGTTTGGGTTCTAGTGTCTCCACCTTCTGAGTGTCATCCAATTGGGATAAAATGGGTTTTCAAAAACAAACAGGGAGATGATGGCCATGTTGTGAGAAACAAGGCCAGACTCGTAGCCCAGGGTTATAGTCAGAAGGAGGGGATAGACTATGAGGAGACTTTTGCTCCTGTAGCACGTTTGGAGGCTATTAGGATACTCTTGGCTTTTGCTGCATCCAAAAGTTTCAAACTTTTTCAAATGGATGTCAAGAGTGCCTTCTTAAATAGCTACATTGAAGAGGAGGTGTATGTTAGACAACCCCCCGGTTTCGAAAATCCCAAGTTTCCAAACCATGTTTTTAAACTCCACAAAGCTTTGTATGGTTTGAAACAAGCCCCTAGAGCCGGTTGAAGACCTTTTTGCTTGCTAAGGGTTTTAAAATGGGGTGTGTAGATAAAACGCTCTTTCTCCTCAAGCAAGGCACTGATACTCTCTTGGTCCAGATTTACGTGGATGATATCATTTTCGGTGGTTCTTCTCACGCTTTGGTTGCCAAGTTTGCAGATACTATGAGCAGGGAGTTCGAGATGAGCATGATGGGCGAGCTGACTTTCTTTCTCGGATTGCAAATTAAGCAATCCCGAGAAGGGACGTTTGTGCACCAGGGCAAGTACACCAAGGACTTGTTGAAGAGGTTCGATATGGGTGAGGCCAAGCCTCTTCCAACACCCATGTCGACCACGACGGCCCTGGATGCGGACAAGGATGGAGAAGCTGTGGACCAGAAGGAGTACCGAAGCATGATCGGGTCGCTGCTCTACCTGACGGCGACACGCCCGGACATCCAGTTTGCGATGTGTCTGTGCGCGCGCTTTCAGGCGTCGCCGCGCACTTCTCACCGTCAGGCGGTGAAGCACATTTTCAGGTACCTTCGTTTCACACCTGAGTTTGGGATTTGGTATTTAGCTTCCTCCACCCTCTCCCTTTGCGGTTATTCCGATGCCGATTTTGCTGGTTGCCGTGTCGAACGCATGTCCACTTCTGGAACTTGCCAGTTTATTGGTTCTGCTCTTGTTTCGTGGTCCTCTCGCAAGCAGTCTAGTGTCGCCCAGTCTACCATAGAGGCTGAGTATGTTGCTGCGGCTAGCTACTGTTCCCAGTTACTCTGGATGATGGCCACTTTGCGTGATTTTGGTCTGAGCTTTTCCCATGTTCCGTTGCTTTGTGACAGCACGAGTGCGATTAGCATTGCTAAGAACCCCGTGCTGCACTCGAAGACCAAACACATTGATGTGCGCTTTCATTTTCTGCGAGACCACTATGAGAAGGGTGATATCGACCTTCGCCATGTCGGTACTCATCATCAGTTGGCTGATATTTTCACCAAGCCTTTAGACGAATCAACCTTTAATCGGTTGAGGGGTGAGCTTGGTGTGTGTTTCCCCTTTTAGATGGGGGAAACATTTTGACTCTTGTATGATACACTGACTTTGTGTTTTTCAGTTGTTTTTGCTTCCTTTTGGTTTCTTCATGCATCTTTACATTTCAGCATACGCTTTTACATTCTGAGCTTCATGAATATAGTCTGAAGAATGTAACTATGCTCTGTGTAGTCTTTGCTCCGATGCTTTATGTTGATGCTGTAGCTTATGCTCTTTCTGATCACTGATACATACTGTGAGCTGAGCTACTTTTGAATGGTGAATCTGATTAATGAACTTAAAATTTGCAAATGTTCACCATTGAGATATGCAACTAGCATGTGTAGAATGTGTAGAAGTCACTTATGCTATTTATGTATGCTAGGTTGCTATGTCTCTAGTGTTGAGTTATTCACTTGCTTGGTATGTCATATTCTGTTTAAAATCTGAACCAAGTTAAGTAAATTGAAAAGATCGAGATGGGTTTGCTTGTTCGCACCTCACAGTTTCGAGACTGTTTCTCATTGCACTTTGAGTTAAACTTGAGCTGTGTAGTGTATGACCGAAACTGTTGCTTTAAGCTTCTGATTGCTTATGCATAGGCTTCGCACAGTTGGAAAGTTAGGCAATAACAAGCATTCAACCTCTCGCAGTCACATGCTGATTTCTGAACTTGTGAAATTTCACCGCTGCAACTCCGATTAAAATTTGAAATCACAAGTGTATGCTTCATTTTTCAATTGGTATCAGCATGATGATTGAACTGTGCTAGGGGTAGTTCACCTTGTATACATGTTTAGCACTTGTTTGACTTCCTGTCTATACATGTCTTGTGCTACTTTGATGGTGAATACCTTTTTGGCTAAAAACTGCTCTCTTTGCTCTCATTTCAGACTTAGTGATCAGTTTGAGCCTTTGCTAGCATTCTGTGCATTTTCGGATCAGAACTCTGTAGAGCATCTTTGCACTCTTTTGAGTTTACTCCTGAAGCTCCTAACTTGCATTTTTGACTCATATGCATTTTGGAAGGGGAGAAATCTGCGTGTTGGCACTTTTTGATGGTGCATTTTTCTGAGGGGGAGCATTGTTCCTTGATAAGTGCATTTTCAACTAAGGGGGAGAAATTGCAAATCATTACCCTCCGTTTGAACTAAGGGGGAGCTTTCCTGGTTGGTTGCACTAATCAAGGGGGAGTTTTTGCTGCGTCATGTTGGCCATAAGGCTTTGGTTTCGAGCTTTCTTTGCTAGTTGTGTTGAGCCTGTTCTACCTCTTCTTGAGGGCTAGCTTTGCTTTGCTTGGTTGCGTCGAGCCGTTGCCCATGTCTTTGGGGACCAAGTTGTTTTGCTCCTTCCACTTGACCTTCTTCGGCTTTGCTATGCTTTTGGGTCATTTGGTTGAGTTCTCTCTCCTTCTCCTTCTTCCTTCTTCTGCTTCCATTATGATTTGTGTTGGTAGTTGACAATGCACTCATCAAGGGGGAGATTGCGGATACATGGGTGTATGCCGAGTCTCTGAGTGATGAGTGATTGTCAACTGGGATGATGCGCATGTTCTTTGGCTTGTGTTGTGCAGGTGTCGAGCACGGATACAGTGATCAGAGGCAAGGTGAAGGTCAAGTAGAGATGTGCCGTGTCGAGGGACCGAGAGTGGCGAAGGGCGGACATGAGGTTTGGACTGAGGGACCGGTGGCCCGAGGATCAGCTGTGGTGGCTGGCAGCCTAGGACAGCGACGAGCGAAGACTTGCGGTCATGTGTTGCCTGAGTCGTGGACTTGGGGACACGTCTCGGTGGACGGGGTGCACGGGCGGTGCATCCCCTCTACAACTTCGGTTTGGTGGTAGAGCCAGAGAAAAACCATCAGGTGGACGGTTTCCAGGTTTGGGCCTCAAAACCTGGGCGCTGATGGTTTCCGAGTTTGGCCACAAAACTCGGGCTGAGGACGGTTTCCACGTTTGGGCCTCAAAACCTGGGTGCTTCGGGTTTGCTGAGTTTGGGCCACAAAACTCAGGCGCTGGTGGGCTGGTTTCCCGGTTTGGGCCTCAAAACCGGGGGTTTGCTGTGAAGGCTGGTTTCCCGGTTTGGGCCACAAAACCGGGGGTGCGACGTCCGGGAAAAGGACGCAGAGCGGTGGCGGCACGTGGCGGCAATCGGGAGGTTGCGTTGAGGCAACGCTACGAGTTGTGCGGGCATGGCCGTCGGATCCACCTACCATCGAGTTGGTCCAGAATAACCTTAGGGTTTAGCTGGTTCGCTCTATAAGTAGTTAGGGGTAGAGTGGGAATTAGGAATAGTTAGAATTAGGATAAGTAGGGGGAGACACCCACCTCCCCATCCATCTCAGTTCATTTGCTCTTTGCTTCTAGGGTTTCCTGCTCTCCCAATCCCCTGCTGTAGCTAGCTGAGATCCGCAAAGAACCATACCTCTGTGTACTGAAGATTTTGAAGAAGTGAGGCCGTAACCTCACCGTTGTAGCGTGTGGTAGCCACACGGTTGCAATTTGGTGCCTGTGATTCGCGTTTTGTTTGTGTTCTTTGCGGAATCCTTTTTCTCCTCGTTTTCCCGTCGCTCGATCTCTTTGCTCGGTTCATCTTTAGCAAATCAGTTTGAACCAAGTTGTTCTAGTTCGTGAGGCACTTCTTTCCACCGAAGGAATACACCTCTAACCTCACGGTCTAGGAGATCGATCGATTTTTGTTTTGGGTCAAGTTTTTCTACCTTCCCCCGAAATTCTTCGATTCATCGATTTGGAGTAGGTTTGAGCCATGATCTCTTAGAGATAGCTCACTATCCTCCTTGTGACTCTTCTCACCAAGTCTGATCCCTAGAGGACTTGTTTTGGGTGAGATCGAGTCGAATCGGTGGACGAATAGGGTGCTGTCGGGGTGACCGGACGCTGTCCTCGCGTTGACCGGACGCGTCCGGTGTTTGAATGTCACGCGGTGATTTTCTGATGTTGACCGGACGCTCCTTCTGCCGTGCGACCGGACTCAACACTTGCACTGTTCACCGTTCTGTCTTTCACTAACCGGACGCACTACTTTCGACCGGACGCTCCTCGCTTGTGAGTCCGGTCAGAAACAATAAGGTTCCAGAAAGGTTTTCTTGTGACCGGACGCGTCCGGTGGTGACTGACCGGGCGCAGTCAGAGTCCGGTCCAAGCTGTTTCGCGCAGTTCCATTCGCCGTTCGTTCGTGCGATCTCGGATTCGGTTTTGGACTTTTGCGTTGGGTTTCTAGAGTCGTGTAGTGTCTCGCTGTGCTTCTTGGAAGCATCCACCCTAATCTAGGATCGTGGACACTAGCGAGCTCTAGGGTTTGCTTTCAGGGTGATTTTTAGGACAGTGGCTACTAGTCTCCGGGAGGAAATTTTGAAGCTCCCATTCACCCCCCTCTGGTCGCTTTCTGGTTGCTTTCTCGGTCCTTCAGTGTTGCGCATATTATTAGTCATCTCATTTGATTATATTAGAATTAAGCACTAGCAGATCTATCCATATGCACATGTCTCATGGTAACAAGGCATAGAGTTGAAACAACTAAGATAAACCAGTGGTTTGCAGATTGGACACATGCACATGAATAGTAAATTAAAGATGAGTAAGCAACAAGGATAACCACATATTATACTTGCCTTGATCAGCGAATTCCTGGTGCTCTTGCTGGTCTTCGAAGAATTGGTCTTGCTCTCCATGTACTGCTCACTGTCTTAACTCGATGCAATGCAACATACAAGCAATCTGAATACACACATGCATTGCAAACAAGGATAACATTATAACAGTATACCAACATAAGTAAAATAATATAAAAAGTTTATAAAATAGATCTACATGTCACTACGATCACATAGATGTTTGGATCACCAAAATCGGATTTAAAATGTGAAAGATATAGCCTAAACAAGATTCTAAAAGACCTATACATGGCTGACCTAAACGTGAATTTTATTCTCTAAAAACCAAACCCACAGTGACACTACTGCGTAGATTACGAAATTACAAAACCAACGCAAGTTGAATGGATCAACTTGGAGTTAAAATCAGCAAGTTATGAACAAATTTGTGAAGTGGCAATTCTATAATTAGATCAAACTAATTTCAAAATAAAATAAATCGGAAAATCAGATTTATAGCGCCGACCGAGGATTACTGTTTAATTCGAAAGAACCCGAGGGTCTCTTTAGCAAATTTCTTGGTGAAAGGGTACCGGGCATCTAGAGTCGTCCGATCGGATCTGGATGCTCTAGATTAGAGAGGGGAATAGCAAGGGCGGCGGCGCCGTCTTTTACAAGGCCGACGCGGCCGTCCTCCATGGCTGGCAGTTCCGGAGCTCATCGGAGCGCACGGAATTGGCCCTACAGGCCTCGGTTTCGCAAACGGACGACACCAAGAGAGAGAGGGGGGATGAAGGGGTCTCACTGAGGTGCAAATGAAGGGCGAGTTGCGTATAGGAGTGGATAGGGGCGACGCTCTGCACACACTACCAACACTGTTGAGCGATTAGAGGTGAAAAATATCAATGAAATAGGTTCCTAGCCATCCTTACGACATTCACAGAACTCGATTGGGGCTTGGATTCGACAAATGTGCGAGGAATTGGTGACGTGAGCTCGGTGGCCGACGACTAGGGTTTGCAGAGGCTCTGTGCTCTGGTGAAGGCACTGCAGGAGTTGAAAAATGGGGGAAAGGGAGGGTGGCAATGGCGGCTATGCTTTATAGAGCTCAGGGTCCATAGGATAGCGCTCGGGTGCCGATGGAATCGGGGCGGCGGCGACAACAACTTTGCCTGACTTTGGCGGGAGGCTAGGTATGGCGCTGACAAGGCAGTCGCACCCGTCAGCAAAACAACACGTGGGCCCGTGCTGTCAAATAGAGTGGCGAGCTGGTGCGGGCGCGCGGCTGCGCGTGGTCACGAGCGGTGCGGTGGCGGCTTGGGCCGTCCCCGCTAGGTTGGGCCAGGGCGCGCGAGTGGCTGGTTCGAGCGTGCGCGAGCAAGCCTACGGAGGAAGGGATGCAGGCGCGGGGAGATGAAGTGAAGTGGTCCATTCAGGCCAGAACGCAGAAGGAGAGGGAAGAAGGTTTTCCCTTTTTCTTTTTATTTCAACCCTTTTTGATGAGGGGCGGCCCGATCTTCTGAGAGGTAGCGATAGGTTCGATTGGTGGAGAACTCGACGTTGGTGATCCTGCTTCAAATCAGACACGATTCAAACCCTGCAACTGTTACACCACTGCTTCGTTGGTTATCAACCAAGCACAACTTGATTGACCTCGACAAGAAGGCTAATCCTGCAAGCGATTCGAAGAACACAAGCAAGAAGGTAAAGCACGCAATCTGAAATTGCAAATATGAATGATACAAATTTAAATAGAGGGTTCAAGAACTCAGTTCCAAAGGACTAATCGACACAGTAGAGGAGATCAAGAACGGGGGCTCTGGATCACTGTAAAAGGATTCGACACCACAGTTACAACGAACGATTCAGTTCCTTGATGGAAAACTAAACTCTAAACAAAACCCAAGACCTAACAATGACGACGGTGGCTAATTATAGGGTTTACGTCGTCGCCCCTGCTGGACGTGCCCCCTAATGGGCTCTATGACGATACACGACCCATCGGACCAAAAGACGGTGTCGCAGCACCCTGGCAGATTCTGGACGCTGACTTGTTTCGACGATTCCCGTTGACTCCGAATATATTTTGATGTGATTCCAAAGCCATTGGTTATCTTATCAAATTATATTTCCAAGCATATCTGGTTCGTCGAAAACGGAGTCCATATGCATCCGGGGCGTTGATTTTACCCGGGACTGCTCCTGAATTCCGAGGGTGACGTGGTAGCTGAGTTGTAGACGGATTGCAACTTGGGTTAGACCATGGCGTCGGTGTGTCCAGCGTGGCGATGTCCTCATTATCCTCCCCTTCTTGAATTGGAGTCGTCCTTGACTCCATCTTGGCACTGAACTCATCATCCCCTCCTTCTAGAATTGGAGTCGTCCGCGACTCCATGTCATCTCCAAGCTCCTGCAAAAGGTTAGTGACCGCACAAAGCGAAACACAACGTATAGGATCATGTGCAGCAATACTAACATGTCGACAAAGCATAGTATAACAAGGAGCATCATTATTATCACATAACTCAGTAGTAGTAGAAGTTGTAGCAAGAAAAGCACCTCCTTTTAACATAATCTCATTATTGTTAGCAATGTCCGTTGGAGGTTTATTTTTATTTTTAATCTCTTTAGCATGTTTAATAATATCCATAGGAGACAAAGGCAGCAAAGTAATTTTCTTGTCCTTATGTATGATATTGTATGTATTAGTTCTACCATGGTGTAAAGCATCATTATCAAATTCTCATGGGCGACCTAACAAAATGGAACAAGCTTGCATAGGGACAACATCAAAATCAGCAGTATCATGGTAAAAGCCTGTGAAAAAGCTAATGTGTGCCGATTTAGTTACCTTAGTCATACCATTATTATTGAACCATTGAAGTTTATACGGATACGAATGTTGGCGTGTGGTCAAGCCAAGCTTCTCAACCAAATCTGAACTCACCAAGTTGTTGCAACTCCCGCTATCAATGATGGTGAGAACACGACAACCCTGCACAATGAGACACATGTGGAACAAATTGTGGCGTTGGATCTTCATCTCTTCTTCTTCATGTCCCACACGTGTACTCAACACTCGCTGCACAAGAAGAATAGGGTAGTCCACAGCAGCAACCATAGAGTCAATGGTGATGGTCTCCTTGTCTTGATCGTCCTCGGTGGAATCTGCATCAATGTTAGCAACAAGGGCTAAATCATCTTCAACATCACTAGCACTTACATATCCATCGTTGGTAGCAATGAAAGCGCGACAGCTGGGGCAATCCTTCATGACATGTCTCATGCCTTTGCATCGGTGGCAAATGATTTTAGAGCTAGATGAGGAAGAGCTAGTAGAAGCACCTGGAGTGGCACCTTTCTTCAGCTGTGGAAACTGCACGTTAGACAATTTACTTACCCTGGAAGAAGCGGAAGGTGTAGATGGCTGGGGCATGACAGGAAGCTTGGGCATCTCCGGCTCAGAACGTTGCGGAAAAGTCCTCCCATTGTTATACCTGAAAGGCTAGTGTTGTTGTTTGCGTCCCTGTACTTCTCTTTCAGCTTTAAGAGCAAGATGATATAATTGGCTGAACCTGTTCCAATCTTTGTAATCAAGAATATCCTGGATATCACGATTCAAACCACCAAAAAATCTAGCACTAGCATCATTATCATCTTCATGTATACCACAACGTGCTAAACCAATAAGCAGTTCTTGATAGTATGCCTCTACTCCTTTATCACCTTGTTTTAAAGTTTGTAGTTTCAAACATAAATCACGTTGGTAATAAGGAGGAACAAAATGAGATTTCATACGTTGCTTTAAAGCATTCCAAGTTTGAGGCACAACAGCAGCATTATTAGCATTGCAAAGATCACTCCACCAGAACAAAGCAAAATTAGTAAACTCACTAGTAGCAAGTCTAACTCTATGCTCAGCAGGAACATTATGAGAATCAAATTTTTGTTGAACAGCAAGTTCCCAATCTAAATATGTCTCTGGATCCATATTACCAGCAAAAGGAGGTAGACTAAATTTAATTTTAGCAAAAGGATCATTATTATGATTATTACCTCCCATACCGCGACGATTGAAGTTGAGGCAGCGACGGGGACCAGCATCAACATCCGCATCGTCATCACCAAAATTATCCGCATCGTCGTCCTCACGATGAGGTTGAGGGCGTTGCTCAAGCTGTTCAATGCGGTTGATCATATTATTCACGTTGCGCGTCAACTCGGTCATAAGGTTGCGTTGTTCATTAATGAATGTTGTAAGTTCGACCTTGTACACGCACTCATTGAAGTCCGTCGGAATTCCTGCCATTGTTAGAAGATAGAAAAAGACAACAACAAAGGATTATCCCTATCAACTAAAAGGAACCAAGTCCTGGTGATGGTGGTGAAAGTGGAAAGCAAAATCACAAGCGGCTTACCACTGTCTTGCCTGTATTCTTACCAATGCTAAACAAGAGCAAACCAAAGTAACAAAACAATCTGTTGTTGAGCGTGGGTAACAGTTGCAAGATGAACTTGTGCTGACAGAAGTATATGTGGAGCTATGGGTAAGCACAATATGATAGCAAGGATTAGCAATTAACGAATGCAGATTAGCAAAGTTTAATAAGTATCCAAAGTATAAGTCACACGTGCTGGCTAAGACATGTGTAGACGTAGCGCAACAAGGTGAAACAAAAGATGATGGAAAGAACTCACAGAACAAGCAAAGAGCACTGATTTTTCCTTTTTCCTGAATTTTCCCTTGATTTTCCAAAAAGGTACTAGTAGGAATCAAACTTTTTTACTTTTTCACTATTTTTTATATTTTTCTCTGAACAAGGATCACAAAAGAAGCAACCACAAAAATTGGCACCTTCAACTGAGGTCAGATGTGGTCTACAAAAAATTAGAATATTCTCTGAAAAGCGTGCAGAAACCTTGACAATTTTTTTCTTTATTTTCCTGAGTTTTTTGGCAATTTTCAGGGGACCAAAGAGGGCAAAGCCCGGTTTGGGTCGGCTCCAAATGGTGTCAAGAAGCTCTAGAAAAAAATTCAGATTTTTCTGACAATCAAACGAAAAGTTATGCCTATTTTACTAAAGGTATGTCTAGTTATGTTTTCCGGAAGGCACAACACGAAAACTGCAGTCCGTAAACTCCAACACCGATCACAAGAGCAAGCGTCCTTGTGACTAACAGCAGAAGGTAGATGCTAGATGATGTAAGGAGGGCTGCGATGCAGGCAAAAATTAGAGCGGTTGGCAACCTATCTATGGTTTGCGCGGTGGCGAGAATTTACACAAGGCGGCTAGCGGGCAAGTCTAGTAATGTGGTGGCTTCGACTTGTTTTTTTGGAATAGTGGATGAGATAGCGGCGGAAACAAAGAAACAACAACGGGCACGTTGAACTACGATGACAAACACAACCCTAAACCAGCAACAAGACTCGACCACGGACACAAACTCAACAAAGCGAATCTGAAACGAAATTGCAAAGGCACAAAGAACGATAGGACAACGGAAATTGAAATATTTTTTAGGCTTTTTGTGGACTCTAGGTAATGAACAAATATGAATCTAAGGGCAAACGAGATTATACCTCGCGGGAAACCTGAAATATCCGATACCAATTGATGAGGGACGGCCCGATCTTCCGAGAGGTAGCGATAGGTTCGGTTGGTGGAGAACTCGACGTTGGCGATCCAGCTTCAAATCAGACACGATTTGAACCCTGCAACCGTTACACCACTGCTCCATTGGTTATCAACCAAGCACAACTTGATTGACCTCGCCAAGAAGGCTAATCCTGCAAGCGAATCGAAGAACACAAGCAAGAAGGTAAAGCACGCAATCTGAAATTGCAAATATGAATGATACGAATTTCAATAGAGGGTTCAAGAACTCGGTTCCAAAGGACTAATCGACACAGTGGAGGAGATAAAAAACATGGGCCCTGGATCACTGTAAAAGGATTCAACACCACAATTACAATGAACGATTCAGTTACTTGATGGAAAACTAAACTCTAAACAAAACCCAAGACCTAACGATTATGACAGCGATTAATTATAGGCTTTAGGTCGTCGCCCCTGCTGGACGCGCCCCCTAATGGGCTCTACGATGATACACGGCCCATCGGACCAAAAGACGGTGTCACAGCACCCTGACAGATTCTGGACGCTGATTTGTTTCGACGATTTCCATTGACTCCAGATGTATTTTTACGTGATTCCAAAGCCATTGGTTAGCTTATCAAATTATCTTTCCAAGCATATCTGGTTCGTCGAAAATGGAGTCTGTATGCGTCCGGGGCGTTGATTTTACCCGGGACTGCTCCTGAATTCCAAGGGTGACGTGGTAGCTGAGTTGGAGACAAATTATAACTTGGGGAAGACCATAGCGTCGGTGTGTCCAGCGTGGCGCGATGTCCTCGTCACTTTTCAAATGCATTTCAAATTGAATTTGGATTTCAAATCTGATTTTTGAAACTTCACACAATCAGAATTGTGCAACAACATGTATGCATCAACTTGGTGCTAGGCTAGGATAGATTTTAATTTCCCCAAAGTTAGTCATTTCTCATGTTTAATGCTCACAAATAAATAAAATAAATCATATTAATCTATTCCAAAGCTAAGAAAAATTTAGGGTGTTACAAGGGCTTTGCTGCCTTTAGGGAGAGGAAGAAGGAGCGGGAAACCTTTTACAGTCAGATCCGAGTGGCTTAGTTGTGCGTAACTTTACGCTTGTTGGTGCCATTTTTTCTATTACCAAAAAAATTGGTAGGTAGAGTTTGAAGTTGTTGGAGATAGATTTTCCAATCTTGCTAAAAATCTTGAATTGAAAGAATGTTTTGAATTCTTTTGGAAATGCTCTAACAATCGCATTATATTATATTGAAACTCAATGAACTACAAAATTTGTAAGTTATTATTTTATAGAATTTTATACATTTTCACTAAAACATTCAGAAATTTCAATGTTGGTAATTTGATTGTAAGTACTCTATTTTTTACAAATTAAACAATACTGATACATGCATAATTCTTTGATGTCAACAACTTAAGTGTTGTGATGCTGGCCAAGACAACTGTTTATTCTATTAGAGTAAGAGCAACTCCAACGGTTTTACATTTTTTATTTGGCAAAATATGAAATTTGCCAACTCTCAAATCAATATGGCGAGGAGAAAAAAAGGTTATCTCCGACGATTTGGCAAAATTGACTTGCCAAAATCTGAAAAAGGAAACCCGGCGGCGTGGGAGGGAAAAGCGCGCGCGGGGTAGTACACGAGACGGAAAGCCAAGTCGATCGCAAGCTTGCATATATGCCAATCCATCTTAGGATTTTGCCAAGTTAACAAAAATGCAAAGCTCATTTGTCAAACCGTTGGATAGGAGTTTTGTAGACTTTTTTTTTTGTAAAAATAAGAATGCAAAGTCCATTTGCAAAACCGTCGGAGTTGCTCTAAATACGAGTCGAGCACATGACCTAAAATCCATTTGTTAATAAAAACATAAAAGGAAATTTTTGAAAAAAAAGCATTAGAGTTTTAAATTAACACAAATGATGAAACAATTTCAATATATAGTTAATAAGATGAAAAGTCAAAACATGATATATATATAGATTTATCATAAAACTTTTAATATTTATATAACATATAAGATTTTTAATTCGTGATGGAGCTATATATGTCACACCCGGTTTTAAAGAACAAAACCAGATGTACACCATATGTGAGTCCAGGAAGTCAAATCTCACATATAGCCACAAATAAAGGGTAATATCGAAAGACAATGCACATATATAACGTATATAGAACAAAGAACATAACCTTAAGGAGCAGACAGCGGGAACACACTCCGATCTTCAGATGGAGACACCAACTTCACAGGGAACAACTGACTGGTTGATCACAAGCCTAACTTCTCCAACTTCTGGCATACTTGCGGATACATGGGTGTATGCCGAGTCTCTGAGTGATGAGTGATTGTCAACTGGGATAATGCGCATGTTCTTTGGCTTGTGTTGTGCTGGTGTCGAGCACGGATACAGTGATCGAAGGCAAGGTGAAGGTCAAGTAGAGACGTGCCGTGCCGATGGACCGAGAGTGGCGAAGGGCGGACGTGAGGCTTGGACTGAGGGACTGGTGGCCTGAGGATCAGCTGTGGTGGCTGTTGACGGTCCTTAAACACCTGTTTTACCATCAACATTTGACCCAAAAGTCCACCAAAAAGGTATGAAATGTAGTCAAATAGGTTTCAAACTAACCAAATTCCACATGTCCATAGAATTTTATTTGAATGCAGGATTTGAACCAAATTTGGACATATGGACCCACCAGAGGCCAAGCCCACTCAGCAGGGCCCAAATGGGCCTAAGGGGGGTGGCGCCCGCCACCCCTAGGTGGCGCCCGCCACCTCTAAGTGGCGCCCGCCACTTGGGTTGGCCCAAGTGCCACTCCCTGCCACGTCACCAATCCGTGTGACCTCCCCAAGGCCAAATCCTGGCCCTTGGTCACTAGGTCAGTGGCATCGGACGGCTCAGGATGAAGTGGCGTGGATCAAGGCTAAATGGCGGTTGCTAGGACATGCAACCGACCTCCAAACCGCCTTGGACAACCACCTGGAGGCCGTAGGATCAAAGTCGGTGCATCCAATGGCCAGGGCACTGGCGGCCGCCAGTAGGGGGTGGCGCCCGCCACCTGACCTAACCCTAGGTCGGTTGGCTGCCCCCTATAAGTACCCCCCTCACTCATTTGGGCTATAAATACCCCCCTGGAGGCACCTCTTCATTCACACCCAACACACCTTCATATCCCACACTTCCAAGAGAAGCAAAGCAAGAGAAGTAAGTGAGAGTTAGGTTAGAAGCTCAGAGAGCTTAGGCAAGTAGGTAGCTAGTAGAGCAAGGCATCTTCGCCTTCGCGGTAGCGCTGTTCATGGCTTAGCTCAAGAGTAGAGGCGTGCGAGTGATCGGTCCTGGAGCTGGGAAGAGTCTTCCTTCATCTCCAGTTCAGGTTTTGCTCTTGTTACTCAAGCATTTACTATATTCTAGTTCATCATTTCAAGTATTACTTTATTCTACTTATCAGTATTGAGTGGTATACTTGATTGATTGCTTGAGTGCCTAGATATCCTACAGATCAATTCACTTAGCTATAGTAGTTAATCTCTAGTGAGCTTAGTGTTTGATCTTTGCCATTAGGTTGCTTAGTTAGTTTAGTGTTTATCTTATTAAGTCAAGTATTTGCTCTAACGTCCACAAAGGTGTCTCTTTTCAAAGCTAGGGTAGAGATAGTTAGAATATAGTTAAGCGTGGTGCTTAGTTATAGACTTACCTTCAGATACGGCTGGACCCCCGGATAGCTGTGGTAGCAAGCAGGTGGTGACAGCCCTGTGCGCCTTGAATTCCACCACGTAGTTGGCCCAGTTTAACAGTAAAGCTCGTTGTGCTAGCGTTCAACCTAAGTAAGTGGTAAAGGCTAGTACGCCTCGATACTTGACAAGATAGGAATAAAACTATACTCAACTTAGTTGCTTTATTGTCTTTTGCCTGCCTTGCTTCGTAACTGTCTCGCTTCGTAGTTATCTTGCTTTGTGGTTATCTAGGAGTAGTTAGTAGTTATTAGTTAGTTATCCTTAGTTATCCTAATCACTTTATCTACCTATCCATCCACCTTACCTTAGCCTTCCATTTCATCTTTACCTATCCACCCATATATTCTTTCTAGCCTTTCATCTTCCCTTCTCCCCTTTTCCTTTTTTCTCTTTTCTTTGACTCTCATCCCCTCCTTGACTCAACTCATTCACCACCCTAGCCTTCCCTTGGGATCAAATAAATCGACACCTGGTACTCCCAGGCGAAGTGCTACTACGATAGTTTTGTGCGCTTGCAGAATCTCTTCCTGGTAGATTGCATTCTCGCTAGCTAGCTCCTACTAGTGTCGGGACTGACAACCCCGCTTGGCATTAGTAGATAGCTGCTTTAGCTCCACTCCTTTAGGTATAGTGACCGGTCTTGCTTCAAGCATTTCTGATGCCGTTGCCGGGGATAGACTCCACAGTCTACTCCTACTAACAACGTTAGCAAGTGCCAACAAGCATTCCTGGGCCGTTACCGGGGATAGTTGCCTAGCACTATCTTTAGTGAAGCTAAGAACTACCAGCCAGCATTTCTGGCGCCATTGCCGGGGAAGGCAATCGGTGTATCGGTTGAGTCCGTGTCGAATTTATCTTCGCTTAAGCTCCCGCTTAGCGAATCCCATCTTACCCCATTCTTTCTTTCCTTAACTCTTCTTATCTTTTTCCTTCATCTTCTTCAACTTCTTTCTTTCTTATCTTGTTCTATCTTCACGATGGCCAATAAGACCATTCGTGAGTTTTCTGCTCCTTCTGCCACTATCGTAGTCAAGATGGACCTGCTGGCAAAGAAGCTGGAAAGCTGTGAGAAGATGAACCAACAGGAGAGTGTCCAATCTCTGGAATCCTACATGACTTGTGAAGTCTGTGGAGAAACCGGACATTCTGGGAACCACTGCCCCGAGCTACATGAAGATTTGAACTTCATCAACAACAATAATAGTTTCCGTCAACAGAATCAAGGATGGAATCAGCCTGCAAATTCTCAAGGTAACAATTCATTCCCCCGCTCTAATTTTCATAATTCTGATAATTTCTCTTTCTTGAAGAATTTAGTTTACTCACAAGGTAAAACTACTGATTTCTTGAAAGAGAGATTAATGTCGAATGATAAAACCCTTGAGAATATAAATGCTAAATTGGAAGATTTCTCATCTGCTCTAAAAAAATCAACTTAGCTTTAATAAGATGTTAGAAACCCAATTAGCTCAACTTGCTGCTATCATACCATCTTTTGAATCTGGCAAAATTCCTACTAAACCTGACGTGGAAACTGCAAATATGGTTGAAATAAAACATTTTAACTATTATGAAGATCAAACCATGACTGTTAAAAAGGGCGATCCTGGTAGTCCCATAATTAGATGCTCTATCTTTGGTGAAGTCTTTAAAAATGCCATGTGTGATTTAGGATCGAGTGTGAACATTCTATCTAAAGATTTTTATGAAAACTCATTCTTTCCACCCATGTCATCCACATCTGCCTATGTTGTGCTAGCTGATCAATCCACTTGCTATGTAGAAGGAATATTTAATGATTTACCTATTCATATTAGAGGCTCCTATGTTCCTGCTGATTTCATAATACTAGATATGAGAAATAGGAAAGATGTGCCTCTAATCTTAGGTAGACCCTTCTTGAACACTGTTAATGATTGCATATATGTGGGAAATGGTAAAATTCAAATGACATTAGGAGGGAGGAAGGAAATATTCTCCTTCTCCCATGGTCCCGCATATGCCGCTAACATGCAGGTAGCAAAACCCGTTCGTACCAAGAAGAGGCGCCCAAGAACAAGGTGGAACAGAAAGAAAGAACCACCTCCTGAGTTGTGTGATTCACATAACAAAAGATAGGTGCCAAAAGAAGAAGAACCAGATGGAGTGCTAAGAGAAGAAGTGCCCAAGGAAGAAGATGCACCCAATAAGGATGAAACTCCATGGACCTAAGGTATGGTTTTACTTTTAATTTTTATTTCCCTTCAAATTTCCCTTTTTCAAATAAATAACATATGTCATGCATGAAACTAAAAAAAAAATCAGTTATCATTAGTTTTATGCACAGGTATATGTTAACTTAGCTAGAATAATAAAATATCATAATAGGATAGTTTCCCTTTTCACAACATTAGATAGTTTCCCTTTTAATAAAATGAGAACAAGAGCTCCGACCGAGAAAGAAGAAGGCCCTTCACCAATCAAGAAGCCAGCTTGGGGGAGACTCCCGCTCCAATAAGGTATGTCTCAAGTCTACACTTTACATTCAGTTCTTAAATTCTATATCTTTTGAATGTCACATGCTTGCCTAAATAACCACTCCATGAATAAAATTGATAAAATCTGCTTAAACAAGTTGAAACCTGAATAAGATTTGAAATATGTCATGCAAATGCTATTGTTATGGTTTGAATAACCAGTCTTATCTAAGTTGTAGCTTTTGTGGGTTGCACATGCTTAAACTGAAATCATGCTTAGTGAATAAAGTTAGTAAGAAATGGAGTAATTCTTTAAACTTGCTAAGGTGAAATTAGGACCTAATCTGGAGGATTTCTTTTAAAAATCATGAAAACCTTGCTAAAAGTTCCTCCTAGATTTTTATCCCATCCCACCACCAGCCAAATATTTGTTAGTCATTAGTCAAAACCATAAAGAGTTTTGTTTGTGTTGAGCTTTGTTAGACCTCATAGATCTTAGTAGAGAAGCTTATCATATCTTTTGAATCAAGATTCACGCACACCCACCATAAATTGCCTACTTTCCACTTTGGAAGTTTGCAACCACCAAATAAATTGCTTATTCTCTACACCGGAGATATGCAATACCCTGCCAAACATCCCATTGCTAGCCTTATGCTTATTCCTACACTGGGAATAAGCATTTCTCTCCCTTTCCCTACTCATTTCAAAAATCCTTTCCTATAGATGTCTGGGGAAATCTAGAGCTAAAAAAAGAGAGAGAGAGAAAAATGAGCAAAATAGCTCAAGAAAGGACTATGTCCTGATGAAAAAAAGTGAGCAAAGTAGCTCAAGAGAGGACTATGTCCTAAGAAAATGTGAGGACACATCTTTTGTCTACTCACTATGTATCCAAAAAAGAGAGAGAGAGAGAATTATCATTAGCTCTAGACCCCAGAAATTAACTAGGAAGGATTACGAAATATCTCTCTATACACTTCCACATAACCACACATGCACATCTTGATCAATTTTTATGATTTGCTGCTCCTTATGATCTGAGTGTCTAGCTTAGCAATAAACATCAGGCAATTTGCTCATGGTTCTTAGCCTACCTATAACTCCACATATCATTCTTTAGAAATAGGAGAGGCTAAATTTCGGCCTATGTGAGGATTTAAACACCATTGAGTGATTGAGTGAATCTTGGAGGACTTAACCAAGTTGTTATCTTTTGAAAACCTTAAAAAACCTCCAGACAGAATCCTAGTCAAACCTAAGCAAGATAAAAGTTTAATATCTACTGCTTTATTTCACTCTTGCATGTTTGAAGTGAAAAGCTATAAGCCCCACATTGCTATGATTAATGATACATGCTAAGTTATTTCTCACTATACAATATGCACTTGCAGACATCTTAAGTTGCTATCCATTTCATGCTCAATGCTTAAACCGCATTGTTGCTCGAGGACGAGCAACAGGTTAGCTTGGGGGAGCTTGTTGACGGTCCTTAAACACCTATTTTACCATCAACATTTGACCCTAAAGTCCACCAAAAAGGCATGAAATGTAGTCAAATAGGTCTCAAACTAACCAAATTCCACATGTCCATAGAATTTTATTTGAATGCAGGATTTGAACCAAATTTGGACATATGGACCCACCAGAGGGCAAGCCCACTCAGCAGGGCCCAAATGGGCCTAAGGGGGGTGGCGCCCGCCACCCCTAGGTGGCGCCCGCCACCCCTAGGTGGAGCCCGCCACCTCTAAGTGGCACCCGCCACTTGGGTTGGCCCAAGTGCCACTCCCTGCCATGTCACCGATCCGTGTGACCTCCCCAAGCCCAAATCCTGGCCCTTGGTCACTAGGTCAGTGGCATCGGACGGCTCAGGATGAAGTGGCGTGGATCAAGGCTGAATGGCGGTTGCTAGGACATGCAACCGACCTCCAAACCGCCTTGGACAACCACCTGGAGGCCGTAGGATCAAAGTCGGTGCATCCAACGGCCAGGGCACTGGCGGTCGCCAGTAGGGGGTGGCGCCCGCCACCTGACCTAACCCTAGGTCGGTTGGCTGCCCCCTATAAGTACCCCCTCACTCATTTGGGCTATAAATACCCCCCTGGAGGCACCTCTTCATTCACACCCAACACACCTTCATATCCCACACTTCCAAGAGAAGCAAAGCAAGAGAAGCAAGTGAGAGTTAGGTTAGAAGCTCAGAGAGCTTAGGCAAGTAGGTAGCTAGTAGAGCAAGGCATCTTCGCCCTTGCGGTAGCGCTGCTCAAGGCTTAGCTCAAGAGTAGAGGCGTGCGAGTGATCGGTCCTGGAGCTAGGAAGAGTCTTCCTTCATCTCCAGTTCAGGTTTTGCTCTTGTTACTCAAGCATTTACTATATTCTAGTTCATCATTTCAAGTATTACTTTATTCTACTTCTCAGTATTGAGTGGTATACTTGATTGATTGCTTGAGTGCCTAGCTATCCTACAGATCAATTCACTTAGCCATAGTAGTTAATCTCTAGTGAGCTTAGTGTTTGATCTTTGCCAATAGGTTGCTTAGTTAGTTTAGTGTTTATCTTATTAAGTCAAGTGTTTGCTCTGACGTCCGCAAGGGTGTCTCTATTCAAAGCTAGGGTAGAGATAGTTAGAATATAGTTAAGCGTGGTGCTTAGTTATAGACTTACCTTCAGATACGGCTGGACCCCCGGATAGCTGTGGTAGCAAGCAGGTGGTGACAGCCCTGTGCGCCTTGAATTCCACCACGTAGTTGGCCCAGTTTAACAGTAAGGCTCGTTGTGCTAGCGTTCAACCTAAGTAAGTGGTAAAGGCTAGTACGCCTCGATACTTGACAAGATAGGAATAAAACTATACTCAACTTAGTTGCTTTATTGTCTTTTGCCTGCCTTGCTTGGTAACTGTCTCGCTTCGTAGTTATCTTGCTTTGTGGTTATCTAGGAGTAGTTAGTAGTTATTAGTTAGTTATCCTTAGTTATCCTAATCACTTTATCTACCTATCCATCCACCTTACCTTAGCCATCCATTTCATCCTTACCTATCCACCCATATATTCTTTCTAGCCTTTCATCTTCCCTTCTCCCCTTTTCCTTTTTTCTCTTTTCTTCGACTCTCATCCCCTCCTTGACTCAACTCATTCACCACCCTAGCCTTCCCTTGGGATCAAATAAATTGACATCTGGTACTTCCAGGCGAAGTGCTACTACGATAGTTCTGTGCGCTTGCAGAATCTCCTCCTGGTAGATTGCATTCTCGCTAGCTAGCTCCTACTAGTGTCGGGACTGACAACCCCGCTTGGCATTAGTAGATAGCTGCTTTAGCTCCACTCCTTTAGGTATAGTGACCGGTCTTGCTTCAAGCATTTCTGACGCCGTTGCCGGGGATAGACTCCACAGTCTACTCCTAGTAACAACGTTAGCAAGTGCCAACAAGCATTCCTGGGCCGTTACCGGGGATAGTTGCCTAGCACTATCTTTAGTGAAGCTAAGAACTACCAACAGTGGCTGACAGCCTGGGACAGCGGCGAGCGAAGACTTGCGGGTGGACGGGGTGCACGGGCGGTGCATCCCCTCAACGGCTCGGTTTGGTGGTTGAGCCACAGAAAAACCACCGAGTGGACGGTTTCCAGGTTTGGGCCTCAAAACCTGGGCGCTGATGGTTTCCGAGTTTGGGCCACAAAACTCGGGCTGAGGACGGTTTCCAGGTTTGGGCCTCAAAACCTGGGCGCTGATGGTTTCCGAGTTTGGGCCACAAAACTCGGGCTAAGGACGATTTCCAGGTTTGGGCCTCAAAACCTGGGCGCTGCGGGTTTCTGAGTTTGGGCCACAAAACTCAGGCGATGGACGGCTGGTTTCCCGGTTTGGGCCTCAAAACCGAGGGTTGGTCGTTGTTGACACTCCTTAATGGAATCACTCTAAGAATGAGCCACATAAAACAATAAACTAGTGAAGGCACTAAAGAGTGTACGAGACACTACTAACTTCACTTAACGTCAAGTTGTCATCCCCAACATGAAGCTAGCAATGTAATTATATCAGAGCACTGAATCAAAGATAAATATTTACCCGCAAGCGCACAGATAAACATACCCGTTGTAGAAGCATTTCACCCAAGCTAGTCTCAGGTATCGTTATTTATATTTAGCCTAGAGACTAATCAATTCAAGATATGATGGTATTGTAAGGACTTAACAGCATTAAAATGGTACACACTATAATAAGACTGATAATACTCTAATTGCTTTGAACAGGGATCAGGTTACAGAGTAAATGATATGATAAATAATTGATAAAGGATAGCAGAGATCAGATCAATCAACGATAAACTTAGAACAGTACTACCTAACAAGTGATGATTAGAACAGATATTAATGAGAAACATTCCTAAGTTATTCTAATTACAAGCCATAGCATACATTGATTAGTGCAATTATATTGGGCAATCATTGGCTAGATCACATCATATTTATAATCAAGAGGCAACTCCATAGTAAAAGTGTCAAACAAAGTAACCCTAAAACCATGAGTTAACTGAGCCATACTGAACACTATATTCAGGAGGTGGAATACAGAGGACTCAACAGGTCTGTCACACCCGCGATCTACCACTCTATCCGGAACATAGGACGCATTCGCAGATAAATAATGTATAGGCACCACGCCTACACAGCATCTATCACCCACCCGTTGTACTTTATGATGAGCGCTATACGAACATGAGTATAAACATAAAGATGAACTATCTATGCCAAATATATAATTAAAGCAGACTATAAGCATCATAACTAAGAATATAATCATTGATGTCTTAATCATATCAATTGTACTGCTATCTAGAACACGATGATGAACAATAAGGTGAATTAGATCATCGAGAAGAACTAAAGTACGAACTAGAACATGAACTAGAACAAGATTATGAACTAGATGATGAACTAGACGATGAACATGAACTAGACGATGAACTAGGACATAAACAATGAAGAACAATGATGAACTAGAAGAGCAATTATGAAATAGATCCATAATGTTAATACAAGAGAGAAGATCTTGGGTTTACCGAGCCTTCTCGTGACTAGATCAGGAATCCAAGCGAAGCTTGCCTCCTCTAATCCTATTCTATCTACTAATCTAGGTAGATGAAGTTCTAGGACTTCCGATTGATCTCCTTCTGAAGCTCTGATTGATGATGTCTAATGATCAAACCCTGATTGATTCCTGAAGAGGGGGGTCAGGGGCTGTTTATATAGCCCTGGGCGATGAACCGCGATCGTTGGATCAAACCGACTCGGGGTACGGTCGAGATGCATCCTAGAGGTCGGTGGGAGTAGCTTGCAGAAGACGGAGGCGTGGGGGCTCTGTGGCCGACCGACCGGTGGGCCCTGTGGGACCGGTCAGTCCCACAGGTCAGCCTCCTGTGGTGCCCTGCCTCGTGGTGTCTCAATGTGTTCTCTGGAGTCTTCTAGAAGTATCCCGACGTGGCGGTTGCATTATCTCTCGACGATTTCCTTCTATGGGAAGCTATTGGTGCTGATTTCCTGGTTTAGTCCCTGCAGAATCATAACTCACCAAAACTCGTGGAATATTGTCAGTTGAAACCCTAAACCTTTGTTGGTGATCAAATTCTTGCCCTTTTCATATTTATTTATTCCTTAATTATGATAGATAACCAGTGTCAACAACTCCCCCAAGCTTACCTTTTGCTAGTCCCTTAGCAAATATTCATGATGAATCAGGAATTGCTACTATGCTTTCAAACCTCAATGGTAAAAATCTTCCTTTGGATAGAGTTAACTATTCTGACTTTCTCATATTACCCTTAACTATGGAGCTTTTGCCTTTACCTGGGTCTTTAAACAATTGAAAGATAGAACAATCAAGTTAAGCACTGTATCTCTAACTCTTTGATCAACCTTCATTCTGGAGTTTGAATATACTTTCAAAATAAAGATCAGAGATTTCACTGTATGACACTCTCAAATCTCTCTTTTATATTTTATGATTCCTCACTGGTGCATTTTCCTTCCTTCTATGGATAAATATCCGGAGCTTTAAGAAGTGAAAAACATATCTTACCAAGTCAAAGTTCAAAGTTTAGGAAGAAAGATGTCATACTCATAGATCAAGACTTTAGAACATTTGAAATCTGTCATCTCTTGCTAGCATATTGTAATTAGAGGGACCATGGGCTATCATTCTTTTTTTCTCATACTTTTATCATAACTCTTTCTTTTTTTTCTTTGAGGTAGTCAGACACTTGTCCCTTTTTATTTCCTCCTTATCATATTTTTGCATAGCCCATGCCTCTAACACAATACTGCTTCGGAAGAGTGAATCTTTTAATAAAACAATCTTGATCTCTAGAGCATGATAAATTTCTCAACCATAACTAAAAACTTATAACAAAGCAAGTAGCCTTATCTTAATATCATATTAATGGCTCTGGGTAGGAATTCATGTTATGTCATACAGGATCTCATCATGTGTTTAATTTTTTAAAAGTGTAAATCTCCATAACTCTAGTATCTCTAGGAATTAGATAAACAACAGCTCAAACCTTTTTATATCATATCTCACAATTATCCAGACTTTAGATCAAGCAATTGCCATCCACAGGTTTTAGGTTCAGAGTTTATTCAGAACAGCTTTGTCTAAAACTCAAGAAAATTTGAATAGTGGGTATTTAGAAAAAGGCAGAGCAATTGTTCATCATGAGCAAAATTAAGTTTGTATCCACCTAGACATTTATTATATAAAATCTTCATTTAGTTTTGTAATAGTTATTCATCTTTTTAGGGGTTTCTATATTTATTGACCTGATCTAACTAAACCGAACTAATAGTAATAGATAAAAAGTCGTGATACTTATCGTGATAATTGAGGGTGCTCTCCCCCAAGCTGGATCTTGACGTGGTCTTTTTCTCCAGAAGACGAGTAGACCGTTAGTGGTTTCTTGAGTCCTTCTCTTCTTCTCTTCCTGCTGAATTCAAAGATAGACAACACAACTAGTGGAACTTGATTAAGCAATAAGTATTCCTCCATTTGTCTATAGTTGTCTTAAAGCATTTAAGATTATTTATATTCTCCCTTTCCACTAAGCAGAGTTTCAGCAGGGTTATATAGTATCTTTTTTTTGGATATATGTATGCAATGCAAATGTATAGTTTATTTTTGTGCCTCCACGGAAAGTGTATACTCTCATGGGGCTTAGAGCTTTCATCATTTTTTTGTTTTCTAATGCAGAAATAGCTGCTAGGAAGTAAATATGATACTAATAGTAAAATGCTCATGCTTAATTATGCAATGATGAATTTAATGCTGATGATTATGGATAACTATCGAGTTACCTTCCGGCGAGGATTCGACGTTTATAGTCTATCGAACAAGACTCCTTGTACGCTCTTTATTCTTCCTTGGGTGCATCAACAGATCCTGAGGAGGACCCCGATGATTGCATGTCAGTAGAATCCTCTTTCTTTTTCCATATTTGTTTAACTGGTGATCTTGTCTCCTTTACTTCTTCGTCCTTCGTTTCCTTTAATAGGATATCTTCACTCCCGGTAACTTCTCCTTCATAGTCAGCCCATCCATCCTTGATTTGTCGATTCTTGTTGCGTTGGGATGTGCGGCGTCTCCTCCTTGAGTGGTTCTTCTCTGTGCGTTAGTGGCATAACTATTGAAGTAACAACGTACCTTCTCTCTGAAGAACTGGAAGTGGATCTCTCCAGATCTCATGTAGATGATGGCGCCAGTGGTGTTGAGGAAGGGTCTTCCTAGGATGATGTGAATGTCCTTTTCCCTTCCCATGTCTAGTACTAAGAAGTCGGTGGGAACATAGTGGTCTTTAATTTGGATCATTACGTCCTTCACTATTCCCTCTGGAAATCGATAAGTTTGGTCCGCCATCTGCAGCTGCACATATGTCGAATACATAGGTCTATTTTTATATAAGTGCTCACATGTTACCTTAGACAGTATGTTGACACTTGAGCCAATGTCGCAGAACGTCTTGTGGAATGTACTTCCTTCGATCTTGCAATCGATGGTGGGTACGCCTGGGTCATCCCTTTTGGCGAGGTATGGTGATGCAAGAAGGTGGTCATGTTCTTTTTGGACTGAGTTGACCATCCATACTGTGTCTTGATGTGGTTGTGTAGCCTTGTTCTACCTCCTTCTGTTCCTATTCTTCTTCTTTGATGATATGATGTTTGCATCTTCGTAGGGCTTCTGAGGGTGGACTTTGGTAGTGAGTGTATGGCTCTTGAAATGGAATCTTTCTTTGTTGCCTGTGATTGTGAAACAGATATTGGCGTTGTCCGTGTAGATGATGGCTTTCGTTGAGCTTAGGAACGGGCGTCCAAGAATGATGGGTGCTCTTTTGTCTCCACCTGTTTCAATGATCATAAAGCCTGCACACACATACGAGCGTCCCACTCGTATACAGATGTCTTCTAAAATTCCCAATGGGTAGCACAGTGTCTGATCTGCAAGCTGCAAACACATAGTTGTATATAATAGAGGTGCACCATGTATTTGTTCGTATATTACCCTTGGCATAATGTTGACGCTTGCTCCAAGGTCACAGACTACTTCTTCAAAACTGTGAGATCCAATATGAATTGGAATCACAGGTCTTCCTGGATCTCCTTTCTTTGGGGCGATGGAGTCATCCATCTATTCCCTTGAAGGCCTAGGTATGAGGTGTCGTGCATCAAAGATGTCTACAAGATTTGCAGTTTCTAGTTCTTTTGGACTTCCTGGAATCTTACCTTTTTCAGTCATAGGGACTGAAGCTGCTAACTGAGATAACTGAGATTCTATCATTTTATTAAAGCCATGTTGATTTTTTATAGCAGAAGTAAAGCTATCCATTCTAGTATTAATATTTTCAAGCAGTTTATCATTGGAAGTTATCTTTTTAGACATATTATCAATAATTTTATTTTGATTGGATATCATCTCTCTCAAAGGTGGTTGATTAAAAGTATTACCTTGGTAGTTACCTGAGTAGTTACCTGAGTAATTAGGCCTTGATTGTTGGCTCCATCCTTGAGTTTGTTGAGGACGATAGTTGGAGTTGTTGTTGATGTACTTTGCATCCTCTTGAATCTCAAGGCAGTTGTTCCCTGAATGACCAGTGCCTCCACACTCTTCACATGTCAAGCGAGATTCGTAGATTTGTTTGACGTCTTCTCTCTTGGGAGTGTGTTCATCGAACTTTTTCATGAGTAGGTCAAGTTTGGCAGACAACATAACTACTTCCTTTAGTTGATGTATTCCTCCTCTCTTGCGTGGCTGAGAGCATTCCTCATTCCATCCTTGGTTCGAGGCCATCTTCTCTATGAGTTTAGTTGCATTGTTGATTGTGAGTGATAAGAAAGATCCTCCAGCAGCAGCATCTACATTTTCACGGGTATTCGAAGTGAGCCCGTGGTAGAAGGTCTGCATGAGTAGCCAATTCTCCATCCCATGGTGAGGGCATTCTGATATGTAATCTTGAAAGCGTTCCCAAGCTTTTGGGATTGATTCTTCATGTTGTTGCTGAAAAGTTGAAATCTTGGCACGGAGGGCATTCGTCTTGCCCACTGGAAAGAACTTTGCTAGAAAGGCAGTTGGACAAATTGCCCACAAGGTGTTTTTGTCTTTGTTGGCGTAGAACCATTGTTTTGCTTTTCCCAAAAGTGAGAATGGGAATAAGCGAAGTAGAATGGCGTCCCTTTCAACTCCTTTGATGGTGAAAGTGCTGCAAATCTCCAGAAAGTGTTGGAGATGAGCGCTTGCGTCTTCATGTGCCTTTTCGCAAAACTGATTAGCTTGCACCATGTTGATCAAAGCTGGCTTGAGTTTAAATCCGTTGTCTCCCACATTGACTGTTGGTCCAGTCCTGATGTTCGCAGTGGTTGGTGCAGAGAACTCGCAGAGTGTCTTGTCGGCCATGGTGTCCAACACTGGTGTTAAGCTTCTTCTTATCTGGCTAACTTCTGGTAGTGGTGTTGAGGGTCTCTTAAGTTTGCGTCTAGTTTTCCTTAGTAAAGCTTCAGGATCCTCAATGTAGTTTTTCGGAAGTTGGAAACCAGTCATACATCACACTGCATAAGATATAAGAGATAAACAAAGCCAGGGTAAGTCTGTAAAAGTAAATAATTAGTGCATTATCACATGTGTGTAAGTAAAATGATATGTTCTAGCTACCGTTTTAAATGTTGTTAATGCAATATCCTTATTAGTGTTCATAAAGATTTTAATGATAAACTCTAGGTACCATCACTAATTGAATTGATGTGGTCCCCAGCAACGGCGCCAGAAATGCTTGTTGACACTCCTTAATGGAATCACTCTAAGAATGAGCCACATAAAATAATAAACTAGTGAAGGCACTAAAGAGTGTACGGGACACTACTAACTTCACTTAACGTCAAGTTGTCATCCCCAACATGAAGCTAGCAATGTAATTATATCAAAGCACTGAATCAAAGATAAATATTTACCCGCAAGCGCACAGATAAACATACCCGTTGTAGAAGCATTTCACCCAAGCTAGTCTCAGGTATCGTTATTTATATTTAGCCTAGAGACTAATCAATTCAAGATATGATGGTATTGTAAGGACTTAACAGCATTAAAATGGCACACACTATAATAAGACTGATAATACTCTAATTGCTTTGAACAGGGATCAGGTTACAGAGTAAATGATATGATAAATAATTGATAAAGGATAGCAGAGATCAGATCAATCAAGGATAAACTTAGAACAGTACTACCTAGCAAGTGATGATTAGAACATATATTAATGAGAAACATTCCTAAGTTATTCTAATTACAAGCCATAGCATACATTGATTAGTGCAATTATATTGGGCAATCATTGGCTAGATCACATCATATTTATAATCAAGAGGCAACTCCATAGTAAAAGTGTCAAACAAAGTAACCCTTAAACCATGAGTTAACTGAGTCATACTGAACACTATATTCGGGAGGTGGAATACAGAGGACTCAACAGGTCTGTCACACCCGCGATCTACCACTCTATCCGCAACATAGGACGCATTCGCAGATAAATAATGTATAGGCACCACGCCTACACAGCATCTATCACCCACCCGTTGTACTTTAAGATGAGCGCTATACGAACATGAGTATAAACATAAAGATGAACTATCTATGCCAAATATATAATCAAAGCAAACTATAAGCATCATAACTAAGAATATAATCATTGATGTCTTAATCATATCAATTGTACTGCTATCTAGAACACGATGATGAACAATAAGGTGAATTAGATCATCGAGAAGAACTAAAGTACGAACTAGAACATGAACTAGAACAAGATTATGAACTAGATGATGAACTAGACGATGAACATGAACTAGACGATGAACTAGAACATAAACAATGAAGAACAATGATGAACTAGAAGAGCAATTATGAAATAGATCCATAATGTTAATACAAGAGAGAAGATCTTGAGTTTACCGAGCCTTCTCGTGACTAGATCAGGAATCCAAGCGAAGCTTGCCTCCTCTAATCCTATTCTATCTACTAATCTAGGTAGATGAAGTTCTAGGACTTCCGATTGATCTCCTTCTGAAGCTCTGATTGATGATGTCTAATGATCAAACCCTGATTGATTCCTGAAGAGGGGGGTCAGGGGCTGTTTATATAGCCCTGGGCGATGAACCGCGATCGTTGGATCAAACCGACTCAGGGTACGGTCGAGATGCATCCTAGAGGTCGGTGGGAGTAGCTTGCAGAAGACAGAGGCGTGGGGGCTCTGTGGCCGACCGACCGGTGGGCCCTGTGGGACCGGTCGGTCCCTCAGGTCAGCCTCCTGTGGTGCCCTGCCTCGTGGTGTCTCAATGTGTTCTCTGGAGTCTTCTAGAAGTATCTCGACGTGGCGGTTGCGTTATCTCCCAATGATTTCCTTCTATGGGAAGCTATTGGTGCTGATTTCCTGCTTTAGTCCCTGCAGAATCATAACTCACCAAAACTCGTGGAATATTGTCAGTTGAAACCCTAAACCTTTGTTGGTGATCAAATTCTTGCCCTTTTCATATTTATTTATTCCTTACTTATGATAGATAACCAGTGTCAACAGTCGTGAAGGCTGGTTTCCTGGTTTGGGCCTCAAAACCGGGGGCAAAGTCCGGGAAAAGGAAGTGCAGAGCGGTGGCGGCACGTGGCGGCAATCGGTGAGGTTGCGTCGAGGCAACGCTTCCAGTTGTGCGGGCGTGGCCGTCGGATCACAACTATCTTCGAGTTGGTCCAGAATAACCCTAGGGTTTAGCTGGTTCGCTCTGTAATTAGTTAGGGGTAGAGTGGGAATTAGAATTAGGATAAGTAGAGGGAGACACCCACCTCCCATCCTATCTCAGTCATTTTGCTCTTTGCCTTCTAGGTTTTCCTGCTCTCCCAATCCCCTGCTGTAGCAACTGAGATCCGCAGAGAACCATACCTTTGTGTACTGGAGATTTTGAGGAAGTGAGACCGTAATCTCACTGTTGTAGCGTGTGGTAGCCACACGGTTGCAGATCAATGTGTTGATTCGCGTTTTGTTCGTGTTCTTCGTGTTCTTCGTTTCTCCGCAATTTTCCCGTCACTCGATCTGCCTCTCTACTACGTCTTTTCGAAATCCGTTTGAATCAACTTGTTCTTTACAGTGAGGAGATCATTTCCACCGAAGGAATTCATCTAACTCCTCACGAACAAGTAGATCGGGTTGATTTCGTTTTCGTGGAGCTTTTTCGGTTCATACACCTTCCCTCTTGGATTCCCGGTGTTTGAGTTGATTTGAGCGGATGATTTCTTGTGGATAGTCTCCTAACTACCTCGTGATCATCTTCTCCAAGTTTGGGAATGAAGGATTGTGATTTGATTCGGATTTGGGAGGTTGTGTGCGAAGGGCGACCGAAATCGCCCTCATTAGGCGGTCGCGGACAGTCCGCGATTTGACCGGCGGATAGTCCGCGCGTCGGGGACGAGGCGGACCAGTGGCTGTGTTCTTCGGGCGTTTTGCGTTTGAGTGACCGGCGGACAGTCCGCCGTTGGAGTTCGCGGACACTCCGGGAACGTCCAGGGGACTTGCAGCATCGTTGCTGTTTTTGGTTTTCTACCGGCGGACAGTCCGCCAGTGAACCGCGGACAGTCCGCCCCTGGCGCGGACAGTCCGGGACTCGGGGTCCGGATAGTCCGCGAATCGGCTGTAGGCTGAGCTTTAGTGCGTTTGTTCTCCCATCTTCTTCGCTTGGTTTCCGGACTTCTCGGTTGGCACTATAGTTCACCTAGGAACCTCTCTAAGTATCTTTGCTACTTGTTAGCATCGGTATTTGGGGATTTCCCGACGTAGCCTTCAATCTACCTTTGGGACTAGGTTTTTAGGGGTCGAACTTGTGCTGGTGCTTTCGGCGTTTGGATTGCTATCGCTTTGTGGTGCCTCGCTGTGATCCTAGGGATCATCCACCCTCTTTCAAGGGTCGTGGGCATCACGGTTTCGATCGAAGCTTTTGGGGTTGATTTTGGGTACAAAGGCCAAAGTTTCGAGAGAAATTTTTGAGCTCTCATTCACCCCCCCCTCTGGTCGCCTTGCTATTGCATTCTCGGTCCCTCAATACTGGTACCCATCTGGGATTTTTCCAAAGTATTGAAAAGTAAAGCAAGCATAAGTACATCTCGTACTTTACAAATATAACATGGGGTTCATGAGGCTCAAAAGGCTGGTTTAACTGCGGAAGCTTTTAGTTGTCACAATTTTAGTATTAGGTAAAACGTATGTTATGCTTAAACCCATATAAACCATATGATCACATTAATTCCAACATCATCATGATATCATTCACATAACCAGTATTAAACATTAATTAACCATTTAACCAGCTTTTCTGTGGGTTTTTCGAGCCGCTCATAACCGTGAGCACGACAGATATATCAGTTTTACACTTTGCAGAGGTTGTACACTTTACCCGATGAGTAGTGATGCCCATATGCCAGGCCTTTTCACACTTCCAAGGTGTGCGGCAGGGTTCACTGCGCAGCCTTTCAAAGGTTCGTCTAACAAGTTAGGGCCGCTAGGTCTTAAGGCAAGGGGAGGTAGAGCCCTCCTTCCAGGTGGCACAATAACACGCAACCTATACACACGTGGACAGAAGCCGCACTATACCCGTCTCGGCAAGCGCCTTATGCGCCCTTTCGGGTAACCACTAACAAGCTAGAAAAGGTCCTCATACTGAGCTAAGGTCAGAGCCATATAACCCTCATGGTTGCACGCGGTATGTCCCAGCTTTTGCTGACAGATAGGCAAGTTTTAAATCATCTTTACATAAGTCATAATCATTAGTCATTAATCATGAATCATTAATCAGTGATCAGATCATCTCGGTTTAAGTTGAGCACTAGCAATATACTACCCAAATGCAAAACATCCCATAAGTGACAAGGTAATGGATAACGAGAACTAGGTAATCCTTAACGGCAAATCAAATTAGACACATGCAATATGAATTAAGTGATTATAGGGTGAATAGGTAACAAGGATGGTGTGACAGAACCTCCTGGATTATTAAGGCCCACGTGTAACTGTCCTTGTCCTACAGACCTCGGACAGACATACACTGTGCCCAATAGCCCAAAAGACCCACCACGTGTTATCGGGTAACCCGACTCATCCACATTTCCTTACATTCCCAGGATCATTGCAAGAGTCATTGCAGTATTACAACATTTCACAAATAAAATACATCAGAGATAAAAGTGCGGAAGTATTGCACCATAAGTTTTACTAACTAGTTGTTCAAACTTGCGTCGTTATTACAAACCATAGTTTCAAACTTTACCCTAGGTAGTGGAGGTAGCATTAATAAAACTGTATAACACACAAACAACCCCGCCTAAGGGTTGCCTTACTCCTCCCCGGACACGTCCTCCTCAACGACGATCACGTAACAAGCCTCAAAGCAAGGCTGCTCGTGCACGTCACCTGCAACAGGGGATTAACAAACCCTGAGTACAAAGGTACTCAACAAGGCTTACCCGACAAGAGAAGAGAAGAACAGGTATGCTGGCTTGGGTAGGCTCAACAGAATTTTTCATTTGCATAAAAGCTTACTAAAGTAGTTCTAGATCCAACTTTTACATAATCATTTAAGTATTTGGTAAGAACTGAAAGTGAACATTAGTGAAAGATCACCATCATTCTTTCTTAAACCAGTTCCATTTTCATTCTACGGTGCGGGTCGAAAGATTGAGTCTCCTTAACCGAGGAGCACGACGATTCGAACCGATTCAACCAGATCTGGGAGTTTTCCACGATCATACAATATATGTAGACCCGTGATCACACATATACCAACCCCAACCTCGGATCCTCCAAACAAGACCGGGTCCGCGCCACCCGAGAGTACTTGTACACCTCCAATCCGGGACTTTAACCCATGAGGGTAGCTAATACTCTCGCCATCTCTCCACTCCCAGTGCGTGATTAGCCGTTCTTATTTAAGAACCACCGAGGTAGGGCTTACCGTAGCATATGATCGGTACTTCACAGTTTCTCAATCTAGCAGGCCAACAACGGTTG
This sequence comes from Coix lacryma-jobi var. lacryma-jobi, assembly GCA_009763385.1. NCBI lineage: Eukaryota > Viridiplantae > Streptophyta > Magnoliopsida > Poales > Poaceae > Coix > Coix lacryma-jobi. Next base: position 43,354,503 of record CM019826.1, read on the forward strand.
ATCCTATTCCGACACATCCGGGTCACCCTACACCAACCCAAGGTTCGATGCATGTGCAAGTCTGGTCTTAATCATCATTCTTTCTCTTAATCATTCCAAAACGATAAGTATCAAAACATTTATCGGAAGCATGAGAAAGCAAGGCTGAGCAGTTCTATCATTTGCATAAAGCAGATATCAAGGAATAATATATCGATAACAAAGTTGATCATGCATCAACAGGTTTAAAACATTTATTTGATAAACATTTAATGCATCAGGTTATCGAAAGTAAGTGTAATTGTAAAACCAAGGAAATGGTTAAATGAACCGGGGCTTGCCTTCGTTGACTGGAAGAGTCTGGAATTCCTGATAACCTGGGTCAACTGGATACTCTAAACTTTCCAGATCAACCTCGTCCGGACACACGATTACTTCGGAGGCTACACGATAACAGAGTGCATGCTTAATGGAATGCTCATGACATGATCATGGTAAAGATGGAAATTTCTAAGCTATAAACATTTATTTTGCAACAGCTTTTCATCGGTACCATTGCAAACCAACAAAACCAACTTACATAAATATATATGGTTTAAATGAGTGATATTTGCCTGTATCAAGCAGCAGATCAAGATAATTCAATTATCTTAACCTTTAAAACTACTCTAAAGAAACTTGGGTTTTTATGTTTTACCATATTATTTACTCATAAAGAAAGCAATTTTAATCGGCCGGAAATTAAGTTGTGCAGCAAACTATGCTCAAATTAGTTCAAACTTTTTACACAGATTGATTATATCCTATATAATGCATAAAATAAATTTCAGCATTTTTGGACAAGCATATGAATTTACAGAATTAAATTATCTATAAACATTCAAATGATTAAACAAAGCATTTAAATAAGAATAAAATTTATTTGTTTTAACAGAGCTCAAAATTTTTGTGATGATACATTTTCACCTAAAAACAGTGCCAAAAATAGTTTCATGATTTTTGGACATTTAAATAGGCCTACAAAAATCCTCAAAGTCCATTTATTAATAAAAGGGCCTATTTAAATCACTTTCAAAATTTGTTCCAAACTCAAGTTTCATATTTTTCATAAATATTAGACAGCTTGAAAAAGCCACACAAAAATTTTCACAATTTTTGGAGCTTTCTACAAAAAGATATCAAAAAGACAAAATCTGACACTATTCATGCCTTTCAGAAAAAGGAAAAACCATTTCTAACTCTTACTGAGCTCGGCCCAATTACGACCCACGACAGCTGACACCCTAGCCCCAGGCGTCAGCCACCTCTCTCCCTTCTCACGCCGAGGCCAGCGCCTGGCCGGCCTTGACCGGCCGTTCGACCCGTTGACCGGCCGGTGATCTCCTCGCCGGCGAAGTTTCCGGTGACGGCGAGGACCGCAACGCCTCCGGCTTGACTTCGCGCACCGATTCCACCCTTTACCCGACCTAGCACTCACTCGCCTTCGAGCAGACGACGGCCATGGAGGCTCGGCCACTTCGAGCACGGCGGCGACGCGACGTTCCGGCCGCTAGGGCTCGGTAGCGACCTAGAAGAGGGTAGCACCACCCCGAGGTACACCTCGCGACCATGGTGCATCCCCTAGCTTGGACAGAGATGGTTTGGATACATGCGGTCCACGGTGGCGACCATGGCGGCTCTTGCGCCAACGGCGAGCCTCGTGGACCGACCACGGTGGCTCGGTAGCGACTGAACCAGGGATCGCAACACATCAAGGAGCTCATGACGACTACGGTGCTCACCTTGCCTTGACTCGAGGAGCACTGGACCAAGGTTGGCGACGACGGTGGCGATGGCGGAGCTTGCGCCAGTGGCAACCGTCGCGGACTGCCCAAGCCAGAGCGTTAGAGACCTCCAAAGCGAGCCGAACATGAGCCACAACAAAACGCGAAGCTAAAACACTCATCGGATTGACTAGAGATACCTCGGCTTACCGTGACCGCGACCAAGGCACTTACGGCGGCGTCCTGCCGGCAGCGGGGAAGGAGACGGTGGCGGCGGCGATTGCGAGCGTTAGAGCTTGGGTTAGCTAGCTCAGGAGAAGCAAAGGAGCTAGGCGGAGCGACTTGGAAGATGGAGATGGCAGAGACGCGGCAACGGCGGAGAGTGAGCTCGTCGGAGCCGGACTGAAAACAGGGGAGGAGGAAAGGGGAGGTGGCGGACGCAGGTGATGAGAGGGTTGGGGAGCTCTCAGAGCTTGCCACCGCACGGAGTGAAGCAGAGAGGGAAGCAGTTGCGTGGCCGGACACGCGGAGCCGGGAGGAGGCGCCCAGGCCACGGCGGCGACGACGCGGCGGCCAAGGGCAGAGCACATGCTCTGCTCTTCCCCCCCCTCTCTCAGATTACTGTAGCACTACACTTCCCCCTTTTCTTTTACTCTAGAAAATTGAACTGCACTCCAAAAACTCTTAAAACCAAAGTTGCTCCAAATATTGTGCTCTACAAAATTGCTTTAAGAACTCAAGTCAAATTCTGCCTAGATTTTGAAATGGAGTTCAAAAACCGATTTTGGACCAAACTGAATTCAAAATTACTCTTGAATTTTCTGAAAAACTTCAAATTTTGGCAATATACGAAAGGTAGAGTTTGAAAAGTTGTTCAACTTTGCTTTAACACCCTTTGACTGATTTCATCTGGAAATAGGTCAATTTGATCAAAACAGTTCAAATTGACTTCAAATTGGAGATTTGAAAAGGGGACAGATTTAGGGTTTGGCAGTCAAAAACAAAATTACTTTTAATTTTGCATTGACACTTGAAAAATGGTCAATGTATGAAATGTTCCTTTTGAATTTCTCTACAACTTTGATGTAGATTTCACACTCATCTTTCAAATAATTTTTGAAATGCAAGTTTAAAATCAAAAAGGGATCATTTCCAGGGTTTAAGTAAATTTATAATTACTTGAAATTTCGAGCAGCAACTCTAAAAACTTTAAATACCAAAGTTGTACCTCTTTTCAAGATCTACAAAAAAGCTTTTGGGGTCAACCCCTAAATATGCATAGATTTTGAATTAGCTAAAAGGGCTAATTAACTTATATAGAAATTTGATGACTTTCCCCTTTCTAGGCTACACAAATTTTATACCCTTTTGAATTGTTGAACTAGGATTCATGTCCTTCCCTGACTTTAGTCAACTGGAAATGAACACAAGTTATTTCATAATGACATTCCAAATTAGGGTTTTGAGCTACCTCACAAGCAATAACAACAGGCTCACACATTAGGAATTAAACTCTTTTTAATGAATGCATCTCAAGGTGAGCTAGCACATGATGCTATGGAATGCTTATGATGGCATGACAATATTTTATTCATGTAAACACCTGAGGTGTTACATCCTTTCCCTCTAAAAGAAATCTCGACCCGAGATTTAACCACAAACCAAAGTAACTCTTAAAGTTGTGGGATACGGGGATAAAGATTACAGACTTTTTACAAAAACTAGAAACACGTTCTATTGTCAACCTCTTTCACTGCTCTGACTGTATGGTTGCATAGAATTCAGGAAACTGCTCTATTAGGACTCCTTCGGTTTCCCAAGTTGCTTCCTCTTCAGAATGCTGACTCCATTGAACTTTATAGAACCTGTGAGTGTGTCGTCGAGTCACTCTATCTCGTTGATCGAGAATTTTGATGGGATACTCTGAGTATGTCATATCAGGCTCAAGTTGTACCCTTTCAACATCAACCACTTGGTCAGGAACTCGTAGACACTTCTTCAGCTGGGAAATGTGAAACACATTATGAACCTCTGACAGATGAGCTGGTAATTGAATGCGATATGCCACTTTGCCACACTTGGCCAGGATTTGAAAGGGTCCAATGTAACGGGGAGCAAGTTTTCCTTTAACCCCGAAACGATAAATACCCTTGGTGGGTGACACCTTTAAATACACAAAATCTCCTTTGGCAAACGTCAAAGGTCTACGCCTTTTGTCTGCATAGCTTTTCTGTCGAGATTGTGCTATTTTCATATTTCTTTGTACGAGTTTGACCTTCTGTTCAGTCTCTTGAACTAGATTGACACCAAAGAACCATCTTTCACCAGGCTCGGACCAATGTAAAGGAGTCCGACACCTTCTGCCATATAAAGCTTCAAATGGTGCCATACGGATACTCTCTTGATAGCTATTGTTGTATGAGAACTCTGCTAATGGTAAGCACTCATCCCACTTAAATGGAAAGTCAAGAGCACATGCTCTGAGCATATCTTCTAATATTTGATTTACTCTTTCAGTCTGACCATCTGTTTGTGGGTGGTAAGCTGTACTGTGTAAGAGTTTAGTGCCCAGAGACTCATGTAGACTTTCCCAGAATTTTGAAATAAACTGAGTACCCCTATCTGAGACAATAGTTTTCGGAACTCCATGCAAACTCATAGTCCTCTGAAAGTATATCTTGGCATATGTGGATGCTAAGTAGATGGTCTTGACTGGTATAAAATGCGAAACCTTGGTTAGACGATCTACTATAACCCAAATAGAGTCGTAGCCCTGGGATGTTTTTGGTAAACCAACAATAAAGTCCATACTGATGTCCTCCCATTTCCAAGCAGGAATTGGCAATGGCTGCAGTTCACCAGCTGACTTAAGATGAATGGCTTTGACTTTCTAACAAGTATCACATCTGGCTACATACTTTGCAATCTCGATTTTCATCTTAGTCCACCAGAATCTTTGCCTAAGATCCTGGTACATTTTTTACTTCCCGGATGAATCGCAAATGGGGTAAGATGAGCTTCATTCAGAATCTGCTTCCTCAATTCAGGATTCTTCGGAACGACCAATCTGTCTTTGAACCAGACCACACCTGCTTCATCGACTCGGAAACACGAAGCTTTGTCTGCTTTGGCTTTCTCTTTGAGGTGGACAATACCCTTGTTTTCTTTCTGAGCAGCTACAATCTAGTCTTTAATAGATGATTGAATTGATATATTAGACAAACTGCCTTGAGTGATCATCTGAATACCCAGTTTTTCTAACTCGGAACAAAGAGCAAGATCTACTGGTCTGACAGTGGTACAGTTGCAACGAACCTTTTGACTAAGAGCATCAGCTACAACATTTGGCTTTCCGGGATGGTAATGCACTTCAAGATCATAATCTTTGATTAGCTCTAACCACCTTCGTTGTCGCATATTCAACTCTGACTGAGTGAATATATATTTCAGACTCTTGTGGTCGGTGTATATGTGACATGTGTTGCCCAAGAGGTAATGACGCCAAATCTTTAAGGCGTGAACAACCGCTGCTAACTCTAAGTCATGAGTTGGATAGTGTTCTTTATGACGTTTCAACTGTCGGGATGCATAAGCTATCACTCTGCCCTCTTGCATCAAAACACAACCAATCCTGATACTAGAAGCATCACAATACACATCAAACGGCTTCTCAATATTGGGTTGGGCTAAGACTGGAGCTGTAGTTAAGAATTCTTTTAGCTTCTGAAAAGCTTTTTCACATATATCCGACCAAACAAACTTGACTTCATTCTTTAACAACTGAGTTATAGGTTTGGCAACTTTGGAGAAGTCCGGAATAAACCTGCGGTAATAACCTACCATACCCAGAAAACTGCGAACTTGATGAACAGTTTTGGGGGATTCCCATTCAAGGATCTCTTGTACCTTGCCTGGATCCACAGCTACACCTTCAGCGGATAACACATGCCCCAAAAATGGAACTTTGTCTAACCAGAACTCACATTTACTGAACTTTGCATAAAGCTGATGGTCTCTCAGACGACCCAACACTACTCTGAGGTGTTCAGCATGTTCTTGTGGATTCTTGGAATATATCAGAATATCATCAATGAATACCACTACAAACTTGTCTAGCTCAGGCATGAATACTGAGTTCATCAGGTACATGAAGTGAGCTGGAGCATTGGTCAACCCAAAGGACATGACCAAGTACTCATATAGGCCATATCTGGTGGTGAAAGCAGTTTTAGCAATATCTTTAGGCCTTATCTTTATCTGGTGATACCCAGATCTCAGATCTATCTTAGAAAATACTTTGGCGCCCGCGAGTTGATCAAACAGAAGATCAATCCGCGGCAATGGATACTTATTCTTCACTGTCACTTCATTGAGCGGACGATAGTCCACACATAACCTCAAGGTTTGGTCTTTCTTTTTGACAAACAAAGCAGGACAGCCCCATGGTGATGAACTAGGTCTGACATAACCTTTATCAAGCAGTTCTTGCAACTGAATTTTTAATTCTGCCAGTTCTTTAGGTGGCATTCTATAGGCTCGTCGAGATATTGGTGCTGTTCCTGGTTTTAGCTCTATGCTGAACTCAACATCATGGTCTGGTGGTAACCTCGGCAAGTCTTCAGGAAACACATCCAGAAACTCACAGACTACTGGAATATCCTGAATCTCTTTAACTGTTGTTGCACAGACGCTGCCACACATCTGGTCAACGGTTTTCTTTGAAATCGGAAGTTGGATAAAGAGTTCAGAAGTACTATTAGGTATGATCAACCTGACTATTCTATGCAAGGCATCTAATACTGCCTTCTGCTGGTACATCCAGTTCATCCCTAGGATCACATCTATATCTTGATCCTTGATTACTATCATATTAGTGGGATAAGTATGCCCGACAAATTCTACGGGCACCTGATGCACCACTTCCTTTGTATATAAACGACCTCCCGGTGTGTGTATAAGGAAATTTTCTTGTGCTTCCCCAATGGGTATATGATGCTTTCCAACAAAAATCTTACTGATAAAGGTATGCGATGCACCAGAATCAAATAGTAATACGGCAGGATGGTGAGCAACTGAAAACATACCCATCATGACGGGTTCCCCTTCAGGAATATCTGCCGCTTGTGCGTAATACACCCGGCCAGTCTTCTGGACGGTCTTCTTCTGATTATTATTGTGGCCTTGATTCTGCTGTGGTTGTTGTTGTGGCCGCTGCTGGGAATTCTGACCACTTTGCCCCTGTGGAGCATTTGGAGTAATCTTCTTGGGATACGGGCAATTACGGGAGAAATGGCCTGGCTTCCCACAGTTGTAGCATGGGTAGTTGTGGTTCTGGGGAGTTTGGGTTCGAATGCCAGTGGCATTCGGCTTTCGCGGATAATTAGAGTTCACAACAGTTTTAGCAGATGACTGCTGTGAGCTGGCTTGTTGTTGTTGGGGTGGACGGTACTGTGGACGGTGGTGCTGGACTGGGTGGTATATGATACGCTGGCGCTTCTTATTGCCACCAAACGATCCAGTCGAACTCCCACCCTTCCTCTTTTTAGCTTTGAGATGCTTGAAATGCTTCTCTTCTGCGGATATAGCTTTATTCACCGCATCATTGAAGGAGATATTATCGTCACACATTGCCAGCATCTTCTGCATCTTCGTATTCAGCCCCCTCATGAAGCAACTGCGCTTCTTGTCATCGGTGTTCACATGATCCAAAGCATACTGAGACAGGTGATTAAACTTGCCAATATACTGTTGTACTGGCTGATCCCCTTGCCTGAGGGCTAAGAACTCTTCGGCCTTCATCCGCATCACACCCGCTGGAATGTAGTGAGCTTTGAAAGCCCTCGAGAACTCATCCCAGGTAATGCGGTGTTCTGGAGCTTGTGCAGCTTCAAAGTTTGCCCACCAAGTTCCCGCAGCTCCCCTCAACTGCTGGGCTGCGAAGGCTAGCTTCTGAGTTTCAGTGCAGTGGATTAGCTCAAACTTCTGACTCATAGTACGGAGCCAATCTGCAGCTTCTAGAGGCTCCTCAGCCTTAGTGAATACCGGCGGCCTGGTCTCCGTGAAATCTTGATAAGTACTTTCCTGGACCTGATGATGATGTCGGCCACGCTGCCCATATGGTGCATTCTGAACTAGGCCCTATAGTAGACGTGCATTGTCTGTTGTGGCACGCATGAGTGCAGCAATGGCTTCTGCCAGTGTTGGTGGAACTGGGGTGCATTGGGAACACCCTCCCCATCATGAGACGAACCAGTCCCATCAGCAGCACGGGTACGAGGCATCTGCTCATAAACAAACCAAACTTTATTGATCTCTGGGTTATGATACAAAAACAGTAACTGCTTACACACTCATGTTACATTATTCATGCATAACAGAACTGATACATGATTCAACTAGCTTAAGATCATGTTCAGCTAAACTATTACACAGCCCCTATCCCCTAGGGTTTAAGATCCACGCCTGACACTCTAGTGGAAGACGACTCACTCGTCACCCCCACTCTCACTGTCGCTGTCATCAGCAGACTCAACCACATCAGGATCTTCCTCACTCTGCCCTTCTACCTTTTCCTCATCCGTGAGTGTACCCATCTCATCTTCGGCTGCATTTGGAGGTGGAGGTGGATGAAGTTGATCATACAGCACATGGACTTCCTCATGTAACTGGTCATTGAATGCTTCTATATCCGTCACATATGCCTCTAACTCATGCAGACGGGCTAACGCGGCATCTTCTCGCTGCCAAGCAGTGTTCCGCTCTCCAAGCATTTTAGTCATGAGTTTTTCTGCATTGACCACGCTTCTGTTGGCCCCCTCTAGCTTGAGTTTCATGCGTCCAGCTTTGGCAAGTGCTAAACTCTTCTCCCGAGAGGTGGTGGCCAACTGAGATTTCAACTCACGAACCTCTGCTCGTAAGTCCTCATTGATCTCGTGACTCCTGCTGGACTCTTCCTCCTTGCGGGATGCGAGTTGGTGCCTGGGTACACCATGAGGACCTGTACTCTTGCGAGGTGTTTCCTTACCGCGCGGCATCCTAGTGAGATAAGATTTTTGAATTAGGCAGATAAAGGAAAATACTTTTTGGATAGCAAGAAAGGATTGGATTCTAACCCCTTACCCCACTATACCATATACCACAAGTTGATTAAGCATGATGCATGAAGCGTACTTACGCATAAAGCATATAAAATTTAAATTATCCTCCCTTACATAGGAGTAGAAATTTACAACAATTTCAAATTAAGGCTTAATTTACATGCTGCTCCACTTAACAATCTACGATCCACTACTTAAGACAGAACATAGATCGAATAGCATGAACAAGGTAAGTCAAAAGCATTTTGGACCAAACTAAAATTTTAAATAGTTTTGACTCAAATCATTTTGAAGTTTTGCAACAATACTACAAGACTGCTGCAATGATCGCTCTGATACCAGCTGTGACAGAACCTCCTGGATTATTAAGGCCCACGTGTACCTGTCCTTGTCCTACAGACCTCGGACAGACATACACTGTGCCCAATAGCCCAAAAGACCCACCACGTGTTATCGGGTAACCCGACTCATCCACATTTCCTTACATTCCCAGGATCATTGCAAGAGTCATTGCAGTATTACAACATTTCACAAATAAAATACATCAGAGATAAAAGTGCGGAAGTATTGCACCATAAGTTTTACTAACTAGTTGTTCAAACTTGCGTCGTTATTACAAACCATAGTTTCAAACTTTACCCTAGGTAGTGGAGGTAGCATTAATAAAACTGTATAACACACAAACAACCCCGCCTAAGGGTTGCCTTACTCCTCCCCGGACACGTCCTCCTCAACGACGGTCACGCAAGAAGCCTCAAAGCAAGGCTGCTCGTGCACGTCACCTGCAACAGGGGATTAACAAACCCTGAGTACAAAGGTACTCAACAAGGCTTACCCGACAAGAGAAGAGAAGAACAGGTATGCTGGCTTGGGTAGGCTCAACAGAATTTTTCATTTGCATAAAAGCTTACTAAAGTAGTTCTAGATCCAACTTTTACTTAATCATTTAAGTATTTGGTAAGAACTGAAAGTGAACATTAGTGAAAGATCACCATCATTCTTTCTTAAACCAGTTCCATTTTCATTCTACGGTGCGAGTCGAAAGATTGAGACTCCTTAACCGAGGAGCACGACGATTCGAACCGATTCAACCAGATCTGGGAGTTTTCCACGATCATACGATATATGTAGACCCGTGATCACACATATACCAACCCCAACCTCGGATCCTCCAAACAAGACCGGGTCCGCGCCACCCGAGAGTACTTGTACACCTCCAATCCGGGACTTTAACCCACGAGGGTAGCTAATACTCTCGCCATCTCTCCACTCCCAGTGCGCGATTAGCCGTTCTTGTTTAAGAACCACCGAGGTAGGGCTTACCGTAGCATATGATCGGTACTTCACAGTTTCTCAATCTAGCAGGCCAACAACGGTTGATCCTATTCCGACACATCCGGGTCACCCTACACCAACCCAAGGTTCGATGCATGTGCCCGTCTGGTCTTAATCATCATTCTTTCTCTTAATCATTCCAAAACGATAAGTATCAAAACATTTATCGGAAGCATGAGAAAGCAAGGCTGAGCAGTTCTATCATTTGCATAAAGCAGATATCAAGGAATAATATATCGATAATGTCGGGGGTCCACAAAAGGGGTACCCCCAATCAACGCAAACTAATAGGTTAAACCTAGAACGCCGGTAAATAACAAACCTAACCAGTCTAACCCCTTAAAGAGACCAACCCCTCGAGGCCCACAACGCTGGCCCACCAAGCCAGGCCTCGGGCGAACGCGCGCTCTCCGTCTCGCCCGAGTTCACCGAGCCAGGCCTCGGGCTGACGCCCGTTCTCCATCTCGCCCGAACCCTCCGAAGCCAGGCCCCGGGCGAGCGCTCCACTAAAACCTCAAGTCCTGGCATTTAGGGCTCGAGCCCCCCACAGCCGAACACCATACCTCGAGACCCCACGCGAGGACCTCGAGCCTCTCTGGCACAACAGCCTATCCCTCGAGACGCTTATGCTTCCCTCGAGCGGCGCAGGCATCGGATGCCAGCCCCATACCGCGTATTTAATACATCCACCTACTCCAGTCACGTCCTCTGCAGCCCGACGTGTACCACAGTAACCAGGGCAGAGTCAAGTCTCGTTTTCACCACAAGCATGGGCAAAAGGGCGCCAGTACGACACTGTTACCCCATACCCTACACTGTTGCACGTCCAAGCCACGTCTCGAGGCCCGGATGCCCACTGCTCAATCAATTTTCACGTGACTTGTCCATACCTGCGGGGGCTCGAGCCCCCCGTAGGTGCCACCTCGAGGCCGGCTCCGCGCCCCTCGAGCCCTAACTGCTTTCATGCTATTGGAAGACAGTTACCCCAAGACCCGGAGGGACCCTGTCGTGTCCTGTACGTGCCGGAATGGGTGTTGCATGGCTTCTACATCGTCACGCCATCACGTCCACGCCCAGGATGGAGGCCACGCTCCAAGGACGCCTCAACAGCAACGCCCGCGTCGGCTCCAGTAGCCCCGACAAGACAGGATTCCTACCCTACGCCATATCGAGCGCTGTACATATCTATCCTGTGTAAACCCTGGCCTCCTCTTGTTCTATAAAAGGGGACGCCAGGGCCCTTCACGCGGGGGAGAAGACGAGAGTCCACGGTTACACAACTCCGAGAGACAACACACAAGTCCACACACGTACACACTCGAATCCGGACTCCGGTCCACGCTCATTGAGCTTGTATTCGCCCCTGTACAAGCACTTAGGTGCAAGTAATACAAGAACCTCCTCCCCCGCTAGACGTAGGGCCTTCTTTGCCCGAACCAGGATAAATCCTTGTGTCATCTTGCATCACCATCCAGGAAGAGAGCACGCGAACATATTACTCGTTGGTGTCGTACCCCCGGGTTCGAAACACCGACAGTTGGCGCGCCAGGTAGGGGACTTCGCGTGTCGAGTCGGTTTCTCGCTGTTTTCTGGATGGCTGCTTTGACTCCTTCGTTCTCTGCCGGTGCCGTCATCTGGTTCGGGAGCCTCGAGTTCCTGGCCACCGACAACGGCAACGAGCTGACCTTGCTCTCCACGGAGGGCCCGAGTGGAGGGCGTGTCACGCCACCCCGCGTGAGGAGCGTGGCACGTCGCCCACACCACCACGCGTCGCCACCCCGTGAGCGGCGCCGTCGTCACCATCGTCGCCAGGCACAGGCGGTGCCAGCGGCGTACGCCCACTTCCCCATGGCCGGCGCGGAGTTCCCGAGGAGGAGCCTGCCCGGCGCACGGCCGGAGACTTCCAGGGCGCGCTAGCGCCCACTCAGCGACTTCGCGTTCCTCATGCGCACGAACCAGGAGCCAGGCCAGAGGCCTCCGAGCCGCGCACCGTCGGCGCCACCCAGCCTCCTCCCGCACGGGGAGTACCGCGCTCGACGCCGGCGGTTCCCGTCCGGCCTCGACAACTCCGCAGCTGCCTACGCCCGCCAGCTCAACGAGCGCCGTCGGGACCGACCGCCGGCACAGCAGGAGGAGCGCCCGGGCGTGCTACTGCAGGCCATGGCCAACCTGGAGATCGTCCACCCCACGCACGTCGACCGCGGCTTCTCACGAGCCATGGAGCCACCCCGACGAGCCACCGTCGGAGAATGGTACCGCGAGCTGCGGTCCCAGCATCTGCCAAGGCGGCACGCCGTCAACAGCTCCGACTCCGACGAATACGACTACCACGACCCCGACCTCTAGGATCCCACCAGGGAGTGCTTCCAACTCGAGGGGGTCGTATGCGATACCGAGGACGAGGGCGAGGCCGGCAGGCCGGCGCTCGATCTAGAGGGCCCCAGCGACGTGGCCGCGGCAGGCGGATCGCGTGTTCAGGGGAGGAACGAACCTCCAGCACCGGTTGCGCCGCCTCAGCACGACGACGGCCGGGCGGCGCAACCCGCGCAGGTGCAGGAGGCAATCACCAAAGCCGAGGAAGAACGGCGACACCTGCTGCAGCTCCGGCAAACTCTGATGCAGGAACCACCCCAGCCCCGAGGAGCCGGAGCTCGAGGTCGGGCTCGAGAAGTCCACCGGCGGATCCTCGAAGACGGGGCACCAGCACGCCCCGAGGTATGCTTCCCGCGAGCCGGGCAGAACGTGGTGGCGGCGGCGATGATGCTCCGTGATCTACCCGCCATCTCCAACCCTGACGCCAGGCGCATGCTTGGGGAAATGAAGAACCTCCTCGAGACAGCCGTTGTGCAGCAGGCCGAGAGCTCAGCCTCGCGGCGGCGCAGGGCAGCCTCGGGGAAACCCACAGACACGCACCGCAACGAGCGCGAGGTGTCCGTCCACCAGCCGGACGCCTCTCGAGCTAGGCCAATCCGCGAATGGATCATCGACAACCGACCGCCTCGAGACCCCAACGACGCCCGCAACGACATCAACCGCCGGCGCAAGGACAAGGGGGCCCAGGAGCGTGGCTATAGCGCCCATCGAGGGGGGCGCTACGACAGCGACGAGGACCGGCAAGTCCTCGAGCCCCCAGGCCCCAGAGTCTTCAGCTGGGCCATCCGCAGCTCAACCCTCCCCGACCGCTTCCGACCGCCGACCAACATCGTGAAGTATGACGGGGAGGTCGAGCCCAAGCTCTAACTCTCGGACTTCCGCCTAGGCTGCCAACTGGGTGGAGCGAAGAACGACGATTGTGTGATCATAGGCCAACTCCCACTGTACCTCTCGGACACCGCCCGCCGGTGGCTCGAGGGGCTCCCGCCGGATCGGATCGATGACTGGGCCGACCTAGTCAGGGTCTTCGACGGGAATTTCAAGGGGACTTGCGTGCGCCCAGGCAACCCCTGGGACCTATGGCGTTGTAGGCAGGCGGCGGATGAGCCCCTCCGTGACTTTGCTCGGCGGTTCTCGAAGCAGCGCCTCGAGCTCCCCCACGTGCCTGATGAGGACGTCATCTCAGCGTTCCTCGCGGGCACGACATGCCAAGAGCTAGTTCATGAGCTAGGACGCTACCGTCCCAGGACGGTTGAGGACCTGATGGATCGTGTCTCCAGCTTTGCCTCAGGCGACGAGGCAGTGGGGGCATTCTTTGGTCGTTCCACGGACAAAGGTAAGGCGGTGACCGCGCTGGAGGGCTCGAACAAGGGCAACGATGCCAAGAACGACAACAATAATAGCAACAAAAAGAAGAAGAACAAACGCAAGGGTCAGAAGGCGAGGCGCGACGCCAATGACGACAACGACGAAGAGGTGCTCGCAGGCGCCCTTGAGCCTAAGAAGCCCCGAGGCCCCCCTGACGGGGCTGTTTTCGACCAGATGCTCGAGGACCCCTGCACTTATCACAGGGGCCCCGTAAATCACAAGTTAAAGGACTGCCGACTGTTGAAAGGCTACTACTCCAAGCTCGGCGATAAGAAAGAAGACGCGCCTAAGGGCAAGGATAACAATCGGCGTGGCGGTGGGGACGCGGACGACAACTTCCCCCCGGTGCGCGACTGCTACATGATCTACGGGTGGCCGACCGTCGGGCTCTCAGCTCGAGAAAGAAAGAAGGAGCGCTGGGAGATCTTTGCACTCGGCCACGACGCCCCCCGGTATCTTGACTGGTCTGATGCGCCGATCACGTTCGACCGTGACGACCATCTGGACCGTGTCATAAACCCGGGGGCGTACCCCCTCGTTGTCGACCCCATCATCGTCGACGTATGGTTCTCCAAGGTGTTGATGGATGGGGGCTCGAGCCTCAACATCATATACCTCGAGACCCTCGACCTCCTGGGGATTTCAGAGGGTCAGCTCCGACCTAGCGTCGGGGGGTTCCACGGAGTCGTACCAGGGAAGAAGGCGCACCCCCTCGGGCGCATCGACCTGCCGGTTTGCTTTGGCACGCCGGCTAACTTCCGCTAGGAGACGCTCACCTTCGAGGTGGTTGGATTCCAAGGGACCTACCACGCCATCATCGGTCGGCCAGGCTACGCCAAGTTCATGGCGGTTCCCAACTACACGTACTTGAAGCTCAAAATGCCAGGGCCAAAAGGGGTCATCACCGTCGACACATCCTACGAGCACGCGTACCACTGCGACGTGGAGTGCGTCGAGCATGGGGAGGCAAATGTCCAGCTCGACTCGCTTGAGGCCCTAGCCGCCCAGGCCACCGAGGAGGCCCCTGAAGCGAAGCGCCTCTGAAGGACCGAGAAAGCACACACAAGGCGACCAGAGGGGGGGTGAATGGGAGCCAAACAAATTTCTTTCGAAACTTTGGCCAAGTGTCCCAAATTCAACCCCAACAAGCACGAACCCAAAGCGTGATGCTCACGACCCTTGGAAGAGGGTGGATGATCTCTAGGATCACAGCGGAGCACCAGAGAACACAAGCGAAGCAGAGACCCAAAAGCTCCGGCACAAGTTTGTCCCCCCAAAAACCAAGTCCCGAACGTAGATAGACGGCTACATCGAGAAATCCCCAAATACCGATGCTAACGAGTAGCAAAGATACCTAGAGAAGTTCCTTGGTGAACTCTAGGGCCAAACGAGAAGTCCGGAAAACAAGCGAGCAAGCCGGGAGAGCAAACGCACTATAGCGCAACCTACAGCAGGATCCCGGACAGTCCGCCGTCAGGCTCCCGGACTGTCCGGTATGAGCCGGACTGTCCGCGGTTCCTTCCCGGACAGTCCGCCGGTCAACACCGCCAACCAGCAACTCTGCTGGAATGTCCCTGCTCGACTCGCGGACAGTCCGAGCCTACCAACGGCGGACAGTTCGCTGGTCACCTGAGGGAAAAACACCGAGGGGAGGCAGCCACTGCTCCGGCTGACCCCCGACTCGCGGACAGTCCGCGGCCTGGGGGGCGGACAGTCCGCCACCACACAGTGAGGGCGAAATTGGTCGCCCTTCACCCAAATCTTCCCAAAATCGATTCAAACCAAAATCCCTTGATCCCAAACTTGGAGGAGATGATCACGGGGTAGTTAGGAGACTATCCCCAAGAAATCATCCGCTCAAATCAACTCAATCAACGGAGAATCGAAGGGGAAGGTGTATGAACCAAAAAAGCGCCACGAAAACGAAATCGACCCGATCTATTCGATCATGAGGAGCTAGATGAATTCCTTTGGTCGAAATGACCTCCTCAATGATACGAACAAATTGGTTCAAACGTATTTCGCAAAGACGCACCGGAGAGGGAGATCGAGTGACGGGAAAATCGTGGAGAAACGAAGAACGCGAAGAACAACGACGAACTCGAATCAAAACACGAATCGACACACAATCTGCAAGCCGAAGCGCAAACACACGCTACGACAAGGAGGTTACGGCCTCCTTTCCTCAGAATCACCAGTACACAGAGTCAAGTCTCTCTACGGATCTCAGCTAGCTACAGCAGGGGATGGGGAGAGCAGGAAGTCTAAGGATGAAAGAGCAAATGACTGAGATAGGGGAGGAGGGTGTCTCCCCTGACTACTTATCCTATTCTAGACTAAGTCTATTTCCTACTCTACCCCTCTCTATTCTAATTATAGAGCGAACCAGCTAAACCCTAGGGTTATTCTGGACCAACTCAAGTGGTAGGTAGATCCGACGGCCACGCCCGCACAAGTCGTCCGCGTTGCCTCCATGCAACCTTCCGATTGCCGCCACGTGCCGCCCTAGCTCTGCACCCCCGGTTTTGTGGCCCAAACCGGGAAACCAGCCTTTTCCAGCAACCCCCGGTTTTGAGGCCCAAACCGGGAAACCAGCCCACCAGCGTCTGAGTTTTGAGGCCAAACTCAGCAAACCATCCGCGCCCAGGTTTTGAGGCCCAAACCTGGAAACCGTCCTCAGCCCGAGTTTTGTGGCCAAACTCGGAAACCCTCAGCACCCAGGTTTTGAGGCCCAAACCTGGAAACCGTCCACCGGTGGTTTTTCGCTGGCTCAGCCACCAAACCGAAGCTGTAGAGGGGATGCACCGCCCGTGCACCCCGTCCACCGACACATGTCCCCAGGTCCTCGACCCGAGCAACACCGTGCCCCGCAAGTCTCCGCTCGTCGCTGTCCCAGGTTGCCAGCCACCACAGCTAATCCTCAGGCACTCCGGTCCCTCTGTCCAAGCCTCACGTCCGCCCTTCACTGCTCGATCCATCAGCATGGCACGTCCGCCGCACGGCACGCCCATCCTTCATCGCACCCAGTCCATCGGCACGGTACGTCTCAACTTGACCTTCACCTTGCCCTCGATCACTGTCTCCGTGCTCGACACTTGCACAACACAAGCCAAAGAACATGCGATCAAACCCGTTGACAATCACTCATCACTCAGAGACTCGGCATACACCCATGTATCCACAATCTCCCCCTTGATGAGTGCATTGTCAACTACTCACACAAATCATAATGAAAGAAAGAAGAAGTAAGAAGGAGAAGAAGAGAACTCGACCAAATGACCCAAAAGCATAGTAAGGCCGAAGAAGGTTAAGTGAAAGAAGCGAAAACTTGGTCCCCAAAGACATGGGCAACGACTCGCCGCAACCAAGCAAAGCAAAGCTAGCCCTCAAGAAGAGGTAGAACAGGCTCAACACTGCTAGCAAAATACCAATTGAAAATCAGAGCTAAAAATGGCAAAATGCTAGTCCCTCAAGATAGAGGCACAGAGGCTCAACACAACTAGCACGAAAACCACTCTGAACCAATTGAAAAACAAACGACAGGTCTCCGAACCAATCAAAATCAACCTCGACGCCAAATGAGGAAAATGTTTGCTAGTCCCTCAAGACAGAGGCAACGGCTCAACACAACTAGCAAACTCCCCCTCGACAAGTGCAAGCAACCAGGAACTCCCCCTTAGGTCCAACAAGAGAAGAGCATAAAGATTTGAAAACCTCCCCCTTAGCAAAAGCTCCCCCTTAGTTGAACGCCAGGAGACATATGATTTGCAAAAACTCTCCCCCTTAGGTTAAAATGCACTTATCAAGCACAAACTCTTCCCTTGAGCCAACACAACTCCCCCTTCCAAAATGCATATGAAGTAAGAAATGCAAGTTAGCAGCTTCAGGCATATAATCAAAAGAGTGCAAAAATGCTCTAATCGGTATAGCTCCAATGGCACAACTAAGCACTCAAATAGCGAAGGCTCAAACTGATCACACATACGAAATATGAAGCATATGAGCAAGTGAGCAGTTTTTAGCCAAAAAGATAGTCACCATCAAAATAGCACTACACATGTATAGATAGGAATCCAGACAAGTGCTAAACATGTATACAAGGTGAACTACCCCTAGCAAAGTTCAATCATCATGCATAGGAATGAAGCATATACTTGTGATTTCAGTTTTATATCGGAGTTGCAACGGTAAAGAATTCACAAGTTCAATTATTTAGCATGTGATTGCGAGAGGTTGAAAGCTTGTCTTTGCCTAACTTTTCAACCGAGCGAAGCCTATGCCGAAGCAATCAGAAGCTTAAAGCTACGGTTTTGGTCATACACTACACGGCTCAAGTTTAACTCAAAGTGCAATGAGAAACAGTCTCGATACCGTGAGGTGTTGGCAAGCAATCCCATCTCGATCTTGTCAATTCACTAAAACTTGGTTGAAATTTTAAACATGATATGAACAGACCAAGCAAGTGAATGACTCAGAACTAGAGACATAGCAACCCAGCATATATGAAAAGCAGGAATGGACTCAACACACCCTACACATGCTAGTTGCATATCTCAATGGTGAACATTTTCAGATTTTATATACATTAAGCAAATTCACCATTCAAAAATAGCTCAGCTCATAACATGTACTAATGATCAGAAAGAGCATAAGCTACAAGTATCAACATAAGCATCGGAGCATACTAAATAGAGCATAGTTACATTCTAGTTATTATAAACATGAAGCTCAGAATGTAAATGCGTATGCTAAAATGCAACAGAAAAGAAGATCAAAGTAAAAGAGTCAGACTAGGATACAACTCAAAATGCTTCCCCCATCTAAAAGGGGAAACACACACCAAGCTCACCCCTCAACCTATTAAAGGTTGATTCATCTAAAGGCTTGGTGAAAATATCAGCTAGTTGGTGATGAGTATCGACATAGCGAAGGTCGATATCACCCTTCTCCTGGTGGTCTCGCAAGAAATGAAAGCGCACATCAATGTGTTTGGTTTTCGAGTGAAGCACGGGGTTCTTAGCAACGCTAATAGCACTCGTGCTGTCACAAAGCAAAGGCACTCGAGAAAAACTCAAACCAAAATCACGCAAAGTGGCCATCATCCAGAGTAACTAGGAACAGCAGCTAGCCGCAGCAACATACTCAGCCTCCGTGGTAGACTGGGCGACACTAGACTGCTTGCGAGAAGACCACGAAACAAGAGAAGATCCAATAAATTGGCAAGTCCCAGAAGTGGACTTGCGCTCAATGCGACAACCAGCAAAATCGGCATCGGTATAACCGCAAAGCGAGAGGGTGGAGGAAGCAGAATACCAAATCCCGAACTCAGGTGTGAAATGAAGGTACCTGAAGATGCGCTTCACCGCCTGACGGTGAGAAGTGCGCGGCGACGCCTGAAATCGCGCGCACAGACACACCGCGAACTGAATGTCCGAGCGTGTCGCCGTCAGGTAGAGTAGCGACCCGATCATGCTGCGGTACTCCTTCTGGTCCACTGCTTCTCCATCCACATCCGCATCCAGGGCAGTCGTCGTTGACATGGGTGTTGGAAGAGGCTTGGCCTCACCCATATCGAACCGCTTCAGCAAGTCCTTCGTGTACTTGCCCTGGTGCACAAACGTCCCCTCCCGGGATTGCTTAATTTGCAACCCGAGAAAGAATGTCAGCTCGCCCATCATGCTCATCTCGAACTCCCTGCTCATAGTATCTGCAAACTTGGCAACCAAAGCGTGAGAAGAACCACCGAAAATGATATCATCCACGTAAATCTGGACCAAGAGCGTGTCCTTGCCTTGCCGGAGGAGAAAGAGCGTCTTATCTACACATCCCATTTTAAAACCCTTAGCAAGCAAAAAGGTTTTTAACCTATCATACCAGGCTCTAGGGGCTTGTTTCAAACCATATAAAGCTTTGTGAAGTTTAAAGACATGGTTTGGAAACTTGGGATTTTCAAAACCGGGGGGGTTGCTCAACATAAACCTCCTCCTCTATGTAGCCATTTAAGAAGGCACTCTTGACATCCATTTGAAAAAGTTTGAAACCTTTGGATGCAGCAAAAGCCAAGAGTATCCTAATAGCCTCCAAACGAGCTACAGGAGCAAACGTCTCCTCATAATCTATCCCCTCCTTCTGACTATAGCCTTTCGCTACAAGCCGGGCCTTGTTTCTAACAACGTGGCCATCCTCTCCTTGCTTGTTTTTGAAAACTCATTTTGTCCCAATAGGCTTACAGTCAGGTGGAGGTGGAACTAGAACCCAAACCCGATTTCGCTCAAAGTTTTCTAACTCCTCATGCATGGCATTGACCCAATCCGGATCCGTCAAAGCGTGTCCAACATCTCGGGGCTCAAAATTAGCAACAAAAGCAGAGTGAGCGAAGTGAGAGATGTGCTGTGACCTGGAGCGAGTGACTCGCTCGCCGATGTCGCCGATCATCTGCTGAGGGGTGTGCTGGCGCTGGATGTGTCGTGGCGCCTCCCGGGATGAAGTGACCTCCCCCTCAACAGCAGCTGGTGGCACCCCGGGTACAAAAGGTACCGCACGAGGTGGAGGATCCCACGGCCCCCAGGAAGAAGAGGTGTCGGGGCCGTGAGTCATCGTCGAGGCCGCTCTTTGCGATGCGGCAGGTGGAGAGGGTGCTGGATCATCCATACCTTCAGCACCCTCGTCCTCGTCATCAAAAAGAGGCTCTCCAACCTCATGATCACCTGCACGCTCAAAACAAGAAGAAGGAGAAACAAGAGTCTCGTCGAAGGTGACATCTGATGTCTCCATGACTCGGTTAGTATCAAGGTTAAGTACACGATATGCTCTAGTGTGAGTGCCATAACCCAAAAATACCCCATCAGAAGATCGAGACTCAAACTTGTCCAGGTTGCCCTTTTTCAAAATAAAACAGTGGCAACCGAAGACTCTAAAATAACTCACCTTGGGCTGGCGACTAAAACGCAACTCATAAGAAGTCTTCTTCAAAAAGGCTCTCAGAAAAATGCGATTTGAAATATAGCATGCAGTGTTCATAGCTTCGGCCCAATAGCGCCTGGGAGTCCTATGCTCATCGAGCATCGTCCTGGCCATCTCAACAAGGGTCCGATTCTTCCTCTCTACAACACCATTTTGGGGCGGTGTGTAGGGGGAAGAAAACTGATGCTCCAAACCAAGGCGGTTACTAAACTTCTCAAAATCCAAATTTTTGAATTCGAAACCATTATCACTTCTAATAGCTCGCATCGAGTTCAAAGGGAACTCGTTCTGAAGACGCAAAATCATATTGCGAGCGAAGGAGAAAGTCTCAGTCTTCTCAGTCAAAAAGAAGACCCACGAATACCTCGAAAAGTCATCAACAACAACCAAAACATACCACTTGCCACCAACCGAGCTCACCCGAGCCGGACCAACAAGGTCCATATGTAAAAGCTCTCCAGGGTGCGAGGTCATGACCTTAGTCACTGGATGGTGGGGAGCGGCAACCATCTTCCCATGTCTACAAGAATGGCAAACTAGATCCTTCTCCATCAAAAGCTTGGGCAATCCTCGGATTAGGCCAAGTGAGCTAAGTCTTGCAAGCAAGTCGAAGCTTAAATGACCGAGCCTCCTATGCCACTTCCAAAGATCGGAGGAAAAAGGACTAGCCAAAAGGCAGCGAGAAGATCCAAACGACTCCGAGAAATTCGCTCGAAAGACTTTCCCAAAGGGCGAAATCAGACATACAAGATCGTCCTGAGGATCTAAGATGCGACTAAGGTTCGGTTTAAAACGAATCTCATAGTCATCATCAAAAAGTTGCGAAACAGAAAGCAAGTTAAAATGCAGGTTAGAAACAAGAGCAACATCGCGCAACACAAAGTGCTCATTAACCCGCACCGATCCGCGAGACAACACCTTACCTTTACTATTGTCGCCGAAGGTTATGTACTCCTTTCCGGCGACCGGGCTAAGGCTGGAGAACCACTTGGCGTTTCCGGTCATGTGCCTCGAACAACCGGAATCCACCAACCAAATGTCCTCCAACCATCTTACCTACATCAATAAAAAGACATAGGGTGAGCATACGGTCCAACACTGGGGTTAGTGAAATAGGAAGGATACCAGTGTTGGGCTGGCTGCTCAAAAGAACGGTCAGTGTAAAAACCATTCCTAGTCTGTCTACGGGGGTAGCGATCACCACACACAGGAAAACGTGGTCCGCTGGGGAAGAAGCGCTCACCGCGTTACTCAAACTGCGGTGGGGGATAGCGCTCAACTACAAAGCCTCCGTCACGGGGTCCAAAACCTGCAACTGCAGGCTCCCGCCGGGCACGCTCTCTACGAGGCCTACGCCTTGGCACTTGAGGCTCTGGACCTCTAGGCCTGGCCTCTCTCCTCGGAGCTCTCCTCTCCCTAGGCCTGGGAACTTGACCTCCAGACCTAGCAGCTCTCCTCTGGACATTCGGCCCATGCCCACCATGGAAAGGGTGGTACAAGTCCGGGTTGTCCATCTCCCGAGCACGGCGCGCCTCTCGCTTGCGCCGAAAGCAGAACTCACTCAAGTGACCATCCCTCCCACAGAAGTCACACTGGTACCTCACCGCACACACAGGGGGTTGTTGGTACGCAGGACTGTGGGTATGGGTCACTTTGCCCTTCTGTGGCAAGCACTCCTGCTGGATGGGTGGCATTGTGTCCAGCTTGTTCTTGAGGTGGTTTGGCTTGGGTGCCCATACTTGGTTCTTGGGTGCAGCTCTCGGGGGTTCCTCAAACACCCCATCCTTGGTGGTAGGCTTGGCAGGCTCTTTGGGGGGAAGCTTGGTCAGTTTGGGAGTAGTGGTGGAGTTGGGCTTCTCACTCGGGTTCAGACCACTAGACTCACCAATCTTCCCAAAAGCAGAAAGATCAACCCCTGGAGCAAAACCTACACCTGGACCTCCAGCAGCTCGCTTGAATTGGGAGATCATCATCCCGAGCTGCGGCTCCCCACAAGATACCCATGACAAGATGGTCCGAAGGTATGTGTTTTCTTCCTCGGTTTGCATCTTGCCATGCTTCACATTTGCAATCTCCATCGCCAAGCCCTCACACAAAGCACACCTCATGACACAAGTGCTATCTGAGCTGGCCTTCTCAAGAGACTCGATCTTGGCATTCTTCTCTGCCAACTCAGATTGCAAGACAGGACAAGTCTTGCACGCACCCAACAGCTGCGGCCTAGCACGGAGCTCATCCACCTCTCCTACCAACGCAGCATACTTACCTCTCAAGGTGAGAAGGTCAGTCATGTGCGTGGTGCACGACTCACACTCAACCTCCTCCGACACGACCACGGTGGACTTGGCAAACTCAAGCTCCTTCACCGTGTCCTCCCACTTCTGCCTAAACTCCTTGCGCTCTCTAGCAGCACGCCTAAGCAACTTATCTTGGCTAAGGAGGGCAACAGTAAGCTTCTCAACCTCGGAAGAAAGCTCGTCGTAGGTGAGAGATACCTGGGAGGTGTCGTCGTCATCGTCGTTCCGAGGGGTGTGCTCCAGCTCGCCTCCGACCTCATCTCCGAGTGCCATGGTGCAGAGGCCTCCGTCGCCGGCGAAGAAGCAAAGACTGTTGAACTTGTCCTCGATCTTCTTCATCTTCTCGGACTCGTCATCGCTTGAGCAAGCGGAGTCGTCATCCGAGCCGTCGACGTCGCTGAGCGTGGCGAAGAACGCTCGCTGCTCAGCTTGGGCCTTCTCCAAGTACTTCTTCTTGATGTACTCTTTGTCGAAGCCGCCCCGCTTCTTGTGCCTTGGGGGGACGTGCTTCTCCTTGTGCTTGGAGTCGTACTTGCGCCCATGATCGCCCTTCCCCGAATGCTTGTTCTTCTTGGGGCAGTTGGCGATGAAGTGGTCGGGGTCGCCGCACTCGTAGCAGCCCGAGCGTCCTCCTCCGCGGCGACGGTTCATGCGGTTGTTGTGGAACCGCGAGAACCGGTTGGCAAGCAAAGCCAACTCGTCGTCTCCCAAAGACTCCAGCTGGTCCTCTGTGACTGAAAAGAGAGACGAAAGCGCAAAGCCGGCAGAGGGGTTAGCGAAAGAGCCAGAAACCAAAGCCATGGACGGGCGAGAAGGATTTTCATAAGAAGCCCTCGCCATAGCGTCAATCTCACTGGACTTGAGCTTACTAAAGAGCTCGTCGCACATGAGGGTCTCATAGTTAGGCGATTCGATGATTGTAACACCTCTGGTGTTTAATATGTAATTAACCTGACATGTCATCATCATTAGTCATTAATCTTTCTTGCCTTGCATTTATGTTTGCTTAGTACTTGTGTAGCAATCTCTTTTCAAAAACCCTAAAGCCCAAATCTTCCTATAAGGGCAAAAATGGTAATTTCACCTCTGTGCCTAGCTTTGTGCGATTCTTGTTCAGTTGGATGTCTTGAAGTTTTGTTGTGTTGGCCAAAGTTCAAAAATCAAAATCAGATTTCAAATCCCTTTGCAAAATCCTGATTTCCAAACCCTGGATTTTATCCCTCTTTTTGTAATTCAAAAATTATTCAAAATTTGAGGTTGGTCCCAAAAGAAAAGTTGTAGATCTAGCCAAGAGAAACAACTTTGGTATTTACAAATTTTCAAGTTTCTGTACAAAGTTTGAAGTAAATCCAAATTCATTCAAATTTCAGTTTTTGTCCCCTTTTTAGTTTTCAAAATTTATTTAAAAACTATTGAGTTTCAGAAAAAGGGTATATTAGCAAAGTTGTAGGTTTTGATAAAAGGAACAACTTTCATATTTGCAGATTTCCAACTTTCAATGTAAAATCAAAAGTAATTTTGAATTTATGCAAATTTCAAAAGTGTCCCCTTTATGATTTCAAATATAGTTCAAAAACTGTTTGGAATTTGGAAATATTCTTTTTGACAAAGTTGTAGATCTCCTTTTTTTGCACAACTTTGGTATTTTGAGTTTTTGCTGCTCAGTTCAAGTTTTAGAAGTAATTTGCAAAATTCAGAAATCAGCCCATAGTCAAACCCTAAGACCTAGCCCTGTTCATCTTCAACCTACAGCTAGGGGGTCCCGGCCATGGCCGCACGCCAGCGCCGCTTGCGCCACGCGCCTGGTAGCCGCACGCCCGCCCCCGACTTGTCGCCTGTGACCGCGCCATCATTCTTATCTGCACGCGCGCCAGTTGACCTCCGCGCCCGTCCCCTACAGTGCCCAGGGCGTCGCCGCCGCGTGGCCGTCACCGGCAAGCCTTCGCCCAGGCCCTGGGTGCACGCCCGTCCTCCCGCCGGCTTGCAATCGAGTGCGCACGCTTCGGCCGAGCTCATCCACACCATCCCGTGCTCTCTACCGTCCCCGACCGTGCCTATAAAAGGGACCGCCGGAGTCCGAGCTCCTCACTCATCTCCGCCGCCGTCGCCAGCCCACTCCGAAGCTCCCGCCGCTCAACCACCTAGCCCAAAAGCTCCGCCTCGAGCTCGCGAAGCTTCCCAGCCCCTTAATTTTACCTCCCCCGCCTCCAATCGCCCGGCGTAACCCCATCTTCCCAAACTCCGACGGAACACCGGTGAACTCGGGTTCGTCAAATACTACCACTCCGGCCACGATCATCTTCCCCTGACCCCTGTGTCAGCTTCCTTGGCTCCGCGCGACTCTAACTAGGCCCTTGCGGTCTCATGTGTTGCGCAGGATCGCCGAATCGCCGGAGTGCCGCCGCGGCCGTCTCCTTCCTCGAGTCTCCTTCCTCGAGCCTCACCCTCGAGCACGTGTCGAGCCTCACCCTCGAGCCTCACCCTCGAGCACGTGTCGAGCCTCACCCTCGAGCACGTGTCGAGCCTCACCCTCGAGCCTCACCTTCGAGCACGTGTCGAGCCTCACCCTCGAGCCTCACCCTCGAGCACGTTCCCGAGCCACACCCTCGAGCACGCCTGCGAACCGCGCTCCCTCGAAGCAGCCGAGCCCTGCCTCCAACCCGTGGTAAGCACTCGAAGCCCCGGTCTCTGCTTCCACTCCGCTTCGCCCGAGCCTACCGGCCAGGCCTCGGACGGACGCTTGTCTCCGCTTCGCCCGAGCCTACCGGCCAGGCCTCGGACGGACGCTTGTCTCCGCTTCGCCCGAGCCTAATGGCCAGGCCTCGGACGGACGCTTGTCTCCGCTTCGCCCGAGCCTCCCGGCCAGGCCTCGGACGGAACGCTTGTTTCCGTCTCGCCCGAGCCCTGCTGTCCGCCTCGCCGCGATTCGCCCGAGCCCCTGCAAGGAAGGAGCACAGCGCTCTTTTCTTTTTCCTTTTTGAAAGAGTGTGAATAGTGTGTTGTTTTCTTTTTTTTGTGTGAATTAATTTGTTGTTCCTTAAATCCTGATAAAATTATGGTATGCTCCATGCACTGTGTAATATTTTATAAAAATATGAAACTTGACTTTTCTGCAAGAATTTGAAAATGTAAAATCCCTCTTTTAATTAATAAATGGATGATTTTGGATTTTTAGAAAATTATTTATAACTCCAAAAATCATGAGATAAATTTTTGTGAGCTTCCTATGCCATGTTTAGTCTCTGGTGAAATTTTGAAGTCTTTTGGAACAAGTTGATTTTTGAGCATTTATCTTTAATTGTTAAATAGTGCGTTTGTTAATTAATGTCTGATTTTATTTGAGCACCTTAATGACCTCCAAAAATTATGAAATTTGTTTTGCCATCTATCTACACCATAATGAACTTATGTGATTAATTTGGTAATTTTTGGAGCAACTTCATAAAATGACCTTTTTAAATAATTAAGGAAAATAGAAAAAGTGATTAGGGTTCATGTTGTATGCCCTGTTTTGCATTGTTCGTGCTAGCATACTCATGTGCATGCATCATTGCATTCGTATAGTCACCGAAGGAGAAGTCAAACTCGAGGCCGCGGCCGACGAACCTGCTCCCGAAGTAACTCCGAGCTTCGACCTCTGCACCTCCAACCCTGAGCCAGCTGTCTTTGCTCTTCAAGGCAAGCCCCGGTGCATTTAACCCTTTCCTTGAATTTATAAAATGATTTCCTTAAATGCTTTTGAGTTAAATTATTGCATTAGGTTTATAGGAGTTGTGTGTTATCCTAATTGATGCACTATCCACCTTGACCACTGATACACCCGATACCTGCTTTTCAAAAGTATTTGAAAAATGCTTAGCAATGCTTATTGAATTAGACTTTGCAATAAAATGTCAATTTCAAAAGTGTGATCACTTAAGGAATGTTTATGGGAATTTGGTCTTACTCCCCGGCTGTTGGCTAGGTATCTGATCCGTACCTAGTCAATAGCGAGGAGAGGTTGTCCGAGCGTACGGTGCCGTCATGTTGTAGTCCGGGACTCAACAGTTGACACCGACCGGGACAGGGTTGAAAAACTGACGGGACTATTACGCTTGGGTGAGATATAACCAAGGTATAGTTCTGGCTGGAAAATTAGGGACCATCCGTATGGGGGCCTGCTGGTCAAGACTTGTAACTATTCACATACTTCGGAAAGCTCTGGCTCCGAGGAATCCTTTATTGGACCGACAACCGCGCACTGGGAGTGGAGAGATGGCGGAAGTAGCATGTACCCACGTGGTCGTCGTACCTGGATAGGAGTTGTGTACTGTACTTCCGGGTCGCGTAGGACCGGGTCCAATCTTGGAGAAATCGTGGTAGACGAGTTGGCATATGCAAGCTTGGGTGCTACATATGCAGTGTGGATAGGGATCCTCAGCTGAGTATTATTTATCCGGATTAACGTTGCTCCTCGGTTATGGAGACTTGGTCACTGACTGTCAACGGAGAGTGGTTCTCAACTAGGAATGTTTTGAAATGTAAAATGAATCAGGAACGATGAAGAATTGAAGAATACTGAATCTTTCAAAAATAAAATAAGGTTTTACTTGATCTTGCTTAAGCCTTACCTTGACTACCCTAAGCCTCTCATTCCTGAGTCTTCTCCATTTTCTTTAGTCGGGTAAGTCTTGTTGAGTACCCCAGTACTCAGGGTTTGTTACCCATGCTGCAGGTATGACAGAGTCCCCGATGTGTCTTGCACCCTGCTGCGTGACCATCGTCCAGGAAGAGGCCGATGAGGCCGAAGAATAGTTGTACACCCGCGGGCTGGGTGATTATAAGTATCTTTGCTGTTCTCCACTATGTTGCCTATGTCTATTTCTATTATCAGAACTTGGTTTGTAATAACTGCACCTTAATTTCTATTTGGAACCCTGCTTTGTAAAACTAATGTTATTTAAGTCTTCCGCTCTTTATTCCGATGTTATTTGTAAAAGTATGCAATGCTGTAACCGAATTGTGAGATGATCCTGCGGACATTGGGCACTGATGTAGCCCGGTGGCGAACAGGTCTTAATCACATGGAACATGGGTTCGGCTGTCAGAGGTTGACAGGGACACGTGGGCCATGGGATTAGGGTCGTTCCGTCACAATGATCGCCTGAACCTTGGAATCCCACACCGACCGATCAAGAGTGTGCAAAAAGCTTCAAAGCTCTCTCATGATCGTCGAAAGGCAACTGCTCCTTGTTGGCCCTCATCCTGTTGACAATCACCTGAAAGCGAGCGAATAAACTCTCTATGCTCTCGCCAGGCTGATGTCAAAAGTTCTCATACTCTCTTGTACGACTCGTAGAGAGGTGAGAAACGCGATCAAACTCTCCAGCGCTCAAACACGAAAAGAGAGCATTACAGGCTCGGCTTTTGGCATCGTGCTCATCGATCTGATGCTGAGTCACACGAGCAGCCAAGACCACGTAATCAGCAGAGTTGCAAATATCCCAGATGGAAGCACCCAAACTCTGCAGATAGGCCGACATGCGTATCTTCCAATACGCATAGTTCGTCCCATCGAAAAACGGCGGTTTGCCCACGCCGCGATCCATGTCGCCTTCGGTGGATCTGGAACCGGCTAAGGTGGAAGATCCTTAACCCGCTCCGATACCAATTGAAGGACCGAGAAAGCACACACAAGGCGACCAGAGGGGGGTGAATGGGAGCCAAACAAATTTCTTTCGAAACTTTGGCCAAGTGTCCCAAATTCAACCCCAACAAGCACGAACCCAAAGCGTGATGCTCACGACCCTTGGAAGAGGGTGGATGATCTCTAGGATCACAGCGGAGCACCACCGAACACAAGCGAAGCAGAGACCCAAAAGCTCCGGCACAAGTTTGTCCCCCAAAAACCAAGTCCCGAACGTAGATAGACGGCTACGTCGAGAAATCCCCAAATACCAATGCTAACGAGTAGCAAAGATACCTAGAGAAGTTCCTTGGTGAACTCTAGGGCCAAACGAGAAGTCCGGAAAACAAGCGAGCAAGCCGGGAGAGCAAACGCACTATAGCGCAACCTACAGCAGGATCCCGGACAGTCCGCCGTCAGGCTCCCAGACTGTCCGGTATGAGCCGGACTGTCCGCGGTTCCTTCCTGGACAGTCCGCCGGTCAACACCACCAACCAGCAACTCTGCTGGAATGTCCCTGCTCGACTCGCGGACAGTCCGCGCCTACCAACGGCGGACAGTCCGCCGGTCACCCGAGGGAAAAACACCGAGGGGAGGCAGCCACTGCTCCGGCTGACCCCCGACTCGCGGACAGTCCGCGGCCCGGGGGGCGGACAGTCCGCCACCACACAGTGAGGGCGAAATTGGTCGCCCTTCACCCAAATCTTCCCAAAATCGATTCAAACCAAAATCCCTTGATCCCAAACTTGGAGGAGATGATCACGGGGTAGTTAGGAGACTATCCCCAAGAAATCATCCGCTCAAATCAACTCAATCAATGGAGAATCGAAGGGGAAGGTGTATGAACCGAAAAAGCGCCACGAAAACGAAATCGACCCGATCTATTCGATCATGAGGAGCTAGATGAATTCCTTTGGTCGAAATGACCTCCTCAATGATACGAACAAATTGGTTCAAACGGATTTCGCAAAGACGCACCGGAGAGGGAGATCGAGTGACGGGAAAATCGTGGAGAAACGAAGAACGCGAAGAACAACGACGAACTCGAATCAAAACACGAATTGACACACGATCTGCAAGCCGAAGCGCAAACACACGCTACGACAAGGAGGTTACGGCCTCCTTTCCTCAGAATCACCAGTACACAGAGTCAAGTCTCTCTGCGGATCTCAGCTAGCTACAGCAGGGGATGGGGAGAGAAGGAAGTCTAAGGATGAAAGAGCAAATGACTGAGATAGGGGAGGAGGGTGTCTCCCCTGACTACTTATCCTATTCTAGACTAAGTCTATTTCCTACTCTACCCCTCTCTATTCTAATTACAGAGCGAACCAGCTAAACCCTAGGGTTATTCTGGACCAACTCAAGTGGTAGGTAGATCCGACGGCCACGCCCGCACAAGTCGTCCGCGTTGCCTCCACGCAACCTTCCGATTGCCGCCACGTGCCGCCCTCGCTTTGCACCCCCGGTTTTGTGGCCCAAACCGGGAAACCGGCCTTTTCTAGCAACCCCCGGTTTTGAGGCCCAAACCGGGAAACCAGCCCACCAGCGTCTGAGTTTTGAGGCCAAATTCAGCAAACCATCCGCGCCCAGGTTTTGAGGCCCAAACCTGGAAACCGTCCTCAGCCCGAGTTTTGTGGCCAAACTCGGAAACCCTCAGCACCCAGGTTTTGAGGCCCAAACCTGGAAACCGTCCACCGGTGGTTTTTCGCTGGCTCAGCCACCAAACCGAAGCTGTAGAGGGGATGCACCGCCCGTGCACCCCGTCCACCGACACGTGTCCCCAGGTCCTCGACCCGAGCAACACCGTGCCCCGCAAGTCTCCGCTCGTCGCTGTCCCAGGCTGCCAGCCATCGCAGCTGATCCTCAGGCACTCCGGTCCCTCAGTCCAAGCCTCACGTCCGCCCTTCACTGCTCGATCCATCGGCATGGCACGTCCGCCGCACGGCACGCCCATCCTTCATCGCACCCAGTCCATCGGCACGACACGTCTCAACTTGACCTTCACCTTGCCCTCGATCACTGTCTCCGTGCTCGACACCTGCACAACACAAGCCAAAGAACATGCGATCAAACCCGTTGACAATCACTCATCACTCAGAGACTCGGCATACACCCATGTATCCGCAGCCACGCTGGCACCTTCGAGCCGGCGGAGCACACAAAGCTGATACCCGTCGACCCGACCTCGACCGATGGCAAGACGCTGGCCGTCAGTACCAGCCTCGAGCCTAAATAGGAAGCAGTGCTCGTCGACTTTCTCCGCGCGAACATCGACATGTTTGCGTGGGGCCCCTCGGACATGCCGGGCATACCGAGGGAAGTCGCCGAGCATGCCTTGGAAATCCAGGCCGGGTCCAGACCGGTGAAGCAACGCCTGCGCCGCTTCGACGAGGAGAAGCGCAGGATCATCGGCGAGGAGGTGCACAAGCTTTTGGCGGCCGGGTTCATCAAGGAGGTATTTCACCCAGAGTGGCTAGATAACCCTGTACTAGTTAGGAAAAAGAATGGAAAAATGTGGATGTGTGTAGACTACACTGGTCTGAATAAAGCATGTCCAAAAGTTCCATTTCCTTTACCTAGAATTGATCAGATTGTCGATTCCACTGCAGGGTGTGAAGTACTTTCATTTCTCGATGCGTATTCCGGCTACCACCAGATTAGGATGAAAGAATCCGATGAGCTCGCTACCTCTTTTGTTACGCCTTTTGGTATGTATTGCTACGTTACAATGCCCTTCGGCCTTCGAAACGCCGGGGCAACGTACCAACGTTGCATGCAACATATCTTTGGTGAACACATAGGCAAAACCGTCGAGGCCTACATCAATGACATCGTGGTTAAAACCAAGAAAGTCGGGAACCTCATCAGCGATCTCGAGGCCACGTTCAAATGCCTCCGGGCCAAGAATGTGAAGCTCAACCCCGAGAAATGTGTCTTTGGTGTGCCTCGAGGCATGCTACTTGGCTACATTGTCTCACAACAGGGGATTGAGGCCAACCCCGAAAAAATCTCAGCAGTCACGAGGATGGGCCCACTTCGAGACCTCAAGGGTGTACAGAAAGTGACAGGCTGCCTAGCCGCTCTCAGCAGATTCATCTCGAGGCTAGGGGAAAAAGCGCTACCCCTCTACCGCCTGCTGAAGAAGACGGAACGCTTCACGTGGATTGTCGAAGCCGAGAAGGCCTTAACCAAGTTGAAGGGGTTGCTGACTTCCGCGCCAAT
The DNA here is from genome assembly GCA_009763385.1 of Coix lacryma-jobi var. lacryma-jobi. NCBI lineage: Eukaryota > Viridiplantae > Streptophyta > Magnoliopsida > Poales > Poaceae > Coix > Coix lacryma-jobi. Next base: position 43,386,565 of record CM019826.1, read on the forward strand.
CCTCGTGCCACCGCGACCGGCCGAGGGTGACGATCGCCCCGAGCCCCTCCTCCTCTATGTGGCCGTAACCACTCAGGTGGTCAACGCAGTCATAGTCGTCGAGAGGACGAGGAGGGTCATGCGTTGCCGATCCAACGACCGGTGTACTTCACCAGTGAGGTGCTCTCCGAGGCCAAGGTCCGGTACACGCACATCCAGAAGCTGCTCTATGGCATTATTATCACAAGGCGCAAGCTCCAACACTACTTCCTCGCTCATCCCGTAACGGTGGTGTCGTCCTTCCCCCTCGGTGAGATCATCAACAATCGGGAGGCCACGGGGCAAATCGCCAAGTGGTCCGCCGAGCTAATGGGGGAGGCCATCACCTATGCCCCGCGAAAAGCCATCAAGTCGCAAGCATTGGCGGACTTCATTGCTGAGTGGACCGACACCCAGCTCCCGCCAGCACAAATTCAAGCCGAGCTCTGGACCATGTACTTTGACGGATCCCTCATGAAGACGGGGGCAGGCGCAGGCCTGCTCTTCATCTCACCCCTCGGAGTCCACATGCGCTACCTGCTGCGCCTACACTTCCCCGCCTCCAACAACGTCGCTGATTACGAGGCCCTCGTCAACGGGCTGCGCATAGCCCTCGAGCTTGGGGTCCGACGCCTCGACGTTCGAGGGGACTCGCAGCTCGTCGTCAACCAAGTCATGAAGGCCTCGAGCTGCATCGATCCCAGGATGGAAGCGTACTGCGGGGAGGTGAGCAAGCTAGAAGATAAGTTCTACGGCCTCGAGCTCAACCACATAGCTCGAAAGTACAACGAGACCGCAGATGAGCTGGCAAAGTTGGCGTCCACGCGCGGCACGGTTCCGCCAGACGTCTTCTCGAGGGACGTTTTTGAGCCATCCGTCAAAATTGGCCCGGGGGCTGGCCCCTCGACGCCACCCGTCGAGCTAGACACGGGGGCTCGACCTTCAACGCCACCCCTCGGGAATGACCCCTCGACATCCGCTGAGGCTATGCAGATCGACGCACCCGCCTCTACTTCATCACGACCTCTCGACTGGCGGACGCCCTTCCTCGACTACCTGACGCAAGGCGTGCTACCAAAAGACAAGACGGAGGCCCGACGCATCGCTCGAAGGGCCAAGACCTACGTCATCTACGGCGACGAATGGGAGCTGTACCGACGAAGCCCGACCGGGATCCTTCAGCGCTGCATCCCCCTCGAGGAAGGACGCAAGCTCCTCGACGACATGCACTCGGGGGCTTGCGGCCACCACGCAGCACCAAGGACCCTAGTCGGGAACGCCTTCCGTCAAGGCTTCTATTGGCCGACCGCCATTGGAGACGCCAAGCGCTTGGTCCGAGCATGCCATGGGTTTCAATTCTACGCCAAGCCGACGCACCAACCCGCACATGCCCTGCAGATGATCCCAATTACTTGGCCATTCGCCGTTTGGGGGCTCGACCTCGTGGGTCCCCTCAAAAAGACAAGTGGAGGGCACTCACACGTGCTCGTGGCAATCGACAAGTTCACCAAGTGGATCGAGGCTAAGCCGATAGGCGACCCCACCTCCGAGAAGGCTGTTGAGTTCATCGCCAACGTCATGTACCGGTTTGGGGTGCCTAACGTCATCATCACCGACAACGACACCCAATTTACGGGCAAAAAATTCACCAACTTCTGCGACGACAACAACATTCGCGTGACCTGGGCCTCGGTCGCATACCCTCAATGCAACGGGCAGGTCGAGCGCGCCAACGGCATGATACTCCATGGGCTGAAGCCGAGGCTGTTCAAGACCCTCAAAAACTTCGGAAAAGGGTGGGCTGCAGAGCTCCCCTCGGTGCTGTGGGGCTCAGGACTACGCCGAGCCGAGCCACCAGGTTCACTCCGTTCTTCCTAACCTACGGCGCCGAGGCTGTCTTGCCTACGGACCTCGAATACGGCTCCCCTCGACTCCGAGCCTACAACGAGCAAACCAACGATGAAAGGCTCGCCAACGCCAAGGACCAGCTCGAGGAGGCCCGAGACGTGGCGCTCATCAACTCCGCGCGCTACCAGCAAACGCTTCGACGCTACCACGACAAGCACGTGCGCAAGAGGGACCTGGCGGTGGGGGACCTCGTGCTTCGACGGCTGCAAGACAATCGAGGGCGCCACAAGCTCACTCCTCCGTGGGAAGGCCCATACACCGTGGCTGAGGTGCTCAAGCCAGGAACATACAAGCTCTACGACGATCAAGGCAGAATCCTGGCGAACGCGTGGAACATCTCTCCGCTACGTCGCTTCTACCCTTAAAGGCCTCGAGGCCTCATTCATTTTGTTGCTTTGTACAAACACGCCCAAAATGAATGAACAAACTCGTGCATTGTCTTTCATTTTGCTTAGCATCTTAAGGTAGCCTCGACCCTGCTTTGCTCAGGGTCGAGCCTCCCTCGGGGGCTGACAAGGGGGTAACCGCCCCCCAGACTCCAGAAAAAATGCGTGTTTTCTTTTCAAAAAGTCGACCCTCGTCTCGACTCGTGCCTCGAGTGAACTAGCGACGTCTAAATCCTAAAATACCTCGAGCCTCCAAGGGTCGGGAGGCGTCGACGTAGACGGCCACCTACGCCCCCGGGCTACGATACCCTACCTACGCCTCCCCTCGAGGGGCTCGCGACGTATCGAAGAAACACAGACTAAGTTAGCAGAAACTCAAGCTTGCAACAAAGAGAAGTGGTCAAACGCATTTGAAAAGAAAACAGCTTCTTTAAACAAACAAGTCATATATACAAACGGGTCTCGACGGACCCTCATTCATGTCATAAAATTCTTACAGGGGTCTCGACGCCCAAATTTGGCACACAGGCCCTAATCTTCGTCGGTGTGGTACTCCTCCCCGAGGTCTTCCACGGCGGGCTCAGCCTCGACACCCGAGCTAGAGGGAGGAGGGTCCTCGACACCGCTGCTGGCGTTAGGAGGCAGCACGTCCTCCTCGAAGATCTTCACGAGTGACGTCCCCGGCCTCTCCATCTTCTCCAAGATTTTGTCGACACGGCGGTTGTTCCACTCCTCGTCCTTCCCCTCGATCTCGATGAAGCCATTGGCGACAACGTGGACCGGGAAGCGGAAGCCGGAGCGGACGACCACGAGCGTCTACTTGACGCCATGGTGGAGAGCTTGCCGGACACGGTCCCGCGCGGCTACGTTGAGGAAGCACAAGGCGTTGACCAAGGCGTCGCCTCGGGCCACCGCATTTTCTGCCGCAGCCACCGGAGGAGCACCCCACATGGAGCCGAGCCGATCGAGGGAAGTGCGAGCCCGCTCCGCCACCATCGTCTCGTCTTGGAGTTGGTCCAAGAGAGCCTGGTTCGTCCTGCGGAGCTCCTCGACCATCTTCTCGACCCCTGCGCAACGAACCAGGAAGAGTGAGACTGCGGCGTAACAAAAAACTTTGAGGCCCAAACAAGGACAAGGTGTAAGCCTCACCATCGCAATGTTGCCCCAGTGCGGCGAGGTCGCTGGTAAGGCCCTCAGCGCGCTGCTCGAGCCTGCGCTTCTCGGCCAGTGTGAGGAGCTTCTCGGACCTAAGCTCCTCGACCAGCTTGCCCGCCTCGGCGAGGGCCAGATCCTTTCGGATCACCTCCTGCCGCGTCGCCCCCTCGGCAGCTCGGGCGGTGGCGACACCGCTCTTGGCATCTTCGGCCTCCTTCTTCGCCACCTCCGCTGCAGACCGAGCGGCGGCGGCATCGCGTTGAGCATCCTCGGTCTCTTTTCTCGCCGCCTCCGCTGCGGTTCGGGCGGTGGCGGCCTCGCCACGGGCGTCAGCGGCCTCCTACTTCGCCGCCTCAGCTTCAGCCCGAGCGGAGGTGGCCTCACTTCGGGCGTCCGCGGCCTCCTTCCTCGATGCCTCGAGAGCGGCGGCGGCCTCCTCCTTAGATCGAGCGACCTCACCTCGAGCCACCCGGACCTCCGCCTCCGCCTCGTTGAGCCGGCTCGCCATTTGGGCGTTCCGGCTGAGCTCAGCGCGGAGATCTTGAAGCTCCGCCTCAGCCCTCGCGAGGGCGGTCGACACCTGTGTGGACCGGCCCGCCTCCTCGGAGCAGGACCGCTCCGCCTCCGCCATGAGCTCGGCCACCTCCCGGAAGATGGACCACACCTCGCGCGGGGCCCCCCGCTGGACTGGTTGCTCGACGGAGACCATGGCAAGGGACGGGCTCGGCGCGTCGGGAAACGGCCATACTGGTCGGTCAAGCTCGATGTCGGGCAGATCCTCCTCCGCCCCGAGCTGCCCCAGCTGTGGCCCGCCGCCCGATGGCACGAGCCCCGGCTCTTCCCTGGCTGGGTCCTCCGGTGTCTTGTCAGCGCTAGCCGGCGCCTCGGGCACCTCCACCATCGTCAAGTCTGCGGCGAGGAGCGGCCCCTGCTCCAGCTCGTCCAGGAGGTCCTCCATCGTCGGCTCCTTCTCTGCCAACACCTCTCCCCCTTTCCCTCCTCCGCAGCCCGGCTCGTGTCGGTCGGGGCCCGGAGGGGCGCAGTCTCCTCGGCCCCAGACACCGGCGGGGCCGTGCTCGACCCAGGCGCTTCCCCCGGAACAGCCGTCGTGGTGGGGGGAAGGGTGGCGCTCCCAACTGGCGCCGTCGCGGGAGGAGGAGGAGGGGGAGGAGGCAGCGCCTCAGCGGGCGTGGTAGTGGCGGGCTCGATGCCGTAAGCTGCGGCCCCTGCAATACGAGATAAAAGTGATATCAGAAGCGGGAAGGATGCCTCGACCCCTGTGGTCGATGGCGACGGCCTCACCAAGATTCGCGACGATCATCTGGCCTCCTCGAGCCATGACAGCTCGAGCTTTCTCCAGCCAAGCGGCTTCTCTAGCGGAGGAAGGTGCCATACCTCGAGGTGCTTGTGCCTCGACTGGGCTCGAGGTTTTGGCCCGCTTGGACGCAGCAAGGTCCACCTCCTGGTAGGAGCGTTTCCCCCTGAGAAACCAGAGATGGAATGCATCATCAAAAGTAAAGAGGTATAGCCTCACTACCGACGAGATCCAAGAAAAATTACTCACCCAAAGCGGCGGCTGGGCTTCTTCCCAGAATCGCCGGACACACTCGGGGGCTTCGAGCCCAACCCGCGGCTCGAGCCCTGCGCCTGGGCCGTCTCAACAGGGCTGGGATGGGGGGAGGGCTCCCGACGCCTCCCGTGGCTCGACCTCGAGGGAGAGCCCTCCTTCCGCCCCACATCGCGGGAGGGCGACCGCACCTCCCTCGTGCTGTCGTCGTGGCGCCCGCCCCGGCGCGGGCTCCGGGACTTGCTCCGGCGCTCGCGCTGGCGGTCGCGCCCTCCCGCGTCCGCTTCTGTGTCCCGGCGGCGGTGCGGCGATGGACTCCAGGGGCGCTCACGCCCCTGGTCACGAGACGCCCGGGGGCTCCCTCCCCGACGCTCGTGATGGTGCGGGCTCGATGCCTCCTCCTGACGCCCGCTCCTCCGAGGGCTCGACCCTGACCACGATGGCTCGCGGCGGTCGGACCCGGAGCCCCTCCCGATGTGGTCGCTGCCCCTCGAGGCTCGGCCCTTCTCGAGACCTCCTGCCTGGGCTGACGCGGGGGCGGTCTCCGTTGGTGCTGTGGCGGAGGCGCTCCGGGTTCGGGGCCTCTTAACGACTGGGGGCACGTCCGACACGGAGCTCAACGGACCTCGGGCCCCCGACGAGGTAGGGATCGGCGCCGCCTTCCGCGGCTGCGTCCCGCGCGACCCCTTCGCCGGGGGAACCTCCAGTATACCCTCCTGCACAGAGGAGTGGTTAGCCCGGACGTCGGCGACCTCCGCGCACCTCAAACGCGCATCCATCCCCTCATCGTCACTCTCGTCATCATCATCGTCCTCTTCCTCCGAGCTCGAGGAGCTGAGCTCGGGGGACTCGTCTCCAGGCTGCCGGTTGCGACGAGCCTTCGCCAGCCTCTGCTCCCGGGCCGAGCGACGCAAGTTTTTGTTTTTCTCTTTCTTCTTTTTGGCATCCTTGTTCTCCTTGTCTTTCTGAGCAGAGAGGCGCCTCACCTGGGTATCCGTGGCGTCCTCCCTCACCGGGGGCCTCGACGCACGGCAAGTGAACGCCCCCTGCAAAAAACAAGAAGCGTGACGAGACGAACCACAAGAAGGATGTGCCGGGCTCGGAAAAAGAGCAAGGGGGAGGAGGCTTGGGATGGCTTAGCTCGAGGGAGGCTTATAGACACCCCCTGTCGGGTGCCATGGCGATCAGGTTGGTGTCCTCGGGGATGAACGACCCTTGGATCGTGATCGACACCCGCGAGACGCCCTCGTTCCGAGGCAGCCTCCCCTCGGCCATCCTCGATCGATTTAGCGCCTCGAGCTGGGCCTTCGGCCCCATCTCGTGCATAAGGAGGGGGCGGTCCGCCAGCGGAAGAACCCTTCGCTGGTGGAACGCCCAGATGACCGCCTGAACGGTCAGGTTCTTCTCGTCCACCAGCATCTTCATCATCTCCATCAGGGGAACCAGGTAGCGCTGCCTGTCCGCCGCGACCCCCCAGGTCCACTTCTCCGGGCGCTGAGTGAGGACCCTGCCGGTGTACTGCGGAAGGAGACCACCTTCATTCCGCAAGTAGAACCAGTGGTCGTCCCACCTGGCCTGGTTGGAGGAAAGCTTGTAGCGGAGGTATTCGCGGGGGACATTGGCTAACGAGGTCCCCGTCCTCGCAGTGACGGTGAGGGAACCCATGCGCACGAGCCGCCTCCCGCTGGGCTTCAGGGCCTTGATGAAGAGCTCGCCCCGGAAGAGGTGGACGAACATCTCCCAGTGCGGCTCGATCTTCAGGTACCCCTTGCACACCGCGACGAAGATGGCGGCGTGCGAAATCGAGTTAGGGGAGAAGTGTTGCAGCTCCACCTCGTAGTGATGGGTCCGCGCCCGCATGAAGCGGCTCGGCGGAACGCCGAGCCCCATGCGGTGGTAGCGCGTGAAGCTCACCACGTACCCCTCCGGCGGGTGCGGCTCCCGGTGATCCACTGAAGGGGTAACCCACCACACGGGTCCCTCCTCCGGGTTGGGACGGAGAAGCCCCTGGGCCACCAGCGACTCCATCTCGCGCTGCGTCACCTTCGTCGGGCTCCAGTCTTCAGCCGGCAGCGCTTGTGTCTAGGCGGCCATGGCGGTGGCGCGGTGCAGACCCACGCAGCGGACGGGCAGCTCGAGGGAGAGGGCGCGTGAAGGCTACGGTGGCGGTGAAGGCAAAGGCAAAGTAAAAGGTTTCCTTTTCGCCTCTTTCGATATTTATAAGGCGAAACCCCAACGGGCGGGGTCTCCCACGACGTAAAAAGGTAACCACATGCATTTAATGCGCCCACCTAACCACGTCTTGAGCCGGATGCAGGGTACACATGGCAGCTCTCCATTCGCTCCACTACCTGGGCCCGCCACGACCGTCGCTCCGGCTTCGCGTCCGCCGCCCTCCCCGACGGTTTCCGCCTAAAAAGGCACGCCCAACGGGCAGAAGGATTCCCAGACGACGGAGGCTTCTTCACGAAGGTAAAAACGGGCCCCGGCCCTAAGCCTCGAAGCAGCGAAGGCTGGCCCTCGAAGAGGGTTCGACAGCCGGCTTCGAGCACCCGAGTCAGGGACACCAAGGGGCGCCACTCGCGGCATCACTCGAGGGCCAAGCCCTCGAGGCCCCTCACGTGTATCCAAGGCAGGGAGCACGATGTAACACCCTAGGTGTTAAGCAATCCCTAAATGCATAATTTGGCATGGCATGAGCATAGCATCTCATCTTTTCATGTGCATATGTTGTTGTAGTGCTTAAGTCCTTGATTGGTCTCTAGTGTAACCTTGTTATGCTTTCTGTTTCTGACCAAGTGCCTTATAACAAAGTTGTAGATCTTGATGAAAGGAACAGCTTTACTTTAAAGCACTTTCTCAGAAAAAGCTTCTAAATTAGGATTTCTTGCATTAGAAAAATGGTTTAGCACTAAATTTCTTTTTCTAAGCAGAATTTGGACTTGAGCCTTAAATATGATTTGTTCCTTACAAAATTCTAAGCAACTTTGCTTTTAGGACCTTCTCCTAATTCGGCTTAGTTTAGGAGTTATAGAGCATCAAGTTTTAAAACCAAACTTCATTAGTTTAAACCCTATTGGGCCCGGCCTGTCAGCCCCTCCCTTCTTCCCCGCGCACGCGCCGCTCCCTCCGCGCCGGCAGAAACGGCCTCGCCGCCGCGAGACCGCCTCGCTGGCCGGCCAAACCACCGACTTCGCCGCCCGTGGTTTGCGCCCGAACTCGCCACGTCGCTCCGGCGCTCGGTGCATGCTCGCCGCGTGGAGCGCGACGCCTGGTGCCGCCGCGTCCGGTCGGGAGCTCCCCCGACGGGAACCGGCCAGGTGCAATGCACCTAGCACTTCGTTCCTTTTGCCTTCGCTCCGCCCCGTGCTCGCAACCAGAGGAGCATTCCATTGCTCACTCTCTTCCTCGCTCCACTCCACTCCATCTTCACCAGAGCTCCGCGCCGCCGCCGCCCGCCGAACCTCGGCGAGCGATTACTCGCTCCACCGCTCACCGTTGTTCGATTCCTCCCGCCAGTTTCTCCGCCTTGACCTCCTCTTTCTCCGGCAAGGGTTGGTTTCCCCTCTCTCCCTCTCTAGCCGCCGGAACAGCGGATGCCATCCTCAAGCTCCCGCCGCCATGACCCTACCGTGGACCGGTCATCTCCGGCCAAGCCATCCCAAACCGAGCCCGGGTTTAGTCTTCTCTACCGCTGTAGTTGCTTAGGGTCGGATGGAGACCTCTCTCGTGCCTTGAGTTCGCCGGATCAGGGGCCAGTCGCGCCGTGTCCGCCGTGGACCGCCGCCGCGCATGGCGCCGAGCAATGCCGAGGATGCCGAAGCCCGAGAGTTGCTCCAATAGGTCGCTTATGTCTTGCTTGGGCTAGTGTTAGTCTCGCCGAGCTTCAAACTCGCCGAGAAGAGTTTCGCCGCCGAGTCGCAGAGCTGCCGCTCCGCCATGGCCGCCGTCGAGCTTGCTCCGGTATCCCTCTGGCTTAGCGAGTCGGTTAGTTGTGTTCGCCTCGCAAACCCGCACCCAGTGATGGTCTCGGTGTCACCGGAAGCGTCACCGTCGATGAGCTAGGGCCGGTCAACGACCACGGCGCAAAACTCCGCCGTTGACCGCCGAGCCTGGCCTCGCGCGGTAACGTGCCGAGCCTGGCTTCGGAAGCTTGGTCGCCCTGACCAGCGGGCCCCGACTGGCAGTAAGAAAGAGAGCAAGGGAAGAGCTTGGGTGCCGTAGGCCTCGGTAAGCCGGGTGCACCGAGCCTTCGCCTCGAGCCTCGACCGAGTCGGTTGAGTTAGCCTCGGTTGAGTCAGTTAGCCTCGGCCGAATCGGTGGGTTGTGTCGAGCCTCGGTCGAATCCGTGTCTGAGCCTCGACTGAGTTAAACCGGGTGTGCCGAAGCCTTCGCCTCGAGCCTCGGCAGAGCCACGCCGGGTGTGTCGAGCGTTGTCTTGTGCCTCGGCCGAGTTAAGTAGGGTGTCCGTAGGGTATAGGATTGAGTTTTCTTTTAATTGCTTTTGCAAATTTGTGTAATGGCTTCAAAAATTCATGCAAGGCTCATTTTAAGTCCAAATCCTGTGAAACAAATTTTGTTAGGTCAAGCATGTTTAGATCTATCAGTGAAAACTGTTGAATGCATTCTTGGTGATATTTTTATGTGTAGATTTATTTACATTAGAAAAGTGCTGATAACTTGGAAAATGCATAACTAATTATATATAAGTCAGAAAAATATGATTTCAGTTTTGTTAGGTTTGTATGAATGTTTAGTTTCAGAGAAAAATATAATATGAGGTTGTTCTGTGAATTAATTTGACAGTAGCTTTTAAAATGGTTAAATGTTGCTTTCTTGTAAATTTTGTAGTAATTAAAATATGGGAAATTTGAACCTGAGAATTTATGCACACTGCTCTTGTGCTAGGAAGTTCAGTAGAAAAATAAGAAATCTGTTGTTTGACACTTTTTGCTAGGGTGTGTAGTTCAAAGCACCTTTCCATGATAGAACTTGTCTTTTTCATAGAGAATGGAGTTTTAAGTCCAAATGGGGTGAAATTTGGACAGGGAGCTGGATTAGGTACTGTAAATTTCCAGTAATTTCTGTAGATTTTTCTGAAGCTATCTAGGATGAGTTGCTGTTATAGGCTAGTCTAATTAGCTTTATTTCAGCAAGTAATTAGAGGGTAATAAACTCATTAAATAAACTTTGATGTGGTGACAACATAGCTTAACAAGTTGATTATGATAGGTTAAATAGTTGGGATGATGTTGACTACCTTGTTGAAGAGAATGCAGTTGCGGACATGTACTTATTTCCTGATTGCTGTCGATCATGTGCATCACATATGCATTCTATGTGCATTCATCCTATTCATGCACATTATGCATCATACAGGATCAGCGAAGGTGATCCAGACCCAGTCAGTACTGGAAGAGCCCAGTCCGGAGGAGAACCTGACAGAAGAAGCCGGAGGGATCGACGCCGACGAGCTACCCGAGTGCCGCGATCACCGTCCGTCAGACTTTGAGAAAGGCAAGCCCCGGAGCATTCTAACTCCTACGGTTTGCAAATGTTTTCTAATTAACCTGGTGATGAATGATGCATTAGGTTATAGGAATTGATTGCTACCGTTGATGCATTATTACTTATCCTTGTCCACCTGCAATATATACCTTGATATCCCTGTTTAGGTCTAGGCTCGTTATATGCTTAGCCCTGCTTAGACCGGTAAAAGTCGGGTGATTTTCTGTCTCCCACAATAGGTGGATACTGATCATGGTTAGCCTGTGCTATCATGAGATAACCATGTGATAATTAATTTGAGACGGAGGCGGGATGTAAGAGCAGCAGAACATGAGTTCTGTGTGCTAGTAGTCTCCCGTCTGTGTCGCCTAGGACCCGTTCGGGAATGTAACTTCAGTCAAATTGAACGCGTCGATCACTTAACCGAGTAGGTCTGAGTACCTCCCGCGAAGCCGAGTAAGGTTATTCGAGCCGGTGATGGAGATGTTGACGCCTAACACCCAGGGCCTCAGCTGTACCGTGGGCAACTATTCTGATCGACCTGGCATGGTCCGAGGGCAGGCAGGGCCTGATCGACCTGGCATGACCGTGGGCAGTTATAGATTGAGCGACCTGGCACTGAGATAACCCCCGGTGTAGAAGGGCCCATGGTCGTCCCGCGCTTTGTGTTCTCGAATCCCCTGACTGGTAGCTTACGACTGCCGTAGCCGGAATGTGTCGGGCGAGTGTGAGACACTTTATCCTCAGCTGGGTAGGAATCGATTATAATCGCCATCGCTCCTGGACAGTGAGTAATTGACTTTAGATCATCTCCCGTAGAACTTATGGAACTAAAATGGTTATGGAATCTGAAAGGCTATTGATGAAATAGTCACTCTTGATTGATTAATTAGCAAGTGCTTGTTTAGTACAGGTGCAAATCTAGTAAGGTAGAGTTAATGACTAAAAGCAATTGCCAACATCTGAAACTGAGTTTTACTACTAAAGCTTTCATGCAAAGGAGTATGTACAGCCAACCCCACTATATAGCCTACATGATCCTTGGTGTCTCATTATTTCTGGTTTTGACGGGTAAGTCTAGCTGAGTACCTTCTTGTACTCAGGGTTTATTTCCCTTGTTGTTGCAGATGGCCAGTGCTTTTATGGTTACTGCGAGAACTGCTTGTACCCGGTAACGGGTGATGACTAGACCAAGGGCATGGTCAACACTTATCTCATCTGTTGCTTTTGTGGACCCGGTCGACTGATGACACCGTATTTATGAACAATCCAAACTTATGTTTTAAAGACTATGTTGCTTCCGCTACTACTATCAAATTATGGTTTGTAATATTATTTCGTACTCCGATGTAATTTTAACTTTATGCAACTATGATGTAACCCGTGAGCATGTTCGTGGAACAAGTACGATCTTGGCTGGATGTCGTTGAATGATTTGAAATCCTTCGAGATTTTCGGACTACCGGGTTTGTACGAGCTTAAGTACTCGATGATTTCTGCGAGAGCGGAGGTTTTCCGTGCTTAATCTGGTGCAAATTGGTCGGTTCTGTTACACACGACGTGCAGTGAGATCCCCTCGGAGGGAGGCATCGAGCCACCGGGCCCTATCGAATGGACCCGACACTCCTGCAGACTGAGCACCCATGCTTTATGAGATCGCCTCCGGGCTACAGTCAACCCCTATCGAACGGGGCACGAGGTCTCACTTGGATTCCCCGTTACCAGCTCACCGGGAACCTCGATACTCGACCGCTCGTGGTAGTACGAGGCATCCCACCTCGCATCCGATCGAAAGGACTCGCGGGATGACAAGCCAGGGCAACCGGCATGCCGGACAGCTCGAAGAGCCGGCCGGCCGGTTCAGCCTGGCACCCCTCGACGAAAGAGGGACTAAAAAAACTCGGGAGCTCGACACTCCCGAACCTAAAAAACGCAACTAACACTCACACGAGAAAAAGCCCACGAGGGAGTCTTAACCACTCCCCCGTGGCCTCAGGGGCTACACCCGCGGGTGTCGCACGCACGACACCCACGGAATCAAAACGACCAAACCCTCGAGACCAGTTAGCTAACCCTCGAGATCCCAGTCGGGAGCCCCTGCTCGAGTGCAAGCACTCGAACAAGGGCTCGGGGGCTACTGTCGGGGGTCCACAAAAGGGGTACCTTCAATCAACGCAAACTAATAGGTTAAACCTAGAACGCCGGTAAATAACAAACCTAACCAGTCTAACCCCTTAAAGAGACCAACCCCTCGAGGCCCACAACGCTGGCCCACAAAGCCAGGCCTCGGGCGAACGCGCGCTCTTTGTCTCGCCCGAGTTCACCGAGCCAGGCCTCGGGCTGACGCCCGTTCTCCATCTCGCCCGAACCCTCCGAAGCCAGGCCCCGGGCGAGCGCTCCACTAAAACCACGAGTCCTGGCATTTAGGGCTCGAGCCCCCCACAGTCGAACACCATACCTCGAGACCCCACGCGAGGACCTCGAGCCTCTCTGGCACAGCAGCCTATCCCTCGAGACGCTTATGCTTCCCTCGAGCGGCGCAGGCATCGGATGCCAACCCCATACCGTGCATTTAATACATCCACCTACTCCAGTCACGTCCTCTGCAGCCCGACGTGTACCACAGTAACCAGGGCAGAGTCAAGTCTCGTTTTCACCACAAGCATGGGCAAAAGGGCGCCAGTACGACACTGTTACCCCATACCCTACACTGTTGCACGTCCAAGCCACGTCTCGAGGCCCGGATGCCCACTGCTCAATCAATTTTCACGGGACTTGTCCATACCTGCGGGGGCTCGAGCCCCCCGTAGGTGCCACCTCGAGGCCGGCTCCGCGCCCCTCGAGCCCTAACTGCTTTCATGCTATTGGAAGACAGGTACCCCAAGACCCGGAGGGACCCTGTCGTGTCCTGTACGTGCCGGAATGGGTGCTGCATGGCTTCTACATGGTCACGCCATCACGTCCACGCCCAGGATGGAGGCCACGCTCCAAGGACGCCTCAACAGCAACGCCCGCGTCGGCTCCAGTAGCCCCGACAAGACAGGATTCCTACCCTACGCCATATCGAGCGTTGTACATATCTATCCTGTGTAAACCCTGGCCTCCTCTTGTTCTATAAAAGGGGATGCCAGGGCCCTTCGCGCGGGGGAGAAGACGAGAGTCCACGGTTACACAACTCCGAGAGACAACACACAAGTCCACACACGTACACACTCGAATCCGGACTCCGGTCCACGCTCATTGAGCTTGTATTCGCCCCTGTACAAGCACTTAGGTGCAAGTAATACAAGAACCTCCTCCCCCGCTGGACGTAGGGCCTTCTTTGCCCGAACCAGGATAAATCCTTATGTCATTTTGCATCACCATCCAGGAAGAGAGCACGCGATCATATTACTCGTTGGTGTCGTACCCCCGGGTTCGAAACACCGACAGATAACAATGTTGATCATGCATCAACAGGTTTAAAACATTTATTTGATAAACATTTAATGCATCAGGTTATCGAAAGTAAGTGTAATTGTAAAACCAAGGAAATGGTTAAATGAACCGGGGCTTGCCTTCGTTGACTGGAAGAATCTGGAATTCCTGATAACCTGGGTCAACTGGATACTCTGAACTTTCCAGATCAACCTCGTCCGGACACGCGATTACTTCGGAGGCTACACGATAACAGAGTGCATGCTTAATGGAATGCTCATGACATGATCATGGTAAAGATGGAAATTTCTAAGCTATAAACATTTATTTTGCAACAGCTTTTCATCGGTACCATTGCAAACCAACAAAACCAACTTACATAAATATATATGGTTTAAATGAGTGATATTTGCCTGTATCAAGCAGCAGATCAAGATAATTCAATTATCTTAACCTTTAAAACTACTCTAAAGAAACTTGGGTTTTTATGTTTTACCATATTATTTACTCATAAAGAAAGCAATTTTAATCAGCCGGAAATTAAGTTGTGCAGCAAACTATGCTCAAATTTGTTCAAACTTTTTACACAGATGGATTATATCCTATATAATGCATAAAATAAATTTCAGCATTTTTTGACAAGCATATGAATTTACAGAATTAAATTATCTATAAACATTCAAATGATTAAACAAAGCATTTAAATAAGAATAAAATTTATTTGTTTTAACAGAGCTCAAAATTTTTGTGATGATACATTTTCACCTAAAAACAGTGCCAAAAATAGTTTCATGATTTTTGGACATTTAAATAGGCCTACAAAAATCCTCAAAGTCCATTTATTAATAAAAGGGCCTATTTAAATCACTTTCAAAATTTGTTCCAAACTCAAGTTTTATATTTTTCATAAATATTAGACAGCTTGAAAAAGCCACACAAAAAATTTCACAATTTTTGGAGCTTCCTACAAAAAGATATCAAAAAGACAAAATCTGACACTATTCATGCATTTCAGAAAAAGGAAAAACCATTTCTAACTCTTACTGGGCTCGGCCCAGTTACGGCCCACGGCAGCTGACACCCTGGCCCCAGGCGTCAGCCACCTCTCTCCCTTCTCACGCCGAGGCCAGCGCCTGGCCGGCCTTGACCGGCCGTTCGACCCGTTGACCGGCCGGTGATCTCCTCGCTGGCGAAGTTTCCGGTGACGGCGAGGACCGCAACGCCTCCGGCTTGACTTCGCGCACCGATTCCAGCCTTTACCCGACCTAGCACTCACTCGCCTTCGAGCAGACGACGGCCATGGCGGCTCGGCCACTTCGAGCACGGCGGCGACGCGACGTTCCGGCCGCTAGGGCTCGGTAGCGACCTAGAAGAGGGTAGCACCACCCCGAGGTACACCTCGCGACCATGGTGCATCCCCTAGCTTGGACAGAGATGGCTTGGATACATGCGGTCCACGGTGGCGACCATGGCGGCTCTTGCGCCGATGGCGAGCCTCGCGGACCGACCACGGTGGCTCAGTAGCGACTGAACCAGGGATCGCAACACATCAAGGAGCTCATGACGACTACGGTGCTCACCTTGCCTTGACTCGAGGAGCACTGGACCAAGGTTGGCGACGGCGGTGGCGATGGCGGAGCTTGCGGCGGCGGCAACCGTCGCGGACTGCCCAAGCCAGAGCGTTAGCGACCTCCAAAGCGAGTCGAACATGAGCCACAACAAAACGCGAAGCTAAAACACTCATCGGATTGACTAGAGATACCTCGGCTTACCGTGACCGCGACCAAGGCACTTACGGCGGCGTCCTGCCGGCAGCGGGGAAGGAGACGGTGGCGGCGGCGATTGCGAGCGTTAGAGCTTGGGTTAGCTAGCTCAAGAGAAGCAAAGGAGCTAGGCGGAGCGACTGGGAAGATGGAGATGGCAGAGACGCGGCAACGGCGGAGAGTGAGCTCGTCGGAGCCGGACTGAAAACAGGGGAGGAGGAAAGGGGAGGTGGCGGACGCGGGTGATGAGAGGGTTGGGGAGCTCTCAGAGCTTGCCACCGCACGGAGTGAAGCAAAGAGGGAAGTAGCTGCGTGGCCGGACACGCGGAGCCGGGAGGAGGCGCCCAGGCCACGGCGGCGACGACGCGGCGGCCAAGGGCAGAGCACATGCTCTGCTCTCCCCCCCCCCTCTCAGATTACTGTAGCATTGCACTTCCCCCTTTTCTTTTACTCTAGAAAATTGAACTGCACTCCAAAAACTCTTAAAACGAAAGTTGCTCCAAATATTGTGCTCTACAAAATTGCTTTAAGAACTCAAGTCAAATTCTGCCTAGATTTTGAAATGGAGTTCAAAAACCGATTTTGGACCAAACTGAATTCAAAATTACTCTTGAATTTTCTGAACAGCTTCAAATTTTGGCAATATACGAAAGGTAGAGTTTGAAAAGTTGTTCAACTTTGCTTTAACACCCTTTGACTGATTTCATCTGGAAATAGGTCAATTTGATCAAAATAGTTCAAATTGACTTCAAATTGGAGATTTGAAAAGGGGACAGATTTAGGGTTTGGCAGTCAAAAACAAAATTACTTTTAATTTTGCATTGACACTTGAAAAATGGTCAATGTATGAAATGTTCCTTTTAAAATTCTCTACAACTTTGATGTAGATTTCACACTCAGCTTTCAAATAATTTTTGAAATGCAAGTTTAAAATCAAAAAGGGATCATTTCTAGGGTTTAAGTAAATTTATAATTACTTGAAATTTCGAGCAGCAACTCTGAAAACTTTAAATACCAAAGTTGTACCTCTTTTCAAGATCTACAAAAAAGCTTTAGGGTCAACCCCTAAATATTCATAGATTTCGAATTAACTAAAAGGGCTAATTAACTTATATAGAAATTTGATGACTTCCCCCTTTCTAGGCTACACAAATTTTATACCCTTTTGAATTGTTGAACTGGGATTCATGTCCTTCCCTGACTTTAGTCAACTGGAAATGAACACAAGTTATTTCATAATGACATTCCAAATTAGGGTTTTGAGCTACCTCACAAGCAATAACAATAGGCTCACACATTAGGAATTAAACTCTTTTTAACGAATGCATCTCAAGGTGAGCTAGCACATGATGCTATGGAATGCTTATGATGGCATGACAATATTTTATTCATGTAAACATCTGAGGTGTTTCAAATGGTCCCATGCTATACTTGCCTTAAACTCAAGATCCTTCTTCTGTTGACTTGTAGACTTACAAAGGTTGACTCTTGATCACAAACTTCTTCTTCTTGATCACCAGCGTAAAACTCACCGACTAGACATACGATCATAGAACACCACACATGCATCCAATAGCAATCATGCAAACCAAACAAAGCCTATGATTAGAACAGTACATCAATCATAAGAAAACAAGATGAAAGTTTTGAAAACAGATCTACATTTCACTATGAACACACAGACACGAAGATCACGCTAATCGGAGTTGAAACGGAAAAGATATGAACTAAACAAAATTAAAGACACTAATTACTAGATTAGATTTTACACAAATTTTAATTACAGAAAATAGTAGTGAAATTTATATAATTTGAAAGATCTTTTTGAAACAAATCTAATGCAAGTAGAACGGATCAAATCAGAGTTAAACAAAGATTTTATGGCTAAAACAAAACCAGTGGCAAAACTATAGTTTATTCCAATCTGAATTTGCAAACTTAAATAAATAAAACGAAATTTTAGGTCATCTAGACTGCACCTCATTAAGGAGAAAACGCAGGGGTTTGGAAGGAAATTTGCGTAGACTCACTGAACGGTGGAGAGGGGAGCGCGGGTTGAGATCCTCAAAGATGTAAGGGCCTTTTTGAAAAACGGTAACCGAAGGGGTGTAGATCTATTCTGGCCGCTGGATCTGAAATGGAGGGCGAGGATTAGATCGGCAGGAGTTGGCGGCGCTGTCTGTCGGAGAAGACGAAGGCGCGGTGGCGCCATCGCCGGAGTTGGGCGGTGCTCTCGGTTTAGGAGCTAGGGTTCACGGTTTGGCACGGAGAAAACGCGAGGGTGCTCAGGAGCTCGGTGTGGACTCACCAAGAGTGAAGATGAGGCCGACGTGGGTTTCTGGACGGCGGAGAGATTGGCGAGGCGGCGGCGGGGCTCTGCAAGGTTCGGTGAGATCCAAACTCGGCGGTTGCAGTGAGTTAGGGCACGAGGCGGCCCGAATTTTCGGAAAGGGAGAGGCGGCGGGTACCAGGGATCTTTATAGGAGGGCTCGGAGTGTTTAGCAAGGCAGGAAGAGGGCGTAGGCCTGGCGGACTCGTGCACGGGCTCGTAACCGAGCCGGAGTCGTAGGAGGGAGAGGGAGTTGACAGGTGGGGCCATGGTGTCGGCGAGAGGAGGAGGGAAGTGACGCGAGCGCTGAGCGGCTGACGCAGCGGGTCCGCCAGTCAGCGACAGGTGGAGGAGGCCGCGCGCGTTGCACTCGGGAGCGATCGGCGTGGGAATGGGCCGACAGCGGCCCATGCGGAGGAGGCAGAGCGCGGGCGCGCTGCAGCGGCAGAGAAGGAGAAGCGAGCCGGCAACGGCCCAAGCCGGAGAGAGCAAGGTGAAAGGCCGAGTGAGCGGGGGAAACGGAGACAGGCCGAGCTGGGCCAAGAGTCGGGCCACGCGGGAGGAGAAAAGGGGAAGGGGAGAGGGCCCAGAGAAGGAAGCCGGACCGGGTCAGCAGCAGGCCGAAAGAAGGAGAGAGGCGCGGGCCTTCGGGCCAAAACCGAAAGGAGAGAGGGGGAGAAGAGTTTTGCCGTTTTCTTTTATTTCAAGACCTTTCCAAAACACTTTCAAAACAAATTTGAATTCTTTTGAACTTTTGAAATGGGTCCTTGGGTGAATGAATAGATTTTGAAATTTTGAACTTTTCCAACTTTTTGAAAAACAAAAGTCTTTATTTCCAAAACCCTTTTCAAAAGCATTTTGAATTTGTTTTCAATTTAAACCAAAACCACCCATTCCAATAAATCCAATGCAATGGCATGAATGCTCAACATGTTGCTAAAACCCTAGGATATTAATTTAGAGAAAATTTTTATTTCCCTACATTTTATGAGCACAAAAATTCATAAATAAATCATTTTAACTCTAATTTCAAAAATACAAATTTCAGGGTGTGATAATATAATACAATGATATATACATCGCTTTGTCCGACACCTTGTTATTTTGGTATGAATTTGGAATAAAAGGTACGATTTTGCTGAAATAAGAAAATATTTATGCAAAAGGCAAAGGTGTTCTATTGACCTCCCAACTCACTCGTAATATAGCTCGTAATGATTTGCTGCACGTTAGTCGTTTGTTTCAAAAAAACTAAGGTCCTATCTATTTGATCCCATGTTCTAAAGTTTAGCTACTAAATTTTAAACCACTTTAGCTCCGGAGACTACAAATAAAAAATCTAAAATACTTTCTAAAGTTTAGACCGTCTCATCAAAACTTTAGACCACAAAAGTAAGCTAAAGTGGTCTAAAGTGTTCGTCCTTAACTTTAGTCAACTAAACTTTAAACATGAGAATCAAGTGAAGCCTGCTTCATAAAAATAAAGGTTGTCCTACATTACTATATACCTGCAAATGATTAGTGTGTTTGTATCAAAGGAAGATTATTTTATTCTTCTTCCTATTCTTACCCAAAGTCTCTTTGCTCGTTTTCACCGTAGGTATAATCTAATTGTCGGTGTTTTGAAGTCCGATGAGTAAATTTATTTGCGCCGCACTGTTCTAGGAAGACGATGGTAGCACTTGAGACACAAAAAAAAGTATATTGTTTTAGGACAGAGCCCTACGTCCAGTCTTAGAGAGAGTAGCGAGTTCATGTTCCTCGATTTAAGTGCTCTGAGGGCTTTTAATGAAAGGGTTCTGTAAGAAAAATGGACCTCGGTCCATGTGACTTTGAATTTTGGTGTTTGATGAATAACATAACCAATTTGGACTAATGTGTTTGCAAATGTTTGTTTTGTAGTCCAATAGGGTGCAAATGTGACTTGGACAAAGGCAACATGGTGATCTGATGATCAACACCTCAAGCAAGATATTTGAAGCTCAGTAGAAGACTTACCAAGATCAAGCAAAATCCAAGGCACAAGAATGGAACCAAGACGGCGCAAGAAATCGCAAAGAAACGAAGCAAATGGGACATCGGACGCTGCATCGGACGCTAACCGTACAAGCGTCAGGACGCACCGATGGTAACCCTAGCTCAAGACAGCGCCAGCAGAAGCATCGGACGCTAAGACCAAGCACATCGGACGCTATAGGACCCATGCGTCCGATGCCTATGCAGAGAGGTTCTAGAGAGGCTCTGATGACATCGGACGCGTCAGATACCGCCACATCGGACGATGTCAGAGTCCTATGTGACTCAGTGCCAGGTCGACAAAACTAGCCGTTATGTGACATCGGACGCGCGTCCGATGCTCCCGACAGGAGCGTCCGATGCTACGTAGAAAAGTCCATCTTTGGCGTCCAACGACTCTATTTAGTTGGGGCTCTAAATATTTCCCCATGGCCGGCCAAAACAGAATGGTTGGAGCTCAAGGAAGGGTACCAAGTGCTTAGACACATATTTAGTTGCTCTAGACACGAAAGTGCTTAGTGATATACTAGGTGATTAGTGTAGGTACTTTACGAAGTGCTTAAGCTAGTTATACCATCGCTTTGCGCTTGCTCTAGGTGTCATACCTAGTGTTTAGTGAGCTTTGCATACCTCTTATCTACCGGTGCTTGTGCGCACCGTTGTTGTACATTAGAGGGGCTTGTAGTCTTGCGAGATGACACCAACTGCGTTTGTGGTGTGGCCTCCACCGTGTACCGAAGGGAACAATGCCCGCGGCGGTTCAGCCGGAAGCTTGATAGTGAAGATGGCGGGGAACATCCGGGAGAGGCTTTGCCACGAGTTGCTTAACCGGAGACCCACTTGCACATGGGGAAGGCCTGAAGCTATCCACGGAGTTACTCGGCCGGGAGCTTGGCCCTTGCAAGGGATTCCTTGCGAGGGGCTCCAACGAGGACTAGGGGAAAGCTTGCGCGCTTCTCGATACCTCGATAAAAATACCAGAGTCGTCGACGGGAGGTTGCATCTCTACCACACTCTTTAGCTTCCGCATTTACGTTGCTGCCTTGGTTGTGTGTTTTATCTTTCCTAGTTTAGTTGATAGGCTATTTGATAGGTTTGGAACCTACGTTGCATAACTCTTTTGCGGTAAAGATAGCAACACACCTAGCAAAGCCGTAGTTGCACATAAGGTAGTTTACTTTCTTGCATAGGTTTTGCTTAGTTGGAAATTAGAGGTCTTAGTTTAGAGTAAAAGTTTTAAGTTGCCTAATTCACCCCCCCCCCTCTTAGGCGTCACGGTCCTTTCAATTGGTATCAAAGCCGGTTGGCTCATTTGTTGACTCTTGGCTTCACTGCCTTCGAGACGACGCCCCTAAGAGTGGTTGAGATGGATACCTCTAGGCCTCCGCACTTTGACGGCATAAACTTTCCATACTATAGTGCTAGAATGGCTTGCTACCTAGAAGCGGTTGATCTTGGTGTTTGGAGAGTCACTCGCGATAGGATGAGACCCCCTAAAAATCCCATCAAGTTAACCGCGGGTGATGAAAAAGAAATTCATCTTAATGCTAGAGCAAAAAATTGCTTGTTTGAATCCTTTAGCATGGATGTGTTTAACCAAGTTTTTACTTTACAAACATCTCATGAAATTTTGTTAAAACTCCATGAGCTCCATGATGGTACAAGTAATGTTCGTGAGCAAAAACATCACCTAACTAGAACAAGTTATGATTCCTTTAAAATGAATGATAATGAACTTGTTCATGATATGTATTCTCATTTCAATCTAATTATCAATGAGCTCAATTCTATTGTAATTACAAAGCTAGGTGATGCGGATATTGTGAGGAAGATCATCTTCGTGCTTCCAAAGAACAAGTACTCCCTCCATATAGGAAATAGAAGTCCTTTAGGACAGCAACACGATCTCCAAAGCATAACTTTGACCACTTGTTTCTTCAAAAATATTTATTGTAAAGTAGTAGATGTATATTTTTATGAAAGTACTTTTCAAGAAAAATTTATTTATATGATTTTTACATCTCTAAACTAAACAATTTTAAAGTTATTCATGATTTATATTCCTAATGTTTGACTCAAACCTTGTCCAAAAGGACTTCTATTTCTTATATGGAGGGTGTATGCAACCATCATCACCATCCTCCACAACATGGAAGACTTGAGCACCATGACCCCGCCATTGTCATTGGCAAATTGGTGGCATTTGAAATGTCATACAAGATTGGTCAAGAAGAAGCCACTTCATGAAGCAAAGGCATTGCTCTCACATGTAATGAGCACAAGAAGATGAAGGGCAAGAAGCAAGTTGAGACAAGCTCAAGCTCAAGCTCCTCAAGTGATGAGGAAAAAGAAGAGGATGATGATTATGAATCAAGTGACGATCAAGCCTCCACCTCCTCCAACTCCTCCTTAGATGATGAAATAATCAAGCTTGTACGAGGAGTTGAGAGGATGATCCGCAAGCTCAATGTCAAGGGTGTGCCCATCACAATTGAAGATTGCCTCTTCACCAATCAAAGATGAGAGAAAAGAAAAAATGGATGTTATGGATGTGGCAAGAGAGGGCATTTTGCGGAGGATTGTCCAAAACAAAAGCCCACACCCAAGGACAAGAAAAAGAAGGGATGCAAGGCCAAAACCCTCACCACCATCAAGACATGGGATGATTCAAGTGAGGATGAAGCCCAACATAAGAGGCGTGGCCACAAGCACTCATCATCAAGCTCCTCACATGTGTGCCTTATGGCACGAGGTAACACAAATTCTATCTCTAGTGATAGTGATAGTGATAGTGATAGTGATAGTGATAGTGATAGTGATAGTGATAGTGATAGTGATAGTGATAGTGATAGTGATGATGAGCTACCTTCTTATGATCAACTTGTGCAAGATAATCTCAACTATGCTAAGGCTTGCACTAGTCAACAAAAAATGCTTTAAAAGAAAAATTAGATAGTTCTCAACAAGCTTATAATGCTATGCTTGATCAATATGAATCTTTTTCAAACCTTAATGTTGAGCTATCTAATAAAATTGAGAAACTAGAAGCTAGTGCAAGCACAAGTGATAGCACAATTAATGATGAGCAACTTGTGAAGAAAAATGAAAAACTAAAAGCAAAGTTAGCTAGCACACAAGATGCTTACAAAAGTTTGCTTGCTAAAATGGAAATCATGTGCAAACATTGTGATGAGCTAATTAACAAAGTTGCTAATCTTGAAACCATCAGAGCAAACACCAAGAGGCACCTAAAATTAAAAACTCAATTCTTGATATGCCTAAAAAGGATGCCTCTACTTCTTGCATTGATTTGCTCGATTTAGACTCACCCATATGAAAACAAGCTTGTGTTGAGGATGTGATTGTAGAAACATGTACACAAGAAGTTGCAATGGAGAATAAGTTGCTAAGGCAAGAAGTGGCTCGCCTCACCATGGACTTGACTCAAGCAAAGGGCAAGACAAAGCAAACTTGAACTCCTCAAGATAACACCATCAAGGGATTGAAGAAGCTTGATGAGGAGCAAATTGTGGTTTGTTATGTTTGCCACAAGGAAGGCCACAAGTCCTATGAATGCAAGGTGAAGCAAGGGGGGGGGATAAAAATAAGAAAGAGAAAAACAAAAAGCAAACAAGCAAGCTCTCCAACACCTACACCAACAAGGTGAACAAGAAGGCCTCCACACCTTATCTTTTGAAGAAGAAGAATGACAAGGTTGTAGCCATCAAGGTGAACAAGCTAGCCAACAATGGAGCCAAACACATTTGGGTGCCCAAGGACATTATCTCAACCATGAAGAGCACCAAAAAGGTTTGGATCCCAAAAGGGAAGTGAGTAGTCAAGTGAACTTTGGGGAATTTGGAGACTTCGCAAAGTTTGGATGCATGTCATGGGGTGCATCACATTAATGTCATTGCCAAGTATGTTTGTGGCTACTATGGACCCAAGTTCCCCTTCCCATGCTAGGTAACTAGATTTAAATTCTTGTAATTTCTTTAGCATCTAGTTCCTTTCATTTGCCTATGATTGCATTTGCATTTTTAAATTCTCTGTCATGCATACACTAGGCTTATCATATGGTAGTTTGCTCGGTATCACTCTCATCCTTGGAGCAAACCTACATGGTTTAATTTGCTTAGGAGCACGGCGCATAGCTTCTCTTACTTGTATTTATCTTATATGTGCCAAAGTCCAAATAGTAGATAAACTACCTCAATTATCATCTTCAATTGATGTCACATTTCTAGTGATGTCAACTTGCAAAATGGTAGTTTGACCTTACAAGTCAATGTGCATGTCTCCTATAAGTATTTCAAACATGTATGCACACTTTTAGGGGGACTTTACTCTACAATTTGGAGTTTTGAGATTAACACTACTTTCAAGTTTATCATGTGTGTAGTAGTCTCATTGCAAGGAAAATGGAGTCCCCGGGCGATAATCCATTTTAGTATCTACATGTGGTATTCTTAACCAATATCATTATGTTGATTTCAATTTGATACTCTTATATGATTTCTCTGTGCATTATATAGATTAAACTCCTTTGTGCATTAATTCGCTAGTTATGCATATACTTTGTCTCCCACCATATGTATGCATACACTTAGAGGAGTTTAGTTTATATAATGTGAGCGTCAAGTTTTGTGATCAATCTCACTCCACATAAAAGGATCACAAAATTTGACCCTTCCTAGTGTTTGATTCCAAAGGGGGAGAATTTGAGGGACCAAAGCAAACCCAAACTTAAAATAGCAAATAAATAACCAAAATAAAAACATCAAATTTTTATGGTTATAACTTTGGGATGGTCCGAGAGAGGGAGAAAGTGGATTATGGAGTTAGGGGGAGGCTTAAATCCATAATGCCACAAAGTGACTATATAGCAAGGGCAAGATATGTTATGATAAGTACTTTTCATTTTGGTATCTTTTAGCATCATATGATCTTGTCTTTGCATAGCATCCTAGCAAGTAGATTGCATTTTTTATGTATCTATTATTTGCTTGCTTTGGTTGTGTTGTCATCAATCACCAAAAGGGGGATATTGTAAGGAAAATGGACCTCGGCCCATGTGACTTTGAATTTTGGTGTTTGATGAACAACATAACCAATTTGGACAAAAGTGTTTACAAGTGTTTGTTTTGTAGTCCAATAGGGTGTAAATGTGACTTGGACAAAGGCAATGTGTTGATCTAATGATCAACACCTCAAGCAAGACATTTGAAGCTCAGTAGAAGACTCACCAAGATCAAGCAAAATCCAAGGCACAAGAATGGAACGAAGACGGCGCAAGAAATCGCAAAGAAACGAAGCAAATGGGACATCAAACGTTGCTTCGGACGCTGACCGTTCAAGCGTCGTACGCACCGATGGTAAACCCTAGCTCAAGACAGCGCCAACAGAAGCATCGGACGCCGAGACCGAGCACATCGGACGATACAAGACCCATGCGTCCGATGCCTATGCAGAGAGGTTCCAGAGAGGCTCTGAAGACATCAGACTCGTCAGATACCGCCACATCGGACGCTGTCAGAGTCCGATGTGACTCAGTGCTAGGTCGGCAAAACTAGCCATTATGTGACATCGGACGCGCATCCGATGCTCCCGACAGGAGCGTCTGATGCTACGCAGAAAAGTCCATCTTTGGCGTCCAACGACTCTATTTGTTTGGGGCTCTATATATTTCCCCATGGCCGGCCAAAACAGAATGGTTGGAGCTCAAGGAAGAGTACCAAGTGCTTAGACACATATTTAGTTGCTCTAGCCATCAAAGTGCTTAGTGATATACTAGGTGATTAGTGTAGGTACTTTGCGAAGTGCTTAAGCTAGGTAGACCACCGCTTTGCGCTTGCTCTAGGTGTCATACCAAGTGTTTAGTGAGGTTTGCATACCTCTTATCTACCGGTGCTTGCGCGCACCGTTGTTGTACATCCGAGGGGCTTGTAGTCTTGCGAGATCACACCAACCGCGTTTGTGGTGTGGCCGCCACCATGTACCGAAGGGAACAAGGCCCGTGGCGGTTCGGCCGGAAGCTTGATAGTGAAGACGGCGGGGAACATCCGGGAGAGGCTTTTGCCACGAGTGGCTTAACCGGAGACCCACTTGCGCATGGGGAAGGCCCAAAGCTATCCATGGAGTTACCCGACCAGGAGCTTGGCCCTTGCGAGGAATTCCTTGCGAGGGGCTCCAACGAGGACTAGGGGAAGCTTGCGTGCTTCTCGATACCTTAGTAAAAATACCGGAGTCATCGACGGGAGTTTGCATCTCTACCACACTCTTTAGCTTCTGCATTTACGTTGCTACCTTGGTTGTGTGTTTTACCTTTCCTAGTTTAGTTGATAGGTTTGGAACCTAGGTTGCATAACTCTTTTACTGTAAAGATAGCAACACACCTAGCAAAACCGTAGTTGCACATAAAGTAGTTTACTTTCTAACATAGGTTTTGCTTAGGTGGAAATTAGAGGTCTTAGTTTAGAGTAAAAGTTTTAAGTTGCCTAATTCACTGTTGACGGAAGTTATAGCATGTTTTACCTTATCAAAATACCGTCAACAGGCCTCGGTTTAAAGGAAGAATAGCATATCATGAGCATATTTATCACTAATAAGTTCCACTTGTACTCTTAGCTTGTGAACTTGTAGGAGATGGCAAAATGAACAAAATGAGGCTAGGTGGGCCCACCAAGGGGGTCGGCTGACCCCACCATTGGGCCACCTCGGCCATGGTGACATGGCATGATCCAAGGGAAGCATGTTCAAGCCAATATCAACCATTGGATCAAGCATGTGCTTTTGCTCATTGGTGCAAGATGAGAAGCACATGGATTCATGGGTCCACACCGAAAACCAAACGCAACCAACTTCACAAGACTCGCTCCATGACATGTGGGGTCACCAAGGGAGAGAAGAAGGTGGGCCAGCCCTGTCATAGGGGGGTCGGCCGACGCCCCCCCCTTGGTGGGACCCAATAGAACTATTCATCAGGGTGACATCAGCACCTTCTAGAAGAGGTACCCCGGGCCCACATGTCAGGGACAGGGGTCGGCCGACCCCATGGTGACCCTCATCCAAGTCGGTGGCAATGTGCATGTTTCACACGTGAAGAATATCCAAGCCATTCATCCAAGTCGGTTGTCATGGCGGTGGATCCAAGGGTGAAGAGAGGAGGATCACGCGGATCGCTGACGTGGCACCGGAGTAGCCCCTACTCCACCTCCACTATAAATAGAGGCCTTCACCCTCTCATTCAACACACCACAAGGAGGAACTCTCCACTCTCTCTCAAGATGTAGTACTAGTAGTAGTGCTTGGAGTTAGAGTGCGTCTCTGGTCTTCAGCTCTATTCTTCCGGGAGGTCTGGTATGGTTCTTGTATTCCTTTCTTTCCTTGTAAGACTTGAGTTATTTTATATAGTTATCTTCTCTACTTTGCCTTAGTACTTTACTTTATTGCAATATGACTAGTTATGTTGTAGTGGTTGTTAGCATTGTCATAGTTATGTGATAGCAAGATAATGGTACTATACCTTTGCGCTGGTTCACCGCCCTTAACCCGGTGCTCTAATCAGTTCCACCGGATGTAGGATTAGAGTAGTGAGATGTAGTGTAGACGTGGTGTCTAGACTATACGCTTGCCTGTGTCTGCGGCTTGCTCCATGGTTTGTTTGTGGTACCTAGTAGGGGTGACAGACCTATCTAGGATTTTATTCCACCACGTGTGGGCAAGTTATTAAAACGTAGGTCTTCTTGTGCTAGGCGGCTTAGCACCCTTCTCATCCCTTTCTGTTGCTAAGTGGCTTAGTGACCCGAAGTGCAATTGTGTATGAACATTGATCTTGCTTGATATAACATGTCTTGCTAAGTTAGAACCTTGCAAGTAGAGATAGATTTCTAGAAACCTTAGGCTCGCTCGTTGTTCTCCTCGCTCGCTAGACTACTCTTTTATCTTTGTGACCTCTCCTGTGTGTGTCACTGCTCTTGTCATATATATCACTTACCCCCACTCTGGTTTAGTTGGTATATTAGTTAGTGGATACATGATAGTTAGTTATCACATTCTTTAATCATTGCTTCCCTGTGGATAAATACGATACCCTGGAATACCCCTAGGTGAAATGCTACAACGGTATGTTCTGTGCGCTTGCGGAATTATCCAATAGACATAAGAAATACCAACAAACATTTCTAGCACCGTTGCTAGGGATAGATTCAAACTCTATTCTTAGTAGCAACGCTAAGAAGTGTCAACAAGCATTTCTGGCGCCGTTGCTGGGGAAGCAATTGGTGAAAGATTTTGATACTAACTTTGATGTCTACTAATCTATGTTACCACTAGCTATTGTGGGATTACCATTGTTCTGTTGAGTGTGGAATAAACAGGACATCAACCGTCTCGACCTTCCGGTGTTTTCCACAAGATAAAAAAAAGAAATAAAATCAAGGAGCCTAGGATGCCTGATCATTGATGAACCATCAACACCTTGGCCTTGCCATATCACAGGTGAGTATATGTATACATTCTAACCCTGTGTAGAAATGAAGAGAAGGTCACCGTCAAAGACAAAATGATATCATCATGTGACGGAACAAAAGCACTCGCAATCATGTCTCAGATTGTGGGAGTCTTTCAAGGTATGTGAGACCCTACCGACAGGCAACCTTGAGTTATCCTTTTATTTATTTATTTCATACCACTGCATGTTTGCTTGAATCATCATATATTGCTTTCTTTGGCTATGCCTACAAATTCATGCATATCATTCATTTAAATTGATTATATTTCCTTTCCAAAACCATAACATGTTTGTTTAATTGCATTCGTCCATCTCATTTGCATTTTTTCATAAAAATATATAAAAAAATGATCCTATGCTTCACCTTTTATGCTTAGACGTACTATTCAATGGATCTTGTGTAGTCCTTCTTGTTTCCTTTTTCTATTCTATGTATGCTTTGGTTTTGGATTACTTCGCGAGTATACTCCCAAAGGCTTTTAAATTAAGCATGGTGCTTAGGTTAACTAGCCTTCCTTGATCAAATTAAGCATGGTGCCTAGTTTGATTATTGAACTAAAAATTACTTGTATAGAATTTGGATGTACATTTGGACTAACCCCTGCAGGAAAACATCAAAATTTCGGTGGGTAAGTCATGAGATCATTCTTGGAGATGAAGCAAGGCTTGAGATTGAAATCAATGGTGAAATTCCTACTCATTGGCTCTCAAAACTAAGAGCCCTTGCCGATAGGTAATTCGGTATGTATCCACATTTGATTCTCCATTGCTCTCTTACTTTGCCTTTCCACTTTGGGTTGTCATGTTTGAATTTCCAAGAACCCAACTTTCTTTCCTGCATAAAACTTTGATAAAAGCTTTCACAAAGATTTTGAGAGTTTTTGGGTACATGAAGGGGTCGCCCGACCCCCATTGCACCCATTCAGTGCTCCTCTTGCTTTTTGTGACACAAACCTTATGGTGGGAGCATGGTGCAAGTTTGGAAGTGATAGGGGTGGCAGCTTGGTCGGCCGACCCCATATCCTTGTCATTCCTTGTCACACTTCACCCATGTGATCTTGTCTAGCATTAGGCTGGTTCTGCACTTAAATTTGTGGGAGAAGCAGGAAGAGGGGGGTCGGCCGACCTCCCTATGACTCCTCCACCACATCTCCCATTGTGGCTATGAAAGAGCATGCTTGGTATCTCATTTTTCATTGCATCAATTCTCTAAATTTTCCTCTTGCTCTTGAGCCATCTCTTTCTCTCTCAAGTTTTAAGTGCCAGCTTCTCTTGAGTTTGTAAAAGGAAAAGAGAAAAAGTAGTTGGCATCTTCTGGTTTCCATTTGCCAAGCTTGATTTGATCTCTCATGATTCACCTAGAATGTACGTGGAGGTTTCAAAACCCACATCATTGATGTGTGGAGTCAACCATGACCCACAAGAACAATCAACTCGGATGCTAACCGCTAACGTTAATCCTCTCCTTCCAAGTTGTGTTTTATTTCTCTCTTGTTGCAAGAATCCTGATATACTCAAGAAGGTGCAACAAGTGGAAAGCAAAAGTTCATCAAGATGTACGAAGAGTGATGTCACACCCTGAAATTTGCATTTCTTGAATTAGAGTTAAAATGATTTATTTATGAATTTCTGTGCTCATAAAATATAGAGAAATGAAACTTTTCTATAAATTAAAATTTATCCTAGGGTTTAGAAACATGTTTGTGCATCCATGTTGGAGCATTTGAGTTTTTGTGATGTGTGGTTTTGGCTAAAATTCTATTTGAGTTCAAAATGATTTGCAAACAATTTTGAAAATGTATTTCTTATAAAAGGGTTTTGAAAATAAAGTCCTTTTGTTTCTCAAAAAGTTTGGAAAAGTTTAAAATTTCAAAACTTGATGTTTCTCCTAAAGTTTCAAATCAAAAGTTTGAGAGGATTTCAAATTGGATTTGAGAATACTTTTTTTGAAATCAAAAAGGAAAAATGAAAAGGCATTTCCCTCTCTTCCCTCACCCTTCTCCCTATCTGGCCCGAAGGCCTGCCCTTTTTCCTCCTTTCAGCCCGAGTGACCCAGCCCGAGCGCCCCCTCCCTTCTCCCTTGGGCCGCATCGCCCCGGCCCAGCCAGCTCCCACCTCTCCCTCCTTTCTCCCGCATCAGGCCGACCCTCTCTCCATTTTGCACGGCCCACGTTGATCCGGCCAACCGGCCCAGTTCCGCAACCACGCCGCCAGCCCAAGAACGCTCGCGTTTGCATCAGCAGCGCGCTCGCCTTCTCCCTCGCTGACACCGCGTCCCCGCCTGTCAGTGCCTCCTTCCTCCTGTGTCCGGCCGGGACTCGAGCCTGAGCTCCGACTCCTCCCCTACGTCTCCTCTTTGCCTTGCTCCCCAAACCCGAGCCCTCCTATAAGTCTCCCGAGTCCCCCGCCGCCTTTCCCTGTTTGTAGTTTCGAGCTCTCGTGCCCTAAATTGCCGACACCAAAGCTCCGCAACCGCAAGATCTCCGCGGCTGTCTGCTCGTCGCGCCAGCGTGTTCCAACGCCCGCAAGAGGTTCCTACCGCTCCGTCTTGATCTCCCGAAGCTAGCCGAGCCTTTTCTCCTCATCTTCTCCCTCTGTTTGATGGTCTAATTGCTTGCCGTCGTGTTTTCAGAGCCGCCGCCGCCTAACCGAGTCGCCAGCCATCCCTGAGGTCTCCCCGTCGACATTGTTGGGTCAGGTGAGATCTCCTTGAGCTCCTGGTTCGATTGAACTAACTCCTATGGTCTCTATCGCCATCTAGCTCGAGTTCGAGCAGCGCCGCCACAGTCCGGCCATGGCGCCGCCATGGACCACCGCCCCCACCTCAACTCCGGTGAACAGCGCCGCCTGGCCGTTCCCGATCTAACCGGGACCCTCCAATCCTGATCCAATGGCCAGGAACACCCCATACCGCTTCGACGACACTTTTGATAAAGAACCCCTCGGTTTCTTCAAAATAGAACCCGCCGTCCTCCCTCCGTGATCAAATCTCATCCATCGGTTTCAGATCCAACCGCCCACAATAGTCGATACCCCTTCGGCTGATGTTTTGCTAAAGAGCCCCTCAAGTTTCTATGTATCAACCCGCGCTCCATCTTGACCTGTTCATTGAGTCATGAGAAACTTTCAACAAAGTCCCTGCGCTTTCTCCATAACGAGGCGCAGTCCAGCCGAAAATCAGATTTGTTTTATTTATTTGAAAATTACAAAATCAAGTTTAATTTATTTACAAAACTGCCACTGACTTTAAACCCCTATAACTTCTTCGTTTTAACTCCGATTTAGTCCGTTCAACTTGCGTTAGATTCGTTTCGAAAAGTTCTTTCAAAATATATAACTTTCACCACTGTTTTATGTAATTAAAATTTGTGTTAAATCTAATCTAATAATTAGTGTCTTTAATCTTGTTTAGTTCATATCTTTTTCGTTTCAACTCCGTTTAGAGTGATCTTCGCGTCTGTGTGACCGTAGTGGCACGTAGATTTGTTTCCAAAACTTTCTATCTTGTTTTATTATGATTGATGTACTGTTCTAATTATAGGCTATGTTTGCTTTGCATGACTGCTTTTGGATGCTTGTGTGGTGTTCTGTGATCGTATGTCCAGTCGGTGAGTTGTACGTTGGTGATCAAGAAGAAGTTCGTGATCAAGAGTTCAAGATCAAGAGTCAACCTTTGGAAGTATACAATTCAACAGAAGAAGGATCTTGAGTTTAAGGCAAGTATAGTAATCAAGTTTTCTTTTCGCAATCATGATCATGTTACTTAATTAATGTATGCAACGAATGATAAAAATGACGTATTAGCAACTTAAGAAATTATCTGTACGAGCACCTTCGGGATTTACAGTGCAACTGTTGGGGGTTATATGGCTCTGGCTTTAGCTCAGTATGAGGACCTTTTCTAGCTTGTTAGAGGTTACCGAAAGGCGCAAGAGGGGCTCCGATCTGTATGGTCTTGGCCGACCAGGTTGGTGCATTTTGTCTTTTGTTAGTCACCGCTTGGAGGGGAGATTCATGCTTATTGATGGGGAAACCTAGCGGCCCTAACTTGTTAGACGAACCTTTGAAAGGCTTCATCGTGAACCCTGCCGACCTTCCTTGGAAGTGGGTTAAGAGGCTGGCTCCCTCGGGCGAAAGGGCAATTCACGTCTCGCAGTGAAAGTGTACACCTTTGCGCAAAGTTTATTAAACTGATATATCAGCCTTGCTCAAGGACACGAGCGGCCTTGAAGACTTTTACATTTATGACTTTTGTTGGTTAACATGTTCATTATTTACCGTTTTATGCTATTCATTATTTATGTTACATTGATCATGAGACTTGGGATCTATATCACTTGTTGCTATACTTGTGGAGTTCGACATGGACTCACTCTTGCTTTTCCCCACACCTCAGAGAGTTAAACTTTGGAGAAGCTTAGGCTTGTGATCAACCAGTCAGTTGTCCCTATGAAGTTGGTGCCTCCATCTGAAGATCGGAGTGTCTTTCCGCTGTCTGCTCTTTAAGGTTATGTTCTTTTGTTTTATATACGTTATATAAGAGCATTGTCTTTCGATATTACCCTTTATTTGTTGCTATATGTGAGATTTGACTTCTTGGGCTCACATATGGTGTATACCTGGTTTTGTTCTTAAAACCGGGTGTGACAAGTGACTCACAAGGCTCACACATGGAGGATCAACTCATTACATCAAGGTATGATGTTTAGGCTTAACCAAGAATGTTGCAAATGAAGGTTCTACCACATGCACTCACCTGCATGTGTGACATGAACCCTTTACACAAGTCAGGTATGGATAATGACTTTGAAAATGGATTAAGAATCTTTCTATCATGCTAAAACTGGGCAACTTAATTATGAATATCACCAATCTATTGACATTCATGATCCTACCTTGTATCTCATGCTTTGTTGGGTGCTCATGATCTATGCCTAAAGATGTGTGAGAACCTTAAAAATGATGAACTAATAATGTTTTATCCTCTGCTAAAAATAATATGTGTCTTGCCTTTAGTTGCATATAATCTGTGACAAGATGTCTCCCATGAAATAGGCTCTTCGGAGCAGTCTTTCCTTGTCTTTAGAGCTTCTTGTTCTCTATCCTTGCAAGTTATGCCTTTGTGCTCTATGTACCTACACCTAGAAGGTTGACAATATAAAGACACTTTATTCACACATGCTTAAAATGGACCAAACTAGTCTTTGTTTATGCTTCACCATGATTGTATTACCAAACAACCACTCCCGTGTGAGAGGTATTGGTTGTATAAATCATGGGGACTAACCATTGACATGGAGAGTGTGAAAAGGTGTACAAGTGCAGGTATGGTGACAGAAGTAAGGCCATGGTGCAATCCAAGTCATAACATCAACACCATGTCACATTGAAAAGAGCAAGCTTGGGGGAGGAGCCCCTCCCCCACTAACTATGGCAACACAAGAGCATTGACGAGAACAAGCTTGGGGGAGGAGCCCCTCCCTTGCCAAGGTAAGTATTTTTATCCCTTTACTTTTGTTTTATTACATCTAGCAAAAATTTGAATAAAAGAATAAACAGACCTCCTGTTGATATTGCTTCATGAACATCCCATCCTTCCTATCTTGAAAATGATGACTAGTTGCCTTGCTAATGTTTCTCTAGTGCCTAGTTTACAACTTAGTATTTCTCTAAGTATGGATTACTTAGCTCATTTAAACCATCATGAACCTGAAAACTTTGTGGGTTGCAAGTGCTAAAACTAAGTCTAAGTTGTTGAGAGACATGATATAGTGATACAAGAGCTGCTATAATATTGTTCTAAGCATGATAGATTACCGGAGAATTTATTCTTAAAATGATCAAAATCTTAATTGTTCCTCAATGGTGATAAATTCCTACCACAGCCATATATGCTTTACATGTTTACAAACCTTCTACATAGGCTATTTGCTTTGTATTGAGTGTTGTCGAGTCTTGTTGACCCTTGTTAAGAGACTTTTCATGCTCCTAAGATCAAGATCACGTACACACCTCATATACATGCTGCTTCTACACTGGAAGTACGCAAAAACATGCCTTTCATTTCCACCAAATAGGTTGCTTCATACTCCAAGTGTTAGGAAACCTCTCTCAATTATTTAGTAGATGAGACTCAAAAGGCTAGGCAAAATAAAGATGAAAAAAAAGATGGACAAGTGAAAGTCTATGAAAAAAAAACAAAAAAAATGCTAGCCATGTCTCATTAGAAAAGAGAGAAAAAGAAAAAGAAAATAGAGAGATAGATCTTATCAAATAAAAAAGCAATCTAGTCCACCATACACCACACACTTGCACATCTTGATCTGGGAGTATGACACTTCTCTTCAAGGATCTGAGCTTTGACTTCGCAACAAAATGCAAGTAAGTATGCCATCTTCTTTCATCTCTACCTTGAGCTACACATAAGCATGTTTAGAAGTAGGATGAAATAAAGAAGGCAACACTTATCATATGCCTTGGTGAGGAATCATACACCATTTGAGCGACATGAGAGAACCATATGAGGAACATTAAGTCTTTCTTTTGAAAAATATTGTAAAACCTCCGGTATGAAACTTGCTAAAAACAAGAAAGTTAGTGCTCAAGTCAAATTGTTCTATCTTTCAACCACCTAAGACAAAGGAAAAGCCATAAGCCCCATAGAGTACTAAGGTAATATGGGTGATTTACATAGCTAATTTTTCCATTCAAAGAGAAGAACTTTGTTGTGCACATGGTACTCTTGAAATGTGATGCATAGCAACAATACTGATCCACCGAGGCCAAGTTTGATTGTTTGCTCGGGACGAGCAAAGGTTAAGCTTGGGGGATCTTGTTGACGGAAGTTATAGCATGTTTTACCTTATCAAAATACCGTCAACAGGCTTCGGTTTCAAGGAAGAATAGCATATCATGAGCATATTTATCACTAATAAGTTCCACTTGTACTCTTACCTTGTGAACTTGTAGGAGATGGCAAAATGAACAAAATGAGGCCAGGTGGGCCCACCAAGGGGGTCGGCCGACCCCACCATTGGGCCACCTCGGCCATGGTGACATGGCATGATCCAAGAGAAGCATGTTCAAGCCAATATCAACCATTGGATCAAGCATGTGCTTTTGCTCAATGGTGCAAGATGAGAAGCACATGGATTCATGGGTCCACACCGAAAACCAAACGCAACCAACTTCACAAGACTTGCTCCATGACATGTGGGGTCACCAAGGGAGAGAAGAAGGTGGGCCAGCCCTGTCATAGGGGGGTCGGCCGACCCCCCTTGGTGGGACCCAACTGAACTATTCATCAGGGTGACATCAGCACCTTCTAGAAGATGTACCCCAGGCCCACATGTTAGGGACAGGGGTTGGCCGACCCCATGGTGACCCTCATCCAAGTCGGTGGCAAAGTGCATGTTTCACACGTGAAGAATATTCAAGCCATTCATCCAAGTCGGTTGTCATGGCGGTGGATCCAAGGGTGAAGAGAGGAGGATCACGCGGATCGCTGACGTGGCACCGGAGTAGCCCCTACTCCACCTCCACTATAAATAGAGGCCTTCACCCTCTCATTCAACACACCACAAGGAGGAGCTCTCCGCTCTCTCTCAAGATGTAGTACTAGTAGTAGTGCTTGGAGTTAGAGTGCGTCTCTGGTCTTCAGCTCTATTCTTCCGGGAGGTCTGGTATGGTTCTTGTATTCCTTTCTTTCCTTGTAAGACTTGAGTTATTTTATATAGTTATCTTCTCTACTTTGCCTTAGTACTTTACTTTATTGCAACATGACTAGTTATGTTGTAGTGGTTGTTAGCATTGTCATAGTTATGTGATAGCAAGATAATGGTACTATACCTTTGCGCTGGTTCACCGCCCTTAACCCGGTGCTCTAATCAGTTCCACCGGATGTCGGATTAGAGTAGTGAGATGTAGTGTAGACGTGGTGTCTAGACTATACGCTTGCCTGTGTCTGCGGCTTGCTCCATGGTTTGTTTGTGGTACCTAGTAGGGGTGACAGACCTATCTAGGATTTTATTCCACCACGTGCGGGCAAGTTATTAAAACGTAGGTCTTCTTGTGCTAGGCGGCTTAGCACCCTTCTCATCCCTTTCTGTTGCTAAGTGGCTTAGTGACCCGAAGTGCAATTGTGTATGAACATTGATCTTGCTTGATATAACATGTCTTGCTAAGTTAGAACCTTGCAAGTAGAGATAGATTTCTGGAAACCTTAGGCTCGCTCGTTGTTCTCCTCGCTCGCTAGACTACTCTTTTATCTTTGTGACCTCTCCTGTGTGTGTCACTGCTCTTAACATATATATCACTTACCCCCACTATGGTTTAGTTGGTATATTAGTTAGTGGATACATGATAGTTAGTTATCACATTCTTTAACCATTGCTTCCCTGTGGATAAATATGATACCCTGGAATACCCCTAGGTGAAATGCTACAACGGTATGTTCTGTGCGCTTGCGGAATTATCCAATAGACATAAGAAATACCAACAAACATTTCTAGCACCGTTGCTAGGGATAGATTCAAACTCTATTCTTAGTAGCGACGCTAAGAAGTGTCAACATTCACCTCCCCCCTCTTAGGCATCACGGTCCTTTGAGGTTCGTAAGCTAGGAATTTGAGGTAGGAGGAATCAGTTGTGGATCGTGGATCCCCTATAGAGGGGGCATGGATCCTCTTATATAGCTTTGGGGAGCATGTTATAGAGAAAAGTGGGTTCCCATTACCCGAGCGATCAATTAAGGGCCTAAGACTATCCGCACTCATGGATCTCTATATTCATCCTCTATAGTGCCTGGTCATCAAGATTCTCTCCTCTATACTCATTAATCCCGTATCCATCCAACCTCTATACCCCACTTGTCAGATTTTTTAATTAATTATATCCCGCTCCCTCCCCTTCCCTTCCCCTCTTTCACCACCCGCCACCGGACGCAGACCACCGCGGGCGGACGGCGGCCCCTCTTTCCCCTCCTCCTCTCAGGCCTCGCGGGCGGACGACGCCCCCACCTGCTCCGCGCCGCCCCCTCCCCGGCTGGTCCCCACCTCGCTCCCTCCAGCGGAGGACGGAGGCAGCACGGACGCGGCCCCTGCTCGTCCATGACAGTGGCGGGCGGGCGTCTCCATGGCGGACCCGGCGGGCGTCCGTGGCAGATCCGGCGGCCTCGCCCTCCCTCTTCTCCGGCGCGAACGGCGGGCGATGGCGTGGCCCGGACTTCTCCCTGCCTTGTTCCCTCTCTCTTCTCTGGCGCAGACGGCGAGCGGCGCGAGGACAGGCGGTCCCCACGAGTGCGTGTACCGGCAGTCTGGGAAGCCTCTAGGAATGGCGGTCGCGCGCGCGTGGAGGTCGCAATAGCGGCCCTTGGTGCGGCGGTTTTCAACCTGTACGCGCCGACATGGCCTCGTACCGGATGCCTTTACAGGCACCGGTGCGGATAGTCTAAGGGGAGGGGAAGTCATCGTTGAATCATGGTTGATGAGTCCTTCGTGTCTTGTCCCTGCTCCTGTAGATGTGGCAGAACAGGGTTGCTACATGTTCTAGCTCCTCACAACCAGGCATGATGCGTCGTGATAGTACCATGGGAATGGTGGTGGTTCACCAGCTGTCCTACGTGGCGAGATCTCGTTGTGGCGTCCGTCCTTGCCCATGGAGCTCTGGAGGGCGTCATGGCAACAATGTGGTAGGAGGTGACCATTCGGGGTGGTTGGTGGGCCCTCCCGACCCATTATGGCAGTGTTAACATCGACCTTGAGTACTTGGTCGAGGTCTTGCTGGTTTGGTTGATCTTGAGAGGATAGGCCTAAGCTCAAGCAACCCATCCCGTAGCAAGTGGGTCCATACACCTGTTGCGTCAGGTCACGTTTGGGTGATGTGGTTTCGTACTGATTGCCACTGCCCTACGGTGCAGTCTCGTCCGCATTGGGATGGTCAGAGGGATGGTGTCCTCTCTGTACCGATGATGTACATGGAGTGTGCATGTCTGTGTCAGAGCAGCCGAGCAGGCACGCTTGACGGCCCCAACTATTCCTTGTCCTTCTTGGAAAAACAAGACTAGTGGAGGTCGAGGCGGTCGTGATCTGTGTGGTAGAAGGAATAGGAAGAGGTCGAGTTAGACCGTGGGCTAACGTGGTCCGATCGATGCTGGAGCGGTTAAGAGGTGGTCTGCTACTGCTGGGCCTTGGCTAGCTAGTTGCAGGGACGGATCCAGCGGCGAGGGTGACCGCGGCTCAAGCCCCCCTCCCATCGTGCATCCCATGGAGGCCCCCAGAGCCCCTCCAACAATTTTTGTCATGGTTACTTTGAAGAGGAGATGTTGAAGGTTGAAGATAAACTTTCAGCCCCTCTTGAACTTTAATCCTAAATCCGTTAGTGGCTTGTTGGCCTACTTTGAGCAACCTTTAACCCATGCCCTGAGGTACTGGAGTTACATAACCCGACAGTGATGCACATTCATGCATCCAGTTTATGAAAGTGATAGACGTGACAACTAAGAGACTCTTTATATCTTTTCTAATTTACAGTAGAGATTTTAGTGAAAAACACCCTTCACATCAATTGAATATCTAAATACAGATAGGATACCT
Organism: Coix lacryma-jobi var. lacryma-jobi; assembly: GCA_009763385.1. Taxonomy (NCBI): domain Eukaryota; kingdom Viridiplantae; phylum Streptophyta; class Magnoliopsida; order Poales; family Poaceae; genus Coix; species Coix lacryma-jobi. The sequence goes on from CM019826.1 coordinate 43,425,736, forward strand.
AAATACGGATATCCTTTATTCCGGATTTCTCGCTAGCTAAAGATAGAGAGGGAGAATGACTTCCTAGACTGTATACAAGACATAGAAATGTCGGAGAGTATAAAGATATAGAAAACTGACTTCTATATGTTCATCTACTCCACCTATATCGATCAATTACTCCAAATAATAAGTTGGAGAGTATATTTTAGAAAGGTTCTTGAAGATGCTTTAAGACCCCACAATAAGGTCGGGACAGCACAGCCTGCAAATATATGTTCATCTAATCCACCTATATATCGATCATTTTTTTTCATTCAAGAAGAGAATAATGGTCGTGCATTTCATTTTTTTCATTGAAGAAGAAAGTATCAGTATTCCTCATATTTATTTATATATACATTACGAGAGACAGTCACTAGTAGAAAGATAATTTTTCCCGGCGTCTTTTTTTTTACTGGCAGTTTTAGTTACCACGCGCCTGTAGAAATAAAACGGTGGGCCTCAAGTCTAGAACCGTCTGTAGAAATCCATTTCTACAGGCGGTTTGTTAAGACAACCGCATGTAAAAATGTCTAATTTCTACAGATTTCTACAGGCGGTTTGTTACGAGAACCGTCTGTAGAAATACATGTGTTTTTTAAAATTCAATTTTTTTTAAACAATCTTGGATGAGAAAACACCCAAAATAAAAGTTGTTCGTCTCAAAAAGTTATGAAACTCTTCTTAATTTGAAGTCATCTTGTCAACGACAAATATGTTTGAATGGTCTCAAATTTGAAATTCAAATTTTGTAAACAACCTCGGATGGAGAAATGACCAATACAAAAGTTGTTTGTCTCGAAAAGTTATGAAACTTTGTAGTTGACAACTTTTTAATTTGAAATCGTTTAGGACGTCAAACAAGCAAATTACACTCGAGTTTGTATAATATGTGGGGAACTGAAGTGATATATGAACACATGTGAGTGTGTGGTGCAGTGGTAGAGAAGGCTCCACGCGCACCGGAGTTTGTGGGTTCGAAACCCACCGGTCGTGTTAGCCGCGAATTTTCCACAGAAAATGTCGTGACTTGTGACTTTGATGGATTAAAATATTTTTTTCCCTATTTATTTTTGGGTTTTTTCGAAAAAAATTTATAGCGAACCGCCTGTGGAAATACCCATTTTCACAGGCGGTTCGCTAAGTCAACCGTCTATGGAAATCTAATATCTAGTTCACAAGCAACCGTCTGTGCTGTGCTCCTATTTCTACTGGCTGCGGTTGGGAAAAACGTCTGTAGAAATGAGTCTAGAACTGCCTGTATACTGTTGTTCTGTACCGGTGAGTGAATTAGATGATCCATCCTTCTTTCAAAGCAAACCAACACAGACTAGATTTATACCAGTAACTCTCTCTTACAAAAGCACACGCCTGCCAAATGCAATTAGGAAATCGGCCATACATACACTAAGCTACTATCATGCATATAGTTCTCTATATAATCATGCAGATCTCACATGCATACACATACACTACACATGGAGGAAGACTCGAATGATCAAGATATACACTACTAGAGAACAGGTCTTTGGACGATTTGCAAAATCAGCATTAGCCACGGAAAAATTTGCGTCCGGGACTAGAAAGTCCTTTAGCCCCGGTTGGTAACACCAACCGGGGCTAAAGCTCCCCAGCCCAACGGCTCAATTGTCAGAGGGGCCTTTAGTCCCGGTTGGTGTTACCAACCGGGGCTAAAGACCGGCCTTTAGCCCCGGGCCGTAACACCAACCGGGACTAAAGGTTTTGCCCCGGTTGGTGTATGCAGCCGGGGCTAAATGTTGGCATCTTTAGCCCCGGGCCGTAACACCAACCGGGACTATAGGTTTTGCCCCGGTTGGTGTATGCAGCCGGGGCTAAATGTTGGCATCTTTAGCCCCGGTTGGTAACACCAACCGGGACTAAAAGGTTTCGTTCCGGTTGGTGTACCCAGCCGGGGCTAAATGCCAACATTTAGCCCCGGCTGGGAATAAGGACCGGGGCTAAATGTCCCTCCCTATATTTGAAATGTTCTTCTACCTCCAGCCGTGCCCGAGCTCCTGTCTTCATTTTTCTTCATTCAGTCACTGCTTGCTCTTGCTTGCTTGTTTGCTCTCTTCTCCTCCGGTGATTTTTGTTTGTTAACACATCTCCGGCGATTGATTTATTTCATCACATCTACACCGCCATCGACTCGTTGAAAGGTTACTAGCTTAAGTTATTCATTTTTGTAGCTATTTTGAGTTCATTGACTTGATAGTTCAAATTATTAATCTAAAAACAAAATATGACCGTTTAATTAGTTTATTTTAGTCTTTTAGAGAAATGTGACCGGTTTAGAAAAACAAAATATATAATACTTTAGTTTAGAAAATGTGACCGGTTTAATTAGTTTTTTTTGAAATAGAGATCATTTAAATCATTTGTTTACACAAAAATTAGAAATATATAATACTTTAGTTTAGAAAATGTGACAGTTTAATTAGTTTTTTTTTGAGAAATAGAGATCATTTAAATCATTTGTTTACAGAAATTAGAAATATATAATAATTTAGTTTACAAAATGTGACCGTTTTAATTAGTATATTTTATTATTTTGGAGAAATAGAGATCAGTTAAATTAGTTGTTTACAGAAATTAGAAATATATAATACTTTAGTTTACAAAATGTGACCGCTTTAATTAGTATATTTTATTATTTTGGAGAAATAGAGATCAGTTAAATTAGTTGTTTACAGAAATTAGAAATATATAATACTTTAGTTTACAAAATGCAGAAGGATGCCTGCTTGGTATGTTGTTTTCGAGGGCACCAAGCCAGGTATTTACACCAGCTGGGCCGAGTGCAGTCAGTATGTCCTCAAAGTTAAGGGAGCTGTGCATAAAAAGTACAAGTCTTTTGAGGAAGCTTCTGCAGCTCTAGATGCTTTTAACTCAAGAATCAACTCAATTCCTACTGCACCTACCCCTACCTTACCTTCCTATCCGGTTGGAGTGGCAGACAGTACATCTTGTTGGACTGTGATGTGGGAAAAATGTGCAGGTGTTGTTAGTTGCTTTGGTTGTGGCCAAGTGGATTAGGTTGCACTGTTATCTTGATGTAATAATTAATTAATTAGACAAGTTCAACTGCTACTACTTTTATGCCACCAGTGATTCTTACTAAATTTCATGTCAGACATTTTATAATTTCATTTGTTTATAAGAATGAGAGATCGATATAATTATGTGATATGTCATATAATGCAGACGATGACACGTCACTGGATGTACAATGTCGATCGTCGCTCAAAAGAGTTCATTGATGGCGTGCATTATTTTTTAAGAGTGGCCGAGGCAAACAAGCGGAATGGTTTTATGTGCTGCCCATGTGCCCTTTGTAATAATTCGAAGGAATATTCTAGCTCAAGGAGTCTTCACTCACACTTGTTCAAGTCGGGTTTCATGCCAAACTATAGTTGTTGGACGAAGCATGGAGAAACTGGGGTTATGATGGAAGAAGGTGAAGAAGAACAATTGGACCCTGACGATGACATTATTGCTCAATACGGTGACTTTGGTGATACTGCAATGGGGGAAGGTGAAGAAGAGGCAAGTGCAGAAGACACACTCGCTGAAGATGATGCTCTTGGTGATGTCATTCGTGATGCACAAGGAGATTGCGAAAGTGAAAAGGAGAAGGCTAAGTTTGACTGTATGCTAGAGGATCACAGGAAATTACTATACCCGTCTGCTGCGGATGGACAAAAAAAGTTGGGTACAACACTTGAGTTGCTACAATGGAAGGCACAAAATGGTGTATCTGACAAGGCATTTGGACAATTATTGAAGATTATAAAACAAAAGATGCTTCCAAAGCCTAACGAATTACCCGGCACTACGTACGAAGCAAAACAAGTGGTCTGTCCTTTGGGTTTAGAAATCCAGAAGATACATGCATGTCCTAATGACTGCATCCTGTACCGTGGCAAGGAATACGAGAATTTGGATGAATGCCCTGTATGTAACGCGTCACGATATAAGATCAGGCGAGATGACCCTGGCGATGTTGAGGGTGAAGAACGTCCCCGGAAGAAAATCCCTGCCAAGGTTATGTGGTACGCTCCTATAATACCACACCTGAAACGTCTGTTCAGAAACAAGGACCATTCAAAGTTGGTGCGATGGCACAAAGAAGACCGTAAGGTAGACAACATGTTGAGACACCCTGCAGATGGGTCCCAGTGGAGAGCAATAGACAGAGAATTCCCAGAATTTGCAAAAGATGCTAGAAACTTAAGGTTTGGTTTAAGTACGGACGGGATGAATCCTTTTGGGGAACAGAGCAGTAGTCATAGCACGTGGCCTGTTACTCTATGTATGTACAACCTTCCTCCGTGGTTATGCTTGAAGCGAAAGTTCATTATGATGCCAGTGCTCATCCAAGGCCCGAGGCAGCCTGGCAACGATATCGATGTCTACCTGAGGCCATTAGTTGAGGAACTCCTACTTTTATGGAGTAAATCAGGTGTACGTGTGTGGGATGATTACAAACAGGAACACTTTGACCTGCGAGCATTGTTGTTCGTAACAATCAATGATTGGCCTGCTCTAAGTAATCTTTCAGGACAGTCAAACAAGGGATATAATGCATGCACACATTGTTTTGATGACATGGATAGTGTATATTTGAAAAAATGTAGAAAGGTAGTGTATCTTGGGCATCGTCGATTTCTTTCGATGAATCACCAGGTTAGAAAGAAAGGCAAGCATTTTAAAGGTGAGACAGACCACCGGAGCAAGCCTCGCAACAGAACTGGGGAAGATGTACTTGAGATGATCAAGGATGTGAAAGTAGTCTTTGGAAAGGGGACGGGCAGTGAACCTGTTCCGAAAGACGCTACGGGACACGCACCCATGTGGAAGAAGAAGTCAATATTTTGGGAGCTACCCTATTGGCATGTACTAGAGGTCCGCCACGCGATCGACGTGATGCACCTGACAAAGAATCTTTGTGTCAACCTTCTAGGATTCATGGGTGTGTATGGGAAGTCTAAGGATACACTTGAAGCACGACAAGAGTTGCAGCGCATGAAAGAACGAGACAACCTACATCCAGAGAAGACAGATGATGGACGCCATTACTTAAGACCTGCTAGCTACACTCTTAGCAATGAAGAGAAGGAAATCATGTTTGAATGCCTAAACAGCATCAAGGTCCCATCTGGATTCTCCTCCAATATAAAGGGAATAATAAATATGCAAGAGAAGAAATTCCTAAACTTAAAGTCGCATGACTGCCACGTGCTTATGACGCAATTGCTTCCGGTTGCTTTAAGAGGAATTCTACCTCCACATGTACGTCTTGCCACTGTGAAGCTCTGTGCATTCCTCAATGCAATTTCTCAGAAGGCAATTAATCCACTAGAACTGGCTACTCTACAGAATGATGTGGTTCAATGTCTTGTGAGCTTTGAGTTGGTGTTTCCTCCATCCTTCTTTAATATCATGACACACCTCCTAGTTCACCTGGTCAAGGAGATTCATATTCTCGGTCCTGTGTTCCTACACAACATGTTCCCCTTTGAGAGGTTCATGGGAGTACTGAAAAAATATGTTCGCCAACGTGCTCGGCCAGAAGGAAGCATCGCCAAGGGCTACGGGACAGAGGAGGTCATTGAGTTCTGTGTTGACTTCATTCCTGACCTTGACCCGATTGGTGTTCCTGAATCGCGGCACGAGGGGAGGCTATGTGGAAAGGAGACACTAGGGAAGAAAACATATATCGGTACGGGGAATGATTATTTCAATAAAGCGCACTACACAGTTCTTCAAAACTCAACCGTGGTGGATCCATATATCGATGTACACAAGGAGTTCCTACGATCCCAATTTCCAGAGAAGAATGAAGTTTGGATAACACGTGAGCACATGAATACTTTTAGCACTTGGTTGCGAAAGGAATGTCTGGGTAATAACAATATTGATGAGCAACTATATTTGTTGGCTAGGCAACCGTCATGGCACATCCTCACGTACAAAGGGTATGAGATCAATGGAAACACATTTTACACCATGGCCCAAGATCAAAGGAGCACGAACCAAAACAGTGGTGTTCGCGTAGATGCCACAGACCCATCTGGGAAGAGGCAAACATATTATGGCCGCATAGAGGAGATTTGGGAACTAGACTACGCACCTGATTTTAAAGTCCCTTTGTTTCGATGCCAATGGGTCAAGGCGACCGGAGCCGGAGTAACAGTTGACAAGGAGTATGGAATGACAACAGTGGATCTCAACAATATTGGATACAAAGGTGAACCATTCGTCCTTGCTGCTGATGTGACTCAAGTGTTCTACGTGAAAGACATGTCTACAAAACCCAAGAGAGGGAAAAATGATGATAAATCAACCAAAGAGCCCAAACGCCACATAGTTCTTTCAGGAAAAAGAAACATCGTGGGAATTGAGGACAAGTCAGACATGTCAGAAGATTATGAAAGGGATGACCGAATACCGCCCTTCAGTGTTACCAAAGACCCAAGCATCCTGCTAAATGCTGAGGAGACTCCATGGTTACGACATGATCATGACCAAGGAACATACGTCAAGAAAAAGATCACCAGTGTACCCGCTTGATATATATATAGTGATGTTTTAACTAATATTATATATTACAGCTAATAATGATTATGCATAGTCATGGTTCGTTGATGTCGTTGTCGAAATGACTTGATTTATTTTTGGCAAGCATATGAGCCCAACTTGATGCCCCACAAGTGGTGTTAGATTTTTCTGATCATTATTTTAATTATTACATTTTTTCTATGTCGAATGAGATAAAAGTTGGTAAAAGTTTGGCTCCATTCTGGATTATTTTGTTGGTAGGCCCAATTGAACCTATAATTATTGGGTGCAAGTGTGCGGTAATTCAGTTAAACCGGAAAAAGTAGCAAACCATCTCCGAAAAAACATAAACTTATTGGTTGCCTCACCCGTGCCAACTTATTTGGACAATAAAAGATAAACAACCCAAAATTTAACGTTCATATAATACAAAAAATATTTTCCTATCGAGCACCAGTTGTTTCAGATATTTAAATTTAACATTTTATTTTTGCATTAACAAAATATAAATTTTTCTTTACATTTATATTTGTTATTATAAGAAAAGAAAAGAATTTATGTTACAAAATTTTCTACTATACAATAAGGTAAAAGGAAACACAAATGTTATTTTTAAGTAATTTTATGCCAAATATTGAATTTACTATGCAAATAACAAGTATTACAACATATTAATATACCCAAAACCTAATTCAAAACCCAAAACACAGAAAACCCAAAAATAAAGGCGGGAGAAGACCCTTTAGTCCCGGGCCGTAGCACCACCCGAGACTAAAGGTACCTTTAGTCCCGGGCCGTAACACCACCCGGGACTAAAAGTCCCCCCTTTAGTCCCGGGTGGGCTTACGCCCCGGGACTAAAGGTGTTAGTCCCGGGCCGTAACACCACCCGGGACTAAAAGTCCCCCCCTTTAGTCCCGGGTGGGCTTACGCCCCGGGACTAAAGGTGTTTTAGTCTCGGGCGGTGCCACGGCCCGGGACTAAAGCCTCCCCGCCTATATAGGGCACAGTGCCCTCCTTCCTCAGATCGACGTCAGACGCCCGAGCCGCCGCCTCCCACGCCGCCGCCTCCTCCCTCCGTCGTCCTCCTCGAGCTCTCTCGCCGACGTCCGCCTCCCCGTCGTCCTCTCCCGCGCCGCCCTCCTCCCTCCGTCGATCTTCGGCCCTCGCCGCGTCTCCTCTCGCGCGGGCGCGCCGCCGCGCGCCTCGTCCTCGCCGTTCGCCGCGCGCCGCTGCCGTCCTCGCCGTGGTGCTCGCCGGCGCCGTCGTCCTCGTCGTGGTGCTCGCCGTTCGCCGCGCGCCGTCGTCCTCGCCGTGGTGGTGCTCGCCGGTGTGTGCGTGTGTTGTGTGTGCGTGTGCTCGCCGGCCGGTCTGCTCCTCCACGACGGGATCCAACACCGCCACCGGCCCCATCTCCCCCACGGCGTGATCCAACGCCGCCACCGGCCCCATCTCCTCCACGACGAGATCCAACACCGCCACCGACCCAACCATCTCCTCCAAAGCGGGCTCCGACACCGCCACCTGCCCCATCTCCACGGCGGGTTCCAACACCTCCACCGCCAACAAAGAAGAGGCTTGTCACACAAACAAAGGCGTCAGCCCCACCACCTCCGAAGAAGAAAGCACCTGTGAGAAAACCAGCTCCCAAGATGACAAAACTTGCATATGACATGACCGAGGAGGAGACTGACGCTGCAGTGCAAAAAGACTGTAACAAGTTCTTCGAAGCTGCCATTGCTAGTGGTCGAGCAAAGCGAAACCCGGAGAAGCCGTACCTTTTTGTTCGTCCTGAAAAACTAAGGCAAACTGTGGACGCTCACCAAAAAAAGGTACGTGCTGCCCGTAAGGCTTCGCCAAAATCAGACTATGATCGCACACTTAGCAAATCACTTGAGGAGGCCAAGAAGGCAAAGAAGAGAGCAGGAAAGGGTGTCCCACAGCTCGGGGAACAAGAGAAGCAATCAGTGCCAGATCTAGTTGTTGATAATGAATACGGTACAAACATGGAAATCATACAACGAGCATATGGAGATGTTGATCCTGCGCAACTGCTCGCATTTTTCGAGGAAACTGGTTTGAATGTGGAAAACATACTCGGAGAAGCAGGCATCAAAAGTGCTCCAGAAGTTGATAAATGGCAGAGGGCATATGTATATGGCCAAAGTCTATACAACCCAGCGGCCCTGAGGGATCTTGGTACACAGATGCACTTGCTAAATCAGTGGTACCTTACGGCGTGTGGCAGAAAAGCTGATGACTACATTTGCGTCAGAATTAGAGACCATGATTACTTCCGTGGTGATGACATCATATATGTTCAGTTTAATGAGTTACATCAGCTCTGCCACATGGACGCTCTCGACAAATCTCTCGTCAGCTGCTTTTGCCTGTAAGTGATTGTTTCCTTTAATAATCTCACTTTAGCTTATGTATATGTATAAGTAATTATCCTCACACTGCTAGCAAGTGTTTGTAAACATGTGCAGAAACATGATGAGACAACTAAGGCATAAAAATGACAAGGAGATTGGTTTCATCGATCCATATATCATCTTCAAGCACCCAAGCAATACTCACTCGGATGCATGGAAAACTCAAACAGAGAGTAATTTGCGGAGGTTCTTGGTAAACCAAAGGGACAAAAGATATATACTATTCCCCTACAACTTTAGGTGAGTTTTGTTATCATATGCACATTTTATTATAGGTTGACATAAAGATATATATATGTGTTGACTATATAAACATAAATGCAGTTTTCACTGGATTCTAATGGTGATCGATCTCCACGAGAGTCGTTTGCTAATCTATGACTCTCTGAGAAAACCACAAGAAGATTACCAAGATATGATTAATATTATCCGAGGGTAATGTGATATTTAAATATTGATTCTTGCTATAGCTCTTTAACTCTGCAATAGTTAATTAACGTTCCAATTATTGTGAAGGGTTTGGACTTGGTTTGTTCAGAAACACCGTCCGGATCTGAAAGCGCAACTTCCTGATCCTCTACTCCTAAATGTAAGTTGTAGAGTACCTCCCCGCCTCTTTACCTTAATTAGCATCACTCAGCAGACGCACGCTCAACCGAGAGTACTCTTTTTACATATTGTACAGTGGGTTCTACGGCAGTCACCGGGAAACAATTTATGTGGGTACTATGTTTGCGAGTTTCTGACGGTGTATGAAAAAAGAACTCCTTTACAGAGTCAGCAAGTACGTAACATGTAAATAAATTTATTTTATTTTTTGTTGCTATTACATAAATATTATGTATGTTAATACTTTCTTTTTATTTTAATCCAAATTGAAGGAGACATGGTTGAAGAACCAGGTGATGGATAAGGTCCGCCTCAAAGCAATTCAAGAGACCATCGCGGGCTTCCTTAATGACCATGTCCTTAAGTCTGGCACCGAGTATTCGTTTAATAAAGACGAACCAATGAAGCCAAACCAAGATGAACACTTGTATGACCTCTAAGTTAGGAACGGTATTATATTTGTGTGTAAATATCAAGTTAAGCATGCATGATGGATAATGTTGTATATTTTATGTACATATGTGTGTATAGCTAGCTCTATAATATATATATATATATGTATAGTTTCATATTTCATTTGTGTGTAATTGTAAATTTTATGTGTTTATATATATTTATTAGCAGCGAAGAATAATACGTGTATTTGAAACTGGCCTAATATAATAGAATATATTAGCAGCGAAGAATACGTATTAGAAAACCTAATGTAATTGTAAAACCAAAAACAATAACCAATTGAAAAGAACAGAAAAAGAAAAAAGAAAAAAGCAGATGGACCTTTAGCCCCGGTTGGTAACACCAACCGGGACTAAAGAGGCCAGCCACGGTGGCCCGGCTGGAGGCCCCTTTAGTCCCGGTTGGTGTGTTACCAACCGGGACTAAAGGGGCCTCCAGCCGGGCCACCGTGGCTGGCCTCTTTAGTCCCGGTTGGTGTTACCAACCGGGGCTAAAGGTCCCTCCATTAGCCCCGGGCCATGGAACCGGGGCTAAAGGTCGGGGCTTTAGTCCCGATTCCTTAGCCCCGGCTCCATGTCCGGGGCTAAAGGCCAAAATGGCCCGGGGCAATAGGCCTGTTCTGTACTAGTGATATATACATCCATGCATCACATCATCACACAATATTAAGAAGGCAGCATGCAGAACAGGACGAAGGAATCGATCACCTCATCACCGACCTTTTCTAGCTAGCTAGCTGGGTCATCTGGAGCTAAGCGGCATGGACGCCGACCTGAAAGAAGATGGTTGTTGTCACCTAGCTTCCGCCAAGTACGTGGTGGTCCACCACTTATTTTGCTCACCATGCACTGCCTGCAGATCGATCGATCTGTCCTCGGAGTCGGTCGGAGCGCCGACTCACACGGGACAATCCGCGGCGGTGGCGGCGTCGTCGTCGTCCTTGGCGTTCCTGGACTCGTCAGCAATGGCCGCGGCGGCGGGGGCCACGACTCTGCCACGGCAGAGCGGGCACGTGGTGTGTAGCCGCAGCCACGTGCCCACGCAGTCGGCGTGGAACCGGTGCCCACACCGCGGGAGGACGCGCACCGAATCGCCGTCGCGCAGCTCCACGATGCACACCGCGCACTCGGGAGCCTTCCCTCCTTCCTCGGCGCCGCCTGCAGCGCTGGAGTACACGGACACGGGCAGGGACGACGCCACGTCTTCCACCGGCGTCGACTGCGCGCCGTGGTCCACGTGCCGGTAGCGGGAAGCCCACGGGGAGGCCACGGGCAGCGAGTCCTCGTCGTCGTCGTCGGCGCCGGCTGACGACGAGGACGGGCCTCCTTTCCCAGAGAAGAACCGCCAGAAGAAGCCGAAGATAAGGAGGATCACGAGCAGGTTGATGCCCACGACGCAGGCCGTCAGTACCGCGCCGTGCGGAGCCCAGTGGCCTTCCACCTCCGGCGCCGACGACGCACCGGCCACCGGGCTAAGACTGCCGCTCCCGAGCGTGGACATGCAGAGAGTCGATGCCAATGGTGTGCATAAACCACAGAACTTTGAACCACTTTATTAGAAACTACTACGTCCTTCCAAGAAGAAGAAGAAGAAGAAGAAGAAGATGATGAGATGTAATTGGGCGAATAAATCACAACTTTGGAAAGTCTCTTCTGAGAAGAAATTAAGAATCAGAGAAGAGGCCGGAGAAGATTGCCAAGAATTGCTGAAGAGGAAGGAGGAAGGCGTTGTGTAGGAAAGCGGAACTAAGGGGGGCTATAAAAGCTCTCGTTTAAAAAAATAAAAACGGGGGGCTATAAAAGGTAGAAGCGGGGGAGGTGGCATATATTGCCCATTCCGATTGGGCATTGGCTCTTGGGGTGTCCAATGGTGAATCGGTGACAGACTGCTCATGCCCAAACGGTTTGACTCGGGTGGTAATGGACATTGTTGCATGGTCCGTTAGGGCACTCACAATGCAGACTCTATCATTGAGTCTAAACCTATTTATTACACTTTTATTTATTATATTTTACTGATGTGGCAGTGTAGTTATTGAAGAGAGAGGAAGAAAAAATAAGACTTCAAGTCTTATTTAGACTTCAAGTCTATGATAACTTCGAGGTAATAAATGCATTTAGACTCTAAGTAGAGTCTGCATTGTGAGTGCCCTTATGGATGATGCCCCACCATTGCTTGGTACTATAACTCAATAAATCAAGACACAGCTAGCTACATTTTGTACATTTTCTTAATATCAATACAAAATAAAATTCCATTTTGTCATGGTTCGTCACATCAACCAGGTTAAGTTTCCTCCCATTCACTAGGGGCCTGGTTGCGTGTAGGCCTTGTGTAGATGTTGAAATTTTTCAACTTTGCTACCCTAGCATTTTCGTTGTTTTTCGTTGTAATTTGACAAATTTTATCAAAACATTAATTAACTAGGCTCAAAAGATTTATATCGACATGTACATACTAAAAGTAATTAGTTATTTTTTATCAATATTTAATACTCTATACATGCGTCCAAACATTGATACGATGAAGAGAGTGAAAAAGTTAAGAGTTTGATGCAATCTAAACAAGGCGGCTCCTACGATGCAGGCAACAGGTGTTCGGATACATGTATTGTAATCGGGCCAGACCCAGCTCATGCAAACTCCCTACATTGGCTTGACTCTGGGGAAACCAAAATGAATCGTGTTTCTACGCAGCCTGGCTCGCTCGAGTGCGTGTACCTCTGTCCGTGACTCCGTAAGGACAATCTAAACGGTGAGTTTCACTTTGTTGGTTCCAAGACTGTCATGTCATATGAAATAAAATGAAACTTGAATAAAACTCTCCATTGAGAGAGAGTTTCATTCTAGAGTTTCATAGGCATTAAATTTCATGACTCATAGATAGTTGGTATTCGTGACAAAAGAGTTTCATCTAAATGAAACTCATTTCTTCTCTCTTCTTAAATACAATGTCATGTCATCGAATATGCCTATGTGGCAGCATACTTAATGCAAATTAAACTCATATGAAACCCCATTGAGATTGGCCTAAAGCGCTGGAGCTCGCATATCTTTCAAACAAAAAGCCGCTCCTCGGTTCCAGGCCCTCCAGCTGCATGCAACCAATCATCCGAGCTTGGCCTGTACGTAAGATCATGATGCAAGCCAGGCTGAACATGGACGAGAACCAAACATGCTATAATTGCACAGATGGGCTTCATTCCGATTGGGAATTGTCTTTAGTCTCGGATTGCAGATGCTATAGTTGCACAGATGGGCTTCACTTCCGGTTGGGAATTGCCTTTGGTCTGGGATTGCAGATCCAAGACTAAAGGCTAGTCCTGGTTGAAGCCCATCCTTAAAGGACGAAAAAATAATTTCAATTCTAGGCAGAGACTTCTCTTGCGATGCATGAGAAACAAACTCAGGACCTCTTGCATCGCACATAGCTTCCTTACCAACTCAACTGCATAACACATGTGACAAAGTCATGGACGCTCTCCTTTTGAATTCACACTTAGAGGACCTTTAACCCAAGTAAATACAAGAGATGACGCCTTCTATGACGATTAGAGGTTTTTCTGTTGTTATAGAAGGCCCGTCATTAAGGACCTTCTGTGACTATTTTTATGACAATTTATGATATATGACAATTTTTGTGACAATTATACTTGTCATAGATCACAAATTATCATAAAAATAGTTTTTAATTATCACAGAAGATCCTTAATGACGGGCCTTCTATGACAAGAGATAACCTTCTAATTGTCATAGAATGCCTCATTTTTTTGTAGTTAAAGACCTTTAGTATGGATTGGTGACACCAACTGTGACTAAAATGTCACCCTTCAGACCTGGTTGGTGTTATCAAATGAGACTAAAGATTAGAGACCCTTTAGTCTGAATTAGTAGTAAGGATGACTTTTAGTTCCGGTTGGTATTATCAACTGGGACAAAAGGGCATTCGATGTCCGTACTACAAGAGATGACACCTTTTATAACGATCAGAGGTTTATCTCTTGTCATAGAAAACCCGTAACTAAGGACCTTTTGTGATAATTTTTATGATAATTTTTTTATCTGTGACAATTATAATTGTCATAAAAATAGCTTGTAATTATCACAGAAGGTTCTTAGTGACGGGCCTTCTATGACAAGAGATAACCTTCTAATTGTCATAGAAGGTACCTCAACGATACCGAGACTAAATTTACTAACCGAAAATCAGTTTTAGTAGAAGAATTCAGCGTGTTCAGCTAGTTGGGTTCCTTATGGGGGAACATGCCCACCTAAGTTTAAGTCCCCGACTTGACATGGGTGCTCGTATTTTTCTAGATTTATTTTAGGATTTAACAACGCTATTTTTCAGTGGTTAGGCGGACGTGCCCCTCGACAACCCGCGCATGTGGTGACTTCGTTAATCTTTAGATTTACTGGCACAACTCAGTTTTTCGAAGAACTTTTAGGGGTATGGTGTGCATGTATATGTTCATAGGAGTGGGTGTACTGATACAGGGACAAACATTTAAGTTTATGTACGAATCCTAAGACTATCTCCAACAATGAAGACCCAAATACGAGACCTATTTTATGATTTGGGTCACACACAGTGAAAGACTTGCTTACCTAAATTTGAGCTTCTCCAACAACGAACCCAAAAAGGGGCCTGTACCGCAAGCTCCAGGTCGCCGGTGACTTGGTCGCGGACCCACCTGGCCGCGCCCGCCGGAGCCGTGGGCGCGCCTAGCCGCGTCGCCGCGCCCCGCCGGAGCCGCGGGCCCGCCTGGTCGCGCCGCCCTGCCCCTCTACTTCGACCTTCAAGCTCGATTTGGGTCGCGTAGACATGCGACGCTTTTTTGCCTTCTCGTTGGCTGGGTTCGCAAAATGAGGATTGAGTTTGGGTCGTTCGTTGGAGGGCGTTTTTTACAGCCGGAGGATGCATTTTGGGTTTGCCCCTTGTTTTGCCAACTCTGTGGAGACGGTCTAAGAATCTAAAAAAATAGATTATGATTCTTTTTCTTAGTTGTCGGGGCAACGCCAAAGGGGTACCCCCAATCAATGCCAAACGAATAAGAGACCAGCCTGGCCCACCAGGCGTCTTGCCCGAGCCCTCTGAGCCAGGCCTCGGGCGAACGCTCGTCTTCCGTCTCGCCCGAGCCCTCTGAGACAGGCCTCGGGCGAGCGCTCATTCTCCGTCTCGCCGGAGCCCGCCGAGCCAGGCCTCGGGCGAACGCTCATCTTCCGTCTCGCCCGAGCCCTCCGAGCCAGGCCTCGGGCGAACGCTCGTTCTCCGTCTCGCCCGAGCCCTCCGAGCCAGGCCTCGGGTGAACGCTCGTTCTCCGTCTCGCCCGAGCCCTCCGAGCCAGGCCTCGGGCGAACGCTCGTCTTCCGTCTCACCCGAGCCCTCCGAGCCAGGCCTCGGGCGAACGCTCGTCTTCCGTCTCGCCCGAGCCCTCCAAGCCAGGCCTCGGGCGAACGCTCATCTTCCGTCTCGCCCGAGCCCTCCAAGCCAGGCCTCGGGCAAGCGCTCCACTACCCTTCGAACCCCTCACAGCCGAACACCACACCTCGAGACCCAACGCGGGGACCTCGAGCCTCTCTGGCACAACAGCCTACCCCTCGAGACGCTTCACGCCTCCCTCGAGCGGCACGGACACCGGCAGCAAGCCCCATGCCACGCATTCAATGCATTCTCCAACTCTGGTCACATCCTCTGGTACGCAGCATGTGCCACAGTGACCGGAGCCAGAGTCAAACCTCGTTTTCACCATAAGCATGGGCTAAAGGGCGCCAGTACAGCACTGTTCGGCCATACCCCGCACTGTAGCACCCTCGAGCCACCTCTCGAGGCCTGGGATCCCGCTGTACGCCCAGGCGTTCCGGGACTCGCCCATACCTGCGGAGGCTCGAGCCCCCCGTAGGCGCCACCTCGAGGCCGCCCCAGCGCCCCTCGAGCCTTTGTTGCTTTCATATGATTGGTGGGCAGGTACCCAGAGACCCGGAGGGTTCCAGTCACATCCCGTACGTACCGGAGTGGGTAGTGTACTGTCTCCACGTCGCCACGCCTCCACGACCGCGCCCGGGATGGAGGCCACGCATCAAGGACGCCTCAACAGCGACCCCCATGTCAGCTCCAGTGGCTTCGACAAGACAGTTCCTGCCCTTCGCCATAACCGAGCGCTGTACACAACCATCTTGTGTAAACCTGGCCTCCTCTTGCTCTATAAAAGGGGACGCCAGGACGACTTCGAGGGGGGGGACGGGGACAAACACATTAGAACGCACATACATCCACACACTCAAGTCCGGACTCCGGTCCACGCTCACCAAGCTTGTATTCGCCCCTGTACAAGCACTTAGGTGCAAGTAATACAAGAACATCCCCCCGCTGGACGTAGGGCCTTCTTTGCCCGAACCAGGATAAATCTTGTGTCCTCTTGCATCACCATCCAGGAAGAGAAGCACGCGATCATATTACTCGTTGGTGTCATACCCCCGGTTTTGAAACACCGACAGTTGGCGCGCCAGGTAGGGGCCTTCGCGTGTCGAGTCGGTTTCTCGCTGTTTCCTGGATGGCTGCTTCGACTCCTTCGTTCTCTGCCGGTGCCGTCGTCTGGTTCGGGAGCCTCGAGTTCCTGGCCACCGACGATGGCAACGAGCTGACCTTGCTCTCCACGGAGGGCCCGGATGGGAGGCGTGTCGCGCCACCCCGTGCGAGGAGCATGGCACGTCGCCCACACCACCACACGTCGCCACCCCGTGAGCGGCGCTGTCGTCACCATCGTCGCCAGGCACAGGCAGTGCCAGCGGCGTACACCCACTTCCCCATGGCCGGCGCGGAGTTCCCGAGGAGGAGCCTGCCCGGCGCACGGCCGGAGACTTCCAGGGCGCGCTCGCGCCCACCCAGCGACTTCGCGTTCCTCGTGCGCGCGGACCAGGAGCCAGGCCAGAGGCCTCCGAGCCGCGCACCGTCGACGCCACCCAGCCTCCTCCCGCACGGGGAATACCGCGCTCGACGCCGGCGGTTCCCGTTCGGCCTCGACAACTCCGCAGCAGCCTACGCCCGCCAGTTCAACGAGCGCCGTCGGTGCCGACCGCCGGCAGAGCAGGAGGAGCGCCCGGGCGTGCTACTGCAGGCCATGGCCAACCTGGAGATTGTCCACCCCGCGCACGTTGACCGCGGCTTCTCGCGAGCCATCGAGCCACCCCGGCGAGCCACCGTCGGAGAATGGTACCGCGAGCTGCGGTCCCAGCATCTGCCAAGGCGGCACGCCGTCAACAGCTCTGACTCCGACGAGTACGACTACCACGACCCTGACCTCTGGGACCCCTCCAGGGAGTGCTTCCAGCTCGAGGGGGTTGTAGACGACGCCGAGGACGATGGCGACGATGACACCAGGCCGGCGCTCAACCTCGAAGAGCCCGGAAACGTGGCTGCGGCAGGAGGATCACGCGCTCAGGGGAAGGACGAACCCCCGGCCTCGGGTGCACCGCCTCACCGCGACGACAACCGGGTGGCGCAGCTCGCGCGGCTGAGGGAAGCGATCGCCGAGGCCGAGGAGGAACGGCAACGCCTGCTGCAGCTCGAAAAAACTCTTATGCAGGAACCAGTCCGGCCTCGAGGCGCCAGAGCTCGAGTCCAGGCTCGAGAGGTCCGCCGGCAGATCCTCGAAGATGGGGCACCGGCGCGTCCCGAGGCGTGCTTCCCGCGAGCGGGGCAGAACGTGGTGGCGGCCGCAATGCTGCTCCGCGATCTACCCGCCGTCTCCAACCCCGATGCAAGACGCATGCTCGGGGAAATGAAGGGCCTCCTCGAGACAGCCGCTGTGCAGATGGCCGAGAGCTCGGCCTCGCGCCGGCGCGGGGTAGCCTCGGGGAAGCCAGCGGACACGCCCCGCAACAAACAAGAGATGTCCGTCCACCAGCCGGCCACCCCTCGAGCCAGGCCAGCCCAGGAGCGGGTCGCCGACAGCCGGCAAACCCTCGAGCCCCCGGGCCCCAGGGTCTTCAGCCGGGCCATCCGCAGCTCGACCCTCCCCGACCGCTTTCAGCCACCAACCAACATCGTGAAGTATGACGGGGAGGTCGAGCCCAAGCTGTGGCTCTCCGACTTCCGCCTAGCCTGCCAACTGGGCGGAGCAAAGAGCGACGACCGTGTGATCATACGCCAACTCCCGCTTTACCTCTCGGACACCGCCCGCCGGTGGCTCGAGGGGCTCCCGCCGGATCGGATCCGTGACTGGACCGACCTAGTCGGGGTCTTCGACGGGAATTTCAAGGGGACTTGCGTGCGCCCAGGCAAACCCTGGGATCTGCAACGTTGCAGGCAGGCAGCGGACGAGCCCCTCCGCGACTTCGCTCGGCGATTCTCGAAGCAGCGCCTCGAGCTCCTCCACGTACCTGATGAGGATGTCATCTCGGCGTTCCTCGCAGGCACGACACGCCAAGAGCTAGGGCGCCACCGTCCCAGGACGGTCGAGGATCTGATGAATCGTGTCGCCAGCTTCGCCTCAGGCGACGAGGCAGTGGGGGCCCTCATTGGCCGCTCCGCGGACGAAGGCAAAGGTCAGAGGGCAAAGCGCGACGCCGATGACGACGACGATGAAGAAGAGCTCATGGGCGCCCGCCGAAGACGAGCTGGCTAAAGTGGCGTCCACGCGCGGCACCATCCCACCAGATGTCTTCTCGAGGGACATTTTCGAGCCATCCGTCAAAATCGGCCCGGGGGCTGACCCTTCGACGCCACCCCTCGAGCCGGGCACGGAGCCTCGACGGCCCCTCGAAGCCACCCCTCGAGCCGGGCACGGAGACTCGACGGCCCCTCGAAGCCACCCCTCGAGCCGGGCATGGGGCCTCGACCTTTGACGCCACACCTCGAGCCGGGCATGGGGGCTCGGCCTTCGACGCCGCCCCTCGAAAACGACACCTCGACTGGTGGACGCCCTCCCTCGACTGCCTGCGCGCTCTGCAACGATCAAGGCCTCGGTCTAGTACTCCTCCTCAATATCTTCTACCGCGAGCTCAGCCTCGACGTTTGAGCCGGGAGAAGGAGGGCCGCCTACACCACCGTCCGCATCAGGAGGCAGCACGTCCTCATCGACAAACCGGCGCCGTCTCCCGCGACGGTGAGTAGGTAACCGCACACATTTAATGTGCTCATCTGACCGCGTTGCAAGCTGGACGACAGGTACACGCGGCGACTCCGCACTAGCTCCGCTCTACCGGGGCCCTCCGAGGCCGCCGCTCCAACTTCACGCACGTCGCCCCGGCGCCACGATCTCCACTCGCTGACGGTTTCCGCCTAAAAAGGCACGCCCAACGGGCGGAAGGATTCCAAGCGACGAAGGCTTCTTCCGGAAGTAAAAAACGGGCCCCGGCCCTAAGTCTCGAAGCAGCGAAGGCTGACCCTCGAAAAAGGGTTCGACAGCCGGCTTCGAGCACCCAAAAACGGGCCCCGGCCCTAAGACTCGAAGCAGCGAAGGCTGACCCTCGACGAAAGAGGGTTCGACAGCCGGCTTCGAGCACCCGAGTCAGGGACACCAAGGGGCGCCATTCGCGGCATCACTCGAGGGCCAAGCCCTCGAGGCCCCTCACGTGTATCCAAGGCGGGGAGCTTGACATGCAGTGAGATCCCCTCGGAGGGAGGCATCGAGCCACCGGGTCCTATCAAATGGACCCGGCACTCCTGCAGACTGAGCACCCATGCTTTATGAGACCGCCTTCGGGCCACAGTCGACCCCTATCGAACGAGGCACGAACTCTCACTTGGATTCGCCGTTGCCAGCTCACCGAGCACCTCGATACTCGCCCGCTCGTGGTAGTACGAGGCATCCCTCCTCGCATCCGATCGAAAGGACTCGCGGGATGACAAGCCAGGGCAACCGGCGTGCCGGACAGCTCGAAGAGCCGGCCGGTCGGTTCAGCCTGGCACCCCTCGACGAAAGAGGGTCTAAAAAACTCGGGGGCTCGACACCCCCGAACCTAAAAATCGCAACTAACACTCACACTCGCAAAAAGCCCACAAGGGAGCTCAAACCACTCCCCGTGGCCTCGGGGGCTACACCCGCGGGTGTCGCTCGTGCGACACCCACGGAGCAAACACGGCCAAACCCTCGAGAACCGGCTAGCTAACCCTCGAGATCCCAGTCGAGAGCCCCCGCTCGAATGCAAGCACTCGAACAAGGACTCGGGGGCTACTGTCGGGGGAACGCCAAAGGGGTACCCCCAATCAATGTAAAACGAATAAGAGACCAGCCTGGCCCACCAGGCGTCTCGCCCGAGCCCTCTGAGCCAGGCCTCGGGCGAACGCTCGTCTTCCGTCTCGCCCGAGCCCTCTGAGCCAGGCCTCGGGCGAGCGCTCGTTCTCCGTCTCGCCCGAGCCCTCCGAGCCAGGCCTCGGGCGAACGCTCGTCTTCCGTCTCGCCCGAGCCCTCTGAGCCAGGCCTCGGGCGAACGCTCGTTCTCCGTCTCGCCCGAGCCCTCCGAGCCAGGCCTCGGGCGAACGCTCGTCTTCCGTCTCGCCCGAGCCCTCCGAGCCAAGCCTCAGGCGAACGCTCGTTCTCCGTCTCGCCCGAGCCCTCCAAGCCAGGCCTCGGGCGAACGCTCGTCTTCCGTCTCGCCCGAGCCCTCCAAGTCAGGCCTCGGGCAAGCGCTCCACTACCCTTCGAACCCCTCATAGCCGAACACCACACCTCGAGACCCAACGCGGGGACCTCGAGCCTCTCTGGCACAGCAGCCTACCCCTCGAGACGCTTCACGCCTCCCTCGAGCGGCACGGACACCGGCAGCAAGCCCCATACCACGCATTCAATGCATTCTCCAACTCCGGTCACATCCTCTGGTACACAGCATGTGCCACAGTGACCGGAGCCAGAGTCAAACCTCGTTTTCACCATAAGCATGGGCTAAAGGGCGCCAGTACAACACTGTTCGGCCATACCCCGCACTGTAGCACCGTCGAGCCACCTCTCGAGGCCTGGGATCCCGCTGTACGCCCAGGCGTTCCAAGACTCGCCCATACCTGCGGGCTCGAGCCCCCCGTAGGCGCCACCTCGAGGCCGGCCCAGCGCCCCTCGAGCCTTTGTTGCTTTCATATGATTGGTGGGCAGGTACCCAGAGACCCGGAGGGTTCCAGTCACATCCCGTACGTACCGGAGTGGGCAGTGTACTGTCTCCACGTCGCCACGCCTCCACGACCGCGCCCGAGATGGAGGCCACGCATCAAGGACGCCTCAACAGCGACCGCCACGTCAGCTCCAGTGGCTTCGACAAGACAGTTCCTGCCCTTCGCCATAACCGAGCGTTGTACACAACCATCCTGTGTAAACCTGGCCTCCTCTTGCTCTATAAAAGGGGACGCCAGGACGACTTCGAGGGAGGGACGGGGACAAACACATTAGAACGCACATACATCCACACACTCAAGTCCGGACTCCGGTCCACGCTCACCGAGCTTGTATTCGCCCCTGTACAAGCACTTAGGTGCAAGTAATACAAGAACATCCCCGCTGGACGTAGGGCCTTCTTTGCCCGAACCAGGATAAATCTTGTGTCCTCTTGCATCACCATCCAGGAAGAGAAGCACACGATCATATTACTCGTTGGTGTCATACCCCCGGTTTCGAAACACCGACATTAGTTAACTAAACTAGTATGAAATGGATTAAATTTTCTACATTCATGTTTGAATTCCATTAGGAGTTGATTCAAAAACTTTCAATCTGTATCCTAGAAAAAACTGAATTAAAATTACTACCTGCGTCCTGTAGTATAAGCATGAAATTTTTTAAAAATTCAACTTTTATTATCTATATATGACCAACCTTTATTCTAATCATACAAGTATTATGTTAAAAATACAAATAGAATGAAAAATATGGACATGTTTACAAGAAGAGGTGTTGGGCTGTGCGGTGGTTCAAGCTAGGGAGGAAGGATCATCTTTTTTCCAAAGAGAATGGTTACCTTTTACATGAGAATCATCTAATGACAAGACTCTATATCCTTTCCACCAATTCCCTTTACACGTTATTTTCTTAGGTGAGAAGTTAGCAAATCTATAAACTCTAATAAAGCTAACCTCCACTAAATATTTCTCTCTTCATACAACATGTCCACATCATTCCCCACTAAGTGTTCTCACTAAATCTTCTATCTCTTCATGCAATTGTCCACATCATTCTTCATTAAGTCCATGTCATCATGTTCTATCTCTTCATTTAAGGTGTCCACATCATTCTCCACCAAGTCCATGTCATCTCTTATTAATTTAAAAATATATCTATGACACCTCTATCACGTAAAATACTTTAAATATTTAAACTATTAACATCTCTATCACGTGAAATACTTTAAATATTTAAACTATTAACATACAAGTCATTTGCATATGTTATTATTTTGTCACATGTTCTTCTATAAAGTAATTAAATATTTTATTGTTTTTTATTTGACTAGCTTAGCGATTTTTTACTAGATTTGATATCACTAAATATTTCTCTCTTCATGCAAGGTGTCCACATCATTCTCCGCTAAATGATCATACTAAATATATGTTCTGTCTCTTCATGCAAGTTGTCCACATCATTCTTCACTAAGTCCATATCATCATGTTCTATCTCTTCATGCAAGGTGTCCACGTCATTCTACACTAAGTCCATGTCATATCTTATTAATTAAAAAAATATCCATAATATCCCTGTCACGTGAAATACTTTAAATCTTTAATCTATTAACATGTAAGTCATCTACATATATTATTGTTTGGTCACATATTCTTCTATAAAGTAAATAAATATTTTTTTCTTTAACTAGCTTAGTGATTTTTAATAGATCTGATATAATTGATAACATACAAGTCAAAATTTTATTTTTACATATATAGTATACAGAATATATAATTATATAGTAATATTATGTATATAACAGATTTTTTAAAAGAATCCCACGGCAACGCGTGGGGTATACTTCCAGTGCTAAGAGGTTTGTAAAACACCTCAGGCGCTCCACAACCGTGTGTTGAGTGGTACTCAAAAGAATCCTAGAGGCCATAAACAGTAACCTCCATAATATATACATGCGAGGCCTCATTTCCCCACTGTATATATATAAGCGCATAAATCACAGGCCTCTCAGACTGTTCTGCTCCTGTTTAGCCGTCGTCCGCCCAGTAAAAAAGCAAATTAGCTACATTTAGCAAACCTCATTAGCTCGCAGTTATTTTATTTCCCAACAAGTAATATAACTATATTAATCTATTATATGCGACCTGTCGTCGAAGTTGTACTATTCTCAGAATAATAACAAGAGCAGCAGCAGCAACATGCTTTGGCCTTAAAGAATCCTCAAGCTACGGTTGAGTTGTCTGCCTAGTCAGAGTTGACACTGCTGATGTGTCAATGATTCAGTGGCTAAAAAGAGGTCTGACCATTTCTAAACAATCTGACTCATCACATGTGCTGCTGACGTGTCTATATATTAGAGGCTGCGCAATATTTCTGCCAATAAGGTTTCAGCTTAAGATCTTGCTTGAATAGTTTATAGTGTTTTAAACTATTTTGAGAAGGGAGAAAAATATTCACAAGATTCTATGTGGTCCCCTTTCCAATGCTGGTATCATCTTCTCGTAAACTAACACGGGAAAAATTAAGAATATTGACCCCTTATATTTACAAATCAGTACTATTGTACTGTCTGTGATAAAATAAAAGGACAGGTATATAGATTTTAGATGTTAGCCATTGTATCAGCAAGCAGCCTAGGGCGCGTTCAAACAACGTAACCAGTGCACAAAAAGTTTAGGGAACTTAAGTATTAAAAGTTTGTGTTATACTATAACTAACTAGTATATTACTCGTGCTAACACTACGAGTTATATTAAATAATTATTCCTAGGTTGATCAAGTCTTTTTAGTCTGGTGGGTGAGAAGCAACACTTTCACCATTAGAATGCATTTACATTAAGGGCTAAGCATCATGCGTCATATCCAATCTCCAATCATTCTATAAGATAAAAAAAATAGAAAAAGAAGCAAAAGAACATGAAAAACAGGTGGAAATGTAGATAATAAAGCATCTGTTAGAATTGATCTCCCTAGTTACTGGGCCCAACGGCCCAGATCTAACTTGATCCGCTCCTGATCGGGGAGCCCAACCCACTAATGGTTGGAGGACCGCTGTCACACTGCGGTATATAAAAGGGAGGTGGGGGACGGGGCACTTGTCACGAGGTTCGTCGAGCCGCCAGTCCCCCCCACCGACATTCCCAACCCTAATCTGATCTAGGGATCGCAGCAAGTGACGGGAAGCCCTTCTCCACCGTCACTGCCTCGACCCCGACTACGCCACTCCTTCATTGCGACGAGTTCTTCACCGCCCCGGCTTCCTCTACTACACCCCGAAGCAGAGAAGGATCTAGAGGGATCTATGGCGGACGCTGGATCGAGTTCCAAAGGCGGAGATGGTTGAAACCCTAACTCTATCGTCTTTCACCTTTACTGTTATGCATCTTGAGCATTTGTTCACCCACTATTCACCTCAATCCCGAGCCTATTAACACTAAGAGATCTAACAATGGTATCGGAGGACTAAGTCTATCAGTATATAGATCAGGATCTCTCAGAAAACCAAATCGGTTTTGGCCGCCGAGTGACATACCCTGAGTATCGTCCCGGGCCAGGGGATAGAACCGAATCCCTAACCCTAAGAAATCAGAAGGGGAACCGAAACCCTAACCCTAAGAGGATCAACCGATCTGGTTTTGGATCGGTGAATCCCTAACCCTAATGCTAAGAACTCAGAGGGGAGGAATCCCTAACTCGGGTATCCCCACCGCCGTCATGCGACGCCGCCTCGCTGGCGTGCAGGTGCACGACCTTAAGTGTCGTTTAGAGCGCGGACACGGGACCTCTCGACGGCGGCACGCTCACCCTTCCGGGGAACGTGCACGCCGGCGAGAGGGCCCGTGGCGGCACCCTTTCCCTTCCGGCTCCGGTTGCCTCGGGCCGCCGTGGTCGCCGTCGCTCGCTCACGCGGCGTGGAGAGAGGCAGAGAGAGACAGAGAGGAGGAGGGGGAGCCGGATCCAGTCCGGCGGCCCCGGCGCCGTTGGTTGGAGTGGGCGCGAAGCCATGGAGGCGGCCGCCACCCCTGCTTACGGTGCTGAGAAAGAAAGGAGAAAGGGGAAATGAGATTAGGGTTGGGGGAGCAGCCGCCGGCGCTGTTTTTGCTCGCGCGAGATGCGCGCCTGGCCGTCCGATGGCGATGGACGGCCAGGGTTGGCCGGGCCAGTTTAGGCCGCAGGCGGAGCAGGGCGAGCGCGGAGCAGGCCGCGTCGGCCCAGGCGGGGATGCGCGTCCGCGCTGGCGAACCGGGCCGCGCCGGCCCAGGCGGGGCGCGCGGAGAAGGCCGTGGAGCAGGCCGCGGGCCCATTAGTAGTAAGAAATGTTTTTTTTTCTCAATTTCAGTCAATTTCAGACAAACTTTTAAGTTGAAATCTCTGTAATTTTTGAACCAACGAAATAAATTTCCAGAGAATATCAGAAAATAAGTATAAGTTTATTCAGTCACGTTTTCCGCTGCAAAGTTTATTTTTTTGTTCTTTAATTAAATTCGAACCAACGGGATAATTTAATTGTTAGAACAATTATTAAATTTAGATATTCAGAAAATTTGTAATATTGTTATATTCTGACCAACGTTGATTATATCAATATTATAAATGTTTTAGTTTCATCAGTTTTATGCATTATTTTTATTTTTTGCCCAACGGTGATGTAGAAATAATGCAGAAGGAATTGTATGTTTTAATACTGACCAACGTTGTTTTAAAACATGCAATTTTATGGTTAAGATATTATTTGTGTTAAAATATCTCACTATTCTGTCAATGGTTTTCAGGAATCAACTGGATTGCTCAGATTCCACCTCTGACTGGGAACAACTATAAGAAGTGGCGCGAGCAGCTTGAGTTAGCCTTGGTCATGATGAACAATGACCTTGCTCTCTCTTCACCGTGTCCCGTTGCTCCAGAGGAGCCAGTGAGAGAGGAGAATGAGGAAGATGCCGCTTTTGCGACACGCAAAAGGGATCATGCTGATAAGAGGATGTCCTATGACCTAGAGAAAAGACAATGGGACAATTCCAATAAGAAATGTCTCACTTTAGCTAAGGCTATGATTTCAGAGCCTATCAGAGGGTCTATCCCTGAGACACCCACCATTGCTGAGTATTTAGAACATGTTAAGAATCAGTTCCATGGAACTACTAAGTCTCAGGCAAGTGCTCTTATCAAAGAGCTATGCAATAAGAAATACAATGGTGGTGGCGTTAGGGACCACATACTTAGAATGAGCACCATAGCTGCTAAGCTTGAGTCCATGAAAATTAAGTTACCTGATCCATTTGTCATTCACATGATCTTTGCCTCACTGCCAAGTGAGTTTGACACATTTTGTGTCAATTACGACATGTTGCCTGATGACTGGAACATGGACAAGCTCATTAGTATGTGTGTGCAAGAGGAAGAGCGCATTAAGGCTTCACATGGGGACTCTGCTCTCTATGTGAAGGATAATAAGAGAAAGTTTTTCAATAAGAATGCTAAACCACAAGGGAAACCAAAGTGGGATGACAGCTCATCCTCCAATGCTAATGCCAAGGGAAAGGCCCCTCAGTTCCAATCTCACCCTCAGTTCCCATCTCAGCCACATTTCCCATCTCAGCCTCAGTACCAGAAGGGACAGAAGATCCCTGTAGACAAAGATCAGTGCATGTACTGCAAGGAAAGAGGGCATTGGATGAAAGATTGCCCTGGGTTCCTGAAGTTCCTGAGTAAGAATGGTGAGGATATTATTACATTTGTAGATGAATCTTTGTTTCTAAGTTATGACAAATCCACTTGGTGGGTTGATTCAGGTGCAACTACTCATGTTGCTAATTCTTTTCAGGGGTTCGCTACGAGGAAGACCCTGCAAAGAGGAGAAAGAACCAATAAGGTGGCTAATGGAGTACAAGCCGACGTCCAAGCCATTGGAGACGTATCATTAGAATTAGTAAATGGTTTTGTACTTAGGCTTCATGATGTACTCTATGTTCCTTGTTTGCATCGAAACTTAATAAGTGTGTCTAAGTTAGATGATGATGGATTGGCTTGTCATTTTGGAGATGGCAAGTGTAAGATATTTTTTAATAATCAGTGTGTTGGTCTTGCCTTCCGACAAGACAAACTTTATTTGTTATCCATCTCTGAGAATGTTAATGTTATAAGTTCTGAGAATAAGATTGCTTCCTCGTCTATGAATGTAAGTAAAAAGCGTAAGAATATTCAGGTTGACTCTTCGAAATTGTGGCATTGTCGATTAGGCCACATTTCGAGGGGGAGAATTGATAGATTAGTCAAGACTGAAATTCTTCCGCCATTAGAACTATCAGAATTAAATCAATGTGTTGATTGCATTAAAGGTAAGTACGTTAAGAAAATTAAGAAAAATGTCAAACGAAGTACTGGGACATACAGTACAACCGTGAGGGCTACATGGCTCTGGTTTTAGTTGGTTCGAGGACCTCTCCTCGCTTGATGGTGGTTACCCGAAAGGGCACAAAAGGGGCTCGCTGACTCGGGTATAGGACAGCCTCTGGTCTCATGTGTATAGCCGGGAAGGAATGTGCCATCGGAAAGGGGGTTTCCTATATCTGCTTGCCGATTGGAAACCTAGTGGCCACTATCTTGTTAGGGGAACTTCGAAAGACTTCATAGTGTACCCTGCCGCACTTCCTCGGAAGAGGTGATATGAGATTTGCAACCCCTGGCATATGGGGATCACGGCTCACGGGTAAAGATGTACAAACTCTGCAGAGTATTAAAACTGATATATCAGCCGTGCTCACGGTCACGAGCGGCTCGGAAAACTTGCAGGCTAACCACTTAAACGAAATTTACTTTTGTTCACGTTACCATCATATTTATGTTTCCGGACGATGTTGCCATATATTAATTATTATTCATGTGGATTAATTGGGTTTGCAAGCACAACTTAATGATTAATTAATACTAAAATCTTGACCGAACTAAAAGTGCTAATCGCAGTAAACCCGTGTCAAGCCTTTTGAGCTGCATAACCCCATGATGCTTGCTGAGTACGAGATGTACTTATGCTTGTTATATTTTCTTCTTTTTGGATAAAAATCCCGGATGGGTAACAGATGGATATGAGTATGAGCAAGATAAGTTTCCAGAGGATTTCTAGTCTTGTGGACCACCAGTCGACGTCCCTGTGGAGTGGAGCTTCATCGAGAGATATTTATCTTCCGCTGGGTTATGTTTAGTTTTATTTGATGAGTTGTTATAAATACGCTATGTAATAAGCACAGTGATGATGCCTTTCTTTGTAATTTGTCCCTTATGTGTGCGACTGTTTTCCTGGGCGCACATAAGTTTATACATTCAATTTTGTTCTTAAAATTGGGTGTGACAAATTGGTATCAGAGCCGTGTTGACTGTAGGACGCAAGCCTAGGTAGAAAGGGTCGTGTTAGTGTCTTTTTACTCTTCTGGATCTTGCTTTTGCACTATATTCTTGTTAATTGTCAAAATTTTATTCTACTTTCTCATATTCTATTATAAAATTGTTGATCTAATCTCGACTTATCCTTAAAACTTTGATAGATGCCTCGTGCCCAGAAGACTGCCCGCATCAGCACCGGAGGACAGCTTCCACCTTCAGTCCCCTACGTGCCTCAGGAGGACGACATCATCATGATCTCTGATGATGAGGAAGAGATGGAACCCATGGAGGAGGAGCCCGTGGAGGATACGGTGATGGTCCATGACATCACTGGACATGACGGCGAGGAGTGGTACTTGACACCAGATGCATCACCAGAGTACACCACCGCTCCAGCACTTGCTCCAGCACTTGCTCCAGCCCCTGCTCCAGTACCTACTTCAGCACCTGCCCCGACGCCGCTGCCTACACCGACACCTGCATCTGAGACGGCCCCACCAGTTGTACCAGAGTACCCCGTGGTGTCTACACGTACACCGACTCCATCGCCAATTCCTGTGCCGGAAGACGACGAGGCAGGCTGGCGCCGCAGGACCCTGTTCCCGAAGCCCTCCGGCAACGCCTACTATCACAAGCTGCTGAAGGAGATGTTGGGGAAGTACTACCCTGATTTGAAGGCCAAGTTTCGCTACATGAGTGTTGAGCATGACCACCCAGTGGAGGCTACCTGCTGGGAGACTTTCTTGACTATCACCTCCTGGAATGAAGATCTGGACTCCGAACAGCATGAGTCTACCCACACCCATGGGGCCAGACGTCAGACACTACACTCCAGCTTAGAAGATGCTGCGGAGGTGGCTTACTTGCATTACCATGGTCGTCGTTTCGAGGCCATGAGGCATGACAAGTACCGGTACCTGCCGCGCAACAGACCCGAGGAGGACACCTGGGCTGTGTTGATGCCCCCTGGCGTCAACCCTGCCATGGACGTTGTAGTGGATCACCTGTGTGAGGTGCAGGTTCACAAGGACAATCTGACGATTGAGCTAGGCAATGCTCAAGCTGCTGCACGGCGACATCAAGATGAGATCGTCCACCT
This sequence comes from Coix lacryma-jobi var. lacryma-jobi, assembly GCA_009763385.1. Lineage (NCBI taxonomy): Eukaryota > Viridiplantae > Streptophyta > Magnoliopsida > Poales > Poaceae > Coix > Coix lacryma-jobi. Next base: position 43,455,418 of record CM019826.1, read on the forward strand.
CAGGGCACAGCTAGGGATGCCCCCACTTTACAAGGAGAATGAGGAACCCTACACCTACACCGACATAGCGCCATAGACAAGTTACCATGCTTTGTAATAATCGTTATTAGATCGTTAGTCGTGTCTTGTTAGTGAGGTTTGGAACTTGTTGATCATTTGCTTATCATTATGAACATGTTTGATTTGGATCTTTCTATGATTGTGAGATTGTGGGCTTGTCCGCAAATCTCTTAGATGAGTTTTCATATGAGTTAGTAAAGTTTCTGGGTTTTCGTATATGCTGTTTCTGCTGTTCTGCTTGGAGCAGTCTGCGTTCTCTTCAACATATCTCCAGATCCGTACGACCAAGTGCAGTGAAATTTTTATGGTAACAACTAGACTTCCATATCTAACAAACCCCACTGGAATCACCTAAAAAGCATTTTTCGTTTGTGAGATATGGCTGTCACAAGTTAAGGTTTCTGCGCAGTCTGGAGGACAAAACAGTTTCGCTTGTGTTCTGTTTTTGGGTACGTTAATGACAGAATCTGGGGAAATGATCTGAATGAAAGTTGTAGATAATTTCATTATCTTTCCAACAGTTTAAAGAACGCCTTAATCCGATATCTGGAACTCGAGATATGACTGATTTACCTGACTGTTACTGCTGAAACTGTTTCACTTCTATTCCATATGCTTACCCCAATGCTACTCTCTGATCACTAAATGAACTTGCATATTTTGGAACACAGATGGCTGCTAGAGGAGGAGGTATTGGAGGTGGACGTGGACGTGGACGTGGAGCACCAATGAATCCACCACCACCACCCCCCCAGTGGACATCCAACAGCTGATGGGCATCCAGGCCCAGTTTATGCAAACGATGATGCAACACCTGCACAATCAGCCAGCAGGAGTACCACCACCATTGCATGTGAGGGACAAGAGGGGAGAGTTCCTGAAGGGCACCCTCCAGTGTTCACCCACGTAGTAGATCCACTGGATGTTGATGATTGGCTGCGAGCAGTTGAGAAGCAGCTGAACATAGCTCAGTGCACCGACCTTGAGAAGGTCCTATATGCTTCAGGGCAACTTCAAGGGGCTGCCCAGGATTGGTGGGAGTCTTTCGAGTATGGACGTCCCAACAATGCGCCTGCACTCACCTGACAAGAATTCAAGCAAACCTTCCGCTCCTATCACATACCGGATGGTCTAGTGGAACTGAAGGAGGAAGAATTCAGGGCCCTGAAGCAAGGGTTAATGTCTGTGGCGGAGTATCGTGACAAGTTCTCACAACTGTCACATTATGCTCCCAATGATGTGGCAGAGGACAAGGACAAGCAACGCCGCTTCCTAAAGGGGTTGCAGGATGGTCTACAGCTTCAGCTTATGGCCAATGTATATGCTGATTACCAGACGCTGGTCAATCGCGCTATTGTTATAGACAATAAGCGCAAGGAGATGGAGGCCAAGAAGAGGAAGTTCTTGGGGCAGTCATCCAACAACAACACTCGCCCTCGCATGAATCCTCCACCCCAAAACCAGCTGCGTATTCAAGGACCCCCGAATCAATGGGGAGGAGGACAGAATCAGCAACGGAATCAATTCCAACAACAACGACAGCAGAAGCAGATGCAGGGAGGTCAGCAGGTGCCTCGTCAGGGAGCCCCTGCCAACAATCCAGCAAGAGGAGGGGCGCCAAACCCCAATGTGTGTTACCGTTGTGAGGAGCAGGGACATTATGCCAACCATTGTCCCCGAAAGCAGAATCAACCCGCACCTCAGGGGCAGAACAACCAGAAGGGGAACCATCAGAGGGTGGCACCTAATGTTGGACGTGTGAACCACGTGGCTGCTGAAACTGCACAGGAGGCGCCAGAAGTAATGATGGGTACGTTCAGTATTAATTCCATCCCTGCCACAGTTCTTTTTGATTCCGGTGCATCGCATTCTTTCATCTCGCAAGATTTTGTTAGAATACATAGTGTGCCTTTGTGTGCCATGAACAATCCTATAGCAGTAAATTCACCTGGGGGTTATATGAGAGCTGCATATCAGTGTCTTTCAACTAGTGTGAGTCTAAGGGGGGTAGAGTTCCAAGTGAGACCCATCGTGTTGAGAACAGTGGGAATCGATATAATTCTGGGTTTGGATTGGATGAAACAACACCGGGCAGTGATCCAGTGTCAGGAGAGGGTAGTGGAGTTGACAACTCCTAGTGGGGACAGACTCAGAGTTGATGTGGTCATGAAGGAGCAGCCGAAGAACGGCTGATGGAAGAATTCCAGGATGTTTTTCCCGATGATCTACCAGGTATGCCACCTGACCGAGATGTTGAGTTTATTATTGAGTTATTGCCTGGAACTGCACCTATAGCTCAGAGGCCATATAGAATGGGGGTAGATGAACTAGAAGAACTAAATAAACAATTAAAAGAGTTACAAGAAAAGGGTTTTATTCGTCCTAGTTCCTCACCTTGGAGGTCACCAGTTATCTTTATTGATAAGAAGGATGGGGGCCAGCGTATGTGTGTTGATTATCGGACCCTGAATAGGGTCACAATTAAGAACAAATATCCTTTGCCTAGAATTGATGACCTCTTTGACCAGTTAAAAGGTGCTTGTGTATTCTCTAAAATCGATCTTCGATCGGGATACCACCAGATCAAGATTCGAGCTACTGACATCCCTAAGACAGCCTTTGTTACTAGATACGGGCTATATGAGTATACTGTTATGTCTTTTGGATTGACTAATGCCCCCGCACACTTTATGTACATGATGAATAAGGTTTTCATGGAGTACCTAGATCTGTTCGTGGTAGTGTTCATCGATGACATTTTAATATACTCTAAGAATGAGGAGGAACATGCAGAACACCTAAGACTGGTTTTGCAAAAACTCCGTGAGCATAAGTTGTATACAAAGCGGAGTAAGTGTGAGTTCTGGTTGAAAGAAGTTGCTTTTCTGGGTCATGTTATCTCTAATGGAGGAATAGCTGTGGACCCAAGCAAGGTTAAGGATGTGTTGGATTGGGATCCACCTGTGGATGTAAGTGAAGTTCGTAGTTTTCTGGGAATGGCAGGATACTATCGGCGGTTCATTGAGGGGTTTTCTAAAATAGCTAAACCTATGACCGCCCTGTTAGAGAAAAATGCCAAATTTCTATGGACCGATAAGTGCCAAGTCAGCTTTGAGGAGTTGAAGAAGAGGTTGACTACAGCTCCAGTTCTAGTCTTACCTGATCTAAGTAAGAAGTTCTCCATCTACTGTGATGCTTCTCGTATGGGCCTGGGATGTGTTCTGATGCAGGAAGGTAGGGTTGTTGCTTATGCATCGAGGCAGTTGAGGAAGCATGAGTTGAATTATCCTACCCATGATCTGGAGTTAGCCGCAGTGGTTCATGCACTGAAGATTTGGAGACACTATCTTATAGGACATCCTAGTGATATCTATACAGATCACAAAAGCTTGAAATACATTTTCACTCAGCCAGATCTGAACCTAAGACAACGCCGATGGTTGGAGTTAATTAAGGACTATGACCTGGAGGTGCATTATCATCCAGGGAAGACGAATGTTGTAGCAGACGCCCTGAGTAGGAAGAGTCATGTGAATGAACTCTTAGTCACAGAATGGTCCGAGAAATTATGTGAGGAGATGGCATATCTAAATCTGGGTATTGTCGCTAGTGCAGTGGAGATGGAAGTAATGCCCACACTTGAGAAGGAGATACGTCAAGCTCAACTGCAGGATGAAAAGTTAAAGGAGATATCTGAGAATATAGTACTTGGGAAGGCACCCGGTTTCAAGCTAGATGAGGATGGTACCTTGTGGTTTGGTAAGAGGATCTGTGTACCTGATGTGAAGTCCATTAAGGAGGCTATCTTGAAAGAGGCACATGAGTCAGCCTACTCCATTCACCTGGGTAGCACTAAGATGTATTTGGATCTGAAAGAAAAGTATTGGTGGTATGGCCTGAAAAGAGATGTAGCAGAATATGTGGCAATATGTGATACCTGTCAGCGAGTCAAGGCTGAACACCAGCGACCTGCCGGATTGCTACAACCTATGAAGGTACCGGAATGGAAATGGGAAGAAGTGGGCATGGATTTCGTAGTTGGTTTACCACGCACCCAACGAGGTTATGACTCAATTTGGGTGATCGTGGATCGACTCACTAAGGTTGCTCATTTTCTACCAGTTAAGACCACCTATACAGGGGCAAGATTGGCAGAGCTATATATGGAAAGAATAGTGTGTTTGCATGGAGTCCCTAAGAAGATTGTATCTGACAGAGGCACTCAGTTCACATCGCATTTCTGGGGAAAAGTCCACGAATCGTTGGGGACACAATTGACTTTTAGTACAGCTTACCACCCTCAGACAGATGGACAGACGGAACGGACCAATCAGATTCTAGAGGACATGCTGAGAGCCTGTGCTTTGCAGTATGGGACTAGTTGGGACAAGAGTTTGTCGTATGCAGAGTTCTCCTACAACAACAGTTACCAAAAGAGTCTCAAAATGGCACCATTTGAGGCCTTGTATGGAAGGAAATGTAGGACTCCGTTGTTCTGGAACCAAACAGGGGAGAGCCAAGTGTTCGGACCCGATGTGCTCAGGGATGCTGAGGAACATGTGAGAAAAATCAGGGATAATTTGAGGATAGCCCAGTCCCGACAGAAGAGCTATGCTGACACTCGTAGAAGGGACTTAACCTTTAAGGTAGGGGACTTTGTGTACCTAAAAGTAACTCCTATGCGCAGTGTAAAGAGGTTTAACATGAAGGGCAAGTTAGCACCCAGATATGTGGGACCATTCCAAATTTTAGAAAGGCATGGGGAAGTGGCATACCAGTTGGAGTTACCAGCGAGTTTGTCAGGAGTACACGATGTGTTCCATGTCTCCCAGTTGAAAAAGTGTTTACGGGTTCCAGAGGAGCAAATACCGCTAGAGGAGCTGACTGTGAAGGAAGATCTGACATATAAGGAGTATCCAGTGAAAATTTTGGAGACAGCTGAAAGGATTACTAGGAGCCGTGCTATTAAGATGTGCAAAGTGCAGTGGAATCGGTATACCGCAGAAGAGGCTACTTGGGAAAGAGAGGATGAACTTAGAAAGGCTTACCCGCAGTTGTTCGAGTAAGCATCAACCGAATCTCGAGGACGAGATTCATGTTAAGGGGGGTAGGTTTGTAACACCCTAAAATTTTCTTTAGTTCAAAATAGATTAATATGATTTATTTAAATTTATTGTGGCATTATAACATAGGCAAAATAAATGAATGTTGGGGAAATAAAATTTATCCTAGTTTAGTAACAAGTTGATGCATACATGCTGCTGCATTCTTTTGGTTGAGTGAAGTTCAAATTTGAAATCTAGAATTCAAAATTTGATTTGGAAAGGATTTGGAAAATCATTTGCAAATAAAAAGAAAAAGAGCAAGCATTTTCCTTCCCTTCTTTCTTCCAAATCTGGCCCGAAGGCCCTCTCCCTCCCTCTCTTTCGGCCTGCCTCCTTCTCGCTATCGCGCGGCCCAAGCGAGTGGGCCGGCCCAGTCGCGTCGCTTCCGCACCGCAGCGCCGCAGCGCCCGCCGCGCGCGTCGTCTCGCTGACAGACGGGTCCCGCGTCGCGCAGTCGCTGACAGGTGGGGCCCACCTGTCGGAGTCATCCCCAACCTCCGCTGCAAGCCGCCGCCGCGCTCGTCTCTCTCCGCGTCATCCGAAGTCCTCGGGGGAGGCCTTATCCGAGCGCCCGAGCCCTATATAGAGTCTCCCCAAAGTCTCCTGCATTCCGTTTTCCCATCTTCTAGCCGCCAACGCCTCCGTGCCAAGCTCTGCGCCGTCGAACCCTAGCCGCCGCCACCGCCGAGCTCGTCTTCGCATCTCGGCGCTTGGCCATCGTTTTGAACCCTCTCCGAAGCACCACCGTGCCGTAAGAAATCTCGAGAACCTCTCAATTTCCTTTGTCGTGATCTGCCGGCTAGTTAATTGGTCGCCGGACTTGCAGGGTTTCCGCCGACCGCCAAGCTCCGCCTAGCGCCAACCTCGATCGATCTCCGACTCCGATTCGTGGTTGGGTGAGCTCGCCATCCCTTCCTCTCTCTCCCGGTCTTTTCCGCTTCGCGAATGGCAGCCGGAATCGCCGAGTCGGCCAACCCCGGCGAGCCTCCGCCGCCGCGGAAGGTCTGAGCCGCCGCACCGGCACTGTGCAAGACGGCGGCGCCGCCCGAACCCTCCCCAGATTTAATCCGGACCGTCCAAATCCGATCGGACGGCCCTCAGTGGTCGATACCCCTTCGCTGGCAGATTTGCTAAAGAGCCCCTCGACTTTTGCCAATTCAACCCGCGGTCCTGACCGGCGCGGTTAAATCCGAATTTCCGATTTATTTTATTTCGAAAATAGTTTGATCTATTTACAGAACTGCCACTGCACCATTTTATCCATAACTTGCTCATTTTAACTCCGTTTTGATCCATTCAAATTGCGTTAGTTTCGTAATTTCGTGCTCTATGCAGTAGTACCACTGTAGATTAGATTTGCAAAAGTTTTATTTCACGTTTAAGTCAGTCTCGTTTAGGCCTTTTATAATCTTGTTTCGGCCGTAACTTCCGCGTTTTAAAACCGAATTCAGTGATCCAAACGTCTATGTGATCGTAGCGACGTATAGATCTGTTTTATAACTTTTATTTATTTATTCAAATCTGTTGGTGTACTGTTCTAATGTTAGACCTGTTTGCAATGCATGTGTGTGCGTGGATGCTTGTATGTTGCGTTGTATTCGAGTTCAGACGGTGAGCAGTACGTGGGTGACCAAGATCAGATCTACTACGACCAGCAGGAGGACCAGAACCAGGAATACGCGAACCAAGGCAAGTATACATGGGATCATCCTTGTTACCTATGCATTTAATCTATCAATCATGTGCATGTGTCAAAGATGATAACCATAGGTTTTTCCTAGATGTTCAACCTGTACCTTGTTACCCTGGGATATGTGCATTTGGGTAGATCTGCTAGTGCTGTAAACCTATAACTATGATCTAATTAAATAATTAATGATATGCGCAACGTCTGTTCTTATCTTGCTCTTGGTAATGTGAACCCGGGCGTGGGAGTCATCGTGCTCTTGGCCCCCTTAAATGATCTTCTGCGGGCAAAAGCTGGGACATACAGTACAACCGTGAGGGCTACATGGCTCTGGTTTTAGTTGGTTCGAGGACCTCTCCTCGCTTGATGGTGGTTACCCGAAAGGGCACAAAAGGGGCTCGCTGACTCGGGTATAGGACAGCCTCTGGTCTCATGTGTATAGCCGGGAAGGAATGTGCCATCGGAAAGGGGGTTTCCTATATCTGCTTGCCGATTGGAAACCTAGTGGCCACTATCTTGTTAGGGGAACTTCGAAAGACTTCATAGTGTACCCTGCCGCACTTCCTCGGAAGAGGTGATATGAGATTTGCAACCCCTGGCATATGGGGATCACGGCTCACGGGTAAAGATGTACAAACTCTGCAGAGTATTAAAACTGATATATCAGCCGTGCTCACGGTCACGAGCGGCTCGGAAAACTTGCAGGCTAACCACTTAAACGAAATTTACTTTTGTTCACGTTACCATCATATTTATGTTTCCGGACGATGTTGCCATATATTAATTATTATTCATGTGGATTAATTGGGTTTGCAAGCACAATTTAATGATTAATTAATACTAAAATCTTGACCGAACTAAAAGTGCTAATCGCAGTAAACCCGTGTCAAGCCTTTTGAGCTGCATAACCCCATGATGCTTGCTGAGTACGAGATGTACTTATGCTTGTTATATTTTCTTCTTTTTGGATAAAAATCCCGGATGGGTAACAGATGGATATGAGTATGAGCAAGATAAGTTTCCAGAGGATTTCTAGTCTTGTGGACCACCAGTCGACGTCCCTGTGGAGTGGAGCTTCGTCGAGAGATATTTATCTTCCGCTGGGTTATGTTTAGTTTTATTTGATGAGTTGTAATAAATACGCTATGTAATAAGCACAGTGATGATGCCTTTCTTTGTAATTTGTCCCTTATGTGTGCGACTGTTTTCCTGGGCGCACATAAGTTTATACATTCAATTTTGTTCTTAAAATTGGGTGCGACAATGGATGTTAAGACGACATTCCTTAATGGGGATCTTGAAGAAGATGTTTACATGGCACAACCGAAAGGTTTTGTTGTGGAAGGAAAAGAAGAAATGGGATGTCGCCTAAGAAAGTCCATTTATGGGTTAAAACAAGCTTCGAGACAGTGGTACTTGAAGTTTGATAACACCATAAGACGTTTTGGGTTTAAAGCTAATGTTGAGGACAATTGTGTGTATGCAAAGTTTAAGAATAGTAAGTTCATCTTTTTGGTTCTATATGTGGACGATATTTTGCTGGCAAGCAATGATGTTAGTCTGCTAATGGAAACAAAGAAGTTCTTGTCCTCGCATTTTGATATGAAGGATCTTGGTGAAGCCTCTTTTGTTCTGGGGATAGAGATTCACCGTGATAGAAGCAGAGGGGAATTAGGTTTGTCTCAGAATGCATACATAGATAAGATTCTTAAAAAATATAGTATGCATAAGTGCAGCCCGTCACCTACACTCATAGTCAAGGGCGATAAGTATGGGGAACATCAGTGCCCCAAGAATCAGATAGAGCTCGAGCAAATGAGATCAGTTCCTTACGCATCCGCTGTCGGAAGTTTACAATCTGCTCAAATTTGTACTCGCCCTGACATAGCTTTCGTTACCGGGTTACTTGGCAGATATCAGAAAAATCCAGGCATAGAACACTGGAAATTAGTAAAGAAAGTCTTGCATTATTTGCAGGGCACAAAAGGCTTCATGCTAACCTATAAGACATCAGATTCCCTTGAGATAGTAGGGTTCTCAGATTCAGATTATGCGGGGGAGGAAAGAAAATCCACTTCGGGTTATATTTTCACCCTTGCAGGTGGGGCTATATCGTGGAAAAGCTCCAAACAAACTCTCGTTACATCATCCACAATGTATGCGGAGTTTGTAGCATGTTATGAGGCCTCGGGGCAGGTGAACTGGCTTAAGAAGTTCTTACCCAGATTAGCAGTGGTAGACAGCGTTCAGAAACCACTTAAGTTATACTGCGATAATAATCCTGCAGTTGAATATGCTCACAACAATAGGTCAAGTGGTGCTGCCAAACACATTGACATTAAGTACTATGTTGTGAAAGACAAAGTTCAGGATCATGTCATTAGTCTTGAGCATATAAGCACATATAAGATGTTAGCGGATCTGTTGACAAAAGGCTTACCACCCAACGTGTTTAGAAGACACGTAGCCAGCATGGGGTTAAGGGAAAGCCTATGATTCCTGAACACTTAGGGCCCAGTCAGAACTCTGTTTCAAATTAGAGAGATGTATTGTAGCCGTCAAGTCCAACGACGTTTTTTTGTCGTGACGACGAGACGGGCTCGACGCATTTCTCTATAATGGGATAGAGCCAAATAAGTTGAGTATTTGAGTTAAGAGTAAGATAAGTTATTAGGAGATCAAGGGGGAGAATGTTAGAATTGATCTCCCTAGTTACTGGGCCCAACGACCCAGATCTAACTTGATCCGCTCCTGATCGGGGAGCCCAACCCACTAATGGTTGGAGGGCCCCTATCACACTGCGGTATATAAAAGGGAGGTGGGGGCCGGGGCACTTGTCACGAGGTTCGTTGAGCCGCCAGTCCCCCCACCGACATTCCCAACCCTAATCCGATCTAGGGATCACAGCAAGTGACGGGAAGCCCTTCTCCACCGTCACTGCCTCGACCCCGACTACGCCACTCCTTCACTGCGACGAGTTCTTCACCGCCCCGGCTTCCTCTACTACACCCCGAAGCAGAGAAGGATCTAGAGGGATCCGTGGCGGACGCTGGATCGAGTTCCAAAGGCGGAGATGGTTGAAACCCTAACTCTATCGTCTTTCACCTTTACTGTTATGCATCTTGAGCATTTGTTCACCCACTATTCACCCCAATCCCGAGCCTATTAACACTAAGAGATCTAACAGCACCATCTCAAAGAAATTAGACTTCAACCTTGTAGCTATTTGCACAGAGCATGTCTTGCAACATAGAGGCCCCTACTGGCCTGGTGCATAGGAAAATTAATATAATAGAAACTTGATATAGCATATCTTCAAAAAGATCCAATAAAAATGAAGAACATCGAAAAGTCTCATTTGATACCTGAACCATCTCTTTATCTTCAGCTTCTACTTTTGGAACATTTTCTTTTCAAAGAATGCGTATATTTGACGAGATGCACACACATAAATGAATCGTAAAATGATTGTTCTTTCTTTTCCATTTCTTCTTACTAGAATAACACAAGAAAATGAATCAAAATCATCATGGCCCCTACGACGCTACAAGCACAAAAATTACAGATGTGATAAATAGTTTACAGATGAATGACAACGAATACACATGACCAAGAGGATGAATATGGCCAAATAATAACTATCAACTCTTATTATGAAAAAGGTTAGACGTTATATATGCAAGACTGCCTAAATATCCTCTCCCTCGGCAGTTGCTTTATCTCAACAGTACAACCTAATAAATTCCAAATATGCCACAACCCTTCTGTACTGGCCGTAGCGACGAAGTCCGGCCGGTTCTTGAAACAGGATGTGTCGTCTCCAGTGTTGGTTGCCTCCTGTTCTAGTGATCAGTTATTGTAAAAAATTAGCTCAGACCAATTGAAACCAAGGGAGAACAAGGCTGGAGAAAATTGATTGTGCTAACAAACAAGGAAGTCTGGTATTAAACAAGAGAATAAAAAATACACATGGCAGTACCCCAGAATAGGACTCTGTCTGTTCAAAAACCCCAGTTTGGAAGCCTGGCATCAAATGGTTCAGGTATGCGTATGGTGTTGAGTGTGGTGAGTGTGGGTTGTGTGCGTCCAAAGTTGTACCCAGATAAAAAAAAAGAATAGCAGGCAGCAGTAGCTAAGAGCACATGTGTAATAATATAGCACCTTTCTAGATCTTGTAATAGCTATACCACAGATGTCCCTTGCAGTTCTGGCAAAGGTATCCATGTACGTGTAGCCTTAGAATGTGCAATGAATCGAGCAAATACAAATTAGGAACAAGTCATAGAAGGCTTTAACTTTCATATGCAGATATAATAAAATATACAGGATCTAATCCAGTGCTATATTTTTAACACAAGTCAAACAATATAGACACGATCATTTTATCTCCATATATAGTACATACGTGAATATCCCTGCCACAAGCCTAAGTTCACAAAATCATCAGACTAAACTGACATATTACAACTACAATCCTGAAGGGTGAGCTCAGAGGAATCAACGACGATGAAGATGGAGAAAAAACGGTTAGCGAGATTGGAAAAAAAAAGAAAGTCATGAGCATTGTGCACTGCCACGTTCACACCACACAACCTCTTCCCTACCAAGCGGCAACCGCTGGGGATCGCATGTAGGCGCGGGCACTGGAGGAGGCGGCCGCGGGCGATCGCATGGAGGCGCGGGGGCGGCGATCGTTGGAGAGGCACGTAAATTTTTTCGTGTCGACATCCGAAGACGAGCCTAGCTAGGTGTGTTTGGTCCATGATGTTTTTGGCGTCACGATCGTAGGCTTCTTTGGTTAGTTTTGTGGGAATGATTGAGTGAGGATATACCATACATTTAATCGATCTGGTTCGTTAGATGTGAGTAAGAAGAGAAGGTTATAAATTAAATCTGGATGATCGATTTCCATAAAGTTAGTTTTGTGGGTACAGTTTCGTGTGTAGATTTAGTAAGGTCGTCTCAAAGGGGATGTTTTTTTTTGGGTGAACTTAAAATAGATATATGATGGTGCCTTAGTAGGGTAGATAATAATTATTTATCTTTGATCTTTTTATTCTTTTTAGAAAAAGCCTAAATTACTGCCTTCAAATGTCGCTTCTCGCTTCTGCCCACATAACCCTCTAAACTAATGTTTTTGGTTTACCTAACTTTTTTGGTTAGTTCAATTTACCCTTTAACAAGATTTGTCTTTCTCATTTACCTATGTACAAGTTGAATTTTAATTTCAAAATTTATGAGCTGACAATGGACTCATCATATATTATTTTTAAAACATTATACATTTTATATCATTATTGTATTTCTAGTGTTAATTTGTTATTATATCTACTAACCTGTCAAAACAATGATATAAATTTATGACATATTATTTAAAAAGACAAATCTTGCTAAGGGGTAACTGGACGAACTAAATAAAGTTCTCGAGGGGAGTAAATTGAACCGAACAATAGTTTAGAGGATTATCTCGACATAGGCTATACTTAAGCTAGTATTTTTGGACAACTCACTATACCAAAACAGCACAAAGGAGACACCTTAATTAGTGACCTTGGATTGAAACGCGTCACTAATGTGATATTAGTGACGTGGGTAAACAAAACGCGTCACTAGTTAGTTGTCGCCCATGGCCAGAAAACAAAATGCATCACTAATGACAAGTTATCAGTGACTCGTCCCAACTAGACGCATCACCGATAATGGCCCCTATTATGAGTGACGTGTTTTACTAACATGAGTCACTCATATCGACACATACTAGTGACTCTACCTAATGGATCTGCGTCACTGGCAGCCTAAGTGACTTCGCGTCGCTAGCAGCCCAAACATGCAGTTCCTTCGAGCCAAAAACTTACCAAGCTGAAACACGCCTAACTCTCCTAACCCTAACTCACGGCCGCCTCTCTAGTCGCTCCTGCCTCTCTACATCTCTTGTCGCGGCTAATGACCCCCGCATTTTGTCACACCCCGATCTCTCCGCCAGCTGACGACCTCCTCCTCCACTACGACCATGGCGCCCCTTTCCTCTCCCTCGCTGCGCCTCGGCCCAGCCCTACCTTCTATCCCTTGCGGCGCCTCGCCACAACCCAGGCTCCTCTCCCTCACGGCCATGGTGCAGCCCCCTCCTCCAGTCATCATGCGATGGTGCAACAACACTTGGATCCATGGCAGCTGCAACGGCGACGGCGACGGCGGCGGTGCGTATCCAACCATGGGCCTCCACAAGAGCGCCTCTCTCCCTAGTCTGCAATCATGAGTTTTGGCAGCACTCCTTCTCCTCTCATCTATGACCCATGCCGACACAGTGAAGCCGAAGTAGGCAGTCAGGTGCTCGCCCTCATCGGATCAGGTCAACACAGATCAACAATGGCACAATGTGGCAAGCCGCAAAGAAAGAAAAAAGAGTATCCAGATACCGCTCAAAGCAAAAACAGAGGTATTTTTTAGTTGTAAATTGCATAGAGTAGCCAACTGGATGCATAATTTCTATCTTTCTTAGTACCATGAGTTTCTCAAACTATCATAGTAGCTTCAACTGTCAAACTGGAGGTATCTATCTTTCATGGTACCATGAGCTTCTCAAACAATCATAGTAGCAACAACTATCAAACTGGAGTTGTCTTAATTTAGATTATCTGTCCCAAGTTGATGTACCTTGACTATCAAACTGTGCTTATGGGTGTCTGGTTATGTACCTTGACCCCTTGTGTCTCTGTCTCTTGCCGATCTATGGAGCTCTGACTCTCTTTATATAGTCCAGGAGGCAGAGTCCTAGTCGGTTACAATCTTAGGAGTCCTAGTAGAATTACAAGGTAGCAATACTACTAGGATTACATACGGAGAGTCCTAGTTGGACTAGGTCTTCGCCTTTCCTTGCGGAGTACCCGGGAACTCTGTCCCACAGTTGAACACCAAATATTAGAAATGTCTAGGTACTGAGAAGAATTGTTGTGCAGTTCTGCATAAAGTTTTATAGCCAACGGACAGGCTATGCCATTTATAAAATATGATAGTTGTATACTGACACAGAAAATTACCCTTCTGGGTAGTGGATTATCAATCTAATATATGATAGTTGTTGTGTTAAGAAAAGATGATAGTTGCATTTTATCTTCGTTGTGGTTAACTGGTTATTTGTGGCAGGGGAGACAAATTCATTGAGTTGGGCAATGAGGGTGAGGGTGCAAAGTGGTGGGCAATATATATCCTTTTATCTCTTTTTAAGTCATTTTTCTTGCCTGTATACTAGAAGGTAATTACCGCAGAAAACATTGTATAACACTAGAGATGTGATTTTCATTCGTATCACTAGTAGATCACATGGTAACAAGTAATTCAAAACTTTTGCTTAATATGAAAAATCACGCCCCTAGGCTAATCATTTGACCAATATAACTTTTGTAGACTAAACCTGTTAATCACTTTGTAGCTTGCATCAACTGGATCTCTAATTGATTTGGTTTCATCTAATCATGCAGTATAAGTCCTTACTTCAGTGTGGTGCTAATCTATTCCTCGAAATATTTCTTGAAAGTGAAACAACAAATTATTTGTCTCAGATTTTCCCCCTCTAAGTGTGTCATTATGTGTATGCTTGATATGAGATTGAGGGCTTCTGTGTATGCTTTTCTAGGAAAGTCAAAAGACCACAACTTAAGCATTCTTTCATCCATAAGGCAGGTTCTAAAGGTGCTCTGTCTGGGATGTCAGTGGTTAGCGTGGGATCATGGATGAGCAGCACCTGGCTTTGTTTGTAAGCGGATAGAAGTATTGCTTATCCTGCTTTGTTGTACTATTACTGTTGTGTGATTTTGTTTGCTTCATCTTCTCTTGAATGTCATTATAAATACAAATGTCTATTGTTGTATAGGGCTGCAAGGTGATATTGCTTATTAACAAATGTTCTTGTTTCCACTTCTGTAGGTCTGCTCTTCACTTTAGTCATGTAGTCATGGGTTTTAGAAATCCATTGGCTGCTGGGACTCAAGCAAGGATGTCGACAGCTTCACTATAAGAGTAGTCTTCAAGAATTCAAACTTTGATTTCTTCACAACCCTAGCACAGTGTAGTCTTTCTTCACAACCCCATTGGCCTATTTGGATGGAATTAAAATTGTGAATCTTGTATTGAATGAGCTAAGTAAAATAGTAATATATATTAAATAATGTTTTCATGATGTGTGGATGTACATAGAGACCGTGACCTAGATTTTTTTGTTTTTTTAACTTTATTAGTGACACGTCTAACCAAAGTGAGTCTTTGATGATAAACTTATCAGTGACACGTTTTGCCTATACGCGTCGCTGCCGAGGAGTTATCAGTGACGCGTTTTGCTTATACGCGTCACTACTGAGGGGTTATCAGTGACGCGTTTTCCTTATACGTGTTGCTGGTAGAGGGGTTATCAGTGACATGTTTTTCCTATACGCGTCGCTGCAGAGGGTTTATCAGCGACTCACTTTTACGCATCACTGATATGTCCATATCACAGACGCAGCATTAGTGACGTGTGTTTTCTGTGCCGAAGGTGTACACCATACCCTCCTGATCTTGATGCATGAGCAGGGAGGCAAGCAAGGACCACGAGATTGGCAAATTTGAGTATGTAAGGGTCGTTCGTTTACTTGGGAATGGATGCCTGGAACGGTTCCAACTGGAATGGCAGTTTTATTTATAGTAGTAATGTTCAGCTGGATTATTTCCAACCCCCAATCCCCCTTAAACGAATGAGGCCTAAATGATCACAGTACCCCTAGTATGTCTGGAATGTAGTTGGTAGATTAGAGTAGAGTTGGTATCTTTTAATTTTGGGAGCCTCTGTTCACCTTATTGTAATTTGGTGCTTGTAGCAATTGAAAAGAAAGATCAAATACATTGTTTTTTCTTGTGTTGATTTAGACTTGGTCACCTTCGTTATTACCTTCTTTGGAGTGTACGCATTTCTCTCGAGCCTTAGCGCTTCACAAGGGTTGGCGTGTATGTATTTCTCTCGATCCTCAAGGCTTCACAAGGGTTGTAGAGGGAGTTGCATCATGACATAGTTGTATCATGGCGTGTATCGTCCATGGTTTATTTGGACTCAAAACATCGAGGACACCTTTGGATGATCCACAAGCGAATATATACACCAGACATTAACCTTTTTGAGGAGTTGACCTTCAAAAGACAATAGCCAACTATGAGTTCATTGTAGTCCACGAAAATCGGCACAACGAGAAACCAATGGTGTCAAATTTGACATCAACAACCATCACCACCATCGCAGCCTTGGCATCAACATTAGCCACCCCACCACATCCAACTACATATGACCCTACTACACCATTTTTTGAGGACCTTCGAAGGCGAAGCTTTTAGGTTATAATCTCCAAAAATGTCATAGTATGATGGCAACTTTGCTGTTGTTTGGTTGTATAAAGATAATGCCAACGCAAATAGAACTTTTTCTCTGCTGGAATGGGAAGGGAATAGTTAGTTATATGTTTTCTCGGTTCGGCCATGGTAACAGGATATGGGCAGGAATGGAATGGTTTGCTAATCAATTTGGACGTAATCGACATACTGAAGTGTGGGGTTGATTTCCTTGCTACTAGATGGTGTTGAAGCCTTGAAGGTGAAATAAACATAAAGTATCCCCATCAGTTCACATTGTGATATCTTCACTTCTATAAATGATTGAAGCAAACAACACATTTGACACAAGACAATTCATCATCATGAGCTATGAAGTGGTTGTAGTTGAGACGAAGATGAAACAACCTTACAAAGTTATTTGTGATCACTGCTCATGACACATCTCACAGTTGGTATGCTAATTTTCAATGGGTACATTGAACAACCATATGTTCCTTCTTAAAATTGTAGCAAATAGCAAGGTTCATTTGTACGACATTCAAACAGTGGTGATGCCCTAGGACTTTGGCCTTACTGGTACGCGGACCTTTGTCTTTGTTGATTTCTCTCCATTGCTCGGGTTATCTTCTATCATCCTCTCCTCCACACACCACTCTTCAAACGAAGAGTTTTCTTATGGAGCCATCTCTTTTGAACCCCATAAGTCTCTTGGAGGGGTAGGCACACCCTTGCCTCCCTCTCCTATTGTCATCCGATCCGATTTAGGCGCAATTTCTTTTTATTAGAAGTCACTTGCATTTGTATATACAACCTTGTACATATCTCATTGTACGATCTATTGTAGGACATTGGGGGTAAGGCACTGTTGGAGTTTACACCTACCCAACCCCCGCACGTGTACCGGGGTGAGGCGAGGGTAGCCAATTGTCCGAATGAGCAACAAAGTGTATAAATAGATTGATTGGTAAACTTCTTTCTCCCCAAAAAATCACTCCTTTTACACTGTTCACCTCTTGGTATTTATAGAGGATACCAGAGGTCACCGCCCAATTTACGTTAGGGTACAAGAAAACTCCTCTGGGACCACATGGTCGAGGGGGCAAAACCGTACAAACACAGATAATGAAACCCTAATTTCCTATTCCTCCATCCTCCGCCGCCAGGCCCACATGCACCTTCGCCAGGCTGGGGGATTAGGCCGAGCTCCGAGAAACCTTCGCCGCTATGGCGAAGGCTAGGCCTCGCTTGCGGCCCGTCGATGTCCCGCACTCTCGCAGCCCTTCTCCCTGCAGGCAAAGATAAACAAAGAGACTCGTGGGTCATGGAGATCTCGAGGTGCCGAGGCTCGACCTAAGAGGCATGAGACAAGCGAAGGTCCCTCGACGTGGGCTAAAGGAGCGAAGGTTGCTTTTGAGGCTAGTTTGCGTGGGCTCGCTGTCGAGGGTTCCTTACCCCAACAGCAGCCCCTCGACGGCTTGGAGCAAGAGGTGGTCCTTGGGCCCAAGCAGTGTCCCTTGTTGGGAAGTGAGAGAAAAGGCCCTCGACAGCGACGCCCGCGCCTGCTTGGGGTCCCGGCCATTTTTTCTTCGAGATCTACGTCGTGCTTTTCACGTTTTCGGGATCTGTTGCTTTTTTCCCAGGTGCGCCCGCTCGTCTCTCGACCTATAAATTGGTGTTGTTAGTGGGGGTGTGTTTGTGCTTTCCTTTTGTTGTAGCCATCCTGCCGCTTGTTTTTGCTCTTAGCGAGGGTTGTCTGCTTGGTTTTCCTGGGAGGGTTGCTTGTTTTGTGTTGTGTTTCTGCCATGGCTAGATCTAAGCAAACTGCTCGCCTCACCCATGTTGCGTCTCCTTCTTCTGCATGCGATGGTGTGACCTTTGAGTTTGGTCTTAGCCGAGTTTGCAATTCGGATCTGGCATCCTTCGTTAGGCGAGGTTGGATTGAGGAGGGGAAAGTGAGGGCGTGCGGCGGAGAGACCACTTTGAAGCCTGAGCCTGATGAGTTTGTTGTGTTTGTAGAGTTTTTCATGGCTGGTCTCCATTTCCTGGTGACATCTATTGTGACATCGGTTCTACAGCGATTCAACCTGAAGTTCCATCAGCTTACACCTTCGTGTTTTACGAAGCTTTCTATCTTCGTCTGGGCCTATCATTCTCAAGGTGTTGCTCCGCATGTCGAGGGTTTTGTGCGGACTCATCGTGTTCATTTGCAGCCTCGGAATCACTGATGGCGAGGGTAACACCAACCTTGGTCAGTTTGCGGTGTATACCTTCTGTCATCACACTGGTTCGGAGCTTCCGGTACAGGCTCAGAAAAACAAGTGAATGGCAGGAAAACTAGTTTTATTATAAGCTGAGTGGGGTTGTAGAGCTTTGTGGTGAACTCCCACTGCTTGGTGACGTGTCTGCTGATGCTTTGATGACTGACGAAGCTCATGCTAATGTTGATTGTCTGAGGGTTGTTGCTCGCTCTCATTGTGCACGGGATTTGGTGGAGGAGTACTTTTGTGCGAAGGTCTGGCCCCTTAGCCGAAAACAGGCCTGGATCGCGGTGGAGGATGATCCTCTATATGAGAAGAGAGGGTTGAAGAAACCTAAGTTGGATTTGAATAAGATTTGGGAACCGACGCTGAAAAAGTTTCCCAACCGAAAGGGCGGTGTCGAAGCTATTCTAAAAAGAGTTCAGCAAAAGGTGGAAGAGCTTGTTGGTAAGCTTTCCACATTGGAGGTTAAGGCAATCCACAGCACAGTGGGAAGCGTTGGTCGAGCCAACAGGCTCTTTGACATGTTCGGCATTCCTTACCCTGATTGGCCAACACCTTCGAGTGATGATGCGCCAAAGAAGAGGAAACACTCGTCTAAGGAGGAAAACAAGGCTGCCACAGTGTCAAAGAGGGGTCATGTCCAAGGACGCGGAAGTGGTGGCGGTGGTCGAGTGAAAACGTTGGCGACTAAAGTCGCTGATGCGGTGGCCACCGTCGGCGCGTCATCTTCTTCGGCCTCGGTGCCAGGCGCGGGTGGCCGCGACACTATCAGGGTTAGCTCTGGTTCGAGCGGCGTGTGCCACGTGTTGGTGGTATTTGGGCGCTTATCCAAATCTTGGATGACGAGGCTGTCTCCGACAAGGAGGAGAAAAATGAGGACAAGGATGCTGAGAAAGAGGCCAGCTCCGAGGGAAGCTCATCGGAGGAGGTTTCTCATACCTCCGGAAGTGACGCTAGTTTGGGGGAAGATGTCTCTAGTGGAGACGACCAGGGAAAAAATGTAGCTTCGCCTTCTAATGAGGTGATGGTCTCGGCTGACGTGGATGAGGTGCTTCGGAACCTCAATGTTGACAGTCCTGAGTATGGGTCAATCCCTGAATTTGTCGGGTCACATATTTGGGTTGATGGTTCAGAGGCACCGGGTGACCTCAAGTCCGAGCGAAATCCCGACAAAAGGCCATATGGGGAAGCGAGCCGTGCCAGTCTCCCCTATTTTGCCAAAAAGATTAGGGGTTCAGAACCGGAGACAGAGCTATTCACGTGTCCGGACCTTTGGGCGTGCCACTTGCAGTGTGCTCCAGAGGAAAGGCATTTTCTCGGCCAATTGTTTGGTCGTGTCTGTGTTCCAGAGGCCGAGCTTCGCCTGGCCAACCAGCCTTTGGGAGACATATTGGATGATATTGATGTCAAAGTGGCTGAGTTGATGCTTCTTGGACGCTCGGCCCGGCGAAGGTCCGGTTATAACCAAACTTACCTAAGTGATAGAGTGGCTGAACTTGAGAAAGAAAATAAGGACCTTCGCAGGGCTTTAAAGGCGAAGGTTATTGAGCTTAACAATATTGTGGAGAAAATCAAGAAAACTTGCGAGGAAGCCTAGGAGGTGTTGAACCATAACATCGATCTGGTCTCGGCTGGCCGAGAGACGGACCAAGCTTTGGCGTCGGCTAACACTCGCATAGCGGATCTGAGCTCAGAGCTGGCTGCCCAGACATAGTCATGGCGATCAAGCATGGAGAGGGTTAAAGTTAAAATTGATGGGTGCTTGACCGAAGCCAGGGGTTCTGCTGGAGAGCCGCTTCCTGTCGTGAATGCTGAGGCCTTCGGAGACTGGCTTTCGTCTGAGCTTGATGTGTTCAGCTCTATAGTGGAGAATGCGGCCGACTTCGGTGGTTATGCCGGAGCTTTGGCCATGGCCAGTACTCTTCGTCAAGCGGATTGCGAGCACCTTCGGAAGGTGAAAAGGCCAAATCACGTTTTCCCAACCGTCGAGGAGGTGCATACGATGAAGGTTGATGATGCGGATGTCCGTAACTGCGCGATGCGTTTTCTGCGGAGGTTTTGCATAGCGGGCGGAGGTCGCGCTCTTGCATTTGAAGAGGCCATCGAGGCTACCCGACAAGTTAGCATGGGATGCGGCACTATTGCTTGCAATATACATATTTTTTGTCTTCGCTTACTTGTCGTGTTTTATTTTTTTAATATATTTTTGGGGTTGTTCTGCAGGCTCGAAAGGACGCGCTGCCTTCGCCAGCAGCAGTTGATGATGTTCTGGGGTGCTCCAAGTCCGCAGTTGTGCAAGACTCTGCGGAGGTCCCTCCGGTTGATATGATTTCCGCGGTTGAAACTGCTCCTACGGCTCTTGAGGTTGTTGTCAATTCTCCGGCCGTGGTTGAAGCGCCTGCTGCCGATCACGCTGTGGCGGAAACTTCTGCGTCTGGCCAGGCTGATGCGAAAAGATCCGAAGTTCCTGACCAGGTGTGAGTGGAGGAAAAAGGAACTTTAGGGTTTAGTTTTGTATGGAATTATTTTGTTGTGATAGGCGAGGGTTGTTAAGGACTAAATGTCTTTGTTTGGTTGTTTGACATGCAGGGTTCTGATGGAACCGTGCTTGAGGTGTTTGATATGATGCCCATTATGTTAAATTATCAGGATGTTTTTATCTCTGGTGAAACCTGGGCTCGTGCTAGGATTAAACATCCTTCGCTGTCCTTCGATCGTTTTTGGTGGTCTAAGGTGCGAAGATATGACCTTAAAAACAGCTTATCAAGTCATTTTTGGCGCAACGCAGACTATACGGATCGGCAGGCTTTGCGTGTTCTATTTGGTTCTTCCTTGCAGACTCCTCTTGATGACGATATAGATGAGAATGCAGCGCTGGGTTTCTTGTTTTGGTATAGCAATCTTAGTTTTGGCTCAGACGGGGCTCTTGTAGTCCCTAAGGAAGAACCGTAGAAATTGTCGAAAGGGATCGTAGATATATGTATAGAGCGAGGGTGTTGTCCGGAGAGTTACCGATTGTTCCCATCGCCCCTTAATTGTGGGGGCCTATTGTTCCGTCGGGTGTGGAAGATGGGGAAGACTACGAGGGTTTTGATGAGGATTTGTCTTTTGTTTTTAGCGAAGATGGATTGTAAATTGAACATTGTGGACTTTGTGTGTCGGATCATTGTATGTTCACTTTCACAGGAGTTTGTAATCGGCGACGCCTCTTGTGCTTGTGGCGAGGCTCTCTTTGTAAAACGTTTAAGAGAGTTTTCTGTAAAGCAGCGACGCCCCCTAACTTTTTTTCGGCGAGGCTCGCTTTGTTTATGTTTATGATAGTTGTTTCTAAAACAGCGACGCCCCCTATCTTTTAGCGAGGCTCGATTTGTGAACGTTTCTGAGAGTTGTATATAAAATAGAGACGCCCCCTATCTTTTTAGCGAGGCTCGATTTGTGAACGTTTCTGAGAGTTGTTTGTAAAACAGCGACACCCCCTATCTTTTTAGCGAGGCTCGATTTGTGAACGTTTCTGAGAGTTGTTTGTAAAACAGCGAAATCCCCTATCTTTTTAGCGAGGCTCGATTTGTGAACGTTTCTGAGAGTTGTTTGTAAAATAGTGAAGCCCCCTATCTTTTTAGAGAGGCTCGATTTGTGAACGTTTCCGAGAGTTGTTTGTAAAACAGTGACGCCCCTATCTTTTTAGGGAGGCTCGATTTGTGAACGTTTTTGAGAGTTGTTTGTAAAACAGCGATGCCTTCCTTTTTCTCAAGTGGAGGTGAAATTTCTTTAAAGAGCCCCTAGCGTCTTCACGAGGGTGCTTGATTTTTTGTACTTCGTGCCTCCCCTTTAGGTGTAGGTGAAGTTTGCTTTAACGAGCCCCTAGCGTCTTCGCGAGGGTACTCGTCTTTTTTGGGTTTCGCGCCTCCCCTTCTCTTAGGTGGAGGTGAAGTTTGCTTTTGTGAGCCCCTAGCGTCTTTGCGAGGGTACTCGTCTTTATTATACTTTGCGCCTCCCCTTTTCGTAGGTGGAGGTGAAGTTTGCTTTTGTGAGCCCCTAGCATCTTCGCGAGGGTGCTCAACTTTTTATACTTCGCGCCTCCCCTTCTCTTAGGTGGAGGTGAAGTTTGTTTTAACGAGCCCCTAGTGTCTTCACGAGGGTACTCGTCTTTTTTGGACTTCGCGCCTCCCCTTCTCTTAGGTGGAGGTGAAGTTTGCTTTAATGAGCCCCTAGCGTCTTTGCGAGGGTACTTGTCTTTATTATACTTCGTGCCTCCCCTTTTCTTAGGTGGAGGTGAAGTTTGCTTTTGCGAGCCCCTAGCGTCTTTGCGAGGGTACTCGTCTTTATTATACTTGGCGCCTCCCCTTTTCTTAGGTGGAGGTGAAGTTTCCTTTTGCGAGCCCCTAGCATCTTCGCGAGGGTGCTCGACTTTTTTATACTTCGCGCCTCCCCTTCTCTTAGGTGGAGGTGAAGTTTGCTTTAACGAGCCCCTAGCGTCTTCGCGAGGGTACTCGTCTTTTTTGGACTTCGCGCCTCCCCTTGTCTTAGGTGGAGGTAAAGTTTGCTTTAACGAGCCTCTAGCGTCTTCGCGAGGGTACTTGTCTTTATTATACTTCGCGCCTCTCCTTTTCTTAGGTGGAGGTGAAGTTTGCTTTTGCGAGCCCCTAGCATCTTCGCGAGGATGCTCGACTTTTTGTACTTCGCGCCTCCCCTTTTCTTAGGTGGAGGTGAAGTTTGCTTTTGCGGATTTTGATTCGGGATATTTATGTTTCGAATCAATTTCCTAAGGTGGTTCATCGATATTAGCACTCTCGGATCGAGGGTGTGTTTTTTGATGTTTTTTAAAAATAGTATACGGTTTTTCGGGGGATTTTTTATTTTGTTATTCACATCTTGATTGCTGCCTCGTTAAAAAACCTTACGCCCCTTTGTAAGAAAAAATAGTGCAACACCTTTGGTTGTCGTTACAATGCATAGTACTAAAAACAAGAAAAAAGAAAACAAATTACATAACACGAGGGCTCGCTAAGGCTCCGCTAAGGATAAAACTTACGAAGGTCATCAATGTTCCAGGAATGCGGTAGACGGTTTCCTTCGCTGTCGGAAAGATGGAAAGATCCTAGACGATTGGACTCGATTATTAAAAATGGGCCAATCCATTTTGGCTGTAGCTTTCTAGCCATGTGTGCGTTTTGTTTTCTGATAAGAACGAGGTCACCCTTCTTCAGATCTTTGATTTTTACTTTCTTGTCTCTCCACCTTTTGGTTTCCTCTTGATATTTGCGAAGGTTATGCACTGCACTGCATCTTGTTTCTTCGAGCAAATCTTTGTCTATCAACTGACTTTGCTCGTTTGATTCGAGGGTTGCCCTGAGTGAGCCATGTTTTAATTCCTCTGGTAACATTGCTTCTTCTCCAAAGAGTAACCTGAAGGGAGTGAATTTTGTTGCTCTACATTCTGTCGTGTTATGGGACCAGGTGACCGAGGTTAGATCTTCTGCCTATTTTCCTTTAGGTCTACCATGAAGTTTTTTGGAGATCGCTTGGAAAATTGTGGCATTGGCTCTTTCGACGAGACCGTTTAATTGTGGGTGTCAGACTGAGGCGAAGCATATGGCTGTACCAATTTGAGCGCATAACTCCTTCAAAACCTCGCTGTCAAACTAAGTGTCATTGTCGATGGTTAGGTGTTTAGGGACCCCAAAGCGACAAACTATCTGCTACCAGAAGAATTTTTTCACGACTTGTGAAGTTATTGATGCTAGTGGTTTTGTCTCGATCCACTTTGTGAAGTATTCCACAGCTACCACCGCGTAACAAAGGTTTCTGGAGCTGCCGCTAAAGGCCCGACTAAATCCATTGCCCATCTTTGCAAAGGCCAGGTTGGGCATATTAGTGTTGTTGAAGCACCCGAGGCATTTTGTGTTTTGGGTGTTAATTGACATCTCTGGCAATGCTTGACTAGCTCTTCTGCATCGTGTAATGCTGTTGGCCAAAAGAAACCTTGTCGGAAAGCTTTACCGACCAAAGCTCTAGGGCCATTGTGGGAGCCACATATACCCTCATGAATTAGTTTGAGAATATCCTTGAAAATCCTTGACATCTCGAATATATCCTTGAGAATATACCCGCATATATCCTTGACTGTGTGGCACACACTTTAGCCAAGGGGAAGTTACTAAAGCTTTGAATAGGGTGTTGTAAACTATTTTGTATCCTCGAGCTCTTTGGCTGAGTCTGTTTTCTTCTTCTTTGGAGTCAGGCTCGTACAGACCATTGATATATGTCATGATGGGGGCTCTCCAATCTTCGCTTTGAATTGCATTAATTTGCTTTGCTGTTTTTTCAAAAGCTTCGAAGGCTGGTTGTGTTGCCACTTCATAAAAGACATCTCAGGGTAACTGTGACTGTTGTGCTGCTTCTTTTGCCAGATCGTCTGCTTCGTTATTCTCTGTCCTTGGTATTGCCCTCGCTGTTATGCCCAAGAAAAAGGCTTCTAACCTTCGAACAAGTTATAAGTACTTTTGTAGCTCTCTATCTTTTGCTTTGTTATTTTTCTCAATATGTCCCGCAATGACTTGAGAGTCTGTGTTGATGACTGCCCTTCGTACTGATAATGCTCGAAGTTTTGAGAGCGCCAGAATTACAGCTTCGTACTCTTCTGAGTTATTTGTGCATTTGAAGTCGAGCCTCGTGGCGTACCGTAGCTTCGACCTAGATGGCGAGGTTAGGATTGTTGATGCTCCTGCTCCAGCTGCTCCCCAAGCCCCATCGACATACACCGTCCAGAATTGGTCTACTTCGGCTACTTCTTTGCGAGGGTCGGGAGTCCATTCAGCTATGAAATCTACTAGGGCTTGTGATTTAATTGCTGATCTACCCACGAAGGTTATGGCGTAGCTATTCAACTCGTCTGCCCATCTTGCTATTCTCCCGATAGCTTCATTATTCTTGAAAATATTTTCGAGTGGATATGTTGAAGGCACTTGAACTTCATGTGATTGAAAGTAATGTTTGAGCTTTCTTGATGCCATGACCACAACATATGCAATTTTTTTGAGCTCAGAATAGTATTGCTTGGGGCCCTCGAGGGTTTGTGATACATAGTATATGAGGTCTTGTTTGGTTTTGATGCCGTTGTGTTGTTCTTTTATCAGCACCGCGCTGACCGCGTATGGCGAGGCCGCAATATACAATAACAACTTGTCCCCTATCTTGGGGCTGGTCAAGGTGGTCATGTTGGTGAGAAACTTTTTCAAGTCATCGAAAGATTTCTGCTGTCGAGGTCCCCAGTTGAATGGAGCAGTGCTTCTCAGGGGTTTCGAAGAAAGGTAACCCTCGTTCTGCTGATCTTGAAATGAACCTGCTAAGAGCCGCTAATCGTCGTGACAAGCGCTGAGCTGCTTTCTTGCTTGATGGTGGTTCCATGTTGAGGATGGCATCTATTTTTTCTGGACTTGCTTCAATCCTCCTTGCTGACACAATGCAACCTAGGAGTTTTTCCTCGTTGACTCCGAAAACACACTTTTCAGGGTTTAACTTTAATCCTGCCGACTGAAGGTTGGAGAAAACTCTTGACAGATCTGATATGTGGTTCTCTCTCTGTTGGCTTTGTACGATCAGATCATCGACGTATGCGGAAATAGCCTTTTCATCCTTGAAGACCTCAGATGTCATGCGCGCGAAGGTGGACCCTGCATTTCTCAGGCCTTCAGCCATTCGTCGGAAGCAGTAAGTACCTGAAGGGGTGATGAAGCTTGTTTTTTTTCTCGTCGTTCCCATTCATCCAAATTTGGTGGTAACCCGAGAAATAGTCAAGAAGAGAAAGCATCTGACATCTTGCTGCTCTATCTACCAAAGTGCTTATATTTGGCAAGGGGAAATCATCCTTCGGGCAGACTTTATTCAAACACGTGAAATCCATGCACATTCTCCATTTTTTGTTTTTTCTGGACCAGGACCACATTTGAAAGCCATGTCAGATACTTCACTAGCCGGATAACCCCCACATCCAAGAGTCTCTTGACCTCTGCCCTTGCCGCTTCTTTTCTTTCTTCGGACATTTTGCGGAGCTTTTGCTTGACTGGGCGATAACCTTCTTTGATGTTTAAGCTATGCTCAATTAGCGATCTGTTGACTCCTTTAAGATCTTCAGCGGACCAAGCGAAGGTGTCAGAATTCTCTTTGAGAAAAGAGATGAGATTCTTCTCTATTTGAGGTTCCAGCTGAGCTGAGATGATTACTTCCTTCCCTCCGTTTCCGTCGAAGAGTTGTACTGATTTAATTTGCTCTTGAGGTGTGGCTTTCACATGATCGTTGAGAATTTTTTCTTCGCTGATAATCTTTGTCGTCTCAGGCTTTGTCAAGTTGTGTACATTGCGCTGCCCTGGGGCTACCGTGCCCTCGGCCGCTCTTGCAACATCCTGGTCCCCATAAACAGCGACGACTCCCTTTGGTGCTGGAAGTTTCATGCAAAGGTATGCGGGGTGAATTACCACATTGAAAGCATTGGTGACCCCTTGACCAAAGATTGCATTGTAAGGGTAAAACATGTCCACCACATCAAAGGTTATATGCACTGTTCTACAGTTTACTTGGTCTCCGAAGGTGATGGGCAATGAAATTTTTCTGATTGCTCTGACTTGCTGACCGCCAAAACCGTACAGAGGGTTGCCGGCTGGCTGTAGGAGGTTCCTGTCTAGCTTCATGTTGTCGAAGGTCGAGGCGAATAATATATCCGCGGAGCTCCCTATGTCTACCAGGATTTTGGTGACTGTCCAACCTGCGAGATTGTTCTCAATTACCATGGCATCGATTTGGGGGTAATCCCTCAACTTCATGTCACTGGTGTCGAAGGTTATTTGGATATGGGACCATAGATCGAACTTGTGAGGTCCTTCGATTGCCACGTGGTGCACTCTTCTGGCATGTTCTTTCCTGTCTTTTTTTGTCGTGATCTTCATTGGACCCCCCCGGAACACTCCGAAGGTTGATGTTGGATTGTTGATGGTTGTTTGGTTTTGTGTCTCGGATTAGACCGGTTGTGGGGCTGGTAAAGCAGGGATCGGGGGGGTAGGGCGATGTTTGTTTGTTGGCGTGTTTGGGTTTGTTGGGTGGTTGGGAAAGAAACTGAGTATGGCGTGTTTTGGCGTTGGTAGGTGGTTGTGTTGTTTGCGTGGGTAGGGGGTGGGTAAGGGATGTGGCTATAGTGGGGGTGATGTGCGTAGAAAGGCTGATGCGAAGGTAGACCATAGTTGACGGTGGTGTATTGATATGGGGTCAGTAGGGTGGAAATTTGGCTTTATAGTATGGTTGACGGTTCGGTTTTCTGTCGAGGCGGTTCTTTTGGATTCCTGGTATTCTTTTCCTTTGGCAAAACACTCACATTGCTTAGTTGTGTGACCCTTCGCTGGTCCGCAAAAATGGCAATACATTTTCGAGGGGTCTCTCTGATGGTTTCTTTGTTCTGGTTGGGGTGGTAGCCCTTGCGGGGGTTGATTGCCTGAAGCCTGAGTGCCCCTTCTGTGGTCTTCCGGTGGTACTGCCCTGTTGATTGCACCGACGTTGCCTGGATCTTGCCAAGGGTTATTTTCTCTCACTTGGGGTCTTGCCTATGGTTTTTGTTGTGTCCGACGGGCTTCGGATTTCGCTCTGAAGTCCATGTCCGCCCTGCAATATCTTTCCATTGTCTCGTGCAATTCCTCGATTGGGGTTGCCGGCTTCCTGGCAAACTTAGAGGAACAGGGACCAGGACGCAACCACTTACGACTGCAAGGATCACGACTTCGTCCGATATTCTCGGAGTTCTCGCCCTGATTTGGATGAACCTTCGCCAATAATCTTGCAAAGGTTCGCGCTCTTCTTGTTTGCAATTGAATAGCTCGATGGGGTTTGAAGGGGCAGCTGTAATTCCTTTGAAATTTGTATAGAGTTTGTCTCTGAGATTGGCCTAGGAATCCACGGTTCCAGGGCGCTGGTTGTTGTACCATGTTTGTGCAATATCCCGGAGGATGATCACGAATGACTTAGCCATTGTCGATTCGTCTCCCCCGCCGCAGCGACAGCTGCTTCATAACTCATTACAAACTGTCGAGGGTCTGAATGTTTGTCATAACGGGGCAAGTTTTGTGGGTTGTAAGATGGGGGGCCAAGGTTGAGTTTGTAGTATCTGGGAAAGTGGTGATTTTGGGTCCTAAGGCATTTGGTGTTGTTGGGCCCTCCGCGGGATGCGAAGGTTTGGTTCTCTCTCCTTTGGGTATAGGTTGCAGAAATTTAGTTGTCTCTCTGGGTATGGGTGATTGAATGGTGGGGGAGCTCAGGGGTTTGGTGGTGGAGGGGGTGGTGGTGGCTGGTGGACATTGCCCTCGTGCCATTCGGCATTCTCCTCGTGGGGTAACGGCACCTCTCTCTCATTCCAACCTTCGACTTCAGCTTCAGCCACCGCGAGGGACTCTTCCATTTAACGGAGTTGTTCTCTTGCTTCTTCTGCCTTCTGTCTGATGACACGCAGCCGGTTGTGCCTTTCAAGCTGGTCCAAACGCCTCTTCTTTTCCTGCAACTCTGAGTGAAGCCTATCCAATGCCTCGAGGCCCAACTCCTCCTCATCCTCTCTCTCTCACCTTCTCTAGAGGTGTGAGGGTGCTGTTGTGGTGCTGGCCGAGCGTGTGGGCCCAGGAACTCTGTCTCCAGGTCCACTTCCCCTGCCCCCGAAGGTTCGACGTTGTCTTCTGTGGTTCGCACCGCCACTGCGACTTCGCCGGTCGAGCGATGATCCCTGCCAGAATTTGTCCTCCTAGTTCCCGCCATTGCACGAAGGTGCCCGTTCGAGCGTAAACTGTTCGGTCCCCACGGACGACGCCAAACTGTTGGAGTTTACACCTGCCCAACCCTCGCACGTGTACCATGGTGAGGCGAGGGTAGCCAACTGTCCGAATGAGCAACAAAGTGTATAAATAGATTGATTGGTAAACTTCTTTCTCCCCAAAAAATCTCTCCTTTTACACTGTTCATCGATATGTCACCGCCCAATTTACGTTAGGGTACAAGAATATTCCCCCGGGACCACACGGTCGGGGGGGGCAAAACCGTACAAACCCAGATAACGAAAACCTTAATTTCCTATTCCTCCATCCGCCGCCGCCAGGCCCACATGCACCTTCGTGAGGCTGGGGGATTAGGCCGAGCTCCGAGAAACCTTCGCCGCTATGGCGAAGGCTAGGCCTCTCTTGCGGCCCGTCGAGTTCCCGCACCCTCGCAGCCCTTCCCCCTGTAGGCAAAGAGAAACAAAGAGACTCATGGGTCGGGGGCCGAGGCTCGACCTAAGAAGCATGAGACAAGCGAAGGTCCCTCGACGTGGGTTGAAGGAGCGAAGGTTGCTTTTGAGGCTAGTTTGCGTGGGCTCGCTGTCGAGGGTTCGTTGCCCCAACAGGCACTCCATTTATTAATACTTTTTTGTCCCATAAAAATATTACTTTTATTTGCAAATATCATAAAAGATTACAATTCTAGCACTATGTCAGATTGGGTCTGGACTCCGGGTCGGCAAGGGCCTTTGGCCCCGGTTACCGAGCTGGGACTACGAATTCGGGACTAAAGGTCACTGAAATTTGAATGTCTCTGGCTCGGAGAGAAAGAAGATGGCAGGTTATAAACCGGAGAGCTTTAGTCCTGATTTGTAGTAAAAACCGGGACTAAAAGGTAGTCCTTTATCCCGAGACATGCCACAAACTGGGGCTAAATCTTTAGTCCCGGTCTGTGGCACCAACCAGGACTAAAGAGTGTTCTTTAGTCCTGGTTGGTAACAGGAACCGGGACTAAAGGTTCTTTGTCCTGACAGCTCTGCGCAGTAGCCGTTGGGCAGGACCCTTTAGTCCCGGGCTGTATTACCAACCGGAACTAAAGGTCCTTTAGTCCCGGACGGCAAAATCGCCGAGACAATTGTCAATTTTGAGAATCGTCCAAAGACCTGCTCTGTAGCAGTGTAGCTATACTATTTAGTCAATCCATTTTCAGTTTAATTGTTTACAAAATACTATTAGTATTTATATGATATATCAAATAATTATGCTTAAATTAACCTTGTAATATATTTATATAGTATATCTTATACTATTTTTTAAAAATTACAGTTGACACTGAAATAGTTTGTGTAGGACCAAATCTGAAATTGCATTAGAAGGGAGTAAACTACTGCACTCCGCCAATGTGACACCCCAATTTTAAGAACAAAATTGGAGCACAATATATGTATGCCAGGATCAATTTTCATACATATATCCACATCATAGTAAATATCAAAATAATGCTTTATTAATAATATCGAACTTTGTTATATAAATGACCCTCGGGTCTGAAATAAAAAGTACAGACTCTCATGATACGGACTCTAATGAAGACGCTGATGTAGATGCGGAAATCTGGACTCCATCTCCACAGGAAGGTCGACCGGGGGTAGCGCCATCCTAGTACAGGTCGTCAGGATCGTAGCCTCCGTCTTCTGGATACTCCTGCTCCTCGTACGTGTAGTCTCCAGCGTCTGGGTGGGGTAGCAGGGGGGACAAAGAGGAAGGGTGAGTACATCGAAATGTACTCTGCAAGTGTGGGAAATATATGCTTATGAGGCTTGTAACAAAGGTAGGCTGACTTTGTTTGACTCAAGCGCCTAAAGCGACACACCCTATTAATTCTATTAATCCTATGCACCTATTTACTAGGTTATAGACAGACTCTGTAGAAAAGTAACCTCACTCGGAGTCGCACCGAGCAAACCACACTCGGAGTCACACCGAGCAACCAACACCTGAAGTCCATCAGGCAACCGCACCTGAAGTCCATCAGATGACCCGAACCCAAAACCAACCAGTAACCAACTAATCTCAAAGAAGTCCAAGCCGCTCGTGACCGTGAGCACGGCTGATATATCAGTTTTACACTCTGCAGAGGTTGCACATCGTTACCCATGAGTCGTGCAGATCCCGTCACGCTAAACACTGCCGAGGTGTATAGCAGGTTGCATTGCAAGGCCTTTACAAAACTCCCTCCAAGTCCGTTTTACACGTTCACTAAGGTTTCACCGCTAACAGTGGATATACGCACCACTGCAGAAGCCCCCTCTTGTGCCACAAATCCGACCCCGTGTAAACCCTCAACGTGGAGGCAATTAATTACTTGGCCAGGTCCAGCCCATCCAGATCTCATGGTTGCGCTGTCAAGCCGGGTTACATGCTCTGAGAACCGGGTCCTAGGGATCCAGGCAGGATATGTCTAGCACGAGCCCAAAACCAAAAGCCAAAAGCAGCTGCCGAGTCCCACGACACAAAACCACCAATACGGGTCCATCCTGCCGGATTTACCTAATAACCATGTTACTACAAAATTACCATGTCCACATTCGTTTCATAGTTCATTAATCAAGTTTATAAACATTTTAACTCCCATCCCATCCATGACTGCAGGGCTAAGCAAGACACCTAGCCGAACATCCCAAAACAGGCGACAAGGATAATATATACAAATTCTAGTAAACCCTAACATGGGATTCAAATTAATGACAAGCATGCATCTACAAGATCTAACTACTCTAGTACCAAAAGTAAAATAAAGTAGGTGCAAGATGTTCAAGGACACTTGCCTTCGGACTGGGTCGAATCCACTGGGTCGCAAGGATGGTCTGGAGCGTCCTCGAACTCCGCACTCTCTGGCCCAAGCAACATACATGGCACATACAAGCAAAATAAATAACAGTACAACAAATAGTACCAAAACAGTAAACTAATAGATCTACTGCGTAGACAACAGGATCATGAAACTAACGCAAGTTGAACGGGTCAATTCGGAGTTAAAACGTGAAAGTTATGAGCATTTGAAGTTGAATGGCAAAACTGTAAATAGATTGAACTTTTTTTCGTATTTTAAATAATTCAAAACTGAAATTAAAACAGCGCTGGACTGGGCCTCATTTTGGAGAAAGGTCAGGGTTTATATTGAAAGAAAACGCAGACTCAAGGAATAGTAGGAGTGGACGGCGGGTTGATTCAAGAAAAAGGGAGGGTCTCTTTAGCAAAATGGCATCGGCGAAGGGGTATCTTCTGTTTTCAGCCGTTGATCCGGCGACGTGTGGCTGTGATTAGATCGGCGAGGCGGAGCGATGCGGTGGACTGCGCCTCGTTTTGACGCAAACGGAGGGGCCTAACTGTAAGTTCTCCATGACTCAGTGCACAGTGCCGATAGGAGTGCGGGTTGGTTTCTAAAAACGTGAAGGGGTTTTCTGCAAAACCACCATAGCCGGCGCGTGCGTGCTTGCGTGGACGCCACATGGCGGGTGCGGACGGGTGCGGTGCACCAGCTGGCGGGGTGGACTACTGACGCGGCGACAGAGCGTCTGGTCCACGGTCCCATGGACGCGGCTCATACCGCTTCGCGTTGGATCTAATCTACACCGTTGGTTCGGATCTGGACGGCGTAGGGAAACAAAGAGGGAGAGTGCTCGCCGCCGGTGCCAGAAACGCGGTGGTGCTACAACCCCAAGCGGCAGCGCCATGACCGCGCGACTCGGTCTTGAGCTATGGGTCGCTAGATGCTACAGGAAAGGGTGGAACGGGACGGGGAGCTCACCGAGACTTCAGTGGTGCCGTTCTTGGCGCCGATTGCAGTCCGGGGAGGGTAGATTCCTGGCGGAGGCGGACGGCGATGGAGGAAGTGTCACGGCCTTGCTTGGAGACACCCTTAGTGGTCCGTGGAGACCGCAGGGAATCGCGGAAACGGTTGTAGAGCTCACGGCGGCTGGATGGTGTTGTCCTCGACGCCAAGGGACCTTCAGAGGCTACTGACGCCGAGGCGGTCACGGTGATGGCGATGGTGTTGGCGGCTGGAAGGAGGCGCTAGGGTTAGGGAGAGCGCTCAGGGTTGGGAGAGGCGGCGGTTGTGTGCTTCTGCGTAGTTCGAGATCCGTTTATGGGGCGAGGAAGGGAGCGAGGGGGGGGCGTGCGCGCAGATGGCGGTCGAAGCCGGTGCGGAAGACTCGCGCTGGCCGGTGGAATCGGCAACTGGAGGTGGATGACGACCTGACAGGTGGGGTCCAGCCGTCAGCGGCAGGCGCGCGGCTGCGTCGCGGACCTGCGTGGCAGTGGCGAGGGCAAGGCGGGGGTGTGGCATCGCTAGGCCGAGGCGAGTGGGCCGGCTCGGCGTGCTGGCGCGCGAAGGGGAGGAAGTGGGCCGGCACGGGGGAGTCGGGCCGCACAGGGGGAAAGGAGGTGGGCGCGGGAGGGAGACTGGGATAGGCCGGGAAGAGGGAGTGAGAGGAGTTGGGCCGGCGCGGGTGGGCCGATGGCTGCAGGCCGGTGGGAGGGAAGTGAGGGAGAGAGGACACGGGCCGGCTGGGCCAAAGCGAGGAGAAGGGGGGGCGGGCCAGCTGGAGAGAATGGGGAGGGTTGAGGCCCTTTGCCAATTCCTTTTCTTTTTCTTTTGATTTTCCAAACTTTGCAAAACCATTTGAAATCCAATTTCAAAACAGTTTGAAATCAAATAAATTTGAAGAGTTTTGGAAACGTTTTCCCTAGGTTTTGAAAATAAAATTTTGAGGTTGATTTTATAAAATTTTCATAAATCTTTTATTTGTTTTCTAAATAGAATAAATTCGATACGCCCTATACGGGTTTAATAAAATTCTTTTTCACCCAATAAAAATTATGCAGCGGCATGAATGCAACAAACATCTGGTTAGGATTTTTCCTCCATCTAGAATTTTGGCCATTTCTTATTAAATTCTAATTTATTTTAATTATTTTAAAACCCGGGGTGTTACAGCCAAGCTCTTCGGATGTCGAAAAAAATCCAGAAAAAATATTTGGATTGTCGTCACATGGACGTAAGTAGTCCGTACTGGCCAATTTCTTGAGTGCATGATCATGCCAAATGTCCCTACTCGTCAACTCATCATCTTGTCGGCCGGTTTCAGCCCGGCCGCACCGGACAATGCTTTTGCCTGACCCTCCGTAGCTTTCGTGCCTTCCGCGACCGGCCGATCTCGTCAAATCGCCCTTCGTCGCACACGATTTTGAAAATGGAGGTGATATTGTTTTCTTTCATGCACGCGCCGTCTCTTTTGATGTACGAAACGGTACGATCTGAGGAAGGTACATCTGACACGACCACGTAACCATCAAATTAATCATCACATCGACCTAAAGAAAGTGATGAACTCTCTTAGTGATTAGATTAGTCGGTTATCGGTTAATTAATTAGTGGAACGACTGTCTTTTTGGAACCGTGAAATCAAAGGCTGGCTTGGACCTCATTTGGCACACAACTCGGCTTTATCAGTAAATTAAAGTTATTTTTCAGATTTTAATTTTATGAACAGCCTCGTTGGTGAAGCTAAGTTATTTTAGTAACTCCATTTAGCTAACATCTTCACGTATAATATACCAAAAGAATCAAATGACCATATTGTCCTTCTTTTCTCTCTTGTCCTCGCATCTCCTAAAGGCTCGCTATTGCCATCCAAGAAACATGGTTGTCACGATTTTGGAAATCAAAACATCGCCCATAGCGCTCTTTCTCGTTCTTCTTTTTCCTCACATCTATCTCATGCGCGGCCTTGGACCACACACTCTCTCACGGTCTCACCATCCTCAACCTCACGGGGTGTTTACTGTGTGTGCCTCCATCTGTCACGAGCATTTTTTTTTCTCTTCTATGAACGCATTGACCTAAGCCTTCTCTGTTTGCTTGAGCTACAAGCCGGCTTTAATCCATACAATTCCTCTCACAGGAAATCAGCTGTTTCAGCTTATTCTCGACTTAGTTCTCATGGAGCTACGGTGGAGCGCTCTTTCTCTGTTGCTTCTGTGTGGCTCGCTCGCAGCCACGGTGGAGCGCCCCGGCTGAACCCCCCAGCCGTCAGCCATGGCCATGAGCCCAAGGAACAAGAAATGTGTGTTTGCAAATAGACCCAACCTTGTCTCTTTTCTCTTTCGAAGTTTATTGAGTCATAGAAAACTTCTAAACAACCTCTATGAAAAATAAAGAGAGCCTGAGTTATAGATAATTAATCTGTTGTGGAGGGTACCTAAATTTTGTCAAATAAAAATTTTTGCCAACTGCAAAGTTGTAGATTTTATATTTTCAAATCTTAGAACATAAAACGAACATTTATGATTCAAAATGACTACAGATAAAAAAAACATGTTATCTACAAGGTTTTAGATCTTATTGAGAACTACTTTTGCATAGATTATACTAGCATCCGAGGTTGTATGAAAAATTCTAAGTTTTAAATTCCAAATCATCAGAGATTAAAATGGATGTTGGAGAATACAATACCAAATTAGAAGGTTTTGGATGCAGTAACGATACAATACAATTATTAAAATTGTGTTGACATGCAAGACGCGGCTCCTAATGGCGTTCAAGCGACATAAATTAAAGCTCACTCATGCCTATCCAGACATACACACAATTATTAGTGTTTGATAAATATTTTTATTAAATATCGTCAAAATAAAATAAAACAGCTTTAGACTAGAGCTCAATCATATCTGCTGTTTTTAAAATGGTTGGTGACATTATATTACTACACGAATGGTGTGACAGGGTCTATGGTATATGTACCTCGTATCTTTAGACAATTTGGCTTATATTATAGAAGTATATATTTGGCGTGATACATTATGTATATATATTGCCTCCACGTGTTTTCCTGGATGGCTCTTTTGTATGGAATACTTATGTGCCGCAAGGCTGTACATCTATACGATGAAAATAGAAGGCTAGCTAAATATAGACGTGCAGGTGGGATCCGAAGAGTATTTTGCATGAAAATAGAAGCTAGCAAGTTAAAAATGGAAATAGTATGCACGTACTTGAGATGGGATATGAATTGGTTTAAACATTCCTATCAATCTAACACGGTTTGTTTCCATAATTATGTCCAAGCCTATATAAACAAAGCTTGGTTCAGGGATACGGGACACACGGCCAACGTTCTGCTCCCGTGGGTAAGTTGACGCACGTCTTGGAGCTTTCATCCACGTCGACTCGCACAAGCTAGCAGAGAACTCTCCACACCTCGCCTAAACAACGCTGTTGCGCGCACTTCACAGCTCCTGCATAGCATCGTCGCCGCTAGGCTGCTCATTGTCAATGACAATCTGCGCTTCAACAACCATGCTTAAGGGTGAGTATGCGACCAAGTAAATAATCTACTAGGTGATCCCAAGACAAGGTCCAACCAAGGACGGAACCTTGAGGGGCATTTGTCGTCTCTTAGAAGCCTAGTGGTCACTAGTACAGAACGGCTTATGAACTGCCTGTGGAAAAAAATTTCACAGCGGTTCGCTATGTGAACCGTCTGTGAAAAAATTTTTGAAAAACCCGTAAATAAATATTTTAATTAGGGAGAAGAGCCCCGAGCCAACGCAAGTCGCGACATTTTTCGCACAAAATACACGGCTAACGCGGCCGGTGGGATTCGAACTCACGACCTCGGCCTCGCGCGAAGCCGCCTCTACCACTGCACCACACACTCACATGTGTTCAAATACCCCTTCGGTTCTCCACATATTATACAAACCCGAGTGTAATTTGCTTGTTTGAGGTCTTAAACGATTTCAAATCAAAAAATTATCAACTACAAAGTTTCATAACTTTTGGAGACGAACAACTTTTGTATTGATCATTTCTCCATCCGAGGTCGTTTACAAAATTTGAACTTCAAATTTGAGACCATTCAAACATATTTTTCGATGACAAGATGACTTCAAATTAAAAAGTTGTAATTTACAAAGTTTCATAACTTTTTGAGACGAACAATTTTTATTTTGGATGTTTTCTCATCTGAGATAGTTTGAAAAAATCAAATTTTAAAAACGCATCTATTTCTACTAGCGGTTGTCTTAACGAACCGCCTGTAGAAATGGATTTCTACAGGCGGTTTGTTAAGAGAACCGCCTGTAGAAATAAGACATTTCTACAGGCGGTTGTCTTAACAAACCGCCTGTAGAAATCCATTTCTACAGGCGGTTCTAGACTTCAGGTCCACCGGTTCATTTCTACAGGCGCGTGGTAACTCAAACTGCCAGTAAAAAAAATTGAGGCGCTAGGAAAAATCATCATTCTACTAGTGACTGTCTCCTTTCCCCCCTCTTCCTCCTCAACCTTCCCCACCGCCACCCACGCCGGCCCCCTGCCCCTCTCCCCGGCGCTCTCGCCGGCGGTATGGGCAGGCGAGCCAGCCTCCTTCCCCTTCCCCACCTCCCTTCCCTTCTCCCTCTCCTGCTCTTACTTCTTGTTTCTAGCTCCTTCTTTACAATAACAGCACCTTCGTTCATATCCGAGCGTGTATGCGGGATTTCGCCTGGGCCTGCGCCGCTTCGCCGGTCCTGGTGGTTCGAGCGGTCGCCGTCCGTGGCCTTGGCCAGCCAGCCGCAGACGTGGCCGCAGCAGCGCCCAGCGCTGAGGCTCGCGGGGAGCGTCAAAGAAAAGATCTTGCGGTGCTGGAGGTTGACCAAGGCAAGGCCGCCGCCGGTGCCCGGACGCAGCAGGAGCAGGCACGGATCCTTCAACGGGAGGTCGGACGGGAAGATCTCCCACACGAACGCGCGTCAGGAGGCGCAGACCAGGCGGCTGGTGTTGCGGTCACGCGGTGCGAACACGACCACGACGCGCTCAAGCAGCTCTAGGAGGAAATTCGGCCATGCGGTCTGGCGCTGGCGGGCGATTCCCCTTGATTCCGAAGCCGCGCGACCTCCGATCGACCGACGCCGAACCAATCAAGGGCGGACGGCGACTTCGCACTCCAAGGGCGTCCGGGAGCCGGCGACCTCCGCGGACGCGACCGCCTTCACCACGGCGCCTCCAAGTTCGGTCCCTCATCTCAGAAACCCGGTAGCCCGAGAAGCGTACAATCTATGTCAGACCTTCAAGTTCAACCTCTGATTCGAGAACTCTTCTAAGGTGTTCAGTCGAGTCCGGTGCTGCATCCCTCAGATCTACGGCTCGGCTCTCAACCTTCGCAGCTTCTGCGCAATGAAGGCCCTCGATGGTCCGTGTTACCAATAACCGGTGCAGAGTTCATCGTGTTTATTTTGGGACACGTCCAGGACACATCAACACCTATGGAAGTATCGAGTTTAGAGATCCTTCTTAAAATTTCTTGTACGGTTTCTGCTTCTCGGCTACTCTTTCTTGAGGTAATCTTGGGTGCTTTGCGTGAAATTGGGTATCTAATTCCCAATATTATGTACTCACTTTATTAATCTTAATATATCGTGCTTCTTGTCAAAAAAAGGGTGAGTATGGTGATTTATTATCTCATTTACAATGAGAATTATGAGAGTTCTTTATATCGTATCGCGGGTCTGGTGGTTGATTAAAAATCTCCATGTTCTATTTTGATGCGGAACCAGGTTATCGTCCCATTGGGACGGAACGACTGCTCCGTTGATCACGTGGAACCAGGTTATAGTCTAATATAAGACGAAACGACTGCTCCTGTCGATACTTTCTAGTCAATTTTTGTCGGTGCTATGGCAATCGTAATTCTTGCCCGAGTGAGGCAATTATTAGATGCTCCTATGGGAAAAGAAAGTATTTATTATGAGTTATCTCCAAAGTTCTACATGGGCATGAGCTCTAGATTACTATACTCCTTCATTCACATCGTTAAGGTTGGTGAACCATGGTAAGTCTTTATTTTCGTGACCGACGAGGCCGGGGTTATTTTTGTTCGTGACCGACAAGGTTGAACACTTTCAGGACTACCTACGTGAACTGCACGATGAGCCAGATATCTTTGCTAGTGGCCAACGAGGCTCTAGTAATTCTCTATTTTCTCTGCTTATGCTCATGAACTCTTGGAGGTGATCCATGAATTTTATTACAGGACAACGACCATA
This sequence comes from Coix lacryma-jobi var. lacryma-jobi, assembly GCA_009763385.1. Lineage (NCBI taxonomy): Eukaryota > Viridiplantae > Streptophyta > Magnoliopsida > Poales > Poaceae > Coix > Coix lacryma-jobi. The sequence goes on from CM019826.1 coordinate 43,494,758, forward strand.
AAGCGCAGCTTAATCGGAGGTTTTCCGCGAGCTCGTCTTGCGGATGTAATTAACCGGTCGCGTCCCATAGGCCCGGGAATCAGTGAAATACGCAATCTCTACAAGTTAGATATCTCCTTAAGCATGACACTGAAGACAAAAGAAGACAATTTTTTGATGATCATGTATTTTGTATATTCAAGAAAGAATTAATAAAATATATGGTTCTCGAATGTGTGCATGTGTCTCCATTGCATTACATTTATTTTGTTATATGTCTTCATTCGGTTTTCGACCAAACAAACACAGCAAACAAACAAAAAAAAACACAGCTAGGAGTAGGACAGAAGGATCCTTGCTAAAATGTTACGTATTGTAAGTGTTTGATCAATTAATTAAAATATATAGCCTGGCATACAAATGTACGGAGTATTATATATAATATAAATAGAGAAGATTATCCAATTAATGCAAGTTGTGATCAAGCCGTAAAATTAAATTATCCTTGTGATGAAACCTTTATATTCAGCATTGATTAACTCCTCAATATCGATACCAACCACCGCAAAAACTTTTCACTCATCATATCAAATACTTGGACACATGTATAAAGTACTAAACATAGACTAAAAAATAACTAATTACACAGATTGCATATAATTTGCGAGACGATTTTTTAAGCCTAATAAGTTTATGTTTTGACAATATTATGCTACAGTAAACATGTGTTAATGAGAGATTAATTAGTCTTAATAAATTCATCTCATGATTTCGAGACGGAATATGTAATTTATTTTCTTATTAATTTATTTTCAATAAACTAAATAAGTTAGAAATATCTGATGTGATACCTAAAATTTTTTCACACCCTAAATAAACAAACCCATAGCCCGACTCCTGCAGGTTGCGGCCTCACTCCCTCTACCTTCCATACATACTCCCTCAATGCTAAAGGAAGTCGTTTTGAACAAGATTTGAATCAAACATTGGAAATATAAATTATGAAAAGTACTATATTTGTTGAGTTTGAAAATATAACAACTATATAAATAGATTCGTTTTAAAAAGTATTTTCATAAATATACGTGCTAGTTTTAAAGACCGTACCGGAGTAGTACAGTGTACCTCGCGCGACGACCCGCGGGGCAGTTGGCTTGGCCTTGGCACTGGCGCGTCCCTACCAGACAGACCAGAGGATTCTGCCAGGAGCCCACCGGCACCAGGACACTGGACAGCACTGAACCTAGGGGGTGTTTGGTTCACACCCCTAGAGTTTAGCCACTAAAGTTTAGTGGAGGTGACTAGAGTTGTAGTGTTAAAAGTGACTTTTAGTGGGGATGTTTGGAACTTTAGTGACTAAACTTTAGTGGCTAAACTCTATGGAGTGGGAACCAAACACCCCCGTACTCTCGCGCGGCGGATTCGACCGTTTCGTGCATGCATGTGCATGTCGCCGGCGGGTAGCTCTCGAAGAACATACAAAATCATTACTGATTTACATTTCCTATATTTCAGGTGACTAAACAGTTTTGTCTTAGTCTTTTCATAGAAAAAATTGTTATTGGTTTTTTTTATTTGTGCTAATAGATCTGGACCATTGAATTAAGATTTGAAGGTTGTACTCGTCGCCTGAAAAGATGTTATATTTCAGACGACTGAAATATAACAAATCCTTTAATAATTAGTATCGTTGTCTCTCGTTGTTTTTACGGTTCATTTTGGATATTTTAACAGTGTTATGTGAGAGAAAACTGATAAAGGACAATTATATTCGCCAGCGAAAGAATCGGAGTCTGGCATGCATGCATGCATGCAATTGCTGGCAATGTCATGCGGCCGGCGTATCGTGTCCCGGCCGGGTAGACAGATAGCTAGATAGATGGCCTACAAAATTGCACCCAGTTTTTTCAAGCTTATCTCGGTCAATGTACGAAATGGTACGATCTGAGGGAGGCACATGTGCTGCGATTCACGTACCGGACCGCCAACTTGGCAATTTAATTAATTGAGCTAGTGTATTTCAATAGTTTTATACATAGGTACTACTACAGATTAAACTAAAGAGCACGCACAAGGAGGTTTGTAGTTGATAAGCAGGGACTTGTTTGATACACACACCTTTGCCCCATTTGGTACAGCATTTTTAGAAAATAGTTTCATGAGCAACTTACTAGATGAAGCTGAGCTGTTTTGAAAAAAAAGTGTTTGACAAAACAGATTCACCAACAACTTCATGCATGGTTGGGAGAGAGAAATGAAGGTGTAAGCTGTAAAAAGCTATTTTTTTCAGGTTCATCTCAGATTATGGTTTTGTGAGAGGGAGAATAAAACAGCTTCATGGTGAAACTGTTTTGAGAAAAATTGTTTGGCAAAAAAAAAAACAGCTCACAACAGCTCATAAAGCTGTTGTGAGCTGTACCAAACAGGGCCCTTACACTACTACAGAAATTATTTTGCGTGATACCTTGCATTAGTTAACCGTGACGGGCTTCTGACCTGGCCGTCACGGTTATTGGGTGGCCGGCCTCGCCACACCTGGTCGCCCAGGCGCCCGTCACGGTTAATTGTTTAACCGTGGCGGTCGACCTAAGGTGACCGTCACGGTTAATTCTCTATTAACCGTGACGGGCTACTTAAACCATCCGTCACGGTTAATATGTTAACCGTGGTGGGCGACCTTAGCTGCCCGTCATGGGTAATAGATATTAATTGTGACGGGCTTTTTAAGATGCCCGCCACGGTTAAGATTTTGCATATAAACAGCAGCCAGCCCCCTCTTCTTCCCCACGAGCTTTCTTCTTCCAACATTTGGGGGAGGAGGCTTTGCCCTAAAATTTGATAAACTTTTTGAATTGAGGTCTAATGATTGAATTTGGGGGTGGAGGGCAACACAAAAGGTTCCTAATGGCTCTCTCCCACCCTTTATCTCTCTTTTCCCCTCTTTTTGGCTTAAGTGTTCTAGATCTAGATCTAGATCTAGATCCATTCTATCTCTCTCTATGCATGAATCTACCATGTTCTATGGTGGATCTCCCTACCCTTCTCTCTTTGGAAGATGTGTTTTCTATTTTCTAATCATTTTTGTCTATTTCTTTTGCTTATGTGGTGTAGGTATGATGGAGAGGTCCGAATGGATGTACCGGTTCGATAGAGTGGGTGATCCGCGGTACCTAGAGGAAGTGAGGAAGTTTATTACTATTGCAAAAAGGCATCGTGAGAAATTGAAGCGGATTGCAACCATATGTTCGTGTAAAAAATGCAAGAACACGAAAGCCCACCCAGATCCCATGGTGCAATCTCATTTGATTAGGTATGGTTTCGTGAAGGATTACACGGTCTGGACTCTTCACGGTGAAAGAGAAGGTGCGAGTGGTGGTCCATCTGGAGTGAGCTCATCGACGTCGACGCCGACATCTATACCAGTGAATCAGGGCAATCCTGTAGGAGCACCTGGATCATCATCTTCAGCAGCCATGTCAGCTAGTTGCAATAATGGTTCTCGAGATTACACCACGGTGGAGGATGTAATCCAAGACTTGGTGGACGAAGAGCACAACGGTGGTGATGGTCAGGAGGCTGTTGTGAGCGAGCCCGAAGATATGCGTCTTGTTGAGGATTTAGTCAAACACATCGATGAAGACGATGTTGTGTTTGGTAGTCCGAAGTGGTTGGAGAATTTTAGAGAAATGAAGCAGGCGGCAATTGATCCTCTCTATAAGGACGGGGCGAGTGTCCGAAGGAGTGCACGGCTCTCCGTTTTAACCTCCATATGTTAATGTTGAAGGCTCGACATGGTTGGTCTGACACTAGCTTCAATGAGCTGTTAAGCTACCTTGCCACCACGTTCCCAACGGCCAACAAGGTGCCCGCCAATACTTATCGAGCGAAGAAGCTAATCCGACCAGTGGCGATGAAGCTGAGAAAGTTTGATGCATGCCCTAACCACTGCATCCTGTATCGGGGTGAGTACGAGAATTTGACTAGTTGTCTGCACTGCGGCTTTAGTCGGTACAAGAAAAATGTTGGTTGTCGTGTGGATGCGGAAGATGACGGAGGCTTGCGGGGTGGTCTGAAGAAGAAGAAGGGGGCAAAGAAGAGCAGTGCGACCAAGCAGATCTCGGCTCAGCAAGACGAGGAAGAAGAGGGTTACACACACAGGAAAAGTCCAGCACTGTCAGTGTGATATCTACCCGTGGAAGATCGTCTGCGTGCAATATTCGGGAACCCAGAGGATGCCAAGCTCATGTCCTGGCATGCGTCAGCTGATCGACTGAGAGACGATGGCAAGTTGCGACACCCGTCCGATGCGAAGTAGTGGAAGGATTTCAACATGGCTTACCCAGAGTTTGGCAAGGAGCCTAGGCACGTAAGGTTTGCATTAAGTACTGACGGGATGAACCCATTTGGTGAGCTTAGCAGCTCGCACAACACTTGGCCTGTCGTCCTGACCATGTACAACCTGCCTCCCCATCTATGTCAGAAGCGCAGGTACCTTATGTTGACTATGCTTATCTCCGGACCAAAGCAGCCCGACAACGACATAGATGTGCTCCTAGAACCACTCATGGAGGAAATGAAGAAACTATTTGATGTTGGAGTCGAGATGGTGGATGCATACCGTAAGGAGAAGTTCACCCTAAAAGCAATTATCTTTGTCACCATCACCGATTATCCCGGTCTCTTCTCATTGTCTGGGCAGATCAAAGGGAAGACCGGCTGCGTAATTTGCATCGACGGGACCTGCTACACTTACCTTAAAGGATCCAATAAGATGGTGTACACGAGGCACAGACGGTTCCTCGTTAGAAATCACAGGTACAGAAGGAGTGTTATGAATAAATATTTTGACAATCAAGACGAGCCGCAACGTGATCAACCAGTGCAAACTAGTTGGGGGGGAAAGGTGTATGAGATGGTCAAGGACATGGAACAGATTGAGTTCGGAAAGAAGAAGAAGGTACCGGAAGATGGGGCAACAAAACAGAGAAGGAAGAGAAAGCGAGACAAGATGGAGGAAGTCACCGCCGTCGTTCCTTTCAAGAAGAAGTCGATTTTCTTTAAGTACCTTTCATACTGGAAAACGCTGAATACACCCCATGCCATCGACTGCATGCACTTAGAGAAAATTTCTTTGAAAGCACGATTGGTGTACTGCTGGACATCAAGGGGAAGACAAAGGATGGTCTCAAGTCACGCATGGATCTTGTCAATCAAGGCATCAGGCCGGACCTTCACCCGGTACCGGCTCAGAACGGTAAAGTTGATATCCCAGGCGCAGCCTGCAACCTGACGCATGATGAGAAGACGGCTTTTCTAAAGTTGCTTAGGGGTATCAAGGTGCCGACTGGGTTTTCTTCCAATATCCAGAGTCTGGTCTCGATGAAAGACCTCACAATGACCGGCTACAACTCACATGACTGCCACGTCTTGTTGACGGTGTTCCTGCCAATTGCGATCAGGGTTATGCGTCCAGAGTACGTGAAGATGGTCATCACGCGTATGTCATACTTCTTTAACTGCATCACCCAGAAGTTCATTGATGAGGCCGAGCTACCTGCCTTGAAGGAGTTCATCGCAGAGACCCTTTGTCAGCTCGAGATGTGCTTTCCACCAGCATACTTTGATATTATGCCACACTTGATAATGCACATGGTCGATCAGATCCAACAACTGGGCCCCATGTACCTACATCAGATGTGGATGTACGAGCGGTTCATGTCCACCCTTAACAGATACGTCCATAACCGTGCTTACCCTGAAGGCTCTATGATCGAGGCATACATAACGGAGGAGGCCGTGAACTGGTGTATGAGGTACATAAAAGATGGGAGGATGATTGGGTTGCCTGTCCATCAACACGAAGGCAGAACCTCAGGGATGGGGTGCATCGGACGAAAACTACGCACCGATGTACCAAACGAAACAGTGCAACAAGCTCATTACAGCATACTTCATCAGTTAGTTAGCATGGAGACATTTGTCGAAAAGCACCTGAACGAGATCCGTGCAACTCATGATGGGCAGGTCACGGAGCACTGGGTCCAAAACCATCACAAGAACAACTTCATGGGGTGGCTCAAAGAGCAGGACATACCAATTGAAGAATCAGAGGAAAATCATGAGGAAATTCAGAAGCTTCAGAAAGGCCCGTCCACCCAAATCACCACTTGGCAAGGTTATGACGTGTCGAGTTATAGGTTCCACACGAAAGAGAAGGACAAGAAGAGTGCGGCACAGAACAACGGTGTTCGATACGAGGGCATCGACGAGGCCACGGGCCAGAGGACGTCATATTTTGGGCAGGTCGAAGAAATATGGGAACTTGACTATGGCCAAAACCTAAGCATAACCGTATTCCGGTGCCAGTGGGTCCATCCAAAGGCGGTTGTAGTTGACGGTTATGGGCTTACAACCGTGGACCTTCATAGTATCGGCTACAAAGATGATCCTTGGGTAGTAGCAAGCAATGTCGCACAAGTAGCCTACTATGTATACCCAGAAGACCCTAAAAGGCATGTGGTTGTGTCAGGGAAGCAACGGATCGTGGGAGCTGATGGGGTCCAGAGCCGCGAACAATACAACAACTACGAAGAGCTCGAACTATTTACCGATCATCCAAAGAAGATCAAGGCTGTCGAAGACCGATTCAACAGGACGAGGATGATACCCTGGGCCCGCAACGACGGTGAAAAGAGGACAGTGAAAGCGCCTGCACCAAAATGATATGTGTAGGCAAACCATAAGACAAGTTGTAATATTGCAGTGGAACCAAAATTTATTTATTTTGTTCTGTTGTTTTGTTTCTTTTTCATATCTCTATGTTCAAACAAATGAAACAAGCTTGTATATACTCCTCTATAGCTAACAACTTATCCAACTATGACTCTACTACTACTATAGTATTATACCTAATTACCTACTACTACTATACATACTCATCTATAGCTAGTATTATGCCTAATTACCTAAGGGAAAAACAAAAATTGAAATTGGATAAAGGGAAAAGGTCAAAATATTTTACCGTGGCGGGCCCTTTAGAACGCCCGTCGCGGTTAATATTTACCGCGACGGGCGTTTAAAGCCGCCCGCCACGGTAAATATTAACAGCGACGGGCTTTCTAAAGGGCCCGCCACGGTAAATATTAACCGCGACGGGCGTTCTAAAGTGCCCGCCACGGTAAATATTAACCGCGACGGGCGTTCTAAAGGGCCCGCCATGGTAAAAGATGGGTTGTACAAAGTCCCCACATGCACCGAGTCAACCAAGTCTGCCCATTCAGTTCTCTTCTCGACCCCGAAGGGCTGGCACATTTTTCCGCCACCCCCGTCGCTGCCGAGGTGCCCTAGCGCTGCCACCGTCACCGCGTGACCGTCCTCTCGCTCCTCTTCTGCACGTGTACGTGGTGCCCCTCTCCGCCGCCACCGTGACCCGCCGCCGCCCCTCTCCGCCGCCACCGTGTCCCTCTCTTCCTTGCGTGCCTGGCTCTACTACCTGCTCTGCTGACACGGCGGCGCGGCGCGGGTCGTCCTTGCTCGACACCACGGGGCTACGGCTCGCCCTCTTCTCCGCTCCTTCAGCCTCGTCGGAGATCCGTCCTGGAGTTTCATCCCGGTAAGCCCGAAACCCTAGCTCTGGGGTCCCACACCGCCTGGATCCCGTCCAACGCCGGCTCGAGCCCGTCCTCCGCCTCCGCCTGGAGCCCGATCTCCGGCGCCACCTGGAGCCCGTCTCTCCACCGTCCTCCGTCCTCCGTCCTCCGTCTCCGTTGAGGTATGTACTCGCCGCTTTGGTAGTTTTAGGTTTTCTTGTTGTTTGTGAAAATGACAGACAAATTAAATATAAAATACGAGCTGCACTTGCGGTTATTAGGAAATGCTACACGTTCTTATTGTGTTTTTTTTCTTCGGCAGCAAGCTGCACTTGTCAATGCCAACTCACTATGTTTATACTGGAAGTAGTGAAATGTTGTATATTTATTTGGAAATGTTGTTTAAGTTGAAATGTTGCCTATGATGTACTATTGTTTACACTGTGCAAATGCCGCTACCTATGATGTCCTATGATGCCCTATGATGGCCTGTGATGTCCTATACAACTCCTATTGCCCTACTCTCTCTACTACTGTACTACTCTCTCTACTACTGTCCTACTACTATTACTGTCCTACTACTCTACTACTCTCTCTACTACTACTCTACTACTCTCTCTGCTACTGTCCTACTCACATGCTGTCCTACTACTATTACTGTCCTACTACTCTACTACTGTCTCTACTACTACTCTACTACTCTCTCTGCTACTGTCCTACTACTGCTGTCCTACTACTACTCTACTACTCTCTCTACTACTACTTGTAAGCTGAGGTAGCGGCATATGCAATGATGTGACTCCTTCTATGCTGAGGCAGTGGCGATGATGATCGAAATGCCCTCCCGTACTTGTAATTAAGCTGCTAAACTAGGATGGCTTGTATATCATGTACAAGCAACCAGTTTGCAAGCAATGTGATGACCTTGGAGGGCAAATCTGAGCCAACTATACATTCCCATGTTTTTATAGCATAATATATACCATGTTCAGTCTTCATAATTGTTATCACTGTTACCATGTTCAGTCTTTACCATGTTCAGTCTTTACCATGTTATCATGAAACATGGTTACCAATTTATTTACAAACTGAATCTATTTCTCTGTTCACTGAATTGGTTTTCATGATAATTTGATTTGAGAAGAATTTGATAATTTGTGATAAATTGGGATGAATTTGATCGATTGGGATGAATTTGAGATAAATTGGGTGGCACCATTCTTTCACAATGAATTTATCTACTACTACTAGCTTGGGTTCTCCTTGGCCTATGATGCAATCTTAGGGTTTAGGGTGGCACCATTCTTTTACACATATGAGTCTTTGTTGTTGTCATGTGTCCTATTTAACCATGGGATACGTCCATTCCCAAGCAACTAGTGTAGGCTTACCTCCCTGATGGCTGGGATGGATGTGTCCCATGGTTACATAGCTCCCATGAAATTGTGTGACACTTCTACTTATTTGCCACCAGTGATGCTTACTAAATAGCTCAAACTTAGTGGTGCTGAGGCCTTTGTTTGGGACAGAAGAGTATTTTGGGGGCTCAGTTTGGTTGCTACTACTACCACAATGGTTGTGGTACTATTACTACTAGCCTACTACTACTACTACTATACTCCTACTTCTACTACTACCCTACTACTGATCTACTCTACTACTACTCTACTCTACTCTACTCCTACTACTATTACCTTACTACTCTACTCTACTTCTACTTCTACTACCACAGTGCTTGCAATGATGATTGCAGACTTTTTTATTTCATGTACATCGAGTTTTCTCAATACCATTTGAGGGTTCTCCTTGGCCTATGATGCAATCTTTCCAATTCTGAGGTGGCACCATTCTTTTACACATATTAGTCTTTGTTGTTGTCATGTGTCCTATTTAACCGTGGCTGACATCCATTCCCAAGCAACTGGTGTAGGCTTACCTCCCTGATGGCTGGGATGGATGTCTCCCACGGTTACATAGCTCCCATGAACTTGTCTGACACTTCTTCTACTTATTTGCCACCAGTGCTGAGGCCTTTGTTTGCTAGTTATATGCCACCAGTGATGCTTACTAAAATTTTTCATGGCCAATGAAGAAACTTGATTTTAGAAGATGGTTGCCTGTTCTGTGGTTAACTCTGAATTGGTTTTCATGATAATTTGATTTGAGAAGAATTTGATAATTTGTGATAAATTGGGATGAATTTGATCGATTGGGATGAATTTGAAATAAATTGGGTGGCACCATTCTTTCACAATGAATTTATCTACTACTACTAGCTTGGGTTCTCCTTGGCCTATGATGCAATCTTAGGGTTTAGGGTGGCACCATTCTTTTACACATATGAGTATTTGTTGTTGTCATGTGTCCTATTTAACCATGGGATACGTCCATTCCCAAGCAACTGGTGTAGGCTTACCTCCCTGATGGCTGGGATGGATGTGTCCCATGGTTACATAGCTCCCATGAAATTGTGTGACACTTCTTCTACTTATTTGCCACCAGTGATGCTTACTAAATAGCTCAAATTTTCATTGTATCTTCCTTGATCTCCTATCCTCTCCTCTACTTCCCTCTCCTCTCTTCTCTCTTCTATGTTGTACTCTTATACTGCTCTACTACTAATGCAGAAGGATGTCTGCTTGGTATGTTGTTTTCGAGGGCACCAAGGCAGGTATTTACACCAGCTGGGCCGAGTGCAGTCAGTATGTCCTCAAAGTTAAGGGAGCTGTGCATAAAAAGTACAAGTCTTTTGAGGAAGCTTCTGCAGCTCTAGAGGCTTTCAACTCAAGAATCAACTCAATTCCTACTGCACCTACCCCTACCTTACCTTCCTATCAGGTTGGAGTGGCAGGCAGTCCATCTTGTTGGACTGTGATGTGGGAAAAATGTGCAGGTGTTGTTAGTTGCTTCGGTTGTGGCTAAGTGGATGAGGCTGCACTGTTACCTTGATGTAATAATTAATTAGACAAGTTACTACTACTACTACTACTATACTACTCCTACTACTGGTACTATCCTACTACTCTACTCTACTACTGTACTACTCCTACTACTGGTACTACTACTGCACTGTTACCTTGATGTCATAATTAATTAGACAAGTTACTACTACTACTACTACTACTACTACTACTACTACTACTACTACTACTACTACTACTACTACTACTACTACTACTACTACTGGTACTATCCTACTACTGGTACTGTCCTACTACTCTACTACTACTACTATGTAATGTGGCTTTACATATGAAATGCCCATAATATGTACTTTATTGTTCATAGATTCCAATGGCGCAAGAACCACAGCCTGAACTACAATGGCACGACCCACCCCGAATGGTTCTTCTAGGTCAACTAGTTATGAGAGCCACGTTAGTGTGACCCCGACGGAAAAGAGGAAACATCGTACAGAGGAAGAGCTAGATCCGAACTTTGACTCGCAGGACAAAGCAGAAAGTGACAGGTCCGTGAGTCAGGGAGGTTCGATACCACTAGTGCCTCGGACTTTGGATTTCGACGAAGAACAAGTTGGCGCGGAGCAAGAAGCCCCCGCTCCCCCCACAACAACTTCTTCAAACAAATATGCAGGTGACAAGCCTGTTCGGAGAAGGGGGGAACATGGGAGGCACAAGAAGCACAGTGATATCCATGTGATCCTCACGGTGGGGCCGCAGGGAGAGCCGTTGCAGCCAACGACGGTCCTCGGGAAGTTTAGCAACCAGTGTTCGTGTTTTGTGAGGGAGCATGTTAAGATCACTTGTGAGAAATGGCCGGATGTCCCTGCTGACGATAAGGAAGATGTTTGGAAAGAGATGCTGAACCGCTTCACTTATCCTGAGGATGCCGACATGACCAAGTGCAGGGACTGGGTGATGCACGTGGCAGGAAGGGCCCTTCGAAGCTTCAAGTACATGCTGAACAGAGACTACATGAAGACAGGGAAGTCACCTTTGATCAAATATAATATGATCTTGGCTGAAGACTGGGAAGTTTTTGTTAAGCAGAGGCAAAGCGAAGAAGCAAAGGCCAAGAGCGAGCGGTTCAAAACGCTCAACAAGATGAACATGCAGCCTCACACAATGGGCATGACAGGGTATGCCGGTAAGAGGCCGAAGTGGCGGGCGCAAGAAAGGGCTCAAGCCGATGCTGGGATAAAGAATCTGTTGTTAGATGTCGATGAACGGGGCCGTGACTACTTCTACGGCCACAAGCCATCAAAGAAGCGTAAGGCTGATTCGAAGATCGAGGAGCTCGAGAAGGCTCTTATTGAGGCCTCTACATCCAAGGACGAAAGCTTCGAGGTTCGCAGGGGCGTCGACGTGCTGACCAAGGTGCTTGGAAACCCGGAGCACCGCGGCCGCGTCCGTGGCATGTCCTCGAGGAAGAGTTGGAAGATGATGGAGTCATGGCAAACAGACCCTGCCAAGGACAAGTCGAGGCAGAGGTACAAAGAAGGCCTCGTAAAGCAAGGCTACGATCAAGCTGTGTCCGAAATGATCAACAAGTCCATACAAGACGCGTTCACCAGCAATGACCCCAAGATGGTGGCACTCAGGAACCAGATGTTTAGCCAAGCCGGCTTGAAGGTGCCTCAAGCTTCACAAGGGCAGCTATTGATCGAAGATCGCCCAAGGCGTCCGTTCGATGACATCAAGGAAAACACTTTCTGGCACCTTTGGGTGCCGTTCGGCAGGGGAGGGAAGCGCCTGCACGTGGCAGATGGTTGTATATTACCAAAGGATCAAATCTTTGTTTTCACCGAGGAGCATCAGATCCCTAAGGACACTACCATCGTGGCCGTAACGTGGTGTGGGCCAGAGTTCGAAGAATATGAATTGGACTATCCCGCTATGACTGGGGTTAGGGTCCTTGGTCAGGCGATCAATTTAGAAGTTCCATGGTGTACTGAAGACATCGAGATCTATGGGAACACGCCGACCCTCGTCGGTAGCCGGATCTTGTCCCCCGAATCCGGATGGCGGCGGTGATGATGATGACGACGATGATGGCAAGCAAGACAAGGAGAACAATGAAGCCCGAGGCACGGACCCTCCTGCAAGCCCTCCCATTGGACCGACCAATGCCAATGGAGGTAAGGAGGCAGCACCGGAGGAGAGGACAATGATGCCTCCAAGACATCCGAGCACGGGCGGTCCACAACGACCAAGCTCTCCGCCTCCCGACAATCGACCGCCTACCGCCCCGAGCGAAGGAGCGGAATCTATGGAGGCAGAACCGAAGGCGAAGAAACCGCTGGCCACAAGCGACACATGTGAAAACGAAGTACTGGCCGGAGGTGCGGGGCCGATGACACCACCTGCAAGCCAACCGAGCTCCAGCCAGTGTCCTCGCGCGCTAAAAAAGACTACAGACACCGAGGAGGCTAGACCCGAGCGCGCCGCATTCTATACCAAATTTGAAAGGTATATGCTTCCGTCTTGCGTGTAATCAATCTATTTATAGGTTATGAGCTTCTTGAATTGTTTTCACACACTAACGTTGCTATCCCATTGTTCTAGGCCGAAATCACCACCTCATAGGGGATTCGTCACAGATGAATGCCCTGGTGATTTTGTGAATGGGAAGTTCATGTTACCTCGGGCCCAACTTGCTTGCGACGAGAAGTGGGAGGTACGGAGGTTCCATTTGTGGTATATGCAAGCGGCCAAAGCTGGCCTTTCAAACATAACGACCAGGATTCCGGTAGAGATCTTTAACTTGGGCAAAGATGTTCAACTCGTCTTGGAATTCGGAGACATGCATAGACTACTGCGTAGGAAGGACCTTGACGTCGCTCACCTCACCTTGTTTTCTATGTAAGTGGATTACCATTTTTCACACATCCCCTGCATTCGTATAGGTACCTTGTCAATTTAACTAATGCCATGAGACGACTTGTACTTGCAGGATGATGGCCCATGTAAGCAACGAATGCAACCTTGGTGTGCTCTATCTCTCTCCAATGCATGTTGCTGAGAAACAGATCATTGGATACGAGAAACCGGACAACCACCCTGACCTTATTGACTTGACCAATCGTCAGAGAGATAACGAACGCAAAAAGGCCATCGACGCCGAGAAGTTGAAAGTGGGGACATACATCTTAGGAGTCATGAAGAAGGTCAGGAGAGATGGTTGTATCCTCGCTGCCGTCCACTTTGGGTAAGTCAAAAACATGTATGTTTATGGGATAAGTGGCTACCTAAGATCATCCATGCTCATCATAGTGTTTGTTTTGTTCGAATGGTGCAGCGAGGGCCTCCATGGGCACTGGATTGCATTTATCATCTATCCTCAGGAAGGCAGGGCCTGCATATTTGACTCATTGAGGCATTCAAACAAAGCAGGGTACAAGCACTTTGAAGATTGCTTGAGATTGTAAGTCAAGGATCTTCAAATTACTTCATTTTTATCATATGTTTTAAAACTGTGACTAACACTAGTGGAGTACATACAACGCTTATAAGGAGTACGTAAAGGAGCCAAGTGAATTTGATCGAAGGACAGAGAAGTTCAAGAAGAAGCATGAGAATAGAATCAAAATCAAGCGTCAGTTCCCGGTACGTGTACTTGAAGCTTCACTTATGCTTTTTCCCACACCATGCATATATTATCGATCTATACCAAAGTGTTGTAATAGTTGTGTATCATGCAGTGTGCCAAACAACCACCAGGGACAACTTTGTGTGGGTACTACGTCTGTGAGTACCTAAGGGCCTGCAGGAAGTACAACGGTAGCTGGCGGCAGCTCAAGAAAGCAACTGAATGGTGGGAAAGAGAGCAGAGCAATCAACATAACTTCGATCAAATAGTGGCAGACATGTGCAAGTTTATCACTGACCGTGTAGCGCATGAAGGGCAACCGTTCTTTGATACAGATGCCCCGTTAGCACTGCTTCCCGAGTACGAGAAGCTCAGGAAATAGACCACCATGCTACGCGACGAGATGAAAGATTACAATTTGAACATGGACTTCATCAATTAGTTTGTTTGCAAACTGACATGTAATATAACACTTTAACGATTTCGTCAATGTTCTATGGATGACAATGAGAACAAGTTAATGTATGCATGTATACGTATGTGTCATGTGTTTTGTCTATGTTTGACCTATTAAATATGGATTCGATTATGCATTCAAATATGTGCTGCTGTATTTTTTTTAAACCTGAAAATCTTTAACCGTGACGAGCAAGTTACGCAGCCCGTCAAGGTTAATGGTATTAACTGTGACGGCCAAGTTACGCTGCCCGTCAAGGTTAATGGTATTAACCGTGACGGGCATATTAAGCAGCCCGTCACGGTTAATACATTAACCTTGACGGGCAAGTTACGTTGTCCGTCACGGTTAATTGTATTAACCATGACGGGCAAGTTATGCCGCCCGTCACGGTTATTGATATTAACCGTGACGGGCTCAACTGCCCGCCGCGGTTAGCCTCGATTTACTGTGACGAGGCGTGCGCGACGGGCTCAATTGCCCGTCACGGTTAAATAAAAACGACCGTCACGCAAAAGATTTCTGTAGTAGTGTTAACTCATGTGTTGAAATATGGATTAAGGTAAAAATTAAATTAATGAGCTATTTGGTTCGCTAAAATATAACGCAACCCATTGTGTATTTACCGTTACATGTGTGTTTGCGCTTCCCACCAGCCATAATTCATTTCCAAATAAAATATAACTACAACAGAATTTAGATAGTTTAACGAGCTAGGATGTCAAGCGCTCAGACTCATTTAGGATGTCAGTGCATGGCATGCAGCTGTGTTGCAAATTGCAAAGCCATGTTCAGCGCTAGTCATTGTCTTTGGCGGGGTCGGCATCATATTAGCATTATTGACGGTAGTAGACATGGATTATTTGTCAAGCTTTTGAATTATTAGTATTTACTCGTAATTCATTTTAATCTGATGTTTTCTGCAGCCTTTTAGCAAGGTAATATCCGTGAGAGATCGAGTAGGATTCTATAGTAGACGAATTTTATCACCCTGTGTCTATGTTTAGCTAACGAAGAAGGAGAAGGTACAGCCCCGGCTCTCTCTTTCCGGAAGGTATGAATAATGTAACGGTAGTGCTAGCGCACGGACGTCCGGACGCCGTCTTCCTGGCGCCCGGCTTCCACTCCCCCGCCCTCCATCACCGGCCCCCGCGCCGCCGCCCCACCTCCCACCGCCGCGGCCGCGGCCGCGGAGCTCCGGCAAAGCCCTACCGCGGCCGCGGCGGCCTCCTCCTTCCCCTTCCCACCGCTCTCCTCCCACCGCCACCATCTCCGGCGAGCTCCCCCGCCCCTCCCTGGCCCGGCCGCCTCCACCGCCGCCAGGGCTCCCTAAGCGCCGCCCGGCCACCATCCCCACCGCCGGGCCTGCCTGCCTCCCTAACCCCCCCCCCCCCCCCCTCTCCTTTCTATAAGCCCGCCGGAGTTGGGGAGGAAATGGAAGAGATCGCCGGAACCCTACCGGATTGGCCGGAGTTGGGGAAGAAAGAGAGGAGGCGGAGGAGGAGGAGGAGGAGGAGAAGGGGGAAACCTACCGTCCATGGCGGATCCGACACCACCGCCACCGGATCCGGCGAATCCGCGGCCACCGCCGCCGGATCCGCGGTCGCCGCAGCCAGATCCGCCATGGCCGGCGGTGGGACGACGTTGGGGCGCGAGCACGGGGATGCGGAGGAGCGGGGAGCAGAGGGAGGCGCTCATCGGAGACAGTCTCGCCGGGGTCAATGGGGCACGGGCGTGGGAGAGAGAGGGAGGGAGGGAGGGAGGGAGAGACGGAGGCGGGAGGGAGGACGCGAGCTCGCGAGGCGCGTCCGGCTCGGGAGAGGGAGTCGGACGCGGTAGAAGAAGCATTACCGATAATGTAATCTTGATCTTGTCTGCATTCTTTGTTCGATGGCCGCTGCAGGCTGTGCAAAGTTGCAGCTAAAAATAACTGAAGTTGTACGCTTCCTGCTTCGTTCCATCTCTTTTTTAATCTACTTTTTAGAATAAACACAACAGATAAACTTCGTTCTGTTTTCTGAAATACACCCTACAATTACAGAATGGGAAGTAATACCTCTGCACATTAATAATGACACAATTATTAGTTTTTGACAAAATGAACACAAATATGTGTGGTCAATTACTTAAGTGTATGTGTTTCAGATAGGAATGATCGACAACAACCTATGAGTGTGTTTGGTTCGCGTTTTGGACCTGGCCCCAGGACAAGTCAAGCAATTTGCAAGGCCTTTCTAATACAAGAGACTGTTGTTTGGTTTGCTTGTCTTCACTAAACCTGTGTTGTTTAGATCATGTTTGGTTGTCTGGTTAGCTTGAATACAGTCACCACATTCTTGTTCCGGTAACTTTACCTCTTGGAAGCATTTTGTCGAACGGCTGGCGAGCACAAGAAGCAGTGCCACCATAGAGCTCCTCACTCCCCATGGACTGCGCGAAAGTTGGTATCAACGAGGAGGAGAACCCACACTGTGCAAGTGGACGGCGAGGCAGTGGACCCTTGCAAGCAGCACCGCCACCCATGGACTGGACAGGGGAGGGCATCTACGAGGAGGAGGAGCCCACGCTGTGCACGATTGGACGGTGGGGTTGTACTCCCTGCTCAGGCAGACATCAAAGTTGTACTCCATGCATAGGCATATAGCAAGGCCATGCTCTCCTTCGGCAGGGTCGTGCTCTTCTTCAGGATTGAGGTCAACGCCACCGTGCTGCTTCTCCAAGACGTAGGATGGCTTGAGGACGGAGCGCGCGTGGAGACATGGAGGATGACCGGAGGACGAAGCACAGAGCCGATGAGGGCAGCTGGAGGACCCGACGACGATGGGTGTGTGAAGGGTCGAGATGGCAGACTAGAGGGGGGTGAATAGTCCTTTTTAAAATTAATCGTACGGGCTAACCGAAAC
The DNA here is from genome assembly GCA_009763385.1 of Coix lacryma-jobi var. lacryma-jobi. Taxonomy (NCBI): domain Eukaryota; kingdom Viridiplantae; phylum Streptophyta; class Magnoliopsida; order Poales; family Poaceae; genus Coix; species Coix lacryma-jobi. The sequence goes on from CM019826.1 coordinate 43,512,235, forward strand.
AAATGCGGAATTAAAATAATCGGTCTAGCCAAAACTACACCCCTCTACCTATACTCTATGACACCTTACAAAAGATCCTAAACAAAGCAAATAAGGTGTCAGGCTAGCTATAGCTCACCTAAACAAATCTAGCTTGCACGGTTACACAAACCTAAGCAACTAGTACTCAATCAACCGGGGAGCTCCTACACATGCCACTAAGCAAAAATATAAAGCCTAAGTTCACTAGTAATGCTCAATAACAAGGTTACACAAGCCGAATTAGAGAGCTCAACTTAGCTACACAAACTAAGCAATGTGACTAGCAAGACTACAAGTCAACTAGTCACGCACGGGATCAACTTCTATGCTACACAAGTAAAGAGGGTAACTAGCAAGCTACACAAGCAAACTAATTACAAGAGCAACTACACAAGCACAACTATATGAACAAGTAAATACAAGCTTGTGTAAGGGGAATGCAAACCAACGGGATGAACAAGGTTGGCACGGTGATTTTATCCAGAGGTTCACTTGGTCGCCACCAAGCTAGTCCCCGTTGAAGCAAGCCCAAGGTTGTCGCCGATCCTCTTGCTAGTGGTGACCCTAAGTCACACTCTCCACGATGGAGTGCTCACCAAGAGCTCTAGCTTTCGATCCGGCCGGACCACTTGGCGCTCTTCGCGCCTCTCTCAACTAGAGTTACTCTTCACGATCCCCGCCGGGCGAGCACAATGCCCCTCACAAAGCCTTCTCCGGAGCCACAGACACAATCTTCACGTGGGCTTCACGACGGAGACACAATCACCAAGCCATCTAGGAGGTGGCAACCTCCAAGAGTAATAAGAACCACCGGCTTGCAAATCGATCAACTAGTGCCACTCGACGCAATATCACAATGCAACGCACTAGCGATCACTCACTCGCTATCGATTCGCACACTAGCAAGTACAAGCGAGTTAGAGGGCTCCCAAGAATATCCACACAAGCCACAAAGGCTCTAGAGTGCTCAGCGAGTGGCCCAAGGCCGACCACAAACAATATATATAGCCCCAAAGGCTAACTATCTGTTGCCCCTTCACTGGGCAACCTGCGCCACCATCTGACGCTCTGGATCTGGTCCATCGAACGCTCAGGCCAGCGTCCGATGCTCGGATGCTTGCAACGTGTCCCCACGTTCAACTTCGGTCGAGCGATCCCAACAGCTATATCACTTCCCACACCAGTTAAAGTAGCATCGGACGCGCCGATGCCAAACTTCGGACGCTCTGATGCCTCTGCTCGATTCTGCGCAATCCTGCTCTCACATCGGACGCACCAGGACCCATAGCATCGGACGCTACACCCCAGTGTCCGATGACACACCAGAGAAGTTCCAGAATGCTCCTAACCACATCGGACGCGTCAGGAGGTTCCGCATCGGACGCAGGCCAGCGTGTGATGCTCCCTGGAAATTAAAACTAGCTCGCGCCACATCACCTGCATCAGACTCTGCAACAGTGTTTCCTCAGCGTCTGTTGCCAGCGTCCGATGCTCTTTCAACTTTTGTCAGCAGCTAGGGTTTGCCATCGGATACTCGGCCCAACGTCTGATGCCCCTCGGACCAGCATCCGATGCTCCGCGAGCATAACACTTCGCCTCCAAAACCGCTGAATCTTGCCTTGCAAGCTCTGCAGGAGAGAGAGGGACTACACACTAGATTCTCCTACTTCTCCATGCCTCCTTTCAACACAACTCCTTTTCAAAGCAACTTTTCCTTTGCAAATGTGCCAACACCACCAAGTGTACAATAGCATGTGTATGTGTGTTAGCATTTTCACAATCATTTTTCAAAGGATTAGCACTTGCACTCACCACGCCACTCGATCCTAGTAACATCACAAAGTTAGATCGCTCAAGTGGCACTAGATGACCGATATGCAAACAAGTTTGCTCCTCTTAATAGTACGACCATCTATCCTAAACCCGGTCATCAACTTCTCTACACACCTATGACCGGTGAAGTGAAATGCCCTACAAATATACCTTTGCCTTGCGCATTCCATTCCATCTCCATCGGTGTTGATGCAACACATGCACCAACCTATCTCCAAATGATATGATCCACTTCATATCATCACATGGCCTCCATGGTCCATCGATCTTGACCTCACTTGCTCTTCACCATTGCTTCGGTTCTTCGGCGCCAAGTCTTTGCTCAAGCCTCCCGACACTCGGTGCCAACGGCTTCAAAGCCTCCAACTTGCCCTTCACCTTTGCAACCGGTCCATCAAGCCAAGTCTTGCTTTGATCTTCACCATCTTGGCCATATGACCACATGTCGTGTCACATATGCAATAAGCTCCTTCATCATCACATGCATGAGCATTACAACATCCTTTAAGCCATTTCACCTCTATGGCATATGTTGCTCACACATGATCACTTGTGGACTAATCACCTGTGTAATTCACTTAACCACATATTAGTCCACCTAAGTTGTCACTCAATTACCAAAACCAAACTAGGACCTTTCAATCTCCCCCTTTTTGGTAATTGATGACAACTCTACAAAGATATGGAAATTAAGCTTATTCCAAGCTAGCACTTTACAAGAATGTAAATTGCTAACTTGGTTTGGATTCTATGTTACTTATCCAACATTAAGACTATATGAAAAAATTTGGATAAGCACCATACAACCCAACTTGGTAGTGTCAACTCCCCCTACATGTGTGCTCAAATGGTTTGGTTTCAAGCTTGCACATATGCATAAATATGAATTTGTGGGAGTGTTAATTAGCACTACTAAGTGATGCTAAGGTATACATGATGAAATTTTACCTTTGTAGCGTGTATACCACATATTTTAATTCATCCTTAGCATCAACCTTGCTAGAAACAAGTGAAACTAGATACCACGTGAGATCAACATTATAATCAAGGTTCTAGTCACCACTTGTTACACTAAGACGATGCTCTAAATACAAATAGAATGAAAACAATCATCATCCAAGTCTTAGCTCTAGCAAACATTGCACATAAGCATATAAGAATTTAGAACATATGCAATGCAAGAAAGCAAATGTAATGCACAACTAAATGCATCAAACATGTATTCATGAGCTTGCTCACCCTACTTGTGTGCTCTCATTGTCCAAGAATTTTGATCCTTTTGCATTCTCCAATCTTGCTCCCTCTTGATCCATGTCCATCTTTATTGTTTCTCCCCTTTCTCCTTGACATATATTTGCCACATCTCTCCCTATCATATCATATCTTTGGCACTTTCTCCCCCTTTGTCATCAATGACCATAAAAGGTATGCCCTTTTCTCTCAAAGGGTGACACTAGGGTAGATGGTTGACACTTGAGTCTTCATTTTTGATGGACACCACCATACGTGTTGGAATGACACCATGTGTAGGATCTTTGACCTTGATACCAATAGGTGGGGCACCTCCCCTATGTCATACCATGGGTCATCCAATTGATAAGCTTGAGCTCTTGTCCGTGAGGGATGCTTTGCTCGATTTGATCACTTAAAGTTGAGGATCACTTGACATCTTGTAGGATACAATTTGAATGAAAGTTTAAACTTGATATTATTGTCTTCTTCTTGAATTCTTGTCATGAGCCTCTCATTTGTGACTTGAACTATTAAATTTGCACAAGATATCTAACTCGGTTTGCTCTAGAGTAAGCTTCTTCACACATCTTTCAATGGTTATCTTACTCATGTAGAATTAGACACTTGAATGCTCATCTTCTAGATCAAGTACTTGGGTTCACTAGCTCATGAACAAACTCATATACTAACCACTAGATCATATAATCAATCAAGCAATAGTGGTAGGCTATGAATTTAAACTTCTCATTTGTTATGCATGATCCTATTAAGCATGTACTATATGCACTAATCACATACTAGTAAGGGATGAAATGATCATGCACATTCCAATGATACCTTTGCTATCTTGGAGTAGAGGATAGTCATTTGATTCCAATTAAGCACCAAATAGCAATGTGAAGTCCATTTATAAGCTTGGTGAAGACCAATAGATACCAATTTGAATATCATTCTTCACTCATATGATCAAGTGCACTATCTTGTTGTGGTTGACTTGTTTCTTCATTTGATCATAGCTTGCATATGTGAATACCACTCATGATTTGCTTTTCTATCTTGGATGTTGCTTGCTTTCTTTCTTGATCAATCTCTTGATTTATCCAACTAAGCATCTCAATGACACTTGTAAGTGCATCTAGCCCTTAGTGGGTTTTGGTGAATTGTGTGACAACATAATTAAAGGTCTAACAAGTTTGCTAAGTGTATCAAAGGTTCAACAAGAAAAGCAAACTTGATGGTATTCCACATAGTGTTGAAATGAAGGCCAAAATAGTGTATTGTTGTATTGGAAGATAATGGAAACAATCATGTTCAAGCAAAAGACAACAATAGAAAAAGAGTTGATGATATGGCTTCTATGTTGTGGGATGTTGATGCTCACTAATGCTCATAATTAACCATCAACTATTGCATGAAATGACACTAAATGAATAACAAAGCATAGTTGTAGGGTTTGAAACTAACATGTTCCACGAGTTTTGGTGCTCTCACTTGTTTTGTAGGACATCCATGTTTTTACTATATAAAAGTACCTCAAGTGATGAATTAGAGTGCACCATTGCGAAGGGCTCGTCGAGACGATCGAAACGGACATATCATTTGCTATATTCAGAGTCCCGGATGAAAAGATATTAATTTCGCAACGAAATCTGCAAAAGAAGGATCTAGAAGACACCAGAAGACACCACGAGGCAGCCCGCCACATGGGCCCACTGGGCCAGACCGACCGGTCCCACCCCATGACCGACCGGTCGGCCACGGAGGTTGTTTCGCCTCCGCCTTCTGGAACCTTCTTCCACCGCCTCCTAGGATGCATCTCCACCGTCCCTGAAGTCGGTTTGATCCAACGGTGGGCGATAAACGTGACGCGGATCGATGACATAACGATTCCTTGCCCCCCCTACTCCACCTCGGGCTATATAAGCAGCCCCAGACCCCCCTCTCCAGGCATCTCCATCTTCATTATTCATCTCCACATCAAAAACTAGGGTTTCAATTAGAAGTAGAGGTCCCTCTAGATGAATCTCTTCTAGTTCATCTAGATCTAGTTCTAGTTCTTCTAGTTCTAGTTCTTGTTCTAGATGTCTAGTTCATCTAGTTGTAATTAGAGATTGGATTAGAGAGAGGAGGAGAGAGCTGAGGAGGAGCCGGATCTGTCGGATCTTCCTTGAGATTGTATTGGTGCAGCATCTGGTTCGTCTTCAAGTAATCTCCAGGTTCTTTATTTACTACTTTTAAGTATTATATTTAATTTCAGTTCTTACTTTACTTTATTTACTGGATCTCCGCTCGTATTGAGTGCTCTAGTTATCGTACGTAATTAGAGTAGTAAGCGTTAGTGTAGACACGGTGCCTAGACTAGGGTTTACCTGAGTTTGCGCCCAATCCTCCGGTTAGTTGTGGTAGCTACAAGGGTGACAGCTTTGTAGATTGTTATAATCCACCACGTTAGGATTGGTGTTTTCGTAGAGCTTTTTGGCAGCCTTCTCCCGATTACCCTTTTTCCAGTCTTTTTCGAGAATCAGAAAGGTACTGTTGCTCCGAAGTAAGTAAAGTATAGTGAGCCTTTAATTAAATAGACCCGCTTAGAAAACCCTTATATCCCTCTCTAACTGCATTACCATTCTTTTCTTGGACGTTCTTAATTCTTCTAGTACACTTCACGTTCCCCGTGGAAATCGATACCCTGGAATACTCTCAGGTGAAAGCTACATCGGTATCCGTGCGCTTGCGGATTTTTTTGTGTGCGTTTAAAATACCCAACAAGCTTTCTGGCACCGTTGCCGGGGAACGGAAGCTGTTCTAGAATCGAATCAAGTTCGTCTGTGTTTCTTTTCTTTTACCACCTTTTTCTTTTACCACCACCTTTACCTCACCACCACACTTCTTACCACATGGATTTCATTCCTATTTTTAAATTCTTTGCTCCAAAGGGTGACTTGTTGGAGCCTCCACCATCTTCACACCCCATTCTTACAGATTGCTATGAGCTTCGCCCTGCTCTTATAGCCATGGTTCGGGAGAAATCCTTCTCTGGGTCAGAAGACGAAGATCCATACACTTACCTTAGGGAATTTGAGGAGTTGTGTTCTTGTCAGACTATAGCTGGCATGACACAAGAGACCATTAAATGGAAACTATTCCCGTTCTCCCTTTTGGGAAGAGTGAGAAAATGGTATAATCATTCTGTAGAGGGCGTAAATGGAAATTGGGATGAACTTCGGGACAACTTTTGTCTTGCTTTCTTCCCTCTTTTTCGAATCTCTGATCTTAGAATCGAAATTCTTACATTCAAACAAAAAGAGAAGGAGACGCTAGGAGCAGCTTGGGCTAGGTTCAAACACCTTACCAATTCTAGCCAAACCTTTCCTTGCCAGACCATGTGCTACACTTTCACTTTTATTGTGGTATTAACAAGGAAGCTGCTCTACATCTCGATTTAGCTTTTGGAGGATCATTCTCACATAAACTTGTTAGTGAAGGAGGAGACATCCTAAATAAAATCCTTGAAAACACTCCTTACACTGGCATTTTTGACGAATTCCCAGAAGAAGAAGTCGAGCCTAACCCCGACCAATACGAGGAGGAACACCCAACCAAATTTGAAATTCCTTCAAATCCTTCTAAAAATTTGCTCTAGAGAAAACACCCTACACTTTAGAAAATGATGAACCCCACCCTTCGGTGTTCTTCTCTAAAATTGAGGAAGATGATATCAAAGAGCATGGAAGCTACTTCATAAACACCTCTTTAAATCCTTGCTCATATGAGACATCTCCTGATTCAATTGGTGTGTCTAACATTGCCACACTCGAGATTTTCAACCCTCTCACACTTTCTGTTTACAAAAACTTCAAAAGGGTGGTTGTAGATGCGTATGTTTAACACAAATTTTGTAGATCTCGTTGTGCTCTTAAGTTGGTGTAGGAGGGGAAACCGCTTCACCAAATCTCATTCTGAAGGTTTCCCAAAGACAAGCTTAGTGTCCTAAAACAAGTACTTTTTAGATCAGTGTTCACTCTCCTGCTACACTGCTTTTGTGTAATGAGCATAAGGATATAATTGTTAAAATATTCCTTCGGGTATTCTTGTCACTAACCTTTGCAGGTCTGTAGCGAAAAGTTCGAAGGAATGACAAACACAAGGTATGTCCAACTAATCATCATGCAACATTGAATTACATTCATCCAATCTTGATTTTTGCAAATCTAAGCTTAGGGGATACACTTTGTAAGAACATCTCTTAACATGTTGCTATATTGGTTGTCCCTACCTTTAAGACATGCTCATGTGCTATACACTAATCATGCTCTTTCATCACCATTTGAGTAAATCTCTTTAATGTTTTAATGCTGCCTTCATCTACTATAGAATATGTTTAGGTTTGAAGTACTTTCATACATCTCTTAAATTGAGCATGGTGCCTAGTTTAGGAGTGATGATCTTGCTTTCAAAGGTTTTTAAATTAAGCATGCTTAGCTTAAAATGCCTTCCTAAATCAAATTAGATGTGGTGTCTAAGTTGATTTTTGAACTAATAGTATGCTATAGTGGATGTTGGATATTTTGTTGGACTAACCCCTGCAGGAAAACTTTCAATATCAATTTGGAAAAGTCCTGAGATGAACCCACACTGGAGATGAAGAGACATATGAACTTCAACAACTTGCGCATGGGAGATACAACTCACTAGTCATGGAGAAGTGAGATCTGTAGAACAAGACAGAAGATGAGTGCCACAAAACAATACCTACAATCAAAGCACTCACTCCATGGAAATAGGTGAACAAGTCTGAGCTGGGCCACTAGAAGACAGAGACCATCGTACGAGCACTTGAATCCTCATCTCTCATATCAGACAGTACAAACACAAGCTAAAAGAGTGAGGTCCTGGTACGGACCTGAGGAACAACACACCTTCACTGATAGGTCAACGCATAGAGAAGGAAGGCTGATCCCTTTAAAGATGATCCCACTATGTCCTTCCTCCTCTCAAGCTCCCATCACTCAGGCCACTATGAGATGAGCAAGAGAAGACAAGCCATTCATGAACAACAACCAACTAGACAAGAGAAGCTTCCACAAGGTGGTTTGACACAATCACTCTTCAATGATAAAGCAACATTTCAAGGTAAGTGACCATCACTTTAAAAGCTTCTCTTTGATTCTGGTATGCATAAATAAAGAACCAAACATGTTTAAGTTGCACCTCACTTGATCCAACCTAAATAACTCAACATGTTCAGTTCTTTACTCTTTGTACCTAGCTTTACTCTCTTGAATCTCACTATCTTAACTAAATGAGCTAAAATATTTTGCATCTAATCTTTGGAAGATGATATATCTCAATCATGAAAAGATCGACACTTTATGCATAGATTATCCTTCCTTGGATTAAGTAATTTGATCTATTAAATATTTTAAGATGCTACTTTCATGCTCATCCTCTGATCCTATCACTCATGTTAAGATTGAATAGGACACATAAACAACAAGTTTGTCTTATGCAATGTGCCTAAGGTTAGAGGGGAATAAAAAAAACTTTTGGTTCTGTTGGTTTTTCCACCAACAGAGCCCATGCACTTGATCTCTACCTTGTCTTTATGAGAAGGACACACTCTTGAGCAAAACATGAAGGAGTTTGTCAACTCCCATATTCTACAGAGTGAAGGTCCTAGATCTACAAGAAGATGTGCACTAATCAAGATGCTGCCAGCTTTCACAACTAATGCTTCACTTCAAATTACTGGGCAAACGAAGAACATGAGTGACACCATATCAAGAGGTGTAGTTATCAAGGTCTAACTATCAAGAACAAATGATACACCTCAGGAATGAACATGGTGAGAAGTCCTGTTCAGAGGACTTAAAACATTGAGCCCTCGCCGAAAGGTAAAATCGGTAGTTATCCATATTTATCTTTTCTGCATTAATTTCTCTTTTTGCATGATTACTTTCTATCATTTGCATAATCATTTTTCCCTAGCGTATTTACTTTTCTGCATTATCATTGCATAAAAAAAGAGAAAATAAAAATATTACACTGCATCATAAAACTTAAAAGCCCCATGTGAATAATTCTATGGTGTGTAAAAACCCGTAGGGATATTCACCGTGGTGGGATAAAAATAAAAATACATTCATTTTGTTAGACTGTCATTGCATCATAAAAATAAAAATATTAAAATATTAAAAAAGAGATCTTACTGAAACTCTGGACAACTAAGGCCTAAGTGGCCAACCACTAACGCTTAATCTGTTCCACAAGTCTTGTTGTCTATTTGAGTTTCACAGGATTAAAAGACCAAAAAAGCTGACGAGCAAGTGGATGTTCTATCCACTGTTGGAGCACTGTTTCCACAACCATCAACATCAATCAAAGCTCCGACAGAGGAAACACATTTCCACCGCCAGTCCGCTACATGGCAAGATTGAACGACTATGATAACATTCAGCTTGGGGGAAAACACCCCCGTGTATCCAGATAAGTATCCTTATCCTCTTAAGTTTTCTTTCTATACATAAATAAAATAAAACGTAGGCACATGAAGGCTCACCATTAATTAAAAAAAATATATATGAGCACATGAAGGCTCAACGTTATTAAGGGAACCGGCTTGGGGGAGACGTACCCCCGTTATCTTCGTAATCCAGGTATATCTTATTTACTATCTTAGTTATTTATAATAAGTGTGTGTTAGGTTAAATAAATAGTGTGTTAAGTTTATTTTAAAAAGTTAATAATAAAAGAAGAACACTCTCTCTCTAATCTTTTACATGGAAATGATGAATAGTTGCTCTATCTAATTTCTTCCAAGTACCTAGCCTTTAAAACATGAGTTCTCCTGATTAATAATGATGCTTAAAAATAAAATTAAATATATGGGTAGCAAATGCTTGATCCAGAGTCTAGGTAATTGATAGATATGACATGTGATGATCTGAGCTACTACTATCTTGTTCTAAACAACACTAGAGTTCCGGAGAGTTTCCAATATTAATATGACTAATAATTGTATTGAGTCAAATTAAGCTTTGTTGACCCTATGAGAAGTTATCATACTATTGAATTGATATTACTTACACATTCCATCCATTTTCCGCATAAATGCTCATGATTATTTGTTCCAATCCTCTCAAAAGTTGTTGGAAACATGTGGCTATTGAAAAAAAAAGAGAGAAAAAAATCTGAGGAAATAAAAAGGGACAAGTGTCCGAAACCTCAAAAAGAAAGATCCCGAGGAAATAAAAAGGGACAAGTGTCCAGAACCTCGAAAAAATAAATATTAAAAAATGGGCACGTGCCCGCTAGTAGAATTAGCCTGATAGTCATGTGTTTCTAATAAACAAAAGAGAGTGATATATTCAAAAGAGCATCCGCCTCCATTTTACATACACATGCACTTCTCGATTCAATGGTATGGTTGACTTTCTCTTTGGATCCATTGTTTAATTTAGCAACATATGTTTTTGAAAGTTCATAAAAACTCCGGGATAATGGTGAAGTGACAGAGCAAGAGACATAGTGCTTGATTTGATCATTTTATCTTTCAATTACTCAAGATTCAAGGTAAAGTACTAAGCCCCATGATGAATAATATGATACTTTTTCCTATTCCATATGAGAACTTCTGTTTGAATACATGTGTACTTGTTGGAAGTGAAGATATTGCAGCAACCCCTGATCCACCGTTGAGTTTGGCTTTGCTCGGGACTAGCAAAGGTTAAGCTTGGGGGAACTTGTTGATGCTCACTAATGCTCATAATTAACCATCAACTATTGCATGAAATGACACTAAATGAATAACAAAGCATAGTTGTAGGGTTTGAAACTAACAAGTTCCACGAGTTTTGGTGCTCTCACTTGTTTTGTAGGACATCCATGTTTTTACCATATAAAAGTACCTCAAGTGATGAATTGGAGTGCACCATTGCGAAGGGCTCATCGAGATGATCAAAATGGACATATCATTTGCTATATTCGGAGTCCCGGATGAAAAGATATTAATTTCGCAATGAAATCTGCAAAAGAAGAATCTAGAAGACACGAGAAGACACCACGAGGCGGCCCGCCATGTGGGCCCACTGGGCCAGACCGACCGGTCCCACCCCATGACCGACCGGTCGGCCACGGAGGCCGTTTCGCCTCCGCCTTCTGGAACCTTCTTCCACCGCCTCCTAGGATGCATCTCTACCGTCCCTGAAGTCGGTTTGATCCAACGGTGGGCGATAAACGTGACGCGGATCGATGAAATGGCGATTCCTTGCCCCCTACTCCACCTCGGGCTATATAAGCAGCCCCAGACCCCCCTCTCCAGGCATCTCCATCTTCATTATTCATCTCCACATCAGAAACTAGGGTTTCAATTAGAAGTAGAGGTCCCTCTAGATGAATCTCTTCTAGTTCATCTAGATCTAGTTCTAGTTCTTCTAGTTCTTGTTCTTGTTCTAGATGTCTAGTTCATCTAGTTGTAATTAGAGATTGGATTAGAGAGAGGAGGAGAGAGCTGAGGAGGAGCTGGATCTGTCGGATCTTCCTCGAGATTGTATTGGTGCAGCATCTGGTTCGTCTTCAAGTAATCTCCAGGTTCTTCATTTTCTACTTCTAAGTATTATATTTAATTTCAGTTCTTACTTTACTTTATTTACTGGATCTCCGCTCGTATTGAGTGCTCTAGTTATCGTACGTAATTAGAGTAGTAAGCGTTAGTGTAGACACGGTGTCTAGACTAGGGTTTACCTGAGTTTGCGCCCAATCCTCCGGTTAATTGTGGTAGCTACAGGGGTGACAGCTTTGTAGATTGTTATAATCCACCACGTTAGGATTGGTGTTTTCGTAGAGCTTTTTGGCAGCCTTCTCCCGATTACCCTTTTCCCAGTCTTTTTTGAGAATCGAAAAGGTACTGTTGCTCCGAAGTAAGTAAAGTATAGTGAGCCTTTAATTAAATAGACCCGCTTAGAAAACCCTTATATCCCTCTCTAACTGCATTACCATTCTTTTCTTGGACGTTCTTAATTCTTCTAGTACACTTCACGTTCCCCGTGGAAATCGATACCCTGGAATACTCTCGGGTGAAAGCTACATCGGTATCCGTGCGCTTGCGGATTTTTCTGTGTGCGTTTAAAATACCCAACATGGGATATCATGGCATCATGAGAAAGCAAGCATATTTGGCAAATGACAAGTGAGACATGGATTGATGATTTTGGAATGGTCTCAACAATGGGTTGCTTTTCATGAACAAGAAGAGTTTGAGATAGTGAACTAGCTTTGATCAAGGTTGAAGAATGAATCAAGAATGCATAAGTGAGTAAATGCCAAGCATAGGTCAAATGACAAAGACTTAACTCATATTGGATATATGTCATCTCTACATTGGTTTGCTTGTATGGATAAATATTTGGAGAATCACTTTGCATTGATTTGATCAAGCTAGAAGTATGAAGATGGAAATTGAAGTGTTGAGTGTCAAGCCAAAATGGAGAGGATTTAAGGAACCGTGAATTGGCTTGACCATATTAATGATGATCCATATATGTCTCTATGTGAAGCTTGATTGATCTCAACATTCATATCTATAAGATGTTCAAGCAAGGATCACAATATTGAAGAAATGGTTTTCAATGGATGATTAATATGAATTGACTTGAGTATGGCTTGATAGGGTGAAGATAGCAAGGAAAGGGCTTCGAGATACTAAGCGAAGGTGAAGGTCAAGGAGACCGAGGTACTATGGCTAGGGTGAAGAAAAGAGTACTTGCATTGAGTCGAGGTACTAATCAAGCTATGAGGAGTCATATTATGTTGAGGATCAAATCAGTAGTGGAAGTGACTTGAAGCCATGAAGTTGAACTTACATATGGTGAAATGGTTCAAGTCACATGCTCAAGGTATATTTGCTCAAAGAGATGGGACAGTCACAATTGGTTGTAACCCCTATGAAGTGACATTGAGAAGAAATGGCATATAAAGATATTGAAGACTCAAGTGATTAATTGTTTACAATCTTTTATTCTTGAGTTTAGGAAAAGCCGGACTATCAAGGGGGATTCTAGAACAGTTTGCCAAACTATGGAACCAATTGCTTAAAATCCCAGAATAACATCCACATACCCAGTCAAACCAGCCAGCCAAATTTCAGATTCATCAGAGCTGTTTGGCCAGGGCGGCAGTGCCGCCCTTCAAATCTAAGTCCGATTCAGACGTATAAATACAATCCAGAAATGTTGCAATGGTGCCTTCTTCCTCCTCCCGACATTCAGACCATTGCAACAGCTCTCAGACACAGCTCTCTCTCTCCCTCATTGTTGCTCCTTCACCTCCTCAAGAGATCTAGTGATTCCACCATTGAAACTTGAGAGAAAAGGCACCAAAACACTCGTGGGGAGCTGATCTATTGATTCCCATAGTTTGAGAGCAGTTGGTTCTCGTTTGGCCAGCGGTTCTAGGGTTCTTTACTCTTGGAGCTTGCTCCTAGCCGGCTAGGCGTCGCCCTTGAGCTTGCAAACTTGTGTGGCGGCCTAGGGAGGTTTGTAACCACCCATTGCAGCTAAGAAATCACCCCTCACTTCAAGAGTTCATTCTCTTGATTTGAGATCGAGGGAAAGAGCAAGCCTTGGTGGCTAGCTCATCCTTGTGTGGATACCTCAACAACGTGGACATAGGCAAACCTTGGTGGTGAGCTGAACCACGGGATAAATCTTGTGTGCTGATTTACATTCTGTAGTTTACCTTTTGCTAGCTGTCTTTAGGGTTTGTGGGCTCGATCTATTACTTTGTGAGATATCTATGGTATACAGTCTTCGAGCTGTATCTCATCTTTCTGTTGCAGGGTTAAGCTGCTTAGAGTATCTAGTTTCTACCTGCAAAGTTTAATTTCTGTCCGCTTATATTTTGAAGAGCGGCAGTGCCGCCCTCTAATCTTGTTGAGTCTCGAGCTAAAATTTTGCAGGGTTGTCACTGGATATCTCTAGTACGCAGTCTACCAGTTTGGACAGATTTGGACTTACGGTCACAGGGAGTCAGTGCAGCCTTCGAAGGGAGGCAGTGACGCTTTAGTTTTAACTTTTGTTTGAGCTGAATTTTTGTATGCCTATTCACCCCCCCTCTAGGCCTCCTAGGCGACATCAAGGTCCTTTCAACACTTTAGATCACCACTTCCATATTAGCCTTCCAAGCCTCGCTTGGTTAACCTACCAAAGGCGGCAAGCCCCTACAAAAGGAAGAAGTGACCTCTCTCCAAAGAATCATCCTTGATACTCACTTGAGTTGACCTTGTTTGATTGACCCATTTGTACTCTTCTTGAAATGTGACTCTGAATCCTTCTTTGAGTTCTTTTCTTTCTTCCAAATGAACATCAATTCATACTAGAACTTGATCTTTCATCTTTATCTTGAGCTTGGTCTTGATCTTCAATTTGAGTACCAATTGATCATATCTCTCAATATATTGATCCAATTACTATGAAATTTGGTGGAGATGTGCCTCACTAGGTTTTCTAGCAGGTTTTCTAGCAGACATAAAAATTTTAGCTTCATTGGACTTCTAGATTGCTACCAGATTTTGCATCTTTGCACACTACTACATGCTGAAAACTGCTGCACTAGTGTTGACAAGATCCACTCCAAAACGGAAGCATCACTTATCCATTTATCATAAATTTTGCACAGAAACTAATACCATAAGTGTAGACCATGTGTACCAAATTTCAAGCCAATCCAAATAGATTTGATCATTCAAACATGGCTATCCTCACAGCTAGCTCAGATTTCAAATTTTGGACAGATTTTTATATTTGAGCTATAGTTCTCCAAATTGAATCAAACTTGAGATAAACTTGCTTGAACATCAACACAAGATATATATCCATGCAAATCCACTTACTAAAGGTCATCTTGTGAACATATCCAATCAAACTAACTCAAAGTTGATTACTAAGCAATTTATCCATTCAATCATCTTATAGCAAGCAACATATGCATATATATCCAATTCAATCAACTCATATGCATCCAAATGAATGTGATCAACTAGAAATATACCTTGGTAGCTTATGATCATTCAATAGCAAGCTTCTTCATCAATTATTTACATGCTTTCAAATGTATCAAATAAAATCACCACAACTCGAATATGGTACTTGTATGTTGTAGCACTTGGACTTCACTAATCTTGACTTGGCATTGGGTTTGGATGTGCATTAAGCTTCTTTACTTGACTCAATCACATGATGAACAATATGGAATCAATTGAATCAAGCCTCCAATGTCATGGTACCTATACACATTCATCCACTTTTTGATGGTACCCAAACTAGTTTGGGTCCTCTCAAGTTAGGTGCAACATACTTAGGCAATGCCTTAGTATGAGTAGCGAGATGTTTTGCAATAGCCACCGATGAGGTACAATTGTCATCCTTTCCAAGCACAATATTATCATCAATTTAAATAGGCTTAGAAGTGTTACCTAGGGGACATGAATTAGCCATGTGTCGCCTTTCCCGGCATGAGTAGCAAACTCTCTTTGATTGTGCCTTTTCTTCCTAGCTCATGTGTTGCTCCTCATTGCCTTATCTCTTATCTTTTGCTTGAGCCTTCTTCTCAAGCTTGGTAGGACACCCTGAGGTAAAGTGTCCCATATCACCACATTAGTAGCACTTGATGTGAGCCAAATCTTTCTTCTTTTCTTCATTCTTGCTCATCATCATCTTGGCATCTTGGATATGAGTTGGACGCCTTGTTCTTCCACCCCTTCTTGTTTTCTTCTTCATCATCATCAAATCACCACCATCATGGTTGATCTTGATTTGATCTTGGGGCTTCTTCCTTTGCTCAACTTGTGGCTTTGGTTGAGGCTCATCTTGTTGCTTCACCAATTGCTTGATTGGGCACATAGAGGTGAGATGTCCTCTTGTGTGGCACTTGAAGCATTTGACATGCTTGAGTCTCTATTCTTCCTTCTTCAACTTGAGCTTCTCCTTGTTGGGGCAAGCATTTGCAAGATGTCCCATCTCATGGCACCGATAGCACATGAAATGAGATAGCTTCTCTTGTTCTTGCTTCTTCATTTCTCTTTCATACTTCTTCTTTCCCCATCTCTTGCCTTTGATCTTGCTCTTGTTGAAGCCAATGCCACTCATGTCACCGTAGCTCTTTTGATTTTTCAACATGTGCTCAAAGGTGACTTTGGAGTTGTAACACCTCTCTAACTTGTTGCTCAAATTCTTCACTTCACTTTTGAGCTCATTGTTCTCCTTCAAAAGGTTAGTCTCACAAGACATAGAAGTAGAACAAGTATCTATATGTGAAGAACATGGCATAGATAGTAACATCACAAGAGGTGGATACATGCTTCTTCTCTACATCACATGGGTTAGCACAAATATGTGATTGATCATTTGACCCAAATGATGAGCTCTCACTAGTTTTAGTTTCTACATTAGAAAGCTTCTTAGTGAGAAAAGTATGGTCGTGTACCAAGTTGTCATGAGCAACACTAAGTTCCTCATGAGTCAATTTTAGCTCCTCATGTGAACAAGTAGTAACATAAAGTAGATGCTTTTGTTGTTCACATGTGTTCTTTAGAAATGAGTTTTCATTTTTCAATTTCAATGTTTTAGCCATCTCATTTTCTAAAGCTTTGGTGAGTCTACATACAAGCTCAAAATTTGGATCATCACAATCAACTACCACATTAGCAATTGATACCTTAGTGTCACCGTGTGACATGAAGCATTGTGGTGTAGTAGAAGAGCTTGATGAGACATCACTCTCATAGCCATCACCATCATCATCAAATGTGCATAGAATAGCATCATCATTAGCGCCACTTGAACTCCGGCTATGGTCACCATCATCCTTGTTAAGTGATCTTGTGGATTGATCATTATCATCATCATCACTTGACCATGAGGTGGAGCAATCCTCCACAACCACCATGTTGTGGTCATGCTCAGCATCCTCATGTACCATCTCTATGTGATCCTCTTCCTTGAATTTGCCATCATCCCAAAATGAGAAATCACCATAGAGATGTTTCAGTGCCGTCCACATATCATGGGCATTCCCCGAAGTCATCATCCTACCAAATATGTCATCTTGCAAAGCATTTGTTAGAAAACATTAGGCTTGTGCATCGAGTGTTAGGCAATCCTCTTGCGCTTGGGTTAGATTACTATCATCCAAGGCATGAGTAAAACCAATAACAATGATCCACCAAAACTTCAGACCAAAAGCACGAAAATGATCAAGCATATGATGTTTCCATCGTGCATAGTGTGTGCCATCAAAAATATGTGTGTCACACTCAACATCTAGCCAACTAGTCGTCATCCTCTCGGGTCGGTAAAGACCACAAATGAGAGACCTTGCTCCGATACCAAATGAAGGGTCGAGATGGAGGACTAGAGGAGGGGTGAATAGTCCTTTCTAAAATTAATCGTACCGGCTAACCGAAACAAATGCTGAATTAAAATAATCGGTCTAGCCAAGACTACACCCCTCTACCTATACTCTATGACACCTTACAAAAGATCCTAAACAAATCAAATAAGGTGTCGGGCTAGCTAGAGCTCACCTAAACAAATCTAGCTGCACGGTTACACAAACCTAAGCAACTAGTACTCAATCAACCGGGAGCTCCTACACACCACTAAAGGAAAACATAAAGCCTAAGCTCACTAGCAATGCTCAATAACAAGGCTACACAAGCCAAATTAGAGAGCTCAACTTAGCTACACAAACTAAGCAATGTGACTAGCAAGACTACAAGTCAACTAGTCACTCACGAGATCAACTTCTATGCTACACAAGCAAAGAGGGTAACTAGCAAGCTACACAAGCTAACTAATTACAAGAGCAACTACACAAGCACAACTATATGAACAAGTAAATACAAGCTTGTGTAAGGGGAATGCAAACCAACAGGATGAACAAGGTTGACACGGTGATTTTATCCCGAGGTTCACTTGGTCGCCACCAAGCTAGTCCCTGTTGAGGCAAGCCCAAGGTTGCCGCCGATCCTCTTGCTAGTGGTGACCCTAAGTCACACTCTCCATGATGGAGTGCTCACCAAGAGCTCGAGCTTTCGATACGGCCGGACCACTTGGCGCTCTTCGCGCCTCTCTCAACTAGAGTTGCTCTTCGCAATCTCCGCGGGGCGAGCATAGTGCCCCTCACAAAGCCTTCTCCGGAGCCACGCACAATCTTCACGTGGGCTTCATGACGGAGACACAATCACCAAGCCGTCTAGGAGGTGGCAACCTCCAAGAGTAATAAGCACCACCGGCTTGCAACTCGATCACCTAGTGCCACTCGATGCAATCTCTCAATGCAACGCACTAGCGATCACTCACTCGCTATCGATTCGCACACTAGCAAGTACAAGCAAGTTAGAGGGCTCCCAAGCACATCCACACAAGCCAGAAAGGCTCTAGAGTGCTCAGCGAGCGGCCCAAGGCTGGCCACAAACAATATATATAGCCCCAAAGGCTAACTAGTCGTTGCCCCTTCACTGGGCAACCTGCGCCACCATCGCTCGCTCCGAATCGGGTCCATCGGATGATGAGGCCAGCATCGGATGCTCGGATGCTCGCAACGTGTACCCCACGTTCAACTTCGGCCGAGCGATCCCAACGGCTATATCACTTCCCGCGCCAGTTAAAGTAGCATCGGACGCGCCGATGCCAAACATCGGATATTTCGATGCCTCTACTCAATTCTGCGCAATCCTGCTCTCACATCGGACGCACCAGGACCCATAGCATCAAACGCTACACCCCAGCGTCCGATGACACACCAGAGAAGTTCCAGAATGCTCCCAACCACATCAGACGCGTCAAGGGGTTCCGCATCGGATGCATGCCAGCGTCTGATGCTCCCTAGAAAACTAGTTAGCGCCACGTCACCTGCATCGGACTCTGCAACAGTGTTTCCTCAGCGTCCGATGCTCTTTCAACTTTTGTCAGCAGCTAGGGTTTGCCATCGGACACTCGGCCTAGCATCCGATGCCCCTCGGACTAGCGTCCGATGCTCCCCGAGCATAGGACTTCACCTCCGAAAGCCGCTGAATCTTGCCTCGCAAGCTCGGTAGGAGAGAGAGGGACTATACACTAGATTCTCCCACTTCTCCATGCCTCCTTTCAACACAACTCCTTTTCAAAGCAACTTTTCCTTTGCAAATGTGCCAACACCACCAAGTGTACAACAACATGTGTATGTGTGTTAGCATTTTCACAATCATTTTTCAAAGGATTACCACTTGCACTCACCACGCCACTCGATCCTAGTAACATCGCAAAGTTAGATCGCTCAAGTGGCACTAGATGACCGATATGCAAACAAGTTTGCTCCTCTTAATAGTACGGCCATCTATCCTAAACCCGGTCATCAACTTCTCTACACACCTATGACCGGTGAAGTGAAATGCCCTACAAATATACCTTTGCCTTGCGCATTCCATTCCATCTCCATCGGTGTTGATGCAACACATGCACCAACCTATCTCCAAATGATATGATCCACTTCATATCATCACATGGCCTCCATGGTCCATCGATCTTGACCTCACTTGCTCTTCACCATTGCTTCAGTCCTTCGGTGCCAAGTCTTTGCTAAAGCCTCTCGACACTCGGTGCCAACGGCTTCAAAGCCTCCAACTTGCCCTTCACCTTTGCAACCGGTCCATCAAGCCAAGTCTTGCCTTGATCTTCACCATCTTAACCATATGACCACATGTCGTGTCACATATGCAATAAGCTCCTTCATCATCACATGCATGAGCATTACAACATCCTTTAAGCCATTTCACCTCTATGGCATATGTTGCTCACACATGATCACCTATGGACTAATCACCTACGTAATTCACTTAACCACATATTAGTCCACCTAAGTTATCACTCAATTACCAAAACCAAACTAGGACCTTTCAGTGTGGCGACGATAGGATGGAGGCGAGAGGCGATGGAGGTGACGCGACTCCAGCTGAAAGCTTAGCCAAGCCTGGCTCCGTGGGAACGACCGTACCTTGCATTTTTGTGGAGCCTGGCTAAAGGCCTCTAGCTGCACTAGCTAAGCCTGGCTCCGAGAGCCGAACAAGCAACCAAACATGTCTAGGTTGCATCCTGCAAGCCTGGTTGGGATCTAAATCACCCAACCAAACAACCCATATATGTTTCTAGGATGACATATGCTCCTTTTATATAGATCGATCCAAAATTGTTGAGGTGGATAGTACGTAGACCCCATGGAGTCTATGAGATTTGCCAAGGACTAAACCAATAACTCGGAAGGATCGGATATGGCGACTAGAGGGGGAGTGAATGAGAGCCTCAAATTTTCTTTCAAAATATTTAGGTACCATCCCAAAATTGAACCCTAAAGAGCAAAAAACAAAATTGTGATATCCACGCCCCAAATGATTGGATGTATGTTCTTCCATAGGAACACAGTGGGACACCACAAAACTCACACGCCCTGGTCCATACGAGCCAACTAGTGACTAGAAAATGTTCAGGCAAAAATCAACAATAAGAAGCACAATTACTGAAGAGGAAGGATACTCGTAAGCCACGAACCAAAACACCAAGACCGGAGGAGACTTCCCCGCATCGGATTGTCCGAGGTATGCGCTCGGACTATTTGAGAAAGACTACCGAACTGTGCGGGGTCTACATCGGACTGTTTGCAGTTCAAACTGGCAAAACCCAACTTCACTAAACCAAGTGCTTCTTGCTTAAGGGGACTAGAAGTGAGAGAGTGAGATCCTATTTCTTTAATCTTATACTTTAGGGGGATGAAGGGTGGTGACTAGTCTTCTTTTGTATTGATGAATTCATGGTTTGGTAATCATAGTCCTTGTTGAAATTCTTCCCTTCTCCAAATTTCTCCTTCCTAGCAGTTTTCGTGGTCATTTTTTGAGTTTTTTCTTCTACTGTTTTGGCTAGTTACTTGGCTTATTTTTTAAAATATGTTTTAGGTTCTTGGAGGAGGGTTCACGAATATTTTTTTGGAATGTGTTTTCTTCTCACATATTCCAAACCCCCAAAAGCCCTCCTTTCTTGTTCATTTTGGTGAAATTTGTGAAGATTTTCCTTGAGTTGAGCTTTTCGTGGTGGTGATCTTCCTCACTTTTGAGGTCCAGAAAATATGCTTAGGTGTTGCAATCACCTGAAATCCCTAGTACCATCAAAACACTCTTTTCAAAAAAAATTGTGAAAACCCCAATTTGGAAGAGAAAATTCAAAATTGTTGGCAAAGTTTTGAGTTTTTAGACAAGATCCTTTAGGGTTATCTTCACTATGCTCTAGGGAAGGTTTGTGCAAGTTTTGAAATTTTTGGAGGGTTGTTTGATCAATTTTGGTGTTTTTCATCTTGTTTTGGCATTGTTTTCTAGGTTGTTTCAGAACTCCTGACCTAAAAAATCTCTGACATTGACATGTGCGTGGGTCGGAACTTCCGACTCCAACCTCTGACCTTTGCCAGTGATGTTTTCGAGTTTGCTTTGCCCTTAGGCTTTTCCCAACTTTGTAGGAACTTGAATTGCCTAAGAACAAAGGAGTTTGAGAGAAATTTTGGACATAGACCAAGTTTCTTCATTAGACGAAGATATTGGTTTGGCTTCAACTAGTGGTACTTTTTATATCCTTTATTGAAAATAAACAAATAATAATAATGCCTATATCTCAGCCACTAATAAACACAGATATATGACAATCTCATCCCTAAAATCACCGATCCCCTCTATCAAGCACATATGGATAGTATCATCGTCTCATCGGTGATCACTACAAGATGAGGAACGGATCTATCCCGTCTCATTACGTGTCTAAGGTCTAAACAATTAACAACCTAACTAGCAGAGGTATACGATCGAAGTATTTCTCATCGCATCAAGCTAAGATCAACTAGTAGTTTAATTTGAGTGTTGAACATGAATTTACAGCCTAGAAAACTTCTCCGCCGCAAAATACACGAGAAAGTTGTACAGAGAAGCTAATACTAATAGGGAACGAAATCGGATCCACTCAAAACTGATCAAGAACTGCACTGCTGCTTGCATCAGCAGGCTTTTGATTTCTCCCCATCCACGGACATCCTAAAAAAAATCGCAGCTTGAAAGTGACCACCGGCCTCAAGTTAAACCTGTCCATGGATCGGCGACGACTGGTTTTTCAGACCGGAGAATAATCTGTTTCCGCGTCATCATGACTACTATTCGTATCCGTATGATGCTGATGCGGTGGTTGGTTGGCAGTTTGCGCCGCCGCCGCCGGCACCGGCGGCGGCGTGGCGTCGTCGGCGAGGACGGTGGCGCGGCAGAGCGGGCAGGTGGTATGGAAGCGGAACCACGTGTCGACGCAGCGCGCGTGGAAGCGGTGGCCGCACCGCGGCAGCAGGCGGCCCTCGTCGCCGTCGGCGAACTCGGCGATGCAGATCGCGCACTCGGCTCCCGGCCCGACGCCGGACGAGGAGGAGGAGTGCACGAAGACGGGCAGCGCGGTGATGGCCAGCTGCACCTCGCGCCGGTCCCGGGCCTTGGGCGACGCCGGCGGCGACGAGGCGACCGAAGACGCGCCTTCGACGTCGTCGTCGTCCTCGCCGCCGCCGCGGGAACGCGAGAAGAAGCGCCAGAAGTAGACGTAGACGAGGAGGACGAGGAAGACGTTGAGCCCGACGAGGCACGCCGTGAGCAGCCGCCCGTGTGCCTCCCAGTGGATGCCGCCGCCGCCGCCGGGGCGCGCGCTAGGGCTCATGGCCTGATCCATATTCCGTTGGAATTGGATCCTTCTCCGTCGCCAATAACTAACGGATGTGATGGGATGGGATGCGTCCGGTGAGACGTTGGAGCCACTAGCGACGGTGCGGATGGGATGGGATGGGAGGTGAGACGTGGAGGCGTGGGTTCGTTTATAGGAGTACACTCTCCTCCTCCTCCGTACGACTCGAGCGCCACAGTACAGCACAGGCGCGGGGAGGCACGCAAGAGGCGGCGGCTCTTGGGTTCCCTTGCGGCGTAGGCGGAAGGGCATGACCATGACTGCCGCCGAGCCGATACGATACGGCGCGCGGCCGGGATGCTCGATCGCCTCGGCCGCTTTGGGCTCCGGTGGCTCTTGGAGAGGCTGGACGGGCGCGCGGCCGGAGGCAAAATTCACCAACAAGCGGATCAGAACGGAATGGATTGGAAGCTGCATACGTTGATACGTATATCATGCATGCGTCTAGCTAGAGTCCTTTGCAGGAGTCAAGAGAGCATCATCTGGTCAGGCCGGACAAAGTGTCAAGTGGCCACTTCTTTGTTTTTTTTCCCCCTGGCGAGCGAAGAGTGGTGCAATTCCTTGTGGGGGGAACCCTTCCTTGTGTTGGGGGGCGCCGCCTGCTGGATTCGAGTGCGGCCAAACAAATCCGTCGGCGACCAGAAACTGATCTCGAGCCGCGTGTAAACGTGTGCTGTGCGCCCACAGGGTTGTACACTGTAGTTCTTTTTTTTTTACAAGTAGGGTTGTACTAGTTGTATTGTAGCCTGTAGGATGTAACATCCTACTACCTTGACGCCTCGTTTAGTTTCCCCAACTTCTTCCAAATATTTCTAGATTCTCTGTCACATTAATCTTTAGCTGCATACATGAAGCATTAAATGTAGGTAAAAAAAATAACTGATTGTACTTTTAGTATCTATATGTCGAGACGAATCTTTTGAGCCTAGTTGGTCCAAGTTTGGATAAAGTTTGTCAAATAACAACGAAAGTGCTACAGTGCAAATTCCAAATATTTCTCGGAACTAAGCAAGGCCTGAGTTGTAACCCAAACATGCCGGCATTCCGCCGTCACGCATTACTGCGCCTACAGATCCGTCACGGCATCACCCCAGCTAGCAGCTATAGAGTAATTTTTGTCGTCACGGCCCTAACACGATCATGGCACTAATAATAATAATAATTCCTAACAATAATAATAATAATAATAATAATAATAATAATAATAATAATAATAATAATAATAATAATAATAATCCCTCCGTCCTAAATACAAACATGCCGGCATTCCGCCGTCACGCATTACTGCGCCTACAGATCCGTCACGGCATCACCCTCACACGATCATGGCACTAATAATAATAATAATTCCTAATAATAATATCATTGGCGAGTCAGTGATATTAATAATAATGTCACGATCACTGACATTGACATTGACGCTCGTAAGCCAGAAGAAATCGAAGGAAGTTCGCCGGGTTTTTCCTCGCCAGAGTCACCACTCACCGGAAAAAGGTAGAAGATGACGACCGTTCCTGTTCCTTCTATGAATGCCTTGGTCGACGTGGTCACCGACGCCGTCGAAGCCGCCATCGTTGGTGGCAACAGCCATCCTGGAGGAGTTCGCCGCTTCATCCTCCAGGGCGCCATCCGTCGCGTCCTCCGTGACATCCATGACTGTCGCATCACTCCTCGCTGTCACTACGACAATGGAACAAACGCTCGCGGCCGCCCTGCAACTCCGCGCCCGATGCCGCATTCATTGAGGCTTCAGTACGCCACCGACACTTACCCTCGTCACGGTCCTGCGATGTCTGCCACCAACACTTACTCCACTGTCGACGTCCACACCCGCGCAGCCGTGGACCGGAGGTGGTGGACTCATGGCCAGACGCCGTGACGCCACCGCTCCCCTCAACTCCGACTTCAGCAAGGCAACATGGCCGCCGGGCTTTGCATACGACCTAGACTTCCTAGATGTCGTTCTTCCCCGGCCGGCTCTCCCTCCAATCGGGACTCCTCTGCCCCGCAAGACTCCCTCCTACTCTGACGTCGCTGCCAAATGTGTGAGGGACAGCACCGGACCACCACCGGGGTCGTCGTCTCCTCCTCCGCCGAGGGGGGGGCTCCTCGCTGCTGAACCGCCGCAAGAGGGTCGGTTGGGCGGCCCCGCCCTTCCCGGCTGGGAGCGATGACCTCCTTGGCCGAAGCTTGCCGGGGATGTGCCGGGATCGCCCTGCCGGTCGGCCTCCATGGCCGAAAAGATGGGCATGGGCCCTGATCCTCCATGAGAGGTAAAGGGGAGGAGGAGGAGACACCAGACAAGGAGCATCGCCGGCGGCTGTGACTTGGATGGTGCGGCGGCGCTGGTGCCCACCTGGGCCGAACGGAGGCCAGGCCCAGGCTCCAGCCCACGCGCGCCTGCCTAGCCAGGCTGGCCGCGCCTGCCTCGCCGGTCCGTGCCCGCGCCTGGCTGCGCCCACGCCGCCTGCTGAGCCGCATGCCTGGCCGTTGGGCTGTTTTCTTTTTATTTTTTTATTAGAATTGTTTTCTTTTATTATTTTCTGATCAGTAGTAGTATAGATTAATTAACTATAGTTTCTAGTTTATTTTCTGCAAGAACATTAGTTTATTTGTATGTTTCTTGTTGCTTTATACACTACTGTACTTTGTCATTGTAAATATAATTTTTGGTTTAATTATATTATCATTATGCAATGACTTTTCTAATATATATATATATATATTACATTTGTGATTTTGATGACTTGATTGTCATTTGTTGGTGCACCTAAAACCCCGTTATGCACCAACATATTGGTTATATTTGTAATTTTAATAATAGATTTGAGTATGTTGGTAGCCCAAAACCATAATTTTTGCACCACATACAAGTTAAATTCGCTAGTTGACCCAGTTGCAATTTAACTATGCTTCCTATTGCATTAAGAAAATTTAATCTATATAGAATTCACATTGCAATATTATTATCTTGTTTATTTTGGCTAAATTAACACAAGGTAATGGAGTCTATGGCAAAGGCTGCGTTTAATTCATTAAGAATTATTCTGCCTAGAGACCGTGCCATAGCAGTGATTGATTCACCCGTTGTTGAGAGGTCTACATCATGTTTCTCTGAAACTTGATGACTACCTACATCGTGTTTTTACCAAAATAAAAGTTTTGGATTGTTATATCATCATATTATTTTGATATTTGTTGACACTGGTTATCTATCAAAATTAAAGGATAAATAAATATGAAAAGGGCATGAATTCAATCACCAATAAAGGTTTAGGGTTTTAATTGACAATATTCCATGAGTTTTGGTGAATTATGATTCTGCAGGGACTAAATAGGAAAACCAGCATCAATTGCTTCCCCTAGAAGGAAACCGACGGGAGATAACACAACCGCCAAGTCAGGAATACGCCACAAGATTCTAGAGAACACCTGAAGACTCCACGAGGCGGGGCACCCCGAGCCACCTCCAGGTTGGACCGACCGGTCTGGTGGGCCCACCGGTCGGTTGACCCAGGGCGCCGCTGTGACGGAACCGTCCTGATTATAAGACCTCAAGTACCATCTTAGTCAAATTCGTTTGACATCGACCCGCACTTGAATCCATATAACCCCGGTAGTCCAGAAAGCTCGAAGGATTTCAAACATCATACATCATACAGGATCGCATCGTTCAAGTATTACATTCGAAAGGAAACATCACAGATAAATGAAAACCGAATTTAAACATCAGAGTGCGACATTAAAACAGAGTTATTACAATACTGAGTTTAAAAGTGCGAAAGCTTAAAGCAGTTTTGAAACACGACCACTACACATGTGGTGCACATAAAACATTGTTTGATAACTTAACCCAACACAACTCATTCCTCCTTTTTCAGATAGTGTGCCACTAGGAGTCTCAGTCCCGCAAAAGAAAAGGGGAAGCTTCTTGACGACCCTGCCCTGGGCCTACTCCTCATCACCCTCCACCGGGTAGAGGCAATGCTTACAATAGCCATAGTACACCTGGCCATCTGCAACAAACGGGATAAACCCTGAGTACGGGAATGTACTCAGCTAGACTTACTCGTCCAACTAAAAAATAAAGACACCAAGGATATGCAAGGCTTTTGGTGGAGCTGGAATCTTTAGTTGCGAAAAGCTTAGTATTAAGAGAAGGATTAATTAATAATATTGATGAGCTGTCAATTTTAAACCTACCTCTTTATCTAGGTTTTGCACTTGAACTAATACATCCACTTGAGTCTAACAAGCAATAATATAACCATATCCAGTTGACTTATCCATATTTTAGTTGAACCTTTAAAACATCCCATGGAGTTGCATCGTGGTGAAGCTCGCCATAGTTTCCCACTAACCAGGGGAGACGGCGACTCGAATCGAATTCCAAACCAGCTGGTGAAAGAACTTTAATACCAGCCCACACTTTTCCCGTCGGGTCCATGCATTGGGCAACCGCTCGATGCTTGTTCGTGGTGGTAATCGTCGCGGTTCAAGCACGGACCTCCCAATTGGAACCTGTCGATGGCCTCCCGCGGCAGATCGCATTTCCATACTAGAGGGCGCGACACGGGTCGAAACCGGCCTGAACAGCTTCTAACCGGCTTTGGGGTCGATGATTACGGCACCGATGTATCCCTAAGTAAACGGGCGCGTTCAAAATGAACGAGGGCCAACATCGATACAAACCTACACGATCCAACGGACGGACTGCCCCCAAGTTTCCAAACTTGTGTCTTGCCTTCCAGTTGACTGTATTTCATTACTACTCAGGTTCTTTTCCACGATAGCAAAATATAGCCAACCGTGATCCGGTAAATACCCACCAGGGGTATTACGGAAACATCCTTAACTACCATTTTTATTAAGCAACTAAGCAATTCTACATTATAAATAAGGAACAGGATAACAAGGCAGGTATAAACAATATTCAAGGAAGGGTAATGCAGCAGGTAGGATTCAATCAACTCCTATACCTAATGCATCACAATATAAAATACTCAAGTAAATTAATTATAAAAACTGGAAGACTTAAGGATGCTCCGAGGCTTGCCTTGAGAAAAGACTGAGGCCTCGTGAGCGGGGCACTCAGGCAGGTTAGCTTCCGGCACGGGGTCGGCTTCCTCGGTCCTAGGCAGCTCTGGGATCTCCTGCTCGTCGTTTGCTTCCGGCTCCTGATCGGGCTCCGGGACCGTCGATCCTATTTGCAATGCGGTACATAATTAAATAATGCAAGGTGCAACATGTTGATATGAAACACATCATTTCTTGCAAACCAACAAAACCAACTTGTTGAACCACTTTTGACGTTGAGGAAAAACACTTAAATACCACATAAAACAAAACCAATATTTCCACTATTTCCTATTTATTAAATTGAAGAAACTCAAATTTGAACTGCAAGTATATTTTTCTGAACTCAGAAAATTCCATAAAAATTCCAAAAGGTAACTAATGCTAACTGGACTTCACTGCCCGAATTCCAGCAAGAGATAAAATATAGAATAGCAGGTACAAAAAGATGAAACAAAATGCTCAAACGAGTGCTTTGAACTAACTTCCCACATGAAAAGTGTCAAACAGCAGGTTTCATAATTTTCCTAGCTTCACCTACTCATAATCATTCTATTGTAGAAAACTCACTGCTTAAGCATGAATATACCAACCTACACAAAATAAACAATTTTACTCCAGATAAAACCATTTGAACTACAACCCTGCTGGAAAAGGGTGTTGTACTCATTTTTATATTTTTCTCAGATTCCATTTCTCATTTCATATTTATCAAGAAAGTTCCATGAACAGAAACCTTATATTATTCTCTCCATGAATTTCCTAAGAAAAACATAGAAAAGCACATTTGTACAACAACTTTATATTTTTCCACATAACAACCTATGTTTAACATTTTTCCTAACTAGAACATCACATACAGAGACTGCACAAATTTTTCCATATTTTATTTTTACATATAAAGCACCTTAACATTTTTTCCAAGAAAAACTACCAAAAAGGACATTAAACCTTAACAGACATTTTTTCTACACAACTGTGCCTCATACATTTTTCACAGGTACTTAACATGATAAGGAACCTACACAAATTTTACCATAAATTAACTCGATGAGAAAACATATAAATCCATTTATTTCAACAAAAGCACATAAACTGAAATAAATAAAAACAGTAGTACCAACTTTCACCAAAAATACTTTCATATTTTTCCATGATAGATCTACTCATGAGCAAGCTACCAAAACTGAAAGCACTTCATTTGGACTTTTAAATCGTGCTACACAAAAATAACAAGCTTTTTTGGAAATTAAAACAAAAAGGAAAAACATTTGAAAACTCTGGCCCAACTCGCGCAGACCCGGTCCATAGACCGTGAGCGACTGACGCGTGGGACCTGCTGGTCAACGGGACCCACTGGTCAAAGAGAGAAAACAGGGGAGTGGGTTTGACCGCACGGTTCTCGCCGGCGGTGAGGTGGTGCTCGGCGTGTTCCCCTTGACGAGGCGGACCGAGTGGTGGTGATGGTTGGGCTAGTGAATGGCCGAAACTCGCCGGCGGCGAGCGGTGGCGGACGGCGGCGGCGGTGACGCGTGGCTACGCCGTTTCCGGCGGTCGCCGGCCAAATTAACGGGGGCGTAAGCTTATGCGAACCCTAGGAAGTGGAACTAGGTGGTTGATTCGGCCGGTGTAGCTCCGGTGGAGCTCGACCACGTGCGCGGCCATGGCGGCGTCCATGGCGCTCAGTTGGGCATAAGTGGGAGGCTAGGGGCGGTAGAGACCTCGCGGAGGTGTGTTCTCACCTTGCCTTGGCCTGATGAAGCTTGTGGGTGAAGATGGGAGACGGTGGAGCTCGGGTCGGGGAGGAACAACGACGCAGGCTCCGCGGTGGCAAACGGGGACCGAAGGGGACACTTCGTC
This sequence comes from Coix lacryma-jobi var. lacryma-jobi, assembly GCA_009763385.1. Lineage (NCBI taxonomy): Eukaryota > Viridiplantae > Streptophyta > Magnoliopsida > Poales > Poaceae > Coix > Coix lacryma-jobi. The sequence goes on from CM019826.1 coordinate 43,542,036, forward strand.
CTCCGGCGGTGACGGGGCTTGGTTGGGGAAGATGGCGTGCGCACGGCGTGTGCACGGTGAGGGCGGAGCGGTTGGCGAGAGGAATCAGACGGTGGTGGACGGTTGCGGCCGGAACGGTGGGGTGTCCTCGCGGTGTCGAACGGCGACAACACGAGCGTTCGCGCTTCACGTTCGTTCGCGGAGAGGAGAAGTGAGGGTGAGAATGAGGGAGTGTGCGTGTGGGTGAGTGAGGGAGTGGGAAGTGGTGCTCGGGGTTTTGGTCGTGGCCTTGGCCGGCCGGTGGACGTGGCGGGGGCCACGCCGTCGAGGCGGGCGAGGCAGTGGCAGGCGCTGGCGTGGGCACGGCGGGCGAGGCAAGCGGGGAGTGGCCGGCGGAGATTGTGGCGTGATCGAGTGGTGAAGGATCGGGCGAGGAGTGGCGGAGGCGGATACGGCGCAGGATTTGGCGGCCACGCGGCGGTCGGGGCCGGCGTACGGCGTGGCTGTGTCAGGCTGACCGACGCGTCGCGCGGCGCGCACGCGGGCGAGCGCGGACGGGAGCGGGCGCACTGCTGGGCTTGGGCCGAGAAGGCCGCGTGGGCCGGAAGGGGCGCGGGAAGGAAAAAGGTTTTCCTTTTTCTTTTTCCAAAAACTTTTCAAACTTTGACCATTCAAAAACAGTTTCAAAAACTCCAAACTACGCTTTGACCCAAAAATAAAAGTTGCTCAAAATAATTTTCTCTACAACTTTCATATAAGACACTTTTGCTGAAAAGCATTTTCTCAAACTCCACAGAACTAAAGCCAATTTTTGAGCCATAAATCATTTTGTTTTCAAACTTTTTAGTTATCAAACCACTTTGAACTAGCTCAACATGTCAATATAAAAAGTGTGGTACTCAACATTCTCCTTTTTGTAAAATTAATTGCCAAGATAGAAATCTAGTTAAACAGTCAAATCCAATAGAAACCTAAGATCCAATAAACAACAAAAGGCAAAAAGCATTCTTATGCACATGAAATGATGCAATGCTTTGCTTATGCATAAAAGTAGCTAAGAGCAATTCCTAATGCAGTGCTTGACACTTAAGGTGTCACAGCCGCTGGCCTCCGTCTTCTGGAAGCTTCCTCCACCGCCTTTGAGGATCCATCTCAGCCCTACGTGAAGTCGGTTTGATCTAACGACCGCGGTTGATCCCTCAAGGCTATATAAACAGGCCCCCAGGCCCCAGGGAAGATCAAGCCACTCTTCAGAAAAGAATACGCCTCATTCGGAAACCCTAGAAGAGACTTCAAGAGCCAGCTTTCAAGTAGAAGACTAGTTACCGCTCTAGTTTAGGTTTAGAACCTAGTCTTATACTAGAACTAGAAGAGAGAGAGAGTGAGAACACAAGGTTGATATGTGCCCTTGTGGTTCCCTTCCTAAGTGATGAGTGATCGATCAACGGGCAACATGTCTCTTGGCTGTGTTGATGTGCAGGTGCGGAGCTCGGACAGTGGTCGAAGGTGAGGTGAAGGTCAAGTAGGGACGTGCCATGCCGACGGACCGGGAACGGTGAAGGGCGAACGTGGAGCTTGGACCAACGGACCAAGAGACCTGAGGACCAGCTTTGGTAGCTGGCACGTGGCGTTGACAAGCAAGAGCACATGGGGATGTGCGGTGCATCGGCCGAGTCAGGAGGAAGGTGATGGCGTCGTGACACTTGGCGGGAAGCCGAGAAGGATGGCGAATGCACTGTGCCCGGCGTGGAGGCTGGACATGCTCCGGCATCGGTGCTGGAACTCAGGGTGTGCAAACCACATCCCATCTACGGCGTGGGTTCGGTAGCTGAGCCTCGAAAAGCTACCCTCGACGGTTTCCGAGTTTGGGCCTCAAAACTCGAGGTGGCCGGTTTCCGAGTTTGGGCCTCAAAACTCGGCGTGGACGGTTTCCAGGTTTGGGCCTCAAAACCTGGGCTCGTGGTTTCTGAGTTTGGGCCACAAAACTCAGCCTGAGGACAGGTTTCCCGGTTTTAGCCTCAAAACCGGAGGAAGGCCCAGGTTTCCCGGTTTCGGCCTCAAAACCGGAGGGAGGTCCGCAAAAAGGACGGTCGACGCGTGGCGGCATGGAGAGGCTGGCGCGGAGGCGAGGCTATCCACAAGGAAGGCGCGGCGGTCGGCAGGGCGGCATGTGGCGACATCCTGAGGCTTGCGTCGAGGTGAAGCTAAGGATGAGGAAGGCGCGTGGCCGTCGGATCAACTATCAGCAGAGTTGGACCGGGATACCCCTAGGGTTGGCCGCTTCGCTCTTGTATCTAGGGGTAGTAAGGGGATTATTGTATTAGGCTATAAATAAGAGAGGCACCCCTCCTCTCTCCCGATCCTAGCAGTCATTTGTTCCTGAGCTCTCTCTCTCTAGCCCTCGCTTAGGTTCTAATCATACCTCGCTACTAGCGATCCGCAGAGACGGGAATCATACCTCTGTGTATTTGGATCTTTTGAGGAAATGAGACCGTATTCTCGTTGTCTCCTCGTGTGGAGGAATTTCGGCTGAATTCGAATCGTGTTTTGTGTTCTTCACGTTTTGGTTTTTCATGTCCCGGGGATTTACCTCGTTCTCCCTCTTTGTGAGATGATTTTCGATTCCACTTGAATCAATTTGTTCTTGGTCGTGAGCTTCTTCTTTCTACCGAAGGAATTCTCTCCTAACCTCACGAATCCATAGATCGGGTTGATTTCGCGTTCGTTCTTCGTTCTTTCCCCTTTTCCTGTGATCCTCGGATTTCTCTTGATAGACTTGGTTTGGTGCGATGATTTCTTAGGGTTAGCACCCCAACATGTAGAGGAACATCTGGGAGGAGTTTGATCGAAGTTCCTTTCGATTTGGTTGAGATCGAATCGAATTTGGTTTTGAACCCGAGCAGTTTTGTGCTTTCTGGGTGTTGGCGGACAGTCCACGCATCGGGTCTCGGCCAGGTCAGTCAGGCACAGTCCCCTGACTGTTCACTGTGAAGTGAACGGCGGACAGTCCATGGTACAAACCCGTGAATAGTCCGGGACCTGTCCAGCAGACCTGCAACACTGTTTGGTTTCTATGTTTTGGCCGGCGGACAGTCCGGCTCCCAGTCGCGGACAGTCCGGGACTCAACGTCGGACAGTCCGGGACTCTGACACCAGACAGTCCGCGAGTCTGCAGCTTGTGCAGTTTTGCTCCGAGGCTTTGGCAGTTGGTTTTGGTGTTTCTCCGAGGGTTACGCTGTACCACTAGGACATCTCCTAGGGTATCCACCTACTCGTAGGTCGTGAACTCATCGGTCGTTTTGAGTCTTAGCTTTTGGGGTGATTTTCTGGGACAAGGGCCATTCATTTCACGAGTTGAAATTTGAGGCTCTCATTCACCCCCCCCCTCTGGTCGTCAATCTGGTCCTTCAATTGGTATCGGAGCCGGTTAAAGATCTTCTCTACCTTAATCGGTTTCGGATCCTAAGGGCGACATGGAACGAGGGAACGACAAGGCTCCTTGGTTCGATGGAACGAACTACTCCTATTGGAAGATTCGGATGCGTGCTTACCTCAACAGCATCAGATCTTCTGTCTGGGAGATATGCGAGAATGCTGAGTACGTAGTCCTTGCGGCTCGTGTGGGTCAGATCCAGATTGACCAGCACGAGGCCAACTCCAAGGCTCGTAATGCTCTTTTGGCCAGCATCTCCCTTCCTGAGTTCGAACGTGTCTCTGAGCTTGAGACGGCACGAGAGATCTGGGTGAAGCTTCAAAGTTATCACGAGGGGACCACCCATGTCAAGACCAGACTCTTCAAAACGTACAAGCGCGAGTACGAGAACTTTGTTCAGTTGGAGGGAGAGACGATTGACGCCTTGTTCGCTCGTTTCCAAACGATTGTGAACAAGATGCGTGCCAATCGGGCTAACCTACCCTATGACGATCATGAGAGGACGCTCAAGTTACTATATGCCCTGGATCGGAGGGTATGAGAGGTGAAGGTGTCGACTATCATTGAGTCTCCATCTTATGACACCCTCACCATGGACGAGCTGTTTAGCACGCTCAAGTCCACCGAGATTGATCACCTGACTCAGGCCAAGCTGAAGAATCCATCTTCACATTCCATGGCTTTGGTCTCAGGCAAGGGTGGATCAATTCTTCCAGCTGACGCTTCACCTCCTCTCTTTTCTTTGTCTTCTTTGCTTACAGTCATGGAGGAGCAGTTGGAGGCGTTTGGAGACGATGAGCTCGCCCTCGTCATCACCCGATTCTCGCGGCTTCACAACAACCGTCTGAATCGCCGGCGTGGTGGCGCACGCGAGGGCTGCTATAAGTGCGGTGACCTGGATCACTTCATGGCGAACTGTCCCAAGAACAACACGAAGTCTTCCGGCAAGAATCGCAACTCCAGGCGCAAGGGCAAGCCGGAGTACAAGACCGAGAAGAAGAACAAGGACAGCTTTCGCTGGGAGGACTTGGAGAGGGCTTTCGACGCCGGTCGGCGTGTCCTCTTCGCTTCCAAAGGAGAGGAAGACAAGACCTCCGACAGCAACTCCAGTGACGACGGGTCCGAGCACAAGACGGAAGATCGCTTCAACGGACTCTGCTTCTTCGGCAACTCCTCCAAGGGCTTATGCACCATGGCCCTGGATCAAGAGGACAGCAAGTGCCAGGCAAAGGACGTTGATGATGCCAACAGCGACGATGACAACGACAACGCTTCTAAGGTATCAAATTCCTCTCTTGTCGATCGTCTCACTGATGAGCGCAATAGCTTTGCGGAGTTAGTTCTTGCTATGGAGAAGAGACTCACGCAAGTTAACCAAGAGCGCGGTGAGTTTAAGGCAAAGATGAAGAAGGCGCTTAAGGAGCTTGAGTTTGCTAAGTCCGAAGTGAGGGTGACTGATGAGGAGGAGTGCGATGAGTGCACCACACACATGGCAAACTTTTCCACCCTACAAACCAAGTATGCCTCTTTGATCGAGGTGTATGATGAGCTGAAGAGTAGGCTAGACTTGGTGGGTGAGTGTCATGAGTGTGCCTCCATGAAGAAGGAGCTGGAGGAAGTGAAGGCGAGGCCTTCTTTGTTGGGTGCGTGCAAGCTTTGTCCTAGCTTACGAACTGATTTGGCAGAAGTTAATGCCAAGTTTGCTGAAGCCATGAAGGCCAGCTCAGTTAGCACCTTGTCCGCTCCATGTGAGCAATGCGTGGGGATGGAGCTTGAGATTGCCAACTATCGGCATGACAGGATGCAAACCGAGGAGGAAAACACATACCTTCGGTCCATTCTGAGTTGGGTGTCATGCAGTGAGCTACAGTTGGGCATGATGATCAGTCAGTTCAAGAGGGGAACTGATTGCTCGGGAGTAGGCTTTGCTTCAAGTGGGAAGGGCGCTAGTATCTTTGGCAAGATCGGTGAGTTTAGCGGAGTGAACCCGAGTGAGAAGCCATCCGCTATCCCTAAGCTTACCAAGATCACCCCACCTGAGCCTCCCAAGCCTATCACCAAGGATGGTATCCTTGATGAAACTCCCAAGGCTCCACCTCGCAAGCAAGTGTGGGTACCTAAACCTAACCATCTTAGGAACACACTTGACACCCTTCCTAACGTCTCTAGTGATCCCCTTCCGAGAGGCAAGCAGCCAGCCAGAGTGAACAACCCTCGCAACTTTAGGAACCAACAACCCAAGAGAGTGGTGAGGTTCGAGTGCGAGTACTGTCACCGTGAGGGTCACCTAGCTGAGTTTTGCTTTCGGAGGAAGAGAGACGCTAGGAAGGAGTTGGAGCTGAACAACCAGGCCAGGCACCACCCTCTCCATGGTGTGCAAGGTCGGGGAGTTCAGAGGCAGGGCGCCAGACCTGGAGGTGCACCCCCTCAGGTTGCTAGGCCCCAGACAGCTGGACCACGGGGTGGTGGTCGTGCCCGTCGTGGTTCTGGTCGTTCTCAATACGATCGTGAGCCGGGTGTAAGTGGCTTTGCTGCTCAGTCCCATAGCGGACCACCTTTTTAGTATGGGGGTGATCGCTTTGCTCAGATGGGACATAGTGGTGAGTTTGGAGGTTTTCCGTTCCATAGCGGACCACCCTTTCAGGTTGGTGGTGATCGCTATCCATCCATGGGACGAGGACAGTTTGGTGTTTCTACTAACACTTTTTCTGGGCCTATGACACAGCACTGGTATCCTTCTCAGTATACTAACCCCAGTGTTGTGCCATATGCTCACTTCCTGCCTTTCTATTGATGCAGGAACTTCAGTTGGAGAACATATGGCTCATTGATTTCGGGTGTTCGCGCCACATGACCGGAAAGAAGGAATGGTTCTCCATCCTTAGCCCCTGATGCACAAGGAGTACATCACTTTCGGGGACAATAGTAGAGGTAAGGTTGTTTCTCATGGAGCGATACGTCTCAATGTGAATTTTGTTCTTAAGGATGTTGCTTTGGTTTCTAACTTGCATTACAATTTGCTTTTTGTTTCGCAACTTCTTGAGGATGATTGTGAAGTGCGTTTTAAGAAGGGTCTGAGTTGTGTTTTAGACCCTCGGGGAGATCTTGTTTGTCGGATCGTCCCTTTTGGCCGTGTTTTCAGAGCCGATTTTCCTCGTTCTTTTGGTTTTGCTAGATGTTTGATGGCTGGTCCTTCTTCTGATTTGTGGAAATGGCATAGGAGGCTCGGTCACTTGAGTTTTGACTTGCTTGCAAGACTTAGCTCACTTGGCTTAATCCAAGGATTGCCCAAGCTTAAGTTTCAGAAGGACCTTGTTTGCCATCCTTGTCGTCACGGAAAGATGGTTGCTGCTTCTCACCCACCTGTTAATCAGGTGATGACCAAGCGACCCGACGAGCTTTTACACATGGACACAGTTGGTCCAGCTCGGGTTTGCTCAGCGGGTGGGAAGTGGTACGTTCTAGTGATCGTGGATGATTTTTTGAGGTACTCTTGGGTGTTTTTCATGGAGGGTAAGGATGAAGCTTTTCCTTTTGCTCGTGATTTGATTTTGAGATTGAAAACTGAGTTTCCCCCTGATACTATTAGAGCTATTCGTAGCGATAATGGTACTGAGTTTGATAACTCACAGTTTGCCTCTTTCTGTTCTTCTAATGGAATCGAGCATCAGTTTTCTTCTCCTTATGTCCCTCAGCAGAACGGTGTTGTTGAGCGCAAAAACCGGACCCTTGTTGAGATGGCCAGGACGATGCTCGATGAGCATAGGACTCCTAGGTGTTTTTGGGCCGAGGCGATCAACACCACTTGCCATGTTTCAAATCGCATCTTTCTTCGTGCGTTCATGAAAAAGACTTCTTATGAGTTGCGTTTTTGACGGGTACCCAAGGTGTCTCATTTTCGGGTGTTTGGGTGCAAGTGCTTCATCCTGAAGCAAGGCAATTTGGACAAATTTGAATCTCGCTCTGCTGATGGGGTGTTTCTTGGTTATGCTTCTTATTCACGTGCTTATCGAGTTCTTAACCTGGAGACTAACCGGATAGTGGAGACCTGCGAGGTCACATTCGATGAGACTATGCCTTGTGTTTCTTCTGCTTTTCATGTTGCAGGAGAACAGGAGCTGGGAGAGACCATCTTTGTGGAGGAGGAGCAGGAGAATGCCAAATGGGGTGATCCCGAGCCAACTCCACTGGCTGCCCCCGTCGACCCTGCGACGACTACTTCAGCCCGAGGTCCCGATTCCACGACGTCTTCTTCTTGGGGTCCTCTAGAGCCACCTCTCCAGCGAGCACCCGCTGCACCTGAGGGAGCGACAGCATCTAGCGAGGGGGAGGCGACTTCAGCGAGGCAAGCGCCCCGGAGTGTTTAGCAAGTTCACCCTCCGCGTCAGATGATCGGCGGCATCGACCAGCGAGTCACGCGATCGTGAGCGTATGAAATCTCTCACTTTGCTGATTCTGCATTTGTTGCTTCTTTTGAGCCCAAAGATGTTGGACACGCACTTTCTGATCCTAACTGGGTCAATGCCATGCATGAGGAGTTAGAAAACTTTGAGCAAAACCAAGTTTGGACCCTAGTTCCACCTCCACCAGAATGCCACCCTATAGGTACCAAATGGGTTTTCAAAAACAAAGAGGGTGAGGATGGGATGGTACTGAGGAACAAGGCTAGACTAGTAGCCTAGGGTTTCTGCCAGAAAGAGGGGTTAGACTATGAGGAAACCTTTGCCCTTGTAGCCCGTTTAGAAGCCATTAGAATCCTTCTAGCCTTTGCTGCTTCGAAGGGTTTTAAGCTTTACCAGATGGATGTCAAGAGTGCCTTCTTGAATGGGTATATAGAGGAAGAGGTCTATGTTAGGCAACCCCCTGGCTTTGAGGATCCCAAGTTTCCAAACCATGTTTATAAACTTTCAAAAGCTTTGTATGGTTTGAAACAAGCCCCGAGAGCATGGTATGATCGTTTGAAAACCTTTTTACTCTCCAAGGGTTTTAAAATGGGACGGGTCGATAGAACTTTGTTTCTCCTCAAGCAAGGCAACGATACCCTGTTAGTCCAGATTTACGTGGATGACATCATCTTTGGTGGCTCCTCTCACGCGTTTGTTGCCAAGTTTGCAGATACTATGAGCAGGCAGTTTGAAATGAGTATGATGGGCGACTTGACTTTCTTCCTCAGGTTGCAAATTAAGCAAACCCGAGACGGGACGTTTGTGCATCAAGGAAAATACACGAAGGACATCCTGAAGAAATTTGACATGGGCGAGGCCAAGCCTCTTACGACGCCCATGCCGATGACTGCGGTGATGGACGCGGACCAGGACGGAGAGCCGGTTGATTAGAAGGAATACAGAAGTATGATTGGCTCGCTTCTGTACCTGACGGCGACGAGGCCGGATATACAGTTTTCTGTGTGTCTGTGCGCTCGTTTTCAGGCATCCCCTCGGACTTCCCACAAGCAAGCTGTCAAGCGCATCATGAGGTACCTCTGATACACTCCTGAGTTCGGACTTTGGTATTCCTCTTCTTCGAACCTCTCGCTTTGTGGTTATTCCGATGCGGATTTTGTTGGTTGTCGGCTTGAGCGTAAGTCTACTTCTGGGACGTGTCAGTTTCTTGGCTCTTCTTTGGTTTCGTGGTCTTCTCGTAAACAGACGAACGTAGCCCAGTCTACTACAGAAGCTGAGTACGTTGCCGCTGCTTCTTGTGCTTCGCAGCTTTTATGGATGGTTGCTACATTGCGTGATTTTGGTCTAGATTTTAGTCGGGTCCCTTTGCTTTGCGATAGCACTTCTGCCATTAGTGTAGCAAAGAACCTTGTTCTTCACTCCAAGACCAAACACATCGATGTTCGCTTTCACTTTCTTCATGATCACTATGAGAAAGGCGACATCGATCTTAGGCATGTAGACACCCATAGCCAGGTTGCGGATATTTTCACCAAGCCTTTGGATCTCTCAACTTTTGCTAGGTTGAGAGGTGAGCTTGGTGTGTGTTTCCCCTTTTAGATGGGGGAAGCATTTTTCTTGTTGTACAATAGACTGACTTTCTGATCCTTTTGTTTTTGGGTCTTGAGTCTTTCTGGTTTTGTTTTGGCTCCGATTCTAACTTCATCATGCATACATCTTGCATTTTCAAGCTTCATGTCTATATTCCTTAGAATGGATTTATGCTCTGATTAGTGTATGCTTCGATGATATATCATGATGCTTGTAGCTTAGGCTCTCCTTAATCACTGCTACATTTTGTGAGCCAAGCTAATTTATCAGAACGTTGAACATGCTTAATGAACTTAAATTTTGATACATGTTCACCATTGAGATTGGCAACTAGCATGTGTAGGATGTGTTGAGGTCACTTGAGCTATTTCATATATGCTAGGTTGCTATGTCTCTAGTTCTGAGTCTTTCACTTGCTTGGATTGTTCATATTCTGTTTAAAATGAACCAAGTATTAGTGAATTGAAAAGATCGACATGGGATTGCTCTGTCAACACATCACGGTATCGAGACTGTTTCTCATAGCACTTTGAGTTAAACTTGAGTCGTGTAGTGTAAGACCGAAACTGATGCTTTAAGCTTTTGATTGCATATGCATAGGCTTAGCACGGTTGAAAAGTTAGGCAATGACAGGCTTTCAACCTCTCGCAATCACATGCTGAATTTAAACTTATGTTAATAACCGCTGCAATTTCTCCGATAAAATCTGAAAACACAAGTCAATGTTTCATTCTATAGCATGATGATTGAACTTTGCTAGGGGTAGTTCACCTTGCATACATGTTTAGCACTTGTTTTACTTCCTGTCTATACATGTTTAGTGCTATTTTGATGGTGAAACTACTTTCTGAACGGCTTAAAACTGCTCATTTGGCTTATGCATTCATATCTTGTATTTGGTGATCAGTTTGAGCCTTTGCTAGCACTTTTGCATGTTGCTTTGTAGTCGGATCAGCACTCTTTAGAGCATTCTTTCACTCTTTTGAGTATATATCTGAAGCTACTAACTTGCATTTTTAACTCATGTGCATTTGCTTGACTCCGATAGGCATGACCTAGCTATGTTCTACTTATTTGAGTCCTTTTCCCCTCTCTTTTGATTGCAAATTGCCCCCAAGGGGAAGAATGTTTCCATGTTTCCAATGATGAGATCTTTCTGTGGTGACAATTTGCATTTTATGCTTCACTTGCTGAGGGGGAGTTTTTCTGCCTGCTCTGAGTCGGCTTTTATTTGATATCGATCTTTTAGCTAGTTGCATCGAGCCTCTGTGCCTCTGTCTTGAGGGACTAGCTGTCTTCACCATGTTTTGATGGTTCTTGATTGGTATCAGGCTTACTGCTGGTTGTGTTGAGCCTCTGTGCCTCTATCTTAAGGGACTAGCAGTAGTTGCTTCTTATGCAGTCTTCATTTGGTATCGAGCTTTCAGCTAGTGGTGTTGAGCCCTTTCTGCCTCTTCTTGAGGACTAGCTTGTTTCTGACTTGGTTGCGTCGAGTCGTTGCCCATGTCTTTGGGAACCAAGTTTTATGCTTCGTTTTTGATCGAGTTTTGCTCTCTGAAGAGTTGTTGCTCTGATCTCTTGCTTGGTTGTGTCGAACCGTTGCCCATGTCTTTGGGGACCAAGCTTTGCTTATTTTGATTTGTTCTCATTCGGCCTTTTCTCTGGCTTTTGGGCATCTCGAGTGAGTTTTCTCCTTCTACCCAATTCTGCTTTCTTTTTCTTTTGATTATGGTTACTATGAGTTGACGATGCACTCATCAAGGGGGAGATTGAGAACACAACGTTGATATGTGCCCTTGTGGTTCCCTTCCTGAGTGATGAGTGATCGATCAACGGGCAACATGTCTCTTGGCTGTGTTGATGTGCAGGTGCAGAGCTTGGACAGTGGTCGAAGGTGAGGTGAAGGTCAAGTAGGGACGTGTTGTGCCGACGGACCGGGAACGGTGAAGGGCGGACGTGGAGCTTGGACCGACGGACCAGGAGACCTGAGGACCAGCTGTGGTAGCTGGCACGTGGCGTTGACAAGCAAGAGCACATGGGGATGTGTGGTGCATCGGCCGAGTCGGGAGGAAGGTGATGGCGTCGTGACACTTGGCGGGAAGCCGAGAAGGATGGCGAATGCACTGTGCCCGGCATGGAGGCTGGACATGCTCCGGCATCGGTGCTGGAACTCGGGGTGTGCAAACCACATCCCGTCTACGGCTCGGGTTCGGTAGCTGAGCCTCAAAAAGCTACCCTCGACGGTTTCCGAGTTTGGGCCTCAAAACTCGGGAGGGCCGGTTTCCGAGTTTGGGCCTCAAAACTCGGCGTGGACGGTTTCCAGGTTTGGGCCTCAAAACCTGGGCTCGCGGTTTCTGAGTTTGGGCCACAAAACTCAGCCTGAGGACAGGTTTCCTGGTTTCAGCCTCAAAACCTGGGGAAGGCCCAGGTTTCCCGGTTTCGGCCTCAAAACCGGCGGGAGGTCCGCAAAAAGAACGGTCGACGCGTGGCGGCATGGAGAGGCTGGCGCGGAGGCGACGCTATCCACGAGGAAGGCGCGGCGGTCAATAGGGCGGCACGTGGTGGCATCCTGAGGCTTGCGTCGAGGCGAAGCTAAGGATAAGGAAGGCGCGTGGCCGTCGGATCAACTATCAACACAGTTGGACCGGGATACCCCTAGGGTTGGCCGCTTCGCTCTTGTATCTAGGGGTAGTAAGGGGATTATTGTATTAGGCTATAAATAAGAGAGGCACCCCTCCTCTCTCCCGATCCTAGCAGTCATTTGTTCCTAAGCTCTCTCTCTCTCCAGCCCTCGCTTAGGTTCTAATCATACCTCGCTGCTAGCGATCCGCAGAGACGGGAATCATACCTCTGTGTATTTGGATCTTTTGAGGAAACGAGACCGTATTCTCGTTGTCTCCTCGTGTGGAGGAATTTTGGCTGAAATCGAATCATGTTTTGTGTTCTTCACGTTTTGGTTTTTCATCTCCCGGGGATTTGCCTCGTTCTCCCTCTTCGTGAGATGATTTTTGATTCCACTTGCATCTTTTTGTTCTTGGTCGTGAGCTCCTTCTTTCTACCGAAGGAATTCTCTCCTAACCTCACGAATCCATAGATCGGGTTGATTTCGCGTTCGTTCTTCGTTCTTTCCCCTTTTCCGGTGATCCTCGGATTTCTCTTGATAGACTTGGTTTGGTGCGATGATTTCTTAGGGTTAGCACCCCAACACGTAGAGGAACATCTAGGAGGAGTTTGATCGAAGTTCCTTTCGATTTGGTTGAGATCGAATTGAATTTGGTTTTGAACCCGAGCAGTTTTGTGCTTTCTGGGTGTTGGCGGACAGTCCATGCCCTGACGGTGGACTGTCCGCGCATCGAGTCTCGGCCAGGTCAGTGAGGCGCAGTCCCCTGACGGTTCACTGTGAAGTGAACGGCGGACAGTCCGCGGTACAAACCCGCGGACAGTCCGGGACCTGTCCAGCAGACCTACAACATTGTTTCGTTTCTGTGTTTTGGCCGGCGGACAGTCCGGCTCCCAGTCGCGGACAGTCCGGGACTCAACGTCGGACAGTCCGGGACTCTGACCCCGGACAGTCTGCGAGTCTGCAGCTTGTGCAGTTTTGCTCCGAGGCTTTGGCAGTTGGTTTTGGTGTTTCTCCGAGGGTTCCGCTGTACCACTAGGACATCACCTAGGGTATCTACCTACTCGTAGGTCGTGAACTCATCGGTTGTTTCGAGTCTTAGCTTTTGGGGTGATTTTCTAGGACAAGGGCCATTCATTTCACGAGTTGAAATTTGAGGCTCCCATTCACCCCCCCCCCCCTCTGGTTGCCAATCCGGTCCTTCAGAGAGAGGAAGAGATCAAGAAGGAGCTCCGGCCTGTCGGATCAACTTCTTCATCTTGTACCTGCGGATTCAAGTTTATCTTCAACTTGCTTCAGCGATTGTTTCGGTAATCAACGTCTATATTTAAGTTTGAGCCATTGTTCTTGTTATTCTTAAGGTTTATGACTCTCTTTTGAGTACTTCAATTCTAGTAATTCTAGAGTTAGAGTAGTTGGATAGTGTAAGCGTGGTGCTTAGACTTGATAGCTCATAAATGCCTCCTATAACGCCGGTAGTAGTGGTTGTTCGCAAGGGTGACTCTTATAGCCTTGTTGATTCTTCTATAGTCCACTTACTCGTGTGTAGGCTCGGTAGGATTATACATTTGCATAAAAGACTCATACTCTGTTTGTGACCTTTTATGGCAACTTCCCCACTAAGAATAATATAAACGTATCACTCTTAAATTGGAATTAGACAACCTTAGTGATCTCCTCTATACTTCTAGATTCTCCGTCCTTGTTAGCTACTCAGGGGTTAGACTTTAAGGATTAACACTATCCGTTCCCTTGGGTTCGATATTAAAACTGGGTTACTCCGGTGAAGTGCTACATTGGTAGATTTTATCTGTGCGCTTGCGGATAAAGTAGAGTGTGCGTTAATTTATACCAACAAGCATTTCTGGCACCGTTGCCGGGGATAAACTAAAACTCTATTCTTAGTAGTGACGTTAAGAAATGCCAACAAGCATTTCTGGCGTCGTTGCCGGGGAACGATAGCTCATCTTAAGTCTTAGTTTAACCTTGTAATCATACTTTTATATTTTTCTTTTGTCCCAGTCTTTTCATTATTTTTGTTTTCATTCTTATGAATGTTGTTTTTGAATTCCACTCTTATCTATCACTACCCCATGAGCAAGCTATAACCAATAGAATCCTTATACCCCATCATAATACCTGGTTATGAGCTATGCCTACCTTTCTGCTGCACTGTCCTTGTAATGAGCATTGAAATATAATTATGAAAATATTTCTTCGGGTATTCTTGTCACTAACCTTTCCAGGTCTGGAGCAGAAAAGAACGAAGGAACAACAAACACAAGGTATGTCCCACCAATCATCATGCAACATTGAATTACATTCATCCAATCTTGATTTGTGCAAAATCCAAGCTTGGGGAATAGACTTTCTAAGAATATTTCTTGCCATGTTACTATGTTGGTTGTCCCTACCTTTAGGATATGCTCATATACTAATCATACTCTTTCATCACCATCTGAATAATCTCTACAATGCTTTCATGTTATCTTTATTTGTTATAGTATATTCTTTGGTTATGAAGTATTATCATACACCTTTTAAATTAGGCATGGAGCTTAGTTTAACTGTTTTCATGAATTAAAGTAAGACATGTTGTCTGGTTTGATTCTTGAGCTAAAAGGTGTGCTGATGTTACCTCTAAAGGCTTTTAAATTAAGTATGGTGCTTAGGTTAAAATGCCTTCCTAGATCAAATTAGACGTGGTGTCTAGGTTGATTTCTGAACTGATAGTATGTTATAGTAGATATTGGATATTTTGTTGGACTAACCCCTGCAGGAAAACTTTCATTATTAATTTGGGAAAGTCCAGAGATGAACTCAACTGGAGATGAAGCAAGGCGTACAATGAACTTCAACAACTCTTGTACAATGAAGACTCAGCTCATTCATCATAGATGAAAGAACTGTGAGTATCAAAGTTTATTTTGTCTTCTACTGCAAGTTATCTTTTGCCTTGAATCATGTTACAGTGCAGCCAACACATAAAATACTAGTCTATGCTAAAATAATCCTAAAAACATCTTTTTATTAGCATAGATGCAAAATACATATGTTGTGGACAACAACTCATGCTTCAAATTCTTGCAATCCTTCGGGTATATATCCACTAACGTTATGCAGGAGAGAGATTTTGTTCATCCATGGTTTGGTCTGAACATTGAAGATCCAAAACCCAAACCATAGACACACAAACCTACTCTCAGATCATGAATGGTGCTGGCAATTGCTTAATTTTGAGTCTTTCTTGGGCACTGATGACAAATAGGATGCAACTTACCTCATATAAGACAACTTATTCCTGCAATCATCATTATCCAAGACATCAAGACAAGAAGTGGGAAGTTATCCTCTTTTCTAATCAAGAGCTAGCTTGGGAGACAAGATGGTACCACTACAACAACAGCAAGATCTACATGTCAAACACATGAACATGTTGTTTTGGAATCCATCTACATCACAAGCCACCTTAGGAGAGAATTCCGTTGTCTATATGTGTTTCACAATCAAAGGGAGGAAGGAGAAACCCAACTTCAAACATATTGATCTTCTACTCACCACTTTGGTCAATACAAACCACTAGATGATGTCCCAGTCGAAAAGAAGAATATGATCCACCACGCATTCTTGGAGGATTGTTCTTGAACACCATCAATGTTATCATCTTTATCGGACCTGGAGAAGTCAACTTTTGGATCTTTTGCTGATTCTTCAACAACTACATCACTTATGAGCAGCCAAAGAGAACCAAGAGAAGACGTCGAAGGAAGAACCAACTGCCAAGAACTGAGGAGGGCATCATGAAGGATGAAGCCACTGCACCACAAGAGTTAGAAGATGGAGAGATAGTACCTGAGCCAGCAAATCAAGAAAAACAGCTGATAAGATCTCCATCATCTAGACACTGTTGAGAGAACAAGTCTCAGTTGTAACATTAGAAGACAAAGACTATCATAGAGGCACTCGAGTAGCAGCTCTAATTTCAAGTCTCCTGTCAACCCAATAATTGAAGGGAAAGCAAGAAAGGTTGACAAGGGAAGAATGAGGAACTGTCCCTACATCCCCATAGTACAAAATTGATACAAGAAAGAGAGAGGATCCTAGGCAACATACTCGAGGAACAATACGCCTTCACTGATAAGTCAACACATAGAGAAGGAAGGTTGATACCTCTAAAGATGATTCCAATGTGATCTTCCTCCTCTCAAGCACACTGTGAGACATGCAAGAGAAGACAAGCCAGCTAGACAAGAGAAGCTTCCACAAGGTGGTTCGACACATCACTCTTCAATGACAAAGTAACATTTCAAGATAAGTAACCATCACTTTAAAAGTTTCTTCTTGACTCTAGTATAAACATAAATAAAGAACAAAACATGTTTAAGTTGCACCTCACTTGATCCAACCTAATCAACTTAACATGTTTAGTCCTTTGATCTTAGCTTTACTCTCTTGAATCTCACTGTCTTAACTAAATGAGCTAAAATGTTTTGTATCTAACCTTTGGAAGATGATATATCTCAATCATGAAAAGATCGACACTTTATGCATAGATTATCTTTCGTTGGGTTAAGTAATTTGATCTGTTAAATATTTTAAGATACTACTTTCATCCTCTGATCCTATCACTCATGTTAAGATTGAATAGAACATATACAAGTTTGTCTTGTGCAATGTGCCTAAGGTTAGAGGAGAATAAACAAAACTTTTGGTTCTGTTGGTGTTTTTCCACCAACAGAGCCCATGCACTTGATCTCTACCTTGTCTTTATGAGCAAGACACACTCTTGAGAAAAACATGGAGAAGTCACTCCCAAATTCTACAGAGTGAAGGTCCTAGATCTACAAGAACATGCACACTGAGCAAGATGCTGCCAGCGTCCACAATTAACGCTTCACTTCAAACCGCTGGACGAACAAATGACATGAATGACACAATATGAAGAGACATAAACAAGAAGGAATGATGGAAGACATCGTAGTCAGAATTAGAGGTCATGAAGTCCCCACAGACTTCTTGATCCTCGACATGAGAAGACGATGACGTCCACCTCATCCTAGGAAGACCATTCCTCTACGCTACAAGTACAATTATTTACAAGAGGAAATCCATTTTCACTTTCCTGGAGAAAAGGCACGATGCAACTTCATCAACTAAATGCCTAATAAAGCACCTAAGAAGAATAGAAGTGAAAGCCACCGCTCTCAAAGCCAAAGAAGAAAAACTATCAAGAATAGAGAGGCCAATCACGAAGAAGAAGCTATCGACACTGCCCCAGAAAAGAAAGGAGAGAAACCTCAAGACAGTGAACCACATGAAGTGAAGACTCAGACCAAAAAAATATGGGAGAAATTGTCTGCACCTAAGAGGTACAATCAATAACAACTTTCCAAACGTCTGACATACCTTGGGAGGTCTGAACCAAGGGAAGGTCCGGTTCGTCGGACCTAAATATCCGAACCTTCGCCAAAAGGTAAAAATCGGTACTTATCTTTATATTTACTTTGCTGCATATTTCTCATATTTAATCCATAACCATTTCTTGCATCATCATATTTAATTCACAACACATTTTAATTTTTGCATTACATTAGAAAACAAAATAAAAAATATTTCACTACATCGTAAAGCCCCATGTGAATAATTCTATGTCGTGTAAATACCCGCAGGAATGTTTACCGTGGTGGCATAAAAATAAATAATAATAAAAATAAATATGCATGCATTCATCCTGTGCGTTTTCTCTTGCATCATAAAAATATAAAATACAAAAATATTGAGAAGAGATCTTACTGAAATTCTAGACAACTAAGGCTTGAGTGGCCAACCGCTAAGCTTAATCTGTTTCATAAGTTTTGTTGTCTATTTGAGTTTCACAGGATTTGAAAGGCCAAGAAAAGCTGACGAACAAGTGAATGCTCCATCCACTGTTGGAGCAAGATCTCAACAAACATCAACATCAATCAAAGCTCTAATAGAGGAAGGATATATCCACTGTCAGTCTGCTACATTGCAAGATCGAACGACTATGTCAACATTCAGCTTGGGGGAAGGCACCCCCATGTATCCACGTAAGTATCTTTATCCTATTAAGTTTTTCATTCTATAAACAAATTCAAAAAAAATATGAGCACATGAAGGCTCACCCCTAAAAAGAAAAAAGAAAAAAACAAAAATATGTGGGCACATGAAGGCTCACCATTAATTTAAAAAGAACAAAGAAATGTGAGCACATGAAGACTCACCATTAATTAAAAAAGAGACAAAAATATATGGGCACATGAAGGCTCAACGCTATTAAGGGAACCGGCTTGGGGGAGACGCACCCCCGTTATCTTCGCGATTCAGGTATGTCTTTATTATTACTGCTACCACTATTATTATTAGCTTTTAAAGTGTGTTAGATTAAAAAAATAAAATAGTGTGTTTTAAGAAGTTGATGACTAAAAGAGAACCCTCTCTCTCTAATCTTTTGCATGGAAATGATGAATAGTTGTTCTATCTAATTTCTTTCAAGTACCTAGTCTTCAAAGCATGAGTTCTCCTCATTAATAATGATGCCTTAAAATAAAATTAAATGCATGGTTGGCAAATACTTAATCTAAGGTCTAGGTAATTGGGATATGACATGTGATGATCTAAGCTGCTATTATCTTGTTCTAAACAAAACTAAAGTTCCAGAGATTTCTAAATATGAATATGACTAATAATTGCATTGAGTTAAATTAAGCTTTGTGACCCTGTGAGTAGTTTATCATGCCATTGAATTGAGATCACTTACACATTTCATCCATCTTCCGCATAAATGCTCATAATTATCTGTTGCTACCCTGTCAGAAGTTTGTTGGAAGCATGTGGCTATTGAAAAAAAAAGAAGAAGAAAGAAAAAAAAGAGAAAGATCCGAGGAAATAAAAAGGGACAAGTGTCCGAAACCTCAAAAAGATAGATCCCGAGGAAATAAAAAGGGACAAGTGTCCGGAACCTCAAAAAGAAAAAAAAATCAGAAAAAATGGGCACGTGCCCGACAGTAGAATTAGCCTAATAGCCACATGTCTCTGATAAACAGAAGAGAGTGAGTATATTCAAAAGAGCATCCGACTCCATTTTTCCATACACATGCACTTCTTGATTCAATGGTTGGTTGACTTTCTCTTTGGATCCATTGTTTAATTTGACAACATATGTATTAATGCTTTTGAAAATTAATTAAAACTCCGGGATAAAGGTGAAGTGAAGGAACTAGAGACATAGTGCTTGATTTGATCGTTCAATCTTTCAACTACTCAAGATCTAAGGTAAAAGTAATAAGCCCCATGAAGAATAACAAAATATATTTTGAAGAATTTTTGTTTAACAACAGGTATACTTGTTGGAAGTGAAGATACTATAGCAACTCCTGATCCATTGTTAATTTTTGGTTTTGCTAAGGGACTAGCAAAAGGTAAGCTTGGGGGAGTTGTTGACACTGGTTATCTATCAAAATTAAAGGACAAATAAATATGAAAAGGGCATGAATTCAATCACCAATAAAGGTTTAGGGTTTTAATTGACAATATTCCACGAGTTTTGGTGAATTGTGATTCTGCAGGGACTAAATAGGAAAACCAGCATCAATTGCTTCCCCTAGAAGGAAACCGACGGGAGATAACGCAACCGCCAAGTCAGGAATACGCCAGAAGATTCTAGAGAACACCTGAAGATTCCACGAGGCGGGGCACCCCGAGCCACCTCCAGGTGGGACCGATCGGTCTGGTGGGCCCACCGGTCGGTCGGCCCAGGGCGCTGCTAGCCTCCGTCTTCTGGAAGCTTCCTCCACCGCCTTTGAGGATCCATCTCAGCCCTACGTGAAGTCGGTTTGATCTAACGACCACGGTTGATCCCTCAGGGCTATATAAACAGGCCCCCAGGCCCTAAGGAAGATCAAGCCACTCTTCAGAAAAGAATACCCCTCATTCGAAAACCCTAGAAGAGACTTCAAGAGCCAGCTTTCAAGTAGAAGACTAGTTACCCCTCTTGTTTAGGTTTAGAACCTAGTCTTATACTAGAACTAGAAGAGAGAGAGAGAGAGGAAGAGATCGAGAAGGAGCTCTGGCCTGTCGGATCAACTTCTTCATCTTGTACCTGCGGATTCAAGTTTATCTTCAACTTGCTTCAGCAATTGTTTCAGTAATCAACATCTATATTTAAGTTTGAGCCATTGTTCTTGTTATTCTTAAGGTTTATGACTCTCTTTTGAGTACTTTAATTCTAGTCATTCTAGAGTTAGAGTAGTTGGATAGTGTAAGCGTGGTGCTTAGACTTGATAGCTCATAAATGCCTCCTATAACACCGGTAGTAGTGGTTGTTCGCAAGGGTGACTCTTATAGCCTTGTTGATTTTTCTATAGTCCACTTACCCGTGTGTAGGCTCGGTAGGATTATACATTTGCATAAAAGACTCATACTCTGTTTGTGACCTTTTATGGCAACTTCCCCACTAAGAATAATATAAACGTATCACTCTTAAATTGGAATTAGACAACCTTAGTGATCCCCTCTATACTTCTAGATTCTCCGTCCTTGTTAGCTACTCAGGGGTTAGACTTTAAGGCTTAACACTATCCGTTCATTTGGGTTCGATATTAAAACTGGGTTACTCCGGTGAAGTGCTACATCGGTAGATTTTATCTGTGCGCTTGCGGATAAAGTAGAGTGTGCGTTAATTTATACCAACAAGCATTTCTGGCGCCATTGTCGGGGATAAACTAAAACTCTATTCTTAGTAGCGACGTTAAGAAATGCCAACAATATTATACAAGGCAGTAGAGTCCTAAGCAAAGGCTGCATTTAATTCACTTGAGAATTATCTAGCCCAGAGACTGTGCTTAGGCAACAATATATTTACCTACTATAAAGATCTACTCTTTGTCTTTGACATAGAGATTATCTGTCTTGTATTTATCAAAATTTTCTAATGATTTGGTTGTATGGTCTAACAATTATGTGATTACCTACAATAAATCCAAAACTATGATAACATATAATCTTTAAAAATATTGCATTTACTATTACAACATGACCATGTTGATTCTAATTTACCATTCGGTAAATTAATTTATCCATGGTTGTCCACGTAGGATCATGACCATTAAGGAGTTCAAGGAACTTGCATTAGATGGTAGCAATTACCTTACATGGGCTTTTGATATCAAGATAGTGTTTGCATCTCGTACTCTTTTAGCTACAATTCAGGAACCCCAGAGTGGGGTTGCCCTGCAAGACAAGCAAAGCTATACTACTTTAGTATTGCTATGGTTTTATATTCATAAGGATCTCAAATCTGAATACCTTATGATTGAAAATCCTCGTGAATTATGGCTCGCTCTTAAAGAGCGATATGAACAACAAAAGAAACTCATTTGGCCCGAGTCCAACCATGAATGGAACAATTTACGTCTTCAAGGTTTAAATCTGTGGCAGACTACAAGCAATCACGTTGTTCATAGAATTTGCTCTAAATTAAAGTTTTGCGAAAAAGAGCCAACAGATGGAGATAAGATAGAGAAAACACTCTCTACTATGCTTCCATCTGACAGAGTATTGCAACAGCAATACATGGCTCATAATTACCAGCTTTATTCTCAGCTTATTTATACATTGATTCAAGCAGAAAAACATGATGAACTTCTTCTGAAAAATCATCGTAAGCGTCCTGTTGGTTCGGCGCCTTTGCCTGAGGTCCACAATGTACAGAAAAATGCTAGGAATAAGAAGAAGTTCAATGGACCAAATCCAAAAAACAAAACTGGTAAACGCAAACACAACACGAGGCAAAGACCTAATTCAGATAAGGGGAAGAGAGACAATGCGGGATGCAAAAATGACAATAAGTGTTATAGATGTGGTGATTTCTCGTATTTTGCTAAGAATTGTCGTGCTCCTACACATTTGGTTGCTTTATACCAAAAGTCTTTAAAAGAGAGCAAGCCAGCAGGAGACAAAAGATATGAGGCACACTTCAATCTTGCATCTGAGGCTGACAAAGAAAATAGTTGTTCACATTAAGCCCCAAAGGAAAAAGTGAACAACAAAGCTCTGAATATTACAGAGAACCTTCTGTCAATAGACAACATGCTCCTAGACTTTGGTTCTGGAGACATGTTTGGAGATTTAGAATAATCTCGGTTTTAGACTTGATATCTAATTAATTAATTATATGTTGTAATAATCTAAGTTTTACATATTATAGTTGTTTGGGTTGTATTAATAAGTGTGTTTGAGAGTTGTATATACTTACCTCATATCGAGTATTAACTTATGAAATCTCTAAATATTTAATATCATACTCATACATTTGATATTTAATATATTGTATGCATAACTCTATATGTTAGTATTTATTTACATTTACTTTACATATAGATATCTATTGAACTCAATCCAATGAAGGAAGAATTATGTATTGTGGACTCTGGTGCCACAAACTCGATACTTAGAGAGATTAAATATTTCCAAACTCTTAAGAAAAGAGAAGGAAATATTTTGACCATTGCTGGTCATGATGCATTAATAGTTGGTTCAGGACGAGCCACTATTACTCTGCTAATGGGTACACAGATTATGATAGAGCATGACTTGTTGTATCCTGAATCGACCCCTACCCTTCTAAGTTTCAGAGATGTCCATAAGAATGGTTTTTATGTGGAGACACATGAAGACAATAAAGAGGAATATCTTCTCTTTACCAAACTTACTGGATTTGGCAAACGAATTTGTGAAAAGATTTCTTCACTCCAATATGGATTGTACTTTACATACATAAAACTTGTAGAACATGTTGCTTATAAAATAATTTCCCGAGATATCGATACATTCTGTAACTGGCATGATCGACTTGGGCATCCTGAAATAGGGATGATGAGGAAAATTATCGGCAATTCCATAGGTCATGATATGGATAACGCCAAATTTTCTCAAAATAAAGATTTTTTGTTGCACTACTTGTGCTACGGGGAAATTAATTTTAAGACCATCACATCTTAAAATTAGAGCTGAACCACTTAAATTCCTTGAAAGAATTCAAGGTGATATTTGTGGTCTGATTCAACCATTATCCGGGTCGTTCAGGTATTTCATGGTTTTAATAGATGCGTCGTATAGATGGTCTCATGTGTGTCTTTTATCGACACGTAACCATGCTTTTGCCAAAATAATGGCCCAACTTATTACGTTGAAGGCACATTATCCTGAACATCGGATTCAATCGATCCGAATGGACAACGCTGCTGAATTATCATCCCACGCTTTTAATGATTGTTGCATGGCATTGGGTATTCAGGTTCAGCACTTTGTTCCATATGTCCATACTCAAAATGGTTTGGCTAAATCGTTGATTAAACGAATCAAGCTCATTGCAAGACCTATGTTGATGAATTGCAAATTGCCTACGTCGTGTTGGGGTTACGCAGTTCTGCACGCTGCTGATCTAATCCAATTATGACCAACTGCATATCATGAAACCTCCCTATTGCAGTTAGTACGTGGGAATCCTCCGAGTATTTCCCATTTGCGCAAGTTTGGGTGCGCTGTATACGTACTCATCTCACCACCTCAGCGAACATCGATGGGCCCTCACAGGAAACTCAGGATCTATGTCGGATATTCATCTCCGTCGATCATTAAGTATTTAGAACCTCTAACAGGGGGATCATTAAGTATTTAGAACCTCTAATAGGGGATCTATTTACAGCCCGGTTTGCTGATTGTATTTTTAATGAGGATTATTTTCTGGTATTAGGGGGAGAATTGTACCACAAAGAATGCTAGGAAATTGATTGGGATGCAAAAGGCATCTCAATTTTTGATCCACGTACTATAGAAAACTGAACTACAAGTTCGAAGAATTATTGATTTGCAAAATATTGCAAACAATCTGCCAGACGCTTTCTCTGAATATAAAGGTGTCACAAAGTCTCTCCATCCTGCAAGGAATGTGCCCGAAAGAGTGGAGGTACCTAATAAAACCACTCATCCCCCTATTGGCAAAAGAGGGGGAGAAGCACTTCCAAGAGGCAAGATGTGATTGCTGGCAAGCAAAAGAAGACTGGAAATGCATCTCATCCTTTGGTTGAAAGACACCTAGAGGACATACTATACAATGTCCTGTGGACAGAAGTGATCCACAATCTAGCTCAGTTATGTGCATAAACACTGAGGCTGGAATATCGGAAGACCTAAGATTCATCATTTTGGGAAGTCATGATGAACCTTTAAGGGTAGAAGAAATTGCTATAAATTTTATAGAGACTGGAGAGTCTTATGATTGTAAGTCCATAATAGTCAACATATATTCCTCTGAAGAAATTGTGCATATCCTTCAAACTGATTCAGATCCTAAGTCTATGACTGAGTGCAAGAAGCGCTCAAACTGGAATAGTTGGAATGTAGCAATTGAATCAAAGATTGCCTCGCTTTATAAAAGGGAAGTGTTTTCGGTTGTAATGCCAACACCTCCTGGTATCCTTCCTATACGATACAAATGGATTTTTGTCCATAAAAGGAACGAAAATAATGAAGTGGTGAGATATAAAGCAAGGCTAGTTGCACAAGGTTTTACGCAAAGACTTGGCGTTGATTTCAACGAAACTTACTCTCCGATAATGAGCGGAATAACTTTTCGATACTTAATAGCATTGACAGTACAAAATCGTCTATCTATGCAGTTGATGGACGTAGTGACCGCATATTATATGGGTCATTAGATTCAGATATATACATGAAGGTTCCTACTGATGGAATAAGTATACCGAATCTCAAGGCAAATCACAACATGTATTGCGTCAAGTTGCAGAAGTCATTATATGGCTTAAAACAATCAGGCTGAATGTGGTACAATCGGTTAAGTGAATTCCTTAAGTTGAAGGGATACACAAATAATGATGAATGTCCATGTGTCTTCATTAAAAAATCATCAACATGATTTTGTATCATATTAGTTTATGTTGATGATCTCAATATCATTGGCAATGGACCTGATATTAATGAAGCACGTCATCATTTACAGACGGAGTTTGAAATGAAGGATTTGGGTCAAACCAAATTTTGCTTGGGTTTACAACTTGAGCATTTACCTTCTGGTATATTCATATACCAAGCTGTCTATATCCAGAAAGTATTGGAGAAATTCAATATGGACAAATCATATCCAACAAAGACCCCGATGGTAGTAAGGTCCTTAGATGTGAAAAAGGATCCTTTTAGGCCACGGGAAAAGGGAGAAGAGATATTGGGACCACATATCTCATATCTCAGTATCATTGGAGCACTAATGTATCTTGCAAATAACACCCGGCCGGATATTGTATTCGCGGTTAATTTATTGGAAAGACATAGTGCTATTTCTACCAAACGTCATTGGGTAGGAGTTAAAACAGTTTTGTGGTATCTCAATGGCACAAGAGATCTTGGATTGTTCTATAGCAGAAATCAAGATCCAATTTTGTTAGGATATACAGACGCTGGTTATCTATGAGATCCCCATAATGGCATATCGCAAACATGCTTTGTTTTCTTACAAGGTGGTACAACGATATCTTGGAAACCTTCAAGGAAGACATTAACGTCCACCTCCACCAATCACTCAAAAATTATTGCTTTATATGAAGCATCACGCGAATGCGTTTGGCTTCGTAGGGTAATACACCACATAACTCAGTCATGTGGTAGTGGTGCAGTTGAGACACCGACAATTATCTTTGAGGATAATTCAGCATGTGTTACTCAGATGGAATCAGGTTATATTAAGAGTAATATGACAAAGCATATTATTTTCAAGTTATTTTACCCCCACGAGCTCCAAAAGAATGGAAAATTAGAAATCTTACAAATTAAATCTTGTGATAATCTTGCGGATTTATTTACAAAAACTCTACCGTACTCTGCATTCTGAAAATGTGTTGATGGTATTGGTATGAGAAGACTTAAAGATTTGTAAGAATTAGGGGGAGAATCAACCTAAAATATAACCTACTTCATCATTATATTACACTCTTTTTCCTTTATATGAGTTTTTACTCTATTGGAGATTTCTCACATAAAGTTTTTAATGAGGTAATAGTAACACATAGTAATTGTCATATTATCTATTTTTCCTCACTGTGGTTTTTTCAAGGATAATATATGACATATTGATCTCTGATTAAATTGTTTTAGACTAAGTCTTTAGGGTCACCTAAAGGGCCTATTAAACATTTGGATTCAAATATATCATGGTGTTTCTCCTTCTTTTCCTACTGGGTTTTAAGGAGTTGTGCCTGGTATATCGATATATTTTGAATTTTTTCCCACACGGTTTTTCCAAAGCTTCAAGACATTTGTTGATGAACAAGAAACGGTGCCTACACAAGATCAAATTGATCCAGGGGGAGTGTTGAGATTAATTAAAGATAATTAATTATTAGATGATCAATTAGTGTAAACCCATAATTAGCACATGCTAATTACGCCATTAGTAGGCTAACCGTTTAGGCCCATTCGGCATCCATCAGACACCTTTTGGCCTTGTGTCACTGACAATGGCAACTGTCATTTGTATATATATCTTACAGTTCATCGATCAAAGAGAACATCGGTCATTACCGAAACACTTTTCACTAACAATAATAAGCTAGCTCTAAACAATTTTTTCCATATTTTAATAGGTAGAATATAGAGATAAAAGCTAGTTTTGAATCAAGAGCCAGGTAAACGAGTATCTTCACCGGATCTCCTTTTCCTTTTTTCTTAAAGAAATAAAAGGACACTCATAACTGGGTGACTCGTGATAAGCTAGCTCTAAATATTTCTTTTTTATATTTTAATAGGTAGAACTAGGTAGCATGCCTGTACGTTGCTACGGGACAACTAAATTTTTGTACTAAACACACGGATCGCATGATAAAATAATACTAATGTGATATTAAATATTGATGTTAAAATGATATTTAATCTAAAAAAACAAAGTTTGTAAAATTAACATAGTCACGGAGAGCGCAGCATCACAAACTCCCAAACTCTACTGTATAGATATTTTCATGCATTATAACGAGAACAAATTATGTCTTGATAAATTGAGCATGAATGTGTTGTATTGTTAAAAAAACGATAATGCAAGACTGATGTATGTCTCCATGGTTTTGGCTGAATCAATTAACTATTAGTTTATGTTACAGTGATCTTTTTCTAGCTCATGTTTCATAGTATCATCGTAAACCTAGATTTTTTTTAATTTATTAATTGCTACAAATTTTGTATGAAACTCTTGACTTTTTTTATTAAAACTGTCATTTTGTATTTTCTAAAAAAAATCTTATGTTCTAAACTGCACTCTTGATAAAATATTTGTAATATTAATATATTGTTAATAGATTCCATTGTAATATAAGAGTAGTTAAATATTTGTCATAATTAATGAAACATATTATTTATTTATATTTATTAACAAAACATTTATTTATTTATTAGTACATGCAGGTACCGATGGTCTGAAGATAGTAGAGTCTCGATGTTCCTGTTGAAATCAAGGGACATGTAGGCCGACATGCCATCACTCTGTCCACTACAACATTAGGATTCAGTATCCTCAAAAGCTAGTTTGTCAAAACAGGAAAAATTCTTAAATCTGGTTTGTTCCAAGAAGGGATTTTGACACAAAGTATTTCTACTGAATCACAGAAACCAAGAGCGGCGGAGGTAGGAATTATTAAATCATCCCAAATCTTAAAACTAATCTAGGAATGCAAGAATCATTAAAAAATTCAAATTTCAACAAATATTCCATATAGGAAGCATGCATTCATAAATCAGTGTTGACATTAGGCAACAGGCTCAGATAATTTTTTTGTGCATGTACGAGTGAAAACTCATCGCAACTATATACTAAAACTCAATAAAATAGGAGTGACTATAAAAATTAAGTTGGTATAGTGACCATCCTCAGCTGAATTTGGTCATCCATTATTACCAAAGCATCAAGATTGTTCTTCCTGACAAAAACAGGAGGCATCACTGTTGTTAAATGTCAATGAAACATATAAAAAAAATTACTTCCAATGAGATCATTCTATGAACAGGATAGTCATAAATGTAAGTTCGATGGATTAAGTTTTTATTGTAACAAAAAAATCTTCAAAAGTTGACATGTACATATATGATGTTTTCTCAACTATGATGACACTTCCTAATATTTTTTCAGTGCGAATAGTGTTGTATGGTGACTCAAATCCTACTTGGAGTAGGACTCAAAAAGGTGTGCTATTAGGACTTCTAGTTCTACTAGGTCTTGAGTGTAGAATCCTACTAGGAGTAGGACTCCTATTTGTATGTATGAGGGCCTTGGAGGGGACTATATAAATCAAGGGGTAAAGGTCATAGGCATCACTACAAGATCAAGGAAGATAACCAAGCCAATACAAGGGGTCTCATCCAAGGCTTGTACGGAGCAATTAGGAGCGCTCAAGAGGGTTAGACTAGACAGTTCTATTGCACTAGATTCTTGTATAGGGCAAGAATCAGTGGGTCCTGGAGGGTCAAGTAGGGTTGAGAGAGAGCAACAATCTCTTGTACTCTTTTGGAGTTGTGCTAATAGAATTTGCGGTCGGCTTCGCCAAATTCTAATCTCTTGTCGTGGTTGCTTCATCGTCATCTAGGGTTTTCTACGCGATTCGACTACATCATTTTTGATACGGTGCTAGCTTGTGTCATATTCGCAACATCCTTTCAAAGATCCGAGGGCTGCTGCGCATAACTAGGGGTATCAGATTCTAACAAGTGGTATCGGAGCCAAGGTCGGATTGATTTGATTTTGTGAGAAGGTTGATAGGGCTAGGAAGCACTAAATTAAGACGATGTCAGGGATGTGGAATCAAGTAGAGAAATTTGATGGCAAAGGGAATTTCAGCGTGTGGCAATGCGTAGTACAAGATGTGCTTGTCCAACAAGGATTGATTGATGCTCTCGAGGGCACCAAGCCGGACAAGATAACTGATGAAGAATGGAAGGTGATGGAGTGAAAGGCTGTCAGTACAATTCGACTATGTCTCTCCGATGAGGTAAAGTACTCGGTAATCAAGGAGAATTCACCGACGAAATTATGGAAGAGCCTAGAAGAGTTGTATATGGCAAAGTCGCTGACAAATCGGTGGGTACTGAAGCGTCAACTATTTAGGTTACGCATGGAGGAAGGTACACGATTCGTCGACCATCTAAATGTCTTCAACAAGCTTGTCACGCAGCTGATTAGTGTGGATGAGAAAATTGAGGAGAACGATAAAGTCGTCATATTGGCTTCATCCTTACCACCATCGTGGGAGCAGCTAGTGATGAATATTCTCGTCGGGAAGACTACTCTCAACTTCAACGAGACAGTTGCATATCTACTAGAGGCAGAGTCCTTGAAGAAGCCGCAGGATTCTTCATTCTCGGGTGATCAAGCTTTGACTGTTTCAAGTGGAGCAGGAAAAGTCAAGAATCATGGGAAGAAGAAAGGCAAGAGCAAGGGACAACGTACATGCTATCTATGTGACAAGGAGGGTCACATGATAAAAGACTTTCCAAGTTTGAAGACTATGAGAGGAACATGCTTAGTGGCAAGTGGGGATGAAGGTGACGTACTTATCGTCAGTCAACCAGGTACTATTCATGATTGGATATTAGATTCAGGAAGTTGTTTCCATATATGTTCGGTGAGGGAGATGTTTGACGAAGGATCTCTACACCCAGCGAATGGAATTGTTCACTTAGCGGATTGCCAGGAGTATGCAGTCACTGAGGTGGGAACAATTACATTGGAGATGCATAATGGAACACTTTGCACACTGACGGGAGTTCGGTATATCCCGGGATTGAAAAAGAATCTAATATCTGTGAGGTCGCTAGAACTCCAAGGTTGTGAATTATCACTTCAAGGTGGAGTCATGCGAGTTACTTGCAAAGGGCAGGTAATTATGAAAAGTATCTAGATTAATGGAGGATACCGAGTGATAGGAAATCTTATGGGTGGTGCAACCATGGGGAGATTTGGTAAAAATCCTGATCAGGAGAAGGAAGTCGTCTCGTCAACGACAGGTGCTCAAATCTCAATTGTGGTCAAGTGCAAGGCTACAAAGACGGTTGCAAAATCTAACAATCGTAGAGGCGAAGCTATGAGTTGTTGGAGGAAGAAAGACGTGGTCGGACCAACCACGCAGTACCAACGAGTAGGTGGAGCTCGCAGGCGGTACAAACCTATGGCATGGAGGGCTAAAGGAGAAGGTGGTGTGGTTAACTAAACTACACAACGATGGAGCTCTCAGATGGAAGGTTCAGGCACTCCAGCCTGGAACTGACAAGCACATTGTGGTGATGTGCATGAGCCTCTGTGGTGGAGGCACTCTCAAGGTGGGAGTATAAATAAAAAAGAAGCCAATTTGGAGCAAATTCTTGGAGGAGCACGATGACTTTAAAGGATTAGAGTCAAGGTGGAGTTTGTTGTATGGTGACTCAAATCCTACTTGGAGTAGGACTCAAAAAGGTGTGCTATTAGGACTTCTAGTTCTACTAGGTCTTGAGTGTAGAATCCTACTAGGAGTAGGACTCCTATTTGTATGTATGACGGCCTTGGAGGGGACTATATAAATCAAGGGGTAGAGGTCATAGGCATCACAACAAGATCAAGGAAGATAACCAAGCCAACACAAGGGGTCTCATCCAAGGCTTGTACGGAGCAATTAGGAGCGCTCAAGAGGATTAGACTAGACAGTTCTATTGCACTAGATTCTTGTATAGGGCAAGAATCAGTGGGTCCTGGAGGGTCAAGTAGGGTTGAGAGAGAGTGACAATCTCTTGTACTCTTTTGGAGTTGTGCTAATAGAATTTGCGGTCGGCTTCGCCAAATTCTAATCTCTTGTCGTGGTTGTTTCATCGTCATCTAGGGTTTTCTACGCGATTCGACTACATCGTTTTTGATACGGTGCTAGCTTGTGTCATATTCGCAACATCCTTTCAAAGATCCGAGGGCTGCTGCGCATAACTAGGGGTATCAGATTCTAACAAATAGTTTCTAGATTCCCAGTGCTCTCTCTAAGATAGCAGATGGTCACTAATAGTTAGACAGAACAACAATTTCATTAGCCCTAACAAATCATGTGGAAAATATGATAACTAACTTTCAGCATCGTTTGAGACTGAATTTTTTGGACTTAGTATCTACACTATGCATTGAAAATGTAATTGGTTCAATCAAGGGTTGATCTGTTGCTGGACTGACAATCTAAAAAACAAAAAAGAGAGCACGAGCTGCTTCTGTACACTAAACAGAGAAAACTGCAGCTTAGCCTTTTTACAAAATCATGTGCAAAACCAAAACCAAACCTAGTTCCAAATGACATGAAACCAGAATCACATCTTCACCTGAGGTGTTTGTACACTGCAGCTCAAAGTATTTGAGGCAATCAGTTGCAAAACCAAACTTGATGACAGCATGCCACACGTCGCCTTCCCATTAAGCATTTAAAGAGGTAAGACTCCCAGGGGATGAAACAACTGAAACAAAATCACATTTTAATACAGAGGAAACAACAACCTACATCATGAGAGTGTCCAAGACGGAGGTTTTTTATCGTTCCAACACTCCATGTTGTAAAATATAGAATGCATTATTCAAAACATATGTATGCTTTAGCAGTTCTAGATGAGCATGAGAAACTCCTATTTTGCCAAAATAGTATCTTGTTCTTCCTGCATTGAAGTGCCAACTTTTTCAATCAGTAAAATATCAGTGACAGAAGAAAATATTGGGAAACAACAATGCGCATAGATAAGAAATCATAATTTCTGCTATGTGCGGATAATAAGGTAGTATGAAACATTGCAATACAACCACTGCGCACACTGCCTAAACATTATTGGCTTTAGTCAGAAATTTACTGACACAAAAGAAATAAACGATGATAAAAAATAATGTAAAACTGTGAGAGTTCTAACTGACATGGAACATAGCAAGTGTCTTACTGTTTGCACAGTTCGATTAAAAGCAACATAAATAGATAACAATTCACCTAATCAGCATGGTGTGCATTCCACCATAATAGACAATGACATTACAATATCCGCCCACTGAAATTCTAAAATTTGAGCAGTTACTGTTAAAGAAGCAAGGACCAAAGAAGTAAGAATAGGACTAAGAAAAATCACCATCGAAAATAGTTAGATAACTTTTAAGCGGGTAGCCATGGTTTCAAACAAGCACATGTCTGACATAGTCTATGTTTATGAATCAACGGAGGGTTGCATATACAAAGATATGACAATTTCTAAAAAAATCTTTTTGCAACTTCCAAATATTGGTATGAACTCTGAAGATCATTTTTTATGAGCAAGACAGTATGAGTATCTGTCCAGGAAAGAGAATACCTTATGATGGTAGATTACCTCGATGTAGTAGTGAGCTATATAGATTTAATTACCTTCGAATTCAATAAATGAAATATCTGGTCAATATTCATATATGATTACTTGTACTCCTCTTGATGATTTTTTTGTTGCATTCTATGGAATGAACTTGCTATTTCGAGTTACTTGCTCAAAAGAAACATACGCAATCGATCTAGATTTACCTGCAGTAACTCAAGGAGATTTTCCTCTACCCTTTGACATCCTATGGTGCATTTCAAAGAACCTGATGACTACACTGAGGTACAGACCCTACAGTTTAGTGTTGTTTCTTGCTAGTTGGGGCTCCCCAACGGAGGGAGGATCCTGAATACCTGATATTGGAGTGGTGCTCCTTGATGCTCGAACGAAGATCCTCTGAGTGCGAGAGAGTAAAGGCCCAAAATGTTCTTCATCAATTTCCTCTTGCAGAATATAAAAAAGAGCAAGTTTTAATGACAACAATTTAGGTATTATAAGCATACAAAATTTAGCAAGGAAGCAACACAAAAAGAGTAATACCTCAGACACTTTATTAATCAGAAAAAAACTTACCTTGTGATAGAATTTAGCCTCAAATTTACCAGCACGTCGGTCTAACATAGTCACATTTATTGCATCCTGACCACCTCCTAGAACCACCGAAAAACATAAACAAAAATCTTTGGCAGATGGAACACAGATGATGGTACCACTACTAAGAATCCCATGTAAACCATAACCACAGTGCATTTATCTATGGCTCAAAAAAATCAAACGTGATAAATAGTGTTCTAGTGTACATACAAAAAGAAGCCATAGGTCAAAAGCTTAAATGTCAAATGTGATAAAATACTTTTCTCCTAATGTGCACAAGAAAATTTATAATTTTATGATTTTCAGCTTTTGCCATGTGGCAAGGGAAAGTGAAATAGAAAAGACATGTATAAATAAGTTTCTGAAGAGAAACGTAATGTATCATGCGTCTGGATCAGTGTTAGTGTTCTTGTACCCCGTAGCGAGGCATGGAAAATTGATTGTCAGAGAAATTATAAATATGTTCATGATTGTCAACTTGAACAAATTCTAACCTTAGCAGATTTATCCAAGGAGCAGAAATGTGACCAATCTGAGGATTTTGATAGTGATGAAACAGTCTTCTGATGTCCAGATTCTTTATCATACTCTTTCAGCAAATGTCCAATCTACATACAACTCAAAGAGCATCCCATGAGTGATGTGAAAAATAGTCATATTATGGTGAAACAATTAGCATTTTGTACAGTGTAAAAATGGCAGAGAAAGAGCAGCATTGATATATTATATAAAAGCATAACAGGTTTGATTTTGAATCCCACACCGACTTCTAGGTTCGCCAAGAGCATAACATATTATATAACATGCTTATTTGATAGATGAGAGACAATACTGCCATCTGACACAATCACAGACTGAAAAAGATTAAAAGTTGACATTAGAGCATCCCATGGGAAAGACACTCTTATTTTCTGCTCTTGGCGGCAATGAAACACAAGTGAACTACAATTTGAGTACAATTCACTGAAAGAGGTGGCTTACGGTAATAATCTAGATAAATTTGACAAACACTGAATCATCACTTGTTGATTGGTTCCAATAGCAATAAAGCCTAACCTGTTGCAATTAACCTAAAGAACATGGAAACCCATGGAAATGGCAGAGATTGGCATACCCTTGTGGTGCTTGTACTTGATCTTGCACTACGGGCAGGCCTGGGTGTCGTCTATGCGCTCGTACTCGTTGCAGGGGCGGCACATGAGGAAGCCACAGGCATTGAAGGCAGTGAAGAGCACGTCATTCGCATCAGTAGATCTGAACACAAATGACCAATGAAGGACCAAAAAGGACGACCAGAGGGGGGGGTGAATGGGAGCCTCAAATTTCTTTTCAGAAACAAATGACCACTATGCCAGATTCAAACCCAAAAGCAAAGCAAACCCTAGTAATTTCCATGACCCTAGAGATAGGGTGGATGTCCTCAAGGAACACAACGGCACACTACGGAGTCGAGGAGCTCAACACAAAAACCGGAACACAAATCAGAAACCAACTGGAGAAACTATGGACGAAAATGCGCAACAGGTCACTGACCGGACTCTGAGTGCGCCCGGTCAAGCCTGATCGGACGCGTCCGGTCATAGAAACATTGTTTCTGGACCTCTCTATTCATGACCGGACTCTGCACAAGAGAGTGTTCGGTCAGAATAGTGACTGCTTCCGGTCAAGTTCGCTTGGCGAACAGTGATAGTGGCGCGTCCGGTCACAGCGCACCAGACGCATCCGGTCACAGCGCACCAGACGCGTCCGGTCGCACAAAAACCTCTCTAGAACTGACCGGACTCTGAGAAGAGTGCATTCGGTCAAAACCTGAGCAGTGTCCGGTCACAGCGGTCTACAGTTGTTCAACGACCAGACTCTGTGGTCAGCGTCCGCTCAAAACGACGCCAGCGTCCGGTCACCCCAAAACAGCATTGTTCAAACACCAAATCGACCCGATCTCCCTCAAATCGATCAAAAGCACTAAGGCTCAAACTTTGTGTGAGGGGTCACAAGCTAGTGAGCTACTCCTACACAACTCATGAAAGCCCAAAGAAAGATGCAATTTGAAACATGGCAAGCGGTGTTGATTGCTTCGACCCAAAAACACCTAGGAGTCCTATGCTCATCGAGCATCGTCCTGGCCATCTCAACAAGGGTCTGATTCTTGCGCTCAACAACACCGTTCTGCTGGGGGGCATAGGGAGAGGAAAACTGATGCTCAAGACCCAAAGAAGCATAGA
Source organism: Coix lacryma-jobi var. lacryma-jobi (assembly GCA_009763385.1). Classification (NCBI taxonomy): domain Eukaryota; kingdom Viridiplantae; phylum Streptophyta; class Magnoliopsida; order Poales; family Poaceae; genus Coix; species Coix lacryma-jobi. The sequence continues at coordinate 43,577,283 of CM019826.1, forward strand.
AGGTGTCAAACTAGGAATTATCAAATTATATACCATTGTCACTGCGTATAGGTCAACCTCAAAATGAAATCTCGAGCATGCGAAAAAGCCTCATCCTTTCCCTCCATAAAGAACACCCAAGAGTACCTCGAAAATTCATCCATGATCATGAGAACGTACCACTTCCCACCCACCGAGCTGACCCGAGCTGGACCAACAGTGTCCATGTGTAAGAGCTCGCCAGGTCGCTTAGTCATCACTAGCTAGTTCACAGGTGGGTGAGAAGCGGCAACCATCTTCCCATGGCAACAAGGGTGACAAACAAGGTACTTTTGAAACTTCAGCTTGGGCAATCCTCGGATTAGGCAAAGTGAACTAAGCCTTGCAAGCAAGTCAAAGTTCAAATGTCCAAGCCTCTTATGTCATTTCCACAAATCAGAAAAAGGACCAGCCACCAAACACCGAGAAGAGTCGAAAGAGCGAGAAAAATTGGCTCGGAAGACATGACCAAAAGGAATAATCCAACAAACAAGATCGCCCCAAGAATCAAGAACTCTACACAAGCCGGTTTTAAAGTGCACTTCAAAGTCGTCCCCAAGGAGTTGCAAAACAGAAAGCAAATTGAAATGCAAATTCAAAACCAGAGCAACATGCTTGAGAACAAAATTCTCATTGAATCGGACTGACCCACGAGAAACAACCTTACATTTGCTATTATCCCCAAATTTGATGTATTCCTTATGGGGCACGGGGTCGAGGCTGGAGAAAAATCTAGAACTTCCGGTCATGTGGCGCGAACAGTCGGAGTCAATGAGCCATGTGTTCTCCAACCCGAGTTTCTACATCAATAGAAAGGCAGGGAATGAGCAAATGGCACAACACTGGGGTTAGTAAACTGTGAAGGATACCAGTGTTGTGTCATCGGCCTAGAAAAGGTGTTAGGAAACACACCAAACATTCCTCCTCCCATGGGAGGATAGCGATCACCACAAGACTGAAACAATGGTCTGCTATGGAACGGAAAAACTCCCATCACACCTCGTCCCATCTGAGGATAGCGATCACCACGCTACTTAAAATGTGGTCCACTATGGGACGGTGCAACAAAGCCTCTTACAAGGGGATTACATGGAGCACGACCGAAACCTCGCTAGGCACGACCACCACCCTGTGGTCTAGCTGCCTGGGGTCTAGCTACCTGAGAGGGTGCTCCTCTAGGTCTAGCCCTCTGCCTCTAAACACCTTGATCGTGTACACCATAGGAAGGGTGGTACATGGCCTGGTTGTTCAGCTCAAACTCTCTCCAAGCATCTCTCTTCCTCCAGAAGCAAAACACTGCTAGGTGATCCTCACGGTGGCAATACTCTCACTCGAACCTCACCTCTTTTCTATGTTGTTGGTTCACTCTCTTGTGGGGGTTGCGCACTCTAGCTGGCTTCTTACCTCTCAAAAGGGGATTACTAGCGACGTCGGGTAGGGTGTCAACTGTGTTCCTAAGATGGTTAGGTTTAGGAACCCACACATGCTTTTGAAGTGGAGCTCTCGGGGGTTCTACAAAGACCCATCTTGGGTGATAGGCTTGGATGGCTTAGGTGAAGTGATCTTGGTTAGCTTCGGGGTAGCGGATGGTTTCTCACTCAGGTTCAGTCCGCTGCACTCACCAATCTTCACAAAGAAATTAGCGCCCTTCCCACCTATAGAAAAGCCTAATCCCGAACCACCAGTTCCCCACCTGAACTGGCTGATCATCATGCCTAACTGCGGCTCGTTGCATGATACCCACCTCAAGATAGACCGAAGGTATGTGTTTTCCTCCTTGGTTTGCATCTTGTCATGTCGATAGTTGGCAATCTCAAGCTCCAACCCCTCACATTGCTCACACCGAGCGACACTGGCACTAACTGAGCTAGCCATCTCAAACTTGGCAAGCTTGGCACTCATCTCTGCCAACTCAGTTTGCAAGCCTGGACAGGACTTGCACACACCAACAAGGAAGGCCTAGCCTTCACCTCCTTAAGCTCTTTCTTCAGAGTGGGGCACACCTTGCAGTCACCCACCAAGTCAAGCCTCAACTGCAACTCATCGTGCTCATCGATCTAAAAGAGGCATACTTGGTACGAAGGGTGGCAAGATCAGTCATGTGCACCACACACTCCTCATCCTTAGTCACACGCACCTCTGAACGCGCAAACTCAAGATCCCTAAGCGCTACAGCTAACTTCTCCTTATACTCTCTACATTTCCTAGCTGCATGCCTAAGTAACTTGTCCTGACTAAGCAAAGCGGCATTCAAGGTCTCAAGCTCAACAGTGAGATGGTCAACGGTAGAAGAGGTCGATACCTCAGATGTAGTGTCGTCGTCGCCGTTATGCTCACCCGAACGCGTGTTCGCCTCCTCACCCAACGCCATGGTGTAGAGGCCTACAAGAAATCTGGGCTTCTATGATGTTTTTTAGGATTATGGCACACCTTCTGTGACAACAGCATATCATCACAAAAGGGGTACAGTGACACGAAAAAGTCTGTAATTGTCACAATCAGTTTGTCATAGAAGGACCATCCATCTATGACAAACTAAGCATGACAATTACATGCTTTTTCGTGTCATTGTACCCCTTCTATGACGATATGCTATTTTCACAGAAGGTGCGTCATAATCCAAAAAATCTTCACAAAAGCCCAGATTCCTTGTAGGTGGAGTTAGCGAAGAAGCACAGGCCGTTGAAGCGGTCCTCTGTTTTCCTCTCGAACTCGTCGTCACTGGAAGGAGCATTGCGATCATCGGAGTCATCGTCGAGGTTGCTGATCGACGCGAGGAAAGCACGTTCTTGCACCTTGGCCTTCTTGTAGGACTTCTCCTTGAGGGCCTCCTTGTCAAACTTGCCCTTGGCCTTCTTCTTGCCGGCGGTGTATTCGTGCTTGTCTTTGTGCCTGGAGTTGTTGTTCCGACCTGGGAAGACCTTGTCGCGCTTGGGGCAGCTCGTGACTAAGTGGTCAGGGTCACCACACCCGAAGCATCCATCCTTCACACCACCACACTGGCGGTTCAAACGGTTGTGAAACCGCAAAAACCGGCTGATGATGAGCGCGAGCTCGTCATCGCCTAACACCTCCACCTGCTCTTCTATCACTGAAAGCAAAGAAGACAAAGCAAAGGACAGTGGTGAAGTGTTAGCGGAAGAAGTCGACTCATGCTTGCTTGAGACCAAAGCCATGGTGTGTGAAGATGGGTTCTTCAGCTTGGCCTGGGTCTGCAGGTTTATCTCAGTGGACTTGAGCTTGTTGAACATGGTGAGGGTGTCATAGCCAGGTGACTCAATGAGAGTGGACACCTTCACCTTCCATACCTTCCGATCAAGGGCATATAGTAACTTGAGTGCCTCTCATGATCATCATAAGGTAGGATGGCCCGATTGGCACGCATCTTGTTCAAAATCATCTAAAAATGTGCGAACATGCTGTCAATTGACTCTCCCTCCAACTGAGTGAAGTTCTCGTACTCTTGCTTGTACATCTCGAAGAGTCTGGTCTTGACCTAAACAGTCCCCTTGTGATAGCTCTGAAGCTTCACCCAGATCTCCCGAGCAGTCTCTAGCTCAGAGACACGCTCAAACATAGGAAGAGAGATGTTGGCCAAAAGCACGTTACGGGCCTTGGTGTTCGCGTTATGCTGGTCAATCTAGAACTGACCCACGTGAGTCGCAAGCACCTCGTAGTTCGCGTCGTCACATATCTCCCAAATAGAAGAATGGGGCTTTGCCAGAACCACACTCCATGTCGCCTTCGTGGATTTGGAACCGGTTAAGGTGGAAAGATCCTTAACCCGCTCTGGTACTAATTGAAGGACCGAAAAGGGAGACCAAAGGGGGTGAATGGGAATCTCAAATTTCTTTTTAGAAATGAATGGCTACTGTCCCAGATTCCAACCCCAAAAGCAAAGCAAACCCTAGTAATGTCCATGACCCTAGAGATAGGGTAGATGTTCCCAAGGAACACAATGGGACACTATGAAGTTGTGGAGCTCAACACAAAAACCGGAACACAAATCAGAAACCAACCGGAGTAACTGTGGACGAAAACATGCAATAGGTCAATGGTTGGACTCTGAGTGCGTCCGGTCAAGCCTGATCAGATGAGTCTAGTCACAGAAACACTGTTTCTCGACCGGACTCTGCACAAGGGAGCGTCCGGTCAGAACAGTGATTGCGTTCGATCACAGCGCACCAGGCGCGTCTGGTCGCACAAAAACCTCTCTGGAACTGAATAGACTCTGAGAAGAGTGCGTCCGGTCAAAACATGAGCAGCGAACGATCACAGTGGTCTACAGCTATTCAACAACCGAACTCTATGATCAGCGTCCCGTGAAAACGACGCCAGCATCCGGTCACCCCGAAATAGCACTGTTCAAACACCGAATTGACCTGATCTCCCTAAAATCAAAAGCACTAAGGCTCGGACTTCATGTGAGGGATCACAACCAAGTTAGTGAGCTACTCCTATGAGATCATGGCTCAAACCTAACTGCAAATCAGTGAATCAAAGAAAATCAGTGAAGAACGAGCAAAACGCAATCCAACACGAAATCCGCCCGATCTGTGTGCTCGTGAGGAATTGCAGAAAATCCTTCAGTAAAAAGATGTCTCTCACAAAGATGCACAAGATGGTTCGAACGGATTTTCAATCCATCCCTCAAATCAAGCAAATTCGAGAAAGATCAAAAGAGGCAAAATGAAGAACACGAAGAACAAAACATGATTGCAAAGATTTTAGCAAAAGTCCCAATGAGGAGACAAGGAGATTACGGTCTCCTTTCCTAAAATCAAAATACACAGAGGAATTATGTCGTCTCTGTGGATCATAAGTAGCTAGAGAAGGAAGCCCTAACAGATGAAAGCTAGAGTCTGGAGAATGAAATGTTGCAAGGATAAATGAGATGAGGAGTGTCATCTTATTTATAGCCTATTACACAATACCCCTTCTACCCCTAGATACATAGATCAAACTAGCTAACCCTAGGGGCATTCTAATCCAACTCTGTCAGGAATCCTAATCAACGGTCATGTGCCTTCCTCATCGGTCGCTTCCCCTCGACGCAAGCTCCCCGATGCCACCATGTGTCGTCCCGACAACCGCCGTGCCTCCTCACCACTAGCTTCGCCTCAACGCAAGCCTCGTGGTGCCACCACGCGTCATCCTGTTTCGCTTAGGAACCTCCGCTGGGTTTTGAAGGCTCAAACTGGCAAACCCGCCACCCTGATTTTTGAGGCCTAAACTCAGAAACCAGCCACCTCAGGTTTTGAGGCCCAAACATGGAAACCATCGCTGGCGGTTTTTCGAGGCTCAACCACCAAACCCGTGTCGTAGATGGAGCATGGGTCTCTCGCCCCATCGCCGACACCGATGTCGATGCATGTCCAGCCTCCGCCAAGCATGACGCCTTCGCCTTCCTCCCTAACTCGTTCGACAGCACTTGCATCTCCCATGCAAGCTAGTGTCTGGCCTCCGCCAGATGACATGGCGCCATCGCCTTCCATCTTGACTCGACCGATCCCGTTGCACATCCCATGTACTCTTGCTTATTGCCGCCAAGTGCCAGCTATCGCAACTGGTCCTCCGGCCCTCCAGTCTGTCAGTGCAAGCCTCATGTCCGCCCTTCGCCACTCCCGGTCCATCGGCATGACACGTCTCTACTAGACCTTCACCTCGCCATCGACCATTGCCTCTGAGCTGCACACCTGCACAACAACATAACCAAGAGACATGTTGCCCACTCATGCCAACACGTGAGCCTGTTGATCAATCACTCATCACAAAGGGCCGAACCACAAACACACATATCAACCTTGTGTTTGCAACCAAATAGCTAATTAGGGTTCAAGTGCTCATGTTCGCACTGCAATAGGAAGGCTCGACTGAGAAGAGGTCGAGGCGACGCGGTGACAGGGTAGGCTAGCACCTTAGCCAGGTGAGCAGGGCGGCGCGGTGTCAATCGTGGCCCAGCCCCGCCTCCCCTCACATGTCCCGACCACCTGGTGCAACTGCGCAGGCACCGGAGGAAGAGGGGAAGGGTGTGAGCCGTCGAGGAGCGGACTTCGATGGAGAGAAGAGGCTCGAGCGGGATGGCCATCGGGACAGCGGGGAAGGGCGTGCCTCGGGCCGGCCCGAAGGCGTACAGAGCTCATCGGGCCCACCAGGCCTGCCAGTGAAATATACTTGTATATATATATATATTTATTTACATTTATAAATATATTTATATATATATATCGGGTCAGGCCGGGCCGACCTGCCGTGCCTAGGGCTGGCCGACCGGGGCCCGACAGCTACCGGGCTGCGTCGGGCCAAAAATCTGGGCTACGAACCGTACCATCGGGTCTCGATCTTTCTGATAATCTTTAAATACAACACAACATTTAATATGGGCTGAAAATTATTAATCATTAAATATAATATAGGTGTAACCCATATTATATCTAATAATCCCCACCAAGTTCTAGGATTCATAAGAAATGCTCTCAAAACTCTATCGTTTGATATATTAGTGTTTTATGTGAAGGCTGTTAAGTTGAACATCCACCTAGAACAAAGGTTATACTTCTTCATAATTAAACAATGGACTATGCCTTGAATTGATAGTTTTGTGTGAAACAAGTTTCACCTAGGTTCTTAACTAACACTGAGTTGCCAACAAGATTCCCCATTGGTCCATATAAGTCATACTTTGTCCCATTCATGAGTGTCTAGAGATCACCCAAATCTCATAGAGGGTGATTAGCAGTCAAACTCATATAGGTGTGTTCCTCAGATGATGTTCTGTAAGACAACATCTTTGCTTCTCATAAGCCAATTGGAACACATTAAGGTAAAACCATCATACCTTACATAATAGGAAAGAAGTGCACTTGACATGGACCTTTTAAAGGGCCTTTCCTCATAGTCTACCACATGATTGTTTCACCATTCTACTTCACAGGATCTCCGATCACATAGAATAGGTTACCACTCTGATAAACTTTATGTGGGTCTCAAGCTCATCTCACTTGATGCACTATCTATCACATTGCGTGATAGTCCCTTAATGAATTGATCTGCCAGATTTTTAGACGTATGGACATAATCCAACGTTATAACACTGGAGTTTCTCAGTTTTCCGACAGATTTTAGGCGCCTCTTAATATGCCTTGTGGACTTCATGTAATCCTTCAAACTGTTTATCTTGACTATCACAGTCTGGTAATCACAATTCATAAAAATAGCCAGTTTAGGCTTTTCTACTACCGGTAAATCCATCAGGAGTTCACGAAGCCACTCAGCCTCTGCGCCAGCAGTATCTAAAGTTGTGAGTTCTGCTTCCATTATAGACTTCATTAAGACAGTCTGCTTGAAAGACTTCTAGGAAACAATGCCACCTCCAACCAAGAACACATATCCACTTTGTGGCATGTAGTTCATCAGTATCAGATATCCAATTCGCATCACAGTAACTCTCTAGTACCTTTGGGTACTCGGTATAGTGAATGTCGTAGCTCATAGTACCTTTTGAACAGTGCAATACTCTTTCAAGAGCATGCTAGTGATTATCTCCCGGATTTGATACAAACCGGCTAAGCTTGTTCACAACAAATGAGATACCAGACCCTGTAGCACTAGCCAGATACATGAGTGAACTGATAATTTGGGAGTATCTCAATTGATCCCTTGCTATTCTCTGATTTTTCCTCAATAGCATAGTGGGGTCATAAGGCGTAGGAGCAAGTTTGCAGTCATTAAATCCAAAGCGACTCAAAACCTTTTCCACATAATGGGATTGCAAAAGTGGAATCCCACCATTACCTTCTCTTAATAGCTTGATATTAAGAATAACATCAGCCTCTCCCAAACCTTTTATCTCAAAGTTATTGGACAAAAAATCCTTAACCCCCTTGATCACATCAAGGCTAGTTCCAAAGATCAATATGCCATCCACATATAAACACAAGATCACAACTTCACCCCCACCAACCTATAGTACACACATTTGTCAGCTTCATTTACAACAAAGCCAGCAGATGTTAAAGTTCTATCAAACTTCTCATGTCATTGCTTAGGTGCTTACTTTAGGCCATACACTTTACACTCTTGACCATTTGCTATAACCCCATCCGGTTGACCCATATAAATCTCCTCTTCTAACTCTTCATTAAGGAACGTTGTCTTAACATCTATCTGATGAATGATAAGGCTATGAGAAGCTACCAGGGAAAAGTAACGCTCGAATTGTGGTCAATCCAGCAACATGTGAGTAAGTATCAAAGAAGTCTTCTCCTTCTTTATGGGTATCACCCTTGGCCACAAGCCTTGCCTTGTAACCTCTCAATAGTACCATCAAGCCTAAGCTTTTTCTTGAACACCCATTTGCATCCTATAGGTTTATGCCCATAAGGACGTTTGACAACTTCCCAAGTTCCATTAGACATAATTCAATCCATCTCACTCCATACTGCTTCCTTCCATAAGTCAGCATCAGGAGAGGAATATGCCAATTTAATGGTCATCGGTGTGTCATCCACAAGGTACACAATGTAGTCATCACCAAAAGACTTAGTAGTCCTTTGTCTCTTGCTATTTTGAGTAACTACATTGTCATCCTCCTCAAGATTTTGCATATGGGGTTCCTCAACATGTTTTATCGAAATAAATTGCTCATGGGGAATTATAGATTCATGACTAGATGTGCTAGGTGCATTTTTCATAGGCAATTCATTCTCATAAAATGTAGCATCTCTAGATTCCATAGCATGTCAGATACTCTAGAGTTTATAATTAAGAACCTATATACAATGTTGTGAATAGCATAACCAAGGAACACAATAAATAGTTTTAGGTCCAAGTTTGTGCTTTTTGTTGATTAGCACATTCACTTTGGTCAAACAACCCCAGGTGCGAAAATAGAAGAGATTTAACCTTTTCTTTTCCCATTCCTCGAATGGTGTAATTTTTTATTCTTTGTAGGAACTCTATTTAGGACATGACACACTGTCAAGATTGTGTCACCCCACCATTTCTTAGATAGTCCCAAACTAACATGTGTTAACCAAGTCTGTTAGAGTGTGGTTCTTTCTTTCGGCAATACCATTGGACTATGGTGAATATGATGGTGTCCTCTCATGAATAATTCTATGTTCTATGCAAAATTCAAAAAAAATCATTTGAAAAGTATTCTCCACCACGACCAGACTTTAACGTTTAATTTTCCTCTCAAGTTGATTTTCTACTTCAGCTTTATAGGTCTTAAAATAATGCAACGCTTCATCTTTTGATTTTAACAAATACATGTAACAAAATCTCACCCCCATTAATCAAATAAACCCATGGACAAGCCTAGTGAGCCCATCCATGAGCCCGTCGAGGCCAACCACACCATGAAGATCTCACCCGCTAGGATCTGCCACCGCTGGGTCCACGCCACCCACCTTATCAACTAGATCTGGGCACCGGGAGGAGAAGGGTGTCAGATCAGGCGCCGAGGAGGTGGGGACGGATCTGTCGCTGTGGAGGAGAAGGGTGTCAGATCTACCATCGAGGTGGAGGAGGGTGTTGGATCAGCCAAGCGTGGAGAAGGTGGAGGCTGGATTCACCGCTGAGGAGGAGGTTGGTGCCAGATCCTCCGCGGGGGAGAAGGAGTTTGCCAGATCCGTCGTTGAGCAGGAGAAGGGTGTCGGATCTGCCGTCGGGGTGGAAGAGGGTGTTGGATCCATCGTCGTGCCGGGAGGAAGTGGGGTTGGATCTGCCGATGGGGAGGGGGAGGGTGCCGCATCCACATCCCCATGTGTGCCGCCGGGTGAGACAGTCCATGCTCACCGCCGTGGTGGAGCCATACCACCATGGTGGGAGCGAAGAGGGGCGTTGTTGACGCTCACTAATGCTCATAATTAACCAACAACTATTGCATGAAATGACACTAAATGAATTACAAAGCATAGTTGTAGGGTTTGAAACTAACAAGTTCCACGAGTTTTGGTGTTCTCCCTTGTTTTGTAGGATATCAATATTTCACCATATAAAAGTATCTCAAGTGATGAATTGGAGTACACCATGGCGAAGAGCTCGTCGAGATGATCGAAACGGACATATCATTTGCTATATTCGGAGTCCCGGATGAAAAGATATTAATTTCGCAACAAAATCTGCAAAAGAAGTATCTAGAAGACAGCAGAAGACACCACGAGGCGGCCCGCCACGGGGGCCCACTGGGCCAGACCGACCGGTCCCACCCCATGACCGATCGGTCGGCCACGAAGGCCGTTTCGCCTCCGCCTTCTGGAACCTTCTTCCACCGCCTCCTAGGATGCATCTCCACCGTCCCTGAAGTCATTTTGATCCAACGGTGGGCGATAAATGTGACGCGGATCGATGACGTGGCAATTCCTTGCCCCCTACTCCATCTAGGACTATATAAGAGACCCCAGGGGCGCCCCCAAGAGCCATCTCCATCTTCATTATTCATCTCCACATCAGAAACTAGGGTTTCAATTAGAAGTAGAGATCCCTCTAGATGAATCTCTTCTAGTTCATCTAGAATTAGATCTAGTTCTAGTTCTTCTAGTTCTAGTTCTTGTTCTAGTTGTCTAGTTCATCTAGTTGTAATTAGAGATTGGATTAGAGAGAGGAGAAGGAGAGAGCTGAGGAGGAGCCGGATCTGTCGGATCTTTCTCGACATTGTATTGGTGCAACATCTGGTTCGTCTTCGAGTAATCTCTAGGTTCTTCATTTACTACTTCTAAGTATTATATTTAATTTTAGTTCTTACTTTATTTTATTTACTGGATCTCCAATCGTATTGAGTGCTCTAGTTATCGTATGTAATTAGAGTAGTAAGCGTTATTGTAGACACGGTGTCTAGACTAGGGTTTACCTGAGTTTGTGCCCAATCCTCCGGATAGTTGTGGTAGCTACAGGGGTGACAACTTTGTAGATTGTTATAATCCACCACGTTAGGGTTGGTGTTTTCGTAGAGCTTTTTGGCAGCCTTCTCCCGGTTACCCTTTTCCCAGTCTTTTTTGAGAATCGGAAAGGTACTGTTGCTCCGAAGTAAGTAAGGTATAGTGAGCCTTTGATTAAATAGACCCGCCTAGAAAACCCTTATATCCCTCTCTAACCGCATTACCATTCTTTTCTTGGACGTTCTTAATTCTTCTATTACACTTCATGTTCCCCGTGGAAATCGATACCCTGGAATACTCTCGGGTGAAAGCTACATCGGTATCCATGCGCTTGCGGATTTTTTTCTATGTGCGTTTAAAATACCCAATAAGCTTTCTGGCGCCGTTGCCGGGGAACATTAGCTGTTCTAGAATCGAACCAGGATCGTCCGTGTTTCTTTTCTTTTACCACCTTTTTCTTATCACCACCTTTACCTCACCACCACACTTCTTACCACATGGATTTCACTCCTATCTTAAAATTCTTTGCTCCAAAGGATGACTTGTTGGAGCCTCCACCATCATCACACCTCATTCATATAGATGGCTATGAGCTTCGCCCTGCTCTTATAGCCTTGGTTCGGGAAAAATCCTTCTCTGGATCAGAAGACGAAGATCCATACACCCACCTTAGGGAATTTGAGCAATTGTGTTCTTGTCGGACTATTGCTGGCATGACACAAGAGACCATAAAATGGAAACTATTCCCGTTCTCCCTTTTGGGAAGAGCGAGAAAATGGTATGATCATTCCGTAAGGAGCCTAAATGGAAATTGGGATGAACTTCGGGACAACTTTTGTCTTGCTTTCTTCCCTATTTTTCGAATCACTGATCTTAGAATCGAAGTTCTTACATTTAAACAAAAAGAGAAGGAGACACTAGAAGCAGCTTGGGCTAGGTTCATAAGCCTTACCAATTTTGGCCCAAATCTTTCCTTACCTGACCATGTCCTACACTTTCACTTCTATCATGGTCTTAGCAAGGAAGCTGCTCTACATCTCGATTTAGCTTCTGGAGGATCATTCTCACATAAACTTGTTAGTGAAGGAAGAGACATCCTTGAGAAAATCCTTGAAAATACTCCTTGCACTAGCACTTTTGACGAATTCCCAGAAGAAGAAGAAGTCGAGCCCAATCCCGACCAACACGAGGAGAAACACACAACCAAATTTGAAATTCCTTCAAATCCTTCTAATAATTTGGTTGTCACAAAACCTTCCGTAGAGAAAACATCCCACACTTTAGAAAATGATGAACCCCATCCTTCGGTGTTCTTCTCTGAAATCAAGGAAGATGATATCAAAGAGCATGGAAGTTGCTTCATAAACACCTCTTTAAATCCATGCTCATATGAAACATCTCCTGATTCAATTGGTGTGTCTAACATTGCCACACTCGAGATTTTCAACCCTCAATTGGTGTGTCTAACATTGCCACACTCGAGATTTTCAACCCCCTCACATTTTCTGTTTACAAAAACTTCAAAAGGGGGTGATTGTCAATGCATATGTTTATCACAAATTTTGTAGATCTCGTTGTGCTCTTAAGTTGGTGTTGGAGGGGAAACCACTTCACCAAATCAGATCTTGAAGGTTTCCCAAAGACAAGCTTAGTGACCTAAAACAAGCACTTTTCAGATCAGTGTTCACCTTCCTTTTATGCTGCCCTTGTGTAATGAGCGTAGAGATATAATTGTTAAAATATTCCTTCGGGTACTCTTGTCACTAACCTTTCCAGGTATGGAGCAAAGAGTTCGAAGGAATGACAAACACAAGGTATGTCCAACTAATCATCATGCAACATTGAATTACATTCATCCAATCTTGATTTTTACAAATCTAAGCTTGGGGGATACACTTTGTAAGAACATCTCTTACCATGTTGCTATGTTGGTTGCCCCTACCTTTAAGACATGCTCATGTGCTATACACTAATCATGTTCTCTCATCACCATTTGAGTGAATCTCTTTAATGCTTTAATGCTACTATCATTTGCTATAGTATATGTTTAGGTTTGAAGTACTTTCATACATCTCTTAAATTAAGCATGGTGCCTAGTTTAGGAGTGATGATCTTGCTTTCAAAGGCTTTTAAATTAAGCATGGTGCTTAGGTTGAAACGCCTTCCTAAATCAAATTATATGTGGTGTCTAGGTTGGTTTTTGAGCCGATAGTATGCTATAGTGGATGTTGGATATTTTGTTAGACTAACCCCTGCAGGAAAACTTTCAATACCAATTTGGGAAAGTCCTGAGATGAACTCACTTTGGAGAAGAAGAGACACATGAACTTCAACAACTTGCGCAAGGGAGACATAGAAATGAGATCCGTAGAACAAGACAAAAGATAAGTGCCACAAAACAATACCTACAATCAAAGCACTCACTCCATGGAAATAGATAAACAAGTCTAAGCTGGGCCACTAGAAGACAAAGACCATCATTGAGGGCACTCGTCTCTAAACCCTTAGATCAAACAGTACAAACACAAGCAGTGAGAACTTATCTTGTCTTCTAACACAAGAGCTAGTTTGGGGAATGAAGTGGAACGACTTCAACAACACCAAGGTCTACAAATTCAACACATGAACATGTTGTTAAAGAAATTTGGGCATCCACCTTCCTCACAAGCCAGCTTGGGGGAGACACAATTTTGTTGTCTAGATCTGCTTAAAGGGGAGGACGGAGAAATCCAGCTTCAACACTTTGATCAGTACAGACCACTGGACGCTATCCCAATCAAGAAGAAGAATATGATCCCCCACTCATTCTTGGAAGATCGTTCTTGAAAACCTTCAATGTTGTCATCTATGTCGGAACTAGAGAAATCCACTTTTGGATCTTTGACCAAAAGGTTCACTACCGCTTCAACAATTACACCATTTATGAACAGCCAAAGAAAACCAAGAGAAGACATTGACTCAATCGACAAAGGAAGAACCAACTGCCAGGAATTAAGGGGATATCATAAAGAATGAAGCCACTGCACCACAAGAAGTAGAAGATGGAGAAACAGTACCTAAGCCTACAAATCAAGAAAATAGTTGACAAAGTCTCCATCATCTGGATCTGTTGAGGACAAGACTCAGCTGGCTCACTATGAGATAAGCAAGAGAAGACAAGCTATTCATGAAGAACAACCAGCCAGACAAGAGAAGCTTCCACAAGGTGGTTCGACACATCACTCTTCAATGATAAAGGTAACATCTCAAGGTATGTGACCATCACTTTAAAAAGCTTCTCCTTAATTCTAGTCTACGCATAAATAAGAACCAAACATGTTTAAGTTGCACCTCACAAGATCCAACCTAATCAACTCAACATGTTCAGTTCTTTACTCTTTATTCCTAGCTTCACTCTCTTGATGTCACTATCTTAACCAATGAGCTAAAATGTTGTGCATCCTACCTTTGGAAGATGATATATCACAATCATGAAAAGATCGACACATTATGCATAGATTATCTTTCCTTGGGTTAAACAATCTGATCTATTAAATATTTTTAAGATGCTACTTTAATGCTCATCATCTTTTTGATCCTATCACTCATGTTAAAATTGAATTGAACACATAAACAACAAGTTCATCTTGTTCAATGTGCCTAAGGTTAGAGAGGAGTGAATAAAACTTTTGGTTTTGTTGGTGTTTTTCCACCAACAGAGCCCATGCACTTGATCTCTACCTTGTCTTTATGAGCAGGACACACTCTTGAGCAAAACATAGAGGAGTTTGTCAACTCCCACATTCTATAGAGTGAAGGTCTTGGATCTACAAGAACTAGCACACTAAGCAAGATGTTGTCAGCTTCCACAACTAATGCTTCACTTCAAATGGCTGGACGAACAAAGAACATGGGTGACACCATATCAAGAGGTGTAGTTATCAAGGTCTACATATCAAGATCAAATGATGCACCTCAGGAATGAACATGGTGAGAAGTCCCGTTCAGAGGACTTAAAACATTGAACCCTCGCCGAAAGGTAAAATCGGTAGTTATCTATATTTATCTTTTCTACTTTAATTTCTCTTTTTACATGTTTACTTTCTATCATTTGCATAATCATTTCTCCATAGCATGTTTACATTTCTGCATTAACATTGCATAAAAAAAGAAAATAAAAATATTACACTACATCATAAAATTAAACTTAAAGCCCCATGTGAATAATTCTATGGTGTGTAAAACCCCACATGAAATATTCACCGTGGTGGCATAAAAAATAAAAATAAAAATGCATTCATTTTGTTAAATTGTCATTGCATAATAGAAAATAATAATAATAAATAAAATATTGAGAAAGAGATCTTACTGAAACTCTAGACAACTAAGGCTTGAGTGGCCAACCACTAACGCTTAATCTGTTCCACAAGTCTTGTTGTCTATTTGAGTTTCACAGGATTGAAAAACCAAGAAAAGTTGATGAGCAAGTGGATGTTCTATCCACTATTGGAGCACTGTTTCCACAACCATCAACATCAATCAAAGCTCCGACAGAGGAAACACATTTCCACCGCCAGTCCGCTACATGGCAAGATTGAACGACTATGATAACATTCAGCTTGGGGGAAAGCACCCCTTGTATCCAGGTAAGTATCCTTATCCTCTTAAGTTTTCTTTCTATACATAAATAAAATAAAATGAAAAAATATGGGCACATGAAGGCTCACCATTAATTAAAAACAAAAAATATATATATGGGCACATGAAGGCTCAACGCTATTAAGGGAACCGGCTTGGGGGAGACGGACCCCGTTATCTTCGTAATCCAGGTATGTCTTATTCACTATCTTAGTTATTTATAATAAGTGTGTTAGGTTAAATAAATACTATGTTAAGTTTGCTTAGTTGTTTTAATAATAAAAGAAGAACTCTCTCTCTAATCTTTTACATGAAAATGATGAATAGTTGCTGCATCTAATTTCTTTCAAGTACCTAGCCTTCAAAGCATGAGTTCTTCTGATTAATAATGATGCTTAAAAATAAAATTAAATATATGGGTAGCAAATGCTTGATCCAGAGTCTAGGTAATTGATAGATATGACATGTGATGATCTGAGCTGCTATTATCTTGTTCTAAACAACACTAGAGTTCCGGAGATTTCTCAATATAAATATGACTAATAATGGCATTGAGTTAAACTAAGCTTTGTTGACCCTATGAGAAGTTAAAATGCTATTGAATTGAGATCACTTACACATTCCATCCATTTTCCACATAAATGCTCATAATTATTTGTTCCTATCCTCTCAAAAGTTTGTTAGAAACATGTGGCTATTAATATATATATATATATTCGAGGAAATAAAAAGGGACAAGTGTGCGAAACCTCAAAAAGATAGATCCTGAGGAAATAAAAAGGGACAAGTGTCCGGAACCTCGAAAAAAAAGAGAAAAAAAAGAGAATATCAGAAAAAAATGGGCATGTGCCCGATAGTAGAATTAGCCAATAGCCATGTGTCTCTGATAAACAGAAGAGAGTGACATTCAAAAGAGCATCCGCCTTCATTGTCCATACACATGCACTTCTCGATTCAATGGTATGGTTGACTTTCTCTTTGGATCCATTGTTTAATTTGGCAACATATGTTTTTAACCTTTTTGAAAAAAAAAAACTCTGGGATAATGGTGAAGTGAAAGAGCAAGAGACATAGTGCTTGATTTGATCGTTCTATCTTTCAATTACTCGAGATTCAAGGTAAAGTACTAAACCCCGTGATAAATAATATGATATCTTTATGAGAACTTTTGTTTGAATGCTTGTGTACTTGTTGGAAGTTCACATATTGCAGCAACTCCTGATCCATTGTTGAGATTGGCTTTGCTCGGGACTAGCAAAGGTTAAGCTTGGGGGAACTTGTTGACACTCACTAATGCTCATAATTAACCATCAACTATTGCATGAAATGACACTAAATGAATTACAAAGCATAGTTGTAGGGTTTGAAACTAACAAGTTCCACGAGTTTTGGTGCTCTCACTTGTTTTGTAGGACATCAATATTTTACCATATAAAAGTATATCAAGTGATGAATTGGAGTACACCATGGCGAAGAGCTCGTTGAGACGATCGAAACGGACATATCATTTGCTATATTCGGAGTCTCGGATGAAAAGATATTAATTTCGCAACGAAATCTGTAAAAGAAGGATCTAGAAGACAGCAGAAGACACCACGAGGCGGCCCGCTAGGGGGGCCCACTGGGCCAGACCGGCCGGTCCTACCCCATGACCGACCGGTCGGCCACGGAGGCCGTTTCGCCTCCGCCTTCTGGAACCTTCTTCCACCGCCTCCTAGGATGCATCTCCACCGTCCCTGAAGTCGGTTTGATCCAACAGTGGGCGATAAATGTGACGTGGATCGATGACGTGGCAATTTCTTGCCCCCTACTCCATCCAGGACTATATAAGAGACCCTAGGGGTGCCCCCAAGAGCCATCTCCATCTTCATTATTCATCTCCACATCAGAAACTAGGGTTTCAATTAGAAGTAGAGGTCCCTCTAGATGAATCTCTTCTAGTTCATCTAGAATTAGATCTAGTTCTAGTTCTTCTAGTTCTAGTTCTTGTTCTAGTTGTCTAGTTCATCTAGTTGTAATTAGAGATTGGATTAGAGAGAGGAGAAGGAGAGAGCTGAGGAGGAGCCGGATCTGTCGGATCTTTCTCGACATTGTATTGGTGCAGCATCTGGTTCATCTTCAAGTAATCTCCAGGTTCTTCATTTACTATTTCTAAGTATTATATTTAATTTCAGTTATTACTTTATTTTATTTACTGGATCTCCGCTCGTATTGAGTGCTCTAGTTATCGCACGTGATTAGAGTAGTAAGCGTTAGTGTAGACACGGCGTCCAGACTAGGGTTTACCTGAGTTTGCGCTCAATCCTCCGGATAGTTGTGGTAGCTACACGGGTGACAGCTTTGTAGATTGTTATAATCCACCACGTTAGGGTTGGTGTTTTCGTAGAGCTTTTTGGCAGCCTTCTCTCGGTTACCCTTTTCCCAGTCTTTTTCGAGAATCGAAAAGGTATTGTTGCTCCGAAGTAAGTAAGGTATAGTGAGCCTTTGATTAAATAGACCCGCTTAGAAAACCCTTATATCCCTCTCTAACCGCATTACCATTCTTTTCTTGGACGTTCTTAATTCTTCTAGTACACTTCACGTTCCCCGTGGAAATCGATACCCTGGAATACTCTTGGGTGAAAGCTACATCGGTATTCGTGCGTTTGCGGATTTTTTTTCTGTGTGCGTTTAAAATACCCAACAGGCGCTGGCTTGGTGGGAGGGAGAGAGAGGAGAGGCACTGGCATGGTGGGAGGGAGAGGGAGACGGCGCTCACCGTGGCTAATAATGGAATGAGGGAGAGGGATGAGAGGATGAGAGTGAGTGAAACCTAAAGTTTCGTATATATATACTCCGAGAAACATATAGGGCCAAGGTAGGTTTTTCTAAATCGTAGTGGGCTTGGCCACATTAATGGAGGCAGCCTTTTTAATAAGAAGCCCGCCTCCGTAAATAGATTTTAGTAGGCTATTGTTTTTTAACTGCCTCAGTAAATTGATTTTACGAGGCAATTGATTGTGACCGTCTCGGTTAATCTCAGGCCTTAACCAAGGCGGTTAAAAAGCCCGCCCGCCTCCGAGGCTATTTTCCAAACACCTCGCTTATTTTTTTTCTGTAGCCTCTGACCGGATGCGAACCGCGCGAGCCCATTGGGACCTTCTTCCCAACGAGATCCAGCCAGAGCTCCTTTGGTCGGCTTCGAACCGTGTGAGCCGGACCTGACTTCCTCCTTCCCAGCAAGATCCGGCTCCATATCCTCCGACAGGCAACGAACTATGTGAGCCCACAACAACCTACTTCCTCACATGCATGAGTCTGGCAACAACGATGCTCAGTTGGAAAGTGGCAGTTATGGTGGGCCCAGGCGGGAGATTGCATCTCCCCCTTTATTTGAGGAGGGATGGAGAGGATGTTGGTGACCACAAAAAAATGGAGGTTATTGGGGACTGATGAAGCAAAGAAAATACCTTATCTCTCTCGATATGACAGTTTAATGAGAATGATGGGTAATATTGGGGAATTGTTAGATGATGTAAGTATAGAAGAATCTTTGTGTACATTTTTAGTCATCAACACATGGTACCTAATTTACGAGAAGGTAATTTTGCTACACTTTGTGGCGGCAACTAAATAGTTGTCAAATTCTATCAGACGACGGCTATATTTTTAGTCATCGACACATGGTACCTACGTCAAATTCTGTCAGACTTGTCTAACCTTAGATGTGGTGGCAAGTTACGGCTAGCAAACAAACAACGTCGAAATGTTATTTTTGCATACAACTTGAGGGAAAAACAATGAAGAACGTAGCCATGCAACAGGCGGCGATCATCTCTACGCTTCATAAACGGGCAACATGTGTATAGTATAGTATAACACAGAATATAACATCGTCATAAATCATAAGTCAATTCGTACCCTTCATGCCTTCTCCTTCCAGCCAAGTAAACAAAGCAAAGATTAGTTATATATTATGTGTCTCTCCCAGTATATATATATTAGAGAACCACTTGACAGGCACCTGGCATATGTATATACAATCGACTGTTCCACCTTGCATTGTACACAGCTGATTTGGCATCCGAGTCACTGCCGACTTGTCTATACGTGACTGGTCGACCAAAGCTGTATCCAATGGGGATCGAGAAACAGATAATGTAAGCATTTGTTTACACGGTTTTTTATTCACATATACTAGTATAAAATAATCTCAGATGGCTCTGCATGTGATGACGACTCTGCTAATGACAGGTTATTGTAAAGAATTCGTCGAAAGCGGCAGATCTTCCTCGAAGCCATATATATTTTGTTGGGTGGATTGACAATGCCCGTTTGGACGGGACGACGGGTTTAAAATAAGGCGACGAGTTAGTACGAATCCGTTGGCGCCCCGCATGCAAATTAAATAAATTTGGGAGGATTTTTTATGTTACCGGTCTTCGTAGTAAACAAACGCCCAAACTGTTGGAGAGTGGGCTGTTGTCTTTCGTGTGCATTTCCTTTTGACACTGCATTTTTTTTTGTTTTGTTTTAGAGATTCTCACATCGATAGAGAAGAATATGGTGACAAAAATATAGAGTAATACGGCTTGAATGTGCACATTCGCAGTGCGAGGTCAGTAACAAAAGTCAATGTATACACATTCACATCGTAGCGAAAAAAAAAAGTCAATTTGTACGGAACACGCATCTTCTCTTTTTTCCCTTCACATCTCTTTTCAATAATATAACAATGGGAAGTAGCACTTCGCTTTAATTTTAAGAGGGGAGAAGCACATCACAAATTGACAAAGCCGTTCTAATATATCTTTACCTAATATTAATTATATATATATATAATATTAAAGAGCCAGAATTTCTGCCACCAAATTTTTTTTTGTCCAACCACCCTCTCCGGAATGTACCAATGCTATTTTTCTGTATTTTCGTCGAAAATACGGTCTCTAAAACCTCTTTTGACTCTCTTCTTTTCATGTCTTGCTATTCCAATTAATTCCATCTTTCGACAACCAGCAATCAGCTGAAGGAAACAAACACCGCCTTGGCGAGTCCAACGGATTGAGAAACAATACGAGGAGTCCTGAGCTAGATTGGCCATAATGGCCAACAACAGAAGTAAAAGGAAACGAGCAAGTTTTACTGTTTTAGTGTCCATGGCCAGGCAACGATGAACGGCGCACGACGGACAAACAAGGGCTCGTTATCTTTGGCTCAACAAGGCATAGTGGTGGTCGCTCTTCGACACCCGGAGTCTGGCTCGTGGACACAAACGGAGAAGGTGCAATTGGCCACGACAGCAGCGGGCTTGACTTGGGCAACCTCCCGTGTCTCACTTGAGATCGAGAGAGAAGAGATTGTGGACAGAGAAATAAATAGGATTATGTGGTCGCGACTGACAGGAAGATATCAAGAAACATTCAAGAAGGTAGCCAAGATCGTGGTGCACCGGCGTCTCGCGGTCATCCGATCGTAGCTAGATGCAGTGCAAGAGGGTGTCGTCGGTGGCCCTAGAGATGTACTACAAGGAGACCAATATGCAGCCTGGGCCACGAGAAAGGATAAAGGGTTGACAGGGAGAACAGAAAGGGGAAAGGGTGTCGGATGAAGGAATCGAGGATCATGCATCCTTGGTGGCGGCTGACGGATGGGGGTCACGGAGACGTTGTCATCGTTGGCATCCATGTGTGTATCATAGCTGATAGGGACGAGAGGCTCTTAATGGCATGTATGTGAGGATGGACCGACAGGTGGGCTTCAGGACTTAGCCCACACAAACTAGATTTAAAATTTTATAGAAAGATAGGTTTGGTCCTCATTTTTTTCAAAAATATTTGATAACTTTTTTCTCATGTTGCAACGCACGAGCATGTTTTGCTAGTATCAAACAAAACTCGAAAACTCCTCCGAACTAGAATATACTACATTTGTCTCTAAAAATATTTCAAGCTATACACTCTTTTTTTTTGATTACACAGTATAATGCAATACTCATAGCACACATATATGCACTCACTCCTTAAGAACGCACACAAATGAACATCTTTGATGACTGGACTGATAAATTTTGGAGATTGACGAAGTCTCACCACAGACGTCTCATTGTCGACGGAAACATCACCGACCACTAAAAGTATGATTCAGTTAAGTCCTAAAAAATTCCTCCTAGCTGCAAGAGGTCTATCCAAGGACATGAGGTGGCACTGAGGCTATACAGACTGTTTCACTTTTGCGTCTATAACCGGGTCTTGAAAAGAATGAGAACAACGTATAGGGAGTATTCCCTTAGCGTTAATTTTATTTCGTCAGGCCACCATATGTGGTGGGTTTGTTTCTTATACAACGTTATTTTAGTTGGAAAAAGTCCAAATTACTATACCTCGAAGTATTACTTATGTTCAGATAACCCCTAAACTAATGTTTGGTTCAGTTTATTCCCCTTAATTATTACATCGGTTCAATTTTCTCCCTTAATAAGATTTGTCATTTTTATTTCTCTATGTACAATTTGAGTTTTAATTTCAAATTTTGTGATGTGATAGTGGACACCATAAATTATTTTTAAAAATGGATTATGAATTTTATATCAGAATATTTAATATAGTTTTGCATTTTAATATTAATTTATTATTATATTTGTGATATATTTTTAAAACATAAAATATTGTACTAACTATTGTCATATATAATTTGAAATTGAAACCCAGCTTGAATATGGAGAAATAAAAAAAGACAAATTCTATTGAGAGGTAAATTAGATTAATTGAAATAATTGAGTTGAGGGGAGTAAACCGAACCAAGCAATAGTTTATGGGATTATATAGACATAGGTCATACTTTTTTTTTGACTTGAGAGTAGTATTTTGGGCTTTGGACTTTTTACTTATTAGTTTCCGTTTCTTTTGCAATGTTGGCCCAAGATGACTAATAGGCCCGTTTCTTTTTTTTTTTGACAACAATAGGCCCGTTTCTTTGTCCACATGCGTACGTTGCACTAGGATCATGATGGGTTTTTTACGTCAACGGATTTAAAAAAAAGGAAAACTAATAGACAGTTTTGTATTAAGAACCCTAAACTATTTTAAAATTCATTTGGGCCTTTTTTCACTTCAATTGTTTTAAGTCAAATATTTCTAACTTTAATCATTAATTTATATATATATATATATATATAGTTTCACAAGGAGGAGATCTCATCATGAGATCGATTATGAAAAGATATAGCATAAGACCAACCACAATGTATTTGAACCGGTTAGTCCATAAAAGTAGCTTTTTGCGTCTGTAGACTATAATTATTGTTGTTTTCATAGTGTTGCAGTCCATATAAGCAGTCTAAATGGATAAAGAATGGGTTTAAAAGTTCATTCAAAAGCACAACCGGCCAACCATCAATCCCTCTCCTCTCCACTACTACTTTTTTATTCCTTATAGGTAGTCCATAGTCTTATGAGTCTTTTGCTATGGACTGCTATATGGACTAGTTCCACAGTGTTTCAGTTAGCATGTATGGATGTCCTATGGACTGCTTTTTGCACACATTGTGGTTGCTCTAAGGGGCTACTAGATGTGGAGAGACGGTTTGCAAATTATCTTAGACTGAGCCTCAGTAATCGAATATGGACGCATGACCTACGAGGATTTCGTATCCTATGTGGACATGTGAATCGGATCTTCATATTAGAGCCGGATAGGTAGGACACGGACGCGTGAGCTCCAAGAATAGAGGAAGATTTGTATTGGATGCGGATGTATGAGTAGGGATCAAGACATGATATCATCAAAGTAGACGATGACGGTAACGTTACAGTCTTCTTAGATATAATAATATAATAGAGATACTCCATCCGTCCCAAAATATCTGTCGCTTTCGAATGCCGACAATTTTTATAAATAATAAATATTATCAATTAGTATCATAATTAGCATCATCGGAAAGATTTTTAAATCTAGTTTTTTAATAAATTTATTTAAAGATATAAATATTGCATGTATTTTTCTATAAAACGAGTCAAATTTGTGGCACGGAAACCGAAAACGACTAACATTTTGGGACGGAGGGAGTAGAGCTGATGGAGATATAGTTTCTTTCTAATGCTAAAAATATTCTTCTTTTGGAACTAGAAAACTTAATTTCTTACACAATTATAACATTTTTCTGGTGAAGCTAGAACATTTTGTTTTTCTCGTGAAGTTAGAACATTTTTTTCTTTTCAAATTATAATGTTCTCGTCAAAGTACAATGTTTTTCTTCTGATCTTTCTCATGAACCTAGAACATTTCCTTTGCTACCCGCCTACCCTAGAAAATTCTTCATGCGAACCTGGAATATTTTTTCTTTTCGCATGAAGGCTAGAACATTCTTCTCGTAAAGTATGAAGAACTTTCTTCAATTCTAGTCCTAAAATATTTTTTTCTAACCTAAAACATTCTTCTCTAAGCCTGGAATATTTTCTCGTGAGGTTGGGACATTTTGTTTTTCTCATAGCATTCTTCTTGTGAAGCCGGATCATTTTTGTATTTCT
Source organism: Coix lacryma-jobi var. lacryma-jobi (assembly GCA_009763385.1). Classification (NCBI taxonomy): domain Eukaryota; kingdom Viridiplantae; phylum Streptophyta; class Magnoliopsida; order Poales; family Poaceae; genus Coix; species Coix lacryma-jobi. The sequence continues at coordinate 43,601,305 of CM019826.1, forward strand.
TGCGAAGCTAGAATATATTGTTCACATGAAGCTAGAATGTTTTTTCTTGATCCTGACACATTTCTTTGAAACTTGTGACATATTCTTGTGAAGTTAGGACATTTTTCTCATAAAGTCGAATCTCTGTTTATCCTAAACTATAAAATAGATGTATTTATTCTAACTTGTTTAATTAATTCTGCATGCTAATGTGTTACAGTATCGCCCAAAATTATGGTTTCAAATTGATACAAGCAAGCATCGAATTCTGTTCTTATGGAGAAATCTACAAGTAAACAAAAAGAAACAGTGAAAGCCCAAAGGCAGCATGTTGACAGGCCAAAGGTCATGCTCAACTAGGCCCAATCAGGCCCACGCGCGGACGTGGAAGAGGACACCAACAACTTGCGGGTCCAGCCCAACAACTGTGGCAGACTGCAGGCCTACCGGGCTTTTTCACAAGGCGAAGCCCAAGCACGATGTCGAATCAATCGAGTCGATGGATATAATCTTCCTCTGCAAATGAATATAAAGAGAAAGGAATGGATAAGACAGTGGGTGTAACGTAACGGCCCTAATCCCATGGCCCACTGACCACCGTCAACCACTGACAGTCGATCCGTACAGCCAAGAGATTAAGACCTGTTCCGCTACTGGGCTACATCGGTGCCCGTTGTCCGCAGGATCATCTCACAATTCAGTTACAATCTCTTTAACATTTTGACAAATAACATCGGAGTAAATAGCGGAAGACTTAGATAACAATAGTTTTACAAACCAGGGTTCAACATAAAATTTAAATGAAGTTATTACAGACCATAGTTCAAATAGATAGAGTTGGCAGAGTAGCATATGACAACAACTTAAAGATACATCACCCAGCCCGAGGGTGAATAATCACTCATCGGCCTCATCGGCCTCCTCCTGAACAACAGTCACACAGCAGGGTCCAAGGCATACTGAGGGATCTGCCATACCTGCAACATGGGTAATAAAACCCTGAGTACAAAGGTACTCAACAAGACTTACCCGACTAAAGAAAAAGGGAGAAGACTCAGGAATGAAGGCTTAGGGTAGTCAAGGTAAGGCTTTAAGCAAGTTCAAGTATTTTGCGGAAAAAGCATTTTTGTGCTGTTCTGCCAACCACAAGTACCTTGGGACTCCAACCCAAGAGTACAGGCCCTGTTTGCAGAAAAACACTTTGTAAAACTTGTTTTTTTTTATTTTTGGAAAGGTTCAAGTATTCCTCAGTTCTTCATCGTTCATGATTCATTTTACCATTCAAAAACATACCTAGTTGAGAACCACTCTCCGTTGAGAGTCAATGGAACAAGTCTCCATAACCGAGGAGCAACGTTAATCCGGATAAATAATACTCAGCTGAGGATCCCTACCCACACTGCATATGTAGCACCCAAGCTTGCATATGCCAACTCGTCTTCCACGATTCCTCCATTATTGGGCCCGGTCCTACGCCACCCGGAAGTACAGTACACCACTCCAATCCGGGACTCTAACCCACGTGGGTACATGCTACTTCCGCCATCTCTCCACTCCCAGTGCGCGGTTGTCGGTCCAATAATGGATTTCTCGGAGCCAGAGCTTTCCGTAATATGTGAATAGTTGCAAGTCCTGCCCAGCAGGCCCCCATACGGATGGTCCCTAATTTTCCAGCCAGCAACTGTGCCTTGGTTATATCTCACCCAAGCGCAACAGTCCTGTCAGTTTTTCAACCCGTCCCGGTCGGTGTCCACTGTCGAGTCCCGGACTACGACATGACGGCACCGTACGCAAGGACAACCTCTCCTTCCCATTGACTAAGTACGGATCAGATACTTAGCCAATAGTGGGAGTAAACCAGAAATTCCCATAAATATTCTTAAGTGATCACACTTTTGAAATTGGCATTTTTATTGCAAATCTATTGTATAGCATTGCTAAGCATTTTGCAACTAGTTTCTGAAAGCAGGTATCGGGTGTATCAGTGGTCAAGGTGGATAATGCATCAGATAGGATATCACGCAACTCCTAAAAACCTAATGCAATAATTTAACTCAAAGCATTTAAGTAAAACATTTTATAAATTCAAGGAAAGGGTTAAATGCACCGGGGCTTGCCTTGGATGGCAAAAAGGACGGACTCGGGGTTGGTGGTGTAGGTGTCGGAGCTCGGGGTCGCCTCGGGAGTAGGTTCGTCGGCAGCGGCCTCGACTCTGGTACCTTCTTCGTCGGTCACTATACGGATGCAATGATGTATGCTCATGAGAATGCTAGCATGATCAAAAAGGTGCAAGACAAACACTGATTTAGGAATATAAGCATTTCTCTAAGGTGGACGTAGAATTATTATCATTTCTTTCCTTTAGCAAGATAAGTTAGAATTATTAACTAATCTAAACATCACCACACATGGCATCACAAATATCATAGACCAGAGGGTGGGAGTCTATGAACATCAATCAATCCAAAGATCACATCATCAAACACTTATTACCAACCCTAATCCACCTTTTCTATTTTCTTAATTTATTTAAAAGGTCATTTTATGAAGTTGCTCCAAAAATTACCAAATTAATCACATAAGTTCATTAGGGTGTAGATAGATGGCAAAACAAATTTCATAATTTTTGGAGGTCATTAAGGTGCTCAAATAATTCTAGACATTTAATTAACAAAAGGCACTATTCAACTATTTAAAATAAATGTTCAAAAATCAACTTGTTCCAAAAGACTTCAAAATTTTACCAGAGGTTCAGCATGTCATAAAAAGGTCACAAAAATTTATCTCAAGATTTTTGGAGTTATAGATCACTCTCCAAAAATACCAAAATCTTCATTTTTCAATAAAAAGGGGAATTTTACATTTTCAAATTTTTGCACAAAACTCAAGTTTCATATTTTTATAAAATACTCCAGAGCATAAAAAGTCTACCACAAAAATTTCAGAATTTTTGGATGCACACAGAAAATCATACAAAAAAGAGAAAATAGAACACTATTCACATCTCTCAGAAAAAGAGAAGGGCACTGTGCTCCTTCTAGGCCGGGCTCGGCGAATCGCGCGGGCTCGGGCGAATCGCGCGGGGCTCGGTCGAGACGGGCTCGGTCGAGACGGGAGCGACAGCTTCGTCCGAGGCCTGGCCCGGAGGCTCGGGCGAGACGGAGAAGTAAGCCTCCGTCCGAGGCCTGACTCGGGCGAAGCGGAGAGCATGCGTCGCCGAGGCTTGGGCTCGGGCGAAGCGGAGGGCATGCGCTCGCCGAGGCTTGGGCTCGGGCGAAGCGGAGTGGAAGCAGAGGCCGGAGGCTCGGATGCTTACCACGGGTTGGAGGCAGGGCTCGAGGGTGAGGCTCGACTCGTTCTCGAGGGTGAGGCTCGACTCGTTCTCGAGGGTGAGGCTCGACACGCTCGAGGGAGGAGACGACCGGGGCGGCGCTCCGGCGATCCGGCGGTCCTGCGCAACACACGAGACCGCAAGGGCCGGGTTAGAGTCGCGCGGAGCCAAGGAATACGACACGGGGTCGGTGAGGGATGATCATGGCCGGAGGCGGCGAATTTCACGAACCCGAGCTCGCCGGGTTTCTGCCGGAGATGGGAACGGCGAGCTTACGCCGGGCGATTGAGGGCGGTAGAGATGAAATTGAAGGGTGGGAAAGCTTCACGAGCTCAAGGCGGAGCTTTCGGGCTAGATGGTGGAGCGGCGGAGTGTCTGGAGTGGGCTGGCCACGGTGGCGGAGGTGAGTGCGGAGCTCGGGGCTCCGGCGGGCTTAAATAGGCACGGCCAGGGGCCGGTAGAGACCTCGGGGATACGCAGGTAAGGTTTGCGGGGGCGTGCGCACTCGATTGCGCTCTGGCGGATAGGCTGGCGTGCAGCCGGGGCTCGGGCGCAAGCTCGCCGGCGATGGCCACGCGGCGGCGGCGCTCTGGAACAGTGGGGGACGGGGAAGGATGGCCAGCGCATGCGCGTACGGGTGCGGCGAGCTGTTGCGGATCAGGGCGATAGGTTGGGGGCGCGTGGGGAGCCGTCAGACGTGCTGCGGCGCAGCGCCGGCGCCATGGCCGGGCCCCCCTCTGCACTGCGCCGCTAGGGGTAGGGGACGAACAGTGCTAGGTCTAGGGTTTGACTTTTGCTGGTTTCTGTATTTTGCAAAAATCTCCCAAAATTTGAACTGTGCGACAAAAACTCAAAATACCAAAGTTGTTCAGAAAAAAGAGATCTACAACTTTGTCAATATGAACATTTTCCAAATCCAAATAGTTTTTGAACCATATTTGAAAACAGAAAAGGGAACACTTTAGGGATTTGAATAAATTCAAAATTACTTTTGATTTTACACTGAAAGTTGGAAATCTGTAAATGTGAAAGTTGTTCCTTTTATCAAAACCTATAACTTTGCTAATATACACTTTTCTGAAACTCAATAGTTTTTGAATAAATTTTTAAAACTGAAAAGGGGACAAAAACTGGAATTTGAATGAATTTGAAATTACTTCAAATTTTATATAGAAACATGGAAATCTGCAAATACCAAAGTTGTTCCTCTAGGTCAGATTCACAACTTTGCTTTTTGAACCAACTCAAAATTTCGAATTATGAAAAAGTTATCAGAAAGGGAATAAATCCAGGATTTGGGAATTTAGGGTTTTGCCAAAAGGAAAATCAAATCAAATCTGATTTTTGGAACTTTGATCAAGGCAACAAACATCAGGGCACTAAATTTGAACAAGAATTACATAGAACTAGGCACAGAGGTGAAATTACCATTTTGCCCCTATAGGAAGAAGTGGGCTAATAAGGGTTTTTGCAATAGAGGTACATCACATAAAATGATACACTAAGCAAATGCATACACATGAAATCATGATCAAGATGATTAATGATGCTAATGATGATATGTCAAGTTAATTACATGCTTAAACACCAGAGGTGTTACACTGGGTCTGTTTGGTTGGTGACCAGACCTTGCCACGCCACAGATTCGTCGTGCCACAGTTTTTCTGGCAGTCGTTTGGTTCACTGCCACAGCTATGGCACGCCACACTTTCTTAGCACCATGCCCCACACGTCATAGACTCATTTTCGTGCCAAACTTTGCCACAAGTGTGGCTTCGATTTTGCTCGCCACACTTTCTGTGGCAGCCACAGTTTGCCGAAGATCAGGCGTGGCAAGTTACGGTCACCAACCAAACAGGCCTCCAATTTGCTGGCGCCTCAATGAAGATGGGGGTCATTGTTTCCTAAAGTGAAAATTCTATATTAAGGATCTGTTTGGGACAGCTCCTCCAACTCCAGATTCACTAAAAATAGCTCCACTCCATAAAAAGTTTGTCAAACGGTCTAGCTCCACCAAATTCAGATCCACCAAAACAATGAATTTGAGGGTTAAATTCACCAAAATGATGGATCTTCTCAAGAGGTGCTCCACCAAACTAAAATGAGTGTAGTTGGGAAAAAATTCGCCACCACTACCACTCGTTACACAAGCTTATCCCTTCGTTCTAATTTTTGCGTCTTTCTTCTCCATCGCAACGCTCGCCCCTTTCACCCACCGCGCGCTCGCCCCACGGTCGGCGAGCCGCACCGACTGCCGCGTGCCTGACCAATGACCGCGCGCGACCCGGCCGGCGAGATGGCGAAGGCGAGGCTGGCTGCGCGTCTGCCCAGCGAGGCCGCGCTCAGCCCGCTGCGATGGACGCGAGTGCCTCCTGTGCGGTGCGGGCGCCATGCTTGCTCTCCCGTGCGAGATCTCCAAATGTCGGCTCCGACGTGCGTGGATGCCGAGCAGCCGGACGCGCCCGTCCTCACCAGTGCGCGGCCGTGGCCAACCTCCTTCGCCTGTCACAGACGGAGGATTTTTAATACTACTTTTTTCTTTTTTATATTTATGTTCTATAGATTAATTAATGGTTTTTCGTTTCAACGAGAAAGCTTTGCTCTGCAAATATGCTGCCATTTTATCTGAACAGGAAAAGAGGAAAAAAATCAAAGTCGCTGCTTCAGCATGAGCTGGCTAGAGGAGGAAGAAGATCGAACATTTTCTTCCAAGGGCAAATCTGTCTATTCCAACTAAAATAGCCTTATGTGAATCTGAATCTATCGTGTGTCCAAATAGTTTTACTGTAGATCCACGGTGAATTTCAGATCCACTAGTGGAGCTGCTCTACGATGAATCTCGGATTCAAATTCATATTTTCAGAGGTGGAGTTGTCCCAAACAGACCCTAAGTGTTGGCGAGAGGCCCTCCTTGATGATATACGTATTAAATTACTAGAGGAAAAATCGGTTGCTGATGTTGTTATGACCATTCTATCTTTGTAAGAAGGAATTCGGATAAAGGCGATTATGCTCTTATATGCATGGTGGGAGGCGCGTAATAAGGCGAACGCTGGAGAAGGTATGAAACCCCTTGGACAAATTATTCATCATGCTACTTTGCTAGCTGTTGAATCCATGCCAAAGCAGAAGGAAAAGAGGCGAAGTTTGAAGCAGTCAGCAAGATGGACTCGACCTCCAACGGGTATCTTCAAACTGAATTGCGACGACACTTTCTTCTCGGATACAAAAACAGGTAGTTAGGTGTTTGTTATTCGTGATCACAATGGCCATGCTATAATAGCAGGTCCAGGTTCTTTTGATGCTGTCCATGATGTGGATTGTACGGAAGCTCAGGCGTGTGTAGCAGCTCTACAAACGACATCTAGTCATGGCTTAGAGAGAATTATCCTAGAGACGAACTCCATGAACACGGTGAAAGCTTTGCAGTCAAGTGACTTTGATCTTAGTCCAGCCTATGGCCTCTATAAAGAAGCTAGGGATTTGATTCGTTTAGGTTTTGCTTCAGTACAAATTTTACACATTCCTAGACCTTGTAATAGGTGCGCACATGATATAGCTCGCCTAAGTCTTGGTTGGACCCGGATCAACCTTACGTTTGGTTTGATCTCCTCCCAAGTTTTGTACAGGATCTTGTGGTTCGCGACAACACTGAACCTTGTGTTATGGTTGAATAAAGAGACTGGGCGTGTTTTGTTAAAAAAAAAAGAATCAATCGAGTCGAATGTTTGTCGCTTTGATTGCTTGATTGATTGGGCGGACAGAATCTTATGAAGCTGACGTGAGGCGTTTTTGTTTGAAGTTTCTTTCGCGCGGAGCAGTTATCTTCTCAGGACAAGGAAGTCCGAAACCGGGAATGCCGGGGCCTTTGCTGCCGGAAAAAACGCAGAGAGAGAGAGAGAGCGCGCGCGCGCGCGCCAGTGTGCATTGTCGACTTGCCGGTTGAGTGGTCAAAAAATCGATGGACAGACCGGGGGCCTGGCTGACTTTTACTGTCTGTCTTTGCTAGTAGCCGAGGCCCGAGCAATCGAAGAAAAAGGGCTTGGGAAAGGAGGCCAGAAAAAAAGAGAGGAGCGCCGCCCTGCCATGAAGGCTCTCACGGGGACCGCGCGTGGCGTGGATCGGGGTGGTGGCCTTGTGGGAGCAGTTGCTGCTGCAACGGTCACTTTGCTGGCCACTGGCCGGTGCCTTTGCTTGCTGCACTGGAACAATGGCTTTGCCGCCCCCGACCCACCAGCTCAGTCTTTGAGCCTGCTTGCCCATCTCCCCAAACATCCGCAGCGCTTCCTAGTAGGCATATGATAAAATCTTGGACCGAGATTCCGAGAAATCGATTACTGCGAGCTCTTCCAAGAAACGTACTACAATACAACGGTATTGCAGCTTCCACGGCCTTCTTTTCCAAATCCCAGATACAGACAGAGTTTTTACCCTCCCCGGACCCCGGGCCGGCGGGTTCCGTTTCTTTCCCTCCAATTGCAGATCAGACCTCGTCGAAGGAGCTGGCTGGCTGGCTCTGCACTGCACACAGAGGAAACGGGTAGCTGAGAGGGCCCTGTCGCAATGGGGAAGAAGCGAGCGGCGGCCGCGACTGCAACTGCCGTCCCGTTCCCCCCGCCCGCCGCCGCCGAGCCGGAGCCGGAGCCGGACCACTTCAGCGACTACGGCTTCGACCCGCAGCTCCTCCACTTCTTCTCTCAGGTCCAGGTCCATCTCTACGCAAAAGGAATACGGATTCGCGCCTGCTGAGTGCTGGTGCTGCTTCTTGCATCCTGTATTTGACGTGCGACGTGGTTCCTCTGTCTCTGTCCTGCTCCTGTCCCCCCAGCCTGAGGTGAAGCGGCCCCTGTGGCTGTGGGTCAGGCGCCAGCGCCACCACCAGCCTGCGCAGTCCAAGCCCCTGGAGTCCGCGCGGTTCAAGCTCCAGAAGCCCATCTCCAAGAAGCACCACCACCGCCCACAGAAGCAGCAGCACCAGCACCAGCAGCAGCGCCGCCGGTGGTGGAGCTCCGCCGCCTCCGCCGCGCTCCATCTCTTCAAGAAGCGCCCCTCCTCCACTAGACCCGCCGCAGCTCCATCTCCATCTCCCCCGTACGGGTCCGCCGCGTCGACCACCGTGCCTCTGTACCTCGCCGACTACGATGCTGGCGGGGACGACGACGGCGCGGCCGCGTGCACGTGCTGGGCGCCGGCCGTGCGGTCCGGCAGCCGACTGGCCGCCGCCGAGCTCGGCGCCGCGGCAGCGGCGGTTCCCTACGTTAGCCTCAGGTCCACTAGCCTCGCCGGCGGTGGCACTGGGGGAACTCCGGTGATGCCCATCTACCTCGTGACCTGAAGCTGCTACACCCGGCTGCTGCCGCTCCGGTCGACGCACGCGGATCCTTCGTCCTTCCTTTCCCGGGTTTCTTCTTCAGAAGCTTGGACCAGATGTCAGCAAAAATATAAATGTATTCAGGCGCGTGGACTAGTCGGTCAAACGGTCAAATATCAGATCAGCTGCTTCTTCCGTCTGCGATACTCTGTATTTTGCAGTTACATCTGCTGTGTTTTTCTTTCAAAATTCCTTGCTATTAAGAAGGTTGTTGGCTCCTATATTTGAAAAGTCTAAAGTTTTGGCTTGTTCACTTTTGCGTTGAACTTTAGGTCAAAAGATGATAGATTATTATAGTCCTATTATAGAGAGAGAACAGATTCAATTGCTTTTGTCCAAAAAATCACGCCGACCAAGTTGGAACACGTTCTCTTTAAGATCTTGTATATTGCACTTCTCCTCGGGTTAATTGGGGTATTGGACTAGTATTCTTACGATTATCAATTTTAGCCATATACATGTTAGAATTTTATTTCCTTGTATAGTGAAATATTTACTTATTTGTCTACAAGATTTCTTAGTTCTTGTATATAAGTTGGCTAAACGTTACAACATGCTTTGCTTCTCTGTTCTCCCATCTCTCCTCCACCTCAGCATCTAACCATGTTGCAACCCCAGGGATCGGACAGTAGAAGTAATGATAAATGATAACATAGATCAGATCAATCAAAGATAATCCTAGAACAGTACTACCTAGCAAGTGATGATTAGAACAGGCATTAATAAGAAATATTCCTAAGTTATTCTAATTACAATTCATAGTATACACTGATTAGTGCAGACATATTTGACAATCATTGGCTAGGTCATATCATATTTATATTCAAGAGGCAACTCCATAGTAAAGGTGCCAAACAGAGTAACCCCTAAAACATGAGTTAACTGAGCCATACTGAACACTCCATTCGGGAGGTGGAATACAAAGGACTCAACAGGAGTGTCACACCCGCGATCTACCACTCTATCCGGAACGTAGGAAGCATTCGCAGATAAATAGTGTATAGGCACCACGCCTACACAGTATCTATCACCCACCCAATGATCATTAAGATGAGCGATATACGAACATGAGTATAAACATAATGGTGATCTACCTATGCCAAATATATAATCAAAGCACTATAAGCAATATAATTAAGAATATAATTATTGATGTCTTAGTCATATCAATTGTATTGCTATTTAGAACACAGGGATGAACAATAAGATGAACTAGAGTATGAACTAGAACATGAACTAGATTATGAACTAGAAGATGAACTAGACGATGAACTAGAACTAGACGACGAACTAGAACATGAACAATGATGAACTAGAAGAGCAATTATGAACTAGAAACATAATTAGATCCATAATGTTAATACAAGAGAGCAGATCTTGGATTTACCGAGCCTTCTCGTGACTAGATCTGGAATCCAAGCAAAACTTGCCTCCTCTAATCCTATTCTATCTAACTATTCTAGGTGGATGTAGTCCTAGGCCTTCTGAATGATCTCCTTCTCTGGTGATGAACTGATCTGATTCTATCTGATGTGATGAATATGATGCCTGGAGAGGGGGGTCTGGGGCTGCTTATATAGCCCTGGGCGAGGAACCATGGCCGTAGGATCAAACCGACCTTAGGTACGACTGAGATGCATCCTCGTAGGCGCTGGAGGAAGGTTCCAGAAGGCGGAGACCAGCGGGGCTAGAGGCCCACCGATCGGTCCTAGGGCGGGACAGGTCGGTCCCACCTGGCGGCCTCTCGAGGTGCTCGGCCTCCTGGTGTCCTCTAGGTCCTTCTGGAGTTTTCCTGAAGCGTCGGTTCGGCTATCTTTCGTCGGGTTCCTTCCAGGAGAAGTAATCTGTGTTGGTTTTCTGGTTTAGTCCCTGCAAAATCATAATTCACCAAAACTCGTGGAATATTGCCAATTAAAACCCTAAACCTTTATTGGTGATTGAATTCATACCCTTTTCATATTTATTTATCCTTTAATTTTGATAGATAACCAGTGTCAACAGGGTACCCGATGGATACCCGCAATTTGAAAATATATATAAATATTTGTCATTTATGTTATATAAATGTCATGTTGACTACCTCATTTAATATAAAATTGTATCATATACATAGCATGTCGAGTAGTAAAGACGATATTTTTTATAGATGGCTAAATAAAAGTGATTATGTGAGCTATTAATTTATTGTTGTAGTTCGTGTAATTTTTTTATGTCATTTGTATGAGCATGAATGTTTGAATTATGCATAATCTATGATCTACCGTGGCTTGAGAGCTTCCATTTATTGTCATATTGAACTGTAATTGAGATTGACATATTTGCATGTTGTTTAACTATGAATTTATCGATTCATATCACTATGATTTTATTATTTGATCTCTTTTAGTTAGACCCGATGGATACCCAATACCCGCCGGGCACGGGTACGGGTACGAAATCTTACCCGCAGGCATGCTCGCGGGCGGGTAAAAGTTGGAGTCGCGGGTATGATCATGGGCGGGCAAATGCTCTACCCGCACCTTACCCGGCTCGTTTTCATCCTTACCCGTGGAGGCTTAGTTGGGTCTTTCCGCCGAGCGATTGTGTTTTTCCTGGTGGGTGCGCATGAGTGCACCCGCCGGTTGTAGCCCCCGAGGCCTCGGTGGGTTTTTCGAAAATCCGCTGAGGCCTGGAGTTGCGCGCGCCAGCCCTCCCTCGGGTGACGTGCCCTTGAGTTTGTAATACGACTGTGGCGTTCAAGGCAGTTGATGACCAAGGTGTCAACCTTCCGGCTCCCTTGCATTAACGACCGGTCTCACTGGGAATCGCAACCGTCTGGAGGCACATTTTCCCAAGGGCTCGGTCGTCATGCACGTCTATCGAAGAGCGGCATGACCCCTTGACTTTCCCTGGGGGGTCCCAAGGGTCGCGTTCTGACGGGAGCCAGAGGCCGGCTCCTCCCGTTATAAATACGGAACAATGGACGTATTCCCTCATCTAGCTTGCTCTGTTGCCTTCGTCACCTTGCCACGCCGTCTTTCCTATCCCTCGATATGGACCACGAAAAGCATGTTGCCAATGAGCAGCCAGAGTCGGGGAGGCCGGGGCAACGTTGCCGCATTACCGGGTAGGTTTCTTTCCTTCCCTTGTCGTGCCCTTGCGTTAGTATTCTAATTGTCTTCTCTGCGTCTTCCTCAAGGTCATCTCAACCTCGAGGTCGATCCCCTTTCATCGCCCGATGGTCTCCTCGGCCCCTCCATCGACCCGTGATCTGGAGGACACGATCACAGCTGTGTCAGTGGCTCTGGATGCCGCCAAGGAGGAGGCCGCAAACCTCCACAGTCAACTGGCGGAAGCGGACGGCCGCGTCGCCGAGCTAGAGGCCGAGCTCCAGGTCCTCCGCCCGGCCGCCGAGGCGGCCGTGGAATTCGTGCGCTCCTGAGGTTACAACCTGTGAAGCGTCTCCAGGACGTGCCCGAGCGTGTCCGGGCTTCGGTGGAGCGTGGTGTTCACCAGGGGGCAGCGGTGGCCCTCGCCGGAGCCCAGGTCCGCTTTGGGCGTGACCTACGCTCGTTTGCGGGGTTCCCGGAAGGAACTGGAGCGACGGACATCGAGAAGCTTATCGAGCAGTTTGATGACGCCGTCGAGGCTGTAAGGAAAATGGACCTCAGACCATTTAACTTCGGATTTTGGTGTTTGATGAACAACATAACCAATTTGGACTAATGTGTTTGCTAGTGTTTGTTTTGTAGTCCAATAGGGTGCAAACGTGACTTGGACTAAGGCGACGTGGTGATCCGATGATCATCACCTCAAGCAAGACATTAGAAGCTCAGTAGAAGACTCTCAAGACTAAGCAAAGTCCAAGGCACAAGAATGGAACCAAGACGGTGCAAGAAATCGCGAAGAAATGAAGCAAAAAGGGACATCAGACGCTGCCTTCCCAGGCATCAGACGCTCTGTTGGCAAACCCTAGCTCATGTCAGCACCAGCAGAAGCATCGGACGCTGAAGACCGAGCGCATCGGACGCGACTGTAACACTGTGCAAACCTGCACAGTCTTCATCGGACGCGCTGATGCAACATCGGATGCTACAGGACCCTGCATCTGATGCCCATGCAGAAAGGTTCTAGAGAGGCTCTGTCAGCATCGGATGCATCCGATGGTCAGGCATCGGACGCTAACTAGCCATTACGACACAGTGCCAGGTCGGCATCTAGCCGTTAAAGGAGCATCGGAGCGTCCGATGGTCTCGACTCCAGCGTCTGATGCTGCGCAGTGAATACCATCTTTGGTGCCAAACGGCTCTATTTGCTTGGGGGTCTATATATATCCCCATGGCCGGCCAAAATAGTAAGGTTGGAGCTCAAGGAAGTGTACCAAGTGTATAGACACATATTTAGTTGCTCTAGCCATCAAAGTGCTCAAGTGATATACTAGGTGATTAGTGTAGGTACTTTGCGAAGTGCTTAAGCTAGTTAGACCACCGCTTTGTGCTTACTCTAGGTGTTAGGCCTAGTGTTTAGTGAGGTTGAAAACCTCTTATCTACCGGTGCTTGCGCGCACCGTGGTTGTACATCGGTGGGGCTTGTAGTCTTGCGAGATCACACCAACCGAGTTTGTGGTGTGGCCGCCTCCGTGTACCAAAGGGAACAAGGCTCGCGGTGGTTCGGCCGAAAGCTTGATAGTGAAGACGGCGGAGAGCATCCGGGAGAGGTTGTGCCACGAGTGGCTTAACCAGAGACCCACTTGCGTGTGGGGAAGGCCCGGAGCTATCCACGGAGTTATCCGACCGGGAGCTTGGCCCTTGCGAGGGATTCCTTGCGAGGGGCTCCAACGAGGACTAGGGGGAAGCTTGCGTGCTTCTCGATACCTCGGTAAAAATACCGGAGTTGTCGACGGGAGTTTGCATCTCTATCACACTCTTTAGCTTCCGCATTTATATTGTTACCTTGTTTATGTGCTTTTACCTTTCCTAGTTTGTATGCTAGTTGATAGGTTTGGAAACTAGGTTGCTCAACTCCTTTTGCGGTAGAGATAGCATACACACTTAGCAAAATCTTAGTTGCACATTATATAGTTTACTTTCTGGCATAGGTTTTGACTAGATGGAAATTAGAGGCCATAGTTTAGAGTAGAAGTTTTTAGTTGCCTAATTCACCCCCCTCTTAGGCGTCATGGTCCTTTCAATTGGTATCAAAGCAGGTTGGCTCTCTTGTGGACTCTTGGCTTTATCGCTTTCGAGCCGACGCCCCTAAGAAGAGGTTGGGATGGATATCTCTAGGCCTCCACACTTTGACGGTACTAACTTCCCCTACTATAGTGCTAGGATGGCTTGTTTTTTAGAAGCCGTTGATCTAGGTATTTGGAGAGTCACCCGCGACGGGATGAAACCCATTAAGAATCCCGAGAAACCTACCGCGGGTGATGAAAAAGAAATTCATCTTAATGCTAGAGCTAAAAATTGCTTGTTTGAATCTATTAGCATGGATGTCTTTAACCAAGTTTTTACTTTGCAATTATCTCATGAAATTTGGTTAAAGCTACATGAGCTCCACAATGGTACAAGTAATGTACGTGAGCAAAAACATCACCTAACTAAAACAATATATGATTCCTTTAGAATGAATGATAATGAGCTTGTTCGTGATATGTATTCTCGTTTGAATCTAATTATCAATGAGCTCCATTCTATAGGAATTACAAAGTTAGGTGATGCGGATATTGTGAAGAAGATCATCTCTGTGCTTCCAAAGAACAAATATGCAACCATCATCACCATCCTCCACAACATGGAGGACTTGAGCACCATGACCCCGGCCATTGTCATTGGCAAATTGGTGGCATTTGAGATGTCACGCAAGATGGGTCAAGAAGAAGCCACTTCATCAAGCAAAGACATTGCTCTCCCATGTGAACACAAAAAGATGAAGGGCAAAAAGCAAGTTGAGACAAGCTCAAGCTCCTCAAGTGAAGAAGAAGAGGATGATGAAGATGAAGAATCAAGTGATGATCAAGCCTCCACCTCATCTGATTCCTCCTTAGATGAAGAAGAAACAATCAAGATTATGAAAGGAGTGAAGAGGATGATCCGCAAGCTCAATGTCAAGGGTGTGCCCATCACCATAGAAGATTGCCTCTTCACCAATCAAAGAAGAGAGCAAAGGAAAAAGGGATGCTATAGATGTGGCAAGAAAGGGCACTTTGTGGAAGATTGTCCAAAACAAAAGCCCACACCCAATGACAAGAAGAAGAAGGGATGCAAGGTCAAAGCTCTTACCACCATCAAGACATGGGATGATTCATCAAGTGATGATGAAGCCCAACACAAGAGGCATGGCCGCAAGCACTCATCATCAAGCTCCTCACGTATGTGCCTTATGGCACAAGGTAACTCATGCCCTATCTCTAGTGATAGTGATGATGAGCTACCCTCTTATAATGAACTTGTGCAAGATAATCTCAATTATGCTAAAGCTTGTACTAGTCAACAAAAGAAAATCAATGCTTTAAAAGAAAAATTAGATAGTTCTCAACAAGCCTACAATGCTATGCTTGAACAATATGAAACCTTTTCAAATTTGAATGTTGAGCTATCTAACAAAATTGAGAAACTTGAAGCTAGTACAAGCATATGTGATAGCACAAGTAATGATGAGCAACTTGTTAAGAAAAATAAAAAACTAATGAAGGACCGAGAAGCTACCCGAAAGCGACCAGAGGAGGGGGTGAATGGGAGCTTCAAAATTTCCTTCCGGAAACTTGATGCCTCTGTCCCAAAATCAACCCCAAGAGCGAACCCTAGAGCTTGATAATGTCCACGACCGTAGATGAAGGGTGGATGCTTCCTAGAAGCACAGCGGGACACTACACAACTCTAGAAAGCCAACGCAAAAGACGGAACTCAAATCCGTCAACGAGTGAGCGAACCGCGAATGAAACAGCGCGAAACAGCAGCGACCGGACTCTGGCCTGCGTCCGGTCAGCAGGGACCGGACGCGTCCGGTCACACAATAACAGGTTTTGGACCTCTCTGTTTCTGACCGGACTCTGGCGCACGGTGCGTCCGGTCAGCTACAGTGTGTCCGGTCAAAAGCCAACCAGCCCAGTGAACAGTGAGACCTGTGCGTCCGGTCACTAAAACAACAGAGCGTCCGGTCGAACACAGGAACACTGCACGTGATGTTCATCGACCGGACTCACGCGCAGTGCGTCCGGTCACCCCGATGGAGCGTCCGGTCGATGCGCAGCAGCACTGTTCGTCCACCGAATCGCCTCGATCTCACCCAAAACAAATCCTCTAGCGATCAAACTTGGTGAGATGAGTCACAAGGAGTATAATGAGCTATCTCTAAGAGATCATGGCTCGAACCTATCTCCAAAACGGTGAATCGAAGAATTTCGGGGGAAGGGAGAAAACTTGACCCGAAATGAAAAATCGATCAATCTCCTAGACCGTGAGGTTAGAGGATGATTCCTTCGGTGGAAAGAGGTGCCTCACGATCTAGAACAAACCAGTTCAAACGGAATTGCAAAAGACGAACCGAGCAAAGAGATCAAGTGACGGGAAAATCGTGGAGAAAAAGGATTCCGCGAAGAACACGAACAAAGCGTGAATCACACCCACAAATTGCAAGTCGAAGCGCAAACACACGCTACGACAAGGAGGTTACGGCCTCCTTTCCTCAAAATCAACAGTACACAGAGTTGCAAATCTCTCTGCGGATCTCAGCTACAGCAGGGGATGGGAGAGCAGGAAACCCTAAGTGCAGGAAGCAAATGAGATGGCTAAAACTGAGATAAGGGAGGAGGGTGTCTCCCCTGACTACTTATCCTATTCTAGACTAAGTCTATTTCCTACTCTACCCCTCTCTATTCTAATTACAGAGCGAACCAGCTAAACCCTGGGGTTATTCTGGACCAACTCAAGTGGTAGGTAGATCCGACGGCCACGCCCGCACAAGTCGTCCGCGTTGCCTCCACGCAACCTTCTGATTGCCGCCACGTGCCGCCCTCGCTCTGCACCCCCGGTTTTGTGGCCCAAACCGGGAAACCAGCCTTTTCCAGCTATCCCCCGGTTTTGAGGCCCAAACCGGGAAACCAGCCTCCAAGTCCAACGCCTGAGTTTTGTGGTCCAAACTCAGAAACCCGCAGTGCCCAGGTTTTGAGGCCCAAACCTGGAAACCGTCCTCAGCCCGAGTTTTGTGGCCAAACTCGGAAACCCTCAGCACCTAGGTTTTGAGGCCCAAACCTGGAAACCGTCCACCCGATGGTTTTTCCCTGGCTCTACCACCAAACCGAAACTGTAGAGGGGATGCACCGCCCGTGCACCCCGTCCAGCGACACGTGTCCCCAGGTCCTCGACCCGAGCAACATCGTGCCCCGCAGGTCTTCACTTGTCGCTGTCCCAGGCTGCCAGCCACCACAGCTGATCCTCAGGCACTCTGGTCCCTCAGTCCAAGCCTCACGTCCGCCCTTCACCGCTCGGTTCATCGGCATGGCACGTCCGTCGCACGGCACGCCCATCCTTCACCGCACCCGGTCCGTCGGCACGACCCGTCTCAACTTGACCTTCACCTTGCCCTCGATCACTGTCTCCGTGCTCGACACCTGCACAACACAAGCCAAAGAACATGCGCATCATCCCAGTTGACAATCACTCATCACTCAGAGACCCGACATACACCCATGTATCCGCAATCTCCCCCTTGATGAGTGCATTGTCAACTACCAACACAAATCATAATGGAAAGAAGAAGAGAGGGAGGAAGAAGAAGAGAGAACTCGACCAAATGACCCAAAAGCATAGTAAAGCCGAAGAAGGTCAAGTGGAAAGAGCGAAAGAACTTGGTCCCCAAAGACATGGGCAACGGCTCGACGCGACCAAGCAAAGCAAAGCTAGCCCTCAAGAAGAGGTAGAACAGGCTCAACACCGCTAGCAGATACCAATTGGAAACTCCAGAGAAAAAAAGCTCAAAACCAATTGAAGCCGAATGAAAATCGAAGCAAAATGCTAGTCCCTCAAGATAGAGGCACAGAGGCTCAACACAACTAGCACAGAAAGCTCAAAACCAATGCCTTTCGGCCAAACATGCTCCGAACCAATTGGAATGACTCCAAACCAAAAGAGAACCAATCGATCGAAAAACCCTGAAAATGTTTGCTAGTCCCTCAAGACAGAGGCAAAGGCTCAACACAACTAGCAAACTCCCCCTCGACAAGTGCAAGCAACTAGGAAAACTCCCTCTAGATGAACATCCAGGAGAATATGATTTGCAAAAACTCTCCCCCTTAGTTGAAAATGCACTTATCAAGAGAGGCATCAAGGCAAGAAACTCCCCCTTCCAACATGCATATGAAGTCAGAAATGCAAGTGAGTAGCTTTAGGCATATATTCACAAGAGTGCAAAGATGCTCTAAACAGTAGAACTCCAATGACTCAACTAGGCACTCAAATAGCAAAGGCTCAAACTGATCACACATACGAAATATGAACATATGAGCATGTGAGCAGTTTTTAGCCAAAAGGGAGTCACCATCAAAATAGCACTACACATGTATAGACAGGAATCCAGACGAGTGCTAAACATGTATACAAGGTGAACTACCTCTAGCAAATTTCAAACATCAAGCATGGGAATGAAACAAACACTTGTGATTTCAAATTAATATCGGAGTTGCAGCGGTGAAAATTTCACAAGTTGAATTATTAGCATGTGATTGCGAGAGGTTGAAAGCTTGTCATTGCCTAACTTTTCAACCGAGCGAAGCCTATGCCGAAGCAATCAGAAGCTTAAAGCTGCGGTTTCGATCATACACTACACGGCTCAAGTTTAACTCAAAGTGCCATGAGAAACTGTCTCGATACCGTGATGTGTTGACAAGCAGTCCCATCTCGATCTTTTCAATTCACTAGGACTTGGTTCAAATTTTAAGCAAGATATGAACAGACCAAGCAAGTGAATGACTCAGAACTAGAGACATAGCAACCTAGCATATATGAAAAGCACGAGTGAACTCAACACATCCTACACATGCTAGTTGCATATCTCAATGGTGAACATTTTAAGATTTTAAGTTATTAAGCAAATTCACCATTTCAAAAATAGCTCAGCTCACAACATGTACTAGTGATCAGAAAGAGCATAAGCTACAAGCATCAACATAAGCACCGGAGCATACTACATAGAGCATAGTTACATTCTAGTGATTATAGACATGAAGCTCAGAATGTAAATGCGTATGCTAAAATGCAAGAGAAAAGAAAGATAAAAGAAAGTCAGTCTACTATACAAGATCCAAAATGTTTCCCCCATCTAAAAGGGGAAACACACACCAAGCTCACCCCTCAACCGATTAAAGGTTGATTCGTCTAAAGGCTTGGTGAAAAAATCAGCCAGTTGATGATGAGTATCGACATGGCGAAGGTCGATATCACCCTTCTCTTGGTGGTCTCGCAAGAAATGAAAGCGCACATCAATGTGTTTGGTCTTCGAGTGAAGCACGGGGTTCTTAGCAACGCTAATAGCACTCGTGCTGTCACAAAGCAAAGGCACGCGAGTAAAGCTCAGACCAAAATCACGCAAAGTGGCCATCATCCAAAGCAACTGGGAACAGCAGCTAGCCGTAGCAACATATTCAGCCTCTGTAGTGGACTGAGCGACACTAGACTGCTTGCGAGAAGACCACGAAACAAGAGAAGAACCAATAAACTGACAAGTCCCAGAAGTGGACTTGCGCTCAATACGGCAACCAGCAAAATCGGCATCCGAATAACCACAAAGGGAGAGGGTGGAGGAAGCAGAATACCAAATCCCGAGCTCAGGCGTGAAACGAAGGTACCTGAATATGCGCTTCACTGCCTGACGGTGAGATGTGCGCGGCGACGCCTGAAAGCGCGCACACAAACACACCGCGAACTGGATGTCCGGGCGTGTCGCCGTCAGGTAGAGGAGCGACCCGATCATGCTTCGGTACTCCTTCTGGTCCACTGCTTCTCCATCCACATCCGCATCCAGGGCAGTCGTCGTCGACATGGGTGTTGGAAGAGGCTTGGCCTCACCCATATCGAACCGCTTCAGCAAGTCCTTGGTGTACTTGCCCTGGTGCACAAACGTCCCCTCTCGGGTTTGCTTGATTTGCAACCCGAGAAAGAAGGTCAGCTCGCCCATCATGCTCATCTCGAACTCCCTGCTCATAGTATCTGCAAACTTGGCAACCAAAGCGTGAGAAGAACCACCGAAAATGATATCATCCACGTAAATCTGGACCAAGAGAGTGTCTTTGCCTTGCTTGAGGAGAAAGAGCGTTTTATCTACACATCCCATTTTAAAACCCTTAGCGAGCAAAAAAGTTTTCAATCTATCATACCAGGCTCTAGGGGCTTGTTTCAAACCATATAAAGCTTTGTGAAGTTTAAAAACATGGTTTGGAAACTTGGGATTTTCAAAACTGGGGGGTTGCTCAACATACACTTCTTCTTCTATGTAGCCGTTTAAGAAGGCACTCTTGACATCCATTTGAAAGAGTTTAAAACCTTTGGATGCAGCAAAAGCCAAGAGTATCCTAATAGCCTCCAAACGAGCTACAGGAGCAAAAGTCTCCTCAAAATCTATCCCCTCCTTCTGACTATAACCCTTGGCCACAAGACGCGCTTTGTTCCTCACAATGTGGCCGTCCTCTCCTTGTTTGTTTTTGAAAACCCATTTTGTCCCAATAGGATTACAGTTAGAAGGAGGAGGAACTAGAACCCAAACCCGATTTCTCTCAAAGTTTTCTAACTCCTCATGCATGGCATTGACCCAATCCGGATCCGTCAAAGCGTGTCCAACATCTCGGGGCTCAAAATTAGCAACAAAAGCAGAATGAGCGAAGTGAGAGATGTGCTATGACCTGGACCGAGTAACCCGTTCGTCGATGCTGCCGATCATCTGCTGAGGCGGGTGCTGGCGCTGAATGTGTCGTGGCGCCTCCCGAGCTGAAGTAGCCTCCCCCTCAACAGCAGCTGGTGCTTCCCCGAGTACAAATGGTACCACTCGGGGTGGCGGATCCCACGGCCCCCAGGAGGAAGAGGTGTCGGGGCCATGAGTCATCGTAGAAGCCGCTCCTTGCGGCACGGTAGGTGGAGGGGGTGCTGGATCATCCATACCTTCAGCACCCTCATCCTCGTCATCGAAAAGAGGCTCACCAACCTCATGATCACCTGCACGCTCAAAACGAGACGAAGGACATACAAGAGTCTCGTCGAAGGTGACATCGGATGTCTCCATGACTCGGTTAGTATCAAGGTTAAGTACACGATATGCACGAGTGTGAGTGCCATAACCCAAAAATACACCGTCAGAAGAATGAGACTCAAATTTGTCCAAGTTGCCTTTCTTCAATATAAAACAATGGCAACCGAAGACTCTAAAATAACTTACCTTGGGCTGTTTACCAAAACGCAACTCATAAGAAGTCTTTTTCAAGAACGCTCTCAGAAAAAATGCGATTGGAAATATAGCACGCAGTGTTCATAGCTTCGGCCCAAAATCGCCTAGGAGTCCTATGCTCATCGAGCATCGTCCTGGCCATCTCAACAAGGGCCCGATTCTTCCTCTCTACAACACCATTTTGAGAAGGTGTGTAAGGGGAAGAAAACTGGTGCTCCAAACCCAAAGAGTTACAAAACTTCTCAAAATCCGAATTCTTGAATTCGGAACCATTGTCACTCCGAATTGCTTGCATCGAGTTCAAAGGGAACTCGTTCTGAAGACGCAAAATCAGATTGCGAGCAAAGGAGAAAGTCTCGGTCTTCTCGGCTAAAAAGAAGACCCACGAATATCTCGAAAAGTCATCAACAACAACAAGCACATACCACTTCCCCCCAACCGAGCTCACCCGAGCCGGACCAACAAGGTCCATGTGCAAAAGCTCTCCAGGGCGCTTGGTCATGACCTGAGTCACTGGATGGTGGGGAGCAGCAACCATTTTCCCGTGTCTACAAGAGTGGCAAATAAGATCTTTCTCCATATGCAACTTGGGCAATCCTCGGATTAGGCCAAGTGAACTAAGCCTTGAAAGCAAGTCGAAGCTCAAATGTCCAAGTCTCCTATGCCACTTCCAAAGATCAGAGGAAGAAGGTCCAGCCACAAGACAACGAGAAGTACCAAAAGACTCCGAGAAATTCGCACGAAAGACTTTTCCAAAGGGCGAAATCAAACACACAAGATTGCCCTGAGGATCCAAAATACGACTGAGATTCGGTTTAAAACGAATCTCATAGTCGTCGTCAAAAAGTTGCGAAACAGAAAGAAGGTTAAAATGCAAGTTAGAAACAAGAGCAACATCGCGCAACACAAAGTGCTCATTAACTCGCACCGACCCACGAGACAATACCTTACCTTTGCTATTGTCGCCGAAGGTTATGTACTCCTTTCCGGCGACAGGGCTAAGGCTGGAGAACCACTTGGCGTTTCCGGTCATGTGCCTTGAGCAACCGGAATCCACCAACCAAATGTCCTCCAACCGTTTTACCTACATCAATAAAAAGACATAGGGTGAGCATACGGTCCAACACTGGGGTTAGTGAAGTAGGAAGAATACCAGTGTTGGGCCGGCTGCTCAAAAGAACGGTTAGTGTAAAAACCATTCCTAGACTGTCTACGAGGATAGCGATCACCACGCACAGGAAAACGTGGTCCGCTGGGGAAGGAGCGCTCAGCGCGATACTCAAAACGCGGTGGGGGAAAGCGCTCAACTACAAAGCCTCCGCCACGGGGTCCATAGCCTCCAACTGCAGGCTCCCGCCGGGCATGCTCTCTACGAGGCCTACGCCTAGGAACTTGAGGTTCAGGACCTCTAGGCCTGGCCTCTCTCCTCAGAGCTCTCCTCTCCCTAGGCCTGGGAACTTGAGGTTCAGACCTAGCAGCTCTCCTCTGGACATTCGGCCCATGCACACCATGGAAAGGGTGGTACATGTCCGGGTTGTCCATCTCCCGAGCACGGCGCGCCTCTCTCTTGCGCCGAAAGCAGAACTCGCTCAAGTGACCATCTCTCCCACAGAAGTCACACTGGTACCTCACCGCACGCACAGGGGGTTGTTGGTACACAGGACTGTGGGTATGGGTCACTTTGCCCTTCTGTGGCAACTCCTCCTGGATAGGTGGCATTGTATCCAACTTGTTCTTTAGGTGGTTGGGTTTGGGATGCCACACTTGGTTCTTGGGTGGAGCTCTCAGAGGTTCCTCAAACACCCCATCCTTGGTGGTAGGCTTAGGAGGCTCTTTGGGTGGAAGCTTGGTTAGTTTGGGAGTAGTGGTGGAGTTGGGCTTCTCACTCGGATTCAGACCACTCGACTCTCCAATCTTCCCAAAAGCAGAAAGATCAACACCCTGAGCAAAACCTACACCAGGACCTCCAGCAGCTCGCTTGAATTGGGAGATCATCATCCCAAGCTGTGGCTCACTACAAGAGACCCATGACAAGATGGTCCGAAGGTATGTGTTTTCCTCCTCGGTTTGCATCTTGCCATGCTTGACATTGGCAATCACCATCTCCAAACCCTCGCACAAGGCGCACCTAGCCATACAGGTGCTACTCGAGCTGGCCTTCTCAAGAGACTCAATCTTGGCATTCTTCTCTGCCAACTCGGTTTGCAAGCCAGAACAGGTCTTGCAAGCACCTAGCAAAGAGGGTCTCGCCCTCAGCTCATCCAGCTCTCCAACCAACGCAGCATACTTTCCTCTCAAGGTGAGAAGATCAGTCATGTGCGTGGTGCACGACTCACACTCAACCTCCTCCGACACGACCACGGTGGACTTGACAAACTCAAGCTCCCTCACCGTGTCCTCCCACTTCTGCCTAAACTCCTTGCGCTCTCTAGCGGCACGCCTAAGCAACTTGTCCTGACTAAGGAGCGCGGCAGTAAGCTTCTCAACCTCGGCAGAGAGATCGTCGTAGGTGAGGGATACCTGGGAGGTGTCGTCGTCGTTCCGAGGGGAGTGCTCCAGCTCGCCTCCGACCTCATCACCAAGCGCCATGGTGCAGAAGCCGTCGTCGTCGGCGAAGAAGCAGAGTCCGTTCAGCTTGTCCTCGATCCTCTTCTTCTTCTCGGACTCGTCATCGCTTGAGCAAGCGGAGTCGTCATTCGTGCCGTCGACGTCACTGAGCGTGGCGAAGAACGCACGCTGCTCAGCCTGGGCCTTCTCCAAGTACTTCTTCTTGATGTACTCCTTGTCGAAGCCGCCCCTCCGCTTGTGCCTCGGGGGAACGTACTTCTCCTTGCGCTTGCCGGAGTCGTACTTGTGCCCATGATCGCCCTTCCCCGAATGTTTGTTCTTCTTGGGGCAGTTGAAGGACCGAGAAGCTACCCGAAAGCGACCAGAGGGGGGGTGAATGGGAGCTTCAAAATTTCCTTTCGGAAAATAGATGCCACTGTCCCAAACTCAACCCCAAAAGCGAAACCTAGAGCTTGCAAATGTCCACGACCCTAGATGTAGGGTGGATGCTTCCTAGAAGCACAGCGGGACACTAGACAACCCTAGAAAGCCAACGCAAAAGACGGAAATCAAATCCGTCAACGAACGAACGAACCGTGAACGAAAACGCGCGAAACAGCAGCGACCGGACTCTGGCCTGCGTCCGGTCAGCAGGGACCGGACGCGTCCGGTCGTCAGAAACCGTCTCTGGGAGCTCTCTGTTCGCGACCGGACTCACGGGAACTGAGCGTCCGGTCGTGAACAGTGCGTCCGGTCAGAGTCAAACACGCGCAGTGAACAGTAACTGAGGCGAGTCCGGTCACCCAAAGTGCAGAGCGTCCGGTCGCGTGCGTCCGGTCAAGCACAGAGACTTTGCACGAAAAGTTCAACCACCGGACGCTCGACTGGTGCGTCCGGTCAACCCGAGGCAGCGTCCGGTCACCCCGCGAATTCACTGTTCGTCCACCGATTCGACTAGAACTCACCCAAAACAAATCCTCTAGGGATCAAACTTGGTGAGTGAAGTCACAAGGAGGTTAGTGAGCTATCTCTAAGAGATCATGGCTCGAACCTAACTCCAAATCGGTGAATCGAAGAATTTCGGGGGAAGGGAGGAAAAGTGACCCGAAACGAAAAATCGATCGATCTCCTAGACCGTGAGATTAGAGGATGATTCCTTCGGTGGAAAGAAGTGCCTCACGATCTAGAACAACTTGGTTCAAACGGAATTGCAAAAGATGAACCGAGCAAAGAGATCAAGCGACGGGAAAACTCAAGGCACAAAGCAATCCGCGAAGAACATGATGAACATGAAATCAAAACGCGAATTGACACCAAGAGATGGGATCCAAGGTGAGGATACGGCCTCACTTCCTCGAATCAACAGTACACAGAGTGGAGTCTCTCTGCGGATCTCAACTAGCTAAAGCAGGGGATGGGAGAGTGGAAACCCTAGGTGCTAGGAAGCAAATGACTGCGCTAACTGAGATAGGGAGGAGGGTGTCTCCCCTGGACTACTTATACTAACCTAGCCTAAGTCTATTTCCTACTCTACCCCTCTCTACTCTAATTACAGAGCGGGCCAGGAAAACCCTAAGGCTAATCTGGTCCACCCGCTGGTGGTAGGTAGATCCGACGGCCACGCCCGCACGGTCTTCCGCGTCGCCTCCACGCAACCTTCAGATCGCCGCCACGTGCCGCCACCACTCTGCACCCCCGGTTTTGTGGCCCAAACCGGGAAACCAGCCTTTTCCATCAGCCCCCTGGTTTTGAGGCCCAAACCGGGAAACCAGCCTCCAGCCCGAGTTTTGTGGCCCAAACTCGGAAACCCGCAGCGCCCGAGTTTTGAGGCCCAAACTCGGAAACCGGCCCACGCCCAGGTTTTGAGGCTCAACCTGGAAACCGTCGCGCCCAGGTTTTGTGGCTCAACCTGGAAACCCAGCACCCAGGTTTTGAGGCCCAAACCTGGAAACCGTCCACCGTTGGTTTTTCCCGGGCTCTACCAACAAACCGGCGTCGAAGAGGGGATGCACCGCCTGTGCACCCCTTCCACCGACATGATCGCACTTCTCCGCTTGTCGCTGTCGTAGGCTGCCAGCCACCACAGCTGATCCTCCGGCCTCCAGTCCAAGTCCACGTCCGCCCTTCACCGTCCGATACATCGGCATGGCACGTCCGCCGCACGGCACGCCCATCCTTCATCGCGCCCGGTCCGTCGGCACGGCACGTCGCAACTTGACCTTCACCCGCCATCGATCACTGTCTCCGTGCTCGACACCTGCACAACACAAGCCAAAGAACATGCGCATCATCTCCGTTGACAATCACTCATCACACAGAGACTCGGCATACACCCATGTATCCGCAATCTCCCCCTTGATGAGTGCATTGTCAACTCCACAACAAATCATGAATAAGAAGAAGGAGGTAGGAAGGAGTGGGAAGAGAAAACCCAACCAAATGACCCAAAAGCCTAACAAAAGCCAAAGAAGGTCAAGTGGATGAAGCGAAAACTTGGTCCCCAAAGACATGGGCAACGGCTCGACGCAACCAAGCAAAGCAAAGCTAGCCCTCAAGAAGAGGTAGAACAGGCTCAACACCGCTAGCAAATACCAATTGAAGATCGGAGGACAACAGAAGCAAAAATGCTAGTCCCTCAAGATAGAGGCACAGAGGCTCAACACAACTAGCAAGAAAATCACTCCGAACCAATTGGAAGTCAACCCAAACCAAATGGGAAAGCACACCAGACGATACCAATTGAAAGCCAAATGAAAAAGCTTATGAAAGCTCATGAAAAGCTAGGAACGTTTGCTAGTCCCTCAAGACAGAGGCAACGGCTCAACACAACTAGCAAACTCCCCCTCGACAAATGCAAGCAACTAGGACAAATGATTTTCCCCTTAGTTGATCAACACAGGAGCATATGATTTGCATAAATTTCTCCCCCTAGTTGAAAATGCACTTATCAAGGCCAAAAGGTATCGGAGAAGCAACTCCCTTCACATAAACTCCCCCTGAACACAAGATCTCCTTCCAAAATGCATATGAAGTCAAAATGCAAGTTAGGAGCTTCAAGTATATAGTCAAAAGAGTGCAAAGATGCTCTAATCAGTATAGCTCCAACATCTCAATTAAGCACTCAAATAGCAAAGGCTCAAACTGATCACTTATACGAAATATGAAGCATATGAGCATGTGAGCAGTTTTAAGCCAAGAAGATAGTCACCATCAAAATAGCACTAGACATGTATAGAAGGAATCCAAACAAGTGCTAAGCATATATACAAGGTGAACTACCCCTAGCAAAGTTCAATCATCATGCATAGGAATGAAGCATATACGTGTGATTTCAAATTCATATCGGAGTTGCAGCGGTAAAAGAATTCACAAGTTCATTTTTGGCATGTGATTGCGAGAGGTTGAAAGCTTGTCATTGCCTAACTTTTCAACCGTGCGAAGCCTATGCCGAAGCAATCAGAAGCTTAAAGCAACGGTTTCGGTCATACACTACATGGCTCAAGTTTAACTCAAAGTGAAACGAGAAACAGTCTCAATACCATGAGGTGTTGACAAGCAATCCCATCTCGATCTTTTCAATTCAACAATACTTGGTTCAAGTTTTAAGCAAGTTATGAACAACCAAGCAAGTGAATGACTCAGAACTAGAGACATAGCAACCTAGCATATATGAAAAGCAGGAATGGACTCAACACACCCTACACATGCTAGTTGCATATCTCAATGGTGAACATTTTCAGATTTATATACATTAGGCATAATTCACCATTCCAAAAAATAGCTCGCTCATAACATGTAACAGTGATCAGAAGGAGCATAAGCTACAAGCATCATCATAAGTATCGGAGCAATACTAACAAGAGCATAATTACATTCTAGTGAATATAGACATGAAGCTCAGAATGTAAATGCGTATGCCCGACACAAAACTGAAAGAAAGAAGATACCAATTGGAAAGACTCAAGAAACTCAAAAGAAAAGAGCCTCAAAATAAAAGAGTCAGTCTGTACATCTCAAAATGCTTCCCCCATCTAAAAGGGGAAACACACACCAAGCTCACTCCTCAACCTATTAAAGGTTGATTCGTCTAAAGGCTTGGTGAAAATATCAGCCAATTGGTGATGAGTATCGACATGGCGAAGATCGATATCACCCTTCTCCTGGTGGTCTCGCAAGAAATGAAAGCGCACATCAATGTGTTTGGTTTTCGAGTGAAGCACGGGGTTCTTAGCAACGCTAATGGCACTCGTGCTGTCACAAAGCAAAGGAACTCGAGT
Organism: Coix lacryma-jobi var. lacryma-jobi; assembly: GCA_009763385.1. Taxonomy (NCBI): domain Eukaryota; kingdom Viridiplantae; phylum Streptophyta; class Magnoliopsida; order Poales; family Poaceae; genus Coix; species Coix lacryma-jobi. The sequence goes on from CM019826.1 coordinate 43,629,221, forward strand.
AAAGCTCAAACCAAAATCACGCAAAGTGGCCATCATCCAGAGTAACTGGGAACAGCAGCTAGCCGCAGCAACATATTCAGCCTCCGTGGTAGACTGAGCGACACTAGACTGCTTGCGAGAAGACCACGACACCAGAGAAGATCCAATAAACTGGCATGTCCCAGAAGTGGACTTGCGCTCAGTGCGACAACCAGCAAAATCAGCATCAGAAAAGCCACAAAGCGAGAGGGTGGAAGAAGCAGAATACCAAATCCCGAACTCAGGCGTGAAACGAAGGTACCTGAAGATGCGCTTCACGGCCTGACGGTGAGAAGTGCGTGGCGAAGCCTGAAAGCGCGCGCACAAGCACACAGCGAACTGAATGTCCGGCCGTGTCGCCGTCAGGTAGAGCAGCGATCCAATCATGCTGCGGTACTCCTTCTGGTCCACTGCTTCTCCATCCGTGTCGGCATCCAGGGCAGTCGTCGTCGACATGGGCGTCGGAAGAGGCTTGGCCTCACCCATGTCGAACCGCTTCAGCAAGTCCCTCGTGTACTTGCCCTGGTGCACAAACGTCCTCTCTCGGGATTGCTTAATTTGCAACCCGAGAAAGAAGGTCAGCTCGCCCATCATGCTCATCTCGAACTCCCTGCTCATAGTATCTGCAAACTTGGCAACCAAAGCGTGAGAAGAACCACCGAAAATGATATCATCCACGTAAATTTGGACCAAGAGAGTATCTTTGCCTTGCTTGAGGAGAAAGAGCGTTTTATCAACACATCCCATTTTAAAACCCTTAGCTAGCAAAAAGGTTTTTAATTTCTCATACCAGGCTCTAGGGGCTTGTTTCAAACCATACAAAGCTTTGTGGAGTTTAAAGACATGGTTTGGAAACTTGGGATTTTCAAAACCGGGGGGTTGCTGGACATAGACCTCCTCCTCAATGTAGCCGTTTAAGAAGGCACTCTTGACATCCATTTGAAAAAGTTTGAAACCCATGGATGCAGCATAAGCCAAGAGTATCCTAATAGCCTCCAAACGAGCTACAGGAGCGAAGGTCTCCTCATAATCTACCCCCTCCTTCTGACTATAACCCTTCGCTACAAGCCGGGCCTTGTTTCTCACAATGTGGCCCTCCTCTCCTTGCTTGTTTTTAAATACCCATTTTGTCCCAATAGGTTTACAGTCAGGAGGTGGTGGCACTAGAACCCAAACCCGATTTCGCTCAAAGTTCTCTAGCTCCTCATGCATGGCATTGACCCAATCCGGATCCGTCAATGCGTGTCCAACATCTCGGGGCTCAAAAGACGCAACAAAAGCAGAATGAGCAAAGTGCGAGATGTGCTGTGACCTGGAGCGAGTAACTCGCTCGTCGATGTCGCTGATCATCTGTTCAGGGGGGTGCTGGCGCTGGATATGTCGTGGCGCCTCCCGGGAAGAAGTGACCTCCCCCTCAACAGTAGCTGGTTCCACCCCGGGTACAAAAGGTACCGCGCGAGGTGGAGGATCCCACGGCCCCCAGGAAGAAGAAGTGTCGGGGCCGTGAGTCATCGTCGAGGCCGCTCTTTGCGGCACGGCAGGTGGAGGGGGTGCTGGATCATCTATACCTTCAGCATCCTCGTCCTCGTCATCGAAAAGAGGCTCTCCAACCTCATGATCACCTGCACGCTCAAAACGGGAAGAGGGACAAACAAGAGTCTCGTCGAAGGTGACATCTGATGTCTCCATGACTCGGTTAGTGTCAAGGTTAAGTACACGATAAGCTCGAGTGTGAGTGCCATAACCCAAAAACACACCATCAGAAGAACGAGACTCAAACTTGTCCAGGTTGCCTTTTTTCAATATAAAACAGTGGCAACCAAAGACTCTAAAATAACTCACCTTGGGCTGGCGACCAAAATGCAACTCATAAGAGGTCTTCTTCAAAAACGCTCTCAGAAAAATGCGATTCGAAATGTAGCATGCAGTGTTCATAGCTTCGGCCCAAAAGCGCCTAGGATTCCTATGCTCATCAAGCATCGTCCTGGCCATCTCAACAAGGGTCCGATTCTTCCTCTCTACAACACCATTTTGGGGTGGTGTATAGGGGGAAGAAAACTGATGCTCCAAACCAAGGCGGTTACAAAACTTCTCAAAATCTGAATTTTTAAACTCGGAACCATTATCACTTCTAATAGCTCGCATCGAGTTCAAAGGGAACTCGTTCTGAAGACGCAAAATCAGATTGCGAGCGAAGGAGAAAGTCTCAGTCTTCTCAGTTAAAAAGAAAACCCACGAATACCTCGAAAAGTCGTCAACAACAACCAAAACATACCACTTGCCACCAACCGAGCTCACCCGAGCCGGACCAACAAGGTCCATGTGTAAAAGCTCTCCGGGGTGCGAGGTCATGACCTTAGTCACCGGATGGTGGGGAGCAGCAACCATCTTCCCATGTCTGCAAGAATGGCAAACTAGATCCTTCTCCATCGAAAGCTTGGGCAATCCTCGGATTAGGCCAAGTGAGCTAAGTCTTGCAAGCAAGTCGAAGCTTAAGTGACCAAGCCTCCTATGCCACTTCCAAAGATCGGAAGAAGAAGGACTAGCCAAAAGACAGCGAGAAGAACCAAACAATTCCGAGAAATTCGCACAAAAGACTTTCCCAAAGGGCGAGATCAGACATACAAGATCGCCCTGAGGATCTAAGATGCGACTAAGGTTCGGTTTGAAACGAATCTCATAGTCATCATCAAAAAGTTGCGAAACAGAAAGCAAGTTAAAATGCAGGTTAGAAACAAGAGCGACATCGCGCAACACAAAGTGCTCATTAACCCGCACAGTCCCACGGGACAATACTTTACCTTTACTATTGTCGCCGAAGGTTATGTACTCCTTTCCGGCGACCGGGCTAAGGCTGGAGAACCACTTGGCGTTTCCGGTCATGTGCCTCGAGCAACCGGAATCCACCAACCAAATGTCCTCCAACCGTCTCACCTACATCAATAAAAAGACATAGGGTGAGCATACGGTCCAACACTGGGGTTAGTGAAATAAGGGGAAAACCAGTGTTGGGCCGGCTGCTCAAAAGAAGGGTTAGTGTAAAAACCATTCCTAGCACGTCTACGAGGGAAGCGATCACCACGCTGAGGAAAACGTGGTCCGCTAGGGAAGAAGCGCTCACCGCGGTACTCAAAACGCGGTGGGGGAAAGCGCTCAACTAAGCCTCCGCCACGGGGTCCGTTACCTGCAAAAGCAGGACCCCGTCGGGCACGCTCTCTACGAGGTTTACGCCTAGGAGCCTGGGGCTCAACTGCTCTAGCGTCTCTCCTCGGAGCTCTCTCCTGCCTAGGCCTAACAAACTGAGGTGCTGGACCTCTAGGCCTAGTCTCCCTCCTCGGGGCTCTCATCTCCTGCCTAGGCCTGGAACCCTGACGTCCGGACCTAGCAGCTCTCCCCTGGGCCTTCGGTACATGTCCACCATGAGCTGGATGGTACATGTCCGGGTTCTCCATCTCCCGAGCCCTGCGCTCCTCTCTCTTGCGCCTAAAGCAGAACTCGCTCAAGTGACCATCCCTCCCACAGAAATCACACTGGTACCTCACCGCACGCACAAGGGGTTGTTGGTGACCAGGGTTGTGGGTGTGGCTCACTTTGCCTTTGCCCTTCGGTGGCAACTCCTCACGAATGGGTGGCATAGCATCAAGCTTGTTCTTGAGGTGGTTTGGCTTGGGTGCCCAAACTAGGTTCTTGGGAGGAACTTTAGGGGGTTCCTCAACCACACCATCTTTGGTGATAGGCTTGGCTGGCTCTTTGAGTGGCAGCTTGGCAAGTTTGGGAGTAGTGGTGGAATTGGGCTTCTCACATGGGTTCAGACCACTAGACTCTCCAATCTTCCCAAAAACTGAAAGATCAACACTCTGAGCAAAACCTACACCAGGGGCACCAACAGCTCGCTTGAATTGGGAGATCATCATCCCGAGCTGCGGCTCACTACTGGAGACCCATGACAAGATGGACCGAAGGTATGTGTTTTCTTCCTCGGTTTGCATCTTGCCATGCTTCACATTGGCAATCTCCATCTCCAGGCCCTCACACAAAGCACACCTCGAGACACAAGTGCTATCTGAGCTGGCCTTCTCTAAAGACTCAAGCTTGGCATTTTTCTCTGCCAACTCAGATTGCAAGACAGGACAAGTCTTGCACGCACCCAACAGCTGTGGCCTAGCACGGAGCTCATCCACCTCTCCAACCAACGCAGCATACTTACCTCTCAGAGTGAGAAGGTCAGTCATGTGCGCGGTGCATGACTCGCACTCTGCCTCCTCCGACACTACCACGGTGGACCGAGCGAACTCAAGCTCCTTCACCGTGTCCTCCCACTTCTGCCTAAACTCCTTGCGCTCTCTAGCGGCACGCCTAAGCAACTTATCTTGGCTAAGGAGGGCAGCAGTCAACTTCTCAACCTCGGAGGAAAGCTCGTCGTAGGTGAGAGATACCTGGGAGGTGTCGTCGTCGTCGTCGTTCCGAGGGGTACGCTCCGGCTCGCCGTCGACCTCATCGCCCAGCGCCATGGTGCAGAAGCCGTCGTCGTCGGCGAAGAAGCAGAGGCCGTTCAGTTTGTCCTCGATCCTCTTCTTCTTCTCGGACTCGTCATCGCTCGAGCTGGCGGAGTCGTCATCCGAGCCGTCGACGTCGCTGAGCGTGGCGAAGAACGCGCGCTGCTCAGCTTGCTGCTCCTCCAAGTACTTCTTCTTGATGTACTCTTTGTCGAAGCCGCCCCGTTTCTTGTGTCTTGGGGGACGTGCTTCTCCTTGTACTTGGAGTCGCGCTTGCGCCCATGTTTGCCCTTGCCCAAGTGCTTGTTCTTCTTGGGGCAGTTGGCGATGAAGTGGTCGGGGTCGCCGCACTCGTAGCATCCCGTGCGTCCTCCTCCTCGACGGCGGTTCATGCGGTTGTTATGGAACCGCGAGAACCGGTTGGCGAGCAAAGCCAACTCGTCATCTCCCAAAGACTCCAGCTGGTCCTCTATCACAGAAAAGAGAGAAGAAAGCGCAAAGCCAGCTGAGGGGTTAGAGGAAGAGCCGGAAACCAAAGCCATGGACGGGCGAGAAGGATTTTCAAAAGAAGCCCTCGCCATAGCATCAATCTCACTGGACTTGAGCTTACTGAAGAGCTCGTCGCAGGTGAGGGTCTCATAGTTCGGGGATTCGATGATCGCCTGAACCTTAGAGTCCCACACCGACCGATCAAGAGTATGCAAAAGCTTCAAAGCACGCTCATGATCGTCAAATGGCAACTGCTCTCTGTTAGCCCTCATCCTGTTGGCAATCACCTGAAAGCGAGCGAATAAACTTTCTATGCTCTCGCCAGGCTGATGTCGAAAGTTCTCATACTCTCGCTTGAACGACTCGTAGAGTCGGGTTTTGACTTGAGAGGTGCCCTCATGAAAACGCATGAGAGTGTCCCAGATCTCCCGAGCCGTAGCGAGGTGAGAAACGCGATCAAACTCACCCATGCTCAAACAAGAGAAAAGAGCATTACGGGCTCGGCTATTGGCATCGTGCTCATCGATCTGCTGTTGACTCACACGAGCAGCCAAGACCACGTAATCAGGGGAGTTGCAAATATCCCAGATCGAAGCGCCCAAGCTCTGCAAATAGGCCGACATACGTATCTTCCAATACGCATAGTTCGTCCCATCGAAAAACGGCGGTTTGCCCACGCCGCGATCCATGTCGCCTTCGGTGGATCTGGAACCGGCTAAGGTGGAAGATCCTTAACCCGCTCCGATACCAATTGAAGGACCGAGAAGCTACCCGAAAGCGACCAGAGGGGGGGTGAATGGGAGCTTCAAAATTTCCTTTCGGAAAATAGATGCCACTGTCCCAAACTCAACCCCAAAAGCGAAACCTAGAGCTTGCAAATGTCCACGACCCTAGATGTAGGGTGGATGCTTCCTAGAAGCACAGCGGGACACTAGACAACCCTAGAAAGCCAACGCAAAAGACGGAAATCAAATCCATCAACGAACGAACGAACCGTGAACGAAAATGCGCGAAACAGCAGCGACCGGACTCTGGCCTGCGTCCGGTCAGCAGGGACCGGACGCGTCCGGTCGTCAGAAACCGTCTCTGGGAGCTCTCTATTCACGACCGGACTCACGGGAACTGAGCGTCCGGTCGTGAACAGTGCATCCGGTCAGAGTCTAACACGCGCAGTGAACAGTAACTGAGGCGAGTCCGGTCACCCAAAGTGCAGAGCGTCCGGTCGCGTGCGTCCGGTCAAGCACAGAGACTTTGCACGAAAAGTTCAACCACCGGACGCTCGACTGGTGCGTCCGGTCAACCCGAGGCAGCGTCCGGTCACCCCGCGAATTCACTGTTCGTCCACCGATTCGACTAGAACTCACCCAAAACAAATCCTCTAGGGATCAAACTTGGTGAGTGAAGTCACAAGGAGGTTAGTGAGCTATCTCTAAGAGATCATGGCTCGAACCTAACTCCAAATCGGTGAATCGAAGAATTTCGGGGGAAGGGAGGAAAAGTGACCCGAAACAAAAAATCGATCGATCTCCTAGACCGTGAGGTTAGAGGATGATTCCTTCGGTGGAAAGAAGTGCCTCACGATCTAGAACAACTTGGTTCAAACGGAATTGCAAAAGATGAACCGAGCAAAGAGATCAAGCGACGGGAAAACTCAAGGCACAAAGCAATCCGCAAAGAACATGATGAACATGAAATCAAAACGCGAATTGACACCAAGAGATGGGATCCAAGGTGAGGATACGGCCTCACTTCCTCGAATCAACAGTACACAGAGTGGAGTCTCTCTGCGGATCTCAACTAGCTAAAGCAGGGGATGGGAGAGTGGAAACCCTAGGTGCTAGGAAGCAAATGACTGCGCTAACTGAGATAGGGAGGAGGGTGTCTCCCCTGGACTACTTATACTAACCTAGCCTAAGTCTATTTCCTACTCTACCCCTCTCTACTCTAATTACAGAGCGGGCCAGGAAAACCCTAAGGCTAATCTGGTCCACCCGCTGGTGGTAGGTAGATCCGACGGCCACGCCCGCACGGTCTTCCGCGTCGCCTCCACGCAACCTTCAGATCGCCGCCACGTGCCGCCACCACTCTGCACCCCCGGTTTTGTGGCCCAAACCGGGAAACCAGCCTTTTCCATCAGCCCCCTGGTTTTGAGGCCCAAACCGGGAAACCAGCCTCCAGCCCGAGTTTTGTGGCCCAAACTCGGAAACCCGCAGCGCCCGAGTTTTGAGGCCCAAACTCGGAAACCGGCCCACGCCCAGGTTTTGAGGCTCAACCTGGAAACCGTCGCGCCCAGGTTTTGTGGCTCAACCTGGAAACCCAGCACCCAGGTTTTGAGGCCCAAACCTGGAAACCGTCCACCGTTGGTTTTTCCCGGGCTCTACCAACAAACCGGCGTCGAAGAGGGGATGCACCGCCTGTGCACCCCTTCCACCGACATGATCGCACTTCTCCGCTTGTCGCTGTCGCAGGCTGCCAGCCACCACAGCTGATCCTCCGGCCTCCAGTCCAAGTCCACGTCCGCCCTTCACCGTCCGATACATCGGCATGGCACGTCCGCCGCACGGCACGCCCATCCTTCATCGCGCCCGGTCCGTCGGCACGGCACGTCGCAACTTGACCTTCACCCGCCATCGATCACTGTCTCCGTGCTCGACACCTGCACAACACAAGCCAAAGAACATGCGCATCATCTCCGTTGACAATCACTCATCACACAGAGACTCGGCATACACCCATGTATCCGCAGCAGTTGGCGATGAAGTGGTCGGGGTCGCCGCACTCATAGCATCCTGAGCGTCCTCCTCCGCGGCGACGGTTCATGCGGTTGTTATGGAACCGCGTGAACCGGTTGGCAAGCAAAGCCAACTCCTCGTCTCCCAAAGACTCCAGCTGATCCTCTGTGACAGAAAAGAGAGATGAAAGCGCAAGGCCAGCAGAGGGGTTAGCGGAAGAGCCAGAAACCAAAGCCATAGTCGGGCCAGAAGGATTCGCATAAGAAGCTCTCGACATGGCGTCAATCTCACTGGACTTGAGCTTGCTAAAGAGCTCGTCGCACGTGAGGGTCTCATAGTTAGGCGATTCAATGATCGCCTGGACCTTTGAGTCCCACACCGACCGATCGAGAGTGTGCAAAAGCTTCAAAGCTCTCTCATGATCGTCGAAAGGCAACTGCTCCTTGTTAGCCCTCATCCTGTTGACAATCACCTGAAAGCGAGCGAATAAACTTTCTATGCTCTTGCCAGGCTGATGTCGAAAGTTCTCATACTCTCTCTTGAACGACTCGTAGAGTCGGGTTTTGACTTGAGAGGTGCCCTCATCAAAGCGCATGAGGGTGGCCCAAATCTCCCGAGCCGTAGAGAGGTGAGAAACGTGATCAAACTCACCCATGCTCAAACAGGAGAACAAGGCGTTACGTGCCTGGCTATTGGCCTCGTGCTCATCGATCTGGAGCTGAGTGACACGAGCAGCCAAGACAACGTAATCGTCCCTGTTGCAAATCTCCCAAATAGAAGAGCCCATGCTCTGAAGATAGGCCGACATGCGTATCTTCCAATACGCATAGTTCGTCCCATCAAAGAACGGCGGTTTGCCCACGCCGCGATCCATGTCGCCTTCTGTGGATCTGGAACCGGCTAAGGTGGAAGATCCTTAACCCGCTCCGATACCAATTGAAGGACCGAGAAGCTACCCGAAAGCGACCAGAGGGGGGTGAATGGGAGCTTCAAAATTTCCTTCCAGAAACTTAATGCCTCTGTCCCAAAATCAACCCCAAGAGCGAACCCTAGAGCTTGCTAATGTCCACGACCCTAGATGAAGGGTGGATGCTTTCTAGAAGCACAGCGGGACACTACACAACTCTAGAAAGCCAACGCAAAAGACGGAACTCAAATCCGTCAACGAGTGAGCGAACTGCGAATGAAACAACGCGAAACAGCAGCGACCGGACTCTGGCCTGCGTCCGGTCAGCAGGGACCGGACGCGTCCGGTCACACAATAACAGGTTTTGGACCTCTCTGTTTCTGACCGGACTCTGGCGTACGGTGCGTCCGGTCAGCTACAGTGCGTCCGGTCAAAAGCCAACCAGCCCAGTGAACAGTGAGACCTGTGCGTCCGGTCACTAAAACAACAGAGCGTCCGGTCGAACACAGGAACACTGCACGTGATGTTCATCGACCGGACTCACGCGCAGTGCGTCCGGTCACCCCGATGGAGCGTCCGGTCGATGCGCAGCAGCACTGTTTGTCCACCGAATCGCCTCGATCTCACCCAAAACAAATCCTCTAGCGATCAAACTTGGTGAGATGAGTCACAAGGAGTATAATGAGCTATCTCTAAGAGATCATGGCTCGAACCTATCTCCAAAACGGTGAATCGAAGAATTTCGGGGGAAGGGAGAAAACTTGACCCGAAATGAAAAATCGATCCATCTCCTAGACCGTGAGGTTAGAGGATGATTCCTTCGGTGGAAAGAGGTGCCTCACGATCTAGAACAAACCAGTTCAAACGGAATTGCAAAAGACGAACCGAGCAAAGAGATCAAGTGACGGGAAAATCGTGGAGAAAAAGGATTCCGCGAAGAACACGAACAAAGCGTGAATCACACCCACGAATTGCAAGTCGAAGCGCAAACACACGCTACGACAAGGAGGTTACGGCCTCCTTTCCTCAAAATCAACAGTACACAGAGTTGCAAATCTCTCTGCGGATCTCAGCTACAGCAGGGGATGGGAGAGCAGGAAACCCTAAGTGCAGGAAGCAAATGAGATGGCTAAAACTGAGATAAGGGAGGAGGGTGTCTCCCCTGACTACTTATCCTATTCTAGACTAAGTCTATTTCCTACTCTACCCCTCTCTATTCTAATTACAGAGCGAACCAGCTAAACCCTGGGGTTATTCTGGACCAACTCAAGTGGTAGGTAGATCCGACGGCCACGCCCGCACAAGTCGTCCGCGTTGCCTCCACGCAACCTTCCGATTGCCGCCACGTGCCGCCCTCGCTCTGCACCCCCGGTTTTGTGGCCCAAACCGGGAAACCAGCCTTTTCCAGCTATCCCCCGGTTTTGAGGCCCAAACCGGGAAACCAGCCTCCAAGTCCAACGCCTGAGTTTTGTGGTCCAAACTCAGAAACCCGCAGTGCCCAGGTTTTGAGGCCCAAACCTGGAAACCGTTCTCAGCCCGAGTTTTGTGGCCAAACTCGGAAACCCTCAGCACCCAGGTTTTGAGGCCCAAACCTGGAAACCGTCCACCCGATGGTTTTTCCCTGACTCTACCACCAAACCGAACTGTAGAGGGGATGCACCGCCCGTGCACCCCGTCCACCGACACGTGTCCCCAGGTCCTCGACCCGAGCAACATCGTGCCCCGCAGGTCTTCACTTTTCATTGTCCCAGGCTGCCAGCCACCACAGCTGATCCTCAGGCACTCTGGTCCCTCAGTCCAAGCCTCACGTCCGCCCTTCACCGCTCGGTTCATCGGCATGGCACGTCCGCCGCACGGCACGCCCATCCTTCACCGCACCCGGTCCATCGGCACGACCCGTCTCAACTTGACCTTCACCTTGCCCTCGATCACTGTCTCCGTGCTCGACACCTGCACAACACAAGCCAAAGAACATGCGCATCATCCCAGTTGACAATCACTCATCACTCAGAGACCCGGCATACACCCATGTATCCGCAACTAAAAGCAAAGTTAGCTAGCACACAAGATGCTTACAAAAGTTTGCTTGCTAAAATGGAAATTATGTGCAAACATTGTGATGAGCTAACTAACAAAGTTGCCAACCTTGAAACCATCGGAGCACACCCCACCGAGGAACCTAAAATTGAAAAATCAATCTTTGATATGCCTAAAAAGGATGCCTCTACTTCTTGCATTGATTTACTTGAATTAGACTCACCCATGTGCAAACAAGCTTGGGTTGAGAATGTGATTGCAGATACTTGCACACAAGAAGTTGCAATGGAGAATGAGCTTCTAAGGCAAGAAGTGGCTCGCCTCACCAAGGACTTGACTCAAGCAAAAGGCAAAACAAAGCAAACCTGAACTCATCAAGATAACACCGTCAAGGGAGTGAAGAAGCTTGATGAGGAGCAAACCGTGGTTTGTTATGTTTGTCACAAGGAAGGCCACAAGTCCTATGAGTGTAAGGTGAAGTATGGGGGAGAAAAGAAGAAAGAGAAAAACAAAAAGCAAACAAGCAAGCTCTCCAACACCTACACCAACAAGGTGAACAAGAAGGCCACCACACCTTATCTTTTGAAGAAGAAGAAGAATGACAAGATGGTGGCCATCAAGGTGAACAAGCAAGCCAACAATGGAGCCAAACACATTTGGGTGCCTAAGGACATTATCTCCACCATGAAGAGCACCAAAAAGGTTTGGGTCCCGAAAGGGAAGTAAGTAGTCAAGTGATCTACGGGGAATTTGGAGACTTGGCATAGTTTTGGTGCATATCATGGGGTGCATCACTTTGGATCATGGCATTGCCAAGTATGTTAGAGGGTACTATGGACCTAAGTTCCCCTTCCCATGTGAGGTAACTAGTGTTAAATTCTTGCAATTTCTTTTAGCATCTAGTTCCTTCTATTGCCTAGGTTTGCATTTGCATATTTAAATCCTTTGTCATGCATACACTAGGCTTATCATATGGTAGGGTTGCTTGGATCCACTCATATTCTTAGAGAAAACCTACATGGTTTAATTTGTTTAGGAGCACGGCCCATAGCTTCCTTTACCTTGTATTTATCTTATATGTGCCAAAGTCCAAATAGTAGACAAACTTCCCCGATTATCATCTTCAATTAATGTCACACTTCTAGTGATGTCAACTTGCAAAATGGTAGTTTGACCTTACAAGTCAATGTGCATGTCTCCTACAAGTATTTCAAACTTGTATGCACACTTTTAGGGGGAGTTTACTCTACAATTTGGAAGCTTTGAGACTAACACTACATTCAAGTTTATCATATGAGTAGTAGTCTCATTGCAAGGAAAATGGAGTTCCCGGAGACAAGCATCATGTGTAACGATGATTCATTTGATATCTACATGTGGTACTCCTAATCGATGTCATTATGTTGATTTCAATTTGATACTCTTATATGCTCTCTCCATACATTATATAGATTAAACTCCTTTATGCACTAAATTGCTCTTTATGCATATGCTTTGCCTTACACTATATGCATGCATATACTTAGGGGGAGTTTTAGCTTATATAATGTTTCCTCTCTTGAGCTTTAATGTCTTCCTTTTTTGGTGTTTGATTTCAAAGGGGGAGAATGTGAAGGGACCAAAAGCAAGCCCAAACTAAAACAAACTAAATAACCAAAATCAATTTTTTTTAAAAAAATTTATGGTTATTTACATGGGAATGGTTCAAAAAGGGAGGAAGTGGATTATGGAGTTAGGGGGAGAACTAATCCATAAAGCCACTAAAAGGAACTCAATAGCTACGACAAGATATGTTTTTATAAGTGTGTTTCAATTTGGTATCTATTAAACATCATATGATCTTGCCTTTGCATTGCATCCTAGCAAGCAGATTGCTTTTTAAATTTTTGTATCTTTTAGTTGCTTGCTTCGGTCGTGTTGTCATCAATCACCAAAAAGGGGGAGATTGTAAGGAAAATGGATCTCGGACCATTTAACTTCAGATTTTGGTGTTTGATGAACAACATAACCAATTTGGACTAATGCATTTGCTAGTGTTTGTTTTGTAGTCCAATAGGGTGCAAACGTGACTTGGACTAAGGCGACGTGGTGATCCGATGATCATCACCTCAAGCAAGACATTAGAAGCTCTGTAGAAGACTCTCAAGACTAAGCAAAGTCCAAGGCACAAGAATGGAACCAAGACGGTGCAAGAAATCGCGAAGAAATGAAGCAAAAAGGGACATCGGACGCTGCATCGGACACTGCCTTCCTAGGCATCGGACGCTCCATTGGCAAACCCTAGCTCATGTCAGCGCCAGCAGAAGCATCAGACGCTAAAGACCGAGCGCATCGGACGCGACTGTAACACTGTGCAAACCTGCACAGTCTTCATCGGACGCGCCGATGCAACATCAGATGCTACAGGACCCTGCATCCGATGCTCATGCAGAAAGGTTCTAGAGAGGCTCTGTCAGCATCGGATGCATCCGATGGTCAGGCATCGGACGCTAACTAGCCGTTGCGACACAGTGCCAGGTCGGCATCTAGCCGTTAAAGGAGCATCGGAGCGTCCGATGGTCTCGACTCCAGCGTCCGATGCTGCGCAGTGAAGACCATCTTTGGTGCCCAACGACTCTATTTGCTTGGGGGTCTATATATATATCCCCATGGCCGGCCAAAATAGTAAGGTTGGAGCTCAAGGAAGTGTACCAAGTGTATAGACACATATTTAGTTGCTCTAGCCACCAAAGTGCTCAAGTGATATACTAGGTGATTAGTCTAGGTACTTTGTGAAGTGCTTAAGCTAGTTAGACCACCGCTTTGCGCTTGCTCTAGGTGTTAGGCCTAGTTTTTAGTGAGGTTGAAAACCTCTTATCTACCGGTGCTTGCGTGCACCGTGGTTGTACATCGGTGGGGCTTGTAGTCTTGCGAGATCACACCAACCGAGTTTGTGGTGTGGCCGCCTCCGTGTACCGAAGGGAACAAAGCCCGCGGTGGTTCGGCCAAAAGCTTGATAGTGAAGACGGCGGAGAGCATCCGGGAGAGGCTGTGCCACGAGTAGCTTAACCGAAGACCCACTTGCGTGTGGGGAAGGCCCGGAGCTATCAACGGAGTTATCCGACCGGGAGCTTGGCCCTTGCGAGGGATTCCTTGCGAGGGGCTCCAACGAGGACTAGGGGGAAGCTTGCGTGCTTCTCGATACCTCGGTAAAAATACCAGAGTCGTTGACGGGAGTTTGCATCTCTATCACACTCTTTAGCTTTCGCATTTATATTGTTACCTTGTTTATGTGCTTTACCTTTCCTAGTTTGTATGCTAGTTGATAGGTTTGGAAACTAGGTTGCTCAACTGCTTTTGCGGTAGAGATAGCAAACACACTTAGCAAAACCTTAGTTGCACATTAGATAGTTTACTTTCTGGCATATGTGTTTGACTAGGTGGAAATTAGAGGCCATAGTTTAGAGTAGAAGTTTTTAGTTGCCTAATTCACCCCCCCTCTTAGGCGTCACGGTCCAGTTTTTAGTTGCCTAATTCACCCCCCCTCTTAGGCGTCACGGTCTTTTTAGAGGCCGTGCTCGCCGAGGTTCCCGTGGAGCGGGTCATCCGGGAATCCCGGTAGGAGGTGCCAGGGTTGAGGCCCTGACCCCTCCTTTGTAATCAAAGTCTTAAGTTATTTTAATCCAAACTTTTGCTCTTCGGCCGTTGAGCCTTCATGTGTCCCTTTGATTTGCGTTTTCGGTGGTTTGAGCGAGGCCGATCATGTTTTCAGGGCTCGTGCATTTTGCTTTGGGTGCCCCTTAGGCCCTTTCGCTGAGGCCCGAGGGTTCAGCTTCTTTCGAGCTAACCTACAAAAATGCCCTAGGGTGGCTAGGGTTTTTGCTTTACCCCAAATTTTTTTGCCATGCCACGACACGTGACCCGACTATCGATTCCCGGGATTCAGAGGTGCGAGGTCTTTTTGGGGCCTCTTGTAACAAGGTGGAGGGGTTACCGACCATGAGGTCAGCGTCGCTCAGGCGTCCTTCTGCCGTAGGAATTTTCACTGGCATGGCCCTCCCCCCTCTTCGTGGGGTCTCATGATGGTCGTTGCCTCGGAGAGTGCCATTCTTTCCCGTGGAGTAAGGGATCCGAAGATGTGATTCATCATGTCGCGGTGTTCTCTGTTTCAAGACGTATTCCTGTGAAAGAGGTGCATTAGCATGCTATTGGGTGATCCTTTTAAGAATGTTGTATCTTTTCATTTTTTACTTGGAAAAACGTCACGTAGGCGCTCTCCCCATGTTCTCGCCTCGTGGCCACGTTCTGTCTTTTCACGCGACTTGTCGCAGTTTTGAGGGACGAGGACAGGGGGTGTAAACGCCTTACGTAATTTCATCATTGCGCCCATGTTCGCTTAGTCGATTGTTTGAACTATTGGGAACTTGGTCTGCTGACCGTGTTCCAGTTCAACCGGGGGACTGATGCCGTTAGCCGTCGGAGGCGTTTGGCGGCCGAGTCCCGACCAGTTTCCTCAGAAGGCACGGTCATCAAACGACGCCCTTTGAGTTCGAAAACAAGGATGTACCGAACATTGGCGCTCGACAAGTTTTTAGTTTTGCAAAAGTGTTATCTTTTCCTATGATGGAAAGAAAGACTCAAACTTAGGACAAAGAAACATAGTTTTTTGCGGGACGAGTCGTCATTGTTTGTCCTTGTTCAGCCGTTGTTGTTGTACGCCTTGCTTCAGTCGGCAAAAACACCATTCGGCGTGTGCATTCTCCTTGCGGCGACTTGCTGGGAACGGTAGGCTCGGGCGAGTCAGAGGATGGTGCGTTCATCTGAGTCCCGGCGTGGAGGGCTCGGGTGAATCGGGGAATGGAGCGTTCGCCCGAGGCCGACGTGGAGGCTTTGGATGGAACGGAGGTTGGCGCGTTGGGATTTTTCGGGCCCGAAGGCCCGACTTTGATCGCTTTTAGTGGGTCAAAGTGATTTTCTGTGTCGTTAGGCGATGCCCTTCTTTTTTTTGGAAAGAAGGGAGTTCCTTTATTTCCCTTTTCGGATTACAGCGGTAAAGAAATAGTGTTCTTTACGGATAGGCGCTAAAAGTAAAGGAAATAAGGTACAAGGGGGGGGGGGGGAAATGGGACATTGGGGACGAATCCATGGGATCCCAACTCCCCTGGGACAGACAACAGGTCATCAGGGTTTACGCTTGTCCCTTGTTGGGGCTCAACCCCTTCTCTTCCCTTCTCTGACTCGTTGATCATGCCCCTCTAGGACGGTGAACGTGTCGGCAAGCCAATCATGGCGAACGTGACGCCGTCCCAAGGACTCGACGTTGCCGCGAATGACTTCCTCATGTTTGGGGAAGGGAGAGACGGGACTGCTGGACTCGCCTTGCCCTGCTGCCCGTCACCTTTCTATCGATCCTAGCAAGAGCGGCGACTCTGAGAATTAGGGTCGTAGTGCCTACTTGCTGGCGGCGACGGGGGATAGGCGAAGAACTTGCCGGTAGTAGCGAGCTCTTCGACTCGTCCAGTCGAACCGCAGAGGGCGTGGGAGGCATTTCGAATTGTTTGACCAGTTTGGCCCTTCGAAAGCCCCCCGAGCCCACTGTAGCAGCCCTTGGGGGGGGAGGCAGCTGGTTCCATTCCACTAAACATCCCCTTTTGCTACGCCAGTTCCTGGCGGACGAGCGAGTCGTCGGCCGAACCAGTGAGCTCAGAGGCGGGTCTTAGCGAGAATGGCGTCGGTCCTCCCCCCGCGCACCCTGTTTCTTCTCCTAGTCCTGGCTCATCCTCTCCGCCTGACGTAACATCAGCAAACAGAGAGGTCGATCAGCATGAGGAGGCGAAAAGGGGGCATGACGTAACATCAGCGAACGAAAACGTCCACTAATGCAAACCCTTCCTGGGCCTTTCGCTGGGCCCGAGAGGAGTCGAGAATGGCGCTGGAGGCATGCCGAGCCTCGGGACGCCTTTGCCTTTTGGGGGTGGTATGTAGCCCCCGGGTCTCTCCCTTGCGGAGAGGGGTTTCCTTTTGAGCGGCGTTTTTGCCACTCGGAGTCGAACAAGAATGTGGTCGCCACGCAGAAGAGTCCCCTACTTGGCGCGCCAACTGTCGGTGTTTCAAACCGGGGGTCCTAACACCCACGAGTGAATTTGTATCTACGTGCTCCTAGCTCCGGGTGGTGATGCAAGAAGAACACAAGGGATTTATATTGGTTCAGGCAAACGGGGGCCCTACGTCCAGTGGGGAGAGAGAGAGGAGGTCGTGTTACCTTGCAACAGGGTGCTCATAGTAGGGTTACAAGCGGGTGAGAGAGGGGGAGCTCCCCAAGTCTCGTGGGAACAAAGGAGGTGAGTGTGCGAAGTTGCAACTTGAGTGTTGCTGGTGTGTGGTCTAGGTGCTCCCTCTAACCTGCTTTGAGGCATCCCCGACTCCTCCTTTTATAGCCGCAAGGAGGGCACAATGTTACATGGAGGAGGTGATACTTAAGTGCTTGTCTTGACCGAGAAGGGAGGGCGTGGGTCGTCATCCTGGCTTCACTGTGGTGGCATAGTGGTCGAGTACCCGTCACGTCGAGTGAAGGGATGGGGTGAATCCCGTGCCACGTCTCTACCCATGCGATGTAGGCGTGCTAGGAGAGTCATAAGTGGCCCGGGGTACGCGGGTCTCCGTCGTACTCTTTGCTTGTCGTCTTGCGCCAAGACTTCCGATCGAAGAAATGAGCTACACCTGAGGCCTGGGCGTGAGGCCTCAGGTGGGGAGGAGAGCGAGGGGCTCGCCGGAGGCCTGAGCGTAAGGCCTCAGGCAAGGCGGATAGGTCCGTCCGAGGCCTCGAGCGTGGGGCCTCGGGCGAGGTGGAGAATGGGCTCACCACCTGAGGCCTGAGTCCGAGGCCTCAGGAGGTGAGGTGGGCTGCGGTCTCCCTCGGTCAGCCCACGAGGTAGTTGGCACAATGTCTTTGCAGGTGACACTATTACTGGATTAACTGGTTTTGAATCACCGTTGAGTCCTCCTTTCGAGGATCCAGTGGCGTGTGATCAACGGGGAATAGCGGCAGGCCGCCTGAGCTATCAATGGTCTGAATGACCTATCGGGAGGCGCAACCATTAGGCCGCAAGCCCTGAGGTGTGACGCCCCAGATTACCCGGTCTATAACCGGACCTCATGGTGGCACGGATAAGGAGGCGGACCGAGGAGGTCTTCCGTCCTTGTTGAGGCGAGACGCTCTGCCCGGTCACGACATCGTCCCAGTACGGGATGATTCTGACTTGGGTTCGCGTTAGAGGTTTGGGTGGTTTGACGTTTTCTGCCCTGTCCCCGGGCAGGGTTTGCCCTTGGGCCGGGCTCCTTCGCCTTTAGCCCCGTCTGAATGACGGGCCGTCGTTCTTGTGGGGGGAGTTCCGTGTGGCCGAGAGCAAGGCTCGTAGCCGAGGCTCAGGCCCGACCGGGCTTGGCCTGGCTCTCGTCGGGCCGTTCATGGTACCCCTTATTTTGGTACCCGATAGAAAGAAATAATTTTTAGGGTGCTATAGTGTATGTTGTACCTCAAATTTGGCCTTGTTTAGTTTTCACCCTAAAAACTTTCCACCCATCACATCCAACGTTTAAACACATACATGAAATATTAAATATAGACTAAAAAATAACTAATTATATAAATTGTGATAACTTTGCGAGATGATTTTTAAGCCTATATGCTAATAATAAATTAATTAGTGTTAATAAATTTATCTCATGGTTTTCAGGTAAAATATAAAATTTATTTTTTATTAGTCTATATTTTAATAGAGTAAATTAGTACCATAATATGTGAATCGTAACATGTGATATGACATATGTGTAACAAGATTATAAATTGTATCACAATTCACAATGGAGGTGCTTCCACGGAAATTTCCCACGAACCAGTTGGCATAGGCCCACCCTCTCCAGAGTCAAAACTGTGCAGGCTAAAGAAACTTCCGCTTTGTTCCCTTCCCTTCCATCTGGTAGTCCCAAGAAAAAAAATCCAGGAAATCGACACGTTCAATCCAAATAGTCGGGCAATTCCTCCGGCCATCAGATCGATCCCGTCCCAGCTGTTCTTCCTTCACGAAGCATCATCCATCATCCATGAACCTGGAGCGCCTACCGCCGCCGGCGGGATCGCGCCACGGTCACCATCGCTACGCGCGGATGCTGCCGCAGGCGGACCTCGAGGGCGAAGCGGCGCCTGCGAACCAGGAGCGGGAGCCCGAGCGGCGGCCGGAGGTTCTGGTGGCCTCGGCGTCGGCATCGCTCCGGGTGCCCGACGCCGCGCGGGTGTTCGACGAGCTGCCCAGGGCGTCCATCGTTGCCGTCTCGCGCCCCGACGCCGGGGACATTACGCCCATGCTGCTCTCCTATACCATCGAGGTTCATTACAAGCAGGTCCGTGATCCTTCCCCAAATGTTTTGAGGTTTTTGTTGATTGCTTCATGGAAAATTAAACCCTGAAAAATCATGTGACTTTGGTGTGATTGGGTGGAATCCACGAAGATATATGTTCCTGTGAGACTGTGTATGGATGAATTAGTGATTGGTTCACTGCGAATTTTTATATAATCACCCTTCTGAGCAAATCCGTGACTTCCTGCGTATGAGCAGTTCTTCCGTCAAATTTATGTCTGAATAGATTATTAGCAATATATCGCTTCTAACTTACAGACTATATTTTGCATGTTTGCTGACTTGTTTTCTTTAAATATTGCACAACCAACTTATCTTCAGTTTGTGTAAAACAAATAGAAATATTTTGTGGTTCTGTCCTTTGCATTTTTTCTCGAATATGTAGGAGAGGTGTGTATTATTATATTACATGAGAAGGAGAAAAGGGATAAAAACCTTTAACAAAATCAGACACCCACACCACTTATATAGATTACAAAGAAACATGCGCACCCTTTACAATAAAATTCAACTACAGCCTAAACTTAACTCTCACTTGGCACGAGGTCAAGGAGATAATTAATGCCTCACGCTCCAGCTAGCCACCAATAGTGCAGCTCCTCGCTAGCGATTAACAAAGCTCTAGCTAAGCTAGGAGATGCCCCATCAAACACACATCTGTTGCGAAGGTTCCATAAAGTCCAAGAACCTAAGATGATGAGGGAGTTGGGGCCCTTGTTAATCTGTATTCTGATCCCGCGCACCATCAGACATCGTTTCGCACCAATCCTCAAAGGATGTTTCGCAAGGGTGAGGACTGAGATGTTGCAGTCCAACTCTCCTCAGAATATTGACCGAAATTCCAGAGCGAAGACATACGATAGCAGGAGATGATTGATGTTCTCCTCTTATTGATCGCAAAGGGGACAGCGTGAAGGATGTGGGAGGCCCCACTTAACGAGCCTGTCCGCCATCCAGCATCATTCCCGAGCAGCAAGCCATATGAAAAACCGGCATTTGCCAGGTGCCCAAGACATCCAAATCCTCACCCAAGATTTGAAACTAAAAGTTTCCTGTGGAGGACCAGCGTTAGCAGACTTTGCTGAGTAGGAGCCATCACAAGAGAAGATCCAAATATGATATGAGAGTCCTCAACCTCCTATTGCAAAGACATTTCAGCGATGATGTCCAAAGTGTAAGATACTCAGAGATGACTCCATTAGTCAAAGGTCCTTGAATATCATTAGCCCAAGCATGATTGGTGAGGACCTCAAGTACTGTTCTACGGGTTGCTTTTTGCTCGGACACTAAAGCAAAAACTTGCGGTGCAAGGTCAGCAATTCTTTGGCCCTGGATCCACCTATCTTTCCAGAAAAGAGTGTCTGCTCCATTGCCCACTTCAGATACCACTGCCATGGAGAAAAAAAAGCTTGGGCACACTTATGAAGTTATGAATTCAAATGGGGAAAATAGTCCAAGGTCGACTAGGATCGGTCTTCTGAAGCCACACCTCATCCAAAGTGCCTAGCCCAAGTTTTCAAGATTAGAAATTTTCCAGCCCACCAAGCTTCTTTTGGAGACAGGCTTTGAACCAAGCCACAAGACAATGACTGCCTCTAGCGTCCTTCCTTCCATGCCAAAGAAACCCTCGTCTAATCTTGTCAATTGCCTTAATGGCCCAGGGGGGTGGGGGTGGATGAATGGCCATGACCAGATACACCAACATGGATGTGGAAATGATAGTGTCAGTTTCTGTAACACCCAAGTGTTTTATGGGGGCAAAAATTTTGAATTGTGGATTGTCAATCTGACAGCTTGAGTCTTCTTTCCTGTTCATCTTCTCATACACAGTGTTTCTTCTTCTTTAGTCGCAAAAAAAAAGTGTTTCTTCTTCTTTATGATCTGCTCACCGTTGAGGTCTCCTATGGCATGACGCTTCAACCTTTGTGCTCCTCCACTCGTCTCTGGCAGTGGCTCCTGATGTAGGGTTTGCCACTACAGCACACCTCCACTAAACTCCTCTTTGGTTGACACCCCAGTCCCTCCTGTATGAACTGGATGTCCTGAGCAACCTTGGACAGTGGCACCCCTGCATATTACTAGTCTGGTCTCCTTTTTTTTTCATTTCCCCCCTCCTTTTTGCTTTGTAATATTCTTCTGAATCATAAATCCAATTTCCAATCACAATACCAAAGAATAGCACCCCTAGCGAATGATACTCCTAAAAAATGGTGAGCCATGAAGCATGAACCCATACTGTGAATCCTACAAAACATGATTCTAGTACCTATGTTATTGACAAGCGTGCTTTGCTTTGCAACTTGATATTTCATCTTGCAAATGGCTTTGGGTTTTACGTTCATAATTGAATGTGACCATTCTGGTCAATCGGCTGTTGGCAGTTACATGATTATGATAAATCCATTTTCAATAAAGGGACCATTTAGATAAAAAATTTAGAAGGAATGGTGTATTGACCTGAGACATAAGCATATTATCTATTTCAAGCAATTGTGTGCATGATTTTGTTGCCAGATTGTTGAAGCAGTGTTTGTTACCCTTTGCTTCTTACCTTATTATGCGGTTGGACACTTGGACCTTTGTGGATCATGTGGTTGATAGACCTCTTTAACTCTTGTGCTTATCCATTAGGAATATGCTTAGCATCTACTTTAGAATATGCTTTACTTTAGCAACAACTTGGCAGCCAAGTTAGCTTTTGCAACAGCTTCTTGGCAGCCAAGTTTGCTGCCCTATATATGTATCCCTGCAGTTTTCATTGCCTCTAAGGCTAATACATCAGATTCAACCCCAAATTACCTGTGCTAATTTCCAACAAATGGTATCTAGAGCCTAGTTTCTTTCCTGGTTCTTCCCTTCCCCATCCCAATCCACAACCATGTCCCTCCACTCCTACTCCTCTTCCTCGAGCCGTTCGACCACATCCAGCGGGAGGCGCAGGCTCATGGTCGAGCAGGGCGACGACAATGAGGACCTCGCTGCGCTGGAGGCGGCGGCTGCGCGGGCCACCGAGCGACTGGAGCGCGCTCGGGCCGCAGCTGCGCGCCCCGTGGAGGAGCTCGACGCAGAGAGGCGGAAGAGGGAGGCGGACGCGCGCGCGGCGGCTGCTGCTCACGCGCAGCGCCTCGCGGCCGCCGAGCTGGCTGCAGCACGGGCCGCGGAGGACGCCGCGGTCGCGGCTGCAGCTGCTGAAGCTGCGGCGGCGGAAGTCGCCGCCTTGCACCTAGAGGAGCCGCGGCGGGAGGCGGGCGCCGGCGTGGACGGACGCGACCGGGCGCACGTGCGCGCTGCTGCGGGCGCGACTGAAGGCGACGCTGCGGGCCGCGCAGGGATTGGAGGCGGACGTGCGGGAGGCGGACGCACGGACGGCCGCGACCTCGAGCAGGACTTGCGCGCGACGCAAGCGGAAGACCGCGGCCTCGACCGCGACCTGCGCGCAGAGGCAGGCGTGGGCAGCAGAGCTGCTGCCTGGGAGGCCGCGGACGCCGCCGCGGCCCTGAGAGCTGGAGGCCGGCGCGATTTGGGAGCGCGCGGCTTCGCTCGTGCGCGCGGCTTCGAGATGGCCGGGCGCGAGGAGGCTTGGGAGGCGCAGGCTGCCCGCGACGCCAACTGGTGGCTGGAACGCGAGGAGCAGCAAGACCGCGACGCGCGTTGGCTCGGCCGCGACCTTGACACAGCAGCTGCTCGGGACCCGCGCATCCAGCGCGCGCTCGAGGAGCAGCGCAGGCGTGAGCAGGCAGAGCAGCTTGAGGCGCAGCGAGGGATGCGGGCCCGTGATGCTCGAGCGCGGCTCGCACACGGCCCGTACGGACGCGAGCTGAACGCCTTCGACGACCGCGAGCTGGGGAGATGGGACGCTGGTGCACGCAGTCCTCACAGGCGACGCGCCTCCCCTTCTCCAGAGTGGCGCCATGGTCGCCGTGGCCGACCGGGGTCTCCTCCACTCGTCCAGACCATCGTCAAGGACGCCGGCGCCGGCAGCGGCTGGCCTATGCTCACCAAGACCAACTTCAACGAGTGGTCGATGGTGATGAAGGTCAAGCTGCAGGCGCGCCACATGTGGGACGCGGTACGGTACGGCGACGTCGACTTCACCGAGGATCGGCGGGCGATGGAGGCGCTTCTCGCCGCTGTTCCGGTGGAGATGCAGACCACCCTTGCGGACAAGGACACCGCCAAGGACGCTTGGGACGCCATCACCGCGGCGCGCATCGGCAGCGATCACACGCGGCGATCCACGCTGCAGCGGCTGCGGAAGGAGTGGGGGGACATGACCTTCAAGCCCGGCGAGGACGTCGAGGACTTCGCCATCCGCCTCACCACTCTGCAGCAGCAGCTCCTGCGGTACGGCGACACCAAGTTCGATGAGGAGGAGGCTGTTGAGAAGCTTCTCCGCGTCGTCCCCGACAAGTACAAGCAGGTTGCTGTGTCGATCGAGATCCTGCTGGAGTTCACCTTGCTCACGATCGAGGAGGTGACGGGTCGCCTCAAGGCCATCGACGAGCGTTGGAAGGCTCCCCCGCAGCTGACCAACGCCGGTGGCAAGCTTCTCTACACCGAGGAGCAGTGGCTCGCTCGGCAGAAGGAGCGGCGGAAGGGCGAGGCTGCACCGTCGTCGAGCACTCGCAAGCGCCGGCCGCGCAAGCGGGACAAGGCTCCCCAGGCGCGTGGTGGTGCTCCTGACGGCGCCGACGGCGAGCGCAAGCCGAACCGGGACGACATCTGCAAGAACTGCGGCAAGACCGGCCATTGGGCCAGGGACTGCTGGCAGGCGAGGCGCGGCGGTCAAGCTCACGTCGCGCAGGCACAGGAGGGTGATGAGCCGGCTCTGTTCTACATCCACGGGGACATTGAGCTGTGCTCCTCTCCTGCGCCGACTGCCGCCGCGCTTCTCCACCTCGACGAGCCACGCGCCCACGCCTTCCTCGGCTCTGCCAGCGATGACAAGATCGACGGCTGGTACCTCGACTACGGCGCCACCCATCACATGACCGGGCGGCGGGAGTTCTTCTCTGACTTGGACTCCGGCGTGCGAGGCTCCGTCAAGTTCGGGGACGCCTCCGCCGTAGAGATCAAGGGAGTCGGCTCCGTCGTCTTCACTGCCAAGACCGGCGAGCACCGGCTACTCACGGGCGTGTACTACATCCCCGCGCTGAGGAACTCCATCATCAGCTTGGGACAGCTGGATGAGAACGGCTCGCGCGTGGAGATCGAGCACGGGGTGCTGCACATTTGGGACAGCAGTCGGAGGCTCCTCGCCAAGGTGAACAGAGGGAGGAATCGCCTCTATGTCCTTCACGTGCAGGTGGCGCAGCCCCTCTGTCTTGCTGCCCGCCGCGACGACGACGTGTGGCGGTGGCACGAGCGCTTCGGGCACCTCAATTTTGAGGCCCTGAAGCAGCTGGGCAACAAGGAGATGGTGCGGGGGATGCCGCACGTCGACCACGTGGAGCAGTTCTGCGACACCTGCGTTGTCACCAAGCAGCGCCGGCTGCCCTTCCCTCGCCAGGCGAGCTTCCGGGCCAAGGAGAGGCTGGAGCTTGTACATGGCGATCTCTGCGGCCCCGTGACCCCTGCTACACCCGGAGGACGGCGCTACTTCCTCCTCGTCGACGACGTGTCCCGCTTCATGTGGGCTGTCCTGCTCGACACCAAGGGGGCAGCTGCGGACGCCATCAAGCGCCATCAAGCTGCTGCCGAGAAGGAGTGTGGCCGCAAGCTTCGGGTGCTGCGCACGGACAACGGCGGCGAGTTCACGGCGGCTGAGTTCGCGGCGTACTGCGCCGACGAGGGGATCCAGCGCCACTTCTCCGCCCCGTACACCCCGCAGCAGAACGGTGTCGCCAGACAGTGGTGGCCACTGCCCGCACCCTCCTCAAGCAGAGGGGGCTGCCGGCGATCTACTAGGGAGAGGCGGTGATGATGGCTGTCCACCTCCTCAACCGCTCGCTCACCAAGGCGCTTGACGGCAAGACGCCGTACGAGGCCTGGCACGGGCGCAAGCCGACGGTCAGCCACCTTCGCGTCTTCGGGTGCCTCGCGTTCGCCAAGGAGCTCGGCCACGTCGGCAAGCTCGACGACCGGAGTGCACCTGGGGTCTTCATCGGCTACGCGGAGGGCGTCAAGGCCTATCGCATCCTCGACCCTGCGACACAGCGCGTTCGCATCTCGCGTGACGTCGTGTTCGACGAGGGACGAGGCTGGGCATGGGACAAGGCGGTGGACGACGGCTCGACTTGGATGCTCTGAGACTTCGTCGTCGAGTACGTCCACTTCGAGGGAGCCGGGGGAGCTAGCAGCTCGTCTTCATCGAGCTTGCCCGCCTCGACTCCTCGCTCGCCTCTAGCTCTGGCGAGTCCTCCACCACCTTCGGCACCGGCCACACCCCACGCTTCGCCACCTTCGGCACCGGCTACGACCCGCTCTGCACCAGCACCGGCTCCTGGCTCTTCGGCACCGGTTCCTGGATCTCCAGCACCAGCTCCTGCATCTCCTGCACCGGCCACTCCACGCTCTCCTGCACCAGCGGCCACACCACCAGGATCGGCCACAGCAGCTCCGGTCCACGACGAGCAGCACTCGGTGGAGTTCGCCACTCCGCTGACCGACGATGAGGACCGCATCGACGCCTACCACGACGACGAGCCTCTGCGCTACCGTACCATGGACAACCTCCTCGGCGAGTTGCCCGTCCCTGGACTGGCGCAACACGACTTCGAGGGGGAGCTGCACCTGGCGCACGACGACGACGAGCCCTGCTCCTTCGCTGAGGCGGAGGGAGACGCAGCATGGCGTGCTGCGATGAAGCAGGAGATGGACGCCGTCGAGCGGAACCACACGTGGGAGCTGGCGGATCTTCCCGCCGGCCACCGCGCCATCACCCTGAAGTGGGTGTTCAAGCTCAAGAAGGATGAGGCTGGTGCTGTGATCAAGCACAAGGCACGACTCGTGGCGCGCGGGTTTGTTCAGCAGGAGGGAGTCGATTTCGACGACGCCTTCGCACCCGTCGCGCGCATGGAGTCCGTTCGCCTGCTACTCGCTCTGGCAGCCCAGGAGGGCTGGCATGTCCACCACATGGACGTCAAGTCTGCCTTTCTCAACAGCGACTTGAAGGAGGAGGTCTACGTCCGTCAGCCGCCGGGTTTCGTAATCCCCGGCAAGGAGAACAAGGTTCTTCGCCTGCGCAAGACCCTCTACGGCTTGCGGCAGGCACCTCGAGCTTGGAACGCCAAGCTGGATTCCACCCTCAGGCAAATGGGGTTCCAGCAGAGCGCTCACGAGGCTGCTGTCTACCGGCGAGGCAAGGGAGGCAACGCCCTGCTGGTGGGCGTCTACGTCGACGACTTGGTGATCACCGGCACCAAGGAGGACGAGATTGAGGCATTCAAGGCGGAGATGAAGACCGTCTTTCAGATGAGCGACCTGGGGCTCCTCTCTTTCTACCTGGGAATTGTGGTCCACCAGAACAGCTCCGGCATCTCCCTTCGCCAGACCGCCTACGCCAAGCGCATCGTCGAGTTGGGCGGGCTCACCGACTGCAACCCAGCTCACACTCCTATGGAGGAGAGGCTGAAGCTGAGCCGCGACAGCACGGCGGAGGAGGTCGACGCCACGCAGTACCGGCGCATTGTGGGCAGCCTTCGCTACCTCGTCCACACGCGGCCGGACTTGGCGTTCGCCGTGGGCTACGTCAGTCGGTTCATGCAGCGACCGACGGCGGAGCATCAGCAAGCCGTCAAGAGGATTCTTCGCTATGTTGCGGGTACCTCTGACTAGGGCCTGCACTTCCCGAGGTGCCCCGGTGCGGCATACTTCATCGGGTACAGCGACAGTGACCACGCCGGCGACATTGACACAAGCAAGAGCACCAGCGGCACCAGCGGGACGCTATTCTTCCTTGGCAAGTGTCTGATCAGCTGGCAGTCGGTCAAGCAACAGGTGGTGGCTCTGTCCAGCTGCGAGGCAGAGTACATCGCAACCACTACCGCTTCGACTCAGGCCATCTGGCTCGCTCGGCTGCTCGGCGATCTCATTGGCAGAGATGCAGCACCAGTGGAGCTGAGGGTGGACAGCAAGTCCGCCTTGGCTTTGGCAAAGAACCCCGTCTTCCACGAGCGCAGTAAGCACATCAGGGTGAGGTATCACTTCATCAGAGACTGCCTGGATGAGGGGAGCATCAAGGCTGGCTACATCAACACGCAAGACCAGCTTGCTGATTTCCTGACCAAGTCCCTTGGACGAGTCAAGTTCCAAGAGCTCCGCGCCAAGATTGGGATGGTCCAGGTTGTCCAGAAGCACACACACAAGACTTAGGGGGAGATTGATAGACCTCTTTAACTCTTGTGCTTATCCATTAGGAATATGATTAGCATCTACTTTAGAATATGCTTTACTTTAGCAACAACTTGGCATCAACTTGACAGCCAAGTTAGCTTTTGCAACAGCTTCTTGGCAGCCAAGTTTGCTGCCCTATATATGTATCCCTGCAGTTTTCATTGCCTCTAAGGCTAATACATCAGATTCAGCCCCAAATTACCTGTGCTAATTTCCAACAGTGGTGAATTTGATAATCCGTGTGAAGTTACTAATATAATATACATGTGCAACAAACTGCATGTGCAGGTGTGAACAGAGAACATTTTTTTTTCCGAAAGCGTGCATTAGCACATTTTTCATTAAGAACAGATAACAGATGAAAAATAAATAAATTTAGAAGCTCATATGTCCTTGTACCTCTGTTAGTTTGCGCATCTTTAATATTTTATCAACTTTCAATACATATTTATTTGCTTCTGATGTACGCTCATTCTTTTGTTGCTTTATGTTTTTTACTTATAACAGTTTAGGTGGCGTCTATATAAGAAAGCTTCACAGGTTCTCTATCTTCACTTTGCATTGAAGAGGCGTGAATTCCTTGAAGAATTCCATGAAAAACAGGAGCAGGTTAGTTTTTCTGGAAATCAGTTTCCTATTCACATTATATGATTATAATAACGGAAACTTCCAGTACACATCAGAGTAGTCCCTCTACTTTGGTAAAAAAAAATACTTGACACATTTGACTTACATGGTCTTCAATGCATATCATTGACCATTAATTTCTTCTAGAATATATTCTTAAAATCCTTCAAATTTATGAGATGTTGCATTTTTACTACAATACTGCACATGTAACATGTTTTCAATCTAGATAATTTAGTAGTTATTGTACTTTATAAGCATTGACTAAATATTGTTCTAAGCGACATGTTTTTATGACCAGAGGGAGTATTATTTTAGGGAATAGAGAAAGCAAAGAACTAGGGGTTCAAGCTGAGAATACACTCAATACATGAACTAGAGAACTGACCTGATCTGATATCTAATGAACCGGCACCTTAGTGATAGTTTGTACTTCAAAGTTGAAGCTTCTTTTCAAGATTAGATGCCACTGTAATGTTTTCATACCCTCATTTAACAATTTAAATTGGCACCCTCTTTTCATTATTGTACCCAATAAAAGACAATTGAAGAACTCAGGCAGGCTCTTTTAAGTGTTCGTCAAGTGTTTATTTGACAAGAAAGTGATGGGATCTAAAAAAATCATTTCGCATGTCTTAAGTTTTCTAAAAAATTAACTAGACTCGTTTAGTTGGTAGAAAGCATTTATACGAAACAAGTGATTATTAGTCCAGCACAAATAATTGTGTGCATGAAAGTGGGTATGCTGGGAAAAAACATATTACCATCCGGTTAAATGGTTTAGTTTGTTAGGATAATTTTGATACAACTCCTGACCTTTCACGGACAGCAGAAGATTGAGAATAGATGTGTCAAAATGGAGGAAAGGACAAAATATTTTGAAACTTAGTATGTATTTTATAGAGTAAAGTGCACTAGAGGTCCATTAACTTTTGAGGGGGTGTCATCTAGGTCCATCAACTCCGAAACTGCTTATGTCGGTTCATACCCATCCGTTTGTCTTTTAGATCTAAAGATGGCAACGGGGGAAGCGTCGGGGAGTGACCCGTCCCCGCAGGGGACAAAGTTTTTCCGTCCTCGTCCCTGTCAGTACTCACGGGAGAATTTCCTTCCCATCCCCGTCCTTGAGCGGGGATTTAATTCCCGTGGGGATTCCATCCCCGCAATAAA
This sequence comes from Coix lacryma-jobi var. lacryma-jobi, assembly GCA_009763385.1. Classification (NCBI taxonomy): domain Eukaryota; kingdom Viridiplantae; phylum Streptophyta; class Magnoliopsida; order Poales; family Poaceae; genus Coix; species Coix lacryma-jobi. The sequence continues at coordinate 43,658,428 of CM019826.1, forward strand.
ACATACTCCAAGAAACTTCAGTTGTTATCTTTTCTCAATTTCTAATCTCACAAAATCCAAAAGAAGAAATATTACTGGTTCTCATCTGTCAAAATACATAGATCAAGAAACATTGCTAGTTCTCTCATCTTAAATCTGAATAAATATAGACCAGAAAGAAAGAGCCTATGACTAGTAGTGAACTAGTGATCTCCAGCACTAGCACCTGGGAAGCGGTGCCCAGCAACTTTTGGTTCTTGTTTGCGCCATTGGAAGGTGATGAGGCCTGCAGCTTGCTGGTGCAGCAGTGCTGGTGTTGGGCTCGGCTGCTCGTGTACCCTCAGGCCTTAGTTGTCGCCCGTCTCCTGCAGGCTGCAGGAAGGGATGAGCCTGGAGCGTGCTCGGCAGATCACTCGCATCTGCGGTGGGCCACGGGCGTATCTGAGTAGGGGCATGGGCAAGCAACTAGCGTTGGCTGGTGTATGTTGTGGGATGAGAGCTAGAGGCAGGTGGTGGGGTCGTGCTGGACTGCTGGTGGAGTGGCGGCTGGTGTGGTGCGGAGTGAGAAACAGATGAGGCTAGGGTTAGTTCACAGTATATATTGAAAGCAATAGTGATTGGCTGGAATAGATTGATTGATCGATTAGAGGAACCTATATATATGGGAGGGGATCTTGTGGTTTATAGAAACAGGACCAAAACAAGATCTTATATCTCTCTAACCATAATATGGAACGACCGGCAAAGACCAGAGCTCGATCCCTATCCAACTCTATTCAGCAAGGGTGGCCGTCTATACCAGGTCCAAACCCATAAACACAACAAAAATACAATCTAACACGCCCCCGCAGTCACATCGTTGATAGATCGGACGTTGAGACTGGACCGAAACGCTGTGAAAACAGAAGTAGGCAACCCCTTGGTGAAGATGTCTACGAACTGAGACGTCGTCGGGATGTGAAGAACGCGAACAACTCCAAGAGCCACTCTTTCTCGAACGAAGTGAAGATCAATCTCAATGTGCTTGGTGCGTTGATGTTGAACCGTGTTGGAAGACATGTATACTGTGCTGATGTTGTCACAATAGACTACAGCAGACTCTGTATCTCAACTAACAATTGGTGCAACCATGAAGCCTCAACAACGGCATTGGCGACGGCGCGGTACTCAGCCTCAACACTGGAGCGGGATACATGTTCTGATGCTTGGATGACCAAGAGATCAAGTTGGCACCAAGAAAAACTGCATAGCTTGAAGTAGATCGTCGTGTCTCTGAATAGCCGGCCCAGTCGGCAGCCTGGGGAGGCATGGGTGGAGATGGCCTAGAGGTGATGGACGACGTGGGCCTAGAGGCAGTCAGCGATGTGGGCCTGGAGGCCACAGAGCGCGAGGAGCTTTTCATCGAGCTCGAGGTCGAAGGAGGCGGTGACAGTGGCGCTGCTGGAGAAGCTTAGCATGCCGATGAAGCCCATCCTGGAGGGTGAGCACATGGAAGATAGAGAAACACAGCGGGATTCAAATGCTGGCTGCTGACTATATGTGCCGTGTCATTTCATTAAGAAGAAAAAGTACATAAGGGGAGGGGGGGGGGGGGTAAACCCTCCAGTACATACAACTTCGACCGAAAGGAAAAGACAACTCATTAATGATCTACGACGAGGGAGCTAGCCAAAAGCCTATGCAACACAGATGCCCCAGCCAAGCACCATATGGCAGCCTCATTGGCAATCAAATGAAGCAGTACCTCTTTGCTAGGCCTAACACCCTCAAGCATACAAGCATTTCGGTGCTTCCATATTTCCCAAACCACTAGGATAATGAGGGTATTAAGGCTTTTGTGCTCAACACTGGGAACGCCCCGTATAGCACAACACCACCAGCAGGAGAAACGATTGTTCATTCCCTGAGGAGCCAAAGCTAGCAGGTCCAGTCTCTGCAAAATTAAAGCCCAAGCTTGCTGATGCCAGTTGATAGATCTACATTTTTCTTTGAGCTCTATCATTCCCAGTGAACCCCGAATGCAGCTACTGCTGCTCATCTAAGGCCCTGTTTGGATCTCATGGTCTAAACTTTAGCCACTAAACTTTAGACCACTTTAGCTCTTGAGGCTCCAAACTGGAGATCTAAAGTGTTGTCTAAAGTTTAGACCACCTCGCAAAACTTTAGACCACAAAAGTAAGCTAAAGTGGTCTAAAGTTTTTACTCCTTAACTTTAGCTACTAAACTTTAGACCAGAGAATCCAAACAGGCCCTAATATGCTGTGCACTAAATTTTCAAGATGTGTAATATTGTGTGTGTGCAATGTTTTCAGATCGGACGATTAGTCGTCCTTATCGTAACTTCGTGCTCGATAAGGGCGTTTGATTAGTTTTGGTCGATTAGAAATCTTATCGTCCGACTAATCGCGACTAGTCACGATTAGTCGTTCGATCAGCTTTGTTGGACGACTCGTTGGGAAAGAAGATAATCAGTTAAATAGGCAAAATAGCAAAAAAACAAGACTAAAGACTAAAGAAAATGTAAAGATTACGTGAGCAAGGCAAAACAACTTAACCATTTGGCATCAGCAAGCAGCAGCTACATTTAAGTGTCCAGATCAGTAGTAAATCACCATGATAATGATTCATTAAGACATGATTATGACCATGTTTACATATATTTACATCATATATATATACTATATACATGGTCGATCAGGTTATCCAGGAACTAGGACGACTAAATGTGCGATTAGCCGACTAGACCGATCAGACCGACTAATCGACCCTGATCGATGACTAATCGTGATTAGTCATCTGATCGGTGGTCTTACGACTAGCCTCGATAATACGATCTGAAAACATTGTGTGTGTGTGTGTTTGTGTTTGTGTTGTATTACTAGGATTTTCTTGTTTCTTCTATGCAATGATGCGCACCTCTCCTGTGTGTTTGTGGGAAAAAAAAATTCCCAAAGCAAGGTGGTTCTCGATATTGGGTTTAAAAATATATTTTTAGTTTGGACTTGAGCACCGACTTGCATCCATTTTTACATATCATTCTCAAGTTCTCATCATGGGACACATTCTACTTTAACCCTAAAATACCGAATTAACTTTTGTATTCTCTCTGAAGGTCAAAGAATGGCTCCAAAATTTGGGAATTGGGGAGCATATGCCAGTAGTACATGATGAGGATGAAGCAGATGATGTGAATGTTCCATCACAGTCTGACGATAACTCCATAAGAAATAGGTAAACATGTTTCTAAATTGGTGATGATAGTTTATTATAGATAACTCACTAGTAACTGGTATATAGGTATGCTTTATCACAACGTATGTTGCCTTAGAGCAGTTGAGTCTCCATATGTTATTCCATGCATGCAGTAAGCAAGACATTGAACCTGTTGTGGCAGAAACGTTCCTTCAAGTGCTGTTTTACCTGTCATTCGACCAGCTCTAGGACGTCAAAACTCTATATCCGATCGAGCAAAAGTTGCAATGCAAGAATATCTAAACCATTTCTTAGGGAACTTGGATATTGTCAATTCACTGGAGGTACCAAAAGCTTTGTACATTTCAATGTAGATCCCCTCATAATTGAATATCAAAATGTCAATCAGAACAACTTATCTGGCTATCTTTATTCAATTTTTTGTACTACAGGTTTGCAAATTTTTGGAGGTGTCTTGTTTATCATTTTTACCTGAGTATGGTCCCAAGTTAAAAGAAGACAATGTTTCAGTTGGGCATTTACCAAAGATTCAGAAGGACCGGAAAAAACGATGCTGTTCATGTGGATTGTTTAACTGTTGCAAGAGCAATTGGCAAAAGGTATTAAGCCTTGCAGTTATGCTTTGTTTTTAGATATTTGGTTGTTGTATTTGAGTTGTTCAATTGGTTATTTATTAACAGGTCTGGGTTGTCCTGAAGCCAGGATTCTTGGCTTTGCTTGAAGACCCTTTTGATCCAAAGCTTTTAGATGTCATTATTTTTGATGCATTGCCACATATGGATATAAGTGGAGAAGGCCAAATTTCTTTAGCAAAAGAGATTAAAGAACGTAACCCACTGCATTTTGGATTCCAGGTACCTTTTCCATTTAAAAAACACTGTGTTCAGATAGGAACTTGTTCTGGCTTATAACATTTAGTAGTTTGAAATTCCATGGAGCTTTAAATAATTTTGTTTTACAATACCTGAAACATCTTTCACAGGCTACATTTTAATACTTTTCATGTTTTATTATGAACTGGTCGAAGGTGTGGATGTACACCACTACCATCCAGGTTCGAGTCCTCTCTGGCTCGAATTTGGGTGCATAATTGTTATTTACAAGAAACCTAATTCCTCCTAACCTGGTCAAGTTTTGTTTTTATTAAGTTGCATGCACCAACCAATTCAACCCAAAAGCTTAAGCTGATGGGGAGAGGCGGACAATTCACTTATACTCCAACACTCCCCTTCACGTGGAGGCTCCCTCAGGCCTTAGACGTGGAATAGGAGCGGGCAACAATTATTTTATTTAACTGTGCCTACCAGGATTCGAACTCGAGACCTCTGGCTTTGATACCATATTAAGTTGCATGCGCCAACCAATTCAACCCAAAAGCTTAAGCTGATGGGGAGAGACGAACAATTCACTTATACTCCAACAGTTTTTTAATATTTTTAAATTTTATTAGGTATATGACCTGAAGCCTTCCTAGAAATATCTTCCAGAAGTGCCATAGTTACTAGGCTGCCAGGCAGGAGTTTATAAACATTGGAATATACATGAGCCAAGAGTCAGGACTATTTTATGTTATGTTGTGCCTTGTTCGTATTGAAATTTGTTTAGTTACAAAAGCCCTCACTATCTCTAGTAAGATTTAATTGCTATGAGTAATATAAAAGAGATGCTCTCAACAATCCAGAAATAGAAAACGTATGTTCTTTTTGAAATGCTGCTGTGCTACAAATAAAATCTTGCTGGTTATTCGCTGTTCCCATGGCCCAGAAGATTCTTCTGGATAGGTGACCACATATTATTCCAATACCATGGTCACAAGATAAAGTGCAAGAAACATCTGAAAGATACAGTTCGTCAGTCTAACTCTAACCAATTATTCCTATTTGTCATAATTGTTTCGATTTTATCTGTGTTACCATTTGGAACAATTAGTACATCAGGTGCATGGTAGATGATCAAATAATGACTACTCTATGTCTGTTGATGTTGGTTTCACTACATTTTGATCAACTTAGCAGCATAATCTTTTATGCACCATTGCATGTTTTATTTTCCTGTTGAGTCTGAACATCATTATGCTTTTTATTGGAGAAAGGTTTCTTCTGGTGGCCGGACAATAAAGCTACGCACAAGAAGCTCTTCTAAGGTTAAGGACTGGGTTACTGCAATAAATGCTGCTCGGCAACCTCCAGAAGGCTGGTGTTATCCTCATCGTTTTGGCTCATTTGCACCACCAAGGGGTTTGTTGGAAGATGGGAGTATGGTACAATGGTTTGTAGATGGGCAAGCTGCATTCAAAGCTATTGCATCCTCCATTGAGGAAGCCAAATCGGAGGTTAGCTTTCTATTTCCTTCAACATTTACTACATGATAATTTTCTACCTGTTTGCTAAGGAAGAAGATTAAATTTCGATGCAGATATTTATTGCTGGCTGGTGGCTCTGCCCAGAGTTGTATCTTCAACGTCCATTCCAACATCATGGATCATCTAGGCTTGATGCTATACTGGAAGCAAGAGCTAAACAGGGTGTACAGGTACCATCATTGCTGCTTTATTTTTATGAGTTTCATCAGAAATTGTCAAGAATTTGGTATATGAAGGCACAGCATTGGAATTATGAGGCAACCTTTGCCACATGTAGTGTTATATATTTGCTGCTCCACATGCTAATGGATAACTAAGTCATTCAAGATTCAAGAAAGAGAATAAGGAAATAGTAGAACAGATGCTAAATGAACATTTGAATAATACCTCTGCATTCTAGGATATTCACCACCTGCACGCCCCCATCCTTCCTTGCTTTTTATATGCTACGGGTGATGATACATTTGATACACTAGTTGAGTGCCCGTGTGTTGCTACGGGTAAGCAAAATATGATAGAGAATTGTGGGAAAACACATTATGATAGAGAACAAATAATGATCAGACACAAAATATTATTTTTGTGCTTCCCTACTAATGTAGGCAAAGACAGAAGTCGGGAATGGTACGACAATTCCATGTACATTGCTATACATCTTATCAATGACATGTATTTATAGACTCACATTAAAACTGTTTTGTTGTACTAATATGAGTATGTCACCTCAATATAGTTCTCTAAGCATCTACCATTACCCTTATTTTTGTACACCATTTCCTGCTCCCTCCTGAAGCCACGTGTAACGTCCCGCCTCCACGCGGCCGGGCCCACTTACATCTGGCAGCTTTTCTAGGACATAGACTTCCCTCACAGACCAACACCAGTCTTTTCTGCGCACTTTGTCCTCACTCGTGTGCACCCGGGAAGAACTTCCCGGTCGGTCACCCATCCCTAAATTTCTCCAGGCCAAGCACGCTTAACTTTAGAGTTCTTTGGAGATGGGCTTCCGAAAAAGAAGTTGCAACTTGTTGGTATGAGTATCCTATTATTCCTATTAAGCCTTAGGCCGGGATGTTACATCCTCACCCCCTTAAGAGATCGACGTCCTCGTCGATCAATCCCAAGCCAGGAACGTCCTCTCTTGGCCACGTCCGTGTGTCCAGTGCCAGCACATGTGCCATGCTGTGTGACCACTCCGGGTCCACACCAGCCATGACCACCATGTCTGAGCAACTGCGACACACGCGCCCGTGAAACCGCGAGAGTCGGCTTTGATACCATTCTGTAACGTCCCGCCTCCACGCGGCCGGGCCCACTTACATCTGGCAGCTTTTCTAGGACATAGACTTCCCTCACAGACCAACACCAGTCTTTTCTGCGCACTTTGTCCTCACTCGTGTGCACCCGGGAAGAACTTCCTGGTCGGTCACCCATCCCTAAATTTCTCCAGGCCAAGCACGCTTAACTTTAGTGTTCTTTGGAGATGGGCTTCCGAAAAAGAAGTTGCAACTTGTTGGTATGAGTATCCTATTATTCCTATTAACCCTTAGGCCGGGATGTTACACCACGTCACTGGCTTTTCGTGACCCTGTGTTTCGGCATCAACGGCATTACAACTTCGCCGATCATGCCAGGAAAAAAGGGCCACCGCTCCGGGTGTACGCAGGCCATGCCGCCGCGTTGCGCTACTGCCGCCGCACCGCTGCAGCCCCAGCGAGCTATCCGCCATTCCCCCATGTTGCGCAGTCGCCCTGCCCTCAACCTTCTCCCGCAGCACCAACCGCCGCATTCAATCGACCGCCAAGGCGAGCCGTCTTCCTCCAATCTGTGAACCCGTTCTGATCTACCTGCTCACAGCTACAACCACATCTGTTGTTGTGCGGATTTCATCGGTGATTTTTTTTCCCACCGTGGTGGGCTGTGGTCATGAGCCAATGACGATGATTCTGGAGAGGAAGAGGTCGCTAAACTCCGTCGAACACCATGAAATAGCTACATTATTGTTTCTTCTGAAACATGGCTATGCGATTTACCCTTGGTCAAACTTTTAGCTCCAAGTAATAGTAATAAACCATCTATACAATGCAAGCACTCTCCTCATTTAAGAATTTCAATCATTATTTTGGACCATCCCTGCAACACTACATGCTTCACTTTTAATGATAGTTTGCTCTTTACAATAGAAATAAAAATTGCTAGGCACCATCCCTGCACCTTTTCAATCGCGTTAGCAGCTATAAGGTGCATTCAGTAGATTGAGATGCATTAGCAGCTATAAGGTGCTATGTTCTTACTCGCAAAAAAGGTGCTATGTACTTAAACACTTACAGGAATAGGTCTCAATTTGAGGACAAGATTTAACTAAACAAAATTAAATCTCGCCTCAAAATTTGTAAAGTCTTTTGGTTTAGGTTTGTTAAGTTCAGTTCAGCTGCTTTACTACAATTGTAGCTGGATTCTTCGTTTTGGGCCATCAGCCAACCTTTATTTGATTTTTCACTTTCACAAATTGTACCTCCATCCCCGTGCAAAGCACGGGCTATCTGGTAGTCTAGTTTACCATATTACCATAAGCACACATGTGTCATCTATCATCCAAACAGAGAAACGAAGCAACGTCATTGCACTCATAGAGAGAAAACAAAAAAAACCTGGAGAGGCCCGAAGCCCGACGAGGTGGTTTCTTCCCGGCTGCAGGTCTGAGTGGCGGACTGAACGGCGGCGGTGACCGCGGGTCAGGGTCGGGAGACGCGGCGGCGGCGCCAGCGGGTCGGGATTTGGGAGACGCGTCGCCGGCGGGCCAGGGTCGGGGAGACGCGGCGCCAGCGGTTCGGGGTTGGCGAGATGCGGCGCCGAGGAGTCGGGGAGACGCGGCGCCGGTAGATCGAGGAGACGCTGCGTCGGCGATCGGACGGGGAGACGCTGTGCCGATGACTGGTCGGGGAGACGCGGCACCGACGGCCGGACGGGGAGGCGCTGCGTCGGGGCCGGACGGCGAGGCGGTAGCGAAGAAGAAGAGGCGGGGAGGCAGATGGGCAGGCGCATGTTTGAGTTAGACGGTTTTCCGCGTGCGTGGAGGAAGGGGAAAGGCCGGGGACTTTTTTGTAGATGAGGCCGGGGACGATTAGGAACGGGGTGAAGCGATTAGTTAGTATCTGACGATAACACCTCGTTCTTTTTAGCTGTAGAGATTCGAGGTTTGAAACCATAGAATAGTTGTCAATCTGTTATGACACACAGAACAACTGAATTTCTCAAAGTTTTAATATTTGTAGCTATCATGATGTACTGTAAACACCATTTTCATGTATTGGGCCATTAATTAATAGTGGATGCTTTAGTTTTGTTCCATCGTGCGCTTGTGAGATTTAATGAAATTATTTGGAGAAACAATAGTATTTCCAAAGAGGCCTCATTAGTAGTAATTGTTGGAGTATGTGTATATTAGGCCCATGAGGCCCATGTAAGACTACTATATTGCTACCCTTCTAGAGTTAGCCCAATAATCTATTCACAATTTCCAGCATGGTATCAAGCTAGTCTTTTTTTTCTCTTCTCTTCTCATTCCAGCCGCCGCCTCTACTTCTGCGCCGGGGTCTGCCTCTGCGGGTCGGGGTCGGGGAGACGCGGCGCCGGTAGATCGTGGACGCCGCGGCCATGGCCGGCGGCTGCCCTCCCCCTCCTCCCTCTACCTATTTCTCCTCCTTCCCTCCCCTCCCCTTTCCATCCTAGGCCCAGCTCGTGGCTTCCCGGCCGGCGCAGCTCACAGCCGCCGCCCTCCTCATCACGGACACCGGCGGCCAGGCCCAAGGCGAGCTCGACGCGGGCGCGCACGGCCTGGGCGCGGGCGACCCCGGCGCGCAAGGCCCTGCCGCGGGCGGCCCCGGCGCGCATGGGCCCAGCGCGCACAGCCCCGCCGACCCCGACGGCCACGCCCTCCTTCCCGTCGCTGGCGCCCAGAAAGGGGATGGGGCGGGCATCCTCCCGGGCACTGGTACAGGCGGTCCCTTGCTCGGTGCTGGCCAGCAGCTGCGTGTTGCTCCTCCCCTGCTGCTGCCTTGCTGCCCAGCGGCCTCCACAGTGCCATGGGGCCGGGCTGGGGCGCCCTGGAGTTGAGCGCCAGCGCCGACGGGTACTTCCCGGTGCCCCCTCCACCACCGCTCCTTCCCCAGCCCGACTCCGCCCTTGCTGCTACCCTCGTTGCCGCGCGGGTCGCTGCCGCGGAAGGTCAAGCACGCGTGCGTGCGGCTGCCCGAGTCTGGGAGCGGGAGCAAGATGCGGCCGATGCCCTCGCTCGTCAGATCGCCGAGGCGGAGCAGCTCCTTGCCTACCCTGGGCTTCCCAACACCGGCGCCACCTCCTCCGGCTCGCGCTCTCCCTGACCGGCTCTCGTACCGGTGCTCGATCTGGCCGATCCAATCGTCGCGCAGCTCCACTACCAGACCGGGGCCGTCCAGAACATCCGGAGTCTGGTTCCCATCGTCCTCGACTCTGAGTTGCCCTCCTACGCCCGCTGGCGGGACCTGGTCCTCCTCACCCTCCGTCGCTACGCCCTCGACGACCACGTCCTCACCGACACCACGGCTGCGGCTCAGACCTCTTCGTGACTGCGCCTTGACAACATCGTCCTCTCCTTGATCCTTGGGACCATCTCCCTCGACCTCCACGACCTCGTCCGCGCTCCTCATGAGGGCACCCCCGCCACCGCTCGTCGTGCGTGGTTGGCACTCGAGGGTCAGTTCCTGGGCAACGCTGAAGCCCGGGCCCTGCATCTCGATGCGAGCTTCCGCACCTTCGTCCAGGCCGACCTCTCTGTCGGTGAGTACTACCGCCGGATGAAGGGCATGGCTGATGCCCTTAGTGACCTGGGCTGCGCCGTGGAGGACCGGTTCTTGGTCCTCAACGTCCTCCGCGGCCTCAGCGAGCGCTACAGCCACCTTCGGACATGGATCACTCGACAGCGGCCCTTCCCCACCTTCCTACAGGTTCATGATGACCTCATCATGGAGGAGCTTACTCAGGGCATCCAGCCTGGGTCGCTCTCCGTGTCGGGGTCTTCGTCGTCTTCGACTGCCCTGGCCGCCATTCCTCCGCCGTGCCCCACCGCTCCGCCAGCGTCGTCTCTTCTGGGTCGTCCTCCCGGGCCGAGCGGGGGTGGGGGTGGGGGGGCGGGGTCGTGGCGGACGCCGTCGTCGCGGGGGAGGCCGGGGTGCGGGGTCCGGCCGTGGGAGCACACCGGCGCCTCCACGAGGTGCACCCTAGCCATCCTACAACCACCCATGGTCAGGGCGCATCTCCATGTGGCCCTTTCAGGCGGTCGGCGGCGAGCCTCATCTTCCGTCGACCATGCTCGTTGGGGGGAGGGGGGGTATCGGGCGCCTAGTGGGCTCCGGGTGCCGTCCCTCCACTACCGTCGCCGTGGACTCCTCCCGGGGTCTCGCCCGGGCTTGTCAGTTGGGACCCGACAACCCTAGCCCGTTCCTTCAGCACCATGAGTCTGACTCCACCCCCGTCAGCCCGGACTGGATCGTCGACTCGGGTGCCACCTTCCACACCACTCCTGACCCCAGTATACTTTCCTCAGTTCACCGTCCTTCCTCCTCTCACCCTTCGTCCATCATGGTCGCAAATGGTTCGTGTCTGTTGGAGTATAAGTGAATTGCCCGTCTCTCCCCATCAGCTTAAGCTTTTGGGTTGAACTGGTTGGCGCATGCAACTTAATATGGTATCAAAGCCAGAGGTCTCGAGTTCGAATCCTGGTAGACACAATTAAATAAAATAATTGTTGTCCGCTCCTATTCCACGTCTGAGGCCTGAGGGAGCCTCCACGTGACGGGGAGTGTTGGAGTATAAGTGAATTGCCCGTCTCTCCCCATCAGCTTAAGCTTTTGGGTTGAACTGGTTGTTGCATGTAACTTAATAGTGTCTTCCTGTCACGTCTATGGGTGCTGACGACACTCATGGCTCCTTTCGTCTTCCTGACTTTCTTGTTGCTCTATCTGTTCACAACCTTCTTTATATTCGTTGTTTTACCACTGACAATTCCCGTTCTGTTGAATTTGACTCTTCTGGTCTTACTGTGAAGGATTTGGCTTCCCGGCGTCCTTTTCTCCGATGTGATAGCGCGGGGCCCCTTTACACTCTTCGGTTTCCTCTACTGTCTTCTTCGCCTTCCACTTCGTTCGCTGCTTTCGCTGCCGTTTCTTCCTCCACTACTTGGCACCGCCGGCTTGGACACCCTGTCCAGTTGCGCATGTCTTGCCCTTATACCTCCTCCCAGAACGGTAAGGCTGAGCGCATGATTGGCAGCACGAACGACACCATGCGCACCCTTCTGTTCCAGGCTTCACTTCCTGCTCGCTTCTAGGCCGAGAGCTTGCACACCTCCACCTATCTCCTTATAACCGCTTGCCTTCCACTGCCTGTCCAGCTCTCACACCTCACCACGCTCTCTTCGGCACCACTCCTCGCTACGAGCACCTCCGTATCTTCGGGTGTGCGTGTTACCCTAACACCACTGCCATAGCTCCCCACAAGCTCGCTCCCCATTCGACGTTGTGTGTCCTCCTTGGGTACTCCGCGGATCACAAGGGGTACCGTTGCTTTGACCTTGCTTCCTGTCGGGTTCTCATCTCTCGTCACGTTATGTTTGACAAGTCCGTCTTCCCTTTCTCCACCACCTCCCCACCCACCTCCGACCTTGACCTCCTTTCTCTGTTTCCCACTGACGCGGTGGTCTAGCCACCTTTACCGTTTTGTTCTGCAGGTCCTACTCCACCGCGACCTCCGCCGGGCTCGTGCCCCGGCCACGCCCTCCGGTGTTGGGCCTGACCCTGCGCGGGTTCGGGTGTTGCGATTGACCCTGCGCCCTGTGCGGGTCCGGCGTCTTTGGCACCTCCCGCGCGCTTCGCCCAGCCGGTGCGTGTCTACCAGCGCCGTGCGCGGGCGGCCTCGCCGCCCCCGCTGCGGGACCCGTCATCGTCGTCGCCACCTCGGTCAGCTCCGGTGGCCTCTTCTCCGCCGTCGACGCCTACGCCACCGCCTCCACCGCCACCGGCTGCTCGTGCCGAGCCGCCCGTGTACCACCCGCCTCTCCACCGCCACCCGCGTCATGTTCACCCCATGGTGACGTGGCAGGCCGCAGGTGTTCTGCGGCTCCGGGCTCTTGCCGCGACGCCTGGCGAGCTGCGGGTCTCTCCGGTACCCTCTTCGTGCGTGACACCTTGGCCGATCCTCACTGGCGGGGTGCGATGAAAGAGGAGTACGCGGCTCTTCTTGCCAACCAGACCTGGGATCTGGTGCCCGGTCCACCTAGCTCCAACGTCGCCACGAGCAAGGGGATCTAGACACACAAGCGGCGGGCTGATGGCACCCTTGAGCAGTACAAGGCTCGCTTGGTTCTCAGGGGTTTCACTCAACGATCTGGTGTTGATTATGATGAGACATTCAGTCTAGTGGTGAAGCCAGCTACAGTCCGTATAGTTTGCTCACTGGCCCTCTCTCGCTCCTGGCCCGTGCATCAGCTGGACGTCAAGAATGCTTTTCTCCATGGGACACTTGCTGAGACGGTCTACTGCAGCCAGCCTGCGGGCTTTGTTGACTCTTCTCGCCCTGACATGGTCTGCCACCTCAACAAGTCGCTCTACGGCCTCAAGCAGGCCCCTCGGGTGTGGTACTCTCGGTTTGTTGCATTTCTGCTTACATTGGGGGTTTGTGGAGGCCAAGTCAGATATTTCTCTGTTCATCTATCACCACGGCGGGGAGACTGCCTATCTGCTGCTCTATGTTGATATTGTGCTCACAGCCTCCAGCCCGTCACTGCTGCTGCGGATCATTACCTCTCTGCAGCAGGAGTTCGCTATGAAGGATCTTGGTGTGCTCCATCACTTCCTCGGGGTCACTGTTGAGACTCGTCTGGGGGTCTCTTTCTTGACCAGCGGCAGTACATTCTTGATATCCTGGAGCGAGCTGGGATGACTGACTGCAAGCCCTGCTCCACCTCAGTTGACACTCAGGCCAAGCTGTCAGAGACCGAGGGCACCACAGTTATTGACCCCACTGCATACAGGAGTCTTGCAGGGGCACTTCAGTACCTCACCTTCACCCGCCCGGACATCACCCTCACCTCACGGCTCTCAAGCGCCTCCTCCGCTACCTCCGCGGCACTGTCGACTACGACCTGCTCCTCCACCGATCTTCCTCCACCGAGCTCGTCGTCTACACCGACGCTGACTGGGCCTGGTCGGTCCACCTCCGGCTACGCTGTCTTCCTCCGGACACTCGTCGGTCCACCTCCGGCTACGCTGTCTTCCTAGGCGGCAACCTGGTGTCCTGGTCGTCCAAGCACCAGCCGGTGGTCTCCCGCTCCAGTGCCGAGGCGGAGTACCGCACTGTTGGTAACGGCGTGGCTGAGGCCTCCTGGCTCCGGCAGCTTCTTGGCGAGCTCCACAATCCCCTGGCCCGGAGCACGTTGGTTTACTGCGACAACGTCAGTGCGGTGTACTTCTCCACCAATCCCGTTCAGCACCAGCTGTAGAGAATTAGTGTTGGGGGCAATGCACCGCACACACAATAGGGGGGTGGCCTTTTCATTATATAGCCGGACTTGGCTTGGAGTACAAGTACAACACGTATACAACTCGTATACTACAAGTCAACTATACATATCTAATGTGAACAGGAATATACATTAGATATGTAAGTCCAAGACGCACCACAAGCGTTGTCTGAAGAGCAGGCTGCATTCATCGACAAGGTCACTCGACGCACCACAGGCTTGTTGCCTGTTCCTGCCGCCAGCAGACAGAGATGTAAGTCTGTGCAGCCTAGGGGGTGCCCTCGCCGCAGCTGTCGGATTGCTGGTGTGGGGGCGGAGGTGGTTCCTGCAGACTTAGGGGGAAGATCGAGGAAGAAGGCGATGAGAACCCTCAATATCATTGAGGAATGTGTAGGTATAACTCCAAATGCTCTAGATGAATATTTCAAGCTATTCGGTCAGCCGCTCTCCGATTCCCATCTCCAAGCTCTTTCTGCATTGTTCAATTGGTCTATCCCTGAGTTCCTGGAGCCTGGGGATGGTGGTGTAGATCAGTTCTAGGTCTGTTCGGTGGTCGTTTTCCTTTTTGTGTTTTAATGGATCCGACAAAAATATTGATTTGGAATGTGAGGGGTCTGAATTCTACTGCTAGGCAAGATGTAGTGCGTTCCATGGTATCCTCATCCCGGGCAGATATCGTTTGTATTCAGGAAACCAAGATCACTGCCATGTCTCGAAGGGTCATTCTTTCTACCCTTGGGTCAGATTTCCAAGATCCCCACAAGCTCGCTCCCCATTCGACGTTGTGTGTCCATGGTTGCTGAGGAGGAGCGTCGGTTATGGGCTACTGCAGGGGCCCGAGGGCTTACCCTGCTGACTGCCCACCTCCCTGGGGACTAGTTCTGGTCGCTTTGGGTCGCCGCGTTGCCAGCCTAGGTGATTTGGAGTCAGGTCTGTAGTGTGCGTTTTATGAGTTGGGTGAGTGTGTGGTGCTGTAACCCGTGCCCTCGTGTCCTCTTTTCTTCTTAATATAATGAGACGCAGATCTCCTGTGTTTTCCGAGAAAAAAGAGTCTCAGACACAAAGACTAGACCTAAAATCAGTAAATAACTGTACAGGCAAGCCTTTGGTCATGATGTCCGCAAACTGGTGTGATGATGGGACATGGAGCACGCGGACCTGACCCAAAGCAACCTTGTCACGGACAAAATGAATGTCGATTTCAATATGCTTCGTGCGGCGATGTTGAACAGGATTTCTGGTCATGTATACTGCGCTGACATTATCACAGTAAACAATTGTGGCCGAAGTGAGAGGAGTATGAAGCTCCTGAAGCAACTGACGAAGCCTGCTCTCGTCTACTGCGCGGCCCTGTATTCCGCCTCGGCGCTGGAGCGAGAGACGGTGGTCTGTCGTTTAGAAGACCAAGACACCAAATTGTCCCCGAGATAGACACAGTAACCAGAAGTCGAGCGTCGAGTGTCTGGACAACCAGCCCAGTCGGCATCCGAATAGGCAGTGAGACTATCAACTGGTCCAACACTGAGATGAAGACCAGTGGACAGAGTACCCTTGACATAGCGCAGAATCCGTTTGAGCAGCGCAAGATGAGGCTCTCGCGGGTCATGCATAAAGAAACAGACCTGCTGAACAACATAGGCGATGTCAGGACGCGTAAGTGTCAAGTACTGGAGAGCACGGGCAAGACTGCGGTAGTGTGTCACATCAGCAATAGGAGATCCATCAGTTGCAGAAAGCTTCATGCGTGCATCAACTGGAGTGGCCGTAGGGTGACATTCGGACATGCCAGCACGCCGCAGGAGATCAGCTGCATACTGTCGTTGGGACAAAAACAGACCACTGGAAGACCGAGTGACAGAAATCCCAAGGAAGTGATGGAGTTCCTCTAAATCCATCATGGCAAACTCAGAGTGAAGCCGCTCCATGATGCGGTGAAGAAGAGCTGATGATGACGCGGTCAGGATAATATCATCAACGTATAGTAGCAAGTAAGCAGTGTGGGAGCCGGCTTTGTACACAAAGAGAGACGAGTCTTGTGTCGAAGTGACAAATCCCAGGGTCCGAATAAAAGTTGCAAAACGCTGGTGCCAGGCTCGTGGTGCTTGCTTGAGGCCATACAAGGATTTTTGAAGAAGACAAACATGATCTGGTGCATTTGGATCAACGAAACCAGGAGGCTGTTGGCAGTAAACTGTCTCATTGAGATGACCATGAAGAAACACATTCTTGACATCCAATTGGTGAATGGGCCAGGCGTGAGAAGCTGCAATACTGAGAACAACACGAATCGTGGCAGGTTTCACAACCGGACTGAAAGTTTCATCGTAGTCAACACCATACCTCTGAGAGAACCCACGGACAACCCATCGGGCTTTATGGCGAGCGAGTGTACCATCAGCATGATGTTTGTGCTTGAAAATCCATTTACCGGAGACAACATTAGCACCGGGCGGTCGGGGAACGAGTTGCCAAGTGCTATTATCAACTAGAGCCTTGTATTCATCAATCATCGCTGCACGCCAGTTAGCATCAGCAAGAGCACTGCGATAATTTGCAGGGAGTGGCGAGGCCGTCGTGGCAGAGAAACCCAGACGCCGAATTGGCGGAGGAAGACACCCAGTTTGCTGCCGAGTGACTGGACGGGCGAGAGTAGCATCTGTTGGAGCAGCCGTTATGCCGGCTGCAGCTGTGCTGTAGACGACTGAAGTGGCGCCGGTGAGGTCCTGCGGAGCAGCAGGAGCGCTGGGTGTCGTTGGAGCAGTACGGCGCCGACTGTAGTGTTGAGTGATCGGTGGCTGGGCTCGGGTTCCGCCGGGCACCCCAGCAGGAGCAGCAGCAGCACCGTGCGCTCCAGCAGGAGCAGTAGCAGCACCGGGCAGGGGCAGCAGAGGACCGGCAGCAGCACTGGGCTACCGGGAGGGCGCCGGAAGCACGCGACCAAGCCAGAGAATGGCCGGGTCCTGCTCTAGGCTATCATCGTGAACCGGCCGACCTGTGCTGCCCACCACAGGAGCTGGGGAAGGCGCCGGTAGTTGATCCCGCAACAGAAAATCAAGAGACTCCGTAGGCGGTTTTGCGGCCACAAACGGAAAGTGAGACTCATCAAAAACCACATGGCAAGAAACGATCACTTTGCGAGTGGAGAGATCGAGACATCGGTAGCCCTTTTGGGATGAAGGGTATCCGATGAAGACACAGGCTGATGAGCGAGGAGCAAGTTTGTGGGGTGTCATGGCACTAAGATTTGGGTAGCAAAGACAACCGAAAGTACGAAGTGATGTAAAATCTAGAAGCTTGTGGTAGAGGAGAGTATAGGGAATGTTATTAAGGATGGAAGAGGATGGACGCCTGTTTAGAAGAAAAACAACGGTGGCCAGAGCCTCTGCCCAATATTGTGGAGGCATGGCGGCATGAAGCAGGAGAGTACGAACAACATTGTTGAGAGTGCGTAGCATGCGTTCAGCTTTGCCGTTTTGTGCGGATGTGTAAGGGCAAGAGGTGCGGAGAAGGAAACCGCGACTACCAAGGAGGGTAGAAGTAGTTGTATTGAGGAACTTTGTGCCGTTATCTGCCTGAAAGCACTTGACAGGCAAGCTGAACTGGGTGTGAGCATAAGAAACAAACTCAACAAGATGGGCATGCACATCTGATTTATGCCGAAGAGGGAACGACCAACAATAATGACTGTAATCATCCACAATCACAAGATAGTATTTAAACCCAGACACACTAAGGACCGGTGATGTCCAGACATCACAATGAAGAAGTTCAAAAGGTGCTGAACAGCGAGTGGAAGAACTAGTGAATGGCAAGCGGGCATGTTTGCCAAGTTGACAGGCATGGCAAATAATGCGATCTACTTTATTACATGAGATAGCTGAAATCTTATTGAGGTGAGCTATGGCGGCAGGTGCAGGATGACCAAGACTAGAGTGCCACAATGATGACGAGGCGGCAACATGACAGGCGGCGGCTGCAGGTGGACTGAATGATGGAGGTAGGGTGTAGAGCTCCCCGCCACTATTGCAGCGAAGAATCACGGTCCTGGTCTGGAGATCCTTAACACAAAAACCATAAGCGTCAAACTCAATGGAACAGTTATTGTCGCGAGTAAATTGACGAACTGATAGTAAGTTACGAACAAGATGTGAGCGACAAGAATATTATTGAGTTGAAACATATGATCAGCTATAGGAATAAGGGAAGTGCCACGACCATAGTCACAAAGTTTCCGGGTCGACGGGGTTGAGGTACGGGGTCGTGGAACGTGGTACGCTAATTGCGAGAGAATTTTACACTTCGGGTCGAAAATGAACCCGTGAACCCGGGTCAGGATCGACGAACCCGGGTTGAGGGTCGGAGGTTGTGTACCACTTTTATGTGACTATGGCCACGACAAGAAACTGGAATTGATGCCCCATTGCCGACTGTGATGAAGGACGGCGAATGAGGGAGATGGGAAAGAAGTATACCGTCATTGGAAGACATGTGAGAGGTGGCGCCGGTGTTGAGCACCCATGGAT
Organism: Coix lacryma-jobi var. lacryma-jobi; assembly: GCA_009763385.1. Lineage (NCBI taxonomy): Eukaryota > Viridiplantae > Streptophyta > Magnoliopsida > Poales > Poaceae > Coix > Coix lacryma-jobi. Next base: position 43,677,062 of record CM019826.1, read on the forward strand.
TTGCACCAGCACCGCCCTGGAGAGCCATCTGGTTCAGAGAGGCGATGAGGGCGCCCTGATCCCAGCTGCCAGCCATGGAGGGAGGGGCGAACGCCGTGTGTGCCTGAGGCAGGGGTGCAAGAGATCGACCTCCACTTTGTCCGCGATCGGGTGGCCATCGGCGATGTTCGGGTTCTCCACGTCCCGACCACCTCCCAGTTTGCCATCTTCACCAAGGGCCTTCCGTCCTCGACATTCTCCGAGTTTCGCTCCAGCCTCAACATGCTCAGTCTTGAAACTCCGCTGCGCCGGTAGTTCAGACTGCAGGGGGTGTTGGAGTATGTGTATTAGGCCCATGAGGCCCATGTAAGACTACTATATTGCTACCCTTCTAGGGTTAGCCCAATAATCTATTCACAGTTTCCAGCAATAATAATATATTTTTAATGTTTATATTTACTAAAAAATTATTTGGAAAACGTACTATGCTTTTTATTGGCTGAGTAGTGAGTAGTGACGGAAAAAACCTGTTTATGTTTCTCTTTTAACAACTTTTTTCTGACAGGAACTGTTAGGTAATTAATGAGATCAAATCTTGGATACATGCACAAGTAACATGTTCATAAATATTTAAAGTGATATATGTACAAACTCATTGAAGATACTCATCTAGTTTTGCATTTAAAGTTATAACACCTAATATCGAAGAAGATGATTGTTTCACAGTAAGCTACCCTAGGCCATAGTTTAATGCCTAGGGAACATAATACAGTAATACAGAGAGGGTGAGGCCGCGAGGGCATGCTGGAAGGAGCACCACAAAATGCTCTTAAGCTTGGGCTACTCACAGAGAGTAGGGAACTGAACCAGTAAGAGGAACCATAATCCACTGTAGAATTACTTATTATCTTGGATGACTTTGAATTCATTTTTGCAGATTTACATTCTTTTGTACAAGGAAGTTGCTCTTGCATTGAAAATCAACAGCTTATACAGTAAACAAAGGCTACTTAACATTCATGAAAATGTTAAAGTTCTGCGTTACCCTGATCATTTCTCAAGTGGTGTATACTTGTGGTATGAATGATTTTTTGTTCCCTGTTTTCTTTTTGTTAAATAAGAAGATTTTTTTATTTGATCTGAAAATTTAAACTTTTATTGTTTTTCCTTTAAGGTCACACCATGAGAAGATTGTGATTGTTGATAATCAAGTATGTCATATTGGAGGTCTTGATCTGTGCTTTGGTCGCTACGATAGTCCTGAGCACAAAGTCGCTGATTCTCCTCCAGAGATGTGGCCAGGAAAGGACTACTACAATCCTAGGTAATTGTGCTGTTATCTTTGACCCATTTAGATGTATGGGGCAAAGTCTCTTAATGTCACTTCATCTCTGTAAATAGGGAATCTGAACCCAATTCTTGGGAGGACACCATGAAAGATGAGCTGGACCGTGCTAAATATCCCCGCATGCCTTGGCATGATGTTCAGTGTGCTCTCTATGGTCCACCTTGCCGTGATGTAGCGAGGCATTTTGTTCAGCGCTGGAATTATGCAAAGGTTAGTTATGTCCTTTGTACCTATCATAGAAAGCGTTTTCACCATGATTATGGTAAATTCATTGTTCCTCTTTTTCTTTCAGAGGAACAAAGCTCTAAATGAGCAAGCAATTCCCTTACTGATGCCTCATCACCACATGGTAATTCCACACTACAAGGGTAGAAGCAAAGAAACGAATGATGAGGCTGAGAGTAAACAATACCATGATAAGGATGTTGATAATGGGAAGCCAATCTTGACGTCACGCACATCATGTCAGGATGTTCCATTGCTCTTACCTCAAGAGCTTGAACCTCGTGAATTATCCAGTTCAGATTTAAGGATGACTGATTTAGATATTAACCATTCAGATCGTGTAAACAAGAAGAGCTTTAATCAACCTTTGCTCAACCGAAAGGCAAAATTGGATTCTTCTCATCAGGATTTACCTATGAGAAGTTTTGTAGACAATCTCAGTTCCCTTGAGCCATCATCTATTAGACGGTTTGATTTGTCAAAAGATGATAGGAATCACATCGACAAGAAATGGTGGGAAATGCAGGAGCGAGGCAACCAAGTTGCTTCAGTACTTGATGTTGGTCAAGTTGGTCCAAGGGCAACATGTCGTTGTCAGGTCAGTACATGGTACTCTGCAATACATTTCTAATTAGTTATTAAACACCAGAGAATGAAGTTTCATGGACAGAAATTTCTCTGGTGCAAATTCTCTTATTTAGCATTCTCTCCATTCCAAATTGCAAGTCATTCTGGCTTTTCTAGATACATAGCTTTTACTATGTATCTAGACATATCACATATGTATGTCTAGAGACATAGTAAAAGCTATGTATCTAGAAAAGACATGACTTACAATTTGGAATGGCGGGAATAGTACACATATGCTTCACCAATCACAAGTTTTTCTGTTGGTAGGTTGTTTGCGGTTATATTACGAAACTGAAATTTTCTAAGAGACAAACTGACAGCTTTTATTTTATAGCATATGCAACATTAAGTTAGAAATTATTTGTCTTGCAAACAGCTCTGGTAATAATATTTTTTTTTTATGAATCAGCACAAAACTGCTAATTTCATTTAACAGAGAAGAGTTGCTGGTGTAATAATAGTGTTTGGAGACACATGTTTATCATTTGTTCAAAAGCATCTTATGATAAGATATAGTCCTTCTGCAGTATTTAAGACATGCTTGTATACTTTTTTCCCCTCGAACAGACATGCTTGTATGCTACATAGATTTGATGTGTATCCTTTGCATACATGTTTTATTGAAGTAATTTATGAATCTATGGGTTTTTTGGCTCAGGTTGTTAGGAGTGTCGGTCAATGGTCAGCTGGGACCACTCAAATCGAAGGAAGCATCCACAATGCCTACTTTTCTCTGATTGAAAAGGCAGAACACTTTGTATACATTGAGGTTTGTGCCTTTTTCTTTGACCTTTTAGATTTGAGTTCTTAACTTCATTATTTTTTATGGATAATGATCTGAAACTGGAGTTCATGCATTCTTTTAACTCAATTTTCTGCTTATGTATTTGAGGGAAAATTATGTCCTAAACAAAATCAACACTTTTCACTGAGTGCTAAGCACCTAGTGAAGATATACCACCAAATTTTCTGTAACATCCTTTTTGATGACCTTTTGCAGAATCAATTTTTCATATCGGGTCTGTCAGGAGATGATACGATTAAAAACCGTGTACTGGAAGCATTGTATCGGCGCATACTTCGAGCTGAGAGAGAGAAAAAGCGCTTTAAGGCCATCATCATAATACCTCTTTTACCTGGTTTTCAGGTAGTTTTCTGCTAGAAGTTAGAGATATGTTCAATACTTGGTTACTTACATAATCTTATGATAGGGAGGCATTGATGATGGTGGAGCAGCATCTGTAAGGGCAATTATGCATTGGCAATATCGGACTATCTGCAGAGGCTCTAATTCGATTCTTCAGAATCTATTTGACGTTATTGGACCTAAAGCACATGATTACATCTCCTTTTATGGGCTTAGAGCACACGGTAAACTCTATGATGGGGGTCCCTTGGTTACTAGTCAGGTATGATGAGCTTTCTTCCTTTTGTGCATGTTCTGTTCGTCCCCAGGGTCTGCACAAGCATCATGAATTTTGTCTACAGGAGCCAATGAACTGCTAATCACCATCGTGCTTTGTTTTTGATCTTTCACAGAACTACTCCCTCCGGTATAATTTATAAGGATGGCAATGGTTCGGTTTCGGGTCGAATATCCGCGGGTTTCGGGTTTAGCGGGTTCGGGTTTGGGTACGATTTCTCGCCCACGGTTTTCGGGTTCGGGGCCCCGAAACCAATTGGTTTCGGTTTCGGGTTTGGTTTTTCACCCATGGATATCCGTTTAGAACTAGAACTCATGTTTTATAATATAAAAACGATAACTTGTTTACTTAAATTATTAAATGTGTTCTAAGTTGACTCATGAAATTATTTACTATTTATTGTCTCTTGTTTATGCATGTGAATATGTATATATATCGCGTATAAATTTATAGAAAATACTTATTTCTCTTATTATGGTGCCATATGAAGCGGGTTTCAGGTATCCAATCGGGTTTCGGGTATCCGCGGGTTTGGTTTTGGTTGTGGATTGTCACCCGAATCGGTTTTCGGGACGGTTTCGGGTTTTGAGTTTGGGTTTCGGGTTTGGGTGCACGGAGACTACATCCGATCCGAATCCGACCCGTTGCCATCCTTATTTATAAGGCGTAGCTTAACATGATTATTGGGTAGTTTTTTTTCTCGAACATGCAGGAGAGCTACGTATCATTATATTAAGAAGAGAACAAAACACGGGGAAAGATTCCTTACAAAAGAACCACTCAAACCCACCACACCAAAAACCTTAATATAAAAAACAACAACGTGCTGTATTCAGCTAGTACATTTGATTGCAAATCTAATAGTATCAAGTTTGTATTTTCAATAGTAAAAATTGTTGGCCAAATTATTGGTCAAAGACTAAAGTTTTGACACTTGACATATGCGAAATGTCTTATAAACTGGATACCATTCTAAGTTTCTAACAATGTCCCATTTCCAGATTTATGTACATAGCAAGTTAATGATAGTTGATGACCGCATCACATTGATTGGCTCAGCTAACATTAATGATAGAAGCTTGCTTGGATCAAGAGACTCTGAGGTATGTAGCAGTTAGATGCACTCTGTGAAATAAGAACCTAGAGACTTTAGAATATTTTTTTCATCATGCAATGGATATTCTTTGTAGTATACTTAGTCCCCCCCCCTCCTCCTTTGAACCTTCTAGATTGCTGTGGTCATCGAAGATAAAGAAGTTGTTAATTCAAAAATGGATGGAAGACCTTGGGAAGCTGGGAAGTTCTCTCTAAGCCTACGTCTGTCACTGTGGGCAGAGCACCTTGGCCTTCATCCAGGAGAGGTTTGACCATTATTATGCTATGCCTTGTTCTTTGTTAATCATATGCTGCTGTTAGGTTGTAAGCAACAAGTGATGGAATCAGGATGTGCATTTCTTCGTTTGCAATTTATAATCCTGTCATCCATGTTTCTGTTTTTTCCAGTTTTACTTGCCTGCTCACATAGCAATTACTTGCCAAAGTATCATATTTCAAATTATTTGATAATACTTGTTTTGAGTTACAAGCTTGTTTCCCACTGCAATATGTGAATGTAATGTACTTTGACGTTTTAAACAGCATGTAATTTTTGCACTTTCCAACTAGCAAGCTTGCAATAGCAGTTCAAAGCGGTGGCAAATTTGCAATTTATCATTTTTTTGTGGGTCTGCTTCCTGTTCTGTATGGAAACAATGGAGGGAGGTCCATACAGTATATTATGTCATAAACCGATTGGATTAGTGTAGAAGTAAAAAAGAAAAAAATTGCTGGCCATTATGTCCAAAATTGTACTTAACATTTTGGACAAGATCTTGTCATACTTTTAAACTTGACTATCAATGATTTTTAAAATATCTAATTCGTAAATATGAATATCATAAATTTGTCTTGGAAAATACTTTCGTAATTGAAAGGAATTAGGATTGCGTGGAATAATAGATTGGATTGATTGGAGAGACCTATATACATATATATAGGGGAGAGGAGATCTCATGGCTTATGGAAACAGAACCAATAGAGATCTCCCCTCATACTCTTAACCATAAACAGGGGCCGACCGAGCCTACCATATACCCCAATCATAGCACATATACATTTTAACACGCCCCTTCAGTCGCATCGTCGAGGAGTCGGATGTTGAGGCTGGATCGAAGTTCCGTGAAAACAAAAGTGGGCAGCTCTTTGGTGAAAATGTTGGCTAACTGAGATGTCGTTGGGATGTGAAGGCGATAGACAGCGCCAAGAGCCACTTGCTCTTGAACGAAGTGAAGATCAATCTCAATGTGCTTTGTTTGTTGATGCTGAACTTGGTCTGAAGACATGTATACAATGTTGATGTTGTCACAATAGACCAACATCACTTGCCGCAAGGGCGTGTGAGTTCAGCCAGTAGCTAGCGCAACCAGGAGGCTTCAGCAATGACATTAGCTACAATGTGATACTCCGCTTCAGCACAAGAACGGAAGACAGTGTTTTGACGCTTGGAGGACCAAGAGATCAAGTTATCACCAAGGAACACAACATACCCAGGTGTCAGAACAACCAGCCCAATCGACATCCCAATAGATCACAAGCTCAGACTGAGCGGAGGTATGCAGATGAAGACCCAAATGCAAAGAGCCACGAACATAGCACAGGATGCGCTTCAGGGCTGCAAGATGAGGCTATCGCGGGGCTTGCATGTAAAGGCAAACTTGCTGAACTGCATAGGCAATATCTGGCGCGTGAAGAGGTACTGTAGAGCACCAACAAGACTGCGAAAGTCCATAGGATCAGAAATAGGGTTACCATCAGCAGACAACTTAGGCCTTGTTCTCTTCCGTCGGATTCGAATAGGGTCCGGAACCATTCTAGACCGGGAATGAGTGAAGGTCAGTAGAGGGGCAGTAAAAACTCGAAGTCCTTGGGTGCGGAACGAGAGGGATCACTGGAAAAGGGAAAAGACGCCTCATCAAAGACTACATGCCAAGAAATAACAATCCGGTTGGAAAACCGATCGAGACGGCAGTAGCCTTTGTGGTGCGGAGAGTAACCAAGGAAGACACACAAGAAGAAGCGAGGAGCGAGTTAAAGGGGAATCCGCAGAAAGGTTAGGATGCTTTTAGAACCAAATCACAGGGACTCCGATTTGGGGCTGGGTTTTCTATTCCATTAGCCTTGCCACAAACAATGGCAGGATTAGATACATATAGCTGTAGCAAACTTGAGAGCCAAGAAAGCTTTAGCATATTCCAACTACTAAAGTAGATGCTTTAAAAATAAGCTGGGAACGTAGGCTGTAGCGGTGAGTGATCAGTGGGCGAGGCTTGAAGGACCGGCGTCGAGCAGGCGGCGCCGTGCTCGGCAACAGGTTCACGGCAAGGGGATGGCGATGAACTGTAGATTAGGGCTGGGCGCCCAAGGGAGATATAATATCTCAATCCCAGGCTAAACCTTTCAATTGATAGAGTTGGATACTTATACATGAGACCTTCCTAACAACTCTTAGCAAATATTAAGGAATAACAAGACTCCAACTAAGACTCATCTAATCCTAACCGAACTCAACTCTGTAGCCTGCCTTCGACTTGGTTGCCAAGCGCTGGACTCCTCCAGTTCTCCTAGCCACTTGCCCTTCCTCTTCTAGTATATGTATTGCCCACCATAACAGTGAGTGTCTTGGTAGGAAGGATGTTATGGCGGGTGGTGGTGTGACTAACCTTGAGATTAGAGAGTCAACACCATTTCATTAGAGAAGATGACTATATATAGGAGCCTCATGGGCCATATAGTATATATGGGCCTGTAGTAGATGGCCTTTCATATACTTAACACCCCCCTTCAAACTCAAGGCGGAAGCAGAGGATTGGAAGCATTTAGTTTGATCAAGTGAAGCCGATGTTGCTCTCGACTTTGCGCTTTAGTGAAAAAATCAGCTAATTGCAACTCTGAAGGCACATACTGCAAATCAATAGTTTTCTGATGGCAATGTGACCGAGTGAAGGAGGCATCTACGCCAATATGCTTTGTAAGTTCATGCTTCACAGGATCATTGGCAATTTGTATGGCACCTGTATTATCACATAGAAGAGGAGTGGCAACATCACAAGTAATGCCGAAATCTGCTAGCAACCATCGAAGCCACACAATCTCAGCAGTAGTAGCAGCAAGTGCTCGAAGTTCTGCCTTTGCACTAGAGCGAGATACAACTACTTGCTTCTTAGATTTCCATGCAATAGGAGAAGAACCAAGAAAAATAGAGTACCCAGTAATGGAACGTCGGTCTGTTGGGTCACTCGCCCAAGTGGAATCCGAATAAGCATGAAGCTGAAGTGGACTATCATGAGCATAGAACAGACTTTGAGATGATGTCCCTCGTAAGTAGCGCAACACATGAAGTGTCCAAAATGTACAGAAGTTGGGGCACACACAAACTGACTTAAAATATGGACTCCATGAGCAATATCAGGTCTAGTAACAGTGAGATAGACAAGGCTGCCCAATATGCCGATATCTGGAGGGATCCTCAAGAAGGACGCCATCAGTGGGACGAAGCTGCAAATAGAGTTCCATAGGTGTGGCAGCTATCCAATTGTCATTAATACCAGAGCGAGCAATGAGGTCTTGGATGTACTTGGACTGAGAGAGATAAAATCCCCGTGCAGAGTGGAAAACCTCAATCCCTAAGAAATAACTGAGAGGACCCAAATCAGACATCTGAAACTGGTTGCCAAGTTGCCTCTTCTCATGAGAATTATGGTCTGCATCATCTCCCGTAACCAACATATCATCAACATATAAAAGCAGCAAGGTGCGTCCACGTGGAGAGATGAATAAACAAAGCTGGATCATGAGCGCTAGGTGAAAAACCAACAGCCTTAATCACAGATACAAACCTCTCAAACCAGACACGAGGAGCCTGTTTAAGACCATATAAAGCACGGCGAAGACGACAGACATACCCTGGAGGAGCATCAACACCTGGAGGTGGTTGCATTTAAACTTCATTCAAATCACCATGAAGAAAAATATTCTTGACATCCATCTGAGAGATAGTCCATGAAGAGGTGGCAGCTACTGCAATCAAAGTACAGACAATGGTCATAAGAGCAACGAGAGCAAAAGTCTTATCATAATCTCGACCCTGAGTCTGCTGAAAACCTCGAGCAACAAGACGAGCTTTATATCTCTCAATAGAACCATCCGACTTAGTTTTAATTTTATATAGCCACTTAGATGTGATAGGCACAACATGAGATGGTAATGGAACAAGATCCCATGTCCCTGTACGATCAAGGGCAGCAAGCTCTTCAGACATAGCCAGCTGCCATTCTGGAATACGAGAGGCTTCCTGATAAGTGAATGGCTCATGAACAATAGCATTCACATGATCAACAATAGCATTCACATGAGAAAAACCATACTTGGCTTCAGAACGAATGGTGCGACGATCTCGAAGATTATACTGTGAACCAACCTATAACTCATCAGAAGACTCATCAATAGTATTATTAGAAACATCAGCAGTGAGCTCATCACGACTAGCCAACTTGGGAGAACTAGATGAAAGGATGGTGGGATCTTTTGGACGACGATGGAAAACACGTGATAGGTGGTTTGAAAAAAGTGTGCGAAAGTGGAGGCATAGGTGGAGGTGTAGGTGTGACAGGCAAAGTAGGGATGACTGTAATGGGAGGGGAAGGTGGTGTGGTGATGACATTATCAGTGTAGGAAAGAAAAGGAAGACCCAAAAAGGATGTAGACTCTGTGGGTGAATACGATGAGTAGAGGGGTTGTAAAAGAAGGGACAATCATCAACAAAAGTCACATCACGAGAGATATGTATGCGACGAGAAGAGGGATCATAACATCGATAACCTTTATGCTCAAGACTGTACCCCAGAAAAACACATCGTCATGTTGTTTTTGACGAGTCAGCGTTTCCCTATGCCGAGCACAGCTCTCCCTCTCCGACGGATTTTCATTTTTTTGGATGTGACTGACTACGTGCCGGCTCCCATTGGGTCCGCACAGAGTTTGCTACCTGCAGGAATTGGTGGTTCCATCGCACAGCCACGTGCGGCCCCTGGTTTGGCTGGTCCAGTAGCGCACGATGCGCTCCCAGCCAGCCCCCCGGCTTCGGATACGGCTGGTTCAGCAGCGCCAGATGCGCTCCCAGTCCCGTCTCCTACGCCCGTCGCCGACACTTCGCCCGCACAGCCACGTGCGGCTGCTGCCTCGCCCGTACAGCCACGTGCGGCTGCTGCCTCGCCCGCACAGCCATGTGCGGCAACGTCACAGCGATCTCCAGCAACGTCGCCCAGCCCCCGCGGTGCTCCACCGGGCTTCCCACCCTTACCAGGCATGCGTGCTGCACTACAACAGCCTGCTCCAGTGCTCCAGTACGTCTACTCACGTCGGCCTCGTCTTGCTGCTCCTGAGCCATCTGCTGCTCCTGTGCTTCCCCCGACGGCTCCAACGTCGCTGCCCAAAGGTGCTGTTCCTGTTCATCCAGTCAGCAATCAGCACACAATGACTACGCGTGCGAAGGCCGGATTCCGGATTCCATCCGCCTACCACGCTGCGCCATTGTCACCTGTGCCGAAGACCTATCGCATTGCGCTTGCTGATTCAAATTGGCGCGCTGCTATGGATGAAGAGCATGCTGCCTTGTTGAAGAATCACACGTGGTATCTAGTGCCGCGACCCCCTCGGGCCAATATTGTTACCGGCAAGTGGATCTTCAAGCACAAGTTTCATGTTGACGGGTCTCTTGAACGATACAAGGCACGTTGGGTTCTTCGTGGATTCACTCAACGGCCTGGCGTGGACTACGATGAGACTTTCAGTCCTGTGGTGAAGCCCGCTACTGTGCGCACGGTCCTCTCTTTGGCCCTCTCTCGTCGATGGCCTGTCCACCAGCTTGATGTGAAGAACGCGTTTCTGCACGACACCTTGACTGAGACAGTTTACTGCATGCAGCCGTCTGGTTTCGAAGATCCTGCTCATCCTGACTTTGTCTGTCGCCTCAACAGGTCTCTTTATGGGTTAAAGCAGGCTCCTCGTGCTTGGAACAGTCGGTTTGCTACATGGTCTCCCTCGGATTTGTGGAAGCTAAATCAGACACGTCACTTTTTGTCTATCAGCGCGGCACTGATGTTGCATATCTCCTACTGTATGTTGATGATATCGTCCTCACAGCTTCCTCACCCGGTCTTCTTCAACGGATTATCTCGGCTCTTCAGCAGGAATTCTCCATGACAGACCTTGGTGACCTGCATCACTTTCTTGGTATGCATGTTCAGCGTTGTGGCGATGGTCTTCTTCTCTCCTAGAAACAGTACATGATGGATATTCTCACTCGTGCTGGAATGACAGAATGCAAACCGTGCTCTACACCGGTTGACACGAATCCCAAGGTTTCTTCGGCTGATGGCGCACCTGTCCCTGATGCATCTGATTATCGCAGTCTAGCTGGTGCCTTACAGTATCTGACACTCACCCGGCCAGACATAGCATATTCAGGTCAGCAGGTCTGTCTTCACATGCACGATCCTCGCGAGCCCCATCTTGCAGCATTGAAGCGCATTCTTCGCTACATCCGAGGCACTCTTCACTTGGGCCTCCTGCTGCGACCATCTTCGACCACTGATCTTGTTGTCTACACTGATGCTGACTGGGCCGGTTGTCCGGATACGCGCAAGTCCACCTCGGGCTATGCCGTGTTTCTTGGTGACAATCTCATCTCCTGGTCTTCCAAGCGTCAGAACACTGTCTCCAGATCCAGTGCCGAGGCTGAGTATCGCGCAGTGGCTAACGGTGTAGCCGAGGCTGCTTGGTTGCGCCAGCTCCTTCACGAACTCCATACTCCTCTTCGTCGCGCCACTTTGGTGTACTGTGACAACATCAGCGCGGTCTACATGTCCTCCAACCCGATTCAGCATCAGCGCACTAAGCATATTGAGATCGACCTCCACTTTGTTCGGGAACAGGTTGCCCTTGGTGATGTGCGTGTTCTCCACGTACCGACTTCCTCACAGTACGCGGACATCTTCACCAAAGGTCTTCCTTCTTCGGTCTTCACGGAGTTCAGGTCCAGTCTGAACATGCGCAGTGGCTGACGATCAGACTGCGGGGGCGTGTTAGCAAGAGGTTTATAGGCTATTTGGGCTGGCCACATGGGCTGTAGCATGGGCCCAAGTGCCCGAGGGTTTAATGGTAGATGATTGAGTCTTAGGCAAGGATCTCCGTTGATTGGGTGTCTATTCTATAAACCCTAGGACATCCTTGCCTATATATTGTACTCTTTGTACCTCTCATTAATCAATCCATTATTCTCCCGTACATATCTTCCTTCAAGAATGATCATCAATAAAAATAACATAATATGTGTGACCACCCTTGGTAGCAAAAGGTGCAGGACCCCATACATCTGAATGAATAAGATCAAAAGGTTTAGCAGAAGAGGAGGTACTAGATAAATATGGAAGTTGAATTTGTTTTCTAAGCTTACAATCCTTACAATGAAAACTAAACTCAATAGATGTATGACCTTAACACCCTTTATTTATTAATGAAGACAAACGCGACCCACAAAGATGACCAAGCCATTTAGCAAAAGAAGATGCAGAGGACGATACAGCGGATGACACATAAGTAGGAGATCCAACGGAAGAAGGAAGACGCAAGGTGTCCAAGTCGTAGAGGCTAGAAGCATCTTTACGACGATGGCCAGTCCCAATCACTCGTCCACTGCGACGGTCCTGAATAAAACAAGATGAGTCACCAAAACAGACAAAGCAATTTTGGTCGGTAACTTGACCAACCGAAAGGAGATTCATAGACAATTGTGGCACAAAAGAAACATTGGGTACATCAAAATGAGTATTGCAAAGTGACCCCTGGTGGGTGATAGGACAAGATGTACCATCAGCTGTTTGCACAGAAGCACCATCTGTGACTGGTTTGCACGCAACCAAGTGGGAAGAATCAGATGTCACATGAAAAGACGCCCCTGAATCAAGCACCCAAGATGATGGAGCTGTGGTAGACGAGGTAGCAGCAACAGAAACTGAACCAACAACACCTGAACCTCTAGGAGTAGAAGAAGTACCGCGGCCACGAGCAGTTCGGTGGGCACAAAATTCAGCCAATTTCTCTGGGTGCTTAGCAAAACAGTTTTCTGAAGAATGATTAGTCCTGGCACAATGCTTACAGGGCTCTTTGGATGCACTAGTCCTTAATCAAATTCTGCCCTGACCCCCACGACAAATCTGTAAGTGAGAAACTGCTCAAGAAAAGCAAGTGTTGTACAGTTTTGTGCTGCTGTACATTGGGGCACCATGGAAATTAAAGAACCCATCAAACGATCAGAGTAATACTCATCAATAGACATGTCTCTCTGTTCAGTAACATGAAGTTGCTGCATGAGAGTATGTTGAAGAGCACCACTTTCCTGAACATAGCATTCCTTCAAATATGCCCACATTGGTTTGGCGTGCTTAAACTTACGCAGACTCATAATCATGGTTGATTTAACACTGTTAACTATAGCAGCCATGACTTTTCCATCATTGATCTCCCAAGTTTTCACAGAAGCAGCATTACTACCATCAGTCCTAAGAGTTGGTGGATCATCAGTCAAGTGAAAATGAAGACCACAGCCCCGCAGTGCAGTTTCAACAGTAAAACCCCATTCTAAGTAATTCTGACCACCTAGAGTGATGTTGATAACAATTGCTGTAATCTGAGACATGATGGAATCTACTGGACCAAGAGCAGTACCAATAGCACTGGAAAACAGAGAGTAGTATCACCAGCAGAGAAGGAGTTGTAGTCGCTCTGTTCCTTGGTATACCAGGAAGACACGCAGCAGCTCTGTTCCTTGCAGCCGGGGAAGAGGACACGCAGCAGCAGGCGCGTGAAGAGCACCGTGCGATGTTCTGCGCGTGAAATCCGCGTGCAGGAGCGATGATGACGGGCCGTGGTGAAGGCCGCGCGGGGAAGGCTGCGTGCCGTGCAGACGTCTCGCAGACGGAAGGGTCGCGGCTGCGCGGTGAAGACCGCGCGGACGGCGCGGGGAAGCGGCAACGCGGATGACGCGAGGAAGACGACGACGCGATTGGTGTCGTGAAAGCCGCGGGCCGCGCGGGGAAGACGACCGCACGAGCACAGGACGCGAGCCACGCTTAAAACAGAGGACACGAGCCACGCGATAGATCCCAAAGAAAAAAAATTGGATTGTGGTGAATTAGAATAGTCTAATTCTAACCCTAATCCATGGCTTTGGTACCATGTGACTAACCTTGATTAGAGAGTCAGCACCATTCCATTAGAGAAGATGACTATATATAGGAGCCTCATGGGCCATATAGTATATATGGGCCTGTAGTAGATGGCCTTTCATATACTTAAGAGGTGGGAGTGCAGAGCTCCTCAACCCAGTATGCAGCGCGTTTGGCTTTACCGTTTTGAGGCATGGTGTAGGGGCAAGACATGTGAAGCTGTACACCATGGGAGAGGAAAGCGCGGGCGCCGCTGAGTTTGTCAAACTCGCGACCATTGTCACATTGAATGCCCTGAATGGTGACGGCGAACTGTGTAGCGACATAGGGAAAAAAGATAGGCAAAGTTGAAAAAGTGTCAGATTTTTGGCGCAGGAGAAACATCAAAAGATAATGTAAAAAATCATCAAGTATGACCAACAGTGACGCTAGTAAGAGGTGACGCCCATAGATTACAATGAACTAAAAGGCACGGGTAGTGCAAGATGAAGACGCATGAAAGAGTAGACATGTATGTGACCCAACTGACAAAGTATGACATAATGTTGGATTATCATGTTTGCTAGCAAAATGGATGTACCAAAAAAGTCAATGCGACTTATAATTTGGAACGGGAGTACTCTAATGAGGGCAACAAAACCATATAACTTTTAAGAAAGTAATAGATGAGTCTCAATATGAAATCTTCCCCAAGAACTCTAGAGCCTGAGAAGCATGATTGAGTTGGTGCAACCAGTACCAGCTTCTTATGAGTGTTGCCAATAATCCAGTTCTCAGAGAAAATGTGGATATGAGAACTTGCTGTAGGGAAAGCTCTGGCTGTTTTCCCCTGAATAAAAGGTATATTGTGGGCTTTGGACATCAGAAAGGTTGTATGCTGCTCTATTTTAGTGACTCCTCACTCCATGGGAAAGTTCTGCATAAGTTCTCTGGTGATGGGCAATATTCAACAAAATCCGCCTATGAAAGCCTACTTCATGGTACTGTATTTTTCAGTCTTTATTATAATATTTGGACCTGTTCGAAGGGCGCGTCTGTTTTCTTATTAAGATCTAGGCTCTGTTCGAAGGGTTCTTGTATGACTTCTTGCCCCATTTTTTCTTCTTAATATAATGATACATAGCACCGCTGTGTGTTCGAGAATAAAATTCACTGTCTTTTGTTGAGTGATGCTTTAGAAAGCCATAGTTCATTTTCTAACATGAGATAACTGTTTCAGTATTTCATGATCACAGGTTTAAAGCTTGGTACAAAAGTTTACCAAAATTCTGATTTTTTCCATTGGTTTACACAGATTGCCCACCAATAAAAAATATGCTTGACAGTGTTTTCTTAGTTTCTTTCAGAGCAGTCAATAATTTCTGTTGCATTACAACTTTAAAGAAGATACATTTTCACTTTCAGGTTAGCCATATCATGGATCCTATAGATGATTCAACATTCAAAAATGTCTGGATGGCCACTGCCAAGGTGAGATAATGTTTGCTAGAGTTTTCAAGGCAATCAATAGCACTGAATTCTGATGCTATTACTTTCTTTTTGGAAATCCATATAAAAATAAATCACTAACTAATCTGAAACCTATATCCAATTAGATTGCCTTCAGTTTTCAATCGGTTTTTAAACTGTATTATGTGTTCATATTATTTCAATGCCTTTGTAAATATTAATCTTTGTTTATACTCAAAATACATGTATATTAACTAACTTTTGTTTGGCAGACAAATACCATGATATACCAAGATGTCTTCGGGTGTGTACCCAATGATCTCATCCACTCAAGGTATGAATTTAGCCTACATTGGGGTTGTATTTTGCGTCAAGTGCTGTGGTCTCTGAAACATATAGTCCATTCATCAGGGCCCAATTTCGGCAAAGCTTTGCTCACTTGAGGGACAAAATTGGCCACACTACAATTGATTTGGGTGTTGCCCAAGGGAAGCTAGAAGCTTACCAAGACGGTGATCTCAAAAGTACCGACCCTATGGACAGACTACAGTTAGTCCGGGGCCACCTTGTTTCTTTTCCTTTGGATTTCATGTGCCAAGAGGACTTGAGACCATATTTCAGCGAAAGTGAGTACTACACATCACCACAGGTTTTCCATTAGCCTCTCTGTCTGTCTCTGGCTCGTAAAGTTACTCAATCGGCTGTACATTTTGCAAAGATCAGCTTGTAGTTGCTCTACACGTGTTGTCAAATAGGAAACAAAAAGAAATGAATATATTATCATACCATTATAGAGTATAGAAGTAGTTTCCTAGAAAGAAAATAGTATTTCAGTATAGTCCATTCATTTCATTACTTTTTAATTTTGGGAAAGAACAATCAAATTCATTCTTTATAAGTGCAAATGCTATAGGGCTTTCCTTAGTTGTACCATTTTCTTTGGAATGAAATACACCTCGCCATAGAAGTTCATTTTGTTTTTCCTCTCCCATTGTGTACTGCTAAACTCTCTATCGAAATATAAGGCATGCATGGTGTCCCTTACAGTATTTTATTAGTATATAGTTACAAAATCACGATTGTAAGAGTAACTTTGAACGAATCCAGTGATAACAAATTTTGCTCACATATCTTGTATATTCTTATATTGATTTATTGGTCAAACTCAGAATTTTTACAGTTGAAACACGCCTTATATTTCTGGATGATTGGGAGTAGTGTTTATTGAGGATATTTGACAATTGATACTATTTTCACGAGTACTTGAAACACTGTATACCCTGAATTGGCGGCAAAATAAATGTACTTTGTTCTGTGTTGAAGCTTGTCTGCTATGATGAATATAAAGAATTGCTATCAGTACTTGTCACTAGCTTGTACATGTAAATCTTTGAAACCTTGAAGCAGGTGTAGATTAATTTTCTGCACTGACGTAGATATGGCGTATATCTATATGTATATACAGAATCTGCTGAGGTTAATGTCACCACGTTTCAGAGCTTACAGTTCTACTGCAAATCTATAAGACACGTTTTTTTTTTCTCTAAATATGGTTTAACACCTTGGCTGGAGTCTATTGCTTACTTGGTCGAATCAGATTGCAGTGTTGCAGGTTTATAATAAACATCACTATGATAAAATAAACAGTTATTTCGTCCGTTCTAAAATTATAAGACGTTTTGGTATGTAGTTTTTGCTATGTTTCTAGATATATGATTCTAGATATTATGTCTAGGATTCTAGATACATAGTAGTAAAACCAATATATCTAGAGAAGTCAAAAGGTCTCATAATTTGGAATGGAGTATTTCTTTCTATGTATAGAAGATCACATCGCAAATGTACAAATAAAAGTGTGTTGACGCCGAAACGGTTCTGGATCACACACCAGCTAGGGCTTTGGACGCCCGGGTCGCCACAGACCGAAGAACGCAGCGAGGAGGTCACGCTTACGTGGCGAAGAACGGCTAGGTTTACAAGCAAACCAACAAAGGATAGCTATCGCACTTACGTGGCGAAGAATGACTAGTTTTCGGGCAAACTAGCAGAGGAACCGTCGAAGCTCTCGCCCGGGAGGGACCTCGTCAGGGCAAGGACGTCGTCGGGTTGCCCTAGATCGGCCGGCGAGCCTTGGGCGCCATCCTTGGTAGTAGGATCAAGGGATGAACAACATGAGGTTGGAGAAGAGGGTAAAAGAGTTGTAGTAAATTGATTTGACAATTGGATAGTTAGGGTTCTCAATCGGCCATAATCCTCTCGTATATATAGAGGGGGTGGTCTTATCCCAGTAGAAAACCTTTCCAAACCTTATTCTCCATGTTTCCCACGAGTTCGGAACAGCTCGGATCGGAATCCAAAAGGACAGATCCGAACGGGGTCAGAACTTTCGACTCGGGTCAGAACTTCCGACTAGGAGGGTCAGAAGTTCCGAGGGCCAGAAGTTCCGACTCGGGTCAGCAATTCCGACTTGGAGGGTTAGCAGTTCCGACTTGCACGGCCAGAACTTCTGACAGTGAGCCATCTTTATTTGATCATAACTCTTCCATCCGGGCTCCAAATTGGACGTTCCATATATGTTTTTCGACCATCTCGATGAGAGGAACACAATTGTGAAGTCCATTTCACATTTTGACAACTACGAGCTGGTCTCCATTGCTGCCTCACCGCCTCCGACCAGTTTTAACTAGTCGGAAGTCTCTCAAGAGGTCTTATGACCTAGTTCTACCTGGTCGGAAGACATCTGCAATCTATGATCGGATCAAGCGACCAGACCCAACCTGCTCGGAAAGTCTCGAAACATCCTACTCATCATATATAAAGTGCTCAAGGACAGTCGTTCTTCGTCTTGACTCCAAATATGATGATCTAAGCATGCCTTCTAGCCATTTTGACGACAGAAACTTGATGATGGAGTCCATTATACGCTTAGGACACTTTTGAGTGTCAACATATGCCCCCTTGTTTTTAGGTGAATGATGCATTGAACCTAAAAACACAATTAAATCACTAAATAGCAACGATACCCAACTCGTCGGCTATCTAGCTTCTAAGGACGATGTATACATCGACCATATTTTGTACTAAGGGCGACACATGTATCGACCATTGTTTGGTGAGCACTTGAGCTCCTTGCCAAACACTTGGAAAGTACCTTTTCAAATACCTCCCGTTCATTGCTCTTGTGAGACTTTCACCTTGCAGCGTCTTCAGCAGATATGAATTTTCGAACACCACTTTGATCACTCTATACAAGACTTTCCAGCTTAGTGCTTGTTCAAGGTCACCTCCTTGGATTATCCCAATTTTCTCTCTTGATGAGTTTAATCAAAGTGCATGGATGACTCCCATGGCCAGTCTTGCTTGATCAGATCCCAAACACTTAAGCAATGAGTCTTCGGCAGTCCTTTGATAGAGCTATTGTTACACATCACATATTTAAAAGTACTTCGCCGAACATTGTCATCAACTTCAGCACTTGGATCACGAAAATATTTCAACAAGGGAGTTCTCCAATCTTCCAAATCGGCCTTGCTTTTGTTAAGAATTAATTCGGGCCGATCTGGGAGTTCTATGGATGAATCAACTGGCCTAGCCGTACCGGAGCCGACCAAGCTGATTTGGCAAACTGACTGAGTCGGCTCAAAGTCGACCTGGCCGACTGCGATGACCGACTGAGTTGGTTCAGATTCAACCTGGTCGCCTGGACAAACCGACTGAGTTGGTTTAGATTCAACCGGGTCGGCCGGACAAACCGACTGAGTCGGTTCAGATTCAACCTGGTAAGCCGACTGAGTTGATTTTTTATAATCTGTTAGTAAAATTAGATGCATTGGCTTTTCCTTTATGTGAAAATTGCGTCTACTAACGTCATAGCTAGATACTTATCATGCTAACATGTTAGCCTTAAAATTATCATGCCTTGTAATATGCCGAATTTGAAATTCGGCAAAAGTATTAATGATGGCAAGGCACCCACTAAGATATGCATTATGTGATTCTTTAAAACACCAAAAACACACCAGCAACTTGTTGTACCATTAGTAAAGAATCACCATAGGCTTCAACATGTCATACTCCATGGATTACAATATGGTCAGACCGAATAAGAAAAGTTCACATTCGGTTTGAATCTTGATGCAAATGTAGTCTTAATCGGCTTGATGTCTCACATAGCATCAGTATGAGAAATAATGATCATGCCAACATCTTGGCCCTTTTTGCAAACCGATTAACCATATTGTCACACCCATGAAGTAAAAGATCACATATCATGCCCTCCGAGCCTTAAAGCCATCAACGTGAAATCTATGGGGCTTTTCTAATAGCACGATGGTTGCAAGCATTCATCGACTATATTGTTATGCTAAGGACGATAACAAAGCCTCGACCTTATGAATTCATCCAAGTATGCATAGCTGAAATAAAGCATTTCGACTCTGGATCATCGGTAAGCAAAATAATTTGGCAACTCTCCATA
Source organism: Coix lacryma-jobi var. lacryma-jobi (assembly GCA_009763385.1). Classification (NCBI taxonomy): domain Eukaryota; kingdom Viridiplantae; phylum Streptophyta; class Magnoliopsida; order Poales; family Poaceae; genus Coix; species Coix lacryma-jobi. The sequence continues at coordinate 43,696,916 of CM019826.1, forward strand.
ATATAAACATCTATACCAATGATCGAAATAAGGGGCTAAGGGGTAACTATGCGTACCTTGCGATGAATCCCACATAGACATATGCAGAGAATATGGATGATGCCAAAACCATTGATTTTGATGATTCGGTGCAAATCTCCAGCTTGACAACTGCTTGTTGAATCTTCTTCTCTCCTTTGCCTTTGTTGCACTACTCGCTTGAGCATCATCTTTCCAAACTTGGACACTTCCTTTAGGAACCCACACCAAGCCTTTTTCTTTCAACTTCTCTACACTAAGCTTCTGCAACTTCTTTTCTGGCCACTTTGGTAAACCGATTGAGCATATCGGCTTTATTTCTGTTTTGGACAGCGTCAAATCTTTCTTGATTTTAGGCACTCTCACCTTCCTTTGTTCAGATTTGGCATCTAGAATATCAGTAGATGATTCTCCTACTTCTATGCCATAAATAGCCAGATTTTTCAACACTGTAATCAGCTTTTCAATAGTTGAATTCAGATCTGAACTTTTATCTTTGCGGCCATCATATTTCACATGGTAAACCTGTTTTACCACTTTCTTCTTATGTTGGGCTCTAGACCGATTTAGACCAAAACGGTCTTTATAAGATGATGATCCCTCTAAGTGTCTAGGAGCTACATATTGTGGCCGAGAATATGGTGGAATGTGTGCCTCTTGATCAAACCAGCCCCAAAATGAATAAGGATGAAAATATGTGGGTTGCGGTCCATATGACATAGGAATTGGCTGCTCAAAAGGGACATGTGTTGTTGCTGTTTGAGATTTATTCCCTTGCCAATTCTGATCTTGAGATTTGTGCTTTGGAGGCAATCTTGATGTTTGGACCTTCTTTGGCCGATTGGTGACATATGAATTGGCTGCTCAAAAGGGAAATGTGTTGTTGCTGTTTGAGATTTATTCCCTTGCCAATTCTGATCTTGAGATTTGTGCTTTGGAGGCAATCTTGGTGTTTGGACCTTCTTTGGCCGATTGGTGACATTGGCTTTTCCTAAGTTCTCATACTTTGCTAGAAGCTCCTGGTCTCCTATTCTTTTGCTTGTCACGACCTTTACCTCCAAAAGCTTTATGAGCATCCTCCTTCTTTTCTCTATCTTGATAGACATGCTCCACAGGAGGATCCTCAGTCGATTCCCCTTGCTTATTGAGATCAATCGACCTTTGATTTAGCTGGAGAGATTCTACCTGCCCCCCAGTATCTTCTAGAATTGTGATAACTTTGTTGTCCTCTAGAATGTCTTCATCTTGCAATTTTTGGACAACAACCTTGTCTTCACTTGAGGGCTCCACATCTCTCTCTTGGGCATTCGAGCCTTGAGCTTTGAGTGAATCGGCTAATGCAAACTGTTAACACCAGATTTTCGCACACACGAGGATATGACAAGTGGGCCCAACCAGCAGAAAGGAAAGAATTCGGCAAGTAATCAGGCGGCTATTTGGTCCTCAGGGTCTCGGTGAATTCCTGTGCGGTCGGCTATTTTACAGAACGGTGGCTCCATTCGGGAAATGGATGTTGCAAATAAAGCCGGCTTGCACGAGAAGACACGTAACAATGGAGGATGCCGAAGAGATTGGGAATAGAATTTGTATCTTTCCATATTTTATTATGTAAATCGTAATCGTCTAGGACTCGTATTTCGTCCAGGGTATAAATATAAACCCTCGGCCATTGTAAAATTGTTCACAACAACATCAATACAAACCGTCCCCGTGCCACCTTCGAGTCCTTAGTCGTGTCGTCGAGTTTTTCGAGAGGAATCATCGATCTGTCGACCTCCGTAAGTCTCGGCAACCTTGTTATTATGTCTAGTATCATGCGGTGGATTTAGATATGATGCAAGTACTCTCGTTCGTTAAGCTTAGTATCGTGCGGCGGATTTAAGCTTATGACGGGAGGTTTTTGCTTGTGCCTTGTATCGTGCGGCGGATTAAGTCATGAGTAAAAATAGTTATCGGCTCTATTAGATTTGGCAGATCTAATAGATTCATTAAGTTATCATGTGTTATGTGTTTTATTTTATTTAATTCTTGTAACACTCTTTTGTCCAATCTAGATTGATCTTTGTTCGGTCTTGTTCCACAAGTTTGCTTGTGCTTTGCTAATCGTAAGATCATGACGGCCGGATCAACTTTCAATCCAGATTGTTACATGTTGCGGGTTCATGCATGTTATCTACGATTAGACTTTGATAAAACTAGGTATCGTGCGGCAGATGCAGGTTTTAGATCAGTTTGATCGTGTTTGCTTGTTTGTTCCTTCTTCATGGACCCCAATTCGGCTGGTTTGCCGATTTTGGTTAAGTTTACACGAGTAATGAGCTTTTATAGATCTTTTCAAATATATGCATGCTTTTAGCTTGTTATAATTAGATTGTATCATGCGGTGGATTAATCTAATTATAAGAAGTGGTGTAGACTTATAGCAAGTGGTATCATGCGGTGGATTAGCTTCGCTTGAGTTTATGTTTGACGGGTTTATGAAGACTAGACGTGCGGCAGATTAGTTGGATTAGCCTATGCATGTATTATTTGAATAGATCTAATTTTGCAAGTTACCTGTTTATAATATCTTTTAATTTGTTCAAGCATGTCTTTCTTTACATATGCATTCGACAGTTAATATGCTTTACATACTCTGTTCTCGTACTTGCCGAATGACTTTATAAACATGCTTTGACAGACAGCTTCTATAGTTGTGTGCCGTCGTGATTGACTTTCAAAGCCGTGCATATGGAACTGTCTGGTCTCACCCAGCATGTTCCAGAGGTATTCTCACGTTTTTAGCCCTTGTTGGTTTTCAGGTCAAACCGACTGGCACGTCTCCGGATTCAACATACTCCGGGCACCCGATTGAAGCTAGCTTTTTGGCTTGCTGTGTGCTTGGCGCGAGGTGTCACTTTTTGCGTCAACACACTTTTTGGTACGCCCGGTGGGACTTCGTTTCAAGATGCCTGAAATCAGCGATGATCAAATTCTAGATGTGACCATGGATGAGTTGCTGCCAGACTCAAGGGATTTAGTACAGCAAGCTTGTGATGAATTCCAGCGCAAATGCTTGGCGTCTTTCTCCAAGAACAAGAGCGGCAAGGTCTTCCAGAAGCAGGCGTTCCCAAAGATCATTCCTCATCACCAATCCGAGCCGTCTGACAGTGATGAAGAGGAAGCTATTCGGAAGATGACCGAATTAGTGTACAAAGCTGTATCTGAAGCCATGACCAATCATCAGGCAGTTTTCTTGAATACTTTTCGTGCTGTCATGGTTAGCATTTTCGGTCCAGCAGCGGATAAACGCTTTGAAAAAGCTGCTGGTCCAATGCAAGGACCACTGTTGTTCCCGATACCTCAACGTCGAAGAATAGCCGAAGAAGGCGGAGCTGGCCCAAACACAGGTGGGGTGGTTCCTCATGAGACGCAACAACCTCCCCGGACTTATGGCCAGGTCACGTTCGGCACGACAGGGAATGTCCCACAATCTGCTTCTAGAGTGTCTCCTGCAGCAAACAGTATACAGAGGAATATGTTTGGAGATGGATATCAGGAGTTCATCGATTATATCTCAATTAATGCTCTTCCAAATCCAGGCTACAAGAGTTCAGCAGGACTACATCCTGGGGGGCCAGCGCAAGCAACTCCTGATTCGAATATTGACCTCATCATGTATAGGATGGCTGATACGATGCAGAATCAATTCGGCCTAAAGCCAAAGAGTCAGTCGTATGCTTACAAGTCCCCTTACCCGGAGTGGTACAATCGGGTAGCACTTCCTCCAAGGGTGAAGCCTCCCACTGATTTTACCAAGTTTTCAGGCCAAGATGACACTAGCACTATAGAGCACATCGACCGCTATTTGATGCAACTTGGAGAAGCATCTACGGATGAAGCTTGGAGGATTCGGTACTTCCCGTTGTCATTGACAGGACCAGCCTTCTCGTGGTTTTCTTCTCTGCCATCAAATTCTATCAATACATGGGCAGAGCTAGAACAGAAATTCCACTCGTATTTCGTTACGGGTACCCGTGAGAAGAAGTTGGTCGATCTCATGAGCCTAAGGATGAAACCTGGTGAGACGCCACAAGAATATCTGCGCCGATTCAGAGAAACCAAGAATCTTTGCTATTCTCTGAATTTGCCGGATGGCCAATTGCCGGAGATAGCAATAGCTGGCATGTTGCCGAGTATCAAAGAGAAATTGTTCGACATGGAGTTTGATGACCTCGGGCAGTTATCACAAAGGTTGGCAACGATGAGTAATCAAGCCCAGGGATTCAAGAGGAACAATCAATTCTAGAAGGGTGATGTGGCTGCCAAGATGTATCAGACTTTCTTGGAAGAAGCAACTGAGTACGATGATGAAAATGAAATAGCTGCAGCCGAGATAGTCTGGGTTAAAGAGCCGACTCAAGTCAACCAGCGATGGCTGAGGCAACAAAAAGGTACTTATGACTTTGATGTTTCCAAGTCAGATAAATTATTTGAGTACTTGTTGAAGGAAGGACGCATCAAGTTGCCGGAAGGTCATCCTATGTTGCATCCTGAAGGAATCAAGGACAAGAAGTATTGTGGTTTCCATAATACTAGATCCCACTCCATAAACGATTGCCGAGTGTTCAGAGTGCGGATCCAGAAAGCTATCCAGGACGGGCATCTGAGGTTTGATGGAAAGATGAAAGTAGATGATAGCCCTTTTGGACAGAATACTGTGTCTTTCTCTGTTAATATGGTCAATGCAGCTGATCCCAGAGGTAAGAGCAAAATGAAAGGGTTAACCTCTGATAGAGCGAGGGAAGCTGGTGCCGTTGACCCTGATTGGCAGATTACAAATAAAGAGCTTCAGCAAAGGGTTCGGTTCCAAAATAGCCGAACTAAGACGGATGAAACTTCCAGACCCAGCGTCACGACGCGTATTCTGTTGAATAAATGGCGTCGGGAACAGGAACGGTACCAGAAGCAGAGACTTTGTTAAGAATAGAAGTTCCTGAAGAAACAACGAAGATACGAAGAAGAGATGTACGGAGAAGAACGAGAAGATGTGAGGGAGCAAGAACAGTCTCATTGGGAATGCTCGTTCTTCTAGTATTGTTGGAACGAAGGCTTGAAGCTGCCTGCTAAGAACAACTGCCCTGAGTGCAGTAATCAGTACTCCGAGTATAGGCAGTCTCGAGTCAACCGCTGTTCTGTCCATGAAAGGCTTGGGGCACGAATCCTTGAGGACGATCGGCATTTAGAAATAAATAATTCCGAAGGTCGGCAGGGAAGAGGATTTGCCGATCGAAGTTGGGCTCGCACTGGAGAAGAGGGATATCGCGAGTATGTCTGGCAGAGAGGACAGCGGTGTCCACCAGGATTGAGGAGAAGCCAGAAAAGAAGGGTGCAGCGCCTAAGAAACAGAGAGTTAGAGTAGGCAAGTGCCAAAATAAAGCGAGTTTGGCGACCTAAAGAGAAGCCGGATGGAGGTGATCGTTCGGCTGACGCATGCATGGCTTTCTTTCTGCCATCAGAATTTATAGCTCCCGGAGATCAGGATGTCTGAGGCGAGGTGTATTCAGATTTTGATGAAGATGAATTCCAAGAGTTATTGGCTCATCATGTCTTGGCTCAACGTGTAGTATTCGATAAACCAGCTAAGCATCGACACTTGAAGCCATTGTATATGAGAGGCTATGTTAATGGCAAGCCATTGGCCAAGATGTTCATTGATGGAGGGGTTGCTATAAATATTATGCCCTATACTACCTTCAGGAAGCTTGGGATGGCGAGTGAGGACTTATTGAAGACTGACATGGTGCTAAGAGACTTTGCTGGTAATTCTTCTGACACTCGGGGGGGGGGGGGCAGTTCATGTTGAATTGATGATCGGATCCAAGACCTTGATTACTACCTTCTTCGTTATTGATGGCAAGGGGGCATACAGTTTGCTATTAGGAAGGGATTGGATACATGCAAACTGCTGTGTACCGTCGACTATGCACCAGTTCCTCATCCAATGGATTGGAGATGACATCGAAATTGTCCATGCTGATGATTCGGTGAGTATTGCTAATGCAGAGCCTATCTACTGGAATACGATGCTGTCGAGTGTTTTTCTGGAAGAGCTTGGGAAACAGGTCCGGTGAACGTTTTCGACAAGGACCAACAGCCGATTCAAACGATCGGCTCTCAGAGCAATTTTTAATAAGTAATCTGACTAGGGTAACGGAGAGAAGTCAGGACCAGGTTCTATATCGGCTGACGAGGAATATAGTGTTGATGATGAAGCCGAGGATAGGATTAATATGTGCGAATTTAAGTCCGGTATGGGTTGAAGTTGATACACTTTTGAGAAGGTTCTACCTATTTCTCCATTGCCAAAGCTAAAGAAAGATCAAGAGTTCACGTGAAGTGACGTACAACGGAAAGTCTTGGTGAAATTGAAGAATATATGAAGGCGTTTCTGCAACTTGGTGATCGTTCAAGTTGTACGTAGCGGCCGATAGCCTTGTAATAGGATCGGCCCTTATTTTAAAGTTTAAAGGAAAAGATGGGTAGCAGCTAGCTTTAGCCGAAAATGTTAGACCCAGATAAGGGTATTCGGCTGTAAAGAAATTTTGTTCGTATATGCGTCACTCGAGGACTAAGCTTCGGCACCACATGTTGAAAGCCGAACGCGTGGTAGTCGTATGTGGAACGGATTCAAGAATATTTGTATACAACCGATGTAAAGCATCGCCTTTAGCAGAAAAAATGTTCCAAGAATTTGAGTTATGGACGATATTGTTTATATTGTCTTCAGTACAAGAATATTCATGACCCTGGTGACCCTGACATTTCTCAAGTTGGCAGGTTTATCGAGAGGAGAGAAAGGCGAAGTACAGTAAGTAAGATGCCGAGTGACATGACATATCAAAAATGAGATCTAGTCGGCTAAAATGACGTCATACATTCGGCAAACGACGTTGTATCGTATCCGAACATGACTTGCATCTTTTTTTTCTCCAAAATAGGAGACAAAAATTCTCACGACTCACGAGCCGCCTCTCCTTGCGTAGATGGAAGATAGGAAGCTGAGTCCTAATACAAATAGATGATTACCCTGAATAGAAATTCTAATCTGATTTGAAGTTTTTATTTCCTTTGCAATTTCATGAGCCGCAACAACTTTGTCCTCTGCCCGTTCGTAGGATTCTTCTTTTTATCGTCGTTTTCTGCTTTTCTATTCGTTGGCCAGCACTCCATTTTTTCCCTGTCTGTTTTGTGTTTTTTCCTTGCGTATCTTCTTTTACCTGATTATATATTCCATTTTCCTTATCTATGCTTAGTATGTACGCCACTGAGTCCAGTTACAACACATGAAGTTGGCAATCTAAAGGTACAGAATATAGGATAATCGACCAAATAAAATTAAAACTTGCAAAGTCACGGGCGAGGGAGGGAGACAAATCGACCAAATAAAAAAGAAACATGTGGTCTAACTAATATGCATGTTTGTTACTCTATGTCCATGGTCTAACTAATTAAATTGTGACAAGTAGGTCTAACTAATTAAATTGTGACGAGTAGTTTCTCGTCTAATTGAGTCTAAATAAATATATATCCAAGCTGTAATCTAACTAAGAAAATTGTGAATTAAAATCTTAAACAGATTATTGTCTAATTCATTCTAAATAAATAAATATATCTCCATAAGCTAACGGCCTAACTAATCAAATCTTAAATTAAACTCTTGAACAATTAATTGTTTAATAGAGTTGTTGACGCTGAAAGTGGTTCCGGATCACATACCAGCTAGGGCTTTGGACGCCCGGGTCGCTACAGACCAAAGAACGCAGCGAGGAGGTCACACTTACATGGTGAAGAACGGTCAGGTTTACAAGCAAACTGACAAAGGATAGCTATCGCACTTACGTGACGAAGAACGATTAGTTTTCGGGCAAACTAGCAAAGGAACCGTCGAAGCTCTCGCCCGGGAGGAACCCCGTCAGGGCAAGGACGTCGTAGGGTTGCCCTAGGTCGGCCGGCGAACCTAGGGCGCCATCCTTGGTCGTCGGATCAAGAGATGAGCATGTGGTTGGAGAAGAGGGTAAAAGGGTTGTAGTAGATTGATTTGACGATTGGATAGATGGGTCTCAATCGGTCGTCACCCTTTATATTTATAGGGCGGTTGGTCTTCCCGTAACCAAATAGGACTCTTGACCGAATAAAACTCCAAATAGGACTTATTTATTCAGTTATGGCATGTACATACAATTTCCATCTTGTACGTATATGCAGGTTCAGTGGAGCACTGGAGATGGTCTCTATTGCCGTCTTGCCGCCTCCGACCAGTTTTACCTTGTCGGAAATCTCTCAAGAGACCTGGTCGGAAGTCTCTCAAGAGGTCTCAGCCATCTTGATGACAGAAACCTGATGGTGGAGTTCATTATACGCTTGAGACATTTTTGAGTGTCAACATATGCCCCCCTGTTTTTAGGTGAATAATGCATTGAACCTAAAAACACAATTAAAGCACTAAATAGCCACGATACCCAACTTATCGGCTATCTAGCATCTAAGGACGATGTATACATCGACCATATTTTGTACTAAGGGCGACACATGTATCGGTCACTGTTTGGAAAGCACTCAGGCCTCTTGCCAAACACTTGGAAAGTACCTTTTCAAATACCTCTCGTTCATTGCTCTTGTGAGACTTTCAACTTGCAATGTCTCCGGCAAATATGAATTTTGGAACACCACTTTGATCACTCTTATACAAGACTTTCCAACTTGGTGCTTGTTCAAGGTCACCTCCTTGGATTATCACAATTTTCTCTCTTGATGAGTTTAATCAAAGTGCGTGGATGACTCCCATAGCCAGTCTTGCTTGATCAGATCCCAAACACTTAAGCAATGAGTCTTCGGCAGTTCTTTGATAGAGTTATTGTTACACATCACATATTTAAATGCACTCCGCCGAACATTGTCATCAACTTCAGCGCTTGGATCACGAAATATTTCAACATGGAAGTTCTCCAAATCTTCCAAATCGGTCTTGCCTTTGTTAAGAATTAATTCGGGCCGATCTGGGAGTTCTTTGGATGAATCAACTGGGCTAGCCATACCGGAGCCGACCAAACCGCTTTGGCAAACTAACGAGTCGGCTCAAAGTCGACCTGGTCGACTACGTAGACCTACTGAGTTGGTTCAGATTCAACCTGATCGGTTGGACAATCCGACTGAGTTGGTTTAGATTCAACCTGGTCGGCCGGACAAGTTGACTGAGTTGGTTTAGATTCAACCTGGTCGACCGAACAAGCCGTCTAAGTTGATTCTTTATAATTTGTTCGTAAAATTTGATGTATCGGCTTTTCTTTTATTTTAAAAATTGCATCTACTAATGCCATAGCCAGATGCTTTTCACGCGAACATGTTGGCTTGAAAATTATCATGCCTTGTAATTAATGGTGGCAAGGCACTCATCAAGATATGTATTATGTGATCCTTTAAAACACCAAAACATGCTCTACACCCACTGCTTGTACCACTGTGAGAAATAACGATCATGTCAACACCTTGGCCCTTTTTGCAAGCCGATTAACTATATTGTTACACCCATGAAGTAGAAATACATATATCATGCCCCCCGAGCCTTAAAGCCATCAAAGTGAATTTTATGGGGCTTTTCTAATAGCACGATGGTTGCAAGCATTCATCGGCTATATTATTACACTAAGGGCGATAGCAAAGCATCGACCATATGAATTCATCTAGGTGAGCATGCATAGCCGAAATTAAGCAGTTCGGTTCTGGATCATTGGTAAGCAAAATAATTTGACAACTCTCCATAATATAGACATTTATACCAATGATCGAAATAAGGGGCTAAGGGGTAATTATGCATACCTTGGGATGAATTCTACATAGACATGGACAGATAATATGGATGATGCCAAAACCATTGATTTTGATGATTCGGCGCAAATCTCCAGCTTGACAACTGCTTTTTGAATCTTCTTCTCTCATTTGCCTTCGTTGCACTACTTGCTTGAGCATCATCTTTCTGAACTTGGATACTTCCTTTAGGAACCCACACCAAGTCCTTTTCTTTCAACTTGTCTGCACTAAGCTTATGCAACCTCTTTTCTTGCCACTTTGCTAATCCGATTGAGCATATCGGTTTTATTTCTGTTTTGGACAATGACAAATCTTTCTTGATTTTAGGTACTCTCACCTTCTTTTGTTCAGATTTGGCACCTGGAACAGATGATTCTCCTATTTCTATGCCATCAATAGCCATATCATTCAACACTGTAATAGCTTTTCAATAGTTGAATTCAGATCTGAACTTTTATCTTTGCGGCCATCATATTTCACACGGTAAACCTGCTTTACCACTTTCTTCTTGTGCTGCTGGGCTCCAGACCGATTTAGATCAAAACGGTCTTTATATGATGATGACCTCTCTAAGTTTCTAGGAGCTGCATATTGTGGCCAAGAACATGGTCGAATATGTGCCTCTTGATCAAACCAGCCCCAAGATGAATAGGGATGAAAATATGTGGGCTGCGGTCCATATGACATGGGAATTGGCTGCTCAAATGGAGAATATGTTGTTGCTGATTGAGATTTATTCCCTTGCCAATTCTAATCTTGAGATTTGTGTTTTGGAGGCAATCTTGTTGTTTGGACCTTCTTTGGCCGATTGGCTTTTGCTAATTTCTCATACTTAGCTAGAAGCTCCTCGAAGCTAAGCTTCGGTCTTCTATTCTTTTGCTTGCCACGGCCTTTACCCCCAAAAGCTTTATGAGCATCCTCCTTCTTTTCTCCATCTTGATAGACATGCTCCACAGGAAGATCCTTAGTCGATTCCCCTTGCTTAATAGGATCAATCGACCTTTGCTTTAGCTGGAGAGATTCTACCTGCCCCCCAGTGTCTTCTGGAATTGTGATAACTTTGTTGTCCTCTAGAATATCTCCAATTTGCAATTCACGGACAACAGCCTTATTTTCACTTGAGGGCTCCATATCTCTCCCTTGGGCATTCGAGCCTTGACCTTTGAGTGAATCGGCTAAGGCAAGCCGATTCGAAACTTGCTTGCCATCAAGACCAATCGAATCCAATTGGTCCGTTAGTTGAGCTTCAAGAAATCTCAATCGTCCTTTATCAATGGCCGATTGGATCACTCGACGAAACACATTGCAATCAGAAGTATTATGATCAAAAGAATTGTGCCACTTGCAATACGTAAGCTCTTCTAAGTTTTGAATAGATGGCAAAACATTGTGATCAATGATTGTAATAAAATTATTTTTTAACAAGATATCAAAGACATGATCAAAAAAAGTAAAGTCGAAGGTGTACTTTGATTTCTTCAGCCGATTCTTTTGTGGAGTCGACTTTAAAGCTAGGCAAACGAAGGGATCAGATTTAATATCAATACATTCAGCCACACCTTTGTAACTGCTTTTGGGAAACTTTATCTTTGACAAACTACTACTACCGACCTTGCCATATGGCACAATATGTTGGCCGATAGAATCTGAATTTGTTTTAACATTACCAAAAAATGCTATTCTCAATTGGTCTTTTACTACTACTAGCAAGAATATCTCTAATAGACACAGAAAGTGAAATTGTATGACCAGATTGAAATTTAAGCAAAATATTCATATTTGGTACCTTATTGATCATGTCAGAGAAGCGTAGGTTCTTGGTTTGAATGACGCTGTCCTTCATCTCCAGAGAACGACCAACAATAGGTGTTGAATCACCCAAAAGCGCTTCGGTAGTTGCTGGAACAGAGGAAGTCGGTTTAGCCGATCGGAAGTTGGCTCCGCCGACTTGGGCACTAACAGGTAAGGTAGTGTTAACACTAGAATTTCGCACGCATAAGCAGATGACAAGAGGACCCAGTTGACAGTAAGGAAAGCATTCAGCAAACATTCAAGCGGTCGGTTAAGTCCTCAGAGTTTTGGCAAGTACCTGCACAGTTGAATATCTCGTGAAGCGGTAACTTCATTCGGGAAATAGACATGGCAGGTGGAGCCGGCTTGTGCGAGAAGACGCAGGATATTAGAGAACACTAAGGATAGGACTTGTATCTTTCCCAATTTTGTTATGTAAATCGTAATCGTCTAGGACTCGTGTTTCGCCCAGGGTATAAATATAAACCCTCGGCATTTGTAAAAAGGGTTCACAACCATATCAATACAAACCGGCCCCGTGCCACCTTCGAGTCCTTAGTCGTGTCGTCGAGTTCTTCGAGAGGAATCATCAATCCGTCGACCTCCGTAAGTCCTGGCAACCTTGTTATCATGTCTAGTATCATGCGGTGGATTTAGATGTGATGCAAGTAGTCTTGTTTGTTTTCAATGGTCGTGCGACGGACCCTTGTTAGCGATCAAGAAGTCTTTGCTTATGTTTTGCTTATGGGTAAATACCGTGCGGCAGGCGTTTATTCATATGTTTAGCAAAAGCGAGATAGTTATTGGCTCTACTAGATTTGGCAAGATCTAGTAGATTCATCAAGTTATCATGTGTTGCATGTTTTAATTATTTCTGTAACACTCTTTTTGCCCAATCTAGATTGATCTCTGTTTGGCCTTACTTTACAAGTTTACTTGTTCCTTCAGAAATTGTATGATCATGATGGCCGAATCAATTTCCAATCTAGGTTGTTACATGTTGTGGGTTCATGCATGTCAATCACGCTTGAGCTTTGATAAAACTAGGTGTCGTGCGGCAGATGCAGGTTTTAGCTTGGTTTGATCTTGCTTGCTTGTATGTTCCTTCTTCATGGACCCCAACTCGGCTAGTTTGCCGAACTTGGTTAAGCTTACACGAGTAATGAGAGTTTATAGATCTATTCAGATGCACATATGCTTTTAGCTTCTTATTGTCAGGTTGTATCATGCGGTGGATTGACCTGACCGTAAGGAGTGGTGTAGACTTATAGTGAGTATTAATCTTGCTTAGGTTTATGCTTGACGGGTTTATGAAGATTAGACGTGCGGCAGATTAATTCGATTAATCTATGCATGTGTTGTTTGAATAGATTTACATTCTCAAATTTACTTACTTATAATTCACTGTGTCTTGGTGATGTTTCCTTACATGTGCATTCGGCAACCAATTGCTCACATATGTTTATTTTAATGTTAGCCGAATGATCTTTAAATCTGTTGACAGACAGCTTCTATAGCTGTGTGTCATCGTGATTCGCTTTAAAGTCGTAAATATGGAACTGTCTGGTTTTATCCGGCATGTTCCAGTTTATTCTCATAGTTTTGTCCCTTGTTGGTTTTCAGGTCAAACCGACTGGCACGTCTCCGGATTCCAAATCGTCCGGGCACCCGATTGAAGCCACGCTTTTTCCGGCTTGCTGTGTGTGAGGCGCGGACCACATTTTGCGTCAACACACTTTTTGGCACGCCCGGTGGGACAGAATAGCCGATCCAAGTAATTGACTTTCAAAGTAATTCCTGGATGGATAACCGAATTGACGGAAACAAAGGAAAATTGGGGCAAGGCTTCATGTCGGCTGATAAGTTAGAAGAAGTAAATATTGGTGGTGAAGCTGAAACAAAACCGATATATGTCAGTATGAATTTGGATCCAGAATACAGGTTGAAATTAATAAATCTTTTAAAGGAATTCAAGGATTGTTTTGCATGGGATTACACAGAGATGCCCGGGCTAGATCGCTCCATTGTTGAACATCGACTACCAATCAAACCTGGGTATCGCCCTTACAAGCAACCTCCTTGGAAGATTTTTAAGGAAGAAGTACTAGCCGATGTGAAAAAGGAAATCGAAAGATTATTGGAGGCAAATTTCATTCGGCTGTGTAGATATGCAGATTGGATTTCGAATATAGTTCCGGTATATAAAAAGAATGAAAAGATGAGGGTCTGCATTGATTTTAGAGATCTCAATAAAGCTACCCCAATGGATAGTTACCCGATGCCGGTTGCCGAATTGCTTGTTGACGCAGCAGCTGGTTACGAAGTCATCAGCTTCATGGATGGTAATGCTGGATATAATCAAATCTTCATGGCAGTGGAGGATATCTCAAAAACAACTTTTAGATGCCCTGGTCATATTGGTTTGTTTGAATGGGTTGTTATGATATTCGGATTAAAGAATGCCGGCGCAACTTATCAAAGAGCTATGAATTACATCTTCCATGAAATAATCGGCCAGATTGTAGAAATTTATATTGATGATGTGGTCGTGAAATCTAGAAATCACGAAGGACATTTGGTTTATTTGAGGAAGACTTTGGAATGCACAAGGAAACATGGTTTGAGAATGAATCCAAACAAATGTGCTTTTGGAGTTTCAGCAGGAGAGTTTTTGGGTTTTCTGATCCATAAAGGAGGACTTGAAGTCGGAAAGAAAAGCATGGAGGCAATAGACAAAGTTGTCCCTCCAACCAACCTCATAGAATTGCAATCGTTACTTGGCAAGATTAATTTTGTAAGGAGGTTCATATCTGGCTTATCGGAAAGAGTTTTGCCTTTTTCCCCGTTACTGAAGCTTAAAAAGGATCAAAAATTTATATGGGGTGACGTACAACAAAAGGCTTTTGACGAAATTAAAGAATATATGAGGGCACCACCAGTATTGATACCTCCTCAGCCTGGTAAACCTTTCAAGTTGTACGTGGCAGCCGATAAACTGACAATAGGATCAACTCTTATGCAAGAATTTGAAGGAAAAGAAAGAGTGATAGCCTACCTTAGCCGAAAACTGTTAGACCCAGAGACGAGATATTCGGCTACGGAGAAACTTTGTTTGTGTGTGTATTACTCATGTACCAAGTTTCGGCTTTACTTGTTAAATGCCGAATGCATAATAGTTTCTGAGTTTGACGCAATAAAGCATATGCTGTCGATGCCCATTCTAAACGGAAGGATCGACAAGTGGATTTTAGCACTATCGGAATTTGATTTAAGATACGAATCGACAAAGGCAGTGAAAGGCCAAATTATTGCCGATTTTGTTACTCATCATCGTGATCCTTCTGCTGACATGGTAGATATTGCACCTTGGACATTGTTTTTCGATGGCTCATCTTGTAGTAAAGGTGGTGGTGTCGGTATTTTATTGATTTCTCCACAAGGATTAACTTTCAAATATGCTATCCCCATTGGGTTTTATGTTACTAATAACCAAGCAGAGTATGAGGCCTTACTCAGAGGACTTCGGCTTCTTGTGGAGATAAAAGCTATTGCTGTCGAAATCTTTGGAGATTCTGAGTTAGTCATCAACCAATTAATCAGTCAATATGAATGTAAAAGTGACGTATTGAGAGAATATTATGAAGAATGTCAAGAACTTTTGAAGTGTTTCCAGATGGCAACTTTACATCATATCCCTAGGGGGCATAATGAAGAGGCAAATAAATTGGCTCAAGCTGCTTCAGGATATCGGGAGGATCAAGAAGTTCTTGCTTTGGATGAAGATCATATGGTTGATGATTGGAGAAGAGAAATTACTGATTACTTAAGGAATCCATCGCGAATGGTCTCCCGAAAGCTCAGGTATAAAGCTATCAAGTTTACGCTTCTCGACGATCAGTTGTACTATAAATCTATAGATGGGGTACTCCCGAAGTGTCTAAGTCAAAAGGAAGCCGAGAAGCTGATGTATGAAGTGCATGAAGGATTATGTGGTGCACATCAATCGGCTTATCGAATGAAATGGATAATAAGGACTGGTTATTTTTGGCCAACTATGCTCGAGGATTGTTTTGAATATTATAAAGGATGTCAAGATTGTCAGAAATTCGGGAATATTCAAAGAATTCCAGCATCGGCTATGAATCCAATTATCAAACGTGGCCGTTTAGAGGGTGGGCCATAGATTTGGTTGGTCAAATTCATCCTCCTTCTAGCAAAGGACATAAGTTCATACTATTAGCTACAGATTACTTTACCAAATGGGTTGAGGCTGTACCTTTGAAGAAGGTTATGTCAGAAAACATGATCGATTTTGTTAAGGAGCATATAGTTCACAGATTCGGGATACCTCAAACTATAACAACGGATCAAGGGACCCAGTTTACATCATCCGAATTTTGTGATTTTGCCGAGGAAATGGGAATCAAGTTGTATAATTCTTCTCCTTATTATGCACAAGCTAATGGTCAAGCCGAAGCATCAAATAAGATTATGATCAAGATTATCCAGAAAAAGATTAATGAAAAGCCGAAGAAGTGGCATTTGGTTCTTAATGAGGCATTATGGGCTTACCGAATGGCATGTCATGGATCTACTCAAATATCTCCCTATGAATTGGTTTATGGACATTGTGTTGTGTTGTCGTGGGAGTTACAATCGAGTTCAAGACGAGTTGCAAGACAGAATGAGTTAAAGAAAGAAGATTATAAAAGTTTAATGATGGACGAACTGGAAGATCTGCACTTGATTCGTCTTAAGGCATTGGAAAATATAGAGAAGAACAAATTACGTGTTGTCAGGTATTACAATAAAAAGGTCAAAGAAAAATACTTTGAAGAAGGGGATTTGGTTTAGAAGGCTGTATTGTCAATCGGGATGAAAGACAAAGCATTCAGTAAATGGTCTCCAAATTGGGAAGGTCCTTTTTGAATAGTAAGACATGTGCCTGACAATGCATACATTTTGAAGACCTTACTAGGAGAGGAGTTTTCTAGAGCTATTAATGGGAGGTTTCTTAAGAAGTTTCATCCCAGCATGGAAGTCGGTACATGAGTAGATTTAGAATTTGTATGCAATAAGTTAGCCGATGTGAAGCATCGCCTTTAGCATAAAAAAATGTTCCAGGAGTCTAGAGAACAGCCAACATGACATGTATCACCTTCAGAGCAAAATATCAATCTAACTGATTGAGGACAATATCATACGGAAATTCTATTTTCGGAAATTCAGAAGAAACAAAGATCGCAAACAAGTATTTCGCAAGTGCAGATGTTTCTTAAAGGGGAGCAATTTTTCTACAGGGAATTCCTAAATACAAACTATTCATCGAACAATCTGTTCAAGACGGATTGGACGTCGGAAGCTTGGGCAAGTACAGTCGCATGATCTTCATAATCTTCCAAAAGATCTTCGACATCCTCTGGAGGGTCGCCACCACGGAAGCTAGTCGGCATGGCAGAGAAGTCCTCGCGCGTCTGGGTAGACATAGCCGCCAGTCCTAAGGCAACGCCATGATGTACGCCATGAATGGCGACTTGATCGATACGTCCGTCCGCATCATCAAGACGTGCCTCCATGTTTTCCCCCTGGGCGTTCACCTTATCGGCTACCCTGGTTGTCGCGATCTTCAAGCGCTCGACCTCTGCAGATAATGCTGGATAGGGAAAAGAATACATCAGACAAGAGAGTCTGATTAGAAAAAGGGAAATCAGGCGAAGGTTTCGCTGACCTGAGATTGCATCGCAGAGTTGTTTTCGCTGATCCTCCCAGTCAAGCTGGTCGATGTCGTACTGTTTGGAGACCTCGCTCAGCTCCTCCCGGGCCTTATCCCTTTCCTCCTTGAAGCGGCAGGCGTCGCGGTGGTTCCACCAGTTGGAGTAGTAGGAATCCGAGGAGGAATCCGGGGAGTCAGAAGAGCTGGAAGACCCGGATGATGGAGTTCCGGGTCGGGGGAGAAGGTGACTTTGGCTGGTGGGGATGAATCTTATACTGGAAAGTAAGGGGAAAATCGGAATCGGAACAATGGATGAACAGGGAAATAGAAGTTGCAAGGGGGCAGAGTAACCGATTCTTACCCATGACGCCGGTGTTGCGGTGCTCTGCTGCCCTCCGCTTCTCCTTCGGCGGGTCGCTTGCCGCGGTCGTCGTCGCTTGCCATTGCTACAGGAGCTAGGGTTTTTTCTTCTGATTTGGACTGATGAGAGGAAGTGAAAGAGGCGAAGGCAAAAATGCGTAACTGCGAGTGCAAGTCGGAATTGCAAAGAGGGATTATTTATAAATCGGAAAAGTGGTCATGGCGAGTTCTGCGGAGTAGTGAAGCAGGAGTGCCAAACAACAAAGTAGGGTTTTCCCCTCTCAGCTGGGCCATTTTTGGACTGGGCCAGGCTCGATTAAGTTAAAACGCCGCTCAGATGAATTCCTAGTTCTTTAAGTTAAGGTTAATTCGACTATTGGAATATGAAGACAATCGGCTATGTTTTAACACGGAAAAAGGAGACTAGTTGTATTCTCAAACAAAAGAGAGCATGAAAATACAAAGGTGGTTTTATGAGGACAGAGTATATTACACTCGATTTGTTACAAGATCAATGTTTACTCATTCAAAAGCTGGTTGATTGTCTTTATAGCTTCGGCTCTGATTCGGTTGACATTATCTATTACTTTTTGGTCTTCATCTTCAGAGCTTTGGATTTTGGATAGTTTGGCTTTGATTTGTTGATCTTCTTTAAGGGCCGAAGTTATCTTTGATGAAGTTGCTTCTATATTCTTCGGCAGATCAACTATATGAGCCCTGTGGGACTGAATCTTGATATTCAGATTGGCCAGCTAAGCTTCTAACTTACTCTTGTCCTCCTCCATGGCTTTCAGTTAAGACTCCAAGGTCGCTAGAGAATTTTTTGCGGTTTGAACATGGGAATGCAAATCTTTAAGCTCTAGCTTCTTTGAAGACCTGTCATTCTGCAAGGCAGCCCTGGATGATATGTTTTTAGTCGCCCTCCTTACCATTCCAAAGAAGTTATCAAGGCAAGCTACAGATTCTAAATGAATCAGAAGAGCAGGGGGAATATCTTCATCAATAAGCTCAAGAATGTCTCTTATCTGATCTGCATCCTGAACCAAATTGACGATATCTTTGTTCGGCAGAATAATCACTTCCCTCAGCCGAGCTTGATTTTCTGCTGATAGAGCATGTTGGGAAGTGTTTTCTTCACCCTTCTCGATGATGTAATCTTTGGCAGGGAAGGAGTAACTCATGGTCAGCTCGTTGGTATTTTTCGGAGGAAGGGGGAAGGAATGTTAGCTGACTGAGTGAATTCGGTAAAAGCAATATGGTTCGAAAACAAAACTTTGCCTGTTGAGCTGGTTATTCATCAGGGGGCACTGTGTCCTGGCTTGCTCGAGGACCTTGTCGAGTGTTCAGAGGAGGTGGACTTGGAGTATGATCGGGGAGTGACTCTTCTTCCAGCTTTTTTAAAATTTCATTTGTTTCAAGTAGTAATATGAGTATGTGGCGGCAGAAGAGAGGATAGCCGAATGTATTACCTATAGTTTCATCGGTTTCTTCGTTTGTTGAACCTTCGGGAGTTTTTGGATCTTCGGTTTCGTCTTGAGTCCCTTTTGTAGAAGCTTCAAGAGATAGTTTTGCAGTTGCTGAAGTACTGCCTGAATTTGGGATTTTAACTTGTGACTGTAGTAGAAGTGATGGGGTAAAAGATTGATCAGATTTATTGCCAAATAGAGTTGCTTAACACAGAATGAAAGATTCATACCTTGGGAGATAGTTTAACCCTTTTTGTCCTTGGTTTCTTAGATAAAGAAACTTTCTCAAGTACCTTTCTTTTGCTCTTTCCTCCTGAAAGTGCAGTAGTTGAGGTTGCAGGGATCTTCATGAAAGTACTCAAACTTGGAGCATTAAAACCAAGGGCAGGATTGGGTCCAGCTAGGTAATATTGGATCACCTTGGCAGGGGGTGCAGGCTCAGGATCCTATGTATAGCCGAATGTTAAAGGAAAGAGTGGATTCAAGAATGGGGAGCAATAAGTATAGTAAATTACCTCACTGTCAGAAGCAAAGTCAGGTTGCAAATTTTGACATAGAGGATGAACTGGTATGTTGAAAAGATGAGCGTGCCATTCTTTCCACCAGGAAATGAAGAAAGGGTGAGCAATGTCTATTATCTCAAATGGGGACGGTTCATATGTTGGCAGCTCCCATCCTAGTTCAAAGACTTTTTTGGCCACTATCCCCTCTATAATTACTTCTCTAGGCCTTAATATTGTTGAGAAGAAAGGTCTTGGGGGCAATTGACCACACCCTAATTGTCTAGCTACCATGTTTGGATAATAGAACTCATAGGTGGACTGTACTAATCTTCCATGATGGAATTCGGATGGCAGAATGCAAGGTTTGATGAAAGAATTGAAGATGTCAATGGATGTTTTGTCTACACAGCCGGATTCGTAGTTAAACTTACAAGGAAGTGTTAGATTTTCATTCTCTCTGTAAGGAAGCCAAAGTACATTGTCAAAACCTTTGAAGAAAAGTTTGAAGAGATGACCAATGTCCATGTCGATGTTGATGGATGATGCTGCTTCTCCATAAGTCTGACAGGCCTTGATTCTTGTTGTGCTGCCTTCAGCATAATTGATTGAAGGGAAACTCAGATTGAGGAGGCTCACGGAGATTATCTGATGGATATATAGTTGGAGCCACATCTGGACTAGCCACCAGGGACCATTCACGCAGGAAATTTCTCTGTCTATGTGCATCTGAAGGGTGATCTGATGCATCATATGATAAACAGATCCCAAAAGATATTTACCTAGTGGGATTTGAGTACCTGCAGATAGGTCTTCAGCTATCACCATATGGTTCAGGGTGGGTTCATTGGATTTTCCACTGAAGATGAATCTACATAGCCACATATTCATGAAGGCTTTTAGCTCTTTATCAGAGACAGTACCGGACGACTCCATATAAGTCTGAATGTATTTGGCCCATCCGCATCCGGAACTGACAGCTCTTTGGTTACTTTTGTTCTTGTATTTGTAAGGATACACTGGTAGTGTCACATTCAGGCCAGTCATCATAAAAACATCAGCTAAGGTGATAG
This sequence comes from Coix lacryma-jobi var. lacryma-jobi, assembly GCA_009763385.1. Classification (NCBI taxonomy): domain Eukaryota; kingdom Viridiplantae; phylum Streptophyta; class Magnoliopsida; order Poales; family Poaceae; genus Coix; species Coix lacryma-jobi. The sequence continues at coordinate 43,717,686 of CM019826.1, forward strand.
TCATCATACCATGGCCGAAGATGAAAGCATTAATGGCGTCAGACCAAAAATGAGAAGCTGCTATCAGAAGAAGGTCATTTCTAGGTGTTTCTGATAAAGATAATTCCAGACAGTGGCCAATGTCTTGATTTTCCCAGTGACTGTTGCTCTTTTCGAACATCCTCCGGTACCAATTTCGCCATCCAGCAATTGGGGGGAAAGGCCAGTTCTTGAAGGTGTTTGGCCATTGATTCGGTGAAGTAATTCCAGATTTGAAGAAGATTCTTTGGGTTTCCTTCTCAATAATCTACGTTGGATCGGAATTTCCCATTGGACCGAGGAGATAGGAGTCAGGATTGGCAGCGTAAGGAATCAGAATCTGGTTCTTATATTCCTTCAGGGGATTACAAATTGGAGGAGAAAGTGAACTAAAAGAGGAATGAAACTGGCAAGAGATTATTAAATATATAGGGAAAATGAAGTTTACCTCTGGAATCTTGTCTTGAGTCGCCATTAGGGATTCAGAGTGAAATCGAGTTGCACTGAGATTTGAATTTCTTAGGCGGCGGCCGCGGTACCGAAAAGTGAAAACCTAGAAAAGGGAAGAAGCTTGCAGGCAATTTCGAAATAAAATGAACTTTTATCCCGAAATTGAGGGGGCATGTGTTAACACTAGAATTTCGCACGCATAAGCAGATGACAAGAGGACCCAGTTGACAGTAAGGAAAGCATTCGGCAAACATTCAAGCGGTCGGTTAAGTCCTCAGAGTTTCGGCAAGTACCTGCACAGTTGAATATCTCGTGAAGCGGTAACTTCATTCGGGAAATAGACATGGCAGGTGGAGCCGGCTTGTGCGAGAAGACGCAGGATATTAGAGAACACTAAGGATAGGACTTGTATCTTTCCAAATTTTGTTATGTAAATTGTAATCGTTTAGGACTCGTGTTTCGCTCAGGGTATAAATATAAACCCTCGGCCTTTGTAAAAAGGGTTCACAACCATATCAATACAAACCGGCCCCGTGCCACCTTCGAGTCCTTAGTCGTGTCGTCGAGTTCTTCGAGAGGAATCATCGATCCGTCGACCTCCGTAAGTCCCGGCAACCTTGTTATCATGTCTAGTATCATGCGGTGGATTTAGATGTGATGCAAGTAGTCTTGTTTGTTTTCAATGGTCATGCGGCGGACCCTTGTTAGCGATCAAGAAGTCTTTGCTTATGTTTTGCTTATGGGTAAATACTGTGCGGTAGGCGTTTATTCATATGTTTAGCAAAAGCGAGATAGTTATTGGCTCTACTAGATTTGGCAAGATCTAGTAGATTCATCAAGTTATCATGTGTTGCATGTTTTAATTATTTCTGTAACACTCTTTTTGCCCAATCTAGATTGATCTCTGTTCGGCCTTGCTTTACAAGTTTACTTGTTCCTTCAGAAATTGTATGATCATGATGGCCGAATCAATTTCCAATCTAGGTTGTTACATGTTATGGGTTCATGCATGTCAATCACGCTTGAGCTTTGATAAAAGTAGGTGTCGTGCGGCAGATGCAGGTTTTAGCTTGGTTTGATCTTGCTTGCTTGTATGTTCCTTCTTCATGGACCCCAACTCGGCTAGTTTGCCGAACTTGGTTAAGCTTACACGAGTAATGAGAGTTTATAGATCTGTTCAGATGCACATATGCTTTTAGCTTCTTATTGTCAGGTTGTATCATGCGGTGGATTGACCTGACCGTAAGGAGTGGTGTAGACTTATAGTGAGTATTAATCTTGCTTAGGTTTATGCTTGACGGGTTTATGAAGATTAGACGTGCGGCAGATTAATTGGATTAATCTATGCATGTGTTATTTGAATAGATTTACATTCTCAAATTTACTTACTTATAATTCACTATGTCTTGGTGACGTTTCCTTACATGTGCATTCGGCAACCAATTGCTCACATATGTTTATTTTAATGTTAGCCGAATGATCTTTAAATCTGTTGACAGACAGCTTCTATAGCTGTGTGCCGTCGTGATTGGCTTTAAAGCCGTAAATATGGAACTGTCTGGTTTTATCCGACATGTTCTAGTTTATTCTCATAGTTTTGTCCCTTGTTGGTTTTCAGGTCAAACCGACTGGCACGTTTCCGGATTCGAAACCGTCCGGGCACCCGATTGAAGCCACGCTTTTTCCGGCTTGCTGTGTGTGAGGCGCGGACCACATTTTGCATCAACAGGTAGCAACAGGGGGAGTTGGCTTAGCCGACTTAGAAGTCGACCTAACTGACTCTGGGTAGGTAGTAATCGGCTTAGCTGACTCTAAAATCGACTTAGCCGATTTTGGGCAGGCAAGCAGTTCTTCTTTTTGTCGCTTGCAGGGATTTGATCTCCATCAATGATGCGGTAATCATTGAATACCAAATCTCAAACTCAGGTGTGAAGCATAAGTACCTCATAATGCGCTTAACCGCGTGACGGTGGGAGGTGCGCGGCGATGACTGAAATCGTGCACAAAGACACACCGCGAACTGGATGTCCGGGCATGTCGCCGTCAGGTACAACAGCGACCCGATCATACTCCGGTACTCCTTCTGGTCCACAACTTCTCCATCCTTGTCCGCATCCAGGGCCGTCGTGGTCGACAAGGGTGTTGGAAGAGGCTTGGCCTCACCCATACCCAATTTCTTCAATATGTCCTTGGTGTACTTGCCCTGGTGCACGAACGTCCCCTCTCGGGATTGCTTGATTTGCAACCCAAGGAAAAACGTCAACTCACCCATCATACTCATCTCAAATTCCATGCTCATAGTATCTGCAAACTTGGCAACCAAAGCATGAGAAGAACCACCGAAAATGATATCATCCACGTAAATCTGAACCAACAAAGTGTCATTGCCTAGCTTGAGGAGAAAAATAGTTTTATCCACACATCCCATTTTAAAACCCTTAGCAAGCAAAAAGGTTTTCAACCTATCATACCAGGCTCTAGGAGCTTGTTTCAAACCATACAAAGCTTTGTGAAGTTTAAAAACATGGTTTGGAAACTTGGGATTTTCAAAACCAGGGGGTTGTTTGACATACACCTCCTCTTCTATGTAGCCGTTTAGGAAGGCACTCTTGACATCCATTTGAAAAAGTTTGAAACCTCTGGATGCAGCAAAAGCCAAGACGATCCTAATTGCCTCCAAACGAGCTACAGGAGCAAAAGTCTCCTCATAGTCTATCCCCTCCTTTCGACTATACCCCTGGGCTACAAGTCTAGCCTTGTTTCTCACAACATGGCCATCTTCTCCTTGTTTGTTTTTTAAAACCCATTTTGTCCCAATAGGGTGACACTCAGGAGGAAGAGGAACAAGAACTCAAACCCGATTTCTCTCAAAATTTTCAAACTCCTCATGCATGGCATTGACCTAATCCGGATCAGATAAAGCGTGTCCAACATCTCGGGGTTCAAAATCAGCAACAAATGCAGAATGAGCAAAGTGAGAGATTTGTTGTGACCTAGACCGAGTGACGCGTTCGTGGATGTCGCTGATCATCTGTTGAGGAGGATGTTGGCGCTGAATGTGTCATGGCACCTCCCTTGCTGAAGTAACCTCCCACTCAATAGCATCTAGTGCCTCCTCGGGTACAAGTGGTACAGCCCGAGGTGGTGGATCACACGGCCCCCATGTAGTAGAAGAAGACGAATCGGGACTGCGTGCAGTCGTGGTCGAAGTCGTCCCAATCGGCACCGCAGGTGGAGGAAGTGCTGGATCATCAATCCCTTCAGCACCTTCTTCCTCATCATCAAAAAGAGGTTCTACAACCTCATGATCACCTGCACGCTCAAAACTAGAAGAAGGACAAAGCACAGTCTTGTTGAAGGTGACATCAGATGTCTCCATGACTCGGTTAGTATCAAGGTTAAGTACACGATATGCACGAGTATGATTTCCATAACCCAAAAATACACCGTCAGAAGAACGAGACTCAAACTTGTCCAAGTTGCCTTTCTTGAGTATAAAACAGTGGCAACCAAAAACTCTAAAATAACTCACTTTGGGTTGCTTCCCAAATCGCAACTCATAAGAAGTTTTCTTCAAGAAGGCACGGAGAAAAATGCGATTGGAAATATAGCATGTAGTGTTTATAGCCTCGGCCCAATACCGCCTAGGAGTCCTATGCTCATCGAGCATCGTCGAGGCCATCTCTACAAGGGTCCAATTTTTTCTCTCTACAAAACCATTTTGTGGCGGTATGTAGGGGGAAGAAAACTGATGCTCTAAACCCAAAGAGTTACAAAACTTCTCAAAATTCGAGTTCTTAAACTCGGAACCATTATCGCTACGAATAGCTCTCATCGAGTTCTTAGGGAACTCATTCTGAAGTCGCAAGATCAAATTGCGAACAAAAATGAAAGTCTCAGTTTTCTCAGCTAAAAAGAAAACCCACGAATATCTCGAAAAGTCGTCAACAACAACAAGCACATACCACTTCCCACCAACTGAGCTCACCCGAGCCGGACTGACAAGGTCCATATGCAAAAGCTCTCTAGGGTGCTTGGTCATAACCTGATTCACAAATGGTGGGGAGCAGCTACTATTTTCCCATGTCTACAAGAATGGCAGACAAGGTCCTTTTCCATGTGCAGCTTGGACAATCCTCGGATTAGGCCAAGTAAACTAAGCCTTGCAAGCAAGTCGAAGCTCAAATGACTGAGTCTCCTATACCACTTCCAAAGATCAGAGGAGGAAGGACCAGCCAAGAGACAACGAGAAATGCCAAAAGACTCCGAGAAATTTGCAGAAAAGATTATCCCAAAGGGTGAAATCAAACCTACAAGATTGCCCTGAGGATCCAAAATACGACTGAGATTCGGCTTAAAACGAATCTCATAGTCATCATCAAAGAGTTGCAAAACAGAAAGAAGATTAAAATGCAAGTTAGAAACAAGAGAAACATCACGCAACACAAAGTGCTCATTAACTCGCACAGACCCACGAGACAACACTTTACCTTTGCTATTGTCGCCGAAGGTGATAAACTCCTTTCCAGCAACTGGACTAAGACTGGAGAACCACTTGGCGTTTCCGGTCATATGCCTTGAGCACCCGGAATCCACCAACCAAATGTCCTCCAATCGTTTTACCTACATCAATAAAAAGACAAAGGGTGAGCATACGGTCCAACACTGGGGTGAGTAAAATGGGAAGTGTACCAGTGTTGGGCCGGCTGCTCAAAAGAACGGTTAGTAGCAAAACCATTCCTAGCACACCTACGAGGAAAGCGATCACCACGTATAGGAAAACGTGGTCCGCTAAGGGAAGAGCGTCCATCGCGATACTCAAAACGTGGTGGGGGATAACGGTCAACTACAAAGCCACCGCCACGGGGTCCATAGCCCACAAATGCAGGCTCCCGTCGGGCACGTCCTCCTTGCGGCCTAGGCCTAAGACCTTGAGGCATTGGACCTCTAGGCCTAGCAGCTCTCCTCTGAACCTTCGGCACATGTACATCATGGAAAGGATGGTACATGTCCGTGTTGTTCATCTCCTTTGCACGGCGCTCCTCTCTCTTACGCCGAAAGCAAAACTCCCTCAAGTGTCCATCTCTCCCACAGTGCTCACAGTGATACCTCACCGCTCTCATAGGGGGTTGTTGGTACTCACGGTAGTGGGTGTGGATCACTTGGCCCTTTTGTGGCATGAGCTCCTCATGGATAGGTGGCATAGTGTCCAGCTTGTCCTGAGGTGGTTTGGTTTTGGAGCCCATGCCTGTTTCTTGGGTGGAGCTCTTGGAGGTTCCATAAACACTCCATCCTTGGTGTTAGATTTGAGAGGCTCTTTGGGTGGAATCTTGGTCAGTTTAGGAGTAGTGGTGGAGTTGGGCTTCTCACTCGGCTTAAGACCACTAAACTCTCCAACCTTCACAAAAGATGAAGCACACTCAACACTGAAAGGTCCTAAATGGCTAGAGGGGGGTGAATAGCCTAATAAAATTTCTACAAATCACTTAGAGCAACTAATTAGTCAATTAGAAAGCGAAGCTTTTTGCTCTAGATCTACCAAGTGTTGCAAGCCACCTATCCAAGCAATTCTAGTGTATTATAAACACTATGGCACACAAGAGCTATGTCACTACTCTCTAAACTAGTGAGCTAGAAAGAAATAATTACTTCTAACTAGAGAGTTACTTCTAATAACAACTATCACTACACAAGAAAGAATGAAAGTAAATGCAAGTGATAGAGATGGTTACCGCCGCCGGCAAGAGACAAACAATCACTATATGAATTCCAATGAACACCGAGAGATATCCAATGAGACAATAGACACACAATTTTTCTCCCGAGGTTCACGTGCTTGCCGGCACGCTAGTCCCCGTTGTGTCGACCACACACTTGGTGGTTCGGTGGCTAATAGGTGTTTCACAAAACTAGCTCAACAAATGAGCACCGCAAGAACCTACTCACAAGTGAGGGTAGCTCAATGACACAAGCAATCCACTAGAGTACCTTTTGCGATCTCCCGCGCGGACAAGGTCAAGAACCCCTTACAAGAACTTGATTGGGGGCGGATACAATCACCAAATCCCCTCACCAATCACCAACTCACCAACCGTCTAGGTGGCGGCAATCACCAAGAGTAATAAGAAATCAACAATCACAAACACCACCTAGTGCCACCAAATGGAATCACAAATGCATGCACCTAGGGTTTCCCAAATCCTCTCATGAATGAGCACCAAGCATGGAGGGGGATAGGAGAGGGAGGAGATGCTCTTGAAGCTCTCAAAATCAACACTAGAACTCAATCTCTCATTTGAATGGAGCACACATCCTTGGGAGTGAGAGAGGAGAGGGAGAGAGCTTGTTCTTCCTTTAGGGATTGAAAATGAACAATGGGGAATAAGAATGAGCAAGAGTATGTGTGAGAGTCAACAAAGGGAGAGCAAAGCAGCCCTAAGTAGTCAGCCAGCCAAAAGAACCGTTGGAAGTTGGATCTGAGCTCAACCGGAAACTCCGGGTCGGGCCAAAGAAAAATCCGGCGAGCACCTCACTGCCTAGCAAATTGAGCTAAACAGAGGAGAAGCTGGCCTCACTGTTTGCGAATGAACTGAGTTTTGAAAAACAGCTGGAATATCTGGGTAGGGGCACAAAAATATCCGGCTAGAGGTTCTCTGTTAGTGTAGTTGCTACTCTTCTCTTCTCTTTATTTTTTTTCTTTCAAGTGCTATTTCTTCTAAAAAGAATCAAAAGAAATTTAGCGCAAGAGATAACACTTTCACAAAGATTCTTAGGGTTAATCTCACCACGTCGCTAAGCGCTTAATTATATGCAAATGAGACTCACACTTAGTGGCACTAGATAACCATTGTAATTAAATTTTTCCCCTCTTTATAGTACGGTTATTTACCCTAAACCCGATCACGCACTCTATTGCGTCTTGATCGGTAAAACAAACGCCCTATTTTATACCTTTGCCTTGAGCCATAAGGTTTTGGTTTTCTCTTTCTTCTTTTCCAAATGTGGAGAAATGTATTATCAATTTGACCATCACCATCACATTTGAGTGTCATCTAGCTCCACCTTGGTGTGAACCAACCTATCTCATATATCACTTGGAGCAAGAGGTTAGTTCACTTAGGTTTCATCAATTATCCAAAACCAAACTAGGGTTTTCAATCTCCCCCTTTTTGGTAATTGATGACAACCTTCACAAAGATATGTATTTGAAAATTGAGTTGCCGCTTTGGTAGTATTAGCTCCCCCTACATATGTTCTATAGTGTTTGGTTCATATTTGACACATATGTATGGATATGAAATGAGGGAGAGTAATACTATCAAATAATGCTAAGGTGTAAAAAATGGACCTTTGAAGCGTGATACCAATCGGAGTTGCCAATATACACCATCCTTAGCACCATGGTTAGCTAAACTTACAAAAACACTAGATACCTTGTGAGATCAACATTATATGCAAGGATCTAGTATCGCTTGTAATACAAATTATATCTAGCTACCACCTATGCATGCTTGTTTGCAACACATCATTCAAATTCTATTTCTAGCATACACCACACAAGCATGGATATCAAGTTAAACAACTTGTGCAATGCAAGCAAGCATATGAACATGCACAAATCAAATTCAACAACCAAGTTCATGAGCTTGCTCCCCCTACTTGTGTGCTCAAATTGAATTTTCAAAAATTTTGATCGCCTTCTTTATCTTTGTGACTTTCTCTCCCCCTTTGTCATCTATTCCCATAAAAGGTTTGCATAAAAAGGTTCAAATTGATTAGGAGAGAGGTAGTTCTTTTCATATGTGGTTCAATCTAGATCATTTGCATGAGACATTTAACACGGTTTGCTCTAGAGTAAGCTTCTTCACATATCTTGCAATGGTTATCTTACTCACGTTGGTTAAATATTTCATTGCTCATTTTCTAGATTAAACACTAGGATTGCAAGCTCATAAACATGTTATATGCTACCACTAGATCATAACAAGCATAGAAGCAATAGTGGCATCATATAAACAACAAATTCATTTGATTTTCATGAATGATCCTAATAAACATGAGGAATGACTAGATGCACTAAACATGTCCCTAGCAAGTATGGATGCATATGCCAATCAACTTTTACCTTGCTTTGTCGAAGGAGAGGCATGTCATATAAGTGGAGGTGCATCAACACATATTTGAGAAGTCAAGTATGTTCAATTCATTCCTTAGCTTGCAAAACCTCTTCTCATCAAGTGACTTGGTGAATATGTCGGCAAGTTGATCATCGGTACCAACACTCTCAATTGAAATATCACCCTTTTGTTGATGGTCTCTTATGAAATGATGCCTAATGTCAATATGTTTTGTTCTTGAATGTTGCATGGGGTTGTTTGTGAGCTTCACCGCACTCTCATTGTCACATAGCAATGGCACTTGTTTGAATTTGATTCCAAAGTCATCCAAAGTTGCTTTCATCCAAAGTAATTGGGCACAACAACTACCGGCGGATATGTATTCGGCTTCGGCGGTTGAAAGTGCCACACTATTTTGCTTCTTCGATGACCAAGACACAAGTGATCTTCCCAACAATTGGCATGTTCCTGATGTGCTCTTCCTATCAACCTTGCATCCCGCATAATCGGAGTCCGAATATCCAATCAACTCAAAGTTTGACCCCTTGGGATACCATAGTCCAACATCTTGTGTATGCTTCAAGTACCTCAATATTCTTTTTGTAGCCTTCAAATGACTTTCTCTTGGTGAGGCTTGGAATCTTGCACACATGCATACACTAAACATGACATCCGGTCTTGATGCGGTCACATAAAGTAAGCTTTCAATCATAGACCGATATAGCTTTTGATCCACCATATTTCCACTTGCATCACTATCTAAGTGTCCATTTGTCCCCATAGGTGTGCTAATGGCCTTTGCATCTTGCAATCCAAATTTCTTCATCATGTCCTTGATGTACTTGCCTTGACTAACAAAAGTACCATTCTTCATTTGCTTGATTTGTAGACCAAGGAAATAGCTAAGCTCTCCAATCATGGACATCTCAAACTCATTAGCCATCATTTCACCAAACTCTTCACAAAAATCTTGATTAGTTGAACCGAAGATAATGTCATCAACATAGATTTGCAATACAAATAAATCTTTGCCTATCTTCTTGGTGAAGAGGGTAGTATCAACCTTTCCCATCTTGAACCCTTTAGAGAGGAGAAAATTCCTTAGCCTCTCATACCATGCTCTTGGTGCTTGTTTTAAACCATAAAGTGCCTTCTTGAGCTTGTACACATGGTTGGGCTTCTTGTCATCTTCAAAATCGGGAGGTTGCTCAACATATACCAACTCATTTATATAGCCATTGAGAAATGCACTTTTGACATCCATTTGATAAAGCTTGATATTATGGGCACAAGCATAAGCTAATAAGATTCTAATTGCTTCCAATCTTACAACCGGTGCATATGTTTCACCAAAGTCAAGAGCTTCCACTTTAGTGTAACCTTGAGCTACCAATCTTGCTTTGTTTCTCACTACTATGCCATCTTGATCTTTCTTGTTTCTAAAAACCCATTTAGTGCCAATGACATTATAATTTTTAGGTCTTTCTACCAAATCCCAAACTTGATTGCGAGTGAAATTATTTAATTCTTCATGCATAGCATTCACCCAATCAACATCTTGCAAAGCATCTTCTATCTTGGTTGGTTCAATTGATGACACGAAAGAATAATGCTCACAAAAAGAAGCCAATCTTGATCTAGTTTGCACACCACTTCTAATATCTCCAACTATTTGATCTATAGGATGATCTCTAGCAATATGAGTTGGTTGGAGAATGGGAACTTGATCACTTACATTGGATTTGACATTTGATTGATTATCAAGAGATCAACTAGCTACTTGTTGATCGTGCAATTGAGAACCACTAGCTTGCACATTTGAAGAAATGAGCACTTGATTTTTGTCATCTTCAACATCAACCACTTCTCTAGGCCGAATATCACCAATATCCATATTTTTCATAGCATTGACCAATTGAGTTCCTCTCACATCATCTAGATTTTCATCTTCTTCTTGAGAGCCATTGGTTTCATCAAACTCAACATCATGAACCTCCTCAAGAGTACCACTAGACAAATTCCAAACTCTATATGCCTTGCTTTTAGTGGAGTAACCAAGTAAGAACCCTTCATCACATTTCTTATCAAACTTGCTCAATCTAGTGCCTTTCTTCAAAATATAGAATTTGCAACCAAACACTCTAAAATATGCAATGTTGGGCTTTCTATCATTCAAGAGCTCATATGGTGTTTTCTCCATCATTGGGTGACAATAGAGGCGGTTGCTACAATAGCAAGCCGTGTTGATAGCTTCGGCCCAAAATGAATGACTCACATTGTACTCACTAAGCATAGACCTTGCCATGTCAATGAGTGTTCTATTCTTTCTCTCAACAAGGCCATTTGATTGTGGAGTGTACTTGGGTGAGAATTGATGTCTAATACCAAATTCATCACAAAGCTCATCAATTCTTGTGTTTATAAATTCACTATCATTGTCACTTTACTTTCTTGATGGTTGTTTCAAACTCATTGTGACACCTCTTCACAAAAGATTTAAATGTTGCATATGTATCACTCTTGTGAACTAGAAAGAATACCCATGTATATCTTGTGAAACCATCCACTATCACAAAGCCATATTTGTTGCCACCAATGCTAGTGTATGTTGTTGGTCCAAATAAATCCATGTGCAATAACTCAAATGCCTTGCTAGTACTCATGATGCTTTTCTTAGGGTGAGTGTTTCCAACTTGCTTGCCGGCTTGACAAGAGCTACAAAGTTTATCTTTCTCAAACACAACATCTTTCAAGCCTCTAACTAGATCATGTTTAATCAATCTATTCAATTGCTTCATGCCAACATGACCAAGTCTTCTATGCCATAACCAACCCATGCTAGATTTGGTGAACAAACAAGTTGATAGTTGAGCTTCACTAGTGTTGAAATCAACTAAGTATAAGTTCTTATATCTAAATCCTTTGAAGATCAAGTTTGAGCCATCCAAACTTATGATCTCTACATCATCAACCCCAAATATGCATTTGAATCCAAGATCACACAATTGAGCCACAGATAGCAAATTGAAGTTCAAGCTCTCAACTAGCAACAGATTGGATATGCTCATGTCATTGGATATTGCAATCTTACCAAGCCCTTTAACCTTGCCTTTGCCATTATCACCGAACGTAATACTATCAACTCCATTATCATTATTCTTGTTGATTGAATTGAACATTCTTGCATCCCCGGTCATGTGTTGTGTGCACCCACTATCAAGCACCTAATGTCTTCCTCCGGCTTTGTAATTGACCTACAAGAAAAGATCAATTCTTTTTAGGTACCCAAACTTGCTTAGGTCCTCCAAGGTTAGTTACTAAGCTTTTGGGCACCCAAATTGCCTTCTTCTTTGGGCCAACAATGGGAGCACCAATAAACTTAACTTCTACACCATTAACACCCTTGGTAAGCAAATAACAAGAATCAAATTGAATTGAGGATACATTAGTATTTTTGTTCTTGTTCTTGCAATATTGCTCTATATGCTCGGATTGCTTGCATTTGTTGCAAAACCGGCCATTGCTTCTCACAAAACTACTCTTGTGAGTCACAAAGGCCTCCTTTCCATTCTTGGGGGTGTAGCCCAATCCCTCTTTGTTAAGAGAGAACCGTTGGCTACCCAAGCACTTAAGCAAGCGGGCATCTGCACCATAGGCATTGCCTAAGGCACGAGTGAGCTCATTGACCTCCTTTTTCAAGGTCTCATTCTCCACCATTAGTGAGGCATCACAAGTGAAACCATCACTCATAGTAGAAGTAGTAGTGGATGAGCTACATGAAGGGTTAGTGGGAGCAACAACAATAGGAGTATAGAATGATTCATCAAGAATATCACAAGTGACTCCTATGTTACATGTTGGAACAATGTCCTCAACCTTGACTTGATCAAGGAGGGAGGAGTGAGCTTTTTCAAGCTTGGTGTGAGCTTTGCCAAACTTCTCATGGGCTACCTCTAGCCTCTCATGAGTAGACTTGAACTCATCAAGGGATTGCTCAAGAGCACTAAGCTTCTTGCGTAATTCCTTGCACTCCTTCCTCTTCATCTCAAAGCAAGTGTGAGCTTGCTCCAACATGTCCATGAGGTCCTCCTTTGAGTGCTCCTCATCCTCATCACTCTCACTATCACTCTCATCATCGGATTGTACCTTAGTTGGCTTAGCCATGAAGCATGATGGAGTGTCAAATAGAGAAGGCTTGTTGTTGATTGCAATGCTTGCAAGTGCCTTCTTCTTGGTGCTTTTCTTGTTATCATCATCACTTGAGTCTTCACTATCGGATGATGCATCACTATCCCATGTGACAACATATGAGCCACCCTTCTTCTTGAAGCTCATTTTTCTTCTCTTTCTTTTCCTTCTTGTCTTTATTTTTCTCATCTTCATCATTGTCACCATTGTAGGGACAATCCGCTACAACAAGATCCTTGCTCTTGCACTTGTAGCATCTTCTCACATAGTCTTTGTTCTTCTTGTAATCTCTTCTCTTCCTTGCACCATAGCCCTTCTTCTTCATGAACTTGCCAAATTTGCGCACAAATAGAGCTAAGACTTCATCATCAATGTCACTAGCTTCTTCATTGTCACTTGATTCTTCCTTCTTGGACTTGCCCTTGCTCTTAGATGAGGTGGCTTTGAATGCCACACTTTTCTTCTTCTTGTCCTCTTCCTTGACCATCTCTTCACTATCTTCATTGTATTGATCTTAGGTCATGACATCACCAAGCACCTCATTTGGAGTCACATTCTTTAAGCCTCCTCTAAAGATGATGGTGTGAAGTGTCTTGAATCTCTTGGGCAAGCAACTCAAGAACCGGTGAGTGAAGTCTTCATCTTGCACCTTTTCTCCCAAGGAATTGAGATCATTGATGATGACTTGCAATCTATAGAACATTTCCGGAATTGATTCATCATCCTTCATCTTGAAGTTGGTGAGCTTGTCCTTGAGCATATACAACTTGGCACTTTTTACCGTTGAAGTGCCCTCATATGTTTCTTCTAATCCTTTCCACACCTCACTTGCATTTTCAAGATCTTTGATTTTCTCAAACACCTTTGGATCAATGGCATTGTATATGGTGTTGAGCGCCATTGTGTTGCATTGCTTGTTGATGGAGTCATTTGGTGTTTGATTGGTAGGATCAAGAATCACAAACTCATTTTCTACCACATCCCACACCTTGTCATTAATTGAACCCAAATACATCTTCATCTTTCTTTTCCAATAATCAAAAGATGTTCCATCAAAGAACGGTGGTTTGCCCCCAACATGGTTGAACACAATTTGAGCCATTATAACACCGAAGGCTGTTAAGCCTTAAGCAAACGGTGACCACAGCTCCGATACCACTTGAAAGGTCCTAAATGGCTAGAAGGGGGTGAATAGCCTAATAAAATTTCTACAAAACACTTAGAGCAACTAATTAGTCAATTAGAAAACGAAGCTTTTTGCTCTAGATCTACCAAGTGTTGCAAGCCACCTATCCAAGCAATTCTAGTGTATTATAAACACTATGGCACACAAGAGCTATGTCACTACTCTCTAAACTAGTGAGCTAGAAAGAAATAATTACTTCTAACTAGAGAGTTACTTCTAACAACAACTATCACTACACAAGAAAGAATGAAAGTAAATATAAGTGATAGAGATGGTTACCGCCACCGGCAAGAGACAAACAATCACTATATGAATTCCAATGAACACCGAGAGATATTCAATGAGACAATAGACACACAATTTTTCTCCCGAGGTTCATGTGCTTGCCGGCACGCTAGTCCCCGTTGTGTCGACCACACACTTGGTGGTTCGGTGGCTAATAGGTGTTTCACAAACCTAGCTCAACAAATGAGCACCGCAAGAACCTACTCACAAGTGAGGGTAGCTCAATGACACAAGCAATCCACTAGAGTACCTTTTGTGATCTCCCGCGGGGACAAGGTCAAGAACCCATTACAAGAACTTGATTGGGGGCGGATACAATCACCAAATCCCCTCACCAATCACCAACTCACCAACCGTCTAGGTGGCGGCAATCACCAAGAGTAATAAGAAATCAACAATCACAAACACCACCTAGTGCCACCAAATGGAATCACAAATGCATGCACCTAGGGTTTCCCAAATCCTCTCATGAATGAGCACCAAGCATGGAGGGGGATAGGAGAGGGAGGAGATGCTCTTGAAGCCCTCAAAATCAACACTAGAACTCAATCTCTCACTTGAATGGAGCACAAATCCTTGGGAGTGAGAGAGGAGAGGGAGAGAGCTTGTTCTTCCTTAAGGGTTTGAAAATGAGCAATGGGGAAGAAGAATGAGCAAGAGTATGTGTGAGAGTCAACAAAGGGAGAGCAAAGCAGCCCTAAGTAGTCAGACAGCCAAAAGAACCGTTGGAAGTTGGATCTGAGCTCAACCGGAAACTCCGGGTCGGGCCAAAGAAAAATCCGGCGAGCACCTCACTGCCTAGCAAATTGAGCTGAACAGAGGAGAAGCTGGAATATCCGGCTAGGGCTGAGAATAAATCCGAGCAAGGCCACACTGTTTGCGTATGAACTATCCGGGTAGGGGCACAAAAATATCCGGCTAGAGGTTCTCTGTTAGTGTAGTTGCTACTCTTCTCTTCTCTTTATTTTTTTCTTTCAAGTGCTATTTCTTCTAAAAAGAATCAAAAGAAATTTAGCACAAGAGATAACACTTTCACAAAGATTCTTAGGGTTAATCTCACCACGTCGCTAAGCGCTTAATTATATGCAAATGAGACTCACACTTAGTGGCACTAGATAACCATTGTAATTAAATATTTCCCCTCTTTATAGTACGATTATTTATCCTAAACCCGATCACGCACTATATTGCGTCTTGATCGGTAAAACAAACACCCTATTTTATAACTTTGCCTTGAGCCCATAGGGTTTTGGTTTTCTCTTTCTTCTTTTCCAAATGTGGAGAAATGTATCATCAATTTGACCATCACCATCACATTTGAGTGTCATCTAGCTCCACCTTGGTGTGAAGCAACCTATCTCATATATCACTTGGAGCAAAAGGTTAGTTCACTTAGGTTTCATCAATTATCCAAAACCAAACTAGGGTTTTCAAACACCCTGAGCAAAACCAACACCAGGACCTCCAGCAGCACGTTTGAATTGGGCTATCATCGTCCCAAGCTGCGGCTCACCATAAGACACAATGACAAGATGGTCCGAAGGTATGTGTTTTCTTCCTCGGTTTGCATCTTGTCATGCTGCACATTTGCAATCTCCATCTCCAAACCCTCACACAAAACACACCTAGACACACAAGTGCTATTTGAGCTAGCCTTCTCAAGAGATACAATCTTGGCATTCTTCTCTGCCAACTCGGATTGCAAGCCTGCACAAGACTTGCACGCACCCAGCAGCCCTGGTCTAGCCTTCAGCTCATCCATCTCTCCAACCAAAGCAGCATACTTCCCCCTCAGAGTGAGAAGGTCAGTCATGTGCTTGGAGCACATCTCACACTCATCCTCCTCGGTGACAACAACGGTGGACTTGACAGACTCAAGTTCCTTCACCGCATCCTCCCACTTCTTCCTAAACTCCTTTCTCTCCCAAGCGGCAAGCCTAAGCAGTTTATATTGACTAAGGAGAGAAGCAGTAAGCTTGTCAACCTTAGCAGAGAGTTTGTCAGGAGTTTGAGATACCTGGGAGGTGTCGTCGTCGTCGTCGTTGTCCCGAGGGATCTCCTCCGGCTCACCGTTGACTTCATCACCGAGAGCCATGGTGCAGAAGCCCTCGTTGTCGACGAAGAAGCAAAGATCGTTCAGCTTGTCCTTGATCTTCTTCTTCTCGGACTCGTCATCGCTTGATGCAGCGGAGTCGTCATCCGAGTCGTCGACATCGCTGAGAGTGGTGAAGAAGGCACGCTGCTCGGCCTGGGCCTTCTCCAAGTACTTCTCCTTGATGTACTCCTTTTTGAAGCCGCCCCTCCGCTTGTGCTTGGCGGGGACGTACTACTCCTTGCGCTTGCCGGAGTCGTACTTGTGGCCATGATACGCCTTGCCGAAGACTTGTTTGTTCTTCTTCAGGCAATTTGCGATGAAGTGGCCCGAGCCTCCACACTCGTAGCAGCCACCTCGTCCTCCTCCGCGGCGACGGTTCATGCGATTGTTGTGGAACCACGAGAACCGGTTGGCAAGCAGGGTCAACTCGTCGTCCGCCATGAACTCCAGCTGCTCCTCTATGACAGAAAGGAGGGATGACAAAGCAAAGCCTCAGAGGTGTTAGTAGAAGAGCCAGAAACCAAAGCCATCGATGGGCCAGAAGGATTTTCATAAGAAGCCCTCGCCATGGCGTCAATCTCACTAGACTTGAGCTTACTAAAGAGCTCGTCGTACGTGAGAGTCTCATAGTTAGGCCATTCGATGATCGCCTGAACCTTGGAGTCCCACATCGACCGATTGAGAGTGTGTAAAAGCTTGAGAGCCCACTCATGATCTTCGAAAGGCAACAGCTCCTTGTTAGCCCTCATCCTGTTGACAATAACCTGAAAGCGAGCGAATAAACTTTCTATGCTCTCGCCAGGCATGTGTCGAAAGTTCTCATACTCTCGCTTGTGCGACTCGTAGAGACGGATTTTGACTTGAGTGGTGCCCTCATGAAAACGCATGAGAGTAGCCCAAATCTCCCGAGCCGTGGCGAGGTGAGAAACGCGATCAAACTCAGACATGCTCAAACAGGAGAAAAGAGCATTACGGGCTCGGCTATTGGCATCGTGCTCATCGATCTGATGCTGAGTCTCACGAGCAGCCAAGACTACGTAATCAGCAGAGTTGCAAATATCCCAAATGGAAGCACCTATACTCTGAAGATAGGCCGACATGCGTATCTTCCAATACGCATAGTTTGTCCCATCGAAAAACGGCGGTTTGCCCACACCGCGATCCATGTCGCCTTCTGTGGGTCTGGAACCAGCTAAGGTGGAAGATCCTTAACCCGCTCTGATACCAATTGAAGGACAGAAAACTCTACCAGAAAGAGACCAGAGGGGGTGAATGGGAGCCTAAAAATTTCTCTCGAAACTTTGGCCTTTGTCCCACAAATCAACCCCCAAAAGCTTCGACCGAAAACGTGATGCCCACGACCCTTGGAAGAGGGTGGATGATCCCTAGGATCACAGCGTGGCACCACCAAATGAGACCACACCAAACGCCAAAAACTCCGG
Organism: Coix lacryma-jobi var. lacryma-jobi; assembly: GCA_009763385.1. Classification (NCBI taxonomy): domain Eukaryota; kingdom Viridiplantae; phylum Streptophyta; class Magnoliopsida; order Poales; family Poaceae; genus Coix; species Coix lacryma-jobi. The sequence goes on from CM019826.1 coordinate 43,735,467, forward strand.
CTCAAGTTCGACCCCAAAAACCTACCCTCGAGCGTAGATAGAAGGCTACGTCGAGAAATCTCCAAATACCTATGATAACAAGTGGCAAAGACACCTAGAGAGGTTTCTTGGTTAACAATAGGGCCAAACGAGAAGTCTGAAAATCAAACTGAAAAGTCGGGAGACCAAATGCACTGAAAAAGACAAGTCTGCGAAGTCCCGGACAGTCCGCGGGTACAGTCCGGGACTATTTGCGGTACTACCGGACTGTCCGCGAGGGAAGGGCGGAGTGTCCGCTGGCAAAGTCCTCAAAACCGCACTGCTGCTGAACTCGTTCTGCTCAGCCCGGACTGTCCGCGACCTAGCACTACAGACTGTACGCCTTTCAAACAAAAACAACATAGCCGAAGAACATAGCCACTGACCTGGCTCGCCTCCGATGCACGGACTGTCTGCGGGGTGGGTGGTGGACTGTCCGCGACCACCCAGTGAGGGCGATTTCGGTCGCCCCTCACCCAAATCTCCCCAAATCCGATCCAAATCAAAATCCCTTGTTCCCAAACGTGGAGAAGATGATCACGAGGTAGTTGGAAGACTATCCCCAAGAAATCATCCACTCAAATCAACTCAATCAACGGGAAATCAAAGGGGAAGGTGTACGAACCGAAAAAGCATCACGAAACTTGAATCGACCCAATCTACTTGTTCGTGAGGAGTTAAATGAATTCCTTCGGTGGAAATGATCTCCTCACCACAAAGAACAAGTTGGTTCAAGTGGATTCGAGAAAGACGCAGCGTAGAGGGAGATCGAGTGACGGGAAAATCGTGGAGAAATGAAGAACGCGAAGAACAAGTTCAAAACGCGAATCAAGACCACGAATTGCGAGCCGAAGTTCGTCCCCCCGAGGAGACAACGGAAATCCGGTCCCGTTTCCGCAAAATCCAAATACACAGTGGTATTGTTCACCGGCTCTGTGGATCTCAGTAGCTACATCAGGGAATGGGAAGCAGGAAAATCTAGAATGAAAATAGCAATGGCTGAGATGGTCTGGAGGGAGGGGTTGCCTCTCCTTATATAGCCTAATACAATTATTCCCCTTCTACCCCTACTGCTAATGAGCGAGCAGGCTAACCCTAAGGGTATTCCTGACCCACTCGAAGTTGATGGTGATCCGATGGCCACGCCCGCACAACTGGTAGCTTCGCCTCGACGCGACCTCACCGATTACCGCCACGTGCCGCCACCGCTCTGCTCGTCCTTTTCACAAACCTCCCCCTGGTTTTGAGGCCGAAACCGGGAAACCTGGGCCACCCCCCAGTTTTGAGGCCAAAACCGGGAAACCTGTCGTCCGTCGCCTGAGTTTTGTGGCCCAAACTCAGAAACCCGCCAACGCCTAGGTTTTGAGGCCCAAACCTGGAAACTGTCCTCAGCCCGAGTTTTGTGGCCCAAACTCGGAAACCGACCGCACCCAGGTTTTGTGGCCCAAACCTGGAAACCGTCCACTCAGTGGTTTTTTTGGCTCAACCACCAAACCTAGCCGTTGAGGGGATGCACCACCCGTGCACCCCGTCCACACGCAAGTCTTCACTTGTCGTTGTCCCAGGCTGTCAGCCACCACGGCCGATCCTCAGGCCACCGGTCCGTCATTCCAAGCCTCGCGTTCACCCTTCACCGCTCCGGGTTCATCGGCACGACACGTCTCTACTTGACCTTCACCTTGCCTTTGATCACCGTATCCGTGCTCAACACCTGCACAACACAAGCCAAAGAACATGTGCATCATCTCAGATGACAATCACTCATCATCTCAAGATCTGGCATACACCCATGTATCTGCATCTTTGCAGTTGACAACTTTTTTAATAGCTAGGGGCTGATGGGTGCCCTTAACAATTAAAAAAATAATCTATTATTTTCGAGTTTTTTTTTATTTTCATCTTGAGCCTGGCCCTCGGCAAAGACCCTCTTTACCGATTAAAAATTTACCGAGGGTTGCCCTCGGCAAAGCCTTTACCGATGGTTTTTGGGCCTGAGGCCCTCGGCAAAGAACCGAATTCCAATAGTGACTTAGGATGAGAAATAGTGAAGCTTATTGGGAGGAATAGAAGAGAAACATTTACAATAGGAAAGGGCTACTAATTGCAGAAGAGGAATTGGAAGATGAGCATCACCGTAAAGAAAGGGATGTTGAATGCCGGAGAGGAATCAGAGGAAAACTATCGTAAAATAAAGGGCTATCAATTACCTTGACGAAAAAGTCTACTTAACCCCCTCACCTACTAAGGGTTGTCTACTTAAGCCTTCAACCTATGAAACCGTCTGTTTTACCTCCTGAACTTTATAAAACCGGTCAAATTACCCCCTCAGGCGGTTTTAGACGGTGGTTTTGCTACAGTAACAGCGGTTTTGGTTTTTTCTTTTTTATTTATTTTGGCTGAATCTTTGAAAAATCATAGTAAATCACAGAAAAATCGTAAAATGAAAAATCTAATTTTGTTGAACTTCACCTGAGTAGATCTACACAATGAATATATAATATGGTATGCTTTAATACAAAGTTTTTGTTGTAGATTTAAATCTGTTCTTTTCTAAAATTAATTGGAACAATTCATAATTGTAGTTTCTATGGTCCATTTATGGTGAAATTTTTATGGTGACCTAGTTATTGTATGATTGAACTACAGTAACATGTATAACTTGTTAAATCTAAATATAACAAGTTATACATGATCCAATGAGTATAAAACTTTTACTATAGTTCAAGCATACAATAATTAGGTCACCATAAAAAATTCACTACAATTAGACCATACAAACTATAATTATGAATTATCTTAATTAATTATAAAAAAGAATAGACCTAATTCTACAGCAAAAACTTTATACTAAAGCATATGATATTATATGTTTACCTTGAAGAGTTGTAGTGGTAGTGTGTAACAATGTAACATGGAATAGATTCTTCTTCCATCGTCGATGTGGACATGTGGTAACCTTAGAACGATGGGAAGTGAAGGATACATAGCCATCATAAATGACATGGTAACTAATGCGAAGAAGTTGAGAGGAACATAGATGTTTGAATCATTTGTATAAATTATACAGCACAATTTATTTTCTTTGAGCGCACAGGTCTTGTAGAGTTGCAGACATTACAAATTAATCTCTTATTTTGATCAGACAATTTTGAGCATAATTACTTTTTACATCCATTGGTGGTCTACTTTTCTGAAATACAAATAAAAGTCATATGATAGTTTCATTAGTCAAAAATAATGTGTGCAATTCTAGACTCACTCCTAGATTACGTGAGGCTGGTGGCCCACCATGTTCAGCTCTCCCATTTCTTCTCACTACCTGAAAAAAAGCTCTATAAGTACGAGACCTCTTTCACTGTAGGGGCGGCTAGTGTTGGAGCCGCACTTACAGTAGCGTATTGGTGTCCATCGTTACCAGCCGCCCTTACCAAACCACTGTAGGGGCGGTTGGTGATTGAACCACCCCTACAGTGCTCTATTGTAGGGGTGGCTGGTGATTAAACCGCCCCTACAGTGCTCCACTGTAGGGGCGGTTTAATCACCAGCCGCCTCTATAGTGGACATCTGAATAATACTACAGCCAGCCTTCTTCCACCTCGGGACAAACTGTTCAAACCGAGAAAAAAGGTTGTGAGGCCTTGGGCTCATCCTAAAACTTGGTCTACTAGGGGGAAGGTTTTGATGTCAAATATTTTGATGGAGAGGTTGTAGAAGGTAAGAAAATACTATTCCAATCATTTTTTTGAAGTTTTAATGGTTGATTAGTGAGTAATTGGAGCTTTCCTTTTTTCTCTCCTCCATGGTTCTTGAGCTTTGTATGAAGCAATTAGGCCCTTATTTCCAAGCTATTACTGTAAATAAGTTAGGGAAATGAGGTTGCACCCTTGGCTAGTCGATCTTACTTCATTTTAGTGGAGATTTACACTCTAATTTGTTGTATGTTTTATGTGCATGTAGATCTAGGGTTTGTTCTTTTTATTTTTTGTTTTGTAATTTATGTTTGAAGAAATTGGAATGAAATTGGCCGGTGTGGGAATTGTAGTGAGTAAAAGAATTGTAGTGAGTAAAATATTTGTTGCCTTTGAAATTATTTATTCTAACTAATTAATAAAATTTAAAATATTTATGCATTAATTATAATGAAGAAAGGTGCTTGAGCTATCTATGAAGCAATTAGACCCTAGTTTTGAAGCTATTAGTGTAAATAAGTTAGATAAATGAGGTTGCACCCTTTTTATTCGATCTTACTTGATTTTAGTGAAGATTTACATCCTACTTTCATGTATTTTTTGTGAATGGTTTGTTTTTTTTTTGCAATTTATGTTTCTTGAAATTGGAATACAATTTCATTTATTTACTTTATTTTCTTTGGTTTGTTTTATTTTAACAAGATGGAGTACAGGAAATCTTGGATGTATGGTTTGTTAAGGTTGAAGGTAGGTTTCCGTGAAGAGGTGGACAGATTTATTGAAGCTGCAAAGAAGCATGCAGCGACATTGATAGAGAATAAGGATTCAATTGTTTGTCCATGCAAGGATTGCAAGAACCAGATGGCATTTTCAGATGCCACTACCATCAGAGAACATCTGATTGTGCGAGGATTTGTTGCAGACTACTCAGTGTGGGTTCATCATGGTGAAAAAATACTTGTCAATGACAACAATGGTGACGGACTAGACATCGATGATCAAGAATATGAGGATGAAGCCTTGCAATTTATGTTCCAATACTCGGACGAGATTCGTGATCAAATGGACTGGGACTGTGGCAGTCAACAAGGTGGTGCCGCTAATGGCGGCGGAGCACGTGATGGGAATGAAGCTGACTTTGACAATTTGGAGGAAATGCTTGAGGCCATTGGACCAGAAATAATCCAAAACTGAAAAAAGGTCTTGAAAATTTGGAGAGGGTGAAAACGGCATCGAAGGAGATTGTGTATGGTGTTGAAAGGATTGTCCGATGCACTGGACACTGCTACGTTTTGTGCTTGAGCTTCTCATCCTGAAGGCTAAGTACGGCTGGTCGGACTGTAGTTTCGATGATCCGTTGCGTCTTCTGTCATGGTTGCTGCCACAACCAAACTCAGTTCCCGCCAACACATACCACACGAAGAAAGTTGTAAGTCCATTGACAATGCGTGTTGAAAAAATCCATGCATGCCCCAACCATTGTGTCCTTTTTCGTGGTGACATGTTCAAGGATCTAGAAAAGTGTCCTCGATGTGGGGCCAGCCGATACCAGAACAATGACCTTTACAGCGGGGGCGAAGCATCCACAGGGAAGAAGAGGAATACGAATGGTACAAAAAAGCCAGTGCAAGAATCTCAGTCCCCGGAGGACACTCCATTAGGCACTGATGCAAAGCAGAGAAGAATTCCTACCTTGGTAATGTGGTACCTGCCAGTGACCGACCGCTTGAGGTGTATGTTCCAAAACCCTAAGGAAGCCGCACTCATGACTTGGTGGTATGATGAGCATAAGATTGATGATGATAGGATTGCACACCCGGCCGATTGTAGTCAGTGGCAAGACTTCGATACGAATCACGAAGACTTCAGCCAAGACCCACGGAATGTACGTTTTGGCTTGAGCACCGATGGGATGAATCCCTTTAATGAGAGGATGAGCAACCACAGCACATGGCCAGTGATATTGACCATGTACAACATCCCAACATATTTGTGTCAGAAGAGAAAGTACCTTCTCCTCACTATTCTTATTTCTGGCCCGAAACAACCAGGCATTGATATAGACGTGTTTCTTGAGCCTCTCATGCAAGAAATGGAGAGGCTATGGAGGTATGGGGATCCCATGTATGATGCGTTCCGAAGGGAGGACTTCACATGTAGAGCAATAATTTTTGTTACCACCAATGATTACCCAGCGTTGTTTGCTTTGTTTGGACAGATCAAAGGCAAGACAGGATGCTTAGTATGTTTGGATGGTACCACATGGGTGTACCTAGATGGATCGAAGAAGGTAGTTTACCTAAGGAACCAGTGCTTCTTAAAGATTGGTCACAGGTACCGTAGCAAACTATACTTGAAATACTATGACAACACCATGGAGAATGAACCCCCTCCGGAGAGACGTCCTAATGGAGAACATGTATACAGAATGGTGAGAAACATACATGTCGTCTATGGAAAGAAGAATCCAGATGGAACGAACAGAGATAGGAGCACATCTCCTATCGCAGGCGTACCATTTAAGAAACAATCGATCTTCTTTCAGTATCTACCTTATTGGAAATAATTGGAGGTCCCCATGCCATTGATGCAATGCACGTGCAGAAGAATGTCTTTGAGAGTCTCATGGCTACCTCAATGGACACAGGCAAGTCAAAGGATGATCTGAAATCACGAAAAGACATGGTGCAGCTAAAAGTGATGCCAGAGCTTCATCCGATACTTCAGGATAATGGAAAATACACTCTACCCACGACTAGCTTCAACCTAACCACAGAAGAGAGGAGAGCAATATGCAATTTCCTTAGGGGGGTCAAAGTCCTGACTGGGTTTTCAGCGAACCTGAAGAAGCTAGTGTCGATGAAAGACCTATCATTTACACACTGCAAGGCTCACGATTGTCATATGATGCTGACAGTATTCCTTCCTGTTGCAATTAGGTCTATAAAGCCGGAGTTCTTGAAAATGGCCATCACCCGCATGTGCTACTTCTTTTCAAAGATCTCTCAGAAGTCATATGACAAGAAAAAATTGGAGGGCCTACATCAATTCATGGTGGAGACCTAGAACCAACTACAGATGTGTTTACCTCTTGCATTTTTTGATATAATGGTACATCTCATGATTCACATGGTTCATCAGATACAGGCACTGGGCCCTTGATACTTGCATGAAATGTGGTCCTACGAGCGGTTCATGTCAGTTCTAAGCCGATACGTGCATAATCGAGCATACCCTGAGGGCTCCATGATAGAGGGTTACAGTACTGAAGAAGTCGTCGAGTGTTGTCAAGAGTGGCTACAAGTACAAAGAGGGATTGGTAAACCTGATTCTCGTCCCAAGGGTAGGCTGTCTAGGAGGGCACAAGTGGTAAAAAATGTTCATCGACCATGCTTACAAAGAAGTGAGGCAGGCCCATTATAGTGTCTTGCAAAGCATAGAACTGATGCATCCGTACATTGAGCAACACCTGGCTACCATTTCGGCGGATAGAAATGGTCGTTCAGACGATTGGGTCATGAAACAACACAAGCAACACCTAACTACATGGTTGAAGGACCAGAACATACAGCCAGGAGAATCCACAGATTCTATTACCATCAGTATGCTGGCGGAGGGGCCATCAAGACAAGTGACATCTTGGAATGCGTATGACATTAATGGGTACACGTACTATACCCACACAAAGGATAGTAAATGTGTGAACCAGAACAACGGGGTTCGAATAGAGGCTCTCGACGGAGTGGGGAAAAAGAGCCAATACTTTGGCATAATTGAAGATATACGGGAACTTCACTATGGAGGCACTTTAACGGTGGCCCTGTTTCGATGTCGTTGGATCAAGGAACATCAATTCAATGAGATTGGACTGAGAGTCCGGGACCTCAAGAATGTAGCCTACCTAGATGACCCTTGGGTGCTCGCTTCACGTGTTGCACAAGTTTTCTATATGCCTGACCCGCAAACTAACATCGCCCCAAAGAAGAAGACAAAGCATGTGGTAGCCTCTGGGAAACAACACATTATCGGAGTTGATGGTGTGGACGATGTTGAAGCTTACAATACCTACGATGAAATGCCGCTATTCATAGACTTTTGTAAGAAGATCAATGTTGTCGAAAAGAACCTACCCAAAGACATAATGCCATGGGAACAAAAATGGGTCAAAGGGAAAATTGTTACGGCGGGGGCTAGCTAGTTGGTGTGTGTGAGACTACCTTTTTATGTATGTGTGTGAGACTACCTTTGTGTATGTGTGTGAGAGACTACCTTTTATGTATGTGTGTGAGGCTACCTTTTGTGTATGTGTGTGAGAGACTACCTTTTTATGTATGTGTGAGAGACTACCTTTGTGTATTTGCGTGACTTTTATTTATGTATGTCTTTGTTATATATGTTCCAAATTCAGTTGGTCATTATATTGGCCGACTTCTGACGGAGCGAAGCGGAGGCCCATCGCCGGAGGCTTGGCCCGACCCCGAGGACGCTTGGGGGGTGCGGGGGGCGAGCCCCCCACGGAACGGTATACATATGTTGACACTTACTAACGTCGCTACCAAGAGTAGAAATAAACTCTATCCCCGGCAACGACGCCAGAAATGCTTGTTGGTACAAATTAACGCACACTCTACTTTATCCGCAAGCGCACAGATAAAATCTACCGGTATAGCACTTCACCGGAGTAACCCAGTTTTAATATCGAACCCAAAGGAACGGATAGTGTTAAGTCTTAAAGTCTAACCCCTGAGTAGCTAACAAGGACGGAGAATCTAGAAGTATAGAGGGGATCATTAAGGCGGTCTAAATCTAACTTAAGAGTGATATGTTTATATTATTCTTAGTGGGGAAGTTGCCATAAAAGATCACAAACAGAGTATGAGTCTTTTATGCAAATGTATAATCCTACCGAGCCTACACACGGGTAAGTGGACTATAGAAGAATCAACAAGGCTATAAGAGTCACCCTTGCGAACAACCACTATTACCGGCGTTATAGGAGGCATATATGAGCTATCAAGTCTAAGCACCACGCTCACACTATCCAACTACTCTAACTCTAGAATGACTAGAATTAAAGTACTCAAAAGAGAGTCATAAATCTTTAAGAATAATAAGAACAATAGCACAAACTTAATTATAGACGTTGATTACCGAAACAATCACTGAAGTTGATGATGAACTTGAATCCATAGGTACAAGATGAAGAAGTGGATCCGACAGGCCGGAGCTCCTTCTTGATCTCTTCCTCTCTCTCTCTCTCTTCTAGTTCTAGTATAAGACTAGGTTCTAAACCTAAACTAGAGGGGTAACTAGTCTTCTACTTGATAGCTGGCTCTTGATTACAACTAGATGAACTAGATCTAATTCTAGATGAACTAGAAGAGATTCATCTAGAGGGACCTCTACTTCTAATTGAAATCCTAGTTTCTGATGTGGAGATGAATAATGAAGATGGAGATGCCTGGAGAGGGGGGTCTGGGGTTGCTTATATAGCCCTGAGGGATCAACCGCGGCCGTTAGATCAAACCAACTTCAGGGACGGTGGAGATGAGTCCTAGGGTTCGGTGGAGGAAGCTTGTTGAAGACGGAAGCCAGCGGGCCCGGGGGGAGACCGGTCGGTCCCACCTGGCAGGGTCCCGCGGTGCCCGACCTCCTGGGGACTTCTGGTGTTCTCTGGAGTCTTCTAGAAACTTCCTGACGTGGCAGTTGCGTTATCTCCCATTGATTTCCTTCTAAGGGAAGCAATCAACGCTGGTTTCCTGGTTTAGTCCCTGCAGAATCATAATTCACCAAAACTCGTGGAATATTGTCAATTAAAACCATAAACCTTTGTTGGTGATTGAATTCATGCCCTTTTTATATTTATTTATCCTTTAATTTTGATAGATAACTAGTGTCAACAATTCCCCCAAGCTTACCCTTTGCTAGTCCCTTAGCAAAACCAAAATTATCAATGGATCAGGAGTTGCTACTATATCTTCACTTCCAACAAGTATACCTGCTGTTAAACAAAAATTCTCTGAAACATATCATGTTATTCTTCATGGGGCTTATTACTCTTACCTTAGATCCTAAATAATTGAGAGATTGAACAATCGAATCAAGCACTATGTCTCTAGTTCTTTCACTTCACCATTATCCTGGAGTTTTAATTAATTTTCAAAAGCATTAATACATATGTTGTCAAATTAAACAATGGATCCAAAGAGAAAGTAAACCAACTATTGAATGAAGAAGTGCATGTGTATGAAAAAATGGAGTCGGATGCTCTTTTGAATATATTCACTCTCTTCTGTTTATCAGAGACATATGGCTATCAGGCTAATTCTACTGTCGGGCACGTGCCTATTTTTTCCGACATTTTTTTCTTCTTTTTTTTCTTTTCGAGGTTCCGGACACTTGTCCCTTTTTATTTCTTCGGGAGCTATCTTTTTGAGGTTTCGAACACTTGTACCTTTTTATTTCCTCGGATCTTTTTTCCTTCTCTCTTTTTTTCTCTTTTTTTTAATAGCCATATGCTTCCAACAAACTTCTAAGAGGGTAGCAACAGATAATTATGAGCATTTACGCGGAAGATGGATGAAATGTGTAAGTGATCTCAATTCAATGGCAAGATAACATCTCACAGGGTCACAAAGCTTAATTTAACTCAATGCAATTATTAGTCATATTCATATTTAGAAATCTCCGAAACTTTAGTGTTGTTTAGAACAAGATAATAGCAGCTTAGATCATCACATGACATATCCCAATTACCTAGACCTTAGATTAAGTATTTGTCATCCATGTATTTAATTTTATTTTAAGGCATCATTATTAATTAGGAGAACTCATGCTTTGAAGGCTAGGTACTTGAAAGAAATTAGATAGAGCAACTATTCATCATTTCCATGCAAAAGATTAGAGAGAGAGTTCTTCTTTAGTTATCAACTTTTTAAAATAAACTAGACACACTATTTTATTTATTTAGTCTAACACACTTTAAGATATAATATAAACGCCAATAATAATAGTAGTAGTAATAATAATAAAGACATACCTGAATCGCGAAGATCACGGGGGTGCGTCTCCCCCAAGCTGTTTCCCTTAATAGTGTTGAGCCTTCATGTGCTCATATATTTTTGTCTCTTTTTTAATTAATGGTGAGCCTTCATGTGCCCACATATTTTTTTGTTCTTTTCTTTTTAAGGGTGAGCCTTCATGTGCTTACATATTTTTGGTGTTTTGAATCTGTTTATAGAATGAAAAACTTAAGAGGATAAAGATACTTACGTGGATACATGGGGGTGCCTTCCCCCAAGCTGAATGTTGACGTAGTCGTTCGATCTTGCACTGTAGCAGACTGGCAGTGGATATGTCCTTCCTCTATCAGAGCTTTGATTGATGTTGATGTTTGTTGAGACAGTGCTCCAATAGTAGATGGAGCATTCTCTTGCTCGTCAGCTTTTCTTGGCCTTTCAAATCCTGTGAAACTCAAATAGACAACAAAACTTGTGGAACAGATTAAGCGTTAGTGGTTGGCCACTTAAGCCTTAGTTGTCTAGAATTTCAGTAAGATCTCTTTCTCAATATTTTTGTATTTCATATTTTTATGATGCAAGAGAAAATACACAGGATAAATGCATGCGTATTTATTTTTATTATTTTATGCCACCACGATGAACATTCCCGTGGGTTTTTACACACCATAGAATTATTCACATGGGGCTTCATAGTTTGTAGTGTAGCAAATGCAATATTTTTATTTTCTTTTCTAATGCAATGCAGAAATTAAAATGTTTATGAATTAAATATGATGATGCAAGAAATGGATTAAATATGAGAAATATGCAGCAAAGTAAATATAAAGATAACTACCGATTTTTACCTTTTGGCGAAGGTTCGGATATTTAGGTCCGACGAACCGGACCGGTATTTAGGTCCGACGAACCGGACCTTCCCTTGGTTCAGACCTCCCAAGGTATGTCAGACGTTTGGAAAGTTGTTATTGATTGTACCTCTTAGGTGCAGACATTTTCTCCCATACTTTCTTGGTCTGAGTCTTCACTTCCTATGGTTCACTGTCTTGAGGTTTCTCTCCTTTCTTTTCTGGGACAGTGTCGATAGCTTCTTCTTCATGATTGGTCTCTCTATTCTTGATAGTTTGTCTTCTTTGGCTTTGAGGGCGGCGTCTTTCACTTCTATTCTTCTTGGGTGCTTCATTTGGCATTAGTTGATGAAGTTGCATCGTGCCTTTTCTCCAGGAAAGTGAAAATGGATTTCCTCTTGTAAATGATTATACTTGTAGCGTAGACGAATGGTCTTCCAAGGATGAGGTGGACATCATCGTCTTCTCATGTCGAGGACTAAGAAGTCTGTGGGGACTTCATGACCTCTAATTCTGACTACGATGTCTTCCATCATTGTGACACCCTAAAATTTGCCTAATTTTAAAATAGGTGAAAATGTGTCTTTATTGAATTTTGGTGAGCATTTAATCTAGGATTAAATAATTTTCACAAAATTAAAACCAAGTTAGGAACATAATGTTGCATTCATGCCTTTGCATTTTATTTCTGTGATGAGTGATTTTGGTCAAAATTTGAATTTAATTCAAATTCCTTTTGAAATAGTTTGAAATACCCTGAAAATAAAAAGGAAAAACCTTTTTCTTCTCCTTTTCCCTTCTTCTCTCCCTTTTGGCCCATTCGGCCCGGTGGCCCAGCTCCTACCGGCCCCCCCCTTCCCCTTCCTCTCTCCTTCTGCGATGGGCCGGCGCCCCACTCCTCTCCTCCCCTCGCGCGGCCCAGCAGGCCGGCCCGCTCGCGCTCGCCAGTGAGCAACCGCGCCTCTCCCCCTTTCTCTCTCTGACTTCGCGGCCCCATCCGTCAGTGCCTCCCTCCTTCCTCCCGCTCTTCTCTGTTTCTCCTGGACGCAACCGCCGCTGCCGCCCACGCGCCCGAGCTCTTCGCGCATCGTGCAGCGCCCCGCTCCTCCTCCCGTGGCTATGTAGCACATGCGCTCGCACTCCCGCTCCCCTTTCCCCATTTTCTCCCCTGCCTTGCTCTCTCCCGCACCCCCAGAGCCGACCCGTTCCGCCACTGCCGCCGCCCGCCGTCGTTGCTCTTACGATTCGCCGCTTCGCTGGCCAAGTTGACTCACCGCAGAGCTCCGTGACGTGGTGGGGAAACTCCTCAACTCTTTTTCCCCTTTTCTTCTCCCTTGCATCGCCCTAACAACCTCGAAACCAAGCAGGAGCACCGACGGCCGTCACTCTCCGCCATCCGCCGCCTCCGAGCCGTCCCTTCGCTTAGCTTCGCCGCAGTAAGAAACCTGACACCCTCCGCTTCCTTCCCATCGCATTTCCGTGGCCGTAGATGAGTCTCTCGGCCGAAACCGAGAGCTCCACCCCGCCGGCCATGGCGTGCTCGCGCACGACGTCGCGCTGAGCGCCACGACGTCGCAGCCTGGGCGCGGCGTTGGCTCACCCCGCGCACTCTTTCCCCCCAGCTATAATCCTGGCCATCCGCTGACGATCTGACGACCCAAGATGGCTGATACCCCTTCGGGGTTAACTTTGCTAAAGAGCCCCTGAAGTGCCTTGGAATCAACCCACCGTCCCTGGCGTTTTCCCTAAATACGCTTTCCCCTTTCGAAAGCGTAATTCCTAAGTCTGAATCCGGTTTTGAATTGTCTAAAATGGATTTAAATTTCCAGTTATTTACAGTTTTGCCACTGCACTAAAACGCTTATAAAATCCACGTTTTAGCTCCGTTTTGAACCGTTCAACTTGCGTTAGGTTCGTTTCAAAAAGATCTTTCAAACTATATAGTTTTCAGTACTGTTTTCTGTAATTAAAATTTGAGTTAAATCTAATCTAGTAATTAGCGTCTTTAATCTTGTTTAGTTCATATCTTTTCCGTTTCAACTCCGATTAGCGTGATCTTCGCGTCTGTGTGTTCGTAGTAAGACGTAGATCAGTTTTCAAAACTCTTTATATTGTTTTATTATGATTGATGTACTGTTCTAATCATAGGCTATGTTTGCTTTGCATGAATTACTTTTGGATGCATGTGTGGTGTTCTGTGATCGTATGTCCAGTCGGTGAGTTATGCGTTGGTGATCAAGAACAAGTTTGTGATCCAGAGATCGTGATCAAGAGTCAACCTTTGGAAATCTACAAGTCAACAGAAGAAGGATCTTGAGTTAAGGCAAGTATAGCAATCAGGTTTTCTTTTCGCAATCATGATCATGTTACTTAATTAATGTATGCATCGAATGATAAAAATGACTTATTAGCAACTTAAGAAATTATTTGTACAAGCATCTTCGGGTTTTACAGTGCAACTGATGGGGGTTATATGGCTCTGGCTTTAGCCCAGTATGAGGACCTTTTCTAGCTTGTTAGAGGTTACCCTTGCGGTGCAAATGGGGGTTAGCAGACTGGGGATCCCTGCGGTTGGTTGAATCACCCAGACTGACTAATGAAACCTAGCGGCCCTAACTTGTTAGATGAACCTTTGAAAAGCTTCATCGTGAACCCTGCCGACTTTCCTTGGAAGTGAGTTAAGAGGCTGATCACCTCGGGCGAAAGGGCAATTCACGTCTCACAGGGAAAGTGTACACCTTTGCGCAAAGTTTATTAAACTGATATATCAGCCTTGCTCAAGGACACGAGCGGCCTTGAAGACTTTTACATTAAGATTATGACTTTTGTTGGTTAACATGTTCATTATTTACCATTTTATGCTATTCATTATTTATGTTACATTGATCATGAAACTTGGGATCTATATCACTTGATGCTATACTTGTGGAGTTCAACTTGGACTCACTCTTGCTTTTCCCCCACACCCCAGTCTCCATCAGAGTCGCGCAGCAGAAGCGTGGTGATGACTCAGATGAGTTTCCTAAGCTTAGGCTTGTGGTCAACCAGTCAGTTGTTCCCTGTGAAGTTGGTGTCTCCATCTGAAGATCAGAGTGTCTTCCCGCTGTCTGCTCCTTAAGGTTTTGTTCTTTGTGTTTATACGTTATATATGAGCATTGTCTTTCGATATTACCCTTTATTTGTGGCTATATGTGAGATTTGACTTCCTGGGCTCACATATGGTGTATACTTGGTTTTGTTCTTAAAACCGGGTGTGACAATCATTCCTTCTTGTTTATGCCTCTTGATATGGTGTCACTCATGTCATTTGTTCGTCCAGCAGTTTGAAGTGAAGCGTTAATTGTGGACGCTGGCAGCATCTTGCTCAGTGTGCATGTTCTTGTAGATCTATGACCTTCACTTTGTAGAATTTGGGAGTGACTTCTCCATGTTTTGCTTAAGAGTGTGTCCTATTCATAAAGACAAGGTAGAGATCAAGTGCATGGGCTCTATTGGTGGAAAAACACCAACAAAACCAAAAGTTTTGTTTATTCCCCTCTAACCTTAGGCACATTGCACAAGACAAACTTGTTGTTTATGTATCCTATTCAGTCTTAACATGAGTGATAGGATCAAAGGATGAGCATGAAAGTAGCATCTTAAAATATTTAACAGATCAGATTAATTAACCTAAGGAAGGATAATCTATGCATAATGTGTCGATCTTTTCATGATTGAGATATATCATCTTCCAAAGGTTAGATGCACAACATTTTAGCTCATTTAGTTAAGACAGTGAAATTCAAGAGAGTAAAGCTAGGAACAAAGATCAAAGGACTAAACATGTTGAGTTGATTAGGTTGGATCAAGTGAGATGCAACTTAAACATGTTTAGTTCTTTATTTATGTTCATACTAGAATCAAGAAGAAACTTTTAAAGTGATGGTTACTTACCTTGAAATGTTACTTTGTCATTGGAAAGTGATTGTGTTGAACCACCTTGTGGAAGCTTCTCTTGTCTAGCTAGTTGTTGTTTATGAATGACTTGTCTTCTCTTGTTTGTCTCACAATATGCTTGAGAGGAGGAAGATCACACTGGAATCATCCTTAGAGGTATCGACCTTCCTTCTCTTGTGTCAACTTATCAGTGAAGGTGCATTGTTCCTCGAGTATGCTGTCTAGTATCCTCTGTCTTTCTTGTATCAATTTTGTACTATGAGGATGTAGGGACAGTTCCTCATTCTTCCCTTGTCAACCTTTCTTGTTTTCCTTTAATCATTGGGTTGGCAAGAGACTTGAATTCAGAGCTGCTACTCGAGTGCCTCCATGAGAGTCTTTTGTCTTGTAATGTCACAACTGAGACTTGTCCTCTCAACAGTGACTAGATGATGGAGATCTTATCAGCTGTTCTTCTTGATTTGCTGGCTCAGGTACTTTCTCTCCATCTTCTAACTATTGTGGTGCAGTGGCTTCATCCTTCATGATGCCCTCCTCAATTCTTGACAGTTGGTTCTCCCTTCGATGTCTTCTCTTGGTTCTCTATGGCTGCCCATAAGTGTTGTAGATGTTGAAGGTGTAGCGAAAGATCCAAAAGTTGACTTCTCCAGGTCCTTTAAAGATGATAACATTGATGGTGTTCAAGAACGATCTTCCAAGAGTGAGTGATGGATCATACTTCTCTTCTTGACTGGGGCAGCATCTAGTGGTTTGTACTGATCAAAGTGGTGGGTAGAAGATCAATATGTTTGAAGTTGGGTTTCTCCTTCCCCCCTTTGATTGTGAAACATATCTAGACAACGGAATTCTCTCCCAGGCTGGCTTGTGATGTAGATGGACTCCCAACAACATGTTCATGTGTTTGACTTGTAGATCTTGCTATTGTTGTAGTGGTACCATCTTGTCTCCCAAGCTAGCTCTTGATTAAAAAGAAGATAACTCCCCACTTCTTGTCTTGATGTCTTGGACAATGATGGTTGCAGGCGTAGGTTGTCTCATACGAGGTAAGTTGCATCCTGTTTGTCATCAGCGCCCAAGCAAGACTCAAAGCTAGGCTAACACCATTTGTGATCTGAGAGTAGGTTTGTGTGTTTATGGCTTGAGTTTTGGATCTTCAATGTTCAGACCAAACCATAGATGAGCAAAATCTCTCTCCTGCGTAATGTTAGTGGACATATACCCGAAGGATTGCAAGAATTTGGAGCATGGGTTATTATCCACAACTTATGTATTTTGCATCTATGCTAATAAAAAGATATTTTTAGGATTATTTTAGCATAGACTAGTATTTTATGTGTTGGCTGCACTTTAACATGATTCAAGGCAAAAGATAACTTGCAGTAGAAGACAAAATAAATAAACTTTGATACTCACAGTTCTTTCATCCATGATGAATGAGTTGAGTCTTCATTGTGCAATGTTGTTGAAGTTCATTGTACGCCTTGCTTCATCTCCAGTGTGAGTTCATCTCCAGGACTTTCCCAAATTGATATTTAAAGTTTGCCTGCAGGGGTTAGTCCAACAAAATATCCAACATCCACTATAGCATACTGTCGGCTCAAAAATCATCCTAGACACCACGTCTAATTTGATCTAGGAAGGCATTTTAACTTAATTGCTTAAATTAAAAGCCTTTGAAAGCAAGATCACCACTCCTAAACTAGGCACCATGCTTAATTTAAGAGATGTATGAAAGTACTCCAAACCTAAACATATAATATAACGAATGAGGGTAGCACGAAAGCATTATAGAGATTTATTCAGATGGTGATGAAAGAGCATGGTTAGTATATGAGCATATCTTAAAGGTAGGGATAACCCTACCTTTAGTATATGAGCAATACGGCAAGAGATGCTCTTAGAAAGTCTATTCCCCAAGCTTGGATTTTGCACAAATCAAGATTGGATGAATGTAATTCAATGTTGCATGATGATTAGCGGGACATACCTTGTGTTTGTTGTTCCTTCGTTCTTTTCTGCTCCAGATCTAGAAAGGTTAGTGACAAGAATACCCGAAGGAATATTTTTATAATTTTATTTCTATGCTCATTACAAGGACAGTGCAGCAGAGAGGTAGGCATAGCTCATAACCAGGTATTATGATGGGGTATAAAGATTCTACTGGTTATAGCTTGCTCTTGGGGTAGTGATAGATAAGAGTGAAATTCAAAAACAACATTCATAAGAATGAACACAAAAATAATGAAAAGATGGGACAAAAGGAAAAGATAAAAGTATGATTACAAGGTTAAACTAAGACTTAAGATGATCTACCGTTCCCCGGCAACGGCGCTAGAAATGCTTGTTGACAAGTACTAACGTCGCTACAAAGAGTAGAGATAAACTCTATCCCCGGCAACGGCGCCAGAAATGCTTGTTGGTATAAATTAACGCACACTCTACTTTATCCGCAAGCGCACAGATAAAATCTACCGATGTAGCACTTCACTGGAGTAACCCAGTTTTAATATCGAACCCAAAGGAACGGATAGTGTTAAGTCTTAAAGTCTAACCCCTGAGTAGCTAACAAGGACGAAGAATCTAGAAGTATAGAGGGGATCATTAAGGCGGTCTAAATCTAACTTAAGAGTGATATGTTTATATTATTCTTAGTGGGGAAGTTGCCATAAAAGATCACAAACAGAGTATGAGTCTTTTATGCAAATGTATAATCCTACCGAGCCTACACACGGGTAAGTGGACTATAGAAGAATCAACAAGGCTATAAGGGTCACCCTTGCGAACAACCACTATTACCGGCGTTATAGGAGGCATATATGAGCTATCAAGTCTAAGCACCACGCTCACACTATCCAACTACTCTAACTCTAGAATGACTAGAATTAAAGTACTCAAAAGAGAGTCATAAATCTTTAAGAATAATAAGAACAATAGCACAAACTTAATTATAGACGTTGATTACCGAAACAATCACTGAAGTTGATGATGAACTTGAATCCATAGGTACAAGATGAAGAAGTGGATCCGACAGGCCGGAGCTCCTTCTTGATCTCTTCCTCTCTCTCTCTCTCTTCTAGTTCTAGTATAAGACTAGGTTCTAAACCTAAACTAGAGGGGTAACTAGTCTTCTACTTGATAGCTGGCTCTTGATTACAACTAGATGAACTAGATCTAATTCTAGATGAACTAGAAGAGATTCATCTAGAGGGACCTCTACTTCTAATTGAAACCCTAGTTTCTGATGTGGAGATGAATAATGAAGATGGAGATGCCTGGAGAGGAGGGTCTGGGGTTGCTTATATAGCCCTGAGGGATCAACCGCGGCCATTAGATCAAACCAACTTCAGGGACAGTGGAGATGAGTCCTAGGGTTCGGTGGAGGAAGCTTGCAGAAGACGGAAGCTACCGAGCCCGGGGGGAGACCGGTCGGTCTCATGGTGGGATCGGTCGGTCCCACCTGGCAGGGTCCTGCGGTGCCCGACCTCCTGGTGACTTCTGGTGTCCTCTGGAGTCTTCTAGAAACTTCCTGACGTGGCGGTTGCGTTATCTCCCGTCGATTTCCTTCTAGGGGAAGCAATCAGCGCTGGTTTCCTGGTTTAGTCCCTACAGAATCATAATTCACCAAATCTCGTGGAATATTGTCAATTAAAACCCTAAACCTTTGTTGGTGATTGAATTCATGCCATTTTCATATTTATTTATCCTTTAATTTTGATAGATAACCATTGTCAACAACATACCCGTCGTTAGGGTTGCTATCTGGAAGACTACCATTATGTATTGAGTGCTTGGTAGTCATTACTTTTGAATTTGACATCATTTATTATTTCTAAATCTTGTTATAAGTTGTAGTTTTCTTGAATCTAAAATTTAAAATTTTCAAAATAGTCAAATGGTCATGTGGCCATTCTACACTTATAAAGCATGATTTTAGAAAAAATTAAGAAAAAGAATCATCACATTTGGAGTTCGTATGAGATTGCTCCTGCCAATTCACTATAGGGGCGGTCCTATTTTCAACTGCCCCTATAGTGGCATCCGTAAGGCTTATAAAAACAAAGCCCACCGAAATACGACTAAGTCTGGGGTGTTTTCTTCAAGTTTGCCGCCGACAAGCTACCGAAAAATCCCACACCGCCGCCGCCGCCACCTAGGGTTTGGGCGCGCGCCGACCATCCCCGCCAGCCTGCCATCCGTGCCTCCCTCCTCCCGCGGCCATCACTCGACACTCCTCCCTCCGGCGACGCGACCCTCCTCCCTCCGGCGCCCCCTCCTCACTCGCGAGGTCAGTCCTCCCTCCGGCGACCCTCTTCCCTCCGGCGCCCCCTCCTCCCTCCTCCCGCGGCGGCCTCTCCTCCCTCCGGCGCCCCCTCCTCACTCGCGAGCACCACTCCTCCCTCCTCCCGCGGCGGCCATTAGGTAACCCCCTCCTCTCTCTCTGGATCCGCCGTCTCCGTGCCGCATCATTCCAATGCTCGTGCTTTCCCCAGATCTCTCATGCTATTGTTTGACTCCTTGCTGACAGCAATCCGGCTCGGCCCACGTATGCGCTGAATGTGCAGGTCGAAGCATTCATTGGGGACGAGCGTTTAGGGTGGGGATTGGGGAACATGAGGCTGCGGGTCGGAGCAAGCAAATTTGGGGTGCTAGCTTGAAGGGCTACCATCTTTTTTGGTTGGTGAGCTACACATCACATGCTAATCTCCTGTTTCTGTATCCTTGTATTGTGTTTATCATTTTAATTATCTCCTATAATAGCTTTGTTCTGTCTCAAAATAACTGGGATCAAATTATCTCTTAAGGTATCTTGATTTATCAAATTATCTCCTACACATCACATTGCCCTATCTGTTAGATCGTGAAAGTAGCGTCTCTTTGATTTTACATCTATAAATTCTATGCTTTGCAAATGATAGTACAGGTAATCCCTTATTAAGAAATGATAGTCCGGACAATCTACTTTTGCAAATGTAGTTAGAGGGATATACCTTTGTGTTGAGCTCAATTGAAGCCATATTCTTTTCTGTGTGACTCCATTTGAGAGCAACAGCTTCAGTAAGCAAATACTATGACAGTTGAAATAAAACTGAAATAAGTAAAGTAATTTGATGCTTTTTAGGACAACCAACTAAAAACGTTTGTTAGCACAAAGGCCCTACTAACCTTAAGTTTCATCATTGCATGAAACCTCTCATCATTTAAGTTAGCCACCTGATCAAGAAGCTTTCTTGTGCTAGATTCTAAATCTTCTTCTCTGGATATGTCCTTTAGTGTTCTCCTTTTGATACTGGAAGGAAGACAAAATATTATATGATTCACATGAAAGGAACATCAGAACAGAACAGGCAAATATTATATGATATCAAAAGTCAATGAAACTAAATATATCAAACCTTCTGCTTATGTATATTTGCCTCTTTGTCTTCTAACTGCCTCTGTTTTCTATGAAGCGTCTTTATAGCTTCACGCATTCCTTCGATATTCGTTACATGGTTTTCTTTCTGAAGTCGAAGATCTTCCATGTCACTTACATCCAGCCTTACTGTTTTTGCTTTTGTTTTCACATTCAAAAGTATAAGTAGAAAACAATTGATGGGTTTTGTAACTGTTTTCATCTCTAGTGTAGTTGACTACAAGTGGGCTAGAATACCTATCCATAGACTTTGGCAATCACATGGGATCCATACACACAGCCATAGGCATAGGCACGTCGGGTTTCATCGATCAGTTCAGAGAAAATAATCCAAAAGCATGGGCTATTACTAACTTGGCATATTTTTTAAATAGTAAAGAAACACATTTTTCATACTGACTTTAATATTTTCCCAGGCTTCAGCATGGACATCTGGCATCTATATTGAAAAAATGTAAGTAAGCTAGATTAGGGTTTTATATTGAAAAAATTTCAGTAAGAAACTGAAAGTAGTAAAAACTTGATACATAAAACTTAAGCTAGGAAATATACAAATGCTAGGGGTACTGAAATACATATCAGGACCCAAAAATTGAGGTACTAAAGCATTGTTTTGCTATTACTGCAGTTTTCTAATCTTACTAAAGACATGGGTAGCAGCTTAAAAACAGTACACCTTGTAAGCATATAAGAAATTAGTATTTTCCTCTCTTTTAAACATGACTATATGATTATGATCAGCTGTTTTAAATAGCCTGTGGTTATATGCCTGGTAACATGTTCAGTCTATTAGTGGGTTTGCATGTGCAAAAAAGCAAACCATCAAGTTAGCCATGGGTAACCAATTAGCATTTCCTTTCTTTTACCTCATAACAATCTGTGCAGAGAAGTCGTGCAGGGAAACTGAACTTCCTTCGTTATTGATTTGTGTCACCATTGTAGCGGGTCATACAATCTTTTAGCTGAAAGTTGGTTTACTTGTAATAAACACAGAATATATGTCTTGGTGTGATAAAAAACTAACCGAGCCTTCAACAATATCAACTCCCACGTAGTAGCCAACCTTGGCTTTATCCCACTTTATCAAATCACCTCCCTGTGTTACAAAACAGATCAACATAGGTCAATGGTTAACAGTTAACACCAACTTGACGCACGAGAACCAGAGCTCTTTCTACTATACAGTAACCGCAGGTGGCCACACGTACTTACCTTGACATGATCTGAGCTCTCCTGGTGTGGTGTGGTGTACCTTAGCTTTTCTCGTAGACTAGTCATGGGCTGTCTAGTGTTACATCCATCACATTATAGGCGGTGGTCCATTTTGAATCACCTTTTGCGCTATTAGTTTGTTGTCAAATCATTTTCCGCGGTCCACTTAGCGGTTTCATTAGGTAGTACATTAGACGTGTCGTGCATGCAATGGGCGATGGGGCTACTGTCAGGAATTGCTTTCCTCACTTCTTTTGTTGTAGCACTAGTACTTTATTCAGGCTAAAACAAATGACCACTTCTTTTCTTACACGTAGCTGATTTATTAGTGGCTGAAACTTTTGTTCCATTTTTCATTTCACCTTTACCTTGTTTATTCACCCTACAATAACTTTTTTTACTACTTTAGCCATTCTTACTTTCCTCAGTTTCTTATACTAACTCGAGGTGACGCTAATGTTGAATTCATCCTTTATAAATTGCCTTTTCAGGTTTGTTACAACTGAGCTGGCCAGTATTAACTATAATTGCTATCTTAATGTTGTACATATACATTCAATATGTCTCTTTACCTTCAGTTTAACACTGCCTACTACTACTGCCTATACTACTGCAGATGTGGCTGATGTTGGCTAGCTACTACTGCCTACTACTACCTTTGTTTACAGCAGTTGTTGTTTTTTTGCCAAATCTTCCCTCTCCTCGCCTCTCCTTTGTTTTGTCGATGATGAACTTGTCTAAGTCCATACATTAGATGGAATGTGAGCTGATGTTCTAAAACTTGTGAGGAACTTGGCATCATTACCAGCCGCCCTTACATTACCTTCTCCTACCTTCTCTGTTTTGATGCCTTTATGCTCCAAGTTCATGGGCAAATGATGATTGACATGTTTCTGAGGCCTCTTCTACTGCCTAAATTTTTTGTAATCTCTGCCTAGGTGTTATCTCTGCCTTTCAGTTTTGCACTACATTAGCAAAATACTGCAGCTAGCTTTCAGTTTTGCAGCAACCGTTTTGGTTTTGCAGCAATTTTGGTTTTGCAGCAAATACTGCTACTACTACTACTGCTGCTACTACTACTACTGCTACTACTGCCGCTGCTTCTACCGCTGCTACTACTACTACTGCTACTATTGCTGCTGCTGCTGCTACTACTACCACCACCACTACTACTACCACTACCACTACTACCACCACTACTACTACCACTACCACTACTACCACTACTACTACCACCACTACTACTACTACTACGACGACGACGACGACTACGACTACTACTACTACTACTACTTAGTATCTAAATCACACTTTGTATCTTGCATATAATAGAACCAAGCACGAAATGTCGTGGAAAGCAGGCAGTGCAGCCCGAGGCCTCGAGAATGATGAGCAGCCAACCCATGGAGAGCAAGAACTAGAGGACCAGCTCCATCAGGAGCAGTTGAATCTTGAGTTACAAAATGATCTAGAGGTGATGCTTACTCAGGAAGAGCAACTTGACGAGGAGGAAGGGGGAATAAGAGAAGACGAAAGTGATGACGAAGAGGAGGATGAAGGACCGTCTGAATATGAAAGTCCCGATGATCCACATCCAACTGAGAAAAGACGGATGCCAATGGAGGAGGATTTGGACAAAGATTTTAACCCTGACGAAGAGGTAGGGATAAAGCCAAAGTAGCTTGTCTAATCAGCTATAGCTTTGTTCGTGTTAACTCTACTAACATTTTTGACTTGTCATATGTACAGGTCCCTCTTAGACTTTCAAAAAGGCGACGTCGACGTCTAGCACATTTCCGGACACCAGAGGAAAGAGGAGCGGAGGCAAGAGTCATAGAGGCAGACATTGAGGCATCTGCTCCACAACCTCAGGGCACTACCACAGAGTCGACTGCCAAGCCAAAGAGGTCACAATGGGATAGAAAGCCAAACCAATATCCAAAGGAGGGGTGACCTATGTGATAAATGAGGTCAGGCCAGACGGGGCGATCCGTGATCCTCAAGAATACATAAGTAAATTCTGTAATGCGATCGGTGCCCTAATAAGAGATAGTTTGCACCCAGCAATCACTGGCTGGCCAAAAGTACCCGAGGAGAAGAAGAAGCACCTTTGGGATAACTTCCTGGTGAAAACTTTTAGGTTTCCAAAGGGAAAGGAAGAGCTTGCAAAAGATAATGCTTCTAAGATAATGGGAGAATGCTTTCGACGTTGGAGGTCGGAGCTAAACAGGTTCATCCAAACAGGGAGAATTCCCTTTCATAAGTATGGAAAGATAACTCCTACCCAATGGGAGACCCTCGTTGCTGAGAAGACTTCATCGGAAGCATTGGCACTCAGTGAGCGTAACAGGGAGCTGGCGAAGAAGAATCGACACCACCCTCGTCTAGGCCCTGGTGGCTATGCTGGCAAGAAGGAGCAATTTAGGAAGATGGACGAAGAGGTCGAAGCTTCTAGGAATACGTCATTGATGAACTTGAAGCCACGCGCTCGTCATTGGATATATGTGAGGAGTGTGGATTTAGTCAGTAGTGGTCTCAAGTTTAATTCCACGGAGACCGAAGAGGCAGTATCAAGGATAATGAAGTATGGCGAAGACAAGGTGAAGGGCACATTCCTTCCTTCCAGAGAAAGAGACGAGCTTAGCCTTGGCTTGGGAAACCCTGAGCACATAGGCCGGACCAGAGGGGTAGTAAAACATACGACATGGAAGCGTGGATTCCAGGCAGAGCAGCACATGTACAAGAAACATGACAGAGACCAAGCTTCTGAGCTTGAGCTCCAAGTGACAGCTCTAGTTGCAAAGGCATTGGAGGCGCAAGGATTATCTACGGAGCCACGGTCATAGATGGGACCACCGGGAGAACTGGCTCTAGTTGGCAGCCCTCTGTAACGTAACGGCCCTAATCCCATGGCCCACCGGTCCCTGTCATCCACTGACAGCCGAACTGATGTTCCGTGTGATTAAGACTGTTCGTCACCGGGCTGCATCAGCGCCCATTGTCCGCAGGATCATCTCACCATTCGGTTACAATACTTGGATACTTTTACAAATAACATCGGAATACAGAGCGGAAGACTTAAATAACATTAGTTTTACAAACCGAGTTTCCAAATAAGATTAAAGATGCAGTTATTACAAACCAAGTTCGGATAATAGAAATTGGAAATAGAAATAGGCAGCGTAGCGGAGTACAACGAAATAAAGATACTTGCAAACACCCAGCCCGAGGGTGCACAACTATTCTTCGGCCTCATCGGCCTCTTCCTGGACGATGGTCATGCAGCAGGGTGCAAGACACATCGGGGACTCAGTCATACCTGCAACATGGGTAACAAACCCTGAGTACTGGGGTACTCAACAAGACTTACCCGACTAAAGAAAAGGGGAGAAGACTCAGGAATGAGAGGCTTAGGGTAGTCAAGGTAAGGCTTAAGCAATATCAAGTATTTTGCAGAAAAGCGTTTTGCAAACCTTGTTCTATTTTTGGAAAGATTCAAGTATTCCTCAATTCTTCATTGTTCATGATTCATTTTACTTTTCAAAACATACCTAGTTGAGAACCACTCTCCGTTGACAGTCAGTGACCAAGTCTCCATAACCGAGGAGCAACGTTAATCCGGATAAATAATACTCAGCTGAGGATCCCTATCCACACTGCATATGTAGCACCCAAGCTTGCATATGTCAACTCGTCTACCACGATTCCTCCAAGATTGGGCTCGGTCCTACGCCACCCGGAAGTACAGTACACCACTCCTATCCAGGTACGACGACCGCGTGGGTACATGCTACTTCCGCCATCTCTCCACTCCCAGTGCGCGGTTGTCGGTCCAATAAAGGATTCCTCGGAGCCAGAGCTTTCCGAAGTATGTGAATAGTTGCAAGTCTTGACCAGCAGGCCCCCATACGGATGGTCCCAAAATTTTTCCGCCAGCAACAAGCACCTCGGGACTCTAACCCAAGAGTACAGGTTCTGTCGGTTTTTCAACCCTGTCCCGGCCGGTGTCAACTGTTGAGTCCCGGACTACAACATGACGGCACCGTACGCTCGGACAACCTTTCCTCGCTGTTGACTAGGTACGGATCAGATACCTAGCCAACAGTCGGGGAGTAAAGCCAAATTCCCATAAAAATTCTTTGAGTGATCACACTTTTGAAATTGGCATTTTTATTGCAAATCTATTGTATAGCATCACTAAGCATTTTGCAAATAGTTTTTAAACAGGGCAGGTGGATATTCTGGTGGAGCTAGACAATGCAGGTAATAGGTCATCATACAACTCTTATAACCTAATGCAGTAGTTTTAAATCAAAAGCATTTAAGTAAACTTTTGTGAAAACAGGGAAGGGTTAAATGCACCGGGGCTTGCCTTGAAGAGCAAAGAGGACAGGCTCGGGGTCGGCAGTGCAGGTGTCGGAACTTGGGGTCGCCTCGGGAGTAGGTTCGTCAGCGGCTGACTCGGCTTTGATGCCTTCTCCTTCGGTCACTATACGGATGCAATGATGTATGCTTATGAGGATGCTGACATGAACAATACAGCACATGACAAAACCACTGATTCTAGAGTACAACTTTCTATCGTGTAAGTAATTTCTAGAATGGACATAAAGTTACTTATCTCTACCCTTAAGCAAGATTAATCGAACTTATTAAACATCTTTTACCTGACCTAAACACAAGTCATTGCATGGCATCACAAATATCATAGACCAGTTGGGTGGGGGTCTATGAACAGCAAACAATCCCAAAGTCACATCACAGGGCATACAACATGAACCCTAAGTGCTTTTCTATTTTTCCTAATTATTTAAAAAAAGGTCATTTTATACAGTTCCTCCAAAAGGCCTCAAAATTCTACCAGAGACTAAGCATGACATAACTAGCACATAAAAATTTATCTCATAAATTTTGGAACTACACATGATTTTCTAAAAATCTAAAACCATCCATTTCTTAATTAAAAGAAGGATTTTTCATTTTCTAATTTTTGCAGAAAGGTAGAGTTTCTTATTTTTCTAAAATTCTACACAGTGCAAGGAGCATACCATATTTTTCTCAAGATTTATGGAACAACAGATTAATTCTCAAAAAAAAGAGAAAACAGAACACTATTCACATTTTTCAGAAAAAAAGAAAAGAGCATTGTGCTCCTTCTTCGCAGGGCTCGGGCGAAACGAAAAACGATCGCTTCGTCCGAGGCCTGGCTAGGAGGCTCGGGCGAGCCGGAAAACGATCGCTTCGTCCGAGGCCTGGCTAGGAGGCTCGGGCGAAACAGTGAACGGGTGTTTGCTTCGAGGCTCGAGACCTGGCTCGAGGCTCGGGCGAAACGGTGAGTGCGTGTCCGCTCGAGGCCTGGCTCGAGCGAAACGGTGAGTGTGCGTTCGCTCGAGGCCTGGCTCGAGCGAAGCGGTGATTGAGTGTTCGCTCGAGGCCTGGCTCGAGCTTGTGCTGGGAAAGCAGAGACCAGGGGGGCTTCGAGTACTCACCACGGATCGGGGGCGAGGGTCGGCGAGGTGGAACAAGGGTCGAAGGAGGAAACTCGACGGAGGCGGCGCCTCGGCGGAACTTCTCGGCGACGAGCGGCGTTCCGATGGCTCTGTCCACCAAGAGAGGGTTACCGATGTGCGGATAGGAGCGCAAGGAGGCAAGGAAGATGAAACAGGGGTCGGGGAAAGAAAATCACGGCCGGGGAGTAAATATTTCTCAAACCCGTGCTTACCGGTGTTTCGCCGGAGTTTGGGAAGATGGGGTTACGCCGGGCGATTGGAGGCGGCGGAGGTAAAATCGAGGGGATGGGAAGCTTCGCGAGCTCAAGGCGGAGCTTCTGAGCTAGGTGGTTGAGTGACGGAGGCTCTGGACTGAGCTGGCGATGATGGCAGAGGGGTTGAGGAACTCCGGCCAGCCGGAGGTTCCTTTTATAGCCGTGCGCGGGGGCGGATAAGCGTCGCGCGCAGGTGGATAAGAACGGGCGAAGCGTGCGCACTCGATTGCCTGAAGAAACAGGATGGGAGAGTCGCCCAGGGGCCGGGCGTGAGCTCGCCGACATTGTCCATGCGGCGGCGACTTGCTGGGAACTGTGGGGGACGGGCGAGGGTCAGCGCTTTGCGCGTGCGGGGCGGAATGATCACGCGGCCGCAGGCGGCAGGTCGGGAGCAGGCGAGTGGCAAACCAACGCGTGGCGCGCGCAGCTCCGGCGGGGTGGCCATGGCCGGGCCCCCCCTAGCTCTAGGTTGAAGATGAACAGGAGTAGGGTCTAGGGTTTGACTTTGAACTGATTTCTATATTTTGCAAATAACTCCCAAAATTTGAACTGAGCAGCAAAAACTCAAAACACCAAAGTTGTGCAGAAAAAAGAGATCTACAACTTTGTCAATATGAACATTTTCAAAATCCAAATATTTTTTAAATCACATTTGAAATTTGAAAAAGGGACACTTTTGGGATTTAAATAAATTCAAAATTACTTTTTAATTTTATACTGAAAGTTGAAATCTGTAAACATGCAAGTTGTTCCTTTTGTCAAAACCTATAACTTTGCTATTATACACTTTTTCTGAAACTCATTAGTTTTGAAATTATTTTGAAAACTAAAAAGGGGACAAAAACTGGAGTTTGAATGAATTTGAAATTACTTCAAACTTTGTACAGAAACTTGAAAATTTGTAAATACCAAAGTTGTTTCTCTTGATCAGATCTACAACTTTGCTTTTTGGACCAACTCCAAATTTTGAATCGTTTTTAAATTAATAAAAGAGGGGTAAAAACCAGAGTTTGGAAATCAGGGTTTTCCAAAAGGGATTTGAAATCTGTTTTTTTATTTTGGTTTTTTGAACACACAACAAAGCTTCAAGACACTAAACTGCACAAGAATTACACAAAGCTAGGCACAGAGGTGAAATTACCATTTTGCCCTTATAGGAGGATTTGGGCTTTTAGGGTTTTAGAAAAAAGGAATCACTACACACAAAATACCTTTAGCAAAGGTAAAGGCAAGCAATCATAAGACAAACATTAATGCATGACAAGAATGATTATGACTTAATATGATGACATGTCAGGTTAATTACAGATTAATCACCAGAGGTGTTACACCCTCCAAATGTTCCAAGCAGCCAGGGTTCCACTGCAGGCACAACCGTCGTCGATCGCATATGGGAGCCAACTAGTTGCACTTTGGTGGTCCTCGTCGGCAGGAAAAATACGGTGATGGAGGTGGCAACTGGTGTGGCACATCCTCCTGGTGGCAAGTGGCACAACAATTCCGTCCCGCAGGACTACACTCGGGTGGAGGTGCATACCGTGAAGAACGAGTTCACAACGTCGAAGATAGACTATGCAACTCCTAAAGGGCTGGATTTACTAGGAGAGGTCAAGAACCCGTTCATCCTCTGGCACAAACGGGACATTGTATTGAATGTTGCTTCCCCAACTCTGACTGATGTGCATCCGATGAGAGATGTGGAGGACGGGGAGATATTTTCACCGGCTTGTGACCACAACGGGCCAGACATGACACAACCTTCTCCAGCTCGTGCCGAGCAAGGCCATGATGACATGGCACAGCCTTCTCCATCTGTGGCCGAGCAAGGACATGATGAGATGCCACGGCCTTCTCTAGCTCGCGTCGAGCAAGGCCATGATGAAATGCAACAGTCTTCTCAACAAGCACAGCTGATACATGAACTAGTGGCTTCTAAGGGTGGGCATGCAGAAGATGAGGGTACGCCTGAATGGGAACTCAGGATGAAGTATCCCATCCATACAAGGACAGTATATGAGCCAATCTTGGACGTCACGTCGATTCATAAGTGGCATGCCCATGACCATTTCTAGCCTGTGAATCAACATAAACATGGTAGTGCACATGGCAGCGCACGTCCTTATGAGGAAGCCGTCAGTAGCAAACTCCACGAGGGGGTAAAGAAGTATCCCGATGTTGAAGCCATCAAATGGTCTAGTGATTGCCTGAAAGAATATGTGAGAGGCAAGAAGTTCCTACCAAACCGGATCATGCAGTGTATGCCACTTGGAATGAAAAAGTTCCATGATTGGTACTTATGTGCTATCCCAACGACACTCGATACCATACAGGCATCCATCCCTTCCGGCACGTTTGGAACCCCATATTCGGTAATCGCCTTCGGCTTCGGTGACATGCAGACTTGCTTCCACCTAGGAGAAATGGGCGTGAATCTAATTCGCACGTGGTGCCGGTAAGTAGTCTTTGCCTTCTCGATATGGTACCAATGTAACATTTGGACTTTATTGTAACTAACACAACACTCTGATTTGTAGAATGCAAGCGCACATTGTGAAACAGGTTCCAAGTTACAAATCTGGGTATGTAAACCCTCAACCTATAGCACAAACAAGATTTAAGTACCCCAAAAAGTGGAAACTGGATTGCAAAGAGCTAGATGTTGGAAAGACAGTGCAAGAAAAGGAGAAAATCTGGAGGGACAAGATAAGGGAAGAGTCCCTGAGGGTTGCCACATTCCTCTTTCACTGTTTCAAAAAACTCCAAAATAACACTACAATATACATACCAGAGAACTTCGAGTAAGTTCGACTCTATACTTAAGGCTTTGTTCGATACATTTCGTTTGATGCAAATTAAAGAGCTTATCTATTTCTTTCTTAGGTTAAGTGAAAACATGAATCACTGGATTTGTATATGTGTCAACGTCGAAAGGAGCATGGCAAGGGTCTTTGATCCAGCGGATGTTGCAGTAGAGTTATACAAAGACTTCATAGCGATTCTCAAGACATATGTATATCGACAATCCTCATTACCTTTTATGTCTTTATATATACTTGTAACGTTCACCTTTGGATACTAATAAGTTGCATTTTCTATAATCATTCTAACAGGGTATTTCGGTTCTATGTCAATCACCATAAGGGAAGGTGTGACCCTAACAGTAAGTGTGATTTGTATATCAAAACTCTATGTGCGGTAAGTGTCATTTACTCTAGTACTTTATTATGTCGTTGTGAATAGCATTACTTAACATCTCCATATATATACAGTGCCCCAAGCAAAGGCCAGGGAGTGTACATTGTGGATACTACGTATGTTGTATGATTAGTTGCAGGGGTCCGTACAGGAGACACCCCAACTTGGTAAGTTTGAACAGCTCTCGTAGTATGAAAAGTTCACATATGCTATGAGATACTAAACCTAAACTTGTTCTCTTGTAGTGGAAGGAAGAGAAAAACACTTCAAGGGACCCATACAAGGATGACGAGCTCCTAGAGATCGCCGGTGACCTTTGCAACTTCATATTGGACCAGATTATACATGTCAAAGGGAATTACCATAGCCTCATTTCTGAATTAGGTACAAATCCACTTCTCCAACACCTTCGTGAGACTGAAAGGCTAGCTCTAGGACGTTGATGAACTTTGAAATCGTTTGGACTTGTTAATTATAACTATGTGATGGACTTGTGAAGTGATGATGGAACTTGTATGGATGTAATGGACTTATGGGTGATGATGAAACTTGTATGGATGGATGGACTTGTATTAATTCTCTTATGTTTGTGGATGGAACTTGTATGGATGATGGAAACTTATATGGATGATGAACTTTGCACTTATCTTATGTATGGATTATATATATGTTGTGTTGTGGTTTGAATTATATATATATATATATGATGTGTTGTGGTTTAAATTATATAAATATTTATTTTTTTTTGCTGGAAAATGCACTGTAGGGGCGGCTCTAGATTGAACCGCCCCTACAGTATTCCTATAGGGGCGATCTAGAGCCGCCCCTACAGTGAGAGCCATTGTAGGGGCGGTTCAATCACCAGCCGCCCTTACAGTGGCTCTCACTGTAGGGGCGGCTGCACTGTAGGGGCGGCTGGTCCACCCACTGTAGGAGCGGTTGGGCCAGCCGCCCCTACAGTGCTTGTGAAGCCGCCCCTACAGTGCCCTGTTGGCATAGTGTCTCTGACGCACGCGAGCCTTACTCTGGTTATTCGTTGTCGTCATTTGGTACAAACTACTACTAATAATAATGGTATGAGCCCACACCGACTGAACCAGCGGCGAGCGGGCGAGCATGGCACCACCAATCTCCGCCCGGCGAGATCAGACCTCCACACCCACGAGCTGTCGAGCTCTACTCAGGCGATCTCTGCACCAGCTATGCGGTCGCGCGACCAACGACCTGCACACCGGCCGCGGCATTGACCTCCCGAGCACGGTTCGGTGCTGGTGGCCGAGTAGCGCTCATCGACCGACTAGGCATTGGCAGCGCTTGCGCCGACATTGAAGGAGGACTGGAGAGTTGGAGACAGGAGCGTAAGATCCACACTCCCACGACATCGGTGGCTTTGAGAGGCGCGACTTCTTGACGCCGATGTCGAGTCCCGAGACGGATCCCCGGACGGTGATGGTGGCTTGCAGGAGGACCTCGGTGGACGGCTAGGAAGAAAGCTGCCATATGGTGCCGGAGCCTGCTGGAGGGAGCGGCGATGTCTTGCCCGACTTCGCGTCCCCTCGCGGCCTTGCTCTGTCCGCCTCCATGCTGGCGGCTGGCCTCCACAACACGCCAGACGGAGGCGATGAGCCGAGCCCGAGCAATCGAGCATAGACGCAGAGGAGGACGCCGGCACGGAGGCGAATGGGCGGGACTGCATTGGAGCCGAGTAGGCACCGGTGAGCAGGATTTATTTTATAGGGAAAGGATAGGCATTTCAATTCAGGACGTTTGTGATGCCTAGTGGCCTAGTGGGGAGCGCAAGAGTCAGGAATGCATGATTGCAGCAGGAGATACGCACACATGCAAGCGACGGTAGTGGGTGAGGCTGCAAATCTGATGACGTGGCTTCATGACAAGCTAGAGAAATTAGATAGTGGAGTTCTTCTGTTTAGGTATAGTAGATATGATATACCCTTCAAAAATATGCCAAGCTATAAGGATTTGGCACGCCATGATTTTGGCTCTTATTTTTGGTTTGCTACCAAAATTTGTTAACCTCTCATAGGCTTCCCAAGGTTATAGTAAGTTTTTGTTTAATTTTTAGTTGCTAAATCTTTGAAATTACGGATTAAAGTCGGCTTTGTTCGGCATAACTTATGAGCCGGCGGATAAGCTGAAACGACTGATTTACTATGAAAGAAAAAAAAATATTGTTCTACGATTGACCGGCTTGTGGCTCAAGCGAAGAAATCCTTGAATTCTATTTGGCTGGATTTAAAATTGTTTGTATCTATTTGTACGACTGATTTCACAACCGGTTTATACAGATTTAAAACTGGCTGGCTTATAGCTCACGCTAACAAAGCCCAGGCAGGTCTAAAATCCGGTGAAACTAGGCTTACCTTTGCTATTAGGGAGATCAAACACAGTGTATGTATCCAAAATACAGAAGTGTGGTGGTCCACCTGCAGTTGGCCCCGGCAGACTCACAGCTAAGCATTAACCTAATCCAAACCCGCTGGCCCCACATGTCAGCAGTACAATGCTACTGGATCTGTTTACTCGAGTTCTACTGCTCTAGGCCAACCAGATAGTGAGAGAAAAGAACTGTAGATCAGTGATGTGACCTATCAGTGTCCTTCTCGCAATCTCTCTCATCACAAGAAAAAACCACTCTCTAGAGCCATAGAATTCTGACACGTCATTCACACTGATGCAGTTGTCCTACCACCGTGGCAGGTGCTAAGTCTTGATTGATAATATGACAGAACATGCCACACCATTGATACGGGCATGAGGGTTGTCGTGCAAATCCGTCTGCCACAACAGGCGTGGCTTGTCCTTTTTCTCTCCCTCTTTCCCTTCAACATTTTCATTTCTTCCTCCTCCGTGACTTGGTCGCCGCCCGCCACTAGACATGTCAATGGGACCCGTTCCCCGATTCCCCGCAGAGAATTCATCCATTAGGGGACGGGGATGGTACAAATATTATCCCCTGAGAAATTAAACGGGCAAGAAATCATCCCCATCGGGTATGACGGGGACGGGGATGGTATGCAGTTCCCCGTCCCCGTTCCCCACGGGGACCCGAAATGCTTAAGATTCATCTAAAAAGATCTAATTCCTATGTACATATACAAGACTATGTCTTATGTACATGTGGATTATAATAATTTTTTGAATACATATATCTATTGATTATTTAAAATCATGCATTATTTAATCATGTGTATTTGAGATCTATTGTCTTGTTTTGCTAAATGCCTATTTTATTATCATGTAGTATAATGTTGATGCGGGGATGGGGATCCCCGCGGGGATAAATCCCTGAGAGGGAACGGGGATGGAGAAGAAGTGTTTCCCGCGAGCCTTCACGAGGACGGAGATGGGGATGGGGCAATAACCCCGACCGAGAATTTCCTACCCGCCACCCCTGCCACAGTTGGCACTTCCACCATCGTCCGTCGCTGCCTTTCGCTCCTCCACACAGGGAGTTCATCCCTCGAGCTTGTTTGTCGCCTCCTCCCCCTCTTTCTCTCCCTCCCCCTCGGTTCCCTCCTCCACTGCAGTCACTGCCGACCCTTTCTTTGTTGATTGTCGTCAGGGGTGACACCGCCATGACCCCCTCTTTTAGACTACCCACAATATATTAAATAACGATGCTCAAACGAGGAGAGAGAACGTTGAAACGAAGAGAGAGAAGAATTCAACATCGATGCAACACACTGGACGGGCCGATGCTAAGACTAGAAAGCTCGATCATCAAGACATATAGATCATAGATGCATGGGTGCCGAAGCAAATAAAAAGTTATTTCACAAGCTTTTTTGACATCGCTCATATTGTGGGCAATCTTAGGCAACAGTGGCAGAACTAGGGGAGCTAGCAGGGGCCTTGCCCCCCTAAGTTTAGTACAAGTTTTTTAATACCTCTACAAACATTTGAATTTATAGCACAATAAAATAACAATTCACCTATTTTTATTAAAATATTATGATTTCTGGTTATAAGTAGTGTGAAAACATTTCAAAAAAAATTTGAGACATTTGTTCATATATATTTTATTACATTAAAGATCCCCCTTAAACAAAATCATTGGTTCAGTCACTGATATTGCCCCTTATTTTTTATGATTCTTAAAAATAGTATTAAAATAAGGCTAAAATAAAGATCATGTACGCTTGTCTTATCAGCCAAAATTAATCATGTTTTTCATCAATAGAATCCCACAAAAAATACCATCAGCTCTAATAACTTCTGCTGAATAGCCTAAAAATATTTGCCGTGTTTCAGGTAGTTGCTTAACGAGAGCGGCAAATACAGCTATGCCAGGTGGAGCTGAGATTGCCTCTCAACTTCCGTGTTCGCATGGGACATGACTGTAATCCCTACCGTCATTGCTGAAAGCCATTGGAACCAATTCGGTTATGATACTCCCTCCGTATAAAAAATAGATGACGTTTTGGACAACGATACGGTCTGCAAAATATAACATTGACTCTTTTTGTACAAAAAAAAATATTTATCAAAAAGTCATATATGAAAGTAATGTATATTTTATGAAAGTATTTTTTTTAAGACAAATCTATTCATATAATTTTTATATTTTCAAACTTAATAATTAAAAATTATTCATGATTTATATTTTCAATGTTTAATAAGTCTTACCTAAAACGTCATCTATTTTCTATACCGAGCAAGTACGTCAGATCTGGCCGACCACCTGTTGCCTCTCCGGCCAAGCCATCTGTGGATTTCTGGGATCTGAAGAAGTGAAGAGCCATCACTGTCGGCGATGCAACGAACGACAATCAGCGAGCACCTGGGCAGCTGCTGGGCTGGTATCCGTTACGGGGACAAGTTTGGCACCTCACGATCTGAACCGCGCCAATTCGTATTTGCCTCGTCTCTTCAGTCAGTTCCTGCTCGTTTTCTGCTTGCGCGGTTGCGCCTCCGTGTCCGGAGAGTTGTCCCCGCCCCCCGCCGCGACGTCGTTCCCCCGCTTCCTTTCTTACAAAGTCTTCTCGTCTTATCGGTTCGCGGGGATCCGCTGCCACCACCGACTCCGCATCCATACCTGTGCCCGTGGCGAACATCAGCCGCGTGTGCTTCGGTTCGAGCAACCGTCGCTGGTTCGCGGCACCAGCCAGCCGACGGGCTGAAGATCTCCGCGTCCCTGACTACCGTGAGATCCAGAGCGAATCAACCGTCGCCTTCACCACTTCGCTCTTTCGGTATTAAAATTTAGTTGAGGTCACTAGAACTGTGAATTGTAGGGTTAAAAGTGACTTTTAGTGGGGGTGTTTGGAACTTTAGTGACTAAAAGTGACTAAACTTTAGTGATTAAACTCTAGCGGTGAGACAAACACCCCCTAATATAGGTCCCAAACTTTTAAAAACGTATTTATGGGTCCCTAAAGTTGTCGGCAGGTGTCGTATAGGTCCCAAATTCCTAAAAACGTATTTCTAGGTTCCTAAAATTAGTTCGGGTGTCATCTAGGTCCCAATGGGCGCTTAACCGAACCATTAGCTGACATGGCAGGCTAACTCAGTGCTTATATAGACCTGACAGGTGAGACGTACACATCAGCGGTACACTTAGTTATTTTTTTAAAAAAATCATATCTTTTGCATATGATCTCGGATGGAGATGAATTATATATTAAAATTGTAGCCCTCGATGAGATCTACAACTTTTTAGTTTTAATATTTTTCATTTGAGATTCTTAATATGGTTAAAAGAGTAATATAGAGTTTCGCCAATATATTATTCGCGTACTGGAGTTTGTCATATAAAAAACTCATATCTCTCGTGTATGACAACAGATAAAAATACTTTATATGAATATTGTAGGTCTCAATAAGATATACAAATTCATAATTTTGAATTTTTTTATTTGAGGTCATTAAAATTGTAAAAGAAATAAAACAAAATTTCAGCAGCATATTAATCGCGTAGTAGAGCCTGTCATCCTAAAGAAATCATGTTCTCAAATACAGTGACAAATAAAGATAGTATATATATATATATATATATGCAAATTATAGTCACCGATGTGACCTATAAATTTATTATTTTGACAAACTCGAATACGTGAATAATAAGCTATTAAAACTTTATATTATTATTTTTGCCATCTGAACAATCTTAAATGAGAAATATTAAAACTAAAAAGTTATAGATCTCATCGAGGGCTACAACTTTCATATATAATTCGTCTTCATCCGAGATCGTATATAAACGTTGAGTCAGTCTGACACATCAGCTAATAGGTCGGATAAACATCCGTTGGGACCTAGATGATACCCGAACTAATTTCAGGGACCTAGAAATACGTTTTTAGGACTTTGGGACCTATATGACACCTGCCGACAACTTTATGGACCCAGAAATACGTTTTTAAAAGTTTAGGACCTATATGACACCTGTTGACAACTTTAAGGGCCATTTTAGTCGTATTAAAATTCCACCCCTCCCATTTCTGCTCCCCCACTTCCCCTAGCTCGATTCGATCCCCGGAGAAGAGCAAGCTAGCGGCAGCTAGGCGCAACCGACCAGCTACGCAACGCAACCATGGCTTCCGCTTCCTCGAATGCCAAGCAGAGCCTCTACCCGGATGTGGACCAGTCCCACCCTGATCTCAACACCCCCTTCTTCTGCGCGCCCACCACCTCCACCGGCGCAGGCACCGGCACGGGCAGCTCCCTCTACCCCACCATCGACCCCAACGAGCTCGCGAGAACCTCTTCCCCGAGACGGCGCACCACAGAGGAGACCGTTGTCGCCGTCCCCGGCGCGCAGCTCCACCTCGTCGACCCCGACCGCAGCCTCGACCTCGGCGCTGGCACGCTCTCCATCGTGCGCCTCCGCCAGGGGGGCCACTCCGTCGCCGTCCTCGCGCGCCTGGTCCCCGAGAAGCCCCACAACCGCCGCGGCCTCTTCCGCCTGTTTAGCAGCGGGCGGTCTGACGGTGGCGCCTGGTCCAGTGGCCGCTCACCCGCGATGTCGCCGCGGTCAAGCTCGACCCTGCGCACTACTTCTTCTCGCTCCATGTCCCGCACACGGAGCACCCGGACGACAAGGTGATAGAACTCTAAAAACTCCAAACTAGTGCTAGTAGGAAGCCCATAGCCTCCCTATAGCCCCTGCCACTCTATCGCCCAGCCATACAGCTACTCGCTGTCACCGAGCCAGCCGCCAGCGGCGCAAGTGCGCAAAGCCGAGCGCGAGAACCCACGAAACCAACCAAGAGCTCCGCCCCATTAAGCCAGGCAGGCGGAGGCAGGCCCGCCGCTGCATCACGCTTCGCGCTCCATCGTCGCTGGGCCTCTTCTCCCTGTAATGTCACTCCCCCGATGCCTGTCCGCAGCTCAGTGGCCATGACGACGACGGCCGCCCGAGTTCTCGTCGCCGTCGCCGTCGCCGACGATGGTTGGTGATCCCTTTCCTTTTTCTATTTCCATCTCTCTTTATTTCTTTCTTTTCTGATTTATTTATTTTTTCGTTAGTACCAAAAATTTTAGGCATGGGTCCAGGATTTGGACGCGGCGCGAGCGACCGGCCCATCGATTTGCCTCGAGGAGATAAAGGGCGACCCAGCTGGCCACTTGTGATAGGCTCCTCCGCCACTTCATCGGCTTTCCCTCAATCCAAAAAAAAAAAAAAAGATGCCGTCCACCCATCGGCAACCTTTCCTCATCCCTCGGCGCCCATGCCACCCGCCTGTTCGACCACCTGACGCCGCACCGCACCCCGGCCTGATGGCTCCTGCGCTCACCTCCATCCCGCCCTCCTTCCGTCCCTTCCCTTCCCCACTCCACCGTCGTGCCGCCACCGTCCTCTGCCGCGTCGGTAAGTCCGGCAAGGACTCCGCGGCGGATGATGCTGCCCCCAAGAAGAGGCCCAACCTCTTCGCGGACTTCGGGAAGCTGACGGATGCCACCTCCCTCATACCGGCGTTCCCGTCGTCCGCGGCGGGGTCGCTGTTCACGGGCGGTGGCAGGGGCAGGAAGGACCCGCAGATGGTGTTCGTTGCCGGCGCCTCGGGGCAGGCCGGGGTCCGCATCGCGCAGACCCTGCTGCGGCAGGGGTTTGCCGTGCGCGCTGGCGTCCCGGACCTAGCGTCAGCGCAGGAGCTAGCTCGGCTCGCGGCAGCATACCGGCTCATCTCCCCAGAGGAAGCGCGGCGTCTAAACGCGGTAGCGGCGGACTTCGATGACCCCGAGGCGATAGCCAAGTCCATCGGGCCCGCTGCGAAGGTGGTGGTCACCGTTGGCCCGGCCGAGAAGGGGCCAGAAGGTGGAGGCGTCACCACCGACGACGCGCTTCGGGTGGTCCAGGCCGCAGACCTTGCCAGCGTGGCACACGTGGTTGTCGTGTATGACGAGGGGAGCAGCGGCCTCGCCGGCGGTGGGTCCACTTACAATGTCCTCGACGGCTTCACGTCCTTCTTCTCCAACCTCTTCTCGCGAGTGCAGACGCTGACACTGAGCCAGTTCCTGGCCAAAGTGGTGGAGACCGATGTCAGGTATACACTAATGAAGGCTTCACTCACCGACGACTACACCCCTGAGAACTCCGACGCCCTGGTATTGGCCAAGGAGGGAGTATCGCCTAGCATCACCGGCAAAGTATATATATATATAGCTTATATAGAATTGATGACTTCCCAGTGCTCACTGTTTAAAGGTCTTCATTAATGTTGCATGAATGCTTTGTTCTTTTTTGTACCTCGTTAGGTATCAAGGTCACAGATTGCAGGCCTTGTAGCTGATGTCTTCTCCAATGTGGCAGTCGCCGAGAACAAAGTAAGGAAATTATATATCAATATATATCTGTCACTAATTGTAGTAATGTGGTAGTCTTGCAAATTGCAAGTCCTCACAATTTAGGGAAATTTAATATGCAATTTCTGTGTATGAATCCTTGGAATTGAATTCCTTCTAAGAAATTATAATTTAGGCACATATTAATTAAGTTGGTATGGTTGTACGTAGAATATACTTGTATACTATTATTAGTTATGCAAGCGAGATGCTTATATGTTGTATTTTTTACTATAGGCAAGTGAGTTAAAGACCGTGCTATAAGTTGATAAGTACAAACATAGTATGATAATCCATTAGCATCTCCGACCTAATGAATTTAAAATAGGCTTATGTCTTAACTTTAAAAATTGTGAAATTTTAAATATAGCTCAATCCATTAAGTAGATTCCAATTCCTTTAAAATGATGGGATCTAAACAGCGCCTTAGTGATTTTTATACAGTATTTAGTATTTATATACATCGAACATTTAAATGTGGGGCTTGTGCATGTTCATAATGGTTTAAAAGTAATACTTACTCCTTCCGTATAGAAAATAGATGACGTTTTGGACAAGGTTTCGTTCAAACATTGGGAATATAAATTATGAACAACTTTTAAACTATTGAGTTTGAAAATATAAAAACCATATGAATGGATTTGTCTTGAAAAATATTTTCATAAAAATATACATATATCACTTTTTGATAAATATTTTTAGTATAAAGAGAGTCAAAGTTATACTTTGGAGATCGTGTCGATGTCTAAAACGTCATATTTCCTATACGGAGGGAGTACCAGATAGCAATATTGAAAGTCCTACTTGCTTGT
The DNA here is from genome assembly GCA_009763385.1 of Coix lacryma-jobi var. lacryma-jobi. NCBI lineage: Eukaryota > Viridiplantae > Streptophyta > Magnoliopsida > Poales > Poaceae > Coix > Coix lacryma-jobi. The sequence goes on from CM019826.1 coordinate 43,776,178, forward strand.
CTCAATCTGTCGCGGAGAACTAGTCAATGTCGAATGTCATTGATGAGTGGGAAGCAATGAAGGCACGCAGCAGATAGAAATATATATGTTATGCATTTCTTTTGACTGGAACTTAATTCCTTATTAGGATTCACTAAATCATTAGTGTTGCAGGTTGAAGTTTGAAAATATTACGTATTCCATTGTACCATAATCGGTAGTAGCATCATGCTCGAAATCGCGAACACATGAAAAAATTTTATACTACAATTTGTATATGTAGTAGGAATGCAATTTTTTTATTCTCCATTACCATACATCACCACAATCTAATAGGATCTGCTTTTGCTCTATTCTTGTATAATATTGCTTTCTTAAGTTGACCTGCTATTTTAGAGAAAAGTCAAACTATCATTTCTAAATCTTTCTAGCTTCACGATGACAAATTTGCTTCTCTTTAATCACTGAACTTGTTTTCTGTTTCCGCTTTATGACTTGTATACCCATTATATGCAGTTATAGTGTCAATAGAAATTGAGTATGCCTATTCGGTTTTCTTTTTTATATATATCATTGGTGCTTCTTACTCAATTTGCACTTAAATTGGTGATAATTTTCTTATTTTCTAGGTCGTCGAAGTTTCAACTAGCTCATCAGCAAAAATGAAGCCCATAGCGGAGGCACTCATGTCAGTACCTATCACCTTTCCTAATTCACTGATTTGTTACTTAACTTGACTCTCATCTGTTATGGGGTCATGGCCCAATGTTTCCAAATCATCTAATCGATCCTAGTCTCCATCGCACCGATAAGGTGATTAAGAGCGCGCAAGGAGGAGGTTCTAAAATGTAATCTAATGTGATGCGCAACTTGTCATGCATGACAAAGATAATCAATAGTGATTTTATTCCAATAGATGGTAGATGCACTAACGAGTTTTGATAGAGCCTAATGCCTAGGATGCCCATGACGACAATGCCAAGTGGTGAAGGGGGTGTTGCAACAAGGGGCGCTGCCATGCTACGATTGGAGGGGTGCTGGGGGAAGTAGAGTTGTTGGAAGGCCGCATCGGAGCAGTGACGAGGGCGGTCGCTAGAGGTGTAGGTGTGCTAGAGTCAATCTCCTCGAGGATGGCTTCATTGTGGACCTCACCAAAGGAGGGGAATGGCTTGGAGCGCCAGAAGTGGGTGAATTTGTTGTTGAGGCCACACAACTCATTGAAGATGAGGGTGCAATCACGGATGACCTCACCCAGAGCATCAGCCATCCTATTCATCTTGCAGCAGTGGTCGTTAATCGACAGGTGGCCCTGCATGAAGACACAAAATTTGGCGTCAAGGCGAAGAGCATGAGTTTCGTGGTTACCGAGGGATTGCACCTCGACGGTGATCTAGGTATGGCGTGTTGTACCATTGCAGATGCAGGCGGACTCCATTAGTTCGGGAGAGAGCATGCTAGTACCCACGACAGGACGATGGTATTCATGCGCCGCTAGGATGGCACGATGAGGAAGGCGGGGTCGAAGAGCATGTAGTCGGCAAGGGCGTATCACTCCTGGGTGAGGAGGATGAGGTCATTTGAGTGGTTGTAGTGGGTGGACAAGGGTTCTAGAACCATAGGCACGAAGGCACGGATGTTCGGGACACCTGTCGCTTCTGCACGGAGATTGGTGATGGTGGCGGCCTCGTACTCGTGGACGTGGAGGTTGCCAGGTTGGCGGCAGTGCTGGCATCGTTGTGGACGCCGTTGTTGCCAACCATGTGGGAAGGCAGCATCATGACTGACGGCTACTGCATGCTCGAGATCGAAAGCGACCCGATGCTCCACCGTGATCCTAAGCTGCACGACGACGGCCTTTTCAGCATGTCAACCAAGTCCTGGCGAGCCTTCTCCTACGTGTGGCCTATATTGTTATAATATAACAATTCACTTTTTCACAGGAGGAGATACAAAGTAACCTTCTCATACATGTTGAGAAAACCCATATCCCACCAATACACAGTGGCATTGTTGCCTGTCTCAGAATCTAGGCTGATTCTTAGATTTTTGCTTTGGCGAGGTATAGACGAGGATTTTTTTTTTTTAATCCCAGTCCTAGCCTTCGCTCCCCGAGTCGACCTGAGGGGTGCTACTAAAGCCACCTAAACAACTTGGCTAGGCATCCATTCATAACTGGGGCTTGTTTATGTCGGCTTTTAGATTATAAATACTACAATTCACAATCTGCATACAAAGAAACCAGCCCTAAGTGCATAAATTTGGTTAAGAAAATATTAGAGGCAACTGTTTAATTCTTACTAGCAAAACATACACGTGCATTGCAATGAGAATACAATTTATTACCGGTGTTTGTACAATTTTTGTACAGTTTCAATGAGTTTGGTCCAACCTTAAATCAAATAAATTACGTATCAAAAATTGACAAGAGATTAAGTTTGACTCTTGAGTGTGTTTCTTATTAGTTTAAAAATAGTTGAATGTGAGCCAGATGCCTACAAGCATCGCGAATGGTTTCGGACAGCTGGGTAATATTGCTAGTGCAGTGTTAAGGAATGTTTTACATTGCAAAACTCAAAATGAGAAGAGTTTCGAGTAAAAAAAAACATTATTTTCAGTTTGCTAGTTGGAAAAAACCAAAATTTTCTCGTTGCCTCTTGCTTACCTGTTTGATGGTGGAAAAGGTAATCAGAAGATCTTTCCGTATATAAAGCTAATATAAAACCATTATCATGTATTTAAAGCAGTTCCAACTCAGAAACTACGAGGTAGTCTAAAAGAAACCATCTCTCCCAACGCCACTAGATTCTTCTAGTCATCTCATTCGATTCATCTCTTTCCCATCCTACTCTCTCTCAGGTCATAGTACGGCAGGAGCATGCACATGGCGGACCCTCCCGTGCTTGTGGCCAGCAAGGCGGAGGCTCCTATGCTCGCAGCTAGCAAGGCGACGCGTGGCTAGGAGGGCAACGTGAGAGCCACCTCGCAGTCGCAGCTGCGGATGTGGCCTCAGCCGTAGCGCAGGCGACGTGTAAGCGAGCCGAATGTGCGAGGGCTCGGTGACGAGCTGCGGTAGCAGTGGGCGCACTCGACTAGGGCCACTATTGAATAGGAAAGGAAGTGTACAATCCAGGAGACGGCGTCAGATAATTGTTGCTGGAGTATGGAGTGTTTAGTTGAGAGATGAAAAGTTTTTGGATATCACATCGAATGTTGCGGCACTAATTTAGTCTATTAAAAGTTAACTAATTAAAAAACAAATTTCATATTCCGTCAGGAAACCGTGGGACAAATTTATTAACACTAATTAATTCTTCATTAGCATATATTTACCGTAGCACAATATTATCAAATCATGAACTAATTAGGCTTAAAAAATCATCTCACAGAATTATCCCAATATGTGTAATTAATTATTTTTTAGTCTACAATTAATACTCTATATATGTGTCGAGACATATTATAGGTGAAAAGTTTTTAGGTGGAGAACTAACACACCTACCTCCGCATAATCCTCGAACTTAAAGGAAAAGAAAATTGGGAACGTATGCTATGCAAACTAGACTCCTGTGCAAATTATGCAAACTTTAATCAAGACCACATAAATCTAATCCGATGGCAGGTAATTTTAGCACTCAAACCCCCTCACTCATCCTATCCGGCTGTTGCAAAACACAAAACACCCCATGAGTGGAGGGGTTTGATTGCTAAAATTACCAACCATCAGATTAGATTTTTGTGGTCTTGATTTGAGTTTGCATAGTTTGCACAAAAGTCTAGTTTGCATAGCATACGTTCCTAAGAAAATTATAAAAATATAAAGCAGAAACCCAACAGAAAAAAATAATAATATGGCAACAGAGCAGCGAACCTGTGTCGAAGTCGCCGTCCGCCGCAGCCCGCTGGAGAGCTGCAACGCTGCCACAGGAAGATGATGGCTGCGGATCACGGGAACGTCGTTGAGTGATTGTTAACAGCACCGAGGGAGACTAGAGGAAGGGAGCGCCGGGAACCTTTCGGCGAGGAAGGATTGGGAAATTCGATTAGGGTTTTTGTTCATACAAATGTGTCTCTCTTTCTTACAGTCATAGCAGTCATAGCCTAAATACATAGACTAACTTGACACTAGGCCTTGCCGAGTCATAGCCTAAAGGCCTGTTTGGTTGGTGACCGTAACTTGCCACGCCTGACCTTCGGCAAACTGTGGCTGCCACAGAAAGTGTGGCGAGCAAAATTGAAGCCACACTTGTGGCAAAGTTTGACACGAAAATAAGTCTATGACGTGTGGGGCATGGTTCTGAGAAAGTGTGGCGTGCCATAGCTGTGGCAGTGAACCAAACGACTGCCAGAAAAACTGTGGCACGACGAATCTGTGGCATGGCAAGTTCTGGTCACCAACCAAACGGACCCTAAATACATAGACTAACTTGACACTAGGCCTTGCCCTCCTCTTGGGTCGGGTTGCCATGCCCTCGGCTTCTTCAGTAGGGGAGTCCCCTGGATGTGTGCTGCTGACATTCCCCTCCTCTTGAGACACATCGTGACCCCACGCTGGAGCACGCAGAAACTGCTGACGAAGAGTCTCGAGCGGCTCCCAGGTGGACATCGCCGGGGGCATGTGAGACCAGTGAATCAAGCCCTGCTCCACGGACTGATCGCCGGCAGTCCAGCGCTTCTGAAGGACAGCCACAGGAACCTGAAACTCCACAAGATCAGAAGGTAAAGCAGAAACCGATGCTTGGGAGCCAGACGACTTCTTCAGCTGAGAGATATGAAAAATTGGGTGGACGGAAAAGGAAGGCAGAAGCTCCAGACGATATGCAACAATGCCAATCCGTTCCAGCACGCGATAGGGCCCAAAAAACCGGAAAGCCAACTTCTGATGAGAACGTCGGGCTAAGGAGCTCTGCACATAAGGCTATAGCTTGAGAAATACCAAGTCCTCAACCTGGAAGGAATGGTCCAAGCGCTTCTTGTCCGCCCGTGTCTTCATACGTTGTTGGGCACGAAGGAGGTGCTGGCGGATCAGATCCTGCATCAAAGCATGTTCCTGCAGCCAATCTGGAATAGTCGGTCCGACCGAGGCGGAAGAAATGTCCAGGCCCAAGTGCCGCGACGGATGACTGTAGAGAACCTCAAAGGGCGAACGTCCCTGAGCAGAGTGCGAGCTTGAGTTGTACCAAAATTCTGCTGCGGACAACCACTAACTCCAGCGACGAGGGCAAGCGTGGATGAAACAACGGAGAAAAGTTTCCAAACACTGGTTAACGCGCTCCGTCTGGCCATCCGTTTGTGGGTGATAGGCCGAACTCATGCGTAACTCAACACCAGCAAGGCGGAACAGAGTTTGCCAGAACTTGCTTGTGAAGATGCGGTCTCTGTCAGAGATGATGGACAGGGGCAAACCGTTGAGACGGTAGACATTATCGAAGAACAGCTTGGCAACAGACTCAACAGCGAATGAGTGGCGCAAGGGCAGAAAATGCGCGAACTTAGAAAATTTGTCGACAACCGCCAGGATTGCATTGGTCATACCTGACAGAGGAAGCCCCTCCACAAAATCAATTGAAATGACTTCCCAAGAGGCCCGGGGAACCGACAATGGCTGCAACAAACCCGGGTACTTGGACCGATCAGGCTTTGCTTGAGCACAGATAGTACAGGACTGCACATAATTAAGAACATCAGTTCTCATGGAAGGCCAATAGAACAACTGCCGAAGCTTCTGCAAAGTGACGGGGGCCCTGGAATGTCCGCCAATTGGGCTGTTGTGTAACGCTGCCATGACGCGTTGGTGGAAGGGCTTATTGGAACCCAACCAAATCCTTTGCTTGAACAGAATAACACCATTGCGCAAGGAAAAGGGAGCAGACTCAGACTGATTAGGGCAAGTACATTGATCTTGTCTCATAGATAGTCTCATATAGTGCCACGTAATTTTAAGACAACTTAGTAGACGACATGTACAATAGTTTGTTTTTTAAGTTGTCTCATAGCAACTCATGATTCCTTAATTTATGGATAGAATAAAAATAAATTGTGAGTTGCATGACAACAACAACTCATACAATGGTAGAATAGTTATCTCATAGTCCTAAATTTTAGCTCATGAGGTGGTTGTTCCGCGAAACAATGACCTCTTCCTCTTTCGCTTCTCTCTTTCCTCCACATTAGCAAAAATCCTATGTGACACTGCATAAGACAATGTACGAGACAGCTGACGTGTAGCAATGTACCTGCCCTTAAAGGCCAGCTTGGCCAAAAGGGACTGAGCGTCAGCATCCGAAGTATACCACTGTTGCAGTTCAAGCAACCACTCATGTACTAGTGATGAAATTGCAAGCGCCTCATCAGAGTGTGAACGGCGGGAGAGGGCATCAGGGACACCATTTTCCGAGCCACGTCTGTACCGAATGCTGTAGCGAAGTCCCAACAACTTAGAACGCCTTTTGTTGCCAGGGGGTGTGGAGTCGCTGCTCATTGAGGTGGATCAGACTGCGATGATCCGTGTGGATGACAAATTCACCTTGCAAGAGATAATGCCGCCATTGATCGACTGCCATAACAATCGCTACATATTGCTTCTCGTACGCTGACAGCCCGAAGTTGCGAGGGCTCGGGGGTTTACTCAGGAAGGCCAGCGGGTGCCCATTCTGTAACAGCACAACGCCTACTCCGGTTCCAGAGGCATCAGTCTCGATGTGGAAGGGCTGAGAGAAATCCGGAAGCGCGAGCACTGGTGCAGAGCTAAGGGCAGACTTGAGAGCCAGAAATGCAGCCTGGTGGATGGAGGTCCATACGAACAGTGTGTCTTTCTTGAGCAGTTCGGTCAGGGGCTTGGCAATGAGGCCGAAATGCCGGATGAATTTACGGTAATAGCCAACGAGCCCCAAGAATCCCCGAAGTTCCTCGACCGCCGTAGGAACAGGCCACTGATCAATGGCACAGACCTTGGCTGGATCAGTGGAGAGGCCCTGCTCATTGATGGTATGTCCCAAGTACGAGACCGAACGCTGCGCGAACTTGCATTTAGACAACTTGATCTTCCAACTGTCGGCTGCCAACCATTTGAACACAACAGCGAGGTGACCCAGGTGCTCCTCATACGTGCGGCTGTAGACCAAAATGTCATCAAAAAATACAATGACAAATTTACGCAGACCCGGTGCTAATGTAGCATTCATAGCCCCCTGAAATGTACCCGGAGCACCGGTGAGTCTGAACGCCATGACGCGAAACTCATATTGGCCGAGATGTGTCTGAAAGGCTGTCTTATGTTCTTCGCCGGGGTGTAGCAAAATTTGATGGAAACCAGCACGCAAGTCCAGGTTGGAAAACCAGCTGGCATGCGAGAGCTCGTCCATGAGCTGATCAAATACAAGTACTGGAAACTTGGATTTGGCAGTAACAGCATTGAGCAGCCGAAAATCCACACAAAAGCGATAGGATCCGTCCTTCTTTTTGACCAGCAGCACTGAAGAGGAAAAGGAACTGACATTAGGCTGGATTAACCCTTGGGACAGCATATCAGCCACCTGGCGTTCAAGCTCATCTTTCAGCCCAGGAGGATAACGGTACGGGCGGTTAAATACCGGTTGTGCCCCAGGAATTAGAGGAATACGATGGTTGCAGGCTCGGGAAGGCGGTAACTCAGTTGGAGCAACAACAACTGCTCAAATTGTTGCAACAACTGCATAATTTCAGGTGGAGCCTCTAGAGCTTGGACCTCAGAAACAGGTTCCTGAACTGCACAAAGTTGCAAGAACAGATGGGATGGACTGACTGAATGAAGGCCTTGTAATAGAACAAACTGTCCTTGATAAGGAATTGCCAGCCACTTCTGAAGCCAGTGAATCTGCATGGGACTATGAGTCTCGAGCCAATCCATACCCACAATGACATCATAATTTGTCAATGGCAGTACCCGGAAATTAGAGTGGAAACAACACTGATCAACACACCACTGTAAGTTCTGCAGAATACCAGGGCTATCAAGAATGCCACCGCCTGCCACCTGCACTTGGGATGGAGAAGCCACAAATGGAAACCCGTTGAGCTGCTGAGCCACAGACGCACTGAGAAAAGAGACAGAACTGCCCGAATCAACGAGAATCCGAACTGGAAGCTGCTGCACAAACCCTTGAAGCTGAATTGCACGGGTAGGAGGGGCACCAGACAGAGCAGCCTTAGACACAGCTAATAGCAATTGTTTAGTACCTTCGTCAGTTGAATCTTCCACCACTAGCAGCTCCTCTTGGTCATCAAAATCACGCCACAGAGCTTCCATAGCCATAAGGACATCAGGAGGGCAACGATGGTCGCGTGACCACTTGCCCGCGCATTTGAAGCAAAGCCCCATCGCCCGACAGTAGGTCTTGACTGATTGCAACGTGTCCTCCGAATGTGCCGGGGTAGCAGCCACCGGCGGGGGGCACCCAGGCACCTTGTCCGACTTGGGCGGGGGTGCCGGCAGTGGCAGGGCAGACCGCAGCGCCGGGATAGCCTTGAAGGAAGAAGACCAATCACCACTACACGTCGGCTTGGACGCAGCAGGGGCTACCTCTTCCTGTAAAAGAGCAAGACGACAAGCAGTATCGAAGTTTGGTGGACGCTGAACAACAACGACAACACGAATATCATGGCGAAGCCCATCCATGAAACGAGTAGTAAAGAACAGGGGATCAGATGAAGGGGAATAAGCAGTCAATTGATCCACCAGTTCCGAAAATGCAGACATAATCAGAGACAGTGGTCTGCTGACGGATATTGAACAATTGGCGGAGGAGAGACTCGTGCTGGTCATGATCGAAACGATCATGCATCAACTGATAGAAGGACTCCCAAGTGGCCGAAGGCAACTGGGAAGAGATAGACTGATACCAGCGAGCCGCAGCGCCCTCCATGTAATGTTCAACCAAACTAACCCAGAACGACGCATGAATATCATAAGTAATAAAATACTTCTCACAAAGAGAGTGCCAGCGGCGAGGATTTTCGCCGTTAAATTTGGGAAACGGTAACTTAGGAAGACGACCTGGATTTAGCCGATGGTTGGTGGAGTCCGGAGGTCGAGGCGGAAGGAAGCGAGGTTGTGTATGATGAAAACTATCGGTGTAGGGGGAATGATGGTGGGGAAACGGATAAACTGGGTGGCCATCGTGCTGACTCTGAGAATGAAAAATCGGAGGAGAAGGTTCAGGAGAATAGAACGTACCCTTGGTCGGGACAGGGATCCAGGTCGAGACGACCCCGGGTCCTGTATCCCGTGTAAACGATTCCACGCGGTGCCCAACAACGGGCGGTTCGGCGGCGCGCCCAGCGGATGGATGTGCGGCCGCCTTGGTTGAAGAAGAGTAGGTGTTGAAGCGGTGCGGTGTTTCCTCGAACACGTTGCGGTCGTGCGGCTGGACAAGCTTGCGGACGGAGAGCCGGATGTCGTCGAGAGCACCATCCACGCAAGGACGCCACTCGTGCAGGGCCGCCGCCGCTGTCTCGAGCGACGCCACGCGAGCGTCACGCTCATCCTCCATGTGGGCGACGCGCAGGGACTCCAGATCCAGGAGGCGGTTGGAGAAGTCGGCATCCCTGTCGATGTAGCTGGCTTCGAGGGAGGCGAGGCGACTCTCGACCGCGGCAACTTGCGGATCGGTCGGCGTAGCTTCTAGGTCAGCGATGCGGCGCGTGAGGTCGGTGTTCACCGCATCCTGGGCTGCTGCAAGTTCGTCGAAGCGGGAGTCCACGGCCTCGGCGCGAGTGGAGAGGTTGCGCTCCAAGGCAGTGAAGCGGTGTTCCTGCTCGTCGAAGCAGCGATTCAGGCCGGACACCTCATCCAGGATGAGCTTGAGATTGGGATCCATGGCCCCCCGAGAACGCTGAAATCTAGTTTAGTGGAAGTGAGAAGAAGAGGAATCCAGGGTCGGAACAGGATCTGAACCAATTTGTTAACAACACCGAGGGAGACTGGAGGAGAGGGAAGGGAGCGCCGGGAACCTTCGGGCGAGGAAGGATTGGGGAATTCGATCGGGCTTGTTTGGATGTATATGTATATGTATTTAGCTTTATCCACGAGTGTTGGACTGTATTTGAACTAAGTTCCACTCTAATCCATGTCATTTGAGGTAGATACATGCACATCAACCATCAAACAAGTCCTTGGGTTTTTGTTCATACAGATGTGTCTCCCTTTCTTACAGTCATAGCGTAAATACATAGACTACTTGGACCACTCTGGGCCGGACAACTTGACACTGGGCCTTGCCCTCCTCTTGGGCTGGGTTGCCACGCCCTCGGCTTCTTCAGTAGGGGAGTCCCCTGGATGTGTGCTGCTGACAGGGACCTCCCCGACCACCTCTATCCACGACGTTCTGATCTGCCTTCTGAGCGACGCCAACATGGGGCGCACTAGCGTCCTCTCCCGCCGGCCGCCGCATGTGAAGCCACCTCCACGAAGCGTGGGCCATTTAAGACACAACAATCATATATGATGAAATACATATTCCCTCTATATCCATATTAGTTATCGTTTTAGACAAGATTAAGTTAAACACTAAGAATCTAAATCATAATTAACTATTAAGTTTCTAAGTTTGTAAATATAAAAATTATATAAATAGATTTGCCTTGAAAAATACTTTCATAAAAGTATACATATATCATTTTTCCATAAATATTTTTATAAAAACATTAGGTCAAAGTTGTGGTTTGAGACTGTGTTGCTGTCCTAAACGACAACTAATACGAGTACGGAGGGAGTAGAAGACAATAGCCTATATAATATTTAAAGAAAAGATTATTTTATGATATACCCTCTTTGTTCCAAATTATTAATCGATTTAATTTTTTTTGGTATATCGGTTTTGCTATGTATCTAGATATATTGTTATATCTAGATACTTCATCTCAAATTGTAAGTGGTATGACTTTTCTAAGCTCAACTTGGACCACTCGTCTTATTAAAAAAATTATACAAAATAACACTTCTTTTTGTTGTGGCTTACTTTATTAATAAAACTTCTTCGAAAATGACTTAAATTTGACTATATTTGAATAATTTTTTTGAATAAGACGAGTTATGAAACTTGATGCCAAAAAACTCAAACGACCTACAATTTGGAACGGAGGAAGTACATAGCAAAGTAGAAAAATTTAATTAGCACAAGGTCTTTGACTTTAGAAAAATATCACGATAATAATAGAAACAAAGGACGACATCAAAAAAGAATATAAAGACTAGTCCTAAATAATATAGGTGCAGTTAGAGATCACTATGATCAAGAGACAATAAACAAGCAAAATACTAACTATATTCGTTAACTAGCTATAGAATTGTAACAAATATAAAAAATAAAAGAAATAAATAATAAATAGAAATACTAATCCTAGATTGTTATGGAAGAAGAATAAACAATTAAACCACTGATTAACATTATTATCTTGTAAATCGAATGATTAACTAGCTAACTAAGGAGGGAGTATTGTGGAGGCAACCATACGTCTGGGGTATCAGGCCCCCTCAGCTCCTCCCTCCCTCGGCCACAGAGCTCTCACCCTCTGCTACTGGAGCCCCTTGGACGTCGACGCGACCTTAGACCGCATTCAGATTGCTTTGTTGTACAACTCGCGCCATGTCACGGTGGAGCATGTTTGTTCGTCGCTGTAATTCGCCTCTAAGCATCTAGCTGGTGAGCTCCATGTCTTGCTGTTGCTGACATTGCACATGGAGGAGGCCGTGCTTCCTGTATGGAGGTTCATGGCCATCAGCTTAGCATCCGTGGAGTATATTCCGCGCCTGCTACGCCGGCATTTCGAGCTGCGCCCTCTGGCGTATTCGCCTGACGACATGGAGTTCCGAGAACTTATTTTTAGAAAATTTTATTCCTATTTGGTTAGTAATAGGTCAGATGAATCTATTTAGATTAGAATTATGGCCCATTTGGATCCTTGGAATTAAATTCATTTTAAAAATCATAATTTAGATACATATTACTTAAGCTAATATAATTGTATATGGATTATATTTACATATTATTGTTGGTTATACGAGATATATACTTATGTATTGTATTTCTATCGTAGAGGGTTGAGTTGAAGAGATTGTTATAAATTGCAAAGTAGAAATATAACATGGTGATCTATAGAACTCATTTTTTTCTCCCACCCTATGAATTTAAGATAAGTTTATATGTGTACTTTGGAAAGTGATGGAATGTTAAATTCTAAGACAAATAACCTAGTAGTTTATTGAATAGATTCCGATTCCTACAAATGAGGGGATTCAAACTGCCCCTTAGGGATTTCTACTTAAGCTCCACATTCATATAGATTATCGTTGCGTCAGCCTAACGTGTTGCGCACACGAATCCAACGTGTGTGCCATCCTACGTGTTTCGAGTTGGAATCTGTACATCCTTAGACGCGAGTTGTTCTAACACGTATGATCACGGATAAAATATATTTTGGAATCGGACTCCGTGTCGAATATATTTAAAATTGGACTCCTTATTACCCTAGATAAAAAGTATATATTATAACTCGTATGAGCACTGATTATTATTGTTATTTAAATATATAAGTCCGGTAGTCAGAGAGACAGACAAAAAAAAATGGGTGGATGAAAAAAAGATTGACGAAAAGATATAGATTTGTTTGGTTTACAGTGGTTATAATAAGGGCGTTGATGTATTGTTTTTATGGGCACGTCTTACGCGAACGTCTAAAGTTAAGATACAATCTCTAATCTTATAAATAATTTAACCATCACAAATGTTCTTTTGTATTTACTTGTTACATTTCCTTATTGTGTCACAAAATTTCAGGTATTCTGGTTAAGTGTTTAATAATTATTAGCTTTTGACGTTCATAATTGCAGTGTTGTTGTTCATGAATCGTCGATTTGATTGACCAGTAGACAATTATCTGCTCTTAGGTGTTTGAAATTCATGATTACGTACGTGAACTTCAGCATAATCTTAAGATTCATTACTTACTCAGTTTGTACATGCACGTTCTCTCTACAGAGCTATCCCTGAAGACAGTAGAAGAACGGAGTATCAAGAAGCTGCTGCGAAAGCACAAGCCAAAGAGGAAGCCTTGGCCTCAAAACGAACTAACGAAGCTGAAGCGGCTGCCAGTAAAATTGAAACTGACCTGAAGAAGGCACCCTTAGAAGATGCAGCTGCTACTGCTAGCCCGGTGAACGAGGCCCAAGCCTCTCTAGAGAACCTCTTGAGTATACCCAAAGTGATCAGTACAGATTTTTGGGAGAAGTTCAGCACACAGCTGGGCGAAGTGACGACTCCTCGAACCTCGCTAGAAAAGGAAGCAAAGGCACAAATAGCCACAGTGCGAGGCCAGGAAAAAGCAAAGAAGCTGGCACCACAGATTGCCACTGTGAAGCCAGCAGCGCAAAAAGTGAAGACACAGTTGAAGCAGCCGGATCCCAAACCAGAAGTGAGACCAGTGTTTGGTGGCCTCTTCAAACAAGAAACTATGTACGTGGATGATGACTAAACAAGGAGAGCCATTTTATTGTTTACGTGATTTTTGTTCAACGCCTTGATGTACTGTTGGAATAGGAACCCTTTAAAGCTGTATAAAATTTGGCTATAAGAACCCATTTGTCCATGGATGAAGAATGATCATGTGTTTGTCACCGATAAGTATCTACGATAGCGGGATAGTATGGGTTGAACTTGCGTTCATCGGAGTCACCGAAGCAGGTTCCGCCGCCGCCTTCGTTGGCTCTGCCGATCGGCGCCTTAGCCGAATACAAGTCAGGTGTTTCTTCCCCTCACGAGCTCTGTTTTAAATAGTTAAATGGTCTACTGGGCCCATCTCATGGCCACGCAGGGCCGGCTACTCTTGGGTTAGGCCTGCTGGCCCTCTTGGATGGAGGCCTCTTCCCTTCATCAGTATTTTCGATAGACATTACACTCTATTCAACTTATGGCAGGTTCATTCTTTTAACACCCTCCCGTCCTTGAAAAACAGCTTGACCCCAAGCCGAACCTCGAGGAAACTGTTGTCGTAGAGCATCTTCATCTTCCCAAGTGAAGAGTTCTAGTGGTGTACGGGACCAATGAACAAGCACTTGGGTTGTGTCTTCTCGTGAAGAAGATGAAGACAACGATCTAGAATCTCCAAAGGAACCTAAGACTATCTGAAGAAGGTGGTAATACGGAACATACCATAGTTGTAGCAGGAACAACTTTCTTAAGTTGTGATACATGAAAGGTAGGGTGAATTCTGGAACCAGCTGGTAATTGCAGTGTATATGGTTGCAGTCTAAGGTAAACAAGATCCCCCCCCCCAGAAAATGCTCGATCAGACCGATGCTTGTCGGCTTGTGTTTTCATTTTCTTTTGAGCACGAAGTAAATGCTGATGTAATGGTTGTTGCATAAGAGCTCTGTCTTGAATTCACTCATCTAGGTCTTCTATCTGACAATTTTCAATGTCAATACTGTCAAGGTTCCTGACCATATAACACATAAAATGGTGTCTTGTTCAAGGAACTGTGGAAGGATGTGTTATACCAGAATTCTGCTAGAGAAAGCCACTGAGACCACTTAGTTGGGCAAGCATGGACAAAAAAGCGCAAATAAGTTTCAAGACATTGATTGACACGCTCAGTTTGACCATCAGTTTGTGGGTGATAGGCAGAACTCAAACGAAGTTCCATTCCAGTGAATTTGAACAAAGTCTGCCATAAGGTACTAGTAAAAACCTTGTCTCTGTCTGAGATCATTGCCAAAGGAAAGGCATGAAGCTTGAAAATAGAATCCATATAATGAAAAGCCACTTGCATTGCAGTGAAAGGATGAGACAAGGGTATAAATTGTGTGAAAGGACCGTGACGCCTAAGAGGGGGGGGGGGTGAATTAGGCAACTTAAAACTTCTACTCTTAACTAAGGCATCTAATTTCCACCTAGTCAAAACCTATGCAAGAAAGTAAACTATCTAATGTGCAACAAAGATTTTGCTATGTGTGTTTGCTATCTCTACCGCAAAAGGAGTTATGCAACCTAGTTTCCAAACCTATCAACTAGCAAGAGTAAACTAGGAAAGGTAAAGCACATGAGCTAGGTAACAATATAAATGCGGAAGCTAAAGAGTGTGATAGAGATGCAAACTCCCGTCGACGACTCCGGTATTTTTACCGAGGTATCGAGGAGCGCGCAAGCTTTCCCCTAGTCCTCGTTGGAGCCCCTCGCAAGGAATCCCTCGCACGGGCCAAGCTCCCGGTCGGGTAACTCCATGGATAGCTCCGGGCCTTCCCCACAAGCAAGTGGGTCTCCGGTTAAGCCACTCGTGGCAAAGCCTCTCCCGGATGCTCCCCGCCGTCTTCACTATCAAGTTTCCGGCCGAAACGCCGCGGGCCTTGTTCCCTTCGGTACACGGAGGCGGCCACACCACAAACGCGGTTGATGTGATCTTGCAAGACTACAAGCCCCGCCGATGTACAACAACGGTGCGCGCAAGCACCGGTAGTCAAGAGGTTTTCAACCTCACTAAACACTAGGCCTAACACCTAGAGCAAGCGCAAAGCGATGGTCTAACTAGCTTAAGCACTTCGCAAAGCACATACACTGATCACCGAGTATATCACTTGAGCACTTTGGTGGCTAGAGCAACTAAATATGTGTCTATGCACTTGGTATACTTCCTTGAGCTCAAACCTAATAGAGTCGTTTGGAGAAAGTCATGGACTTCACAGCGGACCATCGGACGCTGGAGTCGTGACCATCAGACGCGTCCGATGCTCCTTTAACGGCTAGATGCCAGCCTGACACTGTGTCGCAACGGCTAGTCAGCGTCCGATGGTTGATCAACGGACGCGTCCGTTGCTCACAGAGCCTCTCTGGAACCTCTCTGTATGGTCATCAGACGCAGGGTCCTGTAGCGTCCGATGTTAGCACCGGAGCGTCCGATGCTCGCTATGCAGGGTTGCACAGTGTCACAGTCGCGTCCGATGCCTCGGTCTTCAGCGTCCGATGCCACTGCTGGCGCTGACACGAGCTAGGGTTTACCAACGGAGCATCCGATGCCTGCGTGGGCAGCGTCCGATGCAGCGTCTGATGCACTTCCTTGCTTCGTTTCTTCGTGATTTCTTGCGCCGTCTTGGTTCCATTCTTGTGCCTTGGACTATGCTTGATCTGGAGAGTCTTCTTTGAGCTTCAAATGTCTTGCTTGAGGTGTTGATCATCGGATCACCATGTCGCCTTAGTCCAAGTCACATTTGCACCCTATTGGACTACAAAACAAATACTTGCAAACGTATTAGTCCAATTTGGTTATGTTGTTCATCAAACACCAAAATCCGAAGTTAAATGGTCCGAGGTCCATTTTCCTTACAATCTCCCCCTTTTTGGTGATTGATGACAACACGACCAAAACAAGCAAATAATAGATACATAATTTAAAATGCAATCTACTTGCGAGGATGTAATGCACAGGCAAGATCATATGGTGTTTAAAAGATACCAAATTGAACCAAATCTAATCTAACATATCTCGCCTTTGCCATAGAGTCTCACTGAGTGACTTTATGGATTAGGGCTCCCTCTAACTCCATAAATCACTTCCTCCCTTTTTGAACCATTCCCATGAAAAATAACCATAGAATTTTGAAAATTTGATTTTGGTTATTTTGTTTGTTTTAGTTTGGGCTTGATTTTGGTCCCTACACATTCTCCCCCTTTGGAATCAAACACTGAAAAGGAAGACATTAAAGCTCAAGAGAGGAAACATTATATAAGCTAAAACTCCCCCTAAGCATATGCATACATATGATGTAAGGCAAAAGTATATGCATAACCGTCAAATTAAAGCACAAAGGAGTTTAATCTATATAATGCATGGAGAAAGCATATAAGAGTATCAAATTGGAATCAGCATAATGATATTGGTTAGGAATATCACATGTAGATGCCAATTGGATTATCACCATACATGATGCTTGTCTCCGAGAACTCCATTTTCCTTGCAATGAGACTACTACACACATGATAATCTTGAAAGTAGTGTTAGTCTCAAAGCTTCCAAATTGTAGGGTAAACTCCCCCTAAAAGTGTGCATACAAGTTTGAAATACTTGTAGGAGACATGCACATTGACTTGTAAGGTCAAACTACCATTTTCCATATTGATATTACAAGTGTGCCATCAATTGAAGATGGTAATTGGGGTAGTTTATCTAAAATTCAGACTTTGGCACATATAAGATAAATACAAAGTAAAAGAAGCTATGTGCCGTGATTCTAACCAATTAAAACCATGTAGAATTGCTCTAATAATGTGAGAGATACCGAGCAAAACTACCATATGATAAGCCTAATTTGCATGCCAAAGGATATGAACATACCAATGCAAACATAGGTAAGGAAAGGAACTAGATGTTAAATGTAATTGCAAGACATTATACCAAATGAAAGTAATTGCAAGAATTCAAATCTAGTTACCTAATCATGGGAGGGGGAACTTGGGTCCATAGTACCTACTAACATACTTGGCAATAACATGATCCAAAGTGGTGCACCCCATGATATGCCCCCAAAACTTTGCCAAGTCTCCAAATTCCCCGTTGCTAATTTGGCTACTCACTTCCCTTTCGGGACCCAAACCTTTTTGGTGCTCTTCATGGTTGAGATGATGTCCTTAGGCACCCAAATGCGTTTGGCCCCATTGTTGGCTTGCTTGTTCACCTTGATGGCCACCACCTTGTCATTCTTCTTCTTCTTCAAAAGATAAGGTGTGGAGGCCTTCTTGTTCACCTTGTTGGTGTAGGTGTTGGAGAGCTTGCTTGTTTGCTTTTTGTTTTTCTCTTTCTTCTTTTCTCCCCCATGCTTCACCTTGCACTCATAGGACTTGTGGCCTTCCTTGTGGCAAAGGTAACAAACCACGGTTTGCTCCTCATCAAGCTTCTTCACTCCCTTCTTGGTGTTATCTTGATGAGTTCGGGTTTGCTTTGCCTTGCCTTTTACTTGGGTCAAGTCCTTGGTGAGGCGAGCCACTTCTTGCTTTAGTAGCTCATTCTCCATTGCAACTTCTTGTGTACATGTTTCTACAATGACATTCTCAACACAAGCTTGTTTGCACATGGGTGAGTTTAAATCAAGTAAATCAATGCAAGAAGTAGAGGCATCCTTTTTAGGCATATTAAAGATTGATTTTTCAATTTTAGGTGCCTTGGAGGGGTTTGCTCCGATGGTTTCAAGATTAGCAACTTTGTTAGTTAGCTCATCACAATGCTTGCACATAATTTCCATTTTAGCAAGCAAGCTTTTGTAAGCATCTTGTGTGCTAGCTAACTTTGCTTTTAGTTTTTCATTTTTCTTAGCAAGTTGCTCATCATTACTTGTGCTATCATATGTGCTTATACTAGCCTCAAGTTTCTCAATTTTATTAGATAGCTCAACATTTAAGTTTGAAAAAGTTTCATATTGATCAAGCATAGCATTGTAGGCTTGTTGAGAACTATCTAATTTTTCTTTTAAGGTATTAATTTTCTTTTGTTGGCTAGTACAAGCTTTAGCATATTTAAGATTATCTTGCACAAGTTGATTGTAAGAAGGTAGCTCATCATCACTGTCACTATCTCTATCACTATCACTAGAGATAGGGCTTGTGTTACCTCGTGCCATAAGGCACATACGTGAGGAGCTTGATGATGAGTGCTTGCGGCCATGCCTCTTGCATTGGACTTCATCATCGCTTGATGAATCATCCCATGTCTTGATGGTGGTGAGAGCTTTGGCCTTGCATCCCTTCTTTTTCTTGTCGTTGGGTGTGGGCTTTTGTTTTGGACAATCTTCCACAAAGTGCCCTCTTTTGCCACATCCATAGCATCCCTTTTTTCTTTGCTCTCTTCTTTGATTGGTGAAGAGGCAATCTTCTATGGTGATGGGCACACCCTTGACATTGAGCTTGCGGATCATCCTCTTCACTCCTTTCATAAGCTTGATTGTTTCTTCTTCATCTAAGGAGGAGTCAGATGAGGTGGAGGCTTGATCATCATCACTTGATTCTTCATCTTCATCATCCTCTTCTTCACTTGAGGAGCTTGAGCTTGTCTCAACTTGCTTTTTGCCCTTCATCTTTTTGTGCTCACATGAGAGAGCAATGTCTTTGCTTGATGAAGTGGCTTCCTCTTGACCCATCTTGCGTGACATCTCAAATGCCACCAATTTGCCAATGACAATGGCCGGGGTCATGGTGCTCAAGTCCTCCATGTTGTGGAGGATGGTGATGATGGTTGCATATTTGCTCTTTGGAAGCACGGAGATGATCTTCCTCACAATATCCGCATCACCTAGCTTTGTAATTCCTATAGAATGGAGCTTATTGATAATTAGATTCAAACGAGAATACATATCACGAACAAGCTCATTATCATTCATTTTAAAGGAATCATAGCTTGTTTTTAGTTAGGTGATGTTTTTGCTCTCGTACATTACTTGTACCATCATGGAGCTCATGTAGCTTTAACCAAATTTCATGAGATGTTTGTAAAGTAAAAACTTGGTTAAAGACATCCATGCTAATAGATTCAAACAAGCAATTTTTAGCTCTAGCATTAAGATGAATTTCTTTTTCATCACTCGCGGTAGGCTTCTCGGGATTCTTAATGGGTTTCATCCCGTCGCGGGTGACTCTCCAAACACCTAGATCAACGGCTTCTAAAAAGCAAGCCATCCTAGCACTGTAGTAAGGGAAGTTAGTGCCATCAAAGAGTGGAGGCCTAGAGGTATCCATCCCAACCTCTCTTAGGGGCGTCGGCTCGAAGGCGATTAAGCCAAGAGTCCACAAGAGAGCCAACCGGGCTCTGATACCAATTGAAAGGACCGTGACGCCTAAGAGGGGGGGGGGGGTGAATTAGGCAACTTAAAACTTCTACTCTTAACTAAGGCCTCTAATTTCCACCTAGTCAAAACCTATGCAAGAAAGTAAACTATCTAATGTGCAACAAAGATTTTGCTATGTGTGTTTGCTATCTCTACCGCAAAAGGAGTTATGCAACCTAGTTTCCAAACCTATCAACTAGCAAGAGTAAACTAGGAAAGGTAAAGCACATGAGCTAGGTAACAATATAAATGCGGAAGCTAAAGAGTGTGATAGAGATGCAAACTCCCGTCGACGACTCCGGTATTTTTACCGAGGTATCGAGAAGCGCGCAAGCTTCCCCCTAGTCCTCGTTGGAGCCCCTCGCAAGGAATCCCTCGCAAGGGCCAAGCTCCCGGTCGGGTAACTCCGTGGATAGCTCCGGGCCTTCCCCACAAGCAAGTGGGTCTCCGGTTAAGCCACTCGTGGCAAAGCCTCTCCCGGATGCTCCCCGCCGTCTTCACTATCAAGTTTCCGGCCGAAACGCCGCGGGCCTTGTTCCCTTCGGTACACGGAGGCGGCCACACCACAAACGCGGTTGATGTGATCTCGCAAGACTACAAGCCCCGCCGATGTACAACAACGGTGCGCACAAGCACCGGTAGTCAAGAGGTTTTCAACCTCACTAAACACTAGGCCTAACACCTAGAGCAAGCACAAAGCGGTGGTCTAACTAGCTTAAGCACTTCGCAAAGCACATACACTGATCACCGAGTATATCACTTGAGCACTTTGGTGGCTAGAGCAACTAAATATGTGTCTATGCACTTGGTATACTTCCTTGAGCTTCAACCTAATAGAGCCATTTGGAGAAAGTCATGGACTTCACAGCGGACCATCGGACGCTGGAGTCGTGACCATCGGACGCGTCCGATGCTCCTTTAACGGCTAGATGCCAGCCTGTCACTGTGTTGCAACGGCTAGTCAGCGTCCGATGGTTGATCAACGGACGTGTCCGATGCTCACAGAGCCTCTCTGGAACCTCTCTGTATGGTCATCGGACGCAGGGTCCTGTAGCGTCCGATGTTAGCACCGGAGCGTCCGATGCTCGCTGTGCAGGGTTGCACAGTGTCACAGTCGCGTCCGATGCCTCGGTCTTCAGCGTTCGATGCCACTGCTGGCGCTAACACGAGCTAGGGTTTACCAACGGAGCGTCCGACGCCTGCGTGGGTAGCGTCCGATGCACTTCCTTGCTTCGTTTCTTCGCGATTTCTTGCGTCGTCTTGGTTCCATTCTTGTGCCTTGGACTATGCTTGATCTGGAGAGTCTTCTTTGAGCTTCAAATGTCTTGCTTGAGGTGTTGATCATCGGATCACCATTTCGCCTTAGTCCAAGTCACATTTGCACCCTATTGGACTACAAAACAAATACTTGCAAACGCATTAGTCCAATTTGGTTATGTTGTTCATCAAACACCAAAATCCGAAGTTAAATGGTCCGAGGTCCATTTTCCTTACATTGTGCATACTTAGAGAATTTATCAACTACTACTAAGATGCAATTGTACTGTTTGGACTTAGGTAAACCTTCAATGAAGTCTAAAGAGACTACTTGCCATGCTCCTTCTGGTATAGGAAGAGGTGAGTGTTGACATCTCTTAGCTTCACTTCAGATAACGGAGCCAGAAATGTAGGTAGACAAATCTAACAACATTACCTTTAACGCTAGGCTGTCACCACTAGCAGCGACACTAGAGACGTGGATAGTATTTATGATCTTGCCCTTATAAAATATGAAAAGAGATTATCTGCAAGCGCACAGATAAAATACATCCGCAGTAGCATTTCACCTAGGAGAGTTTCTAAGGTATCGTTATTTATATTGTTGTCGTCCACCTCTAAGTTAAGAGAGTTACAGGAGCTAAACATCTACAAACTATAACACACACATGTATGATTATGATAAGAGTTCCACTAGATCTACTCAACACAGGAATCAATCATATATGATAAATAAGATAAATAGTATAGAACAGAGTAAACCATAAAGAGTTCCAATAGAGCATTTCCATCCAAGGTTAGATCATAACTAGAACTAGAAAGAGACAGATTATAATCCTAATATGGTTCTAACTATAGGTCATAGACTACGTCAATTAGTACAATTATGTTTATCAATCATGGTTAGAATAACTTATATTTATACGCAGGAGACATCACGCATGGAGGATCAGATCCAGAGTCTATCCCCTCCGGGTGACCAGGTCTTTTGGGGAGTGGGCTATGACTCAACGAGGCTATAAGAGTCACCCTCGCGAACTACCACTTGCTGGCTCGGAATATAGGGTGCATTCGTAGGTAAACAACGTATAAGCACCACGCTTACACAATGTTGACCACTCACCCCGCGATCGACAGAATGAGCGCTATACGAACAAGAGCATAAACATAAAGATACCCTAGCTATGCTAGATATATAATCAAAATAGACAATGAACATTATAATTATGAACACAAAATAGTAACAAGTCATGACAAGTATCAACTAGAACAAGAACTAGAAGATGAATAAGAACTAGATGAACAATTAGAAGTAGATTAGAAGCACTAGGATGAACTAGAAAGGTAATTAGAACTAGATTAGAGCACAGAGATGAACTAGATGGATTAGAAGATGCACTAGAACACAACTAGAACACAAAGATGATGAACTAGAAGACAATTAGACAAATAGAAGAATAATTAGAAGAACAATGTTGATACAAGAGAGAAGACAAGGCTAGTTACCTAGCTCCTCTTGACTAGATCCAGAATCTGAGCTTCCCTCGACTCTTCTAATTCTATTCTAGCTACGCCCTTGGATGGTGGAGCTCTTGGTTGTCTAGGCTATCTATAAACTAAACAATTGATCTATGAAGCAACGAACTGGTTGTTGATCTGATTCTATGCCTCCAAGAGGGGGGGTCTGGGGTTTCTTATATAGCCCTGTGGGATGAACCACAGCCCTCGGATCAAACCGACCTTGAACAATGGTCGAGATACGTCGAAGAGGTCGATTAGGTCACGCTCCACGAAGACGGGCTGCAAAGGGGGCAGGCCCAGGCCAGCCAGCCCCACCTGTCTATTGGGAATATGCCCTAGAGATAATCATAGAGATGATGATATTTCTATTGTATCCATGATTTATTATATGTTCATTGAATATCCATTAAAGACAAATTGTATTGATTGGCGATTAAGTGAATTGTCTGTGAAACTCTTTTACTTGTATGGTTATTCAATAGTTGTCCCTGATCAAAGTTCATGTGAGGATACACATGAATATTAGATCAACACATGTATTAGTTGATGACTATGTTTCACAAGTCATAGACATGGAGATGTCAAACTGATAATGTGGGCACATGTATGACATGGGGCTGGACTGACCCAACATGAGATGTTCTTATTATCTCTTTACACATCATGTACGTTATGTCCTTCGACCTGAGATTGTGGTATGTACTCAAGATGTGAATCGACTTACTTAGGGACTCTCAAACGCTACTTCGTAACAGGGTAGTCATAAAGATAGTCTTCGGGTTTGTCAGGAAGCATGTTGTGAGACATAGACGATCAAGATGGGATTTGCCCCTCTCCATGCGAGAGAGATATCACTGGACCACTCAAATGATTGGATCATAAAATGCATGGCCGTGCTTAGGTTAAGTGTAAACCTATGAGTTGGACCAAATATTGTGTGGCAAGGGAATTACATGTATGTGATCGTGGTGGTTCGTCTGATATGATCTTTGCGTGTACATAGGAGTTGACATGTCTTGCTAGAGGCCGCTGTCAACTATCGGGCGAGTAGGAGTACTCAGACCATGTCTATGTGTGCGTGAACCCATAGGGTCGCACGCTTAAGGAGTTGGAAGCCTGAATCGAGTTGGACTCGAGTCAGACCGGGATTAGGGTTTGCTAATGGGCCTCCAAGTTGGCGGGCTCATTAGGGATGCCTATAAATAGAAGGGTGGGGCGGCCAGGGTTTTAACCACGTCATTAGATAGCTGCCGCTGTCATCCTTTGCCCACGCCCGCTACTCCTCGCAGACCTAGCAGTCTGGAGGCATGACGCTTCCTCCGTGTACGTGTGGATATCTCAGAGGTGCTGCATCTGGAGCACAAGGACGAACCGCACGTGGAGACGTGAAGGACAGATGTGAGCAACTGCACGACACCGCAGCGACGCGCACGTCTACACCGAGACGTCTTCTGCTGCATCTGCGCGTCTAGTGGTAATCCCGTGATCTATAACTAGCAGTAGTTCCTAGTTTATGGGGTCAAAAATTTTTGTTTTCCGGCTAGCGTAGCTTCTTCGTACCCCTTCAGTGGTATCAGAGCCATTACTGCCTCGTTATTAGATTCAGTTGTGTGCATATTAAGATATGCGCGGTTGTAGATCAGTCTCTGATCTTGATTCGTGATCAATCAGATTGATCTAATCGAATCTAGCTCAAGAGCTGGGTGCATGAGATGTACGATGGCATGAGAAAATCTGCAAAAGGAGCGCTATTCGGTAAAATGGCCATAACTTTTGCATACGACCTCGGATTGAGACGAACCTTAAACAAAAATTGATGTACAAAAAATTTTACATCCGATTTTCACCGGCTTTAGCTAGTTTCGTCGAATTTATATTTGCAAAAAAAGGCCGGGGAAATTATGTTTTCTCTGATTCAAGATTAGACGTCGGGAACGTTTAACTCTTTATGCAGGAATTCATTGACTGGTATAGCCCTTATGTGTATGTGATGCATGTATGTAATTGATTCATAGCTTGCACATCATGTAACATGACAATATGGCAGGAGCCACATAGATATTGTCATCAATTTGATGTAATGGCCTGTGTGCCAAATTGTGATGATCCCACTCGCGACTATGTAATTGCTTTATTAGTTACGCTAGTTGTAGCTAGTCTTGGTGGATTCATCACTGGCGGATAGCGTACATACACCATGTAGATGGAGATCATCGTGGTGAATAGATTGGCGGAGATGGAGATCTCCAAAGGGACACTGGGCTATACCAAGTCATATCTGTGTTGATGCTATTCTCTTATTATGTTCTACTTTCACGTGTGATTCATGTTTATTGTCTACACGCTGTAGTGAAAGTGTAGAACAATCTCATAGTAATATTCAAGTCATATGCTTCCCCAAACCTTGCACTGTCATATGTCTTGTACAATCGGTGGCGCGCCTATGAAATTAGGGTGTCACTAATTTTCCTTGACTAGGCAGGTTCATATCGGATACTTACAACAGAAGGGTTGGTTGCTTGAACAAGGTCATCCTAACGGTTAGGGACCTTGAAGCATAAAGAGTTGAGCACGCATAGAGATGCTGGCCAACAACAAGAGTCATATGTGATATGATTAGCAAAGAGTTGCTTACCGATCTACCATGTCCACTAGCGGTGATGCTAAAGCTCACTAGTAGACTTGTTAGTTTGGGTCTTGAATCACTGAGATTTAATAGAGGGATATTGATCTTAGTGGGAGTAAGTTTTATTAAAGATTTAATATTATTTACTCTGTCTTGGATATATTGTCTTAGTATTTTGCATTTACTTTTGTTGTAGATCAACGACACCTAGCAATCCACTATTTAATTTACGTTCAATCCTTGAGAAAGATAAGTTGAATGGAACAAACTATGTGGATTGAATCCGCAACCTGAAAATTGTTCTCAGGGCTGAGAAAAAGGAAGATATTCAAGACACCCCATTACCAGAGGAACCTGTTGATAATGCGCCTGCTGCTGAGAAAACCGCTTACAAGAAAGCATGTGATGCTGATCTTGAAGTAGGATGCCTGATGCTTGCTAGCATGGAACCAGATCTGCAGATGCAGTTTGATAATAACCATACAACCTACGATATGATCGTGGCGCTGAATGAGATGATCCAGACTTAGGCTAGAACTGAAAGGTTCAATGACTCTAAGTCTCTTACTGAGACTAAGCTAGCAGAGGGTGTAACAGTTGGACCACATGTGATCAAGATGGTTGGTTACACTCAGAGGTTGGAGAAGCTAGGCTTCCCAATTGGTCCAGAGCTGGCTACTGACTCCATTCTCTCTTCTCTCCCACCTAGCTATGGGAACTTCATCTCGAACTACCATATGCATGGCGCTGAGAGGGGCTTGAATGAGCTATGTGGCATGCTTAAGACAACAGAGGCAGACATCAAGAAAGGTGCTGGCAGCAGTCATGTGATGGCGATCCAAAACAAGCCTAACTTTAAGAAGAAGGGCAACTTTTAGAAGAACAGGAAAGGCAAGGGCAAGGCCAAAGATGTGATCTCTAAGCCAAACCCTCCTGCGCCTGACGCTGCTGGACCAACTCCTGATTCTGAGTGCTTCCATTGTAAGGGGAAAGGTCACTGGAAGAGAAACTGCAAGGTGTACTTGGCATCCTTAAAGAAGGATGACAGTGGTAAAGGTACTCCCGCTGCTCATACACTTGTTGTTTATGTTACAAATATTTTCCTCACTAACTCTTATATTAATTCTTGGGTATTTGATACCGGCTCGGTTGCTCATATTTGCAATATGATGCAGGGAATGATAAGAAGTAGAAGCGTTGGAAAAGGGGAGGTTGATTTCCGCGTGGGCAATAATGCAAGAATTGCTGCGTTGAACGTCAGGACGATGCAACTACACCTCCCATCAGGATTTATTTTGGAGTTGAATAATTGTTATTTTGTTCCAAGTTTAAGTCGAAACATTGTGTCACCTACATGTTTGTTGTGAAGGACCGAAAAAGCTAAAGCAAGGCGACCAGAGGGGGGGGGGGGTGAATGGGAGCCCAAACAAATTTCTTTCAAAATTCCGGGTTCTGTCCCAACAAAATCAACCCCAAAAGCTTTGGACTCAACTGCGATGCCTACGACCCTCAGAAAGAGGGTGAATGATCCCTAGGATCACAGCGAGGCACCACACAAGAGAGCAAATCAAAACTCCCAAAACTCCGAGTCAAATTCAACTCTAAAAACCTACTCCCGATGGAGGGCTACGTCGGGAAATCTCTAAATACCTATGCTAACACGTAGCAAAGATAGGTAGAGAGGTTCCTAGGTGAACTCTAGGAGCAAACGAGAAGTCTAGAAACGAAGCCAAAAAGTCGGGAGAGCAAACACACTAATACTGCACAATCTGCAGAATCCCGGACAGTCCGCCGTCAGACTCCCGGACTGTCCGGTGAAGGCCGGACTATCCACCACAAGGGGTCCGGACTGTCCGCCGACAAAAGGACCCAAAACGAACTGTTCTGCAATAGCCCTGGACGAGTCCCGGACAGTCCGCAGTTTGCACGCCGGACTGTCCGCGGTTCACGTGAACAGTGAAACCTTAGCGTCCGAGGGCAACACTGTGCAGCGTCCGATGTGACCCCGGACTGTCCGCGGGTCACTGGCGGACTGTCCGCCGGTTAGTGGACCAAGAACAGTAATGCGCTGCGCTATTCTGAACTCGACGAAACCCGAGTCCCGGACTGTCCGCCGCTGGAGACACGGACTGTCCATGGATGAACAGAAAGGAGGAAAAACGCTCGGGACAAAACCAAAATCGATTGGATCTTCACCAAATCGAACGAGGCTGCAACCAAACTTCTCCCAAGTGTTCTTCTACGTGTTGGGAAGCTAATCCTAGGATATCATCGCTCCAAACTAACTAATCCATGAGAAATCGGAAGAACACTAGAAAAGGGGGAAGAACGAAGAACGAATGCGATTTCAACCCGATCTATATGCTCGTGAGGTTAGAGGGGAAATCCTTCGGTGGAAAGAAGGAGCTCATGACATAGAACAATTTGATTCAAACGGAATCGCAAATCGTCGCTCGGAGAGGGAGAATGAAGCAAATCTCCGAGAAGGGAAAAACCAAAACGCGAAGAGCGAAAACGCGAATCGATCTAAATTTCAGCCAACACAAGAGGAGTAAGAAATTGATCCTTGGATTGCCACGGGATGATGAATTGTGTAGCACACGATGTCGGGTTACCAGCCACTCCTCGCAACAACAAAGCGTGGATGGCGAAAACCTCAAGAACAAGAGCCACTCCTCCTCTAACCCTAGCCTCCTCTCAAATGAACAAAATGAGAGTGACACCTCCAAGGATAGGCTGCCCTAACCAACCCCCTCTCATATATATAGGCGCACGTCCAAAAGACACAAATGCCCTAACATGAAGCACTGACCCAAATACCCTCTAGGGGTAAAACCATCCAACTCGGTCATTCTTGATCCGACGGCCACGCGCCTTCTCATCCTTCGCTTCGCCTCGACGCAAGCTCTAGGATGCCGCCATGTGCCGTCACGTCGACCACCGTGCCTCCCTCGTGGATAGCTTCGCCGCCGCGCCAGCCTCTCCACACCGCCACGCGTCGACCGTCATTTTTGGACCTCCCCCCGGTTTTGAGGCTGAAACCAGGAAACCCGCCAGCCCAGGTTTTGAGGCCCAAACCTGGAAACCGTCCACCCCAAGTTTTGAGGCCCAAACTCGGAAACCCGCCACCCCAAGTTTTGAGGCCCAAACTCGGAAACCGTCGAGGGCCCAAGTTTTGAGGCCCAAACCTGGAAACCGTACACCCGGTGGTTTTTCTGTGGCTCAACCACCAAACCGACGCCGTAGACGGGATGTGGTTCGCACACCCTGACCACCGGCACCGATGCCGATGCATGTCCAGCCTCCACGCCGGGCACAACGCCTTGGCCTTCCTTCTTGACTCGACCGACGGCACTTGCGCCGCACGCAAGCCCGTGTCCGACCTCCCGCCAAGTGCCACGACGCCATCGTCTTCCTCCTGACTCGGCCGATGCATCGCACATCCCCATGTGCTCCTGCTCGCCGATGCCAAGTCCCAGCTACCACAGCTGGTCCTCCGGCCTCCTGGTCCATCGGTCCAAGCCTCACGTCCGCCCTTCACCGCTCTGGGTCCCTCGGCATGGCACGTCCGCCACACGACACGCCCATCCTTCACCGCTCCCGGTCCGTCGGCACGACACGTCTCTAATTGACCTTCACCTCGCCATCGACCACTGTCTCCGAGCTCCACACCTGCACATCAACACAACCAAGAGACACATGTTGCACACACACACCAACACATGAAACACACCACAACTCAACGCCACCGGTTAGTCATAGACATTAAGCGCATATGAAATAATGACTCAACCGGGAAAAGCCTCAAACCTTCCTCACAAATGCCAATCATTCATCATATATGTTCTCAATCTCCCCCTTGATGAATGCATTGACTAACAATAAAACCACAAAGGAAGGGTTTGAAGGCAAGCCTCATTCAAGTGCCCAAAAACCAAGCAAAAGCAAACACAAGGCCACTTGATATGAGGAAGGATCATGAAACCTCCAAATAAAAGCTCTCAGTCCCGAAAGAAATGGGAAAAGGGGGCAAAGCCTCCACACAACCGAAGAGTCAAAAGAAACAAGAGTTTCATGAATCCCAAAAAGGCACTCAAAAACCAATCTCAAATAAATTGTCAAACAATCATCACAAAAGAAACCAAGGTTCAACCAAGGTTCTTATCCACTTGGGTTTCGAAATTTCTCCCCCTTGATGATTGAATTGACAAAAAGCTAGACACAAGAGATGGTTTGAGATACCAAAACCAAAAACTCGGTCCCCAAGGACATGGGCAACGACTCAACGCAACCAAGCAAAATTCGAGAAAACTCCACAAAAGAGCGAGAAACTCAGACAAAGAGCGAAAGACTTGGTTCCCAAAGACATGGGCAATGGCTCAACGCAACCAAGTCAGAAATGAGCTAGCCCTCAAGAAAAGGCAAAAAAGGGCTCAACACCACTAGCTCAAGGCTCGATACCAATTGAGGCTGAATCAACGCATAAGAATGCAAAACTGCTAGTCCCTCAAGATAGAGGCACAGAGGCTCAACACAACTAGCAGTAAACTCAATACCAATCACAAACAGCCAGAAATTGGTGAAAACAGCTAGTTCCTCAAGACAGAGGCACAGAGGCTCGACACAACTAGCTGAAGGCTCTATACCAATCGAAAAATACCAAACAACAACTGCTAGTCCCTCAAGACTGAGGCAAAACGGCTCAACACGACTAGCAGGCTCGATACCAACTGAGAAAACACAAAG
The DNA here is from genome assembly GCA_009763385.1 of Coix lacryma-jobi var. lacryma-jobi. NCBI lineage: Eukaryota > Viridiplantae > Streptophyta > Magnoliopsida > Poales > Poaceae > Coix > Coix lacryma-jobi. Next base: position 43,806,144 of record CM019826.1, read on the forward strand.
AGAAGCTCAAAACCGAATGGAGCACAAACACTCAGAGCACGTGGAGAAGCTGCAAAGCAAAACAACTCCCCCTGAAAGCAAGCCTATACATAAAAAGATATGCAACAACGCTCACTACACCAAACGCACTCCATACCAAATGATGGATACCAATTGAAACACATAAAAGAGCTAAACTCCCCCTAGCTCAAAGCTCTCCCCAAAATGCACGACTCTCCCCTTTGTGCCAACACACAAACTCCCCCTTGCAAACACCTTCTCCCCCTTGACAAAAGGGAACATGTTGAGGGTTTTTTACATTTTTCAACAAAGTTGACACAAACACAAGACAAGTCATCAACCAAAAGCATATGGGGCCCGAAAAAAGCACTGAAAGTGACCACGAAGTGTATTAGAGCTGGGGGTATGTATACTAAGCTAAAAATGCATGAAATGCACAATGCAATAGCTTCAAGTGTATAACAATCAGAATGAAAAGATGCTCAAAAGGGTGCTGCCCTGAAAGTGTAGCAATCAATACAAATGCTAGCAAAGGCTCAAACTGATCAAATGAATACGAAATATGAACAATTAAGTATATGAGCAGTTTTAAGCCATTTGAAAAGGAGTTCGCCACTAAAATAGCACTAAGCATGAATAGACAGGAAATCAACCAAGTGCTTACTCAAGTATAAAAGGTGAACTACCCCTAGCAAAGTTCAATCATCATGCAAGAGAATGAAGCATAAACTTGTGTTATTTTCAAATTTTTATCGGAGATTGCAGCGGTATTAACACAAGTTCATATTAAAGCATGTGATTGCGAGAGGTTGAAAGCATGGTCATTGCCTAACTTTTCAACCGGGCTAAGCCTATGCAACAAAAGTAATCAGAAGCTTAAAGCACCGGTTTCAGTCTTACACTACACGGCTCAAGTTTAACTCAAATGTGCAATGAGAAACAGTCTCGATACCGTGAGGTGCTGACACATGCAATCCCATCTCGATCTTTTCATTTCACTTAGACTTGGTGTGGATACATGGGTGTATGCCGAGTCTCTGTGTGATGAGTGATTGTCAACGGAGATGATGCGCATGTTCTTTGGCTTGTGTTGTGCAGGTGTCGAGCACGGAGACAGTGATCGATGGCGGGTGAAGGTCAAGTTGCGACGTGCCGTGCCGACGGACCGGGCGCGATGAAGGATGGGCGTGCCGTGCGGCGGACGTGCCATGCCGATGTATCGGACGGTGAAGGGCGGACGTGGACTTGGACTGATGGACTGGAGGCCGGAGGATCAGCTGTGGTGGCTGGCAGCCTGCGACAGCGACAAGCGGAGAAGTGCGATCATGTCGGTGGAAGGGGTGCACAGGCGGTGCATCCCCTCTACGACGCCGGTTTGTTGGTAGAGCCCGGGAAAAACCAACGGTGGACGGTTTCCAGGTTTGGGCCTCAAAACCTGGGTGCTGGGTTTCCAGGTTGAGCCACAAAACCTGGGCGTGACGGTTTCCAGGTTGAGCCTCAAAACCTGGGCGTGGGCCGGTTTCCGAGTTTGGGCCTCAAAACTCGGGCGCTGCGGGTTTCCGAGTTTGGGCCACAAAACTCGGGCTGGAGGCTGGTTTCCCGGTTTGGGCCTCAAAACCGGGGGCTGATGGAAAAGGCTGGTTTCCCGGTTTGGGCCACAAAACCGGGGGTGCAGAGTGGTGGCGGCACGTGGCGGCGATCTGAAGGTTGCGTGGAGGCGACGCGGAAGACCGTGCGGGCGTGGCCGTCGGATCTACCTACCACCAGCGGGTGGACCAGATTAGCCTTAGGGTTTTCCTGGCCCGCTCTGTAATTAGAGTAGAGAGGGGTAGAGTAGGAAATAGACTTAGGCTAGGTTAGTATAAGTAGTCCAGGGGAGACACCCTCCTCCCTATCTCAGTTTTAGCTATTTCAGTTAGTGCCTTCATTTGCTAGGGTTTCCCACTCTCCCATCCCTGCTTTAGCTAGTTGAGATCCGCAGAGAGACTCCACTCTGTGTACTGTTGATTCGAGGAAGTGAGGCCGTATCCTCACCTTGGATCCCATCTCTTGGTGTCAATTCGCGTTTTGATTTCATGTTCATCATGTTCTTCGCGGATTGCTTTGTGCCTTGAGTTTTCCCGTCGCTTGATCTTTGTGCTCGGTTCATCTTTTGCGATTCCGTTTGAACTGAGTTGTTCTAGATCGTGAGGCACTTCTTTCCACCGAAAGAAATCATCTCTAACCTCACGGTCTAGGAGATCGATCAAGTTTTAGTTTCGGGTCTCTTTTTCTTCCTTCCCCCGAATTCCTTCGATTCACCGATTTGGAGTTAGGTTCGAGCCATGATCTCTTAGAGATAGCTCACTAACCTCCTTGTGACTCCTCAGATCGAATCCCAAGCCTAGAGCACTTGATTCGGAGGAGATCGGGTTGAATCGCCGGAGTTTCAGTGCAGTTTCGGGGTGACCGGACGCCGGTCACGACTTGACCGGACGCGTCCGGTCGTTGAAGGTTTGAGCGTGTTCTGGTTTTTGCTCTGACCGGACGCTGGAGTTTAGTGGTGACCGGACTCGCCCATAGTCCTGTTCACTACTCGAACGTGCTTGTGACCGGACGCACGGGGATCGACCGGACGCTCGCAGTCACTGCGTCCGGTCAGTTCCAGAGAGGTCCAAAACCGGTTTTTGGCTGACCGGACGCGTCCGGTCCCAGCTGACCGGACGCAGGCAGAGTCCGGTCGATCCAGTTTCGCGCCGTTTCGTTCGCGGTTCGTTCGTTCTTGATTGGACTCGAGTTTCGTCTTTTGCGTTGGCCTTCTAGGGTTGTCTAGTGTCCCGCTGTGCTTCGTGGAAGCATCCACCCTACATCTAGGGTCGTGGACATTAGCAAGCTCTAGGGTTCGCTTTTGGGGTTGAGTTTGGGACAGTGGCATCTAGTTTCCGAAAGGAAATTTTGAAGCTCCCATTCACCCCCCCTCTGGTCGCTTTCGGGTAGCTTCTCGGTCCTTCAATTGGTATCGGAGCGGGTTAAGGATCTTCCACCTTAGCCGGTTCCAGATCCACCGAAGGCGACATGGATCGCGGCGTGGGCAAACCGCCGTTTTTCGATGGGACGAACTATGCGTATTGGAAGATACGTATGTCGGCCTATTTGCAGAGCTTGGGCGCTTCGATCTGGGATATTTGCAACTCCCCTGATTACGTGGTCTTGGCTGCTCGTGTGACTCAACAGCAGATCGATGAGCACGATGCCAATAGCCGAGCCCGTAATGCTCTTTTCTCTTGTTTGAGCATGGGTGAGTTTGATCGTGTTTCTCACCTCGCTACGGCTCGGGAGATCTGGGACACTCTCATGCGTTTTCATGAGGGCACCTCTCAAGTCAAAACCCGACTCTACGAGTCGTTCAAGCGAGAGTATGAGAACTTTAGACATCAACCTGGCGAGAGCATAGAAAGTTTATTCGCTCGCTTTCAGGTGATTGTCAACAGGATGAGGGCTAACAGAGAGCAGTTGCCATTTGACGATCATGAGCGTGCTTTGAAGCTTTTGCACACTCTTGACCGTTCGGTGTGGGACTCCAAGGTTCAGGCAATCATCGAATCGCCGAACTATGAGACCCTCACCTGCGACGAGCTCTTCAGTAAGCTCAAGTCCAGTGAGATTGATGCTATGGCGAGGGCTTCTTTTGAAAATCCTTCTCGCCCGTCCATGGCTTTGGTTTCCGGCTCTTCCTCTAACCCCTCAGCTGGCTTTGCGCTTTCTTCTCTCTTTTCTGTGACAGAGGACCAGCTGGAGTCTTTGGGAGATGACGAGTTGGCTTTGCTCGCCGGTTCTCGCGGTTCCACAACAACCGCATGAACCGTCGTCGAGGAGGACGCACGGGATGCTACGAGTGCGGCGACCCCGACCACTTCATCGCCTGCCCCAAGAAGAACAAGCATCTGGGGAAGGGCGATCACGGCACAGGCGACTCCAAGTACAAGGAGAAGCACGTCCCCCAAGGCACAAGAAACGGGGCGGCTTCGACAAAGAGTACATCAAGAAGAAGTACTTGGAGAAGCAGCAAGCTGAGCAGCGCGCGTTCTTCGCCACGCTCAGCGACGTCGACGGCTCGGATGACGACTCCGCCAGCTCGAGCGATGACGAGTCCGAGAAGAAGAAGAGGATCGAGGACAAGCTGAACGGCCTCTGCTTCTTCGCCGACGACGACGGCTTCTGCACCATGGCGCTGGGCGATGAGGTCGACGGCGAGCCGGAGCGTACCCCTCGGAACGACGACGACGACGACACCTCCCAGGTATCTCTCACCTACGACGAGCTTTCCTCCGAGGTTGAGAAGTTGACTGCTGCCCTCCTTAGCCAAGATAAGTTGCTTAGGCGTGCCGCTAGAGAGCGCAAGGAGTTTAGGCAGAAGTGGGAGGACACGGTGAAGGAGCTTGAGTTCGCTCGGTCCACCGTGGTAGTGTCGGAGGAGGCGGAGTGCGAGTCGTGCACCGCGCACATGACTGACCTTCTCACTCTGAGAGGTAAGTATGCTGCGTTGGTTGGAGAGGTGGATGAGCTCCGTGCTAGGCCGCAGCTGTTGGGTGCGTGCAAGACTTGTCCTGTCTTGCAATCTGAGTTGGCAGAGAAAATGCCAAGCTTGAGTCTTTAGAGAAGGCCAGCTCAGATAGCACGTGTGTCTCGAGGTGTGCTTTGTGTGAGGGCCTGGAGATGGAGATTGCAAATGTGAAGCATGGCAAGATGCAAACCGAGGAAGAAAACACATACCTTCGGTCCATCTTGTCATGGGTCTCCAGTAGTGAGCCGCAGCTCGGGATGATGATCTCCCAATTCAGGCGAGCTGTTGGTGCCCCTGGTGTAGGTTTTGCTCAGAGTGTTGATCTCTCAGGTTTTGGGAAGATTGGAGAGTCTAGTGGTCTGAACCCATGTGGAGAAGCCCAATTCCACCACTACTCCCAAACTTGCCAAGCTTCACTCAAAGAGCCAGCCAAGCCTATCACCCAAGATGGTGTGGTTGGGAACCCCTAAAGTTCCTCCCCAAGAACCCAGTTTTGGGCACCCAAGCCAAACCACCTCAGAAACAAGCTTGATGCTATGCCACCCATTCGTGAGGAGTTGCCACCAAAGGGCAAAGGCAAAGTGAGCCACACCCATAGCCCTGGTCACCAACAACCCCCTGTGCGTGCGGGTGAGGTTACCAGTGTTGATTTTTGTGGGAGAGATGGTCACTTGAGCGAGTTCTGCTTTAGGCGCAGAGAGAGGCGCGCAGGGCTCGGGAGATGGAGAACCCGGACATGTACCATCCAGCTCATTGGTGGACATGTACCGAAGGCCCAGGGGAGAGCTGCTAGGTCCGGACGTCAGGGGTCCCAGGCCTAGGCAGGAGATGAGAGCCCCGAGGAGGGAGACTAGGCCTAGAGGTCCAGCACCTCAGTTTGTTAGGCCTAGGCAGGAGAGAGCTCCGAGGAGAGACGCTAGAGCAGTTGAGCCCCAGGCTCCTAGGCGTAAACCTCGTAGAGAGCGTGCCCGACGGGGTCCTGCTTTTGCAGGTAACGGACTCCAGTGGCGGAGGCTTTGTTGAGCGCTTTCCCCCACCGCAGTTTGGGTATCGCGGTGAGCGCTTCTTCCCCAGCGGACCACATTTTTCTCAGCGTGGTGATCGCTTTCCTCGTAGACGTGCTAGGAATGGTTTTTCTGCTAACCGTTCTTTTGAGCAGCCGGCCCAACACTGGTATTACCCTTATTTCACTAACCCCAGTGTTGGACTGTATGCTCACCCTATGTCTTTCTACTGATGTAGGTAAGACGGTTGGAGGACGTTTGGTTGGTGGATTCCGGTTGTTCGAGGCACATGACCGGAAACCCAAGTGGTTCTCCAGCCTTAGCCCGGTCGCCGGAAAGGAGTACATAACCTTTGGCGATAATAGTAAAGGTAAGGTATTGTCTCGTGGAACGGTGCGGGTTAATGAGCACTTTGTGTTGCGCGATGTTGCTCTTGTTTCTAACCTGCATTTTAACCTTCTTTCTGTTTCGCAACTTTTTGATGATGACTATGAGATTCGTTTTAAACCGAACCTTAGTCGCATCTTAGATCCTCAGGGCGATCTTGTATGTCTAATTTCGCCCTTTGGGAAAGTTTTTCGCGCGAATTTCTCGGAGTCGTTTGGTTCTTCTCGCTGTCTTTTGGCTAGTCCTTCTTCCTCCGATCTTTGGAAGTGGCATAGGAGGCTCGTCATTTAAGCTTCGACTTGCTTGCAAGACTTAGCTCACTTGGCCTAATCCGAGGATTGCCCAAGCTTTCGGTGGAGAAGGATCTAGTTTGCCATTCTTGCAGACATGGGAAGATGGTTGCCGCTCCCCACCATCCAGTGACTAAGGTCATGACCTCGCACCCCGGAGAGCTTTTACATATGGACCTTGTTGGTCCAGCTCGGGTGAGCTCGGTTGGTGGCAAGTGGTATGTTTTGGTTGTTGTTGACGACTTTTCGAGATATTCATGGGTCTTCTTTTTAGCTGAGAAGACCGAGACTTTCTCATTTGCTCGCAATCTGATTTTGCGTCTTCAGAACGAGTTCCCTTTGAACTCGATGCGAGCTATTCGGAGTGATAATGGTTCCGAGTTTAAAAATTCGGATTTTGAGAAGTTTTGTAACCGCCTTGGTTTGGAGCATCAGTTTTCTTCCTCCTATACACCACCCCAAAATGGTGTTGTAGAGAGGAAGAATCGGACCCTTGTTGAGATGGCCAGGACGATGCTTGATGAGCATAGGACTCCTAGGCGCTTTTGGGCCGAAGCTATGAACTCTGCATGCTACATTTCGAATCGCATTTTTCTGAGAGCGTTTTTGAAGAAGACCTCTTATGAGTTGCGTTTTGGTCGCCAGCCCAAGGTGAGTTATTTTAGAGTCTTTGGTTGCCACTGTTTTATATTGAAAAAAGGCAACCTGGACAAGTTTGAGTCTCGTTCTTCTGACGGTGTGTTTTTGGGTTATGGCACTCACACTCGAGCTTATCGTGTACTTAACCTTGACACTAACCGAGTCATGGAGACATCAGATGTCACCTTCGACGAGACTCTTGTTTGTCCCTCTTCTCGTTTTGAGCGTGCAGGTGATCATGAGGTTGGAGAGCCTCTTTTCGATGACGAGGACGAGGGTGCTGAAGGTATAGATGATCCAGCACCCCCTCCACCAGCCGTGCCGCAAGGTGCGGCCTCGACGACGACTCACGGCCCCGACACTTCTTCTTCCTGGGGGCCGTGGGATCCACCTCGCGCGGGTACCTTTTGTACCCGGGGTGGAACCAGCTACTGTTGAGGGGGAGGTCACTTCTTCCCGGGAGGCGCCACGACCACATCCAGCGCCAGCACCCTCCTCAGCAGATGATCGGCGACATCGACGAGCGAGTTACTCGCTCCAGGTCACAGCACATCTCGCACTTTGCTCATTCTGCTTTTGTTGCGTCTTTTGAGCCCCGAGATGTTGGACACGCATTGACGGATCCGGATTGGGTCAATGCCATGCATGAGGAGCTAGAGAACTTTGAGCGAAATCGGGTTTGGGTTCTAGTGCCTCCACCTCCTGACTGTAAACCTATTGGGACAAAATGGGTATTTAAAAACAAGCAAGGAGAGGAGGGCCACATTGTGAGAAACAAGGCCCGGCTTGTAGCGAAGGGTTATAGTCAGAAGGAGGGGATAGATTATGAGGAGACCTTCGCTCCTGTAGCTCGTTTGGAGGCTATTAGGATACTCTTGGCTTATGCTGCATCCATGGGTTTCAAACTTTTTCAAATGGATGTCAAGAGTGCCTTCTTAAACGGCTACATTGAGGAGGAGGTCTATGTCCAGCAACCCCCCGGTTTTGAAAATCCCAAGTTTCCAAACCATGTCTTTAAACTCCACAAGCTTTGTATGGTTTGAAACAAGCCCCTAGAGCCTGGTATGAGAGATTAAAAACCTTTTTGCTAGCTAAGGGTTTTAAAATGGGATGTGTAGATAAGACGCTCTTTCTCCTCCGGCAAGGCAAAGATACTCTCTTGGTCCAAATTTACGTGGATGATATCATTTTCGGTGGTTCTTCTCACGCTTTGGTTGCCAAGTTTGCAGATACTATGAGCAGGGAGTTCGAGATGAGCATGATGGGCGAGCTGACTTTCTTTCTCGGGTTGCAAATTAAGCAATCCCGAGAGGGGACGTTTGTGCACCAGGGCAAGTACACGAGGGACTTGCTAAAGCGGTTCGACATGGGCGAGGCCAAGCCTCTTCCGACGCCCATGTCGACGACGACTGCCCTGGATGCCGACACGGATGGAGAAGCAGTGGACCAGAAGGAGTACCGCAGCATGATTGGATCGCTGCTCTACCTGACGGCGACACGGCCGGACATTCAGTTCGCCGTGTGCTTGTGCACGCGCTTTCAGGCTTCGCCACGCACTTCTCACCGTCAGGCGGTTGAAGCGCATCTTCAGGTACCTTCGTTTCATGCCTGAGTTCGGGATTTGGTATTCTGCTTCTTCCACCCTCTCGCTTTGTGGCTTTTCTGATGCTGATTTTGCTGGTTGTCGCACCGAGCGCAAGTCCACTTCTGGGACTTGCCAGTTTATTGGATCTTCTCTGGTGTCGTGGTCTTCTCGCAAGCAGTCTAGTGTCGCTCAGTCTACCACGGAGGCTGAATATGTTGCTGCGGCTAGCTGCTGTTCCCAGTTACTCTGGATGATGGCCACTTTGCGTGATTTTGGTTTGAGCTTTACTCGAGTTCCTTTGCTTTGTGACAGCACGAGTGCCATTAGCGTTGCTAAGAACCCCGTGCTTCACTCGAAAACCAAACACATTGATGTGCGCTTTCATTTCTTGCGAGACCACCAGGAGAAGGGTGATATCGACCTTCCACATGTCGATACTCATCACCAATTGGCTGATATTTTCACCAAGCCTTTAGACGAATCAACCTTTAATAGGTTGAGGGGTGAGCTTGGTGTGTGTTTCCCCTTTTAGATGGGGGAAGCATTTTGAGATGTACAGACTGACTCCTTTATTTTGAGGCTCTTTTCTTTTGAGTTTCTTGAGTCTTTCCAATTGGTATCTTCTTTCTTTCAGTTTTGTGTCGGGCATACGCATTTACATTCTGAAGCTTCATGTCTATATTCACTAGAATGTAATTATACTCTTGTTAGTATTGCTCCGATACTTATGATGATGCTTGTAGCTTATGCTCTTTCTGATCACTGTTACATGTTATGAGCGAGCTATTTTTGGAATGGTGAATTATGCCTAATGTATATAAATCTGAAAATGTTCACCATTGAGATATGCAACTAGCATGTGTAGGGTGTGTTGAGTCCATTCCTGCTTTTCATATATGCTAGGTTGCTATGTCTCTAGTTCTGAGTCATTCACTTGCTTGGTTGTTCATAACTTGCTTAAAATCTGAACCAAGTATTGTTGAATTGAAAAGATCGAGATGGGATTGCTTGTCAACACCTCATGGTATTGAGACTGTTTCTCATTGCACTTTGAGTTAAACTTGAGCCATGTAGTGTATGACCGAAACCGTTGCTTTAAGCTTCTGATTGCTTCGGCATAGGCTTCGCACGGTTGAAAAGTTAGGCAATGACAAGCTTTCAACCTCTCGCAATCACATGCCAAAAATGAACTTGTGAATTCTTTTACCGCTGCAACTCCGATATGAATTTGAAATCACAAGTATATGCTTCATTCCTATGCATGATGATTGAACTTTGCTAGGGGTAGTTCACCTTGTATATATGCTTAGCACTTGTTTGGATTCCTTCTATACATGTCTAGTGCTATTTTGATGGTGACTATCCTTTTGGCTTAAAACTGCTCACATGCTCATATGCTTCATATTTCGTATAAGTGATCAGTCTGAGCCTTTGCTATTTGAGTGCTTAATTGAGATGTTGGAGCTATACTGATTAGAGCATCTTTGCACTCTTTTGACTATATACTTGAAGCTCCTAACTTGCATTTTGACTGCATATGCATTGTGGAAGGAGATCTTGTGTTCAGGGGGAGTTTATGTGAAGGGAGTTGCTTCTCCGATACCTTTTGGCCTTGATAAGTGCATTTTCAACTAGGGGGAGAAATTTATGCAAATCATATGCTCCTGTGTTGATCAACTAAGGGGAGAATCATTTGTCCTAGTTGCTTGCATTTGTCGAGGGGGAGTGTCCTAGTTGCTTGCATTTGTCGAGGGGGAGTTTGCTAGTTGTGTTGAGCCGTTGCCTCTGTCTTGAGGGACTAGCAAACGTTCCTAGCTTTTCATGAGCTTTCATAAGCTTTTTCATTTGGCTTTCAATTGGTATCGTCTGGTGTGCTTTCCCATTTGGTTTGGGTTGATTTCTAATTGGTTCGGAGTGATTTTCTTGCTAGTTGTGTTGAGCCTCTGTGCCTCTATCTTGAGGGACTAGCATTTTGCTTCTGTTGTCCTCCGATCTTCAATTGGTATCTGCTAGCGGTGTTGAGCCTGTTCTACCTCTTCTTGAGGGCTAGCTTTGTTTTGCTTGGTTGCGTCGAGCCGTTGCCCATGTCTTTGGGGACCAAGTTTTCGCTTCATCCACTTGACCTTCTTTGGCTTTTGTTAGGCTTTTGGGTCATTTGGTTGGGTTTTCTCTTCTCACTCCTTCCTACCTCCTTCTTCTTATTCATGATTTGTTGTGGAGTTGACAATGCACTCATCAAGGGGGAGATTGCGGATACATGGGTGTATGCCGAGTCTCTGTGTGATGAGTGATTGTCAACGGAGATGATGCGCATGTTCTTTGGCTTGTGTTGTGCAGGTGTCGAGCACGGAGACAGTGATCGATGGCGGGTGAAGGTCAAGTTGCGACGTGCCGTGCCGACGGACCAGGCGCGATGAAGGATGGGCGTGCCATGCGGCGGACGTGCCATGCCGATGTATCGGACGGTGAAGGGCGGACGTGGACTTGGACTGATGGACTGGAGGCCGGAGGATCAGCTGTGGTGGCTGGCAGCCTGCGACAGCGACAAGCGGAGAAGTGCGATCATGTCGGTGGAAGGGGTGCACAGGAGGTGCATCCCCTCTACGACGCCGGTTTGTTGGTAGAGCCTGGGAAAAACCAACGGTGGACGGTTTCCAGGTTTGGGCCTCAAAACCTGGGTGCTGGGTTTCCAGGTTGAGCCACAAAACCTGGGTGTGACGGTTTCCAGGTTGAGCCTCAAAACCTGGGCGTGGGCCGGTTTCCGAGTTTGGGCCTCAAAACTCGGGCGCTGCGGGTTTCCGAGTTTGGGCCACAAAACTCGGGCTGGAGGCTGGTTTCCCGGTTTGGGCCTCAAAACCGGGGGCTGATGGAAAAGGCTGGTTTCCCGGTTTGGGCCACAAAACCGGGGGTGCAGAGTGGTGGCGGCACGTGGCGGCGATCTGAAGGTTGCGTGGAGGCGACGCGGAAGACCGTGCGGGCGTGGCCGTCGGATCTACCTACCACCAGCGGGTGGACCAGATTAGCCTTAGGGTTTTCCTGGCCCGCTCTGTAATTAGAGTAGAGAGGGGTAGAGTAGGAAATAGACTTAGGCTAGGTTAGTATAAGTAGTCCAGGGGAGACACCCTCCTCCCCATCTCATTTTTAGCTATTTCAGTTAGTGCCTTCATTTGCTAGGGTTTCCCACTCTCCCATCCCTGCTTTAGCTAGTTGAGATCCGCAGAGAGACTCCACTCTGTGTACTGTTGATTCGAGGAAGTGAGGCCGTATCCTCACCTTGGATCCCATCTCTTGGTGTCAATTCGCGTTTTGATTTCATGTTCATCATGTTCTTCGCGGATTGCTTTGTGCCATGAGTTTTCCCGTCGCTTGATCTTTGTGCTCGGTTCATCTTTTGCGATTCCGTTTGAACTGAGTTGTTCTAGATCATGAGGCACTTCTTTCCACCGAAAGAAATCATCTCTAACCTCACGGTCTAGGAGATCGATCAAGTTTTAGTTTCGGGTCTCTTTTTCTTCCTTCCCCCGAATTCCTTCGATTCACGTATTTGGAGTTAGGTTCGAGCCATGATCTCTTAGAGATAGCTCACTAACCTCCTTGTGACTCCTCAGATTGAATCCCAAGCCTAGAGCACTTGATTCGGAGGAGATTGGGTTGAATCGCCGGAGTTTCAGTGCAGTTTCGGGGTGACCGGACGCCGGTCACGACTTGACCGGACGCGTCCGGTCGTTGAAGGTTGAAGCGTGTTCTGGTTTTTGCTCTGACCGGACGCAGGAGTTTAGTGGTGACCGGACTCGCCCATAGTCCTGTTCACTACTCGAACGTGCTTGTGACCGGACGCACGGGGATCGACCGGACGCTCGCAGTCACTGCGTCCGGTCAGTTCCAGAGAGGTCCAAAACCGGTTTTTGGCTGACCGGACGCGTCCGGTCCCAGCTGACCGGACGCAGGCAGAGTCCGGTCGATCCAGTTTCGCGCCGTTTCGTTCGCGGTTCGTTCGTTCTTGATTGGACTCGAGTTTCGTCTTTTGCGTTGGCCTTCTAGAGTTGTCTAGTGTCCCGCTGTGCTTCGTGGAAGCATCCACCCTACATCTAGGGTCGTGGACATTAGCAAGCTCTAGGGTTCGCTTTTGGGGTTGAGTTTGGGACAGTGGCATCTAGTTTCCGAAAGGAAATTTTGAAGCTCCCATTCACCCCCCCTCTGGTCGCTTTCGGGTAGCTTCTCGGTCCTTCACTTGGATCAAAATTTAAGCACAAGGTAAATATGAACAAACCAAGCAAGTGAATGACTCAGTGCAAGAGACATGGCAACCTAGCATACAAAAGATAGCACAAGTGATCTCAATACATCCTACCCATGCTAGTTGCCACTCTCAATGGTGAACAAATTAAAGGTTTCATAATTGATTAATCAAGTTCACCATTTGCAAAAATAGCTTAGCTCATAACATGTATCAAGTGATCAAAAAGAGCCTAAGCTACAAGCATCATCATGAATCAACAGGGCATACCAAAAAAAACATAATCTCATTCTTATTGCTCTAAACATGAAGCTCTAAAATGCGCTAAAACATGATAAAATGCATGCAAAAGCTAGACTAAAAAGATAAACCCAAAACAAAAAGGGTATTGGAGAAGTCAAACTATGATACAACAAGCAAAATGCTTCCCGAACTAAAAGGGAAACACACACCAAACTCACAAGAGAAGAGCCAAGAAACGCTCAAGCGAACAGCCAGCAAAATCCACATCGGAAAGACCACATAGAAGAAAGAGGTCGAAGAAGAAGAGTACCAAAACCCGAACTCAGAAGTATGTCGGGGGTACCTCATTAAGCGCTTGACCGCCTGCTTGTGTGATACCCGAGGGGTCGTCTGAATCTGCTGAAATCTCCGGGGCGCCTGCCTCGGCGAAGTCCCCCTCGCCTAATGCTATCGCTCCCACAGGTGCAGCTAGTGCTCGCTGGAGAGCTGCTCGAACGGAACCCCAAGTCATGGAAGAAGTGGGATCGGGTCCGTGAGCCAAAATGCTCTCTCCAGGCTCCTGTTCTCCTGCAATCTCAAAAGCAGAAGAAAACACAAGGCATTGTGTTGTCTAGTGTGACCTCAAGGTCTCCACAAAACGGTTAGTCACATAATAAGCATAAGGTGAACTCTCAACAAAAAGAGGCCTTCCTATGAATGATACCGCAATGAGATCTGAACTCAAACTAGTCAAGACTACCATGCAACAAGATAAAGCACTATATAGCAAAATGCAGCCTAGAGACATGATCAACCCAAACACAGCCTAAACCTCAACACAAGCTACAATGCAAGATAAAGATAGCAATAGATCCAGAAGCATGTAACATGATAAAAGTGTGGAAAGGCTAGTGCCCGAACTAATCATATCAATAGAATACATGTAGCTAACCAAAACTAGCACCTGAAAAAATGACACCTAGTGAACATCATACCACTACAAATCAAGCTCATAGAGCAATATGGTAAAACATGGCACATTGTTCATGAGGATCACAAACTAGCATGAAAAGTGACTAATCCACCAGGTTATACACAAAGCTAGCATGACATATGATACAGAAGATAGTACATGCTAGACTAAACCAAACATGATCCAAAAGAAAATGTACATGCAAAAACTATACAAGTGAGCACATGAAAGACCATCTCATACCACAAGAAATAGATCATGGATATACAAGGTATGAGTGTATAAGAAAGCTCACCGAGTAGCAAAAACCTCTTTGGAGGCAAAACTAAGCGGGGTGTAGAGAACCATCAACTCTTGATCAAATCTAAAAGATCAAGCTCCATCAGGCGCATGTTCTCCACCCCGCGTCCTCATATCTACACACAAGAAGACAAAGCAACCCGAGTCTTAGATCCCGAAGGGTTAGCAAGCATGTACTTGGGAACCCAAGACTTGGTCACAAATCTCAACTTATCATGTGGGTTAGCATGATGCAAATGTTGGTTCAAATGCACTTTTGAAACATCCTTGAAAGCATTCCTCAAAAGGACAACTCGAGGAGAAGAACGAGTCGTACCACGGGAAAAGAGGCAAACATCTCCCAAGGTTTTTTGTGAAGAACCAATAGAATCACCATGAGAAGCATGATGTGGACCAACACAAGAAGCATGTCCACGACCAAGACCCAACCCACTAGAAAAGGAGTCATAAAACCCATCAACAAAGAGGGGCTTCTTACTAGGAACACAAGCGTTCATGCCATGAGAAGGGCTATGAACCACCAACTTCCTAGAAGAGCGAGCTTGGCGCAAGCGTTTGGCACGGCGATAGCAAAAGCTTTCTTGATGCCCATCTTTCTCACAAAAAGAGCAATGGTACAAAGGCCTATCGGAAGGCACACCCTTCTCCGACAAGTGAGAAGTCCCTTGGGACTTAGAACAAGAAGCATCAACAACCAACTTGGTGCCAACACTAGGAGCACACGTGCCATGGGAAAGGCTACGCGACTTCCTAAAAGCCTTAGCTCGAATACGTCGCTCATGTTTGACACGGCGAAAACAAAAATCGAGTGAATGTCCATCTTTCTTGCAAAAGGTGCAATGGAAAATCGGATTGGGAGCACGAGTCCCAAAAATATGAGAAGCACCCTTGTCATGAGAAGTTCCTTAGACACCACTCGAAGAAACCGCAAGGTTAGGAGTAGCTATGAAAGAGCTATCCGAAACCTTGGCACAAGTGCTATCGTCAAAAGACTCACGCGTAACACAAGAACTCAACTCCGGTTGCAAAGATGCAAACTTAGAAATATCAACATCGGAGTTGCAAGAAATGCGTGACTCAAAAGACTTAGCACAAAGACTCTTGCATCTTTTGGCTAAAACCTCATTCTCAAACATGAGGCGATCACAAGTACCACATGGAGCATTTTTCAGATTTTCCATCTCCTCTCTAATGCACTCGGCATATGTGGTACGCAAGAGTTCAATCTCTTTTTCAAGGTTGGCACTCATATCTTTGTGCTGAACCAACTTGGCGCTCATATCATCGCGCATTTGTTTCAAAGCCAAAACCTCTTTTTCTAAATCAATGCATGATGTGCAAATGAAATCGGTGGAAGAAACATCACCATTCACATCAAGCAAAGAATCATGATTAGCACAAGAAGTATGGCAAGCATCTTTATTCAAAGAGCATTAGAGCGAAACAATGGTACAACCATATCGTAGGCAAAGTTAACGGAGATTGGATAGAATTGTGAAACAGCTTCTGCCTCGCATTCTTTCCTATATCTCATATCGTAAACCTACAACAAGAGACACTCAACTTTCAACAAAAAGAGAAGGAGTCGTTAAGTGCAGCCTGGGAAAGATTTACAATTCTTTCAAAATCAGGCCCAGACTTGTCTCTACCCAACCACGTGTTGTTGCAACATTTCTGGTCAGGGCTGAGCAAGGAGTCTGCTCGACAGCTGGACATTTCCGCTGGAGGATCATTCCAGACGGAAAGCGAACCACAGCATGAGGAGGTCTCTTCGGCTAAGGCTGAAATTGAGATTAAAACTCAGAAACCCTCATCGCTAACGGAAGATCCAAAGGAAATCTACCTTCCTTTAGATTTCCCGTTCTTCGAGGAAGATTACCCTGACAATCATGTAAATCCCTCGAAGCATGCATGTCGGAACAAGGCACCAGTTTCCACCACTCCTCTTGAATCTCTAGAAACCCATCCTACAGAGGAGTCACTACCCGTTATAAATAGCGATTGGGTGGAACGAGTGGAACCCTTTTCTAAAGAAATTTAGATCAGTCCCTCTTGTTCAATCATCCATGCTAAAATTAGCGGAGGCTGGGTAGAAGTGCTTTATAATCCAACTATTGGGGCGAACATCATGTCCGCATCTTTTGCAAACACGATCATTCACGAGTCCTTCGCCCCAACAAACAAGCACTTAAGGCTAGATTCAAGGACAAGCGTGAATAGTCTAGGCATCATTCACAACATACCACTTAAACATGATAATGTCAAATTGATGCTAGACTTTTATGTCTTTGACATTCAAGACTTTGATGTCTTGATCGGGCTCCCCCCCGGACGAACCACCAAAAACTGGGGAATTTGCTGTCAATATAAGGAGGGAAAACTTTTCTGCGACAACAGTTCAACCCAAAAATTCCATGGCTGAACCCCTCTCTTATACAAACGACCCCGAAACGGTAATGTCGGTGCAACCTATAGAGATCCCCGAATCGTCCATGAGAAATGATGATGAATTTTTCATCCAAAACCATGACGAATTAGGAGAAACTCTTGAGCTTCCCGATGAGGAAGCTCCGACACATCCTTGTGTGTATTCCTGTGAATTTGAGGATGATCTTTTTAGTGATGTTGACATGGGGAATTCTCTTGAGCTTCCCAATTCAACATCCTCATACACCTCACTTGAACATCAAGAACACATCAAGGATGAGACCTTGAACGAACCCATGGAGGGAGAGCCAATCCATGAAGATATCAATTCTAAACTCTCTCTCCTTGAAATAAAAGATCCTGAGCATGGAAGTTATTTCCTTCCTATCCCGCCAAATCCATGCTCATTTGAAGAAACTCATGATCCGAGCCACAACTCTAGTATCATCAACAAAACCTACAACCCTCTCTTAATCCATGTTCCCAACATCGTTAAGAGGGTTGTTATAGATAGTTTTGTTTACCATAAAACTTGCAAGTTTCGTGGCGTTTTGCCTTGAGTTATGCAGATCAGGGTTGACGAAGGTTGGTGTTGTAGGGGAAACCACCTCACCAACACAAAGGTTTAATTCAAAAGGTTTCCCATGGTCAAGCTTATGACCATAATCAAAGCACTACCGGGAGATACCCCAGATTATTAAAAAAATGTGTGTTTTCTTTTCCAATAATTGCAAGATCATGTTGCCAGGCTAGAATGCAACCTCAGGTATTCTTGGTTGATAACCATTCTAGGTTGAACTAAGAAGAACAAGGGACAGACGATGCACGACAACATGGAGCTACATCGACCACAACAAATTCTGATGTTTTGGAGCACACTCGGAAGGAGACCCTAACTTGGCACACTTGACTTTTTGACAAAAAAGTTCAAGTATGGGGTAGGACGGTAAGAATGTCATGTTCCATCTATATCAAAGGATATGCTAGCTCACCTTGCTAAATAAAAAAATTATATATATAATAATAACACCACCTTTCTTCTCAATAAAAACAAGACCATGCTATTTTGTTTGTATGTACCTTCGGGTATTCGTGTTCACTAACCTTACAGGTTGAGAGCAAGAAGATCGGGGAAAGACACGCCAACAAACAGCATGAGAGCTACACTACTAATGGTGGAACAGTGAGACCCTCAGCATGCCACACATGACTTTCAATCAAAAGTCCAAGTGTGGGGAGAGAGCTCAGGTTCCATCCACCCAAAAAGGAAAAAGCTCGATCTTGTTGAGAAGAAATGGTGGAAAGAAGAGAATGAGCTTGGTGGCGCCAAATGGCCATCACATACACCCAGGTGCCTTCCAAAAAAAAAGAGTGAAAAAAAGAATATATATATGCGAAAAATGAAAAAAAAAGAGAAAAAAAGAGAGAGAGAGAAGAAAAAGAAGTTTGAAAATATATATATATATGTATATAAAAAAAGAGTGGAAGAAAAAGAAGGAGCAGAGTGGTTCCATTCCTTTACCACAAACACCCGCAATCCATCTGACTTTGCCTAGGGTGTTCCTCTTCTGTGGAAGAACCTCCCGGTAATGTGGCCCACCCGCACACGTCACCGTCTCCCTGAGCTCTAATGACTGTGCACATGTACCACATCACAGGAAAGATCTGTCGGGTGTCCCCGAGGGAACCCCGAATTATCCACGAGCCACAGGACCATCATCATGAAGGTTGAAATAATTACAACATTACAACAGTTGATACAAAAAAAAAATACCATCGGAGTGCGGAAGCAAGATAGATAAACTTTACAAATTATGAAGATGTTACTTTTTACAAAAAAAATATAACTGATATTGCGGAAGTAGAATAGTATTACAGAGCCACACTTAGGCGAAGTACCTAAGTTGGGGAAGAAGAACGACCAGATCACGTCAAGCCCACTGACATGATCATGATCAACGCCACCTCTTAGAAACCTGCAACAGGGGTTAACAAACCCTGAGTACTGGGGTACTCAACAAGACTTACCCGACCAAAGAAAAAGGGAGAAGACTCAGGAATGAAAGGCTTAGGTAAGGCTTGAACAAGGTAACTATTTTGCAGAAAAGCATTTTTGTAAATCTTATTTTAATTTGAAAAGATTCAGTATTCCTCAATTCTTCATCGTTCATGATTCATTTTACATTCCAAAACATTCCTAGTTGAGAACCACTCTCCGTTGATAGTCAATGGAACAAGTCTCCATAACCGAGGAGCAACGTTAATCCGGATAAATAATACTCAGCTAAGGGTCCCTATCCACACTGCATATGTAGCACCCAAGCTTGCATATGCCAACTCGTCTTCCACGATTCCTCCAATATTGGGCCCGGTCCTACGCCACCCGGAAGTACAGTACACCACTCCAATCCGGGACTCTAACCCACGTGGGTACATGCTACTTCCGCCATCTCTCCACTCCCAGTGCGCGGTTGTCGGTCCAATAAAGGATTTCTCGGAGCCAGAGCTTTCCGTAGTATGTGAATAGTTGCAAGTCTTGCCCAGCAGGCCACCATACGGATGATCCCTAATTTTCCAGCCAGAACTACACCTTGGTTATATCTCACCCAAGCGTAATAGTCCTGTCAGTTTTGCAACCTTCCGCCAGCGACGAGCACCTCGGGACTCGAACCCAAGTGTACAGGTCCTGTCGGTTTTCCGCCAGCGACAAGTACCTTGGGACTCTAACCCAAGAGTACAGGTCCTGTCGGTTTTTCAACCCTGTCCCGGTCGGTGTCAACTGTTGAGTCCCGGACTACAACATGACGGCACCGTACGCGCGGACAACCTCTTCTCGACAATGACCACATGCTAGCTAGGCAAGCAGTCATCGAACGGGAAGTAAAACCAAATTCCCATAAAGTTTCTTTCAGTGATCACACTTTTGAAAATGGCATTTTTGCAAATCTATTATATAGCATCACTAAGCATTTTGCAAATAGTTTTTAAACGAGGTAGGTTGATCTTCTGGTGGAGGTAAATAATGCAGGTAATAGGTTATCACACAACTTCTATAACCTAATGCAGTAGTTTAACTCAAAAGCATTTAAGGAAAACATTTTATAAATGGAAGGGTTAAATGCACCGGGGCTTGCCTTAATGAGAGCAGGCTCGAGGTCGGACTGCAGGAGTCGGAGCTCGGAGTTGCTTTGGGGGTAGGTTCGTCAGCGGCTGGCTCGACGTTGATTCATTCTGCTTCGGTTACTATACGGATGCAATGATGTATGCTTATGAGGATGCTGACATGAACAAACAACACAGGACAAAACCTTCTATTTTTCCTAATTTATTTTAAAAGGTTGTGTTGTACAGTTGCTCTAAAATTTACCAAATTAATCTCATAGGTTCATCATGGTGTAACTAGATAACAGAACAAATTTCATAACCTATGGAGCTATACATGATTTTCTAAAAATCTAAAACTATCCATTTATTAATTAAAAGGGAGATTTTTTTATATTTTAAACTTTGCAGAAAAGTAGAGTTTCTTATTTTTCTAAAATACTACACAGAGCAAGGAACACACCACATTTTTCTCGAGATTTAACGAACAACAGATTAATCCTCACAAAAAGAAGAAAACAAAACACTATTCACATTTCAAAAGAAAAAGGAAAAAGGAAAAGAGCACTGTACGCGAGTCAGAGCGCTCACCGACAAGGCGCGACGGCGGACCGGCTGCTCGAGGCTTCGGCTGGGAGGCTCGGGCGAGACGGAAAAACGGTCGTTCGGCCGAGGCCTGGCTCGGAGGCTCGGGCGAAGTGGAGGATGCTTGCTCGAGGCTTGGCTCGGAGGCTCGGGCGAAGCGGAGGATGCTCGCTCGAGGCTTGGCTCGGAGGAGGCGGTGCGAGGGTTGGAGGCGGGAGCTCGACGGTGGCGAGGCCTTGGCGAGGCTCGGCTACTTTTCGAGGGTAGCCTCGGCGTGCTTGAGGCTGCTGCGATTCGCCCGAGGCTGAGGGTGGTCTCGGCTGCTCGAGGCTTACAGTCGAGGGCAGCTGCGACTCGTCCGAGGCTGAGGGTGGTCTCGGCTCACTCGAGGCTGGCAACTGCGACTCGCCCGAGGCTGAGGGTGGGGCTCGGCTGCTCAAGGGGGCGCGGTTCGCAGGCGTGCTCGAGGGTGAGGCTCGAGGCTGGCCTTGGCATGTTCGAGAGATGCGGCTCGAGGGATGGCTCGAGAGGACGCTCGAGAGTGTGTGGTTCGAGGGTTGGCTCGAAGGTTGAGGGTTGGGCTCGGTTGGTTCGCCGGAGTTGGAGGGGAGTTGCTGTACCGGCGATGGAAGGAACGGAGGGGTGAAAACGGTGGTTCAGGGAGGATGGAGAAGCTCAAGGCGAAGGCAGTGGCGGCCTTGGCGGGCGCTGGGATGGTTTGGAGGTGTGGGTTGGCAAGGAGGTGTTGGTGGTGGCAATGGCGGAGCTTGGCGGCTTTTATAGGCGCGGGATGATGCCGGGGTCCGGGCGAAGGACGGTGGGGGTCCGGGCAAAGGACGGTGGGGGTCCGGGCAAAGGACGGTGGGGGTCCGGAGAAGTTGAACGCTCAGCGCTGGCCTCGGGCGACACGGGCGCGGGTCAGCCGGGCCTGGCGCTGCGCGAGGGTAGGGGCTCGGACGAAACGGAGGTAGGGGCCGGGAGCGTGAGCGCTGCTGCGCGCGACACGGCGCGGGTTAGCCGGCTTGGCATGGCTGCGGCCGGGGCCCTCTAGCTGTGCACAGTGAAGACCTATTCCCTTTCCTTTTGAAATTTAGAAAAACTCCCAAAAGATGAACTGCACAAGGAAAACTCAAAACACCAAAGTTGCTTAAAATTTTGAGATCTACAACTTTGCCAATATAAACTTTTTCTGAAACTCAAAAGTTTTTGAGATAATTTTGAAAACTGAAAAAGGGACAAAATTTAAGTTTGAAAGAATTTGTAATTACTTCAGATTTTGAATTTTGATTAACACACAAAACATCAAAACACGAAAACATGAAATGCTTTTATGCCATGATGCCAGATGATTATGCACACTAAACAACTTAATTAGAATTTTAATTAATGCTTAACACCAGAGGTGTTACATCTTCCATGACCTTTGTTGGTGACATCAAGGCCCTGGTCTATACACGTTATTTGTGTGTATGATCTAAGCCTCGACACCTGCCTGAGTCCGACTTTCAAGCAACCGCTGCGGCAACTTCAAAACTCAAACCACAGATGCCGCCGGTAAACACTCAGGTATGCAAATGTAATAAATGTTCACCAAATCCATTTACTCATGTTTGTCTCCTTAGTTCATTCATGATCATGCTTCCTTTGCTTATGTCATATGCTCTAGTTTGGGTATATTCACATGTGCACATGTGGTATGCCCATAGGTCTTTTTAAATTAAGCATGGTGCTTAGGTTAAAATGACCTTCTTTAATCAAAGTTTAAACATGGTGTTTAATTTTGGCTAATAATCCTTGAGCTACTTTCATAAATAATAGAAGTAATTCTTTTTGATGGAGATAAAACCAAGGCTAGATTCCTACTACATGTTTTACCTTAGCCTTGTTTGAGTTATTTTTTCAAAGATAAAAAGTTTGGTGAATAATTAAAAAAACCTTTTAAATAAAAAAACCTCTCTCTTAAAAATCATGGCAACCTTTTTGATCCATGTTTTCTTGGGCTTTATGTCTTCAATTTTTCCTTAAGCATGGATATTTTCTTTCTTGATGTTGCCATCAAAAACATAAAATAATAATAATAAAATAAAAATAAATGTTCCCCAGTGTTCCAGCTGGAAGAGCTCTTGTTGTATTTCCATTCTTTGTTTCTTTGATTAAAAATAATAATAAAAAAAGAGGTACAAGAATAAAGTATGGGAGAGATCTCTCAAGTTCAACAACCACACGTTCGAGATCTGCCCCCACATGTTGCACAAGCGTCACCCGCCTTGACGTACAGAAGGATAGGATAAAAGGAATCTTCATCAATCATTCATCTTCAAACGATGGTATGTGCAACATTCTCCACTCTAATAATGAGGCACATTCAACGTAAATTTCTAATCTTTGAAATGTGCCTCAATCAAAATTGAATCCAACAAAGTTTGCCCCTATGATTATCCTTGTGCAAATTTCCACTTGCTTTTGTATATATTCTCCAAACTAAAAAGATAGGTACAAAAGCAAGTGTGGGGGAAAGTATTCCTCGACTCGTCAGGCAGGTATGAAAGAATTTCAATGCAATTTCTTCACATACCTGTCAGCTCCCTAAAAATGAAAAGAAAAACGATTTATTATAAACACTACTTCTTCCAAATTATCAAACCCATAAACCATTCTATCTTTGTTTGAAGATTTGTTCACTTGTTATTCCGGGTGAATTCTTGCAAACTGTGAACAACTTTGTATAGGGACCCTATTTTATCTAAGTAATTGGAATACGAGATATAGTAGGATGATTTGACACTTGCCATCTTTTGCAAAGGCACTTGGGGTTTACATTTTCAAAATACAAAAAGTTCAAATAGCATGTCCCTCTATAATGCAAACGTCCTACCAAAGCCATATGAATTATGCTAGATTTATACACATCCTACATTCATATGCTACTTGTCATCATGTTGAGCTTGGTCAAATTGTTGCGACTTATGTTGAGATTCTTGTCATGCACCCATGATTCGAGATTCACGTACACGCCACATATATCGCTAACTCTTACAGTGAGGGTTACGCAAAACATGCCATCCATCCACCACAAATAAAGCTCTGTTCATTCGGTCACACATCTCTCTCACAAAAATCCTCCAAAAAGAGCTACAGGCTATGCAAGAAGAGATATCCATACCAATGCGGTATGAGATAATAATAATAAAAAAGTTCATGTCGAAAGGCATGTTAAAAAATGGGCAAGTGCTCGCTGTAGAATTAGGGGTATACTTAATACCCACCTGAAAAAATACTAATAATAAAAAAGATATAGCCCGTAGTTTCTAAATATTCCACAAACTTACACATCTCGATCAAAGTGTATGACTTGCATCTCCATGAGTGACTAGAAAGAATCATACGAGGAACAACTGGTATCTTTTGATTTTCAAAAACATCATAAAAACCCAAGTTTCTCTGAGCAGGGATATGCATGAAGATTTGAATCCAAGCTATTCCATTATCCAATTACCCAAGATATTTTGGTAGGCACTCTGAATGTTCACAAGTGCGGGTGAAGCCTGAAATAACTTGTGTGCAGGTTTTTCAATCAAGGAAGATAAAACGCCTTAGTCTGAGCTTTACTCGAGGACGAGCAAAGGGCTAAGTGTGGGGGGTTTTTTTGGTGGTTCTTAACACACATTTTATACCGCCAACTTTTATCTAAAACCTGCACTTCCAGAACCAAAACTTAGAATTAGGACTTAAACTAACAACTTCCATGAGTTTTGCATATATCAATTGTCTTGCAGGAATCATAGGTAAAACTACACTTGGGATGGGCCAAAAGTGCATACCAAATTCAACATATCAAGGCCCAGGACTTCTGGCCCATCCGAATAAGAGAAATAGAGCTCAAAGCCCATCAATACTCCAAACCAGACCCAATAACCTTGATGGACATGGCCCACACTACCTCAAGGACCCACCAGAGCGAGTCGGGCGCGAGAGGGGCCACCAGGGGGGTGCGTCCTGGTGCGGACGCACCACCAGGTGCGCCTCTCGAGCCCAACTTTGGTCGGTGGCTCGTTACCGCCTTCCTCACGTCGGTTATCAAGGTCGTCCGCGTTCAATGTACCCAGAAGGCAGTTCTTGAGGTCGGATTTAGACTTTCCAAGTGGGGAGAAGAGGATCTCCACCCCTCCAAGGCATCTCCCCTATAAAAGAAGGGCCCCAAGAGCTTCTACAACATAATTCCATTCCATCAATGGTGATGGTTCATTCTTTCATTAGTTGTAGAGTAGTGTAGTTCTATTCCCACCTTGTGAAGGATTCATTCAAGAGAAGAAGTAGTGCTACATTCTAGCTCTAGTAGCTAGCGGGAATAGGGAGCGAGTGAGTGCGAGTTGGAGAAGTGCCGGAGTTGTCGGCTTGCTCCACAAGTGTACCTCCACACTTAGCGGAAGGAATACTAGAATCACCGGTACAACTTCGCTTGTACCTCAACAAATCACAATACTCTTTGGAGTATTAAGGTTCGTGTTTATCTTTGTATTCAAGTTCTTATCGTGTTCTAGCTTTTCGCTAACTTAGTTTGCTGGATCGATCGTTCACCCTCAGGTGGGTGCTCTAGTAAGAGGGTGCAAGCCCTGATCGCCGCTAGAGTAGTGGCCCTTAGCGTAAACACGGTTTTTAGGCTAAGTGGTTACAGGTAGGTTGCCTGGGTCTCCACGGTTGAGGAGGTAGGCGGCAGGTGGTGACAGCCCTATCCGTCCTTCGTAATCCACCCACATTCGGGATTCTAGGTAGAGCTATATCGACATAGGTTAGGAAACCAACTTCACCCGTTGACCGAAGCAAACTACGTTAGTTGAGCCTGAGCACGTAAGGACTTGTTACCTAGAGAAACCTTGCTACCCTAAGTCATCGTTCTTCTTACATAAGATGGGAGATCTAAACCGGAAGGCTCACACTGTTCCCTTTCCCTATGGAAAATACGATACCCTGAATACTTCCGGGTGAAGTGCTACAACGGTACCTCCGTGCGCTTGCGGACTTTGCTACTTAAGCTAAGAAATACCAACAAGCATTTTTGGCGCTGTTGCCAGGGAACGATTGTCGCCTTTAGTCTCCGAACCTAGTTCGCCCGTGTATCCTTTGCGTTCTATCTTTCTTTCTTTTTAGTTACCTTTATATATGGAGCCATCAACCTCTATCCAAAACATGTCCGTTCCACGGGCAGAGTTCTGTGAGCCACCACAATTGTCGAAGCCAATCATAGCATCTGGCTATGAACTCTGCCCTGGCTTTATAGCCATGGTTCGCGAACAGCCCTTCTCGAGGTTCGATAGTGAAAACCCTTACAACAACTTACTGGAGTTTGAGCAGCTTTGTGCGTGCCTGACGATTGCAGGCATGTCACAAGAAACATTGCGTTGGAAATTGTTTCCATTCTCTCTTTCTGATAGAGCGAAACAATGGTACAACCATACCGTAGGGAAAGTTAACGGAGATTGGATAGAATTGTGAAACAGCTTCTGCCTCGCATTCTTTCCTATATCTCATATCGTAAACCTACAACAAGAGACACTCAACTTCCAACAAAAAGAGAAGGAGTCGTTAGGTGCAGCCTGGGAAAGATTTATAATTCTTTCAAAATCAGGCCCATACTTGTCTCTACCCGACCACATGTTGTTGCAACATTTCTCGTCAGGGCTGAACAAGGAGTCTGCCGACAGCTGGATATTTCTGCTGGAGGATCATTTATGTGCAAAACCACAAAAGAAGGAGAGGCTCTTCTAGACCTTATTCTAGAAAACACGCCCCTTCCCCTCCAAACGGAAAGTGAACCACAACATGAGGAGGTCTCTTCGGCTATGGCCGAAATTGAGATTCAAACTCAGAGACCCTCATCGCTAATGGAAGATCCAAAGGAAGTCTACCTTCCTTCAGATTTTCCGTTCCTCGAGGAAGATTACCCTGACAATCATGTAAATCCCTCAAAGCATGCACGCCGGAAGAAGCCACCAGTTTCCACCACTCCTCTTGAACCTCTAGAAACCCATCCTACAGAGGAGTCACTACCCGTTCGGGTGGAACGAGTGGAACCCTTTTCTAAAGAAATTTAGATCAGTCCCTCTTGTTCGATCATCCATGCTAAAATTAGCGGAGGCTGGGTAGAAGTGCTTTATAATCCAACTATTGGGCGAACATCATGTCCGCATCTTTTGCAAACATGATCATTCACGAGTCCTTCGTCCCAACAAACAAGCACTTAAGGCTAGATTCAAGGACAAGCGTGAATAGTCTAGGCATCCTTCACAACATACCACTTAAACATGATAATGTCAAATTGATGATTGTGGTGTCAAATTGATGAATAAGGAGTCTGCGCGACAGCTGGACATTTCCACTGGAGGATCATTTACTATAATGTCATAAAGTTGTAACAATTGTTGTGTTATTATAATACATAGAGATATTTACCATAACATTTTAGTAAATCACATAGTAACTAGTTACTACAATATCGTAAATCAACATAGTAATTCAGATAATTCCATGTAGCTACAAAATAAACTATTTGTAGCCAGTTATAGAGGTGGTCATGCCCGGCGTGGTTCCGGTCATGCTCCATATGGTCGCGAGCTTTGTGTAAGTGGTTTTGTTGTACCATCTCATAGCGGACCACGTTTTTAACATCGTGGTGATTGCGACCCCAAATGGGACAAGGCATGGTTGGAGAGTTTCCATCCCATAGCGGATCATAGTTTTAATCTTATGGTAATCGCTATCCCCTCACGGGACGAGGTCAGTTTGATGCGTTCTCTAACCCCGTTTTTGGGTCAATGACACAACACCGGTATCCTTCACACCACCAAACGTCAATCGACAAAAACATTATTAGATAACCACAAAAATAGACATTGCCAACAACTTTGCTATAACTATACTAATCTATAGTGCAGGATAGTCGGTGCGTATAACTAGCTAAACCTTCCACTAGCAGTACGATATACTATACAGACGGTTTAGAACCTATTCCCATTGGTTTTTTCAAGCACCGCCTGCACTGGGGCCAGTGGAGATAGGACCATAGCATAGGCGGAAATCTATTTCCACATGTGGCTCACTTAGTGAACCTCCTATGTAAATGGTCGCCTGTCGTGGAAAATACTCGGTAAAGAAAAAACAGTAAAAACCCTGAAAAAATAGAAAAAAAATATGTTATTTAAATCGCGGGAGGGCTCACCCGTCTCCACGCAAGTCGCGATATTTTTCGCGCAAAATTCACGGCTAACGTGACCGGCAGGATTCAAACCTGCGACCTCTCCGTCACACGGAGCCTCCTCTACCATTGCACTACACACTCACATACATTGATATTTCATTTCGGTTCCCACATATTATATTAAACCAAGTATAATTTGCTTATCTGAGGCCCTAAACAAATTCAAATCAAAAGGTTGTCAACTACAAAGTTTCATAACTTTTTGAAATCTACAACTTTTATTTTTGTAGTTTTTCCATCCGAGGTAGTTTATAAAAATTTGAATTTCAAATTTGAGAATTTGAAACATAGTTTTCATTGACAAGATGATTTCAAATAAAAAGTTGTCAACTACAAACTTTTATAACTTTTCGAGATCTACAACTTTCATATTGGTCATTTCTTCATCTAAAGTATTTTAAAAATTGAAATTTTAAAATTCTAGTATATTTCTGGTGGTTGTTTCTTAAGAAACCGCCACTCGAAATGGTCCATTTCTAGTGGCGGTTTTCTTAAGGCTACCACCACTAGAAATGGTCCATTTCTAGTGGCGGTTTTCTTAAGGCTACCACCACTAGAAATGTGGTTCTTGATTTGGGTCCACCGTTTGATTTTCACTGGCGTCTGATAATTAAAACTGCATGTAAAAAGATAGCCGCCGCGAGAAATCATTTTTCTACTGGTGCTCTCTAAGGCACACTTCAACAACTTGCAAAAGTAAAAAAAAAATTAAACTCTAGCATTTATTATTTCATCTTTTATTTAATTTGTTTTATTTTTGTTTAGATTTAGGTCTAAGCTCCAATCTTAATTATTACAATGATATATATATAAAGACAATTATTTTAGCCTACATCATGGCACTTAAGATGTTAAAATTTCTTCTATCAAAGAACAACTGTTGTAGTAGCGTTGTTTTTTTTAAAAAAATGTGTATTAGGGTTTACAATTGAACTACATGTATTTATATGTCATAATGTTTTCTTGAAAATGTATAGACTTATTCAAAGTGACAAAATAGATAATCTTTTGTTGACATCGGAAATGATCCGAATCACACACCAGCAGGGCTAGAACGCCCGAAGAGGTTGCGGATCAACCTGAGATAGCAAGGAACCTATCTAAATCGATGGAACCGATCTAGAGACCAGTTTGGTCGATTTAGGATTTTGATCCCTTGCGCTGATAACTCTAGAACCACTCCCGGGAAGACCCGTCGGGGAGAGACACATAAAGGTTGCCCTAGGGCCAGCAAGGCCGCCAAGAACGCCGTCGAGCCTCGTCGGGAGACACGATGAACATCAAAGTAGAGAGGAAAAAAGGTAAAAGGGATAGTAGATTGATTTTGATCGATTAGGGTTGGATGCCTAAATCGGCCATGATCCTCTCATATATATAGATGGGGTTGGTCTTATCCCAATAGGAAACACCTCTGGATATGATCTCTAAGTTTTCTATCCGGACTCCATCAAAATATGGAATCCAAGAGTTCAATCCGGACTAGACAAAGTAATCCTGATCTTGCCGATTCATAAATTGATTAAACCAGTCCAATGGGCTTTGTAGACAACAGCCCAAATTGCTCACACCGATTAATAGATCAACCTTATAGAAGAAGGATCTTCAAATCGGCACTTGAATCAACATTCATCACCATTTTAAAGCTTCCGACCAGCATCACCTGGTCGGCAGTAGCACAACTAGTCGGAAGACCTCAAATGATCAAGTCCATCTTATTTGGAACATCCGACCTCTCAACTACGACATATTAAAAGATAAATTCGACTTTCAAATATTATGAGCCGAATACCTCTTCTAATCTTATTATTTACCTATGACACTTTTGAGTGTCAACATATGCCCCCTTGTATTTAGGTGATCTTAGTAGAACCTAAAAACAAACCGAATAACAACGATGTCCAACTCATCGATCATTCAATAATCAAGGATAGATATTTTTGATCATTTTTGTTCTAAGGGCGATTACATGTATCGGCCATTGTTTGAAAGGCACTCAGGCTTCTTGCCAAACACTTAGAAAGTATTTTTTCAAATACCTCCCGTTTATTGCTCTTGGGAGACTTTCACCTTGCAACGTCTCTAGCATATATGTATTCCCGAATATCACTTTGATCACTTTATAAGGACCTTCCCAGCTCGGCGACCACTTACCAAATTTATTGCTTCTTGATCCAAGCGGTAATATAGTCTTTCATACTAATTCTCCCACTTGGAACGACTTGATTTTCACCTTCTCCATCTCCTTAAGAGCCTTCAATCTCTTGTCAGTTGCTTCATCAATGTTGTCCATCATGGCATCATGATACATAACAATAGATAAATCATTCTGTTTAGCAAGCCTATATGCATTCAGATTCACCTCAACAGGCAACACTGCTTCTTGGCCATATACCAGCTCAAAAGGAGTAACTTTTGTAGCGCCATGTCTTGATATACGATGAGCCCACAAAGCCTCAGACAAAACCTCATGCCACCTCCTTGGGTTATCCTCAATCTTCTTTTTGATAAGTTTGATCAAAGTCTTGTTACTAGACTCAGCTTGACCATTGACTTGAGCATAGTATGGAGATGAATTGAGCATCTTTATTTTATATAATTTGGCAAAATCTCGTACCTCCTTAGAGATAAAGGATGTTCCTTGATCCGTAGTCAATGTTTGAGGTATGCCGAATCTGTGTATAATATGCTCAGTAATAAACTCAATTACCTCCTTGTGTGTCATTGTTTACATCAGATTTTGGACTGAAAAGATTATTAATTTGCGAGCACAAACGGCTGGTTTATTAAGGGAGGAATCGGCCAGGAAAATGAGGAAGCTTATATAGGTTCAAGCGTGACTAGAAGAATTCGTATGAACCAGCATGACAGGCTTCAAAGACATACCGGACACGACCAAGACCCATGAGAACCAGACGTAACAATTTTCGAAGACATGTTGGGTGCGGCCGAGGAGTTCGAGTCCAGGTCGTCTTTTGTTTTATTCTTTATGTAACCTAGTCGTGTTAGGACATGAGTCAACCGGGTTATAAATAGCTAGAAACCCGATTTTTGTAGGACAACATCCAATCAATCAATACATCGGCCACCAACCAAAACCCTAGGAGTAGGAGTAACGTAGATCTTGGCGAGACCTTCAATCAGGCAGGGCTGCATTGGCTTCGACCGACCTCTGGTTTGCTTCTAAGTTTCACCAATGGCTCGTGTCATCGTGCAATAAGGCTGTATTTGGCATCGACCAAACTCTTGTTAAGCTATGACATGGCTAGTTATCGGTCTAAGTTCGTCTTTTGTAAGACTGTCTTGACTCTGATCAATCTCTTACTTTAGTCGATCTTGACTAGTTATCGACTCTATTGGTTTGGCAAGCTAATAGATTCATTAAGTTACCGATGTTGTTTCATGTTTTAATTTATTTCTTTATGTTTTAAACAACATCTTGCCCGATCAAGATTGACAAAGTGTCTTAAGCTTAAAAGACGCTTAGTTTCGGCTATCCTGAGGTTTTTCATGCTCACAACAGAGAAAATAGTTGATTCAAAGCTTCTCATCGACTATTTTGTCAATCTTGGTTGTTACATATTGTGCGTTCGAGATATCCGACAAAACTATGATTTTGATCTAAGAACAAGTAGATTCGACCTTGCATATTTATTATGGCTTTATTTTTGAACCCCACTGATATATATGGTAGATTAGATTTGCTTGATCTTAAGTCAAATCGTGGTTCTAACGGATAGATTTTGTTCGTGCCTCATGGACCCTATATCGGCTAAAATAGTCGATCCAGTTATGCTTTCTTCATAATGTGTGCTTTTAAACGGCCCGGAATCAATGTATGTGCTTGTTGCACTGGACGTGATCTAGTTTGATCATCATTATGGCTGCATGGACACACCCCACTGTTGATGTTTAAACTATTTTGTCGATCTATTTGTTATTATGGCTGCATAAAAACACCCCACTGTTAACAGATAGAACTGCCTGTGCAATTAGTCGATACGTTGTTTTCACGCCGTTTGGACGTACACATAGATCTTTACTCCGTTAACATGTTTAAGCTCATCGGTTGTTTGTCTGTCCCGAATGCGTCTTCACGTATATCATAGCCGTTTTGATTTATATTTTTCTCAATGCCTTCATACAAATCTCTTGGGAGTTGACTTTGTAGTCAATGTCCTTTTAAGCAGTGGCTATATCAGAGCCGTACAATTTGGAACTGTCTGGCACCAAACAGGCAGGTTCCATAATTTGACCACTTTTTCTTCCCCTTGTCAATTGCAGGTCAAATTGATTGACACGCCTAAAGTCGATCTCACCAAGATTCGGTACCGCCACCCGTTGAAGGTTCAGGAGGTCAGGACCTTGCTCCATATGCCCTCTGTGGACCGTGAGCTCGAGTGTGTTGGCGTGACCGACCGAATTTTTGCGTCAACAGTCATATTCTTCAATGGTACCACTTCAGTCCACTTAGTGAAGTAATCTATAGCGACCAGAACAAAGCGATGTCCCTTTGAAGATGGGGGATGAATCTGGCCGATGAAGTCTAGCCCCCAACCACGAAAGGGCCACAGTTTGATGATAGGATGAAGCACAGCAGCAGGTGCAAGCTATATATTTCCAAAACATTGACATTCTTCACATCCCTTGTAGTAACGAAAACAATCGGCCATCATCGTGGGCCAATAAAACCCAGCTCTGCGTAATAGCCACTTCATTTTCGAGGCCGATTGATGCGTGCCACAAATACCTTCATGGACTTCTCCCATAGCCACTTTTGCTTGATCGGATCCCAAAGACTTAAGTAATAAGTCTTCGGCGGTTCTTCGGTAAAGCTCATCATTGTGCAGCACATACTTAAATGCACTTCGCCGAACATTTTGATCAACTCTAGTATTTGGATTACCAAGATATTTTAGCAGGGGAGTCCTCCAATCTTCTAAATCGGTTTCACTCTCATTAGAATTTGACTTGGGCCGATTTAAAAGTTCCTAAGATAAACCAACTGAACCAGACGTTCCAAGATCGACCAGATCAATCGGACGAACTAATTGACCTGATTTGCTATCAACCTGGTCGGCCAAAGTGTCTACCCAAGCATGCTTAACATTTACCTGATCTCTAGGGCAGGTTGGCTGAACTGGTTCAAAAATAGTCTGGTCGGCCATACGAGCCGACAAAACTTCTGAATGGTGACGTGACGGCTTTATGTGAAAATTGCGTCTACTGATACTATAGCCAGATGCTTGTTGAGCCAACATGTTAGCTTTATGATTTTCATGCCTCGGCATATGCCGAATTCGGAATTCGGTAAAATTAGCAATAATATCAAGGCACATATCAAGATAAACATTCAGCGATCCTTTCAAACATTGGAATTCACCAGCAACCTGTCGTACTGTTAGCAAGGAATCGCCATAAGCCTCAACATGCTTAACTCCCATGGAATACAATATTTCTAAACTGAATAACAAAGCTTCATATTAGGCTTGATTATTAGTACAAGGGTAATTTAATCGGCTTAGCATTTCAAATTAATGCCATTAGGAGAAACAACGACCACACCAATACCTTGGCCCTCCTTACAAGCCGATCCATCAAAATAAAGTTTCCATGGTGCAAAAGTAAAATAACCAATTTCATCTTCCAAATTAATACCATGCTCAACAATGAAATCAGCAAGAACTTGACCCTTCAATGTTTTCAATGGTTCATAAGTCAAGTCGTATTCAATCAATGCATATGCCCATTTGCCTATCCTCCCTCTAAGAATCAGCCGATATAGCATGTGTTTAATTACATCGGCCTGGCATGTGACAACACATGTACTAGACAACAAGTAATATCTCATTTTGGCACAAGCAAAGTACAAGGATAAGCATAATTTCTCAATATGAGCATACCTTGTCTTGGGATCAAGAAGACGGCGACCAATATAAGCAATCACATATTCCTTGCCTTCGTCTTCTTGCGTTAAAATAGCTCCAATAACCTTTTCTTCGGCGGCGAATCTAAAAGGAACTCCTCTTTTAGGCGCTTGAAGAACCGATGGAGATGACAAATATTCCTTTATTTTCTCAAATGCTTCTTGCTGCTCTGCCCCCCAGGTGAATTCAGATTCATCCTTTAATTTTAGTATAGTGGTAAAAGGAATAATTTTCCCGGACAAGTTTGCAATAAACCTCCTCAAGTAGTTCACTTTTCCCAAGAACTTTTGCAAGTCCTTTTTACATGTAGGTGCTTGAACCTTCTTGATCTTCTCTATCCTCTTAGGATCAATCTCTATGATCTTGTCGTGAATAATAAACCCTAAAAACTTTCCAGCCGATACACCAAAAACACACTTCAGTGGGTTCATTTTTAAACCATAATGACGCATTCTTTCAAATGCCAGGCACAAATCGGCTAAATGAGACATATGAGCAGCTGATTTGATCACAATGTCATCAATATATACTTCCATAACTATACCAATTAAATCATGAAAGATCAAATTCATAGCACGTTGATAGGTAGCGCCTGCGTTCTTCAAACCAAATGTCATTACAACCCACTCAAAGAGACCAACAAACCAGGGCAAATAAAGGCCGTTTTGGACATATCCTCCTCGGCCATAAATATCTGATTATAACCAGCGTTGCCATCAAGAAAGCTAACGATCTGGTGTCCCGAAGCATCAAT
The DNA here is from genome assembly GCA_009763385.1 of Coix lacryma-jobi var. lacryma-jobi. Lineage (NCBI taxonomy): Eukaryota > Viridiplantae > Streptophyta > Magnoliopsida > Poales > Poaceae > Coix > Coix lacryma-jobi. The sequence continues at coordinate 43,840,371 of CM019826.1, forward strand.
AATCAACATATCGGCTATAGGCATAGGATACTCATCTTTAGGAGTTGCTCTATTTAGATCTCTAAAATCAATGCAGACTCTGATCTTGCCAGTGTCTTTTTTCTCAACAGGTACAATGTTAGAGACCCACTCCGCATACCTGCATGGTTGAGTAAACCCCGCTTGTAGCAACCGATTAATTTCTTCCTTAATCCGGTCATATACTGTGGAGCTAAAGCGGCGAGGACGCTGTTTGAAAGGCCTGAACCCAGGTTTAATAGGAAGCCGATGTTCAACAAGCTCTTGGCTTAATCCAGGCATCTCTATATAATTTCATGCAAAGCAATCAACATATTCTTTCAAAAGCGTGATTAATTCTAGTTTATAATCGACTTCAAGGTTCTGATTTACAAAGGTCGGTCTAGGCACAGAACCATTCCCAATATCAACTTGTTCTAAAGGGTCGGCCGACATGAAACCTTGGCCTAGTTTATTGAGCTCGTCAAAGTCATCAATAGCTTCATAAGCATCGGCCTTTAAAGTCCGATATTGTTCAACACAATGTCTTAACCAATCAACATTAGCATCCATTAAATCACATGATAATGTTGAACCGATTGTTAATCGGCTTTAGGGACACTGGTACAAAACCTTCCCTAGTGACACTAACAAACTGAAAATCAGAAAGGTCCCGACCAGATAAACAAGCAATAGTGTCATGCCCCCCGAGCAAAGGAGCATCGGCCGTAGCTACATAGGCCGATGAATCTGAGTGCACAACTTCTACATCGTTGCCCACCCATTGAATGAGAAACTGATGTAGACTAGAAGGAATGCACCGATTAGCATGAATCCAATCGCGCCCAAGTATAAGGTTGTAACTACCTTGTATGTCAGCGACGAAGAAAGCAGTAGCCAAAGTCTTGCTCCCAATGGTAAGCTCCATGGACGCGACTCCTTTGGCCGGAATAGGATCTCCTCCTCCAACTCCAGTGATAGTCATGTTGGTCTTGATCAGCTCTTCATCGGTGCCACCAAGCTTCTGATAAAGCGAGTATGACATCAGATTCACGATCGCTCTGCTGTCTACCAACATCCTGTGAACCGGTGTACCATTAATATGGCCTTTTGCATGTAACGGCTTGAGATGATTGACAGAATCCTCTGGCTTCTGAAATACAACGGTCTGTGTAGCAAAGTTGAACTCTGTTGCCGTCAAATCATCTCCGACCACGTAGTAGTCCGCCGACAAGTAAACTACATTGACCTCCGCCCTTTCTGGGAAGGTTCGTAATCTACCATTTCCTCATCTTGTTCTTCTGGTAATTCTTCACTGGTCGCAGAAATACCAGTGAGGGAAACAGGATCACTAGGACATATATCAGATCCCGCAGAAACATCAGGAACTGACTCAGTCATGGAACCTGGTCGGACCAGCTCAATTCTCACTCCAGTGGCAGCCGACTCAGCCTGCTCGAGCCCTAAACTGGTCGGCGCCTGAACTGAGGTGGTCGGATTGGGATCCGATCTGATTAGTTCTGAAGCAGATTCGATATCTAGACTGGTTGGCCTAGGATCTGACCTGCTTGATTCAATAATTGCCGAAGTCGGTTTTTAATTAATAAAAGCTGACTCCTCACCTCCTCGCTTACCTTGAGGGAAGATGGGGTGTGTTGAATTAAATATGTCTTCCCTCATTTTCTCAAACTACTCCCGCCTTTGTTTGTTGCAGTGAGCTCTCTGTAACTTTCTCTGTTGAGTCTTACTCAAACCAGGAGGACACCACCTGGGCTGAGTGTATCTGGGACCACGCTCGACAGGCATCTCTTCCTTTAAACCAGTTGAAGCATCTTGAGCCTTTGCTGGAGTGGTTTCCTCAATTATCATCGACTCGGCTTCATTGGCAATAAGGACCTCCATAGAACCGATCGTGATTGTGGGCATGTTGACAGTCCTTGATATCAATATTATACCATCAACTATTGCATGCATGAAATGACACTAAATGAATCACAAAGCATAGTTGTAGGGTTTGAAACTAACAAGTTCCATGAGTTTTGGTGCTCTCACTTGTTTTGTAGGACATCCATGTTTTTACCATATAAAAGTATCTCAAGTGATGAATTGGAGTGCACCATTGCGAAGAGCTCGTCGAGACGATCGAAATGGACATATCATTTTCTATATTCGGAGTCCCAAATGAAAAGATATTAATTTTGCAACGAAATCTACAAAAGAAGGATCTAGAAGACACCAAGAGGCGGCCCGCCACGGGGGCCCACTGGGCTAGACCGACCGGTGGGGCCCACCAACCGGCCGGTCAGCCACGGAGGCCGTTTTGCCTCCGCCTTCTGGAACCTTCTTCCACCGCCTCCTATGATGCATCTCCACCGTCCCTGAAGTCGGTGTGATCCTCTGGCAATCCGAAATTCGATGAAAGTATCCAACGGAGAGTTGTAAACATGACGCGAATCAATGACATGGTGATTCCTTGCCCCCTACTCCACCTCGGACTATATAAGCAGGCCAGGAGGTGCCCCCAGAAGGCCATCTCCATCTTCATTAGCTACATCAACTCCAGAAATTAGGGTTTCAACTCCATCAAAGTAGAAGTAGAGATCCCTCTAGTTGATCGTCTAGTTCTAGTTCTAGTTCATCTTCTAGTTCTAGATCTAGTTCTAGTTCATCATCTATTTGTAATCTAGAGAGAGAAAGGAGAAAGCTGAGGAGTCGGATCTGTCGGATCTTCTATTTTGTACGAGGAGCTGGATTAAATGATCTTCTTCAACATTGTACTACTACAAGATCTGGTTTGTCTTTAGCAATCTCTGTGTTCTTCATTTATTATTTTCATGTTCTTCATTTAATTAAGTTTAGTTCTTACTTTATTTCATTTACTGGATCTCCGTTCGTATTGAATGCTCTAGTCTTTAGATCTGGATTAGAGTAGTAATCATTAGTGTAGACGCGGTGTCTAGGCTAGTGTTTACCTGAGTTTGCGCCCAATCCTCCGGTTAGTTGTGGTAGCTATAGGGGTGACAGCTTTGTAGATTGTTATAATCCACCACGTTAGGATTGGTGTTTCGTAGAGCTTTTTGGTAGCCTTCTCCCGATTACCCTTTTCCTAGTCTTTTTCGAGAATCAGAAAGGTACTGTTGCTCTGAAGTAGGTGAAGTATAGTGAGCCTGATCTTAATTAATAAAATCAACTTAGAGAACCTTAGATAATTCCTCTCTACCATATAGTTACCTCTTCCTAGGACGTTCTTAATTCTTCTAGTGCACTTCACGTTCCCTGTGGAAATTGATACTCTGGAATACTCCCGGGTGAAAGCTACATCGGTATACGTGCGCTTGCGGATTATCCTCAGTGATTATTTTGTGCGCATTAATAAATACCAACTAGCTTTCTGGTGCCGTTGCCGGGGAACGGTAGTTGTTCTAGAATCGAGCCAAGTTCGTCCGCATTTCTTTTCTTTTACCACCTTTTTCTTTTACCACTTCCTTTACCTCACCACCACACTTCTTACCACATGGATTTCACTCCTATCTTTAAATTCTTTGCTCCAAAGGGCGACTTGTTGGAGCCTCCACCATCATCACACCCCATTCATATAGATGGCTATGAGCTTTGCCCTGCTCTTATAGCCATGGTTAGGGAGACATCCTTCTCTGGGTCAGAAGACGAAGATCCATATACCCACCTTAGGGAATTTGAGCAGTTGTGTTCTTGTCAGACTATTGCTAGCATGACACAAGAGACCATTAAATAGAAACTATTCCCATTCTCCCTTTTGGGAAGAGCGAGAAAATGGTATGATCATTCCGTAAGGGGCGTAAATGGAAATTAGGATGAACTTCGAGACAACTTTTGTCTTGCTTTCTTCCCTCTTTTTCGAATCGCTGATCTTAGAATCAAATTTCTTACATTTAAACAAAAAGAGAAGGAGACACTACGAGCAGCTTGGGCTAGGTTCAAACACCTTACCAATTCTGGCCCAAATCTTTCCTTGCCTGACCATGTCTTACACTATCACTTCTATCGTGGTCTTAACAAGGAAGCTGCTCTACATCTCGATTTAGCTTCTGGAGGATCGGTCTCACATAAACTTGTTAGTGAAGGGAGAGACACTCTTGAGAGAATCCTTGAAAACACTCCTTACACTGGCATTTTTTACGAATTCCCAGAAGAAGAAGTCGAGCTCGATCCCGACCAACACGAGGAGGAACACACAATCAAATTTGAAATTCCTTCAAATCCTTCTAATAATTTGGTTGTCACAGAACCTTCTCTAGAGAAAACACCCAACACTTGAGAACCCCATCCTTCGATGTTCTTCTCTGAAATCGAGGAAGATGATATCAAAGAGCATGGAAGCTACTTCATAAACACCTCTTTAAATTCATGCTCATATGAAACATCTCCTGATTCAATTGGTGTGTCTAACATTGCCACACTCGAGATTTTCAACCCCCTCACACTTTCTGTTCACAAAAACTTCAAAAGGGTGGTTGTCGATGCATATGTTCATCACAAATTTTGTAGATCTCGTAGTGCTCTTAAGTTGGTGTTGGAGGGGAAACCACTTCACCAAATCATATCTTGAAGGTTTCCCAAAGACAAGCTTAGTGTCCTAAAACAAGCACTTTTCAAATCAGTGTTCACCTTCCTTTTGCGCTGCCCTTGTGTAATGAGCATAGGGATATAATTGTTAAAATATTCCTTGGGGTATTCTTGTCACTAACCTTTGCAGGTCCAGAGCAAAAAGTTTGAAGGAATGACAAATACAAGGTATGTCCAACCAATCATCATGCAACATTGAATTACAATCATCCAATCTTGATTTTTACAAAATCTAAGCTTGGGGGATACACTTAAGAACATCTCTTACCATGTTGCTATGTTGGCTATACACTAATAATGCTCTCTCATCACCATTTGAGTAAATCTCTTTAATGCTTTAATGCTACCCTCTTTTGCTATAGTATATTATTTGGTTTTGATGTATTTTCATACACCTTTTAAATTAGGCATGGTGCTTAGTTTAAACTGTTTTCATGAATTAAAGTAAGACATGGTGTCTAGTTTGATTCTTAAGCTAAAAGGTGTCCTGATTTTACCTCCAAAGGCTTTTAAATTAAGTATGGTGCTTAGGTTAAAATGCCTTCCTAGATCAAATTAGATGTGGTGTCTAGGTTGATTTTTGAGCCGATAGTATGCTGTAGTGGATGTTGGATATTTTGTTGGACTAACCCCTGCAGGAAAACTTTCAATATCAATTTGGGAAAGTCCTGAGATGAACTCACACTGGAGATGAAGAGACACATGAACTTCAACAACAAGGGAGACATAGCTCACTGATCATGGAGAAATGAGATCCATGGAACAAGACAAAATATGAGTGCCATAAAACAATACCTACAATCAAAGCACTCACGCCATGGAAGTAGGTGAACAAGTCTAAGCTGGGTCACTAGAAGATAAAGACCATCGTGGGAGGAACAACACACCTTCACTGATAGGTTGACACATAGAGAAGGAAGGTTGATCCCTCTAAAGATGATCCTACTATACCTTCCTCCTCTCAAGCTCCCATCTCTTAGGCTCACTATGAGATAAGCAAGAGAAGACAAGCTATTCAAGAAGAACAACCAGCCAGACAAGAAAAGCTTCCACAAGGTGGTTCGACACATCACTCTTCAATGATAAAGGTAACATCTCAAGGTATGTGACCATCACTTTAAAAGCTTCTCTTTAATTCTGGTATGTGCATAAATAAAAACCAAACATGTTTAAGTTGCACCTCACATGATCCAATCTAATCAACTTGACATGTTCAGTTCTTTACTCTTTATTCCTAGCTTCACTCTCTTGATCTCACTATGTTAACCAAATGAGCTAAAATGTTATGCATCCAACCTTTGGAAGATGATATATCACAATTATGATCAACACATTATGCATAGATTATCCTTCCTTGGGTTAAACAATCTAATCTGTCAAATATTTTAAGATGCTACTTTCATGCTCATCCTCTGATCCTATCGCTCATGTTAATATTGAATAGAACACATAAACAAGTTTATCTTATGCAATGTGCCTAAGGTTAGAGAGGAATAAACAAAAACTTTTGGTTCTGTTGGTGTTTTTCCACCAACAGAACCCATGCACTTGATCTCTACCTTGTCTTTATGAGCAGGATACACTCTTGAGCAAAACATGGAGGAGTTTGTCAACTCCCACATTCTATAGAGTGAAGGTCCTGGAACTACAAGAACTTGCACACTAAGCAAGATGCTGCTAGCTTCCACATTAATGTTTCACTTCAAACTGCTAGGCGAACGAAGAACATGGATAACACCATGTCAAGAGATAAAGTTATCAAGGTCTACATAATGAAATCAAATGATGCACCTCAGGAATGAACATGGTGAGAAGTCCTGTTCAGAGGACTTAAAACATTGAACCCTCGCCGAAAGGTAAAATCGGTAGTTATCCATATTTATCTTTTCCGCATTAGTTTCTATATTTTGCATATTTACTTTCCATCATTATTTCTCTACAACATATTTACTTTTCTGCATTAGCATTGCATTAGAAAATAAAATAAAAATATTTTACTCATTGCACTGCATCGTAAAACCTAAAAGCCCCATGTGAATAATTCTATGGTGTGTAAAAACCCGTAGGGATATTCACCGTGGTGGCATAAAAATAAAAATGTATTCATTTTGTTAGACTGTCATTGCATCATAAAAATAAAAATATAAAAATATTAAGAAAAAAGATCTTTCTAAAACTCAGCTTAAGAATAATTTCAAAAGCTTTGGACAGCTAAGGCTTAAGTGTCCAACAATTAACGCTTAATCTGTTCCACAAGTTTTGTTGTCTATTTGAGTTTCACAGGATATGAAAGACCAAGAAAAGATGACGAACAAGTGGATGTTCCATTTACTGTTGAAGCACTGTTTTAACAACTATCCACATCTATCAATGCTCCGATAGAGGAAGAACATTTTCACCGCCAGTCCGCTACATTACAAGATCGAACGACTACGTCAACATTCAGCTTGGGGGAAAACACCGTGTATCCAGGTAAGTATCCTTATCCTCTTAAGTTTTCTTTCTATACATAAATAAAAATAGAATATAAAACAAAAAAAATATGAGCACATGAAGGCTCACCATTAGTTAAAAAGAAAAAAAATATATGGGCACATGAAGGCTCAACGCTATTAAGGCAACCGACTTGGGGGAGACGCACCCCGTTATCTTCGTAATCCAGGTATGTATTATTCACTATCTTAGTTATTTACAATAAATAGTGTGTTAGATTAAATAAATAGTATGTTAAGTTTGCTTAGTTTATTTTAAGAAGTTGATAATAAGAACTCTCTCTAATCTTTTACTTGGAAATGATGAATAGTTGCTCTATCTAATTTCTTTCAAGTACCTAGCCTTCAAAACATGAGTTCTCCTAATTAATAATGACGCTTAAAAATGAAATTAAATGCATGGGTAGCAAATGCTTGATCTATGGTCTAGGTAATTGACAGATATGACATGTGATGATCTGAACTGCTATTATCTTATTCTAAACAACACTAGAGTTCTAGAGATTTCTCAATATAAATATGACTAATAATGACATTGAGTTAAATTAAGCTTTGTTGACCCTATGAAAAGTTATCATACTGTTGAATTGAGATCACTTACATATTTCATCCATCTTCTCCATAAATGCTCATGATTATCTATTGCTATCCTCTCAAAAGTTTGTTGGAAGCATATGGCTATTGACAAAAAAGGGGAACAGAAAATCCGAGGAAATAAAAAGGGACAAGTGTCCGAAACCTCAAAAAGAAAGATCCCGAGGAAATAAAAGGGACAAGTGTCCGGAACCTCGAAAAAATGATGAAAAAAATGATGATGAATATTAAAAAAATGGGCATATGCCCGACAGTAGAATTAGCATGATAGCCATGTGTCTCTAATAGACAGAAGAGAGTGATATATTTAAAAGAGCATTCGACTCCATCTTCCAAACATATGCACTTCTCGATTTAATAGTGTGGTTGACTTTCTCTTTGGATCCATTGTTGAATTTAACAACATATGTTTTTAATCTTTTTAAAAATTCATAAAAACTCCGGGATAATGGTGAAGTGAAAGAGCAAGAGATATAGTGCTTGATTTGATCGTTCTATCTTTCAATTACTCAAGGTACAAGATAAAGTACTAAGCCCATGATGAATAATATGATACTTTTATCTAATCCATATGAGAACTTTTGTTTGAATACATGTGTACTTGTTCAAAGTGAAGATATTGCAGCAACTCCTGATCCACTGTTGAGTTTGACTTTGCTAAGGGACTAGCAAATGGTAAGCTTGGGGGAACTTGTTGATAGTCCTTAATATCAATATTATACTATCAACTATTGCATAAATGACACTAAATGAATCACAAAGCATAGTTGTAGGGTTTGAAACTAACAAGTTCCACGAGTTTTGGTGCTCTCACTTGTTTTATAGGACATCCATATTTTTACCATATAAAAGTATCTCAAGTGATGCATTGGAGCGCACCATTGCGAAGAGCTCGTCAAGACGATTGAAACGGACATATCATTTGCTATATTCGGAGTCCTGGATTAAAAGATATTAATTTCGCAACAAAATCTGCAAAAGAAGGATCTAGAAGACACCACGAGGCGGCCCGCCATGCGGGGGCACTGGGCCAGACAGACCGGTGGGGCCCACCGACCGGTCGGTCGGCCACGGAGGCCGTTTTGTCTCCGCCTTCTGGAACCTTCTTCCACCGCCTCCTAGGATGCATCTCCACCGTCCTTGAAGTCGGTTTGATCCTCCGGCTCTCTGAAATTCGATGAAAGGATCCAACGGAGAGTTGTAAATGTGACGCGGATCAATGACATGGCGATTCCTTGCCCCCTACTCCACCTCGGGCTATATAAGCAGGCCAGGAGGTGCCCCAGAAGGCCATCTTCATCTTCATTAACTACATCAACTCCAGAAATTAGGGTTTCAACTCCATCAAAGTAGAAGTAGAGATCCCTCTAGTTGATCATCTAGTTCTAGTTCTAGTTCATCTTCTAGTTCCAGATCTAGTTCTAGTTCATCATCTAGTTGTAATCGAGAGAGAGAAAGGAGAAAGCTGAGGAGCCGGATCTGTCGGATCTTCTATTTTGTACGAGGAGCTGGATTAAATGATCTTCTTCAACATTGTACTACTACAGGATCTGGTTTGTCTTTAGCAATCTCTGCATTCTTCATTTATTATTTCCAAGTTCTTCATTTAATTAAGTTTAGTTCTTACTTTATTTAATTTACTGGATCTCCGTTCGTATTGAATGCTCTAGTCTTTAGATCTGGATTAGAGTAGTAATCATTAGTGTAGACACGGTGTCTAGGCTAGTGTGTTTACCTGAGTTTGCACCCAATCCTCCGGTTCGTTGTGGTAGCTACAGGGGTGACAGCTTTGTAGATTGTTATAATACACAACGTTAGGATTGGTGTTTCGTAGAGCTTTTTGGCAGCCTTCTCCCGATTACCCTTTTCCCAGTCTTTTTCGAGAATCAGAAAGGTACTGTTGCTCCGAAGTAGGTGAAGTATAGTGAGCCTAATCTTAATTAATAAAATCAACTTAGAGAACCTTAGATAATTCCTCTCTACCATATAGTTACCTCTTCCTAGGACGTTCTTAATTCTTCTAGTGCACTTCACGTTCCCTGTGGAAATCGATACTCTGGAATACTCCCAGATGAAAGCTACATCGGTATCCGTGTGCGTGCGGATTATCCTCAGTGATTATTTTGTGTGCATTAATAAATACCCACAGGGCACAAGATCAGGTTTGGTTGGGGAGACAGTAGGTGTATTTTGCACCCTTTTAGGCACATAGATTTGATGTACTTGCGCATTTCTTGTCTCTTGAGCGGTCAAAGTTCTTGATATGATCGGCCGATTCTGACCTACATTACTAGAGCTCGGCCGATCACCCAATCGATCGAACACTGAGATCCTTGTAGGTTGATTAACAGGCATCCCCCATCCTGGCTGATTGTACATAGGTGCTGGCATAGGGTAAGGTACCCACACTCCTTGAGGACCCCATTGCGGAGGTGGTGAAATGGGAGGAGCCCACTGGGATCTATAAGGAACAGTCCTTGGTGTTGGAGATGCTGCTTGGGCCATCACCAGCTGCTTAGACCTCTCATCCTCGCGCTTCGGAGGAGTAGACTCTCTTTTTTTTAATGGCCGATTCTGGGAATCAGCCTTTTGCTGTTTGTATTTAGCCATGAGCTTATCAAAAGTGCATGGCTCTCTAACAACCTTTCCCTTGCTCTTTTCCACATTAGTCTTCCAAGTGCCAACTTCGGGCTTCTGTGGGACAAATGTGCGTAAGACATGCACTCTGGAAGGGGGAGAACTGCTAGAACCAGCTAAACCGACTGCGGCAGTCGGCTTGTCAGTCCCACTTGGACTAGAAGAAGCCAGCCTGACCTGGTCGGCCTTTTGACCTGACTGAATCGGCTGTTTTGAGGACGAACCAGACTGGTCGCCCTGAGAGCCTGACCTGGTCGATCTTTGTTCTGCTGCCCTGGTCTCAAACCACCTTTGTTTGTTCAGGTGTCGTACCGACCCGACAGAGATTGTGAGCTTGTTCTTGCCATCATCACCCTTCTCAAGTACCACTTTGCGCCCCGAGTCTTTCTCAGTACTCGGTGCAACCCGTGATTCACCGATGACAACATTCTTGTCTCTGGTCGTATCGGCTTGCTCTGGACGAATCAAAATGGCAGGGTTTCCTGCTTCCACCATATGAACCGGAAAAGGAGCAGTACTAATCTGCATCTCAGTAAGACTCAATCGTCGTTCATTAAGGGCCGATTGGACCTGTCGACGAAAAACATTACAGTCATTAGTGGCATGAGAAAAAGAATTATGGTATTTGCAATAAGCCCTTCTTTTTAATTCGTCGGGTGATGGCAAAGTATAATTAATTTTAAGATAATCGAATTTAAGCAATTCATCAAATATTCGGTCACATTTGGAGAAATCAAAAGTAAACTTCACTTGCTCACCCGGATTCTTTTGAATTGGTTTGAGGGAAGGACAGAAAACTAATTTATTTTGTGCTGGCCATAAAACTCAGCAGCGTAACAATCTTTAGACTCATCATCCGAACTATCAGAATTCATCTCAACAATATGCACACCCGGTCGATGAGTCTTATGGGGATCGTAAGGTTCTTTAAGGCGCAATTCAATTGAAACGGCCTTCTGCAAAAGTTGATTTACATTAAAGAAATCATAATGTTCAAGCTTATCTTTAATCTCTCGACGTAAACCAGCAAGACATAGATCTGTTAGGTCTTTATCGGAGATCATCAAATGAAAACATCGGTTCTTAATTTCTTTAAAGCGCTTAAAGAAGTCGACTACAGGCTCGCTACGTTCTTGTCGAACCGATGTCAGATGCGATAACCTAGTTTCTTGAACCCCGTCATAAAAGTGATTATGAAATTTCTCTTCTAATTTGGCCCAAGAACCAATGGTACATTCCGGTAGTGATGTAAACCAAGCAAAAGCTGTACCAATAAGAGATAAAGGAAAATGTCGTACATTCATGTAATCTAAAGTACTAGCTTCGCCCATCTGTGCAAGGAACATGCTGATATGCTCCATGGTTGTTTTACTACCGTCACCACTAAACTTATAAAATCTGGTACCCTCCAACCATCGGGTGCTTTCATAAAATCAAAACATAAAGGATACGATTTATAGTAAGTGGTCCTACTAGGTTTAAACCGGACCCCCAAACTAGTCTCGAGAGATCTAGTTATCTCCTCTTTAAACAGATTTATTGCTCGTCCAAAATTGGTTTCGGCGAGGTTAGGAGCGCCGTTATGCATGGGATTGTGACTCGGAGATTTCGGTGGATTGGGCAATACCGTTCCCTGTCCTCTTGAAGTTCTATTTGTTGTTATTCCCTGGTCGGTCCGAGTGGTCCGACCAGAATTATGATGGGTATTATTGGTATTTGTTGATGTACCAGCTTCACCACGACTGGTCTCAACAGATCCTGATTGTAATTGGCCAAAATTGGTATGTGATGTTTGGCTTTTGAAGAAACCAAAAGGCATGCCGAACTATGGTTGTCCGGCGGGACATTCGGGTTCGACGGTTTTACCTTCTAACTTATCCATGCGGTCGTTGAGTAATTTAAACGAATGCTGAATAGTATTGGTAAGAGTTTTTGAAGTATCAACTAGTATTGCTGAATAATTGGCATGAGTAGGATAAGGATCTTCATGTACCTTAGTATTTACCTTATCGGTAGCGTCTTCAGCGGTTGTGGTTGACACAGTAGGAATTATCTCATTGAAGTCCGGCTCCTTGTCTTGGATGACCTTGCCGCGCCGATCCTTCGAGCAGCTTTCTAGGAAAGCCTTTAACACTGCGTCGAGTTTGACCTGCGCTTGTTGCTTTAACTCGTCGGGGAGCTCGTCCATGCCCGCAGGACGGATGATGTTATCCTTATCTGTAGCACCATCTTTGTCGCCCATCTTGGTAGTAGATGAAATTTTAATCGTCCCTAGCAGAGTCGCCAAAAGATGTGTTGACGTCGGAAACGATCCGAAATCACACACCAGCAGGGCTAGAACGCCCAAAGAGGTTGCGGATCAACCTGAGACAGCAAGGAACCTATCTAAATCGATGGGAACCGATCTAGAGACCGGTTTTGGTCGATTTAGGGTTTTGATCCCTTGCGCTGATAATTCTAGAACCACTCCCGGGAAGACCCGTCGGGGAGAGGCACGTATAGGTTGCCCTAGGACCAGCAAGGCCGCCTAGAACGCCGTCGAGCCTCGCCGGGAGACACGCCGAACAGCAAAGTAGAGAGGAAAAAAGGTAAAAGGGATAGATCGATTAGGGTTGGATGCCTCAATCGGCCATGATCCTCTCATATATATATATACAGGGATATAGAGGGGGTTGGTCTTATCCCAATAGGAAACACCTCCAGATATGATCTCCAAGTTTCTTATCCGGACTCCATCAAAATATGGAATCCAAGAGTTCAATCCGGAGTAGACAAAGTAATCCTGATCTTGCCAATTCATAAGTTGATTAAACCGGTCCAATGGGCTTTGTAGACCGCAACCCAAATTGCTCACACTGATTAATAGATCAACCTTATAGAAGAAGGATCTTCAAATCGGCACTTGAATCAACATTCATCACCATTTTAAAGCTTCCGACCAGCATCACCTGGTCGGCAGTAGCACAACTGGTCGGAAGACCTCAAATGATCAAGTCCATCTTATTTAGAACATCCCACCTCTTATGAGAAACATATTAAAAGATAAATTCGACTTTCAAATATTATGAGCTGAATACCTCTTCTAATCTTATTATTTACCTATGATATTTTTGAGTGTCAACATCTTTCTATCCTTTATCATGACAAAAGCGAAGAACCTTATACTTCATGAGAGGAGGATACATTTACATTTTTTTACACAAAAACGTTGGATATTATATTCACATATGGAAAAAGAAAGGCGTACCCTGAAAAACACCAGGGAAGCAGGGACAGATGGTGCAACGTCAGAAAGGCGAAGAATGTTGGCACGGTCTGAGGAGCTAGAAAGTGCAGCGCGAATATCCTATCTGCAGACGGTGGTGGTGGTGGGTTGGTCTGGTGCAACCATACCTCTGGGCCCCACCACTACTCTCGGCTCGTATCTATCTGAAAAATACATGTTGAAAATATTGCGTTGGAATTCAGGTACTCCTTCCGTAAGAGATAGTTGTTTTGGACAAAGTTTAGTTCAAACATTAAGAATATAAATTATCAATAACTTTTTAGTTGTTGAGTTTGTAAATATGAAAATTATTTAAATAGATTTGTCTTATATAAAGGTATAGATATATCACTTTTTCATAAATATTTTTATAAAAAACAAGAGGTCAAAGTTACGTTTTGGAGACCGTGTCGCTGTTCTAAACGATAACTTTTACGAGTACGGAGGGACATTCCAAAATAAATACAATTGTAGAACCAGACACGGTTATCAATACTACCGGTAAAATTACCAAAATACCCCTATAAAATTATAATCATTACGTTTTGGAAAACAAAAAGTAAAAAAAGACAAATAGAGTTATCTTATATATAGAATTGTATTTATTTTGGACAAATTTTGAACTCTAGAATTGCATTTATTTTAAGACGGAGGGAGTACTCTATCTGATATCAAGTAGTACAAGTTTTTTTTTTCGACAGTAGAACAAGTTTTCTTTGACTAAGGCATCGCTCTGGTCGATATTACATTGTATATATTTAATGATGGCGGTTTAAACCTAAATTGAATGATTTAGCACAGAGCTAAAATGATTTACACCAGTATTTAGGATGAGGTAATAGCCAGCTTGATGCGACAGTAACTAAAAATTGCAGTCATGTACAAGTACTACACCAATTAACTTCAATCGTGTTATTCTGTCAGAGTCAGATCAATGGATCCGAGATTCTCCCCACAAACAAATGAAATGAAATATTTTGCAATTGGATAGGATACCCTGGTGATCTGAATCCGACTGATCGATCGACCTGTCCTTTGCATGTCAGCTTTTATCCTTCCTCCTAGTTGAAAAAGGAAATAAAGGAGCCTGCAATAGTTGGAGTCTGCGTGTGTATAGATGATCGAGAGCAATCGGGGCCACGCTGCATTTGGATGAAAGGACCTGCTGATGGATCATGCATGGACGAGGACGAGCACGAGCACGAGAGAGACCTCTTATCACAGCAGCAACGAATTGAAGCTGAATGAAGCACCACCCAACAACTACCCAAGAAGAAGAAGAGACAGATGGATGGATGGGCAGCAACGATCTACTAGCATAGTAGCATCTGATGCACGCAGTGCGGCGAATGCAGTGCACTCATGCATGCATTGTACTGTAATGATCAATTGGCAGATGCAGAGCCTGCTCTGGCCGACGCTGCCTGCCGTCTTTATGACTCACACCATCGTCATTCACCAATCACCACCACCACAGCCCACCGCCCACAGTCCGATCCACAGTAGCCCCAGCCGCCGTCAGTCACATGCTCTGAATTTTGCAAGGACGGCGGTCAAGCAGTCAAGATCTGAATTTTGTGATTTTATTACTTTCCTGACCGACCAGAGATAGGAGGAACCTGAGTCTTGTTTAGATGCCTTCAAACTATTAATTTTTTTTGGGTTTGTCTAGTTAAAACTTGTGTATTTTTAAGGTAGCCAACACATGAGTGTTTTTTGTCAAAAAAAACACATGAATTTCTGGAGCTCAAAAACCATGTGTTTTTTTTGACACTCAACACCCAAATTTGGGCTGACTAAGAAACACAAGAGACGCAATATATCCATGTGTTTTTTTTCTTAACTAGCACACGAACTTGACCCAGATAGAAAAACATGTATTTTACAAGAAAGTAGCACACAAAATTTGTCTCTCTACATGTCATAATTGACCTCTGTTTGAATTATAATCTGAGTGTAATTATGTAAGTGATTTCAGAGACCGATTACAAGAGACAACTCCCAACTCTTGTACAAAACGTCATCTTTCATCATCTTTCATCTAACACAACCACAGATAATAGAATACAATTTATATCAAAAGAGGGGCAATTAACAATATTTTAAACAACAGATTTTCTTCCACGTTGGTTCCCCTTCTGCAATGGCAGAAAACATGACATAGAATATAATTCATGGTGCCAAACACACTAAGACAAATAAAAATATATTGTAAATTACAAAATAATAATGAAAAAATTGTTCATTTTAACTAGTGCAATTTCTAGTACTAAAGAATGCAATATCAGATCTTGTTAGTTTACTTGCAAAATAAGATCCTTCACAAATAAATAAAGCGACATTTCTACGTCTAATACAAACCTGATAGTAGCTGTTACCTGAAATTATCAACCAAACAGAACACTGCAGGTACAAAGAGGATTAGGAGAAACTAGGGAACAAAAATCAAAGAGCGTCATTGTACCTCCTTTAGAAGAGTTCTTATGGCGTCAGGAGCCAACTACAGGATTACAGGTACAAGGAAGAATTGGGAAAAATCACAAATCAGCAGCCTCACCGGACATTTGTTGAGAGAGCTCCTTTGGTGTCAGGGTTAGAAACAGATGAGCTTTCCGGTCAATCATCAACCCACATCTGTTTAGAAATTGAAGTGTAAGATTCTGATAATAAGCAGCCATAGAAAGTACTCCAGTAATGTCTCCAGCTAAATACAAAATAAGAAAAAGGGTAAGTCCCAGAGTTTCTGTTGGCACGGTTCACATTCACTCGCTCATAAATGTGGAGCTTTCCGTTGGCAACAACTTGCTATCTTGGTGCGGGGCTGACTCTACTAGCCTGCTCGCGGGTTGGTGGCCGGCTACAGACTTGCGGTCATAGATGTGGAGCTGTGGAGGCCCGTTACAGATGTGGAGCTGTGGAGGCCAGAAACGGGGACAAGTGTAGTCCTGCGAGCTTTGGATGAGGCAACGACATATGGTATATGTTAATATAAGCCGACTCACAATTATTATAAATGGTGCTTCTATCTCTCATCACAATTAACATATTAAAATTTTATTTTCTATACAAATACAAGGACAAAATATGGTATATGTTGGCACAAAACAGAGTTAACATATTATATATTTTCTATAGAAATAAAATGACAAAAATGTGGTATGTTAGCACAAATCACAACTAACATAATACAATTTTTTTCTATAGAAAGACAAGGACAAACATGTGGTATGTATTGACACAATTCACAATATATAGAAATATGTTGGCAAAAATCACAAATAGTAGAATAAAATTTTCATCTATAGAACTGGAAGGAAAAAAATATGGTATGTATTGCACAATTCATAATTACCAAATTACAATTTTATTCTATAGAAGGACAAAGACAAATACCTAAAATATGTTGGCACAATAACAAAAAAAATATAGAAGGACAAGGACAAAAGGCAAAATGAGGTGGCAAATGGTTCAACACCAACATATTGCATATGCTCAGAACTATAATTATGGTGCTCTAAACTTGCAATTTACTACATATAAATGTGCATTTAAGGAATGAAAAGTAAATACAGATTATCTATAGGATGACAAAGATAAATAACTTAAATATGTTGGCATAAATTATAATTAATAGATTGCAAAAACCATGTGCCACACTGCATAGTCCTAAACCATGACAAAAAATAGCACATACCCAAGACAGAAAAATAGCACGTACCTCGAGTAGAGTAGTGCTAGATTGCTATGGGATAGGTGAGGTGGCCGAGATTCACGAGGCACATAAACATTGCAGGCTCGGAGTAGGGAGAGACTTGCAGGAAGCGTGTGACAAACTCAGGCATCGGTACCATGCACGAATCACCCCCCTCACTAGTCTCTTTAGAGAAGACACACAAAACACAAAATAATCTCTTCTCTACCTAAGTAGGAGAAATTAAGATCACAACAGAAAATTTGATCCGATCAAGTAATTCCAAGTCATCAATAAATAATGTATAAGGAACTAGACCTGATAGCAGCTATATAAGCAAAATATTATATTAAAATTTGATCTATAAGAACTGACTTGATTAACTAAAGTAGTTGTCTAGATAAAAATAGAGATACTACAAATTTAATGTCTACAGAAAACCGTCAATGAAACAGAATGCAAAGAATTGATTTTGTGCTACATATCATTGGGTACAACGCGCGGAATCTCATATTTTACTCCATCATGGAACAAGCTTGAGCAGATAGCATATGAACAGGATGCCTCATTTTAGCATCTTCTACATAATTTTGTAAGTCATCTTTATCATCAAACAATCTAAATAAAGGTACGCTTGGATTATTAAAATAGGGAGTTTTCTTAGTACATGGTTTCTGAACATTTGCTTTCCATGCTTAATCAAATGAAAAAAGGGTAAACAAAATGGAAACTTATAAGTGAGACAACTAGATATTGCATATGTCAAACACCATAATTGCATTAATCCATATGTGCAATTTACTACTAATAAACATGCAATCAAGAAATAGATACTAAGCAGTAATCCTAATTCCTAATTAATAAAAGGTTAAATAAAATCACCTGAAGCTCCATCATGCTTACACCTACTGCAGGCTCCATTTGATTGTGCTTCAGATAGCTCCAATACAAACATATTCCTGTAATCCAAGCGAACCCGTAAAGTTTCATACTAAGGTATGTAAATTATCCAATGTTGTAAGGTGGTCATATGTAATGGTTCTATGACAAATAAATTTTACATTCCAAGCTTAAAAACCTCTATATCATAGGCACAACAACTATATATTCTTGAGTTATTTTCAATACACATATGATTCTATATTGAGTTATTTTCAGTACAGCTGCATAATGCGTCTCTAACATCAAGCTAGTTCCACGGAGTGAACAAGTGCTTCAGGCGCAGTGCATTGGACAGGACCACAAAAAACATCATGTTGTTGGCACCAGGGCCAGGAGGCACATGCCAAGCATCCAAAGGAGAAGGCCGAGGAGGATCTGTGTACCGTTTGCGTTGCCTAAAGGTCTACGCCATAGGTGCCATCAGGTGGAAGCATACTAAGGGTCGCACACGCCATGTCTCGGCAGAGTTACACCTCTATTTAATCTTAAAACAATTTATTGCTTTCAAGTTGCAACAATAGTATACCTCCTTTTAACAATGTTAAATGCTATATGTTAAATAGCATACTAGTGAACTTTTCTGCTGGTGGCATAGTCACTGTTGTATCAGTCTTTCCATGCCAAAACCTATAGATGTTCAGACCAAGTATAGCATTTGCTGAAACAGACTAGCAGACAACAACTGATGACATACAAAATTTAGAAATCTCAACCATGCATCACTAGAGGGACCAACCTCAATTAGGCATGATGCCTACTTCAGCTTAAGCAAGCAAACCATGGTGGCACTAACACACTTGTGCCCCTCCACGTACATACACACAAGAAAATAAACCAACAGATTTCAGCAACGAAGCCTATGCTTCCCAGTTCCTAGTTTGTATCGGTCATTGGCTTCCTAGTTGTCTCCCTTTCTACAGGAGAACATAGAAATCAAGCAAAAAAAGAATTGACGGGTTATGTGGATCTGCCCCTACGTGGATCTGCGGCTACAGCAGCCGGTTAACATGGGCACAGGTGGTGACGGGCATTGCCTAAAGCTCTACGCCTCAAGCGCCATCAGGTTGAAGCATCCCGAGGGTCACCATGTCTCGATAGGGTTACACCTCTAAACAATTTATATGAACCAATCAGGCTCTATGTAAATAAGCTGTTGCCAGTGTATAGGTCTAGGACAGTAGTGGCCTGACCCACACAGTGAGAGAGAATACTTGAAGGGAGGTGAAGCTGAGTTTGTGGGGTCTGTGCTGACACAAATCATAATAAACAATTTCTTTTTCTATTAAAAGATACAGACAAAATTTTAGTGTGGCTAACACAAATCACAACAATATAAAAATATATGTTTAACATAAATTACAAGAAACAATTTTTTCTATGAAAGAACAAAGAAAAATATAGGTTTTGTTATGGCATAAATCAAAATTTACAAAGGAAGAGGTGGGGGAATTGTGGTTCTGGTTATAAATCCAGCAGGTTTCAAGTCTCGTTGAGGTAGGTAGGCACCAAGTGTTGCATCAAGCCACCCACCAATATAGTTGCAGCTTGCCAACAGTTTATCCACTCAAGCACAATTGCACTAGCGGTGCTTAAAAGACTAACATTTATCAGAATAAATTATTCTAATCAAATAAAATTAACATCAAGATAAAAACCCAGAGAATAAAAACCACCAAATAAATAAAATGACGTAGAAGCTCGAAACTAAAATTTAGGTGCATTTCCTTTCAGGCACTTTGTTTTAGCACTTTGTATTTGGAAAAAGAGAAGATGCTTCCTAATTGCTTGATAGGAACTTGGCATGGTTATATTACAACATGAAGAAATTAATTTTAGCATTGAGCAATTTTCTGAAGATAATTAGTCAGTTCTAATTTACCATGTGCACGAAAACAAGATGCTGCTAGTAGGCTCTATAAGAAACACATACATAGGTTAACTGAAGGCAACTTGTTCCTAGCATTAAATCAACAAACACACAACAACCAATAACAACTAGTGTTGTTGGTCAACACAGGGAATGCCTTCCAGCGAAAGCTTTGATCATATGTGATAGGCAGGGCTACAACAAAAAGACTAAATCCAATACTTTCAATCTCTAAATAAAATATTCTACATTAACCAAGTCGTATTAGCATTTTGTGTTTTCTGAATGCATCTTCCATTTATGTCAAACTTCATATTAGCTGTTATCTGATAGACTGATATTAGGAAGCTCAGGTGTACAAATATTACCTTCCAGGAAAGAGTGCGGTCAACTTGGCCAGCAACATAGGAAGCAAGACCAGAATCATTTGTCTGATACATCAAGAGATATTTGGTAAGAAAGCCTAAACCTGAAGAAATAGATACAGTACATTTTTTAGCACAATGTCAAGCTCAGTTTTTAGATAACCTTGTCCATCGTGCCAAGATCCAGCGCTTCAAAGTTTTTCAACACCAGATGTGGAGGTAAGACGAATCTGCATGGTTTCATAGTACAGATGAAGTGTGTATAAGACTCCTAATAGGAAAAAAATGGAAAAATTCATCCGCACAACAGACTGGGTTCCCTGCGGCCAAGTCTTGGAGTGTCTGCAGTGAGTGCAATAGCCTTAGAAAAGTATGGGATATACGGGATCAAATATGTACGTGATAAACCATAAATCAATTTTATCTCTAAAAAAATTAGATATACAAGTGTAGCAGCTAATCTATTTGTATTGTCAACAGATCGGATTACTCACATGGGCAACTGATGAACTGAGACGAGCAGATGAAGAGCCTAATCCAACTGCAGAGGACAACAGGGATTAACTCTGAGGAATGAAAAACAGACGCCTTTCATGAATCACGAAAAAGGAGACGGATCAAGCGAGTCTCCATTCTCCAAATCTCTCAGCAGAATTCCAACAAAATCGCAATGACTGTACACCTACCCCAAAATTCTGCATCCCCAACCGCGAGTCTCTCAACCTGACTATCCGAAGAACCTAAGCCCCAGGCTAGCCCCAAGCAGGTCCGACGGGGCATAGCAAAGCAGTCGGGACGAATCAGAATCGCGGGGAGAAGGGAAACAGGCAGGCTTACAGAGTGATATCCGCCGTGGCGGGCGTGCGCGTGGTTGCGGGCGTCGTCCTCCTCGTCGCCGGCGTCGTCTTCCAGCTCCTGGTGGTGGTGCGAGGGTGACTGCAGCTGTTGCTGGTGGCAGTCGTCCTCATCGACGACCTCGACGACGATGTCGTCGTCGTCGTCCGCATCGTCCTCGTCCTCCGACTGGTCCCCGAAGAGGTTCTGCATCATCTGGTTCCGCGTCCCGCTCCCGATCGCTGCCCGC
Organism: Coix lacryma-jobi var. lacryma-jobi; assembly: GCA_009763385.1. Classification (NCBI taxonomy): domain Eukaryota; kingdom Viridiplantae; phylum Streptophyta; class Magnoliopsida; order Poales; family Poaceae; genus Coix; species Coix lacryma-jobi. The sequence goes on from CM019826.1 coordinate 43,861,910, forward strand.
CATCGCCGCCGCCGGCTCCGCCTCTCGTCTCATCAGGGAGAGACGACGACGGACACAGACGGGGAAATGGGAATCATGAAATGAGAAATGGGGAATCCCAGAGTGGGCCCAACAAGTCAGCGACAAAAAAAACTGGACGCCAGGAGACGTCGATGGCTGATCCAACGGACACAAAATTCATGTGCTGAGAAGAGAAAACACACACAAGTGTAACATAGACTTCCTGTTTTTTTTCACTCTCTCTCCATCACATCATCATCACATCAATGTTTGGACGCATGCATGGAGTATTAAATGTTGGTAAAATAAATAACTAATTACATAGATTAGTTTTAAATCATGAGACGAATCTTTTTGAGCCTAGTTAGCACATGATTGGACAAAGTTTGTCAAATAACAACGAAAGTGCTACAGTTGAGAAAAATTCTCACAGTTTCAATCTAAACAAGGCCCTGGTCTTTGGTGGTGAGTGGCTTTCGTATGGTTTCGACATTCTGCCGGCTGCATTGGAATTCACGCAAAAAAGAGAGGCCTCACTGGGAACCAGGACAAGCACAAGGCCGGAATAGGGCCATAGCCCATCTGCCTCATTCAGTTTCATGTTTACTTTCTGAAATTTTTTCACAAGCATGCATGTGTATATGCGTTCAGAACTTCAGATCGATGAGCCTGTACTGTATACCATAGTGGAAGTAGTAATAATGTCTTTGGACAAGAGGACTCATTAGCAGGTTGAGACCCTGTCATGCACCTAACGCAAAACTTGATGCGCTGCTAATTTAAACCTAATCAACTGCAAGTGGCTGTCAAACTCAACTTTCACTACTTCCTGAATTATATTAGAGCAATATATATATGATCTCTAGCACTAGCACCCTTAGCTTCGTGTTACTAGGTTATCTATATACTATAAGATCTAAAGATCAGTGTGATACGAAAGCTACACAATTATTGAGAAAAAGGTTAGTTTTCTGGAGAGTGCTGCTACGTACATGTTGATGCCGCCGATGCATTGCTTGCCACACGCGAGATATTTGCAGCAAAGATTTGGTCGTTAATTAAATGCCCAAGATTCAGTGTGTGAAAAATTGATAGCTAGCTAGTTGCTCGTCTGCTATACTAGTACACTTTTTGTTCAACAGGCACGTACTCCTCACGCCTTTTTCTTAACCACTTCTTGTACGTGAAAGGGACATGCTTGTATTGTACTCCGTACCATGCAGGAATGGAGATGCATGTTTACTTAGTATGGACTATTAGGGCCATTTTGCTTTATTTCTTAATTCTTGAGCTTCACTTCTTGATTCTCCAAAAGAGTGATTCTGGTGAAGAACGAGGCAGGAGTAGGCGAGAATTAACTATGAAGTGTTTCCTCTAGCAAATGAATGATGAGGAGTGATAGGTAGCGATAGAGAGCGGTTTTTTTATCTCTCAGCTCGTAGTGTAAATGGAGAAGTGATTCTCGTTGGTTGTCCACCAGAATCTAGTTCAATTTTAAGTGCTTGGCAGGGCTTTACGGAAGTTGAGAGTAAAGATGGGGCTATGAGCTCTGCCAAAGGGGTACTTATTAGCTATCAAACTATAGATGGCCTTTTGCTTTGACCTAGCAGCTAGGTGAACCACTAAGGTCGGCATGCAATGGGCTCATTAGCTGGTGGATACCATTGATACCGAATATTGTTAGTTATAGATTCAAGTGCTTTGTATTTTAGATTATAATAAAGAGAGACTCATGCTACCGGAATGTAGAATTGCCTTAAGTATTGAAAAACCATCAAGAAAATACATAAAAACACTAAATAATTCTTGACCATTAACCGTCAAACAAACTCACTCAACCCTCAAGAAATACATATTTCCTTAGAGGTCGATATCCACAGCCCAAACGGTACTATTTTAACACTCAATTAAGTTCTTAGCCCTCAAGGTAATTTAGGATTGTGGCACTGTCATGCCATTCCCTTCACTCTCAAGCTTGTGGACGAAGATATTGTTATCATATCTTTTCTTGAGGTTAATTAGCATCATACTCTCCATGTCAAGTAAACATGCATGCATATATGTTTAGACATCGAAGCAGACGCACCTTGTTTTAATTAGCATCATATGACATATCAGTATGGATGTATAGTGAGTGTATATATGTTTCTCTTGATTTGAAGCTGGTGTCCGACCCTGGTTAGTTCCTACACATGCTACTACATCATACTACTGCAGACTGCTGCCTTGTTATTAACAGTTAACGTAAGCATCTATCACTTATCAGCCTTTGCCGACAAACAGTGAACCTGAGGAATACTAATCCTTGTCGACCTCTGAACCAATGTAGTAATGCTAAATGCTTTATTATGGTATGCATGAAATTGAGAAATGGGTCTCTATTTATGCAACATGTTTGTTATTATTATGTTAGGAGTGCATATAATGCACGCATCTGTCAGCCTCATGGATATGAAAGCACAACCGTGTCCTGATCGACTACGAAATGATTAGGCGTGCGTGTATGCTTCCCAAGTCAGTCTCCCGATCCACAAGGACGAGCTAGCTAGCTAGATGCATGCATGCCTGATCACAGACGCACACTTATCAGCCGCTGTGAACCGTAAACAGCAATACTACAATAAAAACGGGTTGCTGGAGCTAGACAGCGTGTACTCTCTCGATCTAAAAAATAATAAAACTCTAAATTTACTCTAAGGGTGCAGTGTGTTTTGGATATGATGACGATTTGGGATGCAACAGGACAGATTTAGGACGAGGGCCGTTCCGTTTGCGAGGACGTAAGGAGTGATAACGTTCCACTTAACAATATATATTCATGTGAGATACGAGTTCGTCTTATCCCTATAAATTTGACGGACGGGATCACCCCAAGTGGGACACGAGCACTCTAGGGGAGTGCCTATAATGAAGGATAAAGAGGAAACTGTCGGGGGACCGCCGTGGCGCGTGAGCTCGACTGGGGGACGCCGTGGCGCGACATCAAGGAACCGCTGAGCTCAATTTGGTGGGGCTACCATCGCTCAACCTCTAGGGCCTGCGAAGAGGAGGCACAGGTTGTGACTGATCTCGCTGATGGAGGAGGTGCGGGACAACATGCGACATCTGACAGAAAAGGAGATATGGTGCAGGGTGTCATGGGGGCGCAGGGAGTGCGTGCAAGCAAGCAAGCATTGGTTTGGGGGAAAGACAAGAAAGAGGATGAACACTACTACAGAGCTTGGTCTTTGACCGATTCTCAAAATCGCCAATTATCTCGGCGATTTTGCTGTTCCCTTTAGTCCCGGTCGGTAATACGGCCCGGGACTAAAGATTTCTGCCCAACGGCTACTGCGCAGAGCTGTCGGGGCTGTAAGAAAAATGGACCTCGGCCCATTTAACTTTGGATTTTGGTGCTTGATGATCAACATAACCAAATTGGACTAATGTATTTGCAAGTGTTTGTTTTGTAGTCCAATAGGGTGCAAACGTAACTTGGACGAAGGCAATATGGTGATCAAATGATCAACACCTCAAGAAATACCCTACAAGATGTATCGAACGATTACAAAGATCAAGCAAAGTCCAAGACACAAGAAACAGAGGCCCGGACGCAAACAAAGTTGAGCCGCTCAAGCCGAGACAGAAGATGATTGAATTAGAACTGTCTCATGATTTTTGATTTGCTCAAACTGACATGGCATTAGTATGAAGCTGTAGAGCATTTCATTAGCTTTCCGAAAAGTCCAAGATCATCGAAATCGGAGTTCGGAGCTAAGAGTTATGTCCGCTCAAGCCGAGACAAGAGCTAATTGAATTGGAACTGTCTCATGATTTTGGATTTGCTCAAACTGGTATGAAACTAGCATAAAGCTGTAGAGCTTTTCATTAGCTTTCCAAAAAGTCCAAGATCATCGAAATCGGAGTTCGGAGCTAAAAGTTATGCCCAAAATACGAAAGCCTCTCTCACTGGAAATGGAGCAACGGACGCTCCGATGCAGAGTCCGATGCCAAAGTCCGATGCAGCGTCCAATGCTCTCTAAAATCGGCCCAGAATGAACAGTATTGTGGTAGAGTCCGATGCCCCCGAAAAATAGGTCTAACGGCTAGTTTTCCAATGGCTATATGAGCATAGGACGCGTCCGATGCCATCACTGTAGCGTCCGATGCTCTACAGAAAGTTGTTTTCAGCCCCCCAATGGCTCTATTTGATTGGGGGCCTATATATATACCACCTCTAACCGGCCAAATGAGGTGTGGAGGAGTGAGGAAGCATACCAAGGGTGTTGCTACACCATATTAGTGCCTCCATATGCATAGTGCTTAGTGTTTTCACATGGTGATTAGTGTAGGTGCTTTGCGAAGTGCTTAGGCTAGTTAGACCACCGCTCATGCGCTTGCTCTAGGTTTAGGCCTAGTGTTTAGTGAGGTTTGCATACCTCTTGCTCTCGGTGCTTGCGCGCACCATTGTTGTACATCGGAGGGGCTTGTAGTCTTGCGAGACCACACCAACCGCGTTTGTGGTGTGGCCGCCACCGTGTACCGAAGGGAACAAGGCCCGCGGCAGTTCGGCCGGAAGCTTGATAGTGGAGACGGCGGGGAGCATCCGAGAGAGGCTTTGCACGAGTGGTTTAATCGGAGACCCACTTGCGCGTGGGGAAGGACCGGAGCTATCCACGGAGTTACCCGACCGGGAGCTTGGCCCTTGCGAGGGATTCCTTGCGAGGGGCTCCAACGAGGACTAGGAGAAAGCTTGCGTGCTTCTCGATACCTTGGTAAAAATACCGGAGTCGTCGATGGGAGTTTGCATCTCTACCTCACTCTTTAGCTTCCGCATTTACTTTGCTACCTTGTTGTGTGCTTTACCTTTCCTAGCTTAGTTGATTGGTTTGGATCATAGGTTGCAAAACTCTTTTGCGGTAGAGATAGCAACCACACCTAGCAAAACCTTAGTTGCACATATAGATGGTTTACATTCTTGCATAGGTTTTGACTAGGTGGTAATTAGAGGCCTTAGTTAGAGTAAAAGTTTCAAGTTGCCTAATTCACCCCTCCCCCCTCTTAGGCGTCACGGTCCTTTCAATTGGTATCAAAGCCAGTTGGCTCATTTTTGGACACTTGGCTTCACCGCCGTTGAGCCGACGCTATTGAGAGTGGTTGGGATGGATACCTCTAGGCCTCCGCACTTTGACAGCACAAACTTTCCCTACTATAGTGCTAGAATGGCTTGCTACCTAGAAGCAGTTGATCTAGGTGTTTGGAGAGTCATCCGCAACGGGATGAAACCCCTTAAGAATCCCGAGAAGCCTACCACAGGTGACGAAAAAGAGCTTCATTTTAATGCTAGAGCTAAAAATTTCTTGTTTGAATCTTTTAGCATGGATGTGTTTAACCAAGTTTTTACTTTACAAACATCTCATGAAATTTGGTTAAAGCTACATGAGCTCCATGACGGTACAAGTAATGTTAGAGAGCAAAAACATCACATAGCTAAATCAAGTTATGATTCTTTTAAAATGAATGAAAATGAGCTTGTTCGTGATATGTATTCTCGTTTGAATCTAATTATCAATGAGCTCAATTCTATAGGAATTACAAAGCTAGGTGATGCGGATATTGTGAGGAAGATCATCTCCGTGCTTCCAAAGAACAAGTATGCAACAATCATCACCATCCTCCACAACATGGAAGACTTGAGCACCATGACCCCGGCCATTGTTATTGGCAAATTGGTGGCATTTGAGATGTCACGCAAGATGGGTCAAGAAGCCGCCGCTTCATCAAGCAAAAGCATTGCTCTCACATGTGATGAGCACAAAAAGATGAAGGGCAAAAAGCAAGTTGAGACAAGCTCAAGCTCCTCAAGTGAAGAAGAAGAAGAGGATGATGAAGATGAAGAATCAAGTGATGATGATCAAGCCTCCACCTCATCCGACTCCTCCTTAGATGAAGAAGAAACAATCAAACTTATGAAAGGAGTGAAGAGGATGATCCGCAAGCTCAATGTCAAGGGTGTGCCCAACATAATTGAAGATTGCCTCTTCACTAATCAAAGAAGAGAGCAAAGAAAAAATGGATGCTATAGATGTGGCAAGAAAGGGCACTTTGTGGAAGATTGTCCAAAACAAAAGCCCACACCCAAGGACAAGAAAAAGAAGGGATGCAAGGTCAAAGCCCTCACCACCATCAAGACATGTGATGATTCATCAAGTGATGATGAAGCACAACACAAGAGGCGCGATTCCAAGCACTCATCATCAAACTCCTCACGTATGTGCCTTATGGCACGAGGTAACACAAACTCTATCTCTAGTGATAGTGATAGTGATGATGAGCTTCCTTCTTATAATGAACTTGTGCAAGATAATCTTAAATATGCTAAAGCTTGTACTAGCCAACAAAAGAAAATTAATGCCTTAAAAGAAAAATTAGATAGTTCTCAACAAGCCTATAATGCTATGCTTGATCAATATGAAACTTTTTCAAACTTAAATGTTGAGCTATCTAATAAAATTGAGAAACTTGAGGCTAGTATAAGCACATATGATAGCACAAGTAATGATGAGCAACTTGCTAAGAAAAATGAAAAACTAAAAGCAAAGTTAGCTAGCACACAAGATTCTTACAAAAGTTTGCTTGCCAAAATGGAAATTATGTGCAAACATTGTGATGAGCTAACTAATAAAGTTGCTAATCTTGAAACCATCGAAGCAAACCCCACCGAGGCACCTAAAATTAGAAACTCTATCTTTGATATGCCTAAAAAGGATGCCTCTACTTCTTGCATTGATTTACTTGATTTAAACTCACCCATGTGCAAACAAGCTTGTGTTGAGAATGTGATTGTAGAAACGTGTACACAAGAAATTGCGATGGAGAATGAGCTACTAAAGCAAGAAGTGGCTCGCCTCACCATAGAATTGACTCAAGAAAAAGGCAAGTCGAAGCAAACCCGAACTCATCAAGATAACACCGTCAAGGGAGTGAAAAAGCTTGATGAGGAGCAAACCGTGGTTTGCTACGTTTGCCACAAGGAAGGCCACAAGTCTTATGAGTGCAAGGTGAAGCATGGGGAGAAAAGAAGAAAGAGAAAAGCAAAAAGCAAACAAGCAAGCTCTCCAACACCTACACCAACAAGGTGAACAAGAAGGCCTCCACACCTTACCTTTTGAAGAAGAAGAAGAATGACAAGGTGGTGGCCGTCAAGGTGAACAAGCAAGCCAACAATGGGGCCAAACGCATTTGGGTGCCTAAGGATATTATTTCAACCATGAAGAGCACGAAAAAGGTTTGGGTCCCGAAAGGGAAGTGAGTTGTCAAGTGGACTACGGGGAATTTGGAGACTTGGCAAAGGTTGGGTGCATATCATGAGATGCATCACATTGGATCATGTCATTGCCAAGTATGATAGCGGCTACTATGGACCCAAGTTCCCCTACCCATGTGAGCTAACTAGATTTAATTTCTTGCTATTTATTTTTAGCATCTAGTTCCTCTCATTGCCTAGGATTGCATTTGCATGTTTAAATCCTTTGTCATGCATACACTAGGCTTATCATATGGTAGTTTTGCTCGGTATCAATCTCATCCTTGGAGCAAACCTACATGGTTTATATTTTGCTTAGGAGCACGACACATAGCTTCTCTTACTTGTATTTATCCTATATGTGCCAAAGTCCAAATAGTAGATAAACTACCCCGATTACCATCTTCAATTGGTGTCACATTTCTAGTGATGTCAACTTGCAAAATGGTAGTTTGACCTTACAAGTCAATGTGCATGTCTCCCACAAGTATTTTAAACTTGTATGCACACTTTTAGGGGGAGTTTACTCTACAATTTGAAAGCTTTGAGACTAACACTACTTTCAAGTTTATCATGTGTGTAGTAGTCTCATTGCAAGGAAAATGGAGTCCTCAGAGACAAGCATCATGTGTGGTGAAAAACCAATTGGTATCTACATGTGGTATTCCTAACCGATATCATTTTGTTGATTTCAATTTGATACTCTTATATGCTTTCTCCATGCATTATATAGATTAAATTCCTTTGTGCATTAATTTGCCGGTTATGCATATGCTTTGCCATACACCATATGTATGCATACACTTAGGGGGAGTTTAGTTTATATAATGTGAAAGTCAAATTTTGTGATCAATTTCACTCCACATAAAAAAGGATCACAAAATTTGACCCTCCCTTGTGCCACTAATGTCTTCCTTTTTGGTGTTTGATTCCAAAGGGGGAGAATTTGAAGGACCAAAAGCAAGCCCAACTCAAAATAAATAACCAAAACCAAATTCAAATTTTTTGTGGTTATTAGTTTGGGAAGTTTCATATTTTGGGGATGGTCCTAGAAAGGGAGGAAGTGGATTATGGAGTTAGGGGGAGACTTAAATCCATAATGCCACAAATGGACTCTATGGCAAGGGCAAGATAAGTTATAAAAGTCTTTTCTTTTTGGTATCTTTTAACATCATATGATCTTGTCTTTGCATGCATCCTAGCAACTAGATTGCATTTTAAATTTATGTATCTATTATTTGCTTGATTTGGTTGTGTTGTCATCAATCACCAAAAAGGAGGAGATTGTAAGGAAAATGGACCTCGGCCCATTTAACTTTGGATTTTGGTGCTTGATGATCAACATAACCAAATTGGACTAATGTATTTGCAAGTGTTTGTTTTGTAGTCCAATAGGGTGCAAACGTGACTTGGACGAAGGCAATATGGTGATCAAATGATCAACACCTCAAGCAAGACCCTACAAGATGTATCGAACGATTACAAAGATCAAGCAAAGTCCAAGACACAAGCAACAGAGGCCCGGACGCAAACAAAGTTGAGCCGCTCAAGCCGAGACAGGAGATGATTGAATTGGAACTGTCTCATGATTTTTGATTTTCTCAAACTGACATGGCATTAGCATGAAGCTGTAGAGCATTTCATTAGCTTTCCGAAAAGTCCAAGATCATCGAAATCGGAGTTCGGAGCTAAGAGTTATGCCCGCTCAAGCCGAGACAAGAGCAGATTGAATTGGAACTGTCTCATGATTTTGGATTTGCTCAAACTGGTATGACACTAGCATAAAGCTGCAGAGCTTTTCATTAGCTTTCCAAAAAGTCCAAGATCATCGAAATCGGAGTTCGGAGCTAAAAGTTATGCCCAAAATACGAAAGCCTGTCTCACTGGAAAAGGAGCAACGGACGCTCCGATGCAGAGTCCGATGCCAAAGTCCGATGCAGCGTCCGATGCTCTCTAAAATCGGCCCAGAATTAACAGTATTGTGGTAGAGTCCGATGCAAGCGTCCGATGCCTTACTGTAGCGTCTGATGCCCCCGAAAAATAGGTCTAACGGCTAGTTTTCCAACGGCTACTCATCATATGAGCATAGGACGCGTCCAATGCCATCACTGTAGCGTCCGATGCTCTACAAAAAGCTGTTTTCAGCCCCCCCTAATGGCTCTATTTGATTGGGTGCCAATATATACCACCTCTAACCGGCCAAATGAGGTGTGGAGGAGTGAGGAAACATACCAAGGGTGTTGCTACACCATATTAGTGCCTCCATATGCATAGTGCTTAGTGTTTTCACATGGTGATTAGTGTAGGTGCTTTGCGAAGTGCTTAGGCTAGTTAGACCACCGCTCATGTGCTTGCTCTAGGTTTAGGCCTAGTGTTTAGTGAGGTTTGCATACCTCTTGCTACTCGGTGCTTGTGTGCACCATTGTTGTACATCGGAGGGGCTTGTAGTCTTGCGAGACCACACCAACCGCGTTTGTAGTGTGGCCGCCACCGTGTACCAAAGGGAACAAAGCCCGCAGCGGTTCGGTCGGAAGCTTGATAGTGGAGACGGCGGGGAGCATCCGGGAGAGGCTTTGCCACGAGTGGTTTAACCGGAGACCCACTTGCGTGTGGGGAAGGACCGGAGCTATCCACGGAGCTACCCGACCGAGAGCTTGGCCCTTGCGAGGGATTCCTTGCGAGGGGCTCCAATGAGGACTAGGGGGAAGCTTCCGTGCTTCTCGATACCTCGGTAAAAATACCGGAGTCGTCGACGGGAGTTTGCATCTCTACCTCACTCTTTAGCTTCCGCATTTACTTTGCTACCTTGTCGTGTGCTTTACCTTTCCTAGCTTAGTTGATAGGCTAGTTGATTGATTTGGATCATAGGTTGCAAAACTCTTTTGCAGTAGAGATAGCAACACAACTAGCAAAACCTTAGTTGCACATATAGATGGTTTACATTCTTGCATAGGTTTTGACTAGGTGGTAATTAGAGGCCTTAGTTAGAGTAATAGTTTTAAGTTGCCTAATTCACCCCCCCTAGGCGTCACGGTCCTTTCAGGGGCCTTTAGTCCCGGTGCCTGTTACCAATCGGGACTAAAGGGCACTCTTTACTTCCGGTTGGTGCCACTGACCGGGACTAAAGATTTAGCACCGGTTTGTGGCCTATCTCGGGATAAATGACCACCTTTTAGCCCTGGTTTTTACTACAAACCGGGACTAAAGCTCCCCGCTTTATAACGTGTCTACTTCTTCCTCCCCGAGCCAGAGACACTCAAATTTTAGTGAGCTTCCTTGCTTCTTCTTGCTCTTGCTATTGCTTGTTCTTGCTTGTTCTTCGTCTCCGACGTCAATTGGTGATCTTCTTCGACTCCGTCATCGTCTCTTTGCATTTAGAGGTAACTAATTTCATCCTACCATGTTTTTTTGAATATGAGACGAATTTAATTAAAATATATAGTTTGCAAAAACAAGCATAGAGAGCTGAGTAGTTTAAATTGGTTCTTCACAATCACTTGATAGTTTTCTACTCCTAAGAAGTATCCATTGTATATTTCATACTTATGCAAGACAAGTAATAATGAATTTTAGTGTCCTTTAGTTAATTTTCTTTAGAAAAATATGGAATTTATAATAGTTTGCAACAATGAATATAGAGAGTAGACAAAACTTAAATTGGTATTGCTATATCACATTTTTCGATTATCTAAACAAATAGATAAATTTAGGGTCTTTTTTATTTTCAATTGTTTAGAAAATTATGAATTTGCATGTAATAGTTTTAAAAAATGAGTATGGATATAGTAGATGGCAACCGTGACCGGATCCTCAGCATCTCATCATCGGGATCCAAAGGTTTGGGGCCGGATCTTCCTCTCATTGCTTGCGGCGAGTGTAAGCAGAAGATTATGACAGAGTACCGAGTGAAAAAGGAGGGAACCAACAAAGGTCGTATATTAGTGTCCGGATCATAAGGTTGGTTAGTTATTCCCCGCATTTGATAAATATGGTTAATTTGTACCTGTTTTGCTTGATGATTTTGTTTAATTTCTATATTCTTTGTTCTAATTACAGTGGGATGACATCAGCAGATGTTCAGGTTGGTACTGGGACGACACCAGTGGTTAATTTCCTTGAAGATTCATTGCTCGGGAAAACATGACCCAACGGAAAGTGCCACTTCCTATAAACCGTCTACAAGTAAGTTTGTATACTAGAGCTACCTCGAGCTCTCACTGTATCTATATTATATCATATACATATATATAACACGCGTGGTATGATGAGATGGATCTTTTTATCCTACAGTGATGTCTGAGACGACAACAAGGCAATAACTCCTATGGATACTACGTTTGTGAGTTCATGACGGTAGAAACATATAAAATTTCTAAAGATTACCTCCAAGTACGTAACAAATGCCTCTTTTCATTATCTCTTGATGAATTACTATTGATAATATAGATATATATAACACTAATACCTTTTTCTTTTAACTCATCTTGAAGATGCAATGGTTGAAGGAATAGGTCATGCTTCAAGACCAATTCAAAGCAATTCAAGAGTGGATGGCAGGATTCCTTCGCGACAAAGTTATAAATCCAAGCGGCGAGTTCTACTATGACAACAATGAAGCAATCGTCTCAAACAAGACTTCTCATTTGTTAGCAAAAACTTGTAATTTTGTATATATATATATATATAGTTCGATATTTCATTTATGCATTGAGTAAAGCAGAGCTTATTGTTTATATTAGTTGCTAATATATATATATATATATATATATATATATATATATATTTGGTGAGTTTTCTATACTCCTAGGAGTAGTTACTCCTATCTCTAATAAACCATGTTACGTATGTGTATATACTTATTTATCAATTTAAGTATGTTTATATACTTATTTTAAGATACTTCAAATCTTACTTGCGTAAAAATTTTCAAAAGATCTCATACTTTTTAATATATTACTAAAATGTCACTACAATAGTATATAAAATAAGTATAACTATATACTCTATGTATGCTTGCATACTTGATATATATGTTACGCTAGAAAGTCTAGTATGATCATATACTTCGTCTACGTACAGTTCGTTGAATCATAAACCTTATAAAACTTGAGATATTACATATGAGAGTAACTACTCCCTAAGAGTAAGAAATAATTACCCTATATATATATATATAGAACTACTATTTAGGATATAACACTCTAAATAATATTTAGAGCGTCGGTGGAGCATCTCAAATACCACAACCGTAAATATTGTTACCAACAATCATCTTTCAGTATGCACTAGCAAAGTGATCCCGCAACCGTAAATATTTCAGTCCGCAACCGTAAATGTCGTAGAAGGAAGAGAATAATCTGGATAACATTTACGGTTGTGGGATGAGAATTAGCAGTAACTTTTACGGTTGCGGATGGAAGAGAGATTGGTGTGGCTGCCATTTGCGATTGCGGGATGAGAATTAGTAGTAACTTTTATGGTTGCGGGAATTGATGGCCAGTGACGTTCTAAATAATATTTAGAGCGCTGCGCTCCAAATAGCGGGGTCCTATATATATATCGTGTACATACACTTTGTCCAGTCATAAACCTCATAAATTAAGAGATATACATATGAGAGTAACTACTCCCTACGAGTAGGAAACAATTACCCTATATATATATATATATATATATATATATATATATATATATATATATAGGACCCCGCTATTTGGAGCGCAGCGCTCTAAATACTATTTAGAGCACAACCAGGCATTAGACAACCTCGTTCCCGCAACTGTAAAAGTTACTACTAATTTTTATCCCGCAACCATAAAAGTCAGCTTTCTCTTGCAACCGTAAAAGTATCCGCTCTTAATCACTCGTTTCAGGGTCTTCAACCCCGCAACCATAAAAGTTTTCTCCCGCAACCCTAAAAGTCTCTGCTCTCAAGTACTAGTTTTCCTCCACAACCGTTAAGGTCTCAGTTGTGGACAACATGCTTCGAGACAGTAAAGTTTCATCCTACAACCATAACAACTCAACCCATAACCCTAAAAGTCAGATACACCACTCTTTCCTCTCCTTTTCGCAACCATAAAAGTCTACACCACCGTCTTCCCTACCGTAAATTTGACTCGATATTCCTTATTTTCTCTTTGTAACCGTAAAACTCTGCACAACCGCTAGTCTTCTCTCAACCGTGATGAATTTTGACCATCCGGCTTCCTAGCCGTAATTAACGGGTTCCCTGCATGCATGTCTCTGCTACAGTTAAAATGTTGGAAGCATGCAAGCAGCGCAGATTTTTCTCTCAATTAATTGTAGTAAATGTCTATAGTTAAGAAAGTTAATGATTTGATTTGTCTTAATAATCATAAACGCCTATAATTAAGGATGTACTATGATTTGTGTTGGATGAATCCGCAATTTCCATTTCCCCAACCGTAAAATGATTTTATAGGAAGAGGAGCAGTAGTAAGAGTAGCAGCGATAGGAGTAAATCTTCTGATGATTTTTGTTCTTGTTGATGATGTATTTTCTAGCCAAAATAAAAATGTAAAACAAAAAATTCTGATGACTTCTGTTCTTGTTGATGATGCATTTTCTAGCCAAAATAAAAATGTAGTAAAACAAAAAAACTTTAAATGACGTTCAATAGTACAGTAATTACTTTGACTTTTGCAAACCGTAATGACTGAACTGAAATCAGCCACCGTAACCATCGACATTTCAACACAAAAGTAGAAAAAATACAAAATTACTCGCTCAGCCAGCGAATGAATATATTAGTAATTATTCTGATGCATATGCCATCAACACAAATTACAACATTTGGATTCAGTGCGACAAGATAATTCAATAACACTCGAAAGAAGACGAGAAAGTTCCTGAGTGAGAGTTGACACTTCTCGGAGTATTCTTTTGGGCGTGCACAAATTAACAAGTAAAAAAACATAAGTATGCTAGTTTCTTGGTCATCTGGTGTGCATGCTTCCCAGGACGAAGAGGGATGACCACCGCTGTGCCATGCTTTTCTGCTATCTGGACTGTGCACGCCGGTCTTCGGCGCTAGCAGCTCCGGCCTCTGATTCGACATTGAAAATACAGATGATCAAGTTATTAGGAATGACGAATGAGGATAAGAACAATTTTGAATTGAAATTAAAGAGGAAAGAGACAGAGCTGCACCTAGATTCGAGGCCACGAAAGCAGATTTGCACAGCTTGGGACATGCCACCACCAAGGTGCCATCCGCAGGGCTGGGACGTGCTCGTTGCCGCGAGAGAGCGCCGTCCGTGCGGGCCGAGCGAGTCGAGGAGGCGCCGTCAGATGAAGGAGACGCAGCCACCGGTACTACTCTCTGAGATGCGGACGGAGAGCAAATGAGTGGGAGGAAATAAAAAAAAAACTTAGGGTTTGTAGCTATTTATAAAAGGAAACATGAATTACGGCTAAATTAGATGCATTTACGGTTTCAGTGAGTTTTTTTACGATTGTGGGTGGCGAACTAGCCAAAAGATTTGGTATCTATATTTTAATGGTCGTACATGAGTTTTTTTATGGTTACGATGATTTGTAACTGGTTTAGTACGAACGGCTCTAAATATTATTTAGAGTGCTGCGATCTAAATAGCAGTTCTATATATATATATATATATAATTATTTCCTACTCGTAGGGAGTAGTTACTCCCACATGGTATATTTCTAAATTTATGATTTATATAGTCCAACGAAGTATATGTATGCAGAGTATATAATCATACTAAAATATCTACGGTAGTATATATGTTGAGTATGCATGTATACACAGAGTACAAGATTATACTTAATTTATATAGTACAGTAATGCCATTACAGTAATATATTAAAAAATATAGGCTATGTTAATTTTTTTTCAGGTAATAAGATTTAGAGTGTCTTAAAATAAGTATGTGAACATACTAAAAGGGAGAAATGAGTATGCAAGTAATTACTCCTGGGAGTATATAAAGCTCACCCTATATATATATATATATATATATATTAGCAACATATAATATGTATTGGAATCACTATTATATACATAAACAAAAAAGAAAACAGAACTGAAATTAAAATACAAATGAAAAAAGAAAAAGGGTCATTTAGTGCCCGTTGATAATACCAGATGGGACTAAAGGGTGCTGCTACGTGACACCACTGGCGGCACCCTTTAATCTCGGCTGGTATTACCAACCGGGACTAAAGAGTGACCTTTAACCCCGGTTGCCTGAACCGGGACTAAATGAGGACCTTCAGTCCTGAATTCGTAGTCCCGGCTCGGCAACCGGGGCTAAAGGCCCTTACCGATCGGGGCTACAGACCTAGCCTACCGTAGTGAAAGGAAAAGAAAAGAGGATGAAGGAAGAGAAAATAAAAAACTGATAAATGGATCTCACATGTCAGTAGCTGAAACCACCTTTTATGTCTATATATATATCAACAAAAAATGAGTTGATCTCACCACTCCTTAACCAAATAGAAACTAAAGTTTTCCCGTCCTACAAGACAAACAGAATCATCCCACCTCACCTTATTTTCCAACCAAACATTACCTTAACACATCGTAACCAATTCAAAAGTAATCTACTAACCAAAACACAGGTCTGGATGGCCTGAATCATGCTAGTTATGAAATCGGACCTTGTGGGCACAGATTAGCCTTGAAATCAGAGGTGGACTATGGACAGGCCAAAGGTTGACCCCCAACAATAACCCTCCATAACAAGTAGTAACTACTTTGCAAGAATAAGTTTCTCAAGATATGAATTATTAAGTGCTGTTATCGTACGGACAAACATTTCAAAAAATAAAGCTTATTATAAGCTGGAATTGATTGACTGGACAATTTGGTGATGAAATTTTCGATCAGTATCTGTTGTCCATATCAATGAGCTCATTCTTCTCTTTCCCTTCTTTTCTTTATTTTTATATTATTAAATGATAATTCAGTAGTTATGGCTAGTGCGTGGGGAATATTATTAGATAAACATATCTTCTCAAACATACCGCGTTATAAACGTTCTAAGAAAAGGGGGAACAACATCAAAGCAATCAGAAAAAAATAATTAAGCACACATAGTTTCCTTTCTCTGTTGTGACTCACATATATAATGAACTAGGAGAATACCTATCGCGTTGCTGCGGAAATTATCTATATTTACTAACATATATGAATAAATAAATATCACAACATATCCTAGTGGATGATTTTTAGCATTTTAATGTAGACAACTAAATATATTTTAGTAATTGATATGGTTTGTTGATGTGAATAACTCGAATAAAAATATAATGACATGTGTTAGTGGATGCTGATGTGGACATTTTTGTATTGGAGGGACAGTTAGATAGGTTAGATAGTGGAGTATTCTAGTGGATGCTTGTGTAGATGCTTTGTATGGCAAGATAAATAATTAGTGGGACTTTCTTTTATTAGAGTTATAGATTGCCGGATACTATACACAGCTTCGCCGGATAATAATGCATGTATGGTAGCAGTGTTCAAAGTCATCGAGATATATACTAGGAGAAAAACAAAAAAATGATTTGAATTATTATATATCTAGCTTCTATCATCTCATAGTAAAGCAATAATAATATACATCAGGCCAATGGAACGTCGGCCCTTTTTCCTTTCACAAACTACCCTAAAATAATAATTCAACAAATGTAGTTATTCTTTTATTTGTTTATTAAAATGCAAGGATTTTGTTAAGAATTTCTTGGCCTGGGTGTGACATTTCTTATTTGTCACACCTGGTTTTGAGAACAAAACCAGGTATACACCATATGTGAGCCCAGGAAGTCAAATCTCACATATAGCTACAAATAAAGGGTAATATCGAAAGACAATGCTCAAATACATAACGTATATAAAATAAATAACATAACCTTAAAGAGCAGACAGCGGAAAGACACTCCGATCTTCAGATGGAGACACCACTTCACAGGGAACAACTGACTGGTTGATCACAAGCCTAAGCTTCTCCAAAGCTTAACTCTCAGAGGTGTGGGGAAAAGCAAGAGTGAGTCCTTGTCGAACTCCACAAGTATAGCAACAAGTGATATAGATCCCAAGTTTCATGACCAATGTAACATAAATAATGAATAGCATAAAACGGTAAATAATGAACATGTTAACCAACAAAAGTCATAATCTTTACGTCTTCAAGGCCGCTCGTGTCCTTGAGCAAGGCTGATATATCAGTTTAATAAACTTTGCGCAAAGGTGTACACTTTCACTGCGAGACGTGAATTGCCCTTTCGCCCGAGGGAGCCAGCCTCTTAACCCACTTCCAAGGAAGGTCGGCAGGGTTCACGATGAAGCCTTTCAAAGGTTCGTCTAACAAGTTAGGGCCGCTAGGTCTTAAGGCAAGGGGAAGAAGGGTCTATCAACCTTGCGGCAACGCAGGCAACGAGAAAGTAGCCGCCCTAAATCCAGCTCGTCAAGCGCCTTCGCGCCCTTTCGGGTAACCACTAACAAGCTAGAAAAGGTCCTCATACTGAGCTAAAGCCAGAGCCATATAACCCCCAACAGTTGCACTATAAATCCCGAA
This sequence comes from Coix lacryma-jobi var. lacryma-jobi, assembly GCA_009763385.1. Classification (NCBI taxonomy): domain Eukaryota; kingdom Viridiplantae; phylum Streptophyta; class Magnoliopsida; order Poales; family Poaceae; genus Coix; species Coix lacryma-jobi. Next base: position 43,879,758 of record CM019826.1, read on the forward strand.
GGTGCTCGTACAGATAATTTCTTAAGTTGCTAATAAGTCATTTTTATCATTCGATGCATACATTATTTAAGTAACATGATCATGATTGCGAAAAGAACACTCGATTGCTATACTTGCCTTAAACTCAAGATCCTTCTTCTGTTGACTTATATACTTCCAAAGGTTGACTCTTGATCACGATCTTCTTCTTGATCACCAACGCATAACTCACCGACTGGACATACGATCACATAACACCACACACACATCCAAAAGCAATCATGCAAAAGCAAACATAGCCTATTATTAGAACAGTACATCAAACATAAGAAAACAAGGTAAAGAGTTTTGAAAACTGATCTACGGTTCGCTACGATCACGCAGACGCGAAAATCACAATAATCGGAGTTTTAACGAGAAAGATATGAACTAAACAAGAATAAAGACACTAATTACTAGATTAGATTTAACTCAAATTTTAATTATGAAAAACAGTATTGAAAGTTATATAGTTTGAAAGAACTTTTCGAAACGAACCTAACGCAAGTTAAACGGAGTTGAAATAAGAAAGTTATGGATTAACAAAATTTTTATTAATAAAAATAATAGATTAGATCTAACCACAAAATTTAAAAGTTGAAACATAATTAAGATTAATTTAGATGGATAGATTACGTAATTATGAATCTAACGCAACTTGAATGGATTGAAACGAATCTAAAACAAATAAACGATGGACGATCAAGGATTAACGGAAAAACGTAATTACCTTATTTGTCTCACGTACAGAGTCAGCCCTGATCGCCTTTTGCTTGAGCTGGTTCTTTTGGCCGGGAGGGGATCGGCATTGGATGCTGACCGGCCGGAAGCAGTGGCCGTCAGCCAGCGGTACAAGGCCGCGTGGATCTGCGGTGGCAGGGCCAGGGTGTTGGCCGTGCTTGCTTGCTGCGCTGGACCCAGGGACGAGCGGGATACGGGCATACGGCTGGGACAGAAGCCCGCACAGCCTGCAGCCCGGGTGGCCGATAACCACGCACGAACAACAGAGGAGCACCCAAGGAGATGCTCGCAGGAAAAGTAGAAGAGAGGTTAGGGATGAATCGTATGGTATTCGTAAAAAGAAGAGACAACGGTATTTATTAGAGAATAATGAGAGGAACCACTTGAGGTTGGTGCGGATATATAGAGAGGAAAACTCTCCACTCCCACATCAATTAGCAATACGGTACTAATTGATGTTGTAACTCTCACCTTTACTAATGGGCCTAAATAAATATAAAAGCTCATTAGTAAATAAAGACGTTGATATTTGGAATTTAATAGAATTATTGCACATGGGCTTTGTAGGAGGAAGAAAAAAGACAGATTTTATATTTTCGAAATTATTTAATTTCTGGATTAAAATAATTCTAGAAAAGTCTAGAATTGGTATTTAAGCCAGGAAAAAAAAAATACTCTGATGGTTCCCAAAATTCAGGAAAAATTCTCAGAGACATCTGGAGACATGAGGAACCCAAATAAAATATTTGGATCTCATGAAAAGATATTTTGGGACATCTAAAAATTAGATTATGTTTCCAGAAAAATAGGAAAAAGTGTCGGAAAAAGCTGGAAAACTTCTCGAGAAGATTTTGGAGATATGATGATGAATGATGAGCACCAAGGAATAATTTAGAGCAGGCGAAAAAGATTTTTGGGAGACTCCAACAGAAGAGTTAAGCTAGGAAACAAAGAATTTGATTATAGGAGAAAATATGGACAAGGCGGAGAAAGATAAACGACTTAGTAAACGAGTTTTTGGAAAACTTTACTCACTCGCAATACAAGACGAAACAACAAGTTTTTGAAACTTTAAACTTTTCCAAACTTTTTGAAAACAAACAAGAAGTCTTTATTTTCAAAACCCTTTTCCATGAAATTTATTTTAAAATTATTTTAAAACCATTTTGAGCTCAAATTGAATTTTAACCCAAAACCACACATCACAAGACTTCAAATGCTCCAACATGAATGCACAAACATGTTTCTAAACCCTAGGTTAAATTTTTATTTAGAGAAAATTTTTATTTCCCTATATTTTATGAGCACAAAAATTTATAAAAAAAATCATTTTAATTCTAATTTAAGAAATGCAAATTTCAGGGTGTGACATTATTTCATTCTTACTTTATAATAAGATCAGTCTCAATACACAGTTTCATGTCTCGGTTTCCAAGACAAATGAAACCATTGATGAAATAGATCTCTCTCACTGTACAGAACAGGGTCTTTCGCCCATTTTCAAAATGCTCATTTGTCTCGACGTTTTTGCCGCCTGGGACTAATAAACCCTTTAGTCCTGGTCGGTAACACGGACCGGGACTAAAGGGTCTGCCCCAACGGCTACTGCGCAGAGCTGTCGGGGCAGGGACCCTTTAGTCCCGGTCCGTGTTACCAACCGGGACTAAAGGGCACTCTTTAGTCCCGGTTGGTGCCACGAACTGGGACTAAAGATTTAGCCACAGTTTGTGGCTTGCCCCGGGATAAATGATCACCTTTTAGCCCTAGTTTTTAATACAAACCGGGACTAAAGCTCCTCGGTTTATAACCTGTCAACTTCTTCCTCCCCGAGCCTGAGACATTCAAATTTCAGTGATCTTCCTTGCTTGTTCTTGCTGTTGCTATTGCTTGCTATTGCTTGTTCTTCGTTTGTTCTTCGTCTCCGACGTCAATTGGTGATCTTCTTCGACTCCGTCATCGTCTCTTTGCGTTGAGAGGTAACTATTTTCATCTCCTATATCATGTCTTTTGAATATGAGAGAAATTTAATTAAAATATATAGTTTGCAAGAACAAGCATAGATAGTTGAGTAGTTTAAATTGGTTCATCACAATCACTTGATAGTTTTCTACTGCTAGGTAGTATCCATTCTATATTTCATGCTTATGCAAGACGAGTAATATTGAATTTTAGTGTCTTTTTAGTTTATTTTCTTTACAAAAATGTGGAATTTATAATAGTTTGCAACAATGAATATAGAGAGTAGACAATGTGGAAATTGGTATTGTTATATCATATTTTTCGATTATCTAAACAAATAGATAAATTTAGAGTCTTTTTTATTTATAATTGTTTAGAAAATTAGGAATTTGCATGTAATAGTTTAAAAAATGAGCATGTGCATAGTAGATGGCAACCGTGACCGGGTCCTCACCCTCTCATCATCGGGATCCGAAGCATTTGCGGCCGGATCTTCCTCTCATTGCTTGCGGCGAGTGTAAGCAAAAAATTGTGAAGGAGTACCGAGTGAAAAAGAGGGAATCAACAAGGGTCGTATATTCTACAAGTGTCCGGACCATGAGGTGGGTTATTATTTACCCGCATTTGATTAATATGGTTCATTTGTATCGGTTTTTCTTGATGATGTTGTTTAAATTTTTTATTCTTTGTTCTAATTGCAGTGGGAGGGCACCGGCGGATGTAAAGGTTGGTACTGGGAGGAAGAGTACGTTCAGCACGTACGAAATTCTGTTGCACAGGAGGTTGCCGCTGAAGGTGATGATGCAGTGAGTCAGCGACAGCAGCCCATCCATGCTGATGAAGCGAATGATCTGTCTATTTTAGTTGGGATCGGACGTGAACTAATTATGTTGCTTAAGTGCATTTTAGTTTTAGTTTTTTTAGTGCTAGCTGCGATTGTCTTCGTTGTAATCAAGCTTGCTTGAATTAATCAATCATGTGATGTCATGAGTGTTGTGCAATAACATGAGAAACTACTAAGTGCATGGTTGTAATAATTAATGCAGATGTTGTCACACAATTGGATGTATAATGTCGATCGCCGCTCCAAAGAGTTTATTGCTGGCGTGCACTATTTCTTAGGTGTGGCTGAGACAAATAAGCAGGATGGTTTCATGTGCTGCCCATGCGCCGTCTGTAAGAATTTGAAGGAATATTCATGCTCAAGGACTCTTCATACGCATTTGTTGAAGTCGGGTTTCGTAACAAACTATATTTGTTGGACGAAGCATGGAGAAAGGGGTTATAATGGATGATGGTGAAGAAGGTGAAGAAGAATTGGTCCACGCCGATATTATTGCTTAGTACGGTGCCTTCTATGATGATGCAGTGGGGGAGATGGTGAAGAAGATGCGGCAGTGGCAGAACATGTGGCAACTGATGTTGATGCTCTTGGTGATGCCATTCGTGATGCACAAAGAGAATGTGAAAGTGACAAGGAGAAGGTCAAGTTCGAGCGCATGCTAGAGGATCATAGGAAATTGCTATATCCCACTGCTGAAGATGGCCAAAAAAGCTGGGTACTACACTGGAACTGCTGCAATGGAAGGCAAAGAATGGTACATCCGACAAGGCATTTGGGCAGTTATTGAAAGATAATGAAAAAGATGCTTCTGAGAGCTAATGGATTGCCCACCACTACGTACGAAGCAAAATAGGTCGTCTGCCCTTTGGGATTAGAAATCCAGCAGATACACGCATGTCCTAATGACGGCATCCTGTACCGTGGGGAGGAATATGAGAATTTGGATGCATGCCCGGTATGTGAAGCATCACGGTATAAGATAAGGCGAGATGATCCTGGCGACGTAGAGGGTGAAGAACGTCCAAGCAGGAAGAAAATCCCTGCCAAGGTTATGTGGTATGCTCCTATAATACCACACTTGAAACGTTTGTTCAGAAATAAGGATAATGCAAAGTTGTTGCGGTGGCATAAAGAATACCGTAAGGTAGACAATATGTTGAGGCACCCGGCTGATGGATCCCAGTGGAGAGCGATAGACAGAGAATTCCCAGAGTTTGCAGATGAGGCTAGAAACTTGAGGTTCGCATTAAGTACGGATGGTTTTAATCCTTTTGGGGAGGAAAGCAGTAGTCATAGCACTTGGCCGGTTACTCTATGTATCTACAACCTTCCTCCGTGGTTATGTATGAAGCGGAAGTTCATTATGATGTCGTTGCTCATCCAAGGGCCGAAGCAACCTGGCAACGACATCGATGTCTACCTGAGGCCACTAGTTGAGGAACTTCTACTTCTATGGAGCAAACCAGGCATACGCGTGTGGGATGAGTACAAACAGGAACACTTTGACCCGCGAGCATTATTGTTCGTAACAATCAATGATTGGCCAGCTCTAAGTAATCTTTCAGGCCAGACAAACAAGGGATATAATGCATGCACACACTGTTTCGATGACCTTGATAGTTTATTTTTGAAAAAGTGTCGAAAGGTCATGTATGTTGGTGAAGGGTCGAGATGGCGGACTAGAGGGGGGGGTTGAATAGTCCTTTCTAAAATTAATCGCGTCGGCTAACCGAAACAAATGCGGAATTAAAACTATCGGTCTAGCCAAGACTACACCCCTCTACTTATACTCTATGACACCTTACAAAAGATCCTAATCAATGCAAATAAGGTGTTGGGCTAGCTAGAGCTCACCTAACCAATTCTAGAAGCAAGGTCACACAAGCCTATGCAACTAGTACTTCAAGCACGGGGGAGCTCCTACACAATCTAGTAAGCAAAGCACAAAGCTCCTAAGCTCACTAGCAATGCTCAATAACAAGGCTACACAAGCCAAATTAGAGAGCTCAACTTAGCTACACAAACTAAGCAATGTGACTAGAAAGACTACAAGTCAACTAGTCACGCAAGAGAGCTACTTCTAGGCTACACAAGCAAAGAAGGTAACTAGCAAACTACACAAGTTAACTAATTACAAGAGCAACTACACAAGCACAATATATATGAAAGTAGATACAAGCTTGTGTATGGGGAATGCAAACCAACGGGATGAACAAGGTTGACACGGTGATTTTATCCCGAGGTTCACTTGGTCGCCACCAAGCTAGTCCCCGTTGAGGCAAGCCCAAGGTTGACGCCGATCCTCTTGCTAGTGGTGACCCTAAGTCACACTCTCCACGATGGAGTGCTCACCAAGAGCTCTAGCTTCGATCCGGCCGGACCACTTGGCGCTCTTCGCGCCTCTCTCTACTAGAGTTGCTCTTCGCGATCTACCGCAGGGCGAGCACAATGCCCCTCACAAAGCTTCTCCGGAGCCACGCACAATCTTCACGCGGGCTTCACGATGAAGACTCGATCACCAAGCCGTCTAAGAGGTGGCAACCTCCAAGAGTAACAAGCACCATCGGCTTGCAACACGATCACCTAGTGCCACTCGATGCAATCTCTCAATGCAACGCACTAGCTATCACTCACTCACTATCGATTCGCACACTAGCAAGCACAAGCGAGTTAGAGGGCTCCCAAGCACATCCACACCAGCCACCAAGGCTTTGGAGTGCTCAACCACTGGCCCAAGGCCGGTTACCAACGATATATATAGCCCCGAGGGCTAACTAGCCGTTGCCCCTTCACTGGGCAACCTGCGCCACCATCGGACGCTCTGGATCGGGGGCATCGGACGCTGGCCTAGCGTCCGATGCTCCAGATGGAGCCACGTGTCCAACGGTTATGAAATAGATCCGTTAGATCCCAACGGCTAGTTCATTTCCCGCGCCAGTTAAAGTGGCATCGGACGCGCCGGTGCCTAGCATCGGACGCTCCGATGCCTCTGCTCAAAACTGCGCAAACCTGCTCTCACATCGGACGTGCCGGACCCTTATCATCGGACGCTAATGGATAGCGTCCGATGACACACCAGAGAGGTTCCAGAACGCTCCCAACTACATCGGACGCGTCAGGTGGAACCACATCGGACGCAGCCCAGCGTCCGATGCTCCCAGCTGAACTAGCTCGCGCCACGTCACTGCCATCGGACGCTTGGACCAGCGTCCGATGCAGCGTCCAATGCATCCTCTGCAACAGACTTCATCTAGGGTTTACCATCGGACGCTTGGCCCAGCGTCCGATGCCCCTCGGACCAGCGTCCGATGCTCCCAGAGCACTACACTTCTCCTTCGAAAACCACTGAATCCTGCCTCGCAAGCTCGGCAGGAGGGAGAGGGACTATACACCAGTTTCTCCCACTTCTCCATGCCTCCTTTCAACACAACTTCTTTTCAAAACAACTTCTCCTTTGTAAATGTGCCAACACCACCAAGTGTACAACATCATGTGTATGTGTGTTAGCATTTTTCACAATCATTTTTCAAAGGATTAGCACTTGCACTCACCACGCCACTCGATCCTAGTAACATCTCAAAGTTAGATCGCTCAAGTGGCACTAGATGACCGATATGCAAACAAGTTTGCTCCTCTTGATAGTACGACCATCTATCCTAAATCCGGTCATCAACTTCTCTACTCACCTATGACCGGTGAAATGAAATGCCCTACACATATACCTTTGCCTTGCGCATTCCATTCCATCTCCTTCGGTGTTGATGCAACACATGCACCAACTTATCTCCAAATGATATGATCCACTTCATATCATCATATGGCCTCCATGGTCCATCGATCTTGACCTCACTTGCTCTTCACCATTGCTTCGGTCCTTCGGCGCCAAGTCTTTGCTCAAGCCTCTCGACACTCGGTACCAACGGCTTCAAAGCCTCCAACTTGCCCTTCACCTTCGCAACCGGTCCATCAAGCCAAGTCTTGCCTTGATCTTCTCCATCTTAGCCACATGACTCCATGTCATGTCACATATGCAATAAGCTCCTTCATCACATGTGTGAGCCTTTGCAACATCTTCCAAGCCATTTCACCTCCATGGCATATGTTGCCCACACATGATCACTTGTGGACTAATCACCTGTGTAATTCACTTCAAACACATATTAGTCCACCTAAGTTGTCACTCAATTACCAAAACCAAACTAGGACCTTTCAGTTGGGCACCGTCGGTTTCTTCCCATGGGCCACCCAGTAAGAAAGAAAGGCAAACATTTTAAAGGTAGGGCAGACCACCAAACCAAGCCTCGTAACCGAACCGGAGATGATATAATCGAAATGGTGAAGGATATGAAAGTAGTATTTGGAAAGGGACGGGGCAGTGAACCTGTTCCCAAAGACGCTTTGGGACACACACCCATGTGGAAGAAGAAGTCCATATTCTGGGAGTTACCCTACTGGCATGTCCTAGAGGTCCGCCATGCCATCGACGTGATGCACCTGACAAAGAACCTTTGTGTCAACCTGCTTGGATTCATGGGTGTCTACGGAAAGCCTAAGGATTCACTTGAAGCACGACAGGACTTGCAGCGCATGAAAGAACGAGACAACTTGCATTCGGAGAAGACAGATGACGAGCGCCAGTACTTAAGCCTTGCTAGCTACACTCTTAGCAGAGAAGAAAAGGAAAGCATGTTTGAATGCCTTAACAGCATCAAGGTCCCATCTGGATTCTCCTCCAATATAAAGAGAATAATTAATGTGCCAGAGAAGAAGTTCCAAAACTTGAAGTCCTATGACTGCCATGTGCTTATGACCCAATTGCTTCCTGTTGCTCTAAGAGGAATTCTACCTCCACATGTACGTCTAGCCACCGTGAAGCTATGTGCATTCCTCAATTCAATTTCACAAAAGGCAATCAATCCAGAGGAACTTTCTACTTTGCAGAATGATGTCGTTCAATATCTCATCAACTTTGAGTTGATGTTCCCTCCATCCGTCTTTGATATCATGACACACCTCCTAGTTTACCTGGTCAAGGAGATCATTATTCTCGGTTCTGTGTTCCTACACACCATGTTCCCATTCGAGAGGTTCATGAGTGTCCTAAAAAAATGTGTTCATAACCGTTCTCGGCCTGAAGGAAGCATCGCCCAGGGCTACGGCACAGAGGAGGTCATAGAGTTTTGTGTGGACTTTATTCCAGACCTTGACCCGATTGGCGTTCCTGAATCGCGACACGAGGGTAGACTCAGTGGCAAGGGAACACTAGGGAAGAAAACATATATAAGTACAGGAGACGATTACTTCAATAAAGCACAATACACAGTTCTACAGAACTCCTCATTGGTCGATCCATATATCGAGGTACATAAGGATTTTCTTCGATCCAAGTGGCCCGGGAAGAGTGAATCTTGGATTACACGTCAGCACATGCAAACCTTCGGCGATTGGTTGCGAAAACAATGTCAGGGTGATGACAACATAGATGAGCAGCTTTATTTGTTGGCCAGACAACCATCGTGGCATATCAGCACGTACAAAGGGTACGAGATCAATGGGAATACATTTTACACAGTAGCCCAAGACGGAAGGAGCACCAACCAAAACAATGGTGTACGCGTGGATGCCACGGATCCAAATGGGAACAAACAAACATATTATGGCCGCATACATGATATATGAGAACTAGACTACGCACCTAATTTTAAAGTCCCTTTGTTCTGGTGTAAATGGGTCAAGATGACCGGTACTGGAGGTGGGGTAACATACGACAAAGAGTATGGGATGACATCAGTGGAGCTCAACAATATTGGGTACAAAGATGAACCATTTGTCCTTGCCGCGGATGTGAGTCAGGTGTTCTATGTGAAAGACATGTCTACAAAACCAAAAAGAGGGAAAAATGATAACAACTCGATCGTCAACGAGCCAAAGCACCACATAGTTCTTTGGGGGAAAAGAAACATTGTCGGAATTGAGGACAAGTCAGACATGTCAGGTGATTATGAAAGAGATGACCGAATTCCGCCATTCAAAATGAACAAAGACCCAAGCATTTTGTTAAACAATGAGGAAACTCCATGGTTAAGGAATAATCATAACCAAGGGACATATGTCAAGAGGAGGTTCGCAGTTGTGCCTGCTAAATAGTGGGTTGTAAAGATATTATGTAATAATTAATTAATTAAGACTTCATTTATTTGATAATGGATTTATATATATATATTTAGTAGTGATCATTGATTTATGTGCTCCTCTAGATGTGAATCATCAAAATACATATAAGAAGAAAAAGTATATTTTTAAAAGAAAACTAAATTTAAAAATCCAAAAATAATTTTTAAAAGAAAGTATATCAAATATTTAATTTTCTATTAAATTAGTAAGATTTAAGATATATTTAAAAATAAAACTAAATTTAAAAATCTAAAACTGATGCATCTGTTGGGTACAATGAAATTGGGCAATGATTTTTTATGTTATAAACAAAAGATTAACGTCCAAATGATATACAATTTTTTTAATTTAAATTTAACATTATATTTTTGCATTAACCAAATATAAATGGTTATTTACATTTATATCCGTTATTATAAAAAAGAAAAGAATTTATGCTACAAAATTTTCTACTATACAAGATCAAAGGAAATATAACTGTTATTTTTAAGTAATTTTATGCCTACTGTTCAATTTACTATGCAATTAACAAGAATTACAACATATTTATATAGTGAAAACTTAATACAAAACCTAAAATACTGAAAACCCAAAACTGTGGCGGGAAAGGACACTTTAGTCCAGGACCGTATTACGCACCGGGACTAAAGGACCCTTTAGTCCCGGTGCGTAAGCCGCGCGGGACTAAAGGTCCCTTTAGTCCCGGGACGTATTACGGCCCGGGAGTAAAGGCCTCCCGGGTATATAGGGCACAGTGCCCTCCAATCTTCTAGATCGACGTCAGTTGCGCCGCCTCCTCCGTCCGCGCCGCCCTCGGCCTCTCCATCGCCGCCGTCCTCGCCGCTCCCTCGCGCCGCCGTGTCCTCGCCGTCGAGCTCCACGCCTCCCTCAGCCTTCCTCGCCGTCGTCCTCGTCCTTCACGCCCGCCTCGTCCTCATCCTCCCTCGTCGTCGAGCCTCCGTACGCCGCCGTCGAGCTCCGTCCTCGCCGTCAGCCTCGCTCCGTCCTCACCGCCGAGCTCCCTCCGCATCGTCGAGCCTCGGCCTCGCTCCCTCGCCACCTCGTGTGCCGTACGTCGTCCTCATCGTCTGCCGAGCGTCGCCGTCCTTCGTCCTCGCCGTCTGCCGTCTTCGTCCTCGTGTCCGGTGAGGAGTGCCGCCGCCGTCGTGCCTGTGTTTGTGCGTCGTGTCGTGCCTGTGTTTGTGCGTCGTGCCGTGCCTGTGTGTGTGGCGTGCCGTGCCTGTGCCGTGCCGGCCTGTGTGTGTGGTGTGTGTGCGTGTGTGGTGTTGTGTGCGCGTGTGTGCGCGCGCGTGTGTGCAGTGTGAGTGTAAAACAGAAAATAAAGAAACGAAAATGATATATATACATAGAAAATAATATATATAGAAAAAGGAAAATTGATATATATATATATAGAAAATTAATATATTTAGATAAATATTAATAGAAAAGTTAAATTGATAGATATATATAGATAAAGTTAAATTGATAGATATATAAATAGATATATATATTTAGAAAAAGAAAATGATATATATAAAATGAATAAAAATAGATATATATTTATAGAAAAAGGAAAATCTTATATATTTATAGATAATGAATATGAATATATATATTTATAGATAATGAATATGAATATATATATTTATAGATAATGAATATGAATAGATATATATATTTATATAAAAAGGAAAATTGTATATATGTTTTTTTAACCTAACAAATATATGTTTACACATGTAGATAAAAAGTGATTGGTCGCGTCGACCTGTAGTTCTGGTGTCCGCTCCACCGAACTCGTCGCCGTCACCATCATCCTCACCGTCGTCATCCTCGTCGTTGTCATCCTCGTCGTCGTTCTCGTTCACAGTGTGTAAATTACGTGACGAGGAAAATCATGTTGGAATGTATTAAAAAATCACTTAGATATGTTTAAACATGTATTTACACATAGAAATATGTGTTCATAGAAAATCACGTGTCATGTTGGGATGCCATAGAAAATTACTTGGATATGTTTAAACATTTATTTACACTTAGAAATATTTTGACAGATATGCTTCTTCGTGTTATTTTTAATGTTGAATTGCCTCTTTATGAATATATGTTATTCTTAATGTTGGCGATTGCATGTCACCTAAAACTCGAAACCCTAAAACCCGAAACCCTAACCCTAAACCCTCAAACCCTAACCCTCAAACCCTAAACCCCTAAACCATCAAACCCTAAACCCCTAAACCCCAAACCCTTAAACCTAAACCCCTAAACCCCTGAACCCCTAAACCCCGAAACCCTAAACCCCTAAACCTCAAACCCTAAACCCTAAACCCTAAACCCTAAACCCTAAACCCTAAACCCCTAAACCCCTAAACCCCTAAACCCCTAAACCCCGAAACCCCGAAACCCTAAACCCCTAAACCCAAACCCCTAAACCCCAAACCCTAAACCTGAAACCCCTAAACCCCAAACCCCTAAACCCTAGAACCCGAATATATGTTATTTTAGGGTTTCGGTTTTGGTTTCACATATATACATGTATAAAGCTCCTGTAAGTGTTCGATCATATTGTATATATATTTTAATATTCGCAGAAATGGCCGACCCAAATGAGAACATGGAGGAGGAAATGATGAATATCATCGCCGGCAGCGATGACGGGAGTCAATACTTATTGAATTACGAAGACATGACCATGCATGATGAAAATCCCCCTGAACAACAAGTTGAGATGGAAGAAGGCAATACAGACGAGGTATATATACAATATGTCGTGTTAGGGTTTACATTTACTTTATTACTTGATTAAGTTTTATTTCAACTTGTATTAGAGTTTCATCTTCGTGTCTTTACCTATATGTAGCCCTCTGGATCGATGTTTGTGACGGGGCAGAGCAGACCAAAACAAGGGCCGAAGAGGCCGTTGAAGGGTCGTCATGTAATCTCCGAATTCGATATGGCTACAGGCCAACCACTAGGACCCCATGCACAGAAATATGTCTTTCACTGTGGGTTTCTTGTGAGAGATCGGATTCCGATAAGTGCCCATGAATGGAAAGAGAGGCAAAGTGCTCCCGAGATCAGTTATGTCTCCAATCTTGACAAGCAGCTAGTCTGGGATGACATCCAAGCTCATTTCTCGTTCGACACGGATGATGAGGAGCTGCAGAGGCGAATTCGGGAGTGGACAATGAAGAAGATGGCCACACTTTTTCAGGACTGGAAGAAGAAATTGTACCACAAGTTTGTGCTGAAGAACGAGACGCCAGATTTCAACTCTAAGGCGTATGTCAAGATAAGGGCCGATTGTGATGAATTTGTACAGTACAAAAGATCACAAGAGAGCGAGGCTCGTATCAGAGTAAACAAACAGAATGCAGCTAAGAAGAAATACCACCATCATTTAGGATCAGGTGGCTATAAGACTGCCCTTCCAAAGTGGGAGAGACAGGAACAGGAGATGCTTGTCAGGGGGTAGTCCTGGAGACAATAAGAAGAAATTGGAGTGAACGGTCCAGGAATTAGTTCTACGCTCATGGGGGAACCATAAAACCCTAATGACGGGGAGCTTGATTAGGGCCCGGAAATTTCAAGAGCAGCACAGAGGCTAGTTCAAGCACGAAGTGCGGTGTTGGCTGGTGAGTTCAAGCCCAACAGAGAGAAGGATGAACTCACGTACGCGCTGGAGAATCCTGAGCACGGTGGGCGTACGAGAGGCTTTGGGGCCGTTTCGTGGCTGCATTCCTTTGAAGCGGATCGAGAAAGTTACAGAAGCCGCCAGAGAAAGAAGGATGAGGAGGCAGAGAAGATCTACAAGTTGGAGGAGTATGTTCTGCAAACATAAGAGCGTGACAAATCTCGTGAAGAATGGATGCAGGAGGAAATCAAAAGGCAAGTGCAAGCGACACTTAGTCAAATGACGAGTGGGCAAGGTACATCATCACAACAGCCTCAAGTGAACATTAGCCCCCCAGGTCAGATGAAAAGCAGCTGCGCCTCCACAGAAGTACCAACCATTTAAGATGACTCCAAGCTACGCTTTCCTGTGGATGACGTTAAAGAACCTTTTACTACTTGTGAGCTGCACATTCCAGATGGAAATGCCACGAAAAAGGTGGCTGTCAGTGTTGTAAACCCTATCGACCGCACAAGAACACCAAGAATCCATGGTCAACCAGTGCCAGCCGGATACGCTAGCGTCTCAGTGGATAGGGTTGAGACAGGTTGTGGCAGCGTGGCACTGGAAATCGAAGGGGGAGATGGGGAGAAGACTTTAGGTGAAGCGGAGAAGACATTTATTTGCTGGCGCAAGCGCTTTATTATTATTCCTGGACTGTCACCGCCGCAACCTCCTCCTACTGATCAAGATCCTCACCATAGGTAGTACGCGTGAACGAGAAACAATTTTTATTACACTAACTTCCTATATGTATATATTAATTGGATGCTCACATCATTCGTTGTTTTGCGTAGCAGGAACTATAGTCCAGTTCGTCATTCCCCAGCGCATCATAGTGCTGTGGGCGGTGACGATGTGTTGGAGGACACGGCTTCAACCCCATCTCCTGCACAAAGATCTCCACCGCGGGCTCCAACACCGCCACCGGCCCCACCATCTCCTCCACAGCGGGCTCCAACGCCACAACCTCCACCACGGGCTCCAACACCGCCACCGGGCCCATCATCTCCTCCACCGTGGGCTCCAACACCACAACCTCCACTGCGGGCTCCAACACCGCCACCGGCCCCACCATCTCCTCCACAGCGGGCTCCAACACCCCCGCCTCCACCGCGCGGCCCTAAGAAGCGGTCCGCCACCACAGAACCGAAGGCCCCACCTCCAAAGAAGAAGGATCCTGTATCAGAAAAAAAGCCCAGGAGAAATTAGCTTATGAAAAGACTGATGAGGAGTTAGAAATTTTGGTAAAAAAAGATGTGCGAAATTTTTTAGATGAATGTGAGGCCACTGCTAAAGCGAAGAGAAACCCGGAGAAGCCTTACCTCTTGTTAAACCCACAGGAGTTAAGGAAAAGGGTGGACCAACATGGTATCAAGATGCGTGAAGCCCGAAAGGCTCCGCGAAAATCAGATTACGAACGCTCTCTAATGAAGTCTGCAAAAGAACAACAATTCAGCAAGAAGAAAGTGGGAAAGGGTGTTCCACAGCTCGGGGAAACATCAAGACCTTTGTCCCCGTTAATTGTGCAAAATCAGTATGGTTCAAATATGGGCAGAGTACAGCGGAAATCTGGAGAGACCACTTTGTCGGAGATGGACTCAATTGAAAAAAATTTCATTGACAGCTGTCTCCCGTACGACACGATTAAAAATATTGCTACTGGGCTGGAGTTTCCACGAGCGGAAGTAGTTGATGAATGGAGGAGAAATTTTGCACCGGGCAGGAGTCTAATGAACCTCAATCACTCACATGTACTTGGTACGCAAATGTTTGCAATCAACAAATGGTGCATGGAGGCTTCTAAAGACGGTGATGTCAATTGGATTTCTGTCCGAATTCGGAACCATCACTACTTCCGTGGCGATGACCTAATCTTAGTCCAGATGGAGGAATTACACCAGCTATGTCATATGGACGCACTGGACAAATCGTTCCTTAGCTGCTATTGTTTGTAAGTGTTTCTTTTATAGTTTTCATTGAACTCTCTAGTATGTGTATATAGTACGTAGTATTCTTACACACATACTTGTGGATTGACTCGATATTTTGCAGGTATCAGATGACTCAGCTCAGAGATAAACATGACAATGCTGTTGGGTTTGTTGATCCATATATTGTTTTCAAGGCTCCAAACCCTTCAGCGACTTGGAGCGATGAGTCGTGTATGAATCTCATGAGGTTCTTCGTTAACCAAAAAGATAGAGAAAGAATTCTCTTCTCATACAACTTTAAGTGTGTGAGACATATATAGTTAATAATAAGTATGTGCATATTTTATTTTACTTAACCCTAATAATATATATATATATGAATCATGTGTATGAACAGCTATCACTGGATACTGATGGTCATCGATCTCAAACACAACAATGTGTTAATCTATGACTCGTTGAGCAAACCGCAAGAAGATTACCAAGATATGATAGACATCCTCCAAAGGTATTTTTTCGATCCCTAGCTTGCATGCTTAAAGTATAGACTAAGCTTGTATATATGTATACTAATTAAATAATGATCCAACTATTAATGTTTCATTGGCCGAATTAGAGTTTGGGAAAAAATCATTGCTCGGGAACATATGAGTCAGTGTAAGGCCCCACTTACAATAAAGCCACGACTACCAGTAATTTTACACCTTCGTCAATGTACGTGTATCTTTTATTATATCATGTCATATATCATATCTTTATTACGAGATGAATCTTTTCATTCTACAGTGGATTTTGAGACAAAAACAGGGTACCAACTTATGCGGATTCTATGTTTGCGAGTACATGATGATAGAATCAAATAGAATTCCTGAAGAAATCATCAAAGTACGTAACATGTTTCTTTTCATTTTTTATAGACTTAATATTGATAATATACATATTACTAATATCTTCTCTAATTCAAATTGAATACTGACTGGTTGAAGCAAAAAGTGACGCTACAAGGCGAATTGAAAGCAATACATGAGACAATAGCAGGATTTCTTCGGGAACTAGTCATAAATCTAAATGGCGAGTTCTACTATAATACGAACGAGAAGTTGATTCCAAACAATGATGATCATTTGTATGCCATATAGATCTTTAGATGGAGTACAACTTGTAATAGGTTTACAGTACTAACTTTTGAGTACAACTTGTGTACGTAAATATTTAGACAACTTCTATGTATATATTGCTTGTAATTTTGTGTACATATATTTATATATATATATATGTAGTTCTATAGTTCAATTATATATGCATGCAATAATCTTATTGTGTTATGCTGCTAATATATATAAAATATATATATTAGCAACAAAGAATACATATTGGAAAACCTATTAAATAAATAAACAAAACTAAAAACATAACTGAAATGAAAATAAAAAGAAAAAACTAGGGGACCCTTTAGTCCCGGCTGGTAATACCAGCCGGGGCTAAAGGGTGCTGCTGCGGGGCACCGCTGGTGACCGGAGCCGGGACTAAAGAGGGGGCCTTTAGTCCCGGAAGCGTAGTCCCGGCTCGGGAACCGGGGCTAAAGGCCCTTGCCGACCGGGGCTAAAGCCCATTTCTATTGTAGTGTCTCAATATACAATTTCAGTACACAATTTTATATGCTTTGTGGTCCTGTGATCCCTCTTTCTCTCTTTTTTTCTCTCTCGAACTGCACGTGTTGTATGAGATGAAACACAATAATGCTCTCAATAGAGGTTTCACCGTTTTGGAAACAACGCTCAAAGGTTTCATGGAGATGAAACTTTTTTCTTCTCTCTCCTCCTAGTTTCATGTAAAATAACTGATGTGATATCTTATTTAATGTGCATAAAACCTCTCATAAAACTTTATTGAGACTGTTACATACTACTACCCGCTAGGTGGTACACGTTGATGCAGATCCCTTGTCTCTCCATATATCGCGTCGAGGAGAAGCCATGCGCACGCACAGTGGTCAGTGGCCCGACCGAGCCGGTAATCTCTGTTCCAAGAACATGTCCTACTACGTAGGAGTGCAGAACCTAAACCATAAACTCCTTCAGTTTCGTAAGAAAAAAAAACATAGTATAATACTACATCCGCAACAAAATATGCAATTCTCATTTATCGAGAAATTAAATAATTCAAACTTTAATCAAAGTTATATACGAAAGTACTAAAATCTTAATAAAAAACACCATCAGATTAGTAATAGAATATATTTTCATAATAATTTTATTTAACGACAAAAATACTAATATTTTTTATTATAACTTTGATCAAACTTAAACCAATTTGATCGGCACGCAAAAACTAGTTTTGTATCATAAACTCCTCCAGTTTTGTATACATAGTTTTGACCGGCACGCAAAAACCAATTCTTGATCAAGCTAGGAGGGTGTACCTATCTCTAGATCTGAAGAGAGCTAGCTTTGTTTAGTTAGGGATACGAAAAGTTTTTGCATATCACATCAGATGTTCTGACACTCATTTAGTCTATTAAAAATAAATTAATAATAAAACAAATTACATATTCCGTATCGAAATCGTGAGACGAATTTATTAAGACTAAATAATTCATTATTGACACATGTTTACTGTAGCACAACATTATCAAAACATAAATTTATTAGACTTTAAAAAATCATCTCGCAAATTACACGATCTCTGTACATTTAGTACTCAGAAACTAAACATGGCCTAACGCGCATGCAACACGCGTCGAAGTGAACAATAATCACCCTGTCAAATTGCAGATACATGGGTGTATGCCGAGTCTCTGAGTAATGAGTGATTGTCAACTGGGATGATGCGCATGTTCTTTGGCTTGTGTTGTGCAGGTGTCGAGCACGGATACAGTGATCAGAGGCAAGGTGAAGGTCAAGTAGAGACGTGCCGTGCCGATGGACCGAGAGTGGCGAAGGGCGGACGTGAGGCTTGGACTGAGGGACCGGTGGCCCGAGGATCAGCTGTGGTGGCTGACAGCCTGGGACAGCTACGAGCGAAGACTTGCGGACATGTGTTGCCTGAGTCGTGGACTTGGGGACACGTGTCGGTGGACGGGGAGCACGGGCGGTGCATCCCTTCTATAGCTTTGGTTTGGTGGTAGAGCCAGAGAAAAACCATCGGGTGGACGGTTTCCAGGTTTGGGCCTCAAAACCTGGGTGCTGAGGGTTTCCGAGTTTGGCCAAAAAACTCGGGCTGAGGACGGTTTCCAGGTTTGGGCTTCAAAACCTGGGCGCTGCGGGTTTGCTGAGTTTGGGCCACAAAACTCAGGCGTTGGTGGGCTGGTTTCCCGGTTTGGGCCTCAAAACCGGGGGTTGGCTGGAAAAGCTGGTTTCCCGGTTTGGGCCACAAAACCGGGGGTGGAGAGCGAGGGCGGCACGTGGCGGCAATCGGGAGGTTGCGTCGAGACAACACTACGAGTTGTGCGGGCGTGGCCGTCGGATCCACCTACCATCGAGTTGGTCCAGAATAACCTTAGGGTTTAGCTGGTTCGCTCAATAAGTAGTTAGGGGTAGAGTGAGAATTAGGAATAGTTAGAATCAGGATAAGTAGGGGGAGACACCCACCTCCCCATTCATCTCAGTCATTTGCTCTTTGCACTTAGGGTTTCCTGCTCTCCCAATCCCCTGCTGTAGCTAGCTGAGATCCGCAGAGAACCATACCTCTGTGTACTGGAGATTTTGAGGAAGTGAGGCCGTAACCTCACTGTTGTAGCGTGTGGTAGCCACACGGTTGCAGATCGATGTGTTGATTCACGTTTTGGTTCATGTTCTTCGCGTTCTTCGTTTCTCCGCGATTTTCCCGTCACTCGATCTCTCTCCTCACTGCGTCTTTGCGAAATCCGTTTGAATCAACTTGTTCGTATTTGAAAGGAGATCATTTCCACCGAAGGAATTTATCTAACTCCTTACGAACAAGTAGATCGGGTTGATTTTGTTTTCGTGGCGCTTTTTCGTTCTTGATCTTCCCATTTCGATTTCCCGGTGATTGAATCGATTTGAGCGGATGATTTCTTGGGGATAGTCTTCTAACTACCCCGTGATCATCTTCTCCAAGTTTGGGAACGTGGGATTTTGATTTGGATCGAATTTGGAGAGATTTGGAGAGGAGGCGACTGAAATTGCCCTCTCTGCTCGTTGGCGGACAATCCGCGGTCTTGACCGGCGGACAGTCCGCGCGTCGGGGTTGGCCGGAACAGTGGCCAGACTCCGCGCTGAGGAGCAAGCGATTTTTGAACCGCGGACAGTCCGCCGTTGTGTTTGGAGGACAGTCCGGGAACGTCCAGGGAGGTTCCAGCAGAGTTGCTGTTTCTCGTTTTCCACCGGCGGACAGTCCGCCATCCCCTCGCGGACAGTCCGCAGTAGGGGCGGACAGTCCGAGACCCCAGGGCAGGACAGTCCGCGGATTGGCTGAAGCCTCCGGTTTTGTGCGTTTGCTCTCCCGGCTTTCTCGCTTGGTTTCCAGACTTCTCATTTGGCCTTGTAGTTGACCAAGGAACCTCTCTAGGTATCTTTGCTACTTGTTAGCATCGGTATTTGGAGATTTCTTGACGTAGCCGTCTATCTACGTTCGGGACTTGGTTTTTGAGGGTCGAACTTGTCTCCGTGCTTTCGGTGTTTGTTTTGCTATCACTGTGTGGTGCCTCGCTGTGATCCTAGGGATCATCCACCCTCTTCCAAGGGTCGTGGGCATCACGGTTTCGGTCGTAGCTTTCGAGGGTTTATTTTGGGACATTTGGCCAAAGTTTCGAGAGAAATTTTTGAGCTCCCATTCACCCCCCCTCTGGTCGCCTTGCTAGTGCTTTCTCGGTCCTTCAATTGGTATCGGAGCGGGTTAAGGATCTTCCACCTTAGCCGGGTCCAGATCCACCGATGGCGACATGGATCGCGGCATGGGCAAACCGCCGTTCTTTGATGGGACGAACTATGCGTATTGGAAGATACGCATGTCGGCCTATCTCGAGAGCATGGGCTCTTCTGTTTGGGAGATTTGCAACAAGGCCGATTACGTTATTCTGGCTGCTCGTGTCTCTCAGCTTCAGATCGATGAGCACGAAGCCAATAGCCGGGCACGTAACGCGTTGTTCTCCTGTTTGAGCATGTCTGAGTTTGATCGCGTTTCTCACCTCCCCACGGCTCGTGAGATTTGGGCGACCCTCATGCGCTTCCATGAGGGAACCACTCAAGTCAAATCCCGTCTCTACGAGTCGCACAAGCGGGAGTATGAGAACTTTCGACACATGCCTGGCGAGAGCATAGAAAGTTTATTCGCTCGCTTTCAGGACATTGTCAACAAGATGAGAGCAAACAAGGAGCTGTTGCCTTTTGATGATCATGAGAGGGCTTTGAAGCTTTTGCATACTCTCGATCGGTCGGTGTGGGACTCAAAGGTCCAGGCGATCATCGAATCGTCTAACTATGAGACCCTCACTTGCGACGAGCTCTTTAGTAAGCTCAAGTCTAGTGAGATTGACGCCATGTCGAGGGCTTCTTATGAGAATCCTTCTGGCCCGACTATGGCTTTGGTTTCTGGCTCTTCTGCTAACCCCTCTGGAGGATTTGCACTTTCTTCTCTCTTTTCTGTCACAGAGGACCAGCTGGAGTCTTTGGGGGATGACGAGTTGGCAATGCTCGCCAACCGGTTCTCGCGGTTCCACAACAACCGCATGAACCGTCACCGCGGAGGAGGACGCTCAGGATGCTATGAGTGCGGCGACCCTGACCACTTCATCGCCAACTGCCCCAAGAAGAAGTACACATCTGGGAAGGGCGATCATGGACACAAGTACGACTCCGGCAAGCGCAAGGAGAAGTACGTCCCCGCGAGGCACAAGCGGAGGGGCGGCTTCGACAAGGAGTACATCAAGAAGAAGTACTTGGAGAAGGCCTAGGCTGAGCAGCGTGCGTTCTTCGCCACGCTCAGCGACGTCGACGGCTCGGATGACGACTCCGCTTGCTCAAGCGACGATGAGTCCGAGAAGAAGAAGAGGATCGAGGACAAGCTGAACGGTCTCTGCTTCTTCGCCGACGACGAGGGTTTCTGCACCATGGCCCTTGGTGATGAGGTCGATGGCAAGCTGGAGCACACTCCTCGGAACGACGACGACGACGACGACACCTCCCAGGTATCTCTCACCCACGACGAGCTTTCTGCTGAGGTCGAGAAGCTTACTGCCGCCTTGCTTTGTCAGGATAAGCTGCTTAGGCGTGCCGCTAGAGAGCGCAAGGAGTTTAGGCAGAAGTGGGAGGACACGGTGAAGGAGCTTGAGTTTGCAAAGTCCACCGTGATCGTGTCTGAGGAGGTTGAGTGTGAGATGTGCACCAAGCACATGACTGACCTTCTCACTTTGAGAGGTAAGTATGCTGCTTTGGTTGTTGAGGCGGATGAGCTCCGGGCTAGGCCCATGTTGTTAGGTGCGTGCAAAACCTGTCCAGGCTTGCAATCCGAGTTGGCAGAGAAGAATGCCAAGATTGTGTCTCTTGAGAAGGCCAGCTCGGGTAGCACTTGTGTGACTAGGTGTGCTTTGTGAGAGGGTTTGGAGATGGAGATTGCGAATGTGAAGCATGACAAGATGCAAACCGAGGAGGAAAACACATACCTTCGGACCATCTTGTCATGGGTATCTTGTGGTGAGCTGCAGCTCGGGATGATGATCTCCCAATTTAAGCGAGCTACTGGAGGTCCAGGTGTAGGCTTTGCTCCGGGTGTTGATGTTTCAGCTTTTGGGAAGATTGGAGAGTCGAGTGGTCTGAACCCTAGTGAGAAGCCCAACTCTACCACTACTCCCAAACTTACCAAGCTTCCACCCAAAGAGCCTCTCAAGCCTAACACCAAGGATGGAGTGTTTGAGGAACCTCCGAGAGCTCCACCCAAGAACCAAGTGTGGCATCCCAAACCCAACCACCTGAAAAATAAGCTGCATACAATGCCACCTATCCAGGAGGAGCTTATGCCACAGAAGCGCAAAGTGATCCACACCCACAACCGTGTGTACCAACAACCCCCTTTGAGAGCGGTGAGGTACCATTGTGAGCACTGTGGGAGAGATGGACACTTGAGTGAGTTCTGCTTTCGGCGCAAGAGAGAGGCGCGCCATGCAAGGGAGATGAACAACCCGGACATGTACCATCCTTTCCATGATGTACATGTGCCGAATGTTCAGAGGAGAGCTCCGAAGAGAGCTGCTAGGACTAGAGGTGCAGTGCCTCAAGTTCCTAGGCCTAGGCCTCGTAGAGAGCGTGCCCAGCGGGAGCCTGCTGTTGTAGGCTATGGACCCCGTGGCGATGGCTTTGTAGTTGAGCGTTTTCCCCCACTGCGTTTTGAGTATCGCGATGGACGCTCCTCCCTTAGCAGACCATGTCTTTCTAAACGTGGTGATCGCTTCCTCCGTAGGTGTGCTAGGAATGGTTTTTCTGCTGATCGTTCTTTTGAGCAGCCGGTCCAACACTGGTATTCCCCTTACTTCACTAACCCCAGTGTTGGCCCGTATGCTCACCCTATGTCTTTTTATTGATGTAGGTAAAACGATTGGAGAACGTTTGGTTGGTGGATTCCGGGTGTTCGAGGCACATGACCGGAAACGCCAAGTGGTTCTCCAGTCTTAGTCCGGTCGCCGGAAAGGAGTATATCACCTTCGGCGACAATAGCAAAGGTAAGGTATTGTCTCGTGGGTCGGTGCGAGTTAATGAGCACTTTGTGTTGCGCGATGTTGCTCTTGTTTCTAACTTGCATTTTAACCTTCTTTCTGTTTCGCAACTCTTTGACGACGACTATGAGATTCGTTTTAAACCGAATCTCAGTCGTATTTTGGATCCTCAGGGCAATCTTGTGTGTTTGATTTCGCCCTTTGGAAAAGTCTTTCGTGCAAATTTCTCGGAGTCTTTTGGCACTTCTCGTTGTCTTGTGGCTGGACCTTCTTCTTCTGATCTTTGGAAGTGGCATAGGAGACTAGGACATTTGAGCTTCGACTTGCTTGCATGACTTAGTTCACTTGGCCTAATCCGAGGATTGCCCAAGTTATCCATGGAGAAGGATCTTGTTTGCCATTCTTGTAGACATGGGAAGATGGTTGCCGCTCCCCACCATCCAGTGACTCAGGTCATGACTAAGCGCCCTGGAGAGCTTTTGCATATGGACCTTGTTGGTCCGGCTCGGGTGAGCTCGGTTGGGGGGAAGTGGTATGTGCTTGTTGTTGTTGATGACTTTTCGAGATATTTGTGGGTCTTCTTTTTAGCTGAGAAGACCGAGACTTTCTCTTTTGCTCGCAATCTGATTTTGCGTCTTCAGAACGAGTTCCCTTTGAACTCGATGCGAGCTATTAGGAGTGATAATGGTTCCGAATTCAAGAATTCGGATTTTGAGAAGTTTTGTAACTCTTTGGGCTTGGAGCATCAGTTTTCTTCTCCCTACACACCGCCACAAAATGGTGTTGTAGAGAGGAAGAATCAGACCCTTGTAGAGATGGCCAGGACGATGCTCGATGAGCATAGGACTCCTAGGCGATATTGGGCCGAAGCTATGAGCACTGCATGCTATATTTCCAATCGCATTTTTCTTCGAGCTTTCTTGAAAAAGACCTCTTATGAGTTGCGTTTTGGAAAACTCCCCAAGGTGAGTTATTTTAGAGTTTTTGGTTGCCATTGTTTTATACTCAAAAAGGGCAACTTGGACAAATTTGAGTCTCGTTCTTCTGATGGTGTGTTTTTGGGTTATGGCACTCACACTCGTGCCTATCGTGTACTTAACCTTGACACTAACCGAGTCATGGAGACATCCGATGTTACCTTCGACGAGACCATGGTTTGTCCTTCTTCTCGTTTTGAGCGTGCAGGTGATCATGAGGTTGGTGAGCCTCTTTTTGATGACGAGGACGAGGGTGCTGAAGGTATGGATGATCCAGCACCCCCTCCACCTGCTGTGCCGCAAGGAGCGGCTTCTACTACGACTCATGGCCCCGACACTTCTTCTTCCTGGGGGCCGTGGGATCCGCCACCCCGAGCGGTACCTTTTGTACCCGGGGAGGCACCAGCTGCTGTTGAGGGGGAGATCACTTCTGCACGGGAGGCGCCATGACACATCCAGTGCCAACACCCCCCTCAGCAGATGATCGACATCATTGACGAACGGGTCACTCGGTCCAGATACTATGAGCAGGGAGTTCGAGATGAGCATGATGGGCGAGCTGACTTTCTTTCTCGGATTGCAAATTAAGCAATCCCGAGAAGAGACATTTGTGCACCAGGGCAAGTACACCAAGGACTTGCTGAAGAGGTTCGATATGGGTGAGGCCAAGCCTCTTCCAACACCCATGTTGACCACGACGGCCCTGGATGCGGACAAGGATGGAGAAGCTGTGGACCAGAAGGAGTACCGAAGCATGATCGGGTCGCTGCTCTACCTGACGGCGACACGCCCGGACATCCAGTTCGCGGTGTGTCTGTGTGCGCGCTTTTAGGCGTCGCCGCATACTTCTCACCGTCAGGCGGTGAAGCGCATTTTCAGGTACCTTCGTTTCACACCTGAGTTCGGGATTTGGTATTCAGCTTCCTCCACCCTCTCCCTTTGCGGTTATTCCGATGCCGATTTGCTGGTTGCCGTGTCGAGCGCAAGTCCACTTCTGGGACTTGCCAGTTTATTGGATCTTCTCTTGTATCGTGGTCTTCTCGCAAGCAGTCTAGTGTCGCTCAGTCTACCACAGAGGCTGAATATGTTGCTGCGGCTAGCTGCTGTTCTCAATTGCTTTGGATGATGGCCACTTTGCGTGATTTTAGTCTGAGCTTTTCTCGTGTGCCTTTGCTTTGTGACAGCACGAGTGCTATTAGCGTTGCTAAGAACCCCGTGCTTCACTCGAAGACCAAACACATTGATGTGCGCTTTCACTTTCTGCGTGACCACCAAGAGAAGGGTGATATCGACCTTCGCCATGTCGATACTCATCATCAACTGGCTGATATTTTCACCAAGCCTTTAGACGAATCAACCTTTAATCGGTTGAGGGGTGACCTTGGTGTGTGTTTCCCCTTTTAGATGGGGAAAACATTTTGGATTTTGTATCATAAACTGACTCTTTTTCGTTTGTCTTTGTTTTATTTGCATTTCAGCATACGCTTTTACATTCTGAGCTTCATGTATATAATCTTTAGAATATGATTATGCTCTATGTAGTATGTTCTGATGCTTATGTTGATGCTTGTAGCTTATGCTCTTTCTGATCACTGATACATGTCGTGAGCTGAGCTATTTTTGAATGGTGAACCTGCTTAACATACATAAAACTTGAAAATTTTGACCATTGAGATATGCAACTAGCATGTGTAGGATGTGTTGAATACACTCGTGCTTTTCATATATGCTAGGTTGCTATGTCTCTAGTTCTGAGTCTGTCACTTGCTTGGTTTGGTCATATTTTGTCAATAAAATTTGAACCAAGTTTTTAAGTGAATTTGAAAAGATCGAGATGAGATTGCTTGTCAACACATCACAGTTTCGAGACTGTTTCTCATTGCACTTTGAGTTAAACTTGAGCTGTGTAGCGTAAGACCGAAACCGATGCTTTAAGCTTCTGATTGCATATGCATAGGCTTCGCTCGGTTGAAAAGTTAGGCAATGACAAGCCTTCAACCTCTCGCAAACACATGCTGAATTTGAACTTGTGTAACTTCACCGCTGCAACTCCGATTATAAATTGAAATCACAAGTCTATGTTTCATTCTATAGCATGATGTTTGAACTTTGCTAGGGGTAGTTCACCTTGTATACATGATTAGCACTTGTCTTCCTGTCTATACATGTTTGGTGCTATTTTAATGGTGAATACCTTTTTGGCTATAACCTGCTCACTCTGCTCGTATGTTCATCTTGCATTTTTGGTGATCAGTTTGAGCCTTTGCTAGCTTGTATGCTTTCCAGTGAGTCGTTGGAGCTATACTGTTTAGAGCATCTTTGCATTCTCTTGACTATATTCCTGAAGCTGCTAACTTGCATTTTGACTCATATGCATTTTGGAAGGGGGCGAACCTCTCTTGTTGGCACTTTTGATGGTGCATTTTCTGAGGGGGAGAAAATTGCTTTCGATTCCTTTTTCTTGATGGTGCATTTTCAACTAAGGAGGAGAATTTGGACAAATCATGCCTCCCATGTTCAAAAGGGAGAAGAATCGGTTGTGTGCACCATGCAAGGGGGAGTTTTTGCTCGTGCTGAATTTTTGAATTTTCCAATTGTTTCGAAGCGCTTTGCTAGTTGTGTTGAGCCTTTGCCTCTATCTTGAGGGACTAGCAGTTGGCTTCAGTTGGTATCGAGTTGGTATCGAGCTTTTCAGTTGATGTCAAGTCTTTTGCTAGTTGTGTTGAGCCTCTGTGCCTCTGTCTTGAGGGACTAACATTTTGCCTTGATTTTTCAATTGGTGCTTGCTAGCGGTGTTGAGCCTGTTCTACCTCTTCTTGAGGGCTAGCTTTGCTTTGCTTGGTTGCGTCGAGCCGTTGCCCATGTCTTTGGGAACCAAGTTGTTTTGCTCTTTCCACTTGACCTTCTTCGGCTTTGCTATGCTTTTGGGTCATTTGGTTGAGTTCTCTCTTCTCCTTCTTCCTCCTTCTCTTTCCATTATGATTTGTGTTGGTAGTTGACAATGCACTCATCAAGGGGGAGATTGCGGATACATGGGTGTATGCCGAGTCTCTGAGTGATGAGTGATTGTCAACTGGGATGATGCGCATGTTCTTTGGCTTGTGTTGTGTAGGTGTCGAGCACGGATATAGTGATCAGAGGCAAGGTGAAGGTCAAGTAGAGACGTGCCGTGCCGATGGACCGAGAGTGGCGAAGGGCGGACGTGAGGCTTGGACTGAGGGACCGGTGGCCCGAGGATCAGCTGTGGTGGCTGACAGCCTGGGACAGCGACGAGTGTTGCCTGAGTCGTGGACTTGGGGACACGTGTCGGTGGACGGGGTGCACGGGCGGTGCATCCCTTCTACAGCTTTGGTTTGGTGGTAGAGCCAGAGAAAAACCATCGGGTGGACGGTTTCCAGGTTTGGGCCTCAAAACCTGGGTGCTGAGGGTTTCCGAGTTTGGCCACAAAACTCGGGCTGAGGACGGTTTCCAGGTTTGGGCCTCAAAACCTGGGCGTTGCGGGTTTGCTGAGTTTGGGCCACAAAACTCAGGCGTTGGTGGGCTGGTTTCCCGGTTTGGGCCTCAAAACCGGGGGTTGGCTGGAAAAGCTGGTTTCCCGGTTTGGGCCACAAAACCGGGGGTGTAGAGCGAGGGCGGCACGTGGCGGCAATCGGGAGGTTGCGTCGAGACAACACTACGAGTTGTGCGGGCGTGGCCGTCGGATCCACCTACCATCGAGTTGGTCCAGAATAACCTTAGGGTTTAGCTGGTTCGCTCTGTAAGTAGTTAGGGGTAGAGTGAGAATTAGGAATAGTTAGAATCAGGATAAGTAGGGGGAGACACCCACCTCCCCATTCATCTCAGTCATTTGCTCTTTGCACTTAGGGTTTCCTGCTCTCCCAATCCCCTGCTGTAGCTAGCTGAGATCCGCAGAGAACCATACCTCTGTGTACTGGAGATTTTGAGGAAGTGAGGCCGTAACCTCACTGTTGTAGCGTGTGGTAGCCACACGGTTGCAGATCGATGTGTTGATTCACGTTTTGGTTCGTGTTCTTCGCGTTCTCCGTTTCTCTACGATTTTCCCATCACTCGATCTCTCTCCTAACTGTGTCTTTGCGAAATCCGTTTGAATCAACTTGTTCGTATTTGAAAGGAGATCATTTCCACCGAAGGAATTTATCTAACTCTTTACGAACAAGTAGATCGGATTGATTTCGTTTTCGGGGCGCTTTTTCGTTCTTGATCTTCCCCTTTCGATTTCCCGGTGATTGAATCGATTTGAGCGGATGATTTCTTGGGGATAGTCTTCTAACTACCCCGTGATCATCTTCTCCAAGTTTGGGAACGTGGGATTTTGATTTGGATCGAATTTGGAGAGATTTGGAGAGGAGGCGACTGAAATCGCCCTCTCTGCTCGTTGGCGGACAGTCCGCGGTCTTGACCGGCGGACAGTCCGCGCGTCGGGGTTGGCCGGACCAGTGGCCAGACTCCGCGCTGAGGAGCAAGCGATTTTTGAACCGCGGACAGTCCGCCGTTGTGTTTGGCGGACAGTCCGGGAACGTCCAGGGAGGTTCCAGCAGAGTTGCTGTTTCTCGTTTTCCGCCGGCGGACAGTCCGCCATCCCCTCGCGGACAGTCCGCAGTAGGGGCGGACAGTCCGAGACCCCAGGGCCGGATATTCCGCGGATTGGCTGAAGCCTCCGATTTTGTGCGTTTGCTCTCCCGGCTTTCTCGCTTGGTTTCCGGACTTCTCGTTTGGCCTTGTAGTTGACCAAGGAACCTCTCTAGGTATCTTTGCTACTTGTTAGCATCGGTATTTGGAGATTTCTCGACGTAGCCGTCTATCTACGTTCGGGACATGGTTTTTAAGGGTCGAACTTGTCTCCGTGCTTTCGGTGTTTGTTTTGCTATCACTGTGTGGTGCCTCGCTGTGATCCTAGGGGTCATCCACCCTCTTCCAAGGGTCGTGGGCATCACGGTTTCGGTCGTAGCTTTCGGGGGTTGATTTTGGGACATTTGGCCAAAGTTTCGAGAGAAATTTTTGAGCTCCCATTCACCCCCTCTGGTCGCCTTGCTAGTGCTTTCTCGGTCCTTCACAAATCGCAAGGATCTGCTCGATCAGGCGGCGATACGGGTGAAGTACTCATCAGTTTTGGTCTCGTAGCTCTTCCGATCTCACTAGTAGTCAGTACGGTGACAAAATTAAAACATCTTTATGTCGAGCTGAGGAAATTATCTCGGCGGACACGCTGTTCTTGGCAGTGATAGAACTCTAGCATCATCTGGTAGCAGATCTAGCCAAATAAAACATTTCCAGTACATAAAACAAGGGTTCCTATACACTACTGGATCATATCCGACGAGAGAAGTTCGTCTAGAAGTCATTACCGAGGTCATGGGTGCCTATCGATGTGGCAGAGGAGGAGGAGCCGTCACCCGCCATGTCCGCCGGTGTCCTGGGGTCGTCGGCGGTGTGGGAGGGAGACGACGATGTCGGAGTCCGGTGGTGGTGGCGAAGCCGGACGTGGTCCAGCGCAGCGGAGATGAGGAACGGCGACGGCGGGTCTTCCCGTCGCTGGCTACGCCCCTCTGATCGGATTAAGGTATTTCGGTGGGGAAGGATGGCTCACGATAAACCTCGTACTGCGAGCCGTCGGCCCCACCCTCTATTTATTGCATAGTGCGACGGGGGCCCACCAGCCATAAACGGGTTGGGCGCCCCCGCTCAGGGCGCGAGTACAAGGCCCAATGGTCGTTGGGCCTTTGGACAGAGAGATTATTCTAACAATCTCACCATTTCCTTTTACTTTACTTTTCTTATTTCATCACAGATTTGTGCAAGAGGCATGCCTCATCGTCACGGTCTTTCACCGATAGATTTAACAGCCATAATGCTCATCTCTGTTCTGAAACAGATACTTACACTTTGGGCCCTTCAGTCCAGGAATCATAGGCTTTCCATTAACCCCATGCTGGCAACGTGTTCCTTGAACACAGTGGGCGGTAAGCCTTTCGTTAGCAGATCCGCGAGCATCTTACTCGTACTTATATGCTCGAGACTTATTGTTTGATCCTGGACTTTATCCTTTACAACATAATACTTTATGTCAATGTGTTTGGCAGTACCACTTGACCTATTGTTGTGAGCATATTGTACTGTCAGATTATTATCGCAGTACAACTTTAGTGGCCTATAGATGTCGTCAATCACTTTCAAACCAGGTATGAATTTCTTCAGCCAATTCACCTACCTAGTTGCCTCATAACATGCTACAAACTCGGCATACATTTTGGATGATGTAGTGACGATTTGTTTGGAGCTTTTCCACGATATTGCTCCCCAGCGAGAGTGAACACATACCCTGATGTAGACTTTCTATCATCTCCCGCATAATCAGAATCTGAGTACCCCGCTATGTGCAAGGAATCTGATTTTCTAAACATTAACATGAGGCCTTTTGTGCCTTGCAGATAATGCAAGACCTTCTTTACCAATTTCAAGTGTTCTAGTCCTGGATTACATTGAAGTCTACCAAGTAGCCCGGTAACAAAAGCTAAGTCAGGGCGTGTGCACACATGTGCATATTGTAAGCTTCCGATAGCTGAAGCATATGGAACCGCTTTCATTTGATCAATCTCATATTGGTTCCTGGGGCACTGAAAATCCCCATATCTATCACCCTTGACTATTGGTGCAGGTGAAGGCTTACACGCATGCATACTATATCTTTTCAGAACCTTTTCTAAGTATGCCTTTTGCGATAATCCTATAACCCCCTTTCTTCTAACTCGGTGAATCTCGATACCTAGAACAAATGATGCTTCACCGAGACCTTTCATATCAAATTTCGAGGACAAGAAATCTTTTGTCTCCTTTAGTAAACCGATATCACTACTCGCGAGTAAGATATCATCCACATATAAGATCAGGAAAATTTATTTTCCATTCTTGAACTGGGTATACACACAGTTGTCCTCAACATTTTCTATAAACCCAAACTTCTTTATTGTGCCATCAAACTTTAAATACCACTGTCTGGATGCTTGTTTCAATCCGTAAATGGATTTTTTTAAGCGATATCCCATCCGTTCTTTCCCTTCCACGACAAAACCTTTCAGTTGTGCCATGTAAACGTTTTTCTCCAACTCACCGTTGAGAAAAGCCGTTTTCACATTCATCTGATGCAACTCTAAATCATGATGCGCCACTAGAGCCATTATGATCCTAAAGGAATCTTTACATGAGACTGGAGAAAAAGTCTCATTATAATCAATCCCTTCCCTTTGCGTAAAGCCTTTTGCCACAAGTCACGCTTTGTACCTTTCAATATTCCCTTGGGAGTTGTTGATGCAAAATGTGGTCCGCGCCTCACACACAGCAAGCCGGAAAAAGCGTGGCTTCAATCGGGTGCCCGGACGATTTGGAATCCGGAGACGTGCCAGTCGGTTTGACCTGAAAACCAACAAGGGATAAAACTATGAGAATAAACTGAAACATGCCGGATAAAACCAGACAGTTCCATATTTACGGCTTTAAAGCTAATCACGACGGCACACAACTATAGAAGTTGTCTGTCAACAGGTTTAAAGATCATTCGGCTAACATTAAAATACGCATATATAAGCAGTTGGTTGCCGAATGCACATGTAAGGAAACGTCATCAAGACATAATGAATTATAAATAAGTAAATTTGAGAATATAAATCTATTCAAACAACACGTGCATAGATTAATCCAACTAGTCTGCCGCACGTCTAATCTTCATAAACCCGTCAAGCATAAACCTAAGCAAGACTAATATTCACTATAAGTCTACACCACTTCTTACAGTGAGGTCATTCCACCGCATGATACAACCTGACAATAAGAAGCTAAAAGCATGTGTACATCTGAACAGATCTATAAACTCTCATTACTCATGTAAGCTTAACCAAGCTCGACAAACTAACCGAGTTGGGGTCCATGAAGAAGGAACATACAAACAAGCATGATCGAACCAAGCTAAAACCTGCATCTGCCGCACGAAACCTAGTTTTATCAAAGCTCAAGCGTGATTGACATGCATGAACCCACAACATGTAACAACCTAGATTGGAAATTGATTCGGCCATCATGATCATACAATTATTGGAAAAAACAAGTAAACTTGTAAAGCAAGGCCGAACAAAGATCAATCTAGTTTGGGCAAAAGAGTGTTACAGAATTAATTAAAACATGCAACACATGATAACTTGATGAATCTACTAGATCTTGCCAAATCTAGTAGAGCCGATAACTATCTCGCTTTTGCTAAACATATGAATAAACGCCTGCCGCACGGTATCTACCCATAAGCAAAGACTTCTTGATCGCTAACAAGGGTCCGCCGCATGACCATTGAAAACAAACAAGACTACTTGCATCACATCTAAATCCACCGCATGATACTAGACATGATAACAAGGTTGCTGGGACTTATGGAGGTCGACGGATCGATGATTCCTCTCAAAGAACTCGACGACACGACTAAGGACTCGAAGGTGGCACGGGGCCGGTTTGTATTGATATGGTTGTGAACAATTTTTACAATGGCCGAGGGTTTATATTTATACCCTGGGCGAAACACGACTCCTAGATGACTACGACTTCTACAAGGAAACTAGGAAAATACGAGTCCTATCCCTATTTTCCTCTTGGCGTCCTCCATCGCCACGTGTCTTCTCGCGCAAGTCGGCTCCACTTGCCATATTTGCTTCCCGAATAAAATCACCGCCTTGCAAAATAGCCGACCGCTCATGCACTTGCCGAAACTCCGAGAATTAACCGATCTTGCTCATCTGTCGAATGCATCATACGACCATCTCTCGCATAGGCCCATCTGTCATTCCCTTGTGTGTGCAAAAATCTGGTGTTAACACATGCCCCCTAATTTTGGGATAAATATTTGTTCCAAAATTCTTTTTCCCGTATACATACGTGGAACCTCCGGAAGCATCCACCTTCGTAGAAATCTTGCATGTCATAATTACTTCACATGCCGATTCATTTCCCGATGCACTTCTTGGGGTCCTTTTAAGTCACCCTTTCGCCTTGTTTCGGCTTACTTTCTCAAACTCCCCTGTTTCAACAAAAAAACCCTTCTTTTCTCCTATCATCGTCCGATCCAATCTAGAAGATGTCCTCCGTAGCAAGTCGACATAGCTCCGAGCTCGATGCTTCCAGCACCTCTAAGAAGAGGTTGCTCCTTCCTTCTTCTTTTTCTTGTTTCAAAAATGAAGCAGCTGTTCTTATATTGTTGCCTCTGTTTAGGAGGATCGACGATGACCTCCCCGAGGACTTGACTCAGAAGGTCGCAGACCTTCAATTCGGTTTGGAAGGGAAGGATCGGGAGACTACCCGAATCTCTCGGGAGCGTGACGTCGCTCGTAATCGGGCTGCCGGTAAATATTTTTTCATCATTTCTTTCCCTGTTTTCCTCCTCTTGCCCTCACTTATCCTTCTCTTTTTTAGCTCTGGAGACCAAACTTCATACTCTTGAGGTTGCTGTCGCTAATCTTGCCATTACAGCCAATGCATCGGGCACGAAAGCCCTGAGACGGGTGAACAAGGTCAACCGAGTCCTCCCCGACATCTCCAGAGCTGGTATGGGATACGGCGCAGCGCTTGCCTTCAACGCTGTACGGATTCATTCCGGCGCCGTCTACCGCAACTTTGATGTCTGTGAGCGAGGGCTAGAATACAGGGTAGCACTCTCTGTAGATGATATGAAGGAAGCTGGAACAGATCTGGCTGATTCCTTCGACTACGACCTCCCGATTAGGAATAGGATGGGGTGGACGAACTGACCGTCCTCATTGTAATCTTGTATCCCCTTTCCTTGTAAATAAAAAGTCTTTTTGTTCGATCTCCAAAATCAATTTGTGACTGATTCTTCGAGATCAGTGTGTGTTCTGCTTTGTGCATTAGTCACTGACTTCTATTTTGTTTCAACGACGATGTGCACCACATCGGCTATTGGCGATAATCATATCGGTCACCTTTGCCTCGCAGATAATTGTTGTAATCGGTTATTTCAGATCCAAAATTTCAGTCTTCAATTTCCAACTCACGATGATATTAGGATAGCACCCCTTAAGAGATTCTCCATTTTCGGCTTTCTTGAAGACCTCCTCATTAAAACTTCATTGCTTGGAAAAATACCATCCTTTTTAATTCGAAAACCATTGGTCAAACTCACTGTCCTCGACGCCAATCGGTAATAAGAGTTTCCAAACAATCAACCGAAACTGAACTCTTCATGTGGCAAAAAAAATTTAGCTGAATCCCGTTAGCTTTCCGATTCTAGAGTCATGGCCTCTTCACATCATCAAAAATCCAGCCTAGCCCAATAACGGCCCATAAAACTGTAAAAACTCTACTCCGACGCCTGGTTCCTAATGTGCAAGCCATGGCTCCATAAATATGACTCCACACAGGCTGTTACTCCAGACTCCAATCAAACAGTTTGACTCGCAAGCTCTCCACTTCTCGGCTTTCAGCTCAAGCCAGAGAGAAAATCCTTCGCTTGTGCTTCCATCAATGGCAGGCAATGGTGACCACGGCAGGCATCCCACCGGAGACGAAGCAGGAGAAAACTGAGCATCAACTCATCGACGTCATGGGTAAAAAATTAATTTCTTGCCCCCTTGACGTTTCCCGAACGCATGATGTCATCTTAACCGAATAGATCTTGCTCTGACATGTCATGTCACCCGGCATCCTATTTACTGCACTTCACCTTTTCCTTCTCCCGATAAACCTGCTATTTGAAAAATGCCAGGATCACCAAGATTATGAACATTTTTTGTGCTAAAGGTGATATAAATAATATCGGCTATATTCCAAATCATTAGAGCATTTTCTGCTAAAGACGATGCTTTACATCGGCTATTTCTGTATACAAACATTCCTGAATCTGCTTCTATGCATTCGGCTCTTAACAAGTAGTGTCAAAGCTTGGTTCATAAGCAACACATATACGATCAAAAAAATTTTCACAGCCGAATACCCATCTCTGGGTTTAACATTTTCGGCTAAAGCAAGTTATTACACTTTCTCTTTTCTCTAAATTTTGTATAAGGGCTGATCCTGTCATTAGGCTATCGGCCGCCACGTACAACCTGAACAAATTTACCAAGTCATGAAAGTGCCTTCATATATTTCTTCAATTTCATCAAAAGCTTTCTGTTGTATGTCACTTCACGTGAACTCTTGATCCTTCATTAGTTTCGGCAATGGAGAAATAGGCAGAAACTCTTTCAAAAGGTATATCAATTATAATCCGGATCAAACTTGCATATATTGATCTTGCTTCGGCTTCATTATCAACACTTTATTCCTTATCAGCCGACATGAAACTTGATCCTGACTTTCCTCCATTACCACCAATCGGATTATTTATTCAAAAATTACTCTGAGAGCCGATCGTTTGAATCGGTTGTTGGTCCTTGTCAAAAACATTCACAAGACCTACTTCCCAAACTCTTCCAGAGAAGCACTCGACACCATCATATTCCCAGTAGATGGGTTCTGCATTAGCGACACTCACCGAATCATCAGCATGGACAATTTCGACGTCTTCTCCAATCCACTGGATGAGGAATTGATGCATAGTTGACGGAACACAGCAGTTTTCATGTATCCAATCCCTTCCTAAAAGCAAATTGTATGCCCCTTGCTGTCAATGACGAAGAAAGTAGTAATCAAAGTTTTTGATCCGATCGTCAACTCAACATGAACTGCTCCTCGAGTATCAGAAGAATTACCAGCAAAGTCCCTCAACACCATGTCAGTCTTCAATAATTCTTCACTCGCCATCCCAAGTTTCCTGAATGTAGTATATGGCATGATATTTATGGCAGCTCCTCCATCAATAAACATTTTGGTTAGCGACTTGCCATTGACATATCCCCTCATATAAAGTGGCCTCAAGTGTCGGTGCTTAGCTGGTTTATCAAAAACTGCCCGTTGAGCCAAAACAAGTTGAGCTAACAGATCTTGGAATTCGTCTTCGTCAAAATCTGAATACACTTCTTCTTGGACATCTTGATTTTCAGGAGCTATGAATTCTGATGGGAGAAAGAATGCCATGCACGCATCAGCCCAATGATCACCTCCATTAGGATTTTCCTTAGGATGCCAAATCTGCTTTGTTTTGACGCCTGTTTGTGCCAATTCCCTTTTCCTTAAGCGCTGCACTCTTCTCTTCTGGCTCTTCCTCAATCCTGGTGAACACCACTGTCCTTTCTGCCAAACATATTCGCGGTATTCTTCTTCTCCAGCACGTGCCCAACTTCGATCGGCAAACCTTCTTCCTTGCCGATTCTCGGAATCATTTATTTTTAAGCGTCGATCGTCTTCAAGGATTCGAACCCCAAGCCTTTCATGGACCGAACGGCGGTTGACTTGAGACTGCCTATATTCAGAATATTGATCACTGCATTCAGGGCAATTGTTTTTGGCAGGCAGCTTCAAGCCTTCATTCCAACAATACTTGAAGAATGAGCACTCCCAATGAGACTGTTCTTGATCTCTCATATATTCTCGTTCCTCTTGGTGTATCTATTCTTCATAATTCTATTGCTTCTTTATGAACTTTTGTTCTTCATAAAACTTTTGCTTCTGGTACCGTTCCAGCTCCTGACGCCATTTGTTTAATAGAATACGTGTCGTGATTCTAGGTCTGGAAGCCTCACCCCTTTCAGTTCGGCTATCCTGAAAACGAACTCGTTGCCGAAA
The DNA here is from genome assembly GCA_009763385.1 of Coix lacryma-jobi var. lacryma-jobi. Classification (NCBI taxonomy): domain Eukaryota; kingdom Viridiplantae; phylum Streptophyta; class Magnoliopsida; order Poales; family Poaceae; genus Coix; species Coix lacryma-jobi. The sequence goes on from CM019826.1 coordinate 43,916,485, forward strand.
TTCTTCATTTGTGATTTGCCGATCAGGGTCAACAGTGTTGGTAGTTCTTAGCTTCACTAAAGATAGAGCTAGGCAACTATCCCCGGTAACGGCCCAGAAATGCTTGTTGACACTAGCCAACGTCGTTACTAGGAGTAGACTATGGAATCTATCCTAGGCAACGGTGTCAGAAGTGCTTGTAGCGAGTCCGGTCACTATACCTAAAGGAATGAAGCTAAAGCAGCTATCTACTAATGTCAAGTGGGGTTGTCAATCCCGACACTAGTAGGAGCTAGCTAGAGAGAATGCAATCTATCACGAGGAGATTCTGCAAGCGCACAGAACTATCGTAGTAGCACTTCGCCTGGGAGTACCAGGTGTCGATTTATTTGATCGCAAGGGAAGGCTAGGGTGGTGTATGAGTCGAGTCAAGGAGGGGATGAGAGTCGAAGAAATAAGAAAAAGGAAAAGGGGAGAAGGGAAGAGAAGGGATGGAAGGCTAAAAAGAGTATATGGGTGGATAGGTAAGGATGAAGTGGATGGCTAAGGTAAGGTGGATGGATAGGTAGATAAAGGGAATAGGATAACTAAGGGTAACTAAGATAACTAACTACTCCTAGATAACTACAAAGCAAGATAACTACGAAGCAAGATAGTTACGAAGCAAGACAGGCAAAAGTCAATAAAGCAACTAAGTTAAGTATAGATTTATTCCTATCTTGTCAAGTATCGAGGCGTACTAGCCTTTACCACTTACTTAGGTTGAACGCTAGCACAACGAGCCTTACTGTTAAACTGGGCCAACTACGTGGTGGAATTCAAGGCGCATAGGGCTGTCACCACCTGCTTGCTACCACAGCTATCCGGAGGTCCAGCCATATCTGAAGGTAAGTCTATAACTAAGCACCACGCTTAACTATATTCTAACTATCTCTATCCTAGCTTTGAATAGAGACACCCTTGCGGACGTCAGAGCAAATACTTGACTTAATAAGATAAACACTAAACTAACTAAGCAACCTATTGGCAAAGATCAATCACTAAGCACACTAGAGATTAACTACTATGGCTAAGTGAACTAAACTGTAGGATAGCTAGGTCACACTCAAGGTACTTGATAAAGTAATACTGAAAGTAATACTGAAAGTAATGCTTAAAGTAATACTGAGATAAAGATAAATGTACCTGAGATACAAGAGAGCAAACCAGACCAGAGACGCCAGGAAATCAACCGACCTCCGATGCCAGTCGCTCGCACCCGCTTTTCTCTTAGCAAGCTCTACGCTCCTTTTACCAAGGACTTAGGCTGAGCTGTGCTAAACTAAGAGCCGCGCTATAGCGAGGGCACAAGAGCTATACTCTCTCTAGTAGCTAACCTACTTGCCTAAGCTCTCTGAGCTTCTAACCTAACTCTCACTTGCTTCTCTTGCTTGGTGTTTCTCTGGGATATCATGGTACAAATGAAGTGGTGCCACTAGGGGGGTATTTTTAGTCTTGAGGAGTGAGGGGGGTACTTATAGGGGGCAGCCAGCCGACCTAGGGCTAACCCTAGTGGCGGGCGCCAGCCCTAGGTGGCGGCCGCCACCCCCATCACCGTTGGATGCACCGCCTCTGCTTCAACGGCATCCAGGAGCTCCAGAGAGGCAGTGGTTAGGTCGGTTGCATGTCTGAGTAACCGCCATTCGGCCTTGATCCACGCCATTCCATCCTGAGCCGTCCGATGCCACTGACCTAGTGACCAAGGGCCAAGATTTGGCCTTGGGATAGTCAAACGGATCAGTGACGTGGCAAAGGGGGAGAGTTGGGCCTCTCCATGTGGCGGGCGCCACATTTGGTTGGCGGGCGCCACCTCACTCGGGCCCAAATTGTTCCTGGTGAGTGGGCTTGTCTCCTGGTGGGTCCATTCTCCAAATTTGGTCCAAATTCCTGCATTCAAATTAAAATCTATGGACATGTGGAATTCGGTTAGTTTGAAACCTATTTGACTACATTTCATGTCTTTTTGGTGAATTTTAGGGTAAAATGTTGATGGTAAAACAGGTGTTTAAGTACCATCAACAAGCTCCCCCAAGCTAACCTGTTGCTCGTCCTCGAGCAACAATGTGGTTTAAGCATTGAGCATGAAATGGATAGCAACTTAAGATGTATGCAAGTGCATATTGTATAGTGAGAAATAACTTAGCATATATCATTAATCATAGCAATGTGGGGCTTATAGCTTTTCACTTCAAACATGCAAGAGTGAAATAAGGCAGTAGATAGGAAACTTTTATCTTGCTTAGGTTTGACTAGGATTCTGTCTGGAGGTTTTTCAAGGTTTTCAAAAGATAACGACTTGCTTAAGTCCTCCAAGATTCACTCAATCACTCAATGGTGTTTAAATCCTCACTTAGGCCAAAATGTAGCCTCTCCTATTTCTAAAGAATGATATGTGGAGTTATAGGTAGGCTAAGAATCATGAGCAAATTGCCTGATGTTTATTGCTAAGCTAGACACTCAGATCATAAGGAGCAGTAAATCATAAAAATTGATCAAGATGTGCATGTGTGGATATGTGGAAGTGTATAGAGAGATATTTCATAATCCTTCCTAGTTAATTTCTGGGGTCTAGAGCTAATGATAATTCTCTCTCTTTTTTTTTGGATACATGGTGAGTAGACAAAAGATGTGTCCTCACATTTTCTTAGGACATAGTCCTCTTTTGAGCTACTTTGCTCATTTTTTTTCAGGACATAGTCCTTTCTTGAGCTACTTTGCTCATTTTTCTCTCTCTTTTTTTTAGCTCTAAATTTCCCCAGGTTATCTATAGGAAAGGATTTTTGAAATGAGTAGGGAAAGGGAGAGAAATGCTTATTCCCAGTGTAGGAATAGCATAAGGCTAGCAATGGGACGTTTGGCAAGGTATTGCATATCTGCGGTGTAGAGAATAAGCAATTTATTTGGTGGTTTCAAACCTCCAAAGTGGAGAGTAGGCAATTTATGGTGGGTGTGTGTGAATCTTGATTCAAAAGATATGATAAGCTTCTCTACTAAGATCTATGAGGTCTAACAAAGCTCAACACAAACAAAGCTCTTTGTGGTTTTGACTAATGACTAACAAATATTTGGCTGGTGGTAAAATCTAGGAGGAACTTTTAGCAAGGTTTTCATAATTTTTTTAAAAGAAATCCTCTAGATTAGGTCCTAATTTCACCTTAGCAAGTTTAAAGAATTACTCCATTTCTTACTAGCTTTATTCACTAAGCATGATTTCAGTTAAAACATGTGCAACCCACAAAAGCTACAACTTAGATAAGACTAGTCATTCAAACCATAACAATAGCATTTGCATGACATATTTCAAATCTTATTCAGGTTTAAACTTGTTTAAGCAGATTTTATCAATTTTATTCATGGAATGGTTATTTAGGCAAGCATGTGACATTCAAAAGATATAGAACTTAAGAACTGAATGTAAAGTGTAGGCTTTGAGACATACCTTATTGGAGCGGGAGTCTCCCCCAAGCTGGCTTCTTGCTTGGTGAAGGGTCTTCTTCTTTCTCGGTCGGAGCTCTTGTTCTTATTTTATTAAAAGGGAAACTATCTAATGTCGTGAAAAGGGAAACTATCCTATTATGATATTTTATTGTTCTAAGTTAACATATACCTATGCATATAACTAATGATAACTGATTTTTTTTTAATTTTTTTAGTTACATGCATGACATATGTTATTTATTCGAAAAAGGGAAAATTGAAGGGAAAAATTAAAAGTAAAACCATACCTTAGGTCCATGGAGTTTCATCCTTATCGGGTGGATCTTCTTCCTTGGGCACTTCTTCTCTTAGTACTCCATCGGGTTCTTCTTCTTTTGGCACCTCTCCTTTGTTATGTGAATTACACAACTCAGGAGGAGGTGGTTCTTTGAACTGCGGACTGTTCGCCGGTCAGCCAAAGCCAAATCAGCCGAAGAACACAGCCACTGGTCCGGCTGCTCCCCGACGCCCGGACTGTCCGCTGGTCAGGTGGCGGACTGTCCGCGGCTGTCTAGTGAGGGCGATTTTGATCGCCCTTCACCCAAATCACTCCAAAATCGATTCAAACCAAAATCCTTTGATCCCAAACTTGGAGAGGATGATCACGAGGTAGTTAGGAGACTATCCCTAAGAAATCATCCGCTCAAATCAACTCAATCAACGGGAAATCGAAGGGGAAGGTGTATGAACCGAAAAAGCGCCACGAAAATGAAATCAACCCGATCTACTTGTTCGTGAGGAGTTAGATGAATTCCTTTTGTCAAAATGACCTCCTCACTACAAAGAACAAGTTGATTCAAACGGATTTCGCAAAGACGCAGTAGAGAGGGAGATCGAGTGATGGGAAAATCGCGGAGAAACGAAGAACGCGAAGAACACGAACCAAAACGCGAATCAAGTCATCGATCTGCAACCGTGTGGCTACCACACGCTACAACAGTGAGTTTACGGCCTGACTTCCTCAAAATCTCCAGTACACAGAGGTATGGTTCTCTGTGGATCTCAGCTAGCTACAGCAGGGGATTGGGAGAGCAGGAAACCCTAGAAGCAAAGAGCAAATGACTGAGATAGATGGGGAGGAGGGTGTCTCCCTCTACTTATCCTAATTCTAATTCCTACTCTACCCCTCAACTAATTACAGAGCGAACCAGCTAAACCCTAAGGTTATTCTGGACCAACTCGATGGTAGGTGGATCCGACGGCCACGCCCGCACAACTCGTAGCGTTGCCTCGACGCAACCTCCCGATTGCCGCCACGTGCCGCCCTCGCTCTGCACCCCCAGTTTTGTGGCCCAAACCGGGAAACCAGCCTTTCTAGCCAACCCCCGGTTTTGAGGCCCAAACCGGGAAACCAGCCGACCGTCACCTGAGTTTTGTGGCCCAAACTCAGCAAACCCGCAACACCCAGGTTTTGAGGCCCAAACCTGGAAACCGTCCTCAGCCCGAGTTTTGTGGCCAAACTCGGAAACCATCCGCACCCAGGTTTTGAGGCCCAAACCTGGAAACCATCCACCCGATGGTTTTTCTCTGGCTCTACCACCAAACCGAAGCTGTAGAAGGGATGCACCACCCGTGCACCCCGTCCACCGACACGTGTTCCCAGGTCCTCGACCCGAGCAACACCATGCCCCACAAGTCTCCGCTCGTCGCTGTCCCAGGCTGCCAGCCACCACAGCTGATCCTTAGGCCAGCGGTCCCTCAGTCCAAGCCTCACGTACGCCCTTCATCGCTCCCGGTCCGTCGGCACGACACGTCTCTACTTGACCTTCACCTTGCCTTCGATCACTGTCTCCGTGCTCGACACCTGCACAACACAAGCCAAAGAACCTGCGATCAAAACCCGTTGACAATCACTCATCACTCGAGACTCGGCATACACCCATGTATCCGCAATCTCCCCCTTGATGAGTGCATTGTCAACTACGCACACAAATCATAATGAAAAGAGGAGGAAGAAGGAGAAGAGAGAGCTCAACCAAATGACCCAAAAGCATAGCAAAGCCGGAGAAGGTCAAGTGGAAAGAGCAAAACAACTTGGTTCCCAAAGACATGGGCAACGGCTCGACGCAACCAAGCAAAGCAAAGGTAGCCCTCAAGAAGAGGTAGAATAGGCTCAACACCGCTAGCAGATAGCAATTGAAAAATCAAAGCAAAATGCTAGTCCCTCAAGACAGAGGCACAGAGGCTCAACACAACTAGCAAAAGACTTGACATCAACTGAAAAGCTCGATACCAACTGAAGCCAACTGAAGCAACTGCTAGTCCCTCAAGATAGAGGCAAAGGCTCAACACAACTAGCAAAGCGCTTCGAACCAATTGGAAAATTCAAAAATTCAGCACGAGCAAAAACTCCCCCTTGCATGGTGCACCCAACCGATTCTTCTCCCTTTTGAACATGGGAGGCATGATTTGTCCAAATTCTCCCCCTTAGTTGAAAATGCACCATCAAGAAAAAGGAATCGAAAGCAATTTTCTCCCCCTCAGAAAATGCACCATCAAAAGTGCCAACAAGAGACGTTCTCCCCCTTCCAAAATGCATATGAGTCAAAATGCAAGTTAGCAGCTTCAGGAATATAGTCAAGAAAATGCAAAGATGCTCTAAATAGTATAGCTCCAACGACTCATTGGAAAGCATACAAGCTAGCAAAGGCTCAAACTGATCACCAAATATGCAATATGAACATACGAGCAGAGTGAGCAGTTTTTAGCCAAAAAGGTATTGACTATCAAAATAGCACCAAACATGTATAGACAGGAAGACAAACAAGTGCTAATCATGTATACAAGGTGAACTACCCCTAGCAAAGTTCAATCATCATGCTATAGAATGAAACATAGTCTTGTGTATCCAAATTTTATCGGAGTTGCAGCGGTTAAGGTTACACAAGTTCAAATTTCAGCATGTGATTGCGAGAGGTTGAAAGCTTGTCATTGCCTAACTTTTCAACTGTGCGAAGCCTATGCAGAAGCAATCAGAAGCTTAAAGCAACAGTTTCGGTCATACACTACACAACTCAAGTTTAACTCAAAGTGCAATGAGAAACAGTCTCGAAACTGTGATGTGTTGACAAGCAATCCCATCTCGATCTTTACAATTCACTTATCTTGGTTCAAGTTTTATCTCAGAATATGAACAGACCAAGCAAGTGACAGACTCAGAACTAGAGACATAGCAACCTAGCATATATAAAAAGCACAAGTGTATTCAACACATCCTACACATGCTAGTTGCATATCTCAATGGTGAATATTTTCAAGTTTTATGTATGTTAAGCAGGTTCACCATTCAAAAATAGCTCAGCTCACAACATGTATCAGTGATCAGAAAGAGCATAAGCTACAAGCATCAACATAAGCATCAGAGCATACTACATAGAGCATAATCACATTCTAAAGATTATATACATGAAGCTCAGAATGTAAAAGCGTATGCCAAAATGCAAACGAAAGCAAAGACAAACGAAAAAGAGTCAGTTTATAATACAAGAACCAAAATGTTTCCCCCATCTAAAAAAGGAAACACACACCAAGCTCACCCCTCAACCGATTAAAGGTTGATTCGTCTAAAGGCTTGGTGAAAATATCAGCCAACTGATGATGAGTATCGACATGGCGAAGGTCGATATCACCCTTCTCTTGGTGGTCACGCAGAAAGTGAAAGCGCACATCAATGTGTTTGGTCTTCGAGTGAAGCACAGGGTTCTTAGCAACGCTAATAGCACTCGTGCTGTCACAAAGCAAAGGCACGCGAGAAAAGCTCAGACCAAAATCACGCAAAGTGGCCATCATCCAAAGCAACTGGGAACAGCAGCTAGCCGCAGCAACATACTCAGCCTCCGTGGTAGACTGGGCGACACTAGACTGCTTGCGAGAAGACCACGATACAAGAGAAGAACCAATAAATTGGCAAGTCCCAGAAGTGGACTTGCGCTCAACACGACAACCAGCAAAATCGACATCGGAATAACCGCAAAGGGAGAGGGTGGAGGAAGCTGAATACCAAATCCCGAACTCAGGTGTGAAACGAAGGTACCTGAAAATGCGCTTCACCGCCTGACGGTGAGAAGTGCGCGGCGATGCCTGAAAGCGCGCACACAGACACACCGCGAACTGGATGTCCGGGCGTGTCACCGTCAGGTAGAGCAGCGACCTGATCATGCTTCGGTACTCCTTCTGGTCCACAACTTCTCCATCCTTGTCCGCATCCAGGGCCATCGTGGTCGACATGGGTGTTGGAAGAGGCTTGGCCTCACCCATATCGAACCTCTTCAGCAAGTCCTTGGTGTACTTGCCCTGGTGCACAAACGTCCCTTCTCGGGATTGCTTAATTTGCAATCCGAGAAAGAAAGAAAGCTCGCCCATCATGCTCATCTCGATCTCCCTGCTCATAGTATCTGGACCGAGTGACCCGTTCGTCAATGTTGCCAATCATCTGCTGGGGGGGGGTGTTGGCGGTGGATGTGTCGTGGCGCCTCCCGTGCAGAAGTGATCTCCCCCTCAACAGCAGTTGGTGCCTCCTCGGGTACAAAAGGTACCGCTCGGGGCGGTGGATCCCACGGCCCCAGGAAGAAGAAGTGTCGGGGCCGTGAGTCGTAGTAGAAGCCGCTCCTTGCGGCACAGCAGGTGGAGGGGGTGCTGGATCATCCATACCTTCAGCACCCTCGTCCTCGTCATCAAAAAGAGGCTCACCAACCTCATGATCACCTGCACGCTCAAAACAAGAAGAAGGACAAACCATGGTCTCGTCGAAGGTGACATCGGATGTCTCCATGACTCGGTTAGTGTCAAGGTTAAGTACACGATAAGCACGAGTATGAGTGCCATAACCCAAAAACACACCGTCAGAAGAACGAGACTCAAATTTGTCCAGGTTGCCCTTTTTGAGTATAAAACAATGGCAACCAAAAACTCTAAAATAACTCACCTTGGGGAGTTTTCCAAAACGCAACTCGTAAGAGGTATTTTTCAAGAAAGCTCGAAGAAAAATGCGATTGGAAATATAGCATGCAGTGCTCATAGCTTCGACCCAATATCGCCTAGGAGTCCTATGCTCATCGAGCATCGTCCTGGCCATCTCTACAAGGGTCCGATTCTTCCTCTCTACAACATCATTCTGCGGTGGTGTGTAGGGGGAAGAAAACTGATGCTCTAAACCCAAAGAGTTACAAAACTTCTCAAAATCCGAATTCTTGAATTCGGAACCATTATCACTCCTAATAGCTCGCATCGAGTTCAAAGGGAACTCGTTCTGAAGATGCAAAATCAGATTGCGAGCAAAGGAGAAAGTCTCGGTCTTCTCAGCTAAAAAGAAGACCCACGAATATCTCGAAAAGTCATCAACAACAACAAGCACATACCACTTCCCCCCAACCGAGCTCACCCGAGCCGGACCAACAAGGTCCATATGCAAAAGCTCTCCAGGGCGCTTAGTCATGACCTGAGTCACTGGATGGTGGGGAGCGGCAACCATCTTCCCATGTCTACAAGAATGGCAAACAAGATCCTTCTCCATGGATAACTTGGGCAATCCTCGGATTAGGCCAAGTGAACTAAGTCTTGCATGCAAGTCGAAGCTCAAATGTCCTAGTCTCCTATGCCACTTCCAAAGATCAGAAGAAGAAGGTCCAGCCACAAGACAACGAGAAATGCCAAAAGACTCCGAGAAATCCGCACGAAAGACTTTCCCAAAGGGCGAAATCCCACAAACAAGATTGCCCTGAGGGTCCAAAATGCAATTGAGATTCGGTTTAAAACGAATCTCATAGTCATCATCAAAAAGTTGTGAAACAGAAAGATGGTTAAAATGCAAGTTAGAAACAAGAGCAACATCGCGCAACACAAAGTGCTCATTAACTCGCACCGACCCACGAGACAATACTTTACCTTTGCTATTGTCGCCGAAGGTGATAAACTCCTTTCCGGCGACCGGACTAAGACTGGAGAACCACTTGGCGTTTCCAGTCATGTGCCTCGAACACCTGTAATCCACCAACCAAACGTTCTCCAATCGTTTTACCTACATCAATAAAAAGACATAGGGTGAGCATACGGGCCAACACCGGGGTTAGTGAAGTATGGAGAATACCAGTGTTGGGCCGGCTGCTCAAAAGAACGGTTAGCAGAAAAACCATTCCTAGCATGCCTACGGGGGAAGCGATCACCACGTTGAGGAAAACGTGGTCCGCTAAGGGAAGAGCGTCCATCGCGATACTCAAAATGCGGTGGGGGAAAACGCTCTACAACAAAGCCACCGCCACGGGGTCCATAGCCTACAACTGCAGGCTCCCGCCGGGCACGCTCTCTACGAGGCCTAGGCCTAGGAACTTGAGGCACTGCACCTCTAGGCCTAGCAGCTCTTCTCGGAGCTCTCCTCTGAACATTTGGCACATGTACATCATGGAAAGGATGGTACATGTCCGGGTTGTTCATCTCCCTTGCACGGCACGCCTCTTTCTTGCGCCGAAAGCAAAACTCACTCAAGTGTCCATCCCTCCCACAGTGCTCACAATGGTACCTCACCGCTCTCAAAGGGGGTTGTTGGTACACACGGTTGTGGGTGTGGATCACTTTGCCCTTCTGTGGCATAAGTTCCTCCTGGATAGGTGGCATTGTATCCAGCTTGTTTTTCAGGTGGTTGGGTTTGGGATGCCATACTTGGTTCTTGGGTGGAGCTCTCAGAGGTTCCTCAAACACCCCATCCTTGGTGTTAGGCTTGAGAGGCTCTTTGGGTGGAAGCTTGGTAAGTTTGGGAGTAGTGGTGGAGTTGGGCTTCTCACTTGGGTTCAGACCACTCGACTCTCCAATCTTCCCAAAAGCTGAAACATCAACACCCGGAGCAAAGCCTACACCTGGACCTCCAGCAGCTCGCTTAAATTGGGAGATCATCATCCCGAGCTGCGGCTCACCACAAGATACCCATGACAAGATGGTTCGAAGGTATGTGTTTTCCTCCTCGGTTTGCATCTTGTCATGCTTCACATTTGCAATCTCCAAACCCTCACACAACGCGCACCTAGTCACACAAGTGCTACCCGAGCTGGCCTCCTCAAGAGACACAATCTTGGCATTCTTCTCTGCCAACTCGGATTGCAAGACAGGACAAGTCTTGCACGCACCCAACAGCAAGGGTCTAGCCTTCAACTCATTCACCTCTCCTACCAACGCAGCATACTTACCTCTCAAAGTGAGAAGGTCAGTCATGTGCTTGGTGCACATCTCACACTCTACCTCCTCAGAAACGACCACGGTGGACTTAGCAAACTCAAGCTCTCTCACCGTGTCCTCCCACTTCTGCCTAAACTCCTTGCGCTCTCTAGCTGCACGCCTAAGCAACTTGTCCTGACTAAGCAAGGCGGCAGTAAGCTTCTCGACCTCTGCGGAAAGCTCGTCGTGGGTGAGAGATACCTGAGAGGTGTCGTCGTCGTCGTCGTTCTGAGGAGTCTCCAGCTCGCCATCGACCTCCTTGCCGAGGGCCATGGTGCAGAAGCCGTCGTCGTCGGCGAAGAAGCAGAGGCCATTCAGCTTGTCCTCGATCCTCTTCTTCTTCTCGGACTCGTCGTCGCTTGAGCAAGCGGAGTCGTCATCCGAGCCATCGATGTCGCTGAGCGTGGCGAAGAACGCACGCTGCTCAGCCTGGGCCTTCTCCAAGTACTTCTTCTTGATGTACTCCTTGTCGAAGCCGCCCTCCGCTTGTGCCTCGTGGAGACGTACTTCTCCTTGCGCTTGCCGGAGTCGTACTTGTGCCCATGATCGCCCTTCCCAGATGTGTTCTTCTTCTTGGGGCAGTTGGCGATGAAGTGGTCGGGGTCGCCGCACTCGAAGCATCCTGAGCGTCCTCCTCCGTGGCGATGGTTCATGCAGTTGTTGTGGAACCGCGAGAACCAGTTGGCAAGCAAAGCCAACTCGTCATCCCCCAAAGACTCCAGCTGGTCCTCTGTGACAGATGTTGACGGTCCTTAAGTATCAATTATATCTATCAAATAAATAGAGAAAAGGATCTAAATGAAACCAACACCCAGACTTAGGGTTTTATCTGACAGAATTCCACGAGTTTTGCTGTTTATCTATTTCTGCAGGGGGTTATCAGGAAATATGAAGGAAAGGCCCACATGTCGGGTTAATGACGGATAATTAACGTAACCCCCAATTTTCCTTAATGTGGAAGAGTCCAGAAGCCACGGGAACGAGCGGGAGGCCGAACGGGCCCGGGACCAGGGCGCCCGCCCTAGTCCCTTGGGCGCCCGCCCTGCCCCCTCAGCCAATCAGGCTCCGCCTCGAGGATTATGCTCCACCGACCTAAAGGATTAAGGAAAACCGTCCGTTCAATGTCGGTTTGATCCAACGGCCCAGATTCACCCGAAAAGACTATATAAGCAAGGCCCTGGACCCTGGAGCAGGCACCTCTGTCTCATTATTCAGTTCCTAATTCAGTCATCAGGAGGAGAGAGTCTCTGATCAAGCCCTAGAGCCACCACATCAACTAGATCTCTAGTTTTAGCATAGCTACATAGGATTAGAACTAGAAGGAGTCAATCTTCGATTGGTTCCCGGATCTGTCAAGAGGATTCCTGGTAATTTCTCTCCTGTTCTTCAATTGTTCATCATTGTTCTTCAATATTATGAATACTACTTTGTTCTATTTCAATATATTGAATATGACTTTGCTCTACTTGATTATATTAGCAATTATATTGTTCTTAGTTTATCGTAGTTATATGCTTGGCATAGTTAGATTGGAATTATATACATGCCTAGGATCGTATAGCGTTTATCCATGTGCGCAGTGGGTGAATGATAAATATTGTGTAGACGTGGTGTCTATACCGTCTTTATCTGCGATTGCACCCTATATGCCGGATCGGTGGGTAGTTCGCGATAGTGACAGCTTCGTTGATTCTTATATAGTCCCCCTCTCGTGTATAGGGCAGGCAGAGCAACATTATTACAGGGGAGTGATTGCTATGTTCTTCATCTTCCTTGCTAATATTCACTATGCATGGGTGTAGTCTTTTCTCGCTATGATTGCCAAGTATAATTGCACTAACTATGATAATGCTAGACTTTATAGTTAATAATTACTTAGGGAATATCTTTGTAGTTCATCCTAATTCCATGCTAATGACTTGCTAGAATATCTGTTGAGGTGCTTATCATTATTATATGTGGCTAGTTATGCTGATCAGATTAATTATCCTTGTCACTATTCATATTTATCTATATTCTATGTGACATTTATCCCTGTATGATGAGATAGATAGATGCTCTATATTATACATGCAATGATAGATACTCAGTTCTATATTCTCATTCCACGATCAACTACGATGCTTAGAATCCCTTCCCAGTGGTAAAAATATAAATAACGATACCTGGAATACTTCCCGGTTAAAATGCTGCATCGGTATTAATCTGTGCGCTTGCAGATTCCCTTTATTTATTTATCTTGATGAGCAATTGCATATTTCAATACCGCGTCTCTCATGTCATGCTGGGGATGACAACTTGGCTTAAGTGGCATGAGGGATAGGTTTGGCATTTTTGGCGCCGTTATCAGAATTAGAGAATTAAGTCTACTTTTGGTAATGACGTTAAGAATGCCCAACAAGCATTTTTGGCGCCGTTGCCGGGGAAGGTTGATTTCTAAGTTGGAATGAATAAAGAACTTTGAGACATCATTCGCATCACTAATATATTCGAGCTTATCAATTCTCTCGTACAGTTTTACCCCTGCATTTTCCATTTTTTATTTTATTTCAGGGTGATGTATGAATAGAAGACATCTTCCAGACAACTTTGTTGACGACCCCGAAGCCTTATTCAGAAGAACAAGAGCCAAGCTCAAATCGTCAACACTTCAGCGCAAAACTTCATCCAAATCAGAAGACCGCCGAAGTTTCGTCCGGAACTTGTCAGCTGAATTCGAAGCTATGGCGAACAAGTCGATCCGCGAGTTCTCAGCTCCCACTACGGACAACATCCGCACTGGACCTGCTGTGGAGATTGACCGCAACTTCGAGCTCAAGCCTGGGCTCATCAACATGGTGCAAGCTAACCAGTTCTGTGGGAAGCCGCACGAGGATGCTAGTGCTCATCTTCAACACTTCCTGGAGATCTGCAGCACTTTCACCATGGCTGATGTTCCTAGAGACGCCATACTACTTCGCCTTTTCCCATTCTCACTGTTGGGGAGAGCGAAGCAGTGGTTCTACGCTACAAAGGAGAAGAATACTACGTGGGCACTCTGCTCCACGAACTTTCTAGCCAAGTTCTTTCCCATGGGCAAGACAAATGCTCTCCGTGGGAAGATTACAAGCTTTCAGCAACAGCACGATGAATCCGTTCCAGAAGCATGGGAGCGCTTTCAAGACTACATCCTAGAATGTCCCCATCATGGAATGGAGAGTTGGCTGCTGATGCAGACATTCTATCATGGGCTCGTCAATAGTGCCCGTGAGACCATGGATGCTGCAGCTGGAGGAGCATTCCTATCACTCACCATACCACAAGCCACAGCTCTTGTGGAGAAGATGGCGTCCAACCAAGGTTGGAATGAAGAGAGAACTCAGACCCGCAAGAGAGGTGGAGGTATGCATCAGCTCAAGGAGGTAGACATGCTGTCTGCCAAGCTAGACCTACTCATGAAGAAGCTCGATGACCGAGCTGGAGAGAAGAAGGAAGTAATGCACGTCTACGACTCCCACATGACTTGTGAGGAGTGTGGAGGTGTTGGACATTCGGGCAATCACTGTCCCGAGTTGCTAGAGGACGTGAACTACATCAACAACAACAACAATAACTACTACAACCGTCCTCAGCAGAATCAAGGTTGGAATCAACAAAGGCCTAACTACTCAGGTAATTACCAAGGTAACAATTCTTTCAGTAATAATAATTATCCACCTTTAAGAGAGTTAGTGTCTAATCAAGGAAAGCTAATGGATAACATCTAAGAAATTGGCATCTAATGATAAAATTCTAGAAAATATAAATAATAGAATGGATAATTTTTCTACTGCCATCAAGAATCAATTAGCTTTAATAAAATGATTGAATCTCAATTGAATCAAATAGCTGCTGCTGTTCCTGCTACTAACCCCGGTATACCATCACAACGGATGCATTAGAATCTGCAAATCTTGTAGACATATTTGATGCAGGAGATTACTGGAGTAACCCCATCATTGAGGTAGTACTGAACTTCTGCCAGTCAAGAGAGGCGACCCAGGACGCCCCGTCATCCCGATCTCCATCGGCATGCGAGACTTCCCAGAAGCACTCTGTGACTTTGGCTCAAGCGTCAACATCATGCCCAGGGTACTCTACGAAAAACTCTTTTCACAACCATTATTAGAAACAACCATGTGTTGCAGCTTGCAGATAGGACACTAAGTTACCCAAGAGGAATCTTGAAGAACATCTGTGTCCGAGTTGGTTCCTCGTACGCTCCAGCAGACTTCGTAGTAATAGAGACCGGTTCTGACGAGAGGGCTCCCGTCATCCTAGGGAGGCCATTCCTGAACACCACGGGAGCTGTCATCTACGCTAGTGCTGCCAAGATCAGTTTCCACATAAAGGGGAGGAAGGAAATGTTTTCCTTCAAGAACAAGACCGTACAAATCCTAGAGCAACCCCAATATGAACCAAGGAGGACCAACAAGAGGAACAAGAGCAAAAAGCAAGTGTGGACCGAATCAGTCAAGATGGTCACTGTCGTGCACAAAGGTCAAGATCGCCAACTCAAGTCACCATTCTTGGACAAGAAGGACGACCCAGGTATGCCAAGCATTTATTGCTCCATTAATGGGTACAACTTTACAAGACACTATGCGACACTGGGTCGGGCGTCAACATAATGGCCAAGGTCACCTATGAACTGCTGTTCGGAACCATGCCCTTGAAGCCGACATACATTCGTCTCCAGATGGCAGATCAGACATTCCGACAGGTTGAAGGTACAGTAACTGACGTCCCTGTCAAGATAGACGATCATTTTGTCCATACAGACTTTCAGGTTGTTGACATGGGAGAAGACGAGTATGATCCACCTATCATCCTTGGAAGACCGTTCCTCAGTACTGTCAAAGCAATCATCTACATTGGAACTGGAGAAGTCCACATGCACTTCCCCTCTGAGAAGGTACGCCTTTACTTTACTGACCCCAACTACGTATTTGAAGAATCTAAGCAGGTCAGGACAAGGAGAAGGAGGCGGAACCGCAACCAGGAGCAAACGGTCATCAAGGATGGATGGGCAGACTACGAAGGAGAAGTGTAAGATCTGAGGACATACCACTCAATCAGCACTGTCTTGAAGAGACCGAAGCACCAAGACAAGTGTGGAAAGAAAAGACAGTTGAACACGAGGAGGAGGCGCTGCCGGAACCACCGACTACGCCATCCACTGACTCCCAAGACAACTGAGTACACATAGAGTCCCGTTCGGAGGACTTAAAAATGCCGGACGCCTTGCCAAGAGGTAACTTGGTAGTTATCCATTTCCCTTCTCAGATATTTACTTAATAGTTTGTTTAGTTAATCATATTCATGTTATCTTAGAAAGAAAATAAAAATGTTAAAAAAAACTCTAGAAGCCCCATGTGAGTATACGAGTGGCATAAAACCCATAAGTACATTCACTGTGGTGGCATAAAAAAAATAAATAAATATTTTCTTCTGCTTTATAAAATGAAAACATAAAAAAATATCAAGGAGGCTCAACATGATAAAGGCTAGATATTTATGCTAACACTTAATCAGTTCCACAAGCTTTGTTGTCTATTTGAGCTTCACAGAATCCAAGAGGACTAGCAGACGGAGGACATTCTAATCGCTGTCAGGGTGCTGCCGACTTTCAAATACACCTCCGCTATCTGCTAGCTACATCAAGAGAAACTACGTCAAGATCCAGCTTGGGGGAGAGCACCCCGTTATCTCGCTAAGTATTTCTATATCTATCTTTATATTTATACTTATACTATATTAAAATAAAACCAAATAAAGATTTGTGCTTATATATATATATATATCTATATCTTTTGCTTAGTGTGTTTAATAAATAAATAAAGTGGCTATGCTAAAATGAATCTAGATAATAAAACTCTAGCATGGATATGATGAATAGTTGCTCTGCCTAATTTCAATTAGAAGTTCTCTCTCTAGTTTAGACATAACTGTTATTATTTAAAGCTTACTCTAAACCTGAACTTGTGGGAAGAGAACTTGATCTAAAGTCTAAGTTGTTAACGGATATGATATGGGAAGGTTGAGCTGCTGTTTATCTATTCCTAGAGATGCTAGAATTCTGGAGAATTTTATCTTTGAAAATCTTTAAAATGCTACATGATGAGTTCCTTTATGATGAGAGTTTAAATTCCTACCACGGCCATACATACATGCTTGCTAGACTTTAAGCTATACATTTACTTTTTACTACTTATGAGCATTAAGTGTAGTCAAGCTGTGTAGACCCTTAGGAGCTTGTCATGTGGTTAAATCAAGATTCACTTGCACGTTCACTCATATATGCTGCTTCTACTCCGGAAGTACGCATCCACATACATCCATTCCCATCTCCAGATCCACACAAAATTATTCTACTCCTAACCCGGGAGAGAATAGTCAAAAACATTTTTCCTATTTCCTGTTATTCCCTGTGAAATAAATGCTCAAGTTATTTTGGTTACTACCACTTGCTAATTGTTCTAAGGAGATGAGTGCTCTATCCGAGGAAATAAAAAGGGGCAAGTGCCCGGAACCTCGAAAAGAAAAATATTACGAGGAAATAAAAAGGAGCAAGTGCTCGGAACCTCGATGAAAAAAAAGTGAAAAAGTGTGAGAAGAGAGGTAAAAATGGACAAGTGTCCGACAGTAGAATTAGGGGTACAAGATACCCACCTGAGAGGAAAGAAAAAAAATAATAATAAAAATATAGAGCATCTCATCCTCCTCAAGAGCACCAAAAGCAAGAAAGGTATGTATCCCCTCAAAAAGAGCAAAAGTAGAATTAGACACTCTCCACCATTATCACCATTATCACCATTATCACCATACACCATTCATTCAACACATGCACATCTTGATTTGACTTATTGACTTGTTTCTCTGGATCCATGGTTTGACTATGCAATAAATGTCTTGTAAGTATGTATACCTTATCTCCCACCTATGAGCTCCAGATATAAAACTTATTAGGATAGGTTGAGAGAGAAGGCAATGCCACTCTGCCTTATACCACAAATACTACATACTTTGCTTTGAGAGAAGGCAAACACCATTACTGCCTTGGTGAGGATCCAGAAATACCACAAATGAGAGACCTGAGAGAGTCATACAAGGAATCTCTGAGTTTTATTTGAAAATCTGCAAAAACTCCAGAGCTATAGCTGATCAAGAATAAGAGACATGGCGCTTGACTAGACTGTTCTATCTTTTAACCGCTCAAGACAAAGGTGACAGTTGCAAGCCCCATAGTGAAAGGCACAATGAGTAAGTTTTAAGTCTTGACAGTTTACTCTAATTCAGAGATAGAGACTCTATTTGAAAGCATGTGTACCGTCAAAATTCAAAAGCATTCAGCAACTTCTGATCCATCACTGAGACTATCCTTGCTCAGGGACGAGCAAGAGGTAAGCTTGGGGGAGTTTGTTGACGGTCCTTAAGTATCAATTATATCTATCAAATAAATAGAGAAAAGGATCTAAATGAAACCAACACCCAGACTTAGGGTTTTATCTGACAGAATTCCACGAGTTTTGCTG
This sequence comes from Coix lacryma-jobi var. lacryma-jobi, assembly GCA_009763385.1. Classification (NCBI taxonomy): domain Eukaryota; kingdom Viridiplantae; phylum Streptophyta; class Magnoliopsida; order Poales; family Poaceae; genus Coix; species Coix lacryma-jobi. Next base: position 43,934,736 of record CM019826.1, read on the forward strand.
TTTATCTATTTCTGCAGGGGGTTATCAGGAAATATGAAGGAAAGGCCCACATGTCGGGTTAATGACGGATAATTAACGTAACCCCCAATTTTCCTTAATGTGGAAGAGTCAGAAGCCACGGGAACGAGCGAGGCCGAACGGGCCCGGGACCAGGGCGCCCGCCCTAGTCCCTGCTCGGGCGCCCGCCCTGCCCCCTCAGCCAATCAGGCTCCGCCTCGAGGATTATGCTCCACCGACCTAAAGGATTAAGGAAAACCGTCCGTTCAATGTCGGTTTGATCCAACGGCCCAGATTCACCCGAAAAGACTATATAAGCAAGGCCCTGGACCCTGGAGCAGGCACCTCTGTCTCATTATTCAGTTCCTAATTCAGTCATCAGGAGGAGAGAGTTCTGATCAAGCCTAGAGCCACCACATCAACTAGATCTCTAGTTTTAGCATAGCTACATAGGATTAGAACTAGAAGGAGTCAATCTTCGATTGGTTCCCGGATCTGTCAAGAGGATTCCTGGTAATTTCTCTCCTGTTCTTCAATTGTTCATCATTGTTCTTCAATATTATGAATACTACTTTGTTCTATTTCAATATATTGAATATGACTTTGCTCTACTTGATTATATTAGCAATTATATTGTTCTTAGTTTATCGTAGTTATATGCTTGGCATAGTTAGATTGGAATTATATACATGCTAGGATCGTATAGCGTTTATCCATGTGCGCAGTGGGGAATGATAAATATTGTGTAGACGTTTTATACCGTCTTTATCTGCGATTGCACCCTTGCGATGCACCCTAATGCCGGATCGGTGGGTAGTTCGCGATAGTGACAGCTTCGTTGATTCTTATATAGTCCCCCTCTCGTGTATAGGGCAGGCAGAGCAAATTATTACAGGGGAGTGATTGCTATGTTCTTCATCTTCCTTGCTAATATTCACTATGCATGGGTGTAGTCTTTTCTCGCTATGATTGCCAAGTATAATTGCACTAACTATGATAATGCTAGACTTTATAGTTAATAATTACTTAGGGAATATCTTTGTAGTTCATCCTAATTCCATGCTAATGACTTGCTAGAATATCTGTTGAGGTGCTTATCATATTATATGTGGCTAGTTATGCTGATCAGATTAATTATCCTTGTCACTATTCATATTTATCTATATTCTATGTGACATTTATCCCTGTATGATGAGATAGATAGATGCTCTATATTATACATGCAATGATAGATACTCAGTTCTATATTCTCATTCCACGATCAACTACGATGCTTAGAATCCCTTCCCAGTGGTAAAAATATAAATAACGATACCTGGAATACTTCCGGTTAAAATGCTGCATCGGTATTAATCTGTGCGCTTGCAGATTCCCTTTATTTATTTATCTTGATGAGCAATTGCATATTTCAATACCGCGTCTCTCATGTCATGCTGGGGATGACAACTTGGCTTAAGGCATGAGGGATAGGTTTGGCATTTTTGGCGCCGTTATCAGAATTAGAGAATTAAGTCTACTTTTGGTAATGACGTTAAGAATGCCCAACAACAGAAAAGAGTGAAGAAAGTGCAAATCCTCCAGAGGGGTTAGCAGAAGAGCCAGAAACCAAAGCCATAGTCGGGCCAGAAGGATTCTCATAAGAAGCCCTCGACATGACGTCAATCTCACTAGACTTGAGCTTGCTAAAGAGCTCGTCGCAAGTGAGGGTCTCATAGTTAGACGATTCGATGATCGCCTGGACCTTTGAGTCCCACACCGACCAATCAAGAGTATGCAAAAGCTTCAAAGGTCTCTCATGATCGTCGAAAGGCAACAGCTCCTTGTTCGCTCTCATCTTGTTGACAATGACCTGAAAGCGAGCGAATAAACTCTCTATGCTCTTGCCAGGCATGTGTCGAAAGTTCTCATACTCCCGCTTGTGCGACTCGTAGAGACGGGATTTGACTTGAGTGGCTCCCTCATGGAAGCGCATGAGGGTCGCCCAAATCTCACGAGCCGTGGGGAGAAACGCGATCAAACTCGGACATGCTCAAACAGGAGAACAAAGCGTTATGCGCTCGGCTATTGGCATCGTGCTCATCGATCTGAAGCCGAGAGAGACGAGCAGCCAGAACAACGTAATCGGCCTTGTTGCAAATCTCCCAAACAGAAGAGCCCATGCTCTGAAGATAGGTCGACATGCGTATCTTCCAATACGCATAGTTCGTCCCATCAAAGAACGGCGTTTTGCCCACGCCGCGATCCATGTCGCCTTCTATGGATCTGGAACCGGCTAAGGTGGAAGATCCTTAACCCGCTCCGATACCAATTGAAGGACCGAGAATGCACTAGCAAGGCGACCAGAGGGGGGGTGGGGTGAATGGGAGCCAACAAAAATTCTTTCGAATCTTTGGCCAAATGTCCCTAAAATCAACCCCCGAAAGCTACGACGGAAACCGTGATGCCCACGACCCTTGGAAGAGGGTGGATGATCCCTAGGATCACAGCGAGGCACCACAAAGCGGTAGCAAACCAAACCCAAAAGCGTCTGAGCGAGTTCGACCCTCAAAAATCAAGTCCCGAACGTAGATAGATGACTACGTCGAGAAACTCCTAAATACCTATGCTAACAAGTAGCAAAGATACCTAGAGAGGTTCCTTGATCAACTCTAGGGCCAAACGAGAAGTCCGGAAACCAAGCGAACAAGCCATGAGAGCAAAAGAACTAAAACGCAACCTTCAGGCAAATCCCGGACTGTCCGGCCCTGGGGTCCCGGACTGTCCGCGGTACTGCCGGACTGTCCGCGAGCGAGTGGCGGACTGTCCGCCGGCAAAACTCGCCAAACAGCAAAGCTGCTGAAGTTCCCTGGACAGTTCCCGGACTGTCCGCGGCTTTGAACTGCGGACTGTCCGCCGGTCAGCCAAAGCCAAATCAGCCGAAGAACAAGCCACTGGTCCGGCTGCTCCCCGACGCCCGGACTGTCCGCCGGTCAGGTGGCAGACTGTCCGCGGCTGTCTAGTGAGGGCGATTTTGATCGCCCTTCACCCAAATCACTCCCAAATCGATTCAAACCAAAATCCCTTGATCCCAAACTTGGAGAGGATGATCACGAGGTAGTTAGGAGACTATCCCTAAGAAATCATCCGCTCAAATCAACTCAATCAACGGAAAATCGAAGGGGAAGGTGTATGAACCGAAAAAGCACCACGAAAATGAAATCAACCCGATCTACTTGTTCGTGAGGAGTTAGATGAATTCCTTTGGTCGAAATGACCTCCTCACTACAAAGAACAAGTTGATTCAAACGGATTTCGCAAAGACGCAGTAGAGAGGGAGATCGAGTGATGGGAAAATCACGGAGAAACGAAGAACGCGAAGAACACGAACCAAAACGCGAATCAAGTCATCGATCTGCAACCGTGTGGCTACCACATGCTACAACAGTGAGTTTATGGCCTGACTTCCTCAAAATCTCCAGTACACAGAGGTATGGTTCTCTGCGGATCTCCGCTAGCTACAGCAGGGGATTGGGAGAGCAGGAAACCCTAGAAGCAAAGAGCAAATGACTGAGATAGATGGGGAGGAGGGTGTCTCCATCTACTTATCCTAATTCTAATTCCTACTCTACCCCTCAACTAATTACAGAGCGAACCAGCTAAACCCTAAGGTTATTCTGGACCAACTCGATGGTAGGTGGATCCGACGGCCACGCCCGCACAACTCGTAGCGTTGCCTCGACGCAACCTCCCGATTGCCACCACGTGCCGCCCTCGCTCTGCACCCCCGGTTTTGTGGCCCAAACCGGGAAACCAGCCTTTCTAGCCAACCCCGGTTTTGAGGCCCAAACCGGGAAACCAGCCGACCGTCACCTGAGTTTTGTGGCCCAAACTCAGCAAACCCGCAACACCCAGGTTTTGAGGCCCAAACCTGGAAACCGTCCTCAACCCGAGTTTTGTGGCCAAACTCGGAAACCATCCGCACCCAGGTTTTGAGGCCCAAACCTGGAAACCGTCCACCCGATGGTTTTTCTCTGGCTCTACCACCAAACCGAAGCTGTAGAAGGGATGCACCGCCCGTGCACCCCGTCCACCGACACGTGTTCCCAGGTCCTCGACCCGAGCAACACCATGCCCCACAAGTCTTCGCTCGTCGCTGTCCCAGGCTGCCAGCCACCACAGCTGATCCTCAGGCCACCGGTCCCTCAGTCCAAGCCTCACGTCCGCCCTTCACTGCTCCCGGTCCGTCAGCACGACACGTCTCTACTTGACCTTCACCTTGCCCTCGATCACTGTCTCCGTGCTCGACACCTGCACAACACAAGCCAAAGAACCTGCGATCAAAACCCGTTGACAATCACTCGAGACTCGGCATACACCCATGTATCCGCAGAAAGAACGAGTTTTCATAAAAATCTTTAGATATAATGTTCACACTCGATCCTAAATCACACATGGCATTTTTAAAGACTTCACCAAAGATTGAGCATCTAATTATGGGACTACTAGGATCACCCTTTTTAACAGTCATGGTTTGATCTTCATAATAGTTAAAATATTTTATTTCAACCATATTAGCAGTTTCCATGTCAGGTTTAGCAGGAATTTTGCCAGTTTCAAAAGATGGTATGATAGCAGCAAGTTGAGCTAATTGGGTTTCTAACGTCTTATTAAAGCTTAATTGATTTTTCAGAGCAGATGAGAAATCTTCCAATTTAGCATTTATATTCTCAAGGGTTTTATCATTCGACATTAATTTCTTATTCAAGAAATCAGTAGTTCTACCTTGTGAGTAAACTAAATTTTTCAAGAATGAGAGACTATCAAAATTCTGAAAATTAGAGCGGGGGAATGAATTGTTACCTTGAGAGTTTGCAGGCTGATTCCATCCTTGATTCTGTTGACGGAAACCGTTGTTGTTGATTATGAAGTTCAAATCTTCATGTAGCTCGGGGTAGTGGCTCCCAGAATGTCTGGTTTCTCCATAGACTTCACAAGTCATGTAAGATTCCGGAGGTTGGACACTCTCTTGTTGGTTCATCTTCTCACAGTTGTCCAGCTTCTTTGCCAACAGGTCTATCTTGGCCACGATCATGTCGGCCTCCTTAAGGGAATGCATACCTCGCTTACGGGGCTTGTTGACGGTCCTTAAACACCTGTTTTACCATCAACATTTGATCCTAAAGTCCACCAAAAAGGCATGAAATGTAGTCAAATAGGTTTCAAACTAACCAAATTCCACATGTCCATAGAATTCTATTTGAATGCAGGATTTGAACCAAATTTGGACATATGGACCCACCAGAGGCCAAGCCCACTCAGCTGGGCCCAAATGGGCCTAAGGGGGGTGGCGCCCGCCACCCCTAGGTGGCGCCCGCCCAATGGTTGGCCCAAGTTCCACCCCTGCCACGTCACCGATCCGTGTGACCACCCCAAGGCCAAATCTTGGCCCTTGGTCACTAGGTCAGTGGCATCGGACGGCTCAGGGAGGAGTGGCGTGGATCAAGGCTGAATGGCGGTTGCTAGGACATGCAACCGACCTCCAAACCGCCTTGGACAACCACCTAGATGCCGTTGAAGCCAAGGCGGTGCATCCAACGGTGAGGGAGGTGGCGGCCGCCACCTAGGGCTGGCGCCCGCCACTAGGGTTAGCCCTAGGTCGGCTGGCTGCCCCCTATAAGTAACCCCTCACTCATTTGGGCTATAAATACCCCCCTGGTGGCAACACTTCATTCACACCTTCATATCCCACACTTCCAAGTGAAGCAACACTCAAGCAAGAGAAGCAAGTGAGAGTTAGGTTAGAAGTTTAGAGAGCTTCGGCAAGTAGGTAGCTAGTAGAGCAAGGCATCTTCGCCCTCGCGGTAGCGCTGCTCAAGGCTCAGCTCAAGAGTAGAGGCGTGCGAGTGATCGGTTCTGGAGCTGGGAAGAGTCTTCCTTCATCTCCAGTTCAGGTTTTGCTCTTGTTACTCAAGCATTTACTATATTCTAGTTCATCATTTCAAGTATTACTTTATTCTACTTATCAGTATTGAGTGGTATACTTGATTGATTGCTTGAGTGCCTAGCTATCCAATAGTTCAATTCACTTAGCCATAGTAGTTAATCTCTAGTGAGCTTAGTGATTGATCTTTGCCAATAGGTTGCTTAGTTAGTTTAGTGTTTATCTTATTAAGTCAAGTATTTGCTCTGACGTCCGCAAGGGTGTCTCTATTCAAAGCTAGGGTAGAGATAGTTAGAATATAGTTAAGCGTGGTGCTTAGTTATAGACTTACCTTTAGATACGGCTGGACCCCGGATAGCTGTGGTAGCAAGCAGGTGGTGGCAGCCCTGTGCGCCTTGAATTCCACCACGTAGTTGGCCTAGTTTAACAGTAAGGCTCGTTGTGCTAGCGTTCAACCTAAGTAAGTGGTAAAGGCTAGTACGCCTCGATACTTGACAAGATAGGAATAAAACTTTACTCAACTTAGTTGCTTTATTTTCTTTTGCCTGCCTTGCTTCGTAACTATCTTACTTCGTAGTTATCTTGCTTGTTGTTATCTAGGAGTAGTTGGTAGTTAGTAGTTAGTTATCTTAGTTACTCTTAGTTATCATATTTCCCTTTATCTACCTATCCATCCACCTTACCTTAGCCATCCATTTCATCCTTACCTAGCCATCCATATATTCTTTCTAGCCTTTCATCCCCTCTTTCCTTCTCCCTTTTTCCTTTCTCTTATTTCTTCGACTCTCATCCCCTCCTTGACTCGACTCATACACCACCCTAGCCTTCCCTTGGGATCAAATAAATCGACACCTGGTACTCCCAGGTGAAGTGCTACTATGATAGTTCTGTGCGCTTGCAGAATCTCCTCCTGGTAGATTGCATTCTCTCTAGCTAGCTCCTACTAGTGTCGGGATTGACGACCCCGCTTGACATTAGTAGATAGCTGCTTTAGCTTCATTCCTTTAGGTATAGTGACCGAACTTGCTACAAGCACTTCTGACACCGTTGCCTGGAATAGATTCCATAGTCTACTCCTAGTAACGACGTTAGCTAGTGTCAACAAGCAATTCTGGGCCATTACCGGGGATAGTTGCCTAGCTCTATCTTTAGTGAAGCTAAGAACTACCAACAGGGTTGCAGTCTCTCGTCATTCCATCCTTGGTTCGACACCATCTTCTCTATGAGGGCCTTGGCATCTGCAACATTCAGAGAAAAGAATGCACCGCCGGCGGCGGCATCCAAATGGCTTCTAGAGATTGGGGTTAGGCCATGGTAGAAGTTCTGGATCAATAGCCAGTCCTCCATACCATGGTGCGGACAAGCAGCGACGTACTCTTGCAACCTCACCCAAGCCTCGGGAATAGATTCCTCAGCTTGTTGCGTAAAGCTGGAGATTTTGTTGCGCAGAGCATTCGTCTTGCCCATAGGAAAGAATTTGGCGAGAAAAGCGTTGGAACACTTGTCCCATGTGTCTACAGCGTTGCGATCGGTATAGAACCATTGCTTCGCTTTTCCTAGCAAAGAGAAAGGAAAGAGACGAAGACGGATGGCTTCTTGGGTTATCCCCTTAATGGTGAAGGTGCCGCAAATCTCCAAAAATTGTTGGAGGTGAGCATTGGCATCCTCATGAGCCTTGCCATAGAACGGGCTAGCTTGGACCATCGTGATCAGAGCCGGTTTAAACTCAAAATTGAGGTTGGCATCGATCACGTCTGGTCATATCGCTACATTAGCAGGCAGAAGGAGCAGAAAAATTCACGAATGGTCTTGTTGGACATCGTGAAGATAGAACGAGATAAGAAAGAAAGAAGTTGAAGAAGATGAAGGAAAAATATAAGAAGGACTAAGGAAAGAAAGAATGGAGTAAGATGGGATTCGCTAAGCGAGAGCTTAAGCGAAGATAAATTCGACACGGACTCAACCGATACACCGATTGCCTTCCCGGCAACCGGCGCCAGAAGAAATGCTGTTGGTAGTTCTTAGCTTCACTAAGATAGAGCTAGCTACTATTCCCGTAACGGCCTAGAAATGCTTGTTGATACTAGCCAACGTCGTTACTAGGAGTAGACTATGGAATCTATCCCAGGGCACGGTGTCGAAGTGCTTGTAGCGAGTCCGGTCACTATACCTAAAGGAATGAAGCTAAAGCAGCTATCTACTAATGTCAAGTGAGGTTGTCATCTCGACACTAGTAGGAGATGCTAGAGAGAATGCAATCTACCAGGAGGAAGATTCTGCAAGCGCACAGAACTATCGTAGTAGCACTTCGCCTGGGAGTACCAGGTGTCGATTTATTTGATCAAGGGAAGGCTAGGGTGGTGTATGAGTCGAGTCAAGGAGGGGATGAGAGTCGAAGAAATAAGAAAAGGAAAAGGGGAGAAGGGAAGAGAAGGGATGGAAGGCTAGAAAGAGTATATGGGTGGATAGGTAAGATGAAGTGGATGGCTAAGGTAAGGTGGATGGATAGGTAGAGATAAAGGGAATAGGATAACTAAGGGTAACTAACAAGATAACTAATACTCCTAGATAACTACAAAGCAAGATAACTACGAAGCAAGATAGTTACGAAGCAAGACAGGCAAAAGTCAATAAAGCAACTAAGTTAATTATAGATTTATTCCTCTCTTGTCAAGTATCGAGGCGTACTAGCCTTTACCACTTACTTAGGTTGAACGCTAGCACAACGAGCCTTACTGTTAAACTGGGCCAACTACGTGGTGGAATTCAAGGCGCACAGGGCTGTCACCACCTGCATGCTACCACAGCTATCTGGGGGTCCAGCCGTATCTGAAAGTAAGTCTATAACTAAGCACCACGCTTTAACTATATTCTAACTATCTCTATCCTAGCTTTGAATAGAGACACCCTTGCGGACGTCAGAGAGCAAATACTTGACTTAATAAGATAAACACTAAACTAACTAAGCAACCTATTGGCAAAGATCAATCACTAAGCACACTAGAAGATTAACTACTATGGCTAAGTGAACTGAACTGTAGGATAGCTAGGTCACACTCAAGGTACTTGATAAAGTAATACTAAAAGTAATACTGAAAGTAATGCTTAAAGTAATACTGAGATAAAGATAAATGTACCTGAGATATAAGAGAGCAAACCAGACCAGAGACGCCGGGAAATCACACCGACCTCCGATGCCAGTCGCTCGCACCCGCTTTTCTCTTAGCAAGCTCTACGCTCCTTTACCAAGGACTTAGGCTGAGCTGTGCTAAACTAAGAGCCGCGCTATAGCGAGGGCACAAGAGCTATACTCTCTCTAGTAGCTACACCTACTAGCCTAAGCTCTCTGAGCTTCTAACCTAACTCTCACGGCTTCTTTGCTTGGTGTTTCTCTGGGATATGATGGTACAAATGAAGTGGTGCCACTAGGGGGGTATTTTTAGTCTTGAGGAGTGAGGGGGGTACTTATAGGGGGCAGCCACCCGACCTAGGGCTAACCCTAGTGGCGGGCGCAGCCCTAGGTGGCGGCCGCCACCCCCATCACCGTTGGATGCCCCACCTCTGCTTCAACGACATCCAAGAGCTCCAGAGAGGCAGTGAGTTAGGTCGGTGGCGTTGCTGTAGTAACCGCCATTCGGCCTTGATCCACGCCATTCCATCCTGAGTCGTCCGATGCCACTGACCTAGTGACCAAGGGCCAAGATTGGCCTTGGGTGGTCACAAGGATCAGTGGAGTGGCAAAGTGGGAGAGTTGGGCCTCTCCATGTGGCGGGCGCCACATTTGGGTGGCGGGCACCACCTCTGGTTGGCGGGCGCCACCTCACTCGGCCCAAATGGGTCCTGGTGAGTGGGCTTGTCTCCTGGTGGGTCCATTCTCCAAATTTGGTCCAAATTCCTACATTCAAATAAAAATCTATGGACATGTAGAATTCGGTTAGTTTGAAACCTATTTGATTACATTTCATGCCTTTTTGGTGAATTTTAGGGTAAAATGTTGATGGTAAAACAGGTGTTTAAGGACCATCAACAAACAGCACCAGCTTCTCTCGCTCTATTAGAGGTTAATACCTTCATCTTGCTTTTGCCCCTGGGGTCAGCTGCATTAACCATATTAACAGAGAAGGATACGGTATTTTGTCCAAAGGGGTTACCATCAACCTTCATCTTTCCATCGAACCTCAAATGTTCTTCCTGGATAGCTTTCTGGATCCGCGCTTTGAACACTCGGCAATCATTTATAGAGTGAGATCTGGTATTATGGAAACCACAATACTTCTTGTCTTTAACCCCCTCAGGGTGCAGCATGGGATGACCTTCCGGTAATTTGATGCGTCCTTCCTTCAACAAGTATTCAAATAGTTTATCTGATTTGGAAACATCAAAGTCGTAAGTACCTTTTTGCTGCCTCAGCCATCGTTGATTAACTTGAGTTGGCTCTTTCACCCAGTCCAACTCGGCTGCAGCTACCTCATCTTCATCATCGTATTCTGCTGCTTCCTCTAAGAAAGCCTGATACATCTCGGCAGCTACATCACCTTTCTAAAATTGATTATTTCTCCTAAACCCTTGGGCTTGACTACTCATCATAGCCAACCGTTGTGATAATTGCCCGAGATCATCAAACTCCATGCCGAATAGCTTCTCTCTGATATTCGGCAACATGCCAGCTATAGCTATCTCTGGCAATTGATCATCTGGTAGATTCAAGGAATAGCAGAGGTTTTTAGTTTCCCTGAATCTGCGCAAATATTCTTGTGGTGTCTCGTTAGGTTTCATCTTCAGACTCATGAGATCAACCAACTTCTTCTCATTAGTGCCCGTAAAGAAATACGTGTGGAACTTCTGTTCTAGTTCTGCCAATGTATTAATGGAATTTACTGGCAGAGATGTGAACCTTGAGAAAGCTGGTCCTGTTAAAGATAACAGAAAGTAACGAATCCTCCAAGCTTCATCCGCGGATGCCTTCCAAGCTGCATCAAGTACGGCTGATATGTGTTCCACAGTACTGGTGTCGTCTTGGCCCGAAAACTTGGTAAGATCAGTGGGAGGTTTTACCCTTGGAGGAAGTGCTACTCGGTTGTACCACTATGGGTAAGGAGATTTGTAAGCGTAAGATTGATTCCTTGGCTTCATGCCGAATTGATTTTGCATCATGGTCGGCATCTATGCATGATGAGGTCGACACCCGAATCAGGAGTTGCTTGTGCTTGCCCCCCAGGGAATGATCCTGCTGAATTTTCATTACCCGGATTCGGGAAAGCATCAATTGCATTGAAATCAACGAACTCCTGATATCCACCTCCATACATATTCTTCTGCAACCTATTTGCTGCTGGAGACACTCTGAAAGCAGATTGCGGGACATTTCCTGTTGTGCCGAACGCGAGCTGGTCATAAGTTGTAGGAGGTGTGTGTTCATGAGGGACCATCCCTCCTGTGCTTGTGCCAGCTCCGCCGTTTTCAGCAGTCTTCCTCTGAGGTTGAGGTACGGGAAACAATAGTGGACCTTGCATCGGACCAGCGGTCGCTTCCAAACGTTTATCAACTGTCGCGCCAAAGATACCAACCATGATGGCGCAAAAGGTATTTAGGAAAGCTGATTGATGATTGGTCATGGCCTGCGACATCGCCTTATACACTAGTTCAGTCATCTTCTGAACATCTTCCTCATCAGTGCTATCAGATTCATGAGGAAAAAGGCCTCTTGGGAGTGGCTGCTTCTAGAAGACCTTGTTGCTCTTGTTCTTTGAGAAGGACATTAAGCATTTGCGTTGAGATTCATCACAAGCTTGCTGTACGAAATGTTTCGAGTCTAGTGGCAACTCGTCCATGGTCACTTCCAGAATTGGATTGCGTCGATCTCAGGCATCTTGAAACAGAGCGGTCTGTGATGGAACGACCCTAATCCCATGGCCCACGTGTCCCTGTCAACCTCTGACAGCCGAACCCATGTTCCATGTGATTAAGACCTGTTCGCCACCGGGCTACATCAGTGCCCAATGTCCTCCGTAGGATCATCTCATCTCACAATTCGGTTACAGCATTGCATACTTTTACAAATAACATCGGAATAAAGAGCGGAAGACTTAAATAACATTAGTTTACAAGGCAGGGTTCCAAATAGAATTTAAGGTGCAGTTATTACAAACCAAGTTCTGATAATAGAAATAGACATAGGCAACATAGTGGAGACAGCAAAGATACTTATAATCACCCAGCCGAGGGTGTACAAACTATTCTTCGGCCTCATCGGCCTCTTCCTGGACGATGGTCACGCAGCAGGGTGCAAGACACATCGGGGACTCTGTCATACCTGCAGCATGGGTAACAAACCCTGAGTACTGGGGGTACTCAACAAGACTTACCCGACTAAAGAAAAAAGGGAGAAGACTCAGGAATGAGAGGCTTAGGGTAGTCAAGGTAAGGTTTAAGCAAGATCAAGTATTTTGCAGAAAAAGCATTTTGTAAACCTTATTTTATTTGGAAAGATTTAGTATTCCTCAATTCTTCATCGTTCATGATTCATTTTACATTTCAAAACATTCCTAGTTGAGAACCACTCTCCGCTGACAGTCAGTGGACCAAGTCTCCATAACCGAGGAGCAACGTTAATCCGGATAAATAATACTCAGCTGAGGATCCCTATCACACTGCATATGTAGCACCAAGCTTGCATATGCCAACTCGTCTACCACGATTCCTCCAAGATTGAACCCGGTCCTACGCCACCCGGAAGTATAGTACACCACTCCTATCCAGGTACGACGACCACGTGGGTACATGCTACTTCCGCCATCTCTCCACTCCCAGTGCGCGGTTGTCGGTCCAATAAAGGATTCCTCGGAGCCAGAGCTTTCCGAAGTATGTGAATAGTTACAAGTCTTGACCAGCAGGCCCCCATACGGATGGTCCCTAATTTCCAGCCAGAACTATACCTTGGTCATATCTCACCCAAGCGTAATAGTCCTGTCAGTTTTTCAACCCTGTCCCGGTCGGTGTCAATGTTGAGTCCCGGACTACAACATGACGGCACCGTACGCTCGGACAACCTCTCCTCGCTATCGACTAGGTACGGATCAGATACCTACTAGCCAACAGCCGGGGAGTAAGACCAAAATCCCATAAACATTCCTTAAGTGATCACACTTTTGAAATTGGCATTTTATTGCAAAGTCTAATTCAATAAGCATTGCTAAGCATTTTTCAAATACTTTGGAAAAGCAGGGTATCAGGTGTATCAGTGGTCAAGGTGGGATAGTGCATCAATTAGGATAGCACACAACTCCTATAAACCTAATGCAATAATTTAACTCAAAAGCATTTAAGGAAATCATTTTATAATTCAAGGAAAGGGTTAAATGCACCGGGGCTTGCCTTGAAGAGCAAAGAGGGCGGCTCGAAGGCGGCGGAGCAGTTGTCGGAACTCGGGGTAGCCTCGGGGACAGGTTCGTCGGCGGCTGCCTCGATCTGACTCCTCTTCGGTGACTATACGAATGCAATGATGCATGCACATGAGTATGCTAGCATGAACAATGCAAAACAGGGCATACAACATGAACCCTAATCACTTTTTCTATTTTCCTTAATTATTTAAAAAGGTCATTTTATGAAGTTGCTCCAAAATTACCAAATTAATCACATAAGTTCATTATGGTGTAGATAGATGGCAGGCAAAACAAATTTCATAATTTTTGGAGGTCATTAAGGTGCTCAAATAAAATCAGATTAATTAACACAAGCACTATTTAACAATTAAAAATAAATGCTCAAAAAATCAACTTGTTCCAAAAGACTTCAAAATTTCACCAGAGACTAAACATGGCATAGGAAGCTCACAAAAATTTATCTCATGATTTTGGAGTTATAAATAATTTTCTAAAAATCCGAAACTATCCATTTATTAATTAAAAGAGGGATTTTATATTTTCAATTTCTTGCAGAAAAGTCAAGTTTCATTTTTATAAAATACTACACAGTGCATGGAGCATACCATAATTTATCAGGATTTAAGGAACAACAGATTAATTTCAACAAAAAAAGAAACAGAACACATATTCACACTCTTTCAAAAAGGAAAAAAGAAAAGAGCGCTGTGCTCCTTCCTCGCAGGGGCTCGGGCGAATCGCTGCGAGGCGGACAGCAGGGCTCGGGCGAGGCGGAAAACACTCGGCCGTCCGAGACCTGGCTGGTAGGCTCGGTCGAGACGGAAACAAGCGTTTCGTCCGAGGCCTGGCCGGAAGGCTCGGGCGAAACGGAGGAAGCAAGCGTCCGTCCGAGGCCTGAGGGAGGCTCAGGCGAGACGGAAAGTATGTGTTCGCCGAGGCCTGGCTCGAGCGAAGCTGAGGGTGCGTGAGTCCGCTCGAGGTAGGCTCGGGCGAAACGGAAAACGTGTGCTCGAGGCCTGGCTCGAGCTAGACAGTGAACGTGCATTCCGCTCGCAGGCCTGGTCGACTGCTTACGCCGTGAAAGCAGAGACCAGGGGCTTCGAGTGCTTACCACGGTCGGAGGCAGGGCTCGGCGGAACAAGGGTAGAAGGGGGAAGCTCGAGTTGGCGGTCCTTCGGCGGAAGCTCTTTCGGCGGCGAGCGGCGCTCCGGCGACCCTGCGCAACACATGAGACCGCAAGGCCTGGTTAGAGTCGCGCGGAGCCAAGGAAGCTGACACAGGGTCAGGGGAAGATGATCGTGGCCGGAGAGGAAGTATATTTGACGAACCGAGTTCACCGGTGTTTCATCGGAGTTTGGGAAGATGGGGTTACGCCGGGCGATTGGAGGCGGGGAGGTGTGAAATTGAGGGGTGGGAAAGCTTCACGAGCTCAAGGCGGAGCTTTCGGACTAGGTGGTTGAGCGGCGGGAGCTTCGGAGTGGTCTGGCGGCGGCGGGTCGAGTGGAGCTCGACTGGCGGTCCCTTTTATAGGCACGGTCGGGGACGGTAGGTAGAGAGCACGGGATGGGTGTGGATGAGCATCGGCAAGGGCGCGCGCGAAAGCTCGATTGCAGGGCTGGCGGGAAAGGACGGGCGGCGTAGACAGCGCGCAGGGACCGTGTGTGCGCTTCGCGGCGCCGGCAACGCCCATCGGCGGCGTGTTTCCGGGAGCAGTGGGGGACGGGCGGAGGTCAGCGCTTCGAGCGCGTGCGGGTGCGGCATGATGGCGCGGGCGCAGGGACAAGTCGGGGGCGGGCGCCTCGTTGCGGCTGCCAGCCGCGCGCACGAGGGAGCGCAAGCGGCGCTGGCAGCGCGCGGCATGGCCGGGGCCCCTCCTGCTCTGTGCCGCTAGAGGTAGGGGATGAACAGGGCTAGGTCTAGGGTTTGACTATGGGCTGATCTCTATATTTTGCAAATTACTTCCAAAACTTGAACTGAGCAGCAAAAAACTACAAACACCAAAGTTGTTGAGAAAAAAGAGATCTACAACTTTGTCAAAAGAATATTTTCAAAATCCAAATAGTTTTTGGACCACATTTGAAAACAGAAAAGGGAACACTTTGGGATTTGAATAAATTCAAAATACTTTTGATTTTATATTGAAAGTGGGAAATCTGCAATATGAAAGTTGTTCCTTTATCAAAAACCTACAACTTGCTAATATATCCTTTTCTGAAACTCAATAGTTTTTAAAAATTTTGAAAACTAAAAAGGGGACAAGAATTGGAATTTGAATGAATTTGGATTTACTTCAAACTTTGTACAGAAACTTGAAAACTTGTAAATACCAAAGTTGTTTTCTCTGGCCAGATCTACAACTTTGCTTTTTGGACCAACCTCAAATTTTAAATAATTTTTGAATTACAAAAAGAGGGATAAAATCTAGGGTTTGGAAATCAGGGTTTTGCAAAGGGATTTGAAATCTGATTTTGATTTTTGAACTTTGGTCAACACAACAAACTTCAAGACATCCAACTGAACAAGAATTACACAAAGCTAGGCACAGAGGTGAAATTACCATTTTTGCCCTTATAGGAAGATTTGGGCTTTTAGGTTTTTCGAAAAAGAAAGAAAACATTACACAGGTATTAAGTAAACTAAATGCATGACAAGAATGATTAATGACTAAAGATGATGATGATATGTCAGGTTAATTACAGTTAAAACACCAGAGGTGTTACAGCCTTCCCCCTAAAAGAAATCTCGCCCCGAGATTCCACGTTCTTAAGAAGGAAAAGCAAAACCATACATCTACAGAGATTCGAGAAAGTCGGGATAGTTTTTTGCTAGAAGTCTTCGGATTCCCAGGTGGCTTCTTCTTCAGGGGATTTGGTTCCACTGGATCTGTACCATCTTGTGTAGTTCTTCGGGGTAACACGGTCCTTGGAATCCCAACACACGAAACTGGATATCTGTATGACAGATCTGGTTCTACTCAACGCCTTCAAACTTCAAACAATGTTCAGGTACTCGGAGACACTTCTTGAGTTGGGAGACATGAAACACATTATGAACTGAATTGAAGATTGATGTGAAAGATGATAGGGGCAAACTTAGTTGTAAGGACCTTGCCACAAACGATCAAGAATCTCAAAGGACCAATGTAGCAGGGTGCTTAACTTTCCTTTGACTCCAAAACGGAGTGATCATTTGGTGTGGGTGAGACCTTCAGGTACACTAATCCCGATCTCGAACTGCAGAGGTCGACGTCTTCCATGTCAGCAAACTTTTCGTCGAGGGACGGTGCAATTTCATGTGCTCTTGGATTGCTTGACTTTTCTTCCATATCTTTTACTAGGTCAACTCCAAGAATTCCCTTTCTCCGGGTTCAGACCAATTGAGAGGTTGTACGCCACGGCGGCAGTACAATTGCCTTCAAAGGTGCCATTTTGATGCTCTCTTGGAAATTTATTAGATGAGAACTCTGCCAAGGGCAAAACGTCATCCGAAGTATCTGCGAGGCTGAGCACATGTAACACCTCTGGTGTTTAGCATGTAATTAACTTGACATATCATCATTATCATCATTAAGCATCTTGATCATGATTTCATGTGTATGCATTTTGCTAAGTGTATCATTTTATGTGATTTACCTCTATTGCAAAACCCTATTTAGCCCACTTCTCTCTACTAGGGCAAAATGGTAATTTCACCTCTGTGCCTAGCTTTGTGTAATTCTTGTTCCTTTGGTGTCTTGAAGTGTTGTTGTGTTGGCCAAAGTTCAAAAATCAGAATTTGATTTCAAATCCCTTTGCAAAACCCTGATTTCCAAATCCTGGATTTTATCCCTCTTGTTGTGATTCAAAAATTATTCAAAATTTGGGATTGGTCCAAAAAGCAAAGTTGTAGATCTGTCAAAGAGAAACAACTTTGGTATTTACAAATTTTCAAGTTGCAGTACAAAGTTTTGAGTTATTTCAAATTCAATCAAACTCCAGTTTTTGTCCCCTTTTCAGTTTTCAAAATGAGTTCAAAAACTAATGAGTTTCTGGAAAAGTGTATAATAGCAAAGTTGTAGGTTTTGATAAAAGGAACAACTTTCATGTTTACAGATTTTCAAGTTTCAGTTTGAAATCCAGAGTAAATTTGATTTGAATCAAGTTTGAAAAAGTGTCCCCTTTTCTGTTTTCAAATTTGTTCAAAACTATTTGGAATTTGAAAATGTTCATATTGACAAAGTTGTAGATCTCATTTTTCTGAACAACTTTGATGTTTTGAGTTTTTGTGCCCAGTTCAAATTTTGGAAGTAATTTGCAAAAAACAGAATGAGCCAAAAGTCAAAACCTAGCCTACCCTGTTCATCTTCTCCGTAGTAGGGGGGGGGGCCCGGCCATGGCCGCCTCGCCGGGCCGCGTGCGCCACGCGCCTGGCTGCCGCCCGCATGCTCCCGACCTGCCGCCTGCGGCCGCGTGATCATTTCGCGTCCGCGCGCGCGAGCGCTGACCCCTCTCGCCGTCCCCCACTGTCCCCAGTCGTCGCCGCCGCGTGGACAACGCCGGCGAGCTCACGCCCAGGCCCGCTGCACGCCGTCCTCTCCGCCAGCTCGCAATCGATTGCGCGTGCCTCGCCGAGCTCATCCACCCTCTCCGAGCTCTCTACCGCCCCTGGCCGGGCTATATAAGGCCGCCGGTGAGCCCGAGCTCACTCATCCCCTCCGCCACCGTCGCCAGCTCACACCAGCGCTCCTCCCGAGCTCAACCATCTAGCTCAGGAGCTCCGCCGTGTCCTTGTGCAGCTTCCCCACCCCTCAATTTGGTCTCTACCGTCCCTGGTGCCCGGCGTAACTCGCCGTTCCCATCTCCGGCGAGAAGCCCGTCGAGGTCGGGATCGTGAAATACTCCCTCTCCGGCCTTGATCATCTCCCTCCGACCCCCGCATCACCTTCCTTGCTCCTTTGCGCCTCTGACAGACCCCTTGCGGTCACTTGTATCGCGCAGGATCGCCGGTCGACGATCGCCGCCGTGAGAGTCCGCCGGTCACCGTCGACCACCTCCCTCCGTTCATCCCCTTCCCTCGCCGAGCGCTTAATCGACTCACGGTGAGCTCCTGAGCCTCCCATCTCCTCGGTTTCGCCTGAGACGCCTCGTCGTGGCCGGCGTAGCAACGCCGCCGCCGTCGGACGGTCGCCGGCGAACGGAGGAGAAGAACAGTGCCGTTTTCTATTTTCTTCATACATGTGAATAGTGTTCAGATTTCATATTTTGTGTGATTTTCTGTGTTGATCCATAAATTCTGAAATTTTGTGGTAGACTCTTTATGCTCTGAAGTATTTTATAAAAATATGAAACTTGAGTTTTGTGCAAAAATTTGAAAATGAAAAATTCCCTTTTAATTGAAAAATGAGGCTTTGGTATTTTTAGAGAGTGTTCTATAACTCCAAAAATTTGAGATAAATTTGCAAGCTAGTTGTGTCATGATGAGTCTCTGGTAAAATTTTGAAGTCATTTGGAACAAGTTGATTTTTGAGCTTTATTTTAATTAAGGAATAGTGCCTTTTGTTAATTAAATGTCTAGATTTAATTGAGCACCTTAATGACCTCCAAAAATTATGAAATTTGTTTTGCCATATACTTGTACCCTAATGAACTTGTGTGATTAATTTGGTAATTTTTGGAGCACCTTCATAAAATGACCTTTTAATAATTAAGAAAAATAGAAAAGGTGATTAGGTTAGCGTTGATTGACCTGTGATGTGACTTTTGGGATTGCTTGATGTTCATAGACCCCTACCCTTTGGTCTATGATGTTTGTGATGCTATGTTTGGTTGATGCTTAGGATAGTTATGATAAAGTCTAGTTTAATCAATTTTGCTTAAGGAAGAAATGGTTAACTTTTATGCTCAACCTAGATTTCGATTATGCCTTGCTTAAAGTAATCTTGAATCTGTGGTATTGTCTTGCACCTTAAGTCCATGTCATCATTCTCATGAGCATTCATCATTGCATCCGTATAGTTGACGAAGAAGGCCCTGAAGTCGAGGTAGCCGCCGAAGGATCTGTCCCCGAGGCAACCCCAAGCTCCGACGCTTATACCTACCCCGACTCTGCTCTTTTTGCCATCCAAGGCAAGCCCCGGTGCATTTAACCCTACCTTGCTTTTATAAATGTTTTCTTAAATGTTTTGAGTTAAATTATTGCATTAGGTTGATAGGAGTTGAGTGAAATCCTATCTGATGCATTATCTACCTTGACCAATGATACACCCGATACCTGCTTTCAAAAACTATTTGCAAATGCTTAGCAATGCTATATGATAGATTTGCAATAAAAATGCCAATTTCAAAGTGTGATCACTTTAAGAATATTTATGGGAATTTCTGGTTTACTCCCACTATTGGCTAAGTATCTGATCCGTACCTAGTCAATGGGAAGGAGAGGTTGTCCTTGCGTACGGTGCCGTCATGTTGTAGTCCGGGACTCAACAGTTGACACCGACCGGGACAGGGTTGAAAAACTGACAGGACCTGTACTCTTGGGTTAGAGTCCCGAGGTGCTTGTCGCTGGCTGGAAAATTTAGGGACCACCTGTATGGGGGCCTGATTGACTAAGACTTGCAACTATTCACATACTACGGAAAGCTTCGGCTCCGAGGAATCCTTTATTGGACCGACAACCGCGCACTGGGAGTGGAGAGATGGCGGAAGTAGCATGTACCCACGTGGGTTAGAGGCCCGGATTGGAGTGGTGTACTGTACTTCCGGGTGGCGTAGGACCGGGCCCAATCTTGGAGGAATCGTGGTAGACGAGTTGGCATATGCAAGCTTGGGTGCTACATATGCAGTGTGGATAGGGACCCTCAGCTGAGTATTATTTATCCGGATTAACGCTGCTCCTCGGTTATGGAGACTTAGTCACTGACTGTCAACAGGGAGTGGTTCTCAACTAGGTCTGTTTTGGAAAGTAAAATGAATCAAGGATTATGATGGAACAAGGAATACCGAATCTTTCAAAATAAAAATGAGGTTTACCAAAAATGCTTTTCTGCAAAATACTTGAACTTGCTTAAGCCTTACCTTGACTACCCTAAGCCTGCATTCCTGAGTCTTCTCCCTTTTCTTTAGTCGGGTAAGTCTTGTTGAGTACCTTTGTACTCAGGGTTCTTTTACCCATGTTGCAGGTATGGCAGATCCCTCAGTATGCCTTGGACCCTGCTGTGTGACTGTTGTTCAGGAAGAGGCCGATGAGGCCGATGAGTGATTATTCACCCTTGGGCTGGGTGAAGTATCTTTATTGTTGTCATATGCTACCTTGCCAACTCTATCTATTTGAACTATGGTCTGTAATAACTTCACTTTAAGTTTATGTTGAACACTGGTTTGTAAAACTATTGTTATTTAAGTCTTCCGCTATTTACTCCGATGTTTTTGTCAAAATGTTCAAGAGATTGTAACTGAATTGTGAGATGATCCTGCGGACATCGGGCACTGATGTAGCCCAGTGGCGAACCCGTCCTAATCTCTTGGCTGTACGGATCGACTGTCAGTGGTTGATAGTGATCAGTGGGCCATGGGATTAGGGCCGTTACGTCACAGAGTGGTATCGGAGCATCTCACTACGACGTTGCAATCTTTTTGCGAAAACTTCAAAAGGTTTTAAGTCCAAAAACTAAACTTGACTATTTTGAGTCCAAATTGCTTCTCTCATCTCATCTTGTCTTTGGCAACTAGTAGCAAGACAACTTGTATAAGCCCTATGTACCTTACCTTAGTAGTTGCATTGCCTTGTTCCGTAGGAACGAATCATGCATCATGTCATAATCACTTAAGATAATAACTTCCTCTCTAAGTCGGTTGGGTTAGTATGCCTTTACCTTTTTCTTGCTAGCCTTTCTCACCTATAACCTCTTGTCCAGATATGGTCATCCTCAAGCGGACTGCTCGCAAGTCGACTGGACCGCATGGTGTGCCGCGTCACCAGCTGGCGCCACGCACCGGAGAAGAGACTGGAGAATCCTCCAACGGACGTCGCCCTTCCCGCCGCACCCGCAAGCAGCTGAACAGGAGGAGATCAAGAATCTCAAAGCTGAGATGGAGAAATGGAGCATGACTTCTATCTTTCCCGCATGGAGTTTTATGAGGCACGAGCTTCCTTGGGCAGGCCAATCGGAACACGGTTCGCGCTATCGAGCAGCGCAACGGAGCTTGGAACCGCGAGGACGTCGCCAGAGCCCAGCTCCATGGACTGCAGCAGCTAGTACATGCCCAGATGAGCAGTACAACGATATGCTTCATGAGGAGGTACATCAACTGTACGACCAGCTCACCCATGATTCCACCTGTTGCTGAGGATCCAGAAGATGGAGTCGTGGAGGAACCCGAAGTAGAACATGAGCCAGTCCAGAATGTAGAAGTGGAACCTGCTGAAGATGTTCACATTGAAGATGAAGATGAGGAGGAAGAGCCTGAGCTCATCATTGAAGATGAAGACGGCGATGAAGAGATGATCATCATCGATGACGACTAGATTCGTTATGCTGTACCATCTGCTCACCTAAAGCCTTAGTCTAGGTTTGGGGCGTTAGTTGGTTAGTTGGCTTTCTGTCTAGTCGAGCTGGATCGCGTCTTGTACCTTTCCTTTGTCAGTTAGTGGTTATCTATCAAACTTCTGTATCAGTTATCTTGTTTGCACAATGAATTTATCAGTCAGTTTCGTTCAAAAGCAATCTTGGATGCTAAGTTCCAAATTCTTAACAATGCCTGTGAACACCCGCACTGGCCTGGAGCGGCAAAGTTCCGAGTTCGCCGGTGCCAACCTTCCAAACCCTCCACCAGTTCTGCTACCCTGGCAGATGCCATTGCAGCCTTGGCCGCCGCTGCCAACCAATGGCTCAGAACCAAGGACAGCCAGAATGTTGGTCACCGTGGTCGTCACAACCAAGAGCCACCTATGTGGAGTTCACTGAAACCAGTCCACCGGTTTCACCAGAGACGATGAACCCCTCGAAGCTGATGATTGGCTCCGCACCATGGAGCAGAAGTTGGTCTCATCCGATGCACTGAAATCCAGAAGCCCCGGTTTGCTTCTCAGCAGCTTCGTGGTCCAGCAAGTGCTTGGTATGCCAACCTTTGGCTGCCCAACCTGAAGGTCATGAGTTGACCTGGGAGGAGTTCCGCACCGCTTCCGGTGCACATCACATCCCGTCAGGTCTGATGAAGATGAAGCTTGATCAGTTCCTAGCTCTGCAGCAGAAGGAATCCACAGTGATGCAGTATGTGGGTCAGTTCAATCACCTGAGCCAGTATGCCTCCGACTATGTCAACAAGAGGAAGAGAGAGAGAGATTGTTTCCTTAGGGGTCTGCACCCTAAGATTCGCAGAGGTCTGTCCAACAACCTCAACGGATCTATCATCATGTCGTTGACCGTGCTGCGCTTTCGAGGAAAGTAACCGCCAGTATCAGGAGGAGAAGAAGAAGAAGAAGGCTGGGTCTAGCAGCTTCTCCAGCAACCACAAGCGCCAAGAATCATCTACCACCCCAGCCACCACCAAAACCGTGCCCCATACCCGCATCAGCAAGTGTCATTCGTACCGCGCCACCACTCATAACGCCAACCAGCAAGTGCCACTCAGCCGAACGCCCAGGTGTTCGTATCACCACCCTCAAACAGCTTACAACCATCCATGCTACAACTGTGGCCAAGTTGGTCACTGGGCTCGCGAGTGCCCAAAACCCAAGAAGAATGCCCAGCATGCACAGAAGGCCCTGGAGGATCACAGCAGCAGCACAGTGCGCCGCAGCAGCACGTCCAGAAGGGCAAGCTTGTCAAGAAGCACGGGCAAGTCTACTTCACCACCGCCAGTAACATCCCAGAAGGAGAGCCCGTCATGCTCGGTAGGTTCCCTGTTGCCAATCATCCTGCAGTCGTCTTGTTTGATTCTGGTGCATCGCATTCCTTCATCAGTCGCACTTTTGTCATCAAGCATGAGTTACCCATGGGGGAGTTAAAAGAAAGTTTTGCATACTTTCGCCTGGAGGGCGGATAAATACTAAGGAAGTGGTCCGCAGTATACCAGTAATGTTGGGGGAACATGTCTTTCCTACCACCATGATAGTACTGCGCGATCAAGAGATAGATGTCATCTTAGGCATGAATTGGATGTGTCAGTAATTAAAGCCATGATAGACATCTTGGATAGAGTTGTGAGAGTGGATATTCCCGAACAGCACTCTCCAAAACTCCTTCTCCAACTTCCTATGCCTCAAAAACCAGCAAACCACCCAGTTGAATGCCGCCTGTGTTGCGGAAGTCAGGGATATTCCCGTGGTCTGTGAGTTCCCTGATGTCTGTCCCAGGAAGATCTACCTGGTCTGCCTCCCGACCGCGATGTGAGTTTGCCATAGAGCTAAAGCCCGGGACTGCTCCATATCCCGTAGAGCTTATCGAATGCCTCCCAGAGAGTTGGCAGAGCTGAAGATCCAATTGCAAGAGCTCTTGGACAAGGGTCTCATTCGCCCAAGTTCATCTCCTTGGGGCTGTCCAGCTATCTTTGTGAAGAAGAAGGACAAAAGTCTTCGTCTGTGCGTTGACTATCGCCCACTCAACGAGGTCACCATCAAAATAAATATCCCTTGCTCGCATTGACCTTCTTTTTGACCAGTTATCTGGAGCCAGAGTGTTCTCCAAGATTGATCTCAGATCTGGCTACCACCAATAAAAATCCGTCCAGAAGACATTCTAAAACAGCTTTCACCACCAGATACGGCCTATATGAGTACTTGGTCATGTCTTTGGCTTGACCAATGCCCCCCTCATTTCATGTATCTCATGAACTCTGTGTTCATGCCAGAGCTCGATAAATTTGTAGTCGTGTTCATTGACGACATCCTTGTCTATCAAGAACTCCTGAAGATCACGCCAAGCATCTTCGAATCGTTCTCTCTCGTCTCAGAGATCACCAGCTGTATGCCAAGTTCAGTAAATGTGAATTCTGGCTGGATCGAATTCAATTCCTTGGTCATGTCCTGTCCGCTGAAGGTGTGTCAGTTGACCCTGAAAAGTGGCAGATATCTTGGATTGGAAGCCACCTACCACTGTCCGCGAAGTTCGCAGCTTCATGGGAATGGCTGGATACTATCGTCGTTTCATCCCAGATTCTCCAGAGTCGCCAAGCCTATCACAGAGTTGTTGAAGAATTCCGTGGATTTCGTTTGGTCACCAGCCTGTGAGCAAGCCTTTCAAGCCTGAAGAAACTGCTAACTACATCACCAGTCCTAGCTCAACCAGATATCGAGAAACCCTTCGATGTATACTGTGATGCATCTGGTACTGGTTTGGGCTTGTTTTGATGCAAGAAGGACGAGTAATCGCTTATGCCTCACGACAGCTTAAGAGGCATGAGGAAAAACTACCCAACCCATGATCTTGAGCTAGCAGCAGTCGTGCATGCCTTAAGATTTGGCGCCACTATCTGTTGGGCAGTACCTGCAATATGTATACGGATCACAAGAGCCTAAAGTATATCTTCACTCAAGAAGAATTGAATATGAGGGCAGAGAAGATGGCTTGAGCTGATTAAAGATTATGATCTCGAAGTACATTACCATCCTGGTAAGGCAAATGTAGTTGCCGATGCTCTCAGTCGCAAGTCATACTGCAACTGTCTGACGACGAAGCCCTATGATCTTTCCTTGTGCCATGAACTTGAATGGATGGGTATCGAAATGATCCCGCAAGGAAGCCTGAACAATGTCAGCATAGAAACATCCATCAAGGATCAAGTCATTGCTGCTCAAAAGGATAACCCTGGAATCAAGCACATCATCGAAAAGGTCCAGACGGAAAGACTGATTGTTTCAGGATCGATGATGTAGGAGTTGTTTGGTTCAAGAACCGTCTAGTAGTTCCCAAGGTGCCTGAATTGAGACAGTTAATCCTTGATGAAGCACACTTGACCAGATTCTCTATTCACCCCGGCAGTAATAAGATGTACCAAGACTTAAAGCAGAGATTCTGGTGGACTAAAATGAAGATTGAGATGCCCGGTATGTCGCTCAGTGTGATACCTGTCAAAGAGTCAAGGCAGTACACATGAAGCCTGGAGGGAGAATTGCAACCTTTGTCAGTACCCGCTTGGAAATGGGACGACATTAGTATGGATTTTGTCAATGGACTACCCAAGACCCAGAAAGGTTTGATTCCATTTGGGTAATCATGGACCGACTCACCAAACAAGCTCACTTTCTGCCAGTCAAGACAAGTTAACCGTCCCCATGTATGCCACTTTGTACAAGAACCACATAGTGAAACTTCATGGTATACCCAAGACCATTGTCTCTGACCGTGGTACCCAGTTTGTCGCTAAGTTTTGGAAAGCGTTCCATACCTCACTTGGAACCAAGCTCTTGCATAGTACGGCATATCATCCGCAAACTGATGGACAAACGGAGCGAGTCAACCAAGTGCGGAGGACATGTTGAGAGCCTGTGTTCTTACCTTTGCAGATACTTGGGATGATTGTTTGCCTTTGGCAGAGTTCTCTTATAATAACAGTTACCAAGAGAGCATCAAAATGGCACCCTTTGAAGCACTGTACGGTCGTCGTTGTCGTACACCTCTCAGTTGGTCTGAGCCCGGAGAAAGAGAATTCTTTGGAGTTGACCTGGTCAAAGATATGGAGGAGAAAGTCAAGCAGATACAAGAGAATATGAAGATTGCCCAATCTCGACAGAAGAGTTACGCTGACAAGAGACGTCGACCTCTGAAGTTTCAAGTTGGAGATTATGTATATCTCAAGGTCTCACCAACCAAAGGAGTCACTCGTTTTGAGTCAAAGGAAAGTTAGCACCCCGCTACATTGGTCCGTTTGAGATTTTGGAATGTTGTGGCAAGGTAGCTTACAAGCTGAAGTTGCCCGATCACTCTCTCCACAATGCTTTTTCCACATGTTTCCATGTCTCCAACTCAAGAAGTGTCTCCGAGTACCAGAACATGTCGTGGAAGTTGAAGGTGTCGAGCTAGAGCCTGATCTGTCCTACTCAGAATACCCAGTTCGCGTGTTGGACCACAAGGATCGCGTTACCCGAAGAACCACACAAGATGGTACAAAATCCAGTGGAACCAGCACTCTGAAGAAGAAGCCACCTGGGAATCTGAAGACTTCTTAGCAAAGAACTACCCCGATTTCTCGAATCTGTCAATGTAAGGTTTGCCTTTATCCCTTCTTTGTCCTTTCTTAGACGTGGAATCTCGGGGCGAGATTTCTTTAAGGGGGGGAGGCTGTAACACCTCTGGTGTTTAACATGTAATTAACTTGACATATCATCATTATCATCATTAAGCATCTTGATCATGATTTCATGTGTATGCATTTTGCTAAGTGTATCATTTTATGTGATTTACCTCTATTGCTAAAACCCTATTTAGCCACTTCTCTCTACTAGGGCAAAATGGAAATTTCCACCTCTGTGCCTAGCTTTGTGTAATTCTTGTCCCTTTGGTGTCTTGAAGTGTTGTTGTGTTGACCAAAGTTCAAAAATCAGAATTTGATTTCAAATCCCTTTGCAAAACCCTGATTTCCAAATCCTGGATTTTATCCCTCTTGTTGTGATTCAAAAATTATTCAAAATTTGGGATTGGTCCAAAAAGCAAAGTTGTAGATCTGTCAAAGAGAAACAACTTTGGTATTTACAAATTTTCAAGTTGCAGTACAAAGTTTTGAGTTATTTCAAATTCAATCAAACTCCAGTTTTTGTCCCCTTTTCAGTTTTCAAAATTAGTTCAAAAACTAATGAGTTTCTGGAAAAGTGTATAATAGCAAAGTTGTAGGTTTTGATAAAGGAATAACTTTCATGTTTACAGATTTCAAGTTTCAGTTTGAAATCCAGAGTAAATTTGATTTGAATCAAGTTTGAAAAGGTGTACCCTTTTCTGTTTTCAAATTTGTTCAAAAACTATTTGGAATTTGAAAATGTTCATATTTACAAAGTTGTAGATCTCATTTTTCTGAACAACTTTGATGTTTTGAGTTTTTGTTGCCCAGTTCAAATTTTGGGAGTAATTTGCAAAAACAGAAATGAGCCAAAAGTCAAAACCTAGCCTACCCTGTTCATCTTCTCCGTCGTAGGGGGGGGGGGCCCGGCCATGGACGCCTCGCCGGCGCCGCGTGCGCCACGCGCCTGGCAGCCGCCCGCATGCTCCCGACCTGCCGCCTGCGGCCGCGTGATCATTTCGCGTCCGCGCGTGCGAGCGCTGACCTCTCGCCCGTCCCCCACTGTCCCCAGTTCGTCGCCGCCGCGTGGACAACGCCGGCGAGCTCACGCCCAGGCCCCGACTGCACGCCGTCCTCTCCGCCAGCTCGCAATCGATTGCGCGTGCCTCGGCCGAGCTCATCCACACCTCTCCGAGCTCTCTACCGCCCGCTAACCGTGGCTATATAAGGCCGCCGGTGAGCCCGAGCTCACTCATCCCCTCCGCCACCGTCGCCAGCTCACACCAGCGCCTCCCGAGCTCAACCATCTAGCTCAGGAGCTCCGCCGTGTCCTTGTGCAGCTTCACCACCCCTCAATTTGGTCTCTACCGTCCCTGGTTGCCCGGCGTAACTCGCCGTTCCCATCTCCGGCGAGAAGCCCGTCGAGGTCGGGATCGTGAAATACTCCCTCTCCGGCCTTGATCATCTCCCTCCGACCCCCGCATCACCTTCCTTGCTCCTTTGCGCCTCTGACAGACCCCTTGCGGTCACTTGTATCGCGCAGGATCGCCGAGTCGACGATCGCCGCCGTGAGACGTCCGCCGGTCACCGTCGACCACCTCCCTCCGTTCATCCCCTTCCCTCGCCGAGCCGCTTAATCGACTCACGGTGAGCTCCTGAAGCCTCCCATCTCCTCGGTTTCGCCTGAGACGCCTCGTCGTGGCCGGCGTAGCAACGCCGCCGCCGTCGGACGGTCGCCGGCGAACGGAGGAGAAGAACAGTGCCGTTTTCTATTTTCTTCACACATGTGAATAGTGTTCAGATTTCATATTTTTGTGTGATTTTCTGTGTTGATCCATAAATTCTGAAATTTTTGTGGTAGACTCTTTATGCTCTGAAGTAATTTATAAAAATATGAAACCTGAGTTTTGTGCAAAAATTTGAAAATGAAAAATTCCCCTTTTAATTGAAAAATGAAGGCTTTGGTATTTTTAGAGAGTGTTCTGTAGCTCCAAAAATCTTGAGATAAATTTTGCAAGCTAGTTGTGTCATGATGAGTCTCTGGTAAAATTTTGAAGCCATTTGGAACAAGTTGATTTTTGAGCTTTATTTTAATTAAGGAATAGTGCCTTTTGTTAATTAAATGTCTAGATTTAATTGAGCACCTTAATGACCTCCAAAAATTATGAAATTTGTTTTGCCATATACTTGTACCCTAATGAACTTGTGTGATTAATTTGGTAATTTTTGGAGCACCTTCATAAAATGACCTTTTTAAATAATTAAGAAAAATAGAAAAGGTGATTAGGGTTAGCGTTGATTGACCTGTGATGTGACTTTTGGGATTGCTTGATGTTCATAGACCCCTACCCTTTGGTCTATGATGTGTGATGCTATGTTTGGTTGATGCTTAGGATAGTTATGATATAGTTTAGTTTAATCAATTTTGCTTAAGGAAGAAATGGTTAACTTTTATGCTCAACCTAGATTCGATTATGCCTTGCTTAAAAGTAAACTTGAATCTGTGGCATTGTCTTGCACCTGAAGTCCATGTCATCATTCTCATGAGCATTCATCATTGCATCCGTATAGTTGACGAAGAAGGCCCTGAAGTCGAGGTAGCCGCCGAAGGATCTGTCCCCGAGGCAACCCCAAGCTCCGACGCTTATACCTACCCCCGACTCTGCTCTTTTTGCCATCCAAGGCAAGCCCCGGTGCATTTAACCCTACCTTGCTTTTATAAATGTTTTCTTAAATGTTTTGAGTTAAATTATTGCATTAGGTTGATAGGAGTTGAGTGAAATCCTATCTGATGCATTATCTACCTTGACCAATGATACACCCGATACCGCTTTCAAAAACTATTTGCAAATGCTTAGCAATGCTATATGATAGATTTGCAATAAAAATGCCAACTTCAAAGTGTGATCACTTTAAGAATATTTATGGGAATTTCTGGTTTACTCCCACTATTGGCTAAGTATCTGATCCGTACCTAGTCAATGGGAAGGAGAGGTTGTCCTTGCGTACGGTGCCGTCATGTTGTAGTCCGGGACTCAACAGTTGACACCGACCGGGACAGGGTTGAAAAACTGACAGGACCTGTACTCTTGGGTTAGAGTCCCGAGGTGCTTGTCGCTGGCTGGAAAATTTAGGGACCACCTGTATGGGGGCCTGATTGACTAAGACTTGCAACTATTCACATACTACGGAAAGCTTCGGCTCCGAGGAATCCTTTATTGGACCGACAACCGCGCACTGGGAGTGGAGAGATGGCGGAAGTAGCATGTACCCACGTGGGTTAGAGGCCCGGATTGGAGTGGTGTACTGTACTTCCGGGTGGCGTAGGACCGGGCCCAATCTTGGAGGAATCGTGGTAGACGAGTTGGCATATGCAAGCTTGGGTGCTACATATGCAGTGTGGATAGGGACCCTCAGCTGAGTATTATTTATCCGGATTAACGCTGCTCCTCGGTTATGGAGACTTAGTCACTGACTGTCAACAGGGAGTGGTTCTCAACTAGGTCTGTTTTGGAAAGTAAAATGAATCAAGGATGATGATGGAACAAGGAATACCGCATCTTTCAAAATAAAAATGAGGTTTACCAAAAATGCTTTTGTGCAAAATACTTGAACTTGCTTAAGCCTTACCTTGACTACCCTAAGCCTGCATTCCTGAGTCTTCTCCCTTTTCTTTAGTCGGGTAAGTCTTGTTGAGTACCTTTGTACTCAGGGTTCTTTTACCCATGTTGCAGGTATGGCAGATCCCTCAGTATGCCTTGGACCCTGCTGTGTGACTGTTGTTCAGGAAGAGGCCGATGAGGCCGATGAGTGATTATTCACCCTTGGGCTGGGTGAAGTATCTTATTGTTGTCATATGCTACCTTGCCAACTCTATCTATTTGAACTATGGTCTGTAATAACTTCACTTTAAGTTTATGTTGAACACTGGTTTGTAAAACTATTGTTATTTAAGTCTTCCGCTATTTACTCCGATGTTTTTGTCAAAATGTTCAAGAGATTGTAACTGAATTGTGAGATGATCCTGCGGACATCGGGCACTGATGTAGCCCAGTGGCGAACCCGGTCCTAACCTCTTGGCTGTACGGATTGACTGTCAGTGGTTGATAGTGATCAGTGGGCCATGGGATTAGGGCCGTTACGTCACAGCACACATGCTCTCAACATATCCTCTAACACTTGGTTGACTCGCTCAGTTTGTCCATCTGTTTGCGGATGATATGCCGTACTATGCAAGAGCTTGGTTCCAAGTGAGGTATGGAACGCTTTCCAAAACTTTGCGACAAACTGGGTACCACGATCAGAGATAATGCTCTTGGGTATGCCATGGAGTTTCACTATGTGGTTCTTGTACAAAGTGGCATAAGTGGGGACGGTGTAACTGGTCTTCACTGGCAGGAAGTGAGCTTGCTTAGTGAGGCGATCCACGATCACCCATATGGAATCAAAACCTCTTGATGTCTTGGGTAGACCATTGATAAAGTCCATACTGATATCGTCCCATTTCCAAGCAGGTATAGGTAAAGGTTGCAATTCTCCTCCGGGCTTCATGTGCACGGCTTTGACTTTCTGGCAGGTATCGCACTGAGCGACATACCGGGCGATCTCAATCTTCATCTTTGTCCACCAGAATTGCTGCTTCAAATCCTGGTACATTTTGTTGCTGCCGGGGTGGATGGAGAATCTAGTCAAGTGTGCTTCATCAAGAATTAACTTTCTTAACTCAGGCACTTTAGGAACTACTAACCGATTCTTAAACCATACTACTCCTGCATCATCAATACTGAAACAATCAGCCTTTCCAGATTGGACCTTTTCGATGATGTGCTTGATTCCAGGGTTATCTTTCTGTGCAGCGATGATCTGCTCTCTGATAGGGGTTTCTATTCTGATATTATTCAGAGTTCCTTGTGGAATCATTTCAATATTCAACTTTTCCAGCTCATAACACAAAGAAGAATCATAGGGTTTCATCATCAGACAGTTGCAATAAGACTTGCGACTGAGCGCATCGGCAACCACATTCGCCTTACCCGGATGGTAATGCACTTCAAGATCATAGTCCTTAATTAACTCAAGCCATCTTCTCTGCCTCATATTCAGTTCCTCTTGAGTGAAGATATACTTCAAGCTTTTGTGATCAGTGTACACATTACAGGTACTGCCCAACAGATAATGACGCCAGATCTTCAAGGCATGCACTACTGCTGCTAACTCGAGATCATGAGTTGGGTAATTCTCTTCATGTCGCTTAAGCTGTCGGGAGGCATAAGCGATCACTCGACCTTCTTGCATCAAAACACAGCCCAAACCAGTACCAGATGCATCACAGTAGACATCAAAGGGTTTTTCGATGTTCGGCTGGGCTAGCACTGGTGATGTAGTTAACAATTTCTTCAGAGTTTGAAAGGCTTGCTCACAGGCTGGTGACCAGACGAACTTCACAGAATTCTTTACTAACTCAGTGATAGGCTTGGCGATTCTTGAGAAATCTGGGATGAATCGACGATAATATCCTGCCATTCCCATAAAACTGCGGACTTGATGAACAGTGGTAGGTGGCTTCCAATCCAGAATGTCTGCCACTTTACCAGGGTCAACTGACACACCTTCAGCGGAAAGGACATGACCAAGAAACTGTATCTGATCTAACCAGAACTCACATTTACTGAACTTGGCATACAGCTGATGCTCTCTGAGACGGGATAGAACGATACGAAGATGTTCGGCATGATCTTCAGGGCTTTTTGAGTAGACAAGGATGTCGTCAATGAACACGACCACGAATTTATCAAGCTCTGGCATGAACACAGAGTTCATGAGGTACATGAAATGAGCAGGGGCATTGGTCAAACCGAAGGACATGACCAAGTACTCATATAGGCCGTATCTGGTGGTGAAAGCTGTTTTAGGAATATCTTCAAGATGAATCTTTATTTGGTGGTAGCCAGATCTGAGATCGATCTTGGAGAATACTTTGGCTCCAGCTAACTGGTCAAAGAGAAGATCAATACGAGGCAATGGATATTTATTTTTGATGGTGACCTCATTGAGTGGGCGATAATCAATGCACATTCTGAGAGTCTTGTCTTTCTTCTTTACAAAGATTGCAGGACAGCCCCAAGGAGACGAGCTTGGGCGAATGAAACCCTTGTCCAACAAATCTTGTAATTGGATTTTTAGTTCTGCCAACTCTCTGGGAGGCATTCAATAAGCTCTACGGGATATAGGAGCAGTCCCGGGCTTTAGCTCTATGGCAAACTCAACGTCACGGTCAGGAGGCAGACCAGGCAAATCCTCAGGAAAAACATCAGGGAATTCACAAACCACGGGGATGTCCCGGGTTTCCAGAACATAGGCGGTATTTATTTGAGTGGCTGCTGGTTTTTGAGGCATTGGAAGTTGGAGAAGGAGTTTGGCGGTACTGTTAGGAATATCAACTCTCACAACCCTATTCAAGATGTCAATCATGGCTTTATACTGACACATCCAATTCATGCCTAGGATGACATCTATCTCCTGATCATGAAGCACTATCATGGTGGTGGGAAATACATGTTCCCCCAACCTTACTGGTATACTGCGAACCACTTCCTTAGTACTTATACGCCCTCCAGGCGAAAATATGCAGAAACTTTCTTTTAAATCCTCAATTGATATTTCATGCTTGATGACAAAAGTACGACTGATGAAGGAATGCGATGCACCAGAATCAAACAACACAACTGCAGGGTGATTGGCAACAGGAAACCTACCGATCATGACGGGCTCCCCTTCTGGTATATCGCTGACCGCGGTGTAGTAGACTTGCCCGTGCTTCTTGACAATCCTGCCTTTCTGAGCATGCTGCTGCTGTGCACGGTGCTGCTGCTGCTGAGATCCTCCAGGATTCTTCTGAGCATTCTGAGCATACCTCTTGGGCTTTGGGCACTCACGAGACCAGTGACCAAGCTGGCCGCAGTTGTAGCAGGGATGGTTGTAGGCTGTTTGTGGAGTGGTGATACGAACACTTGGGGCGTTCGGCTGTGTGGCACTCTGCTGGTTGGCATTATGGGTGGTGGCCGCGGTACGGACGACCACTTGCTGGTTGGGGTAAGGTAGACGATTGTGGTGGTGGCTGGGGTGATAGATGATTCTCTGGCGTTTGTGACCGCCAGAGAAGCTGCTTGACCCTGCTTTCTTCTTCTTCTTCTCTTCCTGGTACTGGCGATTGCTTTCTTCAAAAGCAACAGCCCGGTCAACAACATCGTGATAAGACCCAGTCAGGTTATTGGACAAGCTCCTGCGGATCTTTGGGTGCAGTCCTCTGAGGAAACAATCCCTCTTCTTCTCATCTGTGTTGACATACTCTGAGGCATACTGGCTGAGATGATTGAATTGACCCACATACTGCATGACTGTGGAGCCTTTCTGTTGGAGAGCCAGGAACTGATCAAGCTTCATTTTCATTAATCCGGAAGGGATGTGATGAGCACGGAAAGTAGTGCGGAACTCTTCCCAGGTCAACCGATGACCTTCTGGCTGGGTAGCCAACAGGTTGGCGTACCAAGCACTTGCCGGACCACGAAGCTGCTGGGAAGCGAACCGGGGCTTCTGGATGTCGGTACAGTTGATAAGACCAAACTTCTGCTCCATGGTGCGGAGCCAATCATCAGCTTCGAGGGGTTCATCGGCCTTAGTGAAGACCGGTGGACGAGTTTCGGTGAATTCCACATAGGTGGTCTCTTGGTTGATGTTGTGGCGACCACGGTGAAAGTTCTGCTGTCCTTGGTTTTGAGCCATTAGGTTGGCAGCGGCGGCCAAGGCTGCAATGGCATCTGCTAGGGTAGCTGGGACAGGTGGAGGGTTTGGGAGGTTGGCATCATCAGAACCTCCAGCTCCAGTGCGAGTGTTCACAGGCATCTGTTAAGCAACTTGGAACTTAGCATTCATAGATAGGGTTCTGAAAACAACAGACTGATAGCTTCTTCTGGTACAAAAGACTGATGACTTGATAAGGTGACTGACAGATGATACAGACTGATAAAGGGAAAGATGCGAAAAGAAAGATACATGCCAGACTTGGCAACAGACAGACTAACGCCCCCAAACCTAGACTAAGGTTTTTGGTAAGCAGATGGTACAGACACTACGAGTCTAGTCGTCATCGATGATGATCATGTCTTCGTCGTCGTCTTCTTCGAGGATGAGCTCAGGCTCCTCCTCCTCGTCCTCGTCTTCAGCGTGGACGTCCTCAGCAGGTTCAATTTCTTCGTCCACGTCTGGCTCTTGTTCCACATCGGGTTCTTCCACTACTCCGTCCTCAGGGTCTTCCATAACCGGGGGTACCAAGGGGTGGAGTTGATCATACAGCTGATGCACTTCCTCATGAAGCATATCATTGAACTGTTCAATCTGAGCTGTGTACTGCTGCAGTCCGTGGAGCTGGGCTCTGGTAACGTCCTCGCGGGTCCAAGCATCATTGCGCTGCTCGATAGCGCGAACCGTGTTCCGATTGGCCTGCTCCAGGGAAGCTCGTGCCTCATAAAACTCCAGGCGTGAGTGGTAGAAGTCATGCTCCAAGTTCTTCAGCTCAGCCTTCAGATCCTTGATTTCCTCCTTCAGATTCTTGCGGGTGCGGCGGGGAAAGCGACGACCGTTGGAAGATTCTCCAGTCTCCTCCCCAGCGCGTGGTGCCAGCTGGTGGCGTGGCACACCATGCGGTCCAGTCAACTTGCGGGCAGTCAGCTTGATACGGGCCATGTCTGGATAAGAGAAGATGGATGAGAAAGGCTAGCAAGAACAGGTTAAGGCATACTACCCCAACGAACTTAGAGAGGAAGTTAACTTAAGTGATTATGACATGATGCATGAATCGTTCCTACGGAACAAAGCAATGCAATAAATAAGGTACATAGGGCTTAAAACATGTTGTTCCACTAGCTAGTGTTGCCATATGAGAGACAAGATGAGAGAAGCAATTTGGACTCAAAATAGTCAAGTTTAGTTTGTTTGGACTAAAAAGGTCTTTTGAAGTTTTTCGCAAAAACGAACACTGCAACGTTAAAGTGAGATGCTCCGATACCACTCTGTGACGGAACGACCCTAATCCCATGGCCCACGTGTCCCTGTCAACCTCTGACAGCCGAACCCATGTTCCATGTGATTAAGACCTGTTCGCCACCGAGCTACATCAGTGCCCAATGTCCGCAGGATCATCTCACAATTCGGTTACAGCATTGCATACTTTTACAAATAACATCGGAATAAAGAGCGGAAGACTTAAATAACATTAGTTTTACAAGGCAGGGTTCCAAATAGAATTTAAGGTGCAGTTATTACAAACCAAGTTCTGATAATAGAAATAGACATAGGCAACATAGTGGAGAACAGCAAAGATACTTATAATCACCCAGCCCGAGGGTGTACAACTATTCTTCGGCCTCATCGGCCTCTTCCTGGACGATGGTCACGCAGCAGGGTGCAAGACACATCGGGGACTCTATCATACCTGCAGCATGGGTAACAAACCCTGAGTACTGGGGTACTCAACAAGACTTACCCGACTAAAGAAAAAAGGGAGAAGACTCAGGAATGAGAGGCTTAGGGTAGTCAAGGTAAGGTTTAAGCAAGATCAAGTATTTTGCAGAAAAAGCAATTTGTAAACCTTATTTTATTTTGGAAAGATTTAGTATTCCTCAATTCTTCATCGTTCATGATTCATTTTACATTTCAAAACATTCCTAGTTGAGAACCACTCTCCGCTGACAGTCAGTGGACCAAGTCTCCATAACCGAGGAGCAACGTTAATCCGGATAAATAATACTCAGCTGAGGATCCCTATCACACTGCATATGTAGCACCCAAGCTTGCATATGCCAACTCGTCTACCACGATTCCTCCAAGATTGGACCCGGTCCTACGCCACCCGGAAGTATAGTACACCACTCCTATCCAGGTACGACGACCACGTGGGTACATGCTACTTCCGCCATCTCTCCACTCCCAGTGCGCGGTTGTCGGTCCAATAAAGGATTCCTCGGAGCCAGAGCTTTCCGAAGTATGTGAATAGTTACAAGTCTTGACCAGCAGGCCCCCATACGGATGGTCCCTAATTTTCCAGCCAGAACTATACCTTGGTCATATCTCACCCAAGCGTAATAGTCCTGTCAGTTTTTCAACCCTGTCCCGGTCGGTGTCAACTGTTGAGTCCCGGACTACAACATGACGGCACCGTACGCTCGGACAACCTCTCCTCGCTATCGACTAGGTACGGATCAGATACCTAGCCAACAGCCGGGGAGTAAGACCAAAATCCCATAAACATTCCTTAAGTGATCACACTTTTGAAATTGGCATTTTATTGCAAAGTCTAATTCAATAAGCATTGCTAAGCATTTTTCAAATACTTTTGAAAAGCAGGTATCAGGTGTATCAGTGGTCAAGGTGGATAGTGCATCAATTAGGATAGCACACAACTCCTATAAACCTAATGCAATAATTTAACTCAAAAGCATTTAAGGAAATCATTTTATAAATTCAAGGAAAGGGTTAAATGCACCGGGGCTTGCCTTGAAGAGCAAAGAGGGCAGGCTCGAAGGCGGCGGAGCAGTTGTCGGAACTCGGGGTAGCCTCGGGGACAGGTTCGTCGGCGGCTGCCTCGATCTTGACTCCTTCTTCGGTGACTATACGAATGCAATGATGCATGCACATGAGTATGCTAGCATGAACAATGCAAAACAGGGCATACAACATGAACCCTAATCACTTTTTCTATTTTCCTTAATTATTTAAAAAGGTCATTTTATGAAGTTGCTCCAAAAATTACCAAATTAATCACATAAGTTCATTATGGTGTAGATAGATGGCAAAACAAATTTCATAATTTTTGGAGGTCATTAAGGTGCTCAAATAAAATCAGACATTAATTAACAGAAGGCACTATTTAACAATTAAAAATAAATGCTCAAAAAATCAACTTGTTCCAAAAGACTTCAAAATTTCACCAGAGACTAAAAATGGCATAGGAAGCTCACAAAAATTTATCTCATGATTTTTGGAGTTGTAAATAATTTTCTAAAAATCCGAAACTATCCATTTATTAATTAAAAGAGGGATTTTATATTTTCAATTTCTTGCAGAAAAGTCAAGTTTCATATTTTTATAAAATACTACACAGTGCATGGAGCATACCATAATTTTATCAGGATTTAAGGAACAACAGATTAATTCAAACAAAAAAAGAAAACAGAACACTATTCACACTCTTTCAAAAAGGAAAAAGAAAAGAGCGCTGTGCTCCTTCCTCGCAGGGGCTCGGGCGAATCGCTGCGAGGCGGACAGCAGGGTTCGGGCGAGGCGGAAACACTCGGCCGTCCGAGACCTGGCTGGTAGG
Organism: Coix lacryma-jobi var. lacryma-jobi; assembly: GCA_009763385.1. Lineage (NCBI taxonomy): Eukaryota > Viridiplantae > Streptophyta > Magnoliopsida > Poales > Poaceae > Coix > Coix lacryma-jobi. Next base: position 43,972,599 of record CM019826.1, read on the forward strand.
CTCGGTCGAGACGGAAACAAGCGTTTCGTCCGAGGCCTGGCCGGAAGGCTCGGGCGAAACGGAAAGCAAACGTCCGTCCGAGGCCTGACTGGGAGGCTCGGGCGAGACGGAAAGTATGTGTTCGCCGAGGCCTGGCTCGAGCGAAGCTGAGGGTGCGTGAGTCCGCTCGAGGCTAGGCTCGGGCGAAACGGAAAACGTGTGCTCGAGGCCTGGCTCGAGCTAGACAGTGAACGTGCATCCGCTCGAGGCCTGGCTCGAGCTTTACGCCGTGAAAGCAGAGACCAGGGGCTTCGAGTGCTTACCACGGTCGGAGGCAGGGCTCGGCGGAACAAGGGTCGAAGGAGGAAACTCGACGTTGGCGGTGCTTCGGCGGAGCTCTTTCGGCGGCGAGCGGCGCTCCGGCGACCCTGCGCAACACACGAGACCGCAAGGGCCTGGTTAGAGTCGCGCGGAGCCAAGGAAGCTGACACAGGGGTCAGGGGAAGATGATCGTGGCCGGAGAGGAAGTATTTGACGAACCCGAGTTCACCGGTGTTTCGTCGGAGTTTGGGAAGATGGGGTTACGCCGGGCGATTGGAGGCGGGGGAGGTGAAATTGAGGGGTGGGAAAGCTTCACGAGCTCAAGGCGGAGCTTTCGGGCTAGGTGGTTGAGCGGCGGGAGCTTCGGAGTGGTCTGGCCACGGCGGCGGGGTCGAGTGAGAAGCTCGGACTCCGGCGGTCCCTTTTATAGGCACGGTCGGGGACGGTAGAGAGCATGAGATGGTGTGGATGAGCTCGGCTAAGGCGTGCGCACTCGATTGCAGGCTGGCGGGAAGGACGGCGTGCGCGCAGGGACCGGGTGTGCGTTCGCCGGCGACGGCCACGCGGCGGCGTCGTGCTGGGAGCAGTGGGGGACGGGGCGGAGGTCAGCGCTTTGCGCGTGCGGGTGCGGCATGATGGCGCGGGCGCAGGCGACAAGTCGGGGGCGGGCGTGCGGCTGCCAGGCGCGCGTGGCGCAAGCGGCGCTGGCGCGCGGCCATGGCCGGGGCCCCCTCCTGCTCTGTGCCGGCTAGAGGTAGGGGATGAACAGGGCTAGGTCTAGGGTTTGACTATGGGCTGATCTCTGTATTTTGCAAATTACTTCCAAAACTTGAACTGAGCAGCAAAAACTCAAAACACCAAAGTTGTGCAGAAAAAGGAGATCTACAACTTTGTCAAAAAGAATATTTTCAAAATCCAAATAGTTTTTGGACCACATTTGAAAATAGAAAAGGGAACACTTTTGGGATTTGAATAAATTCAAAATTACTTTTGATTTTACATTGAAAGTTGGAAATCTGCAATTATGAAAGTTGTTCCTTTTATCAAAACCTACAACTTTGCTAATATACCCTTTTTCTGAAACTTAATAGTTTTTAAATAAATTTTGAAAACTAAAAAGGGGACAAGAATTGGAATTTGAATGAATTTGGATTTACTTCAAACTTTGTATAGAAACTTGAAAATTTGTAAATACCAAAGTTGTTTCTCTTGGCCAGATCTACAACTTTGCTTTTTGGACCAACCTCAAATTTTGAATAATTTTTGAATTACAAAAAGAGGGATAAAATCCAGGGTTTGGAAATCAGGGTTTTGCAAAGGGATTTGAAATCTGATTTTGATTTTTGAACTTTGGCCAACACAACAAAACTTCAAGACATCCAACTGAACAAGAATTACACAAAGCTAGGCACAGAGGTGAAATTACCATTTTTTTGCCCTTATAGGAAGATTTGGGCTTTTAGGGTTTTTCGAAAAAGAAAACATTACACAGGTATTAAGTAAACTTAAATGCATGACAAGAATGATTAATGACTAAAGATGATGATGACATATCAGGTTAATTATAGTTAAACACCAGAGGTGTTACACGGTCCCACTTGGCGTGCCAAAAAGTGTGTTGACACAAAATGTGGTTCGCGCCTCACACACAGCAAGCCGGAAAAAGCGTGGCTTCAATCGGGTGCCCAGACGGTTTGGAATCCGGAGACGTGCCAGTCGGTTTGACCTGAAAACCAACAAGGGATAAAACTATGAGAATAAACTGGAACATGCCGGATAAAACCAGACAGTTCCATATTTACGGCTTTAAAGCCAATCACGACGGCACACAGCTATAGAAGCTGTCTGTCAACAGGTTTAAAGATCATTCGGCTAACATTAAAATAAGCATATATAAGCAGTTGGTTGCCGAATGCACATGTAAGGAAACGTCATCAATACATAATGAATTATAAATAAGTAAATTTGAGAATATAAATCTATTCAAACAACACGTGCATAGATTAATCCAACTAGTCTACCACACGTCTAATCTTCATAAACCCGTCAAGCATAAACCTAAGCAAGACTAATACTCACTATAAGTCTACACCACTTCTTACGGTCAGGTCAATCCACCGCATGATACAACCTGACAATAAGAAGCTAAAAGCATGTGTACATCTGAACAGATCTATAAACTCTCATTACTTATGTAAGCTTAACCAAGCTCGGCAAACTAACCGAGTTGGGGTCCATGAAGAAGGAACATACAAACAAGCATGATCGAACCAAGCTAAAACCTGTATCTGCCGCACGACACCTAGTTTTATCAAAGCTCAAGCGTGATTGACATGCATGAACCCACAACATGTAACAACCTAGATTGGAAATTGATTCGGCCATCATGATCATACAATTATTGGAAAAAACAAGTAAACTTGTAAAGCAAGGCCGAACAAAGATCAATCTAGATTGGGTAAAAGAGTGTTACAGAATTAATTAAAACATGCAACACATGATAACTTGATGAATCTACTAGATCTTGCCAAATCTAGTAGAGCCGATAACTATCTCGCTTTTGCTAAACATATGAATAAACGCCTGCCGCACGGTATCTACCCATAAGCAAAGACTTCTTGATCGCTAACAAGGGTCCGCCACACGACCATTGAAAACAAACAAGACTACTTGCATCACATCTAAATCCACCGCATGATACTAGACATGATAACAAGGTTGTCGGGACTTACGGAGGTCGACGGATCGATGATTCCTCCCGAAGAACTCAACGACACGACTAAGGACTCGAAGGTGGCACGGGGCCGGTTTGTATTGATATGGTTGTGAACAATTTTTATAATGGCCAAGGGTTTATATTGATACCCTGGGCGAAACACGAGTCCTAGATGACTATGACTTCTACAAGGAAACTAGGAAAATACGAGTCATATCCCTATTTTCCTCTTGGCATCCTCCATCGCCACGTGTCTTCTCGCGCAAGTCGGCTCCACTTGCCATATTTGCTTCCTGAATAAAATCACCGCCTTGCAAAATAGCCGACCGCTCATGCACTTGCCGAAACTCCGAGAATTAACCGATCTTGCTCATCCGCCGAATGCATCATACGACCATCTCTCGCATACTGGCCCATCTGTCATTCCCTTGTGTGTGCGAAAATCTGGTGTTAACAGGAGTCATATTTCGTCTTGTAGACCCATTTGCAGCCTACTATTTTGGCCCCTTTAGGAATTATCTCCAAGTCCCAAACATCGTTGGTACTCATTAACTTTATCTCATCTTCTATGGCCTCAAACCACTTGGACGAGTGTTCGCTTCTCATGGCTTGTTCAAAAGAGGTGGGATCATCCTCCATTTGAAACTCTTCAGTGTTATACAGTTCATAATCTGCAGAAATAGCAGATTTTCTAACTCTTTGAGACCTTCTCGATCCGTCATCAGATGGCTCCTGTTCAATCGGAACTTGTTGTTGTTCTTCCTCATGTGCAACACTAGCTTCAATGGATTCCTGCAAAACAGGTTCCTCATGTTCACTAGGTGTTGCCATAGGAGAGTCAACAATAGGTTCTGTCAGTGCAGTGTCTTGCACCGTAGGGACATTGGGAACAGATAGCGAGAAGGATGATTCCTGAATCATCGGAGTGGGTACATATACCCGCTTCTCTTCAAGATCAATCTTTCACGCTGCCTGGCTCCCCCTAATCAGTTCGTCTTCTAAGAACACAGTGTGTCTCATTTCTACGAACTTTTTATATCTGTCTGAACAGTAGAAACGATAACCTTTAGACTTTTCAGGATAACCAATGAAATGGCAACTCACTGTTTTGGGATCCAGCTTCCCAATGTTCGGGTGAAACACTTTGGCCTCAGCGGGGCACCCCCACACACGTAAGTGATTTAGTGAGGGTACTCTACCTGTCCACAATTCATACAATGTTTTAGGCACCGACTTACTTATAACTCTATTTAGAATGTGAATAGCGGTTTTTAACGCCTCTATCCACAAACTTAGTGGCAGAGTTGAGTAACTCATCATGCTGCGTACCACAATCATCAGGGTACGGTTGCGCCTTTCAGCCACTCCATTTTGCTGAGGCTCCCCCGTTGTGGAGTACTGAGCAACTATGCCATTTTCCTGCAAGAACTTTGCAAAAGGTCCAAGAATTTGACCATATGGGGTATGTCGTGTAACACTCTGGTGTTAAGCACACTAAAACCTGACATGTCATCATATGCACTGGCATTTCATCTGAGTTGATAACCTAAATATGCATTCACTAAAAACAAGTTTAATTCATCATGCTTGTGCTTAGTTGATAAGCAGTGCTTAAGTTTGAAACCCCAGTTTATGTTTTCTTATGTTGTGAATAGTGCTTTTATGTTATAAAAGGGTATTTTGGTAATCTCATATATAGTAATTGCATTTTGGACCAAACCTTGGTATTATGTCTCAAAGGTGTATTGGGAGCATGTTTCAAGTCACCATTGAGGTATAATTCGAATTTGGTTGAAATTCAATTAAATAATTTAATTAATTTGAAAATCCTATTTTGTCCCTTTTTCATAATTCTAAATCTAAAAAGAATTTGGTTATGCTCTAAAAAGCAAAGTTGCTCCATTTTTAATAAGGATCAACTTTGATGTATAAAGTTTTTCAAGTTCTCATACGAAATCAAAAGTAATTTTGAAAATACACTTTTGCCCTTCTATGTCCCGTTTTGATTTTCAAACCCTAATTCAAAATCTAAGCATATTTTGCATATGTTACAAAAATAAAAGATGTTTAGTATTTAATTCTGAGCATTTGATATTTTAACATATTTTCAACTTATTTTCAAAAATCTAAAGTAATTTCAAAATATCTGAAAGGGGTAAAAAGGAAAGGGGGGGATAAGTTTGTTCTTCTGTTCATGGCGGTGGACGGCCGATCCTGGATCAACGACGCCAGCGCGAAGGGCGCCATTCTCTCTCGAATGAGCTCGCACCTGTCTCCGTGGCAATGTTAAGCAGCTGCTGGCGCTCTCCCTTGCTCCGTGGCGCCTTCTCCTGAGCTCACCGTCGTCGTTTCGCCACCAAGGCACCGACGGTCTCCATCCCAATCTAATCCCAAATTCACTGCAAACCGACCGTCCTCATCCGAAATTGACCACAATTATAACTTCCTTACCTCCTTGCGCATCTCCAGAACCCATCCCTTCTACCTCTACTGCCTTAGAGAGCTTGTGCTCGCCGTTCTCCTTCCCGCCGGGCGAAGACGCCGCCGAGCTCGACCTCGCCGTGGTCCGCTCAACCGGGCACTCCTCTGCTCTCTCTTTCTCGTGTTTCTGTTTCGCCATGACCCCAGGATACTCATCGGCTCGATGGTTTTCCGTTTGGTGCTCAGGTCTCGCCGGAACATCGTCTGCTTCGCCGGAGCTCGCCGCCGCAAGTCACTGCTCCGGGGACTTCTTCTTTCCGTTCATCCTCCGCTCGAACCAGCTACGCAGCCAGCATCTGGGTGAGCTACTGGAGCTTCCTAGCCCCTCAGTTCTTTTGCTACCTGCCTAAGTTCGCCGGAACAGCTTCGCCGTGATCCGGTCCGCCGCCGTGCGTGGCCAGACCTCACCGAAGCGGCAGCGTTTGGGGTTAGGGACTCTGTCGGCTGCGGGTGACCTGCCGATGTTGGTGCTCGCGTTAGTCGGGTCTCTAATAGCCGGAGTTGACCGGCGTAGGGTTCGCCGGTGCTCGGTGCGCCGCCGTCCTCTCTGGCCGACGTCGGGGACTTCGCGTTTGCGAAGATGAGTATATACAGGGGGCTGGTTGCGAAGTCCGTGACTCATGTGAATAGCACTCAGGACCCCGGGTTGTTTCCTTAGAAGCCGAAGGGCTTTTCTGCAAAAATGCCAGAGCGCGCGGGCGGGAGCCAGGCCGGGCCGGCTTTCGCGTGCCCTGGGCCGAGCGGGATCGGGCCGAAAGCCCAGTTTGGCTTAGATTTCAGTTTTTCTTTTTATAGCTTTTTGCACAGTAGCTAGTTTTGTTATTTTTGCTATAATTATTCTATAGCTCTGTTAATTATGAAATTTTACATGTTAGATGATAGCATGTCTGTGCTAATATAAAAATTATAAAACTTGTGTTTTGAGCACCTTTGCTATAATAATTAAATCCATGCTTTAATTAATAAATGCAACTTTGATGAATTATGTAATTTTCTGTGTGTCTCCTAAAATAATGAAATTTGACATGTGAGTTTATGTTACTAATATCTACCTTCATATTTAATTCCAGCTCTGTTTGATAAAGTATGATTTATTCATAAGTAAAGACTATTTTAAATGACTTATAAAATAAATAGAAATAGTTAATCACTTTAGATTTGTGTGATTTTTGGAAATTGTTTGACAACCAGTGGAAAATTAGCATGAATTGCTCCCTGGTTATGGATTCCATTATGCAAATAATCTTTTGTTGCTTGTTAGTTACATAACCTTGCTTAATGAAAATAATAAAACTTGCTTAGTAATAATTTATGGTTTAATAGCTAAGTTAGTTTGTTTTTATATCATGAAGGAAAGTTGTACTCAAGATAGTTAAGTTTGTTTGTTTTTATCCAAAGAACATGTACCCTGTCTTAATCATATCATGAGCATCTCATTGATCATGCATATGCACTTCTACGTGTAGATCTCGTTTCGGAAGAACCGGATCCGATCTCGTTTCGGAAGAACCGGATCCACAGTGGGTTTCTTCTGAGAGTTTGGATCCTTCTGGTTTTTCTGAGTCACCGGACTTCGCTGATCACCAAGGCAAGCCCCGGACATTAAACCTATCCTTGTATTTTTATAAAGTTATTTATATCATTTGAGTTAATATGATGCATTAAGTGAATAGGAGTTGAGTGAACCTTATTTGATGCATTACCGATCTTGATGATTCCAATATTTAACCTTGATACCCGTTTTATGAAAATACTTAGTATGCTTAGCCATGCTTTACTTACTTCATAATAGTAGGTGCTTTTAAAAATGGTTGCTATGTTATGGAAATACTGAATCTTGAGACAACATGATAATTATAGTAACTTACATCAAGAATGGAGTCTTGTTGTAATGTTACTGAACATAGGACCTTATCGTTGTTGGCCTGCTGTGATTGAGATCTTTGAGTACAGCCCACATGCGGTGGTAAGTCTCATCTATAGCTATTCCGATACTGGAGAACGGCCAACCGCGTACTGGGAGTGGAGAGATGGCGGGAGTAGCGTGTACCCTCGAGGCTATGAGATAGTCGGGTTCGAGGTGTACTGTACTCTCGGGTGACGCTGGACCCGTTCTTGTATGGGAGGATCTATAGGTAGGGTTGACATATGCAAGATTAAGATCTACATATGTCGTGTGGTACTGAATCCCCAGCTGGGTTTAATCGATTCGAATCGCCGTGTTTCCTCGGATATGGAGCCTCAATCCACTGACCCGCACCGTAGTAATAATTGGATCTTTATGAGATGAGAACTAAAGATGTGGTATGCTTATGAAGGTTTGAGAATCTTTAGATAGTCATGAAATTTAATCTTGAGTTAAAACTTGAAAGTAGGGTTTTTCTATTAGTAAGCTTTTATGCAAAAGAAATGTTTTGATCTTGCTAAAGCCTTACCTTGAATCCCTATAACCTTCATACCTGAGTCTTCTCCTCTTTTCTAGTCGGTTAAGTCTTGTTGAGTACTTTTGTACTCAGGGTTTGTTAACCTTTGTTGCAGGTGAGTTTATTGATCATCCTTTTGGTGGTCAATGTTTCTTCACTCTTGTGGAGGAGAGTGATGATGACTCTGATGTTTGACCTTGGGCAAGTAACAAAAAGTTGTGTGGTTTATGTGAAATAAAGTTCCGAACCTTTTATGTACCAAGTACTTGCGGGTTGTAAACTTTTAAACTTAAGTTTCAATCTATGTTATATAACCTTTCCGCTTTTACTCTGATTTATCTTATCTATAAAACTGTTGTAATACTGTGATGCTTGACGAGGGAATTTCTGAAAAGAATGTAACGTGGATGATTCGGGTTTCCTAAGGACACCCGACAGATCTCTTGAGTCATTTGGAACTCGTGCACGCCAATCAGAAGTCTTTAGGACAATGATGGGTGCATGTGGGCCACTTAATTCAGGAGGTTCTGCCACAGCTGGTATCAGAGCAGGTTCCCTTAGAAAGTATAACAGTATTCATTTTTGAAAACTTCAAAAGTTTTGAGTCAAACTAAATTTCAAATTAGTTTGAGTCCAAATTGCTTCTAGACTTGTCTTATGCTTCTGACTTGCCTTAATTCATTCTTTAGGCTTATCCTTCTATCTAAATGGATCTGTTTTTAGTATAGTTATGGTGATATTTATATCTAAGGAACAATGCTTATAACATTATAATATTGCCCTAATTATGAAAAGAAAGATTATTCACTTTTATAATAAGTGACTAATTTAAAGTTAATTATTTGTTTGATGTGTGCTTGTTCGTAAGTACGTTTCATGCGTCATGATTGATAGCATATAATTAACTTTCCCTCTTAAAGTTGTATCTAAGTATAGAAATAGAGTTAATATGTCTGTCTAATTATAAAACTCTGTCTCTTAATCCTGGAACATATATAGTTCTAATATTCAAAATAAATATATTTTAGCAGATGGCCCGTACCAAGCAGACCGCACGCAAGTGTACCGGACCTCGAGGTGTTCCTCGACATGTTCTTGCCCCAAGAGACGATGAACCCACTGAGAGTATGGGAAGCAACCAGCCAGTGGTTGCTTATGAAGAAGGTGAAGGTAGTAACAGTGCCTCGTCACAACTTCAGGCGGAAGTAGACCGCCTGTACATGGAGTTGGCAAGGGCGAATGGAGAAAGGTTGAGGGGTACTAGAGAGAGAGAGAAGGGTTAAGTGAGCAGTTGCAGTACCACCACGAGCAGCATCAAGAGTATGAGTGCAAGTGGAGGAAGGCCGTCGAGCAGAGGAATCGGGCACGAATCCGGGTAGATATAATGAGGGATAATCAGAACCTCATGGAGATCCACCATGCTGACCTACACAGGCAGGTGGAGGAGCTGACTGCACGGTTGCAGCCAGAACCTGCTACGCCACCTACTCCTGAGACGGAATCTGAGGTGGAAGCAGAAGAAGAAGAAGATGAGGAGTTAGAGCCTGTGGAGTATGAGGTCTTCTCTGGGGAGGAGTGATAGATCTGGAGGTTGAGTAGACATGAGATGTATCATAGTGTGATCTTTCTGACTTTGTAACCTAGTTAGTCAGAAAACCTCTAGTATGGTCAGTGTGTAAGATAGTGGTTTCAGTAGTCCTGCCCAAGAGCGGACTTGTATGATAAATAAGTTGAACATGGTATGCATGTTATGATGTATAATAGTTAAATATGAAAGTTAATCAAAGTATGGTTTGTTTTAAACAGATGCCTGCTAACACACGTGGCGCTAGTGCTTCCCATGGTGGGGATGATGTCCCTAATGCACCACCAGTTCCACCCTCTTTGGCTGATGCAATTGCAGCATTGGTCAATGCAACAACTCTGTTAGCACAAAATCAGAATGTTGGTCAACGTGGTCGTGGCCGTAACAACAGGGAAGAGACAACATATGTTGATTTCACTGATACCCGTCCTCCAGTGTTCACTAAAGCTGATGAACCTCTTGAAGCTGATGATTGGCTCCGTACCATGGAGCAAAAATTCAGTCTTATCAACTGCACTGAAGTCCAGAAGCCAGCATTTGCAGCTCAGCAACTTCGAGGAGCCGCAGGGGTTTGGTGGGCAAATTTACTGGCTGTTCAACCAGCCGATCACCGAATCACTTGGACTGAATTTAAGGAGACCTTCAGGGCTCATTATATTCCAGATGGAGTTATGAAGATGAAGCTTGAAGAGTTCTTAGCTCTCCGTCAGGGAGATGAGCCAGTTATGCAGTACATTGGGAAGTTTAATCATCTGTCCCAATATGCCTTTGACCAGGTCAACACTGATGAGAAGAAGAAGGCATGTTTCATGAGAGGATTGAATACAAAGCTTCAGTCTATGATGACAACTGGTGGCAATATAAATTATCATGAGACAGTGAATGTTGCTATATCTAGTGAAGAAAAGAACCGCAAGCATAAGGAGGCTAATAAGAAGAAGGGAGTTGTGTCAGGATCTGGATCATCTGGCGGCAACAAGAAGCGTCAGAGGCTGGTATATCATCCAGTCCAGCAGTTCCGCCCATCTTATCGTCCACCTTACCGTCCGCCTCAGCAGCAGAATCCTCAGAGTACTTTTGCAAGGCCTGCTATGCCTTTCAATGTTCAACGTCAGCCAAATGTTCCTGCTATTCGTCCACCAGTGCCACAAGCTACAAATTATCCATGCTACAATTGTGGAAAGGCTGGACATTTCTCTCGTGAATGTCCTTATCCAAGGCAGAATGTTCCCAATGCCAATGTACCAAGGCCAGCGGGAAACCAGCAAGCAAACCAGAACAAGGGAAATGCACAAAGTAATCAGAAGGGTAAGGGTACTCAGAAAACAGGAAAGGTTTTTCATACTCAGATAGAAGCTATTCCTGAAGGAGAACCTGTTATGCTTGGTATGTTCCCTGTTGCTCAACACCCAGCACTTACACTTTTTGATTCTGGTGCATCACATACTTTCATGAATAAAACATTTGCGGAGAAGCATAATATACCTATTGGTGAAACCAAAGATGAATTCTTTATACAGTCGCCTGGGGGTCGACTATGTACTAAGGGAATGGTACATCTGGTACCTATAGATCTGGGTGGATATATATTTCCAACATCCATGATAGTTTTAAAAGATCCAAGTATAGATGTGATCTTGGGTATGAACTGGATGAACCAGAGAGGTGCAGTGATAGACACCTTGAATAGAACCATCAAGCTCAACTTACCTAATAGCAAGTCTCAACTTCTTGTCCATCTTCCTACTCTTAAGAGGGCAATTGAGCGAGTGTGTGCTACCTTTGTCAAGGAAATCAAAGACATTCCAATAGTCTGTGAGTTTCCTGATGTGTTCCCAGAAGATTTACCTGGTCTGCCACCTGATCGTGATGTGGAGTTTGAAATAGAACTCAAGCTAGGGACAACACCAATAGCCAGAAGAGCTTATAGAATGCCACCAAAAGAATTAGCAGAATTGAAAACTCAGTTGCAAGGTTTGCTAGATAAAGGTTTCATTCGACCCAGTTCATCACCATGGGGTTGTCCAGCGATCTTTGTGAAGAAGAAGGACAATACCTTGAGGCTATGTGTTGATTATCGTCCTTTGAATGAAGTGACAATCAAGAACAAGTATCCTTTGCCCCGTATTGATCTTCTCTTTGACCAACTTGCTGGTGCGAAGGTATTCTCGAAGATAGATTTGAGATCGGGGTATCATCAGATCAAGATCAAACCAGAAGATGTTCCGAAAACAGCATCCACTACCAGATATGGTCTGTATGAATATCTAGTCATGTCCTTTGGTCTGACCAATGCCCCAGCACACTTCATGTACTTGATGAATTCAGTGTTTATGCCAGAGCTAGATAAGTTCGTGGTTGTGTTTATTGATGACATTCTCATCTATTCCAAAACCAAAGAAGAGCATGCAGAACATCTCAGAATAGTGTTGACTCGCCTGAGAGAACATCAGTTATATGCTAAATTTAGTAAATGTGAGTTCTGGATAGATAAGGTTCAATTCTTGGGTCATGTTCTGTCAGCTGAAGGTGTTGCAGTAGATCCAAGCAAAGTCCAAGAAGTTCTTGACTGGAAGTCACCAACGTCAGTACATCAAGTTTGGAGTTTCTTAGGATTAGCAGGGTATTATCGTAGATTTATCCCTGACTTCTCCAAGATCTCTAAACCAATGACAACACTGCTAAAGAATGACACCAAATTTATGTGGTCATCAGAATGTGAAGAAGCTTTTCAGACTCTGAAAAAATTATTGACAACTGCACCAGTATTAGCTCAACCAGATATTGAAAAATCCTTTGATGTTTATTGTGATGCTTCAGGCAAAGGCATTGGGTGTGTACTGATGCAAGAAGGCAGAGTCATTGCCTATGCTTCACGACAATTTAAGCGGCACGAAGAACATTATCCAACACATGATCTAGAGTTGGCAGCTGTAGTCCATGCTCTGAAGATCTGGCGACATTATTTGTTGGGTAATACTTGTCACATATATACTGATCATAAAAGCTTGAAATACATATTCACTCAGTCTGAGTTGAATATGCGTCAGAGAAGATGGTTAGAACTGATAAAAGATTATGATATTGAAGTACACTATCACCCAGGTAAAGCCAATGTAGTGGCAGATGCACTCAGTCGAAAGGGTCATTGCAATTGTCTGGAAGTCAAGCCGATAGATCTTACCTTATGCCATGAGTTTGAAAAGTTAAGCCTTGAAATGATTCCACAAGAAAATCTTGCAAATATGACCGTTCAATCATTCATTAAAGATCAGATCATTACAGCCCAGAAGGAAAGCAAGGGTATGATCCATCTGAAAGAAAAGATTTACTCTGAGCAGAATTCCAATTTCAAAATAGATGAAGCTGGAGTGATTTGGTTCAAGGATCGGTTAGTGGTTCCAAAGGTTCCTGAGCTCAGAAAGCAGATTCTTGATGAAGCTCATGCAACAAGATTTTCAGTACATCCAGGCAGTAATAAGATGTATCATGAACTGAAACAGAGATTCTGGTGGACTAAGATGAAACTTGAAATTGCTAGTTATGTAGCTAAATGTGATACTTGTCAAAAAGTGAAGGTAGTTCATCTTAGGTCTGCTGGAGAATTGCAACCATTGCCAATTCCATCTTGGAAGTGGGATGACATTAGTATGGATTTCATAGTGGGTCTGCCCAGGACATCAAAAGGGTTTGATTCCATATGGGTCATTGTTGATCGTCTGACCAAATCAGCTCATTTCATATCTGTCAAGACAGCATATCCTGCATCTAGCCATGCCAAGATATATTTTGACAGAATTGTGAGTCTGCATGGTGATCCAAAGACTATCGTGTCTGATAGAGGGACACAGTTTGTCAATGTTTTCTGGAGGCACTTACATAAGTCTTTGGGTACCAAGCTTCTCCATAGTACAGCTTATCATCCACAGACCGGGGGTCAGACTGAAAGAGTTAATCAGATCTTAGAAGATATGTTAAGATCATGTGTGCTCAATTATTCAGAGAAATGGGATGAATGTTTGCCTTTAGCAGAGTTCTCTTACAACAATAGTTATCAAGAGAGCATCAAGATGGCACCATTTCAAGCTCTGTATGGCAGAAGATGCAGAACACCTTTGAACTGGTCTGAACCTGGAGAACATAGTCTCTTCGGGGTTGACTTAGTCAAAGAAGCTGAAGAAAAAGTCAGGTTGATTCGAGAGAACATGAAAATAGCACAATCCAGGCAAAAGAGTTATGCCGATAAGAGACGTCGGTCTCTTACCTTTAAAGTTGGTGATTATGTCTATCTCAAGGTGTCACCAATGAAAGGCGTTACTCAATTTGGAATCAAAGGAAAGTTGGCACCTCGATATATAGGTCCCTATCAAATCCTTAAAAGATGTGGAATAGTGGCATATCAACTTGATTTACCGCCACAGCTATCATCAGTTCATAATGTGTTCCATGTTTCTCAGTTAAAGAAATGTCTTCAAGTGCCTGATCATGTCATTCATGTTGAAGAGATTGAATTAGAGCCTGGTCTGACATACTCAGAGTATCCTATTAAGATTCTTGACCAGAAAGATCGAGTCACTCGAAAAAGAACTGTCAAGTTCTACAAGGTTCAATGGAATCAACATACGGAAGATGAAGCCACGTGGGAGTCAGAAGAGTTTCTCTTAGAAAGTTGTCCTGAGTTTCTTTGTTCTGTCTAGTCCTTGTAATCTGTAATATAATGACCTATCCCCTGTTTTATGTAAAGGTTAGTAATGGAAGTGCCTGACACATTTCCTTTTCCATTAGTTAGCCTACAGGTTAAATCTCGGGACGACATTTCTTTAAGGGGGAAAGAGTTGTAACACTCTGGTGTTAAGCAGACTAAAACCTGACATGTCATCATATGCACTGGCATTTCATCTGAGTTGATAACCTATATATGCATTCACTAAAAACAAGTTTAATTCATCATGCTTGTGCTTAGTTGATAAGGAGTGCTTAAGTTTGAAACCCTAGTTTATGTTTTCTTATGTTGTGAATAGTGCTTTTATGTTATAAAAGGGTATTTTGGTAATCTCATATATAGTAATTGAATTTTGGACCAAACCTTGGTATTATGTCTCAAAGGTGTATTGGGAGCATGTTTCAAGTCACCATTGAGGTATAATTCGAATTTGGTTGAAATTCAATTAAATAATTTAATTAATTTGAAAATCCTATTTTGTCCCTTTTTCATAATTCTAAATCTAAAAAGAATTTGGTTATGCTCTAAAAAGCAAAGTTGCTCCATTTTTAATAAGGATCAACTTTGATGTATAAAGTTTTTCATGTTCTCATACGAAATCAAAAGTAATTTTGAAAATACACTTTTGCCCTTCTCTGTCCCCTTTTGATTTTCAAACCCTAATTCAAAATCTAAGCATATTTTGCATATGTTGCAAAAATAAAAGATGTTCAATATTTAATTCTGAGCATTTGATATTTTAACATATTTTCAACTTATTTTCAAAAATCTAAAGTAATTTCAAAATATCTGAAAGGGGTAAAAAGGAAAGGGGGGGGATAAGTTTGTTCTTCTGTTCATGGCGGTGGACGGCCGATCCTGGATCAACGACGCCAGCGCGAAGGGCGCCATTCTCTCTCGAATGAGCTCGCACCTGTCTCCGTGGCAATGTTAAGCAGCTGCTGGCGCTCTCCCTTGCTCCGTGGCGCCTTCTCCTGAGCTCACCGTCGTCGTTTCGCCACCAAGGCACCGACGGTCTCCATCCCAATCTAATCCCAAATTCACTGCAAACCGACCGTCCTCATCCGAAATTGACCGCAATTAAAACTTCCTTACCTCCTTGCGCATCTCCAGAACCCATCCCTTCTACCTCTACTGCCTCAGAGAGCTTGTGCTCGCCGTTCTCCTTCCCGCCGGGCGAAGACGCCGCCGAGCTCGACCCCGCCGTGGTCCGCTCAACCGGGCACTCCTCTGCTCTCTCTTTCTCGTGTTTCTATTTCGCCATGACCCCAGGATACTCATCAGCTCGATGGTTTTCCGTTTGGTGCTCAGGTCTCGTCGGAACATCGTCTGCTTCGCCGGAGCTCGTCGTCCCAAGTCACTGCTCCGGGGACTTCTTCTTTCCGTTCATCCTCCGCTCGAACCAGCTACGCAGCCAGCATCTGGGTGAGCTACTGGAGCTTCCTAGCCCCTCAGTTCTTTTGCTACCAGCCTAAGTTCGCCGAAACAGCTTTGCCGTGATCCGGTCCGCCGTCGTGCGTGGCCAGACCTCACCGAAGCGGTAGCGTTTGGGGTTAGGGACTCTATCGGCTGCGGGTGACCTGCCGGTGTTGGTGCTCGCGTTAGTCGGGTCTCTAATGGCCGGAGTTGACCGGCATAGGGTTCGGCGGCGCTCGGTGCGCCGCCGTCCTCTCTGGCCGACGTCGGGGACTTCGCGTTTGCGAAGATGAGTATATACAGGGGGCTAGTTGCGAAGTCCGTGACTCATGTGAATAGCGCTCAGGACCCCGGGTTGTTTCCTTAGAAGGCGAAGGGCTTTTCTGCAAAAACGTCAGGGCGCGCGGGCAGGAGCCAGGCCGGGCCGGCTTTCGCGTGCGCTGGGCCGAGCGGGATCGGGCCGAAAGCCCAGTTTGGCTTAGATTTCAGTTTTTCTTTTTATAGCTTTTTGCGTAGTAGCTAGTTTTGTTATTGTTTCTATAATTATTCTATAGCTCTGTTAATTATGAAATTTTACATGTTAGATGATAGCATGTCTGTGCTAATATAAAAATTATAAAACTTGTGTTTTGAGCACCTTTGCTATAATAATTAAATCCATGCTTTAATTAATAAATGCAACTTTGATGAATTATGTAATTTTCTGTGTGTCTCCTAAAATAATGAAATTTGACATGTGAGTTTATGTTACTAATATCTACCTTCATGTTTAATTCCAGCTCTGTTTGATAAAGTATGATTTATTCATAAGTAAAGACTATTTTAAATGACTTATAAAATAAATAGAAATAGTTAATCACTTTAGATTTGTGTGATTTTTGGAAATTGTTTGACAACCAGTGGAAAATTAGCATGAATTGCTCCCTGGTTATGGATTCCTTTATGCAAATAATCTTTTGTTGCTTGTTAGTTACATAACCTTGCTTAATGAAAATAATAAAACTTGCTTAGTAATAATATATGGTTTAATAACTAAGTTAGTTTGTTTTTATATCATGAAGGAAAGTTGTACTCAAGATAGTTAAGTTTGTTTGTTTTTATCCAAAGAACATGTACCCTGTCTTAATCATATCATGAGCATCTCATTGATCATGCATATGCACTTCTACGTGTAGATCTCGTTTCGGAAGAACCGGATCCACAGTGGGTTTCTTCTGAGAGTTTGGATCCTTCTGGTTTTTCTGAGTCACCGGACTTCGCTGATCACCAAGGCAAGCCCCGGACATTAAACCTATCCTTGTATTTTTATAAAGTTATTTATATCATTTGAGTTAATATGATGCATTAAGTGAATAGGAGTTGAGTGAACCTTATTTGATGCATTACCGATCTTGATGATTCCAATATTTAACCTTGATACCCATTTTATGAAAATACTTAGTATGCTTAGCCATGCTTTACTTACTTCATAATAGTAGGTGCTTTTAAAAATGGTTGCTATGTTATGGTTGAAGTTGCGGGGATCTTCATGAAGCTGTTCAGGTTTGGAGCATCGAAGCCAAGAGCAGGATTGGGTCCAGCCTGATAATATTGGATCACTTTGGCAGGAGGTGTAGGCTCGGGATCCTACGTGTGGCCAAATGTTAGAGAAGGGTTGGATTCAAGAACGGAAAATGACAGGAGTAATGAAATTACCTCACTGTCGGAAGCAAAATCAGGTTGCAAGCTCTGGCATAAAGGGTGAACTGGTACATTGAAGAGATGAGTATGCCATTCTTCCCACTAGGAAGTGAAGAAGGGATGAGCAGTATCTACTATCCCAAATGGAGATGGTTTATATATTGGTAGCTCCCATCCTAATTCAAAGACTTTTTTGGCCATTATCCCTTCTGTTATTACTTCTCTGGGTCTTATTACTGTTGAGAAGAAAAATCTGGGGGGCAACTGACCGCATCCTAGTTGTCTGGCCACTGCGTTTGGATAATAGAATTCATAAGTGGATTGCACTAATCTTCCATGGTGAAATTCGGCTGGCAAAACGCAGGGCTTGATAAAAGAATTAAAGATGTCAATAGATGTTTGATCTGCACAACCGGATTCATAGTTGAACTTGCAAGGAAAAGTCAGGTTTTCATTCTCTCTGTAAGGGAGCCAGAGTACACTGCCGAAGCCTTTGAAAAATAGCCTGAAAAGATGGCCGATGTCCATGTCAACGCTGATGGATGATGCTGCTTCTCCATAAGTCTGGCAGGCTTTAACTCTCGCCGATTGGCCTTCAGCATAGTTGATTGAGGGAAAACTCAAGTTGAGAAGGCTCACAGACACTATCTGGTGCATATATAGTTGAAGCCACATCTGAACTAGCCACCAGGGACCATTCACACAAGAAATTTCTCTGCCTGTGTGCATCTGGGAAGTGATTTGATGCATCATATGATAGATAGACCCCAGGAGATATTTGCCTAGTGGGATTTGAGCACCTGCAGATAAATCTTCAACCATCACCATATGATTCAGGGTGGGTTCATTGGATTTTCCACAGAAGATGAATCTACATAGCCACATATTCATGAAGGCTTTCAGTTCTTTGTCAGAGACAGTGTTGGACGACTCCATATAAGTCTGAATATATTTGGCCCATCCACATCCAGAACTGACGGCTCTCTGACTGCTTTTGTTCTTGTATTTGTAAGGATATACGGGTAATGTTACATTCAGGCCAGTCATCATGAAGACATCAGCTAAGGTAATAGTCATCATACCGTGACCAAAGATGAAAGTATTGATGGCGTTAGACCAGAAGTGGGAAGCTGCTATCAAAAGGGGGTCGTTTCTGGGTATTTCTGATAAAGATAATTCCAGACAATGACCAATATCTTGACTCTCCCAGTGGCTGCTGCTTTTTTCGAGCATCCTCCGATACCAATTTCGCCATCCAACAATTGGGGGAAAAGGCCAGTTCTTAAAGGTGTTCGACCAGTGATTCGGTGGGGTAATTCCAGATTTGAAAGGAATTCTTTGAGTTTCCTTCTTGATAATCTCCGTTGGATCGAGATCTCCCACTGGACCAAGGAGATAGGAGTTGGGATTGGCAGCGTAAGAGATCAAGATTTGGTTCCTATATTCCTTCAAGAAAAAGTAGGTGGGAGGAGAAAAATGAGCCGAAAGAAGAGGTTGGTAAAAAGTGTTGAATATACGAAACTTACCTCTGAGATATCGTCTTGGGTCGCCATCAAAGGTTCGAGGAGGAGTCGTTTGTACGGAGATTTGAATTTCCCGAGCGGTGGCTACGGTTCTGAGGAGCGGAAACCTAGAAAGGGGAAGAAGCTTGCAAACAATTTCGGAATAAATTGACTTTTATCCCGAAATTGAGGGGGCATGTGTTAACACTGGATTTTTGCACGCACAGGAAAGTGACAAGAGGGCCTAGTCAGCGGTGAAAAAGCATTCGGTAAAACGACCAAGCGGTCGGTTGGTCTTCGAGTTTTTCGGCAAAAACACTTACATGATCGATTGTTCTGCGGAACGGCGATCCCATTCGGGAGATGAAGTGCGGCTTGCACGAAAAGATGTATGACGATGGAAGACACCGGGGAAAAAGGGAATGGTATTTGTGTCTTTCCTTATTTTTTGAGTCGTAATTGTATAGGATTCATGTTTCGTCCGGGGTATAAATATAAGCCCTCGACCATTGTAAAACTCTTCACAACCACATCAATACAACCGGCCCCGTGCCATCCTTCGAGTCCTTAAGTCGTGTCATCGAGTTCTTCGAGAGGAAACATTGATCCGTCGACCTCCGTAAGTACCGGCAACCTTGCCATCATGTCTAGTATCATGCGGTGGATTTAGATATGATGCAAGTAGTCTCGTATGTTAAGCTTAGTATCGTGCGACGGATTTAAGCTTATGACCGGAAGTTTTTGCTTATGCCTTGTATCGTGCGGCGGATTAAGTCATGAGTAAAGATAGTTATCGGCTCTGTTAGATTTGGCAGATCTAATAGATTCATTAAATTATCATGTGTTATGTGCTTTATTTATTTAATTCTCATAACTCTCTTTTGCCCAATCTAGATTGATTTCTATTCGGCCTCGTTTCACAAGTTTGCTTGTGCCTTGCTAATCATAAGATCATGATGGCCGGATCAGCTTTCAATCTAGGTTGTTACATGTTGCGGGTTCATACATGTCAATCATGTTTACGCTCTGATAGAACTAGGTGTCGTGCGGCAGATGCAGGTTTTAGATTGGTTTGATCATGCTTGTTTGTATGTTCCTTCCCCATGGACCCCAGTTCGGCTATCTTGCTGATTCTGGTTATGCTTACACGAGTAATGAGTTTTTATAGATCTGTCTAGATGTACATGTGCTTTTAGCCTCTTATAATTAGATCGTATCATGCGGTGGATTAATCTAATTATAAGGAGTGGTGTAGATTTATAGCAAGTGGTATCATGCGGTGGATTAGCTTTGCTTGAGTTTACACCTGACGGGATTATGAAGGCCAGACGTGCGGCAGACTACCTGGATTAGCCTATGCATATGTCATCTGAATAGATTTGTATTTACAAATTGCCCTTTTATCTTCTTGTTACTTACGCGTTCGGCATTCAATATGTTTACAAGCTTTATCTGTTATACTTGCCGAATGACATTATAAATCTGTTCCGACAAACAGCTTCTATAGCTGTGTGCCATCGTGATTGGCTTTCAAAGCCGTACATATGGAACTGTCTGGTCTCACCCGGCATGTTCCAAGGTATTCTCACACTTTTATCCCTTGTTGGTTTTCAGGTCAAACCGACTGGCACGTTTCCGGATTCAGTACGCTCCGGGCACCCAATTGAAGCTAGCCTCGTTCGGCTTGCTGTGTGCCTTGACGCGAGGCGACACATTTTGCGTCAACAACTATCCCCAAGAAATCATCCGCTCAAATCAACTCAATCAACGGGAAATCGAAGGGGAAGGTGTATGAACCAGAAAAACGCCACGAAAACGAAATCAACCCGATCTACTTGTTCGTGAGGAGTTAGATGAATTCCTTCGATGGAAATGATCTCCTCACTATAAAGAACAAGTTGATTCAAACGGATTTCACAAAGACGCAGTAGAGAGGGAGATCGAGTGATGGGAAAATCACGAAGAAACGAAGAACGCGAAGAACACGAACCAAAACGTGAATCAAGTCATCGATCTGCAACCGTGTGGCTACCACACGCTACAACAGTGAGGTTACGGCCTCACTTCCTCAAAATCTCCAGTACACAGAGGTATAGTTCTCTGCGGATCTCAACTAGCTACAGCAGGGGACTGGGAGAGCAGGAAACCCTAGAAGCAAAGAGCAAATGACTGAGATAGAATGGGAGGAGGGTGTCTCCCTCTACTTATCCTAATTCTAATTCCTACTCTACCCCTCACTAATTACAGAGCGAACCAGCTAAACCCTAGGGTTATTCTAGACCAACTCATGGTAGGTGGTGATCCGACGGCCATGCCCGCACAACTGGTAGCGTAGCCTCGACGCAACCTCACCGATCGCCGCCACGTGCCGCCACCGCTCTGCTTGTCCTTTTCCCGGACGTCGCACCCCCGGTTTTGTGGCCCAAACCGGGAAACCAGCCTTCACAGCCAACCCCCGGTTTTGAGGCCCAAACCGGGAAACCAGCCGACCATCGCCTGAGTTTTGTGGCCCAAACTCAGAAACCCGCAGCACCCAGGTTTTGAGGCCCAAACCTAGAAACCATCCTCAGCCCGAGTTTTGTGGCCCAAACTCAGAAACCATCAGCACCCAGGTTTTGAGGCCCAAACCTGGAAACCGTCCACTTGGTGGTTTTTCTGTGGCTCAACCACCAAACCGAGCCATAGAGGGGATGCACCGCCCGTGCACCCCGTCCACCGACACGTGTTCCCAAGTCCTCGACTCAGGCAACACCGTGACCGCAAGTCTTCGCTCGTCGCTGTCCCAGGCTGTCAGCCACCACAGCTGATCCTCAGGCCATCGGTCCCTCAGTCCAAGCCTCACGTCCGCCCTTTGCCACTCTCGGTCCCTCGGCACGGCACGTCTCTACTTGACCTTCACCTTGCCTTTGATCACTGCATCCGTGCTCGACACCTACACAACACAAGCCAAAGAACATGCGCATCATCCCAGTTGACAATCACTCATCACTAAGAGACTCGGCATACACCCATGTATCCGCAGAGTTCAAGATAGCGGGATCTACAGTGTTCTTAACAACTGCAGTTGTGACAGAACCGACCAATTTATACCAGATTATGCACAGAGATCTCCGCTTTCACGAAGATTGCAATGTACTTAAGCTCGTACAAACCCGATAGTCCAGAAATCTCGAGGGATTTCAAATCATTTCAACTTTAGCCAAGATCATAATGAGTTCAGCATACATGTCCATAAGTTACATCACAGTTCGAACATAGTTTAAATCCATCGCAGTACGAAACAATATTATAAACCATAGTTTGATCAAGTAGCGGAAGCAACATAGTTTTGAAACACAAGTTCAGTATGTTCACAATACGGTGCCATCAACCTGATCACGTCCACAAAAGCATCAAGGAAAGATAAGAGGTGACCATGCCCATGGTATAGTCATCACCCGAGACGGGGTATAGGCAGTTCTCACTGTAGCCAAAGAAGCTCTATCCATCTGCAACAAGGGGATAAAACTTTGAGTACAAGAAGGTAGTTAGCTAGACTTACCCGTCATAAACCAGAAATAAAGTGACACCAAGGAGTATGCAAGGCTGTATCTGGGGTTGGCTATACTTACCTCTTTGCATAAAAGCATTTTCATTATTAACAACCATCATTAAGGTATTAGCAGTCAATTTTATGTAATCAACCTGATTAACTAGATTTGCACCTAATCTAGAGCAATCACTTGGCTAATTAATCAAGCAAGAGTGACTATTTCATCAATAGCCTTTCAGATTCAACATCATAACCATCTTTAGTTCCATAAGTTCTATGGTAACACATGCCAGTCAATTAACTATGTTGCTTCCGCTACTTGATCAAACTATGGTTTGTAATATTGTTTTATACTTCGTTGTATTTAAACTATGTTCGAACTATGATGTAACTTATGAACATATATGCTGAACTCATTACGATCTTGGCTGAAGTAGAAATGATTTGAAATCCCTCGAGATTTTCGGACTACCGGGTTTGTATGAGCTTAAGTACATTGCAATCTTTGTGAAAGCGGAGATCTCTGTGCTTAATCTGGTATAAATTGGTCAGTTCTGTCACAGCAACCAACTTCTTGTTGGTCTTTTCCCACTTAACCCGCTCCAAATCATGTTTCATTTCTTCTGAACCAAAGTCCAGTTCCCGCTGTTTCCAAGTGGCATCACTCTCACCTGCCTCTCTCACAGGCTCCTTGAGCACTGTGGGACGTGGCTCAGTGTGGATTCCATCAACCTGAAGGACCAAATTGGCGACCAGAGGGTGGGTGAATGGGAGCCTCAAATTTCTTCTTGAGAAACGATGATCCTTGTCCCAAAAAATCACCCCAAAAGTGAAGACTCAAACAACCGGTGAGTTCATGACCTACGAATAGGTGGATACCCTAGGAGATGTCCTAGAGGTACAGCGGAACTACCGAAGAACCCCAAAACCAAGCGCCAAAGCAACGGGGCAAAACTGCACAAGCAAGCTCCTAGAACAATCGAACCTCCGATAACGGAACACCCCACTCCTATGGAGAAGAGGAAAGTGTTCGACCAAAACTACTTAGGCCAACTAGTGGCAAAAGCACCTTGGAAAGATCCTTATGAAGTTAGGAAACTAACGCAACAGACGGATCTCAAATCTGAGCTCGAACGCAAAAGATACGGTCGCTAGAACCAACGACACTCCAAAAGCGGAACACTTAACTCCTATGGAGAAGAAGGAAGTGTCTGACCAAAAATACTTTGACCAATGGTGGAAAAAGTACTTTGGAATGATCCTTAAGAAGTTAGGAAACCAACACAACAAATAGAACACAAATCGGAGCTCGTATGCAAAAGATACGGACGAAATCAGCAAAACTGTGCAGTCGCGCAGTGTCCGCTAGTGAACCGCGGACTGTCCGCTATTGAACCCCGGACAGTCCGGGAATGAGTCCCGGACAGTCCGCCGTTCAAAAATGAAAACAGCGACCTCGCTGCCCGTGAACAGCCCCGACCCCCGGACAGTCCGGGGATAAGTCCCGGACAGTCCGGGAATGCCCAGAAAGGCTAAAAACAGCCCGTATCAAACTCAAATTCGATTGGAACTCAACCAAATCGAACGGGGCTGCAACCAAACTTCTCCCAAGTGTTCTTCTACATGTTGGGAAGCTAATCCTAGGATATCATCACTTCAATCCAACTAATCCATGAGAAATCCGAAGAACACTAGAAAAGGGGGAAGAACGAAGAACGAACGCGATTTTGACCCGATCTACGAGCTCGTGAGGTTAGAGAAGAAATCCTTCGGTGGAAAGAAGGAGCTCACGACATAGAACAATCTGATCCAAACGGAATCGCAAATCTTCGCTCGGAGAGGGAGAACGAGGCAAATCTCCGGGAGGGGAAAAACCAAAACGCGAAGAACAAAAACGCGATTTGATCCAAATTTCAGCCAACAAAGAGGAGGGGAGAAATTGATCCTTGGATTCAGCGAAATGGATGATTGATTAAGCACTCAGTGTCGGGCTACAAGCCACAAATAGCAACACAAAGCTTGGATAGCAAAAAGCTCAAGAACAAGAGCCAACTCTCCTCCTAACCCTAGCCTTCTCTCACAAACACAAAATGAGAGACACCGTCCAAAGATATGGCTGCCCTAGCAGCCCCCTCATATATATAGGCGCACGTTCGAAGACCAAAACGCTCTTACATTAAGCACTCAACCCAAATACCCCCAGGGGTAAAACCGTCCAGTCCTAGCGATTTTCATCTGACGGCCACGCCCGCACGTCCGGTAGCTTCACCTCGACGTGACCTCCCTGATGCCGCCACGTGCCGTCACGTCGACCACCGCGCCTTCCTCATGGATAGCTTCGCCGCCGCGCCAGCCTCTCCATGCCGCCACGCGTCGACTGTCCTTTCGGACCACCCCCGGTTTTGAGGCCCAAACCGATAAACCCGCCAGCCCAGGTTTTGAGGCCCAAACCTGGCAAACCGTCCACCCCGAGTTTTGAGGCCCAAACTCAGAAACCCGCGAGCCCAGGTTTTGAGGCCCAAACCTGGAAACCGTCCATCCCGAGTTTTGAGGCCCAAACTCGGAAACCGGCCACCCGAGTTTTGAGGCCCAAACTCGGAAACCGTCGAGGGTAGCTTTTTGAGGCTCAGCTACCGAACCCGCACCGTAGACGGGATGTGGTTCTCACACCCCGACCACCGGCATCGATGCCGATGCATGTCCAGCCTCCACGTCGGGCACAACGCCTTTGCCTTCTTTCTTGACTCGGCCGACGGCACTTGCGCCGCAAGCAAGCCCGTGTACGACCTCCCGCCAAGTGCCACGACGCCATCGTCTTCCTCCCGACTCGGCCGATGCACCGCACATCCCCATGTGCTCTCGCTCGCCGATGCCACGTGCCAGCTACCACAGCTGGTCCTCTGGCCCTCTGGTCCGTCAGTCCAAGCCTCACGTCCGCCCTTCACCGCTCTGGGTACATCGGCATGGCACGTCCGCCGCACGACACGCCCATCCTTCACCGCTCCCAGTCTTTCGGCACGACACATCTCTACTTGACCTTCACCTCGCCATCGACCACTATATCCGAGCTCAACACCTGCACATCAACACAACCAAGAGACACATGTTGCACACCCACACACCAACACAGTAAACACACACAACTCAACACCACCGGTTAGTCATAAACATTAAACTCATAGCAAATAATGACTCAACCAGGAAAAGCCTCAAACCTTCCTCATTAAAGTCAATCATTCATCATATATGTTCTCAATCTCCCCCTTGATGAATGCATTGACTAAAAATAAAACCACAAAGGAAGGGTTTGAAGGCAAGCCTCATTCAAGTGCACAAAAGCCAAGCAAAAGCAAACACAAGGCTACTTGAGATGAGGAAGGGTCATGAAAACTCCAGGTAAAAGCTCTCTGTCCCGAAAGAAATGGGAAAAGCGGGCAAAGCCTCCACACAACCGAAGAGTCAAGATAAAACAAGAGTTTCATGAAATCCCAAGAGGTACTCGAAAACCAATCTCAAATAAATTGTCAAACAATCATCACAAAAGAAACCAAGGTACTTATCCACTTGGGTTCACTTGGGTCAAAATTTCAACCCCTTTTTCTCCCCCTTGATGATTGAATTGACAAAAACTAGACACAAGAGATGGTTTGAGATACCAAAACCAAAAACTTGGTCCCCAAAGACATGGGCAATGGCTCAACGCAACCTAGCAAAGGATCGGAGCAACAACTCATCAAAGAGCAAAACTCGATCACACAGAGCGAAAAACTTGGTTCCCAAAGACATGGGCAACAGCTCGACGCAACCAAGTCAAAAATGAGCTAGCCCTCAAGAAAAGGTAGAAAATGGCTCAACACCACTAGCTCAAGGCTCGATACCAATTGAGGCTGAAACAACGCATTAGAATGCAACCAATCACAAACAGCCAAGAATTGGTGAAAACAGCTAGCTCCTCAAGACAGAGGCACATAGGCTCGACGCAACTAGCTGAAGGGTCCATACCAATCGAAAATACCAAGCAAGGACTGCTAGTCTCTCAAGAGAGAGGCAACAACGGCCCAACACGACTAGCAGGCTCGATACCGATTGAGAAAAACCACAAGAGAAGCTCAACACTAAATGGAGCACAAACACTCGGAGCACGCGGAGAAGCAGCAAGACAAAATTGACTCCTCCTGAAGGCAAGCCTACACACAAAGGCTATACACCAAAGCTCACTATGAAGAATACCAAATGAAACACATAAAAGAGCTATACCAATTGAAGAAGAACATAAAAGAGCTAAACTCCCCCTAGCTCAAGGCTCTCCCCAAAATGCATGACTCTCGCCTGTGTGCCAACACATAAACTCCCCCTTGCAAACAGCTTCTCCCCCTTAACAAAAGGGAACATGCTGAGGGGTTTTGACATTTTTCACAAAGTTGACAAAAACACAAGACAAGTCATCAACCAAAAACATATGGGGGCTATGAGAAGCATTGAAAGTGGCCACAAAGTGTATCGGAGCTGGGGGTATGTACACTAAGCTAAAAATGCATGATATGCACAATGCAACAGCTTCAAGTGTATAGCAATCAGAATGAAAAGATGCTCAAAAGGGTGCTGTCCTAAAAGTGTAGCGATCAATACAAATGCTAGCAAAGGCTCAAACTGATCAAAAGAATACGAAATATGAACAATAGAGCATATGAGCAGTTTTAAGCCATTCAAAAGGAGTTCACCACTAAAATAGCACTAAGCATGAAAAGACAGGAAATCAACCAAGTGCTAACTCAAGTATACAAGGTGAACTACCCCTAGCAAAGTTCAATCATCATGCCATAGAATGAAACATCGACTTGTGTCATTATCAAATTTTATCGGAATTTGCAGCGGTATTAACACAAGTTCAAATTAAAAGCATGTGATTGCGAGAGGTTGAAAGCATGATCATTGCCTAACTTTTCAACCGGGCTAAGCCTATGCAAGAAAAGCAATCAGAAGCTTAAAGCACCGGTTTCGGTCTTACACTACACGGCTCAATTTTAACTCAATTATGCAATGAGAAACAGTCTCGATACCGTGAGGTGCTGACACATGCAATCCCATCTCAATCTTTTCATTTCACTTAGACTTGGATCAAATTTTAAGCACAAGGTAAATATGAACAATCCAAGCAAGTGAATGACTCAGTGCAAGAGACATAGCAACCTAGCATACAAAAGATAGCACAAGTGATCTCAACACATTCTACCCATGCTAGTTGCCACTCTCAATGGTGAACAAATTAAAGGTTTCATAGTTGATTAAACAAGTTCACCATTTGCAAAAATAGCTTAGCTCATAACATGTATCAAGTGATCAAAAAGAGCCTAAGCTACAAGCATCATCATGAATAATCAGGGCATACCAAAAAGAGCATAATCTCATTCTCATTACTCTAAACATGAAGCTATAAAAAGCACTAAAATACATGATGAGATGCATGCAAAAGCTAGTCTATCGAAGGACAAATCAAAACTAGTCTAAAAAGGAAAACCCAAAACAAAAGGGTATCAGAGAAGTCCAACTGAGATACAACAAGCAAAATGCTTCCCTAACTAAAAAGGGAAACACACACCAAACTCACAAATAAAGAGCCAAGAAACGCTCAAGCGACAGCTAGCAAGATCCACATCGAAAAGACCACACAACAAAAAGAGGTCAATGAAGAAGAGTACCAAAACCCAAACTCAGAGGTGTGTCGGGGGTACCTCATGAAGAGCATGACCGCCTGTTGGTGTGATACCCGAGGGGACACCTGAATCTGCTGAACTCCGGGGCGCCTGCCTTGCCGAAGTCGTCTCCCCCTCGCCTGATGCTGTCGCTCCCACAGGTGCAGCTAGTGCTCGTTGGAGAGCTGCTCGAACAGAACCCCAAGTTGTGGCAGAAATGGGATCGGGTCCGTGAGCGGAAATGCCCTCTCCAAGCTCCTGTTCGCCTGCACACTCAACAACAGAAGGAGACACAAGGCATTGTCTCATCCAGTGTGACCTCAAGGTCTCCACAAAGCGGTTAGTCACATAATAAGCATAAGGTGAGCACTCAACAAAAGAGGCCTACCTATGAATGATACCGCAAAGAGAACTGAACTCAAACTAGTCAAGACTACCATGCAGCAGGGATAAAGCACGTATAGCAAAATGCAACCTAAAGACACGATCAACCAAACATAGCCTAAGCCTCAACACATGCTACAATGCAAGATAGTGATAGCAATAGATCCAAAAGCATGTAACATGATATAAAATTGTGGAAAGGCTAGTGCTCAAACTAATCATATCAACAAGATACATGTAGCTAACCAAAACTAGCACCTGAAAAGTGATACCTAATGAACATCATACCTCTACATGTAAAGCCCATGGAGAAGTATGGTAAAGCATGGCATAAGTTCATGAGGATCACAGACTAGCATGAAAGTGACTAATCCACCAGGTTATACACAAAGCTAGCATGACATATGGTATACAGGGTAGCACATGCTAGACAAACACAAAACATGATACAAAAGAAAATTTACATGTAAGAACTATACAAGTGAGCACATGAAAGTCCATCTCATACCACAAGACATAAATCATGGATGTACAAGGTATGAGTGTATGTGAAAGCTCACCAAACTGCAAAAGCCTCTTTGGAGGCAAATCTAAGCGGGGTGTAGAGAACCATCAACTCTTGATCACATCTAAAAGATCAAGCTCCATCAGGCGCTTGTTCTCCACCCCGCGTCCTCATATCTACACACAAGAGGACAAAGCAACCCGAGTCTTGGATCCCGAAGGGTTAGCAAGCATGTACTTGGGAACCCAAGACTTGGTCACGAATCTCAACTTATCATGTGGGTTAGAATGATGCAAATGTTGGTTCAAATGCAATTTTGAAACACCCTTGGAAGCATTCCTCAAAGGACAACTCGAGGAGAAGAACGAGTCATACCATGGGAAAAGAGGCAAACATCTTCCAAGGTTTTTGTAGAAGACCAATAGAAGCACCATGAGAAGCATGACGTGGACCAAGAGAGAAGCACTAGAGGCATGTCCACGATCATGACCTAACCCACTAGAAAAGGAGTCATAAAACCCATCAACGAAGAGGGGCTTCTTACTAGGAGCACAAGCGTTCATGCCATGAGAAGGGCTATGAACCACCAACTTCCTAGAAGAGAGAGCTTGGCGCAAGCGTTTGGCACGCCGATAGCAAAAGCTTTCTTGATGCCCATCTTTCTCACAAAAAGATCAATGGTACAAAGGCCTATCGGAAGACACACCATTCTCCGACAAGTGAGAAGTCCCTTGGGACTTGGAACAAGAAGCATCAACGTTCAACTTGGTGCCAACACTAGGAGCACACGTGCCATGGGAAAGGCTACGCGGCTTCCTAAAAGCCTTAGCTCGAATACGTCGCTCGTGTTTGACACGGCGGAAACAAAAATCGAGTGAATGCCCATCCTTCTTGCAAAAGGTGCAATGGAAAATCGGATTGGGAACACGAGTCCCAAAAATGTGAAAAGCACCCTTGTCAAGAGAAGTCCATTGGATATTACTCGAAGAAACAGCAAGGTTAGGAGTAGCTATGAAAGAGCTATCCGAAACCTTGGCACTAATGCTACAGTCAAAAGACTCACGCACAACACAAGAACCCAACTCCGGTTGCAAAGATGCAAAATTAGAAATATCAACATCGGAGTTGCAAGAAATGCGTGACTCAAAAGACTTAGCACAAAGACTCTTGCATCTTCTGGCTAAAACCTCATTTTCAAACATGAGGCGATCACAAGTACCACAAGGAGCATGTTTCAGATTGTCCATCTCCTCTCTAATGCACTTGACATATGTGGTACGCAAGAGTTCATTTTCTTTTTCAAGGTTGGCACTCATATCATTGTGCTCAACCAACTTGGCGCTCATATCATCGCGCAAAACTTTCAAAGCCAAAACTTCTTTTTCCAAATCAATGCATGATGTGCACATGAAATCGGTGGAAGAAACATCACCATTCACATCAAGCAAAGAATCATGAGTATCACTAGAAGCATGGCAAGCATTTTTATTCAAAGAGCATGAGCTACAAGGCCTAGCATTTATCTCATCAATTTCAGCCCTAGCATGCTCAAATTCATCTACACATGTGGTGTGAGTCAATTTAATTTATTAATTTCAGCATGTAAAGACTCACAAGAAACACATGGTAACAAAGCATTTGACTTATGCAAGGCTATTTCCATTTTAGCACAATCAAGATCCTTGCGTAAGTCAATGCAAACTAGACATGGTTTGGAAGCATTTGATTTCAACAATTCATTCTCAGATTTTAAGCTAGCAAGAGAAAAGGCTAGCTCATCATTCTTCCTAACCATGTCACTACAAGAGGTGCAAGGTAAATATGCACTAGACTTCCAATGAAAAAGGCCACATTTTAACCTAGTGATGGAGCAATTCAACTTCTCAATCTTCCTATGCAAGGTATCACAAAGCTCATCATATAAACGTTATCATCACAGCAAGCTTCATATCGTTGGACAAAATCCCAAGACTAGCAAGAAGTGTACATTTCTTGGCCTTGCCAAGTTCACGAATACGATCCTCCGTTGAATGCTCATCATCTCCTAGGAACTCCAGCAAAGCATCCACCTCACGTTCTGCCTCAAGAGCCGCACTCCTCCTTCTTCCGGAAATGTCATCCTCAATCGCACGTCCATGATTCAAACCTGAGGACAAAGACACACTGGAAGAAGAACTAGATGCCATTTCCAAAAGCACTGTTAGTGTTAGCCAAACAAAAGCTCAACACCTCGACAAACCACGTCGGAAGCCAAACCACTCTAAAAGGTCGCCTTCGCGGATCCGGAACCGGTTAAGGTAGAGAGATCCTTAACTGGCTCCAATACCAATTGAAGGACCGAATTGGCGACCAGAGGGGGGGTGAATGGGAGCCTCAAATTTCTTCTTGAGAAACGATGATCCTTGTCCAGAAAATCACCCCAAAAGCGAAGACTCAAACAACGGTGAGTTCACGACCTACGAATAGGTGGATACCCTAGGAGATGTCCTAGAGGTACGCGGAACTACCGAAGAACCCCAAAACCAAGCGCCAAAGCAACGGGGCAAAACTGCACAAGCAAGCTCCTAGAACAATCGAACCTCCGATAACGGAACACCCCACTCCTATGGAGAAGAGGAAAGTGTTCGACCAAAACTACTTAGGACAACTAGTGGCAAAAGCACCTTGGAAAGATCCTTATGAAGTTAGGAAACTAACACAACAGACGGATCTCAAATCGGAGCTCGAACGCAAAAGATACGGCCGCTAGAACCAACGACACTCCAAAAGTGGAACACTTAACTCCTATGGAGAAGAAGGAAGTGTCTGACCAAAAATACTTTGACCAATGGTGGAAAAAGTACTTTGGAATGATCCTTAAGAATTTAGGAAACCAACGCAACAATGGATCACAAATCGGAGCTCGTATGCAAAAGATACGGACGAAATCAGCAAAACTGTGCACTCGCGGACTGTCCGCTAGTGAACCGCGGATTGTCCGCTATTGAACCCCGGACAGTCCGGGAATGAGTCCCGGACAGTCCGCCGTTCAAAAATGAAAACAGCGACCTCGCTGCCCGTGAACAGCCCCGACCCCCGGACAGTCCGGGGATAAGTCCCGGACAGTCCGGGAATGCCCAGAAAGGCTAAAAAACAGCCCGTATCAAACTCAAATTCGATTGGAACTCAACCAAATCGAACGGGGCTGCAACCAAACTTCTCCCAAGTGTTCTTCTACGTGTTGGGAAGCTAATCCTAGGATATCATCGCTTCAATCCAACTAATCCATGAGAAATCCGAAGAACACAAGAAAAGGGGGAAGAACGAAGAACGAATGCGATTTCGACCCGATCTATGAGCTCGTGAGGTTAGAGAAGAAATCCTTTGGTGGAAAGAAGGAGCTCACGACATAGAACAATCTGATCCAAACGGAATCGCAAATCGTCGCTCGGAGAGGGAGAACGAGGCAAATCTCCGGGTGGGGAAAAACCAAAACGCGAAGAACAAAAACGCGATTCGATCCAAATTTCAGCCAACAAAGAGGAGGGGAGAAATTGATCCTTGGATTCAGCGAAATGGATGATTGATTAAGCACTCAGTGTCGGGCTACAAGCCAGTCCTAGCAACACAAAGCTTGGATGGCAAAAAGCTCAAGAACAAGAGCCAACTCTCCTCCTAACCCTAGCCTTCTCTCACAAACACAAAATGAGAGAGACACCGTCCAAAGATACGGCTGCCCTAGCAGCCCCCTCATATATAGGCGCACGTCCGAAGACCAAAATGCCCTTACATTAAGCACTCAACCCAAATACCCCCAGGGGTAAAACCGTCTAGTCCTGGCGATTTTCATCCGACGGCCACGCCCGCACATCCGGTAGCTTCGCCTCGACGCGACCTCCCTGATGCCGCCACGTGCCGTCACGTCGACCACCGCGCCTTCCTCGTGGATAGCTTCGCCACCACGCGTCGACCGTCCTTTCGGACCACCCCCGGTTTTGAGGCCCAAACCGGTAAACCCGCCAGCCCAGGTTTTGAGGCCCAAACCTGGCAAACCGTCCACCCCGAGTTTTGAGGCCCAAACTCAGAAACCCGCGAGCCCAGGTTTTGAGGCCCAAACCTGGAAACCGTCCATCCCGAGTTTTGAGGCCCAAACTCGGAAACCGTCGAGGGTAGCTTTTTGAGGCTCAGCTATCGAACCCGCACCGTAGACGGGATGTGGTTTTCACACCCCGACCACCGGCACCGATGCCGATGCATGTCCAGCCTCCACGCCGGGCACAACGCCTTCGCCTTCCTTCTTGACTCGGCCGATGGCACTTGTGCCGCACGCAAGCCCGTGTCCGACCTCCCGCCAAGTGCCACGATGCCATCGTCTTCCTCCCGACTCGGCCGATGCACCGCACATCCCCATGTGCTCTCGCTCGCCGATGCCACGTGCCAGCTACCACAGCTGGTCCTCTGGCCCTCTGGTCCGTCAGTCCAAGCCTCACGCCCGCCCTTCACCGCTCTGGGTACATCGGCATGGCACGTCCGCCGCACGACACGCCCATCCTTCACCGCTCCCAGTCCGTCGGCACGACACGTCTCTACTTGACCTTCACCTCGCCATCGACCACTGTATGCGAGCTCAACACCTGCACATCAACACAACCAAGAGACACATGTTGCACACCCACACACCAACACAGTAAACACACACAACTCAACACCACCAGTTAGTCATAAACATTAAGCTCATAGCAAATAATGACTCAACCGGGAAAAGCCTCAAACCTTCCTCATTAAAGTCAATCAATCATCATATATGTTCTCACGACCTCAGCTAACAGAAAAGCTAGTTCAATTTTCTTTTCCCACTCTAAGTGGTTATCCCCCTTGAGAGGCGAGATATCTTTGACCATGTTCATCAGAATGGAACCTGAAAACATAGTTCAAAATATAGTGAGAACAGTATAAAAACATAGTAAATGAGTTGCTTTTATACATTATAACTAAATCACCGTTGGGCAGAAATAGAAATAATGCATAAACCTTCAATGGAACAATAAATTATAATATTATTATTTATCAACGTTGGTCAGAAAAATAACAACATCATAATCTCATAAAACATATTCCCTTTTCAAAATTAAATTCTCCCGTTGGTTTGAATTTAATAACAAAAATTTAAAATACAAAGTACGCAGCGGAAACAATTAACAATTTTTATATTTCATTTTTCTAGAAGCAATTAACATTCTTTAATATTCTCTGTGAAAAAATTTGTTGGAATAAATTTACACAGAAACTATACATTAAAAGCAATTCAATTTGTGAAAAAAGAAAATGCACACATTTTTTTTGTTTCACTAATATATGGATCAAAGGCCTGAACTAACCCACGGTGGCCCAAAAACGCGTCGCGCCGTCTCCCCCCCCCCCCTCGCTCCTTGGCCGCAACCTGGGCCTGGGCCACGAAAACGCTCCCCCCATGGGCCCTTTTGAGCCCGAGAGCCACGAGCCGTCCATCTAGATCGGACGGCTGCACGCGCATCTCAGCTCGGATAAAACCGGCCGCCAGCCGAAAAGCTAGGAAACCCTAGCCATTTTTTCAGCCAGGGCACCGCTCTATTCTCTGCGCACGCACCAGCACCTACGACGGCGGTGACCTGCACGGCAGCCATGGCGGCCCGACCGTGCGCCCTGCAGTCTGTTGACCCCTTCCCCTGCTCCCTCTACGCACAGCGCTGACCTGGCTGGCGTGGGCTCCATGGCCGGCACGGCCACCATGGCCGACACAGCCTCCATGGCACTGCACCGCCGTCGGGCCCGTCACCGGTTCGCGAGCGCGCCCTCTGGCTGAGCTCGCTGCCGTCAAGTGGTTTGATGGTGGTGCTCTCTGTGCATCTGACTGCCTCGGCGTGCTGACAACTCGGCCGGGCCCCCGCGTGCCAAAACGGCGGCGACGTGGATCTGTGCCGCGCGAGCGCGGTGATGGCCGACAAGGGCTCCAGGTAGGTGCCACAATCCGGATCCATGTAGGGTTAGGGTTTCATCTTTGTGACTATGCAGATCAAAAAATGATCCGTCTCTTTTCACCCCTTTCTCCCCCTGATCTGAGTCTAGGGTTTCGATTGGGATGTTGATTCTTGTTGTTCGGATCAAATCCGACCTGTCTTTACCCTCTTAGGGGTCATCCGAATCGGATGATTACTTTATTTTACCCTCTTAGTGTGGGGATATAGACCCCAGAGTACCTCATGATGGTACATGGACCGCACCACTAGGGGTCGTCCGACCCACATGATGAAGGCGTGCAGCACACGACATGCACCGCACAGCAATTGTAATCTAGATATAGTACCAACTCGGATACTTACCATGTAACTCTGTCCCTTCGAAATATCTAAGGAGGGGTAGGCTTCCTCTGAGAGGACAGATCACAAGTCACAAGTCAGATCCAATCAATACAACTCGACGCAGGACGTAGGGTATTACGCTAACCTAGCGGCCCGAACCTGGATAACCCACTGTGTTCATCTAGTTTGTCTTGCGTCAACGTCTGGGTCATCGTCTTACGCACCTTCCCCTCTAATCTACCACCTTGGGTATACCCCTAGGTGGACTATCGGAGATATTTCGCGACACTTAGGGTTTGGAGTTTGCTGTTCTGATTTGAAATCGGTTGCCTTTGCTTTTACCCTCTTAGGGTTAAAACTCGAGTCAGGATCCACTAACTAGTGAGGGCTTTGATACCATTGGTAGGACTCTAGGATCATCTAGCAGTAGATCTAGCCGGGTAGAACATTTCCAGTACATAAAACAAGGGTTCTTATACAGTACTAGATCAGATCCGAGGAGAGGAGTTCGTCTAGAAGTCATTACCGAGGTCGTGGGTGCGTCTGTCGGTGTGGCAGAGGAGGAGGAGCCGTCACCCGCCATGTCCGCCGGTGTCCTGGTGTCGTCAGCGGTGTGGGAGGGAGGCGGCGATGTCGGAGTCCGGCGGTGGTGGCGAAGCTGGACGTGGTCCAGCGCAGCGGAGACGAGGAATGGCGGCGGTGGGTCTTCCCGTTGCTGGCTGCGCCCCTCTCTGATCGGATTAGGGTATTTCGGTGGGGAAGGACGGCTCACGGTGAACCTCGTACTGAGAGCCGTCGGCCCCCATCCTCTATTTATTACGCAGTGCGATGGGGCCCCACCAGCCATAAATGGGCTGGGTGCCCCCGATCAGGGCGCGAGTACAAGGCCCAATGGCCGTTGGGCCTCTGGACAGAGAGATCATTCTAACAGGGAGTGCTAGCTATACTCGCCCATTTGGCCAATTATATATATTGTCCAATATACAAACACGCACACCAAATTTTATGTGCGAATTTATATTCGGATGAGAATTTTGTGTTCCTCGATCAAATAAACTACTCCCTCCGTCCCGATCAAAATGTCATTTGAGGAGTGAACACAAACACCAAGACCAAAGAGAATAGACCCTGATGCCCCTATATTATACTCATTGCTCTTTGATTCCCCATGGTACTATCGTTGTGGTCTTTTTTTTCAGCAAACACATCAGCGGAGCGACCCAAACGAGAGAGAGGAGGTGAAGGACAGGTCTGCAGTAGTGAAGGGACAGGTCTGCAGGCACAGGTGGAGAGTGGTAGCTGTAGGACTTGCACCTCAAACGATATTTTTACTAGAACAACTTTCCAAGCGTAAAACGACCCTTCCATCGGGACACAGGGAGTACATGAAAAATGTGACTATTTTTCTTTCCCCTGCCACCAACATGCTTCCTGTGACACAACCTCTCAAATTACCCTTACCCTTACCCTCATCCCAACCTTCCTAAGGCAAGTATATTATTTTATAAGAAGCACTGGAGTGCTTTTTTTTTGGAATCTCACTGGAGTGCTATATAATCCTGAGACGACTGAACAAAACTATATATACAATGTTTCTCTTTTTTGTTATCATAATAACTCAGAGTTCCTTAATTAATTTGTGCACAACAAAAGAAATGTTGTGGATCAGATGACAACAACAATCATATGAGGTGGTTTTTTTTGAAAATAATGACATTTTTCTTTCACATTCCTCTCTTCCCTCCATATCATCAAAATCTTACATGATATACTATATATGAGAGAACTTACAAGACAACTAAGGTGTACCAATGTTGTACTTGCACTTATTAGATTATCATGGCGCGGAAACAAGTGTGTGAAATGTTTGCTTTATTATTTGTTCAGCATGGATGCATGAACACACACACACGCATATATATATACATATATATATATATATATATATATATATATATATATACTTCCTCCGTATCAAAAATAGAAGTTGTTTAGGACAGCGACACAGTCTTCAAAAGCATAACTTTGACCACTTGTTTCTTTAAAAATATTTGTTG
This sequence comes from Coix lacryma-jobi var. lacryma-jobi, assembly GCA_009763385.1. Taxonomy (NCBI): domain Eukaryota; kingdom Viridiplantae; phylum Streptophyta; class Magnoliopsida; order Poales; family Poaceae; genus Coix; species Coix lacryma-jobi. Next base: position 44,009,913 of record CM019826.1, read on the forward strand.
TAAAGTGGTATATGTATATTTTTGTGAAAGTACTTTTTCAAGATAAATTTATTTATATAATTTTTACATCTCTAAACTCAATAATTTAAAAGTTAATTATTTATGATTTATATTCCCAATGTTTGATCCAAACCTTCTCTGAAACGACTTCTATTTTCGATACGGAGGGAGTATATATCTCAATGACCTTTAGAGTACTTCTTTAATTTTCTACCACATTGTGGCAGTCTTTATTTGGCTTTTGAGAAGCATGAAATCTCTTTCCTACGTACTCTCTCTGTTCTAAATTATAAGTCGCTTTGACTTCTTTTTACATTCATTGTACTATGCATCTAGACATATATTATATCTAGATATATAACAAAATGAATATACCGAAAAAACCAAAACGACTTATAATTTGGAACAGGGAGAGTATATGTTAACCCTAGATATAAAAACAATCAAGAATTAGAGACCCTTTCCTGTAGCGAAAATAAAGAGCAAGAATTAGGTACGAGTAAATGAAGAACCTAGCAATTCAAGGTTCTCAAAAAGAAAGAGCACCGGCCGGGATCAGGACCGAAAAAAAAAAACAAGACCCTGAAAAGCACAAGACGGCCGGATGAATGCAACGTCAGAAAGGCAAAGAGCGTTGTCGCCATCTGAAGAGAAGCCTATGTGGTGGTGGTGGTGTGGTGAGAGCGATCGAGGGGAATATATGTGTTGGTGTGAGTGGTGCAGTGAGTGTGTAGCATTTGCTTAATTATTGACTCGATCGTTTCGCCGATCGATCGCGAGTTGACGCAACTATATACCATGTGTGGATCCTTGTCCACATATATGTCGTCGGTGGCCCACCGTACCACACTCGCCGCACCCATCCATCCATCTGCAAATTGCATGCTAAAATATGGTTTTGGAATTCAGGGTCTGGTCTGGTATATATTCAGTGAACTTGCTTTGCAGTCCATGAGTCTACTTAGCTTGATCCGACATATAGGCACCGAAAGCTGTAGCCCTAAATATCTTTGTTTAGATTATTGGGTACCTGCCCTGACGATGCCTGATGGCCTGATGGGTGAACGATGGTTGAAATGTACTAGTAGATGGATCCATGCATGTATTACCCTGTGTCTGCATGCTACGTACACATCATCAACTTTAGTTTTGAACATGAATGAGCACGAGCTTGCGTCTGGTGGAGACGACGACACTAGTCGTATTAGTCGGGGCCACTGCCATTGGCGGGCCCGGGACGGATGGATGGCCGGGGCCGTGGACGACGCGTCAGCCCAACTCAGTGCTACCTAATTTTAATTTTAAGATGAATTAATAGACGATATGTATAATGATTTTTTTAAAGTTATCTCGTAGCAACTTATAATTTCTTAATTTATGGATAGGATAAAAATAAACTGTGAGTTGCATAGCAACAGCAACTTATATAATGAGAAGAATATAGTTGTCTCATAGTTTTAAATTTTAGTTCATGAGATAGTTGTTTTGGCGAAACAATGATCTCTTCTTCTCTCGTCTCTCTTTTTCCACGTAAGAAAAATACTATATAGCCCTATATAAAATGATGTATGAGACAGCTGACGTGTAGTAACAATATACCTGCCCTTACAGGGCTAGGCTAGGCTACAACGACAACACAGCGGCGGAGTGGGAGATGCGTCACACAAAGACGAAAGACACATGCGTGAGTACAGACTGCAAGAACCACCGCTAATACAGACAGCCAGCCAAGCCACTTATTACCTCCTCATGGCCGGCTCAGACCTCAATCTCATCCACGGCACACCGACGGCGGCGATGATGCAGCATGCATGAGCATGATGCGTCCTTTTCGTTTGTTTCAGCATCCGTTGTTGGTGAATATCACCTGTGCGGTTTCCATTGCCAATTGCCATTGCAACAGGCTGGCTGCGTAGTATACGCCGCCTGCCCTGGTCGACGGCGGTGCCGCCGCCCATCTTTATGACTCGGACCACACTGTCTGTCACTCACAACCGGACACTTATCCCAGCTATACAGTCTCGATCGCTCACGTGCTCTTGGAGCTTCTGCGCCTCTGCCATGTCATGGTGTCCTTCAAAGGGGCAGCAGCAGTTTGCAACTTTTGCAAGGCCGACACCAACGGCTCCCATCCTGCATTAGACTAAGGGTATGTTTGGATGGGATTATAAAATCCATTCTTGATAAAAAAGTAATCTCTTGATGCTTCTTTGGGTTACATGTGTGTTAGAATCTCCTAAAATCATATAGTGTTTGATTGGAAAGGATTATGAGATTCCGAGATTTTCTTTTTTATCCGGACGTACAGATTCTTAAAATCTCTGGGTATCTAAACGGAACCTAAGGCAAACTAGCCAGTACTTTGACTCAAAAAAAAAAAAAAAAAAAAAAAAAAAAAAGCTAGTGCTCATGGAGTATGGATCTAGCCATCTAGGCGTTAGTTCGTATATTTGCTACGTCAGTTGTTAAGAGTAATGTCCAATTTATCCCCTAGACTTATCGTCCAATTCTAAAAAAGTCGCCCCCGAACTCTACCAAACAATAATTTACTCCCTCAACTTTCAAAATTAGATAAAACATCCTCTTTGGCCATTTCAAAGTGGTTTTGCTAACATGACAGTGAACCCACATGTTAGGTGGTTTCCCCCTTTCTTTTATATAAAAAACCATATTTTTTTATATTAAGTTGGATGAATACAAGTTTCATATAAAAATATGTATATATCGATATGAGCTACAACTTTGTAACTGACGAATTTTTCTTGAGATATTTTAGAGGCTCAAATATTTTTTTAAGTTATCAAATTTGAAATTCAATTTTTTTAATCTTTTCAGATGTCCTATAGAGTGTTGAATAATCTATACCAAAGTTGTAGCTTTTATTAGTGTGATATATAACTTTATTATTGACAACTTTTTTATATCTAAGATCATTTAGAGGCCTAAATATATTTTTAAGTTTGATTTTTTTTTATTTTACAAAACACCTTGGATATTGACATGATTTATACCAAAGTTGTAACTCTAAATGTTATTGTTGACGTCGGAAGCAATCCGAATCACACACCAGCAGAGCTAGAACGCCTGAAGAGGTTGCAGATCAACCAGAGACAGCAAGGACCCCAGCTAAACTGACGAAAACCGATCTAGAAACCTAAGTCGATCTAGGGTTTTAGGCCCTTGTGTTGATAACTCTAGAACTCCTCCCGGGAAGACCCGTCGGGGAGAAGCACGTAGAGGTTGTTCTAGGACCAGCAAGGCCGCCTAGAACGCCGTCGAGTCTCGCCGGGAGACGCGCCGAACATCAGGGTAGAGGGAAAAAGGTAAAAGGGATGGTAGATTGATTTGATCGATTGGTGTTGGATGCCTCAATCGGCCATGATCCTCTCATATATATAGAGGGGGTTGGTCTTATCCCAATAGAAAACATCTCTAGATACGATCTCCAAGTTTCCTATCTGGACTCTATCAAATATAGAATCCAATCCGGGCGCAACAAGGTAACCCTGATCTTGCCAATCCTTAGACCGACCAGATCGGTTTAATGGGCTTTATCAGCCCATACTGATCAACAAATCATCGTTACAAGAGAAGGATCCACATATTAGCACCGGACTTATCTTTCGTTATAACCATGAAGCTTCCGACCAGGGCCACCTGGTCGGTCATAAAATGAGTGATCGGAAACCCAAGAATGATCAGGCCCATCTAACTTAAAACACCCGATCCTTGAAAAGGACAAATTCGACTCTAATATTATAGGCCGAATACTTCCTTTAAATTCATTTTACCTTTGACACTTTTGAGTGTCAACATATGCCCCCCCGTTTTTAGGTGATCCTTAGTAGAACCTAAAAACAACCGAATATCAACGATGTCCAACTCATCGACTATTCGATAATTCACTACTGGAGAACAGGCCTTTAGTCCCGGGCCATTTTGGCCTTTAGCCCCAGGCATGGAGCCGGGGCTAAGGAATCGGGACTAAAGACCCGACCTTTAGCCCTGGTTCCCCGCCCCGGGGTTAAAGGGGGGACCTTTAGCCCCGGTTGGTAATACCAACCGGGACTAAAGAGGTCTCCAGCCGAGCCACGGTTGCTGGCTTCTTTAGTCCCGGTTGGTATTACCAACCGGGGCTAAAGAGGACGTCTCTTTTTTCTTTTTTCTTTTTCTTTTCTTTTCAATTGGTTATTGTTTTTAGTTTTACAATTACATTAGGGTTTCTAATACGTATTCTTCGCTGCTAATATATTCCATTAGGGTTTCAAATTCGTATTCTTCGCTGCTAATAAATATATATAAACACATAAAATTTACAATTACACATAAATGAAATATGAAACTATATATATTATAGATCGAGCTATACATATGTACATAAAATATATGATCCATCATGCATCCTTAACTTGATATTTACAACACAAATATTGTTCCTGACTTAGAGGTCATACAAGTGTTCGTCTTGGTTTGGCTTCATTGGTTCATCTTTGTTAAACCAATACTCGGTGCCATACTTAAGGACATGGTCGTTAATGAAGCCCGTGATGGTCTCTTGAATTGCTTTGAGGCGGACCTTATCCATCACCTGGTTCTTCAACCATGTCTCCTTCAATTTGGATTAAAAGAAAAAGAAAGTATTAGCATACATAATATTTATGTAAAAGCAAAAAAATGAAATAAATTCATTTACATGTTACGTACTTGCTGACTCTCTAGAGGAGTTCTTTTTTCATACACCATCAGGAACTTGCAAACATAGTACGCACATAAATTGTTTCCCGGTGACTGCCGTAGAACCCACTGTACAAGATATAAAAAGATTACTCTCGGCTGAGCGTGCGTCTGCTGAGTGATGCTAATGAAGGTAAAGAGGCGGGGAGGTAGCACAACTTACATTTAGTCATAGAGGATCAGGAAGTTGCGTTTTCTGATCCGGACGGTATTTCTGAACAAACCAAGCCCAAACCCTGCACAATATATATAATTGGATTGTTAATTAACTATTGCAGAGTTAAAGAGCAGGAATCAATATTTAAAGATCACATTTACCCTCCGATAATATCTATCATATCTTGGTAATCTTCTTGTGGTTTTCTCAGAGAGTCATAGATTAGCAAACGACTTTCGTGGAGATCGATCACAATTAGTATCCAGTGAAAACTGCATTTATATTTATAAGTCAACACATATATCTTTATATCAACCTATAATAAAATGTGCATATGATAACAAAACTCATCTAAAGTTGTAGGGGAATAGTATATATCTTTTGTCCCTTTGGTTTACGAAGAACCTCCGCAAATTCCTCTCTGTTTGAGTTTTCCATGCATCCGAGGAAGTATTGCTTGGGTGCTTGAATACGATATATGGATCGATGAAACCAATCTCCTTGTCATTTTTACGCCTTAGTTGTCTCATCATGTTTCTGCATATGTTTAGAAATGCTTGCTAGTGTGAGGATAATTACTTATACATATACATAAGCTAAAGTGAGATTATTAAAAGAAACAATCACTTACAGGCAAAAGCAGCTGACGAGAGATTTGTCTAGAGCGTCCATGTGGCAGAGCTGATGTAACTCATTAAACTCAACATATATTATGTCATCACCATGAAAGTAATCATGGTCTCTAATTCTAACGCAAATATAGTCATCAGCTTTCTGCCACACGCCGGAGGTAGGTACACTGATTTAGCAAGTGCATTTGCGTACCAAGATCCCTCAGGGCCGCTGCGTTGTATAGACTTTGACCATATACATATGCCCTCTGCCATTTATCAACTTCTGGAGCACTTATGATGCCTGCTTCTTCAAGTATGTTTTCCACATTTAAACCAGTTTCCTCGAAAAATTTGAGCAGTTGCTCAGGATCAACGTCTCCATATGTTCGTTGTATGATGTCCATGTTTGTACCGTATTCATTCCCAACAGTTAGATCCGACACTGATTGTTGTGTTTGTTCCCTGAGCTGTGGGACACCCTTTCCTGCTCTCTTCTTTGTCTTCTTCGCCTCCTCAATTGATTTGCTGAGCGTGCGATCATAGTCTGATTTTGGCAAAGCCTTACGGGCAGCACGTACCTTTTTCTGGTGAGCGTCCACAGTTTGCCTTAGTTTTTCAGGACGAACAAAAAGGTACGGCTTCTCTGGGTTTCGCTTTGCTCGAGTACTAGCAACGACAGCGTCGAAGAACTTGTTCAAGTCTTTTGTGCTACAGCTTCAGTCTCCTCATCGGTCATGTCATATGGAAGTTTTGTCATCTTGGGAATGGCCGCTGGTTTTCTCACAGAGGCTGTCTTTCGGAGGTGGTGGGGCTGACGCCTTTGTTTGTGTGACAGGCCTCTTCTTTGTTGGCGGTGGTGGCGGTGTTGGAACCCGCCGTGGAGATGGGGCAGGTGGGGTGGCGGTGGAGCCCCTGTGGAGGAGATCTGTGGAGGAGATGGGGGGCCGTGGCAGTGTTGGATCACGCCGTGGGGGAGATGGGACCGGTGGCGGTGTTGGATCCCTTCGTGGAGGAGATGGTGGGGCCAGTGGCGGTGATGGATCCCGTCGTGTTAGATCTTGATCATCATCGCCCGCAACACTGTGATCATGTGGTGAATGAATAATTGGACTAAGGTTGGGGGATGTCCTGCTGCGAAAACAACATGGTATATGAGTATCCATTTATACTATTAGCTCACCAATACTAATAACATTCATTCACTAATTTCATACACACCTAGGGTTAGGTTGTTGAGGAGGAGGAGGTGATGCACCAGGAATTATGATATAACGCTTGCGCCAACATATGAATGTCTTCTCCGCTTCCTAATGTCTTCTCGCCATCACCTCCTCTAATGTTAAGTTCAACATTGTTGTAACCTTTCACCACCCTATCCACCGAGACGCTAGCATATCCAGGAGGTATTATTGCCCCATGACATCTTGGTGTCTTCGTAGGATCGATAGGAGATACAACACCTATAGCCACCATGACTGTGGCATTCCCCTGTGGAATGTGCAGTTCACATGTTGTGAGAGGCTCGGTGATGTTGTGGCCGGGAAAGCGTAGTCCTGCGTCCGGGACCTCTGTGGAAGCGCAACTGCTTTTCATTTGATCAGGGAGGCTGATGTTGACTCCCGGCTCTGATGCAGATTGCCTTTGCATCGAACTTACTGCTAACTGCACTTGCCTTTTTATTTCCTCGTTCATTTTGACTTCAAGTGTTTTTTCTCGCTCAACTGCTTCACGAGCCGCAGCCTGTGACTGAAGAACCATTTCCTCTAACCTTTGCATCAGCTCTTTCCTCCTCCTTCTTTCTCGCGCAGCTTCTATAGGTCTCTTTGTCCGAGGGAAGGCATGCTCCCACGACAGCTCCCCATAGCCTCTGGTTCTCCCACCATGTTCCGGATTCTCCAGGGCGTATGTCAGCTCGTCCTTTTCTCTGTTCGGCTGCCACCTGCCACTGTCAGCCATTTCTCTTGCATAAGCAAATCTTTCTGCTGCTCTATGGAGTTTTTTGCCATACTGTATCCTTCCTGTCTGTAGGTCCAGGCTTCCTCCATGACCAAAAAACCAATACTTGGCGCGCTCAGGCCAGTTTATTGATTCTGGTTCAATGCCCTTGGCTAGCATCTCTCGTTCCATTCTTTCCCATTTAGGAATGGCACTCTTGTAGCCACCTGATCCCAAGTGATGGTGGTATTGTTTTTGTTGGGCATTCTGTTGGTTCCTTCTGACCGCCTCACCCTCTTCTGATTTCTTGAATTCTACAAACTCATCCCAAAATGGCCTCAACTTGACGTAGGCCTTAGTGTTGAAATCCGGAGTTAGATCCTTCTTGATAAATGTGTTATACAACTTCTTCCAGCCCTGGAATAGTGTTGCCATTTTCTTCATAGCCCACTCCCGAACTCTTTGCTTCAAATTTCTATCTTCTGTTTCAAGCGTGAAATGTGCAAGGACATCTTGTCAAACCAATTCCTTATCAAGATCTGAGACAAAACTTATATGAGGAGCACTTTTCTTTTCCTTCCATTCATGAGCACTGATCGGGATCTTATCCCTTACAAGGTACCCATAGTGGTTAACAAATTTTTGTGCATGTTCTCCAAGTACTTGGCCTGTTTCCTCGTTGAATTCCGAGATAATGTACCGGCCATCCAACGGCTTCTTCGGACCTCGTATGGTCCTACTCTTCCCGGTAGTCATTGTCGATCCGGAGGGCTACGTATGTAGGAACAGTACATTATAAATACATTTATAAATTGTTTAGAATTTCAGGTGCACATAGAGATTGTAGGTATACCTCGCCAGTATTTTCTTGCATGATTTCTTCATAATCGGCAAAGTATTGACTGCCATCATCTACTTCTTGATTATTGTTATCATCACCTGCTAATTCTTGATTAGCGCCGCTGTTGATTAAGTCGTACATTTCCTCCTCCATGTTGTCAACTGGGTCGGCCATTTCTGCGAATAACGTATATTCATAAAGACCATATTCATTTTTTATTTAACACTTTGTAAAGGTAACACGATCGATAATAAACACTTTGGGTTTGGGGATTAGGGTTTAGGGTTTGGGGTTTACGGTTTAGGGTTTCGGGTTTGGGTTTAGGGTTAAGGTTTAGGTTTAGGGTTTACGGTTTAGGGTTTGGGGTTTAGTGTTTAGGGTTTAGGGTTTCGGGTTTAGGGTTTGGGGTTTAGTGTTTAGGGTTAAGGGTTAAGGGTTTAGGCTTAGGGTTTCGGGTTTGGGGTTTAGGGTTTCAGGTTTGGAGTTTAGGGTTTACGGTTTAGGGTTTAGGGTTTCGGATTTGGGTTTAGGATTAAGGTTTAGGGTTTACAGTTTAGGGTTTGGGGTTTAGGGTTTAGTGTCTAGGGTAAGGTTTAGGGTTTAGGGTTTAGGTTTGGGGTTTAGTGTTAAGGTTTAGGGTTACGGTTTAGGGTTTGGGGTTTAGGGTTTAGGGTTTAGGGTTTAGAGTCTAGGTTTTGACAACATTAAAAATAACATATATGGGTTTAGGGTTTAGGGTTTAGGGTTTAGGGTTTTTAGGGTTTAGGGTTTAGGGTATAAATAAATGTTTACATATCATATCTAAGTGAACCAAAAAATATATATCTAAGTGATTATTCCATAAACATATATATGACCGATATAAATAAATGTTTACATATCATATCTTAGTGAACCAAAATATATATATCTAAGTGATTATTCCATAAACATATATACGACCGATATAAATAAATGTTTACATATCATATCTATGTGAACCAAAATATATATATATATATCTAAGTGATTATTCTATAAACATATACACGACCGATATAAATAAATGTTTACATATCATATCTAAGTGAACCAAAATATATATATCCAAGTGATTATTCCATAAACATATATATGACCGATATAAATAAATGTTTACATATCATATCTTAGTGAACCAAATATATATATCTAAGTGATTATTCCATAAACATATATACAACCGATATAAATAAATGTTTACATATCATATCTAAGTGAACCAAAAAATATATATCTAAGTGATTATTCTATAAACATATACACGACCGATATAAATAAATGTTTACATATCATATCTAAGTGAACCAAAATATATATATCCAAGTGATTATTCCATAAACATATACACGACCGATATAAATAAATGTCTACATATCATATCTAAGTGAACCAAAATATATATATCTAAGTATACACGACCGATATCACAAAGGACACACCATTGACGAGAGGACGACGACGGACGACGGTGAGGATGACGTCGCGGTGAGGACGACGACGACGGACGGCTGCGAGGATGACGTCGCGGTGAGGATGAGGGCGGACGGCGGCGAGGTCAACGCGACCAATCTCTTTTTATCTACATGTGTAAACATATATTTTGTTAGAGTAAAAACATATATATTTATTTTCTATATATATATATCATTTTATGCTTTTCTATAAATATATTTCTCTTTATATTTGAAGGACCGAGAAGCTACCCGAAAGCGACCAGAGGGGGGGTGAATGGGAGCTTCAAAATTTCCTTTCGGAAACTAGATGCCACTGTCCCAAACTCAACCCTAAAAGCGAACCCTAGAGCTTGCTAATGTCCACGACCCTAGATGTAGGGTGGATGCTTCCACGAAGCACAGCGGGACACTAGACAACCCTAGAAGGCCAACACAAAAGACGAAACTCGAGTCCAATCAAGAACGAACGAACCGCAAACGAAACGGCGCGAAACTGGATCGACCGGACTCTGCCTGCGTCCGGTCAGCTGGGACCGGACGCGTCCGGTCAGCCAAAAAACGGTTTTGGACCTCTCTGGAACTGACCGGACGCAGTGACTGCGAGCGTCCGGTCGATCCCGTGCGTCCGGTCACAAGCACGTTCGAGTAGTGAACAGGACTATGGGCGAGTCCGGTCACCACTAAACTCCAGCGTCCGGTCAGAGCAAAAACCAGAACACGCTCAAACCTTCAACGACCGGACGCGTCCGGTCAAGTTGTGACCGGCGTCCGGTCACCCCAAAACTGCACTGAAACTCCGGCGATTCAACCCGATCTCCTCCGAATCAAGTGCTCTAGGCTTGGGATTCGATCTGAGGAGTCACAAGGAGGTTAGTGAGCTATCTCTAAGAGATCATGGCTCGAACCTAACTCCAAATCGGTGAATCGAAGGAATTCGGGGAAGGAAGAAAAAGAGACCCGAAACTAAAACTTGATCGATCTCCTAGACCGTGAGGTTAGAGATGATTTCTTTCGGTGGAAAGAAGTGCCTCACGATCTAGAACAACTCAGTTCAAACGGAATTGCAAAAGATGAACCGAGCACAAAGATCAAGCGACGGGAAAACTCAAGGCACAAAGCAATCCGCGAAGAACATGATGAACATGAAATCAAAACGCGAATTGACACCAAGAGATGGGATCCAAGGTGAGGATACGGCCTCACTTCCTCGAATCAACAGTACACAGAGTGGAGTCTCTCTGCGGATCTCAACTAGCTAAAGCAGGGATGGAGAGTGGGAAAGACCCTAGCAAATGAAGGCACTAACTGAAAATAGCTAAAACTGAGATAGGGAGGAGGGTGTCTCCCCTGGACTACTTATACTAACCTAGCCTAAGTCTATTTCCTACTCTACCCCCTCTACTCTAATTACAGAGCGGGCCAGGAGAAAACCCTAAGGCTAATCTGGTCCACCCGCTGGTGGTAGGTAGATCCGACGGCCACGCCCGCACGGTCTTCCGCGTCGCCTCCACGCAACCTTCAGATCGCCGCCACGTGCCGCCACCACTCTGCACCCCGGTTTTGTGGCCAAAACCGGGAACCAGCCTTTTCCATCAGCCCCCCGGTTTTGAGGCCCAAACCGGGAAACCAGCCTCCAGCCCGAGTTTTGTGGCCCAAACTCGGAAACCCGCAGCGCCCGAGTTTTGAGGCCCAAACTCGGAAACCGGCCCACGCCCAGGTTTTGAGGCTCAACCTGGAAACCGTCACGCCCAGGTTTTGTGGCTCAACCTGGAAACCCAGCACCCAGGTTTTGAGGCCCAAACCTGGAAACCGTCCACCGTTGGTTTTCCCGGGCTCTACCAACAAACCGGCGTCGTAGAGGGGATGCACCGCCTGTGCACCCCTTCCACCGACATGATCGCACTTCTCCGCTTGTCGCTGTCGCAGGCTGCCAGCCACCACAGCTGATCCTCCGGCCTCCAGTCCATCAGTCCAAGTCCACGTCCGCCCTTCACCGTCCGATACATCGGCATGGCACGTCCGCCGCACGGCACGCCCATCCTTCATCGCGCCCGGTCCGTCGGCACGGCACGTCGCAACTTGACCTTCACCCGCCATCGATCACTGTCTCCGTGCTCGACACCTGCACAACACAAGCCAAAGAACATGCGCATCATCTCCGTTGACAATCACTCATCACACAGAGACTCGGCATACACCCATGTATCCGCAATCTCCCCCTTGATGAGTGCATTGTCAACTCCACAACAAATCATGAATAAGAAGAAGGAGGGTAGGAAGGAGTGAGAAGAGAAACCCAACCAAATGACCCAAAAGCTAACAAAAGCCAAAGAAGGTCAAGTGGATGAAGCGAAAACTTGGTCCCAAAGACAATGGGCAACGGCTCGACGCAACCCAGCAAAGCAAAGCTAGCCCTCAAGAAGAGGTAGAACAGGCTCAACACCGCTAGCAGATACCAATTGAAGATCGGAGGACAACAGAAGCAAAATGCTAGTCCCTCAAGATAGAGGCACAGAGGCTCAACACAACTAGCAAGAAAATCACTCCGAACCAATTGGAATTCAACCCAAACCAAATGGGAAAGCACACCAGACGATACCAATGAAAGCCAATGAAAAAGCTTATGAAAGCTCATGAAAAGCTAGGAACGTTTGCTAGTCCCTCAAGACAGAGGCAACGGCTCAACACAACTAGCAAACTCCCCCTCGACAAATGCATGCAACTAGGACAAATGATTCTCCCCTTAGTTGATCAAACACAGGAGCATATGATTTGCATAAATTTCTCCCCCTAGTTGAAAATGCACTTATCAGGCCAAAAGGTATCGGAGAAGCCAACTCCCTTCACATAAAACTCCCCCTGACACACAAGATCTCCTTCCAAAATGCCATATGAAGTCAAAATGCAAGTTAGGAGCTTCAAGTATATAGTCAAAAGAGTGCAAAGATTGCTCTAATCAGTATAGCTCCAACATCTCAATTAAGCACTCAAAATAGCAAAGGCTCAAACTGATCCACTTATACGAAATATGGAAGCATATGAGCATGTGAGCAGTTTTAAGCCAAAAGGATAGTCACCATCAAAATAGCACTAGACTGTATAGAAGGAATCCAAACAAGTGCTAAGCATATACCAAGGTGAACTACCCCTAGCAAAGTTCAATCATCATGCATAGGAATGAAGCATATACTTGTGATTTCAAATTCATATCGGAGTTGCAGCGGTAAAAGAATTCACAAGTTCATTTTTGGCATGTGATTGCGAGAGGTTGAAAGCTTGTCATTGCCTAATTCTCAACCGTGCGAAGCCTATGCCGAAGCAATCAGAAGCTTAAAGCAACGGTTTCGGTCATACACTACATGGCTCAAGTTTAACTCAAAGTGCAATGAGAAACACACTCAATACCATGAGGGTTGACAAGCAATCCCATCTCGATCTTTTCAATTCAACAATATGGTTCAGATTTTAAGCAAGTATGAACAACCAAGCAAGTGAATGACTCAGAATAGAAGAATAGCAACCCTAGCATATATATGAAAAGCAAGCAGGAATGGACTCAACACACCCTACACATGCTAGTTGCATATCTCAATGGTGAACATTTTCAGATTTATATATATTAGGCATAATTCACCATTCCAAAAATAACTCGCTCATAGCATGTAACAGTGATCAGAAAGAGCATAAGCTACAAGCATCATCATAAGTATCGGAGCAATACTAACAAGAGTATAATACATTCTAGTGAATATAGACATGAAGCTTCAGAATGTAAAATGCGTATGCCCGACACAAAACTGAAAGAAGGAAGATACCAATTGGAAAGACTCAAGAAACTCAAAAGAAAAGAGCTCAAAATAAAAGAGTCAGTCTGTACATCTCAAAATGCTCCCCCATCTAAAAGGGGAAACACACACCAAGCTCACCCCTACCTATTAAAGGTTGATTCGTCTAAAGGCTTGGTGAAATATCAGCCAATTGGTGATGAGTATCGACATGGCGAAGGTCGATATCACCCTTCTCCTGGTGGTCTCGCAAGAAATGAAAGCGCACAATCAATGTGTTGGTTTTTCGAGTGAAGCACGGGGTCTTAGCAACGCTAATGGCACTCGTGCTGTCACAAAGCAAAGGAACTCGAGTAAAGCTCAAACCAAAATCACGCAAAGTGGCCATCATCCAGAGTAACTGGGAACAGCAGCAGCTAGCCGCAGCAACATATTCAGCCGCCCGTGGTAGACTGAGCGACACTAGTGCTGCGAGAAGACCACGACACCAAGAGAAGATCCATAAACTGGCAAGTCCATAAGTGGACTTGCGCTCGGTGCGACAACAGCAAAATCAGCATCAGAAAAGCCACAAAGCGAGAGGGTGGAAGACAAGCAGAATACCAAACCCGAAACTCAGGCGTGAAACAAAGGTACCTGAAGATGCGCTTCACCGCTGACGGTGATAAGTGCGTGGCGAAGCTGAAAGCGCGCGCACAAGCACACGGCGAACTGAATGTCACGGCCGTGTCACGACGTCAGGTAGAGCAGCGATCCAATCATGCTGCGGTACTCATCTGGTCCACTGCTCTCCATGCCATTGTCGGCATCCAGGGCAGTCGTCGTCGACATGGGCGTCGGAAGAGGCTTGGCCTCGCCCATGTCGAACCGCTTAGCAAGTCCCTCGTGTACTTGCCCTGGTGCACAAACGTCCCCTCTCGGGATTGCTTAATTTGCACACCAGAGAAAGAAAGTCAGCTCGCCCATCATGCTCATCTCGAACTCCCTGCTCTATAGTATCTGCAAACTTGGCAACCAAGGGTGAGAAGAACCACCGAAAATGATATCATCCACGTAAATTGGACCAAGAGAGTATCTTTGCCTGGCCGGAGGAGAAAGAGCGTCTTATCTACACATCCGCATTTTAAAACCCTTAGCTAGCAAAAAGGTTTTTAATCTCTCATACCAGGCTCTAGGGGCTTGTTTCAAACCATACAAAGCTTTGTGGAGTTTAAAGACATGGTTTGGAAACTTGGGATTTTCAAAACCGGGGGGTTGCTGGACATAGACCTCCTCCTCAATGTAGCCGTTTAAGAAGGCACTCTTGACATCCATTTGAAAAAGTTTGAAACCCATGGATGCAGCATAAGCCAAGAGTATCCTAATAGCCTCCAAACGAGCTACAGGAGCGAAGGTCTCCTCATAATCTATCCCCTCCTTCTGACTATAACCCTTCGCTACAAGCCGGGCCTTGTTTCTCACAATGTGGCCCTCCTCTCCTTGCTTGTTTTTAAATACCCATTTGTCCCAATAGGTTTACAGTCAGGAGGGGAGGCACTAGAACCCAAACCCGATTTCGCTCAAAGTTCTCTAGCTCCTCATGCATGGCATTGACCCAATCCGGATCCGTCAATGCGTGTCCAACATCTCGGGGCTCAAAAGACGCAACAAAAGCAGAATGAGCAAAGTGCGAGATGTGCTGTGACCTGGAGCGAGTAACTCGCTCGTCGATGTCGCCGATCATCTGTTCAGGGGGTGCTGGCGCTGGATATGTCGTGGCGCCTCCCGGGAAGAAGTGACCTCCCCCTCAACAGTAGCTGGTTCCACCCCGGGTACAAAAGGTACCGCGCGAGGTGGATCCCATCCCACGCCCCCAGGAAGAAGAAGTGTCGGGGCCGTGAGTCGTCGTCGAGGCCGCTCCTTGCGGCACGCAGGTGGAGGGGGTGCTGGATCATCTATACCTTCAGCACCCTCGTCCTCGTCATCGAAAAGAGGCTCTCCAACCTCATGATCACCTGCACGCTCAAAACGAGAAGAGGGACAAACAAGAGTCTCGTCGAAGGTGACATCTGATGTCTCCATGACTCGGTTAGTGTCAAGGTTAAGTACACGATAAGCTCGAGTGTGAGTGCCATAACCCAAAAACACACCGTCAGAAGAACGAGACTCAAACTTGTCCAGGTTGCCTTTTTTCAATATAAAACAGTGGCAACCAAAGACTCTAAAATAACTCACCTTGGCTGGCGACCAAAACGCAACTCATAAGAGGTCTTCTTCAAAAACGCTCTCAGAAAAATGCGATTCGAAATGTAGCATGCAGTGTTCATAGCTTCGGCCCAAAGCGCCTAGAGTCCTATGCTCATCAAGCATCGTCCTGGCCATCTCAACAAGGGTCCGATTCTTCCTCTCTACAACACCATTTTGGGGTGGTGTATAGGGGGAAGAAAACTGATGCTCCAACCAAGGCGGTTACAAAACTTCTCAAAATCCGAATTTTTAACTCGGACCATTATCACTCCGAATAGCTCGCATCGAGTTCAAAGGGAACTCGTTCTGAAGACGCAAAATCAGATTGCGAGCAAATGAGAAAGTCTCGGTCTTCTCAGCTAAAAAGAAGACCCACGAATATCTCGAAAAGTCGTCAACAACAACCAAAACATACCACTTGCCACCAACCGAGCTCACCCGAGCCGGACCAACAAGGTCCATATGTAAAAGCTCTCCGGGTGGCGAGGTCATGACCTTAGTCACTGGATGGTGGGGAGCGGCAACCATCTTCCCATGTCTGCAAGAATGGCAAACTAGATCCTTCTCCACCGAAAGGTGGGCAATCCTCGGATTAGGCCAAGTGAGCTAAGTCTTGCAAGCAAGTCGAAGCTTAATGACCGAGCCTCCTATGCCACTTCCAAAGATCGGAGGAAGAAGGACTAGCCAAAGACAGCGAGAAGAACCAAACGACTCCGAGAAATTCGCGCAAAACTTTCCCAAAGGGCGAAATCAGACATACAAGATCGCCCTGAGGTTCTAAGATGCGACTAAGGTTCGGTTTAAAACGAATCTCATAGTCATCATCAAAAAGTTGCGAAACAGAAAGAAGGTTAAAATGCAGGTTAGAAAACAAGAGCAACATCGCGCAACACAAAGTGCTCATTAACCCGCACCGTCCCACGAGACAATACCTTACCTTACTATTGTCGCCAAAGGTTATGTACTCCTTTCCGGCGACCGGCTAAGGCTGAGAACCACTTGGTGTTCCGGTCATGTGCCTCGAACAACCGGAATCCACCAACCAAACGTCCTCCAACCGTCTTACCTACATCAATAGAAAGACATAGGGTGAGCATACGGTCCAACCACTGGGGTTAGTGAAATAAGGGTAATCCGACCAGTGTTGGGCCGGCTGCTCAAAAGAACGGTTAGCAGAAAAACCATTCCTAGCACGTCTACGAGGGGGAAGCGATCACCACGCTGAGGAAAAACGTGGTCCGCTGGGGAAGAAGCGCTCACCGCGATACCCAAACTGCGGTGGGGAAAAGCGCTCAACAAAGCCTCCGCCACGGGGTCCGTTACCTGCAAAAGCAGGACCCCGTCGGGCACGCTCTCTACGAGGTTTACGCCTAGGAGCCTGGGGCTCAACTGCTCTAGCGTCTCTCCTCGGAGCTCTCTCCTGCCTAGGCCTAACAAACTGAGGTGCTGGACCTCTAGGCCTAGTCTCCCTCCTCGGGGCTCATCTCCTGCCTAGGCCTGGGACCCTGACGTCCGGACCTAGCAGCTCTCCCCTGGGCCTTCGGTACATGTCCACCATGAGCTGGATGGTACATGTCCGAGTTCTCCATCTCCCGAGCCCTGCGCGCCTCTCTCTTGCGCCTAAAGCAGAACTCGCTCAAGTGACCATCTCTCCCACAAAAATCACACTGGTACCTCACCGCACGCACAGGGGGTTGTTGGTGACCAGGGCTGTGGGTGTGGCTCACTTTGCCTTTGCCTTTGGTGGCAACTCCTCACGAATGGGTGGCATAGCATCAAGCTTGTTTTGAGGTGGTTTGGCTTGGGTGCCCAAACTGGGTTCTTGGGAGGAACTTTAGGGGGTTCCTCAACCACACCATCTTGGGTGATAGGCTTGGCTGGCTCTTTGAGTGGAAGCTTGGCAAGTTTGGGAGTAGTGGTGGAATTGGGCTTCTCACATGGGTTCAGACCACTAGACTCTCCAATCTTCCCAAAACCTGAGAGATCAACACTCTGAGCAAAACCTACACCAGGGGCACCAACAGCTCGCCTGAATTGGGAGATCATCATCCCGAGCTGCGGCTCACTACTGGAGACCCATGACAAGATGGACCGAAGGTATGTGTTTTCTTCCTCGGTTTGCATCTTGCCATGCTTCATATTTGCAATCTCATCTCCAGGCCCTCACACAAAGCACACCTCGAGACACACGTGCTATCTGAGCTGGCCTTCTCTAAAGACTCAAGCTTGGCATTTTTCTCTGCCAATTCAGATTGCAAGACAGGACAAGTCTTGCACGCACCCAACAGCTGCGGCCTAGCACGGAGCTCATCCACCTCTCCAACCAACGCAGCATACTTACCTCTCAGAGTGAGAAGGTCAGTCATGTGCGCGGTGCACGACTCGCACTCCGCCTCCTCCGACACTACCACGGTGGACCGAGCGAACTCAAGCTCCTTCACCGTGTCCTCCCACTTTTGCCTAAACTCCTTGCGCTCTCTAGCGGCACGCCTAAGCAACTTATCTTGGCTAAGGAGGGCAGCAGTCAACTTCTCAACCTCGGAGGAAAGCTCGTCGTAGGTGAGAGATACCTGGGAGGTGTCGTCGTCGTCGTCGTTCCGAGGGGTACGCTCCGGCTCGCCGTCGACCTCATCGCCCAGCGCCATGGTGCAGAAGCCGTCACGTCGGCGAAGAAGAAGCAGAGGCCGTTCAGCTTGTCCTCGATCCTCTTCTTCTTCTCGGACTCGTCATCGCTCGAGCTGGCGGAGTCGTCATCGAGCCGTCGACGTCGCTGAGCGTGGCGAAGAATGCGCGCTGCTCAGCTTGCTGCTTCTCCAAGTACTTCTTCTTGATGTACTCTTTGTCGAAGCCGCCCCGCTTCTTGTGCCTTGGGGGAACGTGCTTCTCCTTGTACTTGGAGTCGCGCCTGTGGCCGTGATCGCCCTTCCCCAGATGCTTGTTCTTCTTCTTGGGGCAGTCGGGATGATGAAGTGGTCGGGGTCGCCGCACTCATAGCATCCCGTGCGTCCTCCTCGATGACGGTTCATGCGGTTGTTGTGGAACCGCGAGAACCGGTTGGCGAGCAAAGCCAACTCGTCATCTCCCAAAGACTCCAGCTGGTCCTCTGTCACAGAAAGAGAGAAGAAAGCGCAAAACCAGCTGAGGGGTTAGAGGAAGAGCCGGAAACCAAAGCCATGGACGGGCGAGAAGGATTTTCAAAAGAAGCCCTCGCCATGGCATCAATCTCACTGGACTTGAGCTTACTGAAGAGCTCGTCGCAGGTGAGGGTCTCATAGTTCGGCGATTCGATGATTGCCTGAACCTTGGAGTCCCACACCGAACGGTCAAGAGTGTGCAAAAGCTTCAAAGCACGCTCATGATCGTCAAATGGCAACTGCTCTCTGTTAGCCCTCATCCTGTTGACAATCACCTGAAAGCGAGCGAATAAACTTTCTATGCTCTCGCCAGGTTGATGTCTAAAGTTCTCATACTCTCGCTTGAACGACTCGTAGAGTCGGGTTTTGACTTGAGAGGTGCCCTCATGAAAACGCATGAGAGTGTCCCAGATCTCCCGAGCCGTAGCGAGGTGAGAAACACGATCAAACTCACCCATGCTCAAACAAGAGAAAAGAGCATTACGGGCTCGGCTATTGGCATCGTGCTCATCGATCTGCTGTTGAGTCACACGAGCAGCCAAGACCACGTAATCAGGGGAGTTGCAAATATCCCAGATCGAAGCGCCCAAGCTCTGCAAATAGGCCGACATACGTATCTTCCAATACACATAGTTCGTCCCATCGAAAAACGGCGGTTTGCCCACGCCGCGATCCATGTCGCCTTCGGTGGATCTGGAACCGGCTAAGGTGGAAGATCCTTAACCCGCTCCGATACCAATTGAAGGACCGAGAAGCTACCCGAAAGCGACCAGAGGGGGGTGAATGGGAGCTTCAAAATTCCTTTCGGAAACTAGATGCCACTGTCCCAAACTCAACCCCAAAAGCGAACCCTAGAGCTTGCTAATGTCCACGACCCTAGATGTAGGGTGGATGCTTCCACGAAGCACAGCAGGACACTAGACAACCCTAGAAGGCCAACGCAAAAGACGAAACTCGAGTCCAATCAAGAACGAACGAACCGCGAACGAAACGGCGCGAAACTGGATCGACCGGACTCTGCCTGCGTCCGGTCAGGGACGGGCGCGTCCGGTCAGCCAAAAACCGGTTTTGGACCCTCTGGAACTGACCGGACGCAGTGACTGCGAGCGTCCGGTCGATCCCCGTGCGTCCGGTCACAAGCACGTTCGAGTAGTGAACAGGACTATGGGCGAGTCCGGTCACCACTAAACTCCAGCGTCCGGTCAGAGCAAAAACCAGAACACGCTCAAACCTTCAACGACCGGACGCGTCCGGTCAAGTCATGACCGGCGTCCGGTCATCCCGAAACTGCACTGAAACTCCGGCGATTCAACCCGATCTCCTCCGAATCAAGTGCTCTAGGCTTGGGATTCGATCTGAGGAGTCACAAGGAGGTTAGTGAGCTATCTCTAAGAGATCATGGCTCGAACCTAACTCCAAATCGGTGAATCGAAGGAATTCGGGGGAAGGAAGAAAAAGAGACCCGAAACTAAAACTTGATCGATCTCCTAGACCGTGAGGTTAGAGATGATTTCTTTCGGTGGAAAGAAGTGCCTCACGATCTAGAACAACTCAGTTCAAACGGAATTGCAAAAGATGAACGAGCACAAAGATCAAGCGACGGGAAAACTCAAGGCACAAAGCAATCCGCGAAGAACATGATGAACATGAAATCAAAACGCGAATTGACACCAAGAGATGGGATCCAAGGTGAGGATACGGCCTCACTTCCTCGAATCAACAGTACACAGAGTGGAGTCTCTCTGCGGATCTCAACTAGCTAAAGCAGGGTTGGGAGAGTGGGAAAGACCCTAGCAAATGAAGGCACTAACTGAAATAGCTAAAACTGAGATAGGGAGGAGGGTGTCTCCCCTGGACTACTTATACTAACCTAGCCTAAGTCTATTTCCTACTCTACCCCTCTCTACTCTAATTACAGAGCGGGCCAGGAAAACCCTAAGGCTAATCTGGTCCACCCGCTGGTGGTAGGTAGATCCGACGGCCACGCCCGCACGGTCTTCCGCGTCGCCTCCACGCAACCTTCAGATCGCCGCCACGTGCCGCACCACTCTGCACCCCGGTTTTGTGGCCCAAACCGGGAACCAGCCTTTTCCATCAGCCCCGGTTTTGAGGCCCAAACCGGGAAACCAGCCTCCAGCCCGAGTTTTGTGGCCCAACTCGGAAACCCGCAGCGCTCGAGTTTGAGGCCCAAACTCGGAAACCGGCCACGCCCAGGTTTTGAGGCTCAACCTGGAAACCGTCACGCCCAGGTTTGTGGCTCAACCTGGAAACCCAGCACCCAGGTTTTGAGGCCCAAACCTGGAAACCGTCCACCGTTGGTTTTTTCCGGGCTCTACCAACAAACCGGCGTCGTAGAGGGGATGCACCGCCTGTGCACCCTTCCACCGACATGATCGCACTTCCTCTCGCTTGTCGCTGTCGCAGGCTGCCAGCCACCACAGCTGATCCTCCGGCCTCCAGTCCATCAGTCCAAGTCCACGTCCGCCCTTCACCGTCCGATACATCGGCATGGCACGTCCGCCGCACGGCACGCCCATCCTTCATCGCGCCCGGTCCGTCGGCACGGCACGTCGCAACTTGACCTTCACCCGCCATCGATCACTGTCTCCGTGCTCGACACCTGCACAACACAAGCCAAAGAACATGCGCATCATCTCCGTTGACAATCACTCATCACACAGAGACTCGGCATACACCCATGTATCCGCAATATTCATTTTCTATATATATTATTTTTTGTTTTTTATAAATATATTTGTCTTAATATCCATTTTCTATATATATGATTTTCTGTTTTTCTATAAATATATTCTCTCTATATTCATTTTTTTTGTTTTTCACACACGCCCACACACACGCACACACGCTGCACACTGCACACACGCACGGCGGAGGGAGAAAGACGGCGGCGCGGCGGCCGGCCTACCGGCCTTGGACACCGCGAACGACGCCGTGGACGAGGGCGCGGCGGAGGGAGGACAAAGCGCAAGCGCGACGGAGGGCGAGCGTGGAAGGAGCGAGAGCGAGGAGGACACGCGAGGGAGGCACGGAGAGGCGGAAGGCGAGGACGGATGGCGGAGCGGGAGAGGACGCCGGCGCGGCCGAGGGATGACGGCGAGGCACGGCTTGGGCGGATGGCGGCGCGGGAGAGGACGACGGCGAGGCGGACGTCGGCGGGGGAGGCGGCGGCGAGGGAGTCGTCTGACGTCGATCTGAGGAAGGAGGAGGGCACTGTGCCTATATACGCGGGGGTGCTTTAGTCCCGGGCCGTGGCACTACCCGGGACTAAAAGTCCTTTAGTCCCGGGGCGTAAGCCGACCCGGGACTAAAGGGTTGGACCTTTAGCCCCGGTCGGTCTTACGAACCGGGACTAAAAGTACCTTTAGTCCCGAGTGGTGCCACCGCCCGGGACTAATGAGCTTTCTCCCGTCTTTGTTTTGGGTTTTCTGTATTTTGGATTTTGAATTAAGTTTTCGCTGTATTAATATGTTGTAATACTTGTTAATTGCATAGTAAATTAAATATTAGGAATAAAATTACTTTAAAATAACAGTTGTATTTCCTTTTTGGTTTATTGTATAGTAGAAAATTTTGACATAAATTTTTTTCTTTTTTATAATAACAAATATAAATGTAAATAACAATTCATATTTTGTTAATGCAAAAATATAATGTTAAATTTAAATATCTGAAAAACTGGTTCTCGATAGGAAATTATTTTTGCATTATCTGAACGTTAAATTTGGTGTTGTTCATCTTTTATTGTCCAAAGGCACGGTAGAGAAATTCACTGTTAAATTATAATTTAATTTTAAAATATAATTTGTGTAGTTCATATACGTTTCTTTGTCTTTATTGGCTGGTGTCACGTGGCACGGGTGAGGCAATCAACAAGTTTGTGATTTTTCGGAGATGGTTCCTACTGTTCTGGTTTAATCGAATTACGCGCACCGCACCAATAATTATTGGATAAACTAGGCCTCCGACTTGGAAAAAATTTGGCCTCCAATAATTAAAATAATGATCAGAAAAATCTAACACAACGTGGGGGCATCAATTTGGGCTCATATTAACGAACCATGACTATCCATAATCATTATTAATAACCATGACTATCCATAATCATTATTAACCATGACTATCCATAACTAAAATAATGTAATAAATCAAGTCATTTTGACACGACATCAACGAACCATGACTATGCATAATCATTATTAATTACACAAAAACTGTAATACATAATATTAGTTAAACCATAACTATATATCAAGCGGGTACACTGGTGATCTTCTTCTTGACGTATGACCCTTGGTTATGATCATGTCGTAACCATGGAGCCTCCTCAGTATTTAGCAGGATGCTTGGATCTTTGGTCACACTGAAGGGCTGTATTCGGTCATCCCTTTCATAATCTTCTGACATGTCTGACTTGTCCTCAATTCCCACGATGTTTCTTCTTCCTAAAAGAACTATGTGGCGTTTTGGCTCTTTGGTTGATTTTTCATCATTTTTCCATCTCTTGGGTTTTTTGGGTTTTGTAGACATGTCTTTCACGTAGAACACCTGATTCACATCAGCAGCAAGGACGAATGGTTCACCTTTGTATCCAATATTGTTGAGTTGTCAACTGTTACTCCGCCTCCGGTCGTCTTGACCCATTGGCATCGAAACAAAGGGACTTTAAAATTAGGTGCGTAGTCTAGTTCCCAAATCTCCTCTATGCGGCCATAATATGTTTGCCTCTTCCCATTTGGGTCTGTGACATCTACGCGAACACCACTGTTTTGGTTTGTGCTTCCTTTATTGGGCAATGTGTGTTTGGTAAAATGTGTTTCCATTTATCATACCCTTTGTACGTGAGGAGTACCATGATGGTTGCCTAGCCAACAAATATAGTTGCTCATCAATATGTTATCACCCAGACATTCTTTTCGCACCAAGTGCTAAAAGTATTCATGTGTCAGTGCAATCCAACTTCATTCTTCCCAGGAAATGGGATCGTAGGAACTCCTTGTGTACCTCGATATATGGATCCACCACTGATGAGTTTTTGAAGAACTGTGTAGTGCGCTTTATTGAAATAATCGTTCCCCGTACCGATATATGTTTTCTCCCTAGTGTCCCCTTTCCACACAGTCTCCCCTCATGCCGTGATTCAGGAAAACCAATCGGGTCAAGGTCAGGAATAAAGTCAACACAGAACTCTATGACCTCCTCTGTCCCATAGCCCTTGGCGATGCTTCCTTCTGGCCGAGCACGTTGGTGAACATATTTTTTAGTACTCCCATGAACCTCTCGAAGGGGAACATGTTGTGTAGGAACACAGGACCGAGAATATGAATCTCCTTGACCAGGTGAACTAGGAGGTGTATCATGATATTAAAGAAGGATGGAGGGAACACCAACTCAAAGCTCACAAGACATTGAACCACATCATTCTGTAAAGTAGCTAGTTCTAGTGGATTAATTGCCTTCTGGAAATTGCATTGAGGAATGCAAAAGCTTCACAGGGGCCAGACGTACATGTGAGGGAGTAAATTCCTCTTAAAGCAACCGGGCAAATGCGTCGTAAGCACGTGGCAGTCATGCGACTTTAAGTTTAGGAATTTCTTCTCTTGCATATTTATTATCCCTTTATATTGGAGGAGAATCCAGATGGGACCTTGATGCTGTTTAGGCATTCAAACATGATTTCCTTCTCTTCATTGCTAAGAGTATAGCTAGCAGGTCTTAAGTAATGGCATCCATCATCGTCTTCTCTGGATTGTAGGTTGTCTCGTTCTTTCATGCGCTGCAAGTCTTGTCGTGATTCAAGTGTATCCTTAGACTTCCATACACACCCATGAATCCAAGAAGGTGACACAAATATTCTTTGTCAGGTGCATCACGTCGATCGCGTGCCGGACCTCTAGTACATACCAATAGGGTAGCTCCCAAAATATTGATTTCTTCTTCCACATGGGTGCGTGTCCTCCTGAGCGTCTTTCGGAACAGGTTCACTGCTCGTCCCCTTCCAAAGACTACTTTCACATCCTTGATCATCTCAAGTATATCTTCCCCAGTTTGTTGCGAGGCTTGCTCCGATGGTCTGTCTCACCTTTAAAATGCTTGCCTTTCTTTCTAACCTGGTGATTCACAGAAAGAAATCGACGATGGCCAAGGTACACTACTTTCTATATTTTTTCAAATATATACTATCCATGTCATCAAAACAATGTGTGCATGCATTATATCCCTTGTTTGTCTGTCCTGAAAGATTACTTAGAGCAGGCCAATCATTGATTTGTACGAACAACAATGCTCGCAGGTCAAAGTGTTCCTGTTTGTAATCATCCCACACACGTACACATGATTTACTCCATAAAAGTAGGAGTTCCTCAACTAATGGCCTCAGGTAGGACACTCGATGTCGTTGCCAGGTTGTCTCGGGCCTTGGATGAGCACTGGCATCATAATGAACTTCCGCTTCATGCATAACCATGGAGGAAGGTTGTAGATACATAGAGTAACAGGCCACGTGCTATGACTACTGCTCTGTTCCCCATAAGGATTCATCTCGTCCGTACTTAAACCAAACCTTAAGTTTCTAGCGTCTTTTGCAAATTCCGGGAATTCTCTGTCTATTGCTCTCCACTGGGACCCATCAACAGGGTGTCTCAACATGTTGTCTACCTTACGGTCTTCTTTGTGCCATCGCACCAACGTTGCATGGTCCTTGTTTCTGAACAGACGTTTCAGGCGTGGTATTATAGGAGCGTACCACATAACCTTGGCAGGGATTTTCTTCCGGGGACGTTCTTTACCCTCAACATCGTCAGGGTCATCTCGCCTGATCTTATATCGTGACGCTTTACATACAGGGCATTCATCCAAATTCTCGTATTCCTTGCCACAGTACAGGATGCAGTCATTAGGACATGCATGTATCTTCTGGATTTCTAAACCCAATGGACAGACGACTTGTTTTGCTTCGTACGTAGTGGCGGGCAATTCGTTAGGCTTCGGAAGCATCTTTTCTTTTATAATCTTCAATAATTGTCCAAATGCCTTGTGAGATACACCATTCTGTGCCTTTCATTGTAGCAACTCAAGTGTTGTACCCAACCTTTTTTGTCCATCTGCAGCAGACGGGTATAGTAATTTCCTGTGATCCTCTAGCATACAGTCAAACTTAGTCTTCTCCCTTTCACTTTCGCAATCTCTTTGTGCATCACGAATGACATCACCAAGAGCATCATCTTCAGCGAGTGTGTCTTCTGCACTTGCCTCTTCTTCACCTTCCCCCATTGCAGTATCACCAAAGTCACCGTATTGAGCAATAATATCATCGTCAGGGTCTAATTGTTCTTCTTCACCTTCTTCCATCATAACCCCAGTTTCTCCATGCTTCGTCCAACAACTATAGTTTGGCATGAAACCCGACTTGAACAAGTGTGAGTGAAGACTCCTTGAGCTAGAATATTGCTTCGAATTATTACAAAGGGCACATGCGCAACACATAAAACCATTCCGCTTGTTTGCCTCGGCCACTCTTAAAAAATAATGCACGCCATCAATGAACTCTTTTGAGCGACGATCGGCATTGTACATCCAGTGATGTGTCATCGTCTGCATTATATGACATATCACGTAATTATATCTCTCATTCTTATCAACAAATTTATAAACAAGTTCATGACACCCAAATTTAGTAAGCATCACTGGTGGCATATAAGTAGTAGCAGTTGAACTTGTCTAATTAATTATTACATCAAGATAACAGTGCAGCCTCATCCACTTGACCACAACCAAAGCAACTAACAACACATGCACATTTTTCCCACATCACAGTCCAACAAGATGGACTGCCTGCCACTCCAACCTGATAGGAAGGTAAGGTAGGGGTAGGTGCAGTAGGAATTGAGTTGATTCTTGAGTTGAAAGCCTCTAGAGCTGCAGAAGCTTCCTCAAAAGACTTCTACTTTTTATGCACAGCTCCCTTAACTTTGAGGACATACTAACTGCACTCGGCCTAGCTGGTGTAAATACCTGGCTTGGTGCCCTCGAAAACGACATACCAAGCAGGCATCTTTCTGCATTTTAGTTGAGCAGTAAACTAAAGTATTATATATTTCTACTTTTTGTAAACAAATGATTTAAATGATCTCTATTTCTCCAAAAAATTAAAATAAACTAATTAAACCGGTCACATTTTGTAAACTAAAGTATTATATATTTCTATTTTCTGTAAACAAATGATTTAAATGATCTCTATTTCTCCAAAAAAAATTAAAATAAACTAATTAAACTGGTCACATTTTGAAAACTAAAGTATTATATATTTCTACTTTTTGTAAACAAATGATTTAAATGATCTCTATTTCTCCAAAAAATTAAAATAAACTAATTAAACCGGTCACATTTTGTAAACTAAAGTAATATATATTTCTACTTTTTGTAAACAATTGATTTAAATGATCTCTATTTCTCCAAAAAATTAAAATAAACTAATTAAACCGGTCATATTTTGTAAACTAAAGTATTATATATTTCTATTTTCTGTAAACAAATGATTTAAATAATCTCTATTTCTCCAAAAAAAAATTAAAATAAACTAATTAAACCGGTCACATTTTGTAAACTAAAGTATTATATATTTCTACTTTTTGTAAACAAATGATTTAAATGATCTCTATTTCTCTAAAAAATTAAAATAAACTAATTAAACTGGTCACATTTTGTAAACTAAAGTATTATATATTTCTATTTTCTGTAAACAAATGATTTAAATGATCTCTATTTCTCCAAAAAAAAATTAAAACAAACTAATTAAACCTGTAACATTTTGTAAACTAAAGTATTATATATTTCTACTTTTTGTAAACAAATGATTTAAATGATCTCTATTTCTCCAAAAAATTAAAATAAACTAATTAAACCGGTCACATTTTGTAAACTAAAGTATTATATATTTCTACTTTTTGTAAACAAATGATTTAAATGATCTGTATTTCTGCAAAAAATTAAAATAAACTAATTAAACCGGTCACATTTTGTAAACTAAAGTATTATATATTTCTATTTTCTGTAAACAAATGATTTAAATGATCTCTATTTCTCCAAAAAAAATAAAATAAACTAATTAAACCAGTCACATTTTGTAAACTCAACTATTATATATTTCTATTTTCTGTAAACAAATGATTTAAATGATCTCTATTTCTCTAAAAAAAATAAAATAAACTAATTAAACTGGTCACATTTTGTTTTTAGGGTACTAATTTAAACTATCAAGTGAATGAACTCAAAATAGCTTCAAAAACCACGTATATATATAGCAGCTAAAAGTATGAAAAACTGAAGCTAGTAACCTTTGAACGAGTCGATGTCGACGTAGATATGATGAAATAGATCAATCGCCGGAGATATGTTAACAAACAAAAATCACTGGAGAAGAGAGCAAACAAGGAGCAAAGCAAGAACTCAATGAAAAAAAATAAAGAATGAGGGAGCTCGGGCAGCTGAAGAAGGTGGAAGAACAGTTCAAATATGGAGAAGAGAGCAAACAAGGAGCAAGGCAAGAACTCAATGAAAAAAATGAAGAATGAGAGAGCTCGGGCAGCTGAAGAAGGTGGAAGAACAGTTCAAATATGGAGAAGAGAGCAAACAAGGAGCAAGGCAAGAACTCAATGAAAAAAAATGAAGAATGAGAGAGCTCGGGCAGCTGAAGAAGGTGGAAGAACAGTTCAAATATAGGGAGGGACATTTAGTCCCGGGCCTTGTTCCTAGCCGGGGCTAAATGTTGGCATTTAGCCCCGGCTAGATACAGCAACCGGGGCAAAACCTTTAGTCCCGGTTGGTGTCACCAACCGGGACTAAAGGTCAATCTTTAGCCCCAGTTGGTGACACCAACCGGGACTAAAGGTCCCTCTGACAAATGAGCCGTTGGGCAGGGGAACTTTAGCCCCGGTTGGTGTTACCAACCGGGGCTAAAGACCTTTCTAGTCCCGAACGCAAATTTTTCCGTGACTAAAGCTGATTTTGCAAATCGTCCAAAGGCCTGTTCTCTAGTAGTGATTAAGGATAAACATTCTAATCATTTTTTGTTCTAAGGGCAATACATGTATCGACCATTGTTTAGAAGGCACTCAGGCTTCTTGCCAAACACTTGGAAAGTACTTCTTTAAATACCTCCCGTTTATTGTTCTTGGGAGACCTTCGCCTTGTAACGTCTCAAGCATATATGCATTTCCAAATATCACTTTGATCAGTTTATAAGGACCTTCCCAACTCGGCGACCACTTGCCGAACTTGTTACTCCTCGACCCGAGTGGTAATATAGTCTTCCATACCAGTTCTCCCACCTGGAATGATTTGCTTTTCACTTTTTTGTTGTAAGCTCTGGCAATCCGGGCTTTGTCTTTCTCCATCTCCTTAAGAGCCTTTAATCTCTTATAAGTCACCTCATCAATGTTGTCCATCATGGCATCATGATACATAATAGCAGATAAATCATTCTGTTTAGCTAGTCTATATGCATCCAGATTTACTTCGATGGGTAACACTGCTTCCTGTCTGTATACCGGCTCGAAAGGAGTAACTTTTGTAGCACCATGTCTTGACACACGATGAGCCCATAAAGCTTCAGACAAAACCTCGTGCCACCTCCTTGGGTTATCCTCAATCTTCTTTTTGATAATCTTGATCAAAGTCTTGTTACTAGACTCAGCTTGACCATTAGCTTGAGCATAGTATGGAGATGAATTGAGCATCTTTATTTTATACAATTCGGCAAAATCCCGTACCTCTTTAGAGATAAAAGATGTTCCTTGATCTGTAGTTAACGTTTGAGGTATGCCGAATCTATGTATAATATGTTCAGTAATAAACTCAATTACCTCCTTATGCGTCATATTCTTCAAAGGCACCGCTTCATTCCACGTAGTGAAGTAATCCGTAGCGACCAGAACAAAACGATGTCCCTTCGAAGACAGTGGATGAATTTGGCCAATGAAGTCTAGTCCCCAACCACGAAAAGGCCACAATTTGATAATAGGATGAAGCATAGCAGCAGGTGCAAGTTGTATGTTCCCAAACTGTTGACATTCTTCGCATCCTTTGTAGTAACGAAAACAATCTGCTATCATCGTGGGCCAATAAAACCCAGCTCTACGCAATAGCCACTTTATCTTTGGTGCCGATTGATGCGTACCACAAATGCCTTCATGGGCTTCTCCCATAGCCACCTTTGCTTGATCAGATCCCAAACACTTATGCAACATGTCTTCGGCAGTCTTTCGGTAAAGCTCATCATTATGCAATACATATTTAAATGCACTCCGCCGAACACTTTGATCAACCCTTATACTTGGATCATTGAGATATTTTAGCAA
This sequence comes from Coix lacryma-jobi var. lacryma-jobi, assembly GCA_009763385.1. Taxonomy (NCBI): domain Eukaryota; kingdom Viridiplantae; phylum Streptophyta; class Magnoliopsida; order Poales; family Poaceae; genus Coix; species Coix lacryma-jobi. The sequence goes on from CM019826.1 coordinate 44,040,189, forward strand.
GGGAGTCCTCCAATCTTCTAAATCGGTTCCACTTTCACTAGAACTTGATTCGGACCGAATTAGAGTTTCTTAGACAAATTAATCGTTCCATGATCGACCAGATCAATCGGACGAATTAACTGACTTGATTCACAAATAAACTGGTCGGCCGTAGCGTCTACCCAAGCATGCTTAACATGTACCTGGTCGCTGAGGCAAGCTGGTCGAACTAGCTTTAGAACACACTGGTCGGCCAGAGGAGCCGACAATACTTCTGTATGCTGTTGCATCGGCTTTATATGAAAATTACGTCTACTGATGCTATAGCCAGATGCTTGTCGAGCTAACATGTTAGCTTTATGATTCTCGTGCCTTGGTATATGCCGAATCTGAAATTTGGCAAAATGAGCAATGATATCAAGGCACATGTCAAGATAGACTTTTAACAATCCCTCTAGGCATTGAAACTCACCAGCAACCTGCTGTACTACTAGCAAGGAATCGCCATAAGCCTCAACATGTTTAACCTCCATGGAACATAAAATTTCTAAACCGAATAACAGAGCTTCATATTCGGCCTGATTATTAGTACAAGAATAATCTAATCGGCTTAGCATTTCAAATTCAACGCCACTAGGAGAAATAATGACCACACCAACACCTTGGCCCTCCTTACAAGCCGATCCATCAAAATAAAGTTTCCATGGAGTAAAAGTAAAATAGCCGATCTCATCTTCTAAACTAATACCATGCTCAACAATGAAATCGGCAAGGACTTGACCTTTCAAAGTTTTCAATGGTTCATAAGTCAAGTCAAACTCAATCAATGCATACGCCCATTTGCCAACTCTTCCTCTAAGGATAGGCCGATACAACATGTGCTTAATTACATCGGCCTGGCATGCAACAACACACGTACTAGATAGCAAATAATGCCTCATTTTAGCACAAACATAGTACAAGGATAAACATAATTTATCCATATGGGCGTACCTTGTCTCGGAATCAAGAAGACGGCGACCAATGTAAGCAATCACGTACTCTTTACCCCCATCTTCTTGTGTCAAAACAGCTCCAATAACCTTTTCTTCGGCGGCGACATATAATCTGAAGGGAACTCTCCTCTTGGGTGCCCGAAGAACTGGTGGAGATGACAAATATTTCTTTATCTTTTTGAACGCTTCTTGTTGCTCTGCCCCCCAAGTGAATTTAGTTTCACTCTTCAACTTTAGCATAGGGGTAAAAGGAATAATTTTCCCGGATAAGTTTGCAATAAATCTCCTCAAGTAGTTCACTTTCCCCAAGAACTTCTGCAAGTCCCTTTTGCATGTAGGCGCTTGAACTTTCTTAATCTTTTCTGTCCTTTTAGGATCCATCTCTATGCCTTTGTCGTGAATGATAAACCCTAAAAACTTCCCAGCTGATACACCAAAAGCACATTTCAATGGGTTCATCTTCAAACCATAACGGCGCATTCTTTCAAACGCTAGACGTAAATCGGCCAGATGAGATACATGGGCAGCCGACTTAATTACAATATCATCAATATAAACCTCCATGATTATCCCAATCAAATCATGAATGATCAGATTCATAGTGCGTTGATAGGTAGCACCTGCGTTCTTTAAACCAAATGTCATTACGACCCATTCAAAGAGACCAACAAACCCAGGACATATAAAGGCCATTTTGGACATGTACTCTTCAGCCATAAATATCTGATTATAACCAGCGTTGCCGTCAAGAAAACTGACAATCTGGTGTCCTGAAGCATCATTGATTAGCATATCGGCTATAGGCATAGGATATTCATCTTTGGGAGTGGCTCTATTTAAATCCCTAAAATCTATGTAGACCCTGATTTTCCCAGTGTCTTTCTTCTCCACAGGCACGATATTAGAGACCCACTCCGCATATCTACATGGTCGGATAAACCCCGCTTGCAACAACCGATTACTTTCCTCTTTAATCTGGTTATATATTGTAGAATTAAAGTGGCGAGGATGCTGCTTGAATGGTCGGAACCCCGGCTTGATAGGAAGCCGATGCTCAACAAGTTATCGGCTTAATCCAGGCGTCTCCGTATAATCCCACGCAAAGCAATCAACAAACTCTTTTAAAAGCGCGATTAACCTTAGCTTATAATCGGCCTCAAGATTTTGATTTACAAAGGTCGGCCTGGGTACAGAACCATCCCCAATATCTACTCATTCTAAAGGGTCGGCCGACGTAAAACCCTAGCCCAACTTATTGAGCTCATCAAAATCATCAATAGCTTCACAAGTATCGGTCTTATGAGCCCGATATTGTTCGACACGATGTTTCAGCCAATCAACATTAGCATCCATTGAATTACATGATAATGTTGAACCGATTGTCAATCGGCTTTAGCGACAATGGTACAAAACCTTCCTTAGTAACGCTAACAAATTGGAAATCAGAAAGGTCCCGACCAGATAAACAGGCAATAGTATCATGCCCCCGAGTAAAGGAGCATCGGTCGTAGCTACATAGGCCGATGAATCTGAGTGCACCACTTCAACATCATCTCCCACCCATTGGATAAGAAACTGATGAAGGCTAGAAGGTATGCACCGATTAGCATGAATCCAGTCACGCCCAAGTATAAGGTTGTAACTACCTTGTATGTCAGCGACGAAGAAAGCAGTGGCCAAAGTCTTGCTCCCAACAGTCATCTCCATGGATGCAACTCCTTTGGCCGGAATGGGATCTCCTCCTCCAACTCCAGTGATAGTCATGTTAGTTTTAATCAACTCTTCATTGGTACCGCCGAGCTTCTAGTAAAGTGAGTATGGCATCAAGTTTACGATTGCCCAGCTATCGACCAGCATCTTGTGGACTGGTGTACAGTTGATGTGACCCTTTATATACAACGACTTAAGATGATTGACGGATTCCTCCGGCTTCTGGAACACAGCTGTCTGTGTAGCGAAGTTAAACTCTGTTGTTGTCGAATCATCTCCGACCACATAGTAGTCGGCTGATAAGTAAACTACATTGACCTCCGCCCTTTCTGGGGAAGGTTCATAATCCACCATCTCCTCATCTTGTTCTTCAGGTAATTCTTTACTGGTTGCAGCAACACCAGTAGAGGGAACAGGGTCATTGAGAAGCGAACCTAATCCCATTAGCATGTGGGGAGCCGATTCAGTTTTAGATTCTAGTTGGGTCGGCTCAATCCTTGGTCCGGTAGTAGTTGGTACAACTTGCTCGACCGTTAAACTGGTCGGCATCTCTCCTGAGGAGGTCGGATCGGTGTCCGACCTGATTGACTCCGAAGCCACTTGAGTAGATTCAGTGTTCAAACTGGCCAGTTTAGGATCCGACCTGTTTAGTTCTACGATTGTCGAAATCGGCTTTTGATTGCAAGCCGGCTCTTCAACTCCTCGCTTACCTTGAGGGAAAATAGGATGCGTTGAGTTGAATATGTCTTCCCTCATTTTGTCAAGCCGCTCCTTCCTTTGCTTGTTGCAGCGGGTCCTCTGCAGCTTCCTTCGCTGAGTTTTAGTCAAACCAGGAGGGCACCATCTGGGCTGCATGTATTTGGGATCGCGCTCAACAGGCTTTTCTACCTCCGCCTCAACCTCAGCATCTTGAGCTTCTGGGACCTCTTTAGCTGGTCCCTCGACCACCACCGGCTCAGGCTTACTAGCGAGAGGAACCTCCATAGACCCGATTGTAATAGTAGGCACCGGATCGGGTCTGGTCGGAGAGGCAATAGGAACACTTTGTACCTTCTTGGGCACATAGACCTGTTGCACTTGTGTCTTCCCTGTCTCCTGAGAGGTTAAAGTCTTTGACGCGACCAGCCAATTCTGATTTAAGCTACTAGAGCTCGGCCAATCTCCCAAGCGATCGAACACTGAGACCCTTGCGGGCTGATTGGTGGGCATTCCACATCCTGATTGGTAATACATATGTGCCGGCATAGGATAAGGTACCCATACCCCTTGAGGCCCCTATTGTGGCGGTGGCGAAATACGAGGAGCCCACTGATGGTAATGAAGGCCAGTCTTCGGTGTCGGAGACGCTACTTGAGATACCATCATTTGCTTAGACTTCTCCTCTTCACGCTTAGGAGGAGTAGACTCTCTCTTTTTTAAGGGCCGATTCTGAGAATCAGCCTTTTGCTATTTATATTTGGCCATGAGCTTATCAAAGGTACATGGCTCCCTAGCAACTTTCCCCTTACTCCTATCCTCATTAGTCTTCCAGGTGCCAACCTCGGGCTTCTGCGGGACAAATGTGCGGACAACACGTGTTCTGGAAGGAGTAGGGTCTTCCGAACTAGCTAAACCGACTATATCAGTCGATTTACTGGTCGCACTGGGATTAGTAGAGACCGATTTGACCTGGTCGGCCCTCTGCACTGGCTGCCTTGAAGACGATCCAGACTGGTCGGCCTGAGAGCCCGACCTGGTCGGTCTTTGTTGTGCCACCCTGGTCTCAAAATACCTTTGTCTATGCAAGTGTCGTGCTGACCCTGCAGTAATTGTAAGCTTACTTTTGCCATCATCACCCTTCTCGAGCACCACCTTGCGCCCCGAATCACTCTCAGCGTTCGGTGCAACCCGTGGTTCGCCGATGACAACATTCTTCCCTTTGGTCGTATCGGCTTGCTCCGGACGAATCAGAATAGCAGGATTCCCTGCTTCCACCATGTGAACTGGGAAAGGAGATGTATTAATCTACATCTCAGTAAGACTCAATCGTCCTTCATTAAGGGTCGATTGGACCTGTCGACGAAAAACATTACAATCGTTAGTGGCATGAGAGAAAGAATTATGATATTTACAATACGCCCTTCTCTTCAATTTGTCGGGGGATGGCAAAGTATAATTAATTTAAAGATAACCGAATTTAAGCAATTCATCAAAAATTTGGTCGCATTTAGAGAAATCAAAAGTAAACTTTACTTCTTCACCCTGATTCTTTTGAATCGGTTTAAGCGAAGGACAAGTGACTAGTTTATTCTGTGCTGGCCATAAAAATTCGGCAGCATAACAATCTTTGGATTCATCGTCGGAGCTAGCAGAACTCATCTCCACCATGTGCACGCCCGACCGATGAGTCTTATGGGGATCATAAGGTTCCTTAAGGCGCGATTCTATCGAAACGACCTTCTATAACAACTGATTTACATTGAAATAATCATGATGCTCAAGTTTATCCTTAATCGCCCGACGTAGACCAGCAAGACAAAGATCTATTAGATCTCTATCAAAGATCATCAAATGGAAACATCGGTTCTTAATTTCTTTAAAACGTTTAAAGAAGTCTACAACAGATTCGCTGCGTCCTTGTCAAACTGACATGAGGTGTGATAACCTAGTTTCGTGAACCTCGTCATAAAAGTGATTATGAAATTTTTCTTCTAACTCGGCCCAAGAACCTATGGTGCATTCTGGTAGTGACGTAAACCAGGCGAAAGCCATACCAGTAAGAGATAAAGGAAAATATCGTACATTCATATAATCTAAAGTACTGGCTTCACCCATTTGTGCAAGGAACATGCTGACATGCTCCATAGTGGTTTTGCTACCGTCACCACTAAATTTATAAAAATCTGGTACCCTCCAGCCGTCAGGTGCTTTCATGAAATCGAAGCATGAAGGATACGGTTTAGAATATGTGGTCCTAGTAGGCTTGAACTGGACCCCTAAACTGGTCTCAAGCGACCTAGTTATTTCTTCCTTAAACCGATTTATGGCTCGTCCAAAATTGGTGTTGGCAAGGTCGGCTGTGCCGCCATGCATGGGATTGTGGCCTGGATACTTCGGTGGATTGGGCAACATTGTTCCCTGTCCTCCTGAAGTCCTATTTGTCGTTGTACCCTGGTCGGTCTGCGTAGTCCGACCAGAGTTATGATGAATATTATTGGTAGTTGTCGATGTACCGGCTTCACCACGCCTAGTCTCAGCAGACCCTAAGTGTCCAAAATCAATGTGTGACGTCTGCCCTTTAAAGGAATTAAAAGGCATGCCGAACTGTGGTTGCCCAGTTGGAATTTTGGGTTCGATAGTTTTACCTTCTAACTTATCCATGCGATCACTAAGCAATTTAAACGAATGCTGGATAGTATTGGTAAGGGTTTTTGAAGTATCGACCAACATTGCAGAATAGTTAGCATGGGTAGGGTAAGAATCTTCAGGTACCTTGGTATTTACCTTATCAGTAGCATCTTCAGTGTTCGTAGTGGATGTAGTGGGGACGATCTCGCTGAAGTCCGGCTCCTTGTCTTGCGTGACCCTACCGCGCCGATCCTTAGAGCAGCTTTCCAGGAAAGCCTTCAGGACGGCGTCGAGCTTGGCCTGCGCTTGTTGCTTCAACTCGTCGGGGAGTTCGTCAATGCCCGCAGGTCGGACGATGTTATCCTTATCAGTCGCACCGTCTTTTCCGCCCATGTTGGTAGTAGATAAGATTTCGATCTTCCCCTATGGAGTCGCCAAAAAGTGTGTTGACGTCGGAAGCAATCCGAATCACACACTAGCAGGGCTAGAACGCCCGAAGAGATTGCAGATCAACCTGAGACAGCAAGGACCCCAGCTAAACCGACGAAAACCGATCTACAAACCGGTCTAAGTCGATCTAGGGTTTTAGGCCCTTGTGTTGATAACTCTAGAACTCCTCTCGGGACGACCCGTTGGGGAGAAGCACGTAGAGGTTGTTCTAGGAACAACAAGGCCGCCTAGAACGCCGTCGAGTCTCGCCGGGAGACGCGCCGAACAGCAGGGTAGAGGGAAAAAGGTAAAAGGGATGGTAGATTGATTTGATCGATTGGTGTTGGATGCCTCAATCGGCCATGATCCTCTCATATATATAGAGGGGGTTGGTCTTATCCCAATAGGAAACATCTCTAGATACGATCTCCAAGTTTCCTATCCGGACTCTATCAAATATAGAATCCAAACCGGGCGCAACAAGGTAACCCTGATCTTGCCAATCCTTAGACCGACCAGATCGGTTTAATGGGCTTTATCAGCCCATACTGATCAACAAATCATCCTTACAAGAGAAGGATCCACATATTAGCACTGGACTTATCTTTCGTTATAACCATGAAGCTTCCGACCAGGGCCACCTGGTCGGTCATAAAATGAGTGATCGGAAACCCAAGAATGATCAGGCCCATCTAACTTAAAACACCCGATCCTTCACAAGGACAAATTCGACTCTAATATTATAGGCGGAATACTCCCTTTAAATTCATTTTACTTTTGACACTTTTGAGTATCAACAGTTATCTACAATTTTGTAGTTGACACATTTTATAGGATCATTTTTTCTCATATTCTGAAATGCAATTTTTTTGAGTTCTTCAAACAACCTTACACATTGATATATATGGTCTATACCAAAGTTTTTTTAAATAACTTTGTGGTCGAATACCTTTTATTTAAGACTGTTCAAAGGCCCAAATAATGTTCGTTTAAAGTTATCTGATTATTAAGTTAAATTTTCTGAATTTTCAAATGTCTTCCAATGGAAAACATGATATGCTAAATTTGTGGTCCTTGAAAAAATCTAAAATTTTCAAGTTGAATTCTTTTTTTCATTTGAGATCATGTAGGGTCAAATAGTGAATAAAATATGGCACGACTAAACACCTGAAGACATATGGAGTCCACATGTCACATTAATCAAAACCTTGTCGAAACAACTCTGAACTATGTGTGTGTGGGGGGGGCGGCGGGGAGGGTAATTTATCTAGGTTTTCAAGGTTAAAGAGATATGTCGTTACCTTGTCGGGGGGGGGGGGGGGGGGGAGGGCGGGGAGGGTAATTTATCTAGGTTTTCATCTAGGTTTTCAAGGTTAAAGAGATATGTCGTTACCTTGTCAGGTGTTCGAGTTCGAAGATTCTTTTTTTAACTCCGCTATAAATTCAAAAGGGGCAAATCAGAGTTTACCTTTATGTTAATCCACGTCATTGTCTCACCAACTGACTTGGCGGATGTGATTTTTGCATATTTTTTTTGGCTGTTTTAGCAATGGCGAAACTAGAGCAAATCCGAAAAGGTGAAGCTGTTTTGTAGATATGTAGACTTGGGTCATAACTCATAACCATGGTCAAAATTTAACTATGCCCACTGATATTCAAAATTTTGTGGGTGCATCCGCACCCACAACAGCGCACGTAGCTTTGACACTGAACTTTTACAGTCTTGTGGTTATTCCATTTAGTAAGCAGTCAGAGTTTGGGTGATCGATCGGTGATCCATTGGCCACACAGATATACAGTCCACTTAATTGATTGAGCATTAATCCATGTAGTACTGCAAGTGGTTGATGATGTAGCGTAATGCATTAGAGTATTTTCCTAAATCCAGTCAACTGCAAGTGGCTGCCAAACTCAAATTGCACTACTCCATGAATCAGAATAATAAGTGATTGGTAGCCGTATGTGGTACGTACTAGATTACCTAAAGAACCAATCTGATAAGAAAGCAACACAAACTGGATGTTAATTCAGCAATAGAGGTTGCATAATACATAACCGTCCGTGCACTGCTAGCCACAAACATGATTTCCAGCTAGATTTGGTGGTTAATAAATACGCTAACATCTTTTCGGAGAAAAATCATGTGTACACATGTATATATTATATTGCTTACTGTCGTTTGATGAGGGGATGGGCTGTCAATTCCCATCGGCCGCCAGTTTGTTCAGAAATTGGTTATCTTTCCTTAACCACTTCCTGTGAAAGGGACATGAATTGCATGCAAGAATCGGTAATTGGCGTACTAGTCAAAACAGTAGGACATGGCCTTTGACCTATCAATTAGGTAAACCAATAATCTAGGCCAGTATATATAATATATAAGGGTTATTTAGGCGGTTAGCTGCTCATTATTGATTGATTAAGGTCACTTTTTATGAACTCGGTCGAGCACTTTGTTAATTTCGGAAGGTGGCATTATTGACACTCAACATTTTGAGCTTGTGGACGAGATTATTCATTATTGTTATAGGGACGTTCCTGTCACGAACTGTGTTGTTATTATATATGTGTGTCTGGTTACGTCTAGATTCATGAGAAACCATAGAAAAGCTACCGTTGTTTTCATGCACTGTTCATCGATTTGCATTGACATAATAGTGGCCGTAAGCTGCTAGCAAACTGCGGTTCTGGTCATCCGATAGCAGCCTTGCCGACAAACACTGTGCCGGAAAGCTGAAACCCTGAAAGGCCAGCACAAGCTTCTACTACCGGAAAACTCAACTTTGCCGAGAGCTACGTTCTTTATCGAGTGCAATTTTTCAAGCACTCGACAAAGAGATCTTTGCCGAGAGCCAAATAAAAAACACTCGGCAAAGAATTTTTTTTGCTAAGTGCCTTTGCCGGGTGTTTTTTTGTTGCTCGGCAAAGTGCCAGGAAAAAACACTCAGCAAAGACAATTTTGAAATCATATTTTGAAGCAGTAAATTAATCCAAATGAAAAAGGTTTCAACTACAAACTTGTTTAACTTATCAAGATGAACAATTTTTATTTTGGTCATTTCTTCATTTCATAAACTTAAAATAAATTTGTTCACAAATCTTACATCTCTCCAGCAGTTTACGAAACTACAACAGTGATATATGAGATTTGTGAATAATATTAGAACCACAATATCAGATGCATAAATGGCGAAATAACCAAAATAACCTTTATAGATCTGGACAAGTTATGAAAGTTTGTAGTTGACAACTTTTAAATTTCAAGTCATCTAGTTATGCAAAACTGCGTCCGAATTTGAAAAATTTAAAATTTGAATTTTTCAAAATATCTCAGATGCATAAATGACCAAAATAAAAGTTGTAAATGTTGAAAAGTTATTAAACTTTTTAGTTGACAACTTTTTAATTTGAAATCATCTTGTCTTGCAAAGCTGTATTTGAATTTAAAAATTTTGAAATTTGAATTTTTAAAAATACTTTAGATGGAGAAACAACCCAAATAAAAGTTGTAGATCTTGAAAAGTTATGAAACTTTGTAGTTGACAACTTTTTGAGTTGAAATAGATATCAACGAAAATTACATTTTAAATTATGAAATTTGAAATTCAAATTTTTATAAACGATCTCGGATGGAAAAACTATCAGAATAAAAGTTGTTGATCTCAAAACATTAGAAAACTTTGTAGTTGACAACTTGTTGATTTGAATTTGTTTAGAACCTCAAATAAGAAAATTACACTTAGTTTAGTATAATATGCAGGGAACCGAAATGAAGTAGAAACGTATGTGAGTGTGTAGTGTAGTCGTAGAGGAGGCTCCGCGAGAGGGAGAGGTCGTGAGTTCGAATCTTGCTGACCGTGTTAATCCAAATTGTGTGAAAAATGACTAGTGGGCGAGTTCGACGGAAACAGGCGGGGACTGGCTGCGCCTCCCTCGATTAAATAAAAAAATCCCTATTTTTTAGAGTTTTTTATTTTTACTTTGTCTAGTGTTTTTCTTTTGCCGAGTGCAATTTGGGCACTCGTTACAGGCTTTGCCAAGTGTCCGAAAAATGCCTAGTGACCGTGTTCGATGGAAACGGACGGGGTTGCCTAGTGGGCGCCTCCCCGATTAAATAAAAAAATTTCTATTTTACGGTGGTTTTTATTTTTGCTTTTTGTCGTTTGCCAAGTGCCCAAAAAAAGACACTCGATAAAGAGCCTTTGCCGAGACCTTTTTTGCCGAGAGCTCTTTGCTAAGTGCATTTAGGGCTTCGCCAGTGTCACATGCGCTGGGCAAAACAGGTCTGTGTGGTAGTGTTCTCTCTAAGATACGCAGCAAGCCGCCTGGTGTGGTAGCCATTCATCGGCCGCTGAACCGTCGCCAGCAATAAGGACTAACTAGATAGATAAAGCGCTGCGCTGGTTTTACTCCGCGTGTTCTTCAATTAATCCCAGGAGCAAACCAGAGTACCAAGAACACATGCAATGGAAGCAGAAAAAAATAAAGAGTTGTACAACACAAAATGCAACAAAGGAAATCAAAGATCGCACCAAGAAGGAAGCAAAGTAGAACCCAGGACGACACCATCGGAGCAAGGAAATACTCCCTCCACTCAAAAAAAAATGTTTCAGATGATTTAAACTTTCTTTAGTTCAATTAAATTAATAGAAAATAGAATCAATATTTATGTCTCTAAATAGATTACTGTGAAATATATATTTCATAAACAGCCTAATGGTATTTATTATTGGATTATAAATGCTATTAATTTTTCAAATAGGCTTGATTAAATTTAAAACCGCTTCATAAAAAAAAGTGGCTGCTGCGCGCATTGTGGTCTGTTGCTGGCTTTAGCTGACCTCTATATATAGCAAAAAGAGGAAGAGAGCAGCTGATACCGCTGATCTGAAGCCACATGCTGAGAGCGCTGATCTGAAGCCACATGCTGAGAGCAATCAGAAGGAAGCCATGTGTTTGAAGTATAATTGGACAACGAAGTTTCGATTTATAGTAGACACGGGTTGACTGAATGTCTCCCATTAAATAGTCTTTGTTAATAAGCTATTTGCATAGTTCTGTAAATCAATTTATAGAGGCTGGTTTTTTAAGGTACTGTCTCTGTAAATAGCTAAAGAATGGCATCTTAATCAACTCATCCTTGTTAATGATTTTCCAACCAAAAAAGACAAAAAAAAAAGCAAAACATTTTCTAAATCACATGATAGCTACCCTCCACCCCTAGGTAGCAGGGCCGTCGATGGGGGTGTGCAAGGTCAGCACTCGCACAAGGCCCCCTAAAATCATGGGCCTCCATTTTATCACGTTAATAAAGACAATCTTATTTAGCTATATGTCCGAATGTTTAGCGATACATGGTTCCATCACTTTTTCAATAGAACGTTGAATATGTAGTGTCCCTATACAGACGACTAGACAATCCTAACAATCTAATAAGCACCGATACACTACAAATATATTTCACTTTGTTTCCTAAACTAATTAAACCACGTGCCAACATAGTCTCAATTTGAGCAACAAAAAAAAGCCAACGATTTGGTCATAATATCCATCCTAGCAAGCCTTTATTTACATATTAAAGCTATATAATAAAGTATTTTTGTTTATATTATATTTGAATATGGTAAAATTTAGAACTTACTGGTAGCTCGTTCCGGGGCCCCAAATTTTTGGAGACGCCCTGCTAGGTAGGCTCACTCACTTGTTGATGTTATCCATTTGTATTAACTTTTTAGAATCTTGAACAATTCAGCCCCTAAACTATTACCTCAAATGGAAAATATTTTGGCTACAAAGTTTAGATCTCATCTATCACTGTAATTTAATTAGAGCATACCTCTATTCGAGATCGTTTGAAAAAATTTAGACACACCCATCTCTATTTGATTAACAGATATAGGTGTTGAGCAACTCCAATAGTGTCGGGTCCTCATCCTGAGAGTCCAATCATCCCCATATTTGCGCCAGGATCATGCACAAATATGTACGGGATCAACAGAAATGATATACAGATTTAAAGGTAAATACCGAACTTTATTAATGTAGCGAATAAAATGGTTCATACATAAAGGGTCTGGGGTTCACACTAAGGTGGGTAATATATTACAATAGGGTCAAGGCTTTTATTTATATCACTTGACCAAAACACACTACAGAGGTGGTTGCGTAACAGGGTGCGGAAGCTACTAAAGCGGTAGTCGATGCGTAGCGGCGTCTATCCTCACAGGCAAGCTAGAGTGTAGGCGTAGACCCTATCCTAACGATTCCTTCATAGTCACGGTCGCTATCACTGGTCCTCCTATCACTGGTCCTCCTGGAAGTCCTCCTCGTTGTAGATGGGTTCTCCTTCGTCTTCATAATCTGTGAGTCAACAACGGGTGAGTACATAGAGTACTCAGCAAGTCCTATAGGAATAGCAAGAATAAAAGAGGGATTGGGCCCTAGGAGAGTGTCATCCTTCTCGCTAGTTCCCGGTTAGTTTAGAAACAAAGGCAACATTATCACAAGTTCATGGTTGTGCTAGTGCAAGAATTGTTATTAACCTAACCATAGGTGACCTCATCTCGGCGATTGCCCATAACCAAGGACATGGCTATTCGAATAGGATTTGAATAATTCTACTGCAGCAGATGTCCAATTTTCCCCACACGATGGAGTGAACTCGACCGTGATCAGTGGCCTCGTCTGCTCCAACAAAGCACATACTCGAGAGGACGCATCCATAGGGTCCATGTAACCCTCACCACAGTTTACACAGGGGCCGGAAAACAGACCACGCATGGTCTAACTGGTCAAAACAATATCATAAAAGAGGGGGCTCGCACACGGCCCAACAGGAATTTAACGTGGAGGATCACTTAGCAACCACGCCGACCGGGCCACGAGAGATCACTTAGCAGTCGTGTCTTCTCCTGTCAAACTGTTGTCTCCCGACCTCCAGGTAGGTGTTACACTTATGCCTATCGGGGTGTGAAACTAGGCCTACCCATATAGGCGTGTGGCTGGATGCGTTTCTGACCAAGTTTGGTGGCCTATGAAACTACTCAGTATGGCAAGCAAGTGTCTCCTAGGTAGAGTCCCTCAACAGGCGAGTCTACCCCAAGATGTTATATCCGCATATAAACATCCCCCACTTGTTCCCATTAATTCAGGTTTGCCTTAAGCACATGAACATTTCAGAGTTGCCCATTATTCAGTCAAATTTATCATATGATATTCCAATCATATAATCATCAGTGAGTGATTAATTAGAGTAGATAAGAGTGGGGTTAGGACTTGCCTTCGTTGCCGCTCACAGTTCCCGATTCCTGGTAGTCCGGGTCGTCTTCCTCCTGATAACCGTCTCCTTCTTTCGATCGATCCGACGGAAACGATAAGCACAAACAAAGAAACAAACATCACAAGCAAACATATGTTGAGCAAAAGGGTTACTCTCAGGTTGGTCACTTTTAGATTATTTTTATAAAATTTTCGGAAGTGGTTTCATAATTTTTGGAGTTAAAACATGAGAGATATGATTTTTATAAGTTTAAACATATAGGTTGGAAATTAATAACTATTTTTCTATAATCATCTTTGGAAAACTAATTATGGGGTAAAGTTACTGAATGTATGTAGTATTTTTGGGAATTTTTCTGGAATTTTTATCTAAAGGGAAATAGGATTTCTAGTCTCTTGTGTACACTAGCCGGGTGCACCTAACAATTTCCATCGCGACTGTGAGGAGGGGTTCCACTGGTCTACGGCACTGTGCCGTGGTCTTGTACCCTACAGTCTCTGGTCCACGTGAACCGGGCGCACGGAGGAAAGGAAGAGAGGGGGGTCTTGGCCGCTAGCCACTGACACATGGGTCCCGCGTGTCGGTCGCTGGTGGAGTCTGACACGTGGGCTCCCCACAGTCTCCCCACTGCAACGGGAAGAGGCAACAGCGTCACGTGGGACCCGCGCGCAGCTACTAGATGGCAACGGCGTTAGGAGCGCCACCCTCTGCTCGCCGGGAAACAGAGGGAGTTTTGCCCCATCCCCGCCGGCGGCGTGGTTCCTCCCCCAAACCATCTCCGGCGTCGTGTCCTCCTCGCACTCTTGCACCTCCTCGTCCACCAGAGAGGAGCTATGGGGCACTGAGTCGGCCTCGATGGCTCGTCGGAGCTCTTACGGTGGCGCCGCACTGCCACAACGCGCAGATGGGACCTTTCCCTTCGCGTTCTGGTGCATCAGGAGCGGGAAAGGGGTGCAAAGGTGTTGGCACTATGGGTTGCCTTGGTCGAGCTTGCCTTCGCGCGAACCAGTGCTCATGGCGGCTCGGACTGCGGCGCCCTCGATGTCACGGTGCTATGGCGTGATAGAGGTGGGTTCAAGGGGTGAAAAGGATGCGGAAAGGATAGTAGAGGCTTGCCCTTACTCCAATTTGGCCTTCCGAGCTCCTCTCTGCCCTCAATCGAACCTGAGTTCTCCGGCAATGCTGTGACTCCGGGTTGGGGGAAACCAGAAATTAGGGAGGAGGGAGGTAGTAGAGATGGAATTGGAGTGTCAGTGTGGTAGAGAGGTTCGCTGCGGAGCTCCTGGTAGTGCCAATTCGGAGTGGGGGCGCGTGACCCCCCGAGGTATGTTTCCCGCGAGCTGGGCAGAACGTGGTGGCCGCGGCTATGATGCTCCGTGACCTGCCCGCCGTCTCCAACCCCGATGCTAGGCGAATGCTCGGGGAAATGAATAACCTCCTCGAGACAGCCGCGGTACAGCAGGCCGAGAGCTTGGCGTCACGCCGACGCGGAGCAGCCTCGGGGAGACCGGCGGACACGCCCCACGACTCTCGCGAGGCATCCGTCCACCAGCCGGATGCCTCTCGAGCTAGGCCAGTCCGCGAACGGATCGTCGACAACCGGCCACCTCGAGACCCCAACGACGCCCGCAACGACATCAACCGGCGGCGCAAGGACAAGGGGGCCCAAGAGCGTGGCTATAGCGCCCATCGAGGGGGGCGCTACGACAGCGACGAGGATCGGCAGGTCCTCGAGCCCCCGGGCCCCCGAGTCTTCAGCCGGGCCATCCGCAGCTCGACCCTCCCCGACCGCCGACCAACATCGTGAAGTATGACGGGGAGGTCGAGCCCAAGCTCTGGCTCTCGGACTTCCGCCTTGGCTGCCAACTGGGCGGAGCGAAGAACGACGACCGCGTGATCATACGTCAACTCCCACTTTACCTCTCGGACACCGCCCGCCGGTGGCTCGAGGGGCTCCCGCCGGATCGGATCCATGACTGGGCCGACCTAGTCAGGGTCTTCGACGGGAATTTCAAGGGGACCTGCGTGCGTCCAGGCAACCCCTGGAACCTACGGCGTTGCAGGCAGGCGGCGGACGAGCCCCTCCGTGACTTTGCTCGACGATTCTCGAAGCAGCGTCTCGAGCTCCCCCACGTACCTGACGAGGACGTCATCTCAGCGTTCCTCGCGGGCACGACATGCCAAGAGCTTGTTCATGAGCTAGGACGCTACCGTCCCGGGACGGTCGAGGACCTGATGGATCGCATCACCAGCTTTGCTTCGGGCGACGAAGCAGTGGGGGCCTTCTTTGGCCGTTCCACGGATAAAGGCAAGGCGGTGATCGCGCCGGAGGGCCCCAACAAGGGCAACGACGCCAAGAACGACAACAATGACGGCAACAAAAGGAAGAAAAACAAACGCAAGGGCCAAAAGGCGAAGCGTGGCGCCGATGACGATGATGACAAAGAGGTGCTCGCGGGCGCCCTCGAGCCTAAGAAGCCCCGAGGCCCCCCTGACGGGGCTGTCTTCGACCAGATGCTCGAGGATCCCTGCACCTACCACAGGGGCCCCGTAAACCACAAGTTGAAAGACTGCCGACTGTTGAAGGGCTACTACTCCAAGCTCGGCGATAAGAGGGAAGACGCGCCTAAGGGAAAGGATACCGATCGACGCGGCGGCAGGAACGCAGATGGCGACTTCCCCCCGGTGCGCGACTGCTACATGATCTACGGGGGGCCGACCGTCGGGCTCTCAGCTCGAGAAAGAAAGAAGGAGCGCCGGGAAATCTTTTCGCTTGGCCACGACGCCCCCCGGTATCTTGACTGGTCCGATGCGCCGATCACGTTCGACCGTGACGACCATCCGGACCGTGTCATAAACCCGGGGGCTTACCCCCTCGTCGTCGACCCCATCATAATCGACGTTCGGTTCTCTAAGGTGTTGATGGATGGGGGCTCGAGCCTCAACATCATATACCTCGAGACCCTCGACCTCCTGGGGATTTCAGAGGGACAGCTCCGACCCAGCGTCGGGGGATTCCACGGAGTAGTACCAGGAAAGAAAGCCCACCCCCTTGGGCGCATCGACCTGCCGGTCTGCTTCGGCACGCCGGCAAACTTCCGTCAGGAAACGCTCACCTTCGAGGTGGTCGGCTTCCAAGGGACCTACCACGCCATCATCGGCCGGCCAGGCTACGCCAAGTTCATGGCGATTCCTAACTACATGTACTTGAAGCTCAAGATGCCGGGGCCAAAAGGGGTCATCACTGTTGACACCTCCTACGAGCACGCATACCACTGCGACGTGGAGTGCGTCGAGCGGGGGGAGGCCAACGTCCACCTCGACTCGCTCGAGGCCTTGGCAGCTCTGGCCACCGAGGGGGCCCCAGAAGCAAAGCGTCACGCCGACACCTTCGAGCCGGCTGAGCACACCAAGCAAATACCCGTCGACCCGACCTCGGCCAATGGCAAGACGCTGACCATCAGTACCAGCCTCGAGACCAAATAGGAAGCAGTGCTCGTCGACTTTCTCCGCGCGAACATCGACATGTTTGCGTGGAACCCCTCGGACATGCCGGGCATACCGAGGGAAGTCGCCGAGCACGCCTTGGAGATCCAGGCCGGGTCCAGACCGGTGAAGCAACGCCTGCGCCGCTTCGACGAGGAAAAGCGCAGGGTCATCGGCGAGGAGGTGCACAAGCTTTTGGCGGCCGGATTCATCAAGGAGGTATTTTACCCAGAGTGGCTAGCTAACCCTGTACTAGTTAGGAAAAAGAATGGAAAAATGCGGATGTGTGTAGATTACACTGGTCTGAATAAAGCATGTCCAAAAGTTCCATTTCCTTTACCTAGAATTGACCAGATCGTCGATTCCACTGCTGGGTGCGAAGTGCTTTCGTTCCTTGATGCGTATTCCGGCTACCACCAAATTAGGATGAGAAAATCCGATGAGCTCGCGACCTCCTTTATCACGCCATTTGGTATGTATTGCTATGTTACGATGCCCTTCGGCCTTCGAAATGCCGGGGCAACGTACCAACGATGTATGCAGCACATCTTTGGCGAGCACATAGGCAAGACCGTCGAGGCCTACGTCGATGAGATCGTGGTTAAAACTAAAAAAGTAGGGAACCTCATCAGCAACCTCGAGACCACGTTCGAGTGCCTCCGGGCCAAGAATGTGAAGCTCAACCCCGAGAAGTGTGTCTTTGGTGTGCCTCGAGGCATGCTACTTGGCTACATCGTCTCACAACGGGGGATCGAGGCAAACCCTGAAAAAATCTCAGCAGTCACGAGGATGGGCCCGATTCGTGACCTCAAGGGTGTGCAGAAAGTAACAGGCTGCCTAGCCGCTCTCAGCAGATTCATCTCGAGGCTGGGGGAAAAAGCACTACCCCTCTACCGCCTACTAAAAAAGACGGAACACTTTGCGTGGACCGCCGAAGCCGAGGAGGCCTTAACCAAGTTGAAGGGGCTGCTGACTTCTGCACCAATTCTCGTGCCCCCGCGACCAGCCGAAGGTGACGATTCCCCCGAGACCCTCCTCCTCTATGTGGCCGCAACCACTCAGGTGGTTAGCGCGGTCATAGCCGTCGAGAGGCACGAGGAGGGTCATACATTGCCGGTCCAGCGACCGGTATACTTCACCAGTGAGGTACTCTCCGAGGCCAAGGTCCGGTACCCGCACATCCAAAAGCTGCTCTACGGCATCATCGTCACAAGGCGCAAGCTCCAGCACTACTTCCTCGCTCATCCCGTGACGGTGGTGTCGTCCTTCCCCCTCGGAGAGATCGTCAACAATCGGGAGGCCACGGGGCGCATCGCCAAGTGGTCCGCCGAACTAATGGGGGAGACCATCACCTATGCCCCGCGAAAGGCCATCAAGTCGCAAGCGTTGGCGGACTTCGTTGCTGAATGGACCGACACTCAGCTCCCGCCGGCACAGATTCAAGCCGAGCTCTGGACCATGTACTTCGATGGATCCCTCACGAAGACGGGGGCAGGAGCAGGCCTGCTCTTCATCTCACCCCTCAGAGTACACATGTGCTACCTGCTACGCTTGCACTTCCCCGCCTCCAACAACGTCGTCGAGTACGAGGCCCTCGTCAATGGGCTGCGCATCGCCCTCGAGCTCGGGGTCCGACGCCTCGACGCCCAAGGAGACTCGCAGCTCGTCATCAACCAGGTTATGAAGGCTTCAAGCTGCATCAATCCCAAGATGGAGGCATACTGCAGGGAGGTGCGCAAGCTGGAAGACAAGTTTTACGGCCTCGAGCTCAACCACGTAGCTCGGAAGTACAACGAGGCCGCAGACGAGCTGGCAAAGTTGGCGTCCACGCGTGGCACGGTACCGCCAGATGTCTTCTCAAGGGACGTCTTCGAGCCATCCGTCGAAATCGACCCGGGGGCTGGCCTCTCAACGCCACCCCTCGAGCAAGACACGGGGGCTCGACTCTCAACGCCACCCCTCGACGTCCGCGGAGGCGATGCAGGTCGGCGCACATGCCTCTTCGTCATCACGGCCCCTCGACTGGCGGACGCCCTACCTCGACTACCTGACGCGAGGCGAGCTACCAGAAGACAAGACGGAGGCCCGACGCATCGCTCGGAGGGCCAAGACCTACGTCATCTACGGCGACGAACGGGAGCTATACCGACGAAGTCCGACTGGGATCCTTCAACGCTGAATCCCACTCGAGGAAGGGCGCAAGCTCCTCGACGATATGCACTCGGGGGCTTGCGGCCACCACGCAGCGCCGAGGGCCCTAGTTGGGAACGCTTTCCGTCAAGGCTTCTATTGGCCGACCGCCATTGGGGACGCCAAGCGTTTGGTCCAAGCGTGCCATGGGTGTCAATTCTACGCCAAGCAAACGCACCAGCCCGCACACGCCCTGCAGATGATCCCAATCACTTGACCATTTGCCGTTTGGGGGCTCGACCTCGTGGGTCCCCTCAAAAGGACAAGTGGAGGGTACACGCACATGCTCGTGGCCGTCGACAAGTTCACCAAGTGGATCGAGGCTAAGCCGATAGGAGACCCCACCTCCGAGAGGGCTGTCGAGTTCATCGCCAACATCATGTACCGGTTCGGGGTGCCTAATGTCATCATCACCGACAATGGCACCCAATTCACGGGCAAAAAGTTCACCAACTTCTGCGATGACAACAACATTCGCGTAACCTGGGCCTCGGTCGCATACCCCCAATGCAACGGGCAGGTCGAGCGCGCCAACGGCATGATACTCCATGGGCTAAAAGCCGAGGCTGTTCAAGACCCTCGAGAATTTCGGAAAGGGGTGGGCTACAGAACTCCCTTCGGTGCTGTGGGGCCTCAGGACTACGCCGAGTCGAGCCACCGGGTTCACTCCGTTTTTCCTAACCTACGGCGCCGAGGCCGTCTTACCTACGGACCTCGAGTACGGCTCACCTCGACTTCGAGCCTACAACGAGCAAACCAGCGACGAAAGGCTCGCCAACGCCAAGGACCAGCTCGAGGAGGCCCGAGACGTGGCGCTCATCAACTCTGCACGCTACCAGCAGACACTTCGATGCTACCACGACAAGCACGTGCGCAAAAGGGACCTGGCGGTGGGGGACCTCGTGCTTCGACGGCTGCAAGATAATCGAGGGCGCCATAAGCTCACCCCTCCGTGGGAAGGCCCATACACCGTGGCCGAAGTGCTCAAGCCAGGCACATACAAGCTCTACGACGACCAAGGCAGGATCCTGGCGAACGCATGGAACATATCTCAGCTACGTCGCTTCTACCCTTAAAGGCCTCGAGGCCTTGTTCATTTTATCACTTTGAACAAACATGTCAAAATGAATGAACAAACTCGTGCATTGTCGTTCATGTTGCTTCGCATCTTAAGGAAGCCTCGACCCTGCTTTGCTCAGGGTCAAGCCTCCCTCGGGGGCTGACGGGGGGGCCTTCCCCCCCCCCCCCCGACTCCGGAAAAAATACGCGTTTTCTTTTCTAAAAATTTTGACCCTCGTCTCGACTCGTGCCTCGAGTGAACTAGTGACGTCTAAATCCTAAAGTACCTCGAGCCTCCAAGGTGGGGGGGCGTCGACGTAGACGGCCACCTACGCCCCTGGGCTACGGTGCCCTACCTACGCCTCCCCTCGAGGGGCTCGCAACGTATCAAAGGAACACAGACTAAGTTAACAGAAACTCGAGCTTGCGACAAAGAGAAGTGGTCAGACGCATTTGAAAGGAAAACAACCCCTTTTAAATAAACAAGTCATATATACATTCGGGTCTCGACGTACCCTCATTCACGTCATAAAATTCTTACAAGGGCCCCGGTGCCCAAATTTGGCGCGCAGGCCCTAGTCTTCGTCGGTGCGGTACTCCTCCCCGAGGTCTTCCGCGGCGGGCTCAACCTCGACGCCCGAGCTCGAAGGAGGAGGGCTCCCGACACCGCTGCTGGCGTCAGGAGGCAGCACATCCTCCTCGAAGATCTTCGCGAGCGACGTCCCCGGCCTCTCCATCTTCTCCAAAATTTTGTCGACACGGCGGTTGTTCCACTCCTCATCCTTCCCCTCGATCTCGATGAAGCCATTCGCGACAACGTGGACCGGGAAGCGGAAACCGGAGCGAACGACCGCGAGTGTCTGCTTGACGCCGTGATGGAGAGCTTGCCGGACACGGTCCCGCGCGGCTGCGTCGAAGAAGCACAAGGCGTCGACCAAGGCATCGCCCCGAGCCACTGCACCTTCTGCCGCGGTCACAGGAGGAGCACCCCACATGGGGCCGAGCCGGTCGAGAGAAGAGCGAGCCCGCTCCGCCACCATCGTCTCGTCTTGGAGCTGGTCCAAGAGAGCCTGGTTCGTCCCGCGGAGCTCCTCGACCGTCTTCTCGACCCCTGCGCAACAAACAAGGAAGAGTGAGACTGCGGCGTAACAAAGAACTTCGAGACCCAAACAAGAACAAGGTGTAAGCCTCACCGTCGCAGTGTTGCCCCAGTGCGGCGAGGTCGCTGGTCAGGCCCTCAGCACGCTGCTCCAGCCTGCGCTTCTCGGCCAGCGTGAGGAGCTTCTCGGACCTAAGGTCCTCGATCAGCCGGCCCGCCTCTACCAGGGCCAGATCCTTGCGGATCACCTCCTGCCGCGCCGCCCCCTCGGCAGCTCGGGCGGTGGCGGCACCACTCTTGGCATCTTCGGCCTCTTTTCTCGCTGCCTCCGCTGCGGTTCGGGCAGCGGCGGCCTCACCACGGGCGTCAGCAGCCTCCTGCTTCGCCGCCTCGGCTTCAGCCCGGGCAGAGGTGGCCTCGCTTCGGGCGTCCGCGGCCTCCTTCCTCGACGCTTCGAGAGCGGCGGCGGCCTCCTCCTTGGATCGAGCGACCTCGCCTCGAGCCACCCGGACCTCTGCCTCCGCCTCGTTAAGCCGGCTCGCCCTCTGGGCGTTCCGGCTCAGCTCCGCGCGGAGATCTCGAAGCTCCGCCTCAGCCCGTGCGAGGGCGGCTGACACCTGTGCGGACCGGCCCGCCTCCTCGGAGCAGGACCGCTCCGCCTCCGCCATAAGCACGGCCACCTCCCGGAAGATGGACCGCACCTCACGCGGGGCCCCCCGCTGGGCCGGCTGCTCGATGGGAACCACGGCAAGGGGCGGGCTCAATGGGACGGGAAACGGCCATATCGGTCGGTCGAGCTCGATGTCGGGCAGATCCTCCTCCGCCTCGAGCTGCCCCGACAGCGACCCGCCGCCCGACGGCACGGGCCCCGACTCCCTTCGTCCCTCCGCCGGCACTTCCTGTTGCGGATCGATCGACGGAAGGCTCGACCCCGGGCCCTCTTCCCTGGCCGGGCCCTCCGGCGCCTTGTCGACGCTAGCCGGCACCTCGGGTGCCTCCACCGTCATCGAGCCCGCGGCGAGGAGCGGCCCCTGCTCCAGCTCGTTCAGGAGGTCCTCCACCGTCGGCTCCTTCTCCGCCGACGCCTCTCCCCCCTTTCCCTCCTCCGCAGCCCGGCTCGTGCTGGTCGGAGCCACAAGGGGCGCAGTCTCCTCAGCCCCAGACGCCGGCGGGGCCGTGCTCGCCCCAGGCGCTTCCCCCGGAACAGCCGTCGTGGTGAGGGGAAGGATGGCGCTCCCAGTTGGCACCATCGCGGGAGGAGGAGGAGGGGGAGGAGGCAGCGCTTCGGCGGATAAGGTGGTGGCAGGCTCGATGCCATGAGCTGAGGCCCCTGCAATAACGAGATGACGGAGATGTCAGAACCAGGAAGAGTACCTCGACCCCTGTGGTCGATGGCGACGGCCTCACCAAAATTCGCGACGATCATCTGGCCCCCTCGAGCCATGGCAGCTCGGGCCTTCTCCAGCCAAGCGGCTTCTCTAGCGGAGGAAGGTCCCATACCTCGAGGTGCCTGTGCCTCGACAGGGCTCGAGGTCTTGGCCCGCTTGGACGAAGCGAGGTCCACCTCCTGGTAGGAGCGCTTCCCCCTGAGAAGACGGAGATAGCACGCGTCATCAAAAGCAAAGAGGTGAAGCCTCACTACCGACGAGACCCAAGGAAACTACACACCCGAAGCGGCGGCTGGGCTTCTTCCCGGAATCGCCGGACCCACTCGGGAGCTTCGAGCCCACCCCACGGCTCGAGCCCTGTGCCTGGGCCGTCTCCACAGGGCTGGGATGGGGGGAGGGCTCCCGACGCCTCCCATGGCTCGACCTCGAGGGAGAGCCCTCCTTCCGCCCCACATCGCGAGAGGGCGACCGTACCACCCTCGTGCTGACGTCGTGGCGCTCGCCCCGGCGCGGGCTCCGGGACCTGCTCCGGCGCCCGCGCTGGTGGTCGCGCCCTCCCGCGTCCGCTTCCGTGTCCCGGCGGCGGTACGACGATGGACTCCAGGGACGCTCGCGCCCCTGGTCACGAGACGCTCGAAGGCTCCCTCCCCGACGCTCGTGATGGCGCGGGCTCGACGCCTCTTCCTGGCGCCCGCTCCTCCGCGGGCTTGACGGCGCCCTTGACGGCTCGCGGGGGTCGGGCCCAAAACCCTTCTCGACCTGTCGACCGCCTCTCGAGGCCCGACCCCTCTCGAGACCCCCCGTCTGTGTTGACGCAGGGGCGGCCTCCGTTGGCGCTGTGGCGGAGGCGCTCCGGGTCCGGGGCTTCCTTACGACCAGGGGCACATCCGGTGTGGAGCCCGACGGACCTCGGGCCCCCGACGAGGCAGGGATCGGCGCCGCCTTCCGCGGCTGCGTCCCGCGCGACCCTTTTGTCGGGGGGACCTCCAGTGTACCCTCCTGCACAGAGGAGCGGTCAGCCCTGTCATCAACGAGCCCCGCGCGCATCAAGCGCACATCCATCCCCTCGTCGTCGCCCTCCTCCTCATCACCACTCTCCTCCTCCGAGCTCGAGGAGCTCAGCTCGGGGGACCCGTCCCCAGGCTGACGGTTACGACGAGCCTTCGCCAGTCTCTGCTCCCGAGCTAAGCGACGCAAGTTTTTATTTTTCTCTTTCTTCTTTTTGGCATCCTTGCTCTCCTTGTCCTTCTGAGCAGAGAGGCGCCTCACCTGAGAACCCGCGGCGTCCTCCCTCACCGGGGGCCTCGACGCGCAACAAGTAAATGCCCCCTGAAGAAAGGAGAAGCGTGATGAGACAAACCACAAGACGGATGCAAACGGATCGAAGGAGGAAAAAGGGGGAGGAGGCTCGAGATAGCTCGACTCGAGGGAGGCTTACCAGGTCGAGACACCCCTCGTTGGGTGCCATCGCAACCAGGTTGGAGTATTCAGGGACGAACGGCCCCTGGATCGTGATCGACACCCGGGAAACGCCCTCGTTCCGGGACAGCCTCTCTTCGGCCATCCTCGAGCGATTGAGCGCCTCGAGCTGAGCCTGCGGGCCCATCTCGTGCATAAGAAGGGGGCGGTCCGCCAGCGGGAGAACCCTTCGCTGGTGGAACGCCCAAATGACCGCTTGCACGGTCAGCTTCTTCTCGTCCACCAGCGTCTTCATCATCTCCATCAGCGGGGCCAGGTGGCGTTGCCTGTCCGCCGCAACGCCCCAGGTCCACTTCTCCGGGCGTTGAGTGAGGACCCTGCCGGTGTACTGCGGAAGGAGGCCACCTTCGTTCCGCAGATAGAACCAATGGTCGTCCCACCCGGCCTGGTTGGTGGAAAGCTTGTATCGCAGGTACTCGCGGGGGACATTGGCCGACGAGGTCCCCGCCCTCGCGGTAATGGCAAGGGAGCCCATGCGCACGGGCTGCCTCCCGCTGGGCTTCAGGGACTTGATGAAGAGCTCGCCCCGGAAGAGATGGACGAACATCTCCCAGTGCGGCTCCATCTTCAGGTACCCCTCGCACACCGCGGCGAATATGGCGGCGTGCGAGATGGAGTGGGGGGAGAAGTGTTGCAGCTCCACCTCGAAATGGTGGGCCAGCCCTCGCAGGAAGCGGCTCGGCGGGACGCCGAGCCCCATACGGTGGTAGCGCGTGAAGCTCACCACGTACCCCTCCGGCGGGTGCGGCTCCCGGTGCTCCGCCGACGGGATAACCCACCATGCGGGTCCCTCCTCCGGGTTGGGGCGCAGAAGCCCCTGGGCCACCAGCGAGTCCATTTCGCTCTGCGTCACCTTCGACGGGCTCCAGTCCTCGGCCGGCAGCATCTGTGTCTGGGCGGCCATGACGGTAGCGCGGCGCGGATCCGAGCAGCGGGCGGGCGGCCGGAAATCCCCAATCGACTAGCTCGAAGGAGAGGGCGCGTAAAGGCTACGGCGGCGGCGAAGGCAAGGGCAAAGTAAAGGGTTCTTTTTCCCCTCTTTCGATATTTATAGGGGGAAATCCAGACGGGCGGGATCTCCCACGACGTCAAAAGGTAACCGAATGCATTCAATGCGCCCACCTAACCACGTCTCGAGCCGGATGCAGGGTACACGCGTTACCTCTCCATTCGCTCCACTACCCGGGCCCACCACGACCGTCGCTCCGGCTTCGCGCCCGCCGCTCTCCCCAACGGTTTCCGCCTAAAAAGGCGTGCCCAACGGGCAGAAGGATTCCCAGACGACGAAGGCTTCTTCATAAAGGTAAAAACGGGCCCCGGCCCTAAGTCTCGAAGCAGCGAAGGCTGGCCCTCGAAAAGGGTTCGACAGCCGGCTTCGAGCACCCGAGTCAGGGACACCAAGGGGCGCCACTCGCGGCATTACTCGAGGGCCGAGCCCTCGAGGCCCCTCACGTGTATCCAAGGCGGGGAGCTCGACGTGCAGTGAGATCCCCTCGGAGGGAGGCATCGAGCCACCGGGTCCTATCGAATGGACCCGGCACTCCTGCAGACTGAGCCCCCATGCTTTATGAGACCGCCTCCGGGCCACAGTCGACCCCTAACGAACGGGGCACGAGCTCTCACTTGGATTCCCCGTTACCAGCTCACCGGGAACCTCGATACTCGCCCATTCGGGGTAGTACGAGGCATCCCCCCTCGCATCCGATCGAAAGGACTCGCGGGATGACAAGCCAGGGCAATCGGCATGCCGGACAGCTCGAGGAGCCGGCCAGTCGGTTCAGCCTGGCACCCCTCGACGAAAGAGGGTCTAAGAGCTCGGACAGTTACGACTAATCTCTTTTCTTTGTATAAACATAAGATTTTCAGGCCTCGGGCGAACGCTCGACCTCCATCTCGCCCGAGCCCTCAAGGCCAGGCCTCGAACGATCGCTCGTTCTCCGTCTCTCCCGAGCCCTCCAAGCCAAGCCTCGGACGGAGTCTCCCACGACAAAGGAAAGGTAACCGCAAATATTTAATGAGACTACCGAACCACATTTCGAGCCTATTGACAGGTACACACGGCACCGCGATCTCCGCTCCCTGACGATTTCCGCCTAAAAAGGCGCGCCCACTGGGCAGAAGGTTCCCAAACGATGGAGGATTCTTCAGGAAGCCCACGAGGGGGTTCTAACCACTCCCCCATGGTCTCGGGGGCTACACCCGCGGGTGTCGCTCGCACGACACCCACGGAATCAAATCGACAAAACCCTCGAGACCCGTTAGCTATCCATCGAGATCCCAATCTGGAGCCCCTGCTCGAATGCAAGCACTCAAACAAGGGCTCGGGGGCTACTGTCGGTGGTACGAAAAAGGGTACCCCCAATCAACGCAAACACCCGAACGCTCTGTCTCCGTCTCGCCCGAGCCCTCCCAGCCAGGCCTCGGGCGAACGCTCTGTCTCCGTCTCGCCCGAGCCCTCCCAGCCAGGCCTCGGGCGAACGCTCTGTCTCCGTCTCGCCCGAGCCCTCCCAGCCAGGCCTCGGTCGAACGCTCTGTCTCCGTCTCGCCCGAGCCCTCCCAGCCAGGCCTCGGGCGAACGCTCTATCTCCGTCTCGCCCGAGCCCTCCCAGCCAGGCCTCGGGCGAACGCTCTATCTCCGTCTCGCCCGAGCCCTCCCAGCCAGGCCTCGGGCGAACGCTCTGTCTCCGTCTCGCCCGAGCCCTCCCAGCAAGGCCTCGGGCGAGCACGATCGCTCTCCGTCTCGCCCGAGCCCTCCAGGCCTCGGGCGAGCGCGCCCCCACACCTCGAGCATTAACGCACGGACCTCGAGCTGCACAGACAACCGTACCAGCCCATACCACGCATTTAATGCCTTCACCTACTCCGGTCATGTCCACTAGTGCACAGCATGTACCACAGTAACTCGGTGTAAAGGTCAAGTCTCGTTTTCACCACAAGCATGGGCAAAAGGGCACCAGTACAGCACTGTTCGGCCAAGCCAGGCACTGCAATTCCTCGAGGCCGGATACGCGCCCCTCGAGCCCTGCACTGTAACCCCTCGAGGCCGGCTACGCGCCCCTCGAGCCCTACACTGTAACCCCTCGAGGCCGGCTACGCGCCCCTCGAGCCCTACACTGTAACCCCTCGAGGCCGGCTACGCGCCCCTCGAGCCCTGCACTGTGACACCTCGAGGCCGGCTCCGCGCCCCTCGAGCCCCCGTGGCACTACCTCGAAGCCGGCTCCGCGTCCTTCGAGCCCTAACTACTTTCATGCTATTGGAAGACAGGTACCCCAAGATCTAGAGGGACCCCGCCGCGTACTGTACATTCCGGGATGGGTGCTGTACGGCTCCCGCCTTGTCGCGCCACCACGTCCGCGCCCAGGATGGAAGCCACGACCCAAGGACGCCTCAACAGCGACGATCACATCGGCTCCAGTGGCCCCGACAAGACAGGGTTCCTACCCTTCTCCGTATGGGGCACCATACGCCCCGACACCTGTAATACCTTTATGTAACCCTGGCCTCCCCTTGCTCTATAAAAGGGGACACTAGGGCCCTCATTCAAAAAGACGGACACAACACACGAGTCCACACACAGGCACGAGTCCGGACTCCGGTCCACGCTCACTGAGCTTGTATTCTCCCCCGTACAAGCACTTAGGTGCAAGTAATACAAGAACACCCCCCCCCCGCTGGACGTAGGGCCTTCTTTGCCCGAACCAGGATAAATCCTTGTGTCCTCTTGCATCACCATCCAGGAAGAGAAGCACGCGATCATATCACTCGTTGGTGTGATACCCCTGGGTACGAAACACCGACAACTGTGTCACGTCCCATCGTCGCGGAGGGGATGATGCTGACGCCAGGGTCCCACTGAGTATTACCAGATTGCTCAACTCATTCCACACAACCAAACAAGAAAAGATTATGTTGTCCTATTTTATTCTAATTATGTTTCCTATAAATTAAACTAGGTCAAGTTTTAATTTGGCTCAATTTTTTAAGTGATTTTCAAAACTTGGAAAAGTTAGGGGTGTCACAGACCTACCCCCCTTAAAGAGAATCTCGTCCTCGAGATTCGGGCTGTTCCTCAAATAGGTATGGAAATTCTCTTTTCAGATCTTCTTCCCTTTCCCAGGTTGCTTCTGCCTCGGTATGGTTGCTCCATTGAACTCGACAAAATCTGACGGTCGTTCTCCTTGTTTGTCGGATGGCTATATCCAAAATCTTTACTGGCCTTTCTTGATACTGTAAGTCAGGCTGTAAGTCTACTACTTCCATAGGTACTTGCTCTTCTGGTACTCGAAGGCATCTTTTCAGTTGGGATACGTGGAATACATCATGTACATCTGCCATTTCTGGGGGTAACTCCAAACGGTAAGAGACAGCTCCAATCTTCTTAAGAATTTTATATGGTCCAATATACCTTGGTGCTAGCTTTCCTCTGACCTGGAACCTTCGGGTTCCCCTGATTAGTGACACTTTCAGGTATACAAAATCTCCAGGTTGAAATTCTAACGGTCTCCTGTGTGTATCAGCATAACTCTTATGTCGGCTTTGTGCTGCTTTTAAATTCTCCCGAATCTTGGCTACTTGTTCCTTTGCATCATTTATCAGATCGGGTCCAAAGAGGGTACGTTCTCCTACCTCAGACCACATCAAGGGGGTTTGACATTTTCTCTCGTATACTGCTTCAAATGGGGACATTTTTAGGCTTGCCTGATAACTGTTATTGTAAGAGAATTCAGCAAATGCTAAGCTTTGCTCCCAATCTTGTCCATAGGTGAGCACACAGGCTCTCAACATGTCCTCTAGTATCTGATTTACTCTTTCTGTTTGCCCATCTGTTTGAGGGTGGTATGCTGAACTGTAGTCCAGGCGAATTCCTAGTGCCTTATGTAAGCTCTTCCAAAATCTTAACGTGAATTGTGCCCCTCGATCTGACACAATTCGACTCGGAATCCCGTGTAGTCGGAGGATGTTGTCGATGTATAGCCTTGCTAGTTGATCTCCTCTGTAGGTAGTTCTGACGGGAATGAAGTGTGCTACTTTTGTTAATCTATCCACAATTACCCATATGGAGTCATGTCCTTTCTTCGTTTTGGGTAGTCCCACAATAAAATCCATACTAATTTCTTCCCATTTCCACTAAGGAATATGTAGTGGTTGGAGTAGTCCTGCGGGTCTTTGGTGTTCTGCCTTCACTCGTCGGCACGTATCGCACCTAGCTACATAGTCCGCAATATCCGTTTTCAGCTTGTTCCACCAATATCTTTGTTTTAAATCCATGTACATTTTGGTGGCTCCAGGGTGGATAGAGTATGCGGTATTGTGTGCCTCGTCCAAAATCAGTTTTCTTAACTCCTTACTATTGGGCACACATATCCTTTCACTGAACCATAAGGTTCCTTCTTCGTCGACTCTTGAATCCGACAATCTCTTTTTCAGCATTTCTTTCCTTAAGTTTCTGTATTTCTTCATCATTTACTTGTGCAGCACGTATTTGATCCTTCAAATTTGGCTGGAGATGTAGCATATTTAGGATCCCTTGTGGTACGATTTGCAGTCCAATCTTTCGGGCTTCTTGTGCCAGCTCTGACTTTTCTTCCAGGGCGGTCATGGAATTGCAATATGGTTTTCTGCTTAAAGCGTCCGTGACTACGTTGGCTTTGCCGGGATGGTATTGAATGCTTAGGTCATAATCTTTTATTAGCTCCAACCATCTTCTCTGTGGTAGGTTTAAATCTGTCTGGGTGAATATGTATTTCAAACTTTTGTGGTCTGTGAATATTTCGCATTTTTTTCCAATTAAATAGTGCCTCCATATTTTTAGTGCGTGTACCACAGCAGCTAATTCCAAGTCATGGGTAGGGTAATTTTCTTCGTGCTTCTTTAGTTGTCTTGATGCATAGGCCACAACCTTGCCGTCTTGCATTAATACGCAGCCCAATCCTTGGCGAGATGCGTCACAATATACCACAAAGTCACGGTGTATATCGGGTAGCGTAAGCACGGGTGCTGTAGTAAGTTTTTGCTTTAACTCTTGGAAACTTCTTTCACATGCCTCTGTCCATACAAAATCCTTTCCTTTTTATGTGAGTGATGTCATGGATCTTGCTATTTTTGAGAATCCTTCGATAAATCGTCGGTAGTATCCCGCTAGTCCAAGGAAACTTCGAACTTCTGTCACGTTAGTTGGTTGTCTCCATTCTGATACAGCCTTTACCTTATCAAGATCTACCTTTACTCCTTCTTGGTTGATGATGTGTCCCAAAAATGCGACTTCTTGCAACCAAAATTAGCACTTGCTAAACTTTGCGTACAACTCATGATCCCTTAACTTGTTCAATATTATTCTGAGGTGTTGTTCATGTTCGCTAGCACTCCTTGAATAGATCAGTATGTCATCAATGAATATTACTACGAACTTATCCAATTCCTCCATGAATACCTTATTCATTAGATTCATGAAATATGCAGGAGCATTGGTCAATCCAAAGGGCATTACAGTGAACTCATATTGTCCGTAGCGGGTGACAAATGCAGTCTTTAGAATATCATCTAAACGGATCTTCAGCTGATAGTATCCCGATCGTAGGTCTATTTTTAAAAAATACTTGGCTCCCTTTAGTTGATCAAATAAATTGTCAATTCGAGGCAATGGGTATTTATTTTTCATAGTGACTTCATTTAAGGAACTGTAATCAATGCACATCCGAAGACTTCCATCCTTCTTCTTCACAAATAGTACGGGTGATCCCCATGGTGATGAACTTGGTCTGATATATCTTTTTTCTTGCAATTCTCGTAGTTGTGCCTTTAATTCTTCCAACTCATTTGCTGCCATTCTGTAGGGTCTCTTTGCTATAGGAGCAGTTCCAGGCATTAGGTCAATTATAAATTCTATGTCTCAATCTAATGCATCACAGGTAACTCTTCAGGAAAAACATCCGGGTATTCACATACTACTGGTACTTCTTCGACAGTTTTGGCTTCCAAGATGCATACCATTAGTTCAGCTGTTGGTGCTTTTGGATAATATTTCACTTTTATTCCTTTATGATTTATCAATGTTACAGCTCTGTCTCTGCATGATATATTCTCATGATGTTCTTTCAATCAATCCATACCTAATATCACATCCAGTCCTTCTGTCTTTAGTATGACTAAATTTGCTCGAAATTCAATTCCATTAATGGTTATCTTGACCTTCGGGCATTTTAGCGTACACTTGAGAACAGCTCCAGGGGTTCTTATTATTAAAGGGGTGGAGAGTAACACCATTTTCAGGTTGTTTTTGAAAACAAACGAAGTAGAAACAAACGAATGCGAGGCCCCAGAATCAAATAACACGTTTGCGGGAATGGAGTTAACTAAAAACTCACCGTACACAACATCGGGCGTTGTTTGCACTTCTTCCGCACTCACGTGATTGACTCGGCCTTGCCCAAATGATGGCGGATTCCTCTTTTATTGTCCCGAGTTTTGAGGTGTTGTGCGACCAATTCCAGAGGCTGCAGTCCTGTTGCTATTTATAGGTTGTGCAGGTACAGAGTTTGCGGCTTTATACGGGCATTGAGCAATTCGGTGGCCTGGCTGACGACATCCATAGCATGTGGAATCTGATTGGCTTGTGGTGTTGCTGTTGTTGTTTCTTGGCGGATTGTTGTTGGTGTTCGTGTTGTAGCTGCGGTTGGCATAGGTATTGGCTTGTGTGTTGTTGCTGTTTGAAGATCGAAACTGTATAGGTGATGAATACCTTGTTGGGACATTGCTGGTCCTGATCCTTTGGGTCCTTTCCTGTTGTCATGCCTGTTGTATGCTCAACTTGCGCTTCCTATCTCCGTCAGCTTTGGCACGTTCATCTTCAAGTAGTATTGATTTGTTCATGAGGGTGTTAAAATCGGGGTATATTCCGGTAACAAGCTGGGTCCTGAACGAAGAGTTCAGACCTCTCATAAAGCACTTTTGCTTCTTCTTGTCGGAATCAACTTCTCCTGGTGCATATTGAGATAGTTTCATGAACTTGCGAATGTATTGGTTTATGGTCATGGCTCCTTGCCTTATGTTACGGAATTCCTCTGACTTCCTTTCCATCATTCCCTCTAGGATATGATAGTTACGGAATGCTTCCTGGAATTCTTCCCATGTTATGGCTTCGGGGTCTTCGACGGCGTCTTGATAGTTTTCCCACCATTCCCCAGCTGCTCCAACTAGTTGATGAGTAGCTAAGGTGACTTTTTATTCTTCGGTAGCTCATACGACCTTCAGCTTTTTGGTGATGGTACGTAGCCAGTCATCAGCAGCTAACGGGTCATCCTCAGAGCTATCGAAGGTAGGTGGACTCAGTCTCATAAATGCAGCCATCTTTCCCTGTCCGTTACCATGCTCGGGTCTTCTAGCAAGGGCTTCCAATAAATTCGTCTGGCGGTCCATTATCTCTGCTATAGTAGGTGGTGGTGGAGGGAGTTCTTCCTCATCATTACCTTGTTCTTCATCACGGTTGCTATTCTCATGGTTGCTATCTTCTTCTTCTTCCATTACTATTTCTTCCTCTTATGGTGTACGTTGTCGCCTTGGCCTAGGTTGCTCATTCTGTTGCCTTTGGTTCTGCGGTCCTCGGGGTGGGTTGCGTGCTTCCTCGGCAGCTTGCCTTTCACGGCGTTGTTGAATCCGGTTGGATCGCCTTTCCATCTGTTAAGATGGAGCGATTCTTATAAGAGGTTGCCCGATTGGGGTCACACAAAGATTTAAAAGAAGAGAAACACAGTAAAACAAAACACACATTGATACACAAACAGACACATAGACAGTCACACTACACATGATACATGACAGTACTACTCCTACTAGCGACTGACACACGACAGCTACTCGCTCAACGCGGTGCTACGACACTCAGTATGTTATTTATTTTACAACTGAGCGCATCGTTCCTAGCGATACATCTACATGAAGTGGATCTCATCGATGTCCCGTGCGACAACTTTTCCTTTCTCATGGGCGAGTTGGTCCTCTCACAGCCTGTGAAGATCATCCGCATATCCATCATCTGCATCCGGCCCTTCAGTTCCCATGATCTTGATTATGTCGAAGTTGTCGGCGACAGATTCTTCAGTTTCCATTCCTTCATCTCTTTTTGTGGGCTCAAGTCCTGGAATTTCTGGATCGTATTCGGGGATAGCTGGTGCCTTTCCTTTGATGTCATCCACGTACTTCTGCAGTGTTGGTGTGAGTCTTGGTACTCCTGGTAATGCTTCATTCCGGTCATTGGGGATGGCGAAGGTCCTCCTTCTTCTGTTCCTTCGGCGAACGAACTCCTTGTACTGGCATCGCTGTTCGGCTTCTTCCATCTCCTTGCGGTACAGTGTTGCCTTCTTCTGCGCCTTTTCCTTGAGTTGTTCTAATATCATGTTGTCCAGGTTCAGGGCACGTACTTCAGCTTCAGCCTTGAGAGCTCGTTCCTTCCATTCTAAGAGTACCTTCTGTTGCTCTTCATAGAGGTCTTCAAGTGCATGGAGGTACCTGACAGTGGCCGCAAGAGTGTATTCTGGACTCTTTGGGTTAATCTTCTCAAGTTCATCTATCTTGTTGTTCCAAGTTGCGGTGGTTTGGTTGGCCACGGGAAAATACTTTGCAGGGGTGTGGTCGATATCTTCTTCAAATATCTGGCAATATTCGTCGAGTGCCATTTTTGCAACCTTCTAGCTTGTTCCATAAAGATCCTTTCCTACTGCCTTGTATACCTTTCTTGGAATATTTGGGCATTGCCGATGCTCAGGAATATGCACGCATATCTTACACTTGGGCACACCGTGGTCCTCGTACTCAATTCCATAGTACGTAGGGCGCTTAGTGTATCCCAGCCACCGTAGAGTCTCCCATAAAAGCTGCGGGAATCCTTTGGTGTTTTCACAGTTCGAGCGAACCCATCCGTCCTCCATTTGCTGCAAAATATTTAAACACAAGTTAGATTACTTTTGCTAAACAAATGAAGATGGATAAAGTTCACAGCTTGTTTTCCTACTGCGTGCCATGCCTGGGGTCTTATCCTACGGTCATGCTCGGCTCTGATACCACTCTGTCGGGCCCTCATCCTGAGAGTCCAATCATCCCCATATTTGCGCCAGGATCATGCACAAATATGTACGGGATCAACGGAAATGATATATAGATTTAAAGGTAAATACCGAACTTTATTAATCTAGCGAATAAAAGGGTTCATACATAAAGGGTCTGGGGTTCACACTAAGGTGGGTAATATATTACAATAGGGTCAAGGCTTTTATTTATATCACTTGACCAAAACATACTACAGAGGTGGTTGCGTAACAGGGTGCGGAAGCTACTAAAGCGGTAGTCGATGCGTAGCGGCGTCTATCTTCACAGGCAAGCTAGAGCGTAGGCGTAGACCCTATCATAACGATTCCTTCATAGTCACGGTCGCTATCACTGGTCCTCCTGGAAGTCCTCCTCGTTGTAGATGGGTTCTCCTTCGTCTTCATAATCTATGAGTCAACAACGGGTGAGTACAGAGAGTACTCAGCAAGTCCTATAGCAATAGCAAGAATAAAAGAGGGGTTGGCCCTAGGAGAGTGTCATCCTTCTCGCTAGTTCCCGGTTAGTTTAGAAACATAGGCAACATTATCACAAGTTCATGGTTGTGCTAGTGCAAGAATTGTTATTAACCTAACCATAGGTGACCTCATCTCGGCGATTGCCCATAACCAAGGACGTGGCTATTCGAATAGGATATGAATAATTCTACTGCAGAAGATGTCCAATTTTCCCCACACGATGGAGTGAACTCGACCGTGATTAGTGGCCTCGTCTGCTCCAACAAAGCACATACCCAAGAGGACGCATCCATAGGGTCCATGTAACCCTCACCACGGTTTACACAGGGGCCAGAAAACAGACCACGCATGGTCTAACTGGCCAAAACAATATCATAAAAGAGGGGGCTCGCACACGGCCCAACAGGAATTTAACGTGGAGGATCACTTAGCAACCACGCCGACCGGGCCACGAGAGATCACTTAGCAGTCGTGTCTTCTCCTGTCAAACCGTTGTCTCCCGACCTCCAGGTAGGTGTTACACTTATGCCTATCGGGGTGTGAAACTAGGCCTACCCATATAGGCGTGTGGCTGGATGCGTTTCTGACCAAGTTTGGTGGCCTATGAAACTACTCAGTATGGCAAGCTAGTGTCTCCTAGGTAGAGTCCCTCAACAGGCGAGTCTACCCCAAGATGTTATATCCGCATATAAACATCCCCCACTTGTTCCCATTAATTCAAGTTTGTCTTAAGCACATGAACATTTCAGAGTTGCCCATTATTCAGTCAAATTTATCATATGATATTCCAATCTTATAATCATCAGTGAGTGATTAATTAGAGTAGATAAGAGTGGGGTTAGGACTTGCCTTCGTTGCCGCTCATAGCCGCTCATAGTTCCCGATTCCTGGTAGTCCGGGTCGTCTTCCTCCTGATAACCGTCTCCTTCTATTGATCGATCCGACGGAAACGATAAGCACAAAAAAAGAAACAAACATCACAAGCAAACATATGTTGAGCAAAAGGGTTACTCTCAGGTTGGTCACTTTTTGATTATTTTTATAAAATTTTCGGAAGTGGTTTCATAATTTTTGGAGTTAAAACATGAGAGATATGATTTTTATAAGTTTAAACATATAGGTTGGAAATTAATAACTATTTTTCTATAATCATCTTTGGAAAAATAATTATGGGGTAAAGTTACTGAGTGTATGTAGTATTTTTGGGAATTTTTATCTAAAGGAAAATAGGATTTCTAGTCTCTTGTGTACAGTAGCCGGGTGCACCTAACAATTTCCATCGCGACTGTGAGGAGGGGTTCCACCGGTGTACAGCACTGTGTCGTGGTCTTGTACCCTACAGTCTCTGGTCCACGTGAACCGGGCGCACGGAGGAAAGGAAGAGAGGGAGGTCTTGGCCGGTAGCCACTGACACATGGG
Source organism: Coix lacryma-jobi var. lacryma-jobi (assembly GCA_009763385.1). NCBI lineage: Eukaryota > Viridiplantae > Streptophyta > Magnoliopsida > Poales > Poaceae > Coix > Coix lacryma-jobi. The sequence goes on from CM019826.1 coordinate 44,076,585, forward strand.
TCCCGCGTGTCGGTCGCTGGTGGAGTCTGACACGTGGGCTCCCCAGAGTCTCCCCACTGCAACGGGAGGGGGCAACGGCGTCACGTGGGACCCGCGCGCAGCCACTAGATGGCAACGGCGTTAGGAGCGCCACCCTCTGCTCGCCGGGAAACAGAGGGAGTTTTCCCCTGTCCCCGCCGGAGTTGTTTCCGCCGGCGGCGTGGTTCCTCCTCGGCCCAAACCATCTCCGGCGTCGTGTCCTCCTCGCACTCCTGCACCTCCTCGTCCACCAGAGAGGAGCTATGGGGCACTGAGTCGGCCTCGGTGGCTCGCCGGAGCTCTTACGGTGGCGCCGCACTGCGACAACGCGCAGAGGGGACCTTTCCCTTCGCGTTCTGGTGCATCAGGTGCGGGAAAAGGGTGCAAAGGTGTTGGCACTATGGGTTGCCTTGGTCGAGCTTGCCTTCGCGCGAACCAGTGCTCATGGCGGCTCGGACTGCGGCGCCCTCGATGTCACGGTGCTATGGCGTGATAGAGGTGGGTTCAAGGGGTGAAAAGGATGCGGAAAGGATCGTAGAGGCTTGCCCTTACTCCAATTTGGCCTTCCGAGCTCCTCTCTGCCCTCAATCGAACCTGAGTTCTCCGGCAATGCTGTGACTCCGGGTTGGGGGAAACCAGAAATTAGGGAGGAGGAAGGTGGTAGAGATGGAATTGGAGTGTCAGTGTGGTAGAGAGGTTCGGTGCGGAGCTCCTGGTAGTGCCAATTCAATGTGGGGTGCCCTATAAAGGCCGGCAATGGCGGTGGCGGCCATGGCGGTTTCGTGGAGATATTTTCTCCGCGTCGCCGGCGTGTCCTCGGTCTCCAGAGAGTTCTCTGGTGCTCGTACTCCACTTCTCCCGTTCGGTCACATCACCAGTAAGGCGGTTCTTCGAGAGTTCTTGTCATCGCCATTAATGGCGTTGGTGGTCTTCACGGCGGCGCCGCTCTCTCTCTCCTTGTCTTCCCTGTCTCCGGTCCGTGGCCGTACTCTACAGGAAGGCGGTGGCCGGGTGCTCGACAGGATAACTTGTCCGAGGCTTCGCGAGGGTCAGCGGCTCCAGTGGCTAGTGGGTCACGGCGGCCCGCTTGCTCTACCGTGTCACGTCCCGTCGTCGCGGAGGGTATGATGCTGACGCCAGGATCCCACCTAGAAGTGAGTAGAGGGAGGGGAAGGCGGGGCCGGCCTGGTGGGCGCGTGCGCGCCGTCCACGCGGTGGCCTGGGCCGCGGCCCACGCGTGAGGGAGGTGTCGTGACCGGCTTTAGCTCGGGCTTTGGCCCAGTCGGGGGAGGGAGGGAGTGAGTGGGTGTCGGCAGGCCAAAAGAGGGAGAGGAAGGGGTTGAGTTCTGCTGTCGGCTTTCCCTTTTTCCTCTTTTCATTTCCTTTTCTATTTCTATTCCCTTTGGTTCAAATTCCTTTTGGTTTTGAAATATTAAACTGAGTTTTCCAAAAGTTTCCAACTGAGTATTACCAGATTGCTCAACTCATTCCACACAACCAAACAAGAAAAGATTATGTTGTCCTATTTTATTCTAATTATGTTTCCTATAAATTAAACTAGGTCAAGTTTTAATTTGGCTCAAATTTTTAGTGATTTTCAAAACTTGGAAAAGTTAGGGGTGTCACAAATAGTTTACTAAATAGACTTGTTATCTTAATTTTTTTTGGCAAAACAAGATAAATGAAGCTCCAACAGTTTGCCATTTGCCTTGCCAAATTATAGGAAGTTTCCATTCCACCCTCCTGCACGCGCAAATATGTGCGCGTTCTCGCACTTGCCATCGCGAACCCGGCCAACTTCCCACACGCAGGTGGAACGTTCACGGCCAGGCGAGGAGTCGCGCATGCAGAGGCCAGGCGAGGTGCCGCGCATGCAGGGGCCAAGCGAGGAGTCCGCAGGGGCATGCGGCCGGGTGGTAGTTGATCAGTTGATGGAGTGGACCACATTTACTAATTTTGCCAAGCCCAAATAGCAAACTATTGGAGATATAAACCTTTTTCATTTGCCATATGTTTTAGTCACTTGCCAAATGACAAGATTTGGCAACTGATTTTTAGCAAACTATTGGAGTTGCTCGCTCTGCTTGTCCATTAACCACTACAACAGAATTGGGCTATAGCCCCGGTCGGCAAGGGCTTTTAGCCCCAGTTGCCGAGTCGGGACTACGCTTCCGGGACTAAAGGCCCCTTTAGTCCCGGCTCCGGTCACCTAAAGCCCCCCCTTTAGTCCCAGTTGGTAATACCAGCCGGGACTAAAGGGTGCTGCTAGCGGTGCCCTTTAGCCCCGGCTGGTATTACCAGCCGAGACTAAAGGGCCCCCTAGTTTTTTTGTTTTTATTTTCTTTTCAGTTCTGTTTTTAGTTTTGTTTATTTATTTAATAGGTTTTCCAATATATATTCTTTGCTGCTAATATATATAAATATATATACATATTAGCGGCATAAGACAATAAGCATATTACATGCATATATAATTGAACTATAGAACTATATATATATATATATATGTGTGTGTGTATGCACATAAAATTACAAGCAATATACATAGAAGTTGTCCAAATCTATCTACACAAGTTGTACTCCAAAGTTAGTACTGTAAACCTATTACAAGTTATACTCCATCCAAAAATCTACAGGGCATAGAAATGATCATCATTGTTTGGAATCAACGACTCATTGGTATTATAATAGAACTCGTCGTTTGGATTTATGACTTGTTCCCAAAGAAATCCTGCTATTGTCTCTTGTATTGCTTTCAGTTGGCCTTGTAGCATCACTTTTTGGTTCAACCAGTCAGTGTTCAATTTGAATTAAAGAAGATATTAGTTATATCTATATTATCAATATTAAGTCTATAGAAAATGAAAAGAGACATGTTACGTACTTTAATGATTTCTTCAGGAATTCTATTTGATTCTATCATCATATACTCACAAACGTAAAATCAACATAAGTTATTACCTTGTTCTTGTCTCAAAATCCACTATAGAATGAAAAGATTCATCTCGTATATAATAAAGATACACGTACGGGTAGTCGTGGCTTTATTGTAAGTGGCGCCTTACATTGACTCATATGTTCCCGAGCAATGAATGTTTCCTAAACCCTAATCTGGCCAATTAAAGTTGGATCATTATTTAATTAGTATACATATATACAAGTTTAGTCTATACTTTAAGCATGCAAGCTATAGGTATCGAAATTAACTTTGGATAATCTCTATCATATCTCGGTAATCTTGTTGGGGTTTGCTCAATGAGTCATAGATTAATACACTGCTGTGTTTGAGATCGATTACCATCAGTATCCAGTGATAGTTGTTCATACACATGATTCATATATATAGTAGATTATTAGGGTTAAGTAAAATAAAATGTGCAATACTTATTATTAACTATATATTTCTCACGCACTTGAAGTTGTAGGGGAAGAGTATTCTTTCTCTGTCTTTTTGGTTCACGAAGAACCTCATGAGATTCATACACATCTCATTGCTCCAAGTCGCTGAAGGGTTGGAGCCTTGAAAACAACATACGGATCAACAAACCCAACAGAATTGTCATGTTTATCTCTGAGCTAAGTCATCTGGTACCTGCAATATCGAGTCGATCCACAAGTACGTGTGTAAGAATACTACATACTATATACACATACTAGAGAGTTCAATGAAAATTATAAAAGAAACACTTACAAACAATATCAGTTAAGGAGCGATTTTTCCAGTGCGTCCATGTGGCATAGCTGGTGTAATTCCTCCATCTGGACTAAGATTAGGTCATCACCACGGAAGTAGTGATGGTTCCCAATTCGGACAAAAATCCAATTGACATCACCGTCTTTAGAAGCCTCCATGCACCATTTGTTGATTGCAAACATCTGCGTACCAAGTACATGTAAGTGATTAGGGTTCATTAGACTCCTGCGCGGTGCAAAATTTCTCCTCCATTCATCAACTACTTCTGCTCGTGGAAACTCCAGCCCAGTAGCAATATTGGCAATCGTGTCGTACGGGAGACCGCTGTCAATGAAAATTTTTTCAATTGAGTCCATCTCAGACAATGTGGTCTCTCCAGATTTCCTATGTACTCTGCCCATGTTTGAACCATACTGATTTTCCACAAATAATGGGGACAAAGGTCTTGATGTTTCCCCGAGCTGTGGAACACCCTTTCCCACTTTCTTCGTGCTTGATTGTTGTTCTTTTGCAGACTTGATTAGAGAGCGTTCGTAATCTGATTTTCGCAGAGCCTTTGGGGGTTCACGCATCTTGATACCATGTTGTTCCACCCTTTTCCTTAACTCTTGTGGGTTTAACAAGAGGTAAGTGTCAGTGTTTGTTAACCGGCAACTCGTCTTGAGGGATCTCAGACGATTTGTTCGGTGGGGATCGGCGTTCGTAGAACTCAGCGAGTACACGAGGACAGCTATTTATACTGGTTCAGGCCGCTAAATAGCGTAATACCTTACGTCCAGTGCGGCGTGTGCCTTGTGTTATGATTCAAGATTCAATTGAAAGGAGCTTGCTCCTGCTTCCCCTTATATATCCGGGTGAAGCATTGCGCAGACCGAGTCCTAGTCGATTACAATAGAGGAGTCCTATTGTAATTACAAGACTTCCTTTAAGAACTCGACCAAGTTACAGCGAGAGTCCTAATCCAAGTACACTTCGTATGAAGTCTTCGGAACTCCCGTGCCATCCGGGATTAATCGGAGTGATCATCTTCTGATGATATCTCGGACATCCTGGTCCATCAAGCCCCCGAGCTCTTCATCATTTCTCTAAACGTTATCTACTAGTTTCTCTTTGAGAATCTCTGAGTAATGTTTGGGAAAATCTTGAAGTGCTCCAAAGGTAAAGAACTTCCATGGCGTGCACTTTTTCTAAAAAGTGCACCCATAGGGTGTAGCCCCCGAGCCTCTTGTTATTTATAATAACTTTGAGGATCTTTTGAGCCATTTCCGAGTAATCCTTGGGTAAGAAAAAACATTTCCTTTATGGTATATACCCTGCAGCCCCCGAGCCTAAGTACCGGGTACTAAGTAGTCGGTTCTTGGGATCTTCCAAATATATTACCAGGTAATCCATAAAAGTTTTGAGGAACCAAAACAGGACACTGATCTGTTGCTTAATCCATCTAAATAATAAATATCCAGCTTCAGGTGGGTAATGTTTTCAACAAACATCCCTTATCACCCCCACTGAATAAAAATTACCATGAAGTCTGCAATAGTTGACCAATGACTGTTCCAGCTGTACATATTTATAGTTCTTGTCGTTTTCCTCAACTGCAAACTTTGTCGTCTTCCTCTTGAAGTGCGTATGGGAATCAAACCTATCACTGATGGCAGGCTTCACATGTGCGACAGTACATAGGGTAAATTATTGATTCTCTAGTCACTTACGTCCATGGACAATAGCCATAGACCAAGATGAACCGCCTATAAATACCCTGCCTGGGAAGCAAGGAAACCATATCCTCTCAAGTATATGACTTCTCTTAGTGCCATGAGTATTGTAGTATCTAGAGCGGAGATGTCCGAGCCCTCGGGTATCTTCCTTATGTAAGATAGTTGATGTGTCCAGAAGAACTCTTGTGAAGGGACCATCCGCCAGGGTGGTTTCCAAGTGGTCGCGAGCAAAGGGATACAGAGGTGCGCCTAGAAGAACTCTTGTGACTACCACTCGTAGATAACCTCGGAGTCACAGGTTGTCAAAAGGTAGCGAGGGTGATGGTCTTCCCCCGAGTTCCTTGAGTACTGTGGTGGTGCCTTAAACCCACCTTGGGATGCACTGAAAAGATAGTATCTGCCCAAGGTTCTGTGTGTGCTTTACTGCGTCTCACTGAACCCGGTCTTTGGTGAGCTAGGCACCAAGACTCTGTACCTTGATTATACTAGAGTAGTGTTTTATATCCTGATTGTAATTGTGCTGGTAGTTGCTGTATCTCAAGATGTATCCGCATATCTCTGTTGTAATTCCGAGTAATAATTAATAAGATCCGGGTACTTGGGATATTTTCCGAGTCCTTTGTCTTTTTCTCCGAGTACTAACTATGTATTGTGAAGAAAGTAACGTTGTTTGCTTGCGGTGTGCATGTTCACTGACTCTGACGCCGTCTGAAATGTTCCCCCAACCGTTAGGGTTTCGAACGGTTTCATAACGCCGTTTGGAAAAGATAAACAGTTGCTGTAACAGATCTATAATAAGCCGCCATCGGGCCTATGGTTTCTTCACGCCTCTACTTAGTGTTGACTCTTGCTAACGTCGTCACTAGGAGTAGACTATGAATCTACCCCTGGCAACGGCGCCAAAAAGGTTTGTTGGTACTTCTTAATGTAAGAAGTATAACTAACTATTCGTATGACTATTGATAGGTTCCGCAAGCGCACAGAATAAGTCTATTGTAGCACTTCACCCGGAAGTAACCGAGTATCGTATTTATTTCCACAGGGAAGCTACTATGGCAGAACTAACGCTAGGACCGCTATGAACAACTAGTGATTCTAGCAAGGTTGATCGAAAAGTGTGAATGGGGGTTGATATCTACTACTACTAAAAATAAAGAAAGACTAACTACTACTAAATTAAATCGGCGGGGTCTGGCCGATGAACAGATTAATGTTTTCCTACACACTTACAAACACAACTAACTTAGCAATAAAGAGTTTATCTAGTTCTTCGAACCGTACACACCCTCTGGACTATTTACCTCAGACGTGCACAACGAGGTTTATGATTTAAGAACTAACCCAACTACGTGGTGGAATTCAAGGCTCCCAGGGCTGTCACCACCTATTTGCTACCACAGCTATCCGGGGGGCTAGCCACAAACTAAGGTATAACTAGTCTAAGCACCGCGCTTACACTAATATATACTACTCTAATCTTGCGCCCAAAACTAGAGCACTGATTACTCAGCGAAGAACCCAAACTAGATACAAACTAAATACTAAGTTATCTATGCTCGAAAGCACTCAAGAAGAACAATAAGTAAGGAACTTAAAGTAAATGCTGAAAGTAGAAGAACACTAAGATAAATGAAGAAAGACTTGGAATTATACCAGAGACTCGGAAGATCCTCTATTACAACTCCAGCTCTTCTCTTCTTCACTCTCGCTCTCACTCTAAGTCTCTCAACTAGAGTGTTCCTTCACCAGAGCTTCGCTTACAAGAGAGTGGGACTAATGAGGTGAGGTCTGAGTACAAATGAGCTCGGGGGGTCCTATTTATAGCCTAAGGGACCTAGGGGGTACTTATGGACCTAGGGTTAGGTCAGGGGGGTGAGTGTGGTGGCGGGCGCCAGCCCTAGGTGGCAGCCGCCACCCCCCTGGCCGTTGGATCCACCGCCTTTGCTTCAACGGTATTCAGGAGGTCCAGAGAGGCGGTTCCAAGGTCGGTTGCATGTCCAAAAACCGTCACGTGGGCAATTTGGGTCATGATCCATGTGACATCCCTTCTTGGCCCTTGGATGCAATGACCTAAGTGATCAATGGCTGCAAATGAGTGTGGCATGTCTCCCCTTGATCAGTGACGTGGCAGGGGAGGAGTTTGGGCCTCACTCCCCTGGCGGCCGCCAGTGATGGGTGGCGGGCGCCACCCCACCTTGGCCCAAAGTGAGCCCAGGTGAGTGTGCTCGCCTCCTGGTGGGTCCTCTTGGTCATTTTGCTCAAAAACCCTGCAATTTCCTACATTCAAATAAAACTCAAGGACAAGTGGAAATCGTTAGTTTATAAAAGGTTTTTGGTTGATTTTAGGCCCTTGTGTTGCGTTATATGACCTTGTTGATGCTAAGAATATGACACTTAGTGAGCGTCAACACTTAGCCATTGCCTTTAGAGCTAACAAATCCTCGTAGCCAGTTCCTTAGTTGATGCGCAAGAAGTCCCTCGTCATCAACATGGGTCCCAAGAGGCAGTCTGCGGCGGAGAAGAAGAAAGCGAAGATCACTGCCGATGGGAGGCCGCGCCATCCATGCCCACCCACTGATGTCTTGGCATGGAAGATGTCGGATACCAGACCGACGGAGCTGGCTTACCTGGCGCAGCAAGGGCTGCTCTGAGCACAGCCACTTGATGGGTGGAGGGTTCCTACTGACCATCGCGCTCCCGCCCCCAATACCACAGAGATAGTCATGTTCAAATCCTTCGTGGAGCGGGGGTTGGGACTTCCAGCATCTGACTTTCTGCGGGGGATGCTCCATTATTATGGTTTGACTCTCAACCATATCACTCCTAATGCCTGCTTCCATATTGCGATCTTTACCCATCTGTGTGAAGCTTTTCTAGGTATCTGCCCATCTTTTACTCTCTTCCGTTACTTCTTCTGGGTGAAAAGTCAACCCAGTGATGCCAACGTAGAAGTAGTCGGAGGGGCTAGCATCCAACTTAGGCTAGAGGTAGCTAGTCAGTATATAGTTGTAGATTTGTCAGAGTCTGTCCGGGATTGGGCTGCTGGGTGGTTTTATATGGCTAACCCTCCACCAGCCCTTCGTCGCCATGATGGATGGCCGCCGCAGAAGTGTCGTTAGTGGAAGGACAGGATTGCTGCCGAGGAGGTAGAGACTGTCCAACCCTTCATTGATATGATAAATGGGTTGAAACTCAGCGGACTGACCGGGTACACCATCGTCCAAGACTTCATCGCGCGTCGCGTCCATCCTCTTCAGCAGCGAGCCAACTTTGGCTTTGAGTACCTGGGTACGAAGGACCCAGGTCGTCATGACGCCGAGCAGCTGTCTGATCATGAGATCCTGAGGAGGATGAACCGACTGCTCAAGAGCCCTGAACACCTTGTTCTGGTGATGACGACATTCTCTGCCATCAACCCGCCTCCTCAGGTGAGTAGTTGTCCTGTCTTGTCTTTGAGATTCTTAGTAGATATCTTTTGACTAAATTTTCTTCTTTGATAGGGCCAGGGGAGAGATAACAATGATTGTCCTCCTCTGCCTCCGGTGACTGAAGAAGGCGGAGGCATAGCTCTGGGGGTCCTCTCCGAAGTGAGGACCTTCCAAACAAACCAAGCTCTCTCGATGATCTTGATTGGCTTGACACAGACTCAACTGACTCTGATGTCATGCTCATAGACCCGGAAGCTGAGAGTAGCCGGAAGAGGTCGCCGACTCCACTTCAAGAAGCCAGGGAATCTGTCCCAAAGAAGGCTCGCACTGGTAATCGTCGTGCTTGTCGAAAAGTACTTTTATCAACAGAATTGGCTGAAAAGCACTGTAATATGGGTGCTCCTGGTAAGGGAAAACCTGAGTACTTTTTAATCTTTCTGTCTTGGATTTTAATAAACCCTTGTCTTATATCTTGTTTGATCCAGATGTTGAAACAACGCAGGGGACTTCAAGCGGTGTGGTCTCTGAAGAAGCTCTGGCTTCCGACCCACAATTGAAGAAACCGCTCTTGAAGCTATCGCGAGCGTTGAAACTTGTAAAGTAAGCTGTAGGATTTTACTTTACGGCATCTGCACGTTCCTGGTATTAACATGAATGCTTGTCCGTTGCAGGAAGACGAAACCGGCTACAACACCTTCAAGTACTGTCCTTGAGACCTGGACAGTAGAGGAGTCGGAGACGCTGAAAAAGGATGAGTCTGGCATCCCTTTAACCTGTAGCCAGGTAGATCCTCTGCCCAGCTCCTCTCCGTCCAGATCCCAGATCGACGCAACACCTGAAGTGGATGTTCTCCCTTTGCCCCAGGTTGGTGAGCCTTTTTCAATCTTCCGTTCTCCTACTCAGTTGGAGTTTGACCGAGTAATCAATGAGTGGTTTTTCCGCACTCGACAGCCAGACGAGCCAACTCTGGAGATGGTCTTGGCTGACATCCACGCTGAAACTTTGACTCGCCCTCAGGGAGGGTCCGAGGATGCCCCCGAGTCCTCACGCCAAGGAGCAACGCTTGATGTTGTGGGGTACAACCAAGACCTCACCCGGCTGAAGGAGTTGAGTGAGCAAGTGATGGCACCTGCCGAAGCGCTTCGCAATTTTGTTGAGGTGATTATCTTGAAGTCTTCTTCATATGTTGTAGTCTCATCCGAGTACTTATAGTATTGTGTCTGCGTAGGGCTTCGATGTAAAGGTCAAAGAGCAAATCACTCGGATTCGCCAGGAGATGTCCCGTGAGAATCAAGAGCTCAAAGATTACATCGCCCAGGATCAAATTAGCCAAAAGGTGGCTACTCAGCTGCTGCACAATCGCATTAATGAATTGCAAGGCAATCTTAAGGTTGTCATTGCTGAACGCGATGCAGGCAACAATCGGGAAGTTGCGCTAATTGCCAAAGATGTTGCCTTGGAGCAAAAACTGAAAGAGCTCAAAAAATCTTCCAAGAAACAGGTGGCTGGTAAGTTGACAATTGAAGGACCGAGAATGCAATAGCAAGGCGACCAGAGGGGGGGTGAATGGGAGCTCAAAAATTTCTCTCGAAACTTTGGCCTTTGTCCCACAAATCAACCCCCAAAAGCTAAGAACAAAAACCGTGATGCCCACGACCCTTGGAAGAGGGTGGATGATCCCTAGGATCACAGTGAGGCAACACAAAGCAAGAGCGAACTAAACGCCAAAATCACCGGCACAAGTTCGACCCTCAAAAGCCAAGTCCCGAACCTAGATAGACGGCTACGTCGAGAAATCCCCAAATACCTATGCTAACAAGTAGCAAAGATACCTAGAGAGGTTCCTTGATCAACCCTAGGGCCAAACGAGAAGTCCGGAAACCAAGCGAAGAAGCCGGGAGAGCAAACGCACTAAACTGCAACAAGCAGCCGAAACCCGAACTATCCGGCCCTGGGGTCCCGGACTGTCCGCACCAGGCCGGACTGTCCGCGGTTCACTGGCGGACTGTCCGCCGGCAGAAAACACAAAACAACACGAGTGCTGCAAGTCCCCTGGATGTTCCCGGACTGTCCGCGAACTCCAACGGCGGACTGTCTACCGGTCAAAAAGAACTAGTCCAACAGCGCGGAGTCAGGCTACTGGTCCAGCCGACCCCGACGCGTGGACTGTCCGCGGGAGGAACGACGGACTGTCCGCGACCTCCCAGTGAGGGTGATTTCGGTCGCCCCTCACACAACTCTTCCCAAATCCAAATCAAATCACAATCCCGTATTTCCAAACTTGGAGAGAATGATCACGAGGTAGTTAGGAGACTATCCCCAAGAAATCATCCGCTCAAATCGATTCAATCACCGGGAAATCCAAAGGGGAGGAGTATGAACGAAAAAGCGCCACAAAAACAAAATCAACCCGATCTACTTGTTCGTGAGGAGTTAGATGAATTCCTTCAGTGGAAATGATCTCCTCACTATAAAGAACAAGTTGATTCAAACGGATTTCGCAAAGACGCAGTAGAGAGGGAGATCGAGTGACGGGAAAATCATGGAGAAAATGAAGAACGCGAAGAACACGAACAAAACGCGAATCAAGTCATCGATCTGCAACCGTGTGGCTACCACACGCTACAACAGTGAGATTACGGTCTCACTTCCTCAAAATCTACAGTACACAGAGGTATGGTTCTCTGCGGATCTCAGTTGCTACAGCAGGGGATTGGGAGAGCAGGAAAACCTAGAAGGCAAAGAGCAAATGGCTGAGATAGGATGGGAGGTGGGTGTCTCCCTCTACTTATCCTAATTCTAGTTCCCACTCTACCCCTAACTAATTACAGAGCGAACCAGCTAAACCCTAGGGTTATTCTGGACCAACTCAATGTTGCTAGTGATCCGACGGCCACGCCCGCACAACTGGTAGCGTTGCCTCGACACAACCTCACCGATTGCCGCCACGTGCCGCCACCGCTCCGCTCGTCCTTTTCCTGGACTTCGCCCCCGGTTTTGTGGCCCAAACCGGGAAACCAGCCTTCACGACCAACCCCCGGTTTTGAGGCCCAAACCGGGAAACCAGCCGACCATCGCCTGAGTTTTGTGGCCCAAACTCAGCAAACCCGCAGCACCCAGGTTTTGAGGCCCAAACCTGGAAACCGTCCTCAGCCCGAGTTTTGTGGCCAAACTCGGAAACCATCAGCACCCAAGTTTTGAGGCCCAAACCTAGAAACCGTCCTCTCGGTGGTTTTTCTGTGGCTCAACCACCAAACCGAGACGTAGATGGGATGCACCGCCCGAGCACCCCGTCCACCGACACGTGTCCCTAGGTCCTCGACCCAAGCAACACCGTGCCCGCAAGTCTTCGCTCGTCGCTGTCCCAGGCTGTCAGCCACCACAGCTGATCCTCGGGCCACCGGTCCCTCAGTCCAAGCCTCACGTCCGCCCTTCGCCACTCTCGGTCCATCGGCACGACACGTCTCTACTTGACCTTCACCTTGCCTTCGATCACTGTATCCGTCCTCAACACCTGCACAACACAAGCCAAAGAACATGCGCATTATCCCAGTTGACAATCACTAATCACTCAGAGACTCGGCATACACCCATGTATCCGCAATCTCCCCCTTGATGAGTGCATTGTCAACTACCAACACAAATCACAATGGAATAGAGGAAGGAAGGAAGAAGGAGAGAGAACTCGACCAAATGACCCAAAAGCATATCAAAGCCGAAGAAGGTCAAGTGGAAAGAGCAACATAACTTGGTTCCCAAAGACATGGGCAACGGCTCGACGCAACCAAGCAAAGCAAAGCTAGCCCTCAAGAAGAGGTAGAACAGGCTCAACACCACTAGCTACCAAAAAATGCTCCGAACCAATTGGACAACAAAGCCAAAAATGCTAGTCTCTCAAGACAGAGGCACAGAGGCTCAACACAACTAGCAGAAAAAGCTCCGAACCAATTGGGAGATTCAAACAACCTCAAAAACCGAGCAAACTCCAACTCAAGCTCCCCCTCCAATAGTGCACACAACTAACAAAAGGAAATCTCCCCCTTAGTTGATCTCATAATTTTGAAGAATTTCTCCCCCTTAGTTGAAAATGCACCATCAAACAAATTTGTCCCTCTTGACAGAAGAACTCTCCCTCCAAATGCGTATGAGTCAAAATGCAAGTTAGCAGCTTCAGGAATATAGTCTTCAGAAAATGAAGATGCTTGACAGAATGTTGACCCGATGACTCAACAATATGCACAGGATGCTAGCAAAGGCTCAAACTAATCACCAAATACGAAATATGGACATGTGAGCAAAGTGAGCAGTTTTTAGCCAAAAGGTATTCACCATCAACATAGCACGAAACATGTATAGACAGGAGTCAAACAAGTGCTAAACATGTATACAAGGTGAACTACCCCTAGCAACGTTCAATCATCATGCTTTAGAATGAAACAGAGACTTGAGTATTCAGATTTTATCGGAGTTGCAGCGGTTAAATTACACAAGTTTAAATTTTAGCACGTGAGTGCGAGAGGTTGAAAACTTGTCATTGCCTAACTTTTCAACTGTGCGAAGCCTATGCAGAAGCAATCAGAAGCGTAAAGCAACAGTTTCGGTCATACACTACACAGCTCAAGTTTAACTCAAAGTGCAATGAGAAACAGTCTCGATACTGTGATGTGCTGACAAGTAATCCGATCTCGATCTTTCCAATTCACTTAACTTGGTTCAATAATTAAAACAGCATATGAACATACCAAGCAAGTGAATGACTCAGAACTAGAGACATAGCAACCTAGCATATATGAAAAGCACAAGTGATTTCAACAAATTCTACACATGCTAGTTGCATATCTCAATGGTGAACATTTTTCAAGTTTTATGTTTATTAAGCAAAATTCACCGTTCATAAAATAGCTCAGCTCACAACATGTATCAGTGATCAGAAAGAGCATAAGTTATAAGCATCAGTAAATAGCATCGGAGCATACACTAAACAGAGCATAGTCGCATTCTAAGGATTATATAAATGAAGCTCTGAATGAAAATATGCAAGATGACATGCAAAGATGCATGAAGAAACCAAAATAAGGAAAAGAGTCAGTTTATGATACATGAACCAAAATGTTTCCCCCAACTAAAAGGGGAAACACACACCAAGCTCACCTCTCAACCTAGCAAAAGTTGATTGGTCCAAAGGCTTGGTGAAAATATCAGCCAACTGATGATGAGTATCGACATAGCGAAGGTCGATATCACCCTTCTCATAGTGGTCTCGCAGAAAATGTAAGCGCACATCAATGTGTTTGGTCTTAGAATGCAGCACGGGGTTTTTAGCAACGCTAATCGCACTCGTGTTGTCACAAAGCAAAGGAACACGAGAAAAGCTCAGACCAAAATCACGCAAAGTGGCCATCATCCAGAGCAACTGAGAACAGCAGCTAGCCGCAGCAACATACTCAGCCTCCGTGGTAGACTGGGCGACACTAGACTGCTTGCGAGAAGACCACGATACAAGAGAAGAACCAATAAACTGGCAAGTCCTAGAAGTGGCCTTGCGATCGATGCGACAACCAGCAAAATCGGCATCGGAATAACCGCAAAGGGAGAGGGTGGAAGAAGCAGAATACCAAATCCCAAATTCTGAGTGAAGGATAAGTACCTCATTATGCGCTTGACTGCCTGACGGTGCGAGGTGCGCGGCGACGACTGAAATCGTGCGCAAAGGCACACCGCGAACTGAATGTCCGGGCGTGTCGCCGTCAGGTACAGCAGCGACCCGATCATACTCTGGTACTCCTTCTGGTCCACAGCTTCTCCGTCAACATCCGCATCCAGGGCCGTCGTGGTCGACATGGGTGTTGGAAGAGGCTTGGCCTCACCCATATTGAACTTCTTCAAGATATCCTTGGTATACTTACCCTGGTGCACAAACGTCCCTTCTCGGGATTGCTTGATTTGCAACCCGAGGAAAACGTCAACTCGCCCATCATGCTCATCTCAAACTCCCTGCTCATAGTGTCTGCAAACTTGGCAACCAAAGCGTGAGAAGAACCACCGAAAATGATATCATCCACGTAAATCTGGACCAAGAGAGTATCATTGCCTTGCTTGAGGAGAAAAAGCGTTTTATCCACACATCCCATTTTAAAACCCTTAGCAAGCAAAAAGGTTTTCAACCTATCATACCAGGCTCTAGGGGCTTGTTTCAAACCATACAAAGCTTTGTGAAGTTTAAAAACATGGTTTGGAAACTTGGGATTTTCGAAACCGGGGGGTTGTCTCACATACACCTCTTCTTCTATGTAGCCGTTTAAGAAGGCACTCTTGACATCCATTTGAAAAAGTTTGAAACCTTTGGATGCAGCAAAAGCCAAGAGTATCCTGATCGCCTCCAAACGAGCTACAGGAGCAAAAGTCTTCTCATAGCCTATCCCCTCCTTCTGACTATACCCCTGGGCTACTAGCCTGGCCTTGTTTCTCACAACATGGCCATCCTCTCCTTGTTTGTTTTTCAAATGGATGTCAAGAGTGCCTTCCTAAACGGCTACATAGAAGAGGAGGTGTATGTGAAACAACCCCCCGGCTTCGAAAATCCCAAGTTTCCAAACCATGTTTTTAAACTTCACAAAACTTTGTATGGTTTGAAACAAGCCCCTAGAGCCTGGTATGATAGGTTCAAAACCTTTTTGCTTGCTAAGGGTTTTAAAATGGGATGTGTGGATAAAACGCTCTTTCTCCTCAAGCAAGGCAATGACACTCTCTTGGTCCAGATTTACGTGGATGATATCATTTTCGGTGGTTCTTCTCACGCTTTGGTTGCCAAGTTTGCAGATACTATGAGCAAGGAGTTTGAGATGAGCATGATGGGCGAGCTGACGTTTTTCCTCGGGTTGCAAATCAAGCAATCCCGAGAGGGAACGTTCGTGCACCAGGGCAAGTACACCAAGGACGTATTAAAGAAGTTCGATATGGGTGAGGCCAAGCCTCTTCCAACACCCATGTCGACCACGACGGCCCTGGATGCGGACAAGGAAGGAGAAGTTGTGGACCAGAAGGAGTACCGTAGTATGATCGGGTCGCTGCTGTACCTGACGGCGACACGCCCGGACATCCAGTTCGCGGTGTGTCTTTGCGCGCGATTTCAGTCATCGCCGCGCACCTCTCACCGTCAGGCGGTCAAGCGCATTATGAGGTACTTATGCTTCACTCCAGAGTTTGAGATTTGGTATTCTGCTTCCTCCACCCTCTCCCTTTGCGGTTATTCTGATGCCGATTTTGCTGGTTGCCGGATTGAGCGCAAGTCCACTTCTGGGACTTGTCAGTTTATTGGTTCTTCTCTAGTATCGTGGTCTTCTTGCAAGCAGTCTAGTGTCGCTCAGTCTACCATGGAGGCTGAGTATGTTGCTGCGGCTAGCTGTTGTTCTCAATTGCTTTGGATGATGGCCACTTTGCGTGATTTTGGTCTGAGCTTTTCTCCCGTTCCTTTGCTTTGTGATAGCACTAGTGTGATTAGCGTTGCTAAGAACCCCGTGTTGCACTCCAAGACCAAACACATTGATGTGCGCTTTCATTTTCTGCGAGACCACTATGAGAAGGGTGATATCGACCTTCGCCATGTCGATACTCATCATCAGTTGGATGATATTTTCACCAAGCCTTTGGACCAATCAACTTTTGCAAGGTTGAGAGGTGAGCTTGGTGTGTGTTTCCCCTTTTAGATGGGGGAAACATTTTAACTCTTGTATCATAAACTGACTTTGTGTTTTTCAATTGGTATCTTTTCTGCATTTCATCTTGCATATTTACATTCAGAGCTTCATGTATATAATCCTTAGAATGTGACTATGTTCTGTACAAGTGTATGCTCCGATGCTTTATGATGATGTTGTAGTTTATGCTCTTTCTGATCACTGATGCATGTTGTGAGCTGAGCTATTTTATGAATGGTGAATTTGATTAATGAACATAAAACTTGAAAATGTTCACCATTGATATATGCAACTAGCAAGTGTAGAATGTGTTGAAATCACTTGTGCTTCTCATATATGCTAGGTTGCTATGTCTCTAGTGTTGAGTCATTCACTTGCTTGGTATGTTCATATTCTGCTTTAATTTTGAACCAAGTTATGTGAATTGGACAGATCGAGATGGGATTGCTTGTCAGCACATCACAGTTTCGAGACTGTTTCTCATTGCACTTTGAGTTAAACTTGAGCTGTGTAGTGTATGACCGAAACTGTTGCTTTAAGCTTCTAATTGCTTCTGCATAGGCTTCGCACAGTTGAAAAGTTAGGCAATGACAAGCTTTCAACCTCTCACAATCACATGCTGAAATTTGAACTTGTGTAATTTAACCGCTGCAACTCCGATAAAATTTGTATACACAAGTCTATGTTTCATTCTTTAGCATGATGATTGAACTTTGCTAGGGGTAGTTCACCTTGTATACATGTTTAGCACTTGTTTGACTTCCTGTCTATACGTGCTTAGTGCTATTTTTGATGGTGAATACCTTTTTGGCTAAAAACTGCTCATTTTGCTCCAATGTTCAGATTTCATATTTAGTGATCAGCTTGAGCCTTTGCTAGCATTCTGTGCATTTTATGAGTCATCGGATCAGCATTTTGTAGAGCATCTTCTCATTCTATCGACTATATTCCTGAAGCTGCTAACTTGCATTTTAACTCATATGCATTTGGAGGGGAGATACTTGATGGTGCATTTTCAACTAAGGGGGAGAAAATATTGCAAATCATGTGCTTTCCGAGTTGAACTAAGGGGAGATTTCCTGGTTGTGTGCACTATTTGAGGGGGAGTTTGAGTTGGCTCAGATTTTGAGGATTTTGAATTTCCCAATTGATTCGGAGCTTTTCTGAAGCCTCTACTTCCTTCGAAGCATTTTTGGCAGCTGGTTGTGTTGAGCCTTTGCCTCTTTCTTGAGGGACTAGCAACTTTGTCTTTATGCTCTTCAGTTGGTATCGAGGTTTCCTCAGTTGGTATCGAGCTTCCTCGCTAGCAGTATTGAGCCCATTCTGCCCCTTCTTAAGGGCTAGCTCTGTTTTGCTTGAATTTCAGTTGATCCTTCAATTGGTATCAAGCTTTCTCGCTAGCGGTGTTGAGCCTGTTCTACCTCTTCTTGAGGGCTAGCTTTGCTTTGCTTGGTTGCGTCGAGCCGTTGCCCATGTGTTTGGGAACCAAGTTGTTTTGCTCTTTCCACTTGACCTTCTTCGGCTGTGTTATGCTTTTGGGTCATTTGGTCGAGTTCTCTCTCCTTCTTCCTCCCTTCCTCTATTCCATTATGATTTGTGTTGGTAGATGACAATGCACTCATCAAGGGGGAGATTGCGGATACATGGGTGTATGCCGAGTCTCTGAGTGATGAGTGATTGTCAACTGGGATAATGTGCATGTTCTTTGGCTTGTGTTGTGTAGGTGTCAAGCACGGATACAGTGATCGAAGGCAAGGTGAAGGTCAAGTAGAGACGTGCCGTGCCGATGGACCGAGAGTGGCGAAGGGCGGACGTGAGGCTTGGACTGAGGGACCGGTGGCCTGAGGATCAGCTGTGGTGGCTGACAGCCTGGGACAGCGACGAGCGAAGACTTGCGGGTGGACGGGGTGCACGGGCGGTGCATCCCCTCGACGGCTCGGTTTGGTGGTTGAGCCACAGAAAAACCACCGAGTGGACGGTTTCCAGGTTTGGGCCTCAAAACCTGGGCGCTGATGGTTTCCGAGTTTGGGCCACAAAACTCGGGCTGAGGACGGTTTCCAAGGTTGGGCCTCAAAACCTGAAGGATCGAGAGTGCTACCAGAAAGCAACCAGAGGGGGATGAATGGGAGCTTCAAATTTTCCTTTCGGAAACTTGTCGCCACTGTCCCGAGAGTCGACCCCAAAAGCAAACCCTAGAGCTTGTATGTGTCCACGACCCTAGATGTAGGGTGGATGCTTCCTAGAAGCACAGCGGGACACAACACAACCCTAGACATCCAACGTAAAAGCCGGGAATCAAAGTCGACAACGAACGAGTGAACAGCGGATGAAACAGCGCAAAACAGCACTGACTGGACTCTGCCTGCGTCCGGTCAAGAAGCACCGGATGCGTCCGGTCAACCAAAAACCGTTTTGGAACCTCTCTGTCAGGTCAGGAGTCAAGCTTCCGGTCACACAGGCCAAAACAGATGAATAGTAGTAGGAGCGTGTCTGGTCACTGAACAGCGGAGCGTCCGGTCAAGTCAACGAAAATCACAGAGCAAACCTTCAACGACCGGACTCTGGACTTGTGCGTCCGGTCAGCCCGACCCAGCGTCCGGTCACCCCAAAAATCAGTTGTTCGTCCACCGATTCGACACAAACTCTCCCAAAACAAAACCTCTAGAGTTCAAACATGGAGAGATGAGTCACAAGGAGGATAGTGAGCTATCTCTAAGAGATCATGGCTCGAACCTATCTCCAAATCGATGAATCGAAGGAATTCGGGGGAAGGGAGAAAAACTTGACCCGAAATGAAAATCGACCAATCTACTAGCTCGTGAGGTTAGAGAAGAATTCCTTCGATGGAAAGAAGTGCCTCACGATCTAGAACATCTCTGTTGAAATGAAATCGCAAAATACGCAACGAACAAGGAGATCGATCGACGGGAAAAACATGGAGAAAAGCAATCCGCGAAGAACAAGAACAAAACGCGAATCACAATCACGAATTTGCAACCGTGTGGCTACCACATGCTACAATAGTGAGATTACGGTCTCACTTCCTCAAAATCTCCAGTACACAGAGGTATGGTTCTCTGCGGATCTCAGTTGCTACAGCAGGAGATTGGGAGAGCAGGAAAACCTAGAAGGCAAAGAGCAAATGACTGAGGTGGGATGGGAGGTGGGTGTCTCCCTCTACTTATCCTAATTCTAATTCCCACTCTACCCCTAACTACTTACAGAGCGAACCAGCTAAACCCTAGGGTTATTCTGGACCAACTCATGGTAGGTGGTGATCCGACGGCCACGTCCGCACAACTGGTAGTGTTGCCTCGACGCAACCTCACCGATCGCCGCCACGTGCCGCCATCGCTCTGCTTGTCCTTTTCCTGGACGTCGCACCCCCAGTTTTGTGGCCCAAACCGGGAAACCAGCCTTCACAGCCAACCCCGGTTTTGAGGCCCAAACCAGAAAACCAGCCGACCATCGCCTGAGTTTTGTTGCCCAAACTCAGAAACCCGCAGCCCCCAGGTTTTGAGGCCCAAACCTGGAAACCATCCTCAGCCCGAGTTTTGTGGCCAAACTCGGAAACCGTCAGCGCCCAGGTTTTGAGGCCCAAACCTGGAAACCGTCGACTCGGTGGTTTTTCTATGGCTCAACCACCAAACCGAGCCGTAGAGGGGATGCACAGCCCGTGCACCCCGTCCACCGACACGTGTCCCCAAGTCCTCGACTCGAGCAACACCATGACCACAAGTCTTCACTCGTCGCTGTCCCAGGCTGTCAGCCACCACAGCTAAGCCTCAGGCCACCGGTCCCTCAGTCCAAGCCTCACTTCCGCCCTTCGCCACTCTCGGTCCATCGGCACGGCACGTCTCTACTTGACCTTCACCTTGCCTTCGATCACTGTATCCATGCTCGACACCTGCACAACACAAGCCAAAGAACATGTGCATCATCCCAGTTGACAATCACTCATCACTCAGAGACTCGGCATACACCCATGTATCCGCAATCTCCCCCTTGATGAGTGCATTGTCAACTACCAACACAAATCATAATGAAATAGAGTAAGGAAGGAAGAAAGAGAGAGAACTCGACCAAATGACCCAAAAGCATAGCAAAGCCGAAGAAGGTCAAGTGGAAAGAGCAAGACAACTTGGTTCCCAAAGACATGGGCAACGGCTCGACGCAACCAAGCAAAGCAAAGCTAGCCCTCAATAAGAGGTAGAACAGGCTCACCACCGCTAGCAAGAAAACTTGATATCAATTGAAAGATCAACTGAAATTCAAGCAAAACAGAGCTAGCCCTCAAGAAGAGGCAGAACAAGCTCAACACCGCTAGCGAGGAAACTCGATACCAACTGAAGAAAGCGAGCAATCTCTCCCTCAAATCGTGCACACAACCAGGAAAAAACTCTCGAACACAGAGAGCACACATGATTTGTCAATATTTTCTCCCCCTTAGTTGAAAATGCACCATCAAGCAAAGTTCTCCCCCTTGACAGAGGAACACTCCCTCCAAATGCAGATGAGTCAAAATGCAAGTTAGCAGCTTCAGGAATATAGTCGATAGAATAGGAAGATGCTCAACAGAGTGCTGATCCGATGACTCATAAAATGCACAAAATGCTAGCAAAGGCCCAAACTGATCACCAAATACGAAATGTGAGCAAAGTGAGCTGTTTTAGCCAAAAGGTATTCACCATCAAAATAGCACTAAACATGTATAGACAGGAAATCAAACAAGTGCTAAACATGTATACAAGGTGAACTACCCCTAGCAAGGTTCAATCATCATACTATAGAATGAAACATAGACTTGTGTATTCAAGTTTTATCGGAGTTGCAGTGGTTAAATTACACAAGTTCAAATTTCAGCATGTGATTGCGAGAGGTTGAAAAACTTGTCATTGCCTAACTTTTCAACTGTGCGAAGCCTATGCAGAAGCAATCAGAAGCTTAAAGCAATAGTTTCGGTCATACACTACACAACTCAAGTTTAACTCAAAGTGCAATGAGAAACAGTCTCGATACTGTGATGTGCTGACAAGCAATCCCATCTCGATCTTTTCAAATTCACTTAACTTGGTTCAAAATTAAAACAGCATATGAACATACCAAGCAAGTGAATGACTCAGAACTAGAGACATAGCAACCTAGCATAAATGAATGACACAAGTGATTTCAACACATTCTACACATGCTAGTTGCATATCTCAATGGTGATCATTTTCAAGTGATATGTTCATTAAGCAAATTCACCATTTAAAAAATAGCTCTGCTCACAACATGTATCAGTGATCAGAAGGAGCATAAGCTACAAGCATCAGTAAATAGCATCGAAGCATACACTAAACAGAGCATAGTCGCATTCTAAGGATTATATCAATGAAGCTCTGAATGGAAATATGCAGTATGACATGCAAAGATGCATGATGAAACCAAAAGAAAGAAAAAGAGTCAGTCGATAGAACAAGACCAAAATGTTTCCCCCACCTAAAAAGGGAAACACACACCAAGCTCACCTCTCAACCTAGCAAAAGTTGATTGGTCCAAAGGCTTGGTGAAAATATCAGCCAACTGATAATGAGTATCGACATGGTGAAGGTCGATATCACCCTTCTCATAGTGGTCTTGCAGAAAATGAAAGCGCACATCAATATGTTTGGTCTTAGAGTGCAGCACGGGGTTCTTAGCAACGCTAATAGCACTCGTGCTGTCACAAAGCAAAGGAACACGAGAAAAGCTCAGACCAAAATCACGCAAAGTGGCCATCATTCAATGTAACTGGGAACAGCAGCTAGCTGCAACAACATACTCAGCCTCCGTGGTAGACTGGGCGACACTAGACTACTTGCGAGAAGACCACGATACAAGGGAAGAACCAATAAACTGACAAGTCCCAGAAGTGGACTTGCGCTCAATGCGACAACCAGCAAAATCGGCATCGGAATAACCACAAAGGGCGAGGGTGGAGGAAGCAGAATACAAAATCGCAAACTCAGGAGTGAAGCATAAGTACCTCATAACGCGCTTGACCGCCTGACGGTGAGAGGTGCGCGGCGACGACTGAAATCGCGCGCAAAGACACACCGCGAACTGAATGTTCGGGCGTGTCGCCGTCAGGTACAGCAGCGACCCGATCATACTCCGGTACTCCTTCTGGTCCACAGCTTCTCCATCCTTGTCCGCATCCAGGGCCGTCACGGTCGATATGGGTGTTGGAAGAGGCTTGGCCTCACCCATATCGAATTTCTTCAGGATATCCTTGGTATACTTACCCTGGTGCACAAACGTTCCCTCTCGAGATTGCTTGATTTGCAATCTGAGGAAAAACGTCAACTCGCCCATCATGCTCATCTCAAACTCCCTGCTCATAGTATCTGCAAACTTGGCAACCAAAGCGTGAGAAGAACCACCGAAAATGATATCATCCACGTAAATCTGGACCAAGAGCGTGTCTTTGCCTTGCTTGAGGAGAAAAAGCGTTTTATCCACACATCCCATTTTAAAACCCTTAGCAAGCAAAAAGGTTTTCAACCTATCATACCAGGCTCTAGGGGCTTGTTTCAAACCATACAAAGCTTTGTGAAGTTTAAAAACATGGTTTGGAAACTTGGGATTTTTGAAACCGGGGGGTTGTTTCACATACACGTCCTCTTCTATGTAGCCGTTTAAGAAGGCACTCTTGACATCCATTTGAAAAAGTTTAAACCCTTTGGATGCAGCAAAAGCCAAGAGTATCCTAATCACCTCCAAACGAGCTACAGGAGCAAAAGTCTCCTCATAGTCTATCCCCTCCTTCTGACTATACCCCTGGGCTACAAGTCTGGCCTTGTTTCTCACAACATGGCCATCCTCTCCTTGTTTGTTTTTGAAAACCCATTTTGTCCCAATAGGGTGACACTCAGGAGGAAGAGGAACCAAAACCCAAACCCGATTTCTTTCAAAGTTTTCAAGCTCCTCATGCATGGCATTAACCCAATCCGGATCCGTCAAAGCGTGTCCAACATCTCGGGGTTCAAAATCAGCAACAAATGCAGAATGAGCAAAGTGAGAGATTCTTTGTGACCTTGACCGAGTGACACGTTTGTCGATGCTGCCGATCATCTATTGAGGCGGGTGTTGGCGCTGGATGTGTCGTGGCGCCTCCTGAGCTGAAGTAGCCTCCCCCTCAACAGCAGCTGGTGCCTCCTCTGGTACAAAAGGTACTGCTCGAGGTGGCGGATCCCACGGCCCCCAAGTCGTCGAGGAAGAAGGCTCTGGGCCGTGAGTCGTGGTAGAAGCCGCTCCTTGCGGCACAGCAGGTGGAGGAGGTGCTGGGTCATCCATTCCTTCAGCACCTTCGTCCTCATCATCAAAAAGAGGTTCTCCAACCTCATGATCACCCGCACGCTCAAAACGAGAAGGACAAACCATGGTCTCGTCGAAGGTGACATCTGATGTCTCCATGACTCGGTTAGTATCAAGGTTAAGTACACGATAAGCGCGAGTGTGAGTGCCATAACCCAAAAATACACCGTCGGAAGAACAAGACTCAAATTTGTCCAGGTTGCCTTTCTTGAGTATAAAACAGTGGCAACCAAAAACTCTAAAATAACTCACCTCGGGCAGTTTTCCACAACGCAACTCATAAGAAGTCTTTTTCAAGAAAGCTCGGAGAAAAATGCGATTGGAAATGTAGCATGCAGTGCTCATAGCTTCGGCCCAATATCGCCTAGGAGTCCTATGCTCATCGAGCATCGTCCTGGCCATCTCTACAAGGGTCCGATTCTTCCTTTCTACAACACCATTCTGACGTGGTGTGTAGGGAGAAGAGAACTGATGCTCTAAACCCAAAGAGTTACAAAACTTCTCAAAATCCGAGTTTTTGAACTCAGAGCCATTATCACTCCGAATTGCTCGCATTGAGTTCAAAGGGAACTCATTCTGAAGACGCAAAATCAGATTGCGAGCAAAGGAGAAAGTCTCGGTCTTCTCAGCTAAAAAGAAGACCCACGAATATCTCGAAAAATCGTCAACAACAACAAGCACGTACCACTTCCCCCCAACCGAGCTCACCCGAGCCGGACCAACAAGGTCCATGTGCAAAAGCTCTCCAGGGCGCTTAGTCATGACCTGAGTCACTGGATGGTGGGGAGCGGCGACCATCTTCCCATGTCTACAAGGATGGCAAACAAAATCCTTCTCCATGGACAACTTGGGCAATCCTCGGATTAAGCCAAGTGAGCTAAGTCTTGCAAGCAAGTCGAAGCTCAGGTGACCTAGTCTCCTATGCCACTTCCAAAGATCAGAGGAGGAAGGTCCAGCCAAAAGACAATGAGAAACTCCAAACGATTCCGAGAAATCCGCACGAAAGACTTTTCCAAAGGGCGAAATCACACATACAAGATTGCCCTGAGGATCCAAAATGCGACTGAGATTCGGTTTAAAATGAATCTCATAGTCATCATTGAAAAGTGGCGAAACAGAAAGAAGGTTAAAATGTAAGTTAGAAACAAGAGCAACATCGCGCAACACAAAGTGCTCATTAACTCGCACAGACCCACGAGACAACACCTTACCTTTGTTGTTGTCGCCGAAGGTGATAAACTCCTTTCCGGCGACCGGACTAAGACTGGAGAACCACTTGGCGTTTCCGGTCATGTGCCTCGAACACCCAGAATCCACCAACCACACGTTCTCCAATCATTTTACCTACATCAATAAAAAGACATAGGGTGAGCATACGGTCCAACATTGGGGTTAGTGAAGTATGGAGAATACCAGTGTTGGGCCGGCTGCTCAAAAGAACGGTTAGCAGAAAAACCATTACTAGCACGCCTACGAGAGGAGCGATCACCACGTAGAGGAAAACGTGGTCCGCTAAGGGAGGAGCGTCCATCGCAAAACTCAAAACACGGTGGGGAAAACGCTCAACTACAAAGCCACTGCCACGGGGTCCATAGCCCACAACTGCAGGCTCCCGCCGGGCACGACCTCCACGCGGCCTAGACCTAGGAACTTGAGGTTTTGGACCTCTAGGCCTAGCAGCACGCCTCTGAACGTTCGGCACATGTACATCATGGAAAGGATGGTACATGTCCGGGTTGTTCATCTCCTTTGCACGACGCGCCTCTCTCTTACGCCGAAAGCAAAACTCGCTCAAGTGTCCATCTCTCCCACAGTGCTCACAATGATACCTCACCGCTCTCATAGGGGGTTGTTGGTACTCACGGTAGTGGGTATGGATCACTTTGCCCTTCTGTGGCATAACCTCCTCCTGGATAGGTGGCATTGTGTCCAGCTTGTTCTTGAGGTGGTTTGGTTTAGGATCCCACGACTGTTTCTTGGGTGGAGCTCTCGGAGGTTCAACAAACACCCCATCCTTGGTGTTAGGCTTAAGAGGCTCTTTGGGTGGAATCTTGGTAAGTTTAGGAGTGGTGGTGGAGTTGGGCTTCTCACATGGGTTTAGACCACTCGACTCTCCAATCTTGCCAAAAGATGAAACATCAACACCCGGAGCAAAGCCTACACCAGGACCTCCAGTAGCACGCTTGAACTGGGAGATCATCATCCCAAGTTGCGGCTCACCACTAGACACCCATGACAAGATGGTCCGAAGGTATGTGTTTTCCTCCTCGGTTTGCATCTTGTCATGCTTCACATTAGCGATCTCCATCTCCAAACCCTCACAAAGAACACACCTGACCACACATGGGCTACCCGAGTTGGCCTCTTCAAGAGACACAATCTTGGCATTCTTCTCTGCCAACTCAGATTGCAAGCCCGCACAAGACTTGCACGCACCCAACAGCGAGGATCTAGCCTTCAGCTCATCCACCTCTCCTATCAACACAACATACTTGCTTATCAAAGTGAGAAGGTCAGTCATGTGTGTGGTGCACATCTCGCACTCAACCTCCTCAGAAACGACTATGGTGGACTTGGCAAACTCAAGCTTCTTCACTGTATCCTCCCATTTCTGCCTAAACTCCTTGCGCTCTCTAGCAGCACGCCTAAGCAAGTTATCCTGACTAAGGAGTGCGGCAGTAAGTTTCTCGACCTCAGCAGAGAGCTCGTCGGGGGTCTGAGATACCTGGGAGGTGTCGTCGTCGTCGTCGTTCCTAGGAATGTCCTCCAGCTCGCCGTCGACCTCCTTGCCGAGGGCCATGGTGCAGAAACCCTCGTCGTCGGCGAAGAAGCAGAGGCCGTTCAGCTTGTCCTCGATCTTCTTCTCGGACTCGTCGTCGCTAGAGGCAGTGGAGTCGTCATCCGAGTCGTCAACGTCGCTGAGCGTGGCGAAGAACGCACGATGCTCAGCCTGGGCCTTCTCCAAGTACTTCGTCTTGATGTACTCCTTGTCGAAGCCGCCCTTCCGCTTGTGCTTCGCGGGGACGTACTTCTCCTTGCGCTTGTCGGAGTCGTACTTGTGCCCATGATCCGCCTTATCGAAGGTCTGTTTGTTCTTCTTCGGGCAATTGGCGATGAAGTGGTTGGGGTCGCTGCACTCGAAACAGCCCGAGCATCCTCCTTTGCGGCGACGGTTCTTGCGGTTGTTGTGAAACCGCGAGAACCGGTTGGCGAGCAAAGCCAACTCATCATCCCCCATGAACTCCAGCTGCTCCTCTGTGACAGAAAGAAGTGAAGACAAGGCAAAGCCTCCAGAGGGGTTAGCAGAAGAGCCAGAAAGCAAAGCCATCGATGGGCCAGAAGGATTTTCATAAGAAGCCCTTGCCATGGCATCGATCTCACTGGACTTGAGCTTACTAAAGAGCTCGTCGCACATGAGGGTCTCATAGTTAGGCGATTCGATGATCGCTTGGACCTTTGAGTCCCACACCGACCGATCAAGAGTATGCAAAAGCTTCAAAGCTCTCTCATGATCGTCGAAAGGCAACAGCTCCTTGTTAGCCCTCATCCTATTGACAATCACCTGAAAGCGAGCGAATAAACTCTCTATGCTCTCGCCAGGCATATGTCGAAAGTTCTCGTACTCTCGCTTGTGCGACTCGTAGAGACGGGTTTTGACTTGAGAGGTTCCCTCATGGAAACTCATGAGGGATGCCCAAATCTCCCGAGCTGTAGCCAGGTGAGAAACGCGATCAAACTCAGTCATACTCAAGCATGAGAAAAGAGCATTACGGGCTCGGCTATTGGCATCGTGATCATCGATCTGACGCTGAGTCACACGTGCAGCCAAGACCACGTAATCAGCAGAGTTGCAAATATCCCAGATGGAAGCACCCATACTCTGCAGATAGGCCGACATGCGTATCTTCCAATACGCATAGTTCGTCCCACCGAAAAACGGCGGTTTGCCCACGCCGCGATCCATGTTGCCTTTGGTGGATCTGGAACCGGCTAAGCTAGAAGATCCTTAACCCGCTCCGATACCAATTGAAGGACCGAGAGTGCTACCAGAAAGCGACCAGAGGGGGGGTGAATGGGAGCTTCAAATTTTCCTTTCGGAAACTTGTTGCCACTGTCCCGAGAGTCGACCCCAAAAGCAAACCCTAGAGCTTGTATGTGTCCATGACCCTAGATGCAGGGTGGATGCTTCCTAGAAGCACAGCGGGACACAACACAACCCTAGACATCCAATGTAAAAGCCAGGAATCAAAGTCGACAACGAACGAGTAAACTGCGGATGAAACAGCGCAGGACAGCACTGACCGGACTGTGCCTGCGTCCGGTCAAGAAGCACCGGACACGTCAGGTCAACCAAAAACCGTTTTGGAACCTCTCTATTCCTGACCGGACTCACTGAGTCTGAGCGTCCGGTCAGGAGTCAAGCGTCCGGTCACACAGGCCAAAACAGATGAACGGTAGTAGGAGCGCATCCGGTCACTGAACAGCGGAGCGTCCGGTCAAGTCAACGAAAATCACAGAGCAAACCTTCAACGACCGGACTATGGACTTGTGCGTCCGGTCAGCCCAACCCAGCGTCCGGTCACCCCAAAAATCAGTTGTTCGTCCACCAATTCGACACAAACTCTCCCAAAATGAAACCTCTAGAGTTCAAACTTGGAGAGATGAGTCACAAGTAGGATAGTGAGCTATCTCTAAGAGATCATGGCTCGAACCTATCTCCAAATCGATGAATCGAAGGAATTCGGGGGAAGGGAGAAAAACTTGACTCGAAACGAAAATCGACCGATCTACTAGCTCATTAGGTTAGAGAAGAATTCCTTCGGTGGAAAGAAGTGCCTCACGATCTAGAATATCTCTGTTGAAATGAAATCGCAAAAGACGCAACGAACAAGGAGATCGATCGACGGGAAAAACGTGGAGAAAAGCAATTCGCGAAGAACAAGAACAAAACGCGAATCACAATCACGAATTTGCAACCGTGTGGCTACCACACGCTACAATAGTGAGATTACGGTCTCAGTTCCTCAAAATCTCCAGTACACAGAGGTATGGTTCTCTGCGGATCTCAGTTGCTACAGCAGGGGATTGGGAGAGCAGGAAAACCTAGAAGGCAAAGAGCAAATGACTGAGGTGGGATGGGAGGTGGGTGTCTCCCTCTACTTATCCTAATTCTAATTCCCACTCTACCCCTAACTACTTACAGAGCGAACCAGCTAAACCCTAGGGTTATTCTGGACCAACTCATGGTAGGTGGTGATCCGACGGCCACGCCCGCACAACTGGTAGCGTTGCCTCGATGCAACCTCACTGATCGCCGCCACGTGCCGCCACCGCTCTGCTTGTCCTTTTCCTGGACGTCGCACCCCCGGTTTTGTGGCCCAAACCGGGAAACTAGCCTTCACAGCCAACCCCCGGTTTTGAGGCCCAAACCGGGAAACCAGCCGACCATCGCCTGAGTTTTGTGGCGCAAACTCAGAAACCCGCAGCCCCTAGGTTTTGAGGCCCAAACCTGGAAACCGTCCTCAGCCCGAGTTTTGTGGCCAAACTCAGAAACCGTCAGCGCCCAGGTTTTGAGGCCCAAACCTGGAAACCGTCCACTCGGTGGTTTTTCTGTGGCTCAACCACCAAACCGAGCCGTAGAGGGGATGCACAGCCCGTGCACCCCGTCCACCGACATGTGTCCCCAAGTCCTCGACTCGAGCAACACCGTGACCACAAGTCTTCACTCATCGCTGTCCCAGGCTGTCAGCCACCACAACTGATCCTCAGGCCACCGGTCCCTCAGTCCAAGCCTCACGTCCGCCCTTCGCCACTCTCGATCCATCAGCACGGCACGTCTCTACTTGACCTTCACCTTGCCTTCGATCACTGTATCCGTGCTCGACACCTGCACAACACAAGCCAAAGAACATGCGCATCATCCCAGTTGACAATCACTCATCACTCAGAGACTCGGCATACACCCATGTATCCGCAAAACCTGGGTGCTGCGGGTTTCTGAGTTTGGGCCACAAAACTTAGGCGATGGACGGCTGGTTTCCCGGTTTGGGCCTCAAAACCGGGGGTTGGTCGTGAAGGCTGGTTTCCCGGTATGGGCCTCAAAACCGGGGGCAAAGTCCGGCAAAAGGACGAGTAGAGCGGTGGTGGCACGTGGCGGCAATCGGTGAGGTTGCGTCGAGGCAACGCTACCAGTTGTGCGGGCGTGGCCGTCGGATCACAACTATCTTCGAGTTGGTCTAGAATAACCCTAGGGTTTAGCTGGTTCGCTCTGTAATTAGTTAGGGGTAGAGTGGGAACTAGAATTAGGATAAGTAGAGGGAGACACCCACCTCCCATCCTATCTTAGTCATTTGCTCTTTGCCTTCTAGGTTTTCCTGCTCTCCGAATCCCCTGCTCTAGCAACTGAGATCCGCAGAGAACCATACCTCTGTGTACTGGAGATTTTGAGGAAATGAGACCGTAATCTCACTGTTGTAGTGTGTGGTAGCCACACAGTTGCAGATTGATATGTTGATTCGCGTTTTGTTCGTGTTCTTCGCATTCTTTGTTTCTCCGCGATTTTCCCGTCACTCGATCTTCCTCTCTACTGCGTCTTTTCAAAATCCGTTTGAATCAACTTGTTCTTTATAGTGACGAGATCATTTCCACCGAAGGAATTCATCTAACTCCTCACAAACAAGTAGATCGGGTTGATTTCGTTTTCGTGGCGCTTTTTTGGTTCATACTCCTTCCCTCTCGGATTCCCGGTGTTTGAGTTGATTTGAGCGGATGATTTCTTGGGGATAGTCTCCCAACTACCCTGTGATCATCTTCTCCAAGTTTGGGATCTAGGGATTTTGATTTGAATTGGTTTTGGGAGGATTTGAGTTGAGAGCGACCGAAATCGCCCTCTCTGGGCACTCGCGGACAGTTCGCCGTTGTGCCCGCGGACAGTCCGCGCATCGGGCTCCGACCGAACAGTGGTCGCTGTTGACACCTCGGGTGGCACGCGGAAGAAACCGCAAGCGCACGGCTGTCAGTTGTAGCTTTTCACCTCAGAGTATTCCGGGGTATCGAATCCACGAGGAACGCAAAGTGATTTTGAGAAAACTAGGGGGATAAGGATATCTAGGATAGAGGAAGGGAACGGGCACTATCTACTGGGGTAGATCATAGTTCTATTAGACTTCTAGTGATTTAAGTTCTTTACTAGAGTACTGTGGGCGTACTAGCCTTTACCACTGACTTAGGTTGAACGCTAGCACAACGAGCCCTACTGTTAAACTAGACCAACTACGTGGTGGAATTCAAGGCGCACAGGGTTGTCACCACCTGCTTTCTACCACAGCTATCCGGGGGCCTAGCCGTATTCACTGGCAATATATAGCCTAAGTACCATACTTAATCTATATATTACTACTACTAGCCCTGTACTAGAACTAGAGCACTTGAAACTAATATCAAGCAATGAAACAAGCACACAAGTACTGAAAGTAAATACTTGAAGATAGAATAAGATACTAAGTTACCAAAGTTGAAGCGCAGAGCAGAGAGAAGCAGAGGTCTCTGACAACTCCGGAACTCTCCAGACTTCTTCTCTTCTCCTCTCCAGCTCCTCTTCTAGTGAGGCACTCACACTCTCTCTAATCTCTCTAGCATAGCAAGTGTGCTAATCTAACCAAATGGTGAGGAATGATGTGAGGCCCCCCGAAGGAGAGCTCTAGGGGCCTATTTATAGTGCTAGAAGCTAGGGGGTACTTATAGAGTGAAGGGGAGGTCGGTTAGGGTTTAGGGGGTGGCGCCCGCCACTAAACCCTGGCGCTCGCCACCCCTCAGCCGTCCATTGCAACCGCCATTCATCCAACGGTCTTCACTTGCTCT
Organism: Coix lacryma-jobi var. lacryma-jobi; assembly: GCA_009763385.1. NCBI lineage: Eukaryota > Viridiplantae > Streptophyta > Magnoliopsida > Poales > Poaceae > Coix > Coix lacryma-jobi. The sequence goes on from CM019826.1 coordinate 44,108,335, forward strand.
CCTAAGTCGGTTTGAGGGTCGGTTAGGGTTTCAGACACGTGTCCAAAGCCCACTATCCAGGTGATACTCTCCTTAGCCCTTGGATCAAACCGTCTTAGTGTGCAATGGCCAGGATTTGAGCTTGAGGTGACTCCCACGGATCGGTGACGTGGCTTGGGCCACTTTGGGCAAGGTGGACCTGGAGGCCCCCAGTAATAGGTGGCGGCCGCCACCCTACTCAGGCCCAAATGGGCCAGAGTGGCTTGGCCTTGCTCCTGGTACACTTGTTTGGCCCAAATTCCATCATTTCCTGCATTAAGATAAGAAACTATGCACATGTGGAAATAGGTTAGTTATAAACCAAATCTTCTACTTTTTATGTTGTTTTACCTTGGTTTTGGGTGAAATGTTGATGGTGAAATGATGCTTTAAGCACCATCAACAGTCGCGCGGCTCGGCTGTGCTAACTCGGTTTGACCGGCGAACAGTCCGCCGTAGTCGGTCGCGGACAGTCCGCGAGCCGACCAGGGAGGTTCAGTAGCAGTGCTATTTTGGGGTTTTTGCCGGCGGACAGTCCGCCATCCCCCCGCCGATAGTCCGCGGTTGAGCCGGACAGTCCGGGACCGTACTGGCGGACAGTCCGGGAATCGGTTGTAGGCTGAGCCTTAGTGTGTTTGCTCTCCCGACTTCTCCGCTTGGATTCCAGACTTCTCGGTTCGCCTTTTAGTTCACCTAGGAACCTCTCTAAGTATCTTTGCTACTTGTTAGCATCGGTATTTGGGGATTTCCCGACGTAGCCTTCAATCTACGTTTGGGACTCGGTTTTTAGGGTCGAACTTGTGCCGATGTTTTTGGCGTTTGGCTTTCTATCGCTTTGTGGTGCCTTGCTATGATCCTAGGGATCATCCACCCTCTTCCAAGGGTCGTGGGCATCACGGTTTCGATCGAAGATTTTGGGGTTGATTTGTGGGACAAAGGCCGAAGTTTCGAGAGAAATTTTTGTGCTCCCATTCACCCCCCCCTCTGGTCGCCTTGCTATTGCATTCTCGGTCCTTCACATAGGACCTGAGCCAAACTAATATGAGATTAACCAATTTTGCTGGGAACGTATCAACTACCAAAGGAGCTGTGTGTGTTGAACTGTTGGTAGCAAAAGCTTGCCTACTACCTTCTTTGTGGTTAATGCGAAGGGCTCATACAATGTGCTTTTGGGAAGAGATTGGATCCATGCAATTGTTGTGTTCCATCTACAATGCATCAGAATGTGATACAATGGATCAGAGACACTGTAGAGATAATACCAGCCGATTCGACTGTAAGCATTGCGTACTCTGACCTCAATGACGGGAACTTTGACAACGTAGAGTGCTTCTCTGGAAAAGTACATGAAGGAGGTTTCATCAAGATGTTTGTTGATGGCCAACAGCCGATCCAAGTAGTCGGCTTCAAAAAAATATATTTAATGGATCCTTTAGTTGATGACGAGGAAGGCAAGATGGGTAAAGGTTTTACGTCGGCCGATGAGTTAGAAGCTATTGACATTGGAGATGGTGACAAACCAAGGCTGACGTATATTTGTGGTAAGTTAGATCATAAGTTACAAGAACTTATTGCTTTATTAAAAGAGTATAAAGAATGTTTCGCTTGAGATTATTCTGAGATGTCTGGTCTTGATCGAGCATTAGTCGAGCATCGGTTACCTATCAAGCATGGGAGTCGGGCAGTAAAATAGGCTCCAAGGAGAATTAGAGCAGAGGTTATGGCTGATGTAAAAACTAAAATTACTCGACTTTTTGAAGCTAAATTCATTCGACAATGTAGGTATGCTGAGTGGATTTCTAATGTAGTCTCTGTATACTTGAAAAATGGGAAGATGAGAGTTTGCATTGATTTCAGGGGATTTGAATAAAGCTACTCCAATGGATGGTTACCCAATATCAGTAGGCAGACATGTTGGTTGATGCAGCAACATGTCATAAGGTAATCAGTTTTATGGATGGTAATGTTGGTTATAATCAAATTTTTATGGCAGAAGAAGACATACATAAAACTGCATTTAGATGTCCTGGTGCTTTGGGTTTGTATGATTGGGTAGTCATGACTTTTGGACTTAAAAATATCGGTGCAACTTATCAAAGAGATATGAATTACATATTTCATGAGTTGATCGACAAGATTGTAGAAATCTACATTGATGATGTGGTTGTAAAATCCATGGAATATCAGGAACATCTAAAAGACCTCAGAGATACTTTGGAATGTGCAAGAAAGCATGGATTAAGGATGAATCCTCACAAGTGTGCATTTGGAGTATCAGCTAGACAGTTCCTGGGTTTCATGGTACATGAAAAAGGGATTGAGGTTGGTCAAAAGAGCTATGATGCAATCGACAAAGCAGTGCCACCAACCACAAAAACTCAACTACAATCCTTGATCGGCAAAATCAATTTCATCAGAAGATTTATATCAAATTTGTCAGCTAAGATTTTGTCGTTCTCAGTATTGTTGAAGTTAAAAGATGATCAAAATTTTAGATGGGGTAACGAACAATAGAAAGCATTTGAGGAGATTAAAGTGAAGGACCGGATTAGCGACCAGAGGGGGGGTGAATGGGAGCTTCAAATTCAACTCGTGAATTGTATAGCCCTTGTCCCAGAAAATCACCCCAAAAGCGAAGACTCGAAACGATCCGAGAGTTCACGACCTACGAGTAGGTGGATACCCTAGGAGATGTCCTAGTGGTACAGCGGAACCTCCGGAGAAACCCCAAAATCAACTGCCAAAGCTACGAAGCAAAATAGCACAAACAGCAGATTCGCGGACTGTCCACGGTCAGACTCTCGGACTGTCCGCCGTTGAGTCCCGGACTGTCCGCAACTTGGTGCCGGACTGTCCGCCAGCAAAAACGCAGAAACCAAATAGTTCTGCAAGTCTGCTGGACAGGTCTCGGACTGTCCGCGGGTTTGTACCGCGGACTGTCCGCCGTTCACTCGACAGTGAACAGTCAGGGGTCTGCACCTGACTGAATCGACCAAGCCCCGATCCCCGGACTGTCCGCCGCTGGGGGTGCGGACTGTTGTGACGGAACGGCCCTAATCTCATGGCCCACGTGTCCCTGTCAACCTCTGACAGCCGAACCCATGTTCCATGTGATTAAGACCTGTTCGCCACCGGGCTACATCAGTGCCCAATGTCCGCAGGATCATCTCACAATTCGGTTACAGCATTGCATACTTTTACAAATAACATCGGAATAAAGAGCGGAAGACTTAAATAACAATAGTTTTACAAAGCAGGGTTCCAAATAGAAATTAAGGTGCAGTTATTACAAACCAAGTTCTGATAATAGAGATAGACATAGGCAACATAGTGGAGAACAACAAAGATACTTATAATCACCCAGCCCGAGGGTGTACAACTATTCTTCGGCCTCATCGGTCTCTTCCTGGACGATGGTCACGCAGCAGGGTGCAAGACACATCGGGGACTCTGTCATACCTGCAGCATGGGTAACAAACCCTGAGTACTAGGGTACTCAACAAGACTTACCCGACTAAGAAAAAGGGAGAAGACTCAGGAATGAGAGGCTTAGGGTAGTCAAGGTAAGGTTTAAGCAAGATCAAGTATTTTGCAGAAAAGCATTTTTGTAAACCTTATTTTATTTTGGAAAGATTCAGCATTCCTCAATTCTTCATCGTTCATGATTCATTTTACATTTCAAAACATTCCTAGTTGAGAACCACTCTCCGTTGACAGTCAGTGGACCAAGTCTCCATAACCGAGGAGCAACGTTAATCCGGATAAATAATACTCAGCTGAGGATCCCTATCCACACTGCATATGTCGCACCCAAGCTTGCATATGCCAACTCGTCTACCACGATTCCTCCAAGATTGGACCCGGTCCTACGCCACCCGGAAGTACAGTACACCACTCCTATCCAGGTACGACGACCACGTGGGTACATGCTACTTCCGCCATCTCTCCACTCCCAGTGCGCGGTTGTCGGTCCAATAAAGGATTCCTCGGAGCCAGAGCTTTCCGAAGTATGTGAATAGTTACAAGTCTTGACCAGCAGGCCCCCATACGGATGGTCCCTAAAGTTTTTCCGTCAGCAACAAGCACCTCGGGACTCTAACCCAAGAGTACAGGTCCTGTCGGTTTTTCAACCCTGTCCCGGTCGGTGTCAACTGTTGAGTCCCGGACTACAACATGACGGCACCGTACGCTCGGACAACCTCTCCTCGCTGTTGACTAGGTATGGATCAGATACTTAGCCAACAGGCAGGGAGTAAAGCCAAATGCCCATAAATGTTCTTTAAGTGATCACACTTTTGAAAATGGTATGTTATTGCAAAGTCTAATTCAATAAGCATTGCTAAGCATTTTTCAAATACTTTTGAAAAGCAGGTATCGGGTGTATCAGTGGTCAAGGTGGATAGTGCATCAATTAGGATAGCACACAACTCCTATAAACCTAATGCAATAATTTAACTCAAAAGCATTTAAGGAAAATATTTTATAAATCCAAGGAAAGGGGTTAAATGCACCGGGGCTTGCCTTGAAGAGCAAAGAGGGCAGGCTCGAGGGCGGCAGGGCAGTTGTCGGAGCTCGGGGTAGCCTCAGGGACAGGTTCGTCGGCGGCTGCCTCGATCTTGACGCCTTCTTCGGTGACTATACGAATGCAATGATGCATGCTCATGAGTATGCTAGTATGAACAATGCAACACAGGGCATACAACATGAACCTTAATCACCTTTTCTGTTTTTCTTAATTATTTAAAAAGGTCATTTTATGCAGTTGCTCCAAAAATTACCAAATTAATCAAATAAGTTCATTATGGTGTAGATAGATGGCAAAACAAATTTCATAATTTTTGGAGGTCATTAAGGTGCTCAAATAAAATCAGACATTAATTAACAAAAAGCACTATTTAACAATTAAAGATAAATGCTCAAAAATCAACTTGTTCCAAAAGACTTCAAAATTTCACCAGAGACTAAACATGGCATAGGAAGCTCACAAAAATTTATCTCATGATTTTTGGAGTTATAAAAGATTTTCTAAAAATACAAAACCATCCATTTATTAATTAAAAGAGAGATTTTTCATTTTCAAATTTTTGTACAAAGTCCAAGTTTCATATTTTTCTAAAATACTACATGGTATAAAGAGTTAACTGTAAAATTTTCAGAATTTTTAGAGCAATTCAGAAAATCATACAAAAAGATGAAAAAGGAACACTATTCACAACTTCCTAAAAAGGAAAAAGAGCACTGTGCTCTTTCCTCGCAAGGCTCGGGCGAAACGGGCTCGGGCGAGACGGAGACGTCTGCTTCGTCTGAGGCCTGGCTTGGAGGCTCGGGCGAGACGGAAACGACTGTTTCGTCCGAGGCCTGGCTTGGAGGCTCGGGCGAGACGGAAACGACTGTTTCGTCCGAGGCCTCGCTTGGAGGCTCGGGCGAATCGCAGGCGAGGCGGACGGCGGACCGGCTGCTCGGGGCTCGCGCTGGGAAAGCCGAGGGTGGGGAAAGATTCGCGGGCTCACCGTGAGTCGGGAGGGAGGCTCGGCGAGGCGGTGCAGGGTCGGAGGAGGGAGCTCGACGTTGGCGGTGCTTCGGCGGAGCTCTCTTGGCGGCGAGCGGCGTGCCGGCGGCTCTGTTCACCAAACACGGTCACCAGGAGCGGGTTAGGAGCGCAAGGAGGCAAGGAAGATGAAGCAGGGGTCGGGGAGGAAAGATCACGGCCGGGGAGAGAGTATTTCTCAATCCCGTGCTCGGAGCGGGTTAGGAGCGCAAGGAGGCAAGGAAGATGAAGCAGGGGTCGGGGAGGAAAGATCACGGCCGGGGAGAGAGTATTTCTCAATCCCGTGCTCACCGGTGTTTCGCCGGAGTTTGGGAAGATGGGGTTTCGCCGGGCGATTGGAGGCGGCGGAGGTAAAATTGAGGGGCTGGGAAGCTTCGCGAGCTCAAGGCGGAGCTTTCGGGCTAGGTGGTTGAGCGGCGGAGGCTCTGGAGTGAGCTGGCGACGGTGGCGGAGGAACGGCGGCCGGCGGGTGGCTTTTATAGCCAAGCGTGCAGCCGCTCGGGGCGTGCTATGGCAGGGATAAGGTCGGGCGTGCGCGCGTGCTGTCGGTTGATGGGAAAAGGGAGCGAGAATATCGCTCAGGACCCGGGCGCAAGAGCTCGCCGGCGATGGCCACGCGGCGGCGACGCGCAGGGAGCAGTAGGGGACGGGGCACGGGTCAACTTTGGCGCGTGCGGGTGCGGCATGATGGCGCGGATAGCGGCGGCAGGTTGGAGGCAGGCGAGCAGCTGCCAGGCGCGTGGCGCACGCGGCGCCGGCGAGCTGCCATGGCCGGGGGCCCCCTGGCCCTAGGTAGAAGATGAACAGGGCTAGGTTGTAGGGTTTGACTTTCTGTATTTTTTCAAATTTCTCCCAAAAATTAAACTGAGCAGCAAAAACTCAAAATACCGAAGTTGTGCAGAAAAAAGAGATCTACAACTTTGTCAAAAAGAATATTTTCAAATTCCAAACAGTTTTTTGAATTATATTCGAAAACAGAAAAGGGAACACTTTTTGGGATTTGGATAAATTCAAAATTACTTACGATTTTATATAGAATTTTGAAAATCTGCAAATATGAAAGTTATTCCTTTTGTCAAAACCTATAATTTTGCTAATATACACTTTTTCTGAAACTCTTTAGTTTTTGAATTAATTTTGAAAACTAAAAAGGGGACAAAAACTGGAATTTGAATGAATTTGAAATTACTTCAAACTTTGTATAGAAACTTGAAAATTTGTAAACATCAAAGTTGTTCCTCTAGACAAGATCTACAACTTAGCTTTTTGGACCAAGTCCAAATTTTGAATAGTTTTTAAATTATTAAAAGAGGGGTAAAAGCCAGGGTTTGGAAATTAGGGTTTTTCAAAAGGACTTTGAAATCTGATTAGGGATTTTGGGTTTTTGAACAACACAACAAAGCTTCAAGACACTAAACTGAACAAGAAATACACAAGACTAGGCACAGAGGTGAAATTACCATTTTTGCCCTTATAGGAATATTTGGGCTTTAGGGTTTTTGAAAAGAGATTGCTACACAAGTACTAAGCAAACATAAATGCAAGGCAAGAATGATTAATGACTAATGATGATGACATGTCAGGTTAATTACAGATTAAACACCAGAGGTGTTACAACTGTCCGCGAATGAACAGAAAGCACAATTCTGCTCGGGGTGAAAAGGCAAATCGATCGGAACTTCACCAAATCAAAAGGGGGTTCGATCAAACTTCTCCCAGGTGTTCCTCAACGTATTGGGGTGCTAATCCTAAGAAATCATCGCACCAATCCAAGTCAATCGAGAGTAATCCGAGAAACACCGGAAAGGGCGAAAGAGGAAGAACGAACACGAAATCAACCCGATCTATGGACTCGTGAGGTTATAGGATAAATCCTTCGGTGAAAAGATGGACCTCACGACCAAGAACAAACTGATTCAAGTGGAATCGAAAATCATCTCGTGGAGAGGGAGAACGAGGCAAATCTCCAAGAGATGAAAAACCAAAACGTGAAGAACACAGAACACGATTCGATTTCAGCCGAAATTCCTCCACACGAGGAGACAACGAGAATACGGTCTCGTTTCCTCAAAAGATCCAAATACACAGAGGTATGATTTCCGTCTCTGCGGATCGCTTGCAGCGAGGTATGATTAGAACCTAAGTGAGGGCTAGAGAGAGAGAGCTCAGGAACAAACGACTGCAAGGATAGGGAGAGAGGAGGGGTGCCTCTCTTATTTATAGCCTAAAACAATAATCCCCTTACTACCCCTAGATACATGAGCGAAACGGCCAACCCTAGGGGTATCCCGATCCAACTCTGCTGATAGTTGATCCGACGGCCACGTGCCTTCCTCTTCCTTAGCTTCGCCTCGACGCAAGCCTCAGGATGCCGCCACGTGCCGCGCAGTCGAACGCCATGCCTACCTTGTGGATAGCCTCACCTCCGCACCAGCCTCTCCACGCCGCCACGCGTCGACCGTCCTTTTTGCGGACCTCCCCCCGGTTTTGAGGCCGAAACCGGGAAACCTGGGCCTTCCCCCGGTTTTGAGGCCGAAACCGGGAAACCTGTCCTCAGGCTGAGTTTTGTGGCCCAAACTCAGAAACCCGCGCGCCCAGGTTTTGAGGCCCAAACCTGGAAACCGTCCACGCCAAGTTTTGAGGCCCAAACTCGGAAACCGGCCACCTTGAGTTTTGAGGCCCAAACTCGGAAACCGTCGAGGGTAGCTTTTCGAGGCTCAACTACCGAACCCGTGCCGTAGACGGGATGTGGTTCGCACACCCCGAGTTCCAGCACCGATGCCGGAGCATGTCCAGCCTCCACGCCGGGCATCCTCCCGACTCGGCCGATGCACCGCACATCCCCATGTACTCTTGCTTGTCAACGCCACGTGCCAGCTACCACAGCTGATCCTCAGGTCTCCTGGTCCGTCGGTCCAAGCTCCACGTCTGCCCTTCACCGCTCCCGGTCCGTCGGCACGGCACGTCCCCACTTGACCTTCACCTCACCTTCGACCACTGCCCGAGCTCCGCACCTGCACATCAACACTGCCAAGAGACATGTTGCCCGTTGATCAATCACCCATCACTCAGGAAGGGAACCACAAGGGCACATATCAACCTTGTGTTCTCAATCTCCCCCTTGATGAGTGCATCGTCAACTCATAGTATCCGTAACCAGAATAGAAGAAAGCAGAATTAGATAGAAGGAGAAAAACTCACTCGAAATGTCCAAAAGCCAGAGAAAAGGCCAAAGAAGAACAATTCGAGATAAGCGAAGCTTGGTCCCCAAAGAAATGGGCAACGGTTCGACACAACCAAGCAAAAGATCGGAGCAACAACTCATCAAGAAGCAAAACTCGATCAACATCAGAGCACAAGACTTGGTTCCCAAAGACATGGGCAACGGCTCGACGCAACCAAGTCAGAAGCAAGCTAGTCCTCAAGAAGAGGCAGAAGGGGCTCAACACTCCTAGCTGAAAGCTCGAACACCAAATGAAGATTCCGTAAGAAGCAGCTACTGCTAGTCCCTCAAGATAGAGGCACAGAGGCTCAACACAACCAGCAGTAAGTCTGATACCAATCAAGAACCACTAAAACAAGATGAAAACAGCTAGTCCCTCAAGACAGAGGCACAGAAGCTCGACGCAACTAGCTAAAAAGATCGATATCAACCAAAACCAACTCGGAACAGGCAGAGACACTCCCCCTCACTCAAAGAACTCCCCCTCAACAAGTGAAGCACAAATTGCAAATTGTCACCACAACAAGACATTCTCCCCCAATTCTCCCCCTTGGGGGCAATTTGCAATCAAAAAGGAGAAGGAAAAGAGCTCAAGTAAGTCAAACGGAGCTAGGTCATGCCTATCGGAGTCAAGCACATGCACATGAGTCAAAAATGCATGTTAGCAGCTTCAGGTATATACTCGAAAGAGTGAAAGAATGCTCTAATGAGTGCTGATCTGACTACATAGCAACATACACAAGTGCTAGCAAAGGCTCAAACTGATCACCGAAAACAAGATATGAATGCATAAGCTCAGTGAGCAGTTTTAAGCCATTTAGAAAGGAGTTTCACCATCAAATTAGCACTAAGCATGTATAGACAGGAAGTCAAACAAGTGCTAAACATGTATGTAAGGTGAACTACCCCTAGCAAGGTTCAACCATCATGCTATAGAGTGAAACATAAACTTGTGTTTTTAGATTTTATCGGAGATATTTGCAGCGGTTTTTACACAAGTTCAAATCCAGCATGTGATTGCGAGAGGTTGAAAGCTTGTCATTGCCTTACTTTCCAACCGTGCTAAGCCTATGCATATGCAATCAGGAGCTTAAAGCATCGGTTTCGGTCTTACACTACACGGTTCAAGTTTAACTCAAAGTGCTATGAGAAACAGTCTCGATACCGTGATGTGCTGACAAAGCAATCCCATCTCGATCTTTTCAATTCACTAAAACTTGGTTCATTTTAAGCAGAATATGAACAATCCAAGCAAGTGAATGACTCAGAACTAGAGACATAGCAACCTAGCATATATGAAATAGCTCAATTGACCTCAACACCTCCTACACATGCTAGTTGCCAATCTCAATGGTGAACATGTATCAAGTTTTAAGTTCATTAGACATGTTCATCATTCTGAAAAATATAGCTTAGCTCACAATATGTATCAGTGATCACAAAGAGCCTAAGCTACAAGCATCATCATATATCATCAAAGCATACACTAATCAGAGCATAAATTCATTCTAAGGAATATAGACATGAAGCTTGAAATAAGAGATGTATGCAAGATGAAGTCAGAATCGGAGCCAAAAGAAAAAACAGAAAGACTCAAGACCCAAAAACAAAAAAGGATCAGAAAAACAGTCTATGGTACATATACAAAATGCTTCCCCCTTCTAAAAGGGGAAACACACACCAAGTTGTCCTCTCAACCTAGCAAAAGTTGAGAGATCCAAAGGCTTGGTGAAAATATCCGCAACCTGGTTATGGGTGTCTACATGCCTAAGATCAATGTCGCCTTTCTCATAGTGATCACGAAGAAAGTGAAAGCAAACATCGATGTGCTTGGTCTTGGAGTGAAGAACAGAGTTCTTTGCTACACTAATGGCAGAAGTGTTGTCGCAAAGCAAAGGGACCCGACTAAAATCTAGACCAAAATCACGCAATGTAGCAACCATCCATAAAAGCTGCGAAGCACAAGAAGCAGCGGCAACATACTCGGCTTCAGTAGTAGACTGGGCTACGTTCGACTGCTTGCGAGAAGACCACGAAACCAAAGAAGAGTCAAGAAACTGACAAGTCCCAGAAGTAGACTTGCGCTCAAGCCGACAGCCGGCAAAATCCGCATCGGAATAACCACAGAGCGAAAGAGTCGAAGAAGAGGAGTACCAAAGTCCGAACTCAGGGGTGTATCGGAGGTACCTCATGATGCGCTTGACCGCTTGCTTGTGGGAAGTCCGAGGGGACGCCTGAAAACGAGCGCACAGACACACAGAAAACTGTATATCTGGCCTCGTTGCCGTCAGGTACAGAAGCGAGCCAATCATGCTTCTGTACTCCTTCTGGTCAACCGGCTCTCCGTCCTGGTCCGCATCCATCGCCGCAGTTGTCGGCATGGGTGTCGTAAGAGGCTTGGCCTCGCCCATGTCGAATTTCTTCAGGATATCCTTCGTGTATTTTCCTTGATGCACAAATGTCCCGTCTCGGGTTTACTTAATTTGCAACCCGAGGAAGAAAGTCAACTCGCCCATCATACTCATCTCGAACTCCCTGCTCATAGTATCTGCAAACTTTGCAACAAGCGCATGAGAAGAGCCACCAAAGATGATGTCATCCACGTAAATCTGGACTAACAGGGTATCGTTGCCTTGCTTGAGGAGAAACAAAGTTCTATCGACCCGTCCCATTTTAAAACCCTTGGAGAGTAAAAAGGTTTTCAAACGATCGTACCACGCTCTCGGGGCTTGTTTCAAACCATACAAAGCTTTTGAAAGTTTATAAACATGGTTTGGAAACTTGGGATCCTCAAAGCCAGGGGGTTGCCTAACATAAACCTCTTCCTCTATATACCCATTCAAGAAGGCACTCTTGACATCCATCTGGTAAAGCTTAAAACCCTTCGAAGCAGCAAAGGCTAGAAGGATTCTAATGGCTTCTAAACGGGCTACAGGGGCAAAAGTTTCCTCATAGTCTATACCCTCTTTCTGGCAAAAACCCTAGGCTACTAGCCTAGCCTTGTTCCTCACTACCACCCCATCCTCACCCTCTTTGTTTTTGAAAACCCATTTGGTACCTATCGGGTGGCATTGTGGTGGAGGTGGAACTAGGGTCCAAACTTGGTTTCGCTCAAAGTTTTCTAGGTCCTCATGCATGGCATTTACCCAGTTAGGATCAGAAAGTGCGTGTCTAACATCTCTGGGCTCAAAAGAAGCAACGAATGCAGAATGAGCAAAGTGAGAGATTTCATACGCTCGCGACCGCGTGACTCGCTGGTCGATGCCGCCGATCATCTGTCGCGGGGGGTGAACTTGCTGAACGCTTCGGGGCGCTTGCCTCGCTGAAGTAGCTTCCCCCTCGCTAGATGTTGTCACTCCCTCAGGTGCAGCGGGTGCTCGCTGGAGAGGTGGCTCTAGAGGACCCCAAGAAGAAAACGTCGTGGGATCAGGTCCTCGAGCTGAAGTAGACGTCGCAGGGTCGACGGGGGCAGCCAGTGGAGTTGGCTCGGGATCACCCCAATCGGCATTCTCCTGCTCCTCCTCCACAAAGATGGTCTCTCCCATCTCCTGTTCTCCTACAACATCAAAAGCAGAAGAAACACAAGGCATGGTTACGTCGAATGTGACCTCGCAGGTCTCCACTATCCGGTTAGTTTCAAGGTTAAGAACTCGATAAGCACGTGAATAAGAAGCATAACCAAGAAACACCCCATCAGCAGAGCGAGATTCAAATTTGTCCAAATTGCCTTGCTTCCGGATAAAGCACTTACACCCAAACACCCGAAAATGAGATACCTTGGGTACCCATCCAAAACGCAACTCATAAGAAGTCTTTTTCATCAAAGCACGAAGAAAGATGCGATTTGAAACATGGCAAGCGGTGTTGATCGCCTCGGCCCAAAAACGCCTAGGAGTCCTATGCTCATCGAGCATCGTCCTGGCCATCTCAACAAGGGTCCGGTTCTTGCGCTCAACAACACCGTTCTGTTGAGGGAAATAAGGAGAAGAAAACTGATGCTCGATCCCATTAGAAGAACAGAAGGAAGCAAACTGAGAATTATCAAACTCAGTACCATTATCACTATGAATAGCTCTAATGGTATCAGGAGGAAACTCAGTTTTCAACCTCAAAATCAAGTCATGAGCAAAAGAAAAAGCTTCATCCTTACCCTTCATAAAGAACACCCAAGAGTACCTCAAAAAATCGTCAACGATCACTAGAACATACCACTTCCCACCCGCTGAGCAGACCCAAGCTGGACCAACTGTGTCCATGTGAAAAAGCTCGCCGGGTCGCTTTGTCATCACCTGATTAACAGGTGGGTGGGAAGCAGCAACCATCTTCCCGTGACGACACGGATGGCAAACAAGGTCCTTCTGAAACTTAAGCTTGGGCAATCCTTGGATTAGGCCAAGTGAGCTAAGCCTTGCAAGCAAGTCAAAACTCAAGTGGCCGAGCCTCCTATGCCACTTCCACAAATCAGAAGAAGGACCAGCCATCAAACACCTAGCAGAGCCGAAAGACTGAGAAAAGTCGGCTCTGAAAACACGGCCAAAAGGGATGATCCGACAAACAAGATCTCCCCGAGGGTCTAAAACACGACTCAGACCCTTCTTAAAGCGCACTTCACAATCATCCTCAAGAAGTTGCGAAACAGAAAGCAAGTTGAAATGCAAATTAGAAACCAAGGCAACATTCTTCAGGACAAAGTTCTCATTGAGTCGGATAGCTCCCTGAGAAACAACCTTACCTCTACTATTATCCCCGAAAGTGAAGTACTCCTTGTGCATCACGGGGCTCAGACTGGAGAACCATTCCTTCTTTCCGGTCATGTGGCGCGAACACCCAGAATCCATGAGCCACATGTTCTCCAGCCAAAGTTCCTGCATCAATTGAAAGGCAGGAAGTGAGCATATGGCACAACACTGGGGTTAGTATACTGAGAAGGATACCAGTGCTGTGTCATAGGCCCAGAAAAAGTGTTAGAAGCAACACCAAACTGTCCTCGTCCCATGGGTGGATAGCGATCACCACCAACCTGAAAGGGTGGTCCGCTATGGAACGGAAAACCTCCAAACTGACCTACCTGTCCCATCTGAGCAAAGCGATCACCACCATACTGAAAAGGTGGTCCGCTATGGGACTGAGCAGCAAAACCTCTTACACTCGGCTCACGATCGTATTGAGGACGACCGGAACCGCGACGGGCACGACCACTACCCTGTGGTCTAGCTGCCTGGGGCCTAGCAACCTGAGGGGTGCTCCTCCAGGTCTAGTGCCCTGCCTCTGAACTCCCCGACCTTGCACACCATGGAAAGGGCGGTGCCTGGCCTGGTTGTTCAACTCCAACTCCTTCCTAGCGTCTCTCTTCCTCCGAAAGCAAAACTCAGCTAGGTGACCCTCACGGTGACAGTACTCGCACTCGAACCTCACCACTCTCTTGGGTTGTTGGTTCCTATTGTTGCGAGGGTTGTTCACTTTGGCTGGCTGCTTGCCTCTCGGAAGAGGATCACTAGAGACGTCAGGAAGGGTGTCAAGTGTGTTCCTAAGATGGTTAGGTTTTGGAACCCACACTTGCTTGCAAGGTGGAGCCTTGGGAGGTTCATCAAGGATGCCATCCTTGGTGATAGGCTATGGAGGCTCAGGTAGGGTGATCTTGGTAAGCTTAGGGATAGCGGATGGCTTCTCACTCGGGTTCACTCCGCTAAACTCACTGATCTTACCAAAGGTACTAGCGCCCTTCCCACCTGAATCAAAGCCTACTCCCGAGCAATCAGTTCCCCTCTTGAACTGACTGATCATCATGCCCAACTGCGGCTCACTACATGACACCCAACTCAGGATGGACCGAAGGTATGTGTTTTCCTCCTCGGTTTGCATCCTGTCATGCCAACAGTTGGCAATCTCAAGCTCCATCCCCACGCATCGCTCACATGGAGCGGACAGGGTGCTAACTGAGCTGGCCTTCAAGGCTTCAGCAAGCTTGGCATTAACTCCTGCCAACTCAGTTCGCAAGCTAGGACAAAGCTTGCACGCACCCAGTAAAGAAGACCTAGCCTTCACTTCCTCCAGCTCTTCCTTCAGGGAGGGACACTCTTTGCAATCACCCACCAAGTCTAGCCTACTCTTCAGCTCATCATACACCTCAATCAAAGAGGCATACTTGGTTTGTAGGGTGGCAAAGTTTGTCATATGCATCGTGCACTCCTCACACTCCTCCAAATCGGCCACCTTCACCACGGACCTAGCGAGCTCAAGCTCCTTACGCACTTCTTTCATCTTAGCCTTAAACTCACCGCGCTCTTGGAAAACTTCGGTAAGCCTCTTCTCTAGGACAAGGACTAAATCCACGAACCTATCCCGCTCATCAATGAGACGATCCACTTCAGAAGAGTTTGATACCTCGGAAGCGCTGTCGTCGTCGTCATCGTCGCTGTGGGCGTCATCGGCGTCCTCTGCCTGGTGCTTGCGGTCCTCTTCATCCAAGGCCATGGTGCAAAAGCCCTTGGAGGATTTGCCGAAGAAGCAGAGTCCGTTGAAGCGATCCTCCATCATGTGCTCGGACTCGTCGTCGCTGGAGTCGCCGTCGGAGGTCTTCTCGCCATCGCCGATAGTGGCGAGGAAGGCACGCTTGCCGGCGTCGAAAGCCTTCTCCATGTCCTCCTGGTGGTAGAAGCCATTCTTCTTCTTCTTCCCGGCCTTGTTCTCTGGCTTGCCCTTGTGCCTGAAGTTGCGGTTCTTGCCGGGGAAGTTCTTGTCGTTCTTGGGGCAGTTCGCCATGAAGTGGTCTAGATCACCACACTTGTAGCAGCCCTCGCGTGCGCCACCACGCCGGCGATTCAGGCGGTTGTTGTGAAACCGCGAGAACCGGGTGATGGCGAGGGCGAGCTCGTCGTCTCCAAGCGCCTCCAACTGCTCCTCCGTGACTGTATGCAAAGAAGACAAAGCAACAAGAGGAGGTGAAGCGTCAGTAGAGAAAGTCGATCCACTTGTGCCTGAGACCAAAGCCATGGTGTGTGAAGATGGGTTCTTCAGCTTGGCCTGAGTCAGGTGATCGATCTCGGTGGACTTGAGCTTGCTGAACAGCTCGTCCACGGTGAGGGTGTCGTAAGCAAGAGACTCAATGATGGTCGACACCTTCACCTCCCATACCCTCCGATCCAGGGCGTATAGCAACTTGAGAGCCCTCTCATGATCGTCATAGGGTAGGTTGGCCCAATTGGCACGCATCTTGTTCACAATCGTTTGGAAACGAGCGAACATGGCGTCAATCGTTTCTCCCTCCAACTGAACAAAGTTCTCGTACTCTCGCTTGTAGGTCTCGAAGAGTCTGGTCTTGACCTGAGCGGTCCCCTCGTGATAGCTTTGAAGCTTCACCCAGATCTCTCGTGCCGTCTCAAGCTCAGAGATACGTTCAAACTCAGGAAGGGAGAGGCTGGCTAGAAGAGCATTACGAGCCTTGGAGTTGGCCTCGTGTTGGTCAATCTGGATCTAACCCACACGAGCCGCAAGGACTACGTACTCAGCGTTCTCACATATCTCCCAGACAGAAGATCTGATGCTGTTGAGATAAGCACGCATCCGAATCTTCCAATAGGGATAGTTCGTTCCATCGAACCAAGGAGCCTTGCTGTTCCCTCGTTCCATGTCGCCCTTAGGATCCGAAACCGATTAAGGTAGGAGAGATCCTTAACCGGCTTCGATACCAATTGAAGGACCGGATTAGCGACCAGAGGGGGCGTGAATGGGAGCTTCAAATTCAACTCGTGAATTGTATAGCCCTTGTCCCAGAAAATCACCCCAAAAGCGAAGACTCGAAACGACCGGAGAGTTCACGACCTACGAGTAGGTGGATACCCTAGGAGATGTCCTAGTGGTACAGCGGAACCTCCGGAGAAACCCCAAAATCAACTGCCAAAGCTACGGAGCAAAATAGCACAAACAGCAGATTCGTGGACTGTCCGCAGTCAGAGTCCCGGACTGTCCGCCATTGAGTTCCGAACTGTCCGCAACTTGGTGCCGGACTGTCCGCCGGCAAAAACACAGAAACCAAACAGTTCTGCAAGTCTGCTGGACAGGTCTCGGACTGTCCGCGGGGTTGTACCGCGGACTGTCCGCCGTTCACTCGACAGTGAACAGTCAGGGGTCTGCACCTGACTGAATCGACCAAGCCCCGATCCCCGGACTATCCGCCGCTGGGGGCGCGGACTGTCCGCGGATGAACAGAAAGCACAATTCTGCTCGGGGTGAAAAGGCAAATCGATCGGAACTTCACCAAATCAAAAGGGGGTTCGATCAAACTTCTCCCAGGTGTTCCTCAACGTATTGGGGTGCTAATCCTAAGAAATCGTCGCACCAATCCAAGTCAATCGAGAGTAATCCGAGAAACACCGGAAAGGGGGAAAGAGGAAGAACGAACACGAAATCAACCCGATCTATGGACTCGTGAGGTTATAGGATAAATCCTTCGGTGAAAAGATGGACCTCACGACCAAGAACAAACTGATTCAAGTGGAATCGAAAATCATCTCGTGGAGAGGGAGAACGAGGCAAATCTCTAAGAGATGAAAAACCAAAACGTGAAGAACACAGAACACGATTCGATTTCAGCCGAAATTCCTCCACACGAGGAGACAACGAGAATGCGGTCTCGTTTCCTCAAAAGATCCAAATACACAGAGGTATGATTTCCGTCTCTGCGGATCGCTTGCAGCGAGGTATGATTAGAACCTAAGCGAGGGCTAGAGAGAGAGAGCTAAGGAACAAATGACTGCAAGGATAGGGAGAGAGGAGGGGTGCCTCTCTTATTTATAGCCTAAAATAATAATCCCCTTACTACCCCTAGATACATGAGCGAAACGGCCAACCCTAGGGGTATCCCGATCCAACTCTGCTGATAGTTGATCCGACGGCCACGTGCCTTCCTCATCCTTAGCTTCGCCTCGACGCAAGCCTCAGGATGCCGCCACGTGCCGCCCAGTCGACCGCCGCGCCTACCTCGTGGATAGCCTCGCCTCCGCACCAGCCTCTCCACGCCGCCACGCGTCGACCGTCCTTTTTGCGGACCTCCCCCCGGTTTTGAGGCCGAAACCGGGAAACCTGGGCCTTCCCCCGGTTTTGAGGCCGAAACCGGGAAACCTGTCCTCAGGTTGAGTTTTGTGGCCCAAACTCAGAAACCCGCGCGCCCAGGTTTTGAGGCCCAAATCTGGAAACCGTCCACGCCGAGTTTTGAGGCCCAAACTCGGAAACCGGCCACCCCGAGTTTTGAGGCCCAAACTCGGAAACCGTCGAGGGTAGCTTTTCGAGGCTCAGCTACCGAACCTGCGCCGTAGACGGGATGTGGTTCGCACACCCCGAGTTCCAGCACCGATGCCGGAGCATGTCCAGCCTCCACGCCGGGCATCCTCCCGACTCGGCCGATGCACCGCACATCCCCATGTACTCTTGCTTGTCAACGCCACGTGCCAGCTACCACAGCTGATCCTCAGGTCTCCTGGTCCGTCGGTCCAAGCTCCATGTCCGCCCTTCACCGCTCCCGGTCCGTCGGCATGGCACGTCCCCACTTGACCTTCACCTCACCTTCGACCACTGCCCGAGCTCCGCACCTGCACATCAACACTGCCAAGAGACATGTTGCCCGTTGATCGATCACTCATCACTCAGGAAGGGAACCACAAGGGCACATATCAACCTTGTGTTCTCATAAAGAATATATGAAGTCTCCACCAGTTTTAATTCCTCCTCAGAAGGGTACGCCTTTCAAATTGTACGTAGCAGCCGATGATCACACAATTGGATCAGCCTTAATGCAAGAGTTTGAAGGAAAAGAGAGAGTAGTGTTCTATCTAAGTAGAAGGCTATTGGATCCAGAGACAAGATATTCTTCTGTTGAAAAGCTATGTTTGTGCTTATACTTTTCATGCATTAAGCTTCGACATTACTTGTTATCCTCTGAGTGCACGATGGTGTCAAAGTTTGATGTGATAAAACACATATTGTCTATGCCTATTTTGAATGGGAGAATTGGCAAATGGATTCTTGCATTGTTAGAATTTGATTTAAGATATGAATCGGCTAAGGCAGTTAAAGGTCAGGTAATAGCTGATTTCATTACTCATCATCATGAGAAGGAAATTAAAACATTGGATTTTACTCCTTGGGCTTTGTTCTTTGATGGATCTAACTGTAAGAAGGGTGCAGAAATTGGTGTTGTCCTTGTTTCTCCATAGGGGACAAGTTTTGAATATGCTTTTCCTATTGATTCAACCTCTACCAACAATCAAGCTGAGTATGTTCTCAAAGGACTTCAACTTCTGTATGAGGTAAAGGCCGAGGCTATTGAAATTTTTGGTGATTCTCAATTAGTAGTTAATCAATTGCTCAGCCTATATAAGTGCAAGGACAATGTTTTGAGAAGACATTATGAAAAATGTCTTGAGCTACTTGATTCTTTCTCTTCTGATGTCTTTAAGCATATTCCTAGGTGTCAGAATCAAGAAGCTAATCGACTAGTTCAAAGTGCTTCTGGATATCGGCAAATCATTGAGATATTAGTCGATGACTCGCTGATGATAATGATTGGAGAATTGAGATTGTTGAATATTTAAAAGATCCATCGCGACAAGTATCCAGGAAGCTAAGGTATAAAGCTACAAAGCTTGTTCTTCTTGATGATCAACTCTATCACAAGACAGTCGATGGTGTGCTCCTTAAATGTATCAATCAAGAGGAGGCCAAGATCCTGATGGGAGAAATCCATGAAGGAGTTTGTGGTGCACATCAATCTGCTCATAAGATGAAGTGGATGATTAGGAGAGCAGGATATTTTTGGCCGACTATATTAGAAGATTGCTTGAAAAGGGTGTCAAGAGTGCCAGAGATTTGGTAACGTTCAAAAAATCTTCAGCATCATCTATAAATCCAATTACGAAACCATGGTCATTTAGAGGATGGGGAATAGATCTGATTGGCCAAATATTTCCATCATCAAGCAAAGGGCACAAATTCGTGTTAGTGGCAACTGATTATTTTACCAAATGGGTTGAAGCTATTCCATAGAAAGAGGCTTCATCGGCTACTGTAATTGAGTTTATCAAGGAACATATCATTTACAGATTTGGTATTCCTCAGACCATCACCACAGATCAAGGAAAGATGTTTACATCAAAGGAGTTTGAGGATTTTGCTACTAGTATGGGTTTCAAACTGATTAATTCATCTACATATTATGCCCAAGCTAATGGACAAGCTGAAGTTTCTAATCAGATTTTAATCAAGATTATTAAGAAGAAGATTAGAGAACATCCGAAGAAGTGGCATTCGATACTCAATGAAACTTCATGGTCTTATAGGATGGCTTGCCATGGTTCAACCAAATGTTCAACTTATGAGTTGGTTTATGGACATGAAGTTGTATTACCATGGGAAATTAACATAGGATCCAGGAGGGTATCATAGCAGAACAATTTGAAAGCCGATGAATATAAGCATCTCATGATGGATAACCTTGATGACTTAAATTTTCATCGATTAAAGGCCTTGGAAAATATCAAAGCTCAAAAATTGAGAATTGCTAAATACTATGATCGGAAGGTCAGAGAGAATAAATTCAATGAAGGAGACCTGGTTTGGAAAGTCATCTTGCCAATTGGAACTAAGGATAACAAGTATGGCAAATGGTCACCAAATTGGGAAGGGCCTTATCGAATTACGAAATGTGCTTCTAGCAATGCTTATTTCTATGAAACTTTAGATGAAGTTGAATACTTCAGAGCAGTCAATGGAAAACATTTTAAGAAATATTATCCTAGCATCTGGGTGGATCTGCTATGACTTATTAGATTAATTGATAGCCGATATTACAATATCGCCTTCAGACTAAAAATAACTGATACATAGTGTATCGCCTTCAACAGCAAGATAATAGCCGATGCAAGGAAAGCATCGTCTTTAGTGCAGAAAACATAAAGTTATGAATCTTGAATCCAACAGACCTCGATGGATCTAATCACAGATAAATCATACGGAAACAGAGGACTTTATTATATTCATAGTAGTTTTTACAAGCAGATTGGTCCTACAATCTACTCAAAAACCTTATCTAAGGGGTGGCATCCGCTATCTACTCGGCTGCTCCAACAACACCGTCAAAATTTACTTCCATGGCGATGCTGATTTTTGGAGTAATTTCGAGCTCGTCCAAATCTCTACGAGTGTAGGCCTGAGCAGCTCCGAGTGCCATGGCAGCACCATGACGAACACCATGGAGGGCAACTTCATGCACCCTCGCGGGGATGTTGTTTACCCTCTCCATGACACTATCGTCAGCAGCGTTCACGGCGTCGGCAGCATCATTCCTTGCGGCTTGAAGAGCTTCCAGTCGCACAATCATGTCTGGAAGGATGAATAGAGTAGCGAGCATCATGAACATCCCAAGGATCAAGGTAAAAGCTTTCATGGAGAGGATTTCAGAGGGAATTACCAGCAACACGAGCATCGAACTCAGCGCGTTGCTGAGCAGCCCGAGTAGCCTTCATCTCCGCATTCTACAGCGCCGTCTGAAGTTGGACGATTTGGGCCTCGAGCAAGTCATTCCTCATAGTAGCCTCGGAGTAGAGGTTCCGTGTTTCCATCCAATGACGGTAGTAACGGGTGGCCGACGACTCCGAAATCCTAGGAGAAGGGGTTTCCGATATCGATTCTGTTCCTGGAGGAGGTCCCAGAGCGGCAGCGGCATTGGAGGGACCCACGTTGGTTCTAAAGGGCAAAATCAGATTCAGAAAGTCGATAGAAAGGCATCAAGATCGACTAAAATAAATCCACTCACCTAGCGCGACGCTGGGAAGGACGGTGAGAGTTCACCTCTTCCTCTTCGGCAGGGCGCTTGCCGTAGTTAGGGTTTGCCATTTGAAAGGAAGAAGAAAAAGGAAGGGATTTTCTTGGATGAAGAAGAAGGGGTTTTCTTGAGTAGATGGCAAAAACTACAATGGTTGTGCTCTGGGTACGGTTGAAGACGAAGGCAGAGAGTAGAATTTATTTATTAAAGGTCAAGTCTCTGGAGGTAAAGGGACGCTGGTTCGTACTGTGTGTGGAGAGTGATCGAGTGGATGTTAAATCATGGTGCGATTCTCAAAGAAAAGCAGTCGTTTCACATTATTATCAAAGCATCAGTTCTCTGCAAGAGAATGCGTTGAACTGAACCAAAATAGAGGTTCAAGTCAATAGAGGAAGAGGGAAAGGGACTCAAATTCGGAATAAAATAAATTTCACTCCATAATTGGAGGGCATGTGTTGACACCAGATTTTGGATCGAAGAAGACTTTCTATATGCGTACACCAAGCTGCTAGTTAATTGAGGAAATCGGCCAAAAATGGGAAGAGAGCTTGTTGTGAATCGGAGCGCAATTAGAAGATTTGCATAGACCAGAGTCGACAAGCTTCGAAGACGTGTCGAGTTCGACCAAAAGAGTTAGAATCTGGGTCATCTTTTATATATACTATTATGTATCTTGGCCATGTTAGGATAGGAGTCTTTCGGGTTATAAATAGCTAAAGACCCGACTTTTGTAATCAATCAATAAAATAATTCTTCGGTCACCGGCCAAAACTCTAGGAGTAGGAGTAAAGTAGATCTTGGCGAAACCTTCAACCAGACAGGGCTGCATCGGCTAGATCGAACTCCGGATTGCTTGTAAGTTTTACCAATGGCTCGTGTTATTGTTCAATAAGGTTGTATTTGGCACCGACCAAACTCTTGTTAAGCTATGACATAGGTTAGTTATCGGTTTAAGATCTTTTTTTTGTAAGACTGTCTTGACTTCGATCAATCTCTTGCTTTAGTCGATCTTGGCTAGTTATCGGCTCTATTAGATTTGGCAAATCTAATAGATTCATCAAGTTACCGATATTGTTCATGTCTTTTAAAGTTTATTAGTTGTTTCAAGAATATCTTGCCCAATCAAGATTGACAAGTTAGCTTAAGCTTAAACGCTATCTAGATCGGTCATCCAAGGCCTTTCTCATGTTTACATCAAAAGGAACAGCCGATCCAGACCCATCATCGATTAGCTTGTCAATCTTGATTGTCACATATTGTGCGTTCGAGATATTTGTTTAAATTATGATTTAATCTGAGAATAAGTATATTTGGTTTAATATGTTTGTTATGGTTGTATTTCTGAACCCCACTGATAGGTATATTAAAATAGATTTGTTTAATCTTAGATCAAATTATAGTTCTAACAGATAGATCTTATTCATGCTTCATGGACCATGTATCGGCTAAAATAGTCGATCCAGTTACGCTTTCTTCATAACATATATATATTTGCAGTCTAGAGCTAGTGAATCTGTTAGTCGTATGAGACGTAATCTAACTTGACAGTCATTATGGCTCCATGAAGACACCCCATTGTTGATGGTTAGGTTATTTTGTCGATCTGTTTGTTATTATGGTTGTATGGTGGAAACACCCCACTGTTAACGAGCAGAATTACCGACACGATTAGTCTATCTGTTAGTTTTATGTTATTTTAACGTATATGTAGATCTATATATCTTTCATAAGCTAAAGTTAATCGGCTAGTCGTTTTCTTATATCTCTATTACATCCTCAATAGTCGTTTTTGCTTCAATCAATGTCAATTCTTTTTTGCCCTTTTGGGAATTGACTTTGTAGTCAAAATCCTATGACAATGGCTATGTCAGAGCCGCACAATTTGGAACTCTCTGGCATCAAACCGACAGGTTTCATAATTTGACATCGTTTTTCTTTCTTCTTGTCAACTGCAGTTCAAGTTGGATGGCACATCTCAGAGTCATTCTCACCGAAGAAACGCACTGCCATCGTTTGAAGGTCCAGAAGATCCGAACCCTGCTTCACACGTTATCTGAGGACCGTGTGCGAGTGTGTTGGCACCTTGAAGGCGTCAACTTCTTGCGTCAACACAAATCATCTTTGAAGAGCAATACATCTTTGTAGTCGATAATAACCTTTTCTTTTAAAATCATTTATCCTTGAAAAATCAGTTTGAATTTTTTACATTTTAAAATTCAAAATATTCAAAGTTGTTGTGCTTGGCGATGTCTACAACTTTTCAGTTAAAACTCTTTTCATTTAAATTCATTTAGAATCCTAAATATTTATTTTCAAAATCTAATAAACGGAATGTATCTACCGGTTGATGCCGAGGTTGTGGTTCGAATCCCCGTCTATAGAATCACAAAGGGTGAGGGTGTGCTACATGATCATATCGAGATCATTATACAACATTTGGATTAATAAGTTATAGCGACCGACCGTCCAACGCTATATCGATATTTTTACCGACCTTTAGTCAGTCGCTAGCTTGGGCTGTCGTATAGTGCATGTTCCTTTTACATACGAAAACATGCTCCATTTCTTATTTCTTAATTATTCTAGTTAGCATCGACCATTTCTAGTACCAGCTCATACCTTTACAAACCTGATGTGGACATGTTTATTACATTGAAGAATTGGTAGCCTGATAAAATATGCCCTGACTAGTTTGATTTGCTAATCCTACGCGTATAATCGCGTCAGCACATTTGTTAAGTCCACCCGTCCCTGCTTGCACATTTTACTGCTTTAATATCAAATTTGACCTCCCTAACCAATGATATGCTGTCATGACAGGTGCATATATATACACTAGTATAGTACTAAGAGCAGATCAATGTTATTGCGCTAAAAAAAAGAACAAATAATTTATATCAATACCGTCGTGTTTCACACATGAATAAACTGTATGTGTCAAATATAATCATCTCTTTCAGCGTGATTGGATCGTTTGTTCTGACTTCAAGGCCTAGATAGATCTAAAGAATCATCATTAGCCCCCATGCATGATTGTAACACCCTAAAATTTCTCCAAAGCCAAATAGTTGAAAATGCTTTAATTATGATTTTTTGTGAGCATTTAACATAGGGGTTAAATAATTTTTGTTGAATTAAAATTATAGTGGCAACATGTTTATGCATTCATGCTGGTGCACTATATTTATTTGGGTGTTTGGTTTTTGCTAAAATTCAAATGAATTCAAATTTCATTTGAAAATGATTTGAAAAGCCTTTAAATAAAATGAAAAAGCTTTCTTTCCTCTCTCCCCTCTCCTCCTCCCTTTCGGCCCAGGCAGCCTGGCGGCCCAACCCGCCGGCGCGCCCTCTCCTCCTTCTCCCTCTCCCCGCTGGGCTTCCCTCCCCCTCCCTCTTTCTTCCGCGCGGCCCAGCAGGCCGGCCCGCCCGCGCCGTGTGCAACCGGCCGCACCGCCCCTCTCTCTCGCTGGCAAGCCGTCCCCACCTGTCGGCGCTTCCCCTTTTCCCCCTCCGCGCGACGCCGTCCGAGCACCGAGCGCAACCGCCGCTTCCCGCTCCCCGTCGTGCCCCGCTCCCACGTCCTCTCCCCTTCTCGTGTCTAAAGCGCTCGCAACCGCGCCCCTCTCCACTCCTCCCTCAGTCGCTCTCCCTCGCCCGCGCCGCAGAGCCCCTGAGCACACGCGTCGAGCGCCTCCGCGCCTTTGCCACCAACCGCCGCCGTCGCCTCGCCGTCCGGCGAGTTTCCGGCCGAATTCAACTCCCTCCAAGCTCCGCCGCGTCGTGGTGAAGCCGCCGAACCTTCTCCCTCTCTCTTTAGTGCTCAGTTTCGCCCTAACCGCTGTTTTCCTTGAGCAGAATCTCGCCGGCCGCCGGTCTCCGCCGTTCGTCGCGGTTCGCCGTCGTCCGAGCTCCTCCTCCACTCCGCTCCGCCTCGGTGAGGCCCCCTTGCCTCCCTCTAGCTCGCCGACCCCTTGGTTTGGCCTGTGGTGGACCCTATGCCCGAGCCCGCGAGCTCCGTGGCTTCGGCCATGGCGTTCACGCGCCCGGCGTCGCGCATGGTGCCGCGACGTCGCGGCCTCAGCGCGTCCTCGGCTCGCCGTGCGCGTCCCCCCCCCTTTTGCTCTAATCAGGGCCGTCCATCGCAGATCCAACGCGTCGCAGCGCCCGGTACCCCTTCGCCGGCCGATTTCGCTAAAGAGCCCCTGTGGAAAGCGGGAATCAACCCGCACTCCACCAGGCACTATTCCCTGTGCCTGGAAAATCTTGCAACCAGGCCCCTGCGTTTCTTCGGAATTGAGGCGCAGTCCAGCTGGCTGCGGCTTTTGATTTAAAATTCAAATTAAATTCTGATTTAATTTCAAAAGCATTTCAGTTTATTTACAGAAATGCCACTACATTGTTTTGCTTATAAAATCCACGTTTTAGCTCCGATTTGATCCATTCAAATTGCGTTAGCTTCGTAATTTAGTGCTCTACCCGTTTATACCCCTGTTAGACTGTTTTGGACAGGTTAGCTTTAGAGTCCAAGTTAATCTTGTTTAGGGCTTTCTTTTATACCGTTTCGGTCGTAGTTCTCGCGCCGTAACTCCGTTTTCGATGAACCAAAACTTGTTGTGATCGTAGAAACGCGTACTTCAGTTTTACCAAAGTTTTATTTCAGTTTATTACTGTTTGGTGTATTGTTCTAATAATAGCCTTGTTTGCATCGTGTATGTTTGCACCTGGAATGCGTGGTGATGTTGTGATCGAGTAGACGGTGAGTCGGTGTGGTGCGATCAGGACCCCTCGTTCAGTGACCAGCAGGAAGATCAACCTTTCGACAACCAAGGCAAGTTAGCATGGGACCTCCTTGTTTACCTATACATTTTACTTTAATCACTCATTTATGCATGTGTCCAATTGAGCAACCTTAGAGACCCACTTAGCTTTGTTATCTGTGATGTTCTTGACTCCGTGGGATCTTTGCATATGGGTAGAATGCTAGTGCTAACTGACTTATAACTGATCCCGTCCAATGATGAATTTGTTCTCATAATGATATGTTGTTAAACGGTTAATAAAAACTTGCTGTTAGCAAAAGCTAGGATTGACAGTGCTACCATGAGTGCTATATGGCTCTGGTTTTAGCTCAGTACGCTGGACCTTTTCTAACTTGTTAGCGGTGACCCGAAAGGGCGCATAAGGGGTGAAAGGACCGTGACGCCTAAGAGGGGGGGGGTGAATTAGGCAACTTAAAACTTCTACTCTAAACTATGGCCTCTAATTTCCACCTAAGCAAAACCTATGCAAGAAAGTAAACTATCTAAGGTGCAACTAAGGTTATGCTAAGTGTGTTTGCTATCTCTACCGCAAAAGGAGTTATGCTACCTAGTTTTCAAACCTATCAACTAGCATATCAAGCTATGAAAGGTAAAGCACATGAACTAGATAGCAATGTAAATGCTGAAGCTAAAGAGTGTGATAGAGATGCAAACTCCCGTCGACGACTCCGGTATTTTTACCGAGGTATCGAGAAGCGCGCAAGCTTCCCCCTAGTCCTCGTTGGAGCCCCTCGCAAGGAATCCCTCGCAAGGGCCAAGCTCCCCGTCGGGTAACTCCGTGGATAGCTCCGGTTCTTCCCCACGCGCAAGTGGGTCTCCGGTTAAGCCACTCGTGGCAAAGCCTCTCCCGGATGCTCCCCGCCGTCTTCACTATCAAGCTTCCGACCGAAGCGCCGCGGGCCTTGTTCCCTTTGGTACACGGAGGCGGCCACACCACAAACGCGGTTGGTGTGATCTCGCAAGACTTACAAGCCCCACCGATGTACAATCACGGTGCGCGCAAGCACCGGAAGATAAGAGGTTTTCAAACCTCACTAAACACTAGGCCTAACACCTAGAGCAAGCGCAAAGCGGTGGTCTAACTAGCCTAAGCACTTCGCAAAGCACCTACACTAATCACCTAGTATGTTCACTAAGCACTTTGGTGGCTAGAGCAACTAAATATGTGTCTATGCACTATGATCACTTCCTTGAGCTCCAACCCCACTGTTTTGGCCGGCCATGGGGGTATATATAGAGCCCCAAGCAAATAGAGCCGTTGGAGAAGAAGATGGGCTTCACTGCAAGGCATCGGACGCTCCAGTCGAGACCATCGGACGCGTCCGATGCTCCTTCAACGGCTAGATGCCGACCTGGCACTGTGCTGCAATGGCTAGCCAGCGTCCGATGTGGTACCATCGGACGCGTCCGATGCCGCCAGAGCCTCTCTGGAACCTTTCTGTACAGGCATCGGACGCAGGGTCCTGTAGCGTCCGATGAAGCATCGGCGCGTCCGATGTAACGCTGTGCACAACGCACAGTGCTACCGGTGCGTCCGATGTGGTACCATCGGTGCGTCCGATGTCTCTGCTGGCGCCAACCCGAGCTAGGGTTTGGCATCGGTGCGTCCGACGCTTTTGAGCCAGCGTCCGATGCAGCGTCCGATGCTCCACCTTGCTTCGTTTCTTCGCGATTTCTTGCGCCGTCTTGGTTCCATTCTTGTGCCTTGGACTTTGCTTGATCTTGAGGGTCTTCTATTGATCTTCTAATGTCTTGCTTGAGGTGTTGATCGTCGGATCACACCATTGCCTTAGTCCAAGTCACATTTGCACCCTATTGAACTACAAAACAAACACTTGCAAATACATTAGTCCAATTTGGTTATGTTGTTCATCAAACACCAAAATTCAAAGTTAAATGGGCCGAGGTCCATTTTCCTTACAATCTCCCCCTTTTTGGTGATTGATGACAACACAACCAAAGCAAGCAAATAATAGATACAAAATTTAAAATGCAATCTACTTGCTAGGATGCAATGCAAAGGCAAGATCATATGATGCTAAAAGATATCAAATTGAAACAACACTATTATAGCTTATCTTGCCCTTGCCATTAAGTCCCTTTGTGGTATTATGGATTTAAGTCTTCCACTAACTCCATAATCCACTTCCTCCCTTTTCTTGGACCATCCAAAAGATATAACCATAAAATTTTAAATTTTGGTTTTGGTTATTTTATTTGTTTTGGTTTGCTTTGGTCCCTCAAATTCTCCCCCTTTGGAATCAAACACCGAAAAGGAGGACATTAGTAGCACAAGGGAGGGTCAAATTTTGTGATCCTTTTTATGTGGAGTGGAATAGATCACAAAACTTGGCTCTCACATTATATAAACTAAACTCCCCCTAAGTATATGCATACATGTGATATATGGCAAAGCATATGCATAACCGGCAAAATAATGCACAAAGGAGTTTAATCTATATAATGCATGGAGAAAGCATAATAAAATCAATTGAAATGAACATGATGATATTGGTTAGGAATACCACATGTAGATGCCAATTGGATTATCACCACACACGGTGCTTGTCTCCAAGGACTCCATTTTCCTTGCAATGAGACTACTACACACATGATAAACTTTGAAAGTAGTGTTATTCTCAAAGCTTCCAAGTTGTAGAGTAAACTCCCCCTAAAAGTGTGCATACAAGTTTGAAATACTTGTAGGAGACATGCACATTGACTTGTAAGGTCAAACTACCATTTTGCAAGTTGACATCACTAGAAATGTGACACCAATTGAAGATGGTAATCGGGGGTAGTTCATCTACTATTTGGAGTTTGGCACATATAGGATAAATCAATTAAGAGAAGCTATGTGCCGTGCTCCTAAACAAATTAAACCCATGTAGAAATGCTCTAAGAATATGAGTGAAAACCGAGCAAAACTACCATATGATAAGCCTAATTTGCATGACAAAAGATATGAATATACCAATGCAAACATAGGCAAAGAAGGAACTAGATGCTAAAAGTAATTTCAAGACATTATATCATTGAAAATAATTGCAAGACTTTAAATCTAGTTACCTAATCATGGGAAGGGGAACTTGGGTCCATAGTAGCCACTTACATACTTGGCAATGACATGATCCAATGTGATGCACCCCATGATATGCACCCAAACTTTGCTAAGTCTCCAAATTCCCCGAGGTCCACTTGACTACTCACTTCCCTCTCGGGACCCAAACCTTTTTGGTGCTCTTCATAGTGGAGATTATGTCCTTTGGCACCCAAATGCGTTTGGCCCCATTGTTGGCTTGCTTGTTTACCTTGATGGCCACCACCTTGTCATTTTTCTTCTTCTTCAAGAGATAAGGTGTGGAGGCCTTCTTGTTCACCTTGTTGGTGTAGGTGTTGGAGAGCTTGCTTGTTTGCCTTTTGTTTTTCTCTTTCTTCTTTTCTCCACCATGCTTCACCTTGCACTCATAGGACTTGTGGCCTTCCTTGTGGCAAACATAACAAACCACGGTTTGCTCCTCATCAAGCTTCTTCACTCCCTTGACGGTGTTATCTTGATGAGTTCGAGTTTGCTTTGTCTTGCCTTTTGCTTGAGTCAAGTCCTTGGTGAGGCGAGCCACTTCTTGCCTTAGAAGCTCATTTTCCATTGCTACTTCTTGTGTGCAAGTGTCTACAATCACATTCTCAACACAAGCTTGTTTGCATATGGGTGAGTCTAAATCAAGTAAATCAATGCAAGAAGTAGAGGCATCCTTTTTAGGCATGTCAAGTATTGATTTTTCAATTTTAGGTGCCTCTATGGAGTTTGCTCCGATGGTTTCAAGATTAGCAACTTTGTTAGTTAGCTCATCACAATGTTTGCACATAATTTCCATTTTGGCAAGCAAACTTTTGTAAGCATCTTGTGTGCTAGCTAACTTTGCTTTTAGTTTTTCATTTTTCTTAGCAAGTTGCTCATCATTACTTGTGCAATCACATGTGCTTGTACTAGCCTCAAGTTTCTCAATTTTGTTAGATAGCTCAACATTCAAATTTGAAAAGATTTCATATTGTTCAAGCATAGCATTGTAGGCTTGTTGAGAGCTATCTAATTTTTCTTTTAAATCATTAATTTTCTTTTGTTGACTAGTACAAGCTTTAGCATATTTAAGATTATCTTGCACAAGTTCATTATAAGAAGGAAGCTCATCATCACTATCACTATCACTATCACTAGAGATAGGACTAGAATTACCTCGTGCCATAAGGCACATACGCGAGGAGCTTGATGATGAGTGCTTGCGGCCAAGCCTCTTGTGATGAGCTTCATCATCGCTTGATGAATCATCCCATGTCTTGATGGTGGTGAGAGCTTTGGCTTTGCATCCCTTCTTTTTCTTGTCATTGGGTGAGGGCTTTTGTTTTGGACAATCTTCCACAAAGTGCCCTTTCTTGGCACATCCATAGCATCCCTTTTTCCTTTGCTCTCTTCTTTGATTGGTGAAGAGGCAATCTTCTATTGTGATGGGCACACCCTTGACATTGAGCTTGCGGATCATCCTCTTCACCCCCTTCATGAGCTTGATTGTTTCTTCTTCATCTAAGGAGGAGTCGGATGAGGTGGAGGCTTGATCATCATCACTTGATTCTTCATCTTCATCATCCTCTTCTTCACTTGAGGAGATTGAGCTTGTTTCGACTTGCTTCTTGCTCTTCATCTTTTTGTGCTCACATGAGAGAGCGGTGTCTTTGCTTGATGAAGTAGCTTCTTCTTGACCCATCTTACGTGACATTTCAAATGCCACCAATTTGCCAATGACAATGGCCGGGGTCATGGTGCTCAAGTCCTCCATGTTGTGGAGGATGGTGATGATGGTTGCGTACTTGCTCTTTGGAAGCACGGAGATGATCTTCCTCACAATATCCGCATCACCTAGCTTTGTAATTCCTATAGAATGGAGCTCATTGATAATTAGATTCAAACGAGAATACATATCACGAACAAGCTCATTATCATTCATTTTAAAGGAATCATAGCTTGTTTTTGTTAGGTGATGTTTTTGCTCACGTACATTACTAGTACCATCATGGAGCTCATGTAGCTTTAACCAAATTTCATGAGATGTTTGCAAAGTAAAAACTTGATTAAAGACATCCATGCTAATAGATTCAAACAAGCAATTTTTAGCTCTAGCATTAAGATGAATTTCTTTTTCATCACCCGCGGTAGGCTTCTCGGGATTCTTAATGGGTTTCGTCCCGTCGCGGGTGACTCTCCAAACACCTAGATCAACGGCTTCTAAAAAGCAAGCCATTCTAGCACTATAGTAGGGAAAGTTAGTGCCGTCAAAGTGTGGAGGCCTAGAGGTATCCATCCCAACCTCTCTTAGGGGCGTCGGCTCGAAGGCGATTAAGCCAAGAGTCCACAAGAGAGCCAACCGGCTCCGATACCAATTGAAAGGATCGTGACGCCTAAGAGGGGGGGGTGAATTAGGCAACTTAAAACTTCTACTCTAAACTATGGCCTCTAATTTCCACCTAAGCAAAACCTATGCAAGAAAGTAAACTATCTAAGGTGCAACTAAGGTTATGCTAAGTGTGTTTGCTATCTCTACCGCAAAAGGAGTTATGCTACCTAGTTTTCAAACCTATCAACTAGCATATCAAGCTATGAAAGGTAAAGCACATGAACTAGATAGCAATGTAAATGCGGAAGCTAAAGAGTGTGATAGAGATGCAAACTCCCATCGACGACTCCGGTATTTTTATCGAGGTATCGAGAAGCGCGCAAGCTTCCCCCTAGTCCTCGTTGGAGCCCCTTGCAAGGAATCCCTCGCAAGGGCCAAGCTCCCGGTCGGGTAACTCCGTGGATAGCTCCGGTTCTTCCCCACGCGCAAGTGGGTCTCCGGTTAAGCCACTCGTGGCAAAGCCTCTCCCGGATGCTCCCCGCCGTCTTCACTATCAAGCTTCCGACCGAAGCGCCGCGGGCCTTGTTCCCTTCGGTACACGGAGGCGGCCACACCACAAACGCGGTTGGTGTGATCTCGCAAGACTTACAAGCCCCACCGATGTACAATCACGGTGCGCGCAAGCACCGGAAGATAAGAGGTTTTCAAACCTCACTAAACACTAGGCCTAACACCTAGAGCAAGCGCAAAGCGGTGGTCTAACTAGCCTAAGCACTTCGCAAAGCACCTACACTAATCACCTAGTATGTTCACTAAGCACTTTGGTGGCTAGAGCAACTAAATATGTGTCTATGCACTATGATCACTTCCTTGAGCTCCAACCCCACTGTTTTGGCCGGCCATGGGGGTATATATAGAGCCCCAAGCAAATAGAGCCGTTGGAGAAGAAGATGGGCTTCACTGCGAGGCATCGGACGCTCCAGTCGAGACCATCGGACGCATCCGATGCTCCTTCAACGGCTAGATGCCGACCTGGCACTGTGCTGCAACGGCTAGCCAGCGTCCGATGTGGTACCATCGGACGCGTCCGATGCCGCCAGAGCCTCTCTGGAACCTTTCTGTACAGGCATCGGACGCAGGGTCCTGTAGCGTCCGATGAAGCATCGGCGCGTCCGATGTAACGCTGTGCACAACGCACAGTGTTACCGGTGCGTCCGATGTGGTACCATCGGTGCGTCCGATGTCTCTGCTGGCGCCAACCCGAGCTAGGGTTTGGCATCGGTGCGTCCGACGCTTTTGAGCCAGCGTCCGATGCAGCGTCCGATGCTCCACCTTGCTTCGTTTCTTCGTGATTTCTTGCGCCGTCTTGGTTCCATTCTTGTGCCTTGGACTTTGCTTGATCTTGAGGGTCTTCTATTGATCTTCTAATGTCTTGCTTGAGGTGTTGATCGTCGGATCACACCGTTGCCTTAGTCCAAGTCACATTTGCACCCTATTGAACTACAAAACAAACACTTGCAAATACATTAGTCCAATTTGGTTATGTTGTTCATCAAACACCAAAATTCAAAGTTAAATGGGTCGAGGTCCATTTTCCTTACAAGGGGCTTGCCACTTTGGGTGTAGGGCTGCTCCTGTTCCTATGTGTATAGCTGCGATGGCCTTGTGCCATAGGAAAGGGGGGTTACTACATCTGCCTGCCAAGGAAACCTAGCGGCCCTAACATGTTAGACGAACCAACGAAAGGCTTCATAGTGTGCCCCGCCGATCTACCTCGGAAGTGGATCACGAGGTTGGCCGCCTCGGGCACAAGGGTAACACGGCTTGTGGGTAAAGATGCACAACCTCTGCAGAGTGTAAAACTGTTATAACAGCCGTGCTCACGGTCACGAGCGGCCCGGAAAACTAGCAGAACTATAATACTTGAATAACTGTTTACTTTATATTGTTGGTACCTTATGATGTTATATTTACCTTTGATGGACAAATGGATCATGGGTTGAGGGTTAAGCACAATATTCGTTTACCTTAATGCTAAAACCTGCCAACTTAAAAGCTAACTGCAGTCAGACAGTGTCAGCCTTTTGAGCCTCATGAACCCTGTGTTAGCTTGCTAAGTACGAGAAGTACTTACGCTTGTTGTTTATCTTCTTTTTGGGCAAAAATCCCGGATGGGTAACAGATGAAGGTGCAGTTGGTGACTTTCCTAAAGACTTCTAGGCTAGCTGCTCCCCCAGTCGACGTTTCCCTGTGGTTTAGTTTGTGTACCAGTTCAGTGATCTGTGGTTCAGTATGTTGTAAGACTCTGTTTTAAATACTGTCGTGATGTAATAAACAACGTGATGATGCCACTCCTTGTAATTTGTCTACTTATGTGTGTGATTGTTTCCTGGGCACACATAAGTACGTTGTCCCAATTTTATCCTTAAAGTTGGGGTGTGACAAATTGGTATCAAAGCTTTGTTGACTGTAGGACGCGAGCCTAGCTAGGAAATGGCCGTTCTAACACCTTTTTGTTACCTGTTCATGCTTATTTTAATTATCTTGTTACTTTATTAAAATTTGCATGCTTCTTATTCTTATTCTATTGAGTAAAACTAATTGTTTCCGCTTATCTTATCTTACTTTTATAACGTCAGGATGCCTCGCATGAACACCCGCGCGTATCGTGCCCTTTTCACCGCCAGCACCAGCCAGCCTGCTCCCCCTGTGGTCCACATCCCCGACAGTGACGGTTCCTCTAGCTCCTCCAACACCGCCTTCATCGTGGAGGATGAAGAGTTGACCTCTACCCCGACTGTCTCTGAGGAGCTAGCAGCGCCACCACCGCCCCCTGCAGCAGTTCCTGAGTCTCCAGCTCCGGAGGTGCCAGCTCCGGAGGTGCCAGCTCCTGAGGCGCCAGCGCCTGAGGTCCCTGCTCCAGAGGCACCCGCTCCTGTGGCGCCTGCCGCTCCACCAGTCGTGGAGGCCCCCGCCGCTCCAGCAGTCCCAGCAGCACCTGCCGCTCCAGCAGCTCCTGCAGCACCGGCCTTCATGCCAGTGTACCCGGTGGTGCACTCTCCCGCCGCTTCGTCTGCTTCAGCACCAACACCCCCTGCCTCCCCAGTAGTGCAGGTGGTGGATGAAGACCTTGGATGGACTCGTCGCTTCATGTTCAAGAAGCCCGACGAGACAGCATACTACCATAGTATGCTGGTTCGTCTGCTGAATGAGTACTACCCAGAGTTGGAGGCCAAGCTCCAGTATCACTGTGGCGAGTACACTCATCCGTTGGAGGCCACCTACTGGAAGTCCGACCTGATGGTTACAGGTTGGAATGATGTGGATCAGGCCCATGTCATAGAGTCGGCTCACAGGACTACCACCAAGCGTGGTGAAGGTCTCGCCAGCATGGAGGACGCAGCACAGGATGCTTTCTTGCATTACCGTGGTCTGCGCTTCCAGTCTATGAGGACTGACCGCTACCGCTATCTGCCCCACAGTGACATGGTGGGCTCGTGGCAAGCTCTGCTTCCTCCTGTGGAGTACCCGGTTCTGGTCTCTACCGCCCAGCATGCCTATGAAGTGCAAAGGAAGGCTGACAAGGTGCAGGATGACCTGCGCGCTTCTCAGAAAGTGATGAGGCATCTGGAGCGTGAAGTGGATCATCTCCGCGGTGAGCTGGGTCTTCCAGCTGTTTACAAGAAGAAGTACAGAGCCAACGATGCCCTCGGTGGAGCCCAGTAGTTTGCCTACCATGTTTAGTTATCTCGTTAGACACGTTGTTTAGTTTCAGTTTGTGTTTGGTGAACCTTTTAGTGGATGTGTTGTTTTTGTTCTTGAGCTATGTTTGGATGGATCTTTGTTTGTGTGTGGTGGAGTACAAGTTATGTTGTGCTTCTCCAAGTTAAACACCTTCATGTGATGTATAAAGTTGTTTATCTCCTATGCCTGCGTTGCTGTTTTCTGGAGCACCCTGTGGTTATATCTGTATATCTCTTAATCCGTGATCCCAAAAATTATAAAATTTTTGTGGAAGTATCTAGACTGATGTATCTTTCAAACAAATCTGGAACCAAGTCTTTATCTGTTCGGATCTAGGAGATATGCCTGTTTAAAGTTGATGTTTCTGCGCAGTCTGTCACCTAGAACAGGTTCTGTTCAATGCTGTTTTCGACCCGGAATCTGGTCGAATCTGAGAAAGTGTTCTATATGAAAGTTGTAGTTGGTTTCTTAATCTTTCCAACGATGTCTGGTTCATCCCTGTTGGATTCCTGTAACTTGAGTTATGCCCGTTTTAGCGTGCTGCTGTTGACAAGGATGTGCACAGAAATTTTCAGCAATGTTTATTTATGTTCATATATACATTCTTTGTTGGATATAAAGGTCTAACTCTTGCGCATTTGTTGGTAAGCAGATGGCAGCAAGGGGTGGACGCGGAAGAGGCCGTGGCCGTGGGCGTGGTGTTCCTATGGACCCGCCACCGCCACCGCCGCCAGTGACCATCGAACAGCTGATGGCCACGCAGAATCAGCTTATGCACGCCATGATGAACCACCTGGATCATGCGCCCGCAGCAGCACCTCAACCTCTTCAAGTCAGGGACCGTCGAGGAGAGTTCCTGAAGGGCCATCCACCTGTGTTCACTCACGCCTCTGAACCACTGGAGGCGGATGACTGGCTCCGTGCAGTGGAGAAACAGCTGAACATTGCCCAGTGCACCGACTATGAGAAGGTGCTCTATGCCTCGGGGCAACTGCAGGGAGCTGCACAAGACTGGTGGGATGCGTTCATGTTCGGCCGTCCCCAAGATGCTCCAGTTGTTACATGGCAGGAGTTCAAGGAGAACTTCAGATCCTATCATATCCCTGATGGTCTCGTAGAGCTGAAGCAAGAGGAGTTCCGCTCCTTGAAGCAAGGGTCCATGTCAGTGGCGGAGTACCGCGACAAGTTTGCTCAACTGTCGCGCTACGCTCCCCAGGATGTGGCCCAGGATAAAGACAAACAGCGCAAATTTCTGAAGGGTCTTTACGATGGGTTGCAGCTCCAGCTTATGTCAAACACTTATCCCAGCTATCAGGCCCTGGTTAATAGGGCGATCGTTATTGACAACAAGAGGAAGGAAATGGAGGCAAAGAAAAGAAGCTTCCAAGGCCAGTCATCGGGGAGCAACACTCGTCCCCGAACCAACCCCCAGCAAGGCAACCCCCAGAGGAATCAAGGCTCCTCCAACCAGTGGAACAGGGGATAGCAACCCCAGGGCAACCAGAACCAGCAGCGCCCTCCATACCAACAGCAGTCAGGTGGTCAGCGCTACCAGCAGCAGCCAGGAGGACAGAGGTACCCACAGCAGGGCAGCCAAGCATCACGCCAGGGAGCACCCAACTCCGCTCCCATGAAGAACGCGGCTCAGCAGAACCCCAACGCTTGCTACCGCTGTGGGGAGGTTGGACACTATGCTCACCAATGTCCCCAGAAGCAGAACCCTCAGGCTCCACAGAACCAAGCAGGAGGTCAGAAGCAGAATGCTCGTCCACCTCACACTGGGCGGGTGAACCATGTGGCTGCCGATAGTGCCCTGGATGCACCGGATGTTATGATGGGTACGTTCAGCATCAACTCAATCCCAGCAACCATACTTTTTGATTCTGGTGCTTCGCATTCCTTCATTTCACAGTCATTTGTTAGAATGCATGGTGTGCCTTTATGTACAATGAAAAAAAACAATCATAGTACTCACCAGGGGGTAGTATGCCTGCAAATTTCTGGAGCCCCACCTCTAGTGTCAACCTAAGGGGGGTAGACTTTAAAGTAAAGCCTATAGTGCTAAGAACAGCAGGTATAGATCTCATCTTGGGTATGGACTGGATGAAGCAACATGGGGCTGTCATTCAGTGTCAAGAAAGATCAGTTGTTATATCTACACCCAAGGGAGACAGGATTTGTGTGGAAGTGGTGATGAAAGAGCAGCCAACTGCCACGGTCAACCAGATGGATGCTAGTGGTGCAGAGCAAGATCGGGTGGTGGACGAGTTCCCTGATGTCTTTCCGGATGATCTGCCAGGTATGCCACCTGATCGCGATGTTGAGTTCATTATTGAATTACTGCCTGGAACTGCACCAATAGCTAAAAGACCTTATAGAATGGGGGTAAATGAATTAGAAGAACTTAAGAAACAGCTTAAGGAGTTGTTAGAGAAAGGGTATATACGCCCTAGTGCTTCTCCTTGGGGAGCACCTGTGATTTTTGTGGATAAGAAAGATGGTAGCCAAAGGATGTGTGTGGACTATAGGTCTTTAAATGAGGTTACCATTAAAAACAAATACCCTCTACCCCGGATAGACGATCTATTTGACCAACTTAGAGGAGCATGTGTGTTCTCTAAAATAGATCTCAGATCTGGGTATCACCAGTTGAAAATCCGGAACACAGACATTCCTAAGACCGCCTTCACAATGCGGTATGGACTGTATGAGTATACAGTGATGTCTTTTGGACTGACCAATGCTCCAGCTTACTTCATGTATCTGATGAATAAAGTGTTCATGGAATACCTAGACAAGTTCGTGGTGGTATTCATAGATAATATTCTAGTGTTCTCCAAAACAGAGGAGGAACATGCTGAACATCTGAGAATGGTTCTGCAGAAGGTAAGAGAGCATCAACTCTATGCCAAGAGGAGCAAGTGTGAATTTTGGCTGAAAGAGGTCTCTTTCTTAGGGCATGTTGTCTCTAACGGAGGTATATCCGTTGATCCTAGCAAGGTGCAGGATGTGTTGGACTGGAACCCGCCAACCAATGCTACCGAAATCCGAAGTTTTCTGGGTTTGGCCGGGTATTATAGGAGGTTCATTGAAGGATTCTCCAAGCTTGCAAAGCCTATGACTGCCTTGTTAGAAAAGAATGCTAAGTTTGTGTGGTCTGATAAATGCCAAGCAAACTTTGAAGAGTTAAAGAAGAGATTAACCACGGCACCTGTCCTAGTTCTGCCAGACTTGAACAAAAGCTTCTCCATCTATTGTGATGCATCTCGTCTGGGACTTGGATGTGTTCTGATGCAAGAAGGAAGAGTAGTTGCCTACGCATCTAGACAGCTGAGAAAGCACGAGGTGAACTATCCAACTCATGATTTGGAGTTAGCAGCTGTGGTCCATGCTTTGAAAATATGGAGACATTATCTAGTTGGGCATAAGTGTGATGTGTACACGGATCATAGAAGTCTGAAGTACATATTTACTCAGTCAGATCTGAATTTGAGGCAACGCCGTTGGCTAGAATTGATCAAAGACTATGACCTGGAGGTACATTATCACCCAGGAAAGGCCAATGTCGTGGCCGATGCCTTGAGCAGAAAAACTTATGCAATTGGACTGCAAGTGGAGTACATGTCAGCAGAGTTGAGAGCTGAAATGGCATATCTTAACCTATGCTTTGCCAACAATGTTGTGGAGATGACAGTTGAACCTATCTTGGAGAAAGAAATCCGTGAGGGTCAGTTGAAAGATGAGAAATTGAAAGAGATAGCAGAGAACATAGTGCTTGGAAAGGCACCAGGATTCAGGATGGATGGTAATGGGACTCTTTGGTTTGGGAAAAGGATATGTGTGCCCGAAGTGAAAGCTATCCGTGATGCCATCTTGCGAGATGCACATGAATCTGCTTACTCCATACATCCCGGCAGCACCAAAATGTACTTGGATCTGAAAGAAAAATACTGGTGGTATGGTTTGAAACGAGATGTAGCAGAATATGTGGCCCTATGTGACACCTGTCAGAAGGTCAAAGCTGAACATCAAAGACCAGCAGGATTGTTACAACCTATGCAGATACCCGAGTGGAAATGGGAAGAAGTGGGAATGGACTTTTTCACTGGATTACCCCGTACACAGAGAGGCTATGACTCAATATGGGTAATAGTTGACCGTCTCACTAAGGTCGCTCACTTCCTACCAGTTAAGACCACTTATTCTGGGGCAAGGTTAGCAGAACTGTACATGGAGAGAATTGTGTCTTTGCATGGTGTTCCGAAGAAAATAGTGTCTGACAGAGGAACACAGTTCACTTCTCATTTTTGGCATCAGGTACACCAATCGTTGGGAACTAAGCTGAATTTCAGCTCTGCATATCACCCACAAACAGATGGGCAGACTAAAAGGATAAATCAGATCTTGGAGGACATGTTGAGAGCATGTGCACTTCAGCATGGGGCTAGTTGGGATAAAAGCCTGCCATATGCTGAATTCTCTTACAACAACAGTCATCAGGAGAGTCTCAAAATGGCTCCTTTTGAGGCCTTATATGGTAGAAAGTGTAGAACTCCCTTGTTCTGGAATCAGACAGGAGAGACTCAAGTGTTCGGACCGGATGTTCTTAGAAATGCTGAAGATCAAGTAAGGACGATCCGGGATAACTTGAGGATAGCTCAGTCCCGACAAAAGAGTTATGCGGATACTCGCAGAAGGGACTTAGTTTTCAAAGTGGGAGACTATGTGTATTTGAAAGTATCACCCATGAGGAGCGTAAAGAGATTCAACATGAAAGGAAAGTTAGCACCCAGATACATAGGTCCTTTCCGGATCTTGGCCAGATGTGGAGAAGTGGCCTATCAGCTCGAGTTACCTGAGAAGCTGTCAAGTGTACATGATGTGTTCCATGTTTCTCAGCTAAAGAAATGCCTGAGGGTGCCTGAAGAACAAGTTCCTCTGGAAGAGATCAAGATAGGTGAAGATCTTACTTATGAAGAGTACCCTGTCAAGATCTTGGAAACAGCAGAAAGAGTTACCAGGAGCCGAGTTATCAAGATGTGCAAAGTTCAGTGGAACCGGTATACAGAAGAAGAGGCTACCTGGGAAAGAGAAGAAGATCTTCGGAAATCTTATCCCCAGTTGTTTGAGTAAGCTTCAGTCGAATCTCGAGGACGAGATTCATCTTAAGGGGGGTAGAGTTGTAACACCCTAAAATTTCTCCAAAGCCAAATAGTTGAAAATGCTTTAATTATGATTTTTTGTGAGCATTTAACATAGGGGTTAAATAATTTTTGTTGAATTAAAATTATAGTGGCAACATGTTTATGCATTCATGCTGGTGCACTATATTTATTTGGGTGTTTGGTTTTTGCTAAAATTCAAATGAATTCAAATTTCATTTGAAAATGATTTGAAAAGCCTTTAAATAAAATGAAAAAGCTTTCTTTCCTCTCTCCCCTCTCCCCCTCCCTTTCGGCCCAGGCAGCCTGGCGGCCCAACCCGCCGGCGCGCCCTCTCCTCCTTCTCCCTCTCCCCGCTGGGCTTCCCTCCCCCTCCCTCTTTCTTCCGCGCGGCCCAGCAGGCCGGCCCGCCCGCGCCGCGTGCAACCGGCCGCACCGCCCCTCTCTCTCGCTGGCAAGCCGTCCCCACCTGTCGGCGCTTCCCCTTTTCCCCCTCCGCGCGACGCCGTCCGAGCACCGAGCGCAACCGCCGCTTCCCGCTCCCCGTCGTGCCCCGCTCCCACGTCCTCTCCCCTTCTCGTGTCTAAAGCACTCGCAACCGCGCCCCTCTCCACTCCTCCCTCAGTCGCTCTCCCTCGCCCGCGCCGCAGAGCCCCTGAGCACACGCGCCGAGCGCCTCCGCGCCTTTGCCGCCAACCGCCGCCGTCGCCTCGCCGTCCGGCGAGTTTCCGGCCGAATTCAACTCCCTCCAAGCTCCGCCGCGTCGTGGTGAAGCCGCCGAACCTTCTCCCTCTCTCTTTAGTGCTCAGTTTCGCCCTAACCGCTGTTTTCCTTGAGCAGAATCTCGCCGGCCGTCGGTCTCCGCCGTTCGTCGCGGTTCGCCGTCGTCCGAGCTCCTCCTCCACTCCGCTCCGCCTCGGTGAGGCCCCCTTGCCTCCCTCTAGCTCGCCGACCCCTTGGTTTGTCCTGTGGTGGACCCTATGCCCGAGCCCACGAGCTCCGTGGCTTCGGCCATGGCGTTCACGCGCCCGGCGTCGCGCATGGTGCCGCGACGTCGCGGCCTCAGCGCGTCCTCGGCTCGCCGTGCGCGTCCCCCCCCCCCCTTTTGCTCTAATCAGGGCCGTCCATCGCAGATCCAACGCGTCGCAGCGCCCGGTACCCCTTCGCCGGCCGATTTCGCTAAAGAGCCCCCGTGGAAAGCGGGAATCAACCCGCACTCCACCAGGCACTATTCCCTGTGCCTGGAAAATCTTGCAACCAGGCCCCTGCGTTTCTTCGGAATTGAGGCGCAGTCCAGCTGGCTGCGGCTTTTGATTTAAAATTCAAATTAAATTCTGATTTAATTTCAAAAGCATTTCAGTTTATTTACAGAAATGCCACTACATTGTTTTGCTTATAAAATCCACGTTTTAGCTCCGATTTGATCCATTCAAATTGCGTTAGCTTCGTAATTTAGTGCTCTACCCGTTTGTACCCCTGTTAGTCTGTTTTGGACAGGTTAGCTTTAGAGTCCAAGTTAATCTTGTTTAGGGCTTTCTTTTATACCGTTTCGGTCGTAGTTCTCGCGCCGTAACTCCGTTTTCGATGAACCAAAACTTGTTGTGATCGTAGAAACGCGTACTTCAGTTTTACCAAAGTTTTATTTCAGTTTATTACTGTTTGGTGTATTGTTCTAATAATAGCCTTGTTTGCATCGTGTATGTTTGCACCTGGAATGCGTGGTGATGTTGTGATCGAGTAGACGGTGAGTCGGTGTGGTGCGATCAGGACCCCTCGTTCAGTGACCAGCAGGAAGATCAACCTTTCGACAACCAAGGCAAGTTAGCATGGGACCTCCTTGTTTACCTATACATTTTACTTTAATCACTCATTTATGCATGTGTCCAATTGAGCAACCTTAGAGACCCACTTAGCTTTGTTATCTGTGATGTTCTTGACTCCGTGGGATCTTTGCATATGGGTAGAATGCTAGTGCTAACTGACTTATAACTGATCCCGTCCAATGATGAATTTGTTCTCATAATGATATGTTGTTAAACGGTTAATAAAAACTTGTTGTTAGCAAAAGCTGGGATTGACAGTGCTACCATGAGTGCTATTTGGCTCTGGTTTTAGCTCAGTACACTGGACCTTTTCTAACTTGTTAGCGGTGACCCGAAAGGGCGCATAAGGGGCTTGCCACTTTGGGTGTAGGGCTGCTCCTGTTCCTATGTGTATAGCTGCGATGGCCTTGTGCCATAGGAAAGGGGGGTTACTACATCTGCCTGCCAAGGAAACCTAGCGGCCCTAACATGTTAGACGAACCAACGAAAGGCTTCATAGTGTGCCCCGCCGATCTACCTCGGAAGTGGATCAAGAGGTTGGCCGCCTCGGGCACAAGGGTAACACGGCTTGTGGGTAAAGATGCACAACCTCTGCAGAGTGTAAAACTGTTATAACAGCCGTGCTCACGGTCACGAGCGGCCCGGAAAACTAGCAGAACTATAATACTTGAATAACTGTTTACTTTATATTGTTGGTACCTTATGATGTTATATTTACCTTTGATGGACAAATGGATCATGGGTTGAGGGTTAAGCACAATATTCGTTTACCTTAATGCTGAAACCTGCCAACTTAAAAGCTAACTGCAGTCAGACAGTGTCAGCCTTTTGAGCCTCATGAACCCTGTGTTAGCTTGCTAAGTACGAGAAGTACTTACGCTTGTTGTTTATCTTCTTTTTGGGCAAAAATCCCGGATGGGTAACAGATGAAGGTGCAATTGGTGACTTTCCTGAAGACTTCTAGGCTAGCTGCTCCCCCAGTCGACGTTTCCCTGTGGTTTAGTTTGTGTACCAGTTCAGTGATCTGTGGTTCAGTATGTTGTAAGACTCTGTTTTAAATACTGTCGTGATGTAATAAACAACGTGATGATGCCACTCCTTGTAATTTGTCTACTTATGTGTGTGATTGTTTCCTGGGCACACATGAGTACGTTGTCCCAATTTTATCCTTAAAGTTGGGGTGTGACAATG
The DNA here is from genome assembly GCA_009763385.1 of Coix lacryma-jobi var. lacryma-jobi. Classification (NCBI taxonomy): domain Eukaryota; kingdom Viridiplantae; phylum Streptophyta; class Magnoliopsida; order Poales; family Poaceae; genus Coix; species Coix lacryma-jobi. Next base: position 44,152,068 of record CM019826.1, read on the forward strand.
ATGATGCACAGTGAGCGTGAAAAATATGTATCACACCACACCCAGCTAGCTAGCACAATCTCGCAGAATATAATGCATGATCCGTGGGGAATATAATTATTTGGTTTACCAGATCTATGTACCATACTACGACCGTTGCCGAGGTCGTCATGCTTCTTCATTTCATTTGCAGAAATTGGTTGCAATCATAACTTGATGCTTATTAATTAGAACGAAATTGGAATAATATCTTCCTGGATGATTTATTTATCAGTTTGCCCGATCACAATAATTACTAGTATTATTATTTGCGAGATGATGTGTGGACCTACGTTATAATCAATTAAGCTGGGGAATAAGAACCCTAATCTCAACCGCTAGAGCTAGCTTGGTAGCTGGCCGGATCCGCATCAGTTAGTGGCTAAGCAGATTAATTAATCATTTCTTAAACAATTGTGCGAATAACAGTACAATTGAAAAGAGAAATCGCTTTTAAATAGCTGGTGAAGATTGAGATATACTCTACATATATTACAATAAATGTCTTGAATCAGGCACTCAGGAAGTAACGAGTAAGGATGACAATCTTACTCGTAGGTACGAATACTCACGTGTTTCTTCCAATGAGTATGGGTACGAGCATAGAAACTTACCCACGGGTATATAAGGGTTGAGTACCCGTAAACATACAATAGGATGCGGGTAAGCCACGCGGATATCCAACGGGTACCCGTAATTTGCGAATATATATATGTAACACCCTAAATTTTCTCCAAAGCCAAATAGTTGAAAATGCTTTAATTTTGATTTTTGTGAGCATTTAACATAGGGGTTAAATAATTTTTGTTGAATTAAAATTATAGTGGCAACATGTTTTATGCACTCATGCTGATGCAGTATATTTATTTGAGTGACTGGTTTTTGCCAAAATTCAATTTGAATTCAAACTCCTTTTGAAACTTATTTGAAAATACCTTGAAATAAAAGAAAAGGGGAAAACCTTCCCTCTCTCCTCCCCCCTTGCCTTCGACCCAGGCAGCCTGGTGGCCCAGCCCACCAGCGCGCCCTCCCTTCCCCTCTCCTCCCCGCGCTGGGCCGCTCCTTCCCCCTTCTCCTCGCGCGCGGCCCACGGGCCGGCCTGTCGCGCCCGTGCCGCAGCAACCGGCGCCTCCTCCCTCTCTCTCTCTGGCGCCGCTGCCCCACGCGTCAGCGCCCTCTCCCTCTTCTCTGCGTCGCCGCCGAGCGCAACCGCCGCGGCCGCACTTCCCCCGCTTCTCCCGCGCGCTTCTCCCACGACCCCGCCTCTCCCTTGTCCTTTAAGTGGACGCGGTCTCCTTCCCCGCCCCTCTTTCCCTCTTTCGCCCTCTTTTCGCAGCGCTCCAGAGCCACCGCCGCCGCTCCCGAGCCTAGCTCCGTCAAGTCCGAGCACCCGTCGCCGTCGTCCGGCCGTGCTCGTCCTCGCCGACCCCGTTCAGCGTCTCGCCGTGATCCGTGTCGTGGTAACGGTGCCGCCGAACCCCTCCTTCTTTCCTCCCTTGAACTCGGTTGCCCTAACCGTCGGAGAACTCGTGCAGAGAGCTTCCGCCGGCCGCCGTCCGCCGTCGACGCCGGGCGCCACCTCCAGTGCCTCCTTCGTCTCCCCTTCGCCGTGGTGAGGACCTCCTCCGCCTCCCGCTCCTCCCCTACCCCTCGGTTTGGTCGGCGTCGCGCTCGGTGCCCTGAGCCGCGAGCTCCCCGGCCTCGGCCATGGCGGAGCCGCGCACGACGTCGCGCTGAGCGCCGTGACGCCGCGGCCAGTGCGCGCCGTCGGCCGCCCGCGCGCGCACCCGCCCCTTGGTCTAATCCGAGCCGCCCATCTCCGATCCGGCGGCCGAGGATCATCGATACCCCTTCGCCGTGCATCTTTGCTAAAGAGCCCGCGAAGAACCCCGTAACCAACCCGCACTCCACCAGGCACTATTCATTGTGCCTGGAAAACCTTCCGACCAGGCCCCTGTGTTTTAGAGAAATTGAGGCGCAGTCTAGTTGACTGCGGTATTTGTTTAAAATTCAATTTAAATTTCGGTTTAAATTCAAATACAATTCAAACTATTTACAGAAATGCCACTACCTTGTTTTGCTTATAAAATTCACGTTTTAGCTCCGATTTGACCCGTTCAAATTGCGTTAGCTTCGTAATTTAGTGCTCTACCCGTTTATACCCCTGTTAGCCTGTTTTGGACAGTTTAGCTTTAGAGTTCAAGTTAATCTTGTTTAGGGCTTTATATACCGTTTCGATCGTAACTTTCACGCCGTAACTCCGTTTTCGATGAACCAAAACTTGTTGTGATCGTAGAAGATGCGTACTTCAGTTTTATCAAAGTTTTATTTCAGTTTATTGCTGTTTGGTGTATTGTTCTAATAATAGCCTTGTTTGCATCGTGTATGTTTGCACCTGGAATGCGTGGTGATGTTTGTGTTCGAGTAGACGGTGAGTCGGTGTGGTGCGATCAGGACCCCTCGTTCAGTGACCAGCAGGAAGATCAACCTTTCGACAACCAAGGCAAGTTAGCATGGGACCTCCTTGTTTACCTATACACTTTACTTTAATCACTCATTTATGCATGTGTTCAATTGAGCAACCTTAGAAAAACCCACTTAGCTTTGTTATCTGTGATATTCTTGTTTCCGTGGGGTATGTGCATATGGGTAGAATGCTAGTGCTAACTGACTTATAACTGATCCAGTCCTATGATAATTTTGTTCTCATGATGATATGTTGTTAAACGGTTAATAAAACTTGCTGTTAGCAAAAGCTGGGATTGACAGTGCTACCATGAGTGCTATATGGCTCTGGTTTTAGCTCAGTACACTGGACCTTTTCTAACTTGTTAGCGGTAACCCGGAGGGGCGCAAGAGGGGCTTGCCTCTACGGATGTAGGGCTGCTCCTGTTCCTATGAGTATAGCTGCGATGGCCTTGTGCCATAGGAAAGGGGGGTTTGCTATGTCTGATTGCCAAGGAAACCTCGCGGCCCTAACCTGTTAGACGAACCAGCGAAAGGCTTCATAGTGTGCTCTGCCGATCTACCTCGGAAGTGGATCAAGAGGTTGGCCGCCTCGGGCACAAGGGTAACACGGCTTGTGGGTAAAGATGCACAACCTCTGCAGAGTGTAAAACTGTTATAACAGCCGTGCTCATGGTCACGAGCGGCCCGGGAAACTAGCAGAACTATAATACTTGTATAACTGTTACTTTATGTTGTTGGTACCTTATGATGCTATATTTATCTTTGATGGACAAATGGATCATGGGTTAAGGGTTAAGCATAATATTCGTTTACCTTAATGCTAAAACTTTGCCAACTTAAAAGCTAACTGCAGTCAGACAGTGTCAGCCTTTTTGAGCCTCATGAACCCTGTGTTAGCTTGCTAAGTACGAGAAGTACTTACGCTTGTTGTTTATCTTCTTTTTGGGCAAAATCCCGGATGGGTAACAGATGAAGGTGCGGTTGGCGACTTTCCTGAAGACTTCTAGGCTAGCTGTTTCCCCCAGTCAACGTTTCCCTGTGGTTTTAGTTTGTGTACCAGATCAGTGATCTGTTGTTCAGTTTGATGTAAGACTCTTGTTTTAATACTATCGTGATGTAATAAACAATGTGATGATGCCACTCTTGTAATTTGTCTACTTATGTGTGTGATTGTTTCCTGGGCACACATGAGTATGTTGTCTCAATTTTATCCTTAAAATTGGGGTGTGACAATATATAAATATTGTCATCCATGTCATATACATATCATGTCGATTAACTTATTTAATATAAAATTGTATCATACGCATAGCATGTTGAACTATAAAGATGATAGTTTTTGGTGGATGGCTAAATAAAAGTGAATATGTGAGCGCGCTATTAATTTGTTACTTTAGTTCTTGCATAATTTTTTATGTTATTCGTATGAGCATGAATGATTGAACTATGAATTTATGATATATTGTGGCTTGCAACCTTTCATATATTGTCCTATTCAACTCTATGAAAGTGAGGGTCTGTTTGGATCTCACCCACTAAAATTTATTTAGTCACTTTTAGTAGCAACACCCTTACTAAAAGGAACTAAAAGGGCTTTTTAGTTTCTTTTAGTAGGTGTTTGGCATTTTAGCCACTAAAAGTGGCTAAGTTTAGTGACTAAAGTTTAGTGGATGGGATCCAAATAGGCCCTAAGATTAAGAGCTTTCACATATTGTCCTAATCAAATATATGTGAGATTAACGTATTTGCTTATCATTTAACTATGAATTCATCGTTTTATATTACTATGATTGTGTTACCCGATACATGCCGCCGAGTGTGAGCGCACATACGAAATCTTACCTGCGAATATACTCGCGGGTGGATAAAAACTAGGATCGTGGATGGGTAAATCTACCCACACCTTACTCAACCCGTTACCATCCTTAGTAACGAGCAGATTCAAAAAAAAAAAGTAACAATGCACGTCCCATCATCGCTTCTCATGTCGATCTCTAAACAACCTTCTAAGACAAGTTTTTCAGACTCCAGATCGAGATGAGCAAACCTTATTTTCAATTAAATATATGCATCGAGATGCGAAGCAAGTCACTGTTATGGTACGGTCAAACATTTTAATATAAGCTTCTTAAGATTGAATAGACTGCTTGCACGATAATTTTTTAATCAAAATGCCTCTATCGGTTGGCATGTCAGTGAGCTAGTTTTTCTTTGTTGTTTTCATTAAACGATCGGAAGAGGTAGTGGGGGAGGACGAACAGAAAACGCATATCTTGTGAACCAACACTATAACGTACTGATGACCATTATAAGAAAAAGGGTTTGAGATAAGGTTCTAAAACAACCCCCCCCCCCCACCCCCACCCCACCCCAAAAAAAAGGTAAGGGTGTGTTTGTTTGACCTGTAGCATCTTTTAGGGTTTTTTTACTTAAATAAAAAAGTGGCTTGTAGCTTTTCGTGGTTGTTTTTTATTTGTTATTGTCTAGCTTTTCAGCACACTAAAAGCTAGCAAAGTTTCTCTCAACATGTTTTGCAGATTTTAGTTCATTTTCTCGGAAGATAGGTTTCTAGCTTTTCAAATGCTATGTCAACAGTTAGGCTGTTTTGTTTTAGCTTGCGGCTTGTTGACCTAGGATTTTAACTTAGGATATGTCGCGACAATTGTCTATCTATATATATACAATAAGATATAATTTATGTACAAATGGTATAATTCATAGATAACAACTTCAAAATATGCTAAGAAAAACTATCAAGTCTTCAATTGTCTATACTCCCTCCATATCTCTTTTAGAGTTCGTTTTGGACAGCGACACGGTCTCCAAAGCATAACTTTGACCACTTATTTCTTTAAAAATATTTTTTATAAAGTGGTATATATATACTTTTATGAAAGTACTTTTCAAGATAAATTTATTTATATGATTTTTACATTTCTAAACTCAATAATTTAAAAGTTATTCATGATTTATATTCCCAATGTTTGACCGAAACCTTTTCCAAAACGAACTCTAATTGTGATATGGAGGGAGTATATGCCAAGGATAATAACTTGTCTACATCCATCCATAAAAAAATAATCAGAAAAAAGTTGATATTATAGTATACTTATTAACCAAAGGTCTATTTAGAATGCATGAACTTTATAGGAATCGTGCCGGAAAAAAAAATCATATGAATCAATTCGATTTCATAAAAAAACACACGAACATGAATTATTTTCCGTGTTCCAAGAGGCCCTAAACTTAGAAAAGGGTGAAATAAAACAGTGAGAATTCTAGACGAGAAAAAGGGATTGACGGAGAAGAGGAGTCGGCATGCCATGACATTAAAGGAAAGGGTGGCAGGAGGCCACATCTGTGGAGTGTGGACGCTGGACGGGTGGGCCGGTGCTGCCTCACATTTCTGCCAACACCTTAATTGGCACCTCCCTGTCTCCCTTGCTACTTTTAGCATAGCCAACTAAGCGTGTCTAGCGAGCAACTAAGAGCAAGAACAATAATAGAGTCAACTGTTTAGCTATAACCTAAGTTATAAGAGTCAAGTTATACAACAAGTTGTCTCTTATTTAGCTTTAAAAAACTTATATTTCCTATTTCCTCTCATAACACTTATTTGGGCTCACTATCACCTATGGTTTCGTGTCCAATTTAATGCTTACATGAGAGCTAATTTCCTCTCTCTCTTCTCTCTTCTCTCATCCACCTTAGCATTTGTTTGACTATAAGCCAATTATTATGCTTGCGTTAACCGCTAACTAATAAACACACGAAACTAGTAGCAGTGTAGTACTAATGTGCATGACGAGCGATGGTTGCGTACAAGGACAGCGGATGAGACTGAGATGACACGCGCAACACGAAGCACGCTAGGCCATGCATGCACGTGCGGCGACAGTCGTCGCGGGGTCAGCGAAAATCTGGTATCCGAATCGAATCGGGCAGCGCGCAACACGCGGCGAGGCGAGCACCTGGAGGCCGGTGTTCATCTCATCGATCTCCCGTGCAAGTGCAATCGGAGAGAATCAGAGCGGGCGCGGCTGCCGGTGATCGCAGCGCAGTCGCATCATCGTCAGCGCAAAATCAATTGGAGGTGGCCGCCTAATTAAACACCACCGCTCGTAGTGGTAGACTGACTGACTGGTACGAGTAGTGAGTGGTGTTGACGCAACAGCAACAGCAACACACCGGCCCGGTCTGGTCGCCGAGCAGAACCGAGCCGGCACAGAGAATCTCGCCTCGTCTGGCGTCCAGACCCACCGCCGGGGACGCAAATATCTCCCTCCTGCCACGCGTCGTCAGCCGGGGCCACCGCACCGGAGGCCACGCAGCAGCGGGGAGCCACAAATTCCTGGCAGTGCCAGCGGGGCGGCGGCACGGCGGCCACGTCAACCCGCTGTCCCTGTTCCTCTATATCTATCCTCTAAGATTATCTGCACTCACGTTCCTCTATTTTTCAAGATTCTCTCTTCTATACTTATTTCTCCTCCATCTATCCATCATCTATATCATCATCTATCCACTGTGGGCTCACTTGTCACTTTATCTAAATATATCTATGAGAGATCTAATTTTTAAGAATTAATTGCAACGAATTTAATGGTGCAATCAGAATTTAACTTGAATTTTCGGTTTGTGAGATATATTATTTTTTTGTTGCAACATAAAGTGGGGCCACCGCTGCCATCTCCGCTAAACGGTTTTCCCTCCGCTGTGAATAACGTATATACGCGTATAGCGTCTGGGATAGAGGCCCTAGCTGCGGCGTTTTTCTCACGCTAAATGGATATAGCGGATGCGGGAGCATGTCCGGTGCGGGTAGTCTAAAAGAAATATTATGTCCTAGTCATCAAGATTCTTTCCTCTATATCACTTTCCCCCGCACTCATCCATCCTCAACTCCCTACATATCGTAAAACTTAACATTTCAGACAGCGACACGGTCTTCAAAACATCACTTCGACCACTTGTTTCTTTAAAAATATTTATTGGAAAGTGGTATATGTATATTTTTATGAAAGTACTTTTCAAGACAAATTTATTTATATGATTTTTACATCTCTAAACTCAATAATTTAAAAGTTATTTATGATTTATATTCCCAATGTTTGACCCAAACCTATTTAAAACGTCAACTTTTTCAATATGGAGGGAGTATATCTCATACTCTATACTAACTCCCAACAACGGCCCCACTTGTCATCCTCTATAAATTTTATCTAAATATATCCATGTGAGATCTTATTTTGAAGGATTTATTGAAATGAATTTAATGATGCAATCGGAATTTAATTTTATTTTTTGGTTTGTGAGTTATAATATTTTTAGGTACTCCAGAAAGTGGGGCCGTCAGTTACCTCTCTCCCCTACCTCTCTCTCCACGCGCGGCAGCAACCTGCCCAGGTCCCCACGCTCGTACCTCCTGTAAAACTACAAATAGCGCCAGATTTAGCGCATGAAGTTTGGTTGCGGATGCTATACAGTACACCGCAGCAGCAGCATCATCTTCTGGTAAAACTCTCCTTCAGTGCTATATACAAGACCCAGTGCCGATAGTACGAGGGACGGGCGGGCGGGAAGCGACACACCGGGAAATGACGCACCTGCCCCTGGCCTCCGATTATGATTAAAACCTAGTGATGACTGATGATAAATTTACAGGAAGTCTATGTTACACTTGTGTGTTTTTTCTCTTCTCAGCACATGAATTTTGTGTCTGTTGGATCAGCCATCGACGTCTCCTGGCGTCCAGTTTTTTTTCGCTGACTTGTTGGGCCCACTCTGGGATTCCCCATTTCTTATTTCGTGATTCCCATTTCCCCGTCTGTGTCCGTCGTCGTCTCGCCCTGACGAGACGAGAGGCGGAGCCAGCGGCGGCGATGGCGGGCGGCGACCGGGAGCGGGACGCGGAGGAGGAGACGCGGAACCAGATGATGCAGAACCTCTTCGGGGACCAGTCAGAGGACGAGGACGATACGGACGATGACGACGACGTCGTCGTCGAGGTCGTCGATGAGGACGACGGCCACCAGCAACAGCTGCAGTCACCCTCGCACCACCACCAGGAGCTGGAAGACGACGCCAGCGACGAGGAGGGTGACGCCCGCAGCCACGCGCACGCCCGCCACGACGCATACCACTCTGTAAGCCTGCCCGTTTCCCTTCTCCCCGCCATTTTGATTCGTCTCGGCTGCTTTGCTGTGCCCCGTCGGACCTGCTTGGGGCTAGGCTGGGGCTTAGGTTCTTCGGATAGTCAGGTTGAGAGACTCGCGGTTGGGGATGCAGAATTTTGGGGTAGGTGTACAGTCATTGCGATTTTGTTGGAATTCTGCTGAGAGATTTGGAGAATGGAGACTCGCTTGATCCGTCTCCTTTTTCGTGATTCATAGAAGGCGTCTGTTTTTCATTCCTCAGAGTTAATCCCTACTATCCTTTGTAGTTGGATTAGGCTCTTCATGTGCTCATCCCAGTTCGTCAGTTGCCCATGTGAGTAATCCGATCTATCCATCCCCATCCATACTCTGTTCCTTGCGGTCTCCTCTCGCTGATCTATATCCAAGCATCGCATGTGGATCAACCGTGTTCCCATTGACGATGCTCAGATTGGTTGTGCCTCTAGAAATTCATGGATTTACTTCCTGACAAATTCATGGATGCTTATTTACTCTCTGAGAAATTCGTGGATGCAATGTAGTGGATTTGATAGACAAGCATCAGACGCGTTGCTTATTGGTGACGTGCGTTGAATCACCCGTTGTTCAGTCTAAGGGTGCCATCCTCACACAGCCTGCACTGACAGGATCAATAGGATGAAGCATGGGTCACACCACTCACCAAATAAAGAGTTGTCTCGTATTTGTTTATGTGTGACTCCTGATGTTTGTGTTTGTGCCATTGTTCTTTGGTGTGAAGTGTGAATGCTTGCATCGATACTGATCTGTGTTGTAATTACTATTTAGATGCTAGGAAGAAGGTTAGGAAGCTTGTAGCATCTAGTCAGAGATTAGTTAATGGCCAGTTATTAGGCGATGGGCAGAAGAGAGATTAGCACGACGAAAATGGTGCGGCACCCGTCGTCCGTCTTGGCCAGGTGCTACAATGTTTAATTTGTGTTAACTGAATATAGAGCAAAAATATTAGCAAAAATGTTTTGAGCTTAGAGTCTAGTTCTGTAGTTCTGTTCAGAGTTGTGTTTTTAAGTGAATGTAGAGCTTCAATTTTTCTAATTTATTGTGTTGATCTGATTTTCTAATTCAATTATTCCATTCTTTTTGGTTAGTATATCCTCATATTCCTCTGTCTATATAAGACAACTTAAGGACTGGAAAGCTTGCGTGAACTATTAAAGGGTATGTTTATGCCATGTATTTGATCATCTATACTAGCTGAAATTTGATAAAACCTTTAGTTGCTCTGTTTTTAACTGAATCTCTATATCTCTGCCGGGTAGACTGAAGTGTATTTGTTGTCCTATCTATTAGTTTCTGAATTTTTAGTTAATTGTGAATGTGAACCCTATCTGTGATTGTGTTATGCATGTTAGTGTGAACCATTGTTTCAATACAGAATTGCTATACAATACATGTGTGTTTTGTGGGTCATTGACACACAAATTTTGTGGCCGTTCGATCTGAGATGCATCCTATTGAGATGATGCATGAAATCTGTCTTCGAGTGTCGGACCACTTGCTCACCGCTCACCGCTCTTCTCTAGTTCTCCCCCCACTCTCCCAGTGACCTAGCGATTTTTCAGTCGGTGACCTCATCGCTCCGGCCTGCCCCATCTTGGTGCTTCGCCTCTCCCTCGCCAACTCAGTAGCTACGGCAAGCCCGCCGCCACCACCATCGTCTGTCTGTGGGATGGCTCCACGACGCTCCACACAGACCTCAATGCTACTAGATGCGTGGACCTCATAGACCTCGCCCCTGGATGCGTGGACCTCGCAGACCTCCACCACCAGACGCTCATCCATGGTGCCATGCAGGACAACACGGACCCCTGGTGAGTGATTCGTCCTTGTTCTTCCTCTTTGTGTATGTGTTCCTCTTTGGTTGCATGATTTATCCGATCTCATTTTCTGATGTGGTGTGGATTTGTTCGATCCCCTTTCCTTATATGGTACTTGATTCTTCCTCTAGTTAAGGGAGCTTGTTCTGTTGGGATGAAATCTGTGAGCAAGGAGTGGGGTTCGCCCTTTGCTCTGAAAAATCAATTTTTGAGTCAATTTTGGGTTGAGTAGATCTAGAGCCTAGGTTGTGGCCTAGCACGTATTGACTTGGGCAAATGAATCAGAGGGAGCGAGCATGGATTGGACAAATCAGAAGATCTCAGTGGCAAAAGGTCGTTGCTGCTACACCTGTATATCTGATTTTTTTAGAGATAAAATTGATTTATGGTTTATCCCGTACATATTTGATCCCGTATATCCCATACTTTTCTAAGGCTATTGCACTCACTGCAGACACTCCAAGACTTGGCCGCAGAGAAGTTGATATAAAAAAACAAGTGCTAATCTAACAACTGAACCCAGTCTGCTGTGCGGATGAATTTTTCCATTTTTTCCTATTAGGAGTCCTATACACACTACATCTGTTCTATGAAACCATGCAGATTCGTCTTACCTCCACATCTGGTGTTGAAAAACTTTGAAGCGCTGGATCTTGGCACGATGGACAAGGTTATCTAAAGACTGAGCTTGACATTGTGCTATAAAAATGTACTGTATCTATTTCTTCAGGTTCAGGCTTTCTTACCAAATATCTCTTGATGTATCAGACAAATGATTCTGGTCTTGCTTCCTATGTTGCTGGCCAAGTTGACCGCACTCTTTCCTGGAAGGTAATATTTGTACACCTGAGCTTCCTAGTATCAGTCTATCAGATAACAGCTAATATGAAGTTTGACATAAATGGAAGATGCATTCAGAAAACACGAAATGCTAATACGGCTTGGTTAATGTAGAATATTTTATTTAGAGTATTGAATTTAGTCTTTTTGTTGTAGCCCTGCCTATCACATATGACTAAAGCTTTCACTGGAAGGCATTCCCTGTGTTGACCAACAACACTAGTTATTATTGGTTGTTGTGTGTTTGTTGATTTAATGCTAGGAACAAGTTGCCTTCAGTTAACCTATGTATGTGTTTCTTAGAAAACTTATTCTATGCAGGATTAGTTCTTATAGAGCCTACTAGCAGCATCTTGTTTTAGTGCACATGATAAATTAGAACTGACTAATTATCTTCAGAAAATTGCTCAATGCTAAAATTAATTTCTTCATGTTGTAATATAACCATGCCAAGTTCCTATCAAGCAATTAGGAAGCATCTTCTCTTTTTCCAAATACAAAGTGCTAAAACAAAGTGCCTGAAATGAAATGCACCTGAATTTTAGTTTTGAGCTTCTACATCATTTTATATGATAGATCGACCATCTTCTACTTGTACTTGTCTTATTATGGTTTTGAACTTTATTTCACTCTGTGATGATCATATGGTGTGCATGTCAAACGTCATTTTTGCTAACCGTGTGTGCATATGGATGCTCTGAGCAACTGGTTTTAGTTTTACTTATTTGGTGGTTTTTATTCTCTTGGTTATTCTCTGGGTTTTTATTCTTGATTTTAATTTTATTTGATTAGAATAATTTATTCTAATAAATGTTAGTCTTTTAAGCACCGCTGGTGCAATTGTGCTTGAGTGGATGAACTGTTGGCAAACTGCAACTATATTGGTGGGTGGCTTGATGCAACACTTGGTGCCTACCTACCTCAACGAGACTTGAAACCTGCTGGATTTATAAGCAGAACCACAATTCCCCCACCTCTTCCTTTGTAAATTGTGATTTATGCCATAACAAAACCTATATTTTTCTTTGTTCTTTCATAGAAAAAATTGTTTCTTGTAATTTGTATTAAACATATATTTTTATATTGTTGTGATTTGTGTTAGCCACACTAAAATTTTGTCTGTATCTTTTAATAGAAAAAGAAATTGTTTATTGTGATTTGTGTCAACACAGACCCCACAGACTCAGCTTCACCTCCCTTCAAGTATTCTATCTCTCTGGGTGTGGGTCAGGCAACTACTGGCCTAGACCTATACCACTGGCAACAGCTTATTTACGTAGGGCCTGATTGGTTCATATAAATTGTTTAGAGGTGTAACCCTATCGAGACATGGTGACCCTCGGGATGCTTCAACCTGATGGCGCCTGAGGCGTAGAGCTTTAGGCAACGCCCGTCACCACCTGTGCCCATGTTAACCGGCTGTTGTAGCCGCAGATCCACGTAGGGGCAGATCCACGTAACCCGTCAATTCTTTTTTTGTTGTATTTCTGAGTTCTCCTGTAGAAAGGGGAGACAACTAGGAAGCAAATGACCGATACAAACTAGGAACTGGGAAGCATAGGCTCCGTTGCTGAAATCTGTTGGTTTATTTCCTTCTGTGTATGTACGTGGAGGGGCACAAGTGTGTTAGTGCCACCATGGTTTGCTTGCTTAAGCTGAAGTAGGCATCATGCCTAATTGAGGTTGGTCCCTCTAGTGATGCATGGTTGAGATTTCTAAATTTTGCATGTCATCAGTTGTTGTCTGCTAGTCTGTTTCAGCAAATGCTATACTTGGTCTGAACATCTATAGGTTTAGGCATGGAAAGACTGATACAACAGTGACTATGCCAGCAGCAGAAAAGTTCAGTAGTATGCACAGACTGGTCGTACTGCTAGATTCAACAAAAACAAATACATCACCTCATGCATTTTTGGGCCAAACAATCTACGAACATTTTATGATTTGTTGTCCATGTAATCAAGTAAAGAGCTACAATTCTTGGTCTCAACATTCTGTATTTAGTATTGAACTTTGCTTTGTCACTTGAAATATGTTGACAATTTTTGTCCCCAGCTAGAAAATTTTTAGCATTCAGTATAAAAAACTCTGCAACAAATGTTAGTTTTCTTTACCTAAGTCTGTGATTAGTGTTCATTTTTTAAATATCATATTTCCTTCTTAGGTTACTGCTATCAAGTTTAATAAAGCTAGATAGAATGCTCTAGTTTAATTCTTCTGTTATTCCTTTGGTGTTGTGCTTACATACCATTTTCCTAAAAATATGCTACTCTGCTGTCATGCTAACTAATATCTCTTTTGATTTTTCCCTGCCTATAATGAGAATCTGCCTTGATGTACTTAGTGAATATCATTTTCCTTGATGTTACTGCAATAAGGAGAATCTGTTAATTATTTATAGCATATTTATGATACCAATAAACTCTGTCTTGGTGTGCTTGAGCCTCTAAGAATATTTTTATGTAATATTTTTGGATGACACTGATTTTTAGAGTATCATTCATTGTGTTTTTGTAGTGAAGAAATCTGCTTGCTTTTTAAAGCAAGAATCTGCTCATGCTCGGACATGTACTACTGCTACAGCCCATGCTTGCCGTCATTTGGGGGAGCCTTGGCCTTCAAAGGCCTGCTAGGCAGCACAAGGTTAGTAGTGGCACTTAGGTCACGATTAATAGGTTTAGTTGTTGTATGGTTCAGGGCTTGATAAATTTTAGCCTTTGTGTCCATGAAGATTTGGTGTTTGAACCTGAATGAACCTTCCTGTTTCTTTATCTGAAGTTTTTTTATGTTGGTATAGTTTTGTTGTTTGTCACACCTCTGCCAGCTAATTACAAGTTATGAAATGCAAGATGTTGATGTCTAATATGTGAGAATAAAAATTACTTTCATGAGAATCAAATCTCATATAGCATTTAACATTGTTAAAAGGAGGTATACTATTGTTGCAACTTGGAAGCAATAAATTGTTTTAAGACTAAATAGAGGTGTAACTCTGCCGAGACATGGCGCGTGCGACCCTTAGTATGCTTCCACCTGATGGCACCTGTGGCGTAGACCTTTAGGCAACGCAAACGGTACACAGATCTTCCTCGCGGCCTTCTCCTTTGGATGCTTGGCATGTGCCTCCTGGCCCTGGTGCCAACAACATGATGTTTTTTGTGGTCCTGTCCAGTGCACTAGCTGCCCCTGAAGCACTTGTTCACTCCGTGGAACTAGCTTGATGTTAGAGACACATTGTGCAGCTGTACTGGAAATAACTCAATATAGAATCATATGTGTATTGAAAATAACTCAAGAAAATATAGCTGTTGTGCCTATGATATAGAGGTTTTTAAGCTTGGAATGTAAAATTTATTTGTCATAGAAACATTACATATGAACACCTTACAACATTGGATAATTTACATACCTTGGTATGAAACTTTACGGGTTCGCTTGGATTACAGGAATATGTTTGTATTGGAGCTATCTGAAGCACAATCAAATGGAGCCTACAGTAGCTGTAAGCATGATGGCGCTTCAGGTGATTTTATTTAACCTTTTATTAATCAGGATTACTGCTTAGTATCTATTTCTTGATTGTATGTTTATTAGTAGTAAATTTCACATATGGATTAATGCAATTATGGTGTTTGACATGTGCAATATCTAGTTGTCTCACTTATAAGTTTCCATTTTGTTTACTCTTTTTTTCATTTGATTAAGCATGGAAAGCAAATGTTCAGAAACCATGTACTAAGAAAACTCCCTATTTTAATAATCCAAGCGTAGCTTTATTTAGATTGTTTGATGATAAATATGACTTACAAAATTATGTAGAAGATCCTAAAATGAGGCATCCTGTTCATATGCTATCTGCTCCAGCTTGTCCCATGATGGAGTAAAATATGAGATTCCACGCGTTGTACCCAATGATATGTAGCACGAAATCAATTCTTTGCATTATGTTTCATTGACTGTTTTTTTGTAGACATTAAATTTTAGTATCTCTGTTTTTATCTAGACAACTACTTTAGTTAATCAAGTCAGTTCTTGTAGATCAAATTTTAATATAATATTTTGCTTATATAGCTGCTATCAGGTCTAGTTCCTTATACATTATTTATTGATGACTTGGAATTACTTGATCGGATCCAAATTTTCTGTTGTGATCTTAATTTCTCCTACTTAGGTAGAGAAGAGATTATTTTGTGTTTTGTGTGTCTTCTCTAAAGAGACTGGTGAGGGGGGTGATTCGTGCATGGTACCGATGCCTGAGTTTGTCACACGCTTCCTGCAGGTCTCTCCCTACTCCGAGCCTGCAATGTTTATGTGCCTCGTGAATCTCGGCCACCTCACCTATCCCATAGCAATCTAGCACTACTCCACTCGAGGTACGTGCTATTTTTCTGTCTTGGGTACGTGCTATTTTTTGTCATGGTTTAGGACTATGCAGCGTGGCAAATGGTTTTTGCAATCTATTAATTATGATTTATGCCAACAAATTTAAGTTATTTGTCTTTTTCATCATATAGATAATCTGTATTTAGTGTTCATTCCTTAAATGCACATTTATATGTAGTAAATTGCAAGTTTAGAGCACCACAATTATAGTTATGAGCATATGCAATATGTT
Organism: Coix lacryma-jobi var. lacryma-jobi; assembly: GCA_009763385.1. Lineage (NCBI taxonomy): Eukaryota > Viridiplantae > Streptophyta > Magnoliopsida > Poales > Poaceae > Coix > Coix lacryma-jobi. The sequence continues at coordinate 44,168,018 of CM019826.1, forward strand.
GGTGTTGAACCATTTGCCACCTCATTTTGCCTTTTGTCCTTGTCCTTCTATAATTTTTTTTTTGTTATTGTGCCAACATATTTTAGATATTTGTCTTTGTCCTTCTATAGAACAAAATTGTAATCTGGTAATTATGATTTGTGCCAATAGATACCATATTTTTGTCCTTCCAGTTCTATAGATGAAAATTTTATTCTACTATTTGTGATTTTTGCCAACATATTTTTGTATATTGTGAATTGTGTCAATACATACCACATGTTTGTCCTTGTCTTTCTATAGAAAAAAATTGTATTCTGTTAGTTGTGATTTGTGCTAACATACCACATTTTTGTCATTTTCTTTCTATAGAAAAATTCATGGTTTTAAATAGCGAGCTAAAGCTAAAGTGTTTAGCGTTTTATAAATTGTAATTAGCGGACTTTAGCGGCAAAATAGCGGCTGAATTGTGCATGAACGCAAATAGCGACATAATTTTTTCCAAGCTATTTCGGGCTATAGCGGCAAAAATAGCGGGCTATTTAAAACCATGGAAAAATTATAATATGTTAACTCTGTTTTGTGCCAACATATACCATATTTTGTCCTTGTATTTGTATACAAAATAAAATTTTAATATGTTAATTGTGATGAGGGATAGAAGCACCATTTATAATAATTGTGAGTCGGCTTATATCAACATATACCATATGTCGTTGCCTCATCCGAAGCTCGCAGGACTACACATGTCCCCGTTTCTAGCCTCCATAGCTCCACATCTGTAACGGGCCTCCACAGCTCCACATCTATGACCGCAAGTCTGTAGCCAGCCACCGACCCGCGAGCAGGTTAGTAGAGTCAGCCCCGCACCAAGATAGCAAGTTGTTGCCAACAGAAAGCTCCACATTTATGAGTGAGTGAATGTGAACTGTGCCAACGAAAACGCTGGGACTTACCTTTTTTCTTATTTTTTATTTAGCTGGAGACATTAGTGGAGTACTTTTCTATGGCTGCTTATCAGAATCTTACACTTCAATTTCTAAACAGATGTGGGTTGATGATTGACCGGAAAACTCCTCTGTTTCTAACCCTGACACCAAAGGAGCTCTCTCAACAGATGTCTGGCGAGGCTGCTGATTTGTGATTTTTCCCAATTCTTCCTTGTACGTGTAATCCTGTAGTTGGCTCCTGACGCCATAAGAACTCTTCTAAAGGAGGTACAATGACGCTCTTTGATTTTTGTTCCCTAGTTTCTCCTAATCCTCTTTGTACCTGCAATGTTCTGCAATGTTCTGTTTGGTTGATAATTTCAGGTAACAGCTACTATCAGGTTTGTATTAGACGTAGAAATGTCGCTCTATTTACTTGTGAAGGATCTTATTTTGCAAGTAAACTAACAAGATCTGATATTGCATTCTTTAGTACTAGAAATTGCACTAGTTAAAATGAGCAATTTTTTCATTATTATTTTGTAATTTACAATATATTTTTATTTGTCTTAGTGTGTTTGGCACCATGAATTATATTCTCTGTCATGTTTTCTGCCATTGCAGAAGGAGAACCAACGTGGAAGAAAATCTGTTGTTTAAAATATTGTTAATTGCCCCTCGTTTGATATAAATTGTATTCTATTATCTGTGGTTGTGTTAGATGAAAGATGACGTTTTGTACAAGAGTTGAGAGTTGTCTCTTGTAATCGGTCTCTGGAATCACTTACATAATTACACTCAGATTATAATTCAAACAGAGGTCAATTACGACATGTAGAGAGACAAATTTTGTGTGCTACTTTCTTGTAAAACACATGTTTTTCTGTCTGGGTCAAGTTCGTGTGCTAGTTAAGAAAATACATGGATATATTGCGTCCCTTGTGTTTCCTAGTTAGCCCAAATTTGGGTGTTAAGTGTCAAAAAAACAATGGTTTTTGAGCTCCAGAAATTTATATGTTTTTTTGACAAAAAAACACCCATGTGTTGGCTACTTTAAAAACACACAAGTTTCAACTAGACAAGCCCTAAATTTAATTTCACACAGGTGGTCCGTATATATAATACGAAGTATTTAAATAAATCGAGCCAGGTGGAAATTGCACGGCTTGTTTAGTTGTTTCGTAGGGTATACAGTATATCCTATGAATATTCTCAAGCAATATATATATATATATATATATATATATATATATATATATATATATATATATATTCTTCTGGCTCAGGGCCTCACTGCTGACACTATTTAAATATTCTTGCCGCCTTTACATAGTGTATGTTATCTCCTTCCGATAAGTTGGGACAGGATGGATAAACAAGCATATCAACGCATCCCTGGATAGGTTTTACAATTGCTGAATGCCAACCAATATCGTGTTTTTTTCATTTATTTATGTGCCTTGCATGTTGGAATTCTCGGCGCCGTATGATTTTATTTTACTTGAAAAGAAAAAAAAAACTAAGATAAGAAGATACTCCCTCCGTTCCAAATTATAAATTATTGTAAGAATTTTGAAGAGTCAAATTTTTTTCAAGTTTGACAAAAATTATAGAGAGAAATACAAAGATTTATGGCATCAAATAGGTATATTATAAAAATATAACTAATAAAAAATATAATGATATTTAGTTGGTATCATAAATAATATTAGCTTATTATATAAATTTAGTTAAACTTAAAAAACTTGACTCTTCATGATTCTTGAAATAACTTATAATTTAGGATGGATGGAGTAATAAATATCAGGGCCGTGCGTGAATGAACTATATGGCTACGAAGGATTTTTTTTAAGAAAAATATCGTAGTGTTGGTACCTACACCAAAATTGCCGGAAGCCTAGTCAATTTACACCTTGACTCCAGATTTTTAGGTACGTTTCTGAACACCATAATGATGTTATGTATGGGGGCTTTATTAAAACAAAAAAGAATAAACAAAAAACCACGTGTTGCTCGTTGGAACCATATTCTTTCTCAAGCCGTTGGTAATTCTGTCCTGACCAACTAGTCATGAAAATTCAGTGTAACCAAAAATCATTTTGGTATTTTCAATAGCAAACACAAATTTTTTAAAAAGGAAATGCGCAAAAAAATATGCAAATAAGAACCGTTGTCGCAAGAAAATTTCTAATTTAATATCTCTACTAGTGTCATCACCTGGGCCAAAGAAAGGTTCAAAAAGAATTATTTTCCCCTAAATTCCTCCCTATATCTAATATCTCCCTCATTTACCTTAACCTCTTACTAGTGTCATCACATGGGCCAAAGAAGGGCATACCTTTTTTTTTGTCTTTTTACATTTTTATTATAATTGATGGCAAAACTATATTGACCAAAGAGCAAGAATGAAAGAGACAAGAGTATTAATGCAAATTGTAAGAAAGAGAAGAAAGATACCAATTTGAGAGACAAGAAAAGATGACAAAGAGAATATGGCCACCAAGCGGGAAAAAGGACAAATATCTTAAGACCACAAGAATCATTCAAAATTTCAAAACAATGCAAAGGGTTACATGTTCCTCCATTCTTTTTTTGTTGGGTACTTTACATTGGAATTTTGATGTGTTTGCATAAGTGTCATGCTTATTAAATTTAAAAAAAAACAATTCCTTCACTTCAGCATGCAAGTGGATCATATTTTTTTCTTGACCTAAACACTAACCCACCCTACCTAATTAATTTGTTTTGGGTTTTGGGTCAACCCAACCCACTATATTACTAGGCATTTTGGTTCCACTAAAAAATACCAAACGACCCATGAAAAGGAAGCACGCGAGAGACAGCGTCGCTGCCACAGCCCACACCGGCGATGGCCGTCGAGGCCGCAGCAGCGATGAGGAGGAGACACCGACGGAGCGATGGGACCGAATGACGTTAACGTCAAGGCCAGACAACAACATCGTGGCTGCAGACGATGACTACATTTTTCCTTTTGTTTTCCCAGTCATTTCCAAGGGCTGGGAGACTAGGCTGACGGCTGAATGAGTTACCCATGTGTAAAGTTGAAAACGGACTGGATAAATCCCGTTTCGTCCACAACTGTATTTTGTATTTTCCCGACTCTTATCTTTTTTTGGAATAAACGGAAACGGGACAGAGTGAGTCGGGAGCAGGATCGAAAACGGTAGATCGTTTGTCCGTCCGTATTAACCAGGATATCCCGTTTTCATCCTGTTTGTCATATGTTTGTCATAAATACGGGAAAGGCAGTCCAACATAGGTAGTCAGCATAGCCCAATATGGCCTAAAATATGTAAACCCAAGAGGCCCAGCAGTCCAACACCCAGCCGTCCTTCTCCTTCACTCCTCTGACTCCTCCCCGTACAGGCATAGCCGCACAGGCAGCTGCAGCTGCACCGCATGCCCGTACCCCGCTCGACGCTCGCTGAGTCGTGGACTCCCACTCAGCGCTCTCCCTATCCCCTCTCCCCCGCGCCACACTCGAAGCCCGCAGGGCCGTAGGCCACCCCACGCCGGCGACGCTGCCTCCTGACGCCGACAAAGCCGCTACCCTCCCCATCGGCGACGCTTCTCTCAACACCAGCGACGCTGCCTCCTTCTCGGTCGGCAACGCTGCCTCCCTCCTGGGCGATAACGTTGCCTTGCTTCCCGCCGGCGACGCTGCTTCCCTCCCCACAAGCGGTGCTGCCTGCACGGTCTGCACCCATCCAGCCGTACTGATGTTGTGAGCCGGAGGAAGAGGAGATCTTGGTGGCTCCATGCACATGTTGTTGGTCAGTTGGTTCAAACATGATGTATGAGTGTCGATGGACTACTGCAATTTGTGTTTGTGATGTGTGGTTGTTCATATTTATGTGATGTATAGATATTTGCTATTGTACTATTTCTATGTACGGTTAGGTCAGTGGATATTTGACATTTGGTATTGCACTTTGGTCATGAATTATCATGCATGACATATATGGTCCGGCTTCAGTTTCCGCTTACCGTTCATTTCCATCTATTTTTCGATCATATTTATCCGTTTTTGTATCCCCACTTATCCCTCTACCGTTTTGTTTCCGAATATTCGGCTCCCGATCCTGTTTTCATCTAAAAATATGAAAACGAAAATGATAGAGCGATTTTCCGTCCGTTTTCGACCGTTTCAACTTTACTCATAAACCACAACACTGTTTGGCACCAAACTGTGTCGGATTACTGCAGTAGGTATTAACATCGTTCTTCACATTTTGGGTATCAGGTCAGTGGGTCGATCCAGGGATTTCTGCACCGTGACCTCCACCTACGACTACCTGTACATTACTCGAATCAAAAGTACAAACTTAAGTTGAGGGGCAACCTGTTGCTGTCACATACTCCTCCCTGGAAAAAAAAAGGCATACTTTGTTTTTTTAGGATCTATGGACCCGTTCAAATCAGACAAAATGCTGCATGATATATTTGTATAGTAAATCAATATAATCGATAAAAAATATAAATGCTGATATACTTTTACAAATTTAGTTAAACTTAAACTTTAAATTAATAAAAAAAATTATTAAAAAAATCAGTCTCCCTTTTCCGTCCCAGCAGAGGCTAAAGAGGGCCTTCAAGAAAAGCAGGACTGCCCTCCCCTCCCACCCCCCAGCAGGACGGACTTTGATATGCCCGAGGGGCCTATCCGTCATTAACCAAGCAACCACACGAGGGGAGGGGAGGGAAAAGAGCCCGAGGAAAGGGAAGCCGCGTGCGTGCCGTATACCGTCCAGTCCTTGCCGCCCCCAACCCAGGACCAGGAGCGGGAATGTTGCTGTGCAAGCGACGGGCACCGCGCTTGCTGACTCGCCCGCCCGGGGCTTCCCCCTGCACCCACGGCTCTTCCTCGCACCTCATCTTCCTCCTCCTCCGGCTCCTTTAAAAGCTCCGTCCAAGCTTTCACCTCACTTCAGACCACAATTCACAGGCCCGGCTCCGGTCCTCTTCCTTCCTTGGTTCACCTTTTCTTTTTCTCTCCCGGACCCCTAGCCTCCTAGCTGTCCAAGAACTTGCTGCTGTTCGATCGTGCCGTGCTTGGTTCTTGCTGTTCTCTCCTGTTTGATCCAGTCCTGTCCGTCCGATCCAATCCGAGCTCCTTGCTTCATCCCAAAGGGACGAGACACGAGAGAGATCCTCCATGGCCGGGCGTCCTGTCCACCGTCTCCATGGCGGCCGGTTGGTGCTCTGTTCTTTTCCATGAGCACTGTCGTACCATCGGCCCACTAATAAACCAATTCTCATCTTCATCCGTTCCTCGGTTCGGTAGCACCTGATCTATCCTCGATTCGACTCTCAAGAGAAGAGTGAGAGAGAGACACAGAATGCGGCAGATCTCGTCGCTGCTGCAGGGCCTGGCCCGGTCGCTCTCGGTGGGGAAGGACAGGAAAGGGGACGGCGCAGGCGACGGCAGGACCGCCATGCCGGCGGTGCTGCGGACGTCCGGCACCCTGTGCGGCGAGGGCTCCGAGACCTTCGCCGCCGTCTGCTCGCGGCGCGGCGAGAAGGGCATCAACCAGGACTGCTCCATCGTCTGGGAGGTCAGCTACAAACACCCTTCTCTGTTTCTCTCTTTCTCTCTTCAAGGACAACTCGGCTCCTGCTGTATGCTCTGCTTCTTGCTTCCTTTCATTTCGTTCATCGTTTTCTTTTCGGTGGCATAAAGTTGTCACTGCACGTGATACTTCCGTGGAATTTTACAAAATCCGGAAAATTCTCCCTGCGTCGGGCTCATGCGTTCTACTTATGTAAGAAATCAAACAAAAAGCTTCTTGCTGTGCTTGTGTGCTGAACAAACAGTGAGCCTTGACTTGTCTTTCCGTTGCTCACCAAATCCGTAGTATATATATTTTTTTATTTTTCAGCATCAGATTGGTGTTTCAGTTCGTTTTGTGTTCCTGAGAAATATGAAAAAAAAACCAAACATATAATAGTAAGCACATTTTTTTTTTTTGTTTCAGAAAGCGTGTTCAAGGCCAATTAGGGAGGCCGGAGGCATAGGTATTGGAGCACCAGTCTGGTGTTTCCTCTTGGCTTTCTAGGGCTTTCTCTTTCTCACAACAATACAGAACCCGGGGCCGAGGGGGTCATACGTGTCCTGATTTGCTGCTCTAGGAGGAAGTTGTTTGCATTGCTACTGCTGATGATATGATATATCTTTTCAGCTCTTTGTATCTGAACCCAAGGTAGCGCTTTGGGGTAGTTATATAAGGTGGAAAGTTAGCCACATCATCACATAGAAGATTACTCCCCAGTCCCCACACAAACACATTCTTGAGAGTTCTTCATGGACGCCATACTTGTTGTCGTGCTAGAGCTTATTTCATTTTATGAATATTGTATTTTTTTTCTCCCTTGTTGTCTAACTAATCTGGCTTCTTAATTCTGCAAACCAAACCATCCAATAGAGTGAGGACAGGCGTGACCTACTGCTAGGTACCTCAAATGGATGGATGAATGGTTGGTTCTCAGTTGGTTGTGTGTGATGTCACAGCGGAATCATAAATTGTCGCTTGTCATGCAATGATTGTACAGCATAAGATTAACAATCCCCTTGAAGCTCAACCACACAGACAATGCCAAACAGGCAGAACATTACCCAGCATAAAGAATCATCACACTTTCACACCAGCTGCCGGCAAACCCCATATGTGTGAAGAGAACTCGCAGCATTTTGGCTTCAATTTTTACCCACTCAATTCGCACGTACAGTTATATAATGTTTTTGGAACTGGGGGAAATCTTAAAAAATTCATTTCACACGGTACAATTCTTTCATTCATGGAAAAAAAATACTACTGCTACTTTGTACAGAATTCCTGTATTCTGAAGAAAACCTGTTCACATGGCTACGCTACGTCTTCAGGGTTTCGGGTGCCAGCAGGACAGCATCCTGTGCGGCATCTTCGACGGGCACGGCCCGTGGGGCCACTACGTGGCCAAGGCCGTGCGCGACTCGCTGCCGCCGTCGCTGCTGTGCCACTGGCAGGAGGCGCTCGCGCTGGCGTCGCTCATCGACGGCGAGAAGAAGCTCAGCGACTGCCAGTTGGACCTCTGGAAGCAGTCCTACGTGGCCGCGTGCGCCGCCGTTGACGACGAGCTCCGACGCAGCCGCCGCTTCGACGCCGTCCAAAGCGGCTGCACCGCGCTGTCCGTCGTCAAGCAGGGGGACCTCATGGTCGTCGCCAACGTCGGCGACTCCCGGGCCGTGCTGGGCACCACGTCCGGCGACGGCGCCGTCGCGGCCGTCCAGCTCACCGTCGACTTCAAGCCCAACCTGCCACGTAAGTCGCTGCTGTCCGCGCGCCTGACGCCCTGACCTGACCGGCCATGCATGCATTCTTTCTTGTGAACTCATGCTGTGTCTTGGAACGCGATGTGCAGAGGAGAAGGAGCGCATCCGGCGGTGCAACGGCCAAGTGTACTGCCTCGCCGACGAGCCCGGCGTGCACCGCGTCTGGCAGCCCAACCGGGAGTCGCCGGGGCTCGCCATGTCGCGCGCGTTCGGCGACTACTGCGTCAAGGACTACGGCGTCATCTCGGTGCCAGAGGTGACGCAGAGGAGGATCAGCAGCAGTGACCAATTCGTCATCCTCGCCACCGACGGGGTGGGTACCTTTCGTGGCTGCTGCTTTACTTTTCTGTTTTCTTCAGCAAACACACACATATGTACAGTGGTGCGTGCCTGATGACTGACGATGAGAATCGGGGAACCTTTTCCGGCAGGTGTGGGACGTGCTCTCCAACGACGAGGCCGTGCAGATCGTGGCGGCGACACCGGACCGGGAGAAGGCGGCCAAGCGGCTGGTGGAGTGCGCCGTCCGCGCGTGGAGGCACAAGCGGCGCGGCATCGCCGTCGACGACTGCTCGGCGATTTGCCTCTTCTTACACTCGCCGCCGTCGTAGGCACGAAACCTTGACGTGCCTGAGTCCACGTCAAGCAGCAGAGGCAACAAGATGCACATCTCAAGACTACGATTATTGTGCCCGTCGCATTCGTAGCAGAGGCTAGAGAGTGCACTGGCGCCGTCCACACCATTCAGAACGTGCAGTTTGTCGCTTGAGGGTGACAATGCACGATTAGAACGGCAGCTGGTGGATGACCAAACAAACAAACAAAAAAAATCTCCGGTTTTCACACCTTGCCAGTCAAAATGTACGAGAACGAACGCCAGCCATCAGAAAAGGGAGAAAAGATGCATTTTGTCCTCATTTTTGGGATGTCTGGCTCTGCGTTTCTGTTGTGGTAGCAAACAGTCGCAATTATAGATGCACAATTGCACATCAATCACAGTTTGGTCACAAATCACATGTTTTGGCGCCACCTGCCGAACAAACCAGAATCCTAGATCTTCTGCAACGGAGCACCATGCATTATTTCGAACATCCTGGAACACACTACTCCTAATTCACTAACTGTTGAATATTATGATATGAGAGCTCAACCTGTGGTGGATATGAGAGTCGTCATCAAATCACCCACCGTAGCGCCTTTTTAGCGACTCGGGAGGCTCCTCTTCCATGATTCCAGCTCCGGTAGTGGCCAAGTATTCCCTTACTGTAGTTTTCCGGTCACCAAGATAGGTGTGGTCTAAGAAGTTGCTGTATGCTGGTTCTCCAAGATTTTTCGCAGCAAGAACACTGAAAAAGCAATTAGAATCACAAAAATACCAATAAGATCATATTGCTAAAAGAGCATTGATAACATAATGCTTGTACACACTCAGTTGTTATATAGAGAAAATGTGTTGCTTTGGATAAATGCAATGATTTCCTATTGCTTCAGACATGCATCTTGCTTTCAGTTAGAAAGCAATGATATCATTTTTCCATACGAGAGATGCATATTGCTTTGAGATGTCATAACGTCATAGATGTGCTATACAAGAGAGAACATATAATATATGCTGTACCTCAATTAATTATTGGTAGCGTGCAAGGGTAACTACATAGTAGGCTTATTCCAATTTGATTGCAAGCTAGACCCTTCTCTAATGTTAATTACAAATTTATCCAATAGATGAAAGAAGCAATCCCACATATTGTTTAACGTTATATATTTTTGAACATCAAATGCTCACCAATGTCTGAGGTATAAGCGACATGGTAAAATGTCATCTCTCCATATCTTGTCAATGTTGTACCGTCCATAGCGCTGCTTATATATTTCCTTGCTTCCTGTAGAAGTAGCCACTCAAAGTTTCAATAAGCAATTGACTATGGAATCAAATATGATTTGGTATTGTTCCAAGTAATTCTCTAAAGTTAGCAACCTATATCTATATTGCCTTAAAGGAACAACTTCCATCCACAGAAGCTTGTTTCGATTTGCCAGGGAAAAAAAGTAGAAAAATGTTCAGCATAAACCTTTGTTATTTGTGCGGGATTCAAACATATCTAGCTTAACTACAATCTAGTACTAGTTTTTTTTTTGGGGGGGGGGGGAGGGGGGGGGGGGGGACCTTTATGAACTCAAGAACAAATTATCATTTCCTTTGAACTATAAACAACTATCTCCTACCAAATCTGATGATCAACAATTGGAATGATAGATTGACAGCACACAGAAATAGACATACGGAGCACATAACAGGTTGAAAATAGTTGGAATGAAGTGAAGACATAAAATTCAACCTTGGCATCTCTCTTGGAAATATTCTTCAATGCTGTAGCGCGCACAGACAACCTAACCACCAAATTCCAACAACACGAAAATAACTCTGATTGCAGGAAGCAGCAGCAAAGAGCAAAAGAAAAACTACAATTATGATTTCAAATGCAGAGGAGTACTTACTGCCCGATTTGTAAAAGGTACCCCATCCAATCCTTCAGGGACAACCTGAAACACATTAAAACACGAACAGAAGTGGCAGCAAATATTTGTCAAAAACTAGTCCAAATTATGGGCAGAGAATTTACAAACTAAGCTAGATCGGCAAGCATGAAATGAATTAATTGGTCACCCACCGCAAGAAATCTAAATTCATGTTCCCTCTCAATAAATGCTGGCACCTGCAAATATCATGAATTTTCAGTCCTCGCCAAAAAGGAATTCAGGAACAGTCGATTAGTTTGCCCATGACTGATTATTGTGATATATCACTAAGAAAACCACATGACCTCTTCCTCCTTGATTTCGAAAACCGTGACTACAATCAGTTCACCGTCGCATGGCTCCACGCTCAAGCTTGAGAATTCCTACAAGTCACCCAATGCTGGAATGAGAAGGAGAACATTATGAAACCACAAGAAACCAGTAATGCGACTTTCTCAGGGAAGTACATACGGTGCTCTACATTGTCAAACATAGTCCAATGTCAAACCATTGGATCTTAACAACATATAAAAGTTCATTATTCTCCAGGATCAGGATAACAGACAGAAAAAGCAGTGATGTTGATGCTCATGTTACAGAGAAGCTCCTTAATGAGCACTAAAATCCATGCCCTCGTGCATGAACCAAGGCACACATATTTGTTCAATGCAGATAGTTATTTGAAATCCCAATTTTTTAGCTGTCCAGTGTTGTGGAACTAGTTTTGCATTTTTTATTAAACACAGGTTAAAAACAAATAAATTGTACGATGGTAATTTGCAGTATCATCCAAGTACCCCTAGTACTAAGTGCATATTTGCCTTTATTGTCTGCACATTCAGGTGTTCTAGTTCATTGTATTGCTCTGCTAAAATAGATTATCTGAAATCCTCTACAAAAACTAACACTCAGGAAGAGTTAGTCAATCAGTGAAATCACACAGACATGCAAAATTTGTCATCAGAAATGCAAAATTAGTGGAGTACACATCCCGAGTCATCCATGCCCTGATCAAAAACCTATCCACCTTGCAGAATCACAGAGACACACGGAGAAACCTGCTGCTTCAACGATGACATGAGTAGAGAAATAATAGGCATGGGGACCTTGGTGGCCTCGATGGCGATGCCGCGCTCGAAGAAGATGGGGGCAGCGTGAGCGAAGACTCGGCGGAACCCCCGCAGCGCCGCAACCCGGAAGCTCTCCAGCTCCGGGAACGTGCTCCTCGCGCTCCGTTCTGCCACCAACCAGGAGGATAGAAAGCGTCAGGCCTAGCAGGTTCATGGCTCGAGGAATCCACTACCCGTGACAACGATCTGCGTTCCGCTCACCGGAGAGGAGGGATCCGAACCCGATGACGGAGAAGCAGCCGCCGGGGGCGGCGACGGCGGTAAAGTCCGCGGGGCAGGTGAGCTCGGGGAAGGAACCGCCCGCTGCGGGGCCGACCGTCGCAGTGGGAGGAGGCATGGGGCGGCTCAATCGGGTGGGTGGCGGCGAGGGCCCTGGCTCCGGTGGTCGGCGGAGGCGGAGACGGGCGGCGGCGACGGGGGCTGGTGGGAAAGTGGCGCATTCTGGGGCGTTGGATGTTGATCGCAAGGCTGAGGGTGGCTCCGGGCGAGGAGGCGCGAGTGGGGAGGCGATGGCGCGCATTGTTGAGCCAGTGAGGCAGCAGCAGTCCAGCATGTGTGAGAACAACGCTAGTAGCTAGCCCACACTCATAATCCTATAGTACTTAGTCCAGTTACAGCAGACTCGTTCTTAATTTTTGTACATAAACTTGTTATAAGTTTATAGGTTATTTCTTCCCTCTCCTCCATCTCAACATTCGACCTCTGACTCGAGTATTAGAGCCGACGAGCCTGCATTTCAATGTTAAGATGATAAAGTTAACAGTTTTTGTGTAGAAACAGATCAAGTCATGAAGTGGATCACATAGGGGGGGTTCGATTTGAAGAAAATTGATCAGCAGTCCATCTTCTCATTTCTCTATTTTTTGTTTGTAGAATGGAATTGATTCATACATTATCACTTTATTTCTCACAAACTAATAATTAGTATCAGCGTAAGGAACAGTAATTCCACTAAATTTGAGAAATAGGCTTATGATGCATCACCTCATCTAAAATGGCTTGATCTTTCAAACCAAACACACCATAATTGATGTCTAAAATATGCTCCTCAAGCGCCATCGTTCCTTGCTCTCATCTTTTTTTTATCGAGCAATGGCAGTTGCACAATTTTTAAGTTGGCATTTCCTTACCAAAACCATCTACCACTAACTGGAGACCATATTATTGTGCATATTTCCCTATATATACCAATGTAGTGTTGTTGGCGGTCAACTTTGGGCTCATATGGCGATTGGAATTTGAAAGATGTGGGACGATTAAGGGTGGACAAGGAGGTACAAATGCATGCGGACAAATGCATGCAACATCGATACACATGTATAAGGCTAAAGAAGATCCTAGTAGGCAGGTTGGCAAGAATGGCAATTTGGAGGTTCTAAGAAAGCCTTGATGGAGTATGGTGGAGTGTTGGGTTAGACCTTTCCCTTGGACCTTAGAAGATCCGAAAGGTCAAGGGATAGAGGAAAACTTGGCAAGATATAATAAGGTGGTCAAAAATATTATAGAGACGAAAAGTGAAACGTTAGATCCATCCTATTGTATAGTAAGAGTGAGCTTAACACTGCAAATGGATCTATGCATAGTACATCATGGAGCATTGCAATTCACCCGGGTTTTGAGCCCAAACCCCTAAACCGTCCTGCCTGAGTTTTGAGGCCTAAACTTAGAAACCGACTCACCCAGGTTTGAGTCCCAAACCTGGAAACCGTCACTAGTGGTTTTCTGAGGCTCAACCACCAAACCCGTGTCGTAGACGGAGCATGGGTCTCACGCCCCGCCCGCCGACACCGATGTCGACGCATGTCTAGCCTCCGCCAAGCACGACGTCTGCCTTCCTCACTGACTTGACCGACGACACTTGCATCTCTCATGCAAGCCCGTGTCCGGCCTCCGCCAGGTGCCACAACGCCATCGCCTTCCGTCTTGACTCGACTGATGTCGTTGCACATCACCATATACTCTTACTTGTTGCCGTTAGGTGCCAGCTACCGCAACTGGTCCTCCGCCCCTCCGGTACATCAGTCCAAGCCTCACATCCGCCTTTCGCCACTCCCGGTCCATCGACACGACACGTCTCTATTTGACCTTCACCTCTCGCATCGACCATTGCCTTCGAGCTCCACACCTGCACAACAACACAACCAAGAGACATGTCGCAAATGCACACCAACACGAAGTAACACACCACAACTAAACACCACTGGTTAGTCATTAACATTAAGCACATAGAGTAATAAGACTCAACGGGGAAAAGCCTCAAACCTTCCTCACAATTGTCAATCATTCATCACACACACATGGGCACTTATCAACCATGTCACATGGAGCTTCTCAACCATGTCACATGTGCACTTCTCAACCATGTGTTCTCATTATATAATGTGAGACTCAAGTTTTGTGATCAATTTCACTCCACATAAAAAGGATCACAAAATTTGACCATCCCTTGTGCCACTAATGTCTTCCTTTTCGGTGTTTGATTCCAAATGGGGAGAATTTGAAGGACCAAAAGCAAACCCAACTCAAAATAAATAACCAAAACCAAATTTAAAATTTTGTGGTTATTAATTTGGGAAGTTTCCTATTTTAGGAATAGTCCTAGAAAGGGAGGAAGTGAATTATGGAGTCAGAGGAGGTTTAAATCCATAATGCCACAAAGGGATTCTATGGTAAGGGCAAGATAAGTTATAAATGTACTTTCATTTTGGTATCTTTTAGCATCGTACGATCTTGTCTTTGCATTGCATCCTAGCAAGTAGATTGCATTTTAAAATTATGTATCTATTATTTTTTTGCTTTGGTCGTCATCAATCACCAAAAAGGAGGAGATTGCAAGGAAAATAGACCTCGGTCCATTGAAAGCCCTAGTTTGGTTTTGGTTAATTGATGAAACCTATATGGTCTAATCCTATTGCTAAGCATGTGTGTAGCTTATAAGAAAGGATTAAGACCAAGCCAAGTGGTGGAGCAAGCAAGGTGGCAACCATGGAGAATGGTGATGGCCACATGCAATCGAAGTGATCAAGTGCTCTACCATTGGTGAAACAAAGGAGAGAAGAGATGGAGCAAAGAGGCCTGAAGGCAAAGGTATAACCTATAGAGCTCTTTGTTTTGGTGATCAAGACACTTAGCGAGTGTGATCACATTTAGGATTTATAGCTGTACTATTAAGAGGAGATAATTCACGGCTTATGCGGTGTTCAAGTGCCACTAGGAGTTCTCTAACATATCGATGCTTTAGACCTAGTGAGTGACTAACAAAACCCTTGGAAAATTCTTTGTAAAATGCTAACACACGTGCACAAGTGTTGAAACACTTTGGTGTTGGCACATGGGAGCAAGGGTAGAAGTTAGAAAGTGAAAGATGTTGAGTTAGGGGCATCGGACGCTGCTGGCGGCAGCATCGGACGCTGGGCCGAGCGTCCGATGGCTAACCCTAGCTACAGTCTGATGCTGAAGAAGCATCAGACGCTGGCAACGGACGCCGAGGAAACACTGTTGCAGTGTCCGATGGTGATGATGTGGCATGAGCGTGCTTTCCAGGGAGCATCGGACGCTAGCCTGCGTACGATGCCAAACCATCAGACGCGTCTGATGTGTTTTTGACCCTTTCTGGAACCTCTCTGCATGGCCATCAGACGCAGGGGTTGAGCGTCCGATGTGAAGGTGCCTGCGCATCCGATGGGGCATTTTTCTTTGCTGATATGAGCAGTGGCATCGGAGTGTCCGATGCCTGGCATCGACACGTCCGATGTCACATTAACAGTGGCACGAATGAATTTGACCATTGGGATTGGGCAGACTGAATTCGTATCAGGGGGACACGTGGTGCTCATCGGAGCATCGGACGCTGGGGCAGCGTTCGATCGCCCCGACACCTGTGCGTTTGATGCCCCCGATTCCAGCCCAACGGCTAGGCCGTTTTGAGGGGACTATATAAGTGGCTTGGCCGGCTCACATGGGTTCTCTCTTGCATATTTTGATTCCTAAGCATCCTTGTGAGCATAGCTAAGCCTCCCCACTCATCTCTAGAGTTGATTTGATCAAACTAAGTGAGATTGAGAGTGCTAAGATTTGAAATAGTTCATTCTAGTGACACTAGTTCTTCGCATCGGCTTTGAGTTGCTTGTTACTCTTGGCATTTGCCGGTGCCTAGACGACTTGGAGGCGTTGAGGTGGAGTTGGCAAGATTGGTGATTGTTCTTGGCCACCACCGTTCGTGATTGTGAGATGTTTTGGAGCCTCACCTCGCCGGAGCGGCAAGAGGCATCCTTAGTGGATTGCTCGTGTCATTGAGCTACCTCAGTAGAGGTAGATTCTTGTGGCGCTCTTAGTGAGCTTGGCTTGGTGCCAATTAGCCGCCGGGTCACCTAGTGTTGGTCGACACAACGAGGAGTAGCGTGCCGGCAAGCACGTGAACCTTAGGATAAACCATCGTGTCTCGCGCGCTTATTGCGATTGTGTTTCCATCTTGGTGATTGGTCTTCATATTCACATCTTTGGTGATTGGAATCACAAGTGGATTTCACTGGTGATTGGTTCTCTACAAGGCGATCCCGAAGGCTCGGTGAAACCACCTCTATCTAGCTTATTTACTTTGTGTATTTACTTTGAGCTATTTCTTTTGTTAGATAATATTCATATTTGTCTTGATACATCTCTTGTGAAAATTAGTTGTGATTGGTTATCTAGTTTTATCTATTGCACATAATTGTCTCATATACATTCTTTGTATATCATATTTGTGCTAGAGTTAGTTTATTTGTTCCGCATTAGATACTAGCTCTAGTTGATTGTGTGACATAGTTTTATTAGGTAGAATTGTTGGATAGGTGGCTTGCAACACACTATTAGGCTAGCGCAACAAGCTTTGCCATTTGTCATATTAATAGTGTTTTCCTAAGTGATTTTGTAGAATTTTAATTAGGTTATTCATCCCCCCTCTATCCAATTTGGACCTTTCACCAATTTAACTTTGGATTTTGGTGTTTGATGATCAACATAACCAAATTGGACTAATGTGTTCGCAAGTATTTGTTTTGTAGTCCAATAGGGTGCAAACGTGACTTGGACGAAGACAATATGGTGATCAAATGATCAACACCTCAAGCAAGACCCTACAAGATGTATTGAAGGCTTACAAAGATCAAGCAAAGTCCAAGACATAAGAAACTAAGGCCCGAACGCAAACAAAGTTGAGCCACTCAAGCCGAGACAAGAGCTGATTGAATTGGAACTAAGAGCATGCTACAAGATGCTCATGAGGAAGATGCTACAAGAAATTGAGTACTCAAAGGAGGACCTCATGAGCATGCTACAAGATGCTCACTCTTACATTGAGACTAAGAGGAAGGAGTGCAAAGAGTTGCGCAAGGCCAACAAGGCTCTTGAGCAATCCTTTGATGAGCTCAAGTCCACTCATGAGAGGCTAGAGGAAGCCCATGAGAAGCTTGATCAAGCTCACACTTGGCTAAAGGAAGCCCACTCCTCCCTCCTTGATCAAAGTAAGATTGAGGATGTTGTAGAGACATGAAATGTAGGAGTTACATGTGATATTCTTGATGAATCCTTTTATACTCCTATCATTGTTGCTCCCGCAAATACATCATCATCTAGCTCAACTAAAATGATTACTTCTACTACTTGTGATTCATCATTAGTGGTAGAAAATGAGAACCTTAAGAATAAGTTTAATGAGCTCACTCATGCTTTAGGCAATGTCTATGGTGGAGATGCCCGCTTGCTTAAGTGCTTGGGTAGTCAAAGGTTCCCACACAACAAAGAGGGACTTGGCTATACCCCCAAGAAGGGCAAGGCAACCTTTGCTACTCACAAGACTTGTTTTGTGAAGAGCAACCAAAGTTGCAAGCAATCCGGGCACATAGAGCAATATTTCTTTAACAAGAATAAAAACAAGAACCATGCTCATGTTTCATCTATTCGACTTGATTCTTGTTATATGCTTACAAAGGGCACTAATGGTGTGAAGGCTAAGTACATTGGTGCACCCATGGTTGGCCCAAAGAAGAAGTCAATTTGGGTGCCCAAGAGCTTGGTTACTAACCTTGGAGGACCCAAAAAGATTTGGGTACCTAAAAAGAATTGATTTCTTTTGTAGGTAAACTATAAGGCTGGAGGAAGGCATTGGGTGCTTGATAGTGGGTGTATTGAACACATGACCGGAGATGGAAGAATGTTCAAATCAATCAATATTAGTGGCAATGATCATGCAGATGCTATCACATTTGGTGACAACAAGAAAGGCAAGGTCAAAGGCTTGGGCAAAATTGCAATATCCAATGACTTGAGCATCTGCAATGTGCTATTAGTGAAACCTCTCAATTTCAATCTATTGTCCGTGGCACAATTGTGTGACTTGGGTTTCAAATGCATATTTGGTGTGGATGATGTGGAGATAGTGAGTGTTGATGGAAGTGACTTGGTGTTCAAAGGATTTACATATGATAATCTCTATTTGGTGGACTTTGATGCAAGTGAAGCTCAATTGACAACATGCTTATTCACCAAATCAAGTATCGGTTGGCTATGGCATAGGCGCTTGGGACATGTTGGAATGAAGCAACTAAAGAGGCTAGTGAAGCATGGTATGGTTAGAGGACTAAAAGATGTTCATTTTTGAGAAGGACAAGCTATGTGGTGCATGCCAAATGGAAAAGCAAGTTGGAAACACCCATCCAAACAAAGGAATGATGAGCACTACACATGCACTTGAGTTGTTGCACATGGACTTGTTTGGACCAACAACATATGCAAGTATTGGAGGAAACAAGTATGGCTTTGTGATAGTGGATGACTATACAAGATACACATGAGTCTTCTTTCTTGTTGACAAGAGTGAAGTGTTTGAGATATTCAAAACCTTTGTCAAGAGAAGCCAAAATGAGTTTGATAGAAGAATCAAGAAAGTGAGAAGTGACAATGGAAGTGAGTTTAGAAACACAAGAGTTGATGAGCTATGTGATGAGTTTGGAATCAAGCATCAATTCTCGGCCAAGTACACTCCTCAATCCAATGGGATAGTTGAAAGGAAGAATAGGACACTCATTGATATGTCAAGATCCATGCTTAGTGAATACAATGTGAGTGATTCTTTTTGGGCCGAAGTAATCAACATGACATGCTATTATAGCAACCGGCTCTATTGTAACCCTCTATTGAAGAAGACACCATATGAGCTCCTCAATGATATAAAACCCAACATTGCTTATTTCCGGGTCTTTGAGTGCAAATGTTACATATTAAAGAAGGGCACGAGACTTGGCAAGTTTGAAAAGAAATGTGATTAAGGGTTTCTACTTGGTTATTCCACCACAAGCAAGGCCTATAGAGTGTGGAACAACAACAAGAATAGTTGAAGAAGTCCATGATGTTGAGTTTGATGAAACCAATGGTTCCCATGAAGAACAAGATAATCTAGATGATGTGAGAGGAACACAATTGGTAGAAGCTATGAAGAACATGGACATAGGTGATATAAGGCCAAAGCAAGTGATTGACATTGAAGATGACAAAGATCAAGTGCTCTCTCCTCCAATCATACGTAGAAATGATGTTGCAAGCTCTAGCGGTTCTCATGATCAACAAGATGCTAGTAGCTCTCAAGTGTCTCATCCAAGTGCAAGTGCAAGTATTCAACCGCAACAAGTGCTCCAACCAACACATATTGCAAGAGATCATCCTTTGGATCAAATTGTTGGTGACATAAGAAGAGGTGTGCAAACAAGATCAAGATTGACTTCATTTTGTGAACACTATTCATTTGTATCATCTATTGAGCCAACCAAGATTGATGAAGCTTTGATGGATGTTGATTGGGTAAATGCAATGCATGAAGAATTGAACAACTTTACCCGCAATAATGTTTGGGAATTAGTGGAAAGACCAAAGAACACAAATGTTATTGGCACAAGATGGGTCTTCCGGAATAAGCAAGATGAAGATGACATTGTTGTAAGAAACAAAGCAAGATTGGTTGCGCAAGGGTATACTCAATTGGAGGGCATTGACTTTGGAGAAACCTATGCACCGGTTGCTAGATTGGAAGCCATTAGAATCTTATTTGCTTATGCTTGCGCTCACAACATCAAGCTGTATCAAATGGATGTGAAGAGTGCTTTTCTCAATGGATTTATCAATGAGCTAGTGTATGTTAAGAAACCTCCCAGATTTGAAGATTTGAAGAAGCCCAACCATGTGTACAAGCTCAAGAAGGTTGCGAACACAAGGTTGATATGTGCCCTTGTGGTTCCACCCTGAGTGATGAGCGATCGGTCAACAGGCTCATCGAGAGGGGTGAGTGGCAACATGTGTCTCTTGGCTGTGTTGATGTGCAGGTGTGGAGCTCGGAGACAGTGGTCGATGGCGAGGTGAAGGTCAAGTAGAGACGTGCCGTGCTGATGGACCGGGAGCGGTGAAGGGCGGACGTGAGGCTTGGACCGACGGACCGGAGGGCCGGAGGACCAGTTGTGGTAGCTGGCACTTGGCTTCGATGAGCGAGAGCACATGGTGATGTGCGATGGAATCGGCCGAGTCGGGAGGAAGATGATGGCGTCGTGGCACTTGGCGGGAGGTCGAACACGGGCTTGCATGCGGCGCAAGTGCCGTCGGCCGAGTCAAGGAGGAAGGCGGAGACGTTGTGCCCGGCGGGAGGTCAGACATGCTTCAACATCGGTGCCGATGGTCGAGGTGTGCAAACCACACTCCGTCTATGGCGCGGGTTCGGTAGTTGTGCCTTACAAAACTACCCTCAATGGTTTCTGAGTTTGGTCCTCAAAACTCAGGGTGGCGGGTTTCCGAGTTTGGGCCTCAAAACTCGGGGTGGACGGTTTCTAGGTTTGGGCCTCAAAACCTGGACTGGCGGGTTTACCGGTTTGGGCCTCAAAACTGAGTGGAGGTTCCTATGTGGAACGGTCGACGCGTAGCGGCACCGAGAGGCTTGCATTGCGGCGAAGCTATCGGTGAGGAAGGCGCAGTGGTCGACGGGACGACACGTGGTGGCATTCTGGGGCTTGCGTCGAGGCGAAGCGGATGATGAGAAGGCGCGTGACCGTCAGATGAAGACTTGATGGAGTTGGACCAGAATACCCCTAGGGTTAGCCTGTTCGCTCTATGTAACTAGGGGTAGAAGGGGAATAATTGTATTAGGCTATATATAGAGAGGCAACCCCTCCTCTCATTCTATCCTTGCAACATTTCATTTCCTACAGACTCCATTAGGTTTTCCTCCCTCTAGCTGCTTGTGATCCGCAGAGTGTCACAATACCTATGTGTACTTGGTGATTTTGAGGAAACGAGACCGTAATCCCATTGTCTCCTCGTGGGGACGAGTTCCGGCTGAAATCGAGATCGAATTCGCGTTTTGTCTTGTGCTCTTCGCGTTTCGTTCTTTGCCTCCTCGGTGATTTGCCTTGTTCTTTCAAACCGAGGGATGGTTTTCGATTTCGCTTGAATCACTTTGTGCTAGGACGAGAGTGTCATCTTTCCATCGAAGGATTTCCTCCCAAACCTCTCGAGCACGTAGATCGGGCTAATTTCGCGTTCGTTCTTTGTTCTTCCACCTTTTCTAGTGTTCTTCGGATTTCTCATGGTTGAGTTGGTTTGGAGTGATCATTTGCTAGGATTAGCACCCCAACACGTAGAGGAACACTTGGGAGAAGTTTGGTTGCAGCCCCATTCGATTTGGTTGAGATTGAATCGATTTTGGTTGTGAGACGTGTAGTTTTTGCACTCTCTGGTCAATGGCGCATTGTCCGACCATCGGGGCTCGGCCAGAACAGAACAGCATAGCGAGCACTATGCTCGGTCAGGTGATCGGCGGACAGTCTGGGCTAGGTCGCGGACAGTCCAGGACCTGACCAGGACTGTTGCAGAACAGTTTGATTTTGGGATTTTTGTTGGCGGACAGTCTGACCCTCCAGGCATGGACAGTCCGGCCATCCGCGGAGAGTCCAGGATCAGAGTACCGGACAGTCCGGGATCCTGCTGAAAGGCAATTTCAGCTTTGGTTGTTTGGTGCTTGGTTTTTGGTCTTCTCCGGTAGTTCCGCTGTACCTCTAGGACATCTCCAGAGGTATCCACCTATTCGTAGGTCATGAACTAGCCGGTTGTTCGAGTCTTTGTTTTTGGGGTGATTTTCTGGGACAAGGGTCATCTATTTCTTGAGAAGAAATTTGAGGCTCCCATTCACCTCCCCCTCTAGTCACCAAATCGGTCCTTCAATTGGTATCGGAGCCGGTTAAGGATCTTCCATACCTTAATCGGTTTTAGATCCTAAGGGCGACATGGATCGAGGGAATGGCAAGGCTCCCTTTTTCGATGAGACGAACTATCCCTATTGGAAGATTCAGATGCGTGCCTATCTCAGCAGCATCGACTCTTCTGTCTTGGAGATATGTGAGAATTCCGAGTACTAGGTGCTTGCGGCTCGCGTTGGTCAGATCCAGATTGACCAGCACAATGCGAACTCAAAGGCTCATTACACGCTTTTGGCCAATATTTCTCTTCCTGAGTTCGAGCGTGTCTCTGAGCCTGAGACGACATGAGAGATCTGGGTGAAGCTTCAGAGCTATCACGAGGGGACAGTTCAGGTCAAGACGAGACTCTTCGCAACGTACAAGCGTGAGTACGAGAACTTTACTCAGTTGGAGGGAGAGACGATTGACGCTATGTTCGCTCATTTTTCAAACGATTGTGAACAAGATGTGTGCCAATTGGGCCAACCTACCTTATGATGATCATGAGAGGGCTCTCAAGTTGTTATATGCCCTAGATCAGAAGGTATGAGAGGTGAAGGTGTCGACTATCATTGAGTCGCCAAACTATGACACCATCACTGTGGATGAGCTTTTCAGTAAGCTCAAGTCCACCGAGATTGATCACCTGACTCAAGCCAAGCTGAATAACCCATCTTCACATACCATGGCTTTGGTCTCAGGCAGGGGTGGATCGACTCTTTCCGCTGACATTCACCTTCTTCGTTTGCTTTGTCCTCTATGCTTACCGTGACGGAGGAGCAGGTGGAGTTGTTAGGCGATGACGAGCTCGCTCTCATCATCAGCCGATTCTCGCGGTTTCACAACAACCGCTTGAATCACTACAAGAAATATGTGGTTTTTTGACATATTTAGTATGGCAATAAGTCATAATGTCATTATATCATCTAGTTTATGACATTATATTTTAGGCATTCTAACTTAGTGACAATAAAAGGTTGTATGTCACAAGAAATGTCATACAACTAGTCTAATTCAATTTGGTGACGATATTTATTGTGTCACAAAGACATTTTGTATGTCACAAAGGCTAATTTACAAATATAATCAATCTATGATAGGTTTGTGTGTTACAGAATAATTTATTGTTTTTTAAACATTATTATCCATAGGCATGTGATCGAGTGGTTCATATATTATTTTATTTTCATTGTTTTCTCAATATATTCAGCCTATACTGTTTATGTTTCACGGCCCTTGTTATTAAATGTAGTGTTTTATTTTATATATGCCTAATCACTATGAAAAAAATAAACAAAACATACAGCTGTGAGTCATATAACTCGGCAATGCATAAATAGTATGAAATATCTATGTGCCTTTTAACCGGAGACAAAACTATCAAGGCATTTAAAATTTAATACGGACTTAACATAATATTGTTTTGTTATTGCCAAATCAAATTGTAACTTTAAATTTTTATAGAAAATATAAAATATAAATGTATGTATCATTATTTTTTCAAAAATATTTGATTCCATTACAACACATAGACATATTTGCTAGTCTATTATCTATTGCACCTAAAAAGTTGGTACCATTTTGTATCGTTTCAAGGTAACTTTAATTCAAGCTCTAATTACTTCGCACCAGGACGCATAAAGTGACCTAAACCTTTGAAAATAGCAAACCATTTGAAAATATCTGAAAATCCTATATTACACTACTTTTGTATTCTAGTCCAAAAAATAATGTTAGGACACATCACGTTTATAGCGGAGTAGACCGTATTTATAAAACTTTAGACATATTTTGCACTAAATAAAGATAAACATAAAAAGTTATAAGTGTACGAACTATGGTCTTGGGCCTCTCCGTCCTAGCAAGACACGCTGCATGTCGGCCTTTCTCCCTTAGCCTGTTGTCTCTTGTGCTCCTTTGCCGTTGGATGGAAACCGATGGCCAAGATGCATCAAGTTAGGAATAAAAGTTGAGAACCCTAACCGTTCCCTCTCACTTCTCCATTCCCTGCAGCCGCCGCCGCCGCCGCACACACGTGTGGGGCTCCTTCCTCGCTCCCACGCTGGAGTCGTAGAAGTGGCTACGCTGTCTCAGCCCGCGCGGAGGCCGCAATCGACGGTAGTTGTGTTGTCGCTGCTGCTCGTAGCACCGTCCCAGCACATCTGAAGATGCGCGACCTTCGACGGAGCCTGGATCCACAACGCGAGGCTCAAAAACCGGGGCTTTTATATTTTTACCATTATTAAGATTGGCAAGAGCTCGTTTCTCACCCTTAAAATGCCACTTACATTTTTACCAGCTGAGCCCATAATGAGCCCTCGTTTTGCCATCTTTGCGCACGTGGACGTCCACGACAGCCTGACACGCTGGCTCCTAGTCAGCACGCTGAGGTGAAATGACCTCCCTGCCCATGGACCCGTCTGGGTAAATAAGCCGCTTGGCCTCTCCTTATCTCCTTCCCCTGTGATTTGTTCCCCCCGCCGCCGACGCTTCTCCCCACCCGCCGCCGCCTCCAGCTCCCTCACGTCCCAGCTCGTCCAGCAGCTTGCCCAAGCCGGAGCAATGTCGCATCGGGCAGAGTCGTCCAGCGCAAGCAGGCCAACAAGGAGTCAAGGAGGAGGCCGGCGCTCCATGCACGCGCGTGCTGTGCCGTATCCGGTTGGCCCAGAAACAGGTTTGCCTCTGATGCAGTGCCCCGATTGCAATTTGGCACGTGTTATCGAGCTTCGAGTGAAGCAGGATACTGTGAATAAGGGCCGGGTGTTCTTCATGTGCCCAAGGAATGGGGTGTGTTGTGCTGTTCTGTGCCTCCCCTTTGTTCTGTGTTCTAGGGTTATGCAGTTTTAACTCCCCATTTGTGCAGGATCCGAAGTACTGTAGCTTCTATAGATGGACAAGGGAATATTTGGATGAGTTGATTGAAAACCAGATCATCACTGTCATGGGGGAGCAGCTTCAGGAATTAGAAGAAACAACCCAAAACGGTGATGTTGCCAATGAGGAGGTGATTAAGCTGATGGAGCAGAAGTTGCAGAACCTGATGTGGAAGATGAACTTTTTCATTGTCTGTGTTATGACTGTTGTGTTAGGAGTTGTTGTGAGGTTTGTTGTAATGAATTGATGTAACAATGTTGTAACAACCTTATGTATGAACCATCAAAGCTATGTGTTATGTAACCTGATGTATGAATCATGTGACCTCTATGATATATAAATCAAGTGTTTTCAGTGACTTGTATGTATATGGCATTGCATTGCACTCACAATCTGGACATGCAAAAGATAGGGGCAACAACAGGGAATATCACATTCAGTTATGTCATTGCAATACATTCACAACTTCAAGATATATGGGTAGCAACACTGCACAATAGAACAAGACAGTACATAGGCACCATTTAACATAACATAAGGTTTTGTGCCATCACATAATAAGGTGCAGATTACACAAGTTTTCTGCATCATAGAACAAGGCCATTACATGGGGTTTTAAGCCATTACAGAACAAGGCCATGCAAAATTACAGGGTTTTGGCCATATCTCACAACCAGGCCAAACAAAAGTACAGGTTTTTGGCCAGTCATACATAAGGTTCATGCCAATATTACATAAATGTTCATGCATCCTGACATATCACATTCAGTTTTCACTTTCTTCCTTTGTTCTTCTTTGGTGTCTTTTTGACCTTAGTTGCTTCTTCCTTGGAGTCATCTTTTTTGTAGGCTGGACTTGCATCTGCTGTGCATCATCAGCAAATAGGGTCCTGTATATATTTTTATGGTTATTTGAGTGTTTGCACAAGTAGAAGTATGAACAACTCCTAACACTACTAGAATTCTAGTCTAGAAAATATACCTCCTAGCTGTTATGGTCTCAACAACAGATTCTGGGAGCACAACTTCAAGAGCCAAGACATCCATCACTTGGTTTTGTGGTTGACTTGATGATAATTCATTTCTGGTAGCAACTATTTCTTCTCTTGCTGCTGCTTCTGCTACTTCCCTAGTGAAAGGACACTAGGATGTCGCCTAGAGGGGGGGGGGGTGAATAGGCGTTTCTGAAAATTAACACCTTAAAATGCGGAAACGGTTAGAACTAGAGTTTCCAAATGGAAACTCCAAAACGGAGTAATACAACCCTTCTTGAGTGAGCCACAAAGTATATGAAAGATGCTAAATAATCCTAGGAGCCTAACAACTGCAATAAAGATGATTAACACTAAGCATAGCAAAATCAACACAATGACTAATATCGGACATGTCCGGTATACACAAGCATTTTCTCCCTTTGTTGGATTTTGCTCCTTTTGATTCCAAACTTCCAACACAAGTGGAAAGTGCCTACAGAGGGTTAGCCACCACACATAAACCTGCATATAATCTAGCACGACCCACAAAGATGGAGACAAACAAATATCAAATTGAAATGCGATGAGACACGATATTTGTTTTACCGAAGTTCAGACTCCCTCGAGTCCTACTCTTCGTTGAGGAGGCAATGAGTGACCACTCCGGGATCCACTCTAGCCGCGGTCTCTTTCAACCGCTTCCCTCAATCCACTAGTGTGATTCCTTCCCTTGCGGAGGCGGAATCGAGGCCTTCACAAACTTGCTGAGGCACACCACAATCCTTGGTTGCTCTCCAGCGACTCCTAGCTGTCTAGGAGCCAAGCTCCAAGAGAAACAAATGCAAATCACAAGATTGATGAATACCACAAGTGCTCAAGAGATGGATCTTACTCCCGGAGTTGAAATCCACGAAGAACTCACTCCAATCCTCACTCACAAAGATGGGGATTTGAGCAATAGTGAGAGAGAGTGTGGGAGGAAGAGAGGAGGGCAAAGCTTCTTCTCAAAGGGATCTAGCAATTTCAAAATGAGCAAGAGTGAGGGAGGGGAGAAGTCAGCCACCTCAAATCCTCAACGTACAGACCGTTGGAGTGGATCTGGCTTCAACCAGAATATCTAGGTAGGGAGGGGATTATATCTGAGCGAGGGTTCACTGGTTGGCAAAAAGCAATGCAAACTGGACATAACTAGAATATCTGGGTAGGGAGGGAGAAATATCCAGGGAGAGGTTCTCTGTTTGAAAGATGAAGATGTAGCCTCAATTGGAATATACGGGTAGGGATGAAAATAATTCTAGGGAAGGGTGCTCTGTCTTGAGATAAGAATTAAGCAAAGGAAATTTTGAGGGGGGAGTCTAGGGAGTTTATAATTGATCAAATGAGCACTTAGGAACAATCAATCATCATCATGTTGCATCCCTCTTAATAGTACGACATACCTATAAACTCAAGTTTAAATAAAATCGAATTCAAACCTCTTGAGTTAACCTTCATCGAACAATGCCATATCTTTGCAATAATCATCGATCAATAGAGGATACCAACATGTTCATCTTCATTTTTACTTGAGCATATCCATCTTGAGCATGTGACTTGATCCAATTCAACCAATGTGAATAAATTGAAAAATAACTTGATCCTCCTCATAATATAACTTCCTTTAGCTTGATTAGTGACATGACTAAATGCAAGTACTTTCTTCTTCACCACAGCCATGGTCCTTCGGCGCCCAAGCTGTCGCTTGCCCTTCACCTACACTTGGTCCTTCAAAGCCTTTTCCTTGCTATCTTCACTCTCACAAGCCAATCCAAGTCATACCATGATTTGAATCAATAATAAGCATACATTGAATTCCATGAAGTGAAAATATCTTTCTCAACATTTATTTCATAGCAAGCTCTTTAAATGAGACCATTCCATATGCAAGATCTCATGTCTCATATGACAAATCAATTATGCTTGCTTTCATATGAACCATATATTTCCCATTATATTTAAGACATTACTTTGAATTTCATTCGTATTGTTGTCTTGTGCTTGGAATAGATTCTCTTTACAACAACACATCATTTTGGCTTTTCACTTCAACAAACTACGGAACACCACCAAGTTTGCCTTTATAATTGAACCATTGGCACACTTCAAATGATATAGCATATCATAACTAAAGTGTATATAGGATAATCATTTTCCTGTTCAATACTTAACAAACTTGTTAGACCTTTAATCGTGTTGTCATTCAATCATCCAAAACCCACTAAAGGGCTAGATGCACTTACACCTAGCTGCAACAGCCTTCATTTCTGCTTCCTCGGCCTCCCTCCTAGCTTGTGCTGCTGCCTCCCTTGCCACAACTGCCCTTGTCCTTGTAGTAGTTGCTTCAGCAGGACCATCTTTTTTGGCCTTTTTCCTCCCAACCTTTGGAGGCTTCTTATTTGTTCTTTTCCTGCAGTGTAGCATCAGTGGTAGCATCAGTTGTATTATGCAAATAAGAAATTAAAACAAATGATTTGTAAGTACCTTTTCTTGGTTCCTGTCAAGTGACACTTCCAGCTGCCACCCCTATGACCATATTCTAGGCAGTTAGGACACCTAACTTGCCTAGTTCCTTTACGACCAGTCTCCCTAGCAGACTTCATTCTATTTTTCCTCAGTCTTCCTGCTTCTCTCTTCTTCTGGCTTGGAGGGAACAGTTTGAAGCCCTTTTCCACCTCAGGCCATTGGCTCCTATCAGTGATGTTAGGAATTATACCATCATAAGCTGCTTGAAACTTCTGAACACTATAGTATTGGTCCACAAATTGAGCCATGTCTGGTTGCGTTGTGCTAGTAATAACAGCCAAAGCATGAGGACATGGTTGACCAGTCACCTGCCACTGTCTACAGGTGCAAGCTTTT
Organism: Coix lacryma-jobi var. lacryma-jobi; assembly: GCA_009763385.1. Lineage (NCBI taxonomy): Eukaryota > Viridiplantae > Streptophyta > Magnoliopsida > Poales > Poaceae > Coix > Coix lacryma-jobi. The sequence continues at coordinate 44,196,904 of CM019826.1, forward strand.
TCAGGCATATAGACAACATGCCTTCTCACATCTTCATCTTTGTAGACCTCAGTAACTTCAGCCTGATTTGGATGGCCCTTGGAAACCTTCAAATGCCCAAGTCCCCTTGAAGCAACATTGAGTTTATGTATTACTGCAGGTAATATGCCAGGTGGTAGGGCCCTAGATATCTTCCTCCTTTTGGAAAACAGCAACATAATTTTCTCTCTAATTGCATCTGCCATGCAATGCACAGGAAGGTCCTTGTGTTCTTTGATCCAAGAATTCCATGACTTGGCTAGGTTGTTATTTATGTAATCACATTTAATGTCAGCAGAGAATTTACTTCTAGCCCATAAAAATGGATGGTGCTCTGTCAGCCATTTCTGCACTTCTGGGCTAGCAGCCAACACTTTGTCAAAAAAATATTTGAACTTGTGTGGTGAATAAGCTCTAGCAGCAGGCCACATATTCTTCCCATAAACATCACCATGGAAGTATTTTTTCATGTTTTCCATTAAGTGCCTAAAGCACTCTCTCATCTCAGCCTTTGGAAAAATTACTCTAACTGCTGACTCTAACCCTTTGCATGCATCAGTGCATATAGCTAGGTTATCCATTGGTCCAATGGCCTTCCTAAGTTGTTCCATAAACCATATCCGGTTTTCTTTTGACTCAGAGCAGAAAAATCCAAAGGCCACTGGAAACATCCAGTTGTGGCCATCTAGAGCTAATGCTGCAGGCATGTGACCATTCCACCTGCCATTGAGGGCAGTGGAATCTACACTGATGTAGGGTCTGCATCCATTCAAAAATCCATCTATACTAGCTCTAAATGCACAGAAGAATTTGCTAAACTTAATCCTTCCATCCTCAGGATCAGTGAAAATGGCTCTAAACTTAATCTCTACTACACTCCCAGGTGACCTCAATTCAATTTCAGCCTTAAACCTATACAACCAATCAAAAGAATCATCCCACTTACCAAATAAGAAATTTGCTGCTTTCTCCCTCCCATTGAACACTGTGTGGTAGGGGATGTCTATGTTGTACTTGTACATCGGCTCTTCTTGTATTTCTTTAGACCCCATAGATGCTCTCTTCTTGAGGACATGTATTGCTCTCTCAGCCACCCAATTGAGGGATGCCATCCTGCTTACAACCCTTTGTGTAGATGCACAGTTGTGCTCTCCCTCATTGATCTATATCTGCAAGGTCAAATTCAAAATAAAGTGCAACTGTTAGGCAATGATCAAAGGTTACACAAGCAATAAACAACAAAATGTACAACTGTTAGTCACAAATGCAGAAAAATTTGTACCCTGACACTGCCATCGTGTTGGGTTCTAGATCTAATAAGCCATGGACATCCTAGAGTAGCACATGATCCCCTGAATCTTTCCTTGTCTGAGTGTTCACTAGCAAGTTCAAACTCCTTAACTATTGCATGCTGCCTTACTGCTAACCTAAACTGAACCATGATGGGATAGCATACACCAACACTCATATCAGGATTGTCTCTGTCCCACTCATACATAGGTTCTTCCTCAACTATGTCATCAACATTGACAGCTGCCTCCCTCATTTCTGCTTGCATCTCTGCTGACATTGCTGGAATAGGTATCTCATGTCTGTCTACATCAGGTTCTGCTGTTGGTTCTGCTCCTTTGAATCCCATTGCCTCATAAACCTTATCCTCATCAGCAATCTGTTTTGCTAAATCATCATCATCGCAACCATCTATAATTGTCAGAGTACTCCAATCAACAGGTGGTGGTGGGGGGGGGGTGGCGAACTGCAGGTGTCAGCACAACCTTCAACATCATCAGGAACAGCACTAGGACCAACCTTTGACCCACTGGTGACACCAGAGATACACCTACCAATAGAACCAACAGAAGTTGCATTGTAATTATCCCCTTTCCTCACAACATCTACTGTAATTATAGCCATTTTTCATTCCATCTGTCCTGAATCATCTGCTGCATATGTTCATCTCTCCTAATTTTCCACTCAGACCTAGTATCCTGATCAAGAACCTAGACTACAAGTGTTTGACTTGGCCCCCATATCATCTTACTGGCTAAATCCTCATGGAATTGAGCAAGAGAGTACTGACAGGTTCTATCCACCCATAAATCATGTTCCTGGTCTGCCATGTCGAGTAGCCCATACTCACCATCGGCAACATATCTAGCAACCTTAACAACTATTCTAAACGCATTACCAGGATCGATCCTGGCATGATGGTAAACAATCAAAGAGGTAAAATTTGAATTAGAGGGTAGCACAGATTCAGTTCTACATGGCTAAGTCGATTAAGAACTTACCAAGGAGGGCACAAATTAGTATCCATTGTGAGCCTTGCGACACCACGTCCTACATCACAAGCGTATGAATCAAAGGATTTGGAGCACAACGTCAGATGCCGTGAACCCTAAACCCTAATCCAAACCCTAACTCACGCCATAGTGGAAACAAGGCCACATACCTTCAATCCAGGGCAACAGCCACCACCACCAGTCACCGAGCTCACCAGATGCGACCTTGCTTCGGCTTGGGTGAGCTGGACGGCGGGGGTTGAGGGAGCTGGAGGCGGCGGCGGGTGGGGAGAAAGCGTCGGCAGCAGGGGAAACAAATGAATATGAGAGAGGATGGAGAGGCCGAGCGGCTTATTTACCCAGACGGGTCCATGGGCAGGGAGGTCATTTCACCTCAGCGTGTTGACTAGGAGCCAGCGTGTCAGGCTGCCGTGGACGTCCACGTGCGCAAAGATGGCAAAACGAGGGCTCATTCTGGGCTCAGCTGGTAAAAATGTAAGTGACATTTTAAGGGTGAGAAACGAGCTCTTGCCAATCTTAATAATGTAAAAATATAAAAGCCCCTCAAAAACCAGGTAGCGCAACATCCACGCATGATCTGGCGGCCTCTCCGACATGGGTTCACTTCCGCTACCGATTCCCCTGCTCATCTTCGTCTGCACCAGCAGGTAAGCTGACGGCCCACCCCCTTCTCTTCCTTTTTCCTGCTGTGCAGAACCGAGCATCCAAACTCAAGTGAGATCCGGCGTGGACAAGGGCCACAAGGCCTCCGGCGATTCTCTGGACGATCGTGAACCAAACAGTGCTGAAGAGTCCTAGGCAGGTGCCTCCATTGTTGATGGCAAGCTCTTCAGCAATTGACTGACATCCATTCGTGTTGTTCATGTACGAGCAGTCATGATTTTCAACCTCATGCATTTTTCCTTTGCTAAATTTGGTGTTGTGTGATTTAGAAATTTTGTTGTTCCAATACAGGTTGCCCCGCCTTTATCTTGCTTGTCATGGATGCATATATAATAATAATAATAACATAGTATTGTTGTCTCAGCAGATCGACGGGATGACGGTAATTTTAATCGATGGAGAGTTAAATTTGTGAAATCCAAATTTTATTGTCATATTCCTCAATAAGACTCCTTTACTATCTATTTTCTGGGTCTGCAATGTTGGAAAGAGCATTTTATGATTTGATTAGATATAGAAGAGGGCAGTATATTTGCAGTGAAAATAAAGCAGGCTCTCTGTTTGTTAGTCGACTATCATTTTCCTTTCTGAAAATAAATTAAGCAGCAAACCCCAGGCTTAGACTATTGGTCAATAGCATGAAATTCTGTTGGGATTAAAAAACATTCGCCCTGCATATAAGATTATCGTAACTAGCTGCTGCTTACTGTTTCAGTGATCTATTTATTAATCAAAGTTCTAAATTTCTGACTGTTTCTATGGCAGGTTCTTTTATGCATCAAGTGCTTGTGCGGCTGTGCCTACATTTGCCTTGAATCTGAGCGGTTGGAAACTGAGTTAGTGCTTTCTTATTATGACTTGTGTTACTTTGATGGTGTTTTTTTTTGTCTGATTTTAGGAAAATCCAGGAAACTTGTTCGTGCTAGTCCCTGTGTTGGAAGATATGGAAGATTGTTGCGGTGGTTTTGTGTAGGAATTTAGGTCTTAATAGAATAATATAATATTTTTGTAATTTTCATTTTGATCATTGCTAAAATGCCACTGCATATGTAAATTATTTGTACTTGCACTGTTGATGTCGGTCTTCAGTAATTTAAAGTGTGTTGGGCTAACGTGTGATTTGTGGGTTGAAAAAATATTTAGGCTAAAAAATATATGGGCTCAATTGAGTACGCATCGACTTTGTGGACTAAAAGTTATATGGGCTGCGATTCTAAAAAAATATAATAAAACAAAAATGAATAATGTGCCAAACAGCAACGGCCCAAGAAAATATTTGTGGCCTATGAGCTATGTGGGCTTTAGCAGGCCAAATCTAATTTTGTGACATTTGTTTTTCCTCCATGTCAGCTGCCATGTGGCAGGGTTTAGAATTTTATGACAATAAAGCAATGTCATAAGCTTGTGACAATAAATATAAAACATCATATGTTCAATTTGTGACGCTGGTTTTTTGACATTTGAAATTTCGTCAACTTAATGTCATAAATCTTAAGTTGTGACAATAATTCCATATGTTTTGACATAAATTGAATGTCAAAAAACCACACATGTCTTGTAGTGAATCTCCGGCGTGGTGGTGAACGTAATGGCTGCTACAAGTGTGGCGACCCCGATCACTTCGTCGCGAGCTGCCCAAGCACGACAAGAGCTTCCCCGGCAAGAACAACAACCCCAGGCGCAAGGACACGCGCGAGTACGATGTCGGGAAGAAGAAGACCAAGGGCGGCTACCGCAAGAAGGATCTCGAGAAGGCGTATGATGCAGGCAAGCATGCCTTCATCGCCTCCCTCAGTGACATCGAGAGACGCTCCAACGGCAACTCCAGCGACGATGAGTCCGAGCACAAGACAGAGGAACGCTTCAACGGACTTTGCTTCTTCGGTAGCTCCACCGATGATTTCTGCACCATGGCCCAGGAAAAGGAGGACCGCAAGTGCCAGGACAAGCACGCCGCCGCCGCCGCCGACGACGTATCTTCTGAGGTAACGACTTCTTCCACTGTCGACCGTCTTTCCGTCGAGCTAGATTCCATGGCCGCGATAGTTCTCGCTCAGGACAAGCAGCTTAAGCGTGCCGCTAGAGAGCACAATGAGTTTAAGGCCAAGCTAGACGAGGCGCTTAAGGAGCTTGAGTATGCTAGGTCCGAGGTGAGGGTGATCGATGAGGAGTGTGAGGAGTGCACATCGCACATGACCAACTTTACCACCCTGGATACCAAGTATGCCTCTTTGATAGAAGTGTACAATGAGCTGAAGAGTAGGCTTGACACTTGGTGGGTGACTGTAAAGAGTGTCCCTCTTTGAAGAATGAGCTGGAGGAGGTGAAGGCGAGGCCTTGTTTGTTGAGTGCGTGCAAGTCTTGTCCAGGCTTGCAAACTGAGTTGGCAGAAGTTAGTGCCAAGCTTGTTGAAGCCTTGAAGGCCAGCTTAGTTAGCACCGCTTCCGCTCAGTGTTAGCGATGCGTGGGGTTGGAGCTTGAGATTGCCAACTGTCGGCATGACAGGATGCAAACCGAGGAGGAAAACACATACCTTCGGTCCATCCTGAGTTGGGTGTCATGCAGTGAGCCGTAGTTGGGCATGATGATCAGTCAGTTCAAGAGGGGAACTGGCGGTCCGGGAGTAGGCTTTGCTCCAGGTGGGATGGGCGCTAGTGCTTTTGGCAAGATCAATGAGTTTAGCGAAGTGAGCCCGAGTGAGAAACCATCCTCTATCCCTAAGCTTACCGAGATCACCCCACCTGAGCCTCTCAAGCCTATCACCAAGGATGACATCCTTGATGAACCTCCCAAGGCTCCAGCTCGCAAGCAAGTATGGGTTCCCAAACCTAACCATCTTAGGAACACACTTGACACCCTTCCTGATGTCTCTAGTGACCCCCTTCCGAGAGGCAAGCAGTCGGCTAGAGTGCGCAACCCCCGCAACCAAAGAAACCAACAACCCAAGAGAGTGGTGAGGTTTGAGTGAGAGTATTGCCACCGTGAGGGTCACCTAGCCAAGTTTTGCTTTCGGAGGAAGAGAGACGCTAGGAGGGAGTTGGAGTTGAACAACCAGGCCAGACACCACCCTTTCCATGGTGTGCAAGGTTAGAAAGTTCAGAGGCAGAGGGCTAGGCCTGGAGGTGCACCCCACAGGTAGCTAGGCCCCAGGCAGCTAGACCACGGGGAGGTGGTCGTGCCTGTCGCGGTTCCGGTCATCCTCAATACGATCATGAGCCGGGTGTAAGAGGCTTTGCTGCACCGTCCCATAGCAGACCACCTTTTCAGCATGGTTGTGATCGCTATCCTCAAATGGGACGAGGAGGTGAGTTTGGAGGTTTTCCGTTCCATAGCGGACCACCATTTCAGTTTGGTGGTGATCGCTACCCCCCATGGAACGAGGTCAGCTTGGTGTTGCTTCTAACACTTTTTCTTGGCCTATGACACAGCACTGGTATCCTTCTCAGTATACTAACCCCAGTGGTGTGCCATACGCTCATTTCCTGCCTTTCTATTGATGCAGGAACTTCGGTTGGAGAACATGTGGCTCATGGATTCCGGGTGTTCGCGCCACATGACCGGGAACAAGGAATGGTTCTCTAGCTTGAACCTCGTGCCTCATAAGGAGTACATCACATTCGGGGATAGTGCTAGAGGTAAGGTTGTTTCTCGTGGGTCGATTCGACTTAACGAGAACTTTGTTCTCAAGGATGTTGCTTTGGTTTCGAATTTGCACTTCAATTTGCTTTCTGTTTTGCAACTTCTTGAGGACGGTTTCGAAGTGCGCTTTAAGACCGGCATGAGCAGAGTTTTGGATTCTCGGGGCGATCTTGTTTGTTGGATCGTCCCCTTTGGCTGTGTCTTTCGAGCCGATTTTTCTCGCTCTTTCGGCTCTTCAAGATGTTTGGTGGCTGGTCCTTCTTCTGATTTGTGGAAGTGGCATAGGAGACTTGGTCACTTGAGTTTTGACTTGCTCGCAAGGCTTAGCTCACTTGGCCTAATCCAAGGATTGCCCAAGCTTAAGTTTCAGAAGGACCTTGTTTGTCACCCTTGTCGTCACGGGAAAATGGTTGTTGCATCTCACCCACCTGTGAATCAGGTGATGACCAAGCGACCCGGCGAGCTTTTACACATGGACACTGTTGGTCCAGCTCGGGTCTACTCAGTAGGTAGTAAGTGGTATGTTCTAGTGACCGTGGATGATTTTTCGAGGTATTCTTGGGTGTTCTTCATGGAGGGTAAGGACGAGGCCTTTTCTTTTGCTCGAGATTTGATTTTAGGTTGAAAACTGAGTTTCCCTTTGATACTATTAGAGCTATTCGTAGCGATAATGGTACTGAGTTTGCTAACTCACAATTTGCCTCTTTATGTTCTTCATTTGGTCTTGAGCATCAGTTTTCCTCTCCTTATGTCCCCCAACAGAACGACATTGTTGATCGCAAGAACTGGACCCTTGTTGAGATGGCCAGGACGATGCTCGATGAGCATAGGACTCCTAGGAGTTTTTGGACCGAGGCGATCAACACCGCTTGCCATGTTTCAAATCACATCTTTCTTCGTGCTTTCATGAAAAAGACTTCTTATGAGTTGCGTTTTGGACGGGTACCCAAGGTGTCTCATTTTAGGGTGTTTGGGTGCAAGTACTTTATCCTGAAGCAAGGCAATTTGGATAAGTTTGAATCTCGTTCCGCTGATGGTGTGTTTCTTGGTTATGCTTTGCTTTCTCGAGCTTATCGAGTTCTTAACCTTGAGACTAACTGGATAGTGGAGACCTACGAGGTCACATTCGATGAGATTATGCCTTGTGTTTCTTCTGCTTTTGATGTTGCAGGAGATTAGGAGTTTGGAGAGACGATCTTTTTGTGGAGGAGGAACAGGAAGATGCCGATTAGGGTGATCTAGAGCCAACTCCACTGGCTGCCCCTGTCGACCCTGCGATGACGACTTCAACTCAAGGACCCGATCCCACTACTTTCACTACTTGGGGTCCTCTTGAGCCACCTCTCCAGCGAGCACCAGCTGCACTTGAGGGAGCGACAGCATCTGGCGAGGGGGAGACGACTTCGGTGAGGCAGGCATTCTGAAATGTTCAGCAAATCCACCCTCCGCAGCAGATGATTGGCGGTATTGACCAGCGAGTCACGCGGTCGCGAGCGTATGAGATCTCTCACTTTGCCCATTCTTCGTTCGTTGCTTCTTTTGAGCCCAAAGGTGTTGGACGCGCTCTTTCTTATTCTAACCGGGTAAATGTCACACATGATGAAGGACCGGAAGAGCAAACAGAAAGCGACCAGAGGGGGGGTGAATGGGAGCTTCAAAATTTCTTTTCAGAAACTTGTTGACACTGTCCCGAGAATCAACCCCAAGAGCAAACCTAGAGCTTGTGAGTGTCCACGACCCTAGATATAGGGTGGATGCTTCCAAGAAGCATAGCGAGACACTACACAACTCTAGAAACCCAACGCAAAAGCTGGAAATCAAAACCGACAACAGACGAACGAACCGCGGACGAATCAGTGCAGAAGAACCTGCATGGTCAGGCGTCAGAAGCGTCCGATGTGAAAAGGCCAAGTCTGGAACCTTACTGGACTAGCATCGGACGCTGCTACAGTGAAACCCTAGCGTCCGATGCTAGACCCTCGGCGCGTCCGATGACAACGGACGCTCCGATGGTCAGCGTCCGATGCTCCTTTAAAAACACTGTCAGATAACACGTGGCAACGGACGCTCCGATGATATGAACTCAGCGTCCGATGCTCACGAACAGAACGTCCGATGGTCCCGATTCAGCACAGTTCTTCCACGAAATTCACTCGATCTCCTCTGAATCAAAAGCTCTAAGGCTTAGACTTGGTATGAGGAGTTCCTAGGAGGTTAGTGAGCTATCCCAAAGAGATCATGGCTTGAACCTAACGCCCAATCGGTGAATCGGAAGAATTCGGGGCAAACGGAGCAAAACTCGATCCAAAACAAAAATCGACCGATCTACTAGCTCGTGAGGTTAAGGAAGAATTCCTTCGGTAGAAAGATGCACCTCACGATCTAGAACAACTCAGTTCAAACGGAATCGCAAAAGACACACTGAGTGAAGAGATCGATCAACGGGAAAATCATGGAAAAAAACAACCCGCGAAGAACAAGAACAAAACGCGAATCACAGCCACGAATTTGCAACCGTGTGGCTACCACACGCTACAACAGTGAGATTACGGTCTCACTTCCTCAAAATCTCCAGTACACAGAGGTATGGTTCTCTGCGGATCTCAGTTGCTACAGCAGGGGATTGGGAGAACAGGAAAACCTAGAGGGCAAAGAGCAAATGACTAAGATAGATGGAAGGTGGGTGTCTCCCTCTACTTATCCTAATTCTAGTTCCCACTCTACCCCTAACTAATTACAGAGCGAACCAGCTAAACCCTAGGGTTATTCTGGACCAACTCGAAGAGTCTGGTGATCCAACGACCACGCCCGCACAACTGGTAGCGTTGCCTCGACGCAACCTCACCGATTGCCGCCACGTGCTGCCACCGCTCTGCTTGTCCTTTTCCCGGACTTCGCCCCCGGTTTTGTGGCCCAAATCGGGAAACCAGCCTTCACGACCAACTCCCGGTTTTGAGGCACAAACCGGGAAACCAGCCATCCATCGCCTGAGTTTTGTGGCCCAAACTCAGAAACCCGCATCACCCAGGTTTTGAGGCCCAAACCTGGAAACCGTCCTCAGCCCGAGTTTTGTGGCCCAAACTCGGAAACCATCAGCGCCCAGGTTTTGAGGCCCAAACCTGGAAACCGTCCACTCGATGGTTTTTCTGTGGCTCAACCATCAAACCGAGCCGTAGAGGGGATGCACCGCCCGTGCACCCCATCCACCGACACGTGTCCCCAGGTCCTCGACCCAAGCAACACCATGCCCGCAAGTCTTCGCTCGTCGTTGTCCCAGGCTGTCAGCCACCACAGCTGATCCTCAGGCCAGCGGTCCCTCAGTCCAAGCCTCACGTCCGCCCTTCACCACTCTCGGTCCATCGGCACAGCACGTCTCTACTTGACCTTCACCTTGCCTTCGATCACTGTATCCGTGCTCGACACCTGCACAACACAAGCCAAAGAACATGCGCATTATCCCAGTTGACAATCACTCATCACTCGAGACTCGGCATACACCCATGTATCTGCACATGAGGAGTTAGAGAACTTTGAGCGAAACCAAGTTTGGACCTTAGTTCGACCTCCACCAGAATGCCACCCTATAGCTACCAAATGGGTTTTCAAGAACAAACAGGGTGAGGATGGGATGTTAGTGAGGAACAAGTCTAGGCTTGTAGCCCATGGTTTTTGCTAGAAAGAAGGGATAGATTATGTGGAGACCTTTGCCCCTGTAGCTCATTTAGAAGCTGAAAGGACCGTGACGCCTAAGAGGGGGGGCGGTGAATTAGGCAACTTAAAACTTATATTTAAAACTATGGCCTCTAAAATCCACCTAGGAAAAAAACTATACAAGAAAGTAAACTATCCAATGCACAACTAAGGTTTTGCTAGGTGTGTTGCTATCTCTACCGCAAAAGAGTTATGCAACCTAGGTTCCAAACCTATCAACTAGCCTAACAACTAAGCTAGGAAAGGTAAAGACATAAAGGTAGCAAAGTAAATGCGGAAGCTAAAGAGTGTGGTAGAGATGCAAACTCCCGTCGATGACGCCGGTATTTTTACCGAGGTATCGAGAAGCACGCAAGCGTCCCCCTAGTCCTCGTTGGAGCCCCTCGCAAGGAATCCCTCGCAAGGGCCAAGCTCCTGGTCGGGTAACTTCGTCGATAGCTCCAGGCCTCCCCATGCGCAAGTGGGTCTCCGGTTAAGCCACTCGTGGCAAAGCCTCTCCCGGATGCTCCCCGCCGTCTTCACTATCAAGTTTCCGGCCGAACCTCTGCGGGCCTTGTTCCCTTCGGTACACGGTGGCGGCCACACCACAAACGTGGTTGGTGTGGTCTCGCAAGACTACAAGCCCCTCCCATGTACAACAATGGTGCGCGCAAGCACCAGTAGATAAGAGGTGTTCAAACCTCACTAAACACTAGGCCTAACACCTAGAGCAAGCACAAAGCGGTGTTCTAACTAGCCTAAGCACTTCACAAAGCACCTACACTAATCACCTAGTAAAAATGTTTCCCCCATCTAAAAGGGGAAACACACAGCAAGCTCACCTCTCAACCTAGCAAAAGTTGATTGGTCCAAAGGCTTGGTGAAAATATCAGCCAACTGATGATGAGTATCGACATGGCGAAGGTCGATATCACCCTTGTCATAGTGGTCTCGCAGAAAATAAAAACGCACATCAATGTGTTTGGTCTTGGAGTGCAGCACGGGATTCTTAGCAACGCTAATAGCACTCGTGCTGTCACAAAGCAAAGGAACGTGCGAAAAACTCAGACCAAAATCATGCAAAGTGGCCATCATCCAAAGCAACTGGGAATAGCAGCTAGCCGCAACAACATACTCCGCCTCTGTGGTAGACTGGGCGACACTAGACTGCTTGCGAGAAGACCACGGAACAAGAGAAGAACCAATAAACTGACAAGTCCCAGAAGTGGACTTGCGCTCAATCCGGCAACCAGCAAAATCGGCATCAAAATAACCGCAAAGAGAGAGGGTGGAGGAAGCAGAATACCAAATCCCAAACTCTGGAGTGAAGCATAAGTACCTCATAATGCGCTTGACCGTCTGACGGTGAGAGGTGCGCGGCGACAACTGAAATCGCGCGCAAAGACACACCGCGAACTGAATGTCCGGGAGTGTCGCCGTCAGGTACAACAACGACCCGATCATACTCCGGTACTCCTTCTGGTCCACAGCTTCTCCATCCTTGTTCGCATCCAGGGCCGTCGTGGTCGACATGGGTGTTGGAAGAGGCTTGGCCTCACCCATATCGAACTTCTTCAGGATATCCTTGGTATACTTACCCTGGTGCACAAACGTTCCCTCTTGAGATTGCTTGATTTGCAACCCAGGGAAAAACGTCAGCTCGCCCATCATGCTCATCTCAAACTCCCTGCTCATAGTGTTTGCAAACTTGGCAACCAAAGCGTGAGAAGAACCACCGAAAATGATATCATCCACGTAAATCTGGACCAAGAGAGTGTCATTGCCTTGCTTGAGGAGAAAAAGCATTTTATCCACACACCCCATTTTAAAACCCTTAGCAAGCAAAAAAGTTTTCAACCTATCATACCAGGCTCTAGGGGCTTGTTTCAAACCATACAAGGCTTTGTGAAGTTTAAAAAGATGGTTTGGAAACTTGGGATTTTCGAAACCGGGAGGTTGTTTCACATACACCTCTTCTTCTATGTAGCCGTTTAAGAAGGCACTCTTGACATCCATTTGAAACAGTTTAAACCCTCTGGATGCAGCAAAAGCCAAGAGTATCCTAGTTGCCTCCAAAGGAGCTACAGGAGCAAAAGTCTCCTCATAGTCTATCCCCTCCTTCTGACTATACCCCTGGGCTACAAGTCTGGCCTTGTTTCTCACAACATGGCCATCCTCTCCTTGTTTGTTTTTGAAAACCCATTTTGTACCAATAGGGTGACACTCAGGAGGAGGTGGAACCAAAACCCAAACCTGATTTCTTTCAAAGTTTTCTAACTCCTCATGCATGGCATTGACCCAATCAGGATCATATAAAGCGTGTCCAACATCTCGGGGTTCAAAATCAGCAACAAATGCAGAATGAGCAAAGTGAGAGATGTGTTGTGACCTTGACCGAGTGACACGTTCGCCGATGCTGCCGATCATCTATTGAGGCGGGTGTTGGCGCTGGATGTGTCGTGGCGCCTCCCAAGCTGAAGAAACCTCCCCCTCAACAGCAGCTGGTGCCTCCTCGGGTACAAAAGGTACCGCACGAGGTGGCGGATCCCACGACCCCCAAGTTGTCGAAGAAGAAGGGTCGGGGCCGTGAGTGGTTGTAGAGGCCGCTCTTTGCGGCACCGCAGGTGGAGGTGGTGCTGGGTCATCCATCCATTCAGCACCCTCGTCCTCATCATCAAAAAGAGGCTCACCAACCTCATGATCACATGCACGCTCAAAACTAGAAGAAGGACAAAGAACAGTCTCGTCGAAGGTGACATCGGATGTCTCCATGACTCGGTTAGTATCGAGGTTAAGTACACAATATGCGCGAGTATGAGTGCCCTAACCCAAAAATACCCCGTCAGAAGAACGAGACTCAAATTTGTCCAGGTTGCCTTTCTTGAGTATAAAACAGTGGCAACCAAAAAATCTAAAATAACTCACTTTGGGTTGTTTCCCAAAACGCAACTCATAAGAAGTCTTTTCCAAGAAAGCTCAGAGAAAAATGCGATTGGAAATGTAACATGCAATGTTTATAGCTTCGGCCCAATATCGCCTAGGAGTCCTATGCTCATCGAGCATCGTCCTGGCCATCTCTACAAGGGTCCGATTCTTCCTCTCTAGAACACCATTTTGTGGCGGCGTGTAGGGGGAAGAAAACTGATGCTCTAAACCCAAAGAGTTGCAAAACTTCTCAAAATCCAAATTCTTGAATTCGGAACCATTATCACTTTGAATTGCCCGCATTGAGTTCAAAGGGAACTCATTCTGAAGACGCAAAATCAGATTGCGAGCAAAAGAGAAAGTCTCGGTCTTCTCAGCTAAAAACAAGACCCACGAATACCTCAAAAAATCGTCAACAACAACAAGCACGTACCACTTCCCCCCAACCGAGCTCACCCGAGCCGGACCAACAAGGTCCTTGTGCAAAAGCTCTCCAGGGCGCTTAGTCATGACCTGAGTCACTGGATGGTGGGGAGCGGCGACCATCTTCCCATGTCTACAAGAATGGCAAACAAGATCCTTTTCCACAGACAGCTTGGGCAATCCTCGGATTAAGCCAAGTGAGCTAAGTCTTGCAAGCAAGTCGAAGCTCAGGTGACCTAGTCTCCTATGCCACTTCCAAAGATCAGAAGAGGAAGGTCCAGCCAAAAGACAACGAGAAACTCCAAACGATTCCGAGAAATTCGCACGAAAGACTTTTCCAAAGGGCAAAATCAAACATACAAGATTGCCCTGAGGATCCAAAATGCGACTGAGATTCAGTTTAAAACGAATCTCATAGTCATCATCAAAGAGTTTCGAAACAGAAAGAAGGTTAAAGTGCAAGTTAGAAACAAGAGCAACATCGCGCAACACAAAGTGCTCATTAACTCTCACCGACCCACGAGACAATACTTTACCTTTGCTATTGTCGCCGAACGTGATAAACTCCTTTCCGGCGACCGGACTAAGACTGGAGAACCACTTGGCATTTCCGGTCATGTGTCTCGAACACCCGGAATCCACCAACCAAACGTTCTCCAATCGTTTTACCTACATCAATAAAAAGACATAGGGTGAGCATACGGTCCAACACTGGGGTTAGTGAAGTAGGGAGAATACCAGTGTTGGGCCGGTTGCTCAAAAGAACAGTTAGCAGAAAAACCATTCCTAGCACGCCTACGGGAAGAGCGATCACCACGCTGAGGAAAACGTGGTCCGCTAGGGAAGGAGCGCTCACCGCGATAGTCAAAACGCGATGGGGGAAAACGCTCAACTACAAAGCCACCGCCACGTGGTCCATAGCACACAACTGCAGGCTCCCGTCGGGCACGACCTCCTTGCGGCCTAGGAACTTGAGGTTTTGTACCTCTAGGCCTAACAGCACACCTCTGAACATTCGGCACATGTACATCATAGAAAGGATGGTACATGTCCGTGTTGTTCATCTCCTTTGCATGACGCGCCTCTCTCTTGCGCCGAAAGCAAAACTCACTCAAGTGTCCATCTCTCCCACAGTGCTCACAATGGTACCTCACCGCTCTCATAGGGGGTTGTTGGTACTCACGGTAGTGGGTGTGGATCACTTTGCCCTTCTGTGGCATAAGCTCCTCTTGGATAGGTGGCATTGTGTCTAGCTTGTTCTTGAGGTGGTTTGGTTTTGGAGCCCACGACTGTTTCTTGGGTGGAGCTCTCGGAGGTTCAACAAATACCCCATCCTTGGTGTTAGGCTTGAGAGGCTCTTTGGGTGGAATCTTGGTAAGCTTGGGAGTAGTGGTGGAGTTGGGCTTCTCACACGGGTTCAGACCACTAGACTCTCCAATCTTGCCAAAAGATGAAGCACACTCACCACCCTGAGCAAAGCCTACACCTGGACCTCCAGTAGCACGCTTGAATTGGGAGATCATTATCCTAAGCTGCGGCTCACCACTAGACACCCATGACAAGATGGTACGAAGGTATGTGTTTTCCTCCTCGGTTTGCATCTTGTCATGCTTCACATTAGCAATCTCCATCTCCAAACCTTCGCATAAAGCGCATCTAGACACACAAGTGCTACCCAAGCTGGCCTTCTCAAGAGACACAATCTTGGCATTCTTCTCTGCCAACTCGGATTGCAAGCCTGCACAAGACTTGCACGCACCAAGCACTGAAGATCTGGCTCTAAGCTCATCCACCTCTCCTACCAATACAACATACTTACTCCTCAAAGTGAGAAGGTCAGTCATGTGTGTAGTGAACATCTCGGACTCACCCTCCTTAGAGACAACTACGGTGGACTTGGCAAACTCAAGCTCCTTTACTGTATCCTCCCACTTCTGCCTAAACTCCTTCCGCTCTCTAGCAGCACGCCTAAGCAACTTATCTTGACTCAGAAGGGCGGTAGTAAGTTTCTCGACCTCAGCAGAAAGCTCGTCGGGGGTCTGAGATACCTGGGAGGTGTCGTCGTCGTCATCGTCGTTCTGAGGGATCTCCTCCAGCTCACCGTCGACCTCCTTTGCCGAGGGCCATGGTGCAGAAGCCCTCATTGTCGGCGAAGAAGCAGAGGCTGTTCAGCTTGTCCTCGATCCTCTTCTTCTTCTCGGACTCGTCATCGCTTGAGGAAGCGGAGTCATCATCCGAGTCGTCGATGTCGCTGAGCATGGCAAAGAAAGCACGCTGCTCAGCCTGGGCCTTCTCCAAGTACTTCGTCTTGATGTACTCCTTGTTGAAGCCGCTCTTCCGCTTGTGCTTCGCGGGGACGTACTTCTCCTTGCACTTACCGGAGTCGTACATGTGCCCATGATCCGCCTTGCCGAAGACATGCTTGTTCTTCTTCGGGCAATTGGCGATGAAGTGGTTGGGATCGGCGCACTCGAAACATCCCGAGCGTCCTCCTCCGCGGTGACGGTTCATGCGGTTGTTGTGGAAGCGCGAGAACCGGTTGGCGAGCAAAGCCAACTCGTCATCCCCCATGAACTCCAGCTGCTCCTCTATGACAGAAAGAAGAGAAGAGAGTGCAAATTCTCCAGAGGGGTTAGCAGAAGAGCCAGAAAGCAAAGCCATCGACGGGCCAGAAGGATTTTCATAAGAAGCCCTCGCCATGGCGTCAATCTCACTGGACTTGAGCTTACTGAAGAGCTCGTCGCATGTGAGGGTCTCATAGTTAGGTGATTCGATGATCGCCTGAACCTTTGAGTCCCACACCGACCGATCGAGAGTGTGCAAAAGCTTCAAAGCCCTCTCATGATCGTCGAAAGGCAACAGCTCCTTGTTAGCCCTCATCCTGTTGACAATCACCTGAAAGCGAGCAAATAAACTCTCTATGCTCTCGCCAGGCATATGTCAAAAGTTCTCATACTCTCGCTTGAACGACTCGTAGAGATGGGTTTTGACTTGAGTGGTTCCCTCATGGAAACGCATGAGGGTAGCCCAAATCTCCTGAGCCGTAGCGAGGTGAGAAACGCGGTCAAACTCCCTCATGCTCAAACATGAGAAAAGAGCATTACGGGCTCGGCTATTGGCATCGTGCTTATCAATCTGATGCTGAGTAGCACGAGCAGCCAAGACCACGTAATCGGCAGAGTTGCAAATATCCCAGATGGAAGCACCCAAACTCTGCAGATAGGGCGACATGCGTATCTTCCAATACGCATAGTTCATCCCATCGAAAAACAGCGGTTTGCCTACGCTGCGATCCATGTCGCCTTCTGTGGATCTGGAACCGGCTAAGGTGGAAGATCCTTAACTCGCTCCGATACCAATTGAAGGACCGGAAGAGCAAACAGAAAGCGACCAGAGGGGGGGGGGTGAATGGGAGCTTCAAAATTTCTTTTCAATAACTTGTTGACATTATCCCAAGAATCAACCCCAAGAGCAAACCTAGAGCTTATGAGTGTCCACGACCATAGATATAGGGTGGATGCTTCCAAGAAGCACAGCGAGACACTACACAACTCTAGAAACCCAACGCAAAAGCTGGAAATCAAAACTGACAACAGATGAACAAACCGCAGATGAATCAGTGCAGAAGAACCAGCATGGTCAGGCGTCGGAAGCGTCCGATGTGAAAAGGCCAAGTCTGGAACCTAACTGGATTGGCATCGGACGCTTCTACAGTGAAACCCTATCGTCCGATGCTAGACCCCCGGCACGTCCGATGACAACGGACGCTCCGATGGTCAGCGTCCGATGCTCCTTTAAAAACACTATCAGATGACACGTGGCAACAGACGCTCCGATGATATGAACTCAGCGTCCGATGCTCACGAACAGAGCGTCCGATGGTCCCGATTCAGCACAGTTCTTCCACGAAATTCACTCGATCTCCTCCGAATCAAAAGCTCTAAGGCTTAGACTTGGTATGAGGAGTTCCTAGGAGGTTAGTGAGCTATCCCAAAGAGATCATGGCTTGAACCTAACGCCCAATCGGTGAATCGAAAGAATTCGGGGCAAACGGAGCAAAACTCGATCCAAAACAAAAATCGACCGATCTACTAGCTCGTGAGGTTAAGGAAGAATTCCTTCGGTAGAAAGATGCACCTCACGATCTAGAACAACTCAGTTCAAACGGAATCGCAAAAGACGCACTGAGTGAAGACATCGATCAACGGGAAAATCGTGGAAAAAAAACAACCCGCGAAGAACAAGAACAAAACGCGAATCACAGCCACGAATTTGCAACCGTGTGGCTACCACACGCTACAATAGTGAGATTACGGTCTCACTTCCTCAAAATCTCTAGTACACAGAGGTATGGTTCTCTGCGGATCTCAGTTGCTACAGCAGGGGATTGGGAGAGCAGGAAAACCTAGAGGGCAAAGAGCAAATGACTGAGATAGATGGAAGGTGGGTGTCTCCCTCTACTTATCCTAATTCTAGTTCCCACTCTACCCCTAACTAATTACAGAGCGAACCAGCTAAACCCTAGGGTTATTCTGGACCAACTCGAAGAGTCTGGTGATCCGACGGCCACGCCCGCACAACTGGTAGCGTTGCCTCGATGCAACCTCACCGATTGCCGCCACGTGCCGCCACCGCTCTGCTTGTCCTTTTCTAGGACTTCGCCCTTGGTTTTGTGGCCCAAACCGGGAATCACCTGAGTTTTGTGGCCCAAACTCAGAAACCCGCAGCACCTAGGTTTTGAGGCCCAAACCTGGAAACCGTCCTCAGCCCGAGTTTTGTGGCCCAAACTCGGAAACCATCAGCGCCCAGGTTTTGAGGCCCAAACCTGGAAACCGTCCACTTGATGGTTTTTCTGTGGCTCAACCATCAAACCGAGCCATAGAGGGGATGCACCGCCCGTGCACCCCATCCACCGACACGTGTCCCCAGGTCGTCGACCCAAGCAACACCATGCTCGCAAGTGTTCGCTCGTCACTGTCCCAGGCTGTCAGCCACCACAGCTGATCCTCTGGCCACCGGTCCCTCAGTCCAAGCCTCATGTCCGCCCTTCGCCACTCTCGGTCCATCGGCACGGCACGTCTCTACTTGACCTTCACCTTGCCTTCGATCACTGTATCCGTGCTTGACACCTGCACAACACAAGCCAAAGAACATGCACATTATCCCAGTTGACATTCACTCATCACTCGAGACTCGGCATACACCCATGTATCCGCACATGAGGAGTTACAGAATTTTGAGCGAAACCAAGTCTGGACCCTAGTTCCACCTCCACTAGAATGCCACCCTATAGGTACCAAATGGGTTTTCAAGAACAAATAGGGTGAGGATGGGATGTTAGTGAGGAACAAGTCTAGGCTTGTAGCCCATGGTTTTTGCTACAAAGAGGGGATAGGATATGAGGAGACCTTTGCCCCTGTAGCTCATTTAGAAGCTGAAAGGACCGTGACGCCTAAGAGGGGGGGCGGTGAATTAGGAAACTTAAAACTTATATTTAAAACTATGGCCTCTAAAATCCACCTAGAAAAAAAACTATGCAAGAAAGTAAACTATCCAATGCACAACTAAGGTTTTGCTAGGTGTGTTGCTATCTCTACCGCAAAAGAGTTATGCAACCTAGGTTTCAAACCTATCAACTAGCCTAACAACTAAGCTAGGAAAGGTAAAGACATAAAGGTAGCAAAGTAAATGCGGAAGCTAAAGAGTGTGGTAGAGATGCAAACTCCCGTCGACGACGTCGGTATTTTTACCGAGGTATCGAGAAGCACGCAAGCGTCCCCCTAGTCCTCGTTGGAGCCCCTCGCAAGGAATCCCTCGCAAGGGCCAAGCTCCCTGTCGGGTAACTCCGTGGATAGCTCCGGGCCTCCCCACGTGCAAGTGGGTCTCCGGTTATAAGCCACTCGTGGCAAAGCCTCTCTCGGATGCTCCCCGCCGTCTTCACTATCAAGTTTCCGGCCGAAACGTCGCGGGCCTTGTTCCCTTCGGTACACGGTGGCGGCCACACCACAAACGTGGTTGGTGTGGTCTCGCAAGACTAGAACCCTCTCCGATGTACAACAACGGTGCGCGCAAGCACCAGTAGATAAGAGGTGTTCAAACCTCACTAAACACTAGGCCTAACACCTAGAGCAAGCACAAAGCGGTGTTCTAACTAGCCTAAGCACTTCGCAAAGCACCTACACTAATCACCTAGTATATCACTTGAGCACTTTGGTGGCTAGAGCAACTAAATATGTGTCTAAGCACTTGGTACACTTCTTTTGGCTCCAACCATCTTGTTTTGGCCGGCCATGGGGGTATATATAGAGCCCCAAGCAAATAGAGCTGTTTGGAGAAAGTCTTGGACTTCACAGCGTAGGATCGGACGCGCGTCCGATGCTCCTTTAACGGCTAGATGCCAGCCTGACACTGTGTCACAACGACTACTCAGCGTCCGATGGTCGATCACCTGACGCGTCCGATTGCGGATACATGGGTGTATACCGAGTCTCTGAGTGATGAGTGATTGTCAACTGGGATAATGCGCATGTTCTTTGGCTTGTGTTGTGCAGGTGTCGAGCACGGATACAGTGATCAAAGGCAAGGTGAAGGTCAAGTAGAGACGTGCCGTGTCGATGGACTGAGAGTGGCGAAGGGCGGACGTGAGGCTTGGACTGAGGGACCGGTGGCCCGAGGATCAGCTGTGGTGGCTGATAGCCTGGGACAGCGACGAGCGAAGACTTGTGGGCATGGTGTTGCCTGAGTCGAGGACTTGGGGACACGTGTCAGTGGACGGGGTGCACGGGCGGTGCATCCCCTCTATGGCTTGGTTTGGTGGTTGAGCCATAGAAAAACCACCGAGTGGACGGTTTCCAGGTTTGGGCCTCAAAACCTGGGCGCTGATGGTTTCCGAGTTTGGGCCAGAAAACTCGGGCTGAGGACGGTTTCCAGGTTTGGGCCTCAAAACCTGGGTGCTGCGGGTTTGCTGAGTTTAGGCCACAAAACTCAGGCCTTGGATGGCTGGTTTCCCGGTTTGGGCCTCAAAACCGGGGGTTGGTCGTGAAGGCTGGTTTCCCGGTTTAGGCCTCAAAACCGGGGGCGAAGTCCAGGAAAAGGACGAGCGGAGCGGTGGCGGCACGTGGCGGCAATCGGTGAGGTTGTGTCGAGGCAACGCTACCAGTTGTGCGGGCGTGACCGTCGGATCACCAGCAACATTGAGTTGGTCCAGAATAACCCTAGGGTTTAGCTGGTTCGCTCTGTAATTAGTGAGGGGTAGAGTAGGAATTAGAATTAGGATAAGTAGAGGGAGACACCCTCCTCCCATTCTATCTCAGCCATTTTGCTCTTTGCCTTCTAGGTTTTCTTGCTCTCCCAATCCCCTGCTGTAGCAACTGAGATCCGCAGAGAACCATACCTCTGCGTATTGGAGATTTTGAGGAAGTGAGACAGTAATCTCACTGTTGTAGCGTGTGGTAGCCACACGGTTGCAGATCGATGACTTGATTCGCTTTTTGTTCGTGTTCTTCGCGATTTTCCCGTCACTCGATCTCCCTCTCTATTGCGTCTTTGCGAAATCTATTTGAATCAACTTGTTCTTTATACTGAGGAGATCATTTCTACCGAAGGAATTCATCTAACTCCTCACGAACAAGTAGATCAGGTTGATTTTGTTTTCGTGGCGCTTTTTTGTTCATACTCCTCCCCTTTCGATTTCCCAGTGATTTAGTTGATTTGAGCGGATGATTTCTTAGGGATAGTCTCCTAACTACCTCGTGATCATCCTCTCCAAGTTTGGGAACGTGGCATTGAGTTTTGATTTGGATTTGAGAGGTTGTGTCAGAAGGGCGACCGAAATCGCCCTCTTTGTTCATCCGCAGACAGTCCGCCAGGTGAACCGCGGACAGTCCGTGCGTCGGGTTCGAGCCAGACCAGTGGCAACGAGCCTCGGCCATTTTGGTGAGATTTGACCGGCGGACAGTCCGCCGTAGTTGGTCGCGGACAGTCCGCGAGTCGACCAGGGACCTTCAGCAACCTTGCTATTTTGTCCATTTGGCCGGCGGACAGTCCGACGCCCAGTCGCGGACAGTCCGCAGTAGGGGCGGACAGTCCGGGACTTTAAGTCCGGACAGTCTGGGAATCGGCTGAAGCCTCTGGTTTAGTGCGTTTGCTCTCCCGGCTTCCTCGGTTGGTTGCCGGAGTTCTTGTTTGGCCCTAGAGTTGACCAAGGAACCTCTCTAGGTATCTTTGCTACTGGTTAGCATCGGTATTTGGAGATCTCTCGACGTAGCCTTCCATCTATGTTCGGGACTTGGTTTTTGAGGGTTGAACTTGTTTCGGTGTTTTTGCCGATTGGTTTGCTATCGCTTTGTGGTGCTCCACTGTGATCCTAGGGATCATCCACCCTCTTCCAAGGGTCGTGAGCATCACGGTTTTGATCGAAGCTTTTGGGGTTGATTTGTGGGACAAAGGCCAAAGTTTCGAGAGAAATTTTTTGAGCTCCCATTCACCCCCCTCTAGTTACCTTGCTATTGCATTCTCAGTCCTTCAATTGGTATCGGAGCCAGGATAAGGATCTTCCACCTTAGCTGGTTCCAGATCCACCGAAGGCGACATGGATCGCGGCGTGCGCAAACCGCCATTTTTCGATGGGACGAACTATGCGTATTGGAAGATACGCATGTCGGCCTATCTGCAGAGTATGGGTGCTTCCATCTGGGATATTTGCAACTCTGTTGATTACGTGGTCTTGGCTGCACGTGTGACTCAATGACAGATCGATGATCACGATGCCAATAGCCAAGCCCGTAATGCTCTTTTCTCATGCTTGAGCATGACGGAGTTTGATCGCGTTTCTCACCTCGCTACGGCTCGGGAGATTTGGGCATCCCTCATGCGTTTCCATGAGGGAACCTCTCAAGTCAAAACCCGTCTCTACGAGTCGCACAAGCGAGAGTATGACAACTTTCAACATATGCCTGGCGAGAGCATAGAGAGTTTATTCGCTCGCTTTCAGGTGATTGTCAACAGGATGAGGGCTAACAAGGAGTTGTTGCCTTTTGACGATCATGAGAGAGCTTTGAAGCTTTTGCATACTCTTGATCGGTCGGTGTGGGACTCAAAGGTCCAGGCGATCATCGAATCGCCTAACTATGAGACTCTCACATGCGACGAGCTCTTTAGCAAGCTCAAGTCCGGTGAGATCGATGCCATGGCGAGGGCTTCTTATGAAAATCCTTCTGGCCCGTCGATGGCTTTGCTTTCTGGCTCTTCTGCTAACCCCTCTGGAGGCTTTGCTTTGTCTTCACTTCTTTCTGTCACAGAGGAGCAGCTTGAGTTCATGGGGGATGACGAGTTGGCCATGCTCGCCAACCGGTTCTCGCGGTTCCACAACAACCGCATGAACCGGTCGCGGAACCGTCCTGATTATAAGAGCTCAAGTACCGTCTTAGTCAAATCTTTCTGACATCGACTCGTACTTGAACCCATATAACCCCGGTAGTCCGGAAATCTCGAAGGATTTCATCATCGTACAACATACAGGATCACATCGTTCAAGTATTACATACGTAAGGAGACAACACAGATAAACGAAATCGAATTTAAACATCAGAGTGCAAAATTAAAACAGAGTTATTACAATACTGAGTTTCAAAGTGCGGAAGCTTAAATAAGTTTTGAAACACGACCACCACACATGTGGCCCAAATAAAACATTGTTTGATAACTTAACCCAACACAACTCACTCCTCATTTTTCAGGTAGTGTGCCAATAGGAGTCTCAATCCGGCAAAAGAGAAGGGGAAGCTTCTTGACGACCCTGCCCTGGGCCTACTCCTCATCACCCTCCACCGGGTAGAGGCAGTGCTTACAATAGCCATAATACACCTGGCCATCTGCAACAAACGGGATAAACCCTGAGTACCAGAATGTACTCAGCTAGACTTACCCTTCCAACTGAAACTAAAGACACCAAGGGTATGCAAGGCTTTTGGTGGAGCTGGGATCTTTGGTTGCGAAAAGCTCAGTATTAAGAGAAGGATTATTTAATAATATTGATGAGCTGTCAATTTTAGACCTACCTGTTTATCTAGGTTTTGCACCTGAAATAATACATCCACTTGAGTCTAACAAGTAATAATATAACCATATCCAGGTGACTTATCCATATTTTAGTTGAACCTTTAAACATCACATAGAGTTGTATCGTGGTGAAGCTCGCCATAGTTTCCCACTAACCGGGGGAGACGACGACTCGAATCGAATTCCAAACCAGTGAAAGACCTTTAATACCAACCCACATTTTCCGCGTCGGGTCCATGCAATAGGTAACCGCTCGATGCTTGTTCGTGGTGGTAATCGTCGCGGTTGAAGCACAGACCGCCCAATTGGAACCTGGCGATGGCCATTTGAGGCAGATCACATTTCCACACTACAGGGCGCGACTCGGGTTGATTCTGGCCCGAACAGCGTCTAACTGGCTTTGGGGTCGATGATTACAGCACCGACATATCCCTAAGTAAAAGGGCGCGTTCAAAAATGAACGAGGGCCAACATCGATACAAACCTACACGATCCAACGGACGGACTGCCCCCAAGTTCCAACTTGGTGCCTTGCCTTCCAATTGACCGTATTTCATTACTATTTAGGTTCTTTTCCACGATAGCAAATATAGCCAACCGTGGTCCGGTAAATACCCATCCGGGGTATTACGGAAACATCCTTAACTACAACTTTTATTAAGCAGGCTAAGCAATTCTACATTATAAACACTAACAGGATAACAAGGCAGGTAATAATCAATAATCAAGGAATAGTAATGCAGCAAGTAGGATTCAATCAACTCCTATACCTAATGCATCATAGTATAAAAGTACTCAAGTATATTAATTGTAAAAGATGGGAGACTTAGAATGCTCCGGGGCTTGCCTTGGGCAAAGACTGAGACCTCGTGAGCGGGGCACTCAGACAGGTTAGCTTCCGGCGTGGTGTCGACTTCCTCGGTCCTGGGCAGCTCCGGTATCTCCTGCTCGTCGTTTACTTCCGGCTCCTGGTCGGTCTCCGGGACTGTCGATCCTATTGCATGCGGTGCATAATAATTAAGTAATAATGTGGGGTGCGAGATATGGTGTATGAAATGCAAACATTTTCTGGCAATCCAACAAAGCCAACTTGTTGAACCACTTTTGATATTGAGGAAAAACACTTAATTACCACATAAAAGAAACTATTAATTTAACCATTTTTGATTTATTAAATCAAAAGGGACTCAGGTTTGAACTGCAAGTGCATTTTTCTGAACTCAAAAAAATTCACAAAAAATCCAGAAGGTAACTGATACTAACTGGACTTCACTGCCCAAATTCCAGTGAGAGATAAAATACAGAACAGCAGGTACAAAAAGATGAAATAAAATGCTCAAAAGGGTGCTTTGAACTAACTTCCCACATGAAAAGTGTCAAACAGCAGGTTTCATATTTTTCCTAGCTTCACCTATTCATAGCCATTCTACTGTAGAAAACTCACTGCCTAAGTATGAACATATCAACCTACACAAAATAAACAAGTTTGTTCCCAAAATAAACCATTTGAACTACAACCTTGCTCGAAAAGGGGTGACATGCTCATTTTCATATTTTTTCCAGGTTCTATTCCACATTTCATATTTATCAAGGAAGTTTCATGAACAGAAACATTATATTCTTTTCTACATGAATTTTCCAAGAAAAGCACAGAAAAGCACATTTGTACAGTGACTTCACATTTTTCCATATACAACCTATGCTTAACATTTTTCCTAACTGGAACATTACACACAGAAACTACATAAATTTTCCCATATTTTATTTTTACATATGAAACACCTTAACACTTATTACAAGAAAATAGCCAAAAAGGACTTTAAACCCTAACAAACACTTTTTCTACACGAACAGTGCCTCATCCATTTTTCACAGGTACTTAAGATGATAAGAAGCCTTCACAAATTTTGTCATGAATTAACTCGACAAGAAAGCATATAAATTCATTTATCTCAACAAAAGCTCCTAAACTGAAATAAATAAAAACAGTAATAAAAACTTTCACCAAAAATACTTTCATATTTTTCCATGATAGATCTACTCATGAGAAAACTACCAAAACTGAAAGCACCTCATTTGGACTTTTAAATCGTGCTACACAAAAATAACAAGCTTTTCTGGAAATTAAAACAAAAAGGAAAAATATTTGAAAACTCCCGGCCCATACTGCGCAGACTCGGTCTATGGACCATGGGTGGCTGACGCGTGGGGCCGCGTGGTCAACGGGGGCCCAGCAGTCAGTGAGGGCGGATCAGGGGAAGGGTTTGACCGGGGTTTTCTCGCCGGCGGCGAGGTCGCCGGCGGTAAGGTGGTGCTCGGCGTGATCCCCACGATGAGGCGAACCGAGTGGTGGTGATGGTTGGGCTAGCGCATGGCCGTAGCTCACCGGCGGCGAGCGATGGCGGACGACGGCGGCGGAAGAGCTCGGCTACGCCGTTTCCGGCGGTCGCCGGCCAAATTAACGGGGGCGATAGCTTATGTGAACCCTAGGAAGGCTACTAGAAGGGTTGGTTCGGCCGGTGAAGCTCCGGTGGAGCTCGACCACGTGCGCGTCCATGGCGCTCGGTCGGGCAAGAGTCGGAGGCTAGAGGGCGGTAGGGACCTCGCGGAGGTGTGTTCTCACCTTGCCTTGGCCTGACGAAGCTTGATGGCGAAGGAGGTAGGTGGCGAAGCTCGGGATGGTGCGGAACAGGTTCGGGCTCCGGGTGGCGCTGATGGCGACCGCGGTGGTGCTTCTCGAGTTCCGGTGTTGGTGAAGCTCGACGGATGGCGCGGAGGTGTGCACCGCGTGGTCTGGGTGATGGCGGAGTGTTGGCCGGAGTTAATCGGCCGGCGGTGGCTCGGTTAGGGCGGAACGGTGGTGCGGGCTTTTGGTGCCGAACGGTGGCGAGCAGTGAAGTGCTCGACGCGTTCGTGGGAGAGGAGAGGGAGAGGGAGAGGGAGCAGGCGGTGTGTGCGAATGAGTGAGCGAGCGAGGGAGCGAAGGGAGGTGCTCGGGTTTTGCTCGGCGGAGCGAGCGGACGACCGGACATGGCGGGGGCCACGGCGGCGCGGCGGGCGAGGCAGGGCGCGGTCAGCGAGGGGCTCGGCAGGCGAGGCATGTGCGGAGAGGGTGAGGGAGATCGCTGGCGTGCTCTGGTGGAAGAAGATCGCGCGCGGAGTGGCCGGGATGGATTCGCGGAGTGACCGGCGTAAGGCGCGGCGAGCGGTCGCCTGCGGCGCGGCGCGAGCGGGAGCGGAGCGGCGCGCGCGCGAGCGGGCCGGCGCGGCGGGAGCGGGCCGAAAGGCCGGTTGGGCCGGAAATGGGGCGCGGGAGAAAAAGGTTTTCCTTTTTCTTTTTCCAAATTCTTTTCAAACTTTGACCATCCAAAAACAGTTTCAAAAACTCCAAACTAGGCTTTGACCCAAAAATAAAAGTTGCTCAAAATAATTTTCTCTACAATTTTCATTTAAGACACTTTTTCTGAAAATCAATTTTACAACCTCCAAATAAATAAAGCCAAATCTTAAGTTATAAGTCATTTTATTCTCACATTTTTATTTGTCAAACCATTTTGAACTAGGTCAAAGTATCAATATGAAAAGAGTTATTCCTATTATTCTCTATTTTATAAAATTATTTGCCAAGACAGAAATCTATTTAAACCATCAAGTCCAATAGAGGTCAAAAATCCAAATAAATAAACCAAGGACAAGAAGCACTTACGTGCACATGAAATGATGCAATGCATTGCTTATGGGTTTTAGTAGCTAAATGCAGTTCCAAATGCAGTGCTTGACACTGGAGTGTCACAACCCTTCCCCCCTTAAAGAAATCTCGTCCCGAGATTTTGAGTTACGTACCACTTCTTAACAAAAGCGGGGTAATTTACGCGCAAGTATTCTTCGGTTTCCCAAGTTGCATCATTGGGTCCGTGATTGCTCCACAGAATCTTGTAAGTCTTCACTGTTCGGTTTCGAGTCTCTCGCGTCTTGGTATCCAATATCTCCTGTGGTTGCTCATAGTATTCCAGATCTGATCTAATAGCAACATCTGGGATCTGAACTTCTTCTTGTTCCGGGACTCGAAGACACTTTTTCAACTGGGATACATGAAACACGGGGAACACTGCGCTCATCTCTGGGGGTAACTGCACTTCATAGGCTACTTCTCCCTTTTTGGCGATGATTTGATATGGTCCCACATATCGGGGTGCTAGCTTTTTCCTAATTCCAAAACGTTGGACCTTTCTCATGGGCGAGACCTTAAGGTAAACATAATCTCCTACTTGGAATTCCAGGGGTCTCCTTCGTGTATCAGCATAACTTTTCTGTCATGACTGCGCTGCCCTGATATGTTTTTGCACTGTTTGTACAATCTCTTCAGCATCCTTTACATAATCTGACCCGTAAAATCCTCGATCTCCTGATTCAACCCAATTTACCGGGGTTCTGCATCTTCGTCCATATAAAACTTCAAACGGTGCCATCTTTATACTTTCCTGATAGCTATTGTTATATGAAAACTCAGCGAGGGGTAACCACTTTTCCCATGATTCTCCCGAGGATAAAACACAAGCTCTGAGGATATCTTCCAAAATTTGATTCACTCTTTCCGTCTGCCCTGCGGTTTGTGGGTGATAAGCGGAACTTCTTACTAACTTAGTCCCTAGCTCCTTGTGCAACTGTTCCCAAAAACGTGCTATGAATTGGGGTCCTCTATCAGAAACAATCCTTTTTGGAACTCCATGTAACCTCAAGATGTTCTGAATGTACAGGTCTGCATACTGGTGGGGTCAGTGTGTAGTCTTGACTGGTATGAAGTGAGCCACTTTGGATAACCGATCCACGATAACCCAGATAGAATCATGTCCTTTTTGGGTAGTGGGAAGACCTGTGATGAAATCCATACTAATCTCTTCCCATTTCCATTCTGGGATTGACAAAGGTTGTAACAATTTGGCAGGTCTCAGGTGTATAGCTTTTATCCTGCAACAAGTATCGCACTTCGCGACATAAGCTGCAACTTCTTTCTTCATCTTTGACCACCAATACCTTGTTCTCAGATCTTGGTACATTTTACTCCTTCCTAGATGGATAGACAACTTTGAATTATGGGCTTCCTTCAGAATTCTTTCTTTCAGCTCCGGGTTCTCGAGAACAACCAACCTTTGATTATACCATAAAATTCCTTGTTCATCTGTTCTGAAGTTCAATGAACTACTGATTTCCAACCTCTTCTTGATCTGGCAGATCTCTTCATCGGTCTTTTGTCCTTCAATGATGTCACTTTCTAGAGTACACTGTAAGGTGATATTATTCAGCATAACGGGGTGCATGAGGTTGAATCCATCTTCCAACAATGGTTGTAAGGAGTTGCAATGAGTCTTGCGACTCAAGGCATCTGCTACAACATTCGCTTTTCCGGGGTGGTAATGCACTTCTAGGTTGTAATCCTTAATCAACTCTAACCATCTCCTCTGCCTCATATTCAACTCTGGCTGGGTGAAGATATACTTCAGACTTTTGTGGTCTGTATACACATGACAAAGGTTACCCATAAGATAATGCCTCCATATCTTAAGTGCGTGTACTACGGCTGCTAATTCCAAATCATGAGTCGGGTAGTTCTCTTCATGTGGTCGTAACTGGCGCGAAGCATATGCTATAACTCTTCCATTTTGCATAAGTACACACCCAAGTCCAATCTTGGATGCGTCACAAAACACATCAAAAGGTTCCTCCAAATCTGGTTGAGCCAAAACTGGCGCCGAAGTCAACAAGGTTCGCAGAGTGCGAAATGCTGCCTCACACTCTGGAGTCCATTCAAACTTTTTGTTTTTCTGAGTTAGACGAGTCATCAGTTTTGCGATCCTTGAGAAATCCGGAATGAACCGACGGTAGTATCCGGCCAATCCTAGAAAGCTACGTACTTCATGTACGTTAGTGGGTGCTTGCCAATCCATAACTTCCTGTACTTTCGTGGGATCCACAGAAATTCCTTCCTCTGAAAGGACGTGTCCGAGAAAGGGTACTTTCTTCAACCAAAACTCACACTTGCTAAACTTAGCATACAACTTGTGCTCTCGAAGTCGAGCTAAGACGACTCGTAGATGTTTAGCATGATCCTTTTCATTTTCAGAGTATACCAAAATGTCATCAATAAACACCACAACAAACTTATCCAACTCAGGCATGAAGACGGAATTCATCAGATACATAAAATGTGCCAGCGCATTTGTCAGTCCAAAAGACATAACTAGATACTCATAGAGTCCATATCTGGTGGAGAAAGCTATTTTTGGTATATCCTCTCTTCTAATCTTGATTTGGTGGTAACCTGACCTCAAATCGATCTTGGAGAACACTTTTGCCTTTGATAACTGATCGAATAAGACGTCAATTCGGGGTAAGGGATATTTGTTCTTCATAGTTACTGCGTTCAGAGGTCTATAGTCCACACACATCCTTAAGGTTTTGTCCTTCTTTTTCACGAAGATGGCGGGACATCCCCAAGGTGATGAACTAGGGTGTATCAAACCCTTATCCAAGAGCTCTTGTAACTGAGTCTTGAGCTCTGCTAACTCGTTAGTCGGCATCCTATACGGCCTCCGAGAAATGGGTGCCGTTCATGGGATCAACTCTATAGCAAACTCCACATCCCTATCCGGTGGTAGTCCTGGGAACTCATCAGGGAAAACATCGGGAAACTCACACACTATCGGGATCTCAACTATCTGTTTTGCTGTGATATTGAACAACACTCCTATCTCATGGGGGTTTCAGGGTAACTTAAAACAGATGGAAGACTCATTCTGAGGGCTCACCAGGGATACCACTCATTCTGCAATATCCAGATTAACCTTCCAACGTTTCATCCATCCCATCCCTAAGATGACATCCAAACCTATCCCGGAAATTACGATAAGATCCACAGATACCTTTTTATCCTCAAAAGTGATTTCCATTTCCTTAGCCATGATACGGGCAAAAAGAACAGCCCCTGCTGAACTTATCTGATAACTCCTATCCAATTCTACCAACTTAGGGTTACTTCTCATAACAAAATTCTCACTTATGAAAGAATGCGATGCTCCAGAATCAAATAACACAACTGCAGGGTATTGGTTAACAAGAAACGTACCGGCGGTGACAGGTTCTCCTTCTGGCACTTCTTCAACATTGGTATAATGCACATGGCCTGTGCGAGGTGGAGGCTGGGTGTACTGCTTCTTTGGTCGAGGGCATTGACGTGATAGGTGTCCGGTCTGACCGCAGTTGTAGCACGGTCCGATCACGTACGGGGTCTTGGCACCTCCTGAACCTCCTGCCTTTGCTTTGTTCTGCATCATGGGAGCGGTGTAGGGCTTCTGGAAACTCGGGCGGGAGCGGTTGTTCG
This sequence comes from Coix lacryma-jobi var. lacryma-jobi, assembly GCA_009763385.1. NCBI lineage: Eukaryota > Viridiplantae > Streptophyta > Magnoliopsida > Poales > Poaceae > Coix > Coix lacryma-jobi. The sequence goes on from CM019826.1 coordinate 44,228,002, forward strand.
TTATCTTCCTCTGTGGGGGACGGAATCTTGCTCCTGCAACTGGCGGGCGATACAAGGTGCGTGCTCCGAAAGGGGTCCTCTGTTGAGACGAACCTCCTTCGTTTGCACGACGGCGGTTTTCTGTCGCCAGCCTGCTGTCATTAGCCTCTTGGTTCAGGCAGTCGCTGACAAAGTCACTGAAGGTGGTACGGTGACTGTTTCCCATCTTGGAGAGCATGGTGGCACTCATGCCACGCTTGAAACTTGCGATCTTCTTGGCTTCGGTGTTGACGAAATCTGGAGCATAGCGAGACAGGTTATTGAAGCTATGGAGGTATTTGGACATTGACCTGGTTCCTTGGGATAGCCTCATAAACTCTGTGACCTTCATTTCCATCAAACCACTAGGGATGTAGTGGTTGCGCATAGCAGTAGAAAACTGGTCCCAAGTGACCGGTGCATTAGCTGGCAGGGATGCGCGGTACTGGGACCACCATAGACCTGCGGGTCCTTCCAACATGTGTGCGGCATACTCCGCCTTAAGCTCTTCAGTCAAGCGAAGCAGGCGGAACTTCTGGGTGATGGAGTTTAGCCACTCATCTGCTTCAAGCAGTTCGGTGACTTCCTTGAATACAGAGGGACGAGTGTCCAAGAAGTCACAGTATGAACTGTACTGGTTAGGCTCTGGGCCTTGACGCTGTTGATGCGGCTGCACAATGTTGTTAGCGATGTTGCGGAGGGTGGCCTCCATATGCCTCTGCATTTCCTCCATGTTCCTCTGACTGCCCAGAAATTGACCGAAAAACGCTTCTAGCGTCATCGGTGCCTGTGGGGGTGGTGGCAGATTCTCCTCCTGTCCAGACCCCTGTCCACGTTGGCTGCGAGTGTGTGCCAGCATCTGCATATCCCATTAATAAGCAATCATTAGGTGATGTCACATTGATCATGAATAAATACTGCGTTGTACATAATTCGAAAATGTAGCACACGACCAAGTATAAGTACTCATTTCCATACAACATCACAGAATAATTGCTTGAAATTAGACATGCAAACGACGGATTTCCATAAAAGGTGCCAGATCAAAGTCTGGACTTTGTCCAAAAGACATACATAAAATGATACATCTTAAACTTAAAACCAACACATGTCCGGATTACAACGTCAGCGAGCATGCTCAAGCTATACAAAAGAAAACGACTCCTAGCGAAACTAACGCTCAGGCATCTCCTGCGGCGGATGCAGTGTCCTCTTCATCGGCGTCCATCATCGGCTCGTCGGCGTGGTCCTCATTGTCTAAAGAAGGCTCTGGACCAAGCACTATCCCGTGCTGGGGCTCCTGGGTCTTATCTGCAGGGGCCTCGTCAGCTGCGGGGGCGGCGGCCTCCTGCGCGGCGTGATGCATCTGGTGAACTGCCTCATGGAGCTGGTCGATGTAGGCCTGCTGGTGATGTATCTGCTGTATCAGTTGACGTGCGCCTTCTCTGAGCTGATCAAGCGCTGTGCGGGCCTCGTCCCACTGTAGGGATGCCGTCAGGTACATCTGCTCGGCGAGGGTCCTGGCGGTGGTCTCTGCACCTGCGGCGGCACGTGCATCATCACGCTCGAGAGTGATCTGGTGAATCTTCTCCTGAAGCCGGGCTACCTCAGCATCAAACTCTTCCTGCAGCTTCCTCTTGCTCTGGTAGGTGGCGGTGAGGGTGAAGGACACGCTCTCAAGGCTACGCTCCAAACTCTCACATACACCCACCAAAGCTCCGGTGGCGCTCATCGCAGATGTCTCACAGTAGAACCTCTCCTCGGGACTCCCGGTCAAGACTGACTCCAAAGTCTGCCCCCAGCGCAATGGAAAAGGTGATCCGCGAGGGAACACTCCTGCCATAGCACTAGCAAGGTCGGCGGGAAAATGGGCGATGATATCCTTCAGCACTAGGTACGCTGCCCTGTTAGCTCCATCCTTGGCACAACTGCCCCTGCTGATCTCTGTCCACCCTGTCCAGTGGGGTTTGGCAGGCAAGGCCTTGACCTTGATCTGCACCATCACCAATGAATCCTGCCCATAGATCTCCTTCTGCCACGAGTACCTGGGCTCCTGTCCCTCCTCATAGCCCATGGCCTGCAGAATCCTCCATAAGATGGTCGGCAACGCGAAGTAGGTCAAAAACGTCTTCCTGGTCAACTTGGTGGCCAAGCGGTGGCGTGGAACTCCTCTACCTCCGGTGGCCTTGCGAGCAGTCAACTTAGTCCGGGCCATCTGTAGAAATAAAAGGGTTTCGAACTCGCGTGAGACGCATATTAAGTTGGCAAATTTTATAGAAAAGGGACAACTTTTAAATAAGGGAAGGTAATGTAAATGCAAGAATGTAAACATGATGCATGATCGTACTTACGTTCTCACTCACTAATAGTGACTCGTAAGTCCTAACGTTCTAGTCGGTGGCAAGAATGATCTCTCATGCGTTATCTACTCGTTCTACTCGATCACGTAGTTAGTGTACCTGCAGAAGATTCATTTCAGCCCGAAGCAAATCCCTATGGTAAAAATATCGGAGTATGGGCTCTTATGCACGAATACATAGAAGCCAACACTAAACACCATGCAGCAATCCAGAAAACATACCCCAAAACATTGATACCCTCGTATGTGTTTGCGTGGAGCTCGCACATAGTTGGTATAAGAACTCTCACCTAGACCGACGGTTGGACGGTCATGCTCTCATATCTTACAAAATCATTTTATGCATGTTTTAGCGATCGACGCATTCTCTTTTCCCTCGAGAATGGACCAGCAAATAAAGATCCAGCATGAAGCAAAACCCTGAACCCTGTTAGCAGTTAAGCCACCTGATTCCTAGTATAGGCTTAAGGACGAGACTAGGCACACTTAGTAATTGAAAATAGTTTTGAAAATAGTTTTGAATACCCAATTTAGTTCGGAAATAGCTCCTGTCGGATGCAGTAACTTGAACCATGCTTTGATACCAGCTGTCGCAGAACCGTCCTGATTATAAGAGCTCAACTACCGTCTTAGTCAAATCTGTCTGACATCGACTCGTACTTGAACCCATATAACCCCGGTAGTCCGGAAATCTCGAAGGATTTCATCATCGTACAACATACAGGATCGCATCGTTCAAGTATTACATTCGTAAGGAGACAACACAGATAAACGAAACCGAATTTAAACATCAGAGTGCGAAATTAAAACAGAGTTATTACAATACTGAGTTTCAAAGTGCGGAAGCTTAAATAAGTTTTGAAACACGATCACCACACATGTGGCCCAAATAAAACATTGTTTGATAACTTAACCGAACACAACTCACTCCTCCTTTTTCAGGTAGTGTGCCACTAGGAGTCTCAATCCGGCAAAAGAGAAGGGGAAGCTTCTTGACGACCCTGCCCTGGGCCTACTCCTCAGCACCCTCCACCGGGTAGAGGCAGTGCTTACAATAGCCATAATACACCTGGCCATCTGCAACAAACGGGATAAACCCTGAGTACGGGAATGTACTCAGCTAGACTTACCCGTCCAACTGAAACTAAAGACACCAAGGGTATGCAAGGCTTTTGGTGGAGCTGGGATCTTTGGTTGCGAAAAGCTCAGTATTAAGAGAAGGATTATTTAATAATATTGATGAGCTGTCAATTTTAGACCTACCTCTTTATCTAGGTTTTGCACCTGAACTAATACATCCACTTGAGTCTAACAAGCAATAATATAACCATATCCAGTTGACTTATCCATATTTTAGTTGAACCTTTAAACATCACATGGAGTTGTATCGTGGTGAAGCTCGCCATAGTTTCCCACTAACCGGGGGAGACGACGACTCGAATCGAATTCCAAACCAGTGAAAGACCTTTAATACCAACCCACATTTTCCGCGTCGGGTCCATGCAATAGGTAACCGCTCGATGCTTGTTCGTGGTGGTAATCGTCGCGGTTGAAGCACAGACCGCCCAATTGGAACCTGGCGATGGCCATTTGAGGCAGATCACATTTCCACACTACAGGGCGCGACTCGGGTTGATTCTGGCCCGAACAGCGTCTAACTGGCTTTGGGGTCGATGATTACAGCACCGACATATCCCTAAGTAAAAGGGCGCGTTCAAAAATGAACGAGGGCCAACATCGATACAAACCTACACGATCCAACGGACGGACTGCCCCCAAGTTCCAACTTGGTGCCTTGCCTTCCAATTGACCGTATTTCATTACTATTTAGGTTCTTTTCCACGATAGCAAATATAGCCAACCGTGGTCCGGTAAATACCCATCCGGGGTATTACGGAAACATCCTTAACTACAACTTTTATTAAGCAGGCTAAGCAATTCTACATTATAAACACTAACAGGATAACAAGGCAGGTAATAATCAATAATCAAGGAATGGTAATGCAGCAAGTAGGATTCAATCAACTCCTATACCTAATGCATCATAGTATAAAAGTACTCAAGTATATTAATTGTAAAAGATGGGAGACTTAGAATGCTCCGGGGCTTGCCTTGGGCAAAGACTGAGACCTCGTGAGCGGGGCACTCAGACAGGTTAGCTTCCGGTGTGGTGTCGACTTCCTCGGTCCTGGGCAGCTCCGGTATCTCCTGCTCGTCGTTTACTTCCGGCTCCTGGTCGGTCTCCAGGACTGTCGATCCTATTGCATGCGGTGCATAATAATTAAGTAATAATGTGGGGTGCGAGATATGGTGTATGAAATGCAAACATTTTCTGGCAATCCAACAAAGCCAACTTGTTGAACCACTTTTGATATTGAGGAAAAACACTTAATTACCACATAAAAGAAACTATTAATTTAACCATTTTTCATTTATTAAATCAAAAGGGACTCAGGTTTGAACTGCAAGTGCATTTTTCTGAACTCAGAAAAATCCACAAAAAATCCAGAAGGTAACTGATACTAACTGGACTTCACTGCCCAAATTCCAGTGAGAGATAAAATATAGAAAAATAGGTACAAAAAGATGAAATAAAATGCTCAAAAGGGTGCTTTGAACTAACTTCCCACATGAAAAGTGTCAAACAGCAGATTTCATATTTTTCCTAGCTTCACCTATTCATAGCCATTCTACTGTAGAAAACTCACTGCCTAAGTATGAACATATCAACCTACACAAAATAAACAAGTTTGTTCCCAAAATAAACCATTTGAACTACAACCCTGCTGGAAAAGGGGTGACATGCTCATTTTCATATTTTTTCCAGGTTCTATTCCACATTTCATATTTATCAAGGAAGTTTCATGAACAGAAACATTATATTCTTTTCTACATGAATTTTCCAAGAAAAGCACAGAAAAGCACATTTGTACAGTGACTTCACATTTTTCCATATACAACCTATGCTTAACATTTTTCCTAACTGGAACATTACACACAAAGACTACATAAATTTTCCCATATTTTATTTTTACATATGAAACACCTTAACACTTATTACAAGAAAATAGCCAAAAAGGACTTTAAACCCTAACAAACACTTTTTCTACACAAACAGTGCCTCATCCATTTTTCACAGGTACTTAAGATGATAAGAAGCCTTCACAAATTTTGTCATGAATTAACTCGACAAGAAAGCATATAAATTCATTTATCTCAACAAAAGCTCCTAAACTGAAATAAATAAAAACAGTAATAAAAACTTTCACCAAAAATACTTTCATATTTTTCCATGATAGATCTACTCATGAGAAAACTACCAAAACTGAAAGCACCTCATTTGGACTTTTAAATCGTGCTACACAAAAATAACAAGCTTTTCTGGAAATTAAAACAAAAAGGAAAAATATTTGAAAACTCCCGGCCCATACTGCGCAGACTCGGTCTATGGACCATGGGTGGCTGACGCGTGGGGCCGCGTGGTCAACGGGGCCCAGCAGTCAGTGAGGGCGGAGCAGGGGAAGGGTTTGACCGGGGTTTTCTCGCCGGCGGCGAGGTCGCCGGCGGTAAGGTGGTGCTCGGCGTGATCCCCACGACGAGGCAAACCGAGTGGTGGTGATGGTTGGGCTAGCGCATGGCCGTAGCTCGCCGGCGGCGAGCGATGGCAGACGACGGCGGCGGAAGAGCTCGGCTACGCCGTTTCCGGCGGTCGCCGGCCAAATTAACGGGGGCGATAGCTTATGTGAACCCTAGGAAGGCTACTAGAAGGGTTGGTTCGGCCGGTGAAGCTCCGGTGGAGCTCGACCATGTGCGCGGCCATGGCGGCGTCCATGGCGCTCGGTCGGGCAAGAGTGGGAGGCTAGAGGGCGGTAGAGACCTCGCGGAGGTGTGTTCTCACCTTGCCTTGGCGTGACGAAGCTTGATGGCGAAGGAGGTAGGTGGCGAAGCTCGGGATGGTGCGGAACAGGTTCGGGCTCCGGGCGGCGCTGATGGCGACCGCAGCGGCGCTTCGAGTTCCGGTGTCGATGAAGCTCGGCGGATGGCGCGGAGGTGCGCACCGCGTGGTCTGGGTGATGGCTGAGTGTTGGCCGGAGTTAATCAGCCGGCGGTGGCTCGGTTAGGGCGGAACAGTGGTGCGGGCTTTTGGTGCCGAACGGTGGCGAGCAGTGAAGTGCTCGACGCGTTCGTGGGAGAGGGAGCAGGCGGTGTGTGCGAATGAGTGAGCGAGCGAGGGAGCGAAGGGAGGTGCTCGGGTTTTGCTCGAAGGAGCAAGCGGACGGCCGGACGTGGCGGGGGCCACGGCGGCGCGGCGGGCGAGGCTGGGCGCGGTCAGCGAGGGGCTCGGCAGGCGAGGCACGCGCGGAGAGGGTGAGGGTGATCGCTGGCGTGCTCCGGTGGAAGAAGATCGCGTGCGGAGTGGCCGGGATGGATTCGCGGCAGAGGCAGGCTGCCACGCGGCAAGCCGGCCGGCGTACGGCGCGGCGAGCGGTCGCGTGCGGCGCGGCGCGGTCAGGAGCGGAGCGGCGCGCGCGCGAGCGCGAGCGGGCCGGCGCGGCGGGAGCGGGCCGAAAGGCCGGTTGGGCCGGAAATGGGGCTCGGGAGAAAAAGGTTTTTCTTTTTCTAAAATCTTTTCGAACTTTGACCATCAAAAAACAGTTTCAAAAACTCCAAACTTGGCTTTGACCCAAAAATAAAAGTTGCTCAAAATAATTTTCTCTACAACTTTCATATAAGACACTTTTTCTGAAAATCATTTTTACAACCTCCAAATAAATAAAGCCAAATCTTGAGTTATAAGTCATTTTATTCTCACATTTTTATTTGTCAAACCATTTTGAACTAGGTCAAAGTATCAATATGAAAAGAGTTATTCCCATTATTCTCTATTTTATAAAATTATTTGCCAAGACAGAAATCCATTTAAACCATCAAGTCCAATAGAGGTCAAAAATCCAAATAAATAAACCAAGGACAAGAAGCACTTACGTGCACATGAAATGATGCAATGCATTGCTTATGGGTTTTAGTAGCTAAATGCAGTTCCTAATGCAGTGCTGGACACTGGAGTATCACAGAACCGTCACCGCGGAGGAGGACGCTTGGGATGCTTCGAGTGCGGCGACCCCAACCACTTCATCGCCAATTGCCTGAAGTAGAACAAGCAAGTCTTCGGCAAGGCGGATCATGGGCACAAGTACGACTCTGGCAAGCGCAAGGAGAAGTACGTCCCCGCGAAGCACAAGCGGAAGGGCGGCTTCGACAAAGAGTACATCAAGACGAAGTACTTGGAGAAGGCCCAGGCTGAGCAGCGTGCGTTCTTCGCCACGCCCAGCGACGTCGATGACTCGGATGACGACTCCGCTGCCTCAAGCGACGACGAGTCCGAGAAGAAGAGGATCGAGGACAAGCTGAACGGCCTCTGCTTCTTCGCCGACGACGAGGGCTTCTGCACCATGGCCCTCGGCAAGGAGGTCGATGGCGAGCTGGAGGAGACTCCTCGGAACGACGACGACGACGACGATGACATCTCCCAGGTATCTCAGACCCCCGATGAGCTTTCTGCTGAGGTCGAGAAACTTAGTGCCGCTCTCCTTAGTCAAGACAAGTTGCTTAGGCGTGCTGCTAGAGAGCGTAAGGAGTTTAGGCAGAAGTGGGAGGATACGGTGAAGGAACTTGTACCGATGAGGAGTGTGAGATGTGCTCCATGCACATGACTGACCTTCTCACTTTGAGAGGTAAGTATGTTGCGTTGGTAGGATAGGTGGATGAGCTGAAGGCTAGATCCTCGCTGTTGGGTGCGTGCAAGTCATGTGCTGGCTTGTAAACCGAGTTGGCAGAGAAGAATGCCAAGATTGTGTCTCTTGAGAAGGCCAGCTCGGGTAGCACTTGTGTGACTAGGTGCGTTCTTTGTGAGGGTTTGGAGATGGAGATCGCGAACGTGAAGCATGGCAAGATGCAAACCGAGGAGGAAAACATATACCTTCGGACCATCTTGTCATGGGTGTCTAGTGGTGAGCCGCAGCTTGGGATGATGATCTCCTAGTTCAAGCGTGCTGCTGGAGGTCCTGGTGTAGGTTTTGCTCCGGGTGTTGATGTTTCGTCTTTTGGGAAGATTGGAGAGTCGAGTGGTCTGAACCCATGTGAGAAGCCCAACTCCACCACTAATCCCAAACTTACCAAGATTCCACCCAAAGAGCCTGTCAAGCCTAACACCAAGGATGGGGTGTTTGTTGAACCTCCGAGAGCTCCACCCAAGAAACAGTCGTGCGCTCCTAAACCAAACCACCTCAAGAACAAGCTGGACACAATGCCACCCATCCAGGAGGAGCTTATGCCACAGAAGGGCAAAGTGATCCACACCGACTACCGTGAGTACCAACAACCCCCTATGAGAGTGGTGAGGTACCATTGTGAGCACTGTGGGAGAGATGGACACTTGAGTGAGTTTTGCTTTCGGTGCAAGAGAGAGGCGCGCCGTGCAAAGGAGATGAACAACCCGGACATGTACCATCCTTTCCATGATGTACATGTGCCGAACGTTCAGAGGCGTGCTGCGAGGCCTAGATGTCCTAAACCTCAAGTTCCTAGGCCTAGGCCGCGAGGAGGACGTGCCCGGCGGGAGCCTGCAGTTGTGGGCTATGGACCCCGTGGCGGTGGCTTTGTAGTTGAACGTTTTCCCCCACCGCGTTTTGAGTATCGCGATGGACGCTCATCCCTTAGCGGACCACTTTTTCCTCAACGTGGTGATCGCTCTTCCCGTAGACGTGCTAGGAATGGTTTTTCTACTAACCGTTCTTTTGAGCAGCCGACCCAACACTGGTATTCTTCCTACTTCACTAACCCCAGTGTTGGACCGTATGCTCACCCTATGTCTTTTTATTGATGTAGGTAAAACGATTGGAGAACGTTTGGTTGGTGGATTCTGGGTGTTCGAGGCACATGACCGGAAATGCCAAGTGGTTCTCCAGTCTTAGTCCGGTCGCCGGAAAGGAGTTCATCACCTTCGGCGATAACAGCAAAGGTAAGGTATTGTGTCGTGGGTCGGTGCGAGTTAATGAGCACTTTGTGTTGCGCGATGTTGCTCTTGGGTCTAACTTCCATTTTAAACTTCTTTCTGTTTCACAACTTTTTGATGATGACTATGAGATTCGTTTTAAACCGAATCTCAGTCGCATTTTGGATCCTCAGGGCAATCTTGTATGTTTGATTTCGCCCTTTGGAAAAATCTTTCGTGCGAATTTCTCGGAGTCGTTTGGAATTTCTCGTTGTCTTTTGGTTGGACCTTCCTCCTCTGATCTTTGGAAGTGGCATAGGAGACTAGGTCACCTGAGCTTCGACTTGCTTGCAAGACTTAGCTCACTTGGCTTAATCCGAGGATTGCCCAAGTTGTCCATGGAGAAGGATCTTGTTTGCCATTCTTGTAGACATGGGAAGATGGTAGCCGCTCCCCACCATCCAGTGACTCAGGTCATGACCAAGCGCCCTGGAGAGCTTTTACACATGGACCTTGTTGGTCCGACTCGGGTGACCTCGGTTGGGGGGAAGTGGTATGTGCTTGTTGTTGTTGTTGATGACTTTTCGAGATATTCGTGGGTCTTCTTTTTATCTGAGAAGACCGAGACTTTCTCCTTTGCTCGCAATCTGATTTTGCGTCTTCAAAATGAGTTCCCTATGAACTCAATGCGAGCAATTCGGAGTGATAATGGTTCCGAATTCAAGAATTCGGATTTTGAGAAGTTTTGTAACTCTTTGGGTTTGGAGCATCAGTTTTCTTCTCCCTGCACACCACCACAAAATGGTGTTGTAGAGAGGAAGAATCGGACCCTTGTAGAGATGGCCAGGACGATGCTCGATGAGCATAGGACTCCTAGGCGATATTGGGCCGAAGCTATGAGCACTTCATACTATATTTCCAATCGCATTTTTCTCCGAGCTTTCTTGAAAAAGACTTCTTATGAGTTTTGTTTTGGAAAACTCCCCAAGGTGAGTTATTTTAGAGTTTTTGGTTGCCACTGTTTTATACTCAAGAAAGGCAACCTGGACAAATTTGAGTCTCGTTCTTCCGACGGTGTATTTTTGGGTTATGGCACTCATACTCGTGCATATCGTGTACTTAACCTTGATACTAACCGAGTCATGGAGACATCAGATGTCACCTTCGACGAGACCATGGTTTGTCCTTCTTCTCATTTTGAGCGTGCAGGTGATCATGAGGTTGGAGAACCTCTTTTTGATGATGAGGACGAAGGTGCTGAAGGGATGGATGACCCAGCATCTCCTCCACCTGCCGTGCCGCAAGGAGCGGCTTCTACCACGACTCATGGCCCAGACCCTTCTTCCTCTACCACATGGGGGCCGTGGGATCCGCCACCTTGAGCGGTACCGTTTGTACCCGAGGAGGCACCAGCTGTTGTTGAGGCGGAGGCTACATCAGCTCGGGAGGCACCACGACACATCCAGCGCCAACACCCGCCTCAGCATATGATCGGCAGCATCGGCGAACGTGTCACTCAGTCAAGGTCACAACAAATCTCTAACTTTGCTCATTCTGCATTTGTTGCTGATTTTGAACCCCGAGATATTGGACACGCTTTATCTGATCCGGATTGGGTCAATGTCATGCATGAGGAGTTGGAAAATTTTGAAAGAAATCAGGTTTGGGTTCTTGTTTCACTACAGTATGACACCCCCTTTTGCAACACATATATGCGTTGCTAAAAGTATATATATGTATTGGTAAGGTCTATACCAACGCATTATTATGTGTTGCCAAATGTGGCGTTGCAAGTGTCTATTGTAACACTTACATATGTGTTGGTAACACTTACAAATAACTGTTGCAAAGTTGCAACGGATATTGATGGACTATAGCAACGCTTATATGTGTTTGTACTGACTACAGACAAATGATTCTATACTTCATTGCTACATATAGATTTGGATTGTTGCAACACACGTACCAGAGTAATAAATCATCTGATGAACATTGATACTGGAAATAATCCATTTGCAATATAATTAAAAAAATTAGAGATCATCTCACATGAGAAATAAAACTCGTAGTCATATATTAAGAAGCAATTGTTGCATTACAAAGAGTATACCATCTAAAAAATCTACATTACAGTGAGTACCATCCACAAAATCCATGACATATTTTTGTTCACAATATTCATATGAGAATAAAATATATAAAATATAAAGAATCCAGCAACAATGCCACCAAGCACCAACCATCCATTCATCTCGAGTTCCTGTTTCATCAATCCTGCAAAGAAAAAACATAAAAATATATTAACTATAGAAGCGTTTGTATACAATACTCTCAAGAAAACATCCGAACATTTCAAACTTTTTAGATGTTATATGTGAAATTCACAACATTATCAAAAAAACTAGTTCCAATAGAAATAAAGAAACAGGATTTGAATCAGGTCTCATAAATTGTATTGTAAAGTCATGACTAGTTTAATCATGTCCTAGTATTTTTGGAAAAGCGTTAGGGACTAATCTTTTAATAATTTGGTCAAACTTGTTTTTCTCTGAAGAATAAACATAATATCTTCAATGCCAACCACCACTGCGCCTCTGTAGATTCAGAACAAAAGTTTAGAAGATATTCCTATTCTGAAGTTAAGAAAATGGAATAACCAAATTACTAAATCAAAAGAAATTACAGGTTTTCTCTATTTCCTTTCCATCAAAGATGCCTAGAGGTAAGACTGCCAAACTGTTCAGCATAATCTCTGCAAAGTAGTTAGGTAGCGGTGACTCTAATCTGCTACTCCATCATGTGAATTCCACTATAAGATGTTCCCGCAATTAGCCCACCTGCACATCATATTTTCTAATAAACAAATAAATTAATTGGGAATGAATGAAACAAAAATATCAAGATTATTAGAAAGATAATTTCACAAGAAAGACGGCAGCAACGTTAACCAGATGAATCAAATAAAATGAGAAGGGTGCAGTTAACAAGATCAATATGGGGTTTTGTGTTGTAGTAATAAAACAATTGAACCGTTCTAAATCCCATAGCACACACCTGTCCGACATGAAGAATATAGCATATCTGTAATTATCACGGGAAGAATATACCAGATAAATAAATGGCTTAGGACAAACTAAAAGCCTGTAGTTACAAGGCTAATAGATTATCTGAACAGTCCAATCATGCCATAGCAGATAAATAAATCCTATTATTTAAGAGGCATTTATGCAAGCATGTCATATAACAAGTGTATGTACGTGCATACCTTTTCTTCAATTATCCACACCTTCACGTGGTAATCATATGATTTTCTGAGCTATTTGCCTTGCCTACAGAATTTATTCTGACCGGAACAAAAAAATGATGGGGTTCAGATAAATGGAAGACTCAAACAATTTCTTCTGACTGATATTTTTCTTAGATTCCAAATATAACATGACTTGTTTGATAATCTTCAAGTATCCATATCACAGAAATTAGTGAACAGACTATTGTGCAAGTAAAAGAAAAATCAAAAGAACAAGTTTGAACAGATTGTTGTGCTGATAAAACAAGAATAAGAAGAGGGGAGATTAGACGTGACCTTGCAGATCAGGGGGAGCAACGTCAGGTTGCTGATAGAGTCCAATATGAGAGACGATTTGGCTATGGTTCCCGTGGCTACCACCATTATCTACCCACTGTAGGTGCAGGTCAACACACCAGAAATTGACGCATTCCAACGACGTGATTGTATTAAAAAATATTGAACCAATAAGCTTCCGTTCAGTTGATGGAGTGGAAGGGAAGATCATACCTGTTGCTCGTCTTCACAAGGAGATGGAGCCTTGGTCTAGGTTGGATCGAATACCATACCACATAGGTTGTGATATCCTCCATCAGATCCCATTGCCGCCTCCTTGTGCATTCTTGTGCATGCTCATAGCCGCCGGATCTGAAGGCACTAGAGTCTGGAGGAAGATATCAGAGAGAGGGGAAGATTGTATGGATCGACAGATGACACCAGCGCTACGTCGGCGGCCGCCGCCTATCGAATAGATGAACACATGGATACCCTTGATGTATGATTTCTCTAAAGGGCAGTTGCATTATCTGTGTTCGTGGGCTGCGTAGGTTAGGTTATTAGGTGACTGGGTGGGGACATTGGGGGTGGGAGTGGGATATGTATGCCATCAATAGCAACAGATCTTATTTCTGTTGGTAGCCATTCGTTGGTAGAGGGGTGTTCGTATTGTTTCTTTTCCTCCTGACTGTCATCCTGTTGGGACAAAATGGGTTTTCAAAAACAAACAAGGAGAGGATGGCCATGTTGTGAGAAACAAGGCCATGCTAGTAGCCGAGGGGTATAGTCAGAAGGAGGGGATAGACTATGAGGAGACTTTTGCTCCTGTAGCTCATTTGGAGGCAATTAGGATACTCTTGACTTTTGCTGCATCCAAAGGTTTTAAACTTTTTCAAATGGATGTCAAGAGTGCCTTCTTAAATGGCTACATAGAAGAAGAGGTGTATGTGAGACAACCCCCCAGTTTCGAAAATCCCAAGTTTCCAAACCATGTCTTTAAACTTCACAAAGCTTTGTATGGTTTGAAACAAGCCCCTAGAGCCTGGTATGATAGGTTGGAAACCTTTTTACTTGCTAAGGGTTTTGAAATGGGATGTGTGGATAAAACGCTTTTTCTCCTCAAGCAAGGCAATGATACTCTCTTGGTCCATATTTACGTGGATGATATCATTTTCGGTGGTTCTTCTCACGCTTTGGTTGCCAACTTTGCAGACACTATGAGCAGGGAGTTTGAGATGAGCATGATGGGCGAGTTGACGTTTTTCCTCGGGTTGCAAATCAAGCAATCCCGGGAAGGGACGTTCGTGCACCAGGGTAAGTATACCAAGGACATCTTGAAGAAGTTCGATATGGGTGAGGCCAAGCCTCTTCCAACACCCATGTCGACCACGACGGCCCTGGATGCGGATGTGGATGGAGAAGCAGTGGACCAGAAGGAGTACCGGAGTATGATCGGGTCGCTGCTGTACCGGACGGCGACACGCCCGGACATTCAGTTCGCGGTGTGTCTTTGCGCGCGATTTCAGTCGTCGCCGCGCACCTCGCACCGTCAGGCAATCAAGCGCATTATGTGGTACTTATCCTTCACTCCAGAATTTGGGATTTGGTATTCTGCTTCCTCCACCCTCTCCCTTTGCTGTTATTCTGATGCCAAATTTGCTAGTTGTCGCATTGATCGCAAGTCCACTTCTGGGACTTGCCAGTTTATTGGTTCTTCTCTTGTTTCGTGGTCTTCTCGCAAGCAGTCTAGTGTTGCCCAGTCTACCACTGAGGCTGAGTATGTTGCTGTGGCTAGCTGCTGTTCCCAGTTACTCTAGATGATGGACACTTTGCGTGATTTTGGTCTGAGCTTTTCTCGCGTTCCTTTGCTTTGTGACAACACGAGTGCGATTAGCGTTGCTAAGAACCCCGTGCTGCACTCTAAGACCAAACACATTGATGTGCGCTTTCATTTTCTGCGAGACCACTATGAGAAGGGTGATATCGACCTTCACCATGTCGATACTCATCATCAGTTGGCTGATATTTTCACCAAGCCTTTGGACCAATCAACTTTTGCTAGGTTGAGAGGTGAGCTTGGTGTGTGTTTCCCCTTTTAGTTGGGGGAAACATTTTGGTTCGTGTGTCATAGACTGACTCTTTTTCCTTCTTTTGGTTTCTTCATGCATCTTTCATGTCATCTTGCATATTTTCATACAGAGCTTCATTTATATAATCCTTAGAATGTGACTATGCTCTGTTTAATGTATGCTCCGATGCTATTTACTGATGCTTGTAGCTTATGCTCTTTCTGATCACTGATACATGTTGTGAGCTGAGCTATTTTCTGAATGGTGAATTTTGCTTAATGAACATAAAACTTGAAAAATGTTCACCATTGAGATATGCAACTAGCATGTGTTGGGATCACTTGTGTTTTTCATATATGCTAGGTTGCTATGTCTCTAGTTCTGAGTCATTCACTTGCTTGGCCTGTTCATATTCTGTTTTAATTTTGAACCAAGTTAAGTGAATTGGAAAGATCAAGATGGGATTGCTTGTCAGCACATCACAGTTTCGAGACTGTTTCTCACTACACTTTGAGTTAAACTTGAGCTGTGTAGTGTATGACCGAAACTGTTGCTTTAAGCTTCTAATTGCTTCTGCATAGGCTTCACACAGTTGAAAAGTTAGGCAATGACAAGCTTTCAACCTCTCGCACTCACATGCTGAAATTTAAACTTGTGTAATTTAACCGCTGCAACTCCGATAAAATTTGAATACACAAGTCTATGTTTCATTCTATAGCATGATGCTTGAACCTTGCTAGGGGTAGTTCACCTTGTATACATGTTTAGCACTTGTTTGACTTCCTGTCTATCCATGTTTAGTGCTATTTTGATGGTGACTACCTTTTTGGCTAAAAACTGCTCACTTTGCTCACATGTTCATATTTCGTATTTGGTGATCAGTTTGAGCCTTTGCTAGCATTTTGTGCTTATTATTGAGTCATCGGATCAGCACTTTGTCAAGCATCTTCATATTCTATCGATTATATTTCTGAAGCTGCTAACTTGCATTTTGACTCATACGCATTTGGAGGGAGAGTTCTTCTGTCAAGGGGCAAAAATTTGGTTGATAGTGCATCTTCAACTAAGGGGGAGTGTTGACACCAGATTTTTGCACGCACGAGGATATGACAAGTGGACCCAGCCAGCAGTGGGGAAAAGATTTCGGCAAGCGATCAGGCGGCTGTTTGGTCCTCGGAGTTTCGGCAAATGCCTGTGCGGTCAGCTATCTTGCAAAACGGTGACTCTACTCGAGAAACAAATATGGCAAGTAAAGCCGACTTACACGAGAAAACACGTGACGGTGAAGGACACCGAGAAGAATAGGAATAGAATTTGTATCTTCCCAAAGTTTCATTATGTAAGTCGTAATCATCTAGGACTCATGTTTCGTCCAGGGTATAAATATAAGCCCTCGACCATTGTAAAATTGTTCACAACCATATCAATACAAACCGGCCCGGTGCCACCTTCGAGTCCTTAGTCGTGTCGTCGACTTCTTCGAGAGGAATCATCGATCCGTCGACCTCCGTAAGTACCGGCAACCTTGTTATCATGTCTAGTATCATGCGGTGGATTTAGATATGATGCAAGTAGTCTCGTATGTTAAGCTTAGTATCGTGCGGCGGATTTAAGCTTATGACGGGAAGTTTTTGCTTATGCCTTGTATCGTGCGGCGGATTAAGTCATGAGTAAAAATAGTTATCGGCTCTATTAGATTTGGCAGATCCAATAGATTCATTAAGTTATCATGTGTTATATGTTTTATTTATTTAATTCTTGTAACACTCTTTTGCCCAATCTAGATTGATCTTTGTTCGGCCTTGTCGCACGAGTTTGCTTGTGCTCTCTTTTAATCATAAGATCATGATGGCCGAATCTACTCTCAATCTAGATTGTCACATGTTGTGGGTTCATGCACGTCAATCATGGTTAGGCTTTGATGAAACTAGGTATCGTGCGGCAGATGCAGGTTTTAGATTAGTTTAATCGTGCTTGCTTGTTTGTTCCTTCTTCATGGACCCCAATTCGGCTGGTTTGCCAATTTTGGTTAAGCTTACACGAGTAATGAGCTTTTATAGATCTGTTCAAATATATGCATGCTTTTAGCTTGTTATAATTAGATTGTATCATGCGGTGGATTAATCTAATTATAAGAAGTGGTGTAGACTTATAGCAAGTGGTATCATGCGGTGGATTAGCTTTGCTTGAGTTTATACCTGACCGGTTTATGAAGACTAAACGTGCGGCAGATTAGTTGGATTAGCCTATGCATGTGTTATTTGAAGAGATCTATATTTGCAAGTTACCTATTTATAATATCTTTAATTTGTTCAAGCATGTCTTTCTTTACATATGCATTCGGCAGTTAATATACTTTACATACTCTGTTCTCATACTAGCCGAATGACTTTATAAACTTGCTCTGACAGACAGCTTCTATAGCTGTGTGCCATCGTGATTGGCTTTCAAAGCCGTACATATGGAACTGTCTGGTTTTATCCGGCATGTTCCAAAGGTATTCTCATAGTTTTTCTCCCTTGTTGGTTTTCAGGTCAAACCGACTGGCACGTCTCCGGGTTCAGCACATTCCGGGCACCCGATTGAAGCTAGCTTTTCGGCTTGCTGTGTTCTTGGCGTGAGGTGTCACGTTTTGCGTCAACACACTTTTTGGCACGCCCAGTGGGACCACTCTATTTCAAGATGCCTGAGATCAGTGACGATCAGGTTCTGGATGTGACCATGGATGATTTATCGCCAGAGATGAAAAGTTTAGTACAACAGACTTGTGATGAACTTCAGAGCAAGTGCCTGATGACTTTCTCCAAAAACAAGAGCGGCAAAGTCTTCCAGAAGCAACCGTTCCCAAGGATTCTTCCTCACCACCAACCTGAGCCATTCGACGGCACTGAAGAGGAAGCTATCCAAAAGATGACCGGAGTAATGTACAAAGCTGTATCAGAAGCCATGACCAATCATCAGTCAGCTTTCTTGAATACCTTTCGTGCGCTGTCATGGTTAGCATTTTTGGTCCAGCAGCGGATAAACGCTTTGAAGAAGCTGCTGGTCCAATGCAAGGACCGCTGTTGTTCCCGGTACCTCAACGTCGAAGGATTGCCGAAGAGGGAGGAGCTGGCCCAAGCACAGGTGGGATGGTTCCTCATGAGACACAACAACCTCCCCAAACTTATGGCCAGGTCACGTTCGGTACCACAGAGAGTGTTCCTCAATCTGCTTCCAAAGTGTCTCCTGCAGCGAACAGGATACAAAGGAATATGTTTGGAGATGGATATCAGGAGTTCATCGATTATAGCTCAATTAATGCTCTTCCAAATCCAGGCTACAAGAGTTCAGCAGGACTACATCCTGGGGGGCAAGCACAAGCGGCTCCTGATTCGAGTATTGATCTCATCATGCATAGGATGGCTGATATGATGCAGAATCAATTCGGCCTAAAGCCAAAGAATCAGTCATATGCTTACAAGTCCCCTTACCCAGAATGGTACAATCGAGTAGCACTTCCTCCAACGGTAAAGCCTCCTAATGATTTCACCAAGTTTTCGGGTCAAGATGACACCAGCACTGTAGAGCACATCAGCCGATACTTGATGCAACTTGGAGAGGCATCTACAGATAAAGCTTGGAGGATTCGATACTTCCCATTGTCGTTAACAGGACCAGCCTTCTCGTGGTTCACTTCTCTGCCAGCAAATTCTATCAATACATGGGCAGAGCTGGAGCGGAAGTTCCACTCATATTTCTTTACGGGTACCAGTGAGAAGAAGTTGGTCGATCTCATGAGCCTAAGGATGAAACCTGGCGAGATGCCACAAGAATATCTGCGTCGATTCAGGGAAACCAAGAATCTTTGCTATTCTCTGAATTTGCCGGATGACCAATTGTCGGGGATATCCATAGCTGGCATGTTGCCGAGTATCAAAGAGAAACTATTCGGCATTAAGTTTGATGACTTCAGGCAGTTATCACAAAGGTTGGCAACGATGAGTAGTCAAGCCTAGGGGTTCAAGAGGAATAATCAATTCCAGAAGGGTGATGTGGCTGCCGAGATGTATCAGGCTTTCTTGGAAGAAGCAACTGAGTACGATGATGAAGATGAAATAGCTGCAACCGAGATAGTCTGGGCTAAAGAGCCGACTCAAGTCAACCAGCGATGGCTGAGGCAACAAAAAGGTACTTATGACTTTGATGTTTCCAAGTCAGATAAATTATTTGAGTACCTGTTGAAGGAAGGACGCATCAAGTTGCCGGAAGGTCATCCTATGCTGTATCCTGAAGGGGTCAAGGACAAGAAGTATTGTGGTTTCCATAATACTAGATCCCACTCCATAAATGATTACCGAGTGTTCAGAGTGCGGATCCAGAAAGCTATCCAGGACGGGTATCTGAGGTTTGATGGAAAGATGAAAGTTGATGATAGCCCTTCTGGACAGAATACTGTGTCCTTCTCTGTTAATATGGTCAATGTAGCTAACCCCAGGGGCAAGAACAAGATAAAAGTATTGAACTCTGATAGAGCGAGGGAAGCTGGTGCCGTTGACCCTGATCGGCAGATTACAAATAAAGAGCTTCAGCAAAGGGTTCGGTTCCAAAATAGCCGAACTGAGACGGGAGAAACTTCCAGACCCAGGGTCACAACGCGTATTCTGTTGAATAAATGGCGTCGAGAATAGGAACGGTACCAGAAGCAGAGACTTTATGAAGAACAGAAGTTCCTGGAGAAACAACGAGGGTACGAAGAAGAGATGTACCGAGAAGAACGAGAAGATATGAGGGAGCAAGAACAGTCTCATTGGGAATGCTCGTTCTTCCAGTATTGTTGGAACGAAGGCTTGAAGCTGCCTGTTAAGAACAACTGCCCTGAGTGCAGTAATCAGTACTCCGAGTATAGGCAGTCTCGAGTCAACCGCTGTTCTGTCCATGAAAGGCTTGGGGCACGAATCCCTGAGGACAATCGGCGCTTAAAAATTAATAATTCTGAAAATCGGCAGGGAAGAGGATTTGCCGATCAAAGGTGGGCTCGCACTGAAGAAGAAAAATATCGCGAGTATGTCTGGCAGAGAGGACGGTGGTGTCCACCGGGATTAAGGAAAAGCCAAAAGAGGAGAGTGCAGCGTTTGAGGAACAGAGAGTTAGAGCAAGCAGGTGCCAAGACAAAACAAGTTTGGCGTCCTAAAGAGAAGCCGGATGGAGGTGATCGTTCGGCTGATACATGTATGGCGTTCTTTCTCCCATCAGAGTTCATAGCTCCCGAAGGTCAAGATGTCCAAGACGAAGTGTATTCATATTTTGATGAAGATGAATTTCAAGACTTGTTAGCTCATCTCATCTTAGCTCAGCGTGCAGTGTTTGATAAGCCAGCTAAGCATCGACACCTAAGGCCATTATATATGAGAGGCTATGTTAATGGCAAGCCATTGACCAAGATGTTCATTGATGTAGGGGCTGCTATAAATATCATGTCATATAGTACCTTCAGAAAACTTGGGATGGTAAGTGAGGACTTATTGAAGACTGACATGGTGCTGAGGGACTTTGCCGTTAATTCTTCTGACACACGGGGGGCAGTTCATGTTGAGTTGACGATCGGATCCAAGACTTTGATTACTACCTTCTTCGTCATTGATGGCAAGGGGGCATACAGTTTGCTATTAGGAAGAGATTGGATACATGCAAACTGCTGTGTGCCGTCAACTATGCATCAATTCCTCATCCAGTGGATTGGAGATGACATCGAAATTGTCCATGCTGATGATTCGGCGAGTGTTGCTAATGCAGAGCCCGTCTATTGGGAATATGATAGTGTCGAGTGCTTTTCTAGAAGAGCTTGGGAAGCAGGTCCTGTGAATGTTTTTGACAAGGACCAACAGCCGATTCAAACGATCGGCTCTTAGAGTAATTTTTAAATAATCCAACTGATGGTAATGGAGAAGAATTAAGACCAAGTTTCATGTCGGCTGACAAGGAATAAAGTATTGATGATGAAGCCGAAATAGGACCAATGTGTGCCAAGTTTGGGTCTCGAGCGTTTGAAAAATTCTGTTTATTTCTCCATTACCGAAGCTCAAAGAAGATCAAGAATTCACGAGAGGTGACGTATAATAGAAGGTCTTGGTAAAATTGAAAAAAATGTATGAAGGCACTTCCATAACTTGGTGATCGTTTCAAGTTGTACGTGGCGGCCGATAGCCTTGTAATGGGATCGGCCCTTATTTTAAGTTTAAAGGAAAAGATGAGTAGCGTCTAGCTTTAGCCGAAAATGTTAGACCCAGAGAAGGGTATTCGGCTGTAAAGAAATTTTGTTCATATGTGCGTCACTCGTGGACTAAGCTTCGGCACCACTTGTTGAAAGCCGAACGCATGGTAGTCGTATGTGGAACGGATTCAAGAATATTTGTATACAGCTGATGTAAAGCATCGCCTTTAGCACAAAAAATGTTCCAAGAAATTCAAGTTATAGCCGGTATTTTTTATATCGCCTTTAATACAAGAATATTCGTGACCCTGGTGACCCTAGCATTTTCCAAGTTAGCAGGTTTATCGGGGGAAGAGAAAGGTGAAGTGCAGTAAGTAAGATGCCGAGCGACATGACATGTCAAAGAACGAGATTTAATCGGCTAAGATGACGTCATGCGTTCGGGAAACATTTTCTCTGAAAGGATATTGCAATCAGGAAAATCACTAAGAGATGAAAATGGAATTATTCAGAGAAGAACAAGTTTCATCTGTTACAAGCTTCATCTGTCCTGATACAAACTACCCTTGGAATAATTTGTTCAGAACAGACTGTGGGTCAATGGTTTCAGCAATGGCAGCGACATGATCATTGTAATCTTTGATACCTTCCATTTCATCCAGGTATCCGTCTGCGGAGCCCACTGGTAGAAAGGAGTAGTCTTCTTTGGTTGAAGAACTTATTGCCGCTAGCCCAAGGGGAACCCCAGCATGCACACCTTGGATGACGGCCTGATCTATGCGACTGTTCACAGCATCAAGACGAGCTTCAGCTGAATCTCCATAAGCATTCACCTTAATGGCAATTTTGTTCACTGTCGTTTTCAGATGGTCATTCTCTGCAGAAAGGGCTAGCGAGAAGAAGGGATGCGTCAGGCAGGGCAAGCTCAACCAGGAGGAAGGACCAAGACTCTGCTAACATGTAATGATGCTGTAGAGCTGTTTCCGTTGGTCTGCCCATTCAGCTTCCTCAATGTCATGCTTCTTGAATACATCTTCTAGTTCCTTCTAGGCTTTATCCCTTTCCTCACAGCACCGAAGAGCGTCCAAACAGGTCTGCTGGAGTGAATCATCAGGCTCAGAATTTGGTGGCTTGGGAAAAGGTTAAAAGAAGATATTGGATTTACCATTTCTAGAGGAGGAACCCCGAGCTTGACTGGAAGAAGACCTCACTCTGAAAGGGAGGTGGACAGCGAATCAGAGATAGACAGGCGAGAAAAGCTACCGCAAGGGGGCAAGAAAATCGGTTTTTACCCATAATGCCGGTGAGTTGATGCTTGGTTTCTTCCTGCTTCGTCTCCAATAGGATGCCTGCTATGGTATGTTGCCTACCATTGGTGGAAAGCTTGGGCGAAGGATGTTTTTCTCTGGCTTGAGCTAAAAACCGAGAAGTGGAGAACTTACAAATCAAACTGTTTGATTGGGGTTAAGAGTGACGGCCTGCACGAGGTCATATTTATAGGACTATGGTTTGCACACTGGAAATCAAGCATCAAGATAGAGTTTTTCATAGTTTATGGGCCGTTATTGGGCCAGGATGGATTTTTGATGATTAAAGAAGGTCATGACTCCAGAATCGGGAAGCCGATATGATTCGGTTAAGAGTTGTTCAGTTTTGGCTAATTGGGAATTCATGTTATCGTTTGGCACTGAGGATAGAAAGCTGAAAACAGAGAAGTCCTTTAAAAAATACTATCCTGATGTCATCATGGGTCGGAAAAATTGGAGAAGACTGAAAACTTTGGATCTAAAGTAATCAGTTGCAGCGATTACTTGCAGGACAGAGATGATTAGCATGATTATCAATAATAGCCGATGTAATATGCATCGTCGCTGGGGTAAAGATAAAATTAATAACCGATGCGCGAAACATGACACATATTGATCTCGAAGGATCAGTCACAGATTGATTTTGGAAGATCGGATCAGAAAACTTCTTATTTACAAAAGAGGGAACAGATTACAGTGACAGTAATCAATTCGTCCAATCCATCCTATGCCTAATAGGGAGGAAGTGATCGAAAGAATCGGCCAGGTCTGTTCCGGCATCCTTCATATCATCCACAGAGTGTTCTACTCTATCTTCTAGTTCTTGCTCGCAGACATCAAATCTGCGGTAGTCAGTGCCAGAATGTATCCTCACAGCGTTGAAAGCAAGTGTTGCACCGTACCCCATGCCGGCCCTAGAGATGATGGGGAGGATTCGGTTAACCTCATTCACCCGCTTCAGAGGCGTCGTACCCACTACATCAGCCGTAACAGCGAGCTTGGTGACGGCAGCTTCAAGGGCGTGGAGTTTGGCTGCCAGAGCTAAAAGGAGGAAGAATGAATAAAGGCAAAAAAAGAGAATAAGGAAAGAAATAAAAAAATATAAATACTTACCGATGGCTCATTCCTGAGCAACGTCACGCTCTCGAGAGATTCGGGTAATCTCCCGATCCTTTCCCTCCATATCAAATTGAAGATCTGCAAGCTTCTGAGTCATGTCTTCAGGGAGGTCATCACCGGTTCTCCTGAAGGAAGCAACGATGTAAAACTATTGCTTCATTTTTGGAGCAATTAAGAGAAGGAAGAAAGGAGCAACCTCTTCTTAGAGGTGCTGGAAGCACCGAGCTCAGAGCTGTGTCGGCTCGCTATGGAAGACATCCTCTAGATTGGAACGAATGTTGAACAGGAGGAAAAGAGGGTTTTTTGAGTCAAAGCAGGGGAGTTCGGGATGCACAAGTCAAAACAAAGTGAAGGGAGATTTTAAAGGATCCCAAGAGGTGCATCGGGAGATGAATCGGTGGGCGAAGTAATTATGACATGCAAGATTTCTACAGAGGTGGATGTTTCCGGGGATTCCACGTATGTATATGGAGAAAAGGAATTTTGGAACAAATATTTGTCCCAAAATTAGGGGGCATGTGTTGACACCAGATTTTCGCACGCACGAGGATATGACAAATGGACCCAGCCAGCAGTGGGGAAAAGATTTCGGCAAGCGATCAGGCGGCTGTTTGGTCCTCGGAGTTTCGGCAAATGCCTGTGCGGTCGGCTATCTTGCAAAACGGTGACTCTGTTCGAGAAACAAATATGGCAAGTAAAGCCGACTTACACGAGAAAACACGTGACGGTTAAGGACACCGAGAAGAATAGGAATAGAATTTGTATCTTCCCAAAGTTTCATTATGTAAGTCGTAATCATCTAGGACTCATGTTTCGTCCAGGGTATAAATATAAGCCCTCGACCATTGTAAAATTGTTCACAACCATATCAATACAAACCGGCCCGGTGCCACCTTCGAGTCCTTAGTCGTGTCGTCGACTTCTTCGAGAGGAATCATCGATCCGTCGACCTCCGTAAGTACCGGCAACCTTGTTATCATGTCTAGTATCATGCGGTGGATTTAGATATGATGCAAGTAGTCTCGTATGTTAAGCTTAGTATCGTGCGGCGGATTTAAGCTTATGACGGGAAGTTTTTGCTTATGCCTTGTATCGTGCGGCGGATTAAGTCATGAGTAAAAATAGTTATCGGCTCTATTAGATTTGGCAGATCCAATAGATTCATTAAGTTATCATGTGTTATATGTTTTATTTATTTAATTCTTGTAACACTCTTTTGCCCAATCTAGATTGATCTTTGTTCGGCCTTGTCGCACGAGTTTGCTTGTGCTCTCTTTTAATCATAAGATCATGATGGCCGAATCTACTCTCAATCTAGATTGTCACATGTTGTGGGTTCATGCACGTCAATCATGGTTAGGCTTTGATGAAACTAGGTATCGTGCGACAGATGTAGGTTTTAGATTAGTTTAATCGTGCTTGCTTGTTTGTTCCTTCTTCATGGACCCCAATTCGGCTGGTTTGCCAATTTTGGTTAAGCTTACACGAGTAATGAGCTTTTATAGATCTGTTCAAATATATGCATGCTTTTAGCTTGTTATAATTAGATTGTATCATGCGGTGGATTAATCTAATTATAAGAAGTGGTGTAGACTTATAGCAAGTGGTATCATGCGGTGGATTAGCTTTGCTTGAGTTTATACCTGACCGGTTTATGAAGACTAAACGTGCGGCAGATTAGTTGGATTAGCCTATGCATGTGTTATTTGAATAGATCTATATTTGCAAGTTACTTGTTTATAATATCTTTAATTTGTTCAAGCATGTCTTTTTTTACATATGCATTCGGCAGTTAATATACTTTACATACTCTGTTCTCATACTAGCCGAATGACTTTATAAACTTGCTCTGACAGACAACTTCTATAGTTGTGTGCTGTCGTGATTGGCTTTCAAAGCCGTACATATGGAACTGTCTGGTTTTATCCGGCATGTTCCAAAGGTATTCTCATAGTTTTTCTCCCTTGTTGGTTTTCAGGTCAAACCGACTGGCACGTCTCCGGGTTCAGCACATTCCGGGCACCCAATTGAAGCTAGCTTTTCGACTTGCTGTGTGCTTGGCGTGAGGTGTCACGTTTTGCGTCAACAGGGAGAAATTCTCCAAATCATAAGATAAACTAAGGAGGAGATTCCCTAGTTGTGTGCACTATTGGAGGGGGAGCTTGAGTTGGACTTTGCTCGGTTTTTTGAGGTTGTTTGAATCTCCCAATTGGTTCGGAGCTTTTCTGCTAGTTGTGTTGAGCCTCTATGCCTCTGTCTTGAGGGACTAGCATTTTTGGCTTTGTTGTCCAATTGGTTCGGAGCAGTTTTGGTAGCTAGTTGTGTTGAGCCTTTGCCTCTTTCTTGAGGGACTAGCAACCTTGTCTTTATGCTGTTTCAGTTGGTATCGAGTTTTCTCGCTAGCGGTGTTGAGCCTGTTCTACCTCTTCTTGAGGGCTAGCTTTGCTTTGCTTGGTTGCGTCGAGCCGTTGCCCATGTCTTTGGGAACAAAGTTGTGTTGCTCTTTCCACTTGGCCTTCTTTGGTTTTGATATGCTTTTGGGTCATTTGGTCGAGTTCTCTCTTCTTCTTCATTCCTTCTTCTGTTTCATTATGATTTGTGTTGGTAGTTGACAATACACTCATCAAGGGGGAGATTGCGGATACATGGGTGTATGCCGAGTCTCTGAGTGATGAGTGATTGTCAACTGGGATAATGCACATGTTCTTTGGCTTGTGTTGTGCAGGTGTCGAGCACAGATACAGTGATCAAAGGCAAGGTGAAGGTCAAGTAGAGACGTGCCGCGCCGATGGACCGAGAGTGGCGAAGGGCGGACGTGAGGCTTGGACTGAGGGACCGGTGGCCCGAGGATCAGCTGTGGTGGCTGACAGCCTGGGACAGCGACGAGCGAAGACTTGTGGCCAAGCTGTTGCCTGAGTCGAGGACTTGGGGACACGTGTCAGTGGACGGGGTGCATGGGCGGTGCATCCCCTCTATGGCTCGGTTTGGTGGTTGAGCCACAGAAAAACCACTGAGTGGACGGTTTCCAGGTTTGGGCCTCAAAACCTGGGCGCTGATGGTTTTTGAGTTTGGGCCACAAAACTCGGGCTGAGGACGGTTTCCAGGTTTGGGCCTCAAAACCCGGGTGTTGCGGGTTTGCTGAGTTTAGGCCACAAAACTCAGGCCATGGATGGCTGGTTTCCCGGTTTGGGCCTCAAAACCGGGGGTTGGTCGTGAAGGCTGGTTTCCCGGTTTGGGCCTCAAAACCGAGGGCGAAGTCCAGGAAAAGGACGAGCGGAGCGGTGGCGGCACGTGGCGGCAATCGGTGAGGTTGCGTCGAGGCAACGCTACCAGTTGTGCGGGCGTGGCCGTCGGATCACCAGCAACATTGAGTTGGTCCAGAATAACCCTAGGGTTTAGCTGGTTCGCTCTGTAATTAGTGAGGGGTAGAGTAGGAATTAGAATTAGGATAAGTAGAGGGAGACACCCTCCTCCCATTCTATCTCAGCCATTTTGCTCTTTGCGTTCTAGGTTTTCCTGCTCGCCCAATCCCCTGCTGTAGCAACTGAGATCCGCAGAGAACCATACCTCTGTGTACTGGAGATTTTGAGGAAGTGAGACCGTAATCTCACTGTTGTAGCGTGTGGTAGCCACACGGTTGCAGATCGATGACTTGATTCGCGTTTTGTTCGTGTTCTTCGTGTTCTTCGTTTCTCCGCGATTTTTCCGTCACTCGATCTCCCTCTCTATTGCGTCTTTGCGAAATCCGTTTGAATCAACTTGTTCTTTATAGTGAGGAGATCATTTCCACCGAAGGAATTCATCTAACTCCTCACGAACAAGTAGATCAGGTAGATTTCATTTTCGTGGCGCTTTTTCGTTCATACTCCTCCCCTTTCGATTTCCTGGTGATTGAGTTGATTTGAGCGGATGATTTCTTGGGGATAGTCTCCTAACTACCTCGTGATCATCCTCTCCAAGTTTGGGAACGTGGGGTTGAGTTTTGATTCGGATTTGAGAGGTTGTGTGAGAAGGGCGACCGAAATCGCCCTCTCTGTTCATCCGTGGACAGTCCGCCAGGTGAACCGCGGACAGTTCGCGCGTCGGGTTCGAGCCAGACCAGTGGCAGCGAGCCTCAGCCATTTTGGTGAGATTTGACCGGCGGACAGTCCGCCGTAGTTGGTCGCGGACAGTCCGCGAGTCGACCAGGGACCTTCAGCAACCTTGCTGTTTTGTCCATTTGGCCGACGGACAGTCTGGCCCCCAGTCGCGGACAGTCCGCAGTAGGGGCGGACAGTCCTGGACTTCAAGTCCGAACAGTCTGGGAATCGGCTGAAGCCTCTGGTTTAGTGCGTTTGCTCTCCCGGCTTCCTCGGTTGGTTTCCGGAGTTCTCGTTTGGCCCTAGAGTTGACCAAGAGACCTCTCTAGGTATCTTTGCTACTAGTTAGCATCGGTATTTGGAGATCTCTCGACGTAGCCTTCCATCTACGTTCGGGACTTGGTTTTTGAGGGTCGAACTTGTTTCGGTGCTTTTGCCGATTGGTTTGCTATCGCTTTGTGGTGCTCCGCTGTGATCCTAGGGATCATCCACCCTCTTCTAAGGGTCGTGAGCATCACGGTTTCAATCGAAGCTTTTGGGGTTGATTTGTGGGACAAAGGCCAAAGTTTCGAGAGAAATTTTTTGAGCTCTCATTCACCCCCCCTCTGGTCGCCTTGCTATTGCATCCTCGGTCCTTCACCGATGCTCACAGAGCCTCTCTGGAACCTCTCTGCATAGCCATCGTACGCAGGGACTGTAGCGTCCGATGTACACCGTCAGCGTCCGATGTAATGCTGTGCTCGATGCACAGTGTTACGGACGCGTCCGATGTAACCACATCGGTGCGTCTGATGCTTCTGCTGGTGCTGACACGAGCTAGGGTTTGCCATCGGTGCATCCGACGCCTGCGTAGCCAGCGTCTGATGTACCTCCTTGCTTCATTTCTTCATGATTTCTTGCGCCGTCTTGGTTCCATTCTTGTGCCTTGGACTTTGCTTGTTCTTAAGAGTCTTCTACTGAGCTTCTAATGTCTTGCTTGAGGTGTTGATCATCGTATCACCACGTCGCCTAGGTCCAAGTCACATTTGCACCATATTGGACTACAAAACAAACACTTGCAAACACATTAGTCCAATTTGGTTATGTTGTTCATCAAACACCAAAATCCGAACTTAAATGGTCCGAGGTCCATTTTCCTTACAGAAGCCATTAGAATCCTTCTAGCTTTTGCTGCTTTGAAGGGTTTTAAACTGTACCAGATGGATGTCAAGAGTGCTTTCTTGAATAGGTATATAGAGGAAGAGGTCTATGTTAGGCAACCCCCAGGTTTCGAGAGTCCCAAGTTTCCAAACCATGTGTTAAAACTTTCAAAAGCTTTATATGGTTTGAAACAAGCCCTGAGAGCATGGTATGAGCGTTTAAAAACTTTTCTGCTTTCCAAGGGTTTTAAAATGGGACGGGTAGATAAGACTCTGTTTCTCCTCAAGCAAGGCAATGAGACCCTTTTAGTTTAGATTTACGTGAATAATATCATCTTTGGTGGCTCCTCTCACGCACTTGAGAGCAGGAAGTTTGAGATGAGCATGATGGGTGAGTTGACCTTATTTCTCGGGTTGCAAATTAAGCAAACCCGAGACGGGACGTTCATGGATCAAGGCAAATAAACGAAGGACATTCTGAAGAAGTTCAACATGGGTGAGGCCAAGCCTCTCACAACGCCCATGGCGACGACTATTGCAATGGACACGGATGAGGACGGAGATCCCGTGGACTAGAACGAGTACAAGAGCATGATCGGCTCTCTCCTGTACTTGACGGCGACGAGGCCAGACATACACTTCTCAGTGTGTCTGTGCGCTCGTTTTCAGGTGTCCCCTCGGACTTCCCACGAGCAGGCGGTCAAGCGTATCATGAGGTACCTCTGATACACTCCTGAGTTCGGTCTTTGGTACTCTTCTTCTTCGACCCTTTGGCTTTGTGGTTATTCTGAAGGACCGAAGGTGCTACACAAAGGTGACCAGAGGGGGGGGGGGGGTGAATGAGAGCTTCAAATTTCTTTTCAGAAACTTATAGCCATTGTCCCAAGAATCAACCCCAAGTGCAAAACTACAACTTGATAGTGTCCATGACCCTAGATGTACGGTGGATGCTTCCAAAAAGCACAGTGGGACACTAGACAACTCTAGAAGCCCAACACAAAAACCCGAAACCAAATCGGAAGTCGAACGAACGAACTACGAACGAAATAGCGCAGAATTCAGCGTCCGATGTGAATCTGGCGGATGCGTCCGATGTAAAACACGCAGTGAGAAAACCATACTGTATAGCCATCAGACGCTACTACAGTGATAGCTCAGCGTCCGATGCTCAGGCCTCGGAGCGTCCGATGACAACGGAGCGTCCGATGCCTACACCTGTTGCGTCCGATGCGAAAAGAAGGTTTCCAGAACCTCACTGCAACGACGCGTCCGATGTGATGAACACAGCTTCCGATGCCCCCGAAACTGTGCAGTTCTTCCGTGGATTCAACCCGATCTCCTCCGAATCAAAAGCTCTAAGGCTGAGACTTGGTATGAGGAGTTCCAAGGATGTTAGTGAGCTACTCCTAAGAGATCATGGCTTGAACCTAACTCCAAATCGGTGAATCGGAAGAATTAGGAGCAAAGGAGAGAAAAACCGATCCAAAAAGAAAACCAACCGATCTACTTGTTTGTGAGGTTTGAGTTGAATTCCTTCAGTGGAAATGATCCCCTCACAGCAAAGACCAAGTTGGTTCAAATGGTTTTGCAAACGAAGCAACGTAGAGGGAGATCGATCGACGGGAAAACGTGGAGAAAAGATGAACGCGAAGAACAACTCAATAACGCAAATCACAACTACGAATTCCAGCCCAAAATCGTCCCCACGAGGAGACAACGGGAATCCAGTCCCATTTCCGCAAAATCTCCAAGTACACAGAGGTATTGTGCTGCTCTGCGGATCTCAGTAGCTACAATAGAGGAATGGGAAGACAGGAAGCCCTAGAATGAAAATAGCAAATGACTGAGATCGTTGGGAGGTGGGGTGTCTCCCTTCTACTTATCCTAAACATTATTCCCACTCTACCCCTAATAATACAGAGAGCGAACCAGCTAAACCCTAAGGCTATTCTGGACCAGCTCGAAGTAGATGTTGATCCGACGACCACGCCCGCACAACTGGTAGCTTCGCCTCGATGCGACCTTACCCGATGCCGCCATGTGCCGCCACTCGTCCTCCGTCCATTTTCCTGGACCTCCACCCAGTTTTGAGGCTGAAACCGGGAAACCTGTGCACCAGCTGAGTTTTGTGGCCCAAACTCAGAAACCAGCCATCACCCAGGTTTTGAGGCCCAAACCTGGAAACCGTCCTCAGCCCGAGTTTTGAGGCCCAAACTCGGAAACCGACCAGCACCCAGGTTTTGAGGCCCAAACCTAGAAACCATCCAGCCGCCTGAGTTTTGAGGCCCAAACTCGGAAACCGTCCCACCGATGGTTTTTCTAGGGCTCTACCACCAAACCGAAGCCGTAGAGGGATGCACCGCCCGTGCACCCCGTCCACCCGCAAGTCTTCACTTGTCGCTGTCCCAGGCTGTCAGCCACCACGGCTTATGCTCAGGCCACCGGTCCGTCAGTCCAAGCCTTACGTCCGCCCTTCACCGCTCCGGGTCCATCGGCACGACACATCTCTACTTGACCTTCACTTTGCCTTTGATCACCGTATCCGAGCTCGACACCTGCACAACACAAACCAAAGGACATGTGCATCAAACCCGTTGACAATCACTCATCATCACAAGATCCGGATTACACCCATGTATCCGCAATCTCCCCCTTGATGAGTGCATTGTCAACTACCAACACAAATCATATGAAGTAGAAAGAAAGAAGGAAGAAGGAACGAACTAATCCAAATGACAAGAAGCAAAGCAAAGCCAAGAGAAGGTCAAGTGGAATGAGCAAGACAACTTGGTCCCCAAAGACATGGGCAACGGCTCGACGCAACCAAGCAAAGCAAAGTTAGCCCTCAAGAAGAGGCAGAATGGGCTCAACACCGCTAGCGAGAAGGTCGGAGCAAAAGAAGCCAACAACTGAGTAACCCAGCTAGTCCCTCTAGAAAGAGGCAAAGGCTCAACACAACTAGCTCCAAATCAATTGAAAACTCACAAGATGAAAACTCGTCAAGCAAAACGAGCAAGCTCCCCCTGGACACAAACACCCCCTGGATAATGCACATCACCAACTTATCATGATTTGTCAAAATTTCTCCCCCTTATGATTTGTCAAATTTCTCCCCCTTAGTTGATAATGCACAAAGCAAGAAGAAACTCTAAATGAATGCAAAAGCTTCAAAAATATGCTATCCAGAGTGATAAAATGCTCAATTTGCACACGTGAAAAGAAAAGAGCCCTAATGCTAGCATAAGCTCATCATGATCAAATAGCTCAACGAAGATAGCAAAGTAGTTTCAGATTTGAAGATTAAGCACAAGATCAAGCTCACCATAGAAATAACATCTAGTATGAAGGAAGACATGTCATACCCTAGAGCTAATCAAGCCACATAGGTGAACCACCTCATAGCAGGTGTCAATTCAGCAAACCATATACAACTCATTAATGAAGCAATTTATACAAGAGTTATACATGACAATTTACTGCGAGGGGTTGAAAACTCCACAATGCCTTACTTTTCAACCAAGCGAAGCCTAAGTCAAAAGACTATCAGAAGCTTAAGGCAATGGTTTCGGTCATACACTACACTGCTCAAGTTCATCCCAAAAGAGAAGCAGTCTTGTAACAGTGAGGTGTTGTAGTGTAATCCCACCTCGATCTTTTATCTCTTAGCTTGGATTTCAGATTTTAACATTTAAGCATTTCAGAGTATATACAATGGAAGCGATTTAAACTCCAAGCTAGAGACATAGCAACCTAGTATAGCAAAAGTAAGCTCAAGAAAGACATAATCTACTCATACTAGTTGCCAAAGCAAATGGTGAACTGTTTTTAGGTTTTGACAGTTATTACACAAGTTCATCATTGCAATATCATACTTAGCTCATCAAGTTAAGCTACATGATCATAAGGAGCTTAAACTCCATAAACTAAGTATCATACAGGCATGTGAAAACAGAGCAGAGTATCACACTAGACAAGATATGGTTGAAGCTCAAAATGCAAGTATGATATACATATGCAAATGCAGAAAAGTTATGAAAGAACCAAAACTGTACATCATATGATACAACAAAGTGATCCCACATCTAAAATGGGAAACACACACCGAGCTCAACTCTCAACCTAGCAAAGGTTGATTGGTCCAAAGGCTTGGTAAAAATATCGGCCAGCTGATGATGAGTATCAACATGTCTAAGGTCGATATCACCCTTCTCATAATGGTCTCACAGAAAATGAAAGCGCACATCTATGTGTTTGGTCTTAGAATGTAACACGGGGTTCTTAGCAACGCTAATCGCGCTCGTGCTATCACAAAGCAAGGGTACTCGATAAAAGCTCAGACCAAAATCACGCAAAGTGGCCATCATCCACAACAACTGGGAACAACAGCTAGCCGCAGCAACATACTCAGCCTCTATGGTAGACTGGGCGACACTAGACTGCTTGCGAGAAAACCAAGAAACAAGAGAAGAGCCCAAAAACTGACAAGTCCCAGAAGTGGACTTGCGATCAAGTTGGCAACCAGCAAAATCAGAATCAGAGTAACCGCAAAGGGAGAGGGTGGAAGAAGCAGAATACCAAAACCCAAACTCAGGTGTGAAACGAAGGTACCTCATAATGCGCTTAACCGCCTGACGGTGAGAGGTGCGCGGCGACGACTGAAATCGTGCACAAAGATACACCACGAACTGAATGTCCGGGCGTGTCGCCGTCAGGTACAACAACGATCCGATCATACTCCAGTACTCCTTCTGGTCCACGGCTTCTCCCTCCTCGTCCGCATCCAGGGCCGTCGTGGTCGACATGGGTGTTGGAAGAGGCTTGGCCTCACCCATATCGAACTTCTTCACTATGTCCTTAGTGTACTTGCCCTAGTGCACGAACGTCCCTTCTCGGGATTGCTTGATTTGCAACCTGAGAAAGAATGTCAACTCGCCCATCATGCTCATCTCAAATTCCCTGCTCATTGTATCTGCAAACTTGGCAACCAAAGCATGAGAAGAACCACCGAAAATGATATCATCCACGTAAATCTGAACCAAGAGAGTGTCATTGCCTTGCTTGAGGAGAAAAAGAGTTTTGTCAACACATCCCATTTTAAAACCCTTAGCAAGCAAAAAGGTTTTCAACCTATCATACCAGGCTCTATCGGCTTGTTTCAAACCATACAAAGCTTTGTGAAGTTTAAAAACATGGTTTGGAAACTTGGGATTTTCAAAACCGAGGGGTTGTTTCACATACACCTCTTCTTCTATATAGCCATTTAGGAAGGCACTCTTGACATCCATTTGAAAAAGTTTGAAACCCTTGGATGCAGCAAATGCCAAGAGTATCCTAATTGCCTCCAAACGGGCTACGGGAACAAAAGTCTCCTCATAGTCTATCCCCTCCTTCTGACAATACCCCTGGGCTACAAGTCTGGCCTTGTTTCTCACAATGTGGCCATCCTCTCCTTGTTTGTTTTTGAAAACCCATTTTGTCCCAATAGGGTGACACTCAGGAGGAAGTGGAACAAGAACCCAAACCTGATTTCTCTCAAAATTTTCTAACTCCTCATGCATGGCATTTACCCAATCTGGATCAGATAAAACATGTCCAACATCTCAGGGTTCAAAATCAGCAACAAATGCAGAATGAGCAAAGTGAGATATTTGTTGTGACCTTGACCGAGTGACGCGTTTGTTGATGTTGCCGATCATCTATTGAGGAGGGTGTTGGCGCTGAAAGTGTCGTGGCGCCTCCCTAGCTGAAGTGACCTTCCCCTCAATAGTAGCTGGTGCCTCCTCGGGTATAACTCGCAAACCCCAAGGTGGTGGATCGTCCGACCCCCATGTAGTGGAAGAAGATGGGTCGGGGCCACGAACAGTCATGGTCAAAGTCGATCCCAAAGGAACAGCAGGTGGAGGAAGATCTAGATCATCTATCTGTTGAGATACATCCTCCTCATCGTCAAAAAGAGGTTCGCCAACCTCATGATCACCTACATGCTCAAATCTAGAAGGACAATGCATGGTCTCGTCGAAGGTGACATCAGATGTCTCCATGACTCGGTTAGTGTCAAGGTTAAGTACATGATATGCACGAGTATGACTACCATAACCCAAAAAGACACCATCAGAAGAGCGAGACTCAAACTTGTCCAAGTTGCCTTTCTTGAGTATAAAGCAGTGGCAACCAAAAACTCTAAAATAACTCACTTTGGGTTGCTTCCCAAATCGCAACTCATAAGAGGTTTTCTTCAAGAAAGCACAGAGAAAAATGCGATTGGAAATATAGCATGCAGTGTTTATAGCCTCGGCCCAATATCGCCTAGGAGTCCTATGCTCATCGAGCATTGTCCTAGCCATCTCAACAAGGGTCCGATTTTTCCTCTCGACAACACCATTTTGTGGCGGTGTGTAGGGGGATGAAAATTGATGCTCTAAGCCCAAAGAGTAACAAAACTTTTCAAAACTCGAGTTCTTAAACTCGGTACCATTATCGCTACGAATAGCTCTCATCGAGTTCTTAGGAAACTCGTTCTGAAGACGTAAAATCAGATTGCGAGTAAAAGAGAAAGTCTCAGTTTTCTCAGCTAAAAAGAAAACCCATGAATATCTCGAGAAGTCATCAACAACAACAAGCACGTACCACTTACCACCAACCGAGCTCACCCGAGCCGGACCTACAAGGTCCATATGCAAAAGCTCTCCAGGGCGCTTGGTCATAACTTGATTCACTGGATGGTGGGGAGCGGCAACCATTTTCCCATGGCTACAAGAATGACAAACAAGATCGTTCTCCATGTGTAACTTAGGCAATCCTCGGATTAAGCCAAGTGAACTAAGCCTTGCAAGCAAGTCGAAGCTCAAATGACCAAGTCTCCTATGCCATTTCCAAAGATCAAAGGAGGATCCGGCCAACAGACAACGAGAAATGCCAAAAGTCTCTGAGAAATTCGCACGAAAGACTTTCCCAAAGGGCAAAATCAAACACACAAGATTGCCTTGAGGATCCAAAATATGACTGAGATTCGGCTTAAAACGAATCTCATAGTCATCCTTGAAAAGTTGAGAAATAGAAAGAAGGTTAAAATGCAAGTTTGAAACAAGAGTAACATCACGCAACACAAAATGCTCATAGACTCGCACAGAACCACGGGATATTACTTTACCTTTGCTATTATTACCGAAGGTGATAAACTCCTTGTCGGTGACTGGACTAAGACTGGAGAACCACTTGGAGTTTCCGGTCATATGCC
The DNA here is from genome assembly GCA_009763385.1 of Coix lacryma-jobi var. lacryma-jobi. Classification (NCBI taxonomy): domain Eukaryota; kingdom Viridiplantae; phylum Streptophyta; class Magnoliopsida; order Poales; family Poaceae; genus Coix; species Coix lacryma-jobi. The sequence goes on from CM019826.1 coordinate 44,264,078, forward strand.
TTGAGCATCCGGAATCCACCAACCAAACATTTTCCAATCGACTTACCTACATCAATAAAAAGACATAGGATGAGCATACGGTCCAACACTAGGGTGAGTAAAATGGGAAGTGTACCAGTGTTGTTCCGGCTGCTCAAAAGAACGGTTAGTAGAAAAACAATTCCTATCATACCTACGAGGAAAGCGATCACCACGCATAGGAAAGCGTGATCCGCTAAGAGGAAATCGCTCACCGCGATAGTCAAAACGCGGTGGGGGTTAACGCTCAACTACAAAGCCACCGCCACGGGGTCCATAGCCTATAAAACTAGAATCCCGCCGGACAAAACCTCCTTGTGGCCTAGGACCTTGAGGCATTGGACCTCTAGGCCTAGCATTCCTCCTTTGAACATTCAGCACATGTACATCATGGAACGTATAGTACATGTCCATGTTGTTCACCTCCTTTGCACGACGCTCCTCTCTCTTGCACCGAAAGAAAAACTCCGTCAAGTGACCATCTCTCCCACAGTGCTCACAATGGTACCTCACCGCTCTCATAGGGGGTTGTTGGTACTCACGGTATTGGGTGTCGATCACTTGGTTCTTTTGTGGCATGAGCTCCTCTTGGATTGGTGGCATGGTGTCAAGCTTGTTCCTCAAGTGGTTTGGTTTTGGAGCCCATGTTTGTTTCTTGGGTGGAGCTCTTGGAGGTTCCACAAATACTCCATCTTTGGTGTTAGGCTTAAGAGGCTCTTTGGGTGGAATCTTGGTTAGTTTGGGAGTAGTGGTGGAGTTGGGCTTCTCACTTGGCTTAAGACCACTAGACTCACCAATCTTCCCGAAAGAAGTAGCACTCTCCACACCCTGAGCAAAGCCAACACTTGGACCTCCAGCAGCAGGCTTGAATTGGGCAATCATCATGCCAAGATGCGGTTCTCCACTAGAAACCCATGACAAGATGGTCCGAAGGTATGTGTTTTCTTCCTCGGTTTGCATCTTGTCATGCTTCACATTTGTCATCTCCATCTCCAAACCCTCACACAAAGCACATCTAGACACACCAGTGCTACCTCAGTTGGCCTTCTCAAGAAACTCAATCTTGGAATTCTTCTCTGCCAACTCAGATTGCAAGCCCGCACAAGACTTGCACGCACCAAGCAAAGTGGTCCTAGCTCTAAGCTCATCCACCTCTCCAACCAAAGCAACATACTTCCCCTCAAAGTGAGAAGGTCAGTCATGTTCTTGGAGCACATCTCACACTCATCCTCCTCGGTGACTACAACGGTGGACTTGACAGACTCAAGTTCCTTCACCACATCCTGAAGGATCGAGAATGCAATAGCAAGGCGACCAGAGGGGGGGGTGAATGGGAGCTCAAAAATTTCTCTCGAAACTTCGGCCTTTTGTCCCAAAATCAACCCCAGAAAGCTTCGATCGAAACCGTGATGCCCACGACCCTTGGAAGAGGGTGGATGATCCCTAGGATCACAGCGAGGCACCACAAAGCGATAGCAATCCAAACGCCAAAAGCACCGGCACAAGTTCGACCCCTAAAAACCTAGTCAAGAACGTAGATGAAAGGCTACGTCGAGAAATCCCCAAATACCGATGCTAACAAGTAGCAAAGATACCTAGAGAAGTTCCTTGGTCAACTCTAGGGCCAAACGAGAAGTCCAGAAATCAAGCAAAGAAGCCGGGAGAGCAAACGCACTAAAAACTCAACACACAGCGAGTTCCCGGACTGTCCGCCAGTACGGTCCCAGACTGTCCGGCTCAACCGCGGATTGTCCGCGGGGGATGGCGGACTGTCCGCCGGCAAGATCCCCGAAACAGCACAGTTGCTGAAAGTCCTCTGCTCGGGCCCGGACTGTCCGCGCTTGTTAATGGCGGACTGTCCACCGGTCACCCGAGGCAAACACAGTCAAGCCGCGCGACCACTGCTTGGTCGGAACCCGACGCGCGGACTGTCCGCCGGTCAAACCGCGGACTGTCCGCGACCGCCCAGTGAGGGCGATTTCAGTCGCCCTTCACACACAACCTCTCAAATCCGAATCAAAACACAATCCCATGTTTCCAAACTTGGAGAGGATGATCACGAGGTAGTTAGGAGACTATCCCCAAGAAATCATCCGCTCAAATCAACTCAATCATCGGGAAATCGAAAGGGGAGGAGTATGAACGAAAAAGCGCCACGAAAACGAAATCGATCTGATCTACTTGTTCATGAGGAGTTAGATGAATTCCTTCAGTGGAAATGATCTCCTCACTATAAAGAACAAGTTGATTCAAACGGATTTCGCAAAGACGCAGTAGAGAGGGAGATCGAGTGACGGGAAAATCGCGGAGAAACGAAGAACGCGAAGAACACGAACAAAACGCGAATCAAGTCATCGATCTGCAACCGTGTGGCTACCACACTGACGGACCAGGATGTCAGAGATGTCATCAGTTAATGATTACTCCGACTAATCTCAGACGGCACGGGAGATCCGAAGACTTGTTACGAAGTGTACTTGGATTAGGACTCTCGTTGTAACTTTGTCGAGTTCTGAAAGAAGTCTTGTAATTAGAATAGGACTCCTTTGATGTAATCGACTAGGACTCGGCCTGTGCTATGACTTACCCGGATATATAAGGGGAAGTGGGCGCAGGCTCCAGACGATGGAACATTGAATCATAATCATACACAAGGCACACGCCGCACTGGACGTAAGGTATTACGCTATTTAGCGACCTAAACCAGTATAAATCGTTGTCCCTGTGTACTCGCCGAGTCCTACGAACGCCGATCCCCACCGAACAAATCGTCTGAGATTACTCAAGACGAGTTGCCGGTTAACAAACACCGACAGCTGGCGTGCCAGGTAGGGGCTTTCGGCGATTCAACGACCAAGAGCCCGGCGAACCACGACAACATGTTCTTGGCTGGATCAATTTTTGTTTTTGGCTCGTGGACTTGCATCGCGGATGATCAAGGAAAGCTACATCAACAACTTCACACTGAATCAGAACTGCAAGCCATGCCAAAGATGGAACACCTCGCTCAGAACCTAGCAAATCTCGCAATCCAAGATCCGCAGGATCCTGAGGACCAACTAAAGGCATCTGACTCCTACTCGAACTCGAGTCCCGAGGAGAAGGACCCGGACACTAGCCACGGCGTCACCTTTGGACCGTAGAACTCCGCTGAAAGCCTTCAAGACCTGATTGACGCAACATTCAAAGAGTATCAACAGATACCTTTGATAGGAGCTCAACAAGGACTCGTCTTCAGCTTTACCAAGGAAGGTAACATTGTCCATTGGCCAATTCAGCCTGCTCCGGCTAGACTGGTTGGCACAATCGACCAACAACTTCCATACCAACACGGACATCAGCTCCCTTTTGAGGAACATGACACCTCAACGGAACTAATCTCCAGCGCTTCTACTCTGGAGTCGGTAACACCAGGATCATCAAACCAGAGCCACACTCATGAAGTTTTCATGGCGAGACATCAGTCATCCTTACGACCACCAACCCCTCCAGATGTACTCCAGGATGATGAAACTCTAAGCATGATATCGGACAACGACCTGGAAGGACCTGGAGAAACCGAGTCTTTGAAGGCTGAGAGAATCCGAAGGAATCAAGCTAAAGAAGCCTGCAGAAGGCGAGCAAACCACCGCAAGGAAGCTGTAGACCGCTACAACGTACGACTAGAAGAGTATAACACTCGAAGATGTTTGGAAACAGAGGTGGAGCACCAAGCTCACACTGAGGAGCATTAGTCTCAGGATGATCACAATAGACAACGCCCCGATTGCTCTCGCAACCTCGAACCCGAGTTTATGAGGGTCGCCGGCCAAAAAGTCTTCCAGACTCCCTACCAAAACATCCTGGCTCTAGCTACAGAGATGGGGGCCAAGACCAACTGCACCCCTGAAGAAGAGCGACGGTTGGTCATGCTTCAGACTACTGCGCTTCAACTCTGAGGACGGAATCTCGAGTCCCTAGCCAATGAGCAAGCTTCATCTCACCCAAGCCAGAGGCGGCCTGTTCAAGAGCGACCCGGTCGGATCCCAGCAAGGAGTCGTCTGGGCCACCGAGTACCTGATCAAGCCGAGGGAGGAGCCGAATCTTCATACAGAGGAATCGCAGTCGCAACATCCGACGCAGTCGATCATTTCCCCTGCTTTTCCCAAAGACTCCGAGCAGTCTCGTTCCCACAAAAATTCAAACCCGGGAACTATTCAAAGTACGACGGGAAGACAGAACCTAAACGGTGGCTCAGGCTGTATGCTCAAGCAGTTGAGTTAGCCGGCGGAAGCAACGACGTCTAAGCACTCTATCTCCCAATGGCTTTAGAGACAATGTCGCTCGCCTGGTTCGACAGGCTTAAACCCGAGTCCATCGACTCTTGGGAACAACTCCATCATATCTTCATTGAAAACTTTGCGGGTGTCCCAGAGAGATCAGATCCTCGGACTAAGCTCAGATCCTGTAAGCAGCAGAAAAATGAATCAATGCGGGAATACTATAGGCGCTTCTCAGAGATCCGCTCCACAGTATCCGACATCACAGACAGAGAAGTAATTGACCTCTTTGGCAACGACATTTGTGAAAGGTACAATTACAAAGACTTCATCAAGCAGGACCCGACCACTGTCGACGAGTTTCATCAGGCTGTAAACTCCATGATGGTGACAGAAGAACGCACACAGGAACGTTTCCCCGATAGAAACACGCAAGGTGATCGAGGGAACAACCAGAGAGGCAACCAGGCACCACAGCAAAACACCCAGAAAAGGGCGGGAGACAATACTGTTGCTACCATGGAGCCTCAGAAGAAGGGAAACAAGCCATTCACCTTTGATGACTTACTCGACGGATTGTGCCCTTTCCATCCAAAAGGCGGACATCAGACAAGGCACTGCCGACAGCTCAAGGAGCGAGGCTTGAACTCTGACTTCAACAAAAACCAGAAGGACAAAGGCAAGAAGACAGCTGAAGACCCTCATCAAGACGCCGGTGGTTTCCAGCACCCCAAAGGCACCATCAACGTCATCTTCGGGGGAGTAACCACTAGCGACAGCAAGAGGCTCCGGAAGCTTTCCCTACGGGAGATCATGTCTACTGAACCAGCGGCACCCAAATATCTCGACTGGTCCGAGCACCCGATTAATTTCTCCAGAGCAAACCAATGGACCGGTGTCTCTAATGCAGGACACTACCCGCTAGTCCTGGATCCTACGGTCGCTGGATATACATTGGGTAGAGTACTCATCGATGGCGGGGCAGGACTCAACGTCATCTTCGCAAGCACTCTACGCAAGATGAGTCTAGATCTCGCAACCCAACTCACACCATCAAGTACCCCTTTCTATGGCATAGTACCCGGAAAGGCAGCTGTACCACTCGGAAGGATCATACTACCCGTCACTTTTGGAACTCAGATCAATTACCGGACTGAGTACATCAGTTTTGAGGTAGCTGATTTCGAATCATCGTATCACGCCATATTTGGACGACCTGCTATTGCCAAGTTTATGGCAGTACCCCACTACCCGTACCTCCTGTTGAAGATGTCGGGTCCTAAAGGAATCTTAACCTTAAGAGGCGACTTGAAGCGGTCATTTGATTGTGACACAGAGGCTGTTCAAATCACTGAAAAAGCTCAACTCACTCTAGAAGTGCAAGAACTCGCTCTGATGGTGCATAATACCCAACCTAGAGATTCAGAAATCCCAACCAAGAAGGCGGGTACTATCCAACCATCAGCAGAAGTCTCTACAAAAACCATTGACATGGAAACCGGTGATCCGTGGTTATCAGTGCTCACTTATCTAAAGAATAGGAATTCGTGCTCACCAAGTTCCTTAGAGCAAACAAAGATATATTTGCTTGGAAACCGACCGATATGCCAGGAGTCCCAAGGAACTTGGCTAAGCACAAATTGGAGTTAAAAGAAGGCTCTAGACCTATCAAGCAAAGATTACGACGATTCTCACCAGAGAAGAAAGAGGCAATCAAGAAGGAGATAGCCAAACTACTCGCGGCTGGATTCATCAGAGAAATCCTTCACCCCGAGTGGTTAGCTAACCCAGTGCTAGTCAAAAAGAAGAACTCTGCTGAGTGGCGTATGTGTGTCGACTACACAGACCTCAACAGACACTGTCCCAAGGATCCTTTTGGATTACCAAGGATAGATCAAATAGTTGATGCAACCGCAGGTTCCGCCCTATTATCCTTCCTGGATTGCTACTCCGGGTACCATCAGATCGCTCTTAAAGAAGAAGACCAACCCAAGATATCATTCATTACTCCTTTCGGAGCATATTGTTACAAAACCATGTCTTTTGGGCTGAAAAATGTGGGAGCTACTTACCAACGTGCTATCCAAGACTGTTTGGGCGATCAGATTGGCCGCAACGCAGAAGCTTATGTCGATGACGTGGTCATAAAGACAAAGGATCCGACTACCCTCATATTGGACCTAGAGGAAACCTTTAACCGGCTACGCATGTACCAATGGAGACTCAATCCAACCAAATGCGTTTTCGGAGTACCCTCAGGACAGTTACTTGGATTCCTTGTTAGCCATCGAGGCATCGAGGCTAGTCAAAAATAGATCACAACTATCATCAACATGAAGCCGCCTACCTCGGTCAGAGATGTTCAAAAACTCACTGGGTGCATGGCCGCATTAAACCGATTTATCTCACGGTTAGGAGAAAAGGGACTCCCTTTCTTCAAATTGCTTAAAGCCGGCAATAAATTTCAGTGGACGGAACAAGCGGACAGGGCTTTTGAACAACTCAAAGGATACCTTACCAATTCACCCATACTGACGCCGCCAGGACCTAGGGAACCGATGATGCTGTATATTGCAGCCACCACACACGTCGTAAGCACGACAATCGTGGTGGAGCGCAAAGACGACAAGCACATCTATCATACCCAGTGACCAGTCTACTACATCAGCGAGGTACTCTCCGATTCAAAGGTCAGATACCCACAAGTACAGAAGTTACTCTACGCTCTACTTATATCCTCAAGAAAGCTACGACATTACTTCGAAGCCCATGAGATCACAGTTGTTACGGATTTTCCTTTGGGAGAAATCCTCCACAATCGTGATGCTACTGGAAGAATCTCCAAGTGGGCAGTCGAACTGGGGGCACTCAACATCAAATTCACTCCCAGGAGGGCAATCAAGTCACAGGCTCTAGCCGATTTGGTTGCCGAGTGGACAGAAATACAGGAGATCCAAGACAACGCTATTCCTGATCATTGGAAGATGTACTTCGATGGGTGCCTCAAACTCGGAGGAGCAGGAGCCGGAGTACTACTTGTATCACCTGCTGGGGAGCAGCTCAAATACGTTCTGCAGATATTGTGGCCTGCTACCAACAATGAAGCAGAATATGAAGCGCCACTCCACGGACTCAAGCTAGCAGTTGCATTGGGCATCAAACGACTCCTAGTCTACGGCGACTCTTCTGTGGTAATTCACCAAGTCAACAAAGACTAAGATTGTACCAAGGAAACAATGAATGCCTATTGCGCGGAAGTCCGTAAGCTGGAAAAATACTTTTCTGGGCTAGAGCTTATTCATATTACCCGGGATCTCAATGTCGCAACAGATATCCTAGCAAAATTGGGATCTGACAGAGCTCTAGTTCCTAGTGGTACCTTCGTACATGAGTTATCCAAGCCTTCAATCCAAGAGAAAGAAGAGGCTGAGCCAGCGCCCTCCACTCAGGTTCTAACTCTAGCTCCCGACTGGACACGAGCTTTTATTGACTACTTCAAAGAGCATAAACTGCCAAGTGACAAAACCACCGCAGAACAAGTCACCAGACGTAGCAAAAACTATGTACTAGTCGGGGACAGGCTATATCGACGCGGAGCTTCATCAGGAATCCTCCTCAAATGCATTTCACCCAAAGAAGGCAGGGAAATCCTAAATGAAGTTCACTCCGGGTGTTGTGGCAACCATGCAGCATCAAGAACACTAGTCGGAAAAATCTTCAGGTCAGGGTACTACTGGCCCTCAGCCTTGAAGGATGCAGAAGACCTAGTCCGCCGCTGTCAATCATGCCAGTTTTTCGCCAAGCAGCAGCATGTACCTGCACATGAGTTGATCTGCATCCCTCCATCATGGCCTTTCTCATGTTTGGGACTCGACATGGTGGGTCCTCTTAAGCGAGCCCCAGGTGGATTCGAGTACATCTACGTTGCAATTGACAAGTTCACCAAGTGGATTGAGTATATGCCATTGGTCAAGTTCAATGCATCCAAGTCAGTACAGTTTATGCAGAGCATCTTCCACCGCTTTGGAATGCCACATAGAATCATCACCGACCTGGGATCACCCTTTACAGCCATCGAGATCAAGTCATGGGCCGGCGACTGCGGAATCAAGATAGACTACGCATCAGTAGCCCATCCTCAATCCAACGGCCAAGTTGAACGAGCAAATGCCCTGATTCATGACGGATTAAAACCAAGGCTTTTTGACCTCCTAAAAGATCACGGCGGCAAGTGGGTTGAAGAGTTACCCAAGGTAGTCTGGGGGCTGCGAACGCAACGAAGTCGGGCAACAGGTCAAACTCCCTTCTTCATGGTATATGGCACTGAGGCAATCCTCCCAGCTGACTTGATCTGGAACTCCCCACGCATCGAGCAATACAATGAAGGCGAAGCAGATGACACCAGGCGGTTAGACGTTGATAGCCTCGAAGAAGCATGACTCACCGCACTCTTCCAGTCAGCAAGATACCTTCAAGGGATGAGGCGCTACTATGACAAGAACGTCCATCACCGTACCTTCCAAGTAGGCGACCTGGTCCTGAAGAAAATTCAGAATACCACAGGGCGCCACAAGCTCATGAGCCCGTGGGAAGGACCCTACATAGTATCCAAAGTAACAAGACCCGGGTCATTTGAGCTAGTCATTGAAGATGGATCTCCATTGCCAAATTCATGGAACATTGAGCACTTGAAGAAATTCCATACCTAAGGACTATGCTACAATCCTGACTCAGGGCAATTGTATTTATTAGTCGGATATTAATAAAGTTTGGAGTTCATCAGAAATAAAAACTTTCAAATTATCCAAGCTTTTTCTACATCTCATCACGACTACTTAGTCGCATAAAAATCTCTGCAATAGCAGGGCTCACCACCGACTAATATTTAATATTACTCGGATGGATTGGTTCAGCGGTAACCATTCTCGAGTTACGAGCTTCGAGCTCAATACAACTCACAAGGTAGTACGGCTTAACACCCGGCTATCAGCCCATAGTGAATATGGTATCTACAGTAGTAGATACTAGTTCCAGTAAGGCATAACAAGGTGGGGTAGTACTCGCCCTGTTACTAGACAGAGGTCCACCTACCTTCGCACCCAAGCTGCGATCATCAAGAGGATATGATCCACCCAGAAGGAACCATCGTTACGGTCCTTCAAGAGGTGCCTGATCAGAATTATCCCTTGAACAAGGGTACTAAGAGTAGTACTCGGGCAAGACTAAGTTCTCTATATGATCGTTATAAGACTACTAGAGAAACGAAGTCACACGACCCAAACCCAAGTGCTAGAGAGCACCCGGATAGACTCGTCTCATAAGACGCCTGGTCATGCATCCACATTAAGACAGAAACAACCCATTGACGAGAAATTTCTTGCAATGACGAGTTGATACGAACTTCACAAAGATTCAAAAGTAACTAATACTTTGTTTCTTTATATTTTACAATAACTGTTTCCGGGGAATACAAGCGGCAATCAAACGATCAAGGAGGCTAAGCTACTCTACAAGATCTAAAATCTGTGAGTACTCCTCCGCCGCGGTCTTCACCTCCTCTTGCATCGCTGCAAGGTCCTCGTCGCCTTTACCTTAAGGAAGGGTCATCAGAGCGGACAAGTCAAAAGACGGCAGATGCAACCGCAGCATCGCCATCAGACCTTGCACCACAGAAGTCGACATATTCTTGATATATTGAGCCAGCCGTCCAGGCGCAGCCTTGGCCCGATCAATCAAAGTTTCTTCGACTCCTCCTGGTGCCGGAATCATGTTCAGGATGGGCTCGATGGCATGTTCCAAGGCCTTCAAGGAAGCTTGCGAAGACTCAAGGGTTTCCCGTGATTCCTTCGTAGACTTCATAGCCTGCAGAAGGTCCCGGTCAGCACCCTCACGCATCAATTTGGCTTCCTGAAGAGTACTTTGCGCATTAGCAAATACCTCCTCAAGCTCCGCCTGCTTTCGGTTGAATGCATTCTGCCACCCAGAAGCCAGCTTATTTGCATCTGCATAAATATCAGTCAGTTACTATATCATTGGTTAACAAAAAAGAGCAGACTGGCACAGAAACTTCAAGTTTACCCTCAAGCTGCTTTTTGGAAGCCTTCTTCAGCTCCTTCATCTTCTGCTCCATAGAGGCAGCTTTGGCTATTAGCCCAACCTCACGGTCGTTAGCAGCGTCACACTCCGCCACCACTTCCTTGAGGCTGCCTTGGAGTTCATTGATGCGGTTATGCAGAAGCTGGGTGGCTACTTTTTGACTGATCTGGTCCTGGGCAATGTAGTCCCGGAGCTCTTGGTTCTCACGGGACACCTCCTGGCAAATCCGGGTGACCTGATCCTTAACCTTGAAGTCAAAGGCCTACATACAAACAATATTGTGAGTACTCGGATGCGACTACAGTACAACAAGAATAAATTGAGAATCTTACCTCAACAAATTGGTGAAGGGCTTCAACAGGAGCCCTCACTTGATTGCTCAGCTCCTTCAGCCGGGTGAGGTCCTGATTATACCCGGATACGTCGAGAGTCGCCCCTTGGCGCGAGGACTCGGGCGCATCTAGGGATCCTCCCTGTTGATGAATTGAAGTTTCAGCACGAATATCCGTCAAAACCATCTCCAGGGTTGGTTCATCCGGCTGTCGTGTGCGGAAAAACCAGTCATTGAACACTCGGTCAAACTCCAACTGAGCAGGAGAACGAAAGATGGAGAATGACACACCAACCTGAGGCAAGGGGAGAACATCTGCTTCAGGTGCCACATCAATCTGCGACCTGGATGGAGAGGAGCCGGGCAGCGGATCTACCTGGCTAAAAGTCGGCGGGATGCTGGATTCATCCTTGCTCAGCATCTCCGACTCCTCTACCACCTGGGGCTCAGGAACGGCACTCGAGCTCACGGTAGCTGGTTTTGTTTTCCTACAACAGAGGAGTATTTATGATTAATTCCAGCAGTGTGCGTGCACTCTAAAAGTACAGTTCTGTAACTTACTTTACAAGCTTCAAAGGTCGAGGCAACCTCAAGAGAGGTTTTGGTAGTAATGGGTCTGGAATCGGAGCTTCTTCAAGGACTGTGTCGCTCGAAGCTCCTTGTGTTGCCTCAGCATCTGGTACAAAAATAGATATAAGACCAAAGTTTATCAATCCAAATACAAAAAGAATACAAGGTACTCGGGTTTCCCCTTACCAGGAGCACCCATATTACAGTGCTTTTCAGCCAGAGCTGGTGACAAAAGTACTTTTCGAACAACACGGTGCCTACCAGTGCGAGCCTTTTTTGGGATAGTTTCCCCGGCGTCTTGAAGTGGAGTCGGTGATGTCTTCCGGCTACTCTCGGCTTCTGGGTCTATAAGCATGACATCAGAGTCAGTTGAATCTGTGTCAAGCCAGTCAAGATCTTCAGGAGAGCTTGGTTTGGTGGGAAGGTCCTCACTTCGGATAGGACCCTCCAGAACTATGCCTCCGCCTTCTTCAGTAGCCGGAGGCAGGGGAGGGCAATCATTGTTATCTCTTCCCTGGCCCTACAAGAGAAGAGCATTCAGTCAAGTCAGAAGGATATCTATTTAGAACCTCGAAGACATGACAGGACAACTACTCACCTGAGGAGGCGGGTTGATGGCGCAGAATGTCATCACCACCGGAACAAGGTGTTCACGGCTCTTGAGCAGTCGGTTCACCCTCCTCAGGATCTCATGATCAGGCAGCTGTTCGGCGTCATGACGACCAGGGTCTTGTATACCCAGGTACTCAAAGCCAAAATTGGCTCGTTGTTGAAGAGGATGGATGCGCCGTGCAACAAAGTCTTGGACGACGGTTTACCCGGTCAATCCACTGATTATCAACCCATCTATCATATCGAGGAGGGGTAAGATAGTTTCTAATTCCTCATTAGTGATCTGGTCCTTCCATTCATGGCACTTCTGCGGCGGCCATCCATCGTGATGACGAAGAGCTGGCGGGGGATTACCCATGTAGAACCATCCGGCAGCCCAGTCTCGTACAGAATTCGATAACTCAATGGTTATATACTGGCTAGCTACTTCCAATCTAACCTGGATACTAGCTCCTCCGACTACTTCGACGCTAGCATCACTGGGTTGACACTTAACCCAGAAGAAGTAGCGGAAAAGAGTAAAAGAGGGACAAATTCCCAGAAAAGTTTCACACAGATGGGTGAAGATTGCAATATGAAGACACGCATTAGGAGTAATATGGTTGAGAGTCAAACCATAATAATGCAGCAATCCACGGAGAAAGTCAGAAGCAGGAAGCCCCAATCCTCGCTCCATGAACGACTTGAACATGACGATTTCAGTTGTGTTGGGGGCGGGAGCACGATGGCCAGAAGGTACTCGCCATCCGTCAAGAGGTTGTGCTCGCAGTAATCCATGTTCTGCTAACCACGCCAACTCCATCACCGTGGTATCTGGCTGTTTCCAAGCTAGTACATCAGTAGGAGGGCATGGATGCTTTGGCCTTCCAGTGGTGGTGATCCTAGGCTTTTTCTTCTCCGTAGCAGTTTGTCTCTTGGGACCCATGTTGGTGACGAGAGATTTCTTGCGCATTAACTAAGGATTGGCTAGGGGATTTGTAACTCTGAAGGCAAAAGCTTGATGAAAGCGTGAGGAACATACAAGCCCGACGGCGGCTTATTATAGATCTGTTTTAGCAACCGTTCATCTCTCACAAACGGCGTCAAGAGACTGTTCAAAACCCTAACGGCTGGGAGAACGCTACAGACGGCGTCAGCCACAGTCAACAGACAAGTTTCCTTCTTTCACAAGACAAACTTAGTACTCGGAAATCAAGAAAAAGGACTCGGAAAATATTCCAAGTACCCGGATCTTATTTATTATTACTCAGAATTACAACAGAGATACATGAAAACATCTTGAGATACAGCAACTACCAGCACAAGTACCATTAGGACGTAAAATTCTACTCTAGTATAATCAAGGTACAGAGTCTTGATGCCTAATGCACCAAGGACTGGGTTCAGTGAGACGCAGTAAAGCAGACACAGAACCTTGGGTACACACATGAGCATTTTCAGTGTGTCCCAAGGTGGGTCTCAGGCACCGCCCCAATGCTCAAGGAACTCCGGGGAAGACCATCACCCTCGCCGCCCTTTTGACAACCTGTGACTCCGAGGTTATCTACGAGTGGTAGTCACAAGAGTTCTTCTAGGCGCACCTCTGTATCCCTCTGCTCGCGACCACTTGGAAACCACCCAAGCGGATGGTCCCTTCACAAGAGTTCTTCTGGGCACTTCATCTACTCTACAAAAGGAAAACGCCCGGGGGCTCGGCCATCTCAGCTACTGATATTACAATACTCATGAGGCTAAAAGAAGTCATACACTCCTAAAGGATATGAACTCCTTGCTTCCCAGGCAGGGTATTTATAGGCGGCTTCTTCTTGGTCTATGGACATAGTTCATCAACAAGAGTGTCCGTCGGAGCAATAATTCAACCAATGTACTGTGGTGCACGTGAAGCCTGGCATTGGTAATAGAGTTGATTCTCATACGAACTTCAAGATGAAGATGACAAAGTTTGCAGTTGCAGAAAACGACAAATATCATTATTACGTATAGCTGGAACAGTCACCGGTCAATTATTGCTGGCCTCATGGTAATTTTTATTCAGTGGGGGGTGATAAGGGATGTTTGTTGAAAACATTACCCACCTGAAGCTGAATATTTATTACTTGGACGGTTTTAGCAACGAATTGGTGTCATGTTTCGACTCCTCAAGACCTTAATAGATTACCTGATCATATATTTTGAAGACCCCAAGAACCGACTACTATAGTACTTGGAACTTAGGCTCGGGGGCTGCAGCGTATAATCTATAAAGGAAATGTTTTTTCTTATTCAAGAATTACTTGGAAAAGGCTCCAAAGATCCTCAAAGTTATTGTAAATAACAAGAGGCTCGGGGGCTACACCCTATGGGTGCACTTTTTGAGCAAAAAAGTGCACGCCATGGAATTTCCTTAACTTCGGAGCACTTCAAGATTTCTCAACACATTACTCGGAGATTCTCAAGAAGAAACTAGAAGATAACGTCGTGAAGAAATGACGAAGAGCTCGGGGGCTTGACGGACTAGGATGTCAGAGATGTCATCAGTTAATGATTACTCCGACTAATCCCGGACGGCAAGGGAGATCCGAAGACTTGTTATGAAGTGTACTTGGATTAGTACTCTCGTTGTAACTTAGTCGAGTTCTTAAAGGAAGTCTTGTAATTAGAATAGGACTCCTTTGATGTAATCGACTAGGACTCGGCCTGTGCTATGACTTACCCGGATATATAAGGGGAAGTGCGCGCAGGCTCCAGACGATGGAACATTGAATCATAATCATACACAAGGCACACGCCGCACTGGACATAATGTATTACGCTATTTAGCGGCCTGAACCAGTATAAATCATTGTCCCTGTGTACTCGCCGAGTCCTACGAACGCCGATCCCCACCGAACAAATCGTCTGAGATTACTCAAGACGAGTTGCCGGTTAACAAACACCGACACACACGCTACAACAGTGAGATTACGATCTCACTTCCTCAAAATCTCCAGTACACAGAGGTATGGTTCTCTGCGGATCTCAGTTGCTACAGCAGGGGATTGGGAGAGCAGGAAAACCTAGAAGGCAAAGAGCAAATGACTGAGATGGGATGGGAGGTGGGTGTCTCTCTCTACTTATCCTAATTCTAGTTCCCACTCTACCCCTAACTAATTACAGAGCGAACCAGCCAAACCCTAAGGCTATCCTGGACCAAATCGAAGATAGTGGTGATCCGACGGCCACGCCCGCACAACTGGTAGCGTTGCCTCGACGCAACCTCACCGATTGCCGCCACGTGCCGCCACCGCTCCGCTCGTCCTTTTCCTGGACTTCGCCCCTGGTTTTGAGGCCCAAACCGGGAAACCAGCCTTCACGACCAACCCCCGGTTTTGAGGCCCAAACCGGGAAACCAGTCGTCCATCGCCTGAGTTTTGTGGCCCAAACTCAGCAAACCCGCAGCACCCAGGTTTTGAGGCTCAAACCTAGAAACCGTCCTCAGCCCGAGTTTTGTGGCCAAACTCGGAAACCATCAGCACCCAGGTTTTGAGGCCCAAACCTGGAAACCGTCCACTCGGTGGTTTTTCTGTGGCTCAACCACCAAACCGAGCCGTAGATGGGATGCACCGCCTGTGCACCCCGTCCACCGACATGTGTCCCTAGGTCCTCGACCCAAGCAACACCGTGCCCGCAAGTCTTCGCTCGTCGCTATCCCAGGCTGTCAGCCACCACAGCTGATCCTCGGGCCACCGGTCCCTCAGTCCAAGCCTCACGTCCGCTTTTCGCCACTCTCGGTCCATGGGCACGACACGTCTCTACTTGACCTTCACCTTGCCTTTGATCACTGTATCCGTGCTCGACACCTGCACAACACAAGCCAAAGAACATGCGCATTATCCCAGTTGACAATCACTCATCACTCAGAGACTCGGCATACACCCATGTATCCGCACATCCTCCCACTTCTTCCTAAACTTCTTCCTCTCTCAAGCAGCAAGTTTTAACAACTTGTATTGACTGATAAGAGTAGCAGTAAGTTTCTCAACCTCAGCAGAGAGTTCATCGGGAGTTTGAGATACCTGGGAGGAGTCGTCGTCATCGTCGTCGTTCCGAGGGATCTCCTCCAGCTCGCTGTTGACTTCCTCGCCAAGGGCCATGGTACAAAAGACCGTTCAGCTTGTCCTCGATCTTCTTCTTCTCGGACTCATCGTCGCTTGATGCAATGGAGTCATTGTCCGAGTTGTCGATGTCGCTGAGTGTGGCAAAGAAAGCATGCTGCTCGGCCTGGGCTTTCTCCAGGTACTTCTTCTTGATGTAGTCCTTGTTGAAGCCACCCTTCCGCTTGTTCTTGGCGGGGATGTACTTCTCCTTGCACTTGCCGGAGTCGTACTTGTAGCCTTGATCGCCCTTGTCGAACGCTTGCTTGTTCTTCTTCAGGCAGTTGGCGATGAAGTGGTCAGGGTCGCCGCACTCGTAGCATCCAGCTCGTCCTCCTCCACGGCGACGGTTCATGCGGTTGTTGTGGAACTGCGAGAACCGGTTGGTAAGCAAAGCCAACTCGTTGTCTCACATGAACTCCAGCTGCTCCTCTGTAACAGACAAAAGAGAAGAAAGTGCAAAGCCTCCAGAGGGGTTAGCAGAAGAACCAAAACCAAAGCCATAGACGGTCCAGAAGAATTCTCATAAGAAGCTCTCGCCATGGCATCAATCTCACTGGACTTGAGCTTACTGAAGAGCTCGTCGCAAGTGAGAGTCTCATAGTTAGGTGATTCGATGATCGTCTAAACTTTGGTGTCCCACACCGACCAATCAAGTGTATGAAGTAACTTGAGAGCTCTCACATGATCGTCGTAAGGTAAAAACTCACTGTTAGCCCTCATCCTGTTGACAATGACCAGAAAGCGAGCGAATAAACTTTCTATGCTCTCGCCAGGCATGTGTCGAAAGTTCTCATACTCACGCTTATGCGACTCGTAGAGACGGGTTTTGACTTGAGTGGTTCCCTCATGAAAGCGCATGAGAGTAGCCCAAATCTCCTGAGCCATGGTGAGGTGAGAAATGCAATCAAACTCGGTCATGCTCAAACACGAGAAAAGAGCATTATGGGTTCAGCTATTTGCATCATGCTCATTGATCTGCTGTTGAGTCACACGAGCAGCCAAGACCACGTAATTAGCAGAGTTGCAAATCTCCCAAACCGAAGCACTCACACTCTGGAGATAGGCCGACATACATATCTTCCAATACGTATAGTTCGTCCCATCGAAGAACGGGGGTTTGCCCACGTCGTGATCCATGTCACCTTCTATGGATCTGGAACCGGCTAAGGTGGAAGATCCTTAACCTGCTCCGATACCAATTGAAGGACCGAAGGTGCTACACAAAGGCGACCAGAGGAGGGGTGAATGGGAGCTTCAAATTTCTTTTCAGAAACTTATAGCCATTGTCCCAAGAATCAACCCCAAGTGCAAAACTAGAGCTTGATAGTGTCCACGACCCTAGATGTAGGGTGGATGCTTCCAAAAAGCATAGAAGGACACTACACAACTCTAGAAGCCCAATGCAAAAACCCAAAACCAAATCGGAAGTCGAACGAACGAACTGCGGACGAAACAATGCAGAATTCGTAGCATCGGACGCTGGCCAGCGTCCGATGTGAATCTAGCGGATGCGTTCGATGTAAAATAGGCAGCAAAAAACCTTATTGTATAGCCATCGGACGCTGCTACAGTGATAGCTCAGCGTCCGATGCTCAGGCCTCGGAGCGTCCGATGACAACAGAGCTCCGATGCCTAAACACCTGCTGCGTCCGATGCGAAAAGAAGGTTTCCAGAACCTCATTGCACGACCATCAGATGCTGCACTGTAGCGTCTGATGTCAGCGTCCGATGCTCCTTTAAAAGCATAGAAACTGACACGTGGCAACGGCGCATCCGATGTGATGAACACAACATCCGATGCCCCCGAAACTGTGCAGTTTGAGGGACCGAGAAAGCACTAGCAAGGCGACCAGAGGGGGGGGGTGAATGGGAGCCAACAAAAATTCTCTCGAAGCTTTGGCCAAATGTCCCAAAATCAACCCCCGAAAGCTACGACCGAAAATGTGATGCCCACGACCCTTGGAAGAGGGTGGATGATCCCTAGGATCACAGCGAGGCACCACAAAGCGATAGCAAGCCAAACACCAAAAGCACCAGCACAAGTTTGCCCCTTGAAAACTGAGTCCCGAATGTAGATTGAAGGCTACGTCGAGAGATCCCTAAATACCGATGCTAACAAGTAGCAAAGATACCTAGAGAGGTTTCTTGGTTAACTATAGGGCCAAACGAGAAGTCCGAAAACCAAGCGAAAAAGATGGGAGAGCAAACGCACTAAACCGGAGGCTTCAGCAGGGTCACGGACTGTCCTCCAGTACGGTCGCGGACTGTCTGCCCAATGGTGGACTGTCCGGGCTTTGGTGGCGGACTGTTCGCCGGCCAAAAGAGCAAAACAGTAGAGTTGCTGAACAGCTGCTGGACGCCTCCGGGACTGTTCGCGGGTCCTAACGGCGGACTGTCCGTGGTTCAAAAACAACACTGTTCACCGAGACGCGCAGCCACTGAACCGGCTGAGTCCCGATGCGCGGACTGTCCGCGCCTGGGGCGGCGGACTGTCCGCCAACTCCCAGTCAGGGCAATTTCGGTCGCCCTTCACCCAATTCTCCTCCAAATCGATCCAAATCAAAATCTCTTGATCCCAAACTTCGAGAGGATGATCACGAGATAGTTAGGAGACTATCCCCAAGAAATCATCCGCTCAAATCAACTCAATCAACGGGAAATCAAAGGGGAAGGTGTATGAACCGAAAAAGCGCCACGAAAACGAAATCGACCCGATCTACTTGTTCGTGAGGAGTTAGATGAATTCCTTCGGTCAAGATGATCTCCTCACTATAAAAAACAAGATGATTCAAGTGGATTTCGAAAAGACGCACTAGAAAGGGAGATCGAGTGATGGGAAAAACGCGGAGAACCGAAGAACGCGAAGAACACGAACCAAAACGCGAATCAAGTCATCGATCTGCAACCGTGTGGCTACCACACGCTACAATCGTGAGGTTACAGCCTCACTTCCTCAAAATCTCCAGTACACAGAGGTATGGTTCTCTGCGGATCTCAGTAGCTACAGCAGGGGATTGGGAGAGCAGGAAACCCTAAGTGCAAAGAGCAAATGACTGAGATGGAATGGGAGGAGGGTGTCTCCCTCTACTTATCCTAATTCTAATTCCTACTCTACCCCTCTCTAATTACAGAGCGAACCAGCTAAACCCTAGGGTTATTCTGGACCAACTCGAAGATGCTGGTGATCCGACGGCCACGCCCGCACAATTGGTAGCGTTGCCTCGACGCAACCTCATCGATTGCCGCCACGTGCCGCCACCGCTCCGCTCGTTCTTTTCACGGACTTCGCCCCCGGTTTTGAGGCCCAAACCGGGAAACCAGCCTTCACGACCAACCCCCGGTTTGGAGGCCCAAACTGGGAAACCAGCAAACCATCGCCTGAGTTTTGTGGTCCAAACTCAGCAAACCCGCAGCACCCAGGTTTTGAGGCCCAAACCTGGAAACCGTCCACAGCCCGAGTTTTGTGGCCCAAACTCGGAAACCATCAGTGCCCAGGTTTTGAGGCCCAAACCTGGAAACCGTCCACTCGGTGGTTTTTCTGTGGCTCAACCACCAAACCGAAGCCGTAGAGGGGATGCACCGCCCGTGCACCCCGTCCACCGACACATGTCCCCAGGTCCTCGACCCGAGCAACACCGTGCCCCGCAAGTCTTCGCTCGTCGCTGTTCCAGGCTGTCAGCCACCACAGCTGATCCTCAGGCCACCGGTCCCTTAGTCCAAGCCTCACGTCCGCCCTTCACCGCTCCCGGTCCGTCGGCACGGCACGTCTCTACTTGACCTTCACCTTGCCCTCGATCACTGTCTCCGTGCTCGACACCTGCACAACACAAGCCAAAGAACCAGCGATCAAACCCGTTGACAATCACTCATCACTCAAGACTCGACATACACCCATGTATCCGCAATCTCCCCCTTGATGAGTGCATTGTCAACTATACACACAAATTATAATGGAAATAGAAGGAAGGAAGGAGAAGAGAGAACTCAACCAAATGACCCAAAAGCATAACAAAGTCGAAGAAGGTCAAGTGGAAAGAGCAAAACAAACTTGGTTCCCAAAGACATGGGCAATGGCTCGACACAACCAAGCAAAGCAAAGCTAGCCCTCAAGAAGAGGTAGAACCGGCTCAACACCGCTAGCAAATACCAATTGAGAAATCGAAGCAAAATGCTAGTCCCTCAAGATAGAGGCATAGAGGCTCAACACAACTAGCAGAAAATGCTCCGAAACCAAAATCTTACGGTTACCAAGAAGCAAACTCCCCCTCAAGTAGTGCACACAACCAGGAAAACTCCCCCTTGGTTCAACTTGGAAAGCACAAGATTTGAAAAATTTTCTCCCCCTTAGTTGAACACTCAGAGAACATATGATTTGCAATATCTCCCCCTTAGTTGAAAATGCACCATCAAGCAAAAATGCACCATCGAGTAGAAGTTCTCTCCTTAGAAAATGCACCACCAAAAATGCCAACAAGAGAAATTCTCCCCCTTCGAAAATGCATATGAGTCAAGATGCAAGTTAGCAGCTTCAGGAATATAGCCAAGAGAATGCAAAGATGCCCTACACAGTTTTGATCTGATGACTCACAATATCCACAAAATGCTAGCAAAGGCTCAAACTGATCACTATATACGAAATATGAACATATGAGCAAAGTGAGCAGTTTTAGCCAAACGTATTCACCATCAAAATAGCACTACACATGTATAAACAGGAAATCAAACACGTGCTTAGCATGTATACAAGGTGAACTACCCCTAGCAAAGTTCAAACATCATGCTATAGAATGAAGCATAAACTTGTGATTTCAATTTTAGATCGGAGTTGCAGCGGTGAAATTACACAAGTTCAGAATTTAGCATGTGATTGCGAGAGGTTGAAAGCTTGTCATTGCCTAACTTTTCAACCGAGCGAAGCCTATGCAAAATGCAATCAGAAGCTTAAGGCATCGGTTTCGGTCATACACTACACGACTCAAGTTTAACTCAAAAGTGCAATGAGAAACAGTCTCGATACCGTGATGTGTTGGCAAGCAATCGCATCTCGATCTTTTCAATTCATTTAAAACTTGGTTCAATTTTCAACAGATTATGAACAAACCAAGCAAGTGAGTGACTTAGAACTAGAGACATAGCAACCTAGCATATATGAAAAGCACGAGTGAATTCAACACATCCTACACATGCTAGTTGCATATCTCAATGGTGAACATTTTCAAGTTTTATGTTTGTTAGGCAGGTTCACCATTCAAAAATAGCTCAGCTCACAACATGTATTAGTGATCAGAAAGAGCATAAGCTACAAGTATCAACATATAGCATCAGAGCATACTAAACAGAGCATAGACACATTCCAAAGATTATATACATGAAGCTCAGAATATAAAAGTGTATGCTGAAATGCAAAAGACTAAACTAAGAGAAAACAAAGCAGACGAGAAAATAGTCAGTCTATGATACAAGAACCAAAATGTTTCCCCCATCTAAAAGGGGAAACACACACCAAGCTCCCCTCTCAACAAATTAAAGGTTGATTGGTCCAAAGGCTTGGTGAAAATATCAGCCAACTGATGATGAGTATCGACATGGCGAAGGTCGATATCACCTTTCTCATAGTGGTCTCGCAGAAAATGAAAGCGCACATCAATGTGTTTGGTCTTCGAGTGAAGCACGGGGTTCTTAGCAACGCTAATAGCACTCGTGCTGTCACAAAGCAAAGGCACACGAGTAAAACTCAGACCAAAATCACGCAAAGTGGCCATCATCCAAAGCAACTGAGAACAGCAGCTAGCCGCAACAACATATTCAGCCTTTATGGTAGACTGAGCGACACTAGACTGCTTGCGAGAAGACCACGATACAAGAGAAGACCCAATAAACTGGCAAGTCCCAGAAGTGGACTTACGCTCAACACAGGAACCAGCAAAATCGGCATCAGAAAAACCGCAAAGGGAGAGGGTGGAGGAAGCTGAATACCAAATCTCAAACTCAGGTGTGAAGCGAAGGTACCTCATAATACGCTTGACCGCCTGTCGGTGAGAAGTGCGCGGCGACGCCTGAAAACGCGCACACAGGCACACCGCGAACTGTATGTCCGGGCGTGTCACCGTCAGGTAGAGCAGCGACCCGATCATGCTTCGGTACTCCTTCTGGTCCGCAGCTTCTCCATCCACATCCGGATCCAGAGCCGTCGTGGTGGACATGGGTGTTGGAAGAGGCTTGGCCTCACCCATATCGAACCTCTTTAGCAAGTCTTTGGTGTATTTGCCCTGGTGCACAAACATCCCTTCTCGGGATTGCTTAATTTGTAATCCAAGAAAAAAAAGTCAGCTCGCCCATCATGCTCATCTCGAACTCCCTGCTCATAGTATCTGCAAACTTGGCAACCAAAGCGTGAGAAGAACCACCGAAAATGATATCATCCACGTAAATCTGGACCAAGAGAGTGTCATTGCCTTGCTTGAGGAGAAAAAACGTTTTATCGACACATCCCATTTTAAAACCCTTAGAAAGCAAAAAGGTTTTCAACCTATCATACCAGGCTCTAGGGGCTTGTTTCAAACCATATAAAGCTTTGTGAAATTTAAAAACATGGTTTGGAAACTTGGGATTTTCAAAACCGGGCGGTTGTACAACATACACCTCTTCTTCTATGTAGCCGTTTAAGAAGGCACTCTTGACATCCATTTGAAAAAGTTTGAACCCTTTGGATGCAGCAAAAGCCACGAGTATCCTAATAGCCTCCAACGAGCTACTGGAGCAAAAGTCTCCTCAAAGTCTATCCCCTCCTTCTGACAATAACCCTTGGCCACAAGTCTCGCTTTGTTCCTAACAATGTGGCCATCCTCTCCTTGTTTGTTTTTGAAAACCCATTTTGTCCCAATAGGATTACAGTCTGGAGGAGGTGGAACCAAAACCCAAACCCGATTTGACTCAAAATTCTCTAACTCCTCAAGCATGGCATTGACCCAATCCGGATCCGTCAAAGCGTGTCCAACATCTCGGGGCTCAAAATCAGCAACAAATGCAGAATGTGCAAAGTGAGAGATTTGTGACCTGGACCGAGTGACACGTTCGTCGATGTTGCCGATCATCTGTTGAGGCGGGTGTTGGCGCTGAATGTGTCGTGGCGCCTCCTGAGCAGAAGTGATCTCCCCCTCAACAGCAGCTGGTGCCACCCTAGGTACAAAAGGTACCGCTCGGGGTGGCGGATCCCACGGCCCCCAGGAAGAAGAAGTGTCGGGGCCGTGAGTCATAATAGAAGCTGCTCCTTGCGGCACAGCAGGTGGAGGGAGTGCTGGATCATCCATACCTTCAGCACCCTCGTCCTCATCATCAAAAAGAGGCTCACCAACCTCATGATCACCTGCACGCTCAAAACGAGAAGAAGGACAAACCATGGTCTCGTCGAAGGTGACATCGGATGTCTCCATGACTCGGTTAGTATCAAGGTTAAGTACATGATATGCACGAGTATGAGTGCCATAACCCAAAAATACACCATCAGAAGAACGAGACTCAAACTTGTCCAAGTTGCCCTTTTTGAGTATAAAACAATGGCAACCGAAGACTCTAAAATAACTCACCTTTGGTTGTATTCCAAAACGCAACTCATAAGAAGTCTTTTTCAAGAAGGCTCGGAGAAAAATGCGATTGGAAATGTAGCATGCAGTGCTCATAGCTTCGGCCCAATATCGCCTAGGAGTCCTATGCTCATTGAGCATCGTCCTGGCCATCTCTACAAGGGTCCGATTTTTCCTCTCTACAACACCATTCTGTGGCGGTGTGTAGGGAGAAGAAAACTGATGCTCTAAACCCAAAGAGTTACAAAACTTCTCAAAATCCGAATTCTTGAATTCGGAACCATTATCACTCCTAATAGCTCGCATCGAGTTCAAAGGGAACTCGTTCTGAAGATGCAAAATCAGATTGCGAGCAAAAGAGAAGGTCTCTGTCTTCTCAGCTAAAAAGAAGACCCACGAATATCTCGAAAAATCGTCGACAACCACAAGAACATACCAGTTCCCCCCAACCGAGCTCACCCGAGCCGGACCAACAAGATCCATGTGTAAAAGCTCTCCAGGGCGCTGTGTCATGACCTGTGTCACTGGATGGTGGGGAGCGGCAACCATCTTTCCATGTCTACAAGAATGGCAAACAAGGTCCTTCTCCATCGATAGCTTGGGCAATCCTCGGATTAAGCCAAGTGAGCTAAGCCTTGCAAGCAAGTCGAAGCTCAGGTGACCTAGTCTCCTATGCCACTTCCAAAGATCAGAGGAGGAAGGACTAGCCAAAAGACAGCGGGAAATACCAAACGACTCCGAGAAATTCGCACGAAAGACTTTCCCAAAGGGCGAAATCACACAAACAAGATTGCCCTGAGGGTCCAAAATACGACTGAGATTCGGCTTAAAACGAATCTCATAGTCGTCATCAAAGAGTTGTGAAACAGAGAGAAGGTTAAAATGCAAGTTAGAAACAAGAGCAACATCGCACAACACAAAGTGCTCATTAACTCGCACCGACCCACGAGACAATACCTTACCTTTGCTATTGTTGCCGAAGGTGATAAACTCCTTTTTGACGACCGGACTAAGACTGGAGAACCACTTGGCGTTTCCGGTCATGTGCCTCGAACAACCGGAATCCACCAACCAAATGTCCTCCAATCATTTTACCTACATCAACAACAAGACATAGGGTGAGCATACGGTCCAACACTGGGGTCAGTGAAGTAGGAAGAATACCAGTGTTGGGCCGGTTGCTCAAAAAACGGTCAGTGTAAAAACCATTCCTAGCCTGCCTACGGGGAAAGCTATCACCACGCACAGGAAAACGTGGTCCGCTAAGGGAAGAGCGTCCATCGCGATACTCAAAACGCGGTGGGGGAAAACGCTCAACAAAGCCTCTGCCACGGGGTCCATATCCTGCAAAGTCAGGACCCTGTCGGGCAACACCTCCCTGACGCCTAGGACCTTGAGGCACTGCACCTCTAGGCCTAGCAGCTCTCCTCTGAACATTCGGCACATGTACATCATGGAAAGGATGATACATGTCCGGATTGTTCATCTCCCTGGAACGGCGCTCCTCTCTCTTGCGCCTAAAGCAGAACTCCCTCAAGTATCCATCTCCCCACAGTGCTCACAATGGTACCTCACCACTCTCATAGGGGGTTGTTGGTACTCACGGTTGTGGGTGTGGATCACTTTGCCCTTCTGTGGCAAAAGCTCCTCCTGGATAGGTGGCATTGTGTCCAGTTTGTTCTTGAGGTGGTTAGGTTTGGGATGCCACACTTGGTTCTTGGGTGGAGCTCTCGGAGGTTCCTCAAACACTCCGTCCTTGGTGTTAGGCTTGAGAGGCTCTTTGGGTGGAGACTTGGTGAGTTTGGGAGTAGTGGTGGAATTGGGCTTCTCACATGGGTTCAGACCACTCAACTCTCCAATCTTCCCAAAAGACGAAACGTTAACACCCGGAGCATAACCTACACCTGGACCTCCAGCAGCTCGCTTGAATTGGGAGATCATCATCCCAAGCTGTGGCTCACCACTAGACACCCATGACAAGATGGTCTGAAGGTATGTGTTTTCCTCCTCGGTTTGCATCTTGTCATGCTTCACATTCGCAATCTCCATCTCCAAACCCTCACAAAGAACACACCTAGCCACACATGTGCTACCCGAGTTGGCCTCTTCAAGAGACACAATCTTGGCATTCTTCTCTGCCAACTCAGATTGCAAGCCCGCACAGGACTTGCATGCACCCAACAGTGAGGGTCTAGCCTTCAGCTCATCCAATTCTCCTACCAAAGCAGCATACTTACCTCTCAAAGTGAGAAGGTCAGTCATGTGCTTGGTGCACATCTCGCACTCATCCTCCTCAGAAACGACCACGGTGGATCTAGCAAACTCAAGCTCCTTCACCGTGTCCTCCCACTTCTGCCTAAACTCCTTGCGTTCTCTAGCAGCACGCCTAATCAGCTTATCCTGACTAAGCAAGGTGGCAGTAAGCTTCTTGACCTCAGCAGAAAGCTCGTCGTGGGTCAGAGATACCTGAGAGGTGTCGTCGTCGTCGTCGTCGTTCCGAGGGGTATCCTCTAGCTTGCCGTCGACCTCATCACCAAGGGCCATGGTGCAGAAACCCTCGTCATCGGCGAAATAGCAGAGGCCGTTCAGCTTGTCCTCGATCCTCTTCTTCTTCTCGGACTCGTCGTCGCTTGAGCAAGCGGAGTCGTCTTCTGAGCCGTCGACGTCGCTGAGCGTGGCGAAGAACGCACGCTGCTCAGCCTGGGCCTTCTCCAAGTACTTCTTCTTGATGTACTCCTTGTCGAAGCCGCCCCTCCGCTTGTGCTTTGCGGGGATGTACTTCTCCTTGCGCTTGCCGGAGTCGTACTTGTGCCCATGATCACCCTTCCCAGATGAGTGCTTCTTTTTGGGACAGTTGGCGATGAAGTGGTCGGGGTCGCCGCACTCATAGCATCCTGAGTGTCCTCCTCCGCGGCGACGGTTCATGCGGTTGTTGTGGAACCGCGAGAACCGGTTGGCAAGCAAAGCCAACTCGTCGTCTCCCAAAGACTCCAACTGCTCCTCTGTGACAGAAAAGAGAGAAGAAAGTGCAAAACCTCCAGAGGTGTTAGCAGAAGAACCAGAAACCAAAGCCATAGTCGGGCCAGAAGGATTCTCATAGGAAGCCCTCGACATGGCGTCAATCTCACTAGACTTGAGCTTACTAAAGAGCTCGTCGCATGTGAGGGTCTCATAGTTAGACGATTCGATGATCGCCTGGACCTTTGAGTCCCACACCGACCGATCGAGAGTATGCAAAAGCTTCAAAGCCCTCTCATGACCGTCGAAAGGCAACAACTCCTTGTTTGCTCTCATCTTGTTGACAATAACCTGAAAGCGAGTGAATAAACTCTCTATGCTCTCGCCAGGCATATGTCGAAAGTTCTCATACTCCTGCTTGTGCGACTCGTAGAGACGGGATTTGACTTGAGTGGTTCCCTCATGGAAGCGCATGAGGGTCGCCCAAATCTCACGAGCCGTGGGGAGGTGAGAAACACGATCAAACTCGGACATGCTCAAACAGAAGAAAAGAGCATTACGAGCTCGGCTATTTGCTTCGTGCTCATCGATCTGAAGCTGAGTGACACGAGTAGCCAAGACAACGTAATCGGCCTTGTTGCAAATCTCCCAAACAGAAGAGCCCATGCTCTGGAGATAGGCCGACATGCGTATCTTCCAATACACATAGTTCGTCCCATCAAAGAACGGCGGTTTGCCCACGCCACGATCCATGTCGCCTTCTGTGGATCTGGAACCGGCTAAGGTGGAAGATCCTTAACCCGCTTCGATACCAATTGAAGGACCGAGAAAGCACTAGCAAGGCGACCAGAGGGGGGGTGAATGGGAGCCAACAAAAATTCTCTCAAAACTTTGGCCAAATGTCCCAAAATCAACCCCCGAAAGCTACGACCGAAAACGTGATGCCCACGACCCTTGGAAGAGGGTGGATGATCCCTAGGATCACAGCGAGGCACCACAAAGCGATAGCAAGCCAAACACCAAAAGCACCGGCACAAGTTTGCCTCTTGAAAACCGAGTCCCGAACGTAGATTGAAGGCTACGTCGAGAGATCCCTAAATACCAATGCTAACAAGTAGCAAAGATACCTAGAGAGGTTTCTTGGTTAACTATAGGGCCAAACGAGAAGTCCGAAAACCAAGCAGAAAAGACAGGAGAGCAAACGCACTAAACCGGAGGCTTCAGCAGGGTCACGGACTGTCCACCAGTACGGTCGCGGACTGTCTGCCCAACGGCGGACTGTCCGGGCTCAGGTGGCGGACTGTCCGCCGGCCAAAAGAGCAAAACAGTAGAGTTGCTGAACGGCTGCTGGACGCCTCCCGAACTGTCCGCGGGTCCTAACGGCGGACTGTCCGCGGTTCAAAAATAGCACTGTTCACCGAGAAGCGCAGCCACTGAACCGGCTGAGTCCGATGCGCGGACTGTCCGCGCCTGGGGTGGCGGACTGTCCGCCAACTCCCAGTCAAGGCAATTTCGGTCGCCCTTCACCCAAATCTCCTCCAAATCGATCCAAATCAATATCCCTTGATCCCAAAGTTGGAGAGGATGATCACGAGGTAGTTAGGAGACTATCCCCAGGAAATCATCCGCTCAAATCAACTCAATCAACGGGAAATCAAAGGGGAAGGTGTATGAACCAAAAAAGCGCCATGAAAACGAAATCCACCCGATCTACTTGTTCGTGAGGAGTTAGATGAATTCCTTCGGTCAAGATAATCTCCTCACTATAAAGAACAAGATGATTCAAGTGGATTTCGAAAAGACGCACTAGAAAGGGAGATCGAGTGACGGGAAAAATGCGGAGAACCGAAGAACGTGAAGAACACGAACCAAAACGCGAATCAAGTCATCGATCTGCAACCGTGTGGCTACCACACGCTACAATCGTGAGGTTACGGCCTCACTTCCTCAAAATCTCCAGTACACAGAGGTATGGTTCTCTGCGGATCTCAGTAGCTACAGCAGGGGATTGGGAGAGCAGGAAACCCTAAGTGCCAAGAGCAAATGACTAAGATGGAATGGGAGGAGGGTGTCTCCCTCTACTTATCCTAATTCTAATTCCTACTCTACCCCTCTCTAATTACAGAGCGAACCCACTAAACCCTAGGGTTATTCTAGACCAACTCGAAGATGCTGGTGATCCGACGGCCACGCCCGCACAACTGGTAGCGTTGCCTCGACGCAACCTCACCGATTGCTGCCACGTGCCGCCACCGCTCCTCTCATCCTTTTCACGGACTTCGCCCCCGGTTTTGAGGCCCAAACCGGGAAACCAGCCTTCACGACCAACCCCCGGTTTTGAGGCCCAAACCGGGAAACCAGCCGACCATCGCCTGAGTTTTGTGGCCCAAACTCAGCAAACCAGCAGCACCCAGGTTTTGAGGCCCAAACCTGGAAACCGTCCTCAGCCCGAGTTTTGTGGCCCAAACTCGGAAACCATCAGCACCCAGGGTTTGAGGCCCAAACCTGGAAACCGTCCACTCGGTGGTTTTTCTGTGGCTCAACCACCAAACCGAAGCCGTAGAGGGGATGCACCGCCCGTGCACCCCATCCACCGACACGTGTCCCTAGGTCCTCGACCCGAGCAACACCGTGCCCCGCAAGTCTTCGCTCGTCGCTATTCCAGGCTGTCAGCCACCACAGCCGATCCTCAGGCCACCGGTCCCTCAGTCCAAGCCTCATGTCCGCCCTTCACCGCTCCTGGTCCGTCGGCACGGCACGTCTATACTTGACCTTCACCTTGCCCTCGATCACTGTCTCCGTGCTCGACACCTGCACAACACAAGCCAAAGAACCTGCGATCAAACCCGTTGACAATCACTCATCACTCGAGACTCGGCATACACCCATGTATCCGCACAGTTCTTTCACGGATTCAACTCGATCTCCTCCGAATCAAAAGCTCTAAGGCTTAGACTTGGTATGAGGAGTTCCAAGGATGTTCGTGAGCTACTCCTAAGCAATCATGGCTCGAACCTAACTCCAAATCGGTGAATCGGAAGAATTGGGAGCAAAGGAGAGAAAAACCAATCCAAAACAACAACCAACCGATCTACTTGTTCGTGAGGTTTGAGTTGAATTCCTTCGATGGAAATGATCCCCTCACGGCAAAGACCAAGTTGGTTCAAATGGTTTTGCAAACGAAGCAACGTAGAGGGAGATCGATCGACGGGAAAAACATGGAGAAAAGATGAACGCGGAGAACAACTCAAGAATGCGAATCACAGCCATGAATTCTAGTCGAAAATCATCCCCATGAGGATACAACACGAATCCGGTCCCGTTTCTGCAAAATCTCCAAGTACACAGAGGTATTGTGCCGCTCTACGGATCTCAGTAGCTACAATAGAGGAATGGGAAGATAGGAAGCCCTAGAATGAAAATAGTAAATGACTGATATCATTGGGAGGTGGGTGTCTCCCTTCTACTTATCCTAAACATTATTCCCACTCTACCCCTATTAATATAGAGTGCGAACCAGCTAAACCCTAAGGCTATTCTGAACCAGCTCGAAGTAGATGTTGATCCGACGGCCACGCCCGCACAATTGGTAGCTTCGCCTCGACGTGACCTTACCTGATGCCGCCACTCGTCCTCCGTCCATTTTCCTGGGCCTCCCCCTGGTTTTGAGGCTGAAACCGGGAAACCTGTCCATCGGCAGAGTTTTGTGGCCCAAACTCAGAAACACACCACTACCAAGGTTTTGAGGCCCAAACCTGGAAACCGTCCTCAGCCCGAGTTTTGAGGCCCAAACTCGGAAACCGACCAGCACCCAGGTTTTGAGGCCCAAACCTGGAAACCATCCAGCCGACCGAGTTTTGTGGCCCAAACTCGGAAACCGTCCCAGCGATGGTTTTTCTGGGCTCTACCACCAAACCGAAGCCATAGAGGGATGCACCACCCGTGCACCCCGTCCACCCCGCAAGTCTTCACTTGTCGCTGTCCCAGGCTATTAGCCACCACGGCTGATCCTCAGGCCACCGGTTCGTCAGTCCAAGCCTTACGTCCGCCCTTCACCGCTTCGGGTCCATCGACATGACACATCTCTACTTGACCTTCACCTTGCCTTCGATCAGCGTCTCTGAGCTCGACACCTGCACAACACAAGCCAAAGGACATGCACATCAAACCCGTTGACAATCACTCATCATCACAAGATCCGGATTACACCCATGTATCCGCATATTCCGATGCGGATTTTGCCAGCTGTCGGATTGAGCACAAGTCTACTTCTAGGACTTGTTAGTTTCTTGCCTCTTCGCTTGTTTCATGGTCTTCTCGCAAGTAGTCTAGCGTTGCCCAGTCTACCACCAAGGTCGAGTATGTCGCTGCCACTTCTTGTGCTTTGCAGATTTTGTGGATGGTTGCTACTTTGCTTGATTTTGGTCTTGATTTCAGTCGGGTCCCTTTGCTTTGTGATAGCACGAGTGCCATTAGTGTTGCAAAGAACCATGTTCTTCACTCCAAGACCAAACACATCGATATTCGCTTTCACTTTCTTCGTGATCACTACGAGAAAGGTGACATTGACCTTAGGCATGTAGACACCCACAACTAGCTTGCGGATATTTTTACCAAGCCTTTGGATCTCTCAACTTTTGCTAGGTTGAGAGGTGAGCATGGTGTGTGTTTCCCCTTTTAGATGGGGGAAGCATTTTGCTTGTTGTACCATATGTTGACTTCTCTGATACCCTTTTGTTTTGGGTTTGGGTTTAGTTTTGTTTTGCCCTGATACTTTTAGGCTAGTTTTTGCTTTGTTTTTTATAGACTAGCTTTGGCATGTTTTTCAACATGTACATCTTGCATTTTTGAGCTTCATGTCTATAATCTTTAGAATGGAATTATGTTATGAATAGTTCTGCTTTGATGATATATGATGATGCTTGTAGCTTAGGCTCTTTTTGATCACATGATACATGTTGTGAGCTAAGCTATTGTAACACCCTTGGTGTTAAGCAACCCTAAAATGCATAACTTGACATAACATGAGCATAGCATCTCATCATTTCATGTGCATTTGTGTGTATGAATGTTTAAGTCCTTGTTTAGCATCTAGTATAGCTATGTTTTGCTTTCTATTTTTGACCTAGTGCCTTAAACCAAAGTTGTAGATCTTGATGAAAGGAACAACTTTGCTTAAAAGCACTTTTTCAGAAAAAGTCTTTTAAATGTTGTTTAGTGCATTAGAAAAGTGGGCTAGGAGTAAAATTCTTTTTCTAAGCAGAATTTGGACTTGAGCCTTAAAGATGATTTGTTCCTTGCAAAATTCTAAGCAACCTTGCTTTTAGGACCTTTTCCTAATTCGGCTTAGTTTGGGAGTTATCGAGCAGCAAAGAATTAGGCAAAAACCTCTTTAGTTTAAACCCTAGTGGGACCCACCTGTCAGCCTCTTTCTTCCTCCCCCCGCGCGCGCCGCCTGCCGTACGCCGGCAAAAACCACCCCGCCGCGCGAGACCGCCTCGCCGGCTACCAAACCGCCGCTGCTCGCTGCCCGTGGTTTGCGCCGAGTCGCCAGGTCGCTCTGTCGCCCCGCTGCTTGCTCGCCGCGTGGCCGTTGATGCTTGACGGCCGCCGCGCCGGTCGGAGCCCCTCCCCGACGGGAAGTGGCCAGGTGCAATGCACCCGAGCCCTCCATCTCTTTTGCCTCCTCTCCGTTTCGCACTTGCAACCAGGAGCTCACTCACTCGCTCACTCTCTCGTCTTCCCCCACCGCTCCATCTTCTCTAGTTCATAGCACCGCCGCCGCCCGCCGAACTCCGGCGAGCGATTTCTCGCTGCTCACCGCACCACCGCCCGATTCCTCCCGCCAACATCTCTGCCCCAACCTCCTCTTTCACCAGCATGGGTTGGTTTCCCATCTTCTCCTCTCTAGCCGGCGGAACGCCGAGTGCCATTCTCGGGTTCTCGCCATGGCCGCCGCCATAACATTCGCGTGGTCCGGCCATCTCCGGCCAAACCATCTCCAACCAAGCCTCGTTCTCACCTCCTCTACCTCTGTAGTTGCCTAGGGTTAGATGGAAACCCTTCTCTCGCCATGTTTCAACCAGAACAGAGCCGTGCCACGGCCATGTCCGCCGCGGACCGCCGCTGTACGTGGCGTCGGGCAATGCCGAGGTCGACAGGGCTCGATAGTTGCCCGAGTAGGTAGCTTAGGGTTTGCTTGAGCTGATGCTCGTGTCACCGAGCCTCGGAATAGCCAGGCAAGGCCTCGACGCCGAGTTGCCGCGCCGCCGCTCCGCCATTGTCACCGTCGAGCTTGCTCCGGTGGACCCTTGGCTAAGAAACCTAGCCGACCATGTTCGCCTTGCGAAGGTGAGTCTAGCCGTGTAGATGGTTACGCCCGAAGCCTCGCCGCCGGCGAGCTAGCGCCGGTCAACGCCGGCGGGTGCTTGGTGCCGCTGTTGCGTGGGTCCAGTTGACCACCAACATGTGGGCCACCTGACCAGTGGACACCACTGGCAGTGAGTAGAAGAGAGAAGGAGAGAAGTCCGGGTACGCTGGCGCTCGGGTTAGCCGGGTGCATTTAGCGTTTTGCCAGTGTCTGCTGGTGTATGAAGTGGGGTACCCGTAGCAGTTTAGGTCGGGTTTTCTTTTAAATCAGTTTTTGCAGAATTTGTGTAAAGGCTTCAAAAATTCATGCAAGGCTCATTTTAAGTCCGAATGCTGTAAAACAAATTTTGGTGTGTTAAGAATGAATAGAGCTACCTGGGAAAAATGTTAAATGCATTTTTGGTGATACTTTTATGTGCAGTTTAAATTGATTTAGGATTTTGCTGTTAACTTAGCAAATGCATAACTAATTCTATGTAGCTCGGAAAAATGTGATTCTGATTTTGTTGGGTCTATGTAGATAAGTAGTTTCTGGGAAAAATGTAATATGGAGTTGCTCTGTGTAATATTTTGGCAGTAGCATTTAAAATGCTTAAATATTGTTTTCTTGTATAAATCGTAGTAATTAAAATATAATGAATATGAACCTGATAATTTTTGTAGACTGCTCTTGTGCTAAGAAGTTCAGCAAAAAAATATGAAATCTGTTGTTTGACACTTTTTGTTATGATATTTAGTTCAAAGCACCTTTTCATCATAATATTTGTATTTTTCATAAAGGATAGTGCTTAAATCCAAATGACTTAAAAATTGAACAGTAAGTTGTTTTACATGTTGTTAACCCTAAGTAATTTTGGTAGATTTTTCTGAAACTGTATAAGGTAGGTTGCTGTTATAAGCATGTTTAAATAGGATTATTAAAGCAAGAAAGTAGATGAAAATAATTTAAATAGGTAGGTAATGCTATGGTGATTATGTGTCTTAATTGGTTAAGTAGGAAAGTTAAATGATTGTTAGATGCTAAGGTCTTTTATAATCATTAAGATGATGTTGACTACCTTGTTGAAGAAAATGAAGTAGATGACATGTGTTTATCTCCTGAAGTGTTGTTAGCTCTGTTGCATTCCGTATGCATTCTATGTGCATTCATCCTATTCATACATATTATGCATCATACAGGATCGGCAGAAGAGACCCAGAACCCACTGCAGCCAGAAGAGCCCAGCCAGGAGATTCTGCTCGAAGAGACCGGAGGCACCGACACCGAGGAACTGCCCGAGTGCCGCGATCACCATCCGTCTGACTTAGAGAAAGGCAAGCCCCAAAGCATTTTAACTCCTACGGTTTGCGAATGATTTACGATTAACCTAATAATGACTGTTGCATTAGGTTATAGGAATTGTTTGCTACCGTTGATCACTTAACGCGTCAAATTGAACGCGTCAATCACTTAACGGAGCAGGTGCGGGTACCTCCTGTGAAGCCGAGTAAGGTTATTCGAGCCGGTGATGGAGATGTTGACGCCTAACACCCAGGGCCTCAGCTGTACCATGGGCAACTATTCTGAGCAACCTGGCATGGTCCGAGGGCAGGCGGGGCCTGATTGACCTGGCATGACCGGGGGTAGTTATAGCTTGAGCGACCTGGCACTGAGATAACCCCCGGTGTAGAAGGGCCCATGGGCGTCCCGCGAATCGTGTTCTCGAATTCCCTGAGTGGCAGCCGCCGGCTACCTGGCATGGTGTGATCGGGCGAGTGTGCGACATTTTATCCCCAGCTTGGTAGGAATCGATTATAATCGCCATCGCTTCTGGACAGTGAGTAATTGACTGTAGATCATCGCCCGTAGAACTTATGGAACTAAATATGGTTATGGTATGAAATCTAAAAGGCTATTGATGAAATAGTCACTCTTGCTTGAATAATTAGTCAAGTGCTTGTTTTAGATCAGGAGCAAACCTAGTAAGGTAGAATTAATTATTAAAAGTGACTGTCATCACCCTAAATTGAATCTATTTACAAAAAGCTTTCATGCAAAAGGGTATGTACAGCCAACCCCACATATAGCCTATATGATCCTTGGTGTCTCATTATTTCTAGTTTATGTCGGGTAAGTCTAGCTGAGTACCTTCTCATACTCAGGGTTTTATTCCCTTGTTATTACAGATGGCCAGTGCTTCTTTGGCTACTGCGAGAACTGCCTGTACCCGGTTACGGGAGATGACTAGACCATGGGCATGGTCACTACTTATCTTATCCAATGCTTTTGTGGACCTGATTAGACTGATGACACTGTATTAAGAACATTCCGAACTTATGTTTAAAACTATGCTGCTTCCGCTACTGTTCAAACTATGGTTTGTAATATTATTTCGTACTCCGATGTATTTGAACTATGTGCAACTGTGATGTAACTTGTGGGCATGTTCGCTGAACTAGTACGATCTTGGCTGAATGTTGAAATGATTTGAAATCCTTCGAGATTTCTGGACTACCGGGTTTGTACGAGCTTAAGTACTTGATGATCTTTGCAATAAGCGGAGGTCTCGGTGCTTAATCTGGTGCAAATTGGTCGGTTCTGTTACAGCTGGCATCGGAGCATAGTTCAGTGTTACTGTTCATAAGTGTATTTGACAACAGTATTTTCACAAGAATCAAGTCGTATTTGCCAACTTATAGTTATAGTAGGATTTGGAAACCTTGAAAATAAAAACTAGTGTGCCAGTGATCAAGTCCTTATGCTCAATAGGATCTTAGGTGGCTATTTAAGTACTAACTTGGGGGTCGTGCATCATGTTTAAATTCTGTTGTTTACT
This sequence comes from Coix lacryma-jobi var. lacryma-jobi, assembly GCA_009763385.1. NCBI lineage: Eukaryota > Viridiplantae > Streptophyta > Magnoliopsida > Poales > Poaceae > Coix > Coix lacryma-jobi. The sequence continues at coordinate 44,299,805 of CM019826.1, forward strand.
GTCGTCCATATGGCAAGGGTGAAATTATATAGGTGCTATTCTTCGGGGTAGTAATGTATGGATCAATTTGCCTCTACGCCAAGGTAATGAGCGAGTTGTGAGAGCATGGTTGGACAACCGCCAATCTAGGGGAGTGATAGACTGGTACCGGAATGTATACCGTTACACACGGGTATATGTGAAAGTATTTAATTGTGGGAGTATTCTATTCGATGGGTGCATATACTACTTACGTGTATACTGGGTGTGCACCTTAGTTAGTATTAGATTAATTTTAGCAATGCATAATATTCATACTGTGGGCAGGGCTGAAATAATTTTCTGCAGGTACGCTAACTTGCGAACGTATAGTACGTTTAGTTAACGCTATGAGTGAACGTTGTATGCCACCGTCTAGCCATTAGATTGTTAGACAGTAAGGACGTATGTTACGCACATGCATCATGATCATACAATCTTGCATTAATCTTACTTCCTTCCTTATGATATTTGTCCCATTTTCTAATAAAAGTTGTTCTCAACTAATTAAAACCTATGTGGATAAACTTCTTAAAGATGGCCCGTACCAAGCGCACCGCCCGTAAGTCGACCGGAGGCAAGAGGCCTAACTATATACTGGGACCCTAGACTACTGAGGGATCGGAGGACTTTCTGGATGAGTTCGGCATGCCTACCATTTTGTGGAGAGTGCTGCATTTGGTGGGATACCAGGAGGGCCAGGAGCCACAGTACGACTGGCATCGTGTGCAGTTTTCAGAGGACCACTACATGTACACAGTTGAGGTGGACGTGCCCAGTCGCGGTGCTCAGGATCATGTATGGTGCTGCCGGGTGTTCGCACTGTAGGGTAGGACCCCGTGGGATGGAGCTAACAGGGTTGCCTATACTGTTCTTCGAGACATTATGAAGGACCACCCGGAGGTCGTTGCGCAGGCCACTGCTAGCATCTTCCCTACGGCGGACCCTTACCAGTCAGTGTGGCGTCAGCCAGGTGCCACTATACTGGAGGCCAGTTCCTTGGAGCGAGAGCATTGTGCGGGACCAGCTGGGAGTGTTATGGCTGCACTCATGGCTACCAATGGGTGTTTGTTGCGCAGCTACGATCACCTGGACCATATTCTCAGTGAGGAGATAGCTGCACACCACCAGAGTCGAGAGGAGCATACCACAGAGATAGACCATCTCACAACAGAGCTAGCTCACATGATTGTCGAGAGGGATCAGGCTCGTCAGAGGGAGCAGGATACGTCACAGCAGCTTAGTGATCAGCAGGGGATGATGACTTTCTTGTCCATGATCATGGCTGAGACTGAGGAGTCCCTTCGAGGTGTGTGTCTTGAGGGCATACGTGCGACTGAGCAGAACAGGCTTCTCAGGCTTTAGGTGGGAGACTTGGAGCTACAGCTTCATCACCACCAGGACTACAATGATCGCTTGCATGAGGAGATCCATCGCCGAGAGAATGAGAGGAAACCTATCTTTCCTCAGGAGGACCCGGATCCTCGTGCTTCTTCTAGTGGTTCTTCAGGTGTCTTGAGCGACGATGATGATGATGGTGCCGATAGAGAGTAGGTGTTGGTAGTTCTTAGCTACACCTAGGATAGGGTAACTAAAGTAGCTATCTACTAATGCCAAGCGGGGTTATCAGTCCCGACACTAGTAGGAGCTAGCTAGCGAGAATGCAATCTACCAGGAGGAGATTCTGCAAGCGCACAAAACTATCATAGTAGCACTTCGCCTGGGAGTACCAGGTGTCGATTTATTTGATCCCAAGGGAAGGCTAGGGTGATGTATGAGTTGAGTCAAGGAGGGGATGAGAGTCGAAGAAAAGAGAAAAGGGAAAAGGGGAGAAGAGAGGCTAGAAAGAATATATGGATGGCTAGGTAAGGATGAACTGGATGGCTACGGTAAGGTGGAATGGATAGGTAGATAGAGGGTAACTAAGGATAACTAACTAACTACTAACTAATAACTAATCCTAGATAACTACAAAGCAAGATAACTATGAAGCAAGATAGTTACGAAGCAAGGCAGGCAAAAGACAATAAAGCAACTAAGTTGAGTAAAGTTTTATTCCTATCTTGTCAAGTATCGAGGCGTACTAGCCTTTACCACTTACTTAGGTTGAACGCTACCACAATGAGCCTTACTGTTAAACTGGGCCAACTACGTGGTGGAATTCAAGGCGCACAGGGCTGTCACCACCTGCTTGCTACCACAACTATCCGGGGGTCCAGCCGTATCTGAAGGTAAGTCTATAACTAAGCACCACGCTTAATTATATTCTAACTATCTCTACCCTAGCTTTGAATAGAGACACCCTTGCGGACGTCAGAGCAAACACTTGACTTAATAAGATAAACACTAAACTAACTAAGCAACCTATTGGCAAAGATCAAACACTAAGCTCACTAGAGATTAACTACTATGGCTAAGTGAATTGATCTGTAGGATAGCTAGGCACTCAAGCAATCAATCAAGTATACCACTCAATACTGATAAGTAGAATAAAGTAATACTTGAAATGATGAACTAGAATATAGTAAATGCTTGAGTAACAAGAGCAAAACCTGAACTGAAGACGAAGGAAGACTCTTCCCAGCTCTAGAACCGATCACTCACACGCCTCTACTCTTGAGCTAACCCTTGAGCAGCGCTACCGCGAGGGCGAAGATGCCTTGCTCTACTAGCTACCTACTTGCCTAAGCTCTCTAAGCTTCTAACCTAACTCTCACTTGCTTCTCTTGCTTTGCTTCTCTTGGAAGTGTGGGATATGAGGGATATGAATGAAGAGGTGCCTCCAGGGGGGTATTTATAGCCCAAATGAGTGAGGGGGGTTCTTATAGTGGGCAGCCAACCGACCTAGGGTTAGGTCAGGTGGCGGGCGCCACCCCCTACTAGCGGCCGCCAGCTCCCTGGCCGTTGGATGAACCGCCTCTGCTTCAACGGCATCCAGGTGGTTGTCCAAGGCGGTTTGGAGGTCGGTTGCATGTCCTAGCAACCGACATTCAGCCTTGATCCATGCCACTTCATCCTGAGTCGTCTGATGCCACTGACCTAGTGACCATGGGCCAGGATTTGGCCTTGGGGAGGTCACACGGATCGGTGACGTGGCAGGGGGTGACACTTGGGCCAACCCAAGTGGCGGGCGCCACTTAGAGGTGGCGGGCGCCACTTAGAGGTGGCGGGCGCCACCCCCCTTAGGCCCATTTGGGCCCTGCTGAGTGGGCTTGGCCTCTGGTGGGTCCATATGTCCAAATTTGGTTCAAATCCTGCATTCAAATAAAATTCTATGGACATGTGGAATTTGGTTAGTTTGAAACCTATTTGACTACATTTCATGCCTTTTTGGTGAACTTTAGGGTCAAATGTTGATGGTAAAACAGGTGTTTAAGGACCGTCAACAAGCTCCCCCAAGCTAACATGTTGCTCGTCCTCGAGCAACAATGCGGTTTAAGCATTGAGCATGAAATGGATAGCAACTTAAGATGTCTGCAAGTGCATATTGTATAGTGAGAAATAACTTAGCATATATCATAAATCATAGTAATGTGGAGCTTATAGCTTTTCACTTCAAACTTGCAAGAGTGAAATAAAGTAGTAGATAGGAAACTTTTATCTTGCTTAGGTTTGACTAGGATTCTGTCTGGAGGGTTTTTCAAGGTTTTCAAAAGATAATAACTTGCTTAAGTCCTCCAAGATTCACTCAATCACTCAATGGTGTTTAAATCCTCACTTAGGCCAAAATGTAGCCTCTCCTATTTCTAAAGAATGATATGTGGAGTTATAGGTAGGCTAAGAACCATGAGCAAATTGCCTGATGTTTATTGCTAAGCTAGACACTTAGATCATAAGGAACAGCAAATCATAAAAATTGATCAAGATGTGCATGTGTGGTTATGTGGAAGTGTATAGAGAGGTATTTCATAATCCTTCCTAGTTAATTTCTGGGGTCTAGAGCTAATGATAATTCTCTCTCTCTTTTTTTTTGATACAAAGTGAGTAGACAAAAGATGTGTCCTCACATTTTCTTAGGACATAGTCCTCTTTTGAGCTACTTTGCTCACTTTTTTTTCACAGGACATAGTCCTTTCTTGAGCTACTTTGCTCATTTTTTTCTCTCTCTCTCTTTTAGCTCTAGATTTCCCCAGACATCTATAGGAAAGGATTTTTGAAATGAAAAAGGGGAAGAGGGAGAAATGCTTACTCCCAGTGTAGGAATAAGCATAAGGCTAGCAATGGGATGTTTGGCAGGGTATTGCATATCTCCGGTGTAGAGAATAAGCAATTTATTTGGTGGTTGCAAACCTCCAAAGTGGAAAGTAGGCAGATTATGGTGGGTGTACGTGAATCTTGATTCAAAAGATATGATAAGCTTCTCTACAAAGATCTATGAGGTCTAACAAAGCTCAACACAAACAAAGCTCTTTGTGGTTTTGACTAATGACTAACAAATATTTGGCTGGTGGTGGGATGGGATAAAATCTAGGAGGAACTTTTAGCAAGGTTTTCATAATTTTTTAAAAGAAATCCTCCAGATTAGGTCCTAATTTCACTTTAGCAAGTTTAAAGAATTACTCCATTTCTTACTAACTTTATTCACTAAGCATGATTTCAGTTAAAGCATGTGCAACCCACAAAAACTACAACTTAGATAAGACCAGTTATTCAAACCATAACAACAGCATTTGCATGGCATATTTCAAATCTTATTCAGGTTTCAACTTGTTTAAGCAGATTTTATCAATTTTATTCATGGAGTGGTTATTTAGGCAAGCATGTGACATTCAAAAGATATAGAATTTAAGAACTGAATGTAAAGTGTAGGCTTGAGACATACCTTATCGGAGCGGGAATCTCCCCCAAGCTGGCTTCTTGCTTGGTGAAAGATCTTCTTCGTCTCAGTCGGAGCTCTTGTTCTCATTTTATTAAAAGGGAAACTATCTAATGTTGTGAAAAGGGAAACTATCCTATTATGATATTTTATTATTCTAACTAAGTTAACATATACCTATGCATAAAACTAATGATAACTGGTGATATTTTATTTTTTATTTTTTTTAGTTACATGCATGACATATGTTATTTATTCGAAAAAGGGAAAATTGAAGGGAAAAATTAAAAGTAAAACCATACCTTAGGTCCATGGAGTTTCATCCTTATCGGGTGGATCTTCTTCCTTGGGCACTTCTTCTCTTAGTACTCCATCGGGTTCTTCTTCTTTTGGCACCTCTCCCTTGTTATGTGAAGGGACAATTGGCTGTGGGACACTCCCAAAGCCAGAAATTGGCTGGTGCACACGTCCACTCTCTTTATTTGCCAGAAGACACTCGCACTCCGTGCAATTGGGCCAGTGGACACCGCGCGCCGGTTCTAGCGGTCCCAGGAGAGAAAACGTTGGTTTTTGGACGCCTGGTGCCCTGAGCCGGCTTGGACCCGGTTTGGGCTCGGTTTATACGTGGCTCGCGAGCTAAGCTGGTTGGACCAGCTTTACCTGGCCCGGCCCCTGGCTGATTAGGGTTCCCGTCCCCAATCTGCTCGCTCCGCCGTCGCTCGCTGCGCCGCCGCGCATTCCACGGCCTCCGTGTCCGCCTCCCTGCCTGCCTTCGTGTCCGCCTCCGTGCTCGTCGCCGCGCACTCCACGGCCGCCGTGCAGTCCACCGCCGCGCACTCCACCGCCGCCATGGAAGTCTGAACATCTGGAGCACCCCCGCGCACAAGGAGTTGAAGGTCGCTAGGATGATGGATCCGCAGTCCCCTGGGGCTCCGCCTAGTGTACCTCCTCGATTCGATTGGCTTCAAAAAGGGTGAGATTTTGATGCCCCTTGCTTGATTTGGTTGGCTATGGACGCGTTAGGTTTCGATTTTTCCTTTTCCGCCATGGGTTGCGTTGAGTTTTTTGTTTAACTTTTCCGTAGGATGGATCCAGGCGGTGCTTGTAGATTGGCGATTAGGATTCCCGCATATGTAGAGCAAAGACCCGATGGGCTCGGTGATTATCACGTGACTGAGAACTGGCTGCGTGTGATTGACAAGGACCGCTTCAATTGGATGGGGTTTAAAGAGTTGCTTGATGATGAGATAGCTCACGGTCAGGACCAAGAACTACAGGTTTCATACTTTGACAGAGATAAGGGCGACATAGTTCGCATAGATTCTGACAGTTCTCTGCTACATGCAATTGATATGTACTGGGATAGTAGGAAGGTGCCATTGACAGTGCAGGTTGTGGACACAGCTGTTTGGGACATTAGTACTAAGAAGAGAGCAGATGTTGATCCAATAGATGATGCAGCTGATCCAATAGATGGGGATGACAGAGCAGTTGATCCAATAGATGGGGATGATGCAGCTATTGCAATAGATGTGATTTATCCTGCTGACAATGCTGTGGTTGACAGTGATGAGAGTGATGACAGTGATGATGAAGAGCTTGAGGGCTGGGGAGCAGAGGATGAAGTTGAGTATGTTGGTGTAGATGATGAGAAAGAAAAGTACAAGGATGTGCTCAGTGATGAGCAAGATGATGTTGCCTTTGCTTACTATCCTGACACTGATGACGAAGATGCTGACCCACTAACTGTTAATGATGGAACTGATGAGGGTGTGGTGCATGTGACTGACCTAGAAAACCCTAAAATTGCTATTGGTGTGACTTTTGAGGATGGTTTGATTTTTAAGAGGTGCATTAGGCAATATGCTGTGCTGAATGAAATTGAACTTGCAGTTCCTTATAGTGAGGCACGGCGGTACAGAGCATATTGCAAGGCCCCGAGGTGTAGGTGGAGGATTCATGCATCTATTTGTGATGATGGGAAGACATGGCAGGTTAAGAAGATAGCCTACTTTGTGATTTTTGTTTGATTTCATCTAAATTCATTCATTGACTTCTTTCTTTGGTTGCTGCAGATTAAGAAGATGCCTTATAAGCATAGGTGTGCAGGCACAGGGAACTTGGAGGAAAAGAATTGTATGGCAAACAATCATTGGGTCAAGGACAGAGCAGTAAAGTGGTTGAGGGAGGATCCTACTTTGCAGGCTAAGGCTTTGCAGAAGAAGTTGGAGGAGCATTACCCAGTCAAACTCAGCTACTGGGTTGTTTGGAACGGCCGACAAATGGCACTGGATGAAATTCAAGGTACATGGAATGATAGTTTTGTACATGTGTTTAGCTGGAAGAGGGAGGTTGAGAAGAGGTGTCCTGGTAGTGTTGTAGAGATTGAGTGGGAACTTGTAGGTCAGCAGAGAAGATTCAGTAGGATGTTTGTAGCACTGAAGCCGTGTATAGATGGCTTCCTTCAAGGTTGCAGACCTTATCTAGGTGTAGATTCCACTGTTTTGACAGGAAGGTGGAAGGGTCAGCTAGCAGCTGCTGTAGGTATAGATGGCCACAACTGGATGTTCCCAGTGGCATATGGAGTCTTTGGAAGTGAGACCATTGAAAACTGGGAATGGTTCATGAACAGTCTGCACAAGGCAATTGGTTCTCCACCTGGTCTGGTTATTTCAACAGATGCAGGCAAACGAATTGATCAAGCAGTTACCAAGGTCTTCACAAATGGTGTAGAGCATAGAGAATGCATGAGGCATTTAGTGAAGAATTTTCAGAAGAGGTTCAGGGGAGAGGTTTTTGAAAGGAACTTGTGGCCTGCATCAAGGTGTTATAGACTGAGAACAGATGAAAGACACTGGAATGAGATGCACCAAGCCTGCCCAAAGGCAACAGAATGGTTGAAGAACAACCATAAACAACTTTGGGCAAGGGCCAAGTTTAGCACAGCAAGCAAGTGTGACTATGTCACCAACAACATTGCTAAAACCTTCAACAATTGGATCAGGGAGGAGAAGTCCTTACCAGTTGTAGAGCTTATGGACAAGATAAGGCAGATGATCATGGACAGATTCTGCACAAGGATGCAGCTGGTGTCAAAGTTGTCAGGCTTCAACATTCTGCCAATTGTTATGAAAGAACTGCATGCCAAAAGCAGGAACCTAAACTACAACATTCATAGGAGTGGCATTCAGATTGGTGAAGTTGGAGGTGTCAATAAGGAACTAGTTCCTTGGAGGTTCATTGTTGATCTGGAGAAGAAAGAGTGCACATGTAGAGGCTGGCAGCTAACTGGTTTGCCTTGTGTGCATGCCATAGCTTTCATTGGCACAAGAAGGATTCCATTGGAGGATTATGTGCATCCTTACTACTCTGTGCAGATGATCAAAGCAGCTTATGCAACAGCTGTGCCTCCAATTCCAAGCAAGGATGAATGGGAAAAGGTTGACCTTGGCTTCAAACTACTTCCTCCTCTATGCAAGAGATCAGCAGGACGGCCAAGGAAGAGAAGGTTAGTTGGAGTTGAAGAAGGTGGGTCCGGCACCAGAGGGAAAAGGAGGTGCAAGAGGTGTGGTGGATATGGTCACCTACAGAAGACATGCAATGAAACTGTCCATGACCCAGATGCACCACCACCTGTAGCACCAAAGAAGAGAAAGACTTACAAGCACAAAGTAACAGAGGTGACTGAAACCAGTGAGACTGCAGCCAAGAAGAAGAACAAAAGGCCAAGAGTTGTGCATGTCACAGAAGTCACCGAGACTGCACCCAAAAAGGCCTCCTCCACCAAGAAGAAGAACACCAAGGTTGAATCCAAGAAGGCCCCCACCAAGCCTTCATCCAAGAAGGCCTCCACCAAAGCTGCATCCAAGAAGCCTGCAGCCAAGAAGAAAGGAAATGTTTCCGAGCCGACTGCTGAGCAGTAAGTCCACCATCTATTACTTTGTCCCTACTTTCATTTAGGAACATGTTAGGTGCGGATCAACATGTTAACATGTGCCATCTATGCAGAGTTAGCCCACGGCCTATGACTAGGAGGATGGCAGCTTCGTCAGCGAGTCCCAGCGCTAGCACTAGGAGCAAGAAGAGGTTGGTGGAAGATAAATGAAGCTGCAAGCAAGACAGACCATGATATTTTGTGTGCTTTTGTGGTGGAAGTCATGGATGTAATGTCTAGGTTGCTTACAGTGGATGTAATGCTTTCTGGGTATTGTAAGACAATGGCACTGTATGCTTGGTATTGTATGAAACTTGGGGATCCTGGTAGTGTAATGTAGTGAACTGGTGGCTTTTAAGCCTAATGTAGTGAACTGGAAATGGCTTTCAAGCCTAATGTAATGAACTGGAGTTCATTGTCAATGTAGTAGTAAGTTTCATCATCTTGGTTTCAGCTTGTTTCATTGATTTCACTGGACATTTTCTATCTAATTATTCCAACACAAGGATAACTGCATAGCAACTGCATGACTGCATTTCATTGATGTTCATTGATAGCAAACAACACATGGCATTACATAGCAAAGCTCAAGCTTGTTTGTACATTAACAAGCACAAGAAAAGAAAGCTAAGCACTCCCAAACACAAACTACCAGCATTCATCCACTTAGCCAATTTCTGCTGCTCAACTACGCTTCTTAGCACTACACTAAGAGCTTCAGAATGCTGATCCATCTTCAACAGTAGGTTCTCCATCGATGTTGCAGCGTCGACGCCTGCGCTGACAGGCTTCCACATGAAGAAGCTGCATCTGGAGTTCCCCTGTAACAGCATACGAACGCGATGAACCCTAGCTCTGGATGATGGATGAAAGGTCGACCAAATCGAACAACATGAACAACTCACCCAGTCCCGGTTCTTGCAGGTGTAGAACTGCTTGTCGGGGTTGTTCGTGGTTCTCGAAGTTCGCTCCACAATGGTGGCCGTTTGGCAGAAGGGGCAGAGCGGCTGCCCACCTCCCCGCGACTGCCCACCCTGGCCACGCGAACCTGTCGACGAGGAAGCGCCTGAGCCGGTTGCCATCTTCACGCCTTCCACGGCCGTGACCCAAAGCCCGACCGCCGGCCGCCTGTGAAGTTGCCGCCGCCGCCGTCGCCGTCGCCGCCTGAAGTGAGAGAGAAGGGGAAGGGGAGTGGTTAGAATAGAAGGCTAGGGTCAGGGGCCGGGCCAGGTAAAGCTGGTCCAACTAGCTTAGCTCGCGAGCCACGTATAAACCGAGCCCAAACCGGGTCCAAGCCGGCTCAGGGCACCAGGTGTCCAAAAACCAACGTTTTCTCTCTTGGGACCGCTAGAACCGGCGCGCGGTGTCCACTGGCCCAATTGCACGGAGTGCGAGTGTCTTCTGGCAAATAAAGAGAGTGGACGTGTGCACCAGCCAATTTCTGGCTTTGGGAGTGTCCCACAGCCAATTGTCCCTTATGTGAATTACACAACTCAGGAGGAGGTGGTTCTTTCTTTCTGCTCGACCTTGTTCTTGGGCGCCTCTTCTTGGTACGAACGGGCTTTGCATCCTGCATGTTAGCGGCATATGCGGGACCTCGGGAGAAAGAGAATATTTCCTTCCTCCCTCCTAATGTCATTTGCATTTTACCACTTCCCACACATATGCAAGCATCAACAATGTTCAAGAAGGGTCTACCTAAGATTAGAGGCACATCTTTCCTATTTCCCATATCTAGTATTATGAAATCAGTAGGAACATATGAACCTCTAATATGAACAGGTAAATCATTGACTATTCCTTCTACATAGCAAGTGGATTGATCAGCTAGCACAACATAGGCAGATGTGGATGACATGGGTGGAAAGAATGAGTTTTCATAAAAGTCTTTAGATAGAATGTTCACACTCGATCCTAAATCACACATGGCATTTTTAAAGACTTCACCAAAGATTGAGCATCTAATTATGGGACTACCAGGATCACCCTTTTTAACAGTCATGGTTTGATCTTCATAATAGTTAAAATGTTTTATTTCAACCATATTTGCAGTTTCCATGTCAGGTTTAGAAGGAATTTTGCCAGTTTCAAAAGATGGTATGATAGCAGCAAGTTGAGCTAATTGGGTTTCTAACATCTTATTAAAGCTTAATTGATTTTTCAGAGCAGATGAGAAATCTTCCAATTTTGCATTTATATTCTCAAGGGTTTTATCATTCGACATTAATTTCTTATTCAAGAAATCAGTATTTCTACCTTGTGAGTAAACTAAATTTTTCAAGAATGAGAGACTATCAGAATTATGAAAATTAGAGCGGGGGAATGAATTGTTACCTTGAGAGTTTGCAGGCTGATTCCATCCTTGATTCTATTGACGAAAACCGTTACTGTTGTTGATGAAGTTCAAATCTTCATGTAGCTCGGGGCAGTGGCTCCCAGAATGTCCGGTTTCTCCACAGACTTCACAAGTCATGTAGGATTCCAGAGATTGGACACTCTCTTGTTGGTTCATCTTCTCACAGCTGTCCAGCTTCTTTGCCAGCAGGTCCATCTTGGCCACGATCATGTCGGCCTCCTTAAGGGAATGCATACCTCGCTTACAGGGCTGTAGTCTTTCGTCATTCCATCTTTGGTTTGACACCATCTTCTCTATGAGAGCCTTAGCATCTGCAACATTCAGAGAAAAGAATGCACCGCCGGAGGCGGCATCCAAATGGCTTCTAGATAGTGGGGTTAGGCCATGGTAGAAGTTCTAGATCAATAGCCAGTCCTCCATACCATGGTGCGGACAAGCAGCGACATACTCTTGCAACCTCTCCCAAGCCTCAGGAATAGATTCCTCGGCTTGTTGCGTAAAGCTGGAGATTTTGTTGCGCAGAGCATTCGTCTTGCCCATAGGAAAGAATTTGGCGAGAAAAGCATTGGAACACTTGTCCCATGTGTCTACAGCATTGCGATCGGTATAGAACCATTGCTTCGCTTTTCCTAGCAAAGAGAAAGGAAAGAGACGAAGACGGATGGCTTCTTGGGTTATCCCCTTAATGGTGAAGGTGCCGCAAATCTCCAAGAATTGTTGGAGGTGAGCATTGGCATCCTCATGAGCCTTGCCACAGAACGGGACAGCTTGGACCATCGTGATCAGAGCTGGTTTCAACTCAAAATTGAGGTTGGCATCGATCACGCCTGGTCCTATCGCTACATTAGCGGCAGAAGGAGCAGAAAACTCACGAATGGTCTTATTGGCCATCGTGAAGATAGAACGAGATAAGAAAGAAAGAAGTTGAAGAAGATGAAGGAAAAAGATAAGAAGAACTAAGGAAAGAAAGAATGGGGTAAGATGGGATTCGCTAAGCGGGAGCTTAAGCGAAGATAAATTTGACACGGACTCAACCGACACACCGATTGCCTTCCCCGGCAACGGCGCCAGAAATGCTTGTTGGTAGTTCTTAGCTACACCTAGGATAGGGTAACTAAAGTAGCTATCTACTAATGCCAAGCGGGGTTGTCAGTCCCGACACTAGTAGGAGCTAGCTAGCGAGAATGCAATCTACCAGGAGGAGATTCTGCAAGCACACAGAACTATCATAGTAGCACTTCGCCTGGGAGTACCAGGTGTCGATTTATTTGATCCCAAGGGAAGGCTAGGGTGATGTATGACTTGAGTCAAGGAGGGGATGAGAGTCGAAGAAAAGAGAAAAGGGAAAAGGGGAGAAGAGAGGCTAGAAAGAATATATGGATGGCTAGGTAAGGATGAACTGGATGGCTAAGGTAAGGTGGAATGGATAGGTAGATAGAGGGTAACTAAGGATAACTAACTAACTACTAACTACTAACTACTAACTAATAACTAATCCTAGATAACTACAAAGCAAGATAACTACGAAGCAAGATAGTTACGAAGCAAGGCAGGCAATAGACAATAAAGCAACTAAGTTGAGTAAAGTTTTATTCCTATCTTGTCAAGTATCGAGGCGTACTAGCCTTTACCACTTACTTAGGTTGAACGCTAGCACAACGAGCCTTACTGTTAAACTGGGCCAACTACGTGGTGGAATTCAAGGCGCACAGGGCTGTCACCACCTGCTTGCTACCACAGCTATCCGGGGGTCCAGCCGTATCTGAAGGTAAGTCTATAACTAAGCACCACGCTTAATTATATTCTAACTATCTCTACCCTAGCTTTGAATAGAGACACCCTTGCGGATGTCAGAGCAAACACTTGACTTAATAAGATAAACACTAAACTAACTAAGCAACCTATTGGCAAAGATCAAACACTAAGCTCATTAGAGATTAACAACTATGGCTAAGTGAATTGAACTGTAGGATAGCTAGGCACTCAAGCAATCAATCAAGTATACCACTCAATACTGATAAGTAGAATAAAGTAATACTTGAAATGATGAACTAGAATATAGTAAATGCTTGAGTAACAAGAGCAAAACCTGAACTGGAGATGAAGGAAGACTCTTCCCAGCTCCAGAACCGATCACTCGCACGCCTCTACTCTTGAGCTAACCCTTGAGCAGCGCTACCGCGAGGGCGAAGATGCCTTGCTCTACTAGCTACCTACTTGCCTAAGCTCTCTAAGCTTCTAACCTAACTCTCACTTGCTTCTCTTGCTTTGCTTCTCTTGGAAGTGTGGGATATGAGGGATATGAATGAAGAGGTGCCTCCAGGGGGGTATTTATAGCTCAAATGAGTGAGGGGGGTTCTTATAGTGGGCAGCCAACCGACCTAGGGTTAGGTCAGTTGGCGGGCGCCACCCCCTACTGGCGGCCGCCAGCTCCCTGGCCGTTGGATGAACCGCCTCTGCTTCAACGGCATCCAGGTGGTTGTCCAAGGCGGTTTGGAGGTTGGTTGCATGTCCTAGCAACCGACATTCAGCCTTGATCCATGCCACTTCATCCTGAGCCGTCTGATGCCACTGATCTAGTGACCAAGGGCCAGGATTTGGCCTTGGGGAGGTCACACGGATCGGTGACGTGGCAGGGGGTGACACTTGGGCCAACCCAAGTGGCGGGCGCCACTTAGAGGTGGCGGGCGCCACCTAGGGGTGGCGGGCGCCACCCCCTTAGGCCCATTTGGGCCCTGCTGAGTGGGCTTGGCCTCTGGTGGGTCCATATGTCCAAATTTGGTTCAAATCCTGCATTCAAATAAAATTCTATGGACATGTGAAATTTGGTTAGTTTGAAACCTATTTGACTACATTTCATGCCTTTTTGGTGAACTTTAGGGTCAAATGTTGATGGTAAAACAGGTGTTTAAGGACCGTCAACAGTAGGCTAGATGGTTGTTAGCGTTTGATGATCTCTTGTCACATGTCTTTTGCGCTTAATCTTTTCTGGTTATCTTAGGATGATGTACGGTTGTGTTGTGAACTTATGTGCGCATGGCACAAGACCTCTAAAAGTCCCATATGTATGGGCATCCTTGGATGTTATGATGGCTTTTGTGTGTTATGTGATGAGCACTCTTATTATGTGATGCTGCAATGTGAATTGAAATTTATTATGCCTCTGTAATTGTTTGGCCAATTCGTTTTCCGAATAATTTCTGTTGGCATGGTTTATTGTTCTCTACACTAATGGCGACGTCACCTAATGATCATTGCTGTCGATACATGCAGATGACGATGACTCGCAGTGGAGCTGGCGGTAGTGGTGGTAACGATGATAACAGAGAAAACCGCAATCCACCACCAGTCTTCAAAGAAGCTACTGAACCTCTGGAAGCGGAATAATGGCTGCATACTATAGAGCAAAAATTTCGGCTACTCAGGCTTACAAAGGAGCTCAAGGCAGAATATGCTGCTCATCAGTTGCAAGGACCGGCCGGAATCTAGTGGGGACATCACCGCACCACCTATCCTGCTCGAACGCCTATCACTTGGGGATTGTTCTCGCAAGCTGTTTGGGGCATTATATTCCACTAGGCTTAACTCAGATGAAAGTGGCAGAGTTTATAAGCTTGACGCAGGGGACTCGATCTGTTACCGAGTACCATCATGTGTTTAATTCCTTGTCTCGTTATGTTCCAGACTTTGTGGGCACTGACGCTAAAAAGATAGCTAGTTTCAAGAGGGGGTTGAATACCAAGATGGGAAAATCAGTGGGTACTTCGTCTTGTACCGTCTTCAATGACTTCATCAGTGACTGCTTGATTCAAGAGAATCATAACAACAAGCATGCAGCGGGCAAGGCTCGAAAGAGGACATTGGAATCTGGACCTTCCCAGCTGAGAGGGTCACCAGCTCAGCGCTTCCAATACCGACCACCAGCGTCTGGAGCTCGTTTCAGGCCGCCTCAGAAGAAAGGTCAGCAGCAAGCTCAGCGTAGTCAACGTCCGTACAAGATAGCAGCAAACCAAACTCGAGGGGGTCAAGGTAGCTCAACCGGAAGCAAGCCTCTAGTCCGTGGACCATGCTTCAATTGTAATCAAGAGGGACATTTTGCGAGGTATTGCCCGCACCCAAAGAAGCAGCAGGCCAACTACCCCGCACGTCTGCATAACATGACTGCCGAAGAAGCTCGTGCAGGAGAGCCTGTGACTGCCGGTATGTGTCTCGTTAACCATCATCCTGCAGTTGTTTTGTTTGATACTAGATCATCACATTCTTTCATGAGCAAAGCATTTGCAGAAAAGCATAACCAAGAAATGTCTGAAATGGACTATGGGTTTCGCGTGAGCTCCGTTGGGAGTAGCGTGTTATCTAGACAGATGGTTTGTAATGCAACCATCGAAATTGGAGAGCACAAATTTGGAGCTAATTTAGTGGTTTTACCTGGGCTAAGTATGGATGTAGTCTTAGGTATGAGTTGGATGACCATGTGGAATGCGGTGTTAGACACTGCGAATAGGACTCTTACTTTATCCGATGGTCGGACGGGTAACAAACTTCGCGTATCTCTTCCCCGAGATGCCAATTTTGTTGACCTATCTTGCACTCTTGCTATAGAAGACCTTTCCAAAATTCCAGTTGTCAGAGATTTCCCGGACGTCTTCCTGGATGAATTACTAGGGTTACCACCCAAAAGAGCCGTGGAATTTGTAATTGAGTTGTTACCAGGGACTGCACCAATCTCTAGGAGACCGTATCGTATGCCACCCAATGAACTAGCAGAACTCAAGACCCAAATCAAGGAACTCTTAGAAAAGGGGTTTATTCAACCTAGTGTGTCAGAATGGGGTTGCCCAGCCCTGTTTGTCAAAAAGAAGGATAAGTCACTACGCATGTGTGTGGATTATCGGTCGCTCAATGCTGTGACAGTTAAGAACAAGTATCTGTTACCACAGATAGATATTCTCTTTGACCAGTTATCTCGAGCTAAGGTGTTTTCCAAGATCGATTTGAGGTCAGGTTATTATCAGATCAGGATTAGGCCACAAGATATCCCGAAGACCGCTTTCTCGACCAGGTACGGATTGTATGAGTACCTTGTCATGTCCTTTGGGTTAACAACTGCCCCGGCATACTTCATGAGTTTGATGAACTCAGTGTTTTTGCCGGAACTGGATAAGTTTGTGGTAGTGTTCATCGATGATATTTTGGTCTATTCAGAAAACGCAGAGGACCATGCAGAACATCTGAGGATTGTTTTGACCAGACTTAGGGAGCATAAGCTTTATGCTAAGTTTAGTAAGTGTGAGTTTTGGATGAAGAAAGTACATTTCCTTGGTCATATTTTATCTGAAGAGGGAATCTCAGTCGATCCTAGTAAAGTACAGGAAGTAATGGATTGGAAAGCTCCTACATCGGTTAGTGAGATTCGGAGTTTCTTGGGCTTAGCAGGGTATTATCGCTGATTTATTCTCGATTTCTCCAAGATCTCCAAACCTATGACCAGCTTGTTACAAAAGAACCAAAAATTTGAATGGACAGAGGAGTGCGAAACCGCTTTCCATACCTTGCAGAAACTGTTGACCACTGCTCCTGTTTTAGCTCAGCCGGACATCGAGAAGCCCTTTGATGTCTTTTGCTATGCATCGAAGGTTGGCTTAGGTTGTGTTCTTATGCAAGAAGGTAGGGTAATTGCTTATGCGTCTCGACAATTAAGGAAGCATGAAGTGAACATCCTACACATGATCTGGAATTGGCTGCGGTTGTACACGCTCTGAAAATCTGGAGGCATTATTTGCTTGGTAATGTCTGTAATGTGTACACGGATCACAAAAGTCTCAAGTATATTTTCACTTAGCCAGAGTTGAATATGAGGCAGAGAAGATGGCTTGATTTGATTAAAGATTACAATCTGCAGATTCACTACCATCCCGATAAGGCGAACGTTGTAGCCGATGCTTTGAGTCAGAAATCACATTGTAATGCTATGAAGTTGCTACCAGAAGATGAGTTCAGTTTAATGCATCCTGCAGTGCTACATGACATAGAGTTACGCAACACGTTGGTTGATCAAATCTTAGAGAGGCAGAAAACCGATAAGGGGATTCATCATATTAAGGAGAGACTAAAAGCTGCAACTGAACCAGTTAAGCATTTTCGAGTTGATGACAATGGAGTTCTATGGTTTAACCAGCGTCTAGTGGTACCTAAGGGTAGGGAACTCAGAAACCGGATCATGGATGAAGCACATTTGTCTAGGTTATCTATTCATCCTAGAAGTACTAAAATGTATCAAGATTTGCGTCCAAGATTTTGGTGGACTAAGATGAAGAAAGAAATCGCTGCTTATGTGGCTAGGTGTGACACTTGTTGTCAAGTGAAGGCTATTCACTTGAAACCAGCCAGAATGCTTCAACCATTAGCTATACTCGAGTGGAAGTGGGAAGAAGTGAGCATGGATTTTATCACCGGTTTGCCTACTACGCAAAAGGGGAATGATTCAATTTGGGTAATCGTGGATCGTCTTACCAAGACAGCACATTTCATACCGGTCAAGACCAGCTATAAGGCACCAGATTATGCGGAGATTTACTTGAGTCAGATTGTTCGACTCCATGGGGTACCGAAGATCATAGATTCAGATCGAGGACCACAATTCAATGCACCATTTTGGGAAAAACTGCAAAAGGAATTAGGCACGGAGTTGATCCGAAGATCGGCCTATCATCCGCAAACATCAGGACAGACTGAAAGAGTGAACCAAGTGTTAGAAGATATGTTAAGAGCCTGTGTAATATCAGCAAAAGGTTCTTGGGAGAAATGGTTGCCTTTGGCAGAGTTTGCTTACAACAACAGTTACCAAGAGAGTATTCAGATGGCACCTTTTGAAGCTCTATATGGTAGAAGATGTAGAACACCGATAAATTGGGTTGAACTAGGGGAACGACGATACTATGGAATTGATTTTGTCAGAGAAGCAGAAGAACAAGTTATAGAATCATTCAGCAACATATTGCAGCTGCGCAGTCTCGACAGAAAAGCTATGCCGATAACCGTAGAAGACCACTTGAGTTCAACGTTGGTGACTATGTCTACTTGAAAGTTGCACCCATGAAAGGTGTTAAACGCTTTGGAGTTAAAAGAAAGTTAGCACCAAGATTTGTGGGGCCCTATAGAATCATGGAAAGGAGGGCAGAAGTAGCTTATCAGCTGCAGTTTCCAGAGCATTTGAAGGCTATATTCCCTGTATTCCATGTGTCGCAACTGAAGAAATGTCTTCGAGCACCTGAAGAAGAAGTGCAACCAGCGAATATCAAGTTGCAGTCAGATCTCACTTACTCCGTAAAGCCACGGCGAGTACTCGATGAAAAAGAAAGAGTAACTCGTCGGAGAATAGTTAAGCAGTACAAGGTAACCTGGAGTGAGTAGGACGATCGGGATGCTACTTGGGAGATGGACGACTATCTAAAGGAGGTGTATCCACAATTTTATGAAGAATGGTTAATAACTCAAATCTTGGGATGAGATTTCTTTAAGGAGGGGAGGGCTGTAACACCCTAGGTGTTAAGCAACCCTAAAATGCATAACTTGACATAACATGAGCATAGCATCTCATCATTTCATGTGCATTTGTGTGTATGAATGTTTAAGTCCTTGTTTAGCATCTAGTATAGCTATGTTTTGCTTTCTGTTTATGACTTAGTGCCTTAAACCAAAGTTGTAGATTGAAAGGAACAACTTTACTTAAAAGCACTTTTTCAGAAAAAGTCTTTTAAATGTTGTTTAGTGCATTAGAAAAGTGGGCTAGGAGTAAAATTCTTTTTCTAAGAAGAATTTGGACTTGAGCCTTAAAGATGATTTGTTCCTTGCAAAATTCTAAGCAACCTTGCTTTTAGGACCTTTTCCTAATTCGGCTTAGTTTGGGAGTTATGGAGCAGCAAAGAATTAGGCAAAAACCACTTTAGTTTAAACCCTAGTGGGACCCACCTGTCAGCCTCTTTCTTCCTCCCCCCGCGCGCGCAGCCTGCTGTACGCCGGCAAAAATCGCCCCGCCGCGCGAGACTGCCTCGCCGGCTGCCAAACCGCCGCTGCTCGCTGCCCGTGGTTTGCGCCGAGTCGCCACGTCGCTCTGTCGCCCCGCTGCTTGCTCGCCGCGTGGCCGCTGATGCCTGACGGCCGCTGCGCCGGTCGGAGCCCCTCCTCGACGGGAAGTGGCCAGGTGCAATGCACCCGAGCCCTCCATCTCTTTTGCCACCTCTCCGTTTCGCACTTGCAAACAGGAGCTCACTCACTCGCTCACTCTCTCGTCTTCCCCCACCGCTCCATCTTCTCCAGTTCATAGCGTCGCCGCCGCCCGCCGAACTCCGGCGAGCGATTTCTCGCTGCTCACCGCAGCACCGCCCGATTCCTCCCGCCAACATCTCCGCCCCAACCTCCTCTCTCACCAGCACGGGTTGGTTTCCCATCTTCTCCTCTCTAGCCGGCGGAACGCCGAGTGCCATTCTCGAGATCTCGCCATGGCCGCCGCCATAACCTTCACGTGGTCCGGCCATCTCCGGCCAAACCATCTCCAACCAAGCCTCGTTCTCACCTCCTCTACCTCTGTAGTTGCCTAGGGTTAGATGGAGACCCTTCTCTCGCCATGTTTCAACCAGAACAGAGCCGTGCCACGGCCATGTCCGCCGCGGACCGCCGCCGTGCGTGGCACCAGGCAATGCCGAGGTCGGCAGGGCTCGATAGTTGCCGTGTAGATGGTTACGCCCGAAGCCTCGCCGCCGGCGAGCTAGCGCCGGTCAACGCCGACGGGTGCTCGGTGCGGCTGTCGTGTGGGTGTTGACACTTCTTAGCGTCGCTACTAAGAATAGAGTTTGAATCTATCCCCGGCAACGGCGCCAGAAATGCTTGTTGACACTTCTTAGCGTCACTACTAAGAATAGAGTTTGAATCTATCCCCAGCAACAAGGCTAGAAATGTTTGTTGGTATTTCTTATGTCTATTGGATAATTCCGCAAGCGCACAGAACATACCGTTGTAGCATTTCACCCAAGAGTATTCTAGGGTATCGTATTTATCCACAGGGAAGCAATGGTTAAAGAATGTGATAACTAACTATCATGTATCCACTAACTAATATACCAACTAAACCAGTGGGGGGGTAAGTGATGTATATGATAAGAGCAGTGACACACACAGGAGAGGTCACAAAGATAAAAGAGTAGTCTAGCGAGCGAGGAGAACAACGAGCGAGCCTAAGGATTCCAGAGATCTATCTCTACTTGCAAGATTCTAACTTAGCAAGACATGTTATATCAAGCAAGATCAATGTTCATACACAATTGCACTTCGGGTCACTAAGCCACTTAGCAACAGAAAGGGATGAGAAGGGTGCTAAGCCTCCTAGCACAAGAAGAACTACGTTTTAATAACTTGCTCGCACGTGGTGGAATCAAAGCCTAGATAGGCCTGTCACCCCTACTAGGTACCACAAACAAACCGTGGAGTAAGCCGCAGACACAGGCAAGCGTATAGTCTAGACACCACATCTACACTACATCTCACTACTCTAATCCGACATCTGGTGGAACTGATTAGAGCACCGGGTTAAGGGCGGCGAACCAGCGCAAAGGTATACTACCATTATCTCGCTATCACATAACTATGACAATGCTAACAACCACTACAACATAACTAGTCATGTTGCAATAAAGTAAAGTACTAAGGCAAAGTAGAGAAGATAACTATATTAAATAACTCAAGTCTTACAAGGAAAGACAGGAATACTAGAACAATACCAGACCTCCCGGAAGACTAGAGCTGAAGACCAGAGACTCACTCTAACTCCAAGCACTACTACTAGTACTACATCTTGAGAGAGAGTGGAGAGCTCCTCCTTGTGGTGTGTTTTGAATGAGAGGGAGTGAGGGGGTATTTATAGTAGAGAGGTGGAGTAGGGGCTACTCCACCGCCATGTCAACGATCCGCGTGATGATGGATGAGAGCCCTTGGATCATAGCCTCCTTCAGATCAATGGTGGAGAAGAATTAAGCATGTGCTTCTTTAATTCAACATGTGCTTCTTTGCATGGCGGCATTCAAACGGTGGTGGAGGGGGAGGACGCCCCTAGGCCACCATGTAGGGGTCGGCCGACCCACCTAAGGCAGGTGGGGACTCCCTCCTTCTTCTAGAAGCATGGCCCACCTATCATAGAGTGTGGTGGAGCTTGGTTTGGCCTTGGCTTGGTCAGTTTGCTTCCTTTGTGGGCCCATGGATCCATGTGAGCTGAATATGAGCCATTGAGAGAAAACACACACTCCATCCAAGGGTGGAGAACAACTTTGGAGTGTTTCCCATGGATCATGGCTAGTTTGGGAGGCTGGTGAGCCACATAGGGGGTCGGGCGACCCCACTAGGTGGGTCCCACTAACCCATTTATCCCTATTTCCTGTATGTCTGCATCAAATACTTCATGGACATGTGGAGCTTGTTATTGGATAAAATATATTTATTATGTGCCTATGTTCCTTCCAAACCGAGGCTGTTGACGGTGTTTTGAAGGTGTAAATTTGTGTCATATCTACCGTCAACAAGATCCCCCATGCTTAAATCTTTGCTTGTCCTCGAGTAATGGTTAGAGATAAAAGTAGACATGATCATAGCAATCTTCAAGATATATAGCAAACATAAAGTCTCATCCAAGACATACCTTATACAAGTGGGTTATGTGGCATTGTCTAGCATATATCCTTCAGATGTTGAAAAATTGAACAATTCTCAAAGCAAAGTCATCTTACCATTCTCACATCTTAGTACTTGGAGTGTTTTATAAACTTATCAAAGGAAAGCACATATGTCAAACTTACTCCTCAAATAGTATTCTCATATCGCTCTAAGGCATAGGATTCGTTACCATGGCACACATCACTTTTTCTTTGCCTTCTTTAATTTTATCCTACTTCTAGCAAGCTTATGTGGAGCTCAGGTAGGGATAAACATGATAGCTTACTTGTATTGTATATATTGTAAAGTCGAAACAAGGATCCAAGAAGAAAGATGTCATACTCCTAGATCAATATGTGCATGTGTGTGGAACATGATAATAAACTCTATTGCACTCCTTAGCAAGTATGATCTCTCTCTCTCTCTAACTTGTGATAGTTGTGAGACATGACTATCTTTTTTTCATTTCTCTTTTTTTTCAATGCATGAGCTTTTGCCCATTCATTTTTATGCCTGGACTTTCACAAGTCCATTATTCATGTTTTTTTCTTCATTTTTTTTCTTGGCATAGCTCATGTCTCTTTTGCAAGGACTTTAGAGAGAGATCACACTATAGGACTTTGGAGTATTTATTTGGTGGAAATGAAAGGCATGTTTCTGCACACTTCCAGTGTAGAAGTAGCATGTATATGTGGAGTGTACGTGATCTTGATCTTGGGAACATGATAAATTTCTCAGCAAGGGTCAACAAGGTTTGACCGAACTCAACACAAATACAAGTAGCATATTTAGAATGGTTTGGGCATGTAATATCATCATATGGCTTTGGTAGGAATTTCTCGTTATTGAGGAGTAAGTGACACTATGGTTTTATGACATTTTCAAAAATTAATCTCCAAGCACCTTGACTAGAAAAGGTATGAATTATGAGCCAAGAACTATATCACATTTTTCAACAACTTAGTCAATATGTTTTTCCTATCAAGATATGTTTCCCACAAGCATAAGTATATGCAAGAAATAAACTTTATGATGCTTCTACCTTTTAAAATGTCATGGACCATGTCACTTTTCAAATTTTATTTATTTTTGGATGTGGCTCTTCTTGTTATCATTTTGCAAGATTAATCATGAAGATGATAAAAGAAATGTAACAAGAGAGGGAAAGAATGTGGCAAACCAGTCAGCATGTGTGTAGAGTGTAGTGGAGGTTGGCTGGTGGGCCCAGAGGTCCAAAGTGGGGGTCGGCCGACCCCACTTTGGAGCCTCTGGCCATGTTGGTGCTTGCTGTGTGTGTTCCCATCTCCAAAGACGCCTTCTGCACTGGTGCTTTTTGGTGGTGTGCTCATGGGGTTGCCGCCCGACACTCAAATGTGGTCGTTAAGGACCAGATTTGACGTGTAGCCTTGCTTTGCAATGAGCATCACCATGCCAGGTTTAGAAGCTTTAGAAGGATAAGTTGAGGGTCGATCGACCCCCAAACTTAACTTTTGGGTTGTTCTGAAAACTGAGACAAAGAAAGCATCAAGTGCAGGGGCTCTATTGGTGGCAACACACCAGCAGAACCACAAACATTATTAAGTTTAGGCACAATTATTACATCAGAGCTACATGAAAGTTTGTTAAGCTTGGTTGGTTGCTTCATTACGAAGGATGAGCATAGCAACTATTCATCATTTTCAAGATAGGAAGGATGGGATGTTCATGAAGCAATATCAACAGGAGGTCTGTTTATTCTTTTATTCAAATTTTTGTTAGATGTAATAAAACAAAAGTAAAGGGATAAAAATACTTACCTTGGCAGGGCAGGGGCTCCTCCCCCAAGCTTGTTCTCGTCAATGCTCTTGTGTTGCCATAGTTAGTGGGGGAGGGGCTCCTCCCCCAAGCTTGCTCTTTTCAATGTGACATGGTGTTGATGTTATGACTTGGATTGCACCATGGCCTTACTTTTGTCACCATACATGCACTTGTACACCTTTCCACACTCTCCATGTCAATGGCTAGTCCCCATGATTTATACAACCAATACCTCTCACACGGGAGTGGTTGTTTGGTTATACAATCATGGTGAAGCATAAACAAAGACTAGTTTGGTCCATTTTAAGCATGTGTGAATAAAGTGTCTTTATATTGTCAACCTTCTAGGTGTAGGTACATAGAGCACAAAGGCATAACTTGCAAGGATAGAGAACAAGAATCTCTAGAGACAAGGAAAGACTGCTTTGAAGAGCCTATTTCATGGGAGACATCTTGTCACAGATTTATATGCAACTAAGGGCAAGACACATATTATTTTTAGCAGAGGATAAAACATTATTAGTTCATCATTTTTAAGGTTCTCACACAACTTTAGGCATAGATCATGAGCACCCAACAAAGCATGAGATACGAGGTAGGATTATGAATATCAATGGAGTGGTAATATTCACAATTAAGTTGTCCAGATTTAGCATGATAGAAAGATTCTTAATCCATTTTCAAAGTCATTATCCATACATGGCTTGTGTAAAGGGTTCATGTCACACATGCAGGTGAGTGCATGTGGTAGAACCTTCATTTGCAACATTCTTGGTTAAGCCTAAGCTTCATACCTTGATGTAATGAGTTGATCCTCCATGTGTGAGCCTTGTAAGTCACTCTTCGTACATCTTGATGGACTTTTGCTTGCCATTTGTTGCACCTTCTTGAGTATATCAGGATTCTTGCAACAAGAGAGAAAGAAAACACAACTTGGAAGTAAAGGATTAACATTAGCGGTTAGCATCCGAGTTGGTTGTTCTTGTGGGTCGTGGTTGACGCCACACATCAATGTTGTGGGTTTTGAAACCTCCACATACATTCTAGGTGAATCATGAGAGATCAAATCAAGCTTGGCAAATGGAAACCAGAAGATGCCAACTACTTTTTCTCTTTTCCTTTTACAAACTCAAGAGAAGCTAGCACTTAAAACTTGAGAGATAAAGAGTGAAGGACCGAGAGTGCTACCAGAAAGCGACCAGAGGGGGGTGAATGGGAGCTTCAAATTTTCCTTTCGGAAACTTGTCACCTCTGTCCCAAAAATCGACCCCAAAGGCAAACCCTAGAGCTCGCTAGTGTCCACGACCCTACTTAACACAACTAGCAAGAAAGCTCGACATCAATCGAAAATCTGAAAGGCGAATGCTAGTCCCTCAAGAAAGAGGCAAAGGCTCAACACAACTAGCAAAAACGCTCCGAAACAATTGGAAATTTCAAAAAACTCATCATGAGCAAGCTCCCCCTTGCTCGGTGCACACAACCGATTCCTCTCCTCTTTGAACATGGGAGATATGATTTGTCCTAATTCTCCCCCTTAGTTGAAAATGCACCATCAAGCAAAAAGAAACCGAAAGCAAATTTTCTCCCCCTCAGAAAATGCACCATCAAAAGTGCCAAACAAAAGAGATTCTCCCCCTTCTAAAATGCATATGAGTCAAAATGCAAGTTAGTAGCTTCAGGAATATAGTCAAGAGAATGCAAAGATGCTCTAAACAGTATAGCTCCAACGACTCACTGGAAAACATACAAGCTAGCGAAGGCTCAAACTGATCACCAAATATGAAATATGAACATATGAGCAAAGTGAGCAGTTTTTAGCCAAAAGTATTCACCATCAAAAGAGCACTGAACATGTATAGACAGGAATTCGAACAAGTGCTAAATATGTATACAAGGTGAACTACCTATAGCAAAGTTCAGTCATCATGCTGCAGAATGAAACATAGACTTGTGTTTTCAATTTTTAATCGGAGTTGCAGCGGTGAAATTACACAAGTTCAGAATTCAGCATGTGACTGTGAGAGGTTTAAAGCTTGTCATCGCCTAACTTTCCAACTGTGCGAAGCCTATGCAGAAGCAATCAGAAGCTTAAAGCAACAGTTTCGGTCATACACTACACAGCTCAAGTTTAACTCAAGGTGCAATGAGAAACAGTCTCGAAACTGTGATGTGTTGACAAGCAATCCCATCTCGATCTTTCCAATTCACTTAACTTGGTTCAGATTTTAAACAGAATATGAACATACCAAGCAAGTGAATGACTCAGAACTAGAGACATAGCAACCTAGCATATATGAAAAGCACGAGTGAATTCAACACATCCTACACATGCTAGTTGCATATCTCAATGGTGAACATTCTCAAGTTTTATGTTTGTTAAGTAGATTCACCATTCAAAAATAGCTCAGCTCACAGCATGTATCAGTGATCAGAAAGAGCATAAGCTACATAGCATCAACATAAGCATCAGAGCATACTAAACAGAGCATAGTCACATTCTAAAGAGTATATACATGAAGCTCAGAATATAATAGCGTATGCTGAAATGCAAAAGAAAACGAAGACAAACGAAAAAGAGTCAGTCTATCGTACAAGAACCAAAATGTTTCTCCATCTAAAAGGGGAAACACACACCAAGCTCACCTCTCAACCGATTAAAGGTTGATTGGTCCAAAGGCTTGGTGAAAATGTCAGCCAACTGATGATGAGTATCAACATGGTGAAGGTCGATATCACCCTTCTCATAGTGGTCTCGCAGAAAATGAAAGCGCACATCAATGTGTTTGGTCTTCGAGTGAAGCACGGGGTTCTTAGCAACACTAATGGCACTCGTGCTGTCACAAAGCAAGGGGACACGAGAAAAGCTCAGACCAAAATCATGCAAAGTGGCCATCATCCAGAGTAACTGGGAACAACAGCTAGCCGCAGCAACATACTCAGCCTCCATGGTAGACTGGGCGACACTAGACTGCTTGCCAGAAGACCACGATACAAGAGAAGAACCAATCAACTGGCAAGTCCCAGAAGTGGACTTGCGATCAATACGGCAACCAGCAAAATCGGCATCGGAATAACCGCAAAGCGAGAGGGTGGAGGAAGCCGAATACCAAATCCCAAATTCTGGAGTGAAGGATAAGTACCTCATTATGCGCTTGACTGCCTGACAGTGAGAGGTGCGCGGCGAAGACTGAAATCGCGCGCAAAGACACACCGCGAACTGAATGTCCGGGCGTGTAGCCGTCAGGTACAGCAGCGACCCGATCATACTCCGGTACTCCTTCTGGTCCACTGCTTCTCCCTCCTTGTCCGCATCCAGGGCCGTCGTGGTCGACATGGGTGTTGGAAGAGGCTTGGCTTCACCCATATCGAATTTCTTCAGAATGTCCCGGGTGTACTTGCCCTGGTGCACGAACGTCCCTTCCCGGGATTGCTTGATTTGTAACCCGAGGAAAAACGTCAACTCGCCCATCATACTCATCTCGAACTCCCTACTCATAGTATCTGCAAACTTGGCAACCAAAGTGTGAGAAGAACCACCGAAAATGATATCATCCACGTAAATTTGGACCAAGAGAGTATCAGTGCCCTGCTTGAGGAGAAAGAGCGTTTTATCTACACATCCCATTTTAAAACCCTTAGTAAGCAAAAAGGTTGTCAACCTATCATACCAGGCTCTAGGGGCTTGTTTCAAACCATACAAAGCTTTGTGGAGTTTAAAGACATGGTTTGGAAACTTGGGATTTTCAAAACCGAGGGGTTGGCTAACATACACCTCCTCTTCTATGTAGCCGTTTAAGAAGGCACTCTTGACATCCATTTGAAAAAGTTTGAACCCTTTGGATGCAGCAAAAGCCACGAGTATCCTAATAGCCTCCAACGAGCTACTGGAGCAAAAGTCTCCTCAAAGTCTATCCCCTCCTTCTGACAATAACCCTTGGCCACAAGTCTCGCTTTGTTCCTAACAATGTGGCCATCCTCTCCTTGTTTGTTTTTGAAAACCCATTTTGTCCCAATTGGGTGACACTCAGAAGGTGGAGACACTAGAACCCAAACCCGATTTCTCTCAAAGTTCTCAAGCTCCTCATGCATGGCATTGACCCAATCCAGATCCGTCAAAGCGTGTCCAACATCCCGGGTTCAAAATTAGCAACAAATGCAGAATGAGCAAAGTGAGAGATTTGCCTTGACCGGGTGACGTGTTCGTCGATGCTACCGATCATCTGCTGAGGAGGGTGCTGGCGCTGAATGTGTCGTGGCGCCTCTCTTGCCGAAGTGGCCTCCCCCTCAACAGCAGCTGGTGCCTCCCCGGGTACAAAGGGTACCGCTCGGGGTGGCGGATCCCACGGCCCCCAGGAAGAAGAGGTGTCGGGGCCATGAGTCGTAGTAGAAGCCGCTCTTGGCGGCACAGCAGGTGGAGGGGGTGCTGGATCATCCATACCTTCAGCACCCTCATCCTCGTCATCAAAAAGAGGCTCACCGACCTCGTGATCACCTGCACGCTCAAAACGAGAAGAAGGACAAACCATGGTCTCATCGAAGGTGACATCGGATGTCTCCATGACTCGGTTAGTGTCAAGGTTAAGTACACGATAAGCGCGAGTATGAGTGCCATAACCCAAAAACACACCATCAGAAGAACGAGACTCAAATTTGTCCAGGTTGCCTTTTTTAAGTATAAAACAGTGGCAACCAAAAACTCTAAAATAACTCACCTTGGGCAGTTTTCCAAAAAGCAACTCATAAGAGGTCTTTTTCAAGAAAGCTCGAAGAAAAATGCGATTGGAAATGTAGCATGCAGTGCTCATAGCTTCGGCCCAATATCGCCTAGGAGTCCTATGCTCATCAAGCATCGTCCTAGCCATCTCTACAAGGGTCCGATTCTTCCTCTCTACTACACCATTTTGGGGCGGCGTGTAGGGGGAAGAGAACTGATGCTCTAAACCCAAAGAGTTACAAAACTTCTCAAAATCCGAATTCTTGAATTCAGAACCATTATCACTCCTAATAGCTCGCATCGAGTTCAAAGGGAACTCGTTCTGAAGACGCAAAATCAGATTGCGAGCAAAGGAGAAAGTCTCGGTCTTCTCAGCTAAAAAGAAGACCCATGAATATCTCGAAAAGTCGTCAACAACAACAAGCACATACCACTTCCCCCCTACCGAGCTCACCCGAGCCGGACCAACAAGGTCCATGTGCAAAAGCTCTCCAGGGCGCTTGGTCATGACCTGAGTCACTGGATGGTGGGGAGCGGCAACCATCTTCCCATGTCTACAAGAATGGCAAACAAGATCCTTCTCCATGGATAACTTGGGCAATCCTCGGATTAGGCCAAGTGAACTAAGTCTTGCAAGCAAGTCGAAGCTCAAATGTCCAAGCCTCCTATGCCACTTCCAAAGATCAGAGGAGGAAGGTCTAGCCAAAAGACAATGAGAAACTCCAAATGACTCCGAGAAATCCGCACAAAAGACTTTCCCAAAGGGCGAAATCACACAAACAAGATTGCCCCGAGGGTCCAAAATACGACTAAGATTCGGCTTAAAACGAATCTCATAGTCGTCATCAAAGAGTTGCGAAACAGAAAGAAGGTTAAAATGCAAGTTAGAGACAAGAGCAACATCGTGCAACACAAAGTGCTCATTAACTCGCACCGACCCACGAGATAAAACCTTACCTTTGCTATTGTCGCCGAAGGTGATAAACTCCTTTCCGGCGACAGGACTAAGACTGGAGAACCACTTGGCGTTTCCGGTCATGTGCCTCGAGCAACCGGAATCCACCAACCAAACGTTCTCCAATCGTTTTACCTACATCAATAAAAAGACATAGGGTGAGCATACGGTCCAACATTGGGGTTAGTGAAGTAGGGAGAATACCAGTGTTGGGTCGGCTGCTCAAAAGAACGGTTAGCAGAAAAACCATTCCTAGCACGCCTACGGGGAAAGCGATCACCACGCTGAGGAAAACGTGGTCCGCTGGGGAAGGAGCGCTCACCACGATACTCAAAACGCGGTGGAGGAAAGCGCTCAACTACAAAGTCACCGCCACGGGGTCCATAGCCTACAACTGCAGGCTCCCGCCGGGCACGTCCTTTCCGCTGCCTAGGCCTGGGAACTTGAGGTTCTGGACCTCTGGGCCTAGCAGCTCTCCTTGGAGCTCTCCTCTGAACATTCGGCGCATGTACATCATGGAAAGGATGGTACATGTCCGCATTGTTCATCTCCCTAGCACGGCGCGCCTCTCTCTTGCGCCGAAAGCAAAACTCACTCAAGTGTCCATCTCTCCCACAATGCTCACAATGGTACCTCACCGCTCTCATAGGGGGTTGTTGGTACTCACGATAGTGGGTGTGGATCACTTTGCCCTTCTGTGGCATAAGCTCCTCCTGAATGGGTGGCATGGTGTCAAGCTTGTTCTTGAGGTGGTTCGGTTTTGGAGCCCATGATTGTTTCTTTGGTGGAGCTCTCGGAGGTTCAACAAAGACCCCATCCTTGGTGTTAGGCTTGAGAGGCTCTTTGGGTGGAATCTTGGTAAGCTTGGGAGTAGTGGTGGACTTGGGCTTCTCACATGGGTTAAGACCACTCGACTCTCCAATCTTCCCAAAAGATGAAACACAACACCCGGAGCAAAACCTACACCAGGACCTCTAGCAGCTCGCTTGAATTGGGAGATCATCATCCTGAGTTGTGGCTCACCGCTAGACACCCATGAAAAAATGGTCCGAAAGTATGTGTTTTCTTCCTCGGTTTGCATCTTGTCATGCTTCACGTTTGCAATCTCCATCTCCAAACCCTCACAAAGAACACACCTAGCCACACAAGTGCTACCTGAGTTGGCCTCTTCAAGAGACACAATCTTGGCATTCTTCTCTGCCAACTCAGATTGCAAGCCTGGACAGGTCTTGCACGCACCTAACAGCGAGGGTCTAGCCTTCAGCTCATCCACCTCTCCTACCAACGCAGCATACTTACCTCTCAAAGTGAGAAGGTCAGTCATGTGCGTGGTGCACATCTCACACTCCTCCTCATCGGTAACAACCACGGTGGACTTGACAGACTCAAGTTCCTTCACCGTATCCTCCCACTTCTGCCTAAACTCCTTGCGCTCTCTAGCGGCACGCCTAAGCAACTTATCCTGACTAAGGAGCACGGAAGTAAGTTTCTCGACCTCAGCAGAAAGCTCGTCGTGGGTCAGAGATACCTGGGAGGTGTCGTCGTCGTCGTCGTTCCGAGGGGTGTCCACTAGCTCGCCGTCGACCTCCTTGCTGAGGGCCATGGTGCAGAAGCCGTCGCCGTCGGCGAAGAAGCAGAGACCGTTCAGCTTGTCCTCGATCCTCTTCTTCTTTTCGGACTCGTCGTCGCTTGAGCAAGCGGAGTCATCATCCGAGCCATCGACGTCGCTGAGCGTGGCGAAGAACGCACGTTGCTCAGCCTGGGCCTTCTCCAAGTACTTCTTCTTGATGTACTCCTTGTCGAAGCCGCCCCTCCACTTGTGCCTCGCGGGGACGTACTTCTCCTTGCACTTGCCGGAGTCATACTTGTGCCCATGATCGCCTTCCCAGATGTGTGCTTCTTCTTGGGACAGTTGGCGATGAAGTGGTCGGGGTCACCGCACTCAAAACATCCTGAGCGTCCTCCTCTGCAGCGACGGTTCATGCGGTTGTTGTGGAACCGCGAGAACCGGTTGGCGAGCATCGCCAACTCGTCATCCCCCAAAGACTCCAGCTGGTCCTCTGTGATAGAAAAGAGTGAAGAAAGTGCAAATCCTCCAGAGGGGTTAGCAGAAGAGCCAGAAACCAAAGCCATAGTCGGGCCAGAAGGATTTTCATAAGAAGCCCTCGACATGGCGTCAATCTCACTAGACTTGAGCTTACTAAAGAGCTCGTCGCAAGTGAGGGTCTCATAGTTAGACGATTCGATGATCGCCTGGACCTTTGAGTCCCACACCGTCCGATCAAGAGTGTGCAAAAGCTTCAAAGCCCTCTCATGATCGTCGAAAGGCAACAGCTCCTTGTTTGCTCTCATCTTGTTGACAATGACCTGAAAGCGAGCGAATAAACTCTCTATGCTCTCGCCAGGCATATGTCGAAAGTTCTCATACTCCCGCTTTTGTGACTCGTAGAGACGGGATTTGACTTGAGTGGTTCCCCCATGGAAGCGCATGAGGGTCGCCCAAATCTCTCGAGCCGTGGGGAGGTGAGAAACGCGATCAAACTCAGACATGCTCAAACAGGAGAAAAGAGCGTTACGAGCTCGGCTATTGGCTTCGTGTTCATCGGTCTGAAGCTGAGAGACACGAGCAGCCAAGACAACGTAATCAGCCTTGTTGCAAATCTCCCAAACAGAAGAGCCCATGCTCTGGAGATAGGCCGACATGCGTATCTTCCAATACGCATAGTTCGTCCCATCAAAGAACGGCGGTTTGCCCACGCCGCGATCCATGTCGCCTTCTATGGATCTGGAACCGGCTAAGGTGCAAGATCCTTAACCCGCTCCGATACCAATTGAAGGACCAAGAGTGCTACCAGAAAGCGACCAGAGGGGGGTGAATGGGAGCTTCAAATTTTCCTTTCGGAAACTTGTCACCTCTGTCCCAAAAATCGACCCCAAAGGCAAACCCTAGAGCTCGCTAGTGTCCACGACCCTACTGGTAGGGTGGATGCTTCTAAGAAGCACAGCGAGACACTACGCGACTCTAGAAACCCAACGCAAAAGCCGGAAATCAAATCCGATAACGGACGAATGAATCGCGGATGAAATTGCGCGAAACGGCACTGACCGGACTCTGCCTGCGTCCGGTCAAGCACCACCGGACGCGTCCGGTCACGGCGAAACAGTTTTGGGAGCTCTCTATAACCGACCGGACTCACGATGAGTGATGCGTCCGGTCACAAGCAGAGCGTTCGGTCAGAGAGTGACAGAACGGTGAACAGTTCAAGTGTTGAGTCCGGTCACACAGTAGAGGGAGCGTCCGGTCAACTTCGAAAAACTACACGTGACATTCAACGACCGGACTCACTGTGCGAGCGTCCGGTCGCCGCGATGCATGCGTCCGGTCACCCCGTGTCAGCCTCGTTCCTCCACCGATTTGGCTCGATCTCACCCAAAACAAATCCTCTAGGGATCAAACTTGGTGAGAGGAGTCACAAGGAGGATAGTGAGCTAGCTCTAAGAGATCATGGCTCGAACCTATCTCCAAATCGATGAATCAAAGAAACTTGGGGGAAAGAGGAAAAACTTGACCCGAACCTAAAATCAATCAATCTACTAGCTCGTGGGGTTTGAGGAGAATTCCTTCGGGGGAAAGAAGTGCCTCACGATCTAGAACATCTTGGTTCAAATGAATTTGCAAGAGTTGTAACAAGAAGAGAGATCAATCAACGGGAAAAACGTGGAGAAAAGCAACCCGCGAAGAACACGAACAAAACGCGAATCACAACCACGAAATTGCAACCGTGTGGCTACCACACGCTACAATAGTGAGATTACGGTCTCACTTCCTCAAAATCTCACGGGCACAGAGGTATTGTTCTCTTCTCTGTGGATCTCAGTTCGCTACAGCAGGGGATTGGGAGAGCAGGAAACCCTAGAAGCAAAAGAGCAAATGACTGAGATAGATGGGGAGGTGGGTGTCTCCCCCTACTTATCCTAATTCTAACTATTCCTAATTCCCACTCTACCCCTAACTACTTACAGAGCGAACCAGCTAAACCCTAAGGTTATTCTGGACCAACTCGTGGTAGGTGGTGATCTGACGGTCACGCCCGCACAACTCATAGCGTTGCCTCGACGCAACCTCCCGATTGCCGCCATGTGCCACCACCGCTCTGCGTCCTTTTCCTGGACATCGCACCCCCAGTTTTAAGGCCCAAACCGGGAAACCAGCCTTCACGACCAACCCCCGGTTTTGAGGCCCAAACCGGGAAACCAGCCGTCCATCGCCTGAGTTTTGTGGCCCAAACTCAGCAAACCCGCAGCACCCAGGTATTGAGGCCCAAACCTGGAAACCGTCCTCAGCCCGAGTTTTGTGGCCAAACTCGGAAACCATCCGCGCCCAGGTTTTGAGGCCCAAACCTAGAAACTGTCCACCCGATGGTTTTTCTCTGGCTCTACCACCAAACCGAAGCTGTAGACGGGATGCACCGCCCGTGCACCCCGTCCACCGACACGTGTCCCCAAGTCCACGACTCAGGCAACACATGACCGCAAGTCTTCGCTCATCACTGTCCCAGGCTGTCAGCCACCACAGCTGATCCTCGGGCCACCGGTCCCTCAGTCCAAGCCTCACGTCCGCCCTTCGCCACTCTCGGTCCATTGGCACGGCACGTCTCTACTTGACCTTCACCTTGCCTCTGATCACTGTATCCGTGCTCGACACCTGCACAACACAAGCCAAAGAACATGCTCATCATCCCAGTTAACAATCACTCATCACTCAGAGACTCGACATACACCCATGTATCCGCAAAGAGATGGCTCAAGAGCAAGAGGAAAATTTAGAGAATTGATGCAATGAAAAATGAGATACCAAGCATGCTCTTCCATAGCCACAACAGGAGACGTGGTGGAGTCATAGGGAGGTCGGCCGACGCCCTCTTCCTGCTTCTTCACAAATTTAAGTGCAAAACCAACCTAATGCTAGACAAGGTCACATGGGCGAAGTGTGACAAGAAATGGCAAGGATATGGGGTCGGCCGACCAAGGTGCCACCCCCTATCACTTCCAAACTTGCACCATGCTCCTACCATATGGTTTGTGTCACAAAAAAGCAAGAGGTGCACTGAATGGGTGCAATGGGGGGTCGGGCGACCCCACCATGTAGCCAAAAACTCTCAAAATCTTTGTGAAAGCTTTTCTCAAAGTTTTATGCAGGAAAGGAAGTTGGGTTCTTGAAAATTCAAACATGACAACCCAAAGTGGAAAGGCAAAGTAAGAGAGCAATGGAGAATCAAATGTGGATACATACCAAATTACCTATCAGCAAGGGCTCTTAGTTTTCAGAGCCAATGAGTAGGAATTTCTCCATTGATTCCAATCTCAATCCTTGCTTCATCTCCAAGAATGATCTCATGACTTACCCACCAAAATTTTGATGTTTTCCTGCAGGGGTTAGTCCAAATGTACATCCAAATTCTATACAAGTAATTTTTAGTTCAATAATCAAACTAGGCACCATGCTTAATTTGATTAAGGAAGGCTAGTTAACCTAAGCACCATGCTTAATTTAAAAGCCTTTGGGAGTATACTCGCAAAGTAATCCAAAACCAAAGCATACATAGAATAGAAAAAGGAAACAAGAAGGACTATGCAAGATCCATTGAATAGTACGTCTGAGCATAAAAGGTGAAGCATAGGATCATTTTTTTATATTTTGTTTTATGAAAAATGCAATTGAGATGGATGAATGCAATTAAACAAACATGTCATGGTTTTGGAAAGGAAATATAATCAATTTAAATGAATGATATGCATGAATTTGTAGGCGTAGCCAAAGAAAGCAATATATGATGATTCAAGCAAACATGCAGTGGTATGAAATAAATAAAAGGATAACTCAAGGTTGCCTGTCGGTAGGGTCTCACATACCTTGAAAGAGTCCCGCAATCTAAGACATGATTGCGAGTGCTTTTGTTCCATCACATGATGATATCATTTTGTTTTTGACGGTGACCTTCTCTTCATTTCTACACAGGGTTAGAATGTATACATATACTCACCTGTGATATGGCAAGGCCAAGGTGTTGATGGTTCATCAATGATCAGGCATCCTAGGCTCCTTGATTTTTTTTTCTTTTTTTTATCTTGTGGAAAAACACCGGAAGGTCGAGACGGTTGATGTCCTATTTATTCCACACTCAACAGAACAATGGTACTCCCACAATAGCCAGTGGTAACATAGATTAGTAGACATCAAAGTTAGTATCAAAATCATTTGCCAATTGCTTCCCCGGCAATGGCGCCAGAAATGCTTGTTGACACTTCTTAGCGTCGCTACTAAGAATAGAGTTTGAATCTATCCCCGACAATGGCGCCAGAAATGCTTGTTGACACTTCTTAGCATCACTACTAAGAATAGAGTTTGAATCTATCCCCAGCAACAAGGCTAGAAATGTTTGTTGGTATTTCTTATGTCTATTGGATAATTCCGCAAGCGCACAGAACATACCGTTGTAGCATTTCACCCAAGAGTATTCTAGGGTATCGTATTTATCCACAGGGAAGCAATGGTTAAAGAATGTGATAACTAACTATCATGTATCCACTAACTAATATACCAACTAAACCAGTGTGGGGGTAAGTGATGTATATGATAAGAGCAGTGACACACACAGGAGAGGTCACAAAGATAAAAGAGTAGTCTAGCGAGCGAGGAGAACAACGAGCGAGCCTAAGGATTCCAGAGATCTATCTCTACTTGCAAGATTCTAACTTAGCAAGACATGTTATATCAAGCAAGATCAATGTTCATACACAATTGCACTTCGGGTCACTAAGCCACTTAGCAACAGAAAGGGATGAGAAGGGTGCTAAGCCTCCTAGCACAAGAAGAACTACGTTTTAATAACTTGCTCGCACGTGGTGGAATCAAAGCCTAGATAGGCCTGTCACCCCTACTAGGTACCACAAACAAACCGTGGAGTAAGCCGCAGACACAGGCAAGCGTATAGTCTAGACACCACATCTACACTACATCTCACTACTCTAATCCGACATCCGGTGGAACTGATTAGAGCACCGGGTTAAGGGCGGCGAACCAGCGCAAAGGTATACTACCATTATCTCGCTATCACATAACTATGACAATGCTAACAACCACTACAACATAACTAGTCATGTTGCAATAAAGTAAAGTACTAAGGCAAAGTAGAGAAGATAACTATATTAAATAACTCAAGTCTTACAAGGAAAGACAGGAATACTAGAACCATACCAGACCTCCCGGAAGACTAGAGCTGAAGACCAGAGACTCACTCTAACTCCAAGCACTACTACTAGTACTACATCTTGAGAGAGAGTGGAGAGCTTCTCCTTGTGGTGTGTTTTGAATGAGAGGGAGTGGTATTTATAGTAGAGAGGTGGAGTAGGGGCTACTCCACCGCCATGTCACCGATCCACGTGATGATGGATGAGAGCCATTGGATCATAGCCTCCTTCAGATCAATGGTGGAGAAGAATTAAGCATGTGCTTCTTTAATTCAACATGTGCTTCTTTGCATGGCGGCATGCAAATGGTGGTGGAGGGGGGAGGACGCCCCTAGGCCACCATGTAGGGGTCGGCCGACCCACCTAAGGCAGGTGGGGACTCCCTCCTTCTTCTAGAAGCATGGCCCACCTATCATAGAGTGTGGTGGAGCTTGGTTTGGCCTTGGCTTGGTCGGTTTGCTTCCTTTGTGGGCCCATGGATCCATGTGAGCTGAATATGAGCCATTGAGAGAAAACACACACTCCATCCAAGGGTGGAGAACAACTTTGGAGTGTTTCCCATGGAGGCTGGTGAGCCACATAGGGGGTCGGGCGACCCCACTAGGTGGGTCCCACTAACCCATTTATCCCTATTTCCTATATGTCTGCATCAAATACTTTATGGACATGTGGAGCTTGTTATTGGATAAAATATATTTATTATGTGCCTATGTTCCTTCCAAACCGAGGCTGTTGACGGTGTTTTGAAGGTGTAAATTTGTGTCATATCTACCGTCAACAGTGGGTCCAGTTGACCACCAACATGTGGGCCACCTGACCAGTGGACCCCACTGGTAGTGAGTAGAAGAGAGAAGGAGAGAAGTCCGGGTACGCTGGCGCTCGGGTTAGCCGGATGCATTTAGCGTTTTGCATGTGTCTGCTGGTGTATGAAGTGGGGTACCTGTAGCAGTTTAGGTCGGGTTTTCTTTTAAATCAGTTTTTGCAGAATTTGTGTAAAGGCTTCAAAAATTCATGCAAGGCTCATTTTAAGTCCAAATGCTGTAAAAAAAATTTTGGTGTGTTAAGAATGAATAGAGCTACCTGGGAAAAATGTTAAATGCATTTTTGGTGATACTTTTATGTGCAGTTTAAATTTATTTAGGATTTTGCTGTTAACTTAGAAAATGCATAACTAATTTTGTGTAGCTCGGAAAAATGTGATTCCGATTTTGTTGGGTCTGTGTAGATGAGTAGTTTCTGGGAAAAATGTAATATGGAGTTGCTCTGTGTAATATTTTGGCAGTAGCATTTAAAATGGTTAATGTTGTTTTCTTGTATAAATCATAGTAATTAAAATATAATGAATATGAACCTGATAATTTTTGTAGACTGCTCTTGTGCTAAGAAGTTCAACAGAAAAATATGAAATCTGTTGTTTGACACTTTCTGTTATGATGTGTAGTTCAAAGCACCTTTTCATCATAATATTTGTCTTTTTCATAAAGGACGGTGCTTAAATCCAAATGACTTAAAAATTGAACAGTAAGTTGTTTTGCATGTTGTTAACCCTAAGTAATTTTTGTAGATTTTTCTAAAACTGTATAGGGTAGGTTGCTGTTATAAGCATGTTTAAATAGGATTATTAAAGCAAGAAAGTAGATGAAAATAATTTAAATAGGTAGGTAATGTTGTGGTGATTATGTGTCTTAATTGGTTAAGTAGGAAAGTTAAATGGTTGTTAGATGCTAAGGTCTTTTATAATCATTAAGATGATGTTGACTACCTTGTTGAAGAAAATGAAGTAGATGACATGTGTTTATCTCCTGAAGTGTGGTTAGCTCTGTTGCATTTCGTATGCATTCTATGTGCATTCATCCTATTCATACATATTATGCATCATACAGGATCGGTAGAAGAGACCCAGAACCCACCGCAGCCGGAAGAGCCCAGCTAGGAGGAGATTTTGCTCGAAGAGACCGGAGGCACCGACGCCGAGGAACTGCCCGAGTGCCACGATCACCGTCCGTCTGACTTCGAGAAAGGCAAGCCCCGGAGCATTTTAACTCCTACGGTTTGCGAATGATTTATGATTAACCTGATAATGACTGTTGCATTAGGTTATAGGAATTGTTTGCTACTGTTGATGCATTATTACTATACCTTTGAAAGTCCTTGTTTGGTTTTGGTTAATTGATGTCACCTAGAGTACTAACCTTTGTCATGAAGTGTTCATGAGCTAGGTCGGTACACACCAAGTGTGGGAGCTAGATGATGACCATGGTGTTGGTGATGATGACCAAAAGATGGATCAAGTGCTCCACATTTGGAAAAAGAAGAAGAGAAAAGCAAAACCCTATGGAGATCAAGGCAAAGGTATAAATAGGGATTTTGTTTTGACACTCAAGACACCATAGAGGGTGTGAGTGTGTTTAGGATCGATAGCCGTACTATTAAGAGGGGACTATCTCGGTGATTGCGGTTATCAAGTGCCACTAGGTGAATTCATACATGCATATGCATTAGGACCTAGTGTGCTAACCTCAAATCCTTTGAAAAATGTTTGGAAAATGCTAACACACTTGCACAAGGTGATGTACACTTGGTGGTGTTGGCATATTTGCAAAGGAGAAGAAACCGGAGTTGAAAACGTGTATTTCAGGCTTGACCGGACGCGTCCGGTCGATGAAAAACCTCTCTGGAACCTCTCTGTGTTTGACCGGACGCTGAGTGAAAATCTGACCGGACGCTAGTGAACTAGAGTCCGGTCACTACTTAAACTTCGACCGGACGCTACTGAAATATTGACCGGACGCGTCCGGTCAGTACGAAAACTGCCCAGTGAAGGGGTAACGGCTCTATTTGATTGAGGGGGTATATAAATATGAGTTGGCTGGCTTTGGGAGGCCTCTCTTGGCACTCTAACATCTTGGACATTCCTTTGAGCTAAACATACTCCCTCCCACTCATCTCTTTGCTTGATAGCGCGAATCAGAGTGAGATTGAGTGATTCCAAGTGCATTTGCTTGTGTGTTTGCATCTAGTGGCACTTGGGGATCGTTGTTGCTGCGGTATTCTCTTTACTCTTGGTGGTTGCCGCCACCTAGACGGCTTGGAGCAGCGGAGGAGCATTGGCACGAGTTGGTGATTGTTCGTGGCCATCTCCCGGCGACTTGTGAGGGGTATTGTGCCTTCCCCGGCGAAGAGCCAAAAGGTAACTCTAGTAAATTGCGCGTGTCATTGAGTTACCTCCATTTGTGGGTCGGTTCTTGTGGCGCTCAAGTGTTGAGCTAGGTTTGTGAACACCTATTAGCCACCGAACCACCAAGTGGTTGGTCGACACAACGGGGAGTAGCGTGCCGGCAAGCACGTGAACCTCGGGAGAAAATCATTGTGTCTCTTGCCTCTTTGGACATCTCCCGAAGTTTCTTGGTACTCATATTGTGATTGATCACCTCTTGCCGGTGTTGGTATATCTCTCTACCACTTGAATTACATTCTTTACTTCTTGTGTAGTGGTAGGTTATCTTGCAAGTGTTAGCTCTCCAGTTCATTGTTTTTAGCTCTTGCTAGCTCACTAGAATAAAGAGTAGTGACATAGATTTTGTGTGCCTTAGAGACCATACCATACTAGAATTGTTTTGTTAGGTGGCTTGCATCACTTAGTAGAGCTAGTGCAAAAGGCTTCGCTTTGTAATTGTCTAACAAGTCTCTCTAAGTGTTTTGTAGAATTTTTTATTAGGCTATTCACCCCCCCCTCTAGCCATTTAGGACCTTTCAAGCGGTATCGGAGCCATGGTCACCGTTTGCATAAGGCTTAACAACCTTCGGTGTTGAAATGGCTCAAATTGTGTTTAACCATGTTGGGGGCAAACCACCGTTCTTTGATGGCACATCTTTTGATTATTGGAAGAGAAAGATGAGAATGTATTTGGGTTCAATCAATGACAAGGTGTGGGATGTAGTAGAAAATGAGTTTGTGATTCTTGATCCTACCAATCCAACACCAAATGACTCCATCAACAAGCAATGCAACACAATGGCGCTCAACACCATATACAATGCCATTGATCCAAAGGTGTTTGAGCAAATCAAAGATCTTGACAATGCAAGTGAGGTGTGGAAAAGATTAGAAGAAACATATGAGGGCACTTCAACGGTAAAGAGTGCCAAGTTGTACATGCTCAAGGACAAGCTCACCAACTTCAAGATGAAGGATGATGAATCAATTCCGGAAATGTTCTATAGATTGCAAGTCATCATCAATGATCTCAAGTCCTTGGGAGAAAAGGTGCAAGATGAAGACTTCACTCACCGATTCTTGAGTTGCTTGCCCAAGAGATTCAAGACACTTCGCACCATCATCTTTAGAGGAGGCTTGAAGAATGTGACTCCAAATGAGGTGCTTGGCGATGTCATGACCGAGGATCAATACAATGAAGATAGTGAAGAAGTGATCAAGGAAGAGGACAAGAAGAAGAAAAGTGTGGCATTCAAAGCCACCTCGTCAAAGAGCAAGGGCAAGTCCAAGAAGGAAGAATCAAGTGACAATAAAGAAGCTAGTGACATTGATGATGAAGCCTTAGCTCTCTTTGTGCGCAAATTTGGGAAATTCATGAAGAAGAAGGGCTATGGTGCAAGAAAAAGAAGAGATTACAACAAGAACAAAGACTATGTGAGAAGATGCTACAAGTGCAAGAGCAAGGATCACGTTGTAGCGGATTGTCCCTACAATAGTGACAATGATGAAGATGAAAAGAAGAAGGATAAGAAGGAGAAGAAAGAGAAGAAAATGAGCTTCAAGAAGAAGAAGGGTGGCTCATATGTTGTCACATGGGATAGTGATGCATCATCCGATAATGAAGACTCGAGTGATGATGACAATAAGAAGAGCACC
Organism: Coix lacryma-jobi var. lacryma-jobi; assembly: GCA_009763385.1. NCBI lineage: Eukaryota > Viridiplantae > Streptophyta > Magnoliopsida > Poales > Poaceae > Coix > Coix lacryma-jobi. Next base: position 44,341,220 of record CM019826.1, read on the forward strand.
AAGAAGAAGGCACTTGCAAGTATTGCTATCAACAACAAGCCTTCTCTATTTGACACTCCATCATGCTTCATGGCCAAGCCAACTAAGGTACAATCCGATGATGAGAGTGATAGTGAGAGTGATGAGGATGAGGAGCACTCAAAGGAGGACCTCATGGACATGTTGGAGCAAGCTCACACTTGCTTTGAGATGAAGAGGAAGGAGTGCAAGGATTTGCGCAAGAAGCTTAGTGCTCTTGAGCAAACCCTTAATGAGCTCAAGTCTACTCATGAGAGGCTAGAGGTAGCCCATGAGAAGCTTGGCAAGGCTCACACCAAGCTTGAAAAAGCTCACTCCTCCCTCCTTGATCAAGTCAAGGTTGAGGACATTGTTCCAACATGTAACATAGGAGTAACTTGTGATATTCTTGATGAATCATTTTATACTCCTATTGTTGTTGCTCCCACTAACTCCTCATGTAGCTCATCCACTACTACTTCTACTATGAGTGATGGTTTCACTTGTGATGCCTCACTAATGGTGGAGAATGAGACCTTGAAAAATGAGGTCAATGAGCTCACTCTTGCTTTAGGCAATGCCTATGGTGGAGATGCCCGCTTGCTTAAGTGCTTGGGTAGCCAACGGTTCTCTCTTAACAAAGAGGGATTAGGCTATACCCCCAAGAATGGCAAGGCGGCTTTTGTGACTCACAAGACTAGTTTTGTGAGAAGCAATGGTCGGTTTTGCAACAAATGCAAGCAATCCGGGCACATAGAGCAATATTGCAAGAACAAGAACAAGAATGCTAATGTATCCTCAATTCAATTTGATTCTTGTTATTTGCTTACCAAGGGTGTCAATGGTGTAAAGGCTAAGTTTATTGGTGCTCCCATTGTTGGCCCAAAGAAGAAGGCAATTTGGGTTCCCAAGAGCTTAGTAACTAACCTTGGAGGACCCAAGCAAGTTTGGGTACCTAAAAGGAATTGATCTTTTCTTGTAGGTCAATTATAAAGCCGGAGGAAGGCATTGGGTGCTTGATAGTGGGTGCACTCAACACATGACCGGAGATGCAAGAATGTTCAATTCAATCAACAAGAATGATGACAATGGGATTGATAGTATTACATTTGGTGATAATGGCAAAGGCAAGGTCAAGGGGCTTGGTAAGATTGCTATATCAAATGACATGAGCATATCCAATGTATTGCTAGTAGAGAGCTTGAACTTCAATTTGCTATCCGTGGCTCAATTGTGTGATCTTAGATTCAAATGCATATTTGGGGTTGATGATGTAGAGATCATAAGTGTAGATGGCTCAAACTTGATCTTCAAAGGCTTTAGATATGAGAATCTATATTTGGTTGATTTCAATGCTAGTGAAGCTCAATTGTCAACTTGTTTGTTCACCAAATCTAGCATGGGTTGGTTATGGCATAGAAGACTTGGTCATGTTGGAATGAAACAATTGAATAGATTGATTAAGCATGATCTAGTTAGAGGCTTGAAAGATGTGGTGTTTGAGAAGGACAAACTTTGTAGCTCTTGTCAAGCCGGCAAGCAAGTTGGAAACACTCACCCTAAAAAGAGCATGATGAGCACTAGCAAAGCATTTGAGTTATTGCACATGGATCTATTTGGACCAACAACATACACTAGCATTGGTGGAAACAAATATGGCTTTGTGATAGTGGATGATCTCACAAGATATACATGGGTGTTCTTTCTAAGTGACAAAAGCGATACATATGCTACATTCAAATCTTTTGTCAAGAGATGTCACAATGAGTTTGAAACAACCATCAAGAAAGTGAGAAGTGACAATGGTAGTGAATTTAGAAACACAAGAGTTGATGAGTTATGTGATGAATTTGGAATTAGACATCAATTCTCGGCCAAGTACACTCCACAATCAAATGGTCTTGTTGAAAGGAAGAATAGAACTATCATTGATATGGCAAGATCTATGCTTAGTGAGTACAATGTGAGTCATTCATTTTGGGCCGAAGCTATCAACACGGCTTGCTATTGTAGCAACCGCCTCTATTGTCACCCTATGATGGAGAAGACACCTTATGAGCTATTGAATGGAAGAAAGCCCAACATTGCATACTTTAGAGTCTTTGGTTGCAAATGCTATATCTTGAAGAAAGGGACTAGATTGAGCAAGTTTGAGAAGAAATGTGATGAAGGCTTCTTGCTTGGTTACTCCACTACAAGCAAAGCATATAGAGTTTGGAATTTGGCTAGTGGTACTCTTGAGGAAGTGCATGATGTTGAATTTGATGAAACAAATGGCTCTCAAGATGAAGAAGAAAATCTAGATGATGTGAGAGGAACTCAATTGGTCAATGCAATGAAGAATATGGATATTGGTGATATTCGGCCTAGGGAAGTGATTGATGTTGAAGATGACAAAGATCAAGTGCTCACTTCTCCAATTATGCAAGCTAGTGGTTCTCAATTGCAAAATCAACAAGTGGCTAGTACATCTCAACCAAATGATCAAGCAAGTACAAGCAATCAAGTCCAAGTGCTCCAACCAACCAATGTTGCAAGAGATCATCCTTTAGATCAAATCATTGGTGGAATTCAAAGTGGTGTGCAAACTAGATCAAGATTGGCTTCATTTTGTGAACATTATTCTTTTGTATCATCCATCGAGCCAACCAAGATTGAAGAAGCATTACAAGATGTTGATTGGATAAATGCCATGCATGAAGAGCTTAACAACTTCACAAGAAATCAAGTATGGGAAGTGGTAGAGAGGCCTAAGAACTACAATGTGATTGGCACTAGATGGGTCTTTCGCAACAAACAAGATCAAGATGGCATCGTGGTGAGAAACAAAGCAAGATTAGTAGCACAAGGTTACACTCAAGTAGAGGGGCTTGACTTTGGTGAAACATATGCACCGGTTGCAAGATTAGAAGCAATAAGAATCTTATTAGCTTATGCTTGTTCCTACAACATCAAGTTATATCAAATGGATGTCAAGAGTGCATTTCTCAATGGCTACATCAATGAGTTAGTATATGTTGAGCAACCACCCGGTTTTGAAGATGACAAGAAGCCCAACCATGTTTACAAGATCAAGAAGGCACTTTATGGCTTGAAACAAGCACCAAGAGCATGGTATGAGAGGTTAAGGGATTTCCTTCTCTCTAAAGGGTTCAAGATGGGAAAGGTTGATACTACTCTCTTCACTAAGAAGATTGGAAAAGACTTGTTTGTGTTGCAAATCTATGTTGATGATATCATTTTTGGTTCAACCAATCAAGATTTTTGTGAAGAGTTTGGTGGATTGATGGCAAATGAGTTTGAAATGTCCATGATTGGAGAGCTTAGCTACTTCCTTGGTCTACAAATCAAGCAATTGAAGGAAGGCACTTTTGTTAGTCAAGGTAAGTACATAAAGGACATGATCAAGAAGTTTGGATTGCAAGATGCAAAAGCCATTAGCACGCCTATGGGGACAAATGGTCAATTGGATAGTGATGCAAGTGGCAATATGGTGGATCAAAAGTTGTATCGGTCTATGATTGGAAGCCTACTCTATGTGACCGCATCAAGACCGGATGTCATGTTTAGTGTATGCATGTGTGCAAGATTTCAAGCCTCACCAAGAGAGAGTCACTTGAAGGCAACCAAGAGAATATTGAGGTACTTGAAGCATACACAAGATATTGGTTTGTGGTATCCAAAGGGGTCAAACTTTGAGTTGATTGGATATTCAGACTCTGATTATGCGGGTTGCAAGGTTGATAGAAAGAGCACATCGGGCACATGTCAATTGTTGGGAAGATCACTTGTGTCTTGGTCATCAAAGAAGCAAAATAGTGTGGCACTTTCAACCGCCGAAGCCGAATACATATCCGCCGGTAGTTGTTGTGCTCAATTACTTTGGATGAAAGCAACTTTGGATGATTTTGGAATCAAATTCAAACAAGTGCCATTGCTATGTGACAATGAGAGTGCGGTGAAGCTCACAAACAACCCCGTGCAACATTCAAGGACAAAGCATATTGACATTAGGCACCACTTCATAAGAGACCATCAACAAAAGGGTGATATTTCAATTGAGAGTGTTGGTACCGATGATCAACTTGCTGACATATTCACCAAGCCACTTGATGAGAAGAGGTTTTGCAAGCTAAGGAATGAATTGAACATACTTGACTTCTCAAATATGTGTTGATGCACCCCACTTATATGACATGCCTCTCCTTCGACAAAGCAAGGTAAAAGTTGATTGGCATACGCATTCATACTTTGGTAGGACATGTTTAGTGCATCTAGTCATTCCTCACAATCATTAGGCTCATTCATGAAAATAAAATGATTATGATGCTCATATGATGCCACTATAGTTTCTATGCTTCATATGATCTAGTGGTAACATATGACATGTTTATGGGCTTGCAATCCTAGTGTTTAATCTAGAGTTTGAGCAATGGAATGTTTAACCAACGTGAGTACGATAACCATTGCAAGATGTGTGAAGAAGCTTACTCTAGAGCAAACCGTGTTAAATGTTTCATGCAAATGATCTAGATTGAACCAAATATGAAAGAACTAACTCTCTCCTAAACAATTTGAACCTTTTTATGCAAACCTTTTATGGAAATGGATGACAAAGGGGGAGAGAAAAGTCACAAAGATCAAATGAAGGGGATCAAAACTTTGAAAATGATTTTTGAGCACACAAGTAGGGGGAGCAAGCTCATGAACTTGGTTGTTGCATTTGTTTTGTGCATGTTCATATGCTTGCTTGCATTGCACAAGTCGTTTAAAACTTTTGTTTTGTGCATGTTCATATGCTTGCTTGCATTGCACAAGTCGTTTAAAACTTGATATTCATGCTTGTGTGGTGTATGCTAGAAATAGATTTTGAATGATAATTTGCAAAACTAGCATGCATAGGTGGTAGCTAGATGTAAATTTTTTTTTCATGTGATACTAGAGCCTCTCATATAATGTTGATCTCATGAGGTATCTAGTGTTTTTGTAAAGTCTAGTTAACCATGGTGCTAAGGATGGTATACATTGGCAACTCCGATTGGTATCACGCTTCAAAGGTCCATTCTTTACACCTTAGCATCATTTGATAGTATTACTCTCCCACATTTCATATCTATGCATATGTGTCGAACTTGAACCAAACACTATAGCACATATGTAGGGGGAGCTAATACTAAACAAAGAGGTGACTTAAATTTTCAAATACATATCTTTGTGAAGGTTGTCATCAATTACCAAAAAGGGGGAGATTGAAAGTCCTTGTTTGGTTTTGGTTAATTGATGTCACCTAGAGTACTAACCTTTGTCATGAAGTGTTCATGAGCTAGGTCGGTACACACCAAGTGTGGGAGCTAGATGATGACCATGGTGTTGGTGATGATGACCAAAAGATGGATCAAGTGCTCCACATTTGGAAAAAGAAGAAGAGAAAAGCAAAACCCTATGGAGATCAAGGCAAAGGTATAAATAGGGATTTTGTTTTGACACTCAAGACACCATAGAGGGTGTGAGTGTGTTTAGGATCGATAGCCGTACTATTAAGAGGGGACTATCTCGGTGATTGCGGTTATCAAGTGCCACTAGGTGAATTCATACATGCATATGCATTAGGACCTAGTGTGCTAACCTCAAATCCTTTGAAAAATGTTTGGAAAATGCTAACACACTTGCACAAGGTGATGTACACTTGGTGGTGTTGGCATATTTGCAAAGGAGAAGAAACCGGAGTTGAAAACGTGTATTTCAGGCTTGACCGGACGCGTCCGGTCGATGAAAAACCTCTCTGGAACCTCTCTGTGTTTGACCGGACGCTGAGTGAAAATCTGACCGGACGCTAGTGAACTAGAGTCCGGTCACTACTTAAACTTCGACCGGACGCTACTGAAATATTGACCGGACGCGTCCGGTCAGTACGAAAACTGCCCAGTGAAGGGGTAACGGCTCTATTTGATTGAGGGGGTATATAAATATGAGTTGGCTGGCTTTGGGAGGCCTCTCTTGGCACTCTAACATCTTGGACATTCCTTTGAGCTAAACATACTCCCTCCCACTCATCTCTTTGCTTGATAGCGCGAATCAGAGTGAGATTGAGTGATTCCAAGTGCATTTGCTTGTGTGTTTGCATCTAGTGGCACTTGGGGATCGTTGTTGCTGCGGTATTCTCTTTACTCTTGGTGGTTGCCGCCACCTAGACGGCTTGGAGCAGCGGAGGAGCATTGGCACGAGTTGGTGATTGTTCGTGGCCATCTCCCGGCGACTTGTGAGGGGTATTGTGCCTTCCCCGGCGAAGAGCCAAAAGGTAACTCTAGTAAATTGCGCGTGTCATTGAGTTACCTCCATTTGTGGGTCGGTTCTTGTGGCGCTCAAGTGTTGAGCTAGGTTTGTGAACACCTATTAGCCACCGAACCACCAAGTGGTTGGTCGACACAACGGGGAGTAGCGTGCCGGCAAGCACGTGAACCTCGGGAGAAAATCATTGTGTCTCTTGCCTCTTTGGACATCTCCCGAAGTTTCTTGGTACTCATATTGTGATTGATCACCTCTTGCCGGTGTTGGTATATCTCTCTACCACTTGAATTACATTCTTTACTTCTTGTGTAGTGGTAGGTTATCTTGCAAGTGTTAGCTCTCCAGTTCATTGTTTTTAGCTCTTGCTAGCTCACTAGAATAAAGAGTAGTGACATAGATTTTGTGTGCCTTAGAGACCATACCATACTAGAATTGTTTTGTTAGGTGGCTTGCATCACTTAGTAGAGCTAGTGCAAAAGGCTTCGCTTTGTAATTGTCTAACAAGTCTCTCTAAGTGTTTTGTAGAATTTTTATTAGGCTATTCACCCCCCCCTCTAGCCATTTAGGACCTTTCAACCTTGTCCACCACAATTATTATCTTGATATCCCTGTTAGGTCTAGGCTCGATTTATATGCTTAGCCCTGCTTAGATCGGTAAAATTCGGGTGATTTCCTGTCTCCCGCATATAGATGGATACTGATCATGACTAGCCTGGTGCTATCATGGAGATAACCATGTGATAATTAATCTGAGACCGGGCGGGATGTAGGAGCAGCAGGACTTGGGTTATGTGTGCTAGTAGTCTTCCGCCTGTGTCGCATAGGACCCGTTCGGGAATGTCCCTTCAGTCAAATTGAATGCGTCAATCACTTAATGGAGCAGGTGCGGGTACCTCCCGTGAAGCCGAGTAAGGTTATTCGAGCCGGTGATGGAGATGTTGACGCCTAACACCCAGGGCCTCAGCTGTACCGTGGGCAACTATTCTGAGCAACCTGGCATGGTCCGAGGGCAGGCGGGGCCTGATCGACCTGGCATGACCGTGGGCAGTTATAGCTTGAGCGACCTGGCACTGAGATAACCCCCGGTGTAGATGATTAGCACTTGTTTGACTTCCTGTCTATACATGTTCAGTGCTATTTTGATGGTGCATCCCTTTTCTGAATGGCTTAAAACTGCTCACAAGCTTATTTTGTTCATATTTCGTATTCTATGACCAGTTTGAGCTTTTGCTAGCACTTATACTTGTTGCTAAGTTGTCAGATCAGCACTCTTTAGAGCATCTTTTCACTCTAATGACTATATACCTGAAGCTTCTAACTTGCATTTTAGGTTCATATGCATGTGTCTTGCTCCGATAGGCATGGCCTAGCTCTGATTTGCTTGTTTGAGCTCCATTTCGTATCTTGCTCAGTTGCAATTGTCCCTAGGGGGGAGAATTTTTGCTGTATGGTGAAAATTTGCAACTCTTTGTGCTTCACTTGTTGAGGGGGAGTTCTTTTAGCAAGGGGAGTCATTTGCTTCTTGTGCTCCGATCACTTCTTGCTGATTTTCACATGTTTTGGCGAGTTTTTGATTGGTATGAAGTTTTTCTCCTAGTTGTGTTGAGCCTCTATGCCTCTATCTTGAGGGACTAGCAGTTTTCGCATTCTTATGAGTTTTCAGTACATCTTTAGTTGGTATGGAGCTTTCAACTAGTGGTGTTGAGCCCTTTCTACCTCTTCTTGAGGACTAGCTAGCTTTTGACTTGGTTGCGTCGAGCCGTTGCCCATGTCTTTGGGAACCAAGTTTTTGCCTTCGTGATCGAGTTTTGCTCTATGTTGAGTTGTTGCTCCGATCCTTTGCTAGGTTGCGTCGAGCCATTGCCCATGTCTTTGGGGACCAAGCTTTGCTTATCTCGATTTGTCCTTCTTTGGCTTTTATCTGGGCTTTTGGGTCATCTAGAGTAAGTTTCTTCTTCCATCTACTTCTATTTCTCTTTATTTTTTGATTATCGGTTACTCTGTGTTGACGATGCACTCATCAAGGGGGAGATTGCGAACACAAGGTTGATATGTGCCCTTGTGGTTCCACCCTGAGAGGAGCGATCAGTCAACGGGCTCACCGGGAGGGGTGAGTGGCAACATGTGTCTCTTGGTTGTGTTGATGTGCAGGTGTGGAGCTCGGAGACAGTGGTCGATGGCGAGGTGAAGGTCAAGTAGAGACGAGCTGTGCCGATGGACCGGGAGCGGTGAAGGGCGGACGTGAGGCTTGGACCGACGGACCAGAGGGCTGGAGGACCAGTTGTGGTAGCTGGCACTTGGCTTCGACGAGCGAGAGCACATGGTGATGTGCGATGGCATCGGCCGAGTCAGGAGGAAGACAATGGCGTCGTGGCACTTGGCAGGAGGTTGGACATGGGCTTGCGTGCGGCGCAAGTGCCGTCAGCCGAGTTAAGGAGGAAGGCGAAGGCGTTGTGCCCGGCGGGAGGTCGGACATGCATCGACATCGGTGTCGATGGTCGGGGTGTGCAAACCACACTCCCTCTACGGTGCGGGTTCGGTAGTTGAGCCTCAGAAAGCTACCCTCGATGGTTTCCAAGTTTTGGCCTCAAAACTCGGGGTGGCGGGTTTCCGAGTATGGGCGTCAAAACTTGGGGTGGACGGTTTCCTGGTTTGGGCCTCAAACCTGGACTGGCGGGTTTACCGGTTTGGGCCTCAAAACCAGGTGGATGTTCCTATGTGGAATGGTCAACGCGTGGCGGCACCAAGAGGCTTGCGTTGCAGCGAAGCTATCGGTGAGGAAGGTGCGGTGGTCGACGGGACGACACGTGGCGGCATCCTGGGGCTTGCATTGAGGCGAAGCGAAGGACGAGAATGCGCGTGGCCGTCGGATGAAGACCTGACGGAGTTGGACCGGAATACCCCTAGGGTTAGCCTATTCGCTCTATGTAACTAGGGGTAGAAGGGGAATAATTGTATTAGGCTATATAGAGAGGCAACCCCTCCTCTCATTCTATCCTTGCAGCATTTCATTTCCCACAGACTCCATTAGGTTTTCCTCCCTTTAGCTGCTTGTGATCCGCAGAGTGCCACAATACCTATGTGTACTTGGTGATTTTGAGGAAACGGGACCGTAATCCCGTTGTCTCCTCATGGGGATGAGTTCCGGCTGAAATCGAGATCGAATTCGCGTTTGGCTTGTGGTCTTCGCGTTTCGTTCTTTGCCTCCAAGGTGATTTGCCTCGTTCTTTCAATCCAAGGGATGGTTTTCGATTTCGCTTGAATCACTTTGTGCTAGGACGAGAGTGTCATCTTTCCACCGAAGGATTTCCTCACACACCTCTCGAGCACATAGATCGGGCTGATTTCATGTTCGTTCTTCGTTCTTCCCCCTTTTCTAGTGTTCTTCGGATTTCTCATGGTTGAGTTGATTTAGAGCGATGATTTCCTATGATTAGCTCCCCAACGCGTAGAGGAACACTTGGGAGAAGTTTGGTTGTAGCCCCATTCCATTTGGTTGAGATTGAATTGATTTTGGTTTTGAGACCTGCAGTTTTTGCACCTCCGGTCAGTGGCGGATTGTCCGGCCACACAGTGGCGGACTGTCCGGCCATCGGGGCTCGGCTAGAACAGAACAGCACAGCGAACACTGTGCTCGGTCAGGTGACCAGCGGACAGTCCGGGGCTAGGTCGCGGACAGTCTGGGACCTGACCAGGACTATTGCAGAACAGTTCAATTTCGGGATTTTTGCCAGTGGACATTCTGACCCTCCAGGCGCGGACAGTCCAGGCATCCACGGACAGTCCAGGATCAGAGTACCAGACAGTCTGGGATCCTGCTGAAAGGCAATTTTAGCTTTGGTTGTTTGGCTTGGTTTTCGGTCTTCTCTGGTAGTTCCGATGTACCTCTAGGACATCTCTAGAGGTATCCACCTATTCGTAGGTCGTGAACTAGCCGATTGTTCGAGTCTTTGTTTTTGGGGTGATTTTCTAGGACATGGGTCATCTATTTCTCGAGAAGAAATTTGAGGCTCCCATTCACCCCCCCCCCCCTCTGGTCGCCAATTCGGTCCTTCAAAGGCATTGTATGGGTTGAAGCAAGCACCTAGAGCTTGGTATGAAAGATTGAGAGACTTCTTGCTAGCAAAAGGGTTCAAGATTGGGAAGGTTGACACCACTCTCTTCACCAAGAAAATTGGAAGTGACTTGTTTGTGTTGCAAATCTATGTGGATGACATCATATTTGGATCAACCAATAAGACTTTTGTGAAGAGTTTGGAGATATGATGGCTAAGGAGTTTGAGATGTCTATGATTGGAGAGCTTAGTTACTTCCTTGGGCTACAAATCAAGCAAATGAAGAAAGACACATTTGTTAGTCAAGGCAAGTACATCAAGGACATGCTCAAAAAAGTTTAGGGTTAGATGAAGCTAAAGAAATAACCACTCCAATAAGCACAAGTGGACATTTGGATAGTGACTCTAGTGGTGGCATGGTGGCTCAAAAGTTATATCGGTCAATGATTGGAAGTTTACTATATGTGGCCGCATCAAGGCCGGATGTCATGTTTAGTGTGTGCATGTATGCAAGGTTCCAAGCTTCACCAAGAGAAAGTCATTTGAAGGCAACCAAAAGAATATTGAAAAATTTGAAGCACACTCCAAATGTTGGACTATGGTATCCCAAGGGTCTCAATTTGAATTGATTGGATACTCGGATTCCGATTATGCTGGATGCAAGATGGATAAGAAGAGCACATCAGGTACTTGTCAATTGCTTGGAAGATCACTTGTCTCATGGTCATCAAAGAAGCAAAATAGTGTTGCACTCTCTACCACCGAAGCCGAATACATATCTGCGAGTAGTTGTTGTGCACAATTGCTATGGGTGAAAGCAACATTGCAAGATTATGGGGTCAAGTTTGGACAAGTCCCATTGCTATGTGATAATGAGAGCTCCATCAAAATAGCCACCAACCCGGTTCAACATTCAAGAACAAAGCACATTGACATAAGGCATCACTTCATTAGAGATCATCAAGCAAAGAAAGACATATCTATTGAGAGTGTGGGCACCGATGATCAACTTGCCGATATCTTCACTAAGCCACTAGATGAGAGAAGGTTTTGCAAGCTATGGAATGGTTGAATATCCTAGACTTCTCCAACATGAGTTGAATGTACCCTCACTTATGACATGCCTCTCCTTCAGGAAAGCAAAGGTGAACTTGTTTGGCATATGCATTCATTCTTATTAGGTTATGTTCTAGTTTATTGTTGACGGTCCTTATAGCCAATATTATACCATCAACTAATGCACAAAATGATATTAAATGGTTCACAATGCATAGTTGTAGGGTTTGATTCTAATGAGTTCCACGAGTTGTATTGTTCTCACTTGTTTTGCAGGATAATCAATGTTTCACTATATAAAAGTATCTCAAGTGATGAATCAAAGAACACCATTACGAAGAGCTCGTCGAGACGATCGAAACGTTCTTATGATTTGCTATATTTGGAGTCCTGGAGCGAGAGTCCTAGTTGGATACAACTTGGAAGCTTCTAGAACAACCCGGAGTGATCACCAAGCAACATAATTCAGGGGCTAAACTGACAGATCCAACAACTATGGTGAATTGCTATTCTCTAGGGTGTTTTCCAGCAGATGGAAAAAGCTAGAGACCTACTCCAACACGATGGATTGCGCAACAAGATCGAAAACCACGCTAGGGCAACAAGGAGGCTTCCAGAAGACAACTCTGCGGATACATGGGTGTATGCCGGATCTTGAGATAATGAGTGATTGTCAACTGGGATGATGCGCATGTTCTTTGGCTTGTGTTGTGCAGGTGTTGAGCTTGGATACGGTGATCAAAGGCAAGGTGAAGGTCAAGTAGAGACGTGATGTGCCGATGGACCCAGAGCGGTGAAGGGCAGACGTGAGGCTTGGACTGATGGACTGGTGGCCTGAGGATCGGTCGTGGTGGCTGACAGCCTGGGACAGTGATAAGTGAAGACTTGCGTGTGGACGGGGTGCACAAGCGGTGCATCCCTCTACGGCTTCGGTTTGGTGGTTGAGCCACAGAAAAATCACCGAGTGGACGGTTTCCAGGTTTGGGCCTCAAAACCTGGGTGCGGTCGGTTTCCAAGTTTGGGCCACAAAACTCGGGTTGAGGACGGTTTCCAGGTTTGGGCATCAAAACCTGGGCGCTGGCGGGTTTCTGAGTTTGGGCCACAAAACTCAGGCGACGGACGACAGGTTTCCCGGTTTCGGCCTCAAAACCGGGGGATGGCCCAGGTTTCCCGGTTTTGGCCTCAAAACCGGGAGGAAGTCCGTGAAAAGGACGAGCTGAGCGGTGGCGGCACGTGGCGGCAATTGGTGAGGTCACGTCGATATGAAGCTACCAGTTGTGCGGGCGTGGTCGTCGAATCACCATCTACTTCTAGTTGGTCAGGAATACCCTTAGGGTTAGCCTGCTCGCTCATTAGCTGTAAGGGTAGAAGGAGAATAATTGTATTAGGCTATCTAAGGAGAGGCCACCCCTCCCTCCAAACTATCTCAGCCATTGCTATTTTCATTCTAGGGTTTTCTGCTCTCCCATTCGCTGTTGTAGCTACTGAGATCCGTAGAGACGGTTTAATCATATCTCTGTGTATTTGGATTTTGCGGAAACGGGACCGGATTCCCGTTGTCTCCTCGTGGGGACGAATTTTGGCTGGCAATTGAGGTTGTGATTCGCGTTCTTGTGTTGTTCTTCGTGTTTTGCTTTTCACCTTAAGTTTCCCATCGATTGATCTCTCTCCACGTTGCTCCGTTTGGAAAACCGTTTGAATCAACTTGCTCTTTATCGTCAGAGGATAGTTTCCATCGAAGGAATTCAACTCAATCCTCACGAACAAGTAGATCCGTTGGTTTTTGCATTTGGATCGGTTTTCTCTCCTTTACCCCCAATTCTTCTGATTCACCTCATTTGGAGTTAGGTTCGAGCCATGATCTCATAGGAGGAGCTCACTAACATCCTTGTGACCTCTCAGATCGAGTCTTGGCTCTAGAGCTTTTGATTCGGAGGAGATCGGTTTGAATTGGCGAAGAACAACACTACTGTCGGGGGCATCGGACGCTTGGCTCGGGGGCATCGGACGCTGAGTTTGTCACATCGGACGCTCAGACGCCACGTGGCAAGAACTGCCTTTTTTCAAAGGAGCATCGGACGCTGGGCATCGGACGCTCCGATGACCATCGGACGCGCCGGAGCGTAAGCATCGGACGCTGAGCTTTCACTGTAGCAGCGTCCGATGGTCATGCAGTCAGGTTCTAGAACTACATATTTTGCATCGGACGCGTCCGGTGCTTGAACATCGGATGCAGGCCAGCGTCCGATGCTGCAGGTTTTGCACTATTTTGTTCGTTGTTCGCTCATCCAACTTTGGATCTGATTTGGGATTTTTGCGGTAGGTTTCTAGACTTGTGTAGTGTCTCGCTGTGCTTCTAGGAAGCATCCACCCTACGTCTAGGGTCATGGACACTAACGAGCTCTAGTTTTTGCACTTGGGGTTGATTCTTGGGACAGCGGCGATGAGTTTCTGAAAAGAAATTTAAAGCTCCCATTCACCCCCCCCCCCTCTGGTTGCCTTGCTTTAGCACTTTCGGTCCTTCAATTGGTATCGGAGCGAGTTAAGGATCTGCCACCTTAGCCGGTTCCAGATCCACAGAGGCGACATGGATCGCGGCATGGGCAAACCTCCGTTTTTCGATGGGACGAACTATGCGTATTGGAAGATACGCATGTCGGCCTATCTTTAGAGTATGGGTGCTTCTGTCTTGGAGATTTGCAACAAGGCTGATTACGTGGTCTTGGCTGCTCATGTGACTCAATTGCAAATCGACGAGCACGATGCCAATAGTCGAGCCTGTAATGCTCTTTTCTCATGTTAGAGCATGTCTGAGTTTGATCGCGTTTCTCACCTCCCCACGGCTCGGGAGATTTGGGCGACCCTCATGTGCTTCCATGAGGGAACCACTCAAGTCAAATCCCGTCTCTAGGAGTCGCACAAGCGGGAGTATGAGAACTTTCGACACATGCCTGACGAGAGCATAGAAAGTTTATTCGCTCGCTTTCAGGTGATTGTCAACAGGATGAGGGCTAACAAGGAGTTGTTGCCTTTCGACGATCATGAGAGTGCTCTCAAGCTTTTACACACTCTCGATCGGTCGGTGTGGGACTCCAAGGTTCAGGCGATCATCGAATCGCCTAACTATGAGACTCTCACGTGCGACGAGCTCATTAGTAAGCTCAAGTCCAGTGAGATTGATGACATGGCGAGGGCTTCTTATGAAAATCCTTCTGGCCCGTCGATGGCTTTGGTTTCTGGCTCTTCTGCTAACCCTTCTGGAGGATTTGCTTTGTCATCTCTTCTTTCTGTCACAGAGGAGCAGCTGGAGTTCATGGCGGACGATGAGTTGGCCCTGCTAGCCAACCGTTCTCGCGGTTCCACAACAACCGCATGAACCGTCGCCGCGAAGGAGGACAAGGTGGCTGCTACGAGTGTGGAGGCTCGAATCACTTCATCGCCAATTGCCCGAAGAAGAACAAGCAAGTCTTCGGCAAGGCGGATCATGGCCACAAGTACGACTCCGGTAAGCGCAAGGAGAAGTACGTCCCTGCCAAGCACAAGCGTAGGGGCGGCTTCAACAAGGAGTACATCAAGGAGAAGTACTTGGAGAAGCCCCAGGCCGAGCAGCGTGCTTTCTTCGCCACGCTCCGCGACATCGACGACTCGGATGACGACTTCACTGCATCAAGCGATGACGAGTCCGAGAAGAAGAAGAAGATCAAGGACAAGCTGAACGGTCTTTGCTTCTTCGCCGACAACAAGGACTTCTGCACCATGGCCCTCGGCAATGAAGTCAACGGCGAGCTGGAGGAGATCTCCCACTCGGGACGATGACGACGACACCTCCTAGGTATCTCAAACTCCTAACGAACTCTCTGCTGAGGTTGACAAGCTTACTGCTGCTCTTCTTAGTTAAGATAAACTGCTTAGGCTTGCCGCTAGAGAGAGAAAGGAGTTTAGGAGGAAGTGGGAGGACACAACGAAAGAGCTTGAGTCTGTCAAGTCCACCATTGTCGTGTCTGAGGAAGATGAGTGTGAGATGTGCTCCAAGCACATGACTGACCTTCTCACTTTGAGGGGGAAGTATGTTGCTTTGATTGGAGAGGTGGATGAGCTTAGAGCTAGATCCTCCGTGCTTGGTGCGTGCAAGTCTTGCGCAGGCTTGCAATCCGAGTTGGCAGAGAAAAATGCCAAGATTGTGTCTCTTGAGAAGGCCAGCTCGGGTAGCACTTGTGTGTCTAGGTGTGCTTTGTGTGAGGGTTTGGAGATGGAGATTGCGAATGTGAAGCATGACAAGATGCAAACCGAGGAAGAAAACACATACCTTCGGACCATCTTGTCATGGGTGTCAAGTGGTGAGCCGCAGCTTGGGATGATGATTGCCCAATTCAAGCGTGCTGCTGGAGGTCCAGGTGTAGGCTTTGCTCAGGGGATGGAGAGTGTTGCTTCTTTTGGCAAGATTGGAGAGTCTAGTGGTCTTAACCCGAGTGAGAAGCCCAACTCCACCACTACTCCCAAACTTACAAAGATACCACCCAAAGAGCCTCTTAAGCCTAACACCAAAGATGGAGTGTATGAGGAACCTCCAAGAGCTCCACCAAAGAAACAAGTGTGGTCTCCTAAACCCAACCACCTAAGGAACAAGCTAGACACAATGTCACCTATCCAAGAGGAGCTCATGCCACAAAAAGGCCAAGTGATTCACACCCACTACCGTGAGTACCAACAACCCCCCTATGAGAGCGGTGAGGTACCATTGTGAGCACTATGGGAGAGATGGACACTTGAGGGAGTTTTGCTTTCGGCACAAGAGAGAGGAGCGTCGTGCAAAGGAGATGAACAACTCGGACATGTACCATCCTTTCCATGATGTACATGTGCCGAAGGTTCAGAGGAGAGCTGCTAGGCCTAGAGGTCCAATGCCTCAAGGTCCTAGTCCGCAAGGAGGTCGTGCCCGGCAGGAGCCTGCTTTTGTATGTTTTGGACCTCGTGATGGTGGCTTTGTTGTTGAGCGTTACCCCCACCGCGTTTTGAGTATCGCGATGGATGCTCTTCCCTTAGCGGACCACGTTTTCCTATACGTGGTGATCACTTTCCCCGTAGGCATGCTAGGAATGGTTTTGCTACTAACCGTTCTTTTGAGCAGCCGGCCCAACACTGGTACACTTTCCATTTTACTCACCCTAGTGTTGGACCGTATGCTCACCCTATGTCTTTTTTTTGATGTAGGTAAAACGATTGGAGGACATTTGGTTGGTGGATTCCGGGTGCTCAAGGCATATGACCGGAAACACCAAGTGGTTCTCCAGTCTT
Source organism: Coix lacryma-jobi var. lacryma-jobi (assembly GCA_009763385.1). NCBI lineage: Eukaryota > Viridiplantae > Streptophyta > Magnoliopsida > Poales > Poaceae > Coix > Coix lacryma-jobi. The sequence continues at coordinate 44,357,911 of CM019826.1, forward strand.
AGTCCAGTTGTCGGAAAGGAGTTTATCACCTTCGGCGACAATAGCAAAGGTAAAGTTTTGTCTCATGGGTCTGTGCGAGTTAATGAGCACTTTGTGTTGCGTGATGTTGCTCTTGTTTATAACTTGCATTTTAAACTTCTTTCTGTGTGACTGTGTCGCAACTCTTTGATGATGACTATGAGATTCGTTTTAAGCCGAATCTCAGTCGTATTTTAGATCCTCAGGGCAATCTTGTATATTTGATTTCGCCCTTTGGGAAAGTCTTTCGTGCGAATTTCTCGGAGTCATTTGGAATTTCTCGTTGTATTTTGGCTGGACCTTCCTCCTCTGATCTTTGGAAGTGGCATAGGAGACTAGGTCATCTGAGCTTTGACTTGCTTGCAAGGCTTAGTTCACTTGGCTTAATCCGAGGATTGCCCAAGTTGTGCATGGAGAAGGATCTTGTTTGCCATTCTTGTAGACATGGGAAAATGGTAGCCGCTCCCCACCATCTGGTGAATCAGGTTATGACCAAGCACCCTGGAGAGCTTTTGCATATGGACCTTGTCGGTCCGGCTCGGGTGAGCTCAGTTGGTGGGAAGTGGTATGTGCTTGTTGTTGTTGACGACTTTTCGAGATATTCGTGGGTTTTCTTTTTAGCTGAGAAAACTGAGACTTTCACTTTTGTTCGCAATTTGATCTTGCGACTTCAGAACGAGTTCCCTAAGAACTCGATGAGAGCTATTCGTAGCGATAATGGTTCCGAGTTTAAGAACTCGGATTTTGAGAAGTTTTGTAACTCTTTGGGTTTAGAGCATTAGTTTTCTTCCCCCTACACACCGCCACAAAATGGTGTTGTAGAGAGGAAAAATTGGACCCTTGTAGAGATGGTCAGGAGCCCAGGACGATGCTCGATGAGGACATAATATGAAGATGGTAAATAAATAGAAGTTGTGTCGACGTCAAAGGTGGCGCCAACTGGAGTTCCAAGGGTTGGACCTAGGGGCAGTGACTGTTGGGTCGGGCTTCAGCGGAGCATCATCACAATTTGTTGCCATCCGAGGAGGGCTCGGGCCTGCTGCGGCCTCCTCTGGCCTAGCTATGGCCATCGTTGTTGGCTGCAGCTGGCCAAACTCGGCTCCAGATGGCCGGGAACGAGCTACCATCAACCGGACATGGCGGCAAGCACCCAGAAAGTGCCACAGCACCGGCGGAGACTCACATTGAGGTCAGCTTCCCTGCAGTAGTGTACACAGCGGCACGAAGGCTGGTTTTAGTTTGATGTACGACGACGAGAAGGAAAAGTGAGGGCTTTGGTTGCAGGGGCTCACCGACGGCGATGGAGAAGTCACGTGGTGGACTGGAGGTTGCGGCTGGCTACCTTGCATGGCTAACCAGCTGTTAGCCATGTCCCGGCATGGCTGGCTGGCCGGGGCTCGGAGCGTAGGCCTAGAAGCACCGGTGCAGGGGCGAGCCTATGGCACGGTCGCGGCTCACTGCGGGCACGGCGTGGGCGTCGTCGTGGCGTCCAAGAGGAGCAGGAGCGTCGGTGTGGTTGCTACAGTGGTTCTTCGGGCGAGGGCCACGGCCTAGGCGTGGTTGCGGTCCGAGCAACGGAGAGGGAGCGCGTCGCCGTGGCACGGCTGAAGGGCTCGGCCGGCGTGACGGTGTGGTGTGGCCACGGCCTAGACCGGCACGGCGTGGCACAGTCAGAGCTGGCGGCTGACTGCTTGGACGAAGGGAGGAAAGGAAAGTGGTGGCGGTGCTCGGACCTCGCCTCGGTGCGGCACAGCCAGGCCTGGCGCGGCTATGCCATGGGGAGGCACCGAGCGGGCGACCATGGCCCTGGGCGGTCGGTAGGGCGCCTGCATCGGCCTTCGGCGGTGGGCGACTGGTGCGGTCAAGGCGCGACCGGCCGAGCGCGACCGATGTGGATGGGGGAGCGGCGACAGCAGAGGAGGAAGATGAGGAGCAGTGGGTGGCGGCGTTGAGAGGGGAAGCAGAGGGCAGGCAGTGGCAGCGAGAGGCTTTTATAGCCACATCGGCTAGGGTTCTAGGAGGAGCACGACCTTGTGGACGGCGTTGATCCTCGACTTCCGTACGCGCGGACGCGTGGCACTCATCACGCGGCGGACGCCGAGGGTGCGGGCGTGGGTTGCCAGGCGGCGGTGGCGGCCTGGGAGCGCCCTGTCCTTAGGGTTTGCAGGGGCGCACCCTGATGGGTTTCTGGGCCGCGCGCTCGGGATGGGTCGGGGGTGGGCGAGTGTGCTGCGCAGGGGGAAGGGAGAGGAGCTGGGTTGAGCGCACGGTAGGAGGGAGATGGGCCAGCTGTGCCAGGGCTTGGTGCTCGAGTTGGGCCAGCGCGAAGGGAAGGAGGGGAGGGGGAACCAGGCCAGGATGCCTTGCGGCCCAAGGAGAGGAAAAATAGAGGTGGGCTAGGCCCGCGGGAATTGAGGGAGAAGAAAGGAGTGGAGGAGTGGGTTTAGGCCCAAGGCAAGAATATGGTTTGCCCATTTTGATTTAAGGGAAAAGAGGGGGATTCCAATAGGTTTTGGGAGAAATTTAGAGGAATTTGGATGGAGCATCCAAATATGATTTGATGGAAAAGAAGAAAAGGATTTTTCTCTTCCAAGACATATTATGACTTGGTGGGTTTGGAGTTGGAACAAGGGAGATCAAGGAAAAATTGAAGGAAGTTGGGTGGAATCAGATAAGTGGTTCGAAAGGGTTCCAATAAACAATTTGGGAAAACTCAAGAGAGGTCGGGTGGAGTTCGAAGGAATTCGGGAATAGAGTTGAAGAATGTGGAGAGAGATGAAGAAGAACATTCGACGAAGAATTGAAAGGAATATTGCTACAAATCTATGCTTCCCGACTCGGACTCAACTGAACCCTAACACTGTCTCGGAAACACGAGCATACTCCTACAAGTGATTCTATATGAATGCAACGTTTCGCAGGCAAGCACACTACGTTGACTAACGTTTGACCTAGCGGCTATATGTTCCACACAACACAGGAAAAAGTTTTAAAAAGCTCGTATTTTTGGTTGTGGGAAACCTGGGATGTTACACTGCCAGGTGGGGCTGGCTGGCCTGGGCTAGGTCCCACCTCGGCCCATCTTCGTGGAGCATGCCCTAATCGACTTCCTCGATGCATCTCAACCATTGTTCAAGGTAGGTTCGATCTGAGGGCTACAATTCATCCCTAGGGGCTATAAAACCAGACGCAGACCCCCCCTGGAAGGCATCTCCATTTTCGTCTTCATTATTCATCTACATATCAGAAACTAGGGTTTCAAGTAGAAGTAGAGATCCCTCTAGTTGATTTAGTTCTAGTTCTAGTTCTAGTTCATCTAGTTGTAAAGAGTTATCCCAAGTTTAGAACTAGAAGAGAGAGAGAGAGGTAGAAGAGGAGGATTAGAAGGAGCTCTGGCCTGTCGGATCTACTTCTTCAACTTGTACCTGCAGATTCAAGTTCATCAAGAGCTTGGATCAGGATATTCTTCGGTTATCATCTTCTAATTATCAGTAAGCATTATTGTTCTTATTGTTCTTCTAGCTTGCAACTCTAATTAGAGTACTCTAATTCTAGTAGCCCTAGGATTAGAGGAGTCATCATCGTGTAAGCGTGGTGCTTAGACTCGATTACTTGCATAGTGTACCCTATATTCCGGACCGGAGGTAGCTCGCAAGGGTGACTCTTATAGCCTTGTTGAATCTTCTATAGTCCACCTCCCGTCTATAGGCCGAGCAGGAGTATATTACTTGGGAACAACCATTCTCTAGATGTGGTCTCCCAACGTAATCCACAGTTGAATAATAATCGCATAGCTTCCTGATATTAGAGCTGGTAACCCTAGTTATCCCATATATCTTTTGTGTTCTCACCTTTGCTAGTGCTCAGGGTTTAAGCAATAGACTTAAGACAATCACGTTGTTCCTTTGGGTTCGATATTAAAACTGGGTCTACATTCGGTGAAGTGCGGGTATCTAATCTGTGTGCTTGCAGATTTAACTCTTGTGTTCTGATAACATACCAAAGCCTTTCTAGTGTCGTTGCCAAGGTTAGGGCTTATCTCTACTCTTGGTAGCGACGGTAGTAAGTGTCAACATTCATATAGCCATCACATTGCTTATTTAGGCTCATTCATGGCAAATCAAATGAATTAGGAGTATACATGGTACCACTATTGCTTCTATGTTTGACTTGATCTAGTGATAGCATATAACTCGTTTGTGAGCTTGTAACTCTAGTGTTTGATCTAGCAAATGAGCAATAAGTGTTTAATCAACGTGGGTAAGATAACCATTGAAAAGATGTGTGAAGAAGCTTACTCTAGAGCAAACTGTGTTAAATATCTTATGCTCATGAGCTAGATTAAGCCACAACTTGACTTAGTTTGATTTCCTCATGTGAATTTCATGATAAAAGTTGTCTCCTTTCATTAAAATTTTGCCCCACCTTTTATGCTAATTGTTGACAAAGGGGGAGAAAATGTTACAAAGATAAGTGAAAGGGGGAGTTAACAAAGACAAAGGGGAGAGACAAATATAAAGACAAATATAAAGTGTGTTTTTCAAGTGGATTGGAGCTTGAACAATTAAAATTTGAGCATACAAATAGGGTGAGCAAGCTCATAAACATGTATGTTGGATTTAAAATGTGCATGTTCATATGATTGATTGCATTGCATAAGCTATTACATTGATATTCGTGCTTATGTGATGAATGCTAGTGATAAAACTTGATTAACGAATTGTTTCAACTAGCATGTATAGCGTTGCAACTATACATACTTGTATTACAAGTAAATCAAGAGCCTTATTATTATGTTGATCTCATGGGGTTCTTGAGCTTTCATGTATGCCTAGTGACACATGGTGCTAAGGATGGTTTAACATGTGCACTCCGATCGATATCACGCTTCAAAGGTCCTTCTTATGCTTTAGCATCATCATTGGTAGCATTGCTCACTCACATTTTATATCCATACATATGTGCAAAACTTAGAACCAAACTCTATAACACATATGTAGGGGGAGCTAATACTATCAATGTGGTTACTCAAATTTAAATCACATATCTTTGTATAGTTTGTCATCAATTACCAAAAAGAGGGAGATTGAAAGCCCTTGTTGGCGCAAAATGTGGTACACTGCGCCTCACACACAGCAAGCTGGAAAGCGTGACTTCAATCGGGTGCCCGGACGGTTTGAAATCCGGAGACGTGCCAGTCGGTTTGACCTGAAAACCAACAAGGGATAAAACTGTGAGAATAATACTGGAACATGCCGGGTGAGACCAGACAATTCCATATTTACAGCTCTGAAGCCATTCATGACGGCATACAGCTATAGAAGCTATCTGCCAACAAGTTTAAAGGTCATTCGGCTAACTCTAAACATAGACATATGTAAACAGCTGGTTGCCGAACATACATACATGAAAAAGACATGCTTGGATAAATAAAAGACAAAATATGAATTAACGTGTAACCAAGCTCGGCAAGCTAGCCGAGTTGGGGTCCATGAGGAAGGAACATACAAACAAACATGATAAACCAATCTAAAACCTGCATCTGCCGCACGATACCTAGTTTTATCTAAGCTTGAACATGATTGATATGCATGAACCCACAACATGTAACAATCTAGATTAGAAATTAATTCGGCCATCATAATCATGTAATTTATAAGGGATATCATGGAAAGAACAATGATCATTGGAGTGTAAGTAAACTTGTAAAGCAAGGTCAAGCAAAGATCAATCTAGATTGGGCAAAAGAGTGTTACAGAATTAATTAAAACATATAACACATGATAACTTGATGAATCTATTAGATCTGCCAAATCTAATAGAGCCGATAACTATCTCGCTTTTGCTAAACATATGAATAAACGCCTGCCGCACGGTATTTACCCATAAGCAAAGCATAAGCAAAAACTTCTTGATCATTAACAAAGATCCGCCGCACGACCTTTGGAAACAAACAAGACTAGTTGCATCATATCTAAATTCACCGCATGATACTAGACATGATAACAAGGTTGTCGGGACTTACGGAGGTCGACAGATCGATGATTATTCTCGAAGAACTCGACGACACGACTAAGGACTCGAAGGTGGCACGGGGCCGATTTGTATTGATATGGTTGTGAACAATTTTACAATGGCCGAGGGTTTATATTTATACCCTGGGCGAAATACGAGTCCTGGAAGATTACGATTTACACAATAAAACTAGGAAAATACGAGTCATATTCCTATTTTTCTCTTGGCGTCCTCCATCGTTACGTGTCTTCTCGTGCAAGTTGGCTTCACTTGCCATATTTGCTTCCCGAATAGAATCACCGCCTTACAAGATAGCCGACCGCACAGGCACTTGCCGAAACTCCGAGAACTAACTAACCTTGGTCATTCGCCGAATGCATCATACGCCCATCTCGCACACTGGCCCATCTGTCGTCTCCTTGTGCGTGCGAAAATCTGGTATTAACACATGCCCCCTAATTTTGGGATAAATATTTATTCCAAAATTCCTTTCTCTTGTATACTGACGTGGAACCTCCGGAAGCATCCACCTTCGTAGAAATCTCGCATGCCATAATTGCCTTACCTGTTGATTCATCTCCCGATGCACCCTTTGGGGTCCTTTTAAGTCACCCTTCACTTCGTTTCGGCTTACTCTCTCAAGCTCCCCTGTTTCAATCTCAAAACTAAGAAAACCCCTTTTTTCTCTTATCATCACCCAATCCAATCCAGAAGATGTCTTCCGTGGCGAGCAATCACAGCTCCAAGCTTGGCGTTTCCAGCACTTCCAGGAATAGGTTGCTCTCTTCTTATTTCTATTTTAAAAAATAAAGCAGCCGTCCTTACTTCGTTACTTTTGCTTAGGAGGATCGATGATGACTTCCTTCAGCTTGATTTGGAGGAGAGAGATCAGGAGTTTATTAGAGTCTCCCGGGAGCGTGACATCGCTCGAGATCGGGTCGCTGGTGAATATATTCACCATTTCTGTCTCTGTTTTCCCCTCTTTGCCTTTACTCAATCTTCTTCCTTTCAGCTCTGGAGGCAAAACTTCACGCCCTTGAAACTGCCGTCGCCAAGATCGCCATTACGGCTAATGCGACGGGTACGACGACCCTGAGTTGGGTGAATGAGGTTAACTGAATTCTCCCCGACATTTCCAGGGCTCGCATGGGATACAGCGCAGCGCTTGCCTTCAATGTTGTATGGATTCACTCCGGCACCGATTATCATAGCTTCGATGTCTATGAGCGGGGGCTGGAATATAGGGTAGCACACTCTATAGATGATATGAAGAAAGCTGGAACAAATCTGGCTAATTCTTTCGACCATGACCTCCCAATTAGACATAGGATAGAGTGGACGAACTGATCTTCATTGTAATCTTGTACCCCCTTCTTGTAAATAAAAGCCCTTTTGTTTGATCTCTGAAACCAATCTGTGACTGATCCTTCGGGATCAATGCATGCTCTGCTTCGTGCATTAGTCATTGACTTTTATTTTTGCTCCAACGGCGATGTATATCACATCGGCTATCGCTGACAATCATGTTAATCATTTCTGTCCCGTAGGTGATTGCTGTAATCGGCTATTTCAGATCTAATGTTTCAGACTCCTCTCAACTTTCCAATCCATGATGATGTCAGGATAGCACCTCTTAAGGGATTTTCTATTTTCAGCTTCCTTGAAGACTTCTCTAATAAAACTTCATTGCCTGGAATAAAATACAGTCTTTCCCAATTCGAAGACCATCTGCCAAACTTACTGTCTTCGGCGTCAATCGGTAATATGAGTTTCCAGACAATCAACCGAAACTGAGCTCTTTATGCAGCAACAATCCTTAGCTGAATCCATCGGTTTCCCAATTCTGGAGTCACGATCTCCTCAAGTCAGCAAAAATCCGGCCTGGCCCAACAATGGCCCATAAATTGTGAAAACCCTACTTCGATGCTTGGCTTTCCATTGTGCAAGTCACGGTTCCATAAATATAACCCTACGCAGGCTATCACCCTCAACTCCAACTGAACAGTTTGACTTGCAAACTCCCCACTTCTCGGCTCCTAGCTCAAGCCAGAGAAAAAGAATCCTCGCCTGTATTTTCATCAATGGCAGGCAATGGTGACCACAGCAAACGTCCTACTAGAGATGAAGCAGGAGGAAGCCGAGCACCGACTCATCGGTGTTATGGGTAAAAATTTGATTTCTTGCCCCCTTGTGGTAGCTTTCTTTTTATCCGTTCCTGATTCACTGTTCACATTCCTTCCAGGGTGAGGTCCTTCTCTAGCCAAACTCGGGTTCCTTTTCCAGAAACGACAGCTCCAATGGCCTCTCCCAATCCTTTTCCTGGGCCAGCAGACTCCTCTGAATCTGATGACTTACCTCGGTACACCTGTTTGGATGCTCCCCGGTACCGCGAGGAGAGGGATAAGGCCCAGAAGGAGTTGGAAAACGTATCCAAGAAGTACGGCATCGAGGAAGCCGAATGGGAGGACCAACAGAAGCAGCTCTGCAATGCTATCATAGGTTAGCGAAATCTTCACTCAATCTTCCTTCTTCCGATTGAACTTGCTTGCCAGACATATCTTTTTCTCCTGCCAGCTCTTTCTGTAGAAAATGACCGTCTAAGGGCGGCAGCGAACAGAGTTGCCGACAAGGTGAATGCCCATGGGGACTCAGCTGAGGCGCGTCTTGATGCTGCGGATGGTCGCATAGATCAGGTCGTCATCCAAGGTGTGCGCCTTGGCGTCTCTCTTGGGCTAGCAGCGATGAGCTCTTGGACCAACGAGGATTACTCCTTTCTGCCAGTCGGCTTTGCAGGCGGGTTCCTAGATGAAATCGAAGGCATTGAAGTTTATGATGATCACGCCGCTGCTCTCGCCGGAGTCACCAATCCGCAGTCCGTTCTAAACAGATTATTCTAGGAGTAGTTTGTACTAGGACGGATCTGCAAATGAATAAACAAAGTTGTTTTTCTCTGAATGATGTCTATTTGCATTTCCCGATTATCTCAGTAATTTTTCCTAATTGCAACATTTCTTCAGAAAAACGCTTCCCGAATGTATGACATCATCTTAGTCGACTAGATCTCGTTTTGACATGTCATGTCACTCGGCATCTTATTTACTGCACTTCACCTTTCTCTCCTCCCGATAAACCTGCTAACTTGAAAAAAATGCTAGGGTCACCAGGGTTATGAACATTTTTGTACTAAAGGCGATATAAACAATATTGGCTATATTCTAAACTCTTGGAGCACTTTCTGCTAAAGGCGATGCTTTACATCGGCTATCTTTGCACACAAATATTCTTGAATCCACTCATGCACTGACTATCTCATCACATCAAATTCAAAAACTATCATGCATTCGGCATTTAATAAGTAGTGCCGAAGCTCGGTACATGAGTAATACACATATGAATAAAATTTCTCCGTAGCCGAATACCTTGTCTCTGGGTCTAACATCTTTCGGCTATTACTCTGTCTTTCCTTTCGAATTCTTGTATAAGGGCCGATCCTATCGTTAGGCTATCGGTCGTCACATACAACTTAAAAGATTTACCAAGCTGTGGAGGTACAAAACACTGATGGCGCCTTCATATACTCTTTAACTTCATCAAAAGCTTTCTGTTGTACGTCACCTCACGCGAACTTTTGATCTTTCTTTAGCTTCAGCAACGGAGAAAAAGGAAGAATTCTTTCAAAAAGTTTATCAATTTCAACCTGTACTCTGGATCCAGATTTGTATTGACACATATCAGTCTTGTCTTCGGCTTCATTATCAATATTTACTTCTTCTAACTCATCAATCGATACGAAACCTCGTCCCAATTCTCCTCCGTTACCATCAATTGGATTATTCATTCAAAAATTGCTCTGAGAGCCGATTGCTTGAATCGGCTGTTGGACCTTGTCAAAAACATTCACAGGACCTACTTCCCAAACTCTTCTAGAGAAGCACTCGACACCACCATATTCCCAGTAAATAGGTTCTACAGTAGCAAAACTCACTGAATCATCAGCATGGACAATTTCAACGTCATCTCCAATCCACTGGATGAGGATTTGATGCATAGTTGTCGGAACACAGCAATTTGCATGTATCCAATCCCTTCCTAAAAGCAAACTATATGCCCCCTTGCCATCGATGACGAAGAAGGTAGTAATCAAAGTTTTTGACCCGATCGTCAATTCAACATGAACTGCTCCTCGAGTATCAGAAGAATTGCCAGCAAAGTCCCTCAACACCATGTCAGTCTTCAATAATTCCTCACTTGCCATCTCAAGTTTCCTGAAGGTAGTATATGGCATGATATTTATGGCAGCTCCTCCATCAATAAACATTTTGGTTAGTGGCTTGCCATTAACATACCCCCTCATATAAAGTGGCTTCAAGTGTCGATGCTTAGCTGGTTTATCAAAAACTGTCCGTTGAGCCAAAATGAGCTGAGCCATCAGATCCTGGTATTCATCTTCGTCAAAATCCGAATACACTTCTTCTTGGACGTCTTGACCTTCGGGAGCTATGAATTCTGATGGGAGAAAGAATGTCATGCACGCATCAGCCGAACGATCACCTTCATCAGGCTTTTCTTTAGGACGCCAAATTTGCTTTGTCTTAGCGCCTGCTTGTGCCAATTCTCTGTTCCCTAGGCGCTGCACTCTTCTTTTCTGGCTCCTTCTCAATCCTGGTGGACACAACTGTCCTTTCTACCAAACATATTCACGGTATTCTTCTTCAGTGCGGGCCCAACTTCGATCGGCAAATCTTCTCCCTTGCTGATTCTCGGAATTATCTATTTTTAAGCGCCGATCGTCCTCAGGGATTCGCACCCCAAGCCTTTCATGGACCGAATGGCGGTTGACTCGAGACTGCCTGTATTCAGAATATTGATCACTGCATCCAGGGCAATTGTTCTTAGCAGGCAGCTTCAAGCCTTCATTCCAACAATATTTGAAGAATAAGCACTCCCAATGAGACTGCTCTTGTTCTCCCATATATTCCGTACTTCTCGGTACATATCCTCTTCGTACCTCAGTTGCTTTTCTATGAACTTCTGTTCCTCATAAAACTTCTGCTTCTGGTATTGTTCTTGCTCCCGACGCCATTTGTTCAATAAAATGTGCGTCGTGACTCTGGGTCTGGAAGCCTCACCCCTTTCAGTTCGGCTATTCCAGAAACGAACTTGTCACTGAAATTCTTCATTTGTGATTTGCCGATTGGGGTCAACAGCATCGGTCTCTCTCGCTCTATCAGAGGTTAACACCTTCATCTTGTTTTGCCCCTGGGGTCATCTGCATTGACCATGTTAACAGAGAAAGACACAGTATTCTGTCCAAAAGGGCTACCATCAATTTTCATTTTTCCGTCGAACTTCAAATGCCCTTCCTGGATAGCCTTCTGGATCCGCACTCTGAACACTCGGCAATCATTTATAGAGTGAGATCTGGTATTATGGAAACCACAATACTTCTTGTCTTTAACCCCTTCAGGGTGCAACATGGGATGGCCTTCCGGCAACTTGATGCGTCCTTCCTTCAATAACAATTCAAATAGCTTATCTGATTTGGAAACATCAAAATCATAGGTACCTTTTTGTTGCCTCAACCATCGTTGATTGACTTGAGTCGGCTCTTTTGTCCAGACTAACTCAGCTGCAGCTACCTCATCTTCGTCATCATACTCTGCTGCTTCTTCTAAGAAAGCCTGATACATTTCGCTAACCACATCACCTTTCTGGAATTGGTTATTTCTCCTAAACCCCTGAGCCTGACTATTCATTATTGCCAATCGTTGTGATAACTGCCCAAGATCATCAAATTCCATGCCGAACAGCTTTTCCCTGATATTCGGCAACATACCATCTATAGCTATCCCTGGCAATTGGTCATCTGGTAAGTTTAGGGAATAGCAGAGATTTTTAGTCTCCCTAAATCTGCGTAAATATTCTTGCGGCATCTCATTAGCTCTCATCCTCAGACTCATGAGATCGACCAACTTCTTCTCATTGGTGCCCGTAAAGAAATACGCGTGGAACTTCTGTTCTAGCTCTGCCCATGTATTAATAGAGTTTGCTGGCAGAGATGTGAACCATGAGAAAGCTGGTCCCGTTAATGACAGTGGGAAATACCGAATTCTCCAAGCCTCATCTGCAGATGCTTCTCCGAGTTGCATCAAGTAACGGCTAATGTGTTCAATAGTACTGGTATCATCTTGCCTGAGAACTTAGTAAGATCAGTAAGAGGTTTCACCCTTGGAGGAAGTGCCACTCGGTTGTACCACTCCGGATAAGGAGACTTGTAAGCGTAAGACTGATTCTTTGGCTTTGGGCCGAATTGATTTTGCATCATGTCGGCCATCCTATGCATGATGAGGTCGACACTTGAATCTGGAGCTGCCTGTGCTTGACACCCAAGAAATGCCCCTGCTGAATTTTTATAGCCTGGATTCGGGAAAGCATCGATCGCACTGTAATCAATGAACTCCTGATATCCATCTCCATACATGTTCTTCTGCAATTTATTTGTTGCTAGAGATACTCTGAAAGCAGATGGTGGGACATTTCCCGTTGTGCCGAATGCAAGTTGGCCCTGAGTTGTGGGAGGTTGCTGCTCTTGATGAAAGACCATCCCACCTTTGCTTGAACCAACTCCGCTGTCTTCAGCAGTTTTCCTCTGATGTTGGGGAACGGGGAATAACAGTGGCCCCTGCATCGGACCAGCGGCTTCCTCAAAACGTTTATCTATTGCCGGGCTAAAAATACCAACCATGACTACACGAAAAGTATTTAAGAAAGCTGACTGATGATTGGTCATGGCCTCCGATACAACCTTGTACATAAGTTCGGACATTTTTCGAATATCTTCCTCATCAGTGCTATCAGATTGATGAGGAAGGAGAGTCCTTGGGAGCGACTGCTTCTAGAAAACCTTGTTGCTCTTGTTCTTAGAGAAGGACATCAAGCATTTGTGCTGAAACTCATCGCATGCTTGTTGTACTAGATTCTTCAAGTCTGGTGGCAACTCATCCATGGTCACTTCCAGGATTTGAGTGTTGTCGAATTCAGGCATCTTGGAATGAAAGGTCCCACCGGGCGTGCCAAAAAGTGTGTTGGCGCAAAATATGGTACACTTCGCCTCACACACAGCAAGCCGGAAAGCGTGACTTCAATCGAGTGCCCGGACGGTTTGAAATCCGGAGACGTGCCAGTCGGTTTGACCTGAAAACCAACAAGGGATAAAACTGTGAGAATAAAACTAGAACATGTCGGGTGAGACAAGACAGTTCCATATTTATGGCTCTGAAGCCATTCATGACGGCATACAGCTATAGAAGTTGTCTACCAACAGGTTTAAAGGTCATTCGGCTAACTCTAAACATAGACATATGTAAACAGTTGGTTGCCGAACATACATACATGAAAAAGACATGCTTGGATAAATAAAAGACAAAATATGAATTAACGTGTAACCAAGCTCGGCAAGCTAGCCGAGTTGGGGTCCATGAGGAAGGAACATACAAACAAACATGATCAAATCAATCTAAAACCTGCATCTGCCTCACGATACCTAGTTTTATCTAAGCTTGAACATGATTGATATGCATGAACCCACAACATGTAATAATCTAGATTAGAAATTAATTCGGTCATCATAATCATGTAATTTATAAGGGATATCATGGAAAGAACAATGATCATTGGAGTGTAAGTAAACTTGTAAAGCAAGGCCGAGCAAAGATCAATCTAGATTGGGCAAAAGAGTGTTACAGAATTAATTAAAACATATAACACATGATAACTTGATGAATGTATTAGATCTGCCAAATCTAATAGAGCCAATAACTATCTCGCTTTTGCTAAACATATGAATAAACGCCTGCCGCACGGTATTTACCCATAAGCAAAGACTTCTTGATCATTAACAAAGATCCACCGCACGACCTTTGGAAACAAACAAGACTACTTGCATCATATCTAAATCCACCGCATGATACTAGACATGATAACAAGGTTGTCGGGACTTACGGAGGTCGACGGATCGATGATTCCTCTCGAAGAACTCGACGACACGACTAAGGACTCGAAGGTGGCACGGGGCCGATTTGTATTGATATGGTTGTGAACAATTTTACAATGGTCGAGGGTTTATATTTATACCCTGGGTGAAATACGAGTCCTGGAAGATTACGATTTACACAATAAAACTTGGAAAATACGAGTCTTATTCCTATTTTTCTCTTGGCATCCTCCATCGTTACGTGTCTTCTCGTGCAAGTCGGCTTCACTTGCCATATTTGCTTCCCGAATAGAATCACCGCCTTACAAGATAGCTGACCGCATAGGCACTTGCCGAAACTCCGAGAACTAACTGACCTTGGTCATTTGTCAAATGCATCATACGCCCATCTCGCACACTGGCCCATCTGTCGTCTCCTTGTGCGTGCGAAAATCTGGTGTTAACAGCCCTAGTTTGGTTTTGGTTAATTAATGAAACATATTTGGTGTAATCCTTTTGCTAAGCATGTGTTTAGCTAATAAGAAAGGATTATGACCAAGCCAAGTGGTGGAGCTAGCAAGGTGGCAACCATGGAGGATGGTGATGGCCACAAGCACTCAAGTAATCAAGTGCTCTACTATTGGTGAAATGAAGAAGAGAAGAGATGGAGCAAAGAGGCTCGAAGGCAAAGGTATAACCTATAGGGCTCTTTGTTTTAGTGATCAAGACACTTAGTGAGTGTGATCACATTTAGGATAAGTAGTCGTACTATGAAGAGGAGATAATTCATGGATTATGCGGTGATTAAGTGCCAATAGGAGTTCTCTAACATATTGATGCTTTAGACCTAGTGAGTGACTAACAAAACCCTTGGAAAATGCTTTGCAAAAATGCTAACACACGTGCACAAGTGGTGAAACACTTTAGTGTTAGCGCATGGAAGCAAGGGTAGAAGTTAGAAAGTGAATGGTGCTAAGTTAGGAGCATCGGACGCTGGTCGGCGCGTCTGATGGCAAACCCTAGCCTCTGACATTTGTTGAAGGAGCATCGGACAATGGCAAAGGACGCTGAAGAAACACTGTTGCAGAGTCTGATGCAGGTGTCGTGGCGCGAGTTTGGTTGTCAGGGAGCATCGGACGCTGGCTTGCGTCTGATGTGGAACCATGGGACGCATCTGATGTGTTTCTGTCCTCTCTATAACCTCTTTCCATGGTCATCGGACACTGGGGTCTAGCGTCCGATGCAAGGGTCCAGGAGTGTCCGATGTGGCGCTTTGTTGAGCTGAAAAGAGTAGTGGCATCGGAGCGTCCGATGCCTGGCATTGGTGCGTCCGATGTCACTTTAACCGTAGCGCATGAGAATATGACCATTGGGATCGGGCGGCCTAAATTCATAGCAGTGCGACACATGGTGCTCATCAGAGCATCGGACGCTGGGGCAGCGTTCGATGATCCCGACACCGGTGCGTCCGATGGTCGCAGTTTTAGCCCAACGGCTAGGCCGACTTGTGTGGCCTATTTAAGTGGCTTGGCCAGCTCACATGAGCTCTCTCTTGCACATTTTGATCCCTAAGCCTTCTTGTGAGCATAGACAAGCCTCTCCACTCATCTCTAGTGTTGATTTGATCATTTGATAGTGAGATAGAGTGATCTAGTGCTAAGATTTGCAAGAGTTCATTATAGTGGCACCACTTCTTCGCATCGGCTTTGAGTTTCTTGTTACTCTTGGCATTTGCCGGTGCCTAGATGGCTTGGAGGAAGTTGGTGGAGTTGGCAAGAGAAGGATATTGTTCTTGGCCACCACTGTTCGTGTTTGTGAGAGGTTTTGGAGCCTCACCTCGTCGGAGCGGCAAGATGTATCCTTAGTGGATTGCTCATGTCATTGAGCTACCTCACTAGTGGTAGATTCTTATGGCACTCTTTGTGAGCTTGGAGCAGTGCCAATTAGCCACCGGATCACCGAGTGTTGGTCGACACAACGGGAAGTAGCGTGCCGACAAGCACATGAACCTCGGGATAAATCATCATGTCCCGCGTGCTTGATTGTATTGGATTAATCACTTCATTTGATTGGACTTCATTCATATCTTGGTGATTGGCTCTACATAGGCGTTCCCGAAGGCTCGGTGATACACTTCCAAAACTAGCTCATTTCACTATTGCTCTCTTACATTCATACTCATTTGAGCTAGTCACTTGTATCTATTGTGCTATTACTTTTCTATATACCTTGTATAGACATTGTATCTTGCTCATACATCTTGTGTAGATAGCACTTAGTTATATTGTCTCTCATCTCATAGTATATATATCTTGTGTAGACTATACTTGACATTTCGCATAATTATATCATATCTTATATCTCTAGTGTAGCATACTTGATTGTGTGAGATAGAGATATTAGGTAGTATTGTTGGATAGGTGGCTTGCAACACACTATTAGGCTAGTGCAAAAAGCTTCGCCATTTGTTTTACTAATAGTTGCCTAAGTGTTTTGTAGAAATTTTATTAGACTATTCAACCCTCCTCTAGCCATTCAGACCTTTCAACCGCTCATGCGCTTGCTCTAGGTTTAGGCCCGGTGTTTAGTGAGGTTTGCATACCTCTTGCTACTCGGTGCTTGCGCGCACCATTGTTGTACATCAGAGGGCTTGTAGTCTTGCGAGACTGTTGACACTTACTACCGTCGCTACCAAGAGCGACCCTGGCAACAGCACTAGAAAGGCTAGGGTATGTTATCAGAACACTAGAGATAAATCTGCAAGAGCACAGATTAGATACCCGCACTTCACCGGATGTAGACCCAGTTTTACATCGAACCCAAAGGAACGGGGTGATTGTCTTAAGTCTATTGCTTAAACCTTGAGCACTAGCAAAAGCGAGGATATAAAAGATAAAGGGGAAAACTAGGGTTTTCAGCTCTAACCTCAGAAAGCTATGCGATTATTATTCTACTGTGGATTACGTTGGGACACCACATCCAGAGTATGGCGATTCCCATGTAATATACTCCTGCTAGTCCTATAGACAGGAGGTGGACTATGGAAGATTCAACAAGGCTATAAGAGTCACCCTCGCAAGCTACCACTGGTCAGGAATATAGGGTACACTATGAAAGTAATCGAGTCTAAGCACCACGCTTACACGACGATGACTCCTCTAATTCTAGCGCGACTAGATTAGAGTACTCTAATTGGAGTTGCAAGCCAGAAGAACAATAAGAACAAGAACACTTACTGATAATTAGAAGTTGAAGACCGAAGAATATCCTGATCCAAGCTCTTGATGAACTTGAATCCACAGGTACAAGCTGAAGAAGTAGATCTGACAGGCCGGGGATCCTTCTAATCTCCCTCTAATACCTCTCTCTCTCTCTCTTCTAATCCTACAGAAGACTAGATCTAATCCCTAATTAGAGGGCTACTAATCTTCTAATTGCTAGATGGCTCTAATCCTCTCCCGACGAATATGACTGGAGTTTCTATCTTGGATCTGATATGAATGAGAATTGCTTCAAGGAGGAAGGTCTGAGGTTTCTTATATAGCCCTGGGGGATGAACCGTGACCTTCCGATCAAACCGACCTTGAACAATGGTTGAGATGCGTCGAGGAGGTCGATTAGGGCACGCTCCACAAAGATGGGCCATGATTTGACCTGGCCCAGGCCGGCCGGCATTGGGGTGGGGCCGGCTAGCCCCACCTGGCAGCCGCTAGGCGCCGTCTTCACCGAGTTGTCTTCTGGAAGACTCCTGGTTGCCCTAGCGCGACTTTCAATCTTGTTGCACAATCCATCGTGTTGGAGAAGGATTCTATCCCTTTCCATCTGCTGGAAAACACCTTGGAGAACTGGAATTCACCATAGCTATTGGATCTGTCAGTTTAGCCCTTGAATTATGTTGCTTGGTTATCACTCCAAGTTGCTTCTAGAAGATTCCAAGTTGTAACCAATGAGGACTGTCTCGTCGGGACTCCAATTGTATCCATATGTCTGTTTCGATCGTCTCGACGAGCTCTTCATAATGGTGTAGTATGATTCATCACTTGGGATACTTTTTATGTAGTGAAATGTTGGTATTCTTGCAAAACAAGTGAAAATGACACAACTCGTGGAACTCGTTAGAATCAAACTCTATTCCTAGGTTCATGCATGGTCACGTTTATTCTCTTTTAGGTGACTTATTGACGGTATAAGATATGAGTTAGTGACCGTCAACAAGCTCCCCCACACTAGGTCTTTACTCGTCCCTGAGGAAAGTATAGCTTCACATTCACTATTCATAGAAAAACCTGCATCGTTGGGATTAGTAGTATTGAAACAATTTTTATTACCTTTACCCTTCAGTTTTGTCAGATGGAGAGTTTTGTAAGATTTTCTGAAAAATGTAGCTTTTCTTCTCCTCCTTGTGATACTCTCAATATCGCTCAAAGTTCTTATCTCCTCACATGAGGCATTGCCTTCTTTTCAAGATTATTAATTATATCTGGGGCTTTAAGAAGTGTGTAGCACTCATGCTTTGATTATGTTACTAAGTCCACACTTTAAAGCTAGGGAGAGAAGTGTCATCCTCCTAAATCAAGATTTTATTTTTGAAAACACTTGTCCTCTCTTGTTTGGTATTTTGTTTAAGAGACACCATGAGCTATTAGGCTAATTCTACTGTTGAGCACGTGCCCATTTTTTTAATCGAGGTTCCGGATACTTGTCCCTTTTAATTTCCTCGTGATCAATCTTTTTGAGGTTTCGGGCACTTGCCCCTTTTTATTTCCTCGAATATATATATATATATATATATATATTGTACAACTCATGTCTCTTTCACAAAAATACTTCTCAAGAGGGACTTAACCTTTTTAAACGATCTTGATTTTGGGAATATGATAAATCTCTCAACCAAAGCCATAAAAGTTAACTTAGCATCATTACAAAGGTAAGTAGCTAGAGTAACATAATGATGTCGTGATTATTAAGGCTTTAGGAGGAAATATGTTTTTACCACTAAGGAGAAGAATTGCTATTTGATTTTTAAGTATTTGAAATAAATTCTCCAAAGACAAGACTTGTAGAGTCAGGTATTATGATAAGCAATTAATTATTCCCAACAATAACAAGAGATTCTAAGAATAGATCATGTGAGCTATCTCAAGTTATTATCAAGTTTAATTCGGGACTCATTTTAAATCTTGTTTCAAGTGGTTATCAATTCGAAATAGAGAGCAATATGAAGATAGAGAGGGTGTGATACATACTAGACCTGTAGACGAACGAGAGTAGTTCATCATGTGTGGTCTTGTTGAGTGATTCTTGTTTTCCTGCGATTCTTCGGTCGATCTTCCATTTATTGGTAGGTCCTTCCCCCACACTTGTTCCTGTTATACCTTCATGCACAACATGTGGAGACAAGACACATATCCAAAACAAAAGTAGCGAGAGAGAGTAGATAACTAAAACAAAACTTTATTGATAACTTATAAGGCACTTTATTACACAAGCAAGCAAAATAACTAAACGATTGAAATTAAACAAACTAAACACTCTTTAAAGAAACTCTAAGACTCTTAACTCTAATACTTGTGCCTTATTATACTACTATTAATAAACTCTCTCACTCTAATTGAGGTGATAAGCTACGGTTCGCGATAAGACGTTTACACGAGACTTTAAACCGCTTTGCTTAATCTCCTGTCTATCCATCCTTGTGATCAAGTTGTCACAAATCTTAGTGACAGAAGCTAGGTCTTGCTTAAGCTGAGCGTTGGCTTTGGCAAGGGCATCCACCTGCTTACTGACTCTAATATAATCATCGATGAGGTCATCCACCTGTTCCTCCAACTTCATCATGGGTTCTCTCTTACGTTTGAGCTTGGAAGAAGAGGCTTCGGATGGGGACTTCTCCTTATGAGGCTCTACTTGGATCTGTCTGGGCTCAGCTCAAACTCCAGTAATGGCGTAGCGAGATGTGGATGTGTACTTCATACAAGTTACATCTCCAAACTTGCTCGTCTTCAACCCCGTGAGCTGTTCATTGGGTCTTAGGGGCAGAAGATCGATTTCCTTGGAGACGTGGAACTTCTTGAGTTCTCCTTGACGAGATCCTCCCTCCATGGCTTGGGCGTAGAAGGATTGATGTTGAGGCTCCTTGCCCTTCGGCGGCATCGTGGCTAGGGGTGTTGGCTCGTCAACGGGCACGATCTCCTTCTCGGGCACAATAGCGAGGTCTTTCTTTGGAGGGACGACAAGGGCCAACGACTCGTCAGAAGGGAGAGGCTCGTTGAGGTTGATCCTGTGATTGTTGGCCATTGGAACAAGGAGAGCTTGAACTGTTGCTTGGGATGAGAATAAATTGGATAGTATGGCTCTGGGCTAGCAGGGGTCTGGTTTTATAGTCCTGGATCAACTAGAGGGAGGCTGATCCAAGCTCCGAGGTTCTCGTAACGAAACAGATTGGGAAGTCATGAAAAAGGAATAAGGGAGGCTTTAGAAACGAAAGGGAAGCGACAGGACCTGAATGGGCACCAGGCTAGGTCGGCCAGCCTAGGGGTGGGGGCGGCCGGCCCCCTTCTCTCCGAATGGTGGCCCACTTTTTCGTGGATCTCTTTTGTACTTTCATAAACCCTAATTACTACCTTTTCTGTTATGAAACCTTTCGGAGGTGGCGGAGGATCAAATTAATGGAAAGTGAGGAACTGGATTACATCCAACTCCTCGGAATTCTTTTCAGGTTCTAGAAAAATCTTAAGGCGATGACCATTTACCTTAAATAACGTACCTTCGTTGTTTTGAAGTGTTACTGCTCCATGGGACGAAGTGCTAATCGCCATGAATGGTCCTTCCCATTTGCTTCGTAGCTTTTCATGTCCGAATAGCTTAACCCTAGAATTAAAGAGTAATACCTTGTCTCCTGGAGTGAAGTTCTCTGTCTTGATCCTCTTGTCATGCCACCTTTTGGTTCTCTCTTTGTAGATCCTGGCGTTATGGTATGCCTTTTCACGCCATCCATCTAGTTCTGAGAGTTGCATTTTTCTCTTGATTCCTGCTGCTTCCAAGTCCATGTTCCATCTTTTTATCGCCCAGTGAGCTTTGAACTCTAGCTCAATGGGCAAGTGACAAGTCTTCCGGTAGACGAGTTGATATGTTGACATTCCAAGCAGTGTCTTGTAAGCTGTACGATAGGCCCACAATGCATCTGGTAGTCTGTCTCTCCACTTTGTTCCCATCTTGTTGACTGTCTTCTACAGAATGTTCTTAATTTGCTTGTTCGATGTTTCTGCTTGGCCCATTTTCTGAGGGTGATAGGGGTAGCGATGTTGTGACGGATCCTATGTTTTGACAAGTACGCGTGAAAGTGCTTGTCAATGAAATGAGAACCTCCATCACTAATCACCATTCTTGGAACTCCGAATCTTGGAAATATCACTTCCTCGAACATTCTCTTGGAGCTTCTGGCATATGCAGCTTTACATGGTAGGGCTTCGACCCATTTGGAAACGTAGTCGACTGCCATTAAGATGTATTCACTGTTCTTGGATTTTGGAAATGGTCCCATGAAATCGATTCCCCAACAGTCAAAGAGCTCGATCTGGAGATTGTTAGTGAGTGGCATGGCATCTCTTGAATTGATATTGCCATGTCTCTGACATGCGCCACATCTCCGAATGAAATCTTTTGTGTCGTCATACATGGTTGGCCAAAAAAATTCACTTCGCCAGATCTTGGAATGCGTGCAGAATGCTCCATATTGTCCTCCATAGGGTGATGAGTGGCATCTTTCAATGATCTTGATTCCTTCTTCAGATGGTACACATCTTCAGAGTAGCCCATCAGAGCACACTCTGAAGAGGTACAGATCATCCCATAGGTGAACACGACTCTCATAGACGAGCTTCCTCTTATCTTTGCCTGGTGGTACGTACCCTGAAACCATAAAATTGACAATATCTGCATACCAGGGGGTCAGACCTAGAGACTAGATAGAGTGTATTATCCCTAAGTGAATCGTTGATAGGTAGTTCCTGTGGATTCTCAAATTGCATTCTTGACAAGTGATCAGCAACAGAATTCAATACTCCCTTTTTATCTTTTATTTCTAAATCAAATTCTTGGAGTAATAGAATCCATCTTATCAAGTGGGGTTTAGCATCTTTCTTAGTGAACAAGTATTTAAGAGCAACATGATCAGTGTAAACAATTACTTTAGCTCCAACTAAGTAAGATCTAAATTTATCAATGGCAAAAACAACAGCTAGCAGTTCTTTTTCAGTTGTTGCATAATTAAGTTGTGGTTCAGTCAAAGTTTTACTAGCATATGCAATTGTGTGATGCTTCTTATCTTTACATTGTCCTAGCACAGCACCTACTGCATAATCACTTGCATCACACATGATCTCAAAAGGTAAAGACCAATCAAGTGGTTGAATAATCGGTGCATAAGTAAGTGCTTTCTTTAGGGTTTCAAAAGCTTTTAAGCATGCATCATCAAATTCAAAGGGTACATCCTTAGCCAAAAGATTAGTAAGTAGTCTAGCAATGTGTGAAAAATCTTTTTATAAACCGACGATAAAAACCAGCATGGCCAAGAAAACTTTGTATCCCTTTAACATTAATAGGAGGAGGTAGTTGTTCAATTACTTCAATTTTAGCTTTGTCTACCTCAACTCCACGTTCAGAAATTAAATGACCAAGCACTATGCCTTCTCTAACCATGAAATGACATTTTTCCCAATTAAGGACTAAGTGTTTTTCCTCACATCTTTGCAAAACCTTATCTAAATTTTCTAGACAGTGATCAAAAGTTTTTCCATAAACAGAAAAATCATCCATGAAAACTTCAATGATTTCTTCAATCATATTAGAAAATATAGACATCATGCATCTTTGAAAAGAAGCAGGGGCATTACATAATCCAAAAGACATTCTACGATAAGCATAAGTTCCATATGGACATGTAAAAGTGGTTTTGTTTTGATCATTAGGATGGATTGGAATCTGATGATATCCAGAATATCCATCAAGAAAACAAAAGAAGGAGTGATTAGCCAACCGCTCTAACATTTCATCAATGAAGGGCAGTGGAAAGTGGTCTTTCTTTGTTGCCTTGTTAAGTTTTCTGTAATCAATACGCATTCTCCATCTAGTCACAGTTCTCTGTGGAATTAATTCGTTCTTTTCATTTCTAACAACAGTCATGCCACCCTTCTTAGGCACAACTTGCACAGGGCTTACCGACTCACTGTGTGGCACAGGATAAATGATCCCGGCGTGTAACAACTTTAAGACCTCTTTCTTAACTACTACTCTCATCGCATTATAAAGCCTATGTTGGGGTTCTCTAGAAGGTAAAGCATCGGGATCTGTAGGAATGCGATGGGTGCAAAGAGCAAGGTTGATCCCGTTGAGATCTTGGAGTGAATAGCCAAAGGCAGATCTATGATTCTCTAGAATAGTGATCAAGCGGAGTGTTTCTTCTTAAGAAAGTTTATCGCTTAAAATCACAAGAGTGTCTGGATCATTGTTAAGAAAAACGTAGTGAAGACCAGAAGGCAGAGGTTTTAACTCTATAGGAGGTTTAGGAGGTTCTTCGAAAGGATCTAGAGGTGTTGGAATCTTAGAGTGGTCATCCTCTTCCTCTATGAAAAACTAAGCATCATCTTCAAGATTAAGTTCTATGAAAGTTTCAAGAGATGCTACCTTGACCTCTTCTACAGGGTCTAACTCTGGACAAGGTTCACTTCTAGTGTTTAGGGTGTGAGTGATAGATATGGGTAGTGAAAGATTTTTCCCTAGACAAAAGTTTAATTTCCCCGTCATTCCTTCATGTATAAGCCTTTCAATTGGTTGTCCTATCAACAGGTCAAAGTCATGGATATCAAAGATATAAAAGCTTAAGTGCACTAGAGTTTCTTTTACCCGGATAGGCAGGACATACAAGATTCCTAAACTCGGAAGAACATGTCCTGTAGGGCTTTTAAGGCATTTAGTTGTTGGGGTTAGTGGCATGTCTTCTAAAAAGTCACGTGCAAAGGTTGCAGACATGATATTAACACAGACAATAGGATTATAAAGAGCATGGAAATGGTCTCTATGGATTTGGCAGAGGATAGAAGTAGAAGGTGAATCTAATCGAATTATATCAGAGGAGGAATCTGACTCTTGTAACCACTCATGGCTTACCACAGACACTAGCTCTTCCGTAGTTTTTTTAAAGAAAGCTTTATCAGTCAAATCTGGAGGTTTTTCAGGAAGTTTTAGACTATGAGGCTTTCTTGTTGTATTATACTTCGAGGTATCACCAAACTCGGTGAAATATTCATCCTCGAATTTGAAGAAGATCTCTGAGATCGAAGTTTCCTCCTTATCAGGATCTGAGATAGTTGATGGTAAAGAATTCGGCAGAGTTTCGGGTTCAACTATCTGGGTTTGTTTCTCTTCTAAGAACTCTATAGACTCAGCTTCGGGAGCGGATTGAGCTATCTTTTGTAGAAGCTCTCTTGCCGCAGGAGCAGATGTGCAAAGAAATGATCCATTTGCAGCTAAGTTAAGAAAAGAAGAAGTTTTCCTATTCAGACCCATATGAAAATGTTGAAGAAGAACAGGGTCTGGTATTGATAGAGATGGACTAGAGTGAACAAGATTTTCAAAACGTTCCCAGGCAGTAATTAGAGATTCATCATCTTCTTGTATAAAAGATAGGACTTCTAATCTAAGACAAACGATTTTAGAAATTGGAAAGAAATCTAAGCAAAAGCTAGAGCAAAGATTTTTCCAATCCCCATCCTTACTCGGTGCGGTTCTACTATACAGGTTTTAGCTTTCCCTTCCAAAGAGAAAGGAAAAAGCTTCCATCTAAGGGTTTCGTCGGACATGCCTTTGATATGAAGACATGAACAAGTCTGTTCGAACTCGTTAAGGTGAGTGTAAGGATTCTCATCTTCCTTGCCTGAAAAGGATTGTTTTTGGACCATCAGTATCAAACATGGGCGTAGCTCATAGCCATCGGATAGGATAGGTCCAGATGATTCTAGTGGTTCTGAGGCTACTACCTTAGGAAAATGGCAGAGGCTAATAGAAGTGGAATCTTTGGAACCTAGAGGAGATTCTAAGAAATTCATGGGATAAGAAAAGATAAAAGATAAAGTATGATTACAAGTTTAAGTAGACTTTAAGATCAACTCTCGACCGTTCCCCGGCAATGGCGCCAGAAATGCTTGTTGACACTTACTATCGTCGCTACCAAGAGCGACAGTCGACGAAATATGGTCGGCAGTCTACAGAGGGGTATGCCCAAGGTAGTAGATTAAGCGGTGGAGGCACGTGAGACGTCTGCAAAGCGTGGACACAGGGACGAGAGACGGCAATTTAGACACGTTCGGGCCGGCAAGTCGCCATAATACCCTACATCCTGTGTTCTGGTGGTTGGTTTGTATTGCTGATTGGGTGATCCGATGGGATATGAGTTGAGATGAGAGGGGGTCCCTGCTCGCCTTATATAGCCGGGGAGCAGGGTTACAGTTGTCGAGTCCTAACAGATTACAAACGGTTTCTTAAGGCAAGGAATCCGGATCTAACTCTAGGATCTTCCTTGGCGGGCAAGGCTTCTGGAGAGTCCTTGACGAGCATGATGAGCTGGTCATGTGCTGCAAGGCCTCGCGAGCTGGGCTGTCCTTGACGAAGGGCCCATGTAGATCCATGGAGGTATACGGAGGTAATATCCCCACAGCTAGTCCCCGAGCACTTTGTATCCGTTGGCGACGCCGTCTTGAGCTTGTCTGAGCAGGCGAAGTCGACGTCGACCAGCTTGACTGGCGATCCGAGCAGGTGAAGTCGATGTCGATCAAGTAAGGCTTTCCAGTAGGATGTAAGGTGCTTAAGAAAATTTTTGAAGAGCTTTCTTCTGCTGAAGTGTATCCACTTGGAGCTTGCAAGACTATAAGGAACAGCGTGGTCCTAGTAGAAGTCTCTGCAAGTCCAACCTGATGGAGCGTCCTTGAAATGTCAGAGAAAAAGAAAATACATTCACCGCAAGGTGAAGTGTATCCACTTAGTCCCCGAGCTTGGTAGTAGGTGTTGAAGACACGTGGTGCCGAGCTTGTAGAGCATTTAACAAGTGCCCCGATGAGCTGCCCAAAATCAGCACCCTGATCCGAACAACATGGAACGACTTGATGCACACCGGCGACGAGTGAAGGTGATGACGAGCGACTGCGGCGACGAGCAAAGACGAAGTTCCCGAGCCTAGTCGGCGACGAGCGAAGGCGAAGTCCTCGAGCCAGGTCGGCGACGAGTGAAGGCGGCGACGAGCGAAGGCGGCGAGCGATGCCGACGGCGAACGAAGGTGATGACAAGTCAAGGTGACGACCAGCGAAGGCAACGAGCCTGGTTGACGACGAACGAAGGCAAAGTCCCCGAGCCTGGTCGGTGACTTGCGAAGACGGCGATGAGCAAAGGCGAAATCCCCGAGCCTGGTCAGTGACGAACGAAGGCGAAGTCCTCGAGCCTGGTCGACGACGAACGAAGGCGAAGTCTCTGAGCATGGTCGACGACGAGCGAAGGCGAAGTCCATGAACCTGGTCGGCGACGGGCGAAGGCCAGGTCGATGAACTTGGTTGGCGACGGGTTGATGAACCTACGACCTTATGCTTAGGAAACAGATTGTTGGATACACACTTGCTCACCTTCGCTCTCGTGCGAGGATAAGGCGAAGGTGGCCAAGTGTCAAAGGCAGAAACGAAGGTTTAGGAAACAAAGACAAGGTTGACGTGGCTCTATTCCCCCAAAAAATCATGTCATTACACTGTTCACCCCTTGGTATTTATGGGGAATACCAAGGGACACGGGCCAAATTACAAAAGGGTACAGGAAAGATTCCTCACCTCCACGCAGGGAGGAAGGGCAAAAGCGTAAACACACAGCTGAAGTGGAAACCCTAATCGGCCCCTCTCCAATGCGCCGCCACCTGGTTCTCTTCACCTTCGGAGAGAGGGGCGGAGGTTTTGACCTTCGGTCGTGCTCGCCCTTGGGCCCGCGCTCCTTCGCCGTCTGCCGGACCTTCGGCTTCGCTTGCCTTCGGGCCAACGCACATTCGTCGCTTGCTTGAACCTTCGCTTCAAGCGAGGTGGCTCTGTGAGCCAGCGAGGGTTGCCTGCGGTGCGGCTGTCGACTTAGACCTGCATGGAATGCAACAAGGCGACGAGGGTCATCCCGCGTCTGGAGGTCAGGGTGACGATCCCAAAGGGGAGAGGGACCTCGCAAGGACACATAGATTTATCGAGGGTTATTTCTTTGGACACCAGCTCGAGCGGCGCCTCTGCCGAGGGTCCTTTTCCCCAACAGTAGCCCCTCGTTGTCTTGGATCTAAAAAACCGTGTTTAGGCCCAAGCAGCGCCTTTCAATCGGGGACAATAAACGGGACCCTCGGCAGCGACGCCCGCGACTGCTTTGGGCTGGGCCGTTGTAGTGTTGTTTGCACTGTTGAAGCCCGTTTCGTTTTTTGCGCCAATTTTTTCGATTGTCGCGCCGATTTTGTCGGGTGTGGAGGCTCGTTTCTCGGCCTATAAATAGAAAGGGTGGGTGACGAGGTTGGATTGTGCTTTCCTCTGCTAAAGTTGTCCTGTTGTTGCGGTCTGCTTGCAGCGAAGGTTTGTTTTGACTTGTGCGCGAGGGTAGGGGCGAGCATTCGTTGTTTGATAGCTGTTGGCACCAAAAGTGACGCACTGTGCCAATCACACAGCAAGCCGGAGAAGCTGGCTTCAAACGTGGCCCGGGTGCTCAGAAGTCCGGTGCGTGCCAGTCAGTTTGCCCTGCAACTAACAAGGGAGATAAACTGTTAAATACAAAGCTGGAACATGTCGGGTATGACCAGACAGTTCCAAAATATACGGCCCTGAAGCCACTTACGATGACATATAGCTATGAAAGCTATCTGTCAACAGGTTTAAAGATTATTCGGCAATATGAACAGAGTTACGTGAATAACAGGTTGCCGAATACGTTTGCATGAGAATCGTACTTGCATGATGTATTAAATATAAGTTAAAACTTAACCAATCTCGATTGTACAACCGAGTTGGGATCCATGGGGATTGAACATACAAACTAAGCATGACTAAGCTAATCTAAAGCCTGCGCCTGCCGCACGACACCTAGCCTTGTTATAGATCAAGCACACTTAACATGCATGAACCCTCACCACGTGGCAATCCAGATACGATCCAATCGGCTATTATGAACAATAGATCTACTGCATAAAAGACTTTTCAATAATAAACGTGAAAGAACAGAGCAGATCTATAAAGATGAAGCCGAACCGAACGGTATCTAGATTGGACAAAAGTGTTATGATGAAATAAACATAACAAAACATATAACACAAGGTAACTTAATGAATCTATCAGATTGCCAAATCTAACAGAGCCGATAACTATTTTTACTCATGACTCAATCCGCCGCACGATACAAGGCATAAGCAAAAACCTCCCGTCATAAGCTTAGATCCGCCGCACGATACTAGGCTTAACGTACGAGACTACTTGCACCATATCTAAATCCGCCGCACGATACTAGACATGATAACAAGGTTGCCGGAACTTACGGAGGTCGACGGATCGATGGCCCCTCTCGAAGAACACGACGACACGACTTGGACTCGAAGACGGCACGGGGCCGGGTTGGTTGTATTGATTGTGAACGTTTTTACAATAGTCTCAGGGTTTATATTTATACCCTGGTGTTCTCTGAGTCCTAGAAGGACACGACTACAACGATAGAATTAGGAAACTTATCAAAATATGATGCCTTCTACTCTAAGTTTCCTTCAATAACCGGCATGCACTAAAATGACGAGATCCTTATTGCATAAGCCCTCTGATTATGCCGTATTTGCCATCTTCTGACGCAAAGCCGTCCCAACTTGAGATAGCCGACCACAGCACTATATTGCCGAATTCATTCGCCATTGACCAGCTCCCCCACAGCCTCGCCGAGTCTCATTAAGTTAGTCGACCGCGTCCGCCGTCTGCCGAATCCTTCAAGCGGCGGCGTTCGCCGAATCTTCATAGTGCCGGTCCACTTGTCATAGTGCGAAAACTCGGTGTTAACAATAGCGTTGGTAGCTGAAAGGATGGCCAGATTGAGGCAGACTGCTCGGGCTGGTTCTCCCGCTGTCACGGATGAGGGGATTACCTTCGAGTTTGGTCTTAGCCGGGTTTGCGCCAGTGAGATCGCATCTTATGTGAGGTGGGGCTGGATTGAGGAAGGCAAAGCAAGGACCAGTGTTGAGGAGACAGTGTCGAGGCCGGACGCGGATGAAGTTGTTGTGTTTGAGGAGTTCCTTTCAGCTGGTCTTCGCTTCCCTGCTGATTCTTTTGTGACTTCGGTCCTGCGAAGGTTTAACTTGCGCTTTCATCAGCTTACACCTTCTTGCTTCACGAAGATGTCAGTTTATGTCTGGGCCTGCAGATCTCAGGGGATTGTCCCTAATGTCGAGGGGTTTGTTCGCACTCATCGCGTTCATATGCAACCTCGCAAGATTACGGACGGCGAGGGTAAAGCCAGTCTTGGTCAGTTCGCAGTGTACACTTTCTGTCATCGCGCTGGCGTGGAGCTGCCGGTGCAGGCGCAGAAGAACAAGTGGAGCAGCAGGTGGCAGGAGTTTTGGTTCTATTACAAGCTCAGTGATTGCTCCGAGCTTTGCGGTGAGCTTCCGATACTTGGAGATGTGAGCGCCGAAGCTAGGATGAGCGTCGAGGCTCGCGCTGCTGTTGACTGCCTGAGAGTCGTTGTGCGCTCTCAGTGTGCGCGTGATTTGGTGGAGGAGTATTGCTGTGCCAAGATTTGGCCTCTTGGCCGGAGGCGGGCATGGTTCACGGCGGAGAATGACCCCAGGTACGAAGGTAGGGGCTTGAAAAGGCCGAATTTGGATCTGGAGAAGGTTTGGGAGAAAACTCTTAAGAAGTTTCCAAGGCGCGAGGATGGGAACGAAGTTATCTATAAGCGGGTTCAGCAGTGGGCAGAGGAGCTTGTTGGGAAACTGTCCACATTGGAGGTCAAGGCTATCCACAGCTCTGTTGGTAGCGAAGGTCGAGTGAACAGGATGTTTGATATTCTTGGCATTCGTTATGCTGATTGGCCTGCCCCGTCAAGTGATGATGCACCCAAAAAGAGGAAACGGGTTGCTGCTGATAAAGAGGTTGTGTCGCGGCCGAAGAGAGGTCGTGGTCGTGGCCGTGGCCGTGGCGGCGTTGGCGGCCGAGCGAAGGTGCTTGCGACGAAGGTCGCTGCCGGTTTTGGTGCTGCCGGTACTTCTTCCTCCTCGGCCGTAGCTCCAAGCGGCCGAGGTGCCGGTATAGTTGGGGGGCGCGTGCCTCGCGTTGGAGGGATCAGCGCTTTAATTCAGATTTCGGGCGACGAGGATGAGTCTGATGATGATGAGGTGGGGGAGGAGAAAGATGGAAAGGAGGGGGAGACGGATGAGGGTTCGTCTGATGAAAGCAGCGAGAGCTCCAGTGAAGGTCATGACACTGATGAGGAGGTGTCCATTGGAGGTGCAGCCTCGCCGAGTGCTGATGCGATGGTTGCCCAGAGCGCGGACGACATTGCTCAAGACATTGAGCCAGGTAGCCCTCGACGAGGGTCGATTTCCAGTTTTGCGGGCTCGCACCTGTGGGTAGAGGGTTTGGAGTTTAGTGGAGAACTTGAGTCCGACCGAGTCCGGGGAAAGAGACCGTTCGGCGAGGCGAGTCGGTCGAGCCTCCCGGAGTATGCTAAGAGGCTTGGGATTTCTGATCCGGCAACAGAGCTGTTTACTAGTCCGGACCTTCGGGAATGTCACTTGCAGTGCGGCCCGGAGGAAAGGCGTTTTTTAGGCCAAATCTATGGCCGCATTTGTGTGCCGGAGGCAGAGGTTCGACTTGCGGACCAGGCGGTTGGTGATACTTTTGCCAATGTGGACGTCAAGTTGGCGGAGCTAATGCTTTTGAACCGTGCGGCGAGGCGGAAGGTTGGCTCCGACATGGAATTTATGAGAAGCCAAATTGATGAGCTTGAGAAGGAGAATAGCAGACTTGCGCGAGGCTTGGAAAATAAAGAAATTGAACTGAAGAATGCTTCGAAGAAAGCCGCGAAGGCTCGTGAGGAGGCAGTTGAGCTGGCGAAGCGTAATGCTGATTTGATTGCCGAGGGAAAGGCGAAGGACAAGGCGTTGGCCGATGTCGAGGGTCGCTTGGCGGATTTGGGCGAATCCTGGCGGAAAAGTATGGAAAATGTCCAGCGTAAGCTTGATTGCTGCATGACTAAGGCCGGAGGCTCTGCCGAAGAGCCGTTGCCTGCTGCTAGTGCGGAAGCCTTCGAGGGTTGGCTAAGCAATGAACTTGATGTATTTAGTTCGCTAGTTGACAATGCAGCCGACTTCGGGGGCTACGCCGGGGCTTTGGCGATGGCGAGCACGCTTCGGCTGGCGGGTTGTGATCATCTTCGCAAAGTCAAGAGGCCGAACCATGCCTTTCCGTCGGTCGATGAGGTGCGCCGTATGAAGGTTGACGATTCTGAAGTTCAGAACTGCGCGATGCGCCTGCTCCGCAGGTTTTGGATCTCCAGCGGCGGCCGAGCTCTTGCCTTCGAGGAAGCTGCCGAGGCTACGCGTCAGGTTTGCGTACTTATTCGGACTTCTCGATTTTGTCGATTTGTTTCAGAGGGATTATTATTGATCTTGGCGAGGTTTGCCTTTTGTTTTGCTTATAGGCTCGACAAGATGCGGTGCCCTCGCCGCCCACGGAAGTTGCAGCGGGAGGTGGCTCCGAAGCCGCCCCTGAGTCGAATGTTGCGGGGGTTACGCTCACCGAGATCGAGGCGTTGACTGGGGACGTCGCGATCGCTGAAGAAAACGCGGTGCAGAAAGCGGCAATGGAAGAGGATCCTGCTTCGATCGTCGAGGCTGCTATGGAGGAATCCACGGCGGGGGAGGCGTCTGCTGGGGCCTCAACTGTCGCCGTTGGCGAGGGTTCGGAGGCTATTGATAGGGAAGCTGTTCAGGTGTGATCCCTGGGATTGTTGTGGCGGGGTAGCCCTTTTGTAGATATTGTGGTTGTAAAGACTTGATGAGGCTGAAACAACTTTGTATTTTTGTGAAACGTGCAGGTTCCTAATGGAACCGTGCTAGACGTATTCGACGTCACTCCGCTGATGTTAAATTACCAAGATGTTTTTATAACTGGTGAATCGTGGGCTCGCGCTAAGTTTAAACATCCTTCGCTTTCCTTTGAACGCTTTTGGTGGTCAAAGGTGCGAAGGTATGATTTAAAGAATAGTAGGTCGGATCATTTTTGGCGTGAAGCAGATTATACTGACCGTCAAGCCGACCGTTATTTGTTTGGATCTTCTCCGATCTCGCAAGCTGGCGGAGATGATGATATTGACGAGAACACAGCTTTGGAATATTTGTTTGGGCAAAGGGAGCTTGATATTGGTTCGGATGGGGCGCTTTTGATTCCGAAGGAAGAACCTTCGGAAGTTAGTGAGACGAGGCACAGATATATGTATAGGGCGAGGGTTTTACCCAGGGAACTGCCAATTGTCCCTGCAGCTCCTTTGCTGTGGGGACCTCTGGTTCCAGTGGAGGGGGGGTTGAGGAGGGGGTCGAGGGTTCCGGTGATTTGATGTTGATTGAGGGGAGCAATTGTTCCTTGTAAAAATTTTCATTTTTCCGATATGTTTATCGTTGTGTTGTTACTTTGTAAAAGCATGAGAATGATGTATGGGTTGTGTGCCATGTTTACTGCGCTATTTATTGTTCTTGCGTTGCTTAATGGCGACGCCCCCTTTTACTTTTAGCGAGGCTCGCGCGTTGGTCTCGTGAGCTTGTTTTGAAAAAACAGCGACGCCCCCTTTTACTTTTAGCGAGGCTCGCGCGTTGCTCTCGTGAGCTTGTTTTGAAAAAACAGCGACGCCCCCTTTTACTTTTAGCGAGGCTCGCGCGTTGCTCTCGTGAGCTTGTTTTGAAAAAACAGCGACGCCCCCTTTTACTTTTAGCGAGGCTCGCGCGTTGCTCTCGTGAGCTTGTTTTGAAAAAACAGCGATGCCCCCTTTTACTTTTAGCGAGGCTCGCGCGTTGCTCTCGTGAGCTTGTTTTGAAAAAACAGCGACGCCCCCTTTTACTTTTAGCGAGGCTCGTGCGTTGCTCTCGTGAGCTTGTTTTGAAAAAACAGCGACGCCCCCTTTTACTTTTAGCGAGGCTCGCGCGTTGCTCTCGTGAGCTTGTTTTGAAAAAACAGCGACGCCCCCTTTTACTTTTAGCGAGGCTCGCGCGTTGCTCTCGTGAGCTTGTTTTGAAAAAACAGCGACGCCCCCTTTTACTTTTAGCGAGGCTCGCGCGTTGCTCTCGTGAGCTTGTTTTGAAAAAACAGCGACACCCCCTTTTACTTTTAGCGAGGCTCGCGCGTTGCTCTCGTGAGCTTGTTTTGAAAAAACAGCGACGCCCCCTTTTACTTTTAGCGAGGCTCGCGCATTGCTCTCGTGAGCTTGTTTTGAAAAAACAGCGACGCCCCCTTGTAAGGACCTGTGTGGCCTAGAGGGGGGGTGAATAGGCCTGTCAAAAATCACAGCTTAAAACCAAATTAGATATGCCCGGCACTACCGCCCTGTGCCCGGCACTGCCGCTCCCCGGCACTGCCGGCCTCAGCGCGGTACTGCCGCGCAGATGAGGACCAGAAGCTGCAATTCGAAATCTAACCACAATCTGCAGATTCTATATGAATAGGAATGTAACAAAAGGCTATATGAACCAGCAGAAACAACTACTCCAAGCCAAATATGAAAGATAGAGTAGATCGAGTCAAACCCTAGAATATATCACAAGCTCATGAACATAGAGAATGAAACTAAGCAAGCACGCGAGACAAGTGATTTATCCCGTGGTTCAGCTCGCCACCAAGGCTTGCCTACCTCCACGTTGTTGAGGTTGACCACTTAGGTCATGAGCTTTGCAACTCAACCTCGTTCTCAAGTCAAGGAACCAAATCCTTGAGGTGAGGGGTAATCTTACTAGCTGCACAAGTGATTACAAACCTCCCTAGGCCGCCACACAAGTTGGCAAGGCTCTAGGGCGACGCCTAGCCGGCTAGGGTTCCAAGAACCCAAGAGTAATAGAAGCAAATCCACCGGCTATGGCTCAAATCAAGTGCTCTAGGCAGTAGATCTCAGCTAGGGCTCCTCTTTGGTGAAGGTTTGAGCCTCTCAACCACTTGGAATCAATGGGAATAGAGATTTTGGTGGTTGGGAGCTTGGAGAGCCTTCAATGGAGAAGAGAGAGCTTGTCTGGAGGTA
This sequence comes from Coix lacryma-jobi var. lacryma-jobi, assembly GCA_009763385.1. Lineage (NCBI taxonomy): Eukaryota > Viridiplantae > Streptophyta > Magnoliopsida > Poales > Poaceae > Coix > Coix lacryma-jobi. The sequence goes on from CM019826.1 coordinate 44,392,226, forward strand.
GGTGGAGAGTTCTGGTCGTGGATGACCGTTGGGAGGCAGAGGGGGTGAAGTAAATACCCCCTGCCATCCAACGGACAAATCAAGTCGCGGCAGTGCCGGCCTTAGCCCGGCAGTACCGCGGCCCGGCACTGCCGCGCCTAGAGCGGCACTGCCGCGCCCACCAAATAGACAGGAACAGATCTACAATGGGTGCAGCTGTCTTTGGTTGGAAATGTGGATGGTTTGAGTTGGTTTGAGCACATGTCATTCAGCCATATCAATGAATTTGCATCCCCCTTAATAGTACGGCATTCCTAAACTCAAGTAATCAAAATAGAATATCTTTGAAGCACTTTGAGCTCGGAATCGATAAAATGTAGTGTGAGGGGTCCACCAACGCATATACACCATCCTTTCTTATCATAACCTGCTTATCAACTTCATAAATCTCGTTAGTCCTCTAATCATGTGGTCATTATCACCAAAACCCACAAATAGGGCTTGATTGCACTTACAATCTCCCCCTTTTTGGTGATTGGTGACAACACAATTAGAGCTTACAAGAGAAGGGCATAAAAACTGAGATTTTGAAGCTTAGGTGTGAAACCTCCCCCTAAATGTGTGAATGAGAGCTGAAATCTCAAATTTGCATTAAAGGCCAACATTCACATATTTGAAAGTGAGAAATAGGTTCAGTTTCACATCTAACAGCTTTGTGGGGTGCAACTAGACTGTGTCAATAATAATACGTGAGACGAATGACAGTTTAAGCACACACCAGAGAAGTTCACTGTCTTCTGCCAGAGCGGCACTGCCGCTCTGGGCGCGGCACTGCCGGGTCCCGGCACTGCCGGCCCTGGAGCGGCACTGCCGCTCAGGCAATAGACAGCAAACGCAGCGGACAGAAAACGTAACCACAAAGCATATAACAACACTGATCTAAACAGGATAGCACAAGCTAAATAAGCAGATAAAGATACATGTCCACATCCAAGCCTAAGAAGTAGTACCATAGAGTATTATTACATAACATAGAGTTTTGATTGTATCAAACTCTCTCACAACTCACAACTACAACTAAAGATGGGGACATGAAGCAGAAACAGTGGATGTACCCCCTTCCCCTTCTCTTCACCTAATTCTCCCCCTTTGGCAACAAGTCACCAAAAGGAGAGAAAGAGAGAAGAGAAGAGTGTCCAAGCACTCAATCATCATCCGAACTGATCTTGTCCCACGCAACTTCTTCTTCCTCTTCTTCCTCATCATCATCGTCGTCATCGGACTCTACCACGGCCTTCCCCTGACGGTGTGTGGAACTGGTGTAGCGGGTCGAGGTCGAGGCACGTGTAGAACGACGAGGTGGCACAGGCACGATCTCCTCCTGCTCCTCCTGATCATCATCATCATCAATATCCTCTGAATCAAGGCTGGAGAGGTCGAAGCGAGGTGGAGAGCGGGGTGGAGGTAACGGCGAACGTCCCGCCCGCTCTCGCTCGGCACGCTGCTCAACAAGTGCCTGGTGCGCTGTCTGGGCTGCGTAGGTGCAAGTAGAGAAGATGGCCTTGATCCATCTTGCTAGCTTGCTCTTCTTCTTCCTCTGATAGGAAGGACGAGAGCTCTCGGGTCTATCTGCTGCTGCTGCCCCTGCTGAACCTTTCTTCTTTTCAGCCCGGTACGGCTCATGCAACCCATCCTTAGGAAAAGAATGTCCGGAGACCATCTCTATCATGAACATGACGTAGGGTGCATAAAGAACCGCCTTCCTAGCATCCTCAGCTGCAACCTGTAGCTCGGTCCATATGAAGCTGGATATGGAAAAGGGATTAGCCTGAGGGGCCATCCTAGCCAACATGTTCCTGCCATATCCGTATAAGTTAGAGTGCGAGCCACTCTTTGGGTTGAGCGTCTGCCTGAAAAGGTTGTTGAGCATGTAATAAAAAGGTTTTAGCCCCTTCACCAACCCATCAGCCTTGCTAGGGTCTTCATACATGTGGGCAATCTCACTATCTGTCAGGGTCCTTTCATCATGTAGATTGGCAAACTCTCTATCCTCGCTGCCCAGACCGAGGATCTTACTAAAGGTCTCATAAGTGACCTTGTAGTGACGACCCTCAGTCATCCAGTGCATCTCTTCCACCACATTATCAACGTATAGGGTGGCATGGAACTGGTGAACAATCTCTATGTTCCAGTTGTGGCTGAATCCCATCAAGTCATACATGTTCCTTTGCTTGCACGCAGCCACTACCCTGTTGATATCACGGTCAGTCTTTGCTTCTAGGTGCTCCCAATCCACATACTTCATGTTCAGAATCTTGGACTTCTTGGCATTGTACAGGACTGAGCGGTAGAAGTCAGAATGAAACTCATTCCAGAACCTGTAGTCAATGCCCATATCCTTTGGAGCATTGTATGGATTATGCTGTCGCTGGGACTTGACCGAACTGAACTGCTGATAGTAGGACACCGGCTGCCTTGCTCTTGTGTCCTGCGGTGGCCTCTCCTGGACATCCTCATCATAGGGCTGCACATGAGCCCTGCTGACTTCTGTCAAATGCTCAGGAGTGGCAGGGTAAAGGTCCTCCCTGATCTGACGACCCTGCATCTGGAGACGTGCCTCATCTCTGATCTGCTGCCTAGCTGACACATCTCCTTGGGAGCTAGCGCCACCACGACGGGCTGGCTGCTTGCTCCTCCCCCTGAGCGGATCCATCCTTCTCTTAGTCCTCCTTTCATCATCACCTCCGCCCGACATCTAAAACATGGAAACTGTGGATTAGAAGACTGCATAAGGGCTGGTAGGTTATAGTGAGGCGATAGATTTTGATGGATAAGGTGTTACTTGGATCAAATCCCTGCTCATGGTCCGGCACTGCCGCTCTGGGAGCGGTACTGCCGGGGCCCGGTACTGCCGCGCAGGGCGCGGCACTGCCGCGCAGGCAGGCCAGGTCTGAGCCAAGGAACACCACATCCATCATCTCTACCACTTCCCTATCATCTACAAACCCTTCTACAACCTCTAAATACAATACCCATGGCGCATTTTACAAATCGGGAAAAACTTAGGGTTAGGGATTTTGAAACTTCACCTTGAGAGGAAGGAGAGGGAAGGAGACCCTTGGAGAGGAGGATGACGGAGCAGCACCGACGAGGATCCCGAGCAACACCTCCGGTGGCCGGAAGTGCCGGGGAGCACGCCGGTGAGGAGAGGAAGGTGCGGTCGCCCTTTTTGCCCGAGAGAGAGAGAGGTGAAAGAGAAGGCACGGGTGCGGTGAATGGATGAGGGAGAGAGAGAGAGAGGGGGTCACGGGTAGAATAGGAAAGTTTTCCCAGTGACCCCACTCGGTAACAGACCGATTCAGCTGAATTGGTAAGTCGCGGCACTAGCGCGCCTGGCGCGGCACTGCCGGGGCCCGGCACTACCGTGCCTGGCCCGGCACTGCCGGACAGTTACCTACAGAGAGAGTTATTCTCTAAGATTCTACAGCTTATTCTTGGAGTGGACAGGTACCTCTTGCATGATATGACCAGCAGCAAGTAATCAATACAGTACAATGGTCACACCAAGCAAGTTTCTTTCAAAGATTTTGAAACACAATATGAAAGTTTTGAAATTGTTTTACCTAGGTCAAACTAGTTGATCAATCAATCATGCTAGGTTTCAAACTAAGTTACGAGAGTCAAGTATATTAGTTCACTCCTCAAAGCACAAAACCTTGACTCATCTAGAGGCTTAGTGAAGATATCGGCTAGTTGTTTGTCGGTGCTCACATGTTTGATGGCGATATCTCCTTTGATTTCATGATCTCTCAAGAAGTGATGCCGGATGTCTATGTGTTTGGTTCTTGAGTGACTCACTGGGTTGTTTGCAAGTTTTATGGCACTTTCATTGTCACACAAGAGTGGGATATGAGTAAAGTTACATCCGAAATCACGAAGGGTTTGCCTCATCCAAAGTAGTTGTGCACAACATGCACCTGCTGCAACATACTCGGCCTCGGCTGTGGAAAGGGCTACACAATTTTGCTTTTTAGAACTCCAAGACACTAAGGAGCGTCCAAGGAATTGACATGTCCCCGAAGTGCTTTTCCGATCTACCTTGCAACCGGCGTAATCGGAATCCGAATAGCCAAGTAGATCAAACTTGGAGCCCTTAGGATACCACAAGCCAAGGTTTGGAGTGTGAACTAGATATCTCAAGATTCTCTTAACGGCCACTAAGTGACACTCTTTCGGGTTAGCTTGAAATCTAGCACACATGCACACACTAAGCATAATATCGGGCCTAGATGCGCATAAGTAAAGGAGGGAGCCAATCATGGAACGATATACCTTGATATCCACGACTTTTCCTTCCTTATCAAGATCAAGATGTCCATTAGTTGGCATGGGTGTTTTGATAGGCTTAGCGTTCACCATGTCAAACTTCTTTAACATATCATGGGTGTACTTGGTTTGGCAAAGAAAAGTCCCTTCCTTCAATTGCTTGATTTGAAACCCAAGGAAGAACTTGAGCTCACCCATCATAGACATCTCAAATCGTTTAGTCATGATCCTACTAAACTCATCACAAAAGGATTTGTTAGTACTACCAAATATTATGTCATCGACATATATTTGGCACACAAAGATATCTCCATTGACTTTATGAGTGAAGAGAGTAGGATCGGCTTTGCCTATTTCAAAGCCTTGTTTGAGCAAGAATTCTTTAAGGCATTCATACCATGCTCTAGGTGCTTGCTTAAGCCCATAGAGCGCCTTTCGGAGTTTGAAGACGTGGTTGGGAAACGTGGGATCTTCAAAGCCCGGTGGTTGCTCGACATATACCAACTCTTGTATAGGGCCATTGAGGAATGCACTCTTCACATCCATTTGATATAGCTTGAATTCATGATGGGCTGCATAGGCTAGAAGAATCCGAATGGCTTCAAGTCTTGCAACCGGTGCATATGTTTCTTCAAAGTCCAGGCCCTCTACTTGTGTGAACCCTTGAGCTACCAATCTTGCCTTGTTCCTTGTCACCACACCTTCTTCATCTTGCTTGTTGCGAAAGACCCATTTGGTTCCAATGACATTGGTATTTGGTCTTTCCACGAGTGACCATACTTGATTGCGCTCGAAGTTGTTGAGCTCTTCTTGCATGGCCATCACCCAATCCGGATCATCCAGGGCTTCTTCTACCTTGAGAGGTTCCAAAGAGGAGACAAACAAGTAATATTGACAGAAATTTGCCAAATGAGAGCGTGTCGTTACCCCCTTTCGTAGACTCCCAAGAATATTATCAACGGGGTGATCTCGTTGAATAGTTTGCTTGAGTCTTGGATGATCGATGGGTTCTGGTTCATCTTCGGCTTCCTCTTCTTCATCTCGCTCGAAGATGGGTTGTAGGTTCACTCCATGAAGTGGAGTAGCTGCAGCTGCTCTGGGTGTGCCCGGCACTGCTTGGCTCCGCGCGGCACTGCCGGGGTCCGGCACTGCCGGGGACGAGCCCGGCACTGCCGGGGACGAGCCCGGCACTGCCGGGGACTGTATCTGACCAGTCCCAGCAGAAGCTTCAGCTTGAGGACCATCCTGACCAGTAGCCTGCTGTTCCTGTGGTCTTATATCACCAATGGCTAGTTGCTTGATTGCTTCACAAGGAGGTTCCTCATCACCTACAACCACCTCATCAACTTGCTCTACTTGAGAGCCATTAGTTTCATCAAACGTCACGTCTATCGCTATTTCAACCTTGCCGGAGGCCTTGTTGAAAACACGATAGGCATGCTCGTTTGATCCATAACCAAGAAGAAAACCTTCATCAACCTTGGATGCGAACTTAGAGACTTTGGGTTTCTTGTTCAATATGAAACATTTGCACCCAAATACTCTAAAGTAAGACACCTTAGGCTTGTTACCGGTTAGCAGCTCATAGGAGGTCTTCTTTCTTCTCTTGTGGAGATAGAGGCGGTTGATTGCATGGCAGGCGGTGTTGACGGCTTCGGCCCAAAAGATGTCCGGCGTCTTGTACTCATCTAGCATCGTCCTTGCCATGTCAATGAGCGTTCTATTCTTCCTCTCCACCACACCATTTTGTTGAGGGGTGTAAGGCACTGAGAACTCATGCTTGATGCCCTCTTCATCAAGTAACTCTTCCACTTGGGTGTTTCGGAATTCGGTTCCATTATCACTACGAACCTTTTTGATGTTGAAACCGAATTCCCTTTGAGCTCTTCGTATGAACATCTTCACCTTCTCTTGCACTACACTCTTATCATGCAAAAAGAATACCCAAGTGAAACGAGAAAAGTCATCAACAATAACAAGACCATGTTTGTTACCGCCGATGCTAAGGTAGGCAACTGGTCCAAAGAGATCCATGTGAATCAATTCCAATGGATGAGTAGTAGTGTCATAGCTCTTTGGTGGGTGAGGTACGCCTACTTGCTTTCCGGCTTGGCAAGCTCCACATACTCTGTCTTTCTCAAAATGAACATTGGTTAGTCCTAGGATGTGGTTGTCCTTTTGAAGTTTGGCCAAATTCCTCATCCCAACATGAGCTAGTCGGCGGTGCCATAACCAACCCATGCTAGATTTTGCCACTAAACAAGTCTCAAGTTTGGCTTCACTTTTGTTGAAATCAACTAAGTAAAGCTTCCCTTTCAAACGACCTGTAAAGACAATAGAGGAATCCTCCCTTCTAAAGACTTCCACACCCTCATCCGTAAAGAGACAATTGAAACCCATTCCACATAATTGCGATACGGACAACAAATTGTAACTTAACGAATCAACATGTAAGACATTAGTAATTGAATGTTCAAGTGTGATAGCAACTTTACCAAGACCTAGCACATCCCCCTTGGAGTTATCACCAAATATGATGTTCTCACTTGCATTTGTAGTTGGGGAATATGATGAGAACATACTCCTTTCTCCGGTCATATGATTTGTACATCCGCTATCAAGCACCCAACTTGATCCACCGGAGGAGTAAGCCTGCAAAATAAGTTTAGTTCCTTGGTTTAGGTCCCCAATTGATATTGGGGCCTTGCATGTTAGTCACAAGTATCTTAGGAACCCAAATAAACTTGTCGGCTGCCCTCTTGTCATTACCAACATACTTTGCAACAACTTTACCACTGTTGTTGTGTCCTAAAAAGTAACAAGAGGACATGCTCATTCTTGGAGCTTCTATCTTGGGTTGATGCATGAACTTATTCTTGGTTACCCAAATAGACTCCTTTGGTTTCTGAGACCCTTTCTTCTGATTTGGCATCTGCTTGGGCTGTGTGTGAGACTGAGCAGAAGGGGAACTGGTAGCCTTCCCTTTCTTGGGGCGCGGCACTGCCGGCCTGGGGGCGGCACTGCCGGGGCCCGGCACTGCCGCCTTCTGGCGCGGCACTGCCGCGGTCTGTGCAGGCTGAACTGTACCAATGTGACCCTTCTTCTCAAACCTCACACACTCATAGCCATTCACCTTCTTCCTTCCATTGGTTTTGCCTCCCTTTACATGCCCCAACCCATCCTTTATGAAAGGACGTCTTCCGTTCTTGAACTTGGGCATGTTCTTGCTTTGGGTCTTCTCACTAGCACTTATAGTAGACTTGACACAACCACTTGCAATAACACTTGTCAATCTTGCTATTTCTTTTCTCATGACCTCCATGTTTGCAAGGTTAGTGGAATAGACATCCAAATCAAGATTATAGCATTTACCACAACCTTCACTAGTGGAGGGAATAGAAGTGACATTTGCCTCAGGGAGAGTTGAGTTGCTTTCCCAAAGAGGATTATATTGCAGCTCAAGTTCCTTGTGCTTTTCATCCAAGTCACAATACTTTTTCTTGAGTTCAACATGAGCCTTCTTTAGGGAAGCATGTTCATCTTGCTCTTTGGCCAAGGCCTCATGCAAGACATCCAACTCACTTCTCTCTAATGCAAGAGCTTCCTTGCAAGCAATATAGAGATCCTCTTGTTTGATAAGAGCATCCTCACTTATTGCTAGCTCGGCTTGTACACCCTCTAGTTCCTCCATTAGCTTAGTGATAAAGAGTTTGGTTTTCTTATCTAAGTTCTTTGTTATCATGTTTATCTCTTCATCACTAGAGCTATCATCACTAGAAGAGTCACTAAGTTCACTACTAGAGATGTCACTAAGTGGAAGAGAAGGTTTAGGAGTATGAGTCTTTTTCACCTTCTCTTTCTTGGCCATGAGACAAGTGTGGGAGTTGCCTTCATCATCATCGGACAAGTTGTTGAATAGCCTTGGTGAAGGAGATGACTTTTGGAATGCAATGGTTGCCATCTTCTCATCTTCTTCACTTGAGGTTTGTGCGGTTGAATCCCATTCATGTCCGATGTGAGCTTCTCCCATGTATCTCTTGTTGTGCTTCTTGTAAGTGGCTTTGTCATCTTTCTTGCCCTTGTTGTCTTTCTTCTCATTTGGGCAATGAGCAATGAAGTGCTCGGTGCTACCACAATTGTAGCAAGTTCTCTTTTTCTTGTTAGGAAACTTCCTCTTTACAAATTTGTAACCTTCTTTCTTGAGCCCCTTGCGATATCTTCTCATGAATAGAGCTATATCATTAATCTTCTCAAACTCTTCACCATCACTCTCACTCTTGCAAGAGGATGATGTGCTGTCCTCAACCTCTATTTTCTTCTTTTGTTGCTTGGGCTTGCTTGTAGAGGCTTGCTTGCTTGAACTTGACTTGCTTGATGTTGCTTGTTTTGTTGGCTTGCTTGCCTTGAGTGCCACTTCCTTGATCTTCATCCCATCTAGCCTTGCTTGCAACTCTCCAAGCTTCCTTCTTTCATTAGCTTCCTCTCTTTGCATATCAAATGTGATAATCCTCCCAAGCACATCACTAGGTGTGAACTTCTCGAACTTCTTCTTGTCTCTAATCAATGTCACTACGGTCTCATTTCTTGGTGAATAAGCTTCCAACATAATCTTCACTACCTTGTGATCATTGATTTCATTTCCACCTAGCCCTCTAATCTTGCCAACAATGACCATCAACCTATCAAACATCTCTTGAGGACCTTCACCATCACAAATCACAAACCGGTTGAGCTTGGCCATCAATAAATCAATCTTGGATTGCCTTACTTTATCAACCCCTTCGTGAGCAATATGCAATGTGTCCCAAATCTCCTTTGCAACCTCAACTCCCATGACCTTGTTGTACTCATCACCATCCAAGGCACTAAGTAGCACACTAGTGGCTTGGGCATTGAGATGAATGTTGCGGAACTCATCTTGAGTGGGGTTCTTTGGATCAACCGGTGCTTCAAGTCCATTGTGCACAATCTCCCAAATACCTGGATGGAGACCAATAAGATAGGTCTTCATAATGTTCTTCCACTTGGCAAAGTTGGTCCCGTCGAAACGAGGCAACTTGCCCGCGGGTACATTAATGAGAGGCCTAGAATCATGGTTAGACATAGAAGAATAAGTGTAGGATACGGCTCCGTATGTCTTCTTGGTCTCCTCCTTCTTCCTCTTGTCATCCTTGAGATGATAGGAGATGTCATCATCACCATCTTCGGTGCTACTTGATTCTTCACTCAAGTGCACACTCTTCTTAGATTTGAGCTCTTCCTTCTTCTTCTTTTCTTCTCTTCTCTTGGCTCTTTCTTCTCTTCTAATCTTTCTTTCTTCTCTTCTTTGAGCCTTGTCTTCCTTTGCTTTGAGAGCTGCTGCATCTTCTTTTGCTTTGGCTCTAGCTTCTCTTCTCAACCTTCTTTCTTCCTTTCGTCTTGCGAGCTCTCCGGCCGACACAACCAATTGTGGAAGTGTCCTTCCGCTAGCTGTGGAGATACTCTCGCTGCTGCTAGTGGTGTGCACATCCGGATCTACAAAGGGTTCGGGTTGCACAACACTAGCGTTACCCGTTCCTCCGTCAGTGGCCATACTCTCGCACGGTTAAGTGCTGCTGAGAGACCAGGCTCTGATACCACTTGTAAGGACCTGTGTGGCCTAGAGGGGGGGTGAATAGGCCTGTCAAAAATCACAGCTTAAAACCAAATTAGATATGCCCGGCACTACCGCCCTGTGCCCGGCACTGCCGCTCCCCGGCACTGCCGGCCTCAGCGCGGTACTGCCGCGCAGATGAGGACCAGAAGCTGCAATTCGAAATCTAACCACAATCTGCAGATTCTATATGAATAGGAATGTAACAAAAGGCTATATGAACCAGCAGAAACAACTACTCCAAGCCAAATATGAAAGATAGAGTAGATCGAGTCAAACCCTAGAATATATCACAAGCTCATGAACATAGAGAATGAAACTAAGCAAGCACGCGAGACAAGTGATTTATCCCGTGGTTCAGCTCGCCACCAAGGCTTGCCTACCTCCACGTTGTTGAGGTTGACCACTTAGGTCATGAGCTTTGCAACTCAACCTCGTTCTCAAGTCAAGGAACCAAATCCTTGAGGTGAGGGGTAATCTTACTAGCTGCACAAGTGATTACAAACCTCCCTAGGCCGCCACACAAGTTGGCAAGGCTCTAGGGCGACGCCTAGCCGGCTAGGGTTCCAAGAACCCAAGAGTAATAGAAGCAAATCCACCGGCTATGGCTCAAATCAAGTGCTCTAGGCAGTAGATCTCAGCTAGGGCTCCTCTTTGGTGAAGGTTTGAGCCTCTCAACCACTTGGAATCAATGGGAATAGAGATTTTGGTGGTTGGGAGCTTGGAGAGCCTTCAATGGAGAAGAGAGAGCTTGTCTGGAGGTAGGTGGAGAGTTCTGGTCGTGGATGACCGTTGGGAGGCAGAGGGGGTGAAGTAAATACCCCCTGCCATCCAACGGACAAATCAAGTCGCGGCAGTGCCGGCCTTAGCCCGGCAGTACCGCGGCCCGGCACTGCCGCGCCTAGAGCGGCACTGCCGCGCCCACCAAATAGACAGGAACAGATCTACAATGGGTGCAGCTGTCTTTGGTTGGAAATGTGGATGGTTTGAGTTGGTTTGAGCACATGTCATTCAGCCATATCAATGAATTTGCATTCCCCCTTAATAGTACGGCATTCCTAAACTCAAGTAATCAAAATAGAATATCTTTGAAGCACTTTGAGCTCGGAATCGATAAAATGTAGTGTGAGGGGTCCACCAACGCATATACACCATCCTTTCTTATCATAACCTGCTTATCAACTTCATAAATCTCGTTAGTCCTCTAATCATGTGGTCATTATCACCAAAACCCACAAATAGGGCTTGATTGCACTTACACCCCTTTTACTTTTAGCGAGGCTCGCGCGTTGCTCTCGTGAGCTTGTTTTGAAAAAACAGCGACGCCACCTTTTACTTTTAGCGAGGCTCCGCATAGCGAAGGTTCCCTTGCGGCGAAAGTTTGTTTTGAAAAAACAGCGACGCCCCCTTTTACTTTTAGCGAGGCTCGCGTGTTGCTCTCGTGAGCTTGTTTTGAAAAAACAGCGACGCCCCCTTTTACTTTTAGCGAGGCTCGCGCGTTGCTCTCGTGAGCTTGTTTTGAAAAAACAGCGACGCCCCCTTTTACTTTTAGCGAGGCTTGCGCACTGCTTTTGTGATAAGCTCCTGTCGTGCTTTGCGGGGGTGCTTGGCATTTTAGACTTCCCGCCTCCCCCGTTGGGTGGAGGTGAAGTTTGCTTTTTGCGAGCCCCTGGCGCGTTTGCGAGGGTGCTTGACATTTTGGACTTCGCGCCTCCCCCGTTGGGTGGAGGTGAAGTTTGCTTTTTGCGAGCCCCTGGCGCGTTTGCGAGGGTGTTTGACATTTTGGACTTCGCGCCTCCCCATTGGGTGGAGGTGAAGTTTGGTTTTTGCGGACCCCTGTCATTTGTGCCAGGGTGCTCGACTTTTTGGGACTTCGCGCCTCCCCTTATCTTAGGTGGAGGTGAAGTTTGTTTTTTTGCGAGCCCCTGTCGTTTGTGCCAGGGTGCTCGACTTTTTTGGACTTCGCGCCTCCCCTTATCTTAGGTGGAGGTGAAGTTTGCTTTTTGCGAGCCCCTGTCGTTTGTGCCAGGGTGCTCGACTTTTTGGGACTTCGCGCCTCCCCTTATCTTAGGTGGAGGTGAAGTTTGCTTTTTTGCAAGCCCTTATCGTTTGTGCCAGGGTGCTCGACTTTTTTGGACTTCGCGCCTCCCCTTATCTTAGGTGGAGGTGAAGTTTGATTTGAAAAGAAAAAAGATTGTTTTTCGAAGCAATCTTGGCGGGTTTCATCGAATGTAGCGCTCTTGAACGAGATCCGCTTTTTCGATGTTTGGGAGTAGAGTGTTGGAGATTTTACTTTTTTGGGGGTTCTAGCCTGTATTAATGGTTTGGATACTGCCTCGTTAAAAAACCTTACGCCCCTTCGTAAGGAAAAAGAGTGCAGCTCCTGTCGTTTGGTTACATTCATAGGAATACAAGGAAACATGAATGCGAAGATAAATTACATCTTGCGAGGGCTCGCTAAGGCTCCGCTATGGGTAGTATTTGCGAAGGTCGTTGATGTTCCAGGTGTGAGGCAAGATGTTTCCCTCGCTATCGGAGAGGTGGAAGGAGCCAGGGCGATTGCTTTGCACAATCAAGTATGGACCTGTCCACTTGGGCTGAAATTTCCCCGCCAAGCTGGCGTTTTGTTTTCTGATGAGGACGAGGTCACCCTTCTGCAGATGTTTGATTCTGATCTTTTTGTCTCTCCATTTTTTGGTTTCTTCTTGGTACTTGCGAAGGTTGTGCACTACGTTGCATCTTGCTTCTTTGAGTAGGTCTTTATCAAGCGGTTGGGCTTGCTCGTCAGATGCGAGGGTTGTCCTGAGCGACCCATATTTTTGCTCTTCTGGAAGCACCGCTTCTTCGCCGAACAAAAGTTTGAAAGGAGTGAATTTTGTTGCTCTGCAGTCCGAGGTGTTGTGAGACCAGGTGACCGAAGGTAGTTCATCGGCCCATTTACCCTTAGGTCTACCCTGCAACTTTTTGGATATAGCTTGGAATATTGTCGCATTGGCTCTTTCAACCAGGCCGTTGGATTGCGGGTGCCGGACGGAGGCGAAGCATAACATTGTCCCAATTTGCGCACAGAATTCTTTGAAGACCTCGCTGTCAAACTGAGTGACATTGTCGACGGTTAGATGCTGAGGAACTCCAAAGCGATAGACTATTTGTTGCCAGAAAAACTTTTTTACTGCGAGGGAGGTGATGGAGGACAGTGGCCTTGTTTCAATCCACTTTGTGAAGTATTCCACAGCTACCACCGCATAGCGAAGGTTCCCTGGAGCCGTCGGTAATGGGCCTACGAGGTCCATCGCCCACCTTTGCAGAGGCCAGGTTGGGCATATGAGGGTTGTGGGTGCCCCTGGAGCGTTTTGGTTTTTTGCCATCAGTTGACAACCCTCGCAATGCTTGACGATGGTTTCCGCATCTCTTAATGTTGTTGGCCAATAGAAGCCTTGCCGGAACGCTTTGCCGACTAGAGCCCTTGGGCCGTTGTGAGAACCGCAGATGCCCTCGTGGATTAGCTTGAGAATGTCATTGCCTTCGGACTGTGACACACATTTGAGCCATGGCGAGGTTACCGAGGCTTTGTACAAGGTGTTGTCAACGATCTTGTATCCTCGCACTCTTTGCTTTAGTCTGTTTTCTTCTTCTCTGTTGCTTGATTCATGGAGCCCCTTGATGTAGGCCATGATAGGTGCTCTCCAATCCTCGCACTGAATTGCGCTGATCAGCTTGATGCTGATTTCAGAAGCTTCGAAAGCTGACCGAGTGGTAACCTCGTAGAACACATCTGGAGGAAGCTGTAATTGCTGCGCGGCTGCTTTGGCTAGGCAATCTACCTCGTTGTTTTCAGTCCTTGATATTGCCTTTACAGTTATGCCGAGGAAGAAAGATTCTATCCTTCGGACATATTGAAAATACTTTTGAAGCTCTGGATCTTTTGCTTTGTAGTTCTTTTCAATGTGCCCCGCAATGACTTGAGAGTCTGTGTTGATGAGTGCCCTTCGGACTGATAACGACCGTAATCTTGAAAGTGCCAGAATCACAGCTTCGTACTCTGCAGAGTTGTTTGTGCACTTGAAGTCAAGCCTTCTTGCGTATCTCAGCTTCGATCCGGAAGGCGAGATTAGAATGGCCGAGGCACCGGCTCCAGTTGCACCCCAGGCTCCGTCGACGTAAACGATCCAAAATTGGTCATGCTGCAGCTCACCAGGGCGAGGGTCGGGTGTCCATTCTGCTATGAAGTCAGCCAGTACCTGTGATTTGACTGTTGTTCTGCCGACGAAGGTCACAGCGTAACTGTTAAGCTCGACTGCCCATTTTGCTATTCTTCCAACTGCTTCGTTGTTTTTGAAAATGTTCTCGAGGGGGTATGACGAAGGTACATGGATCTCGTGCGCCTGGAAATAGTGTTTGAGCTTTCTTGACGCCATAACGATGGCGTATGCTATTTTTTCAAGCTCCGAATAATTTCTCTTTGGACCTTCGAGGGTTTCTGAAACATAGTAGATTGGGCCTTGTCTGGTCTTGTTGTTTTCGTGGAGCTCCTTGATGAGGACTGCGCTTGCTGCGTGGGGCGAGGCTGCGACGTAGAGTAACAATAGATCTCCCTTGCTTGGGCTGGTTAGAGCAGTCAAGCTGGTCAGATACTTTTTTAGCTCCTCGAAGGCCTTTTGTTGCTTGGGACCCCAATTAAATGGAGCGCTGCTTCTGAGTGTTTCGAAGAAGGGTAACCCTCGCTCTGCGGATCTTGAGATGAATCTGCTAAGTGCTGCCAAACGACCAGTCAGACGCTGAGCTGCTTTTTTGGTCGCCGGGGATTCCATGTTCATGATGGCGTCGATCTTCTCAGGGTTAGCTTCGATTCCTCTGGCTGAAACGATGCAACCTAGCAATTTACCTTTGCTTACCCCGAAAACACATTTTTCTAGGTTTAGTTTCAGTCCGGCGGACCGGAGGTTGCTGAACACCCTCGATAAGTCTGATATGTGGTTTTCTTTTAGTTCACTCTGGATAACTAGGTCGTCGACATAAGCAAAGACAGCGTGTTCATCCTTGAAAACTTCAGAGGTCATGCGAGCGAAGGTTGAGCCTGCATTTTTCAAGCCTTCTGCCATTCTTCGGAAGCAAAAGGTGCCCGAGGGTGTGATAAAACTTGTTTTTTCCTCGTCTTCTTCATGCATCCAAATCTAGTGATAGCCTGAAAAACAATCGAGGAGGGATAGCATTTGGCAACCTGCTGCTCTGTCGACCAGGGTGCCTATGTTTGGGAGAGGGAAGTCATCCTTCGGACAGGCTTTGTTCAAGCAAGTGAAATCCATGCACATTCGCCATTTTTTGTTCTTCTTCTGGACTAGGACCACATTTGAGAGCCAAGTTGGGTATTTGACTGGGCGAATGACGCCTGCGTCCAAGAGCCTTTTTACCTCAGCCTTCGCTGCCTCCTTTCTTTCTTCTGACATCTTGCGAAGCTTTTGTTTGATTGGGCGATAGCCTGTTTTGATGTTCAGGCTATGCTCGATCATTGATCTGTTGACTCCTTTTAGGTCTTCTGCGGACCAAGCGAAGGTGTCGGAATTTTCTCTGAGGAAGGTGACGAGGTTGCCTTCTGATTGAGGGTCTAGATTGGCTGAGATGAT
Organism: Coix lacryma-jobi var. lacryma-jobi; assembly: GCA_009763385.1. Lineage (NCBI taxonomy): Eukaryota > Viridiplantae > Streptophyta > Magnoliopsida > Poales > Poaceae > Coix > Coix lacryma-jobi. The sequence goes on from CM019826.1 coordinate 44,407,787, forward strand.
CACCTTTCTTTCGGCGTTACCCTCAAAGAGTTGGACTTGTTTGGTTTCCTCCTTTGGCGCTGCCTTCACTCTGTCATTGCAGACTTCACCCTCGTCGCTGATACCGGGGGTTTGAGCTTTTGACAAGTTGTGTACATTGCGTTGCCCCGGGGCTACGTTCCCTTCAGCTGCCCTTGCAATGTCTTGGTCCCCAAATACTGCGACCACACCCTTCGGAGCGGGAAGCTTCATACATAGGTACGCGGGATGGATGACAGCATTGAATGCGTTTGTGACCCCTCGGCCAAAAATGGCATTGTATGGGTAGAACATGTCGACGACATCAAATGTTATGTGTTCAGACCTGCAGTTGATTTGGTCGCCGAAGGTCACGGGCAGAGAAATTTTTCCGACGGCTCTCACTTGTTGACCACCGAAGCCGTATAGGGGGTTGTCGGCAGGTTGCAGAAGGTTCCTATCAAGCTTCATGTTGTCGAAGGTTGAAGCGAACAAGATGTCAGCGGAGCTTCCTGTATCGACCAGTATTTTGGTGACAGTCCACCCAGCGAGGTTGGTTTCGATCACCATAGCATCTGTGTGAGGGTAATCTCTTAGCTTCATGTCACTGGAATCGAAGGTTATGGGGATGTGAGACCAACGACCGAATCTATGTGGTCCTTCGACGGCCACGTGGTGAACTCGTCTGGCATGTTCTTTCCTCTGCCGTTTGTTACCATGGTCCTCATTTGAACCTCCGATGATAGCTAGAATGACACCGAAGGTTGACATTGGATTGTTGATGGTCGTTTGGCTCGGGGCTTCGGCTTTCACAGGTTGTGGTGCTGGTAACGCGGGGATTGGCGGTGGAAGAGGATCCTGCTCATTCCCCTCCTGCAGCGGGGGCATCTCATCATTCCAGCCTTTGGCCTCGGCTTCTGCCGCAGCGAGGGATTCCTCCATTCGGCGAAGCTGCTCTCTGGCTTCATCTGCCCTTTGTCTGATCGAGCGTAATCGGTTATGCCTCTCGAGTTGATCCAGGCGCCTCTTCTTCTCTTGCAGTTCAGCTTCAAGCCTCTCGAGGGCCTCGAGGCCCAACTCCTCCTCATCTCCTTCCTCTCCCTCTCCTGAAGTGTGAGGGTGTGGCTGCGTCGCCACTCGGGCTTGGGGGCTTTGGACCTGAGGTTCCGGGGTAACATTCTCTGCTCCCGAGGGTTGCACAATTTCCTCAGCAGGGGGAACTACTGCCGTCGTCTCTCTAGCGACGCGCTGGTCCCTTGTCAAAGGTGCTCTCCTGGTTCCTGCCATTTCAAACTCCAATCCCCACGGACGGCGCCAAACTGTTGGATACACACTTGCTCACCTTCGCTCTCGTGCGAGGATAAGGCGAAGGTGGCCAAGTGTCAAAGGCAGAAACGAAGGTTTAGGAAACAAAGACAAGGTTGGCGTGGCTCTATTCCCCCAAAAAATCGTGTCATTACATTGTTCACCCCTTGGTATTTATGGGGAATACCAAGGGACACGGGCCAAATTACAAAAGGGTACAGGAAAGATTCCTCACCTCCACGCAGGGAGGAAGGGCAAAAGCGTAAACACACAGCTAAAGTGGAAACCCTAATCGGCCCCTCTCCAATGCGCCGCCACCTGGTTCTCTTCACCTTCGGAGAGAGGGGCGGAGGTTTTGACCTTCGGTCGTGCTCGCCCTTGGGCCCGCGCTCCTTCGCCGTCTGCCGGACCTTCGGCTTCGCTTGCCTTCGGGCCAACGCACATTCGTCGCTTGCTTGAACCTTCGCTTCAAGCGAGGTGGCTCTGTGAGCCAGCGAGGGTTGCCTGCGGTGCGGCTGTCGACTTAGACCTGCATGGAATGCAACAAGGCGACGAGGGTCATCCCGCGTCCGGAGGTCAGGGTGACGATCCCAAAGGGGAGAGGGACCTCGCAAGGACACATAGATTTATCGAGGGTTATTTCTTTGGACACCAGCTCGAGCGGCGCCTCTGCCGAGGGTCCTTTTCCCCAACACAGATGACGGCGACGAATGATGGCGGCAACGAGCCCGGTCGGCAACGAGCGAAGACGACGACGGGCAACAACGGTGACGAGTGAAGGCATCGATGTGCGACGGCGGCGACGAGTGAAGGCGACGACGAGCGAAGGCGGCGACGAGCCCGGTCGGTGACGAACGAAGGCGGTGACGAGCCTGGTCGGTAACGAGCGAAGACGACGACGGGCAAAGGCGGCGACGAGCGACGACGGCGACGAGCTAAGGCGGCAACGAACATGGTCGGCAACGAGCGAAGATGACGACGAGCGACGGTGGCGACGAGTGAAGGCAGCAATGTGCGATGGCGGCGACGAGCGAAGGCGATGACGAGCGAAGACGGTGACGAGCCCGGTCAGCGATGAACGAAGGCGGTGACGAGCCTGGTCAGTGACGGGCGAAGACGACGATGAGCGAAGGCGGCGACGAGCGAAGTCAGCGATGGGCAAAGGTGAAGTCCCCTAGCCTGGTCAGCGACAAATGAAGGCGAAGTCCCCGAGCCTGGTCGGCGACGAATGAAGGCGAAGTCCCCGGGCCTGGTCGGCGACGAGCGAAGGCGAAGTCCCCGGGCCTGGTCGGCGACGAGCGAATGCGAAGTCCCCAGGCCTGGTCGGCGATGAGCGAAGGCGAAGTCCCCGGTCCTGGTCGGCGACGAGCGAAGGCGAAGTCCCCGAGCGTGATCGGCGACGAGCGAAGGAGGCGGCGAGCCTGGTTGATGACGAGCGATGACGGCGACGAGCGAAGACGGCGACGAGCCTGGTCGATGACAAGCGAAGGCGGCGACGAGCCTAGTCGGCGACGAGTGAAGGCGGCAAGGAGCAAAGTCGGCGGCAAGCCCAGTTGACGACGAGCGACGACGGCGACGAGCGAAGGCGACGAGGAGCCTAGTCGACGACGACCGAAGGCGGCGAGGAGTCGGGTCGATGACGAGCGAAGGCGGCCACGAGTGAAGGCGACGACGAGCGAAGGCAACGAGCCTGATCGGTGATGAGCGAAGGCGAAGTCCCCGAGCATGATTGGCGATGAGCGAAGGCAAAGTCCCCGAGCCTAGTCGGCAACGAGCGAAGGCGAAGTCCCCGAGTGTGATCGGCGATGAGCGAAGGCCAAGTCCCTAAAAAATAAATATGGAGAGCAGTAGTACATGATGATGTACAAATAAAATATGGAGAAAAACCAGTGGCAGAGGATAACTGCAGCTTGTTGAAGTCCCCGAGTGTAGAGTCGTTGTGTCGACATGGAGCATCTGGAGATGGAGGCGGAGCCGGCTGCGGAGGCCCTGGTCGCTGATGTAGATCTTCTCGTCGCAGGGCAGCAGTAGAACGTTGCATAGGAGAATAGTCTGTAAATAGACTCTTGGGCGAACAGAGGCAAAACTTGTAGCGAGTCGGCATGTTTTGCATATTCCCCGAATTCCGCAGACCCAATAGCTGTGAGCCGTAGCGATGAATAGTTCGGCCTTGGGTTATCCCAGGATCCGTAGCATAGAGCGCAGAACTCGTTTGCGCGTAGGAGTCAAGGGCGTCACCCAAGGAACCACTGCTGGCATCCAATAGCGCAGAGGGTAGATGCTCGTGCACGCGTAGGGAGGTACCGCGAACAGGGTCTTTTCTGAGAGGCTCTATCGTGGCATGACCTGGGCGAATGGAGACCGTTCGTCGAGCGCGTGGGTAGCGCGAATGCGGGCACTGAGCGTATAGCCTCAGAATTCTCAGCCCAAGTTAGCCTTTCCTTCGTAGCGCAGAGGGTAGGCGCTCATGCACGTGTAGAGAGGTCGGGACGTCCCTTAGGAGAGCTGTTGGCCACCGTAGCGCAGAGGGCGGGCGCTCATGCACGCGTCCGATGGTGACAACAGACCCGGCTCTGAGTCTTCGTCAGCATCAGTCAGGCTGCTTGAAGACCGCATGGAGAACGAGCGCGTAACGACGCGTATATAGGCACTGGACGTATAGCCTTGGAGGTCTCAGCCCAAGCTTAGCCTTCCCTTCGTAGCGCAGAGGGCAGACGCTCATGCACGCGTAGAGAGGTCAAGACGTCACTTGGGAGGACTACTGGCTGCCATAGCGCAGAGGGCAGGGGCTCATGCACGCGTCTGGCGGTGGCAGTAGCCCCAGCTCTGAAACTCCTTCAGCATCAGCCAGGCTGTTTGGAGAGATCGACGAGTCATTTGGAGAGGTCGGCGAGTCATTTGGCGAAGACGACAACGAGCCTGGTTGATTACGAGCGAAGGCGACGACAGGCGAAGGCGGCGACGAGCCCGGTTGACGGCGGGCGAAGACGACGACGAGCGAAGGCGGCGACGAACGAAGGCAGCGATGAGCCTGGTCGGCGACGGGTGAAGATGGCGAGGAGCCGGGTCGACGACGAGCGAAGGCGGCTATGAGCCGGGTCGGTGATGGGTGACGGTGGCGACAAACGAAGGTGACGAGCCTGGTTGACGACGAGCGAAGGCGGCTACAAGCCGGGTCAGCGACGGGCGACGGCGGCGACGAGCCTAGACGATGACGAGCGTAGGCGACGACGAGCGAAGACGGTGACGAGCCCGGTCGATGACGAGCGAAGGCGACGAGCCTGGTCGATGACGAGCGAAGGCGGCGACGAGCAAAGGCGACGAGCCTGGTCGACGACGAGTGACGGCGGCGACGGGCGAAGGCAGCGACGAGCCCGGTTGACGGCGGGCGAAGACGACGACGAGCGAAGGCGGCGACGAACGAAGGTGACGAGCCTGGTCGGCGACGGGCGAAGATGGCGAGGAGTTGGGTCGGCGACGAGCGAAGGCGGCTATGAGCCGGGTTAGCAACGGGCGACGGCGGCGACGGGCGAAGGCGGCGACGAGCCTGGTCGACGACGAGCGACGGCGGCGATGAGCGAAGGCGGCGACGAGCTTGGTCGATGACGAGCGACGACGGCGATGAAGGCGGCGATGATCCTGGTCGACGACAGCGACGAAGGCGACGAAGAAGGCGGCGACGATCCTGGTCGACGATGAGCGACGGCAGCGACGAAGGCGACGACGAATGCGACGACGATCTTGGTCGACGACGAGCGACGGCAGCGACGAAGGCGACGACGAAGGCGACGACGATCTTGGTCGACGACGAGCGACAACAGCGACGAAGGCAGCGATGAAGGCGGCGACGAAAGCGGCGACGATCCTGGACGACGACGAGTGAAGGTGGTGACGAGCAAAGGCGGTGACGAGCCTGGTCCACGACGAGCGAAGGCGGCGACGTTGATGCAGTCGGTGATCCTCTTGTTGGCTTGGTCGATGGCTTCGACCAGGTCGTCGCGGTGGATGGATCTTGGCGCGAGGGGTGCCGGCGCGATGACACAATGAGTGGACGACGAGGCGTCCGGCGCAGGAAGCTGCGCGGGTTCCACGATCTCTGGAGTGAGGACGGCGTCGCCGACGGTCCAGATAGATCTGATCTCGATCTGGAAGGAGGCGTCGAGCTCGGAGAGGATCATGGAGTCGAGGAAGATGACTGCTTGGCAGATCCTGGTGTCATAGCACACACCCCCTACCTGGCGCGCCAACTGTCGACGAAATATGGTCGACAGTCTACCGAGGGGTATGCCCAAGGTAGTAGATTAAGCGGTGGAGGCGTGCGAGACATCTGCAAAGCGTGGACACAGGGACGAGAGACGGCGATTTAGACAGGTTCGGGCCGGCAAGTCGCCGTAATACCCTACGTCTTGTGTTCTAGTGGCTGGTTTGTATTGCTGATTGGGTGATCTGATGGGATCTGAGTTGAGATGAGAGGGGGTCCCTGCTCGCCTTATATAGCCGGGGAGCAGGGTTACAGTTGTCGAGTTCTAACAGATTACAAACGGTTCCTTAAGGCAAGGAATCCGGATCTAACTCTACGATCTTCCTTGGCGGGCAAGGCTTCTGGAGAGTCCTTGACGAGCACGACGAGCTGGTCATGTGCTGCAAGGCCTCGCGAGCTGGGCTATCCTTGACGAAGGGCCCATGTAGATCCATGGGGGTATACGGAGGTAATATCCCCACAGCGACCTTGGCAACGGCACTAGAAAGGCTAGGGTATGTTATCAGAACACTAGAGATAAATCTGCAAGTGCACAGATTAGATACCCGCACTTCACCGGATGTAGACCCAGTTTTATATCAAACCCAAAGGAACGGGGTGATTGTCTTAAGTCTATTGCTTAAACCCTGAGCACTAGCAAAAGTGAGAATATAAAAGATAAAGGGGAAAACTAGGGTTTCTAGCTCTAACCTCAGAAAGCTATGAGATTATTATTCTACTATGGATTACATTGGGAGACCACATCCAGAGTATGGCGATTCCTAAGTAATATACTCCTGCTAGTCCTATAGACGGGAGGTGCACTATGGAAGATTCAACAAGGCTATAAGAGTCACCCTCACGAGCTACCACCAGTCCGAAATATAGGGTACACTATGCAAGTAATCGAGTCTAAGTACCACGCTTACATGACGACGACTCCTCTAATTCTAGCGCGACTAGATTAGAGTACTTTAATTAGAGTTGCAAGCCAGAAGAACAAATAAGAACAAGAACGCTTACTGATAATTAGAAGTTGAAGACCGAAGAATATCCTAATCCAAGCTCTTGACGAACTTGAATCTGTAGGTACAAGCTGAAGAAGTAGATCCGACAGGCCGGAGCTCCTTCTAATCTCACTCTAATACCTTTCTCTCTCTTCTAATCCTACAGAAGACTAGATCTAATCCCTAATTAGAGGGCTACTAATCTTCTAATTGCTAGATGGCTCTAATCCTCTCCCGACGAATATGACTGGAGTTTCTGTCTTGGATCTGATCTGAATGAGGATTGCTTCAGGGAGGGGGTCTGAGGTTTCTTATATAGCCTTGAGGGATGAACCGTGACCTTCCGATCAAACCGACCTTGAAAAATGGTTGAGATGCGTCGAGGAGGTCGATTAGGGCACGCTCCACGAAGATGGGCCATGATGTGACCTGGCCCAGGTCGGCTGGCCTAGGGGTGAGGCCGGCTGGCCCCACCTGGCAGCCGCCAGGCGCCGTCTTCGCCGAGTTGTCTTCTGGAAGCCTCCTTGTTGCCCTAGCGCGACTTTCAATCTTGTTGCGCAATCCATAGTGTTGGAGAAGGATTATATCTCTTTCCATCTGCTGGAAAACACCCTGGAGAACTGGAATTCACCATAGTTGTTGGATCTGTCAGTTTAGCCCTTGAATTATGTTGCTTGGTGATCACTCCAAGTTACTTCTAGAAGATTCCAAGTTGTAACCAATGAGGACTCTCTCGTCGGGACTCCAATTGTAGTAATCCATATGTCTGTTTCGATCGTCTCGATGAGCTCTTCATAATGTTGTAGTCTGATTCATCACTTGGGATACTTTTATGTAGTGAAATGTTGGTATTCCTGCAAAACAAGTGAAAACAACACAACTCGTGAAACTCGTTAGAATCAAACTCTATTCCTAGGTTGATGGTCACGTTTATTCTCTTTTTGGTGACTTATTAACGGTATAAGATATGAGTTAGTGATCGTCAACAGAGACCACACCAACCGTGTTTGTGGTGTTGCCGCCGCCGTGTATCGAAGGAAACAAGGCCCGCGGTGGTTCGCCGGAAGCTTGACAGTGGAGACGGCGGGGAGCATCTGGGAGAGGCTTTGCCATGAGTGGCTTAACAGGAGACCCACTTGCGCGTGGGGAAGGTCCGGAGCTATCCACGGAGTTACCCGACCGGGAGCTTGGCTCTTGCGAGGCATTCCTTGTGAGGGGCTCCAACGAGGACTAGGGGAAGCTGTGCTTCTCGATACCTCGGTAAAAATACCAGAGTCGTCGACGGGAGTTTGCATCTCTACCTTGCTCTTTAGCTTCCGCATTTACCTTGCTACCTTAATTATGTGCTTTACTTTTCCTAGCTTAGCTGTTAGGCTAGTTGATAGGATTGGAACCTAGGTCGCATAACTCTTTTGTGGTAGAGATAGCAACACACCTAGGAAAACCATAGTTGCACAATTAGATAGTTTATTTTCTTGCATAGGTTTTGACTAGGTGGTAATTAGAGGCCATAATTTAGAGTAGAGTTTTTATCCCTCTTAGGCGTCACGGTCCTTTCACTATAGTAGAGTAAAGATGATTGATTAGCTACAAAAACTACTATATATTCAGAAAAAAATGAATGGACTTGAAAATTGGAGTACAGGTTTAACCGGATGTTTTTTTAATCTATAACCGAATGTTATATATATATATATAATAAAGAGGCAAAATTTCTCTTATTTTTTCGTCTGGCTAGGCCCAACTATCTATCACTCGCTCCCTTTCGGCGGCCCACGACCTATTCACTCGCATGGAGTATACGCTCTTCCTCTAATTAAAAAAGAGTCCGACCGACGATGCTCCTCCGCCTCCCGTCCGTGGCGCTCACCATCGGTGTCTCCATCTTCGCCCCTTCCCCATTGCAGCTGGAGGTCGCCGTCCACCGCACAGCTATCTCCTCGGTTGTGGTGGCATTGCTACCTCTCCGTCCACGGCCCCGTACCCTCACTCGCCACGCCCATCCGTCCAGGGCCTCCCAATGGTGGGTGGATAGAGGATCCACGACGACGACGCCGCTCTCTACCCCTCATCCACCGCGGTCCGCGCTGGTTGTCGTTGCCACAGGCCCGCACGTGGCACGGGGTTGGGCACGCGCCACCTGCAGCCACACCGCTCGGGTTGAGGAATCTCGTCCTCATCCGGGATGTGCAGCCTCCGGTTGGCCGAACGAGTCGAAATAGAAAATAGAATAGAATCGAATAAAGACCAAATCAGAAAAATCGAATCCACTGTATGTTCAACGAGAACTTCACCTTCGGCACGAATTCTTTCCACTTTTTTCCTAATTATATATAGAGAAACTAGCGGTGCGGGTTAGGTCACATCGCTGCCTCCCTTGCACCTCGATCTGGAGGTCGTGCGGCTACGACAGAGGTTGACAGACAGTGATTGCCTCACCGACGAGCTCGCTGACATGGCCGTCAAGGTCGATCTGGCTCTCCATGATGCTGACTCGCGCACACCAAACTTGACGACAACGTGAGAGTCCACCACCTCACCTCGCTGATTGCTGCTCTAAATTTTGTTGGTTTTCGCGATGTCTTGCTTACTGATGAACCACAGTTGAATTCGCTATGATTCTGGTGTTGGTGAAGGACAAGTTGATGTTGGTCAAGGAGCATGACTCGCAAAAGCGGCACGTGAAGATCACTGATCGGTATCAATCGTGTGGGCCATGCGCAGACGTACAAGAAGTTAGCTGGGACATCACCAAGGTGACTGCTTTTTGTGATCTAAACCAGAATTCAAGATTAGTGTACCTCACTATAAACTCACATTAGTTGTTCAGTTTTATTTCTTTGAGTTGAATATGCGTTTTGAAACCTTCAAGCAACATCTGATATTCTAATGCATTCGTTAGGCAATGATAATTGCTAAGTGAGTAATCCTCCTTCGATCCCTGAATTTCTTTTTCTGTTAGTTTGTGCAGAACAATGAGACAAAAACCATTCCTAACCTTAACAGGTGCAAGAAATGGTAGACATAACATAAGAGCCTCTGAGTAATAGGTGGAAAAAGCAGCTTCGTGCAAAGGTACCGCCCCTTGCACAATGTCTCATTTCTGAAGATGAACTAGAGAACAATGATCCTGTATTCAATTGTTTTTTTATGCCTTGCACTACCCTAGGTAGCAATGATTGCAGATACTCTCGAGACCTAACTGCTGATAAAGTTTCAAGATTTGTTATGAGGGATGTAGTCATATAGGAGTTATGCCTATCTGAATATTGCTATTGTATTTGACAACATTCTGAAACTGCAATTGGTGCAGTGTTGTTAGAGCATTAGTTAGAGTATACTAAAATGGGTATCATGGAGAAAAAGATCCAATTACCTTGATCTTTGAACTAGAAAATAAACTTATTCTTTTTCAAGCCTTTGCATGTGTTCCTACTTTTCTTCCCGTTCAACCTTCACCACCACCGACAAAAGTCCAAACAATGGCAAGAAATCAAAGGTTAAAAGAGGGAAAGAAGAAAAAACTAAGGTTCTATTCCTTTGCCTTATCAGATGTACTACAACTCGTTCTCTCTCATAGAATACTATTAAAACAGTCGAAATCAGTAGTGAAAACAACGAACCAAACAATAAAAAAAAGGCACGGTTGTTTCCCTTTTTCATATTATAAAAATATTAATTAATGTATGGGTTGTTGAGTTACGTAATTTTATATGAAGTCATAAATTCAGTAAACATAATGTACAATTAATTTACACAAATAAATAAATTTTTCTAAATTTTTAATGCAATCCAATGTACAAGAATTTAAGTTCTACTGTTGCAACGTTGTCAAAATTTTCGCCTCTTTTCTGGTACCTATTTTTTTTCTATAACCTCCTCTAACTAACTCTGTGAATATGAAAATAACTAGGAGTTCTAATCCGTTTTCAACATCGATGTTGTTGTATTAGGTAAGAACTAAGAAGTCCTAATCGAAATAGATCCTCCGATCTTGAGTAACCTGAATAGATTAGAAATCTTAGAAAATCTGTTTTAGTTTCCTTCTTTTTTCACACGAATTGAAACACATGACATATTAGTTAAATAAATATTAAGTCACAAATAAATAATCATATAATAAATCATGTGTCCTGTTACAACGCACGGGTATTTGAGCTAGTGAAAAATAACAGGTAACAATCTTATTTTCAAATGCTTCTCCCGTTTATGTTGCAAATGGGCTCTAACTCCGCGTTTCCAAATGAGGTCCAGCTCCAAACGTCAGCGAGCAATGTCTAGAAGTGAGGGGACATCTTTTAGGCGGGAGCGACGTCCTGTTTCCCGCCATTCTCCTACCACTCTTATTACAAAGCTCTCAGTTGCATCCTGAAGAACAACACCTGTAGCCCCCTTCCATTGGTTTTCGTAGAACGCTCCATCTGTGTTACATTTGAACCAACGAACAGTTGGTTTCTTCCACCTTGTTATTATTATTCTAGCTGTACCAGGCGGCTTTTGTATTGACGCCTGGCTGAGATCAGAAGCTAGATCAACTGCCCATTGGGCAGCTGATTGGATCGGCGGGGGCTGTTCTCCATGTCTTCTTCTATTCCGCTGCATCCATAACGCGTACATACCAATAATTACTGTTGCTTGGCTCTGTTCTAAGCCAGCTCTCCCCATTGTCAAATCATACGGCCAGGTTTCATAGTGACAAAGATAGGAGGCGAACTTTATGTGAAACCAAAACAGGTGAAATATGGACTTGGTCCAACTCAACCCCACAAATCCAGGCCCAACATACGCGGAGAAAGCAGAATGAATCGGACACCAAAACCAGGGGAAGGGAAGGCGCAGCGGTTTGCCGGCAGACAGGTGGGCCCGGGCAGAGCAAAGCACAGGCAGGCAGAGGGCAGAGAGGACTGCCGTGCTGAGTGAGGACAGGCACACGCCGCCGAAACGCGGAGAAGACAACGGAGAACACAAAGGGCGCAGCGCAGCGAGCGACGGGCGAAGAAGCAGCACAGCAAATCAGCGCGACCCCGACCCCCCGCTCCCGAGCTGCTCTGCTCCTCGTTCCACTCCCTTTCCTTCCTCCCACCCAGGGGAGACGGAGGAGACACCCCCCCTGGCCTGGCCCCCCTCCTGGTCGACCGTCGCTGCCGCCCTACGCGAGGACCGACAGGTCTTCTTCGGGCCCTCTGCCGGCGACAAGCACCACCAGGTACACCCACACTCCTTGGTCTTCCCTTCCTGCTGTGCGTAAGAGCACCCAAACCACTTAGGGTTTGTGTTCGGATCTGATCCGTGCCAACTCCAACAAAACCCCACCGGTAGATGTCCTTCCATTTCCCGACGTCTCCCCTCCCCTCCCCCCCCCCCCCCCCCCCCCCCTCCTCCCCCCCCCCCCCCCCCCCCCCCCCCTGCAGATTCAGTCCATCTTTTTTGGGGTCTAATTTGAATTCCTTTGTTTCGTTTGGTACATGCAGTTTTTGGTCTGAGGATGGGTAGGGACGATGAGCAGGTTGACTCTATGGAAATTGACAACCAGAAGCAGCAACAGCTAGAAGCCCCCGCTGCCGTGCCAGAAGGGTTCAACACTGATTATCTCCGTGTCTACTACGGTAAACTGATTCCCCTTATAATTCATGGAACGGACAAGTATAATGAAACATGATACATACCATCTTATTTTCTATTTTTGTCATCATTGGTTCTTCACAAAGTTGTGATCTTGCATCACACATTAGGGGATCTTTGTTGTTTCAATTAATTCTGTGGTTGCTTTTGTTGTATGTGAATTGTGATGGAGACATCAAACAGATGGGGAAGCAACTGGCTAGAATTTGCTTGCCGGAATAGTTTCCTTCCCGTCCCAGTTGCTTGAGAACTTTAGTGTATCTTGTTTTCACACTCTTCTTTTTTTCAAGACCTTGCACATTTTGTTATTCATCTGGTGTAACTCGGTATGCTCTCACCTGACTGAGGCTTTGCATTTAAGAACCTGCTCGACTATGTAAGGGATACTAAAGTGTCTTTGATTATTCCTGCTGCTTGTGCTAACAGCCAGGGTTACGATTGCAGGAAAGCTCTTCCCATATGGTGATTTTTTCAAATGGCTTTGCTATGGAAATGGTTCGTGCTCACATCCTGGTTCTTTGATTAGGAGTTAGCCTTACACTCATGTTGTGTCTTGATTGACCATATTTTGTTTTCTATAGATGGAAAGCACCCCGGATGTGATCAGTCATATGTTGGACGTCGAGAGTTTTCATTTACACTGGAGAATGACATCTACTTGCGCTTCCAGTCCTTTGATAGTGCTACTGAATTGGAGAGTTCTATCAAGGAGAAGTGCCCTTTCAAGATTGATATTGGACCTGTCTACAGCGTAGATGTATGATGCGGCATTGCTAAACACATCATTTCTTTTTGAGTTTGATTCTAATTTTCTGCATTGTACACTTTTTGCAAGTTCTCAGCTAACTGATGAATCTTTGTTTTTCTGTAGCCTTCAAAGCGTCATGCTTACGCCCAATCTGGCAATAATGTCTTTGTACCAGTGGAGAGAGAACTAATTTTTGACATTGTAAGATAAGAATCTTGCATTTTATTTTTCATTCTCTTTTCCTTTTATACTTGCGCTCTGCATTCTTGTGCAACAGTTGTAAGCTGTCAACATTTTTATTCTTCCCAGGATATATCTGATTATGATGATGTTCGCTACTGCTGCTCTGGAGCTGATGTCTGCTTAGACTGCTGGCCCTTAATGACCATTGCTATCAAAATTTTGGATACTTCTCTTAGAGGTATGTCATTTCATTATGCAATACATCATAACATGGACACATTTTCAAATTTATCCACACGAACTGCAGATTTGCAGTGCTTATTATAATTAAAATCATTGTTTGCAGATGATTTTAGTTTCAGTCACATACTATGGGTATACAGTGGCCGTCGTGGTGTCCATTGCTGGGTCTGTGATAGCAGAGCAAGAAAGTATGTTTGCATTTACTTTATCTGTTTCCTATGCTCGTTGATCCTAAACACATATGTTCTCCTGTTAGGCTCAGCAATGAACAAAGGGCTGCAATTGCTGACTACTTTCGAGTCTACAAGGTGACACACTTCATGCATCACTTTTGACGACATTTCTTGCGCCCCCCCCCCCCCCCCCCCCCCCGCCTCCCCTGCACCCCTTCTTCAGAAATCTATTTAACCCTATGAATCTATCTCAGGGTGGTGAAAATGCACTGAAGAAAGTATCCTTGGCTGGACCTGTTCTCCATCCCTTCCTTGCGTATGTATTAACTGCCACATCATTTTGTTTGATCTACTAGCAAAAATTGGAAGAGCTAAATCAATTATTATTTATGCTCCTACAGACGGTCATACATGGATGTTCTTAAAACCTTTTTTGAAGATAAGTTGCTCCTGAGCCAACAACTTTTTGCATCAGACGAGAGATGTCAGAAGATACTTGATCTCATCCCTGATGAAAGTAAGAAAAGGCACCACAGGAAATGAACGCTACTCTGACATAGATGGATTCTATCAGCCCTTAGCATGCCATAGATCTGTTCACCAACATTCTGAATTTGATTTGATTTCTAGATGTTGCTAGTGAGGTCCATCACAAGTGGCAGGGAAATAGACGATCTTCTATTTCAAAGGAAGATGTCAATGCGACCAGATGGGAGCAACTGAAGACAACTTTACAGTCAGGAAAACACAAGGTTCATGTTTGATCTACTTACTCTTTTTTTTCTGTTTTTTGTCCCTAGTTCCTATTTACTTTTGTTCGGACACTTGTCTGTTTATCAATCAATGTTTATTTCTTTTGATTACACCAGATCGTGTGTAATGTTCCAAGTTCTCAGTTACAATCATATCTGGTCCCCATATGAGTTGTGTGTGTTTGATCTACTTACTCTTTTTTTCTGTTTTTTGCCCCCTAGTTCCTATTTACTTTTGTTTGGATATTTGTCTGTTTATCGATCAATGTTTATTTCTTTTGACTTGTGTGTGTTATCTATGTGGGAATATTTGAGTCTTTGTAATTGCCTCACTCATAATTGGTCCCCTTATGAGTGAGGATCATGTTGGGGACTGCCCTTTCTCTTTAATAAACACAGCTCTCCTGCGTTTTCCCAAAAAAAACCAATCATATCTGCTAATTTATCTGATTATGTCACATAATAGTGCTAATTGTTCTCTGTTTCAGTCTCAGGTGCTTCGTAGATGTGTGGAAGAAATTGTCTTCTCATACACATATCCTAGACTTGACATGGAGGTAAAAGAAAATTTATCAGTTGTATGTGTTTGCACTGGTAATAATGTACTAATGTCCAAGGTTGTTCTCACTCCTAACCAACTTTATATCCATGCCAGGTATCAAAGCACATGAACCATTTACTAAAAGCTCCCTTTTGTATACATCCAAAGACAGGTAAAAAGTCTGCGTTTAATTGCTGTATTAGCTTGTAATGTGATAATAAGGTGGCATGCTCTTATGCTCAAGAGAGAGGGTGGCATGTCCTTTTGAAACCTCCAGATTCTAGAACATGCATTCACTTAAATACCTTGACATTGTTCATTTAGTTTTGTTCTAACAACTGCAGGAATAATGTTTGTCACACAATGCACCCTATTGCTGACAGTTGACTTTCTTTTTCTAGGTCGTGTTTGTGTTCCAATTGACCCTAGTAACTGTGATGATTTTGACCCTGCAGCTGTTCCGACTCTATCACAGGTATGGTCCATAAAGCCTAGCATGAAAATAGTACACTTATACAGCTTTTAGGAGCTGATTTGCTAAAACAAGTACACTTATACAGCTTTTAGGAGAGCTCAATGCTACTGGTTTTCAGACAGATTCTGAAAATAGTAAGTGATTGTAACTATGCTCCCCTTGTGATTTGTGTAAAAACTTATTATTTCGTAATTGAATAAATAAAGTCGTTCTAGTACCAACATGCAGCCTTGTCTAACAGGCTAACATGCCCTCTTTTGACAATCCTATTGAGTTTCAGATTGGGAAAGAACGTCCCTTGGGAAATCCATCAGGTTTTTTAGAACTTCCTTCCTGCACCCATTGCTGAAAGCATGCAAGGTATGGACTCTTTCCTATTTCATTTCGGTGGCAATGCCGGCATCCATATGCATGCATATATGTGAATAACTGAGACACTGCAAAATATCTTCAGAGCTGAAATAATTGAGACACTGCAATTCCTTTATCATGTATCTTATTAGGAATTAACTGACATTTCCTGAGGCATAAGTCGGAATCTTTCTCTGCCATGTAATTTTGCAGGAGGAACTGGAAAGTGCATATAATGCGAAGCTTCATCAGTCAAAGAATTCCTTGAACTGGTAAAATGTACACGCATTGTTACCGTCCGGACGTCCCTGAGCATTCCAACTGTGGCATGGAATTGGTGCTAGGTGGATTATCCATGTGACGCTGACCTGTGTTGCATGCCTGGGATGCATTGTACCATCAGTTTGAAGTTGCATCCACGAATTTGACCTGTTCCGGTGCAGGAATTGCATCTTAAATTAGGCTTCAGTTACTCCAAAGGGGAAATGAATGTAGTACTGGTGCTGGAATTGCTACCATTAGGTTTCAGATATTCATTGGGGAAATGAATGTTGCCGACGGTGGCAAGATAATCGTGCACCTTAGGATTCATGTTAACTTGGAACGAGTCCGAGTAGATGCTTTGTGGTATTTTTACCTTTTAGATTTGTTTATTTGGTCGAAGGGAACCCTCAAATGGATGGAGTCATGGAAAAATGCTTAGGTCGCTGGGGCTGCTTGGTTCCCCGACGGGGTACTGCCTCACCTTGCTTGCTGCGCTTGAACGCTCAGCTAGCCCAGATGGTTCAAGAGAATCTCGCCTACAGTAAAGCATTCGCCTACAGAGCCGAGCGATGGAACCAATCAGCCGCCTTTGCAACCAACTCGCCCTCCCTCAATATTGGGCTAATCGCACCTCGAAGCAAAACCAAAAACGTGACAAAATTGAGTGTTGCAAAAACCGCAGAGCATGGAGTTGACAAGAATCCGAATAGACTGAGTGAAAAAAGGATGGTCCAAGTCAAAGCATCTTCTATTAATGAATGAGGTTCTGCTAATTACAGCGCTGCACATATTAGCTACTAACTGTCACAACGAAACCTCTATGTACACGGTATTCACAATATTTACATGCTATAAACTGCTACTGTTTCCAAGAGAGCTCACCAGAATGGACACCACCTGTGAAACAAACAGTGAGTAACGTACGGTCACAAAAGAACGGGGCAGCTGCAATAAAAGAGTTAGTAAAGAATAGATTCATACCCGACATAGTTTTGGCACAAATTTTCATGTGACATCGCTTGGAGTATGAGCTTCTGAACCTGAACCTTCACTGAGAGACCAGGTTGCGCATCCCGGGCATCTCCTGAAGCCAAGTGCTCACTACCATGTTGGGTCGAGCTACCTGCTCCAGCCAAAGCAGACCCAGAAGAGAAGTCACGCCCTGTTAGCTTGTCACTCATCCGTGCCATCACAGCTACAGCACGCTCATTCAAAACCTCGTTGGCATCACCAAGTTGATTGACAGCCTGCATGGACAATATGAGTGGTTACTCATCCAGGTACGTGGTAGGGTTTAGTGTAATCAGACCATGAGGATGCAGAAGAACAGGCAACCTGTAGCAGTTCCCTCTCACGTGCTCCTCGCTGAGGTTGCATGAGTTCTCGGTTAGCGACTGCTTCTTCACTACTGACAACCGTGTGAGCATGAGCATTACCATAGTTTGACACTTGAGGAACCTCATTGAAATTGAACAGACGCCAATTGATTAGCGGGTCATGTACAAATGCCTGGGGAGATCAAAAGCAAAATATTTAACAAAGAAATGCCTAATAAGCACGAGATCACCAAGCATGTAGGTAGATGGTACAAGAAACACACACAACGAAGAGCTGAAGGGGAAAAGACAAGTCATCTTCCTATTCTACACTACAAAATCAGACCTTTGTGGAAACATGGGGAGCATCAACTTAAAATATGGTACACACATGACAAATTAGTTTGCTACTTAAAATTTCTGCTAAACAAGGATATGAGAATTTATTTAGTGAGTGGCAACTTGCTTTATCTAATGAAGCTCTTGATTTCTGATTGAATCCAGCCTTAAGAAAACTAACTCCTAAACATTATTTATTTTTTACTTTTCAGAATTTGTACTGGGGATAAAAAAAACTCTGCATCTGAAGTGAACAAACTAAATATTTGTCCAAGATAGATGCTATACGCTATGCAATAACATCATACAGAAAATTAGGTGATCATCTCACCTCCATCATGGCCATAACGCTGTCTCTGTTTGTGCGAAGGACTTGCATCACATTTTCACAAGTTGTTCGGAATGTACCCTCAATTCCACTAACTTCCATAGCTTTCACGAGCATTCTAGTCAAACGGAATGGTACCTATACCACATTGCAAACTGGTAAGGTACTGTCACAAACAAAAATGCAATGGCTAAGTCACAGTTAGGAGTACAAGCCATGAACACATTTCTAAATGTTGGGCGTGTCTCCAAGAAGGCAAGAATATACTTCAACCACTAATTTCTCTTATAGTACTCTGAATATAAAATCTCAAGCATGGACCGCTGATAAGAAAGCACTTTCGAATCAAATGGTGCAAATTTTGTGTAATGCAATCTACACACTGGTATATTAATTTGTGCTCAAAGTTTATAAAGTTTGAATGTTCAAACACCTACACACCTTATAAAAGAAATCGAGGGAATAATTAAGGTATAATGGACACAGCAAGATTACTTACTTTTTCAGGGAACTTTTCTCGATTCATGGAAGCCTCAAAGCAATCTCCAAAGTCAATGTGCAATATTTTTCCACTGTAGCAAAAAGAACAATCTTATTACAGAACTGCATAATACATACACTAAAGGAAGAATAGTTCTGAAGATGTACCTATAGCGATCTAACATAAGATTACTTGGATGCCGATCTCCTAAACCAAGCAGATACCCAACCTGAAAATTACCTTTTTCAGCATCTTAAAGTAATGAAGATTCCATTTCAAATGTCAGGATAAGAAAGTAACTCATACCATGCTCATAACAGCCAAGCTTCTAGCGTAGTTTGTGCGGCGCTCAAGCCATACTTCCGAAGTTCGACTCTTCAGCCACAGAACCTGCAACAGTTTATTTATATAGAATGATGCTACAATGTCGTAGCACCAATTGAAGAAAAGTTGGTCCAACATCGGTTGAGGTGGTTTGGTCATGTCCAAAGGAGACCTCCGGAGGCACCAGTGCATTGTGGAGTTTTAGCCCAAGTTTTTCATGTGAGGAGAGGTAGAGGTAGACCGAAATTGACGTGGGGGGAGGCAATAAAGAGAGATCTAAAAAGTTGGGATATACCTAGAGATCTATGTTTGGATAGAAATGCATGGAGAGCAGCCATTGACGTGCCTGAACCGTGACTAGGGTCTCTTGTTGGGTTTCAACTCTAGCCTACCCCAACTTGTTTGGGACTAAGAGGCTTGGTTGTTGTTGTTGTTGTTGTTGATGCTACAATGTCGTAAATATAAAGGGCATACTCATTGAGAGAAGATACAGCACAATACCTTCGCAAGGTCATTTCCTTCAGTATTTTGCAAAGCATGCTGAAACACTTCCACCTTCGCAATGAGGGGTAAGTGATCATAATCGGGTGCAAAAGCCAACATAAGTCTGTGCTCCTGATTCAAGAAAATCTGGAGAGGAAACAAACAGTATCCCTGAATAAAAGAAAGCAAATACATATAGCTATGAAACAAGATATTACAGCAGACAAACCTTCCTGGCATCTCTATATTCACGGATCAGAGCATGAAGTGTGTCACAGTTTGGAACCCATCCAATTAAACCACTGTTAGGCGACAAAGGTATAACAGCATATCTTTGGATCGATAAATCCTTCTCTGATGTTTTCCTTGAGTTCTCTAGGAGAGTATTCACCAGACCAAAAAGCTAAATGGAGACAAAAGAAAATTAGATATTGTACAAGAACAAAATTACACAAAAAAAAAAGTAAAACAAGAGGTACCATTTATGCTATTTCCACTATCAAGAAAAAAGCATTGAAACTAGTAAATTCTTCTCAAGTGATAGCTGAATGCCCAAGGGGCTCCAGTTTTCAGAATCACAGTTGGGGCAAGACTGCTATTTATGCATAGATCATACTTCAGCCATGACTAGCTGCCAGTGCAATTTTTCACCTAGTTTCAGAATGAGCATCACATTTATAAAAATTATATAAGGCCCATTTGATGTTTTTTTAGTGGACACTTGAACTTTGTCAAAGATTTTGCATTTATGGTGTCCCTAAGCCTATTTTGGTCTCAAATAAAAAAGCCAGATCAATACTGCTGAGGCATAAAATAACTGCTCAAATGTAAAGCCTCAGCTGCACTAAGATTTATTTTCTTTTAGAAAAAGAGGAGCTGGGCCTACTGTGTAGTGTTGTGAGTGTGTGTGGTGTTTTGGTGTTGAGTCCTTACACCCGTCTTCCTCTTAATATAAAGATGCACAGATCTGCATTTTTCGAGAAAAAAAAGGACCTGGGCTATCACAATTTTATGGGCGCACTACACAAAGATACGAGTGCTAATCAAGTCTATATTATATTAAAGAAAGGACCATTTAAATCAGTGTAAAAAAAGGATATGCCATCAAAATACAGACCTGCATTACGCGTTCATCTTGCCGCAAATCTTCATGGCCTTTAAGCAAGAATGCATAATCATTGCCATCACTTCCATGAATTGTCAGTTTTCTTGGTCTTTGCTTGGATGTTATAACAATCAATTGGGGAACAAAATACTCAATCGTCACAAGTGGTGAATCTGGAAGTAAAATGTCAATCTAAATATTAGAATTCTATGAAGCAGAATCAAAATCCAGGGTTCTGAGAATGCAAAGATGTAAGAAATGCGGTAAAGGTACCCGAACAACAGAGCTAAATTAGATATTCTAATCAGTAACTGGCTAACCTGCAGCATAAGTTCCTGGCACAGCAAGTTCCAATTTTCGACATTTGAGTAGCTCAGGCGAAACAGACTGAAAGAAAGATTAAATACTTGATCAGTGAAGACATGGTAAAAACACTGCTTTCTCATAAGACAAAAAATAATATGCTTACATGCAAATCGAGAGTTGTAAGACTTGGAAGCTGTTTGTCGATTCTTCTGAAAACATGGTAATACAAATCCCAGGCCTAAAGAATATGGTTATCATCTTTAGATGCATTATCAACAAAATACAATGCAAGCTATCAAAATTGTAAGTTTTTATGTACCTTAGTTAGCTCAGCATCCTCTCCTGTAGCCCGATATTTCAAACAGCATTCATGAGCTTCCAGTAATTCATGTCCATAAGCCTGAACATGTTCATAATAAACATTAGTTACAAATGTGTTGTTGAATAAATCCATTTCCAAATATGAAATTAAGCCTTGCTACTTCAATGAGATGCAGCATGACCTACTGTTACAAAATCAAAACAGATTGAGCAGCTAACATATACCAAATATATATTTTCATGAAGTACTACCCAAACAGTATGGTGGTTAGGGCAGAGAACTGGATAAGCAATGAAACATTTAAACTAGAGCTCATAATTTTCATGAAAACAATACCTGAATGAGCACATAATTTTCATGAAAACAATACCTGAATGAATGCATTTTCTTTGATTGTTTCAGGCCCCCTCTCAAGCATTGCATGCAATGGCTCAAGTACAGCAAGCATTCCTTCAATATTGTGCTCACCAAAATACATCCTGCTAGCTTCCTCAAGAGCCTCATGCCACATTTCATGCCACAAAATTGCTACCCGTATCAGTTCCTTTGATACAAGTTGTGCCTGGTGGAACAAAGTAGAATTAGAATGATACACATCTATCCTTAGAAGATCCACAACTAATGATGCAGACCTGGTCAACAAGACCTCCACTGTGCTGGCGGATCTTATCAACGACCTCCTGTGCTGCACGTTGTCTCAATATACTTATTGATTTGCAGGCAACCAAGAGAGGATACATCAAAGCCTGATTAAGATGGTTCAAAGAGGAGAATTAGAAGGTAAAACAAGTCCCTGTTGGGTGTCAGCCAGTTAACAGACATACTGGTTATAACCGGTAGCCACAGTTTCATTGCTACGATAAAATATATAAATCTGTTTGAAAATAAGCTCCAGGGCACTGAAAAATTCGTTAAAATATGGGGAAGAACAAAGAGAAAATGAAGAAAACAATTGTGATCAAGCAATAACAAAGAATAGAAAAGGAAAAGGAAAAAGGTGAAACATGAAAAGCTAATAACTTCATAGCCGTGCACAACACGCAAATGAACAAAGAATGTTAAAATAATTTTTAATTTTGTTCCAAAACGAGGATTTCTGGTTGTTTCTCTAGATTGCTAGATATGGAAGCTTATTTTGCACCTTTTTCCATAGTTAAACTGAAAATGTTACTTCAGTACAGCACTACGGTTGATGTAGTGATGTACAACCATAGTAAATTTCATAAATAGACTGCATATACAATAATAAAAGCACACAGTCGCAGTAGAAGTAGCTAACTCGAAGACGATAATACATACCTGTGGATGCCCCTTTCCAATTCGAACTAGCAAAGATTGTATCAGTTCTCTAACTACTCTATTGTTTGAATGAATCCTTGCAATTATCTGGGGCAACACAACCAGCCACATCTCAATCTTGACAAGTGAAAAGCCATTCTGCAACGCTGTTTGAACTTCTGAAGTAGCCCCATGGTTGAACCAAAGAGTTAACAGACGAAGGATATCCTACACAGACAATTAAACAAAACTCAACTTCAAAAGCCCAATAAGGCAATAACATCTAACCAGAATTGAATTAATAAAGAAAGCATTAGGGAATGTTATTTTCTCTGTAGTCAAATACAGCAGGCAGGGTGTTTATAGGCCACGAAAGTTGCAACATCAGCTGGTTAGCAGTTGATGGTTTAAATCTGTATCAGCCAATGCTCTTCCAAGTTATACCATCATCAGACTTAAAAAGTGTTCATATTTGCAAAATTTAACTGGAAAACAATGTAGTGGAGGAGTAGCAATAATGTATGTGTCGCTGCATTTATCACTGAAAAACACATAAAATTAGTTTCTACAATGCTTGAATTATTATTCAACATAATGAGGCAGTAACTCAAGAGAATTGTTAGCAGCTAAACCAGCCCATGAAAACTGGACTATCTGGTGTGCTGAACTCAGATCAAGAATCGGCTGGCTGCACGACGGTGATGCTAACACAGCCCTCTTTCACACTCATGCACGCCATAGGAAGAGGAAAAATTTCATATCAAAATTAATTTCTGAAGATCAACTGCTCACTAGTCATGAGGACAAAGCTACTGAAATTTACATGTTCTATGACAAACTCCTGGGTACGTATGAGCGGAGAGAAACCTCTATCAACTTAGATAATTTGGAGCTTCAGCAACACGATCTATCCGATCTTGAGTTGCCCTTTGGTGAAGAGGAAGTGTGGAACGCTATCAAACAGCTCCCCTCTGACAAAGCACCAGGATCCGATGGCTAAACTGGCCGATTTTATAAAACATGTTGGTCAATCATCAAGATCATCAAGTCAGATCTGATGGCAGCCCTTGTAGCAGTACATGGTGGAAATTTTAGGAATTTGCGACTCCTCAACACAGCCCTGGTGACTCTTTTGCCAAAGAAAGAGGATGCGGTGCTGGTCAAGGATTTTCAGCCTATTATCCTCATTCACAGCTTTGCCAAACTGGTTACTAAATTAATTGCTAATCGTTTGGCTAGCAAACTGGGGGATATGGTGTCCGCTAATTAGAGTGCGTTTATTAAGGGCCGTTGTATTCATGACAACTTCATCCTAGCCCAACAGACGGCTAATTCCTAAATCAGCAGAAGCAGCCCCGGATACTCTAGAAGCTGGACATATTGAAGGCCTTTGACTCGGTGTCATGGTCTTTTCTTTTCGAGATCCTACAAAGAAGGGGCTTTGGCCCTAAATGCCGAGAGTTGATTTGCGGTATTCTTGGTTCCTCATCTACCCAGATACTCCTTAATAGCATCCCAGGAGATGTGCTCTTTCATCGACGTGGACTGAGGCAAGGTGACCCCTTATCATCTACTCCCTCCATATTGAAAAAGTTGACGTTTTGGACAAGGTTTGGGTCAAACATTGGGAATATAAATCATAAATAACTTTTAAATTATTGAGTTTAGAGATGTAAAAATCATATAAATAAATTTGTCTTAAAAAGTACTTTCATAAAAATATACATATACCACTTTCCAATAAATATTTTTAAAGAAAACAAGTGGTCAAAGTGATGTTTTGGAGACCGTGTCGCTGTCTGAAACGTCAAGTTTTACAATATGGAGGGAGTATGCTCTTTATATTGGTCATGGACGTTCTAAACTGCATGGTAGAAAAGGCCAGCAACGGTCTATTACAACCGCTGGCTACCCGGAATATTCATCACTGTGTATCTCTATATGCGGATGATGTTGTGTTGTTCCTTTGCCCGGTTGCCTCAGATCTGCATTTGGTTGAAGACATACTACATCTCTTTGGGTCAGCTACAGGGCTCAGGAAAAACATCCAGAAAAGCAGTGCATTGCCGATTCAGTGCTCTGAAGATGATATGGCAGTGGTACAGGCACATCTCCCTTGCGTGGTTCAGCAATTTCCTTGCAAGTACCTCGGGCTCCCTCTCTCCATCAAGAAACTGACCCAAAATCAAATCCAACCACTCACTGACAAAATTGCAAATCAGCTCCCAGGGTGGAAGGCTGATTTATTAAACCGAGCGGGGAGGACCACTCTGGTTCAACATGTGATCACTGCTATGATGATCTATGTTTCTACAGCCCTGGATCTTCCCCCTTGGTGTTTAAAGGCCATTGACAAGATTCGTCGAAATTTTCTATGGCGAGGAAGGAAGGAGGCTAACGGGGGCCACTGTCTACTAGCATGGCCCAAGGTCAGTAGGCCAAAGGAGCTCGGAGGGCTAGGTATCCTGGACCTGCAGCATTTTGGATGGGCTCTCGGAGTACGTTGGTTGTGGCTAGGCAAAACAGAACTAGAAAGGCCATGGAGTGCTCTCCCGGTTCCTGTTCATAGCTGTACCAGGCTCTTTTTGCCATTGCTGTGCAGTCAGAAGTTGGTAATGGGGCAAACACAAAGTTCTGGACAGACAGATGGTTGAATGGTTGTTCCATTGAGATCCTGGCACCTCACCTATTTGCCTGTGTTCCCAAGAGAGTGAACAGGCGCACTGTCCAGGAGGCCTTGATAAATAACAGATGGTTGGAGGACATCCAGGGCCATCATTCGGTCGTAGTCCTTTCTGAATTTTTGGATATTTGGGACCTAATGCAAGAGGTGGATCTGCAACCGGATGTTGATATTCATAAATCGCGTTTTGACATCTCGGCTCAGTTTTCTACCAAATCAGCTTATGAAGCCCTCTTCAATGGGTCCACCTACTTTTAGCAGAGCAATTTGATATGGGGAACTTGGGCTCCGAGAAAGTGCAAATTTTTCCTATGGCTGGTTGCTCATAACCGGTGCTGGACAGCGGACAGACTCGCACGTCAGGGCCTTTCTCATCCAGAACACTGTCCTCTTTGTGAGCAAGAGGACGGAACAATCAATCACCTTATAACAGCATGTGTGTTTGCCCGGCAGTTTTGGCATCGGTTATTGTGTAGGGTGGGCCTTTAGGAACTCACTCCTACATTGGACAATGTTGATTTTTACTCTTGGCGGCAGCAGGGATGCGATAGAATTAGCACAGTTAACAACGTGGTTTCAGTACATTGGTTGTGTTGGGAGCATGGACCATTTTGAAACGATGTCGTGTTCAATAGGATTGCTCCAAGGGTGGACAGAGCCCTCCTACTTGCCCAGGAGGAAGCTGACCTCTAGATGCTTGCAGGTGCAAAGGACCTAAGTGCATTGGTCGCTTCCAGACTCCCTGAATAGGCTGACGATTGGGTACACTGCTGGTCCTAGTGTGTGGGCACATCAAGAGTGTTTTGGTGCGTGTGTGCGCACGCTTGAGTTTGTGTTTGTTTGCGTGAGTTGTATGGCTATTTTGGCCTTTCTTTTCTTCTATTAAAGCAGTGATATGCAGCTCTCCTGCATATTTGAGAAAAACTCGGACCATCTGGTTTTAGGCTCCAACCGATAGAATCACAATTACCACTAGTTTTTTAACCGTCCAAACCCTGATTCTCTTTTTCCATCCCTAATCTCTGTTCTCTTTGTCTCGACGGCGACTTGAGGTGTTCCAGGTGTCCTTAACTGTTACTCTTTCTAAGCATTTGTTTACTGAATTCTACCAAATCAACTAATGGTTCCATGTGGCAGATCTTACTTCCATTGTATGCTTGGAGACATGGACATATTAAACACTTCAAAGAAAAGAGTAAAAAGCAACAAACAAAGCAAACTATTACGTACAATAAATGTCTGCATGAAGATGAATCCTACCATTAAAAGGGTGAGACAAAAGCATGTCAACGCTGGTCAATTTTGAGTTCAAAAAAGAACCTTTGGTCACAATAAAGCTTGCAGAACAAAACTAAGAAAACAGAAGATTCACCTGTAAGCTATCATCAACCCCTTTCGTAGTAGATGCACAAGCAATAGAATAGAAATACCCAGTTACTGCTGCAACAACATATTTTCCAGCAATATCTGGTCGACCTCGGAAAGTATAGCGTGACATGACTTCTGTGTTGAACAAAGCCCATATGTGCCAGGCCTTCCCCCAGTCCTTTGCACTTAGTGTGGCATTATTGTAAGAAATCAAAATTTCTGGAGAGAAAAAATACAAATATTGTTTCAAATAAAAGGTTAAAGGTGCAAAGCGAGAAAACTGACATTGTTGGTACCTTGAATGGAATCATCATCTAATGCAGGTGATAGTGCCTTCTTCCAGCTACCAAGTGTCAAATAAACACGAGCAATGAGTGGCACTCCAGCATTTGACATAGAGCAATGGTTTGCTGATGTTCCAGGAAAATTGCCCAAGGTGGTAGCAAGCTGCACAGACAACTCCTATCCCCCAAAGAAAAAAGTATGATGTACATTGTACAACACTTAAATGTGCATTGCAATGTACCATCAAAATACATGGACAAAAACAAACTTACTTGCAATTTAGAAAATGCATCCCTCCTTTTAAGCTCATCGCCAACTGCATACTGGTATTTTAGATAAGCCAGGGCTACTTGTGGATGTGCATGATATAGTGTCAATTCAGGAGACGATTCAGGATCAAACTGCAAGTGGCATCAGAAATTAATTTTGTTATAGAGAGTTAAACATGCATATTCCAATTATCGATGACTGCTAAGGACCTAACATACCTGTAAAAGTTTGACTAACGTAGATCTAGCCTGACTAATACGACCATTCTTCCAGCAAAGTTTAGCAAATTTTATCCAGGTGTCTCTGTCTTCGTTAGGAGGAAGAACCAACTCCCTGACTGCAAGTAGGGCTTGCCACACCTGAAATATTTTCCGAAGTCAATGCAGACAGTAAATGAAGCACAGATCAGAACTCAATAGCAGAAACACAATATCAACCTCCACATTCCGTTTTGTTCCTTTAATGCGTTCATTCCACATATTGCGAATAAGTTCCCTCCGTCCTTCAGCAATGGGGCTTTCCACAGGAAGAGTGCAGTAATCAATCACCTAATTGACAAACCACTCATTTTGTTAGCAAAACAGCAACTTTATTCAGAATGTACCTGAGAGAACAAGAAAAATACCTCTTCCAGTTCGGATAGTTGTTGAACACGCACCATGTTATTATACGCACGCTCATAGCTCTCAAGTACCTGACAAGTATTGTCGCATATAGAGAATATACAATTATGATACAAATAATGAATTTCAGAAGTGAACTGGTAGCACCTTAAAGCAATAACATCTTATTGCATCAGTAGGAATACACAGAACAGGTAAGCAGAATAATTAAATCTAGATACAGCAGATGCCAGCTAATTGTAGCTATAACTCATTACAGAAGTGTGAAGGCAGATACTGCAACCAAACACAGTCTCCTACAATGGAAGGGGGCTATGCAGGTAAACCAAACAACACCTCATTGCATGCAGTTATACAGCCTAAGGCTATGCTGCATAGGGTGTAATGCAGGCTTATCATAGTGCAGGCAACCAATCATGCCCTCTGTCCGCTTGGCTCCTGTACAAAATTTCAAATTGTTTTATTCCCAACTATGTATACTGGATCAATCGACCGTGTAATGAAATGCTTCATTTTCGTAATCAAGGGTGTTTGGGAGTAGGCCATTCGGACTCTGTACTTTTCTGTTTCTTAACGAAATGACATGCAGCTCCCCTGCGTTGTTGGAGAAAAAAATGAAATGCTTCCTTTTGTTTCTCCCTGTACAAGTTGGTTTCTAAGTTCAGCTTTGTGGTGTAATAGATGGCATCATACCCCATGTCAGAAAAAAAAATTAAGATATTTTCATGATCGGTTTTCATGCATCTTTGTATCGATAGTTATGTCAATATTGGATACTTCAAAGTGATGAAAATAATCATGAAATTCTAATCGTTTTGTAACATAGGATGTCAGCAATCATGCTGTAAAATTTGAACTTAAAAAAAAAAAGCAAAAGCGCAACTTGTACAAGGAGAAACAACAAAATTTCATTATAGGGAAAACTGGGCCCACTTAATAGTTTGGAGGAGTTAAACGGGTCCAAAAATTGACAGGGGGCAAGTGAAAAAAACAAACAGTTGGGGTTAATAAATGAACTTTTCCGGCTGTCCATATTATAAGGTGTTAGGAATTGTGATTGTATTACCAGGCCAACCCTAGGAGGGTGGCAATATTATTGTCTTACATGGGCCTCATGGGCCTAACACTTGCACACTCCAACACCCCCCGCAGTCTGAACTACCGGCGCAGCGGAGTTTCAAGACTGAGCACGAAAAGAAGTACAACGCAACTCACACGAGCCCCCCACAGACTCAACTAGGAACTGGTGATGTTGAGGCTGGAGCGAAACTCGGAGAACGTCGAAGATGGGAGGCCCTTGGTGAAGATGTCAGCGAACTGGGAGGTGGTCGGGACGTGGAGAACCCGAACATCACCGATGGCCACCCGATTGCGGACAAAGTGGAGGTCGATCTCCACATGCTTGATCCGCTGGTGCTGAACGGGGTTGGTGGAGAGGTACACGGCACTGATGTTGTCGCAGTAGACCAACGTGCTCCGGGTCAAGGGACTGTGGAGCTCACTAAGGAGCTGCGGGAGCCAGGAGGCCTCAGCCACGCCGTTAGCAACAGCGTGGTACTCCGCCTCGGCACTGGAGCGGGAGACCACGGGCTGGCGCTTGGACGACCAGGACACCAGGTTGCCGCCGAGGAAGACAGCATAGCCGGAGGTGGACCGCCGAGTGTCCGGACACCCGGCCCAATCAGCGTCGGTGTAGACGACGAGCTCGGTGGAGGCAGACTGGTGGAGAAGAAGGCCGTAGTCGACGGTGCTTCGGAGGTAGCGAAGGAGGCGCTTGAGAGCCGTAAGATGAGGCTCACGCGGATCATGCATATGTAAGCAAATCTGCTGAACTGCATAGGTGATGTCCGGGCGGGTGAAAGTGAGGTACTGTAGTGCCCCTGCAAGACTCCTGTATGCAGTAGGGTCAGCGACTGCAGGGCCCTCGATCTCTGACAGCTTGGCCTGAGTGTCAACTGGGGTGGAGCATGGCTTGCAGTTAGTCATCCCAGCTCGCTCCAGGATATCCAGAGTGTACTGCTGCTGGTGGAGAAAAAGACCCCCTGTCCGAGGCTCAACAGTAATCCCGAGAAAGTGATGGAGTACACCAAGATCCTTCATCGCGAACTCCTGCTGAAGGGAGGTGACGATCCGCTGCAGCAGTGTCGGGCTGGAAGCTGTGAGCACAATGTCATCAACATAGAGAAGCAGATAGGCAGTCGCCCCGCCGTGGTGATATATGAACAAAGAAGTATCGGACTTCGCCTCCACAAAGCCCAGGGTGAACAGATAGGCAGCAAAACGAGAGTACCACGCCCGGGGGGCCTGCTTGAGGCCGTAAAGAGACTTGTTGAGGCGACACACCAGATTAGGCCTGGAGTCCACGAAACCCGCAGGCTGACTGCAGTAGACGGTCTCATCAGCAAGTGTCCCATGAAGAAAGGCATTCTTGACATCCAGCTGATTGACATCCAGCTGATGCACGGGCCAGGATCGTGAGAGAGCCAACGAGAGGACGGTGCGGACAGTAGCAGGCTTCACCACTGGACTGAAAGTCTCATCATAATCAACTCCAGGCCGCTGAGTGAAACCCCTGAGAACCCAGCGAGCCTTGTACCGCTCGAGAGAACCATCGGCCCGTCGCTTGTGCGTCCAGATCCACTTCCCGGTGACAACATTGGAGCCAGGTGGACGGGGTACCAGATCCCAGGTCTGGTTGGCGAGAAGAGCCGCGTACTCCTCTTCCATTGCGCCTCGCCAGTGGGGGTCGGCCAAGGCGGCACGCACGGAAGAGGGTACCGGAGAGACCCCCGTGGCGCCGGTCGTCGAGGTGAGAGCTCGAGGCCGTAGTACCCCCGCCGCATGCCGCGTCACCATGGGGTGAACATGACGCGGGTGGCGGTGAAGGAGCGGCGGGTGATAAACAGGCCGCTCACCCCGAGCAGCCTGGGGTGGAGGCGATGGCGGGGGCATAGGCGTCGACGGCGGAGAGGCGGCG
The DNA here is from genome assembly GCA_009763385.1 of Coix lacryma-jobi var. lacryma-jobi. NCBI lineage: Eukaryota > Viridiplantae > Streptophyta > Magnoliopsida > Poales > Poaceae > Coix > Coix lacryma-jobi. The sequence continues at coordinate 44,438,176 of CM019826.1, forward strand.
ACGGGAGAACCCGGCGGCAAGGACGGCGACACGTCCCGCACTGGCGGCGCCAAGGCCGCGGCAGGAGACCGAGGGGGCCGACGACGACGACGCGGCCCGCACCGGTGGCGGCGAGGCCGCCCGCGCACGCCGCTGGTAGACACGCACCGGCTGGGCGTAGCGTGCAGGAGGCGCCGAGGACACAGGACCCGCGTCAGGCGCAGGATCCGGCGTAGTGGACGGTACCACCGGACCGGCGCTAGGCACAGGGTCCGGCGGAGCGCCCGAGGACGGCGAGCCGGGGTACGAGACCGGCGGGGGACGTGGTGGGGTGGTACCTGCAGGATAAAACAATAAAGGTGGCGGGACCACCGCGTCAGTGGGAAAAAGGTCGGGGGTGGGAGGTGTAGGGGTGGATGGAGTAGAGGTGGTGGTGGAGAAAGGGAAGTCGGTCTCGTCGAACACGTGTCGGGAGATGAGTACGCGACGAGAGGAGAGGTCAAAGCAACGGTACCCCTTGTGATCCGGGGAGTACCCGAGGAAGACACACCGAGTCGACCGGAGAGCCAGCTTGTGAGGAGCAGTGGTAGTGGTGTCAGGGTAACACGCACACCCGAAGACACAGAGGTGGTCGTAGCGAGGAGGGGTACCGAAAAGGGCGTGGTGAGGAGTGGGAGCGGGACAGGCAGCGGAAGGTAAACGGTTGAGGAGATAGGTGGAGGTGTGAAGACCCTCGGCCCAGAAGCGGGCAGGAAGAGGCGCCTGCAAGAGGAGGATGCGGATGGTGTCGTTGGTGGTGCGAATCATGCGCTCAGCCTTGCCGTTCTGGGAGGAGGTATAGGGGCACGACATGCGCAACTGCACGCCGTGAGAGAGGAAGAAAGCACGAGACGTGGAGTTATCGAACTCGCGCCCGTTGTCACACTGAATGGCCTTGATGGTGAGGCCAAACTGGGTGGACACCCAGGCAAAGAAGTGAAGAAGCGTGGAGAAAGTATCAGACTTGGCGCGAATGGGAAAAGTCCAGGAATAGTGAGAGAAATCATCCACCAACACAAGATAGTATTTATAACCAGAAAGACTCATGACAGGAGATGTCCATAGGTCACAGTGTACAAGATCAAAAATGTGGGTCGCATGTGAAGAAGAGGTAGGAAAAGGAAGGCGAACATGTCGACCCAACTGACACGCGTGACATAAATGCTCATCGTGAGCCCGAGTACATGGTATGTCGGAACTACGACTAAGCTGCATCAAAATGTCTCGGCCGGGATGTCCAAGACGACGGTGCCAGGTAGTGGAGGAAGTCGAGGTGGCGAAAGCAGCTGACGAAGTGGAAGACGAGGACGGAGGAAGGCGAAGCGTGTAAAGGGGTCCCGAGCTGTCACATCGGAGGAATGGACGCCGAGAGACCAAATCCTTCACAGTAAGACCAGAAGAGTCAAATTCAACAGAACAAGAGTTGTCAGCTGTAAAACGATGAATGGAAAGAAGGTTATGAACCATAGACGGGGCAACTAAGACATCAGGAAGATGAAAGGAGCCATGGGTGCCGGCAGCGCCCACAGAGGTGACAGGAATACAGGACCCATTTGCGACCATGATGGACGAGGGATGGGAAGGAGGAGGGTGAACAAAAGAGAGTATACCAGGGTCAGGAGTGGTATGGAACATGGCCCCTGAGTCGGCGATCCAGTCCTGGCTGACTGGAGGCGTGAGGGTCATGGTGCCGAAGGAGCGAGCCAAGGCCGTCGGGTCCCAACCGACAGGCCCAGGCGTCCCAGCAGGTGGAGTCCAAGGCGACGAAACCGGAGGGGCAGCCATCGCTGGCGCAGTCCACGGTGCCGGGAACGGAGCCGTGCCCGTGAGCATGGCCACCGGAGCACGGGGCTCACCACCAGCCGCTTGATAGGGCCACATGGAGATGCGCCCTGACCACGGGTTGTGGAAGGATGGCCAGGGTGCACCCCGAGGAGGTGCTGGGGTGGCCGGAGCAGTCCCACGACCAGACCCTGCACCACGTCCCCCCCACCCACGTCGACGGCGACCGCCACGGCCCCACCCCCACCCCCGCTCGGCCCGGGGGGAGGAGGACCAAGAAGGGACGACGCGGGTGGAGCGGTCGAGCGTGGCGGAGTAGTCGCAGCAAGGGCGGTCAAGGAGGACGAAGAGCCCGGCGTCGAGTGAGACCCAGACTGGACGCCCTGAGTGAGCTCCTCCATGACAAGGTCGTCACGGACCTGCAGGAAGGAGGGAAAGGGCCGCTACCGGGTGATCCATGTCCGCAGGTGGCTGTAGCGGTCACTGAGGCCGCAGAGGACTTGGAGGACCAGGATCCGGTCGTCAACGGGGCAGCCAAGGTCACCCAGAGAGTCGGCGAGGCCCTTCATGCGGCGGCAGAACTCACCCATGGAGAGGTCCCCCTGAACGAACGTGCGGAAGCTCGCATCGAGGTGCAGGGCCCGGGCCTCGGCATTGCCCAGAAACTGCCCCTCGAGAGCCACCCACGCGTGCCGAGCGCCAGGAGTGTTGCGGACCAGATCTTGAAGGTCGAGGGAGATGGTGCCGACGATCCAGGAGAGGACGATGCTATCGAGCCTCAGCCACGCAGGAGTCTGGGCCGCAGTTGGAGTGTCGTGGAGGACGTGGTCGTCGAGAGCGTAACGACGAAGGGTGAGGAGGACCAGGTCCCGCCAACGACCATAGGAAGGCGACTCCGGCTCCAGGACGACGGTAACCAAGCTGCGGATGTTCTGGACACCTCCCGCCTGGATGTGAAGTTGTGCCCGAGAGGGTCGGCTGGATTGTGCCAAAGGATCGCCGTAGCCAGCGGACGATGAGCCGCAGTCGAGCCGGAAGATGTGGCGCTCACGTCGTGATGAACAGGGAAGACGAGGAGCTGCTCCGCCTCGGCGATACGGCGGGCCAAGGCATCAGCAGCGTCGCGCTCACGCTCCCAGGCAAGTGCTGCAGCCTGGACACGTGCCTGCCCCGCCGCAGCTGCAGCCCGCGCCGCGTCGAGGGCGGCTGCGAGGTTCGCATCCGCAGTCCCCAGTTGCCCTCCCTGCTGGCCATAGTGCAGGGGCAGCCGCAGACTCGAGGGAGGTGGAGGCGGCGGTGGGAACGGCTGATGAGCCACGCCTCCCGCGCCAGGGAGAGGCGCGCCGGGAACGCCACCGCCAGGCAGTACGACGAGCTCGGCGAGGGAGGGGAAGAGGGCCGCGCTGCCCGCGCCAGGAAGGGAAGCTTGGCCGCTGGGCGCGCCGGGGAAGAGGGCCGCGCCGTCGCCGCCGGACGCGCCAGGGAAGAGGGCCGCGCCGTGGCCGCCGGGCGCGTCGGGGAAGAGGGCTGCGCCGCCCGCGCCGGGAGGGATCCCCCCCCCCCCCCCCGCCCGCGCCGGCAGGGGGGTCGCCGGGTTCGGCGCTGCCTGGGCCGCCTGTGCCCGAGCCGCCCGCGGCGGCGGCAGCACCTGCGCCCGTGCTGGTGCCTTCGCCAGCGTGAAGGACTGCAGCAGCATGACGGGAGGCCGCAATGCGCGCCCAGGAGTTGGGATGGGGAAGGGGAGGGAAGTTTTGGAAGTATTGGGGAAGGGAGGGGAAGTCCTCGCCGCCGGCCATGGAGGCAGCGGCGGCACCGGCGGCTGGAAGGGAGGCGGCACCATGTTAGGAATTGCGATTGTATTACCAGGCCAACCCTAGGAGGGTGGCAATATTATTGTCTTACATAGGCCTCATGGGCCTAACACTTGCACACTCCAACATAAGGTACATTGCAGGTGAACATTAGGAATTGCACTATAACACATTCATACCGATTGCTTCAGATAGCATCATAAGATCGTCCAATTGGGGGGACAAAATGTAACGGCAAATTTAATAAAATGCTGCACTATATAGTACCACAGATAGATCGTACCAGTGCTGCAAGTTCTGTAGCTAAACACCGCCGAGCTCGCTCAACAAATATCCGGGCTTCATCATACTGTCAAAGAAAACATAAAGTTATATCAATAAAAGTAAAATCAAATAACGAAAACAATACAATCACACAAAGCAAGGGGCAATTACCTTTTTGGAACGAACTGAAAGAACTGCCCGGAAGAAAGCACCATTACTGCTTCCATCACCACTAGCTGTTGTGTTACCCAACATACGGAGCTTATTTTCATCCCCATCATCCAGGCGAGAAACATATTCTGCCATATGGTCCCACTCACCCATATGCCAAGCAGCATTTGCAGCCTATGAAAATAAAAAGAAGTTCAAAGAAATTAGATTACCATTTGCCATCTACAACAAAATGGGTAATCAGAGGTATCCACAACCATCGGAGCCATTTCCAGTCGAGCAGATGGTTCTGCAGCAGTCCATTGCTCTCTGCACAACGCACTTAAATCTTCCCACCGAGCCAAAGCCGCTAGACACCTCATTCGACCTAAAATATGCATGAATTTTACTTAGTAACCATTATCTTTGAAGGAACCAAAAGACAGCAAACAGGATTGTGTACTACCTAATGTAGCATCCAAGTTTTGTAAAGGACCAGGTGCTTGAGATGATTTTACAGTGTATGCTTTAAGGGCCTCATCCCAACGGTGCAATTTTTCATACCTGCATTACACAAAATTTAGGAAAGATCATGAATTGGTAATGGTATTGGAAGCACCATGTTTCTGGAAGAAACTAAATAGAAGAGCAATAAATCTATACCATGATTCTTTCAACAGAACTTCCAAATTCTGCTGTGAGTAAGTCAGTATGCCAATAGCTGCCTGAAAAAATAGTGGCAGGTGTCAGCAAACTAAGATATTTTTTTTAACCTAGCACATGACATTAGAACCAACCTCATGCTGGTGTAGTTGATTGTTAATATGAATAAGGGATTCAACCACCGTAACAGGATTTGCACCCATCTTCTTAGTGCACACAGCATCAAATTCCATTTCTTTATAATGTAGGGCTTTCGCAAATGCTCGACACTGACAGATAGTTTGAATGAGTATCATGTGATCGAAAAAAAAATGCCAAACTACACAAACAGCAGAAGCAAAACTCACCTTCTCAGCAAGTGCACCAAGCAGCCTTGTATCAATAGGAAGCGGTTTCTCATCATGTTCCATAAACTCTGCCTACTTACAAAATGGAAATATTTAATAAAAGAAATGAATGTCAAATGAACTATATAAGTTAAACACAAGATCAACTTACTAAGTTCAGCAGTGTAGCAAGAATTTCAGGAGGAATGTTTTGAGATGAGAAGGCAGTCTTGAGACTTCTCACTAGTTGTTCCTGGGAAGATTCACTCATTTGGGCCCAGCAACTTGCAAAACCCGCAGCAAACAACTCGCGACCAACAGAAGGCTGGACAATTTGTGTCAGAAAATACTCATAAGATGAGTGACATATATCTAAAGAACTACTTCACCTGTAGCTGAGCTAGCCTTGCACAAGTGCGTAAAGCTGGAGATGGTGACTCTTTGAGAAGTGCAATACTGAAATGTCTCATCCATTCAGCCCAGTCTTCCCTAGTACTCCTCTGCGAAGCCTCACCGGCACTCCGCAACCGGACATCATTGACCTGGAGCAACCAAAAGACTTAATTCTAAAAGTACCAACAGAGATAGAGGTTACACGTATTGCATAGCTACATGTCAGACATGATATGAAGAAAAATCAAAACAGAACATTGATTTATATCTAGAATAGCTTATATTCGTCATGGCATTCCAGAGATCTTTTTGCAACTATTTGTTTACTGGGAGTGGGTAAAACAACTTCCTACTTATGCACAGCATACTTTTATCATCACAAATGAACATCAGGAATCTTGTGTGTGGTCCAAGCTCTTCAAATATTATGTCATCATATACTAAAAGGCTGTGTCCTGGGAATATGGTTATGTCAAAGCCCAAGCAAGAGGTAGAACTATGTGCCTTTTCCTAATACCAAAATCACTGTGATACCATTTTAGAATCCATTAAAACATTGTTATAAGCAGTATAGAAAAGTACCATTTTAGAGCTCGTCAAGGCATAATACAAGATGTAGGGTACAAGAGAGGAAATGTATAATGAGTGAAAGGCTAACTGGCTAAGCATATTACTTGATGACTTCTTCCTTGTCGCTGTGTTTCATCAGCTATCTCAGAAGGTGTACCATCAAAATCATCAAGGGGGTCACTAATGACATCAGGTGGACATTGTGTGTACTTTTGTACAGACAAGTTTTCAGTGATGAGTAGCTCTCGCCTCAGTAACCGATTTTCAATCTCATCCCATTTTCTGTACTGAAATGACAAGCATAATTAGACAAACATCCAAAATGGTATAAGCATGAAATTTAAGATTTCAGAGGGTAAGTGAGTAGTGTGTATCTGCTCTCCTCTTTGTACTATATTCCTCTTCTCAACGAAATGATATCCAGCTCTTGTGTGTTCGAGAAAGAAAAAAAGAAGATAAGATACCCGTAAATGGTGCTTCACAAGAATTTTGTGTATTGATGGTATGAAGATAGTAAAGTCTTCTCCAAGGGCATGTGCGAGGCAGCAAAGCGCTTCTGCAGCATCTTTCCGCAGATCATCATTGTTGCTAATCATAGGAAGATATAAAAGAAAGTTTAGCTAACAACAACAATTGTGTGTGTGTGTGTGGGTGGGTGGGTGGGTGGAGGGGGGAGGGGAGCCAAAAGAAAACACAGCAAATGAAGTATTGTCATAATGAAAAATAAGCTAATCAAGCAAACTTCTTGTAGACAAGCCTCAACATTGTACTTGCTCCATTTATTTATTTTTATAAGGTGTATTGCGCTTTCAAGAAGTCTTTCAAAGTATGCTTTGACAATTACAATATGCTATCAATTACTACAAAACAAATGTCTTACTAAAAGACATGCAACATTGAAGACATGTGACATAAGAATCTGTTGGTGCATCCCTTGTGTGCTAAACATGAATACATTTTGAGTATTGATTGATAGTAAAAGTTTACAATGCTTGACATCTCCGAATAACAAGTAATTGATTGAGAGTCTTTTACTTTTGAGTAATTGATTGATGGTCAAAGTTTACCACTAATGCAAAATATACTGAGGACTTCTAGTGTAAGCTGAAAAACCAATATAGTACTGGACTAAATCTAACAGATAGTCGTTAACTCATTGTCAATACTCTAAGCAACAAGAATCAACGCACCATGACCATGATAAGTAACTTTCTGTTTTTCAAAAGACAGGCACCATACAGAATAAGGAAAGGGTACTTAGTAAAAAATCTTACCCATCTAAGACAAGCTTCAGATGATGCACTAAAGCCGAAACATGAGTACCAACCTGTTCGTGATACATAAAATACACACAATGCGCATTAGTCATTAGATACAAAAACCTAATGTTTTAATATTTTGGTTAAAATTACATAATTAGATTGACTAATATCAAGCCAATAATAGCATCAACCAACCTGAACCTTAGGTATAAGATTAGTCAAAGTAACAATAGCACGCCGTCTGATATCAACCAGCTCCACTTTAAATAAACGAACAAGCACTGGAGCAACCAAGTGCATGTGCTCATCCAAATTTCCTAAATGTCACCATTCAATTCAACACAAGTTATAATCAAAATAACATCCATTGTGAACACGAAACTAAGTGAGAAATGGGAACACACCGCCAAAAACTTCAAGTGTGTGTAATATGTCAGGAACATAGTAATAATCATTGCAACGTTCAGCGTCACCTAAGACTTGGATACAACTCGGTAGAATGTCAAGTAAATACATTCTGAACTCATCATTTAAAGCTAAGCATAGTTGCTCAACAAGGTGAAGAACCTGAAGAGAGAGAAAAATAGTTAAGAAAACTATAAAACCATGGTATGAAATACAAGGATCAGAAAAGGTAAACCTTCAGCAAGTAATATAATAGAGTGTATGCCAAAAGGTTACTATGCTGATTATCCATGCACAGGAAACCTTAAAAGAAAGAAGCAAGAGGACGATGGGTGTTCTTCTCAATGTTAAGAATTAATAATCACTCTAGAAAGAAAAAGGCAAGATAAAGTGAATATGCAAACTGAAACAGGGGTTCCAGCCTAATAATCATCCTGCTTCCTCACTAGTGACCTAGTAATGGTTTCCAGATATGATGATACTGAGCACCAGGCTTATTGAATACTCACTCATACAAGGCATACTTTGGTTAGGCCTGACCGCCAGAGGACTAAGGAGCTTATAGAATCAAGAGGATAGAAGAGATATTAAAAGGAGAAAGATCACTAGAACATTAACTAAGAATGTGAAAATTAAAGGAGATATGAAGAAGCTCATGGATCATTTTCAAGTTTTTCTTAGGGTCCAGGATATATATATATAAAAGTAAAATTAACTATCTACCCACCATTGCAGCGATGACCATGTTAAAGATAACTATGTTCTTCCACAAGATACCAATGTCAATTGTTAAGATGAGATACTGTGCACTATGATCGAATCTACAAAAGGCCATACACTATGATGGAATCTACAAAAGGTCATACACTATGATGGAATCTACAAAAGGCCATAGTTTGGCAGACATGCTTATCCTAGCTTAGATGATGGCATGGTCCAAATAGATAGGCCCACTGCAAGGGTCTACAAAATGCTTGAAGATAATAGAACAAAAGACAGAACGAAAGTCGAGCACAATTACCGGTGAACCCTGTGGACCCTGTATGGTCCGATTTGGAGCAGCCAAGCTAAATGAGGAAGTCCACAGCTCAGAGATGAGGGAAAGTATTTCTTGTAAATATTTCCGGATGTGCTGAAAATAGGTAACTTCAATAAAATATGCCAGACATTAACTGCAACAGAAAGAATCTAACAACAATTTGCATCAACAAAAAAAAACAGGTTACCTGCCGGACAATAGATATCAATGTTCCAAGCTTCCAGGTTATGAACTCTTTTAAACCACCATCCTCGCACATGCGAACAGCACGGAATAGCTCAGGGAGAACCTTTAGAAGCAAAAGACAAAATTTCAGAAATTTATGTGCACTTATCCTATCTCTTCCTAGGAAACACGGGCATGCCCAGTTGTATTACATCCAACCAATTATAACTGAAAGCTTAAAACTACAAAGATTTAATCAACTCAACCACCACAATTTCTAAAAAATAATGTCTGGACATACTAGGCACAGCCATTTGAAATTCCATGTTGAGTCATCAAAAATAGAAAGAAACACCAAAGCCTGAACATTTTATAAGAAACTGTATCACAATTGCTTAAGTGAATTCTAGCATGATGTCAAAAATTCAGCATTCTTAAGAGAAGCAGCCTAACTTTTATTTCATGTGGCATATTAAAACAGTTAGAGATGTGTATATATTGTAGTGTATTGCTTTTTCCCTTTGGGACAAGGGTCCTTTTGCATATTGCACATGTAACCTGTGTAACCTGTACATAGGGCTTTTGCCCTCTCTCATGTATGGATAAGCAGTATTCCTAACATGGTATCCAAAGCCTGGTTGCGATAGGGTTGGCCGCCGGCTTCTTCCTGCCGCGCCGCCATCTCTTCCCTCCGACGGCCGCCGGCTTCTTCCTGCCGCGCCGTCGCTGTCTGTTTCCTCCACCCTTCCTCTGAGCGGGCGCAGCTTCCGGGGACCCGTCCCAGCGGGACCAGTAGGCAGTGTAGCACCCGAGCTCCGGCCGGTGCTCTGCCTTCCCGCCCCCTCGCGCCGGAGTCGGCGGCACCGAGGACCGCCTGCGCACAGCTTCTCCTTGGCCTCCTCGAGCGGGCGGACGCGGACCGCGGGTGCGGGCGACCTCGCGCGGGCGGACGCGGACCGGAGTGCGGCCCTCGGCTGTGCCTCGCGGTCCAGAGCAGGTGAGGGCGCACGGCTGCGTCGTCTTCTCGCGCGGGCGGAGGGCGCGAGCGCGAGGCTTTCCGCGGTTGCACGCGAGGCTTTCCGCGGCTGCGCGGGTCTGCTGCTGCGGCCCTCTCTCTGCTGCGCGGGTCGCGCGGGGCCTTGCCTCCTCTGCTGCGCGGGCGGACGCGCCTCTGCTGCCTGGTTCCTTCCTCTGCTGTCTGCCTCAATTCTCAAAAAAAAAAAAAAGGAATGACATCTTTGGTTCCTTCTTCCTCTAGTGGGGGTGCCCAAGTCCCACGATGTCCAGTGGTCTTCAATGGCACCAACTATCGTGATTGGGTTCCTCATATGAGGTGGCATATGCGTGGTCTTCGTCTGTGGGAGTTTCTTAGTGGTGAGCTGCCGTGTCCAGTAATGCCTGCTCCTCCAGTTCAGCCAGTGATCCCCACAGGAGCTTCAGCGGCTGAGCAAAAGAAGTTACGAGAAGATTATGATGATGATTTTGCCTCTTATACATCTCACTTTAGAGCCTATCACGCATGGTTGGATGAAGATGCTCGTGCTGGTGCCGTTCTTGTTGCTAGCATGGATGAGCGTCTAGTTGCTGATGTTGTGCCACTAGATCATGCTTCTCAGATGTGGACTTTTCTTCGTCAGCGCTATGAGCCCTCCGGTCAATCCACATATATTGCTGCTTTACGCCAAGAGCAATTGTTACAGCAGGGTGACAGTTCAGTTGAGGAGTTCTTTCGTCAGTTATCTGCAGTTTGGCGAGAGCTGGACACTCTTGGTCCTCAGCTGTCTCCAGCCACTTGTGATTCCTGTAGGAAACAACAAAGTCATCTTGAGCTTCGTCGCACCTATGACTTCTTGACTCGACTTCGTCCTGAGTTTGAGCCTCTTCGTGCTCAGTTGCTGGCTCGTGAGCCATGTGTGTCCTTGATGGAGGCTCTTGCTGTTGTCCGTAATGAGGAGACTCGTCTTCGTTCTGCTGGCCTACTTCAGACTCAGACTCCCTCCTCAGTCTTGGCTGCTAGATCTGTATCTTCTGGAGTGCTTGGACCTGCTCCTAAGGGGTCTGGGGCTCGCAGCTCGAGTGGTCTTCATTGTGATTATTGTGATAAAGATGGACATGATGAGACTCACTGTTATAAGAAGCGGCAGGCTCAGTCTCGTCGAGGTGGGCGTACCGGTAGTGCGACTACTGGTGGTGCGACTACTGGTGGTGGCTCAAACTGATACACAAGAGATACTCATGTTGCTTCGTCGCCTTGCCACCTCTGTACCTACTGGAGCTGCTGGTTTTGCTACTCCAGCTCCTGCACCTACTGGAGCTGTTGGTTCTGTTACTACTGCCTCTGCACTATCTGCTGCCTCTTCTCAGTCTTCCATTGAGAGACCACCGTCTACTTCAGGTATCTTGCCATGGATTCTTGACTCTGGTGCTTCTTTTCATATGACACCGGATTGCACTCGTCTTTCTTCCATTTGTCCCTCTCCTATTCCTCTTATTGTTCAAACTGCTGATGGCTCGCCTCTGTCGGTTGTTGGTTCTGGAACTCTTTCATCCTCTTCTTTTCATGTTCCCAGTGTCTCTTATGTTCCTAACTTGACCATGCAACTTATTTCTGCTGGGCAACTTACTGATCATGGTTGTCGTGTTATTCTTGATTCTGATTCTTGTCGTGTTCAGGATCTCAGCACGGGTCTTCTGGTTGGTACTGGCCCTCGCCGCCGTGACTCTCAGCGTCTTTGGGAACTTGACTGGCTTCGTCTTCCTTCCGCTGCCTCCGCCAGCCTTGTGGGCTCTGCTTCTTCGCCATCAGCTACTTCCTCTTTTGCTCAGTGGCACCATCGATTAGGACATTTATGTGGTTCTCGATTGTCCACTCTTGTTCGTCGTGGTCTTTTGGGAAATGTCTCTGGTGATGTTTCTTTAGATCAGTGTCAGGGCTGTAAGCTTGGCAAACAGCTCCAGCTTCCATATCCCTCTAGTGGGTCAGTGTCCCAGCGTCCTTTTGATCTTGTTCACTCTGATGTATGGGGTCCTGCACCTTTTGTTTCGAAAGGAGGTCACCAATATTATGTCATATTTATAGATGATTTCTCACGTTTTACATGGGTGTATTTCATGAAACATCGTAATGAGGTGTTATCCATATATCAGACATTTGCTCGTATGATTCGCACTCAGTTTGACACTCCTATTCGTGTTTTTCGTGCTGATTCTGCTGGAGAGTACCTTTCGAGTGCACTTCGTCAGTTTCTTTCTGACCAGGGTACACTCTCTCAGTTTTCTTGCCCAGGTGCGCATGCCCAAAATGGTGTTGCTGAGCGCAAACATCGCCACCTTCTAGAGACTGCTCGTGCTCTTATGATTGCGTCCTCTGTTCCACCTCATTTTTGGGCTGATGCTATTTCTACTGCCACCTATTTAACCAATATTCAGCCCTCATCTGCCCTGCAAGGGGGCATCCCCTACGAGCGCCTCTATGGACAGCCACCAGATTACTCTAGTCTTCGTCTTTTTGGGTGTTTGTGTTATGTTCTTCTTGCTCCTCGTGAACGCACTAAACTGACGTCTCAATCTGTTGAGTGTGTTTTCCTAGGCTATAGTGCTGAACACAAGGGCTATCGTTGCTGGGATCCAACTGCTCGTCGTATGCGGATTTCTCGGGATGTTACTTTTGATGAGTCTCGTCCTTTTTATCCTCGACCATCTTCTGATGTTTCCTCTCATGCCATTGTTGAGCCTCTTTCCTTCTTGACTTTTCCAGATACACCTATCTCTCCTGTTCTTTTTCCTCCACCACCTCCACCTCCTCCTCCACGATCTCCACCTCCTCCATCATCTTCACCTCCTCCACCATCTTCTTCGCTGCCCTCTGAGCCACCTTCACAGGTCCCTCTTCGGTCCATTTATGCTTCCAAACCCCCTATTGTTCACACCTACCATCGTCGCCTTCATGACCCTTCCCCTCCTGCTGAGTTAGCTTCTGATGAAACATCTTTGGTTGATGTTTCTTCCTCCCAACCATCCTTGCGTTATAATCTTCGTGATCGAGGATCCCTCAAACTTGTTGATCGGTATGGTTTTGTTGGCACCGTTCTTTCTGAGCCACACACATATCAGGATGCCATTTCTCATCCAAAATGGCTGCATGCCATGGCTGAGGAGATTGCTGCCCTTGAGCGCACTTCTACTTGGATATTGTTCCTCTTTCTCCTCATGCTCGTCCCATCACATGCAAATGGGTTTATAAGACTAAGACTCGTTCTGATGGCTCTCTTGAGCGTTATAAGACTCGTCTTGTTGCTCGTGGTTTTCAACAGGAGTATGGTCGTGACTATGATGAGACTTTTGCTCCTGTGGCTCACATGACCACTGTTCGTACTCTTCTTGCTGTGGCCTCTGTTCGTTCTTGGTCTATTTCCCAACTTGATGTCAAAAATGCCTTTCTTAATGGTGAACTCTGTGAGGAGGTTTACATGCGGCCGCCTCCTGGGTATCTTGTTCCCGATGGCATGGTTTGTCGTCTTCGTCGCTCTCTTTATGGTTTGAAACAGGCTCCTCGTGCTTGGTTTCAGCGCTTTGCCTCTGTGATCATTGCTGCTGGTTTTTCTCCGAGTGCTCATGACCCTGCCTTGTTTATTCACACCTCATCTCGTGGTCGCACTCTTCTTCTCCTTTATGTTGATGATATGATCATTACTGGTGATGATTCTGAATTTATTGCCTTTGTTAAGGCTCGTCTTAGTGAGCAATTTCTCATGTCTGATCTTGGTCCTCTTCGTTATTTTCTTGGGATTGAGGTCTCTTCCACCTCTGATGGTATTTACCTATCCCAAGAAAAGTACATTCATGATCTTCTTGCTCGTTCTTCCCTCACTGATCATCGCACTGTTGAAACTCCCATTGAGCTTAATCTTCATCTTCGTGCCACTGATGGTGAACCTCTTCCTGATCCCACTCGGTATCGCTATCTTGTTGGGAGTCTTGTCTATTTGGGGGTGACTCGTCCTGATATCTCTTATGCTATTCACATTCTCAGTCAATTTGTTTCTGCTCCCACTCGCATCCACTATAGTCATCTTCTTCGTGTCTTGCGTTATCTTCGTGGCACCATCACACGTCGTCTGTTCTTTCCGCGCTCTAGCTCCTTTCAGCTCCAAGCATATTCTGATGCCACTTGGGCTAGTGACTCATCTGATCGTCGCTCGCTTTCTGCCTATTGTATTTTTCTTGGTGGTTCTCTCGTTGCTTGGAAGACTAAGAAACAGACAGCGGTTTCTCGTTCCAGTGCAGAGGCGGAGTTGCGAGCTATGGCACTTGCGACTGCAGAGGTTACTTGGCTTCGCTGGTTGCTTGCGGATTTTGGTGTCTCAGTTACCGTGCCCACTCCTCTTCTGTCTGACAGTACTGGTGCTATCAGCATTGCTCGTGATCCGGTGAAGCATGAGCTCACAAAACATATTGGCGTTGATGCATATTACACTTGGGCTCAGGTGCAGGATGCAGTTATTGCCCTTCACTATGTGCCCTCAGAGCTTCAGTTGGCTGATTTCTTCACCAAAGCCCAGACGCGAGCCCAACATCGCTTTCTTCTTTCCAAACTCAGTTTTCATGATCCACCCTGAGTTTGAGGGGGGCTGTTAGAGATGTGTATATATTGTAGTGTATTGCTTTTTCCCTTTGGGACAAGGGTCCTTTTGCATATTGTACATGTAACCTGTGTAACCTGTACATAGGGCTTTTGCCCTCTCTCATGTATGGATAAGCAGTATTCCTAACAAAAACTTATAGTAACAAATCATACAGAAAAGATGTATTGATAGCGCAAGGTTTGAAGATGCTTCTCCACATTATTCTTCCTGCGACATTTATTATTGGACAGTGGAAAATAAAATATCGTGGAAACATCAATACTTTTAGAATAACATACAATCATGGATTAGTCACAGGGATCAAAATACAAATACTTCAAGCATGCAACAAGCGCTTGATAGCCCAGATCAGTTATGATACCAGGCCTGAAGGTCATCAATGTCTATATTAGTTAAATTTAGCATAACTGAAGCTGAAACATGTGGCTTGCTGTCAGTTAGACTACATGGAGCATATCTGAATTTTAGATCCTACTGTGGTCAACGCAAGACATACAGGCACTAAATAAATGAAATAAACAAATCTATAGAACAGCATAGGGATGACAGTAGAGCAAAACAAATTGGGAGGCTCTCACCTTTGGTAAGTATGGAACACAGCCAAGGCCCATTGACTAGATGCCAATTTATCATAGAGAAAAATAATAAATAAAGTGATTAAATTGTTGAAGAACAAAAGTTGTTGAGGAAAATAGCTATTTAAAATAGAAAATTAGAAGTATTACCTTAAAAATAAAGATAAGGGAGCCAACAACCATTTGGTGATAACTTGAAAGAGAAGGATCTCGAAGAATTCGCATGAGGGAACTAATTGCAACCTAGCAAAATGGGAATAAGCTGAAATAGGGTAACAATACCTGAATCTCAGATGTCTAATGAAGGAACATAAAACCATACTGTTGAATAATAGTCCTCGGATGCCGAAAAAGATGGCCAAAAGTCAGTCGGTAACTCTTCCATGGAAACAATATGCTGTGCAGTCTCGATTGTTGGCCGTAGGACCTCTCTATGTTGACCAGGTAGACTATGCTGATTTCGCTTGTGTGCATGAGGGTCCAATGCACCCATAATCCCTAAAACCTGAGAAAAAACATTGCCTTATTACTTGGCCAACAGTGTTATACGATTTTTAAAAACTTAAGCAGAAATTGAAACAAATACCTTCAGCACTTCTAGTCTAGTTGACCATTCCAATTCACCATTCAGCAACTTCAAGAGTAAGCCAAGCAATGGTGGATACTCGTTATAGGGGGCGATAACATAGCTGGTGAATCATCCATACAACAGAACATAAATCATGTTCAAGATGCGATAATACACTTAGGGCATGTTTGGATACACATAGGGTAACTAGCTGGAGCTAAAAAATAGCCCAAAATAGCTGGGTTAGCTAGCTACTTAGCTAACAACTAGCTGAAGACTTGGCTAATAAATTAGCCCACCTATTAGCCCTCTTGTTTGGATGCACTACAGCTAATTTTAGCTCGCTAGCAATTAGCCCTTGTTTCCAAACATGCCCTTAGTATAAAGTGGAAATAACTATAAAGGATTATCACACAGCTTTGCTCAATGTTCTTAGGAGTCGAACCATATGTTGGGTAGGAAAACATGTAATTTAGGAAAACTGCAGCAGACACGAAGAGAGAACATGTAAAAATGGCAGAAGCAAAGCACTAGAAGCAGTTCCTTGTCGTAGGAGGCCACAGCAACATTAAAGAGACGAACAAGATGACTGCAAAGTACTAGAAAAATATTCAGTGCAGGACATCGAAATAAAGTTGATGGTAAAAAAACATGACTTTGTAAAAAAACCTCTAGGAGAGTCAAAACTTATTAAGGTCATAACTATAGTTTTAGACCTCAGAATTCTGTACTTCCTCCAGTCACAAATGTTAACGTTTTGAACAACGCAAAAGTTTCCAAAGCCTACCTTTGACACTATTTTCTCTTAGAACATGTTCAAAAAATTTGACAAACTTACAGGATATTATGAAACTACTTTCCAAAACAAATCAATAAAGGCAATTTTCGTGATTCAAAACATTTTTTCAATGATATTGCAGTTAAAGTTTCAAAAGTTTGACTGAAGTCTTGTTCAAAACAGGAAGAATCTGTGACTGGAGGGCATGTGTAAAACATGATGAACATTTATAAGCTAAAAGTGGCAAGAAACTTCACAGACAAACAGGCACATACTAGTTGCGAAAATCTCACAACACAGTACAGAAACCTATGTCGGAATGTGAAATACATAATCAAGGAGGACACAAAATAGGGAACAAAGAAGAATATACCCTGTGCTTTGGATAATTTGTCCCAGAGTTGACACTGCCACTTCCCTTTTACTAACAGCACCTCCATCTAAAAGAGCATCCACAACTACAGGCATAAGCTCAGGAAGATATTGCCTCATAGCAAAGCCACCCTATAACGCAGAACATATTATTAAAAGCTGTGCGATTATGAGGACATAAACACCACAATGGAGGAACAGATGAAGACTAACCACTTTGGCCAGTTCTCCAACAGTGGCAAGCACTCCCGCAGCAAGAGCATTATTAGCATTTGGTCCTGTTCCTTCACACAATCTAGTCACTAGCGCCTAAAACAAAACCAATGTAAGAAGTCAAATCTACAAGATAAACACAAATACTGATTTCACTTCTTGCTAACCTTGTGAACTGGAGCAATGTAAGGAAGAATGAGCCGCGCACAGCTCCTAATTAAACAACCCAATAATCTAGCACTTTCCTCTCTACACTTGCTATCCATACTGCAAATGACAGACTTTCATAAGCAAAATGCTGGAGCAACATGGTGTAACTTTGGAAACCACATTTTTATCAAAAACATGAGTGGTTTAAACCTCTGGTCAAGATATATGAGCAACTGTATAAGATAGCGACGAAGGGCAGGCAGTACATATGCAGGATTCTTTTCAGACAATCGACCAGCAACAGAAATTGCCAATTCTCTGACATCATATTCCTAAGAATTCAAACAATAGACCATTTGTTAAAATTCTATGAGGGTCATTGAACATTAAAAATGTACTTGCTTATAAGCAATAAAAGAGAATAGGAAACAATATTAAAACAGTGCATGTCAAGTTTATATAAGTGTACTTCTTATTGATGAAATAACATGCAGCCCTCTGTCGTTTGTGAAAAAAATGTTTGTCCGACACATCATGGTTCCAAAGGCGACTAGGCATCCAGGCGGCGACTAGGAGACAAAGCGCTACTGTTCCCAAGGCAAGCTTGGCACGCCTGGACACCTAGGCAACGCCTTTAAAACAGGGGTTCACATTCACCTATGGACTTTGTAACCCATATCTTGTATATTGAAATAAAGTATATTGTACTTCCTCCATCCCAAATTGTAAGCCGTTTGACTTTTTTGACGTCAAGTTTGACCACTCGTCTTATTCAAAAAAATTATGCAAATATAGTCAAATTTAAGTCATTCTTGAAGAAGTTTTATTAATAAAGTAAGCCACAACAAAAAAAAAAGTGATATTTTGCACAAATTTTTAAATAAGACGAGTGGTCAAAGTTGAGCTCAAAAAAAGTCAAAGGACTTACAATTTGGGATGAGGGAAGTATCAAATTAAAATATATTGTAGTACCAGATTTCCCATGGAAGACATGCAAAATTGGAAGCATCTGCATGCAATTGAAAGTAACTACACATTATAGAATGAGCCATATTGAGAACCTTTCTCTGGTTCATCATTTCACAAGTCCCCTTGTGAAAAAATCATAAATTTACTACTTCCTCGTGGTGGGAGTTAGAATTTCAAACCCACTACTAACCACCAAAACATCAGAAGGAAATAAAGCAAACTACTACACGAAATGATGGAACAACATGATTGGTCAGGAAACATCCTAGTGTATTAGAAGTATACTAAAGGGATCCAATTGCTTCCATTTAGTTTGCACAACACCACCCCACCATATTTACTTTTATAAACAACAAAAAAGAAAGGGTGAATAGATGTTGCGTTGAAGCAGCAGGTAACAGCCCACCATATTTACTTTTATAAATAACAACAAAGAAAGGGTGTATAGATGTTGCGTTTTAGCAGCAGGTAACAGATCTAGCAGGCACCACATAGGATAAGCTGGTAACAGATCTAACAGGCCCGGTTAATGAGATAAACCTGCAGTTCAGTGTACCTCATCATTTAAGGCAACAAAAATTGAAGTCAAGATGTCAGCTTGGGCCAAGAAATCATCAAAAGCTGGATTTTGGTACAAAGCCTTGAAGACCGAACTTCTAACACCAACATCAGCATCAGCAACGGCAGCCATAAGAAGTTTCTCCACTATCTGTGGATGAAGGTAAGAAAGGGAACAGATATAATTATTATCATCAGCGCGCCTATGACAAAAGAACATAAAGTGCATGAGCATGACAAACAATAACCAAGTCTCAGCTTTTGAAGAATCTCATCTCAAGTACAACTAGTTCAAAACAAGGATTTGATGCACACCAGACCGACAAAATAACACTGATTACAACTCAGTTGTAAAGTATATACATAGCCATTTCCCATTTATGTTTGTAATAAATAGCTGAGCCTATCATGTCACTGTCTCCCCTCTCCTCTTTGCTCACATAATCCTCTTCCATACACTTCAACATATTCACATGTTCCACATGAGAAATTTAACTCGGTTAAAATAACTCCATTCGAGCGCAATTAAGATATTAAAGAAAGCATGCTGACAGGCTTAAAATAATCACATCTATTCAGATTCAGAGAAATTGGTAATAACTTCATGAGGGCACACAATGTGGTAAAAGGTTTGTTATTCCCATTTAATTCAAATAACTATTATAGTTAGTTTCCCATGACAAACGTAAGAAGATTAAACCAAGTTTATAAAATATTGTGTCTCATATTCTGTGTAAGCTATGCACTTCAAACCAAAGCATGTGTTAATTGACATAGCTGGATATTCCAATGCCTCTAATATACAGCTTAAACCACAAAGATTAGTTTGTAAGGAATGCCAAATTAGCACATTAACTAAAGTTGCATCAATGGTTCTGTTAAAAACTTAAAAATCCATCCATTTTTTTCTCAAATGATAGTCAATCCATGCTGTACAGCATAATAATGTACATCTAAGCCACATCAAAACATGGCTGCTAAAGGGCTACTAAATGACCCTTCACAATGACTAAAAGCACAACTTGTACTTTTTAAAAAAGGGCCAAGTAGAAGCTAAGTATCACTATTATTTACTTCTGCATAAATAAAAGTACAAACTGTTCCAATATTGTTCCATTATTTTCTACTAACAGTTTATAGCAACATAATGTTCATAAGCTCCTGTGAAACAATATAGCATGACGGGTTTGCAAGCACAAATACTCACATAAAAGGTTTGCAAGCACATGATAGAATTAGCCAAAAAAAGAGAAGTGTATGCAGTAACGCAGTACTGAGTTCAGATCTGATTTTTAACACACTGATACTGAAGTAGCATAGTCAATATTTCAATAAACTAACATCAGATAATTTATAAAACCCAACAAGGCATGCTTAACCATATGTTACCATCAAATGAGATTGATCTGCAGTTAGCTATACCCAAATGAATTTTTTTTACCCAACACTACCACTTATGCATTTAATTTAATTGCCCTTATAAAAAAATGAGAAATACTGTTAACACATAAGGCAAAGTAGTAATGCTTAAATACATGTTAAACTATAAATTTTCATACAGACCTCCTCTACAAGCCTGCGGCGCTTAGCTCCTCCAATACGATTTGTCCTATTTGAACCGAACTGTGAAGTTGAGGAAGAAGAAAGGGAGTGCGCAACTAATTTGCAACAACACAATGAGGCAGCTTTCCTGGTACTGCTATCTTCATCTTCCAAATAAAGTATGACACTCTCTCTAGCGAATTCCAGAAGTTCATGGCCCTGAAACAAATGCATATTTAAGTTTGAAAGACACTCCCATAAGTCAGCTTACTAGAGCATTTCAAACCTTAAAGTTGAAGTTTGCTAGAGTCCACAGTGCAAGTTGCACAAGAGCAGGGCTATTAGAGTCCACAAACTGTTGCAAACTGTTTGACCTGCTTGCTCGAGCAACAGAAGCACCTGGCCTTATTGATGACTTTGGTAGTGCTTGAGATATACAATCCAATAAACGCTCCTGTATTGTGGGTAGTAAAGACAGGATGCTGTACGGAAAAAATAGTCACATAACAGCCCTATAGTAGAGAATGAAACGAAAGGAACTAATTAACTAAAGCAAGGAAATCTTACCTTGTGCTAATAGCCTCAAGTGCATCTACAAGTTTATCAGAAAGACCAGCAAAAAACATAGCATCTAGCAGTCCGCTGCGAATATGAGGTTCCATTGCAGGACCCATAGCTTTTGCAAAGCTTCCTACACAAGAAATTGCCTCAAGTGATGGCCTTCCTCTGCGAGGAGCAATCTGCACATACAAGCTCCAATAAGCACAACAAATTTCAAGTAAACACATGAGTAGCATAGGGCTGCCAAAGCATACCGCATCTTGCAAATGTGAGGTAATTGCTGGTAAATAAGGCACAAGTTCAACACCCAGAGCCCCAGCCATCTCTCCAAGTGCAACAAAACCGCTAGCTCGCTCGTCTGGTGTACGTAGAACAAACAAGATATGATCCATGCAAATCTGGAAAAGATAACAATACTCATCAGGGAACAGCACAGTTTTAACATTCCTATCTTCTACTATGACACTGTTAAATGGGGAAAGGAAAACAACAGGACATGAACTGTGGTATTGAGAATAACCTTGAGGTAATTAGTGACAAATCTGTCACGCAGGAAGTGGGCAATTCGAGGAAGAAGTGATGTTATACTACGTCGAACAAGCTGATCTCGATGCTTTAAATAATCAAGGACAATATCAGCCACTTCTCTGTACCGAGACATCATAAACTCCCCCGTATTCCTAATATTATTTCGTGCAAAATTAGAGGGTCAGATATTGGACATTGTTTTCAGGACTAAATGATGTTGTCTTACTTCTTTCATGATACGCGATGTATCGCTGTTCACAAATTACATAATTAGACATGCATCTCATAATTAAAGAAATGCATAAGTGTGGAGAGGATCAAATAAGGATGAATTATTCTCAGAGTGATTACGAATATCATGGTATTTTTTTTCTAAGAACAAGAAAGGCATCCAACCAAACAGTAAGTCACCTCAACAATTCTCCAACAGCCAATAATGAGCCATGAATACTATGAACAGAAGCATTCCTGCCAAGTCCAACTTGTGCGGCTTCACACATGCGGTAATACCTGATAGAATCAACAAATTAAAACGTAAGACAGAAACCGCCAATTGTATAGCAGAAGTGAATTGGTAAGAGTGTGGAAATTGGTGTGTTTTGGACACAACAAAAAAAGGCCCTTAAAGCAGAGTTATTCATAACTGTTAGTCCCAAAAAAAAAGAACTGACCACGAAGAACCCCATACACATTAAACTTTTAAAGACTAAAATAAATAAATGTCAACAATACTCAACATGCTCTTAAATCTTGACCAATTAATTTATGAATTTAGACCAGTTGATTGGAACATGCTGGTTCAACCGTTCAAGAGACTGAGCTTGCAAAAGCTTTAGATAGAAAGGGTGGCAAGTATGGATCATATATGAGTTTGCATGTAACTTACATCTATTTTTTATCTAGTCAAGTCTGCAATTTTTACTAATGTGAACCATTTTCTTATACGAAATGAAACTTTTGTAATCAAAGTACAAATCAGTTGGGGAGCAAGCCATGAAAGTCATTAGTCTGATGAGGATGACTTTTTTGGCCTACCAGAGCTAGTTGCACAAGCATGGATTCATACCACACAACATTGGTGTCATTTATGGCAGCACTTTTTATAACAAAGTACTCCCTCCATTTATAAGTCATTCCAAAAATCTTGGAGAGTCAAAGCATTTCAAGTTTGACCAAAATTTATAGAGAGATACAAAATTTATGACATCAAATAAGTATACTATGAAAATATAGCTAATTAAGAATTCAATGATACTTAGTTGGTATCATAAATACTATTATCTTATTATATAAATTTGGCCAAACATGAAAAGCTTTGACTCTCCAAGATTCTTGGAATGTCTTATAATTTAGGATGGAGGAAGTACAAACAAATTTTTATTACAAGTGACTGTAGAAGCTACAAAGTCAAAAACACTCAAGTAACAACTCACCCATGTCTCAATAAAGCTCAAAGCAATTCTCAATGTTGGGGTGGTAACCCGAACGCAGGCTACCCGTTTCAACGCGGAAGCGTTTTCGACATTCGCGCTTACGGTCGAAAGCATTTGAGTGCGTCTCTTGAGGAGTTAAGGCAGCTTTCGAGCGAAAGCGTGCAAGAGCGTGACATTCTCGCACCGGTCTCGGTCGTACGCGCACTCAGAGCGGGTGCACGCTCGAGCGAATCATCTTTCGGGCGAATGCTTGTGGGCCAAGCGGTGCACTCATTCGAGCGAATGGGCACAAGGGCGAGTGTGTCCTCGCCCGAATGTTCATGGTGGGCTGATCATACGGCAGTTCTTTTGTTGTCGGCCGATAGCGCTTGTTTTCGCATGAGGACACTTTCGATACATACGGCAGCTTTCGAATGTCATTTCGCAGGTCAGTGGGGTTGAAGCTGGGAAAAGAGGGCCCACAAGTCGGAAGGGGGTGATCGCTTGGAGAGCAGCCCAGCGCCCGGGACCACCACGACGCTGAAGTACAGAGGTGCCCCTCGGGACTAAGGCAGGTGGACCCAGAAGAGTAGTTGAAAGGGGGCATTACAGTACTTGTATGTCAAGGGCGTCGAACCCTTGGGTAGCTGGACCTTAGCTACGTAGTTCGTAGCCGCGATCCGTCTTCTAGGGCGAGGTTATACCCCTCTGCTTCCTAGGCTTGAGAGCACGAGAGGAGGAGATAGATTGATTTGATACATAGCCCCTCTATTTATAGTCCTGGGAAGACTTAGCCCTCAAGTAATCTAATTAGCTGGACCTTAGCTACGTAGTTCGTAGCCGCGATCCGTCTTCTAGGGCGAGGTTATACCCCTCTGCTTCCTAGGCTTGAGAGCATGAGAGGAGGAGATAGATTGATTTGATAATATCTTTTGCTTAGATTGAAAGGATACATAGCCCCTCTATTTATAGTCCTGGGAAGACTTAGGCCTCAAGTAATCTAATCAAACCCTAATCTAATCTAATCCGACGGCGGCGGCGGCGCGCTATAGTACCGCGTGAACAGTACCCGCGACGCTACAGTACTCGCGGGTACTGTTCATGTGGGCCTGCTTTGGGCCCAACGGCCCCACATGACATCTCTCCCCCCTTCGGAGCAGCTCGCCCATGAGCTGCCGGAGACCTACTTGACGCGACCTAGGTTTAAGCCTTTTACATCTCGGCTTACCTTTATTATTTAAAACGAAAATATGAAATAAAGTTGGAATGCAACTATGGTCTACGGGATCCCATGGAAACAACCCATCCGTTGGCATTATGTGGACCGAAGACCCGAGAATGTAGCAGCTCACGTGTACAACGGGGTTGTCCAGCAATACCAAGGTGGAAGCCAGAACATATGAGATGGTATGCATTGCGTTGGTCGTTCGCTGTGTCGGGAAGCACCATACTCAGACTTCGTCTTCAATTGGAGCCGGACGATGGATAGGTGAGCCCGAGTGGTTGAACGTGCAGGCTGCAATTTGCTGCTGCAGCGGGCTGAGCAGCACACGCATCTTTCGTCGGACAAGGAACCCTCGTCCTGCTGCTTGTAAGCGCACCGCTGCCTGCTCCTCCGATGATGGTCGCGTGATGGCCTTGGAGATAGCAGTCAGATGTTTCTCCACACGGAGAGACTGCAGGCGCCGGCATGCCAGGAGGCCACGTGTTGCTGCCTGTAGGCGTACAGCCGCCTGACTTCTGCGATCCGATCTCTCTATTTGAAGGAGCACTGCTGCTAGGCAATCCAGCACCTTAGAGATGTGATGTAGCACCGCGGCTGAAGAAGCCACCGCAGCTGAATAAGCCATCGTAGTTGAATAAGCCATGGGATTTGGATTGAACCGAAGCAAGCCGATGCCAGATGTCAAGGGTGTCGAACCCTTGGGTAGCTGGACCTTAGCTACGTAGTTCGTAGCCGCGATCTGTCTTCTAGGGCGAGGTTATACCCCTCTGCTTCCTAGACTTGAGAGCACGAGAGGAGGAGATAGATTGATTTGATAATATCTTTTGCTTAGATTGAAAGGATACATAGCCCCTCTATTTATAGTCCTGGGAAGACTTAGCCCTCAAGTAATCTAATCAAACCCTAATCTAATCTAATCCGACGGCGGCGGCGGCGCGCTACAGTACCACGTGAACAGTACCCGCAACGCTACAGTACTCGCGGGTACTGTTCATGTGGGCCTGCTTTGGGTCCAACGGCCCCACATGACATTGTAACAGAGAGTGGTTGGAAGGGCATTCCGTACTTGTAAACAGGCTGTGATTAATATAAATAGGCCGCACCCTCTTACAGAGAGGGGGGCCAAGAGGATGTTCATTTACTTTTGTAAGTCTACCTTTCGCTTTCCTTCGTGTTTACGACTGTTCGAGCGACGACCTGTTGTTCTAGGGTTTCGGTCCTAAAACAACATTGGCGCCCACCGTAGTTGTTGCCCGAACTTATCATGGCACCAAGGAAGGCGTGCCAAGAGGATTACTGTTCATTCTTCTTGTTCTACTGTTCATTTACTTTCGTAAGTCTACCTTTTGCTTTCCTTCGTGTTTACGACTGTTCGAGTGACAACCTGTTGTTCTAGGGTTTCGGCCCTAGAACAACATTGGCGCCCACCATGGTTGGTGCCCGAACTTATCATGGCACCAAGGAAGGCGTCAAAGACGGTAGATCCCCAAGAAACCGAAAGGGTGGCTGCTGCGTCAACAAGCGCTCCTGGCACAGTCGCGACAGCCGCTCTAACAGCCACACTTCCACCAAATATCAACATCCCAAATCCCACAGCTTTCGCCCGTACGGTCCCGCCTAGAACCCAGTTAACGGCGGGGGCGTCCACAAGCCAGGATATGCCCCGTTACTCCAGCAACCTTTCGAAAGAGAGGAAACGCGGACAGGCATGTCCGAAACGCGACTGACGAAGACGAGGACGACGACAATGAAGTTACCAGGCACGCTCGCGCACTCAAGACGTTGGGTGACTACCAAGAAGTGATACAAAGGCTACAGCAGCAGAGGGATCAGCTACAGCAGCAGATCGCAGCCAGAACAAGGGCAGAACAAACACAGAACGTCATTCGTCAGGCGGAGGCACAAAGAAGGCGGTTGGCAAGAGAAGTGCAGGAACTGCAAAGAGCCGACGGTGTCCCCTTCCATAGGATTCCGGAGAATATAGTCATTCTGCAGCATGAACCGCATGTAGCATTCGATAATGCCATTGACAAAACTTCCCCGCTTTCGAAAGAGTTGCAAGTGCACCCTTGGCCACTCAATTACAAGCCCTGAATCCCTACTTCAGGTGGTGACAACCAGACATTGGCGAAATCTCTCATTCTGGCAGTCGAGGACGTAGCACACGATTGGTACACGTCTCTCAAGCCATTGTCTATCTACTCGTGGGCTTAGTTGAAAGTAGAACTGCTCACGACATTTCAAGGTTTCAGAGCGGATGTCAAGACAACCCGCGATCTCATGAATTGCACACAGCAGGATGATGAGCCGGTCTCTGAGTACCTTAGGTGTTTCATCCAGCTGAAAGCTCAAGCCCCGAATGTGCTGGAAGCAACAGTGATTGCAGCAGCCATAGAGGGGTTGGGTACAGGGCAGTGCGCAGCGCATCTGTCAAGGCAACCGTCGAGTTCGATCAAAGAGTTATTTGAGATAATGAACGGATATGTGAGATCGGACGATGACCTTCGACGCCGAAAGGCCGCCCACCTAGCGCAAAGACAAATGACTAAAGCGGCGCGCCCACCGCAGGCGCCAAACCAAAGGATTGTGAGACCCTTCCGGTCAATTAACACATTGCAAGAAGAACCCGATCAGTCCGGCATGGGTCCGAAAAGAGCCACTTCAAACAACTACCAGCAGCAAAAAGGCTTTGACCAAGCAATTCGTGGAGGCCGAGGTGGAAGGACCAGTCGTGGCGGCCGTGATGGAAGAGGCCGCGAAAGGGGAAGTAAACCCCCATATTGTGTCATTTGTGACGAAAATGTTGGGCACAGCACCAGAGATTGCAAGTACAACAAGATGGCCAAAGAGTTGAAGGAAAAAGATCAAACTTCTGCTACCGGCGAAAGTTCCAAGCATGTTTTCCACAATTCGCATGACCGTGTGCTAGGGGTCGTATTCGGCAATAGCTACATGACCACACTGCAGCATCCGCCTGAATATTTGCCTGCTCAAACCATGCCATGGTTCAACCCAGCTTTCCAGCATTACGAGCATCCGCACTACTCAGCTCAGTCAGTGGCAGTATCTTCGCCAACACAGTACCAACACCAGTCGACGCCGCCGCCGGTAGTCCAAGTTCAAGCTCAGCCGCAGAGCCAGGCGGCGTCGCACCCATATCAGCAAGTGCAGGATGGCGAGAACGAACCTAACGCAGTCAACAGCATCCTTCCGTCTCGAGGTCGCATATTCGCAATCACTGGTGGATCCAATCTGGAACACGAAAGTAAAAGAGCCCGACGAGATTATCACATAAGAGTGCAAACGGTGTCACCGAGGTTGCCTTTGAATAGACCGGCATGGTCATTGATGCCGATAACCTTTGATGAGTCAGATTTCAAGGTTCGTGATTATCCCCATTGTGACGCATTTGTAGCTACCGCTAATGTGGCCGGATTCACGTTGCACAACATTTTGATAGACACTGGCAGTTCAATCGGGCGGGCGTACAGGTCAAGACGAGTGCACCGTCGATTCGTGGTACCACACGGGTCGACGTTGAGGGGCTATTGTTGGGGTGGTAACCCGAAGCAAGCTACCCGTTTCAGCGCGGAAGCGTTTTCGACATTCGCGCTTACGGTCGAAAGCGTTTGAGAGTGCGTCTCTCGAGGAGTTAAGGCAGCTTTCGAGCAAAAGCGTGCAAGAGCACGACATTCTCACACCAGTCTCGATCGTACGCCGTACGCGCACTCAAGCGGGTGCACGCTCGAGCAAATCAAGCGGCGCCCACATTCGAGCGAATGGGCGCAAGGGCGAGTGTGTCCTCGCCCGAATGTTCATGTCGGCCGATAGCGCTTGTTTTCGCCTGAGGACACTTTCGATACATAATGCAGCTTTCAAATGTCATTTCGCAAGTCAGTGGGGTTGAAGCTGAGAAAAGAGGGCCCACAAGTCGGAAGGGGTGATCGCTTGGAGAGCGGCCCAGCGCACGGGACCACCACGACGCTGAAGTACGGAGGTGCCCCTCGGGACTACAAGGCAGGTGGACCCAGAAGAGTAGTTGAAAGGGGGCATTACAATACTTGTAACAGAGTGGTTGGAAAGGCATTTTTGTACTTGTAAACAGGCTGTGATTAATATAAATAGGCTGCACCCTCTTACAAAGAGGGGGGCCAAGAGGATTACTATTCATTCTTCTTGTTCTACTGTTCATTTACTTTCGTAAGTCTAACTTTCGCTTTCCTTCGTGTTTACGACTGTTCGAGCGACGACCTGTTGTTCTAGGGTTTTGGCCCTAGAACACTCAACATTCAATGAAGTGTACTAATATATATCTTTTTTTATTCTTTTCTCTTCTTCTAACAGTTATGGTTTTCAGATATTTACCATGGTCAACTCTTGATAGATTATCAAATACACATTCCAATTGCCAAAAACTTACTCTATGTGCCAATTTTGGGTTCATTTATACACATTGTACACAACATAATTCCAAATTGGCAACCAGTTCCTTCAACAAGAAAACCAGCGCACTACTTCACCAGTGGTTAGTCCTCCATAAATTGACAGGATTCCAGCCAAATTATTAATCAAGTTAAATAATACTCCCTCCATCCCAAATTACAAGTCATTCCAAGAATCTTGGAGATTCAAAGTTTTTTAACTTTGACCAAATTTATATAATAAGATAATAACATTTATGATATCAACTAAGTATCATTAGATTCTTCATTAGTTATATTTTCATAAATACATATTTGATGTCATAAATCTTTGTGTTTCTCTCTATAATTTTGGTCAAAGTTGACTCTCTAAGATTCTTGGAATGACTTATAATTTGGAATGGAGGGAGTACGTGCAAAAAATTAGTGACTACAGGACTATTCAAATTAAATCTCCATACCATTTCAACCATTTAAAGTGAGTTAGCACACATCCTGGTTTAATGACACAGATACCAAATTTGCAAAAAGAATGTGAACATAAAGATTAGGTTTACCATTGTACGCGCCAACGAGTCTCCCGTTTTTCAATAACATGGAGACAAGCACGCAAGGCTTCAACTGCTTTTTCACGAACAGCCTGTTTAGGGTCTCTCAGTGCTACCCATATAGCATCTACAAACTCAGGAACATGAACATTGAAAACTGTTGATGCATTTTCAGCCATCTCCTACAGTATAGAAAATGTAGATTTGTAGAAATTAGAGTACGTATGGGAATAATACTGACATTAATTCAAATACATCAACATATCAACATAAATCACAAATACATATATCTTTTTCACAAATCACAAATCTGGGAGTATATATAATACTCCATGATTCTAGTGGCAGTATGTGATAACCATTCACCCATGACTCATTACAGGGCAGATGCTAGTGGTGGATTTGGTAGAGACAGAAAAATACTGTATGCTGTGCTAGTATATATATCCAATTCAGCCATGCATCAACAAATGAACAAATTATGCACTACTTTACACACGGAACCACCCATGTTTAGTAATATATGAATTAACCAAGACAAAAAATTGTGACTGCATTCACGATGGAAGGCTTATTGCATGTAAAAGAGTGCAAAAGGTTGATCAGTTCAACTTACTTTGAGAATGAGTACAGCTGCAAATCGGCGATATTCCACTCGATCACCACTAAGCCACCCCAAAGCCGTTTTAATCTTTTAAAAAAGAAAGGGTGTTGGTAAAAAAAACTAAACATAATTGTCAAGCAAATTTGAGCCAAATATAGCTCACCTGTCGCTCCACTTCATCTGCAGTCATTGCTCCCCCCGCTTTTGCTAAATGACCCAGCACTGCGCTTGCTGGAACTAGGATTTCAGGGTCGCGCTTCACTTCAAATACATTTCTCAAGAAGCTGGCGAACTTAGAAACTTTGGAAGCGCCTTCTCCAAAGGGCATATCAATTAAAGCATCAATAGCACGGAGAGCCAGTAAATTTTCAGCGACATCGTTGCTCTGCAATAAACTAGATATCTGCTCATAGAGCTGATCCATAAACCTTAAAAAAGCTTCGCCACTAAGATCTCGGGCTTCCTCCTCAACATGTTTACGGAGCGCCGCAGCAATAACATCCTAGCACCAACCAAAAAGCACAATTATATATTGCTACAGAATACATAAAAGAAAGAAGAGAATATAGTGTACAGATCAGCATGAAGTATTTGTTGACACCTTGATGGAACAAAACAATCATGCCAAATACCAAATATTCATGGGTTTAACAGTCCAGAAAGCTTAAACCTGGAAATAAACCCTTCCAGTAACAAGGCTATTGATGGGCGTTACAATCAACATTAAACATATAACGCATATATACCACCAAAATGGAAGGACGTTACCAATATACGTAAACCCCACGCCTTCCCCCCACCGCTACTAGTTACTACTGTGACATAGAGATAGAAACAGAAGGAGCAACAAGCCAACAACAGCGAGTAATCCAACGAGTATCTAGTATCAAGATCAGAACAGAAACCCACCACGCCCATCCATCCACCACCAGCCAGCACTAGCTTCGCGACCTACTGAGCAACAAAGAACTAGTGCTAATACGCACACTCATTTATCCAAGCAAATTAGCATAGCATTCCCCAACAAATTCATAACAGAGCAAAACCCTAGCCACAAACCTAGCCAGTTGAGTCAAGCTGTAATTGAGACGCAAAAGTAAAGGACTCTGACGAATCTGGGGGAGGAGGAAAGCGAGGCACGCACCGCTCCAGACGAGATGTAAGCCGCGATGTTAAATGCGTGATCCTTAGCAATCAAATCTGCGTACAAGATGGAATCTCGATTATTTTGGATTCCGTGAGCGCATCCGGGGGAGGAAGCTCGGTATACCTTTAGGCTTCTTCCCGATTTCCGTGAAGTGCGGCGAGGGCTTCATGGCGGTGTTGGCGGCTCTACAGCCGGCGCGCCGGATAGCGGCGGAGGCGGGGGAACCGACAAGGGTTTAACTTCGCGAATGCGCACGGCAGGAACGAACGAGCTCGCTCTCTCAAATCGGCCGAACGCGCTCGTCCACCGAGACGCCGTCTTGCTCCGTCTCTCTGTCTCACTCACGCGGACGTCCCACGCGAGCAGGGCAGGCCGAGGAGGTCGACGGCGCGGCTGGGCGGCGGCGCGAGGAGAGCGATGGCGCGGGGAGGGCAGGACGCGTGGCTCAGCGACGGCTCGGCTGTGTGGCGGCGTGGCTGGGCTGCGGCGCGAGGAGGGCGACGGCTGCGGCTGGGCGGCGGCGCGGTTGGGCCGCGGTGGCGGAGAACGGTGAACGGGAGAAGAACGAAGAAGAAAGGAAAAAAGAAGAGCTGGTTTGTATGACACCTGGGTCCCACAGGCAACGGGTTAAATCTGCCAAGGGGTGTATGGTTCCAACACTAATTTAGATTATTCAATATAAACATTACTAGGTAAAATGTCTGTGCGTCGCTACGGTATATGAGTAAAGACCATATAAATATATTATTATTTGTATGAGTTTAATAGAAACACAATATGTATACTTTCAACGATCGATGTATACATATAGGTAATGACTTGATACAGGCCATGCGTTCTCCCCCTTCGCACAGACACACATTTAGCACTCGATGTCCGTCCCACAATTTTCCTATTGGGTCCCACCATGTACTGTTCATTTGCCCACCGCATGCACGCCTACCCCACCCTAGACTGCCCCACACTCTTCTTCCCCAACTTCGGTGGGGACGGCAGTTATGGTGGCAGTGAAAGCGACCGGACCAAGATGGGACGGGATGCTTGTCGGTGAGTATGGCCATGACAACGACGAGAGAGTGAAGAAGGAGGTTGTCGTAAGCACGCTAAAGTTTCACTGGAGCTCCGTGGTCGAAGCTCTGGCAAAACTCTATTGCGTCGTGGTGGTGCGGTGGGCAACGACAGGGTGAGAGGTGTCTGAGAGAAGAAGAGCAGGGGAGAGGGAGCCGTTTGCGTAAGAGAAAAAGGTTGCGGTGGTCCTTAACTTTTTTATTCATATCGATATGCATGTACATTCACTGGCAGGACGTCTCACCAATAGAGCCGATGTGACTTAACTTTTTTGTTTTTGTTATTTTTTCTAATTTTTGTACGTGTATTAGTAAAATATCTAGATATTTTATTTTTCTCAGTATTGAATTTGATTTGAATCTTGAATCATCCGATCATGAAGCTCAACATGTGCAATATCAGATGTTTAATCTTTTGTCGGTTTCGATTTCGATTTGAAACATTATTCATCGATGATGAAGACAACATGTGGAATATGCAATCTATTAAGATATTTGATTTTGATTCGCAGACTCATCGAGAGGATGGATGAGGGAACTACTCTTCTTGATATTAAATTTTAATATTCAGAGAGAGAAGAAATTTTAAGACTTGGATGTGAACTCGTTAATTATAATTGGTGTATAAGGGTTAACAGGATAAAAAAAAGTTCCAAACATAGTCAAATATTCTAATGGATTCTAGTAGTATAAATGTGCCATAATTTAATTTAACTTGTGTAAGTTTAACGTTAAATTTGTTGCGGAAATATGTACACCAATTGACTTATAATTACTATTCACGACAACTATATGGACTTGCGTAAGTCAGTGCATGATTAAGCAGAACACAATATGTTTTATAATTAGACGTCATATCAATATTCAATAAAAATTTTAGTCATAGATTTGGAGAAAAAATTTAGTATGCAGAAATTTTACTTCTTTAGTATTACTAGTAAAAATGCTCGTGCATTGCTACGGGTAAATAATATATGTTTTTATTATTAACTTTTGTGTCTTTGTTATTTTTTGATTTTTTTTACGGTAATACTTCCTTTGTCCCAAATTATAAGACGTTTGATTTTTTTGTCCTCGAGTTTGACCATTCGTCATATTCAAAAAATTTGTGCAAACAAAGTCAAAGTTAAATTATTCTTGAAGAATTTTTATTAATAAACAAAGCCATGACAAAAAGAATGATATTTTGCACAAAATTTTGAATAATACAAATGGTCAAATTTAGTGTGAAAAAAGTCAAATGTCTTATAATTTGGCATGGATTGAGTACACAATTTATCTCTTTTTTAAGTGAATGCGTTGCTACGTATGAATAGTGCATATTTTTATTCTTAATTTTTATGTTTTTGTTATTTTTGAATTTTAAATGTTTAATGTTTTTTGGTACGTGTTGATAATACATATTTTTATTCTTAATTTCTATTTCTTCCTTTTTAAGTTATTTTTATCATTTTTTTAATATTTTGTGGCTACATTATTTAATATAAAATTGTTTAAGAATAATTCATTATATAAACAATATGTTATCCTCTCTTAGTCATCACTTATTCCGTTGTTAGTTTTGATAGCGCACATGAATTCATCATTTTTTATTGAATTAATTTTATAATTTGTTGTCTTAATATATTGGAGTGTTTGATATGAAATTGTGTAGAATAATTACATTTAACAATATGTTACTCTATCTTACTCGTTAATTCATGGAAATTACTTTTATTTTGTTGTTTCACTTGAATATTGAATTATTATTGTAGTAGAGATAAATGTACTTACCTTCATTAGAGTTTTTTTACCTTAAGTGCCATGTCACAATAGTATTTCTATTTGAATTTTGATTAGCAAACGTGCTCGTATATTACAATAGTTGTGTATATCTTGTCTTGACGTAGCTTCAAAATTTATTGAATAATCTTAATTTTTGTTCAAATCTCGGACTCCATGTCGTGCTTGGTGCCTTTGCATTAAACTGCTTACTCCCTTGCATATCCTCTGTCTTAAAATATTTATCGTTTTCGGTTATCTAGAAAACAACTTTGACTAAATATGTTTTTAAAATATTAATATTTATGATACAGAATTAGTATCATCACAAAGATCTTTAAATCTAATTTTTTAATAAATTTATTTAGTGATATAAATTTGTATATATTTTCTATAACTGAAACCATAAACGATATTTAATTTGGAACTAAGGGAGTATTGTCGTACGGACACGGGAAGACAAGTGATGTATATCTAGTGATCGTGTGGTGCGTTGCTAAGGTTGGACTATTAAGTTTTCTGTGCAGGCTACTCTAGCTTGTATATACTATCGTGGATATGAGATGGATCATGAAAAATATTAAGTTTAAAAATTACATTCTAAGAAAAAAAATTATTTTAGATCTCAAAGAAATTTATAGTTTTTTTTACTCATGATACTTAATTTTTTTAATAGAAGAAAGGAGACGTACATGGATGGACATTCTCGTTTATCCTCTGGAGGACAACTGCTGAACCATGCACGATTTTCATCGTTCCCTGTCTGGGATGGCAAAACAGCTAGCATTGTACCCTGTTTTTCTAAAATTGCACACACGGGTCACGTGGTCAGCGGCCACACCCGTTGCCGCCACACACACGATCACATGATCTGGAGCCGCACCTTCAATCACGCTGATCCCTGAAGACCGCGCCGCCTGTTCTTTGTGAACCCGCACGCCCACGCATGCGAGCCCCCGACCCCCCCCCCCCCCTCCTACGCGCTCGCGTCCTGTGCAAAGAAGAGTGGTGGGCGGAATCTGTGTGCCTACTCTCTTTATCCTTCTTTTCCTTCCCGGCGTGGCAAGCTCAGCAACAGCAAGGCATCCGCTCCATCCTGTGCGTGCCCCGATGTGGTTCCTCCGCCGGTGGCAGCCGCACTTTCCCTACTCGGTCGTTCCTCCGTGTGGTTGCGACAGCTCTCTTCCCGGCGTGGCGAGCTTGGCAAGGCACCATCTTCTTCATGGCGTGCCCGGACGCGAGGCTCTGACGTGATTCCTCAGCCGGTGGCGACCGTTCTTCCTCGGCACGACCCGACGCGGTTCCTCTTTGCGGTCTCTTTCCGGCGTAATGAGATCGGCAAGCACTCGCTCCTCCCGTCGTGGCCTGGCTCGAGGCCGCTATGCGGTTCCTCCGCCGGTCGCGGCCGCTCATCCCCGGAACCTGGATGGATGCATGGCGGGAGGCGACGGCGCAGGCGTCCTGGCCGGCGAACGCAAAGGCTGCGGCGCAGGCGGTCCTAGCTGGCGGCCCGGAGGCCGCGGGCGCCCCGGACGACCTGAAAGCCGACCCTGTCTGACGTCCTGTTGATTCTTTTTTTCTAATTTCCTCGATTCTTTATAAGCTGTTTGTCGTTTTAGTCTGATTTAGATTTAGATCTATATTAGGATCGATGTGGTGGTGTTGATTCAGTCTTATTTTGATCCTTATCTTGAACGCCGATTTGGAAAATCCTCCTTACATATTCCAAAGACCGGTTGTGGATTTGAAGTATTGGTTCGATGTTGGGTTTTGATTCAATTTCGATTTGTACCTTGCTTGTGGATTGCGGTTTTAATTCAGTCTCGATTCGTACCTTCCTGATTTGGATCAGAAAATCCTCAATATAGATTTGGTGCTGATTTCCGGAACAAGTAAATCTAGTTGATGTCGGACTCCACATTCAGAGAGCTACGGAGGGAGACCGGACGAAAAAATGGGGAGAAATTTTGCCTCTTTATTATTAGGTATAGATATAGATATAAGATACGTATAGATTAGATTACATTTATTATTTATTATTTTTATTTGTATATATAAGGAAAATTAGGAGAAAAAGAGAAAGAAAAAGTCACGTACAGACCGCACGTGGGGAAGTGGAAACCGAAAGAAAAAATAAAAACGGAAAAAGAGGGAACGTACGTTTCCGTTAAGCAAATAGACCAGATTTTATTAGGAGTTAATGGTCGAGACCGAGTCGGATTATAATTATAGGTTGGACGAAAAATTAGAGATGACAGAATTTTGCCTCTTTATTATATATATATATATATAGGTATAGATATAGATATAGAGGTATAGATAAAACTTATTACACACATAAACACTAATTTGATAAATATATTATTTT
Source organism: Coix lacryma-jobi var. lacryma-jobi (assembly GCA_009763385.1). NCBI lineage: Eukaryota > Viridiplantae > Streptophyta > Magnoliopsida > Poales > Poaceae > Coix > Coix lacryma-jobi. The sequence continues at coordinate 44,474,036 of CM019826.1, forward strand.
TATGTCTAGTATAGCTAGATTATTTTTATATTCAAACATAGGATCGTATAGCGTTTGCTCCAAAGTACAAGGGATGAATGGTCGATATTATGTAAGAATGGTGCTTATATGTTGTTTACCTACAGTTGCACATTATATTCTCAGGCATGTGGTAGATCCACTGTTAAAAAAAGAACTTGTGCAGCGTTGCTTAAAAAGCGTCCGTGGCGGGCATTCTTTTTGCCTGCCACGGTTATTCGGTGGTCGGCCACACCCGGCCGGCCACCGAAGAGCCCGCTGCAGTAAAGAAATAATCGTAGCGGGCACCATTACCCGTGTGCTGCGGTTAATCGGGATTAACCGTAGCGGACTTCCTTAGCTGCTCGTTGCAGTTTAGTTTTTTACCGCAGCAGGTGGCTAAGGAAACCCGCTGCGGTTATTTCTGGCTATTTAAACCCTCGGACAGCTTTCACAAAAACAGGGGGAGAATTTTTGCCCAGTTTTTCCACGAAATAATTGGATTTTGAGATTTCTTTCTTTGATTTGGAGAAGAAGTACTCCACAAGAGTTACCAAATGATCTCCACCCTCTTTCCCCTCTCTTTTCGTCTCTTTTTAGCCCCTTCTAGATCTAGTTTCATGGAGGAGAGAGAAAAATGGCGTGTTTTTTCTCTAAGTTCATCATGAATGCACTAATTTTGTTTCCCGTCGTTATTTCTCTCTCTAGATCCATCATGGATGCATGAATTATTATTATTTCCATGTGTTTTTTATTTAATATTTTTCATGTTTTTATATGTAAATCATTATTTTTTCTAATTCTTGTTTGTTTTGTGATCGATGTGTGTAAGGTTCGCAGGTACGATGGATCGGTTGGAGTGGATGTACAAGATCAATATAGTACTTGATCTGTGGTATCTCGCTGAAGTGAGAAAGTTTATTGCCGCTGCGAAAGCTGACCGTGAGAGATCGAACCAGACGACAATCATATGTCCATGTCATTGCTGCAAGAACAAAATAGCCTTCAAAGACGAAGTCATGGTACAATCTCATTTGATTCGTTTTGGTTTTGTAGAGGATTACACATTGTGGACTCATCATGGCGAGAGAGTCGATTCGAGTATTCGGGCGGCATCTGGAGTGAGCTCGACGTCGACGATGGTGAACCAAGATCCTGGAGTGCACGTCTCATCGTTAGCAAAAGCAGTTTCAGCCTTCAGCGACAGTAGTGCTCGTGACTACATCGTTGTGGAGGATGTACTCCAGGATATGACAGATAATGGTGGAGATGTTGAGGACGCTACGGTGCAGGAACTCGTGGATGTGTGGCTGTTTGAGGATTTACTCAACCACATCGACGAAGACGATGTTGTGTATGGCTCCCCGAAGTGGCTAGAAAATTTCAGGGAGATGAAGTAGACGTCACTTGATCCTTTGTATAAGGACGGTGGCGAATGTCTGAAGGAGTGCACAGTGCTCCGTTTCAACCTCCATATGTTGACGATGAAGGCTCGTCATGGGTGGTTTGACAGTAGCTTCGATGAGCTGTTAGGTTACATTGCTAAAGTGTTCCCGACAAATAACAAGCTTCCCGCAAATACCTATTGGGCGAAGAAGCTGATCCAGCCAGTAGCGATGAAGCTTAGAAAGTTCGATGCCTGCCCTAACCACTACATCTTGTATCGGGACACGAAGTAAGAGAATTTGACGAACTGTCCGCACTGCGGCGCTAGTCGCTACAAGAGGAATGTTGGTTGTCGCGTGGATGCAGACGAAGACGAGGCCTTGCGGGGTGGTCAAAAGAAGAAGAAGAAGAAGAAGAAGAAGAAGGGGTCCAGAATGATGAGGACATCACCGGTTCATATATGGCTATCTTATCCACTTCAAAACAAAAGGTGCAACCATTCTATATGAGACTTATTATTGATACATTTGATGAATTGGTGTTGCACCATAAAATATGTGTATTGTTATTTTTAGAATTACTTGCATGGATCAAGGGAAGGTTTGATTGCATAAGGAAAGCTTGGAAGATCAATGAAGTTGATTGGGGACCAAGTCCAAGTGTTCTTAACGTTCTCCACAAAGCCACCACGTTAGTTTTGGCACAAGCAAACAAAGAGTCCAAGTCCAACACGTTTTGGAGTTGAATTTTAACTGCAGAAGAGTCTCATCTTGTGACGACTGCCACGACTTTATACGGGATACCGATTGGGACGTTCTAGCACTTTTTGGAAATCTTATGAAGTCTACTTTCCAATGGATCCAACCCCATAACCATATCTGCTCGGAGGCAGGTGCATGAACTATTTTACTGTCGACATCTTCTCTGCCTCAGGTGCTGCGTTACAATATTTTGGGCTGCTGGCCCGTGTATCAAGTAGGGCCCAATAGGGCAGCGTCCTAGGGTTTGGGGACGACCTCCACCACGTCCAGGCCGTCCTCTACCCTCTCATATACCTCCATAGCCACCACAAACAGATGGGGTTTTTGTTTTGATGTAAGTTTAGTCATTGCTACTTCCTGGTAGACGTGTGTGTCGACTAGACCATTCGTTCTACTTGATTCGGAATCCCACCTTCAAGTGTATCAGATTTGAACCTTCATCTCTTATTTGGCAATTGAGTGCTTGTTCTACTTGTTCTTGCTTGTTCTTCGATTGCTTGCAGGAATAACGCTAGTGGTTTGGTTAGTCGTACATCCACAAGATCGCGAGCAACTGCTGGAATTGGTGTATCGATTGTTAAGGCGCAGCATCCTTGCATGGTTGTAGTCGAGTCGTGAACGTTGTTTCAGTCCAAGTCGAAGTTATCCCTCTGCATCGAAAGATCGGGACACCCATACTCTTATCAATTGGTATTCAGAGCGTGGTTTATTGGTGAGAGATTTTCAATCCTTCGTTGTTTTGTTTTTCTATAGTCCAGAAAAGCCAAAAAATAGTACATTAGTTTTCCCACAATCCTATAAATCTTTTGAGCCTTTGCTGGTACTTCTTAGTTAGGGCTTGTTCAGTTTGGTTTACATCGGTTGAGTCAAGTTGCTGGTCTTAGCGTTAGGCTTTTAGAGTTTCGAGTTCTTGTCACGTTTCGGTCACCATCAATCATATCCATCTCCACTGCCACCATCACCACCATCATACACATATCCACTACAACTTTTACATCTCTATTGCAATCATTACTATCATATACGTGTTCGCTGCACCATATCCATCCCCATTTTATTTGACATCAAAAAATCTGTTTGGACACATATAAAAATTTGAGTTGCTAGCTATATTCTTGTTACTCCCTGAAAAGAAAGAGAAATACATTGTAAGTCATTTCTTTCAAAATCTAATTTGTCAAGATTCAGATTTATTCTAGTTGTGCAGAGTGAAAAAAACAAGAAGAAAAATCAGAAAGAAAAGAAAAGAAAGAGAAAGAGAAAGAGGCAAGAAGAAAAAAAGAAGAGAGGAGGAAGAGAAAAAGAGGAGTGATAGCTTGCTGTTTTTTTTCTTGTTGTACCGTGACTTTGTTTGTGTCTAGGCTCGCATCTCTACCACGATCTAGCCTAGGACCAGCATGGTACCAGCGTTGAACGATTTCTCAACTCATTTTATGGCTAATGTGGTGTTAGTACTTCCTTGCATATTAATTTCAACCTTCCTACAACTCCACATATCCAACTACAACTTGAAAGGTGTTGTTGTTGCGGTATCGATATACTATTTTCCATGGTTTCTGACTTGTTGGTTGCTGCCACCTCCAGTTTTGCTTGGTAAAAACTTGTAAGAACTTGTTTGAACAGGTAGAGAGTGAGACAATCATAATAGACACATCCTAGTTGTTGATAGGAGAGCACATATTATTTTTGTGTTTCTTGATCTCTACTAATCATGGTAGGCAATACTGAGATTTTTGAGCCGATGAAACTACATCGCCATATTCAAAATGTCATTGAACATTTGCCTTCATTTGCTGGTAAGTTTGACCCCTCATGCATACATTAATTGGGAGCTGAACGTAGATAAGGAATTTGCTGAGTATGATTTGTCAGAGAAACAAATGGTTTTTTGCTGCCTCTAATGCTTTAACTAAGGATGCTTTGTATGAATGGAAATATCTTTGTAGGCATGACATTGTTCCGTAAACATGGAAAGACTTTAAAATATATTTTAGAGGTGTATATATTCTTGCATATTATGCTGATTACTTGCTTGCCAAACTAGAGAAATTGAAACAGGGTAGTAGGACCGTGAGACAATACTATCATGATTTTAAAATTTGTACCATGTTTGGTGGCTGGGATGAATGTATGGAAGATATAATGAGTAGGTTCATGAAAGGGCTCAATTCTGAAATTCAATCATTGCTCATTAGTGAAACATATAATCATATATCTTGCTTGTTTTGTCTTGCTTGTAAAGATGAAAATCAGATTCTTTCATCTTTGAATACTTGCAAGAATGGTGTGACACATTATAGCCAACAATTATCTACTTTAAATGCTAAAAGGGAGCAAAATATAGTGGAACTTGTTGTTGATATGCCTTTGTCACAACATGATTTGCTTGTTGTACCTTGTGACAAAGACGAGTTGTGTGATACTTCCTCTCTAACTTCATCACCACAACTAGAGATAGAGCACCCTCTTTTTCCTCTTGCTGTCCATAACATTTTGCAGGACGATGAGAACAATACCAATGAGTGCATTGAGCAATTTGAGCAACTACACCCACTGCAAAAGTTGGAAAATAATTATTGTGCAACACCCGCCATGTCAGAGGGGAGCGAGCAAAGCAACACATATGATGCTGCAATCACTCCATGTGAGTATCATCATGCTTCACTTATATCTACAACATGACTAGTGCTTGGACATGATAATTCTATTCTTAACGACATGCAAGCTGAAGTAAGGAGAGTTTGTCGCATTGCTAGTGAGAAAGAGGAGCTGAATATCATATCATCTTTAAATTGTTTATGCTATGTCAGAATTGATTTTCTTTGTAACCTGAATAGTTTGGAGAATGATATATCTATGAATTCTGTTTTGCCAAGCTTTAATAATTGTTCACTTATAGCAATTGGCAAATATTATAGCAAAGTTTATATTTGCTCCAATATGAAATCTACTTTGGGGCTACAATACCATGATCAAATCGAGGGATGCACTAACACTAATAATGTCCAACAAAGTATCCCTAGTTTTTCTCATATGCAACAGGGCCAACCTAAAGAAGGGGAGAATTGTTTGTTGTGGACATGCAATGTGGCCGTCCTTCGGTTTACTGATATCAATGTAAGCACATTTGAATGTCATTGGAGCAAGTTGAGGACGACTTGCAGCCAAGAAGGGGAGAATGATGAGGACATCATCGGTTCATATATGATTATCTTATCCACTTCTAAACCAAAGGTGCAACCATTCTACATGAGACTTATTATTGGTACATTTGATGAATTGGTGTTGCACCATAAATTATGTGTATTGTCATTTTCAGAATTACTTGCATGGATCAAGGGAAGGTTTGATTGCATAAGGAAAGCTTGTAAGATCAAGGAAGTTGATTGGGGACCAAGTCCAAGTGTTCTTAACGTTCTCCACAAAGCCACCACGTTAGTTTTGGCACAAGCAAACAAAGAGTCCAAGTCCAACATGTTTTGGAGTTTAATTCGGACTGCAGAAGAGTCTCATCTTGCGATGACCGCCACGACTTCATACAGACTCATATTGGGACGTTATAGCACTTTTTGCAAACCTTATAAAGTCTACTTTCCAATGGATCCAACCCCATAACCATATCTGCTCGGAGGCAGGCGCAGGAACTATTTTACTGTTGACATCTTCTCTGCCTCAGGTGTTGCGTCACAATATTTTGGGCTGCTGGCCCGTGTATCAAGTAGGGCCCAATAGAGGAGCGTCCTAGGGTTTGGGGATGACCTCCACCACGTCCAGGTCGTCCTCTACCCTCCCATATACCTTCATAGCCGCCACAAACAGATGGGGTTTTGTTTTGATGTAAGTTTAGCCATTGCTACTTCCTGGTAGACGTGTGTGTCAACTAGACCATCCGTTCTACTTGATTCGGAACCCCACCTTCAAGTGTATCAGATTTGAACCTTCATCTCTTATGGCAATTGAGTGCTTGTTCTACTTGTTTTTGTTTGTTCTTCGATTGCTTGCAGGAATAACTCTAGTGGTTTGGTTGGTCGTACATCCACAAGATCACGAGCAACCACTGGAATTGGTGTATCGATTGTTAAGGCGCGGCATCCTTGGATGGTTGTAGTCGGGTCGTGAACGTCGTTTCAGTCCAAGTCGAAGTTATCCCTCTCCACCGAAAGATCGGGACACCCATACTGTAACACCCCGGTGTTACGAACGGCTTTTAACAATAAAACATGTTGTTATCAACTTGTTAATAATGATTTATGAATAATTTAGTAGGAAAAAGAAACTAAAATTTGAGTGAGCAAAAACTTTTCAATGAATCTTAGTGGATCGAAATAAGTTCTTATTCTAAAGTTAGCTCACATGAAATGATAATCACCTTTAGGTCTTAAACATGCCCAATAATTAAACTCTACGTTTTATGTATGACCAAAGGTTAACCATGATACCATTAGATCCTAATTAACTTTGTGAACAACTTTCATGAAGGTGACATGTACAACTTTTCTGAAGAAAGTGATCCAAAAATGCTAAATACTAATTCTACATTTAATTGCTTGATTGACTCTTTGGATCAGTGTAATTAATAATATAATTCTTTTATGTGTCTTAAATATATATATATATAAGTATATATATGAAGTAATAAATAAAATAGTAAAAAGTAAAAAGAAAAAGAAACAAACCAAAACACACGCAACTCACGCCAGCACATGGCCACCAGGCCATCTTCGCCAGGGACTGACCCTCCCAGGCACACACGGACAACACACACAGACACATGCATGTGTATGCATGCAGGTGAGTACCGGGCCCTCCATCTTGAGTCACACTCGCACAAGCATACCACAAACTCACGCTCCTGTGGTCTGGGCAGCAGTACCCAACTCGGCCACCCGTGCTAGCCCAGGTGCCGCGGTCGGCCTCTGGCTTCGCAAGCACACGCGGACAGCGCAGCATCGCGACGTCCCGTCATTTTTGTCCCTTCAGCACAGCTGCACATGGGTAAGCAAAGCCAGCACCGCAGCCCGCAAGCAGCAGCACGCTTGGCTCTTTGTGCTCTTCCCTGCGCTCGCTAAAAAGCAGAAGGCCGAACCCCTCCCTCTCACAGCTCTCACCCAGTCTCACGCTCTCTCAGTCATGCTCACAGCTCTCTCTGGCTTTGAGCTGCAGCTGCTCGCTCCTTCGGGCAACTGCTGCCAGCCTCGGCCATGGCCGGCCACCTGCTATGGTCGAGTCGGCCAGCCATCTAGCTTGGTCGATGACGCGGTCCCGCTCCCTCTTTATCCGCCTTAAGGTAGAAGAAGGGTAAAAATAATTAAAGTCTCTTGCTGTGTTTATCTTATAAATATATCATGCCTCATAGATTTACTTGTATGTTCGTTGTTGATCCATGTGAAGTTGAAGGTCCTAGATTTAACTCTGTTTTTCCTTTCGTTTTTCTTTTATGCGTGTATATGGCTGAAACTTGGAAAATGCGTAGTAAATCATAGAAAAATAGTATGACTGCAAATGTGGACTTTTTGGAATCCTTATGAGTAGACGTACGCAGTGGTTATATAATATGGTGTGCTTTAGTGGAAAGTTTCTGCTGTTTTTATTTATCTTTGTAAGTAGTCTTTTCTAGGGATAAATTTATAAGTCGAGCTAAGAAAGTCTAAAACTAGTGAAACTAATTTTGTTAGTTTCCTTTCTCTGTGACCTATAAGTTGGTATATAAAGTTATGCTGCTTGAGAACTTTCTGATAGGGTTTTTTTTTATATGGTAAAAGTGTTCCTGAAACTAGATAAAATCATATCTGTTTTTATATTGCTCCAATGGAGGTGAAATTTTTATGGTAGACTACTGGTGTCATGTGGATGCTATAATAAAAATTTCAGATTTAGTTATGCATATATGACAGAGTTACTGATTTAACTTGCTATGGCTTATTAAATGGAAATAAATGATTTGTGAATAGTACTTGTATGTAAAAATAGAAAATATGGTTTCGCTGGTCTTGTAGTGATTAATTTATAAGACATGAGCATGAAATAATTTGACAGTAGTCATGTTTTGTCATTCCTTATCACTCATAAAAAAATTGAGCCCCAAACTACATGTTGGCAACACCACCCAAAATAATATGCATATCTTTTAATATATGAGATGTATAAAAAGTTTAATATGAGATACATGTAGACAAGTCTTGTGATGATGCTTTGCTCACAATATCTTGAATAAAGTATGAATAAGTTATTTTTTTTCTGTTGGTTGAACCCTTTAAATGATATATATGTGTATGTCCATGTTAACTAAACAAAGGAGAGGTACTTTTTGCATAAAGTGCTGTTATGGCTGGCAGAGCAGTTCCTGTTGTGGAATTAACTTCAAAATTAAAATGATGTTTTCTGTAAAAGTGATGAATACACAAGCTGTAGATAACTTCCATATCTTGCATGCCCCAAAAATTTTATGATTTTAGGACAATTAGTTTATGAGTTATAGATTTTACAAGTTCAGTGTCAGGTTTTGCATGCTCTCAGGACAGATCTGAAATATTGGGTTGTTGGTTAATATAAATTTAGAATCACCTGCTGATGTTAATAAAAGAGTTGTAGTACGTTTTATAAGCTTTCCAAAATGTCCTATATCATATCTTTTGGTGACCTAGAACTCCAGTTATAAGTGTTTGAAGTTAGTTCTCAGAATCTGTTCATGTCTGAACAGATTTGGTTCTTTCTGTTGTTTGGCCTTGATATCTGTGGAATCACTTTTAGATGTTTATAAGAAAGTTATAGAAAACTTAATAAGCTTTCCAGAAAATCTTGGATCACCTTGTGTGGATACTTATATCTCTGGTTATGACTAAAACAAGAACTGCTACGCTGCTGTCCTAAATTTGTGTTGCTAGTATGTTTGCTATGCCTTGTATGTTGTCTAGTATGTCTTCATGTTTAGTATCTTTATGCATTCTTTATGTTCATACATATGCATTGCATCTCATTTAGGTACGTTGATACCGATCGTGAGAACCTGAAAGACGTGGTGTTTAGCCAAAAGCTGGCGCAATGATGATCGTTGGCACGAAGATGAAATACTAACTTTCTGAATCTTTTACCCAGGCAAGCCCCGGTGCATGACCTATATTTTTTTAATATCTCTAAATGAATATATGTATGTTATGCATTTATGTTTTCAGGAGTTATATGAGACCCACATGCATATATATATACATATCCCATGAGTCCTACTAGTACAGGTTCGAGTAGCGCTATGCTTAGGATGAACGGTAGCGTGAGCGACCTGTCGTTGCTCACAAAGTAGGTGCTCTATCTTAAAACTGATGATGATGGAAAGAAACTGAGACCGGGCAGGGATGTGGTTTGGTTCTGGTGGGTGTGACGAGTTATGTCCCGCGGCCACGGGCTTAGCTTCGGTTGCACTGTTTCCCTGTCTGTGTCGCTTAGGGACTGTTCGTTGTTGTGGGTGTGAGCTATGTCACAGATCCTCTTATCCCGAACACATACTTGCTTATGGGAGCGGGAAGGCTAGCTGACTCTTGCCTCGGTTTCCAGCTCTATGTGATCCGACCGTTAGATTTTTGGTAGGAGGAGGTCCTTGCACCACTCACGGCCGGGCCGGTGAGTGGGGGCTGGGAGTCCCGGTCCTGGATGCGGATACTGGACCCCTTGGCAGGAGTTGGCAAGTTGGTCTCGGTTGTGCCTTGGTACAAACGGGGCGTGTGTTTTGGGGTACCCAGCTGGGCTACATTGATTCGCGAATCGCCGTTGTTTAAACGGTACCGGTATGGCAATCGCCCGACAGCGTAGTTTAACAACTGGAACTAAGGATGGAGAACTATACTGTATTGCTTACCTCTTGCTTGGAAATAGAATAGGTGCTTACATAGAAATAAGAGTAACAACTAATATGGCTAAATAACATGTTACAACCTTTTTCTTAAAAATGCTCTTCTGCAAACAAAGAAAAACCAGAGTCATATAGCCTTTCATAATCCTTGTGAGTCGGGATCTATATTTCCCATTCGGGTAAGACTTGCGAGTACAATTGAGTACTCAGGGTTTGATTTCCATTGTTGCAGGTAGCAGGTGAATTTTGGAGCTAACTCTTGTATGTGGATTCCTCCTGGTGGGCTCAGAGAGGATTTCCTTTTATCGCTGCGACCATAGTATTTATTTATAACATTCTGCAAAAGATTTTTACAAAGGAAAAGATTTACAAATGGTTATAACCTGTCTTTACGATAAATTCCTAGAATTATTATATCATTGCTTCCTTCTGCAGTAACTTTGATCATATGTATAACTTCTGTTTAATCTAATAATGTTTAATTCTTGCTGCATATCAAACTATTGTAATATTTCTGATGATGTAATCTTGTAATAAAAGAAATGTTTTTTTTGAGTTTGGATGCTTGGTCCTCAATTGTGATTCTGGAAGAAATGTGGATTTTTGAGTTCTCCCGTTGGGTGTGCTCGACAGACTACCGGATTTAACTTGGTCTTAAGTTCACTTAGTGTCAAATGGTTGACGAGTGTACTTGGGATTTAAGTTAAATTGGGCGGTTCTGCCACACATACTCTTATCACAAGAAGAGCAGTGCTGCAGCCAATCGCATCTCGACTCAGCAGGATGAGGAAGAAGAGGGTTACACGCTGAGGAGAAGTCTGGCACTGTCGGTGTGGCACATGCTAGTGATCGACCGTCTGCGTGTGCTCTTCGGGAATCCAGAGGATGCCAAGCTCATGTCCTGGCATGCATCAGCTGACCGCTTGAAGGACGATGGCATGCTACGGCACCCATCCGATGCCCAGTAGTGGAAAGATTTCGATAAGGCCTCCCCACAATTTGGCAAAGATCCCAGGAACGTTCGGCTCGCGCTGAGTACTGACAGGATGAACCCGTTTAACGAGCTCAGCAGCTCGCACAACACCTGGTTGGTCATACTCACCATCTACAACCTACCTCCCCATCTGTGTCAAAGGCGCAAGTATCTTCTGCTAACCATGCTTATCTCGGGACTGAAGCAGCCCAACAACGATATCGATGTTTTCCTGAAGCTGGTAATGGAGGAAATGAAGGAGCTATTTGATGTTGGGGGTCGAGATGGTTGATGTGTCCCTTAAAGAGAAGTTAGCCTAAAAGCCATCATCTTTGTCACCATCACCAACTACCCCGGTCTCTTCTCACTATCGGGGCAGATCAAAGGGAAGACCGACTGTGTAATGTGCATCGATGGGACATGCAACGCTTACCTCAAGAGATCGAACAAGATGGTGTACATGAGGCACATGCGGTTCCTTCCAAAAAGGCATAGGTACAGAAGAAGTGTGATGAATCAATTGTTCGACGATCAGGCCAAGCCGCAGGGTGAACCACCGATGCAGACTAGTTGGGGGCCAAAGGTGTATGAGATGGTAAAGGATATGTATCAGATCGAGTTTGGGAAGAAGAAGAAGAAGGCACCAGAGGAGGGGACAAAACAAATGAGGAAGCGAAAGCGAGACACGACGGACGAGGAAGCGCCACAGGTCGTTCCTTTCAAGAAGTGGTCAATTTTTTCGAGTACCTGTCATATTGGAAGACACTGAAAACACCCCATGCCATCGACTGCATGCATCTCGAGAAGAACATCTTCGATAGCATGATCGGTGTCCTTTTGGACATCCCGGGCAAGACGAAGGATGGTCTGAAGTCACAGATGGACCTTATCAACCAGGGCATCAGGCAGGACCTTCACCCTAGACCGCCTTAGAACGATAAAGTCGATCTCCCAGGTGTGGCCTACAACCTAAGGCATGACGGGAAGACGGTTATGCTCAAGCTTCTCAGGGGTATCAAGGTGCCGACCGGTTTCTCTTCCAACATCAAGAGCCTCGTCTCCCTGAAAGACCTCACATTGACCGGCTACAACACACATGACTGTCATGTCATGCTGACGGTGTTCCTTCCAATCGTGATAAGCAGTATCGGTCTAGAGTACGTGAAGATGATGTTGACTCGGATGTCATACTTCTTTAACCGCATCACGCAGAAGGTCATCAGTAAGGGTGACTTGTGTGCCCTGAAGGAGTTCGTCGCGGAGATCCTTTGTCAGCTCGAGATGTGCTTTCCCCCGTCATACTTTGATATTATAGTACACCTGATGATGCATATGGTGGATCAGATCGAGCAACTGGGCCCCGCGTACCTGCACCGGATGTGGACGTACGATCGGTTCATGTCCACCCTAAATAGATAAGCCCATAACCGTGCTTACCCGGAGGGCTCTATGATCGAGGCATACACAACCGAGGAGGCCGTGAACTGGTGTATGAGGCACATAAAAGACGGGAGGGCGATTGGGTTGCCTATCCATCAGCAATAGGGTGGAACCACGAGGATGGGGTGAATGGGGTGGAAAGTATGCACCGATATACTACACGAGGACGTCGAACAAGCTCATTACAACATCCTTTGTCAGTTGGTGAGCATGTAGAAGTATGTCGAGAAGCACCTAGAAGAGATCTGCGTCGCTAATGATGGACAACATTCAGAGGCATGGGTCCAGAACGAGCACAAGAGATGTTTCATAGACTGGCTCAAAGAGCAACACATACCCCTGGAAGGATGCCCTGATGAAGATACGAAGACCGTACAGAAGTTTGTGCTAGGCCCCTCCAGCCAAGTCACCACGTGGCAAGGGTACAATGTCAAGGGGTATAGGTTCCACACGAAAGAGAAGGACAAGAAGAGCGCGACACAGAACTGCGGTGTTTGATATGAGGGCATCGACGAGGCCACAAACACGAGGATGCAATACTATAGGCAGATCAAAGAAATATGAGAACTTGACTACGACAAGTGCGTATGCGTAACTGTCTTCTAGTGCCATTGGGTCAACCCCAAAGTGGTTGCGGTCGACAGTTTCGGACTAACAATCGTGAACCTCAAAAGTATCGGGTACAAATATGACCAATGGGTACTTGCAACCAATGTCGCGCAAGTGGCCTACTATATCTATCCAGAGGACCCAAAGAGGCATGTGGTCATGTCAGGAAAGCAGTGGATTGTTGTCAAGAAAGCATAAGTCCTCTCTCCTTGTACTACTATATACTACTCCTCTCTGCTATATTTCAGTTATGCTTTGGGTTATGCTTTTTCATTTGCCGCCTATGATGCACTATGATGCATTTTGGACTATGCAAATGCCACTGCTAATGATGCTCTGTGATGCTTACTACTCTATAATACTCCTCTCTCTTACTATTTGATACTACTCCTCTCTGCTATGTTTCACTTATGCTTTGGGTTATGCTTTTGTATTTGCCGCCTATGATGCACTATGATGCATTTTTAGACTATGCAAATGCCACTGCCAATGATGCTCTGTGATGCTTACTACTCTATAATACTCCTCTCTCTTACTATTTGTAACACCCCGGTTTTTAATTTATTAAAATTTAATTAGGAAATGACAAAATCCTAGATAGAAAAAATTACTAATGGTTTGTTACATTTATGCCGTTGCATAATTTTATTTGGGTGAAAAAGAATTTATTAAAGTCGAGTAGAGGCAAATCAATTTTTGCTTCTTTTAGAAAACAAATAAAAAGGGTTTACAAAATTTATGAAAATAAAGTCAAAATTATATTTCCAAAACCTAGGGAAAAGTCTCTAAAATATTTCAAAATTTATTTGGGTTCAAACTTGTTTGAGTTTGGTGTTCAAATGGATTTAGAAAGGAATTTAAAAAGGGCAAGAAAAAGAAAAGACAAATCCTCTCCCTCTCGGCCCAGCTCTGGAGCCCAAGCCCTCTCCCCTCCCCTATGGGCCGAGCCCACCTCACTGATCTGTGCTCCCTCTCCCCCCTCAGCTTGGGCCAAGCCCAGCCATCGGAAGCTGGCCCAAGCTAGTGCGCCTCATCCCTCTCGCCCTCAATCTCTGGCCAGCGGGCCCGCCTCTCCTCTCTCTTCCCTTGTCATCAACTTGTGGGTCCCGCGTGTCAGGCGTCCCTTCTACCTCAAGCCGGCTCCTCCCTATCCTCTCCGCCATTGCCGGTGCGCGACCAGGTCTGACGACCCGAGCTTGCCCCTCCTCACGTCACAAGGACCACGCGACCAAGCCCCACCGCGCGTTTAGACTGACTCCAACAAGAAGAGGCAAACCCAAAATAGGTCACACACAATGCATCTAGGTATCAAAAACAACCTCCAACAGATGACTCAATTAGAGTATGCATTTTGGGTAGAGGATGAAGAGACACCTATATTTGCATCCTCTCTCGCTCAAGGACGCAAAGTTTCAGGCCTATAGTAGTGGGCCCGATGGAGGGAGGGGGAGGGAGGCCATGCAAGGAAAGGCGTTGGTTGTTGGAGAGGTAGATTTTTGGGGGCATGACTCATTCACTGTGCACAATCCAAAACAACAAATGAGTCTCGTTTTTGCATCTTCACGGTTGGAGATAGTCTTACCCCCCATATCACCGCTAGCAGCCGCGACAGTTCACCACGCGTCGAACGACCACCTAGATCGGCATGCCGCAGAGCACTGTGACCCGACACCATTTCTCCCTCTCGACCTCATTAGGGGAGAACCTTGGTTTCGCACCACCACACTACCACCGCCTCTGCCCTCCCCATGGACCATCTCCCTCTCTAGCACCACCAGGAGCCATCGCCGCCGCCATGAGCAAGGCTCGACCAAGCTCCCGATCTTCCAACTCCAACCACCTTCTGCCTCTCTGTTTCCCTTGTCGGATTCACAAAAGGATGACGAGGCCTCGACACCACACTTCTGTGTCGATCTATGTCCATGGCGATGTCGCCCCGACCTCGCCAGAATTCGCCACACCGCCGCCATCGATCCCCCTCAACCATCCTCTGCACTACGTCCTTCTTGCCGAGAGCCTCATGGATGACCGTGTCGTGACCTCCTCTCCGTATCCCGCCGCTCATCGGAGACTCTAGGCCGCCGAAGCTCAACTCCGGCGTGGCTCCGGCGGAGTGCCACCGTCAGGAGCCTTTCCTTCGCTTGGCCAGCAGCGACCGACGAAGGGAGATGTCTCCCCCGTCTGATCTTCCCTGGACGGTGCAGATCATGCATTGACCGGCGGTCAACTGATCATCCAACTCGCCACATCAGCTCCTCCTCATCCAATCACTGCGTGCCACGTGGCCGTCAAGTGCCACCTCAACAGGTGAAGACCCGGTCAATGTATATTTTCAATCTACCCCCCGAGTTCCTCCGTAATTCAGACACTATTTTCTGTGTATGTGGAATCTTACTAGATAGCCCCTAGCCTCTACACATAATTCTGTTTCACCCAAATCAGAGAGGATTTTACCAAAACTGAGTTTTGTTCCTTCCTAAAATATTTAGTAAGGTTTCTAATTCCATAAATGGTTCAAGTTATCCGTTTTAATCAAAATGTTTACAAAATAAAATTTATTTGTTTTGCTTTTATAAAAATTAATTAATAATACTATACTTCCATTTATAATGCCTTTAAATGTGTTTTGCTCATAAAAATAATTCTAAAAGTGTCACCTTTGCAAATAAAACATTTCAGATCAAATAAAATGATTTTGTGGTCCAAATAATTTCTTTTAGTCACTGTTTTTGAAAAGCATTTAAAAGTAAATTAATTTAAATTACCAAAATGCCATCTAATTTCAAAAGCTCATAACTTTCAAACCGTAGCTCCGTTTTCAGCGGTTTTCGCGCTCATGCTATCGTAGAAATAAGCCCTACGTATTAGTAACCTTTTTATTATGTTTTCATAATGTTTGATGCACTTTTTTTATTTGTATATGTTTGTTTGTATGTTTTGCACACCGAAGTTTGCCACGAAGGAAGAAAAGTCACTGATGGACTCTGAAGACCTCGAGTACGAGTTATATCATGTTTTCCCATAAAAGGCAAGTGTCCTTGAACATACTTGCTCCCGTATTTATTTTATTTTTTGTTATTAGAGTAGTTAGATCCTGTAGATGCATGCAGTGTCTAAATTTGAATCCTATGTTATGGTTTACTAGCACTTGTTCATATTTTCCTTGACACCTGGTTGGGAATATTGGTAGAAGTCATGCTTAGCCCTGCAGTCATGGTTGGGATGGGAGGTGGTTTAATAATAAATTCTGATAAATGATCTATGAAACAAGTGGGTTGGTAACTTTTGTTGTAATATGGTGACTAGGTAAATCTGGTAGGATGGACCATGTGGTGGTTGTGGTTGCCATGGACTTGGCGTACGATTGCCATGGACTTGGCGTTACGGTTGTCATGGACTTGACGTTGGGTTGGTTTTGTGGTTTGTTAGCCTGCCTGGATCCCTAGGACTTGGTTCTCGAAGCCTGTAACCCGACTTAACAGCGCAAACCATGAGGCCTATATAGCTCTGGGACTGGTTAAGTAATTAGAGAAGCCTTATGTGGTTATTAGTTTCATATGAACATGGGTACATAAGGCTTCTTCTACGCAGGATACCGCATGGTACGTGAAACCGGCTCCTAGGCTCTAGCACCAGTCCTGGAGTTATTACGGAAGATAGCTTCTATGTCGTGACATATGGAACTAATACACATAGGAGGACTCTTTGTAACGGCCCTGCCGATCCACCTTGGAAGTGGGTCAAGAGGTTGGCCGCCTCGGACACAAGGGCAACACGACTCATGGGTAAAGATATGCGAACTCTGCACAGTATAGAACTGATATCAGCCGTGCTCATGGTCACGAGCGGGCTTGGACTTCTTCGAGATTAGTTGGTGGTTTTAGGTTCTAGTTCGGGTCATCTGATGGACTTCAGGTGTGGATTGTGCTCGGTGGACTCCAAGTGTTGGTTGTTTGGTGGATTCCAAGTGTCGGTTGCTCGGTGGCTCTCCGAGTGTGGTTTGGCTCGGTGGACTTCGAGTGTTCTTACTTTTATTCTGGAGTATGTGGTTATAACCTAGTAAATAGGTGCATAGGAAATATGATTTAATAGGATGTGTCACTTTAGGTGCTTGAGTCAAACGAAGTCAGCCTACCTTGATATTAGCCCCATGGTATATATTTCCTACACTTGCGGAGTACATTTCGATGTACTCACCCTTCCTCTTTGTCCCCCCTGCTAGCCCACCTAGACGTAGGAGTCTACGACGAGGAGCAGGAGTACCCAGGAGACGGTGGCTGCGACCCTGATGACTTGTACTAGGATGGCACAACCCCCGGTCGATGTTCCTATGGAGATGGCGTCCGGTTTTCGTGGTCTACATCAGAGTCTACATTAGAGTCAGTTGAGAGTCTGTACTTTTCTTTTGGACCCGAGGGTCATTTTTGTAATAAAGTTTGATATATTAATAAAGCATTGTTTCTGATATTACTATGATGTCGATTTATGTATGAAAATTTATCTTAACATACATATATTGTGCCCCCAATTTTGTTCTTAAAATCTGGGTGTGACACTATTCTATGCTACTCCTCTCTCTTACCACTCTATAATACTCCTCTCCCTACTACTCTCTCCCTGTACTACTCTATACTATTCCTCTCTCTTACTACTCTATACTACTCCTCTCTCTTACTACTCTATACTACTACTCTCTATACTACTCTCTTACTACTCTATACTACTCCTCTCTCCCTACTACTCCCTTCTACTATTGTACTACTCCTCTGAACTATGGCATTTGCATTGATGATTCTTTTTGAACTTGAAAGCTGAGGTAGTGGCAAATGCGATGATGTGACCCCTTCTATGCTGAGGCAACAACGATGATGGTTGCCCCTCTACTTCTATGCTGAGGTAGCTGCTAGACTAGGATGACTTGTATTTTACAAGTAACCAGTTTAGCAGCGACGTGTTGACCTAAGGGCAAATCTGAGCCAAGTACTTATTTGTTTCATTTTTAATTCAAAAGCTTTGAACTCATCTTATATAAATCTATCTATATATAGAACTGAAATGGCGGAAGACAAATCCAACGAATGGAGGGACCCTACCCCTAGCTCCTCGTCAACCAGCTTGATGAGCGGGGCGTCCGTGACCCCACAACCAAAGAAGCAATGTACAAAGAAAGACGATGATCCAACTTACGAACCGGGGGCGGACAAAGCACAAAGTCAGTAGAAGGAAATCAAATCGGTAAGGCTCGAGGTACTTGCAGCCACACACGAGCTTTTTAGCCTTTTCGATGACATGTGTGGAAGACTAAATGCAAGTACCTCTCATCAACAGTTGCCGATTGTGCCTCGTTAGCTTGAGTTCAGGGATGAAGACGAGATCAGGGAGGAAGAAGCCCCCGCTCCCTCTATGGCAACCTCTTTGTCCAAATCTAAGGGCCATAAGAGGGTGAGGGGACAACACGGGAGACACATGTTGGACAACACAGACGAGGTGCACGTGATCGATGTAGTGGGGCTAGAGGGAAACCCAATAGCTCCAGATACAGTGATTGGCAAGTTCAACAATCAAGTGGCGTGTATAGCGACAGAAAAGGTGGAGATCACTTGGCCGAATTGGCACACCATACCGGAAGACATTAAAAAATGTATCATCGACCACGCTCCACAACTTCACGTCCATGCTGACCAGACATTACCTGAAGAAGGGGAAGTCACCACTGCTGAAGTACACTATGGTCAAGGCACACGTATGGGACACTTTCTGCAAAATGAGAACGACCGAAGAAGCAGAGGAAAAGATCGCCAAGTTCAGTGAGCTCGCGAAGAGGAACAAGAATCCTCACCACTTGGGCATGACTGGCTTTGCCGGTCATAGGACCCAGTGGCGGTAAGAAGAACAAGCAAGACAGTCCGCCGGGGTTCCCAATCCATACGAGGGCGTCGAACCAAGGGCAAAGGACTACATGAGGGCCCGCATTCCAAAGAGGCTGAAGCCCAGGGCGACCAAGTTTAATGAGCCCCACCTCGAAGACGTCCAGAAGACTCTGATCGAGAAAGCAAAACATAAGGACAACATCGAGGTCCACAGGGGCCACGACTTGCTGACCGAGGTCCTGGGGACCCCTAAGCACCGTGACCGTTCGTGGTATCAGGTCGAAGATGAGCTGGAAGTCAGTTGAGTCATAGCAATCTGACGAGGCCACATACAAGTCTAGGCATAAGTATAAAGATGAGCTATATAAGAAGGGCTACATTGAAGCCGTGGCCAAAATGATCAAAAGCTCGATAAAGAAAGCCTTCACGAGCAATGACCCGAAGATGGTGGCGATGAGGTCGAAGATGTTTCACGACCATGGCCTACCCAACCCTGAAGCAAAGCAAAAGAAACTATTGTCAATGAACGAGGATCACCCAAGGATCTCGAACGAGGACATCCAGGAAGACCAACACGTCCACCTCCCGATCCCGTTCGGAAGGTCCAAGAAGATGTACGTGGCCGAGGGATGCTTACTGTTGACATCTCTTAGCATCACCTCAGATAATGGCCCCGGGAAATGTGGGTAGACAAATCTAACATCATCACCTTTATGCGGATACATGGGTGTATGCCGAGTCTCGAGTGATGACTGATTGTCAACTGGGATAATGCGCATGTTCTTTGGCTTGTGTTGTGCAGGTGTCGAGCACGGATACAGTGATCAAAGGCAAGGTGAAGGTCAAGTAGAGACGTACCGTGCCGATGGACCGGGAGCGGTGAAGGGCAGACATGAGGCTTGGACTGAGGGACCGTTGGCCCGAGGATCAGCTGTGGTGGCTGACAGCCTGGGACAGCGACGAGCGGAGATTTGTGGGGCACAGTGTTGCTCGGGTCGATGACCTGGGGACATGTGTCGGTGGATGGGGTGCACGGGCGGTGCATCCCCTCTACAGCGTCGGTTTGGTGGTTGAGCCACAGAAAAACCACCGGTGGACGGTTTCCAGGTTTGGGCCTCAAAACCTAGGCGCTGGTAGGTTTCTGAGTTTGGGCCACAAAACTCAGGCGATGAACGGCTGGTTTCCTGGTTTGGGCCTCAAAACCGGGGGTTGGTCGTGAAGGCTGTTTTCCCTGTTTGGGCCTCAAAACTGGGGGCGGAGTCCGTGAAAAGGACGAGCAGAGCGGTGGCGGCACGTGGCGGCAATCAGTGAGGTTGCGTCGAGGCAACGCTACCAGTTGTGCGGGCGTGGCCGTCAGATCACCACCTACCATGAGTTGGTCCAGAATAACCTTAGGGTTTAGCTAGTTCACTCTGTAATTAGTTAGGGGTAGAGTGGGAACTAGAATTAGGATAAGTAGAGGGAGACACCCACCTCCCATCCTATCTCAGTCATTTGCTCTTTGCCTTCTAGGTTTTCCTGCTCTCCCAATCCCCTGTTGTAGCAACTGAGATCCACAGAGAACCATACCTCTGTGTACTTGAGATTTTGAGGAAGTGAGACCGTAATCTCACTGTTGTAGTATGTGGTAGCCACACGGTTGCAGATCGATGTCTCAATTCACGTTTTGACTTTGTTCTTCGCGTTCTTCGTTTCTCCGCGATTTTTCCGTCACTCGATCTCCCTCTTTACTACGTCTTTTTGAAATCCACTTGAATCAACTTGTTCTTTATAGTGAGGAGATCATTTCCACCAAAGGAATTCATCTAACTCCTCACGAACAAGTAGATCGGGTCGATTCAATTTTTGTGGTGCTTTTTGGTTCATATTCCCTTCTCTTTGATTCCCGTTGATTGAGTTGTTTTGAGCGGATGATTTCTTGGGGATAGTCTCCTAACTACCTCGTGATCATCTTCTCCAAGTTTGGGATCAAGGGATTTTGATTTGGAAAAGATTTGGGGAGATTTGAGTTGAGGGCGACCAAAATCGCCCTCTCTGTTCATCCGCGGACAGTCCGCCGTTGGAGGCGCGGACAGTCCGCGCGTCGGGCTCTAGCCGACTCAGTGGCTGTTCGGCTCAGGCGTTTTGGTCTGGAGTGACCTGCGGACAGTCCGCCGGTCTAACTCGCGGACAGTCCGGGAGTGACTAGGGAGTCTACAGCAGCAGTGCGTTTTTGCACATCTGGCCGGCGGACAGTCCGCCACCAGAGCCCGGACAGTCCGCCAGTGGGCAGACAGTCCGCGAACTGGACCCCAGACAGTCCGGGACTTGGCTGTAGCCTGCAGTTTAGTGTGTTTGGTCTTCCGACTTCTTCGCTTGGTTTCCAGACTTCTCGTTTGGCCCTAGAGTTGACCAAGTAACCTCTCTAAGTATCTTTGCTACTTGTTAGCATAGGTATTTGGAGTTTTCTCGACGTAGCTCTTTATCTACGTTCGGGAGTTGGTTTTTAAGGGTCAAACTTGAGTCGGTCTTTTTGGTTTTGGGTCGCTCTTGCTTTGTGGTGCCTTGTTGTGATCCTAGGGATCATCCACCCTCTTCCAAGGGTCGTGGGCATCACGTTTCGGTTGAAGCTTTTCGGGTGCTGATTTTTGGGACAAAGGCCGAAGTTTTGAGAGAAATTTTTTAGGCTCCCATTCACCCCCCTCTGGTCGCCTTGCTTTTGCATTCTCGGTCCTTCACTTTAAAGCTAGGCTATCACCACTAACAGCAACACTAGAGATGTGGTTGTATTTATGATCATGCCCTTATAAAATATGAAATGAGATTATCCGCAAGTGCACAGATGTTGATGGTAGATAACTCATATTTTAAACCGTCAACTAATCTCATAAATGACCCGCAATGATGCAAAGAGTGTAGCTATAGGGTTTGATTCTAACGAGTTCCACGAGTTGTGAGGATATTCAATATTTCTTCACAAGAAAGTATCTCAAGTGAAGAATCAGAGAACACCATTGTGACGAGCTCGTCGAGACGATCACAACGGACATACCACTTGCCATATTTGGAGCCCCGGAGCGAGAGTCCTCGATGAATACAACCTGGAAGACTCTAGAACCCTCTAGAAGCATTATCCATACAAAGATCAGAGGTGTAATAGACAAGATTCCAACAGCTACAGAATACCAGAATTATCCAGGGGCCAGACAGGAAGAAAATGACAAGGAATCCAACCATGCCACGACTCGTTGCGCAAACCAACCGAACAAGGACTCTAAGCGAAGAAGGAAGGTACCAGAAGACTCCCGATCGAAGGATGAGGCAGGCGGCGGCAGGGGAGGCCGACCGGCCTCAACCCTAGGCCGGCCGGCCTGGGCCCACATGGCAGCCGCCCCTCCTTCGTACGGCGTGACCTAACCGACCTCTACTTTGTATCTTGGCCGTTGTTCACGGTCGGTTTGATCCGAGGGCTGCGGTTCATCCCACCGGGCTATATAAGAAACCCCAGACCCCCCGACATCTCATCGAATCTCAATCCAATCTCAGTGTTCAATCATTTAGTTTAGAGATAGCCTAGACAACTAAGAGCTCCACCATCCAAGGGCTTAGCTAGAATAGAATTAGTAGAGTCGAGGGAAGCTCGGATTCCGGATCTACTCAAGAGGAGCTAGGTAATTAGCCTTGTCTTCTCTCTTGTATCAACATTGTTCTTCTAATTGTCTAATTGTCTTCTAGTTCATCATCTTTGTGTTCTAATTGTGTTTTAGTTCATCTTCTAATCTCTCTAGTTCATCTTTGTTCTCTAATCTAGTTCTAATCACCTTTCTAGTTCATCCTTGTGCTCTAATCTAGTTCTAATCACCTTTCTAGTTCATCCTAGTGTTTCTAATCTATTTCTAATTGTTCTTCTAGTTCTTATTCATCTTCTAGTTCGTTTTCTAGTTGATACCTATCATGACTTGTTACTATTTCGTGTTCATAATTATAATGTTCATCGTCTACTTTGATTATATGTCTAGCATAGCTAGGGTATCTCTATGTTTATGCTCTTGTTCGTATAACGCTCATTCTGTCGATCGCGGGGTGAGTGGTCAACATTATGTAAGCGTGGTGCTTATACGTTGTTTACCTGCGAATGCACCCTACATTCTGGGCCAGCAAGTGGTAGATCGCGAGGGTGACTCTTATAGCCTCGTTGAGTCCTTTGTAGTCCACTCCCCGAATATAGGACTAGCAAGACCAGGTCACCCGGAGGGGATAGACTCTGGATCTGATCCTCCATGCGTGATGTCTCCTGCGTATAAATATAAGTTATTCTAACCATGATTGCTGAACATAATTGCACTAATTGACATAGTCTATAACCTATAGTTAGAACCATATTAGGAAGTTAATCTGTCTCTTTCTAGTTCTAGTTATGATCTAACCTTGGATGAGAATGCTCTGTTGGAACTCTTTATGGTTTACTCTGTTCTATTTCATTTATCTTATTTATCATTTATGATTGATTCCTGTGTTGAGTAGATCTAGTCGAACTCTTATCATAATCATACATGTGTGTGTCATAGTTGTAGATGTTTATCTCCTGTCATTCTTTTAACTCATGATATGAATGGCTCTATTATAAATAACGATACCTTGGAAACTATCCTTGGTGAAATGCTACAAGTATGTATTTTATCTATGTGCTTGCAGATAATTTATTTTCATATTTTATAAGGGCAAGATCATAAATACAATCCATGTCTCTAGTGTCGCTGCTAGTGGTGACAGCCTAGCGTTAAAGGTAATGTTGTTAGATTTGTCTACCTACATTTCTAGCACCATTATCTAAAGTGATGCTAAGAGATGTCAACAACAGATAAAATACACCTGTTGTAGCATTTCACCTAGGAGAGTTTCCAAGGTATCGTTATTTATATTATGCCCTTACTTCTAAGTCTCAAGAGAGTGACAAGAGATAAACTTCTATAAACTATAATACATACTTGTATGATTCTGAGAAGAGTCCCACTAGATCTTCTCAACATAAGAATCAATCATATATAAGATAAATAAAATAAATGAATAGAACAAGATAAAACGAAAAGAGTTCCACAGAGCATTCCCATCCAAGGTTTGATCATAACTAGAACTAAACTTCCTAATATGGTTCTAACTATAGGTCATAGACTACGTCAATTAGTGCAATTATATTTAGCAAACATGGTTAGAATAACTTATATCTATATGCAGGAGACATCACGCATGGAGGATCAGATCCAGAGTCTATCCCCTCCAGGTGACTGTGTCTTACTTGGCCTATATTCGGGGAGTGGACTACAGAGGAATCAACGAGGCTATAAGAGTCACCCTCGCAAACTGCCACTTGTTGGCCCGGAATATAGGGTGCATCCGTAGGTAAACAACGTATAAGCACCATGCTTACACAATGTTGACCACTCACCCCTCGATCGTCAGAATGGGCGCTATAAGAACAAGTGCATAAACATAAAAGATACCCTAGCTATGCTAGACATATAATCAAGTAGACAATGAACATTATAACCATGAACACGAAATAGTAACAAGTCATATCAAGTATCAACTAGAATAAGAACTAGAAGAACAATTAGAACTAGATTAGAATACAAAGATGAACTAGAAGATGAACTAGAAAATATTTAGACAAATAGAAGAACAATGTTGATACAAGAGAGAAGTTACAAGGCTATTACCTAGCCTCCTCGCGACTAGATCCAGAATCCGAGCTTCCCTCGACTCTTCTAATTCTATTCTAGCTATGCCCTAGGATGGTGGAGCTCTTGGTTGTCCTCTCAAGGCTACCTCTGAACTAAATGATTGAAGACTAAACTATGAAGATTTGATCTGAAGATTCAATGATCGATGCCTCAGGGGGGTCTGGGGTTGCTTATATAGCCCAGTTGGATGAACCGTAGCCCTCGGATCAAATCGACCTTGAACAAGGGCTTAGATGCGTCAAAGAGGTCGATTAGGTCACGCTCCACGAAGATGGGCTGAGGGGGGACCTGGCCCAGGCCGACCGGCCTAGGGGTGGGGCCGACCGGGCTCCTCCTTCGTCGTGTTGGCTTCTGGTGTCTTCGAGATCCTTCTAGAGTCCTTTTCCGATTGGTTTGCGCAATGAGTCGTGGTGTGGTTGGATTCCTTGTCGTCATCTTCTTGTCTGATCCCTGGATAAATCTAGTATACTGTAGTGTTAACACCAGATTTTCGCACGCACAAGGAGACGACGGATGGGCCACTGTGCGAGATGGGCGTATGATGCATTCGGCAAATGACCAAGGTTAGTTAGTTCTCGGAGTTTCGGCAAGTGCCTGTGCGGTCGGCTATCTTGTAAGGCGGTGATTCTATTCGGGAAGCAAATATGGCAAGTGAAGTCGACTTGCACGAGAAGACACGTAACGATGGAGGACACCAAGAGAAAAATAGGAATAGGACTCGTATTTTCCAAGTTTTATTGTGTAAATCGTAATCTTCCAGGACTCGTATTTCGCCCAGGGTATAAATATAAACCCTCGGCCATTGTAAAATTGTTCACAACCATATCAATACAAATCGGCCCCGTGCCACCTTCGAGTCCTCAGTCGTGTCGTCGAGTTCTTCGAGAGGAATCATCGATCTGTCGACCTCCGTAAGTCCCGACAACCTTGTTATCATGTCTAGTATCATGCGGTGGATTTAGATATGATGCAAGTAGTCTTGTTTGTTTCCAAAGGTCATGCGGCGGATCTTTGTTAATGATCAAGAAGTCTTTGCTTATGCTTTGCTTATGGGTAAATACCGTGCGGCAGGCATTTATTCATATGTTTAGCAAAAGCAAGATAGTTATCGGCTCTATTAGATTTGGCAGATCTAATAGATTCATCAAGTTATCATGTGTTATATGTTTTAATTAATTCTGTAACACTCTTTTGCCCAATCTAGATTGATCTTTGCTCGGCCTTGCTTTACAAGTTTACTTACACTCCAATAATCATTGTTCTTTCCATGATATCCCTTATAAATTACATGATTATGATGGCCGAATTAATTTCTAATCTAGATTGTTACATGTTGTGGGTTCATGCATATCAATCATGTTCAAGCTTAGATAAAACTAGGTATCGTGCGGCAGATGCAGGTTTTAGATTGGTTTGATCATGTTTGTTTGTATGTTCCTTCCTCATGGACCCCAACTCGGCTAGCTTGCCGAGCTTGGTTACACATTAATTCATATTTTGTCTTTTATTTATCCAAGCATGTCTTTTTCATGTATGTATGTTCGGCAACCAACTGTTTACATATGTCTATGTTTAGAGTTAGCCGAATGACCTTTAAACCTGTTGGCAGACAGCTTCTATAGCTGTATGCCGTCATGAATGGCTTCAGAGCCGTAAATATGGAACTGTCTGATCTCACCCGGCATGTTCCAGTATTATTCTCACAGTTTTATCCCTTGTTGGTTTTCAGGTCAAACCGACTGGCACGTCTCCGGATTTCAAACCGTCCGAGCACCCGATTGAAGTCACGCTTTCTGGCTTGCTGTGTGTGAGGCGCAGTGTACCACATTTTGCGCCAACACACTTTTTGGCACGCCCGGTGGGACGTTTCATTCCAAGATGCCTAAATTCGACAACACTCAAATCCTGGAAGTGACCATGGATGAGTTGCCACCAGACTTGAAGAATCTAGTACAACAAACATGCGATGAGTTTCAGCACAAATGCTTGATGTCCTTCTCTAAGAACAAGAGCAACAAGGTTTTCCAGAAGCAGTCGCTCCCAAGGACTCTCCTTCCTCATCAATCTGATAGCACTGATGAGGAAGATATTTGAAAAATGTCTGAACTTATGTACAAGGCTGTATCGGAGGCCATGACCAATCATCAGTCAACTTTCTTAAATACTTTTCGTGCAGTCATGGTTGGTATTTTCGGCCCGACAATAGATAAACGTTTTGAGGAAGCCGCTGGTCCGATGCAGGGGCCACTGTTATTCCCCGTTCCCCAACATCAGAGGAAAACTGCTGAAGACAGCGGAGTTGGTTCAAGCAAAGGTGGGATGGTCCTTCATCAAGAGCAGCAACCTCCCACAACTCAGGGCCAACTTGCATTCGGCACAACGGGAAACGGGAAACGTCCCACCATCTGCTTTCAGAGTATCTCCAGCAACAAATAGATTGCAGAAGAACATGTATAGAGATGGATATCAGGAGTTCGTTGATTACAGTGCGATTGATGCTTTCCCGAATCCAGGCTATAAAAATTCAGCAGGGGCATTTCTTGGGGGTCAAGCACAGGCAGCTCCAGATTCAAGTGTCGACCTCATCATGCATAGGATGGCCGACATGATGCAAAATCAATTCGGCCTGAAGCCAAAGAATAAATCTTATGCTTACAAGTCTCCTTACCCGGAGTGGTAGAACCGAGTGGCACTTCCTCCAAGGGTGAAACCTCCTACTGATCTTACTAAGTTCTCAGGCCAAGATGATACCAGTACTGTTGAACACATCAGCCGTTACTTGATGCAACTCGGAGAAGCATCTGCGGATGAGGCTTGGAGAATTCGGTATTTCCCACTGTCATTAACGGGACCAGCTTTCTCATGGTTCACATCTCTGCCAGCAAACTCTATTAATACATGGGCAGAGCTAGAACAGAAGTTCCACGCGTATTTCTTTACGGGCACCAATGAGAAGAAGTTGGTCGATCTCATGAGTCTGAGGATGAGAGCTAATGAGACGCCACAAGAATATTTATGCAGATTCAGGGAGACTAAAAATCTTTGCTATTCCCTAAACTTACCAGATGACCAATTGCCAGGGATAGCTATAGCTGGTATGTTGCCGAATATCAGGGAAAAGCTGTTCGACATGGAATTTGATGATCTTGGGCAGTTATCACAACGATTAGCAATAATGAATAGTCAGGCTCAGGGGTTTAGGAGAAATAACCAATTCCAGAAAGGTGATGTGGCTAGCGAAATGTATCAGGCTTTCTTAGAAGAAGCAGCAGAGTATGATGACGAAGATGAGGTAGCTGCAGCTGAGTTAGTCTGGACAAAAGAGCCGACTCAAGTCAATCAATGATGGTTGAGGCAACAAAAAGGTACCTATGATTTTGATGTTTCCAAATCAGATAAGCTATTTGAATTATTATTGAAGGAAGGACGCATCAAGTTGCCAGAAGGCCATCCCATGTTGCACCCTGAAGGGGTTAAAGACAAGAAGTATTGTGGTTTCCATAATACCAGATCTCACTCTATAAATGATTGCCGAGTGTTCAGAGTGTGGATCCAGAAGGCTATCCAGGAAGGGCATTTGAAGTTCGACGGAAAAATGAAAATTGATGGTAGCCCTTTTGGACAGAATACCGTATCTTTCTCTGTTAACATGGTCAATGCAAATGACCCCAGGGGCAAAAGCAAGATGAAGGTGTTAACCTCTGATAGAGCGAGAGAGACCAGTGCTGTTGACCCCAATCGACAAATCACAAATGAAGAATTTCGGCGACAAGTTCATTTCCGGAATAGCCAAACTGAAAGGGGTGAGGCTTCCAAACCTAGAGTCACGACGCGCATTTTATTGAACAAATAGCGTCGGGAGCAAGAACAGTACCGGAAGTAGAAGTTTTATGAGGAACAGAAGTTCATTGAAAAGCAACGGAGGTACGAAGAGGATATGTACCGAGAAGAACGTGAATATATGAGAGAACAAGAGCAATCTCATTGGGAGTTCTCATTCTTCAAATATTGTTGGAATGAAGGCTTGAAGCTACCTGCTAAGAACAATTTCCCTGGATGCAGTGATCTATATTCTGAATACAGGCAGTCTCGAGTCAACCGCCGTTCGGTCCATGAAAGGCTTGGGGTGCGAATCCCTGAGGACGATCGGTGCTTAAAAATAGATAATTCCAAGAATCAGCAAGGGAGAAGATTTGCCGATCAAAGTTGGGCCCGCACTGAAGAAGAAGAATACCGTGAATATGTTTGGCAGAAAGGACAGTGGTGTCCACCAGGATTGAGAAGGAGCCAGAAAAGAAGAGTGCAGCGCCTAAGGAATAGAGAATTGGCACAAGCAGGCGCTAAGACAAAGCAAATTTGGCGTCCTAAAGAAAAGCCTGATGAAGGTGATCGTTCGGCTGATGCGTGCATGACATTCTTTCTCCCATCAGAATTCATAGCTCCCGAAGGTCAAGACGTCCAAGAAGAAGTGTATTCGGATTTTGACGAAGATGAATACCAGGATCTGATGGCTCAGCTCGTTTTGGCTCAACGGACAGTTTTTGATAAACCAGCTAAGCATCGACACTTGAAGCCACTTTATATGAGGGGGTATGTTAATGGCAAGCCACTAACCAAAATGTTTATTGATGGAGGAGCTGCCATAAATATCATGCCATATACTACCTTCAGGAAACTTGGGATGGCAAGTGAGGAATTATTGAAGACTGACATGGTGTTGAGGGACTTTGTTGGCAATTCTTCTGATACTCGAGGAGCAGTTCATGTTGAATTGACGATCGGGTCAAAAACTTTGATTACTACCTTCTTCGTCATCGATGGCAAGGGGGCATATAGTTTGCTTTTAGGAAGGGATTGGATGCATGCAAATTGCTGTGTTCCGTCAACTATGCATCAAATCCTCATCCAGTGGATTGGAGATGACGTCGAAATTGTCCATGCTGATGATTCAGTGAGTGTTGTAACTGCAGAACCTATCTACTGGGAATATGATGTTGTCGAGTGCTTCTCTGGAAGAGTTTGGGAAGTAGGTCCTGTGAATGTTTTTGACAAGGACCAACAACCAATTCAAGCAATCGACTCTCAGAGCAATTTTTGAATGAATAATCCAATTGATGGTGTTGGCGCAAAATGTGGTACACTGCGCCTCACACACAGCAAGCCGGAAAGCGTGACTTCAATCGGGTGCCCGGACGGTTTGAAATCCGGAGACGTGCCAGTCGGTTTGACCTGAAAACCAACAAGGGATAAAACTATGAGAATAAAACTGGAACATGCCGGGTGAGACCAGACAGTTCCATATTTACGGCTCTGAAGCCATTCATGATGGCATACAGCTATAGAAGCTGTCTGCCAATAGGTTTAAAGGTCATTTGGCTAACTCTAAACATAGACATATGTAAATAGCTAGTTGCCGAACATACATACATGAAAAAGACATGCTTGGATAAATAAAAGACAAAATATTAATTAACGTGTAACCAAGCTCGGCAAGCTAGCCGAGTTGGGTCCATAAGGAAGGAACATACAAACAAACATGATCAAACCAATCTAAAACCTGCATCTGCCGCATGATACCTAGTTTTATCTAAGCTTGAACATGATTGATATGCATGAACCCACAACATGTAACAAACTGTTGACACAAAATGAGGTTCGCGCCTCACACACAGCAAGCCGGAAAAGCGTGGCTTCAATCGGGTGCCCGGACGGTTTGGAATCCGGAGACGTGCCAGTCGGTTTGACCTGAAAAACCAACAAGGGATAAAACTGTGAGAATAAATTGGAACATGCTGGATAAGAACAGACAGTTCCATATGTACGGCTTCAAAGCCAATCACGACGACATACAGCTACAGAAGCTGTCTATCGATAAGTTCAAAGATCATTCGACTAACATTGAGAATGAGCATATATTCAACAACCAGTTACCGAATGTACATGTAAGAGGATATCATTAAGATATGAAGAATCATAAACAGGTAACTTGTAAAAAATAAATCTATCCAAACAACACATGCATAGGTTAATCCAACTAGTCTGCCTCACGTCTAGTTTTCATAAACCCGTCAAGCATAAACTAAGTCTACACCACTCCTTATAATTAGATCAATCCACCGCATGATACAATCTAATGATAAGGAGCTAAAAGCATGCATATATCTGAACAGATCTACATAACTCATTACTCATGTAAGCTTAACCAAGCTCGGCAAACTAGTCGAGTTGGGGTCCATGAAGAAGGAACATACAAACAAGCACAATTAAACTAATCTAAAACTTGCATCTGCCACACGATACCTAGTTTTATCAAAGCCTAACTGTAATTGACATGCATGAACCCACAACATGTAACAATCTGGATTGAAAGTTAATTCAGACATCATGATCTTGCAATTATTAAAACACAAGCAAACTTGTGAAACAAGGCCGAACAAAGATCAATCTAGATTGGGCAAAAGAGTGTTACAGAATTAAATAAACAATGCAACACCTGATAACTTAATGAATCTATTAGATCTTGCCAAATCTAACAGAGCCGATAACTATCTCACTTCTGCTAAACATATGAATAAACGTCTGCCGCACGGTATCTACCCATAAGCAAAGCATAAGCAAAGACCTCTTGATCGCTAACAAGGGTCCGCCGCACACCAATTGAAAACAAGCAAGACTACTTGCATCATTTCTAAATCCACCGCATGATACTAGACATGATAACAAGGTTGCCAGGACTTACGGAGGTCGACGGATCGATGATTCCCCTCGAAGAACTCGACGGCACGACTAAGGACTCGAAGATGGCACGAGGCCGGTTTGTATTGATATGGTTGTGAACAGTTTTACAATGGCCGAGGGTTTATATTTATACCCTAGACGAAACATGAGTGATGAGTCCTAGACGATTACAATCAATAAAATTTGGAAAGATACAAATCCTATTCTCATTCTCTTCGGTGTCCTTCAACGTCACGTGCCTTCCTGTACAAACCGGCTTTACTTGCCATATCCATTTCCCGAATGGAGCCGCCGTTCCGTAAAACAGCCGACCGCATAGACCCCGAAAGCTTGAGAGCCAGTCGATCGTCCGATCGTCTGCCAAATCTTTTCCCACTACTGGCTGGGTCCACTTGTCATATCCTCGTGCGTGCGAAAATCTGGTGTTAACACAAACTAGATTAGAAATTAATTCGACCATCATAATCATGTAATTTATAAGGGATATCATGGAAAGAACAATGATCATTGGAGTGTAAGTAAACTTGTAAAGCAAGGCCGAGCAAAGATCAATCTAGATTGGGCAAAAGAGTGTTACAATGGCCGAGGGTTTATATTTATGATGTGTTATATGTTTTAATTAATTCTGTAACACTCTTTTGCCCAATCTAGATTGATCTTTGCTCGGCCTTGCTTTACAAGTTTACTTACACTCCAATAATCATTGTTCTTTCCATGATATCCCTTATAAATTACATGATTATTGTTGACACTTCTTAATGCAATTGCCTATAATAAACTTTAATGAACTGATTCTAGAAAAAGCCCTTAGAAATGTACAGGACACTCCTAGCATCACTTAAAGTCAAGTTGTCATCCCCAACATGATACTAGAAATATAATTCATATGTGACACTAGCTCAAAAGATATAAACAAATATTTATCCGCAAGAGCACAGATAAATACACCTATTGTAGCAGCATTTCACCCAGGGTATCTAGGTATCGTTATATTCTACCGAAGATAACAGCGAAGCAGGGAACCAATGGATAAATGTGCTTCAAAGGTAATGGAGATTCATTCATTACTCACATGTCTAAGCAGGGGTAAGACAAGGTAAAGATAAATGATAATGATAGCAGTAATAAAAACGGGAATTCTAGAGATAGAGCAAACTACATGAATCAAGCAGAGAGTCAGGAGATTAATTAAGAGATTTGAATCCTAAGTTACTTCATATTTACTAAGCCTAGTGATTACTCTAGTTAATATACAATCATTTATAGCTAATTAATCTATCATCCATGATCAAGGGTCATTACTAAATTAGAATCAAGAGCAAAGTAATGAATTCTAACTTGCAACCGCGTCCTACTAAGATCTACACTCGGGGGGGAGGACTACAAAGGACTCAACAGGACAGTCACTCCTGCGATCTACCTCTCGACCCGGAGCATAGGATGTATTCGCAGGTAAACTTAGTCTAAGCACCATGTTTACACCAGTTTGACCACTTAACTCTATCTGGAATAAAGCTAAGCACTTTACGAACATGATCATAAACTCTATCATAATCAGATCTATATTGAATATATAACTAGAATAAACTCCAAAACTGAATAAACTGAAATATATTAAAGTAGCATAAAGTCGAATAAAGATACAAATTACCGAGTCTTCGACAATGATCCGGAGACTCAGACGAAGCTTCAAGCCGGATATGCCGACGAAGTCGCCTGCCTCTACTTGAATCTAGCTAGACTAAACTCTAATCTTGATGTAGAGCTCTAACTCTCTCTCTAGAAACCCTAATTCTTTGTCTTGTCTGATCTTGATCTGCCTGATGATCTCTCTGATGCCCTAGAGCGGGGTCAGGGGTCTGGTTATATAGCCCTGGGCGTGGAACCGTGGCCCTTGGATCAAACCGACTTGAGGTACGGCCGAGATGCATCCTAGAGGTCGGTGGAGGAAGGTTCCGGAAGGAGGAGGCGTGGGGGCTCTGGCCATGACCGACCGGTGGGCCCTGTGGGACCGGTCGGTCCCACAGGTCAGCCTCCTGTGGTGCCCCGCCTCGTGGTGTCTTGTGGTGTCTTCTGGAGTCTTCTAGAAACATCCCGACGTGGCGGTGAAGTAATCTGCGTCGGGTTCCTTCTTGGGGAAGCAATATAGTTGGTTTTCCTGTTTAATCCCTGGAAAATG
Source organism: Coix lacryma-jobi var. lacryma-jobi (assembly GCA_009763385.1). NCBI lineage: Eukaryota > Viridiplantae > Streptophyta > Magnoliopsida > Poales > Poaceae > Coix > Coix lacryma-jobi. The sequence continues at coordinate 44,507,552 of CM019826.1, forward strand.
TAGAATCACCAAAACTCGTGGAATTTGTTAGTTTAAACCTCCTATTTCTAAGTTGGCAATCCTTTTTGGCATTTATTCAAGTATTGTTGACGGTAAATAATGATAGTTAATAGACGTCCACAAACTCCCCCAAGCTAAACTTTTGCTAGTCCCTTAGCAAACATCGGGTTCTGAGAGTAAAATTATAAACTTCTCAAGCCATAAACTGAAAACTTTCTTAAAAAGGATTTGGAAGAATTTTCACATGTTCCTTTCGCCAATCTTTTACCTTAGTTTAGAATAATTGAAAGTTAGAAGCAATCAAGTCAAGCACTATGTCTCAAATTCCTTATTCCAACGTTACTCCGGAGTTTTGCAAGATTTTCATAATGAAAGCTCAAAGAACCTCGGTATGACATTTTTTTAATTGCAAATATATTTTTAAGATTAAAAGCATACCTTACTAAGTCGAAGTTCAGAGCTTAGGGAGAGAAATGTCATACTCTTAGATCAAGTATTTGAAACTTTTTGAAATTGTCAACTCTTACGGGCATATTGTAATTAGAGGAACCATGGGCCATCATTCTTTTTTTTCATATATTTTTTTTCTGAGGCAGTCGGACACTTGTCCCTTTTTCTTTCCTCCTTATCATATTTTTGCATAGCCCATGCCTCTAACACAATACTACTTCAGAAGAGTGAATCTTTTACATTTATAGAAGCTTGATCTTTAGAGCATGATAAACCTCTCTACCATGACTAAAATCTTAAACAGAGTAAGCAGCCTCAAAGTATGAATCATTTATTATCAGGCTTATGTCGTACAGGTTCTCATCATATGTTTGAAGTTTTCAAAATTAAGATTCCAGAGATTCATTGAAACTAAGAACAAGATAAATAGTAGCTTAGACTTTTTCATCTCTAATTCTCAACCATCCGAACTTTGGTTAAGATCATTGTTTTGAGATTTTCCAATTAAAAATTTGAAAGGAATTATTCTGCAATTGAGGCTATGAAAAGCAGCTCTCTCTTTTTTTTTGAATTCTACTTCAAGATTATTTTATTTAAATACTAAACACAATCAAAAAGTAAATAGAGGGATACAACATACTTACCTCGGGAATAGGGGGTCCTCCCCCAAGCTAGTTTTATTCGTATGGTGGTGGCGGCTGAGGTGGATTGATTCCCATGTGTCCGAAGAGGTAGCAGAAATTCTCGTTTGTCTCGGCGCCTTGATGATGTATCTCTTCAAGAGTGTGGCGCATATCTTCTTGACCCGTCTCAAGATGAGTAAGACGAGTGTCGATGCCTTGAAAGTAGGGGTTTCTGTGGTACGGGAACTGGTGGTGTGGCTGGTATTCTGGGTAACCATGGGTGGCATGGTAAGAGTATGGATGAGGAGTGGTATCATGAACGCCCCTTCCAGAGAAAGACATTCGTCCTCCCTGGAAGTCATACATCGTATCCTCTTCGCGATGTGGTGGAATGTAGTTATGAAAGTTTCCTTGTCCCCATGAATCTTGCGGTGTATGTGGCTCGTAGGCAGTAGTATCTTCCCAGGCTGGATGGTGCGATGACGATGGTCTAGCTCGTTTGAATCCTTGATAGTGAGTGTAGGCTGGTCCGGCTGGTGCAACATCTTCTCCTTGATATCTCGGGGCAGCGTTTCTGGTGAATCTTGCGGAGGGGCTTCTTCCTACTCCCGTGCTAGGTCTCTGCAAGTTTAGCAAAAAGGTTTCCACAACATACAAACCAAGTGATCTGTTTGGCAACTCATATTCATTCATATATCCTTTATATTGCATATAGAGTTTGTTATTCCTTTTCTTTATGAGATGTGCTTGACTGAAGAAGTAGAAACCTATGACTGGTCGTGGAGTGGAGATGTACATAATGTTCCCATTTAAGTTTAGATTTCCAGCAAGACGAGTAACCCAAGAAGTGATAGATATGGGGCCTTGTAGAGTGTGAATGTAAGGCCAGTAGTCTACCAGGAGTTTTACGGGTGAGATTTTAGTTTTCTTGACCATTGCATACATAATCTTTAACTCCTCAGTTCTAACAATACGACCTTCTTGTCTAGGAAAGAGAGTGAAACCTAGCCACTTGTGCATCACCCTTAATGTGGGGTTGTGTATATCATTAGTGCAAGGGTGATGATCTGTTTTCTTGCCAGTAATGTCCTCCCAAAAGCTATTTCTGTCAAAGTTTCTTAAGGCCACATCTAAATCTACAGTGCAGATTTCAGGAAAACCCAGATTTAGACTGAACTGTTTCCATGTGAGAGTGAAAGGTTCATTGTACAGCCTAAAGTAGACATATGTGTCATCCGAAGAGAGAGTGCAAAGAAATTCTAGAGTGAGCAATCTACAACCCTCTTTAGAGAGCTCCCAAGTATTCTCCCACCCAATATTATGAAAGACTAGATCGAACTCAGAGTCCATACCTGTGTCTTGGAGAAATTGTGAATCGAAGGTAGGAGTATGGGTGTACTCTTTATCGTGGTAATGCCTGAACAGGTCCTTCTCGTAGGCTGTCTGGAGCTTGATGTTCCTTTCATGAAGAAGATCACGTGGCTCGAACCGGCTTGTGGTGGAGGATCGAGGCAGGGATGAGGTATCCATGTCTGAGCCTCCTTGTGATGAGCCAGCTCGCTAACGGCTTCTCGTTGATCAGAAAGTGAGCGTGTTCTTCGCCTTTCTCAAGAAGTTGCTTATCTTTGCTGCAAAAAAAAAGAGAACACACAAACAAAACTAGTGGAACAAGTGAGGGTTAGAGCAAATAAATGTCAGAGAGTCAGCGGTCCAAAAGTCAGTAGTCCAGGAGTCAGTCGTTCAAGTTGACGTTTTTATTTCAACTTCTCCTAGTTTATTAACTAATTGGACAACACTTCCCCTCTCATGATGACTTCTCTTGCTTCTTCTCACTATCCCTTTCTACTTGCTACTAGCTCAAAGCTTCCTCCTCTCTTCTCTCATATCTTCACTACCCCAAATGAAGTGCTAAGCGAACTCGAAATTGGAACTTCGAATTTCGAAGTGAGGCTGGTGTTTTTGAAGAGTGGAGTGTGTGGAGAGTATGAGGGAAGATTGCCAATTTATAGGGAGAGAAGGGGATGGCCGGTCGGTCTAGTGGTGGGACCGACCGGTCCCCTGTGGGGCCCACTTTCTTCCACCTTGCTCCCTCACCTACCTTGCTCAAGTTCCCACTCTTTGGAGTACATGCCGACGGTTGCATGTGGTGGTAGGTGAGATGAGTGGTTGTGAGTGCATGTGATAATGTGAAATGATATGAGGTGGGTCCCAGGTGTTTGTGGGTCCGTATGTCTCCCGTATTCGTACAATGCAAGTATAAAAGAGAATTGCTTTTATGAAACTATAGAAAACAAGGATTTTAATAATGGAATTCTTATATGTTTTTGTTGCCGTAGTAAATAATACTTACGAGGTTCGTAAATATTAATTACATGGGGCCAATGATGCAATGTTGATGCTAATTTTTGTTATGCATGAGAAAATAAATATGAAATACAAAAAGTAAATGCTGATAACTACCGAGTTACCTCCGGCGAAGGTTCGGGGTTTAAAGTCCACTGAATTGGACTCTCCAATCTTCTTTATTCTTCTTCATGGGTCTCCAATACCAGAGACAGTAGTTTTGTTTCTTGAGCTTTATGGTCTATTAGAGTTGAGCATTGTTCGGGCCATGGTTTGAATGAGAACTTTTCTTCCTTTCCGTTTATGGTGAATTTGATCTCTCCAGCTTCGACATCAATATGGGCCTTGGCGGTGCTCAAAAATGGTCTTCCGAGAATGAGTGATACTTTTGAATCCGGCTGCATTTCTAGTACCATGAAGTCTACTGGTACGAAGAACTCTCTAATCTTAACTGGGATGTTCTCAACAATTCCTATTGGGTATCTGAGTGATTGATCAGCTAGCTGAAGACACATTAGTGTTGACACAAGTGCTGAATGGTTGAGTTTATAGTAGACTGATGCGGGCATCACACTAACACTAGCTCCAAGATCGCACAATGCGTTGCTAAACCGTTGATTTCCAATTGAGCACTCAATAGTGGGGCATCCTGGGTCCTTCTTCTTTTTTGGAATTTGATTGAGGATAGCCGCACTACATTCTTCTGTCAACTCAATTACTTCAGTAGTTGGCAGTGGTCGTTTGTTGTTAAGTATATCCCTTACATACTTGGCATAGGTAGGTACCTGTAATGCCTCTAGCAGAGTAATATTGATATATAGTTTCTGAATTACTTCAACAAACTTACTGAACTGCGCATCTAGCTTGGTGTTTCGATTTCTGCGTGGGAATGGTAGAATATTGGTGTCTTGGAAATCCATTGGTATTTCTTCATTTTGTCTTTGAGTTTCTTGAACTTCATCATTTCTTTCTTCTGCCCTCGGGGGTGTCACTGGTGCTGTCTGTCTTCTTTGTGTTTCTTCTGGGTATGGCGGATCTTGAGTACTCCTCCCACGTCTAGTGGTGATCCCCTTAATCTGCTCATGGTTAGTGGTAATAGGCAAAACAACAACCAATTGTGATAGTTGGGTTTCTATTCTTTTATTATAATTGTGTTGATTCTTAATGGTAGAGGAAAATTCATCCATCTTAGCATTTATGTTTTCAAGAGTCTTATCATTTAAAGCAAGTCTTTTAGTAATGTTATCATTTATTCTTGCTTGTTCTAAAATTAGATCTCTTAAAGTAGGTTGCTTAAAATTAGAAGAACTGAAATTACTGGTGTACTTATCTGGTTTGGAAGGTTGTTGTTGACGCAATCCTTGCTTGTGTAGAGTGGTAGAGTTGTTGATGATATTAGCTTCTTCTTGATCTTCGGAAAATTCTATTCCTAAATACTCTCCACTTCTAGTTTGAGCATCAAATGCGTCTTGAATAGCTTGACGTTCTTCCTTGTAATTAGCTCTCTGAATGAGTCGATCCATAAGTACATCCATCTTGGTTGACAGTGCACACACTTCTTCTGGAACTTCTTCAATTTGGTGACAACGTTGAGTAGTAACTTGTTTCCAACTTTGATTCTCAGCTATCTTATCCATTAAACATTCTGCTTTTCCAACAGTGAGTGACATAAATGATCCTTCAGCAGTGGCATCAAGTTGCTCTCGTGTTCTTGGTAATAATCCGTGATAAAACAGTTGCATGAGCAATTCGTTCCTTATTCCATGATGTGGGCATCTTAAGATTTGCTCCTGAAAACGCTCCCAAGTTTCTGGAATGGTTTCTCCTTTTTGTTGCTGAAAGTTGTAAATCTTTCCCCTTAGGATATTGATTTTGCTGTTTGGGAAAAATCTTGATAGAAAGGCCTCTGAACAATTCTCCCATGTCTTGATGTTGTCCATTTTTGAATAGAACCACTGCTTCGCTTTTCCTTTCAGTGAGAAGGGAAAAAGACGAAGAAGTATAATGTCCTGGGGAATGTCCTTGACGATGATGGTGCTTCCAATTTCCAAGAAATCTTGTAGATGGGCAGTTGAATCTTCTTCTTCCTTTCCACTAAATGTAGTAGCTTGCACCATGTTGATAAGACTTGGCTTGAGCTCGAACTCAAGGTTGTTCGTCTGGAGCGTAGGTCCGGTGCGAATGTTCCTGACACTTGGAGTAGAGAACTCCAACAGAGTCTTGTTGGCCATGGCTTAACTACTGATGTTGATCTTCCACATGATCTAGTTGATTTCTGATTTGTAAGTGATGAATTACAACTGAACCTGTGTTACCCTGTATATGATATAAACAAAGAAAGACAAGGGTAAGCCTGCCAAGACAGAGGTACAAGTGAATGAATGAATAATCTCCTTTGTTAAAATCCTAATGAGTTTTGTTTTTACTGGTTTCTATTTGGTTCCTGGTGGCTTTCGTTGCTTATATCCCCGGCAACGGCGCCAGAAATGCTTGTTGACACTTCTTAATGCAATTGCCTATAATAAACTTTAATGAACCGATGCTAGCAAAAGCCCTCAGAAATGTACAGGACACTCCTAGCATCACTTAAAGTCAAGTTGTCATCCCCAACATGATACTAGAAATTTAATTCAAATGTGACACTAGCTCAAAAGATATAAACAAATATTTATCCGCAAGCGCACAGATAAATACACCTATTGTAGCAGCATTTCACCCAGGGTATCTAGGTATCGTTAGATAACAACGAAGCAGGGAACCAATGGATAAATGTGATTCAAAGGTAATGGAGATTCATTCATTACTCACATGTCTAAGCAGGGGTAAGACAAGGTAAAGATAAATGATAATGATAGCAGTAATAAAAATGGGAATTCTAGAGATAGAGCAAACTACATGAATCAAGCAGAGAGTCAGGAGATTAATTAAGAGATTCGAATCCTAAGTTACTTCATATTTACTAAGCCTAGTGATTACTCTAGTTAATATACAATCATTTATAGCTAATTAATCTATCATCCATGATCAAGGGACATTACTAAATTAGAATCAAGAGCAAAGTAATGAATTCAAACTTGCAACCGCGTCCTACTAAGATCTACACTCGGGGGGAGGACTACAAAGGACTCAACAGGACTGTCACTCCTGCGATCTACCTCTCGACCCAGAGCATAGGATGTATTCGCAGGTAAACTTAGTCTAAACACCATGTTTACACCAGTTTGACCACTTAACTCTATCCGGAATAAAGCTAAGCACTTTACGAACATGATCATAAACTCTATCATAATCAGATTAAATATATAACTAGAATAAACTCCAAAACTGAATAAACTAAAATATATTAAAGTAGCATAAAGTCGAATAAAGATACAAATTACCGAGTCTTCGACAATGATTCGGAGACTCAGACGAAGCTTCAAGCCGGATATGCCGACGAAATCGCCTGCCTCTACTTGAATCTAGCTAGACTAAACTCTAATCTTGATGTAGAGCTCTAACTCTCTCTCTAGAAACCCTAATTCTCTGTCTTGTCTGATCTTGATCTGCCTGATGATCTCTCTGATGCCCTGGAGGGGGTCAGGGGTCTGGTTATATAGCCCTGGGCGTGGAACCGTGGCCCTTGGATCAAACCGACTTGAGGTACGGCCGAGATGCATCCTAGAGGTCGGTGGAGGAAGGTTCCGGAAGGAGGAGGCGTGGGGGCTCTGGCCATGACCGATCGGTGGGCCCTGTGGGACCGATCGGTCCCACAGGTCAGCCTCCTGTGGTGCCCCACCTCGTGGTGTCTTGTGGTGTCTTCTGGAGTCTTCTAGAAACATCCCGACGTGGCGGTGAAGTAATCTGCGTTGGGTTCCTTCTCTGGGAAGCAATATAGTTGGTTTTCCTGTTTAATCCCTAGAAAATGTAGAATCACCAAAACTCATGGAATTTGTTAGTTTAAACCTCCTATTTCTATGTTGGCAATCCTTTTTGGCATTTATTCAAGTATTGTTGACGGTAAATAATGATAGTTAATAGACGTCAACAATTATGATGGCCGAATTAATTTCTAATCTTGATTGTTAGTGTTGACGGTCCTTAAACACCTGTTTTACCATCAACATTTGACCCTAAAGTCCACCAAAAAGGCATGAAATGTAGTCAAATAGGTTTCAAACTAACCAAATTCCACATGTCCATATAATTCTATTTGAATGCAGGATTTGAACCAAATTTGGACATATGGACGCACCAGAGGCCAAGCCCACTCAGCAGGGCCCAAATGGGCCTAAGGGGGGTGGCGCCCGCCACCTCTAAGTGGCGCCCGCCACCTCTAAGTGGCGCCCGCCACTTGGGTTGGCCCAAGTGTCACCCCCTGCCACGTCACCGATCCGTGTGACCTCCCCAAGGCCAAATCCTGGCCCTTGGTCACTAGGTCAGTGGCATCGGACGGCTCAGGGAGGAGTGGCGTGGATCAAGGCTGAATGTCGGTTGCTAGGACATGCAACCGACCTCCAAACCGCCTTGGACAACCACCTAGATGCCGTTGAAGCAGAGGCGGTTCATCCAACGGCCAGAGAGCTGGCGGCCGCCAGTAGGGGGTGGCGCCCGCCACCTGACCTAACCCTAGGTCGGTTGGCTGCCCACTATAAGAACTCCCCTCACTCATTTGGGCTATAAATACCCCCCTGGAGGCACCTCTTCATACACACCATCTCACACCAAGTACCATCCCAAGCAAAGCAAGAGAAGCAAGTGAGAGTTAGGTTAGAAGCTTAGAGAGCTTAGGCAAGTTGGTAGCTAGTAGAGCAAGGCATCTTCGCCCTCGCGGTAGCGCTGCTCAAGGGTTAGCTCAAGAGTAGAGGCGTGCGAGTGATCGGTTCTAGAGCTGGGAAGAGTCTTCCTTCGTCTTCAGTTCAGGTTTTGCTCTTGTTACTCAAGCATTTACTATATTCTAGTTCATCATTTCAAGTATTACTTTATTCTACTTATCAGTATTGAGTGGTATACTTGATTGATTGCTTGAGTGCCTAGCTATCCTACAGATCAATTCACTTAGCCATAGTAGTTAATCTCTAGTGAGCTTAGTGTTTGATCTTTGCCAATAGGTTGCTTAGTTAGTTTAGTGTTTATCTTATTAAGTCAAGTGTTTGCTCTGACGTCCGCAAGGGTGTCTCTATTCAAAGATGGATAGAGATAGTTAGAATATAGTTAAGCGTGGTGCTTAGTTATAGACTTATCGTCAGATACGGCTGGACCCCCGGATAGCTGTGGTAGCAAGCAGGTGGTGACAGCCTTGTGCACCTTGAATTCCACCACGTAGTTGGCCTAGTTTAACAGTAAGGCTCGTTGTGCTAGCGTTCAACCTAGGTAAGTGGTAAAGGCTAGTACGCCTCGATACTTGACAAGATAGGAATAAAACTTTACTCAACTTAGTTACTTTATTGTCTTTTGCCTGCCTTGCTTCTTAACTATCTCGCTTCGTAGTTATCTTGCTTTGTAGTTATCTAGGAGTAGTTAGTAGTTAGTAGTTAGTAGTTAGTAGTTAGTTAGTTATCCTTAGTTACCCTCTATCTACCTATCCATTCCACCTTACCTTAGCCATCTAGTTCATCCTTACCTAGCCATCCATATATTCTTTCTAGCCTCTCTTCTCCCCTTTTCCCTTTTCTCTTTTCTTCAACTCTCATCCCCTCCTTGACTCAACTCATACACCACCCTAGCCTTCCCTTGGGATCAAATAAATCGACACCTGGTACTCCCAGGCGAAGTGCTACTACGATAGTTCTGTGCGCTTGCAGAATCTCCTCCTGGTAGATTGCATTCTCGCTAGCTAGCTCCTACTAGTGTCAAGACTGACAACCCCGCTTGGCATTAGTAGATAGCTACTTTAGTTACCCTATCCTAGGTGTAGCTAAGAACTACCAATAGTTACATGTTGTGGGTTCATGCATATCAATCATGTTCAAGCTTAGATAAAACTAGGTATCGTGCGGCAGATGCAGGTTTTAGATTGGTTTGATCATGTTTGTTTGTATGTTCCTTCCTCATGGACCCCAACTCAGCTAGCTTGCTGAGCTTGGTTACACGTTAATTCATATTTTGTCTTTTATTTATCCAAGCATGTCTTTTTCATGTATGTATGTTCGGCAACCAGCTGTTTACATATGTCTATGTTTAGAGTTAGCCGAATGACCTTTAAACCTATTGGCAGACAACTTCTATAGCTGTATGCCGTCATGAATGGCTTCAGAGCCGTAAATATGGAACTGTCTGGTCTCACCCGGCATGTTCCAGTTTTATTCTCACAGTTTTATCCCTTGTTGGTTTTCCGGTCAAACCGACTGGCACGTCTCCGGATTTCAAACCGTCCGGGCACCCAATTGAAGTCACGCTTTCCGGCTTGCTGTGCGTGAGGTGCAGTGTACCACATTTTGCGCCAACATGTAGCTGATGGAATCTTGTTTGTTACACTCCTGTTCTTTATATAGATAATGCTTCTAGAGGGTTCCTGAGTCTTCCAAGTCGTATTCATCGAGGACTCTCGCTTCGGGACTCCAAATATGGCAAATAATATGTCTGTTTCGATCATCTCAACAAGCTCTACACAATGGTGTGTTCTGATTCTTCACTTAAGATACTTTCTAATGATGAAATATCGAATATCCTGCAAAACAAGTGAGAACAACACAACTCGTTAGAATCAAACCCTATAACTATACTCTTTGGATCAATCTAGGTCATTTATGAGGTTGGTTGACGGTTTAAAATAGGAGTTAACTACCGTCAACACTTACTTCCAGCCCACGAAATCCACAACTTCAACAAAGAAGACATCCTTGAAGACTATGTGGTCGTGACCCCGCTCTAGAACGTTCTCGACTAGGAACATTTTGAATTGGACCATCCCAACCTACAACCGGTCAGGCACCTAGGGCAGGAAATTGGGTTTGAAGTCCTATGGAACTGCGAGGACATTGAGATCATTGCACCGACGCCAACTCCAACACCAACACTAGCATCACAACCACGAACTGCCAGATCTTGTCCTCCGAAAGATCCGGATCATGACAGCGATGGTAACGAAGGAGAGGGCGGGAACAAGGGCAAGGGAAAGGACAAGGGAGAAGGCAGTGACGAAGGCAGGGACATGGCAAAGGTACAAGGCGAAGGTGGGGAAAAGGAAAGGGCACGAACATGGTCACAATGTCTTCCCCACCTCCAAACAGTCCATCGGTTGGCCAGGTCAATGAGGCAGGAAGCTTAGAGGCCCGTAAGCGGATACAACACAACAACGACAAGCCAACTGAGCATGAGCGAGCAACCAATAGGCACAGCGGGGGAGGCAACAAGGATGAAGATACCTCTGAAAGCCCTAGTTTGGTTTTGGATAATTGATGAAACGTATTTGGACTAACCTTATGCTTAAGTGTGTATGAGATAGGTTGGTCCAACACCAAGTGATGGAGCTAGATGGATGGTGATGTCCACATGATGGTGATCAAAGGCTCCAATGCTTGGAAAAGAAGAAAGAGAAAAACAAAATTGGCTAGAGGCAAAGGTATATGCATAGGGCCATTTTGTTTTGGTGATCAAGACACTATAGAGAGTGTGATCACATTTAGGATTGATAGCCATACTATTAAGAGGAGTGAATCTCGTTTGTGAAATGCGGTTATCAAAGTGCAACTAGATGATCTTACTTTTCATATGCATTTAGAATCTAGTGTGTGCTAACATCCCTTTGAAAAGTGCTTGATAAATGCTAACTCACGCACACAAGTAGTGGAAACTTGGTGGAGTTAACACATTTGCACAAGGGATAAAGTGGAGATTGATTCTGTGTTCTCTGAGGAGCATCAGACTATGGTCTGATAAGCATCGGACACTAGGGGAAGCGTCCGATGGCATACCCTAAGTGAACTAAGCTGACTGAGTAGCATCGGACGCAGGCAACAGACGCTGGGAAAACACTGTTACTGAGTCCGATGCTGATGACGTGTCCTAGGGTTGCTCTCAGAGGAGCATGAGACGCTGGGCAGCATCTGATGTGGCTTCCTCGGACGCGTTCGATGTCCACTGGAGATTTCTAGATGCTCTCTGCATAGACATCGGATGCTGGTCCTGTAGCGTCCGATGTGGCACTGTGCGAGCGTCCGATGCTGGTGCGACTAGCCGTTGTGAAATCTGACAGGTCATCGGACGCTGGACCTGTGCGTCCGTTGCAGCGTCCGATGCAACATTAACAATGCGCGTTTGAATCTAGCCATTGGGATCTAGCGGCTGCAGTTGAATGGAAGGGGACGCGTGGCGTTCATCGAGGCATCAGACGCTGGCCGTGCGTCTGATGGCCTTGCAGATTCAGAGTGAAATGGGGTTTCGGCCCTCTCTTTTGTGGAGGCTCTATATAAGGTTTGTGGCCGGCTTGTGCTCACTCTCTTGACCATTTGGATTGCCTAAACTCTATTGTGAGCCTAGCCAAACATCTCCTACTCCATTTGATTGATTGTTCATCACATTGAGAGAGATTGGGAGAGCCAAGTGCATTGCATGAGTGTGTTCATCTAGAGGCACTTGGTGTTCGTGTTTCGCTGCGGATTTCTCTTGTTACTCTTGGTGTTTGTCGACACCTAGACGGCTTGGAGCAGCGAGGATCGTTGAGCAGAAGTTGGTGATTGTTTCCGGCTCCGATTGGTGACTTGTAAGGGGTTTCTTGTACCTTCCCCACGGGAGATCACGAAAGGTAACTTTAGTGGATTGCTCGTAGCTTGTGGATCCCCATCTTTTGGTGTGGTTGTGCGGCACCCTATCGAGGGTTTGGCGTGTGATGCCAATTAGCTCGTGAACCTCCAAGTGAGTGTATCGCTACAATGGGGACGTAGCTTGCCGGCAAGCAAGTGAACCTCGGAGGAAAAATCATTGTGTCATCTTGTCTCCTTTGTGTTCATTGGTATCTTGTTATTGATCCCTTGCCCGGCTCGGTATACACACCTCACTCACTTGTATTTACCTTTGCTACATTCTTGCAAGTGATAATTGTCTCTTCTTGTAGCTAGTTAAAATTACTTATCTTGTGTAGTTATAATTATTGTTGCTCATTTGCTCATTTAGTTGTAAAGTAGCAACATAGACATTGTGTGACATAGAGATTATAATTTACTAGAATTGTGGATAGGTGGCTTGCACTTTTGTAGAGCTAGCGCAAAACATGCTTCACCTTTTAGTTGTCTAACAAACTTTGCTCAAGTGTTGTTGTAGGATTTTTATAGGCTATTCACCCCCCTCTAGCCATTTAGGACCTTTCACGTGGTATCGGAGCAAGGTCATCGTTAATTTGAGGCTTAACAACCTACAGTGTGAAAATGACTCAAATCAACAACACCAAAAGGCCACCCCAATTTGATGGCACCAATTATAGTTATTGGAAGGCAAAGATGACTACTCACATCAAGTCAATCAATAGAAAGATTTGGTGTGTGGTAGAAACAAAGATTGAGATTGCCGATGTGGAGCATCTCACCAATTCCGAAGAAGAGAAGATGCAAAACAATGATATTGCTCTTAGTGCTATTCATGATGCTATTGATGCAAATGTGTTTGAGCAAATCAAAGGCATGGAATTGACAAATGAAGCTTGGAAGAAGCTAGAGGAATCATATGAGGGCACTCAAGCGGTGAAGGGTGCAAAGGCTTACATTCTCAAAGAGAAATTTGCTAGTTTCAAGATGAAGGAAGATGAGAGTGTGCCCGAGATGTTCAATAGGCTACAAGTGCTAGTCAATGATCTCAAGGCACTTGGAGAGGAAGTGAAGGACAAGGACTTCTCACATAAGTTCTTGAGATGCCTCCCAAAGAGGTTTGGTATGTTGGTCACATTGCTAGTGAGGAGTGGTTTGGACACAATGACACCAAACCAAGTACTTGGAGATGTGATGACCGATGGCACATATAGGGAAGAAAATGAAGAAGAAGAAAAGAAGGATGGGAAGAAGAAGAGTGTGGCATTCAAAGCCACAACATCATCCAAGAGCAAGGGAAAGGCTAAGAAAGAAGAATCAAGTGAAGATGATTGCTCCAACGGTTGTGATGATGAGGATGAAGAGATGGCTCTATTTGTCAAGAGATTTAGCAAATTCATGAAGAAGAAGGGCTACCGGGCAAGGAGGAAGAAGACCTCATACAAGAACAAGGATGAACCAAGGAGGTGCTTCAAGTGCGGTAGCAAGGACCATCTTGTTGCTCAATGTCCATATAATAGTGAAAATGATTATGACAACAAGAAGGGCAAGAAGAAGGAAAAGAAAGAGAAGAAGGAGTTCATCAAGAAGAAGAAGGGGCAATCATATATGGTCACTTGGGATAGTGATGCATCCACAAGTGATAGTGATGATGATAGTGATGATGATGACCGCAAGACAAGCAAGAAGACAGCTCTTGCAAGCATTGCTATCAATGACAAGCCCTCTATCTTCGACACTCCATCATGCTTCATGGCTAAGGCCACAAAGGTACAATCCGATGATGATGAGAGTGATGATGATGAACCTACTAGAGATGAATTAATTGATATGCTTGATGATGCTAGAGTTCATTTTGACAAGAAAAGAAAGGAGTGCAAAGAATTGCAAAAGAGACTAAAAGCTCTTGAGCAATCCTTTGATGAGCTAAATGCATCTCATGAGAGGCTAGTGGAAGCCCATGAGGAGCTTGATGATGCTCACACTAAGCTTAAGAAAACTCACTCCTCTCTAATTGATCAAGCTAAAACTGAGAAAGTAGAGGAGAAAATAGAAACAAATGACATAGGCATAACATGTGATATTATTGATGAATCATTCTATAAGCCTATTGTTATTGCCTCCACTAATCCTTCATGTAGCACATCCACTACTACCTCATCTATGGATGATGGCTTCACTTGTGATGCCTCACTCATGGTTGAGAATGAGACATTGAAGAAGGAGGTAAATGAGCTCACTCACGCCTTAGGCAAAGCCTATGGTGGTGAGGCCCGCTTGCTTAAGTGCTTGGGTAGCCAACGTTTTTCTCTCAACAAAGAGGGATTGGGCTGTACCCCAAGAATGGAAAAGCGGCTTTTGCAACTCACAAGACTAGTTTTATGAAGAGCAATGGTCGGTTTTGCACTAGATGCAAGCAAAGTGGGCATGTAGAGAAATATTGCAAAAGCAAGAACAAGAATGCATTTGTATCCTCCATTCAATTTGATTCTTGCTATTTGCTTTTGTTGACATGAAAATTTGGATGAAGTGCCAACACACTCGAACACGGTCCTCAGAGGCCGCACAGAGCAAGGTCTTGACCTCCTCGACCTTCAAAAGGTGGCGGTGCCGAATCTGGGTGAGAGCGACCTCGGACGTGCCAGTCAAATTGACCTATAATTGACAAGGAGAAGAAAATGTTTGTCAAATTATGAAACCTGCGGGTTTGGTGCCAGACAGTTCCAAATTATGCGGCTCTGATATAGCCATTGTTTATAGGATATTGAATACAAAGTCAGCTCCCAAAAGATTGTTGAAAGCATCAATAAAAGTATAAAGTAAAACGGCTATTGTATATATAAAGAAACATTTAGAACGAAAAATAGCCGATAAACTTAGATATATGAAAGGAATAAAGATCTATGTGTACGTTTGAGTGACATAGAACTAACAGATCGACTAATTACATAGGCAGTTCTACATGTTAATAGTGAAGTGTTTCCATGCAGCCATAATAACAAATAGATTGATAAAATAACTTGAACATCAACAGAGTGGTGTCTCCATACAGCCATAATGATGACCAAGCTAGATCACGTCCGATGCAACGAGCAGATCTATTATTTCTAAGCCACTTAAAAGTACACATTATGAAGGAAGCATAACTGGATCGGCTGTTTTAGCCGATACAGGGTCCATGAGGCACGAACAAGATCTATCAGTTAAAACCATGATTCGGTTTAAGATCAAGCATATCTAATCTATCATATATATCAGTGGGGTTCGAAAATACAACCGTAATAGATATGTTAGATCAAATCTATCTGCTCTTTGATCAAACCACGATTTTATCGAATATCTCGAACGCACAACATGTAACAATCAAGATTGACAAAATAGTCGATGAGAGGTTTAGATCCGCTATTTTCTTTGGTATAAGCGTGTAAAGCCTTTGAATAGCCAAAACTAAACAGCTTTTTAAGCTTAAGCTACTTTGTCAATCTTGATTGGGCAAGATATTGTTTAAATCTAAATAAAAACATTAAAACATAAACAACATCAATAACTTAATGAATCTATTGGTTTGCCAAAACCAATAGAGCCGATAACTAGTCAAGATCGACTAAAGCAAGAGATTGATCAGAGTCAAGACAGTCTTACAAAAGGCGAACTTAGACTGATAACTAGCCAGTCATAACTTAACAAGAGTTTGATCGATGCCAAATATAGCCTTATTGAACAACGACACGAGCCATTGGTGAAACTTACAAGCAAACTGGAGGTCGGTCAAGCCGATGCAGCCCTGCCTGGTTGAAGGTTCCGCCGAGTTCTACCTTACTCCTACTCCTAGGGTTTTGGTCGGTGGCCGATGTGTTGATTGATTGATTGTGTCTACAAAAATTAGGTTTCTAGCTATTTATAACCCGGTAGACTCCTATCTTAATACGACTAGGATACATAATAAAAAGACGACCCAGACTCAAACTCTTTGGCTGGGCTCGACACGTCTTCTGACACGCCTGGCCCACATGAGTCTTGATCGTGTCCGGATCCGATCAGGCTTCCTCTATTTTTCCGGCCGATTTCTCTCATTAATAAATCAGTCATTTGTGATCACAGTACAATAATCCTTAATCCAAAATCTGGTGTAAACACATGCCCCCCAATTTTGGGATGAAATTTATTTTATTCCGAAATTGCCATTCCTTTCCTTACCTCTCGACCAACTGAGTTCCCCCTTCTTTAGTCGTTCAGTCGAGTCTTCTCCCCAACCGTTGTTCCCTTCTTCAAGGCTAATCTCAAACCCTAACTTTTGAACAAGCCCGCTGAAGTTATTACTGCTGAGACTCAAAGAGTCCCTTTCAAGAATTCAGACTTTGCTTCGAAGCATTGGGGCAAGACTCCCTTCAGATACTGGCCATCAATCATTTCGGGTTGGAGAGATTGGCTGATTAAGGTGGAAGCCAAGAAGAAACCAGACTGGATTCTTCGTAACTTGGATCAGTGCATTACTCTGTCTCTAGCGGACATGAAAAGGAATGAATCAATGCTGAAAGCTGCTTGCTATTTCTGGTCGGGCACCTTCAACGCTTTCATGTTCAAGCAAGGACCCATGACCCCAACTTTAGTCGATGTGCATATGCTGACCGACTTAAACATCACTGGATCAATCAACCCCCACAGTCTTCAAGTTAAGCCCTCCATCAAGCTTGGAAATCTCAAGACTAGCGGTTGGTCTAGTTACATCGCCTCATTCAACACCTCTCAGTCCAGTGTTTCAGAACGAGAGCATACAATTTTTTTTGAATATGTGGCTGGAGAAATATTTATTCTGCGGGCAAAGCTGTGGTCCAACTTCAAATTTCCTGGCATTAGCAGAAATGTTGCTTGCAAACTCAGATATTCCTCTAGGAAAGTATCTTCTAGGTGCCTTATACAACATGTTGAATAAAGTCTCTTAGGCTGTGTTTGGATGTTGATATTGGAGGGCTTGGCATTGAATTGCTTCCAATACCAAATAAGCCATGGCATTGCATTGGGCTACAAATCAATTCTATTGTTTGGATGGCTATTGCACTGACTTTTAGAATCCTCTGAAGCATCCAATTTGATTTCTTATTTGGATCCACGCGGCCATAGAATTGAAAAAAAGAAGGGAGTTTAGAGTGGGCGGAGGGAGCACCGGCATGCAGAGCAGCGGCCTGTTGACTCTTGCTAACGTCGCCACTAGGAGTAGACTATGGAATCTATCCCCGACAACGACGCCAGAAAGGTTTGTTGGTACTTCTTAATGTGAGAAGTATAACTAACTATTCGTATGACTATTGGTAGGTTCCATAAACGCACAAAATAAGTCTATTGTAGCACTTCACCCGGGAGTAACCGAGTATCGTATTTATTTCCACAGGGAAGCTACTATGGCAGAACTAACACTAGGACCTCTATGAACAACTAGTGATTCTAGCAGAGTTGATCGAAAAGTATGAATGAGGGTTGATATCTACTACTACTAAAAAGAAAGAAAGACTAACTACTACTAAACTAAATCGGCGGGGTCTGGCCGATGAACAGATTAATGTTTTCCTACACACTTACGATCACAACTAACTTAGCAATAAAGGTTTTATCTAGTTCTTCGAACCGTACACACCCTCTGGACTATTTACCTCAGACGTGCACAACGAGGTTTATGATTTAAGAACTAACCCAACTACGTGGTGGAATTCAAGGCTCCCAGGGCTGTCACCACCTGTTTGCTACCACAGCTATCCGGGGGGGCTAGCCACAAACTAAGGTATAATTAGTCTAAGCACCGCGCTTACACTAATGTATACTACTCTAATCTTGCGTCCAAAACTAGAGCACTGATTACTCAGCGAAGAACCCAAACTAGATACAAACTAAATACTAAGTTATCTATGATCGAAATCACTCAACAAGAACAATAAGTAAAGAACTTAAAGTAAATGTTGAAAGTAGAAGAACACTAAGATAAATGAAGAAAGACTTGGAATTATACCAGAGACTTGGAAGATCCTCTATTACAACTCCAGCTCTTCTCTTCTTCACTCTCGCTCTCACTCTAAGTCTCTCCACTAGAGTGTTCCTTCACCAGAGCTTCGCTTACAAGAGAGTGAGACTAATGAGGTGAGGTCTGAGTACAAATGAGCTCGGGGGGTCCTATTTATAGCCTAAGGGACCTAGGGGGGGTACTTATGGACCTAGGGTTAGGTCAGGGGGGTAAGTGTGGTGGCGGGCGCCAGCTAGGGGTGGCGGGCGCCACTCCCCTGGCCCTTGGATCCATCGCCTCTTCACCAACGACATCCAGGAGGTCCTCCAAGTCGGTTTGGGGTCGGTTAGGGTTGTCCAATAACCGTCACATGGGCAATTAGGCCATGATCCATGTGACACTGCTTCTTAGCCCTTGGATGAACCGACTTAGGTGAGCAACGACTGCCAATGAGTGTGGGATGCTTCCCCTGGATCAGTGACGTGGCAGGGGGGAGTTTGGGCTTCTCCCCCCTGGCGGCCGCCAGCTAGGGGTGGCGGGCGCCACCCCTCCTTGGCCCAAAGTGAGCCCAGGCAAGTGGGCTTGCTTCCTGGTGGGTCCATTTGGTCATTTTGCTCAAAAACCCTGCAATTTCCTACATTAAAAAAAAACTCAAGGACAAGTGGAAATCGTTAGTTTATAAAAGGTTTTTGGTTGATTTTAGGCCCTTGTGTTGCATTATATGACCTTGTTGATGCTAAGAATATGACACTTAGTGAGCGTCAACACGACCCGTGCAAGCAAGCGGAGGAGGGACCACCAGAGTGTAGAGCAGTGGTGTGCAAGCGAGTGGAGGGAGCAGCTGCAAGATTCGTGAGCCTGCTGCCGATGCTGGTGCCACTGCACTCCACTCCCTGGTGCTAGGAAGAAGGGGATTCCCACATTAGTCGGTGGCCGGACTTGAGAAAGAAGAGGATCTCGGGATTTGGCGGTGGCCGGACTTGATGAAGAAGGCCAAACTTGTTACGAAGGGGATCCCGACATTCCTCGCTGCTACTCTCCGGCGGGGGCATTATCGCGTCGAGTCGAGAGGCGCTGCGTCGGGTTGGGGACGAGAAGAAGGCGTCGATTCCAGCGAATACAGAGCCTTACCCCTTCGTATTGGAAGAGTTCGCTGTCAGGCATAGTTCAATATCGAGGAATTGGGTCTCGATGCCAAATCTCAATACAATATACACCCAAACAACAACATTCAACGAACATAATTCCGATTCCAATGCCAGGGCACCAATGCCTACATCCAAATGCAGCCTTAGAGTTTGATGGAAAACAAAGGCATTCCATCAATAACCGGACTCTGGTGGTTGCTTCAACTTTGGCTCAATCTCCACTTTCATAGACTGACAACCCCAGATCTGAGGACTCTATCTTCCCCTCATTGTACCCAGATAGCCAGAAAGAACAACTTGCCGATGGAGCCAAGGTGAGAAGGTGCACTTCATTTGGAGAAGCTGCTGTCATGATAATCATTTATGAATCAGCCAACTTCTTTTTCAAAGCCTTCTATCGAGGTTTCCCCGCAGCTATTTTCAGCTGGTTCCAATACCCAGACATTGCAGAGTTTGAAAACCCATATACTTTCAGATTCCAGAAAGAATGTGATGATGAAGGCTTGAAAATTTTATGTCAATTGATGAAGTCTTGTCTTCTGCCTACCGAAATCAGGCATGGTAGAGAAAAACCTCCTATGTCTTATGAATTTTATCATCCTGTTATGGCAGCTAGGCAGATGGGTTTTGGCCAAGTGCCCCCGACTCTCTTTTTTGCCGACAAACTCAGACCAAGGGAAGCAGTAGACTCTGCTTTAGAATGCAACAAAATTTTCCAACTGGAGCAGTCTATCTCCCTGAAGATGGTCAAAGAATGGAACTGTCGGCCTTTTTCTTCATCTTCTTTTAATAACTGGTGGCAACAATGGAGCATCCATCTCTTTAATGAGGCCATGGCAACTTACTGCCTGAAACTGATCCAGATTTTCAAGCAACTGATGAGGTATGACTTCATCCTTTTCAAGCTTTATATCCTCATCACATGTTCTTTTCTGATATCACTTTGCAAATACTTGTAGGATTTGGTCACTTTGAACCCTCCAAAAATAAACTACAATGTATGGTGTCCAAATCCAAGAATTGGCTGCGATGCTCCTACCATAAGAACCTTGATGAAGAGAAAAGTTTCTGACATTCCAGATGACCAAACCCTTAGCACCTTCATAAAAGAAGTTGGTCCTTCTAAAATTAAGAAGTCCAAAGTTGACAAGCCAATCACCAAAGTCACATCAAAGAAGAAGAAGAAAGATACTTCTGATGGCATCCAATCTTTGATCAAGGATGTCATTATAGAAGTAAGAAAAACTGTCTTTTCTTCTTTCTTTTTTTTATTATCCAGCTTGTAACTTCTTAATTTGCTTCTGACTCTTTACTTCCCAGGAGCAAGCTGATATTCAAAATACTGAATCTGAAATGCTTCCTCTTCCTGATACTGACCAAGAGCTTCCCCAATCAGGTATAATTTTAGCCGATGATCTTATTCTTCAATAAGCAGTCCTGAAGTTTGATGAAAACTTTTTCAGATGTACTCCTTGAGCCTTCATCGGCTGCTCCTGAGCTTCAAATCATTCCATTTGACCAGGTACCTCAAATAACATCATTTTTCCTTTCAATAGCTTTCTATTTGTGATTACTCACACACCCATCTGTTCAGGAACAAGGAGAGCCCTCTTCCCCTATTATCCCCTTCCACTTAAAAGACTATATGGACGAAGAGGAAACTTCTGCACCAAGATCCCCAAGAGAACGTTCTAAAGAAATTAAGACTCTACTTCAACCATTAATTCCCCTTCTGGAGGTCAACATAGCCGATTTGGTGCAAGATGCAAAGGGGATCAGGGACATCCTTGATTTGGTGAAGGATGACATACCAAAGGATCTAAAAGAAACCTTAACCTCTGTGGCCCATATAGAATTTCTTGGATCAAAGCTCTTCAAGGCCAAGGCCAAGCTCAGGGCACGTGAAGCTCAAGTGCACTTGCCAGGACATGAGCAACATTGCATCTCTACATGGTCGCTGCAAAGGACACCATAGATCAACTAAATTCAGACTCCACTGTCCTTATCGGCAACCTGTCATCCCTAGAAGCTGAAAGGGACCAGTTGCTGAGCAAGCTTCAGGCCGTCAATAATCAGATCAAATTGAAAAAAGAAGATTTGGACAAAATTCCATTTGCACTCCGTGAACAGAAGAAAAAGATAGCACTTTTCCATGGTGAGCTCCAAGACATCAAGGCCAAGAAAAAGCCAATCCCAGGTTCAAGCGAAGAAGATCAAAAAGAAATAGATGAAATAGATATCATTCGCTTGAATGCTCTGAATGTATTGAGATCCGTGCTGAACATATAACTATATCTATCTATATTGTTTGACTTCCGATCTATCTTAGTAAACATCACATTCTCTGTCACTTATTTGTTAATATTTGATGCTCCATCAGCTATCCTTAGCCGATATCATCTTTTCGATTTATTTTTCACTGCTTAGCCAGTTAATACCAAATGACCTTTGCGTCCATTATTTAGTCGATTCACCTTAGGATCCAAATCTGAGGGTTCTCAAGACCAATGTCTTTTCACCTCCTCATTCTGCTTATAAATAGAAAACGCCGGCTTCTCAAACACACCAAGCATTCATTGCTTTGCCCCTCGACCTTTGCTCTCCTCAACCGCCGATTGTTCTTCTTTCCCAAACAGTAACCAAAATCAATGGCAGACGACCGCGGCAAGCGCCCCGCCGAGGAAGAGTCCGTCGATTGTCCTCTGGTGATTCGTCGTCGCGTGCTCGGGTAACAATTCCTTCACGACCAATCCTTTTTTACGCTTCAAAATCCCTTCTTTTGCTCAAGAAAAACCCTAACCTTTGTTTTTCTTTGCAGTCCTCCTCCAGCGGACGGTTAGGATCCTAGCCGGCCTCCAACGGGTCATGGATTGGCGCTGGATGAAGATGCTTGGGCCTTCATCCGGGGCTACTCCAACACCTGACGTCTCTTGGAAGAAGAACGCCGCCGGGCCGCTCGTGCCGAGGAAGAGCTAAGAATCCTCCGCGCCCTCCTGAACAACACCTTAGAGCACCTAGAGGCCTTCGACGCTAGGGTCGACGGTACCACATTCTCAGATCTTCTTAAACTTATTACCTTCGATCTTAAGACGGTTATTTCCTGTATACTCAATGTGATTAATTTTGGTAACCACCTGCTTCAAAATTTAGCCGATTTATGTTCCTATTTTGATTAAATCAGCTATCTGCGAACACAAGGTTGATATGTGCCCTTGTGGTTCTCTTCCTGAGTGATGAGTGATCGGTCAACGGGCAACATGTCTCTTGGCTGTGTTGATGTGCAGGTGTGGAGCTCGGAGATAGTGGTCGAAGGTGAGGTGAAGGTCAAGTAGAGACGTGCCGCGCTGACGGACTGGGGGCGGTGAAGGGCGGACGTGAGGCTTGGACTGATGGACCGGGAGACCTGAGGACCAGCTGTGGTAGCTGGCACGCGGCATCGGCAAGCAAGAGCACATGGGTATGTTCGGTGCATCAGCCGAGTCGGGAGGAAGGTGATGGCGTTGGGACACTTGACGGGAGGCCGAGAAGGAAGGCGAATGCACCGTGTCCGGCGTGGAGGCTGGACATGCTCCGACATCGGTGCTGGAACTCGGGGTGTGTGAACCACATCCCGTCTATGGCGCGGGTTCGGTAGTTGAGTCTCAGAAAGCTACCCTCGACGGTTTTTGAGTTTGGGCCTCAAAACTCGGGGTGGCCGGTTTCCGAGTTTGGGCCTCAAAACTCGGCGAGGACGGTTTCCAGGTTTGGGCCTCAAAACCTGGGCTCGCGGGTTTCTGAGTTTGGGCCACAAAACACAGCCGGAGAATAGGTTTCCCGGTTTCAGCCTCAAAACCGGGGGAAGGCCCAGGTTTCCCGGTTTCTGCCTCAAAACCGGGGGGAGGTCCGCAAAAAGGACATTTGACGCGTGGCGGCGTGGAGAGGCTAGTGCGGCGGCGCAGCTATCCGCGAGGAAGGCGCGGCGGTCGACAGGGCGGCACGTGGCGGCATCCTGAGGCTTGCGTTGAGGCGAAGCTAAGGATGAGGAAGGCGCGTGGCCGTCAGATCGTCAACCAGCAGAGTTGGACCGGGATACCCCTAGGGTTGGTCGCTTCGCTCTTGTATCTAGGAGTAGAAGGGGACTATTGTTATGAGGCTATAAATAAGAGAGGCGCCCCTCCTCTCTCTCTATCCTTGCAGCATTTGTTTCCTCAGCTCTCTCTCTCTAGCCCTCGCTTAGGTTCCAATCATACTCCCTCCATACCTATATTAGTTGACGTTTAGGACAGCGACACGGTCTCCAAAACACAACTTTGACCTCTTATTTTTGTAAAAATATTTATGGAAAAGTGATATATGTATAATTTTATGAAAGTATTCTTCAAGACAAATCTATTTATATAATTTTTATATTTATAAACATAAAAACTTAATAGTTATTGATGATTTATATTCCCAATGTTTGACTCTAACCTTTTCTAAAACGTCAACTAATATGGGTATGGAGGGAGTACCTCGCTGCCTGTGATCCGCAGAGACGGGAATCATACCTCTGTGTATTAGGATCTTTTGAGGAAACGAGACCGTATTCTCGTTGTCTCCTCGTGTGGAGGAATTTCGGCTGGAATTGAATCGAATCGCGTTTTGTGTTCGTGTTCTTCACGTTTCAGTTTTCCATCTCCCGGAGATTTGCCTCGTTCTCCCTCTTCGAGAAATGATTTTCAATTCCACTTGAATCAGTTTGTTCTCTGTCATGAACTCCTTTTCACCGAAGGAATTCTTCCCTAACCTCTTAACGACATAGACCGGGCTGATTTTGCGTTCGTTCTTTGTTCTTCCCCTTTTCCAGTGATCCTCGGATTTCTCGTGATTGACTTGGTTTGGTGCGATGATTTCTTAGGATTAGCACCCCAATACGTAGAGGAACATCTAGGAGGAGTTTGATCGAAGTCCCTTTCGATTTGGTTGAGATCAAATAAAATTTGGTTTTGAACCCATGCAGTTTTGTGCTTTCTGTGTATTGGCGGACAGTCCGCGACCTGACGGCGGACAGTCCGCGCGTCGGGAATTTGCGGAGTCAGTCTGGCGCAGCCCCCTGACTGTTCACTGTCGAGTGAACGGCGGACAGTCCGCGGTACAAACCCACGGACAGTCCGAGACTCGTCTAGAACTGTATCAGATCAGTTCTGTTTCTGATCATTTGCTGGCGGACAGTCCGGACTCCTAGTGTCGGACAGTCCGGCGTTCACCGGATAGTCCGGGACCCTGACCCCGGACAGTCCGCGAATCTGCAGACTATGCAGTTTTGATTTGGGGCTTTGGCACTTGGTTTTGGTGTTTCTCTGGGGGTTCCGCTGTACCACTAGGACATCTCCTAGGGTATCCACCTACTCGTAGGTCGTGAACTCATCGGTCGTTTCGAGTGTTCGCTTTTGGGTGATTTTCTGGGACAAGGGCCAAATTGATTCACGAGCTGAATTTGAGGCTCCCATTCACGCCCCCCTCTGGTCGCCGATTCGGTCCTTCAATTGGTATCGGAGCCGGTTAAGGATCTTCTCTACCTTAATCAGTTTCGGATCCTAAGGGCGACAACCAAGCAAAGCAAAGCTAGCCCTCAAGAAGAGGTAGAACAGGCTCAACACCGCTAGCGAGAAAACTTGATACCAATTGAAAGATCAACTAAAATTCAAGCAAACCAGAGCTAGCCCTCAAGAAGAGGCTGAACGGGCTCAACACCGCTAGCGAAACAACTCGATACCAACTGTTACCAACTCAAAATCAAAAAGAGTTTGATACCAATTGAAGAGCTGAAAAGGAGCTGAAAATGTTTGCTAGTCCCTCAAGAAAGAGGCAAAGGCTCAACACAACTAGCAAACTCCCCCTCAACTAGTGCACACAACCCAGGGAACTCATGATTTGTCAATATTTTTCTCCCCCTTAGTTGAAAATACACCATCAAGCAAATGTGCACACGCACTCAAATGTCTCCCCCTTGACAGAATATCTCCCTCCAAAAATGCATATGAGTAAAAATGCAAGTTAGCAGCTTCAGGAATATAATCAAGAGAATGCAAGGATGCTCTAAACAGTTTTGATCCGATGACTCAACAACATCCATAAGAAGCTAGCAAAGGCTCAAACTGATCACCAAATATGAATTCTGAACATTGGAGCAAAAAGAGCAGTTTTCAGCCAAAAGGTATTCACCATCAAAATAGCACTAAGTATGTGAAGACAGGAAATCAGACAAGTGCTAAACATGTATACAAGGTGAACTACCCCTAGCACAGTTCAATCATCATGCTATAGAATGAAACATAGACTTGTGTTTGCAAAATTTTATCAGAGTTGCAGCGGTTAATTTACACAAGGTCAAATTTCAGCATATGATTGCGAGATGTTGAAAGCTTGTCATTGCCTAACTTTTCAACTGTGCGAAGCCTATGCATAAGCAATCAGAAGCTTAAAGCAACAGTTTTGGTCATACACTACACAGCTCAAGTTTAACTCAAAGTGCAATGAGAAACAGTCTCGAAACTGTGATGTGCTGACAAGCAATCCCATCTCGATCTTTTCCAATTTACTTAACTTGGTTCAGATTTTTAGAACAGAGAATGAACATACCAAGCAAGTGAAAGACTCAACACTAGAGACATAGCAACCTAGCATTTATGAAAAGCACAAGTGACTTAAACACATTCTACACATGCTAGTTGCATATCTCAATGGTGAACATTTTCAAGTTTTATGTTCATTAATCAGATTCACCATTCATAAAATAGCTCTGCTCACAACATGTATCAGTGATCAGAAAGAGCATAAGCTACAGCATCATCATAAAGCATCGGAGCAAATACTATACAGAGCATAGTTACATTCTTCAGATTATATACATGAAGCTCTGAATGGAAAAAATGCAAGATGAAATGCAAAGATGCATGAAGAAACCAAAATAAAAACACAAAGTCAGTTTATAAGACAAGAGCCAAAATGTTTCCTCCATCTAAAAGGGGAAACACACACCAAGCTCACCTCTCAACCTGGCAAAAGTTGATTGGTCCAAAGGCTTGGTGAAAATATCAGCCAACTGATGATGAGTATCGACATGACGAAGGTCGATATCACCCTTCTCATAGTGGTCTCGGAGAAAATGAAAGCGCACATCAATGTGTTTGGTCTTAGAGTGCAGCACGGGGTTCTTAGCAACGCTAATAGCACTCGTGCTGTCACAAAGCAAAGGAACACGAGAAAAGCTCAGACCAAAATCACGCAAAGTGGCCATCATCCAGAGTAACTGGGAACAACAGCTAGCCGCAGCAACATACTCAGCCTCCGTGGTAGACTGGGCGACACTAGACTGCTTGTGAGAAGACCACGAAACAAGAGAAGAACCAATAAACTGACAAGTCCCAGAAGTGGACTTGCGATCAATGCGACAGCCCGCAAAATCGGCATCGGAATAACCGCAAAGGGAGAGGGTGGAGGAAGCAGAATACCAGATCCCAAATTCTGGAGTGAAGGATAAGTACCTCATAATGCGCTTGACCGCCTGACGGTGAGAAGTGCGCGGCGACGACTGAAAGCGTGCGCAAAGACACACCGCGAACTGAATGTCCGGGCGTGTCGCCGTCAGGTACAGCAGCGACCCGATCATACTCCGGTACTCCTTCTGGTCCACCGCTTCTCCATCCACATCCGCATCCAGGGCCGTCGTGGTCGACATGGGTGTTGGAAGAGGCTTGGCCTCACCCATATCGAACTTCTTCAATATGTCCTTGGTATACTTACCCTGGTGCACGAACGTCCCTTCCCGGGATTGCTTGATTTGCAACCCAAGGAAAAATGTCAACTCGCCCATCATGCTCATCTCAAATTCCCTGCTCATAGTGTCTGCAAACTTGGCAACCAAAGCGTGAGAAGAATCACCGAAAATGATATCATCCACGTATATCTGGACCAAGAGAGTATCATTGCCTTGCTTGAGGAGAAAGAACGTTTTATCCACACATCCCATTTTAAAACCCTTAGCAAGCAAAAAGGTTTTCAACCTATCATACCAGGCTCTAGGGGCTTGTTTCAAACCATACAAAGCTTTGTGAAGTTTAAAAACATAGTTTGGAAACTTGGGATTTTCGAAACCGGGGGGTTGTCTCACATACACCTCCTCTTCTATGTAGCCGTTTAAGAAGGCACTCTTGACATCCATTTGAAAAAGTTTAAACCCTTTGGATGCAGCAAAAGCCAAGAGTATCCTAATAGCCTCCAAACGAGCTACAGGAGCAAAAGTCTCCTCATATTCTATCCCCTCCTTCTGACTATACCCCTGGGCTACAAGTCTGGCCTTGTTTCTCACAACATGGCCATCCTCTCTGTAACATTCCGTGTTTCTGTGTAATGAAAATCTCAACTTTTTAAATTTTTCGTTGCAATGAGTGTTGCATGTAATTGTCAGGTCAAACTAAAGTCAAATGTTTTCCCCTTTCCACCCTAAATTCAAAATCCGAATTTTAAAACTTTTTAGAATGAACCGCCTGTCGTGATGATTGATCACCAACACGGCAAGAGGAGTTTTCAAATAAAATATTTTTGGAGATAAATTAAAATCATAGTTGAATTCGACTCGCGTCCGAATTCAACATACAACTCTCACATGATTTATTATTTCTAAAACCTAAACTCTAATCTCTCTCGTCCCCCTTCAAATTGAGTTTGCAAATAAATCTGTACACCATGTGAGGTATAGATGCATGAGTGTTTGCTTCTTGACGGTTGTGCTTAGAGGTAATCCCTTTCTTAAATCATTTTCTCTTGGTTCCCTTGTAGCACTTGAGCTATTTTGGGAAAACACACGTGCATGCCACCCGCCCAATCACCCTCTTCTTTTTCTAATCCATATGCTAATCGACCTGTGCGTGCAAGAGCCTTGAGCCATGGCAGGGATCAAGCCGGCACCCACCAAGAGCTAGCACGCACACAAGGCCTTACTCCAGCATGAGCTCACTACGCCGCTTGAGGTGAGCACGCACGGCATGAATGGCACCAGCTCACGGTGCAGATGGAGCATGCCAACCCACCAGCACTCCCTCATCTCTCCCTCCTGAGCCCATCCGCATGCCAGTCCTGGGCCTAGGCCCGCGTAGCTTCTGCGAACCAGCCTCCGCTCGCATGCGCCGTACGCGCAAAGCCGCCGCCGCTCCTCTGCGTGAGAAGCACGCGCAGAGCAGTACCCGTCCGTTCCCTTGCATGCTCCTGTACGGTCTCGTTCTCGGCCCCACTCGTCAGCCGCGGAGAAGGGAGTAGCCGCTCGCCTCCGTCGCACTTTCCGTCAGCAACGCCGTCTTCTCCTTCCTCCAGACCGCGCCATCCTTTCTTCTTTCCGTCCGAGCCGGAACAACGCCGCGCTGCTTTCCGTCGCCAACGCCGACTGGGAACCCCATGACGTCAAGCCCCGCCTTGACCGCACTCGGACCAGTGCCGCGGTGCCTCAAGCCCTTCTGGAACCTTCCCAGCCTCCTCACCTGCCCGTGCCACGGATGGTAGCCGCGTGTCCGCGAGCACGCGCCCCGAAGATCACCGCCGCTCATAGTAGCGAACCCCTACTCGCGAACCCTAGCTCCCAGCTATATAAGCAGAGCGCCCATCCCTCTCCTCCCCATCTTCCTCTTCCACGCCGCCGCAGACTCCTCCCACTCTCGCTCCTGCGTCTTGCCTGCCTGCTTCCGTCCGCGGAGCCGCCACCGACCGCGTGCGAACGCGCGTGGTGCCGCTCGCAA
Organism: Coix lacryma-jobi var. lacryma-jobi; assembly: GCA_009763385.1. Taxonomy (NCBI): domain Eukaryota; kingdom Viridiplantae; phylum Streptophyta; class Magnoliopsida; order Poales; family Poaceae; genus Coix; species Coix lacryma-jobi. The sequence goes on from CM019826.1 coordinate 44,536,577, forward strand.
GGACGCCTCGCCCAGCACCCGCCAGTCGCGTTCCGCTCGGAGTCCGTCGCCCGCGACGAACGCCGTCGAGACGCCTCGGCCACGCGGTGGCGCAGCAGCAACGTCTCGACGACCTCGCCGCCGCCCCGGGAGTCCTCGCGGCCGCGGCGCTCCATGTTCGCCTCACAAGCCGCAGCCGCAGCCCGGAACGCCCATCCCACGTGGAGCCATCTCGTCTTCGGGGAGCCGCGTCGCAGCCTCGCAAACGACGCAATGGAGCCGTCGGTGAGCCCCTTCATGCCAAAGCTCCACCTTTTCCTCCGACGTTGTCTTGTCGATCTCGCCTGAGACCGGCCGTTGTGCCATGTTCCATATGCCCTGTAGGAAAGCTGCGCGCCTCCCATCCGCGCGCCCATGGCGATGCAGCCTTGAGCACCGGCGTCAGCTCCTTTTCCCCGGAGCACCGAGGTCGCGCCAAGCTGGTTCCTTGCCGCCGTTGCTGCGCTACGCGGCGCGCACGGGCCTTCTTCCCCATCACGGTCCACGACGCCGCGTCCAACGTTCCGCCGCCCCGTCGAGCTGCGTCGCACGCCAAACCTCGCCGACCCAGGACGACTGCCTCGCCACCACCTCGGCCTTCAAAACCACCGGGAAAACTCGTCCTCACCACCTGAGTGCACCAGCAGCGTGAGCACCGTCACCACCTCGCCGCTGACCTTGTGGCTCGGGAACGCCGCGCACGGCGGCCTCGCGCGTTCACGGCGACAACGCGGCCTCGTCCGATCGACCTGTTCTGCACCGATCTACGCCCAGAACCGAGCCGGAGCCCTTGCACGCACGGCGCAGCTGTCGACTCCGCCCGCTCCTGGCCCCGTTCCAGGTCGTCTTCAACCTCGGCCTCGCGCCACCAGCAACCCCGGTCATGGCCTAGACCCATCGGTAAGCCTCCTAATGCCAAACGCTCAAACCCCAACTTCTTCCCTTGGATGCACCTTTGTAGGACCGACCGTCGAGCCGCTGCCTTGTCACCACGGCCGTGGACGCGTACTCCTGCACGCGCCTTCCCGGCACGGGCACACAAGACAGTGCGGCATGCTCACGCACAGCACGGCGCCGCCACACCACTCGTGGCCGCCATATCTCTGTCTACACGCCGGGCCTCGAGGTGGCTAAGGCCGAACCTTTCGATGTCGTGCGGGATCACAGACGCACGCGCATGCGCGAGCAACACACCCGCACGCGGGTGCCAGCACGTTCAGACCTGCACGGAGATGCCGCATAGCACGAGCATCGGCGTGTCGCCGTGGCCACCGCACGCTCGTGCACACATGCGCAGAGCAGGCGTCGAACACCAAGTGGATGCCTCGATCCGCTCCGAGTTGGGCCAGCCCAAAGGATGGAGTCAGCTTCCAAAAGCCCGCACAGCCCTTGCTCTGGTTCGGACCAGGCCGAATTTGGCCAAGTAAAGCCCCGTTCGATTCCAACCCTTTTTCCTTTTCCTGTTTTTCAGAGCACATTGCCCACATCAAAAATTCGCCAAAAATTTATCCTAGCTCCAAAAATTATGAAACCAATTTCATAATTTTTCTAAAATCCTAATCTACCTCCTAGTACAGTTTTTGTGTCTCTTTAATTTAGTTTTTGTCGCAGTTTATTTGCTTCTTATTTGTGGTCGCTCTTGGTATTTTCTTTGCATAGCGACGATTCGAGATCGGATGGATTCGACAGCGCTCCCAGAGGCGATGGAACCCGATGGTGGAAGACCCCGACTCCCAGAGACGTGTACCACTACTTCCTCGACATCGCAGGTGTCATGGCAGCACCTTACTCTAGAGAATCCTATTAGGCATTGCAAAGTAGAAATGCTAGCGCTTTATTTTTACTCATTTGCTAGTATATGTGATGCATGCTATTGCCTGAGCTTTGATTGCCTTGCTTGAAACCTCTTCACCCTAACTACCCAGCTTCGCGCTCGCACTTATATATATTGCCTACCTGCTTGCTTGCATTTACTTCCATCATTATTACACATATGCCTTGTTATGTGATGTGATGGTTGGTTGGTGATGTGATTGGTGGATCGGGGTTGGCCGTGGGGCTTTCCTCGTGAGATAGATGGTTGGCTGGCGCGACGGGAGCGTTGAATCCCGTGTGGGTGGTGGTGTTGAGGAGCTCTGGAGATATTTCTTGTCTTGATCCTTTTCCTTGGAGATATCGGCCGGAGTGAGAGGTTTTATTTTGGGGGGTGCACAGGGTGCAGGAGTGCCTCCGGATATGGTATGTGAGGTTATGATGGATATGATGAGGCAGATGTGGTGTGGATGGCTACCCATGCGAGGTAGGCCATGTGATTGGTGGAAGGTGCTTGCTCTGGCCACTTAGGAACCGTCGTGGGCTGATGCCTGGAACATGGGACTATGTCAAACGTGCACGCCACAGGCCCTGTATGAGGTGGGGCTCGTTCTGTTGGGTTAGTGCGGACTAAGCCAGTTCTGCGGGAGAAAGGTGCACAGGGGTTTGGCCCTGGGAGCACAGTGAGAAGGATGCCGATGGGATGTTCCGGCTACCCTAATCACGATCCCAAGCGTATGCGTCGTGCCGTATGCTACTCCACTTGGGGGCAGTCTGGTAAGGAATGTGCTAGTTCTTGAGCGGTGTTTGCCTAGACCGCGGCCACGGTCGATGATGGTGATCCTGTTGGGTACAGGTGTACACACTCTGCAGAGTTAAAACTATACGTATAGCCGCGATCTCGGTCATGATCATTCCTGTGGACTGTTTCATCCTACTAGTCTTCTCTTGTGCTTCTTTTCTCCCCCGAAGATAGGTCCGGCTTGAGGCCGTTGAGACGAGGGGCGTGCGGAGGCCGCCTCGTCGCCTAGACTGAGAGACTGAGGGTGTTGTGAGGGATGATGAGTGGTGAGATGTGTGGACATATGGTGATACTTGTCGTTGAGATGTGAGAATGAGATGTGGTTTGGGTTTGAGAAGATATATTATTATTACTATATTTATTGCTATTCTGCATGCGCTAGGATGCAACCCACAACCAAAATGTTAGGATCGCCAGATCCCTTTTTATTTTCTATCTCCACTAAAGCTCATTGGTGCTGACCATGGCCTGCACACATCTGGCGGTGTGCAGTTTTCTTGACTTGCAGCGTTGTTGAGATTAGTAGTTGGTTTGCGGTCTACTCTCAAGGATGCCTGTGGATTGGAAGAATCGCCAAGCTTCGTTGCGACGAGTAGAGCCTCGGTGTTTTGTTTGACTCCAGCTTAGATTATGTAATTAGATCCTTGTATTAGGCTTAGTTTTTGTAATCTGATGTGTTGTATGACTTGTAATCAGCTGGAAATGGATGCCCGTGATAGCCGAGTTATCCTGGGACTATCACAGAGGGGCAAGAAGTCGGAATTTCTATTTTTGGAAATCCCAGTTCGCTTCACTCTCCTTGTTTGTTTTTGAAAACCCATTTTGTCCCAATTGGGTGACACTCAGAAGGGGGAGAAACTAGAACTCAAACCCGATTTCTTTCAAAATTTTCTAACTCCTCATGCATGGCATTGACCCAATCCGGATCCGTCAAAGCGTGTCCAACATCTCGGGGTTCAAAATCAGCAACAAATGCAGAATGAGCAAAGTGAGAGATATGTTGTGACCTTGACCGAGTGACACGTTCGCCGATGCTGCTGATCATCTGTTGAGGCGGGTGTTGGCGCTGGATGTGTCGTGGCGCCGAGCTGATGTAGCCTCCCCCTCAACAGCAGCTGGTGCCTCCTCGGGTACAAGGAGTACCGCTCGAGGTGGCGGATCCCACGACCCCCAAGAAGAAGAAGTGTCGGGGCCATGAGTCATAGTAGAGGCCGCTCCTTGAGACACAGCAGGTGGAGGGGGTGCTGGATTATCCATACCTTCAGCACCCTCATCCTCGTCATCAAAAAGAGGCTCACCAACCTCATGATCACCTGCACGCTCAAAACAAGAAGAGGGACAAACCATGGTCTCGTCGAAGGTGACATCTGATGTCTCCATGACTCGGTTAGTATCAAGGTTAAGTACACGATATGCACGAGTATGAGCACCATAACCCAAAAACACACCGTAAGAAGAGCGAGATTCAAATTTGTCCAGGTTGCCTTTCTTAAGTATAAAACAGTGGCAACCAAAAACTCTAAAATAACTCACTTTGGGCTGTCTTCCAAAACGCAACTCATAAGAAGTCTTTTTCAAGAAAGCTCGGAGAAAAATGCGATTGGAGATATAGCATGCAGTGCTCATAGCTTCGGCCCAATATCGCCTAGGAGTCCTATGCTCATCGAGCATCGTCCTGGCCATCTCTACAAGGGTCCGATTCTTCCTTTCTACAACACCATTTTGAGGCGGTGTGTAGGGAGAAGAAAACTGATGCTCCAAACCCAAAGAGTTACAAAACTTCTCAAAATCCGAATTCTTGAATTCGGAACCATTATCACTCCGAATAGCTCGCATCGAGTTCAAAGGGAACTCGTTCTGAAGACGCAAAATCAGATTGCGAGCAAAGGAGAAAGTCTCAGTTTTCTCAGCTAAAAAGAAAACCCACGAATATCTTGAAAAGTCATCAACAACTACAAGCACATACCACTTCCCCCCAACTGAGCTCACCCGAGCCGGACCGATAAGGTCCATGCGCAAAAGCTCTCCAGGGCGCTTAGTCATGACCTGAGTCACTGGATGGTGGGGAGCGGCGACCATCTTCCCATGTCTACAAGAATGGCAAACAAGATCCTTCTCCATGGACAACTTGGGCAATCCTCGGATTAGGCCAAGTGAACTAAGTCTTGCGAGCAAGTCGAAGCTCAGGTGACCGAGTCTCCTATGCCACTTCCAAAGATCAGAGGAGGAAGGTCCAGCCAAAAGACAACGAGAAATTCCAAACAACTCCGAGAAATCCGCAAGAAAGACTTTTCCAAAGGGCGAAATCACACAAACAAGATTGCCCTGAGGATCCAAAATGCGACTGAGATTCGGTTTAAAATGAATCTCATAGTCATCATCGAAAAGTTGCAAAACAGAAAGAAGGTTAAAGTGCAAGTTAGAAACAAGAGCAACATCGCGCAACACAAAGTGCTCATTAACTCGCACCGACCCACGAGACAACACCTTACCTTTGCTGTTGTCGCTGAAGGTGATAAACTCCTTTTCGGCGACCGGACTAAGACTGGAGAACCACTTGGCGTTTCCGGTCATGTGCCTCGAGCAACCGGAATCCACCAACCAAATGTCCTCCAATCGTTTTACCTACATCAATAAAAAGACATAGGGTGAGCATACGGTCCAACACTGGGGTTAGTGAAGTAGGAAGAATACCAGTGTTGGGCCGGCTGCTCAAAAGAACGGTCAGTGTAAAAACCATCCCTAGTCTGCCTACGGGGAAAGCGATCACCACGCATAGGAAAACGTGGTCCGCTAAGAGAAGAGCGTCCATCGCGATACTCAAAACGCAGTGGGGGAAAACACTCAACAAAACCTCCGCCACGGGGTCCATATCCTGCAAAGTCAGGACCCCGTCGGGCAACACCTCCCTGACGCCTAGGACCTTGAGGCGCTGCACCTCTAGGCCTAGCAGCTTTCCTCGGAGTTCTCCTCTGAACATTCAGCACATGTACATCATGGAAAGGATGGTACATGTCCGGATTGTTCATCTCCCTGGAACGGCGCTCCTCTCTCTTGCGCCTAAAGCAGAACTCTCTCAAGTGTCCATCTCTCCCACGGTGCTCACAATGGTACCTCACCGCTCTCATAGGGGGTTGTTGGTACTCACGGTTGTGGGTGTGGGTCACTTTGCCTTCTGTGGCATAAGCTCCTCCTGGATAGGTGGCATTGTGTCCAGCTTGTTCTTGAGGTGGTTTGGTTTGGGAGCCCATTGCTGGTTCTTGGGTGGAGCTCGTGGAGGTTCCTCAAACACTCCATCCTTGGTGTTAGGCTTGAGAGGCTCTTTGGGTGGAAGCTTGGTAAGTTTGGGAGTAGTGGTGGAGTTGGGCTTCTCACTCGGGTTCAGACCACTCGACTCTCCAATCTTCCCAAAAGCAGAAACATCAACACCCGGAGCAAAACCTACACCTGGACCTCCAGCAGCACGCTTAAACTGAGCAATCATCATCCCAAGCTGTGGCTCATTGGAAGACACCCATGACAAGATGGTCTGAAGGTATGTGTTTTCTTCCTCGGTCTGCATCTTGCCATGCTTCACATTGGCAATCTCCATCTCCAAACCCTCGCACAAAGCGCACCTAGCCACACAAGTGCTACTCGAGCTGGCCTTCTCAAGAGACACAATCTTGGCATTCTTCTCTGCCAACTCGGATTGCAAGCCCGCACAGGACTTGCACGCACCCAACAGTGAAGATCTAGCCTTCAGCTCATCGACCTCTCCTACCAACACAGCATACTTGCTTCTCAAAGTGAGAAGGTCAGTCATGTGTGTGGTGCACATCTCACACTCCTCCTCATCGGTAACAACTACGGTGGACTTGACAGATTCAAGTTCCTTCACCGTATCCTCCCACTTCTGCCTAAACTCCTTGCGCTCTCTAGCAGCACGCCTAAGCAACTTATCCTGACTAAGGAGCGCGACAGTAAGCTTCTCGACCTCAGCAGAAAGCTCGTCGGGGGGTCTGAGATACCTGGGAGGTGTCGTCGTCGTCGTCGTTCAGAGGAGTGTCCTCCAGCTCGCCGTCGACCTCCTTGCCGAGGGCCATGGTGCAGAAGCCGTCGTCGTCGGCGAAGAAGCAGAGGCCGTTCAGCTTGTCCTCGATCCTCTTCTTCTTCTCAGACTCGTCGTCGCTTGAAGAAGCGGAGTCGTCATCCGAGTCGTCGACGTCACTGAGCGTGGCGAAGAACGCACGCTGCTCAGCCTGGGCCTTCTCCAAGTACTTCGTCTTGATGTACTCCTTGTTGAAGCCGCCCTTCCGCTTGTGCTTCGCGGGGACGTACTTCTCCTTGCGCTTGCCGGAGTCGAACTTGTGCCCATGATCCGCCTTGCCGGAGGTCTTCTTGTTCTTCTTCGGGCAATTGGCGATGAAGTGGTTGGGGTCGCCGCACTCAAAGCATCCTGAGCGTCCTCTTCCGCGGCGACGGTTCATGCGGTTGTTGTGGAACCGCGAGAACCGGTTGGCGAGCAAAGCCAACTCGTCATCCCCCATGAACTCCAGTTGCTCCTCTGTGACAGAAAGAAGAGAAGAGAGTGCAAAGCTTCCAGAGGGGTTAGCAGAAGAGCCAGAAACCAAAGCCATCGACGGGCCAGAAGGATTTTCATAAGAAGCCCTCGCCATGGCGTCAATCTCACTGGACTTGAGCTTACTGAAGAGCTCGTCGCACGTGAGGGTCTCATAGTTAGGCGATTCGATGATCGCCTGAACCTTGGAATCCCACACCGACCGATCGAGAGTATGCAAAAGCTTCAAAGATCTCTCATGATCGTCGAAAGGCAACAACTCCTTGTTAGCCCTCATCCTGTTGACAATCACCTGAAAGCGAGCGAATAAACTTTCTATGCTCTCGCCAGGCATATGTCAAAAGTTCTCATACTCTCGCTTGAACGACTCATAGAGACGGGTTTTGACTTGAGAGGTTCCCTCATGGAAACGCATGAGGGTAGCCCAAATCTCTCGAGCCGTAGCGAGGTGAGAAACGCGATCAAACTCACTCATGCTTAGACATGAGAAAAGAGCATTACGGGCTCGGCTATTGACATCGTGCTCATCGATCTGAAGGTGAGAGACACGAGCAGCCAAGACCACGTAATCGGCAGAGTTGCAAATATCCCAGATGGAAGCACCCAAACTCTGCAGATAGGCCGACATGAGTATCTTCCAATACGCATAGTTCGTCCCATCAAAAAACGGCGGTTTGCCCACGCCACGATCCATGTCGCCTTCGGTGGATCTGGAACCGGCTAAGGTGAAAGATCCTTAACCCGTTCTGATACCAATTGAAGGACCGAGAATGTAATAGCAAGGCGACCAGAGGGGGGGGGGGGTCAATGGGAGCACAAAAATTTCTCTCGAAACTTTGGCCTTTTGTCCCCAAAATCAACCCTCGAAAGCTTCGATCGAAACCGTGATGCCCACGACCCTTGGAAGAGGGTGGATGATCCCTAGGATCACAGCGAGGCACCACAAAGCGAAAACAAACCAAACACCAAAGACACCGACACAAGTTCGACCCTCAAAAACCAAGTTCCGAATGTAGATGGAAGGCTACGGCGAGAAATCCCCCCAAATACCAATGCTAACAAGAAGCAAAGATACCTAGAGAGGTTCCTTGATCAACTCTGGGGTCAAACAAGAGGTCCAAAAACCAAGCGGAGAAGTCGGGAGAGCAAACGCACTAGACCAGAGGCTTCAGCCGATTCTCGGACTGTCCGGCCCTAAGGTCCCGAACTGTCCGCCCCTACTGCGGACTGTCCGCGAGGGGATGGCGGACTGTCCGCCGGTCAAAAGAGCAAAACAACAGTGTTGCTGAAACACCTCTGGACAGTCCCGGACTGTCCGCGGGTTGTAACGGCGGACTGTCCACCGGTCAACCTGGACACAAACAGCAGGAACCCGCGGCCACTAGTCTGGCCAAGTCCCCGACGCGCGGACTATCCGCGGGAGGAACGACGGACTGTCCGCGACCTCCCAGTAAGGGCGATTTTGGTCGCCCCTCACACAACTCTTCCCAAATCTGAATCAAAACTCAATCCCACGTTCCCAAACTTGGAAAAAATGATCATGAGGTAGTTAGGAGACTATCCCCAAGAAATCATCCGCTCAAATCAACTCAAACACCGGGAAATCGAAAGGGGAGGAGTATGAACGAAAAAGCGCCACAAAAATGAAATCAACCCGATCTACTTGTTCGTGAGGAGCTAGATGAATTCCTTTGGTGGAAATGATCTCCTCACTATAAAGAACAAGTTGATTCAAACGGATTTCGCAAAGACGCAATAGAGATGGAGATCGAGTGACAGGAAAATCGAGGAGAAACGAAGAACACGAAGAACACAAACAAAACGTGAATCAAGTCATCGATCTGCAACCGTGTGGCTACCACACGCTACAACAGTGAGATTACGGTCTCACTTCCTCAAAATCTCCAGTACACAGAGGTATGGTTTTCTGCGGATCTCAGTGGCTACAGCAGGGGATTGGGAGAGCAGGAAACCCTAAGTGCAAAGAGCAAATGACTGAGATAGAATGGGAGGAGGGTGTCTCCCTCTACTTATCCTAATTCTAATTCCTACTCTACCCCTCTCTAATTACAGAGCGAACCAGCTAAACCCTAGGGTTATTCTGGACCAACTCGAAGATGCTGGTGATCCGACGGCCACGCCCGCACAACTGGTAGCGTTGCCTCGACGCAACCTCACCGATTGCCGCCACGTACCGCCACCGCTCCGCTTGTCCTTTTCACGGACTTCGCCCCCGGTTTTGAGGCCCAAACCGGGAAACCAGCCTTCACGACCAACCCCCGGTTTTGAGGCCCAAACCGGGAAACCAGCCGACCATAGCCTGAGTTTTGTGGCCGAAACTCAGCAAACCCGCAGCACCCAGGTTTTGAGGCCCAAACTTGGAAACCGTCCTCAGCCCGAGTTTTGTGGCCCAAACTCAGAAACCATCAGTGCCCAGGTTTTGAGGCCCAAACCTGGAAACCGTCCACTCGATGGTTTTTCTGTGGCTCAGCCACCAAACCGAAGCCGTAGAGGGGATGCACTGTCCGTGCACCCCGTCCACTGACACGTGTCCCCAGGTCCTCGACCCAAGCAACACCGTGCCCGCAAGTCTTTGCTCCTCGCTGTCTCAGGCTGTCTCAGGGACGGGTAGATAAAACTCTGTTCCTCCTCAAGCAAGGGAATGACACCCTTTTGATTCAGATTTACGTGGATGATATCATCTTTGGTGGCTCTTCTCATGCACTTGTTGCCAAGTTTGCAGATACTATGAGCAGGGAGTTTGAGATGAGTATGATGGGTGAGTTGACTTTCTTCCTCAGGTTGCAAATCAAGCAAACCCGAGATGGGACGTTCGTGCATCAAGGCAAATACACGAAGGACGTCCTGAAGAAGTTCGACATGGGCGACGCCAAGCCTCTTACGACGCTCATGGCGACGACTGCCATTAGTGTAGCAAAGAACCCTGTTCTTCACTCCAAGACCAAACACATCGATGTTCACTTTCACTTTCTTCGTGATCACTACGAGAAAGGCAACATTGACCTTAGGCATGTAGACGCCCATAACCAGGAAGCGGATATCTTCACCAAGCCTTTGGATCTGTCAACTTTTGCTAGGTTGAGAGGTGAGCTTGGTGTGTGTTTCCCCTTTTAGATGGGGGAAGCATTTTGCTTGTTGTATCATAGACTGACCTTTTTGTTTTGGGTCTTGAGTCTGTTTAGTTTTGTTTTGCTCCGATTCTGTTTTCTGCATGCATTTCATCATAAATACATCTTGTATTTTCAAGCTTCATGTCTATATTCCTTAGAATGAATTTATGCTCTGATTAGTGTTTGCTTCGATGATATATGATGATGCTTGTAGCTTAAGCTCTCTTTGATCACTGATACAGGTTGTGAGCTAAGCTATCTTTCAGAATGATGAACATGCTAAATGAACTTAAAACTTGATACATGTTCACCATTGAGATTGGCAACTAGCATGTGTTGAGGTTACTTATGCTATACATATATGCTAGGTTGCTATGTCTCTAGTTCTGAGTCTTTCACTTGCTTGGACTGTTTGAAAGTGCATTCGCCCCCAATGTGGGTTTTGGCTAATTAATGACAATCAAATTAGGGACTAACCAGTTTATAAAAGCATGTATGCAGGTGTTAGTCCTTTGAAAGATTTGAAACGTTGAAATCTCGTGAACAAAGCACGTAGGACATTTTTGGACATAAAGATGCCTAGCTCAAGTGGTAGTTTAAAATTTCAATTTTAAACTTGAGTTATAGGTAAGCCGGACTATGAAGAGGGTCACAAAGTAAGTTGGCTAGATGTGGAGAAAAGTGCTCAAATCGACTAACCTTAGTTCGCTTGAGAGACACCGCACAATCACGAACACGTAGAGGGTAATTTCATATGGTTGGTGGTACCGACCATGGGTGGTCGGTGGTACCGACCACGGCTTCTCTGCGCAGCGCTCAAACACCCTCTCTGTGTTGGTCAAAAAATGACCTGGCGGTAGTACCGCCATAACCTCGGTACTACCGCCCGCGGTGGTACCGACGCAAGGTCGGTAGTAACCTGGTTTGCAACCCTCTCTGGATAGAGTTGTTTTTGACCTAGCGGTGGTACCGCCATTACCTCGGTAGTACCGCCCGCGGTGCTACCGACCCATGGCCGGTAGTTTCCAATTTTGCAAGGCTCTCTGTTCGCGCTGTTTTTGGCCTGGCGGTAGTTCCGCCATTACTTCGGTAGTACCGCCCCCGGTGCTACCGACGCAAGGCCGGTGGTAACCAAGTTTGCAGAGCTCCTTGTGTAGAATTGAAAAAGGCCTGGCGGTGGTACCGCCATAACCTCGGTACCACCGGGATCGGAGGTACCGACGGAGGTCGGTGGTAACTTGGCTTTGCGAGGCTCTCTGTGTTGTGTTGAATATGACTTGGCGGTGGTACCGCCATAACCTCAGTACCACCGGCCTCGGAAGCACCGACCCAGGTTCGGTGGTTGAAAGTTTTTCAGGGCTCTCTGGACTGACTAGCCTTTGACTTGGCGGTGGTACCGCCATTACCTCGGTACCACCGACCTCGGAGGTACCGACCCTCGGGCGGTAGTTTCCGAGGGACCGAGTCCCTAACTGAGTTGCTCTCTGTTCGAGCTTGTTTTGGCCTGGCGGTGGTACCGCCATTACCTCGGTACCACCGGCCTCGGTGGTTCCGACCTTGGCCCGGTGCTTGTCAGTTTGACCAGATCTGGGTGTATGCGACCGTTGTGACATGGTCGGTGGTACCGACCATGGGTGGTCGGTGGTACCGACCAGCCTCGGGACTGAGGGAGTATAAATGCCTCCCCTCTTCACTTTTCACGGTTACGGACTTACACGATACACTTATTGCTGACCTAACTCGAGACAAACACTCTCCAAGCATTGACTCACCCCTCTCTCTCCCCCTTTGCTCCTAGATTCATTCCCCTGCGAGATTTGAGCTAGGGAAGTGAGATTCGAGAGTGGGAAGCATCAATCTTCGACTTGAGCACTTGGTTTCCATCTTACCGGCTTGTTTTGTGTCTTTTACTCTTGAGCTCTTTGAGCTCTAGCCGGTTAGGTGTTCTTCATGGTAGCCCGTATTGATTTACTTGTGAGGGCTCCCCGAAGCGTTTGTATTACCCTGAGATTTCTAGTAGAGATACTCTCGTAGCCTTTGTGGTTGCTTGAGTGAGGCGAGGAGGTGAAATAGACTCCGACCTTTGTGGTCACCTCAACAACGAGGAAGTAGGCGCTCCTTAGTGGATTGGCCGAACCTCGGGATAAATCTTGTGTCCCGTGTGCTTGTTGTTGTTGTCCCTATTTTCTCTACTTCTCTTGTTATTGTGTTCTTCGCGTTCTTCCTATCCCTATCTCGTTCTTAGGTTGGGAAGGCTCGATCTACATCAAGGGGAGCAACCAAGGTTTCGTGAGAGTAGTTTTACCATAAATTATTCTTCGGAAAGTTGGCTAGAAACTTGTTTTATCTTCATAGCTTACTTTCATCGGATTTGTAGTTTCTTTTAGGATCCCGGTTGTGCCGTTTGTTTGTGTTGGTAGTACCAGTGTTTCACACCCGGTAGTACCTACCCAAACAAACCGGCCTCTCCGGTTGCTATCTAACTACATCTTATAGTTTGTGAAGTTTCAGATAGTCAAAAATCACCTATTCACCCCCCTCTAGGCTGATTCGATCCTTTCAATTGGTATCGGAGCCTAACCCTTGTGTTAGCGCTTCACCGCGTAAGGGAGAATCATGTCTACCATAAGTCAAGAACAGCTTGATGAGATTGTCAAGAAGGTTACTGCTCAGATAATTCAAGATCAAGCAAAGAAGCATGAAGATGAGATGAAGAGAATGAAAGATGAGATGGAGAGTTTGAGGCGAGCTTTGGAAAGCAAAGCCGAAGCATCCGGAAGCGGTGGAAATCAGCCGCCCAAGGATGACAAGAAGAAGGAAGATGAAGAGAAAGGCAAGAAAGACACCGAGTTCACTAGAGTGCCATATGACTATAGCCATATGGGCAAGGTCATGCAATTGCCTAGCGTCAATCTAGGCAAGCCACCTGCCTTTGATGGAATCAACTACAATGATTGGGCACACAAGATGAAGCTACACCTTCTTGCTGCAAGAGTTTGGGAGATTGTTGAAAATGGACCAAGTCATGTTGAAGGTCAAGAGTTCACCGACAATGATATGTTTGAGTTTCAACAAAATGTTCAAGCCGCATCATTAATTCTATCATGCCTAAAGCCTGAAGAAAGCAACAAGGTACATGGAATGGAGAATGCCAAGAAGATTTGGGATACACTCAGGATATCATATGAGGGTGATGCTAGTGTGAGGAAGTGCAACATAGAGCTTCTTCATGGAAAGATTGAGAACTTTGCAATCAAGAAAAATGAGACCACTCAACAAATGTTTGACAGATTCATGACGTTGGTAAATCAGATTAGAGCACTCGGAGACACAAAGTGGGATGACTACTTAGCTGGAAGAAAGCTATTAAGAGCATATAGAAAGAGGAACAAGAACCTTGCATCAATCATCATGGAGAGACCTAACTATGAGAGCATGGGACCTCATGAGATGCTTGCCAAGATAAAGCATCATGAAGTCTTGGATGATGAAGATATAGAAGAACAAGAGGCAAGCCACAAAAAGGTGGTAGCACTCAAGGCTAATCAAGAAGAAGGAAGCAAGGCCCGAGATGACTCTTCAAGCGAAGGAAGTGAAGACTCCGATGATGAGTTGGCCCTTATTGTGAAGAACTTTAGAAGATTCATGAGAAAGAAGATGCACAAGAAGGGCAAAGGTGGTTACTTCAAGAAGTCAAAGAAGAGAAATTGCTATGAGTGTGGAGCGGATGATCATTTCATTGCCGATTGTCCACAAAAGAAGAACAAGAACAAATATAGCAAGAGTGATGACAAGAAGCATAGAAGAAGAAGAGGTGGTGAAGCTCATCTTGGTGAGGAGTGGTTCTCGGAAGATGACTCAAGTGATGAAGAGAAGAGCAAGAGCAAGGAGAAGGAGAAGGGAGCGGCCAACATCGCCATACACAAGACCTCTTCTCCAAGTCTCTTCTCCAACATGGCTACATCGATAGCTTCGTCACGCTTGTTCGAGAACCTCTCCGACGACGAGGATGACTTCACTCATTCTTGCTTCATGGCTAAGAATGAGAAGGTATCGCCTAACTCTCCTACTTGTTCTAGTGATGAATGTAGTGATGATGATATGGATGAATTTGAGCTTAGTTTAATTAGAAAGTTTGGAAAGAAAGGTGGAGCTAAAATCATAAAATTGCTCACTAAATTAGAGAGTCGGAATGAGAGTCTTGCAATGCAAGGGGACTTGATCTCTCAAGAGAGAGAAAAGAACCGTGCATTGGAAGCCTCTCTTGCCGAGGAGAAGTTGAAGGTTGAGAAATTGACCGTGGAACTATCCTTAGCCAATGACTCCAACAAGAAGTTGGCTAAGGAGTGTTCCATGAGCAATGACTCAATTGCAAGCCTAAAGAATGAGGTTAGCATGGTTCAAGAGAGCCTCACAAGCTCTCAAAATAAATATCAAACTCTTGAACTAAGCTACAACACTCTTTGGAATAGCACCTCTTCAACCTCTTCTAAGGATTCCGATGGCTCTAATGCCTCAACTAGTAATGGTTGCAAAAGATGCTATAAACATGATATAAATGCTTGTGCAACTAACCTTGTTGAGCTAGAAAAGAAAGACAAAGAAATTCATAGGTTGAACATGATCTTGAGGAATGGTTGCAAGTGTAAGGTGCAACAACCAAAAGATATCCTCAAGACCGCAAGGCACCCATCCATCAAGGATGGAATTGGGTACAATAGGTATGGTGGTAAGGCCAACGGTAGAAAGATGGTCAATGGGGTACCTTTTGTTAACTTTAACAAAGGGGTTCCTCTCTTTGACCTAATGAACAAGGACAACAAGGTTGCCAATCCAAAGGCTCCACTTGCTAATGGTAAGATCAACAAGGAGAAGCAAGTGGAGGCCCTCAAGCAACAAAAGCCCATATCAAGAAGCTATACATGTGATTATTTGTGTTGTTGGGTGATGATGGCAAAATAGTTGTCAAGTATGTTGGTGCCCTCAAGAAGAGGGAAATTATGAGAAATGTTTGGGTACCAAAAGCTTATGTGACTAACCCCCAAGGACCCAATCTCGTTTGGGTACCTAAATCTAGAACATAAACTTGTTTTGTAGGAATATGCCTCCGGTGGATCAAGTTGGGTGTTGGATAGTGGATGCACCAATCATATGACCGGGGCAAAAGATATGTTCTCCTCCTTTCAACCAAGCAACGACTCATGCAACAACATTGTGTTTGGTGACAATGGTAAAGGAGAAGTGCTTGGTTTGGGTAAAATTGCTATCTCAACTGACAATTCCATATCTAATGTATTACTTGTGCATTCGTTGAGTTACAATTTGTTATCCGTTTCTCAACTTTGTGAAATGGGTTACGATTGTCTCTTTACGGATAAGGGTGTGACCGTCTCTAGAAGAAGGGATTCCTCTATTGCATTTAAAGGCGTGTTGAAGGGAAAACTTTACTTAGTTGACTTCTCAACTAGTAAGGTAGAGCCTACAACATGTCTAATAGCAAAATCTAGCATGGGTTGGCTTTGGCATCGCCGACTAGCTCATGTTGGGATGAGGAACTTGGCCCAACTTCAAAGAGAAGGGCACATCCTTGGACTAACCAATGTTTCTTTTGAGAAAGATAGGATTTGCAGTGCGTGCCAAGCCGGAAAGCAAGTAGGAGCAAAACATCCAATCAAGAACATTGTGTCGACCACAAGACCATTGGAGCTATTGCATATGGATCTCATCGGACCCGTTGCTTATCAAAGCATCGGCGGTAACAAATACGGTTTCGTTATTGTTGATGACTATTCTCGTTTCACTTGGGTGTTCTTTTTAGCAGACAAAAGCGAAACGCAAGGTATCTTCAAGAAGTTTGCTAGAAGAGCACAAAATGAGTTCGACATCAAAATCAAGAAAGTGAGAAGCGACAACAGGACCGAGTTTAGGAACACCAACATAGAAGAGTATCTTGATGAAGAAGGGATCAAGCATGAGTTCTCCGTTCCATATACCCCACAACAAAATGGGGTTGTGGAAAGGAAGAATAGAACTCTTGTTGAAGCTGCAAGATCTATGTTGGATGAGTACAAGACTTCCCATGGATTTTGGGCGGAGGCAATGAACACAGCGTGTCATGCAATCAACCGCCTCTACCTTCACAAGCTAAAAGGGAAGACGCCATATGAGCTTCTAACCGGTAACAAACCAAAGGTGCATTACTTTCGAGTTTTTGGCTGCAAGTGTTTCATACTTAACAAAAGGGCCAAAAGTTCAAAGTTTGCACCTAAGGTACATGAAGGCTTTCTACTTGGTTATGGTACTAACGAACATGGCTACCGTGTATTCAATAATGCCACCGGCACTATTGAGTTAACGGTAGACGTGACTTTTGATGAATCCGACGGCTCTCAAAAAGAGCAAGTCAATGATGAGCTTGTAGGTAATGACGAGCCTCCATCCGAAGCTATCAAGAAGCTTGCAACCGGTGATGTAAGGCCCGCTGAAATACAAGATGATGAAGATGAACCATCACACACTCCACAAGATTCTCATATCCATCATGTGCATCCAAATGTGCATGATGAAGCTTCCGCAACTCCGAATGGTGGTAGTGTGGATGATGTTCAAGTGATACATCAAGTTGATGATCAAACACAAGCTCAACATGAAGTCCGACAAGAAGATGGGGACATCAATGCATACGATGAAGATGGACCCATCCAATGAAGATCACTTTTACCACACCCAAGAGTTCATCATACAGTTCAACGGGATCATCCCGTTGACAACATATTGGGGAGCATACGGCGTGGGGTAACGACACGTTCTCGTTTAGCAAATTTTTGTGAACATTACTTGTTTGTCTCCTCTTTGGAACCTCTTAGGGTGGAAGAAGCACTTGACGATCCGGACTGGGTGATGGCTATGCAAGAAGAGCTGAACAACTTCACCAGGAATGAAGTCTGGTCCTTGGTGGAAAGGCCCAAGCAAAATGTGATAGGAACCAAATGGGTCTTCCGCAACAAGCAAGACGAGCATGGCGTGGTGACAAGGAACAAAGCACGGTTGGTGGCTCAAGGTTTCACTCAAATCGAAGGTTTGGATTTCAGGGAAACCTATGCACCTGTAGCTAGGCTCGAGTCAATTCGTATATTACTTGCCTTTGCTACTCACCATGATTTCAAGCTATACCAAATGGATGTGAAAAGTGCATTCCTCAACGGCCCCCTCTCCGAATTGGTCTATGTGGAGCAACCACCAGGTTTTGAGGACCCAAAGTTTCCCAACCACGTCTACAAGCTCGACAAGGCGCTCTATGGGCTTAAACAAGCCCCTAGAGCTTGGTATGATTGTCTTAAGGACTTCCTACTCAAAAAGGGTTTTGAGATAGGAAGGGCCGATGCTACTTTATTTACTCGCAAAGTTGATAATGATATCTTTGTGTGCCAAATATATGTCGATGACATAATATTTGGTAGTACTAATGTTGTCTTTTGTGAGGAATTTAGTAGGATCATGACCAAAAGGTTCGAGATGTCCATGATGGGTGAGTTGAAGTACTTTCTTGGATTCCAAATCAAGCAACTCAAGGATGGCACGTTCATCAGTCAAACCAAGTATACAAGAGACATGCTAAAGAAGTTTGAGATGGACAAGGCCAAACCCATCAAGACCCCTATGCCTACCAATGGACATCTTGATCTAAATGTGGATGGTAAGTTAGTGGACCAAAAGGTATATCGCTCTATGATCGGTTCATTACTTTACCTTTGTGCATCTAGGCCCGATATTATGCTTAGTGTGTGCATGTGTGCAAGGTTTCAAGCTAATCCGAAAGAATGTCATATTATGGCCGTTAAGAGAATTTTTCGATACTTAGTGCACACTCCGAATCTTGGCTTGTGGTATCCCAAGGGCTCCACTTTCGATCTACTTGGCTATTCCGATTCAGACTATGCCGGTTGAAAGGTAGACCGAAAGAGCACTACCGGGACTTGCCAATTTATTGGGAGGTCTTTGGTGTCATGAAGTTCTAAGAAACAAAATAGTGTTGCCCTATCCACCGCCGAAGCCGAGTATGTGGCGGCCGGCGCTTGCTGTGCTCAACTACTTTGGATGAAGCAAACACTAAAGGACTTCGGATGTGAGCAAACCAAAATTCCACTTTTGTGTGAAAATGAGAGTGCTATCAAACTAGCAAACAATCCCGTAAACCACTCTCGCACAAAACACATAGACATCCGACACCATTTCTTGAGAGACCATGAAGCCAAAGGAGATATCGCAATACGCCATGTGAGCACCGAAAAACAACTAGCCGATATCTTCACAAAGCCTTTAGATGAGTCAAGATTTTGTGCTTTGAGGAGTGAACTAAATATCATTGACTCTCGTAACGTGGCTTGATGTCTTGCACATATTTGTTTTCACCTAGAAACCTAAACAAATGCTTTTGACAAATATTGTACGTGATTTCAAAATCTATTTTGCATGCTTCACTTGTGTCCATAGCTATGTATTGATTCTATGAAATCTGGACATATTTGAAGTGTGTGTGGTATTCCACACAAAGTCCTCCTGAAAACCCTCTCTGGATCCTCTGTTTTTCTGCCTGTCGGTGGTACCGCCATTGTGTCGGTACTACCGACGGCGGTAGTACCGGCCCCTATGGGCGGTTCCACCGACCGGTTACCTCCGAGTATAAAAAGGGGCGCGGTGAATTTTTTCAACCCTAGTCAATCTCTTTTGACCGCGCCGCCACCAGTCTTTGTCTTCTTGCGCCATCTTCCGAGGCCGTTCTAGCCACCGTAACTTCTTCCTCTTCGATCTCTTTCCTCCATCCAAATCCAAATCCCTCCGGTGGAAAGTTGCTTTGGAGCGTGGAGATCGTCTTGGTGGTGTTCTTGAAGCCCGAAGTTTCCTCCTTCATTGGATTTCGACCCCTTTTCGAGTAGCAAGGTACTAGGGTGTTCATGCCCGATCTCTCAATGTACTTTGTTCTAGGTCGATTCCTTTGGTAGGATTGTTCTATCTAGTATGAAGATGCTTCTAGGATGTATGGTTCGCAAGTTCATAGCGATTTGGTAGATTGGATTGAAGGAAACCACACGCTGCTGTGCGGTCGGTAGTACCGCCCGCGCGCAGCGAGCCGTTCTCCTTCCCGATTTCGATCGTCTTATTTGCTACATCCGTTGAAGTAATCGTTCCATCATCTTTGTCTCATGTTGGTCTATGCTATCTTTGTCTAGATGAGCCGGAGGCGCTCTCGTGCTCGTTCCCCTAGTGATGATGATGAGGATTATGCCGCCTTGGAGCAAGGCGGTCATGCGCAAGGGGAGCCGCCGCGTCGCAATCCCGGGCGCCGTGGTCGGTCTGGGAGTATGGATGACTCCTCTCGTCAGGTCCGTGGACGCTCGTCCGCGGGCCTTACGGGTCGTCGCAGCGTGGATAGCGCAAGGGCGAGCGGGAGCGGTCATGCCCGTGGCAGTGGGCATGCTGCTCCTCCTCCTCCTCCTCCTCCTCCTCAGCCTTCTCCGCCCCCTGTCGCTGGTCCGGCGGGACGCCTACACAGCGTCATTGTGGGAGGAGTGCCTTCAGCTGGTCTCGATCGTGAGGGTCGCTCCATCGATCCTCAAGTTGGACCGGCATCCCCTCGGACTTCAGGGTTGATGCTAATCAACCGGGCTTTTGACATGCACCCTGACGCCGAAGCTGTCATGTCCGCCGTCCCTCCCGCCCTTCTTGGAAATCCCATGAATTACTCCGATAGAAAGTGGGGTAGCTTGATGAGGAGGCAGCGTGAGGAGAACCCCTATCTGTTTGTTAGAGATGCTTCTGTGGATAGGAGGTTCTGGTCCAGGTTCCAGCAAGATTTCTACGTGACAGTGTGCTGGAAGGGTTTCTGTGCTAAGGGATATCCTCCTCTTTTTGCTCATAAGAGACTGGTTCTCTCCTCTCTGACTGACAAAGATTCTGAGGACATTCAGGCCCTGGTGCAGAGGTTAGAGGAGTGGAGAGTTTTGGGGCTGATCTCTGGCGAGCGCAGCTTCAACCAGGAGATTCTCTGTCAGTTTTGGGCCACTTTGTTCATTGATAAGGAAGCTCGTGTGCTGCATTGGATGACCCAAGGGGTCCACTACAGATGTGCCTTCGTCACATTTGCTCGGTTGTTGGGCTTCGATCATGTGGACAGAGATGCCCCTCGTCTTTCAGAGATGTATGGAGGGGGTATGTACTTAGAGCAGTTGCAGAGCTCAGGTGTCTATTTGGATGGTGCAGTGGCGACCTTCAAGGTCCCTGGCCTGAAGCCCGCTTACTACGTCCTCAACAACATCATGCGCCTGACTCTGGATCCCAAAATTGGAGATCAAGATAACTTGAGAGATGATGCTGCCAAAGTCCTCGTCCGCTTTGCTCTGCCAGATGGACGGTTTAGCATCTCTCATTTTCTTTGGCAGAAAATCTCCGATGTTTACAATGATCCTCACAAGGCCTTGCCATATGCTCCATATCTTATGCATATCATTGAGCATGTGGTTGGCGCCACCTTCGAGTATGATCGCACCATGAAGGAGTACAGTGTTCGCAAGTTCACCTCGGCTCCTTCCAAGGACAAAGAAAAGGTTGATGAAGGTGGTGAGGTCCCAGCAGATGCAGCAGCGCCTGGCGAGGCTCAGCCGGGTGGAGATGTTCCCCATGCTACCGCTCCTCCTCCGCGTCGTGAGAGGCGTAGGAGTGGCGGTCTTCGCTCCGCCCTTGGCAAGATCTTTGAGTGGATGTGCTATCGGGCCGATCGTGACGAGCGACATCAGCAGGAGGTGCGTCAGCATCTCGGTCTTCCTCCGCGCTCTCCGGTCCGACCCCATCTAGATCCGTTTGCTGAGTACGATGCTCAGGCCCGGAGTGGTGATGATGATGATAATGATGATGATGATGATGGTGGTCTCCCCCAGCAGCAGCCCCAGCAGCAGCCCCAGTTTCCAGGTGGTGGTGAGGCGGGTTTTTACAGCTCCATGCTGTATCCGCCCCATCAGTTCTATCCTCCGCCACCACCTCAGTACCAGCCTCATTCCTTCTTCCCTGACTATGGTATGGGCATGTCCTTTACTGGCGGGTCCACATCGTATCAAGGAGGGGGTGGTGGCTCGTACATGGGCTTTGCTGGCCCCAACGCCAATCCAGCTGGGAGTGGTGGTCCTCGCGACTCTACACCACCACCTGATTCTTCGGCTCCTTCATCCTTTCATGGTGGTGACGTTGGAGAGAGTGCCTATTCCTCTCTCTTCGGGGGCTCTTATCATGATGGATCTTCTAGCAACTATTATTGATTCTTTGCTTATCTTGGCCTACCCGCTTTGGTACTTGATGCCAAAGGGGGAGTGTTAGGCTTATCTTGTTGTAATAGCTGTAAGAAAGGGTAATCTTTGAGACTAAGTATGGTATGCTACATTTTATTTGTGATATGCTGAGGATGTAAAACTTTTATGCTTATTGTTATATTCATGCTTGGTTCATCCTCGTTATTGATGCTCTTGTCATGGTGATTGTTGTTTTCGATATGGCTATGTGATTTGAGTTATTTTCTTTCTTCAATAGCCATTCGCTTTTCTTATTACATTGTTATGTGTATCACCATGTCATACCGTTTATGCATCACAAATTGATATATTTGATGTTGTCACACACTTAGGCACCCCACGGATTGCAAAATTTAGGGGGAGCTCTTGTTCTTGTGTATGCAACCTTGCTTTCTAATCAAGGTTTGAAATTAATATCCAAAGCATACACTAAGGGGGAGCTTCAACTAAATTTTGGAATTCAAAAGCTTCAATTCTTTCTATCCCTAATTGTAAGCCTAAGTTGGTTGTCATCAATTACCAAAAAGGGGGAGTTTGAAAGTGCATTCGCCCCCAATGTGGGTTTTGGCTAATTAATGACAATCAAATTAGGGACTAACCAGTTTATAAAAGCATGTATGCAGGTGTTAGTCCTTTGAAAGATTTGAAATGTTGAAATCTCGTGAACAAAGCACGTAGGACATTTTTGGACATAAAGATGCCTAGCTCAAGTGGTAGTTTAAAATTTCAATTTTAAACTTGAGTTATAGGTAAGCCGGACTATGAAGAGGGTCACAAAGTAAGTTGGCTAGATGTGGAGAAAAGTGCTCAAATCGACTAACCTTAGTTCGCTTGAGAGACACCGCACAATCACGAACACGTAGAGGGTAGTTTCATATGGTCGGTGGTACCGACCATGGGTGGTCGGTGGTACCGACCACGGCTTCTCTGCGCAGCGCTCAAACACCCTCTCTGTGTTGGTCAAAAATGACCTGGCGGTAGTACCGCCATAACCTCGGTACTACCGCCCGCGGTGGTACCGACGCAAGGTCGGTAGTAACCTGGTTTGCAACCCTCTCTGGATAGAGTTTTTTTAACCTAGCGGTGGTACCGCCATTACCTCGGTAGTACCGCCCGCGGTGCTACCGACCCATGGCCGGTAGTTTCCAATTTTGCAAGGCTCTCTGTTCGCGCTGTTTTTGGCCTGGCGTAGTACCGCCATTACTTCGGTAGTACCGCCCCCGGTGCTACCGACGCAAGGCCGGTGGTAACCAAGTTTGCAGAGCTCCCTGTGTAGAATTGAAAAAGCCTGGCGTGGTTACCGCCATAACCTCGGTACCACCGGGATCGGAGGTACCGACGGAGGTCGGTGGTAACTTGGCTTTGCGAGGCTCTCTGTGTTGTGTGAATATGACTTGGCGGTGGTACGCCATAACCTCAGTACCACCGGCCTCGGAAGCACCGACCCAGGTTCGGTGGTTGAAAGTTTTTCAGGGCTCTCTGGACTAACTAGCCTTTGACTTGGCGGTGGTACCGCCATTACCTCGGTACCACCGACCTCGGAGGTACCGACCCTCGGGCGGTTGTTTCCGAGGGACCGAGTCCCTAACTGAGTTGCTCTCTGTTCGAGCTTGTTTTGGCCTGGCGGTGGTACCGCCATTACCTCGGTACCACCGGCCTTGGTGGTTCCGACCTTGGCCCGGTGCTTGTCAGTTTGACTAGATCTGGGTGTATGCGACCGTTGTGACATGGTCGGTGGTACCGACCATGGGTGGTCGGTGGTACCGAACAGCCTCGGGACTGAGGGAGTATAAATGCCTCCCCTCTTCACTTTTCACGGTTACGGACTTACACGATACACTTATTGCTGACCTAACTCGAGACAAACACTCTCCAAGCATTGACTCACCCCTCTCTCTCCCCCTTTGCTCCTAGATTCATTCCCCTGCGAGATTTGAGCTAGGGAAGTGAGATTCGAGAGTGGGAAGCATCAATCTTCGACTTGAGCACTTGGTTTCCATCTTGCCGGCTTGTTTTGTGTCTTTTACTCTTGAGCTCTTTGAGCTCTAGCCGGTTAGGTGTTCTTCGTGGTAGCCCGTATTGATTTACTTGTGAGGGCTCCCCGAAGCGTTTGTATTACCCTGAGATTTCTAGTAGAGATACTCTCGTAGCCTTTGTGGTTGCTTGAGTGAGGCGAGGAGGTGAAATAGACTCCGACCTTTGTGGTCACCTCAACAACGAGGAAGTAGGCGCTCCTTAGTGGATTGGCCGAACCTCGGGATAAATCTTGTGTCCCGTGTGCTTGTTGTTGTTGTCCCTATTTTCTCTACTTCTCTTGTTATTGTGTTCTTCGTGTTCTTCCTATCCCTATCTCGTTCTTAGGTTGGGAAGGCTCGATCTACATCAAGGGGAGCAACCAAGGTTTCGTGAGAGTAGTTTTACCATAAATTATTCTTCGGAAAGTTGGCTAGAAACTTGTTTTATCTTCATAGCTTACTTTCATCGGATTTGTAGTTTCTTTTAGGATCCCGGTTGTGCCGTTTGTTTGTGTTGGTAGTACCGGTGTTTCACACCCGGTAGTACCTACCCAAACAAACCGGCCTCTCCGGTTGCTATCTAACTACATCTTATAGTTTGTGAAGTTTCAGATAGTCAAAAATCACCTATTCACCTCCCTCTAGGCTGATTCGGTCCTTTCATTGTTCATATTCTGCTTAAAATGAACCAAGTATTAGTGAATTGAAAAGATCGAGATGAGATTGCTTTGTCAGCACATCACGGTATCGAGACTGTTTCTCATAGCACCTTGAGTTAAACTTGAGCCGTGTAGTGTAAGACCGAAACCGATGCTTCAAGCTTCGGATTGCATATGCATAGGCTTAGCTCGGTTGAAAAGTTAGGCAATGACAAGCTTTCAACCTCTCACAATCACATGCTGAATTTGAACTTATGTAATAACCGCTGCAATTTTCTCCGATAAAATCTGAAAACACAAGTCTATGTTTCATTCTATGGCATGATGATTGAACTTTGCTAGGGTAGTTCACCTTGTATACATGTTTAGCACTTGTTTGACTTCTTGTCTATACATGTTCAGTGCTATTTTGATGGTGAAAACCCTTTTCTGAATGGCTCAAAACTGCTCACTTGGCTTATGCATTCATATTTCGTATTCGGTGATCAGTTTGAGCCTTTGCTAGCACTTTTGCTTGTTGCTTTGTAGTCGGATCAGCACTCTTTAGAGCATTCTTTTACTCTATCGATTATATACCTGAAGTTGCTAACATGCATTTTTGACTCATGTGCATTTGCTTGACTCCGATAGGCACGGCCTAGCTCCGTTTTGCTTAATTGAGCTCTTTTCCCTTCTCTTTTGATTGCAAATTGCCCCCAAGGGGGAGAATTTTTTCTCCAAGGGGGAGTGTGTCTTGATGTGGTGACAATTTGCAATTTATGCTTCACTTGCTGAGGGGGGGTTCTTTGAGTGAGGGGGAGATTTTCTGCCTTGCTCCGAGTCAGTTTTTATTTGGTATCGATCGTTTCAGCTAGTTGTGTCGAGCCTCTGTGCCTCTGTCTTGAGGGACTAACTGTTTTCACCATGATTTGGTGCTTTTTGATTGGTATCAAGCTTACTGCTAGTTGTGTTGAGCCTCTGTGCCTCTATCTTGAGGGACTAGTAGAAGTTGTCTTTATGCAGTCTTCATTTGGTATCGAGGCTTCAGCTAGTGGTGTTGAGCCCTTCTGCCTCTTCTTGAGGACTAGCTTGATTCTTGACTTGGTTGCATCGAGCCATTGCCCATGTCTTTGGGAATCAAGTCTTATGCTCCGATTTTGATCGAGTTCTGCTCTTTGATGAGTTGTTGCTACGATCCTTTGCTTGGTTGTGTCTAACCGTTGCCCATGTCTTTGGGGACCAAGCTTTGCTTATCTCGATTTGTTCGTTTTCGGCCCTTCTCTTGGCTTTTGGACATCTCGAGTGAGTTTTCTTCTTCTATCTACTTCTGCTTTCTTTTTATTTTGATTATGGTTACTATGAGTTGACGATGCACTCATCAAGGGCGAGATTGCGAACACAAGGTTGATATGTGCCCTTGTGGTTCCCTTCCTGAGTGATGAGTGATCGGTCAATGGGCAACATGTCTCTTGGCTGTGTTGATGTGTAGGTGTGGAGCTCGGAGACAGTGGTCGAAGGTGAGGTGAAGGTCATGTAGAGACGTGCCACGCTGACGGACCGGGAGCGGTGAAGTGCGGATGTGAGGCTTGGACTGACGGACCGGGAGACCTCAGGACCAGCTGTGGTAGCTGGCACGTGGCATCGGCAAGCCACATGGGGATGTTCGGTGCATCGGCCGAGTCGGGAGGAAGGTGATGGCGTCGTGACACTTGGCGGGAGGCCGAGAAGGAAGGCGAATGCACTGTGCCCAGCGTGGAGGCTGGACATGCTCTGACATCGGTGCTGGAACTCGGGGTGTGCGAACCACATCCCGTCTTTGGTGCGGGTTCAGTAGTTGAGCCTCAGAAAGCTACCCTCGACGGTTTCCGAGTTTGGGCCTCAAAACTCGGGGTGGCCGGTTTCCGAGTTTGGGCCTCAAAACTCGGCGAGGACAGTTTCCAGGTTTGGGCCTCAAAACCTGGGCTCGCAGGTTTCTGAGTTTGGGCCACAAAACTCAGCCGGAGGACAAGTTTCCCGGTTTCAGCCTCAAAACCGGGGAAGGCCCAGGTTTCCCAGTTTTGGCCTCAAAACCGAGGGGAGGTCCGCAAAAAGGACGATCGACGCATGGCGACGTGGAGAGGCTGGCGCGGCGGCGCAGCTATCCGCGAGTAAGGCGCGGCGGTCGACAGGGTGGCACGTGGCGGCATCCTGAGGCTTGCGTCGAGGCAAAGCTAAGGATGAGGAAGGCGCATAGCCGTCGGATCGTCAACCAGCAGAGTTGGACCGGGATACCCCTAGGGTTGGCCGCTTCGCTCTTGTATATAGGAGTAGAAGGGGACTATTGTTATGAGGCTATAAATAATAGAGGCGCCCCTCCTCTCTCTCTATCCTTGTAGCATTTGTTTCCTGAGCTCTCTCTCTCTAGCCCTCGCTTAGGTTCCAATCATACCTCGCTGCCTGTAATCCACAAAGACGGGAATCATACCTCTGTGTATTTGGATCTTTTGAGGAAACGAGACCGTATTCTCGTTGTCTCCTCGTGTGGAGGAATTTCGGCTGGAATTGAATCGAATCACGTTTTGTGTTCGTGTTCTTCACGTTTCGGTTTTCCATCTCCCGGAGATTTTCCTCGTTCTCCCTCTCTGAGAAATGATTTTTGATTCCACTAGAATCAGTTTGTTCTATGTCATGAACTCCTTCTTTTCACCGAAGGAATTCTTCCCTAACCTCTTAACAACATAGACCGTGCTGATTTCATGTTCGTTCATCGTTCTTCCCCTTTTCCAGTGATCCTCGGATTTCTCGTGATTGACTTGGTTTGGTGCGATGATTCCTTAGGATTAGCACCCCAATACGTAGAGGAACATCTGGGAGGAGTTTGATCGAAGTCCATTTCGATTTGGTTGAGATCGAATCGAATTTGGTTTTGAACCCGTGCAGTTTTGTGCTTTCTGTGTATTGGCGGACAGTCCGCAACCTGACGGCGGACAGTCCGCGCATCGGGAATTTGCAGAGTCAGTCAGGTGCAGCCCCCTGACTGTTCACTATCGAGTGAACGGCGGACAGTCCACGGTACAAACCCGCGGACAGTCCGGGACTCGTTCAGAACTGTATCAGATCAGTTCTGTTTCTGATCATTTGCTGGCGGACAGTCCGGACTCCCAGTGTCGGACAGTCCGACGTTCACCGGACAGTCCGGGACCCTAACCCCGGACAGTCCGCGAATCTGCAGACTGTGCAGTTTTGATTTGGGGCTTTGGGTTTTGGTGTTTCTCTGGGGGTTCCGCTGTACCACTAGGACATCTCCTAGGGTATCCACCTACTCGTAGGTCGTGAACTCATCAGTCGTTTCGAGTCTTTGCTTTTGGGTGATTTTCTGGAACAAGGGCCAAATTGATTCACGAGCTGAATTTGAGGCTCCCATTCACCCCCCCTCTGGTCGCCGATTTGGTCCTTCACTATCTTTAACTTCAACCCTTTTTTGTATGAATGTAGAGCTTCAACATCAACTCGATTAGCTCCCGGGGCTGGCCACAGCTATCGCTGTCTCTGTGAACGCTCGGAGGGCGACATTGAAGGCGCACCTTGAGGATGTCGGAACGCGCACTAGGGAGTTAGCCCTCAACGCCATCCGTCATGGCGCCACCTTCGCCTTGGCCGGAGCAGAGCTCAGCGGTGCTGAAATCTCCGGAGAAGTCGCCCCTTCCTTCGTCGGTACTAGGACGAGGGACGACTTCAGGGAGCTGGTGGAGGAGTTCGAGCCTCTGGGGCTCGCCGTGGCGGAGGTGACGCACCTAGAGGACCTCCTGAACAAGCTCCACTTAGATTAACTATGTTTTTAATATTCTCTGTAAATTCGGTCTCATGTGTCTGAACAAACTGAACATCTACAAAACTGTCCCTGCATCGTCAGGCTTAAATAAGTTTGTTAAATATTCATGCCTGACATCTTCTATGCTGTTATTGACTTTCCAAAACTTTTCCTCTGATTTATTTCTTCATTGAATGTTCTAAAGGCGATACTTTCTTGGTATCGGCTATCATTTAGGCACTGAAGACGATATATTACATATCGACTATTTTTATTCTGAAGGCAATACATCAGTATCAGCTATAAAGTAGAAACAATGCTAAACTTTGCTCAAACTTAAAAGAAACAATCTTGAATGCTAAAGATACACCGGCCTCGATTCATTACCATCTTCTGCTCTTAGTAACCATTCGACCGATGTAAACCTCTTACTCGTCTTACTTTTATCTTCATTGATCATACAATCCATTAGATACATTTTTTAAAGCCGACTGCTTGGATCGGTTGTTGACTGTCATCAGATGTCTTGAGAAAGCCTTCTTCATGAACCTTCCCAGAAAAGCACTCCACATTATCAAAATTCCAAACATCAGGATCAGAGTAAGCAATGCTAACAGTCGAATCGGCTGGTACCACTTCCACAGTGTCTCTGATCCACTAAATCAGATTTTGATGCATGGTGGATGGAACACAACAGTTAGCGTGCATCCAATCTCTTCCAAGAAGCACACTGTATGATCCTTTTGCATCGATTACGAAGAAAGTAGTCGGCAAACTCTTGCTTCCAACCGTTAATTCAACACATACGACACCTTTAGTAGCCGATACGTTGTCAGCAAAGTCTGTCAACCTCATATCGGTTTGGGTCAAATCCTCTACAGTTCTCCCAAGCTTTCTAAAAGTAGCATACAACATCAAATTGACGGCTGCACCTCCATCAACTAACATCCTGCTCAGAGGCCTTCCGTTTACAAACCCCTTTAAATATAAAGCTTTTAAATGAGAATGTTTTTCAAGTTTTTGAAACGTAGCTTCTTTTGCTTGATAGATCCACTGAGCGACTGTTTCTTCATCATCAGACTCTTCTTCATGATCAGAGGACCTGAACTCAGCAGGTAGCATGAACAAAGCAGATATATTAGCCGATGACTCCCTCTTATTGGCTATTTGCTTTACCTGCCAAACTTTGGGCTTCTTTTTCTGAATTTCATCGTTCCTTGGTCTTTGAACCCGCCGTTTCTGGCTTTTAATCAGACCACCAGGACACCACTGTCCTTCTTGCCAAGGATGATCCTGATCGGCTAATTTGATTCCAAGCCGATCATGAACACTTTCATTTTTTACGCGTCGATCTGTTCTTTTAAATCTCGATCTTTCATGTACAGATCGGCGGTTGTCTCTCGACTGCCTATACTCCCAATATTGTTCACTACATTCTGGGCAATTACGAAGAGTAGGAAGTTTTAAACCTTCATTCCAACAATGTCTGAAGAAAGGGCAATCCCAATGATTCTTTTCTTCATCCTTGATACGCCTTTCTTCTTCTCGAGACCTTGTATACTCCTCTTCAAGCCATTCTTGATATTCTTGCTCATCCCTTTCTCTTTGCATTTGATTTCTTTCTTTCTAACGTTGCCATTTGTTCAATAAGATTCTAACAGTTGGACATCTTCTTGCTTCACCAGCCCTTGAAGTCTCAGGTTGATCATGTTGATCAGTATTCTTCTTTCCTTTCATCTCTTGATACTCCTTAGTTGTTAGCTGCTTCTTTGGATCGACTGTTCCAGCTGCCTTGGCTTTGTCAGAAGTCAGAACCTTGATCTCGCTTCGAGGTGCAGGAGCTACCATGTTTGCTGGAAAAGGATGACCATTGATGCCCATACCCTTGGCTTTCTCTAAGCCAATCCTTCCTTTAGTAATGGCTCTCTGGATCATATCTCTGAAAACTCTACAATCATTAGTAGTATGAGTACCAGAGTTATGGAATTTGCAGTACCTTTTATTCTTGAGCTCCTCAGCCGATGGAATATTGTGGTTTCCAGTCAATTTGATTTGACCTTTCTCCAGAAGATAATCAAATATTTTATCGGCTTTAGTGATATCAAAGTTGTATTTCACATCTTTTTTAGCACTTTTAGCCTTTGCCCAAGGCATGTATTCATTGTTCTTCCAAGCCCAATCAACAACAGCTATTTCATCTTCACTTTCATCATTTGCATCATCTTCTTCTTGCAAAAAGAAGGAGCTTTCTGCGTTATAGGCTTTCTTGGGCTTGAAAACTTGATTGTATCTGTTCTGAGCATCAATATTTGCCACCTTCTTGGCCAAATCAGCCATATTGTTACAACTAAAACCAATCTTTTCTCTTATGGCTGGTATTAGCCCTCGAATTGCAATGCTAACCACCTCTGGATCTGATAATGACAATGTATAGCATTGATTCTTTATCTCTCTGAACCTCTGAAGATACTGGCATCCAGTCTCGTTGTTTCCCTGCCTCATATCGACTAGGTCCACAACTCCCTTTTCTAAAACTCCAGAATCAAAGTATTTATGGAACTTATCTTCTAAATCTTCCCAGCTTTAAATGGAGTTGGGTGGTAGAGATGAAAACCATGAGAAAGCCGATCCAGACAAAGATAAAGGAAACATCCTGACTTTAAGTGCTGGCTCGTCACCAACTTCCCCAAGCTGGACCAAGAATTGAGTTATATGTTCCATAGTTGTTACTGAGCCTGTTCTTGTGAATTTGGTGAAATCAGGAACTCTATATCTTGGAGGAAAGACTACCTGATCATACCATTCAGGATATGGCCTCTTGTAGCCAGTTAATGTAGCCTTCGGCATCAAGCCAAATTGTTTCTGAACCATATCAGTAACTCGACTCATCAACTGATCTACTTGATTCACCGGCCCTTGATAGCCGATGTTCTGCCCCCCGAAAGTATTGCCATGATACCCCAGATTCTCCTAAGCATCCAAAGTATCAAAATCTGCCACATAATGAGGAGGAACATCACCAGGCGCCACATTCCCTTGATAAGGTGGTGCATTGAAATCCCTGGTAATCCTTCTTGCATGGGGAGCTATTTTTGTAGCCGATGAGTATATGTTGTTACTCATATTCGGCTGTTGCATTGGCTACGGTGTCATGCCCCCAGGGTTAACTACCATTTGATTTCCATTGCCTTTGGAGCTATTCATCTGTAAACCCCCAGAAGTTCCAGCTCCTTGATTACCTCAAACTGTATACGTTGGACCTCTTCTATCATTACCCAAGTTGAAAGCTTCTTTAATGGCATTTGAGAGGCTATTGAGGAATGTTTCATTGTGATTCATCAATATGGCAGACATTGCTTTGCTAATCGTCTCTTGCATAGCGTTATGTTGGATCTGGATCATCGGATCGACATGACCTTCTAGAACCACCCTTGGAAGATGGGACTTCTGGATAATTTTCTTATCCCTGGTTCTACTGAAACTTAGCAAACACATGTGCCAATATTGCTCAACAGTTTCTTCTATCATTTGTCGGAGCTCATCTAGAAGTTCATCCATCATCACGTTTAGCACTTCATCATTGCCGAATGTCATGATCAGACGACTGTGTCCCACTGGGTGTGCCAAAAGAATGTGTTGACACGAAAATTTGGATAAAGCACCAACACACTCGAACATGGTCCTCAGAGGCTGCACAGAGCAAGGTCTTGACCTCTTGGACCTTCAAAAGGTGGTGGTGCCGAATCTGGGTGAGAGCGACCTCGGACATGCCAGTCAATTTGACCTATAATTGATAAGGAGGAGAAAATGTTTGTCAAATTGTGGAACCTGCCGGTTTGGTGCCAGACAGTTCCAAATTATGCGGCTCTGATATAACCATTGTTTATAAGATATTGACTACAAAGTCAACTCCCAAAAGATTGTTGAAAGCATTGATAAAAGTATAAAGTAAAACAACTATTGTATATATAAAGAAACATTTAGAACGAAAAACAACTGATAATCTTAGATATATGAAAGGAATAAAGATCTATGTGTACGTTTGAGTGACATAGAACTAACAGATCGACTAATTACTAATTACATAGGCAGTTCTACTTGTTAACAGCGGAGTGTTTCAATGCAGCCATAATAACAAATAGATCGATAAAATAACTTGAACATCAATAGTGGGGTGTCTCCATACAGCCATAATGATTACCAAGCTAGATCACGTCCGATGCAACGAGCAGATCTATTATTTCTAAGCCACTTAAAAGTACACATTATGAAAGAAGCATAATTGGATCGGCTATTTTTGCCGATACAGGGTCCATGAGGCACAAACAAGATCTATCCGTTAAAACCATGATTCGGTTTAAGATTAAGCATATCTATTCTATCATATATATCAGTGGGGTTCGGAAATACAGTCGTAATAGATATGTTAGATCAAATCTATCTGCTCTTAGATCAAACCACGATTTTATCGAATATCTCGAACGCACAACATGTAACAATCAAGATTGACAAAATAGTCGATGAGAGGTTTAGCTCGGCTATTTTCTTTGGTATAAGCGTGTAAAGCCTTTGAATAGCCAAAACTAAACAGCTTTTTAAGCTTAAGCTACTTTGTCAATCTTGATTGGGCAAGATATTGTTTAAATCTAAATAAAAACATTAAAACATAAACAACATCGATAACTTAATGAATCTATTGGTTTGCCAAAACCAATAGAGCCGATAACTAGTCAAGATCGACTAAAGCAAGAGATTGATCAGAGTCAAGACAGTCTTACAAAAGGCGAACTTAGACCGATAACTAGCCATGTCATAACTTAACAAGAGTTTGGTCGATGCCAAATACAGCCTTATTGAACAACGATACGAGCCATTGGTGAAACTTACAAGCAAACCGGAGGTCGGTCAAGCCGATGCAGCCCTGCCTGGTTGAAGGTTCCGCCGAGTTCTACCTTACTCCTACTCCTAGGGTTTTGGCCGGTGGCCGATGTGTTGATTGATTGATTGTGTCTACAAAAATTAGGTTTCTAGCTATTTATAACCTGGTAGACTCCTGTCTTAATACGACTAGGATATATAATGAAAAGACGACCCGGACTCAAACTCTTTGGCTGGGCTCGACACGTCTTCTGACACGCCTGGCCCACATGAGTCTTGATCGTGTCCGGATCCGATCAGGCTTCCTCTATTTTTTTGGTTGATTTCTCTCATTAAGAAATCAGCCGTTTGTGATCACAGTACAATAATCCTTAATCCAAAATCTAGTGTAAACAACTTTCCAAGGGTGTTAATGGCGTGAAAGCTAAATTCATTGGTACACCCATTGTGGGCTCAAAGATGAAAGCTATTTGGGTACCAAAGAGTTTGGTAACTAACCTTGGAGGACCCAAAAAGGTTTGGGTACCTAAAAAAAGATTGATTTGTTCTTGTAGGTCAATTACAAAGCCGGAGGAAGGCATTGGGTGCTTGATAGTGGGTGCACTCAACTTATGACCGGAGATTCAAGAATGTTCAATTCAATCAACTCAAGTGGTGATCATGGTTTTGATTTAATCACATTTGGTGACAATGGCAAAGGCAAGGTCAAAGGGCTTGGTAAGATTGCAATATCCAATGACATGAGCATATCCAATGTGTTGCTAGTTGAGAGTTTGAACTTCAATTTGCTATCGGTTGCACAACTTTGTGATCTTGGTTTCAAGTGCATATTTGGAGTTGATGATGTAGAGATCATAAGTGTAGATGGCTCTAACTTGATATGCAAAGGATTTAGATATGAGAATCTATATTTGGTTGATTTCAATGTGAAGGACCGAGAATGCAATAGCAAGGCGACCAGAGGGGGGGGTGAATGGGACCTCAAAAATTTCTCTCGAAACTTTGGCCTTTGTCCCACAAATCAACCCCCAAAAGCTTTGATCGAAACCGTGATGCCCACGACCCTTGGAAGAGGGTGGATGATCCCTAGGATCACAGCGGAGCACCACAAAGCGATAGCAAACCAAACGACAAAAGTACCGGAACAAGTTTGCCTCCTAAAAAACCAAGTCCCGAACGTAGATGGAATGCTACGTCGTGAAATCCCCAAATACCGATGCTAACAAGTAGCAAAGATACCTAGAGAGGTTCCTTGGTCAACTCTAGGACCAAACGAGAAGTCTGAAAACCAAGCGGAAAAGCTGGAAGAGCAAACATACTAAAATGCAACCTTCAGCAGGATCCTGGACTGTCCGTCGGTACGGTCCCGGACTGTCCGGCCCTACTGCGGACTGTCCGCAAGTAGGTGGCGGACTGTCCGCCGGCTGAAAGTGCAAAACTGCACAGCTACTGAAGTCCCCTGGTCGACTCGCGGACTGTCCGCGATCGACTACGGCGGACTGTCCGCCAGTCTAACAACAGCAAAGTGTCCGAGCCGCGCAGCCACTGACCAGGCTAAAGCTCGACGCGCGGACTGTCCGCGCCCCCAGTTGCGGACTGTCCGCGGATGAACAGAGAGGGCGATTTTGGTCGCCCCTCACACGAATCCTCCCAAATCCAAATCAAAGCTCAATCCCACATTCCCAAACTTGGAGAGAATGATCACAAGGTAGTTAGGAGACTATCCCCAAGAAATCATCCGCTCAAATCGATTCAATCACCGGGAAATCGAAAGGGGAGGAGTATGAACGAAAAAGCGCCATGAAAACGAAATCAACCCAATCTACTTGTTCGTGAGGAGTTAGATGAATTCCTTCGGTGGAAATGATCTCCTCACTATAAAGAACAAGTTGATTCAAACGGATTTCGCAAAGACGCAATGGAGAGGGAGATCGAGTGACGGGAAAATCGCAGAGAAATGAAGAACGCGAAGAACACGAACAAAACACGAATCAAGTCATCGATCTGCAACCGTGTGGCTACCACACGCTACAACAGTGAGATTACGGTCTCACTTCCGCAAAATCTCCAATACACAGAGGTATGGTTCTCTGCGGATCTCAGCTAGCTACAGCAGGGGATTGGGAGAGCAGGAAACCCTAGAAGCAAAGAGCAAATGACTGAGATAGAATGGGAGGAGGGTGTCTCCCTCTACTTATCCTAATTCTAATTCCTACTGTACCCCTCTCTAATTACAGAGCGAACCAGCTAAACCCTAGGGTTATTCTGGACCAACTCGAAGATGCTGGTAATCCGACGGCCACGCCCGCACAACTGGTAGCGTTGCCTCGACGCAACCTCACCGATTGCCGCCACGTGCCGCCACCGCTCCGCTCGTCCTTTTCACGGACTTCGCCCCCGGTTTTGAGGCCCAAACCGGGAAACCAGCCTTCACGACCAACCCCCGGTTTTGAGGCCCAAACCAGGAAACCAGCCGACCGTAGCCTGAGTTTTGTGGCCCAAACTCAGCAAACCCGCAGCACCCAGGTTTTGAGGCCCAAACCTGGAAACCGTCCTCAGCCTGAGTTTTGTGGCCCAAACTCGAAAACCATCAGCGCCCAGGTTTTGAGGCCCAAACCTGGAAACCGTCCACTCGGTGGTTTTTCTGTGGCTCAACCACCAAACCGAGCCGTAGAGGGGATGCACCGCCCGTGCACCCCGTCCACCGACACGTGTCCCCAGGTCCTCGACCCGAGCAACACCGTGCCCGCAAGTCTTCGCTCGTCGCTGTCCCAGGCTGCCAGCCACCACAGCTGATCCTCGGGCCACCGGTCCCTCAGTCCAAGCCTCACGTCCGCCCTTCGCCACTCTCGGTCCATCGGCACGGCACGTCTCTACTTGACCTTCACCTTGCCTCTGATCACTGTATCCGTGCTCGACACCTGCATAACACAAGCCAAAGGACATGCGCATTATCCCAGTTGACAATCACTCATCACTCAGAGACTCGGCATACACCCATGTATCCGCAATCTCCCCCTTGATGAGTGCATTGTCAACTACCAACACAAATCATAATGGAATAGAGGAAGGAAGGAAGAAAGAGAGAGAACTCGACCGAATGACCCAAAAGCATAGCAAAGCCAAAGAAGGTCAAGTGGAAAGAGCAAGACAACTTGGTTCCCAAAGACATGGGCAACGGCTCGACGCAACCAAGCAAAGCAAAGCTAGCCCTCAAGAAGAGGTAGAACAGGCTCAACACCGCTAGCGAGAAAGCTCGATACCAATTGGAAAATCAACTGAAAATCAAGCAAAACAGAGCTAGCCCTCAAGAAGAGGCAGAACGGGCTCAACACCGCTAGCGAAGCAGCTCAAAACCAACTGTTACCAATCTCAAAACCAAAAGAGTTCGATACCAATTGAAGAGCTGAAAATGAGCTGAAAATGTTTGCTAGTCCCTCAAGAAAAAGGCAAAGGCTCAACACAACTAGCAAACTCCCCCTCAACTAGTGCACACAACCCAGGGAACTCATGATTTGTCAATATTTTCTCCCCCTTAGTTGAAAATGCACCATCAAGCAAATGTGCACACGCACTCAAAATGTCTCCCCCTTGATAGAATATCTCCCTCCAGAAATGCATATGAGTAAAAATGCAAGTTAGTAGCTTCAGAAATATAATCAAAAGAGTGCAAGGATGCTCTACATAGTTCTGATCCGATGACTCAACAACATCCATAAAAAGCTAGCAAAGGCTCAAACTGATCACCAGATACGTTTGAATATGAGAGCAAAAGAGCAGTTTTCAGCCAAAAAGGGTTCACCATCAAAATAGCACAAAACATGTATAGACAGGATATCCAACAAGTGCTAAACATGTATACAAGGTGAACTACCCCTAGCACAGTTCAATCATCATGCTATAGAATGAAACATAGACTTGTGTTTGCAAAATTTTATCGGAGTTTGCAGCGGTTAAATTACACAAGTTAAAGTTTCAGCATGTGATTGCGAGAGGTTGTAAGATTGTCATTGCCTAACTTTTCAACTGTGCGAAGCCTATGCAGAAGCAATCAGAAGCTTAAAGCAACAGTTTCGATCATACACTACACAACTCAAGTTTAACTCAAAGTGCAATGAGAAACAGTCTCGAAACTGTGATGTGTTGACAAGCAATCCCATCTCGATCTTTTCCAATTCACTTAACTTGGTTCAGATTTTTAGAACAGAAAATGAACATACCAAGCAAGTGATAGACTCAACACTAGAGACATAGCAACCTAGCATATATGAAAAGCACAAGTGACTTCTACACATTCTACACATGCTAGTTGCATATCTCAATGGTGAACATTTTCAAGTTTTATGTTCATTAATCAGATTCACCATTCAAGAAATAGCTCTACTCACAACATGTATTAGTGATCAGGACGAGCATAAGCTACAGCATCATCATAAAGCATCGGAGCAAATACTATACAGAGCATAGTTACATTCTTCAGATTATATACATGAAGCTCTGAATGGAAAAATGCAAGATGAAATGCAAAGATGCACGAAGAAACCAACCGAAAAACAAAAGGTCAGTTTATGATACAAGAACCAAAATGTTTCCCCCATCTAAAAGGGGAAACACACACCAAGCTCAGCTCTCAACCAAGCAAAAGTTGATTGGTCCAAAGGCTTGGTGAAAATATCAGCCAACTGATGATGAGTATCGACATGGCGAAGGTCGATATCACCCTTCTCATAGTGGTCTCGCAGAAAATGAAAGCGCACATCAATGTGTTTGGTCTTGGAGTGCAGCACGAGGTTCTTAGCAACGCTAATCGCACTCGTACTGTCACAAAGCAAAGGAACACGAGAAAAGCTCAGACCAAAATCACGCAAAGTGGCCATCATCCAGAGTAAATGGGAACAGCAGCTAGCCGCAGCAACATACTCAACCTCTGTGGTAGACTAGGCAACACTAGACTGCTTGCGAGAAGACCACGATACAAGAGAAGATCCAATAAACTGGCAAGTCCCAGAAGTGGACTTGCGATCAATACGGCAACCAGCAAAATCGGCATCAGAATAACCGCAAAGAGAGAGGGTGGAGGAAGCAGAATACCAAATCCCAAATTCTGGAGTGAAGGATAAGTACCTCATAATGCGCTTGACCGCCTGACGGTGCGAGGTGCGCGGCGACGACTGAAATCGCGCGCAAAGACACTGCGAACTGAATGTCCGGGCGTGTCGCCGTCAGGTACAGCAGCGACCCAATCATACTCTGGTACTCCTTCTGGTCCACCGCTTCTCCATCCACATCCGCATCCAGGGCCGTCGTGGTCGACATGGGTGTTGGAAGAGGCTTGTGAAGGACCGGATTAGCGACCAGAGGGGGGGGGTGAATGGGAGCCTCAAATTCAACTCATGAATAGTACGACCCTTGTCCCAGAGATTCACCCCAAAAGCGAAGACTCGAAACGAATGGAGAGTTCACGACCTACGAGTAGGTGGATACCCTAGGAGATGTCCTAGTGGTATAGCGGAACCTCCGGAGAAACCCCAAAACCAACTGCCAAACCCACGGAACAAAACTGCACAATCAGCAGTTTCGCGGACTGTCCGGGGTCAGGGTCTCGGACTGTTCGCTGAACGCCGGACTGTCCGACACTGGGAGTCCGGACTGTCCGCCGGCAAAAATGCAGAAACCAAACAGTGTTGCAAGTCTGCTGGATAGGTCTCGGACTGTCCGCGGGTTTGTACCGCGGACTGTCCGCCGTTCACTCGACAGTGAACAGTCAGGGGTCTGCGCCTGACTGACCCTGAAGAATCCCGATCCGCGGACTGTCCGCCGTCAGAGGCGCGGACTGTCCGCCACCACCCAAAAACCACAAACTTGCTCGGGTTCAAACACAAATCCAAATCGATCTCAACCAAATCGAGAAGAACTTTGATCAAACTCCTCTCAGGTGATCCTCTATGTATTGGGGTGCAAATCCTAAGAAATCATCGCACCAAACCAAGTCAATCAAGAGAGATTCATGGATCACCGAAAAAGAGGAAGAACGAAGAACGAACGCGAAATCAACCCGATCTATGGATTCGTGAGGTTAGGAGAGAAATCCTTCGGTAGAAAGAAGGGGCTCACGACCAAGAACAAATTGATTCAAGTAGAATCGAAAATCATCTCGCGGAGAGGGAGAACGATGCAAATCTCCGGGAGATGAAAAACCAAAACGTGAAGAACACAGAATATGATTCGATTTCAGCCGAAATTCCTCCACATGAGGAGACAACGAGAATACAGTCTCGTTTCCTCAAAATATCCAAATACACAGAGGTATGATTTCTGTCTCTACGGAACGCTTGCAGCGAGGTATGATTAGAACCTAAGCGAGGGCTAGAGAGAGAGAGCTCAGGAACAAATGACTGCAAGGATAGAGGGAGAGGAGGCATGCCTCTCTTATTTATAGCCTAAAACAATAATCCCCTTTCTACCCCTAGATACAAGAGCGAAGCGGCCAACTCATAAGAAGTCTTTTTCAAGAAAGCTCGAAGAAAGATGCGATTGGAAATATAGCATGCAGTGCTCATAGCTTCGGCCCAATATCGCCTAGGAGTCCTATGCTCATCTAGCATCGTCCTGGCCATCTCTACAAGGGTCTGATTCTTCCTTTCTACAATACCATTCTGAGGCAGTGTGTAGGGGGAAGAAAACTGATGCTCTAAACCCAAATAGTTACAAAACTTCTCAAAATCCGAATTCTTGAATTCAGAACCATTATCACTCCTAATAGCTCGCATCGAGTTCAAAGGGAACTCGTTCTGAAGACATAAAATCAGATTGCGAGCAAAGGAGAAAGTCTCGGTCTTCTCAGCTAAAAAGAAGACCCACGAATATCTCAAAAAATCATCAACAACAACAAGCACATACCACTTCCCCCCAACCAAGCTCACCCGAGCCGGACCAACAAGGTCCATGTGCAAAAGCTCTCCAGGGCGCTTGGTCATGACCTGAGTCACTGGATGGTGGGGAGCGGCAACCATCTTCCCATGTCTACAAGAATGGCAAACACGATCCTTCTCCATAGATAACTTGGGCAATCCTCGGATTAGGCCAAGTGAGCTAAGCCTTGCAAGCAAGTCGAAGCTCAAATGTCCAAGTCTCCTATGCCACTTCCAAAGATCAGAGGAGGAAGGTCCAGCCAAAAGACAACGAGAAATTCCAAACGACTCCGAGAAATCCGCACGAAAGACTTTCCCAAAGGGCAAAATCACACAAACAAGATTGCCCTGAGGGTCCAAAATACGACTGAGATTCGGTTTAAAACGAATCTCATAGTCATCATCAAAAAGTTGCGAAACAGAAAGAAGGTTAAAATGCAAGTTAGAAACAAGAGCAACATCGCGCAACACAAAGTGCTCATTAACTCGCACCGACCCAAGAGACAGCACCTTACCTTTGCTGTTGTCACCGAAAGTGATAAACTCCTTTCCGGCGACTGGACTAAGACTGGAGAACCACTTGGCGTTTCCGGTCATGTGCCTCGAGCAACCGGAATCCACCAACCAAACGTTCTCCAATCGTTTTACCTACATCAATAAAAAGACATAGGGTGAGCATACGGTCCAACACAGGGGTTAGTAAAGTAGGGAGAATACCAGTGTTGGGTCGGCTGCTCAAAAGAACGGTTAGCAGAAAAACCATTCCTAGCACGCCTACGGGAAGAGCGATCACCCAGGTTTGAGGCCCAAACCTGGAAACCGTCCTCAGCCCGAGTTTTGTGGCCCAAACTCGGAAACCATCAGCACCCAGGTTTTGAGGCCCAAACCTGGAAACTGTCCACTCGGTGGTTTTTCTGTGGCTCAACCACCAAACCGAGCCGTAGAGGGGATGCACCGCCCGTGCACCCCGTCCACTGACACGTGTCCCCAGGTCCTCGACCTGAGCAAAACCGTGCCCGCAAGTCTTCGCTCGTCGCTGTCCCAGGTTGCCAGCCACCACAGCTGATCCTCGGGCCACCGGTCCCTCAGTCCAAGCCTCACGTCCGCCCGTCGCCACTCTCGGTCCATCGGCACGGCACGTCTCTACTTGATCTTCACCTTGCCTCTGATCACTGTATCCGTGCTCGACACCTGCACAACACAAGCCAAAGAACATGCGCATTATCCCAGTTGACAATCACTCATCACTCAGAGACTCGTCTTACACCCATGTATCCGCACAATGCTAGTGAAACACAATTGTCAACTTGCTTGCTCACTAAATCTAGCATGGGTTGGTTATGGCATAGAAGGCTTGGTCATGTTGGAATGAAACAATTGAACAAACTATTAAAGCATGATCTATTTAGAGGCTTGAAGGATGTCACTTTTGAAAAGGATAAGCTATGTAGTTCATGTCAAGCCGGAAAACAAGTTGGAAATACCCATCCCAAGAAAAGCATGATGAGCACTAGCAAAGCATTTGAGTTGTTGCACATGGATTTGTTTGGACCAACCACATACACTAGCATCGGTGGAAACAAATATGGATTTGTGATTGTTGATGATTACACTAGATATACATAGGTGTTCTTCCTTAGTGACAAGAGTGATACATATGATCTATTCAAAACTTTTGTCAAGAGATGTCACAATGAGTTTGAAACAACAATCAAGAGAGTTAGAAGTGACAATGAGAGTGAGTTCAAAAATACTAGAGTGGATGATTTGTGTGATGACTTTGGTATTAGACATCAATTCTCACCCAAGTATACTCCCCAATCCAATGGCATCGTTGAAAGGAAGAATAGAACATTGATTGATATGGCAAGATCTATGCTTAGTGAATACAATGTTAGTCATTCTTTTTGGGCCGAAGCTATCAACACGACATGCTATTGTAGCAACCGTCGTTATTGCCATGGAATGTTAGAGAAGACACCATATGAGCTATTGAATGGAAGAAAGCCAAATATTGCATATTTTAGAGTGTTTGGTAATGCTATGTCTTGAAGAAGGGTGCACAGTTGAGCAAATTTGAGAAGAAATGTGATGAAGGCTTCCTACTAGGTTATTCAACTACAAGCAAAGCTTATAGAGTTTGGAACTTGGCTAGTGGCATACTTGAGGAAGTACATGATGTGGAATTTGATGAAACTCAAGGTTCTCAAGATGAACATGAAAATCTAGATGATGTGAGAGGTACTCAATTGGAAGATGCAATGAAGAACATGGATATTGGTGATATTAGGCCAAGGCAAGTGGTTGATGATGAAGATTATCAAATGTTCTCCTCCAATGTGCAAGCTAGTGGTTCACATTCACCCTGGGCGTTCGGTTTAAACCGGCAGTTCGGTTCAGTTTGTTCGGTTTTACATAACTTTGGTTTCCAGGAAATCATGACCGATCGGTTCCCAAAAATACCAGAAACCGACTATTTCGGTTTCGGGTTTCCAGTTTGGTTTTTCGATTTAAACCGTACAAACCGATGACATAAACAGAACAATACAGACAACAAGATTCAGATGGAGTGGAGCGGCCCTTGCGGCCTTGTGCCTTTGCCTTGCGGCCCTTGCTTGATGCCTGATGGAGTGATGGGTGAATCACTGTGGGCTATTGGCCTATTGCCTATTGGGCTAACTGGGCTCGTGGGCTGATTGCCTAATTGGCTAAAGGCCTAAAGCTAAAGGAGTACACAGTACAGGGAGTCACAGTCAGACTCGAGTCTTGCTTGTGTTGCGCCTGATAATATCGGTTCCTCGGGTGTTCGGTTTGGCTTGCTATAGAAACCGAAACCGAAACCGAACACCGAACTGTGTATAATCCAAAACCGACACCGAACCAAAAAACCGAAAAACCGACATTTCGGCTTGGTTTCGGTTCGGTTCGGTTCAGTGTTCGGTTTTCGGTGAAAATGTGCCCAGGGTGAGTTCACATGATCAATCAAGAGCTAATGAAGATCAACAAGTGGCTAGTTCATCTCAACAAGGAAATCAAGTGCAAATACTTCAACCCACCAATGTTGCAAGAGATCACCCAATTGATCAAATTGTTGGTGATATTAGAAGCCGTGTGCAAACAAGATCTAGATTGGCTTCATTTTGTGAACACTATTCATTTGTATCATCATTCGAGCCAACCAAGATTGAAGAAGCTTTGATGGATGTTGATTGGATTAATGCTATGCATGATGAGCTAAATAACTTCACTCGCAATCAAGTATGGGAACTATTTGAAAGACCAAAGAACTATAATGTAATTGGAACCGAATGGGTCTTTAGGAACAAGCAAAATCAAGATGGTATAGTTGTGAGAAACAAAGCAAGATTGGTAGCACAAGGTTACACTCAAGTTGAAGGTCTTGACTTTGGAGAAACATATGCACCGGTTGCAAGATTGGAAGCAATAAGAATTCTATTGGCTTATGCATGTGCTCACAACATCAAGTTGTATCAAATGGACGTCGAAAGTGCATTTCTAAATGGATACATCAATGAGGTAGTATTTGTTGAACAACCACCCGGTTTTGAAGATGACATGAAGCCCAACCATGTGTACAAGCTAAAGAAGGCACTCTATGGCTTGAAACAAGCACCTAGAGCATGGTATGAGAGGTGGAGGGATTTCCTACTCTCTAAAGGGTTCTTGATGGGCAAGGTTGACACTACTCTCTTCACCAAGAAGTTAGGCAATGACTTGTTTGTGTTGCAAATATATGTTGATGACATTATTTTTGGTTCAACCAATC
The DNA here is from genome assembly GCA_009763385.1 of Coix lacryma-jobi var. lacryma-jobi. Taxonomy (NCBI): domain Eukaryota; kingdom Viridiplantae; phylum Streptophyta; class Magnoliopsida; order Poales; family Poaceae; genus Coix; species Coix lacryma-jobi. The sequence goes on from CM019826.1 coordinate 44,580,259, forward strand.
AAGAGTTTTGTGAAGAGTTTGGTGAAATGATGGCAAGTGAGTTTGAGATGTCAATGATTGGAGAGCTTAGTTACTTCCTTGGTCTTCAAGTCAAGCAAATGAAGAATGGTACATTTGTGAGTCAAGGCAAGTACATCAAAGACATGCTCAATAAGTTTGGTCTAGATGATGCAAAAACAATTAGCACTCCTATGGGCACTAATGGACACTTGGATAGTGATGCAAATGGCAACATGGTTGATCAAAAGTTGTATAGGTCTATGATTGGAAGCTTACTCTATGTGACCGCTTCTAGACCCGATGTCATGTTTAGTGTATGCATGTGTGCAAGATTTCAATCCTCACCTAGAGAGAGTCATTTGAAGGCTACAAAGAGAATATTGAGGTATTTGAAGCATACACAAGATGTTGGATTGTGGTATCCCAAGGGGTCAAACTTTGAGTTGATTGAATATTCGGACTCCGACTATGCGGGATGCAAACTGGATAGAAAGAGCACTAGTGGCACATGTCAACTACTTGGAAGATCACTTGTTTCATGGTCATCAAAGAAACAAAATAGTGTTGCACTCTCAACCACCAAAGCCGAATACATATTCACCGGGAGTTGTTGTGCACAATTGCTTTGGATGAAGGCAACTTTGGATGACTTTGGAATCAAATTCAAGAAAGTGCCATTGCTATGCGATAATGAAAGTGAAGTGAAGCTAACCAACAATCCGGTCCAACATTCAAGAACAAAGCACATTGACATTAGACATCACTTCATAAGAGACCATCAACAAAAGGGTGACATATCAATTGCAAATGTGGGCACCGATGATCAATTAGCCGATATATTCACCAAACCACTTGATGAGAAAAGGTTTTGCAAATTGAGGAATGAATTGAACATACTTGATTTCCCCAACATGAGTTGAAGCACCCCATTATATATGACATGCCTCTCCTTCGACAAAGCAAAGGTAAAATTGTTTGGCATGACATTCATTCATATTTAGGATCTTTTCATGTTTTAGATCATATAGCCATTCTTTTACATTGTTAGGCTCATTCATGAAAATCAAATGAATTTATTGTATCTATGGTACCACTATTGCTTCTATGTTTGATATGATCTAGTGGTAGCATATGACATGTTTGTGAGCTTGTAAACCTAGTGTTTAATCTTGTAAACAAGCATTCAAGTGTCTAACCAATGTGAGTAAGATAACCATTGAAAGATGTGTGAAGAAGCTTACTCTAGAGCAAACTATGTTAAATATCTTATGTTTGGTTACTTGGTTAAGCCATCATGTGATCATATTCACCCCATTGATTGACTTTCTCCAACTACAATTGGTGTGCCTTTATGGTACTTAATGACAAAGGGGGAGAGATTGTTACAAAGACAATAAAGTATGACAAAGGGGGCGATGTATGACAAATGAAGAGTAATTAAAACTTGAGCACACAAATAGGGGGAGCAAGCTCATGAACCTACTTGTTGCATTTTAATGTGCATATTCATATGAAATGGTGCATTGCAAGCTTTAAATTCAATGTATGCTAGACATAGAATGTTTATGACGATTTAAAATACTAGCATGCATAGGTTGTATCTAGACATCTATTCTTAAAGCATACAAATGGAATCAAGAATCTTTTTCTTATAATGTTGATCTCACGGGGTTCTTGAGTTTGTGATGGATGACTAGTTACCAAAGGTGCTAAGGATGGTGTATGATGGCAACTCCGATTGTAACACACTTCAAAGGTCCAATCTTTTACACCTTAGCATCATTTGATAGTAGTAACTCTCTCAACATGTCTATCCATACATATGTGAATATATTGTACCAAACTCATGAACCACATATGTAGGGGGAGCTAGTACTATCAAACTCGAATTTGTGATGGTTGTCCAATTCTCTATCATGATACAATGCTTGGACAAGCAACACAAGTTCAAAATTGAACTTATTTCATATCTTTGTAAAGGTTTTCATCAATTACCAAAAAGGGGGAGATTGAAAGCCCTAGTTTGGTTTTGGATAATTGATGAAACCTATTTGGACTAACCCTATGCTTAAGTGTGTATGAGATAGGTTGGTCCAACACCAAGTGATGGAGCTAGATGGATGGTGATGTCCACATGATGGTGATAAAGGCTCCAATGCTTGGAAAAGAAGAAAGAGAAAAACAAAATTGGTTAGAGGCAAAGGTATATGCATATGGCCATTTTGTTTTGGTGATCAAGACAATATAGAGAGTGTGATCACATTTAGGATTGATAGCCGTACTATTAAGAGGAGAGAAACTCATTTATGAAATGCGGTTATCAAAGTGCCACTAGACGATCTTACTTTGCATATGCATTTAGAATCTAGTGTGTGCTAACATCCCTTTGAAAAGTGCTTGATAAATGCTAACTCACGCACACAAGTAGTTGAAACTTGGTGGAGTTAACACATTTGCACAAGGGATGAAGTGGAGATTGATTCTGTGCTCTCTGAGGAGCATCGGATGCTGGTCAGATAAGCATCAGACGCTGGGGGAAGCGTCCGATGGCATACCCTAAGTGAACTAAGCTGACTGAATAGCATCGGACGCTGGGAAAACACTATTGCTGAGTCTGATGCTGATGACATGTCCTAGGGTTGCTCTCAGAGGAGCATCGGACGCTGGGCAGCGTCCGATGTGGCTTCCTCGGACGCGTCCGATGTCCGCTGGAGCTTTCTGGATGCTCTCTGCATAGACATCGGATGCTGGTCTTGTAGCGTCCGATGTGGCACAATGCGGGCGTCCGATGCTGGCGCGGCTAACCGTTGTGAAATCTGATAGGTCATCGGACGCTGGACTTGTGCGTCTGTAGCAGCGTCCGATGCAACATTAACGGCGTGCATTTGAATCAAGCCGTTGGGATCTAGCGGCTGCAGTTGAATGGAAGGGGACGCGTGGCGTTCATCCAGGCATCAGACACTGGTCGTGCGTCCGATGTAAATCCATCGGAGTGTCTGATGGCCCTGCAGATTCAGAGTGAAAGGGGGTTTCGGCCCTCTCTTTTGTGGGGGCTCTATATAAGGTTTGTGGCCGGCTTGTGCTCACTCTCTTGGCCATTTGGATTGCGTAAACTCTATTGTGAGCCTAGCCAAACATCTCCTACTCCATTTGATTGATTGTTCATCACATTGAGAGAGATTGGGAGAGCCAAGTGCATTGAGTCAGTGTGTTCATCTAGAGGCACTTGGTGTTCATGTTTCGCTGCGGATTTCTCTTGTTACTCTTGGTGTTTGTCGACACCTAGACGGCTTGGAGCAGTGAGGATCGTTGAGCAGAAGTTGGTGATTGTTTCCAGCTCCGATCGGTGACTTGTAAGGGGTTTCTTGTACCTTCCCCGCGGGAGATCGTGAAAGGTAACTTTAGTGGATTGCTCGTAGCTTGTGGATCCCCATCTTGTGGTGTGGTTGTGCGGCACCCTATTGAGGGTTTGGCGTGTGATGCCAATTAGCTCGTGAACCTCCAAGTGGGTGTATCGCTACAACGGGGACGTAGCTTGCCGGCAAGCAAGTGAACCTCGGAGGAAAAATCATTGTGTCATCTTGTCTCCTTTGTGTTCATTGGTATCTTGTTATTGATCCCTTGCCCGGCTCGGTATACACACCTCACTCACTTGTATTTACCTTTGCTACATTCTTGCAAGTGATAATTGTCTCTTCTTGTAGCTAGTTAAAATTACTTATCTTGTGTAGTTGTAATTATTGTTGCTCATTTGCTCATTTAGTTGTAAAGTAGCAACATAAACATTGTGTGACATAGAGATTATAATTTACTAGAATTGTGGATAGGTGGCTTGCACTTTTATAGAGCCAGCGCAAAATGTGCTTCGCCTTTTAGTTGTCTAACAAACTTTGCTCAAGTGTTGTTGTATGATTTTTATAGGCTATTCACCCCCCCTCTAGCCATTTACGACCTTTCAACCTCCCCCGTCGACCACAAACTAATGTTCTACCTCACCCAGCAAGGATCCACGAACGTTCGCCGACAAGCTCCCGTACACACTCACGTTCAAAAGGTATGGTAACATCGAGCATAATAATCTGCTTACATTTCACGTTCATGGTATATATGCTACTAACATTCCTATCCATCATTTACCAGGCCTCAAACCGTCAACTATTTGATGAGGCCGAAGACTGCCCTGACCACTATGAGTGCGGGAAGTTCATGATTCCCAAGGCCCAACTCATCGACAACGAAAAGTGGGATACAAGGAGGTTCCATCTATGGTACATGGAAGCTGCAAAAGTCGGGATGTCAAGTTTCAACGCTAGGATTCCCCCGGAGTACTTCCACTTGCCCGCTGGCAACGAAATGCAACTACCCATCGACTTCAGCAACATGTACAACCTGTTGTGGGAAGAAGACCTGGATATCGTTCAAAGAACCCTATTCACACTGTAAGCAATGAATGCAACTTCCACAGATCACTACATTCGCATTTTCCACAGCTCTTTACTTATTATGTCACGATGACTTGTTCGTGCAGGATGACGGTAACAGTAAGCAATAAAAAGATACATCTTATACTCTACCTCTCTGTTGGCATTTCTTAGCATCGCTACCAAGAGTAGGTTCGAATCTACCCTCGGTCCTAATGTCGGGAGCTTAACAGGGTTAAGAATAAGAATGATATGGCTTAAGAATTGCAAACATATATAATTAGACATGAATCTAATTACTCACCTCTCGTCTAATACAGGGGTAAGACAAAAGGATAATAGTAATGATAATGATAAATAAGGTAAATAACAAAGACTAACAAGGATTCCATGATTAGAGAGAGAGAGACTCATATGATCAAGCAGAATTGAGAACTAATCGATACGTTAAGAGATTAGACTCCTAAGTTATATTACTTCTATTAAGTCTAAGTTAACCCTAGCATATGATATCATCTATAGTATAATTAATCATCCACCCATACATAAGGAACATTACGAAAGAAGTTCATATCCTGAGTAATTCCTTCAGTGTAACCAAGTTCTACTTGTCCTAGACTCGAGGAGTGGACTACATAGGATTCAACAAGGCTATAAGAGTCACCCTCGCGAGCTACCACTTGCTGGCTGTAACACCCTAGGTGTTAATAATTTTAGCAAAACCCTAATCATGCTCATAATGTAGATGTGTTCATGCAAATCATGTCATTAATGCATACATGCAACTTGGTCTTGTTTGAAAAAGATAAAAACCCTAGCTTTTAAACCCTCTTTTACCCCCTTTTCAATAGAGCAAGATCTATGCAAAATCAGAGGGAGATGTTTAAAGAAAAGTTTTAGAGGAGCCCAAGAGGAACAACTTTCATATGGGAAGATTTTGAAGTTCTTCAGAATATTTCAAAGTAATTTGAGGATGAAGTTTAGTTTGAATTCAAATTCAAATTGGATTTTCAAAACTAGGCAGAATTAGAAGATGCACCTTAAATGAAAGTTGTAGATCTTATCAAATGGAACAACTTTCGTTTTTGGATATTTTGGAGTTGTTCAACAGATTTGGGAGTAATTTAGAAAAGAAGTAGAAGAGAGAGACTGCTAGAGTAACAAAGGGGAAAAAGAAAACAGAGCAGGTGCTACGTATCCGGTCACGCCGGCGCCGCCGCGTCCGCTCAGCCGCGTGCGTGCGCGCGTCTCGTCCTTGGCCGCGTGGCCAGGCTAAAGATGGAGGTGGCACGTCTCTAACCATGTCTTCGCCATTGCAAAACGCTGTTGGCTCTCTTCCTCTCCACTTCCGCTCTCTGCTTCTTGCCGTAGAGCAGATCTTTTCGTCGCCACGCCTGCGTCTCGTCGTGGAAGCTTCTCTGCCCGAGCAGCCTCGTTCGTAGCTTCGCCCTGCTCTCCTGCGCTATTTGAGCTCCTCCGCTGAGCCTCGCCTTGCCTGTGGCGCCGAGCCACCGTCGTCTCTTTCGGAGGCGGCAGAGCGACGCCGCGCTCCGGCTTCCCGTGGTTAGCAACCCTCGGTGCTTCTCTCCTGTCTCCGCTTGGTGAATCAGTCTCCTGTTGATGTGTAGATGCTTATCGGCTCCTCCATTCTTGCAGTTGGGGTCCCGACGCGCCCAACTGTGTGATCGTCGTCGGTTCAGGCCGCCGTCGTCGCTCTTCACGTCGGCCGAGAGCTCCGCGCCGCCTCTGCTCTAACCCACGCGAGCACAAGACCGTGGTAAGGCCCCTGAGTGCGTAACGAATGTTGGTGAGGTCTCTACCGCGTCCTAGCGGCCGGACCACCGCCGTGCCGCCTTGCCAAGCCGCCAGGGTCGCCATGAGCGCCACTGGGGTTGCTCTAGGGTCTGTGGCTGCGCTTTGGTTAGCTCGATAGGACCGTGGGGTGTTGGGGATGTCTCCGGAGACCTTCCTGTCGCCGGCCGGCTCGCCTCTGGTGATCTCCGGCCGGCCAGTGCCAGCTGCCGCCATGGCCATGCCTTGGTCATGGCCGTTGGTGGCAGGTCAAGGCGAACAGGGTCGGCTTTGACCCTCGGCCCGGTCAGTCAGTGGCCATGGGCCGGCTTTGGCCCAGTAAGTTTAGGGTTTTGACCCTTGTTCTTTTGGGAAAACGAATAATTGTGCTGAATCTTGGAAAACTCTTAGAAAAATAAATATAGCTCCAGAAATTATGAAATTTTTTGTGCAGCTTCCTTACACTGTTATCTACATAGGAATATTGAAAATAAGTAGTTTTTGCAAGTTCAAAAATTACATCTTTTAATTGGAAAATTCTCTTTAAATGATTTTTGTAGATTAAAATATTTATCCAAAAATTATGAAATTTGTTTTACAAGTTTTAGTTGAGGTAACCAACCTTCACAAAAAGTTTGGGCTTAATTTGAAAAACTTTACTAAAACCCTAGTTTACCCTTTTTAATAATTATTAATTGGTTAATTAATTAGTTAACAAGGTAATTAGGGTTAACCTTGTTTTAACCTGCCTAAACTTTGTGATGTGTTTGGAAAACTCTAACTTAACCCTAGATCATGGCGATTAATGAATATTAACCTTTTCCTAGTAATATAAATTGAAGTAATTAGAAAAGTAATTAAGCCACTTAATGAAAACCCTAGCGGGAGTCGCGAGTTGGTTTTGTCGACTTGCAACTACACCGCGAGGGAAAGTTGTATTCTAGGTTACTAACTTCTTGAGCATTTCACCATGTCATCTATGTTTACCGCATTTCATAATACAAGCATGCATCTATGTTCACGTATAGTGATCGCGAGTGAAAAGGGATCGTGTTGAGCAAGCTTCGGAGCAAGGAGGATCAAGTTGATCGAACTCCAAAGGGGCTCTTGGTCGAACAAGGAGGAACTTCTTCTGTAGAGTGGAATTTGAAAGGATCAAGATACCCAAGAGGGGGGGTTGAATTGGGCTTTTCTAAAACTTTAACGTGAATTAAAACCTATTAAGCCCAACTAACCCCTTGTGCCTAGAAGTGTGTTTCTCTCTATTCTACCGCACAAAAGACAATGTCTATGCCACTCCTACTCTAGCAAGCCAATTCAATAAAGTATGAACAATAAGTATATTGCGGAATTGAATTGCTCAAATGTAAATGCGTATGTAAAGGAGTAGAGATGACACGACGATCTTTTTGCCAAGGTATCGAGGTGTCGGCACACCCCCTAGTCCTCGTTGGAGCACCCGCGCAAGGGTATCGCTCCCCCTTGATCCACGCAAGGATCAAGTGCTCACTATGAGCTGATTCTTCGCCACTCCGGCCCGGTGAATCGCTCACTACCGGTCACAAGCTTGCTTGGGTCATCCACAATATCTCCGGATGCTCTCCAAGCTTCACGATCACCACCAAGCCGTCTAGGTGATGCCGATCACCAAGAGTAACAAGCTAGAACTCTCACTTGACCAAGCCAAGGCCAAAGAGATGGATAGATGCACACTTGCTACTCAATTCTCACTAGGAGGTCACTAATTCTCGCGATTAGCAATTCTCTCAACCTCACTAGGGCTCTTGCACTTTCTCACACTCACAATGTGTCTCTCAGCAGATGGAAGTTGCAAGAACATTCTAATGGAGGAGGGGGAGGAGTATAAATACTCCCCCAACCGGCCATCCAAAAGAGCACTGAACAACACAACTTTCAGGGGCATAGGATGCTCCGATGCCTGGCATCGGACGCGCCGATGCCCTCGACCCAACAGTCAACTGTACTTTCTATCAGACTGTTTAGGGCAGCGTCCGATGCCCTCGCACAGGATGCGTCCGATGCGAATCTGACCTCTCTGGAACCTCTCTGCATGGACATCGGACGCTGGACCTCAGCATCTGATGCCGGCGTTCGATGCACCCTCAAGTTCACTCGCAAGTGAACAGTGGCATAGGCGCGTCCGATGTGACACCATCGGTGCTTCCGATGCCACGTATCAGATTCACTCAAGTCTAGTGAGCATCGGACGCGCGTTCGATGCCCACCAGGCTAGTGTCCGATGCCCTTTTCAAGGGCAAAACTAACTCGGATCGCGACGCGGCCTTAATGACTTTTCATCCTCACGACATAAGGGCTCTCTCAAAGCTACCTAGGGCTATGAAATAACAAGTGTGCAGCACACCTACCTCAATAGACTCATCTAGGTCAAGCTACTGATTCACGCTCCCCTTTATAGTACGACCAAAGGAAAAACAAAGACCTAAGACTACCTAAGTGTCCTCCAACACCATATGACACTTAGCCTAGTCTACTACCGTCTTCGTCGTCCGTCCTTTGAAAACCGAAACAATTCCATCGCCAGGGGACATGAACTCCATATGCCCGTATCGTCGCCATTACCATGGCCTAACTCATCCTTGTTTCTGCAAAACACACGTTAGTCATAGTAATCTTGTGTTTCATCCAATCACCGAAACCCACTAGGAGCCAAGATGCGTTCAGAATCTAACTTCTGTGATCCAATCTAGGATCGTAATCTTCACTGCAACGCAGGCAAGCCTTGATGCATACAACCCCTCTATTTTTATGCAAACTTTTATTCATAATTAAGTCTAGTGTGATGTGCATTAAGTGATGTAGGAACGAGATGTGATATAAAACCTCCTTTGCATATTACCTTGATCCTTGCTACTTTTACCTCAATGACCCATTGGTGGTGAGTTTCGCTTAGGTGATGCTTAGCCATGCTTAGAAATAGAGAATGGTGGTGAGTTCATCATTCGCATGGGCTTTACTCGGAGTTATCCGAAGGGATGATGATTCATCACTACTAGGGTATCTCTCTCAGGTATAAACTATGAAATGGATGGAGATGTAATAATCTGAGACCGGGCGGAACAAGGTGGATGAGGTAAAATATGTGTTTTAATAATGAGTAGACAGGCTTGCCTGGCAAAATGGGCTGTAAAGCGGACAGGCTTTCCTGGACATACTCGTTCTGCCTATGTCGATTAGGAAACCGTTTGATGTAGGCCTGTTGTGATCGAGACTTTGTAGTACTGGCCACATGCTTCGGTAAGCCGTGTACCCCGGCTAATCCATTATGTGAAACGACAACCGCACATTGGGAGTGGGAGATGGCGAGTGTAGCGTGTACCCACCCTATCAGGCCACCGTCGGGGATGGGGTAGCGATGTGAGGTGTTGTACACTCGGGTAGTGCAGACCGGTTCACGTTTTGGAGGAGTCGAGAGAAAGGTTGATATATGTAGGTAGGGGACCTGCATATATCGTGTGGTAAGGAAGTCCCAGTTGGGTTTACAATCAGTTCGAATAACAAGTGTTTGCATTAGAATAATTGGAATGTGAATTAGAATAGTGTAATTTAGCTTTTGGTTAATAACTTAATCAAGCTAAAACTTAAAAATATAAACTATTGATAGGATGCTTTTCTGCAAAACTTCTCTCTTTGCTAGCCCCACTACATCCCTAAAGCTAGCATACCCTTGGAGTCTTTTCTTTTGTCGGGTAAGTCTTGCTGAGTACCCTCATGTACTCAGGGTTTGTTAATCCCGTGTTGCAGGTTAACTTCAACTTCAGGTAAAGTTTGTTATCTGTTGGTCAAGTGTTTCAGAGATCGCTAGCCGTTGCCGTTGAATGCACCCGTGGGCAAGGTGATCGCTTAAGTGCTCTGTACTATGGTTAGTAATGTTATTCCCGCTTAAATTGAGAGAAAACTTATTGCAAAGAGTTTGTAAACTTATGGTTATAAGTCTTCCACTATTTAACTCCGATGTACTTTGTGTAAACTTCGATTGTACTGTTGTCTCCCATAATTGTATCCTGGTATTAACTGTGGATGATTCGGGGTTCCTCAGGGGCTCCCGACAGATCTTTTCAGTGACGTGGTTCACGTGCACAATCATTAGAGCTCTGGGAGATGATGACATGTGCAGGTGGGGTCACATTACCGGGAGGTTCTGGCACAGCTGGTATCAGAGCGGTTAGTTATGGGACATGGCTTGTACAGTCATGTAAAAACTTCAAAAGCTCTTTAAAATGGTTTAACCGTTTGTTTCAGTCAAATGCTTCATCTGACTCATCTTGTGTTTTTTCTAGAATAGAACTTTTCCTTCTATTGGGATCTTCTAGATCTTTATTTTGAGAGAGGCAATAGCCCGGTGTTGAGTAGTAAGAGCAGGATAACATGTTTTACTTTTGCCCTAAGTTTAAAAAGAAAATCCCGAGTGTTGTGACACTCGTGGGTGTTATGTGCTAACATGTTGGTGAGGTCGAGTTGATAGCTGAAAGGATCGTGCATGCATCATATAATAAAATTGACACACTTTCACACCTCCCCTGTAGTTGAAATCAAACCTGTTCTTGCTACCCTGGTGTACCTTTCTATACTCTTTATGGAAATCTGGGGCTGATATTGCGGTTTCAACAGAATGAAGACTTGTTCGGGAAAAGCGCCTAAGCGGAGTAATGCCAGTACATCAACTCAGTCACAGTCACCTGTTGCACCCAATTTAGTTGATGCAGTCACTCAGTTGACCAATGCGAGCACTGAAAATGCACGTCTTCTCCAAGCATTGGCTTAGACTGTTGCATCTGGTTCACGGGGTCATTGGGATTCTGTGATTGACAGAACTTATGTTGACTTCTTGAGTACCCAGCCTCCTGTCTTCCTCGGAGAAGGAGAACCTTTAGAGGCCGATGATTGGCTCCGTACTATGGAATAGAAACTTAGTCTGATTCAGTGCAGGGAAATTCAGAAGACCCTGTTTGCCGCACAACAACTTCAGGGTCCTACTGGTGCTTGGTGGATGAGTTTCCTTGCTCTACAACATACAGGTTATCAAGTTCCTTGGGCTGAATTTCTTGATGCTTTTCGGGCTCATTATCTTCCGAATGGTCTCACGAGAATTAAGCTAGAGGAATTTCTTCAGTTGCAGCAAGGTGAAGAGAGTGTTATGGAGTATGTGAGAAAATTCAATCGTCTCTCTCAGTATGCACCAGAGTATGTGGATATTGATGAAAAGAAGAAGAGTTGTTTTATGCGGGGTCTTAATACAAAACTCCAGACAATGCTGACTACTTGTATCACGGCCAGGTATGATGAAATTGTTGGTATTGCCATAGCCTCTAAAGTAAAGTATCACCAGCATAAAGAGGCCAAAAAGAGAAAGAGTGTTGCGGAGGAATCCACTAGGAGAAACAATCCATATCAGGGGATTGTTTGTCGATCTGTTTCCCGACCCTTATATTCTCCACCTCAACATCAGAGCCTGCAACAGTCATTTGTTAGACTTGTTGCCATTCCTTCCGAACCACGCCGTCTGCATGCTCCTAGCATTCGTTCCAAATGGCCACAACTCAAAATTGACCCCTATCATAATTGCGGCAAGACTGGGCATGATACCTGAGATTGTCGTTATCGTCAACCAGTTCCCATCCAAAATCTACCAATAGTTCTATCTCAAAATTGTCAGCAAATATTTAAGCAAAATAGAGTGGTTCCCAGATTGGGGCGAGTTCACCACTACCAACTTCAAGCTATTCATGAGGGTGAAGTTATGATGGGCATGTTTTCTGTTGCTAAGCATCCTGCCATCATATTATTTGACTCTGGAGCATCACATACATTCATTAATAGAGCTTTTGTACTGAAGCATCCGTTGCTAATTGTCACACCCTAATTTTAAGAACAAAATTGGAGCACAATATAAGTATGCCAGGATCAATTTTCATACATATATCAACATCATAGTAAATATCAAAACAATGCTTTATTAATATCTCGAACATTATTACAAAATGACACTCGGGTGTGAAAGAAAAGTACAGACTCTCATGAAACTGACTCTAAGGTAAACTCTGATGAAGACGCGGAAGATCTGGACTCCACTCCACAGGAAGGTCGACCATGGGTAGCGTCATCCTACTACAGGTCGTCAGGGTCGAAGCCGCCGTTCTCGGGGTACTCCTGCTCTTCATAAGCGTAGTCTCCAATGTCTGGGTGGGGTAGCAGGCGGATGTTGATGGTCCTTAAACACTTATTTTACCATCAACATTTTACCCAAAAATTCAACAAAAAGGCATGAAAAGTAGTCAAATAGGTTTCAAACTAACCAAATTCCACATGTCCATAGATTTTTATTTGAATGCAGGATTTGGACCAAATTTGGAGAATGGACCCACCAGGGGCCGAGCCCACTCACCAGGGCCCATTTGGGCCCTAGTGGGGTGGCGCCCGCCACCCCTAGGTGGCGTCCGCCACCAAGGAGAGGCCCAAACTCTCCCTTGCCACGTCATTGATTCGTGTGACCACCCCAGGGCCAAATCTTAGCCCTTGGTCACTAGGTCGGTGGGCATTGTTGACACCTCGGGTGGCACGCAGAAGAAACCGCAAGCGCACGACTGTCAGTTGTAGCTTTTCACCTCAGAGTATTCTGGGGTATCAAATCCACGAGGAACGCAAAGTGATTTTGAGAAAACTAGGGGGGTAAGGATATCTAGAATAGATGAAGGGAACAGGCACTATCTACTGGGGTAGATCCTAGTTCTATTAGACTTCTAGTGATTTAAGTTCTTTACTAGTGTACTGTGGGCGTACTAGCCTTTACCACTGATTTAGGTTGAACGCTAGCACAACGAGCCCTACTGTTAAACTAGACCAACTATGTGGTGGAATTCAAGGCGCACAGGGCTGTCACCACCTGCTTGCTACCACAGCTATCCGGGGGCCTAGCCGTATTCACTGGCAATATATAGCCTAAGTACCACACTTAATCTATATATTACTACTACTAGCCCTGTACTAGAACTAGAGCACTTGAAACTAATATCAAGCAATGAAACAAATACACAAGTACTGAAAGTAAATACTTGAAGATAAAATAAGATACTAAGTTACCAAAGTTGAAGCGCAGAGCAGAGAGAAGCAGAGGTCTCCGACAACTCCGGAACTCTCCAGACTTCTACTCTTCTCCTTTCCAGCTCCTCTTCTAGTGAGGCACTCACACTCTCTCTAATCTCTCTATCATAGCAAGTGTGCTACTCTAACCAACTAGTGAGGAATGGTGTGAGGCTCCCCGAATGAGAGCTCAAGGGGCCTATTTGTAGTGCTAGGAAGCTAGGGGGGTACTTATAGAGTGAAGGGGAGGTCGGTTAGGGTTTAGGGGGTGGCGCCCGCCACCAAACCCTGGCGCCCGCCACCTCTCTGCCGTCCAATGTAACCGTCATTCATCCAACGGTCTTCATTTGCTCTCCTAAGTCGGTTTGAGGGCCAGTTAGGGTTTAGACACGTGTCCAAAGCCCACTATCCAGGTGATACTCTTCTTAGCCCTTGGATCAAACCGCCTTAGTGTGCAATGGCCAGGATTTGAGCTTGAGGTGACTCCCACGGATCGATGACGTGGCTTGGGCCACTTTTGGCACGAGTGACCTGGCGGCCGCCAGTAATAGGTGGCGGCCGCCACCTTGCTCAGGCCCAAATGGGCCAGAGTGGCTTGGCCTTGCTCCTGGTACTCTTGTTTGGCCCAAATTCCATCATTTCTTGCATTAAGATAAGAAACTATGCACATGTGGAAATAGGTTAGTTATAAACCAAATCTTCTACCTTTTATGTTGTTTTGCCTTGGTTTTGGGTGAAATGTTGATGGTGAAATGATGCTTTAAGCACCATCAATAGGCATCAGAGGGCTAAGAAGAGATGTCACGTGGATCATGACCTAATCGCCCATGTGACGGTTATTTGGACATGCAACCGACCTTGGAACCGCCTTGGAGGAGTCCCTGGAGACCGTAGGATCAATGACGGTGCATCCAAGGACCAGGGGGGTGGCGGCCGCCACCTAGGGCTGGCGCTCGCCACTAGGGTTTGCCCTAGGTCGGTTGGCTGCCCCCTATAAGTACCCCCCTCACTCACTTGGGCTATAAATACCCCCCTAGAAGTGTCACTTCACATCAAGCAAGGATAGGAAGGAAGAAGCAAGGAAAGCAAGGCTAAAGCTAGAGAGCTAATAGCTTAGGATGTAGCCAAGCTTAGGCAAGTAGGTAGCTAGTAGAGCAAGGCATCCTTGCCTCATTGCCCTCACGGAAGCGCTGCTCAAGGCTTAGCTCAAGAGTAGAAGCGTGCGAGTAATCGGTCCTAGAGTTGGGAAGAGTCTTCCTTCATATCCGGTTCAGGTTTTGCTCTTGTAACTCAAGCACTTTACTATATTCTAGTTCATCATTTCAAGTATTACTTTATTCTACTTACCAGTATTGAGTAGTATACTTGATTGATTGCTTGAGTACCTAGCTATCCTACATTTCAATTCACTTAGCCATTGTAGTTAATCTCTAGTGTGCTTAGTGTTTGATCTTTGCCAATAGGTTGCTTAGTTAGTTTAGTGTTTATATTATTAAGTCAAGTATGCTGTGGTAGCAAGCAGGTGGTGACAGCCCTGTGCGCCTTGAATTCCACCATGTAGTTGGTCTAGTTTAACAGTAAGGCTCGTTGTGCTAGCGTTCAACCTAAGTCAGTGGTAAAGGCTAGTACGCCTCGGTACTTGACAAGATAGGAATAAAACTATACTTAACTTGGTTGCTTGTTTGGCATTTGCCTATCTTGCTTCGTAGTTATCTAGGAGTAGTTATTAAGTATTAGTTAGTTATATTAGTTATCCTTAGTTATCTTATTTCCCCTATCTACCTGTCTATCCACCTTACCTTAACCATTCCATTCATCCTTACCTATCCACTCATAAATTCTTTCTAGCCTCTCATCTCCTCTCTTCTCTTCTCTCCTTTTCCCTTTCTTATTCTTCCACTCTCATCCCCTCCTTGACTCGACTCATACACCACCCTAGCCTTCCTTTGGGATCAAATAAATCGACACCTGGTACTCCCAGGCGAAGTGCTACTACGATAGTTCTGTGCGCTTGCAGAATCTCCTCTAGGTAGATTGCAATCTCTCTAGCTAGCTCCTACTAGTGTCGGGATTGACAACCCCATTTGACATTAGTAGATAGCTGCTTTAGCTTCACTCCTTTAGGTATAGTGACTGGACTTGCTACAAGCATTTTTGGCGCCGTTGCCAGGGATAGATTCCATAGTCTACTCCAAGTAACGACGTTAGCAAGTGTCAACAAGCATTTCTGGGCCGTTACCGGGGATAGTTGCCTAGCTCTATCTTTAGTGAAGTTAAGAACTACCAATAGGGGACAAAGAGGAAGGGTGAGTACAACGAAATGTACTCCGTAAGTGTAGGAAATATATGCTTATGAGGCTATTATCAAAGGTAGGCTGACACAGTTTGACTCAAGCGCCTAAAACGACACATCCTATTAATCCTATGCACCTATTTACTAGGTTATAGACACAGATAATGTAGAAAAGTAACAACACTTGGAGTCGCACCGAGTAAAACCACACTCGGAGTCACACCGAGCAACCAACACTTGGAGTCACACCAAGCAACCACACTTGGAGTCACACCAAGCAAACCCACACATGACATCCATCAGGCAAACCGCACCTGAAGCCATCAGATGACCCGAACCAGAAACCAACAAGTAACCAACTAATCTCGAAGAAGACCAAGTGAAGGGTCGAGATGACGGACTAGAGGGGGGTGAATAGTCCATTCTAAAAGTAAATGCACCGGCTAACCGAAACAAATGCAGAATTAAAACTATCGGTCTAGCCAAGACTACACCCCTCTACTTATACTCTATGACACCTTACAAAAGATTCTAAACAAAGCAAATAAGGTGTCGGGCTAGCTAAAGCTCACCTAATCAATCTAGCTTGCAAGGTCACACAAACCTATGCAACTAGTACTTCAAGCACCGGGGAGCTTCTACACAATCTAGTAAGCAAAGCACAAAGCTCCTAAGCTCACTAACAATGCTCAATAACAAAGCTACACAAGCCAAATTAGAGAGCTCAAACTACTTAGCTACACAAACTAAGCAATGTGACTAACAAGGCTACTCAAGCCAATTAGTCACGCAAGAGAGCTACTTCTAAGCTACACAAGCAAAGAAGGTAACTAGCAAGCTACACAAGCTAACTAATTACAAGAGCAACTACACAAGAACAATATATATATGAAAGTAAATACAAGCTTGTGTATGGGGAATGCAAACCAACGGGATGAACAAGGTTGACACAGTGATTTTATCACGAGGTTCACTTGGTCGCCACCAAGCTAGTCCCCGTTGAGGCAAGCCCAAGGTTGCCGCCGATCCTCTTGCTAGTGGTGACCCTCAAGTCACACTCTCCACTATGGAGTGCTCACCAAGATCTCTAGCTTCCGATCCGGTCGGACCACTTGGCGCTCTTCGCGCCTCTCTCCACTAGAGTTGCTCTTCGCGATCTCCCGCAGGGCGAGCACAATGCCCCTCACAAAGCCTTCTCCGGAGCCACGCACAATCTTCTTGCGGGCTTCACGACGGAGACTCAATCACCAAGCCGTCTAGGAGGTGGCAACCTCCAAGAGTAATAAGCACCACCGGCTTGCAACTCGACCACCTAGTGCCACTCGATGCAATCTCTCAATGCAACGCACTAGCGATCACTCACTCACTATTGATTCGCACACTAGCAAGCATAAGTGAGTTAGAGGGCTCCCAAGCACATCCACACAAGCCACAAAGGCTCTAGAGTGCTCAGCTACTTGCCCAAGGCCGACCACCAAAGATATATATAGCCCCAAGGGCTAACTAGCCGTTGCCCCTTCACTGGGCAACCTGCGCCACCATCTGACGCTCCGGATCGGGTCCATCGGACGCTGAGGCCAGCGTCCGATGCTTGGATGCTCACCACGTGTCCCCCACGTTCAACTACGGCCGAGCGATTCCAACGACTATATCACTTCCTGCGCCAGTTAAAGTGGCATCGGACGCGCCGATGGCTAGCATCGGATGCTCCGATGCCTCTGCTCGATTCTGCGCAAAACTACTCTCACATCGGACGCGCCGGACCCTTAGCATCGGACGCTAAGGGCCAGCGTCCGATGTCTATGTAGAGAGCTCCCTGAGAGCCCCTGCGGACATCGGACGCGTCCGATGAACGCGCATCAGACGCTCCCCCAGCGTCCGATGCATCCTCTGCAACAGACTTCATCTAGGGTTTGCCATCGGACGCTCGACCCAGCGTCCGATGCCCCTCGGACCAGCATCCGATGCTCCTAGAGTACTACACTTCTCCTCTGAAAACTGCTGAATCATGTGTATGTGTGTTAGCATTTTCACAATCATTTTCAAAGGATTTTCACTAGCTCTCACAACGCCACTCGATTCTAGCAACATCGCAAAGATAGATCGCTCAAGTGGCACTAGATGACCGATATGCAAACAAGTTTGCTCCTCTTGATAGTACGACCATCTATCCTAAACCCGGTCATCAACTTCTCTACTCACCTATGACCGGTGAAATGAAATGCCCTACAAATATACCTTTGCCTTGCGCATTCCATTCCATCTCCATCGATGTTGATGCAACACATGCACCAACCTATCATCAAATGGTATGATCCACTTCATATCATCACATGACCTCCATGGTCCATCGATCTTGACATCACTTGCTCTTCACCATTGCTTCAGTCCTTCGGCGCCAAGTCTTTGCTCAAGCCTCCCGACACTCGGTACCAACGGCTTCAAAGCCTCCAACTTGCCCTTCACCTTCGCAACCGGTCCATCAAGCCAAGTCTTGCCTTGATCTTCACCATCTTATCCACATGACTCCATGTTATGTCACATATGCAATAAGCTCCTTCGTCATCACATGTATGAGCATTGCAACATCCTCCAAGCCATTTCACCTCTATGGCATATGTTGCTCACACATGATCACTTGTGGACTAATCACCTGTGTAATTCACTTCAAACACATATTAGTCCACCTAAGTTGTCACTCAATTACCAAAACCAAACCAGGACCTTTCACCAAGCCCGCTCGTGACCATGACCACGGCTGATATATCAGTTTTACACTCTGCAGAGGTTGCACATCATTACCCACGAGTCGTGCATTTCCCGTCATGCTAAACACTACCATGGTGCATAGCGGGTTGCACTACAAGGCCTTTACAAAGCCCCTCCAAGCCTGTGTTACACGTACTCTAAGGTTTCTCCCCCGTACATAAGTCAACGACCCAGGGGACCCCTCTTGAGCCACTAAACAACCCCCGTGTAGCATAACTTGAAGGAAGCTAATTAATTAGCAAGGTCCAACCCATCTAGATCTCATGGTTGTGCTGTTTTGCCGGGTTACTTGTCCAAGAACTGGGTCCTAGGGATACAGGCAAGATATAACTAGCACGAGCCTAGAACCAGAAACCAAATAAGAGCTGCCGAGTCACACGGCAGAAAACCACTAGTACGGGTCCATCCTGCCAGATTTTTTCCTAATCACCATGTTACTACAAAATTACCATGTCCACCTTTTATTCCATAGATCATTAATCAAGATTATTAATATTTACCTCCCATCCCATCCATGACTGTAGGGCTAAGCAAAGACATCTACCCGAATATCCCAAACCAAGCGACAAGGATAATAGGGCAAAATCTAGTAAACCATAACATAGGATTCAATTTAATGACAAGCATGCAACTACAAGATCTAAACTACTCTAATACCAAAAGTAAAATAAATACGGGAGCAAGATGTTCAAGGACACTTGCCTTCGGGCTGGGTCGGATCGACGAAGGCACGAACTGGATTCTGGGGTTCCCCGTAGCTCGCACTCGCTGGATCAAACATATCACATGGACCAAACAAAATAAATAAATAACAGTACATCAATAGTGGGAAAACAGTATACAAATAGATCTAACGCGTAGAGCTCGACGAGACGAATCTAACGCAAGTTGAATGGGTAAAATCGGAGTTAAAATGAGGAAGTTATGGGCTTTTGAATTTCAGTGGCAATTCTGTAAATAACTTAAACTCATTTTCGTAATTTAAAACAATTAAATCTGAAAAGAATAGGTTACAGGACCAGGCCTCAATTCCTCAAGAGTTCAGGGGCGATATTGCAAGGTTTGCAAGACTCAGGGAATAGGGCAAAAGGATGGCGGGTTTAGTACCGGAAAGCTGGGGGGTTTGTTTGCAAAATGGCCACGACGTGTCGCGGTTGCGGACGTGCTCGCCACGTGGAGCTGACGGGGCGCGATGCAGCGCGACCTGATTGGCCCGGTGTACCACGTGTCGGTGGACCTAGTGCGCTGGCCTTGGTGGACTGAGTCTACGATACAGTGTTCCCCGGTCCATACCCCTTCGGTGAGCGTTCTAATCTTGACCGCTCCTGATGGATCGGACGGTGCAGGGGAGGTGTGTGGCC
This sequence comes from Coix lacryma-jobi var. lacryma-jobi, assembly GCA_009763385.1. Classification (NCBI taxonomy): domain Eukaryota; kingdom Viridiplantae; phylum Streptophyta; class Magnoliopsida; order Poales; family Poaceae; genus Coix; species Coix lacryma-jobi. Next base: position 44,600,013 of record CM019826.1, read on the forward strand.
GGTGCACCGGGTGGGGAAACCGAGCGCGGCGGTGCCCTCTACTCGCACGGCGGCGCCATTGACGCAGTTCGCCGGTGAGCTCGGAGAGTGGTCCTCGGAGCGGTAGCAACCACGGAAAGAGGGGGAATCGAATGGAAACCTTACTGCGGTGCCATAGGAGGTGTTGTAGTCGCGGATTTGGGGACCGAAGAGGTGAGCACGCGGCAGATTCGATCGGCTTCGCCGGCGAGGTCGGTGAGGTGGCTTCCCGGCGCCGAGACTCACCGAGGATGGGAATCCTGGCCGCGGCGTGACCTTTGCGAGTTCAGTGGTGGGCGAAAGGGGAAACGGGGCAGGCCCTCTGCGAGGAGAAGTCGAGCTCGTGTCGAGCTTGGCAATGGCGGCGGTAGTGCCTCTGCAGCGCTCGTGAGGGAAACAAAAGGCACAGGCACGGTGGGATGGTGGCGGTGTGCAACGTGCGATCTAGGGCTAGCTCAAATAGGCGGAGGGGGGAGGACAGTGTAGCTTGCCGTGGAGTTCGGGCGGTCTGTTATGGCGGATCGGAAGGGGATGCGAGCGGAGGGAACTGGTTTGCAAGCGCAGCGGCCTCGGCTCGGTCCTTGCAGAGCGGTGAGTTGCGCGCCCGCGTGATCGATTGGATACATGGATGATTTCCATCCAGTCGACCGGATCGGATGGGAGCGAGGGAGGAACAGAGGGCGAGTGCCCTGATGGCTTGCGCGCGGCCGGTGCGGAAGCGTCGGGGGAGATAGACCCGGCAGGTCTGGCTCGCATGTCGGTGAGAGAGTGGGGGGGGGGGGGGGTTGTTTGCGGCGGTGCGTGAAAAGGCCGCGGGGAGTAACAGGCCGAGCGGGGCTTCGGCTGGAGCGCGAGAAGGGAAAGGGAACGGGCCGAAGAGGTGGGCTCGGGGCGAGCGATGCTGGTCTGGCGGTGAGGGGAAAGAGGAGGAGGCCGGTGCAGGGTGGAGGGGCGCGGGGTTGGGCCTGCGGCAGTGGGCCGAGAGGAGAGGGTGAAGCGAAAGCTGAGGGTTTTTGTCCATTTCCTTTTTTTCTTTTTTTTTTCAAATTTTCAAACTTTGCAAATCATTTAAAAATCCATTTGAAATCAAACAACTTTTGAAAACTTTTAGAAATATTTTCCCTAGGGTTTGAAAATAAAATTTTGAGTTTGATGTTTGTAAAATTTTCATAAGTCTTTTATTTATTTCTTAAATAGAATAAAACCGATTCGCCCTATTCGGGTTAACAAAATTATTTTTCACCCAATAAAAATTATGCAACAGAATGAATGCAACAAACATCTGGTTATAATTTTTCTCCATCTAGGATTTTGACCATTTTCCTCTTAAATTCTAATTAATTTTGTTTATTTAAAAATCGGGGTGTTACACAAATGAGGACTGAAAAAGATACTTATTGTGTACAGTCTCCTGGAGGACGTATTTATACTAAGACCATCTCCAACAACTTGGTAAAAATCACTTGCTAAATCTTGAGTTTTAGCAAGTTGCTATTTTATTTGGCAAGTCAAAAAAAAAATCGCTCTCCAACAAGTTACTATTCTTACTTGGTAAAAATAGAGGATGACATATGAGACCCGCCTGTCATTGCCTGAGGAGATGGGCTTCCTCCCCCGGAGCACGCTCCTCGCCCTGCACCTCCTCCGCCGGAGCAGCAGGACGACGTGGTGGTATGCGAAGGATGGCATGCGAAGCGAAGCAGATACTCGATGGCCTGCACGACAGCCACTCGATTGCATAGCAGAATCTGGCGGTGTATGACAGCCACTCGATGGCCTGCACGGCCTTGCGCCGGCTTGCCACGCACTGCTGGATGGCCGCTGCACTTCGCGCAGACAGCCGCCATCATGGAGGTCAGCTGTTCTTTTTCGTTGGACGGGACGACGGTATCGCGTGATACGCAGCGGCTCCGCGCGCGATAGGGCTGGATACGCAGTTGGCAAAATATATCCGCGCGCGATAGGGCTCGATACGCAGTTGGCAAAAATACCAAGTTGATTTAGGGAGTTGTTGGAGAGGGTTTTTTTTTTGTTTTTGCCAAGTTTATAAGAATACCAAGTTGATTTAGGGAGTTGTTGGAGATGCTCTAAGGAAATGGTGGAAGGAGTACCTCTAGATTTGGATGGGCATATATTCCCTACTAATTTGCTTGTTTTGAAGAATCAAGGCATGATAGATTTTAGTGACAATGAGTTAGTTCTCTATCGAAACTAACGCTAACCAATTTGGAAAGTGCTCTAATATATTCTTATATCTATAAGTACAATCATGCCTGGCCCATCTCTCTCGTAGCTGGTCACGCGTATCCCCATCTCTCTCGTGGCGCCGGCGTCGGCGCCGGCGGCGCCGGCCCTCTCCCCGCTGCGTCTCCTCCTACTGGAGCCGGTCCTCCCCCCCCCCACACGGAAGGTTCAGGCTGTGTCGCTCGCTACTCGCCGCGGCCTCTCCAAGGATCACGCGTTCCTACAGCAGGCGGCGGTCAGGATCCAGATATTTTCATCCGAGGCGAGGGTTCACTAATCCATCGGATTCGGCCGCCGCGGCTCCCATCCTCGCGTGGCTATCGCGAGCCACCGCCTGTGTATCTCGTCCGGTCTTCTGAGCCTCGGCTACCTGCTCCTCCGCCGTTTCCTTGGGGTCCTGCTGCCGCCACCGCCGAATCCTGCTGCACTCGCCGTAGCCCGGGATCGCGACCTGCTGCAGGAGCCGGTGCCGCCTCCTACGCTTGCGTCGTCATGGAGGATGTTCCGGCATCTGAGCAGCCAGGCGATGTAAGGCGGCGGTCTTCTTCCTGAAGATGTATGGGAGCGGCCGGAAGGCTCGTGCCTATGCAGTCACTGCAAATGGCCGGAGGAGGAGACGTCTCACCCTCGCTCTGTCGATCACTCGCACGTTCCGGCCGGAACCCTCGCTTCCGCGCTCGGATACCGGGGAGGGAGACGACGATGAGGAGGCTTTGAGGCGATGCAAGGAGGGTCGCGAGGCACTGTCATAGGTGGTCGACATGGTGGTGGAGGTTTCCTAGAGACCGAAGCCGGTCCACGGCGTTCAGAAGCATACCGAGTGTGAGCATCTAGGCCCCTAGTGGGTTTCAGTGATTGGATGACAACGACAAATTACTATGGCAACCGTGTGTTTTGCAGAAACAGTTGAGTTAGGTCATGGTAATAATGATCATGTGGGCACTATGGTATTCATGTCCCCTTATTGATGGAATTCGTTCGGTTTTCAAAGGATGGACGACGAAGACAGTGATAGGCTAGTTCTAAGTGTCGTATGATGTTTGGAGGACACTTAGAGTAGCATAGGTCTTTGTGTTATCATTGACCGTACTATTAAGGGGGGTTTGAATAGGTAGCTTGACCTAGGTGAGACTTTTGAGTTAGGTGTGGTGCACACTTGTTAACCAAAGCCCTAGGTAGCTTAGAAATGTCCCTAAGATCATAAGGAAGAAAGTTCGTGAAAGGAGCGTCACAAACCAAAGTCATTTTGGACTTCAAACAACGACCGAACGCTGGAGCCCATGTGACCGAACGCTAGGGTATGCGTCCGGTCAGTGTTGCTCGCTGAGGTTTAGGTCTGGACGTGACCGTTATCTCCCTCAACAATCGATCAGACGCACCAGGGGGTGAGTCCGGTCTCGTCCAGAGAGGTTCCAGAGAGGAAATATCGCGATCGGACGCGTCTGATCAGAGGGGCCGATCACCACTTCGTACATGTGTCAGTGCTGGCATATGCTAGCCGTTGAGCACTGACCGGACACATTCGGTCACCCCGACAGGTGCGTCCGGTTAGTGTGTAACTGGCTGGACTTACCCCTTCGTGCATGTTTTGAGTTGGGGGGTATAAATATGCCTCCCCCTCATTCATGCTGTCACTCTTGCTCATTTGAAAGGTTGCCAAACACATAGTGATTGCAAGTGAGTGCAAGAGGCCTAGTGAGGTTGAGAGATTTGATAATTGAGTGATCAAACACCTCATTAGTGAAGAGAGAGTAGCAAGTGTGCATCCACCCATCTTATTAGCCTTGCGTTGGTCAAGTGAGTTCTTGCTTGTTACTCTTGGTGATCGGCATCACCTAGACGGCTTGGTGGCGATCGGAGAGCTTGGTGGTCATCCGAAGGCATTGTGGATGACCCAAGCCAAGTTGTGACCGGTAGTGAGCGATTCACCGGGCCGGAGTGGCGAAGAATCAGCTCATAGTGAGCACTTGATCCTTGCGCGGATCAAGGGGGAGCGATACCCTTGCGCGGGTGCTCCAACGAGGAGTAGGGGGTGTGCTGACACCTCGATACCTCGGCAAAAAGATCGTTGAGTCATTTTGAAGGACCGAGAATGCAATAGCAAGGCGACCAGAGGGGGGGTGAATGGGAGCTCAAATATTTCTTTCGAAACTTTGGCCTTTTGTCCCAAAATCAACCCCAAAAGCTTCGACCGAAACAGTGATGCCCACGACCCTTGGAAGAGGGTGGATGATCCCTAGGATCACAGCGAGGCACCACAAAGCGATAGCGAACCAAACGCCAAAAGCTTTGGAGCAAGTTCAACCCTCAAAAACCAAGTCTCGAACGTAGATAGACGGCTACGTCAAGAAACTCCTAAATACCTATGCTAACTAGTAGCAGAGATACCTAGAGAGGTTCCTTGATCAACTCTAGGGCCAAACGAGAAGTTCGGAAACCGAGCGGAAAAGCCGGGAGAGCAAACGCACCAAACCGGAACACACAGCCAACTCGTGGACTGTCCGGACCTGGGATCCCGGACTGTCCGCCCCTACTGCGGACTATCCGCTAGGGGATGGCGAACTGTCCGCCGGTCAAAAGTGCAAACACGCACTGGTTCTGAAAGTCCCCTGGACAGTCCCGGACTGTCCGCGGTTTATACCGGCGGACTGTCCGCCGGTCAACCGAGACCCAAACAGCAAGGACTCGCGGCCACTGGTCTGGCCAAGTCCCCGACGCGCGGACTGTCCGCGGGAGGAACGGCGGACTGTCCGCGACCTCCCAGTGAGGGCGATTTCGGTCGCCCCTCACACAACTCTTCCCAAAACCGAATCAAAACTCAATCCCACGTTCCCAAACTTGGAGAGGATGATCACGAGGTAGTTAGGAGACTATCCCCAAGAAATCATCCGCTCAAATCGATTCAACCACCGGGAAATCGAAAGGAGAGGACTATGAACGAAAAAGCGCCACGAAAACGAAATCAACCCGATCTACTTGCTTGTGAGGAGTTAGATAAATTCCTTCGGTGGAAATGATCTCCTCACTATAAAGAACAAGTTGATTCAAACAGATTTCGCAAAGACGCAGTAGAGAGGGAGATCGAGTGACAGGAAAATCGCGGAGAAACGAAGAACGCGAAGAACACGAACAAAACGCGAATCAAGTCATCGATCTGCAACCGTGTGGCTACCACACGCTACAACAGTGAGATTACGGTCTCACTTCCTCAAAATCTCCAGTACACAGAGGAATGATTCTCTGCGGATCTCAGTAGCTACAGCAGGGGATTGGGAGAGCAGGAAACCCTAGAAGCAAAGAGCAAAATGACTGAGATGCAATGGGAGGAGGGTGTCTCCCTCTACTTATCCTAATTCTAATTCCTACTCTACCCCTCACTAATTACAGAGCGAACCAGCTAAACCCTAGGGTTATTCTGGATCAACTCATGGTAGGTGGTGATCCGACGGCCACGCCCGCACAACTCGTAGCGTTGCCTCGACGCAACCTCACCGATCGCCCCCACGTGCCGCCACCGCTCTGCTTGTCCTTTTCCCGGACGTCACACCCCTGGTTTTGTGGCCCAAACCGGGAAACCAGCCTTCACAGCCGACCCCCGGTTTTGAGGCCCAAACCGGGAAACCAGCCGACCATCGCCTGAGTTTTGTGGCTCAAACTCAGCAAACCCGCAGCACCCAGGTTTTGAGGCCCAAACCTAGAAACCGTCCTCAGCCCGAGTTTTGTGGCCCAAACTCGGAAACCATCAGCGCCTAGGTTTTGAGGCCCAAACGTGGAAACCGTCCACTCGGTGGTTTTTCTGTGGCTCAACCACCAAACCGAGCCGTAGAAGGGATGCACCGCCCGTACACCCCGTCCACCCGCAAGTCTTCGCTCGTTGCTGTCCCAGGCTGTCAGCCACCACAGATGATCCTCAGGCCACCAGTCCCTCCGTCCAAGCCTCACGTCCGCCCTTCGCCACTCTCGGTCCATCGGCACGGCACGTCTCTACTTGACCTTCACCTTGCCTTCGATCACTGTATCCGTGCTCGACACCTGCACAACACAAGCCAAAGAACATGCGCATTATCCCAGTTGACAATCACTCATCACTCAGAGACTCGGCATACACCCATGTATCCGCAATCTCCCCCTTGATGAGTGCATTGTCAACTACCAACACAAATCATAATGGAATAGAAGAAGGAAGAAAGAGAGAGATCTCGACCAAATGACCCAAAAGCATAACAAGCCGAAGAAGGTCAAGTGGAAAGAGCAAAACAACTTGGTTCCTAAAGACATGGGCAACGGCTCGACGCAACCAAGCAAAGCAAAGCTAGCCCTCAAGAAGAGGTAGAACAGGCTCAACACCGCTAGCGATAAAACTTGATACTAATTGAGGGATCAACTGAAATTCAAGCAAACCAGAGCTAGCCCTCAAGAAGAGGTAGAATGGGCTCAACACCGCTAGCGAAACAGCTCGGTACCAACTGTTACCAACTCAAAACCAAAAGAGTGCGATACCGATTGAAGAGCTGAAAATGAGCTGAAAATGTTTGCTAGTCCCTTAAGAAAGAGGCAAAGGCTCAACACAACTAGCAAACTCCCCCTCAAATAGTGCACACAACCAGGAGATCTCATGATTTGTCAATATTTTCTCCCCCTTAGTTGAAAATGCACCAACAAGCAAATGTGCATAAGCACTCAAATGTCTCCCCCTTGACAGAACATCTCTCTCCAAAAATGCATATGAGTTAAAATGCAAGTTAGCAGCTTCAGGAATATAATCAAGAGTGTGCAAAGATGCTCTCCATAGTTCTGATCCGATGACTCAACAACATCCATAAGAAGCTAGCAAAGGCTCAAACTGATCACCAGATACGAAATATGAATATGAGAGCAAAAGGAGCAGTTTTCAGCCAAAAAGTTATTCACCATCAAAATAGCACGAGACATGTATAGACAGGAAGTCAAACAAGTGCTAAACAAGTATACAAGGTGAACTACCCCTAGCACAGTTCAATCATCAAGCTATAGAATGAAACATAGACTTGTGTATCCAAATTTTATCGGAGTTGCAGCGGTTAAATTTCACAAGTTCAATTTCAGCATGTGATTGCGAGAGGTTGAAAGCTTGTCATCGCCTAACTTTTCAACTGTGCGAAGCCTATGCAGAAGCAATTAGAAGCTTAAAGCAACAGTTTCGGTCATACACTACACAGCTCAAGTTTAACTCAAAGTGCAATGAGAAACAGTCTCGAAGCTGTGAGGTGCTGACAAGCAATCTCATCTCAAATTTTATCTCAGAAAAAGAACATACCAAGCAAGTGAATGACTCAGAACTAGAGATATAGCAACCTAGCATATATGAAAAGCACGAGTGAATTCTACACAATCTACACATGCTAGGTGCATATCTCAATGGTGAACATTTTCAAGTTTTATGTTCATTAAGCAAATTCACCATAAAATAGCTCTGCTCACAACATGTATCTGTGATCAGAAAGAGCATAAGCTACAACATCATCATAAAGTATCGGAGCAAATACTATACAGAGCATAGTTACATTCTAAAGATTATATACATGAAGCTCTGAATGTAAATATGCAAGATGAAATGCAAAGATGCATGAAGAAACCAAATGAAAAACCCAAAGTCAGTTTATAATACAAGAGTCAAAATGTTTCCCCCATCCAAAAGGGAAAACACACACCAAGCTCACCTCTCAACCTAGCAAAAGTTGATTGGTCCAGAGGCTTGGTGAAAATATCGGCCAACTGATGATGAGTATCGACATGGCAAAGGTCGATATCACCCTTCTCATAGTGGTCTCGCAGAAAATGAAAGTGCACATCAATGTGTTTGGTCTTAGAGTGCAGCACGGGGTTCTTAGCAACGCTAATCGCACTCGTGCTGTCACAAAGCAAAGGAACACGAGAAAAGCTCAGACCAAAATCACGCAAAGTGACCATCATCCAGAGTAACTGGGAACAGCAGCTAGCCGCAGCAACATACTCAGCCTCCGTGGTAGACTAGGCGACACTAGACTGCTTGCGAGAAGACCACGATACAAGAGAAGAACCAATAAACTGACAAGTCCCAGAAGTGGACTTGCGCTCATTGCGACAACCAGCCAAATCAGCATCAGAATAACCGCAAAAGGAGAGGGTGGAGGAAGCAGAATACCAAATCCCAAATTCTGGAGTGAAGCATAAGTACCTCATAATGCGCTTGACTGCCTGACGGTGCGAGGTGCGCGGCGACGACTGAAATCGCGCGCAAAGACACACCGCGAACTGGATGTCCGGGTGCGTCGCCGTCAGGTACCGAAGTGACCCGATCATACTCCGGTACTCCTTCTGGTCCACAGCTTCTCCATCCACATTCGCATCCAGGGCCGCCGTGGTCAGCATGGGTGTCGGAAGAGGCTTGGCCTCACCCATGTCGAACTTCTTCAGGATTTCCTTAGTGTACTTGCCCTGGTGCACGAACGTCCCCTCTCGGGATTCCTTGATTTGCAACCCGAGGAAAAACGTCAACTCGCCCATCATGCTCATCTCAAACTCCCTGCTCATAGTGTCTGCAAACTTGGCAACCAAAGCGTGAGAAGAACCACCGAAAATGATATCATCCACGTAAATCTGGACCAAGAGAGTATCATTGCCTTGCTTGAGGAGAAAGAGCGTTTTGTCCACACATCCCATTTTAAAACCCTTAGCAAGCAAAAAGGTTTTCAACCTATCATACCAGGCTCTAGGGGCTTGTTTCAAACCATATAAAGCTTTGTGAAGTTTAAAAACATGGTTTGGAAACTTCGGATTTTCGAAACTGGGGGGTTGTCTCACATACACCTGTGCTTCTATGTAGCCGTTTAAGAAGGCACTCTTGACATCCATTAGAAAAAGTTTAAACCCTTTGGATGCAGCAAAAGCCAAGAGTATCCTAATAGCCTCCAAACGAGCTAGAGGAGCAAAAGTCTCCTCATAGTCTATCCCCTCCTTCTGACTGTACCCCTGGGCTACGAGTCTGGCCTTGTTTCTCACAACATGGCCATCTTCTCCCTGTTTGTTTTTGAAAACCCATTTTGTCCCAATAGGATGACACTCAGGAGGAAGAGGAACAAGAACCCAAACCCGATTTCTCTCAAAGTTTTCTAACTCCTCATGCATGGCATTGACCCAATCCGGATCAGATAAAGCGTGTCCAACATCTCAGGGTTCAAAATCAGCAACAAATGCAGAATGAGCGAAGTGAGAGATTTGTTGTGACCTAGACCGAGTGATACGTTTGCCGATGCTGCCGATCATTTGTTGAGGCAGGTGTTGGCGCTGGATGTGTCATGGCGCCTCCCGAACTGATGTAGCCTCCCCCTCAACAGCAGCTGGCGCCTCCTCGGGTACAAAGGGTACCGCTCGAGGTGGCGGATCCCACAGCCCCCAAGATGAAGAAGTGTCGGGGCCGTGAGTCGTAGTAGAAGCCGCTCCTTGCAGCACAGCAGGTGGAGGGGGTGCTGGATCATCCATACCTTCAGCACCCTCATCCTCGTCATCAAAAAGAGGCTCGCCAACCTCATGATCACCTGCACGCTCAAAACGAGAAGAAGGACAAACCATGGTCTCATCGAAGGTGACATCTGATGTCTCCATGACCCGGTTAGTGTCAAGGTTAAGTACATGATATGCGCGAGTATGAGTGCCATAACCCAAAAACACACCGTCAGAAGAACGAGACTCAAATTTGTCCAGGTTGCCTTTCTTAAGTATAAAACAGTGGCAACCAAAGACTCTAAAATAACTCACCTTGGGCAGTTTTCCAAAACGCAACTCATAAGAAGTCTTTTTTAAGAAAGCTCGGAGAAAAATGCGATTGGAAATGTAGCATGCAGTGCTCATAGCTTCGGCCCAATATCGCCTAGGAGTCCTATGCTCATCGAGCATCGTCCTGGCATCTCTACAAGGGTCCGATTCTTCCTCTCTACAACACCATTTTGTGGCGGTGTGTAGGGGGAAGAAAACTGATGCTCTAAACCCAAAGAGTTACAAAACTTCTCAAAATCCGAATTCTTGAATTCGGAACCGTTATCACTCCTAATAGCCCGCATCAAGTTCAAAGGGAACTCATTCTGAAGACGCAAAATCAGATTGCGAGCAAAGGAGAAAGTCTCGGTCTTCTCAGCTAAAAAGAAGACCCACGAATATCTCGAAAAGTCATCAACAACAACAAGCACATACCACTTTCCCCCAACTGAGCTCACCCGAGCCGGACCAACAAGGTCCATGTGCAAAAGCTCTCCAGGGCGCTTGGTCATGACCTGAGTCACTGGATGGTGCGGAGCGGCAACCATCTTCCCATGTCTACAAGAATGGCAAACAAGATCCTTCTCCATGGATAACTTGGGCAATCCTCGGATTAGGCCAAGTGAACTAAGCCTTGCGAGCAAGTCGAAGCTCAAATGTCCAAGTCTCCTATGCCACTTCCAAAGATCAGAGGAGGAAGGTCCAGCCACAAGACAACAAGAGATGCCAAAAGACTCCGAGAAATTCACACGAAAGACTTTTCCAAAGGGCAAAATCAAACACACAAGATTGCCCTGAGGATCCAAAATACGACTGAGATTTGGTTTAAAATGAATCTCATAGTCATCATCGAAAAGTTGCGAAACAGAAAGAAGGTTAAAATGCAAGTTAGAAACAAGAGCAACATCGCGCAACACAAAGTGCTCATTAACTCGCACCGACCCACGAGACAACACTTTACCTTTGCTATTGTCGCCGAAGGTAATAAACTCCTTTCCGGCGACCGGACTAAGACTGGAGAACCACTTGGTGTTTCCGGTCATGTGCCTCGAACACCCGGAATCCACCAACCAAACGTTCTCCAATCATTTTACCTACATCAATAAAAAGACATAGGGTGAGCATACGGTCCAACACTGGGGTTAGTGAAGTAGGGAGAATACCAGTGTTGGGCCGGCTGCTCAAAAGAACGGTTAGCAGAAAAACCATTCCTAGCATGCCTACGGGAAGAGCGATCACCACGTAGAGGAAAACGTGGTCCGCTAAGGGAGGAGCGTCCATCGCGATACTCAAAACGCGGTGGAGGAAAACGCTCAACTACAAAGCCACCGTCACGGGATCCATAGCCTACAACTGCAGGCTCCCACCGGGCATGACCTCCTCGCGGCCTAGGCCTAGGAACTTGAGGTTTCGGACCTCTAGGCCTAGCAGCAGGCCTCTAAACATTCGGCACATGTACATCATGGAAAGGATGGTACATGTCCGTGTTGTTCATCTCCTTTGCACGGCGCGCCTCTCTCTTGCGCCGAAAGCAAAACTCACTCAAGTGTCCATCTCTCCCACAGTGCTCACAATGGTACCTCACCACTCTCAAAGGGGGTTGTTGGTACTCACGGTAGTGGGTGTGGATCACTTTGCCCTTCTGTGGCATAAGCTCCTCCTGGATAGGTGGCATCGTCTCAAGCTTGTTCTTTAAGTGGTTGGGCTTGGGATGCCATGTCTGTTTCTTGGGTGGAGCTCTCGGAGGTTCAACGAACACACCATCCTTGGTGTTGGGCTTGAGAGGCTCTTTGGGTGGAATCTTTGTAAGCTTGGGAGTAGTGGTGGAGTTGGGTTTCTCACATGGGTTCAGACCACTCGACTCTCCAATCTTGCCAAAAGATGACACATCAACACCCTGAGCGAAACCTACCCCAGGACCTCCGGCTCACCACTAGACACCCATGACAAGATGGTCCGAAGGTATGTGTTTTCCTCCTCGGTTTGCATCTTGTCATGCTTCACATTGGCTATCTCCATCTCCAAGCCCTCACACAACACGCACCTAGTCACACAAGTGCTACCCGAGCTGGCCTTCTCAAGAGACACAATCTTGGCATTCTTCTCTGCGAACTCGATTTGCAAGCCCGCACAGGACTTGCACGCACCCAACAACAAGGATCTAGCCTTCAGCTCATCCACCTCTCCTACCTGAAGGACCGAAAATGCTAAAGCAAGGCGACCAGAGGGGGGGGGGGTGAATGGGAGCCTAAAATTTCTTCTCAGAAATTACGGCCTCTGTCCCAACAAAATCAACCCCAAGAGCAAAGCCGACACACGTGATGTCCACGACCCAAGAGAATGGGTGGATGTTCCCTAGGAACACAGCGGGACACCACAAAAGCTCCCTCTTCCAAATCCACGCAAGTCAACTAGTGACAGGATGAGTTTGGGTAACCTCAACCTCCCCCGAGCAACGCGAGGGGGATTCAGGCTTTTTCGCAAAGCGGGAAGCCCTGTTTCTGTAGAGCACAGAGTCGGGAATCCAACGCAAAAAGCGGATCTCAAATCGGAACTCGAACGCAAAAGATACGGACGAAAACGCGTTCTGTCAGCACTGACCGGACTCTGAGGTGTGTCCGGTCAGGAACGATCCGACACGTCCGGTCAACAGAAACCCGATTCGGGAGCTCTCTATGTTGGACCGGACTCTGCGTGGAGGTGCGTCCGGTCACACCTCAAGCGTCCGGTCACGAGAAAACAAGCACAATGAACAGTGTGCTCGATGCGTCCGGTCACACAGTCATAGAGCGTCCGGTCAGTTCGCATAGCCTGTTTCGCTCGGCCTTTCAACGATCGGACGCACGGGATAGAGTCCGGTCGATACGAGGCGTGCGTCTGGTCACCTCGCGCTAACTGGACAACGCAGGTGTTCAACGACCGGACTCTGGCTCGGTGCGTCCGGTCGCTATGAGGCAGCGTCCGGTCACCCCGACCAGTCCCCTGTTTGTCCACCGAATCGACCCGATCTCCCTCAAATCAAAAGCACTAAGGCTCAAATTTCGTGTGAGGGGTCACAAGGATGTTAGTGAGCTACTCCTAAGAGATCATGGCTCGAACCTAACTCCAAATCGGTGAATCGAAGAAAACGGTGAGGAACGAGCAAGAACTCGATCCCAAAACTAAATCCGCCCGATCTGTGAGTTCGTGAGGTATTTGAGAAATTCCTTCGGTAGAAAGAAGACTCTCACAAAGCTACACAAGATGGTTCAAACGGATTTGCGAATCTTCCCTCGAAACAAGAATCCTCTTGAAGAACGAAAGAGGGGAAAACGTGCAAACGCGAAGAACAAAATCGCAAGACAAATTAAAGCACGAATTTGATCCTTGGATTCAGCAAGATGGATGATTGATTAAGCACTCGGTGTCGGGCTACAAGCCAATCCTAGCAACACAAAGCTTGGATGGCAAAAAGCTCAAGAACAAGAGCCAACTCTCCCTAACCCTAGCCTTCTCTCACAGGAACAAAGTGAGAGAGACACCGTCCAAGAATTCCAGGGATTCAGCTGCCCTAGAAGCCCCCCTCATATATATAGGCGCATGTCCGAAGACCAAAACGCCCTTACATTAAGCACTCAACCCAAATACCCCCCCAGGGGTAAAACCGTCCAGACTTGACAGTTTTGATCCGACGGCCACGCCCGCACATCCGGTAGCTTCGCCTCGACGCGACCTCCCTGATGCCGCCACGTGCTGTCACGTCGACCACCGCGCCTTCCTCGTGGATAGCTACGCCGCCGCGCCAGCCTCTCCACGCCGCCACGCGTCGACCGTCCTTTCGGACCACCCCCGGTTTTGAGGCCCAAACCGGTAAACCCGCCAGCCCAGGTTTTGAGGCCAAACCTGGCAAACCGTCCACCCCGAGTTTTGAGGCCCAAACTCGGAAACCGACCACCCCAGGTTTTGAGGCCCAAACCTGGAAACCGTCGATGGTAGCTTTTTGAGGCTCAGCTACCGAACCCGCACCGTAGACGGGATGTGGTTCGCACACCCCGACCACCGGCACCGATGCCGATGCATGTCCAGCCTCCACGCCGGGCACAACGCCTTCGCCATCGTCCTTGACTTGGCCGACGGCACTTGCGCCGCACGCAAGCCCGTGTCCGACCTCCGCGAAGTGGCACGACGCCACGTCTTCCTCCCGACTCGGCCGATGCATCGCACATCCCCATGTGCTCTCGCTCGCCAATGCCACGTGCCAGCTACCACAGCTGGTCCTCTGGCCTCTGGTCCGTCAGTCCAAGCCTCACGTCCGCCCTTCACCGCTCTGGGTACATCGACATGGCACGTCCGCCGCACGACACGCCCATCCTTCACCGCTCCTGGTCCGTCGGCACGGCACGTCTCTACTTGACCTTCACCTCGCCATTGACCACTGTATCCAAGCTCCACACCTGCACATCAACACAGCCAAGAGACACATGTCGCACACGCACACCAACACAGAAACACCACACAACTCAACGCCACCGGTTAGTCATACACATTAAGCGCATAGCTAGATATAGACTCAACCGGGTAAAAGCCTCAAACCTTCCTCATCAAAGTCAATCATTCATCATATATGTTCTCAATCTCCCCCTTGATGAATGCATTGACTAACAATAAAACCAAAAAGGAAGGGTTTGAAGGCAAGCCTCATTCAAGTGCCCAAAAGCCAAGCAATAGCAAACACAAGGCTACTTGAGATGAGGAAGGATCATGAAAACTCAAATAAAAGCTCTCGGTCCCGAAAGAAACGGGAAAAGCGGGCAAAGCCTCCACACAACCGAAGAGTCAAGATAAAACAAGAGTTTCATGAAATGCCAAAAAGGTACTCAAAAACCAATCTCATATAAATTGTCAAACAATCATCACAAAAGAAACCAAGGTACTTATCCACTTGGGTCGAAATTTCTCCCCTTTTTCTTTCTCTTTCTCTTTCTCCCCCTTGATGATTGAATTGACAAAAAACTAGGCACAAGAGATGGTTTGAGATACGAAAACCGAAAACTTGGTCCCCAAAGACATGGGCAATGGCTCAACGCAACCAAACAAAGGATCGGAGCAATAACTCATCAAAGAGAAGAACTCGATCACACAGAGCAAAAGACTTGGTTCCCAAAGACATGCCCTCAAGAAAAGGCAGAAAAAGGGCTCAACACCACTAGCTCAAGGCTCGATACCAATTGAGGCTGAAACAATGCATCAGAATGCAACAAATCACAATCAGCCAAGAATTGGTGAAAACAGCTAGCTCCTCAAGACAGAGGCACATAGGCTCGACGCAACTAGCTGAAGGGTCCATACCAATCGAAAAAAATACCAAGCAAAAAACTACTAGTCACTCAGGATAGAGGCAAAACGGCTCAACACGACTAGCAGGCTCGATACTGACTGAGAAAGACCACAAGAGAAGCTCAACACTAAATGGAGCATAAACACTCGGAGCACGCGGAGAAGCAGCAAGACAAAAGCGACTCCCCCTGAAAGCAAGCCTATACACAAAAGCTATGCAACAAAGCTCATGACACCAATTGCATTCCATACCAAAAGATGGATACCAATTGAGACACATAAAAGAGCTATACCGAGTGAAGAAGAACATAAAAGAGCTAAACTCCCCCTTGCTCAAAGCTCTCCCCAAAATGCATGACTCTCCCCTTTGTGCCAACACTCAAGCTCCCCCTTGCAAACAGCTTCTCCCCCTTGACAAAAGGGAACATGCTGAGGGGTTTTGAAATTTCAATACAAAGTTGACACAAACAAAAGACAAGACATTAACCAAAAGCATATGGGGGCAATGAAAAGCACTAAAAGTGACCACAAAGTGTATCGGAGTTGGGGGTATGTACACTAAGCTAAAAATGCACAATATGCACAATGCAACAGCTTCAAGTGTATAGCAATTAGAATGAAAAGATGCTCAAAGGGTGCTGCCCTGAAAGTGTAGCAATCAATACAAATGCTAGCAAAGGCTCAAACTGATCAAATGAATATGAAATATGAACAATTAGGCATATGAGCAGTTCTAAGCCATTCGAAAAGGTGTTCACCACTAAAATAGCACTTAGCATGAATAGACAGGAAATCGAGCAATGCTAACTCAAGTATAAAAGGTGAACTACCCCTAGCAAAGTTCAATCATCATGCAAAAGAATGAAGCATAAACTTGTGTTATTTTTCAAATTTTATCGGAATTTGCAGCGGTATTAACACAAGTTCAAATTAAAAGCATGTGATTGCGAGAGGTTGAAAGCATGGTCATTGCCTAACTTTTCAACCGGGCTAAGCCTATGCAAGAAAAGCAATTAGAAGCTTAAAACACCGGTTTTGGTCTTACACTACACGGCTCAAGTTTAACTCAAATGTGCAATGAGAAACAGTCTCGATACCGTGAGGTGCTGACACATGCAATCCCATCTCGATCTTTTCATTTCACTTAGACTTGGATCAAATTTTAAGCATAGGGTAAATATGAACAATCCAAGCAAGTGAATGACTCAGTGCAAGAGACATAGCAACCTAGCATACAAAAGATAGCACAAGTGATCTCAACACATCCTACCCATGCTAGTTGCCACTCTCAATGGTGAACAAATTAAAAGTTTCATAGTTGATTAGTCAAGTTCACTATTTGCAAAAATAGCTTAGCTCATAACATGTATCAAGTGATCAAAAAGAGCCTAAGCTACAAGCATCATCATGAATAAACAAGGCATACCAAAAAGAGCATAATCTCATTCTCATTGCTCTAAACATGAAGCTCTAAAATGCACTAGTGTACATGATGAAATGCATGCAAAAGCTAGTCTATCAAGGACAAAGCAAAACTAGCCTAAAAAGGAAAACCCAAAGCAAAAGGGTATCGGAGAAGTCCAACTAAGATACAACAAGCAAAATGCTTCCCCAACTAAAAGGGAAACACACACCAGACTCACAAGAGAAGAGCCAAGAAACGCTCAAGCGACAGCCTGCAAAATCCACATCGAAAAGACCACACAGCAGAAAGAGGTCGAAGAAGGAGTGTACCAAAAACCGAACTTAGAGGTGTGTCGGAGGTACCTCATGAAGCGCATGACCGCCTGCTGGTGTGATGCCCAAGGGGACGCCTGAATCTGCTGAACTCCGGGGCACCTGCCTCGCCGAAGTCGTCTCCCCCTCGCCTGATGCTGTCGCTCCCACAGGTGCAGCTAGTGCTCATAGGAGAGCTGCTCGAACGGAACCCCAAGTCGTGGAAGAAGTGGGATCGGGTCCGTGAGCTGAAATGCCCTCTCCAAGCTCCTGTTCTCCTGCACACTCAAAAGTAGAAGAGAACACAAGGCATCGTCTCGTCTAGTGTGACCTCAAGGTCTCCACGAAAACGGTTAGTCCCATAATAAGCATAAGGTGAACACTCAACAAAAGAGGCCTACCTATGAATGATACCGCAAGGAGAACTGAACTCATACTAGTTAAGACTACCATGCAACAGGATAAAGCACTATGGAGCAAAATGCAACCTAGAGACATGATCAACCCAAACACAGCCTAAACCTCAACACGTGCTACAATGCAAGATACTGATAGCAATAGACCCAAAAGCATGTAACATGATAAAATTGTGGAAAGGCTAATGCTCAAACTAATCATATCAACAGGGCACATGTAGCTAACTAAAACTAGCACCTGAAAAGTGATACCTAATGAACATCATACCTCTACAAGTAAAGCTTATGGAGAAGTATCGTAAAGCATGACATAATGTTCATGAGGATCACCAACTAGCATGAAAAGTGGAATAGCCACAAAAGCTGTACACAAAGCTAGCATGATATGACATACAAGAGATAGCACATGCTAGACTAAACAAAACATGACAAAAGAAAAATGTACATGTAGGGACTATACAAGTGAGCACATGAAAAACCATCTCATACCACAAGACATAAAACATGGATGTACAGGGTATGAGTGTATAAGAAAGCTCACCAGATAACAAAAGCCTCTTTGGAGGCAAATCTAAGCGGGATGCGGTGAACCATCAAAACTTGATCACATCTAAAAGACCAAGTTCCATTCGGCGCATGTTCTCCACCCCGCGTCGTCATATCTACACACAAGAGGACAAAGTAACTCGAGCCTTGGATCCCGAAGGGTTAAGCATGTACTTGGGAATCCAGGACTTGGTCACTAATCTCAACTTATTCTGTGGGTTAGCATGATGCAAATGTTGGTTCAAATGCAATTGTGAAACACCCTTGGAAGCATTCCTCAAAAGAACAACTCGAGGAGAAGAACGAGTCGTCCCACGGGAAAAGAGGCAAACATCTTCCAAGATTTTTGTAGAAGAACCAATAGAAGCATCATGAAAAGCATGACGTGGACCACGGAAAGAAGTACTAGAAGCATGTCCACGACCATGACCTATCCCACTAGAAAAGGAGTCATAAAACCCATCAACAAAGAGGGGCTTCTTACTAGGAGCACAAGTGTTCATGCCATGAGAAGGGCTATGAATAACCATCTTCCTAGAAGAGCGAGCTTGGCGCAAACGTTTTGCACGCCGATAGCAAAAGCTTTCTTGATGCCCATCTTTCTCACAAAAAGAGCAATGGTACAAAGGCCTACTGGAAGGCACACCATTCTCCGACAAGTGAGAAGTCCCTTGGGACTTAGAACAAGAAGCATCAACGTTCAACTTGGTGCCAACACTAGGAGCACACATGCCATGGGAAAGGCTACGCGGCTTCCTAAAAGCCTTAGCTCGAATACGTCGCTCGTGTTTGACACGGCGAAAACAAAAATCGAGCGAATGTCCATCCTTCTTGCAAAAGGTGCAATGGTAAACCGGATTGGGAGCACGAGTCCCAAAAATATGAGCAGCACCCTTGTCAAGAGAAGTCCCTTGGACATCACCCGAAGAAACAACAAGGTTGGGAGTAGCTATGAAAGAGCTATCCAAAACCTTGGCACAAGTGCTATCGTCAAAAGACTCACGCGCAACATAAGAACTCAACTCCGGTTGAAAAGATGCAGACTTGGAAACATCAACATCGGAGTTGCAAGAAATGCGTGACTCAAAAGACTTAGCACAAAGGCTCTTGCACCTTTTGGCTAAAACCTCATTCTCAAACATGAGGCGATCACAAGTACCACAAGGAGTGTTTTTCAGATTTTCCATCTCCTCTTTTATGCACTCGGCATATGTGGTACGCAAGAGCTCAACTTCCCTCTCAAGGTTGGCACTCATATCATTGTGCTCAACCAACTTAGCGCTCATATCATCGCGCATTTGCTTCAAAACCAAAACTTCTTTTTCTAAATCCATGCATGATGTGCAAATGAAATTGGTGGAAGAAACATCACCATTCACATCAAGCAAAGAATCATGATTAGCACAAGAAGTATGGCAAGCATCTTTATTCAAAGAGCACAAGCTACAAGGCCTAGCATTTATCTCAATAATTTCAGCCCTAGCATGCTCAAGTTCATCTACACATGTGGTGTGAGTCAATTTTAAATTATTAATTTCAGCAAGCAAAGACTCACAAGAATCACATGGTAAATAAGCTTTTGACCTAAGCAAGGCTATTTCAGATTTAGCATAAACAAGTTCCTTGCGCAAGTCAAAGCAAACAAGACATGGTATGGAAGCATTTGATTTCAATATTTCATTTTCAGATTCTAAGCTAGCAAGTGAAAAGCATAGCTCATTATTCTTCCTAACCATGTCACTACAAGAGGTGCAAGGTAAAGATGCACTAGACTTCCAATGAAAAAGGCCACATTTTAACCTAGCAATGGAGCATTTCAATTTCTTGATCACTCTATGCAAGGTATCACAAAGCTCATCATATCTCAGGTTATCATCACAACAAGCTTCAAATCGTTGGGACAAAATCCCAAGACTAGCGAGAAGTGTACCTTTCTTGGCCTTGCCAAGTTCACGTATACGATCCTCCGTTGAATGCTCATCATCACCTAGGAAGTCCAGCAAAGCTTCCACCTCACGTTCCTCCTCAAGAGCCGCACTCCTCCTTCTTGCCAAAGTGTCGTCCTCAATCGCATGTCCAAGACTCAATCCTAAGGACAAAGACACATTGGAAGAAGAACTTGGTGCCATTTCCAAAAGCACCGTTAGTGTTAGCCAAAACACAAGCTCAACACCTCGACAAGAAAAGTCGGAAACAAAACCGCTCTCAAAAGGTCGCCTTCGCGGATCCGGAACTGGTTAAGGTAGAGAGATCCTTAACTGGCTCCGATACCAATTGAAGGACCAAAAATGCTAAAGCAAGGCGACCAGAGGGGGGGGGGGGGGTGAATGGGAGCCTAAAATTTCTTCTCAGAAATTACGACCTCTGTCCCAACAAAATCAACCCCAAGAGCAAAGACGACACACGTGATGTCCACGACCCAAGAGAATGGGTGGATGTTCCCTAGGAACACAGCGGGACACCACAAAAGCTCCCTCTTCCAAATCCACGCAAGTCAACTAGTGACAGGATGGAGTTTGGGTAACCTCAACCTCCCCCGAGCAACGCGAGGGGTATTCAGGCTGTTTCGCAAAGCGGGAAGCTCGGTTTCTGTAGAGCATAGAGTCGGGAATCCAACGCAAAAAGCGGATCTCAAATCGGAGCTCGAACGCAAAAGATACGGACGAAAACGCGTTCTGTCAGCACTGACCGGACTCTGAGGTGCGTCCGGTCAGGAACGATCGGACGCGTCCGGTCAACAGAAACCCGATTCGGGAGCTCTCTGTGTTGGACCGGACTCTGCGTGGAGGTGCGTCCGGTCACACCTCAAGCGTCCGGTCACGAGAAAACAGGCACAATGAACAGTGTGCTCGATGCGTCCGGTCACACAGTCATAGAGCGTCCGGTCAGTTCGCCGAGCCTGTTTCGCTCGGCCTTTCAATGATCGGACGCACGGGATAGCGTCCGGTCGATACGAGGCGTGCGTCCGGTCACCTCGCGCTAACTGGACAGCGCAGGTGTTCGACGACCGGACTCTGGCTCGGTGCGTCCGGTGGCTATGAGGCAGCGTCCGGTCACCCCGACCAGTCCCCTGTTCGTCCACCGAATCGACCCGATCTCCCTCAAATCAAAAGCACTAAGGCTCAAATTTCGTGTGAGGGGTCACAAGGATGTTAGTGAGCTACTCCTAAGAGATCATGGCTCGAACCTAACTCCAAATCGTTGAATCGAAGAAAACGGTGAGGAACGGGCAAGAACTCGATCCCAAAACTAAATCCGCCCGATCTGTGAGTTCGTGAGGTATTAGAGAAATTCCTTCGGTAGAAAGAAGACTCTCACAAAGCTACACAAGATGGTTCAAATGGATTTGCGAATCTTCCCTCGAAACAAGAATCCTCGTGAAGAACGAAAGAGGGGAAAATGTGCAAACGCGAAGAACAAAATCGCAAGACAAATTAAAGCACGAATTTGATCCTTGGATTCAGCAAGATGGATGATTGATTAAGCATTCGGTGTCAGGCTACAAGCCAATCCTAGCAACACAAAGCTTGGATGGCAAAAAGCTCAAGAACAAGAGCCAACTCTCCCTAACCCTAGCCTTCTCTCACAGGAACAAAGTGAGAGAGACACCGTCCAAGAATTCCAGGGATTCAGCTGCCCTAGCAGCCCCCCTCATATATATAGGCGCACGTCCGAAGACCAAAACGCCCTTACATTAAGCACTCAACCCAAATACCCCCCAGGGGTAAAACCGTCCAGACTTGACAGTTTCGATCCGACGGCCATGCCCGCACATCCGGTAGCTTCGCCTTGACGCGACCTCCCTGATGCCGCCACGTGCTGTCACGTCGACCACCGCGCCTTCCTCATGGATAGCTACGCCGCTGCGCCAGCCTCTCCATGCCGCCACGCGTCGACCGTCCTTTCGGACCACCCCCGGTTTTGAGGCCCAAACCGGTAAACCCGCCAGCCCAGGTTTTGAGGCCCAAACCTGGCAAACCGTCCACCCCGAGTTTTGAGGCCCAAACTCGGAAACCGGCCACCCCAGGTTTTGAGGCTCAAACCTGGAAACCGTCGATGGTAGCTTTTTGAGGCTCAGCTACCGAACCCGCACCGTAGACGGGATGTGGTTCGCACACCCCGACCACCGGCACCGATGCCGATGCATGTCCAGCCTCCACGTCGAGCACAACGCCTTCACCATACTCCTTGACTTGGCCGACGACACTTGTGCCGCACGCAAGCCCGTGTCCGACCTCCGCCAAGTGGCACGACGCCACGTCTTCCTCCTGACTCGGCCGATGCATCGCACATCCCCATGTGCTCTCGCTCGCCAATGCCACGTGCCAGCTACCACAGCTGGTCCTCTGGCCCTCTGGTCCGTCAGTCCAAGCCTCACGTCCGCCCTTCACCGCTCTGGGTACATCGGCATGGCACGTCCGCCGCACGGCATGCCCATCCTTCACCGCTCCCGGTCCGTCGGCACGACACATCTCTACTTGACCTTCACCTCGCCATTGACCACTGTATCCAAGCTCCACACCTGCACATCAACACAACCAAGAGACACATGTCGCACATGCACACCAACACAGAAACACCACACAACTCAACGCCACCGGTTAGTCATACACATTAAGCGCATAGCTAGATATAGACTCAACTGGGTAAAAGCCTCAAACCTTCCTCATCAAAGTCAATCATTCATCATATATGTTCTCACTACCAACGCCACATACTTACCTCTCAAAGTGAGAAGGTCAGTCATGTGCGTGGTGCACATCTCGCACTCACCCTCCTCAGAAACAACCACGGTGGACTTGGCAAACTCAAGTTCCTTCACTGTATCCTCCCACTTCTGCCTAAACTCCTTGCGCTCTCTAGCGGCATGCCTAAGCATCTTCTCTTGACTAAGGAGAGCGGCAGTAAGTTTCTCAACCTCACCAGAAAGCTCATCAGGGGTCAGAGATACCTGGGAGGTGTCGTCGTCGTTCCGAGGGGTCTCCTCCAGCTCGCCGTCGACCTCCTTGCCGAGGGCCATGGTGCAGAAGCCCTCGTCGTCGGCGAAGAAGCAGAGGCTGTTGAGCTTGTCCTCGATCTTCTTCTTCTTCTCGGACTCGTCGTCGCTTGAGGAAGCGGAGTCGTCATCCGATTCATCGACGTCGCTGAGCATGGCGAAGAACGCACGCTGCTCAGCCTGGGCCTTCTCCAAGTACTTGGTCTTGATGTACTCCTTGTTGAAGCCACCCTTCCACTTGTGCTTCGCGGGGACGTACTTCTCCTTGCGCTTGCTGGAGTCGTACTTGTTGTAACAACCCGGGTTTTTGACTAACCAAAAATAGGAGCTTTTTAAAAATTTTCCTGCAATGTGTGGAGCATGTAGCCATTAGGTCAACGTGGAGTCGACTCATTATGAAACGTTGCATGCATATAGCCTTGCGTGTAGGAGTTTGCCCAAGTTATCGTCTGTTTAGGGTTTGAGTCGAGTCATAGTCGGAGTGCACAAATCCATAGTGATCTCCTCTCCTCCTTTTTGGGACTTTTCTCGATCTCTCTTGTATTCCCTCAAAAGATCTTCGGGTCATATTAATTCATGACTCGGGGAAAATCCTTTCCCTTTTTCTCCCCTCTTTTCCAATTTAGAATCAAGTCCAATTCCTTTCAAACCCATGTTCACAAGTCTACTCCAAACCTCATGTTCAACCACACCCAAATTATCCTTATGATTCAACCCCCCCGATGTCTACCAGAACTCTTTCGAACCACTGATTCTGATTCCACTCAACTTCTCCTTCAAACTTTCCCGACCTCTTTTGCTCCCAACTCCAAAACCCTCGAGTCAATAATATTCCATGAAAGGGAAAAACCGTTTCCTCTCATAGCCCATTTGGATCCTTCCAAACCTCCTTTTTGAATCTACTCCAATCCTTTTCAATCCCCTATACATGAACCCACTCCAAATCTCCTGTCTGAACCCTTTTCCAAGTTCCTGTTGGAACCCGTCTCAACCCGCTTCAAAAACTATTTCAGTTCCTTTTCAAACCCGTAACCTTGGATCCATTTAAATTCCATTTGAACCCCTTCCAAACAACTAGCAAAATGGGAAAAACCATTTCCCCTGATCTTGGGCTCAAACTCCCGCAGGCCCAGTACTCCACCTTCATCCTCTCTCAGCCGAGTGGGCCTCCGCCCAACCTGCTTCCCTCCCTCCTTCCCACTCTCCCCGCACACCTCTCCCACTCCCACACCACCACCAGCCCAAGTCCCCGCAGGCCTGCGCGCGCGCACAGACCCAAGGCCGCGACCCGCCTGTCCCCAGCCGGCACCCCTCTCCCCTCCCCTGGCTGCCTACGCGCTTGAGGCCCAGGAGGCCCAGCTGCGTGTCCCCCGCGAACCCTAGGGAGCGCCCGCTCCCTGGGAGGAAGCCGCCGCCGCCGCACCAACTTGGGAGGCTAGCGCGCACCTCACCTCGCCCTGGCACGGACGCCGATGCTCGCCACGCGTCCGAGGGTACGGACGCCGAGGCATCTCACCGTCCGCGCCACCCGAACCCTAGCTGGCGCCCCTATATAAACTCCACCGCCGCCGCTCTCTTCTCTTCCTTCCCGACAGCGCCGCCACCACTCCGTCCCTTCTGCTCTGCCTCGCGTTACCGCAGCGCCGGCCAAGAGCCGCAGCCCGCCCCGCGGGCCTCTTTGCAGTCGGCCGTGCACGCGCCGCCACCGGCTGTGATCCCGACACCGGCCTCTTCTTCCTCGCCGTGCTCCTCCTCAATGTCGTGGCCGCGACGCCGCACCCCGGGAGCCTCGTCCGAGCGCCTCCACGCGCTTGCCGTGGTCGCGCCGCGTCACGCCGGTCGCCGTTGCGTCGTGGCCATGCCGCGTCACGACTGCTAGCTCTCGTGGCCGCGTCGGCCGCGCCCACAGCGGCGGACTCCATGACGCCGAGCTGCCACTACGGTGCCACTGTTCCGTCGCTGAAAGACCGCCAAGCCTGCCCACATCCAGCCAGTAGGAGCAGCAGCTTGCCACCGGCGCACCGCAGCAGCAGCTGGCTGGCCGGAACCTTCCCCCGGCTGGCCCCCAATGAACCCACTGCCTCCACCGGTCCTCGGAATGTCAAAGACCCGAGCTCCTCTGCACCACCGGTGAGCCTCCATCGCCCAAGCTTCTACATTTCTCCTTGTCGATGAGCTCCCGCACCAAAAACCATGTCTTTTTCATCCTCGTCGATCATATGCCTGAGACCCGGCCTTCGTGCCATTGTATACACCACTGCAGGAAAGCCATCAGGCTTGTGACGCCTCTGCCGAAGCTCCGTTACCCCAGGGCCACCTTCCGGATGCTTGTTGCCTAGCTCCGCGCGCTGCCGTTGGGCCGAGGCCATGTTCGACCAAGGCGCGCCCTGCTGATCGGTTGACCGCACGCAGCGGTCCGGTCGATGGCGTGTTGTCGTTCGGCCAAGGATATGCTCGCTGCCACGATATCGCTTCGCTGAAGCTCGGCCATTTCGCCGCCCAAGGTCGAACCTTTGGAAACCCCCGTCGACGCCGCCCTCGACGTCGACACAACTCTCATTTATTATTTCATCATCTTCATACCTTGTCATTCACACTTTATCATATGATCTATACTTGCCTGTGTCGAGCCTTCGCGCCGGTCTATTTCTCTATCGCTATGGATATGTGCTACTCTTTTGCGTTGGTCGTATAGGTGGTCGTGTGTTTGTTGTCGGTGGTTGACCGTGCCTTCCAGCTGGTCCTTGTCTGTTTTGTCTGTGAACCGTGCCTTCGAGTCGGTCGAGGGACCGTCCCTCGCTCAGACGTTACGATCGTGGGTTCATCCCGTCGTGACCGTGACGTCGAGCGTAACTCATCCCTCGTAGTCATCGTTGTTTGGTTGGTTGGCTTCGTAGTGCCACGAGCGTTAGCTCCTGACCCTAGTCCTAAGACGTGGCCACCGAGGGTTCAATATCGAATCCGATATCGATGCGGATGTTACCTGCACACGATAGCCCTCTGTGACCTAGTCTAGTGGGAGGAGGATTGGAAGTCAACGACTGTGGAACGACGAGTGCCAACTTGTTTGGGTGAAGTTCATGGCCGCGAGTTACCTCGCCATGACCATCGGACTCCATCCGTTGTCATGTTTTTGTCCTAGCCACCTCATATGCTTGCACTACCTTGATTGTTGCATTCCTTCGGCTCTCGCGGTGACAACCGCACCGCTACGAGCTGTAGGAATAGTCTTGTGCCAGTTTAGTTGCACGGAGGTTGTGGTGCCCTACGAGTTGGCTTAGGTCGAGCGTCTCTCATTCTTCGACTACCACTCTTGCCATAGCGTGTTGGTTGAGCGAATGCGGAGACCGCTCCTCTCTCTTTTCCATTCTATTTGATCCTCACTGATTCAGTAAAGTGTGGATCGAGTCCGTCTGTTCTAGTCACTCTGATCCCTGTCAAATGCAATGACTGTGGATGGAAGTACCCGTGGAACCAAGTTCCTCGCTTTTAGTCTGTCTCCTTTGCGTGTTGGTCATGTTTATGTAGTAGTCTTGCTTCTTGATCCCATTCCTGTGATTCCCGTCTACTACTATGGCGTGTGGATCAAAGGAATGTGGATCCCCGTCTTTATTTCTCTTTTGCCTCTTCGCACTTGAGCCCTCGTATGCTTGTACCTATTATAGACTGTAGCGCTCCTAGATCCTCGCGGTGACAACCGCATCATTGCGGATTCTAGGAATGTCTAGTGCCATTTAGTGCACACGGGTCGAGGTACCCTATGAGTGGATTAAGTGCTTGTGTTCTCGGTATGTCACTCCCTTCGATGCCCGTCTTTGCCATGACGCGTGCATAGAAGGAAGTGACACTACCCTTGCTTCTCCTTTTCCTTCTTGTTTTGTTCCCTCTTCTTGGTTCTCGTCGAATACAATGGCGTATGGATCGAGCAAGAGAACGGAACTGTTTCCCCTATTCCCTTGATGTCCGCTCTATTCGATCCCGTCCGTAGCCATGACGATGGATCAAAGATTGGACCCTCGTTCTAGTTGGCAAAGCTAAGGTCCATGTCATGATCTTGGTTCCGTGCGAGTCGACTCGATCGACCGTAGGAAAACATTTACACCAAGAACATATCATAGATGTGCTTAGTCGAGTTTCTCCTTCGCCTCTTTGGGCCTGAGGAAAACGAACTCGCTTCGTGAGGGCTAATCCTATTTTTGTGTGATGTTTGCTTAAGTCGGGATCGGGTCTCAACCACTGTACTCGAGCCGTATAGGCCGACTCAGTCAACCCAAGAAGTACGAGCTAGGTTGTGACTCGAGCTTGTGCTTAGAAAGCATCCGCTCCCGCGTTCCTTCGAGCCCAAGGATGGGATGTCCTCCGCGAGGGCTGAGTCCTTTCTCAGTTTAGTGTCCTTCGAGTCTTTTCGAGTCTAGCTATCGCGTTAGTGTTTTGATTTGCCCTTTTGTCTTGTTTGCCGGTCTCGCGAGGTAGTTGCGTCGGGAGCAACGTTGGCCGATCTGGAACCCGCTGGAGGAGACCGAGGACGACACCAGGACCCGAGGAGAACGGCTACAAGGACATCAGAGATCTCGGACTAACAACGTAACAGGTGCCACAGCCCATCCAACCTCGTAGAATCCTATTAGACATGCAATAATGTAGCTGCTAGCGCTTTACTATTTGCAAATGAACTATGATAGGTTGCATGATAGATTGCTTGTGAAGCCTATGCCTTGACGCAACCCTTTCCCCTGCACACCCGCTGTTAGACTAGACACCGCTTACTATATATACTTGCTACTCGCTTCTACTACGCATTATATCTGTGATGTGATGCTTGGTGGATGTTACTTGTGGGTGGCTAAGGCACATGGTGCCGTGATAACGAGATGATGACTTGGGGAGATCTTGGCGTGTGTCTTGGGTGCGTGTGGTGAGGGTTGAGTCGACTGGACAGGATCTACGATGAGTCCGGTGACGAGTCTTGCCGAGGGGATGTGACCTGGGCATTCCCTGGGGAGTACCTGTGGCGGGTACATTGTGATCTTGAGAAGAGGTCCTGGGGAAGAGTGTCTTCGTGGGACGAATCCCCGGGATAGAGGTGCTGTGTCAGCACGGGGGTGATGGAAGCCCCGAGGAGGAGATATCCTGTTCAGTCCTTAGGACTTATTGCGCTGGGCCACCGGCCATAGTACCTTCGTGCGCACCACTTGTTCTTGTATGGGCGGGAACCGTTCCTACCCCCCTGGGCGAAACGATGCCATTACTGCTAGGCTAGAAGGTGATAAGTGTAGGGAGGTAAGGGCTGAAGACCCACACCCTCCTAAGACAACGTGGTGTTTTATTTGGTACGCCAGGATCCACGTCTCACAGTCTCAGCGTTACGGTGGATTTCCACCGGGGTGCCCCTGGGCTGAGTGGTAGGATGGCATCGTTGCGGATTAGGGGGAAGTTCGGAATCAACTTAGACAAGCCGGATCGTCGAGGATAGCTAACCTGTGGTTCCAGGCGTACACGCTCTGCAGAGTCGATCGATCTATACGTATAGCCGTGTCCACGGTCATGGACAACACTATGGTGCTCAGAGTCTCCCAGACTTGGTGAGAGGTGTCCTTTCTTCTTCTCCCCCTGGGTTGATAGGTCCGGCGCTGGCCGTTGAGGCAAGGTACGAGTGGGAGTCGTCCTTGCCGCCTAGAGAGTGCGAGTGTGGTGAGATGTGTGGATGTGTGGATGGGATGGATGGATGGATGGCCGTGTGGCCGGATGTTCGGTCGATGACCGAATGGAAGGCCATGTGGCCGGGTATATGGGATAAAACTTGATGACTATATTTATAAAATATTGATTACCTGCATAGGAAAACTACAACCATAAATAGATTCCTCTTGCTCTACCCTTGCATTCCACATAACACATAGCAAATGCAAGCATATGATGGGAAAGTGTGGCCAGTACAAACCGTACTGAAAATTAATGATAGGTTGGACGACTTCTACCGCGACGATGGTGAAAGCTAGATGGATTAGGAAGTCTCGTTCCTATACACAAGTTTGGACGAGGAGATGAAGACGGAGTCTTCGCCTGCTGCTACAACAACTTTGATGATGCCCGTGAAGGAGGAGCCTTCACTCGTCGACGCTCTACACCGACTCCAGCGTCGATAGGTGTGCGTTACCGATATAGTTTGTACTAGGTGGTGTTTCCCATGTGATGTAATGACTTGTAAATCTGTACTACCGCGTGGTATGAACTATGGTAACAACTGGATGATGATAATGTGATGGTTTGAGACTTTTGGACTATCACATTGCGATGTATCTGCGGATTTCCCTTTGAGGAAATCGTGGGTCGTTTCAGTTGGTATCAAAGCCATACTTGCCTGTAGGACGAGACTTTAGGACCAAACACTAGAATAGAAGCCAAAATTCCTATTTGTTGTTAGAACTATAAGTGCTAACACTTGTTTCCCCCTCTCTACCTTGAGTTCTAAGCTAATTGACCTACACCTTTTGAAAAGTTGACCTATAGGGAATAACCCTCCCCTTATACTGCCTACGCCAGATCGGTAGTTGTGTGAGGCTTGAAGGCTTTGGAGTCGCCTTAAGTCAACACTATGCATATAGGAGTTGTAATGCTGCCTGATTGCCTGGATCTATGATGTTTTGCTTGTGCTTTTATGCTTCTTATTATCTGAGTGTAAGTTATGAAAGTTGTTTTTGCGTGAGACTCTAGGCGTTGGATAACCTTTACAGGCTAAACCCAAGCCGCCCTATAACTAAGTGAGAGACCCCAACTAACTGAGTGGGAAAGGTAAAGCCAATGCATCATGTCCTTCGAAACCATTTCAAACATGTTTTCGGCTTTCCCAACCAAACAAATTTTCAAACTTCTTTCCCTCCTTTCTGGTTGAAAAATATCTCTTCTTTCACAAAAGCTAATCTATTTCAAAGGAAAAACGGTCTAAAAAAAAGTTTCCAAAAGGCTTCTCTTTTCGAAAGAAAACCGATTTAGTTCCCTTCTCAAACTGTTTACCTTCAAAAACTATTTGTGAAACAGTATGAAAACCGTTTTCTTTTAAAAAGTGTTTCAAAACTCGTTTTCAAGGAACCAAGTTTTGTTTTCACCCAGCAAAATGTTTTCAAACCAAAGGTCCTTGGCTCAATTTTGTTTTAAATTGTTTTAATTTCAAACTAAGAGTCAAGTTCCCTTTCCAAAAAAATCAATCCTACTTTCAAAAAAATGCTTTGCAACTGTTTTATCAAGCAAAATCTTTGCGAAAAGGATATTGTTGCAACCGTTTTAAAAAGTATTTGTCAAAACCAAAAAGAGTTTTTCCAAAGATTATTTTAAAAGTTGTTTTGAAAATGATTTCTGAAAACAAAGTTGATTGCAAAATCTTTGTTTTTGAAAAGACATGATTTAAAATCAGTTTCAAAACTAGTTTTGTTTCAAACAAAAGGGAGCAACGCCCCGTTTCAAAAACCTTGGTGTTTTCAAACCGCTTGCTTCAAAAATTTTAAAAATAAATGTGTTTAGTCTTCGAAAACAAAAAGACTTTCAAAAGACTTTTATTGCAAAACCCGAGTCAATTTCAAACATCTTCAAAACCCGACCTGGATTTAAAAAGTTTTACAAAATGTTTCTTTGAAAGGATTTCAAGCTACGTGTTCTCGCTATTTTGAAACATCTTTTAACCAAAAGCTTGTCTCGAAAAGTTTGACAAAATGGTTTGATTTCCAAAAGGCTCAACCGCACTTGAAAAATCTTTCCAAAAAGAGTTTGAAAAACAAAAAGACCTCTTTAAAAGCCTTGGTTTTATAAACTAAAAACTTATTTTGAACCTTTTAAAAAGCTCTTTGTAAAGCTTGTTTCAGTTTCAAAAATTTTGAGTTTCAAAACCAAAATGGGTTGTGACCTATTTTCAAAATGTCCTTGTTTTAATTTCAAAAATTCAAAGGTCGTTACCCTCTTCTCTTTGCAAAAATTGCAAAACAAAGGATTTAAAAATTGTTTTCCACAAAAGAAAACTTTCAAAATGGTTTTCAAAGGTTTTCCCTCCTCTCCCCCTCTAGCTTGGGATATCGAGTTGTTGACGGTAACTTTTGGTTGTGTGTCGTGACTATTACCCACGGTGCCGCGACAAAACTTGGGGCCCCATGTGTGATGCATCCACATGGCTTGCTGCCGGGCGTACGCTGGTATTGAGGTATGTGACCATGACCGCTCCGAGAGATACCTGCATGCCACTGAAATCCTGAGCTTAGCTTTCAAAACCACTTTTAAAAGTGTCCATTTGAAAAAAAATGGTTTTTATATAAAAATAAAAGATGATTTTGAATTTCGAAAATTCTTCTTCAAAAGTCCTATTTTGATTTAAGCAAAACTTTTTAAACCTTAAAGTTTTGTTTTGGAAAAACTTCCAAAAGAAAAGAGGTTTTTTTTAAAGCAAAAGTTGTGTTGGTTTCAAAGATCTTCCTTCCAACGTTCTGTTTTGATTTAGCAAAGTTTTAAACCCAGAGTCTTGTTTTACTAAAACTTTCAAAAGAAAAAGTTTGTGAAAAGTTTTTGAAGAGATTTCTTTCAAATAAAACTCTTTTGCCTTCAAAACCTGTGAGCCTTTTTAATGTTTTGAAAACCTTGCCTTTATTTCAAAATGTTGTTTGAAAAGAAGTTTTCAAAACTCTCAATTGTGCTTTTGTTGAAAAGTTCGACAAAAACTCCCTTCTTTCAAAAAAAATATCAAATCATTTCAAAAGAAAGAGTTTATGAAAATTGATTTTTCAAATGCTTTTCAAAATGTCTTGTGAAAAGATAAAGGTTTTGGTTGCAAAATTCAAAACCGACTTCAAAATTTGATTTTGTTTTGTTTGAAAAAAAATCGTTGCTCAAAAAAAAATAGTTTTTGCAAATGGTACCCGATCTTGTCTTTACAAACTCGGTGCATGAAAATGATTTCAAAATTGCGTTTGAATCTTGTTTTCCAAAACTGTGGTTTACAAAATGCTTTCAAAATGGTGTTGAAATAGTTTCTCAAAACTGAGGTTTGCAAAAATAAAATGCTTTCCAAAGGTTTTCGAACTTGGTTTGCGAAAAGCTTCAAAATTTCCCCTACCCATGTTTTGAACGCCCGCTTTTCCTCGAAAGAGCTTGTTTAGCAAAATCCTATTTATCTCTTTAAGAAAACAACCCCTCTCCTTCAAAATGTCGTATTGTGAACTGTTTTCTTAAAAATGACTTACCAAACATCCTGTTTCAAAAGCTTTTTGCAAAATGCATTAGTGCATATAGGTTGCCCAACGGAAACCATCAACCCTAGGTTAAGCCTACCAGTTCAACCTTCTTGTGACAGAGACCCCTAAATCTCGGGGACGAGATTCCTGTAAGGGGGGTGGTCTGTAACAACCCGGGTTTTTGACTAACCAAAAATACGAGCTTTTTAAAACTTTTCCTGCAATGTGTGGAGCATGTAGCCATTAGGTCAACGTGGAGTCGACTCAGTATGAAACGTTGCATGCATATAGCCTTGCGTGTAGGAGTTTGCCCAAGTTATCGTCTGTTTAGGGTTTGAGTCGAGTCATAGTCGGAGTGCACAAATCCATAGTGATCTCCTCTCCTCCTTTTTGGGACTTTTCTCGATCTCTCTTGTATTCCCTCAAAAGATCTTCGGGTCATATTAATTCATGACTCGGGGAAAATCCTTTCCCTTTTTCTCCCCTCTCTTCCAATTTAGAATCAACTCCAATTCCTTTCAAACCCATGTTCACAAGTCTACTCCAAACCTCTTGTTCAACCACACCCAAATTATCCTTATGATTCAACCCCCCCGATGTCTACCAGAACTCTTTCGAACCACTGATTCTGATTCCACTCAACTTCTCCTTAAAACTTTCCCGACCTCTTTTGCTCCCAACTCCAAAACCCTCGAGTCAATAATATTCCATGAAAGGGAAAAACCGTTTCCTCTCATAGCCCATTTGGATCCTTCCAAACCTCCTTTTTGAATCTACTCCAATCCTTTTCAATCCCCTGTACATGAACCCACTCCAAATCTCCTGTCTAAACCCTTTTCCATGTTCCCTTTGGAACCCGTCTCAACCCGCTTTAAAAACTATTTCAGTTCCTTTTTAAACCCCTAACCTTGGATCTATTTAAATTCCATTTGAACCCCTTCCAAACGACTAGCAAAATGGGAAAAACCATTTCCCCTGATCTTGGGCTCAAACTCCCGCAGGCCCAGTACTCCACCTCCCTCCTCTCTCAGCCGAGTGGGCCTCGGCCCAACCTGCTTCCCTCCCTCCTTCCCACTCTCCCCGCACACCTCTCCCACTCCCACACCACCACCAGCCCAAGTCCCCACAGGCTTGCGCGCGCGCACAGGCCCAAGGCCGCGACCCGCCTGGCCCCAGCCGGCACCCCTCTCCCCTCCCCTGGCTGCCTACGCTCTTGAGGCCCAGGAGGCCCAGCTGCGTGTCCCCCGCGAACCCTAGGGAGCGCCCGCTCCCTGGGAGCAAGCCGCCGCCGCCGCACCAACTTGGGAGGCTAGCGCGCGCCTCACCTTGCCCTGGCACGGACACCGATGCTCGCCACGCGTCCGAGGGTACGGATGCCGAGGCATCTCACCGTCCGCGCCACCCGAACCCTAGCTGGCGCCCTATATAAACTCCACCGCCACCGCTCTCTTCTCTTCCTTCCCGACAGCGCTGCCACCACTCCGTCCCTTCTGCTCTGCATCGCGTTACCGCAGCGCCGGCCAAGAGCCGCAGCCAGCCCCGCGGGCCTCCCTGCAGCCGGCCGTGCACGCGCCGCCACCGGCTGTGATCCCGACACTGGCCTCTTCTTCCTCGCCGTGCTCCTCCTCAACGTCGTGGCCGCGACGCCGCACCCCGGGAGCCTCATCCGAGCGCCTCCACGCGCTTGCCGTGGTCGCGCCGCGTCACGCCGGTCGCCGTTGCGTCATGGCCATGCCGCGTCACGACTGCTAGCTCTCGTGGCCGCGTCGGCCGCGCCCACACCGGCGGACGCCACAATGCCAAGCTACCACTACGGTGCCACTGTTCCGTCGCTGAAAGACCGCCAAGCCTGCCCACATCCAGCCAGCAGGAGCAGCAGCTTGCCACCGGCGCACCGCAGCAG
The DNA here is from genome assembly GCA_009763385.1 of Coix lacryma-jobi var. lacryma-jobi. NCBI lineage: Eukaryota > Viridiplantae > Streptophyta > Magnoliopsida > Poales > Poaceae > Coix > Coix lacryma-jobi. The sequence goes on from CM019826.1 coordinate 44,634,153, forward strand.
CAGCTGGCTGGTCGGAACCTTCCCCCAGCTGGCCCCCAATGAACCCGCTGCCTCCACCGGTCCTCGGAATGTCAAAGACCCGAGCTCCTCTGCACCACCGGTGAGCCTCCATCGCCCAAGCTTCTACATTTCTCCTTGTCGGTGAGCTCCCACACCAAAAACCATGTCTTTTTCATCCTCGTCGATCATATGCCTGAGACCCGGCCTTCGTGCCGTTGTATACACCACTGCAGGAAAGCCATCAGGCTTGTGACGCCTCTGCCGAAGCTCCGTTACCCCAGGGCCACCTCCCGGACGCTTGTTGCCTAGCTCCACGCGCTACCATTGGGCCGAGGCCATGTTCGGCCAAGGCGCGCCCTGCTGATCGGTTGACCACACGCAGCGGTCCGGTCGATGGCGTGTTGTCGTTCGGCCAAGGATATGCTCGCTGCCCCGATATCGCTTCGCTGAAGCTCGGCCATTTGGCCGCCCAAGGTCGAACCTTTGGAAACCCCCATCGCCGCCGCCCTCGACGTCGACACAACTCTCATTTATTATTTCATCATCTTCATACCTTGTCATTCACACTTTATCATATGATCTATACTTGCCTGTGCCGAGCCTTCGCGCCGGTCTATTTCTCTATCGCTATGGATATGTGCTACTCTTTTGCGTTGGTCGTATAGGTGGTCGTGTGTTTGTTGTCGGTGGTTGACCGTGCCTTCCAGCTGGTCCTTGTTTGTTTTGTCTTGAACCGTGCCTTCGAGCCGGTCGAGGGACCGTCCCTCGCTCAGACGTTACGATCGTGGGTTCCTCCCACCGTGACCGTGACGTCGAGCGTAACTCGTCCCTCATAGTCGTCGTTGTTTGGTTGGTTGGCTTCGTAGTGCCACGAGCGTTAGCTCCTGGCCCTAGCCCTAAGATGTGGCCACCGAGGGTTCAATATCGAATCCGATATTGATGCGGATGTTTCCCGCACACGATAGCCCTCTGTGACCTAGTCTAGTGGGAGGAGGATTGGAAGTCAACGACTGTGGAACGACGAGTGCCAACTTGTTTGGGTGAAGTTCATGGCCGCGAGTTACCTCGCCATGACCATCGGACTCCATCCGTTTTGTCGTGTTTTTGTCCTAGCCACCTCATATGCTTGCACTACCTTGATTGTTGCATTCCTTCGACTCTCGCGGTGACAACCGCACCGCTACGAGCTGTAGGAATAGTCTTGTGCCAGTTTAGTTGCACGGAGGTCGTGGTGCCCTACGAGTTGGCTTAGGTCAAGCATCCCTCATTCTTCGACTACCGCTCTTGCTATAACGTGTTGGTTGAGCGACTGCGGAGACTGCTCCTCTCTCTTTTCCTTTCTATTTGATCCTCACTGATTTAGTAAAGTGTGGATCGAGTCCGTATGTTCTAGTCTCTCTGATCCCTGTCAAATGCAATGACTGTGGATCGAAGTACCCGTGGAACCAAGTTCCTCGCTTTTAGTCTATCTCCTTTGTGTGTTGGTCATGTTTATGTAGTAGTCTTGCTTCTTGATCCCATTCCTGTGATTCCCGTCTACTACTATGGCGTGTGGATCAAAGGAATGTGGATCCCCGTCTTTATTTCTCTTTTGCCTCTTCGCACTTGAGCCCTCGTATGCTTGTACCTATTATAGACTGTAGCGCTCCTAGATCCTCGCGGTGACAACCGCATCGCTGCGGATTCTAGGAACGTCTAGTGCCATTTAGTGCACACGGGTCGAGGTACCCTATGAGTGGATTAAGTGCTCGTGTTCTTGGTATGTCACTCCCTTCGATGCCCATCTTTGCCATGACGCATGCATAGAAGGAAGTGACACTACCCTTGCTTCTCCTTTTCCTTCTTGTTTTGTTCCCTCTTCTTGGTTCTCGTCGAATACAATGGCGTATGGATCGAGCAAGAGAACGGAATTGTTTCCCCTATTCCCTTGATGTCCACTCTATTTGATCCCGTCCGTAGCCATGACGATGGATCAAAGATCGGACCCTCGTTCTAGTTGGCAAAGCTAAGGTCCATGTCATGATCTTGGTTCCGTGCGAGTCGACTCGATCGACCGTAGGAAAACATTTACACCAAGAACATGTCATAGATGTGCTTAGTCGAGTTTCTCCTTCGCCTCTTTGGGCCTGAGGAAAACGAACTCGCTTCGTGAGGGCTAATCCTATTTTTGTGTGATGTTTGCTTAAGTCGGGATCGGGTCTCAACCATTCTACTCGAGCCGTACAGGCCGACTCAGTCAACCCAGGAAGTACGAGCTAGGTTGTGACTCGAGCTTGTGCTTAGCAAGCATCCGCTCCCGCGTTCCTTCGAGCCCAAGGATCGGATGTCCTCCGCGAGGGCTGAGTCCTTTCTCAGTTTAGTGTCCTTCGAGTCTTTTCGAGTCTAGCTGTTGCGTCAGTGTTTTGATTTGCCCTTTTGTCTTGTTTGCCGGTCTCGCGAGGTAGTTGCGTCGGGAGCAACGTTGGCCGATCTGGAACCCGCTGGAGGAGACCGAGGACGACACCAGGACCCGAGGAGAACGGCTACAAGGACATCAGAGATCTTGGACTAACAACGTAACAGGTGCCACAGCCCATCCAACCTCATAGAATCCTATTAGACATGCAATAATGTTGCTGCTAGCGCTTTACTATTTGCAAATGAACTATGATAGGTTGCATGATAGATTGCTTGTGAAGCCTATGCCTTGACGCAACCCTTTCCCCTGCACACCCGCTGTTAGGCTAGACACCACTTACTATATATACTTGCTACTCGCTTCTACTACGCATTATATCTGTGATGTGATGCTTGGTGGATGTTACTTGTGGGTGGCTAAGGCACGTGGTGCCGTGATAACGGGATGATGACTTGGGGAGATCTTGGCGTGTGTCTTGGGTGCGTGTGGTGAGGGTTGAGTCGACTGGACAGGATCTACGACCAGTCCGGTGATGAGTCTTGCCGAGGGGATGTGACCTGGGCATTCCCTAGGGAGTACCTGTGGCGGGTACATTGTGATCTTGAGAAGAGGTCCTGGGGAGGAGTGTCTTCGTTGGACGAATCCCCGGGATAGAGGTGCTGTGTCAGCACGGGGGTGATGGAAGCCCCGAGGAGGAGATATCCTGTTCAGTCCTTAGGACTTATTGCGCTGGGCCACCGGCCATAGTACCTTCGTGCGCACCACTTGTTCTTGTATGGGCGGGAACCGTTCCTACCCCCCTGGGCGAAACGATGCCATTACTGCTAGGCTGGAAGGTGATAAGTGTAGGGACGTAAGGGCTGAAGACCCACACCCTCCTAAGACAACGTGGTGTTTTATTTGGTACGCCAGGATCCACGTCTCACAGTCTCAGCGTTACGGTGGATTTCCACCGGGGTGCCCTAGGGCTGAGTGGTAGGATGGCATCGTTGCGGATTAGGGGGAAGTTCGGAATCAGCTTAGACAAGCTGGATCGTCGAGGATAGCTAACCTATGGTTCCAGGCGTACACGCTCTGCAGAGTCGATCGATCTATACGTATAGCCGTGTCCACGGTCATGGAGAACACTATGGTGCTCAGAGTCTCCCAGACTTAGTGAGAGGTGTCCTTTCTTCTTCTCCCCCTGGGTTGATAGGTCCGGCGCTGGCCGTTGAGGCAAGGTACGAGTGGGAGTCGTCCTTGCCGCCTAGAGAGTGCGAGTGTGGTGAGATGTGTGGATGTGTGGATGGGATGGATGGATGGATGGCCGTGTGGCCGGATGTTCGGTCGATGACTGAATGGAAGGCCATGTGGCCAGGTATATGGGATAAAACTTGATGACTATATTTATAAAATATTGATTACCTGCATAGGAAAACTACAACCATAAATAGATTCCTCTTGCTCTACCCTTGCATTCCACATACCACATAGCAAATGCAAGCATATGATGGGAAAGTGTGGCCAGTACAAACCGTACTGAAAATTAACGACAGGTTGGACGACTTCTACCATGACGATGGTGAAAGCTAGATGGATTAGGAAGTCTCGTTCCTATACGCAAGTTTGGACGAGGAGATGAAGACGAAGTCTTCGCCCGCTGCTACAACAACTTTGATGATGCCCGTGAAGGAGGGGCCTTCACTCGTCGACGCTCTACGCCGACTCCAGCGTCGATAGGTGTGCATTACCGATATAGTTTGTACTAGGTGGTGTTTCCCATGTGATGTAATGACTTGTAAATCTGTACTACCGCGTGGTATGAACTATGGTAACAACTGGATAATGATAATGTGATGGTTTGAGACTTTTGGACTATCACATTGTGATGTATCTGCGGATTTCCCTTTGAGGAAATCGTGGGTCGTTTCACTTGTGCCCATGATCCGCCTTGCCGAAGACTTGCTTGTTCTTCTTCGGGCAATTGGCGATGAAGTGGTTGGGTTCGCCGCACTCAAAGCATCCTGAGCGTCCTCCTCCGCGGTGACAGTTCATGCGGTTGTTGTGGAACCGCGAGAACCGGTTGGCGAGCAACGCCAGATCGTCATCCCCATGAACTCTAACTGCTCCTCTGTGACAGAAAGAAGAGAGGAAAGAGCAAAGCCTCCAGAGGTGTTAGCAGAAGAGCCAGAAAGCAAAGCCATTGACGGACCAGAAGGATTTTCATAAGAAGCCCTCGCCATGGCATCGATCTCAGTGGACTTGAGCTTACTGAAGAGCTCGTCGCATGTGAGGGTCTCATAGTTAGGCGATTCGATGATCGCCTGAACCTTGGAATCCCACACCGACCGATCAAGGGTATGCAAAAGCTTGAGAGCCCTCTCATGATCGTCGAAAGGTAACAGCTCCTTGTTAGCCCTCATCCTGTTGACAATCACCAGAAAGCGAGCGAATAAACTTTCTATGCTCTCGCCAGGCATATGTCGAAAGTTCTCATACTCTCGCTTGAATGACTCATAGAGACGGGTTTTGACTTGAGAGGTTCCCTCATGGAAACGCATGAGGGTAGCCCAAATCTCCCGAGCCGTAGCGAGGTGAGAAACGCGATCAAACTCACTCATGCTCAAGCATGAGAAAAGGGCATTACGGGCTTGGCTATTGGCATCGTGCTCATCGATCTGAAGCTGAGAGACACGAGCAGCCAAAACCACGTAATCGGCAGAGTTGCAAATATCCCAGATGGAAGCACCCAAACTCTGCAGATAGGCCGACATTCGTATCTTCCAATACGCATAGTTCGTCCCATCGAAAAACGGCGGTTTGCCCACGCCGTGATCCATGTCGCCTTCTGTGGATCTGGAACCGGCTAAGGTGGAAGATCCTTAACCCGCTCCGATACCAATTGAAGGACGGAGAATGCAATAGCAAGGCGACCAGAGGGGGGGTGAATGGGAGCTCAAATATTTCTTTCGAAACTTTGGCCTTTTGTCCCAAAATCAACCCCAAAAGCTTCGACCGAAACCGTGATGCCCACGACCCTTGGAAGAGGGTGGATGATCCCTAGGATCACAGCGAGGCACCACAAAGCGATAGCGAACCAAACTCCAAAAGCTCTGGAGCAAGTTCAACCCTCAAAAACCAAGTCTCGAACGTAGATAGACGGCTACGTCGAGAAACTCCTAAATACCTATGCTAACTAGTAGCAAAGATACCTAGAGAGGTTCCTTGATCAACTCTAGGGCCAAACGAGAAGTTCGGAAACCGAGCGGAAAAACCGGGAGAGCAAACGCACCAAACCGGAACACACAACCAACTCGCGGACTGTCCGGACCTGGGATCCCGGACTGTCCGCCCCTACTGCGGACTGTCCGCTAGGGGATGGCGGACTGTCCGCCTGTCAAAAGTGCAAACACGCACTGGTTCTGAAAGTCCCCTGGACAGTCCCAGACTGTCCGCGGTTTATACCGGCGGAGTGTCCGCCGGTCAACCGAGACCCAAACAGCAAGGACTCGCGGCCACTGATCTGGCCAAGTCCCCGACGCGCGGACTGTCCGCGGGAGGAACGGCGGACTGTCCGCGACCTCCCAGTGAGGGCGATTTTGGTCGCCCCTCACACAACTCTTCCCAAAACCGAATCAAAACTCAATCTCACGCTCCCAAACTTGGAGAGGATGATCACGAGGTAGTTAGGAGACTATCCCCAAGAAATCATCCGCTCAACTCGATTCAATCACCGGGAAATCGAAAGGAGAGGACTATGAATGAAAAAGCGCCACGAAAACGAAATCAACCCGATCTACTTGCTCGTGAGGAGTTAGATAAATTCCTTCAGTGGAAATGATCTCCTCACTATAAAGAACAAGTTGATTCAAACGGATTTCGCAAAGACGTAGTAGAGAGGGAGATCGAGTGACGGGAAAATCATGGAGAAATGAAGAACGCGAAGAACACGAACAAAACGCGAATCAAGTCATCGATCTGCAACCGTGTGGCTACCACACGCTACAACAATGAGATTACGGTCTCACTTCCTCAAAATCTCCAGTACACAGAGGTATGATTCTCTGCGGATCTCAGTAGCTACAGCAGGGGATTGGGAGAGCAGGAAACCCTAGAAGCAATGAGCAAAATGACTCAGATGCAATGGGAGGAGGGTGTCTCCCTCTACTTATTCTAATTCTAATTCCTACTCTACCCCTCACTAATTACAGAGCGAACCAGCTAAAACCTAGGGTTATTCTGGACCAACTCATGGTAGGTGGTGATCCGACGGCCACGCCCGCACAACTGGTAGCGTTGCATCGACGCAACCTCACCGATCGCCGTCACGTGCCGCCACCGCTCTGCTTGTCCTTTTCCCGGACGTCGCACCCCCGGTTTTGTGGCCCAAACCGGGAAATCAGCCTTCACAGCCGACCCCCGGTTTTGAGGCCCAAACCGGGAAACCAGCCAACCATCGCCTGAGTTTTGTGGCTCAAACTCAGCAAACCCGCAGCACCTAGGTTTTGAGGCCCAAACCTAGAAACCGTCCTCAGCCCAAGTTTTGTGGCCCAAACTCGGAAACCATCAGCGCCGAGGTTTTGAGGCCCAAACCTGGAAACCGTCCACTCGGTGGTTTTTCTGTGGCTCAACCACCAAACCGAGCCGTAGAAGGGATGCACCGCCCGTGCACCCCGTCCACCCGCAAGTCTTCGCTCGTCGCTGTCCCAGGCTGTCAGCCACCACAGCTGATCCTCAGGCCACCGGTCCCTCAGTCCATGCCTCACGTCCGCCCTTCGCCACTCTCGGTCCATCGGCACGACACGTCTCTACTTGACCTTCTCCTTGCCTTCGATCACTCTATCCGTGCTCGACACCTGCACAACACAAGCCAAAGAACATGCGCATTATCCCAGTTGACAATCACTCATCACTCAGAGACTCGGCATACACCCATGTATCCGCACATTTCTACTCCCTTTACATACGCATTTACTTTTGAGTAATTCAATTTAGTATTTTCTCGTTGTTCTTTCATAATTGAATTGCTTTGTGAAGGACCGAGAATGCAAAAGCAAGGCAACCAGAGGGGGGGTGAATGGGAGCCTAAATTTTTTTTTTCTCGAAACTTCGGCCTTTGTCCCAAAAATCAACCCCCGAAAAGCTTCGACCGAAACGTGATGCCCACGACCCTTGGAAGAGGGTGGATGATCCCTAGGATCACAACGAGGCACCACAAAGCAAGAGCGAACCAAAACCAAAAAGACCGACTCAAGTTTGACCCTTAAAAACCAACTCCCGAATGTAGATAAAGAGCTACGTCGAGAAAACTCCAAATACCTATGCTAACAAGTAGCAAAGATACTTAGAGAGGTTACTTGGTCAACTCTAGGGCCAAACAAGAAGTCCGGAAACCAAGCAAAGAAGCCGGGAGACCAAACACACTAAACTACAGGCTACAGCCAAGTTCTGGACTGTCCGGAGTCCAGTTCGCGGACTGTCTGCCCACTGGCAGACTGTCCGGGCTCTGGTGGCGGACTGTCCGCCGGCCAGATGTGCAAAAACGCACTGCTGCTGTAGACTCCCTGGTCACTCTCGGACTGTCCGCAGGTCACTCCAGACCAAAACGCCTAAGCCGAACAGCCACTGAGTCGGCTGGAGCCCGACGCGCGGACTGTCCGCGCCTCCAACGGCGGACTATCCGCGGATGATCAGAGAGGGCGATTTTGGTCGCCCTCAACTCAAATATCCCCAAATCATTTCCAAATCAAAATCCCTTGATTCCAAACTTGGAGAAGGTGATCACGAGGTAGTTAGGAGACTATCCCCAAGAAATCATCCGCTCAAAACAACTCAATCCACGGGAATCGAAGAGAAGGGAATATGAACCAAAAAGCGCCACAAAAATTGAATCGACCCGATCTACTTGTTCGTGAGGAGTTTGATGAATTCCTTCGGTGGAAATGATCTCCTCACTATAAAGAACAAGTTGATTCAAGTGGATTTCAAAAAGACGTAGTAGAGAGGGAGATCGAGTGACGGGAAAATCGCAGAGAAACGAAGAACGCGAAGAACAAAGTCAAAACGCGAATTGAGACATCGATCTGCAACCGTGTGGCTACCACACACTACAACAGTGAGATTACGGTCTCACTTCCTCAAAATCTAAAGTACACAGAGGTATGGTTCTCTGCGGATCTCAGTTGATACACAGCAGGGGATTGGGAGAGCAGGAAAACCTAGAAGGCAAAGAGCAAATGACTGAGATAGGATGGGAGGTGGGTGTCTCCCTCTACTTATCCTAATTCTAGTTCCCACTCTACCCCTAACTAATTACAGAGCGAACCAGCTAAACCCTAAGGTTATTCTGGACCAACTCATGGTAGGTGGTGATCCGACGGCCACGCCCGCACAACTGGTAGCGTTGCCTCGACGCAACCTCACCGATTGCCGCCATGTGCCGCCACCGCTCTGCTCGTCCTTTTCACGGACTCCGCCACCGGTTTTGAGGCCCAAACCGGGAAACCAGCCTTCACGACCAACCCCCGGTTTTGAGGCCCAAACCGGGAAACCAGCCGTCCATCGCCTGAGTTTTGTGGCCCAAACTCAGAAACCTGCCAGCGCCCAGGTTTTGAGGCCCAAACCTGGAAACCGTCCACCGATGGTTTTTCTATGGCTCAACCACCAAACCGACGCTGTAGAGGGGATGCACCGCCCGTGCACCCCGTCCACCGACACATGTCCCCAGGTCCTCGACCCGAGCAACACTGTGCCCCGCAAGTCTCCGCTCGTCGCTGTCCCAGGCTGTCAGCCACCACAGCTGATCCTCGGGCCACCGGTCCCTCAGTCCAAGCCTCACGTCCGCCCTTCACCGCTCCCGGTCCATCGGCACGGCACGTCTCTACTTGACCTTCACCTTGCCTTTGATCACTGTATCCGTGCTCGACACCTGCAGAACACAAGCCAAAGAACATGCGCATTATCCCAGTTGACAATCACTCATCACTCAAGACTCGGCATACACCCATGTATCCGCACTTTGCTAGAGTAGGAATGGAATAGGTGTAGTCTTTGGTGCGATAGAATTTAGTGAAACACACATCAAAGCACAAAGGGGTTAATTGGGTTTGTTAGGATTTAATTATTGCGAAAAGTTTTAGAAAAGCCCAATTCACCCCCTCTTGGGCATTTTGATCCTTTCAATTGGTATCAGAGCCTCGTGCTCTCGATTTAGGTTTAACTACCTAGAGTTAAGATGTCCGGAGGTGATGGACCACCTCCCATGTTCGAGGGAGACGACTTTCCATATTGGAAAATCCGTATGGAGTCGTACCTAAAAGCGGTTGATGTAAAATTCCGTGAAGCCGCGATCACCGGTTTTGCCAAGCCCAAGGAGGTCACAAGCCTTACTCCTAATGAGGAGGAGAATGAGAAATGGAATGCAAAAGCCAAAAACATCCTTTTTAGAGGCATTTGCAAGGATGTGTTTAACCGCGTCCGGAACCACAAAATGCCCATGATCTATGGGAAAACATTTGTGCGCTCCATGAGGGAACCAAGAGTGAGCGTGATTAGCGTTATCATTTGGTTATGCAAAAGTTGCATTCTTTTGATATGCTTGCTCATGAAAATGCAAATGGAATATACTCACACTTAAATGTTCTTGTAGAAGAGCTCAATGTACTTGGCCTCACACAAATGCAACCATCCGATGTTGTGAGGAAGATCCTATGTGTCCTCCCAATTGACAAATATGGACACATTGTGACCATGCTACATCAAAGTGATCTTTCCACCGCTACACTAACACAAATTTTAGGAAAAATCAACGCGCATGAGATGCACATGCACATCACACCAAGTGGTGGCTCCTCCACCGACAAGAAGAAGGACTTGGCCTTCCAAGCAATCCATGACATGAAGGGCAAGTCCAAGGCAATTGAGGTGCATCATGAGAGCACAAGTGATGAAGAAGATGATTCCAACATTGCTCTCATGGTGAGGAGGACCACCAAGATGTTGAAGAAGCTTCACAAGAATGGAGTCAACTTTGACTCTACAAAGAAGAAGTTCTTCACAAGTAGCAAGAGAAGGACAATCTCCAAAATGGATTGCTACAATTGCGGTGAACTTGCCCAAGAAAGAGAGCTACAAGAACAAGAACAAGGGCAAGAAATATGACTCATCTAGAGAAGATGAGAAAAAGAGTGAGAAGCCCTACAAGAAGGATGACAAGAAGAAGAAGCAATACCACAAGAAAGGTGGCAAGGCCTACATTGTTGGTGATTGGCTCACCGACATTGACTCCTCCGGTGGCTCATCAAATGAAGATAGTGATGATGAGAAGGAGAAGGTGGCCGCTCTAGTCATTGGGACTTCTACACCACCACCACGGCTGCTGCCATCATCCTCTACACACCTATGCCTCATGGCAAAGGGTGATCAGAAGGTACAAAGTGATGATGACTCTAGTGATGATGAAAGTGATGGAGAGTTACAAGCTCCTTCTTATGATGAACTTGTTGATTTGCTAAACAACTATTCTAAAATCATAAGAAAGACTAGAGCTAAAAATGAAAGGCTTGTTCATGACAATGAATCTCTTGTTGAAAAATATAACAATGCCAAGCATGCTAGTGATGAGCTTCAAAATGAACTTGCTACTATGTCATCATCTATCAAGGAGCTCAAGTCCTCTAACAAGGAGCTCAAAGCTAAAAATGAAAAACTTGATAATATGCATAGTGATCTTAACACTAGCTATTCTTCGCTCAAAGAACAATACACTCAAGTTAAAGTTGATCATGATGCTCTCACCATTGCTTATGATATGCTTTCTCATGAGACACATGATGCTCCTAACCTTGTTGTTAAGTGTGACATAGCAACATCTTGTGAGGACTTGATTAGTGAGCATGATGAGCAAAGAGCTAGTGGCAAGGGCAAGGAAGTGGTTGTGGCCGATCACTATGATGACTATGTCAAGATCAAGAGTGAGAATGCAAAGCTCAAGAGTGATCTAGAGAAGCTAGCAACCACAAAGCAAGTTATTGTTGAAACTCAAGATGAAGACTATAGCATGTCACTTGAGTTTGATATGCTAAAAGAAGAGAACAAGAGATTGAAGATGGAGAGAGATTACAAAATGACACCATCTCAATTGGAGCTCCAACAAGAGAATGACAAGCTTAAGAAGGACAAAGAGCACCTTACCATTGGATTGAAGAAGTTCACCAAGGGTCAATGCCTTCAAAGTGAGCTACTCATGAACACCGTGATGAAGACAAATAGAAACAGTATTGGCTTTCTTGAAGAGAAGATGAAGCAACGAAAGAGCATTACAAAGCCAAAGAAGAAGAAGTTGGAAAGATGCTATGAGTGTGGAAAAGAAGGACACTTTGCTCATAATTGTGAAGAGCCAAAACCCACACCCTTGCCCAAGCATGCTAGGCCCTTTGCTTTCAATGCTCACTACATGCTTAGACAAGATTCTAGTGGCAAAGTGAAAGTCATGTTCATGGGGCCTCCTAACAAGAATAGGCCAAAGCAAATATGGGTTGCAAAGTCACTAGTTGAGAAGGTTAAGGGACCTCAACAAGTTTGGGTCCCGAAAGCTCAAGCTTGATTTCTTGTGTTTGTAGGTGAACTACAAGACCGATGGAGCTCATTGGGTGATTGATAGTGGTTGCACACAACATATGACCGACGAAACCCGGATGTTCACCTCACTAGAAGAGAATGTCAATGACCAAGAAAAGATTACTTTTAGTGACAACTCAAAGGGCAATGTCAAGGGATTGGGCAAAGTGGCAATATCAAATGATCATACCATCTCTAATGTGCTTCTTGTTGCATCATTGAGCTTCAACTTGCTATCCGTTGGGCAACTTTGTGATCTTGGCTTTCAATGTTTGTTCACCGACAAGGAAGTGGTTGTGACCAAGAAAGATGATACACAAGTGATCTTCCAAGGTTTTAGATACAACAATCTCTATTTAGTGGATTTCTCCTCCAAAGATGCCAACTTGAAGACATGTTTGTTCACTAAGCAATCACTTGGTTGGCTATGGCATAGAAGATTGGCACATGTTGGAATGAATACTCTCAACAAGCTATTGAAGAAGGATTTGTTTAGAGGCTTGAAGGATGTCAAATTTGAGAAGGACAAATTGTGTAGTGCTTGTCAAGCTGACAAGCAAGTTGCAAACACTCATCCAACCAAAGCCTTTGTATCAACATCAAGAGAGTTGGAGCTACTTCACATGGATTTATTTGGGCCAACAACACATGCTAGCTTGGGTGGAAATGTCTATTGCCTAGTGATTGTTGATGACTATTCTAGATACACTTGGGTATTCTTTCTTCATGACAAATCCAAAGCAACCCCTTCATTCAAGAAGTTTGCCAAGAGAGCCCAAAATGAATTTGATTTGAAGATCAAGAAGATTAGAAGTGATAATAGAAAAGAGTTTGACAACACCCATATTGAGCAATATTGTGATGAAGTTGGGATCAAGCTTGAAGTCTCCGCAACCTACACACCACAACAAAATGGGGTAGTTGAGAGGAAGAACCGGACTCTAATCACCAAGCAAGAACAATGTTAGATGAGTACTCTACACCGGAAAAAATTTGGGCGGAAGCAATCAACACCGCTTGCTATGCATCAAATCGGTTGTTCCCCCATCATCTCCTTGGCAAGACCCCCTGTGAGCTACTCAATAACAAGAAGCCGGATGCATCATTCTTTAGAGTGTTTGGGTGCAAATGCTACATCTACAAGAAGCGCCAACACCTAGGGAAGTTCCAACGCCGACGTGATATTGGTTTTCTTGCTGGTTACTCATTGAAGTCCAAAGCATATCGAGTATTCAACCATGCCACTGGGATGGTAGAAGAAACATATGATGTGGAATTCGATGAATCTAACCGCTCTCAAGGAGAGCATGAGAATCTTGATGATGTAGGTGATGAGCCATTGAGGGAAGCAATGAAGAACATGCCGATTAGAGCCATCAAGCTTAAAGATGATGATGATGATGTGCAAGTCATTGACAAGCCATCCTCATCAAATGTACCACTTGATGATGACAAAGATGGGAGGGATCCAAATGAAGATACTCATGTCTCCCATGAACAAATGGTGGTACAAGCTCAAGATGTTGATGCTCCACAAGCGGCCCCTCAAGTGGTTGATCGAAGGACTACTCCTCTACTACAAAGTCATCCTCAAGATCTCATCATAGGGAGTCCAACAAGGGGTGTAATGACTCGATCTAAAAAACTTGCTTTATTTATGGAACATCACTCCTTTGTTTCTCTTGTTGAGCCTACCATTGTAGATGAAGCTCTAGGTGATCCGGATTGGGTGAATGCCATGCATGAAGAATTAAACAACTTCACCCGCAATCAAGTTTGGACACTTGAAGAGCGACCTAAAGGCGCAAGAGTCATTGGAACAAAATGGGTGTTTAGAAACAAGCAAGATGATCAAGGCAAGGTTGTTAGAAATAAGGCAAGGCTAGTTGCAAAGGGGTTCTCTCAAGTTGAAGGTTTGGATTTTGGAGAGACCTTTGCACCGGTTGCAAGACTTGAAGCCATTCGTATCCTCCTTGCATATGCATCACATCATGACATTAAATTATATCAAATTGATGTTAAAAGTGCATTTTTAAATGGCTTCATAAATGAACTAGTCTATGTTGATCAACCTCCTGGGTTTGAAGACCCTAGATATCCTAATCATGTTTATAGGTTGTCCAAGGCGCTATATGGGCTCAAGCAAGCCCCAAGAGCATGGTATGAGCGCCTCCGGGACTTCCTCATTGAGAAGGGCTTCATCATTGGGAAGGTCAACACCACACTATTCACCAAGAAGCTTGATGGAGAAATCTTCATTTGTCAAGTCTACGTTGATGATATCATCTTTGGGTCAACAAATGAAGCCTATTGCAAGGAATTTGGTGACTTGATGTCGAAGGAGTTTGAAATGTCCATGATTGGCGAGCTCACATTCTTCCTAGGCTTCCAAGTCAAGCAATTGAAGGAGAGGACTTTTATATCTCAAGAGAAGTACACAAAAGACCTCCTCAAGCGCTTCAAGATGGATGATTGCAAGCCTATCAAGACTCCAATGCCAACAAATGGACATTTCGACCTAGATGTGGGAGGTAACCCGGTTGATCAAACTCTCTACCGTTCTATGATTGGTAGCTTGTTATATTTGATCGCATCTAGGCCCGATATCATGTTTAGTGTGTGCATGTGTGCTCGTTTTCAAGCCGACTCTAGGGAATCACATCTCATAGCCGTAAAGAGAATCCTTAGGTACCTAAAGCACACCCCAAGCATTGGCCTTTGGTATCCCAAAAGAGCTAACTTCCAACTCGTTGGGTATTCCAATTCGGATTACGCGGGTTGCAAAGTAGATAGAAAGAGCACATCCGGAGGGTGCCATTTGCTTGAGAGATCACTAGTTTCATGGAGTTCGAAAAAGCAAAATAGTGTGGCCTTGTCTACTGCCGAGGCGGAATACATAGCGGCGGGTGCTTGTTGTGCACAAATTCTTTACATGAAACAAACCCTTTTAGACTATGGTGTAGTTCTAGAAAGGGTACCTTTGTTGTGTGATAATGAGAGCGCGGTTAAGCTTGCTAACAACCCGGTTCAACACTCTCGCACTAAGCACATAGATATTCGCCATCACTTTCTAAGAGACCATGTTTCAAAGAAAGACATCCTTAGGGAGTTAGAACTGAAGATCAATTGGAGGATATCTTCACAAAACCCCTAGATGAGAACACCCTTTGTAGATTGCGAAGTGAGCTTAATATGCTTGATCCAAGTAACTTTGTCAAAAGGTGAAAGGGGGTTGTCTTTGCATTGCATTGTATAATATGCCATGTTTACTTTATGCTATGCACATAGGCTTGTCAGACGTGGTTAAGATAACCGCCCTAAAAAGCGTGTGAAGAAGCTTACCCATGAGCAAACTTGACAAGCAACCAAGATTCAAATTCCGTATTGCATTGCATATGCATGTGTGTTGCCTTGTCGTTTCTCTTTGGTTAAGCTTGAGCAACCGTTGTGTTTGTCCACCGCTAGGGGGACCATTTGAGGCTCCAATTGGTTAAAACCCCTAGTTTTGGTGGCCACATGTTGTCTCCTCGGGTTTTATTGCCTATTTTATCTAGAAAACTGAATTAGCCTATGGCAATTTATTTGAAAAAATTGAGGGTTTGAGAGAGGTTACTCCACTGGGTTCCAACTGGTGTTTATTTGCCTCTTATCTTGTTGGATCACACCTGCCTTACCTCCGCTCTTAAGCAGAGGGGTGGCGAAGGTGATCAACGGTCGGGATCAAAGGCGAAGGAACATGAAAGTAAATGGCAAGTGAACGACGATAATATTTGTTATTCCTCAAGAATCATCCGTTTACACTGTTCATCCCCTGGTATTTATAGGGAACACCAAGGGACACTGACCAAATTACGAAAGGGTACAAGAAAGATTCCCCAACGCCGTATGACGGAAGGGTAGAATTGTACAAACACCGATGGTGCGAAAACCCTAACTCGCCTTCCATACGTCCGCCGCCACCCGGCTCGTGTACACCTTCGCGGGAACGCGAGGGTTGACCTCCGTCTTGTGGAACCATCACCCCAGTCACGAGATCCGCGTCCACCTGCCATCCGTTAAGCTTAATCCTCCTCGCGAAGGTGTGCGGTATGCGCGAGGGTTGCTTCCTGTTTCCTCTACGCTTCTTTCCTGCAAGAACCGTAGGACAACCCGAAGGTCAAGCCAGTATCCGAGGATTGGGAAAATGACCCGAGGGACTTAATGAGTGACGAGAGTTTTCACGATGGTGTGTAGGGCGCGCGAGGGTCATTTCCTGTGTCAGCCTGCGTGACGTCACGACCGAGGGTTCCTTCCCCCAACAGTAGCCCCTCGATGGCTTGGATCTAAAAAACGATCTTTAGGCCCAAGCAGCGCCTTTGTTTGGAAGTGAACAGTGTCCCTCGGCAGCGACGCCCGCGGCTGCTTGTGGGCTGGGCCGTTGTATTTTTATTTGTGGTGTAGAGGTCCATCTCATTTTTTGCGCCGTGGTTTTTGGGGTCCGTGCCGATCTTGTCGGGCTAGGTGGCTCGTGCCTTGGCCTATAAATATGTGGGGTTGTTGGATGGTTTGAAACTGTGCCATCCTCTTGCTATAGCCACGCTGCTGCCGTGATTTTTCTGTTGTGAGGGTTTGTTAAGGTTTTCTGCGAAGGTTGGTTGGATTGTGGTCTGCGAAGGTTTGGAGTTAGAGAGATGGCTAGGTCCAAGCAAACTGCTCGTGTTGCTTCTCCGTCTGCTGCAGATGACGGAGTGACCTTTGAGTTCGGACATAGCCGGGTTTGCAACTCGGATCTGGCGTCGTACGTCAGGCGGGGCTGGATCGAGGAAGGAAAGGCGAGGGCCAGCTCTGGAGAAACAATTCCCAAACCGGAGGCTGACGAGGTTGTCGTTTTCGAAGAGTTTTTTGAAGCTAGTCTGTGCTTTCCGCTGTCTTCGTTTGTGACTTCGGTTCTTCAGCGCTTTAAATTGAAGTTTCATCAGCTGACACCGTCATGTTTTACGAAGATGTCCACTTTCGTGTAGGCTTGTCGCTCCCAAGGCGTTGTTCCGCATGTCGAGGGTTTCGTGCGGACTCACCGTGTCCACATGCAGCCAAGGAAGATCACTGACAACGAAGGTAACATTAGTTTGGGTCAGTTTGCCGTGTACACCTTCTGTCATCGGGCTGGCTCGGAGCTTCCAGTGCAAGCTCAGAAGAATAAGTGGGCGAGTGGGTGGCAGGAGCATTGGTTCTAATATAAGCTTAGCGGAACTGGTGAGCTTTACGGCGAACTTCCACCTCTAGGTGACGTGACCGTCGAAGCCTCGATGTCCGTAGAAGCGCACGCGGCTGTTGACTGCTTGAGGGTTGTCGCTCGCTCGCAGTGTGCTCGCAATCTAGTTGAGGAGTACTATGCGCTAAGGTTTGGCCCCTCAGCCGAAGGCAAGCCTGGTTCGCTATTAAAGACGACCCTGCCTATGAGGCGAGGGGTTTGAAGAAACTAAAGCTGGATTTGAACATGATCTGGGAGAGTACTCTTAAGAAATTTCCTAGTCGGAAAACTGGCGTCGAAGCTGTCGTGAAACGGGTTCATCAAACTGTTGAAATTCTTGTCGGAAAGTTGTCGACCCTCGAGGTTAAGGCCATTCATAGTGCTGTGGGGAGCGGTGGTCGAGTCAATAGGCTCTTTGACATGCTTGGGATTTCGTACCCTGATTGGCCCGCACCTTCGAGCGAGGATGCGCCGAAAAAGAGAAAACGCACGTCCGCGGAGGAGAAGGGGGTTGTCTCACGGACGAAGAGGGGTCGTGGTCGGGGTCGCGGCAGCGCTGGCGTCGGCCGAGTCAAAACACTGGTGACGAAGGTTGCTATGGTGTCGGGCGCTGCCGGCACTTCCTCTTCCTCGGCCATCGTATCGGTGACGGGTGGCCGAGGTGTTGCTAAGGTCGGGGGGCATGTACCGCGCATCGGCGGGATTGGAGCTCTGATCCAGATTTCTGATGACGAAGGTGCCTCCGATGATGATGAAAAGGAGGGAGAGAAAGAGGCAGAGAAAGAGGCCGGCACTGAGGATGATTCATCAGATGATGTTAGCGACACCTCCGGTGATGAGGATGACTCGGAAGAAGAGGTGTCCATTGGTGATGACCGTGGGAAGGCGGTTGTCTCATCGAGCGCTGATGCTGAAGCTACACGTAATATTGATGAGATACTCCGTGACCTCGAGCCTGAGAGTCCCGAGCGAGGGTCAGTGCCCGAGTACGCGGGGTCACACATCTGGGTTGATGGTGTTGATGTTGTTGGTGGTCTTGAATCAGAAAGAACCCCAGGCAAAAGGCCATATGGCGAAGCTAGTCGGTCCACTCTTCCTTATTTTGCTAAGAAGATTGGGGTTTCGGATCCGGCGACGGAGCTTTTTACGAGTCCGGACCTTCGAGAGTGCCATTTGCAATGTGCTCCGGAGGAAAGGCATTTTCTTGGCCGAGTGTTTGGTCGAGTTTGTGTACTGGAGGCCGAGCTTCGATTGACCAACCAGCCGTTGGGTGAGCTTCAGGACGATATTGATGTTAAGTTGGCTGAGTTGATGCTTCTTAGTCGTTCTGCGTGCCGAAGGGCGGGTTATAACCATGACTATTCGAGCAATCGGTTGGCCGAGGTTGAGAAAGAGATTAAAGACCTTTGGCGAAGTTTGGAAAACAAAGAAATTGAGCTTAAAGGAGCTGTGGAGAAGATTAAGAAGACCCGTGAGGAAACACAAGAGGTCGCCAACCGTAACGTTGAATTGTTGACGGCTTGCCGTGGAAAGGACAAGGATTTGGCCTCTGCGAATAGTCGCATGAGTGAACTTACCTCGGAATTGGCTTCTCAATCAGAGGCGTGGCAGAAGAGTATGGGAACGATTAAGGAAAAGATTGATTCTTGCTTGACTGAAGCCGGCGGATCTACCGGGGAGCCGTTGCCTGCTGTGGCAGAACCTCCTGAGTTAAGTGGCCCACATGCACCCATCATTGTCCTAAAGACTTCTGATTGGCGTGCATGAGTTCCAAATGACTCAAGAGATCTGTCGGGTGTCCTCGGGAAACCCGAATCATCCACGTTACCTTCTTTTCAGGAATTCCCTCGTCAAGCATCACAGTATTACAACAGTTTTATAGATAAGATAAATCAGAGTAAAGCGGAAAGAGTATATAACATAGATTGAAACTTAAGTTTAAAAGTTTACAACCCATAAGTACTTGATACATAAAAGGTTCGGAACCTTATATTACATATACCACACAATTTTTATTACTTGCCCAAGGTCAAACATCAGTGTCATCCTCACTCTCCTCCATAAGAGTGAAGAAACATTGACCACCAAAAGGATGATCAACAAACTCACCTGCAACAAAGGGTAACAAACCCTGAGTACAAAAGTACTCAACAAGACTTAACCGTCTAGAAAAGAGGAGAAGACTCAGGTATGAAGGCTATAGGGATTCAAGGTAAGGCTTTAGCAAGATCAAAACATTTCTGTTGCATAAAAGCTTACTAATAGTAAAACCTAGTTTCAAGTTTTAACTCAAGATTAAACTTTATAACTATCCAAAGATTCTCAAACTTTCATAAGCATACCACATCTTTCGTTCTCATTCCATAAAGATCCCATTCATTACTACGGTGCGGGTCAGTGGATTGAGGCTCCATATCCGAGGAAACACGGCGATTCGAATCGTTCAAACCCAGCTGGGGATTCAGTACCACACGACATATGTAGAACTTAATCTTGCATATGTCAACCCTATCTATAGATCCTCCCATACAAGAACGGGTCCAGCGTCACCCGAGAGTACAGTACACCTCGAACCCGACTATCTCATAGCCCTGAGGGTACACGCTACTCCCGCCATCTCTCCACTCCCAGTACGCGGTTATCCGTTCTCAAGTATCGGAATAGCTATAGACGAGGCTTACCACCGCATGTGGGCTGTACTCAAAGGTCTCAATCACAGCAGGCCAACAACGATAAGGTCCTATGTTGAGTAACCTTACAACAAGACTCCATTCTTGATGTAAGATACTATTGTTATCGTGTTGTCTCAAGATTCATGATTTCCAAAACATAGCAACCATTTTTAAAAGCACCTACTATATTGAAGTAGTAAAGCATGGCTAAGCATACTAAGTATTTTCATAAAACGGGTATCAAGGTTAAGTGTTGAAATTATCAAGATTGGTCATGCATCAACTAGGATTCACTCAACTCCTATTCACTTAATGCATCATATTAACTCAAGTGATATAAATAACTTTATAAAAATACAAGGATAGGGTTAATGTCCGGGGCTTGCCTTGGTGATCAGCGAAGTCCGGAGATTCTGAAAAACTAGAAGGATCCACACACTCAGGAGAAACCCACTGAGGATCCGGTCCTTCCGAAACGAGCTCTACACGTAGAAGTGCATATGCATGATCAATGGAATGCTTATGACATGACCATGGTAAAGATGGAAATTTTCTAAGCTGTAGACATTTATTTGTACAATCTTTCATCACGGTATAGTTGCAAACCAACAAAACCAACTTAGCTATTAAACTATATATAAAGACTAAGCAAACTTTATTATCTCTATTAAGCAAGGTTATGCAACCAATAAGCAAACAAAGATCATCTGTATAAAGAAATCCATAACCAGGGAGCAATTATGCTACTGATCCCCTGATTGTCAAACAAAACCAAAAGTCACACAAATCTAAAAGGGATTAACAATTTCTATTTATTTTATAAGTCATTTTAATTAGCCTTTACTTATAAATAAATCATACTTATTCAAACAGAGCTGAAATTAATCATGAAGGTAGATATCAGTGACACAAACTCACATGTCAAATTTCATGATTTTTGGAGAAACACAGAAAATCACATAATTCATCAAAGTTGCATTTATTAATTAAAGTGCAGATTTAATTGTCAAAGTAAAATTATTCAAAACACAAGTTTTATAATTTTTATATTAGCACAGACATGTTATTATCTTACATGTCAAATTTCATGATTAACAGAGCTATAGAAAAATTATAGCAAAATAACAAACTTGGCTACTGTGCATTAAACTGGAAAAAGAAAAACTCAAACTAGCCCAAACTGGGCTTTCGGCCTGCTCCCGCGCGGCCCATCACGCGCGAAAACAGCCCGGCCTGACTCCCGCCCGCGTGCCTCGGCGCTTTTGCAGAAAAGCCCTTCAGCTTAAATGAAACTAACCCGCAGTCCTGAGCGCTATTCACCTGAGTCAAGGACTTTGCAACCAACACCCTCTAACTTGTCGTCTTTACAAACGGGAGGTCCCCGACCATGGCCAGAGCGCGCGGCGACGCACCGAGCGCCGGCGAGCCTTACGCCGGCCAACTCTGGCCAGTAGAGACCTAACGGACGCGAGCATCATCACTGGCAAGTCACCCGCGGCCGATAGAGCCTCTAACCCTAAACGCTACTGCCCCGGTGAGGTCTGGCCACGCACGGCGGCGGACCGGATCGCGACGAAACTGTTCTGGCGAACCTAGGCCGGTAGCAGTAGAACGGAGGGGCTAGGAAGTTCCAGTAGCTCACCCTGATGCTGGCTATGTAGCTGGTTCAAGCGGAGGATGAACGGAGAGGCAAGGTCCACGGAGCAGTGGCTCGCGGCGGCAAACTCCGGCGAAGAAAGCAATGTTCCGGCGAGACCTGAGCATCAAACAGAGAAGCATTGAGCCGATGAGTACTCTGGGGTCAAGATGAAATGGAAACATGAGACAGGGAGAGTAGAGAAGTGCCCGGTTGGGCTGACCACGGCGAGGTCGAGCTCGGCGGCGATTTCGCCCGGCGGGAAGAAAAACGGCGAGCTCGAGCTCTCTGAGGCAGTAGAGGTCGAATGGATGGGTTCTGGAGATGCGCAAGGAGGTAGGGAGGTTATAACCGCGGGCAATTAAGATGAGGACACTTGGGTGCGGTGAATTTGGGATTGAGTTAGGATTGTTCCCGTCGGCGCCTTGGTGGCAAAATGGCGACGGCGAGCGCAGGAGGAGGCGCCACGACGCGAGGGAGAGCGCCAGTAGCTGCTTGACATCGCCACGGACTCAGTTGCGCGCTCATTCGGGAGAGATCGATGCCTTTCGCGCTGGCGTGAGCGACCCAAGGTCGTCTGTTCACCGCCATGAACAGGAGACTGAACTTATCCCCCTCCTCTCCTTTAACCCTTTTCGGAAAATTTGAAATTACTTCAGATTTTTGAATACAAGTTGGAAATATGTTAAAATATCAAATGTTCAGAATTCACTACTGAACATCTTTTATTTTTGCAACATATGCAGAATATGCATAGATTTTGAATTAGGGTTTGCAAATCAAAAGGGGACAAAAAGGGCAAAAGGGTATTTTCACAATTACTTTTGATTTTCTATAAGAACTTGAAAAACTTTATACATCAAAGTTGATCCTTATCAAAAATGGAGCAACTTTGCTATTTGAAGCTTACTCAAATTCTTTTTAGATTTTGATTGATAAGAAAGGGGATAAAACAGGATTTTCAATTTAATTAAACTATTTAATTGGATTTCAACCAAATTTGAATTATAACTCAATGGTGACTTGAAACATGTTCCTAATACACCTTTGAGACATAATACCAAGATGTGATCCAAAATTCCATTACTATATAAGAAATTACCAAAATACCCTTATATAGCATAAAAGCATTATTCACCACATAAGAAAACATAAACGGGGTTTCAAACTGAAGCACTTCTTATCAACTAAGCACAAGCATGATGAATTAAACTTGTTTTTAGTGAATGCATAATTCGGTTATCAACTCAAATGAAATGCCAGTGCATATGATGACATGTCAGGTTTTAGTTTGCTTAACACCAGAGTGTTACAACTTCTTCCCCCTTAAAGAAATCTCGTCCCGAGATTTAACCTGTAGTCTAACTAATGGAAAAGGAAATGTGTCAGGCACTTCCATTACTTTACATAAAACAGGGAATAGGTCATCATATGACAGATTACAAAGACTGGACAGAAGAAAGAAACTCAGGAAAACTTTCTAAGAGAAACTCTTCTGACTCCCACGTGGCTTCATCTTCAGTATGTTGATTCCATTGAACTTTATAGAACTTGTGTAACACCTCTGGTGTTTAACATGTAATTAACTTGACATATCATCATTATCATCATTAAGCATCTTGATCATGATTTCATGTGTATGCATTTTGCTAAGTGTATCATTTTATGTGATTTACCTCTATTGCTAAAACCCTATTTAGCCCACTTCTCTCTACTAGGGCAAAATGGAAATTTCACCTCTGTGCCTAGCTTTGTGTAATTCTTGTTCCTGTGGTGTCTTGAAGTGTTGTTGTGTTGGCCAAAGTTCAAAAATCAGAATTTGATTTCAAATCCCTTTTGCAAAACCCTGATTTCCAAATCCTGGATTTTATCCCTCTTGTTGTGATTCAAAAATTATTCAAAATTTGGGATTGGTCCAAAAAGCAAAGTTGTAGATCTGTCAAAGAGAAACAACTTTGGTATTTACAAATTTTCAAGTTGCAGTACAAAGTTTTGAGTTATTTCAAATTCAATCAAACTCCAGTTTTTGTCCCCTTTTCAGTTTTCAAAATTAGTTCAAAAACTAATGAGTTTCTGGAAAAGTGTATAATAGCAAAGTTGTAGGTTTTGATAAAAGGAATAACTTTCATGTTTACAGATTTTCAAGTTTCAGTTTGAAATCCAGAGTAAATTTGATTTGAATCAAGTTTGAAAAAGTGTCCCCTTTACTGTTTTCAAATATTGTTCAAAAACTATTTGGAATTTGAAAATGTTCATATTGACAAAGTTGTAGATCTCATTTTTCTGAACAACTTTGATGTTTTGAGTTTTTGTCGCACAGTTCAAATTTTGGAAGCAATTTGCGAATTTCAGAAAGTCAAACCCTACTCCCTAGCACTGTTTATCTTCTCCGGTAGGGGGGGGGACCCGGCCGTGGCCGCCTCGCCGGCGTCGCGCGTGCCGCACGTCTGGCTGCTCCCCACGCGCCTGCAACCTGTCGCCGATGTTCCCCGGTTCCCTCCGCGCCCGCACGCGAGCGCTGACCTTCTCTCCCGGCCCCTACCGCCCGCAGCTCGTCGCCGCCACGCGTTCGCCGCCGGTGAGCCGTGCGCTCGACCCTGCGCAACCAAACCGCTGACTCTCGGCCTCGCAATCGATTGCGCACGCACTGGGCATCCTTATCCTCGCCAGAGCACGCCCTCTAGCGGCCCCTGGCCGCGGCTATAAGAAGCCCGCCGGTGGCCGGAGCTCTTCACCACCTCCGCCACCGTGGCCAGCTCACTCCAGACCTCCCGCCGCTCTACCAGCTAGCTCAGCAGCTCCGCCTTGAACCCGTGCAGCTTCCCCACTCCTCAATTTGGTCACTACCGTCCCCAATCGCCCGGCGTAACCCCGACTTCCCCAACGCCGGCGAAGCACCGTTGAGCACGGGTCCGAGAAATTCTCTCTCCCCGGCCATGATCATCCCTCCCCGACCTCTGTTTCTTCTTCATCGCATCATTGCGTTTCTAACCATGCCTTGGTGACCCCGTGTGGTGCTCAGGATCGCCGGAACGCCGTCGCGACGCTTTTCTGCCCGCCGACGACCCCCGCTCCGTCGACCTCCTAGCTCCGACCACCCCCTCGCCTCGCCACCGCGCGTCATCGACTGCCGGTGAGCTCCTGAACCTCTCCATGCCCTTGGATTCGGCCGCGAGCCCCTGCCGTGGCCGGAACATCATCTCGCCGCCGTCGGGTGACCGCCGGCGGGAGGAAGACGAAGCACAGTGCTGTTTTTCAATTTTCTCATACATGTGAATAGTGTTCAGATTTCATATTTTTGTGTGATTTTCTGTGTTGATCCATAAATTCTGAAATTTTTGTGGTAGACTCTTTATGCTCTGAAGTATTTTATAAAAATATAAAACTTGACTTTTCTGCAAAGATTTGAAAATGAAAAATCTCCCTTTTAATTAATAAATGATGGTTTTGGATTTTTAGAAAATGTTTTATAACTCCAAAATTTATGAGATCACTTTTTGTGAGCTAGTTATGTCATGACAAGTCTCTGGTGAAATTTTGAAGTCTTTTGGAACAAGTTGATTTTTGAGCTTTATTTTAATTAAGGAATAGTGCCTTTTGTTAATTAAATGCCTAGATTTAATTAAGCACCTTAATGACCTCCAAAAATTATGAAATTTGTTTTGCCATATACTTGTACCCTAATTAACTTGTGTGATTAATTTGGTAATTTTTGGAGCACCTTCATAAAATGACCTTTTTAAATAATTAAGAAAAATAGAAAAGGTGATTAGGGTTAGCGTTGATTGACCTGTGATGTGACTTTTGGGATTGCTTGATGTTCATAGACCCCTACCCTTTGGTCTATGATGTGTGATGCTATGTTTGGTTGATGCTTAGGATAGTTATGATATAGTTTAGTTTAATCAATTTTGCTTAAGGAAGAAATGGTTAACTTTTATGCTCAACCTAGATTCGATTATGCCTTGCTTAAAAGTAAACTTGAATCTGTGGCATTGTCTTGCACCTGAAGTCCATGTCATCATTCCCATGAGCATTCATCATTGCATCCGTATAGTTGACGAAGAAGGCCCTGAAGTCGAGGTAGCCGCCGAAGGATCTGTCCCCGAGGCAACCCCAAGCTCCGACGCTTATACCTACCCCGACTCTGCTCTTTTTGCCATCCAAGGCAAGCCCCGGTGCATTTAACCCTACCTTGCTTTTATAAATGTTTTCTTAAATGTTTTGAGTTAAATTATTGCATTAGGTTGATAGGAGTTGAGTGAAATCCTATCTGATGCATTATCTACCTTGACCAATGATACACCCGATACCGCTTTCAAAAACTATTTGCAAATGCTTAGCAATGCTATATGATAGATTTGCAATAAAAATGCCAACTTCAAAGTGTGATCACTTTAAGAATATTTATGGGAATTTCTGGTTTACTCCCACTATTGGCTAAGTATCTGATCCGTACCTAGTCAATGGGAAGGAGAGGTTGTCCTTGCGTACGGTGCCGTCATGTTGTAGTCCGGGACTCAACAGTTGACACCGACCGGGACAGGGTTGAAAAACTGACAGGACCTGTACTCTTGGGTTAGAGTCCCGAGGTGCTTGTCGCTGGCTGGAAAATTTAGGGACCACCTGTATGGGGGCCTGATTGACTAAGACTTGCAACTATTCACATACTACGGAAAGCTTCGGCTCCGAGGAATCCTTTATTGGACCGACAACCGCGCACTGGGAGTGGAGAGATGGCGGAAGTAGCATGTACCCACGTGGGTTAGAGGCCCGGATTGGAGTGGTGTACTGTACTTCCGGGTGGCGTAGGACCGGGCCCAATCTTGGAGGAATCGTGGTAGACGAGTTGGCATATGCAAGCTTGGGTGCTACATATGCAGTGTGGATAGGGACCCTCAGCTGAGTATTATTTATCCGGATTAACGCTGCTCCTCGGTTATGGAGACTTAGTCACTGACTGTCAACAGGGAGTGGTTCTCAACTAGGTCTGTTTTGGAAAGTAAAATGAATCAAGGATGATGATGGAACAAGGAATACCGCATCTTTCAAAATAAAAATGAGGTTTACCAAAAATGCTTTTCTGCAAAATACTTGAACTTGCTTAAGCCTTACCTTGACTACCCTAAGCCTGCATTCCTGAGTCTTCTCCCTTTTCTTTAGTCGGGTAAGTCTTGTTGAGTACCTTTGTACTCAGGGTTCTTTTACCCATGTTGCAGGTATGGCAGATCCCTCAGTATGCCTTGGACCCTGCTGTGTGACTGTTGTTCAGGAAGAGGCCGATGAGGCCGATGAGTGATTATTCACCCTTGGGCTGGGTGAAGTATCTTTATTATTGTCATATGCTACCTTGCCAACTCTATCTATTTGAACTATGGTCTGTAATAACTTCACTTTAAGTTTATGTTGAACACTGGTTTGTAAAACTATTGTTATTTAAGTCTTCCGCTATTTACTCCGATGTTTTTGTCAAAATGTTCAAGAGATTGTAACTGAATTGTGAGATGATCCTGCGGACATCGGGCACTGATGTAGCCCAGTGGCGAACCCGGTCCTAACCTCTTGGCTGTACGGATCGACTGTCAGTGGTTGATAGTGATCAGTGGGCCATGGGATTAGGGCCGTTACGTCACAACTTGACAGTTCTTTTCCGAGTAACTCGATCTTTCTGGTCAAGAATCTTGATAGGATACTCTGAGTATGTCAAATCAGGCTCTAATTCAATCTCTTCAACATGAATGACATGATCAGGCACTTGAAGACATTTCTTTAATTGAGAGACATGGAACACATTATGAACTAATGATAACTGTGGCGGTAAATCAAGTTGATATGCCACCTTTCCACATCTTTTAAGGATCTGATAGGGACCTATATATCGAGGTGCCAACTTTCCTTTGATTCCAAATCGAGTAACTCCTTTCATCGGTGATACCTTGAGATAGACATAATCACCAACTTTAAAGGTAAGAGACCGTCGTCTCTTATCAGCATAACTCTTTTGCCTGAATTGTGCATTCTTCATGTTCTCTTGAATCAATCTGACTTTTTCTTCAGTTTCCTTAACTAAGTCAACCCCGAAACCAGGTTCAGACCAGTTCAAAGGTGTTCTGCATCTTCTGCCATACAGAGCTTCAAATGGTGCCATCTTAATGCTCTCTTGATAACTATTATTGTAAGAGAACTCTACTAAAGGCAAACATTCATCCCATTTCTCTGAATAATTGAGTACACAGGATCTTAACATATCTTCTAAGATCTGATTAACTCTTTCAGTCTGACCCCCAGTCTGTGGATGATACGCTGTACTATGCAAAAGCTTGGTACCCAAAGACTCATGTAAATGCCTCCAGAAAACATTGACAAACTGTGTCCCTCTATCAGACACGATAGTCTTTGGAATGCCATGCAAACTTACAATTCTGTCAAAATATATCTTGGCATAGATAGATGCTGGATATGTTGTTTTAACAGATATAAAATGAGCTGATTTGGTCAGACGATCAACAATGACCCATATGGAATCAAACCCTTTTGATGTTCTGGGTAGACCCACTATAAAGTCCATACTAATGTCATCCCACTTCCAAGATGGAATTGGCAATGGTTGCAATTCTCCAGCAGACCTAAGGTGAACTGCCTTCACTTTCTGACAAGTATCACATTTAGCTACATAACTAGCAATTTCAAGTTTCATCTTAGTCCACCAGAATCTCTGTTTCAGATCATGATACATCTTATTACTGCCTGGATGTACTGAAAATCTTGTTGCATGAGCTTCATCAAGAATCTGCTTTCTAAGTTCAGGAACCTTTGGAACCACTAACCGATCCTTAAACCAAATTACTCCAGCTTCATCTATTTTGAAATTGGAATTCTGCTCAGAGTGAATCTTTTCTTTCAGATGGATCATACCCTTGCTTTCCTTCTGGGCTGCAATGATCTGATCTTTAATGGATGATTGAACGGTCACATTTGCAAGATTTCCTTGTGGAATCATTTCAAGGCTTAACCTTTCAAACTCATGGCACAAGGTAATATCTATCGGCTTGACTTCCAGACAATTGCAATGATCTTTTCGACTAAGTGCATCTGCCACTACATTGGCTTTTCCTGGGTGATAGTGTACATCAATATCATAATCTTTTATCAGTTCTAACCATCTTCTCTGACGCATATTCAACTCAGACTGAGTGAAGATGTATTTCAAGCTTTTATGATCAGTATATATGTGACAAGTATTACCCAACAAATAATGTCGCCAGATCTTTAGGGCATGGACTACAGCTGCCAACTCTAGATCATGTGTTGGATAATGTTCTTCGTGCCGCTTAAGCTGTCGTGAAGCATAAGCAATGACTCTACCTTCTTGCATCAGTACACACCCAATGCCTTTGCCTGAAGCATCACAATAAACATCAAAGGATTTCTCAATGTCTGGCTGAGCTAATACTGGTGCAGTTGTCAATAACTTTTTCAGAGTCTGAAAAGCTTCTTCAGATTCCGTTGACCACACAAACTTGGTGTCATTCTTTAGCAGCGTTGTCATTGGTTTAGATATCTTGGAGAAGTCAGGGATAAATCTACGATAATACCCTGCTAATCCTAAGAAACTCTGAACTTGATGTACTGAAATTGGTGACTTCCAGTCAAGAACTTCTTGGACTTTGCTTGGATCTACTGCAACACCTTTAGCTGACAGAACATGACCCAAGAATTGAACTTCATCTATCCAGAACTCACATTTACTAAATTTAGCATATAACTGATGTTCTCTCAAGCGAGTCAACACTATTCTGAGATGTTCTGCATGCTCATCTTTGGTTTTGGAATAGATGAGGATGTCATCAATAAACACAACCACGAACTTATCTAGGTCTGGCATAAACACTGAATTCATCAAATACATGAAATGTGCTGGGGCATTGGTCAGACCAAAGGACATGACTAGATATTCATATAGACCATATCTGGTAGTGAATGCTGTTTTCGAAACATCTTCTGGTTTGATCTTGATCTGATGATACCCCGATCTCAAATCTATCTTTGAGAACACCTTTGCACCAGTAAGTTCATCAAAGAGAAGATCAATACAGGGCAAAGGATACTTGTTCTTGATTGTCACTTCATTCAAGGGACGATAATCAACACATAGCCTTAAGGTGTGGTCCTTCTTCTTCACAAAGATCGTTGGACAACCCCATGGTGATGAAC
Organism: Coix lacryma-jobi var. lacryma-jobi; assembly: GCA_009763385.1. Lineage (NCBI taxonomy): Eukaryota > Viridiplantae > Streptophyta > Magnoliopsida > Poales > Poaceae > Coix > Coix lacryma-jobi. The sequence goes on from CM019826.1 coordinate 44,663,900, forward strand.
TGGGTCGAATGAAACCTTTATCTATCAAACCTTGCAACTGAGTTTTCAACTCTGCTAACTCTTTTGGTGGCATTCTATAAGCTCTTCTGGCTATTGGTGCTGTTCCTGGTTTGAGTTCTATCTCAAACTCCACATCACGATCAGGTGGCAGACCAGGTAAATCTTCTGGGAACACATCAGGAAACTCACAGACCACGGGAATGTCTTGGATTTCCTTGACAGAGGTAGCACACACTCGCTCAACTGTTCTCTTAAGAGTAGGAAGATGGATAAGAAGTTGAGACTTGTTATTAGGTAAGTTGAGCTTGATGGTTCTATTCAAGGTGTCTATCACTGCACCTCTCTGGTTCATCCAGTTCATACCCAAGATCACATCTATACTTGGATCTTTTAAAATTATCATGGATGTTGGAAATATATTTCCACCCAGATCTATAGGTACCTGATGTACCATTTCCTTAGTACATAGTCGACCCCCAGGTGACTGTATAAAGAATTTATCTTTGGTTTCACCAATAGGTATATTATGCTTCTCCGCAAATGTTCTATTCATGAAAGTATGTGATGCACCAGAATCAAAAAGTGTAAGTGCTGGGTGTTGAGCAACAGGGAACATACCAAGCATAACAGGTTCTCCTTCAGGAATAGCTTCTATCTGCGTATGGAAAACCTTTCCTGTTTTCTGAGTACCCTCACCCTTCTGATTGTTCTGTGCATTTCCCTTGTTCTGGTTTACTTGCTGATTTCCCGCTGGCCTTGGTACATTGGCATTGGGAACATTCTGCCTTGGATAAGGACAGTCACGAGAGAAATGTCCAACCTTTCCACAATTGTAGCATGGATAATTCGTAGCTTATGGCACTGGTGGACGGATAGCAGGAACATTCTGCTGACGTTGAACATTAAAAGGCATAACAGGCCTTGTAAAAGTACTCTGAGAATTCTGCTGCTGAGGCGGACGGTAAGGTGGACGATAAGATGGGCGGAACTGCTGGACTGGATGATATACGAGCCTCTGACGCTTCTTGTTGCCGCCAGATGATCCAGACCCTGACGCAAATCCCTTCTTCTTCTTAGCCTCCTTATGCTTGCGATTCTTTTCTTCACTAGCTATAGCAACATTCACTGTCTCATGATAATTTATATTGCCACAAGTTGTCATCATAGACTGAAGCTTTGTATTCAATCCTCTCATGAAACATGCCTTCTTTTTCTCATCAGTGTTGACCTGGTCAAAGGCATATTGGGACAGATGATTAAACTTCTCAATGTACTGCATAACTGGATCATTTCCCTGACGGAGAGCTAAGAACTCTTCAAGTTTCATCTTCATAACTCCATCTGGAATATAATGAGCCCTGAAGGCCTTCTTGAATTCAGCCTAAGTGATTTGGTGACCGGCTGGTTGAACAGCTAGTAAATTTGCCCACCAAACCCCTGCGGCTCCTCGGAGTTGCTGAGCTACAAAAGCTGGCTTCTGGACTTCAGTGCAGTTGATAAGACTGAATTTTTGTTCCATGGTGCGGAGCCAATCATCAGCTTCAAGAGGTTCATCAGCTTTAGTGAACACTGGAGGACGGGTATCAGTGAAATCGACATATGTTGTCTCTTCCCTGTTATTACGGCCATGACCACGTTGACCACCATTCTGATTTTGTGCTAACAGAGTTGTTGCATTGACCAACGCTGCAATTGCATCAGCTAAAGAGGGTGGAACTGGCGGTGCATTAGGGATATCATCCCCACCATGGGAAGCACTAGTGCCACGAGTGTTAACAGGCATCTGCTTAAAACAAACCATACTTGAATTAACATTCATATATATACATCATAACATGCATACCATGCTCAACTTATTTATCATACAAGTCCGCTCTGGGGCAGGACTATAGAAACCACTATCTTACAAATCTGACCGTACTAGAGGTTTTCTGACTAACTAGGTTACAAAGTCAGAAAGATCACACTGTGATACATCTCAAGGTTACTCAACCTCTAGATCTATCACTCCCCCTCAGAGACAAGCTCATACTCCACAGGCTCTAACTCCCCATCTTCTTCTTCTTCGGTTTCCCCCTCAGATTCATTTTCAGGAGTAGATGGTGTAGCAGGTTCTGGCTGCAACCGTGCAGTCAGCTCCTCCACCTGCCTATGAAGGTCAGCATGATGAATCTGCATGAGGTTCTGATTATCCCTCATTACATCTACCCGTGTTCGTGCCCGATTCCTCTGCTCAACGGCCTTCCTCCATTTGCACTCATATTCTTGATGCTGCTCATGGTGGTATTGCAACTGCTCACGTAACTCTTCCTTCTCTCTGGTGCCCCTCATCCTTTCTCCATTCGCCCTTGCCAACTCCATGAACAGGCGGTCTACTTCCGCCTGAAGTTGTGACGAGGCACTATTACTACCTTCACCTTCTTCATAAGCAACCACTGGCTGGTTACTTCCCACACTATCAGCAGGTTCATCATCTCTTGGGGCAAGAACGTGTCGAGGAACACCTCGAGGTCCGGTACACTTACGTGCAGTCTGCTTGGTACGGGCCATCTGCCAAAATATATTTATTTTGAATAATAGAACTATATATGTTCCAAGATTAAGAGATAGAGTTTTATAATTATAGACATACGAACTCTATTTCTATACTTAGATACAACTTTTAAGAGGGAAAGTTAATTATATGTTATCAATCATGATGCATGAATCGTACTTACGAACAAAACATACATCAAACAATTAATTAACTTTAAAAAAAGTCACTTATTATAAAAGTGAATAAACTTTCCTTTCATAATTAGGGCAATAGCATAAGGTTATAAACATTGTTCCTTAGATATAACTATCACCATAACTATACTAAAAACATATCCATTAAGATAGAAGGATAAGTCTAAAGAACGAATTAAGGCAAGTCAGAAGCATAAGAGAAGTCTAGAAGCAATTTGGACTCAAACTAATTTGGAATTTAGTTTAGCTCAAAACTTTTGAAGTTTTCAAAAATAAATACTGTTATACTTTCTAAGGGAACCTGCTCTGATACCAGCTGTGGCAGAACCTCCTGAGTTAAGTGGCCCACATGCACCCATCATTGTCCTAAAGACTTCTGATTGGCGTGCATGAGTTCCAAATGACTCAAGAGATCTGTCGGGTGTCCTCGGGAAACTCGAATCATCCACGTTACCTTCTTTTCAGGAATTCCCTCGTCAAGCATCACAGTATTACAACAGTTTTATAGATAAGATAAATCAGAGTAAAGCGGAAAGAGTATATAACATAGATTGAAACTTAAGTTTAAAAGTTTACAACCCATAAGTACTTGATACATAAAAGGTTCGGAACCTTATATTACATATACCACACAATTTTTATTACTTGCCCAAGGTCAAACATCAGTGTCATCCTCACTCTCCTCCATAAGAGTGAAGAAACATTGACCACCAAAAGGATGATCAACAAACTCACCTGCAACAAAGGGTAACAAACCCTGAGTACAAAAGTACTCAACAAGACTTAACCGTCTAGAAAAGAGGAGAAGACTCAGGTATGAAGGCTATAGGGATTCAAGGTAAGGCTTTAGCAAGATCAAAACATTTCTGTTGCATAAAAGCTTACTAATAGTAAAACCTAGTTTCAAGTTTTAACTCAAGATTAAACTTTATAACTATCCAAAGATTCTCAAACTTTCATAAGCATACCACATCTTTTGTTCTCATTCCATAAAGATCCCATTCATTACTACGGTGCGGGTCAGTGGATTGAGGCTCCATATCCGAGGAAACACGGCGATTCGAATCGTTCAAACCCAGCTGGGGATTCAGTACCACACGACATATGTAGAACTTAATCTTGCATATGTCAACCCTATCTATAGATCCTCCCATACAAGAACGGGTCCAGCGTCACCCGAGAGTACAGTACACCTCGAACCCGACTATCTCATAGCCCCGAGGGTACACGCTACTCCCGCCATCTCTCCACTCCCAGTACGCGGTTATCCGTTCTCAAGTATCGGAATAGCTATAGACGAGGCTTACCACCGCATGTGGGCTGTACTCAAAGGTCTCAATCACAGCAGGCCAACAACGATAAGGTCCTATGTTGAGTAACCTTACAACAAGACTCCATTCTTGATGTAAGATACTATTGTTATCATGTTGTCTCAAGATTCATGATTTCCAAAACATAGCAACCATTTTTAAAAGCACCTACTATATTGAAGTAGTAAAGCATGGCTAAGCATACTAAGTATTTTCATAAAACGGGTATCAAGGTTAAGTGTTGAAATTATCAAGATTGGTCATGCATCAACTAGGATTCACTCAACTCCTATTCACTTAATGCATCATATTAACTCAAGTGATATAAATAACTTTATAAAAATACAAGGATAGGGTTAATGTCCGGGGCTTGCCTTGGTGATCAGCGAAGTCCGGAGATTCTGAAAAACTAGAAGGATCCACACACTCAGGAGAAACCCACTGAGGATCCGGTCCTTCCGAAACGAGCTCTACACGTAGAAGTGCATATGCATGATCAATGGAATGCTTATGACATGACCATGGTAAAGATGGAAATTTTCTAAGCTGTAGACATTTATTTGTACAATCTTTCATCACGGTATAGTTGCAAACCAACAAAACCAACTTAGCTATTAAACTATATATAAAGACTAAGCAAACTTTATTATCTCTATTAAGCAAGGTTATGCAACCAATAAGCAAACAAAGATCATCTGTATAAAGAAATCCATAACCAGGGAGCAATTATGCTACTGATCCCCTGATTGTCAAACAAAACCAAAAGTCACACAAATCTAAAAGGGATTAACAATTTCTATTTATTTTATAAGTCATTTTAATTAGCCTTTACTTATAAATAAATTATACTTATTCAAACAGAGCTGAAATTAATCATGAAGGTAGATATCAGTGACACAAACTCACATGTCAAAGTTCATGATTTTTGGAGAAACACAGAAAATCAAATAATTCATCAAAGTTGCATTTATTAATTAAAGTGCAGATTTAATTGTCAAAGTAAAATTATTCAAAACACAAGTTTTATAATTTTTATATCAGCACAGACATGTTATTATCTTACATGTCAAATTTCATGATTAACAGAGCTATAGAAAAATTATAGCAAAAATAACAAACTTGGCTACTGTGCATTAAACTGGAAAAAGAAAAACTCAAACTAGCCCAAACTGGGCTTTCGGCCTGCTCCCGCGCGGCCCATCACGCGCGAAAACAGCCCGGCCTGACTCCCGCCCGCGCGCCTCGGCGCTTTTGCAGAAAAGCCCTTCGGCTTAAACGAAACTAACCCGCAGTCCTGAGCGCTATTCACCTGAGTCAAGGACTTTGCAACCAACACCCTCTAACTTGTCGTCTTTACAAACGGGAGGTCCCCGACCATGGCCAGAGCGCGCGGCGACGCACCGAGCGCCGGCGAGCCTTACGCCGGCGAGCCTTACGCCGGCCAACTCCGGCCAGTAGAGACCTAACGGACGCGAGCATCATCACCGGCAGGTCACCCGCGGCCGATAGAGCCTCTAACCCTAAACGCTACTGCCCCGGTGAGGTCTGGCCACGCACGGCGGCGGACCGGATCGCGGCGAAACTGTTCCGGCGAACCTAGGCCGGTAGCAGTAGAACGGAGGGGCTAGGAAGTTCCAGTAGCTCACCCTGATGCTGGCTATGTAGCTGGTTCAAGCGGAGGATGAACGGAGAGGCAAGGTCCACGGAGCAGTGGCTCGCGGCGGCAAACTCCGGCGAAGAAAGCAATGTTCCGGCGAGACCTGAGCATCAAACAGAGAACCATCGAGCCGATGAGTACTCTGGGGTCAAGATGAAACGGAAACATGAGACAGGGAGAGTAGAGAAGTGCCCGGTTGGGCTGACCACGGCGAGGTCGAGCTCGGCGGCGATTTCGCCCGGCGGGAAGAAAAACGGCGAGCTCGAGCTCTCTGAGGCAGTAGAGGTCGAATGGATGGGTTCTAGAGATGCGCAAGGAGGTAGAGAGGTTATAACCGCGGGCAATTAAGATGAGGACGCTTGGGTGCGGTGAATTTGGGATTGAGTTAGGATTGTTCCCGTCGGCGCCTTGGTGGCAAAATGGCGACGGCGAGCGCAGGAGGAGGCGCCACGACGCGAGGGAGAGCGCCAGCAGCTGCTTGACATTGCCACGGACTCAGTCGCGCGCTCATTCGGGAGAGATCGATGCCTTTCGCGCTGGCGTGAGCGATCCAAGGTCGTCTGTCCACCGCCATGAACAGGAGACTGAACTTATCCCCCTCCTCTCCTTTAAACCTTTTCGGAAAATTTGAAATTACTTCAGATTTTTGAATACAAGTTGAAAATATGTTAAAATATCAAATGTTCAGAATTCACTACTGAACATCTTTTATTTTTGCAACATATGCAGAATATGCATAGATTTTGAATTAGGGTTTGCAAATCAAAAGGGGACAAAAAGGGCAAAAGGGTATTTTCATAATTACTTTTGATTTTCTATAAGAACTTGAAAAACTTTATACATCAAAGTTGATCCTTATCAAAAACGGAGCAACTTTGCTATTTGAAGCTTACTCAAATTCTTTTTAGATTTTGATTGATAAGAAAGGGGATAAAACCGGATTTTCAATTTAATTAAACTATTTAATTGGATTTCAACCAAATTTGAATTATAACTCAATGGTGACTTGAAACATGTTCCAAATACACCTTTGAGACATAATACCAAGATGTGATCCAAAATTCCATTACTATATAAGAAATTACCAAAATACCCTTATATAGCATAAAAGCATTATTCACCACATAAGAAAACATAAACGAGGGTTTCAAACTTAAGCACTTCTTATCAACTAAGCACAAGCCTGATGAATTAAACTTGTTTTTAGTGAATGCATAATTCGGTTATCAACTCAAATGAAATGCCAGTGCATATGATGACATGTCAGGTTTTAGTTTGCTTAACACCAGAGTGTTACACCTGCTGCTAACGCGGAGGCCTCCGAAGGTTGGATCTGTAATGAGCTTGATGTCTTCAGCTCGTTGGTTGGTAACGCGGCCGACTTTGGGGGCTACGCCGGGGCTTTGGCTATGGCTAGTACTCTTCGCCAGGCTGACTGTGAGCACCTTCGCAAGATTCAGAAACCAAGCCACGTTTTTCCAACAGTGGATGAAGTGCGAGCAATGAAGGTTGACGACGCAGAAATTCGGAATTGCGCGATGCGCTTGCTTTGCAGATTTTGGATTGCTGATGGGGGCCGTTCACTTTCCTTCGAAGAGGCTGCTGAAGCTACATGTCAGGTGATGATTGTATGAGATGTTTGTTTCTGGTTTGAATTTATGGTTGAACATGTTAGTATTTATTTTGGTGTTCTTTTTTGCAGGCTCAGAAAGATGCTATGCCCTCGCCGACTGCAATGGATGACGCTGCTGGTTGCTCCCAGCCTGCACCTTCGTACAGCTTCGCAGAGGTTCCGCCGGCTGGGACGGTTCCCACGGCCGAAGAGGCCCCTGCCAATAGGGAAACTGATGTTGAGGAAACAGACGGGGTCGGATCGACTGCTGCAGACCAAATTATTGCGGAAGCTGCTGCGACAGTCGAAGCTAAAGACATTGCGACTGGCGAAGTTGATGCGGAGAAACGTGAGGATGCAGTGCAGGTGTGAGGACTAGAGGTGGGTTTCAAAAAGTTGTAATTTGGTAATATTTTGGGTGTGGGAGAGGTTGATGTAAAACACTGAGATTTTCTTTAACTGTTTGACAATGCAGGTTCCTGATGGAACCATGGTTGAGGTGTTTGACGTGACGCCTCTCACGATAAATTATTAGGATACTTTTATATCTGGTGAATCATGGGTTCGGGTGAAGTTCAAACACCCCTCGCTGTCTTTGGAACGTTTTTGGTCGTCGAAGTTGCGAAGGTATGATTTGAAAAACATCCGTTCGAGGTGTTTTTGGCGTGACGCGGATTATACGGATCGGAAAGCTACGCGCTTTTTGTTTGGTTCTTCCTCTTCTGCTTCGCAACCTATTGTTGATGATGACATCGATGAGAACATGGCCCTGGATTATTTGTTTGGGCGTAGCACTCTTGAACTAGGTCCAGACGGTTCTATTGTGATTCCGAAGGAGGAACCTTCAGAAATTAAAGATGTAGATCGAAGGTATATGTATAGGGCGAGGGTGTTGCCCGGTGAATTGCCACTTTTGCCCGCGGCTCCTTTAATGTAGGGACCTATTGTTCCGATGGAACTGGGGTTTGAAGAGGGTTACGAGGGTTGTGAAGATGTAATGTTGATTGAGTGTGGCGAGGATTCTTTATAACTTTGTACTTTTAGATTAAGTTTACCATACTATGGTGATTTTGTACTTACACGAAAAAGTTGTAAGATTGTTTTGTTCCGTTGTGGCTCATTTTTGTGATTAGAAAATGAAAGACATTTTACCTTCGCTGTCCTTCTAGCGGAGCTTGCTTTATCGCCTAAGTATTGTGCTTTGGAAAACGGCGACACTCCCTTTTCTTTTGGCGAGGCTTGCTTATTGTTTATGTAAGCTGATTAGGGAAAACAGCGACGCCCCCTTTTCTTTTAGCGAGGCTCGCTTATTGTTTATGTAAGCTGATTAGGGAAAACAGCGACGCCCCCTTTTCTTTTAGCGAGGCTCGCTTATTGTTTATGTAAGCTGATTAGGAAAAACAACGACGCCCCCTTTTCTTTTAGTGAGGCTCGCTTATTGTTTATGTAAGCTGATTAGGGAAAACAGCGACGCCCCCTTTTCTTTTAGTGAGGCTCGTTTATTGTTTATGTAAGCTGATTAGGGAAAATAGCGACACCCCCTTTTCTTTTAGTGAGGCTCGCTTATTGTTTATTGTTGATGGTCCTTAAACACCTGTTTTACCATCAACATGTTACCCTAAAATTCACCAAAAAGGCATGAAATGTAGTTAAATAGGTTTCAAACTAACTGAATTCCACATGTCCATAGATTTTGATTTGAATGCAGGATTTGAACCAAATTTGGATATTTGAACCACCAAAGGCCAAGCCCACTCAGCAGGGCCCAATTGGGCCTCAGAGGGGTGGCGCCCGCCACCCCTAGGTGGCGCCCGCCACTTGAGTTGGCCCAAGTCCACTCCCTGCCTCGTCACCGATCCGTGTGACCTCCCCATGGCCAAATCTTGGCCCTTGGTCACTAGGTCAGTGGCATCGGACGGCTCAGGAGGGGAGTGGCGTGGATCATGACCGAATGGCGGTTATCTGGACATGCAACCGCCTCTCTGGAGCTCCTGTATGTTGTTGAAGCAATGACGGTGCATCCAACAGTGAGGGGGGTGGCAGCCACCACCTAGGGCTGGCGCCCGCCACTAGGGTTTGCCCTAGGTCGGCTGGCTGCCCCCTATAATTACCCCCCTCAATCACTTGGGCTATAAATACCCCCCTTGAGGCATCACTTCAAAACACACAAGCAAGAAGGAAAAGAAGGAAAGGAAAGCAAGGCTAGAGCTAGAGAGATAATAGCTTAGGGTTTAGCCAAGCTTAGGCAAGTAGGTAGCTAGTAGAGCAAGGCATCTTTGCCCTCGCGGAAGCACTGCTCAAGGCTTAGCTCAAGAGTAGAGGCGTGCGAGTGATCGGTCCTGGAGCTGGGAAGAGTCTTCCTTCGTCTCCAGTTCAGGTTTTGCTCTTGTTACTCAAGCACTTTACTATATTCTAGTTCATCATTTCAAGTATTACTTTATTCTACTTATCAGTATTGAGTGGTATACTTGATTGATTGCTTGAGTGCCTAGCTATCCTATAGTTCAATTCACTTAGCCATAGTAGTTAATCTCTAGTGAGCTTAGTGTTTGATCTTTGCCAATAGGTTGCTTAGTTAGTTTAGTGTTTATCTTATTAAGTCAAGTATTTGCTCTGACGTCCGCAAGGGTGTCTCTATTCAAAGCTAGGGTACAGATAGTTAGAATATAATTAAGCGTGGTGCTTATTTATAGACTTACCTTCAGATACGGCTGGACCCCCGGATAGCTGTGGTAGCAAGCAGGTGGTGACAGCCCTGTGCGCCTTGAATTCCACAACGTAGTTGGCCCAGTTTAACAATAAGGCTCGTTGTGCTAGCGTTCAACCTAAGTCAGTGGTAAAGGCTAGTACGCCTCGGTACTTCACAAGATAGGAATAAAACTTTACTTAACTTGGTTGCTTAATTGACATTTGCCTATCTTGCTTCGTAGTTGTCTTGCTAAGTGGTTATCTAGGAGTAGTTAATAATTATTAGTTAGTTATCCTTAGTTATCCTATTCTATTTATCTATCTAGTTATCCACCTTACCTTACCATCCATTTCATCCTTACCTATTCACCCATATATTCTTTCTAGTCTTTCATCTTCTTTTCTTTCCTTTCCCCTTTTCTTATTCTTCGACTCTCATCCCCTCCTTGACTCGACTCATACACCACCCTAGCCTTCCTTTGGGATCAAATAAATCGACACCTGGTACTCCCAGGGAAGTGCTACTACGATAGTTCTGTGCGCTTGCAGAATCTCCTCCTGGTAGATTGCAATCTCTCTAGCTAGCTCCTACTAGTGTCGGGATTGACAACCCCATTTTACATTAGTAGATAGCTGCTTTAGCTTCACTCCTTTAGGTATAGTGACTAGACTTGCTTCAAGCATTTCTGGCGCCGCTGCCAGGGATAGACTCCATAGTCTACTCCTAGTAACGACGTTAGCAGGTGTCAACAAGCATTTCTGGGCCGTTACCGGGGATAGATGCCTAGCTCTATCTTTAGTGAAGTTAAGAACTACCAACAAGCATTTCTGGCGCCGTTGCCGGGGAAGGCAATCAGTGTATCGGTTGAGTCCATGTCGAATTTATCTTCGCTTAAGCTCCCGCTTAGCGAATCCCATCTTACCACATTCTTTCTTTCTTTAGTCCTTCTTATCTTTTTCCTTCATCTTCTTCAACTTCTTTCTTTCTTATCTCGTTCTATCTTCACGATGGCCAACAAGACCATTCGTGAATTTTCTGCTCCTTCTGCCGCCAATATAGCGATAGGACCAGACGTGATCGAAGCCAACCTCAATTTTGAGTTAAAACCGGCTCTGATCACGATGGTCCAAGCTAGCCCGTTCTGTGGCAAAGCTCATGAGGATGCCAATGCTCATCTCCAACAATTCTTGGAGATTTGCGGCACCTTCACCATTAAGGGGATAACACAAGAAGCCATCCGTCTTCGTCTCTTTCCTTTCTCTTTGCTAGGAAAAGCGAAGCAATGGTTCTATTCCGATCGCAACACTGTAGACACATGGGACAAATGTTCCAATGCTTTTCTCGCCTAATTCTTCCCGATGGGCAAGACGAATGCTCTGCGCAACAAAATCTCCAGCTTTATGCAACAAGCCGAGGAATCTATTCCCGAGGCTTGGGAGAGAATGCAAGAGTACATCACTGCTTGTCCACACCATGGTATGGAGGACTGGTTATTGATCCAGAACTTCTACCATGGCCTAACCCCACTCTCTAGAAGCCATTTGGATGCCGCCGCCGGTGGTGCATTCTTTTCTCTGAATGTTGCAGATGCTAAGGCTCTCATAGAGAAGATGGTGTCAAACCAAGGATGGAATGACGAGAGACTGCAGCCCCATAAGCGAGGTATACATTCCCTTAAGGAAGCCGACATGATCGTGGCCAAGATGGACCTGCTGGCAAAGAAGCTGGACAGCTGTGAGAAGATGAACCAACAAGAGAGTGTCCAATCTCTGGAATCCTACATGACTTATGAAGTCTGTGGAGAAACCGGACATTCTGGGAACCACTGCCCCGAGTTACATGAAGATTTGAACTTCATCAACAACAACAACAACGGTTTCCGTCAACAGAATCAAGGATGGAATCAGCCTGCAAATTCTCAAGGTAACAATTTATTCCCCCGCTCTAATTTTCAAAATTATGATAATTTCTCATTCTTGAAGAATTTAGTTTACTCACAAGGTAGAACAACTGATTTCTTGAATAAGAGATTAATGTCAAATGATAAAACCCTTGAGAATATAAATGCTAAATTGGAAGATTTCTCATCTGCTCTGAAAAATCAATTAAGTTTTAATAAGATGTTAGAAACCCAATTAGCTCAACTTGCTGCTATCATACCATCTTTTAAAACTGGCAAAATTCCTGCTAAACCTGACATGGAAACTGCAAATATGGTTGAAATAAAATATTTTAACTGATGAAGATCAAACCATGGCTGTTAAAAAAGGTGATCCTGGTAGTCCCATAATTAGATGCTCAATCTTTGGTGAAGTCTTTAAAAATGCCATTTGTGATTTAGGATCGAGTGTGAACATTATATCTAAGGATTTCTATGAAAACTCGTTCTTTCCACCCATGTCATCCACATCTGCCTATGTTGTGCTAGCTGATCAATCCACTTGCTATATAGAAGGAATAGTCAATGATTTACCTGTTCAAATTAGAGGCTCCTATGTTCCTGCTTATTTCATAATACTAGATATGGGAAATAGGAGAGATGTGCCTTTAATTTTGGGTAGACCTTTCTTGAATACTATGAATGCCTGCATATATGTGGGGAGTGGTAAAATGCAAATGACATTAGGAGGGAGGAAGGAAATGTTCTCCTTTTCCCGTGGTCCCGCATATGCCGCTAACATGCAAGAAGCAAAACCCGTTCGTACCAAGAAGAGGCGCCCAAGAACAAGGTGGAACAGAAAGGAAGAACCACCTTCTCCTGAGTTGTGTAATTCACATGACAAAGGGGAGGTGCCAAAAGAAGAAGAACCCGATGAAGAACTTAAAGAAGAAGCACCCAAGGAAGAAGATCTACCCAATAAGGATGAAATTCCATGGATCTAAGGTATGGATTTACTTTTAAATTTCCCTTTTTCAAATAAATAACATATGTCATGCATGTAACTAAAAAACAGTTATCATTAGTTATATGCATAAGTATATGTTAACTTAGCTAGAATAATAAAATATCATAATAGGATAGTTTCCCTTTTTCACAACATTAGATAGTTTCCCTTTTAATAAAATGAGAACAAGAGCTCCGACCGAGAAAGATGAAGACCCTTCACCAAGCAAGAAGCCAGCTTGGGGGAGACTCCCGCTCCAATAAGGTATGTCTCAAGCCTACACTTTAAATTCAGTTCTTAAATTCTATATCTTTTGAAATGTTATATGCTTGCCTAAGTAACCATTCCATGAATAAAATTGATGAAATCTACTTAAACAAGTTGAAACCTGAATAAGATTTGAAATATGTCATGCAAATGCTATTGTTATGGTTTGAATAACTGGTCTTGTCTAAGTTGTAGCTTTTTTGGGTTGCACATGCTTTAACTGAAATCATGCTTAGTGAATAAAGTTAGTAAGAAATGGAGTAATTCTTTAAACTTGCTAAGGAGAAATTAGGACCTAATCTGGAGGATTTCTTTTAAAAATCTTGAAAACCTTGCTAAAAGTTCCTCCTGGATTTTATCGCATCCCACCACTAGCCAAATATTTGTTAGTCAAAACCACAAAGAGCCTTGTCTGTGTTGAGCTTTGTTAGACCTCATAGATCTTAGTAGAGAAGCTTATCATATCTTTTGATCAAGATTCACACACCCACCATAAATTGCCTACTCTCCACTTTTGAAGTTTGCAACCACCAAATAAATTGCTCATTCTCTACACTGGAGATATGCAATACCTTGCCAAACGTCCCATTGCTAGCCTTATGCTATTCCTACACTGGGAATAAGCATTTCTCTCCCTTTCCCTACTCATTTCAAAAATCCTTCCCTATAGATAATCTGGGGAAATCTAGAGCTAAAAAAGAGAGATAAAAAAAAGTTGAGCAAAGTAGCTCAAGAGAGGACTATGTCCTAAGAAAATGTGAGGACACATTTTTGTCTACTCACTATGTATTGAAAAAAAGAAGAGAGAGAGAATTATCATTAGCTCTAGACCCCAGAAATTAACTAGGAAGGATTATGAAATATCTCTCTATACACTTCCACATAACCACACATGCACATCTTGATCAATTTTTATGATTTGCTGCTCCTTATGATCTGAGTGTCTAGCTTAGCAATAAACATTAGGCAATTTGCTCATGATTCTTAGCCTACCTATAACTCCACATATCATTCTTTACAAATAGGAGAGGCTACATTTTGGCCTAAGTGAGAATTTAAACACCATTGAGTGATTGAGTGAATCTTGGAGGACTTGAGCAAGTTTTCATCTTTTGAAAACCTTAAAAAAACCCTCCAGACAGAACCCTAGTCAAACCTGAGCAAGATAAAAGTTTCCTATCTACTACTTTATTTCACTCTTGCATGTTTGAAGTGAAAAGCTATAAGCCCCACATTGCTATGATTAATGATATATACTAAGTTATTTCTCACTATACAATATGCACTTGTATACATCTTAAGTTGCTATCTATTTCATGCTTAATGCTTAAACCGCATTGTTGCTCGAGGACGAGCAACAAGTTAGCTTGGGGGAGCTTGTTGATGGTCCTTAACCACCTATTTTACCATCAACATGTTACCCTAAAATTCACCAAAAAGGCATGAAATGTAGTCAAATAGGTTTCAAACTAACCGAATTCCACATGTCCATAGATTTTGATTTGAATGCAGGATTTGAACCAAATTTGGATATTTGAACCACCAAAGGCCAAGCCCACTCAGCAGGGCCCAATTGGGCCTCAGAGGGGTGGCGCCCGCCACCCCTAGGTGGCGCCCGCCACTTGAGTTGGCCCAAGTCCACTCCCTGCCACGTCACCGATCCGTGTGACCTCCCCAAGGCCAAATCTTGGCCCTTGGTCACTAGGTCAGTGGCATCGGACGGCTCAAGAGGGGAGTGGCGTGGATCATGACCGAATGGCGGTTATCTAGACATGCAACCGCCTCTCTGGAGCTTCTGGATGCTGTTGAAGCAATGACGGTGCATCCAACGGTGAGGGGGGTGGCGGCCGCCACCTAGGGCTGGCGCCCGCCACTAGGGTTTGCCCTAGGTCGGCTGGCTGCCCCCTATAAGTACCCCCCTCACTCACTTGGGCTATAAATACCCCCCTTGAGGCATCACTTCAAAACACACAAGCAAGAAGGAAAAGAAGGAAAGGAAAGCAAGGCTAGAGCTAGAGAGCTAATAGCTTAGGGTTTAGCCAAGCTTAGGCAAGTAGGTAGCTAGTAGAGCAAGGCATCTTTGCCCTCGCGGAAGCGCTGCTCAAGGCTTAGCTCAAGAGTAGAGGTGTGCGAGTGATCGGTCCTGGAGCTGGGAATAGTCTTCGTTCGTCTCCAGTTCAGGTTTTGCTCTTGTTACTCAAGCACTTTACTATATTCTAGTTCATCATTTCAAGTATTACTTTATTCTACTTATCAGTATTGAGTGGTATACTTGATTGATTGCTTGAGTGCCTAGCTATCCTACAGTTCAATTCATTTAGCCATAGTAGTTAATCTCTAGTGAGCTTAGTGTTTGATCTTTGCCAATAGGTTGCTTAGTTAGTTTAGTGTTTATCTTATTAAGTCAAGTATTTGCTCCGACGTCCGCAAGGGTGTCTCTAT
The DNA here is from genome assembly GCA_009763385.1 of Coix lacryma-jobi var. lacryma-jobi. NCBI lineage: Eukaryota > Viridiplantae > Streptophyta > Magnoliopsida > Poales > Poaceae > Coix > Coix lacryma-jobi. The sequence goes on from CM019826.1 coordinate 44,679,492, forward strand.
TCAAATCTAGGGTAGAGATAGTTAGAATATAATTAAGCGTGGTGCTTAGTTATAGACTTACCTTCAGATATGGCTGGACCCCCGGATAGCTGTGGTAGCAAGCAGGTGGTGACAACCCTGTGCGCCTTGAATTCCAGCACGTAGTTGGCCCAGTTTAACAGTAAGGCTCGTTGTGCTAGCGTTCAACCTAAGTCAGTGGTAAAGGCTAGTACGCCTCGGTACTTGACAAGATAGGAATAAAACTTTACTTAACTTGGTTGCTTAACTGACATTTGCCTATCTTGCTTCGTGGTTATCTAGGAGTAGTTAATAATTATTAGTTAGTTATCCTTAGTTATCCCATTCTATCTATCTATCTAGTTATCCACCTTACCTTACCAACCATTTCATCCTTACCTATCCACCCATATATTCTTTCTAGCCTTTCATCTTCTTTTCTCTCCTTTCCCCTTTTCTTATTCTTCGACTCTCATCCCCTCCTTGACTCAACTCATACACCACCCTAGCCTTCCTTTGGGATCAAATAAATCGACACCTGGTACTCCCAGGGAAGTGCTACTACGATAGTTCTGTGCGCTTGCAGAATCTCCTCCTGGTAGATTGCAATCTCTCTAGTTAGCTCCTACTAGTGTTGGGATTGACAACCCCATTTGACATTAGTAGATAGCTGCTTTAGCTTCACTCCTTTAGGTATAGTGACTGGACTTGCTTCAAGCATTTCTGGCGCCGCTGCCAGGGATAGACTCCATAGTCTACTCCTAGTAACGACGTTAGCAGGTGTCAACAAGCATTTCTGGGCCGTTACCGGGGATAGATGCCTAGCTCTATCTTTAGTGAAGTTAAGAACTACCAATATTTATGTAAGCTGATTAGGAAAAACAGCGACGCTCCCTTTTCTTTTAGTGAGGCTCGCTTATTGTTTATGTAAGCTGATTAGGAAAAACAACGACGCCCCCTTTTCTTTTAGTGAGGCTCGCTTATTGTTTATGTAAGCTGATTAGGGAAAACAGCGACGCCCCCTTTTCTTTTAGCGAGGCTCGCTTATTATTTTATGTAAGCTGATTAGGAAAAACAGTGACGCCCCCTTTTCTTTTAGCGAGGCTCGCTTATTGTTTATGTAAGCTGATTAGGGAAAACAGCGACTCCCCCTTTTCTTTTAGAGAGGGTGGGGAAGAAGTTTGTTTAGCAAGCCCCTGGCGTTTTGCGAGGGTTCTTAATTTTTTTGGGACTTCGCGCCTTCCCTTGTCTGAGGTGGAGGTGAGGTTTGCTTTTGCAAGCCCCTGGCATTTTGCGAGGGTGCTTGACTTTTTGGGACTTCGCGCCTCCCCTTGTCTGAGGTGGAGGTGAACTTTGCTTATGCAAGGCCCTGGCGTTTTGCGAGGGTGCTTGACTTTTTGGGAATTCACGCCTCCTTTGTCTGAGGTGGAGGTGAGGTTTGCTTTTGCAAGCCCCTGGCATTTTGCGAGGGTGCTTGACTTTTTGGGGCTTCGTGGCTCCCCTTGTCTGAGGTGGAGGTGAAGTCTGCTTTTGCAAGCCCCTGGCATTTTGCGAGGGTGCTTGACATTTTGGGACTTCGCGCCTCCCCTTGTCTGAGGTGGAGGTGAAGCTTGCTTTTGCAAGCCCCTGACATTTTGCAAGGGTGCTTGACTTTTTGGGACTTCGCGCCTCCCCTTGTCTGAGGTGGAGGTGAAGTCTGCTTTTGCAAGCCCCTGGCATTTTGCGAGGGTGCTTGAATTTTTGGGACTTCGCGCCTGTTGACGGAATTTATAGCATGTTTTACCTTATCAAAATACCGTCAACAGGCCTTGGTTTCAAGGAAGTATAGCATATCATAAGCATATTTATCACTAATAAGTTCCACTTGTACTCTTAGCTTGTGAACTTGTAGGAGATGCTAAAATGAACAAAATGAGGCCAGGTGGGCCCACCAAGGGGGTCGGCCGACCCCACCTTGGTGGCCACCTCGGCCAAGGTGACATGGCACGATCCAAGAGAAGCATGCTCAGGCCAATATCATCCCTTGGATCAAACATGTGCTTTTACTCAATGGTGCAAGATGAGAAGCACATGGATTCATGGGTCCACACCGAAACCAAATGCAACCAACTTCCCAAGACTTGCTCCATGACATGTGGGGTCACCAAGGGAGAAAAGATGGTGGGCTAGCCCTGTCATAGGGGGGTCGGCCGATCCCCCCTTGGTGGGCCCTGGCTACACTGTTCAGCCTGGTGACATCAGCATCTTCTAGAAGCAAAGTGGTGGGCCCACCTGTCATTGGCTGGGGTCGGCCGACCCCGGGGTGAATCCCATCCAAAGTCGGTTGCTTGCACATGTTTCACACGTGAACAATATCCTGGCCATCCATCCATGACGGTTACTATGGCGGTTTGATCCAATGGCCAAGGAAGGAGAGCACGCGGATCGCTGACGTGGCACCGGAGAAGCCGCTACTCCACCTCCAAGCTATAAATACCCCCCTAGACCTCTTCATTTGTATGCATCCAAGGAGAGAAAGCCTACTTAGTAGCTTTAGTGTTAGAAGAGAGGGAAGGGAGTGAGGAGTTCCACGGAGGAGTCCCGGCCTGTCGGGAATCTTCTCCAAGGTGCGCCTCAGCGGATGCGATTCTTCTTGTAAGTGTTACATCTGAGTCCTTCTAGTATTTAATATTCTGGTCTGGTTATTTAAGTTTACAGTTCTTTTACTTGGCACATTGCTTTACTTTGTTGAAGTGCTCTAGGCCCAATAAGCTTAGCTTTAGAGTAGTAAGATTAGTGTAGACGTGGTGTCTAGGCTATATCTTGCCAGTGTGGACTTCTTGTCGCACTTGTGTAGACGCCTGGTGGTAGAGTGACAGACACAGCCAGTGCTTGGAGTTCCTCTCAAGTGTTGTAGGCAAGTTGAAAATAATAGTTGTGTAGCAGCATTGCCGCCTCAGTAGTTGTTAGGTGGAAAACCTTTTAATCAACTACTGTTTCGTCCTTCGCCCCTAGTAAGGAATGAGGTGGTAAACCTCAGTACTCTTAGAAAACCAGTACCAGATATTGATATTAGGAAGACCTCTCTATCCCAGTTATCATATACCCTTTGATCATCCTTTGACGACCCTACCTCTAGTTAATCCACTTCACGTTCCCTGTGGAAATACGATACCTGGAATACTCCTGGTGAAAAGCTACAATTGACTACCGTGCGCTTGCAGTATATCCGTTTGCCACTTCTGGTGTCAACAAGCATCTCTGGTGCCGCTGCCGGGGATTAGACTCCATAGTGTAGTTCTAGTGGTTGCATTAAGAAGTGTCAACAGCGCCTCCCTTTGTCTGAGGTGGAGGTGAAGTTTGCTTTTGCAAGCCCCTGACATTTTGCAAGGGTGCTTGACTTTTTGCGACTTCGCGCCTCCCCTTGTCTGAGGTGGAGGTGAAGTCTGCTTTTGCAAGCCCCTGGCATTTTGCGAGGGTGCTTGACTTTTTGGGACTTCGCGCCTCCCCTTGTCTGAGGTGGAGGTGAAGTTTGCTTATGCAAGCCCCTGGGATTTTTTGCGAGGGTGCTTGACTTTTTGGGACTTCGCGCCTCCCCTTGTCTGAGGTGGAGGTGAAGTTTGCTTATGCAAGCCCCTGGCATTTTTTGTGAGGGTACTTGCATTTTTTGGACTTCGCGCCTCCCCTTGTCTTAGGTGGAGGTGAAGTTTGCTATTTCCAAGTTTGCTTTGAATTTTTTTTCCGAAGCAATCTTCGGGAGTTTTCATCGATTATGAGCACTCTTGATGAAGAGTTGCTTTTTTCGATGTTTATGGAAAAAAAGAACGATTTGGAGTTTTGTCTTTTTTGGGGGTTGTTGCTTGTATTAAGGATTTGGATGCTGCCTCGTTAAAAAACCTTATGCCCCTTCGTAAGGAAAAAGAGTGTAGTTCCTTTGTTTTTGTTACAAACATGGTGCTGAAAAAAGACAAGAGAGAAAAGACAAATTACATGTTGCGAGAGCTCGCTACGGCTCCGCTATGGATAGTATTTGCGAAGGTCGTCAACATTCCAGGTGTGAGGCAGGCGGTTTCCTTTGCTATCAGAGAGATGATAGGACCCTGGACGATTGCATTCTACAATCAGGTATGGTCCCGTCCATTTTGCCTGAAATTTTCCCGCCATGTTGGCGTTTTGTTTCCGAATGAGGACGAGGTCACTCTTCTTTAAGTCTTTGATTCTCACCTTTTTGTCTCTCCATTTTTGGTTTCTTCTTGATACTTGCAAAGGTTGTGCACTGCATTGCATCTTGTTTCCTCGAGCAAATCTTTATCAAGCAGCTGGTTTTGTTCATCTGATTCGAGGGTTGATTTGAGAGAGCCATATTTCAATTCTTCTGGTAACACAACTTCTTCTCCAAATAGGAGCCTAAAAGGTGTGAATTTGGTAGCTCTGCATTCCGAAGTGTTATGGGACCAGGTGACCGAGGTTAGCTCTTCCGCCCACTTTCCCTTTCAATGAGGCCATTGGATTGAGGATGCCGGACTGAGGCGAAGCACAAGATTGTTCCAATTTGAGCGCAGAATTCCTTGAAGACCTCGCTGTCAAACTGAGTGCCGTTGTCGATGGTTAGGTGTTTGGGAACTCCGAATCGACAAACTAACTGCTGCCAGAAAAACCTTTTTACGGCTAGGGAGGTGATGGAAGCCAGCGGTCTAGTTTCAATCCACTTTGTGAAGTATTCCACAGCTACCACTGCATAGCGAAGGTTTCTTGGAGCTGTTGGTAGTGGACCGACGAGGTCTATTGCCCATCTTTGCAAGGGCCATGTTGGGCATATCAGAGTTGTTGGGGCACCTGGGGCGTTTTGTGTTTTTGCTGTTAGTTGGCATCCCTCGCAATGCTTGATAATATCTTTTGCATATCGTAATGCTGTTGGCCAAAAGAAACCTTGACGGAAAACTTTTCCAACTAGCGCCCTCGGGCCGTTATGAGATCTGCACATACCTTCGTGAATGAGTTTAAGTATGTCCTTTCCTTGGTCCTGTGACACGCATTTTAGCCATGGGGAGGTCACCGAGGCTTTTAACAAAGTGTTGTCCATTATTTTGTATCCTCGAGCTCTTTGGCTGAGCCTGTTTTCTTCCTCTTTGGAATCGGGCTCGTGCACTCCGTTGATAATAGCCATGATTGGGGCTCTCCAATCTTCGCTCTGGATTGCATTGATCAGCTTCGCTGTTTTTTCAGGGGCTTCGATGGCTGATTGTGTTGCTAGTTCAAAGAAAACATCTGGGGGCAACTGTAGTTGTTGTGCTGCTGCTTTGGCTAGATTGTCAGCCTCGCTGTTCTCGGACCTCGGTATTGCTTTCACTATTATGCCGAGGAAGAAATATTCTGACCTTTGGACATGGTGTAAATACTTTTGCAGCTCTAAGTCTTTTGAGCTCTTCGAACTACATGGTGTAAATTTTTCTCAATGTGTCCCGCAATTACTTGGGAGTCTGTGTTGATGACTGCTCTTCGAACGGACAATGCTCGAAGCCTTGAAAGTGCTAGTATTACAGCTTCGTACTCTGCAGAATTATTTGTGCATTTGAAGTCGAGTCTTTTTGCATATCGTAGCTTCGACCCAGATGGCGAAACTAGGATAGCCGAGGCTCCTGCTCCAGCTGCTCCCTAGGCTCCGTCGACATACACTATCTAAAACGGATCTGTTTTGACTCCATCTCTGCGAGGGTCTGGAGTCCATTCGGCTATGAAATCTGCTAGGGCCTGTGATTTGATCGCTGTTCTTCCCACGAAGGTTATGGTGTAGCTGTTCAATTCGACTGCCCATTTTGCTATTCTGCCGACTGCCTCATTGTTCTTGAAATTATTTTTGAGGGGGTATGCTGAGGGTACTTGGATCTCGTGTGCCTGGAAATAGTGTTTTAGCTTTCTTGACGCCATGACCACGGCGTACGCTATCTTCTCGAGCTCTGAGTAGTTTCGCTTGGGACCCTCGAGGGTTTCTGACAGATAGTAGATTGGGGCCTGCCTGGTTTTGCTGTTTTCGTGCAATTCTTTGATCAGCATTGCGCTGGTTGCGTGAGGCGAAGCTGCGACATACAGCAATAGCAGATCCCCATTGCTAGGGCTGGTTAAGACAGTCAAGTTGGTGAGATACTGTTTCAAATCCTTGAAAGCTTTCTGCTGCCGAGGTCCCCAATTGAATGGAGCGGTGCTTCTCAAAGTTTCAAAGAAAGGTAACCCTCGCTCAGCTCATCTAGAGATGAATCTGCTGAGTGCTGCTAAGCGGCCTGACAAACGCTGAGCTACTTTTTTGGTTGTCGGTGGTTCCATATTAATGATGGCATCAATTTTCTCAGGGTTGGCTTCGATTCCCCTTACTGAGACGATACAACCTAGCAGTTTTCCTTCGCTTACTCTGAAGACGCATTTTTCGGGGTTTAGTTTTAATCCGGCTGACCGAATGTTATTGAACACTCTTGCCAAGTCTGCTATGTGATTTTCTTTTTTTTCGCTTTGGACGATTAAGTCATCGACGTAGGCAGAGATGGCATGCTCATCTTTGAAAACTTTAGATGTCATGCGAGCGAAGGTAGACCCTGCGTTTCTTAGGCCTTCTGCCATTCTTCGAAAGAAATAGGTGCTCGAGGGGGTGATGAAGCTTGTTTTTTCTTCGTCTTCTTCATTCATCCAGATTTGATGGTACCCCGAAAAACAGTCGAGGAGAGAAAACATTTGACATCTGGCTGCTCTATCAACCAAGGTGCTTATGTTTGGTAGGGGAAAATCATCCTTCGGGCAAGCTTTGTTTAAGCACGTGAAATCTACGCACATTCTCCATTTCTTGTTCTTTTTCTGGACTAGGACCACGTTTGAGAGCCATGATGGATATTTGACGTGGCATATGACTCCTGCATCCAAGAGTCTTTTTACTTCTGCCCTCGCTGCCTCTTTCCTTTCTTCTGACATTTTGCGGAGCTTTTGCTTAATTGGACGGTATCCTTGCTTTATGTTTAGGCTATGCTCAAACAAGGATCTGTTCACTCCCTTGAGGTCCTCCACAGACCAAGCGAAGGTGTCAGAGTTTTCTTTGAGAAAACGGATGAGGTTGTTTTCTGACTGGGGGTCTAAGTGGGCTGAGATGAACACTTTCCTTTCAGAGTTGCCCTCGAAGAGTTGGATTTGTTTGGTTTCTTCTTTGGGCGATGCTCTTTTTTGGTCAGTGCATGCTTCACCTTCGGTGCTGAGGTTTGTTGCTTGAGGCTTTGTCAGATTGTGGACATTGCGTTGTCCAGGTGCTACTGTTCCCTCAGCTGCTCTTGCAATGTGTTGATCTCCGTATACTGCAACGACCCCCTTCGAAGGAGGAAGTTTCATACAAAGGTATGCAGGATGAATGACAGCATTGAAGACATTGGTGACCCCTCGGCCAAAAATTGCATTGTAAGGATAGAACATGTCGACCACGTCGAAGGTTATGTGCTCTGTTCTGTAGTTTACTTGGTCTCCGAAGGTTACGGGCAATGATATTTTTCCAATAGCTCTTACTTGCTGACCGCCGAAGCCGTATAGGGGGTTGCCAGCGGGTTGCAAGAGGTTTCTGTCAAGCTTCATGTTGTCGAAGGTTGTAGCGAACAGAATGTCCGTGGAGCTTCCTGTGTCGACCAGGATTTTGTTGACTGTCCACCCTGCTAGATTAGTTTCGATCACCATAGCATCAGTGTGAGGGTAATCTCTTAACATCATGTCACAGGAATCGAAGGTTATTGGGACGTGGGACTATTGCCCAAATTTGTGCGGTCCTTTGACGGCTACGTGGTGTACTCTTCGTGCATGCTCTTTCCTTTGCCTTTTGTTGCCATGATCTTCGTTGGAGCCCCGGTGATGGCAAGTATTATACCAAAGGTTGATGTTGGGTTGTTGATGGTTGTCTGGGTTTGGGATTCGGCTTTGATAGGCTAGGGAGCTGGCAGAGCTGGTATTGGGGGCAGTGGTGGTAAGGCATTGCTTGCTTGTTGGTTGGTTTGGGTTTGCAGGGTTGGAGGGAATGAAACTGTGTATGGTGTGTTTTGGCGTTGAGGAATGGTGGGTGGCTGATATGGGGTATGATTGTAGTGGGGATGATGTGCGTAGAAAGGTTGGTGCGAAGGTAGGCCATAGTTTATAGGGGTGTACTAGTATGGCGGATGGGTTGGGTTGAAGCTTGGCTTTCTGGTATGATTGATGGTTCAGTTTTTGGCCGAAGTGGCTCTTTTGGACTCATGGTACTCTTTTCCCTTGGCGAAGCACTCGCATTGTTTGGTTGTGTGCCCCTTTCCTGGACCACAAAAATGGCAGTACATTTTGGCTGGGTCCCTCTGTTGGTTTCTTTGATCAGGCGGGGGTGGGAATCCTTGCGGATTTTGGTTGCACGAAGGCTGAGTGGCCCTATTGTGGTCTTCGAATGGACCTGCCTTGTTGATAGAGCCGATGTTACTCGATTCTTGACGAGGGTTGTTTTCTCTTGCTTGAGGCCTCGATGGCGGTTTCTGCTGTGCCCTTCGAGCGTCTGACTTTGACCTGAAGTCCATGTCCGCTCTACAGTATCTTTCCATTGTCTCATGAAGCTCCTCTATTGTATTTACCGGCTTTCTGGCAAACTTCGAAGAGCATGGGCCTGGACGCAGGCCACTGACTGCTGCGAGGATTACGGCCTCATCGGACATTCCGGGAGTTCTTGCTCTGATTTGGATGAACCTTCACCAGTAATCTTGTAATGGCTCGCGCTCTTCTTGTTTGCAGTTGAACAGGTCGATAGGGTTTGATGGGGCTGCTGCGATACCCTTAAAGTTTGTGCAGAGCCTGTCTCTGAGGTTAGCCCAGGAATCCACGGTTCCGGGGCGCAGGTTGTTGTACCATGTCTGAGTGATGTCACGAAGGATGATTACAAAGGACTTTGCCATTATTGATTCATCTCCCCCTACCGCAGCATCTGCCGCTTCGTAGCTCATTATGAACTAACGAGGGTCGAAGAGTCCATCATAACGAGGTAAATTTTTGGGATTGTAGCACGGTGGCCAAGGTTGGGTTTGCAGTGTCTGGGAGAGTGGTGATCTTGGGTCGTAGGGCATCTGGTGTTGTTGGGCCCTTCGCTGAATGCGAAGGTTTGGCTCTCACTCTTCTGGGTAGAGTTGGCAAAAATTTGGTGGTGGTGGGGGTGGTGGTGGCTGGCTGGCGTTGCCCTGATCCTGCTCCTCATTGCCCTCTTGGAGTGGTGGCATTTCCCTATCGTTCCAACCCTCGGCTTCGGCCTCAGCTGTCGCGAGGGACTCCTCCATTCGGCGAAGCTGTTCCCTTGCTTCATCCGCTTTTTGCCTGATGGCGTGCAGCCGGTTGTGCCTTTCAAGCTGGTCTAGGCGCCTTTTCTTTTCCTGCAATTCAGCTTGAAGTCTGTCCAAGGCCTCGAGGCCCAACTCCTCTTCATCTCCTCTTCCACCTTCTCCGGAGGTGTGCGGGTGTGGCTGTGATACTAGCCGAGTGTGAGGGCCCGGGACCTCTGTCCCTGGAGTAACTTCTTCTCCTGAGGGTTCCACATTTTCTTCCACAGGTTGAACCTTCGCCGTGGCCTCTCTGGTTGTGAGATGGTCTCTGGTTGAGGATGCTCTTCTATTTCCGGCCATTACGAACTCCGTTCCCCACCGACGGCGCCAAACTGTTGGATCACACCTGCCTTACCTCCGCTCTTAAGCAGAGGCGTGGCGAAGGTGATCAACGGTCGGGATCAAAGGCGAAGGAACAGGTAAGTAAATGGCAAGTGAACGGCGATAATATTTGTTATTCCTCAAGAATCATCCGTTTACACTGTTCATCCCCTGGTATTTATAGGGAACACCAAGGGACACTGACCAAATTACGAAAGGGTACAAGAAAGATTTCCCAACGCCGTACGATGGAAGGGTAGAATTGTACAAACACCGATGGTGCGAAAACCCTAACACGCCTTCCACACGTCCGCCGCCACCCGGCTCGTGTACACCTTCGCGGGAACGCGAGGGTTGACCTCCGTCTTGTGGAACCATCGCCCCAGTCACGAGATCCGCGTCCACCTGCCATCCGTTAAGCTTAATCCTCCTCGCGAAGGTGCGCGGTATGCACGAGGGTTGCTTCCTGTTTCCTCTACGCTTCTTTCCTGCAAGAACCGTAAGACAACCCGAAGGTCAAGCCAGTATCCGAGGGTTAGGAAAATGACCCGAGGGACTTAACGAGTGACGAGAGTTTTCACGATGGTGTGTAGGGCGCGCGAGGGTCGTTTCCTGTGTCAGCCTGCGTGACATCACTGCCGAGGGTTCCTTCCCCCAACATATTTGAGTTGGAATTTGGTCGGAAAAGTCAGCGCGAAAAATCGAGTCAAAATAGGGTTTCCCCTGTGACCGGACACTATGACCGGACTCACCTGTGCGTCCGATCAATACATATCGTGCGCTGGATGAACAGTAACTCAGTCGCGTCCGGTCAGGTGATGGGTGGTGCGTCCGATCGTCGGTTGAGTTCTGATCGGACGCTGGCATGCGTCCGGTCATGAGGGACAAAACGCGTCCGATCGCGTGTTGTGCGTTTCGGGTGCTCTCTGTGTTGGATCGGACGCTGTGCAGCGTGAGTCCGATCGGTTGTGAAGTGCGTCTGATCGCACTTTAAGGCGTGCAATAACTCTATACCACCGACACATGGGCCCATTTTCTTTTCGTCTCCGCCTTGCTCTCGCCTGCGCCCGAGCCCTCCCCGACCCGCTCGCCGCCGCTACCCTAATCGCCGCGCCCGCGCCGCCTTTCGCCGCGCCGGCCGCCGCACCTCCTCGTGCCTCCCCGCCAAGTGCCGCCGCTCCGCCCTAGCTCATTCCTGCGCGCGCCCTTGCTAGTCCCACGGTCGCCCTCCTCCGCCGAAGGTTGAAACTCCTCGCCGGCGACGGATCTCGCCGGAGCTCCGTCCTTCCTTCACCGGAGTTCGTGCCTATCGTCCCCGTGCACTCTTCCCTCTCTGGTGACCTCTCCCCGGCGAGCAGTTCCCATCCAGTGAGCTCCCACCTCTCCACCTCTATTCCCTGCGCGCCAAGTGCTCGATGAAATGCCTAAACCGCCCGTTCATGCCTTTTTTAACCTATTTGTTGACACATTTCTTGCGCAGTTCCTTTCGGAGAAAGCTTGTGGTGCCCGAACATGTCGGTATCTCACCTTTGCTTGGTTCGTTCGTCGCGTCTTGTCAGGTAGCGAAGCCATGTCTCTCTTTCTCCTCTCCTTTGCTTTGCTTCCGATAGGGTTCTCTTCTCTCTAGATAATATATGCTTATATATCCCTATCTGTCTGTTGTAGCGAGTTGGGACCATGTCAGTTAGCCGCTTGTCAGTGACAGTTTAATCCAGGGCCAAGCTCGCGGATACAGAACGAGGCCAAGCCTCTGAGGTTTAGTCCAGTTTCTTAGTTGTCAGCGACTGTGGATTGATTGATAGTGGGACTTGTCAATGGTAGTTGTTCTCAGCTTGCAGTGGTTCCTTTCTTGCAGCCATGGCACGGTGCAAGAATGTTGGTGGAGGTCCCGGGGCAGATCCTCCTCCCCCTCGCCCTCCTTCTGGTGGCAAGGGGAAGCAGAAGCTCGTGTCCATGAAGCGTAAGAGATTGGATCGTGATACCGAGATGGCTTTGGCAGCAGCACAGGCATCAGAGCGTTCTGAGCAGGGTGGTCAGGCAGGCGGTCTTCGGATTCGTGACTGGCTTACAGAGAAGCAACAGCAGGCCTTGCTTCGGACTGAGGGTGGTGTCTTTCGTGTTGAGACCCAGCAGTTTACTCTTGACGACCCGGCCGATGCCCTCCCTCTGGACTTCCGTTTCCCGTACGAGGCAGCTTCAGCTCTAGCAGCAGCTTCAGCAGGTGGTTCAGCTCCAGAGCCCAACACAGCTACAGAGCCCTAGGCAGAGGGTCCGTCAGAGGAGCAGCCAGCTCAGCCGACGGTTCGCAGGTCCACCCACACTCGCACTCAGGTCTCCTAGACCTTAGGGGCAGAGGCGGGGTGGTCAACCCCCTCCGAGGCCACAGGGACCCCCACCTGTGGAGCACTTGGACCTGCGGGCCGCCACAACACGTCAGGTGCAGGCTCTTCGTTTGGTTCCGTACGAGGAGTGGTTCCCAGCTGCCAGGCACCCTCAGGCCTCCGAGGGTTTCTATACAGTGCTTCAGGAAGACTTCTACACAGCCTATGTCAACAGCGGAGTTCACCTTCGACCGCACAGAGTTTGCCCGCTCGAGGACATAGTGGCAGCTAGAGGCGAGGCCATCCGTCCGATGCTCACTTACCTGCCAGGATTGGCAGATCTTCTTGGACGGAGTGGTCAGTACGTTGAGGATTGGGTGCGCAGTTCTACGCGTCCCTGTGGATCTCCCCAGATCACCGGTACCTGCACTTTGCCTTTAGGGGGCGATCCTACAGGCTTTACAGCGCCCGCACCAGAGAGTACCTTGGTCTGACAGCCTTTGAGACAAGATTCACACAGTATGCTACAGAGAGACAGATCCACCTCGACGTCCCCATGCAGGAGAGATTCCACTAGCAGACCTAGTCTGTGCCTGCTTCTGAGAGCCGTTCGAAGAGGGGTCTAGCCGGTGTCCTCGTGACTTGACGTCGACAGCCCGTCTCGTGAACGAGGTCATGAGGCGTACTATTCTACCTCGGACAGGCTACAGAGAGGGATTGACTCGTATTCAGCTTTGGCTCGTTCAGTGTTGACGGAAGTTATAGCATGTTTTACCTTATCAAAATACCGTCAATAGGCCTCGGTTTCAAGGAAGAATAGCAGATCATGAGCATATTTATCACTAATAAGTTCCACTTGTACTCTTAGCTTGTGAACATATAGGAGATGGCAAAATGAACAAAATGAGGCCAGGTGGGCCCACCAAGGGGGTCGGGCGACCCCACCTTTGGGCCACCTCGGCCATGGTGACATGGCATGATCCAAGAGAAGCATGTTCAAGCCAATATCAACCATTGGATCAAGCATGTGCTTTTGCTCAATGGTGCAAGATGAGAAGCACATGGATTCATGGGTCCACACCAAAAACCAAATGCAACCAACTTCACAAGACTTGCTCCATGACATGTGGGGTCACCAAGGGAGAGAAGATGGTGGGCCAGCCGTGTCATAGGGGGGTCGGCTGACCCCTCCCCTTGGTGGGACCCAACAACAATATTCATCACGATGACATCAGCACCTTCTAGAAGGTGTACCCCGGGCCCACATGTCAGGGACAGGGGTTGGCCGACCCCATGGTGACCCTCATCCAAGTCGGTGGCAAAATGCATGTTTGACACATGAAAAACATCCAAGCCATCCATCCATGGTGGTTACAATGACGGTGGATCCAAGGGTTGAGAGATGGAGAGCACACGGATCGCTGACGTGGCGCCAGAGTAGCCCCTACTCCACCTCCACTATAAATAGAGGCCTTCACCCTCTCATTCACACATCCCATCTCACACATCTCCACTTTCCAGTGAGATCAAGCAAGAGTAGTAGTAGTTAGTCTAGAGTGGGAGTTAGAGTCGAGTCGGGCGAAGCTCGGGTCTCCGGAGTCGTCTTCTGGGAGTCTGGTATAGCCCTTGTATCTTTCTTCTTTTGTAAGACTTTATTTATTTAATATATTATTCTTTCTTTACTTTACTTTGCATTTACTTAAGTATTTACTTTCCAAGTATTTATTTAAGTTTTTACTTAGTGCAAGTCTATAATTATATAGTCTTGTTGTGTGCTTATCTTAGTTTTATAGTTGTCTTAGTTAGATTGATTTCCTTTAAATAGCTCCTCGTGTGTGCGTCATCGTCCTATCTTAGGATAGGGGCTTTAGCTATTTTGATCGTTAGCTAAAGGTGTAGATAAGTGTGAGCGTGGTGCTCATACTTCATCTTATCTTTGACTAACGCTGGCTTGCACGGACAGTAGGGGCGCATGGGCAAAAGGTGACAGATTTTGCCTGGCTACCTAGATCCCCTCACGTGAACTCAGGCTAGTTCTTAAAAGGTAAGGCGTCCATAAGCCAAATATCCGCTTGAGTACTGGGTTAGGTGAACAACCTTCTTTCGCTTTACTCTCTCATTTATCCCTCTCACACAAGTAGCAAGGCGTCAATCTAGTTAAGTCATCTATTTAATTAGGATCAGTTCATAGGAGTAAAGGTAGAAACATAGGAGTACTTTATACTCACTCGTTGTCCTCCCACCTAGCTAACTCTACTAAAGTTATCTTTCATATCATATACTCTTTGCTTAACTTATTTATCTTATCTATCTATCCTCCATTATATCCACCTATACCCCTTTGCTTCTCTAATTGATAATAGATTATAGTAAGACTAAAGGATCTATCTTTCCTCTCTCTACATCTTTCCTAGCTTGCTTTCCTTTGGGATAAAATAAATAACGATACCTTGGAATACTCCCGGGTGAAGTGCTACATCGGTATTTTCTGTGCGCTTGCGGAACTATCCAATAGTCAATAGTTTTACCACCAAGACACTTCTAGCGTCGTTGCTGGGGTTAGACTCCATAGTCTAGTTCTAGTGGTTGCGTTAAGAAGTGTCAACAAGCGTTTCTGGTGCCGTTGCCGGGGATAGATTAAAACTCTATTCTTAGTAGCGATGCTAAGAAATACCAACAAGCATTTTTGGCGCCGTTGCCGGGGAAAGCAATCGCCTAGGAGTTTAGAGAGAGTGAATCCGGAGTCTCCTATTTATCAGTTATCAATTAGTATAGGGGCTAACCCCTCACCTGTCTAGTTTCTTTCCATTATCGTGAAACTAGTAGGTGTATGAGCGGTTTCCAACTGCCGTCAAACTTCGTTGAAAATCCCGAGCAGTTGTTGAGGAGGATTAGACTTCGTCAAGTTCCACCTCAGAGGTTCATCTCGAACCAGAATCCGTTCGAGGAGGAAGTTTCTGCACCAGCTAGAAGAGAAGCCATGGCCCAAAAGACCATCTCCGAATACTCTGCGCCGTCGGCCGACAATGTTGCCACGGGTCCGCAGCTTAACTTGGGGGATGCGACTTTCGAGCTCAAGCCGACTCTCATCATCATGGTGCAAGTCAATCCATTCTGTGGGAAGCCGCATGAGGATGCCAACGCCCATCTCCAACACTTCTTGGAGGTATGTGGTACCTTCACTATGAAGAATGTGTCTGCAGACGCCATCCGTCTTCGTCTTTTCCCGTTCTCGTTATTGGGAAAGGCGAAGCAATGGTTCTACGCCAACAAGAGTGAAGCCAACACTTGGGAGGAGTGCGCCAATGCGTTTCTCTAGAAGTTCTTCCCGATGGGCAAGACCAGCACCCTTCGTGGAAAGATTTCCAGCTTCCAGCAACAAGCTGATGAGACGATTCCCAAAGCATGGGAACATCTACAAGAGTACATTCGCGCCTGTCCTCATCATGGGATAGAGGAGTGGCTCATTATCCAAGGTTTCTACCATGGCCTGACCGGTATGGCCCGTAGTCACCTAGATGCAGCCGCTGGAGGGGCATTCTTACAACACAATGTGAGAGATGCCAAGGACCTCATAGAGAAGATGGTTACCAACCAAGGTTGGAATGAGGAACGTCTTCAGCCCAAGAAGAGAGGTGTTCATGCTCTCAATGAGGTGGACATGCTCTGCGCGAAGATGGACCTCCTGATGAAGAAAGTAGAAGAAAGTTCCAAGAGGGAACAAGAGGTCGTTCAACCTTATGCAACCGCACGAGCCGTCGAAGCCGACCAATGGTGCGAGGTATGCGGAGGCAATGACCATTCGGGAAATAATTGTCCCGAGACGAAGGAGGAAGTGAGCTTCATCAACAACACCAACAACAACGGGTACCGGCCCCAACAACAACAACAAGGATGGAATTCGCGCCCCTTCTACCAAAATCAAGGTAATGGTTATAGCAATAATTTCAATAATTCTTATAATAACCAACCTTCTTTAAGAGATCTTGTCTTAGGCCAATCTAAAATAAATGATAGTATTAATAAAAAGATGATGGCTAATGATAAGATTCTTGAAAATATAAATGAGAAAATGGATAGCTTTAATTCTGCAATGAAAAATCAATTGAGCTTTAATAAAATGCTAGAAACACAATTAGCTCAATTAGCAGCAGTTGTCCCATCCTACGAGCAAGGTAAGATCCCGGGGAAACCCGAAGATCCAATAGAAGGTGTAAAATTGGTTACTACGAGGTACCGTAAGCCTCCGCTCCGGTCAAACTGGGGTTATCTACTTGATCCACCCTTCATCACAAAGAAGGAAGATCCAGGCCTGCCAACCATCACCTGACAGATTGGACCACAAGTCTTCCATGACGCCTTCTGCGACCTTGGATCGAGTGTCAACATCATGTCCAAGGTAACGTATGATAACTTACTAGGGGGACATTTGCTCCCTACATTTGTTCGTTTGCAGCTGGCCGATCAGACGCTATGGTTCCCCGAGGGACTAGCAACAGACATCCTCATCAAAGTCCAAAACAGCTACGTCCCCGTCGATTTCCTTATATTGGACATAGGATCCAATCTAGACGTCGCGATCATCCTGGGAAGGTCGTTCCTCAATACGGTTAATGTCGTCATCTATGTGGGATCCAACCAACTTCACCTCCAGTTCCCGGAATATAAGGTAAAGTGTCCATTCAACAGTTATGAAGCTAACATACAGGTGAAGGACAAAGAACCTCGAGACAACAAACATCGTCGTCGTCACCCACGCCGTAGGTACAAGAAAAAGAGCGAGTCGGCCAACAAGGTCGAAGTAAAAGAAGAACTCGCCGATGAGGTGCAACCACGGTCTCCATCTCCGGGACCAACCGAAGCACCCAATGAATGACAAGACAGAGAGGTCCTGCTCTACGGACCTGAAACATGGAGCCCTTGCTGATAAGGTAAATCAGTAGTTATCTCATATTTAATTTTTTACGCATTTCAATTTTTTTTGCATTTCCCTTCAATTGCATACTTAGTTTAATTCTGCATTTTTTCATTTCGACAAAATAAATTTGCATGCTAGTAACACCTTGACAATAACTTGCAACACTTTTGAGCCATGGGACCACCCCAAGGTGGGGTCGGCCGACCCCATCAGTGGGCCCACTGGCACATGATCTATCTTGGCTTAGTACCCTGAGTATAACACAACACTTTAGTGCTCAAGGAGCATCCAAGGTGGGATCGGCCGATCCCACCATGGTGCCCTCCTGCACCCTGCTGCATTCCACTCAGCATGCTCATGAACATCATGCATATCACCAAAGCCAACATCTGAAAAGAAATGGTCCTTTGCTTTACTCTTTAAGCATGAGATGTTCCTCTTTATGATGGATGTTCATGGGACCACAACAACCAGCCAAAGGCATGTCTTAGTGCTCTCATGGTCCATGGGAATCACTTTAGACATGTCTCCACTTTGGCCATTCATTTTTTCTCTTTCACCAAACACTAAGCAGGGGAATCTCTGAAATTTGTGTCAACTTTGGACCAAACATAGTTGCATCTTTACTAGACACATAATGACACAAAGTTTAAAGTTTGAGGGGACATGTATGGGGGTCGACCGACCCATGTGTTGGCCAATCCTGAAAAGATATATTTACTCACTTTAGACATGTCCCCTGGCCAAAGCAAAGGCAAATTTGAAAGTGTCAAGAAGGGGGGTCGGCCGACCCATGCTATGGGTGGTCACCACTTGCCCTTCTCCCCCTATATATACCCTTGCATTGTGAGCTCAACTCCACACCAAAACCACTAGAACCATCTCGAGCTCACAAGTTCTTCCTTTCCTTCCTTAGTTGCAAGTTCATTCTCAAGCTTAGCTTAGTAGTAGCCATCCAAAAACAAAAAAAACCAAAAATAGTCCCTATTTCATAGTAGTGGTAGAAGCTTGGTAGCTTATCTTGTAGTAAGATGAAGAAGTTGCTTGCCTCCCATTTCAAAAAGTCCAACAAGGGTGAGAGTTCTTCCCAAGAACCTCACCATGCTAGTGCTCATGAGAGGAGAGAGGTGGAAAGAAGTGAGCTAGTACCCTTCATTCCCCCGGCTAGAGTAATGGAGACCGAGAGTGGCCTCAGCCTAAATGCCAAAGAGATGGGGAAATTCTTCAATCTTAGTGAGTGTAGTTTCTCACACACAAGTATCATTGATCCGGCTCTCTTGCAAGAAACAGGTATGGATTCAGAATTTTATGCTATTTTCAATACCATTGGTTGGGGAGGATTCTTTGAAATTCTTGAATTTGGCATAAAGAACTTAACCATTGAGTTTTTATGCACGTTAGAAGTGAATAATGATGGGATAGCATTTCGAATGTTTGGGATGGAATATGACTTGACTTGGAGCACATTAAACACTGCTTTAGGATTCGATCACTATTGCCATCTCGATGTAGACCATGCTTTTCATTATGACAAGAATGCTTTCTGGTATGCCATTACTGGCTCTAGTGATTGTTCCAACCCCTCACCACACAAAATTCATAACCCAACCTTACGTTTCATGCACTACTGGCTGTTCACCACTCTTTTCCCTGGCATGAGAGCAGCTTTGGTAAGTGATGATGAGCTAAAACTACTCTATGCCATGGTTAGCAAAGTTAAAGTTTCACCTATTAAAATGCTAGTGAACTATTGGCTTAGCTACGTAAAGCCTAAGAAACCCATATACTTCACATCATTCATCACACGCATAGCCAAAGCTTTGGGTGCACTAGAATCCCAAACTTTTGAGTACATTGAAACCGTGAGAGATGTGTTGGAAGAAAATGTATTTACTGGTTGCAATGTACTCAAAAGGGGTCCCAAGGGTGAACTAATAATGATTTATCCAGGCCATACAGTCGAAATCACTCTCCCTTGTGAGGGACTTCGATTGTATGCGCTTCGTACGCTAACCTTTGATTTGGACCCCGAAGAAAGAGCCCCAAAAGTTGCAGGTACTAGCAGAAGGACAAGGAGAGCGTCCCGTGCTACTTGAATGGAACAAGGCGGACCTTCACATCAGGCTGAAGAAGTTGAGGAGGGAGATGAGGCAGCCTCTATGGACATTTCAGGGTCCTTGGGGAGGCCTCCTCGCTCACAGAACACCCCTCGCTCTCAAGACACTCCTCACCCACGGGGTAGAGGAAGGCAACATCAAAGGACGCCGATGGACGAGCTCATAGACAACATGGGTGAGATGAACATCGAACAAGAGGCAACATTGCTTCTTGCACAATAAAACGCCCAACTCCTGAAGGCCATTCAAGAAGAAGAAGCACGACGTTGGGCCGGGTGGTACCAGCATTATCCACCACGACAGTAGGCAAGAACCAAGCTTGGGGGAGATCCTCTCCCCCACCAAGGTAAGTCCTGTATCTTAAGTTATTTACGTTTCAATTAGTTTTCTCATTGCATTTAAAAAATAAAAAAATAAAAAAAATACCAAAAATATTTGCTTAGTATTCCCCGTAGCACATATGTCTCATATATGTGTATCTTCCCCATGGAAATGATGACTAGTTGCCTTGCTAATGTTTCTCTAGTGCCTAGTTTACAACTTAGTATTTCTCTAAGTATGGATCACTTAGCTCATTTAAACCATCATGAACCTAAAAACTTTGTGGGTTGCAAGTGCTAAAACTAAGTCTAAGTTATTGTGAGACATGATATAGTGAGACAAGAGCTGCTATAATATTGTTCTAAGCATGATAGATTACCGGAGAATTTATTCTTAAAATGATCAAAATCTTAATTGTTCCTCAATGGTGATAAATTCCTACCACAGCCATATATGCTTTACATGTTTACAAACCTTCTACATAGGCTATTTGCTTTGTATTGAGTGTTGTCAAGTCTTGTTGACCCTTGTTAAGAGACTTTTCATGCTACTAAGATCAAGATCACGTACACACCTCATATACATGCTGCTTCTACACTGGAAGTACGCAAAAACATGCCTTTCATTTCCACCAAATAGTTTGCTTCATACTCCAAGTGTTAGGAAATCTCTCTCAATTATTTAGTAGATGAGACTCAAAAGGCTAGGCAAAATAAAGAAAAAAAAAGAGATGGACAAGTGAAAGTCCATGAAAAAAAAAGAAAAAAAAGAAAAAAAAGAGAAAAAAAATGCTAGCCATGTCTCATTAGAAAAGAGAAAAAGAAAAAAAAAGAGAGATAGATCTCATCAAATAAAGAAGCAATCTGGTCCACCATACACCACACACTTGCACATCTTGATCTGGGAGTATGACACTTCTCTTCAAGGATCCGAGCTTTGACTTCGCAACAAAATGCAAGTAAGTATGCCATCTTCTTTCATCTCTACCTTGAGCTACACATCAGCCTGTTTAAGAAGTAGGATAAAACAAAGAAGGCAACACTTATCATATGCCTTGGTGAGGAATCATACACCATTTGAGCGACATGAGAGAACCATATGAGGAACATTAAGTCTTTCTTTTGAAAAATATTGCAAAACCTCCGGTACGAAACTTGCTAAAAACAAGAAAGTTAGTGCTCAAGTCAAACTGTTCTATCTTTCAACCACCTAAGACAAAGGAAAAGCCATAAGCCCCATAGAGTACTAAGGTAATATGGGTGATTTACATAGCTAATTTTTCCATTCAAAGAGAAGAACTTTGTTGTGAGCATGATACTCTTGAAATGTGATGCATAGTAACAATGCTGATCCACCGAGGCCAAGTTTGATTGTTTGCTCGGGACGAGCAAAGGTTAAGCTTGGGGGATCTTATTGACGGAAGTTATAGCATGTTTTACCTTATCAAAATACCGTCAACAGGCCTCGGTTTCAAGGAAGAATAGCAGATCATGAGCATATTTATCACTAATAAGTTCCACTTGTACTCTTAGCTTGTGAACATATAGGAGATGGCAAAATGAACAAAATGAGGCCAGGTGGGCCCACCAAGGGGGTCGGGCGACCCCACCTTTGGGCCACCTCGGCCATGGTGACATGGCATGATCCAAGAGAAGCATGTTCAAGCCAATATCAACCATTGGATCAAGCCTGTGCTTTTGCTCAATGGTGCAAGATGAGAAGCACATGGATTCATGGGTCCACACCGAAAACCAAATGCAACCAACTTCACAAGACTTGCTCCATGACATGTGGGGTCACCAAGGGAGAGAAGATGGTGGGCCAGCCCTATCATAGGGGGGTCGGCCGACCCCCCCCTTGGTGGGACCCAACAACAATATTCATCACGATGACATCAACACCTTCTAGAAGGTGTACCCCGGGCCCACATGTCAGGGACAGGGGTCGGCCGACCCCATGGTGACCCTCATCCAAGTCGGTGGCAAAATGCATGTTTGACACGTGAAGAACATCCAAGCCATCCATCCATGGCGGTTACAATGAGGGTGGATCCAAGGGTTGAGAGATGGGGAGCACACGGATCGCTGACGTGGCGCCGGAGTAGCCCCTACTCCACCTCCACTATAAATAGAGGCCTTCACCCTCTCATTCACACATCCCATCTCACACATCTCCACTTTCTAGTGAGATCAAGCAAGAGTAGTAGTAGTTAGTCTAGAGTGGGAGTTAGAGTCGAGTCGGGCGAAGCTCGGGTCTCCAGAGTCGTCTTCTGGGAGTCTGGTATAGCCCTTGTATCTTTCTTCTTTTGTAAGACTTTATTTATTTAATATATTATTCTTTCTTTACTTTACTTTGCATTTACTTAAGTATTTACTTTCCAAGTATTTATTTAAGTATTTACTTAGCGCAAGTCTATATTTATATAGTCTTGTTGTGTGCTTATCTTAGTTCTATAGTTGTCTTAGTTAGATTGATTTCCTTTAAATAGCTTCTTGTGTGTGCGTCATCGTCCTATCTTAGGATAGGGGCTTTAGCTATTTTGATCGTTAGCTAAAGGTGTAGATAAGTGTGAGCGTGGTGCTCATACTTCATCTTATCTTTGACTACCGCTGGCTTGCACGGACAGTAGGGGCGCATGGGCAAAAGGTGACAGATTTTGCCTGGCTACCTAGATCCCCTCACGTGAACTCAGGCTAGTTCTTAAAAGGTAAGGCGTCCATAAGCCAAATATCCGCTTGAGTACTGGGTTAGGTGAACAACCTTCTATCGCTTTACTCTCTCATTTATCCCTCTCACACAAGTAGCAAGGCGTCAATCTAGTTAAGTCATCTATTTAATTAGGATCAGTTCATAGGAGTAAAGGTAGAAACATAGGAGTACTTTATACTCACTCGTTGTCCTCCCACCTAGCTAACTCTACTAAAGTTATCTTTCATATCATATACTCTTTGCTTAACTTATTTATCTTATCTATCTATCCTCCATTATATCCACCTATACCCCTTTGCTTCTCTAATTGATAATAGATTATAGTAAGACTAAAGGATCTATCTTTCCTCTCTCTACATCTTTCCTAGCTTGCTTTCCTTTGGGATAAAATAAATAACGATACCTTGGAATACTCCCGGGTGAAGTGCTACATCGGTATTTTCTGTGCGCTTGCGGAACTATCCAATAGTCAATAGTTTTACCACCAAGACACTTCTAGTGCCATTACTGGGGTTAGACTCCATAGTCTAGTTCTAGTGGTTGCGTTAAGAAGTGTCAACAAGCGTTTCTGGCGCCGTTGCCGGGGATAGATTAAAACTCTATTCTTAGTAGCGACGCTAAGAAATACCAACATTCACCACCTTGTCTCCCAGCTTGAGTTCGATATTTGGGATGCCATCATTTTAGAGATGGAGGACACGCTTGCAGAGGGGTTCAAGGGTCACAGGCAGCTTCCCTATGCCCACTGGATTTGTGTGATTATGAGGAAGAGGATTCCTGCCCTGCTTTCTCAGCTTACACACTCTCCAACTAAGTTCCCTGCGCCACGAAAATTGAATCGACCCGATCTACTTGTTTGTGAGGAGATAGACGAATTCCTTTGGTGGAAATGATCTCCTCACTATAAAGAACAAGTTGATTCAAGTGGATTTCAAAAAGACGCAGTAGAGAGGGAGATCGAGTGATGAGAAAATCGTGGAGAAACGAAGAACGCGAAGAACACGAACAAAACGCGAATCAACACATCGATCTGCAACTGTGTGGCTACCACACGCTACAATAGTGAGATTACGGTCTCACTTCCTCAAAATCTCCAGTACACAGAGGTATGGTTCTCTGCGGATCTCAGTTGCTACAGCAGAGGATTGGGAGAGCAGGAAAACCTAGAAGGCAAAGAGCAAATGACTGAGATAGGATGGGAGGTGGGTGTCTCCCTCTACTTATTCTAATTCTAGTTCCCACTCTACCCCTAACTAATTACAGAGCGAACCAGCTAAACCCTAAGGTTATTCTGGACCAACTCGTGGTAGGTGGTGATCCGACGGCCACGCCCGCACAACTGGTAGCGTTGCCTCGACGCAACCTCACCGATTGCCGCCACGTGCCGCCACCGCTCTGCTCGTCCTTTTCACGGACCTCGCCCCCGGTTTTGAGGCCCAAACCGGGAAACTAGCCTTCACGACCAACCCCCGGTTTTGAGGCCCAAACCGGGAAACCAGCCGTCCATCGCCTGAGTTTTGTGGCCCAAACTCAGAAACCCGTAGCGCCCAGGTTTTGAGGCCCAAACCTGGAAACCGTCCTCAGCCCGAGTTTTGTGGCCCAAACTCGGAAACCATCAGCGCCCAGGTTTTGAGGCCCAAACCTGGAAACCGTCCACTCGGTGGTTTTTCTGTGGCTCAACCACCAAACCAAGCCGTAGAGGGGATGCACCGCCCGTGCACCCCGTCCACCGACACGTGTCCCTAGGTCCTCGACCCAAGCAACACCGTGCCCGCAAGTCTTCGCTCATCGCTGTCCCAGGCTGTCAGCCACCACAGCTGATCCTCAGGCCACCGGTCCCTCAGTCCAAGCCTCACGTCCGCCCTTCACCGCTCTCGGTCCATCGGCACGGCACGTCTCTACTTGACCTTCACCTTGCCTTTGATCACTGTATCCGTGCTCGACACCTGCACAACACAAGCCAAAGAACATGCGCATTATCCCAGTTGACAATCACTCATCACTCGAGACTCGGCATACGCCCATGTATCCGCAATCTCCCCCTTGATGAGTGCATTGTCAACTACTAACACAAATCATAATGGAATAGAAGAAGGAAGAAGGAGAAGGAGAGAACCCGTCCAAATGACCCAAAAGCATATCAAAGCCAGAAGAAGGTCAAGTGAAAGAGCAAAACAACTTGGTCCCCAAAGACATGGGCAACGGCTCGACGCAACCAAGCAAAGCAAAGCTAGCCCTCAAGAAGACGTAGAACAGGCTCAACACCGCTAGCGAGAAAGCTCAATACCAACTGAAATCACTAAAATCCAACTGGAATGGTGACACCTGAACTGCAAGAGAGCTCGACATCAAATGAGGCAAAATCAATTGAATAGCACAATCAGCTGAATGCTCATCGAAAGGCAAAACTGCTAGTCCCTCAAGACAAAGGCACAGAGGCTCAACACAACTAGCAGAAAAGCTCCGAGCCAATTGGAAAATTCAAAATCCTCAAAGTCCAAGACAACTCAAACTCCCCCTCCAATAGTGCACACCACCAAGATATGATTTTATGATTCTCCCCCTTATGATTTGGCAAGAATTTCTCCCCCTTAGATGAAAATGCACTATCAAGTGTCTCCCCTCCAAAATGCATATGAGTTAAAATGCAAGTTAGCTTCTTCAGGAATATAGTCAATAGAATATGAAGATGCTCAACAAAGTGCTGATCCGATGACTCAATAATAAGCACAGAATGCTACCAAAGCCTCAAACTGATCACTAAATACGAAATATGAACATTTGAGCAAAGTGAGCAGTTTTTAGCCAAAAAGGTATTCACCATCAAAATAGCACTAAACATGTATAGACAGGAAGTCAAATAAGTGCTAAACATGTATACAAAGTGAACTACCCCTAGCAAGGTTCAATCATCATGCTATAGAATAAAACATAGACTTGTGTATTCAAATTTTATCAGAGTTGCAGCGGTTAAATTACACAAGTTCAAATTTCAGCATGTGATTGCGAGAGGTTGAAAACTTGTCATTGCCTAACTTTTCAACTGTGCGAAGCCTATGCAGAAGCAATCAGAAGCTTAAAGCAACAGTTTCGGTCATACACTACACAACTCAAGTTTAACTCAAAGTGCAATGAGAAACAGTCTCAATACTGTGATGTGCTGACAAGCAATCCCATCTCGATCTTTCCAATTCACTTAACTTGGTTCAAATTTAAAGCAGAATATGAGCATACCAAGCAAGTGAATGACTCAGAACTAGAGACATAGCAACCTAGCATATATGAAAAGCACAAGTGATTTCAACACATTCTACACATGCTAGTTGCATATCTCAATGGTGAACATTTTCAAGTTTTAAGGTCATTAAGCAAGTTCACCATTCATAAAATAGCTCAGCTCACAACATGTATCAGTGATCAGAAAGAACATAAGCTACAAACATCATTATATAGCATCGAAGCATACACTAACCAGAGCACAGTCACATTCTAAAGATTATATACATGAAGCTCTGAATGTAAATATGCATGATGAAATTCAAAGACTAACTCATCAGAAAAGAGAACAAAACGAAAGGAAAAGGAGTCAGTCTATAATACAAGAACCAAAATGTTTCCCCCAACTAAAAGGGGAAACACACACCAAGCGCACCTCTCAACCTAGCAAAAGTTGATTGGTCCAAAGGCTTGGTGAAAATATCAGCCAACTGATGATGAGTATCGACATGGTGGAGGTCGATATCACCCTTCTCATAATGGTCTCACAAGAAATGAAAGCGCACATCAATGTGTTTGGTCTTAGAATGCAGCACGGGGTTCTTAGCAACGCAAATCGCACTCGTGCTGTCACAGCAAAGGAACGCAAGAAAAGCTCAGACTAAAATCACGCAGAGTGGCCATCATCCAAAGCGATTGGGAACAGCAGCTAGCCGCAGCAACGTACTCAGCCTCCGTGGTAGACTGGGCAACACTAGACTGCTTGCGAGAAGACCAAGATACAAGAGAAGAACCAATAAACTGACAAGTCCCAGAAGTGGACCTGCGATCAAGTCAGCAACCAGCAAAATCGGCATCCGAATAACCACAAAGGGAGAGGGTGGAGGAAGCAGAATACCAAATCCTAAACTCTGGAGTGAAGCATAAGTACCTCATAATGTGCTTGACCGCCTGACGGTGAGAGGTGTGCAGCGACGACTGAAATCGCGTGCAAAGACACACCGAGAACTGGATGTCCGGGCGTGTCGCCGTCAGGTACAGCAGCGACCCGATCATACTCCGGTACTCCTTCTGGTCCACAGCTTCTCCATCCTTTCCGCATCCAGGGCCATCGTGGTCGACATGGGTGTTGGAAGAGGCTTGGCCTCACCCATATCGAACTTCTTCAATACATCCTTGGTGTACTTGCCCTGGTGCACAAACGTCCCTCTCGGGATTGCTTGATTTGCAACTCGAGGAAAAACGTCAACTCGCCCATCATGCTCATCTCAAATTCTCTGCTCATAAGATCTGAAAACTTGGCAACCAAAGCGTGAGAAGAACCACCGAAAATAATATCATCCACGTAAATCTGGACCAAGAGAGTGTCATTGCCTTGCTTTAGGAGAAAAAGCGTTTTATCCACACATCCCATTTTAATACCCTTAGCAAGCAAAAAGGTCTTCAACCTATCAAACGAGGCTCTAGGGGCTTGTTTCAAACCATACAAAGCTTTGTGAAGTTTAAAAACATGGTTTGGAAACTTGGGATTTTCAAAATCGGGGGGTTGTTTCACATACACCTCTTCTTCTATGTAGCCGTTTAAGAAGGCACTCTTGACATCCATTTGAAAAAGTTTAAACCCTTTGGATGCAGCAAAAGCCAAGAGTATCCTAATCGCCTCCAAACGAGCTACAGGAGCAAAAGTCTCCTCATAGTCTATCCCATCCTTCTGACTATACCCCTGGGCTACAAGTCTGGCCTTGTTTGTCACAATGTGGCCATCCTCTTCTTTTCTGTTTTTGAAAACCCATTTTGTACCAATAGGGTGACACTCAGGAGGAGGAGGAACCAAAACCCAAACCCGATTTCTTTCAAAATTTTCTAACTCCTCATGCATGGCATTGACCCAATCCGGATAAGATAAAGTGTGTCCAACATCTCGGGGTTCAAAATCAGCAACAAATGCAGAATGAGCAAAGTGAGAGATTTGTTGTGACCTTGACCGAGTGACACGTTCGCCGATGCTGCCGATCATCTGTTGAGGCGGGTGTTGGCGCTGGATGTGTCGTGGCGCCTCCCGAATTGAAGAGATCTCCCCCTTAACAGCAGCTGGTGCCTCCTCGGGTACAAAAGGTACCGCTCGAGGTGGCAGATTCCAGGACCCCCAAGTAGTCGACGAAGAGGGGTTGGGGCCGTGAGTCATCGTAGTAGAAGCCAATGCTTGCGGCACAGCAGGTGGAGGTGGTGCTGGGTCATCCATCCCTTCAGCACCCTCGTCCTCGTCATCGAAAAGAGGCTCACCAACCTCATGATCACCTGCAAGCTCAAAACGAGAAGAAGGACAAACCATGGTCTCGTCGAAGGTGACATCGGATGTCTCCATGACTCGGTTAGTATCAAGGTTAAGTACACGATATGCACGAGTATGAGTGCCATAACCCAAAAATACACCGTTAGAAGAACGAGACTCAAACTTGTCCAGGTTGCCTTTCTTGAGTATAAAACAGTGGCAACCAAAAACTCTAAAATAACTCACTTTGGGTTGTTTTCCAAAACGCAACTCATAAGAAGACTTTTTCAAGAAGGCTCGGAGGAAAATGCGATTGGAAATATAGCATGCAGTGTTCATAGCTTCGGCACAATATCGCCTAGGAGTCCTATGCTCATTGAGCATCGTCCTGGCCATCTCTACAAGGGTTCGATTCTTCCTCTCTACAACACCATTTTGTGGCTGTGTGTAGGGGGAAGAAAACTGATGCTCTAAACCCAAAGAGTTAAAAAACTTCTCAAAGTCTGAATTCTTGAATTCAGAACCATTATCACTACGAATAGCTCGCATTGAGTTCAAAGGGAACTCATTCTGAAGACATAAATCAGATTGCGAGCAAAAGAGAAAGTCTCAGTTTTCTCAACCACAACAAGCACGGACCACTTCCCCCCAACCGAGCTCACCCGAGCCGGACCAACAAGATCCATATGCAAAAGCTCTCCAGGGCGCTTAGTCATGACCTGAGTCACTGGATGGTGGGGAGCGGCAACCATCTTCCCATGTCTACAAGAATGGCAAACAAGATCCTTCTGCATGGACAACTTGGGCAATCCTCAGATTAGGCCAAGTGAGCTAAGCCTTGCAAGCAAGTCGAAGCTCAGGTGATCGAGTCTCCTATGCCACTTCCAAAGAACAGAAGAGGAAGGTCCAGCCAAAAGACAACGAGAAATCCCAAACGACTCCGAGAAATTCGCACGAAAGACTTTCCCAAAGGGCAAAATCATACATACAAGATTTCCCTGAGGATCTAAAATACGACTGAGATTCGGCTTAAAACGAATCTCATAGTCATCATCGAAAAGTTGTGAAACCGAAAGAAGGTTAAAATGCAAATTAGAAACAAGAGCAACATCACGCAACACAAAGTGCTCATTAACTCGCACCGACCCACGAGACAACACTTTACCTTTGCTATTGTCGCCGAAGGTGATAAACTCCTTTCCGGCGACCGGACTAAGACTGGAGAACCACTTGGCGTTTCCGGTAATGTGCCTCGAACAACCAGAATCCACCAACCAAACGTTCTCCAATCGTTTTACCTACATCAATAAAAAGACATAGGGTGAGCATACTGTCCAACACTGGGGTTAGTGAAGTAGGAAGAATACCAATGTTGGGCCGGCTGCTCAAAGAACGGTTAGTAGAAAAACCATTCCTAGCACGCCTACGGGAGGAGCGATCACCACATAGAGGAAAACATGGTCCGCTAAGGGAAGAGCGTCCATCGCGATACTCAAAACACGATGGGGGAAAACGCTCAACTACAAAGCCACCGCCACGGGGTCCATAGCCCACTACTGCAGGCTCCCGCCGGGCACGACCTCCTCGTGGCCTAGGCCTAGGAACTTGAGGTTTTGGACCTCTAGGCCTAGCAGCACGCTTCTGAACATTCGGCACATGTACATCATGGAAAGGATGGTACATGTCCGTGTTGTTCATCTCCTTTGCACGGCGCTCATCTCTCTTGCGCCAAAAGCAAAACTCCCTCAAGTGTCCATCTCTCCCACAATGCTCACAATGGTACCTCACCGCTCTCATAGGGGGTTGTTGGTACTCACGGTAGTGGGTATGAATCACTTTGTCTTTCCATGGAATGAGCTCCTCTTGGATAGGTGGCATTGTGTCTAGTTTGTTCTTGAGGTGGTTTGGTTTGGGAGCCCATGTTGGTTTCTTGGGTGGAGCTCTCGGAGGTTCAACAAACACCCCATCCTTTGTGTTAGGCTTGAGAGGCTCTTTGGGTGAAATCTTGGTAAGCTTGGGAGTAG
Source organism: Coix lacryma-jobi var. lacryma-jobi (assembly GCA_009763385.1). Taxonomy (NCBI): domain Eukaryota; kingdom Viridiplantae; phylum Streptophyta; class Magnoliopsida; order Poales; family Poaceae; genus Coix; species Coix lacryma-jobi. The sequence goes on from CM019826.1 coordinate 44,709,034, forward strand.
TGGTGGAGTTGGGCTTCTCACACGGGTTCAGACCACTCGACTCTCCAATCTTGCCAAAAGATGAAGCGCACTCAACACCCTGAGCAAAGCCTACACCTGGACCTCTAGCAGCACGTTTGAATTGGCCAATCATCATCCCAAGCTGCGGCTCACCACTAGACACCCATGACAAGATGGTACGAAGGTATGTGTTTTCCTCCTCGGTTTGCATCTTGTCATGCTTCACGTTCGCAATCTCCATCTCCAAACCCTCACAGAGAGCGTACCTAGTCACACAAGTGCTACCCGAGCTAGTCTTCTCAAGAGACATAATCTTGGCATCCTTCTCTGCCAACTCGGATTGCAAGCCTGCACAAGACTTGCACGCACCCAACAACAGGGGTCTTGCCCGGAGCTCATCCACCTCTCCTACCAACGCAGCATACTTACCTCTCAAAGTGAGAAGGTCAGTCATGTGCGTGGTGCACATCTCGCACTCTCCCTCCTCAGAGACAACTACGGTGGACTTGGCAAACTCAAGCTCCTTCATTGTATCCTCCCACTTCTGCCTAAACTCCTTCTGCTCTCTACCAGCATGCCTAAGTAGCTTGTCTTGACTAAGAAGGGCGGCAGTAAGTTTCTCGACCTCAGCAGAAAGCTCGTCGGAAGTCTGAGATACCTGGGAGGTGTCGTCGTCGTCGTCGTTCCGAGGGGTCTCCTCCAGCTGACTGTCGACCTCCTTGCCGAGGGCCATGGTGCAAAAGCCCTCGTTGTCGGCGAAGAAGCAGAGGCCGTTCAGCTTGTCCTCGATCTTCTTCTTCTTCTCGGACTCGTCGTCGCTTGAGGAAGCGGAGTCGTCATCCGAGTCATCGACGTCGCTGAGCGTGGCGAAGAAAGCACGCTGCTCGGCTTGGGCTCTCTCCATGTACTTCTTCTTGATGTACTCCTTGTTGAAGCCGCCCTTCCACTTGTGCTTGGGAGGAACGTGCTTCTCCTTGTGCCAGCCGGAGTCATACTTGTGGCCACGATCACCCTTGCCCGCCACTTGCTTGTTCTTCTTGGGGCAGTTGGCGATGAAGTGGTCCGAGTCGCCACACTCAAAGCACCCAGCGTGTCCTCCTCCATGACGACGGTTCACGCGGTTGTTTTGAAACCGCGAGAACCGGTTGGCGAGCAAAGCCAACTCGTCGTCTCCCATGAACTCCAACTGCTCCTCTGTGACAGAAAAAAGAGAAGACAAAGCAAAGCCTCCAGAAGAGTTAGCAGAAGAGCCAGAAAGCAAAGCCATCGACGGGCCAAAAGGATTTTCATAAGAAGCCCTCGCCACGGCATCAATCTCACTGGACTTGAGCTTACTGAAGAGCTCGTCGCACATGAGGGTCTCATAGTTAGACGATTCGATGATCGCCAAGACCTTTGAGTCCCACACCGACCGATCAATGCAAAAGCTTCAAAGCTCTCTCATGATCGTTGAAAGGCAACAGCTCCTTGTTAGCCCTCGTCCGGTTAACAATCACCTGAAAGCGAGCGAATAAACTCTCTATGCTCTCGCCAGGCATGTGTCAAAAGTTCTCATACTCCCGCTTGTGCGACTCGTAGAGATGAGATTTGACTTGAGAGTTTCCCTCATGAAAGCGCATGAGAGTCGCCCAAATCTCACGAGCCGTAGGGAGATGAGAAACCCGATCAAACTCAGAAACACTCAAGCAGGAGAAAAGAGCATTACGGGCTCGGCTATTGGCATCGTGCTCATCGATCTGCAGCTGAGAAACACGAGCAGCCAAGACCACGTAATCATCCTTGTTGCAAATCTCCCAGACAGAAGCAGCCATGCTCTGAAGATAGGCCGACATGCGTATCTTCCAATATGCATAGTTCGTCTCATCGAAAAACGGCGGTTTGCCCACGCCGCGATCCATGTCGCCTTTGGTGGATCTGGAACCGGCTAAGGTGGAAGATCCTTAACCTGCTCCGATACCAATTGAAGGACCGAGAATGCAAAAGCAAGGCGACCAGAGGGGGGGGGGTGAATGGGAGCCTAAAAAATTTCTCTCAAAACTTCATCCTTTGTCCCAAAAATCAACCCCTGAAAAACTTCGACCGAACCGTGATGCCCACGACCCTTGAAAGAGGGTGGATGATCCCTTGGATCACAGCGAGGCACCACAAAGCAAGAGCGAGCCAAAACACCAAAAGCACCGTCTAGAGTTCGACCACAAAAACGGACTCCCGAACGTAGATTGAAAGCTACTTCGAGAAATCCCCAAATACCAATGCTAACGAGTAGCAAAGATACCTAGAGAGGTTCCTAGGTCAACTCTAGGGCCAAACGAGAAGTTCGGAAACAAAGCGGAAAACCGGGAGAGCAAATGCACTAAGACGCAACCTACAGCCGATTCCCGGACTGTCCGGACTCCCAGTCCCGGACTGTCCGCGCCAGGGGCGGACTGTCCGCGAAGCCCTGGCGGACTGTCCGCCAGCCAAGTAGCAAAATCTGCAAGTCTGCTGAACACTTCTCCTTGACTCCCAGACTGTTCGCGAGTCTCAACCGCGGACTGTCCGCCGGTCAAAAGTCAGCAAAGCAGCCGAAGAACACAACCACTGATCTGGCTTGCCCCCGACACGCGGACTGTCCGCCGTTCTGGAGGCAGACTGTCCGCAACCTTGCAGAGAGGGCGATTTCATTCGCCTTCTCCCCAAATCTTCTCAAAATCGATTCAAATCAAAATCCCCTATTCCCAAATTTGGAGAAGATGATCACGAGGTAGTTAGGAGACGATCCCCAAGAAATCATCCGCTCAAATCAACTAAATCAACGGGAATCGAAGAGAAGGGAATATGAACCGAAAAAGCACCATGAAAATTGAATCGACCCGATCTACTTGTTTGTGAGGAGTTAGACGAATTCCTTTGGTGGAAATGATCTCCTCACTATAAAGAACAAGTTGATTCAAGTGGATTTCAAAAAGACGCAGTAGAGAGGGAGATCGAGTGACGGGAAAATCATGGAGAAACGAAGAACGCGAAGAACACGAACAAAACGCGAATCAACACATCGATCTGCAACCGTGTGGCTACCACACGCTACAATAGTGAGATTACGGTCTCACTTCCACAAAATCTCCAGTACACAGAGGTATGGTTCTCTGCGGATCTCAGTTGCTACAGCAGGGGATTGGGAGAGCAGGAAAACCTAGAAGGCAAAGAGCAAATGACTGAGATAGGATGGGAGGTGGGTGTCTCCCTCTACTTATCCTAATTCTAGTTCCCACTCTACCCCTAACTAATTACAGAGCGATCCAGCTAAACCCTAAGGTTATTCTGGACCAACTCGTGGTAGGTTATTCTGGCCACGCCCGCACAACTGGTAGCGTTGCCTCGACGCAACCTCACCGATTGCCTCCACGTGCCGCCACCGCTCTGCTCGTCCTTTTCATGGACCTCGCCCCCGGTTTTGAGGCCCAAACTGGGAAACCAGCCTTCACGACCAACCCCCAGTTTTGAGGCCCAAACCGGGAAACCAGCCATCCATCGCCTGAGTTTTGTGGCCCAAACTCAGAAACCCGCAGCGCCCAGGTTTTGAGGCCCAAACCTCGAAACCGTCCTCAGCCCGAGTTTTGTGGCCCAAACTCGGAAACCATCAGCGCCTAGGTTTTGAGGCCCAAACCTGGAAACCGTCCACTCGGTGGTTTTTCTGTGGCTCAACCACCAAACCGAGCCGTAGAGGGGATGCACCGCCCGTGCACCCCGTCCACCGACACGTGTCCCCAGGTCCTCGACCCAAGCAACACTGTGCCCGCAAGTCTTCGCTCGTCGTTGTCCCAGGCTGTCAGCCACCACAGCTGATCCTCGGGCCACCGGTCCCTCAGTCCAAGCCTCACGTCCGCCCTTCACCGCTCTCGGTCCATCGGCACGGCACGTCTCTACTCGATCTTCACCTTGCCTTTGATCACTGTATCCGTGCTCGACACCTGCACAACACAAGCCAATGAACCTGCGCATTATCCCAGTTGACAATCACTCATCACTCGAGACTCGGCATACACCCATGTATCCGCAGTTGTCTCGGCCCATCTCCCGACCGCTCCCCCTTTCCCCTCGCGTTGGGCCGCTCCACACACGCGCGCTCGCAGCCCAGCACGCGGCCCACGCGCAAGCCACCCGCAGCTTCGCACCACGCTCTCCCCCTCTCCCTCGCTGACCATGTGGCCCCACGCGTCAGACAGTCATCTCCAACCTCCGGCTCCGCCCTTCGCGTGCGCTGCTCGCCCAATCCCGTGCCTCCCGTGCGCGACCCGGTTTAAAGACCCAGCCGCCATCTCCTCTCCACCCTTCACAAACCTCACCCTGACCACATCCCGCCACCCTCCCTCGCCCTACCTTCTCCCTCTACCCTCGGTGACCTTCGTAGGAGCCGCCATTGGCGAAGCCGGTTCGAGCTCTGAACCTTCTCCTCTTCGGCCTTTCCAGTCACCAGGAAGTCCTCCGACGGGTGCGTAGCCGGCGCCTCCAACAACACCGCAGCCACCACACTGTCCCTGTACTCTCCCTCCATCACTGGCGCCTACACCACCGGAGCAGAGCACTGTCGTCCGCCTTCTGTCGTCGAGCTCCCCTGCCCGAGTGGCTTTCTGCGACAAGGACCGCACCATCGAATCCATTGTAAGCACCCAGTCAAATCTCACTTTTCGCCGAGGTCTCTACCGCCCCGTAGGCTTCCCCCGGCGAACGCCGGCGACCTCTGCAAGCTCGTCCATGGCGCGCCGCCGCGATGCAGCGCCGCCTAGCCGCCGGCACCACAGCGCCAGCTTCTCGACCGTCCGATCTAGAACCGGCGATGCAGATTAGAATAAGCCCACGAAGGGGTATAGGCCGGATCCACCAGGCCATGGACCTCGTCCACCGTGGCCACGTCAGCACCCCCATGGCCGCGTGGCACACCCCACCACTCTGTGCACGCCACATGTCGCCACACAGCGCCACGCAAGCCGCCACACAGCTTCCTGGTAACTTTGCAAAAGGCCCCCCAACCTTTTTCAAAATCAAGCGACCATCCTGTTTTACTGTTCTCTGAGTCTTACACGATTTGCAAACTAGCCCCTGAGTTTCCATCAAAGTGAGGCGCAATCCCTTACATCCCCGGAGCCGTCAGCCGCCCTGCTGACGCGCGCGGCCAATCACGGGCGGCCACGTGACGCCACATGGCACCGCGTCAGCGCGAGCTGGCTGGCCTCGGCCACTTTGCAGGAAGGCCCTCGCTCTCTTGCCAAACTAACCCATCGTCCATCGCAACTGTGCGATGAGTCTGTGGTTTCATCCGATCCAGTCCCTGTGATTTTGAATAAACAAGGCCCAGTCCAACCGTTTTTCCTTTTCTGTTTTTATTTATTTAAAATACGAAAATGACTTCAGTTTATTTACAGTTTTGCCACTAAACTTCAAAAGCTCATAACTTGCTCATTTTAACTCCGATTTGACCCGTTCAAGTCGCGTTGGATTCGTCTCGTCAAGCTCTACGCAGTAGATCAGTTTATGTTCTGTTTTATTAATGTTTGTTGTATTATTATTTATTTCCATTGTATTATGCCATGTATGTTGCTTGGACCAGAGAGTGCGGAGTTCGAGGACGCTCCAGACTTTTCTTATGATCCAGTTGATTCGACCCAGCTCAAAGGCAAGTGTCCTTGAACATCTTGCTCTCGTATTTATTTTACTTTTGAGTTAGAGTAGTTTAGATCCAGTAGATGCATGCAGTGTCTTAATTTGAATCCCATGTTAAGGTTTACTAGCACTTGATTATATTATCCTTGACACCTGGTTTGGAAATATGGGTAGAAGTCATGCTTAGCCTTGTTGTCTTGGGATGGGATGGTAAATATTAATTCTGATTAATGATCTATGAAACACTGTGGACTGATAATGTTGTAGTATGGTGAGTAGGTAAATCCGGTAGGATGGACCGTTGGTGGTGTGGGTCATGTGACTTGGCGTACGGTTACCGTGTGACTCGGCGTTATGGTTTGCCATGGGACTTGGCATTGGTTTCAGTTAGTGGTTTGTTATCCTACCTGGATCCCTCGGACCCGGTTCTTGAAGCCTGTAACCCGGCAAAACAGCGCAAACCATGAGGCTTATATGACTTTGGGACTGGCTAATTAATTAGAGAAGCCTTATGTCGTTATTAGTTTCAGATGGACTTGGGTACAAGGCTTCTTCTACGCAGGATACTGCTTGGTACGGGAGACCGGCTCCCAGGCTCAAGCGCCAGACCTGGTGTTATTATGGAAGGTAGCTCTATGTCATGACATATGGAACTAATGCGCATAGGAGGACTCTTTGTAACGGCCTTGTAGTGAACCCTACCGACTCACCTTGGAAGTGGGTCAAGAGGCTAGCTACCTCAGGCATAAGGGCAACACGACTCATGGGTAAAGATGTGCAAACTCTATGGAGTATTAAAAACTGATATATCAGCCGTGCTCACGGTCATGAGAGGGCTTGGACTTCTTCGAGATTAGTTGGTTACTGGTTCGTTTTGGGTTCAGGTCATTTGATGGACTTCAGGTGTGGTTTGCCTGATGGACTTTCTGCGGATACATGGGTGTATGCCGAGTCTCTGAGTGATGAGTGATTGTCAATTGGGATAATGCGCATGTTCTTTGGCTTGTGTTGTGCAGGTGTCGAGCACGGATACAGTGATCAAAGGCAAGGTGAAGGTCAAGTAGAGACGTGCCGTGCCGATGGACCGAGAGTGGCGAAGGGCGGACGTGAGGCTTGGACTGAGGGACCGGTGGCCTGAGGATTAGCTGTGGTGGCTGACAGCCTGGGACAGCGACGAGCGGAGACTTGCGGGGCATAGTGTTGCTCGTGTCGAGGACCTGGGGACATATGTCGGTGGATGGGGTGCACGGGCGGTGCATCCCATCTACGGCTCGGTTTGGTGGTTGAGCCACAGAAAAACCACCGAGTGGTCGGTTTCCAGGTTTGGGCCTCAAAACCTGGGTGCTGATGGTTTCTGAGTTTTGCCACAAAACTCGGGCTGAGGACGGTTTCCAGGTTTGGGCCTCAAAACCTGGGTGCTGCGGGTTTGCTGAGTTTGGGCCACAAAACTCAGGCCTTGGATGGCTGGTTTCCCAGTTTGGGCCTCAAAACCGGGGGTTGATCGTGAAGGCTGGTTTCCCGGTTTGGGCCACAAAACCAGGGGCTTAGTCCAGGAAAGGACAAGCAGAGCGGTGGCGGCACGTGGCGGCAATCAGTGAGGTTGCGTCGAGGCAACGCTACCAGTTGAGCGGGCGTGGCCGTCGGATCACCACCTACCACGAGTTGGTCCAGAATAACCCTAGGGTTTAGCTGGTTCGCTTTGTAATTAGTGAGGGGTAGAGTAGGAATTAGAATTAGGATAAGTAGAGGGAGACACCCTCCTCCCATTCTATCTCAGCCATTTGCTCTTTGCCTTCTAGGTTTTCCTGCTCTCCCAATCCCCTGCTGTAGCAACTGAGATCCGCAGAGAAGCATACCTCTGTGTACTGAAGATTTTGAGGAAGTGAGACTGTAATCTCACTGTTGTAGCGTGTGGTAGCCACACGGTTGCAGATCGATGACTTGATTCACGTTTTGTTCATGTTCTTCGCGTTCTTCGTTTCTCCGTGATTTTCCTGTCACTCGATCTCCCTCTCTACTGCGTCTTTGCGAAATCCATTTGAATCAACTTGTTCTTTATAGTGAGGAGATCATTTCCACCGAAGGAATTCATCTAACTCCTCATGAACAAGTAGATCGGGTTGATTTCATTTCCGTGGCGCTTTTTCGTTCATACTCCTCCCCTCTTGATTTCTCGGTGTTTGAGTTGATTTGAGCGGATGATTTCTTGGGGATAGTCTCCTAACTACCTCGTGATCATCTTCTCCAAGTTTGGGAACGTGGGATTGAGTTTTGATTCGGATTTGGGAGGATTCATGAGAGGGGCGACTCAAATCGCCCTCTCTGTTCATCCGCGGACATTCCACCACTGCTACCGCGAACAGTCCGTGAGTCGGGGTCGGTCAGACCAGTGGCCTTACTCCGCGCTGTTGGGCAAGTGTTTTTTGAACCGCGGACAGTCCGCCGTTGGGACTCGTGGACAGTCCGGGAGTTGCCCAGGGACTGTTCAGCAGCCTTACTGTTTCTGGTGTTTGGCCGGCGGACAGTCCGCCAACCCCTCGCGGACAGTCCGCAGTAGGGGCGGACAGTCCAGGACTTCAAGTCCGGACAGTCCAGGAATCGGCTGAAGCCTCCGGTTTAGTGCGTTTGCTCTCCCGGCTTCCTCGGTTGGTTTCCAGAGTTCTCGTTGGTCCTAGAGTTGACCAAGGAACCTTACTAGGTATCTTTGCTACTTGTTAGCATCGGTATTTGGGGATTTCTCGACGTAGCCTTCCATCTACGTTCGGGACTTGGCTTTTGAGGGTCGAACTTGTTCCGGTGCTTTTGCCGATTGGTTTGCTATCGCTTTGTGGTGCTCCGCTGTGATCCTAGGGATCATCCACCCTCTTCCAAGGGTCGTGAGCATCACGATTTCGATCGAAGCTTTTGGGGTTGATTTGTGGGACAAAGGCCAAAGTTTCGAGAGAAATTTTTGAGCTCTCATTCACCCCCCCCCCTCTGGTCGCCTTGCTATTGCATTCTCGGTCCTTCAATTGGTATCGGAGCGGGTTAAGGATCTTCCACCTTAGCCGGTTCCAGATCCACAGAAGGCGACATGGATCGCGGCGTGGGAAAACCGCCGTTTTTCGATGGGACGAACTATGCGTATTGGAAGATACGCATGTCGGCCTATCTGTAGAGTATGGGTGCTTCCATTTGGGATATTTGCAACTCTGCTGATTACGTGGTCTTGGCTGCACGCGTGACTCAGCGTCAGATCGATGATCACGATGCCAATAGCCGAGCCCATAATGCTCTTTTCTCATGCTTGAGCATGACTGAGTTTGATCGCGTTTCTCACCTCGCTATGGCTTGGGAGATTTGGGCATCCCCATGCGTTTCCATGAGGGAACCTCTCAAGTCAAAACCCGTCTCTATGAGTCGCACAAGCGAGAGTATGAGAACTTTCGACATATGCCTGGCGAGAGCATAGAGAGTTTATTCGCTCGTTTTCAGGTGATTGTCAACAGGATGAGGGCTAACAAAGAGTTGTTGCCTTTCGACGATCAGGAGAGAGCTTTGAAGCTTTTGCATACTCTCAATCGGTCGTTGTGGGATTCCAAGGTTCAGGCGATCATCGAATCGCCTACTATGAGACCCTCACGTGTGACGAGCTCTTTAGTAAGCTTAAGTCCAGTGAGATCGATGTCATGGCAAGGGCTTCTTATGAAAATCCTTCTGGCCCGTCGATGGCTTTGCTTTATGGCTCTTCTACTAACTCCTCTGGAGGCTTTGCTTTGTCTTCACTTCTTTCTGTCACAGAGGAACAGCTTGAGTTCATGGGGGATGACGAGTTGGCTTTGCTTGCCAACCGGTTCTCGCGATTCCAGAACAACCGCATGAACCGTCGCCGTGGAGGAGGACGCTCGGGATGCTTTGAGTGCGGCGACCCCAACCATTTCATCGCCAATTGCCCGAAGAAGAACAAGCAAGTCTTCGGCAAGGCGGATCACGGGCACAAGTACGACTCCGGCAAGCGCAAGGAGAAGTACGTCCCTGCGAAGCACAAGCGGAAGGGCGGCTTCGACAAGGAGTACATCAAGACGAAGTACTTGGAGAAGGCCCAAGCTGAGCAGCGTGCGTTCTTCGCCATGCTCAGCGACGTCGATGACTGGGATGATGACTCCGCTGCCTCAAGAGACGACAAGTCCGAGAAGAAGAAGAGGATCGAGGACAAGCTGAACGGACTCTGCTTCTTCGCCGATGACGAGGGTTTCTACACCATGGCCCTCGGCAAGGAGGTCGACGGCGAGCTGGAGGACATCCCTCGGAACGATGACGATGACGACGACACCTCCCATGTATCTCAGACCCCAGATGAGCTTTCTGCTGAGGTCGAGAAACTTACTGCCGCTCTCCTTAGTCAAGACAAGTTGCTTAGGCGCGCTGCTAGAGAGCGTAAGGAATTTAGGCAGAAGTGGGAGGATACGGTGAAGGAACTTGAATCTGTCAAGTCCACCATTGTTGTCACAGATGAGGAGGAGTGTGAGATGTGCTCCACGCACATGACTGACCTTCTCACTTTGAGAGGTAAGTGTGTTGTGTTGGTAGGAGAGGTGGATGAGCTGAAGGCTAGATCTTTGTTGTTGGGTGTGTGCAAGTCCTGTGCGGGCTTGCAATCTGAGTTGGCAGAGAAGAATGCCAAGATTGTGTCTCTTGAAGAGGCCAACTCAGGTAGCACATGTGTGGCTAGGTGTGTTCTTTGTGAGGGTTTGGAGATGGAGATAGCCAACGTAAAGCATGACAAGATGCAAACCGAGGAAGAAAACACATACCTTCGGACCATCTTGTCAAGGGTGTCTAGTGGAGAGCCACAGCTCAGGATGATGATCTCCCAATTCAAGCGAGCTGCTGGAGGTCCCGGTGTTGGTTTTGCTCAGGGTGTTGATATTTCGTCTTTTGGGAAGATTGGAGAGTCGAGTGGTCTTAACCCATGTGAGAATCCCAACTCCACCACTACTCCCAAGTTTACCAAGATTCCACCCAAAGAGCCTCTCAAGCCTAACACCAAGGATGGGGTCTTTGTTGAACCTCCAAGAGCTCCACCAAAGAAACAATCTTGGGCTCCCAAACAAAACCACCTCAAGAACAAGCTGGACACCATGCCACCCATCCAGGAGGAGCTTATGCCACAGAAGGGCAAAGTGATCCACACCCACTACCGTGAGTACCAACAACCCCCTATGAGAGTGGTGAGGTACCATTGTGAGCATTGTGGGAGAGATGGACACTTGAGTGAGTTTTGCTTTCGGTGCAAGAGAGAGGCGCGCCGCACAAAGGAGATGAACAATCCGGACATGTACCATCCTTTCCACGATGTACATGTGCCGAACGTTCAGAGGCGTGCTGCAAGGCCTAGAGGTCCAAAACCTCAAGTTCCTAGGCCTAGGCCGCGTTGAGGTCATGCCCGGTGGGAGCCTGCAGTTGTGGGCTATGGACCCCGTGCCGGTGGTTTTGTAGTTGAGCGTTTTCCCCCACCGCGTTTTGAGTATCACGATGGACGCTCTTCCCTTAGCGGACCACGTTTTCCTCAACGTGGTGATCGCTTTCCCCGTAGGCGTGCTAGGAATAGTTTTTCTACTAACCGTTCTTTTGAGCAGCCGGCCCAACACTGGTATTCTTCCTACTTCACTAACCCCAGTGTTGGCCCGTATGCTCACCCTATGTCTTTTTATTGATGTAGGTAAAACGATTGGAGAACGTTTGGTTGGTAGATTCCGGGTGTTCGAGGCACATGACCGGAAATGCCAAGTGGTTCTCCAGTCTTAGTCCGGTCGCCGGAAAGGAGTTTATCACCTTCGGTGACAATAGCAAAGGTAAGGTATTGTCTCGAGGGTCGGTGCGGGTTAATGAGCACTTTGTGTTGCGCGATGTTGCTCTTGTTTCTAACTTGCATTTTAACCTTCTTTCTGTTTCACAACTCTTTGATGACGACTATGAGATTCGTTTTAAACCGAATCTCAGTCGTATTTTGGATCCTTAGGGCAATCTTGTTTGCGTGATTTCGCCCTTTGGGAAAGTTTTTCGTGCGGATTTCTCGGAGTCTTTTGGCATTTCTCGTTGTCTGGTGGCTGGACCTTCCTCCTCTAATCTTTGGAAGTGGCATAGGAGACTAGGACATTTGAGTTTCGACTTGCTTGCAAGACTTAGTTCACTTGGCCTAATCCGAGGATTGCCCAAGTTATCCATGGAGAAGGATCTTGTTTGCCATTCTTGTAGACATGGGAAGATGGTTGCCGCTCCCCACCATCCAGTGACTCAGGTCATGACCAAGCGCCCTGGAGAGCTTTTGCACATGGACCTTGTTGGTCCGGCTCGGGTGAGCTCGGTTGGGGGGAAGTGGTATGTGCTTGTTGTTGTTGACGACTTTTCGAGATATTCGTGGGTTTTCTTTTTAGCTGAGAAAACTGAGACTTTCTCCTTTGCTCGCAATCTGATTTTGCGTCTTCAGAACGAGTTCCCTTTGAACTCAATGCGAGCTATTAGGAGTGATAATGGTTCCGAATTCAAGAATTCGGACTTTGAGATGTTTTGTAACTCCTTGGGTTTGGAGCATCAGTTTTCTTCTCCCTACACACCACCCCAAAATGGTGTTGTAGAAAGGAAGAATCGGACCCTTGTAGAGATGGCCAGGACGATGCTCGATGAGCATAGGACTCCTAGGCGATATTGGGCCGAAGCTATGAGCACTGCATGCTACATTTCCAATCGCATTTTTCTTCGAGCTTTCTTGAAAAAGACTTCTTATGAGTTGCGTTTTGGAAGACAACCCAAAGTGAGTTATTTTAGAGTTTTTGGTTGCCACTGTTTTATACTCAAGAAAGGCAACCTGGACAAGTTTGAGTCTCGTTCTTCCGACGGTGTGTTTTTGGGTTATGGCGCTCATACTCGTGCTTATCGTGTACTTAACCTTGACACTAACCGAGTCATGGAGACATCCGATGTCACCTTCGATGAGACCATGGTTTGTCCTTCTTCTCGTTTTTAGCATGCAGGTGATCATGAGGTTGGTGAACCTCTTTTTGATGACGAGGACGAGGGTGCTGAAGGTATGGACGATCCAGCACTTCCTCCACCTGCTGCTCCTAGTGGGTCGACTTCGACCACGACTGCACGTGGCCCCGACCCGTCTTCCTCTACTACATGGGGGTCGTGTGATCCACCACCTCGGGCTGTACTGCTTGTACCCGAGGAGGCACCAACTGCTGTTGAGGGGGAGGCCACTTCGGCAAGGGAGGCACCACGACACATTCAGCGCCAACACCCGCCTCAACAGATGATCGGAGACATCAACAATCGCGTCACTCGGTCTAGGCAAATCTCTCACTTTGCTCATTCTGCATTTGTTGCTGATTTTGAACCCCGAGATGTTGGACACGCTTTGACAGATCCAGATTGGGTCAATGCCATGCATGAGGAGTTGGAAAATTTTGAAAGAAATCGGGTTTGGATTTTGGTTCCTCTTCCTCCTGATTGTCATCCTATTGGGACAAAATGGGTTTTCAAAAACAAACAAGGAGAGGATGGCCATGTTGTGAGAAATAAGGCCAGACTTGTAGCCCAGGGGTATAGTCAGAAGGAGGGAATAGACTATGAGGAGACTTTTGCTCCTGTAGCTCGTTTGGAGGCTATTAGGATACTCTTGGCTTTTGCTGCATCCAAAGGTTTTAAACTTTTCAAATGGATGTCAAGAGTGCCTTCTTAAACGTCTACATAGAAGAGGAGGTGTATGTGAAACAACCCCCCGGTTTCGAAAATCCCAATTTTCCAAACCATGTCTTTAAACTTCACAAAGCTTTGTATGGTTTGAAACAAGCCCCTAGAGCCTGGTATGATAGGTTGAAAACTTTTTTGCTTGCTAAGGGTTTTAAAATGGGATGTGTGGATAAAACGCTTTTTCTCCTCAAGCAAGGCAATGACACTCTCTTGGTCCAGATTTACGTGTGTTGACGCAAAACGTGACGTCTCGCGTCAGGCACACAGCAAGCCAAACGAGGCTGGCTTCAATCGGGTGCCCGGAGTGCTCTGGTTCCGGAAACGTGCCAGTCGGTTTGACCTGAAAACCAACAAGGGATAAAAGTATGAGAATACCTTGGAACATGCCGGGTGAGACCAGACAGTTCCATATGTACGGCTTTGAAAGCCAATCACAACGGCACACAGCTATAAAAGCTGTTTGTCGAAACAGGTTTATAATGTCATTCGGCAAGAATAAAGATAAAGCTCGTAAACATGTTGAATGCCGAATACATACGTGACAAAGAATAAAAGGGTAACTTGTAAGTACAAATCCATTCAAATAACATATGCATAGGCTAATCCAGCTAGTCTGCCGCACGTCCAGCCTTCATAAACCCGTCGGGTATAAACTCAAGCAAAGCTAATCCACCGCATGATACCACTTGCTATAAATCTACACCACTCCTTATAATTAGATTAATCCACCGCATGATACAATCTAATTATAAGATGCTAAAAGCACACATACATCTGAACAGATCTATACATACTCATTACTCATGTAAGCTTAACCAGAATCGGCAAACTAGCCGAACTGGATTCCATGAAGAAGAAACATACAAGCAAAGTATGATTAAACTAATCTAAAACCTGTACCTCCCGCACGGCACCCAGCTCTATCAAAGCCTAAACATGATCGGCATACATGAACCCACAACATGTAACAATCTAGATTGAAAATCGATTCGGCCATCATGATCTTATAATGAGCAAAAGCACAAGCAAACTCGTGCAACAAGGCCGAACAAAGATCAATCTAGATTGGGCAAAAAGTGTTGTACGAATTAAATAAATAAAACATACGACACATGATAACTTAATAAATCTATTAGATCTGCCAAATCTAACAGAGCCGATAACTATTTTTACTCATGACTCAATCCGCCGCACGATACAAGGCATAAGCAAAAACTTCCCGTCATAAGCTTAAATCCGCCGCACGATACTAAGCTTAACATACGAGACTTCTTGCACCATATCTAAATCCGCCGCACGATACTAGACATGATAACAAGGTTGCCAGTACTTACGGAGGTCGACGGATCGATGATTCCTCTCGAAGAACTCGACGACACGACTAAGGACTCGAATAGGTGGCGCTGGGCCGGTTTGTATTGATGTGGTTGTGAACAGTTTTACAATGGTCGAGGGTTTATATTTATACCCTGGACGAGACACGAGTCCTAGACGATTACGATTTACAATGACAAAATATGGAAAGATACCAAAAATCTACCTCTAATCTTCTCGGCATCTTTATCGCCATATGCCTTCTTATGCATGCCGGCTTTACCTACATCATCTATCTCCCAAATGGGGTCTCTGTTTCATGAAATAGCCGACCGCGCAGGTACTCACCGAAAGCCTTAAGAACTAAATAACCGATCGAATGGTTGCGGAATCCTTCTTTTCTCCGCTGGCTGGGTCAACCCGCCAAATCCTTACATGTGCGAAAATCTGGTGTTAACACATGCCCCCTAATTTTGGGGTAAATATTTTATTCCAAAATTCTTTTCTTTTCGCACTGACGTGGAACCTCCAGAAGCATCCGCCTTCACACGCTATAATTACTGTGTCTGTCGATTCACTTCCCGATGCACTTGGGATCTTTTAAACTCTCCCCTTTACTTCGCCTTGGCTTGTGCATTCTGGACTCCTCTGCTTCAGCCTCCAAACCAGAAAACCCTCTTCTCCCTTGTTACTCTAAAAATCGGCCAGAAGATGTCTTCCCAAGCAAGTCGCCACAGCCTCGAGCTCGGCGCTTCCAGCACCTCCAAGAAAAGGTTGCCTCTCCTCCTCCCTTCTTGTTTCACAAATGAAGTAGCCGGCTTCATCTTATTATTTCTTTGTTTAGGAGGTTTAACAACGATTCTGCCGAGGACCTGACTCAGAGGGTCGCAGACCTTCAGCTTGATCTAGAAAGGAAAAATCGGGAGATCAGCCGGATCTCGCGAGAGCGTGATGCCGCTCGGGAACAGTCTGTTGGTAAGCATCCTTTCATCGTTCTTCCCCCACTATTTTTTTTACTGATCTTTCCTTCTTCAGCTTTGGAGACCAAACTTCATTCCCTCGAAAACGCCATTGTCGACCTGGCCTTCACGGCCAATGTACCAGGCACAACAGCCCTGAGGCAGGTGGAAAGGGTCAACCAAGCTCTCCCTGACATCTCCAGGGCCGGCATGGGCTACGGTGCAGCGCTCGCCTTCAACACCGTTCGGATCCATTCCGGTGCCAACCACCGCAACTTCGATGCTTGTGAGCGAGGACTAGACTTCGAAGTGGCACGCTCCGTTGACGATATGAAAGAGGCCGGCATGGATCTGGCCGATTCTTTTGATTTTGATTTTCCGATCAAGAATAGAATAGGGTGGACGAACTGACTCCTTATTGTAATTTGCTTCCCCTTTTGTAAATAAGCGAAAACTCCTTCGTTCGTCCTTCTGAAACCAACCTGAGATTGATCCTTCGAGATCAATGCGTGTCCTATTCCACGTACCAACCACTGATTCTCTTCTTAATGATGCACATCCCATCGGCTGTTGTTTGATGATCATGCTCAACCCAATTGATTATCTCAAATTTGGAGTCTCTTCAATTACCCTTTCAGTTTTTCGGTTTATGACGGTACTATGATAGCACCTCTTTAGCCTTCTGTCTTCAGTACCAACTGGTGATTTAGAGTTTTTTTCGCGAATAATTAACCGGAACTAAGCACTTCACAATCGTAATCTTCTATCAGCCGAACCTTGATCAGCCTTTTAGACTCCAAAATCCTGAACCATTTAAATCAGCACAGATTCAGCTTGGCCCAAAATCAGCCCAATAGTGAAAGACCTTAGCCTGGCGCCTGGCCTTCCAATGCACATGTTATAGCTCTATAAATATGATCTCAGCCAAGCCTCTATCTTCAAACTCAAACCTGTGTCCTTGGCTCAAACCAAAGAGAAAAGACCTCTTCTGCTCAAGAATTCCACCAATGCCCAGTAGCAGCGATCTTAGTAAACACCCCTTCATAGTTGAAACAGGGGACAACAGAGCACCGACCTACCGACGTCACAGGCAAAAACTATTTTCTGCCCCCTCGTGATAGCTTCCTCCACTCATCTTATCTTTGACTAAGCTTGGGTTCTCTATTCAGAAGACTTGCCCAGGAGATATGCCACCGAGGAAAGATGAACAGCCGCATCAGTGGAAACAGATCTTCTCTTTTTGTCAGTTTTCCGTTTCGATGCTTCAGACGGACGGGTAGATCAGGCCATCATCCAAGGTGTGCAGGTCGGAGCCTTCCTCAAGCTTTGGACAACCCTGAAGATTCCAAAACTCTTAACGATTACGCCTTCGCCCCTTGTCCAGGACAGACTTTCTTGTAACTGAATGAAACAAAGCTCGTCTCTCTGAACAATTGTCTATTTTGCATTTTCCTGACCTCTCGATTCCTTAGTGATTTTCTCCGATTGCAAATAATTCTTCAGAAAAACGCTTGACGAATGTGTGATGTCATCTTAACCGACTGAATCTCACCTCCGACATGTCACATCACTCGGCATCGCACTTACTGCACCTCACCTTTCTCTTTCCCCGATAAACCTGCCATCCTGAAAACGTTAGGGTCACCAAGGCCATGAACATCTGTACTAAAGGCGATAAAAATATCGGCTATAACTCAAATCTTTGGAATATTTTTTCCGCTAAAGGCGATGCTTTCACATCGGCTATATAAAACCTTTCTTGAGTTACATAGCTCCATGCATTCGGCTTTAACAAATAACGCCGAAGCCTCAACTAACAAGCAGTACACACGAATCAAAAATTTGTTACAACCGAAACCCCTTTCTTGGGTTTAACCTTTTCGGCTAAAGCAAACTGCTAATCATCCTTTCTATGAAGCTTAAAATAAAGGCCGATCCTAATACAAGGCTTATCGGCCGTCACGTACAACTCGAAATAATCCTCAAGTTGTGGAAGTGCCTCCATATATCTTCAATTTCATCAAAAGCTTCTGTTGTACGTCACCTTGTACAAAACTTCTCCTGATTTTCTTGAACTCTGGTAATGAGGAAATAATCAGAACCCCCAAAGGTTTGTAGACTTTGAAGTATATTTGAGACCCAAACTTGAACACATTGATCCAACTTCGGCTTCATTATCAACACTTTATTCCTTGTCAGCCGATATGAGACTTTGGCTCTAGCTTTCTCCATTACCATTAATTAGATTTAAAAATTACTCTGAGAGCCGATCGTCTGAATCAACTGTTGGTCCTTGTCGAAGACATTCACAGGACCTGCTTCCCAGGCTCTTCCAGAGAAACACTCGACACCTTCATACTCCCAATAGATTGGTTTTGTATTAGCAACACTAACTGAATCATCAGCATGAACGATCTCAATATCATCTCCAATCCACTGGATGAGGAATTGGTGCATAGTTGACGGCACACAGCAGTTTGCATGTATCCAATCTCTTCCAAGTAACAAACTGTATGCCCCCTTGCCATCAATGACGAAGAAGGTAGTGATCAAGGTTTTAGATCCAATCATTAACTCGACATGGACTGCTCCTCGGGTGTCAGAAGAATTTCCCGCAAAGTCCCTCAATACCATGTCGGTCTTCAATAAATCTTCACTCGTCATGCCAAGCTTTCTGAAAGTGGTATACGACATGATATTTATGGCAGCTCCCCCATCAATTAACATCTTGGTTAATGGCTTGCCATTGACATACCCTCTCATATATAATGGCTTCAAGTGTCGGTGTCTGACTGGTTTATCAAATACTGCCCTTTCAGCCAAGACGAGATGAGCCAATAAGTCCTGAAACTCACTCTCATCAAAGTCTGAATATGTCTCGTCCTGGACATCTTGATTCTCCGAAGCTACAAACTCTGACGGGAGAAAGAACGCCATGCATGCATCAGCCGAGTGACTACCTCCATTCGGCTTCATTTTAGGACGCCAGACTCGTTTCGTTCCGGTGCCCGCCTGCTCCAACTCTATGTTCCTCAAGCGCTGCACTCTCCTTTTCTGGCTCCTCCTTAAACCTGGCGGACACCATTATCCTTTTTGCCAGACATACTCACGGTATTCTTCCTCTTCGGCATGAGCCCAGCTTCGATCGGCAAATCTTCCCTGCCGATTGTCAAAATTATTCATTTTTAAATGCCGATCATCCTCGGGGATTATTGCCCCAAGCCTTTCATGGACAGAACGGCGGTTGACTCGAGATTGCCTGTACTCAGAGTACTGACTACTGCATTCAGGGCAGTTGTTCTTAACAGGCAACTTCAAGCCTTCGTTCCAACAATATTGGAAGAACGAGCATTCCCAATGAGACTGTTCCTGTTCCTCCATATCTTCTCGTTCTTTTTGGTACATCTCTTCCTCGTACCTCCTCTGTTTCTTCAGGAACTCTTGCTCCTCATAAAACTTCTGCTTTTGATATCGTTCCTGTTCCTGACGCCATTTATTCAACAAGATACGCGTCGTAACCCTGGGTCTGGAGGTGTTACCTGCTTCGATTCGGCTGTTCTGAAACCGAACCCTCTGTTGAAGTTCCCTACTTGTAATCTGCCGATCGGGATCGATAGTGCCAGCTTCCCTCGCTCTATCAGAGGTCAAAACTTTCATCTTACCCTTAGGATCAGCTACATTGACCATGTTAACAGAGAAGGACACAGTATCCTGTCCAAAAGGACTACCATCTATCTTCATCTTTCCATCAAACCTCAGGTGTCCGTCCTGGATAGCCTTTTAAATCCGCACTCTGAATACTCGGCAATCATTTATGGAGTGGGACTTGGTATTGTGAAAACCGCAATACTTCTTGTCTTTAACCCCCTCAGGGAGCAGCATAGGATGACCTTCTGGCAACTTGATGCGTCCTTCTTTCAACAAATACTCAAATAACTTATCTGACTTGGATACATCAAAGTCATAAGTACCTTTCTGTTGCCTTAGCCATCGCTGGTTGACTTGAGTTGGGTCTTTGGCCCAGATTATCTCAGCTGCAGCCACTTCATCTTCATCATCGTAGTCAACCGTGTCTTCCAAGAAAGCCTGGTACATCTCGGCAGCTATGTCACCCTTCTGGAACTGGTTGCTCTTCCTGAATCCCTGAGATTGGTTGCTCATCATTGCCAACCTTTGTGATAACTGCCCGAGGTCTTCAAATTCCATGCCGAATAGCTTTTCTTTGATATTCGGCAACATGCCAGCTATGGCTATCCCTAGCAGTTGGTCATCCGATAAATTCAGAGAATAACAGAGATTTTTGGTCTCTCTGAATCGGCGCAGGTACTCTTGCGGTGTCTCGCCGGGCCTCATCCTCAAGCTCATGAGATCGACCAACTTCTTCTCACTGGTTCCCGTGAAGAAGTATGAGTGGAATTTCTGCTCAAGCTCTGCCCACGTACTGATGGAATTCGTTGGCAGAGAGGCGAACCAAGAGAAGGCTGGTCCTGTCAATGACAATGGGAAGTATCGAATCCTCCAAGCTTCATCTGCCGATGCTTCACCAAGCTGCATTAGGTAACAGCTGATGTGTTCCCTCGTACTAGTATCATCTTGGCCCGAGAACTTAGAAAGATCGGTAGGAGGCTTGACTCTCGGAGGGAGAGCTACCTGATTGTACCACTCTGGGTAAGGAGATTGGTATGTGTATGTCTGATTCCTTGGTTTTAGGCCGAACTGATTCTGCATCATATCAGCCATCTTCTGCATGATGAGGTCGACATTGGAATCAGGAGCGGTTTGTGCTTGCCCCCAGTGTGTAATCCTGCTGAACCCCTGTATCCGGGATTCGGAAAAGCGTCAATCGAGTTGTAGTCCACAAACTCCCGATACCCATCTCTAAACATACTCTTTTGAATCCTGTTCGCCACAAGAGATACTCTAGAAGCAGATGGTGGGACGTTCCCTGTTGTGCCGAACGTAAGCTGGCCATAAGTTTGGGGAGGTCGTTGTGTCTCTTGAGAAACCATCCTTCCTGTATTTGGGCCGGCTCCACTGTTCTCGGCAACTCTCTGTCGTTGAGGTACTTGGAACAACAATGGCCCCCGCACTGGACCAGCAGCTTCTTCAAAGTACTTATCTGCATTTGGACCGAAAGTATCGACCATGATTGCACAAAAAGTGTTCAAGAACGCCGACTGATGATTGGTCATGGCCCCCGATACGGTCTTGTACATTATTTCGGTCATCTTCCGCAAAGCTTCCTCTTCATCAGGGACATTAGGTTGGTGGTGAGGAACAACTTTTGGGAACGTCTGCTTCTGATAAACCTTGCCGCTTTTATTCTTGGAGAAGGTCTCCAAACACTTGCGCTGGAATTCATCACAAGCTCGCTGCACCAGATCTTTCGACTCTAGCGGCAAATCGTCCATGGTCACGTCGACAGACTGATCTTCGCTGATTTCAGGCATCTCGAAATGAAGTGGTCCCACCAGGCGTGCCAAAAAGTGTGTTGACGCAAAACGTGACGTCTCGCGTCAGGCACACAGCAAGCCGAACGAGGCTGGCTTCAATCGGGTGCCCGGAGTGCTCTGGTTCCGGAAACGTGCCAGTCGGTTTGACCTGAAAACCAACAAGGGATAAAAGTATGAGAATACCTTGGAACATGCCGGGTGAGACTAGACAGTTCCATATGTACGGCTTTGAAAGCCAATCACGACAGCACACAGCTATAAAAGCTGTTTGTCGAAACAGGTTTATAATGTCATTCAGCAAGAATAAAGATAAAGCTCGTAAACATGTTGAATGCCGAATACATACGTGACAAAAGAATAAAAGGGTAACTTGTAAGTACAAATCCATTCAAATAACATATGCATAGGCTAATCCAGCTAGTCTGCCGCACGTCCAGCCTTCATAAACCCGTCGGGTATAAACTCAAGCAAAGCTAATCCACCGCATTATACCACTTGCTATAAACCTACACCACTCCTTATAATTAGATTAATCCACCGCATGATACGATCTAATTATAAGAAGCTAAAAGCACACATACATCTGAACAGATCTATACATACTCATTACTCATGTAAGCTTAACCAGAATCGGCAAACTAGCCGAACTGGGGTCCATGAAGAAGAAACATACAAGCAAAGCATGATTAAACTAATCTAAAACCTGTACCTGCTGCACGGCACTCAGCTCTATCAAAGCCTAAACATGATCGGCATACATGAACCCGCAACATGTAACAATCTAGATTGAAAATCGATTCGGCCATCATGACCTTATAATGAGCAAAAGCACAAGCAAACTCGTGCAATAAGGCCGAACGAAGATCAATCTAGATTGGGCAAAAAGTGTTGTACGAATTAAATAAATAAAACATACGACACATGATAACTTAATGAATCTATTAGATCTGCCAAATCTAACAGAGCCGATAACTATTTTTACACATGACTCAATCCGCCGCACGATACAAGGCATAAGCAAAAACTTCCCATCATAAGCTTAAATCCGCCGCACGATACTAAGCTTAACATACAAGACTTCTTGCACCATATCTAAATCCGCGGCACGATACTAGACATGATAACAAGGTTGCCGGTACTTACGGAGGTCGACGGATCGATGATTCCTCCCGAAGAACTCGACGACACGACTAAGGACTCGAATAGGTGGCGCTGGGCCGGTTTGTATTGATGTGGTTGTGAACAGTTTTACAATGGTCGAGGGTTTATATTTATACCCTGGACGAGACACGAGTCCTAGACGATTACGATTTACAATGACAAAATATGGAAAGATACCAAAAATCTACCTCTAATCTTCTCGGCATCTTTATCGCCACATGCGTTCTTATGCAAGCCGGCTTTACCTGCATCATCTATCTCCTGAATGGGGTCTCTGTTTCACGAAATAGCCGACCGCGCAGGTACTCACCGAAAGCCTTAAGAACTGAATAACCGATCGAATGCTTGCTGAATTCTTCTTTTCTCCGCTGGCTGGGTCAACCCGCCATATCCTTACATGTGCGAAAATCTGGTGTTAACAATGTGGATGATATCATTTTCGGTGGTTCTTCTCACGCTTTGGTTGCCAAGTTTGCAGATACTATGAGCAGGGAATTTGAGATGAGCATGATGGGCGAGTTGACGTTTTTCCTCGGGTTGCAAATCAAGCAATCCCGAGAGGGGACATTTGTACACCAGGGTAAGTATACCAAGGACATTCTGAAGAAGTTCGATATGGGTGAGGCCAAGCCTCTTCCAACACCCATGTCGACCACGACGACCCTTGATGCGGATGTGGATGGAGAAGCTGTGGACCAGAAGGAGTACCGGAGTATGATCAGGTCGCTGTTGTACCTGACGGCGACACGCCCGGACATCTAGTTCGCGGTGTGTCTTTGCGCGCGATTTCAGTCGTCGCCGCGCACCTCGCATCGTCAGGCGGTCAAGCGCATTATGAGGTACTTATCCTTCACTCCAGAATTTGGGATTTGGTATTCTGCTTCCTCCACCCTCTCTCTTTGCGGTTATTCCGATGCCGATTTTGCTGGTTGCTGTATTGATCGCAAGTCCACTTCTGGGACTTGCCAGTTTATTGGTTCTTCTCTTGTTTCGTGGTCTTCTCGCAAGCAGTCTAGCGTCGCCCAGTCTACCACAGAGGCTGTGTATGTTGCTGCAGCTAGCTGTTATTCCCAGTTACTCTGGATGATGGCCACTTTGCGTGATTTTGGTCTGAGCTTTTCTCGTGTTCCTTTGCTTTGTGACAGCACGAGTGCGATTAGCGTTGCTAAGAACCCTATGCTGCACTCTAAGACCAAACACATTGATGTGCGTTTTCATTTTCTGCGAGACCACTATGAGAAGGGTGATATAGACCTTCACCATGTTGATACTCATCATCAGTTGGATGATATTTTCACGAAGCCTTTGGACCAATCAACTTTTGCTAGGTTGAGAGGTGAGCTTGGTGTGTCTTTCCCTTTTTAGTTGGGGGAAACACTTTGGTTTGTGTATCATAAACTGACTCTTTTCTTTTTTCTTTCGTTTGGTTTCTTCATGCATCTTTGCATTTCATCTTGCATATTTACATTCAGAGCTTCATTCATATAATCCTTAGAACATAACTATGCTCTGTTTAGTGTATGCTCCAATGCTATTTAATGATGCTTCTAGCTTATGCTCTTTCTGATCACTGATACATGTTGTGAGCTGAGCTATTTTATGAATGGTGAATTCTGCTTAATGAACATAAAACTTGAAAAATGTTCACCATTGAGATATGCAACTAGCATGTGTAGGATGTGTTGAAATCACCTGTGCTTTTCATATATGCTAGGTTGCTATGTCTCTAGTTCTGAGTCATTCACTTGCTTGGTATGTTCATATGTTGCTTTACATTTGAACCAAGTTAAGTGAATTGGAAAGATCGAGATGGGTTTGCTTGTCAGCACATCACAGTTTCGAGACTGTTTCTCATTGCACTATGAGTTAAACTTGAGCTATGTAGTGTATGACCCAAACTGTTGCTTTAAGCTTCTAATTGGTTCTGCATAGGCTTCGCACAGTTGAAAAGTTAGGCAATGACAAGCTTTCAACCTCTCGCACTCACATGCTGAAATTTAAACTTGTGTAACTTAACCGCTGCAACTCCGATTAAATCTAAATGCACAAGTCTATGTTTCATTCTATAGCATGATGATTGATCCTTGCTAGGGGTAGTTCACCTTGTATACATGTTTAGCACTTGTTTGACTTCTTGTCTATACATGTTTTGTGCTATTTTGATGGTGAATACCGTTTTGGCTAAAAACTACTCACTTTGCTCACATGTTCATATTTAGTATTTGGTGATCAGTTTGAGCCTTTGCTAGCTGTTTATGCATATTGTTGAGTCATCGGATCAACATTTTGACAAGCATCTTCATATTCTATCGATTATATTACTGAAGCTACTAACTTGCATTTTGACTCATATGCATTTGGAGGGAGAATTATTCTGTCAAGGGGCAGAAATTTGGTTGATAGTGCATTTTCAACTAAGGGGGAGAAATTCTCCAAATCATAAGATCAACTAAGGAGGAGTTTCCCTAGTTATGTGCACTATTGGAGGGGGAGCTTGAGTTGGAGTTTGCTCGATTTTGAGGTTGTTTGGATCTCCCAATTTGGTTCGGAGCCTTTTCTGCTAGTTGTGTTGAGCCTCTGTGCCTCTTTCTTGAGGAACTAACAACCTTGTATTCATGTTGTTTCAGTTGGTATCGAGTTTTTCTCGCTAGCGGTGTTGAGCCTGTTCTACCTCTTCTTGAGGGCTAGCTTTGCTTTGCTTGGTTGCGTCGAGCCGTTGCCCATGTCATTGGGCACCAAGTTGTGTTGCTCTTTCCACTTGACCTTCTTCGGCTTTGACATGCTTTTGGGTCATTTGGTCGAGTTCTCTCTTCTTCTTCCTTCCTTCTTCTGTTTCATTATGATTTGTGTTGGTAGTTGACAATGCACTCATCAAGGGGGAGATTGCGGATACATGGGTGTATGCCGAGTCTCTGAGTGATGAGTGATTGTCAACTGGGATAATGCGCATGTTCTTTGGCTTGTGTTGTGCAGGTGTCGAGCACGGATACAGTGATCAAAGGCAAGGTGAAGGTCAAGTAGAGACGTGCCGTGTCGATGGACCGAGAGTGGCGAAGGGCGGACGTGAGGCTTGGACTGAGGGACCGGTGGCCTGAGGATCAGCTGTGGTGGCTGACAGCCTGGGACAGCGACGAGCGGAGACTTGCAGGGCATAGTGTTGCTCGGGTCGAGGACCTGGGGACATATGTCGGTGAACGGGGTGCACGGGCGGTGCATCCCATCTACGGCTCGGTTTGGTGGTTGAGCCACAGAAAAACCACCAAGTGGACGATTTCCAGGTTTGGGCCTCAAAACCTGGGTGCTGATGGTTTCCGAGTTTTGCCACAAAACTCGGGCTGAGGACGGTTTCCAGGTTTGGGCCTCAAAACCTGGGTGTTGCGGGTTTGCTGAGTTTGGGTCACAAAACTCAGGCCTTGGATGGCTAGTTTCCCGGTTTGGGCCCCCGGATGCGGGGTCAACCCTCGTCGCTTTGTTGTACTTCCGTGCAGGTCCGAGGCGACAATCGCACTGAAGGAAACCTTCGCTGACTCACGACGCCACCTTCGCTTGGAGCGAAGGTCCAGGCAGGCGGCAAGTGTGCGTTGCCCCAGAGGCAAGCGAAGCCGAAGGTCCGGCGAGCGCGGCCGAAGGTTAGACCTTCGCTCTTCTCCCCCGGAGGCAAGTGAAGCCGGAGGTCCGACAGATGGCGGAGGTGCGCGGGCCCAAGGGCGAGCGCGGCCGAAGGTCAAGACCACCGCACCTCTCCCCGAAGGTGAGCAAGGGCCAGGTGGCGGCGCGCTGGAGTGTGACCGCTTAGGGTTTCTGCTTCAGCTGTGTATTTACGCCTTTGCCCTTCCTCCCTGTGCGGGGGCGAGGAATCTTTGCTGTACCCTTTTGTAATTTGGCCCGTGCCCCTTGGCATTCCCTATAAATACCGAGGGGATGAACAGTGTAAGGGACGACTTTTGGGGAATTCGAGCACTTTCCACTTCCGTTTTACCTTCGCTACTGCATCCGACACTTGGCCGCCTTCGCTCTTTCCCCTGCGCGAGCGCGGAGGTGGAGCAAGTGCGTTCCAACAGTTTGGCGCCGACCGTGGGGATCGAAGTCTGAAATGGCGGGAAACAGGAGAGCACTTTCGACGAGGGACCAGCGCGTTGCTAGAGAGGCGGCGGCGGTGGTCCCGCCTGCTGAGGAAATTACGCAGCCCTCGGGAGGAGAGAATGTCACCCCGGAACCCCAATCCCTGGGCCCCCAGGCCCGAGTGGCGACACAGCCGCACCCACACACTTCGGGAGAAGGAGAAGGAGAAGAAGAAGAGGTGGGCCTCGAGGCCCTTGAAAGGCTCGAGGCTGAGCTGCAAGAGAAGAAGAGGCGCCTGGAACAGCTTGAGAGGCATAACCGCCTGCGCTCGATCAGACAGAGAGCAGACGAGGCCAGGGAGCAGCTTCGCCGCATGGAGGAATCCCTCGCCGCGGCAGAAGCCGAAGCCGAGGGCTGGGACAACGAGGAGATACCCCCGTTGCGAGAGGGGAATGAGGAGCCAAATCAAGACAACCTTCGTCACCATCCACCACCCCCACCACCACCAGTACACCCAGAGCCATATCCTGTGAGACACCCAAACCGCCGCCAACTCTACCCAGATGAGAGAGAGCAAAACCTTCGCATTCAGCGAAGGCATCAACAACACCAAATGCCGTACGATCCAAAGTCACCACTCTCCCAAATACTCCAAACCCAGCCCTGGCCACCATGCTATAATCCACAAAACCTACCCCGCTATGATGGACTTTCCGACCCTCACCAGTTCATCATGAGCTATGAAGCAGCGGTTGCCGCAGCAGGCGGTGACGAATCAACAATGGCAAAATCCTTTGTCATCATTCTGCGAGACATCGCACAAACTTGGTACAGCAACCTTCGCCCCGGAACTGTGGATTCCTGGGCCTCCCTCAGAGACAAGCTGTGTACAAACTTCAAGGGCATCACTCCAGCCCCGTTAAACCCCATCGAGCTATTCAATTGCAAGCAAGAGGAACGTGAGCCGCTCCAAGATTACTGGCGAAGGTTCATTCAAATCAGAGCAAGGACCCCTGGGATATCTGACGAGGCTGTCATCCTCGCTGCAGTCAGTGGCCTGCGCCCAGGACCATGCTCCTCAAAATTTGCTAGAAAACCGGCAAACTCAATCGAGGAGTTGCATGAAACAATGGAAAGATACTGTAGAGCTGATATGGATTTCAGAGCGAAGTCCGACGCTCGGAGGTCTCAGCAGAGGCCACAGCCGAGGCCTCAACCGAGAGAAAGCAACCTTCGCCAAGAGCAAAGCAACGTCGGTGCGATCAACAAAGCAGCAAACTATGAACATCAAACATGGGACGCTCACCACCCGAGCAGCCAAGCCCCGCAGGTTTTGCCACCTCCGCCGAACCAGCGCTACCAGCAGCGAGATCCTGCCAAAATGTATTGTCACTTCTGTGGAATGGGAAAGGGGCACACAACAAAGCAATGCGAATGCTTCGCCAAAGGAAAAGAATTCCAGGAATCCAGGAAACCTGCCCTGTCAGACCCCCGAACCATAAACCACACAAGGAAACCAAGCTTCCACCCACCAAATCCAACATACCACTATACCCCCATAAACTACGGCCTACCTTCGCAACAACCCCCCTACACCCACCACCCACTCTACAACCAAACCCATTATCAGCCAACCACCACCCCGCAACGCCAAAACCCACCTTACACAGTCACATACCCAGCCACACCCCAAAACCAAATTCCAACAGCCCACCAAGCCACCAGCGCTCTGCCACCACCACCGCCAATCCCCGCGTTACCAGCACCACAACCTGTGAAAGCCGAAGCCTCGAGTCAAACGACCATCAACAATCCAACATCGACCTTCGGTGTGATTCTAGCTATCACCGGAGGTTCAAATGAAGACCATGGTAACAAACGGCAGAGGAAGGAACACGCCAGACGCGTTCACCACGTGGCCGTCGAAGGACCACATAAATTCGGTCGTTGGTCCCACATCCCCATAACCTTCGATTCCAGTGACATGAAGCTAAGAGATTACCCTCACACAGACGCCATGGTGATCGAAACCAACCTCGCTGGGTGGACTGTCACCAAAATACTGGTCGATACAGGAAGCTCCGCTGACATCTTGTTCGCTTCAACCTTCGACAGCATGAAGCTTGACAGAAATCTTCTGCAACCGGCCGACAACCCCCTTTACGGTTTCGGTGGTCAACAAGTGAGAGCCGTCGGGAAAATTTCTCTGCCCGTGACCTTCGGCGACCAAATCAACTGCAGGACGGAACATATAACATTTGATGTCGTCGACATGTTCTACCCATACAATGCCATTTTTGGCCGAGGGGTCACAAACGCGTTCAATGCGGTCATCCATCCCGCCTACCTATGCATGAAACTTCCCGCTCCGAAAGGCGTGGTCGCGGTATTTGGGGACCAGGACATTGCAAGGACAGCTGAAGGGAACGTAGCCCCGGGGCAACGTAATGTACACAATTTGTCAAAACCTCAAACCCCCGGTATCAGCGTCGAGGGCGAGGCCCGCAATGACAGAGTGAAGGCGGCGCCAAAGGACGAAACCAAACAAGTCCAACTCTTCGAGGGTAACGCCGAAAGAAAGGTGATCATCTCAGCCAATCTAGACCCTCAATCAGAAGGCAGCCTCGTCACCTTCCTCAGAGAAAATTCCGATACCTTCGCTTGGTCCGCAGAAGACCTAAAAGGAGTCAACAGATCAATGATCGAGCATAGCCTGAACATCAAACCAGGCTATCGCCCAATCAAACAAAAGCTTCGCAAGATGTCAGAAGAAAGAAAGGAGGCAGCGAAGGCTGAGGTAAAAAGGCTTCTGGACGGAGGCGTCATTCGCCCAGTCAAATACCCAACTTGGCTCTCAAATGTGGTCCTAGTCCAAAAGAAGAATAAAAAATGGCGAATGTGCGTGGACTTCACTTGCTTGAACAAAGCTTGTCCGAAGGATGACTTCCCTCTCCCAAACATAAGCACCCTGGTCGACAGAGCCGCAGGTTGCCAAATGCTATCCCTCCTTGATTGCTTCTCAGGCTATCACCAAATCTGGATGAATGAAGAAGACGAAGAAAAAACAAGCTTTATCACACCCTCGGGCACCTTTTGCTTCTGAAGGATGGCAGAAGGTTTGAAAAATGCAGGCTCAACCTTCGCTCGCATGACCTCCGAAGTTTTCAAGGATGAGCACGCTGTCTCCGCCTATGTCGATGACCTAGTCGTTCAAAGTGAACTAAAAGAGAATCACATACCAGACTTATCGAGGGTATTCAGCAACCTCCGGTCCGCCGGACTGAAACTGAACCCAGAAAAATGTGTTTTCGGGGTAAGCGAAGGTAAACTGCTAGGTTGCATCGTCTCAGCCAGAGGAATCGAAGCCAACCCTGAGAAGATTGATGCCATTACGAACATGGAACCTCCGACGACCAAGAAAGCAGCTCAGCGTCTGACCGGTCGTTTGGCAGCACTTAGCAGATTCATCTCAAAATCCGCAGAGCGAGGGTTACCATTTTTCGAGATACATGTACCTTCGACGTACCCTCTCGAGAACATCTTTAAAAATAACGAAGCCGTTGGAAGAATAGCAAAATGGGCAGTCGAGCTTAATAGTTATGCTGTAACCTTCGTTGGCAGAACAGCGATCAAATCACAGGTGCTGGCTGATTTCATAGCAGAATGGACACCCGACCCTCGCCCCGGCGAGCTGCAGCAGGACCAGTTTTGGATCGTTTACGTCGACGGGGCCTGGGGCGCAACTGGAGCCGGTGCCTCGGCTATTCTAATCCCGCCTTCCGGGTCGAAGCTGAGATACGCACGAAGGCTGGACTTCAAGTGCACAAACAACTCCGCTGAATATGAGGCTGTGATTCTGGCACTTTCAAGGTTGCGCTCGTTATCAGTCCGAAGGGCACTCATCAACACAGACTCTCAAGTCATTGCGGGGCACATTGAAAAGAACTACAAAGCAAAAGATCCAGAGCTTCAAAAGTATTTTCAATATGTGCGAAGGTTAGAATCCTTCTTCCTCGGCATAACCGTAAAAGCGATATCGAGAACTGAAAACAGCGAAGCAGATTGCTTAGCCAAAGCAGCCGCGCAGCAGCTACAGCTTCCTCCGGACGTGTTCTACGAGGTTTCCACTCGGTCAGCTTTCGAAGCTTCCGAAATCAGCATCAAGCTGATCAACACAATTCAGTGCGAGGATTGGAGAGCACCTATCATGGCCTACATCAAAGGACTCCATGAACCCAGCTCCAAAGAAGAAGAGAACAGACTAAAGCAAAGAGTGCGAGGGTACAAGATTGTGGATAACACCTTGTTCAAAGCTTCGGTAACCTCACCTTGGCTTAAGTGCGTGTCACAGTCCGAAGGTAACGACATCCTCAAACTCATCCACGAAGGTATATGTGGTTCACACAACGGCCCAAGAGCACTAGTAGGAAAGGCTTTCCGGCAAGGTTTCTACTGGCCAACTGTGCTGAGAGACGCTGAAACCATCGTCAAGAAGTGCGAAGGTTGTCAACTGACAGCAAAAAACCAAAACACCCCAGGGGCTCCCACAACCCTCATATGCCCAACCTGGCCCCTACAAAGGTGGGCAATGGATCTCGTGGGCCCACTACCGACGGCTCCGGGGAACCTTCGCTATGCGGTGGTGGCCGTGGAATATTTCACCAAATGGACCGAAACAAGACCGCTGTCCTCCATAACCTCCCTCGCAGTAAAAAGGTTTTTCTGGCAGCAGATAGTTTGTCGCTTCGGAGTCCCACAACATCTAACCGTCGACAACGGCACCTAGTTTGACAGCGAGGTTTTCAAAGAGTTCTGTGCACAAATCGGAACAATACTATGCTTCGCCTCAGTCCGACACCCGCAGTCCAACGGCCTAGTCGAAAGAGCCAACGCAACAATCTTCCAATCCATATCCAAAAAATTGCAAGGCAGACCCAAAGGCAAATGGGCAGACGAGCTAACTGCAGTCACCTGGTCTCACAACACCTCTGAATGCAGAGCAACCAAGTTCACACCCTTCAAATTGCTGTTCGGCGAAGAAGCCGTGTTACCAGAGGAGCTAAAATTCGTTTCACCAAGAACAACCCTCGCAAGTGATGAGCCAGCCATACTAACTGACAAGGACTTGCTAGAAGAAACAAGATGCAGCGCAGTTCACAACCTTCGCAAGTATCAGGAAGAGACCAAGAAGTGGAGAGATAAAAAGGTCAGAATCAAGAACCTGCAGAAGGGTGACCTCGTCCTCATCCGTAAACAAAACGCCAGCTTGGCCGGAAAGTTCCAGCCTAAGTGGACAGGCCCGTTCCTGATCGCAGAATGCAATCGCCCAGGCTCTTTCCACCTCTCCGACAGCGAAGGTAATATCCTACCACACACCTGGAACATCGACGACCTTCGCAAATTCTACCCATAGCGGAGCCTTAGCATGCCCTCGCGTTATGTAATTTTTGTCACTTTTTATGTTATCTACTCTCATGTACTTAACAAAAACAGGAGCTGCACTCTTTTTCCTTACGAAGGGGCGTAAGGTTTTTTAATGAGGCAGTATCCAAAGCATTAATACAGGCTAGAACCCCCCAAAAAAGTAAAATCTCCAACCTTTTACTCCCAAGCATCGAAAAAGCGGATCTTTTTCAAAGAGCGCTACATTCGATGAAAACCTGCTAAGATTGCTTTGAAAAACATTCCTTTTCTTTTCAAAGCAAACTTCACCTCCGCCTAAGATAAGGGGAGGAAAGTCGAGCACCCTGGCACAAACGACAGGGGCTCGCAAAAGCAAACTCACCTCCGCCTAAGATAAGGGGAGGAAAGTCGAGCACCCTGGCACAAACGACAGGGGCTCGCAAAAGCAAACTCACCTCCGCCTAAGATAAGGGGAGGAAAGTCGAGCACCCTGGCACAAACGACAGGGGCTCGCAAAAGCAAACTCACCTCCGCCTAAGATAAGGGGAGGAAAGTCGAGCACCCTGGCACAAACGACAGGGGCTCGCAAAAGCAAACTCACCTCCGCCTAAGATAAGGGGAGGAAAGTCGAGCACCCTGGCACAAACGACAGGGGCTCGCAAAAGCAAACTCACCTCCGCCTAAGATAAGGGGAGGAAAGTCGAGCACCCTGGCACAAACGACAGGGGCTCGCAAAAGCAAACTCACCTCCGCCTAAGATAAGGGGAGGAAAGTCGAGCACCCTGGCACAAACGACAGGGGCTCGCAAAAAGCAAACTCACCTCCAAGCCAGGTCTCGGCGCGGGCCCCACTTTCCCCATCTCGCCCGAGCCCTCCAAGCCAGGTCTCGGCGCGGGCCCCACTTTCTCCGTCTCGCCCGAGCCCTCCAAGCCAGGCCTCGGGCGGGCCCACCTCCTCCGTCTCGCCCGAGCCCTCCAAGCCAGGCCTCGGCGCGGGCCACTTTCCCCGTCTCGCCCGAGCCCTCCAAGCCAGGTCTCGGCGCGGGCCCACTTTCTTCGTTAAGCCCGAGACCTCCAAGCCAGGTCTTGGCGCGGGGCCCACCTCCTCCATCTCGCCCGAGCCCTCCAAGCCAGGCCTCGGCGCGGGCCACTTTCCCCGTCTCGCCCGAGCCCTCCAAGCCAGGTCTCGGCGCGGGCCCACTTTCTTCGTTAAGCCCGAGCCCTCCAAGCCAGGTCTCGGCGCGGGCCCACTTTCTCCGTCTCGCCCGAGCCCTCCAAGCCAGGCCTCGGGCGGGCCCACCTCCTCCGTCTCGCCCGAGCCCTCCAAGCCAGGCCTCGGCGCGGGGCCACATCAACGCGATTAAAAAGAAAAAGGGGGCGTCGCTGTTTTTTCAAAACAAGCTTACACGAGCAAGTGCGCGAGCCTCGCTAAAAAGAAAAAGGGGGCGTCGCTGTTTTTTCAAAACAAGCTTACACGAGCAAGTGCGCGAGCCTCGCTAAAAAGAAAAAGGGGGCGTCGCTGTTTTTTCAAAACAAGCTTACACGAGCAAGTGCGCGAGCCTCGCTAAAAAGAAAAAGGGGGCGTCGCTGTTTTTTCAAAACAAGCTTACACGAGCAAGTGCGCGAGCCTCGCTAAAAGAAAAAGGGGGCGTCGCTGTTTTTTTCAAAACAAGCTTACACGACCAAGTGCGCGAGCCTCGCTAAAAGAAAAAGGGGGCGTCGCTGTTTTTTCAAAACAAGCTCACACGACCAAGTGCGCGAGCCTCGCTAAAAGAAAAAGGGGGCGTCGCTGTTTTTTCAAAACAAGCTTACACGAGCAAGTGCGCGAGCCTCGCTAAAAAGAAAAAGGGGGCGTCGCTGTTTTTTCAAAACAAGCTTACACGACCAAGTGCGCGAGCCTCGCTAAAAGAAAAAGGGGGCGTCGCTGTTTTTTCAAAACAAGCTCACACGACCAAGTGCGCGAGCCTCGCTAAAAGAAAAAGGGGGCGTCGCTGTTTTTTCAAAACAAGCTTACACGACCAAGTGCGCGAGCCTCGCTAAAAGAAAAAGGGGCGTCGCTGTTTTTTCAAAACAAGCTTACACGAGCAAGTGCGCGAGCCTCGCTAAAAGAAAAAGGGGGCGTCGCCGTCAAAACAACATAAGAAACGTCAAAAATAGCACAGCAAATATGGCACACAACCCATTACGCTTTTCTCATACCATTACAAAACAATGTTACAACAACGAACATATCCCAGAATAAAAAATCTTTACAAGGGACCACCGCTCCCCTCAATTAACTCCAAATCATCCAAACCTTCGGCCTCCATCTCAAAACCCCCCTCCACTGGAACCAGGGGTCCCCACAACAAAGGAGCTGCAGGGACAATTGGCAGCTCCCCGGGCAAAACCCTCGCCCTATACATATACCTATGCCTCGTCTCAACTTCCGAAGGCTCCTCCTTCGGGATCACAAGCGCCCCATCCGAACCAACTTCAAGCTCCCTTCGACCGAACAAATATTCC
Source organism: Coix lacryma-jobi var. lacryma-jobi (assembly GCA_009763385.1). Lineage (NCBI taxonomy): Eukaryota > Viridiplantae > Streptophyta > Magnoliopsida > Poales > Poaceae > Coix > Coix lacryma-jobi. The sequence goes on from CM019826.1 coordinate 44,743,264, forward strand.
AAAGCTGTGTTCTCGTCAATATCATCATCACCGCCAGCTTGCGAGGTCGAAGAAGACCCAAACAAATAACGATCGGCCTGGCGGTCTGTATAGTCTGTCTCGCGCCAAAATCGACTCGACCTACTATTCTTTAAATCATATCTCCGCACCTTCGACCACCAAAAACGTTCAAAGGAAAGCGAATGATATTTAAATCTAGCGCGAGCCCATGATTCACCAGTTATAAAAACGTCTTGGTAGTTCAACATCAGCGGGGTTACGTCGAATACGTCTAGCACGGTTCCGTCAGGAAACTGCATGTTGCACAAAAATACGAGATGTCTCAGCCTCGCCAAGTCTTTACAAACAACCATAGTATCTACAAAAAGGCCTCCCTTGCCCCAACAAACCCAGGCATCACACCTGCCCAGCTTCCCCTCGATTGACGTCCACACCCTCGCCAGCGGCGGCAGTCGAGGTCCCAGCTGACGCCTCCTCCGCCGTGGATTCCTTCGCAGCAGCCTCGACGTTCGCCGCAGCCTCCTCTTCCATCGCCGTCGCCCGCGCAGCATCTCCTTCCACGATCGGCCCGCTCCCGGTCAACGCCTCGATCTCGGCGAACGTAACCCCCGCACAGCTTGGTTCAGGGGCGGCTTCGGGGTCACCCCTCGCTGCATCTTCCGCAGGCGGCGAGGGCATTGCATCTCGTCGAGCCTACAAGCAAAACAAAAGACAAACCTCGCCAAAATCAACAAACAACCCCTCCAAAACAAAAGCAACACAGACCAAAAAAAAAAAACTTAAACAAAGGTGCGAACCTGGCGCGTAGCCTCGGCAGCTTCTTCGAAGGCGAGAGCCCGGCCACCTCTAGAGATCCAAAACTTGCGAAGCAAACGCATCGCACAGTTCCGGACTTCTGCGTCATCAACCTTCATCTGGCGAACCTCTTCAACCGTCGGAAAGACATGGCTCGGCCTTTTGACCTTGCGAAGATGATCACAATCCGCCAGTCGAAGCGTGCTCGCCATTGCCAAGGCCCCGGCGTAGCCACCAAAATCGGCCGCGTTGGAAACTAGCGAGCTAAACACATCAAGCTCGTTGCCCAGCCAGCCCTCGAAGGCCTCTGCATCAACCGCAGGCAATGGCTCTCCGGCTGAACCCCCAGCCTCGGTCAGACAACAATCAAGTTTACGCTTGACGTTCTCCATGCTCGTCCGCCAAGAGTTCTTCAAATCAACTAGCCGACCCTCGGTCTCGGCTAAAGCCTTGTCCTTCTCCTTTCCCGCGGCAATCAGATCAGCATTACGCTTCGCCAGCTCAACCGCCTCCTCTCGAGCCTTCGCGGCCTTCTCCGAAGCAATCCTCATTTCATTTTCTCTGTTCTCTAGGCTCCGCGCCAGTTTGCTGTTCTCTTTCTCAAGTTCAGTCATATGGTTCCTCATAAACTCCATGTCGGAGCTAACCTTCCGCCTCGCTGAGCGGTTCAAGAGCATCAGCTCCGCCAACTTGACGTCAACATCATCAAAGGTGTCGCCAACCGCTTGATCTGCAAGAAGGACCTCCGCCTCCGGCACACAAATGCGGCCAAAGATCCGGCCCAGAAAACGCCTTTCCTCCGGGCTGCACTGCAAGTGGCAATCCCGAAGGTCCGGACTGGTGAACAGTGCAGTCGCCGGATCAGAAATCCCAAGCTTCTTGGCGTATTCCGGAAGGCTCGACCGGCTAGCCTCGCCAAACGGTCTTTTTCCCCGGGACCGCGCAGAGTCAAGTTCCCCATCGAACTCTAACCCCTCCACCCAAAGGTGCGAGCCCGCGAAGCTGGGAACCGCACCTCGTCGAGGGCTGCCTGGCTCAATATCCCGTGCAAGCTCATCTGCGCCCTGGGTAACCATCGCACCAACAACCGGCGAGGCTCCGCCTCCAATCGACACCTCCTCATCCGTGTCACGCCCTTCAGTAGAACCCTCGCTACCTTCATCAGACGAACCCTCGCCCGTCTCCCCCTCCTTTGCGTCCTTCTCCACCTCATCATCATCAGATTCATCCTCGTCGCCCGAAGTTTGGACCAAAGCACCGATCCCTCCAACACGAGGCACGCGTCCCCCGACCGAACTGGCACCCCGACCGCTCCGAGCAGCGGCCAAAGAAGTGCCCGCAGCAACAGAGCCAACAGCGACCTTCGTCGCAAGCACCTTCGCTCGTCCGCCAGCTCCTCCACGGCCTCGACCACGGCCTCTCTTCGGCCGAGACACGATCTCCGTTCCTCCCGAAGCCTTCCGCTTCCTCTTCTTCGGCGCGTCGTCGCTCGAAGGAGCGGGCCAGTCGGCGTACCGAATACCAAGAATGTCAAACATTCTGTTCACTCGACCTTCGCCGCCAACCAAGCTATGGATAGCCTTCACTTCCAGTGGGGAAAGCTTCCCCACGAGCTCGTCCGTCCACTGCTGAACTTGTTTGAAAACAGCTTCATTCCCGTCCTCACGCCTCAGAAATTTCTTAAAAGTTCTTTCCCAGACCTTATCTAGATCCAAACTAGGCTTCTTCAAGCCCCTACCTTCGTACCTCGGGTCATTCTCCACAACGAACCAAGTCTGCCTCCGGCCAAGAGGCCAAATCTTGGCACAGCAATATTCCTCCACCAAATCACGCGCGCACTGAGAACGCGCAACGACCCTTAGGCAATCAACAGCAGCATGAGCCTCGATGCTCATCTTAGCTTCGGCGCCCACATCTCCAAGCACCGGAAGCTCGCCGCAAAGCTCGGAGCTGTCACTGAGTTTGTAATAGAACCAGAACTCCTGCCACCCGCTGCTCCACTTGTTTTTCTGCGCTTGCACCGGCAGCTCCGCGCCGGCGCGATGGCAAAAAGTGTACACCGCAAATTGTCCAAGGCTGGTCTTGCCCTCGCTGTCCGTAATCTTGCGAGGCTGCATGTGAACGCGATGAGTGCGAACAAAACCCTCGACATGAGGGACAACCCCCTGAGACCTGCAGGCCCAGACGTAGACCGACATCTTTGTGAAGCAGGAAGGCGTAAGCTGATGAAACCGCAGGTTGAACCTCCGCAGGACCGAAGTCACGAAGGAGTCAGCTGGGAAGCGAAGGCCAGGCGAAAAGAACTCCTCAAACACCACAACCTCATCTGCACCCGGCCTCGGCACGGTCTCCCCACTGCTGGCCCTCGCCTTTCCTTCCTCAACCCAGCCCCACCGCACGTAAGATGCAATCTCACTTGCACAAACCCGGCTCAGACCAAACTCGAAGGTAATCCCCTCATCCGCGGCTGTGGGAGAAACAGCGCGAGCAGTTTGCTTCAACCTAGCCATCTCTTCAACTGCTAACACTACCGAACAACGAACGCCTGTCTCAACCCTCGCAGACAAGCCCAAACAAACCTTCGCTACAAAGCAAATTGCAACAGCAGGATGGCTATAGCAACAAAGAGCACAATCAAAACTCCCCACCTACTCGTGCTATTTATAGGCCGGGAGACAAACCCCTCAACCGACGAAGTCGGCACGACAACCAAAGAACGCGGCGCAAAAAATGAAACAGGCTTCAATAGTATAAAACAACACCACAACAGCCCAGCCCAAAGCAGCCGCGGGCGTCGCTGCCGAGGGCCCCGTTTTTGTCCCCATTAAAAGGCGCTGCTTGGGCCTAAACACGTTCTTTTAGATCCAAGACAACGAGGGGCTACTGTTGGGGGAAAGGACCCTCGGCAGAAGCGCCGCCCGAGCTGGTGCTCGAAATTAGCCCTCGCGCAACGTCTGGTGTGCTTGCGAGGTTCCTCTCCTATTGGAGACCGTTACCCTGACCCCCGGATGCGGGGTCAACCCTCGTCGCTTTGTTGTACTTCCGTGCAGGTCCGAGGCGACAATCGCACTGAAGGAAACCTTCGCTGACTCACGACGCCACCTTCGCTTGGAGCGAAGGTCCAGGCAGGCGGCAAGTGTGCGTTGCCCCAGAGGCAAGCGAAGCCGAAGGTCCGGCGAGCGCGGCCGAAGGTTAGACCTTCGCTCTTCTCCCCCGGAGGCAAGTGAAGCCGGAGGTCCGACAGATGGCGGAGGTGCGCGGGCCCAAGGGCGAGCGCGGCCGAAGGTCAAGACCACCGCACCTCTCCCCGAAGGTGAGCAAGGGCCAGGTGGCGGCGCGCTGGAGTGTGACCGCTTAGGGTTTCTGCTTCAGCTGTGTATTTACGCCTTTGCCCTTCCTCCCTGTGCGGGGGCGAGGAATCTTTGCTGTACCCTTTTGTAATTTGGCCCGTGCCCCTTGGCATTCCCTATAAATACCGAGGGGATGAACAGTGTAAGGGACGACTTTTGGGGAATTCGAGCACTTTCCACTTCCGTTTTACCTTCGCTACTGCATCCGACACTTGGCCGCCTTCGCTCTTTCCCCTGCGCGAGCGCGGAGGTGGAGCAAGTGCGTTCCAACAACCACCTATCACGAGTTGGTCCAGAATAACCCTAGGGTTTAGCTGGTTCGCTCTGTAATTAGTGAGGGTAGAGTAGGAATTAGAATTAGGATAAGTAGAGGGAGACACCCTCCTCCCATTCTATCTCAGCCATGTGCTCTTTGCCTTCTAGGTTTTCCTGCTCTCCCAATCCCCTGCTATAGCAACTGAGATCCGCAGAGAACCATACCTCTGTGTACTGAAGATTTTGAGGAAGTGAGACCGTAATCTCACTGTTGTAGCGTGTGGTAGCCACACGGTTGCAGATCGATGACTTGATTCGCGTTTTGTTCGTGTTCTTCGCGTTCTTCGTTTCTTCGCGATTTTCCCGTCACTCGATCTCCCTCTCTACTGCGTCTTTGCGAAATCCATTTGAATCAACTTGTTCTTTATAGTGAGGAGATCATTTCCACCAAAGGAATTCATCTAACTCCTCACGAACAAGTAGATCGGGTTGATTTTGTTTCCGTGGTGCTTTTTCGTTCATACTCCTCCCCTTTCGATTTTCCGATGTTTGAGTTGATTTGAGCGGATGATTTCTTGGGGATAGTCTCCTAACTACCTCGTGGTCATCTTCTCCAAGTTTGGGAACGTGGGATTGAGTTTTGATTCAGATTTGGGAGGATTCGTGAGAGGGGCGACCGAAATCGTCCTCTCTGTTCATCCACGGACAGTCCGCCACTGCTACCGCGGACAGTCCGCGCGTCGGGGTCGGTCAGACCAGTGGCCTGACTCCGCGCTGTTGGGCAAGTGTTTTTTGAACCGCGGACAGTCCGCCGTTGGGACTCGCGGACAGTCCGGGAGTTGCCCAGGGACTGTTCAGCAGCCTTGCTGTTTCTGGTGTTTGGCCGGCGGACAGTCCGCCAACCCCTCGCGGACAGTCCGCAGTAGGGGCGGACAGTCCGGGACTTCAAGTCCGGACAGTCCGGGAATCGGCTGAAGCCTCCAGTTTAGTGCGTTTGCTCTCCCGGCTTCCTCGGTTGGTTTCCAGAGTTCTTGTTTGGTCCTAGAGTTGACCAAGGAACCTCTCTAGGTATCTTTGCTACTTGTTAGCATCGGTATTTGGGGATTTCTCGACGTAGCCTTCCATCTACGTTCGGGACTTGGCTTTTGAGGGTCGAACTTGTTCCGGTACTTTTGCCGATTGGTTTGCTATCGCTTTGTGGTGCTCCGCTGTGATCCTAGGGATCATCCACCCTCTTCCAAGGGTCGTGAGCATCACGGTTTCGATCGAAGTTTTTAGGGTTGATTTGTGGGACAAAGGCCAAAGTTTCGAGAGAAATTTTTGAGCTCTCATTCACCCCCTCCTCTGGTCGCCTTGCTATTGCATTCTCGGTCCTTCACTTTCAGGTGTGGTTGCTTGATGTGACTCCAAGTGTGGTTGCTTGGTGGACTCCAAGTGTTGGTTGCTCGGTGTGACTCCGAGTGTGGTTTTGCTCGGTGCGACTCCGAGTGTGGTTACTATTCTGAGGAGACTGTGGTTATAACCTAGTAAATAGGTGCATAGGAAATAGGATTTAATAGAGTTGTATCGCTTTAGGCGCTTGAGTCAAACAGAGTCAGCCTACCTTTGTTAATAGCCTCATAAGCATATATTTCCTACACTTGCGGAGTACATTTCGATATACTCACCCTTCCTCTTTGAACCCTTGCTACCCCACCCAGACACTGGAGTCTATGACGAGGAGCAGGAGTACCCAGAAGACGGAGGATACGACCCAGACGACGTGTACTAGGATGGCGCAGCCCCCGGACGACCTTCCTATGGAGACGACGTCTAGTTTCCGCGAGTCTACATTAGATTTAGACTGAGATTCTGTACTTTTCTTTTGGACCCGAGGGTCATTTTTTTAATAAAGTTCGATATATTAATAAAGCATTGTTTTGATATTTACTATGATGTCAATATATATGAAAATTGATCCTGACATACATATATTGTGCCCTCGATTTTGTTCTTAAAATCGGGGTGTGGCAACGGTGCTGGTCGTGGTCGTCCATTTGGCAGTGGCTTTGGAGGTCGTGGTCGCGGTACAGGGTACGACGGCTTTCAACAGTATGGTCACCAGAATCGAGCTGGACGTCACACACACATCTTCGTGGAGCCGGCAGGTGGTCCGCAGCATCCCGGAACTGCTCCGGCCATGGCCAGCCAAGGACAGCTGGTCAGCCAAGCACAGCCTGCTGGCGGCCACTTGCAGCAGCCAGCGGCCGACCGTGGCATAGCTGGCCAGACACATCAAAGGCAGGCCACAGAGGCGAGCCGGCTACCCAGGAAGGCCAGCACCAGTAGGCACTTGTTGGAGCGCCAGGGATCCAACCATAAGGCAACAAGGAGGTAACTAAGAGCTCTGTCCCACCAAAAAATGAAAATGCTGCTATGATTGTTGATGCTCTAGAGCCTTCCAAGGGTAAAAAAAGAGCAAGGGTGAACTGTTTTGTTATCGCTGTCTTACAAAAGGTCACACCATACATGAGTGCACTGTTGTTTTATGATGTGATGTTTGTTGTGGTGACCATGTCGCAAAGAATTGCCCAAATATGAAAAAGACAAATATCAGTGCGTTGTCTTATGGCTATGCTGTGGAGGGTTTTGGATTTTATTATATTCATGTTTTATGGCTATGCTGTGGAGGGTTTGGGATTTTATTATATTCCTGTTTTTGCTGAGAACCCCAAAGATAAGGAGGATGAAATATCTACAGTAGTACGTGTGTTGGAAGGTTCTTTTACTGCTGAGTCATTGACAGTGGAACTAAAAAACCTACTACCTGGAAAGGCTAAATGGGAAATTGAGGAAAAGGGCAAGGATACCTTTACCACTAATTTTCCATCATCTGATTGGCTGAAAACAATTGTGAATTGGGGCACAATGGATACAAAATCTATCAAACGGAAAATTAGATTTGAGAAGAGTATTGAGGATGATGTTTATAAGTATGAAATAGAGAAGGTCTGGGTGCAGTTTAGAGGACTACCTAAGGAGCTTAGAGAATTTCCCATTATTTGGGCAATTGCTTCTATCCTAGGTGTCCCAAGAGCTGTGGATACTAAATTCACTAAGAAATTTGGGAGAGCCAGAATGAAGGTAGCGGTGCTACACCCCAATCTCATTTCAGTATTTGTGGATGTGGTCATTTGGAATTTCGTTTACCAGTTACACTTCAGGGTGGAGCAGGGAGTGCCTGATGGTGAGCCAGTACTGATTGATCTGGATTCTACCATGGAGGACGGTGACCCTGAAGGAGAGGGTGCTGATAAAGAGGTTGAGGACCCTAAGAATAATGCAAATGAGGATAAGCTGATGGACATTGATGGGGAAAAAGAGAAGCAGCCTCCTAAGGCTCAGAAAGAGGGAGGTTCAGATGGTGCTGCTAGCAATACAAATGGCAAAGTGAATGCAAGCACTAGAATTGTGGCAGTGATGACGTCTGACAGCAAGGGTCAATGGAAGGCCCAGCTAATAAACCCAACAAATGGCTCTGGCATGCTTAATAAAAAGTTGAGTGGTGGGATAGTGTCACCTGGGAGATCAGGTAAGAGGGCTGCTGCGTCAGCAGATGTAGATTCGGTGGAGAAGGCGGCAAAGTTAAAAGCCCGCAGAAATTTAGAACTTGCTACTGATAAAGGTAATAACCCCCGCCTCATTCTTTTATCTTTCGTGATGATTCCTATTTATTTAATTCAACAAAAGCATTAGGGATTTTGCTGGGGGGTAGCGAACAGGAAATTCATAATTCTCTAGAGATTTTAAAGGACACGGAATGTCAACGGATGGCTGATAGTAAAAGGTTATTAGATTATGACAAGATAGAAACTGAGGATGCAGATACGGTGTGTTCTAATGAGGATGGTTTAGACTTAGATGCTTTAAACTTAATTTGTTCTGATATTGTCGAGGGGCTAGGTGATGAGGGTTGCGACCCTAAGTGTCTACAAACTCTCGTATCACACTTTTCAAAAGGGCCTCAAATAAAAAAAAGACTAAAAAGAATCAGTCAAGATGAAAGGCATTTTTTGGAATTGTAACGCGTTTGCGGATTGTAAGAAATATAGATTTTTATCAGACTTAACAAAAGAAAAAAACTTAGACTTTATTGCCTTATCAGAGACCGGTAGAGCCAATTTTCCACAATCCACTTTGAATAATATTTGTGCAGGCAAAGATTTTCTGTGGCATTGTATGGCTCCACAAGGAAGGTCTGGTGGCATGATGCTAGGTGTTCATTTGTTGACTTTTGATATTGGGAAAATTGAGGAAGGTGATTTTTTTATTTGTTTCAAGGTCAGACATAGGGAAGATGATTATAAATTTAATCTGATCTCGGTCTATGGCCCAACACAAGTGGAACATAAATCACACTTTCTGTCTGAGATGGTCCGTGTATATTCTAAAGATACTATACCTATTGTCATAGGTGGTGACTTTAACATTCTACGGAGACCAGCTGAAAAGGAGAATGATAACTTTAATGACAGATGGCCTTTTTTGTTCAATGCGGTTATTGACTCACTAAATCTAAGAGAAATAAAGATGTCCGGAAGAAAGTTCACTTGGGCCAATCATTTATAGAATCAAACCTTTGAAAAGTTAGACAGAGTCCTTACGTGCACAGATTTTGAATCCAAATACCCGCATACCACTGTACATGCTTTGACTAGAGAAGTTTCGGACCACACACCACTAATCTTATCTACAAATAATCTGTCCACAACTTATCAACCTCAGTTCAAATTTGGATTGGGTTGGTTGCTGAGAGACGGTTTTATTGAGATGGTTTCTAATGTGTGGCAGAACACTAGTGTTAATGGCTCACCAATTGAGAGATGGCAAGCCAAAATTAAAAGGGTGCGCCAACATCTTCAGGGGTGGGCGAAAAATGTGAGTTGTGCGTATAAGAAAGAAAAAGCAACAATTCTGAATAAACTGGATAAATTGGATAAAAAGGCAGAAACAATTACGCTTACTCAATCTGAATTGGACCTCAAACATGTGCTAAATGAGAGACTAGCGGAATTACTAAGAGAAGAAAGAGATCAAATGGTACCAAAGAGCCAAAGCAAAACATTTGCTAGAGGGAGATGCAAACACAAAGTATAATCACTTGTTGGCTAATGGTAGACATCAAAAAACTCGTATTTTTCAGCTGGAAGATGAAAATAATATAATCACTGGTGATGCTGAACCTAAAGGGCATATCACTGGTTATTATAAAAATCTTTTTGGGCCATCTGAGGTCTCCCAGATCACTCTGGATGAGACTCAAACTGAGGACATTCCACAGGTCTCTCAATTGGAAAATGAGTATTTGACTGAACCTTTCTCTCAGGAAGAGGTCAGAGTTGCGATTATTCAAATGGTACATAATAAGGCACCGGGACCTGATGGGTTCCCTCCAGAGTTCTATCAAGTCTTTTGGAATGTGCTAAAAGACGATCTGATGACTCTGTTTGAGGAGTTCCATCAAGGTAATTTACCATTGAACCGCCTTAACTTTGGAACCATAATTCTTTTGCCTAAAAAGAAAGATGCTAAGGTGATTCAGCAATACAGACCTATTTGTTTACTGAATGTGTCCTTCAAAATCTTTACTAAGGTCACAACTAATAGATTAACTACCATAGCACAGAAGATAATTAGACCCACTCAAACGACATTTTTTCCAAGGAGAAATATTATGGAGGGTGCGGTTATTTTACATGAGACATTGCACGAGCTCCATTCAAAAAAGAAAGATGGGGTTATTTTTAAGATAGATTTTTGAAGGACCGAATCGGCGACCAGAGGGGGGTGAATGGGAGCCTCAAATTTCTTCTCGAGAAATCTATGGCCCTTGTCCCAGAGAGTCACCCCAAAAGCAAGACAAGGACTTGGTAGTGTCCACGACCCTAGATGTAGGGTGGATGCTTTCAAGAAGCACAGCGGGACACTACTCAAGCACAAAAGAGCCACAGAGCAAATGCAAAACTGCAGTGACCAATCTTAGGAGAAAAACCAAAAGATGTACCAAACGGTGTCCAAAAATTATGAAATTTGAACCATAGGTACTAGACACCCCCAGAAAAGTCTCCAAAAAATTGCAGCTCAAAACTCCAAAGTCTTCCTACCGGACATGTCCGGGTTGCACTGCCCAGAGCAGTTTTGGGAGAAAATTCCAAAACTCTTATCAAACGGTGTCCAAAAATTATGAAACTTTGACAGGAGCAAGTAGACACCTAAGGGAAGATTCCACAAAATTGCAGCTCAGAATTCCAAGATCTACCTACCGGACATGTCTGGGTGGTCCACCGGACATGTCCGGGTGTCACGCTACAGTTTCAGAAAACTCCAAATTCGAAGCCAAAACTCGACCAAATCAACTCTGAAAAATCTGAAATTTTGCAGACGAGTTGACAACAAGGTTAGTGACCTATCTCTAAGAGATCATGGCTCGAACCTAACTCTAGATTGCAGAATCGAAGAAGAACGGCCAAGGGAGAAAGAACTCGATCCAAACACGAAAACCGACCGATCTGCTAGCTCGTGAGGTTAGGTATGGATTCCTTCAGTGAAAAGAGGCGCCTCACGATCTAGAACAAGTTGGTTCAAGCGGAATCAAAAACCACCTCTCGGAGAGGGAGAACGAGGCTAATCTCCAGGAGACGAAAAATCGAAAACGCGAAGAACGTGAACACAAAACGCGAATCGATCCGGGATTTCAACAGTGTGTCTACCACACGAGACAATCGTGAGATTACGGTCTCACTTCCTGAAAATCCCAAAGCACAGAGGTATGATTGGCGTCTCTCTGTGGATCGCTAGCAGCGAGGTATGATTAGAACCTAAGCGAGGGCTAGAGAGAGAGCTCAGGAACAAATGGCTGCCAGGATGAATGAGAGAGGAGGGGTGCCTCTCTTATTTATAGCCTAAAACAATAATCCCCTTCTACCCCTAGATATAAGAGCGAAGTGGCCAACCCTAGGGGTATCCCGGCCCAACTCTGCTGGTAGTTGATCTGACGACCACGCACCTTCCTCATCCTTAGCTTCGCCTCGACGCAAGCCTCAGGATGCCGCCACGTGCGCCCTGTCGACCGCTGCGCCTTCCTCGTGGATAGCTTCGCCGCCGCGCCAGCCTCTCCACGCCGCCACGCGTCGACCGTCCTTTTTGCGGACCTCCCTCCGGTTTGAGGCCGAAACCGGGAAACCTGGGCCTTCCCCCGATTTTGAGGCTGAAAACGGGAAACCTGTCCTCCGGCTGAGTTTTGTGGCCCAAACTCAGAAACCCGCGAGCCCAGGTTTTGAGGCCCAAACCTGGAAACCGTCCTCGCCGAGTTTTGAGGCCCAAACTCGGAAACCGCCACCCCGAGTTTTGAGGCCCAAACTCAGAAACCGCCGAGGGTAGCTTTTTGAGGCTCAGCTACCGAACCCGCGCCGTAGACGGGATGTGGTTCGCACACCCCGAGTTCCAGCACCGATGCCGGAGCATGTCCAGCCTCCACGCCGGGCACAGTGCATTCGCCTTCCTTCTCGGCCTCCCGCCAAGTGTCACGATGCCATCACCTTCCTCCCGACTTGGCCGATGCACCGCACATCCCCATGTGCTCTTGCTTGCCGATGTCGCATGCCAGCTACCACAGCTGGTCCTCAGGTCTCCCGGTCCATCAGTCCAAGCCTCACGTCCGCCCTTCACCGCTCCCGGTCCGTCGGCATAGCACGTCTCTACTTGACCTTCACCTCACCTTCGACCACTGTCTCCGAGCTCCACACCTGCACATCAACACAACCAAGAGACATGTTGCCCGTTGACCGATCACTCATCACTCAGGAAGGGAACCACAAGGGCACATATCAACCTTGTGTTCGCAATCTCCCCCTTGATGAGTGTATCGTCAACTCATAGTAACCATAATCAAAAATAAAAGGAAAATAGAAGCAGATAGAAGGAGAAAGCTCACTCGAGATGTCCAAAAGCCAAGAGAAAAGGTCGAAGAGGACAAATCGAGATAAGCAAAGCTTGGTCCCCAAAGACATGGGCAACGATTCGACACAACCAAGCAAAAGATCGGAGCAACAACTCATCGAAGAGCAAAACTCAATCAGAATCAGAGCACAAGACTTGGTTCCCAAAGACATGGGCAACGGCTCGACACAACCATGTCAAGAATCAAGCTAGTCCTCAAGAAGAGGCAGAAGGGGCTCAACACCACTAGCTGAAGGCTCGAGTACCAAATGAAGACTGCATAAAAGCAACTACTGCTAGTCCCTCAAGATAGAGGCACAGAGGCTCAACACAACTAGCAGTAAGCTCGATACCCATCAAGAAGCACCAAAAAATGGTGAAAACAGCTAGTCCCTCAAGATAGAGGCACAGAGGCTCGACATAACCAGCTGAAAGATCGATACCAAAAGGACACCGACTCGGAGCAAAGCAGAAAAGCTCCCCCTCACTCAAATAACTCCCCCTCCGCAAGTGAAGCATAAATTGCAAATTGTCACCACATCAAGACACACTCCTGAAGGACCGAGAGTGCTACCAGAAAGCGACCAGAGGGGGGGTGAATGGGAGCTTCAAATTTTCTTTTTGAAAACTTGTTGCCACTGTCCCGAGACTCAACCCCGAAAGCAAACCGTAGAGCTTGCTAGTGTCCACGACCCTAGATGTAGGGTGGATGCCTCCGAGAAGCACAGCGGGACACTATACAGCCCTAGAAACTCAACACAAGGACGGGAATCGAATCCGACAAAGAACGAGCAAACTGCGGACGAGACTGCACAAAACGAGCACTGACCGGACTTTGCCTGCGTCCGGTCAAGCACCACCGGACGCATCCGGTCGTGTGAAAGCCGTTTTGGGAGCTCTCTATGTTGGACCGGACTCACGGAGTCAGAGCATCCGATCGCAACACTTAGCGTCCGGTCAACACAAAACGCAGGTGAACAGTAACCACAGTGCGTCTGGTCCTAGCGAAAACAGAGAGTCCGGTCGATCACGCGAAAAGTGTTTCTACTCGGCCTTCAACGACCGGACTCACAAGGAGTGTCCGGTCGATGATCAGAGAGCGTCCGATCACCCCGACTTTGAGCAGTCCGACCACCGAATCAACTCGATCTCACCCAAAACAAAACCACTAGGGTTCAAACTTGGTGAGAGGAGTCACACAGAGGATAGTGAGCTATCTCTAAGAGATCATGGCTCGAACCTATCTCCAAATCGATGAATCAAAGAAATTCAGGGGAAAGGAGAAAAACTTAACCCGAAACAAAAATCGCTCGATCTACTAGCTCGTGAGGTTAGAGGTGAATTCCTTCGGTGGAAACAAGTGCCTCACGATCTAGAACATCTTTGTTCAAACCGATTTGCAAACAACGCACTGAGCAAAGAGATCGAACGACGGGAAAAATGTGCAGAAAAGCAATTCGTGAAGAACATGAACAAAACACGAATCACAACCACGAATTTGCAACCGTGTGGCTACCACACGCTACAACAGTGAGATTACGGTCTCACTTCCTCAAAATCTCCAGTACACAGAGGTATGGTTCTCTGCGGATCTCAGCTAGCTACAGTAGGGGATTGGGAGAGCAGGAAACCCTAGGTGCAAAGAGCAAAATGACTGAGATAGATGGGGAGGTGGGTGTCTCCCCCTACTTATCCTAATTCTAACTATTCCTAATTCCCACTCTACCCCTAACTACTTACAGAGCGAACCAGCTAAACCCTAAGGTTATTCTGGACCAACTCGATGGTAGGTGGATCCGACGGCCACGCCCGCACAACTCGTAGCGTTGCCTCGACGCAACCTCCCGATTGCCGCCACGTGCCGCCACCGCTCTGCACCCCCGGTTTTGTGGCCCAAACCGGGAAACCAGCCTTTCCAGCCAACCCCCGGTTTTGAGGGCCAAACCGGCAAACCAGCCCACCAGCATATGAGTTTTGAGGCCCAAACTCAGCAAACCCGTAGCACCCAGGTTTTGAGGCCCAAACCTGGAAACCGACCTCAGCCCGAGTTTTTTGGCCAAACTCAGAAACCCTCAGCACCCAGGTTTTGAGGCCCAAACCTGGAAACCGTCCACCCGATGGTTTTTCTCTGGCTCTACCACCAAACCGAAGCTGTAGAGGGGATGCACCTCCCGTGCACCCCGTCCACCGACACGTGTCCCCAAGTCCACGACTCAGGCAACACATGACCGCAAGTCTTCGCTCGTCGCTGTCCCAGGCTGTCAGCCACCATAGCTGATCCTCGGGCCACCGGTCCCTCAGTCCAAGCCTCACGTCCGCTCTTCGCCACTCTCGGTCCATCGGCATGGCACGTCTCTACTTGACCTTCACCTTGCCTTTGATCACTGTATCCATGCTAGACACCTGCACAACACAAGCCAAAGAACATGCGCATCATCCCAGTTGACAATCACTCATCACTCAGAGACTCGGCATACACCCATGTATCCGCAATCTCCCCCTTGATGAGTGCATTGTCAACTACCAACACGAATCATAATGGAAGCAGAAGAAGGAAGAAGGAGAAAGAGAGAGAACTCAACCAAATGACCTAAAAGCATAGCAAAGCCGAAGAAGGTCAAGTGGAAAGAGCGAAACAACTTGGTCCCCAAAGACATGGGCAACGGCTCGACGCAACCAAGCAAAGCAAAACTAGCCCTCAAGAAGAGGTAGAACAGGCTCAACACCGCTAGCAGATACCAGACGAGAAATCGAAGCAAATGCTAGTCCCTCAAGACAGAGGCACAGAGGCTCAACACAACTAGCAACGAAAGCTCGATACCAAAACCTTACGGCCAACAGGAAGCAGCAAAAACTCCCCCTCGAATAGTGCAACCAACCAGGAAAGCTCCCCCTTAGTTCAAACGGAGGGTAATGATTTGCAATTTCTCCCCCTTAGTTGAAAATGCACTTATCAAGAAACAATGCTCCCCCTCAGAAAATGCACCATCAAAAAGTGCCAACACGCAGAATTCTCCCCTTCCAAAATGCATATGAGTCAAAAATGCAAGTTAGGAGCTTCAGGAGTATACTCAAAAGAGTGCAAAGATGCTCTACAGAGTTCTGATCCGATGACTCAGAAAATGCACAGAATGCTAGCAAAGGCTCAAACTGATCACTAAGTATGAAATGAGAGCAAAAGAGCAGTTTTCAGCCAAAAAGGTATTCACCATCAAAATAGCACAAGACATGTATAGACAGGAAGTCAAACAAGTGCTAAACATGTATACAAGGTGAACTACCCCTAGCACAGTTCAATCATCATGCTGATACCAATTGAAAAATGAAGCATACACTTGTGATTTCAAATTTTAATCGGAGTTGCAGCGGTGAAATTTCACAAGTTTAGAAATCAGCATGTGACTGCGAGAGGTTGAATGCTTGTTATTGCCTAACTTTCCAACTGTGCGAAGCCTATGCATAAGCAATCATAAGCTTAAAGCAACAGTTTCAGTCATACACTACACAGCTCAAGTTTAACTCAAAGTGCAATGAGAAACAGTCTCGAAACTGTGAGGTGCTAACAAGCAAACCCATCTCGATCTTTTCAATTCACTTAACTTGGTTCAGATTTTAATCTGAATATGACATACCAAGCAAGTGACTGACTCAACACTAGAGACATAGCAACCTAGCATACATAAATAGCATAAGTGACTTCGACACATCCTACACATGCTAGTTGCATATCTCAATGGTGAACATGTTCGAGTTTTAAGTTCATTAATCAAATTCACCATTCCAAAATAGCTTAGCTCACAACTTGTATCAGTGATCAGAAAGAGCATAAGCTACAGCATCAACATAAAGCATCGGAGCAAAGACTACACAGAGCATAGTTACATTCTTCAGACTATATTCATGAAGCTCAGAATGTAAAAGCGTATGCTGAAATGCAAAAGATGCATGTAGAAACTAAAAGAAGTAAAACCAACTGAAAAACACAAAATCAGTGTATCATACAAGAGTCAAAATGTTTCCCCCATCTAAAAGGGGAAACACACACCAAGCTCACCTCTCAACCGATTCAAAGTTGATTGGTCCAAAGGCTTGGTGAAAATATCAGCCAACTGATGATGAGTATCGACATGGCGAAGGTCGATATCACCCTTCTCATAGTGGTCTCGCAGAAAATGAAAGCGCACATCAATGTGTTTGGTCTTCGAGTGCGGCACGGGGTTCTTAGCAACGCTAATCGCACTCGTGCTGTCACAAAGCAAAGGAACACAAGAAAAGCTCAGACCAAAATCACGCAAAGTGGCCATCATCCAGAGTAACTGGGAACAGCAGCTAGCCGCAGCAACATACTCAGCCTCCGTGGTAGACTGGGCGACACTAGACTGCTTGCGAGAGGATCACGAAACAAGAGAAGAACCAATAAACTGGCAAGTCCCAGAAGTGGACTTGCGCTCGACACGGCAACCAGCAAAATCGGCATCGGAATAACCGCAAAGGGAGAGGGTGGAGGAAGCTGAATACCAAATCCCGAACTCAGGTGTGAAACGAAGGTACCTGAAAATGCGCTTCACCGCCTGACGGTGAGAAGTGCGCGGCGACGCCTGAAAGCGCGCACACAGACACACCGCGAACTGGATGTCCGGGCGTGTCGCCGTCAGGTAGAGCAGCGACTTGATCATGCTTCGATACTCCTTCTGGTCCACAGCTTCTCTATCCTTGTCCGCATCCAGGGCCGTCGTGGTCGACATGGGTGTTGGAAGAGGCTTGGCCTCACCCATATCGAACCTCTTCAGCAAGTCCTTGGTGTACTTGCCCTGGTGCACAAACGTCCCTTCTCGGGATTGCTTAATTTGCAATCCGAGAAAGAAAGTCAGCTCGCCCATCATGCTCATCTCGAACTCCCTACTCATAGTATCTACAAACTTGGCAACCAAAGCGTGAGAAGAACCACCGAAAATGATATCATCCACGTAAATCTGGACCAAGAGAGTATCAGTGCCTTGCTTGAGGAGAAAGAGCATTTTATCTACACATCTCATTTTAAAACCCTTAGCAAGCAAAAATGTCTTCAACCTATCATACCAGGCTCTAGGGGCTTGTTTCAAACCATACAAAGCTTTGTGAAGTTTAAAGACATGGTTTGGAAACTTGGGATTTTCGAAACCGGGGGGTTGTCTAACATACACCTCCTCTTCAATGTAGCCGTTTAAGAAGGCACTCTTGACATCCATTTGAAAAAGTTTGAAACCTTTGGATGCAGCAAAAGCCAAGAGTATCCTAATAGCCTCCAAACGAGCTACAGGAGCGAAAGTCTCCTCATAGTCTATCCCCTCCTTCTGACTATAACCCTGGGCTACGAGTCTGGCCTTGTTTCTCACAACATGGCCATCTTCTCCCTGTTTGTTTTTGAAAACCCATTTTGTCCCAATAGGATGACACTCAGAAGGTGGAGACACTAGAACCCAAACCCGATTTCTCTCAAAGTTCTCAAGCTCCTCATGCATGGCATTGACCCAATCCGGATCCGTCAAAGCGTGTCCAACATCTCGGGGCTCAAAATCAGCAACAAAAGCAGAATGAGCAAAGTGAGAGATTTGAGACCTGGACCGAGTGACCCGTTCGTCAATGTTGCCGATCATCTGTTGAGGGGGGTGTTGGCGCTGGATGTGTCGTGGCGCCTCCCGTGCAGAAGTGACCTCCCCCTCAACAGCAGCTGGTGCCTCCCCGGGTACAAAGGGTACCGCTCGGGGTGGCGGATCTCATGGCCCCCAGGAAGAAGACGTGTCGGGGCCGTGAGTCGTCGTAGAAACCGCTCCTTGCGGCACAGCAGGTGGAGGGGGTGCTGGATCATCCATACCTTCAGCACCCTCGTCCTCGTCATCAAAAAGAGGCTCACCAACCTCATGATCACCTGCACGCTCAAAACGAGAAGAAGGACAAACCATGGTCTCGTCGAAGGTGACATCTGATGTCTCCATGACTCGGTTAGTGTCAAGGTTAAGTACACGATAAGCTCGAGTGTGAGTGCCATAACCCAAAAACACACCGTCAGAAGAACGAGACTCAAACTTGTCCAAGTTGCCCTTTTGAGTATAAAACAATGGCAACCAAAAACTCAAAAATAACTTAACTTGGGCAGTTTTCCAAAACGCAGCTCATAAGAGGTCTTTTTCAAGAAAGCTCGAAGAAAAATGCGATTGGAAATATAGCATGCAGTGCTCATAGCTTCGACCCAATATCGCCTAGGAGTCCTATGCTCATCGAGCATCGTCCTGGCCATCTCTACAAGGGTCCGATTCTTCCTCTCTACAACACTATTCTGAGGCGGTGTATAGGGAGAAGAAAACTGATGCTCCAAGCCCAAAGAGTTACAAAACTTCTCAAAATCCGAATTCTTGAATTCGGAACTATTATCACTCCTAATAGCTCGCATCGAGTTCAAAGGGAACTCGTTCTGAAGACGCAAAATCAGATTGCGAGCAAAGGAGAAAGTCTCGATCTTCTCAGCTAAAAAGAAGACCCACGAATATCTCGAAAAGTCATCAACAACAACAAGCACATACCACTTCCCCCCAACCGAGCTCACCCGAGCCGGACCAACAAGGTCCATATGCAAAAGCTCTCCAGGGCGCTTAGTCATGACCTGAGCCACTGGATGGTGGGGAGCGGCAACCATCTTCCCATGTCTACAAGAATGGCAAACAAGATCCTTCTCCATGGATAACTTGGGCAATCCTCGGATTAGGCCAAGTGAACTAAGTCTTGCAAGCAAGTCGAAGCTCAAATGTCCTAGTCTCCTATGCCACTTCCAAAGATCAGAAGAAGAAGGTCCAGCCACAAGACAACGAGAAATGCCAAAAGACTCCGAGAAATCCGCACGAAAGACTTTCCCAAAGGGCGAAATCACACAAACAAGATTGCCCTGAGGGTCCAAAATACGACTGAGATTCGGCTTAAAACGAATCTCATAGTCGTCATCGAAAAGTTGCGAAACAGAAAGAAGGTTAAAATGCAAGTTAGAAACAAGAGCAACATCGCGCAACACAAAGTGCTCATTAACTCGCACAGATCCACGAGACAGCACCTTACCTTTGTTGTTGTCGCCGATGGTAATATACTCCTTTCCGGTGACCGGACTAAGACTGGAGAACCACTTGGCATTTCCGGTCATGTGCCTCGAGCAACCGGAATCCACCAACCAAACGTTCTCCAATCGTTTTACCTACATCAATAAAAAGACATAGGGTGAGCATACGGTCCAACACTGGGGTTAGTGAAGTAGGAAGAATACCAGTGTTGGGCCGGCTGCTCAAAAGAACGGTTAGCAGAAAAAACCATTCCTAGCACGCCTACGGGGAAAGCGATCACCACGTTGAGGAAAACGTGGTCCGCTAAGGAAAGAGCGTCCATCGCGATACTCAAAACTCGGTGGTGGAAAACGCTCAACAACAAAGCCACCGTCATGGGGTCCATAGCCTACAACAGCAGGCTCCCGCCGGGCACGCTCTCTACGAGGCCTAGGCCTAGGAACTTGAGGCACTGCACCTCTAGTCCTAGCTGCTCTCCTCGGAGCTCTCCTCTGAACATTCGGCACATGTACATCATGGAAAGGATGGTACATGTCCGGGTTGTTCATCTCCCTAGCACGGCGCGCCTCTCTCTTGCGCCGAAAGCAGAACTCGCTCAAGTGTCCATCTCTCCCACAATGCTCACAATGGTACCTCACCGCTCTCAAAGGGGGTTGTTGGTACACACGGTTGTGGGTTTGGATCACTTTGCCCTTCTATGGCAAACACTCCTCCTGAATAGGTGGCATCATATCAAGCTTATTCTCCAAGTGGTTGGGTTTGGGATGCCACACTTGGTTCTTGGGTGGAGCTCGTGGAGGTTCTTCAAACACCCCATCCTTAGTGATAGGCTTGAGTGGCTCTTTGGGAGGAAGCTTGGTAAGTTTGGGAGTAGTGGTGGAGTTGGGCTTCTCACAAGGGTTAAGACCACTCGACTCTCCAATTTTCCCAAAAGCAGAAAGATCAACACCCGAAGCAAAACCTACACCAGGACCTCCAGCAGCTCGCTTGAATTGGGAGATCATCATCCCGAGCTGCGGCTCACCACAAGACACCCATGACAAGATGGTCCGAAGGTATGTGTTTTCCTCCTCGGTTTGCATCTTGTCATGCTTCACATTCGCAATCTCCATCTCCAAACCCTCGCACAAAGCGCACCTAATCACACAAGTGCTACCCGAGCTGGCCTTCTCAAGAGACACAATCTTGGCATTCTTCTCTGCTAACTCGGATTGCAAGCCTGGACAGGTCTTGCACGCACCTAACAACATGGGCCTAGCCCGGAGCTCATCCGCCTCTCCAACCAAAGAAGCATACTTACCTCTCAAAGTGAGAAGGTCAGTCATGTGCTTGGTGCACATCTCGCACTCAACCTCCTCAGACACGACCACAGTGGACTTCACAAACTCAAGCTCCTTCACCGTGTCCTCCCACTTCTGCCTAATCCTTGCGCTCTCTAGCGGCACGCCTAAGCAGCTTATCCCGACTAAGCAAGGCGGCAGTAAGCTTCTCGACCTCAGTAGAAAGCTCGTCGTGGGTGAGAGATACCTGGGAGGTGTCGTCGTCGTCGTCGTTCCGAGGAGTGTGCTCCAGCTTGCCGTCAACCTCATCACCAAGGGCCATGGTGCAGAAGCCGTCGTCGTCGGCGAAGAAGCAGAGACCGTTCAGCTTGTCCTCGATCCTCTTCTTCTTCTCGGACTCGTCATCGCTTGAGCAAGCGGAGTCGTCATCCGAGCCGTCGACGTTGCTGAGCGTGGCGAAGAACGCACGCTGCTCAGCCTGGGCCTTCTCCAAGTACTTGGTCTTGATGTACTCCTTGTCGAAGCCGCCCCTCCGCTTGTGCCTCGGGGGGACATGCTTGTCCTTGCGCTTGCCGGAGTCGTACTTGTGCCCATGATCGCCCTTCCCAGATGTGTGCTTCTTCTTGGGACAGTTGGCGATGAAGTGGTCGGGGTCGCCGCACTCGTAGCATCCTGAGCGTCCTCCTCCGCGGTGACGGTTCATGCGGTTGTTGTGGAACCGCGAGAACCGGTTGGCGAGCATTGCCAACTCGTCATCCCCCAAAGACTCCAGCTGGTCCTCTGTGACAGAAAAGAGTGAAGAGAGTGCAAATCCTCCAGAGGGGTTAACAGAAGAGCCAGAAACCAAAGCCATAGTCGGGCTAGAAGGATTCTCATAAGAAGCCCTCAACATGGCGTCAATCTCACTAGACTTGAGCTTACTAAAGAGCTCGTCGCAAGTGAGGATCTCATAGTTAGACGATTCGATGATCGCCTGGACCTTTGAGTCCCACACTGACCGATCAAGAGTGTGCAAAAGCTTCAAAGCCCTCTCATGATCGTCAAAAGGCAACAGCTCCTTGTTAGCTCGCATCTTGTTGACAATGACCTGAAAGCGAGCGAATAAACTCTCTATGCTCTCGCCAGGCATATGTCGAAAGTTCTCATACTCTCGCTTGTGCGACTCGTAGAGACGGGTTTTGACTTGAGAGGTTCCCTCATGGAAACGCATGAGGGATGCCCAAATCTCCCAAGCCGTAGCGAGGTGAGAAACGCGATCAAACTCCGTCATGCTCAAGCATGAGAAAAGAGCATTACGGGCTCGGCTATTGGCATCGTGATCATCGATCTGACGCTGAGTCACACGAGCAGCCAAGACCACGTAATCGGCAGAGTTGCAAATATCCCCAATGGAAGCACCCATACTCTGCAGAAAGGCCGACATGCGTATCTTCCAATACGCATAGTTCGTCCCATCAAAGAACGGCGGTTTGCCCACGCCGCGATCCATGTCGCCTTCTGTGGATATGGAATCGGCTAAGGTGGAAGATCCTTAACCCGCTCCGATACCAATTGAAGGACCGAGAGTGCTACCAGAAAGCGACCAGAGGGGGGGTGAATGGGAGCTTCAAATTTTCTTTTCGAAAACTTGTTGCCACTGTCCTGAGACTCAACCCCGAAAGCAAACTGTAGAGCTTGCTAGTGTCCTCGACCCTAGATGTAGGGTGGATGCCTCCGAGAAGCACAGCGGGACACTATACAACCCTAGAAACTCAACACAAGGACGGGAATCGAATCCGACAAAGAACGAGCAAACTGCGAACGAGACTGCACAAAACCAGCACTGACCGGACTCTGCCTGCGTCCGGTCAAGCACCACCGGACGCGTCCGGTCGTGTGAAAGCCATTTTGGGAGCTCTCTGTGTTGGACCAGACTCACGGAGTCAGAGCGTCCGGTCGCAACACTTAGCGTCCGGTCAACACAAAACGCAGGTGAACAGTAACCACAGTGCGTCCGGTCCTAGCGAAAACAGAGAGTCCGGTCGATCACGCGAAAAGTGTTTCTACTCGGCCTTCAACGACCGAACTCACAAGGAGCGTCCGGTCGATGATCAAAGAGCGTCCGATCACCCCGACTTTGAGCAGTCCGACCACCGAATCAACTCGATCTCACCCAAAACAAAACCACTAGGGTTCAAACTTGGTGAGAGGAGTCACAGGGAGGATAGTGAGCTATCTCTAAGAGATCATGGCCCGAACCTATCTCCAAATCGATGAATCGAAGAAATTCGGGGGAAAGGAGAAAAACTTAACCCAAAACAAAAATCGCTCGATCTACTAGCTCGTGAGGTTAGAGGTGAATTCCTTCGGTGGAAACAAGTGCCTCACGATCTAGAACATCTTTGTTCAAACGGATTTGCAAACAACGCACTGAGCAAAGAGATCGAACGATGGGAAAAATGTGGAGAAAAGCAATTCGCGAAGAACATGAACAAAACAGGTATCACAACCACGAATTTGCAACCGTGTGGCTACCACACGCTACAACAGTGAGATTACGGTCTCACTTCCTCAAAATCTCCAGTACACAGAGGTATGGTTCTCTGCGGATCTCAGCTAGCTACAGCAGGGGATTGGGAGAGCAGGAAACCCTAGGTGCAAAGAGCAAAATGACTGAGATACATGGGGAGGTGGGTGTCTCCCCCTACTTATCCTAATTCTAACTATTCCTAATTCCCACTCTACCCCTAACTACTTACAGAGCGAACCAGCTAAACCCTAAGGTTATTCTGGACCAACTCGATGGTAGGTGGATCCGACGACCACGCCCGCACAACTCGTAGCGTTGCCTCGACGCAACCTCCCGATTGCCGCCACGTGCCGCCACCGCTCTGCACCCCCGGTTTTGTGGCCCAAACCGGGAAACCAGCCTTTCCAGCCAACCCTCGGTTTTGAGGCCCAAACCGGGAAACCAGCCCACCAGCATCTGAGTTTTGAGGCCCAAACTCAGCAAACCCGCAGCACCCAGGTTTTGAGGCCCAAACCTGGAAACCGTCCTCAGCCCGAGTTTTGTGGCCATACTCGGAAACCCTCAGCACCCAGGTTTTGAGGCCCAAACCTGGAAACCGTCCACCCGATGGTTTTTCTCTGGCTCTACCACCAAACCGAAGCTGTAGAGGGGATGCACCTCCCGTGCACCCCGTCCACCGACATGTGTCCCCAAGTCCACGACTCACGCAACACATGACCGCAAGTCTTCGCTCGTCGCTGTCCCAGGCTGTCAGCCACCACAGCTGATCCTCGGGCCACCGGTCCCTCAGTCCAAGCCTCACGTCCGCCCTTCGCCACTCTCGGTCCATCGGCACGGCACGTCTCTACTTGACCTTCACCTTGCCTTTGATCACTGTATCCGTGCTCGACACCTGCACAACACAAGCCAAAGAACATGCGCATCATCCCAGTTGACAATCACTCATCACTCAGAGACTCGGCATACACCCATGTATCCGCAACTCCCCCTTGGAAAAATTCTCCCCCTTGGGAGCAATTTGCAATTAAAATAGAAGGGAAAAGAGCCCAATTAAGCGAAACGGAGCTAGGCCATGCCTATCGGAGTCAAGCAAATGCACATGAGTCAAAAAATGCATGTTAGCAGCTTCAGGTATATAATCGATAGAGTAAAAGAATGCTCTAAAGAGTGCTGATCCGATTACAAAGCAACAAGCAAAAGTGCAAGCAAAGGCTCAAACTGATGAACAAATACGAAGTATGAAAGCATAAGCCAAGTGAGCAGTTTTAAGCCATTCAGAAAGGAGTTTCACCATCAAAATAGCACTGAACATGTATAGACAGGAGGTCAAACAAGTGCTAAACATGTATACAAGGTGAACTACCCCTAGCACAGTTCAATCATCATGCTATAGAATGAAACATAGACTTGTGTTTTCAGATTTTATCGGAGAATATGCAGCAGTTATCACACAAGTTCAATTTCAGCATGTGATTGCGAGAGGTTGAAAGCTTGTCATTGCCTAACTTTTCAACCGAGCTAAGCCTATGCATATGCAATCAGAAGCTTGAAGCATCGGTTTCGGTCTTACACTACACGGCTCAAGTTTAACTCAAGGTGCTGTGAGAAACAGTCTCGATACCGTGATGTGCTGACAAAGCAATCCCTTCTCGATCTTTTCAATTCACTAATACTTGGTTCATTTTAAGCAGAATATGAACAGTCCAAGCAAGTGAAAGACTCAGAACTAGAGACATAACAACCTAGCATATATGTATAGCATAAGTAACCTCAACACATTCTACACATGCTAGTTGCCAATCTCAATGGTGAACATGTATCAAGTTTTAAGTTCATTTAGCATGTTCATCATTCTGAAAGATAGCTTAGCTCACAACATGTATCAGTGATCAAATAGAGCCTAAGCTACAGGCATCATCATATATCATCGAAGCATACACTAATCAGAGCATAAATTCATTCTAAGGAATATAGACATGAAGCTCCAAAATGCAAGATGTATACATGATGAAATGCATGTAGAAAACAGAATTGGAGCAAAACAAAACTAAACAGACTCAAGACCCAAAACAAAAAGGTCGGACTATGATACAACAAGCAAAATGCTTCCCCCATCTAAAAGGGGAAACACACACCAAGCTCACCTCTCAACCTAGCAAAAGTTGAGAGATCCAAAGGCTTGGTGAAGATATCCGCAACCTGGTTATGGGTGTCTACATGCCTAAGGTCAATGTCGCCTTTCTCGTAGTGATCACGAAGAAAGTGAAAGCGAACATCGATGTGTTTGGTCTTGGAGTGAAGAACGAGGTTCTTTGCTACACTAATGGCAGAAGTGCTGTCGCAAAGCAAAGGGACCCAACTGAAATCTAGACCATAATCACGCAATGTAGCAACCATCCATAAAAGTTGCGAAGCGCAAGAAGCAACGGTAACATACTCGGCTTCCGTAGTAGACTGGGCTATGTTCGACTGTTTGCAAGAAGACCACGAAACCAAAGAAGAGCCAAGAAACTGACAAGTCCCAGAAGTAGACTTGCACTCAAGACGACAACTAGCAAAATCCGCATTGGAATAACCACAAAGCGAGAGGGTCGAAGAAGAAGAGTACCAAAGTCCGAACTCAGGAGTGTATCAGAGGTACCTCATGATGCGCTTGACCGCTTGCTTGTGGGAACTCCGAGGGGACGCGTGAAAATGAGCGCACAAACTCACAGAAAACTGTATATCCGGCCTCGTCGTCGTCACGTACAGGAGCTAGCCGATCATGCTCTTGTACTCCTTCTGGTCAACTGGCTCTCCGTCCTGGTCCGTGTCCATCGCAGCAGTCGTCGCCATGGGCGTCGTAAGAGGCTTGGCCTCACCCATGTCAAACTTCTTCAGGATGTCCTTCGTGTACTTGCCTTGATGCACGAACGTCCCGTCTAGGGTTTGCTTGATTTGCAACCCGAGGAAGAAGGTCAACTCACCCATCATACTCATCTCAAACTCCCTGCTCATAGTATCTGCAAACTTGGCAACAAGTGCATGAGAAGAGCCACCAAAGATGATATCATCCACGTAAATCTGAATCAAAAGGGTGTCATTGCCTTGCTTGAGGAGAAACAGAGTTTTATCTACCCGTCCCATTTTAAAACCCTTGGAGAGCAGAAAAGTTTCCAAACGATCATACCAAGCTCTTGGGGCTTGTTTCAAACCATATAAAGCTTTTGTAAGTTTGAAAACATGGTTTGGAAACTTGGGACTCTCGAAACCAGGGGGTTGTCTCACATAAACCTCCTCCTCTATATACACGTTCAAGAAAGCACTCTTGACATCCATTTGGTAAAGCTTAAAACCCTTCGAAGCTGCAAAAGCTAGAAGAATCCTAATGGCTTCTAAACGGGCTACAGAGGCAAAGGTTTCCTCATAGTCGATCCCCTCCTTTTGGAAAAAACCCTAGGCTACTAGCCTAGCCTTGTTCCTTACTACCATCCCATCCTCACCCTGTTTGTTTTTGAAAACCCATTTGGTACCTATAGGGTGGCACTCTGGTGAAGGTGGAACTAGGGTCCAAACTTGGTTTCGCTCAAAGTTCTCTAACTCCTCATGCATGGCATTAACCCAGTTAGGATCAGAAAGAGCGTGTCCAACATCTTTGGGCTCAAAAGAAGCAACAAATGCAGAATGAGCAAAGTGTGAGATTTCATACGCTCGCGACCGCGTGACTCGCTGGTCGATGCCGCCGATCATCTGTTGCGGGGGGTGTGCTTGCTGAACGCTTCGATGTGCTTGCTGAACGCTTCGGGGCACTTGCCTCGCCGAAGTAGCCTCCCCCTCTCCAGATGCTGTCACTCCCTCAGGTGCAGCGGGTGCTCGCTGGAGAGGTGGCTCTAGAGGACCCCAGGAAGAAGAAGTCATGGGATTGGGTCCTCGAGCTGAAGTAGTCGTCGCATGGTCGACAGGGGAAGCCAGTGGAGTTGGCTCGGGATCACCCCAATCGGCATCTTCCTGCTCCTCCTCCACAAAGATGGTCTCTCCCAGCTCCTGTTCTCCTGCAACATCAAAAGCAGAAGAAACACAAGACATAGTCTCGTCGAATGTGACCTCGCAGGTCTCCACTATCCGGTTAGTCTCAAGGTTAAGAATTCGATAAGCACGCGAATGCGAAGCATAACCAAGAAACACGCCATCAGCAGAGCGAGATTCAAATTTGTCCATATTGCCTTGCTTCAGGATAAAGCACTTGAACCCAAACACCCGAAAATGAGACACCTTGGGTACCCGTCCAAAACGCAACTCATAAGAAGTCTTCTTCATGAAAGCTCGAAGAAAGATGTGATTTGAAACATGGCAAGCAGTGTTGATCGCCTCAGCCTAAAAATGCCTAGGAGTCCTATGCTCATCGAGCATCATCCTGGCCATCTCAACAAGGGTCTGGTTCTTGCGTTCAACAACACCATTCTGCTAGGGGACATAAGGAGAAGAAAACTGATGCTCGATTCCATGAGAAGAACAGAAAGAGGCAAACTGTGAGTTATCAAACTCAGTACCATTATCGCTAAGGATAGCTCTAATAGTATCAGGGGAAACTCAGTTTTCAACCTCAAAATCAAATCTCGAGCAAAAGAAAAAGCTTCATCCTTAGTCTCCATTAAGAACACCCAAGAGTACCTCGAAAAATCGTCCACGATCACTAGAACGTACCACTTCCCACCCGATGAGCAAACCCGAGCTGGACCAACAGTGTCCATGTGTAAAATCTCGTTGGGTCACTTTGTCATCACCTGATTAATAGGTGGGTGAGAAGCAGTAACCATCTTCCCGTGACGACAAGGATGGCAAACATAGTCCTTCTGAAACTTAAGTTTTGGCAATCCTTGGATTAGGCCAAGTGAGCTTAGTCTTGCAAGCAAGTCAAAGCTCAAATGACCAAGTCTCCTATGCCACTTCCACAGATCAGAAGAAGGACCAGCCATCAAACATCTAGCAGAGCCGAAACAGCGAGAAAAATCGGCTCTGAAAACACGACCAAAAGGAACGATCCAACAAACAAGATCTCCCCGAGGGTCCAAAACGTGACTCAAACCCTTCTCAAAGCGCACTTCAAAATTGTCCTCAAGAAGTTGCGAAACAGAAAGCAAATTGAAATGCAAGTTGGAAAGGTTTTTCCCCGTGGTCCAGATCCCGCGCCATCTAGGGTGACTAAGTCGGGATGTCTTCACAAGGGTTTTCGTTATCCGTGCCACCACAGCACGCTCCTGACCCGGGCTCCACCAACGGCTCACACCCGAGTCCACCTCAGTCACCATATAACCCGCCACAGGTTTCACAATACAGGGACTTCCAGATCGGTCCCATGGCATGACTTGCACCAGGCTCGTCGTATATTCCGGCTTGGTCGACACAACCCTCACCACCATACTCACCCAAGATACACGCAGCACACTCCCCGGTATACACCATATAACATTATGCACCGGCTTTCACCGTAGCACAAATAAGTATAGTAGAGATAGTAGTAAATATCCTTAGTTGGGCATGTGGCTATTCTATCAGCTAGGTAGCAGGGAATAGGTTGCGTCAAGGTATGGGCTTACAAGCAGATCTATCATGCAAGTCCTATACAGAGCATCATTCATTCAGAAATGTAATTTAGCATGCGTAATGGGATCTATGAGGTTGGATGGGCTGTGGCACCTTGAGATTGGTCGTCGCCTTGTTCCTCCTCGTAGTCGTGATCTTCGTTGTCAGGCGTCCCTTCCGGCTCTGAAAACGGACGAAAACGGTCGCGTTAGCGACTTCTACAGATTAGCACAAAGAACGAATGAAAGTTCAAAAGACCCAAATGCACTCAAACATGGTACCATTAGGTAGATCTTGTTTTTAGATGAATTTAGCAATTTGAACCACTATTTTTGGTGTCCGTATGAATTAGTTATGAATTTCCGAAGTTTATCCCTTTTTCTAAAAAAAAAATAAAAGGCCGGTTTAATTAGGTGTTGACACGTGTCGCTCTGTGAAAGGTCTGTTCGGTGTCAGTGATTGGCAGGTGGGTCCCACGGTCAGTGTTGACCTGGTCAACGGATGCTGATGTCAGCATGACGTCAGCGTTACGTCATTTCGGACGCTTCTGTTCACGTCCAACGAGCGAGCCGAGGCTACCTTCAAACTATGACCCACGTGGATGCCGAGGGCAGCCTCGCGCGGCTTTCCTCGAGCGAGCCGAGGCTACCCTCGAACTGTAAGCCTCGAGGACGCTGAGACCTACCCTCGAGCCTCGGACGAATCGGAGTCTTTCCCGAGGCCTCTCTCGCGCCTCGAGCCTCGGGCGAGATGGAGTTTTTCTCCGAGGCCTCTGTTTTGTCACGGCGGCGCGGCATGTCGCGGCGAGCTCCAATCGACGCTGCGCAGCAGGCCCTTGGCCACAATTTCTGGTGTCCACGTGTCCGTGTTTCCCCGACGAAAGCATCCGCGACTCTAATTTCTCCCCGAAGTACTCTCGGAGGTCATCATAGGTGATCCGGCGGTTCCTGGCGGCTCCTGGTTGCCCAAACCTTGGTGCTACGGTGTGCTACAAGGCAACCCAACACTACGGTTGGCTTCACGACATCGTACGTATCATTCCGAGGTCCCTTAGGGCTCGATCGATGTTTGCGCTGACTGGTACGCCGGTGGACCGACGACGGCGGCAGCGACGCGTTCGCGTGACATGGCATGGGGCACTCCTATAGTACTGGTCAGTTCTAGGGCGCGCACGGAGTTCACCTTGTCGTGGTTGTCCGAACGAGCTAGGTGGTTCCTTCCCTTGTGGCTCTTTGGTGACTGATATAGCGTCTCGCCGCGGCTTGCCAGTCCGCGGCGTCGTTCATGCGTTCTCGTCGTGTGCACGGGCAAGGCTGTGTTCTATGTTCGGCTCCGTGATGTGCTTGTGCGTGTGCGCTTGTGCGTCCGAATCCGAGGCCGGTAGTGGCCTTGGCCTACGCGCTCCGGTACGGGCGCCATGGCCGGTGCAGCGAGCGGGGTTGGTAGAGAGGACACGGCGGCTTACCGTGGTGGCGGTGGAGAGAGGATAGCGATGCAGGGCGGTTCGAGGCCATGTAGCTCCGGTAGCAGTGCCGTGCCGCGCCTAGGTCGTCGCCGGGCTTGCTCCAGAGTTCGCCGGTGTCCTGCTCGCGGTTCTCTCCTTCGGCGCCGGCGTCTTCCGCGACGACGCCCGATCCTCCACGGCTCCGCTCCTCCGCTACTCTCTTCTCTCGGCTGTGTGGTGTGGTGAGTGCGCCACGGTGTGGCGATGCTTGCTGGGAACCCAGGGGTTCCGGCGAGGGCTCGGTTTATATGGGCACGGGTGCGTGTCGCGGCGGATGGCGGATCGACCGCGCAACCTTGATCAAAGGGTCACGAGACACTCCGATTCCACACGTCTCCAATTCAAATCGCAGGGGACAAGATTCGCGAGTTGGTTAGGGGTTGTTGGCCGCGGTGGCGTGGTGAGGATTCGCTCTGTCGCCCGCGCACTGCTTCTGGCGTGGAGAAGAAGAACAGAGCGACCGTGTCACTGACAAACGGGGCCCATGCGTCGGCGTCTTGGCGCGGATGCGTGCGTGCGCACGCGGTGGCGAAGCCGTTCCGCGCGCGGTTGGGCCGGCCGTGTGGGCCGCATGTGAGCGTGTGGGTTGGTGCTTGCGCGCGTGGGAGCCTGGTCGATTGGGCCGCGCAGTCGCGTGAGTTGGGCCGCGCGAGCGCGCACTGCTGGGTGAGCAGGCTGCATGTGCGCGGGAATGTGCCATGTGTGTGAGGTTTTGGCCCATCCGGTCTATACCTTCCCTCTTCTCTTTTTCCTATTTTCATTTGTTTGCTTTATCCCTTGATTAGCTTAATGCTAATGCTAATTCTTTTCCAAATATATTGACTTCAGGTTTGAGGGTTATGGAACTGTCGTGTAGCAGTTTATGAAAAATATTTATATATGTTTTAATGCATTTCACACAAAAGTCCAAGAAGAGTCAAATCACTTGAGCTTAATGATTTAATAGTTAGGTTGTAGACTTAAATTATTTAACCAAAGTTGCCAATGCTCATGCAGTTACAATGCACAGGTATGATGGGTCACACATCAAGCAAGGTTTAAAAGAAGAAAAATTTTGTAGTTGTGAATTTTGGTGTGTGCAAATTTGGGTTGTTACAGTCTTTCCCCCTTATCAGGATCTCGACCTCGAGATTAAACCAAAACGTACCCGGTGAAAAGGTAGGGATATCGCATTTGGAGATCAGATTCTTTCTCCCACGTTGCTTCCCTTTCAGAGTGGTTGCTCCATTGAACTTTGCACATCCCGATAGTCTTGCTTCGGGTCTCCTTGGTGTCCCATCCCAATATCTTGATTGGATGCTCTTTGTATTCAAGTGTCTCTTGTAGGTCAAGCACATCTGTTGGCACAGCTTCCTCGGGTACTCGCAAGCATTTGTGTAACTGGGATACGTGGAACACAGGGTGTACTCCTGCTAACTCCCCGGGTAAGTCCAGCTTGTATGCAAGCTTCCCGATTCTTCTCGTTATCTTGTACGGCCCCACATATCTCGGTGCCAACTTTCCTTTCTTGTGGAATCTCACTGTGCTTCGAAGTGGTGATACCTTTAGGTAAACAAAATCCCCAGCTTCGAATGCGAGATCTCTTCGTCGTTTATCCGCGTATCCCTTATATCGATTTTGGGCCATCTTTAGGTTTTCACGGACCAAGTTCACTCCCTCCTCGGCATCTTTGATTTTTGCGGGTCCAAAGAGTGATCTTTCTCCCGGGTTAGACCACATTAGTGGTGTCTGGCATGACCTTCCATACAAGGCCTCAAATGGGGACATTTTGATGCTTGCCTGATAACTGTTGTTGTAGGCAAACTCGGCATGTGCGAGACATTTCTCCCAATCCTTGCCATAATCGAGAATGCTGGCTCGGAGCATGTCTTCTAATATCTGATTCACTCTTTCAGTCTGCCCGTCAGTCTGTGGGTGGTAAGCCGTGCTATAATCGAGCTTTGTTCCAATGGCCTTGTGCAAGGATTTCCAAAACTGAGAAGTAAATTGTGAGCCCCGATCTGACACGATGCTCGAAGGTGCCCCATGGAGCTTAAGGATATGTTCCACGTATAACTCTGCTAATCTATCAGTAGGATAAGTGGTCTTAACGGGTATGAAATGTGCCACTTTTGTCAACCTGTCCACAATCACCCAAATGGAATTGTTGCCCTTTTGTGTCCTTGGCAATCCGACTATAAAGTCCATGGTTATGCATTCCCATTTCCACTGAGGAATTTCTAGTGGTTTGAGTAATCCTGCAGGTCTTCCATGCTCAGCTTTAACCCTGCTGCACGTGTCGCATTTTGCCACGTGTTCTGCCACGGAGGTTTTCATGCCTTTCCACCAGAAGTGCTTCTTCAAGTCTTGGTACATTTTGGCTCCTCCAGGGTGAATGCTATACTTAGAGCTATGTGCCTCAGTCAATATTTCATTACGAAGCTCCGGGTTAGTGGGTACACATATTCGATCCTTGTACCAAAGAGTTCCTTGCTCATCTTCTCGGTGATCGGTGCGATACCCAAGCTTCATCAAGCCCCGGATATACTCCATTTCCTCACAATTCTCCTGAGCCTTGCAGATTCTATCTGTGAGGTTGTATTGGACCCGTAGCTCATTCAGCAGTCCATAAGGTAGGATTTCTAACTGAAAGTGATCAATTTCCTCCTTCAATTCAGCTGGTATAGATTCCGCTATCAGGGCGTGACAGTAACTCTTGCGACTGAGTGCATCTGCCACAACATTAGCCTTTCTCGGGTGATAGTGAATTTCTAGATCATAATCTTTAATAAGTTCGAGCCATCGGCGCTGCCTCATATTTAGATCTTCTTGAGTAAAGAAATACTTCAGGCTCTTGTGATCAGTGTAAATATCACACTTATTGCCTATCAAGTAGTGCCTCCAAATCTTTAGTGCATGTACCACAGCTGCAAGTTCGAGGTCATGAGTGGGATATCGCTGCTCGTGATCTTTCAGCTGTCAGGAGGCATATGCTATAGCCTTTCCATTCTGCATCAGGACACATCCGAGTCCTTGACGGGAGGCATCACAATAGACTACGAAGCTCTAATTGATGTCTGGCAGAGCTAACACAGGGGTGGTAGTGAGTCTCTTCTTTAGCTCAATAAAGCTATTCTCACATTCATCTGACCACACAAAGTCATGTGTCTTTTTCAACAGATTGGTCATCGGGCGAGCAATCTTCAAGAAATTCTCAATGAATCGGCGATAATATCCCGCCAATCCCAGAAAGCTTCTGATTTCACTCACATTACTTGGTGATTCCCAATCTCTGATAGCTTCTATTTTCGTGGGGTTAACAGCTACTCCTTCGGCTGATAGTACGTGCCCCAAAAATGCCACTTCCTCAAGCCAGAATTCACATTTGCTGAACTTAGCATAGAGCAAATTTTGTGCCAATCTTTCAAGCACAGTTCTCAAATGCAGCTCATGTTCTTCCGTTGTGGCTGAGTATATAAGAATGTCGTCAATGAATACTACAACAAACTTGTCCAGCTCCTCCATAAACACCTTATTCATCATGTTCATGAAATAAGCAGGTGCATTTGTGAGTTCGAATGGTACCACTGTGAACTCATACTGCCCATACCTCGTGACAAAAGTTGTCTTGGAAATATCAGCTTCTCTGATCCTCATCTGATGATACCCTGATCGGAGATCAATCTTGGAAAAGTACTTAGCATCCCGCAACTGATCTAGCAAATCATCAATCCTCGGCAACGGATATTTGTTCTTGATGGTTACCGCGTTCAGGCTCCTATAATCAACGCACATCCTCATTGTGCCATCCTTCTTCCTCACAAACAATACAGGTGAACCCCAAGGTGATGCACTAGGCCTGATATATCCCTTATCCGCAAGTTCCTTCAATTGTTT
Source organism: Coix lacryma-jobi var. lacryma-jobi (assembly GCA_009763385.1). Classification (NCBI taxonomy): domain Eukaryota; kingdom Viridiplantae; phylum Streptophyta; class Magnoliopsida; order Poales; family Poaceae; genus Coix; species Coix lacryma-jobi. The sequence goes on from CM019826.1 coordinate 44,777,457, forward strand.
CTTTAATTCTACCAATTCATCAACAGACATGCGATATGGCCGTTTGGCAATAGGCCCTGTCCCCGGCAACAGATTGATCACAAACTCCACTTCCCGTTCCGGGGGCATTCCTGGTATTTCCTCCGGAAACACATCGGCATGGTCTCTGACTACGGGCACATCATCTACTGTCAAAGGTCTATCCCGGGGTTCGACCCTGGTTTTAAGGGCACATAGTAGGGTGGTGGTTTTCTCGGTTTGGGGTGTGCATCGCACGGCTTGGCCAGTTGGATGGGTTATTTGGATGTATCTGGGTGAGCAGGATATGATACCTCGGTGCCGGGTTAGCCATTCCATTCCTAAAATAACCTCTAAGCTGGTGGAAGGTAGTAGGGTCAGGTCAGCTGTGAAAACTAATCCCTCGATAGTCAATTTCACTCCCTTACATATATGAGTGCTTTTTAGGTCTCCTAAGGGTGAGCTAGTTATGATTGGAAGTTGACGTGGGCTGACTGGAATGCAATGCTTATGTGCAAACTCTGATGATATGTAAGAACATGTAGCTCCTGAATCGAAAAGAACCGATGCTCTAATGCCATTAACTAAAAACATACCACACACCACATCTGGAGCATATTGGGCGTCCTCAGCACTCAGGTGAGTAAGGCGACCACGGGAAGCAAACTCCCGGGGTTGAGGTTGAGCTCTTGGTGGTGCTTTCGGGACTTTGGAATTTTCTGGGCAATTGGCAATCTTGTGGCCAGGCTGTCCACACTTGAAGCACGTCCAAGGCATACCGCTGGTGGGAGTTGGCGCGGTTGTCTTCCAGGTGGAAGTGTTCTGCGTGGTGCGGTTCTGAGCAGCACGGTCTTGAGGCGCATGGAAACTTCCTGAATGATCCTGGGTGCGAGCTGGAGTGCGGTCTTGATAGGAGCGGGAGTATTGAGTAGAATGTGCGCCTCCGCCCCTACTGGATCCAGGGCGAGAGTAGCTGGTAACATGGGTCACTCGTGCCTTCTTGCGCTCAGGGTGACAAAAAGAACCATCTGCCTTGCGCTTCCTCTCCCTGAACTCCTCTCCAGCTTCATTGCCATCCTTTTCAATCTGAATGCTGCGATCAATGAGGTCGCGTAGAGTGTGACTCTTAACTCCTCCCATATTCACCTTGATGCGAGAACTGAGACCCTTGCGGTAATAGTACAACTTCTCTTCTTCGCTGGTCACTATAGAAAGTGGCGCAAAGCAAAGTAGGGTGGTGAAGCGAGTGGTATACTCGGTAACCTTCTCATTCCGCATCTTAATATTATGAAACTCTTCCGCCTTAGCTTGCATCACGCCTTCAGGAACGTGATAGTCAGTGAAGGCTTCCACGAACTCATCCCAAGTAATCCCAGCTGGGTTCTCATGAGAGTCACTGAAGCTGTCCCACCAGGCGCGGGCTGCACCTGTGAGCTGATGGGTAGCGGCTCCAACACACTCTTCATCGGTAAGCATGGTAAGGTCAAGCTTCTTCTCCACCTCTCGTAGCCAGTCGCTGGCAGCGAGTGGATCAGGATCGGTGCCATCATAGGTAGGTGGTCTGAGCTTGATGAATCCCTCAAGCTTCCTTTGGAAATCATTGTGTTGACCACCATTGCGATGATTTGCACCCTCAACGAGTGCAGCTAGTAGCTGAGTCTATTGAGCCATCACTTCAGCCAAACTTGGTGGTGCTGGCGGTGGTGGAGGTGGTGGTGCCGCTCCGATTGGCACGTGAACATCAGCGGGGACGTGGTCACTTTCTGCCGATGGTGGAGTTTGCTCCATGTTGAATGGTACTCCACGCCCACCCCCACGGCCACGGCCGTTTCCAGCCCCGCATCCTCGTCCACGGAATCGCCCAGCTCTTGCAGCGGGTTCAGGAGTTGGATCACACGGGTGGCCCAGACGTACTGAGTGGCGTAGCGACATCTGTGTCATAGAATAGATAGAATTTCGGTACATGGATTCATTGTTTAAATACTGCTTTCAATGTTTTATTAGAGTCATTCCAACAATTTTAAAGAAAACATTATTCTATCCTGCACTCAAGCAAAGAAGCAATAAAGATCCATAAGATGCAATAAAATCCGAACACTCATAACACGTTTGTCTTTTATATAACTTAATAGATACTTTTATTCGTACTACGCATCGTGAGTACAACTCAGGGGTACAACTCATGGGTGATACGGACTGGATCTCATCACATGACCACGCAGGGTCATCACACACACCTACTCCTGTCCGAACACTGCTTCCGGAAAGCGACTATCCTCAGCTTCGATGTCCTCGTTAGTCTTGTGAAGTCGAGCTACATACTTTAACGCTTCGGCAAGCTCTTCAGTGGGCTTGGCCCCAGGTAGAACAGGGCAAGCGTCGAGGTTGAGTCGTGTGGGTGCCAGCTCAAAGTCCTCAGTCCTGGGTCGGATTTTGGCGCGCTCTTCTTTGGGTAGTTTCTCCCAGATGCTCTTCATCTCCCTGAGTCGTTTCCTGTCCGACTTCTTCCAGGCTTCCCAAGTTCGCTCGCACTTTTCCTGTAAATACTCTGTGTTCCTGACGTGTTCTATCAGGTGGCCTTGGTTGCGTAATGCCTTCACCTGCATTTCCTTGACTTCTTGTTCCAGGGCCTTCACCTTGTTTTGAAGTTTTAGAAATTCCATGCCTTGATTCTTCTTCCGGTTCCAACTCTGGTTCAATGCTTCGGTCTTTTCTTCTAGGTTTCTTTGCAGTTCTAGGACTCGGCAGTCTAGGAACCAGTTGTCGTTCCCCAGATCTGCAGCCTTGTATCGTAGATCTGCAACTTCCGCCTTATGTCGTTCCTCCTGTCATTCCATCTTGTCTTGCAGCTTAGCTATGGTGGCTTTTAGGTTCTCCTGAACTAGTCTCTCAGCCTTGGCCGCTTCCTGGCACTCCATCATGTGGTTGCGAGCTGCAGTCTGTTTGAGCTCAAAGTGGCTTGCATAGTTGTTCAGGTCATACAAATGGTACGCTGTGGTGCGTAGGCAGGGATCGGCTTCGGCAAGCACAGACTGGGTGTAGGCATGCTCTTGCTCAACCTGGGTGAGGTGGGGGTGTAAGGCCTGGGGTAATAACCGGAACTCTGTATTCTTCAAGTAGTCTCTGTTGTCTCATGCTACAACCTTGAGTGCTTGAAAGGACACAGCCTGCACGCACTCATCAATGGTCTCTCCAATCACCATCTCTGAGTAAGCTGGAACGGATGGCAGGGTTTGACTTGCGGGTATCTCCAGTCTGGCCACTATAGGTGCCCTGAGTCCGCCCTCAAGTGCTGGCTGTCCAGAGCAAGTATACAAAATTTGATCAACTGGGACTCCTAGTGCAGCAAGGACCTCACGCAGGGTAAGTGGAATTCCTGCGATCCCTTCGCCGTTGGAGACGCACTTTGTGGTGAGGCTGAGCAGAGGTCCTAGCAGCGGATACTCTGGGGTTGTCTCCATCTGCACGTATCAAAAAGCTAAGGTTAGCAAGTCCATAGTAAGGTAAGCCTTGCATTAAAAAGTAAATGCAGGGTCGGTATATAACCGAAAAGAGAGTGGCTTCCTGTTTCTAACGTCCATTTTCTAGGGGTTTCGTCCTATGGTCAAGTATGGTTTTGATACCAACTGAAATGACCTGATTTTCCACGAAGGGAAAATCCACAGAGTCAAGTGTAATAAAACTCTTTCGAGTCAAATTACCCGGTAATCCAGTCGAATATCACAATCCATTCTTCGAGTAATAAAAGTACATAGTACGTTATTACATTTATTACATCGCCAAAAGGCTGAAATTTAAATAAACAGTATCCGGAACAGCTTGAAGTAGATGAAGAAGCGTGATCAAACTCCACACTCGAGCGTAGAAGCGAAAATCCCCTATTCATCGAACTCCTCGGAGTGATACTCCTCCTCGGAACCTGAAACCTCAATTTTCAGTACGATGTACTGGCCACACTTTCCCATCCTAAATGATTTATATGTGGTAGTGGATGCACCAGGTAAAAGAAATGCAGACCTATTAGGCTGGTTTTCCTATGCATAACAGTATCGTAATAATATATATGTTTATCATGTTTCACCAGTTCACCATATCACCATATTCATCACCAATTCCCCACACATACACACACATACTCTCGCTCAGTCGACAGAGGCCAGCTCCCTCCCGGCCCTATCTCAACGGCCCGCAGTCTCGCACCAGACTCGCGGCCGGCACACTCTTACCAGGGGAAGAAAAGAGAGACTCTCACTAGTCGGCAAAAGGTCAGGGAAAAAGGTCCGCGGCCAACGAATTGGCCAACGTATCGATCGATCAACCATACACTCTGCAGAGGTTCTACAATTTCCACAAGATCGCCATCATCAGCACCCCGGGTGTGCCTAGGCGGATACCGGTCGCTTGCCAGCCTAGAGTAATGCCACCCTACCACTCAGCCCCTGGAATCATCCCAAGTCCGTCTGGGATGGCTAAGTCTGTGAAGTCATGTTCCCTTCCCCGAAGTGGGAGCCGTGATCGTCTCGGAAGGGTGTGGGACTCTCGTACCCGTACCTTCCTCGCACTCTCTCGCCTAGCAGTAGTGGCATTACCCTACCAGGTAGTCCGACCGTCCCCGTCCATAAGGAGCGAGTGGCTTGTAAAGGTTTTTCCCCGTGGTCCAGATCCCGCGCCATCTAGGGTGACTAAGCCGGGATGTCTTCACAAGGGTTTTCGTTATCCGTGCCACCACAGCACGCTCCTGACCCGGGCTCCACCAACGGCTCACACCCGAGTCCACCTCAGTCACCATATAACCCGCCACAGGTTTCACAATACAGGGACTTCCAGATCAGTCCCATGGCATGACTTGCACCAGGCTCGTCGTATATTCCGGCTTGGTCGACACAACCCTCACCACCATACTCACCCAAGACACACGCAGCACACTCCCCGGTATACACCATATAACATTATGCACCGGCTTTCACCGTAGCACAAATAAGTATAGTAGAGATAGTAGTAAATATCCTTAGCTGGGCGTGTGGCTATTCTATCAGCTGGGTAGCAGGGAATAGGTTGCGTCAAGGTATGGGCTTACAAGCAGATCTATCATGCAAGTCCTATACAGAGCATCATTCATTCAGAAATGTAATTCAGCATGCGTAATGGGATCTACGAGGTTGGATGGGCTGTGGCACCTTGAGATTGGTCGTCGCCTTGTTCCTCCTCGTAGTCGTGATCTTCGTTGTCAGGCGTCCCTTCCGGCTCTAAAAACGGACGAAAACGGCCGCGTTAGCGACTTCTACAGATTAGCACAAAGAACGAATGAAAATTCAAAAGACCCAAATGCACTCAAACATGGTACCATTAGGTAGATCTTGTTTTTAGATGAATTTAGCAATTTGAACCACTATTTTTGGTGTCCGTATGAATTAGTTATGAATTTCTGAAGTTTATCCCTTTTTCTAAAAAAATAAAAGGCCGGTTTAATTAGGTGTTGACACGTGTCGCTCTGTGAAAGGTCTGTTCGGTGTCAGTGATTGGCAGGTGAGTCCCACGTCAGTGTTGACCTGGTCAACGGATGCTGATGTCAGCATGACGTCAGCGTTACGTCATTTCGGACGCGGCTGTTCACGTCCAACGAGCGAGCCGAGGCTACCCTCGGACTATGACCCACGTGGATGCCGAGGCCAGCCTCGCGCGGCTTTCCTCGAGCGAGCCGAGGCCACCCTCGAACTGTAAGCCTCGAGGACGCTGAGACCTACCCTCGAGCCTCGGACGAATCGGAGTCTTTCCCGAGGCCTCTCTCGCGCCTCGAGCCTCGGGCGAGACGGAGTTTTTCTCCGAGGCCTCTGTTTTGTCACGGCGGCGTGGCATGTCGCGGCGAGCTCCAATCGACGCTGCGCAGCAGGCCCTTGGCCACAATTTCTGGTGTCCACGCGTCCGTGTTTCCCCGACGAAAGCATCCGTGACTCTAATTTCTCCCCGAAGTACTCTCGGAGGTCATCATAGGTGATCCGGCGGTTCCTGGCGGCTCCTGGTTGCCCAAACCTTGGTGCTACGGTGTGCTACAAGGCAACCCAACACTACGGTTGGCTTCACGACATCGTACGTATCATTCTGAGGTCCCTTAGGGCTCGGTCGATGTTCGCGCTGACTGGTACGCCGGTGGACCGACGACGGCGGCAGCGACGCGTTCGCGTGACATGGCAAGGGGCACTCCTATAGTACTGGTCAGTTCTAGGGCGCGCACGGAGTTCACCTTGTCGTGGTTGTCCGAACGAGCTAGGTGGTTCCTTCCCTTGTGGCTCTTTGGTGACTGATATAGCGTCTCGCCGCGGCTTGCCAGTCCGCGGCGTCGTTCATGCGTTCTCGTCGTGTGCACGGGCAAGGCTGTGTTCTATGTTCGGCTCCGTGATGTGCTTGTGCGTGTGCGCTTGTGCGTCCGAATCCGAGGCCGGTAGTGGCCTTGGCCTACGTGCTCCGGTACGGGCGCCATGGCCGGTGCAGCGGGCGGGGTTGGTAGAGAGGACACGGCGGCTTACCGTGGTGGCGGTGGAGAGAGGATAGCGATGCAGGGCGGTTCGAGGCCGTGTAGCTCCGGTAGCAGTGCCGTGCCGCGCCTAGGTCGTCGCCGGGCTTGCTCCAGAGTTCGCCGGTGTCCTGCTCGCGGTTCTCTCCTTCGGCGCCGGCGTCTTCCGCGACGACGCCCGATCCTCCACGGCTCCGCTCCTCCGCTACTCTCTTCTCTCGGCTGTGTGGTGTGGTGAGTGCGCCACGGTGTGGCGATGCTTGCTGGGAACCCAGGGGTTCTGGCGAGGGCTCGGTTTATATGGGCACGGGTGCGTGTCGCGGCGGATGGCGGATCAGCCGCGCAACCTTGATCAAAGGGTCACGAGACACTCCGATTCCACACGTCTCCAATTCAAATCGCAGGGGACAAGATTCGCGAGTTGGTTAGGGGTTGTTGGCCGCGATGGCGTGGTGAGGATTCGCTCTGTCGCCCGCGCTCTGCTTCTGGCGTGGAGAAGAAGAACAGGGCGACCGTGTCACTGACAAACGGGGCCCATGCGTCGGCGTCTTGGCGCGGATGCGTGCGTGCGCACGCGGTGGCGAAGCCGTTCCGCGCGCGGTTGGGCCGGCCGTGTGGGCCGCATGTGAGCGCGTGGGTTGGTGCTTGCGCGCGTGGGAGCCTGGTCGATTGGGCCGCGCAGTCGCGTGAGTTGGGCCGCGCGAGCGCGCACTGCTGGGTGAGCAGGCTGCATGTGCGCGGGAATGTGCCATGTGTGTGAGGTTTTGGCCCATCCGGTCTATACCTTCCCTCTTCTCTTTTTCCTATTTTCATTTGTTTGCTTTATCCCTTGATTAGCTTAATGCTAATGCTAATTCTTTTCCAAATATATTGACTTCAGGTTTGAGGGTTATGAAACTGTCGTGTAGCAGTTTATGAAAAATATTTATATATGTTTTAATGCATTTCACACAAAAGTCCAAGAAGAGTCAAATCACTTGAGCTTAATGATTTAATAGTTAGGTTGTAGACTTAAATTATTTAACCAAAGTTGCCAATGCTCATGCAGTTACAATGCACAGGTATGATGGGTCACACATCAAGCAAGGTTTAAAAGAAGAAAAAATTTGTAGTTGTGAATTTTGGTGTGTGAAAATTTGGGTTGTTACACCTCTACTATTATCCTTGTGCACCACGGGGTCTAGGCTGGAGAACCATTCCTTCTTTCCGGTCATGTGGCGTGAACACCCGGAGTCCATGAGCCACATGTTCTCTAACCAAGTTCCTGCATCAATAAAAAGGCAGGAAATGAGCATATGGCACAACACTGGGGTTAGTATACTGAGAAGGATACCAGTGTTGTGTCATAGGCCCAGTAAAAGTGTTAGAAGCAACACCAAACTGTCCTCGTCCCATGGGTGAATAGCGATCACCACCAACCTGAAAGGGTGGTCCACTATGGAACGGAAAACCTCCAACTGATTTACATGTCCCATTTGAGCAAAGCGATCACCACCATACTGAAAAGGTGGTTCGCTATGGGACTGAGCAGCAAAGCCTCTTACACCTGGCTCACGATCGTATTGAGGACGACCAGAACCGCGACGGGCACTACCACCACCCCGTGGTCTAGCTGTCTGGGGCCTAGCTACCTGAGGGGGTGCACCTCCCGGCCTAGCGCCCTGCCTCTGAACTCCCCGACCTTGCACACCATGGAGAGGGTGGTGCCTGGCCTGGTTGTTCAGCTCCAACTCCTTCCTAGCGTCTCTCTTCCCCCAAAAGCAAAACTCAGCTGGGTGACCCTCACGGTGACAGTACTCGCACTCGAACCTCACCACTCTCTTGGGTTGTTGGTTCCTATGGTTGCGAGGGTTGTGCACTCTAGCCGGCTGCTTGCCTCTCGGAAGGGGATCACTAGAGACGTCAGGAAGGGTGTCAAGTGTGTTCCTAAGATGGTTAGGTTTGGGAACCCACACTTGCTTGCGAGGTGGAGCCTTGGGAGGTTCATCAAGGATTCCATCCTTGGTGATAGGCTTGGAAGGCTTAGGTGGGGTGATCTTGGTGAGCTTAGGGACAGCGAATGGCTTCTCACTCGGGTTCACTCCGCTAAACTCACCGATCTTGCCAAAGATACTAGCGCCCTTCCCACCTGAAGCAAAGCCTACTCCCGAGCAATCAGTTCCCCTCTTGAACTGACTGATCATCATGCCCAACTGCGGCTCACTGCATGACACCCAACTCAGGATGGACCGAAGGTATGTGTTTTCCTCCTCGGTTTGCATCCGGTCATGCCTACAGTTGGCAATCTCAAGCTCCATCCCCACGCATCGCTCACATGGAGCGGACAAGGTGCTAACTGAGCTGGCCTTCAAGGCTTCAGCAAGCTTGGCATTAACTCCTGCCAACTCAGTTCGCAAGCTAGGACAAAGCTTGCACGCACCCAGCAAAGAAGGCCTCGCCTTCACTTCCTCCAGCTCCTTCTTCAGGGAGGGACACTCTTTGCAATCACCCACCAAGTCTAGCCTACTCTTCAGCTCATCATACACCTCAATCAAAGAGGCATACTTGGTTTGCAGGGTGGCAAAGTTTGTCATATGCATCATGCACTCCTCACACTCCTCCTCATTGGTCACCTTCACCTCAGACCTAGCGAACTCAAGCTCCTTAAGCGCCTCATTCATCTTAGCCGTAAACTCGTTGCGCTCTCGGATAGCTCGCTTGAGTTGCTTGTCCTGACCGAGAACTATGTCGACAAGAGAATCGCGCTCACCGGTAAGACGATCGACAAGAGAAGAGGTTGATACCTCAGAAGCGTCGTCGTCGTCGGCGGCGGCGGCGGCGGCGTCAGCGTCCTTTGCCTGGAACTTGTGGTCCTCTTCGTCCAAGGCCATGGTGCAGAAGCCCTTGGAGGAGTGGCCGAAGAAGCAGAGTCCATTCAAGCGTTCTTCGGTCTTGTGCTCGGACCCGTCGTCGCTGGAGTCACCGTCGGAGGTCTTCTAGCCATCGCTGATGGTGGCGAGGAAGGCACGCCGACCGGCGTTGAAAGCCTTCTCCATGTCCTCTCGGCGGTAGCTGTAACAGAACCGACCAATTTGCACCAGATTAAGCACCGAGACCTCAGCTTATCGCAAAGATCATCAAGTACTTAAGCTCGTACAAACCCGGTAGTCCGGAAATCTCGAAGGATTTCAAATCATTTCAACATTCAGCCAAGATCGTACTAGTTCATCGAACATGCCCACAAGTTACATCACAGTTGCACATAGTTAAAGTATATCAGAGTACAAAATAATATTACAAACCATAGTTTGAACAGTAGCGGAAGCAACATAGTTTTAATCATAAGTTCGGAATATTCTTAATACAGTGCCATCAGTCTGATCAGGTCCACAAAAGCATCAGATAAGATAAGTGGTGACCATGCCCCTGGTCTAGTCATCTCCCGTAACCGGGTACAGGCAGTTCTCACAGTAGCCAAAGAAGCACTGGCCATCTGCAACAACAAGGGAATAAAGCCCTGAGTACGAGAAGGTACTCAGCTAGACTTACCCGTCATAAACCAGAAATAATGAGACACCAAGCATCATGTAGGCTATATGTGGGGTTGGCTGCACATACCCTTTTTGCATGAAAGCTTTTTGTAAGTAAAACTCAATTAGGGTGATAGCAGTCACTTTTAATAATTAATTCTACCTTACTAGGTTTGCTCCTGATCTAAAACAAGCACTTGACTAATTATTCAAGCAAGAGTGACTATTTCATCAATAGCCTTTCAGATTCCATACCATAACCATATTTAGTTCCATAAGTTCTACGAGCGATGATCTACAGTCAATTACTAACTATCCAGGAGCGATGGCGATTATAATCGATTCCTACCCAGCTGGGGATAAAATGTCGCACACTCGCCCAATCACACCTTGTCAGGTAGCCATCGGCTGCCACTCAGGAAATTCGAGAACACGATTCACGGGACGGCCATGGGCCCTTCTACACCGGGGGTTATCTCAGTGTCAGGTCGCTCAAGCTATATCTGCCCACGGTCATGCCAGGTCGATCAGGCCCCGCCTGCCCTCGGACCATGCTAGGTTGCTCAGAATAGTTGCCCACGGTACAGCTGAGGCCCTGGTGTTAGGCGTCAACATCTCCATCACCGGCTCGAATAACCTTACTCGGCTTCACGGGAGGTACCCGCACCTGCTCCGTTAAGTGATTGACGCGTTCAATTTGACTGAAGGAACATTCCCGAACGGGTCCTATGCGACACAGATGGAAGACTACTAGCACACAGAACTCATGTCCTGCTGCTCCTACATCCCGCCCGGTCTCAGATTAATTATCACATAGTTATCTCTATGATAGCACCAGGCTAGTCATGATCAGTATCCACCTATATGCGGGAGACAGGAAATCACCCGACTTTTACCGATCTAAGCAGGGCTAAGCATATAAATCGAGCCTAGACCTAACAGGGATATCAAGATAATAATTGCGGTGGATAAGGTATAGTAATAATGCATCAACGGTAGCAATCAATTCCTATAACCTAATGCAACAGTCATTATCAGGTTAATTTGTGAATCAATTGCAAACCATAGGAGTTAGAATGCTCCGGGCTTGCCTTTCTCGAATTCAGACGGACGGTGATCGCGACACTCGGGCAGTTCCTCGGCGTCGGTGCCTCCGGACTCTTCGAGCAGAATCTCCTCCTGGCTGGGCTCTTCCGGTTGCGGTGGGTTCTGGGTCTCTTCTGCCGATCCTGTATGATGCGTAATATGTATGAAAAGGATGAATGCACATAGAATGCATACAGAATGCAACAGAGCTAACAACTCTTCAGGAGATAAACACATGTCATCTACTTTATTTTCTTCAACAAGGTAGTCAACATCATCTTAATGATTATAAAAGACCTTAGCAACTAACAACCATTTAACTTTCCTAATTAACCAATAAAGACACATAATTACCACAACATTACCTACCTATTTAAACATGCTTATAATAGCAACCTACCCTAAACAGTTTCAAAAAAATCTACAAAAATTACTTAGGGTTAACAGCATGCAAAACAACTCACTGTTCAATTTTTATGTCATTTGGATTTAAGCACTATCCTCTATGAAAAAGACAAATATTATGATGAAAAGGTGCTTTGAACTACACATCATAACACAAAGTGTCAAACAACAGATTTCATATTTTTCTTCTGAACTTCTTAGCACAAGAGCAGTCTACAAAAATTATCAGTTTCATATTCATTATATTTTAATTACTACGATTTATACAAGAAAATAACATTTAACTATTTTAAATGCTACTGCCAAAATATTACACAGAGCAACTCCATATTATATTTTCCCAGAAACTACTCATCTACACAGACCCAACAAAATCAGAATCACATTTTTCCGAGCTACACAGAATTAGTTATGCATTTTCTAAGTTAACAGCGAAATCCTAAATCAATTTAAACTGCACATAAAAGTATCACCAAAAATGCATTTAACATTTTTCCCAGGTAGCTCTATTCATTCTTAACACACAAAAATTTGTGTTACAGCATTTGGACTTAAAATGAGCCTTGCATGAATTTTTGAAGCCTTTACACAAATTCTGCAAAAACTGATTTAAACGAAAACCCGACCTAAACTGCTACGGGTACCCCACTTCATACACCAGCAGACACAGGCAAAACGCTAAATGCACCCGGCTAACCCGAGCGCCAGCGTACCCGGACTTCTCTCCTTCTCTCTTCTACTCACTGCCAGTGGGGTCCACTGGTCAGGTGGCCCACATGTCGGTGGTCAACTGGACCCACGCGACAGCGGCACAGAGCACCCGCCGGCGTTGACCGGCGCTAGCTCGCCGGTGGCGAGGCTTCGGGCGTAACCATCTACACGGCTAAACTCACCTTCGCAAGGCGAACACGGTCGGCTAGGTTTCTTGGCCAAGGGTCCACCGGAGCAAGCTCGACGGCGACAATGGCGGAGCGGCGGCGCGGCAACTCGGCGTCGAGGCCTTGCCTGGCTATTCCGAGGCTCGGTGACGCAAGCATCAGCTCAAGCAAACCCTAAGCTACCTACCCGGGCAACTATCGAGCCCTGCCGACCTCGGCATTGCCCGGCGCCACGTACGGCGGCGGTCTGTGGCGGATATGGCCGTGGCACGGCTCTGTTCTGGTTGAAACATGGCGAGAGAAGGGTCTCCATCAAACCCTAGGCAACTACAGAGGTAGAGGAGGTAAGAACGAGGCTTGGTTGGAGATGGTTTGGCCGGAGACGGCCGGACCACGTGAAGGTCATGGCGGCGGCCATGGCGAGAACCCGAGAATGGCACTCGGCGTTCCGCTAGCTAGAGAGGATAAGAGGGGAAACCAACCCGTGCTGGTGAAAGAGGAGGTTGGGGCGGAGATGTTGGCGGGAGGAATCGGGCAGTGGTGCGGTGAGCAGCGAGCAATCGCTCGCCGGAGTTTGGCGGGCGACGGCGGCGCTATGAACTGGAGAAGATGGAGTGGATGGAGGAGACGAGCACTTGAGTGAGAGAGTGAGTGAGCTCCTGGTTGCAAGCGCGAAACGGAGAGGAGGCAAAAGAGATGGAGGGCTCGGGTGCATGGCACCTGGCCACTTCCCGTCGGGGAGGGGCTCCGACCGGCGCAGCGGCCGTCAGGCATCGGCGGCCACGCGGCGAGCAAGCAGCGGGGCGACAGAGCGACGTGGTGACTCGGCGCAAACCACGGGCAGCGAGCAGCGGCGGTTTGGCAGCCGACGAGGCGGTCTCGCGCGGCGGGGCGGTTTTTGCTGGCGTACGGCAGGCGGCGCATGCGGGGTAGGAAGAAAGAGGCTGACAGGTGGGTCCCACTAGGGTTTAAAATAAAGAGGTTTTTGCCTAATTCTTTGCTGCTCTATAACTCCCAAACTAAGCCGAATTAGGAAAAGGTCCTAAAAGCAAGGTTGCTTAGAATTTTGCAAGGAACAAATCATCTTAAAGGCTCAATTCCAAATTCTACTTAGAAAAAGAATTTTACTCCTAGGCCATTTTTCTAATGCACTAAACAACATTTAAAAGACTTTTTCTGAAAAAGTGCTTTTAAGCAAAGTTGTTCCTTTCATCAAGATCTACAACTTTGGTTTAAGGCACTAGGTCAGAAACAAAAAGCAAAACATAGCTATACTAGATGCCAAACAAGGACTTAAACATTCATACACATAAATGCACATGAAATGATGAGATGCTATGCTCATGCTATGTCAAATTATGCATTTTAGGGTTGCTTAACACCTAGGGTGTTATAGCCCTCCCCTCCTTAAAGAAATCTCGTCCCGAGATTTGAGTTACTAACCATTCTTCATAAAATTGTGGATACACCTCTTTAGATAGTCATCTGTCTCCCAAGTAGCATCCCGATCGTCCTGCTCACTCCAGGTTACTTTGTACTGCTTAATTATTCTCCCACGAGTTACTCTTTCTTTTTCATCGAGTACTCACCGCGGCTTTACGGAGTAAGTGAGATCTGATTGCAACTTGATATTCGTTGATTGCACTTCTTCTTCAGGTGCTCGAATACATTTCTTCAGTTGCGACACATGGAATACAGGGAATATAGCCTTCAAATGCTCTAGCAACTGCAGCTGATAAGCTACTTTTCCCCTCTTTTCCATGATTCTATAGGGCCCCACAAATCTTGGTGCTAACTTTCTGTTAACTCCAAAACGCTTAACACCTTTCATGGGTGAAACTTTCAGGTAGACATAGTCACCAACGTTGAACTCAAGTGGTCTTCTACGTTGATCGGCATAGCTTTTCTGTCGAGACTGTGCAGCTGCAAGATGTTGTTGAATGATTTTAACTTGTTCTTCTGCTTCTCTAACAAAATCAATTCCATAGTATCGTCGTTCTCCTGGTTCAACCCAATTTATCGGTGTTCTACATCTTCTTCCATATAGAGCTTCAAAAGGTGCCATCTGAATACTCTCTTGGTAACTGTTGTTGTAAGCAAACTCTGTCAAAGGCAACCATTTCTCCCAAGAACCTTTTGCTGATATTACATAGGCTCTTAACATATCTTCTAACACTTGGTTCACTCTTTCAGTCTGTCCTGACATTTGCGGATGATAGGCCGAGCTTCGGATCAACTCCATGCCTAATTCTTTTTGTAGTTTTTCCCAAAATGGTGCAGTGAATTGTGGTCCTCGATCTGAAACTATGATCTTTGGTACCCCATGGAGTCGAACAATCTGACTCAAGTAAATCTCCGCATAATCTGGCGCCTTATAGTTGGTATTGACCGATATGAAATGTGTTGTCTTGGTAAGACGATCCACGATTACCCAAATTGAATCATTCCCCTTTTGCGTAGTAGGCAAACCGATGATAAAATCCATGCTCACTTCTTCCCACTTCCACTCGGTATAGCTAATGGCTGAAGCATTCCGGCTGGTTTCAAGTGAATAGCCTTCACTCGACAACAAGTGTCACGCCTAGCCATATAAGCAGCGATTTCCTTCTTCATCTTAGTCCACCAAAATCTTGGACGCAAATCTTGATACATTTTAGTACTTCCAGGATGAATAGATAACCTAGACAAATGTGCTTCATCCATGATCCGGTTTCTGAGTTCTCTATCCTTAGGTACCACTAGACGTTGGTCAAACCATAGAACTTCATTGTCATCAACTCAAAAATGCTTAACTCGTTCAGTTGCAGCTTTTAGTCTCTCCTTAATATGATGAATCCCCTTATCGGTTTTCTGCCTCTCTAAGATTTGATCAACCAACGTGCTGCGTAACTCTATGTCATGTAGCACTGCAGGATGCATTAAACTGAACTCGTCTTCTGGTAGCAACTTCATAGCATTACAATGTGATTTCCGACTCAAAGCATCGGCTACAACGTTCGCCTTACCGGGATGGTAGTGAATCTGCACATTATAATCCTTAATCAATTCAAGCCATCTTCTCTGCCTCATGTTCAACACTGGCTGAGTGAAAAATACTTGAGACTTTTGTGATCCGTGTACATATTACAGACATTACCAAGCAAATAATGCCTCCAGATTTTCAGAGCGTGTACAACCGCAGTCAATTCCAGATCATGTGTAGGATAGTTCACTTCATGCTTCCTTAATTGTCGAGACGCATAAGAAATTACCCTACCTTCTTGTATAAGAACACAACCTAAGCCAACCTTCGATGCATCGCAAAAGACATCAAAGGGCTTCTTGATGTCCGGCTGAGCTAAAACAGGAGCAGTGGTCAACAGTTTCCGCAAGGTACGGAAAGCGGTTTCGCACTCCTCTATCCATTCAAATTTTTGGTTCTTTTGTAACAAGCTGGTCATAGGTTTGGCGATCTTGGAGAAATCCGGAATGAATCGGCAATAGTATCCTGCCAAGCCTAAGAAACTCCGAATCTCACTAACCGATGTAGGAGCTTTCCAATCCATTACTTCTTGTACTTTACTGGGATCGACTAAGATTCCCTCTTCAGATAAAATATGACCAAGGAAATATACTTTCTTCATCCAAAACTCACACTTACTAAACTTAGCATAAAGCTTATGCTCCCTAAGTCTGGTCAAAACAATCCTCAGATGTTCTGCATGGTCCTCTGCATTTTCTGAATATACCAAAATATCATCGATGAACACTACCACAAACTTATCCAGTTCTGGCATAAACACTGAGTTCATCAAACTCATGAAGTATGCCGGGGCATTTGTGAAGCCAAAGGACATGACAAGGTACTCATACAATCCGTACCTGGTCGAGAAAGCGGTCTTCGGGATGTCCTGTGGCCTAATCCTGATCTGATGATAACCTGACCTCAAATCGATCTTGGAAAACACCTTAGCTCGAGATAACTGGTCAAAGAGAATATCTATCCGTGGTAACGGATACTTGTTCTTAACCATCACGGCATTGAGCGGCCGATAATCCACACACATGCGCAGTGACTTATCCTTCTTTTTGACAAACAGGGTTGGGCAACCCCATTCTGACACACTAGGTTGAATAAACCCCTTTTCTAAGAGTTCCTTGATTTGGGTCTTGAGTTCTGCTAGTTCATTGGGTGGCATACGATACGGTCTCCTAGAGATTAGTGCAGTCCCCGGTAACAACTCAATTACAAATTCCACGGCTCTTTTGGGTGGTAACCCTAGTAATTCATCCGGGAAGACGTCCGGGAAATCTCTGACAACTGGAATTTTGGAAAGGTCTTCTATAGCAAGAGTACAGGATAGGTCAACAAAATTGGCACCTCGGGGAAGAGATACGCGAAGTTTGTTACCCGTCCGGCCATCGGATAAGGTAAGAGTCCTATACGCAGTGTCTAACACCGCGTTCCACATGGTCATCCAACTCATTCTCAAGACTACATACATACTTAGCCCAGGTAAAACCACTAAATTAGCTCCAAATTTGTGCCCTCCAATTTCGATGGTCGCATTACAAACCATCTGTCTAGATAACACGCTACTCCCAACGGAGCTCATGCGAAACCCATAATCCATTTCAGACATTTCTTGGTTATGCTTTTGTGCAAATGCTTTGCTCATGAAAGAATGTGATGATCCAGTATCAAACAAAACAACTGCAGGATGATGGTTCACGAGACACATACCAGCAGTCACGGGCTCTCCTGCACGAGCTTCTTCGGCAGTCATGTTATGCAGACATGCGGGGTAGTTGGTTTGTTGCTTCTTTGGGTGCGGGCAATACCTCGCAAAATGTCCCTCTCGAATACAATTAAAGCATGGTCCACGAACTAGAGGCTTGCTTCCGGTTGAGCTGCCTTGACCCCCTCGAGTTTGGTTTGCTGCTATCTTGTACGACCGTTGACTACGCTGAGCTTGCTGCTGACCTTTCTTCTAAGGCGGCCTGAAACGAGCTCCAGGCGCTGGTGGTTGGTATTGGAAACGCTGAGCTGGTGACCCTCTTAGCTGGGAAGGTCCAGATTCCAATGTCCTCTTTTGAGCCTTGCCCGCTGCATGCTTGTTGTTATGATTCTCTTGAATCAAGCAGTCACTGATGAAGTCATTGAAGACGGTACGAGATGAAGTACCCACTGATTTTCCCATCTTGGTATTCAACCCTCTTTTGAAACTAGCTATCTTTTTCTCATCAGTGTCCACGAATTCCGGAGCATAATGAGACAAGGAATTGAACACATGATGGTACTCGGTAACAGATCGAGTCCCCTGCGTCAAGCTCATAAACTCTGCCACTTTCATCTGAGTTAAGCCTGGCGGAATATAATGCCCCCGAACAGCCTCCGAGAACATCCTCCAAGTGATAGGTGTTCGGGCAGGATAGGTGGTGCGGTGATGTCCACACCAGATTCCGGCTGGTCCTTGCAGTTGATGTGCAGCATATTCTGCCTTTAGCTCCTCCGTGAGCCTGAGTAGCCAAAATTTTTGCTCCATAGTATGCAGTCATTCTTCTGCTTCCAGAGGTTCAATAGCTTCTTTGAAGACTGGTAGTTTTGTATCCAAAAAATCCTTAAAAGAGTTGTACTGATTTGGCTCCGGGTGATGATTGTCATGCGCCAAATTCTCCCGTAGAAGTGCTTCAATATTACGCTGACTCCCCAAAAATTGAGCAAAGAGTTGCTCGGGTGTGGCCAGTGGAGGAGGTGGTGGATTGCGGTTCTCTCTGTTATCATCGTTACCACCACTACCGCCAGCTCCACTGTGAGTCATCATCATCTGCATGTATCGACAACAATGATCATTAGGCGATGTTGCCATTAGTGTAGAGAACAATAAACCATGCCAACGGAAATTATTCGGAAAACGAATTCGCCAAACAATTATAGAGGCATAATAAATTTCAATCCACATTGCAGCATCACATAATAAGAGTGCTCATCACATAACACACAAAAGCCATCATAACATCCATGGATGCCCATACATATGGGACTTTTAGAGGTCTTGCACCATGCGCACATAAGTTCACAACACAACCGTACATCATTCGAAGATAACCACAAAAGATCAAGCGCAAAAGACATGTGACAAGAGATCATCAAACGCTAACAACCATCTAGCCTACTCTCTATTGGCACCATCATCATCATCGTCGCTCGAGATATCTGAAGAACCACTAGAAGAAGCACGAGGATCCGGGTCCTCCTGAGGAAAGATAGGGTTCCTTTCGTTCTCTCCGCGATGGATCTCCTCATGCAAGCGATCATTGTAGTCCTGGAGGTGATGAAGCTGTAGCTCCAAGTCTCCCACCCAAAGCCTGAGAAGCATGTTCTGCTCAGTCGCACGTATGCTCTCAAGACACACACCTCGAAGTGACTCCTCAGTCTCAGCCATGATCGTGGACAAGAAAGTCGTCATCCCCTGCTGATCACTAAGCTGCTATGTCGTATCCTGCTCCCTCTAACGAGCCTGATCCCTCTCGACAGTCACGTGAGCTAGCTCTGTGGTGAGGCGGTCTATCTCTGTGGTTAGGCCTGGATGTCGAGCCAGCTCGGCTCGTTACAACTCGGCTCGTTATAGCTCAACTCGTTAGCAAGCTGGCTCGGCTCGGCTCGTTATACTAACGAGCTAGAAGAGCAGCTCGGCTCGGCTCGTTATAGAGCTCGAGCTGGCTCGTTTGGCTCGCGAGCCAGATCATAAAAACACAATTTCTCAAAGTACTTGTAAAATTAACAAAAAAAATATATACATGTAAAAATATAATTTTTTTTATTCCTTATCTGTATGTGAACAACACGTGAGAACAAATATGATTTTCACTATATTGTTGGACGCCTGAACATTCTACAATAGGTAATTTAAGTTTGTTGACTTGTGAATTAATTAGCTCGTACGAGCTAACGAGCAGCTCGCGAGCCAGCTCGAGCTGGCTCGTTATAAAACGACTTTCTCACTATAAAATGAGTCGAGCTCGAGCCGAGCCATTAACGAGCGAGTCGAGCGAGCTAGCGAGTTTCAAGTTTTTTGTCCAGGCTTATCTGTGGTATGCTCCTCTTGACTCTGGTGGTTGTAACACCCGGTTTTCCAAAGAATACCAAGTGCCCACTATATGTGTGCCCAGGAAGTCCACAAGACACATATAGCAACAAATATGGAATTTCTCAAAGACAATGCTTTATTATATATCGAAACATAGATACAACAAGGCTTACACTTAAAACAAAGCAGAGCGGAAACTAATCTTCGGGACTCCAAACTCCACAGGGACGGTTGACTGGGGGAACACTCGCCTAGAACTCTTGGAACACCTTCTGTAACTCCTCACTTGATTCCACCATCTGGTACCCATCCGGGATTTTCATTGATTGTACGCAAAGCAAGGGTGAGCGCACCATACTCAACAAGTATAACATGAGGGATGCAACGCTCAAAAGGCTAGACTCGGCTGAACTGCGATAAGTACTTTTAGTTGAGCATATTTTATTTATTAGACCTATGTCTCTAGGTAATGCTTAAGCTCCCATAGTGAAAGTATAATTAAGTTTCATCAAGATTATCATTACCCACATTATTCATAGAACTGTCTCAAAAAGGATCCAGGCCGCTCATGACCGAGAGCACGGCTGATATATTAGTTTATTCTTAACTCTACAGAGTGTGTACAACTTTACCCACGGGTCGTGATTGCCCATTGCCCGAGGTGATCAGCCTCTTGACTCACTGCCAAGGTAAGTCGGCAGGGATCACTACGAAGCCTTCCCAAAGTTGGTCTAACAAGTCGTAGCCGCTAAGGTTTCCGTCTCCCAAGAGTTATGAACACCTCCCCACTAAGGTAACACCCCATCCTCCAAAGCAATTACCCTAGTGGGACCGGGCCATAACTACATGGTACGCCCCTCTTGCCCTTTCGGTAAGCTACAGACGAGCTAGAACAATCAGAGTACTTAGCTAAGACCAGAGCCATGTAGTCCTCGTGGTTGTACTGTAAATCCTGGGTTGCCGCTTTAAGATTCAGAACCAACATTTGTTCCATAAGTCATTAATCAAGATTATCATTTTAATAGTTGGTAGTTGCAGGCTAAGCAGAACTACCTATATGCACAACCCAAGGTAACAAGGAATACAGGATAACAAGTTCTAGGTAAATCTTTACGGGTTCATCATATTAGACACATGCATATGAAAAGGTGATTAAAGGTTGCTAGGTAACAAAGGAACTCATGTTACACTTGCCTTCCAAAAACTCGTGTTGATGGTTCCACTTCTTCAAAGATCTTCTTTCCGATGACCTTGGATAGCTCAGACTCTAAACGGGTTCAGAGGCACCACACAAGCATCCATTCCCAATCAATACATGCAAACAAATAATATTTCTATTAGAACAATACACCAAACAGTACTAAATCAAGGTAAAAAAGCTTATAAAACTATTCTACGCGTTTCTACGAACACGTGAGCGCAAGAATCACTCTAATCGGCGTTTTAAATCAAAAGTTATGTTGAAAACAAGGTTCAATGACACTTTTGTAATAAAACCGAACTCATTTTCGAATTAAATCAATTCAAAATCGTAATTTGTGCGCAATTAGGACGGCGGCTCCTATTTTCGGAAAACACAGGGTTTAAACCAAAAGAAAACAACGCTTTTTAAAATAGGGATGGACTGCGAGTTAATTTTGGTAAAGGCCGAGGGCTTTTCTGCAAAAGAGTGCTGGCGCGGCTGCTGACTGGGGCGCTGGGACGTGGCGACCACGTGGCGCTGCGGGATTGGTCAGGTTCACCATGTTGGCATGGACCGCGCAAGCGCCGAGCGGTGGACCGAGTCCACGACTGCTCGGTAGACCGGTTATGCAGCGAACGGGTAAGCTCTAATCTGGGCCATCTACGGTTGATCCAACGGCTTAGAGCAGGGTAGGCGGAACTGGCCGGCGTAGCGGCGCTCGCCACGGCGGACCGCCATGGGAGCCGGCCGGGGCACGGTGGCGGGTCGCCGAATCAACGCTCCCGGCTACCCCAGACTATACCGAGACTACAAGGATGGTCAGTGGGGTCAGGCAAACTCGAGGGAGGGGTTTTCGGGAGATGGGGATCGTCGGAGTAGCACCTCCATGCGGTGGCGCCATGGACGATGGCTCGGAGCTCGACGAAAGAGCCATTTCAAGGCACTAAACTCAAAGGTAGAGGCATGGGGAGGGAGAGGAGCTTACCGCGAGCACCACAAAGGGGTCCTCGGCGACGGATGCAAGCCTGAAAAGGCGAGTTGCTGCGGCGGGTTGCGAGTTAGGGTTTCAAGGAAGGAAGTGGCTCGGCAGGGAGGTGTGGTCGTTTTATAGGCCGGGAAAGGGAGGAGGAGGGTCACGGGGACTCGTTCGGGCATTAACGTGGGGTCGGTTACGGCCTTGAAGGCCTCCACACACCGGCCATTGATGGTGGGGGGGTTACGGTCGCGGGAGCGGCGGCCCGAGGAAGACGATGGGGCAGAGGGGACGCTGACGGCTGGGGTCCACGGAGCAGAGAGAGAAGGAAAGGCACGGGCACGGGCTACTGCGGCAGACCAGTGGGTCCAGCGACACAGTGAGACAGAGGGAGGGTGCGTGTGGGTGAGCGGCAGGCCAGGTTTGGGCCGGGGTTTTGCGCACGGGAATGAGGAGTGGGGGACGAGCGGGCGCCGTGCGCTGGGCCGGGACGCGGGCTGCGGCTTGCGCGCGAGAGGAGGAAGGAAGACGGGCCGCTGGCGCCGGGATGGGCCAAGCCCAACATGGAGAGAGGGGTGGGGGAGATGGGAAACGCGGGCTGGCGAGCTGGGCCCCGTCCGCGCACTAGGCCTGAAGGAAAGGAGGAGGGAGGGAGATAGGGATTGGGCTGGCTTTTGCTGTTGGGCTGGATAGGAGAAAGGGAGAAAGGGAAAAAGAAAAGTTTTTTTTTCTTTTCAAACTTGTTCAAATTCAAACTAGGTTTAAATTCAAACCACCCAACACTATTCCTACACTCAGACATAATTATATGCACCGTCATTGTGACACCCTAAATTTGATTTTGCAAATTTAGTAATAAATTTGAGCTTTTATTTAATTTTCTAAGCATTTAACCTAGGTCAAATAATAATTTTTGGATTATTAAAATAAATCCTAGGGCTTAGAAACATTTTTGTTGCATTCATGCTGGTGCATATTATTTTGTTGAGTGTAGGAATAGTGTTGGGTGGTTTGAATTCAAACCTAGTTTGAATTTGAGCAAGTTTTGCTTTGAAAATAAAAGAAAAACCCTTTCTTTTCTCTCTTTCTCCCCTTCACCCTTTTCGGCCCGATCCGCAAGCCAGCCCAGCCCGGCCTCCCTCCCTCTCCCTCTTCCTGCGCTCGCCTTGGCCCACGCGCGGCCCACCTCCATTTTCCCCTTTGCCCCTGCTTCGGCCCACTCCCGCACCCCACCTCCCTTCTCCCCTCTGCGCACCCCGCGGCCCAAGCTGCGGCCTGCATCGCCCGCTCGCCTGCAATGCGCAGCACCGGCCCGCGTGGCCGCACCCGCCGCTGACATCCTGGCCCCGCTCGTCAGCCGCATGCCCCCGCCTATCGCAAGGGCCCCACCTGTCAGCGACTCAGCGCCCTTTCCCCTACCTCCCGCACTCACCAGCGCGCCGCCGCTCTCCTCCCCTCCCGAAACCGACGGTGTGTGGCCATAATGGCCACTCGGCCATCAATCGGCCGTAGTAACGCACTCTCGACCCTTTGCCGCACCTCCCCAACCCTATAAAGCCCGAGGCAGAGCCCCCTCGCCCTTCCCCTCACTCACCTGCTCGCGCCCCTCACCCCGCCGCTATGCGCAGAGCCCACCGACCGCCGTAGAGCCTTCCCCGGCATCAAGAACCCCTATGCCAAGATCGTGGTAACCTTCGCTTCCTCCCCATACCCTTATCTTCGAGTTTATGACTCGGTATCGCCATTTTGTCGAGCTCCGGATCTCCGGCTATGGCACCGCCGCTAGGGTGTGTCTCTCCGGTGATCTCCGACCCCGTTAAGCCCTTTTCCCAAGTTCGCAAGGTTCCGTGGAGCGCTCCGGTGGTCCCGGTTTGGTCCAGGGTGGCCTAGAGCGCCATCCCGGCGGTCCACCGCCGAGCTCCACTGCTCGCCCATGGCGCGCCTCCGCAGGAGCGCCGCTCCGCCGGCTGGCTTTTCCCCAACCGTGCTACGCTGTCGATCTGCTTACGTGCGGCTCAGATTAGAAGTTACCCCTTCGGGGTGTAACCGGTGCACCGACCCGCATGTGAACCCGGTGCGCAGCTCCTGCCCCTCCGGTCCACGCCAGTGTGGTGGACCCGACCAGTAGCATAGTGCCGCGTGGCCGCCTCGTCAGCAAAGCCGCCTGGTCAGCAGCCACGCCCGCGCAGTTTTGCGAAAAAGCCCCCAACATTTTCGAAAATTAACCTGCAGTCCATCTCTGTTTTAAAACCGTTGTTTTCTTTCGGTTTAGCCCCTGCGCTTTTGAAAAATAGGAGCCGCCGTACTAACTGCGCAGAAAAGGCGATTTTTATTTGTTTTAATTCAAAATCAAGTTCGGATTATTTTCAAAAGTGCCATTGAACCTTGTTTTCAACGTAACTTTTGATTTAAAACTCCGATTAGAGT
Source organism: Coix lacryma-jobi var. lacryma-jobi (assembly GCA_009763385.1). Taxonomy (NCBI): domain Eukaryota; kingdom Viridiplantae; phylum Streptophyta; class Magnoliopsida; order Poales; family Poaceae; genus Coix; species Coix lacryma-jobi. The sequence goes on from CM019826.1 coordinate 44,801,496, forward strand.
GATTCTTGCGCTCACGTGTTCGTAGAAATGCGTAGAATAGATTTATAACATTTTTATCTTGTTTTAGTACTGTTTGATGTACTGTTCTAATAGAAATATTATTTGTTTGCATGTAATGATTGGGAATGGATGATTGTGTGGTGTCGTTGACCCCGTTGAGAGTCTGAGCTATCCAAGATCGCCATGAAGAAGATCTTCGAAGAAGTGGAACCATCAACACAAGATTTTGGAAAGCAAGTGCAACATGAGTTCCTTTGTTACCCAGCAACCTTTTAATCACATTTTCATATGCATGTGTCTAATATGATGAACCCCTAGAGATTTTACCTAGAACTTTGTTAACCTGTATTCCTTGTTACCTTGGGTTGTGCATGTGGGTAGTTCTGCTTAGCTTACAAATACCAAATATTAAAACGATAATTAATCTTGATTAATGATTTAAGGAACAAATGTTGGTTCTGAATCTTAAAGCGGCAACCCAGGATTTACAGTACAACCATGAGGACTACATGGCTCTGGTCTTAGCTAAGTACTCTGAATGTTCTAGCTCGTCTGTAGCTTACCGAAAGGGCAAGAGGGGCATACCATGTAGTTATGGCCCGGTCCCACTAGGGTAATTACTTTGGAGGATGGGGTGTTACCTTAGTGGGGAGGTGTTCATAACTCTTGGGAGATGGAAACCTTAGCGGCTATGACTTGTTAGACCAACTTTGGAAAGGCTTCATAGTGATCCCTGCCGACTTACCTTGGTAGTGAGTTAAGAGGTTGGCCGCCTCGGGCAATGGGCAATCACGACTCGTGGGTAAAGTTGTACACACTCTGCAGAGTTAAGAATAAACTGATATATCAGTCGAGCTCTCGGTCATGAGTGGCCTGGATCCTTTATGAGACAGTTCTATGAAATAATGTGGGTGATGATAATCTTGATGATACTTAATTATACTTTCACCATGGGAGCTTAAGCATGACATAGAGACATAGGTCTAATAAATAAAATATGACTAACTAAAAATGCTTACCGCAGTTCAGCCGTGTCTAGCCTTTTGAGCCTTGCATCACTCATGTTATACTTGTTGAGTATGGTGCGCTCACCCTTGCTTTGCGTACAAATCAATGAAAATCCCGGATGGGTACCAGATGGTGGAATCAAGTGAGCAGTTGCAGAAGGTGTTCCAAGAGTTCTAGGCGAGTGTTCCCCCAGTCAACCGTCCCTGTGGAGTATGGAGTCCCAAAGAGTAGTTTCCGCTTTGCTTTGTTTTAGATGTAACTCTTGTTGTATCTATGTTTTGATATATAATAAAGCATTGTCTTTAAGAAATTCCATATTTGTTGCTATATGTGTCTTGTGGACTTCCTGGGCACACATATAGAGGACACTTGGTATTCTTCGGAAAACTGGGTGTTACAGGCATAAATGCAACAAAAATGTTTCTAAGCCCTAGGGTTTATTTTAAATATTTGAAAACTTATTATTTGACCTAGGTTAAATGCTTAAAAAATTAAATAAAGCTCAAATTTAAATTCTAAATTTGGAAAATGAAATTTAGGGTGTCACAAATCTACCCCCTTAGGATGAATCTCGTCCTCCAGATTCGGACAAAGATTCAAAGAGATTGGGATGCTCTGATCTGAGATCTTCTTCTCCTTTCCAAGTTGCTTCATCTTCTGAAAGTCGGTTCCACCAGACTTGATAAAGATAACACACTGAGACAAGAGATTGATAAGGAAGGTAGGATTGAACCCCCAACGATCTAATCCTACAAACTTAAACCTTAACTTCTAACTAGATGAAGATGTGGTCATCACTCCACAACTCATCACAATCATGACAAAGATCCAAATCAATCATGATCATAAAGTCAAACATACAACCACTTAGTTGCACATGACATACATAAGACTCAACTCAACACTCGATACTAAACGTTCTTATTCTATAAATGGCATTCTCCTATTGGACAACAAAGGTGACTACTTCATTCTAGGCCAGGGTAAAACAAGATCCAAAAATTTTGAGTATCAAGAATTTGCAATAGAATAGAGATAAGAAATTAAGCATATTTTTCAATAAATTACAAGGTAAAGAGATAGTGAAGTAAAACTTTTGAAACATCCATTTCTATCTAGGCTTGCGCCCTACAGTCAACATTGCTTTGATACCAATTTGTAACACTCGGTTTTCCGAAGAATACCAAGTGCCCACTATATGTGTGCCCAGGAAGTCCACAAGACACATATAGCAACAATTATGGAATTTCTCAAAGACAATGCTTTATTATATATCAAAACATAGATACAACAAGGCTTACACTTAAAACAAAGCAGAGCGAAAACTAATCTTCGGGACTCCAAACTCCACAGGGACGGTTGACTGGGGGAACACTCGCCTAGAACTCTTGGAACACCTTCTGTAACTCCTCACTTGATTCCATCATCTGATACCCATCCGGGATTTTCATTGATTGTACGCAAAGCAAGGGTGAGCGCACCATACTCAACAAGTATAACATGAGGGATGCAAGGCTCAAAAGGCTAGACTCGGCTGAACTGCGATAAGCACTTTTAGTTGAGCATATTTTATTTATTAGACCTATGTCTCTAGGTAATGCTTAAGCTCCCATAGTGAAACTATAATTAAGTTTCATCAAGATTATCATTACCCACATTATTCACAGAACTGTCTCAAAAAGGATCCCGGCCGCTCATGACCGAGAGCACGGCTGATATATCAGTTTATTCTTAACTCTGCAGAGTGTGTACAACTTTACCCACGGGTCGTGATTGCCCATTGTGAGGGCCCCCCTTCTAGAGGGTCCACTGTGCATCGTATCAGTCCCTGGATCAGTTGCTGATACGCACAGATCAACAAGATTGATATAAAAAATCCATACTTTCATTGCTAACGGAGAAAACACGTTACAAAGTTCATATTACAAGACGGGCTACGGGCTACGGGCTACGGGCTACGGGCCTCTTAGCAAACATTAGAGTCTAACACACCGATCTTATAACGTCGTGGCTCCATTCCGACAGGCAGCTTGGAGGGTAGACGTAAACCTTATCCTATGTGCGTTCCTATGTTGTCGTCCTTGCGTAGCTCCTTCTTGCGGTCGTTCAACTTCGTCTTCGGGTATCCTCCTATGGTTCCATCCTTGCGAGTGCATCGACAACATCATCCTTGCGAGTGCTCCTGTGGCTTCACTGCTAATAACATAGTAGCGAAGGGGATTGAGTACATACGTACTCAGCAAGTCCCAATTTGGGGTGCAGGCTAGGGAAAAGATAAGGTTATATGTGGAGGTGGTAATGGTGGAGGGTGAAAGGAGTATAGATTATAAATAAATTAAGGGTTGGGCCCTAGGAGAGAGTCTACCTTCTCGCTAGTTCCCGGAGATTAAGTTATTATAGCAACATACCAGATTATTACAAGTTCCATTTTGAAAACATCTAAACATTGGTGTCCGCATTCTAGGAGGTTGCCCATAACCAAGGACGTGGCTATTCGAATAGGATTGAAGTTATACTACTGCAGCAGTTGTCCAATTTTCCCCACACGATGGAAACAACCCCGGCCGAGGTTGTCCCCAATCCGCACTCGTACCCGAGAGGACGCATCCATAGGTTCCATATAACCCTTACCACGGCTTACACAGGGGCCAGAAACAGACCACACATGGTCCAACTGGCCAAAATAATATCATAAGAGAGGGGGCTCGCACACGACCCAAACAGGAATTTAACGTGGAAGACCACTTAGCAACCACGCCGACCGGGCCACGAGAGATCACTTAGCAGTCGTGTCTTCTCTTGTTAAACCGTTGTCACCCGACCTCCAGGCAGGTATTATACTTCTCCTATCGAGGTGTGAGCTTGGACCTACCCATATAGGTGTGTGGCTGGACGCGTTTCTGTCCAGACGCGCGAGGCCAATGAATCAGTCCTAAATGACCAAAACAAGTGTCTCCAAACAGGGACCCTCACTAGGCGAACCTGTCCAAGAGGTAGTTCCACACCACGTGAAGTACCTCCCACTTGCTCAGTCGGAAAAACACTTTTGTTATCCAGTTCAATTAGCATCATGGTTCATATAGTCACATTGTCATGTTCACATTAAATCACATTTACCACAATATCATTAATAATATAAATTGAGCATATTAAATATATTGAATGGACAGAAGGTGGGAGTGGTTTATATGGTGGAGGTGGTGGATAAGGGGTGGTTTAGGAGTGACAAGTTGGGTGGATGGGATAGGATAGGCTTTATGGTGGTGGTGGTGGCTAAATATGGTATTTGTTAGAAATGAGGTGGTTTGGAGTGGTAGCATTTGGAGGGAAGGGATAGGTTATGTGGCAAGGTATGGTAGGGGTAGTATGAGTGTAGTGTATGATTCGGCTGGAGTGGTAGGTAGAGAATAGAGATAAGAATATTTGGTGGAAGGTGGGAATGGGAATTAGGACTTGCCTGCACTCGCAGTCGATGCATCCTTGTCTTGCGGTCTTCTTGTTCCTTCGGTCTTCGATTGTTCTTCATCCTTCGGGTTCCATCGGGGCGCGACCTTCTTACGTCTTTTACCTTACGCGATCTAGCATCGTCAAACAAGAAAAACACAACAAGCAAAACAAGCAAGAGGGTTGATTATATTTAGGTTGGTGGATTTCTTTTAGTTATATCATTATTATGTCAAATTAAGATCAACGGCGCATGCGCATATGTATGCACCTAGGATTAAGATGGAGGAGGGATAGGAGATTAAGGTAAATGACATATACACACATGCATATGTATATGCCTCAGGGGTTAGCAAGAGAGGGTTCGACGTATGAAGACATATCGCTTACTAATATATATATATATATATATAAGGATATACGAATAAGCATATGTCCACATACGTGTGCAAGGTTATAACTACGTGTGCGTGTATTTGAGTACCCATGTACGTGACAGGTGTTCACGGACACGCAAATATACGAGGTTAAGAGCGTGCTCAGGTTTATTATTTAGACTATACCTATTACTCTATTAATATTTCTATTATTATTATTACTAACTATTATTATCATTATTATTATTATTATGTGAGAGAGTGTATGTATATTCGAGTATTTGTGTACATGTCATAGTGTACACGCATATTCGAATATACGGTGCTTAGGTGGTGCAACTACAGGTTAGCAAAACTATTAAAAGAAACAGAGCAACAAACATAACTAGAATTTATATGAGCACCAAAAATTAGAGAAAGGATATGAATGTGTAGAGATGGATTTAGGAAGATTTTTGGTGGAGAGGTTATGGGGTTTGGAGTTGGAATGGAGATATGAATTTTCTAGGTTTGTATGCGAAAAGCGAATGAGATAGAACTTGAAAAAAATATTTCTAGAATTTGGTAGATGGCAAGGGAGTTGGAATAGTTTGGGTAGGCTCTAGGGTGGCTCTAGTCTATTTAGAAATTTTCTGGGATGTTTCTAGAAAGGAAAATGGCTTACTTTAATCTCCTGTGTACGTTTCCATGTACGCGTAGCATTTTTGCTTTGGCTGACGCGTGCACCAGTCAACTAGCAGGCCGGCTGCCATCGTTCGCGTGCTCCCTTGAGCTGATGGACTGGGCGCTCCTTACCCTGGTCCATGCGAACCGGGTCCATAGAGGAGGAGGGAAAATTAAAGAAGTGGGTGCTGCTGCTGTGCTGCCGTGTGGGTCCCGATGGAGGGAGGTGGCGTACTCCGGTTGGATGGAGCGACGTGGCCACGCTCGGTAAATGGGTGCCGACGGACGTCTTCGTCCATTCAGTAGCAGAAGGCAAAGACAGACAGGGAGAAAGAGAGAAAACGGAAGGGAGAGGGAAAGACAAAGAACAAGAGAGAGAGGGCGGAGAGAAACGGAGCAAAGAGGCACAGGGCGGCGGTGCTGGCACAGTAGCGTCTCCATTCGGATTCGGCGGCAGAGCAGCGGCGGCCTTGGCATCCGGCGTGCGGAGGCAAGCGCGGCGGTGCTCGACCTCAGTTGGAGTGGAAGAGCAGGGCAGCAGACGGCGGCGGTCGGAGCTTCGGCAAGGGCGGCTTCGGCAGCAGCGGCTCCGGCGTGCGCGGCAGTGGGCCGGGCGAGCGGAGCGGCAGCGTTGCGTTGGTCAGCACGCAGGCGGGCCGCGGTGTCCTTGATGCTGACCGGCGTTCGGCTCCGACGCGAGTCGGCCGGGCAGTTGGACGGTGACGACGTCTTTCCGACGGCGCATAGCGTCGGCGCTGCGGCGGTCCTGTGCGGCAGTGGCTCCAGCGACAGCATAGTTGTGACCGGGCCCGGGTTCCGGCCTTGAAGCTCATGGCGCTCTGCTCGGCTCAGGACGGTGGACAGGGCGAGCAACTGAGGGCGTTCGGTGACGCGGCCATGCTGGGCGGGTCATGGCGGCGGCTGCGGCTGCGGAGGCCATTCTGTCCGAGCGGCAGCAACGAACGCGCCTCCGGCAGCTAGCGGGTTCGGTCGTGATGGCTCGCGGCGTGGTCCGGCCGTAGCTCTAGCGATGATGGCCGGGCTACGGCGTCTCATGGCGAGAGCACCAGGCCACCCTGTTGCAGCTCCAGCGGCGGCAACTTCATCGCGAAGCGCTCGGCAACGACCTTAGCATCCTCGGCCTCGTGTGCTTGGGCTCGTCTTCCCTGATGCCTGGCCGTGGCACCCTCACTGGCCTTTTATAGGAGAGGTGAGGCGGTGCAGCACAGGCCGATATTTTCCGGTATCGACGTGCAGCAGCGGTGTCCGTACATACGCGGGGAAAACGACGAGGAAGAAAGGCGGTTGGTGGATATTTTTGGGCAGCTGTGGGTTAGTGTGTTTCAGCTGGGAAGCATACTACGAGCTGGGCTGAGCCTGTTCGGAGAGGAGGGGAGAGACACACGTGATTGACTTAGTGAGGATTTTCTATTTTCCATACATCCCAGACTTACATAGTACTAATTTTATTTGAACCAAGAATGCGATGGAAAGTTCAAAAAATATTTCTAGTGGCACAAATAAATTCTAGAACACACAATCAGTCAAATATTCAAACAATCATACAATCACACATTTCAAGCACCAAGCAAACAAATTAAAAGCGAAGTGATTTCCTAGTTTTAGAACAAATATCTCTAGCACTATTACTAATTCTAAAAATGCATACGGTGAATTTTGATGCAAGCGTTTTGGAAATTATTTTTTTAAAAAAAATAGTTTTGCAGAAAATTAACTAGTCAAGTTTTAATTTGTTGTAAATTTTCAAAAGTTCAAATTTTTAGTGAATTTTAAATGATGCAAAACACAGGGTGTTACACCCATTGCCCGAGGTGATCAGCCTCTTGACTCACTGCGAAGGTAAGTCGGCAGGGATCACTACGAAGCCTTCCCAAAGTTAGTCCAACAAGTCGTAGCCGCTAAGGTTTCCGTCTCCCAAGAGTTATGAACACCTCCCCACTAAGGTAACACCCCATCCTCCAAAGCAATTACCCTAGTGGGACCGGGCCATAACTACATGGTACGCCCCTCTTGCCCTTTCGGTAAGCTACAGACGAGCTAGAACAATCAGAGTACTTAGCTAAGACCAGAGCCATGTAGTCCTCGTGGTTGTACTGTAAATCCTGGGTTGCCGCTTTAAGATTCAGAACCAACATTTGTTCCATAAGTCATTAATCAAGATTATCATTTTAATAGTTGGTAGTTGCAGGCTAAGCAGAACTACCTATATGCACAACCCAAGGTAACAAGGAATACAGGATAACAAGTTCTAGGTAAATCTTTAGGGGTTCATCATATTAGACACATGCATATGAAAAGGTGATTAAAAGTTGCTGGGTAACAAAGGAACTCATGTTACACTTGCCTTCCAAAAACTCATGTTGATGGTTCCACTTCTTCGAAGTTCTTCTTCCCGATGACCTTAGATAGCTCAAACTCTAAACGGGTTCAGAGGCACCACACAAGCGTCCATTCCCAATCAATACATGCAAACAAATAATATTTCTATTAGAACAATACACCAAACAGTACTAAATCAAGGTAAAAAGCTTATAAAACTATTTTATGCGTTTCTACGAACACGTGAGCGCAAGAATCACTTTAATCGGAGTTTTAAATCAAAAGTTACGTTGAAAACAAGGTTCAATGGCACTTTTGTAATAAAACCGAACTCATTTTCGAATTAAATCAGTTCAAAATCGTAATTTTTGCGCAATTAGGATGGCAGCTCCTATTTTCGGAAAACACAGGGTTTAAACCGAAAGAAAACGACGCTTTTTAAAACAGGGATGGACTGCGGGTTGATTTTGGTAAAGGCCGAGGGCTTTTCTGCAAAAGAGTGCTGGCGCGGCTGCTGACTAGGGCGCTGGCTGACGTGGCGACCACGTGGCGCTGCGGGATTGGTCAGGTTCATCATGTTGGCATGGACCGTGCAAGCGCCGAGTGGTGGACCGAGTCCACGACTGCTCGGTGGATCGGTTATGCAGCGAACGGGTAAGCTCTAATTTGGGCCATCTACGGTTGATCAAACGGCTTAGAGCAGGCTAGGCGGAACTGGCCGGCGTAGCGGCGCTCGCCACGGCGGACCGCCATGGGAGCTGGCCGGAGCACGGCGGCGGATCGCCGGATCGACGCTCCCGGCTACCCCAGACTATACCGAGACTACAAGGATGGTCAGCGGGGTCAGGCGAACTCGAGGGAGGGGTTTTCGGGAGATGGGGATCGCCGGAGTAGCACCTACATGCGGTGGCGCCATGGACGGCAGCTCGGAGCTCGGCGAAAGAGCCATTTCAGGGCACTAAACTCAAAGGTAGAGGCATGGGGAGGGAGAGGAGCTTACCGCGAGCACCACAAAGGGGTCCTCGGCGACGGATGCAAGCCCGAAAAGGCGAGTTGCAGCGGCGGGTTGCGAGTTAGGGTTTCGAGGAAGGAAGTGGCTCGGCAGGGAGGTGTGGTCGTTTTATAGGCCGGGAAAGGGAGGAGGAGGGTCATGGGGACTCGTTCGGGCATTAACGTGGCGTCGGTTACGGCCTTGAAGGCCTCCACACATCGGCCATTGATGGTGGGGGAGGGGGGTTACGGTCGCGGGAGCGGCGGCCCGAGGAAGACGACGGGGCAGAGGGGACGCTGACGGCTAGGGTCCACGGAGCAGAGAGAGAAGGAAAGGCACGGGCGCGGGCTACTGCGGCTGGCCAGTGGTTCCAGCGACGCAGTGAGACAGAGGGAGGGCACGTGCGGGTGAGCGGCATGCCAGGTTTGGGCTGGGGTTTTGCGCACGGGAAAGAGGAGTGGGGGACGAGCGGGCGCCGCGCTGGGCCGGGACGTGGGCTGCGGCTTGCGCGCGAGAGGAGGAAGGAAGACGGGCCGCTGGCGCCGGGATGAGCCAAGCCCAACACGGAGAGAGGGGTGGGGGAGATGGGAAACGCGGGCTGGCCAGCTGGGCCCCGTCCGCGCATTGGGCCTGAAGGAAAGGAGGAGGGAGGGAGATAGGGATTGGGCTGGCTTTTGCTGTTGGGCTAGATAGGAGAAAGGGAGAAAGGGAAAAGAAAAGGTTTTTTTTCTTTTCCAACACTTTTCAAACTTGTTCAAATTCAAACTAGGTTTGAATTCAAACCACCCAACACTATTCCTACACTCAAACAAAATTATATGCACCGGCATGAATGCAACAAAAATATTTCTAAGCCCTAGGGTTTATTTTAAATATTTGAAAACTTATTATTTGACCTAGGTTAAATGCTTAAAAAAATTAAATAAAGCTCAAATTTAAATTCTAAATTTGGAAAATGAAATTTAGGATGTCACAGTGGTGTGCAGCTATCTCCTCACTGAGAATATGGTCCAGGTGATCGTAGCTGCGCGACAAACACCCATTGGTAGCAATGAGTGCAGCCATAGCACTCCCAGCTGGTCCCGCACAATGCTCTCGCTCCAAGGAAATAGCCTCCAGTATAGTGGCACATGGCTGACGCCACACTGACTGGTAAGGGTCCGCCGTAGGGAAGATGCTAGCAGTGGCCTACGCAACCACCTCCGGGTGGTCCTCCATAATGTCCCGAAGAACAGTATAGGGAACCTTGTTAGCTCCATCCCACGGGGTCCTACCCTGCAGTGCGAACACCCGGCGGCACCATACATGATCCTGAGCGTCGCGGCTGGGCACGTCCACCTCAACTTTGTACATGTAGTGGTCCTCTAAAAACTGCACACGGTGCCAGTCGTACTGCGGCTCCTGGCCCTCCTGGTATCCCACCAAATGCAGCACTCTCCACAAAATGGTAGGCATGCCGAACTCATCCAGAAAGTCCTCCGATCCCTCAGCAGTCCAGGGTCCCAGCATATAGTTAGGCCTCTTGCCTCCGGTCGACTTACGGGCGGTGCGCTTGGTACGGGCCATCTGAAAGAAGTTTATCTACATAGTTTTAATTAGTTGAGAACAACTTTTATTAGAAAACGGGACGGATATCATAAGGAAGGAAGTAAGATTAATACAAGATTGTATGATCATGATGCATGTGCGTAACATACGTCATCACTGTCTAACAATCTAACGGCTAGACGGTGGCATACAACGTTCTCTCGTAGCGTTAACTAAACGTACTATACATTCGCAAGTTAGCGTACCTACAGAAAATCATTTCAGCCCTGCCCACAGTATGAATATTATGCATTGCTGAATTTAAATCTAATACTAACTTAGGTGCACACCCGGTATACACGTAAGTAGTATATGCACCCATCGAATAGAATACTCCCACAATTAAATACTTTCACATATACCCGTGTGTAACGGTATACATTCCGGTACCAGTCTATCACTCCCCTAGATTGGCGGTTGTCCAACCATGCTCTCACAACTCGCTCATTACCTTGGCGTAGAGGCAAATTGATCCATATATTACTATCCCGAAGAATAGCACTCATACAATTTCACTCTTGCCGTATGGACGACAGTAAACAACAAAATTTAAGCATGATACACGACCTCCCAAGTTAGTACTTAAATAGCCACCTAAGATCCTATTGGGCATAAGGACTTGATCACTGGCATACCTTAGTTTTTATTTTCAAGGTTTCCAAATTCTACTATAACTATAAGTTGGAAAATACGACTTGATTCTTGTGAAAATACTGTTTTCAAATACACTTATGAACAGTAACACTGAACTATGCTCTGATGCCAGCTGTAACAGAACCGACCAATTTGCACCAGATTAAGCACCGAGACCTCCGCTTATCGCAAAGATCATCAAGTACTTAAGCTCGTACAAACCCGGTAGTTCAGAAATCTCAAAGGATTTCAAATCATTTCAATATTCAGCCAAAATCGTACTAGTTCAGCGAACATGCCCACAAGTTACATCACAGTTACACATAGTTCAAATACATCGGAGTACGAAATAATATTACAAACCATAGTTTGAACAGTAGCAGAAGCAACATAGTTTTAATCATAAGTTCGAAATGTTCTTAATACAGTGCCATCAGTCTGATCAGGTCCACAAAAGCATCAGATAAGATAAGTGGTGACCATGCCCCTGGTCTAGTCATCTCCCGTAATCGGGTACAGGCAGTTCTCACAGTAGCCAAAGAAGCACTGGCCATCTGCAACAACAAGGGAATAAAGCCTTGAGTACGAGAAGGTACTCAGCTAGACTTACCCGTCATAAACCAGAAATAATGAGACACCAAGGATCATGTAGGCTATATGTGGGGTTGGCTGCACATACCCTTTTTGCATGAAAGCTTTTTGTATGTAAAACTCAATTAGGGTGATAGCAGTCACTTTTAATAATGAATTCTACCTTACTAGGTTTGCTCCTGATCTAAAACAAGCACTTGACTAATTATTCAAGCAAGAGTGACTATTTCATCAATAGCCTTTCAGATTCCATACGATAACCATATTTAGTTCCATAAGTTCTACGGGCGATGATCTACAGTCAATTACTCACTATCTAGGAGCGATGGCGATTATAATCGATTCCTACCCAGCTGGGGATAAAATGTCGCACACTCGCCCGATCACACCTTGCCAGGTAGCCGTCGGCTGCCACTCAGGAAATTCGAGAACACGATTCACGGGACGACCATGGGCCCTTCTACACCGGGGGTTATCTCAGTGCCAGGTCGCTCAAGCTATATCTGCCCACGGTCATGCCAGGTCATCAGGCCCCGCCTGCCCTCGGACCATGCCAGGTTGCTCAGAATAGTTGCTCATGGTACAACTGAGGCCCTAGTGTTAGGCGTCAACATCTCCATCACCGGCTCAAATAACCTTACTCGGCTTCACGGGAGGTACCCGCACCTGCTCCGTTAAGTGATTGACGCGTTCAATTTGACTGAAGGGACATTCCCGAACGGGTCCTATGCGACACAGACGGAAGACTACTAGCACACAAAACCCATGTCCTGCTTCTCCTACATCCCGCCCGATCTCAGATTAATTATCACATGGTTATCTCCATGATAGCACCAGGCTAGTCATGATCAGTATCCACCTATATGCGGGAGACAGGAAATCACCCGACTTTTACCGATCTAAGCAGGGCTAAGCATATAAATCGAGCCTAGACCTAACAGGGATATCAAGATAATAATTGCGGTGGACAAGGTATAGTAATAATGCATCAACGGTAGCAATCAATTCCTATAACCTAATGCAACAGTCATTATCAGGTTAATTTGTGAATCAATTGCAAACCATAGGAGTTAGAATGCTCCGGGGCTTGCCTTTCTCGAAGTCAGACGGACGGTGATCGCGGCACTCGGGCAGTTCCTCGGCGTCGGTGCCTCCGGTCTCTTCGAGCATAATCTCCTCCTGGCTGGGCTCTTCCGGCTGCGGTGGGTTCTGGGTCTCTTCTGCCGATCCTGTATGATGCATAATATATATGAATAGGATGAATGCACATAGAATGCATACGAAACGCAACAGAGCTAACAACTCTTCAGGAGATAAACACATGTCATCTACTTCATTTTCTTCAACAAGGTAGTCAACATCATCTTAATGATTATAAAATACCTTAGCATCTAACAACCATTTAACTTTCCTAATTAACCAATTAAGACACATAATTACCACAACATTACCTACCTATTTAAACATGCTTATAACAGCAACCTACCATAAACAGTTTCATAAAAATCTACAAAAATTACTTAGGGTTAACAACATGCAAAACAACTCACTGTTCAATTTTTAAGTCATTTGGAGTTAAGCACTATCCTCTATGAAAAAGACAAATATTATAATGAAAAGGTGCTTTGAACTACACATCGTAACAGAAAGTGTCAAACAACAGATTTCATATTTATCTTCTGAACTTCTTAGCACAAGAGCAGTCTACAAAAGTTATCAGGTTCATATTCATTATATTTTAATTACTACGATTTATACAAGAAGACAACATTTAACCATTTTAAATGCTACTGCCAAAATATTACACAGAGCAACTCCATATTACATTTTTTCTAGAAACTACTCATCTACACAGACCTAACAAAATTGGAATCACATTTTTCCGAGCTACACAGAATTAGTTATGCATTTTCTAAGTTAACAACACAATCCTAAATCAATTTAAACTGCACCTAAAAGTATCACCAAAAATGCATTTAACATTTTTTACAGGTAGCTCTATTCATTCTTAACACACCAAAATTTGTTTTACAGCATTTGGACTTAAAATGAGCCTTGCATGAATTTTTGAAGCCTTTACACAAATTCTGCAAAAACTGATTTAAAAGAAAACCCGACCAAAACTGCTACGGGTACCCTACTTCATACACCAGCAGACACAGGGCAAAACGCTAAATGCACCCGGCTAACCCAAGCGCCAGCGTACCCGGACTTTTCTCCTTCTCTCTTCTACTCACTGCCAGTGGGGTCCACTGGTCAGGTGGCTGTAACGTAACGGCTCTAATCCCATGGCCCACTGATCACCGTCAACCACCGACAGTCGATCCGTACAGCCAAGAGATTAGGACCGGTTCCGCTACTGGGCTACATCAGTGCCCGATGTCCGCAGGATCATCTCACAATTCAGTTACAATCTCTTTAACATTTTGACAAATAACATCGGAGTAAATAGCGGAAGACTTAGATAACAATAATTTTACAAACCAGGGTTCAACATAAAATTAAAGTGAAGTTATTACAGACCATAGTTCAAATAGATAGAGTTGGCAGAGTAGCATATGACAACAACTTAAAGATACATCACCCAGCCCGAGGGTGAATAATCACTCATCGGCCTCATCGGCCTCCTCCTGAACAACAGTCACACAGCAGGGTCCAAGGCATACTGAGGGAATCTGCCATACCTGCAACATGGGTAAAAGAACCCTGAGTACAAAGGTACTCAACAAGACTTACCCGACTAAAGAAAAAGGGAGAAGACTCAGGTATGAGAGGCTTAGGGTAGTCAAGGTAAGGCTTTAAGCAAGTTCAAGTATTTTGCAGAAAAGCATTTTTGTAAACCTTATTTTATTTTTGAAAGATTCAGTATTTCTCAATTCTTCATCATTCATGATTCATTTTACATTTCAAAACATTCCTAGTTGAGAACCACTCCCTGTTGACAGTCAGTGACTAAGTCTCCATAACCGAGGAGCAGCGTTAATCCGGATAAATAATACTCAGCTGAGGGTCCCTATCCACACTGCATATGTAGCACCAAAGCTTGCATATGCCAACTCGTCTACCACGATTCCTCCAAGATTGGGCCCGGTCCTACGCCACCCGGAAGTACAGTACACCACTCCAATCCGGGACTTTAACCCACGTGGGTACATGCTACTTCCGCCATCTCTCCACTCCCAGTGCGCGGTTGTCGGTCCAATAAAGGATTCCTCGGAGCCGAAGCTTTCCGTAGTATGTGAATAGTTGCAAGTCTTAGTCAATCAGGCCCCCATACAGGATGGTCCCTAAATTTTTCCAGCCAGCGACAAGCACCTCGGGACTCTAACCCAAGAGTACAGGTCCTGTCAGTTTTTCAACCCTGTCCCGGTCGGTGTCAACTGTTGAGTCCCGGACTACAACATGACGGCACCGTACGCAAGGACAACCTCTCCTTCCCATTGACTAAGTACGGATCAGATACTTAGCCAATAGTGGGAGTAAACCAGAAATTCCCATAAAGGTTTCTTTCAGTGATCACACTTTTGAAATTGGCATTTTTATTGCAAAGTCTAATTCAATAAGCATTGCTAAGCATTTTTCAAATACTTTTGAAAAGCAGGTATCGGGTGTATCAGTGGTCAAGGTGGATAGTGCATCAATTAGGATAGCACACAACTCCTATAAACCTAATGCAGTAATTTAACTCAAGGCATTTAAGGAAATCATTTTATAAAATTCAAGGGAAGGGTTAAATGCACCGGGGCTTGCCTTGGATGGCAAAAAGAGCAGACTCGGGGTTGGTGGTGTAGGTGTCGGAGCTCGGGTTTGCCTCGGGGACAGATCCTTCGGTGGCTACCTCGACTTCAGGGCCTTCTTCGTCAACTATACGGATGCAATGATGAATGCTCATGAGAATGATGATATGGGCTTAAGGTGCAAGACAATACCACAGATTCAAGATTACTCTTAGGCAAGGCTTAATCGAAATCTAGGTTGAGCATAAAAGGTAACCATTTCTTCCTTAAGCAAAATTGATTAAACTAGACTTTATTATACTTATCCTAAACATCAATCAAACATAGCATCACAAACATCATAGACCAAGGGTAGGGGTCTATGAACAGCAATCAATCCAAAGATCACATCATCAGACATTTACTACCAACCCTAATCCATCTTTTCTATTTTCTTAATTTATTTAAAAGGTCATTTTATGAAGTTGCTCCAAAAATTACCAAATTAATCACATAAGTTCATTATGGTGTAAATAGATGGCAAAACAAATTTCATGATTTTTGGAGGTCATTAAGGTGCTCAATTAAATCTAGACATTAATTAGCAAAAGGCACTATTTAACAATTAAAATAAAAGCTCAAAAATCAACTTGTTCCAAAAGACTTCAAAATTTTACCAGAGACTAAACATGGCATAAGAAGCTCACAAAAATTTGTCTCATGATTTTTGGAGTTATAAATCACTCTCCAAAAATACCAAAACCTTCATTTTTCAATTAAAAGGGGAATTTTACATTTTCAAATTTTTGCACAAAACTCAAGTTTCATATTTTTATAAAATACTTCAGAGCATAAAGAGTCTACCATAAAAATTTCAGAATTTTTGGATGCACACGGAAAATCATACAAAAAAAAGAGAAAACAGAACACTATTCACAACTCCCAAAAAGGAAAAGGCACTGTGCTCTTTCTTCGCAAGGCTCGGGCGAACGGGAGGCTCGGTCGATACGGAAGCGATAGCTTCGTCCGAGGCCTGGCCCGGAGGCTCGGGCGAGACGGAGAAGTGAGCCTCCGTCCGAGGCCTGACTCGGGCGAAGCGGAGAGCATGCGTCGCCGAGGCTTGGGCTCGGGCGAAGCGGAGTGGAAACAGAGGCCGGGGCTCGGATGCTTACCACGTGTCGGAGGCAGGGCTCGAGGGTGAGGCTCGACTCGTTCTCGAGGGTGAGGCTCGACTTGTTCTCGAGGGTGAGGCTCGACTTGTGCTCGAGGGTGAGGCTCGACACGCTCGAGGGAGAAGACGACAGCGGCGGCGCTCCGGCGATCCGGCGGTCCTGCGCAACACACGAGACCGCAAGGGCCGGTTTAGAGTCGCACGGAACCAAGGAACATGACACGGGGGTCGGTGAGGGATGATCATGGCCGGATGCGGCGAATTTCACGAACCCGAGCTCGCCGGGTTTCTGCCGGGAATGGGAACGGCGAGCTTACGCCGGGCAAACGGAGACGGGAAAGGTGAAATTGAAGGGTGGAAAAGCTTCACGAGCTCAAGGCGGAGCTTTCAGGCTAGGTGGTGGAGCGGCGGAGTGTCTGGAGAGGTCCGGCCACGGTGGCGGAGGTGAGGGAGAGAGGTCGGGCTCCGGCGGGGCTTTTATAGGCACGGCCAGGGCCGGTAGAGACTTCGGGGTTGCGCGGGTAAGGTTTGCGGGGGCGTGCGCACTCGATTGCGCTCTGGCGGTCGAGCTGGCGTGCAGCCGGGGCTCGGGCGCAAGCTCGGCCGGCGATGGCCACGCGGCGGCGGTGGCTGGGCACTGTAGGGGCCGAGAGCAAGGGTCAGCGCTCGCGTGCGGGCGCGGAGGGAACCGGGAGACAGCGGCGGCAGGATAAGGGCGCGTGGGGAGCAGCCGCCTGCGTTGCAGCCGCAGCGCTGGCGCCATGGCCGGGCCCCCCCTTCCCTCTGGCTCTACGGGAAGAAGAACAGTGCTAGGGTCTAGGGTTTGACTTTTGGCCAGTTTCTGAATTTTGCAAAAATCTCCCAAAATTTGAACTGTGCGACAGAAACTCAAAATACCAAAGTTGTTCAGAAAAAAGAGATCTACAACTTTGTCAATATGAACATTTTCCAAATCCTAAATAGTTTTTGAACCATATTTGAAAACAGAAAAGGGGGCACTTTTGGGATTTGAATAAAATCAAAATTACTTTTGATTTTACACTGAAAGTTGGAAATCTGCAAATACCAAAGTTGTTCCTCTAGGTCAGATTCACAACTTTGCTTTTTGAACCAACTCAAAATTTTGAATTTTGAAAAAACTATCAAAAAGGGAATAAATCCAGGATTTGGGATTTTAGGGTTTTGCAAAAGGAAAATCAAATCAAATCTGATTTTTGAACTTTGATCAAAGCAACAAACATCAGGGCACTAAATTTGAACAAGAATTACAAAGAACTAGGCACAGAGGTGAAATTACCATTTTGCCCCTATAGGAAGAAGTGGGCTTAAGAAGGGTTTTTGCAATAGAGGGACATCACATAAAATGATACACTAAGCAAATGCATACACATGAAATCATGATCAAGATGATTAATGATGCTAATGATGATATGTCAAGTTAATTACATGCTTAAACACCAGAGGTGTTACAGCCCTCCCCCCTTAAAGAAATCTCGCCCCGAGATTCTGCGTCTAAAGAAAGGACAAAGAAGGGATAAAGGTAAAACTTTACATAGACAGGGATTCGAGAAAGTCGGGATAGTTTTTTGCCAAGAAGTCTTCAGATTCCCAAGTAGCTTCTTCTTCAGAGTGCTGGTTCCACTGGATTTTGTACCACCTTGTGGTAGTTCTTCGAGTAACTCGATCTTTGTGATCCAACACGCGAACTGGATATTCCGAGTAGGATAGATCAGGCTCTAGCTCGACACCTTCAACTTCCACGACATGTTCTGGTACTCGGAGGCACTTCTTGAGTTGGGAGATATGGAAAACATTGTGGACAGCAGAGAGATGATCGGGCAACTTCAGCTTGTAAGCTACCTTGCCACAACATTCCAAAATCTCAAACGGACCAATGTAGCGGGGTGCTAACTTTCCTTTGACTCCAAAACGAGTGACTCCTTTGGTTGGTGAGACCTTGAGATATACGTAATCTCCAACTTGAAACTTCAGAGGTCGACGTCTCTTGTCAGCATAACTCTTTTGTCGGGATTGGGCAATCTTCATGTTCTCTTGTATCTGCTTGACTTTCTCTTCCATATCTTTGACCAGGTCCACTCCAAAGAATTCTCTTTCTCCGGGCTCAGACCAACTGAGGGGTGTATGACAACGACGACCGTACAGTGCTTCAAAGGGTGCCATTTTGATGCTTTCTTGATAACTGTTATTATATGAGAACTCTGCCAAGGGCAAACACTGATCCCAAGTATCTGCGAAGGTAAGCACACAGGCTCTCAACATATCTTCTAACACTTGGTTGACTCTCTCAGTTTGTCCATCAGTCTGCGGATGATAAGCTGTACTATACAAGAGCTTGGTTCCAAGTGAGGTATGGAACGCTTTCCAGAACTTAGCGACAAACTGAGTACCACGATCTGAGATGATGGTCTTGGGGATTCCATGAAGCTTTACTATGTTGTTCTTGTACAAGGCGGCATACGTGGGGACGGCGTAGCTGGTCTTGACTGGCAGAAAGTGAGCTTGTTTGGTGAGTCGGTCCACGATTACCCAAATGGAATCAAAGCCTTTCCGGGTCTTGGGTAGCCCATTAATAAAATCCATGCTGATATCTTCCCACTTCCAGGCAGGTACAGATAAAGGCTGCAATTCTCCTCCAGGCTTCTTGTGCACGGCTTTGACTTTCTGACAAGTATCACAGCGGGCGACATAGCGAGCGATTTCAATCTTCATCTTTGTCCACCAGAATCTCTGCCTTAGATCCTGGTACATCTTGTTGCTGCCGGGGTGGATGGAAAACCTAGACAGGTGTGCCTCATCAAGGATCAACTGTCTCAACTCAGGCACCTTGGGAACTACTAGACGGTTCTTGAACCAAACAACTCCTTCATCATCGATCCTGAAACAATCAGCCTTACCGGTCTGGACCTTTTCGATGATGTGCTTGATTCCAGGGTTATCTTTCTGTGCAGCGATGACTTGTTCCTTGACCGATGTTTCTATCCTGACATTGTTCAGGCTTCCTTGCGGAACTATCTCAATACCCATCCTTTCAAGAGCATGGCACAAGGAAAGATCATAGGGCTTCGTCGTCAGACAGTTGCAGTATGACTTGCGACTGAGGGCATCGGCAACTACATTTGCCTTACCAGGATGGTAATGTACTTCGAGATCATAATCCTTGATTAACTCAAGCCATCTTCGCTGCCTCATGTTCAACTCTTCTTGAGTGAAGATATACTTCAGGCTCTTATGATCGGTGTACACCTTGCAGGTACTGCCCAACAGATAATGACGCCATATCTTCAAAGCATGAACCACTGCTGCTAACTCAAGATCATGAGTTGGATAATTCTCCTCATGTCGCCTAAGCTGCCGTGAGGCATAAGCGATCACTCGACCTTCTTGCATCAAAACACAACCCAAGCCAATACCAGATGCATCACAGTATACATCAAAGGGTTTCTCGATATCTGGTTGAGCTAGGACTGGTGATGTAGTTAACAGTTTCTTCAAGGCTTGAAAAGCTTGCTCACAGGCTGTTGACCAAACAAAATCCACGGAATTCTTCAACAACTCTGTGATAGGCTTGGCAACTCTGGAAAAGTCCGGAATGAAACGACGATAGTATCCAGCCATTCCCATGAAGCTGCGAACTTCGCGGACAGTGGTAGGTGGCTTCCAATCCAAGATGTCTGCCACTTTTTCAGGGTCAACTGACACTCCTTCAGCGGACAGGACATGACCAAGGAATTGAATTCGATCTAGCCAGAATTCGCATTTACTGAACTTGGCATACAGCTGGTGATCTCTGAGACGAGAGAGAACGATTCGAAGATGCTTGGCATGATCTTCAGGAGTTCTTGAATAAACAAGGATGTCGTCAATGAACACGACTACGAATTTATCGAGCTCTGGCATGAACACAGAGTTCATGAGATACATGAAATGAGCGGGGGCATTGGTCAAGCCAAAAGACATGACCAAGTACTCATATAGACCGTATCTGGTGGTGAAAGCTGTTTTGGGAATATCTTCGGGACGAATTTTTATTTGATGATAGCCAGATCTGAGGTCGATCTTGGAAAACACTCTGGCTCCAGATAACTGGTCAAACAGAAGGTCAATGCGAGGCAAGGGATATTTATTTTTGATGGTGACCTCGTTGAGCGGGCGATAGTCAACGCACAGACGAAGGCTTTTGTCCTTCTTCTTCACAAAGATAGCAGGACAGCCCCAAGGAGATGAACTTGGGCGAATGAGACCCTTGTCCAATAGCTCTTGCAATTGGATCTTCAGCTCTGCCAACTCTCTGGGAGGCATTCGATAAGCTCTACGGGATATAGGAGCAGTCCCGGGCTTTAGCTCTATAGCAAACTCAACATCACGGTCGGGAGGCAAACCAGGTAAATCTCCTGGGAAGACATCAGGGAACTCACAGACCACGGGAATATCCCTGACTTCCGGAACACAGGCGGTATTCAACTGGGTGGTTGCTGGTTTTTGAGGCATAGGAAGTTGGAGAAAGAGTTTGGAGGTACTGTTAGGGATATCCATTCTCACAACTCTATTCAAGATGTCTATCATGGCTTTATACTGACACATCCAATTCATGCCTAAGATGACATCTATCTCTTGATCGCGCAGTACTATCATGGTGGTAGGAAAAACATGTTCCCCCAACATTACTGGTATACTGCGGACCACTCCCTTAGTATTTATCCGTCCTCCAGGCGAAAGTATACAAAAACTTTCTTTTAACTCCCCCATGGGTAACTCATGCTTGATGACAAAAGTGCGACTGATGAAGGAATGCGATGCACCAGAATCAAACAAGACGACTGCAGGATGATTGGCAACAGGGAACCTACCGAGCATGACGGGCTCTCCTTCTGGGATGTTACTGGCGGTGGTGAAGTAGACTTGCCCGTGCTTCCTGACAAGCTTGCCCTTCTGGACGTGCTGCTGCGGTGCACGGTGCTGCTGCTGCTGTGATCCTCCAGGGCCTTTCTGTGCATACTGAGTATTCTTCTTGGGTTTTGGGCACTCGCGAGCCCAGTGACCAACTTGGCCACAGTTGTAGCACGGATGGTTGTAAGCTGTTTGTGGGGTGGTGACTCGAACACCGGGGGCGTTCGGCTGAGTGGCACTTTGCTGGTTGGCATTGTGGGTGGTGGCCGCGGTACGAACGACCACTTGCTGATGGGGGTATGGGGCACGGTTTTGGTGGTGGCTGGGGTGGTAGATGATTCTTGGGCGCTTATGGTTGCTGGAGAAACTGCTAGACCCAGCCTTCTTCTTCTTCTTCTCTTCCTGATACTGGCGGTTGCTCTCCTCGAAAGCAACAGCACGGTCAACGACATCATGGTAGGATCCGTTTAGGTTGTTGGACAGACCTCTGCGAATCTTAGGGTGCAGACCCCTGAGAAAACAATCTCTCTTCTTTTCCTCTGTGTTGACATAGTCGGAGGCATACTGGCTGAGGTGGTTGAATTGTCCCACGTACTGCATGACGGTGGCATCCTTCTGTTGCAGGGCCAAGAACTGATCCAACTTCATTCTCATCAATCCCGAAGGGATGTGATGTGCTCTAAAAGCGGTGCGGAACTCTTCCCAGGTCAGCTGGTGACCTTCTGGCTGGGCAGCCAACAGGTTGGCGTACCAGGCACTTGCAGGACCATGGAGCTGCTGTGAAGCGAACCGAGGCTTCTGGATCTCTGTGCAGTGCAGGAGACTGAACTTCTGTTCCATGGTGCGTAACCAGTCGTCAGCCTCGAGAGGTTCATCGGCCTTTGTGAAGACCGGTGGTCGTGTTTCAGTGAAGTCCACATAGGTGGTCTCTTGGTTGTGGCGACCACGGTGTCCAACATTCTGCTGTCCTTGGTTTTGAGCCATTAGGTTAGCAGCGGCGGCCAGGGCTGCAATGGCATCTGCCAGGGTAGCTGGTACAGGCGGAGGGTTTGGGATGCGGTCATCAGCACCTCCGGCTCCGGCACGGGTGTTCACAGGCATCTGTATAAGCAACTTTGGAACTCAGCATACAAAGATTGATTTTGAACGAAACTGACTGATAAGATTCATAGATGCAAGGGTAGATAACTGATACAGAGGTTCGACAGATAACCACAGACTGACAAAGGAAAGGTACAAGACAAGATACAAACTCGGCTAGACAGAAGACCAACTAACGCCCCAAACCTAAACTTAAGGCTTTAGGTAAGCAGATGGTACAGACACAAGGAGTCTAGTCATCATCGATGAAGATCAGCTCTTCGTCATCATCATCATCCTCGATGATAAGCTCAGGCTCTTCCTCCTCATCTTCATCTTCAACGTGGACATCTTCAGCAGGTTCCACTTCCTCATTCTGGCCTGGCTCATGCTCCACTTCAGGTTCCTCCACGACTCCGTCCTCAGGTTCTTCCATAACCGGGGGTACCAAGGGGTGGAGTTGATCATGCAGCTGATGCACTTCCTCATGAAGCATATCATTGTACTGCTCAATCTGGGCGGTGTACTGCTGCAGTCCATGGAGTTGGGCTCTAGTAACGTCCTCGCGGTTCCAAGCATCATTGCGCTGCTCGATAGCGCGAACCGTGTTTCGGTTGGCCTGCTCCAAGGAAGCTCGTGCCTCATAAAACTCCATGCGGGAAAGGTAGAAGTCATGCTCCATGTTCTCCATTTCAGCCTTCAGATTCTTGATTTCCTCCTTCAGCTGCTTGCGGGTGCGGCGGGCAAAGCGACGACCATTGGAGGATTCTCCAGTCTCTTCTCCGGTGCGTGGCGCCAGCTGGTGACGCGGCACACTGTTTGGTCCTGTCGACTTGCGGGCAGTCCGCTTGATAATGGCCATATCTGGACAAGAGGTTATAGATGAGAAAGGCTAGCAAGAAAAAGGTATAGGCATACTAACCCAACGAACTCTTTTATATACTTAAGTGATTGTGACATGATGCATGAATCGTTCCTACGGAACAAGGCAATGCAATTACTAAAGTAAAGTACATAGGGCTTATACAAGTTGTCTTGCTACTAGTTGCCAAAGACAAGATGAGATGAGAGAAGCAATTTGGACTCAAAATAGTCAAGTTTAGTTTTTTTTTTTGGACTTAAAAACCTTTTGAAGTTTTTTCGCAAAAAGATTGCAACGTCGTAGTGAGATGCTCCGATACCACTCTGTAACGTAACGGCTCTAATCCCATGGCCCACTGATCACCGTCAACCACCGACAGTCGATCCGTACAGCCAAGAGATTAGGACCGGTTCCGCTACTGGGCTACATCAGTGCCCGATGTCCGCAGGATCATCTCACAATTCAGTTACAATCTCTTTAACATTTTGACAAATAACATCGGAGTAAATAGCGGAAGACTTAGATAACAATAATTTTACAAACCAGGGTTCAACATAAAATTAAAGTGAAGTTATTACAGACCATAGTTCAAATAGATAGAGTTGGCAGAGTAGCATATGACAACAACTTAAAGATACATCACCCAGCCCGAGGGTGAATAATCACTCATCGGCCTCATCGGCCTCCTCCTGAACAACAGTCACACAGCAGGGTCCAAGGCATACTGAGGAATCTGCCATACCTGCAACATGGGTAAAAGAACCCTGAGTACAAAGGTACTCAACAAGACTTACCCGACTAAAGAAAAAGGGAGAAGACTCAGGTATGAGAGGCTTAGGGTAGTCAAGGTAAGGCTTTAAGCAAGTTCAAGTATTTTGCAGAAAAGCATTTTTGTAAACCTTATTTTATTTTTGAAAGATTCAGTATTTCTCAATTCTTCATCATTCATGATTCATTTTACATTTCAAAACATTCCTAGTTGAGAACCACTCCCTGTTGACAGTCAGTGACTAAGTCTCCATAACCGAGGAGCAGCGTTAATCCGGATAAATAATACTCAGCTGAGGGTCCCTATCCACACTGCATATGTAGCACCAAAGCTTGCATATGCCAACTCGTCTACCACGATTCCTCCAAGATTGGGCCCGGTCCTACGCCACCCGGAAGTACAGTACACCACTCCAATCCGGGACTTTAACCCACGTGGGTACATGCTACTTCCGCCATCTCTCCACTCCCAGTGCGCGGTTGTCGGTCCAATAAAGGATTCCTCGGAGCCGAAGCTTTCCGTAGTATGTGAATAGTTGCAAGTCTTAGTCAATCAGGCCCCCATACAGGTGGTCCCTAAATTTTTCCAGCCAGCGACAAGCACCTCGGGACTCTAACCCAAGAGTACAGGTCCTGTCAGTTTTTCAACCCTGTCCCGGTCGGTGTCAACTGTTGAGTCCCGGACTACAACATGACGGCACCGTACGCAAGGACAACCTCTCCTTCCCATTGACTAAGTACGGATCAGATACTTAGCCAATAGTGGGAGTAAACCAGAAATTCCCATAAAGGTTTCTTTCAGTGATCACACTTTTGAAATTGGCATTTTTATTGCAAAGTCTAATTCAATAAGCATTGCTAAGCATTTTTCAAATACTTTTGAAAAGCAGGTATCGGGTGTATCAGTGGTCAAGGTGGATAGTGCATCAATTAGGATAGCACACAACTCCTATAAACCTAATGCAGTAATTTAACTCAAGGCATTTAAGGAAATCATTTTATAAAATTCAAGGGAAGGGTTAAATGCACCGGGGCTTGCCTTGGATGGCAAAAAGAGCAGACTCGGGGTTGGTGGTGTAGGTGTCGGAGCTCGGGTTTGCCTCGGGGACAGATCCTTCGGTGGCTACCTCGACTTCAGGGCCTTCTTCGTCAACTATACGGATGCAATGATGAATGCTCATGAGAATGATGATATGGGCTTAAGGTGCAAGACAATACCACAGATTCAAGATTACTCTTAGGCAAGGCTTAATCGAAATCTAGGTTGAGCATAAAAGGTAACCATTTCTTCCTTAAGCAAAATTGATTAAACTAGACTTTATTATACTTATCCTAAACATCAATCAAACATAGCATCACAAACATCATAGACCAAGGGTAGGGGTCTATGAACAGCAATCAATCCAAAGATCACATCATCAGACATTTACTACCAACCCTAATCCATCTTTTCTATTTTCTTAATTTATTTAAAAGGTCATTTTATGAAGTTGCTCCAAAAATTACCAAATTAATCACATAAGTTCATTATGGTGTAAATAGATGGCAAAACAAATTTCATGATTTTTGGAGGTCATTAAGGTGCTCAATTAAATCTAGACATTAATTAGCAAAAGGCACTATTTAACAATTAAAATAAAAGCTCAAAAATCAACTTGTTCCAAAAGACTTCAAAATTTTACCAGAGACTAAACATGGCATAAGAAGCTCACAAAAATTTGTCTCATCATTTTTGGAGTTATAAATCACTCTCCAAAAATACCAAAACCTTCATTTTTCAATTAAAAGGGGAATTTTACATTTTCAAATTTTTGCACAAAACTCAAGTTTCATATTTTTATAAAATACTTCAGAGCATAAAGAGTCTACCATAAAAATTTCAGAATTTTTGGATGCACACGGAAAATCATACAAAAAAAAGAGAAAACAGAACACTATTCACAACTCCCAAAAAGGAAAAGGCACTGTGCTCTTTCTTCGCAAGGCTCGGGCGAACGGGAGGCTCGGTCGATACGGAAGCGATAGCTTCGTCCGAGGCCTGGCCCGGAGGCTCGGGCGAGACGGAGAAGTGAGCCTCCGTCCGAGGCCTGACTCGGGCGAAGCGGAGAGCATGCGTCGCCGAGGCTTGGGCTCGGGCGAAGCGGAGTGGAAACAGAGGCCGGGGCTCGGATGCTTACCACGTGTCGGAGGCAGGGCTCGAGGGTGAGGCTCGACTCGTTCTCGAGGGTGAGGCTCGACTTGTTCTCGAGGGTGAGGCTCGACTTGTGCTCGAGGGTGAGGCTCGACACGCTCGAGGGAGAAGACGACAGCGGCGGCGCTCCGGCGATCCGGCGGTCCTGCGCAACACACGAGACCGCAAGGGCCGGTTTAGAGTCGCACGGAACCAAGGAACATGACACGGGGGTCGGTGAGGGATGATCATGGCCGGATGCGGCGAATTTCACGAACCCGAGCTCGCCGGGTTTCTGCCGGGAATGGGAACGGCGAGCTTACGCCGGGCAAACGGAGACGGGAAAGGTGAAATTGAAGGGTGGAAAAGCTTCACGAGCTCAAGGCGGAGCTTTCAGGCTAGGTGGTGGAGCGGCGGAGTGTCTGGAGAGGTCCGGCCACGGTGGCGGAGGTGAGGGAGAGAGGTCGGGCTCCGGCGGGGCTTTTATAGGCACGGCCAGGGCCGGTAGAGACTTCGGGGTTGCGCGGGTAAGGTTTGCGGGGGCGTGCGCACTCGATTGCGCTCTGGCGGTCGAGCTGGCGTGCAGCCGGGGCTCGGGCGCAAGCTCGGCCGGCGATGGCCACGCGGCGGCGGTGGCTGGGCACTGTAGGGGCCGAGAGCAAGGGTCAGCGCTCGCGTGCGGGCGCGGAGGGAACCGGGAGACAGCGGCGGCAGGATAAGGGCGCGTGGGGAGCAGCCGCCTGCGTTGCAGCCGCAGCGCTGGCGCCATGGCCGGGCCCCCCCTTCCCTCTGGCTCTACGGGAAGAAGAACAGTGCTAGGGTCTAGGGTTTGACTTTTGGCCAGTTTCTGAATTTTGCAAAAATCTCCCAAAATTTGAACTGTGCGACAGAAACTCAAAATACCAAAGTTGTTCAGAAAAAAGAGATCTACAACTTTGTCAATATGAACATTTTCCAAATCCAAATAGTTTTTGAACCATATTTGAAAACAGAAAAGGGGGCACTTTTGGGATTTGAATAAAATCAAAATTACTTTTGATTTTACACTGAAAGTTGGAAATCTGCAAATACCAAAGTTGTTCCTCTAGGTCAGATTCACAACTTTGCTTTTTGAACCAACTCAAAATTTTGAATTTTGAAAAAACTATCAAAAAGGGAATAAATCCAGGATTTGGGATTTTAGGGTTTTGCAAAAGGAAAATCAAATCAAATCTGATTTTTGAACTTTGATCAAAGCAACAAACATCAGGGCACTAAATTTGAACAAGAATTACAAAGAACTAGGCACAGAGGTGAAATTACCATTTTGCCCCTATAGGAAGAAGTGGGCTTAAGAAGGGTTTTTGCAATAGAGGGACATCACATAAAATGATACACTAAGCAAATGCATACACATGAAATCATGATCAAGATGATTAATGATGCTAATGATGATATGTCAAGTTAATTACATGCTTAAACACCAGAGGTGTTACAGTGGCCCACTTGTCGGTGGTCAACTGGACCCACGCGACAGCAGCACCGAGCACCCGTCGGCGTTGACTGGCGCTAGCTCGCCGGCGGCGAGGCTTCGGGCGTAACCATCTACACGGCTAGACTCACCTTCGCAAGGCGAACACGGTCGGCTAGGTTTCTTGGCCAAGGGTCCACCGGAGGAAGCTCGACGGCGACAATGGCGGAGCGGCGGTGCGGCAACTCGGCATCGAGGCCTTGCCTGACTATTCTGAGGCTCGGTTACGCGAGCATCAGCTCAAGCAAACCCTATGCTACCTACCCGAGCAACTATCGAGCCCTGCCGACCTCGGCATTGCCCGGCGCCACGCACGACGGCGGTCCGCGGCGGACATGGCCGTGGCACGGCTCTGTTCTGGTTGAAACATGGCGAGAGGAGGGTCTCCATCTAACCTTATTCAACTACAAAGGTAGAGGAGGTGAGAACGAGGCTTGGTTGGAGATGGTTTGGCCGGAGACAGCCGAACCACGTGAAGGTCATGGCGGCGGCCATGGCGAGAACCCGAGAATGGCACTCGGCGTTCTGCCAGCTACAGAGGATAAGAGGGGAAACCAACCCGTGCTGGTGAAAGCGGAGGTTGGGGCGGAGATGTTGGCAGGTGGAATCGGGCAGTGGTGCGGTGAGCAGCGAGCAATCGCTCGCTGGAGTTTGGCGGGCGACGGCGGCGCTATGAACTGGAGAAGATGGAGTGGATGGAGGAGACGAGCGCTCGAGTCAGAGAGTGAGTGAGCTCCTGGTTGCAAGCACGAAACGGAGAGGAGGCAAAAGAGATGGAGGGCTCGGGTGCATTGCACCTATCCACTTCCCGTCGGGGAGGGGCTCCGACCGGCGCGGTGGCCGTCAGGCATCGGCGGCCACGCGACGAGCAAGCAGCGGGGCGACAGAGCGACGTGGCGACTCGGCGCAAACCACGGGCAGCGAGCAGCGGCGGTTTGACAGCCGGCGGGGCGGTTTTTGCCGGCGTACGGCAGGCGGCGCATGCGGGGAGGAAGAAAGAGGCTGACAGGTGGGTCCCACTAGGGTTTAAACTAAAGAGGTTTTTGCCCAATTCTTTGCTGCTCCATAACTCCCAAACTAAGCCGAATTCGGAAAAGGTCCTAAAAGGAAGGTTGCTTAGAATTTTACAAAGAACAAATCATCTTAAAGGCTCAAGTCCAAATTCTGCTTAGAAATTTTTTTTACTCCTAGCCCATTTTTCTAATGCACTAAACAACATTTAAAAACTTTTTCTAAAAAAGTGCTTTGAAGTAAAGTTGTTCCTTTCATCAAGATCTACAACTTTGGTTTAAGGCACTAGGTCAGAAACAGAAAGCAAAACATAGCTATACTAGATGCTAAACAAGGACTTAAACATTCATACACACAAATGCACATGAAATGATGAGATGCTATGCTCATGCTATGTCAAATTATGCATTTTAGGGTTGCTTAACACCTAGGGTGTTACAGTAGCTGCCCTTCTTCTTCTTCCCGGCCTTGTTCTCCGGCTTGCCCTTGCGCCTGGAGTTGCGGTTCTTGCCGGGGAAGCTCTTGTCGTGCTTGGGACAGCTCGCGACGAAGTGATCCGGATCTCCACATCCGTAGCAGCCCTCATGTGCGCCACCATGCTGGCGATTCAGGCGGTTGTTGTGAAACCGTGAGAACCGGGTGATGATGAGGGCGAGCTTGTCATCGTCCAATGCCTCCACCTGCTCCTCAGTCACTGAAAGCAAAGAAGACAAAGCAAAGAGAGGTGGTGAAGCATCAACGGAAAGAGTCGATCCACCCTTGCCTGAGACCAAAGCCATAGAATGTGAAGATGGGTTCTTCAGCTTGGCCTGAGTCAAGTGATCGATCTCGGTGGACTTGAGCTTGCTGAATAGCTCATCCATGGTGAGGGTGTCATAAGAAGGAGACTCGATGATAGTCAACACCTTCACCTCCCATACCTTCTGATCTAGGGCGTATAGAAGCTTGAGTGCCCTCTCATGATCATCATAAGGTAGGTTAGCCTGATTGGCACGCATCTTGTTCACAATCGTTTGGAAATGAGCGAACATGGCGTCAATCGTCTCTCCATCCAACTGAACAAAGTTCTCGTACTCTCACTTGTAGGTCTCGAACAGTCTGGTCTTGACCTGACCAGTCCCCTCGTGATAGCTCTGAAGCTTCACCCAGATCTCTCGTGTCGTCTCAAGCTCAGAAACACGCTCGAACTCAGGAAGGGAGATGCTGGCCAAAAGAGCATTACCGGCCTTGGAGTTGGCCTCGTTCTGGTCAATCTGGATCTGACCCACACGAGCCGCAAGGACTACGTACTCAGCGTTCTCGCATATCTCCCAGACAGAAGATCAGATGTTGTTGAGATAAGCACGCATCTGAATCTTCCAATAGGGATAGTTCATCCCGTCAAAATAGGGAGCCTTGCCGTTCCCTCGATCCATGTCTCCCTTAGGATCCGAAACCGATTAAGGTAGTGTAGATCCCTTAACCGGCTCCAATACCAATTGAAGGACCGAATCGGTGACCAGAGGGGGGTGAATGGGAGCCTCAAATTTCTTCTCGAGAAATCTATGGCCCTTGTCCCAGAGAGTCACCCCAAAAGCAAGACAAGAACTTGGTAGTGTCCACGACCCTAGATGTAGGGTGGATGCTTTTAAGAAGCACAGCGGGACACTACTCAAGCACAAAAGAGCCACGGAGCAAATGCAAAACTGCAGTGACCAATCTTAGGAGAAAAACCAAAAGATGTACCAAACGGTGTCCACAAATTATGAAATTTGAACCATAGGTACTAGACAACCCCAGGAAAGTCTCCAAAAAATTGCAGCTCAAAACTCCAAAGTCTTCCTACCGGACATGTCCGAGGTGCCTACCAGACATGTCCGGGTTGCACTGCCTAGAGCAGTTTTGGGAGAAATTCCAAAACTCTATCAAACGGTGTCCATAAAATATGAAACTTTGACAGGAGCAAGTAGACACCTAAGGGAATATCTCCACAAAATTTCAGCTCAGAATTTCAAGATCTTACTACCGGACATGTCCGGGTGGTCTACCGGACATGTCCGGGTGTCACGCTGCAGTTTTAGAAAACTCCAAATTCGAAGCCAAAACTCAACCAAATCAACTCCAAAAAATCTGAAATTTTGCAGAGGAGTTCACAACAAGGTTAGTGAGCTATCTCTAAGAGATCATGGCTCGAACCTAAATCTAGATTTCAGAATCGAAGAAAATCGAAGAAGAATGGAAGGGAGAAAGAACTCGATCCAAACACGAAAACCGACCAATCTGCTAGCTCATGAGGTTAGGGATGGATTCCTTCAGTGAAAAGAGGCACCTCACAATCTAGAACAAGTTGGTTCAAGCAGAATCAAAAACCACCTCCGGGAGAGGAAAAAACGAAAACGCGAAGAACGTGAACACAAAACGCGAATCGATTCAGGATTTCAACCGTGTGTCTACCACATGAGTCAATCGTGAGATTACGGTCTCACTTCCTGAAAATCCCAAAGCACAGAGTTATGATTGGCGTCTCTCTGTGGATCGCTAGCAGCGAGGTATGATTAGAACCTAAGCGAGGGCTAGAGAGAGAGAGAGCTCAGGAACAAATGGCTGCCAAGATGAATGAGAGAGGAGGGGTGCCTCTCTTATTTATAGCCTAAAACAATAATCCCCTTCTACCCCTAGATACAAGAGCGAAGCGGCCAACCCTAGGGTTATCCCGGTCCAACTCTGCTGGTAGTTGATCTGACGGCCACGCGCCTTCCTCATCCTTAGCTTCGCCTAGACACAAGCCTCAGGATGCAGCCACGTGCCGCCCTGTCGACCGCTGCGCCTTCCTCGTGGATAGCTTCGCCGCCGCGCCAGCCTCTCCACGCCGCCACGTGTCGACCGTCCTTTTTGCGGACCTCCCCCGGTTTTGAGGCCAAAATCGGGAAACTTGGGCCTTCCCCCGGTTTTGAGGCTAAAACTGGGAAACCTGTCCTCTGGCTGAGTTTTGTGGCCCAAACCCAGAAACCCGCGAGCCCAGGTTTTGAGGCCCAAACCTGGAAACCGTCCTCGCCAAGTTTTGAGGCCCAAACTCGGAAACCGGCCACCCCGAGTTTTGAGGCCCAAACTCGGAAACCGTCGAGGGTAGCTTTTTGAGGCTCAGCTACCGAACCCGCGCCGTAGACGGGATGTGGTTCGCACACCCCGAGTTCCAGCATCGATGCCGGAGCATGTCCAGCCTCCACACCGGGCACAGTGCATTCGCCTTCCTTCTCGGCATCCCGCCAAGTGTCTCGACGCCATCACCTTCCTCCCGACTCGGCCGATGCACCGCACATCCCCATGTGCTCTTGCTTGTCGATGCCACGTGTCAGCTACCACAGCTGGTCCTCAGGTCTCCCGGTCCATCAGTCCAAGCCTCACATCTGCCCTTCACCGCTCCCGGTCCGTCGACACGACACGTCTCTACTTGACCTTCACCTCACCTTCGACCACTGTCTCTGAGCTCCACACCTGCACATCAACACAGCCAAGAGACTTGTTGCCCGTTGACCAATCACTCATCACTCAGGAAGGGAACCACAAGGGCACATATCAACCTTGTGTTCACAATTTTGAAAAGGCGTATGATAAGGTTAAATGGAGTTTCCTACAACAAACATTGAGGATGAAAGGATTCTCACAAAAATGGTGCGAATGGGTGCAAACATTTACAGAAGGGGGTAATGTAAATATTAAAGTAAATGATCAATTAGGTTCTTACTTCCAAACTAAAAAAGGTCCACGACAAGGTGACCCAATATCGCCCATACTATTTAATATAGTGGTTGACATGTTGGCTATACTTATTGCTAGAGCAAAAGAAGGAGGACAAGTAGAGGGGGTAATTCCAAACCTAATCCAGGATGAGTTGTCCATTCTTCAATATGCGGATGACACAGTAATCTTTATGAGCCACGATGTTCAAAAAGTAGTAAATATGAAACTGCTTCTAAGTGCCTTTGAGCAATTATCGGGGCTAAAAATAAACTTTCACAAAAGTGAATTATTCTACTTTGGCAAAGCAAAAGAGAATGAAGAGTTTTATTCACAATTGTTCGGATGTGTGGTGGGCAAATACCCTTTTCGCTACCTTGGACTGCCTATGAATACTAGGAAACTAAATAATAAAGACTGGAAGGAAATTGAGGGCAGAATTGAAAAGAGATTGAGTGGATGGAAAGGAAAATTGCTTTCAGTAGGGGGACGTCTTGTGCTAATAAACTCGATGCTTTCTAGTTTATCGATGTTTATGATGTCATTTTTGAACTGCCGAGAGGTGTGTTAGAAAAAATAGACTATTTTCGGTCCCGCTTCTATTGGCAAAATGACCAGCACAAAAGGAAATATAGATTAGCTAAATGGGAAGTACTATGTCAACCCAAGGATCAAGGAGGTGTAGGCATACAAAATTTAGATATTCAGAATAAGTGTTTACTTAGCAAATGACTTTTTAAATTATTGAACGAAGAGGGAATGTGGCAGGAATTGTTAAGAAACAAATACATAAAGGATAAGACTTTAGTAAGTTGTGTCAAAAAACCAAGAGATTCTCATTTTTGGAAAAGTTTAACGAACATCAAAGATCTGTTTATGGACTTTGGCTGGTTCAAGGTAAAAGATGGGTCCCAAACCAGGTTCTGGTTTGACACCTGGTTGGGAAATAAGCCGCTCAAAGACTGAAGGACAGAGAATACTAAAGCAAGGCGACCAGAGGGGGGGGGGTGAATGGGAGCTTCAAATTTCTTTCAAAATGTTGAGGCCTCTGTCCCAGAAAATCAACCCCAAAAGCAAAGCCGAGACACATGATGTCCACGACCCAGAGAGTGGGTGGATGTTCCCTAGGAACACAGCGGGACACCACAAAAACGTCCTCACCCAAGTTCACGCAAGTCAACTAGTGACAGGATGGACTTTGGGTAACCTCAACCTCCCTCGAGCAACGCGACGGGGATTCAGGTTATTTCGCTAAGCGGGAAGCACGATATCTGTAGAGCACATATGTCAGAAATCCAACGCAAAAGCCCACAGCCAAATCCGAAGTCGAGTGAACAAACTGCAGACGAAACAGTGCAGAACTCAGAGCATCGGATGCTGGCCAGCGTCCGATGTGATCCTGGCTGACGCGTCCGATGCAAATCAGGCCGAAACAAAACCTTACTGTGTAGCCATCTAACGCTGCTACAATGACAGCTCAGCGTCCGATGCTAAGGCCTCGGAGCGTCCGTTGACAACGGAGCGTCCGATGCCAACACACCTGTTGCATCCGATGCAAAAAGCGTGTTTCCAAAAGCTCACTGCATGACCATCGGACGTTGCACTGTAGAGTCCGATGTCAGTGTCTGATGCCCCTTTAAAAGCACAGAATCTGACACGTGGCAACGGCGTGTCCGATGTGATGAACACGGCGTCTGATGCCCTCGTGCTCAGCGTCTGATGCCCCTGAAACAACATAGTTCTTCCACGGATTCAACCGGATCTCCTCCGAATCAAAAGCTCTAAAGCTTAGACTTGGTATGAGGAGTTCTTAGGGTGTTAGTGAGCTACTCCTAAGAGATCATGGCTCGAACCTAACTCCAAATCGGTGAATCGGAAGAATTTGGGGCAAAGGAGAGAAAACTGATCCAAATGCAAAAACCAACAGATCTAATTGTTCGTGAGGATTGAGTTGAATTCCTTTGGTGGAAATGATCCCCTCACGACAAAGAACAAGTTGATTCAAATGGTTTTCCAAACGGAGCAACATGGAGTGAGATCGATCGACGGGAAAAAACGTGGAGAAAAGGTGAACGCGAAGAACAACTCAAGAACGCAAATCGCAACCACGAATTCCAACCAAAAATTGTCCCCACAAGGAGACAACGGGAATCTGGTCCCGTTTCCGCAAAATCCAAATACACAGAGGTATGATTCACCGTCTTTGCGGATCTCAGTAGCTACAGCAGGGATGCGGGAGAACAGGAAACCCTAAGTGAAAGTAGCAAATGGATGAGATGGTCTAGAGGGAGGGGTGGCCTCTCCTTATATAGCCTAATACAATTATTCCCCTTCTACCCTTACTACTAATGAGCGAGCAGGCTAACCCTAAGGGTATTCCTGACCAACTCAAGTTGATGTTGATCCGACGGCCACGCCCGCACATCAGGTAGCTTCGCCTCGACGCGACCTCACCGGATGCCACCACATGCCGCCAGGCGCCGCTCGTCCTTTTCACGGACCTCCCCCCGGTTTTGAGGCTGAAACCGGGAAAACTGGGCCATCCCCCGGTTTTGAGGCCGAAACCGGGAAACCTGTCATCCGTCGCCTGAGTTTTGCGGCCCAAACTCAGAAACCCGCCAGCGCCCAGGTTTTGAGGCCCCAACCTAGAAACTGTCCTCAGCCCGAGTTTTGTGGCCCAAACTCGAAAACCGGCCGCACCCAGGTTTTGAGGCCCAAACCTAAAAACCGTCCACTTGGTGGTTTTCTGTGGCTCAACCACCAAACCAACGCCGTAGAGGCATACACCGCCCGTGCACCCCTTCCACCCGCAAGTCTTCACTTGTCGTTGTCCCAGGCTGTCAGCCACCACGGCCGATCCTCAGGCCACCGGTCCGTCAGTCCAAGCCTCACGTCCGCCCTTCACCGCTCCGGGTCCATCGGCACGGAACGTCTCTACTTGACCTTCACCTTGCCTTCGATCACCATCTCTGTGCTCGACACCTGCACAACACAAGCCAAAGAACATGCACATCATACCAGTTGACAATCACTCATCATCTCAAGATCCGGCATACACCCATGTATCCGCAAAGACAAATTTCCTTCTTTGTTCAATATTGTAAGAAGAAAATAAGATTTCGTAGCTCAAGTACTTAGTTCAATTCCACTGAATATTTCATTTGGAAGGAATTTACTGGGGACAAACTTAAGAGCGTGGCATAGGATTATTGCTTCTTTACAAGATTTCAATTTAACAGAGCAAAGGGATGTCTTTGTTTGGGGTTTGATCGCATCTGGAAATTTCTCAGTCAAGTTCATGTATGCTGCGTTAATTAACAATGGGGTTAGGGTGTCACAGGATATTTAGCAAATCAAAGTATCAATGAGAATTAAAATTTTTCTTTGGTACCTTAAAAAGGGTGTGATTTTGACTAAGGATAACTTAGTTAGACGTAGCTGGGATGGCGACAGACATTATTGTTTTTGTCATTTTCTAGAAACAATACAATACCTTTTTTAGATTGTGTTTATGCTAAATTCCTATGGCGTGTTGTACATATACTGTTTGGTCTACTACCCCCAACAGATATGAGCGACCTTTTTCTGCATTGGTCGAAAACCCGGAATAAAATGTACAACTCGTTGTTATTAACAGCAGCTACGACACTTTGTTGGACTATTTGGCTAACAAGAAACGAAGTGGTTTTTGATAAATGTAGACCAAAATCTTTCTTGCAGGTACTCTTCAGGGGAACGTACTGGCTTCGGCAGTGGGCAAGTCTGCAGCGGCATGATGACCAACAGGAGCAACTGATCCAAGTTGGACAGTACCTTGAGACATCAGCGTTGCAATTTTTTAGTTCCAGTGGGTGGTTATCTGCTAGACATATTGGTCATGTTTAGTTTTAAACCTTATTTCGTGTTGGTTGGTCGGCTGCAAATTTGTTTTATTTGCAGTCTGTTTTGTGCTCGTTGACAAGACGTTGTAATAATCGGTCAGATTCTATCAATTGATAGAAGAAGCCAGATATAAACTATCCCTTATCTAAAAAAATGTGATTCTGGGCATGAATTGGTTGTGTCAACGTGGGGCTGTTATTGATGCTTTACGTCGAACCATCAAATTGGATTCACCTCATGATAATTTCGAGGTCCTAATCCATCTTCCAACCCCAAAGAGGGCAGTCGAAAGAGTATGTGCAACCATAGTAAAAGAGGTGAAAGACATACCAGTTGTGAGAGAATTCCCAGATGTCTTTCCAGATGATTTGCCTGGTTTACCTCCAGATCGGGATGTAGAGTTTGTCATTGAGTTGAAGCCAGGTACAACACCAATATCAAGAAGGGCCTATAGGATGCCACCCAAGGAGTTGGCAGAATTGAAAACCCAGTTACAAGAATTGTTGGACAAAGGTTACATTAGACCTAGTTCTTCTCCTTGGGGTTGTCCTGCTATCTTTGTGAAGAAGAAGGATCAGACTTTGAGGCTTTGTGTTGATTACCGACCATTGAATGAAGTGACTATAAAAAATAAGTATCCTTTTTCTCGCATTGATCCTCTTTTTGATCAACTTGCAGGAGCAAAAGTATTTTCAAAGATAGATCTCAAATCTGGCTCTCATCAAATTAAGATTCGACCGGAGGATATTCCTAAAACAGCGTTCACAACTCGATATGGTCTTTATGAGTATCTTGTTATGTCCTTTGGCCTTACAAATGCTCTCACACACTTTATGTATTTGATGAATTCAGTGTTCATGCCAGAGCTGGACAGGTTTGTTGTGGTATTTATAGATGACATCCTAATCTACTCCAAATCCAAGGAGGAACATGCAGAACATCTTCGTATTGTTCTAAGTCGGCTAAGGGAACACCAGCTTTATGCTAAATTCAGTAAGTGTGCATTCTGGCTTGAAGAAGTGCAGTTTCTAGGTCATGTGTTATCTGCTGAAGGTGTTGCTGTTAACCCTAGCAGGGTTCAAGATATTCTAAACTGGAATCCACCCACTACTGTCCTTAAGGTTCGCAGTTTTCTTGGAATGGCAGGTTATTACCATCGTTTCATTCCAGATTTCTCCAGGATTTCGAAGCCTATGACTGAGCTTTTAAAGATCCAGGTAAAGTTTGCGTGGTCACCTGAATGGGAGCGAGCATTTCAAACTTTGAAGAAGTTATTGACCACTACTCCAGTTCTAGCTCAGCCTGATATTGAGAAACCATTTGATGTGTACTGTGATGCATCAGGAATTGGTATTGGGTGTGTATTGATGCAAGAAGGTCGTGTTATTGCATATGCTTCTAAGCAGCTCAAACGACATGAAGAACATTATCCAACTCATGACCTAGAATTGGCAGCTGTTGTTCACGCACTGAAAATCTGGCGCCATTATCTGCTGGGTAACACATGTCATATTTATACTGATCACAAGAGTTTAAAGTATATCTTCACTCAGGCAGATTTGAATATGCGTCAGAGAAGGTGGCTAGAATTAATTAAAAATTATGATCTGGATGTACATTACCATCCTGGCAAAGCTAATGTTGTGGTTGATGCTCTTAGTCGCAAGTCACATTGTGGATGTCTTACAGCTAAATTCATAGACACCACCTTATGTCAGGAAATGGAGAAAATGAATTTGGAGATTGTTCAACATTAGCACTAACAAATATGGTTATTGAGTCTCCTTTTCAAGATCAAATAATAGCTGCTCGGAAGGAAAATAAGGGGATAGCCTATATCAGAAAAAAATTGAAGTAGGAAAAGCCTCGTGCTTTCGAGTTGATGACAAAAGTGTCATTTGGTTCAAGAACCGTCTGGTAGTTCCAAAGATTCCTGAGTTACGTCAATGCATCCTCGATGAAGCTCATTTATCCCGATACTCTATTCATCCAGGAAACACTAAGATGTATTAGGATCTAAAACAAAGGTTCTGGTGGACCAAGATGAAAATTGAGATTGCTCGATATGTGGCCAAGTGTGACATCTGTCAGTGGGTAAAGGCTGTTCACCTGAAATCCGCAGGACAATTACAACCTTTATCTATTCCAGTATGGAAATGTGAGGATATCAGTATGGACATTATTGTTGGTCTGCCCAAGACAGCCAAAGGTTATGATTCTATTTGGTTTATTGTTGATCGCCTTACTAAGCAAGCACATTTTCTTCCCGTTAAGCTATCCTATCCAGCAAAAGCCTATGCTGAGTTATATATCAATCGTATTCTGAGTTTGCATGGGGTACCAAAGACAATTGTTTCAAATAGAGGAACACAGTTTGTCTCAAAATTTTGGGAGCACTTGCAAATATCTTTGGGTACTAAGCTTATTCACAGTTCAGCTTATCACCCCCAGACTGCCGGACAAACTGAAAGAGTCAATCAAATTCTGGAAGACATGTTGAGGGCTTGTGTCCTTGCTTATTCTGCTAAGTGGGACGAATGTCTACCTTTGGTAGAATTTTCTTACAACAATAGTTATAAAAGAGAGTATTAAAATTGCACCTTTTGAAGCTTTGTATGGACGAAGATGCAGAACTCCTTTGAATTGGTCAGAACCCAGAGAAAGGTGGTACTTTGGGATAGACCTTGTAAAAGAAGCGGAAGAAAAGGTTTGACTCATACAAGATCATCTGAAAGCGGCACAGTCTCGATAAAAGAGCTATGCCGACAAAAGATGTTGACCCTTAGTGTTCAAGGTTGGTGACCATGTTTATCTTAGAGTATCACCAATGAAAGGAGTTACGCGTTTTGGTATTAAAGGGAAGTTAGCACCACGATACATTGGTCCATTTTAGATTATACAACAATGGGGACCAGTGGCATATCGACTCAGACTGCCAGAACACCTCTCCGCAGTGCATAATGTGTTCCATGTATCACAATTAAAGAAATGTTTATGAGTACCAAAATAGGCTATCGAAATTGAAGAGATTAATCTGGAGCCAGACTTAACCTATTCAGAGTATCCTATCCGAGTACTAGATCAGAAGGATCGGGTTACTCGAAAAAGGACTATCAAATTCTACAAGGTACAATGGAACCAACATTCAGAAGATGAAGCTACTTGGGAATTAAAGGATTATTTGAGAGAGAATCATCCGGATTTCCTTGCTTCCATTTAGGTTACTAATTCCTTTGATTTAGTAACCTTTTTTGTTGCAATAAAGTGTAAAATGATTGTAAGATGTTATAAAGGAAGGAGAAACTTTGTAATCTTCTCAGCTGTTTTATGAAGATAATGGAAGACAATCAGTGTGACATTTTTCTTTTCCTTTACTAAACCCTAGGCTTTTGGTGCTTCTTAAATCTCGGGGCGAGATTTCTTTAAGGGGGGAGGAGCTGTAACACCCTAGGTGTTAATAATTTTGGCAAAACCCTAATCATACTCATAATGTAGATGTGTTCATGCAAATCATGTCATTAATGCATACATGCAAGTTGGTCTTGTTTGAAAAAGATAAAAACCCTAGCTTTTAAACCCTCTTTTACCCCCTTTTCAATAGAGCAAGATCTGAGCAAAATCAGAGGGAGATGTTTAAAGAAAAGTTTTAGAGGAGCCCAAGAGGAACAACTTTCATATGGGAAGATTTTGAAGTTCTTCAGAATATTTTAAAGTAATTTGAGGATCTAGTTTGGTTTGAATTCAAATTCAAATTGGATTTTCAAAACTAGGCAGAATTAGAAGATGCACCTTAAATGAAAGTTGTAGATCTTATCAAATGGAGCATCTTTGTTTTTGGATATTTTGGAGTTGTTCAACAGATTTGGGAGTAATTTGGAAAAGAAGTAGAAGAGAGAGACTGCAACAATAACAGAGGGGGAAAAGAAAACAGAGCAGGTGCTCTGTATCCGGTCACGCTGGCGCCGCCGCGTCCGCTCGGCGTGCGTGTGCGTGTATCGTCCATGGCCGCGTGGCCAGGCTGAAGCCGTAGGTGGCACGTCTCTAACCATGTCTTCGCCATTGCAAAACGCTGTTGGTTCTCTTCCTCTCCACTTCCGCTCTCTGCTTCTTGCCGTAGAGCAGAGCTTTTCGTCGCCGAGCCTGTGTCTCGTCGTGGAAGTTTCTCTGCCCGAGAAGCCTCGTCCGTAGCTTCGCCCTGCTCTCCTGCGCTGTTTGAGCTCCTCCGCTGAGCCTCGCCCTTTTGTGGCGCCGAGCCAGCATCGTCTCTTTCAGAGCCGGCAGAGCGGCGCCGCGCTCCGACTTCCCGTGGTTAGCAACCCTCGGTGCTTCTCTCCTCTCTCCGCTTGGTGCATCAGTCCCATGTTCATGTGTAAATGCTTGTCGGCTCCTCCATTCTTGCAGTTCGGGTCCCGACGCACCAAACTGTGTGCTCGCCGTCGGTTCAGGCCGCGGTTGTCATCGCTCTTCACGTCGGTCGAGAGCTCCGCGACGCCTCTGCTCCAACCCACGAGAGCACAAGACCGTGGTAAGGACCCTGAGTGCGTAACTAGTGTTGGTTAGGTCTCTACCGCGTCCTAGCGGCCAGACCACCGCCGTGCCGCATTGCCGAGCCGCCAGGGTCACCATGAGCGTCGCTGGGGTTGCTCTAGGGTCTGTGGCTGCGCTTTGGTTAGCTCAATAGGTGCGTGGGGTGTTGGGGATGTCGCCGGAGACCTTCCTGTCGCCGGCCAGCTCGCCTCCGGTGATCCCCGGCCGGGCAGTGCCAGCTGCCGCCATGGCCATGCCTTGGTCATGGCCGGTCGTGGCAGGTCAAGGCGAACAGGGTCGGCTTTGACCCTGGGCCCGGTCAGTCAGTGGCCATGGGCCGGCTTTGGCCCAGTAAGTTTAGGGTTTTGACCCTTGTTCTTTTTGGAAAACGAATAATTGTGCTGAATCTTGGAAAACTCTTAGAAAAATAAATATAGCTCCAAAAATTATGAAACTTTTTGTGCAGCTTCCTTACACTGTTATCTACATAGGAAAAAGTTGAAATCTTGAAAATAAGTAGTTTTTGCAAGTTCAAAAATTACATCTTTTAATTGAAAATTTCTCTTTAAATGAGTTTTGTAGATTAAAATATTTATCCAAAAATTATGAAATTTGTTTTACAAATTTTAGTTGAGGTAAGCAACCTTCACAAAAAGTTTGGGCTGAATTTGACAAACTTTACTAAAACCCTACTTTACCCTTTTTAATAATTAATTGGTTAATTAATTAGTTAACAAGGTAATTAGGGTTAACCTTGGTTTAACCAGCCTAACCTTTGTGATGTGTTTGGAAAACTCTAACTTAACCCTAGATCATGGTGATTAATGAATAGTAACCTTTTCCTAGTAATATAAAATGAAGTAATTAGAAAAGTAATTAAGCCACTTAATGAAAACCCTAGCGGGAGTCGCGAGTTGGTTTTGTTGACTTGCAACTACACTGCGAGGGAAAGTTGTATTCTAGGTTACTAACTTCTTGAGCATTTCATCATGTCATCATGTTTACCGCATTTCATAATACAAGCATGCATCTCTGTTTACGTATAGTGATAGTGAGTGAAAAGGGATCGTGTTGAGCAAGCTTCAGAGCAAGGAG
Organism: Coix lacryma-jobi var. lacryma-jobi; assembly: GCA_009763385.1. Classification (NCBI taxonomy): domain Eukaryota; kingdom Viridiplantae; phylum Streptophyta; class Magnoliopsida; order Poales; family Poaceae; genus Coix; species Coix lacryma-jobi. Next base: position 44,843,547 of record CM019826.1, read on the forward strand.
GATCAAGTTGATCGAACTCTATTTACATATAGTGATCGTGAGTGAAAAGGGATCGTGTTGAGTAAGCTTCGGAGCAAGGAGGATCAAGTTGATCGAACTCTGAAAGGGGCTCTTGGTCGAACATGGAGGAACTTCTTCTGTAGAGTGGAATCTAACTTCTGTGATCCAATCTAGGATCGTAATCTTCACTGCAACGCAGGCAAGCCCCGGTGCATACAGCCCTCTATTTTTATGCAAACTTTTTATTCACAATTAAGTCTAGTGCGATGTGCATTAAGTGATGTAGGAACGAGATGTGATATAAAACCTCCTTTGCATATTACCCTGATCCTTGCTACTTTGTGGTGAGTTTCGCTTAGGTGATGCTTAGCCATGCTTAGAAATAGAGAATGGTGGTGTGTTCATCATTCGCATGGGCTTTACTCAAAGTTATCCGAAGGGATGATGATTCATCACTACTAGGGTACCTCTCTCAGGTACAGACTATGAAATGGATAGAGATGTAATAATCCGAGACCGGGCGGAACAAGGTGGATGAGGTAAAATATGTGTTTTAATAATGAGTAGACAGGCTTGCCTGGGCAAAATGGGCTGTAAAGCGGACATGCTTGCCTGGACATACTCGTTCTGCCTATGTCGATTAGGAAACCATTAGATGTAGGCTTGTTGTGATCGAGACTTTGTAGTACTGGTGAAAGCCCTAGTTTGATTTTGGCTAATTGATGAAACCTATTTGGTCTAATCCTATTGTTAAGCATGTGTGTAGCTTTTAAGAAAGGATTGAGACCAAGCCAAGTGGTGGAGCAAGCAAGGTGGCAACCATGGAGGATGGTGATGGCCACATGCAATTGAAGAGATCAAGTGCTCTACCATTGGTGAAATAAAGAAGAGAAGAGATGGAGCAAAGAGACCCGAAGACAAAGGTATATTCTATAGGGCTCATTGTTTTAGTGATCAAGACACTTAGTGAGTGTGATCACATTTAGGATACATAGCCGTACTATTAAGAGGAGTTAATTCACGGCTTATGCGGTGTTCAAGTGCCACTAGGAGTTCTCTAACATATTGATGCTTTAGACCTAGTGAGTGACTAACAAAACCCTTGGAAAATGCTTTGTAAAACGCTAACACACGTGCACAAGTGTTGAAACACTTTGGTGTTGGCACATGGAAGCAAGGGTAGAAGTTAGAAAGTGAAAGGTGCTGAGTTAGAAGCATCGGACGCTGAAGGCGGCAGCGTCCGATGGCTAACCCTAGCTATAGACTATTACTAAAGGAGCATCGGACGCTGGCAACGGACGCTGAGGAAACACTATTGCAGAGTCCGATGTGGATGATGTGGCACGAGCAAGCTTTGCAGGGAGCATCGGACGCTGGCCTGCGTCCGATGCCGACCCATCTGACGTGTCCGATGTGTTTGGAAGCGTTCTGGAACCTCTCTACATGGTCATCAGACGCAGGGGTTGAGCGTCCAATGTGAGGGTGCCGACGCGTCCGATGTGGCGCAGAAAAGAGCTGAAAAGAGCAGTGGCATTGGAGCGTTCGATGCCCGGCATCGGTGCGTCCGATGTCACATTAACCGTGACGCAAAGGAATATGACCGTTGGGATCTGACGGACTGAATTTGTATCAGGGGGACACGTGGTGCTCATCGGAGCATCGGACGCTAGGGCAGCATCCGATGGCCCCGACTCCTGCGCGTCCGATGGTCCCGTTTTCAGCCCAACGGCTAGGCTGTTTTGAGGGGACTATATAAGCGGCTTGGTCGGCTCCCATGGGCTCTCTCTTGCACATTTTGATCCCTAAGCATTCTTGTAAGCATAGCCAAGCCTCCCCACTCATTTCTAGAGTTGATTTGATCATTTGCTAGTGAGATTGAGTGATTAGTGCTAAGATTTGAAAGAGTTCATTCTAGTGGCACTAGCTCTTCGCATCGGCTTTGAGTTGCTTGTTACTCTTGGCATTTGCCGGTGCCTAGACGGCTTGGAAGCATTGAGGTGGAGTTGGCAAGAGAAGGAGATTGTTCTTGGCCACCACCGTTCGTGATTGTGAGGGGTTTTGGGGCCTCACCTCGCCGGAGCGGCAAGAGGCATCCTTAGTGGATTGCTCGTGTCATTGAGCTACCTCACTAGCGGTAGATTCTTGTGGCGCTCTTTGTGAGCTTTGCTTTGTGTCGATTGGCCACCGGGTCACCTAGTGTTGGTCGACACAACGAGGAGTAGCGTGCCGGCAAGCACGTGAACCTCGAGATAAATATTGGTGTCCCTTGTGCCTATTGTGATTGTGCATCCATCTTGGTGATTGGCTTCACGAGTGGATTTCACCGGTGATTGGCTCTCGACTATGCGATCCCGAAGGCTCAGTGAAACCACTTCTATCTAGCTCATTTACTTTGTGCATTTAGTTTGAGCTATTTCATTTGTTGAAATACTTTCATATATTGTCTTGATACATCTCTTATGTAGCTAGTTGTAATCAGTTATCTAGTTTTATCTATCGCACATACTTGCCTTATATACACTCTTGTATATCCTTCTTGTGCTAGAGTTAGTTTGTTTATTCCGCATTAGATACTAGCTCTAGTTGCTTGTGTGACTTAGCTTTATTAGGTAGAATTGTTGGATAGGTGGCTTGCAACACACTATTAGGCTAGCGCTACAAGCTTCGTCATTTGTCATACTAATAGTGTTTGTCTAAGTGATTTTGTATAATTTTAATTAGGCTATTCACCCCCCTCTAGCCAATTTAGACCTTTCAACGGGCCACATGCTCCGGTAAGCCGTGTACCCCGACTAATCCATTATGTGAAATGACAACCGCACACTGGGAGTGTGAGATGGCGAGTGTAGCGTGTACCCACCCTACCAGGCCACCGTTGGGGACGGGGTAGCGATGTGAGGTGCTGTACACTCGGGTAGTGCAGACCGGTTCACGTTTTGGAGGAGTCGAGAGAAAGGTTGATATATGTAGGTCAGGGACCTGCATATATCGTGTGGTAAGGAAGTCCCAGCTGGGTTTACAATCGGTTCGAATCATCGTTGCTCCTAGGTTATGGAGACTCGATCCCTGACCACTCATCGTAGTAACAACTGGAAATTGATAGAATAGTTAATCTTTGCATTTAATAACAAGTGTTTGCATTAGAATAATTGGAATCTAAATTAGAATAATGTAATTTAGCTTTTGGTTAATAACTTAATCAAGCTAAAACTTAAAACTAGAAACTACGGATAGGATGCCTTTCTGCAAAACTTCTCTCTTTGCTAGCCCCACTACATCACTAAAGCTAGCATACCCTTGGAGTCTTTTCTTTAGTCGGGTAAGTCTTGCTGAGTACCCTCATGTACTCAGGGTTTGTTAATCTCCTGTTGCAGGTTAACTTCAACTTCAGGTAAAGTTTGTTATCTGTTGGTCAATTGTTTCAGAGTTCGCTAGCCGTTGTCGTTGAATGCACCTGTTGGGCAAGGTGATCGCTTAAGTGCTTTGTACTATGGTTAGTAATGGTATTCCCGCTTAAATTGAGAGAAAACTTATTGTAAAGAGTTTGTAAACTTATGGTTATAAGTCTTCTGCTATTTAACTCCGATGTATTTTGTGTAAACTTCGATTGTACTGTTGTCTCCCATAATTGTATCCTGGTATTAAATGTGGATGATTCGGGGTTCCTCAGGGGCTCCCAACGGATCTTTCCAGTGACGTGGTTCACGTGCACAGTCATTAGAGCTCTGGGAGACGATGGCATGTGCAGGTGGGGTCACATTACCGGGAGGTTCTGCCACACTGGCCCGGAGAATAGGATGCATTCATAGGTAAACATAATCTAAGCACCACGCCTACATTCACTACTAGGGATGTGTTCAACTATGACAGTACCTTGTCGTCATTGAAGACAACGAAATCGTCACATTGGTTCTTTTTTGACGAATTTGTGACGATATTGACTTCGTCATGGAAGTCGCGTCACATTTGGTCAAACTTGATGAAACAACAAATTTCGTCATGGATGTGTTGCATTTCTGTGACGGAAAGGTCGCCGTCTGAAAGGACCGTGACGCCTAAGAGGGGGGGGTGAATTAGGCAACTTAAAAACTTTACTCTAACTATGGCCTCTAAATTCCACCTAGTAAAAACTTATGCAAGAAAGTAAACTATCCAATGCACAACTAAGGTTTTGCTAGGTGTGTTGCTATCTCTACTACAAAAGAGTTATGCAACCTAGGTTCCAAACCTATCAACTAGCCTAACAACTAAGCTAGGAAAGGTAAAGACATAAAGGTAGCAAAGTAAATGCGGAAGCTAAAGAGTGTGGTAGAGATGCAAACTCCAGTCGACGACGCCGGTATTTTTACCGAGGTATCGAGAAGCGCGCAAGCTTCCCCCTAGTCCTCGTTGGAGCCCCTCGCAAGGAATCCCTCGCAAGGGCCAAGCTCTCGGTCGGGTAAGCTCCGGACCTCCCCACGCGCAAGTGGGTCTCCGGTTAAGCCACTCATGGCAAAGCCTCTCCCGGATGCTCCCGACAGTCTTCACTATCAAGTTTCCGGCCGAACCGCCGCGGGCCTTGTTCCCTTCGGTACACGGTGGCGGCGACACCACAAATGCGGTTGGTGTGGTCTCGCAAGACTACAAGCCCCTCCGATGTACAACAACGGTGCGCACAAGCACCGGTAGATAAGAGGTGTTCAAACCTCACTAAACACTAGGCCTAACACCTAGAGCAAGCGCAAAGCGGTGGTCTAACTAGCCTAAGAACTTCGCAAAGCACCTACACTAATCACCTAGTATATCACTTGAGCACTTTGGTGGCTACAACAACTAAATATGTGTCTAAGCACTTGGTACACTTCCTTTGGCTCCAACTCCATTGTTTTGGCCGGCCATGGGGGTATATATAGAGCCCCAAGCAAATAGAGCCGTTCGGAGAAAGTCTTGGACTTCACAGCGTAGCATCGAACGCTGAAGTCGTAACCATCGGACACGCGTCCGATGCTCCTTTAACGGCTAGATGCCAGCCTGACACTATGTCACAACGGCTACTCAGCGTCCGATGGTCGATCACCTGACGCGTCCGATGCTCACAGAGCCTCTCTGGAACCTCTCTGCATAGCCATCGGACACAGGGACTGTAGCGTCCGATGTACACCGTCAGCGTCCGATGTAATGTTGTGCTCGATGCACAGTGTTACGGTCGCGTCCGATGTAACCACATCGATGCGTCCGATGCTTCTGATGGCGCTGACACGAGCTAGGGTTTGCCATCTGTGCGTCCGACGCCTGCGTAGCCAGCGTTCGATGCAACGTCCGATGTACCTCCTTGCTTCGTTTCTTCGTGATTTCTTGCGCCGTCTTGGTTCCATTCTTGTGCCTTGGACTTTGCTTGTTCTTGAGAGTCTTCTACTGAGCTTCTACTGTCTTGCTTGAGGTGTTGATCATCGGATCACCACGTCGCCTTTGTCCAAGTCACATTTGCACCCTATTGAACTACAAAACAAACACTTGCAAACACATTAGTCCAATATGGTTGTGTTGATCATCAAACACCAAAATCCTAAGTCGAATGGGCTGAGGTCCATTTTCCTTACAATCTCCCCCTTTTTGGCGATTAATGACAACACGACCAAATCAAGCAAATAATAGATACAAGAATAAGAATGCAATCTACTTGCTAGGATGCAATGCAACGACAAGATCATATGATGTTTAATAGATACCAAATTGAAACACACTTTTAAAACAAATCTTGCACTTGCCATTGAGTTCCTTGTAGTGGGTTTATGGATTAACTCTCCCCCTAACTCGATAAACCACTTCCTCCATGTTTGGACCATTCCCAGCAAGATAACCATAAAATTTTGAAAATTTGATTTTGGTTATTTTGTTTGTTTTAGTTTGGGCTTGCTTTTGATCCCTTCACATTCTCCCCCTTTGGAATCAAACACCAAAAAGGAAGACATTTAAAAGTACAAGGGAAGAAACATTATATAGGCTAAACTCCCCCTAAGAATATGCGTACATATGGTGTAAGGCAAAACATATGCATAACAGGCAAATTTGAGCAGAAAGGAGTTTACTTTATATAATGCATGGAGAGAGCATATAAGAGTATCAAAGTGAAATCAACATAATGTTATCGGTTAGGAAAACCATATGTAGATACCAAATGAATTATCGTCACACATGATGCTTGTCTCCGGGAACTTCATTTTCCTTGCAATGAGACTACTACACACATGATAAACTTGAAAGTAGTGTTAGTCTCAAAGCTTCCAAATTGTAGAGTAAACTCCCCCTCAAAGTGTGCATACAAGTTTGAAATACTTGTAGGAGACATGCACATTGACTTGTAAGGTCAAACTACCATTTTACAAGTAGACATCACTAGAAATGTGACACCAATTGAAGATGGTAATTGGGGTAGTTTTTCTACTATTTGGACTTTGGCACATATAAGATGAAAACAAGTAAGAGAAGCTATGTGCCGTGCTCCTAAGCAAATTAAACCATGTAGGTTTGTTCCAAGGATGAGAGTGATACCGAGCAAAACTACCATATGATGAGACTAGTGTATGCATGACAAATGATTTAAATATACAAATGCAAACCTAGGCAATGGAAGGAACTAGATGCTAAAAGAAATTGCAAGAATTTAAATCTAGTTACCTCACATGGGAAGGGGAACTTGGGTCCATAGTAGCCACTAACATACTTGGCAATGACATGATCCAATGTGATGCACCCCATGATATGCACCCAAAAATTTGCCAAGTCTCCAAATTCCCCGTAGCCAATTTGGCTACTCACTTCCCTTTCAGGATCCAAACCTTTTTGGTGCTCTTCATGGTTGATATAATGTCCTTAGGCACCCAAATGCGTTTGGCCCCATTGTTGACTTGCTTGTTTACCTTGATAGCCACCACCTTGTCATTCTTCTTCTTCTTCAAAAGGTAAGATGTGGAGGCCTTCTTGTTCACCTTGTTGGTGTAGGTGTTGGAGAGCTTGCTTGTTTGTTTTTTCTTTTCTTTCTTATTTTTCTCTCCCCCATGCTTCACCTTGCACTCATAGGACTTGTGGCATTCCTTGTGGCAATCATAACAAACCACGGTTTGCTCCTCATCAAGCTTCTTCACTCCCTTGACGGTGTTATCTTGATGAGTTCGGGTTTGCTTTGTCTTGCCTTTTGTTTGAGTCAAGTCCATGGTGAGGCGGGCCACTTCTTGCCTTAGTAGCTCATTTTCCATTGCAACTTCTTGTGTACATGTTTCTACAATCATATTCTAAACACAAGCTTGTTTGCACATGGGTGAGTTTAAATCAAGTAAATCAATGCAAGAAGTAGAGGAATCCCTTTTAGGTATATCAAAGATTGATTTCTCAATTTTAGGTGCCTCGGTGGGGTTTGCTCCGATGGTTTCAAAATTAGCAACTTTGTTAGTTAGCTCATCACAATGTTTGCACATAATTTCCATTTTAGCAAGCAAACTTTTGTAAGCATCTTGTGTCCTAGCTAACTTTGCTTTTAGTTTTTCATTTTTCTTAACAAGTTGCTCATCATTACTTGTGCAATCACATGTGCTTGTACTAGCCTCAAGTTTCTCAATTTTGTTAGATAGCTCAACATTCAAATTTGAAAAAGTTTCATATTGTTCAAGCATAGCATTGTAGGCTTGTTGAGAACTATCTAATTTTTCTTTTAAAGCATTTATTTTCTTTTGTTGGCTAGTGCAAGCCTTAGCATATTTGAGATTATCTTGCACAAGTTCATTATAAGAAGGTAACTCATCACCACTATCACTATCACTATCCCTATCACTATTACTAGAGATAGAGCTTGTGTTACCTCATGCCATAAGGCACATGCATGAGGAGTTTGATGATGAGTGCTTGTGGCCATGTCTCTTGTGTTGGGCTTCATCATCACTTGATGAATCATCCCATGTCTTGATGGTAGTGAGGGCTTTGGCCTTGCATCCCTTCTTTTTCTTGTCCTTGGGTGTGGGCTTTTGTTTTGGACAATCCTCCACAAAATGCCCTCTCTTGCTACATCTATAGCATCCTTTTTTTCTTTGCTCTCTTCTTTGATTGGTGAAGAGACAATCTTCAATTGTGATGGGCACACCCTTGACATTGAGCTTGAGAATCATCCTCTTCACTCCTTTCATAAGCTTGATTGTTTCTTCTTCATCTACGGAGGAGTCAGATGAGGTGGAGGCTTGATCATCACCACTTGATTCTTCATCTTCATCAACCTCTTCTTCTTCTTCTTCTTCTTCTTCTTCACTTGAGCTTGAGCTTGTCTCAACTTGCTTTTTGCCCTTCATCTTTTTGTGCTCATCACATGTGAGAGCAATGCCTTTGCTTGATGAAGTGTCTTCTTCTCAACCCATCTCGCGTGACATCTCAAATGCCACCAATTTGCCAATGACAATGGCCGGGGTCATGGTGCTGAAGTCCTCCATGTTGTGGAGGATGGTGATGATGGTTGCATACTTGTTCTTTGGAAGCACGGAGATGATCTTCCTCACAATATCCGCATCACCTAGCTTTGTGATTCCTATAGAATTGAGCTCATTGATAATTAGATTCAAACAAGAATAGATATCACGAACAAGCTCATTATCACTCATTTTAAAGGAATCATAACTTGTTTTAGTTAGGTGATGTTTTTGCTCACGTACATTACTTGTACCATCATGGACCTCATGTAGCTTTAACCAAATTTCATGAGATGTTTGTAAAGTAAAAACTTGGTTAAAAACATCCATGCTAAGCGATTCAAACAAGCAATTTTTAGCTCTAGCATTTAGATGAATTTCTTTTTCATCACCCGCGGTTAACCTGATGGGATTTTTGGGGGGTCTCATCCCATCGTGGGTGAATCTCCAAACACCTAGATCAACGGCTTCTAAAAAGCAAGCCATCCTAGCAATATAGTAGGGGAAGTTAGTGCCATCAAAGTGTGGAGGCCTAGAGGTATCCGTCCCAACCACTCTTAGGGGCGTCGGCTCGAAGGTGGTGAAGCCAAGAGTCCACAAATGAGCCAACTACGGATACATGGGTGTATGCCGAGTCTCTGAGTGATGAGTGATTGTCAACGGGTTTGATGCGCATGTTCTTTGGCTTGTGTTGTGCAGGTGTCGAGCACGGAGACAGTGATCGAGGGCAAGGTGAAGGTCAAGTTGAGACGTGCCGTGCCGACGGACTGGGTGCGATGAAGGATGGGCGTGCCGTGCGGCGGACGTGCCATGCCGATGTATCGAGCAGTGAAGGGCGGACGTGAGGCTTGGACTGAGGGACCGGAGTGCCTGAGGATCAGCTGTGGTGGCTGGCAGCCTGGGACAGCGACGAGCGGAGACTTGCGGGGCACGGTGTTGCTCGGGTCGAGGACCTGGGGACACGTGTCGGTGGACGGGGTGCACGGGCGGTGCATCCCCTCTACAGCTCCGGTTTGGTGGTTGAGCCAGGGAAAAACCACCGGGTGGACGGTTTCCGAGTTTGGGCCTCAAAACTCGGGTGCTCGGTTTCCAGGTTGAGCCACAAAACCTGGGCGCGGATGGTTTCCGAGTTTGGCCACAAAACTCGGGTGATGGGCCGGTTTCCGAGTTTGGGCCTCAAAACTCGAGCGCTGCGGGTTTCTGAGTTTGGGCCACAAAACTCAGGCTGGAGGCTGGTTTCCCGGTTTGGGCCTCAAAACCGGGGGTTGCTAGAAAAGGCTGGTTTCCCGGTTTGGGCCACAAAACCGGGGGTGCAGAGCGAGGGCGGCACGTGGCGGCGATCCAGAGGTTGCGTCGAGGCAATGCTTCGGTTCGAGCGGGCGTGGCCGTCGGATCTACCTACCACCGCGGGTTGGACCAGAATAGCCTTAGGGTTTAGCTGGTTCGCCCTGTAATTAGTTTAGAGAGGGGTAGAGTAGGAAATAGGCTTAGTCTAGGTTAGTATAAGTAGTCCAGGGGAGACACCCTCCTCCCAATCTCAGTTATTTCAGTTTTAGCCATCTCATTTGCTTCCTGCACTTAGGGTTTCCTGCTCTCCCATCCCCTGCTGTAGCTGAGATCCGCAGAGAGACTTGCAACTCTGTGTACTGTTGATTTTGAGGAAAGGAGGCCGTAACCTCCTTGTCGTAGCGTGTGTTTGCGCTTCGGCTTGCAATTCGTGGGTGTGATTCGCGTTTTGTTCGTGTTCTTCGCGGAATCCTTTTTCCCCACGATTTTCCCGTCGCTTGATCTCTTTGCTCGGTTCATTTTTTGCAATTCCGTTTGAACTGGTTTGTTCTAGATCGTGAGGCACTTCTTTCCACCGAAGGAATCATCCTCTAACCTCACGGTCTAGGAGATCGATCGATTTTTCGTTTCGGGTCAAGTTTTCTCCCTTCCCCTGAAATTCTTCGATTCATCGATTTGGAGATAGGTTCGAGCCATGATCTCTTAGAGATAGCTCACTATACTCTTTGTGACTCTTCTCACCAAGTTTGATCCCTAGAGGATTTGTTTTGGGTGAGATCGAGTCGAATCGGTGAACGAACAGCCTGAATCGGGGTGACCGGACGCTGCCTGTTCAACGACCGGACGCTGTCAGTGAGTCCGGTCGATGAACACCTTCGCTGTGTTCGGTTCGTGACTTGACCGGACGCACCTTTCGCTAAGTGACCGGACTCGCTCATTGTACTGTTCACTTGGCTTGTATTTTGTGACCGGACGCACTGCTCTCGACCGGACGCTCGTCTCTGGTGAGTCCGGTTAGAAACAGTAAGCTCCGAAAACTGTTTTTGCACGACCGGACGCGTCCGGTGGTCAGCGACCGGACGCAGGCAGAGTCCGGTCAGTGCTGGTTCAACGCGTTTTCGTCCGCAGTTTGCTCGTTCGTCTTTCGATTCGAGATTCGTTTGTTGCGTTGGATTCCTAACTTCGTGCTCTACAGAATTTGGGCTTCCCGCTTTACAAAATAGCCTGAATCCCCCTCGCGTTGCTCGGGGGAGGTTGAGGTTACCCAAAACCCATCCCGTCACTAGTTGACTTGCGTGAACTTGGGTAAGGAAGTTTTTGTGGTGCCTCGCTGTGATCCCAGGGATCATCCACCCTCTTCCAAGGGTCGTGGGCACCACATTTTTGGTAGTAGCTCTTGGGGATTGATTTTGGGACACTTGAACAAAGTTTCGTGAGAAATTTTATTGGCTCCCATTCACCCCCCCTCTGGTCGCCTTGCTTTTGCATTCTCGGTCCTTCACCAACCTGCTCTGATACAAATTGAAAAGACCGTGACGCCTAAGAGGGGGGGTGAATTAGGCAACTTAAAAACTTTACTCTAACTATGGCCTCTAAATTCCACCTAGTAAAAACTTATGCAAGAAAGTAAACTATCCAATGCACAACTAAGGTTTTGCTAGGTGTGTTGCTATCTCTACCGCAAAAGAGTTATGCAACCTAGGTTCCAAACCTATCAACTAGCCTAACAACTAAGCTAGGAAAGGTAAAGACATAAAGGTAGCAAAGTAAATGCGGAAGCTAAAGAGTGTGGTAGAGATGCAAACTCCCGTCGACGACGCCGGTATTTTTACTGAGGTATCGAGAATCGCGCAAACTTCCACTAGTCCTCGTTGGAGCCCCTCACAAGGAATCCCTCTCAAGGGCCAAGCTCCCCGTCGGGTAACTCCGTGGATAGCTCCGGACCTCCCCACGCGCAAGTGGGTCTCCGGTTTAGCCACTCGTGGCAAAGTCTCTCCTGGATGCTCCCCGCCGTCTTCACTATCAAGTTTCCGGCCGAACCGCCGCGGGCCTTGTTCCCTTCGGTACACGGTGGCGGCCACACCACAAACGTAGTTGGTGTGGTCTCGCAAGACTACAAGCCCCTCCGATGTACAACAACGGTGCGCGCAAGCACCGGTAGATAAGAGGTGTTCAAACCTCACTAAACACTAGGCCTAACACCTAGAGCAAGCGCAAAGCGGTGGTCTAACTAGCCTAAGCACTTCGCAAAGCACCTACACTAATCACCTAGTATATTACTTGAGCACTTTGTTGGCTAGAGCAACTAAATATGTGTCTAAGCACTTGGTACACTTCCTTTGGCTCCAACTCCATTGTGTTGGCCGACCATGGGGGTATATATAGAGCCCCAAGCAAATAGAGCCGTTTGGAGAAAGTCTTGGACTTCATAGCGTAGCATCGGACGCTGAAGTCGTAACCATCGGACGCGCGTCCGATGCTCCTTTAATGGCTAGATGTCAGCCTGGCAGTGTGTCACAACCACTACTCAGCGTCCGATGGTCGATCACCTGACGCGTTCGATGCACACTGTTGATGTCTATTAACTATCATTATTTACTGTCAACAAGACTTGAATAAATGGCAAAAAGGATTGCCAACTTAGAAATAGGAGGTTTAAACTAACAAATTCCATGAGTTTTTGTGATTCTACATTTTCCAGGGATTAAAACAGGAAAACCAACCACATTGCTTCCCCAAGAAGGAACTCGACGCAGATTTCTTCACCGCCACGTCGGGATACTTCTAGAAGACTCCATAGGACTCCACAAGACACCACGAGACGGGGCATCACAGGAGGCTTACCTGTGGGACCGACCGGTCCCACAAGGCCCACCGGTCGGTCGGCCATAGAGCCGCCACGCCTCCGTCTTCTGCAAGCTACTTCCACCGACATCTAGGATGCATCTCGATCGTACCTCAAGTCGGTTTGATCCAACGATCGCGATTCCTCACCCAGGGCTATATAACCAGACCCCTGACCCCCGTCCAGATCATCATCAGATCAAGATCAGAAGACAAGACATAAGTTAGGGTTTCTAGAGATAGAGAGTTAGAGCTCTACATCAAGATTAGAGTTTAGTCTAGTTAGATTCAAGTAGAGGCAGGCGACTTCGTCGGCATATCCGGCTAGAAAGCTTCGTCTGAGTCTCTGGATCATTGTTGAAGACTCGGTAATTTGTATCTTTATTCGACTTTATGCTACTTTAATATATTTCACTTTATTCAGTTTTGGAGTTTATTCTAGTTGTATATTTAATATAGATCTGATTATGATAGAGTTTATGATCATGTTCGTAAAGTACTTAGCTTTATTCCAGATAGAGTTAAGTGGTCAAACTGGTGTAAACATGGTGTTTAGGCTAGGTTTACCTGCGAATACATCCTATATTCCGGGTCGAGAGGTAGATCGCAGGAGTGACAGTCCTGTTGAGTCATTTGTAGTCCTCCCCCCGAATGTAGATATTAGTAGGACGCGGTTGCAAGTTAGAATTCATTACTCTGTTCTTGATTCTAATTTAGTAATGTCCCTTGATCATGGATGATAGATTAATTAACTATAAATGATTGTATATTAACTAGAGTAATCACTAGGCTTAGTAAATGCGAAGTAACTTAGGATTCGAATCTCTTAATTAATCTCCTGACTCTCTGCTTGATCTATGTAGTTCGCTCTATCATTAGAATTCCCATTTTTATCATTATCATTATTATCTTTACCTTGTCTTAACCCTGCTTAGACATGTGAGTAATGAATGAATGATAATCTCTGCCACTTTTACTAGTTCCCAGCTTCGTTACTACCTTCGGTAAAATATAAATAACGATACCTAGATAACTTGGGTGAAATGCTGCTACAACAGGTATATTTATCTGTGCGCTTGCGGATAAATATTTTGTTTATATCTTTTGAGCTAGTGTCACATATAATTTACATTTCTAGTATCATGTTAGGGATGACAACTTGACTTGAAGTGATGCTAGGAGTGTCCTGTACATTTCTGAAGGCTTTTGCTAGAATCAGTTCATCAGAGTTTATTAAAAGCAATTGCATTAAGAAGTGTCAACAAGCATTTCTAGCGCCGTTGCCTGGGACATCTATCTAAGTAACTGAAGCCACCGGGAACTAAACAAAACTTATTAGGAATTTAACAAAGGAGATTATTCATTCATTCACTAGTACCTCTGTCTTGGCAGGCTTACCCTTGTTTTTCTTTGTTTATATCATATACAGGGTAACACAGGTTCAGTTGTAATCCATCACATTCAAATCAGAAATCAACTTGATCGTGTGGAAGATCTACATTAGTAGTCAAGCCATGGCCAACAAGACTTTGCTGGAGCTCTCTACTCCAAGTGTCAGGAACATTCGCACCGGACCTACACTCTAGACGAACAACCTTGAGTTCAAACTCAAGCCAAGTCTTATCAACATGGTGCAAGCTACTACATTTGGTGGAAAGGAAGAAGAAGATGCAACCGCTCATCTACAAGATTTCTTGGAGATTGGAAGCACCATCATCATCAAGGACGTTCCCCAGGACATCATACTTCTTTGTCTTTTTCCCTTCTCACTGAAAGGAAAAACGAAGCAGTGGTTCTATTCAAACATGGATAACATCAAGACATGGGAGAAGTGTTCAGAGACCTTTCTATCAAGATTTTTCCCAATTAGCAAAGTCAATATCTTAAGGGAAAAGATATACAACTTTCAACAACAAAAAGGAGAAACCATTCCAGAAACTTGGGAGCATTTTCAGGAACAAATCTTAAGATGCCCACATCATGGAATAAGGAACGAATTGCTCATGCAACTGTTTTATCACGGATTGTTACCAAGAGCAAGAGAACAACTTGATGCCACTGCTGAAGGATCATTTATGTCACTCACTTTCGGAAAAGCAGAATGTCTAATGGATAAGATAGCTGAAAATCAAAGCTGGAAACAAATTATTACTCAACGCTGTCACCAAATTGAAGAAATTCCAGAAGAAGTATGTGCACTGTCAACTAAGATGGATGTACTTATGGATCGACTTATTCAGAGAGCCAACTACAAGGAAGAACGTCAAGCTATTCAAGACGCATTTGATGCTCAAAATAGAAGTGGAGAATATTTAGGAATAGAATTTCCCGAAGATCAAGAAGAAGCTAACATCATCAACAACTCCACCACTCTACACAAGCAAGGATTGCGTCAACAACAACCTTCCAAAACAGATAAGCATACCAGTAAATTCAGTTCCTCCGATTCTAAGCAACCTACTTTAAGAGATTTAATTTTAGAACAAGCCAGGATAAATGATAGCATTACTAAAAGACTTGCTTTAAATGACAAGACTCTTGAAAACATAAATGCTAAGATGGATGATTTTTCTTCTGCCATTAAAGATCAACTCAATTATAATAAAAGAATAGAAACCCAAATATCACAATTGGTTGTTGTTTTGCCTGTTACCACTAACCATGAGCAGATTAAGGGGATCACTACTAGACATGGGAGAACCACTCGAGATCCACCATACCCTGAAGGAGCACAAAGAAGACAGACTGCACCAGTAACCCTTCCAAGGGCAGAAGAAAGAGATGATGAAGAAACTCAAGTACAAAATGAAGAAAGACCGATAGATTTTCATGACACCAACATTCTACCATTCCCACGTAGAAATCGGAACACCAAGCTAGACACGCAGTTCAGTAAGTTTGTTGAAGTAATTCAGAAACTATATATCAATATTCCTCTGCTAGATGCATTACAGGTGCCTACCTATGCTAAGTATGTGAGGGATATACTTAACAACAAACGACCACTGCCAGCTACTGAAGTAATCGAGCTGACTGAAGAATGTAGTGCGGCTATCCTCAATCAAATACCAGAAAAGAAGAAGGACCCAGAATGCCCCACTATTGAATGCTCAATTGGAAATCAACGGTTTAGCAATGCACTGTGCGATCTCGGAGCTAGTGTTAGTGTGATGCCCGCATTAGTCTACTATAAGCTCAACCATTCAGCACTTGTGTCAACACCAATGTGTCTTCAGCTAGCTGATCAATCACTCAGATACCCTATAGGAATTGCTGAGAACATCCCAGTCAAGATTAGAGAGTTCTTCGTACCAGTAGACTTCGTGGTACTAGAAATGCATCCTGATTCAAAAGTGTCACTCGTTCTCGGAAGACCATTTTTGAGCACCGCCAAGGCCCACATTGATGTCGGAGCTGGAGAAATCAAATTCACTATAAATGGGAAGGAAGAAAAGTTCTCATTCAAACCACGGCCCGAACAATGCTCAACTCTAGTAGACCATAAAGCTCAAGAGACAAAACTACTATCTCCGGTAGCAGAGATCCATCAAGGAGAATGAAGAAGACTGGAGAGTCCAATTCGGTGGACTTTAAACCCCGAATCTTCGCCGGAGGTAACTCGGTAATTATCAGCATTTACTTTTGCATTTCATAGAAAAATAAAATAAAAATTTATTTACATCATTACTGCATCATAAAATTGGCCTCATGTAATTAATATTTACGAATCCCGTAAGTATTATTTACTACGGCAACAAAAACATATAAGAGTTTCATCATTAGAATCCTCATTTTCTATAGTTTCATAAAAGCAATTTCTTTTATACTTGCATTGTACAAATACGGGAGACATACGGACCCACAGACACCTGGGACCCACATCATATCACTTCACATTATTACATGCACTCACAACCACTCATCTCACCTACCACCACATGCAATCGTCGGCATATACTCCAAAGAGAGGGAACTTGAGCAAGGTAGGTGAGGGAGCAACATGGAAGAAAGTGGGCCCCACAGGGGACCGGTCGGTCCCACCACTAGACCGACCGGCCATCCCCTTCTCCCTCTATAAAATGGCAAGCTTTCTTCACTCTCTTCACACACTCCACTCTCCAGAAATACTAGCCTCGCTTCGAAATTCAGATTCCAATTTCGAGTTCACTTAGCACTTCATTTGGATAGTTTCTGAGTGAGAGAAGATATAAGAGTAGAGAGGAGGAAGCTTTGAGCAAATAGCAAGTAGGAAAGGGAAAGTGGGAACAAGCAAGAAAAATCAATAAGAAAGGGGAAGTGCTGCCCAATTAGTTAATAAACTAGGAGAAGTTGAAATAAAAATTGTCAACTTGAACGACTGACTCCTGGACTACTGACTTTTGGACCGCTAACTCTCTAACATTTATTTGCTCTAACCCTCACTTGTTCCACTAGTTTTGTTTCTATGTTCTCTTGTTTTTGCAGCAAAGATGAGCAACTTCTTGAGAAAGGCGAAGAACACGCTCACTTTTCGATCAACAAGAAGCCGTTCGCGAGCTGGCTCATCATAGGGAGGCTCGGACATGGATACTTCATGTTTGCCTCGATCCTCTACCACAAGCCGGTTCGAGCCACGTGATCTTCTTCATGAAAGACACATCAAGCTTCAAACAGCCTACGAGAAGGACCTATTTAGGCATTACCGCGATAAAGAGTACACTCACACCCCCACCTTCGATTCACAATTTCTCCGAGACACAGGTATGGAATCTGAGTTTGATCTAGTCTTCCATAACATTGGATGGGAGAACACTTGGGAGCTCTCCGAAGAGGGTTGTAGATTGCTCACTCTAGAATTTCTTTGCAGTCTCTCTTCGGATGACACATATGTCTATTTTAGGCTGTACAATGAACCTTTCACTCTCACTTGGAAACAGTTCAGCCTAAATCTGGGTTTTCCTGAAACCTGCACTATAGACTTAGATGTAGCCTTAAGAAACTTTGACAGAAATAGCTTTTGGGAGGACATCACTGGTAAGAAAACATATCATCACCCTTGCACCAATGATATACACAACCCCACATTAAGGGTGATGCACAAGTGGCTAGGCTTTACTCTCTTCCCTAGGCAAGAAGGTCGTATTGTTAGAACTGAGGAGTTAAAGATTATGTACGCAATGGTTAAGAAAACTAAACTTTCACCGGTAAAACTCCTGGTAGACTACTGGCCTTACATCCACACTTTACAAGGCCCCATATCCATCACTTCTTGGGTTACTCGTCTTGCTGGAAATTTGAACTTGCACGGAAATATTATGTACATCTCCACTCCACGTCCAGTCACAGGCTTCTACTTCTTCAGCCAAGCACATCTTATTAAGAAGAGAAATAACAAACTTTATATGCAATATAAAGGATATTTAAATGAATATGAGTTGCCAAACAGATCACTTGGTCTATATGTCATGGAAACCTTTTTGCTTAACTTACAGAGACCTGGCGCGGGAGTAGGAAGAAGCCCCTCCGCAAGATTCACTTGAAACGCTGCCCCAAGGTATCAAGGAGAAGACGCTACACCAGCCGGACCAGCCTATACTCACTATCAAGGATTCGAACGAGCTGGATCATCTTCATCACACAATCAAGCCTGGGAAGATACTACTGCCTATGAGCCACATACACCACAAGATTCATGGGGGCAAGGAAATTTTCGCAACTACACTTCACCTCATCGTGAAGAGGATATGATGTATGAATTCCAGGGAGGACGAATATCTTTCTCTGGGAGAGGTGTTCATGACGCCACTCATCATCCACACTCTTTCCATGCCACCCATGGTTACCCAGAATATCAGCCACACCACCAGTTCCCGTACCACAGAGACCCCTACTTTCAGGGCATCAACACTCGTCTTACTCATCTGGAGACGGGTCAAGAAGATATGCACCACACCCTTGAAGAGATACATCATCAAGGCGCTCAGACGAACGAGAATTTCTACTACCTCTTCGGGCAGATGGGAATCAATCCACCTCAGCCACCACCACCGTACGAGAGAAACTAGCTTGGGGGAGGACCCCCTATTCCCGAGGTAAGTATGCTGTACCCCTCTGTTTGTTTATGTTTAGTAACTACTAGTTAGTTTTTGTTTAGTATTTTGAATAAAATAATCTTGATGTAGAATAATACCTTTCAAATTTTTAGAAAATCTCAAAATAATAAACTTAACCAAAGTTCGGATAGTTGAGAATTAGAGATGAAAAAGTCTAAGCTACTACTTATCTTATTCTTAGTCTCAATGAATCTCCGGAATTTTAATTTTGAAAACTTCAAACATATGATGAGAACCTGTATGACATAATAACATAAGCCTGATAATAAATAATTCATACTTTGAGGCTGCTTGCTCTGTTTTTAAGTTTTAGCTATGGTAGAGAGGATTATCATGCTCTAAAGATCAAGCTTCTATAAATGTAAAAGATTCACTCTTCCGAAGTAGTATTGTGTTAGAGGCAAGGGCTATGCAAAGATATGATAAGGAGGAAAGAAAAAGGGACAAGTGTCTGACTACCTCAGGAAAAAAAGAGAGAAAATAAAAAGGAAAATGTATGACAAAAATATGAAAAGGAAAAGAATGATAGCCCATGGTTCCTCTAACTACAATATGCCAGTAAGAGTTGACAATTTCAAAAAGTTTCAAATACTTGATCTAAGAGTATGACATTTCTCTCCCTAAGCTCTGAACTTCGACTTAGTAAGGTATGCTTTTTAAAAATATATATGCAATTTGAAAAATGTCATACAGAGGATCTCTGAATTTTTATAAAAAAGTCATGCAAAACTCCGGAGTGAAGTTGGAATAAAGAATTTGAGACATAGTGCTTGACTTGATTACTTCTAACTTTCAGTTATTCTGAACTAAGGTAAAAGATTGGCAAAAAGGAACATGAGAAAATTCTTCCAAACTCTTTTTAAGAAAGTTTTCAGTTGATGGCTTGTATCTTACTCTCAAAACCCGATGTTTGCTAAGGGACTAGCAAAAGTTTAGCTTGGGGGAGTTTGTTGACGTCTATTAACTATCATTATTTACTATCAACAAGACTTGAATAAATGGCAAAAAGGATTGCCAACTTAGAAATAGGAGGTTTAAACTAACGAATTCCATGAGTTTTGGTGATTCTACATTTTCCAGGGATTAAAACAGGAAAACCAACCACATTGCTTCCCCAAGAAGGAACCCGACGCAGATTTCTTCACCGCCACGTCGGGATACTTCTAGAAGACTCCAGAGGACTCCACAAGACACCACGAGACGGGGCATCACAGGAGGCTTACCTGTGGGACCGACCGGTCCCACAGGGCCCACCGGTCGGTCGGCCATAGAGCCGCCACGCCTCCGTCTTCTGCAAGCTACTTCCACCGACCTCTAGGATGCATCTCGACCGTACCTCAGGTTGGTTTGATCCAACGATCGCGATTCCTCGCCCAGGGCTATATAACCAGACCCCTGATCCCCCTCCAGATCATCATCAGATCAAGATCAGAAGACAAGACAGAAGTTAGGGTTTCTAGAGATAGAGAGTTAGAGCTCTACATCAAGATTAGAGTTTAGTCTAGTTAGATTCAAGTAGAGGCAGGCGACTTCGTCGGCATATCCGGCTAGAAAGCTACGTCTGAGTCTCCGGATCATTGTTGAAGACTCGGTAATTTGTATCTTTATTCGACTTTATGCTACTTTAATATATTTCAGTTTATTCAGTTTTGGAGTTTATTCTAGTTGTATATTTAATATAGATCTGATTATGATAGAGTTTATGATCATGTTCGTAAAGTACTTAGCTTTATTCCGGATAGAGTTAAATGGTCAAACTGGTGTAAACATGGTGTTTAGGCTAGGTTTACCAGCGAATACATCCTATATTTCGGGTCGAGAGGTAGATCGCAGGAGTGACAGTCCTGTTGAGTCCTTTGTAGTCCTCCCCCCAAATGTAGATCTTAGTAGGACGCGGTTGCAAGTTAGAATTCATTACTCTGTTCTTGATTCTAATTTAGTAATGTCCCTTGATCATGGATGATAGATTAATTAACTATAAATGATTGTATATTAACTAGAGTAATCACTAGGCTTAGTAAATGCGAAGTAACTTAGGATTCGAATCTCTTAATTAATCTCCTGACTCTCTGCTTGATCTATGTAGTTCGCTCTATCATTAGAATTCCCATTTTTATCATTATCATTATTATCTTTACCTTGTCTTAACCCTGCTTAGACATGTGAGTAATGAATGAATGATAATCTCTGCCACTTTTACTAGTTCCCAGCTTCGTTACTACCTTCGGTAAAATATAAATAACGATACCTAGATAACCTGGGTGAAATGCTGCTACAACAGGTATATTTATCTGTGCGCTTGCGGATAAATATTTTGTTTATATCTTTTGAGCTAGTGTCACATATAATTTACATTTCTAGTATCATGTTAGGGATGACAACTTGACTTGAAGTGATGCTAGGAGTGTCCTGTACATTTCTGAAGGCTTTTGCTAGAATCAGTTCATCAGAGTTTATTAAAAGCAATTGCATTAAGAAGTATCAACACTCATAGAGCCTCTCTGGAACCTCTCTGCTTAGACATCGGACGCAGGGACTGTAGCGTCTGATGTACACCGTCAGCGTCCCATGTAATGTTGTGCTCGATGCACAGTGTTACGGTCGCGTCCGATGTAACCACATCGGTGCGTCCGATGCTTCTGCTGGCGCTGACACGAGCTAGGGTTTGCCATCGGTGCGTCCGACGCCTACGTAGCCAGCGTCCGATGTACCTCCTTGCTTCGTTTCTTCGTGATTTCTTGCGCCGTCTTGGTTCCATTCTGGTGCCTTGGACTTTCCTTGTTCTTGAGTGTCTTCTACTGAGCTTCTACTGTCTTGCTTGAGGTGTTGATCATCGGATCACCACATCGCCTTTGTCCAAGTCACATTTGCACCCTATTGAACTACAAAACAAACACTTGCAAACACATTAGTCCAATATGGTTGTGTTGATCATCAAACACCAAATCATAAGTCGAATGGGCTGAGGTCCATTTTCCTTACACCGTCATAGAAGTGTTTAGTTTCTATGACCATGTATTTTCGTCACTGATAGAGGCCAATAATCGTCATTATCTATCGTCTGTTTAGCGGATAGACGGTGTTTGGCACGCTGGCGGCTGACGTGGCACATCCACGTGGCAGCTGACGTGGCATCCCATGTGGTAGGTGACGTGGCTTCCCACGTGGCAGCTGACGTGGCTTCCCACGTGGCAGCTGACGTGGCACGTGACGTGGATGGTCCACACGGTCTTTTAATGGGCCCACGTGTACAATTATTTTATAACAGAAGTAGTTTCACTTTGGTCACTAAAGTAGTTTCAATTTCATCATAGGTAGAATTACATAATCATCACAAAAAGGTGAAATATTTCATCATAGGTGATGTAGATTTCATGACAAAATGGTAATACTACTGAAATGACTAAAAGCTTGCATTACTTAATAGATCCAGATCCAGTATTGCAGTGACCATACAACTTAATGGAAACTCGGTTCACATATAAGTAACTTGACATCACAATCAATCAACTAGTTTCATCTCAGTTGACACATCACAACCTACGCCTAAATGAGGTGTCTATACAAGTTTTTAGATTTTTGTAGGTAGCTTAGGATATTTTTACTATTTATCCTTGAGAAAATCAACAAATAATTACTGTAATAGGTAAACTTGGACTGAAAATTGCACAGATGCACACACCATTATGGGACACCTACATAAATATCCCCAAAAAATTTCAAACAATTTGGTGAAAGTTGTACTACACATCCCCAAACGAATGAGCATCTCTCACTTAGTCACAAGGTCATGTGTAAGAGATGTGTTCCTTTCTAATCATATGCATCACAACTTTCTCAGAATGAGTTGAAATTTTTTTCTCAACACTATACACCTAAATGAGGTGTCCATGCAAGTTTTCAGATTTTTGTAGGTAGCTTAGGATCCTTGAGAAAATCAATAAATAATTACAGTAATAGGTAAACTTGGTCTGAAAATTGCACAAATGCACACACCATCATGGAACACCTACATAAACATCTCAAAAAATGATTTGGTGAAACTTGTACTACACATCCCCAAATGGATGAGCATCTCTCACTTAGTCACAAGGTCATGTGTAAGAGATTTGTGCCTTTGTAATCATATGCATCCCCATTTTCTTAGAATCAGTTGAAACTTTTTTCTCAACACTATATACCTAAATGAGGTGTCCATGCAAGTTTTCAGATTTTTGTAGATAGCTTAGGATATTTTACCATTTATCCTTGAGAAAATCAACAAATAATTACAGTAATAGGTAAACTTGGTCTGAAAATTGCACAGATGCACACAACATCATGGGACATCTACATAAACATTCCAAAAATATTTCAAACGATTTGGTGAAAGTTGTACTACACATCCCCAAACGGATGAGCATCTCTCACTTAGTCACAAGGTCATGGATAAGAGATGTGTTCCTTTATAATCATATGCATCACAACTTTCTCAGAATCAGTTCAAACTTTTTTCTCAACACTATACACCTAAATGAGTTGTCCATGCAAGTTTTCAGATTTTTGTAGGTAGCTTAGGATATTTTATCATTTATCTTTGAAAAAATCAACAAATGATTACAGTAATAGGTAAATTGGTCTGAAAATTGCACAGATGCACACACCATCATGGGACACCTACATAAATATCCCAAAAAAATTTCAAATGATTTGGTGAAAGTTGTACTACACATCCCCAAATGGATGAGCATCTCTTAGTCACAAGGTCATGTGTAAGAGATGTGTGCCTTTGTAATCATATACATCACAACTTTCTCGGAATTAGTTAAAACTTTTTTCTCAACGCTATACACCTAAATGAGGTGTCCATGTATGTTTTCAGATTTTTCTAGTTACCTTATGGTTTTTTCCATTTATTCTTGATTAAATAAAAAAAATTACTTTAGGGACGGAGGGAGTACTCGGTGGGACCTACTCGGTGTGACCTCATAATTAGTCGGCCCATATTAATCACGGCGACCTACTCGGTGCAGTTTCCTCGGCTTCCTCATCTCTTCTTCTTCCACAGTCGGCGAGTCTCTTCTTCTTCCACAATCAGCGAGGCGAGGGCGGTTTGCAAGGCGGATTGCGCGGCGGCGAGGCCTGGAGATGGAGCGCGGAACCCGTGGCGACGGTGACACTGGCCAGAGGAGGCGCCCTCACGATGCGGAGGAGGCAGTGAAGAAGCCGAGGCCCCACACTAACTCTTCCATGGGTGGCGGCCCCATGGAATCCTATGCTGATTCCATGGAGTCGGCGTTCACTTTCCCACGCCCAGCCGTCGGCCAGGAGAAGACGGTCATCGGCGAGGACAAGGTATGCTCCACCGCGACCTCGCCCAATCCCAAGGGGCTAGGGTTTATTTTTGTAGGGATTCTAAAAATTAGTGTTGTTAATTAGGTTTATTAGGGTCCAAATTGAGATTATGGCCTAATCTATTCGTTAGTTACTATAGTTTTTTAGGGTTTCCCTTTGGGATTGAACTGGCAATCCGAAGTTTACTGTTTATTATAGGTTGATAAGTATAGATCATATGTTTGGCCTACTGATTTTAGTTTTTGTTAATATTATTGTAGTGATTATTAGTGTTGTTAATTATTTATGCATTAATGATCATATGTTTGGCATACATGTATTGTTCGTTTAATTAAAGTTTTACCTTATATGTTTATAGCCCTGCTGCTTTAATTGATTAGGTTCAAATCAAATAAATTGAAATAAAGATTGCTGGTATACATGCTTTGAGAGGTTATCAATAAAAAAATAAAAAAATAAAATAAGTTTTCATATATGTTTATTTGTCCAGTTTTGATGTAATTACTTTATGTTTATCACAAGTTTGTTGCATTAGAAAATCTGAAAATTCAACATATCATCAATGTTAGTTTTGCATGGTCATATTTAATTGTTTATCAATGTTTGTTGCATATGATCAATTACAGGAGCCGACAGAACCAGAAGCTACTTTTCGCTTCTGGGCTGAAGCTACAAAGCAGCAGGTGCAAGAAGACATGGAGGATGTTGACCTGCAAACCGGAGAAGACAGTGAAACAATCTGTGACAAGATGAAGCAGGAGGTGAAGATCAAGATTGATCATATGACGGAGCAGATGTAGATGAAGCTGCTTTGGGATTACCATATGTATGGACACATTTGAGCTTATGATGGAGCAGATTGATCTAGTATATAGCAGTAGTAGACTTAGAATCTGAACTAGTAGGACTGTGGTGGTGCTTTTGGGAAGAAACACTTTAACTATATAGATGCTAGTACTTTGTAAATATATAATTAAGTCCTGGTACCTTTTACATATGTGTATGCTAATTATATATATGGTGCTATATATTTTGTGGATTTTGTGTGTCTCCAATCATTTCTGAGTATGAGTGTGCTAGATACAGACCTAGTATCTGTGTAAATATGTGAGCATGCATGTGTGTGTTTTGATGGGATTCACATAAGCTCCAATAGATTATATGACAATGTGAGCTAGTACTTGAGGTCTGATGATTGTATGTGCATGACTCATGTCACTCTTTATTGCTTGGAATTTTTTGTTAATGACACGACGTGTTTTGAGATCTTGCACATTATTGGTAGTCCAGGATGACAAATTAATGCTCATTTACATCTGTGTTCTATTACTTAGACAAAGAAATCATCTTGCCATGGTCTTGTCGTTAACATGACATACCCAATTGGCTTTATGAATCCTCAATGACGCCTGGGTCTAATGATGCTGGGACCCACGATTCAGTGAAAGATCAATTAACACGTCTCCCTTTACATGCATGAGTGAAGGGTCGACGTATAGTCTTCCACCCCTATGTCACGCCCCTTCAACGCGCCTGTCATCCAATCTGTCGCATCAACTTCCGCTCCCCGCCTTGCTCTTGTCGCATCGCCTTCCTGCTCCGCGACCATGGTCTGCGCAACCCGCTCCCGCACCTACGCCCTCGGCTCCCCAGCCTCCCCTCCTGTTGCTGCTGCCGCCATTGATGCGCCGCCTAAAGAGGAGCACCACTCGGCTAAGCAGAAGCGCGACAGCAGCGGAAGGTTCGTCGCCGCCGCTGGGACCAGGACCGTGCGAACGAGGAGGAGGACGACGATGATGACATGCACTCGCATTGAGGCAGAAGAGGCGCCCAAAGTCAAAGCCGATGTGCCATACCAAATCCCTCGGCCACTTTCACTGGACCAGGTTAGGGTTCAAAACTTATTGGGGTTGGAGTTTTCTATGTGCTACTGTTTGAACTATATTGAGATTGGATTTGTTAATTTGGATGCTCTGATGCTGTGGTTTGTGCTACTGTAAATCACTTGGGAGATAGATTAATGTTATTTCGACCCTAGATTAATGTTATGTGGTTTCTGAGATAAATGTAGTGTGATCATGTTCAAATATTCTTAAAGCTCATATGTAGGCGCAATTGATGTTTGCTATAGATTTATTCTATATAAAAGTTGTACATAACTTCCTTATCTAGCTTGTCCTAAAATTTCATGATTTTAGGCCAAGTGGTTTAGAAGTTATAGCTTTTCTAAGTTTGCTGCCAGGTTTTGCATGTTGTCTATGTAGATCTAAAAGAGTATACTGTTAGGCTAATTTAAATTGTGAGTCATGTGTTGATGTTAATAGAAGAGTTGTAGTGCTTTTTATAAGCTTTCTAAAATGTCTTATGTCAAGTCTTTTGGTCCTATAGATCTCTAGTTATTGCTGTTTGAAGGTAGATGTAATATTATGCCCAAACTTGCTGATGTTAATTTAGCACTTGCAATCATTACTGACTATATATAGTCTGCAGTGGAGTCCAAGTCTGTTTTGGATTGTTGATGTTAATTTACCACTTGCAATCATTAATGTTAAAATAGTTCATTACTGACTATATATAGTCTTAAGTGGAATTCAAGTCTATTAATGAAGCTGATTGCTGACTTTATTTCATTACTGACGCTGATTATGTTAATGAAGGCTCCTGATGTTCATCCACACGTGTTTGTATCAGTGACAAAGTTTCACTGCATTGCACACTTTGCTATGACAGCGATGAGGAGACGAGACAATGGTCGATGGCCTCCAACAAGGAGGTGATATAAGTCTACCCGAGCTTAATAAGTTTCCTAAATTTTAATTATATATATGCTAACTTGCCCCATCTGTGAATTGACTTGAATTTCAATTACAGATCAAGAAAAAGGCTGAGAATCTGCGTGTCCTCCTGAAGCGCAGATACTTCTATATATTTGACTTGGATTGTAGCCAGCAGCAGTGATGTATTTTGGTGTGTAGTTGAAGAACATGGACGTAATTGTACAAAGTTGAATGTATGAACTTAAGTCTCACTTGGTGATGTATGTAAGAACATAATAGCAGTAATGCTTATATATGCAGTGATCTTATATATGTAGTGATGCCTGTGATGTTTTGGTTTGTTTCCAAGTGATCCTATATATGCAATTATGGCAAATCTGTAATATATGCATAGAAGTGCTAAAAAACTATGATGTACAATAATCTCAACTCATATAATTCTGTGATGTCAAATAATCTCAACTATAATTCTGAGAAAATAAACTGAACTTAACTAAAAAAACTCAAAAAAACTATACTGAACTATGTCCATATAAAGTCCACTCAACTATGCATACTACAAGTCATCATCTTCATCATTGGTGGACATGACATCATTGTTGTCATCGCCACCATCACTAAAGTATTGCAGCACTGTATCATCCTCACTCTCCTCAAGATTAATAACAGCTTCCTTCTTGTTTCTTATAACTGTAAATTGCCTTCAATTATAGTCGCTTCTCCACCTTCAACATTGTGCATAACCTCATTATCATCACCTTCTTCCACTATATGCTCAGTATCAGAACAATAATCATCCTGATGCACATCATGACTGCCCTGTTCCGTTTCAACCACATCATAAATATTTCTATGTTCAAATTTCTGGACAACTCACCGGTCTCTACATTCTGGAGTTGTATCTTGCAGGTAAAATATCTTTTTGCTTGTTCTGCCAAGATGAAAGGATCAGTCTTGTACCAAAATGACTAAACATCGATGGATTTGAAATATTTGTCATCTCGAAGGCCCACAGTCTTGCCTACTTGGTTGTACCAATCGCATCGAAATAGAACCACCGCCCGACGAACTTCATAATTTGAGAGATAGAGCAACTCAATAACCTCTTTAAGGATACCATAAAAATTTATGGACTTTCCAGCATGTGAACCTGCAGTCATTACACCACTGTTTTGAAGGGTTACGAGGATGCTACACTAGCCGGAAAACAAATTTTTTTCGACCTCATAAACCAGGAACTACTGTTAGTTATAGATCACGGGATTACCACTAGACGCGCAGGTGCAGCAGAAGACGTCTCGGTGTAGACGTGCGCGTCGCAGCGATGCCGTGTAGATGTTCACGTCCAACCTTCACGTCTCCACGTGCGGTTCGTCCTTGTGCTCCAGATGCAGCACCTCCGAGGTATCCCACATGTACAGGGAGGAAGCGTCACGCCTCCAGACTGCTAGGTCTGCGAGGAGCAATTAGGCGCGGGCGTGGGGTGGGCGACGGCTGTCTAAAATGACGTGGTCAAAACCCTGGTCGCTCCACCCCTCTTTATATAGGCGTCTCTAATGAGCCCACCAACCTGGAGGCCCATTAGCAAACCCTAATCCCGGTCTGACTCGAGTCCAACTCGAATCAGACTTCTAGCCCCTTAAGCGTGCGACCCTATGGGTTCACGCACACATAGACATGGCCCGAGTACTCCTACTCGCCCGATAGTTGACAGCGGCCTCTAGCAAGACGTTTCAACTCCTATGTATACGTAAAGATCATATCTGACGAACCACCACGATCACATATACGTAATTCCCTTGCCACACAATATTTGGTCCAACTCATAGGTTAACACTTAACCTAAGCACGTCCATGCATTTTATGATCCAATCATTTGAGTGGTCCAGTGATATCTCTCTCTCACGGAGAGGGGCAAATCCCATCTTGATCGTCTATGTCTCACAGCATATTTCATGACAAACCCGAAGAATATCTTTATGACTACCCTGTTACGAAGTAGCGTTTGATAGTCCCTAAGTAAGTCGATTCATATCTTGAGAACATACCACAATCTCAGGTCGAAGGACATAACGTACATGATGTGTAAAGAGATAATAAGAACATCTCATGCTGGGTCAGTCCAGCCCCATGTCATACATGTGCCCACATTATTAGTTTGACAACTCCATGTCTATGACTTGTGAAACATAGTCATCAACTAATACATGTGCTAATCTAATATTCATGTGTGTCCTCACATGAACTCCGATCAGGGACAACTATCAAATAACCATACAAGTAAAAGAGTCTCACCGATAATTCACATAATTGTCAATCAATACAAGCTGTCTTTAATGGATATTCAATGAACATATAATAAATCATGGATACAATAGAAATATCATCATCTCTATGATTACCTCTAGGGCATATTTCCAACATGTTTTGTGTCTGCAGGAACTTCTCACGATCTGCAGTGCTATACCGCACTCCATTAATCTTGGAACTTGCACTAATCTTAACTCACCGAACTGGCCGACCACATGACAGTGCCCATAGTCCTTCGCTAACCGATTCTGGATTCTCACTGCACTTGTTCTCAATCTGTTGCAACGAAAATACAAAATTAATCAGGTAACCATTTAATATGCCTATAAACAAAATGTTGAGTGACATACATGGGACTTAAACCACTTTGTAAATCCCTGTTCGACCATTCGATCTACTTCATTTGGATGTGCACCTTGCTGCACTAGCTCCTCCCTGTACATGTTGTAGGAAAAAATCGATTCGTAAGAATAATTTCAAATTTAATAAAACAGAAACTAAGTCTCAGACATACTTACTCCAAATATTCCTCTGCTTCTTCAGCATTATGTAGCACATACCAAACTAACTTATTCATGACAACATCTTCAATGTACTCGGTCCTATTAGCTCCAACAAGAGTAGCACCATGCTTAAAACAGATATGTCATTAGGCAATGACATCTCTGTACCACTATTGTCGTCCTGGTTAAATTTAGTGTCAACATCCTCCATGTACCTAGAACAAAAGGTCAAGGTGTCACTTGTCATATATGCCTCAGCAATTGATCCTTCTGGCCTAGCACTGTTCCTTACAAAATTCTTCAAAGTGCCTAATCGCCTTTCTATTGGGTACATCCATCCATACTGAACAGGTCCTCTAAGCAGTGCCTCATGGGGAAGGTGGACACACAAGTGCACCATGACATCAAAGAAGGCAGGTGGAAAGATTTTCTCAAGCTTGCATAGGATCAATGGATTTTCTCCTTTAAGCCGTTTCACAACATCTATTCTTAGATTTCTACTGCATAATTCCCTGAAGAAGGTCCCCAGCTCTTGCTTCATATACATCCTTCCTCACTAGTCCTCTAAGCTCAGCAGGTATGATTCTTTGCAGGAGTATGTGGCAAGAATGTGTCTTCAGCTTTCCAACCACCCTGGATCTTCACTTATGTATCTTGCTAGGTTAGCCGCATATCCATCAAGAAACTTGATACCTTTAAGAAACTTGCAAAACTCGACTTTCTGATCCTTCCCCAACACATATAGAGCAGGTGGAGCCCTGTAGATTGAGTTGCCATCCTCCTGCAAGTGCAATTCATGTCTTATGTCCATATCATACAAATCTAGCCTAGCATTTTGTGTGTCCTTGGACTTGTCTAGTATATTGAGTAATGTGCTAAGAATATTTTCACATATATTCTTCTCTATGTGCATCACATCGAGATTATGTGGAAGCTTCAAATGTTCCCAATATGACAATCTCCACAATGCACTTTTGCGGCTATAAATCTTTGGACCGTCACTGCGCTTCTTTTTATTTCCAGTAATCTGAGGTTGCTTCCCTGGCCTAACATCTTTCACCTTCTCTAGCTCTTGTAGGACCTCCTCCACAGTAAACTTGCCAGGCTGATCTTTCTTTTCACTCTTACCATCGAAAGCCAAGTTGTTCCGCCATGCGTGTGTCATTTTAAGGTAACGACGATGTCTGATGTAGCATATCTTGTTCCTTATTCCCCGAAACAATGGATCCTTGTTGTTTGCGGTTCTTAACTCGCATTTTATACCGCCAACTTTCTTCAAAAACCTGCTATATCAAGAACCAAAACTTAGGATTAGACATTAAACTCACAATTTCCACGAGTTTTGGATATACCAATTGTTTTGTAGGAATCACGAGAAAACATTACCTGGGATGAGCCAAAAGTGCATACCAAATTCAACATGTCAAAGCCCAGAGCACTTCCGACCCATCCAAATGAAGAGAAATGAAGCCCAAGGCCCATCACACTCCACAACTGGGTTGGAAACCCACATAACAAGCATCAGGGCCAAGCCAGCAGCCCACCACGCGAAGGCGGTGGCCAGAGGTGGGGCTTGGGGTGCGCCCGCACCGCCATTGGCCCCCCTCGGGCCCACCTTCGGGGGACGGTTGCATGGCGGCATGCTGAGGCGGTTTATGAAGGTTTCCATGTTTATCACCCCCAAACCGACCTCAAGCCACTATAAAAGCATGGGTGAAGCTCTCTTCAAATCAGGGAAGTTTAGAAGCAACACAAGTAAATTTAGATTAGTCCATTCCCACCTTGTAAAGGATTCATTCTAGAGAAGAAGTAGTGCCTCAAGTATCATAGCTCTAGTAGCTACTTAGAAGAGGGGCCGAGTGAGTGCAAGTCGAAGAAGTGTCGGGGTTGTCGGCTTATTCCTCAAGTGTACTCCTACACTTAGCGGAAGGAATACCGGAATCGCCGGTACGACTTCACTTGTACCTCGATGGATCACAATACTATTTGGAGTATTAAAGTTCGTGTTTACCTTTGCTTACATATTCTTATCGTGTTCTAGCTTATTGCTTTCGTAGCTAGCTGGACGGGCCATTCACCTTCGGGTGGGTGCTCTAGTAAGAGGGCGCAAGTCCTAGCTACCGCTAGAGTAATGGCCCTTAGCGTAAACGCGGTGTTTAGACTAAGTGGTTACAGGTTGGTTGCTTGGGTCTCCATAGTTGAGGAGGTAGGCGGCAAGTGGTGACAGCCCTGTCCGTCCTTTGTAATCCACCCACGTTCGGGATTCCAGGTAGAGCTGTATTGACATAGACTGGGAAACCAGTTTCCACCCGTTGACCGAAGTAGCCTACACTTAGTTAAGGCTAGATCACTTAGGAATACGTTACATAGAGAAACCTCGTTACCCTAAGGTCGTTCTTCTTCTCATCCTAAGAATGGAGATCTATACCCAGAGACTATAGCACACTGTTCCCTGTGGCAAATACGATACCCTGAAATACTTCCGGGTATAGTGCTACAACGGTACTTCCGTGCGCTTGCGGACTTTTGCTGCTTACGCTAAGAAATACCAACAAGCATTTCTGGCGCCGTTGTCGGGGGTCGGTTGTCGCCTTTAGTCTCCGAACCTAGTTCGCACGTGTATCCTTTGCATTCTATCTTTCTTTCCTTTAGTTACCTTTATATATGGAGCCATCAACCTCTATCCAAAACTTGTTCGCTCCACGGGCAGAGTTCTATGAGCCACCACAATCGTCAAAGCCAATCACAACTTCTGGCTATGAACTCTGCCCTGGCTTTATAGCCATGGTTCATGACTTCTCGGGGTTCGATAGTGAAAACCCCTACCACCACTTACGGGAGTTTGAGCAACTCTGTGCATGTCTGGCAATCGCAGGCATGTCACAAGAAACACTGCATTGGAAATTATTCCCGTTCTCTCTTTCTGAGAGAGCGAAACAATAGTACAACAATAGCGTAGGAAAAGTCAACAGAGATTGGAAGGAATTGCCAAACAGATTCTGTATTGCATTCTTTCCCATATCTCGTATCGCAAACCTACGACAAGAGATACTCAACTACCGTCAACATGAGAAGGAGTCGTTAGGTGCAACCTGGGAACGATTTGCCACTCTTTCACGATCAGGCCCAGACTTGTCACTCGCTAACCATGTAATGCTACAACATTTTTGGTTAGGGCTAAACAAGGAATCTGCCCTACAGCTGGACATTTCCACCGGAGGATCCTTTCTGTGCAAGAACTATGGATACATGGGTGTATGCCGAGTCTCTGAGTGATGAGTGATTGTCAACTGGGATAATGCGCATGTTCTTTGGCTTGTGTTGTGCAGGTGTCGAGCACGGATACAATGATCAAAGGCAAGGTGAAGGTCAAGTAGAGACGTGCCGTGCCGATGGACCGAGAGTGGCGAAGGGCGGACGGTGAGGCTTGGACTGAAGGACCAGTGGCCCGAGGATCAGCTGTGGTGGCTGACAGCCTGGGACAGCGACGAGCGAAGACTTGCGGGCATGGTGTTGCCTGAGTCGAGGACTTGGGGACACGTGTCAGTGGACGGGGTGCACGGGCGGTGCATCCCCTCTACGGCTCGGTTTGGTGGTTGAGCCACAGAAAAACCACCGAGTGGACGGTTTCCAGGTTTGGGCCTCAAAACCTGGGCGCTGATGGTTTCTGAGTTTGGGCCACAAAACTTGGGCTGAGGACGGTTTCCAGGTTTGGGCCTCAAAACCTGGGTGCTGCGGGTTTGCTGAGTTTAGGCCACAAAACTCAGGCCATGGATGGCTGGTTTCCCGGTTTGGGCCTCAAAACCGGGGGTTAGTCGTGAAGGCTCGTTTCTCGGTTTGGGCCTCAAAACCGGGGGCGAAGTCTAGGAAAAGGACGAGCGGAGCGGTGGCGGCACGTGGCGGCAATCGGTGAGGTTGCGTCGAGGCAACGCTACCAGTTGTGCGGGCGTGGCCGTCAGATCACCAGCAACATTGAGTTGGTCCAGAATAACCCTAGGGTTTAGCTGGTTCGCTCTGTAATCAGTGAGGGGTAGAGTAGGAATTAGAATGAGGATAAGTAGAGGGAGACACCCTCCTCCCATTCTATCTCAGCCATTTGCTCTTTTCCTTCTTGGTTTTCCTACTCTCCCAATCCCCTGCTGTAGCAACTGAGATCCGCAGAGAACCATACCTCTGTGTACTGAAGATTTTGAGGAAGTGAGACCGTAATCTCACTGTTGTAGCGTGTGGTAGCCACACGGTTGCAGATCGATGACTTGATTCGCGTTTTGTTCGTGTTCTTCGCGTTCTTCGTTTCTCCGCGATTTTCCCGTCACTCGATCTCCCTCTCTATTGCGTCTTTGCAAAATCGGTTTGAATCAACTTGTTCTTTATAGTTAGGAGATCATTTCCACCAAAGGAATTCATCTAACTCCTCACGAATAAGTAGATCGGGTTGATTTCGTTTTCGTGGCGCTTTTTCGTTCATACTCCTCCCCTTTCGATTTCCCGGTGATTGAGTTGATTTGAGCGGATGATTTCTTGGGGATAGTTTCCTAACTACCTTGTGATCATCCTCTCCAAGTTTGGGAACGTGGGATTGAGTTTTGATTCGGATTTTAGAGGTTGTGTGAGAAGGGTGACCGAAATCGCCCTCTCTGTTCATCCGCGGACAGTCCACGCGTCGGGTTTGAGCCAGACCAGTGGCAGCGAGCCTCGGCCATTTTGGTCAGATTTGACCGGCGAACAGTCCGCCGTAGTTGGTCGTGGACAGTCCGCGAGTCAACTAGGGACCTTCAGCAACCTTGTTGTTTTGTCCATTTGGCCGACGGACAGTCCGGCCCCCAGTCGCGGACAGTCCGCAGTAGGGGCGGACAGTCCGGGACTTCAAGTCCGGACAGTCCGGGAATCGGCTGAAGCCTCCGGTTTAGTGTGTTTGCTCTCCCGGCTTCCTCGGTTGGTTTTTGGAGTTCTCGTTTGGCCCTAGAGTTGACCAAGGAACCTCTCTAGGTATCTTTGCTACTAGTTAGCTTCGGTATTGGAAGATCTCTCGACGTAGCCTTCCTTCTACATTCGGGACTTGGTTTTTGAGGGTCGAACTTGTTTTGGTGCTTTTGCCGATAGGTTTGCTATCGCTTTGTGGTGCTCCGCTGTGATCCTAGGGATCATCCACCCTCTTCCAAGGGTCGTGAGCATCACGGTTTCGATCAAAGCTTTTGGGGTTGATTTGTGGGACAAAGGCCAAAGTTTCGAGAGAAATTTTTTGAGCTCCCATTCACCCCCCCTCTGGTCGCCTTGCTATTGCATTCTCGGTCCTTCAATTGGTATCGGAGCGGGTTAAGGATCTTCCACCTTAGCCGGTTCCAGATCCACCAAAGGCGACATGGATCGCGGCGTGGGCAAACCGCCGTTTTTCGATGGGACGAACTATGCGTATTGGTAGATACGCATGTCAGCCTATCTGCAGAGTATGGGTGCTTCCATCTGGGATATTTGCAACTCTACTGATTACGTGGTCTTGGTTGCACGTGTGACTCAACGACAGATCAATGATCACGATGCCAATAGCCGAGCCCGTAATGCTCTTTTCTCATGCTTGAGCATGACGGAGTTTGATCGCGTTTCTCACCTCGCTACGGCTCGGGAGATTTGGGCATCCCTCATGCGTTTCCATGAGGGAACCTCTCAAGTCAAAACCTGTCTCTACGAGTCGCACAAGCGAGAGTATGAGAACTTTCGACATATGCCTGGCGAGAGCATAGAGAGTTTATTCGCTCGTTTTCAGGTGATTGTCAACATGATGAGGGCTAACAAGGAGTTGTTGCCTTTTGACGATCATGAGAGAGCTTTGAAGCTTTTGCATACTCTTGATCGGTCGGTGTGGGACTCAAAGGTCCAGGCGATCATCGAATCACCTAACTATGAGACTCTCACATGCGATGAGCTCTTTAGCAAGCTCAAGTCCAGTGAGATCGATGCCATGGCGAGGGCTTCTTATGAAAATCCTTCTGGCCCGTCGATGGCTTTGCTTTCTGGCTCTTCTGCTAACCCCTCTGGAGGCTTTGCTTTGTCTTCACTTCTTTCTGTCATAGAGGAGCAGCTTGAGTTCGTGGGGGATGACGAGTTGGCTATGCTCGCCAACCGGTTCTCGCGGTTCCACAACAACCGCATGAACCGTCGCCGCGGAGGAGGACGCTCGGGATGCTTCGAGTGCGGCGACCCCAACCACTTCATCGCCAATTGCCCGAAGAAGAACAAGCAAGTCTTCGGCAAGGCGGATCATGGGCACAAGTACGACTCCAGCAAGCGCAAGGAGAAGTAAGTCCCCGCGAAGCACAAGTGGAAGGGCGGCTTCAACAAGGAGTACATCAAGACGAAGTACTTGGAGAAGGCCCAGGCTGAGCAGCGTGCGTTCTTCGCCACGCTCAGCGACGTCGACGACTTGGATGACGACTCGGCTGCCTCAAGCAACGACGAGTCCGAGAAGAAGAAGAGGATCGCGGACAAGCTGAACGGCCTCTGCTTCTTCGCCGACGACGAGGGCTTCTGCACCATGGCCCTTGGCAAGGAGGTCGACGGCGAGCTGGAGGAGACTCCTCGGAACGACGACAACGACAACGACACCTCCTAGGTATCTCAGACCCCCGATGAGCTTTCTGCTGAGGTCAAGAAACTTACTGCCTCTATCCTTAGTCAAGACAAGTTGCTTAGACGCGCTGCTAGAGAGCGTAAGGAGTTTAGGCAGAAGTGGGAGGATACGATAAAGGAACTTGAATCTGTCAAGTCCACCGTTGTTGTTACCGATGAGGAGGAGTGTGAGATGTGCTCCACGCACATGACTGACCTTCTCACTTTGAGAGGTAAGTATGTTGCGTTGGTAGGAGAGGTGGATGAGCTGAAGGCTAGATCCTCGCTGTTGGGTGCGTGCAAGTCATGTGTTGGCTTGCAAACCGAGTTGGCAGAGAAGAATGCCAAGATTGTGTCTCTTGAGAAGGCCAGCTCGGGTAGCACTTGTGTGACTAGGTGCGTTCTTTGTGAGGGTTTGGAGATGGAGATCGCGAACGTGAAGCATGACAATATGCAAACTGAGGAGAAAAACACATACCTTCGGACCATCTTGTCATGGGTGTCTAGTGGTGAGCCGCAGCTTGGGATGATGATCTCCCAGTTCAAGCGTGCTGCTGGAGGTCCTGGTGTAGGTTTTGCTCCGGGTGTTGATGTTTCGTCTTTTGGGAAGATTGGAGAGTCGAGTGGTCTGAACCCATGTGAGAAGCCCAACTCCACCACTACTCCCAAACTTACCAAGATTCCACCCAAAGAGCCTCTCAAGCCTAACACCAAGGATGGGGTGTTTGTTGAACCTCCGAGAGCTCCACCCAAGAAACAGTCGTGGGCTCCTAAACCAAACCACCTCAAGAACAAGCTGGACACAATGCTACCCATTCAGGAGGAGCTTATGCCACAGAAGGGCAAAGTGATCCACACCCACTACCGTGAGTACCAACAACCCCCTATGAGAGTGGTGAGGTACCATTGTGAGCACTGTGGGAGAGATGGACACTTGAGTGAGTTTTGCTTTCGGCGCAAGAGAGAGGCGCGTCGTACAAAGGAGATTAACAACCCGGACATGTACCATCTTTTCCATGATGTACATGTGTCGAACGTTCAGAGGCGTGCTGCGAGGCCTAGAGGTCCTAAACCTCAAGTTCCTAGGCCTAGGTCGCGAGGAGGACGTGCCCGGCGGGAGCCTGCAGTTGTGGGCTATGGACCCCGTGGCGGTGGCTTTGTAGTTGAGCATTTTCCCCCACCGCGTTTTGAGTATCGCGATGGACGCTCATCCCTTAGCGGACCACATTTTCCTCAACGTGGTGATCACTCTTCCCGTAGACGTGCTAGGAATGGTTTTTCTACTAATCGTTCTTTTGAGCAGCCGGCGCAACACTGGTATTCTTCCTACTTCACTAACCCCAGTGTTGGACCGTATGCTCACCCTGTGTCTTTTTATTGATGTAGGTAAAACGATTGGAGAACGTTTGGTTGGTGGATTCCGGGTGTTCGAGGCACATGACCGGAAACGCCAAGTGGTTCTCCAGTCTTAGTCCGATCGTCGGAAAGGAGTTTATCACCTTCGGCGACAACAACAAAGGTAAGGTATTGTCTCGTGGGTCGGTGTGAGTTAATGAGCACTTTGTGTTGCGCGATGTTGCTCTTGTTTCTAACTTGCATTTTAACCTTCTTTCTGTTTCGCAACTTTTTGATGATGACTATGAGATTCATTTTAAACCGAATCTCAGTCGCATTTTGGATTCTCAGGGCAATCTTGTATGTTTGATTTCGCCCTTTGGAAAAGTCTTTCGTGCGAATTTCTCGGAGTCGTTTGGAATTTCTCGTTGTATTTTGGCTGGTGTTGGTAGTTCTTAGCTTCACTAAAGATAGTGCTAGGCAACTATCCCCGGTAACGACCCAGGAGTGCTTCTTGGCACTTGCTAACGTTGTTACTAGGAGTAGACTATGGAGTCTATCCCCGGCAACGGCGTCAGAAATGCTTGAAGCAAGACCGGTCATTATACCTAAAGGAGTGGAGCTAAAGCAGCTATCTACTAATGCCAAGCGGGGTTGTCAATCCCGACACTAGTAGGAGCTAGCTAGAGAGAATGCAATCTACCGGGAGGAGATTCTGCAAGCGCACAGAACTATCGTAGTAGCACTTCGCCTGGGAGTACCAGGTGTCGATTTATTTGATCCCAAGGGAAGGCTAGGGTGGTGTATGAGTTGAGTCAAGGAGGGGATGAGAGTCGAAGAAAAGGGAAAAAGGAAAAGGGGAGAAGGGAAGATGAAAGGCTAGAAAGAATATATGGGTGGATAGGTAAGGATGAAATGGATGGCTAAGGTAAGGTGGATGGATAGGTAGATAAAGGGATTAGGATAACTAAGGGTAACTAACTAATAACTACTCACTACTGATAACTAATCCTAGATAACTACCAAGCAAGATAACTACGAAGCAAGATAGTAACGAAGCAAGGCAGGCAAAAGACAATAAAGCAACTAAGTTGAGTATAGATTTATTCCTATCTTGTCAAGTATCGAGGCGTACTAGCCTTTACCACTTACTTAGGTTGAACGCTAGCACAACGAGCCTTACTGTTAGACTAGGCCAACTACGTGGTGGAATTCAAGGCGCACAGGGCTGTCACCACCTGCTTGCTACCACAGCTATCCGGGGGTCCAGCCGTATCTGAAGGTAAGTCTATAACTAAGCACCACGCTTAACTATATTCTAACTATCTCTACCCTAGCTTTGAATAGAGACACCCTTGCGGACGTCAGAGCAAACATTTGACTTAATAAGATAAACACTAAACTAACTAAGCAACCTATTGGCAAAGATCAATCACTAAGCACACTAGAGATTAACTACTATGGTGAACTGAACTGTAGGATAGCTAGGCACTCAAGCAATCAATCAAGTATACCACTCAATACTGATAAGTAGAATAAAGTAATACTTGAAATGATGAACTAGAATATAGTAAAGTGCTTGAGATACAAGAGCAAAACCTAAACTGGAGATGAAGGAAGACTCTTCCCAGCTCCAGAACTGATCACTCGCACGCCTCTACTCTTGAGCTAAGCCTTGAGCAGCGCTACCGCGAGGGCAAAGATGCCTTGCTCTACTAGCTACCTACTTGCCTAAGCTCTCTGAGCTCTCGCTTGCTTACTTCTACTTGCTTTGCTTCTCTTGTGTTGGATATGTGATGGTACAAATGAAGTAGTGTCACCAGGGGGTATTTATAGTCTTGAGGAGTGAGCGGGGTACTTATAGGGGGCAGCCAACCGACCTAGGGTTAGGTCAGGTGGCGGGCGCCACCCCATACTGGCGACCGCTAGTCCACTGGCAGTTGGATGCACCGGCTTTGATCCTACGGCCTCCAGGTGGTTGTCCAAGGCGGTTTGGAGGTCGGTTGCATGTCCTAGCAACCGCCTTTCAGCCTAGATCCATGCCACTCCTCCCTGAGCCATCCGATGCCACTGACCTAGTGACCAAGGGCCAAGATTTGGCCTTGGGGAGGTCACACGGATCGGTGACGTGGCAGGGAGTGGAGCTTGGGCCAACCCAAGTGGCGGGCGCCACTTAGAGGTAGCGGGCACCACCTAGGGGTGGCGGGCGCCACCACCCTTAGGCCCATTTGGGTCCTGCTGAGTGGACTTGGCCTCTGGTGGGTCCATATGTCCAAATTTGGTTCAAATCCTGCATTCAAATAAAATTCTATGGACATGTGGAATTTGGTTAGTTTGAAACCTATTTGACTACATTTCATGCCTTTTTGGTGGATTTTAGGGTCAAATGTTGATGGTAAAATAGGTGTTTAAGGACCATCAACATGCTCCCCCAAGCTAACCTGTTGCTCGTCCTCGAGCAACAATGCGGTTTAACCATTGAGCATGAAATGGATAGCAACTTAAGATGTCTGCAAGTGCATATTTTATAGTGAGAAATAACTTAGCATATATCATTAATCATAGCAATGTGGGGCTTATAGCTTTTCACTTCAAACATGCGAGAGTGAAATAAAGCAGTAGATAGGAAACTTTTATCTTGCTTCGGTTTGACTAGGATTCTGTCTGGAGGTTTTTCAAAGTTTTCAAAAGATAACAACTTGCTTAAGTCCTCCAAGATTCACTCAATCACTCAATGGTGTTTAAATCCTCACTTAGGCCAAAATGTAGCCTCTCCTATTTCTAAAGAATGATATGTGGAGTTATAGGTGGGCTAAGAACCATGAGCAAATTGCCTGATGCTTATTGCTAAGCTAGACACTCAGATCATAAGGAGCAGCAAATCATAAAAATTGATCAAGATGTGCATGTGTGGTTATGTGGAAGTGTATAGAGAGATATTTCGTAATCCTTCCTAGTTAATTTCTGGGGTCTAGAGCTAATGATAATTCTCTCTCTCTCTTTTTTTTTGATACATAGTGAGTAGACAAAAGATGTGTCCTCACATTTTCTTGGGACATAGTCCTCTCTTGAGCTACTTTGCTCACTTTTTTTTTCTTCAGGACATAGTCCTTTCTTGAGCTACTTGGCTCATTTTTTCTCTCTCTCTCTTTTAGCTCTAGATTTCCCCAGACATCTATAGGAAAGGATTTTTGAAATGAAAAAGGGGAAGAGGGAGAAATGCTTATTCCTAGTGTAGGAATAAGCATAAGGCTAGCAATGGGATGTTTGGCAGGGTATTGCATATCTCCGGTGTAGAGAATAAGAAATTTATTTGGTGGTTGCAAACTTCCAAAGTGGAAAGTAGGCAAATTATGGTGGGTGTGCGTGAATCTTGATTCAAAAGATATGATAAGCTTCTCTACTAAGATCTATGAGGTCTAACAAAGCTCAACACAAACAAAGCTCTTTGTGGTTTTGACTAATGACTAACAAATATTTGGCTGGTGGTAGGATGAGATAAAATCCAGGAGGAACTTTTAGCAAGGTTTTCATAATTTTTAAAAGAAATCCTCCAGATTAAGTCCTAATTTCACCTTAGCAAGTTTAAAGAATTACTCCATTTCTTACTAACTTTACTCACTAAGCATGATTTCAGTTAAAGCATGTGCAACCCACAAAAGCTACAACTTAGACAAGACCAGTTATTCAAACCATAACAATAGCATTTGCATGACATATTTCAAATCTTATTCAGGTTTCAACTTGTTTAAGCAGATTTTATCAATTTTATTCATGGAGTGGTTATTTAGGCAAGCATGTGACATTCAAAAGATATAGAATTTAAGAACTGAATGTAAAGTGTAGGTTTGAGACATACCTTATCGGAGCGGGAGTCTCCCCCAAGCTGGCTTCTTGCTTGGTGAAGGGCCTTCATCTTTCTCGGTCGGAGCTCTTGTTCTCATTTTATTAAAAGGGAAACTATCTAATGTTGTGAAAAGGGAAACTATCCTATTTTGATATTTTATTGTTCTAACTAAGTTAACATATACCTATGCATATAACTCATGATAACTGGTGATATATTTTTTTAGTTGCATGCATGACATATGTTGTTTATTTGAAAAAGGGAAATTTGAAGAAAAATTTAAAGTAAAACCATACCTTAGGTCCATGGAGTTTCATCCTTATCGGGTGGATCTTCTTCCTTGGGCACTTCTTCTCTTAGTACTCCATCTGGTTCTTCTTCTTTTGGCACCTCTCCCTTGTTATGTGAATTACACAACTCAAGAGGAGGTGGTTCTTTCTTTCTGTTCCACCTTGTTCTTGGGCGCCTCTTCTTGGTACGAACGGGTTTTACTACCTGCATGTTAGCGGCATATGTGGGACCACGGGAGAAGGAGAATATTTCCTTCCTCCCTCCTAATGTCATTTGAATTTTACCACTTCCCACATATATGCAGGCATTAACAGTATTCAAGAAGGGTCTACCTAAGATTAGAGGCACATCATTCCTATTTCCCATATCTAGTATTATGAAATCAGCAGGAACATAGGAGCCTCTAATATGAACAGGTAAATCATTAACTATTCATTCTACATAGCAAGTGGATTGATCAGCTAGCACAACATAGGCAGATGTGGATGACATGGGTGGAAAGAACAAGTTTTTATAAAAATCTTTAGATAGAATGTTCACACTCGATCCTAAATCACACATGGCATTTTTAAAGACTTCACCAAAGATTGAGCATCTAATTATGGGACTACCAGGATCACCCTTTTTAACAGTCATGGTTTGATCTTCATAATAGTTAAAATATTTTATTTCAACCATATTAGCAGTTTCCATGTCAGGTTTAGCAGGAATTTTGCCAGTTTCAAAAGATGGTATGATAGCAGCAAGTTGAGCTAATTGGGTTTCTAACATCTTATTAAAGCTAAGTTGATTTTTCAGAGCAGATGAGAAATCTTCCAATTTAGCATTTATATTCTCAAGAATTTTATCATTCGCCATTAATTTCTCTTTCAAGAAATCAGTAGTTTTACCTTGTGAGTAAACTAAATTCTTCAGGAATGAGAAATTATCAGAATTATGAAAATTAGAGCGGGGGAATGAATTGTTACCTTGAGAGTTTGCAGGCTGATTCCATCCTTGATTCTGTTGACGGAAACCGTTACTGTTGTTGACGAAGTTCAAATCTTCATGTAGCTCGGGCAGTGGTTCCCAGAATGTCCGGTTTCTCCACAGACTTCACAAGTCATGTAGGATTCCAGAGATTGGACACTCTCTTGTTGGTTCATCTTCGCACAGCTGTCCAGCTTCTTTGCCAGCAGGTCCATCTTGGCCACAATCATGTCGGCCTCCTTAAGGGAATGTATACCTCGCTTACGGGGCTGTAGTTTTTCGTCATTCCATCCTTGGTTTGACACCATCTTCTCTATGAGAGCCTTAGCATCTGCAACATTCAGAGAAAAGAATGCACCGCCGGCGGCGGCATCCAAATGGCTTCTAGAGAGTGGGGTTAGGCCATGGTAGAAGTTCTGGATCAATAGCCAGTCCTCCATACCATGGTGCGGACAAGCA
The DNA here is from genome assembly GCA_009763385.1 of Coix lacryma-jobi var. lacryma-jobi. Lineage (NCBI taxonomy): Eukaryota > Viridiplantae > Streptophyta > Magnoliopsida > Poales > Poaceae > Coix > Coix lacryma-jobi. The sequence goes on from CM019826.1 coordinate 44,886,630, forward strand.
GCGACATACTCTTGCAACCTCTCCCAAGCCTCGGGGATAGATTCCTCGGCTTGTTGCATAAAGCTAGAGATTTTGTTGCGAACATCATTTGTCTTGCCCATCGGAAAGAATTTGGCGAGAAAAGCATTGGAACACTTGTCCCATGTGTCTATAGCGTTGCGATCGGTATAGAACCATTGCTTCGCTTTTCCTAGCAAAAAGAAAGGAAAAAGACGAAGATGGATGGCTTCTTGGGTTATCCCCTTAATGATGAAGGTGCCGCAAATCTCCAAAAATTGTTGGAGGTGAGCATTGGCATCCTCATGAGCCTTGCCACAGAACGGGCTAGCTTGGACCATCGTGATCAGAGCCGGTTTCAACTCAAAATTGAGGTTGGCATCGATCACGTCTGGTCCTATCGCTACATTAGCGACAGAAGGAGCAGAAAATTCACGAATGGTATTATTGGCCATCGTGAAGATAGAACGAGATAAGAAAGAAAGAAGTTGAAGAAGATGAAGGAAAAAGATAAGAAGAACTAAGGAAAGAAAGAATGGGGTAAGATGGGATTCGCTAAGCAGGAGCATAAGCGAAGATAAATTCGACACGGACTCAACCGATACACCGATTGCCTTCCCCAGCAACGGCGCCAGAAATGCTTGTAGGTAGTTCTTAGCTTCACTAAAGATAGTGCTAGGCAACTATCCCCGGTAACGGCCCAGGAATGCTTGTTGGCACTTGCTAACGTTGTTACTAGGAGTAGACTATGGAGTCTATCCCCGGCAACGGCGTCAGAAATGCTTGAAGCAAGACCGGTCACTATACCTAAAGGAGTGGAGCTAAAGCAGCTATCTACTAATGCCAAGCGGGGTTGTCAATCCCGACACTAGTAGGAGCTAGCTAGAGAGAATGCAATCTACCAGGAGGAGATTCTGCAAGCGCACAGAACTATCGTAGTAGCACTTCGCCTGGGAGTACCAGGTGTCGATTTATTTGATCCCAAGGGAAGGCTAGGGTGGTGTATGAGTTGAGTCAAGGAGGGGATGAGAGTCGAAGAAAAGGGAAAAAGGAAAAGGGGAGAAGGGAAGATGAAAGGCTAGAAAGAATATATGGGTGGATAGGTAAGGATGAAATGGATGGCTAAGGTAAGGTGGATGGATAGGTAGATAAAGGGATTAGGATAACTAAGGGTAACTAACTAATAACTACTCACTACTGATAACTAATCCTAGATAACTACCAAGCAAGATAACTACGAAGCAAGATAGTTACGAAGCAAGGCAGGCAAAAGACAATAAAGCAACTAAGTTGAGTATAGATTTATTCCTATCTTGTCAAGTATCGAGGCGTACTAGCCTTTACCACTTACTTAGGTTGAACGCTAGCACAACGAGCCTTACTGTTAGACTAGGCCAACTACGTGGTGGAATTCAAGGCGCACAGGGCTGTCACCACCTGCTTGCTACCACAGCTATCCGGGGGTCCAGCCGTATCTGAAGGTAAGTCTATAACTAAGCACCACGCTTAACTATATTCTAACTATCTCTACCCTAGCTTTGAATAGAGACACCCTTGCGGACGTCAGAGCAAACACTTGACTTAATAAGATAAACACTAAACTAACTAAGCAACCTATTGGCAAAGATCAATCACTAAGCACACTAGAGATTAACTACTATGGCTAAGTGAACTGAACTGTAGGATAGCTAGGCACTCAAGCAATCAATCAAGTATACCACTCAATACTGATAAGTAGAATAAAGTAATACTTGAAATGATGAACTAGAATATAGTAAAGTGCTTGAGATACAAGAGCAAAACCTAAACTGGAGATGAAGGAAGACTCTTCCCAGCTCCAGAACCGATCACTCGCACGCCTCTACTCTTGAGCTAAGCCTTGAGCAGCGCTACCGCGAGGGCAAAGATGCCTTGCTCTACTAGCTACCTACTTGCCTAAGCTCTCTGAGCTCTCACTGCTTGCTTCTACTTGCTTTGCTTCTCTTGTGTTGGATATGTGATGGTACAAATGAAGTAGTGTCACCAGGGGGTATTTATAGTCTTGAGGAGTGAGCGGGGTACTTATAGGGGGCAGCCAACCGACCTAGGGTTAGGTCAGGTGGCGGGCGCCACCCCATACTGGCGGCCGCTAGTCCACTAGCAGTTGGATGCACCGGCTTTGATCCTACGGCCTCCAGGTGGTTGTCCAAGGCGGTTTGGAGGTCGGTTGCATGTCCTAGCAACCGCCTTTCAGCCTTGATCCATGCCACTCCTCCCTGAGCCGTCCGATGCCACTGACCTAGTGACCAAGGGCCAAGATTTGGCCTTGGGGAGGTCACACGGATCGGTGACGTGGCAGGGAGTGGAGCTTGGGCCAACCCAAGTGGCGGGCGCCACTTAGAGGTGGCGGGCACCACCTAGGGGTGGCGGGCGCCACCCCCCTTAGGCCCATTTGGGCCCTGCTGAGTGGACTTGACCTCTGGTGGGTCCATATGTCCAAATTTGGTTCAAATCCTGCATTCAAATAAAATTCTATGGACATGTGGAATTTGGTTAGTTTGAAACCTATTTGACTACATTTCATGCCTTTTTGGTGGATTTTAGGGTCAAATGTTGATGGTAAAATAGGTGTTTAAGGACCATCAACATGCTCCCCCAAGCTAACCTGTTGCTCGTCCTCGAGCAACAATGCGGTTTAACCATTGAGCATGAAATGGATAGCAACTTAAGATGTCTGCAAGTGCATATTTTATAGTGAGAAATAACTTAGCATATATCATTAATCATAGCAATGTGGGGCTTATAGCTTTTCACTTCAAACATGCGAGAGTGAAATAAAGCAGTAGATAGGAAACTTTTATCTTGCTTCGGTTTGACTAGGATTCTGTCTGGAGGTTTTTCAAAGTTTTCAAAAGATAACAACTTGCTTAAGTCCTCCAAGATTCACTCAATCACTCAATGGTGTTTAAATCCTCACTTAGGCCAAAATGTAGCCTCTCCTATTTCTAAAGAATGATATGTGGAGTTATAGGTGGGCTAAGAACCATGAGCAAATTGCCTGATGTTTATTGCTAAGCTAGACACTCAGATCATAAGGAGCAGCAAATCATAAAAATTGATCAAGATGTGCATGTGTGGTTATGTGGAAGTGTATAGAGAGATATTTCGTAATCCTTCCTAGTTAATTTCTGGGGTCTAGAGCTAATGATAATTCTCTCTCTCTTTTTTTTTGATACATAGTGAGTAGACAAAAGATGTGTCCTCACATTTTCTTGGGACATAGTCCTCTCTTGAGCTACTTTGCTCACTTTTTTTTTCTTCAGGACATAGTCCTTTCTTGAGCTACTTGGCTCATTTTTTCTCTCTCTCTCTTTTAGCTCTAGATTTCCCTAGACATCTATAGGAAAGGATTTTTGAAATGAAAAAGGGGAAGAGGGAGAAATGCTTATTCCTAGTGTAGGAATAAGCATAAGGCTAGCAATGGGATGTTTGGCAGGGTATTGCATATCTCCGGTGTAGAGAATAAGAAATTTATTTGGTGGTTGCAAACTTCCAAAGTGGAAAGTAGGCAAATTATGGTGGGTGTGCGTGAATCATGATTCAAAAGATATGATAAGCTTCTCTACTAAGATCTATGAGGTCTAACAAAGCTCAACACAAACAAAGCTCTTTGTGGTTTTGACTAATGACTAACAAATATTTGGCTGGTGGTAGGATGAGATAAAATCCAGGAGGAACTTTTAGCAAGGTTTTCATAATTTTTAAAAGAAATCCTCCAGATTAGGTCCTAATTTCACCTTAGCAAGTTTCACCTTAACTAAGCGCCACGCTTAACTATATTCTAACTATCTCTACCCTAGCTTTGAATAGAGACACCCTTGCGGACGTCAGAGCAAACACTTGACTTAATAAGATAAACACTAAACTAACTAAGCAACCTATTGGCAAAGATCAATCACTAAGGACACTAGAGATTAACTACTATGGCTAAGTGAACTGAACTGTAGGATAGCTAGGCACTCAAGCAATCAATCAAGTATACCACTCAATACTGATAAGTAGAATAAAGTAATACTTGAAATGATGAACTAGAATATAGTAAAGTGCTTGAGATACAAGAGCAAAACCTGAACTGGAGATGAAGGAAGACTCTTCCCAGCTCCAGAACCGATCACTCGCACGCCTCTACTCTTGAGCTAAGCCTTGAGCAGCGCTACCGCGAGGGCAAAGATGCCGTGCTCTACTAGCTTATCTACTTGCCTAAGCTCTCTGAGCTCTCAGTTGCTTGCTTCTACTTGCTTTGCTTCTCTTGTGTTGGATATGTGATGGTACAAATGAAGTAGTGTCACCAGGGGGGTATTTATAGTCTAAATGAGTGAGGGGGGTACTTATAGGGGACAGCCAGCCGACCTAGGGCTAACCCTAGTGGCGGGCGCCAGCCCTAGGTGGCAGCCGCCACCTCCCTCACCGTTGGATGCACCGCCTTGGCTTCAACGGCATCCAGGTGGTTGTCCAAGGCGGTTTGGAGGTCGGTTGCATGTCCTAGCAACCGCCATTCAGTCTTGATCCATGCCATTCCTCCCTGAGCCGTCCGATGCCACTGACCTAGTGACCAAGGGCCAAGACTTGGCCTTGGGGAGGTCACACGGATCGGTGACGTGGCAGGGGGTGAAACTTGGGCCGACCCAAGTGGCGGGCGCCACTTAGAGGTGGCGGGCGCCACCTACGGGAGGCGGGCGCCACCCCCCTTAGGCCCATTTGGGCCCTGCTGAGTGGGCTTGGCCTCTGGTGGGTCCATATGTCCAAATTTGGTTCAAATCCTGCATTCAAATAAAATTCTATGGACATGTGGAATTTGGTTAGTTTGAAACCTATTTGACTACATTTCATGCCTTTTTGGTGGATTTTAGGGTCAAATGTTGATGGTAAAACAGGTGTTTAAGGACCATCAACAGCTGGACCTTCCTCCTCTGATCTTTGGAAGTGGCATAGGAGACTAGGTCACCTGAGCTTCGACTTGCTTGCAAGACTTAGCTCACTTGGCTTAATCCGAGGATTGCCCAAGTTGTCCATGGAGAAGGATCTTGTTTGTCATTCTTGTAGACATGGGAAGATGGTAGCCGCTCCCCTCTATCCAGTGACTCAGGTCATGACCAAGCGCCCTGGAGAGCTTTTACACATGGACCTTGTTGGTCCGGCTCGGGTGAGCTCGGTTGGGGGGAAGTGGTATGTGCTTGTTGTTGTTGATGACTTTTCAAGATATTCGTGGGTCTTCTTTTTATCTGAGAAGACCGAGACTTTCTCCTTTGCTCGCAATCTGATTTTGCGTCTTCAGAATGAGTTCCCTATGAACTCAATGCGAGCAATTCGGAGTGATAATGGTTCCGAATTCAAGAATTTGGATTTTGAGAAGTTTTGTAACTCTTTGGGTTTGGAGCATCAGTTTTCTTCTCCCTACACACCGCCCCAAAATGGTGTTGTAGAAAGGAAGAATCAGACCCTTGTAGAGATGGCTAGGACGATGCTCGATGAGCATAGGACTCCTAGGCGATATTGGGCCGAAGCTATGAGCACTGCATGCTATATTTCCAATCGCATTTTTCTCTGAGCTTTCTTGAAAAAGACATCTTATGAGTTGCGTTTTGGAAAACTCCCCAAGGTGAGTTATTTTAGAGTTTTTGGTTGCCATTGTTTTATACTCAAGAAAGGCAACCTGGACAAATTTGAGTCTTGTTCTTCAGATGGCGTATTTTTGGGTTATGGCACTCACACTCGTGCATATCGTGTACTTAACCTTGATACTAACCGAGTCATGGAGACATCAGATGTCACCTTCGACGAGACCATGGTTTGTCCTTCTTCTTGTTTTGAGCGTCCAGGTGATCATGAGGTTGGAGAACCTCTTTTTGATGATGAGGACGAAGGTGCTGAAGGGATTGATGACCCAGCACCTCCTCCACCTGCCGTGCCGCAAGGAGCGGCTTCTACCACGACTCACGGCCCAGACCCTTCTTCCTCTACCACATGGGGGCCATGGGATCCGCCACCTCGAGCGGTACCTTTTGTACCCGAGGAGGCACCAGCTGCTGTTGAGGGGGAGGCTACATCAGCTCGGGAGGCGCCACAACACATCCAGCACCAACACCCACCTCAGCAGATGATCGGCAGCATCGGCGAACGTGTCACTCGGTCAAGGTCACAACAAATCTCTCACTTTGCTCATTCTGCATTTGTTGCTGATTTTGAACCCCGAGATGTTGGACACACTTTATCTGATCAGGATTGGGTCAATGCCATGCATGAGGAGTTGGAAAATTTTGAAAGAAATCGGGCTTGGGTTCTTGTTCCTTTTCCTCCTGACTGTCATCCAATTGGGACAAAATGTTTTTCAAAAACAAACAAGGAGAGGATGGCCATGTTGTGAGAAGCAAGGCCAGGCTAGTAGCCCAGGGGTATAGTCAGAAGGAGGGGATAGACTATGAGGAGACTTTTGCTCCTGTAGCTCGTTTGGAGGCAATTAGGATACTCTTGGCTTTTGCTGCATCCAAAGGTTTTAAACTTTTTCAAATGGATGTCAAGAGTGCCTTCTTAAACGGCTACATAGAAGAAGAGGTGTATGTTAGACAACCCCCCGGTTTCTAAAATCCCAAGTTTCCAAACCATGTCTTTAAACTTCACAAAGCTTTGTATGGTTTGAAGCAAGCCCTTAGAGCCTGGTATGATAGGTTGAAAACCTTTTGACTTGCTAAGGGTTTTAAAATGGGATGTGTGGATAAAATGCTTTTTCTCCTCAAGCAAGGCAATGATACTCTCTTGGTCCAGATTTACGTGGATGATATCATTTTCGGTGGTTCTTCTCACGCTTTGGTTGCCAAGTTTGCAGAAACTATGAGCAGGGAGATTGAGATGAGCATGATGGGCGAGTTGACGTTTTTCCTCGGGTTGCAAATCAAGCAATCCCGGGAAGGGACATTCGTGCACCAGGGTAAGTATACCAAGGACATCTTGAAGAAGATCGATATGGGTGAGGACAAGCCTCTTCCAACACCCATGTCGACCACGACGGCCCTGGATGCGGATGTGGATGGAGAAGCAGTGGACCAGAAGGAGTACCGGAGTATGACCGGGTCGCTGTTGTACCTGACGGCGACACGCCCGGACATTCAGTTCGTGGTGAGTCTTTGCGCGCGATTTTAGTCGTCGCCGTGCACCTCACACCGTCAGGCGGTCAAGCGCATTATGAGGTATTTATCCTTCACTCCAGAATTTGGGATTTGGTATTCTGCTTCCTCCACCCTCTCCCTTTGCGGTTATTCCGATGCCGATTTTGCTAGTTGTCGCATTGATCGCAAGTCCACTTCTGGGACTTGCCAGTTTATTGGTTCTTCTCTTGTTTCGTGGTCTTCTCGCAAGCAGTCTAGTGTCACCCAGTCTACCACCGAATGCTGAGTATGTTGGTGCGGCTAGCTGCTATTCCCAGTTACTCTGGATGATGGCCACTTTGCGTGATTTTGGTCTGAGCTTTTCTCGCGTTCCTTTGCTTTGTGACAACACGAGTGCGATTATCGTTGCTAAGAACCCCGTGCTGCACTCTAAGACCAAACACATTGATGTGCGCTTTCATTTTCTGTGAGACCACTATGAGAAGGGTGATATCAACCTTCACCATGTCGGTACTCATCATCAGTTGGCTGATATTTTCACCAAGCCTTTGGACCAATCAACTTTTGCTAGGTTGAGAGGTGAGCTTGGTGTGTGTTTCCCCTTTTAGTTGGGGAAAACATTTTGGTTCTTGTTCTATAGACTGACTCCTTTTCCTTCTTTTGGTTTCTTCATGCATCTTTGCATTTCATCTTGCATATTTACATTCCAAGCTTCATCTATATAATCCTTAGAATGTGACTATGCTTTACTTAGTGTATGCTCCGATGCTATTTACTGATGCTTGTAGCTTATGCTCTTTCTGATCACTGATACATGTTGTGAGCTGAGCTATTTTCTGAATGGTGAATTTTTGCCTAATCAACATAAAACTTGAAAATGTTCACCATTGAGATATGCAACTAGCATGTGTAGAATGTGTTGAAATCACTTGTGCTTCTCATATATGCTAGATTGCTATGTCTCTAGTTCTGAGTCATTCACTTGCTGGATATGTTCATATGTTGTTTTAATTTTGAACCAAGTTAAGTGAATTGGAAAGATCGAGATGGGATTGCTTGTCAGCACATCACAGTATCGAGATTGTTTCTCATTGCACTATGAGTTAAACTTGAGCTGTGTAGTGTATGACCGAAACTGTTGCTTTAAGCTTCTGACTGCTTCTGCATAGGCTTCGCACAGTTGAAAAGTTAGGCAATGACAAGTCTTCAACCTCTCGCAATCACATGCTAAAATTTGCACTTGTGTAATTTTAACCGCTGCAACTCCGATAAAATTTTAAATACACAAGTCTATGTTTCTTTCTATAGCATGATGATTGAACCTTGCTAGGGGTAGTTCACCTTGTATACATGCTTAGCACTTGTTTGACTTTCTGTCTATACATGTTTAGTGCTATTTTGATGGTGAATATCTTTTTGGCCAAAAACTGCTCACTTTGCTCACATGTTCATATTTCGTATTTGGTGATCAGTTTGAGCCTTTGCTAGCATTTTATGCTTATTATTGAGTCATCGGATCAGCACTTTGTCAAGCATCTTCATATTCTATCGATTATATTTCTGAAGCTGCTAACTTGCATTTTGACTCATATGCATTTGGAGGGAGAGTTCTTCTGTCCAGGGGCAGAAATTTTGGTTGATAGTGCATTTTCAACTAAGGGGGAGAAATTCTCCAAATCATAAGAACAACTAAGGGGGAGATTCCCTAGTTGTGTGCACTATTGGAGGGGGAGCTTGAGTTGGAGTTTGCTCGGTTTTTGAGGTTGTTTGAATCTCCCAATTGGTTCAGAGCTTTTCTGCTAGTTGTGTTGAGCCTTTGTGCCTCTGTCTTGAGGGACTAGCATTTTTGGCTTTGTTGTCCAATTTGTTCGGAGCAGTTTTGGTAGCTAGTTGTGTTGAGCCTTTGCCTCTTTCTTGAGGGACTAGCAACCTTGTCTTTATGCTGTTTCAGTTGGTATTGAGTTTTCTCGCTAGCGGTGTTGAGCCTGTTCTACCTCTTCTTGAGGGCTAGCTTTGCTTTGCTTAGTTGCGTCGAGCCGTTGCCCATATCTTTGGGAACCAAGTTGTGTTGCTCTTTCCACTTGACCTTCTTAGGTTTTGATATGCTCAACACCGCTAGCGAGAAAGCTCGATATCAATTGAAGGATCAACTGAAATTCAAGCAAAACAGAGCTTGCCCTCAAGAAGAGGCAGAACGGGCTCAACACCTCTAGCGAGGAAGCTCGATACCAACTGAAGAAAGCTTGATAACCACTGAAGAGCATAAAGACAAAGTTGCTAGTCCCTCAAGAAAGAGGCAAAGGCTCAACACAACCAGCTGCCAAAAATGCTCCGTACCAAGTAAAGGCTTCAGAAAAGCTCCGAATCAATTGGAAAATTCAAAATCCTCAAAATCCGAGCCAACTCAAACTCCCCCTCAAATAGTGCACACAACTAGGAAATCTCCCCGTAGTTGGATCTAATTTCTCCCCCTTAGTTCAACCCGGAAAGCACATGATTTGCAATATTTTCTCCCCTTTAGTTGAAAATGCACTATCAAGGAACTCCCCTCCAAATGCATATGAGTCAAAATGCCAGTTAGCAGCTTCAGAAATATAGTCGATAGAATATGAAGATGCTCGACAAAGTGTTGATCCGATGACTCAACAATATGCACAGAATGCTAGCAAAGGCTCAAACTGATCACTAAATATGAAATCTGAACCTTGGAGCAAAATGAGCAGTTTTCAGCCAAAAAGGTATTCACCATCAAAATAGCACTAAACATGTATAGACAGGAAGTCAAACAAGTGCTAAACATGTATACAAGGTGAACTACCCCTAGCACAGTTCAACCATCATGGTATAGAATGAAACATAGACTTGTGTATCCAAATTTTATCGGAGTTGCAGCGGTTAAAAATTACACAAGTTCAAATTTCAGCATGTGATTGCGAGAGGTTGAAAGCTTGTCATTGCCTAACTTTTCAACTGTGTGAAGCCTATGCAGAAGCAATCAGAAGCTTAAAGCAACAGTTTCAGTCATACACTACACAGCTCAAGTTTAACTCAAAGTGCAATGAGAAACAATCTCGAAACTGTGATGTGCTGACAAGCAATCCCATCTTGATCTTTTCCAATTCACTTAACTTGGTTCAAAATTAAAGCAGAATATGAACATACCAAGCAAGTGAATGACTCAGAACTAGAGACATAGCAACCTAGCATATATGAAAAGCACATGTGAATTCAACATATTCTACACATGCTAGTTACATATCTCAATGGTGAACATTTTCAAGTTTTATGTTCATTAAGCAAATTCACCATTAATAAAATAGCTCAGCTCACAACATGTATCAGTGATCAGAAAGAGCATAAGCTACAAGCATCATCATAAAGCATCGGAGCAAATACTATACAGAGCATAGTCACATTCTAAAGATTATATACATGAAGCTCTGAATGTAAGATAAAATGCAAAGATGCATGATGAAACCAATTGAGAAACACAAAGTCTGTTTATGATACAAAAACAAAATGTCTCCCCCATCTAAAAGGGGAAACACACACCAAAAGTTGATTGGTCCAAAGGCTTGGTGAAAATATCAGCCAACTGATGATGAGTATCGACATGACGAAGGTCGATATCACCCTTCTCATAGTGGTCTCGCAGAAAATGAAAGCGCACATCAATGTGTTTGGTCTTAGAGTGCAGCACGGGGTTCTTAGCAATGCTAATAGCACCCGTGCTGTCACAAAACAAAGGAATGCGAGAAAAGCTCAGACCAAAATCATGCAAAGTGGCCATCATCTAAAGCAACTGGGAACAGCAGCTAGCCGTAGTAACATACTCAGCCTCTGTGGTAGACTGGGTGACACTAGACTGCTTGCGAGAAGGCCATGATACAAGAGAAGAACCAATAAACTGATAAGTCCCAGAAGTGGACTTGCGCTCAATTCGGCAACCAGCAAAATCGGCACCAAAATAACCGCAAAGGGAGAGAGTGGAGGAAGCAGAATACCAAATCCCAAACTCAGGAGTGAAGCATAAGTACCTCATAATGTGCTTGACCGCCTGATGGTGAGAGGTGCACGGCGAAGACTGAAATCGCGCGCAAAGACACACCGCGAACTGAATGTCCGGGCGTGTCGCCGTCAGGTACAACAGCGACCTAATCATACTCCGGTACTCCTTCTGGTCCACTGCTTCTCCATCCTTGTCCGCATCCAGGGCCGTCGTGGGCGACATGGGTGTTGGAAGAGGCTTGGCCTCACCCATATCCAATTTCTTCAGGATATCCTTGGTATACTTACCCTGGTGCACAAACATTCCCTCTCAAGATTGCTTGATTTGCAACCCAAGGAAAAACGTCAACTCGCCCATCATGCTCATCTCAAACTTCCTGCTCATAGTGTCAACTCGCCCATCATGCTCATCTCAAGCGTGTGAAGAACCACCGAAAATGATATCATCCACGTAAATCTGGACCAAGAGAGTATCATTGCCTTGCTTGAGGAGAAAGAGCGTTTTATCCACACATCCAATTTTAAAACCCTTAGCAAGCAAAAAGGTTTTCAACCTATCATACTAGGCTCTAGGGGCTTGTTTCAAACCATACAAAGCTTTGTGAAGTTTAAAAACATGGTTTGGAAACTTGGGATTTTCGAAACTAGGTGGTTGTTTCACATACACCTCCTCTTCTATGTAGCCATTTAGGAAAGCACTCTTGACATCCATTTGAAAAAGTTTAAACCTTTTGGATGCAGCAAAAGCCAAGAGTATCCTAATCGCCTCCAAAAGGGCTACAGGAGCAAAAGTCTCCTCATAGTCTATCCCCTCCTTCTGACTATACCCCTGGGCTACAAGTCTGGCCTTGTTTCTCACAACATGGCCATCTTCTCCTTGTTTGTTTTTGAAAACCAATTTTGTCCCAATAGGGTGACACTCGGGAGGAAGAAGAACTAGAAACCAAACCCGATTTCTCTCAAAGTTTTCAAGCTCCTCATGCATGGCATTGACCCAATCTGGATCCGTCAAAGCGTGTCCAACATCTCGGGGTTCAAAATCAGCAACAAATGCAGAATGAGCAAAGTGAGAGATTTGTTGTGACCTTGATCGAGTGACACGTTCGCCGATACTGCCGATCATCTGTTGATGCGGGTGTTGGTGCTGAATGTGTCGTGACGCCTCTCGAGCTGATGTAGCCTCCCCCTCAACAGCAGTTGGTGCCTCCTCGGGTACAAAAGGTACCGCTCGAGGTGGCGGATCCCACGGCCCCCAAGTAGTAGAGGAAGAAGGGTCGGGGCCGTGAGTCGTAGTAGAAGCCGCTCCTTGTGGCACAGCAGGTAGAGGGGGTGCTGGATCATCCATCCCTTCAGCACCTTCGTCCTCGTCATCAAAAAGAGGCTCACCCACCTCATGATCACCTGCACGCTCAAAACGAGAAGAGGGACAAACCATGGTCTCGTCGAAGGTGACATCGGATGTCTCCATGACTCGGTTAGTATCAGGGTTAAGTACACGATATGCTCGAGTGTGAGTGCCATAACCCAAAAATATACCGTCAGAAGAACGAGACTCAAACTTGTCCAAGTTGCCCTTTTTGAATATAAAACAATGGCAACCAAAAAATCTAAAATAACTCACCTTGGGCTATTTTCCAAAACGCAACTCATAAGAAGTCTTTTTCAAGAAGGCTCGGAGAAAAATGCGATTGGAAATGTAGCATGCAGTGCTCATAGCCTCGGCCCAATATCGCCTAGGAGTCCTATGCTCATCGAGCATCGTCCTGGCCGTCTATACAAGGGTCCGATTCTTCTTTCTACAACACCATTCTGTGGTGGTGTGTAGGGGGAAGAAAACTGATGCTCTAAACCCAAAGAGTTACAAAACTTCTCAAAATCCGAGTTTTTAAACTCGGAACCATTATCACTACGGATAGCTCGCATTGAGTTCAAAGGGAACTCATTCTAAAGACGCAAAATCAGATTGCGAGCAAAAGAGAAAGTCTCAGTTTTCTCAGCTAAAAAGAAAACCCATGAATATCTCGAAAAGTCGTCAACAACAACAAGCACATACCACTTCCCCCCAACCGAGCTCACCCGAGCCGGACCAACAAGGTCCATGTGCAAAAGCTCTCCAGGGCGCTTGGTCATGACCTGAGTCACTGGATGGTGGGGAGCGGCAACCATATTCCCATCTCTACAAGAATGGCAAACAAGATACTTCTCCATGCACAACTTGGGCAATCCTCGGATTAGGCCAAGTGAACTAAGCCTTGCAAGCAAGTCGAAGCTCAAATGTCCTAGTCTCCTATGCCACTTCCAAAGATCAGAGGAGGAAGGTCCAGCCAAAAGACAACGAGAAACTCCAAATGACTCCGAGAAGTTCGCACGAAAGACTTTCCCAAAGGGCGAAATCAAACATACAAGATTACCCTGAGGATCCAAAATACGACTGAGATTCGGCTTAAAATGAATCTCATAGTCATCATCGAAAAGTTGCGAAACAGAAAGAAGGTTAAAATGCAAGTTAGAAACAAGAGCAACTTCGCGCAACATAAAGTGCTCATTAACTCGCACCGACCCACGAGACAACACTTTACCTTTGCTATTGTCGCCGAAGGTGATAAACTCCTTTTCGGCGACCGGACTAAGACTGGAGAACCACTTGGCGTTTCCGGTCATGTGCCTTGAGCAACCGAAATCCACCAACCAAACGTTCTCCAATCGTTTTACCTATATCAATAAAAAGACATAGGGTGAGCATACGGTCCAACACTGGGGTTAGTGAAGTAGGAAGAATACCAGTGTTGGGCCGGCTGCTCAAAAGAACGGTTAGCAGAAAACCATTCCTAGCACGCCTACGGGAAGAGCGATCACCACGTAGAGGAAAACGTGGTCCGCTATGGGAGGAGCGTCCATCGCGATACTCAAAATGCGATGGGGGAAAACATTCTACTTCAAAGCCACCGCCACGGGGTCCATAGCCTAAAACTGTAGGCTCCCGCCGGGCACGTTCTCTTCGCGGCCTAGGCCTAGGAACTTGAGGTTTTGGACCTCTAGGCCTAGCAGCACGCCTCTGAACATTTGGCGCATGTACATCATGGAAAGGATGGTACATGTCCGTGTTGTTCATCTCCTTTGCACGGCGCGCCTCTCTCTTGCGCCGAAAGCAAAACTCGCTCACGTGTCCATCTCTCCTACAGTGCTCACAGTGGTACCTCACCACTGTCATAGGGGGTTGTTGGTACTCAGGGTAGTGGGTATGGATCACTTTTCCCTTCTGTGGCATAAGCTCTTCTTGGATGGGTGGCATGGTGTCTAGCTTGTTCTTGAGGTGGTTTAGTTTTGGAGCCCATGATTGTTTCTTGGGTGGAGCTCTTGGAGGTTCAACAAATACCCCATCCTTGGTGTTAGGCTAGAGAGGCTCTTTGGGTGGAATCTTGGTAAGCTTGGGAGTAGTGGAGGAGTTGGGCTTCTCACATGGGTTCAAACCACTCGACTCTCCAATCTTGCCAAAAGATGAAGCACACTCAACACCCTGAGCAAAGCCTACACCTGAACCTCCAGCAACACGCTTGAACTGGGAGATCATCATCACAAGCTGCGGCTCACCACTAGACACCCATGACAAGATGGTCCGAAGGTATGTGTTTTCTTCCTTGGTTTGCATCTTGTCATGCTTCACATTGGCTATCTCCATCTCCAAACCTTCACACAGAACGCACCTAGTCACACACATGCTATCCGAGCTGGCCTTCTCAAGAGACACAATCTTGGCATTCTTCTCTGCCAACTCGGATTGCAAGCCCGCACAGGACTTGCACGCACCCAACAGCGAGGATCTAGCCTTCAGCTCATCCACCTCTCCTACCAACACAGCATACTTACTTCTCAAAGTGAGAAGGTCAGTCATGTGTGTGGAGCACATCTCACACTCCTCCTCATCTGTGACAACAATGGTGGACTTGATAGATTCAAGTTCCTTCACCGTATCCTCCCACTTCTGCCTAAACTCCTTCCTCTCTCTAGCAGCGCGCCTAAGCAGCTTGTCTTGACTAAGGAGAGCGGCAGTAAGTTTCTCGACCTCAGCAGAAAGCTCATCGGGGGGTCTGAGATACCTGGGAGGTGTCGTCGTCGTCGTCGTCGTCGTTCCGAGGGATGTCCTCCAGCTCGCCGTCGACCTCCTTGCCGAGGGCCATGGTGCAGAAGCCCTCGTTGTCGGCGAAGAAGCAGAGGCCGTTCAGCTTGTCCTCGATCCTCTTCTTCTTCTCGGACTCATCATCGCTCAAGGAAGCGGAGTCGTCATCCGAGTCGTCGACGTCGCTGAGCGTGGCGAAGAAAGCACGCTGCTCAGCCTGGGCCTTCTCCAAGTACTTCGTCTTGATGTACTCCTTGTTGAAGCCACCCTTCCGCTTGTGCTTCTCGGGGACGTACTTCTCCTTGCGCTTGCCGGAGTCGTACTTGTGCCCATGATCCGCCTTGCCGAAAACTTGCTTGTTCTTCTTCGGGCAATTGGCGATGAAGTGGTTGGGGTCGCCGCACTTGAAACATCCCGAGCGTCCTCCTCCGCGGCGACGGTTCATGCGGTTATTGTGGAACCGCGAGAACCGGTTGGCGAGCAAAGACAACTCGTCATTCCCCATGAACTCTAGCTGCTCCTCTATGACAGAAAGAAGAGAAGAAAGTGCAAAGCCTCCAGAGGGGTTAGCAGAAGAGCCAGAAAGCAAAGCCATCGATGGGCCAGAAGGATTTTCATAAGAAGCCCTCGCCATGGCATCGATCTCACTGGACTTGAGCTTACTAAAGGGCCGTCGCATGTGAGGGTCTCATAGTTAGGTGATTCGATGATCGCCTGAACCTTCGAGTCCCACACCGACCGATCGAGAGTGTGCAAAAGCTTCAAAGCTCTCTCATGATCGTCGAAAGGCAACAGCTCCTTGTTAGCCCTCATCCTGTTGACAATCACCTGAAAGCGAGCGAATAAACTTTCTATGCTCTCGCTAGGCATGTGTCGAAAGTTCTCATACTCTCGCTTGTGCGACTCGTAGAGACGGGTTTTGACTTGAGTGGTTCACTCATGGAAACGCATGAGGGTAGCCCAAATCTCCCGAGCCGTAGCGAGGTGAGAAACGCGATCAAACTCCGTCATGCTCAAGCATGAGAAAAGAGCATTACGGGCTCGGCTATTGGCATCGTGCTCATCAATCTGATGATGAGTAGCACGAGCAGCCAAGACCACATAATCGGCAGAGTTGCAAATATCCCAAATGGAAGCACCCAAACTCTGCAGATAGGCCGACATGCGTATCTTCCAATACGCATAGTTCGTCCCATCGAAAAACGGCGGTTTGCCCACGCCGCGATCCATGTCGCCTTCTGTGGATCTGGAACCGGCTAAGGTGGAAGATCTTTAACCCGCTTTGATACCAATTGAAGGATCGAGAATGCAATAGCAAAGCGACCAGAGGGGGGTGAATGGGAGCTCAAAAATTTCTCTCAAAACTTTGGCCTTTGTCCCACAAATCAACCCCAAAAACTTTGATCAAAACCGTGATTCCCACGACCCTTGGAAGAGGGTGGATGATCCCTAGGATCACAGCGAGGCACCACAAAGCGATAGCAAGCCAAACACCAAAAGCACCGGCACAAGTTCGACCCTAAAAACTGAGTCCCAAACGTAGATTGAAAGCTACGTCGGGAAATACCCAAATACCGATGCTAACAAGTTTCAAAGATACTTAGAGAGGTTCCTAGGTAAACTAAAAGGTCAACTGAGAAGTCCGGAAACCAAGCGAAGAAGCCAGGAAAGCAAAAGAACTAAATCTCAACTTACAGCCGATTCGTGGACTGTCCGAACTCCCAGTTCCGGACTATCCGCGCCAGGGGCGGACTGTCCGCCGGCAGAAAACCAGAAACAACACAGATGCTGCAAGTCCCCTGGACGTTCCCGAACTGTCCGCGAACTCCAATTGCGGATTGCCCGCAGGTCACTCAAAAGCAAAACGCCCGAGGAACACGGCCACTGGTCCGGCTCGTCCCTGACGCGCGGACTATCCGCCGGTCAAACCGCAGACTGTCCGCGACCACCTAGTGAGGGCGATTTCGATTGCCCTTCACACACAACCTCCCAAATCCGAACCAAATCACAATCCCTCATTCCCAAACTTGGAGAAGATGATCACGAGGTAGTTAGAAGACTATCCCTAAGAAATCATCCACTCAAATCAACTCAATCACCGGGAAATTGAAAGAGAAGGAGTATGAACGAAAAAGCGCCACGAAAACGAAATCAACCCGATCTACTTGTTCGTGAGGAGTTAGATGAATTCCTTCGGTGGAAATGATCTCCTCACTATAAAGAACAAGTTGATTCAAACAGATTTCAAAAAGACGCAGTAGAGAGGGAGATCGAGTGACGGGAAAATCGCAGAGAAATGCAGAACGCGAAGAACACGAACAAAATGTGAATCAACACATCAATCTGCAACCGTGTGGCTACCACACGCTACAACAGTGAGATTACGGTCTCACTTTCTCAAAATCTCTAGTACACAGAGGTATGGTTCTCTGCGGATCTCAGTTGCTACAGCAGGGGATTGGGAGAGCAGGAAAACCTAGAAGGCAAAGAGCAAATGACTGAGATAGGATGGGAGGTGGGTGTCTCCCTGTTGACACTGGTTATCTATCAAAATTAAAGGATAAATAAATATGAAAAGGGCATGAATTCAATCACCAACAAAGGTTTAGGGTTTTAATTGACAATATTCCACGAGTTTTGGTGAATTGTAATTCTACAGGGACTAAACCAGGAAACCGGCGCTAATTGCTTCCCCTAGAAGGAAACCGACGGTAGATAACGCAACCGCCACTTCAGGAATATTCTAGAACACTCCAGAGGACACCGGAAGACACCAGGAGGTCGGGCACCGCGGGACCCTGCCAGGTGGGACCGACCGGTCCCACCATGAGACCGACCGGTCTCCCCCCGGGCCCGCTGGCTTCCGTCTTCTGCAAGCTTCCTCCACCGATCTCGAGGATGCATCTTAGCCGTACCTTAAGTCAGTTTGATCTAACGGCCGCGGTTGATCCCTCAGGGCTATATAAGCAGCCCCAGACCCCCCTCTCCAGGCATCTCCATCTTCATTATTCATCTCCACATCAGAAACTAGGGTTTCAATTAGAAGTAGAGGTCCCTCTAGATGAATCTCTTCTAGTTCATCTAGAATTAGATCTAGTTCATCTAGTTGTAATCAAGAGCCAGCTATCAAGTAGAAGACTAGATACCCCTCTAGTAGGATTAGAACCTAGTCTTATTCTAGAACTAGAAGAGAGAGAGAGAGGAAGAGATCAAGAAGGAGCTCCGGCCTGTCGGATCAACTTCTTCATCTTGTACCTACGGATTCAAGTTCATCTTCAACTTGCTTCAGCGATTGTTTCGGTAATCAACGTCTATATTTAAGTTTGAGCCATTGTTCTTATTATTCTTAAGGTTTGTGACTCTCTTTTGAGTACTTTAATTCTATGTTGCTCTAGAGTTAAAGTAGTTGGATAGTGTAAGCGTGGTGCTTAGACTTGATAGCTCATATATGCCTCCAATAATGCCGGTAGTTGTGGTTGTTCGCAAGGGTGACTCTTATAGCCTTGTTGATTCTTCTATAGTCCACTTACCCGTGTGTAGGCTCGGTAGGATTATACATTTGCATAAAAGACTCATACTCTATTTGTGACCTTTTATGGCAACTTCCCCACTAAGAATAATATAAACATATCACTCTTAAATTAGAATTAGACAGCCTTTATGATCCCCTCTATACTTCTACATTCTCCGTCCTTGTTAGCTACTTAGGGGATAGACATTAAGATTTAACGCTATCCGTTCCTTTGGGTTCGATATTAAAACTGGGTTACTCCGGTGAAGTGCTACATCGGTAGATCTTATCTGTGCGCTTGCGGATAAAGTAGAGTGTGCATTAATTTATACCAACAAGCATTTCTGGCGCCGTTGCCGGGAATAGAGTTTATCTCTACTCTTGGTAGCGATGGTAGTAAGTGTCAACAAGCATTTCTGGCTCCGTTGCCGGGGAACGGTAGCTCAACTTAATTCTTAGTTTAACCTTGTAATCATACTTTTATCTTTTTTCTTTTTTGTCCCAGCCTTTTCATTATTTTTGTTTTCATTCTTATGAATGTTGTTTTTTAATTCCACTCTTATCTATCACTACCCCATGAGCAAGCTATAACCAGTAGAGTCGTTATACCCCATCATAATACCTGGTTATTAGCTATGCCTACCTTTCTGCTGCACTGTCCTTGTAATGAGCATAGAAATATAATTGTGAAAATATTCCATCGGGTATTCTTGTCACTAACCTTTCTAGATCTGGAGCAGAAAAGAACGAAGGAACAACAAACACAAGGTATGTCCTACCAATCATCATGCAACATTGAATTACATTCATCCAATCTTGCTTTGTGCAAAAGCCAAGCTTGGGGAATAGGCTTTATAAGAATATTTCTTGCCATGTTGCTATGTTGGTTGTCCCTACCTTTAGGATATGCTCATATACTAATCATACTCTTTCATCACCATCTGAATAAATCTCTACAATGCTTTCATGTAATCTTTATTTGCTATAGTATATTCTTTGGTTTTGAAGTATTATCATACACCTTTTAAATTAGGCATGGAGCTTAGTTTAACTGTTTTCATGAATTAAAGTAAGACATGGTGTCTGGTTTGATTCTTGAGCTAAAAGGTGTGCTGATTTTACCTCTAAAGGCTTTTAAATTAAGTATGGTGCTTAGGTTAAAAGGCCTTCCTAGATCAAACTAGACGTGGTGTCTAGGTTGATTTCTGAACTGATAGTATGCTATAGTAGATATTGGATATTTTGTTGAACTAACCCCTGCAGGGAAACTTTCAATATCAATTTGGGAAAGTCTGGAGATGAACTCACACTGGAGATGAAGCAAGGCGTACAATGAACTTCAATAACTCTTGCACAATGAAGACTCAGCTCGTTCATCATAGATGAAAGAAACTGTGAGTATCAAAGTTTATTTTGTTTTGTCTTCTACTGCAAGTTATCTTTTGCCTTGGATCATGTTAAAGTGCAGCCAACACATAAAATACTAGTCTATGCTAAAATAATCCTAAAAACATCTCCTTATTAGCATAGATGCAAAATACATATGTTGTGGATAACAACCCATGTTTCAAATTCTTGCAATCCTTCGGGTATATGTCTACTAACATTATGCAGGAGAGAAATTTTGTTCATTCATGGTTTGGTCTAAACATTGAAGATCCAAAACCCAAACCATAGACACACAAACCTACTCTCAGATCACAAATGGTGTTAGCCTAGCTTTGAGTCTTGCTTGGGCACTAATGACAAACAGGATGCAACTTACCTCATATGAG
Source organism: Coix lacryma-jobi var. lacryma-jobi (assembly GCA_009763385.1). NCBI lineage: Eukaryota > Viridiplantae > Streptophyta > Magnoliopsida > Poales > Poaceae > Coix > Coix lacryma-jobi. The sequence goes on from CM019826.1 coordinate 44,907,180, forward strand.
ACAACCTATGCCTGCAATCATCATTATCCAAGACATCAAGACAAGAAGTGGGGAGTTACATTCTTTTCTAATCAAGAGCTAGCTTGGGAGACAAGATGGTACCACTACAACAATAACAAGATCTAAAAGTCAAACACATGAACATGTTGTTGGGAGTCCATCTACATCACAAGCCAGCCTGGGAGAGACAATTCTGTTATCTAGATGTGTTTCACAATCAAAGGGGAGGAAGGAGAAAATCAGCTTCAAGACATATTGATCTCCTATTCACCACTTTGATCAGTACAAACCACTAGATGTTGTGTGACACCCTGAAAAATCGCTTTTGAGAAAATAGAATTTAATATGCATTTATTTATTTGTTTTCATGCAACACATAGGCCAAATAATAAATTTTGGTGAATTAATAAAATATCTCGGAGTTCAGAAACATTTTTGTTGCATTCATGCTGGAGCATAATATTTTGCTTGAGTGTAGGAATAGTGCTGAGTGGTTCAAATTCAAATTTGATTTGAATTTGGGCAAGTTTTCAAAAGAAAAATAAAAGAAAAGGTTTTTCTTTTTCTCCATCTCTTCCTCACCCTTTTGGCCCAGCCGGCGATGCGGCCCAGCCCGCGGCCGCCTCTCTCTCCCCCTCCCCTCCTTTCCTCGCCGCGCCAGTCGGCCCAGTCGGCCCGCTCCGCGCCCGCCTCCCCGCTCGCCCTCGCGCGGCCCAGCGCGCGCGCCCCGCGCAGCGCGCAAGCGCCGCCGCGTCCCCACCTTCGCCCGCTGACCCGCCGGGCCCGCGTGACAGCCGCGCCCGCCCGCCTGCCACCCCGGCCCCACCTGTCAGCCATGTGCACCTTCCCCTACCTCGCGACGCTCAGCGTCCGCGCCGCCGCACCCCTCCTCTCCCGTAACCGGCCACTGAGTGGCCATAATGGCCACTCAGGCTTCCATCAAGCCTCGGTGGAGCTCTTCCCCGACTCCTCACCGTCCACCCGAGCCCTATAAAGCCCCGGGCGAAGCCCCTCGCCCTCTCCCCTCGCCACTTCCCGCACCCACCCTCTCTGCCGCCGCCTGCGAGGCCCCGCCGACCATCCTAGCACTCCATCGAGCACCCGCAGGTGACGCCGCGACCGTCCGAACCAACCCCGAGCTCTCCCCTTTCTGTTCCGCATGAACCCGAGCCTCACCGGAGCCTTTTCCTTTTCGAAGATCCCGCCGCCGCCTCGTCGTCGCTGCGGTGAGTCTTCGCCGGAGCCAAGGCCACCGCCGAGTTCGCCTTCGCCCCCGCTTTGCTCCGGTGCTATCCGCATGGCCAGCCGTGGTCGGGAACGCCGGAATGGTGAGGTCCCGAGCGCCCTGATGGCGCGCCGCCGTGCGCCAGTGGCGGCGCCGCCGCTCGCGCCGCCGCGTCCACCCTCGCCCGTCCGATATGTGCTGTGCGGCTCAGATTAGAAGCCACCCGCGAAGGGGTATGCACCGGGTCGGTGGACCCGTGCACCCGCGCCCTGCTCGCGGTCCACCGCCAGCTGGTGGACCCACCCAATCCCCTTGCGCCGCTTGGCGCCGTGTCGGCGCCAGCGCGGCAGTCACTGCCGCTTTTCCAGAAAGGCCCCCGTGTTTTATGAAAATCAACCCGCAGTCCATAGTAGTTCAAAAGGTTCAGTTTTAGGTCCTGTTTTCTTTTGTTTAAGCCCCTGGAACCTTCAGTTATAGAACCCGCAGTCGTAGCAGCGCGTTTTCGCGTGTTAGCCCCCGCCGGCTATGTTTAATAGCATTTTAGTCCTCGGTTTTCACGAGTTAGCCCTCGGAAAATGATTTTTATTTATAAGAATGCCCCTGAAACTTGTTTTCTTTATAACTTTCTCGTTTTAGATCCGATTAGAGTGATCTTTATGTTCATTTGATCGTATCGACGAGTAGAATAGTTTTATATATGTTTCTCTAACTGTTTTTGATGCTTGGTGTACTGTTCTAATAGATATATATTTTGTTTGCATGTAATGACTGTTTGGATGCTATGATTGGTGATTCTATGTCGAGTCCAGACGGTGACGTGTTTGAGGAGCAGGCTTCGCGGGAGCAGTACCAGGACCAAGCGTGTGACCAAGGCAAGTACAACCCATGGTTTCCTTGTTACCTATTTAATGCAAGACCTAGTAATCATTATGCATGTGTCTAATATGATGAACCATAGGATCATACTAGTTTCCTGAAACTGTATACCTTTAACCTATGGGAGGGTTTTGCATAACATGACTAGTAATGCTACGCGCTATATGTTGCTAATTGTTTAATACTGATTAATGACTATGGAACAATGTTAAAAGAGGCTTTTTAACCACATTTAGGGCACTGGAGCCTGGTGTTGCTCAGTGACCCACCCCAGGAGCTATCTTTTAAAGCGGCCACCCGGGAGATCCCGTGCAACCTTGGGTATTATATGGCTCTGATCTTAGTTGTGTAACTAGACTTCCTCTAGCTTGTAGTAGTTACCGAAAGGCGCTAGAGGGGGGAACTGGGTTAAAGAATGGCTTCCTTGCCTGTCAAGATGTGTACTGGTCGGCTGTCAGGTGTGCCATCTTGAAGGGGGCCTCCATTCGCCTGGAAGCCGAAACCTTGCGGCTACTACTTGTTAGAGTGGCTAGTGAAAGACTACGTAGTGAAACCCTGCCGTACTTCCATAGAGGAGGTAATGTGGGACTGGCTCTCCCCGGTATATGGGAATCACGACCTAAGGTGAAAGTGTACAACCTCTGCAAAGTGTAAACCTGATATATCAGCCGTGCTCACGGATACGAGCGGCTCGGATCCTTTATAAGTGGTTCATGGTGGGGTATGTTGGTGGTTTGTGGCTTACCTCTTGTTAACATAATAATGATCATACTTTTGGGACAACAGGGATCATATACTTAGTAATGGAAGGTTAACTTTAATATATGATTAAGATAAAATGCTAACGGCGGTCAACCAGGTCAACCTTTTTGAGCCTTGCATCCCCGTAGTTGTACTTGCTGAGCATGGTGAGCTGACGCTTGTCGTTGGTTCACATAAAAATCCTGGATGGGTACCAGATGAAGGAGAGTATGAGGAGTATCCAGAAGATGTGCCGGACTACTGAGGATGGCGTACCCCCAGTCGGTGTCCCTGTGGAGTGATGTCTACGTCTACGCTACCGTTGTAATAATGGGCCGTTGGCCGATGTGATGAACAATCTCGTGTGTTGTAATAAGTTATTAAACGTTGTTCGTGTTGTAATGATATACATTTTATGGTATATGTGGATTTGGGACCCCTGGGCCCACATATACTTTACCTCGGCTTTATTCGTAAATCCGGGTGTTACAAATTGGTATCAGAGCCGAACTGACTGTAGGACGCTACCCTAGATAGACTGGACACCCCTTTTCCTAGGAGTAATTCCAAAATTTTATTGCTTTTTGTAATTTATAAAATTTCTAGTACTCCTCTGTCTTTCTTAAAAAAATTTTTTCCGTATCTGTCTCATATTTAAAATTTGTAGATGGCACGGACCAAGCAGACCGCTCGCAAGAGCACCGGAGGACGTGCACCGACCCGCGCCGAGTACCTCCGTCTGTTCCGTCAGCAGAGGCAGGAGGCCGAGGACGAGCCCGAGGAGCAGCAGCAGGCTGCAGGTGGAGACCCCAGCGACGACTCCGGAGACTCGTCTGACGACCACTCCTCAGACGACTCTTCCGACGACCACTCCTCAGACGACTCTTCCGACGACCACTCCAGCTCCGACTCCAGCGACTCGCACGACGACGGCAGTGGAGCGAGGTCCCCCGAGTACCACGTCCAGGACGAGGACGACGCCGACTGGATTCGGAGGACCCGTACCACTGAGGAGGGTGATGGCTTCTACCACCCCAAGCTCCTGAAGCTCGTCGACCTGCACTACGGCCCCAGCCGCACCTTGGTGGAGTACCATAGCCGGGAGTATGTTCACCCCGAGCATACCGGCTACTGGGTCACCAAGGCATTCGTGAAGACCAGGGATGAGGACGACAAGACCTGGGTTGTGCGTGACATGATCTACGCTCTGAGTTCGACTCTCACCCGGGAGTTCGGCGTGGAGGACGCAGCGAGGCAGGCGTGCCTCATCTTCCATGACAGGATGTTCCCGACGATCCAGCAGGACGCCGACCGCTACTTCCCTCGACGCCGTACTCTGGACGACAGCTGTGTGGTTGCCATGGTGCAGCAGCACGAGAGTGCTCGCATGATAGAGACGGTGCCCCTGGTAGTCGCCCTCAACACAGCCCTGGACCGTGCTATGCTTGATTAGAGGACTCTGTGGATCGAGACGGAGAGGATGCAGCTACGGATCGACAACCTCGAGCGCCAACTGCGACGTGGAGCTCAGCCCCAGGATCCCCTTCCGACCGCCGCAGCGAGGGACCCAGCTATCGTCGCTCAGCGCAAGAGGCATCACCCGAGTTGCACCTGCACCCGCACGACCTACGAGCCATAGGCGTTCCACCCCAGATCAGACCAGATCGACAGTTACGCGAGTTCGAGTCAGTCTTATGTCAGTGTCATGTTATCAAGTCATGGATGAACTTTGAGTTAAATAATGTGCCTTAATGCTTGTGATGATGGACATGTGATGATTTGGATCTTTGCATGTTTGGGATGAGTGTGGGACATGTCCACACCATCTTAGTACTCTTAATGTGGTTATAATAATAATAATAACGTTGGGTTTTATATCATCTTTTCTCGGATCAGTTTTCTCGAGCAGTTTCTTTTGTTATCTCTATCTCTGTCAGTGCTTTATCATACAGTACAAAAGAGCTTATGAGGCCTATACATATGTTACAGATGGTTGACACAAGGAGAACCTCTGGAGGAGGAAACCCACCACCACCACCACCCAATGTGTCGATAGAACAGCTCCTGGCTATGCAGACACCGCTTATGCAACAGATGACCAATGCTATCCAGAACAACCAGAATCATCCACCCCCACCCCCACCTCAAGTTAGAGATAAGCGTGGCGAGTTCATGAAAGGACACCCGCCTACCTTCGATCACTCCCCTGATCCCATTCAGGCAGATGACTGGCTCCGGGCAGTTGGACGCCAGCTGGAGATTGCGCAATGCAACGACCGTGAGAAGGTCTTGTATGCATCGGGGCAACTCCAAGGAGCAGCTCTTGATTGGTGGGAGACCTACCAACAAGCACACCCCAACCCCAACCAGATCACGTGGCAGGAGTTCTGCGATAGTTTCCGCACGCATCATGTGCCGGCGGGAACAGTACGTTTGAAGAGAAAGGAGTTCTTAGCTTTGAAGCAAGGAAGCATGTCCGTTAGTGAATATAAGGACAAGTTTACACAGCTCTCCCGTTATGCACCGCGGGACATTGAAGAAGACCTCGATAAGCAGGAGCTCTTTATGGAGGGACTGAATGATGGGATCCAATATCAGCTACTCTCTCACACCTTCGCCAACTTTCAGCACATGGTTGATAAGGCATTGGTGATTGAGGGAAAGAGGCGTGATATGGACGCCAAGAAGAGAAAGTTCCAGAACCAGCAGTCGGGAAGCAGCAGCCGTCCGCGCTTTTCTGCAGGGTATGGCAACCAGCAAAGGCAGTATGGGCAAACAGGTAATGACTAGCACAACCAGAACCAGCAGAGGACCCCACAGCAGTCACATCAGAATCAGAATCGTGCACAGACCCCTCGTCAGGGACAGGCTGGTGGAACACTAGTGAAAAACTCTCCCAACACGCCGGCCACTCCAACAAACAACAAGTGTTTCGTCTGTGGTGACGTTGGGCATCTCTCCTATCACTGTCCCAAGAAGACGGGGCAAGGATCCCAAAGCAACCAGAAGCTCAACACTCACACGCCAAGCCGTCAAGGACAGCAGAACTATGCTCGTGGAAGGGTGAACCATGTGACAACAGAATCTGCTCAGGGCGCCCCGGATGTTGTGATCGGTACGTTCCCAGTTAACTCCCACTCTGCTTTAGTTTTGTTCGATTCCGGAGCATCGCATTCTTTTATATCTGCACACTTTGTGAAGAGGCATACTCTACTCATGCATACCATGGACAAGGCCATGCTTGTTAGTTCACCAGGTGGTGAAATGAGAGCAAGCTTGCGCTGCCCAAAAGTTAAGGTTAACATAAGGGGGGTAGACTTCTTATCCGATCTGATGGTGTTAAACACATATGGGATCGATGTCATTCTGGGTATGGACTGGTTGACAAGGCATGATGCAGTTATTCACTGTGCAACAAGAACCGTACAACTGAAAACTTCAGAAGGAGAAGTAATAGAGTGCAAGGCAACATCACCTACTCTTGAAGTATGCCAAGTGAATCAGATTAAGGGATCAACAACTGATGATATTCCAATAGTCAGAGAATTCCCGGATGTTTTTCCCGACGATCTGCCAGGTATGCCACCTGAACGTGAAATTGAATTTATAATAGATCTTTTACCTGGCACTGCACTAATAGCAAAAAGACCTTATAGAATGGGTGTTAATGAGTTAGAAGAGCTAAAGAAACAAATAAGAGAGTTACAGGATAAGGGTTATGTTCGACCTAGTTCCTCACCTTGGGGAGCACCTGTGTTGTTTGTAGAGAAGAAAGATGGGACTCAAAGGATGTGCATAGATTACAGATCCTTGAATGAAGTGACCATAAAGAATAAGTATCCTTTGCCTTGGATTGATGACTTGTTTGATCAGTTAAGAGGCGCATGTGTTTTCTCCAAGATAGATCTTCGATCTGGATATCACCAGTTGAGAATTCGAGCGTCAGACATACCAAAGACTGCTTTCACCACCCGTTATGGTTTGTATGAGTTCACAGTGATGTCTTTTGGTTTGACCAATGCACCAGCTTACTTCATGTACTTAATGAACAATGTATTCATGGAATATCTGGACAAGTTCGTTGTGGTCTTTATAGATGACATTTTGGTCTATTCCAAGAATGAAGAGGAACACGAGGAACATCTGAGGCTAGTGTTGCAAAAGCTCAGGGAGAATGAGTTATATGCTAAGTTGAGCAAGTGTGAGTTTTGGTTAAAGGAAGTATCCTTTCTTGGGCATGTTATCTCAAACGGTGGAGTAGCAGTGGACCCAAAGAAAGTTCAGGATGTGATGAGTTGGAATCCACCCAAGGATGTCAGTGAAATTCGTAGTTTTTTGGGTATGGCCGGATACTACCGAAGATTCATAGAAGGGTTTTCTAAGCTTGCCAAGCCAATGACAGCGTTGCTTGAGAAAAATGCTAAGTTTGTCTGGTCAGAGAAATGTCAGGAAAATTTTGAAGAGTTAAAGAAGAGGTTGACAACCGCACCAGTGTTAGTTCTGCCAGATCTCACCAGAAGTTTCTCGATATACTGTGATGCATCCAGGCAAGGTTTGGGATGTGTTCTTATGCAAGATGGCAAGGTAGTGGCATATGCGTCACGGCAGCTAAGAAAGCATGAACTTAACTACCCGACTCATGATCTAGAACTGGCCACAGTTGTGCATGCCTTGAAAATATGGAGACACTATCTGATAGGTCACAAGTGTGAGATTTACACTGATCATAAGAGCTTAAAGTATATCTTTACTCAGTCAGATCTGAATTTGAGGCAAAGAAGATGGTTGGAATTGATCAAGGATTATGATCTCGAAGTACACTATCATCCAGGAAAAGCAAATGTTGTGGCAGACGCTCTTAGCCGAAGAAGCTATGCAAATATGGTTAGAACATCTCAGTTCCCGGCAGAGTTAGCAGAAGAGTTTGGAAAGTTAAACCTAGCAATCGTTGCACACACAGTGGAGTTAGAAGTGGAACCTGTTCTTGAACAAGAAATCCGTAAAGGTCAGTTGAAAGATGAGGACATCATAGCCATTGCAGAACGCATAGTGGTTGGCAAAGCTCCTAGTTTCAGAATGGATGAACAAGGGACTGTGTGGCATGGTAAGAGAATCTGTGTGCCGGATATCAAGACAGTCAAGGATATGATTCTTAGTGGAGCTCATAACTCAGCATACTCAATACACCCGGGCAGTACAAAAATGTACCTAGATCTGAAAGAAAAGTATTGGTGGTGTGGTATGAAAAGGGAAATAGCTGAATATGTTGCAATCTGTGATACATGTCAGAGAGTTAAAGCAGAACATCAAAGACCCGTAGGACTGCTTCAACCCATGAAAATTCCGGACTGGAAATGGGAAGAAGTGGGAATGGACTTCATAGTGGGTTTACCCCGTACTCAGAAAGGTTATGATTCAATATGGGTTATAGTGGATCGGTTAACCAAAGTGGCACATTTCCTTCCTGTCAAAACCACTTACACAGGAGCTAAGCTAGCAGAGCTTTATATGGAAAGGATAGTATGTTTGCATGGAGTTCCTAAGAAGATCGTGTCTGATAGAGGGACTCAGTTTACATCTCAGTTTTGACAGAAGTTACATGAATCACTAGGAACCAAGCTCAATTTCAGCTCAGCATATCATCCGCAGACTGATGGGCAGACAGAAAGAACAAATCAGATTCTCGAGGATATGTTACGGGCATGTGCACTTCAGTATGGAATCAGTTGGGACAAGAGTTTGGCCTATGCAGAGTTTTCGTATAACAACAGCTATCAGAAAAGTTTAAAGATGTCACCTTTTGAGGCATTATACGGAAGGCAGTGTCGAACTCCTTTGTTCTGGAACCAAACAGGTGAAAGTCAAGTTTTCAGATTGAAAGTCTTGAAAGAGGCAGAAAATCAAGTTCATATAATCAGGCAGAATCTGAAAATAGCTCAGTCAAGGCAGAAAAGTTATGCAGATAACAGAAGACGAAATCTGGAGTTTGAAATCGGGAATTATGTTTATCTAAAGGTTTCACCTATGAAAGGAACCAAGAGGTTCCATGCCAAGGGCAAGTTAGCACCCAGATATGTGAGACCGTTCAGAATCTCAGATAGAAGAGGAGAAGTGGCTTATCAGCTTGAGTTGCCAGAAAGTCTTTCAGGGGTACATAATGTGTTTCATGTATCGCAGTTAAAGAAATGTTTGCGAGTACCTGAAGAACAGTTACCTTTGGAGGAATTGGACATCAAGGGAGATCTCACTTATGCAGAATATCCTGTCAAAATTTTGGATACCGTAGAGAGAATTACTCGGAGCAAGATAATCAGGATGTGTAAGGTTCAGTGGAATCGGCACTCTGAGGACGAGGCCACTTGGGAAAGAGAAGAGGATCTAAGATCAGAATATCCCAATCTTTTTCTATCTTCTGAATCTCGAGGACGAGATTCATCCTAAGGGGGTAGGTTTGTGACACCCTGAAAAATTGCTTTTGAGAAAATAGAATTTAATATGAATTTATTTATTTGTTTTCATGCAACACATAGGCCAAATAATAAATTTTGGTGAATTAATAAAATATCTCGGAGTTCAGAAACATTTTTGTTGCATTCATGCTGGAGCAAAATATTTTGCTTGAGTGTAGGAATAGTGCTGAGTGGTTCAAATTCAAATTTGATTTGAATTTGGGCAAGTTTTCAAAAGAAAAATAAAAGAAAAAGTTTTTCTTTTTCTCCATCTCTTCCTCACCCTTTTGGCCCAGCCGGCGATGCGGCCCAGCCCGCGGCCGCCTCTCTCTCCCCCTCCCCTCCTTTCCTCGCCGCGCCAGTCGGCCCAGTCGGCCCGCTCCGCGCCCGCCTCCCCGCTCGCCCTCGCGTGGCCCAGCGCGCTCGCCCCTGGCCCGCTCGCCCCGCGCAGCGCGCAAGCGCCGCCGCGTCCCCACCTTTGCCCGCTGACCCACCGGGCCCGCGTGACAGCCGCGCCCGCCCGCCTGCCACCCCGGCCCCAACTGTCAGCCATGTGCCCCTTCCCCTACCTCGCGACGCTCAGCGTCCGCGCCGCCGCACCCCTCCTCTCCCGTAACCGGCCACTAAGTGGCCATAATGGCCACTCAGGCTTCCATCAAGCCTCGGTGGAGCTCTTCCCCGACTCCTAACCGTCCACTTGAGCCCTATAAAGCCCCGAGCGAAGCCCCTCGCCCTCTCCCCTTGCCACTTCCCGCACCCACCCTCTCTGCCGCCGCCTGCGAGGCCCCGCCGGCCGTCCTAGCTCTCCATCGAGCACCCGCAGGTGACGCCGCGACCGTCCGAACCAACCCCGAGCTCTCCCCTTTCTGTTCCGCGTGAACCCGAGCCTCACCGGAGCCTTTTCCTTTTTGCAGATCCCGCCGCCGCCTCGTCGTCGCTGCGGTGAGTCTCCGCCGGAGCCAAGGCCACCGCCGAGTTCGCCTTCGCCCCCGCTTTGCTCTGGTGCTATCCGCATGGCCAGCCGTGGTCGGGAACGCCGGAATGGCGAGGTCCCGAGCGCCCTGATGGCGCGCCGCCGTGCGCCAGTGGCGGCGCCGCCGCTCGCGCCGCCGCGTCCACCCTCGCCCGTCCGATCTGCGCTGTGCAGCTCAGATTAGAAGCCACCCGCGAAGGGGCATGCACCGGGTCGGTGGACCCGTGCACCCGCGCCCTGCTCGCGGTCCACCACCAGCTGGTGGACCCGCCCAATCCCCTTGCGCCGTGTGGCGCCGTGTCGGCGCCAGCGCGGCAGCCGCTGGCGCTTTTGCAGAAAGGCCCCCGTGTTTTATGAAAATCAACCCGCAGTCCATAGTAGTTCAAAAGGTTTAGTTTTAGGTCCTGTTTTCTTTTGTTTAAGCCCCTGGAACCTTCAGTTATAGAACCCGCAGTCCTAGCAGCGTGTTTTCGCGTGTTAGCCCCTGCCGGCTATGTTTAATAGCATTTTAGTCCTCGGTTTTCGCGAGTTAGCCCTCAGAAAATGATTTTTTTTATAAGAATGCCCCTGAAACTTGTTTTCTTTATAACTTTCTCGTTTTAGATCTGATTAGAGTGATCTTTATGTTCATTTGATCGTATCGACGAGTAGAATAGTTTTATATATGTTTCTCTAACTGTTTTTGATGATTGGTGTACTGTTCTAATAGATATATATTTTGTTTGCATGTAATGACTGTTTGGATGCTATGATTGGTGATTCTATATCGAGTCCAGACGGTGACGTGTTTGAGGAGCAGGCTTCGCAGGAGCAGTACCAGGACCAAGCGTGTGACCAAGGCAAGTACAACCCACGGTTTCCTTGTTACCTATTTAATGCAAGACCTAGTAATCATTATGCATGTGTCTAATATGATGAACCATAGGATCATACTAGTTTCCTGAAACTGTATACCTTTAACCTATGGGAGGGTTTTGCATAACATGACTAGTAATGCTATGCGCTATATGTTGCTAATTGTTTAATACTGATTAATGACTATGGAACAATGTTAAAAGAGGCTTTTTAACCACATTTAGGGCACTGGAGCCTGGTGTTGCTCAGTGACCCACCCCAGGAGCTATCTTTTAAAGCGGCCACCCGGGAGATCCCGTGCAACCTTGGGTATTATATGGCTCTGATCTTAGTTGTGTAACTAGACTTCCTCTAGCTTGTAGTAGTTACCGAAAGGCGCTAGAGGGGGGAACTGGGTTAAAGAATGGCTTCCTTGCCTGTCAAGATGTGTACTGGTCGGCTGTCAGGTGTGCCATCTTGAAGGGGGGCTCCATTCGCCTGGAAGCCGAAACCTTGCGGCTACTACTTGTTAGAGTGGCTAGTGAAAGACTACGTAGTGAAACCCTGCCGTACTTCCATAGAGGAGGTAATGTGGGACTGGCTCTCCCCGGTATATGGGAATCACGGCCTAAGGTGAAAGTGTACAACCTCTGCAGAGTGTAAACCTGATATATCAGTCGTGCTCACGGATACGAGCGGCTCGGATCCTTTATAAGTGGTTCATGGTGGGGTATGTCGGTGGTTTGTGGCTTACCTCTTGTTAACATAATAATGATCATACTTTTGGGACAACAGGGATCATATACTTAGTAATGAAAGGTTAACTTTAATATATGATTAAGATAAAATGCTAACCGCAGTCAACCAGGTCAACCTTTTTGAGCCTTGCATCCCCCGTAGTTGTACTTGCTGAGCATGGTGAGCTGACGCTTGTCGTTGGTTCACATAAAAATCCCGGATGGGTACCAGATGAAGGAGAGTATGAGGAGTATCCAGAAGATGTGCCGGACTACTGAGGATGGCGTACCCCCAGTCGGTGTCCCTGTGGAGTGATGTCTACGTCTACGCTACCGTTGTAATAATGGGCCGTTGGCCGATGTGATGAACAATCTCGTGTGTTGTAATAAGTTATTAAACGTTGTTCGTGTTGTAATGATATACATTTTGTGGTATATGTGGATTTGGGACCCCTGGGCCCACATATACTTTACCTCGGCTTTATTCGTAAATCCGGGTGTTACATGTTGTCTCGGTCGAGAAGAAGAATATGATCCACCACTCATTCTTGGAAGATCGTTCTTGAACACCATCAATGTTATCATCTTTGCCGAACCTGGAGAATTCAACTTTTGGATCTTTCGCTGCATCTTTAATATCTACATTACTTATGAGCAGCCAAAGAGAACCAAGAGAAGACCTCAAAGGGAGAGCCAACTGCCAAGAATTGAGGAGGGCATCATGAAGGATGAAGCCACTACACCACAAGAGTTAGAAGATGGAGAGATAACACCTGAGCCAGCAAATCAAGAAGAACAGTCGATAAGACCTCCATCATCTAGACACTGTTGAGAGGACAAGTCTCAGTTGTGACATTACAAGACAAAAGACTCTCATGGAGGCACTCGAGAAGCAACTCTAAATTCAAGTCTCTTGTCAACCCAATAATTAAAAGGAAAACAGAAAAGGTTGACAAGAGAAGAATGCAGAACTGTCCCTACATCCTCATAGTACAGAATTAATACAAGAAAGAGAGAGGATCCTAGTCAGCATACTCGAGGAACAATACACCTTCACTGATAAGTCGACACAAGAGAAGAAAGATCGATACCTCTAAAGATGATTCCACTGTGATCTTCCTCCTCTCAATCACACTGTGAGACAAACAAGAGAAGACAAGCCATTCATAAACAACAACCAGCTAGACAAGAGGAGCTTCCACAAGGTGGTTCAGCACAATCACTCTCCAATGACAAAGTAACATTTCAAGGTAAGTAACCATCACTTTAAAAGCTTCTTCTTGATTCTAGTATGAACATAAATAAAGAACTAAACATATTTAAGTCACACCTCACTTGATCCAACTCAACATGTTTAGTCCTTTGATCTTTGTTCCTAGCTTTACTCTCTTGAATCTCACTGTCTTAACTAAATGAGATGAAATATTGTGCATCTAACCTTTGGAAGATGATATGACTTAATCAACACTTTATGCATAGATTATCCTTCCTTGGGTTAAGTAATTTGATCTGTTAAATATTTTAAGATGCTACTTTGCTCATCCACTGATCCTATCACTCATATAAAGTTTGAATAGAACATATAAACAACAAGTTTGTCTTGTGCAATGTGCCTAAGGTTAAAGGGGAATAAACAAAACTTTTGGTTTTGTTGGTGTTTTTCCACCAACAGAGCCCATGCACTTGATCTCTACCTTGTCTTTATGAGCAGGACACACTCTTGAGCAAACATAGAAAAGTTTATCACTCCCAAATTCTACAGAGAGAAGGTCCTAGATCTACAAGAATATGCACACTGAGCAAGATGCTGCCAGCTTCCATAATTAATGCTTCACTTCAAACTGCTGGACGAACGAAGAACAAGAGTGACACCATATCAAGAGGCATAAACAAGAAGGAATGATGGAAGACATCGTAGTCAGAATTAGAGGTCATAAAGTCTCCACGGACTTCTTGATCCTCGACATGGGAGAAGACAATGATGTCCACCTCATCCTAGGAAGACCATTCATCTACACTACAAGTGCAATCATCTACAAGAGGAAATCCATTTTCACTTTCCTGGAGAAAAGGCACGATGCAACTTCATCAATTACATACCCAATGAAGCACCCAAGAAGAATAGAAGTGAAAGACGCCGCTCTCAACGCCAAAGAAGACAAGCTATCAAGAATAGAGAGGCCAATCATGACGAAGAAGCTATCGCCATTGTCCTAGAAAAGAAACCTCAAGAGAGTGAGCCACAGGAAGTGAAGACTCAGACCAAGAAAGTATGGAAGAAAATATCTGCACCTAAGAGGTACAATCGATAACAACTTTCTAAACGTCTGACATACCTTGGGAGGTCTGAACAAGGGAATGTCCGGTTCGTCGGACCTAAATATCCGAACCTTCGCCAAAAGGTAAAAACTGGTAGTTATCCTCATATTTACTTTTCTGCATATTTCTCATATTTAATTGTTAGTCGTTTATTGCATCATCATATTCAATTCACAAACATTTTAATTTTTGCATTGCATTAGAAAAGAGAATAAAAATATTGTTACACTACAAACTAAAAAGCCCCATGTGAATAATCCTATGGTGTGTAAAACCCGCAAGGATGTTCACCGTGGTGGCATAAAAATAATAAAAATAAATATGCATGCATTCATCCTGTTGCATTTTCTCTTGCATCATAAAAATATTAAAATACAAAAATATTGAGAAAGAGATCTTACTGAAATTCTAGACAGCTAAGGCTTGAGTGGCCAACCACTAATGCTTAATCTGTTCCACAAGTTTTGTTGTCTATTTGAGTTTGACAGGATTTGAAAGGCCAAGAAAAGCTGACGAACAAGTGAATGCTCCATCCACTGTTGGAACACTGTCTCAACAAACATCAACATCAATTAAAGCTCTAATAGAGGATGGACATATCCACTGCCAGTCTGCTATATTGCAAGATCGAACGACTACGTCAACATTCAGCTTGGGGGAAGGCACCCCATGTATCCAAGTAAGTATCTTTATCCTCTTAAGTTTTTCATTCCATAAACAAATTCAAAACACCAAAAATATGTGAGAACATGAAGGCTCACCCTTAAAAAGAAAAGAACAAAAATATGTGGGCACATGAAGGCTCACCATTAATTAAAAAAGAGACAAAAATATATGGGCACATGAAGGCTCAACGCTATTAAGGGAACCAGCTTGGGGGAGACACACTCCAGTTATCTTCGCGATTCAGGTATGTCTTTATCATTACTACTACTACTATTATTAGCTTTATCTTAAAGTGTGTTAGATTAAATAAATAAAATAGTGTGTCTAGTGTGTTTTAAGAAGTTGATGACCAAAGAAGAACTCTCTCTCTCTCATCTTTTGCATGGAAATGATGAATAGTTTGTTTATCTAATTTATTTCAAGTACCTAGTCTTCAAAGCATGAGTTCTCCTCATTAATAATGATGCCTTAAAATAAAATTAAATACATGGTTGGAAAATACTTAATCTAAGGTCTAGGTAATTGGGATATGACATGTGATGATCTGAGCTGCTATTATCTTGTTCTAAACAACACTAAAGTTCCAGAGATTTCTAAATATGAATATGACTAATAATTGCATTGAGTTAAATTAAGCTTTGTGACCCTGTGAGATGTTATCATACTATTGAATCAAGATCACTTACACATTTCATCCATCTTTCGCATAAATGCTCATAATTATCTGTTGCTACCCTCTCAGAAGTATGTTGGAAGCATGTGGCTATTAAAAAGAAAAAAAAGAGATCCGAGGAAATAAAAAGGGACAAGTGTCCGAAACCTCAAAAAGATAGATCCCGAGGAAATAAAAAGGGACAAGTGTTCGGAACCTCGAAAAAAATATTAAAAAAATGGGCACGTGCCCGATAGTAGAATTAGCCTGATAGCCATATGTCTCTGATAGACAGAAGAGAGTGAATATATTCAAAAGAGCATCCGACTTCATTTTTTCATACACATGAACTTCTTGATTCAATGGCTGGTTGACTTTCTCTTTGGATCCATTGTTTAATTTGACAACACATGTATTGAAGCTTTTGAAAATTAATTAAAACTCTGGGATAAAGGTGAAGTGAAAGAACTAGAGACATAGTGCTTGATTTGATCGTTCAATCTTTCAATTACTCAAGATCTAAGGTAAGAGTAATAAGCCCCATGAAGAATAACATAATATATATTTTGGAGAATTTTTGTTTAACAGCAGGTATACTTGTTGGAAGTGAAGATATTATAGCAACTCCTGATCCATTGTTAAGTTTTGGTTTTGCTAAGGGACTAGCAAAAGGTAAGCTTGGGGGAATTGTTGACACTGGTTATCTATCAAAATTAAAGGATAAATAAATATGAAAAGGGCATGAATTCAATCACCAACAAAGGTTTAGGGTTTTAATTGACAATATTCCACGAGTTTTGGTGAATTCTGATTCTGCAGGGACTAAACCAGGAAACCAGCGCTAATTGCTTTCCCTAGAAGGAAACCGACGGGAGATAACGCAACCGCCACGTCAGGAATATTCTAGAACACTCCAGAGGACACCAGAAGACACCAGGAGGTCGGGCACCGCGGGACCCTGCCAGGTGGGACCGACCGGTGCCACGAGGAGACCGACCGGTCTCCCCCCGGGCCCGCTGGCTTCCGTCTTCTGCAAGCTTCCTCCACCGACCTCTAGGATGCATCTTAGCCGTACCTTAAGTCGGTTTGATCTAACGGCCGCGGTTGATCCCTCAGGGCTATATAAGCAGCCCCAGACCCCCCTCTCTAGGCATCTCCATCTTCATTATTCATCTCCACATCAGAAACTAGGGTTTCAATGAGAAGTAGAGGTCCCTCTAGATGAATCTCTTCTAGTTCATCTAGAATTAGATCTAGTTCATGTAGTTGTAATCAAGAGCCAGCTATCAAGTAGAAGACTAGATATCCCTCTAGTAGGATTAGAACCTAGTCTTATTCTAGAACTAGAAGAGAGAGAGAGGAAGAGATCAAGAAGGAGCTCCGGCCTATCGGATCAACTTCTTCATCTTGTACCTGCGGATTCAAGTTCATCTTCAACTTGCTTCAGCGATTGTTTCGGTAATCAACGTCTATATTTAAGTTTGAGCCATTGTTCTTATTATTCTTAAGGTTTGTGACTCTCTTTTGAGTACTTTAATTCTAAGTTGCTCTAGAGTTAAAGTAGTTGGATAGTGTAAGCGTGGTGCTTAGACTTGATAGCTCATATATGCCTCCTATAATGTCGGTAGTAGTGGTTGTTCGCAAGGGTGACTCTTATAGCCTTGTTGATTCTTCTATAGTCCACTTACCCGTGTGTAGGCTCGATAGGATTATACATTTGCATAAAAGACTCATACTCTGTTTGTGACCTTTTATGGCAACTTCCCCACTAAGAATAATATAAACATATCACTCTTAAATTAGAATTAGACAACCTTTATGATCCCCTCTATACTTCTACATTCTCCGTCCTTGTTAGCTACTCAGGGGATAGACTTTAAGATTTAACGCTATCCGTTCCTTTGGGTTCGATATTAAAACTGGGTTACTCCGGTGAAGTGCTACATCAGTAGATCTTATCTGTGCGCTTGCGGATAAAGTAGAGTGTGCATTAATTTATACCAACAAGCATTTCTGGCGCCGTTGTCGGGGATAGAGTTTATCTCTACTCTTGGTAGCGACGGTAGTAAGTGTCAACACTCCCTCTACTTATCCTAATTCTAGTTCCCACTCTACCCCTAACTAATTACAGAGCGAACCAGCTAAACCCTAGGGTTATTCTAGACCAACTCTTGGTAGGTGGTGATCCGACGGCCACGCCCGCACAACTGGTAGCGTTGCCTTGACGCAACCTCACCGATTGCCGCCACGTGCCGCCACCGCTCTGCTCGTCCTTTTCCTGGACCTCGCCCCCGGTTTTGAGGCCCAAATTGGGAAACCAGCCTTCACGACCAACCCCCGGTTTTGAGGCCCAAACCGGGAAACCAGCCGTCCATCGCCTGAGTTTTGTGGCCCAAACTCAGAAACCCGCAGCGCCCAGGTTTTGAGGCCCAAACCTGGAAACTGTCCTCAGCCCGAGTTTTGTGGCCCAAACTCGGAAACCAACAGCGCCCAGGTTTTGAGGCCCAAACCTGGAAACCGTCCACCAATGGTTTTTCTGTGGCTCAACCACCAAACCGAGCCGTAGAGGGGATGCACCGCCCGTGCACCCCGTCCACTCGCAAGTCTTCGCTCGTCGTGTCCCAGGCTGTCAGCCACCACAGCTGATCCTCAGGCCACCGGTCCCTCAGTCCAAGCCTCACGTCCACCCTTCGCCACTCTCGGTCCATCGGCACGGCACGTCTCTACTTGACCTTCACCTTGCCTTTGATCACTGTATCCGTGCTCGACACCTGCACAACACAAGCCAAAGAACATGCGCATTATCCTAGTTGACAATCACTCATCACTCAGAGACTCCGCATACACCTATTTATCCGCAAGAACCACTCTCTACCTCCTATGAGCCCAAAACAGCTATGTCAGTAGAACCCTTTAAGTCTCCCGAGTCGACCCTAGAAAAAGATGTTGAACACTTTGTGCACGAAAGGAGCGACTCGGAAGAAACCAATAAGCTTCCAAAAGAGGAAGTGCCGAGACCACCACAGATTGAGCTAAAACCCTTACCCGCTGGCTTAAGCTATGTTTTTCTACATGGCAACAAACATACTCCTGTCATCATTAGTGATAAACTTTCTGATGAGGAGATGACCAAACACATTGCCGTGCTAGAAAAACACCGCTCAGTCTTCGGGTATTCCTTGCAAGACCTCAAGGGAATTAGCCCAACCTTGTGTACCCATCGCATTTCTATTGACCCTGAGAGCACTCCTTCACGAGAACCTCAGCGCAGGCTCTATAATGCCATGCGGGAAGTCATGAAGAAGGAAGTACTAAAACTTCTTCATGTTGGGATCATTTATCCCGTACCACACACTGACTGGGTAAGTCCCGTCCAAGTGGTCCCCAAGAAAGGGGGAATGACGGTCATTGAAAACAATAAAAATGAATTAATCCCACAACGAACCGTCACAGGGTGGAGAATGTGTATCGATTACAGAAAACTCAACGCGGCAACAAAGGAAACCACTTCCCATTGCCCTTCATTGATGAAATGCTAGAGCGGCTGGTGAAGCATTCTTTCTTTTGTTTCCTTGATGGGTATTCTGAAATGACCCACGATTACCTCGAAGGGAAATCCGTAGATACATCATAATGTGATAGTCCATAAAGTCTCAAACCATCACATTATCATTGTTCAGTTGTTACCATCGTTCATACAACGCGATAGTACAGATTTACAAGTCATTACATCACATGGGAACACCACCTAGTACAAACTATATCGGTAACGCACACCTAACGACGCTAGAGTCGGCGTAGAGAGTCGACGAGTGAAGGCTCCTCCTTCATGGGCATCATCAAAGTTGTTGTAGCAGCGGGCGAAGACTCCGTCTTCGTCTTCCCATCCAAACTTGCGTATAGGAACGAGACATCCTAATCCATCTATCTTTCACCATTGTCGCGGTAGAAGTCACCCAACCTATCGTTAATTTTTAGTACGATTTGTACTGGCCACACTTTCCTATCCTATGCTTGCATTTGCTATGTGGTATGTGGAATGCAAGGGTAGAGCAAAAAGGAATCTATTTATGGTTGTGGTTTTCCTATGCAGGTAATCAATATTTTAAAGTATAATCATCAAGTTTTATTCCATATACCCAGCCACATGGCCTTCCATTCGGTCATCGACCAAACATTCGACCATACGGCTATCCATCCATCCATCCCATCCACACATCCACACATCTCACCACACTCGCACTCTCTAGGCGGCAAGGACGACTCCCACTCGTACCTTGCCTCAACGGCCAGCGCCGGACCTATCAACCCAGGGGGAGAAGAAGAAGGGACACCTCTCACTAAGTCCAGGGGACTCTGAGCACCATAGTGTTGTCCATGACCGTGGACACGGCTATACGTATAGATCGATCGACTCTGTAGAGCGTGTACGCCTGGAACCATAGGTTAGCTATCATCGACGATCCAGCTCGTCTAAGCTGATTTCGAACTTCCCCCTGATCCGCAACGATGCCATCCTACCACTCAGCCCTGGGGCACCTCAGAATCCACCGACACGCTGAGACTGTGAGACGTGGATCCTGGCGCACCAAATAAACACCACGTTGTCTTAGGAGGGTGTGGGTATCCAGCCCTTACCTCCCTACACTTATCACATTTCAGCCTAGCAGTAATGGCATCGCTTCGCCCCGCGGGTAGGAACGGTTCTGTGCCCATACAAGAACAAGTGGTGCGCACGAAGGTACTATGGCCGGTAGCCCCAGCGCAATCAGTCCTAAGGACTGAATAGGATATCTCCTCCTCGGGGCTTCCATCGCCCCCGTGCTGACACAACACCTCTATCCCGGGGATTCGTCCCACAAAGACACTCCTCCCCAGGACCCCTTCTCAAGATCACAATGTACCCGCCACAGGTACTCCCCAGGGGATGCCCAGGTCACATCCCCTTGGCAAGACTCATCACCGGACTCGTCATAGATCCTGTCCAGTCGACTCAACCCTCACCACACGCACCCAAGACACACGCCAAGATCTGCCCAAGTCATCATCCTGTTATCACGGCACCGCGTGCCTTAGCCACCCACAAGCAACATCCACCAAGCATCACATCACAGATATAATGCATAGTAGAAGTGAGTAGCAAGTATGTAAAGTAAGCGGTGTCTAGCCTAACAGCGGGTGTCCAGGGGAAAGGGTTGCGTCAAGGTATAGGCTTCACAAGCAATCTAACATGCAACCTATCACAATTCATTTGTAAATAGTAAAGCGCTAGCAGCTACATTATTGCATGTCTAATAGGATTCTACAAGGTTGGATGGGCTGTGGCACCTGTTACGTTGTTAGCTCAAGATCTCCGATGTCCTCATAGCCGTTCTCCTCAGGTCCTGCTGTCGTCCTCGATCTCTTCCTTTAGAGGGTTCTGATCCGACCAACGCTGCTCCCGATGCAATTACCTCGTGAGACCGACAAACAAACCGAGAAGCAATCAAACACTGATGCGGCAGCTATACTCGAGAGATGCTAAGGACACTAAACAGAGAAAGGACTCAACCCTCGCGGAGGACATCCGATCCTCGAACTCAAAAAGATGCAGGAGCGGATGCTTGCTAAGCACAAGCTCGAGTCACAACCTAGCTCGTACTTCCTGGGTCGACCGAGTCGACCTGTATGACTCAAGTAAAATGGTTGAGACCTAATCCCGACTTAAGCAAACATCCTGCAAAAACAATACTAGCCCTCATGAAGCGAGTTCGTTTTCCTTGGGCTCAAAAGAGGCGAAGGAGAAACTCGGCTAAGCATGTCTATGTCAGGTTCTCTGTGTAAATGTATTCCTACGATCGATCGAGTCAACTCACACGGGACCGAGATCATGACATGGACCTTAGCTTTGCCGACTAGAACAAGGGTCCGATCTTTGATCCAATTGTCACGACTAAGGACAGGATCGAATAGAGCGGCCAACAGGGGAAGGGGGTAGTTCTGATCTCTTGCTCGATCCATACTCCATGGTAATCGACGAGAACCGAGAAGAGGGAACAAAACAAGAAGGGAAAAGAGAAGCAAGGTAGTCTCACTTCCTTCTATGCACGCGCCATGGCAAAGACGGACATCGAAGGGAGTGACACACCAAGAACACAAGCACTTAAACCGCCCGTAGGGTACCTCAACCCATGCACACTAAATGGCACTAGACGTTCCTAGAATCTGCAGCGGTGTGGTTGTCACCGCGAGGATCTAGGAGCGCTTCGGTCTAGAATAGGTACAAGCATACAAGGGCTCAAGTGCGAAGAAGAAAAATAGAAAGAGAAACGGGGATCCACCTTCCTCTGATCCATATGCCATAGCAGTAGACGAGAATCGCAGGAATGGGATCAAGAAGTAAGACTAATACACAAACATGACCAACACGCAAAAGAGATAGACTAAAAGCGGGGAACTTGGTTCCTCGGGGACTTCGATCCACGTTCATTGCGTTTGACAGGGATCGGAGTGGCTGGAAACAAAAAAGGGATCGATCCACACCTTACTGGATCGGTGGAGATCAAAACTAAAGGGAAAAAAGAAAACAACGATCTCCGCATTCATTCAACCAACACACCATGGCAAGGGCGGTAGCCAAAGAATGAGAGATGCTCGACCTAAGCCAACCTGTAGGGCACCACGACCTCCGTGCAACTAAACCGACATAAAGCTATTCCTACAGCTCATAGCGGTGCGGTTGTCACCGCGAGAGTCGAAGGAATGCTATGGTCAAAGCAGTGCAAACATACGAGGTGGTTAGGATGGAAAGAGCCACACAGGTGGAGCCCGATGGTCATGGCGAGACAACTCACGACCATGAGCTTCACCCTACACTAGTTGGCACTCGTCGTTCCGCAATCGTTGACTTCCAATCCTCCTCCCACTAGACTAGGTCACAGAGGGCTATCATGTGCGGGTAACATCCGCATCGATATCGGAACCGATATCGAACCCTTAGTGGCCACGTCTTAGGGCTAGGGTCAGGAGCTAACGCTCGTAGCACTATGAGGCCAACCAAACAAATAGCAACAACTTCGACTACGAGGGACGAGTTACGCTCAACATTATGACCATGGCGGGATGAACCCACGATCGTAACGTCCGAGCGAGAGACGATCCTTCGACCGGCTCGAAGGCTCGGTCCACAGACAAACAAACAAGGGACCGGCTGGAAGGCACGGTCCACCGTCAACGACACGAACATGACAACAACGACAACCGACATATACACATGGAGTAGCACATATCCATAGCACAAGTGATAGACCGGCACGAAGGCTCGGCACAGACAAGTATTCATTACATAGATAGATAGATAGATAGATAGATAGATAGATAGATAGATAGATAGATATGATGTCATAATCTGAAGATGCACATGACAAAAGGTAAATGCGAGTTGTGTCGACGTCGCGGGAGGCATCAACGGGTTCCAAAGGTTAGACCTTGACGATGGCATGGAAGATGGGGCTTCAGCGGAGCGGCTCCGAGGCAGCAAGCACACCCTTGGCTGAACGGCAGCACGCCGTCGACCAGACAGCTGCGTGCGGTCCACCGATCAGCAGGACGCGCCTTGGCCGAACATGGCGGCGGTGAGCTGGGAGCCAGTTGTCCCTGACCGGATGTGGCAGCAAGTGTTCGGGAGGTGGCGCAGCCATGGTGGACAGCACGATGAGGTCCTGTGATAGTGTAAGTCACGGCACGAAGGCTGGTCTCAGTCCACGATCGACTACAAGAATAAAGGCAGAGCTTTTTGTGCGGGAGCTCACCGACACTAGCTGTTGGTCGATGGGAGAAATGAACAGGATGTAGAGGTGCTGCTGGGTGTCGTGGCGAGGTCGTCGACATCTTGGGGGAGCAGGAGCCCGTGGTGATCATGACTAGCTGCGTCGAGGCCATGGCTTGGTGACGCGACTGCAGCCGACGCTCTGCACATCACAGAGACAGGAGCTCGACGTCGGTCCTATCGGCGACAACGAGGCAAGGCACCGACTTGGTGAAGAGGCTCGCGGCAAGGATGGCTCAGGACGTGGGCGACGTCGTGGCATGACGATGCGGTGGACCAGCCAGGCGCTCCGGCGGCCTTATGAAGGAGCCGAAGCCGCTCAGCGACGTGTGGCCACCGGCTGGCGGACTGCGGCTGGGGCCCTGGCGGCCGGTCAGTGCAACTGCGGCCGTGGCGCAGACGACGATGGCGGAGTAGCTACGCGTCGGGGTCGCGGCCGAAGGCGGCGAGGCGCTTCATCAGTCGGCGCTGCTGGCTTGGGCACGCGCGCGCACGGCGGCTCCCCGAGGACTCGGCGTCGGAGAGGTGCAGACCGGCCGGGGCGCTAGGGCACGCGGCCTTCGCGACAGGGTCGGCTGCAGGTGCGAGCAGAGAGGGAGGGCGAGGGCGAGAGCATGTAGGCAGTGATGGCGATTTGCACGAAGTGAAGGGAGAGGGGAAGGATGGCGGCGGCCGACGGGGAAGACGAACAGGAAGGGAGCGGCGACCATGCCTTTTATACGACAGCGACTAGGGCTCCAGTCGGCAGTCTCAGCATCTGTGCCGTTGATGGGACGTCCATGGCGCGTGACGGGCATCCGCGGCGGGCATACGGACGTCAAGGCCTAGGCGTCGGGCTCGCGTGGCCAGGGCGGCGGCGGCTGTGGCTCCCTGGGAGTAGGCGCTCTCTAGGTTTGGAGAGGGCATGCTCGGCCTAGGCCAGCTGGGCCGCTAGGAGGGGAGGGGTTCCGGCCCACATGGTCAAGAGGGGAAGGTGGGGGAGAAGGAAGTGACGGTGGTCTGGCTGGCCTGGACGGGGGAGAGTGGGCCAGCACAAGGAGATGGGGAGAGGAGCGAGTTGGGACAGCAGGGAGGGGCGCAGGTGGGCTTGGCCCATGTGGCTGGGGAGTGATGGGGAGGGCGAGCTGCGCTTGGCCCGTGAGAGGAGAGGGGGAGGGGAGAGTTGTGGCCCAAGAGAAGGAAGAAGGATTTCCCATTTTTTCTTGATTAATTCGGGATTTGATCTAGCGAGTTTCCAAGATGGTTTGAGAAGGATTTCAAGAGAGACTCGAGGTAAACTTTATGGTTGGGATTTTAGTGGATTCCAAATGGAATTCGATGGTGAATTTAGAAAGGATTTGAGATGACTTCGAAGGACGTTTAAGACGAATTCCCGAAGGGTGTTTGGAAAAGATTCAAAATTGGAGGAGAAGGGAAAAAGGGAAAAGGATTTTCCCCGAGTCATGAATCCTTATGACTAGAAGATCTTTTGGAGTTGAAGCAAGAGTTATCAAGAAGAGCTTCACAAAGAAGTCGAGGCGGTTGCCATGGATTTGTGCACTCCAACTCTAGACATGACTCCAAACCATAAACCGACGCGACAACTCAATTACACTTCTACTAGCAAAACTATGTGTATGCAACGTTTCATGAGCGAACAACACTAGTCGACTAACGTTTCACCTAGCGGCTACATGTTTCACACATTGCAGGAAAAAGTTTTTAAAAAGCTCGTATTTTTGGTTATTGGAAAACCTGGGATGTTACATATTCTAGATATCATCAGATCCCAATCCACCCTGATGATCAAAGCAAGACAACTTTCACTTGCCCATATGGAACCTATGCTTACAGACGTATGTCTTTCGGGTTGTGCAATGCACCTGCTTCGTTCCAGCGATGCATGATGTCTATCTTCTCTGAGATGATTGAAGAAATCATGGAAGTCTTCATGGACGATTTCTCCGTCTATGGAAAAACTTTCATTGACTGTCTCGAGAACTTAGACAAGGTCTTGCAGAGATGCCGGGAGAAGGACTTGGTACTTAACTGAAAAAAGTGCCACTTCATGGTCCGGAAAGGCATCGTCCTCGGGCATCTAGTGTCCAAGAGGGGGATCGAGGTAGATAAAGAGAAAATTGAAGTAATTGAACAACTACCTCCCCTAGTGAACATTAAAGGAGTCTGCAGTTTCCTAGGTCATGCAGGGTTCTACAGGCGATTCATAAAAGATTTTTCTTGCATCGCTAGACCCCTCACGAACCTGTTAGCTAAGGATGCACCCTTTGAGTTCATGAATGAGTGTCTTACTGCCTTTCATACCCTTAAGAAGGCACTCATCTCAGCATCAATCATCCAACCTCCCGATTGGACGATACCGTTTAAGATCATGTGTGATGCCAGTGACTATGTTGTTGGTGCAGTTCTCTACCAAACCAAAGATAAGAAGCATCATGCGATCGCTTATGCTAGCAAGACACTGACAGGAGCCCAGCTTAACTACACCACCACCGAAAAAGAGCTCCTTGTTGTTGTCTTTGCTATAGACAAGTTTTGATCTTAGTTAGTAGGAGCCAAGATTATCGTTTATACCGATCATGCTGCATTAAAATATCTGCTCATTAAGAAAGATGCGAAACCTCATCTAATAAGATGGATTCTATTGCTACAAGAATTTGATCTAGAAATTAAAGATAAAAAAGGTGTAGAAAATACAGTAGCAGATCATCTTTCGCGTATGCAAGTCAATAACCTACAGGAACCACCCAGTAATGACTTCTTACGCGACGACATGCTACTCAAGGTGACGGACACCACCCATGGTACGCAAACATTGAAAATTTCATGGTTGCAGGGTACGTACCACTGGGGGAGGACAAAAGAAAACTCCAAATGGAAAGCCGTCGTCACCTTTGGGATGACCCGTACCTGTATCGGGTATGCTCTAATGGGCTGCCGAGGAGATGCGTGCCCATAGCAGAAGGAATGCAAATCATCAAGAAGTGTCATGCCGGACCATACGGAGTCTTCCGCACCCAAGCCAAAATCTGGCAGTGCGGATTCTTCTGGCCAATGATGTATGAAGACACGAAGGAATTCATCATAAGATGCAGAAAGTGTTAGCTCCAGAGCAGCATCACAGCTCGCAATGCCATGCCCCTGCACTACAACCTTCAAATACAAAAATTTGATGTGTGGGGCATAGACTTCATGGGACCATTCCCAAAGTCACAAGATTGCGAATACATCCTGGTTGTTGTGGACTACGTGTCCAAGTGGGTGGAAGCTCTACCATGTTGAGCAGCGGACTCCAAGCATGCTCGGAAGATGTTCCATGAGATAATCTTCCCGCGCTTTGGAGTACCCCGCATGGTGATCAGCGACGGGGGATCGCACTTCATCGACAAGAAGTTCTGAGTTTTCCTTAGAGAAGTTGGGGCTAACCACAACATCGCTACCCCCTACCATCCATAGACAAGTAGTCAAGCTGAAACCTCAAACAAACAGATAAAGAGCATTTTGTAGAAGACGGTCAACGACATGGGGAAAGGATGGAAAAGCAAGCTACCTGATGCTCTTTGGGCAAACAGGACAACTTACAAGACCCCCATTGGCATGTCAGCGTTCCAGTTAGTCTATGGAAAAAGCTGCCATTTACCAGTTCAGCTTGAGCATCGAGCTCACTGGGCCATCAAGACCTGGAACATGGATATCAGGCTAGCCGACAATAACCGACAAAAACAAGTAGCCAAGCTAGAGGAATGGCGGGATAAGGCCTACATAGTGCCAAGCTGTACAAGGAAAGAACAAAAATATGGCACGACAACCGAATCAAACCTAGGGAGTTCAAGCAAGGAGACAAGGTACTACTCTTCAACTCCAGGGTCAAGTTATTCGGTAAAGGAAAACTGCACAGTAAGTGGAAGGGCCCATACACCGTCGTCAACATGTCACCGCATGGAGCAATCACCATACAAGACGACGACGGCAATATCTTCAAGGTAAATGGCCAACGTTTGAAAGTTTTCCTTGAGCCTTTTCATAATAACTTAGAATTAGAAAGAATAGATTTAATTTCTTTTGACAATTATACCCCTGACTAAAAAAATTACAAAAAGCTATAAACAATTAACTTGTTAACATCATTCATTAATTCAATTTGTATAATATTCTTTTTCTTTTGCTTCAAGCAAAGTGATCATGTGTAGTTTACCATTTTACCCTCACTAAATCAACATGATCCTTGCACATCGTGATCTGATCACAAGTATCCATGTCATTAATACACTAGATCTTGTGATCCATGCAAATCATATAAATTTGATCATAGTCATAATGTGGAGAATCACAGGATTTGCATGCAAACTTTTGAATTCAAATTTGAAACCACAATACCTTAATACGGCATCAACAGAAGAAGCAAGCTGGAGAAAATGGGGCAGAGAGGAGCCCCTAGGGGTGCGCCCGCACCGCCAGGGTGCCCCCTCGCCGCCCCCTTCTCCAGCGTTGCTTCCTTCTGGTGCTGATGCCTATTACCATGGTGGTCACATCGGTTTGTGCATTTCCAAACCAGAGAGGCCTTCTTCTCCTATATAAACACACCCATGGCCCCTCCTCTCCTCAAAAGCTCTCAAGCTCTCCCTCTCTCCCTTCGAAACTTTGGTCTTTCCACAAAGTTTCTTAGTAGCAATGATGCACGCCCTCGCCCTTTACACCGCTTCCACGTCTGGCGTCCGCGAAGCGCCGCCTCGCTCGTCAGAAGCTCTATCGGTGGTGTCGCTCGCCATGATGCCACCATCCTGGAGCAGTGCCAGCCGGGGCTCTAACTTCACCTCCACGAGCCATTCAATGGCACCCCCGGCTGCTGCGAGGAGGGAGACGGCGGCGCCCACAACCGCTACGAGAAGGGAGACGATGGCGCCCGCACGCCGTCCCGACGTCGGCCTCAAGAGGAAGGCCCCGGAAACTAGCGACGCTCGTCGTGCTGATGTACTGCCGCATGGCTTTGTACCGAGTAGCTTGCTAGGTTCCAACTCTACGGCTTGCCTTTCCCCAACCGGTACAAGAAACCCGGCAGTGGGTATGGGAAAGGACTCATGCGCAGGCAACTGCCACTCCCTAGCGAGTCCTTAGAGCAACCCACGTGAAAGCCCGCTAGCACCACCACAGCTGGGTCCTCCTCTCAACCCCTGCGCATCAAGCGTAATTACAGGGTTGTTAGAGGACAGCCCAAGGGCTTCCTTAGCGATAGCGACACAGAAACACCACCGGCAGGCCCAACCGTCGCTTCTCTCATGACGTCCTTACGGTCTCTTAGGAAGACCGTAAGTTACTTGCGCGGAGAGCAGGCGAGCACACTGCTCACAATTGCCGAGCTTAGAAAAGAGCTCGAAGTTGTTAAGTTTAGTCTCAACAACCGAATTAACAAACTCGCTCGCGCTGCCGGTGTGGAGGGGCCACCACCTCCTTTTGCTTAAAGATCACCCTCCACACCAAAATAAGACTAGGCACATGCTCTTTAATTCTTCTCCCTTTAAAATTTCAATTCATATCATGTATTGTTCCTAGAGGTATCGATAAATTCAAGTGGTTTGTCTCCCTTATTTTTATCTTATGCAAATTTTGCCCACTTGCTTTTGTATATGTTGTCTCGAAAATAAAAAGATAGGTACAAAAGCAAGTGTGGGGGGGGGAGGCATTCCCCGACATCACGCAGGTATGATCGCATTTCAAATATAATTTCTTCTCATACCTGTCAGCTCCCTAAAAGTAAAAATAAAAATGATCTATCATTAACACTGCTTCTTCCAAAATTACAAACCCATAAAACCATTCAACCTTTGTTTGAAAATCTATTCACTTGTTGTTTCGGGGAAATACTTGCAAACTGTGAACAACTTTTATAGGGACCCCATTTTATCTAAGTAATTGGAATATGAGATACAGTAGGATGATTTGACACTTGCCACCATTTGCAAAAAGATACTTCAGATTTACATTTTCAAAAATATTACAAAAAGCATGTTCCTCTATGATGCAATGTCCTACCAAGGCCATATGAATCATTTCAAAATTATGAACAACCAGTATTCATATGCTACTTGTTATCATTTTGAGCTTAGTCAAACTGTTGTGACTTATGTGAGATTCTTGTCATACACCCATGATTTGAGATTCACGTACACACCACCATATACATCGCTAACTCTCACACTAAGAGTTACGTAAAACAGGCCATCCATCCACCACAAATAAAGCTCTACTCATTCAGTCATACATCTCTCTCACTAAAATCCTCCAAAAATAACTATTGGCTATGCAAAAAGAAATATCCGTACCAGTGTAGTATGAGACAAAAAAAGAGAATATATAATAAATCCATGCCAAAAAGGGCATGTTGGAAAAAATGGGCACGTGCCCGATGTAGAGTTAGGGGTACAAACAAATACCTGCCTGAAAAAAGAGAGAGAGAGATAGCCTGTAGTTCCTAAAAATTCAAAAGAGAGAGATCCTGACACAAGAGCACAAAAATGTCAGAAAATTCCTCGCACTTGCACATCTCAATCAAAGTGTATGCCTTGCATCTTCATGTAGTTCGGTTTTTGACTAAGAAATATTATATGATACAAGTATGCTTCAATTTCATCCATACCCAAAATCCACATATGCCTTGTAGCAGGTAGGATGAAAAAGAAGACACAACAAGCCTTTGGTGAGGATCCATCTACATATACACATGAGCGACTCTAGAGAATCATATGAGAAACATTTGCTAACTTTTAATTTTCAAAATTCTATAAAAACGTGAGTTTCTCTTAGCAAGGAGATGAGCAGGAAGATTTGAATCCAGACTGTTCCATTATCCAATCATCCAAGATATTATGGTAGACACTTTGAATGTTCACAGATGCAGGGGAAAAGCCTGGAATAACTTGTGTGCAGGTTCTTCGAATCAAGGGAGAATGAATCACCTTAGTCTGAGCTTTACTCGAGGACGAGCAAAGGGCTAAGTGTGGGGGGGTTTGTTGGCGGTTCTTCACTCGCATTTTATAGCACCAACTTTCTTTGAAAACCTACTATATCAAGAACCAAAACTTAGGATTAGACATTAAACTCACAATTTCCACGAGTTTTGGATATACCAATTGTTTTGCAGGAATCACGAGAAAACCTTACCTGAGATGGGCCAAAAGTGCATTCCAAATTCATCATGTCAAAGCCCAGAGCACTTCTGGCCCATCCAAATGAAGAGAAATGAAGCCCAAGGCCCATCCCACTCCACAACTGGGCTGGGTTGGAAACCCACATAACAAGCATCAGGGCCCAGCCAGCAGCCCACCACACGAAGGCGGTAGCCAAAGGTGGGGCCAGGGGTGCGCCCACACCGCTATTGGCCCCCCTCGGTCCAACCTTGGGGTGTCGGTTGCATGGCGGCATGCTGAAGCGGTTTATGAAGGTTTCCATGTTTATCACCCCCAAACCAACCTCAAGCCACTATAAAAGCATGGGTGGAGCTGTCTTCAAATCAAGAAAGTTTAGAAGCAACACTTGTAGATTTAGATTAGTCCATTCCCACCTTGTAAAGGATTCATTTTAGATAAGAAGTAGTGCCTCAAGTATCATAGCTCTAGTAGCTACTTAGAAGAGGGAGCGAGTGAGTGCAAGTCAAAGAAGTGTCGGGGCTGCCGGCTACTTCCTCAAGTGTACTCCTACACTTAGCGGAAGGAATACCAGAATCGCCGGTACGACTTCACTTGTACCTTGACGGATAACAATACTATTTGGAGTATTAAGGTTCGTGTTTACCTTTGCTTACATATTCTTATCGTGTTCTAGCTTATTGCTTTCATAGCTAGTTGGACCGGCCATTCACCTTCGGGTATGTTCTCTAGTAAGAGGGCGCAAGTCCTAGCTACCGCTAGAGTAGTGGCCTTAGCGTAAATGCGGTATTTAGGCCAAGTGGTTACAGGTTGGTTGCCTGGGTCTCCACGGTTGAGGAGGTAGGCGGCAGGTGGTGACAACCCTATCCTTCCTTCATAATCCACCCACGTTCGAGATTCCAGGTAGAGTTGTATCGGCATAGAATGGGAAACCAGTTTCCACCTATTGACCGAAGCAGGCTACGCTTAGTTATGGCTAGATCACTTAGGAATACGTTACCTAGAGAAACCTCGTTACCCTAAAGTCATTCTTCTTCTCATCCTAAGCTAGGAGATCTATACCTAGAGACTATAGCACACCGTTTCCTGTGGAAAATACGAAACCCTAAAATACTTCCGGGTGAAGTGCTACAACGGTACTTCCGTGCGCTTGCGGACTTTTGCTGCTTACACTAAGAAATACCAACACTTGTCACAATGAATACATGCATAATACTTTTGTTATTCGCCCAGATAACATGCCCAGTGCTGGATAATCATGTATGCCCCACAGCACAGCAGCGCGAAGCTTGAACTTCTTACCTATACATGCATCTAAGGTACTGACACCCTTCCATAGCTCAAGCAGTTCTTCGATAAGGGCCTGAAGGAACAAATCAAAATCCTTTCCTGGAGATCTTGGACCTAGGATGACTAAAGACATAAAGCAGTTTGCTGGATTTATGCATTCCCATGGTGGGAGATTCAGCGGTGTCAAAAGCACTGGCCACATACTGTACTGTGTACTCATGTTGCCAAATGGATTGAATCTGTCGGTAGCTAAGGCAAGCCTCAGGTTCCTCGGATCATCTGCAAAAGCTGGTTCCCTCCTATCAAAGTCCTTTCATGCTTCCCCATCAGCTGGATGGCTCATCACATTAGCGACTGGCTTCCTCACTTTCTTGTGCCACTGTGTTTCCTCAAAACCTTATGTGGAACCCGCTTCGTCCCTGTTTCATCTTTCCATCTAGACTCCTTGCATACTGGGCACACATTCTTTTCAGCATAATCCTTACGAAACAACACACAATTGTTCTTGCACACATGGATGTTTTCGAATGCAAGGCCCAATTCTTTTAAGATATTTCTTGGCCTCGTCATATGATTTTGGCAACTCACACTGAGGGTATCCATCTGACATCAGCTTCATCATTGCGATAAATGCTGTATTGGTGATTCGATAATGAGACTTCATATACA
The DNA here is from genome assembly GCA_009763385.1 of Coix lacryma-jobi var. lacryma-jobi. Lineage (NCBI taxonomy): Eukaryota > Viridiplantae > Streptophyta > Magnoliopsida > Poales > Poaceae > Coix > Coix lacryma-jobi. The sequence goes on from CM019826.1 coordinate 44,939,557, forward strand.
ACATCCTCACCATAAAGGAAAATTTTGAATGGCTAGAACCCGGGCTAAGCGCATTCTTTGCATCTTCAAGAACTCTTGCAAAACTTGGATTTTCTCCATCAGCCTCTGCCGTTGTATATAGTTCGCCTATCATTTCTGGTACTCCATGATCATCATCGTAAACATCATCATCCCCATCCACATGTATCCCAAAGTCATGATCATGTCCTTCGACCTCCTGATCTATACCCTCATCAATTACAACATCTGCAGGCTCCCCATGATGAAGCCACCTGGTGTATGTAGCTGAAATTCCATAAATGTGTATATGGGTTTCTACTTCAGTCTGATGTAATAGCCTTTGATTATGACAATTGATGCTCGGACAACGAATGTGTTTGTCTTTGGGGTATCTTTCACTAACAAATTTCATAAACTCTTCAACTCCCTTCACATATGCAGGTGTGAATTGTTTCCCATAAACCCAACTTCTATCCATCTGTTGTGACAATAAAAGAAACCTTGTATTAACTCCCTAACTGTGATTGCACTAAACACACATCGAACACATGCTATATCAACCAAAATTCGAACACAAATCCAACCTTTCCCGCGCCCGAAGCCCCTGCTTTCCCCGCGCAACGAAGGTCGGCGCTGTTCTTTAGTCCTCACGGAGGCTGATGCCCTCGAACCCAATGTCGGTTCTCCTGCGCTGCCACGTCATCAATGGGGGGTTTAGGTCAACGAACAGTTGCCCAATCATAGGTCTATGGACCAGGACTTGTGATCCATTCAGTTAAGAGACCCACCATTCGATTATCATGTTGATACCTTACAAATAGAGTAACTTTCTTTTTTCACAAGAATGGTCGAGTAGCCTAGTGGTAAGGCTATTACTCACCTGACGCCAGGTCGCGAGATCAAAGCTCCACCAGCGCATTTTTTGCCAAAAAAGGCTTCTGGCTTCTATCCTGACAGATCCAGCCCATCCGGCCCGTTTCCCCTTGGCTGGTCGTGCCTATCCTCTTGTTGTTGGTCGTTCGCATTCAATACGAAGTAGACGCATTCAATACGGAGTAGACGCAAGGGTTTCCTTCTCGATTTCGTCGTCGTCCCTTCGCTTCCCTCGATTTCTTCGGCAACCGCCGGTGCGGGGATTTAATCCCAATCTTTTCTTTCCTTCCAGAGCTTTTGCATTGGTGGCAGCGTTCAATCTTCCATCAGCGTTCAATCTTCGGTCCCAAGCACCATGGCGGCGAGGCAGTACCCGCTGGCTCTCCCGGACGACATGTTGGTCGAGATCGTCGGGAGCATCGCCGAGACATCGACGCATCAGCCTACGAGCGACGTAAGTGTGTGTGACTCCAGTACACCAACTATGCAACCTTCAGCTCGGTGATGAACTGTATTTGTGTTTCTTGCAGATGCCACGACATGTGCAGGACATGCAAGGACGCCACCGTCGGGAGGCGCTGGGCGCTGGAGCAGGAGGAATCCATTAGGTGGTTCCACAACGACAACCTGGCCGCCGCCAACAACCCAGAGGCTTGCTTCGTCCTCAGCGTCATGTTCCTATTCGCAAAACAGTGCACACCGCTCGGCACTTAGTGGCTTAAACGGGCGGCAGATGTTAGGCACAAGGTGGCGGTTTACGTTCTCAGCATCCTTCACCACGGTTGCAAGGAGAAGGAAGAACCCGAGCGCTACATTAGGCAAGTCAAGGGCGAGGGCGTCGTCGTCATCGGATGGAAGCAGGCCAGCCGCATGACCAACCGGGAGTGCGCCAGGTACCACGTGCATGCCATCAAAGTGGTCCATGATGTGACATGGAAAGTGGCCAGAACAGTCCCATTAGGGGCACTGTCGCCCGTACCACCAGCGAACGAGGACGGACAAGGTTGTAGTGGCAGCGGATGCGACGTGCTAGAAGGATGGGCTAATGACTACGTCATCTTTAGTAGCGAAGGCTGTAGGATTAGGCACGAGTATTCTGTGTTCTATTAGCGTGTCTCTTTACCTCTTCAGTAGAAGAACAAGTTTGGCATGAGCTAATCTGCAGCCAATGGTTTGACTATAACCTATGAAGTGCTTTTGGAAGTTGGTGAAATCGAAATGTTCCTAAGTAGTGAATGAATAATCTTTGCTTTGGTCTGTGTATGCGATGGATTTACAAGTGCTTGCATTATGGATCAGTAAGTACTTTGTTAGGTGATTACTTTGGTTTTCTTCAAGATTTTGTGTTGTTAGGCAATTGCCTGCATGTCCTTCTATTTTACATGCCAATCAAAGGATATAACATCAGTGTCTGGTGCTTACTCAATGGTTGTGTTTAGTAGCTAATTTTGAAGAGGAACCAATACTCACGTCTGGGGCTTGGTTTCATATCTACTCACTAGGTACAGATGACAAATCTCAGTCTATAGCCCAGGACCTGTGATCCATTCAGTTAAGAGACCCACCATTCAATTATCATGTTGATACCTTAGAAAGAGATTAACTTTCTTTTTTCACAAGAATGGTTGAGTAGCTCAGTGGTAAGGTTGTTACTCACCTAACGGCAGGTCGCGAGATCATAGCTCCACCAATGCATTTTTTTTGCCAAAAAAGGACCAGCCTATTATGTACACCTGTGGCCCAATATGAAAAAAAAGGTCGACCGGGCCGTCTAGCCGACGCATCCAACGCTGTCAAGTGGTACAAGTGGGGGCAAACTAGACACGTAACTATAACATTAGGAAAAATGATCTGTGACCAATTCGTTTCATCACTACATGGGCCACACGAGACAAATTATCTATGACCATCGAAATATAATCTGTGATGAGTATTTTCATTATTACAATATAGCACACCGATAACATGATCTATGATGATTTCCATTTGGTAATCGATGGCGTTCCTCTCATTTTCGTCACTGAAAGGCAAACCAAAACTTCGTCACTTGTACCTTGTGACGAAAACAAAAATTTCATCATCGAAAGCTATCATTCGGTGACGAAACTAACCAACGTCACTAGCAAATCGTCACTGATGATCATATTTCTAGTAGTGAGCTTTTTCAAGCTTGGTGTTAGCCTTGCCAAGCTTCTCTTGGCTATCTCTAGCCTCTCATGAGTAGACTTGAGCTCATCATGGGATTGCTCAAGAGCACTAAGCTTCTTGCGCAATTCCTTGCACTTCTTCCTCTTCATCTCAAAACAAGTGTGAGCTTGCTCCAAAATGTCCATGAGGTCCTCCTTTGAGTGCCCCTCATCCTCATCACTCTCACTATCATTCTCATCATTGGATTGTACCTTTGTTGGCTTAGCCATGAAGCATGATGGAGTGTCAAAGAGAGAAGGCTTGTTGTTGATTGCAATACTTGCAAGTGCCTTCTTCTTGAGACTCTTCTTCTTGTCATCATCACTTGAGTCTTCACTATCGAATGATGCATCACTATCCCATGTGACAACATATGAGTCACCCTTCTTCTTCTTCTTGAAGGTCAACTTCTTCTCTTTCTTTTCTTTCTTCTTCTCATCTTCATCATTGTCACTATTGTAGGGACAATCTGCCACAACATGATCCTTGCTCTTGCACTTGTAGCATCTTCTCACATACTCTTTGTTCTTGTTGCTGTCTCTTCTCTTCCTTGCACCATAGCCCTTTTTCTTCATGAATTTGCCAAACTTGCATGCAAAGAGAGACAAGGCTCCATCATCAAAGTCACTAGCTTCTTCATTGTCACTTGGTTCTTCCTTCTTGGACTTGCCCTTGCTCTTGGATGAGGTGGCTTTGAATGCCACACTTTTCTTCTTCTTGTCCTCTTCTTTGACCACCTCTTCACTATCGTCATTGTATTGATCTTCGGACATGACATCACCAAACACCTCATTTGGAGTTACATTCTTCAAACCCCCTCTAAAGATGATGGTGCAAAGTGTCTTGAATCTTTTAGGCAAGCAACTCAAGAACCGGTGAGAGAAGTCTTCATCTGATACCTTCTCACCCGATGACTTGAGATCATTGATGATAACTTGCAATCTATAGAACATCTCCAGAATTGATTCATCATCCTTCATCTTGAAGTTGGTGAGCTTGTCCTTGAGCATGTATAATTTAGCACTTTTTACCGTTGAAGTGCCCTCATATGTCTCCTCCAATCTTGTCCACACTTCACTTGCATTATCATGATCTTTGATTTGCTCAAACACCTTTGGATCAATGACATTGTATATGGTGTTGAGCGCCATTGTGTTGCATTGCTTGTTGATGGAGTCATTTGGTGTTGGATTGGTAGGATCAAGAATCACAAACTCATTTTCTACCACATCCCACACCTTGTCATTGATTGAACCCAAATACATTCTCATCTTCCTCTTCCAATAATCAAAAGATGTGCCATCAAACACTGAAGGTTGAATACAATTGAACCATTTTAACACTGAAGGTTGTTAAGCCTTATGCAAACGGTGACCACGGCTCCGGTACCACTTGAAAGGTCCTAAATCGCTAGAGGGGTGAACAAGTGTTGCAAGCCACCTATCCAAGCAATTCTAGTATATTATAATCACTATGACACACAAGAGCTATGTCACTACTTTCTAAACTAGTGAGCTAGCTAGAAATAATTCCTTCTAATTAGAGAGCTACTTCTAACAACAACTGTCACTACACATGAAATAAAGAATGTAATGCAAAAAGTGGAGAGATATGCCAACGCTAGCACGAGATGATCAATCATAATATGAATACCAATGAATTTTGGGAGATACTCAAACAGGCAAGAGACACAATGATTTTTCTCTTGAGGTTCACGTGCTTGCCGGCATGCTAGTCCCCATTGTGTCGACCAACCACTTGGTGGTTCGGTGGCTAATAGGTGTTTCACAAACCTAGCTCAACACTTGAGCGCCGCAAGAACCGACCCACAAATGGAGGTAACTCAATGACATGCACAATTTACTAGAGTTACCTTTTGGCTCTTCACCGAGGAAGGCACAACACCCCTCACAAATCACAGGGAGATGGCCACGAACAATCACCAACTCGTGCCAAAGCTCCTCCGCTGCTCCAAGCCGTCTAGGTGACGACAACCACCAAGAGTAACAAGAAAACCACAACAACGACGATTCCCAAGTGCCACTAGATGCAAACTCACAAGCAAATGCACTTGGAATCACGCAATCTCACTTGGATTCAAGAGTTCAAGTCTAGAGATGAGTTGGAGTGCTTAGCAATGATCATAAAGATGTTAGAGGTTCAAAGTGTGCAAGAGAGAGCCCTTGCAAGCCGACCAAGCCCCTTAAATAGCCCACACACAAAGGGCAAGCTGTTGGGAAGAAAACACCAACATCAAACGCTCTGATGTCGGGGGCATCAGAGCACCACGTGTCCCTATTAACACCAGATTTTCGCACGCACAAGGAGATGACAGATGGGCCAGTATGCAAGAGATGGGCGTATGAGGCATTTGGCAAGTGTCCATGCGGTCGGCTAGTTTCCAAGGATTCGGCAATTGCTTATGCGATCGGCTATTCTGAGAAAAAGGGAGTTTCCGTTGAAACGATGGAAGCAAGAGCCGATCGGGCAACAAAATTGTGACAATTAAGCCAATGAAGATTCCGAAGGGAGTTGAAGGCCAAAAATATTGTATTTTTCTTTAATATTTCATAGTCGTGTCCTCTTAGGACTTGTATTGCATCCAGGGTATAAATATAAACCCTTGGCCATTGTAAAAAGAGTTCACAACCATATCAATACAAATAGGCCCCGTGCCATCTTCGAGTCCTTTGTCGTGTCGTCGAGTTTTTCGAGAGGAATCATCGATCCGTCGACCTCCGTAAGTTCCGACAACCTTGTTATCATGTCTAGTATCATGCGGTGGATTTAGACTTGATGCAAGTAGTCTTGGTTGTTTCCAATGGTCGTGCGGCGGATCTTTGTTAATGATCAAGAAGTCTTTGTTTATGCTTTGCTTATGAGTAAATACCGTGCGGCAGGCGTTTACTTGATACGTTTAGCAAAAGCGAGATAGTTATCGGCTCTATTAGATTTGGCAAGATCTAGTAGATTCATTAAGTTATCATGTGTTGCATGGTTTAATTATTTTTGTAACGCTCCTTTGCCCAATCTAGATTGACTTTGTTCGGCCTTTCTTTACAAAGTTTACTTATGCTTTAATATTTGTCTTTTTCGTGACATCTCCTATAGATCGCATGATCATAATGGCCGAAATAATTTCTAATCTAGATTGTTACGTGTTGTGGGTTCATACATGTCAATCATGTTTGAGCTTTGATAAAACTAGGTATCGTGCGGCAGATGCAGGTTTTAGATTAGTTCAATCATGTTTGTTTGCATGTTCCTTCTTCATGGACCCCAATTCGGCTAGTCTGCCGATCTTGGTTATACGTCAATTTATAATTTATTCTTACTTGTTCAAGCGTGTCTTTTTTTATATGTGTATTCGGCAGTCAATACTTTTGGATGCTTTCTTTCATATCAGCCGAATGACTCTATAAACATGCTTGGCAGACAGCTTCTATAGTTGTATGTCGTCAAAAGTGGCTTCAGGGCCATAAATATGGAACTGTCTGGTCTCACCCGGCATGTTCCAGTTTTATTCTCACAGTTTCATCCATTGTTGGTTTTTAGGTCAAACCGACTGGCACGTCTCCGGATTTCAAACCGTCCGGACACCCGATTGAAGCTACGCTTTTCGGCTTGCTGTGTGTGAGGCACAGTGCGCCACATTTTGTGCCAACAGTCCCCCTGCTATGAATTTCAACCGCTCGATCCCAACGGCTATATCACTTCCCGCGCTAGTTAAAGTGATATCGGACGCGCCGATGCCAAAGCATCAGACGCATCGATGCCTATCACTTTTTTCTGCTCAATACACAGTGGGTGTCCAGAGAGGTTCTAGAGAGCTCCAAATCACATGCTACCAGCACAGTTAGCTCTTGCCATGTCATCAGCATCTGACGCTTGAACAGGGATTCCCCAGCGTTCAACGCGGCGTCCGATGCACCCTGTTGCATCAGACTGAATTAGGGTTTGCCATTGGATGCACCAGGGCAGCGTCCGATGCTCCCTGGCTGAGCGTCCGATGTCGTTTTCTTAGAACCTCTTGCTTTCTAACTTCTACCCTTGTTTTCATGTGCTAACACCAAAGTGTTCCACCACTTGTGCACGTGTCTTACAATTTTCTAAAGCATTTTCGAAGGGTTTTGTTAGTCATACTAGGTCCTAATGCATATGCATGTAAGAATACATCTAGTGACACTTGATAACCGCAATCATCGAGATAGTCCCCTCTTAATAGTACGACTATCAATCTTAAATACACTCACACCATATATGGTGTCTTGAGTGCCAAAACAAAATCTTTATTTATACCTTTGTCTTGATCTTCATAGAGTTTTGCTTTTCTCTTCTTCTTTATCAAATGTGGAGCACTTCATCCATCTTTTGGTCATCACCATCAACACCATGGTCATCCATTAGCTCCCACACTTGATGTCTACTAACTTATAAATACTTCATGACAAAGGTTACTACACTAGGTGATATTAATTATCCAAAACCAAACAAGGGCTTTCACTCACAAGGGTTCAAACCCTGGGGATCACGCATTTTTTGGATTTTTCTAAAATTTGCAGGGTATATGCACGCGTGCGCTTTCGGTGGTACTGCACGTTTCCCGCGCGCGACGAGTCTCCCAATCTCTTTCTTTGAGTGTGTACGGATACGCACGCGTGTGTGTGCGTGTGGTGTGGTGTGAGTGTGGGTAATGTGCGTTCAAGTTGTACCCAATAAAAAAAGAGACCGCACGCGTGAGCTTTCGGTGGTACTGCGCGTTTCTCGTGCACTGGAGGCGACGAGTCTCTCATTCTCTTTCTTTGTGTGTGTACGGATACGCACGCGTGTGTGTATGGTGTGGTGTGAGTGTGGAGTGTTGTGGGTAGTGTGTGTTCAAGTTATACCTGATAAAAAAATAGACCAAGAGAGCTTTGGCCATGGTAGAGACAAGACAATTTTGTACTCAAAAAGAGACAAAACCTCAAGCAACTAATGATGAGAACGAGGACTACCTAGTTTTTGTTGTATGTTTAGAGTGGGTTGATGTAATGATTATTTTTCTGATGTATTTTCCAGGTACTAGTATGAATCTATATCTCTTATAATTGTAAACCCCACTAGCAATTCCCTCAACATGCATGCTCCCACCTCAGCAATACACTATCTTATGCAATTAAAATTCACTAGCACAGATGATGTCCACATCAGCAAGACACATAAGCATTTTATTGTCCATGTCAACATGTAACGTAATCCACTAGTTTTTTTCTTATAACAGTTTATATAGTCTAATTTTATTCTAAACCATCACTAATTTTTGCAGCAACGCGCGGGGTATCCTTCTAGATTCTTTTACCACTGATCCAAGCAGTTTTTTTTGATAAACTCTAAAATTCTATGATTCATAACTAAAATAAATTCTCATTTTTCTTTGATCTTGTGCCACAATCTATCCTTGTATGATCTATTATGGTGAAAACTTTTCAGCTCCACAAGCATAGGATTAATTATGCTCTAAACAAATACCTTGGTGGTAAAATATGCTTTTGATACATAATTATTTTTTTTAAAAAAATACATGCATTGCCTATGTATGATGCTGTAACAGAAGGATCACATGAAAGTTGAATGGAGTTCTGAATTGCTCTTCTTAATGGCATCACATCAACACTACATCACACATCACACAATATACATATACATAAATGTTTTACCCTTGCAACATATAAGTTAGCTATTATTTTGTTTCCGTTGCAACATATATGCATTATCTTAGTATTACCTATTGCCTAAATCTAAAGGTTTGGGTGCTTGGATGGGAGTTGAAGAAGTTGTGGTGCAGATGTTGAAGGGAGGGGATAATACCTCAAGGTCGACGCCGGCGACGGTGGCGCGCTGGTAGCTGGGGACCAGTTGCCGAGCCGAGTGCTGGTCGGCGTGAGGCGGCTAGTGGCGCGTTAGGGCGGGGGTTGGTGGCGTCGAGGACGGGGTGGCAAACGACGTACGGAGCTGTCAAGGCGTAGGTCGGCGACACATCAGGGCGGGGGCTGGCGACGTCGAGGATGGGGCGGCGGACGACGTACCGCAGCCGGGCGTGGCCCGGTGGCGTGACAGGGCGGGGGCGGTCGTGGTCGAGCGACGCATCAAGGCGTGCGGCAGGCGGCGCGATAGGGCGGGGGCGGGCATGGTCCGACAGCGTGTCAAGGCGGCCGGCGGGCAACACGACAGGGACGAGGATGGGTGTGGTTGCGGTTACCGGGTCAACAAATGTGGGGCGCGAGGTAGGGAGCCGGACGTCGCGTGTTGTTAGAGCGTCGTGGGAGCCGGACGGGATGATAAGAGACAATATGACGATGACAACTAGGTTTTTTAGTGGTAAGATTACATCATCACTATGGCTGAATTGTATGCACTAGGAGTAGAGAGTAGAGCATAGCGCAGCATCCCGCCACTATTAAGTATCAGAGATGTCTTAATAAAAAATTAGAAATAGTTACGGTAGTCAAATAGCCTGCGATCGCCGGTCATACAAGGATGACCATGAGTAAGTCTGTATATTAGGTACTCAAAATGCAGCTCTTTGTCATTGTGTATGGTCGCCTTGAGTTTAGAAGTGGATCAGATAAGGCGCTTAGCCGCCATGGATAGGATGAGAATAAATTTTGCTGCACTCTCTTCCTGCTCCTATATTTAAACCGATTACGAACTTGCCCAATGAAATTTGACTAGAGAGGGGAAATTCCTCCTATTGTCCCACATCCAAAGCACACACATATGACCGACTTATCTCACGAAGTTATAGTACCGCTGTGTAAGAATGAAGTAGGGTTTCGATGATTTTCTTGATTATGTAAGAAAATCTTTTCTTAATCGGAATACCCGGCTACCGGCTGCTACCTAGCCACCGCAAATCGAGTTTTTTTTAAAACTGCCCAATAAGATAACATCAACAATCATAAACCTTGGCAGATTTTAATCATTGAGTACCAACCATGATCCATCCACGTAATCGTACACTAATTAAAGAAGGAAGAAGCTCATCATGGACACACTCTTTGCACGACTTAAAGGAGTTGCATGAATTAGGTAGCGCTGTGGCGAATTCGGTGTCTTTTCCTCACGCTAAGAAAGTTCGATTAGCACATCGGTAAACCGGGGCTATCTTTCAGAAAATCGTGTAATATTTGCCAAAAGACCCTGAGAATCGGTAAATTATGCCTAGTATTACTTTTCTTTTGTACAGTATATAGTGTGTATTAACACCAAAAATAAACTCAAAGAGTTTGTTGGGTTCCCTAACTAAACTTAGTCTCTGTCACATTAAAAATTTAGACACTAATTTTGAATTACTAAATATAGACTAATTACACAGATAAAGGTTAATTTATAAGATAAATTTATTAAATCTAATTAATCAATTATTAGTACATATTTATTTTAACACCACGTTGTCTAAGTTTAATAGACTCGTCTTACCAATTAGTTTCTATTTGTATAATTAGTTTGTATAATGGGTCAATTTGAAACATATTATTATTCTATAATTAATTTTGTAGAACATCTCCAACGGTTTTGCAAATAGGCTATGCATTGTTGTTTTTGCAAAAAAGTCTAAAAATCTCCTATCCAACGGTTTGGCAAATGAGCTTGACATTTTTAGCAACTTGACAAACACCGGGTGATATTTAGCATATATGCCAAGCCGTAGTTCGCTTGATCGCTCTCACGTGCTACTCCCACGACATATTTTCCTCTCGCGCGCATAATTTTTTAGTTTTGCCAAGTCTAAATGCAAAACCGTTGGAGATGAACTCTTTTTACCTTTGCCATATTAATTTGAGAGTCGGCAAATACCAAATTTTGTCAAATAAAAAAATGCAAAACCGTTGGAGGTGCTCTAATTACTCTATATTTAATATTATAAATTACTGTAGTGTCAAAATATCTGCTGCGACAGTCCGAAGCCAAACAGCCCAGTAAACACTGAACATGTTTAATTGACATTTGCTTCTTTGTCTCCTATAAGTGCGGCAGCCGGTAGTCTCCTCTCCCCCATCCCATTTCTGCAGATCCACAGCTCGCGACCTAAGCACGCCCGCGGCCCGTCCAACCTCTACAAGGAACCAAGAACCAACCCGGGATCGACTGGCCATGCCAAGAGTCGTCGGCGGTGGCGCAGCCTACAAGGGCGGCATCAAGGCCTACTGGAAGCGCCGCGGCTACGACAGGGTCGACGCGGCCGCGGCGCAGCGCCGCCCGCGCCTCCCGACCGCGGAGCTCGGTGGCGGCGAGGCGCAGCCTCAGCCGCAGCCGGCGGACCCGCACCGTCGTCGCGGGTGGCGCGTTCGCCGGCGCGCGGGCGTCCTCGGCCGGCGCCTCCTGCGCGCGCTCTCGCCGCGGCGGTTCCTGGCGCAGCTCCGCGACGCCTACGTGAACGCCATGCTCCGCCTCGCGTCCTCCACCGCCGTGGCCGGCTACGGCGCCGCAGGGCCGTACTGCACCGTGGGCGACCCGTTCGCCCGGCCGCGGCCGCTCACCAGGGAGTACGACGAGAAGGCGCTCGTCGAGATGTACAGGTCCATCCTCGCGCGCGGCGAGGCCGGGCCGGTGCTCGCCGCCGCGCGGCTGCCCGCGGCGATCTGAACTGACGACGACGGGGCCGGCTGCCAGTGATGCCGGTACGCGCGGGAGCTTGCCACGCTCTGCCTACTCTTCTTGCCTCATGCAAGACTCGTGTACGCTAGAATTTCGCTTTCATACCATTGTTGCAGTACTAAATATGTACTACTTTGAACCTGTGAATCCGTTCTCAAGAATTTGGAACCAACTTGTGTAGGTAAATACGGAATTCACATGATTCTGTGATGAGAATCGTACCAGTTTTTTTGAATTCTAATGAATAACTCCAGTATTATGCATGCCTACAATGCAATATAAAACGGGCAAAATTAAAACCGTGACAAAGATAATAAAGGGTTTATATTCGAAACTTGGCTGGCTATATATAAGTGAGCTAATAAATAGTAATATTTTCAGTGCATCACATCAGTACGTTATACAACGCAATCTGTTTGCTAATATTTTAGTAACTTTGGTCACAACATCTAGAGAATAATGGGACCTTTAGCCCCGGTGGGAAGGACCTGGGAGTAAAGGCCGGGACCTTTAGTCTCAGATTCCTAGTCCCGGTTGGGATACCCGGCACTAAAGGTCCGGTTCCACCGGGGCTAAAGGCCTGATCTGTAGTAGTTAGATTCCTAGTCCCGGTTGGGATACCCGGGACTAAAGGTCCGGTTCCACCGGGGCTAAAGGCCTGATACGTAGTAGTGGCTGATGAATGGCTCTATACGTATCACTTCCTGTGACTGCTCTGAATATATAAAATACAACATATCGAAGGATTGTTGTGATCCGAACGATTGTAGTACCAGTAGTTACAGGTCAACTGAACTCTACCTTCCCACAATCCCACGTAAGGCGTGATGCCTACCTGTTTCTTGGTGCTCCACTAATAGTATATCAAAAAATGGTGACACGTCGCGTTCGCTGCAGGTTATATCTGCTCTACCTCTACGATTCCGCTAGTAGACAACTTGGGTAGCAGAAGATTGAGAGACGAAGCCTGCAAGGCATATTCCAAATTGAGAGACTGATGCCTGCAAGTACTACAACGTAATGCACAATAATATGCAGATTGGTGGCCGTTTGGTTTGGCATCCATATTGTCATATTTGCCGAAAAATTGCCTTGCCCGGCGCCTAGCTAGCTGCCACCATTAACAGCTTACAAAATCCGCAGGCGGCGCGTCATTAGTGCTCCGTGAGGAGAATGCGCCGGTCGCCATCGCCGCCGGATGCCACGTCCCGGCGGACGTATGCACGCAGGGAGGATGGTGACGACGGGACGCCGGACGCACGCACCATGCAGGCACGCAGCCAAGAGACAAGACGGACTTGCTGCATTGGCCTTGGCCACGCAGCGTCAGGGATCTGGACTGTCTCCAACAACTACCCTATATGAGCACCCAAACACAAAATGGGTAACATGAGATTAAAATCAGCCTCTAACAGAGTAGTCATACAGAAGATCCATTTTAAGTTGTCTGAGAGGCATAACCTAAATATGAGTTTTCTTTCTCCTGAAACCTCATTTGTAGAAAGAATTCTCTTTTGGGTTTTGTTGTTGGATAAGATATTGAATGAGTATTGAACCTTTTTACTGTAGCACTACCTAATAAACTTTAAATGAGTTTTGTAGATGTTGGTTGTTGGAGATAGTCAGGGCAGAGAAGAGGGGCTGCCGGATTTGGCGTTGGGTGGGCAGAGAAGAGGCAGGACGAGCTGAGGAATATACGCGGGCGAGGTCGCTTTCACGAGGTTCCCCGTCCCGCTCCCCCGTCGGCTTCGGCGTCAATCAAGTCTGGTCATCAGGAGTTCAGGACCTTGCCCGTTGCCACTTTGATGTTTGGTTGCACTTGCACGCGACGACGCACGCTGACCATGCCCGTTGCCCGTTGCCGCTTTCATGTTTGGTTACACACGACACGACGGCCTAACATGCATATGGAATTATGGATAGGATCGAGACACCGAGTGGTGTATACCTGATTGGTGCAACACTAGCAGTAGCCGTTAAGAATTGCTTAATTAAAGGGTCGATGAGCTCATACCACTATTAGAGAAGTCCACGTCCGATTTCGGCTTTAGTGTCGATAAATTTTGAGTTCGGAAGTAAAAAGGAATTAATCCTAGTTAAAGATACCAACCGAGACTGAAGCACCCGATCCAACAGCTATACAAGCAAACTTTTGCAGTAGGACAACTTTAGTCTCGGTCGGTGTCTTAAACCAGGACTAAAGATCAACCTTTAGTCTCGATTAATGATGCTATCTGTGACTAAAGGTTTAGTCCCGATTTAAGGTTCTGACCAGAACTGAAAAGTCATGTTTAGTTCGGGTTTGGGACAAATACCGAGACTAAAACTCTCTAGCTATATACCTTTTCGCTCTTCTATTCCTCCTCTAGGTTGAGCCAGTTTAATTTGAGCTTGCGTTGTGTTCTTGCTTCATCGACTCTGTTCTTGCTTATCTTCGGCCAACACAAGACTTTTTTGACTGCGTATTCGATTCTTCGGTTTTAAAGATTATTAATTTCATCCTCTCATATTTTATCAGTAGCGTATCTCATTTCTTGGTGTAGATATATGTGGATTTTTATGATAGATGTTTTTGCCATCTTAAGCACAAAATCACTTGATAGTTTGAATATTTAGATGAAGGAAGTTTAAATTAGTTCATCAAAACTAGTATACATCTTTTATTGTTAGTATGCATAGTACAATTTCGAGGTTTAGCTAGAGAAATAGATAATTTTAGGGTATTTTAAAATTTTATTTGTTTAGAAAATGAGAAATTTATAATAGTTTACAAAAATGAGTATAGAGAGTAGATGACAACTGTAACCAGATCCTCTGCCTCTCATCGGGTTCCAGAGCGTCTGAGGCCAGACCACCATCTTATTGTGTGCGGCGAGTATGAGAAGATTGTGATGGAGTACCGAGTGAAGAAGGAGGGATCCAACAAGGATCATATCTTCTAGAAGTATTTGTATCGTAATACGAGTTATTTTGTCGCATCTGATGATTATGGTTGTTTTGTACCTATTTTCCTTGATGATTTTGATTAAAGTTCTTTTTTTCTAATTTTAGTGGAATGACATTAGATGTGAAGGCTGGTACTGGAAAGAAGATTTCGTTGAACACGTGCAAAAATCTCTTGCACAGGCGGCTGCGGCGGCTGATGAGGCAGTGAGCCAACGCAAGATGCCCATCGATGATCTGTCTATTTTAGTTGGGATCGGTTGCGAACTAATTATGTTATTGAAGTGTATTTTAGTTTTAATTTGTTAAGTGTTAGTTGAGATTTTCTATATTATAGCGAGGCTTCCTTAAATTAATCAACTATGTGGTGTCATATATGTTGTGTAATAAACTAATTATGTTCAAGGTTTTCATATGATATGTCATGTAATGCACATGATACCACGCTATTGGATGTATAATGTTTATCGCGGCGCCCAAGAGTTCATTGAGGGTGTGTATCATTTCTTAAGTATGGAGGAGGCAAACAAGCGGGATGGTTTTATGTGTTGCTCATGTGCCCTATGTAAGAATTTGAAGAAATTTTCTAGCTTAAGGAGTCTTTATTCACACTATTTAAGTCGGGTTTTATGTCAAACTATATTTATGGGACCAAACACAGAGAAAGCAAAATTATAATGGAAGAAGATGAAGAAGAACAATTGGATCATTTATTACTCAATATAGTGCCTTCAATGATACTGCAATGGAGGAAGCTGAAGAAGAGGTAGCGGTGGAAGATGAGCTCGTTGATGCTCTTGGTCATGTCATTCATGATGTACAGAGAGAATACAAAAGTGAAAAGAGAAAGGTCAAGTTTGAGTGCATGCTAGAGGATTATAAGAAATTGTCATACCTAACACTGAAATTGTTGTAATTGAATTTCTTATTTTTTATAGATTCAAATCAAATTCCTATTTTACGGTGAATTTTTCTGTTGTGCATTTGAACAATCACTCGTCAAAAACCAAAAGATTAACGTTAAAATAATATGAAAACAAATTTCCTATGGAAAACCAGTAGTTTTAGTTATTTTAATTAAAAATATATTTTTAAATTAACAAAATATTGATTGTTAGTTACATTTATGTTCAGTATTTACAAAAAAAAGTTTAGGTTAGAATTTTTTCATGTGTACAATAAACCAAAAAAATCCTGATTTTTATAAAAACTTATGCCTAGTAAAAAAAATTTATGCCTAGTATTTAATTTACTAGGCAATTCAAGAATCGGGATATCTATACAAACAAAATATATAAAAAACTAAATGCTACTCAAACCGGCGAAAAGTAATCATTTAGTATCTTTAGTAGCGGTCGTGATTACGCACATGATTAAAGGTGGGCTCCATTTTCGTAGCCTGGTAAAAAGATGACTTTAGTCTCGCACTGTAAAGTTAAACCTTTGGTCTGGTTCGTAATACCACCCAGGACTAAAGGTCTTCCTTGCTTATATACCCTCACAACGTCCCTTCTTCTTCTTCGTATCCTTGCCGCACGCCCCACCGATATCGACAATCGCTGCTCGCGCACGACCGCACTGCCCGGTCGTTCCTGCAGCGCCGCTGTTGACGGTTCTTACAGTCAATATTATACCATCAACCAATGCATAGTAGGATATGAAATAAACCATAAAGCATAGTTGTAGGATTTTATTCTAACAAGTTCCACGAGTTGTGTTGTTCTCACTTATTTTGCATGGTTATCAATATTTCACCATATAAAAGTATCTCAAGTGATGAAATAGAGCACACCATTGCGAAGAGCCCGTCGTGACGATCGAAAGAGACATATGGTTTGCTACATTTGGAGTCCCGGCAAGAGAGTCCTTGTTGGATACGACTTGGAAGCTTCTAGAACAACCCGGAGTGATCACCAAGCAACATAATTCAGGGGCTAAACTGACAGATTTCATAGCTTTGGTGAATTACTATTTTCCAGGGAGTTTTCTAGCAGATGGAAAGAGCTAGAGTCCTACTCCAACACGTTGAATCGTGCAAACAGATGACAAGTCGTGTTAGGGCAACAAGGGAGGTTCCAGAAGACACCACATCGAAGGAGGGACATGTTGGCTAACAGGTAGGGCCGGCCGGCCCCACTCCCAGGTCGGTCGGCCTGGGCCAGGAAGCCCCTCGGCCCATCTTCGTGGAGCGTGCTCTAATCGACCTCCTCGACACATCTCAACCCTTGTTCAAGGTCGGTTTGATTCGAGGGCTGCGGTTCATCCTTAGGGGCTATAAAACCAGACCCAGACCCCCCTTGGGGAGGCATCTCCATCTTCATCTTCATTATTCATCTACATATCAAACCCTAGGTTTTCAAGTAGAAGTAGAGATCCCTCTAGTTGATTTAGATCTAGTTCCAATTCTAGTTCTAGTTCTTCTAGTTCTAGTTCTAGTTCATCTAGATGTAGAGAGTTATCCCAAGATTAGAATTAGAAGAGAGAGAGAGAGGTATTAGAGGAGGATTAGAAGGAGCTCTGGCCTGTCGGATCTACTTCTTCAGCTTATACCTGCGGATTCAAGTTCGTCAAGAGCTTGGATCAGGATATTCTTCGGTCTTCAACTTCTAATTATCAGTAAGCGTTCTTGTTCTTATTATTCTTCTGGCTTGCAACTCTAATTAGAGTACTCTAATCTAGTCGCTCTAGAATTAGAGGAGTTGTCGTCATGTAAGCGTGGTGCTTAGACTCGGTTACTTGCATAGTGTATCCTATATTTCAGACCGGTGGTAGCTCGCGAGGGTGACTCTTATAGCCTTGTTGAATCTTCCATAGTCCACCTCTCGTCTATAGGACGAGCAGGAGTACATTACTTGAGAACAGCCATACTCTGGATGTGGTCTCCCAACGTAATCCATAGTAGAATACTAATTGCATAGCTTCCTGAGATTAGAGCTGGTAACCTTAGTTATCCCCTTTATCTTTTGTGTTCTCACTTTTGCTAGTGCTCAGGGTTTAAGCAATAGACTTACGACAATCACGCTGTTCATTTGGGTTCGATATAAAACTGGATCTACATCCGGTGAAGTGCGGGTATCTAATCTGTGTGCTTGCAGATTTATGTCTAGTGTTATGATAACATACCTAAGCCTTTCTAGTGTCATTGCCAAGGTAGCTCTTGGTAGAGACGGTAGTAAGTGTCAACAAGCATTTCTGGTGCCGTTGTCGGGGAACGGTCGAGAGTTGATCTTAAGTCTGCTTAAACTTGTCATCATACTTTTATGTTTTCCTTTTCTGTCCCAGTCTTTTCATCATTTTTGTGTTCATTCTTAAGAATGTTGTTTTTGAATTCCACTCTTATCTATCACTACCCCATGAGCGCAAGCTATAACCAATAAAATCCTTAGATCCTATCATAACACCTGGTTATGAGCTATGCCTATATTTTGGGAATATCCTGTTCTGGGAACATTCCTTCTTGGGAGTCTGCATTTTAGACAACTAGATAAATAATCTCTTGGCTCATTATGGGATGATTTTAATAACCTCATCATGTAATCCCTTAATGCTGCCATTAGAGAGTGTTCCTCTGTTTTGTCTGCTAGTGAGCAAGGTTTATGTTTCACTGTATTACTAGAAAAGCCCCCTTGCCCTAGTTTTCTCACCAACTCCCTAAAGAAAATAGTACCACCCGAACATGAGTATTCACCTTTCTGTTGCACTATCCTTGTGTGATGAGCATAGAAATATAATTGTGAAAATATTCCTTCAGGTACTTTTTCACTAACCTTCCCAGGTCTGGAGCAGAAAAGAATGAAGGAACAACAAACACAAGGTATGTCCGACCAATCATCATGTAACATTGAATTACATTCATCCAATCTTGATTTGTGCAAAATCCAAGCTTGGGGAATAGACTTTCTAAGAACATCTCTTGCCATGTTGCTATGTTGGTTGTCGCTACCTTTAAGATATGCTCATATACTAATCATGCGTTTTCATCACCATCTGAATAAATCTCTAAATGCTTTCATGTTACCTTTATTTGCTATAGTATATGTTTAGGTTTGGAGTACTTTCATACATCTCTTAAATTAAGCATGGTGCCTAGTTTAGGAGTGGTGATCTTGCTTTCAAAGGCCTTTTAATTTAAGCAATGTTTAGGTTAAAATGCCTTCCTAGATCAAATTAGACGTGGTGTCTAGGTTGGTTTTTGAGGCGATAGTATGCTATAGTGGATGTTGGATATTTTGTTGGACTAACCCCTGCAGGAAAACTTTCAATATGAATTTTGGGAAATTCCTAAGATGAACTCACACTGGAGATGAAGAGACACATGAACTTCAACAACTTGCACAAAGAAGACTCAGCTCATTCATCATGGATGAAAGAACTGTGAGTATCAAAGTTTATTTAATTTGTATTCTGCTACAAGTTATCTTTTGCCTTGAATCATGTTAAAGTATAGCCAGCACATAAAATACTAGTCTATGCTAAAGTAATCCTAAAAACATCTTTTTATTAGCATAGATGCAAAATACATAAGTTGTGGACAACAACCCATGCTTCAAATTCTTTCAATCCTTCGGGTATATGTCCACTAACATTCTGCAAGAGAGAGGTTTTGTTGATTCATGGTTTAGTATGAACTTGAAGATCCAAAACTCAAACCATAGACACACAAACCTACCCTCAGATCACGAATGGTGCTGGCAATAGCCTAGCTTTGAGTCTTGCTTGGGCGCTGATGACAAACAGGATGCACTTACCCCGTATGGGACAACCTATGCCTGCAACCAACATTGTCCAAGACATCAAGACAAGAAGTGGGAACTTATCTTCTCTTCTAATCAAGAGCTAGCTTGGGAGATAAGAAGGTACGACTACAACAATAGCAAGATCTACAAATCCAACACATGAACATGTTGTTTGGGAGTCCATCTACCTCACAAGCCAGCCTGGGAGAGACAATTCCATTGTCTAGATGTGTTTCACAATCAAGGGGAGGAAGGAAAAATCTAGCTTCAAGACATATTGATCTCCTACTCACCGCTTTGATTAGTACAAACCACTAGATGCTGCCCCAGCCAAGAAGAAGAATATGATCCACCACTCATTCTTGGATGATCGTTCTTGAACACCATCAATGTTATCATCTTTATCGGACTTGGAGAAGTCAACTTTTGGATCTTTCGCTGCATCTTCAACAACTACACCACCCATGAGCAGCCAAAGAGAACCAAGAGAAGACGTCGAAGGAAGAACCAACTGCCAAGAATTGAGGAGGGTATCATGAAGGATGAAGCCACTGCACCACAAGAATTAGAAGATGGAGAGTTAATACCTAAGCCAGCAAATCAAGAAGAGCAATAAAATCTCCATCATCTAGACACTATTGAGAGAACAAGTCTCAGTCGTGACACTAAAAGACAAAGACTATCATGGAGGTACTCGAGTAGCAGCTCTAATTTCAAGTCTCTTGTCAACCCAATAATTAAAGGGAAATCAAGAAAGGATGACAAGAGAAGAATGTGGAACTGTCCCTACATCCTCATAATACAAAATTGATACAAGAAAGAGAGAGGATCCTAGTCAACATACTCGAGGAACAATGCGCCTTCACTGATAAGTCGACACATAGAGAAGGAAGGTCGATACCTCTAAAGATGATTCCACCGTGATCTTCCTCCTCTCAAGCACACTGTGAGACAAGCAAGAGAAGACAAGCCATTCATGAACAACAACAAGCTAGACAAGAGAAGCTTCTACAAGGTGGTTCGACACAATCACTCTTCAATGATAAAGTAACATTTCAAGGTATGTTACCATCACTTTAAAAGCTTCTACTTGATTCTAGTATGAACATAAATAAAGAACTAAACATGTTTAAGTTGCACCTCACTTGATCCAACCTAATCAACTCAACATGTTCAATCCTTTGATCTTTGTTCCTAGCTTTACTCTCTTGAATCTCACTATCTTAACTAAATGAGCTAAAATGTTGTGCATCTAACCTTTGGAAGATGATATATCACAATCATGAAAAGATTGACACTTTATGCATAAATTATCCTTGGGTTAAGTAAACTGATCTATTCAATATTTTAAGATGCTACTTTCATGCTCATCTTCTGATCCTATCACAAATGTTAAGATTGAATAGAACACATAAACACGTTTATCTTGTGCAATGTGCCTAAGGATAGAGAGGAATGAACAAAACTTTTGATTTTGTAGGTGTTTTTTCACCAACAAAGCCCATGCACTTGATCTCTACCTTGTCTTTATGAGTAGGACACACTCTTGAGCAAAACATGGAGAATTTGTCACTCCTAAATTCTACAGAGTGAAGGTCCTAGATCTATAAGAGCATGCACACTGAGCAAGATGTTGTCAACTTCCACAATGAATGCTTCACTTCAAACTGCTGGGCGAACAAAGAACATGAGTGACACCATATCAAAAGGCATAAACATGAAGGAATGATGGAAGACGTCGTAGTCAGAATTAGAGGTCATGAAGTCTTGACAGACTTCTTGGTCCTCGACATGGGAGAAGACGATTGTTGATGGTGCTTAAAGCATCATTTCACCATCAACATTTCACCCAAAACCAAGGTAAAATAACATAAAAAGTATAAGATTTGGTTTATAACTAACCTATTTCCACATGTGCATAGTTTCTTATCTTAATGCAAGAAATGATGGAATTTGGGCCAAACAAGTGTACGAGGAGCAAGGCCAAGCCACTCTGGCCCATTTGTGCCTGAGTAGGGTGGCGATCGCCACCTATTACTGGCGGCCGCCAGGTCCATCTTGCCAAAAGTGGCCCAGGCCACGTCATTGATCCGTGGGAGTCACCTCAAGCTCAAATCCTGGCCATTGCACACTAAGACGGTTTGATCCAAGGGCCAAGAAGAGTATCACCTGGATAGTGGGCTTTGGACACATGTCTAAAACCCTAACCGACCCTCAAACCGACTTAGGGGAGCAAGTGAAGACCGTTGGATGAATGGCGGTTGCAATGGACGGCAGAGGGGTGGCGGGCGCCAGGGTTTAGTGGCGGGCGCCACCCCTAAACCCTAACCGACCTCCCCTTCACTCTATAGGTACCCCCCTAGCTTCCTAGCACTATAAATAGGCCCCTAGAGTTCTCATTCAGATTGCCTCACATCATTCTTCACCATTTCGTTAGATTAGCACACTTGCTATGCTAGAGAGATTAGAGAGAGTGTGAGTGCCTCACTAGAAGAGGAGCTGGAGAGGAGAAGAGTAGAAGTCTGGAGAGTTCCGGAGTTGTCGGAGACCTCTGCTTCTCTCTGCTCTGCGCTTCAACTTTGGTAACTTAGTATTTATTTTATCTTCAAGTATTTATTTTTAGTACTTGTGTGCTCGTTTCATTGCTTGATATTAGTTTCAAGTACTCTAGTTCTAGTACAGGGCTAGTAGTAGTAATATATAGATTAAGTGTGGTACTTAGGCTATATATTGCTAGTGAATACGGCTAGGCCCCCGGATAGCTGTGGTAGCAAGCAGGTGGTGACAGCCCTGTGCGCCTTGAATTCCACCACGTAGTTGGTCTAGTTTAACAGTAGGGCTCGTTGTGCTAGCGTTCAACCTAAGTCAGTAGTAAAGGCTAGTACGCCCACAGTACACTAGTAAAGAACTTAAATCACTAGAAGTCTAATAGAACTAGGATCTACCCCAGTAGATAGTGCCCGTTCCCCTTCATCTATCCTAGATATCCGTATCCCCCTAGTTTTCTCAAAATCACTTCGCGTTCTCGTGGATTCGATGCCCTGGAATACTCTGAGGTGAAAAGCTACAGCTGACAGCCGTGCGCTTGCGGTTTCTTCTGCGTGCCACCCGAGGTGTCAACAAGCTTTTCTGGCGCCGTTGCCGGGGAACGGTAGCTAATTTTTGAGACTAGAGTTAGGATCAATTTTACCCTCTCCATATGGAGAACCAATCTATCTTCCAATTCGCAGCTCCTAAGAGTTCGCGATTAGAGCCACGTTCATCATCCCAACCTGTATATGCCGATAGTTACGAATTGCGCCCTGACTTTATTAATAAAGTTCAGGAGAGCATATTTACGGGATCAGAAAATCCCTACACACATCTACGTGAGTTTGAGCAAGTCTGTGCATGCTTGAACATTTCGGGCATTTCACCTGACACTGTCAAGTGGAAGCTGTTTCCGTTCACTTTGACGGGAGCAGCTAAAACATGGCATGCTCGAACCGTGGAAATTGCCAGAGGAGACTGGGGAACTTTACGGACCAAGTTTATATTGACGTATTTCCCTGTCCACCGAGTTGTACAACTATGAGTAGAAGTGTTGACCTTTAGACAAAATGATAAGGAGACATTAGGGGAGGCTTGGGCCCATTTTATTGATTTAATCAATTCAGGACCCGATTTAGCCATACCCGATCCAATGCTCCTTCAGCATTTTTATGTCAGTTTAGAGAAAGAGAGCGCCCTTCACCTTGATCATTCGTCAGGTGGAGCATTTCTTCATCTTTCTCCATGAGGTGGAAAGGAGGTTCTTGATAGAATTCTTGAGAATACTCCTTATACTGGAGTTTCCGATGAAATCCATGACGAAGAAGTCGTAGAAACTCAAGTTTCGACCGTAGAACAACAAGAAGAGCCCGAGTCTAGCTCGCTGGACTTAGCGGAGCCTATTCCGTCCACATCTGGGGAAGAAATTCTTCTAGAATTTTTGGGCGAGATAGAGGATGATGTGTTTGAGGATTACGGAAATGCTATGAACTACTCCGTTCAAGCTCTCCCATCCGACAAACCATTTCCTGAGTCTTCTGATGGAATCTATAGCTGAGAGCGTCTTTTGAAACTTTCAGCTGTCATGAGTCATGAATGGACAATGGAAGCCGAAGTAACAGAAAACATGCCTCGCATAGATAATGTACCTAGCATAATAAATTATCGAATTAGGGGAGAAAGAGCCTTTGCCTTTTACGACCCTGTTGTGGGAATTAATGTTCTTGCTAGTAATTACGTATCCAGAACATTCCTCGACCTTCAACGACAACCAACTAAACGGTGTTTAAGAGACCCAAATGGTGACATCTTGGAAAGTGAAGGAATCCTAAAGATGGTCCCCATCCAAGTAGATGGAGCGGACATGGTCTTAGATTTCTACATTTTCGATGTAATCCTTTTTGACGTCTTCTTAGGACAACCTTGGTCCATACTTGCCTTGCAAGGCCCATGTCAAGAGCACTTTAATGCTCAAATCGGTGGAAAAGAGTACTCAGTACCTTTCGTTCATGCATTAAATTCTATTGCCGAACAACCACCAGAACCAGATCTTCTCGATCAAGCTAGAACCTCTACCCTTTATGAGTTGGCTCAGCCTGATTTTGAAGAAGATTCCGAGTTCTTTGTCGAAGAAGAAGCCGAGACAGATGAACCGTTTCGCTTAGACGAATCAGAAAAGCCATCTCGACCTTCCATAGAGCTAAAACCTCTGCCTGAAGGCCTGAGATACATTTTTCTAAACAATGACCCTGAGACTCCCGTAATCATTAGCAGTAAGCTATCTGAAGAGGAAGTCCGTAGGTTGACCTTTGTCTTAGAAAAACACCAATCTGTCTTTGGCTATTCACTTCAAGATTTGAAGGGAATTAGTCCAAATCTCTGCACCCATCGTATCCCTCTCGATCCTGAGATACCACCTTCAAGAGAGCCCCAAAGATGACTTAATAACGCTATGCAAGAAGTCGTGAAAAAGGAGGTTCTGAAACTCTTGCACGCGGGAATTATTTATCCAGTTCCTTATAGTGAATGGGTAAGTTCCGTGCAAGTAGTTCCAAAGAAAGGATGCATGATAGTCGTTAAGAATGAGAAAAACGAGTTAATCCCTCAACGCACTGTCACTGGATGGAGGATGTGTATAGACTATAGGAAGCTGAATAAAGCCACAAAGAAAGATCATTTCCCACTTCCTTTTATAGATGAGATGCTAGAGAGATTGGCAAACCATTCCTTCTTTTGCTTCCTGGATGGATATTCTGGTTATCACCAAATTCCAATCCATCCAGATGACCAAAGTAAGACCACTTTCACATGCCCGTATGGAACTTATGCCTATAGACACATGTCCTTTGTACTTTGCAATGCGCCGGCATCTTTCCAACGGTATATGATGTCCATCTTTTCTGACATGATTGAACAAATCATGGAGGTATTCATGGACGACTTTTCGGTCTTTGGGAAAACCTTTGACGATTGCCTAGCCAATTTAGACAAAGTCCTCCAACGCTGTGAAGAGAAGGACCTAGTTCTTAACTGGGAAAAGTGTCACTTCATGGTGCGGGAAGGAATTGTCCTAGGCCATCGAATTTCAGAATGTGGGATAGAAGTGGATAAATCCAAAATCGATGTAATTGAACAATTGCCACCACCCACTATTGTGAAAGGAATTTGAAGCTTCTTGGGCCATGTCGGCTTTTATAGAAGGTTTATTAAGGATTTCTCACAAATCGCTAGACCCTTAACGAGCCTGTTAGCAAAAGACGCCCCGTTCAAATTTGACGAGGATTGTCTACAAGCTTTCAATATTTTGAAAAAGGCTCTAACTTCTGCACCAATCATCCAACCCCCAGATTGGAATTTGCCGTTCGAAATTATGTGTGATGCTAGTGATTATGTTGTGGGAGCCGTCCTTGGTCAAACTAAAGATAAGAAGCATTATGCTATTTCTTATGCTAGTAAGACCCTGACTGGCCCCCAGCTAAACTATGCAACCACAGAAAAGGAACTTTTGGCCGTAGTCTTTGCCATAGACAAGTTTAGATCTTACTTAGTGGGAGCTAAGGTGATCGTTTATACCGATCACTCTGCTCTGAAATATCTCTTCACTAAGAAAGATGCTAAGACAAGGTTGATCCGCTGGATCCTACTCCTTCAAGAATTTGACCTGGAAATAAGAGACAAGAAAGGAGTAGAGAATTCAGTAGCTGATCACTTGTCTAGACTACAAGTCAATAATTCGGACAATCTCCCAATAAATGACTTTCTTCGCGATGATACCCTTTTAAAAGTCACATATACCAACCCTTGGTATGCAAACATCGTGAATTTTATAGTCGCCGGCTATGTCCCGCCGGGGGAGAATAAAAAGAAACTGCTATATCAAAGCAGAACGCACCTATGGGATGAACCATATCTCTATAAGGTCTGTGCAGATGGACTTTTGAGAAAATGTGTCCCCATAGAAGAAGCAACAAAAATCATAGATAGATGTCACTCCGCCGAATATGGAGGACACTATGGAGCTTTTCGGACACATGCTAAAATATGGCAAAGTGGTTTTTATTGGCCATCCATGTACGAGGACACAAAGAATTTTGTGAGACGTTGTCCTCATTGCCAAAAGCATGGTAACATTAGTGCCCGAGATGCTATGCCTCTCATGAACAATCTCCAAGTTGAGTTGTTCGATGTTTGGGGTATAGACTTCATGGGCCCCTTTCCTAAATCCTATGACACCGAGTACATTCTTGTGGCTGTGGATTATGTCTCGAAATGGGTAGAAGCCATAACCTGTCGAGCGGCAGATGCTAAACATTCGAAGAAAATGTTCAAAGAAAACATCTTTCCTCGTTTTGGAGTTCCTAGACTAGTCATTAGTGACGGAGGCCCTCATTTCATAGATAAGAGCTTCCGACATTTCTTAGCTAGTCAAGGAGTCCAACATAATGTAGCCACTGCATACCACGCCCAGACAAGTGGACAGGCCAAAACGTCCAATAAACAAATAAAGAATATCTTGCAAAAGACGGTAGAAGAAATGGGAAAGGGATGGAAACATAAGTTACCCGAAGCTCTATGGGCCTATCGGACCGCCTATAAGACCCCAATTGAAATGTCCCCATACCAACTAGTTTATGGGAAAACTTGTCATCTTCCTGTTGAGCTTGAGTTCAAAGCTCATTGGGCCATTAAGAAATGGAACATGGACCTTGACCAAGCTGGCCAAAACAGGAAGATGCAAATTTCCGAACTAGAAGAATGGCGAGAGAAAGCCTATCATAGTGCCAAGCTCTATAAAGAGAGGACTAAGAGATGGCACGATAAACGGATCAAAAAGAAAGAGTTCGAAGTAGGAGATAAAGTTTTACTCTTTAACTCCCGTGTTCGACTTTTCGGACATGGTAAACTCCGAAGCAAATGGGAAGGACCTTTCAAGGTTGTTGCAACCTCGTCCCATGGAGCCGTCACATTGGAAAGTGACGATGGGCAAATCTTCAAAGTCAATGGACAAAGATTAAAAATGTTCTATGACTTTGATAAAAATGAGCTAAACAAAATTGATATAATTGACTTTGAAGTAGCTCAAGCCCATGACCATTAATAGATGGACCTAGTTTTTTGTCCATTTCATGCACCTAGTCCATCCAAAACCCTGAGAAAGGCCTCTTCAGGCCCAACCAAGCCATTTTGACCTCGGGACTTTGAATTTTAGGAGGCTTACCTTCTCCCGCTTGATGCCCGGCGAAGGAGGAGTGGCGGCCGCCACTCTCAACTAGCGGCCGCCACCAAACCCTAGCGCTCGCCACGCTAGGCGGCGGTTTAGAGGCCCCCCTCCAAGTGGCAACCAATCCCGAGCTCAGGAGAGTGAAAGAAGGAGAAGATGAGGGAGTGTTAGTTCATCTAAGGCCTATCCCTCCACTTTTTCCCCCTTCTTAAAAGAAGAAGAACTTCTTCTTCCTCCATCCACCCATGAAGTCTAGCCAAACCTCCTCCAAAACCATGTCGTCCCCACGGAAATCCATGTCCTACAACCCTCAAGGATCCGTCTTGTCCTCCACCAAAGCCATCATCCGGTCATTGATCGACGACGACATGGAGGTGCTTGACGTACCTCCTTTAGCGATGGTGCTGCCCGACGGAACCTATATCGAGGGGACACCACCGGAGGGTGCGGGGAAGGCACCAGCCACCACTCCAGTGACGGGCGCCACCCCTGCTGGGCGGCCGCCAGGGGTGAAGCGCCCCCTGGCCTCGCCTCTGCTCCGTCTTCATCCTCCTCCGGTGACGCCACCCGGGAAGAAGTTGAGGCCACCCACTAGGCCGACCACGGGGGAGATCACTCCGAGGAAGTCTCCGGCCATCAAGACCAGGGGCGATGAGACGCCCACTCCATCAAGGGTGAAATCTCGGGTCAGCTTTGGCTCGGATAGCCGCACCCGTAGTTACAGCCCCAATCCTAAGAAGGCTAAACTGGAGGTGTATGGCGTGAGGATGCCCGATGGGCATTATGAGAAGATGCTGCGTGAGCGCAAGGCGAGCACTCATGACTCCAATGGGTCACTCTCTGTGCCATCCGTGCGCCGCCGTCTCAACCCATCGCCGGCAGGAGTCCCCGGCGAGATGGAGCACAGCGGTGGTGAGGAGGGGTTAACCCTCGAAAAACTCGCCGTCGAGGTCAAGAAGCTGCGCAAGGAGAAGAGCGCCTTGGAGGATCAGGTCGCAGAGATAGCCCTGTGGCGGATGGATATGGAGGATCGGTTCACCATCCTCTGGAAGGGCTGCACCTCGAAGATCAAGCGTCTCTTCAAAGAGACGGGCTTCGAGGATCTCTACGAGACTCCTTCAGTAGATTAGATTAGGTTTAGGGTGTCTAGTTAGGTTCTTAGTTAGATTAAGTTTAATTTTTAGTTGCTTGATTTAAATTTTAGTTTGTTTAAATTTCAATTTAGAATTTTTGTTTAGGAAATTCTTATAATAAAAAAGAGACACCCTTATTTTTTCCCTTCATCAAGATTGTTCTTTTTTAAAAATAAAAAGTGCCAAAACTTCTAGTGTGGGGAAAATCCCCTCTTTAAACACCACTGTAAAACATGCTAAAATGTTCAAAGCAGTAACCTGTTCTTAGCAAGGTAGCTACCACGTTGTTTGCAAGCCGTTTGGTGGCGGCCGCTAGGCCACTTTGCACCGAAACACCCCCGGTGAACCCCTAAACCTATGTTTTAAATTCTGTACAATTTGGAACACTGGATGTCTCGGTTTGAACTAAAAATGCATCTAGGAAATAAAAATGCTGAAACAATTTCTTTTGAATTGAGTGTTTACACGACATATTATTCTACCTTTTATTCATGTGTAGTAGCCTACTCATTTTGATAGGGAAATCAACCTAGGTTGTTTCTTGATAAGATATAGAAGTAGTAATTGAAATTGCATTAGTACTCTGCTACAACCTTGGGAGTTTTTATTTTGAAAACCAAAATTACCATGGTTCATGATCTTTCTTTCCTATCCACCTACCAAAGCCAAAATATTAGAGTATAGGAGAACGGCCCATAAAGCCTTCTAAATCAATCTTTGAGCCTTGTCAAGAATAGTTGATCTAGGTAGAAGAGTTTAGTCATGCTCTAAAAGCCAAGGCAAACCATGCCTTTTTGAGACAACTCTCACACTGAGAGTATACTCATGTAGTTCTTCAAAATTTTGTTCTAAAAAGAATTGAATAAATTTTCTCATTCCTTCAAAGGACATGGCTATATAGTATCTAAAAAAAAGGATCAAATGCTCTAAAAAGGACAAGTAACCAAGTATTCAAAAAAAGAGAGCAAATGCTCTAAAAAGGACAAGTGTCCAAGTAAAAAAAAGAGATGCATATAGCCATGATCCTTGGTAAGAGAAGAGATTCAAAAAGAACAAAGGAGTTGAGTTAGTCCACCTTATACCTTGGCTATTGCATGACTATACTCTCCCATGATCCTAAACTTGACTTAGCAATAAAAGAGAGATAGAAGTGCCTTACATTCTTTCCTTTCCCTATAAACTCCACATAAACCATAGAATAGACTCTGGCATTTCTTTTGCCATAAAGTAAGGATATACACCATGAGTGCCTTGAGATTTAAAGAGAGATTCAATGAACCATGATTTTCTTTTTGAAAATATCCTGAAATCCCAAGGTATGTAAAAGAGGAAAGTGTGTTTCTCTTATTTGCAAGCCATTCTATCTTTCAACCGCCATAGGTATGATTTATTAGCCACTTGGAAAGGTTACTAACATGAGTATAGGTAGTTGAACATCTTGTGTGAATGCTTAGTTCAATAAATTGTTGCAATTCTTAAAGTCCATGCTTGCTCGGGACGAGCAAGAGGTTAGTGTGGGGGAGCTTGTTGATGGTGCTTAAAGCATCATTTCACCATCAACATTTCACCCAAAACCAAGGTAAAATAACATAAAAAGAAGAAGATTTGGTTTATAACTAACCTATTTCCACATGTGCATAGTTTCTTATCTTAATGCAAGAAATGATGGAATTTGGGCCAAACAAGTGTACCAGGAGCAAGGCCAAGCCACTCTGGCCCATTTGAGCCTGAGTAGGGTGGCGGCCGCCACCTATTACTGGCGGCCGCCAGGTCCATCTTGCCAAAAGTGGCCCAGGCCACGTCATTGATCCGTGGGAGTCACCTCAAGCTCAAATCCTGGCCATTGCACACTAAGACGGTTTGATCCAAGGACTAAGAGGAGTATCACCTGGATAGTGGGCTTTGGACACGTGTCTAAAACCCTAACCGACCCTCAAACCGACTTAGGGGAGCAAGTGAAGACCGTTGGATGAATGGCGGTTGCAATGGACGACAGAGGGGTGGCGGGCGCCACCCCCTAAACCCTAACCGACCTCCCCTTCACTCTATAAGTACCCCCCTAGCTTCCTAGCACTATAAATAGGCCCCTAGAGTTCTCATTCAGAGAGCCTCACATCATTCTTCACCATTTGGTTAGATTAGCACACTTGCTATGCTAGAGAGATTAGAGAGAATGTGAGTGCCTCACTAGAAGAGGAGCTGGAGAGGAGAAGAGTAGAAGTCTGGAGAGTCCGTAGTTGTCGGAGACCTCTGCTTCTCTCTGCTCTGTGCTTCAACTTTGGTAACTTAGTATTTATTTTATCTTCAAGTATTTATTTTTAGTACTTGTGTGCTCGTTTCATTGCTTGATATTAGTTTCAAGTACTCTAGTTCTAGTACAGAGCTAGTAGTAGTAATATATAGATTAAGTGTGGTACTTAGGCTATATATTGCTAGTGAATACGGCTAGGCCCCCGGATAGCTGTGGTAGCAAGCAGGTGGTGACAGCCCTGTGCGCCTTGAATTCCACCACGTAGTTGGTCTAGTTTAACAGTAGGGCTCGTTGTGCTAGCGTTCAACCTAAGTCAGTGGTAAAGGCTAGTATGCCCATAGTACACTAGTAAAGAACTTAAATCACTAGAAGTCTAATAGAACTAGGATCTACCCCAGTAGATAGCGCCTGTTCCCCTTCATCTATCCTAGATATCCGTATCCCCCTAGTTTTCTCAAAATTACTTCGCGTTCCTCGTGGATTCGATACCCTGGAATACTCTGAGGTGAAAAGCTACAACTGACAGCCGTGCGCTTGCGGTTTCTTCTGCGTGCCACCCGAGGTGTCAACAACCTTTTCTGGCGCCATTGCCGGGGAACAGTAGCTAATTTTTGAGACTAGAGTTAGGATCATCTTTACCCTCTCTGTATGGAGAACCAATCTATCTTCCAATTTGCAGCTCCTAAGAGTTCGCGATTAGAGCCACATTCATCATCACAACCTATATATGCCGATAGTTACGAATTGCGCACTGAGTTTATTAATAAAGTTCAGGAGAGCATATTTACGGGATCAGAAAATCCCTACACACATCTACGTGAGTTTGAGCAAGTCTGTGCATGCTTGAACATTTCGGGCATTTCACCTGACACTGTCAAGTGGAAGCTGTTTCCGTTCACTTTGACGGGAGCAGCTAAAACATGGCATGCTCGAACCGTGGAAAGTGCCAGAGGAGACTGGGGAACTTTACGGACCAAGTTTATCTTGACGTATTTCCCTGTCTTCGAGTGGTACAACTATGAGTAGAAGTGTACCTTTAGAAAAAATGATAAGGAGACATTAGGGGAGGCTTGGGCCTGTTTTATTGATTTAATCAATTCGGGACCCGATTTAGCCATACCCGATCCAATGCTCCTTCAGCATTTTTATGTCGGTTTAGGGAAAGAGAGCGCCCTTCACCTTGATCATTCGTCAGGTGGAGCGTTTCTTCATCTTTCTCCACGAGGTGGAAAGGAGGTTCTTGATAGAATTCTCGAGAATACTCCTTATACTGGAGTTTCCGATGAAATCCCTGACGAAGAAGTCATAGAAACTCAAGTTTCGACCGTAGAACAACAAGAAGAGCCCGAGTCTAGCTCGCTGGACTTAGCGGAGCCTATTCCGTCCACATCTGGGGAAGAAATTCTTCCAGAATTTTTGGGCGAGATAGAGGATGATGTGTTTGAGGATTACGGAAATGCTATGAACTACTCCGTTCAAGCTCTCCCATCCGACAAACCACTTCCTGAGTCTTCTGATGGAATCTATAGCTGAGAGCGTCTTTTGGAACTTTCAGCTGTCATGAGTCATGAATGGACAATGGAAGCCGAAGTAACAGAAAACATGCCTCGCATAGATAATGTACCTAGCATAATAAATTGTCGAATTAGGGGAGAAAGAGCCTTTGCCTTTTACGACCCTGTTGTGGGAATTAATGTTCTTGCTAGTAATTACGTATCCAGAACATTCCTCGACCTTCAACGACAACCAACTAAACGGTGTTTAAGAGACCCAAATGGTGACATCTTGGAAAGTGAAGGAATCCTAAAGATGGTCCCCATCCAAGTAGATGGAGCGGACATGATCTTAGATTTCTACATTTTCGATGTAGTCCTTTTTGACGTCTTCTTAGGACAACCTTGGTCCATACTTGCCTTGCAAGGCCCATGTCAAGAGCACTTTAATGCTCAAATCAGTGGAAAAGAGTACTCAGTACCTTTCGTTCGTGCATTAAATTCTATTGCCGAACAACCACCAGAACTAGATCTTCTCGATCAAGCTAGAACCTCTACCCTTTATGAGTTGGCTCAGCCTGATTTTGAAGAAGATTCTGAGTTCTTTGTCGAAGAAGAATCCGAGACAGATGAACCATTTCGCTTAGACGAATTGGAAAAGCCATCTCGACCTTCCATAGAGCTAAAACCTCTGCCTGAAGGCCTGAGATACATTTTTCTAAACAATGACCCTAAGACTCCCGTAATCATTAGCAGTAAGCTATCTGAAGAGGAAGTCCGTAGGTTGACCCTTGTCTTAGAAAAACACCAATCTGTCTTTGGCTATTCACTTCAAGATTTGAAGGGAATTAGTCCAAATCTCTGCACCCATTGTATCCCTCTCGATCCTGAGATACCCCCTTCAAGAGAGCCCCAAAGATGACTTAATAACACCATGCGTGAAGTCATGAAAAAGGAGGTTCTGAAACTCTTGCACGCGGGAATTATTTATCCAGTTCCTTATAGTGAATGGGTAAGTCCCATGCAAGTAGTTCCAAAGAAAGGAGGAATGACAGTCGTTAAGAATGAGAAAAACGAGTTAATCCCTCAACGCACTGTCACTGGATGGAGGATGTGTATAGACTATAGAAAGCTGAATAAAGCCACAAAGAAAGATCATTTCCCACTTCCTTTTATAGATGAGATGCTAGAGAGATTGGCAAACCATTCCTTCTTTTGCTTCCTGGATGGATATTCTGGTTATCACCAAATTCCAATCCATCCAGATGACCAAAGTAAGACCACTTTCACATGCCCGTATGGAACTTATGCCTATAGACACATGTCCTTTGGACTTTGCAATGCGCCGACATCTTTCCAATGGTGTATGATGTCCATCTTTTCCGACATGATTGAACAAATCATGGATGTATTCATGGACGACTTTTTGGTCTATGGGAAAACCTTTGACGATTGCCTAGCCAATTTAGACAAAGTCCTCCAACGCTGTGAAGAGAAGGACCTAGTTCTTAACTGGGAAAAGTGTCACTTCATGGTGCGGTTTCTTCTGCGTGCCACGCGAGGTGTCAACAACGATGATGTCCACCTCATCCTAGGAAGACCATTCCTCTACACTATAAGTGCAATCATCTACATGAAGCAAGAGGAAATCAATTTTCACTTTCCTGGAGAAAAGGTACGATGCTACTTCATCAACTACATGCCCAATGAAGCACCCAAGAAGAATAGAAGTGAAAGACGCCGCTCTCAATGCCAAAGAAGACAAGTCATCAAGAATAGAGAGGTCAATCATGAAGAAAAAGTTGTCGACGTTGTCCGAGAAAAGAAAGAAGAAGAGAAACCTCAAGACAGTGAACCACAGGAAGTGAAGACTCAGACCCAGAAAGTATGGAAGAAAAAGTCCGCACCTAAGATGTACAATCAATAACAACTTTTCAAACGTCTGACATACCTTGGGAGGTCTGAACCAAGGGAAGGTCTAGTTCGTCAGACCTAAATATCCGAACCTTCGCTGAAAGGTAAAAATCGGTAGTTATCCTCATATTTACTTTCCCGCGTGTTTCTTATACTTAATCCATAATCATTTCTTGCATCATCATATTTAATTCAAAAACATTTTAATTTCTGCATTGCATTAGAAAAAAAATAAAAATATTTTATTTATTGCACTGCATCATAAACCATGAAGCCTCATGTGAATAATTCTATGGTGTGTCAAACCCCACATGAATGTTCATCGTGGTGGCATAAAAAATAATAAAAATAAATATGCATGCATTCATCCTATTCTCTTACATCGTAAAAATATTAAAATACAAAAATATTGAGAAAGAGATCTTACTAAAATTCTAGACAACTAAGGCTTGAATGGCCAACCACTAACGCTTAATTTGTTCCACAAGTTTTGTTGTCTATTTGAGTTTCACAGGATTTGAAAGGCCAAGAAAAGCTGAGAAGCAAGTGAATGTTCCATCCACTACTGGAGCACTGTTTCAGTAACCATCAACATCAATCAAAGCTCTGATAGAGGAAGGACATATCCACTGCCAGTCTGCTACATTGCAAGATCGAACGACTACGTCAATATTCAGCTTGGGGGAAGGCACCCCCATGTATCCATGTAAGTATCTTTATCCTCTTAAGTTTTTCATTCTATAAATAAATTTAAAATAAAAAATGTGAGCACATAAAGGCTCACCATTAAATAAAAAGAAAAGAACAAAAATATGTGAGCACATGAAGACTCACCGTTAATTAGAAAAGAACAAAATATGTGGGCACATGAAGGCTCAACGCTACTAAGGGAACCAGCTTGGGGGAGACAGACCCCCGTTATCTTCGCGATTCAGGTATGTTTTATTATTATTATTATTATTATTATTATTATTAGTTTTTATATTGTATCTTAAAGTGTGTTAGATTAAATAAATAAAATAGTGTGTTAAGTTTGTTTTAAGAAGTTGATGACCAAAGAAGAACTTTCTCTTTCTAATCTTTTGCATGGAAATGATGAATAGTTGCTCTATCTAATTTCTTTCAAGTACCTAGCCTTCAAAGCACGAGTTCTCCTAATTAATAATGATGCCTTAAAATAAAATTAAATGCATGGTTGGCAAATACTTGATCTAAGGTCTAGGTAGTTGGGATATGACATGTGATAATCTAAGCCGCTATTATCTTGTTCTAAACAACACTAAAGTTCTGGAGATTTTTCAATATGAATATGACTAATAATTACATTGAGTTAAATTAAGCTTTGTGACCCTGTGAGATGTTATCGTACCATTGAATCAAGATCACTTACACATTTCATCATCTTCCGTATAAATGCTCATAATTATCTGTTGCTATCCTCTCAGAAGTTTGTTGGAAGCATGTGGCTATTTAAAAAAAAGAGAGAAAAGAAAAAAAAGATCCGAGGAAATAAAAAGGGACAAGTGTCTGAAACCTCAAAAAGATAGATCCCGAGGAAATAAAAAGGGACAAGTGTCCGGAACCTCGAAAGAAAAAAATATCAGAAAAAATGGGCATGTGCCCGATAGTAGAATTAGCTTGATAGCCATATGCCTCTGATAAACAGAAGAGAGTGATATATTCAAAAGAGCATCTGACTCCATTTTCCATACACATGCACTTCTTGATTTAATGGTTGGTTGACTTTCTTTTTGGATCCATTGTTTAATTTGACAACACATGTATTAAAGCTTTTGAAAATTAATTAAAACTCCGGGATAAAGGTGAAGTTCTATCTTTCAATTACTCAAGATCTAAGGTAAAAGTAATAAGCCCCATGAAGAATAACATGATATATTTTGGAGAACTTTTGTTTAACAGCAGGTATACTTGTTGAAAGTAAAGATATTGCAGCAACTCTTGATCCATTGTTAAGTTTTGGTTTTGCTAAGGGACTAGCAAAGGGTAAGCTTGGGGGAACTTGTTGACGGTCCTTACAGTCAATATTATACCATGAACCAATGCATAGAAGGATATGAACTAAACCATAAAGCATAGTTGTAGGGTTTGATTCTAACAAGTTCCACGAGTTGTGTTGTTCTCACTTGTTTTGCAGGGTTATCAATATTTCACCATATAAAAGTATCTCAAGTGATGAAACAGAACACACCATTGCGAAGAGCTCATCGAGACGATCAAAACGAACATATGGTTTGCTACATTTGGAGTCCCGACGAGAGAGTCCTTGTTGGATACGACTTGGAAGCTTCTAGAACAACCTGGAGTGATCAACAAGCAACATAATTCAGGGGCTAAACTGACAGATTCCACAGTTTAGTGAATTACTATTTTCCAGGGAGTTTTCTAGCTGATGGAAAGAGGTAGAGTCCTACTTCAACACGATGAATCGCGCAAACAGATGGCATGTCGCGTTAGGGCAACAAGGGAGGTTCCAGAAGACACCACGTCGAAGGAGGGACATGTTGGCTGATAGGTGGGGCTAGCCGGCTCCACCCCCAGGCCGGCCGCTCTGGGCCAGGAAGCCCCTTGGCCCATCTTCGTGGAGCATGCCCTAATCGACCTGCTCGACGCATCTCAACCCTTGTTCAAGGTCGGTTTGATCCGAGGGCTGCAGTTCATCCTTATTGGCTATAAAACCAGACCCAGACCCCCCTGGGGAGGCATCTCCATCTTCATCTTTATTATTTATCTACATATCAAACCCTAGGTTTTCAAGTAGAAGTAGAGATCCCTCTAGTTGCTTAGACTCGGTTACTTGCATAGTGTATCCTATATTCCGGACCGGTGGTAGCTCGCGAGGGTGACTCTTATAGCCTTGTTGAATCTTCCATAGTCCACCTCCCGTCCATAGGACGAGCAGGAGTACATTACTTGGGAACAACCATACTCTAGATGTGGTCTCCCAACGTAATCCACAGTAGAATACTAATCGCATAGCTTCATGAGATTAGAGTTGGTAACCTTAGTTATCCCCTTTATCTTTTGTGTTCTCACCTTTTCTAGTGCTCAGGGTTTAAGCAATAGACTTAAGACAACCACGCTGTTCCTTTGGGTTCGATATAAAACTGGGTCTACATCCGGTGAAGTGCGGGTATCTAATCTATGCGCTTGCAGATTTATCTCTAGTGTTCTGATAACATACCTAAGCCTTTCTAGTGTCGTTGCCAAGGTTGCTCTTGGTAGCGACGGTAGTAAGTGTCAACAGCCGTCGCATCGCCCGCCTTCATCCCTGGGCGTCCCCGCCGGCCCCTCCTCACCTCCGACGCCCCCACGCACCCTACCATTGACCCCCCCATGCCCGGTTGACGATGACGTATGCGCCGGAGGAAGCCTGCTGATGTCGCGCCCCCGCGCTGTCGTCGTCCACCGTCGAGCCCCCAGCTGGCCACCGCAACTGCCTAGCCGACGTGCCACCGTTGTTGCCCCGCCCAACTGGCCTCCTCAACTCGCTCATTCATCGGAGGGCAGTGAGAAAAAATGATACTATATTATATATATATATATTGTGAAAATATATATGCAGTGAAAATTTTGAAAAATGTGGATGAAAAAATAAAAAATGGATAGAAATATTGTAGTGCATGTTTGTAGAAAATTAATGTAGTGTTTGTATAAAAATTTCTACAACTATGAATGATCTGCCCAAAAGTCGGTTGTTAATCTTTGACTCATGGAGAAAAGAGCAAAATGAGTACCAAGATATGATAAACATTATCTAGGGGTAATTTTGATCTCACAAAATTATTTACATAAAAATATTCTTGCTCTCTGAACTCTACAATAATTAAATAAATGTAACACCCCTGGGGTGTTAAGTGGTAATTAAAACCCTAAGTAAGTTGATTAGTATGCATAATCAACAAGCACCATGCAATAAAAGCATTTCCTGTTCTAAGCATAGTTGTGATGCCTTATACGTTTGACACGAGTGTTGTATGATCTGTTTGGTTTGTATGTTGCTTGGATGTGTTGTTTGTGTCACATGAAATGGTGTGACAAAAAACTCTAATTTTAATAGTCCCTTTTATCCCCTTTTCTATAAGTCAAAAAGTAAGTCAAATTTCAAAAGGATTGCAAAAGCAAAGTTATAGCTCTTGTTGAGAGTTACAACTTTGATATTCAAAGTTTTCAAAGTTTCTGTACAAAAGTTTGAATAGATTTGAAATCTTTTAAACCCTGAATTTGACCCCTAAACTAGATTTCAAAAATAAAAAGAATTAGACTTTAGTCCTTAATATTAAGATAGATTTTAATGTTCTTAAGGAAAATCCAAAGTAATTTGGAAAACAAGTTTGATTTAGTTTCAATTTGAAAGTTAGTTTCTAAAATCGGTTTTACCCCCTTTTCTATAGTTTGAAAATTAAGAATAATTTTGATATATGACCAAAGGCAAAGTTGTAGATAACTTTATAAGGAACAACCTTTATATTGGTAAAATTTGAAGTTGTTCAGAAAATTCAAAAGTAATTTTGGATCAAAGTTTGAATGCATTTTAAATTCAAATTGTGATTTCAAAATCTAAGCATATTTTGGGTGTGCTCCTTAAATGAAAGTTGTAGAACCTAATTTTTGGAACAACTTTCATATTAGGAGTTTTGTTTGTTGTTTAGTGTTTTTAGGAGAAATTGAGGAAGGAAATTGAATTAGCTCTCTAGTCCACAGTAAATAGAAGATGAGATGAAGATGAACGTAAAACAGAACAGAGCCGGCTGGCTTCCTGCCCGCTGCCGTAGTGTCGTGCCCATCCGGCCGGCCGTGCGTGCGTGGCACTACTCCATGCAGGAGGAGCAACCCCAGCGCGATGCTCTCATCGTCAAGACTCGTGCCGCCGCCGACGTTTCTTTTCCTCCCCTGACTCCTCTGTTTTCGTCTTCGACAAACAGAGTTCGCCGCCGCCATTCCCCGTTGCTCCTGCTCCACCTCCGCCCGAGCTACGCCGGTAAATGCTCCGCTCCATCCTCGCCACTCCTCAGTTTTGTCCAGCGCAAGCTCAGAGCTCCTGCAACTGCCATGGTCGCCGTGACCTCCACCCATGGCCAGGACACCTTAGGGCACCCGTGTCCTCTCTGGCCGCCATCCGGTCTTTGCCATGATGTCGTGACCCTCTCCAGCTTGTTAGTTTCAACGCTACCGCTCTGCTTTCGTCGGAACACCACCATGCCGGTGAAGTAAGCCGCCACCACCGCCATGTCCGCTGAGCCCATAGCTTTAGCTTGAACCCGACCTAGCTATGGTGCGCAGAGGGAGCTTGGATAGTTCCTGGTGCTATTAGGTACAATCCCGAGGTCGCTACCACCTCCTCCTCGCCGGACCACCACTGCGCCCTGGCTGCAGCCGCTGCCGAGCCACCATAGCTGCTGCCCTGCTAGCCTTGGTACCCCAGCCGCTCAACCAATCCCCTGATATGTTGCGCCTAGTCTGGTAGGTCACGCCGGTGCTCCCTGTTTCGCCGGGAAGGCTGCCGCCGGCGAACAGCGTCGCCGACCCGCCGGCGCTCGGTCTGGTCAAGGCCGACCCAAGCCTTGTTTGACTTCGGGCCCAAGGTGCAGAGAGAGGGGGTAAGTAGCGCTGGGTAAGAAAAGTTTCAGCGTCTTTTTCTTTTCAGAAATGTTTGTTTGTAAATTCAAAAAAGAAATGTTTGTTTGTGTTGATTTTTTCATAATTCATAACTAAATAAATATGCATGATAGAATTGTGAGATAAACTTTGTTGTGTTCCTTGTGTTGTGATCTATACATGAAAAATATGAAACTTGAAAAGTTAATAATATTTGTTGGTGATTAAAATATGTCTTTTAATTAATAAATACACTTTTGATAATTTCTATAGGCTTATTTATAAGTCCAAAAATAATGAAACCAATTTTGCCACTGCTTGCATCATGTAAGTATGCTTCACAAAAATGTTGAGACCATTTGGTGAAAATAATTTTCTTTCTTAATTTAGGTCTATTTAATTAATTAAATAATGTATGAAACTTAAATAATTTGTATAAGCTAGTATAATGATCCAAAAATCATGAAATTTGTTTTGCAACTATAGTTTGCTATAATCAACCATCACTAAAAGTTTGAGATCATTTTAACAAACTTTAACTAAACCTTATTTTCAATAATTAATTAATAAAGAATGATTAATATAACTTTGTTAGTTATTTAAGGTGTTTGGTGGGTGATTTGGGTTAACCTTGGCTACCCTAGTGACCGTTTGATTGATGGTTTGCTTTTCATGTTGTTGGTTTGCCCTATTTGATTTGTTGGTTGATTAATTTATGCATTGATCTTGCATACATGTAATAATAAACACTCGATCTTACATTTAGGTTAATGTGTTTGGTTTTTGATCGAAGACCATGGGGTACATTCCACCCTGTTATCCCATGGCTTGATTGATGTTTTTCATAAACCATAATCACTTTGATTAACCCACCTAGTGTTGTTTGATGGTAATTGTTTGTTAAGCTAAAAAAATCCTAGTCGGTGGGTTGCAAGTTGGTTTTGTTGGCTTGCAACTTTACCGTGAAGGAAAGTTGTAGTCGACTTTCCTTATATTGTGTTATCTTTTGTTATACCTTTGATTCTTCTGCACCTTAGCATTCATTCCATGTTATCATACTAAGCATACATCATTTATATCCATGTAGCTCTTACGAGAGAGAAGATCGTGTTGATCAAGCTTTGGATCAGGAAGGTCTTGTTGATCAAGCCTCAGAAGAGGAGCCTTGTAGGACAAGCTTCCAAAGAAAGATTTTAACTCAAGATGAAGGAACTAACTTGTGTGGATCCTTCTTGGATCCAAGTCTTCCCTGCAACACAGGCAAGCCCCGGTGCATTTAACCCCTTTCTATTTATTACAAAGTTTCTACAATGATTTATCAAATGCATTAAGTTTTAGGAGTTGATTAATAACCACCAAATGCATTCCCAAATGTGATTATTCCTATTTCATCCTTGTTACCGGTTATTTGAAAATGCTCTTAAAATGCTTAGCTAAAGTGCACGACTTTGAGATTATCATCCGCTTAGGCCTTGAGCAAGCTAAGGGATGTCGAGTCATCACTGTTAGGATCCTCTCTCAGGTACAAAGAATGGTGGTAATGAAATGAAATTGAGACCGGGCGGGACATGGTTAGTGTTATGGTGGTTTGGCCGACAAGTTCACCTGATCATGCCGTCGAGCCGATAGGTTACCTGTTCGTGCCGGTGGCTAAGTACGATAGGAAGGCCTGGTAGTGCTTTGTCCCGTCCGTGTCGCTTAGGAACCGTTCGTTGTTGGCCCTTGGATCTTGAACTTGATAGTACCGGCCACATACTGCGGGAAGCCGAGCTTCGGCTAATCTAATGCAGGTGATAATTTACCACACACTGGGAGTGGAGAGATGGCGAGAGTAGCGTGTACCCTCCGGGCAAGGAAGCTGGCAGTGAGGAGTACTGTGCTCTCGGGTGGCGTGGAGCTATTCCTGCATTGGAGGATCCGTGAGTAAGGTAGACATATGGAGGTTAGAGTCCTACACATATCGTGCGCCTGGAGGTTAGAGTCCTGCAAGTGATGATATGTGAAGGTTTAGGGTCCTGCATATGTCGTGTGGTTGAGAAGCCCCGATCGGGTATAAAAGCGATTCGAATCGTCGTTGCTCTACGAGAAAAGGAGACTTGATCCTCGTACCCTCAACGTAGAGTTTTCAAAACCAAAGCATTTGGGAAATGATGTTTCATTCTAAAAGGGTACTAATGGTACATTTTGAATTATTAAGGAAAAGAAGAATGTTTTGTTAAAAATGCTTTTTCTGCAAATCCCTTCTCTATTGCTAGCCCCCTACATCCCTTAATGCTAGGATGACCCTAAAGTCTTTTCTGTTGACGGATTAGTCTTGCTAAGGACAGACAGTACCCAGGGTTTGTTAATTCCCTGTTGCAGGTTTTTAACAAGTGATGTCGATCATGATCATGTCATTGGGCTCGACATGATCTGGTTGTTCTTCTTCTCCAACTTAGGTGCTCTGCCTAGTGTGGCTCCATAGTACTTCTCTACTTCCGCAATCAAGTTATGTTTATGTAAAAAGTAACATATTCATGTTTTGTAAAGATTATCTATCTTGCTTCTGCACTTCGATGGTATTTTGTAACAAGTGTTGTAATATTGCAATTATTCCACCCTTCATGATGATGATCCTATGGTTTGTGGATAATTCGGGGTTCTCTCGGGGACACCCGACAGCTCTTTCCAGTGATGTGGTACATTTGTACTGTCATTGGGCTTCTTATAATGATGACATGTGCATGTGGGGTCACATTATCAGGAGGTTCTGCCACAATAAAGATCCAATTATTTTTTTATTTTATTGGGCAGGGTTTGGAAAACGTTCATCCAGCAACACCGCAAGGATTGCATAGCGCCACTTGATGTAATCTAAATGCAAGTAAGTTGTACTAGCTATACATATAGTTCCCCACATCTTTACTATATGCAAACACAAGGTTGATATGTGCCTTTGTGGTTCGTCCTGGTGATGAGTGATTGATCAATAGGCTCACAGGTTGGCGTGAGTGTGCACATATCGTGTGCAGGTGTGGAGCTCGGAGGTAATGGTCGATGGTGAGGTGAAGGTCAAGTAGAGACGTGTCGTGCCGATGGACCAGAAGTGGCGAAGGGCGGTTGTGAGGCTTGGACTGAGGGACCAGGAGACCGAAGGACCAGTTATGGCAGCTGGCACTTGGTAGCAACAATCAAGAGTACTTGAGGATAAAGACGACATAGGTCGAGTCAAGACGGAAGGCAATGGCGTTGTGGAACCTGGTAGAGGCCGGACATGGGCTTGCATGGGAGAAGCAAGTGTCGTCAATCAAGTCAGGGAGGAAGGCAAAGTAATCTTACTTGATAGGTGTTGGACATGCGTCAACGTCGGTGTCAGGAGTCGGAGAGTAAGACCTACGCTTCGTCTACGATGCAAGTTTGGTGGTTGAGCCTCAGAAAAACATCCACGACGGTTTCAGGTTTGGGCCTCAAAACCTGGGGTGGTCGGTTTCTGAGTTTGGACCTCAAAACACTAGTTGGCATGTTTGTCGGTTTGGGCCTCAAAACCTAGCAGAGGTGGACGAACGGGACAACATGTGGCGGCACCGTGAGGCTTGCATCGAGGCAGAGCTAGCGGTGAGAAGGCTCATGTTCATCAGGGCAGCACGTGACGACATCATGAGGCTTGCGTTGCGGCGAAGCTAACAATGAGGAAGATGTGTGACCGTCGATTGAAATCCTCACAGAGTTAGACTGGAATGCCTCTGGGATAGCTAGTTCGCTCTTTGTATCCTAGGGGTAGAAGGGGTATCATGTTTAGCTATAAATAAGGGATAACACCCCTCATCCCTCTTCATCACTTCAACAGTGATTTCATTTCATACAGACTCAGTCTTATGTTTAGCTATAAATAAGAGATAACACCCCTCATCCCTCTTCATCACTTCAGCAGTGATTTCATTTCATATAGACTCAGTCTCTGTTAGGGTTTCCCATTCCAAGTTTTCTCCAACGGTTTCCAAAAAATCACTCCTAAGAGATAAGCGGTAATTTACATCAGAAATCATGATCTATATCTAAATCATCCTAATCATTTGTATTATATTTTCTTTCTCTCTTGTATATTTGTATGAGAAACCTTATCCACTTCTTATTCTGATTGGTCTGTTTGGCCTAGCTAAAGTTTATCTAGCTAAATTTAGTCCCTTTTAGTTACTTTGGAGCCAAACACTATGATTAAAATAGACCAAATGGCCCTTTAGTCCTCTCTAGTCAGTTTGGAGCGACTAAATGAGACTAAACCATTTAATTGACTAAACTTTAGCAGAACCAAACCAAACAGGCTTCTGTGACGGAGTGGAACTTTCCATGTGCTAAAAGATTGGGAGCTAGGTGAGATTTGGAGTTGTTGGAGATGTATTTTTCAATTCGTCAAAAATCATAGATGGAGAGATTATTTTGGGAACTCTTTGATATGCTCCAAGCCAAATGGCATTTGGACCCTCTCTCTCTCTCTCAGTTTGGCCAACATATATTATTACAAGAATTAATATTGATCCTTGTTTGTGATGAGATAGTAGTTTGTTGGGCTTTAGACGCAAACCCAATGATGCACAACATTTACTTTCTGTTGAGGAAGAGTACCCGGCTACAATCAAACTGGAGCGCGCCCACGTCGTCCACTAGTATAGGCCTGTAGTTGCTCATTTAGCAACCGATGTTGTAATATGTATATCATTCATTCAGAGATCAATAGAATGTGTTGGCTCTC
This sequence comes from Coix lacryma-jobi var. lacryma-jobi, assembly GCA_009763385.1. Lineage (NCBI taxonomy): Eukaryota > Viridiplantae > Streptophyta > Magnoliopsida > Poales > Poaceae > Coix > Coix lacryma-jobi. Next base: position 44,983,819 of record CM019826.1, read on the forward strand.
CATTCTTTCTCTACATGGTATCGGCTAGTACGGGTTGATCCTCCTTACCACAATTCGCTTGCGTCTTCCACCTCCACTGCTTTCCTCTGATGATTCCTGCCAGCCATGCCTGACATGGACGAGAACCCTCTCTTCGATCTCGACCTCAGCAACTCCTCCACCTCAGATGCTTCCTCCAACTCCTCGGTCGACGATGATGGAGCTCCCATCGCCCCACCTTCCACCGCTGTTCTTCAGACCGTGAACATCACGTCTCATGTTCTGGTCGTTCTCGAGCTCGCCAATCCAAACTACAATGAATGACATTGCTTCTTCAATGTGTTCCTCGGCAAGTTCAGCCACACCTCCCATGTCTCTTCCCTGCCAACCTCCATCCAACGTCATGATCCGGAATGGCGCATCGTCGATCAGTGCATCCTGAGTTGGCTATACAACTCCATCTCCAAGGATGTTTGTGACATTGTGTGGGCTCCCAAAGCAACCGCCCATCGCATCTGGCTCGCCATCCGTGAACAGCTCCGCGGCAACAAACTTCATCGCGTTGTGTATCTAGAGGCTGAGGTCCGCAATCTTGTCCAAGGCAACATGGACATTACCCAGTACACCGGCCGTCTCAAGTAGCTCTCTGATGCTCTTCGCGACGTTGGCCAGCCGGTGGGTGAGACAAGCCAAGTTCTCAATATGTTCCGCGACCTCAGCTCCAAGTATCGCCACGCGATTCCGGCGATCACGGCGAAGCAACCGCCACACACATTTCTCTCGGCGCGCTCCTACCTGCTTCTGGAGGAACACTATGACAAGGAGCACACCAAGAATGTCGCGCAACACGCTTTTCTTGCCACTGGAGGCTCTCGACCGCCTGCTCCAGCATCTGCTCCATCCACCAGTGATTCTAACTCCAACAGCGCGCCGCCGCGTCCTCCATCGCCGGCACCTGGTGCTGGCAACACTTCCCAATGAGGTGATAACCGTCGTGGTCGTGGGTGTGGCCGTTGTGGCGGTTCCTTCCCTACACCTCGTGGTTCGCCCACCTGGACTCCTGGCGCTCACCCGTGGACGGGCATGGTTCAAGCCTGGCAGATGCCTTTTCGGGCGCCTACCGCCAGTGTAACACCCTAGGTGTTAAGCAACCCTAAATGCATAACTTGACATAGAATAAGCATGGCATGTCATCTTTTCATGTGCATTTGTGTGTGTTGTTTAAGTCTTTGTTTAGCTCCTAGTATAGCTATGTTTTGTTTCCTGTTTCTGACCAAGTGCCTTAAACCAAAGTTGTAGATCTTGATGAAAGGAACAACTTTGCTTAAAAGCACTTTTTCAGAAAAGGTCTTTTAAATGTTATTTCTTGCATTAGAAAAATGGGCTAGGAGTAAAATTATTTTCCTATGCAGAATTTGGACTTGAGCCTTAAAGATGAATTGTTCCTTGCAAAATTCTACGCAACTTTGCTTTTAGGACATTTTTCTAATTTGGCTTAGTTTGGGAGTTATGGGGCAGCAAAGAAATGAACAAAACTTCTTTAGTTTAAACCCTAGTGGGACCCAACCGTCAGCCTCTCCTTCTTCTCCACCGCGCGCCCGCCGTTCACCCGCGCGCCGTACACCGGCGACAACCGCCGCAGCCGCGCGAGACCGCCTAAACCGCCGCTCGCCGCCGCCCATGGTTTCCGCTAGCCCCGACACCTCTCCCTGTCCCCTCTCTACGCTGCCGCTGTGTGGCCACCGATGCCTGGTCGCCGTCGCGCCTGGTCGGGACGGCCCCGACGGGAAGTGGCCAGGTGCAATGCACCCAAGCGCTGCATCTCTTTTGCCTCCTCCTTCGCCCGCGCGTGCAACCGGAAGCTCGCACACTTGCTCTCTCACGCGCTCGCCTCCTTCCTCTGCTTATCTCCTCCAGTTCGTAGCGCCGCCGTCGCCCGTCGAACTCCGGCGAGCGATTACTCACCGCTCAACGCACCGCCGCTCGATTCCTTCCGCCAACCCCCTCCACCCTAACCTCCTCTCTCACCAGCTCGGGTTGGTTTCCTCTCTTCTCCTCTCTAGCCGGCAGAACGCCGAGTGCCAGTCTCGGGTTCTCGCCATGGCCGCCGCCATGACATTCACGTGGTCCGGTCGTCTCGGGCCAAACCACCTCCAATAGAGCCCCGTTCTCACCTCCTCTACCTCCGGAGTTGCTTAGGGTTAGAAGGAGACCTTTCTCTCGCCGTGTTTCGACCGGAACCGAGCCGTGCCACGGCTATGTCCGTCGCGGACCGCCGCCGTGCGTGGCGCCGGGCAATGCCGAGGTCGGCAAGGCTCGATAGTTGCCCTGGTAGGTTGCTTAGGGCCTGCTTGAGTCAGTGCTTGTGTCGCCGAGCCTCGCAATAGCCAGGTGAAGCCTCGCCGACGAGTTGCCGCGCCGCCGCTCTGCCATTGTCGCCGTCGAGCTTGCTCCGGTGAACCTCTGGCCGGGAGACCTAGCCGATCATGTCCGCCTCGCGTAGACGAAGCTAGCCGGGTAGATGGTTGCGCCGGAAACCTCACCGCCGGCGAGCTAGCGCCGGTCAACTCCGGCGGGTGTGCTCTGCTTCCGACGCGTGGGCCCGTTGACCGGGTGACATGGGGTCGCCTGACTCGCGGGGCCCGCTGGTAGTGAGTGGAAGGGAGAAGGGAAAAATCTGGGTACGCTAGCGCTCGGGGTAGCCGGGTGTGTTTAGCGTTTTGTCCTGTGTCTGCTGGTGCTTGAAGTGGGGTGTCCATAGCGTTTTAGGTCGGTTTTCTTTTAAATCAGTTTTGCAGGAATGGTTTAAAGGCTTTAAAAATTCATGCAAGGCTCATTTTAAGTCCAAATGCTGCGGAACAAATTTTGTTGTGTTAAGAATGAATAAAGCTACCTGTGAAAAATGTTAAATGCATATTTTGTGATACTTTTATGTGTGGTTTAAATTAATTTAGGAAATTGCTGTTAACTTGGAAAATGCATAACTAATTCTTTGTAGCTCAGAAAAATGTGATTCCAATTTTGTTAGGTTTGTGTAGATGAGTAGTTTCTGGGAAAAATGGAATATGGAGATGCTCTGTAGAATTTATTGGTAGTAGCAATTAAAATGATTAAATGCTGTTTTATTGTATAATTTGTAGTAATTAAAATATCAGGAATATGAATCTGATAATTTTTGTAGACTGCTCTTGTGCTAAGAAGTTCAGAGGAAAAATGTGAAATCAGATGCTTGACACTTTGTGCTAGGATGTATAGTTCAAAGCACATTTTCATCATATTATTTGTCTTTTTCATAGAGGGCAGTGTTTAAGTTCAAACAGCTTGAAAATTTAATAGTGGGTTGGTTTACATGTTGTTAGCCTAGAGTAATTTTTGTATATTTTTCTAAGACTGTTTGTAATAAGTTGCTGTTATAAGCATGCTTAAGTAGGATTATGTGGCAAGCAATTAAGTGGGTAAAAGTATGGTGAGTAAAGTGTCATCTTAACTGATTTAGGAAGGTTAAAAATGAATTATCTAGAAGCAAGGTAGTTAGGAGTCAACTGGATGATATTGACTATCTTGTTGAAGAGAATGCAGTAGACGACATGTGCTTATCTCCTGAATTACTGTTAAACCTGTCGCATCCCATATGCATTCTATGTGCATTCATCCTACTTATGCCTATTTTGCATCATACATGATCGGCAGAAGAGACTCAGAACCCACCGCAGCAGGAAGAGCTGAGCCAGGAGGAGACAGTGCCCGAGGAGACCGGAGGAGCCGATGCCGAGGAACTGCCTGAGTGCCGCGACCACTGTCCGTCTGATTTCGAGAAAGGCAAGCCCCGGAGCATTTAACTCCTATGGTTTGCAACGGTTTACAAATTAACCTGATATTGATTGTGCATTAGGTCTATAGGAATTGATTGCTACCGTTGATGAATGACTACTATACCTTGTCCACTGTAAATAACATCTTGTTATCCCTATTTAGGTTTAGGCACGTTATATGATTAGCCTTGCTTAGACCGGTAAAAGTCGAGTGATTTCCTGTCTCCCGCATATAGGTGGATACTGCTGATGACTGGCCTGTGCTATCATGAAGATAACCATGTGATAATTAAAATGAGACCGGGCGGGATGTAGGAGCAGCAGGACATGGGTCCTGTGTGCTAGTAGTCTCACGTCTGTGTCGCATAGGACCCATTTCGGGAAGTGTCCCTTCAGTCAAATTGAACGCGTCAATCACTTAACGGAGTAGGTGTGGGTACCTCTCATGAAGCCGTGTAAGGTTATTCGAGCCGGTGATGGAGATGTTGACGCCTAACACCCAGGGCCTCAGCTGTACTGTGGGCAACTATTCTGAGCAACCTGGCATGGTCCGAGGGCAGGCGGGGCCTGATCGACCTGGCATGACCGTGGGCAGCTATAGCTTGAGCGAGCTGGCACTGAGATAACCCCCAGTGTAGAAGGGCCCATGGCCGTCCCGCGAATCATGTTCTCGAATTTCCTGAGTGGCAGCCGACGGCTACCAACCGCAGGTGTGATCGGGCGAGTGTGCGACATTTTATCCCAGCTGGATAGGAATCGATTATAATCGCCATCTCTCCTGGACAGTGAGTAATTGACTTTAGATCACTACCCGTAGAACTTATGGAACTAAAGATGGTTATAATGTTGAATCTGATAGGCTATTGATGAAATAGTCACTCTTGCTTGAATAAGTAGTCAAGTGCTTGCTCTAGATTAGGTGCAAATCTAGTTAATCAGGTTGATTACATAAAATTGACTGCCAATACCCTAATGATGACTAATAATAATGAAAATGCTTTTATGCAAAAGAGTAAGTCTAGCCAACGCTACATACAGCTTTGCATACTCCTTGTTGTCACCTTATTTCTGGTTTATGACGGGTAAGTCTAGCTGAGTACCTTCTTGTACTCAGGGTTTTATTCCCTTGTTGTTGCAGATGGCCAGTGCTTCTATGGCTACTGCGAGAACTGCCTGTACCCAGTTACGGGAGATGATTAGACCATGGGCACGGCCACCTCTTATCCTCACCTGATGCTTTTGCTGGACTGATCTGGCATATGGGACCGTATTGTGAACCAGTGAACTTATGTTTTAAAACTATGTTGCTTCCGCTACCATTTCCAAACTATGGTTTGTAATATTGATTCGTACTCCGATGTATTTGAACTATCTGCAATTGTGATGTAACTTATGGGCATGTTCGCTGAACTATTACGATCTTGGCTGATGTTGAAATGATTTGAAATCCTTCGAGATTTCCGGACTACCGGGTTTGTACGAGCTTAAGTACATGATAATCTTTGCGAAAGCAGAGGTTTCGGTGCTTAATCTGGTATAAATTGGTCGGTTCTGTCACAGCTGGCATCGGAGCATGGTTTAGCGATATTGTCCATAACTGTATTTGAAAACCAGTATTTTCCAGAAAGAATTGTAATTGCCAACTTATAGTTGTATTAGGATTTGAAAAACCCTGAAAATAAAAACTAAGGTGTGCCAGTGATCAGGTCCGTATGCCCAATAGGATTTTATGTGGCTATTTAAGTACTAACTTGGGGTCGTGCATCATGTTTAATTTTTGTTGTTTACTGTCGTCCATATGGCAAGGGTGAAATTGTATGGGTGCTATTCTTCGGAATAGTAATGTATGGATCAATTTGCCTCTACACCAAGGTAATAAGTGAGTTGTGAGAGCATGATTGGACAACCGCCAATCTAGGGGAGTGCTAGTTTGGTATCAGAATATATACCTGTTACACATGAGTATATGTGAAAGTATTTAATTGTGGGAGCATTAAAATTGATGGGTGCATATACTACTTACGTGTATACTGGGTGTGCACCTAAGTTAGTATTAGATTTGATTCCAGCAATGCATAATATTCATACTATGGGCAGGGCTGAAATGATTTTCTGCAGGTACGCTAACTTGCGATCGTATAGTACGCCTAGTTAACGCTATGAGTGAACGTTGTATGCCACCGTCTAGCCGCTAGATTGATAGCCAGTGAGGACGTATGTTACGTGCATGCATCATGATCATACATCTTGCATTAATCTTACTTCCTTCCTTATGTTATGCGTCCCATTTCTTTAATAAAAGTTGTTCTCAACTAATTAAAATCTATGTGGATAAACTTCTTACAGATGGCCCGTACCAAGCGCACAACTCGTAAGTCAACGGGAGGCAAGAGGCCCAATTACATGTTGGGGCCATGGACTGCTGAGGGGTCAGACGACTTTCTCGATGAGTTCGGCATGCCTACCATTTTGTGGAGGGTGCTGCACTTGGTTGGATACCAGGAGGGCCAGGAACCGCAGTATGACTGGCATCGTGTTTAGTTTTCAGAGGACCGCTACATGTATACAGTTGAGGTGGATGTGCCTAGCCGTGATGCTTAGGATCATGTATGGTGTCGCCGGGTGTTCGCACTACAGGGTAGGACCCCGTGGGATGAAGCTAACAGGGTTGCCTATACTGTTCTTCGGGACATTATGGAGGACCACCTGGAGGTGGTTGCGCAAGCCACTGCTAGCATCTTTCCGTCGGCGGGCCCTTACCAGTCAGTGTGGCGTCAGCCGGGTGCCATTGTGCTAGGAACCAGTTCCTTGGAGCGAGAGCATTGTGCGGGACCAGCTGGGAGTGCTATGGCTGCACTCATGGCTACCTATGGGTGTCTGTCGCGTAGCTACAACCACCTGGACCATATTCCCAGTGAGGAGATAGCTGCACACCACCAGAGTCGAGAGGAGCATACTACAAAGATAAACCATCTCATCACAGAGCTAGCTCATATGACTGTGGAGAGGGATCAGGCTCTTCAGAGGGAGCAGGACGTAGCACAGCAGCTCAGTGACCAGCAGGGGATGACGACCTTCTTGTCCACGATCATGGCTAAGACTGAGGAGTCACTCCGAGGTGTGTGTCTTGAGGGCATACGTGCGACTGAGTAGAACCGGCTTCTCAGGCTTCAGGTGGGAGACCTGGAGTTACACTCCATCACCTCCAGGACTACAATGATCGCCTGCATGAGGAGATCCATCGCCGAGAGAACGAGAGGAACCCCATCTTTCCTCAGGAGGGCCCAGATCCACGTGCTTCTTCTAGTGGTTCTTCAGATGTCTCGAGCGACGATGATGTTGATGGTGCCGATCGAGAGTAGGCTAGATAGTTGTTTAGCGCCCGGTGATCTTTTGTCACGTCCATTGCGCTTGAGCTTTTGTTGTTATCATGAGATGATGTAAGGTTGTGTTGTTGAAAGGTCCTTGTTTGGTTTTGGTAATTGAGTGACAACCTAGGTGAACTAATATGTGCTTATGTGAGATACACAGGAAATTAGTTCACATGTGAATGAACAATGAAGGAGCTTATTTCATATGAGACATGACATAGAGTGATGTGGCTAAGATGGTGAAGATGAAGGCAAGACTTTGCTTGATGGACCGGTTGCGAAGGTTATGGGCAAGTTGGAGGCTTTGAAGCCGTTGGTACCGAGTGTCGGGAGGCTTGAGCAAAGACTTGGCGCCGAAGGACCGAAGCAATGGTGAAGAGCAAGTGAGGTCAAGATCGATGGACCATGGTGGCCATGTGATGATATGAAGTGGATCATATCATTTGATGATAGGTTGGTGCATGTGTTGCATCAACAATGGAGGAGATGGAATGGAATGCACAAGGCAAAGGTATACCTGTAGGGCATTTCATTTCACCGGTCATAGGTGTGTAGAGAAGTTTATGACCGGGGTTAGGATAGATGGTCGTACTATTAAGAGGAGCAAACTTGTTTGCATATCGGTCATCTAGTGCCACTTGAGTGATCTAACTTTGAAAATGATTTTGAAAATTCTAACACACATGCACAAGGTGGTGTACACTTGGTGGTGTTGGCACATTTGCAAAGGACAAGAAACCGGAGTTGAAAACAAGGTTTTCAGGCACGATCGGACACTGCAACAGCGACCGGACGCTAATGCAACATGCGTTCGGTCACTAGTGAAATAGTGACCGAACGCTAGTGCAACATGTGACCGGACGCGCCTATAGCACTATTCCCGGGAGGCAACGCATGTGATAGTGATCGGACGCTAAGTGTGAGTCCGGTCAATAGTGATCGGACGTGTTCGATCGATGAAAAATGTCTCTGGAACCTCTCTGTTCGTGACCAGACGCAGTGCAACATTGACCGGACGCTAGTGAAACATGTGTCCGATCACTGATGCAACATCGACCGGACGCTAATGCAACATTGACTGGACGCGTCCGATCAATGCGTAGTCAGCCCATTCAAAAGCATAACGGCTAGTTTTGCTTTGGGGTCTATAAATAGAAGTGGTGGCCGGCCTTGGCTGATTGTTAGCACCCTTGGGACTTGGTGTCCATGCTTGGGGAGTGCTAGGAAGCCCTCTAACTCACTTGTGCTTGCTAGTGTGCGAATCAATTGCGAGTGAGTGATCGCTAGTGCGTTGCATTGAGAGATTGCATCGAGTGGCACTAGGTGTTCGTGTTGCAAGCTGGTGGTGCTTGTTACTCTTGGAGGTTGCCACCTCCTAGACGGCTTGGTGATCGAGTCTCCGTCGTGAAGCCCGCATAAAGATTGTGCGTGGCTCCAGAGAAGGACTGTGAGGGGCATTGTGCTCGCCCCGCGGGGATCGCGAAGAGCAACTCTAGTAGACCGTGTCATTGAGTTACCCTCACTTGTGGGTGAGGTCTTGCGGCGCTCGAGTGTCGAGCTAGGTGTGGTGCCTATTAGCCGCCGAACTACCAAAGTATGTGGTCGACACAACGGGGACTAGCTTGGTGGCAACCAAGTGAACCTCGGGAGAAAAATCACCGTGTCAACTTCGTGTTCATCTTCTCGGTGGTTTGCAAACTCCATTCACTAGCTTGTATTTACTTGTTCATATACATGTGCTAGTGTAGTTGCTCTTGTAATTAGTTAGCTTGTGTAGCTTGCTAGTTACCTTCCTTGCTTGTGTAGCATAGATGTTGATCCCATGAGTGACTAGTTGACTTGTAGTCTTGCTAGTCACATTGCTTAGTTTGTGTAGCTAAGTTGAGCTCTCTAATTTGGCTTGTGTAGCCTTGTTATTGAGCATTGTTAGTGAGCTTAGGCTTTGTGCTTTTGCTTAGTGGAATGTGTAGGAGCTCCCCGATTGATTGAGTACTAGTTGCTTAGGTTTGTGTAACCTTGCAAACTAGAATTGTTTAGGTGAGCTCTAGCTAGCCCGGCACCTTAATTGCTTTGTTTAGTATCTTTTATAAGGTGCTTGAGAGTATAGATAGAGGGGTGTAGTCTTGGCTAGACCGATAGTTGTTAATTCCGCATTTGTTTCGGTTAGCCGGTACGATTAATTTTAGAAAGGACTATTCCCCCCCTCTAGTCCGCCATCTCGACCCTTCAATTGGTATCGGAGCCGAGGTCTCTCATTTGTGGTCTTCACCGACCCAAGAGGATGGCGACTTATGGTCTAGATGTTGAGTGTCCACACACTTTTGATGGCACACACTTTACACAGTGGAAAAATTAGATGATATGCAATTTTAAATTTATTAGTCCTCAAATATGGAGGATCGTAGATGTGGGCCTTTCTCTTGTGTTGGATAGAAATAATGCAACTCAAGCGCAAAAGAAATGCCTACATCTCGATTGCCAAGCTACTAACATTTTCTATCAATCTATAGAGGATAACATATTTGGTGAGATCATGGACTTGAAGTCCGCCCATGATATTTGGTTTTATCTCAATGAGAAATATGGGGTGATCTCCGATGATGATGTTGATGAGCCCAAGAAGGAGGCGCATGAGGATGTTGAGCATGACCACAACTTGATGGTTGTGGAGGATTGCTCCACCTCATGGTCAAGTGATGACGATGATGATCAATCCACAAGTTCACTTGACATGATTGTTTATGATGGGCCAAGCTCAAGTGATGCAATTAATGATTCTACTCCATGCTCACTTGATGATGATGATGGATATGAGAGTGATGTCTCTACAAGCTCTCCATCTTCACCACATTGCTTCATGTCACATGGTGACACAAAGGTATCAATTGCAAATATGGTAGTTGATTGTGATGATCCAAATTTTGAGCTTGTATGTAGACTAACCAAAGCTTTAGAAAATGAGATGGCTAAAACAATGAAATTGAAAAATGAAAACTCATTTCTAAAGAATGCATGTGAACAACAAAAGCATCTACTCTATGTTACTACTTGTTCACATGAGGAGCTTAAATTGACTCATGAGGAACTTAGTGTTGCTCATGACAACTTGGTACAATACCATGCTTTTCTCACTAAGAAGCTTTCTAATAAAGAAACTAAAACTAGTGAGAGCTCATCACATGGATCAAATGATCAATCACAAAATGTTGCTAACCCATGTGATGTAGGCAAGAAGAATGTATCCACCTCTTGTGATGATTTATTATCTATGCCATGTTCTTCACATATAGATACTTGTTCTACTTCTTTGTCTCGTGAGACTAACCTTTTGAAGGAGAACAATGAGCTCAATAGTGAAGTGAAGAATTTGAGCAACAAGTTAGAGAGGTGCTACAACTCCAAAGTCACCTTTGAGCACATGTTGAAGAATCAAAAGAGCTACGGTGACAAGAGTGGCATTGGTTTCAACAAGGGAATGTCCAAGGGGGAGAGAAAGAGATTGAAGAAGATGAAGAAGCAAGAACAAAAGAAGCTAGCTCATTTCATGTGCTTCAAATGCCATAAGATGGGACATCTTGCAAATGCTTGCCCCAATGGAGAAAAGCTCAAGTTGAAGAAGGAAGAAGAGAGTCTCAAGCATGTTAAATGCTTCAAGTGCCGCACTAGAGGACATCTCACCTCTATGTGCCCAACCAAGCAATTGGTGAAGAAACAAGAAGAGCCTCAACCAAAGCCACAAGTTGAGCAAAAAGAGAAGCCCCAAGATCAAGTCAAGATCAACCATGATGGTGGTGACTTGATAAAGAAGAAGAAAACAAGAAGGGGTGGAAGAACAAGGCATCCAACTCATATCCATGATGCCAAGATGATGATGAGCAAGAATGAAGAAAAGAAGAAAGATTTGGCTCACATCAAGTGCTACAAGTGTGGCGACATGGGACACTTTGCCTCGGAGTGTCCTACCATGCTTGAGAAGAAGATTCAAGCAAAAGAGAAGAGGCAAGGCATTGAGGAGCAACACATGAGCAAGGAAGAAAAGGCTCAATCAAAGAGAGTTTGCTACTCATGTCAGGAAAGGGGACACATGGCAAATTTATGTCCCCTAGGTAAAAATTCTAAGCCTATTTCAATTGATGATGATAATGTGCTTAGAAAGGATGACAATGGTACCACATTGGTTGCTATTGCAAAACATCCCGCTATTCATACTAAGGCATTGCCTAAGTATGTTGCTCCTAACTTGAGAGAACCCAAACTAGTTTGGGTACCATCAAAAGGTGGATGAATGTGTGTAGGTACCTTGGCATTGGAGACTTGATTCAATTGATTCCATATTGTTCATCATATGATTGAGTCAAGTAAAGAAGCTTAATGCTATCCAAACCCAATGCCAAGACAAAAGAGTGAAGTCCAAGTACTACAACATACAAGTGTCATATTCTAGTTGTGGTGGTTTTCTTGGAATTATTTGAAGGCTTGCAAATGATCAATGAAGAAGCTTGCTATTGGATGATCATGAGCTACCAAGGTATATCTCTAGTTGATCATATTCATTTGGGTGCATACGAGTTGATTGAATTGGATATATATGCATATGTTGCTTGCTATAAGATGATTGAATGAATAAATTGCTTAGTGATCAAGTTTGAATTAGTTTTATTGGATATGTTCACAAGATGACCTTTAGTAAATGGATTTGTATGGATATATGTCTTGTGTTGATATTCAAGCAAGTTTATCTCAAGTTTGATTCAAAATGGACAAGTATAGCTCAAATATAGGAATTTGTCCAAAATCTGAAATCTGAGCTAGCTGTGATGATAGCCATGTTTGAATGATCAAATCTATTTGTATTGGCTTGAAATTTGGTACACATGCTCTACACTTATGGTATTAGTTGCTGTGAAAATCTCATGATGATTGGATAAATGAAGCTTTGGTTATGGAGTGGATCTTATCAACACATGTGCAGAAGTTTTCAGCATATTGTAGTTGGGGATGATGTGAAATCTGGTAGCAATCTAGAAGTCCAATAAAGCTCAAATTTCTATGGCTGCTAGAAGACTTAGTGAGGCACATCTCCACCAAATTTCATAGTAATTGGATCAATATATTGTGAGATATGGTCAGTTCTTTGAAGAGGACAGAATCTGCCAGAAAAGTGACAAGTATTGGATTGATCATAAGTCACTTTGATTGAAAGGCCCTCAAGTTGGAATCATCTCTACAAGTGGTTGAGGGACCTATGTTTGGTTTTGAGATGAGCTAGAAGTATGACAAAGATGAGATCAAGACCAACATCAAGATGAAGAGAAAGATCAAGTCCTAGTATCAAATTGAAGATCATTTGGAAGAAAGAAAAGGACTCAAAGATGGATTCAAAGTCACATTTCAAGAAGAGTTCAAATGAATCAATCAAACAAAGTCAATTCAAGTGAGTATCAAGGATGATCCTTTGGAGAGAGGTCACTTCTCCCTTTTGTAGGGGCTTGCCGCCTTTGGTAGGTTAACCAAGCGAGGCTTGGAAGGCTAACATGGAAGTGGTGATCTAAAGTATCATTGGAGATGCTTAGTTGGAGAAATCAAGAGATTGATCAAGAAAGAAAGCAAGCAACACCCAAAAGAGAGCAAATCATGGCAACTCAAGTGGTATTCACATGCAAGCTATGATCAAATGAAAAGACAAGCCAACCACAACATTGAGCTAGTGCACTTCATCATATGGGTGAAGATTTGTTTTATCAATTGGTATCTATTGATTTTCACCATGGACTTCACATTGCTATTTGGAGCTTAATCGGAATCAAATGACTATCCTCTACTCCAAGATAGCAAAGGTATCATTGTATTGTGCATGATCATGTTCATCCCTTACTAGTATACGGTTAGTGCATATAGTACATGCAAAATAGGATCATGCATAACAATTGAAAAGTTTAAATTCATAGCCTACAACTATTGCTTGTTTAATTATATGATCTAGTGGTTAGTATATGAGTTTGTTCATGAGCTAGTGAACCCATGTACTTGATCTAGAAGATGAACATTCAAGTGTCTAATTCAACGTGAGTAAGATAACCATTGAAAGATGTGTGAAGAAGCTTACTCTAGAGCAAACCAAGTTAGATATCTTGTGCAATATTGCCTAGTTCAAGTCATAAATGAGAAGCTCATGAAGATGAAAAGAGTTCAAGAAGAAGACAATAATGCAAATGGATATCAAGTTTAAACTTTCATTCAAGTGGTATCCTACAAGACTTCAAGTGATCCTCAACTTTAAGTGATCAAATCAAGCAAAGCATCCCTCACCAACAAGAGCTTAAGTTTATCAAGTGAATGACTCATGCTAAAAGAGAAGGTGCCCCACCGATTGGTATCAAGGTCAAAGATCCTACAAGTGGCTTTCATGCATCTTTACGGGGTATCTACAAATAATGTCATTCCAACATATATGGTAGTGTCCATAAAAAAATGAAGACTCATGTATCAACAATCTACCCTAGTGCAACCCTTTGTACCAAGAGAAGCATGCCTTTTATGGTCATTGATGACAAAGGGGGAGAAAGTGCCAAAGATATGATATGATAGGGGGATAAATTCTTGGATAAAGAGAGCAGACAAGTAGGGGGAGCAAGCTCATGAATACATGTTTGATGCATTTGTTGGTGCATTACATTTGCTTGCTTGCACAATGCATATGTCTTACATTTGATATATATGTGTGCAATATTTGCTAGAGCTAAGACTTGGATGATGATTGTTTTCCTTCTATTGGTATTTAGAGCTTAGTCTTAGTGTAGCAAGTGGTAACTAGAACCTTGATTATAATGTTGATCTCACGTGGTATCTAGTTTCACTTGTTTCTAGCAAAGTTGATGCTAAGGATGAATTAAAATGTGGTATACACGCTACAAAGGTACAATTCTATCTTGTATACCTTAGCATCACTTAATAGTGCTAACACTCCCACAAATTTCATATTTATGCATGTGTGCAAGCTTGAATCCAAACCATTTGAGCACACATGTAGGGGGAGTTATCACTACAAAGTCGGGTTGTATGGTGCTTATCCAAATTCTCTCATATGGTCTTAATGTTGGATAAGTAACATAGAATCCAAAGAGCTTAATTTCCATATCTTTGTAAAGTTGTCATCAATTACCAAAAAGGGGGAGATTGAAAGGTCCTTGTTTGGTTTTGGTAATTGAGTGACAACCTAGGTGAACTAATATGTGCTTATGTGAGATACACAGGAAATTAGTTCACATGTGAATGAACAATGAAGGAGCTTATTGCATATGAGACATGACATAGAGTCATGTGGCTAAGATGGTGAAGATCAAGGCAAGACTTTGCTTAATGGACCGGTTGCAAAGGTGAAGGGCAAGTTGGAGGCTTTGAAGCCGTTGGTACCGAGTGTCGGGAGGCTTGAGCAAAGACTTGGCGCCGAAGGACCAAAGCAATGGTGAAGAGCAATTGAGGTCAAGATCGATGGACCATGGAGGCCATGTGATGATATGAAGTGGATCATATCATTTGATGATAGGTTGGTGCATGTGTTGCATCAACAATGGAGGAGATGGAATGGAATGCATAAGGCAAAGGTATACCTGTAGGGCATTTCATTTCACCGGTCATAGGTGTGTAGAGAAGTTTATGACCGGGTTTAGGATAGATGGCCGTACTATTAAGAGGAGCAAACTTGTTTGCATATCGGTCATCTAGTGCCACTTGAGTGATCTAACTTTGTGACGTGTTAGGATCGAGTGGCGAGGCAAGAGCTAAGTGCTAATCCTTTAAAAATGATTTTGAAAATGCTAACACACATGCACAAGGTGGTGTACACTTGGTGGTGTTGGCACATTTGCAAAGGACAAGAAACCGGAGTTGAAAACGAGGTTTTCAGGCACGCTCGGACGCTGCAACAGCGACCGAACGCTATTGCAACATGCGTCCGGTCACTAGTGAAACAGTGACCGGACGCTAGTGCAACATGTGACCGGATGCGCCTATAGCACTGTTCCCGGGAGGCAACGCATGTGATAGTGATCGGACGCTAAGTGTGAGTTCGGTCAATAGTGATCGGACGCGTTCGATCGATGAAAAATGTCTCTGGAACCTCTCTGTTCGCGACCGAACACACAATGCAACATTGACTGGACGCTAGTGAAACATGTGTCCGATCACTGATGAAACATCGACCGGACGCGAATGCAACATTGACCGGACGCGTCCGATCACTTCGCAGTCAGCCCATTCAAAAGCATAACGGCTAGTTTTGCTTTGGGGTCTATAAATAGAAGTGGTGGCCGGCCTTGGCTGATTGTTATCACCCTTAGGACTTGGTGTCCATGCTTGGGGAGTGCTAGGAAGCCCTCTAACTCACTTGTGCTTGCTAGTGTGCTAATCAATTGCGAGTGAGTGATAGCTAGTGCGTTGCATTGAGAGATTGCATTGAGTGGCACTAGGTGTTCGTGTTGCAAGCCGGTGGTGCTTGTTACTCTTGGAGGTTGCCACCTCCAAGATGGCTTGGTGATTGAGTCTCCGTCGTGAAGCCCGCGTAAAGATTGTGCGTGGCTCCGGAGAAGGTTTGTGAGGGGCATTGTGCTCGCCCCGCGGGGATCGCGAAGAGCAACTCTAGTTGAGCGTGTCATTGAGTTACCCTCACATGTGGGTGAGTTCTTGCGGCGCTCGAGTGTCGAGCTAGGTGTGGTGCCTCTTAGCCGCCGAACTACCAAAGTGTGTGGTCGACACAACGGGGACTAGCTTGGTGGCAACCAAGTGAACCTCGGGAGAAAAATCACCGTGCAACTTTGTGTTCATCTTCTCGGTGGTTTGCAAACTCCATTCACTAGCTTGTATTTACTTGTTCATATGCATGTGCTAGTGTAGTTGCTCTTGTAATTAGTTAGCTTGTGTAGCTTGCTAGTTACCTTCCTTGCTTGTGTAGCATAGAAGTTGATCCCATGAGTGACTAGTTGACTTGTAGTCTTGCTAGTCACATTGCTTAGTTTGTGTAGCTAAGTTGAGCTCTCTAATTTGGCTTGTGTAGCCTTGTTATTGAGCATTGCTAGTGAGCTTAGGC
Organism: Coix lacryma-jobi var. lacryma-jobi; assembly: GCA_009763385.1. Classification (NCBI taxonomy): domain Eukaryota; kingdom Viridiplantae; phylum Streptophyta; class Magnoliopsida; order Poales; family Poaceae; genus Coix; species Coix lacryma-jobi. The sequence continues at coordinate 45,000,066 of CM019826.1, forward strand.
TTTGTGCTTTTGCTTAGTGGAATGTGTAGGAGCTCCTCGATTGATTGAGTACTAGTTGCTTATGTTTGTGTAACCTTGCAAACTAGAATTGTTTAGGTGAGCTCTAGCTAGCCCGACACCTTAATTGCTTTGTTTAGTATCTTTTATAAGGTGCTTGAGAGTATAGATAGAGGGGTGTAGTCTTGGCTAGACCGATAGTTGTTAATTCCGCATTTGTTTCGGTTAGCCGGTACGATTAATTTTAGAAAGGACTATTCACCCCCCTCTAGTCCGCCATCTCGACCCTTCAGTTGTGAACCTATGTGCGCGTGGCACAAGACCTTTGAAAAGTCCCATATGTATGGGCATCTATGGATGTTTTATGTTGACTTTTGCATATTTGTGGTGGGCAATCTTATTATGTGATGCTGCGATGTGGATTGAAATTTATTTTGCCTCTGTAATTGTTTGGCGAATTCATTTTCCGAATAAGATTCAGTTTGGCATGGTTTATTGTTCTCTACAATAATTGCAACATCACCTAATGATCACTGCTATCGATATATGCAGATGACGATGACTCGCAGTGGAGCTGGCGGTAGTGGTGGTAATGATGACACTAGAGAACACCGCAATCCACCACCTCCTCCACCGGCCACTCCCGAACAACTCTTCGCTCAGTTTCTGGGGAGCCAGCGCAATATCGAAGCGCTACTGCGGGAGAATTTGGCGCATGGCAATCAACGTCCGGAGCCAAATCAGTATAGCTCTTTCAAGATTTTCTGGATACGAAACCACCCATCTTCAAGGAAGCTACTGAACCTCTGGAAGCGGAATAATGGCTTCATACCATGGAGCAGAAGTTTCGGTTGCTCAGGCTTACGGAGGAACTTAAGGCAGAGTATGCTGCACATCAGCTGCAAGGACCGGCCGGGATTTGGTGGGGACATCATCGTACCACCTATCCTGCCCATGTACCAGTCACTTGGGGAATGTTCTCACAGGCTATTCGAGGACATTATATTCCGCCAGGCTTGACCCAGATGAAGGTGGCAGAATTTTTGAGCTTGACGCAGGGAACCCGATCAGTTATGGAGTACCACCACGTGTTCAATTCCTTATCTCGTTATGCCCCAGAGTTTGTGGACACTGATGCCAAAAAAATAGCTAGCTTCAAGAGAGGGTTGCATACCAAGATAGGCAAGTCAGTGGGAACTTCGTCTCGCACCGTTTTCAATGACTTCATTAGTGACTGTCTGATTCAAGAGAATCACAACAACAAGCATGCCACGAGCAAGGCCCGAAAGAGGACATTGGAATCTGGACCTTCCCAGCCTAGAGGACCACCAGCTCAGTGTGTTCAATATCGACCACCGGCGCCTGGAGCTCGTTTTAGGCCACCCCAGAAGAAAGGTCAGCAGCAAGCTCAGTGTAATCAACGACCGTACAAGATAGCAGCAACCCAAGTTCGAGGGGCTCAAGGCAGCTCAACCGGAAGCAAGCCTCTAGTTCGTTGGCCATGCTTCAATTGCAACCAAGAAGGGCATTTCGCAAGGTATTGCCCGCACCCGAAGAGGCAGCAGGCCAACTACCCCGCACGCTTGCATAACATGACTGTCGAGGAAGCTCGTGCAGGAGAGCCCGTGACCGCTGGTATGTGTCTCGTTAATCATCATCCTGCAGTTGTATTGTTTGATACTGGGTCGTCGCATTCTTTTATGAGCAAAGCATTTGCACAAAAGCATAACCAAGAAATGTCTGAAATGGATTATGGGTTTCATGTGAGTTCCGTTGGGAGTAGCGTGTTATGTAGACAGATGGTTTGTAACGCAACCATCGAGATTGGAGGGCACAAGTTTGGAGCTAATTTAGTAGTTCTACCTGGACTAAGCATGGATGTAGTCTTAGGTATGAGTTGGATGACTATGTGGAGTCCGGTATTAGACACTGCTAATCAAACTCTTACCTTATCCGATGGCCGGACGGGTAACAAACTTCGCGTATCTCTTCCTCGAGGTGCCAATTTTGTTGACCTATCTTGCACTCTTGCTATAGAAGATCTTTCCAAAATTCCAGTTGCTCGAGAATTTCCAGATGTCTTCCCGGATGAGTTACCAGGTCTACCGCCCAAGAGAGCCGTGGAATTTGTAATTGAGTTGTTACCAGGGATTGCACCAATCTCTAGAAGACCGTATCGTATGCCGCCCAATGAACTAGGAGAACTCAAAACTCAAATCAAGGAACTCTTAGAAAAGGGGTTTATTCAGCCTAGCATGTCAGAATGGGGTTGCCCAGCTTTATTTGTTAAGAAGAAGGATAAATCACTGCGCATGTGTATGGATTATCGTCCGCTCAATGCCGTGACGGTCAAGAACAAATATCCGTTACCACGGATAGACATTCTGTTCGACCAGTTGTCTAGAGCCAAAGTGTTTTCCAAGATCGATTTGAGGTCGGGATATCATCAGATCAGAATTAGGCCACAAGATATTCCAAAGACCGTATTCTCAACCAGATATGGATTGTATGAGTACCTTGTCATGTCCTTTGGATTGACAAACGCCCCAGCTTACTTCATGAGTTTGATGAACTCGGTGTTCATGCCAGAGCTGGATAGGTTTGTGGTAGTGTTTATCGATGATATTTTAGTCTAGTCAGAAAACCCAGAAGACCATGCAGAGCACTTGAGGATTGTTTTGACCAGGCTTAGGGAGCATTAGCCCTATGCTAAGTTTAGTAAGTGCGAGTTTTGGATGAAGAAAGTATATTTCCTCGGTCACATCTTGTCTGAAGAAGGAATCTCAGTTGACCCCAGTAAGGTGCAGGAAGTAATGGATTGGAAGGCTCCTACTTCAGTTGGTGAAATTCGAAGTTTCTTCGGTTTAGCAGGATACTATCGTCGTTTCATTCCTAATTTCTCCAAGTTTGCAAAACCTATGACAAGCTTGTTGCAAAAGAACCAGAAGTTTGAGTGGACAGAGGAGTGTGAGACCGCCTTCCGTACCTTGCGGAAGCTTTTGACCACTGCTCCTATTTTAGCTCAACCGGATATCGAGAAGCCTTTTGATGTCTTTTGCGATGCATCGAAAATTGGTTTAGGTTGTTTTCTTATGCAAGAAGGCAGAGTAATTGCTTATGCATCTCGACAACTGCGGAAACATGAAGTGAATTATCCTACACATGATTTGGAATTAGCTGCAGTTGTACATGCTCTGAAGATCTGGAGACATTATTTGCTTGACAACGTTTGTAATATGTATACAGATCATAAAAGTCTCAAATATATTTTCACTCAACCAGAATTGAATATGAGGCGGAGAAGATGGCTTGAGTTAATTAAGGATTACAATCTACAGATTCACTATCATCCCGGTAAAGCGAATGTCGTACCCGATGCTTTGAGTCGGAAATTGCACTATAATGCTTTGAAGTTACTACCAGAGGATGAGTTCAGTTTAATATATCCTGCAATGCTACATGACCTTGAGTTATGCAACACGTTGGTTGATCAGATCTTAGAAAGGCAGAAAATCGATAAGGGAATTTATCACATCAAGGAGAAACTAAAAGCTGCAACTGGACCAGTCAAGCACTTTCGAGTTGATGATAACGGAGTTCTATGGTTTGACCAGCGCCTAGTGGTACCCAAGGATAGAGAACTCAGAAATCAGATTATGGACGAAGCACGTTTGTCCAAATTATCTATTCATCCTGGTAGCACTAAAATGTATCAAGATTTGCGTCCAAGATTTTGGTGGACTAAGATGAAGAAAGAAATTGCTCCTTATGTGGCTAGGTGTGAAACATGTTGTCGGGTGAAGGCTATTCACCTGAAACCAGCCAGAACACTTCAACCGTTAGCTATACCCGAGTGGAAGTGGGAAGAAGTGAGCATGGATTTTATCACCGGTCTGCCCACTACTCAGAAGGGAAATGACTCGATTTGGGTAATTGTGGATCGTCTAACCAAGACCGCACATTTTCTTCCAGTCAAGACCAACTATAAAGCACCAGACAATGCAGAGATTTACTTGAGTCAGATTGTTCGACTCCATGGGGTACCAAAGATCATAGTTTCGGATCGAGGACCACAGTTCACTGCACCATTTTGGGAAAAACTGCAAAAGGAATTAGGCACGAAACTAGTCCGAAGCTCGGCCTATCATCCGCAAACATCAGGACAGACTGAAAGAGTGAACCAAGTGTTGGAAGATATGTTAAGAGCCTGTGTAATATCAGCTAAAGGTTCTTGGGAGAAATGGTTGCCTTTGGCAAAGTTTGCTTACAACAATAGTTATCAAGAGAGTATTCAGATGACGCCTTTTGAAGCCTTATATGGTAGAAGATGCAGAACACCGATAAATTGGGTTGAACCAGGAGAACGTCGATACTATGGAATTGATTTCGTCAAAGAAGAAGAAGAACAAGTTAGAATCATTCAACAGCATATTGCAGCTGCACAGTCTCGACAGAAAAGCTATGCCGATAAACGTAAAAGACCACTTGAGTTCAACGTCGGTGACTACGTCTATTTGAAAGTCTCAACCATGAAAGGTGTTTAGCGCTTTGGAGTTAAAAGGATGTTAGCACCAAGGTTTGTAGGGCCTTATAGAATCATGAAAAGGAGGGGAGAAGTAGCTTACCAGCTACAGTTACCAGAACATTAGAAGGCTATATTCCCTGTTTTCCATGTGTCGGAACTGAAGAAATGTCTTCGAGTACCTGAAGAAGAAGAAGTACAACCAACGAAGATCAAGTTACAATCAGACCTTACCTACTTTGTACATCCGCATCGAGTGCTTGATGAAAAAGAAAGAGCAACTCGCGGAAGAATAATCAAGCAGTACAAGGTAACATGGAACGAACAAGATGATCAGGATGCTACTTGGGAGACGGACGACTATCTAAGAGAGGTGTATCCACAATTTTATGAAAAATGGTCAGTAATTCAAATCTCGGGACGAGATTTCTTTGAGGAGGGGAGGGCTGTAACACCCTAGGTGTTAAGCAACCCTAAATGCATAACTTGACATAGCATAAGCATGGCATGTCATCTTTTCATGTGCATTTGTGTGTGTGTGTTGTTTAAGTCTTTGTTTAGCTCCTAGTATAGCTATGTTTTGTTTCCTGTTTCTGACCAAGTGCCTTAAACCAAAGTTGTAGATCTTGATGAAAGGAACAACTTTGCTTAAAAGCACTTTTTCAGAAAAGGTCTTTTAAATGTTATTTATTGCATTAGAAAAATGGGCTAGGAGTAAAATTCTTTTCCTATGCAGAATTTGGACTTGAGCCTTAAAGATGAATTGTTCCTTGCAAAATTCTACGCAACTTTGCTTTTAGGACCTTTTTCTAATTTGGCTTAGTTTGGGAGTTATGGGGCAACAAAGAAATGAACAAAACTTCTTTAGTTTAAACCCTAGTGGGACCCACCCGCCAGCCTCTCCTTCTTCTCCACCGCGCGCCCGCCGTTCGCCCGCGCGTCGTACACCGGCGAAAACCGCCGCAGCCGCGCGAGACCGCCTAAACTGCCGCTCGTCGCCGCCCGTGGTTTCCGCTAGCCCCGACACCTCTCCTTGTCCCCTCTCTGCGTCGTCGCCGCGTGGCCGCCGATGCCTGGCCGCCGTCGCGCCCGGTCGGGACGGCCCCGACGGGAAGTGGCCAGGTGCAATGCACCCAAGCGCTGCATCTCTTTTGCCTCCTCCTTCGCCCGCGCGTGCAACCGGAAGCTCGCTCTGAAGGACCAGATTAGCGACCAGAGGGGGGGGTGAATGGGAGCCTCAAATTCAACTCGTGAATAGAATGGCCCTTGTCCTAGAAAATCACCCCAAAAGCTAAGACTCGAAACGACCGAAGAGTTCACGACCTACGAGTAGGTGGATACCCTAGGAGATGTCCTAGTGGTACAGCGGAACTCTCGGAGAAACGCCAAAACAAACTCCCAAAGGATCAGAGCAAAACTGCAAAGTCTGCAGATTCGCGGACTGTCTGGGGTCACAGTCCCGAACTGTCCGCCGTTGAGTCCCGGACTGTCCACGACTGGGAGCCGGACTATCCGCCGGCCAAAACGCAGAAACCAAACAGTGTTGCAGGTCTGCTGTACAGGTCCCAGACTGTCCGCGGGTTTGTACCGCGGACTGTCCGCCGGTCACGAGACCGAGAACAGTATCGCACTGCGCAGTTCTGAACCTGCCGAGTCCCGAGTTCCGGACTGTCCGCCGCTGGGGGCGCGGACTGTCCGCGGATGAACAGAGAGCAGAAAAACTGCTCGGGACAAAAGGCAATTCGATCAAAACTTTACCAAATCAAAAGAGACTTCGATCAAACTCCTCCCAGGTGTTCCTCTATGTATTGGGGTGCTAATCCTAAGAAATCATCGCACCAAACCAAGTCAATCAAGAGTAATTCGTGAATCACCGTAAAAGGGGGAAGAACGAAGAACGAACGCGAAATCGACCCGATCTATGGATTCGTGAGGTTAGGGGAGAGATCCTTCGGTGGAAAGAAGGAGCTCACGACCAAGAATGAATTGATTCAAGTGGAATCGAAAATCATCTCGCGGAGAGGGAGAACGAGGCAAAACTCCGGGAGATGAAAAACCGAAACGTGAAGAACACCAACACGAACGCGGATCAATTGGATTTCAGCCGAAATTCCTCCACACGAGGAGACAACGAGAATACGGTCTCATTTCCTCAAAAGATCCAAATACACAGAGGTATGATTCCCGTCTCTGCGGATCGCTTGCAGCGAGGTATGATTAGAACCTAAGCAGGGGCTAGAGAGAGAGTGCTCAGGAACAAATGACTGCAAGGATAGGGAGAGAGGAGGGGTGCCTCTCTTATTTATAGCCTAATAAAATAATCCCCTTTCTACCCCTAGATACAAGAGCGAAGCGACCAACCCTAGGGGTATCCCGGTCCAACTCTGCTTGTTGATGATCCGACGGCCACGCGCCCATCTCATCCTTAGCTTCGCCTCGACGCAAGCCTTAGGATGCCGCCACGTGCCGCCCTGTCGACTGCCGTGCCTACCTCGCAGATAGCTGCGCCGCCGCGCCAGCCTCTCCACGCCGCCACGCGTCGACCATCCTTTTTGCGGACCTCCCCCCAGTTTTGAGGTCGAAACCGGGAAACCTGGGCCTTCCCCCGGTTTTGAGGCTGAAACCGGGAAACCTGTCCTGTGGCTGAGTTTTGTGGCCGAAACTCAGAAACCCGTGAGGCTAGGCTTTGAGGTCCAAACCTGGAAACCGTCCATGCCGAGTTTTGAGGCCCACACTCGGAAACTGGCCACCCTGACTTTTGAGGCCCAAACTCGGAAACCGTCGAGGGTAGCTTTTTGAGGCTCAGCTACCGAACCCGCGCCGTACACGGGATGTGGTTCATACACCCCGAGTTCCAGCACCGATGCCGGAGCATGTCCAGCCTCCACGCTGGGCATAATGCATTCGCCATCCTTTTCGGCCTCCCGCCAAGTGTCACGACCCCATCACCTTCCTCCCGACTCTGCCGATGCACCGCACATCCCCATGTACTCTTGCTTGTCAACGCCACGTGCCAGCTACCACAGCTGGTCCTCAGGTCTCCAGGTCCGTCAGTCCAAGCTCCACGTCCGCCCTTCACCGCTCCCGGTCCGTCGGCACGGCACGTCCCTACTTGACCTTCACCTCACCTTCGACCACTGCCCGAGCTCCGCACCTGCACATCAACACAGCCAAGAGACATGTTGCTCGTTGATCGATCACTCATCACTTAGGAAGGGAACCACAAGGGGCACATATCAACCTTGTGTTCGCAATCTCCCCCTTGATGAGTGCATCGTCAACTCATAGTAACCGTAACCAAAATAAAAGGAAGCAGAATTGGGTAGAAGGAGAAAACTCACTCAAGATGTTCAAAAGCCAGAGAAAAGGCCGAAGAAGAACAACTCAAGATAAGCAAAGCTTGGTCCCCAAAGACATGGGCAACGGTTCAACACAACCAAGCAAGAAATCGGAGCAACAACTCATCAAGGAGCAAAACTCGATCAAAATCAGAGCACAAAACTTGGTTCCCAAAGACATGGGCAACGGCTCGACGCAACCAAGTCAAAAGAAAGCTAGTCCTCAAGAGGAGGCAGAAAATGGCTCAACACCACTAGCTGAGAGCTCGATACCAAATGAAGACTGCATAAGAAGCAGCTACTGCTAGTCCCTCAAGAAAGAGGCACAAAGGCTCAACACAAGCAGCAGTAAGGCCGATACCAATCAAGAACCATCAAAACAAGGTGAAGACAGCTAAAAGATCGATATCAAATAAAAGCCGACTCGGAGCAAGCAGAGAACTCCCCCTCACTCAAAGAACTCCCCCTCAGCAAGTGAAGCATAAATTGCAAATTGTCACCACAGAGAGTCTAAAAATCTCATCATCGCGAAACATTCTCCCCCTTGGGGGCAAATTGCAATCAAAAGAGAGAGGAAAAGGACTCAAGTAAGTAAAACGGAGCTAGATCATGCCTATCGGAGTCAAGCAAATGCACATGAGTCAAAAATGCATGTTAGCAGCTTCAAGTATATACTCGAAAGAGTGAAAGAATGCTCTAAAGAGTGCTGATCCGACTACAAAGCAGCATGCAAAAGTGCTAGCAAAGGCTCAAACTGATCATCAAATACAAGATATGAATACATAAGCGAAGTGAGCAGTTTTAAGCCGTTCAGAAAGGAGTTTCACCATCAAAGTAGCACTGAACATGTATAGACAGGAAGTCAAACAAGTGCTAAACATGTATACAAGGTGAACTACCCCTAGCACAGTTCAATCATCATGCTATAGAATGAAACATAGACTTGTGTTTTCAGATTTTATCGGAGAATTTGCAGCGGTTATTAACACAAGTTTAAATTCAGCATGTGATTGCGAGAGGTTGAAAGCTTGTCATTGCCTAACTTTCCAACCGTGCTAAGCCTATGCATATGCAATCAGAAGCTTAAAGCATCGGTTTCGGTCTTACACTACACGGCTCAAGTTTAACTCAAAGTGCTATGAGAAACAGTCTCGAAACCGTGATGTGCTGACAAAGCAATCCCATCTCGATCTTTTCAATTCACTAAAACTTGGTTCATTTTAAGTAGAATATGAACAGTCCAAGCAAGTGAAAGACTCAAAACTAGAGACATAGCAACCTAGCATATATGAAATAGCACATGTAACCTCGACACATCCTACACATGCTAGTTGCTAATCTCAATGGTGAACATGTATCAAGTTTTAAGTTCATTAAGCATGTTCATCATTCTGAAAAATAGCTTAGCTCACAACATGTATCAGTGATCAAGGAGAGCCTAAGCTACAAGCATCATCATATATCATCGAAGCATATACTAATTAGAGCATAAGTTCATTCTCAAGAATATAGACATGAAGCTTAAAAATGCATGATGCACATATGATGAAGTCAGAATCGGAGCCAAAACAAAATCAAAAAGACTCAAGACCCAACAGCAAAAAGGATCAGAAAGTCAGTCTATGATACATCAAAAATGCTTCCCCCATCTAAAAGGGGAAACACATACCAAGCTCACCTCTCAACCTAGCAAAACTTGAGAGATCCAAAGGCTTGGTGAAAATATCCGCAACCTGGTTATGGGTGTCTACATGCCTAAGATCAATGTCGCCTTTCTCATAGTGATCACGAAGAAAGTGAAAGCGAACATCGATGTGTTTGGTCTTGGAGTGAAGAACAGGGTTCTTTGCTACACTAATGGCTGAAGGCTGTCGCAAAGCAAAGGAACCCGACTGAAATCTAGACCAAAATCACGCAATGTAGCAACCATCCATAAAAGCTGCGAAGCACAAGAAGCAGCGGCAACATACTCGGCTTCTATAGTAGACTGAGCTACGTTCGACTACTTGCGAGAAGACCACGAAACCAAAGAAGAGCCAAGAAACTAACAAGTCCCAGAAGTAGACTTCCGCTCAAGCCGACAGCCGGCAAAATCCGCGTCGGAATAACCACAAAGCGAGAGAGTCGAAGAAGAAGAGTACCAAAGTCCGAACTCAGGAGTGTATCGGAGGTACCTCATGATGCGCTTGACCGCTTGCTTGTGGGAAGTCCGAGGGGATGCCTGAAAACGAGCGCACAGACACACAAAAAACTGTATATCCAGCCTCGTCGCCATCAGGTACAGGAGCGAGCTGATCATGCTCCTGTACTCCTTCTGGTCAACCGGCTCTCCGTCCTGGTCTGCGTCCATCGCAACAGTCGTCGCCATGGGCGTCGTAAGAGGCGTGGCCTCGCCCATGTCGAACTTCTTCAGGATGTCCTTCATGTATTTGCCTTGATGCACGAACGTCCCATCTCGGGTTTGCTTGATTTGCAACCCGAGGAAGAAGGTCAACTCACCCATCATACTCATCTCAAACTCCCTGCTCATAGTATCTGCAAACTTGGCAACAAGTGCGTGAGAGGAGCCACCAAAGATGATATCATCCACGTAAATCTGGACTAAGAGGGTATCGTTGCCTTGCTTGAGGAGAAACAAAGTTCTATCGACCCGTCCCATTTTAAAACCCTTGGAGAGTAAAAAGGTTTTCAATCGATCATACCACGCTCTCGGGGCTTGTTTCAAACCATACAAAGCTTTTGAAAGTTTATAAACATGGTTTGGAAACTTGGGATCCTCGAAACCCGGGGGTTGCCTAACATAAACCTCTTCCTCTATATACCCATATAAGAAGGCACTCTTGACATCCATCTGGTAAAGCTTAAAACCCTTTGAAGCAGCAAAGGCTAGAAGGATTCTAATGGCTTCTAAATGGGCTACAGGGGCAAAGGTTTCCTCATAGTTTATCCCCTCTTTCTGGCAGAAACCCTGGGCTACTAGTCTAGCCTTGTTCCTCACTACCATCCCATCCTCACCCTCTTTGTTTTTGAAAACCCATTTGGTACCTATAGGGTGGCATTCTGGTGGAGGTGGAACTAGGGTACAAATTTGGTTTCGTTCAAAGTTTTCTATCTCCTCATGCATGGCATTGACCCAGTTAGGATCAGAAAGTGTGTGTCCAACATCTTTGGGCTCAAAAAAGCAACAAATGCAGAATGAGCAAAGTGTGAGATTTCATACGCTCGCGACCGCGTGACTCGCTGGTCGATGCCGCCAATCATCTGACGCGGAGGGTGAACTTGCTGAACGCTCCGGGGCGCTTGCCTCGCCGAAGTCGCCTCCCCCTTGCCAGATGCTATCGCTCCCTCAGGTGCAGCGGGTGCTCGCTGGAGAGGTGGCTCTAGAGGACCCTAAGAAGAAGACGTCGTGGGATTGGGTCCTCGAGCTGAAGTAGTCGTCGCAGGGTCGACGGGGGCAGCCAGTGGAGTTGGCTCGGGATCACCCCAATCGACATTCTCCTGCTCCTCCTCCACAAAGATGGTCTCTCCCAGCTCCTGTTCTCCTACAACATCAAAAGCAGAAGAAACACAAGGCATAGTCTTGTCGAATGTGACCTCACAGGTGTACACTATCCGGTTAGTTTCAAGATTAAGAACTCGATAAGCGCGCGAATGCGAAGCATAACCAAGAAACACGCCATCAGCAGAGCGAGATTCAAATTTGTCCAAATTGCCTTGCTTCAGGATAAAACACTTACACCCAAACAACCGAAAATGATACACCTTGGGTACCCGTTCAAAGCGCAACTCATAAGACGTTTTCTTCATGAAAGCCCGAAGAAAGATGCGATTTGAAACATGGCAAGCGGTGTTGATTGCCTCGGCCCAAAAACGCCTAGGAGTCCTATGCTCATCGAGCATCATCCTAGCCATCTCAACAAGGGTCCGGTTCTTGCGCTCAACAACACCGTTCTGCTGGGGGACATAAGGAGAAGAAAACTGATGCTCGATTCCATTAGAAGAACAGAAAGAGGCAAACTGTGAGTTATCAAACTCAGTACCATTATTGCTACGAATAGCTCTAATGGTATCAGGGGGAAACTCAGTTTTCAACCTCAAAATCAAATCACGAGCAAAAGGAAAAGCTTCATCCTTACCCTCCATAAAGAACACCCAAGAGTACCTCAAAAAATCATCCACGATCACTAGAACGTACCACTTCCCACCCGCTGAGCGAACCCGAGCTGGACCAACTATGTCCATGTGTAAAAGCTCGCCGGGTCGCTTTGTCATCACCTGGTTAACAGGTGGGTGAGAAGCAGCAACCATCTTCCCGTGACGACAGGGATGGCAAACAAGGTCCTTCTGAAACTTAAGCTTGGGCAATCCTTGGATTAGGCCAAGTGAGCTAAGTCTTGCAAGCAAGTCAAAACTCAAGTGACCGAGCCTCCTATGTCACTTCCACAAATCAGAAGAAGGACCAGCCATCAAACATCTAGCAGAGCCGAAAGAACAAGAAAAATCGGCTCTGAAAACACGGCCAAAAGGAACGATCCAACAAATAAGATCTCCCCGAGGGTCTAAAACACGACTCAAACCCTTCTTAAAGTGCACTTCACAATCATCCTCAAGAAGTTGCGAAACAAAAAGCAAATTGTAATGCAAGTTAGAAACCAAAGCAACATCCTTAAGAACAAAGTTCTCGTTGAGCCGAATAGCTCCATGAGAAACAACCTTACCTCTACTATTATCCCCAAAAGTGATGTACTCCTTGTGCATCACGGGGCTAAGGCTGGAGAACCATTCCTTCTTTCCGGTCATGTGGCGCGAACACCCGGAATCCATGAGCCACATGTTCTCCAACCGAAGCTCCTGCATCAATAGAAAGGCAGGAAATGAGCATATGGCACAACACTGGGGTTAATATACTGAGAAGGATACCAGTGCTATGTCATAGGCCCAGAAAAAGTGTTCGTAGAAACACCAAACTGTCCTCGTCCCATGGGTGAGTAGCGATCGCCACCAACCTGAAAGGGTGGTCCGCTATGGAACGGAAAACCTCCAAACTGACCTACTTGTCCCATTTGAGCAAAGCGATCACCACCATACTGAAAAGGTGGTCCGCTATGGGACTGAGCAGCAAAGCCTCTTACACTCGGCTCACGATCGTATTGAGGACGACCGGAACTGCGACGGGCACGACCACCACCCCGTGGTCTAGCTGTCTGGGGCCTAGCTACCTGAGGGGGTGCACCTCCAGGCCTAGCGCCCTGCCTCTGAACTCCCCGACCTTGCACACCATGGAGAGGGTGATGCCTGGCCTGGTTGTTCAGCTCCAACTCCTTCCTAGCGTCTGTTGACGCTCACTAATGGTCATAATTAACCATCAACTATTGCATGAAATGACACTAAATGAATCACAAAGCATAGTTGTAGGGTTTGAAACTAACAAGTTCCACTAGTTTTGGTGCTCTCACTTGTTTTGCAGGATTATCAATATTTCACCATATAAAAGTATCTCAAGTGATGAAACAGAGCACACCATTGCGAAGAGCTCGTCGAGACGATCAAAACGGACATATGATTTGCTATATTTGGAGTCCCGGAGCGAGAGTCCTCGATAGATACGACTTGGAAGATTCTAGAACATTCTGGAACATTCCAGAAGACAAGAGAAGGCGACCCACGGAAGGCGGGGCCCACCTGTCATAGGGGTAGACCGACCAGTCTCCTCTATGGACCGACCGGTCGGGTATTGGGCCCAATTTCGTCCCCCTTCGCGTGACGCACTCCAACCGACCTCTCCAACACGTTTTGGCCCATTTAGGCCCAAGTGCATATGACGAAGGATTTAGTCCCACATCGCTTGCCCAAGGTGGAGGGGAGGCCAGGAGCCCCTATATAATAAACCCAGGACCCCCCTGAGGCAATACACCATCATCATCTGGGAGTCTTTGTAGAGGCGTCCCTCGAAGTTCAACCTCTCCTCCCTAGAGAATTAGGTTTAGATTTTCCAATGTAATAGCTTAGCTCTAGTCGGGAGTTAGGGAGAGCAGAGCTGCGCTCCGGTTCTGGAGGAGTCTTCAGAGTTTTGGTATGTCTTGTATCTTTTCTTTGTAAGACTTATGCTTTAATATATTTATCTTCTCTATTACTTTATGCTTTATTATATGATTAGTATAGTTGTTATATCTTGGCATGGGATCTTCGCTCGTATTGAGTGCTCTAGTTATTCATGGTAATTAGAGTAGTAATCGATAGATTAGACATGGTGTTTAGTCTATAGGTTACCTGAGGTTGCGCTCAACCCCACGGATAGTTGTGGAAGCCCCAGGTGGTGACAGCCCTGATGGCCGACGTATTCCACCACGTTCGGGTTGATGTTCGTAGGACCGTAGTAAGAACTTCCCAAACCCCCTTCTCATCCCTTTCCGTGGTTGGTGTTCTGATGTCCCGAAGTGTTATTATATGATTGCTATATCTTTTCATCCTTGTTACCTTAGAACCCAAGTAATAGAGAAGTACATAGGAACCTTGATCTCTCCCGTTGTCCTCCCACTATAGTTATCTATACATTTATCATGAATTCTCTTTGATGTGCTTTCATTATCATATATATCATATATCAATTACTCCTACTTTAGTCTAATTAGTACTCTGAGTTAGTAGATGCATGATAGTGAGTTATCAGATTCTTGACCCTAGCTTCCCAGTGGTAAAATATAAATAACGATCCTGGAATACTCCCGGTAAAATGCTACAATGATGTTCTGTGCGCTTGCGGAATCTTTCATATTCTATTTGCACTAACAAACTTCAACAGCGTCTCTCTTCCTCCGAAAGCAAAACTCAGCTAGGTGACCCTCACAGTGACAGTACTCGCACTCGAACCTCACCACTCTCTTGGGTTGTTGGTTCCTATGGTTGCGAGGGTTGTTCACTCTGGCTGGCTGCTTGCCCTTTGGAAGGGGATCAGTAGAGACGTTAGGAAGGGTGTCAAGTGTGTTCCTAAGATGGTTAGGTTTGGGAACCAACACTTGCTTGCGAGGTGGAGCCATGGGAGGTTCATCAAGGATGCCATCCTTGGTGATAGGCTTGGGAGGCTCAGGTGGGGTGATCTTGGTAAGCTTAGGGATAGCGGATGGCTTCTCACTAGGGCTCACTCCACTAAACTCATCGATCTTGCCAAAGCTACCAGCGCCCTTCCCACCTGAAGCAAAGCCTACTCCCGAGCAATCAGTTCCCCTCTTGAACTGACTGATCATCATGCCCAACTGTGGCTCACTGCATGACACCCAACTCAGGATGGACCGGAGGTATGTGTTTTCTTCCCCGGTTTGCATCCTGTCATGACGACAATTGACAATCTCAAGCTCCAACCCCACGCATCGCTCACATGGAGCGGACAAGGTGCTGACTGAGCTGGCCTTCATGGCTTCAGCAAGCTTGGCATTAACTTCTGCCAACTCAGTTCGCAAGCTAGGGCAAAGCTTGCATGCACCTAGCAAAGAAGGCCTCGCCTTCACTTCCTCCAGCTCCTTCTTCATGGAGGCACACTCATGACACTAACCCACCAAGTCTAGCCTACTCTTCAGCTCATCATACACCTCGATCAAAGAGGCATACTTGGTTTGAAGGGTGGAGAAGTTTTCCATGTGTGTGGTGCACCCATCGCACTCCTCCTCATCAGTCACCCTCACTTCGGACTTGGCAAACTCAAGCTCCTTAAGTGCCTCTTTCATCTTGGCCTTAAACTCACCGTGCTCTTGGAGCACCTGCGTGAGTCTCTTCTCCAAAGCAAGGACTAACTCCGCAAAGCTATCACGCTCATCAGTAAGACGATCGACGAGAGATGAGTTTGATACCTCGGAGGCGTTGTTGTCGTCGTTGTCGCTGTTGGCGTCATCGGCATCCTTCGCCTGGCACTTGGAGTCCTCTTCGTCTAGGGCCATGGTGCACAAGCCCTTGGAGGAGTTGCCGAAGAAGCAGAGTCCGTTGAAGCGATCTTCCATCTTGTGCTCGGACCCGTCGTCGCTAGAGTTGCTGTCGGAGGACTTGTCGGTGTCGCCCTTGCCAGCGAAAAGAACACGCCGACCGGCATCAAAAGCCCTCTCCATGTCCTCTCGGCGAAAGTTGTCCTGGTTCTTCTTCTTCTCGGGCTTGTACTCCAGCTTGCCCTTGCGCCTGAAGTTGCGAGTCTTGCCGGAAGATTTCTTGTTGTTCTTAGGACAGTTCGCCATGAAGTGGTCTAGATCACCACACTTGTAGCAGCCCTCGCGCGCGCCACCACGTCGGCGATTCAGGCGGTTGTTGTGAAACCGCGAGAACCGGGTGATGGCGAGGGCGAGCGCGTCGTCTCCAAGCGCCTCCAACTGCTCCTCCGTGACTGTATGCAAAGAAGACAAAGCAACAAGAGGAGGTGAAGCGTTAGCAGAGAAAGTCGATCCACCCGTGCCTGAGACCAAAGCCATGGAATGTGAAGATGGGTTCTTCAGCTTGGCTTGAGTCAGGTGATCGATCTCGGTGGACTTGAGCTTGCTGAACAGCTCATCCACGGTGAGGGTGTCATAGGATGGAGACTCTATGATAGTCGACACCTTCACCTCCCATACCCTCCGATCCAGGGCGTATAGCAACTTGAGAGCCCTCTCATGATCGTCATAGGGTAGGTTAGCCCGATTGACACACATCTTGTTCACAATCGTTTGGAAGCGAGCAAACAAGGCGTCAATCGTCTCTCCCTCCAACTGAACAAAGTTCTCGTACTCGTGCTTGTACGTTTCGAAGAGTCTGGTCTTGACATGGGCGGTCCCCTAGTGATAGCTTTGAAGCTTCACCCAGATCTCTCGTGTCGTCTCAAGCTCAGAGACACGTTCGAACTCAGGAAGGGAGATGCTGGCCAAAAGAGCATTACGAGCCTTGGAATTAGCCTCGTGCTGGTCAATCTGGATCTGACCCACACGAGCCGCAAGGACTACGTACTCAGTATTCTTGCATATCTCCCAGACAGAAGATCCATTGTTGTTGAGGTAAGCACGCATCCGAATCTTCCAATAGGAGTAGTTCGTTCCATCGAACCAAGGAGCCTTGCCGTTTCCTCGATCCATGTCACCCTTAGGATCCGAAACCGATTAAGGTAGTGAAGATCCTTAACCGGCTATGATACCAATTGAAGGACCGGATTAGTGACCAGAGGGGGGGGGGGTGAATGGGATCCTCAAATTCAACTCTTGAATAGAATGGCCCTTGTCCCAGAAAATCACCCCAAAAGCTAAGACTCGAAATGACCGAAGAGTTCACGACCTACGAGTAGGTGGATACCCTAGGAGATGTCCTAGTGGTACAACGGAACTCTCGGAGAAACCCCAAAACAAACTCCCAAAGGATCAGAGCAAAACTGCAAAGTCTGCAGATCCGCGGACTGTCTGGGGTCAGAGTCCCGGATTGTCCGCCGTTGAGTCCTGGAGTGTCCGCGACTGGGAGCCGGACTGTCCGCCGGCCAAAACGCAGAAACCAAACAGTGTTGCAGGTCTGCTGTACAGGTCCCGGACTGTCCGCCGGTCACGAGACCGAGAACAATATCGCACTGCGCAGTTCTGAACCTGTCGAGTCCCGAGTCCCGGACTGTCCGCCGCTGGGGGCGCGGACTGTCCGCGGATGAACAGAGAGCAGAAAAACTGCTCAGGACAAAAGGCAATACGATCAAAACTTTACCAAATCAAAAGAGACTTCGATCAAACTCCTCCCAGGTGTTCCTCTATGTATTGGGGTGCTAATCCTAAGAAATCATCGCACCAAACCAAGTCAATCAAGAGTAATTCGTGAATCACCGTAAAAGGGGGAAGAACAAAGAACGAACGCGAAATCGACCCGATCTATGGATTCGTGAGGTTAGGGGAGAGATCCTTCGGTGGAAAAAAGGCGCTCACGACCAAGAATGAATTGATTCAAGTGGAATCGAAAATCATCTCGCGGAGAGGGAGAACGAGGCAAAACTCCGGGAGATGAAAAATCGAAACGTGAAGAACACCAACACAAACGCGAATCAATTCGATTTCAGCCGAAATTCCTCCACACGAGGAGACAATGAGAATACGGTCTCGTTTCCTCAAAAGATCCAAATACATAGAGGTATGATTCCCGTCTCTGCGGATCGCTTGCAGCGAGGTATGATTAGAACCTAAGCAGGGGCTAGAGAGAGAGTGCTCAAGAACAAATGACTGCAAGGATAGGGAGAGAGGAGGGGTGCCTCTCTTATTTATAGCCTAATACAATAATCCCCTTTCTACCCCTAGATACAAGAGCGAAGCGGCCAACCCTAGGGGTATCCCGGTCAAACTCTGCTTGTTGATGATCCGACGGCCACGCGCCCATCTCATCCTTAGCTTCGCCTCGACGCAAGCCTCAGGATGCTGCCACGTGCCGCCCTGTCGACCACCGTGCCTACCTCGCGGATAGATGCGCCGCCGCGCTAGCCTCTCCACACCGCCATGCATCGACCGTCCTTTTTGCGGACCTCCCCCCGGTTTTGAGGCCAAAACCGGGAAACCTGGGCCTTCCCCCGGTTTTGAGGCTGAAACCGGGAAACCTGTCCTCTGGCTGAGTTTTGTGGCCCAAACTCAGAAACCCGTGAGCCCAGGTTTTGAGGCCCAAACCTGGAAACCGTCCATGCCGAGTTTTGAGGCCCAAACTCAGAAACCGGACACCCCGAGTTTTGAGGCCCAAACTCGGAAACCGTCGAGGGTAGCTTTTTGAGGCTCAGCTACCGAACCCGCGCCGTACACGGGATGTGGTTCATACACCCCGAGTTCCAGCACCGATGCCGGAGCATGTCCAGCCTCCACGCCGGGCACAGTGCATTCGCCATCCTTCTCGGCCTCCCGCCAAGTGTCATGACGCCATCATCTTCCTCCCGACTGGGCCGATGCACCGCACATCCCCATGTACTCTTGCTTATCAACGCCATGTGCCAGCTACCACAGCTGGTCCTCAGGTCTCCAGGTCCGTCGGTCCAAGCTCCACGTCCGCCCTTCACCGCTCCCGGTCCGTCGGCACGGCACGTTCCTACTTGACCTTCACCTCACCTTCGACCACTGCCCGAGCTCCGCACCTGCACATCAACACAGCCAAGAGACATGTTGCCCGTTGATCGATCACTCATCACTCAGGAAGGGAACCACAAGGGCACATATCAACCTTGTGTTCGCACGCTCACTTGCTCTCTCACGCGCTCGCCTCCTTCCTCTGCTTATCTCCTCCAGTTCGTAGCGCCGCCGCCGCCTGCCGAACTACAGCGAGCGATTACTCACCGCTCAACGCACTGCCGCTCGATTCCTTCCGCCAACCCCTCCGCCCTAACCTCCTCTCTCACCAGCTCGGGTTGGTTTCCTCTCTTCTTCTCTCTAGCCGGCGGAACGCCGAGTGCCAGTCTCGGGTTCTCGCCATGGCCACCGCCATGACCTTCATGTGGTCCAGCCGTCTCGGGCCAAACCACCTCCAACAGAGCCCCGTTCTCACCTCCTCTACCTCCGTAGTTGCTTAGGGTTAGATGGAGACCTTTTTCTCGCCATGTTTCGACCGAAACCGAGCCGTGCCACGGCTATGTCCGCCGCGGACCGGAGCCGTGCGTGGCGCCGGGCAATGCCGAGGTTGGCAAGGCTCGATAGTTGCCCTGGTAGGTTTCTTAGGGTCTGCTTGAGTCAGTGCTTGCATCGCCGAGCCTCGGAATAGCCAGGTGAAGCCTCGCCGTTGCTCCGCCATTGTCGCCGTCGAGCTTGCTCCGGTGAACCTCTGGCCGGGAGACCTAGCCGATCATGTCCGCCTCGCGAAGATGAAGCTAGCCGGGTAGATGGTTGCGCCGGAAACCTTGCCGCCGGCGAGCTAGCGCCGGTCAACTCCGGTGGGTGTGCTCTGCTTCCGACGTGTGGCCCCGTTGACTGGGTGACGTGGGGTCGCCTGACTCGCGGGGCCCGCTGGCAGTGAGTGGAAGGGAGAAGGGAAAAATCTGGGTACACTAGCGCTCGGGGTAGCCGGGTGTGTTTAGCGTTTTGTCCTGTGTCTGCTGGTGCTTGAAGTGGGGTGTCCATAGCGTTTTAGATCGGTTTTCTTTTAAATCAGTTTTGCAGGAATGGCTTAAAGGCTTTAAAAATTCATGCAAGGCTCATTTTAAGTCCAAATGCTGCAGAACAAATTTTGTTGTGTTAATAATGAATAAAGCTACCTGTGAAAAATGTTAAATGCATATTTTATGATACTTTTATGTGTGGTTTAAATTAATTTAGGAAATTGCTGTTAACTTGGAAAATGCATAACTAATTCTGTGTAGCTCAAAAAAATGTGATTCCAATTTTGTTAGGTTTGTGTAGATGAGTAGTTTCTGGGAAAAATGGAATATGGAGATGCTCTGTAGAATTTATTGGCAGTAGCAATTAAAATGATTAAATACTGTTTTCTTGTATAATTTGTAGTAATTAAAATATGAAGAATATGAACCTGATAATTTTTGTAGACTGCTCTTGTGCTAAGAAGTTTAGAGGAAAAATATGAAATCGGATGCTTGACACTTTGTGCTAGGATGTATAGTTCAAAGCACCTTTTCATCATATTATTTGTCTTTTTCATAGAGAGCAGTGTTTAAGTTCAAACAGCTTGAAAATTTAAGAGTGGGTTGGTTTACATGTTGTTAGCCTAGAGTAATTTTTGTAGATTTTTCTAAGACTGTTTGTAATAAGTTGCTGTTATAAGCATGCTTAAGTAGGATTATGTGACAAGCAATAAAGTGGGTAAAAGTATGGTGAGTAAAGTGTCATCTTAACTGATTTAGGAAGGTAAAAATGAATTATCTAGAAGCAAGTTAGTTAGGAGTCAACTAGATGATATTGACTATCTTGTCGAAGAGAATGCAGTAGACGATATGTCCTTATCTCCTGAATTACTGTTAAACCTGTCGCATCCCATATGCATTCTATGTGCATTCATCCTACTTATGCCTATTATGCATCATACAAGATCGGCAGAAGAGACTCAGAACCCACCGCAGCAGGAAGAGCTGAGCCAGGAGGAGACAGTGCCAGAGGAGACCGGAGGAGCCGACGCCGAGGAATTGCCCGAGTGCCGCGACCACCGTCTGTCTGACTTCGAGAAAGGCAAGCCCCGGAGCATTTAACTCCTAAGGTTTGCAACGGTTTACAAATTAACCTGATATTGATTGTGCATTAGGTCTATAGGAATTGATTGCTACCGTTGATGCATTACTACTATACCTTGTCCACTGTAAATAACATCTTGTTATCCCTGTTTAGGTTTAGGCACGTTATATGCTTAGCCTTGCTTAGACTGGTAAAAGTCGGGTGATTTCCTGTCTCCCGCATATAGGTGGATACTGCTCATGACTGGCCTGCGCTATCATGAAGATAACCATGTGATAATTAAAATGAGACTGGGCGGGATGTAGGAGCAGCAGGACATGGGTCCTGTGTGCTAGTAGTCTCCCGTCTGTGTCGCATAGGACCCGTTTCGGGAAGTGTCCCTTCAGTCAAATTGAACGCGTCAATCACTTAACGGAGTAGGTGTGGGTACCTCCCGTGAAGCCGAGTAAGGTTATTCGAGCCGGTGATGGAGATGTTGACGCCTAACACCCAGGGCCTCAGTTGTACTGTGGGCAACTATTCTGAGCAACCTGGCATGGTCCGAGGGCAAGCGGGGCCAGATCGACCTGGCATGACCGTGGACAGTTATAGCTTGAGCGACTTGGCACTGAGATAACCCCCGGTGTAGAAGGGCCCATGGCCGTCCCACGAATCGTGTTCTCGAATTTCCTGAGTGGCAGCCGACGGCTACCGAGCGCAGGTGTGATCGGGCAAGTGTGCGACATTTTATCCCCAGCTGGGTAGGAATCGATTATATTCACCATCGCTCCTGGACAGTGAGTAATTGACTTTATATCACTACCCGTAGAACTTATGGAACTAAAGATGGTTATAATGTTGAATCTGAAAGCCTATTGATGAAATAGTCACTCTTGCTTGAATAAGTAGTCAAGTGCTTGCTCTAGATCAGGTGCAAATCTAGTTAATCAGGTTGATTACATAAAATTGACTGCCAATACCCTAATGATGACTAACAATAATGAAAATGCTTTTATGCAAAAGAGTAAGTCTAGCCAACTCCAGATACAGCTTTGCATACTCCTTGTTGTTACCTTATTTCTGGTTTATGACGGGTAAGTCTAGCTAAGTACCTTCTTGTACTCAGGGTTTTATTCCCTTGTTGTTGCAGATGGCCAGTGCTTCTATGGCTACTGCGAGAACTGCCTGTACCAAGTTACGGGAGATGATTAGACCATGGGCACGGTCACCTCTTATCCTCACCTGATGCTTTTGTTGGACTGATCAGGCATATGGCACCGTATTGTGAACCAGTGAACTTATGTTTTAAAACTATGTTGCTTCCGCTACAATTTCGAAACTATGGTTTGTAATATTGATTCGTACTCCGATGTATTTGAACTATGTGCAACTGTGATGTAACTTATGGGCATGTTCGCTGAACTATTACGATCTTGGCTGACGTTGAAATGATTTGAAATCCTTCAAGTTTTCCGGACTACCGGGTTTGTACGAGCTTAAGTACATGATAATCTTTGCGAAAGCAGAGGTTTCGGTGCTTAATCTGGTATAAATTGGTCGGTTTTGTCACAGCCGGTGTTCTCGGGCCTCATCCGGGCACTGCTCCCCATCAGGCATACTTCGTTGGTACACCGTCTGTGGATCCCAGCACCTACGCCTACACCTCACCACCACCGGATGTCTGGAACCACCAAGCTCTTCTCGCAGCCCTGAACACGGCGAACGTCCTAGCGTCAAGCGCTCAACCTGCAGAGTGGTTCCTTGACACCGGAGCATCATCCCACATGTCCTCCAGCCCTAGTAATTTTGCCTCCACTCAACCAGTCTTCAATTCTGCCCCAATCACTGTCGGGAACGAGGCTTCCCTTCCTGTCATGCACCGTGCTTCAACCACCATTGCCACTGCTCGTTCACCCCTTCAACTCAATAATGTTCTTGTGTCTCCATCCTTAGACAATAATGTTAGTGTCAAATTTGACCCCTTTGGTTTCTCTATCAAGGATCTTCCCATGCGCACGGTGCTCCTCCGATGTAACAGCAACAGAGATTTATACCCCCTGGCGTCCTTTACGCCGGAGGCTCTCCTCGCCGTCGCACCCTCTGTCGAGCTCTAGCATCAACGTTTGGGTCATTCGGGACACCGTGTGATGCAGTAGACGCTCTCCAGCATCGAGTTTACCCCCCACCAAGTCGTCAACCTGTGATGCTTGTCAGCTTGGGAAGCACGTTCGTTTACCTTTTTCTCTTTCCAGTTCAGTTAGCTATGTTTCGTTCCAGCTTGTACATGCTGATGTTTGGACATACCCTGTGTCTAGCTTTTCTGGATTCAAGTATTATCTTGTGTTAATCGATGATCTTACCCACTATGCATAGACATTTTCTTTACGCGCAAAGTCTAATGTTTTCAGTGTCTTATTGTGTTTCATGCTTACGTTGAGACTCAATTTCAACTCCCTCTCCTCGCTTTTCAATCTGACAATGGGAAGGAATTTGATAACCATGCCTTTCGTCGTCACCTTGAACAACATAGTATTGCTCTTCGCCTTTCCTGCCCATACACCTCTTCTCAAAATGGGAAGGCCGAACACATCATTCGGACTCTGAACGACTGCATTCGCAACATGCTTCTCCATGTTGGCATGCCCATCGCCTACTGGGTCGAGGCCCTGTCCACTGCTACTCACCTTCGGAATCGCCGTCCTTGCCAGGCGAGTGGCCAACTAACTCCCTTCTAGTTTCTTCTTGGCGCGCCGCCATCATATGGTGACCTACGTGTTTTCGGGTGCTTGTGCTTTCCTAATCAGACTTCCACTGCTCCTCATAAACTCAGTCCTCGGTCGACACCGTGTCTCCTTCTTGGTTACCCAGCTGATCACTGGGGATATCAGTGCTTGGACCTGCACACTCATCGAGTCATCACCTCGCGACATGTTGTGTTTGATGAGACAAAGTTTCCCTTTGTCTCTGCTCGGCAACTGCCCTCACCGACAATAGCCGGACCGGCTATAGTAACTGACAATACTGTCATTCTTCAGCAGAGCACACCATTAGTCTCGCACCCGATCGAGTCATCAGATAACAACTCCAGTGCCACACCTCAAAACCCCTCCAGTACCTCTGATCTCTGAAGGACCGAGAAAGCACTAGCAAGGCGACCAGAGGGGGGGGGGTGAATGGGAGCTCAAAAATTTCTCTCGAAACTTTGGCCAAATGTCCCAAAATCAACCCCGAGAAACCGTGACCGAAACCGTGATGCCCACGACCCTTGGAAGAGGGTGGATGATCCCTAGGATCACAGCGGAGCACCACAAGAAAGTTGCAAACCAAACTCCAAAAGCTCCGGCTCGAACGCGACCCCAAAAACCAAGTCCCTAACGTAGATAGACGGCTACGTCGAGAAATCTCTAAACACCGATGCTAACAAGTAGCAAAGATACCTAGAGATGTTCCTTGGTCAACTACAAGGCCAAACGAGAAGTCCGGAAACCAAACGAACAAGCCGGGAGAGCAAACGCACTAAACCGGAAGAAACAGCCAAGTCCCGGACTGTCCGCGGTAGTGCCGTACTGTCCGCGGGCGAGTGGCGGACTGTCCGCCGGCAAAACTCGCCAAACAGCAAGGTTGCTGCAAAGTCCCTGGACGTTCCCGGATTGTCCGCCAAACACAACGGCGGACTGTCCGCCGGTCAAATGAACAGTTCCTCGGCCGAGACTCGCAGCCACTGTCCAGGCTCGATCCCGACACCCGGACTGTCTGCGGTCCCAGGCGCGGACTGTCCGCGATCTTGCAGGGAGGGCGATTTTGATCGCCTCCTCCCCAAATCTCCCCAAATTCGATCCAACTCAAAATCCCAAGTTCCCAAACTTGGAGAAGATGACCACGGGGTAGTTAGAAGACTATCCCCAAGAAATCATCCGCTCAAATCGATTCAAACACCGGGAAATCGAAAGGGAAGAAAGATGAACCGAAAAGCGCCACAAAAATGAAATCAACCCGATCTACTTGTTCGTAGGGAGATAGATAAATTCCTTCGGTGGAAATGATCTCCTTTCAAATACGAACAAGATGATTCAAACAGATTTCGCAAAGACGCACGGGAGAGGGAGATCGAGTGACGGGAAAATCATGGAGAAACGAAGAACGCGAAGAACACGAACCAAAACGCGAATCAACACATCGATCTGCAACCGTGTGGCTACCACACGCTACAAAAGTGAGGTTACGGCCTCACTTCATCAAAATCTCCAGTACACAGAGGTATGGTTCTCTGCGGATCTCAGCTAGCTACAGCAGGGGATTGGGAGAGAAGGAAACCCTAGAAGCAAAGAGTAAAATGAACTGAGATCGGAAGGGAGGAGGGTGTCTCCCTCTACTTATCCTAATTTCTAATTCCTATTCTACCCCTCTCTAATTAGAGAGCGAACCAGCTAAACCCTAGGGTTATTCTAGACCAACTCGGTGGTAGGTGTATCCGACGGCCATGCTCGCACAACTCGTAGCGTTGCCTCGACGCAACCTCCCGATTGCCGCCACGTGCCGCCCTCGCTCTGCACCCCCGGTTTTGTGGCCCAAACCGGGAAACCAGCCTTTTCCAGCCAACCCCGGTTTTGAGGCCCAAACAGGGAAACTAGCCCACCAAGCATCTGAGTTTTGAGGCCAAACTCAGCAAACCCTCAGCGCCCAGGTTTTGAGGCCCAAACCTGGAAACCGTCCTCAGCCCGAGTTTTGTGGCCAAACTCGGAAACCATCCGCACCCAGGTTTTGAGGCCCAAACCTGGAAACCGTCCACCCGATGGTTTTTCCCTGGCTCTACCACCAAACTGACGTCGTAGATGGGATGCACCTCCCGTGCACCCCGTCCACCGACACGTGTCCCCAAGTCCACGACTCAAGCAACACATGATCGCAAGTCTTCGCTCGTCGCTGTCCCAGGCTGCCAGCCACCACAGCTGATCCTCGGGCCTCTGGTCCCTCAGTCCAAGCCTCACGTCCACCCTTCGCTACTCTCGGTCCATCGGCACGGCACGTCTCTACTTTACCTTCACCTCGCCTTTTGATCACTGTATCCGTGCTCGACACCTGCACAACACAAGCCAAAGAACATGCGCATCATCCCAGTTGACAATCACTCATCACTTAGAGACTCGGCATACACCCATGTATCCATAATCTCCCCCTTGATGAGTGCATTGTCAACTACCAACACAAATCACAATAGAAAGAGAAGAAGGAAGAAGGAGAAGAGAGAACTCGACCAAATGACCCAAAAGCATAGCAAAGCCGAAGAAGGTCAAGTGGAAAGACCGAAAGAACTTGGTCCCCAAAGACATGGGCAACGGCTCGACGCAACCAAGCAAAGCAAAGCTAGCCCTCAAGAAGAGGTAGAACAGGCTCAACACCGCTAGCAAAAAACCAATCGAAAATATCAAAGCAAAATGCTAGTCCCTCAAGATAGAGGCACAGAGGCTCAACACAACTAGCAAAGAAAGCTCGATACCGACTGTTAAAAAAAAGAGTTCGACACCAATTAGAAATCTGAAAAGCAAATGCTAGTCCCTCAAGAAAGAGGCTAAGGCTCAACACAACTAGCAAACCGCTCCAAACTAATTGAAAATGTCAAAGACTCAACCGGAAACAAACTCCCCCTTGAATAGTGCAATCAACCAAGAAGGCTCCCCCTAAGCAAAAGAAGGGGTTATGATTTGCAATTTCTCCCCCTTAGTTGAAAATGCACTTATCAAGAAATAAGGCTCCCCCTTCCAAAATGCATATGAGTCAAAATGCAAGTTAGGAGCTTCAAGAGTATACTCAAAAGAGTGCAAAGATGCTCTATAGAGTTCAAATCCGATGACTCAGAAAAATGCACAGAATGCTAGCAAAGGCTCAACCTGATCACTAAGAATGAAATATGAACATGTGAGCAATTTTAAGTCAAAAAAGGTATTCACCATCAAAATAGCACAGACATGTATGGACAGGAAGTCAAATGTGCTAAGCATGTATACCAACTGAACTACCCCTAGCACAGTTCAATCATCATGCTGATACCAATTTAGGCATTTACTTGTGATTTCAAATTTTAATCGGAGTTGCAGCGGTGAAATTACACAAGTTCAGAAAACAGCATGTGACTGCGAGAGGTTGAATGCTTGTTATTGCCTAACTTTTCAACTGTGCGAAGCCTATGCATAAGCAATCAGAAGCTTAAAGCAACAGTTTCGGTCATACACTACACAGCTCAAGTTTAACTCAAAGTGCAATGAGAAACAGTCTCGAAACTGTGAGGTGCTAACAAGCAAACCCATCTCGATCTTTCCAATTCACTTAACTTGGTTCAGATTTTAAACAGAATATGACATACCAAGCAAGTGAATGACTCAACACTAGAGACATAGCAACCTAGCATATATGAAAAGCACATGTGACTTCAACACATCCTACACATGCTAGTTGCATATCTCAATGGTGAACATTTTCAAGTTTTAAGTTCATTATCAAATTCACCATTCAAAAATAGCTTAGCTCATAGTATGCACTAGTGATCAGAAGGAGCATAAGCTACAGCATCAACATAAAGCATCGGAGCAAAAACTACACAGAGCATAGTTACATTCTTCAGATTATACACATGAAGCTCAGAATGTAAAAGCGTATGCTAAAATGCAAAAGATGCACGAAGAAAACAAAAAGAAGCAAAAACAACTGAAAACAAAAAGTCAGTGTATCATATAAAATCCAAAGTGTTTCCCCCATCTAAAAGGGGAAACACACACCAAGCTCACCTCTCAACCGATTAAAGGTTGATTGGTCCAAAGGCTTGGTAAAAATATCAGCAAGCTGATGATGAGTATCGACATGGCGAAGGTCGATATCACCCTTCTCATAGTTGTCTCGCAGAAAATGAAAGCGCACATCAATGTGTTTGGTCTTCGAGTGAAGCACGGGGTTCTTAGCAACGCTAATCGCACTCGTGCTGTCACAAAGCAATGGAACACGAGAAAAGCTCAGACCAAAATCACGCAAAGTGGCCATCATCCAGAGTAACTGGGAACAGCAGCTAGCCGCAGCAACATACTCAGCCTCCGTGGTAGACTGGGCGACGCTAGACTGCTTGCGAGAGGACCACGAAACAAGAGAAGAACCAATAAACTTGCAAGTCCCAGAAGTGGACTTGCGATCAATACGGCAACCAGCAAAATCGGCATCGGAATAACCGCAAAGGGAAAGGGTGGAGGAAGCAGAATACCAAATCCCGAATTCTGGAGAGAAGGATAAGTACCTCATAATGCGCTTGACCGCCTGACGGTGAGAGGTGCGCGGCGACGCCTGAAAGCGCGCGCAGAGGCACATCGCGAACTGGATGTCCGGGCGTGTCGCCGTCAGGTACAGCAGCGACCCGATCATACTCCGGTACTCCTTCTGGTCCACTGCTTCTCCTTCCTTGTCCGCATCCAGGGCCGTCGTGGTCGCCATGGGTGTTGGAAGAGGCTTGGCCTCACCCATGTCGAACTTCTTCAGGATATCTCTGGTGTACTTGCCCTGGTGCACAAACGTTCCTTCCCGGGTTTGCTTGATTTGCAACCTGAGGAAAAACGTCAACTCACCCATCATGCTCATCTCGAACTCCCTGCTCATAGTGTCTGCAAACTTGGCAACCAAAGCGTGAGAAGAACCACCAAAAATGATATCATCCACGTAAATTTGAACCAAGAGAGTATCAGTGCCTTGCTTGAGGAGAAAGAGCGTTTTATCTACACATCCCATTTTAAGACCCTTAGCAAGCAAAAAGGTTTTCCACCTATCATACCAGGCTCTAGGGGCTTGTTTCAAACCATACAAAGCTTTGTGAAGTTTAAAGACATGGTTTGGAAACTTGGGATTTTCGAAACCGGGGGGTTGTCTAACATACACCTCCTCTTCTATGTTGCCGTTTAAGAAGGCACTCTTGACATCCATTTGAAAAAGTTTGAAACCTTTGGATGCAGCAAAAACCAAGAGTATCCTAATAGCCTCCAAACGTGCTACAGGAGCAAATGTCTCCTCATAGTCTATCCCCTCCTTCTGACTATATCCCTAGGCTACGAGTCTGGCCTTGTTTCTCACAACATGGCCATCTTCTCCCTGTTTGTTTTTGAAAACCCATTTTGTCCCAATTGGATGACACTCAGAAGGTGGAGACACTAGAACCCAAACCCGATTTCTCTCAAAGTTCTCAAGCTCCTCATGCATGGCATTGACCCAATCCGGATCCGTCAAAGCGTGTCCAACATCCTGGGGTTCAAAATCAGCAACAATTGCAGAATGAGCAAAGTGAGAGATTTGCCTTGATTAGGTGACACGTTCGTCGATGCTGCCAATCATCTGCTGAGGCGGGTGCTGGCGCTGAATGTGTCGTGGTGCCTCCCTTGCCGAAGTGGCCTCCCCCTCAACAGCAGCTGGTGCCTCCCCGGGTACAAAGGGTACCGCTCGGGGTGGCGGATCCCATGGCCCCCAGGAAGACGAGGTGTCAGGGCCGTGAGTCGTCGTAGAAGCCGCTCTTTGCGGCACAACAGGTGGAGGAGGTGTTGGGTCATCTATTCCTTCAGCACCTTCTTCTTCATCATCGAAAAGAGGTTCGCCAACCTCATGATCACCTGCACGCTCAAAACGAGAAGAAGGACAAACCATGGTCTCGTCGAAGGTGACATCGGATGTCTCCATGACTCGGTTAGTGTCAAGGTTAAGTATGCGATAAGCACGTGTATGAGTGCCATAACCCAAAAACACACCGTCAGAAGAATGAGACTCAAACTTGTCCAAGTTGCCCTTTTTTAGTATAAAACAATGGCAACCAAAAACCCGAAAATAACTCACCTTGGGCAGTTTTCCAAAACGCAACTCATAAGAAGTCTTTTTCAAGAAAGCTCTCAGAAAAATGCGATTGGAAATATAGCATGCAGTGTTCATAGCTTCGGCCCAATAACGCCTAGGAGTCCTATGCTCATCGAGCATCGTCCTGGCCATCTCTACAAGGGTCCGATTCTTCCTCTCTACAACACCATTCTGAGGCGGTGTGAAGGAGGAAGAAAACTGATGCTCTAACCCAAAAGAGTTACAAAACTTCTCAAAATCCGAATTCTTGAATTCGGAACCATTATCACTCCTAATAGTTTGCATCGAGTTCAAAGGGAACTCGTTCTGAAGACGCAAAATCAGATTGCGAGCAAAGGAGAAAGTCTCAGTTTTGTCAGCTAAAAAGAAAACCCACGAATATCTCGAAAAATCGTCGACAACAACAAGCACATACCACTTCCCCCCAACCGAGCTCACCCGAGCCGGACCAACAAGGTCCATGTGTAAAAGCTCTCCAGGGCGCTTAGTCATGACCTGAGTCACTGGATGGTGGGGAGCGGCTACCATCTTCCCATGTCTACAAGAATGGCAAACAAGATCCTTCTCCATGGATAACTTGGGCAATCCTCGGATTAAGCCAAGTGAACTAAGCCTTGCAAGCAAGTCAAAGCTCAGGTGACCTAGTCTGCTATGCCACTTCCAAAGATCAGAGGAGGAAGGTCCAGCCAAAAGACAACGAGAAATTCTGAACGACTCCGAGAAATCCGCACGAAAGACTTTTCCAAAGGGCGAAATCACACAAACAAGATTGCCCTGAGGATCCAAAATGCGACTGAGATTCGGTTTAAAACGAATCTCATAGTCATCATCAAAGAGTTGCGAAACAGAAAGAAGGTTAAAATGCAAGTTAGAAACAAGAGCAACATCGCGCAACACAAAGTGCTCATTAACTCGCACCGACCCACGAGACAATACCTTACCTTTGCTATTGTCGCCGAAGGTGAAATACTCCTTTCCGGCGACTGGACTAAGACTGGAGAACCACTTGGCGTTTCCGGTCATGTGCCTCGAACACCCGAAATCCACCAACCAAACGTTCTCCAATCGTTTTACCTACATCAATAAAAAGACATAGGGTGAGCATACGGTCCAACACTGGGGTTAGTGAAGTAAGGAGAATACCAGTGTTGGGCCGGCTGCTCAAAAGAACGGTTAGCAGAAAAACCATTCCTAGCATGCCTACGGGAGGAGCGATCACCACGTTGAGGAAAACGTGGTCCGCTAAGGGAGGAGCGTCCATCGCGATACTCAAAATGCGGTGGGGGAAAATGCTCAACTACAAAGCCACCGCCACGGGGTCCATAGCCTACAAATGCAGGCTCCCGCCGGGCACGCTCTCTACGAGGCCTACGCCTAGGGACTTGAGGCTCAACACCTCTAGGCCTAGCATCTCTCCTCGGAGCTCTCTGCTGCCTAGGCCTGGGAACTTGAGGTTCTGGACCTCTGGGCCTAGCAGCACATCTCGGTGCTCTCCTCTGAACATTCGGCGCATGTACATCATGGAAAGGATGGTACATATCTGGGTTGTTCATCTCCCTAGCATGGCGCGCCTCTCTCTTGCGCCTAAAGCAGAACTCACTCAAGTGTCCATCTCTCCCACAGTGCTCACAGTGGTACCTCACCGCTCTCAAAGGGGGTTGTTGGTACTCACGGTTGTGGGTGTGGATCACCTTGCCCTTCTATGGCAACTCCTCCTGGATAGGTGGCATAGCATCAAGCTTGTTTTTTAGGTGGTTGGGTTTGGGATGCCACACTTGGTTCTTGGGTGGAGCTCTCGGAGGTTCCTCAAACACCCCATCCTTGGTGTTAGGCTTGAGAGGCTCTTTGGGTGGAAGCTTGGTTAGTTTGGGAGTAGTGGTGGAGTTGGGTTTCTCACTTGGATTCAGACCACTCGACTCTCCAATCTTCCCAAAAGCAGAAAGATCAACACCCTGAGCAAAGCCTACACCGGGACCTCCAGCACCTCGCTTGAATTGGGAAATCATCATCCCAAGTTGTGGTGAGGGCTCACCACAAGATACCCAAGACAAGATGGTCCGAAGGTATGTGTTTTCCTCCTCGGTTTGCATCTTGTCATGCTTCACGTTAGCAAGCTCCATCTCCAAACCCTCGCACAAAGCGCACCTAGTCACACAAGTGCTACCCGAGCTGGCCTCCTCAAGAGACACAATCTTGGCATTCTTCTCTGCCAACTCGGATTGCAAGACAGGACAAGTCTTGCAAGCACCCAACAGCATGGGTCTAGCACGGAGCTCATCCACCTCTCCTACCAACGCAACATACTTACTTCTCAAAGTGAGAAGATCAGTCATGTGCGTGGTGCACGCCTCGCACTCCTCCTCATCGGTAACAACTACGGTGGACTTGACGGAATCTAGTTCCTTCACCGTATCCTCCCACTTCTGCCTAAACTCCTTGCGCTCTCTAGCGGCTCGCCTAAGCAACTTATCTTGACTAAGGAGCACGGCAGTAAGTTTCTCGACCTCAGCAGAAAGCTCATCGTGGGTCAGAGATACCTGGGAGGTGTCGTCGTCGTCGTCGTCGTTCCGAGGGGAGTTCACCAGCTCGCCATCGAGGGCCATGGTGCAGAAACTGTCGTCATCGGCGAAGAAGCAGAGGCCATTCAGCTTGTCCTCGATCCTCTTCTTCTTCTCGGACTCGTCGTCGCTTGAGCAAGCAGAGTCGTCATCCGAGCCGTCGATGTCGCTGAGCGTGGCGAAGAACGCACGCTGCTCAGCCTGGGCCTTCTCCAAGTACTTCTTCTTGATGTACTCCTTGTCGAAGCCGCCCCTCCGCTTGTGCCTCGCGGGGACTTACTTCTCCTTGCGCTTGCCGGAGTCGTACTTGTGCCCATGATCGCCCTTCCTAGATGAATGCTTATTCTTGGGACAGTTGGCGATGAAGTGATTGGGGTCGCCGCACTCGTAGCATCCAGAGCGTCCTCCTCCGCGGCGACGGTTCATGCGGTTGTTGTGGAACCGCGAGAACCGGTTGGCGAGCAATGCCAGCTCGTCATCCCCCAAAGACTCCAACTGGTCCTCTGTGACAGAAAAGAGAGACGAAAGAGCAAAACCTCCAGAGGGGTTAGCAGAAGAGCCAGAAACCAAAGCCATAGTCGGGCCAGAAGGATTCTCATAAGAAGCCCTCGCCATGGCATCAATCTCACTGGACTTGAGCTTACTGAAGAGCTCGTCAAACATGAGGGTCTCATAGTTAGGTGATTCTATGATCGCCTGAACTTTGGAGTCCCACTCCGATCGATCAAGAGTATGCAAAAGCTTCAAAGCTCTCTCATGATCATCGAAAGGCAACAACTCCTTGTTAGCCCTCATCCTGTTGACAATCACCTGAAAGCGAGCGAATTAACTTTCTATGCTCTCGCCAGGCATATGTCAAAAGTTCTCATACTCTCGCTTGAACGACTCATAGAGACGGGTTTTGACTTGAAAGGTTCCCTCATGGAAACGCATAAGGGTATCCCAAATCTCCCGAGCCATAGCGAGGTGAGAAACGCGATCAAACTCACTCATGCTCAAACATGAGAAAAGAGCATTACGGGCTCGGCTATTGGCATCGTGCTCATCGATCTGAAGCTGAGAGACACGAGCAGCCAAGACCACGTAATCGGCAGAGTTGCAAATATCCCAAATGGAAGCACCCAAACTCTGCAGATAGGCCGACATGCGTATCTTCCAATACGCATAGTTCGTCCCATCGAAAAATGGCGGTTTGCCCACGCCGCGATCCATGTCGCCTTCTGTGGATCTGGAACCGGCTAAGGTGGAAGATCCTTAACCCGCTCCGATACCAATTGAAGGACCTAGAAAGCACTAGCAAGGCGACTAGAGGGGGGGTGAATGGGAGCTCAAAAATTTCTCTCAAAACTTTGGCCAAATGTCCCAAAATCAACCCTGAGAAACCGTGACCGAAACCGTGATGCCCACGACCCTTGGAAGAGGGTGGATGATCCCTAGGATCACAGCGGAGCACCACAAGAAAGTAGCAAACCAAACTCCAAAAGCTCCGGCTCGAACGCGACCCCAAAAACCAAGTCCCTAACGTAGATAGACGGCTACGTCGAGAAATCTCTAAACACCGATGCTAACAAGTAGCAAAGATACCTAGAGATGTTCCTTGGTCAACTACAAGGCCAAACGAGAAGTCCGGAAACCAAACGAGCAAGCCGTGAGAGCAAACGCACTAAACCGGAAGAAACAGCCAAGTCCCGGACTGTCCGCTGGTACGGTCCCGAACTGTCCGCGGTAGTGCCGGACTGTCCGCGGGCGAGTGGCGGACTGTCCGCCGGCAAAACACGCCAAACAGCAAGGTTGCTGCAAAGTCCCTGGACGTTCCCGAACTGTCCGCCAAACACAACGACAGACTGTCCGCCGGTCAAATGAACAGTTCCTCGGCCGAGACACGCAGCCACTGTCCAGGCTCGATCCCGACACCCGGACTGTCCGCGGTCCCAGGCGCGGACTGTCCGCGACCATGCAGGGAGGGCGATTTTGATCGCCTCCTCCCCAAATCTCCCCAAATTCGATCCAACTCAAAATCCCAAGTTCCCAAACTTGGAGAAGATGATCACGGGGTAGTTAGAAGACTATCCCCAAGAAATCATTCGCTCAAATCGATTCAAACACCGGGAAATCGAAAGGGAAGAAAGATGAACCGAAAAGCGTCACAAAAACGAAATCAACCCGATCTACTTGTTCGTAGGGAGATAGATAAATTCCTTCGGTGGAAATGATCTCCTTTCAAATACGAACAAGATGATTCAAACGGATTTTGCAAAGACGCACGGAAGAGGGAGATCGAGTGACGGGAAAATCGTGGAGAAACGAAGAACGCGAAGAACACGAACCAAAACACGAATCAACACATCGATCTGCAACCGTGTGGCTACCACACGCTACAACAGTGAGGTTACGGCCTCACTTCCTCAAAATCTTCAGTACACAGAGGTATGGTTCTCTGCGGATCTCAGCTAGCTACAGCAGGGGACTGGGAGAGCAGGAAACCCTAGAAGCAAAGAGTAAAATGAACTGATATCGGAAGGGAGGAGGGTGTCTCCCTCTACTTATCCTAATTTCTAATTCCTATTCTACCCCTCTCTAATTACAGAGCGAACCAGCTAAACCCTAGGGTTATTCTGGACCAACTAGGTGGTAGGTGTATCCGACGGCCACGCTCGCACAACTCATAGCGTTGCCTCGACGCAACCTCCCGATTGCCGCCACGTGCCGCCCTCGCTCTGCACCCCCGGTTTTGTGGCCCAAACCGGGAAACCAGCCTTTTCCAGCCAACCCCCGGTTTTGAGGCCCACCAAGCATCTGAGTTTTGAGGCCAAACTCAGCAAACCCTCAGCGCCCAGGTTTTGAGGCCCAAACCTGGAAACCGTCCACCCGATGGTTTTTCCCTGGCTCTACCACCAAACCGACGTCGTAGATGGGATGCACCTTCTGTGCACCCCGTCCACCGACACGTGTCCCCAAGTCCACGACTCAGGCAACACATGACCGCAAGTCTTCGCTCGTCGCTGTCCCAGGCTGCCAGCCACCACAGCTGATCCTCGGGCCTCTGGTCCCTCAGTCCAAGCCTCACGTCCGCCCTTCGCCACTCTCGGTCCATCGGCACGGCACGTCTCTACTTGACCTTCACCTCGCCTTTGATCACTGTATCCGTGCTCGACACCTGCACAACACAAGCCAAAGAACATGCGCATCATCCTAGTTGACAATCACTCATCACTCAGAGACTCGGCATACACCCATGTATCCGCAATCTCGTTCCACCATCAAACTCTCAACACTAGGCATCGACATCTTCACCTATCTTTGATGCTTCCACAGTTGTGGCTCCTCGACAACATATGCAGACCCGCTCTCAAACAGGCATATTCAAACCCAACCCGCGTTATGCCCTCGCCACCTCATCACAAACACCAGGCATCTCACCTATTCCCAGCTCCGCTCGCTCTGCTCTCAAGGATCCGCACTGGTGGGCTGCTATGAAATTCGAGTTTGATGCTCTGCAGCGCAATCGCACATGGCGTCTTGTTGACCGACCCCCAGGGGCCAATGTAGTCACTGGAAAGTGGTTCTTCAAACACAAAATGAATCCTGATGGGTCGCTCGATCGTTACAAAGCTCGATGGGTTGTTCGTGGCTTCACCCAACGAGCTGGTGTTGATTTCAGTGAAACTTTCTCTCCGGTTGTTAAACCCGCCACTATCCGTACTGTTCTCGCCATTGCTGCATCTCGCCAATGGCCGACAAAACAACTTGATGTGTCCAATGACTTTCTTCATGGACACCTTCAAGAACATGTCCTGCGTCAATAGCCGATAGGTTTTGTCGATGCAAACCACCCTACTGCAGTCTGTCTTCTTGACAAGTCTCTATATGGACTTCGACAAGCACCTCAAGCCTGGTTCACTCGGTTCGCCACCTTTGTCACTAAGCTCGGTTTCAAGGCGACGCATTCTGATTCCTCAGTCTTCGTGCTTCGTCGTGGTGCTGACATGGCCTACCTTCTTCTCTATGTGGATGATATCGTTCTCACTAGGTCCAGCTCCAGCTTGCTTCAACAGATCATTGACAGTCTTCGCTCTGAGTTTGCAGTCAAAGACAAGGGTGTGCTGTGTTGCTTCCTTGGGATCGATGTCAAGAGAACCAGCGAGGACATTCTCGAGCGTGCCAGAATGTCTAATTGCAACTCCGCTCCTACGTCGATTGATGCCAAGAGCAAACTCTCCACAAATGGTCCTCCGACTGACGACGCAGCATCATACCGAAGTCTCACAGGCACTCTCCAGTTCCTGACAATGATGAGGTCGGACATTGCCTTTGTCGTGCAACAGAAATGTCTTTATATGCATGATCCGCGAGCTCCTCATATGTCTATGCTCAAGCGGATACTGCGGTATGTTCAT
Source organism: Coix lacryma-jobi var. lacryma-jobi (assembly GCA_009763385.1). Classification (NCBI taxonomy): domain Eukaryota; kingdom Viridiplantae; phylum Streptophyta; class Magnoliopsida; order Poales; family Poaceae; genus Coix; species Coix lacryma-jobi. Next base: position 45,036,855 of record CM019826.1, read on the forward strand.
GGCACTACTTCCCATGGCCTGTCCTTCGCGCCTCCAGCGACTTTAGTGTCACCGCATACTCGGATGCAGACTGGACAGGTTGCCCGGACACTAGGCGCTCAACGTCCGGATTTTGCGTTAACCTTGGTGACTCCCTCGTCTCCTGGTCGTCCAAACGACAACCTACTGTCTCGCGATCAAGCACAGAGGCTGAGTATCGCGCTGTGGCAAACACGGCAGCAGAATGCATCTGGCTTCGTCAGGTGCTTGGAGAACTACATTGTCACATTCCTAAAGTGACGATGGTGTTCTGTGACAATGTTTTAGCTGTGTATATGTCATCGAATCTAGTACATCACAAACGCACAAAGCACATAGAACTCGACATTCATTTTGTTCGGGAACGAGTTCAACTGCGCGAGCTCCGTGTGCTTCATGTTCCTAGCAGCAAATAGTTCGCAGATGTCATGACAAAGGGACTGCCGATGGTGTCGTTTGAAAGCTTTCGTTCCAGTCTGTGTGTGCTGCCTATCACCCATCAGACTGTGGGGGGTGTTGAGGAAGAGTACTCGGCTACAATCAAACTGGAGCGTGCCCATGTCGTCCACTAGTATAGGCCTGCTGTTGCTCATTTAGCAACCGATGTAATATGTATATCATTCATTCAGAGATGAATAGAATGTGTTGGCTCTCCATTCTTTCTCTACACTTTTGTTTTAGTTTTGTACCGGGATTTTGACGGCGACAAAAGGGATATCCCCATCATGGCATCGTGCATTGGCATTGGAACGCATCCTTGGCTTGCCTCGTCGACTCCCGCCCACGCTATCCAACCACCGGCGTGGGGTTGCAAATCACCTTCGAACTTGTGACCCTCCGTCGCCGTCTCTGCTCCCTCGTTCGTTGGTCGGTCAACTCGTCACTCATCGTTGCGCTGACGAAGCAACAAGAAGAGCTTCTCCAACCAAAACTGAAGGACCGAAAGTGCAACCAAAAAGCGACCAGAGGGGGGGTGAATGGGAGCTTTAAATTTCTTTTCAGAAACTTTAAACCTCTGTCCTGAAAATCAACCCCAAGAGCAAAACTGATGCGCGTGATGTCCATGACCCAATAGAATGGGTGGATGTTCCCTAGGAACACAGCGGGACACCACAAAAATTCCCTCGCCCAAGTTCACACAGGTCAACTAGTGACAGGATGAACTTTGGGTAACCTCAACCCTAGAGGATTCATGCTATTTTGTAAAGCGAGAAGCCCGATTTCTGTAGAGCACGAAGTCAGGAATACAACACAACAAGCGGATCTCAAATCCTAAGTCGGATGAACAAACTGCAGACGAAAATGCGCAGGACAGACTCGACCGGACTCTGCCTGCGTCCGGTCACAGACCACCGGACGCGTCCGGTCGAAGAAAACTGGATTTGGGAGCTCTCTGTATTGGACCGGACTCACTGTCACTATGCGTCCGGTCACTGCCGGAGCGTCCGATCAACACAGGGCAAAACGATGAACAGTACCAGGGGTGCGTCCGGTCACATACAAGAGCTAGCGTCCGGTCAAGTTGCAAGTAAAAACAGCGAACGAAGTTCAACGACCGGACTCTGACCGTGCGTCCGGTCACCCCGACCCCAGTGTCCGGTCACACCGACGCAGCTCTGTTCGTCCACCGATTCAACTCAAACTCACCCAAAACAAATCCTCTAGGAACCAAACTTGGTGAGACAAGTCACAAGGAGAATAGTGAGCTACTCCTTGGAGATCATGGCTCGAACCTATCTCCAAATCGATGAATCGAAGAAATTCGGTGGAAGGGAGAAAAACTTGACCCAAAACAAAAATCAACCGATCTACTAGCTCGTGAGGTTATAGGAGAATTCCTTCGGTGGAAAGAAGTGCCTCACGATCTAGAACATCTCTGTTCAAACGGAATCAAAAAAGACGCAACGAACAAAGAGATCGATCGACGAGAGAAAACATGGAGAAAAGCAATCCGCGAAGAACAAGAACAAAACGTGAATCACAATCACGAATTTGCAACCGTGTGGCTACCACACACTACAACAGTGAGATTACGGTCTCACTTCCTCAAAATCTCACGGACACAGAGGTATGGTTCTCTTCTCTGTGGATCTCAGTTCGCTACAGCAGAGGATGGGGAGAGCAGGAAAACCTAAAAGACAAAATAGCAAATGACTGAGATGGAATGGGAGGAGGGTGTCTCCCTCTACTTATCATAATTCTAATTCCTACTCTACCCCTCTCTAATTACAGAGCGAGCCAGCTAAACCCTAGGGTTATTCTGGACCAACTCGAGGATGCTGGTGATCCGACGGCCACACCCGCACAACTGGTAGCGTTGCCTCGACGCAACCTCACCGATTGCCGCCACGTGCCGCCACCGCTCCGCTTGTCCTTTTGCTGGACTTCTCCCCCGGTTTTGAGGCCCAAACCGGGAAACCAGCCTTCACGACCAACCCCCGGTTTTGAGGCCCAAACCGGGAAACTAGCCGTCCATCGCCTGAGTTTTGTGGACCAAACTCAGAAACCCGCAGCACCCAGGTTTTGAGGCCTAAACCTGGAAACCGTCCTCAGCCCGAGTTTTGTGGCCCAAACTCGGAAACCATCAGTGCCCAGGTTTTGAGGCCCAAAACCTGGAAACCGTCCACTCGGTGGTTTTTCTGTGGCTCAACCACCAAACCGAGCCGTAGAGGGGATGCACCGCCCGTGCACCCCGTCCACCGACACGTGTCCCCAGGTCCTCAACCCAGGCAACACCGTGTCCGCAAGTCTCCACTCGTCGTTGTCCCAGGCTGTCAGCCACCACAGCTGATCCTCGGGCCACCGGTCCCTCAGTCCAAGCCTCACGTCCGCCCTTCGCCACTCTTGGTCCATCGGCATGGCACGTCTCTACTTGACCTTCATCTTGCCTCGGATCATTGTATCCGTGCTCGACACCTGCACAACACAAGCCAAAGAACTTGCGCATTATCCCAGTTGACAATCACTCATGACTCAGAGACTCGGCATACGCCCATGTATCCGCAATCTCCCCCTTGATGAGTGCATTGTCAACTACCAACACAAATCATAATGGAAACAGAAGAAGGAGGGAAGAAAGAGAGAGAACTCAACCAAATGACCCAAAAGCATGTCAAAGCCGAAGAAGGTCAAATGGAAAGAGCAACACAACTTGGTTCCCAAAGACATGGGCAACATCTCGACGCAACCAAGCAAAGCAAAGCTAGCCCTCAAGAAGAGGTAGAACAGGCTCAACACCACTAGCAAGAAAACTTGATACCAATTGAAGAATCAACTGAAAATCAAGCAAAGCAGTGCTAGCCCTCAAGAATAGGCAGAAACGGGCTCCACACCGCTAGCAAAGCAACTCGATACCAACTGTTACCAACTCAAAAACCAAAAGAGTTCGATACCAATTGAAGAGCTGAACATGAGCTGAAAATGTTTGCTAGTTCCTCAAGAAAGAGGCAAAGGCTCAACACAACTAGCAAACCCCCCCTCAACTAGTGCACACAAACCAGGGAACACATGATTTGCCAATATTTTCTCCCCCTTAGTTGAAAATGCACCAACAAGCAAATGTGCAAACGCACTCAAATGTCTCCCCCTTGACAGAATATCTCCCTCTAAAAATGCATATGAGTAAAAATGCAAGTTAGTAGCTTCAGAAATATAATCAGGAGAGTGCAAGGATGCTCTACACAGTTCTGATCCGATGACTCAACAACATCTATAAGAAGCTAGCAAAGGCTCAAACTGATCACTAGATATGAATTCTGAACATTGGAGCAAAAAGAGCAGTTTTCAGCCAAAAGGTATTCAACATCAAAATAGCACTATGTATGTGAAGATAGGAAATCAGACAAGTGCTAAACATGTATACAAAGTGAACTACCCCTAGCACAGTTCAATCATCATGCTATAGAATGGAACATAGACTTGTGTCCAGATTTTATCGGAGTTGCAGCGGTTAAATTACACAAGTTTAGATTTCAGCATGTGATTGCAAGAGGTTGAGAGCTTGTCATCGCCTAACTTTTCAACTGTGCGAAGCCTATGCAGAAGCAATCAGAAGCTTAAAGCAACAGTTTCGGTCATACACTACACAGCTGAAGTTTAACTCAATGTGCAATGAGAAACAGTCTCGAAACTGTGATGTGCTGACAAGCAATCCCATCTTGATCTTTCCAATTTACTTTAACTTGGTTCAGATTTAAAGCAATATATGAACAGACCAAGCAAGTGAATGACTCAGAACTAGAGACATAGCAACCTAGCATATATGAAAAGCATGAGTGAATTCTACACATCCTACACATGCTAGTTGCATATCTCAATGGTGAACATTTTCAAGTTTTATGTTCATTAATCAGATTCACCATTCATAAAATAGCTCTGCTCACAACATGTATCAGTGATCAGAAAGAGCATACGCTACAACATCATCATAAAGCATCGGAGCAAATACTATACAGAGCATAGTTACATTCTTCAGATTAAATACATGAAGCTCTGAATGGAAATATGCAAGATGAAATGCAAAGATGCATGAAGAAACCAGAAGAGGAACACAAAGTTAGTTTATAAGACAAGAGCTAAAATGTTTCCCCCATCTAAAAGGGGAAACACACACCAAGTTCACCTCTCAACCTGGCAAAAGTTGATTCGTCCAAAGGCTTGGTGAAAATATCAGCCAACTGATGATGAGTATCGACATGGCGAAAGTCGATATCACCCTTCTCATAGTGGTCTCGCAAAAAATGAAAGCGCACATCAATGTGTTTGGCCTTAGAGTGCAGCACGGGGTTCTTAGCAACGCTAATTGCACTCGTGCTGTCACAAAGCAAAGGAACGCGAGAAAAGCTCAGACCAAAATCAAGCAAAGTGGCCATCATCCAAAGCAACTGGGAACAGCAGCTGGCCACAGCAACATACTCAGCCTCCATGGTAGACTGGGCGACACTAGACTGCTTGCGAGAAGACCACGAAACAAGAGAAGAACCAATAAATTGGCAAGTACCAGAAGTGGACTTGCGATCAATGCGACAACCAGCAAAATCGGCATCGGAATAACCGCAAAGGGAGAGGGTGGAGGAAGCAGAATACCAAATCCCAAATTCTGGAGTGAAGGATAAGTACCTCATAATGCGCTTGACCGCCTGACGGTGCGAGGTGCGCGGCGATGACTGGAATTGCGCGCAAAGACACACCGCGAACTGAATGTCTGGGCGTGTCACCGTTAGGTACAGCAGCGACCCGATCATACTCCGGTACTCCTTCTGGTCCACAGCTTCTCCATCCACATCCGCATCCAGGGCCGTCGTGGTCGACATGGGTGTTGGAAGAGGCTTGGCCTCACCCATATCGAACTTCTTCAATATGTCCTTGGTATACTTACCCTGGTGCACGAACGTCCCTTCTCGGGATTGCTTGATTTGCAACCCGAGGAAAAATGTCAACTCGCCCATCATGCTCATCTCAAACTCCCTGCTCATAATATCTGCAAACTTAGCGACCAAAGCATGAGAAGAACCACCGAAAATGATATCATCCACGTAAATCTGGACCAAGAGAGTATCAGTGCCTTGCTTGAGGAGAAAAAGCGTTTTATCCACACACCCCATTTTAAAACCCTTAGCAAGCAAAAAGGTTTTCAACCTATCATACCAGGCTCTAGGGGCTTGTTTCAAACCATACAAAGCTTTGTGAAGTTTAAAAACATGGTTTGGAAACTTGGGATTTTCGAAACCGGGGGGTTGTCTCACATACACCTCCTCTTCTATGTAGTCGTTTAAGAAGGCACTCTTGACATCCATTTGAAAAAGTTTAAACCCTTTGGATGCAGCAAAAGCCAAGAGTACCCTAATAGCCTCCAAACGAGCTACAGGAGCAAAAGTCTCCTCATAGTCTATCCCCTCCTTCTGACTATACCCCTGAGCTACAAGTCTGGCCTTATTTCTCACAACATGGCCATCCTCTCCTTGTTTGTTTTTGAAAACCCATTTTGTCCCAATTGGGTGACACTCAGAGGGAGGAGAAACAAGAACCCAAACCCGTTTTCTTTCAAAATTTTCTAACTCCTCATGCATGGCATTGACCCAATCTGGATCAGATAAAGCGTGTCTAACATCTCGTTGTTCAAAATCAGCAACAAATGCAGAATGAGCAAAGTGAGAGATTTATTGTGACCTTGACCGAGTGACACATTTGCCGATGCTGCCGATCATCTGTTGAGGAGGGTGTTGGCGCTGGATATGTCATGGCGCCTCCCGAGCAGAAGTGATCTCCCCCTCAACAGCAGCTGGTGCCTCCTCGGGTACAAAAGGTACCGCTCGGGTTGGCGGATCCCACGGCCCCCAAGATGAAGAAGTGTCGGGGCCATGAGTCGTAGTAGAAGCTGCTCCTTGCGGCACAACAGGTGGAGGGGGTGCTGGATTATCTATACATTCAGCACCCTCATCCTCGTCATCAAAGAGAGGTTCGCCAACCTCATGATCACCTGCACGCTCAAAACGAGAAGAAGGACAAACCATGGTCTCGTCGAAGGTGACATCTGATGTCTCCACGACTCGGTTAGTATCAAGGTTAAGTACACGATATGCACGAGTATGAGCGTCATAACCCAAAAATACTCCGTCAGAGGAACGAGACTCAAATTTGTCCAGATTGCCCTTTTTGAGTATAAAACAATGGCAACCAGAAACTCAAAAATAACTCACCTTGGGCAGTTTTCCAAAACGCAACTCATAACACGTCTTTTTCAAGAAAGCTCGGAGAAAAATGTGATTGGAAATATAGCATGCAGTGCTCATCGCTTCGGCCCAATATCGCCTAGGAGTCCTATGCTCATCGAGCATCGTCCTGGCCATCTCTACAAGGGTCTGATTCTTCATTTCTACAACACCATTCTGAGGCGGTGTGTAGGGGGAAGAAAACTGATGCTCTAAACCCAAGGAGTTACAAAACTTCTCAAAATCCGAATTCTTGAATTCAGAACCATTATCACTCCTAATAGCTCGCATCGAGTTCAAAGGGAACTCGTTCTGAAGACGCAAAATCAGATTGCGAGCAAAGGAGAAAGTCTCGGTCTTCTCGGCTAAAAAGAAGACCCACGAATATCTCAAAAAATCGTCAACAACAACAAGCACATACCACTTCCCCCCAACCGAGCTCACCCGAGCTGGACCAACAAGGTCCATGTGCAAAAGCTCTCCAGGGTGCTTAGTCATGACCTGAGTCACTGGATGGTAGGGAGCGGCGACCATCTTCCCATGTCTACAAGAATGGCAAACAAGATCCTTCTCCTTAGACAACTTGGGCAATCCTCGGATTAGGCCAAGTGAACTAAGCCTTGCAAGCAAGTTGAAGCTCAAGTGTCCTAGTCTCCTATGCCACTTCCAAATATCAGAGGAGGAAGGTCCAGCCAAAAGACAACGAGAAATGCCAAACGATTCCGAGAAATCCGCACGAAAGACTTTTCCAAAGGGTGAAATCACACAAACAAGATTCCCCTGAGGATCCAAAATACGACTGAGATTCGGCTTAAAACGAATCTCATAGTCATCATCAAAGAGTTGCGAAACAGAAAGAAGGTTAAAATGCAAGTTAGAAACAAGAGCAACATCGCGCAACACAAAGTGCTCATTAACTCGCACCGACCCATGAGACAACACTTTACCTTTGCTATTGACGCCGAAAGTGATAAACTCTTTTTCGGCGACCGGACTAAGACTGAAGAACCACTTGGCGTTTCCGGTCATGTGCCTCGAACACCCGAAATCCACAAACCAAACGTTCTCCAATCGTTTTACCTACATCAATAAAAACACATAGGGTGAGCATACGGTCCAACACTGGGGTTAGTGAAGTAGGGAGAATACTAGTGTTGGGGCGGCTGCTCAAAAGAACGGTTAGCAGAAAAACCATTCCTACCCCGCCTACGGGGAAAGCGATCACCACGCTGAGGAAAACGTGGTCCGCTAAAGGAAGAGCGTCCATCGCGATACTCAAAACGCGGTGGAGGAAAACGCTCAACTACAAAGCCACCGCCATGGGGTCCATAGCCTACAACTGCAGTCTCCCACCGGGCACGCTCTCTTCGCGGCCTAGGCCTAGGAACTTGAGGTTTCGGACCTCTAGGCCTAGCAGCACGCCTCTGAACATTTGGCACATGTACATCATGGAAAGGATGGTACAAGTCCGTGTTGTTCATCTCCTTTGCACGGCGTGCCTCTCTCTTGCGCCGAAAGCAAAACTCACTCAAGTGTCCATCTCTCCCACAGTGCTCACAATGGTACCTCACCGCTCTCAAAGGGGGTTGTTGGTACTCACAGTAGTGGGTGTGGATCACTTTGCCCTTCTATGGCATAAGCTCCTCTTGGATGGGTGGCATGGTGTCAAGCTTGTTCTTGAGGTGGTTTGGTTTTGGAGCCCATGATTGTTTCTTTGGTGGAGCTCTCGGAGGTTCAACAAAGACCCCATCTTTGGCGTTAGGCTTGAGAGGCTCTTTGGGTGGAATCTTGGTAAGCTTGGGAGTAGTGGTGGAGTTGGGCTTCTCACATGGGTTAAGACCACTCGACTCTCCAATCTTCCCAAAAGACGAAACATCAACACCCGGAGCAAAACCTACACCTGGACCTCCAGCAGCTCGCTTGAATTGGGAGATCATCATCCCGAGGTGTGCCTCACCACTAGACACCCATGACTAGATGGTTCGAAGGTATGTGTTTTCCTCCTCGGTTTGCATCTTGTCATGCTTCACATTAGCGATCTCCATCTCCAAACCCTCACAAAGAACACACCTAGCCACACAGGTGCTACCTGAGTTGGCCTCTTCAAGAGACACAATCTTGGCATTCTTCTCTGCCAACTCAGATTGCAAGCCCGCACAAGACTTGCATGCACCCAACAGCGAGGATCTAGCCTTCAGCTCATCCACCTATCCTACCAACGCAACATACTTACCTCTCAAAGTGAGAAGGTCAGTCATGTGCGTGGTGCACATCTCACACTCCTCCTCATTGGTAACAACTACAGTGGACTTGACAGATTCAAGTTCCTTCACCGTATCCTCCCACTTCTGTCTAAAACTCCTTGCGCTCTCTAGCAGCACGCCTAAGCAACTTATCCTGACTAAGGAGCACGGCAGTAAGCTTCTTGACCTCAGCAGAAAGCTCGTCGGGGGTCTGAGATACCTGGGAGGTGTCGTCGTCGTCATTCCGAGGAGTGTCCTCCAGCTCGCCGTCGACCTCCTTGCCGAGGGCCATGGTGCAGAAGCCGTCGTCGTCGGCGAAGAAGCAGAGGCCGTTCAGCTTGTCCTCGATCCTCTTCTTCTTCTCGAACTCGTCGTCGCTTGAGGAAGCAGAGTCGTCATCTGAGTCGTCGACGTCGCTGAGCGTGGCGAAGAACGCACGCTGCTCAGCCTGGGCCTTCTCCAAGTACTTTGTCTTGATGTACTCCTTGTTGAAGCCGCCCTTTCGCTTGTGCTTCGCGGGGACGTACTTCTCCTTGCTCTTGGCGGAGTCGTACTTGTGCCCATGAGCCGCCTTGCCGAAGACTTGCTTGTTCTTCTTCGGGCAATTGGCGATGAAGTGGTTGGGGTCGCCGCACTCAAAGCATCCTGAGCGTCCTCCTCCGCGGCGACGGTTCATGCAGTTGTTGTGAAACCGCGAGAACCAGTTGGCGAGCAAAGCCAACTCGTCATCCCCCAAAGACTCCAGCTGCTCCTCTGTGATAGAAAAGAGTGAAGAGAGTGCAAATCCTCCAGAGGTATTAGTAGAAGAGCCAGAAAGCAGAGCCATTGACGGGCCAGAAGGATTTTCATAAGAAGCCCTCGCCATGACATCAATCTCACTAGACTTGAGCTTACTGAAGAGCTCGTCGCACGTGAGGGTCTCATAGTTAGGCGATTCGATGATCGCCTGAACCTTGGAATCACACACCGATCGATCAAGAGTATGGAGTAGCTTGAGAGCTCTCTCATGATCGTCGAAAGACAACAGCTCCTTGTTAGCCCTCATCCTGTTGACAATCACCTGAAAGCGAGCGAATAAACTCTCTATGCTCTCGCCAGGCATATGTCGAAAGTTCTCATACTCTCGCTTGAACGACTCGTAGAGTCGGGTTTTGACTTGAGAGGTTCCCTCATGAAAACGTGTTGACGCAAAATGTGATGTCCTGCGCCAGGCACACAACAAGCCGAACGAGGCTGGCTTCAATCGGGTGCCCGGAGTATTCCGAATCCGGAAGCGTGCTAGTCGGTTTGACCTGAAAACCAACAAGGGATAAAAATATGAGAATACCTTGGAACATGCTGGGTGAGACCAGGCAGTTCCATATGTACGGCTTTGAAAGCCAATCATGACGGCACACAGCTATAAAAAGTTGTTTGTCGAAATAGGTTTATAATGTCATTCGACAAGTATAAAGATGGAGCTCATAAACATGTTGAATGCCGAACACATGAATAACAGAAGGGTAAAAGGGTAATTTGTAAATATAAATCTATTCAAATAACATATGCATAGGCCAATCCAACTAATCTGCCGCACGATTAGCCTTCATGAACCCGTCAAGTATAAACTCAAGCAAAGCTAATCCACCGCATGATACCACTTGCTATAAGTCCACACCACTCCTCATAATTAGATTAATCCACCGCATGATACGATCTAATTATAAGAAGCTAAAAGCATACATATATCTGAACAGATCTATAAAAACTAATTACTCATGTAAGCTTAACCAGAGTCGGCAAATTAGCCGAACTGGGGTCCATGAAGAAGGAACATACAAGCAAAGCATGATTAAACTAATCTAAAACCTGCACCTGCCGCACGGTACGCGGCTCTATCAAAGCCTAAACTTGGTCAACATGCATGAACCCACAACATGTAACAATCTGGATTGAAAGTTAATTCGGCCATCATGATCTTATGATTAACGAGGCACAAATAAACTCATGTAGCAAGGCCGAACAAAGATCGATCTAGATTGGGCAAAGAGTGTTATAGGAATCAAATAAATAAAACATATAACACATGGTAACTTAATGAATCTATTAGATCTGCCAAATCTAACAGAGCCGATAACTATTTTTACTCATGACTTAATCCGCCGCACGATACAAGGCATAAGCAAAAACTTCCCGTCATAAGCTTAAATCCGTCGCACGATACTAAGCTTAACATACGAGACTACTTGCATCATATCTAAATCCACCGCATGATACTAGACATGATAGCAAGGTTGCCGGTACTTACAGAGGTCGACGGATCGATGATTCCTCTCGAAGAACTCGACGACACGACTTAGGGACTCAAAAGGTGGCACGGGGCCGGTTGTATTGATATGGTTGTGAACACTTTTTACAATAGCCAAGGGCTTATATTTATACCCTGGACGCAATACAAGTCCTAAGAGGACACGACTATGAAATATTAAAGGAAAATACAATATTCTTGGCCTTCAACTCCTTTCGGAATCATCATTGCCTTAATTGTCGCAATTTTGTTGCCCGATCGGCTCTCGTTTCCGTCGTTTCAATGGAAACTCCCTTTTCTCAGAATAGCCGACCGCATGAGCAGTTGCCGAATCCTTGGAATCTAGCCGACCGCATGGATACTTGCTGAATGCCTTATACATCCATCTCCGCACACTGGACATGCATGTCGTCTTCTAGCCTTTCCTTCATCGTGAAGCCATTCATGCTAAATATAAAAGTGGACGTCGAGATGTGCATGCTTTATATATATTGCCTTCTTTGCATGCTTGCCACATCACAACGCCACCAAATCCAACTCCTGGCCAATGAGATCAGAACCCTCTGCTCCTCGAATACTCGTTTAATCTGTCACGGTCATGGTCGATTATCCTAGTGATCGGCTTCTCTTGCCATATCTATTTCCTGAATGGAGTAACCGACCGCTTGGCCGTCTACCGAATGCTCTTCTCACTGCTCGTTGGGTCCGCCTGTCATCTGCTCAATATTGACCAAAATCCCGTGTTAACAAAACGCATGAGGGTAGCCCAAATCTCCCGAGCCGTGGCGAGGTGAGAATCGCGATCAAACTCACTCATGCTCAGACATGAGAAAAGAGCATTACGGGCTCAGCTATTGGCATCGTGCTCATCGATCTAAAGCTGAGAGACACGAGCAGCCAAGACCACGTAATCGGCAAAGTTGCAAATATCCCAGATGGAAGCACCCAAACTCTGCAGATAGGTCGACATGAGTATCTTCCAATACGCATAGTTCGTCCCATCGAAAAACGGCGGTTTGCCCACACCACGATCCATGTCGCCTTCTGTGGATCTGGAACCGGCTAAGGTGGAAGATCCTTAACCCGCTCCGATACCAATTGAAGGACCGAAAGTGCAACCAGAAAGCGACCAGAGGGGGGGTGAATGGGAGCTTTAAATTTCTTTTCAGAAACTTTAAACCTTTGTCCTGAAAATCAACCCCAAGAGCAAAACCGATGCGCGTGATGTCCATGACCCAAGAGAATGGGTGGATGTTCCCTAGGAACACAACGGGACACCATAAAAATTCCATCGCCCAAGTTCACGCAGGTCAACTAGTGACAGGACAAACTTTGGGTAACTTGACCCGAAACGAAAATCAACCGATCTACTAGCTCGTGAGGTTATAGGAGAATTCCTTCGGTGGAAAGAAGTGCCTCATGATCTAGAACATTTCTGTTCAAACGAAATCAAAAAAGATGCAACGAACAAAGAGATCGATCGACGAGAGAAAACGTGGAGAAAAGCAATCCGCGAAGAACAAGAACAAAACGCGAATCACAATCACGAATTTGGAACCGTCTGGCTACCACACGCTACAACAGTGAGATTACGGTCTCACTTCCTCAAAATCTCACGGACACAGAGGTATGGTTCTCTTCTCTGTGGATCTCAGTTCGCTACAGCAGAGGATGGGGAGAGCAGGAAAACCTAGAAGGCAAAATAGCAAATGACTGAGATGGAATGGGAGGAGGGTGTCTCCCTCTACTTATCCTAATTCTAATTCCTACTCTACCCCTCTCTAATTACATAGCGAGCCAGCTAAACCCTAGGGTTATTCTGGACAAACTCGAGGATGCTGGTGATCCGACGGCGACGCCCGCACAACTGGTAGCGTTGCCTCGACGCAACCTCACCGATTGCTGCCACATGCCGCCACCACTCCACTTGTCCTTTGCCTGGACTTCTCCCCCGGTTTTGAGGCCCAAACCGGGAAACCAGCCTTCACGACCAACCCCCGGTTTTGAGGCCCAAACTGGGAAACCAGCCGTCCATCGCCTGAGTTTTGTGGCCCAAACTCAGAAACCCGCAGCACCCAGGTTTTGAGGCCTAAACTTGGAAACCGTCCTCAGCCCGAGTTTTGTGGCCCAAACTCGGAAACCATCAGCGCCCAGGTTTTGAGGCCCAAAACCTGGAAACCGTCCACTCGGTGGTTTTTCTATGGCTCAACCACCAAACCGAGCCGTAGAGGGGATGCACCGCCCGTGCACCCCGTCCACCGACACGTGTCCCCAGGTCCTCGACCTAGGCAACACCGTGCCCGCAAGTCTCCGCTCGTCGCTGTCCCAGGCTGTCAGCCACCACAGCTGATCCTCGGGCCACCGGTCCCTCAGTCCAAGCCTCACGTCCGCCCTTCGCCACTCTCGATCCATCGGCACGGCAAGTCTCTACTTGACCTTCACCTTGCCTCTGATCACTGTATCCGTGCTCGACACCTGCACAACACAAGCCAAGGAACATGCACATTATTCCAGTTGACAATCACTCATCACTCAGAGACTCGGCATATGCCCATGTATCCGCAAAAACTCTCTATGAGATCCTGCGCACACCCTCGGCGGGACCGGAGACGCACGCGATGGCGATGCCCGTTTTGTTCGATCGGTCGAACGAACGACTGAGCAAGCAAGCAACTATGGAATTGTTATTGTCACGTACTGCTTCAGCGGCACACAAATGACTATATATGAGGAGACAATTATTTTATAAATCTGAATTCCCAGGGCTCCTTATTTGTTAGGTTTGCCCAATTTTACAATGCTAGGAGCAGGAGGTGATCCAAATTCTCAGCGATCTCTATGCAGGACTCCGCGCAGATGTTGTGACGCAGAAGAACAGTACACAAGCGCACAATCTGTAGACCACCTGATGACGTCGCCATCAATGCCACCGTGCCAAGTGTGTGACAATCCCTGCAGTCTGGCTTAGCCAGCATTTATAACTATGGTGGTCCATTGTCTAAAACATATCGTCAGTATATGAATTAAGAAACACAATTAAGAAAAAAAAGACATAGAGTTCATACAATAGACGAGTACAGTTTTCTCCCAATAGAATTGAAATATTTACATACCATAGTTGTTGAAGAATAATGTCACTGCTTTTTCAGGACTATGTCTTCTAAGGCCAGTTTCAGTTGGAGTTTTATGAGAGTTTTATCTATAATAAATAGTTGCCACATAGATATTTTGATAACATAGCAACGTATTTAAGAAAAGAGAGATGAAATAAGTTTCATTTAGATGAAATTCTCTTGCTACGACTTCCACTCTTTATGAGTCATGAGTCCATAAACTATAGAATGAAACTCTCCATTGAGAATGAGTATTTTATCCAAGTTTTATTTCATTTTATATGACATGTCAGTTTTGGAAACAAGCATCGTACTTGTTCTTGTCCTGGTTACTTAATTATGTACCATGATCTGTCGTTTATACACTTTGATTCACTATTTAAACTGAACTGTCGTGTATATCAGAAACTATCGATTCTTTGAAATTTACCCAATCACGCAGGTTATCAACTGTCTAGTCGATGTCCCTTGAGATTGGCTGTTCAGGCCACACATTTGGAGCTGTCTGGAGTAACACCGACATGTTCCACCTTAAATTACTAATCAACTTGTTCCTTGTCAATTGCAGGATCAAATTGACTGGCATGATTAGGACCGGTTGAGTCAAGACAGACCTGCTAAAGAAGTCACACGGATCCAAGAACCTCTCTGCTTCGATCTACGACTGCAGTGTGCTTGCTTGCAGATTTTTCGCATCAATAGCAGGATCCTTGTCCTGCTTGGGTAACTACAACATTACAACGGTTGATACAAAAATATTATCGAGTGTGGAAGATAGACAATATAAAGTTTAACAAAACCATGAATAAGTTACTTTTTAAACCAACTTAACTTGGATTTCGGAAGTGGAGTAGCACTACAGAGTTTGACTTAGGTGGATCACCTAAGTTGGAGAGAGAGCAACCAGATCATATCGAGCCCACTGACATGACCTTGATTGATATCACAAGTCAACACCTCCAACAGCTGATTAACAAAACCTGAGTACATGAGGGTACTTAGCAAGACTTACACGAGTAAAAAAAAGACTCTAAGGGCATGCTGGCTTAAAGGGATGTAATGGGGCTAGCAAAAGGGAAGAGTCTTGCAGAAAAACTTTCCACCAGCTAATCCTATTTTCAAGTTTTAGCGGTGCGTTAAGTTATTAAATAATATCCACTTTGCACCTAACTAAGGCATCCACTTGATTAATAAGCATCACATCACATGATCTTGAATATCATCTTTGATTGCTTACTACGTTGATGGTGCGAGGATCAAGTCTCCTTTTCTCGTGGAGCAAACGACGATTCGAACCGCTTGATCTACCCAGCTGGGGCTTCCCAACCACATGACATATGCAAGACTTAACTTACACATATCAACCCATTTCACAGATCCTCTTTTACAGAACTAGGTTCATGCCACCCGAGAGTACGGTACTCCACCATACATCCCTCGGCCTAGCGTGTACATGCTACCCTCACCATCTTTCCACTCCTAGTGTGCGAGTAGCCATTCCAGTAAAAGAATAGTTGAAGCAGGGCTTACCACAAGGCATGTGGTTAGTACTATAAAAAGTTCCCGATCCAAGGGCCAGCAACAAACGGTTCCTAGTTGACACAGATGAAATGGACATTCCCAGGTGAACCTGTCTGCCCAACAAACGGACATGCCTAGGTGCACCTGTCTACCCATCATTAATTTTATCCCATACTCCTTGTTCCGCCCGGTCTTGATTTATTCTCTGCCTGTTTAACAGGTTGTACCTGAGACAGGTACCCTAATCGATGATGGATCACGTCAACGCGAATGACGGAATCACCACCTTTTCTACATCTAAGCAAGGCTAAGCATCACTAGCCTATATCCACACACAAATGAGACTTTTAGGGTAAGTAGCAAGGATAAGGGAAATATGCAATAAGGGGGTTTTCATCACAACCCTAATTCACGTAATGCACGTTTCACTAGACTCAAGTGTGAATAAAAGTTTGCATAAAACAAAAGGGGTTGTATGCATCGAGGCTTGCCTGTGTTTCAGGGAAAACTAGGGTCCTTGAAGGATGCACAAGAGTTAGTTCCTTCTCAACTTGAGGTTGGTCCTTCTCGAAGAAGCTTGTCCAACAAGGATCTTCTTCCAAGGCTTGTTCAACAAGAGTGATCATCGAAGCTTGATCAACACGATCTTCTCACTCTCGTAAGCAATACACGTAGATATATGATGCATGCTTAGTATGATGCAATTCAATAAGCATGATGACATGATGAGATGCTAAAAGAGTTCTTAACCTTGATTACAACTTTCCCTCACGGTACAGTTGCAAGCCAATAAAAGCAACTTGCAACTCATCGTTAGGGTTTTCCTAACTTAGCATATATTCATCACAACACCTCTTGCGAAGGGTTAACTATGGTGACTAAAAGCTTATCAAAACATCAAACAATGCCATAGGGCATGAAGGCAGGGATTCTCATGGTCTTCAAGCAAGAATCAAGATCACATCAAGTGTAATCAAAACTTAATTGTTTATTAACCATTTTTACAGTCGTTGAGTCAGATTACTCTAGTTCATCCAAGTAAAGGTAAGGTTATTTTGACTTTTCAGATGGCTCATTAGATTAGTTATTGTTTTGTTAATATCATCTTAAGATGATTCTATGGTTAATTAGGTCAAGCAATACAATCAAACATGACTGTCTAGATTTTGGATAGATCAACATATTCAACTAGACCACAAGTCATTGGTCCTTTGATTATTCATGTTGATTAACTAAAGTTATATCATAAGTGAGCACTACGACTACTTTTCTCACTAAGCCATTACATCAACTAAGGCCATAAAAGTAAACTAACTAATCAATTCTATTAATCTAAAACAGTGGAGCATCAGCATTTAAGAGCAACTTCATTTCATCACATCTGGTGATCTATGTATCCAAATAGGGTGATCCTAGACTTTTTAGAAAGCTTAAGAACCTGTCTACATCTTTCTTATTATCATCAAAAGATTACTAGGCTATTAGAAAGGTCATATAGCTTAGGGAAACAATTCTGTCCAGACTTGGACAGAATTAGGCATTGAACTTCAAACACATATATCTAGAGCTTTACTTGTCTAAAAGCTATGATCCTTAACTTTTCAGAAAGCTTATTAAGTTATCTGCCACTTTGTTAGTATCATCATGAGCTGATTCTATAATTAACTAGGTCAAACAACACAAGTAATTACTGTTGTCCAGATTTTGGACAGATTTGCACCTTCATCTTAAATCATCCATAATCAGAGTTCCTAGTCTCCAAAAGTCCTGAACCTAGACAACTTGGAAAGCTTAACTAATCACCTACACTTTTGTTATTATAACCTTGTCTTGACTCAACAGTTAACTAGGTCAAATAACTTGGACAAACATTTCTGTCCAGATCCTAGACAGATTAGATCATCCAAGTTCCAACATTCATAACTGGGGTTCTATGTCACCAAAAGTTATGATCCTTAACATTCTTAAAAGCTTATAGAAAATTACTACAACTTTCTTGTTATGGTCAACAGGTGATTTACAACTTAATTAGCTCAAACAGCCTAATTTTTCAGATCTTCCCAGAAGGTAGGGCAGATCTGATCGGGTAACTTATAAAATCCATAACTCCCAATCTAGCAGGCCTAAAATCCTAAAATCCATAACTCCCCTCGACCCGTCACACTTGTAGGGTGCTTGGTTTGACAAATTTTGCTCTCCGGCGAGCTCTACGCCGGTCATGGCGGCTCGGTGGAGCAGAGCCGATCGGCACGATGAAGCAGAGCCGATCGACACGGTGAAGCCTCGGCCAACCGAATGCCCGATGAGGTCCTGCACGTGATCTAGAAGCTCACTATGACTAAATGGATGGCTTGGTTAGGCTAGAGATTGAGTGGAGGTGGCTGACCACGACGAGCTTCAGGCACCGGCTATGTCTAACCGTGGTGGCGGAAATTAACCGCACGACGGCTCTAGGCGATGGTGTGAGGGAAGTGCAGGTCTAAGAGAGGTGCAAGACAAGGGCAAAATTTTAGGAAAGGGGATTAGGGTGGAGGTGATGCCAAGCCGAGGAATTTGGCCGGCGATGGAGCTTTGGCAGGGCAGAGCAGAGGAGAGGGAGAGTGAGAGGAAGAAGAGAAGGTCAGCGACGACATCTTATGCAACGAAGGCAACGCATGAGCAGCTGCCAGCTCCAGCTCGATCGAGCCACGCAGGCTGGCACGCGCTGGCTGTGGCAGAACCTCCCATTAATGTGGCCCACCCGCACACGTCATCATCTCCCCGAGCCCTAATGACTGTGCACGTGTACCACATCACTGGAAAGATCCGTCGGGTGTCCTCGAGAGAACCCCAAATTATCCACGAACCACAGGATCATCATCATGAAGGTTGGAATAATTACAACATTACAACATTTGTTACAATATACCATCGGAGTGCGGAAGTAAGAGATATAAACTTTACAAAACCATGAACAAGTTACTTTTTACATAAACATAACTGGTATTGCGGAAATAGAATAGTATTACGGAACCACACTTAGGCGGAGTACCTAAGTTGGAGAAGAAGAACAACCAGATCACGTCAAGCCCACTGGCATGATCATGATCAACATCACCTATTAGAAACCTGCAACAGGGGTTAACAAACCCTGAGTACGGTCGATACTCAGCAAGACTTACCCGTCAACAGAAAAGACTTCAGGTTCATGCTGGTTTGGGTAGGCTCAACAGAATTTTTCATTTGCATAAAAGCTTACTAAGTAAACCTAGACCCAAATTTTACTTATACATTTAAGTATATAGTAAGAATTAAAGGTGACTATTCATGAAAGATCATCTTCATTCTTTCTTAAACCAGTTCCATTTTTATTCTACCGTGCAGGTCAAAAGATTGAGTCTCCTTAACCGAGGAGCACGACGATTCGAACCGATTCAACCAGATCTGGGAGTTTTCCACGATCATACGATATATGTAGACCCGTGATCACACATATACCAACCCCAACCTCGGATCCTCCAAACAAGACCGGGTCCGCGCCACCCGAGAGTACTTGTACACCTCCAATCTGGGACTTCGACCCACGAGGGTAGCTAGTACTCCCGCCATCTCTCCACTCCCAGTGCGCGATTAGCCGTTCCCATTTAAGAACCACCAAGTCAGGGCTTACCGTAGCATATGATCGGTACTTCACAGTTTCTCAATCTAGCAGGCCAACAACGGTTACCCTAATCCGACACATCCGGGTCACCCTACACCAACCCGAGGTTCGATGTATGTGCCCGTCTGGTCTTAACCATCATTCTTTCTCGTTATCATTCCAAAACGATAAGTATCGAAAACATTTATCAAAGCTTCATAAAGCAAGGCTAAGAATTTCTATCAGTGGCCTAAAACAGGTATCAAGGAATGATATATCGATAACAAGGTTGGTCATGCACCAACAGGTTTAAAGCATTTATTTGATAAACATTTTATGCATCAGTTTATCAAAAATAAGTGTAATTGTAAATCCAAGGAAATGGTTCAATGAACCGGGGCTTGCCTTTGTTGCAGGCAAGATAAGATCCAAGAAGGATCCACACAAGTTAGTTCCTTCATCTTGAGGTTAAGTCTTCTCGACGAAGCATGTCCAACAAGGATCTCCTTCCGAGGCTTGTTCGACAAGGGTGATCATTAAAGCTTGATCAACACGACTCCAGCACTCTCGTGCACTACATGTCGATAAATGATGTATGCTTTAGTATGATGCCAAGCGAGGCATGCTAAGGTGCAGGACAATTCAAAAGCATAACAGAAGATAACACAAGATAAGGAAAGTCGAGTACAACTTTCCTTCGCGGTAAAGTTGCAAACCAACAAAACCAACTTGCAACTCACCAACTAGGGTTTCTAGTTTGTTTACAACTTCCACCAAGCACTTTTAGGTGGGTTAACTATGGTAACTAAGGTTTATCAAAACATCACTCAAGCCATAGGAGCACAAGATGAGAGGTGTCCCATGGTCTTCAAACAATAATCCAAAGTCACACACGATGCAAACTTAAATTTAATGGTTTATTAACCATAACCAGAGCTACCATCCTTCAAAAGGGGTGACCCTAGACAATTTGAAAAGCTTATCAAATTTTCTACAAACTTGTTATTATCACCTAGGGTTGATTCTATAGGCAACTAGGTCAACTCACTTGGATAAACATTGCTGTCCAGAGCTAGGACAGATTTGCTGATCCAAACTCCAACAACCATAACTGGAGCTATAGTTCACCAAAAATGGTGATCCTTAACAATCTAGAAAGCTTATGAAAAACTCTAAAACTTTCTTATTAGGGCCAAAAGGTGGTTCACAACTTAATTAGCTCAAACAACTACATTACCCAGATCTGTCCAGAAGATAGGAGAGATCAAACCTGCTGACTTATAAAAACCATAACTCCTACTCTAGCAAGCCTAAAATCATGAAATTTTAGGACAAGCTAGATATGAAAGTTAACTACAACTTTTGTATACAACTTATTAACAGAAAACATGAACTTAATCATGAAAACAGTCCATTTAAGAGGACTGGATCAGCAACTATACTAACAAAATGCATTAACACTCAAAGACATTACTTGATCTATAACAAGCCACTCATGATCAATTAAAACATGAAACATAACCATCAAACAACAGAGTACTGAAGATACAAAGATTAAACTTAACTCCTTCTCAACATTTAATTACCTAATTATTCAAATAAAACTCAATTAACCATTTCTTTATAAATTAAATATAGGAAAAGGACTTACATTTACCTTTGTCAAAATGAGCCCAAACTTTTTGAGATGCTAAATTATATAAATTAACAGTAGCAAAACAAATTTTACAATTTTTTTTTGGACAAACATATAAACCTGTAGAATTAAATAAACTATAAATATTTAAATGCTTAAATAAAGCATAGAAATAAGAATAAAATTTATTTTCTCCAACAGAGCTCAAAATTTTTGTGAAGATACATTTTTAGCTAAAAACAGTGAAAAAAATAGTTTCATGATTTGTGGACATTTAAATAACTCTACAAAAAACATCAAAGATCATTTATTAATAAAAGGACCTAATTAAATCATTTTCAAAATTTGTTCAAAATTCAAATTTCATATTTTTCATAAATACTAGACAGTTTGAGAAGGCTACACAAAAAGTTTCACAATTTTTGGTGCTTCCTACAAAAACATATCAAAAAAACAAAATCTAACACTATTCATTCAAAACAGAAAAAGAAAAACATTTCACTTCTCTCACTGGGCTCGGCCCATCAACGGCCCACGGCCCCTGACAGCTCGGGCCCAGGCGTCAGCCTCTCTCTTCCCTCTCCCGCTCACGCTCGCGTCTGGCCGGCCTTGACCAGCTGCCCGGCCGGTTGACCGGCCGTCGACTGCCTCGCCGGCGAGGTCTCCGGCGACGGCGAGGACTCCTACCTCTCTCCCATGACCCCGCGCATCGATACCACCCCTCTCTGGCGCTAGCTCTCACTCAAACTCGTGCCGGTCGCGTCATGGCGGCTTGGCTATGGCGGACACGACGGTGACGCCGTGTTCCGGCAGCTAGGGCCCGGTAGCGACCTCAACTCCAACAGCACTGCACTCCTGCACCTCTCGCGAACACGGTGCTCACCCGAACTTCAACTAACATGAGCCAGAACTCTTCGGTCCATGACGGCGGCCATGGCGACGCTTGCGCCGACGGCGAGCCACGCGGGCCGACTACGACGGCCCGGTAGAGATCGAGCTAGGGAGCGCACCACAACCAGGAACCCCTGGCGACCACGATGCTCACCTTGCCTTGACCCGAGGAGCACCGGACGGCGGTTGGCGACGGCGGCGGCAATGGCAGAGCTGACACTGGCGGCTACTGTCGCGGACTGCGCACTACAGAACGGTAGCGACCTCCAAGGCAAGCCGATCGTGAGCCATGACACAGCACGAAGCTAAAACACTTCTCTAATTGACCGGAGATACCTCGGCTTACCGTGACCACGACTGAGGTGCTCGCGGCGGCTTCTCGCCGGCAGCGAGGAAGGAGACCGTGGTGGCGGCGATTGTGAGGGTTAGAGCTTGGGTTAGCTAACTCGGAGGAAGCAGAGGAGCTAGGCGGAGCGATTGGGAAGATGGAGAGCGCTTGGACGCGGCGACGATGACGCACGAGCTCGCCGGAGTTGTGCGGAAAAAGGGGAGAGAAACAGAGGGGACGGCAGACGTGGACGCTGGAGAGATGAAGAAGCTCCCGGAGCTTGCCACCGCGTGGAGTGCGGCAAGCAGGCAGCCAGCTGCGTGGCTGGACACGCGGAGCGGCGCGAAGAGGACCGAGCCACGCCGGCGCGCACGCGGCGGCCTGCCCTGCGCCGGCAGATGCTCCCCCCCTCCTGTAGCTACAGTACCAGGTTTTCCCCGTTTCAAAATTTCTCCAAAATTTTGAACTGCACGGCGAAAACTCCAAAAACCAAAGTTGCTCCAAAATTTGTGTTCTATAACTTTTCTTAAAGAACCAAAGTCAAATTCTGCTTAATTTTGGAACTACACAAAAGGGGATAAAACTAGGTTTTGGAAATTGATTTTCAATTTGAAACCAAATCAAACTTGTTTTCCAAATTACTTCAGATTTTCTTTAATAATATGAAAATCTATCTTAATAAAAGTTGTTTCTTTTAATCCTCTCTACAACCTTGATTAAAAGACCAAAGTCTAATTCTTTTTAATTTTTGAAATCTAGTTTAGGGGTCAAATTTAGGGTTTGAAAGATTCCAAATTTATTCAAACTTTTGTACAGAAACTTTGAAACCTTTAAATACCAAAGTTGTGCCTCTCAACAAGAGCTACAACTTTGCTTTTGAAATCACTTTGAAATTTGACATACTTTTTGACTTATAGAAAAGGGAACAATAAGAGAGATTTTAAAAACCAAGGTTTTCTCACTAGCCCTTTCATGTAACACCAAACATCACAATCAAGCCACATATATTTCAAACATGGAAACCAACACTCAAAAACACACAACACTCTTGTCAAACATATAAAGCATCACAATTATGCCTTAAACATGAAAACATGAAATGCTTTGATGCCATGATGCCAGATGATTATGCATACTAAACAACTTAAATAGAATTTTAATTAATGCTTAACACCAGGGGTGTTACACTGGCGCGTGCGAAAATGGCAGACCGAGCACGACTGTGCCGGCGATGAGGTGCTCTACATCTTTCCCTCCTCTGGTTACTGTAGATTTTAGGATTTTTTTCCTTCTAAAATTTCTCCAAATTCTATTAAGTAATAAGAAAAACTTCCAACATGAAAGTTTCTCCAAAAAATATGATCTACAACTTTCATTAAAATGACCATTTTCAAATTCTCAATGGTTTTGAAAATCATAATTTGAATTTGATTTGGACCTAAACTTAAATTCAAAATTACTTTTGGATTTGTATAGTACCTTCAAGTTTAGCCTAAATAAAAGTTGTTCCTTATGGAAAGATCTACAACTTTGCTTTTGGTCTCACTTTCCAATTTTTCTTATTTTTTAAACTATAGGAAAAGGGTAAATT
Organism: Coix lacryma-jobi var. lacryma-jobi; assembly: GCA_009763385.1. NCBI lineage: Eukaryota > Viridiplantae > Streptophyta > Magnoliopsida > Poales > Poaceae > Coix > Coix lacryma-jobi. The sequence continues at coordinate 45,060,812 of CM019826.1, forward strand.
AGGTTTTGAAATTAGGATTTCAATTTGGAACCTAATTCAAACTTAAACTCCAAATTACTCTAGAATTTTCACAAGAACTTGAAAATCTTTCTGAATGAAAGTTGCTTCTTTTGGTCTCCTCTTCAACTTTGCTTTAAGTGTCATTTTTCAATTCTCGATAGTTTTTGAATTATGGTTTATGAGTTAAATTTATGGTTTGAGTAATTTCAAATTTACTTTGGATTTTGTATTGAAACTTTGAATACCAAAGTTGTACCTCCAAACAAGAGCTACAACGTTTCTTTTAGGACCATGTTGAAATTTAGTTTACTTTTTGAACTACAGAAAAGGAGCTAAAAAGGAGTATTTAAAATTAGGGTTTTCTAATTTGAATCCTTTCAACTTTTCAGGGGATTTAATTAAGGGTATTTTAGTATTCAACACTAGCAACCAACCTCACTATTGATTAGAGCAAAAATAGATCCAACCAATAGTGCATTATTTGTTTCAAGTCTATTTTAGGAGATTCATTTTAGAATTAACCAATGTTTCTTAATTAAGGGTTAATTCTTAATTGTCATTTCATGTAACTCATAACATAAACATGAATCACTCATATCAAACATATGAATCACCATAACATGAAATGTTTTTCTGCCATGAGACTAAATGATTATGCATAATGATTATTGTACTTAGGGTTTTAACTACTGCTTAACACCAGGGGTGTTACAGAAACCACGAAAAACGGCTGATGATGAGCGCTAGCTTGTCATTGCCTAACTCCTCCACCTGCTCCTCCATCATTGAAAGCAAATAAGACAAAGAAAAAGATGGTGGTGAAGGATTAGCGGAAAGTGGACCCATTCTTGCCCAAGGCCAAGGCCATGGTGTGTGTAGAAGGGTTCTTGAGCTTGGTCTGGGTCTGGAGGTCAATCTCAGTGGACTTGAGCTTGCTCAACAGCTCATTCACGGTGAGAGTGTCATAGTTTGGTGACTCAATGATAGTCGCCACCTTCACCTCTCATACGTTCCGATCTAGGGCATATAGAAGCTTGAGTGCCCTCTCATGATCATCATAAGGTAGGTTGGCCCGGTTGGCCCACATCTTGTTCACAATCGTTTGGAAATGAGTAAACATGGCATCAACCGACTCTCCCTCCAACTGCATGAAATTCTCGTACTCCTGCTTGTATATCTCGAAGAGTCTGGTCTTGACCTGAACAGTACTCTCATGATAGCTCTGAAGCTTCACCTACATCTCTCGAGCAGTCTCAAGCGCGAAAACACGTTCAAACTCAGGAAGGGAGATATTGACCATTGAAGGGTTACGAGGATGCTACGCTAGCCGAAAACAAAATTTTTCGACCCCATAAACCAGGAACTACTACTAGTTATAGATCAAGAGATTACCACTAGACACGCAGATGCAGCAGAAGACATCTTGGTGTAGACGTGCGCGTCGTAGCGATGTCGTACAGTTGTTCACGTCCGTCCTTCAAGTCTCCACGTGCGGTTCGTCCTTGTGCTTCAGATGCAGCACCTCCGAGGTATCCCACATGTACAGGGAGGAAGCGTCACGCCTCCAGACTGCTAGGTCTGCGAGGAGCAATAGGCGCGGGTGTGGGGTGGGCGACGGCTGTCTAATGACGTAGTTAAAACCCTAGCCGCCCCACCCCTCTATTTATAGGCGTCCTTAATGAGCCCGCCAACCTGGAGGCCCATTAGCAAATCCTAATCCAAGTCTGATTCGAGTCCAACTCGAATCAAGCTTCCAGCCCCTTAAGTGTGCGACCCTATGGGTTCATGCACACATAGACACGACCCGAGTACTCCTACTTGCCCGATAGTTGACAGCGGCCTCTAGCAAGACGTTTCAACTTACGCAAAGATCATATCAGACGAACCACCACGATCACATACACGTAATTCCCTTGCCACACAATATTTGGTCCAACTCATAGGTTAACACTTAACCTAAGCACGACCATGCATTTTATGATCCAATCATTTGAGTGGTCCAGTGATATATCTCTCATATGGAGAGAGGCAAATCCCATCTTGATCGTCTATGTCTCACAGCATACATCCTGACAAACCCGAAGACTATCTTTATAACTACTCTGTTACGAAGTAGCGTTTGATAGTCCCTAAGTAAGTCGATTCATATCTTGAGTACATACCACAATCTCAGGTCTAAGGACATAACGTACATGATGTGTAAAGAGATAATGAGAAGAACATCTCATGTTGGGTCAGTCCAGCCCCATGTCATACATGTGCCCACATTATTAGTTTGACATCTCCATGTCTATGACTTGTGAAACATAGTCATCAACTAATACATGTGCTGATCTAATATTCATGTGTGTCCTCACATGAACTCCGATCAGGGACAACTATCGAATAACCATACAAGTAAAAGAGTTTCACAGGCAATTCACATAATTGTCAATCAATACAAGTTGTCTTTAATGGATATTCAATGAACATATAATAAATCATGGATACAATAGAAATATCATCATCTCTATGATTACCTCTAGGGCATATTCCCAACAGTCTCCCACTTGCACTAGAGTTAATCTGTTAGATATCTAATACCCAAAGACCTCACATGCACCTCATGCTTAGGCTGTGGAAGAGCCTTTGTCAAAGGATATGCTATATTCAAATTCGTATGTATCTTGCACATCTTAAATTCATCTCTTTTAATGAAGTCTCGAATGAGGTGAAATTTCCACAGTACATGTTTGTTCTTCTGGTGATTCCTTGGCTCCTTAGCCTGCGCGATCGCCCCATTGCTATCACAATGTAGAGACAATGGGCTGGACGCATTTGGAAACACACCAAGGTCAATGAGGAACCTCCTCATCCAAACACCTTGAAGGACCGAGAATGCAATAGCAAGGCGACCAGAGGGGGGGTGAATGGGAGCACAAAAATTTCTCTCGAAACTTTGGCCTTTTGTCCCCAAAATCAACCCCCAAAAACTTCGATCGAAACCATGATGCCCACGACCCTTGGAAGAGGGTGGATGATCCCTAGGATCACAACGAGGCACCACAAAGCGATAGCAAACCAAACGCCAAAGACACCGGCACAAGTTCGACCCTCAAAAACCAAGTCCCGAACGTAGATAGACGGCTACGTCGAGAAACTCCTAAATACCTATGCTAACTAGTAGCAAAGATACCTAGAGAGGTTCCTTGATCAACTCTAGGGCCAAACGAGAAGTCCGAAAACCGAGCGGAGAAGCCGGGAGAGCAAACGCACCAAATCGGAACACACAGCCAACTCGCGGACTGTCCGGACCTGGGATCCCGAACTGTCTGCCCCTACTGCGGACTGTCCGCTAGGGGATGGCGGACTGTCCGCCGGTCAAAAGTGCAAACACGCACTGGTTCTGAAAGTCCCCTGGACAGTCCCGGACTGTGTGCGGTTTATACCGGCGGACTGTCCGCCGGTCAACCGAGACCTAAACAGCAAGGACTCGCGGCCACTGGTCTGGCCAAGTCCCGGACGCGCGGACTGTCCACGGGAGGAACGGCGGACTGTCCGCGACCTCTCAGTGAGGGCGATTTCGGTCGCCCCTCACACAACTCTTCCCAAATCCGAATCAAAACTCAATCCCACGTTCCCAATCTTGGAGAGGATGATCATGAGGTAGTTAGGAGACTATCCCCAAGAAATCATCCGCTCAAATCGACCCAATCACCGGGAAATCGAAAGGGGAGGAGTATGAACGAAAAAGCGCCACGAAAATGAAATCAACCCGATCTACTTGCTCGTGAGGAGTTAGATAAATTCCTTCAGTGGAAATGATCTCCTCACTATAAAGAACAAGCTTATTCAAACGGATTTCACAAAGACGCAGTAGAGAGGGAGATCGAGTGACGGGAAAATCACGGAGAAACGAAGAACGCGAAGAACACGAACAAAACGCGAATGAAGTCATCGATCTGCAACCGTGTGTCTACCACACGCTACAACAGTGAGATTACGGTCTCACTTCCTCAAAATCTCCAGTACACAGAGGTATGGTTCTCTGCGCATCTCAGTAGCTACAGCAGGGGATTGGGAGAGCAGGAAACCCTAGAAGCAAAGAGCAAATGACTGAGATAGAATGGGAGGAGGGTGTCTCCCTCTACATATCCTAATTCTAATTCCTACTCTACCCCTCTCTAATTACAGAGCGAACCAGCTAAACCTTAGGGTTATTCTGGACCAACTCGAGGATGCTGGTGATCTGACGGCCACGCCCGCACAACTGGTAGCGTTGCCTCGGCGCAACCTCACCGATTGCCGCCACATGCCGCCACCGCTCCGCTCGTCCTTTTCCTGCACTTCGCCCTCGGTTTTGAGGCCCAAACCGAGAAACCAGTCTTCACGACCAACCCCCGATTTTGAGGCCCAAACCAGGAAACCAGCCGTCCATCGCCTAAGTTTTGTGGCCCAAACTCAGAAACCCACAGCACCCAGGTTTTGAGGCCCAAACCTGGAAACCGTCCTCAGCCCGAGTTTTGTGGCCCAAACTCGGAAACCATCAGCGCCCAGGTTTTGAGGCCCAAACCTGGAAACCGTCCACTCGGTGGTTTTTCTGTGGCTCAACCACCAAACCGAGCCGTAGAAGGGATGCACCGCCCGTGCACCCCGTCCACCGACATGTGTCCCCAAGTCCTCGACTCGAGCAACACCATGCCCGCAAGTCTTCACTCGACGCTGTCCCAGGCTGTCAGCCACCACAGCTGATCCTCGGGCCACCGGTCCCTCAGTCCAAGCCTCACGTCCGCCCTTCGCCACTCTCGGTCCATCGGCACGGCACGTCTCTACTTGACCTTCACCTTGCCTCTGATCACTGTATCCGTGCTCGACACCTGCACAACACAAGCCAAAGAACATGCACATTATCCCAGTTGACAATCACTCATCACTCAGAGACTTGGCATACACCCATGTATCCGCAATCTCCCCCTTGATGAGTGCATTGTCAACTACCAACACAAATCATAATAGTATAGAAGAATGAAGGAAGAAGGAGAGAGAACTCGACCAAATGACCCAATAGCATATCAAAGCCGAGGAAGGTCAAATGGAAAGAGCGAAACAACTTGGTTCCCAAAGACATGGGCAACGGCTCGACGCAACCAAGCAAAGCAAAGCTAGCCCTCAAGAAGAGGTAGAACAGGCTCAACACCGCTAGCATGAAAGCTCGATACCAATCGAAAAATCAATTGAAATCCAAGCAAAGATAGAGCTAGCCCTCAAGAAGAGGCAGAACGGGCTCAACACCGCTAGCGAAAAAGCTCAATACCAACTGAACAAGCACAAACACAAAGACGCTAGTCCCTCAAGAAAGAGGCAAAGGCTCAACACAACTAGCTATCAAAAGTGCTTTGAACCAATTGGAAAGCTCAAGGACCAAGCAAACTCCCCCTCAAATAGTGCACGCAACCAGGAAAATATTTCTCCCCCAAAGTCGGAGACGGAGAACACATGATAAGTAAGATTTTCTCCCCCTTAGTTGAAAATGCACCATCAAGCAAATTTCTCCCCCTTGACAGAATAACTCCCCCTTCCAAAATGCATATGAGTCAATATGCAAGTTAGCAGCTTCAAGAATATAGTCGATAAAATATGAAGATGCTCAACGAAGTGCTGATCCGATGACTCAACAATATGCACATAATGCTAGCAAAGGCTCAAACTGATCACCAAATACGAAAAATGAACATGTGAGCAACATGAGCAGTTTTTAGCCAAAAAGGTATTCACCATCAAAATAGCACCAAACATGTATAGACAGGAAGTCAAACAAGTGCTAAACATGTATACAAGATGAACTACCCCTAGCACAGTTCAACCATCATGCTATAGAGTGAAACATAGACTTGTGTATCCAAATTTTATCGGAGTTGCAGCGGTTAAATTACACAAGTTTAAATTTCAGCATGTGATTGCGAGAGGTTGAAAGCTTGTCATTGCCTAACTTTTCAACTGTGCGAAGCCTATGCAGAAGCAATCAGAAGCTTAAAGCAACAGTTTCGGTCAAACACTACACAACTCAAGTTTAACTCAAAGTGCAATGAGAAACAGTCTCGAAACTGTGATGTGCTGACAAGCAGTCCCATCTCAATCTTTCCAATTCACTTAACTTGGTTCAAATTTTATCTCAGAATATGAACATACCAAGCAAGTGAATGACTCAGAACTAGAGACATAGCAACCTAGCATATATGAAAAAGCACGAGTGAATTCTACACATCCTACACATGCTAGTTGCATATCTCAATGGTGAACAGTTTCAAGTTTTATGTATATTAAGCAGGTTCACCATTCAAAAATAGCTCAGCTCACAATATGCAATAGTGATCATAAAGAGCATAAGCTACAAGATAAATCATCGGAGCAAATACTAGACAGAGCATAGCCACATTCTAAAGAGTATATTCATGAAGCTCTGAATGTCAATATGCAAGATGAAATGCAAAGATGCATGAAGAAATCAAATGAAAAACAAAAAGTCAGTTTATATTACACGAGTCAAAATGTTTCCCCCTTCTAAAAGGGGAAACACACACCAAGCTCACCTCTCAACCTCGCAAAAGTTGATTGGTCCAAAGGCTTGGTGAAAATATCAGCCAACTGATGATGAGTATCGACATGGCGAAGGTCGATATCACCCTTCTCATAGTGGTCTCGCAGAAAATGAAAGCGCACATCAATGTGTTTGGTCTTAGAGTGTAGCACGGGGTTCTTAGCAACGCTAATAGCGCTCGTGCTGTCACAAAGCAAAGGAACGCGAGAAAAGCTCAGACCAAAATCACGCAAAGTGGCCATCATCCAAAGCAACTGGGAACAGCAGCTAGCCGCAGCAACATACTCAGCCTCCGTGGTAGACTGGGCAACACTAGACTGCTTGCGAGAAGACCACGATACAAGAGAAGAACCAATAAACTGACAAGTCCCACTAGTGGACTTGCGATCAACGCGGCAACCAGCAAAATCGGCATCAGAATAACCGCAAAGGGAGAGGGTGGAAGAAGCAGAATACCAAATCCCAAATTATGGAGTGAAGCATAAGTACCTCATAATGTGCTTGACCGCCTGACGGTGAGAAGTGCGCGGCGACGACTGAAATCGCGCGCACAAACACACCGCGAACTGGATGTCCGGGCGTGTCGCCGTCAGGTACAACAACGACCCGATCATACTCCTGTACTCCTTCTGGTCCACAGCTTCTCCATCCACATCCGCATCCAGGGCCGCCGTGGTCGGCATGGGTGTTGGAAGAGGCTTGGCCTCACCCATGTCGAACTTCTTCAGGATGTCCTTAGTGTACTTGCCCTGGTGCACGAACGTTCCCTCTCGGGATTGCTTGATTTGCAACCCAAGGAAAAACGTCAACTCACCCATCATGCTCATCTCAAACTCCCTGCTCATAGTATCTGCAAACTTGGCAACCAAAGCGTGAGAAGAACCACCGAAAATGATATCATCCACGTAAATCTAGACCAAGAGAGTATTAGTGCCTTGCTTGAGGAGAAAAAGCATTTTATCCACACATCCCATTTTAAAACCCTTAGCAAGAAAAAAGGTTTTCAACCTATCATACCAGGCTCTAGGGGCTTGTTTCAAACCATACAAAGCTTTGTGAAGTTTAAAAACATGGTTTGGAAACTTGGGATTTTCGAAACCGGGGGGTTGTCTCACATACACTTCCTCTTCTATGTAGTCGTTTAAGAAGGCACTCTTGACATCCATTTGAAAAAGTTTAAACCCTTTGGATGCAGCAAAAGCCAAGAGTATCCTAATCGCCTCCAAACGAGCTACAGGAGCAAAAGTCTCCTCATAGTCTATCCCCTCCTTCTGACTATACCCCTGGGCTACTAGTCTGGCCTTGTTTCTCACAACATGGCCATCCTCTCCTTGTTTGTTTTTGAAAACCCATTTTGTCCCAATAGGATGACACTTAGGAGGAGGAGGAACAAGAACCCAAACCCGATTTCTTTCAAAATTTTCTAACTCCTCATGCAAGACATTGACCCAATCTGGATCAGATAAGGCGTGTCCAACATCTCGGGGTTCAAAATCAGTAACAAATGCAGAATGAGCAAAGTGAAAGATTTGTTGTGACCTTGACCGAGTGACACGTTCGCCGATGTTGCCGATCATTTGTTGAGGCGGGTGTTAGCGCTGGATATGTCGTGGCGCCTCCCGAGCAGAAGTGATCTCCCCCTCAACAGCAGCTGGTGCCTCCCCGGGTACAAAAGGTACCGCTCGAGGTGGCGGATCCCACGGCCCCCAAGATGAAGAAGTGTCGGGGCCATGAGTCATAGTAGAAGCCGCTCCTTGCGGCACAGCAGGTGGAGGGGGTGCTGGATTATCTATACCTTCAGCACCCTCATCCTCGTCATCAAAAAGAGGCTCACCAACCTCATGATCACCTGCACGCTCAAAACGAGAAGAAGGACAAACCATGGTCTCGTCGAAGGTGACATATGATGTCTCCATGACTCGGTTAGTATCAAGGTTAAGCACACGATAAGCACGAGTGTGAGTGCCATAACCCAAAAACACACCGTCAGAAGAACGAGACTCAAATTTGTCCACGTTGCCTTTCTTAAGTATAAAACAGTGGCAACCAAAGAATCTAAAGTAACTCACCTTGGGCAGTTTTCCAAAACGCAACTCATAAGAAGTCTTTTTCATGAACGCCCGGAGAAAAATGCGATTGGAAATGTAGCATGCAGTGCTCATCGCTTCGGCCCAATATCGCTTAGGAGTCCTATGCTCATCGAGCATCGTCCTGGCCATCTCTACAAGGGTCCAATTCTTCCTTTCTACAACACCATTCTGAGGCGGTGTGTATGGGGGAGAAAACTGATGCTCTAAACCCAAAGAGTTACAAAACTTCTCAAAATCCGAATTCTTGAATTTGGAACCATTATCACTCCTAATAGCTCGCATCGAGTTCAAAGGGAACTCGTTCTGAAGACGCAAAATCAGATTGCGAGCAAAGGATAAAGTCTCGGTCTTCTCAGCTAAAAAGAAGACCCACGAATATCTCGAAAAGTCGTCAACAACAACAAGCACATACCACTTCCCCCCAACCGAGCTCACCCGAGCCGGACCAACAAGGTCCATGTGCAAAAGCTCTCCAGGGTGCTTGGTCATGACCTGAGTCACTGGATGGTGGGGAGCGGCAACCATCTTCCCATGTCTACAAGAATGGCAAACAAGATCCTTTTCCATGGATAACTTGGGCAATCCTCGGATTAGGCCAAGTGAACTAAGCCTTGCAAGCAAGTCGAAGCTCAAGTGTCCTAGTCTCCTATGCCACTTCCAAAGATCAGAGGAGGAGGGTCCAGCCAAAAGACAACGAGAAATGCCAAACGATTTCGAGAAATCCGCATGAAAGACTTTTCCAAAAGGCGAAATCACACAAACAAGATTGCCCTGAGGATCCAAAATGCGACTGAGATTCGGTTTAAAACGAATCTCATAGTCGTCATCAAAGAATTGCAAAACAGAAAGAAGGTTAAAATGCAAGTTAGAAACAAGAGCAACATCGCGCAACACAAAGTGCTCATTAACTCGCACCGACCCACGAGACAACACTTTACCTTTACTATTGTCGCCGAAGGTGATAAACTCTCTTCCGGTGACTGGACTAAGACTGGAGAACCACTTGGCGTTTCCGGTCATGTGCCTCGAACACCCGGAATCCACCAACCAAACGTTCTCCGATCGTTTTACCTACATCAATAAAAAGACATAGGGTGAGCATACGGTCCAACACTGAGGTGAGTGAAATAGGAATTATACCAGTGTTGGGCCGGCTGCTCAAAAGAACGGTTAGCAGAAAAACCATTCCTAGTTCCTAGCACGCCTATGAGAAGAGCGATCACCACGTAGAGGAAAACGTGGTCCGCTAAGGGAGGAGCATCCATCGCGATACTCAAAACGCGGTGGTGGAAAACGCTCAACTACAAAGCCACCGCCACGGGGTCCATAGCCTACAACTGCAGGCTCCCGCCGGGCACGACCTCCTCGCGGCCTAGGCCTAGGAACTTGAGGTTTCGGACCTCTAGGCCTAGCAGCACGCCTCTGAACATTAGGCACATGTACATCATGGAAGGGATGGTACATGTCCATGTTGTTCATCTCCTTTGCACGGAGCGCCTCTCTCTTGCGCCGAAAGCAAAACTCACTCAAGTGTCCATCTCTCCCACAATGCTCACAATGGTACCTCACCGCTCTCATAGGGGGTTGTTGGTACTCACGGTAGTGGGTGTGGATCACTTTGCCCTTCTGTGGCAAAAAGCTCCTCTTGGATGGGTGGCATGGTGTCCAACTTGTTCCTGAGGTGGTTTGGTTTTGGAGCCCATGATTGTTTCTTTGGTGGAGCTCTCGGAGGTTAAACAAAGACCCCATCCTTGGTGTTAGTCTTGAGAGGCTCTTTGGGTGGAATCTTGGTAAGCTTGGGAGTAGTGGTGGAGTTGGGCTTCTCACATGGGTTAAGATCACTCGACTCTCCAATCTTTCCAAAAGACGAAACATCAACACCCGGAGCAAAACCTACACCAGCACCTCCAGCAGCTCATTTGAATTGGGAGATCATCATCCCGAGCTGTGGCTCACCACTAGACACCCATGACAAGATGGTCCGAAGGTATGTGTTTTCCACCTCGGTTTGCATCTTGTCATGCTTCACATTGGCAATCTCCATTTCCAAACCCTCACAAAGAACACACCTAGGCACACATGTGCTACCTGAGTTGGCCTCTTCAAAAGACATAATCTTGGCATTCTTCTCTGCCAACTCAGATTGCAAGCCCGCACAGGACTTGCACACAACCAACAACGAGGATCTAGCCTTCAGCTCATCCACCTCTCCTACAAACACAACATACTTGCTTCTCAAAGTGAGAAGGTCAGTCATGTGTGTGGTGCACATCTCACACTCCTCCTCATCGGTAACAACTACGGTGGACTTGACATATTCAAGTTCCTTCACCGTATCCTCCCACTTCTGCCTAAACTCCTTGCGCTCTCTAGTAGCACGCCTAAGCAACTTATCCAGACGAAGGAGCGCGGGAGTAAGCTTCTCAACCTCACCTGAAAGCTCATCGGGGGTCTGAGATACCTGGGAGGTGTCGTCGTCGTCGTCGTCGTTCCGAGGGGTGTCCTCCAGCTCGCCGTCGACCTCCTTGTCGAGAGCCATGGTGCAGAAGCCCTCGTCGTCGGCGAAGCAGCAGAGGCCGTTGAGCTTGTCCTCGATCTTCTTCTTCTTCTCGGACTCGTCATCGCTTGAGGAAGCGGATTTGTCATCCGAGTCGTCGACGTCGCTGAGCGTGGTGAAGAATGCACGCTGCTCAGCCTGGGCCTTCTCCAAGTACTTGGTCTTGATGTACTCCTTGTTGAAGCCGCCCTTCCGCTTGTGCCTTGCGGGGACGTACTTCTCCTTGCGCTTGCCGGAGTCGTACTTGTGCCCATGATCCAACTTGCCGAAGACTTGCTTGTTCTTCTTCGGGCAATTGGCGATGAAGTGGTTGGGGTCGCCGCACTCGAAGCATCCTAAGCGTCCTCCTCCGCGGCGACGGTTCATGCGGTTGTTGTGAAACTACGAGAACCGGTTGGCGAGCAAAGCCAACTCGTCAGCCCCCAAAGACTTGAGCTGCTCCTCTGTGACAGAAAAGAGAGAAGAGAGTGCAACACCTCCAGAGGGGTTAGCAGAAGAGCCAGAAAGCAAAGCCATTGACGGGCCAGAAGGATTTTCATAAGAAGCCCTCACCATGGCATCGATCTCACTGGACTTGAGCTTACTGAAGAGCTCATCGCACGTGAGGCTCTTATAGTTAGGCGACTCGATGATCGCCTGAACCTTGGTATCCCACACCGATCGATCAAGAGTATGGAGTAGCTTGAGAGCTCTCTCATGATCGTCGAAAGGCAACAGCTCCTTGTTAGCCCTCATCCTATTGACAATCACCTGAAAGCGATTGAATAAACTTTCTATGCTCTCGCCAGGCATATGTCAAAAGTTCTCATACTCTCATTTGAATGACTCGTAGAGTCGGGTTTTGATTTGAGAGGTTCCCTCATGGAAACACATGAGGGTAGCCCAAATCTCCCGAGCCGTGGCGAGGTGAGAAACGCGATCAAACTCACTCATGCTCAGACATGAGAAAAGACAATTACGGGCTCGGCTATTGGCATCGTGCTCATCGATCTGAAGCTGAGAGATACGAGCAGCCAAGACCACGTAATCGGCAGAGATGCAAATATCCCAGATGGAAGCACCCAAACTCTGCAGATAGGCCGACATGCGTATCTTCCAATACGCATAGTTCGTCCCATCGAAAAATGGCAGTTTGCCCACACCGTGATCCATGTCGCCTTCTGTGGATCTAGAACTGGCTAAGGTGGAAGATCCTTAACCAGCTCCGATACCAATGGAAGGACCGAGAATGCAATAGCAAGGCGACCAGAGGGGGGTGAATGGGAGCACAAAAATTTCTCTCGAAACTTTGGCCTTTTGTCCCCAAAATCAACCCCCGAAAGCTTCGATCGAAACCGTGATGCCCACGACCCTTGGAAAAGGGTGGATGATCCCTAGGATCACAGTGAGGCACCATAAAGCGATAGCAAACCAAACGCCAAAGACACCGGCACAAGTTCGACCCTCAAAAACCAAGTCCCGAACGTAGATAGACGGCTACGTCGAGAAACTCCTAAATACCTATGCTAACTAGTAGCAAAGATACCTAGAGAGGTTCCTTGATCAATTCTAGGGCCAAACGAGAAGAACAGAAACCGAGCGGAGAAGCCGGGAGAGCAAACACACCAAATCGGAACACACAGCCAACTCGTGGACTGTCCGGACCTGGGATCCCGGACTGTCCGCCCATACTGCGGACTGTCCGCTAGGGGATGGCGGACTGTCCGCCGGTCAAAAGTGCAAACACGCACTGGTTCTGAAAGTCCCTGGACAGTCCCGGACTGTCCGCGGTTTATACCGGCGGACTGTCCGCCGGTCAACCGAGACCCAAACAGCAAGGACTCGCGGCCACTGGTCTGGCCAAGTCCCCGACACGCGGACTGTCCGCGGGAGGAACGACGGACTGTCCGCGACCTCCCAGTGAGGGCGATTTCGGTCGCCCCTCACACAACTCTTTCCAAATCTGAATCAAAACTCAATCCCACGTTCTTCAACTTGGAGAGGATGATCACGAGGTAGTTAGGAGACTATCCCCAAGAAATCATCCGCTCAAATCGACTCAATCACGGGGAAATCGAAAGGGGAGGAGTATGAACGAAAAAGCGCCACAAAAACGAAATCAACCCGATCTACTTGCTCGTGAGGAGTTAGATAAATTCCTTCGGTGGAAATGATCTCCTCACTATAAAGAACAAGTTGATTCAAACGGATTTCGCAAAGACGCAGTAGAGAGGGAGATCGAGTGACGGGAAAATCGCGGAGAAACGAAGAACGCGAATAACACGAACAAAACACGAATCAAGTCATCGATCTGCAACCGTGTGGCTACCACACGCTACAACAGTGAGATTACGGTCTCACTTCCTCAAAATTTCCAGTACACAGAGGTATGGTTCTCTACGGATCTCAGTAGCTACAGCAGGGGATTGGGAGAGCAGGAAACCCTAGAAGCAAATAGCAAATGACTGAGATAGAATGGGAGGAGGGTGTCTCCCTCTACTTAGCCTAATTCTAATTCCTACTCTACCCCTCTCTAATTACAGAGCGAACCAGCTAAACCCTATGGTTATTCTGGACCAACTCGAGGATGCTGGTGATCCGACGGCCCCGCCCGCACAACTGGTAGCGTTGCCTCGACGCAACCTCACCGATTGCCGCCACGTGCCACCACCACTCCGCTCGTCCTTTTCCTGGACTTCGCCCCCGATTTTGAGGCCCAAACCGGGAAACCAGCCATCCATCGCCTGAGTTTTGTGGCCCAAACTCAGAAACCCGCAACACCCAGGTTTTGAGGCCCAAACCTGGAAACCGTCCTCAGCCCGAGTTTTGTGGCCCAAACTCGGAAACCATCAGCACCCAGGTTTTGAGGCCCAAACCTAGAAACCATCCACTCGGTGGTTTTTCTGTGGCTCAACCACCAAACCGAGCCGTAGAAGGGAAGCACCGCCCGTGCACCCCGTCCACCGACATGTGTCCCCAGGTCCTCGTCTCGAGCAACACCATGCCCGCAAGTCTTCGCTCGTCGCTGTCCCAGGCTGTCAGCCACCACAGCTGATCCTCGGGCCACCGATCCCTCAGTCCATGCCTCACGTCCGCCCTTCGCCACTCTCGGTCCATCGGCACGGCACGTCTCTACTTGACCTTCACCTTGCCTCTGATAACTGTATCCGTGCTCGACACCTGCACAACACAAGCCAAAGAACATGCGCATTATCCCAGTTGACAATCACTCATCACTCAGAGACTCGGCATACACCCATGTATCCGCACACCTTCCTTTGCAGCTCCACTAGCTGCAATGTACTCAACTTCTGCTGTAGAATCGGACACGGTCTCCTGCTTGGAACTTTTCCAACTGACTGCACCACCATTTATTACGAACACAAAACCTGATTGAGATTGTGAATCATCTGTGTCAGTTTGGAAGCTAGCATTGGTGTAACCATTTACAACGAGCTCCTCCTCACGTCCATAGATTAGGAACACATCTTTAGTCCTTATCAAGTACTTAAGGATGTTTTTAACAAGTGTCCAGTGACTCTCACCTGGATTAGCTTGATATCTGCTCGCAACACTTAGAGCATATGAGACATCCGGGCATGTACATATCATGGCATACATGATGGAACCAATGGCCGAAGCATATGGAACCTTACTCATGCGCTCTCGCTCATCATATGTCGAAGGACACTGTTTCTCGCTAAAGCGCATGCCATGTGACATAGGCAAGAACCCTTTCTTGGACTGTTCCATGTTAAACCGCTTCAACACCTTGTCAATGTACATTTCTTGGCTTAATCCTATTAGCCTCTTTGACCTATCTCTATAGATCTTAATGCCCAGAATATATGTTGCTTCTCCTAAATCCTTCATAGAAAAACTGTTATTCAGTGAAGTCTTTACGGTTTGCAACATTGGAATGTCATTCCCAATCAACAATATGTCATCTACATACAATATTAGAAACACAATAGCGCTCCCACTTTCCTTCTTGTAAACACAAGGTTCTTCTTCACTTTGACGGAAGCCAAACCCTTTGACCAGCTCATCAAAATGAATATTCCAACTCCGAGATGCTTGCTTTAACCCATAAATAGATTTCTTAAGCTTGCATATTTTTCCGGCATTGCTAGGATGAACAAAACCTTTGGGTTGTATCATATACACGTCCTCTTCCAAATTTCCATTTAGAAAGGTTGTTTTAACATCCATCTGCCATATTTCATAGTCATAATAGGCATCAATTGCTAGAATCATCCGGATAGATTTGAGCATCACTACAGGCGAGAAAGTCTCGTCGTAGTCAAGTCCTTGAACTTGCCAAAAACCTTTTGCGACAGGTCGAGCTTTATAAACTTGGATGTTACCATCCATATCCTTTTTCTTTTTATAGATCCATTTGCACTCTATGGGTCTTACCCCATTAGGCGTGTCAACCAAGTTCCAAACTTGATTGGCTCCCATGGAATCTATCTCGGATCTCATGGCACTATGCCATTTTTCGGAATCTGGCTCCATCATTGCCTCGGCATAAGTTGCAGGTTCATCATCGTTTAACAATAACACATCCCCACGCAACTCACGGATTCTTGCCGATCTTCGTGGTTGGGGCGGGGTGTCTGTTGCCATAGGTAGCTCAACTTGTTCTGCTACATTAGCATCACTCGTGGAGTCAATCCCTGTTGGCTCATCCTGAACTTCTTCAAGATACACCTTCTGCCCTGTCTTGTCTCTTTTGAGAAATTCTTTCTCTAAGAAAACACCATTTCGAGCAACAAACACTTTGCCCTCTGTGCGGTTGTAGAAGTAATACCCTAAAGTTTCCTTTGGGTATCCCACGAAAAAGCACTTGTCCGATTTGGGTGTTAGTTTATCTGATATAAGTCGTTTGATATAAACTTTACAACCCCAAATCTTTAGAAAAGACAAACTGGGACTCTTACCAGTCCACATCTCATATAGTGTCTTAACTACGGACTTGGATGGTACCCTATTTAATGTGAAAGCGGATGTTTCTAGAGCGTATCCCCAAAACGATAAAGGAAGGTCGGACTGGCTCATCATAGACCGAACCATGTCTAACAGAGTTCGTTACATCGCTTGGACACGCCGTTTCTCTGAGGCGTTCCGGGTGGCGTAAGTTGTGGAACAATTTCGCCACTCTTAAGATGATTGCTAAATTCGTGGCTCAAATATTCGCCTGCACGATCAGATCGCAAGGCCTTAATTTTCTTGCCACATTGATTCTCTACTTCATTCTGAAATTCTTTGAACCTTTGAAATGTCTCAGATTTATGCTTCATCAGATAGACATAGCCATATTTGCTAAAATCATTAGTGAAGGTTATGAAGTATTGAAATCCGCCTCTAGCTGTCGTACTCATTGGTCCACATACATCAGTATGTACAAGTTCCAACAAGTCAGACGCCCTCTCAGGAAAACCTGTGAAAGGCGACTTGGTCATTTTGCCCAGCAAACAAGCCTCACATGTCTCGTATGATTCAAAATAAAACGAAGTTAGAAACCCATCAGCATGGAGCCTCTTCATGCGATTCTCACTTATATGACCCAAACGACAATGCCACATATAGGTAGGACTTAACTCATTAAGCCGAGGCCTTTTAGCAGTAACATTACAGATAGACATAGGTGCATCATCAAGATTTAAAATAAACAACACATTCACAATGGATGCAAAAGCCACAAACATATTATTCTTAGAGATAACACAACCATTGTCTTTACTCTCAAATGAATAACCATCCTTTATCAAACATGAAGGTGACACAATGTTTTGACTTAAACTTGGAACGAAATAACAATTACATTAACTCCAAAATAAATCCTGATGGGAGGTGTAGTTGCATCGTCCCGACGTTCAATGCAGCAACTCTTGCATTATTGCCCATGCGGAAATCAACCTCCCCTTTTCCAACGCTTCTACCTCTTATCATTCCCTGCATCGTATTGCAAATATGAGCAACCGAGCCAGTATCAAATACCCAAGAATTAATATAAAAGTTAGCGAGGAAAATATATGTAATATAAACAACAAGTGTATGAGCTGCGGGAGTACCTTTACCACCGCCATCCTTCTTCAAGGATGCTAAGTACACCTTGCAGTTTCTTTTCCAGTGACCTTTCCCCTTACAGTAGAAGCACTCAGAATCAGCAGTTGGTCCAGCAGCATCAGGCGCAGGAGGGTTTGGCTTAGAGATCACATCTTTGGCCTTGCCCTTGCCCTTCCTATTCTTCCAAAAGTTGCCCTTCCTTTTAATGTTAGGCTTGTTTTGAATCGCCATCACATGGCTGCTGCCAGCACCTTTCTTCATGTCTGCTTCTACTGTCTTAAGCATGCCACACAACTCATTCAAGCCCCTCTCGGCACCATGCATATGGTAGTTCGAGATGAAGTTCCCATAGCTAGGTGGGAGAGAAGAGAGAATGAAGTCAGTAGCCAGCTCTGGACCAATTGGGAAGCCTAGCTTCTCCAACCTCTATGTGTAACCAACCATCTTGATCACATGTGGCCCAACTGCTGCGCCCTCTGCTAGTTTAGTCTCAGCAAGAGACTTAGAGACATTGAACCTTTCAGTTCTAGCCTGAGTCTGGAACATCTCATCTAGCGCTACGATCATATCGTAGGTTGTATGGTTATTATCAAACTGCATCTGCAGATCTGGTTCCATGCTAGCAAGCATCAGGCATCCCACTTCAAGATGAGCATCACATGCTTTCTTGTAAGCGGTTTTCTCAGCAACAGGCGCATTATCAGCAGGTTCCTTTGGTAGTGGGGTGTCTAGAATATCTTCCTTTTTCTCAGCCCAGAGAACAATTCTCAGGTTGTGGATCCAATCCGCCTAGTTTGTTCCAGTCAACTTATCTTTCTCAAGTATCGAATGTAAAGTAAATGGTTGAGATGCGGGTGCCATTTATCTACAACAAAAGTAAATGCAAAATACTAAGACAATGTATCCAAGACAGAGTAAATGATATTAAAACTTTAATAAAATTTACTCCCACGAAGATCAATATCCCGCTATTGAATTTTAGTGATTCAAGACCCAAACTAACAAGTCTACTAGTGAGCTTTAGCATCACCGCTAGTGGACATGGTAGATCGGTACCAACTATATGCTAATCATATCACATATGACTCTTGTTGTTGGCCAGCATCTCTATGCGTGCTCAACTCCTTATGCTTCAAGGTCCCTAACCGTTAGGATGACCTTGTTCAAGCAACCAACCCTTTTGCAGTAAGTATCCGATATGAACCTGCCTAGTCAAGGAAAATCAGTGACACCCTAATTTCATAGGCGTGCCACCGATTGTACAAGACATATGACAGTGCAAGATTTGGGAAGCATATGACTTGAACATTACTGAGGGATCGTTCTACACTTTCACTACCACATGTAGACAATAAACATGAATCATAAGTGAAAGTAGAACATAATAAGAGAATAGCATCAACACGAATATGACTTGGTATAGCCCAGTGTTCCTTTGGAGATTTCCATCTCCGCCAATCTGTTCACCATGATGATCTCCATCTACATGGTACATGTACAACATCTTCTAGCGATGAATCCACCGAGACTAGCTACAACTAGCGTAATTAATAAAGTAATTACATAGTCGCGTATAGGATCATCACAATTTTGGCACGCAGGCCATTACATCAAATGGACAATATATATGTGGCTCTAGCCAAATTGTCATAATCATGACATGCAAGTAATGAAACAATTACATACATGCATCACATACACGTAAGGGCTATACCAGTCATCAATCCCTGCAAAATAGAGTTAAACGTTCCCGACATCTAATCTTGAATCGCAGAAAACATAGTTTTCCCAGCCTTGTTTCGCAAATCTAAATTTGACGAAACTGGCCAAAGCTGATGAAAATTGAATGTAAAATTTTTTGTAGATTGATTTTCGTTTAAGGATCATCTCAATCCGAGGTCGTATGCAAAAGTTATGGCCGTTTTACCGAACAACGTTCCTTTTGCAGATCTCATGCCGACGCACATCTCCTGCACCCAGCTCTTGACCTAGATTCGATTCGATCAATTTGATTGATCTCCATCTTGCCATGATTGGATTTACACGTATCACATAACTCCGATGGCGGAATTCCGACCGGTAGGAGTAGATCATTACATGACCAACACGACAATATCACGAATCAAGATCAGAAACTGATCTACAACCGCGCATATCTCTATATGCACACAACCGAATCTATGAGACAGTAACGGCTCTGATACCACTGAAGGGTTACGAGGATGCTACGCTAGCCGAAAACAAAATTTTTTTGACCCCATAAAATTTTTTTGGCCATGCATTTTATGATCCAATCATTTGAGTGGTCCAGTGATATCTCTCTCGCATGGAGATGGGCAAATCCCATCTTGATCGTCTATGTCTCACAGCATACTTCCTGACAAACGCGAAGACTATCTTTATAACTACTCTGTTATGAAGTAGCGTTTGATAGTCCCTAAGTAAGTCGATTCATACCTTGAGTACATACCACAATCTCAGGTCTAAGGACATAACGTACATGATGTGTAAAGAGATAATAAGAAGAACATCTCATGTTGGGTCAGACCAACCCCATGTCATACATGTGCGCACATTATTAGTTTGACATCTCCATGTCTATGACTTGTGAAACATAGTCATCAACTAATACATGTGCTGATCTAATATTCATGTGTGTCCTCACATGAACTCCGATCAGGGACAACTATTGAATAACCATACAAGTAAAAGAGTTTTACAGACAATTCACATAATTGTCAATCAATACAAGTTGTCTTTAATGGATATTCAATGAACATATAATAAATCATGGATACAATAGAAATATCATCATCTCTATGATTACCTCTAGGGCATATTCCGAACAACCATAACAACATTACGAGCCTTTGCATGCACGTTGTGCTGGTCAATCTAAAACTGACACACGCGAGCATTAAGGACCTCATAATCTGGATCCTCACAAATCTCCCAAACAGAAGAATCAATGCTATTAAGATAAGCACACATCTAAATCTTCTAATATGGGTAATTGGACACATCGAAAATGGTGACTTGCCTCAACCATGCTCCATGTCACCTTCACGGGTGTAGAACCGATTAAGGTGGAAAGATCCTTAACCTTCTCTAATGCCAATTGACGGACTGAAAACGATGACCAAAGGGGGGGGTGAATGAGAGCCTAAAATTTTCTTTGCAGAAACTCAAAGACTGTTGTCCTAGATGAGAGCATATATGATGAATGATTGACTTTGATAAGGAAGGTTTGAGGCTTTTCCCGGTTGAGTCATTATCTCGCTATGTGCTTAATGCTTTTGACTAACCGGTGGCGTTGAGTTGTGGTGTGTTTTTGTGTTGGTGTGCGTGTGCAACATGTGTCTCTTGGCTGTGTTGATGTGCAGGTGTTGAGCTCGGATACAGTGGTCGATGGCGAGGTGAAGGTCAAGTAGAGACGTGCCGTGCCGACGGACCGGGATCGGTGAAGGATGGGCATGCCGTGCGGCGGACGTGCCATGCCGATGTACCTAGAGCGGTGAAGAGCGGATGTGAGGCTTGGACCGACGGACCAAGAGGCCAGAGGACCAGTTGTGGTAGCTGGCACGTGGCATCGGCGAGCAAGAGCACATGGGGATGTGCGGTGCATCGACCGAGTCGGGACGAAGACAATGGCGTCGTGGCACTTGGCGGGAGGTCGGACACGGGCTTGCGTGCAGTGCAAGTGCCGTCGGCCAAGTCAAGAAGGAAGGCGAAGGCGTTGTGCCCGGCGTGGAGGCTGGACATGCATCGGCATCGGTGCTGGTGGTCGGGGTGTGCGAACCACATCCCGTCTACGGCGCGGGTTCGGTAGCTGAGCCTCAAAAAGCTACCATCGACGGTTTCCGAGTTTGGGCCTCAAAACTTGGGTGGCCGGTTTCCGAGTTTGGGCCTCAAAACTCAGGATGGACGGTTTCCAGGTTTGGGCCTCAAAACCTGGGCTCGCGGGTTTCCGAGTTTGGGCCTCAAAACTCGGGGTGGACGGTTTCCATGTTTGGGCCTCAAAACCTGGGCTGGCAGGTTTCCGGGTTTCCGCCTCAAAACCGGGGGAAGGTCCAAAAGGACGGTCGACACGTGGCGGCATGAAGAGGCTGGCGCGGCGGTGAAGCTATCCACGAGGAAGGCGCGGTGGTCGACATGACGGCACGTGGCGGCATCAGGGAGGTCGCGTCGAGGCGAAGCTACCGGATGTGCGGGCGTGGCCGTCGGATGGAAACTGCCAGAGATGGACGGTTTTACCCCTAGGGGGTATTTGGGTTTGTACTTCATGTTAGGGCGTTTGTGTCATTTGGACGTGCGCCTATATATAGATGAAGGGGCTGTGTTGGACAGCCATCCTTGGAGGTGTCACTCTCATTTTGTTTACGTGAGAGGAGGCTAGGGTGAGAGGAGAGACCGGCTCTTATTCTTGAGCTTTTCGCCATCCACGCTTTGTGTTGCGAGGAGTGGCTTGTAACCCGACACAGAGTGCTACACAATTCTTCATCTAGTAGCAATCCAAGGATCAATTTCGCCCCTCCTCTTTGTTGGCTGCAATTTGGATCGAATCGCGTTTTTGTTCTTCGCGTTTTCGTTTTTCCCTTCTCGGAGATTTGCCTCGTTCTCCCTCTTCAAGCGACGATTTGCGATTCCGTTTGAATCAAATTGTTCTATGTCGTGAGCTCCTTCTTTCCACCGAAGGATTTCCCCTCTAACCTCACGAGCACATAGATCGGGTCGAAATCGCGTTCGTTCTTCGTTCTTCCCCCTTTTCTAGTGTTCTTCCGATTTCTCATGGATTAGTTGGTTTGGAGCGATGATATCATAGGATTAGCTTCCCAACACATAGAAGAACACTTGGGATAAGTGTGGTTGCAGCCCCGTTCGATTTGGTGAAGATCCATTCGATTTTGGTTTTGTCCCGAGCTGTTTTTGGGCTTTCTGGACAGTGGCGGACTGTCCGGGACTCATCCCCGGACTGTCCGGGGGTCGGGGCTGTTCACGGGCAGCGAGGTCGCTGTTTTTATTTTTGAACGGCGGACTGTCCGGGACTCATTCCCAGACTGTCCGGGGTTCAGTAGTGGACAGTCCGCGGTTCACTAGCGGACAGTCCGCGACTGCACAGTTTTGCTGATTTCGTCCGTATCTTTTGCGTACGAGCTCCGATTTGTGATCCGTTTATTGCGTTGGTTTTCTAACTTCTTAAGGATCATTCCAAAGTACTTTGGACACCATTGGTCAAAGTATTTTTGGTCGGACACGTCCTTTTTCTCCATAGGAGTTAAGTGTTCCTCTTTCGGAGTTTTGACAGTTCTAGCGTCCATATCTTTTGCGTTCGGGCTCTGATTTGAGATCCGTTTGTTGTGTTAGTTTGCTAACTTCATAAGGATATTTCCAAGGTAGTTTTGCCACCAGTTGGCCTAAGTATTTTTGGTCGAACACTTTCCTCTTCTTCATAGGAGTGGGGTGTTCCGTTATCGGAGGTTCGATTGATCTAGGAGCTTGCTTGTGCAGTTTTTGCCCCATTGCTTTGGCGCTTTGTTTTGGGGGTTCTTCGGTAGATCCGCTTTACCTCTAGGACATCTCCTAGGGTATCCACCTATTCGTAGGTCGTGAACTCACCGGTTGTTTGAGTCTTCGCTTTTGGGGTGATTTTCTACGACAAGGGCCATCATTTCTCGAGAAGAAATTTGAGGCTCCCATTCACCCCCCCCCCCCTCTGGTCGCCAATTTGGTCCTTCAATTGGTATCGGAGCCAGTTAAGGATCTCTCTACCTTAACTGGTTCCGGATCCGCGAAGGCGACCTTTTGAGAGCGGTTTTGTTTCTGACTTTGCTTGTCGAGGTGTTGAGCTTTTGTTTGGCTAACACTAACGGTGCTTTTGGAAGTAGCACCAAGTTCTTCTTCAAGTATGTCTTTGTCTTTTGTTTGAATGTTTCCAAGGATGACATCTTGGGAAGGAGGAGTGCAGTTGATGAGAGGGATCGCGAGGTGAATGAGCTGTTGAATCTTCTACGTGATGATGAACTTTCACCAGAGGATCTTCTACATCAACTTGGCAAGGCCAAGAGAGGTACACTTGCTTGTGGTCTTGTGACCTTGCACAACCTATATGAAGCTTGCACTAGGAATGATGAGCTTTGTGCTATCTTACTTAGAAAGAATGAGAAGTTGAAATGCTCCATTGCTAGGTTGAAGTCTAGACCCTCTTTGCCTTGCACCTCTTGTAGTGACATGGTTAGGAAGAATGATGAGCTAGGCTTTTCTCTTGCTAGCTTAAAATCTGAGAATGAATTGTTGAAATCAAAGGCTTCCAAACCATGTTTAGTTTGCATTGACTTGTGCAAGGATCTTGAATGTGCTAAAACTGAAATAACCTTGCTTAAGTCAAATGCTTTGTTAACATGTGTTTCTTGTGAGCCTTTACATGCTGAAATTAATAAATTAAAATTGACTCATACCACATGTGTAGATGAACTTGAGCATGCTAGGGCTGAAATTGATGAGATAAATGCTAGGCCTTGTAGCTCAGGCTCTTTGAATAAAAATGCTTGCCATGCTTCTAGTGAAACTCATGATTCTTTGCTTGATGTGAATGGTGATGTTTCTTCCACTGATTTCATGTGCACATCATGCATTGATTTGGAAAAAGAAGTTTTGCCTTTGAAAGTTTTGCGCGATGATATGAGCGCCAAGTTGGTTGAGCACAATGATATGAGAGCCAACCTTGAAAAACAAAATGAACTCTTGCGTATCACATATGCCGAGTGCATTAGAGAGGAGATGGAAAATCTGAAAAAACACTCCTTGTGGTACTTGTGATCACCTCATGTTTGAGAATGAGGTTTTAGCCAAAAGATGCAAGAGTCTTTGTGCTAAGTCTTTTGAGTCACGCAATTCTTGCAACTCCGATGTTGATGCTTCTAAAATTGCTTCTTTGCAACCGGAGTTGAGTTCTTATGTTGCGCGTGAGTCTTTTGACGATAGCACTTGTGTCAAGGTTTTGGATAGCTCTTTTATAGCTACTCCTGTTGACACCAAATTCTTGCACACGCACGAGGAGATGACAAGTGGGCCCAGCCAGCAGAGAGGAAAGGATTCGGCAAGTAATCAGGCGGCTGTTTGGTCGTCAGAGTTTTCAGTGAATACCTATGCGGTCGGCTATTTTGCAAAATGGTAGCCCCATTCGGAAAATGGGTATGGCAAGTAAAGCCGGCTTGCACGAGAAGACACGTGACAATGAAGGACGCCGAAGAGGTTAAGGATAGAATTTGTACCTTTCCATATTTTTTATGAAAATCGTAATCGTCTAGGACTCGTGTGTCGTCCAGGGTATAAATATGAGCCCTCGGCCATTGTAAAATTGTTCACAACCATATCAATACAAACCGGCCCCGTGCCACCTTCGAGTCCTTAGTTGTGTCGTCGAGTTCTTCGAGAGGAATCATCGATCCGTCGACCTCCGTAAGTACCGGCAACCTTGCCATCATGTCTAGTATCATGCGGTGGTTTAGATATGATGCAAGTAGTCTCGTATGTTAAGCTTAGTATCGTGCGCGGATTTAAGCTTATGACGGGAAGTTTTTGCTTATGCCTTGTATCGTGCGGCGGATTAAGTCATGAGTAAAAATAGTTATCGGCTCTATTAGATTTGGCAGATCCAATAGATTCATTAAGTTATCATGTGTTATATGTTTTATTTATTTAATTCTTGTAACACTCTTTTGCCCAATCTAGATTGATCTTTGTTCGGCCTTGTCGCACGAGTTTGCTTGTGCTCTCTTTTAATCATAAGATCATGATGGCTGAATCAACTTTCAATCTAGATTGTTACATGTTGCGGGTTCATGCATATCAATCATGGTTAGGCTTTGATGAAACTAGGTGTCGTGCGGCAGATGCTGGTTTTAGATTAGTTTAATCGTGCTTGCTTGTTTGTTCCATCTTCATGGACCCCAATTCGGCTGGTTTGTCGATATTGGTTAAGCTTACACGAGTAATGAGCCTTTATAGATCTGTTCAAATATATGCATGCTTCTAGCTTGTTATAATTAGATTGTATCATGCGGTGGATTAATCTAATTATAAGAAGTGGTATAGGCTTATAGCAAGTGGTATCATGCAGTGGATTAGCTTTGCTTGAGTTTATGCCTGACCGGTTTATGAAGACTAAACATGCGACAGATTAGTTGGATTAGCCTATGCATGTGTTATTTGAATAGATCTATATTTGCAAGTTACCTGTTTATAATATCTTTAATTTGTTCAAGCATGTCTTTCTTTACATATGCATTTGGTAGTTAATATGCTTCACATACTCTGTTCTCATACTAGCCGAATGACTTTATAAACATGCTCTGACAGACAGCTTCTATAGCTGTGTGCCGTCGTGATTGGCTTTCAAAGCCGTACATATGGAACTATCTGGTTTTATCCGGCATGTTCCAAAGGTATTCTCACAGTTTTCTCCCTTGTTGGTTTTCAGGTCAAACCGATTGGCACGTCTCCGGATTCAGTACATTCCGGGCACCCGATTGAAGCTAGCTTTTCGGCTTGCTGTGTGCTTGGCGTGAGGTGTCACGTTTTGCGTCAACACACTTTTTGGCACGCCCGGTGGGACCACTTTGTTTCAAGATGTATGAAATCAGCGATGATCAAATTCTAGATGTGACCATGGATGAGTTGCTGCCAGACTTAAGGGATATAGTACAACAAGCTTGTGATGAATTCCAGCGCAAATGCTTGGCGTCTTTCTCCAAGAACAAGAGCGGCAGGGTCGTCCAGAAGCAAGAATTCCCGAAGATCATTCCTCATCACCAGTCAGAGTCGTCTGACAATAACGAAGAGGAAGCTATTCGAAAGATGACTGAATTAGTATACAAAGTTGTATCGGAAGCCATGACCAATCATCAAGCAGCTTTCCTGAATACTTTTTGTGCTGTCATGGTTAGCATTTTCGGTCCAACAGGGGATAAACGCTTTGAAGAAGCTGCCGGTCCAATGCAAGGACCACTATTGTTCCCGGTACCTCAACATCGAAAGATCACAGAAGGAGGTGGAGCTGGCCCAAGCACAGGTGGGATTGTTCCTCATGAGACGCAACAACCTCCCCAAACTTATGGCCAGCTCACGCTCGGCACGACGGGGAACGTCCCACAATCTGCTTCTAAAGTGTCTCCTGCAGCAAACAGGAAACAAAGGAATATGTTTGGGGATGGATATCAGGAGTTCGTCGATTATAGCTCAATTAATGCTCTTCCAAATTCAGGCTACAAGAGTTCGGCAGGACTACATCTTGGGGAGCAAGCACAAGCAGCTTCTGATTCGAATATTGACCTCATTATGCATAGGATGGCTGATATGATGCAAAATCAATTCGTCCTAAAACCAAAGGGTCAATCATATGCTTGCAAGTCCCCTTACCCAGAGTGGTACAATCGGGTAGCACTTCCTCCAAGGGTGAAGCCTCCCACTGATTTTGCCAAGTTTTCAGGCCAAGATGACACCAGTACCGTAGAACATATCAGCCGATACTTGATGCAACTTGGAGAGGCGTCTACGGATGAAGCTTGGAGGATTTGGTACTTCCCACTGTCGTTGACAGGACCAGCCTTCTCGTGGTTTGCTTCTCTGCCAGCAAATTCTATCAATACGTGCGCAGAGCTGGAACATAAATTCCACTCGTATTTCTTCACGGGTACCAGCGAAAAGAAGTTGGTCGATCTCATGAGCCTGAGGATGAAACCTGGCGAGACGCCACAAGCATATCTACGCCGGTTCAGGGACACCAAGAATCTTTGCTATTCTGTGAATTTGCCAGATGACCAATTGTCGGGGATAGCCATAGCTGGTATGCTGCCGAGTATCAAAGAGAAACTATTCGGCATGGAGTTTGATGACCTCGGGCAGTTATCACAGAGGTTGGCAACGATGAGCAGTCAAGCCTAAGGATTCAAGAGGAATAATCAATTCCAGAAGGGTGATGTGGCTACTGAAATGTATCAAGCTTTTCTAGAAGAGGCAGCTGAATACGATAATGAAGATGAAATAGCTGCAGCCGAAATAGTCTGGGCTAAAGAGCTGACTCAAGTCAACCAGCGATGGCTGAGGCAACAAAAAGGTACTTATGACTTTGATGCTTCCAAGTCAGATAAATTATTTGAGTACTTGTTGAAGGAAGGACGTATCAAGTTGCCAGAAGGTCACCCTATGCTGCATCCCGAAGGAGTCAAGGATAAGAAGTATTGTGGTTTTCATAATACTAGATCCCATTCCATAAATGATTGTCGAGTGTTCAGAGTGCGGATCCCGAAAGCTATCCATGACGGGCATCTGAGATTTGATGGAAAGATGAAGGTTGATGATAGCCATTTTGGACAGAATACTGTGTCTTTCTCTGTTAATATGGTCAATACAGCTGATCCCAGGGGTAAGAGCAAAATGAAAGTGTTAACCTCTGATAGAGAGAGGGAAGCTGGTGCTGTTGACCCTGATCGGCAAATTACAAATAAAGAGCTTCAGCAGAGGGTTTGGTTCCAGAATAGCCGAGCTAAGACGGGTGAAACTTCTAGACCTAGGGTTACGACGCGTATTCTACTGAATAAGTGGTGTCGGGAACAGGAACGGTACCAGATGCAGAGATTTTATGAAGAACAGAAGTTCCTGGAGAAACAACGAAAGCACGAAGAAGAGATGTACCAAGAGGAACGAGAAGATATGAAGGAGCAAGAACAATCTCATTGGGAGTGCTCGTTTTTCCAGTACTGTTGGAACGAAGGCTTGAAGCTGCCTGTTAAGAACAATTGCCCTGAGTGCAGTAATCAATATTCTGAGTATAGGCAATCTCGAGTCAACCGTCGTTCTGTCCATGAAAGGCTTGGGGCACAAGTCCCTGAAGACGATCGGCGTTTAAAAATAAATAATTCTGAAGATTGGCACGGAAGAGGATTTGCCAATCGCAGTTGGACTCGTACTGGAGAAGAAGAGTACCGCGAGTATGTCTGGCAGAGAGGACAGTGGTGTCCGCCAGGGTTGAGAAGGAGCCAGAAGAGAAGGGTGCAGCGCCTAAGAAATAGAGAGTTAGAGCAAGCAAGTGCCAAGATAAAGCAAGTCTGGCGACCCAAAGAAAAGCCGGATGGAAGTGATCATTCGGCTGATGCATGCATGGCTTTCTTTCTTCCATCAGAATTCATAGCTCCCAAAGACCAGGATGTCCGAGACGAGGTGTATTCAGACTTTGATGAAGATGAATTCAAGGAGTTGTTGGCTCATCTTGTTTTAGCTCAACGAGCGGTATTTGATAAACCAGCTAAGCACCGGCACTTGAAGCCACTTTATATGAGGGGGTATGTTAATAGCAAGCCACTAAGCAAGATGTTCATTAATGGAGGGGCTGCCATAAACATCATGCCGTATACCACCTTCAGAAAACTTGGAATGGCAAGTGAAGATTTATTGAAGACTGACATGGTGTTGAGAGACTTTGCTGGTAATTCCTCTGACACTCGGGGGGCAGTTCATGTTGAGTTGACAATCGGAACTAAAACCTTGGTCACTACTTTCTTCGTCATTGATGGCAGGGGGGCATACAGTTTACTATTAGGAAGAGATTGGATACATGCAAACTGTTGTGTGCCGTCAACTATGCATCAATTCCTTATCCAGTGGATCGGAGATGATATCGAAATTGTCCATGCTGATGATTCGGTGAGTGTTGCTAATATGGAGCCCATCTACTGGGAATATGATGGTGTCGAGTGCTTCTCTGGGAGAGCTTGGGAAGTAGGTCCTGTGAATGTTTTCGACAAGGACCAACAGCCAATTCAGACGATCGGCTCTCAGAGTAATTTTTAAATAGTCCAGCTGATGGTAATGGAGAAGAATTGGGACCAAGATTCATATCGGCTGACAAGGAATAAAGTATTGATGATGAAGCTGAGATAGGACCGATGTACACCAAGTTTGGGTCTCGAGTGTTTAAAAGTTTTGTTTATTTCTCCATTACTGAAGCTCAAAGGAAATAAAGAATTCGTGAGAAGTGACGTACAACGAAAGGTCTTGGTGAAATTAAAAAGCATATGAAGGCATTTTCTCAACTTGGTGATCATTTCAAGTTGTACGTGGCGGCCGATGGCCTTACAGCAGGATCGGCCCTTATTTTAAGTTTAAAGGAGAAAATAGGTAGCAGCTAGCTTTAGCCGAAGATGTTAAACCCAGAGAAGGGTATTCGGCTGTGGAGAGATTTTGTTCATATATGCGTCACCCGTAAACTAAAAGCTTCGGCACTATTTGTTAAAAGCCGAATGCGTGGAAATTGTATCTGGAGCGGATTCAAGGATACTTATATATAGCCGATGTGAAAGAGCATCGCCTTTAGCAGAAAAATATTCCAAGAAGTTTAAGTTATAGCCGATGTTATTTATATCGCCTTTAGTGCAAGAGTGTTCATGACCCGGTAATCCTAGTGTTTTTCAAATGGTAGGTTTATTGGGGGAAGAGAAAGGTGAAGTGCAGTAAATGAAATGCCGAGTGACAGGACACATCAAAAACGGGAACCAGTCGACTAAAATGACGTCATACGTTCGGCAAATGTTCTTCTGGGGAATGTTACAATCACAAGGGATCATTGGACTCGAGAGATGCAAATAAACATTGCTCAGAGAAGAACAAGCTTCATTTATTCAATTACAAATCTGTCCTAGTACAAACTACTTTCGGAGTGATTTGTTCAGAACAGACTAAAGACCAATGATTTCAGCAAAGGGCAACGGCGTAGTCATCATCTTCAAAATTGTCCAAGGGCTCATCTGAAGAGCCGTGTCAAGGTGCATACCTTCGATGAAGGCCCGATCTATATGGCCATCCATAGCATCAAGACAGTCATTCATCGCAAGAAGAGCTGGCGAAGGAAGGAAAATGTGTCAGGCAGGCATAAGCTCGATTGAGAGAAGGGGGTCAAAGTGGGGGTTTCGTTAACCTCTGATAGCGTTGCGGATTTTGTTTGCACTGGAAAGAAAGCAGTAAGTCAAGGATGGATGAATAAGAGAAGCTACAGCAGGGGGCAAGAAATCAGTTTTTTACCCATAAACACCAGTGAGTTGATGCCTAGCTCCCTCTTGCCCCGCTCCCAGTAGGGTGTCTGCAGTGATTGTTGTTGCCTACCATTATTGGAAGCGCAGGCGAAAGATTTTCTCCCTGGCTTGAGCTTAAAAGCCGAGAAGTACAAAGTTTGCGAGTCAAATTGATCAATTGTAGTCAAGGGGGATGACCTGCCTGAGGTCATATTTCTAAAAGCCATAGCTTGTGCACTGTTAAATCACACAACGGGCTGGAGTTCTCATAGTCTATAGGCCGTTATTGAGCCGAGCCAAGTCTTGCTGACCTGGGGAGCTCGTGGGACCAATAGAATTTAGCTGAAAATGGTTGCTATATGGAGTGTTTCACTTTCGGCTGATTATTTCAAGGATTCATATTACCGATTGACACTAAGGGCAGGAAGCTGAAAAAAGGGGAGAGTCCCGTGAAGAATTTTGTCCTAATGTCATCATGAATCAAGAGGCTGACAATTTTGGTGACTAATGGTTACTTACGGGAAGTGGCAATCAGCATGATTATCAACGACAGCCGATGTAATGCACATCGACTGTTAAGGTAAAGAGAAAAAATCGGTAGCTGGTGCACGAAAACAAAGCATATGTTGATCTCGAAGGATCAGTCACAGATTGGGTTCAAGAGGACGAACAGAGGATTTTTATTTACAAAGGGAAAATGCAAGGTTATCAGTTTGTCCACTCCATCCTACGCCTAATCGGAAGAAAGTGATCAAAGGTGTCGGCCAGATCTGTTCCGGCTTCCTTCATATCTTCTACGGAGTGTTCTACTCTATCCTCCAGTTCTTGCTCGCAGACATCAAATCTGCGATAATCAGCGCCAGAATGAATCTTCACAGCGGAGAAGGCGAGCGCCGCGCCGTACCCCATGCCAGCCCTAGAGATGATGGGGAGGATTCGGTTAACTTCATTCACCCGCTTCAGGGGTGTCGTACCCGCTACATCGGCCCTAACGGTGAGCTTGGTGATGGCAGCTTCAAGGGCGTGGAGTTTGGCTGCTAGAGCTGAAAGGAGGAAGAGTGAATAAAGGAGGAAGAAGAGAATAAGGAAGGAGATGAAGAAAATACTTACCGGTGGCTCGTTCCCGAGCAGCGTCACGCTCTCGAGAGATTCGGGTGATCTCCCAATCCTTTCCCTCCAGATCAAATTGAAGATCCGCAAGCTTCCGAGTCAGGTCCTCGGGGAGGTCGTCATTGATTCTCCTGAAGGAAACAATGAAGTAAGAATTACTGCTTCATTTTTGGAACAGTCAAGAGAAGGGAGAAAGGAGCAACCTCCTCTTAGATGTGCCAGAAGCTCCGAACTCGGAGCTATGGCGGCTTGCCTCGGAAGACATCTTCTTGTTGATTGGGGAATAACAGGAGAAAAGAGGGTTTTTCTGGTTCGAAAACGAAACAGGGGAGTTTAGGGTGCACGAGTCAGAACAAAGTGAAGGGAGATTTTAAGGGATCCCAGGAGGTGCATCGGGAGATGAATCGGTAGATGAAGTAATTATGACATGCGAGGTTTCTACAAAAGGTAGATGCTTCCGGGGATTCCACGTGTGTGTATGGAAAAGGAATTTTGAGACAAATATTTGTCCCAAAATTAGGGGGCATGTGTTGACACCAAATTCTTGCACACGCACGAGGAGATGACAAGTGGGCCCAGCCAGCAGAGAGGAAAGGATTCGGCAAGTAATCAGGCGGCTGTTTGGTCCTCAGAGTTTTCGGTGAATACCTATGCGGTCAGCTATTTTGCAAAATGGTAGCCCCATTCGGAAAATGGGTATGGCAAGTAAAGCCGGCTTGCACGAGAAGACACGTGACAATGAAGGACGCCGAAGAGGTTAAGGATAGAATTTGTACCTTTCCATATTTTTTATGAAAATCGTAATCGTCTAGGACTCATGTTTCGTCCAGGGTATAAATATGAGCCCTCGACCATTGTAAAATTGTTCACAACCATATCCATACAAACCGGCCCCGTGCCACCTTCGAGTCCTTAGTCGTGTCGTCGAGTTCTTCGAGAGGAATCATCGATCCGTCGACCTCCGTAAGTACCGGCAACCTTGCCATCATGTCTAGTATCATGTGGTGGATTTAGATATGATGCAAGTAGTCTCGTATGTTAATCTTAGTATCGTGCGGCGGATTTAAGCTTATGACGGGAAGTTTTTGCTTATGCCTAGTATCGTGCGGCGGATTAAGTCATGCGTAAAAATAGTTATCGGCTCTATTAGATTTGGCAGATCCAATAGATTCATTAAGTTATCATGTGTTATATGTTTTATTTATTTAATTCTTGTAACACTCTTTTGCTCAATCTAGATTGATCTTTGTTAGGCCTTGTCGCATGAGTTTGCTTGTGCTCTCTTTTAATCATAAGATCATGATGGCTGAATCAACTTTTAATCTAGATTGTTACATGTTGCGGGTTCATGCATATCAATCATGGTTAGGCTTTGATGAAACCAGGTGTCGTGCGGCAGATGCAGGTTTTAGATTAGTTTAATCGTGCTTGCTTGTTTGTTTCTTCTTCATGGACCCCAATTCGGCTGGTTTGCCGATATTGGTTAAGCTTACACGAGTAATGAGCCTTTATAGATCTGTTCAAATATATGCATGCTTCTAGCTTGTTATAATTAGATTGTATCATGCGGTGGATTAATCTAATTATAAGAAGTGGTATAGGCTTATAGCAAGTGGTATCATGCGGTGGATTAGCTTTGCTTGAGTTTATGGCTGACCGGTTTATGAAGACTAAACGTGCGACAGATTAGTTGGATTAGCCTATGCATGTGTTTTTTGAATAGATCTATATTTGCAAGTTACCTGTTTATAATATCTTTAATTTGTTCAAGCATGTCTTTCTTTACATATGCATTCGGTAGTTAATATGCTTCACATACTCTATTCTCATACTAGCCGAATGACTTTATAAACATGCTCTGACAGACAGCTTCTATAGCTGTGTGCCGTTGTGATTGGCTTTCAAAGCCGTACATATGGAACTGTCTGGTTTTATCCGGCATGTTCCAAAGGTATTCTCACAGTTTTCTCCCTTGTTGGTTTTCAGGTCAAACCGATTGGCACGTCTCCGGATTCAGTACATTCCGGGCACCCGATTGAAGCTAGCTTTTTGGCTTGCTGTGTGCTTGGCGTGAGGTGTCACGTTTTGCGTCAACAACTCCTAACCTTGTTGTTTCTTCGAGTGATGTCCAAGAGACTTCTCATGACAAGGGTGCTTCTCACATTTTTAGAAATCGTGCTCCCAATCCGATATTCCATTGCACCTTTTGCAAGAAAGATGGACACTCATTCGATTTTTGCTTTCGCCGTGTAAAACACGAGCGGTGTATTCGAGCTAAGGCTTTTAGGAAGCCACGTAGCCTTTCCCATGGCACGTGTGCTCCTAGTATTGGCACCAAGTTGGTTGTTGATGCTACTTGTTCTAAGTCCCAAGGGACTTCTCACTTGTCGGAGAATGGTGTGCCTTCCAATAGGCCTTTGTACCATTGCTCTTTTTATGAGAAAGATGGGCATCAAGAAAGCTTTTGATATCGCCGTGCCAAACGTTTGCGCCAAGCTCGCTCTTCGAGGAAGATGGTGGTTCATAGCCCTTCTCATGGCATGAAAGCTTGTGCTCCTAGTAAGAAGCCCCTCTTTGATGATGGGTTTTATGACTCCTTTTCTAGTGGGTTAGGTCATGGTCGTGGACATGCCTCTAGTGCTTCTTCTCTTGGTCCACGTCATGCTTTTCATGGTGCTTCTATTGGTTCTTCTACAAAAACCTTGAAAGATGTTTGCCTCTTTTCTCGTGGTACGACTCGTTCTTCTCCTCGAGTTGTCCTTTTGAGGAATGCTTCTAAGGGTGTTTCACAATTGCATTTGAACCAACATTTGCATCTTGCTAATCCACACGATAAGTTGAGTTTTGTGACCAAGTCTTGGGTTCCCATGTATATGCTTGCTAACCCTTCGGGATCCAAAACTCGGGATACTTTGTCCTCTTCTGTGTAGATATGAGGACGCGGGTGGAGAACATGCGCCTGATGGGACCTGGCCTTTTAGACGTGACCAAGATTTGATGGTTCTCTATACCCCGCTTAGATTTGCCTCCAATGAGGCTTTTGCTACTCTGTGAGCATGCTTATACACTCATACCTTGTACATTCATGTTCTATTTCGTGTGGTATGAGATGGACTATCATGTGCTCACTTGTATAGTTCTTGCATGTACATTTTCTTTTGTATCATGTTTTGTTTTAGTCTAGCATGTGCTATCTTGTATATCATGTCATGCTAGCTTTCTGTATAGTTTTGGTGGCTATTCCACTTTTCATGCTAGTCTGTGATATTCATGAACATTATGCCATGCTTTACCTTATTTCTCCATGAGCTTTATTTGTAGAGGTATGATGTTCATTAGGTATCACTTTTCAGGTGCTAGTTTTGGTTAGCTACATGTACCCTATTGATATGATTAGTTTGAGCACTAGCCTTTCCACAATTTTATCATGTTACATGCTTTTGGATCTATTGCTATAATTATTTTGCATTGTAGCATGTGTTGAGGTTTAGGCTGTGTTTGGGTTGATCATGTCTCTAGGTTGCATTTTGCTATATAGTGCTTTATCCTGTTGCATGGTAGTCTTGAATAGGTTGAGTTCAGATCTCCTTGCGGTATCATTCATAGGTAGATCTCTTTTTGTTGAGAGTTCACCTTATGCTTATTATGTGACTAACCGTTTTTGTGGAGATCTTGAGGTCACACTAGACGAGAAAATGCCTTGTGCTTTCTTCTGCTTTTGAGTGTGCAGGAGAACAGGAACCTGGAGAGACAATTTCGGCTCACGAACCCGATCCCACTTCTTCCATGACTTGGGGTTCCGTTCGAGCAGCTCTCCAGCGAGCACTAGCTGCACCTGTGGCAGCGACAACATCAGGCGAGGGGGAGACGACTCCGGTGAGGCAGGCGCCCCGGAGTTCAGCAGATTCAGGCGTCCCCTCGGGTATCACACCAGCAGGCGGTCATGCGCTTCATGAGGTACCTCCGACACACTTCTGAGTTCGGGTTTTGGTACTCTTCTTCCTTGACCTCTTTTTGCTGTGTGGTCTTTTCGATGTGGATTTTAGCTGGCTGTCGCTTGAGCGTTTCTTGGCTCTTCGCTTGTGAGTTTGGTGTGTGTTTCCCTTTTAGTTGGGGAAGCATTTTACTTGTTGTATCTTAGTTTGACTTCTCCGATACCCTTTTGTTTTGGGTCCCTCAATAGGCTAGCTTTTGCTTCGTTCCTTATCGGCTACCTTTTGCATGCATTTCATCATGTATATCTTGCATTTTAGAGCTTCATGTATATAGAAATGAGAATGAGACTATGCTCTTTTTGGTATGCCCTATTGATTCATGATGATGCTTGTAGCTTAGGCTCTCTTTGATCACTTGATACATGTTATGAGCTAAGCTATTTTTGCAAATGGTGAACTTGACTAATCAACTATGAAACTTTTAATTTGTTCACCATTGAGATTGTCAACTAGCATGGGTAGGATGTGTTGAGATCACTTGTGCTATCTTTTGTATGATAGGTTGCTATGTCTCTTGCACTGAGTCATTCACTTGCTTGGATTGTTCAAATTTACCTTGTTCTAAAATTTGATCCAAGTCTAAGTGAATTGAAAAGATCGAGATGGGATTGCATGTGTCAGCACCTCACGGTATCGAGACTGTTTCTCATTGCACTTTTGAGTTAAACTTGAGTCGTGGAGTGTAAGACCGAAACCGGTGCTTTAAGCTTCTGATTGCTTTTCTTGCATAGGCTTAGCCCGATTGAAAAGTTAGGCAATGACCATGCTTTCAACCTCTCGCAATCACATGCTTTAATATGAACTTTTGTTAATACCGCTGCAATCTCCGATAAAATTTGAAAATAACACAAGTCTATGCTTCATTCTATGGCATGATGATTGAACTTTGCTAGGGGTAGTTCACCTTTTATACTTGAGTTAGCACTAGTTGATTTCCTGTCTATTCATGCTAAGTGCTATTTTAGTGGTGAACTCCTTTTCAAATGGCTTAAAACTGCTCATATGCTTAATTGTTCATATTTCGTATTCATTTGATCAGTTTGAGCCTTTGCTAGCATTTGTATTGGTTGCTAAAGTTTCAGGGCAGCACCCTTTTGAGCATCTGTGAAGGAACAGCCCTAATCCCATGGCCCACGTGTCCCTGTCAACCTCTGACAGCCGAACCCATGTTCCATGTGATTAAGACCTATTCGCCACCGGGCTACATCAGTGCCCAATGTCCGCAGGATCATCTCACAATTCGGTTACAGCATTGCATACTTTTACAAATAACATCGGAATAATGAGTGGAAGACTTAAATAACATTAGTTTTACGAAACAGGGTTCCAAATAGAAATTAAGGTGCAGTTATTACAAACCAAGTTCTTGATAATAGAAATAGACATAGGCAACATAGTGGAGAACAGCAAAGATACTTATAATCACCCAGCCCGAGGGTGTACAACTATTCTTCGGCCTCATCGGCCTCTTCCTGGACGATGGTCACGCAGCAGGGTGCAAGACACATCAGGGACTCTGTCATACCTGCAGCATGGGTAACAAACCCTGAGTACTGGGGTACTCAACAAGACTTACCCGACTAAAGAAAAAGGGAGAAGACTCAGGAATGAGAGGCTTAGGGTAGTCAAGGTAAGGTTTAAGCAAGATCAAGTATTTTGCAGAAAAAGCATTTTGTAAACCTTATTTTATTTTTGAAAGATTCAGCATTCCTCAATTCTTCATCGTTCATGATTCATTTTACATTTCAAAACATTCCTAGTTGAGAACCACTCTCCGTTGACAGTCAGTGACCAAGTCTCCATAACCGAGGAGCAACGTTAATCCGGATAAATAATACTCAGCTGAGGATCCCTATCCACACTGCATATGTAGCACCCAAGCTTGCATATGCCAACTCGTCTACCACAATTCCTCCAAGATTGGACCCGGTCCTACGCCACCCGGAAGTACAGTACACCACTCCTATCCAGGTACGACGATCACGTGGGTACATGCTACTTCTGCCATCTCTCCACTCCCAGTGCGCGGTTGTCGGTCCAATAAAGGATTCCTCGGAGCCAGAGCTTTCCGAAGTATGTGAATAGTTACAAGTCTTGACCAGCAGGCCCCCATACGGATGGTCCCTAATTTTCCAGCCAGAACTATACCTTGGTCATATCTCACCCAAGCGTAATAGTCCTGTCAGTTTTTCAACCCTGTCCCGGTCGGTGTCAACTGTTGAGTCCCGGACTACAACATGACGGCACCGTACGCTCAGACAACCTCTCCTCGCTATCGACTAGGTACGGATCAGATACCTAGCCAACAGCCGGGGAGTAACACCAAAATCCCATAAACATTCCTTAAGTGATCACACTTTTGAAATTGACATTTTATTGCAAAGTCTAATTCAATAAGCATTGGTAAGCATTTTTCAAATACTTTTGAAAAGCAGGTATCAGGTGTATCAGTGGTCAAGGTGGATAGTGCATCAATTAGGATAGCACACAACTCCTATAAACCTAATGCAATAATTTAACTCAAAAGCATTTAAGGAAATCATTTTATAAATTCAAGGAAAGGGTTAAATGCACCGGGGCTTGCCTTGAAGAGCAAAGAGGGCAGGCTCGAAAGCGGCGGAGCAGTTGTCGGAACTCGGGGTAGCCTCGGGGACAGGTTCGTCGGCGGCTGCCTCGATCTTGACGCCTTCTTCGGTGACTATACGAATGCAATGATGCATGCATATGAGTATGCTAGCATGAATAATGCAAAACAGGGCATACAACATGAACCCTAATTCCTTTTTCTATTTTCCTTAATTATTTAAAAAGGTCATTTTATGAAGTTGCTCCAAAAATTACCAAATTAATCACATACGTTCATTATGGTGTAGATAGATGGCAAAACAAATTTCATAATTTTTGGAGGTCATTAAGGTGCTCAAATAAAATCAGACATTAATTAACAGAAGGCACTATTTAACAATTAAAGATAAATGCTCAAAAATCAACTTGTTCCAAAAGACTTCAAAATTTCACCAGAGACTAAACATGGCATAGGAAGCTCACAAAAATTTATCTCATGATTTTTGGAGTTATAAATAATTTTCTAAAAATCCAAAACCATCCATTTATTTATTAAAAGAGGGATTTTACATTTTCGAATTCTTGCAGAAAAGTTGAGTTTTATATTTTTTATAAAATACTACACAGTGCATGGAGCATACCATAATTTTATCAAGATTTAAAGAACAACAGATTAATTCACACAAAAAAGAGAAAACAGA
Organism: Coix lacryma-jobi var. lacryma-jobi; assembly: GCA_009763385.1. Classification (NCBI taxonomy): domain Eukaryota; kingdom Viridiplantae; phylum Streptophyta; class Magnoliopsida; order Poales; family Poaceae; genus Coix; species Coix lacryma-jobi. Next base: position 45,099,522 of record CM019826.1, read on the forward strand.
ACACTATTCACACTCTTTCAAAAAGGAAAAAGAAAAGAGCGCTGTGCTCCTTTTTCGCAGGGGCTCGGGCGAATCGCTGCGAGGCGGACAGCAGGGCTCGGGCGAGGCGGAAACACTCGGCCGTCCGAGACCTGGCTGGTAGGCTCGGGCGAGACGGAAACAAGTGTTTCGTCCGAGGCCTGGCCGGGAGGCTCGGGCGAAACGGAAAGCAAGCGTCCGTCCGAGGCCTGACTGGGAGGCTCGATCGAGACGGAAAGCATGTGTTCGCCGAGGCCTGGCTCGGGCGAAGCGGAGAACGTGTGCTCGAGGCCTGGCTGGGAGGCTCGGGCGAAGCGGAGTGGAAGCAGAGACCGGAGGCTTCGGGTGCTTACCACGGGTCGAAGGCAGGGCTCGGCTGCTTCGAGGGAGCGCGGTTCGCAGGCGTGCTCGAGGGTGTGGCTCGAGGGTGAGGCTCGACACGTGCTCGAGGGTGAGGCTCGACACGTGCTCGAGGGTGAGGCTCGAGGAAGGAGACGGCCGCGGCGGCACTCCGGCGATTCGGCGATCCTGCGCAACACACGAGACCGCAAGGGCCTGGTTAGAGTCGCACGGAGCCAAGGAAGCTGACACAGGGGTCAGGGGAAGATGATCGTGGCCGGAGAGGTAGTATTTGACGAACCCGAGTTCACCGGTGTTTCGTCGGAGTTTGGGAAGATGGGGTTACGCCGGGCGATTGGAGGCGGGGGAGGTGAAATTGAGGGGCTGGGAAGCTTCGCGAGCTCAAGGCGGAGCTTTCGGGCTAGGTGGTTGAGCGGCGGGAGCTTCGGAGTGGTCTGGCCACGGCGGCGGGGTCGAGTGAGAAGCTCGGACTCCGGCGGTCCCTTTTATAGGCACGGTCGGGGACGGTAGAGAGCACGGGATGGTGTGGATGAGCTCGGCCAAGGCGTGCGCACTCGATTGCAGGCTGGCGGGAAGGACGGCGTGCGCGCAGGGACCGGGTGTGCGTTCGCCGGCGACGGCCACGCGGCGGCGTCGTGCTGGGAGCAGTGGGGGACGGGGCGGAGGTCAGCGCTTTGCGCGTGCGGGTGCGGCATGATGGCGCGGGCGCAAGCGACAAGTCGGGGGCGGGCGTGCGGCTGCCAGGCGCGCGTGGCGCAAGTGGCGCTGGCGCGCGGCCATGGCCGGGCCCCCCTCCTGCTCTGTGCCGGCTAGAGGTAGGGGATGAACAGGGCTAGGTCTAGGGTTTGACTATGGGCTGATCTCTGTATTTTGCAAATTACTCCCAAAACTTGAACTGAGCAGCAAAAACTCAAAACACCAAAGTTGTGCAGAAAAAGGAGATCTACAACTTTGTCAAAAAGAATATTTTCAAAATCCAAACATTTTTTGAATTAAATACGAAATCAGAAAAGGGGACATTTTTAGGATTTGAATAATTTCAAAATTACTTTTGATTTTACATTGAAAGATGGAAATCTGCAAATATGAAAGTTGTTCCTTTTATCAAAACCTACAACTTTGCTAATATACCCTTTTTCTGAAACTCAATAGTTTTTAAATAAATTTTGAAAACTGAAAAGGGGACAAAAACTGGAATTTGAATGAATTTGGATTTACTTCAAACTTTGTACAGAAACTTGAAAATTTGTAAATACCAAAGTTGTTTCTCTTGGCCGGATCTACAACTTTGCTTTTTGGACCAACCTCAAATTTTGAATAATTTTTGAATTACAAAAAGAGGGATAAAAATCCAGGGTTTGGAAATCAGGGTTTTGCAAAGGGATTTGAAATCTGATTTTGATTTTTGAACTTTGGCCAACACAACAAAACTTCAAGACATCCAACTGAACAAGAATTACACAAAGCTAGGCACAGAGGTGAAATTACCATTTTTTTGCCCTTATAGGAAGATTTGGGCTTTTAGAGTTTTTCGAAAAAGAAAACATTACACAGGTATTAAGTAAACTTAAATGCATGACAAGAATGATTAATGACTAAAGATGATGATGACATGTCAGGTTAATTACAGTTAAACACCAGAGGTGTTACAGCCTTCCCCCCTAAAAGAAATCTCGCCCCGAGATTCCACGTCTTAAGAAGGAAAAGGCAAAACCTTACATCTACAGAGATTCGAGAAAGTCGGGATAGTTTTTTGCTAAGAAGTCTTCGGATTCCCAGGTGGCTTCTTCTTCCGAGTGTTGGTTCCACTGGATCTTGTACCATCTTGTGGTAGTTCTTCGGGTAACACGGTCCTTGGAATCCAACACACGAACTGGATACTCAGTGTATGACAGATCTGGTTCTAGCTCAACGCCTTCAACTTCAACCACATGTTCAGGTACTCGGAGACACTTCTTGAGTTGGGAGACATGAAACACATTACGAATTGCTGAAAGATGATCGGGCAAACTTAGCTTGTAAGCGACCTTGCCACAACGATCCAGAATCTCAAACGGACCAATGTAGCGGGTGCTAACTTTCCTTTGACTCCAAAACGAGTGACTCCTTTGGTGGGTGAGACCTTCAGGTACACATAATCTCCGATCTCGAACTGCAGAGGTCGACGTCTCCTGTCAGCATAACTTTTCTGTCGAGACTGTGCAATCTTCATGTTCTCTTGTATATGCTTGACTTTTTCTTCCATATCTTTTACTAGGTCAACTCCAAAGAATTCCCTTTCTCCGGGTTCAGACCAATTGAGAGGTGTACGACAACGGCGGCCGTACAGTGCTTCAAAGGGTGCCATTTTGATGCTCTCTTGGTAACTGTTATTATATGAGAACTCTGCCAAGGGCAAACAGTCATCCCAAGTATCTGCGAAGGTGAGCACACATGCTCTCAACATATCCTCTAACACTTGGTTGACCCGCTCAGTTTGTCCATCTGTTTGCGGATGATATGCAGTACTATGCAAGAGCTTGGTTCCAAGTGAGGTATGGAACGCTTTCCAAAACTTTGCGACAAACTGGGTACCACGATCAGAGATAATGCTCTTGGGTATGCCATGGAGTTTCACTATGTTGTCCTTGTACAAAGTGGCATAAGTGGGGACGGTGTAACTGGTCTTCACTGGCAGGAAGTGAGCTTGCTTAGTGAGGCGATCCACGATCACCCATATGGAATCAAAACCTCTTGATGTCTTGGGTAGACCATTGATAAAGTCCATACTGATATCGTCCCATTTCCAAGCAGGTACAGATAAAGGATGCAATTCTCCTCCGGGCTTCATGTGCACGGCTTTGACTTTCTGGCAGGTATCGCACTGAGCGACATATCGGGCGATCTCAATCTTCATCTTTGTCCACCAGAATTGCTGCTTCAAATCCTGGTACATTTTGTTGCTGCCGGGGTGGATGGAGAATCTAGTCAAGTGTGCTTCATCAAGGATTAACTTTCTTAACTCAGGCACTTTAGGAACTACTAACCGATTCTTAAACCATACTACTCCTGCATCATCGATCCTGAAACAATCAGCCTTTCCGGATTGGACCTTTCGATGATGTGCTTGATTCCAGGGTTATCTTTCTGTGCAGCGATGATCTGCTCTCTGATAGGGGTTTCTATTCTGATATTATTCAGAGTTCCTTGTGGAATCATTTCAATATTCAACTTTTCCAGCTCATAACACAAAGAAGAATCATAGGGTTTCATCATCAGACAGTTGCAATAAGACTTGCGACTGAGCGCATCGGCAACCACATTCGCCTTACCCGGATGGTAATGCACTTCAAGATCACAGTCCTTAATTAACTCAAGCCATCTTCTCTGCCTCATATTCAGTTCCTCTTGAGTGAAAATATACTTCAGGCTTTTGTGATCAGTGTACACATTACACGTACTGCCCAACAGATAATGACGCCAGATCTTCATGGCATGCACTACTGCTGCTAACTCGAGATCATGAGTTGGATAATTCTCTTCATGTCGCTTAAGCTGTCGGGAGGCATAAGCGATCACTCGACCTTCTTGCATCAAAACACAGCCCAAACCAGTACCAGATGCATCACAGTAGACATCAAAGGGTTTTTCGATGTTCGGCTGGGCTAGCACTGGTGATGTAGTTAACAGTTTCTTCAGAGTTTGAAAGGCTTGCTCACAGGCTGGTGACCAGACAAACTTCACAGAATTCTTTACTAACTCAGTGATAGGCTTGGCGATTCTTGAGAAATCTGGGATGAATCGACGATAATATCCTGCCATTCCCATAAAGCTGCGGACTTGATGAACAGTGGTAGGTGGCTTCCAATCCAGAATGTCTGCCACTTTACCAGGGTCAACTGACACACCTTCAGCGGAAAGGACATGACCAAGAAACTGTATCTGATCTAACCAGAACTCACATTTACTGAACTTGGCATACAGCTGATGCTCTCTGAGACGGGATAGAACGATACGAAGATGTTCGGCATGATCTTCAGGGGTTTTTGAGTAGACAAGGATGTCGTGAATGAACACGACCACGAATTTATCAAGCTCTGGCATGAACACAGAGTTCATGAGGTACATGAAATGAGCAGGGGCATTGGTCAAACCGAAGGACATGACCAAGTACTCATATAGGCCGTATCTGGTGGTGAAAGCTGTTTTAGGAATATCTTCAGGACGAATCTTTATTTGGTGGTAGCCAGATCTGAGATCGATCTTGGAGAATACTTTGGCTCTAGCTAACTGGTCAAAGAGAAGATCAATACGAGGCAAGGGATATTTATTTTTGATGGTGACCTCATTGAGTGGGCGATAATCAATGCACATTCTGAGAGTCTTGTCTTTCTTCTTTACAAAGATTGCAGGACAGCCCCAAGGAGACGAGCTTGGGCGAATGAAACCCTTGTCCAACAAATCTTGTAATTGGATTTTTAGTTCTGCCAACTCTCTGGGAGGCATTCGATAAGCTCTGCGGGATATAGGAGCAGTCCCGGGCTTTAGCTCTATGGCAAGCTCAACGTCACGGTCAGGAGGCAGACCAGGCAAATCCTCAGGAAAAACATCAGGGAATTCACAAACCACGGGGATGTCCCGGGTTTCCAGAACATAGGCGGTATTTATTTGAGTGGCTGCTGGTTTTTGAGGCATTGGAAGTTGGAGAAGGAGTTTGGCGGTACTGTTAGGAATATCAACTCTCACAACCCTATTCAAGATGTCGATCATGGCTTTATACTAACACATCCAATTCATGCCTAGGATGACATCTATCTCCTGATCATGAAGCACTATCATGGTGGTGGGAAATACATGTTCCCCCAACCTTACTGGTATACTGCGAACCACTTCCTTAGTACTTATACGCCCTCCAGGCGAAAATATGCAGAAACTTTCTTTTAAATCCTCAATTGATATTTCATGCTTGATGACAAAAGTACGACTGATGAAGGAATGCGATGCACCAGAATCAAACAACACAACTGCAGGGTGATTGGCAACAGGAAACCTACCGATCATGACGGGCTCCCCTTCTGGTATATCGCTGACCGCGGTGTAGTAGACTTGCCCGTGCTTCTTGACAATCCTGCCTTTCTGAGCATGCTGCTGCTGTGCACGGTGCTGCTGCTGCTGAGATCCTCCAGGATTCTTCTGAGCATTCTGAGCATACCTCTTGGGCTTTGGGCACTCACGAGACCAGTGACCAAGCTGGCCGCAGTTGTAGCAGGGATGGTTGTAGGCTGTTTGTGGAGTGGTGATATGAACACCTGGGGCGTTCGGCTGTGTGGCACTCTGCTGGTTGGCATTATGGGTGGTGGCCGCGGTACGGACGACCACTTGCTGGTTGGGGTAAGGTAGACGATTGTGGTGGTGGCTGGGGTGATAGATGATTCTCTGGCATTTGTGACCGCCAGAGAAGCTGCTTGACCCTGCTTTCTTCTTCTTCTTCTCTTCCTGGTACTGGCGATTGCTTTCTTCAAAAGCAACAGCCCGGTCAACAACATCATGATAAGACCCAGTCAGGTTATTGGACAAGCTCCTGCGGATCTTTGGGTGCAGTCCTCTGAGGAAACAATCCCTCTTCTTCTCATCTGTGTTGACATACTCTGAGGCATACTGGCTGAGATGATTGAATTGACCCACATACTGCATGACTGTGGAGTCTTTCTGTTGGAGAGCCAGGAACTGATCAAGCTTCATTTTCATTAATCCGGAAGGGATGTGATGAGCACGAAAAGCAGTGCGGAACTCCTCCCAGGTCAACCGATGACCTTCTGGCTGGGCAGCCAACAGGTTGGCGTACCAAGCACTTGCCGGACCACGAAGCTGCTATGAAGCGAACTGTGGCTTCTGGATATCGGTGCAGTTGATAAGACCAAACTTCTGCTCCATGGTGCGGAGCCAATCATCAGCTTCGAGGGGTTCATCGGCCTTGGTGAAGACCGGTGGACGAGTTTCGGTGAATTCCACATAGGTGGTCTCTTGGTTGATGTTGTGGCGACCACGGTGAAAGTTCTGCTGTCCTTGGTTTAGAGCCATTAGGTTGGCAGCGGCGGCCAAGGCTGCAATGGCATCTGCTAGGGTAGCTGGGACAGGTGGAGGGTTTGGGAGGTTGGCATCATCAGAACCTCCAGCTCCAGTGCGAGTGTTCACAGGCATCTGTTAAGCAACTTGGAACTTAGCATTCATAGATAGGGTTCTGAAAACAACAGACTGATAGCTTCTTCTGATACAAAAGACTGATGACTTGATAAGGTGACTGACACATGATACAGACCGATAAAGGGAAAAGATGCGAAAAGAAAGATACATGCCAGACTTGGCAACAGACAGACTAACGCCCCCAAACCTAGACTAAGGTTTTTGGTAAGCAGATGGTACAGACACTACGAGTCTAGTCGTCGTCGATGATGATCATGTCTTCGTCGTCGTCTTCTTCGAGGATGAGCTCAGGCTCCTCCTCCTCGTCCTCGTCTTCAGCGTGGACGTCCTCAGCAGGTTCAATTTCTTCGTCCACGTCTGGCTCTTGTTCCACATCGGGTTCTTCCACTACTCCGTCCTCAGGGTCTTCCATAACCGGGGGTACCAAGGGGTGGAGTTGATCATACAGCTGATGCACTTCCTCATGAAGCATATCATTGAACTGTTCAATCTGAGCTGTGTACTGCTGCAGTCCGTGGAGCTGGGCTCTGGTAACGTCCTCGCGGGTCCAAGCATCATTGCGCTGCTCGATAGCGCGAACCGTGTTCCGGTTGGCCTGCTCCAGGGAAGCTCGTGCCTCATAAAACTCCAGGCGTGAGTGGTAGAAGTCATGCTCCAAGTTCTTCAGCTCAGCCTTCAGATCCTTGATCTCCTCCTTCAGGTTCTTACGGGTGCGGCGGGGAAAGCGACGACCGTTGGAAGATTCTCCAGTCTCCTCCCCAGCGCGTGGTGCCAGCTGGTGGCGTGGCACACCATGCGGTCCAGTCGACTTGCGGGCAGTCAGCTTGATACGGGCCATGTCTGGATAAGAGAAGATGGATGAGAAAGGCTAGCAAGAACAGGTAAAGGCATACTACCCCAACGAACTTAGAGAGGAAGTTAACTTAAGTGATTATGACATGATGCATGAATCGTTCCTACGGAACAAAGCAATGCAATAAATAAGGTACATAGGGCTTAAAACATGTTGTTCCACTAGCTAGTGTTGCCATATGAGAGACAAGATGAGAGAAGCAATTTGGACTCAAAATAGTCAAGTTTAGTTTGTTTGGACTAAAAAGGTCTTTTGAAGTTTTCACAAAAACGAACACTGCAACGTTAAAGTGAGATGCTCCGATACCACTCTGTGACGGAATGGCCCTAATCCCATGGCCCACGTGTCCCTGTCAACCTCTGACAGCCGAACCCATGTTCCATGTTATTAAGACCTGTTCGCCACCGGGCTACATCAGTGCCCAATGTCCGCAGGATCATCTCACAATTCGGTTACAACATTGCATACTTTTACAAATAACATCGGAATAATGAGCGGAAGACTTAAATAACATTAGTTTTACGAAACAGGGTTCCAAATAGAAATTAAGGTGCAGTTATTACAAACCAAGTTCTTGATAATAGAAATAGACATAGGCAACATAGTGGAGAACAGCAAAGATACTTATAATCACCCAGCCCGAGGGTGTACAACTATTCTTCGGCCTCATCGGCCTCTTCCTGGACGATGGTCACGCAGCAGGGTGCAAGACACATCGAGGACTCTGTCATACCTGCAGCATGGGTAACAAACCCTGAGTACTGGGGTACTCAACAAGACTTACCCGACTAAAGAAAAAGGGAGAAGACTCAGGAATGAGAGGCTTAGGGTAGTCAAGGTAAGGTTTAAGCAAGATCAAGTATTTTGCAGAAAAAGCATTTTGTAAACCTTATTTTATTTTTGAAAGATTCAGCATTCCTCAATTCTTCATCGTTCATGATTCATTTTACATTTCAAAACATTCCTAGTTGAGAACCACTCTCCGTTGACAGTCAGTGACCAAGTCTCCATAACCGAGGAGCAACGTTAATCCGGATAAATAATACTCAGCTGAGGATCCCTATCCACACTGCATATGTAGCACCCAAGCTTGCATATGCCAACTCGTCTACCACGATTCCTCCAAGATTGGACCCGGTCCTACGCCACCCGGAAGTACAGTACACCACTCCTATCCAGGTACGACGACCACGTGGGTACATGCTACTTCCGCCATCTCTCCACTCCCAGTGCGCGGTTGTCGGTCCAATAAAGGATTCCTCGGAGCCAGAGCTTTCCGAAGTATGTGAATAGTTACAAATCTTGACCAGCAGGCCCCCATACGGATGGTCCCTAATTTTCCAGCCAGAACTATACCTTGGTCATATCTCACCCAAGCGTAATAGTCCTGTCAGTTTTTCAACCCTGTCCCGGTCGGTGTCAACTGTTGAGTCCCGGACTACAACATGACGGCACCGTACGCTCGGACATCCTCTCCTCGCTATCGACTAGGTACGGATCAGATACCTAGCCAACAGCCGGGGAGTAAGACCAAAATCCCATAAACATTCCTTAAGTGATCACACTTTTGAAATTGGCATTTTATTGCAAAGTCTAATTCAATAAGCATTGCTAAGCATTTTTCAAATACTTTTGAAAAGCAGGTATCAGGTGTATTAGTGGTCAAGGTGGATAGTGCATCAATTAGGATAGCACACAACTCCTATAAACCTAATGCAATAATTTAACTCAAAAGCATTTAAGGAAATCATTTTATAAATTCAAGGAAAGGGTTAAATGCACCGGGGCTTGCCTTGAAGAGCAAAGAGGGCAGGCTCGAAAGCGGCGGAGCAGTTGTCGGAACTCGGGGTAGCCTCGGGGACAGGTTCGTCGGCGGCTGCCTCGATCTTGACGCCTTCTTCGGTGACTATACGAATGCAATGATGCATGCACATGAGTATGCTAGCATGAATAATGCAAAACAGGGCATACAACATGAACCCTAATCCCTTTTTCTATTTTCCTTAATTATTTAAAAAGGTCATTTTATGAAGTTACTCCAAAAATTACCAAATTAATCACATAAGTTCATTATGGTGTAGATAGATGGCAAAACAAATTTCATAATTTTTGGAGGTCATTAAGGTGCTCAAATAAAATAAAACATTAATTAACAGAAGGCACTATTTAACAATTAAAGATAAATGCTCAAAAATCAACTTGTTCCAAAAGACTTCAAAATTTCACCAGAGACTAAACATGGCATAGGAAGCTCACAAAAATTTATCTCATGATTTTTGGAGTTATAAATAATTTTCTAAAAATCCAAAACCATCCATTTATTTATTAAAAGAGGGATTTTACATTTTCGAATTCTTGCAGAAAAGTCGAGTTTTATATTTTTATAAAATACTACACAGTGCATGGAGCATACCATAATTTTATCAGGATTTAAGGAACAACAGATTAATTCACACAAAAAAGAGAAAACAGAACACTATTCACACTCTTTCAAAAAGGAAAAAGAAAAGAGCGCTGTGCTCCTTTGTCGCAGGGGCTCGGGCGAATCACTGCGAGGCGGACAGCAGGGCTCGGGCGAGGCGGAAACACTCGGCCATCCGAGACCTGGCTGGTAGGCTCGGGCGAGACGGAAACAAGCGTTTCGTCCGAGGCCTGGCCGGGAGGCTCGGGCGAAACGGAAAGCAAGCGTCCGTCCGAGGCCTGACTGGGAGGCTCGGTCGAGACAGAAAGCATGTGTTTGCCGAGGCCTGGCTCGGGCGAAGCGGAGAGCATGTGTTCGCCGAGGCCTGGCTCGGGCGAAGCGGAGAACGTGTGCTCGAGGCCTGGCTGGGAGGCTCGGGCGAAGCGGAGTGGAAGCAGAGACCGGAGGCTTCGGGTGCTTACCACGGGTCGGAGGCAGGGCTCGGCTGCTTCGAGGGAGCGCGGTTCGCAGGCGTGCTCGAGGGTGTGGCTCGAGGGTGAGGCTCGACACGTGCTCGAGGGTGAGGCTCGACACGTGCTCGAGGGTGAGGCTCGAGGAAGGAGACGGCCGCGGCGGCACTCCGGCGATTCGGCGATCCTGCGCAACACACGAGACCGCAAGGGCCTGGTTAGAGTCGCGCGGAGCCAAGGAAGCTGACACAGGGGTCAGGGGAAGATGATCATGGTCGGAGAGGTAGTATTTGACGAACCCGAGTTCACCGGTGTTTCGTCGGAGTTTGGGAAGATGGGGTTACGCCGGGCGATTGGAGGCGGGGGAGGTGAAATTGAGGGGCTGGGAAGCTTCGCGAGCTCAAGGCGGAGCTTTCGGGCTAGGTGGTTGAGCGGCGGGAGCTTCGGAGTGGTCTGGCCACGGCGGCGGGGTCGAGTGAGAAGCTCGGACTCCGGCGGTCCCTTTTATAGGCACGGTCGGGGACGGTAGAGAGCACGGGATGGTGTGGATGAGCTCGGCCAAGGCGTGCGCACTCGATTGCAGGCTGGCAGGAAGGACGGCGTGCGCGCAGGGACCGGGTGTGCGTTCGCCGGCGACGGCCACGCGGCGGCGTCGTGCTGGGAGCAGTGGGGGACGGGGCGGAGGTCAGCGCTTTGCGCGTGCGGGTGCGGCATGATGGCGCGGGCGCAGGCGACAAGTCGGGGGCGGGCGTGCGGCTGCCAGGCGCGCGTGGCGCAAGCGGCGCTGGCGCGCGGCCATGGCCGGGGCCCCCTCCTGCTCTGTGCCGGCTAGAGGTAGGGGATGAACAGGGCTAGGTCTAGGGTTTAACTATGGGCTGATCTCTGTATTTTGCAAATTACTCCCAAAACTTGAACTGAGCAGCAAAAACTCAAAACACCAAAGTTGTGCAGAAAAAGGAGATCTACAACTTTGTTAAAAAGAATATTTTCAAAATCCAAACAGCTTTTGAATTAAATACGAAATCAAAAAAGGGGACATTTTTAGGATTTGAATAATTTCAAAATTACTTTTGATTTTACATTGAAAGTTGGAAATCTGCAAATATGAAAGTTGTTCCTTTTATCAAAACCTACAACTTTGCTAATATACCCTTTTTCTGAAACTCAATAGTTTTTAAATAAATTTTGAAAACTGAAAAGGGGACAAAAACTGGAATTTGAATGAATTTGGATTTACTTCAAACTTTGTACAGAAACTTGAAAATTTGTAAATACCAAAGTTGTTTCTCTTGGCCAGATCTACAACTTTGCTTTTTGGACCAACCTCAAATTTTGAATAATTTTTTGATTACAAAAAGAGGGATAAAAATCTAGGGTTTGGAAATCAGGGTTTTGCAAAGGGATTTGAAATCTGATTTTGATTTTTGAACTTTGGCCAACACAACAAAACTTCAAGACATCCAACTGAACAAGAATTACACAAAGCTAGGCACAGAGGTGAAATTACCATTTTTTTGCCCTTATAGGAAGATTTGGGCTTTTAGGGTTTTTCGAAAAAGAAAACATTACACAGGTATTAAGTAAACTTAAATGCATGACAAGAATGATTAATGACTAAAGATGATGATGACATGTCAGGTTAATTACAGTTAAACACCAGAGGTGTTACAGCATCTTTTCATTTTGATTGCTATACACTTGAAGCTGTTGCATTGTGCATTTCATGCATGTTTAGCTTAGTGTACATACCCCCAGCTCCGAGTCACTTTGTGGTCATTTTCGATGCTTTTCATCACCCCCATACATTTTTTTGTTGATGACTTGTCTTGTGTTTGTGTCAACTTTGTGGAGAAATGTCAAAACCCCTCAGCATGTTCCCTTTTGTCAAGGGGGAGAAGTTGTTTGCAAGGGGGAGCTTGAGTGTTGGCACAAAGGGGAGAGTCATGTATTTTGGGGAGAGCTTTGAGCAAGGGGGTGTTTAGCTCTTTTATGTTCTTCTTCAATTGGTATAGCTCTTTTATGTGTTTCAATTGGTATCCTTCATAGTGAGCATTGGTGCATAGCCCTTGTGTGTAGGCTTGCTTTCAGGGGGAGTCGTTTTTGTCTTGCTACTTCTTCGCGTGTTCCGAGTGTCTGTGCTCCATTTAGTGTTGAGCTTCTCTTTGTGTTTTTCTCAATCGGTATCAAGCCTGCTAGTCATGTTGGGCCATTTTTGCCTCTCTCTTGAGAGACTAGCAGTTTTTGCTTGGTATTTTCAATTGATATGGAGCCTTCAGCTAGTTGTGTTGAGCCTTTTTGCCTCTATCTTGAGGGACTAGCAGTTTTGCATTCTAATGCGTTGTTTCAACCTCAATTGGTATCGAGCCTTGAGCTAGTGGTGTTGAGCCATTTTCTGCCTTTTCTTGAGGGCTAGCTCATTTTTGACTTGGTTGTGTCGAGCCGTTGCCCATGTCTTTGGGAACCAATTCTTTCGCTCTGTGTGATCGAGTTTTGCTCTCTTATGAGTTGTTGCTCCGATCCTTTGCTTGGTTGCGTTGAGCCGTTGCCCATATCTTTGGGGACCAAGTTTTCTGTTTTGGTATCTCAAACCATCTCTTTGTGTTTAGTCTTTGTCAATTCAATCATCAAGGGGGAGAAATTTCGAAACCCATGTGGTTAACCTTCCAAGTTGATAAGAACCTTGGTTTCTTGTGTGATGATTGTTTGACAACTTATTTGAGATTGGTTGATTGTTTGACAATTTATTTGAGATTGGTTTTCGAGTACCTTTTGGGATTTCATGAAACTCTTGTTTCTGTTGACTCTTTGGTTGTGTGGAGGCTTTGCCCGCTTTTCCCGTTTCTTTCGGGACAGAGAGCTTTTATTTGGAGTTTTCATGATCCTTCCTCATCTCAAGTAGCCTTGTGTTTGCATTTGCTTGGCTTTTGGGCACTTGAATGAGGCTTGCCTTCAAACCCTTCCTTTGTGGTTTTATTTTTAGTCAATGCATTCATCAAGGGGGAGATTGAGAGCATATATGATGAATGATTGACTTTGATAAGGAAGGTTTGAGGCTTTTTCCGGTTGAGTCATTATCTCGCTCTGTGCTTAATGCTTATGACTAACCGGTGGCATTGAGTTATGGTGTGTTTCTGTGTTGGTGTGCGTGTGCAACATGTGTCTCTTGGCTGTGTTGATGTGCAGGTGTTGAGCTCGGATACAGTGGTAGATGGTGAGGTGAAGGTCAAGTAGAGACGTGCCGTGCCGACGGACCGGGATCGGTGAAGGATGGGCGTGCCGTGCGGCCGACGTGCCATGACGATGTACCTAGAGCAGTGAAGGGCGGACGTGAGGCTTGGATCGACGGACCAAGAGGCCAGAGGACCAGCTGTGGTAGCTGGCACATGGCATCAGCGAGCAAGAGCACATGGGGATGTGCGGTGCATCGGCCGAGTCGGGATGAAGACGATGGTGTCGTGGCACTTGGCGGGAGGTCGGACACGGGCTTGCGTGCGGCGCAAGTGCCGTCGGCCAAGTCAAGAAGGAAGGCGAAGGCGTTGTGCCCTGTGTGGAGGCTGGACATGCATCGACATCGGTGCCGGTGGTCGGGGTGTGCGAACCACATTCCGTCTATGGCGCGGGTTTGGTAGCTGAGCCTCAAAAAGCTACCATCGACGGTTTCCGCGTTTGGGCCTCAAAACATGGGTGGCCGGTTTCCGAGTTTGGGCCTCAAAACTCGGGATGGACGGTTTCCAGGTTTGGGCCTCAAAACCTGGGCTCGCGGGTTTCTGAGTTTGGGCCTCAAAACTCGGGGTGGACGGTTTCCAGGTTTGGGCCTCAAAACCTGGGCTGGCAGGTTTCCCGGTTTGGGCCTCAAAACCGGGGGAAGGTCCAAAAGGACGGTCGTCACGTGGCAGCGTGGAGAGGCTGGCGCGGCGGCGAAGCTATCCACGAGGAAGGCGCGGTGGTCGACATGACGGCACGTGGCGGCATCAGGGAGGTCGCGTCAAGCTACCGGATGTGTGGGCGTGGCCGTCGGATGAAAACTGCCAGAGATCGACGGTTTTACCCCTAGGGGGTATTTGGGTTAGTACTTCATGTTAGGGCGTTTGTGTCATTTGGACGTGCGCCTATATATAGATGAAGGGGCTGTGTTGGACAGCCATCCTAGGAGGTGTCACTCTCATTTTGTTTACGTGAGAGGAGGCTAGGGTGAGAGGAGAGACCGACTCTTGTTCTTGAGCTTTTCGTCATCCACGCTTTGTGTTGCGAGGAGTGGCTTGTAACCCGACACAGAGTGCTACACAATTCTTCATCTAGTAGCAATCCAAGGATCAATTTTGCCCCTCCTCTTTGTTGGCTGCAATTTGGATCGAATCGCGTTTTTGTTCTTCGCGTTTTCGTTTTTCCCTTCACGGAGATTTGCCTCGTTCTCCCTCTTCGAGCGATGATTTGCGATTCCGTTTGAATCAAATTGCTCTAGGTCGTGAGCTCCTTCTTTCCACCGAAGGATTTCCCCTCTAACCTCACGAGCACATAGATCGGGTCGAAATCGCGTTCGTTCTTCGTTCTTCCCCCTTTTCTAGTGTTCTTCCGATTTCTCATGAATTAGTTGGTTTGGAGCAATGATATCATAGGATTAGCTTCCCAACACGTAGAAGAACACTTGGGAGAAGTTTGGTTGCAGCCCCGTTCGATTTGGTGAAGATCCATTCGATTTTGGTTTTGTCCCGAGCTGTTTTTGGGCTTTCTGGACAGTGGCGGACTGTCCGGTACTCATCCCCGGACTATCCGGGGGTCGGGGCTGTTCACGGGCAGCGAGGTCGCTGTTTTTATTTTTGAACGGCGGACTGTCCGGGACTCATTCCCGGACTGTCCGGGGTTCAGTAGCGGACAGTCCGCGGTTCACTAGCGGACAGTCCGCGACTGCACAGTTTTGTTGATTTCGTCTGTATCTTTTGCGTACGAGCTCCGATTTGTGATCCGTTTGTTGCGTTGGTTTTCTAACTTCTTAAGGATCATTCCAAAGTACTTTTGACACCATTGGTCAAAGTATTTTTGGTCGGACACTTCCTTTTTCTCCATAGGAGTTAAGTGTTCCTCTTTCGGAGTTTCGATGGTTCTAGCGTCCATATCTTTTGCGTTCGAGCTCCGATTTGAGATCCGTTTGTTGTGTTAGTTTCCTAACTTCATAAGGATCTTTCCAAGTTACTTTTGCCACCAGTTGTCCTAAGTATTTTTTGTCAAACACTTTCCTCTTCTCCATAGGAGTGGGGTGTTTCGTTATCGGAGGTTCGATTGATCTAGGAGGTTGCTTGTGCAGTTTTTGCCCCATTGCTTTGGCGCTTCGTTTTGGGGGTTCTTCGGTAGTTCCGCTTTAGCTCTAGGACATCTCCTAGGGTATCCACCTATTCGTAGGTCGTGAACTCACCGGTTGTTTGAGTCTTCGCTTTTGGGGTGATTTTCTGGGACAAGGGCCATCATTTCTCGAGAAGAAATTTGAGGCTCCCATTCACCCCCCCCCCTCTGGTTGCCAATTCGGTCCTTCACTAGAAAATCAACCCCAAAGCAAAACCACAAGAGCGGCTAGTCCACGAGCTAACTGGTGGCTGGATACCTTATGAGATGTCCTAGAGGTATAGTAGAATTATTGAAGAAGCACCACGAACAAGCGCAAAGGCGGAAGACCAAAGCCGACAAAAACAACACATGGTTGGACTATCCGGGAACTAGTCACAAACTGGTCATTGTACTGTTCATCGTTTAGTGTCGAACTCTTCGCGCCTAGGGGTCGGACTGTTCGTAGGTCAAAACCTAAAAAACAAACTATCCTAAAACAGTTCTGGTCAGGTCCCGGACTGTATGTGGTTTGTACGTCGGACTGTCCGCAGTTCAACTGAACAGTGTAATCAGTAGAACGGTTCTCTGTCAAAAAATGCAGGCGGACTATCTGTGGTTCGTCACCACAGTCAGGTGCAGACTGTCTGTGGTTCACAATGCCACAACATGCACAATTCGTGCGCAGGGACTGCCTGTGCAAGTCTCCGACATGTGGACAGTCCGGGAATGCACAGACAACACAAAAACAACGCGTGGCAAACCCAAATTTGATTAAACTTTGACCAAATCAAAAGGGCTTGCAACCAAATTTCACCTAGGTGATCTTGAGCATGTTGTTGATGGTCCTTAAACACCTGTTTTACCATCAACATTTTACCCTAAAATTCACCAAAAAGGCATGAAATGTAGCCAAATAGGTTTCAAACTAACCAAATTCCACATGTCCATAGAATTTTATTTGAATGCAGGAATTTGGACCAAATTAGGAGAATGGACCCACCAGGAGTCGAGCCCACTCACCAGGACCCATTTGGGCCCTAATGGGGTGGCGCCCGCTAACCAGAGGTGGCGCCCGCCACCCATATGTCGCGCCCGTCACATGGAGAGGCCCAACTCTCCCCCTTTGCCACATCACTGATCTGTGTGACCATCCCAATGCCAAATCTTGGCCCTTGGTCACTAGGTCAGTGGCATCGGACGGCTCAGGATAGGAATGGCATGGATCAAGGCCGAATGGCGGTTACTCAGACATGCAACCGACCTAACCACCGCCTCTCTGGAGCTCCTGGATGCCGTTGAAGCAGAGGCGGTGCATCCAACGGTTGTGAGGGTGGCAGCCGCCACCTAGGGCTGGCGCCCGCCACTAGTGTTAGCCCTAGGTTGGCTGGCTGCCCCCTATAAGTACCCCCCTCACTCCTCAAGACTATAAATACCCCCCTGGTGGCACCACTTCATTTGTACCATCCAGTACCACCACACCAAGCAACACACAAGCAAGAGAAGCAAGTGAGAGTTAGGTTAGAAGCTCAGAGAGCTTAGGCAAGTAGGTTAGCTAGTAGAGAGAGTATAGCTCTAGTGCCCTCGCTACAGCGCGGCTCTTAGTTTAGCACAGCTCAGCCTAAGTCCTTGGTAAAAGGAGCGTAGAGCTTGCTAAGAGAGAAGCGGGTGCGAGCGACTGGCATCGGAGGTCGGTTGATTTCCCGGCGTCTCTGGTCTGGTTTGCTCTCTTGTATCTCAGGTACATTTATCTTTATCTCAGTATTACTTTAAGCATTACTTTCAGTATTACTTTATCAAGTACCTTGAGTGTGACCTAGCTATCCTACAGATCAGTTCACTTAGCCATAGTAGTTAATCTCTAGTGAGCTTAGTGTTTGATCTTTGCCAATAGGTTGCTTAGTTAGTTTAGTGTTTATCTTATTAAGTCAAGTATTTGCGCTGACGTCCGCAAGGGTGTCTCTATTCAAAGCTAGGATAGAGATAGTTAGAATATAGTTAAGTGTGGTGCTTAGTTATAGACTTACCTTCAGATACGGCTGGACCCCCGGATAGCTGTGGTAGCAAGCAGGTGGTGACAGCCCTGTGCGCCTTGAATTCCACCACGTAGTTGGCCCAGTTCAACAGTAAGGCTCGTTGTGCTAGCGTTCAACCTAAGTAAGTGGTAAAGGCTAGTACGCCTCGATACTTGACAAGATAGGAATAAAACTATACTCAACTTAGTTGCTTTATTGACTTTTGCCTGCCTTGCTTCGTAACTATCTTGCTTCGTAGTTATCTTGCTCTGTGGTTATCTAGTAGTTAGTTAGTAGTTAGTTATCCTTAGTTATCACATTCTATCTATCTACCTATCCATCCACCTTACCTTAGCCATCCATTTCATCCTTACCTATCCACCCACATATTCTTTCTAGCCTTCCATCCCCTCTTTTCCCTTCTCTCCATTTCCCATTTCTCTTTTCTTCGACTCTCATCCCTTCCTTGACTCGACTCATACACCACCCTAGCCTTCCCTTGGGATCAAATAAATCGACACCTGGTACTCCCAAGCGAAGTGCTACTACGATAGTTCTGTGCGCTTGCAGAATCTCCTCTTGGTAGATTGCAATCTCTCTAGCTAGCTCCTACTAGTGTCGGGATTGACAACCCTGCTTGGCATTAGTAGATAGATGCTTTAGCTTCACTCCTTTAGGTATAGTGACCAGACTTGCTTCAAGCACTTCTGACACCGTTGCCTAGAATAGATTGCATAGTCTGCTCCTAGTAACGACGTTGGCTAGTGTCAACAAGCATTTCTGGGCCGTTACCGGGGATAGTTGCCTAGCTCTATCTTTAGTGAAGCTAAGAACTACCAACAAGCATTTCTGGCGCCGTTGCCGGGGAAGGCAATCGGTGTATCGGTTGAGTCCGTGTCAAATTTATCTTTGCTTAAGCTCCCGCTTAGCGAATCCCATCTTACCCCATTCTTTCTTTCTTAGTCCTTCTTATCTTTTTCCTTCATCTTCTTCAACTTCTTTCTTTCTTATCTCATTTTATCTTCACGATGGCCAATAAGACCATTCATGAGTTTTCTGCTCCTTCTGCCGCTAATGTAGCGATAGGACCAGACGTGATTGATGCCAACCACAATTTTGAGTTGAAACCGGCTCTGATCACGATGGTCCAAGCTAGCCCGTTCTGTGGCAAAGCTCATGAGGATGCCAATGCTCACCTCCAATAGTTTTTGGAGATTTGCGGCACCTTCACCATTAAGAGGATAACCCAAGAAGCCATCCGTCTTCGTCTCTTTCCTTTCTCTTTGCTAGGAAAAGCGAAGCAATGGTTCTATACCGATCGCAACGCTGTAGACACATGGGACAAGTGTTCCAATGCTTTTCTCGCCAAATTCTTTCCTATGGGCAAGACGAATGCTCTACGCAACAAAATCTCCAGC
Source organism: Coix lacryma-jobi var. lacryma-jobi (assembly GCA_009763385.1). Lineage (NCBI taxonomy): Eukaryota > Viridiplantae > Streptophyta > Magnoliopsida > Poales > Poaceae > Coix > Coix lacryma-jobi. Next base: position 45,118,556 of record CM019826.1, read on the forward strand.
TTTACGCAACAAGTCGAGGAATCTATTCCCGAGGCTTGGGAGAGGTTGCAAGAGTATGTCGCTGCTTGTCCACACCACGGTATGGAGGACTGGCTATTGATCCAGAACTTCTACCATGGCCTATCCCCTCTATCTAGAAGCCATTTGGATGCCGCTGCCGGCGGTGCATTCTTTTCTCTGAATGTTGCAGATGCTAAGGCTCTCATAGAGAAGATGGTATCGAACCAAGGATGGAATGACGAGAGACTGCAGCCCCGTAAGCGAGATATACATTCCCTTAAGGAGGCCGACATGATCGTGGCCAAGATGGACCTGCTGGCAAAGAAGCTGAACAGCTATGAGAAGATGAACCAACAAGAGAGTGTCCAATCTCTGGAATCCTACATGACTTGTGAAGTCTGTGGAGAAACCGGACATTCTGGGAGCCACTGCCCCGAGCTACATGAAGATTTGAACTTCATCAACAACAACAACGGTTTCCGTCAACTGAATCAAGGATGGAATCAGCCGGCAAACTCTCAAGGTAACAATTCATTCCCCCGCTCTAATTTTCATAATTCTGATGATTTCTCGTTCTTAAAGAATCTAGTGTACTCTCAAGGTAGAACTACTGAATTTTTGAATAAGAAATTAATATCGAATGATAAAACCCTTGAGAATATAAATGCTAAATTGGAAGATTTCTCATTTGCTCTGAAAAATCAATTAAGCTTTAATAAGATGTTAGAAACCCAATTAGCTCAACTTGCTGCTATCATACCATCTTTTGAATCTGGCAAAATTCCTGCTAAACCTGATATGGAAACTGCAAATATGGTTGAAATAAAACATTTTAACTATTATGAAGATCAAACCATGACTGTTAAAAAGGGTGATCCTGGTAGTCCCATAATTAGATGCTCAATCTTTGGTGAAGTCTTTAAAAATGCCATGTGTGATTTAGGATCAAGTGTGAACATTTTATCTAAAGATTTCTATGAAAACTCGTTCTTTCCACCCATGTCATCCACATCTGCCTATGTTGTGCTAGCTGATCAATCCACTTGCTATGTAGAAGGAATAGTTAATAATTTACCTGTTCATATTAGAGGTTCCTATGTTCCTGCTGATTTCATAATATTAGATATGGGAAATATGAAAGATGTGCCTCTAATCTTAGGTAGACCCTCCTTGAACACTGTTGATGCTTGCATATATGTGGGGAGTGGTAAAATGCAAATGACATTAGGAGGGAGGAAGGAAATATTCTCCTTTTCCCGTGGTCCCACATATGCCGCTAACATGCAGGAAGCAAAACCCGTTCGTACCAAGAAGAGGCGCCCAAGAACAAGGTGGAGCAGAAAGAAAGAACCACCTCCTCCTGAGTTGTGTAATTCACATAACAAAGGAGAAGTGCCAAAAGAAGAAGAACCAGATGGAGTACTTAAAGAAGAAGCACCCAAAGAAGAAGATCCACCCGATAAGGATGAAATTCCATGGACCTAAGGTATGGTTTTACTTTTAATTTCCCTTCAAATTTCCCCTTTTCAAATAAATAACATATGTTATGCATGTAACTAAAAAAAATCAGTTATCATTAGTTATATGCATAGGTATATGTTAACTTAGTTAGAACAATAAAATATCATAATAGGATAGTTTCCCTTTTCACAACATTAGATAGTTTCCCTGTTTAATAAAATGAGAACAAGAGCTCTGACCGAGAAAGAAGAAGACCCTTCACCAAGCAAGAAGCCAGCTTGGGGGAGACTCCCGCTCCAATAAGGTATGTCTCAAAGCCTACACTTTACATTCAGTTCTTAAATTCTATATCTTTTGAATGTCACATGCTTGCCTAAATAACCACTCCATGAACCAAATTGATAAAATCTGCTTAAACAAGTTGAAACCTGAATAAGATTTGAAATATGTCATGCAAATGCTATTGTTATGGTTTGAATAACTGGTCTTATCTAAGTTGTAGCTTTTGTGGGTTGCACATGCTTTAACTGAAATCATGCTTAGTGAATAAAGTTAGTAAGAAATGGAGTAATTCTTTAAACTTGCTAAAGTGAAATTAGGACCTAATCTGGAGGATTTCTTTTAAAAATCATGAAAACCTTGCTAAAAGTTCCTCCTGGATTTTGTCCCATCCCACCACCAGCCAAATATTTGTTAGTCATTAGTCAAAACCACAAAGAGCTTTGTTTGTGTTGAGCTTTGTTAGACCTCATAGATCTTAGTAGAGAAGCTTATCATATCTTTTGAATCAAGATTCACACACACCCACCATAAATTGCCTACTCTCCACTTTGGAAGTTTGCAACCACCAAATAAATTGCTTATTCTCTACACCGGAGATATGCAATACCCTGCCAAACATCCCATTGCTAGCCTTATGCTTATTCCTACACTGGGAATAAGCATTTCCCCCTCTTCCCCCTTTTTCATTTCTGAAATCCTTTCCTATAGATGTCTGGGGAAATCTAGAGCTAAAAAAAAAAGAAAGAGAGAGAAAAATGAGCAAAGTAGCTCAAGAAAGGACTATGTCCTAAAAAAAGTGAGCAAAGTAGCTCAAAAGAGGACTATGTCCTAAGAAAATGTGAGGACACATCTTTTGTCTACTCACTATATATCCAAAAAAAAGAAAAAAAATGTGTGAGAGAGAATTATCATTAGCTCTAGACCCAGAAATTAACTATGAAGGATTATGAAATATCTCTCTATACACTTCCACATAACCACACATGCACATCTTGATCAATTTTTATGATTTGCTACTCCTTATGATCTGAGTGTCTAGCTTAGCAATAAACATCAGGCAATTTGCTCATGATTCTTAGCCTACCTATAACTCCACATTTCATTCTTTAGAAATAGGAGAGGCTACATTTTGGCCTAAGTGAGGATTTAAACACCATTGAGTGATTGAGTGAATCTTGGAGGACTTAAGCAAGTTGTTATCTTTTGAAAACATTGAAAAACCTCCAGACAGAATCCTAGTCAAACCTAAGCAAGATAAAAGTTTCCTATCTACTGCTTTATTTCACTCTTGCATGTTTGAAGTGAAAAGCTATAAGCCCCACATTGCTATGATTAATGATATATGCTAAGTTATTTCTCACTATACAATGTGCACTTGCATACATCTTAAGTTGCTATCCATTTTATGCTCAATGCTTAAACCGCTTTGTTGCTCGAGGACGAGCAACAGGTTAGCTTGGGGGAGCTTGTTGATGGTCCTTAAACACCTGTTTTACCATCAATATTTTACCCTAAAATGCACCAAAAAGGCATGAAATGTAGCCAAATAGGTTTCAAACTAACCAAATTCCACATGTCCATAGAATTTTATTTGAATGCAGGAATTTGGACCAAATTTGGAGAATGGACCCTCCAGGAGTCGAGCCCACTCACCATGACCCATTTGGGCCTGAGTGGGGTGGCGCCCGCCAACCAGAGGTGGCGCCCGCCACCCATATGTGGCGCCCGCCACCCATATGTGGCGCCCGCCACATGGAGAGACCCAACTCTCCCCCTTTGCCACGTCATTGATCCGTGTGACCATCCCAAGGCCAAATCTTGACCCTTGGTCACTAGGTCAGTGGCATCGGACGGCTCAGGATAGGAATGGCATGGATCAAGGCCGAATGGCGGTTTCCCAGACATGCAACCGACCTAACCACTGCCTCTCTGGAGCTCCTGGATGCCGTTGAAGCAGAGGCGGTGCATCCAACGGTTGTGAGGGTGGCGGCCGCCACCTAGGGCTGGCGCCCGCCACTAGGGTTAGCCCTAGGTCGGCTGGCTGCCCCCTATAAGTACCCCCCTCACTCCTCAAGACTATAAATACCCCCCTGGTGGCCCCACTTCATTTGTACCATCCAGTACCACCACACCAAGCAACACACAAGCAAGAGAAGCAAGTGAGAGTTAGGTTACAGGCTCAGAGAGCTTAGGCAAGTAGGTTAGCTAGTAGAGAGAGTATAGCTCTAGTTCCCTCGCTACAGCGCGGCTCTTAGTTTAGCACAGCTCAGCCTAAGTCCTTGGTAAAAGGAGCGTAGAGCTTGCTAAGATAGAAGCGGGTGCGAGCGACTGGCATCGGAGGTCGGTTGATTTCCCCGCGTCTCTGGTCTGGTTTGCTCTCTTGTATCTCAGGTACATTTATCTTTATCTTAGTATTACTTTAAGCATTACTTTCAGTATTACTTTCAGTATTACTTTATCAAGTACCTTGAGTGTGACCTAGCTATCCTACAGATCAGTTCACTTAGCCATAGTAGTTAATCTCTAGTGAGCTTAGTGTTTGATCTTTGCCAATAGGTTGCTTAGTTAGTTTAGTGTTTATCTTATTAAGTCAAGTATTTGCTCTGACGTCCGCAAGGGTGTCTCAATTCAAAGCTAGGATAGAGATAGTTAGAATATAGTTAAGCGTGGTGCTTAGTTATAGACTTACCTTCAGATACGGCTGGACCCCCGGATAGCTGTGGTAGCAAGCAGGTGGTGACAGCCCTGTGCGCCTTGAATTCCACCACGTAGTTGGCCCAGTTTAACAGTAAGGCTCGTTGTGCTAGCGTTCAACCTAAGTAAGTGGTAAAGACTACTACGCCTCGATACTTGACAAGATAGGAATAAAACTATACTCAACTTAGTTGCTTTATTGACTTTTGCCTGCCTTGCTTCGTAACTATCTTGCTTCGTAGTTATCTTGCTCTGTGGTTATCTAGTAGTTAGTTAGTAGTTAGTTATCCTTAGTTATCACATTCTATCTATCTACCTATCCATCCACCTTACCTTAGCCATCCATTTCATCCTTACCTATCCACCCACATATTCTTTCTAGCCTTCCATCCTCTCTTTTCCCTTCTCTCCATTTCCCATTTCTCTTTTCTTCGACTCTCATCCCTTCCTTGACTCGACTCATACACCACCCTAGCCTTCCCTTGGGATCAAATAAATCGACACCTGGTACTCCCAGGCGAAGTGCTACTACGATAGTTCTGTGCGCTTGCAGAATCTTCTCTTGGTAGATTGCAATCTCTCTAGCTAGCTCCTACTAGTGTCGGGATTGACAACCCCGCTTGGCATTAGTAGATAGCTGCTTTAGCTTCACTCCTTTAGGTATAGTGACCGGACTTGCTTCAAGCACTTCTGACACCGTTGCCTGGAATAGATTCCATAGTCTGCTCCTAGTAACGACGTTGGCTAGTGTCAACAAGCATTTCTGGGCCATTACCGGGGATAGTTGCCTAGCTCTATCTTTAGTGAAGCTAAGAACTACCAACACATGTTGGTGAGCTATTTGTAAGAAATCATTGCTCGAAAACAACTAGATCTTGAGAAATTTTAGATAAACATAAAAAGGGGAAAGTTTGGAGAACAAAAATGATTTCCGTCTGATCTATGTGCTTTTGAGGAATCTGAGAAAATCCTTCGATGCAAAGATGCCTCTCATGACAAAGCTTAAGATGGTTCAAATGGAATCACAATTCATCCCTCAAATCAAAAGATTTCATGAAATCACCAAGAAGGGATCACTATAGTAGCTAGAGAATGAGAATAATACTTCTTCGGTGATTTGAAAAATTCAATGATCTTGATAAGGACTTTTGAGTATTTTGAGATGCTCTTACAAAATGTGATACCCTAACCACTTGTCGTTGTTAGTATCGCCTTTTATTTATTGGTCTTCTTATTCCTTCCTGATGAAGAATTGCTCAGTGGTCTTTGTTAGCATTTACTCTCTCTGTCCCATAAAAGTTGTCATTATAGAGTTGGTCATGTAAATCAATGTAGAGGATAAATGCATGTATTACCCCTACACACCTAGCATGCTTTTGATTTGACGTGACTATAGCACCAACACAACACCACTTACTCTCCATTTTTATTCACCTCCTGCTGACGAAAAGACTAGCTGAGTATGGGATATATGGATTGATGGGACGACTAGCTTAGGCCAGGACACCTATGAGTGGCTATAACATCTGTAAGGAAAATGGACCTCGGCCCATTTATCTTTGGATTTTGGTGTTTGATGATCAACATAACCAAATTGGACTAATGTGTTTGCAAGTGTTTATTTTCTAGTCTAATAGGATGCACATGTGACTTGGACGAAGGAAATATGGTGATCAAGTGATCAACACCTCAAGCAAGACCCTACAATATGTTTTGGAGGCTTACAAAGATCAAACAAAGTCCAAGACACAAGAAATAGAGGGCCGGACGCAAACAAAGTTAACGCTCAAGCCGAGACAAGAGCTGATTGAATTGGAACTGTCTCATGATTTTGGATTTGCTCAAACTTACATGGCATTAGCACAAAGCTTTAGAGAATTTCATTAGCTTTCCGAAAAGTCCAAGATCATCGAAATCGGAGTTCAGAGCTAAGAGTTATGCCCAAAATACGAAAGCTTGTCTCTCTGAAAATGGAGCAACGGACGAGCGTCCGATGCAGCGTCTGATGACCTCTGAAATCAGCCCAGAATGAACAGTGTGATGGTAGAGTCCGATGCCAGCGTCCGATGCATTACTGTAGCGTCCGATGCCCCCGAAAAACAGGTCTAACGGCTACTCATCACATGAGCATAGGACGCGTCCGATGCCATCACTGTAGTGTCCGATGCTCTACAGAAAGCTAATTTCAGCCCCCTCAATGGCTCTATTTGATTGAGGGCCTATATATACCACCTTTAACCGGCCAAATGAGGTGTGGAGGAGTGAGGAAACATACCAAGAGTGTTGCTACACCATATTAGTGCCTCCATATGCATAGTGCTTAGTGATTTACATGGTGATTAGTGTAGGTGCTTTACGAAGTGCTTAGGCTAGTTAGACCACCGCTCATGCGTTTGCTCTAGGTTTAGGCCTAGTGTTTAGTGAGGTTTGCATACCTCTTGCTACTTGGTGCTTGCATGCACCATTATTGTACATCGGAGGGGCTTGTAGTCTTGCGAGACCACACCAACCGCGTTTGTGGTGTGGCCGCCACCGTGTACCAAAGGGAACAAGGCCCGCGGCGGTTCGGCAGGAAGCTTGATAGTGGAGACGGCGGGGAGCATCCGGGAGAGGCTTGGCCACGAGTGGCTTAACCGGAGACCCACTTGCACATGGGGAAGGACCGGAGCTATCCAGGAGTCACCTGACCGCGAGCTTGGCCCTTGTGAGGGATTCCTTGCGAGGGGCTCCAACGAGGACTAGGGGGAAGCTTGCGTGCTTCTCGATACCTCGGTAAAAACACCGGAGTCATCGACGGGAGTTTGCATCTCTACCTTGCTCTTTAGCTTCCGCATTTACTTTGCTACCTTAATTATGTCTTTACCTTTCCTAGCTTAGTTGTTAGGCTAGTTGATAGGTTTGGAACCTAGGTCGCATAAGTCTTTTGCGGTAGAGATAGCAACACACCTAGCAAAACCATAGTTGCTCTTTTATCTAGTTTACTTTCTTGCATAGGTTTTGACTAGGTGGTAATTAGAGGCCATAGTTAAAGTTTTTAGTTGCCTAATTCACCCACCCTCTTAGGCGTCACGGTCCTTTCTATTGGTATTAGAGCCGGTTGGCTCATTTGTGGACTCTTAGCTTCACCGCCGTTGAGCCGACGCTTTTGAGAGTGGTTAGGATGGATACCTCTAGGCCTCCGCAATTTGACGACACAAACTTTCCCTACTATAGTGCTAGAATGGCTTGCTACCTAGAACAAGTTGATTTAGGTGTTTGGAGAGTCACCCGTGACGGGATGAAACCCCTTAAGAATCCCGAGAAGCCTACCGCGGGTGATGAAAAGGAAATTCATCTTAATGCTAGAGCTAAAAATTGCTTGTTTGAATCTTTTAGCATGGATATGTTTAACCAAGTTTTTACTTTACAAACATCTCATGAAATTAGGTTAAAGCTACATGAGCTCCATGATGGTACTAGTAATGTCCGTGAGCAAAAATATAACCTAATTAAAACAAGTTATGATTCCTTTAAAATGAGTGATAATGAGCTTATTCGTGATATGTATTCTCGTTTGAATCTAATTATCAATGAGCTCAATTCTATAGGAATTACTGAAGGACCGAGAACTCTACCAGAAAGCGACCAGAGGGGGGGGTGAATGGGAGCCTAAAAATCTCTTTCGAAATTTTGACTTCTGTCCCACAAATCAACCCCCAAAAGCTTCGAGTGCAAACATGATGCCCACGACCCTTGGAAGAGGGTGGATGATCCCTAGGATCACAACAAGGCACCACCAACGAGAGCAAGTCAAAAACCCAAAAGCTCCGGCTCAAGTTCAACCTCAAAAACCAACTCCCGAACGTAGATGGGAAGCTACGTCGGGAAATCCCCAAATACCTATGCTAACAAGTACCAAAGATACCTAGAGAGGTTCCTTGGTTAACTCTAGGGCGAAACGAGAAGTCCGAAAGACAAGCCGAGAAGTCGGGAGAGCAAATGCACTAAAACGCAAGCTTCAGCCAAGTCTCGGACTGTCCGGACTCTCAGTCCCGGACTGTCCGCGGTCCCCTGGCGGACTGTCCGCCAGCTAAAAACAAGAAACAACACAGCTGCTGAAACAGCTCTAGACAGTCCCGGACTATCCGCGGCTTGCAACGGCGGACTATCCGCCGGTCAACCTGAACTCAAACAGCCGAGACTCGCGGCCACTGATCTGGCCAAGTCCCGATGCGCGGACTTTCCGCGGGCACAGTGGCGGACTGTCTGCGAGTGCCCAGAGAGGGCGATTTCGGTCGCCCTTCACCCAAATCTTCCCAAATCCGATTCAAATCAAAATCCCACGATCTCAAACTTGGAGAAGATGATCACAAGATAGTTAGGAGACTATCCCCAAGAAATCATCCGCTCAAATTAACTCAATCAACGGGAAATCGAAAAGGAAGGTGTATGAACTGAAAAAGCGCCACGAAACTTGAATCAACCTGATCTACTTGTTCGTGAGGGTAGAGATGAATTCCTTCGGTGGAAATGTTCTCCTCACTTCAAAGAACAAGTTGATTCAAGTGGATTCGAAAAATACGCAGCGAGGAGGGAGATCGAGTGACGAGAAAATCGTGGAGAAACGAAGAATGCGAAGAACAAGTTCAAAACGCGAATCAAGACCGCGAATTGCCAGCCGAAATTCATCCCCACGAGGAGACAACGGGAATCTGGTCCCGTTTCTGCAAAATCCAAATACACAGAGGTATTGTTCACCGTCTCTGCGGATCTCAGTAGCTACAGCAGGGAATGGGAAGCAGGAAACCCTAGAATGAAAATAGCAATGGCTGAGATAGTCTAGAGGGAGGGGTTGTGTTGACACAAATTAACTCTTATTATTAAAGGTCAATTAAGCATGAAAATGGATGGATATGTAAACTCCACCTTAGTATAGGAATTAAAACTAATGAATTCCACGAGTTTTGGTGAATTGTGAATCCGCAGGGACCAAATCAGGAAACAACCCTCAATTCCTTCCCCTAGAAGGAAACCGATGGGAGATAACGCATTCGCCAAGTCAGGAACCTTCCAAAAGACTCCAGAGATCACGTAGAGACACCACGAGGAGGGGTACCCCGGTTCACTTCCAGGTGGGACCGACCAGTCCCCTGGGCCCACCGGTCGGTCTCCCCCTGGCGCCTCTGGCTTCCGTCTTCTGCAAGCTACTTCCACCGCCTTTGAGGATCAATCTCAGCCCTATGTGAAGTCGGTTTGATCTAACGGTCGTGGTTGATCCCTCAGGGCTATATAAACAGACCCCCAGGCCCCAGGTCAGACAGAAGGTCCCTCTTCAGAAGACTACACTTCAACTAGAAACCCTAGAAGAGACTTCAGGAGTTAGCTTTCAAGTAGAAGACTAGATACCCCTCTAGTAGGATTAGAACCTAGTCTTATTTAGAACTAGAAGAGAGAGAGAGAGAGAGGAAGAGATCAAGAGGAAGCTCCGGCCTGTCGGATCAACTTCTTCATCTTGTACCTGTGGATTCAAGTTCTTCATCGACTTGCTTCATCGATTGTTTCGGTAATCAACATCTATATTTAAGTTTGAGCTATTGTTCTTATTGTTCTTAAGGTTTATGACTCTCTTTTGAGTACTTTAATTCTAGTCGCTCTAGATTTAGAGTAGTTGGATAGTATAAGCGTGGTGCTTAGGCTGGATAACTCATATTTACCTCCTATAACGCCGGTAGTAGTGGTTGTTCGCAAGGGTGACACTTATAGCCTTGTTGATTCTTCTATAGTCCACTTACCCGTGTGTAGGCTCGGTAGGATTATACATTTGCATAAAAGAATCATACTCTGTTGTGACCTTTTATGGCAACTTCCCCATTACGAAAAATAAACATATCACTCTTAAGTTGGGTTTAGACAACCTTAGTGATCCCCTCTATACTTTTAGGTTCTCCGTCCTTGTTAGTTACTCAGGGGTTATACACTTGAGACTCATCGCTATCCGTTCCTTTGGGTTCGATATGTAAACTGGGTTACTCCGGTGAAGTGCTACATCGGTAGAGCTTATCTGTGCGCTTGCGGATAAAGTAGAGTGTGCATTAATTTATACCAACAAGCATTTCTGGCGCCGTTGCCGGGGAACGGTAGATCTTTTTACGTCTTAAGTATAACCTTGTATTATACTTTTATCTTTTTACTATACTCTAAACTTTATCTTTGCTGTTATATCTTTTTATTCTTTTCACAATGGATTTCTCAGAGCCAACCACTAGCTCCACGAATTCCATTCCACTGAACCAGTATTCCTATCACACTGTCGTAGACTTAGAGTTGCCCAAATCTACTAAGCCTATCTTTTCAGACAACTACGAGCTACGCCCACTGTTCGCCTAAACGGTCGTTTAGCCCGTTTACACACCGTTTAAACGCTACACAGTGGTACACCGTTTCCGTTTAATCGGTCATTTTTACCGTTTAAACGCCGTTTTGCCCGTTTAAACACCCGTTTTTGCCCGAATAGTGGCTAAACGGCAGGTGACCGACTGTTTACCGTTTACCGTTTAGGATAACATTGGCTACGCCCATGTTTGATAGACATGGTTAAGAATCAAATTTTTTCTAGCTTAGAAGACGAAAACCCACATATTCATTTAAATGAGTTTGAACAAACCTGTGCGTGCCTACATATCGCAGGCATGTCTGACGAAACTCTTAGATGGAAACTTTTTCCATTCTCCATAGAGGGAAGAGCCAAAACATGGTACCTTCAAACAGCACCAAGTAAAAATGGGGATTGGAAAGAACTCTGCTCTAGCTTTTGCTTAGAATACTTCCCTGTCTCCAAAATTATTTGTCTTCGCTTAGAGATTTTGTCTTTAATCCAAGAGGATAATGAGTCTCTAATTGCAGCCTGGGAAAGATTCGATAATCTTGTCCTCTCTGGTCCAGCCTTATCTATTCCAGACCCTGTCTTGCTTCAACACTTTTATAATGGTCTGAATAGAAAAACTTCTAATTACCTTAACTTAGCTTCAAATGGATCATTCCTACATACCCCAGCCTCCAAGGCAAGGGAACTGTTGCAAAACTTATCTCAAATCACTCCTACTCCTGAAGCTAAACCACAAGAACCACTAGAAGTAAATCTCGAAGCTGATCCTATATCTATTCTTAATCATACACAAACCTCAGCTTTAATTCCTAGTGAGAGGGAAACCTCAATCTCAGGAGACACCTTTGATTTCGAGGATGAGTACTTTACCGAATTTGGTAATACCTCGAAATATCACATAATTAGGAAACCACAAAATCAAAGATCGTCTTTAGAAGAACTTACTGATAAGGTTTTCCTAAAAGAGACTGCGAAGAAACTAATCTCTATAATAAGTCATGAATGGTTAGAAGAATCAGAGCTTTCTACTGATACAATTCGTTTAAATTCACCTTCTACACACATTCAATGTCAAATCCATCAACAAACCTTCGAAGCTCTCTATAATCCTGTTGTGGGAATCAACATTATGTCTGAAACTTTTGCTCAAGATTTATTAAAACAAATGCCACTTACCCCAACAGCTAAATTATTGAAAACCCCTTTAGGACATGTTATTCCTAGCTCAGGAATCATGTATGTCCTGCCTGTCACAGTAGATAACACTCCACTTCACTTAAGCTTTTATATTTTTGATATTAAAGAGTTTAATCTGCTGATAGGCCAACCACTTAAGCAACTCATTCATGAAGGACAGTTAGGGATCTTAAACTTCCATCTTGGGAAAAATCTTAAAGGAACCATACCTATTACTCATTCTCTAAATGCTGAGAATGAATCATGTCCCGAGCCGGATCCTATGGAAGAAATTAAAGAAGCGTCTTTTGAAATAATAAATGAATCCGAATATGAAGAAGATGCTCAGTTCTTCACTGAGGAAGAAGATAACACACCTGATCCAGATCCTCTAGATTCCTTAGAAGAACCTCCTAAACCTCCCATAGAGTTAAAACCCTTACCTTCTGGGCTTCGATATGCTTTCTTGAATAATGATCCTGAATCTCCAGTAATCATAAATAATAATCTTACTCAGGAACAAACTTCTAGGTTGATCACTATCTTAGAAAAGCATAAATCAGCTTTTGGCTATTCACTCCATGACTTAAAGGGAATCAACCCCGCTTTCTGCACCCATCGCATTCCTACCGATTCTAACATATCACCATCTAGAGAGCCACAACGCAGGCTTAATAATGCAATGAGAGAAGTAGTAAAGAAAGAGGTTTTGAAACTCTTGCACGCCGGGATCATTTATCATGTGCCACACAGTGAGTGGGTAAGCCCTGTTCAAGTTGTGCCTAAAAAGGGAGGCATGACTATGGTAACGAATGAGAAGAACGAATTAATTCCACAAAGAGCTGTTACTGGTTGGAGAATGTGTATTGATTATAGAAAACTAAACAAGGCAACTAAGAAAGATCACTTTCCGCTACCTTTCATAGATGAAATGTTAGAACGGTTAGCCAATCACTCTTTCTTTTGTTTTCTTGATGGGTATTCTGGATAACACCAAATCCCAATCCATCCAGATGATCAAAGCAAAACCACTTTTACATGTCCATACGGAACTTATGCTTATCGCCGTATGTCTTTTGGATTATGTAATGCACCTGCTTCTTTTCAAAGATGTATGATGTCTATATTTTCTGATATGATTGAAGAAATCATGGAAGTTTTCATGGATGACTTTTCTGTTTATGGAAAAACTTTTGATGATTGTCTTGAAAATTTAGACAAAGTTTTGCAAAGATGTGAAGAAAAGCACTTAGTCCTTAATTGGGAAAAATGTCACTTCATGGTTAAAGAAGGCATAGTGCTAGGTCATTTAGTATCTGAACGTGGAATTGAGGTAGACAAAGCTAAAATGGAAGTAATTGAACATTTGCCTCCACCGATTAATGTTAAAGGAATCCGAAGTTTTCTTGGCCATGCTGGTTTTTACCGTAGATTTATAAAAGATTTTTCATATATTGCAAGACCACTTACAAATCTTTTGGCCAAAGATGTTCCTTTTGAATTTGATGATGCATGTTTAGAATCTTTTAACACTCTTAAGAAAGCGCTCACTTCTGCACCTATCATTCAACCTCCTGATTGGTCTCTTCCTTTTGAGATCATGTGCGATGCAAGTGATTTTGCTGTAGGAGCTGTGCTAGGACAATATAAAGATAAAAAGCATCATGCAATCGCTTATGCCAGCAAAACTTTAACAGGACCTCAACTTAATTATGCTACTACTGAAAAAGAACTTCTGGCTGTTGTTTTTGCTATAGACAAGTTTAGATCTTATTTAGTGGGATCAAAGGTGATTGTTTTTAGTGATCATGCTGCACTTAAATACCTGCTCACTAAGAAAGATGCTAAGCCACGCTTGATAAGATGGGTTTTGCTACTCCAAGAGTTTGACTTAGAAATAAAAATAAGAAAGGAGTAGAAAACTCTGTAGCTGATCACTTGTCTAGAATGTATTTCGAAAATCCACAGGAATTGCCTATAAATGACTCACTCAGGGATGACATGCTTTTTCAAATCTCTAGATCTGACCCCTGGTATGCAGATATTGTCAACTTTATAGTTGCAGGGTATGTACCGCTAGGAGCAAATAAGAAGAAGCTAATCTACGAGAGCAGGATCCACATATGGGATGATCCATATCTATTCAGAGTTTGCTCTGATGGATTACTCAGAACATGTGTGCCAGCTGAAGAAGGAATCAAGATCATTGAGCGCTGTCACTCTTCACCATATGGAGGGCATTATGGGGCATTCCGAACACATGCGAAGATCTGGCAAAGTGGATTTTTCTGGCCAACTATGTACCAAGACACAAAAGATTTCATTCGGAGATGTGGGTCATGTCAAAGGCACGACAACATCAACACCAGAGATGCCATGCCACTCACTAACAACCTTCAGATTGAGCTCTTCGACGTCTGGGGAATTGTTACATGAGACCATTCCCTAAATCAAGGAATCATGAGTATATCCTAGTTGCTGTCGACTACATCTCAAAATGGGTCGAAGCAGTGCCATGCAAGTCTGCTAATGCAAGAAACTCTTAGAGGATGTTCGAGGAGATAATATTTCCAAGATTTGGAGTGCCAAGGATGGTAATTAGTGACGGAGGAACCCACTTCATTGACAAAGGCTTTCATAAATATCTAACAAATCATGGGATCCGTCACAATGTTGCCACTCCCTATCATCCTCAGACAAGTGGCCAAGCAGAAACATCAAACAAGCAAATCAAGAATATTCTGCAGAAAACAGTTGACGAGATGGGAACACAATGGAAAGATAGACAACCTGAAGCACTGTGGGCTTACCGTACTGCCTACAAAACACCATTGGGAATGTCTCCATATCAACTCATCTACGGAAAGACTTGTCACTTACCAGTGGAGTTAGAATTCAAAGCTCACTGGGCAATTAAAAGATGGAACATGGACATAGAAGCTGCCGGAGTCAAGAGAAGAATACAACTCTCTGAACTAGATGAATGGCGCGAAAAAGCATATCATAACGCAAAGATCTACAAAGAGAGAACAAAGAGGTGGCATGACAAGAGAATCAAGAAGAAGAACTTCACTCCGGGAGACAAGTTATTAGTTTTTAATTCCAGGGTAAAATTGTTCGAACATGGAAAACTACGAAGCAAATGGGAAGGACCTTTCACGGTGGTAGCCACTTCATCACATGGAGCCATTACACTTCAAAATGACGAAGGTACGTTATTCAAGGTAAATGAACAACGTCTTAATATTTTTCTAGAACCTGAAAAGAGTCCTGAAGAGTTGGATGTCATCCAATTCTTCATTATCCCATAGATTTACACCATCGTCCTTTTTCTGATAAGTTCGCGCGTCGGGGATATATTTTCTAGGCTTAGGATCAAGTTTGAAGACACCACGAGCGATGGACCCGCGAGACCCCACAGGGAGGGACCGACCGGTCTCCTTGGGAGACCGACCGGTCTGCCCTGGAGGCCCCTCGCTCTCTTCCTTCTTTTGTTACGTGTCCCGACTCTTTCTCGTACCCATTCTGGTAACCTGATCTGTAGAAGCGATAACCCTCGTAACGAACCTATCATACCAATCATTCAACCTTCCTCAGCTATAAAACCAGCCCTAGGCCTGCCTCTAGATTGATTGCAACCTCTCCCAGAAAACCAGCAGCAACAGAGCTCTCCTCCCACCAGCACTAATGGCCTCCTATCCAAGGATCGACCTCAACGAACCCGCTGACGACTCGATGGCTCTTGTCGTCACCGCATCCAAGGACCTCGCCGTGACATCATCCAAAGAGATCGCTCTTGCTGACTCGCTTACACCCGTTGATACGATCCCGCCTGAAGGAACCTCGTCGCATCGTCAGCAAGCTTTCTACGCCCAAGCGGTGCCGGCGAGAAGACTTCCGACTTTCTCCGTCACCAAAGTGATCCCGCTCCTTCCTCCTAGGCCCAACGAGACATTCGTCGGGCTGAAGACGAACAAGCTTGGAGAACCCACTGTCGTAAGATACACATCTAAAAATCCGCGCCCGCGCTTTGAGGGAGTTCGTGGTCACCCTGAGCAGATCAAGGTCACTCCACCAGTAACCAGGGCACCCACCACTCCTAATGTCGCGGCTAAACGCAAGAGGACTACCCAGTTATATCATCTCGAGGATAGAATTGAAGATCTTGAGAGAGATAATTTAGAGCTCAAGCAGAGATACGCCTCGCTAGCCAAGGCTACGAAAAAGATGGCCGATACGATGCACAAATATGTAACTAAACACATTAGCTTGAAGGATAAGGTCGTCAGTGTAGCCTCTACAATAACAAATCTGCTCGAGGAAGAGAAGCAAGAATAGTCCGTCGATAGTTTGATAAGGCACTCGTGTTTGCAGAGTCTTGTGTTTAAGTCTAGTTTCGTTATGAGTTTTGTTTAGTTAAATTCAGTGTGTAATAAAAGTGCCTTAAATATCAATAAAGTTTTAGTTATCTTTTATATTGTTATTTTGGATATATGTCTTGTCTCCATATGTTGTGATTAGCAGAAAACAGAAAATAAGTGTGGGGGAAAAGACGACGACAGAATTACCGAAGAACGATCGCGAAAACTGCATGGAACAGAAGACAACGTTACCAAGATCACGCACCACGAAGTGGGCCGCGGTTGGGTCCTAAGCCCAACCGACCGGTTGGTGGACCCCACCGGTCGGTCAGGGGTTGACCCCCCTTGCCTCCTCCTTCGTCCACAGATCAGTACGCAACCACGACATTCTATTTTCTGATGTTTAAACTTCTGTTCAAATTAAAATCATATTCTCGCAATTCATGAACTTTAAAGAAAGATTAATTCGACATGTTCATAGTATAAAATCCCATAAACATCCTTTCTGAAAAGACCTATTCTGATATTTAAAGAAACCCATACTATCTAGAGTTGTTGTGGAATATGATAGAAGAATAATGAGAACTCAATTCTTAAACTATGAGCATTGGAGAATTTTACTTGCAATGTTAAAAAGAGATTAGCAACACTTCTCCTTTGTAGTAAATAAGTTACCTGCCAAAGACATCAATCAATTATTGTTTACTTCAATACTGAGTTCTTTGTTGAGAAATTTATTATGCTCTGAAGATCGAGATCCTTACAAATAAAAGAAAGATTCACTCTTCCGAAGTAGTATTGTATTAGAGGCATGGGCTATGCAAAAGTATGAAATATGAGGAAAGAAAAATGGACAAGTGTCCGACATACCTCAGAAAAAAATATATATATATAGAAAAAGAAGAAAGTACTATGATAAAAATATGATAAAAAGAAAAAGAAGATAGCCCATGGTCCCTCTAATTACAATATGCCAGTAAGAGTGACAAAGTTTAAAAAGAGCAAAAGTCTTGATCTAAGAGTATAGTATTTTTCTCCTTTAACTTAGTAACATAAAACTGCTTCACATAAATAAAAATGCTTTGGTAAGGAAATGAAGTGCTACAAAAGGAGAAGGAAAGCTATGACTTGTTTGAAAATTCCAAAAACTCCAATGTCTTATGCTAAAAGAAAAGGGTGATCTGTTTCAACTGTTCTATTTCCCAACTTCTCAAGGTTTTATGGTAAAACACAGAAAAGCTTAATGTTTGATATCTTATGATCCAACCTTTTATCGAGGACGAGTAAAAGTCTAAGTGTGGGGGAGCTTGTTGACACTAATTAACTCTTATTATTAAAGGTCAATTAAGCATGAAAATGGATGGATATGTAAACTCCACCTTAGTATAGGAATTAAAACTAATGAATTCCACGAGTTTTGGTGAATTGTGAATCCGCAGGGACCAAATCAGGAAACAACCCTCAATTCCTTCCCCTAGAAGGAAACCGATGGGAGATAACGCATTCGCCAAGTCAGGAACCTTCCAGAAGACTCTAGAGATCACGTAGAGACACCACAAGGAGGGGCACCCCGGTTCACTTCCAGGTGGGACCGACCGGTCCACTGGGCCCACTGGTCGGTCTCCCCCTGGCGCCTCTGGCTTCCGTCTTCTGCAAGCTACTTCCACCGCCTTTGAGGATCAATCTCAGCCCTACGTGAAGTCAGTTTGATCTAATGGTCGCGGTTGATCCCTCAGGGCTATATAAACAGACCCCCAGCCCCTAGGTCAGACAGAAGGTCCCTCTTCAGAAGACTACGCTTCAACTAGAAACCCTAGAAGAGACTTCAGTAGTTATCTTTCATGTAGAAGACTAGATACCCCTCTAGTAGGATTAGAACCTAGTCTTATTTAGAACTTGAAGAGAGAGAGAGAGAGAGAGGAAGAGATCAAGAGGAAGCTCCGGCCTGTCGGATCAACTTCTTCATCTTGTACCTGTGGATTCAAGTTCTTCATCGACTTGCTTCATCGATTGTTTCGGTAATCAACATCTATATTTAAGTTTGAGCTATTGTTCTTATTGTTCTTAAGGTTTATGACTCTCTTTTGAGTACTTTAATTCTAGTCGCTCTAGAGTTAGAGTAGTTGGATAGTATAAGCGTGGTGCTGAGGCTGGATAACTCATATTTACCTCCTATAACGCCGGTAGTAGTGGTTGTTCGCAAGGGTGACTCTTATAGCCTTGTTGATTCTTCTATAGTCCACTTACCCATGTGTAGGCTCGGTAGGATTATACATTTGCATAAAAGAATCATACTCTGTTGTGACCTTTTATGGCAACTTCCCCATTAAGAATAATAAACATATCACTCTTAAGTTGGGTTTAGACAACCTTAGTGATCCCCTCTATACTTTTAGCTTCTCCGTCCTTGTTAGTTACTCAGGGGTTATACACTTGAGACTCATCGCTATCCGTTCCTTTGGGTTCCATATTAAAACTGGGTTACTCCGGTGAAGTGCTACATCGGTAGAGCTTATCTGTGCGCTTGCGGATAAAGTAGAGTGTGCATTAATTTATACCAACAGGTTGCCTTTCCTAATATAGCCTAATACAATTATTCCCCTTCTACCCCTACTACTAATGAGCGAGTGTTGGTAGTTCTTAACTACACCTAGAATAGGGTAGCTAAAGTAGCTATCTACTAATGCCAAGCGGGGTTGTCAGTCCCGACACTAGTAGGAGCTAACCAGCGAGAATGCAATCTACCAGAAGGAGATTCTGCAAGCTCACAGAACTATCATAGTAGCACTTCCCTGGGAGTACCAGGTGTCGATTTATTTGATCCCAAAGGAAGGCTAGGGTGGTGTATGAATCGAGTCAAGGAGGGGATGAGAGTCGAAGAATAAGAAAAGGGAAAAGGAGAGAGGAGATGAAAGGCTAGAACGAACATGTGGGTGGATAGGTAAGGATGAAATGGATGGTAAGGTAAGGTGGATGGCTAGGTAGATAAGGGGAATAGGATAACTAAGGATATCTAATATAACTACTAACTACTCCTAGATAACTACGAAGCAAGATAACTACGACGCAGGATAACTACGAAGCAAGATAGGCAAATGCCAAACAAGCAACCAAGTTAAGTATAGTTTTATTCCAATCTTATCAAGTACCGAGGCGTACTAGCCTTTACCACTGACTTAGGTTGAACGCTAGCACAATGAGCCTTACTGTTAAACTGGGCCAACTACGTGGTGGAATTCATGGCGCACAGGGCTGTCACCACCTGCTTGCTACCACAGCTATTCGGGGGTCCAGCCGTATCTAAAGGTATGTCTATAACTAAGCACCACACTTAATTATATTCTAACTATCTCTACCCTAGCTTTGAATAGAGACACCCTTGCAGATGTCAGAGCAAATACTTGACTTAATAAGATAAACACTAAACTAACTAAGCAACCTATTGGCAAATATCAAACACTAAGCTCACTAGAGATTAACTACTATGGCTAAGTGAATTGAACTGTAGGATAGCTAGGCACTCAAGCAATCAATCAAGTATACTACTCAATACTGATAAGTAGAATAAAGTAATACTTGAAATGATCAACTAAAATATAGTAAATTGCTTGAGATACAAGAGCAAAACCTGAACTAGAGATGAAGGAAGACTCTTCCCAACTCCAGGACCGATCACTCGCACGCTTCTACTCTTGAGCTAAGCCTTGAGCAGCGCTTCTGCGAGGGCAATGAGGGAAGGATGCCTTGCTCTACTAGCTACCTACTTGCCTAAGCTTGGCTAAACCCTAAGCTATTAGCTCTCTAGCTCTAGCCTTGCTTTCTCGCTTGCTTGCTTTCCTCTCTTCCTTGCTTGAAATGAAGTGACGCCTCCAGGGGGTATTTATAGCCCAAGTGAGTGAGGGGGGTACTTATAGGGGGCAGCCAGCCGACCTAGGGCAAACCCTAGTGGCGGGCGCCAGCCCTAGGTGGCGGCCGCCACCCCCTCACCGTTGGATGCACCGTCATTGCTTCAACGACATCTAGGAGCTCCAGAGAGGCGATTCCAAGGTCGGTTGCATGTCCAGATAACCGTCATTCGGTCATGATCCACGCCACTCCCCTCCTGAGCCCTCAGATGCCACTGACCTAGTGACCAAAGGCCAAGATTTGGCCCTGGGGTGGTCACACGGATCGGTGACGTGGCAGGGGGAAAGTTGGGCCAACTCAAGTGGCGGGCGCCACCTAGGGGTGGCGGGCGCCACCCCCCTGAGGCCCAATTGGGCCCTGCTGAGTGGGCTTGGCCTTTGGTGGTTCAAATATCCATATTTGGTTCAAATCCTGCATTCAAATCAAAATCTATGGACATGTGGAATTTGGTTAGTTTGAAACCTATTTGACTACATTTCATGTCTTTTTGGTGATTTTTATGGTAAAATGTTGATGGTAAAACAGGTGTTTAAGGACCATCAACAAGCTCCCCCAAGCTAACTTGTTGCTCGTCCTCGAGCAACAATGCGGTTTAAGCATTGAGCATGAAATAGATAGCAACTTAAGATGTATACAAGTGCATATTGTATAGTGAGAAATAACTTAGTATATATCATTAATCATACCAACGTGGGGCTTATAGCTTTTCACTTCAAACATGCAAAAGTGAAATAAAGCAGTAGATAGGAAACTTTTATCTTGCTTAGGTTTGACTAGGATTCGGTCTGGAGGTTTTTTTAAGGTCTTCAAAAGATAAAAACTTGCTTAAGTCCTCCAAGATTCACTCAATCACTCAATGGTGTTTAAATCCTCACTTAGGCCAAAATGTAGCCTCTCCTATTTCTAAAGAATGATATGTGGAGTTATAGGTAGGCTAAGAATCATGAGCAAATTGCCTCATGTTTATTGCTAAGCTAGACACTCAGATCATAAGGAGTAGCAAATCATAAAAATTGATCAAGATGTGCATGTGTGGTTATGTGGAAGTGTATAGAGAGATATTTCATAATCCTTCCTAGTTAATTTCTGGGGTCTAGAGCTAAAGATAACTCTCTCTCTCTCTTTTTTCGAAACATAGTGAGTAGACAAAAATGTGTCCTCACATTTTCTTAGGACATAGTCCTCTCTTGAGCTACTTTGCTTACTTTTTTATATATATCTCTCTTTTTTTTAGCTCTAGATTTCCCCAGATTATCTATAGGAAAGGATTTTTGAAATGAGTAGGGAAAGGGAGAGAAATGCTTATTCCCAGTGTAGGAATAGCATAAGGCTAGCAATGGGACGTTTGGCAAGGTATTGCATATCTCCAGTGTAGAGAATGAGCAATTTATTTGGTGGTTGCAAACTTCCAAAGTGGATAGTAAGCAATATGGTGGGTGTGTGTATCTTGATCAAAAGATATGATAAGCTTCTCTTCTAAGATCTATGAGGTCTAACAAAGCTCAACACAAACAAAGCTCTTTGTGGTTTTGACTAACAAATATTTGGCTAGCGGTGGGATGGGATAAAATCCAGGAGGAACTTTTAGCAAGGTTTTCATGATTTTTAAAAGAAATCCTCCAGATTAGGTCCTAATTTCACCTTAGCAAGTTTAAAGAATTACTCCATTTCTTACTAACTTTATTCACTAAGCATTATTTCATTTAAAGCATGTGCAACCCACAAAAGCTACAACTTAGACAAAACTAGTTATTCAAACCATAACAATAGCATTTGCATGACATATTTCAAATCTTATTCAGGTTTCAACTTGTTTAAGCAGATTTCATCAATTTTATTCATGGAATGGTTACTTAGGCAAGCATGTAACACTTCAGAAGATATAGAAATTAAAAACTAAATATAAAGTGTAGGCCTGAGACATACCTTATTGGTGCGAGGATCTCCCCCAAGCTGGCTTCTTGCTTGGTGAAGGGTCTTCATATTTCTCGGTCGGAGCTCTTGTTCTCATTTAATTAAAAGGGAAACTATCTAATATTGTGAAAAAGGGAAACTATCCTATTATGATATCTTGTTATTCTAGCTAAGTTAACATATACTTATGCATATAACTAATGATAACTGATTTTTTTTAGTTACATGCATGACATATGTTATTTATTTGAAAAAGGGAAATTTGAAGGGAAATTTAAAAGTAAATCCATACCTTAGATCCATGGAATTTCATCCTTATTGGGTGGATCTTCTTCCTTGAGTGCTTCTTCTTTAAGTACTTCATCGGGTTCTTCTTCTTTTGGCACCTCTCCTTTGTCATGTGAATTACACAACTCAGGAGAAGGTGGTTCTTTCTTTCTGTTCCACCTTGTTCTTGGGCGCCTCTTCTTGGTACGAATAGGTTTTGCTACCTGCATGTTAGCGGCATATGCGGGACCACGGGAAAAAGAGAATATTTCCTTCCTCCCTCCTAATGTCATTTGCATTTTACCACTCCCCACATATATGCAGGCATTCACAGTATTCAAGAAAGGTCTACCCAAAATTAAAGGCACGTCTTTTCTATTTCCCATATCTAAAATATGAAATCAGCAGGAACATAGGAGCCTCTAATTTGAACAGGTAAATCAGTTACTATTCGTTCTATATAGCAAGTGGATTGATTAGCTAGCACAACATAGGCAGATGTGGATGACATGGGTGGAAAGAACGAGTTTTCATAAAAATCTTTAGATAGAATGTTCACACTCAATCCTAAATCACACATGGCATTTTTAAAGTCTTCACCAAAGATTGAGCATCTAATTATGGGACTACCAGGATCACCCTTTTTAACAATCATGGTTTGATCTTCATAATAGTTAAAATATTTTATTTCAACCATATTTACAGTTTCCATGTTAAGTTTAGCAGGAATTTTGCCAGTTTCAAAAGATGGTATACTTGCAGCAAGTTGAGCTAATTGGGTTTCTAGCATCTTATTAAAACTTAATTGATTTTTCAGAACAGATGAGAAATCTTCCAATTTAGCATTTATATTCTCAAGGGTTTTGTCATTTGACATTAGTCTCTTATTCAAGAAATCAGTCGTTCTACCTTGTGAGTAAACTAAATTCTTCAAGAATGAGAAATTATCAGAGTTCTGAAAATTAGAGCGAGGGAATGAATTATTACCTTGAGAGTTGGAGTGCTGATTCCATCCTTGATTTTGTTGGCAAAAACCGTTGTTGTTGATGTTGATGATGAAGTTCAAATCTTTATGTAACTCGGGGCAGTGGTTCCCAGAATGTCAAGTTTCTCCACAAACTTCACAAGTCATGTAGGATTCCAGAGATTGGACACTCTCTTGTTGGTTCATCTTCTCATAGCTGTCCATCTTCTTTGCCAGTAGGTCCATCTTGGCCACGATCATGTCGGCCTCCTTAAGGGAATGCATACCTCACTTATGGGGTTGCAGTCTCTCGTCATTCCATCCTTGGTTCGACACCATCTTCTCTATGAGAGCCTTAGCATCTGCAACATTTAGAGAAAAGAATGCACCGCCGGCGGCGGCATCCAAATGGCTTCTAGAGAGTGGGGTTAGGCCATGGTAGAAATTCTCGATCAATATCCAGTCCTCCATACCATGGTGTGGACAAGTAGTGACGTACTCTTGCATTCTCTCCCAAGCCTCGGGAATAGATTCCTCGGCTTGTTGCGTAAAGCTGGAGATTTTGTTGCGAAGAGCATTCGTCTTGCCCATCGAAAAGAATTTGGCGAGGAAAGCATTGGAACACTTGTCCCATGTGTCTACAGCGTTGCGATCAGTATAGAACCATTGCTTCGCTATTCCTAGAAGAGAAAAGGGAAAGAGACGAAGACGGATGGCTTCTTGGGTTGTCCCCTTAATGGTGAAGGTGCCGCAAATCTCCAAAAATTGTTGGAGGTGAGCATTGGCATCCTCATGAGCTTTGCCACAGAACGGGCTAGCTTGGACCATCGTGATCAGAGCCGGTTTCAACTCAAAATTGAGGTTGGCATCGATCACGGCTGGTCCTGTCGCTACATTGGCGACCGAAGGAGCAGAAAACTCACGAATGGTCTTGTTGGCCATCGTGAAGATAGAACGAGATAAGAAAGAAAGAAGTTGAAGAAGATGAAGGAAAAAGATAAGAAGGACTAAGGAAAGAAAGAATGGGGAAAGATGGGATTCGCTAAGCGGGAGCTTAAGCGAAGATAAATTCGACACGACTCAACCGATACACCGATTGCCTTCCCCGGCAACGGCGCCAGAAATGCTTGTTGGTAGTTCTTAACTACACCTAGGATAGGGTAGCTAAAGTAGCTATCTACTAATGCCAAGCGGGGTTGTCAGTCCCGACACTAGTAGGAGCTAACTAGCCAGAATGCAATCTACCAGGAGGAGATTCTACAAGCGCACAGAACTATCGTAGTAGCACTTCCCTGGGAGTACCAGGTGTCGATTTATTTGATCCCAAAGGAAGGCTAGGGTGGTGTATGAATCGAGTCAAGGACGGGATGAGAGTCGAAGAATAAGAAAAGGGAAAAGGAGAGAGGAGATGAAAGGCTAGAAAGAATATGAGGGTGGATAGGTAAGGATGAAATGGATGGTAAGGTAAGGTGGATGGCTAGGTAGATAAGGGAATAGGATAACTAAGGATAACTAATATAACTAATAACTACTCCTAGATAACTACGAAGCAAGATAACTACGAAGCAAGATAGGCAAATGCCAAACAAGCAACCAAGTTAAGTATAGTTTTATTCCTATCTTATCAAGTACCGAGGCGTACTAGCCTTTACCACTGACTTAGGTTGAACGCTAGCACAACGTGCCTTTCTATTAAACTGGGCCAACTACGTGGTGGAATTCAAGGCGCACAGGGCTGTCACCACCTGCTTGCTACCACAACTATCCGGGGGTCCAGCCGTATCTGAAGGTAAGTCTATAACTAAGCACCACACTTAATTATATTCTAACTATCTCTACCCTAGCTTTGAATAGAGACACCCTTGCGGACGTCAGAGCAAATACTTGACTTAATAAGATAAACACTAAACTAACTAAGCAACCTATTGGCAAAGACCAAACACTAAGCTCACTAGAGATTAACTGCTATGGCTAAGTGAATTGAACTGTATGATAGCTAGGCACTCAAGCACTCAATCAAGTATACTACTCAATACTGATAAGTAGAATAAAGTAATACTTGAAATGATGAACTAGAATATAGTAAAGTGCTTGAGATACAAGAGCAAAACCTGAATTGGAGATGAAGGAAGACTCTTCCCAACTCCAGGACCGATCACTCGCACGCTTCTAATCTTGAGCTAAGCCTTGAGCAGCGCTTCCGCGAGGGCAATGAGGCAAGGATGCATTGCTCTACTAGCTACCTACTTGCCTATGCTTGGCTAAACCCTAAGCTATTAGCTCTCTAGCTCTAGCCTTGCTTTCTTGCTTGCTTGCTTTCCTCTCTTCCTTGCTTGAAATGAAGTGACACCTCCAGGGGGGTATTTATAGCCCAAGTGAGTGAGGGGGGTACTTATAGGGGGCAGCCAGCCGACCTAGGGTAAACCCTAGTGGCGGGCGCCAGCCCTAGGTGGCGGCCGCCACCCCCTCACCGTTGGATGCACCGTCATTGCTTCAACGGCATCTAGGAGCTCCAGAGAGGCGGTTCCAAGGTCGGTTGCATGTCCAGATAACCGTCATTCGGTCATGATCCACGCCACTCCCCTCCTGAGCCCTCCGATGCCACTGACCTAGTGACCAAGGGCCAAGATTTGGCCCTGGGGTGGTCACACGGATCAGTGACGTGGCAGGGGAGAAAGTTGGGCCAACTCAAGTGGCGGGCGCTATGACAGAACCGACCAATTTATAAGAGCACAAGTGCGAAAACCTCTGTCAGAGCAGCTGAATTAGCACACTTGAACCCATATAAACCCGGTAGTCCGTGAAATCCTGAGGGATTTCAACTTTTTCAACATCTCAGCCAAGATCGCATGGTCAAGCAAATACAAATCAATGTTCATGGAGCTTTGCAGTGGAAATAAAATTACAAAAGAGTTCACAAATAATAATACAACTTGAAAATACTTTGAAACAATATAGCCTTGAAATGAATATGATAACATAAGTTGAAATACTTTGCTAGCTTGAGTGACATCCTCCAACAACAGCATAAAGAGAAGAAGTAGGGAACTGCCGAGCCCACCGGCACTGGCCATCACCTTTCGGCGGACCTAACCTTCACCTGCAACAAGGTGGGATAAACCCTGAGTACTCGAATGTACTCAGCTAGACTTACCCGTCGGAAACCAAAAATAAAGTGACACCAAGGAGTATGCAAGGCTGATATAAACAGTGGAGCTGGCTAACTTTATTTGCAAAAGGAGCTTAAGTTAAAGGGGTTCATCATTTAATTATATGAGCAGTCATCTTTTATCCTATTCCTTAAACTCTAGGTTTGCACCTGCACTAGAGCACTCACTTGGATCTAGCAAACAAATACATAATACTATATCAGGTTTGCTTATCAATATTTTAGTTGAACCAACAAATGTCACATGGAGTTGTATCGTGGTGAAGCTCGCCATAGTTTCCCACTAACCGGGGGAGACAGCGACTCGAATCGAATTCCAAACCAGCTGGTGAAAGACCTTTAATACCAGCCCACACTTTCCCCGTCGGGTCCATGCATTGGGCAACCGCTCGATGCTTGTTCGTGGTGGTAATCGTCGCGGTTCAAGCACGGACCGCCCAATTGGATCCTGGCGATGGCCTCACGCGGCAGATCGCAATTTCCATACTAGAGGGCACGACACGGGTTGAGACCGGCCCGAACAGCTTCTAACCGGCTTTGGGGTCGATGATTACAGCACCGACATATCCCTAAGTAAAAGGGCACGTTCAAAAATGAACGAGGGCCAACATCGATACAAACCTACACGATCCAACGGATGGACTGCCCCAAGTATCCGAACTTGTGCCCTGCCATCCCGTTGACCGTATTTCATTACTACTCAGGTTCTTTTCCACGATAGCAAATATAGCCAACCGTGATCCGGTAAGTACCCATCAGGGTATTACGGAGACATCCTTAACTACTACTTTTATTAAGCAGGCTAAGCAATTCTACATTGCAAATAAATAACAGGATAACAAGGTAGATATTAATCAATCATCAAGGAATGGTAATGCAGCAAATAGGATTCATTCAACTCCTAAACCTAATGCATCACAATATAAAAGGACTCAAGTAATTTAATTGTAAAAACTGGGAGACTTAGAATGCTCCGGGGCTTGCCTGGGAACCAACACTAGGTTAGTGTTTGTTAGGTGATACTCGCTTGGCGAGCATCTCTGCTGTAGCACTTCCTTAACTCCGCATCTTCGGGATAATCCACCAAACACCGTCTTCAGGTTTAACCTCATCATCACGTCCTTCACGATGTATCTACCGTTACCTAAATGAGATACGCAATGCAAGCGTATGAATGCAAGGGAAAAGCTTACGAAGCAAACATAAGACACACAACATAAGCATTACTATTTACTTCACATAAGTATACAGGATAACTACGAAAAGCAGGCATAGCTCTAACACACAACATGATATGATCACTCCAGCAGGTTATTATTAAAGCCAAGTGTGACATATGGTCCATTAGGCACTCAAAGTGGCTAACTATAACAATCAATCAAGACTATATCAGACATCACAATGGAACACATGTATGCACATATAGCTTCTACTTTAGTTAAGCAAGTCAACCATCATTATCTAACACATTTATATAATATATCAGGTTGATTAATTTAATAACATGAAATGCATAAACTAAATATTTTCAAGTATTCATCATTGTTTCACATAAGCAATCGGGATAACTTAGCACACCTCTAATCACATTACACAAACAAGTAAGAGAACACAACACAACTCTGAATGATAGGATATCAGCCCACTCCTTTAATCATAACTCATGCTACAGAACTCCAAACAAGGTGCACTAAGACTTTCTGGAAAGCTAACAAGATTATCTACAACTTTGTTATTTACCACAAGTGCTAATTCAAAGGTTATCTAACTCAAAAATAGATCACTATGCAGCTCTGTCCAACTGTTGGACAGCAGGACTGACAGAGCTTCAGAGAAGCATAACTCAAGATACAAACATCACATGAGCATGTAATTAAACATTATAGAAAGCTTATAAGTTTATCTAAATCTTTCTTATTATTATATCAAGGTGAAACAATCATTAACAAAGTCAAACAGCATAGTTAGTGCAGCTTTGTCCACACTTGGACAGAACTAGCCACACATCGACAACAGCAACTTAAAACAACCATAACTAAAGATCTATAGCACCTGGGAACTTGCCCCTAGACTTTTTAGAAAGGTTATTAAGTTGTCTACAAATCATCTATAATCATCTTAAGATGATCCACAAATTAACAAGGTCTAATTAGTATAGTTAGGCACCTCTGTCCAGACTTGGACAGATTTACTCATCTACACTAAAACAGCTATAACTCAAGTTATAGAACTCCAACAAACATGATCTAAGACAATTTAGAAAGCTTATGAAAAGTAATACAACTCTTCTATAAACACCTAAGCATGAATCATAACATAAATAGGTGTAACAAGCCAACCATTCAGATCTAGACAGAATGTGGGTAAATCTTGACATTCAATTTGCAACAGCAATATCTCTTAAACTATTAATCCTATGGCCATGAAATTTGGTGACAAGCAATATTAAGACTTTATCTACAACTTTCATATACAGCACTTTCACAGAAAACATTATTATCTTAATGAAAACGTGCACACATCACAAACTATACATGCATGATCATATTAACACTATTTATCATTTGCTAGTATATACATAGCCTATATATATATATTTAGGAGATGACAAGCATACATGAATCATAGCTCCAACTTTCAGAGATGAATCATAGTATTAGTATGTGAGCAAAGCTGGGAAAGTTACATGCATGCAAGCCATAGTTTGTCAACTATATGTTAACTAGTTTCTATTTATAATTAACCATGTGAGAGTAAGTTAAATAAGAAACTTCATATTTTATATGAACACATGACCATATTAGACATGCAATAGTTACTACAACATATTAGCAAGGTCATGGAACCATCTTTTCCATTTTTACACACATGCATGACATATTTAATAATTAAACCTATTTAATCGATTGAGAGCAAGATTACTTAATAACTGTAAAACTGGTACACCAAAAATTACCAAATTATTCACAGAGTATCTACATCATGTCAGGAAGCTACCATAAAAATTTCACATCAAATGGAGCAACCAAACAGTGGCAACATATTAAACCCTAGATAGCAAAGATCTATTTTTCACGCAAAAACTTTCTACTGGAAGCTATCATATTATTGCACCAGCATGTAGATCTACTCAAGAGCTTTCCAAAAAGTCCCTATTTTCCATTTTACGATTTTCCTACAATTAGGTATGATTTTCCAAAGTTTCAGCCACATAAAAGAAAAAAGAAAAAGAAAAACACTGTTGGCACTATTCATCTGAGTCTATGACTTCGCAGAAAACCCCCTGAGCTTTTTTGTATTGTTGCGCGAAGCCCTTGACGCGATTTTGGAGGAGAGGGCGCGCAGGAGCTTGTCGGAATCCGGCCGGAGAAGCCTCGTCGTCGTCGGAGAAGTGGGGGAACGGCATGGTGGCTCTGGGCCGCACCCAAGAGGCCGCTTGGCTCGGTCGAAGAGGGCCCGTGGTGGCGTGGCCACGCATGCCGGTGATGGCGTCCATGACGGCGGTCGGCGACCACGACGACGGCGACCTCCGGTGGCGTTTGGGGCCGGGAAAGGGGAGCACTGCGTGTGGCACATGATGGAGATGGCGCTTGCGATAGTGGCTTGGGTGGAGGAGGGACGGAGTGGCAAGGGCAGCAGCAAACTGCGAGCTTTGCCCGCCATCCATGGCGGCGCCATCCGTACGACGCAAGAGACCGAGCAAGGAGGGCAAGCAAGAGAGGGAGAGGGATCAGAGGGTGATATGAGAGGCTCTGCTGGTCTGCTGTCCACTTCTTAGATGAAGGCAGAGGCAAGGGAGCAGATGGCAGCCATGGGAGAGCTTGCTCTATGCATGAACACCACGTCGCCATTTCGTCGAACACGTGGTACGCAGCACTGTGCAATCTTGGACGCCACGAAACGGCATCTTACGGGCATATTCGAACCTGGCGCCTGTAAGCAAAGTTGTAGCACTGGTGCTGCTCTTCAAACTTCATTAAGGACTCATGGCCATTAGGGTTACAGAGCAGCATGTAATTAGCTCCAAAGATGACAGTGTCAGCGACTTAATGACGGACGACCTTGCTGCGATTAAACCCAAAAATCATTATCCAAACTTCGTCAAATCGAGTGCAACTTTTTGTATGCTCTTCTCCAAAGGATTACCTACAACTCTTATTTTTGGACCAAAGGATGTTGCCTAACAAAATTTGGAGAACGCGGCTTGCCAATGTCAACCTTGCTGATTTCCAGACTTAGAATATTTTGTGGCTGGAAAACTGCAGCAGATTCGAACTTGGGTGCTCTGTTTGACACATTTAGCTTGGGATTCAAGCTTGGGTACTTTAACAAAGTTTGTTGTACACGTCATGATCTATAACTTTGCTTAAAGGTCAAATCTCAGAATATGAATAGAAGCTGCAATTTCATGTTGGTCAAAGCAGCAAGTTGATGTGACCTTAATTTAGAGTTTTAGGCCGATTGAGGCATTTTCTTTACATTTGCTCAACACGAACCTTTCATAGCTTTTGTTTGTGAGTCCATATAGAGTTGATTGGGCATAATTGCAAGACTTAATAGAACTCAAATGATCTCCTTCGCTTAATAAGCCATTATAGGTAAAGCTGTGACTCGTCATTTCATGTGACTTTTTGATTCCAAACTTCGCGAAACTTTTCCACCAGTTACTATAGATAGGAATGGAGGTGGGTCACATGAAAAATCCATATTTAGAATTAATCCTGAATATTCATAAATTAGCGGTCGTTATTAACTGGCTCCATTAATTATTTCCTGAATAATTAAAACCGGGGCTTATTTGTTTCCGAGGTTGATTCCAAAATCTCTGTCATCACTGACAATACTAGAAATTATTTCTCGATCATCACCTGATAGAACATGTCTATGTTAAACTGTCTGTTCGACTGGCGTCAAACACCTGGGGTGTTACAACCCCTCCCCCCTTAAAAGAATCTCGTCCCGAGATTCCGGCGAAAGACTTTTCAAGGGAAGAGAAGCATATCACTTGTCCTTATTAGCTACCGAGAGTTCAAGATACTGACTTCCTAGCATTAATAACTATCAGGAATAGAACAACATTTTGGTCCTCCAAATCGTCTTCCAGTTATTAGCTCTTGTCTGAAGAATTTCCTTTGTTGATTCACTCAACATACTATTGATAAGTCCATAAGTAAACCAAAATTTGTATTGTTACTTTAGGAGGAATCCAAGATAATATTGCCAATTTACTGGACCTTCGTCTGGCCGACATAATTACAAAGCAACTTCCTTCGAGACTGGGAGGAATTGGCTGACCAACAACCATTGTGTATACCATTGGTAAATGTACGTTCTAGCAGATAGCAGTCGATTGAAAGCTACATAAAGTTCCATGTGTGCAGTTCTCTTTCTCTGATGATATCATTGTATTATCTGAGTCGGTTAAGAGAGCGGTGAATGTGATAGCTGACTCAATCAATTCCACTCTTTCGCCGATCCTTCTTTACGGAAAATCTCATCTCCCAACAGCGACAGACACTTAGGTTGTATTTGATGCAACCTCTTGGGTGAAATATCTACCACCGAATTTCTGTCCTACTAAGCAGATCAACATCATTCTTCTTCATGATGTAGTTGCAACTCAGTGGAACTGACTTGTCGAGCTACCTCGGTCATCGAGTGACTGTCTTGAATTCACTCAGTAATGCAGGGAAATAATCCGAAATCTGTTGTTTGACACTTCAATTTGCCATCAATTCATACCTTTTAGGAGTTGATTTTTGTAGAATACCTTGACTGCTCAAGAATAAGCGACTGATTCTGAATGTTCTTTCTAGCCTCACCCAAAATAGTTTAGAATAATCTTTTCATAGTAGCCAAACATATCACCAAGCAGTCCTTATTCCAGGTGTAATTTTTTTTTACTGAGTTACTAGGCTGGTGTAGTATCTTGTACTGCCATTGTAATTTCTCTGAGATAGAGTTGGTCTGAACACGACAGAAACTGGGATGTATGAGTACCACAAACAACGTTAGTTGGATCACAGACTTCTGATATAACACTGTTCGGTGGGAAATAGCCTTCATAGCTACCCAAAAGTTATTTCTGAACTCGATGTTAGCCTTTCCATGGCTGAAACTAACTAGTTGTCTCTCAACACTAAAAAGCTCCAAGGTTTCAGCTTTTACTACAAGCAATGTTGAATATCAAGGCGTGCAGTTACCACCAATGTCAACACGGAATCAGGCATATCTGGGAGGATCGGGTTGATTATAAGATCATCACACATAAATTCTTATTAAGTTCAGATAGAAAAACTTTTCGGTTCTCAAGTATCTTATCCAATAACACACCATCTCTGTTACTTATCCCGTAGCTGGTACTTATCCACCTTAACTATTTTGTGCCACTTTACTGCACTATGACCATATATGTTGTTCGGTCATTATCATAGATTAAACAAAGTCCTTTGTCTATACCACCTCTTTCAGTCCGTTACCGCTTTCATCTTTGACTGATTTTGGGCAAGGTCATCCTCTTTGCAACTTCAAAAGAAACACTGCCACAACTGATCTGCCATAGGGATTTCTTGGAAGGAATATAAAAGATAGCAAGGAGAAAGCTTCACGAGAGATAACACATTGGCGTAGTTTCCATAATGAATCTCGACTAGAAACCACGATACCAGCGCGTGCCGAGCAGCACAACCATGTGTCTGCAGCCACAGGAGGCTCTCGGTTTCGTCGCGGCAGCATTAGTTCTTAACCAAGACATCATTATTGAATTCACAACCGGTGAGAAATCCAACATGATGCAGATAAATCTTGCACTGATAGGCATCACATGCAAGACACAAGCTAGCAAAACAAGGATGATCACAAGGTATGGAAACCACAAAGGAGGTGATTTCAAGACAAAACATGACACAAGACATCAAGGATACGTCTTGTGCACATCAAGATTATGACAAGATGAAGGATTACATGAACTTGATTTGGTCCAAACAACAAAAGGGTAACCGAGAGGATACAACAAGGATTTTGGCGTGGTCTCCACAACTGGGCAGGACAAACTACAATCAAAGAAATGGTATTGATAGGAACTTGGCTAGGCTTGGTCAAACAAACAAGGGCCTTCACAACAAGGGAACAAAACACCTATGGCTTAGGCCACACTTGGAGGGGCCAAGCTTGGGTCTACAGGTTAGGCAAAGGCATGGCTACACAAACAAGCATAGGCATACCACGGTTCGGATCCAAGATTCTGAAAAGCTTAACTTGGGCTAGCTGGTCAAACAAAAGGCATGGACAGACATAGGTACAGGTCATTGGCACAAACATTCTAAGCCATCAAACTAGACACACCAACACAGGCCTTAAACAACAAAGGTTCTGCTAAACGCATCTCGGAAGGTCAAGAGGGCTTGGTCAACAAAGGCTTAACAACCACTCATGTACTCACCGAGGACAAAGGTTGACTAATCAAAGCATCACTTAGATAACAGAACATCTACACACAGCCTGAATAAGCATTGGAAGACACAAACAAACAACTTAAGCAACCAACACTAATTACCAAGCTCATACCAGACAAACATTTATCTAAAGCACATAAGCAAATATAGACACGCTAAACTTGGCAAACAGATGTTGCCATTATGTTATTTTCTATTTACTAAGTTGGAACATAACTCTTTAGAAGCAAACATACCAAGCAAACTAAGGCATATTTGTTTGTTAACTACAAGCTGTTCACAACTTAAAGCTAACAACTCACTTATTTAATCTAAGAAAATAACAACAAGCAACAAGCTCATGCATAGTCTACCTTCCAAAAAGGAATAAGGCGACACTAGGTAACAACAACTAACAAGCAGCATGCAACAACTTAATTCTAAGATACAATCAAGCATAACAACAGTTTGAAATCATTCTAAACATGCTATAACTGCTAAGATTGCAGCCCACTTAAATTGTTGCAAGCATTTAGTTCTTACAAGCGTATCACTAGTGAGGATTAAAACTAGATTAGAGAGCAATTATAAAGCATGGTGCACATAAGAACCTACTTCTAGGCATAACAACGTGTAAAAACTGATTATATACATCTTAAACATGTTACAGAAGTTCACAATTAGCCCAAATTAAATTTCTTACATGCACTTATTAATTTCCTTAACTTAGCAAAGTGAATTAGAGAGCGATTCCAATCTATACCCAGAGAACTCTGAAAGATTAGAGAAACTCACTCCTGCTTTTAGTAGGCTATTACAAGCATTTCAGTATATTTTGAGCAGGTAAAACAGTCCACACAAATTTAGTAAGTAAACATATATGCTTAAAACAACTTAAACAAGTTCGAACTATTTAATGTTATCAAGCAACAAGCTATACATTTTCCTTACAATAACATGAGACTAGAAAGCTATGGAATTAATTTCACAAACTTTTTATTCATATAACTCTAGTTCTTATTTTTGCAAGCAAGCAAGCATGCACATGATTACATTATTAAGCTACCATAGCATGGAAGAAGCATTTAAACAATAAGTTGAGTACATCCCCTTGCTAGAGCATGTTAACACAAAGCTAACAAAACTTGAATTGTAACCTTTGGGCAAACTTAGCTTCATTATCACATTTAACAAGTTTAGGAAGCAATTAGCAAACCCAAACAAAACTGCATACAAAACAGTTTCAAACAACAAGTTTTATTATTTCCTTAGGTGAAGCATTTCAAGACAAAACTAACTCAAAACATTGAATTACAAACTTCAGCATAGTTTTGCTATACAAGCAGAACAACACTCCACAAGTCATTTGGTTGCAACAAGACACTTCAACATAGGGAAGAACTTAGTCATTAGAAACTTTTGCCTAACTACCTTGTGCGGATACATGGGTGTATGCCGAGTCTCTGTGTGATGAGTGATTGTCAACGGAGATGATGCGCATGTTCTTTGGCTTGTGTTGTGCAGGTGTCGAGCACGGAGACAGTGATCGATGGCGGGTGAAGGTCAAGTTGCGACGTGCCGTGCCGACGGACCGGGCGCGATGAAGGATGGGCGTGCCGTGCGGCGGACGTGCCATGCCGATGTATCGGACGGTGAAGGGCGGACGTGGACTTGGACTGATGGACTGGAGGCCGGAGGATCAGCTGTGGTGGCTGGCAGCCTGTGACAGCGACAAGCGGAGAAGTGCGATCATGTCGGTGGAAGGGGTGCACAGGCGGTGCATCCCCTCTACGACGCCGGTTTGTTGGTAGAGCCCGGGAAAAACCAACGGTGGACGGTTTCCAGGTTTGGGCCTCAAAACCTGGGTGCTGGGTTTCCAGGTTGAGCCACAAAACCTGGGCGCGACGGTTTCCAGGTTGAGCCTCAAAACCTGGGCGTGGGCCGGTTTCCGAGTTTGGGCCTCAAAACTCGGGCGCGGACGGTTTCCGAGTTTGGCCACAAAACTCGGGCTGGAGGCTGGTTTCCCGGTTTGGGCCTCAAAACCGGGGGCTGATGGAAAAGGCTGGTTTCCCGGTTTGGGCCACAAAACCGGGGGTGCAGAGTGGTGGCGGCACGTGGCGGCGATCTGAAGGTTGCGTGGAGGCGACGCGGAAGACCGTGCGGGCGTGGCCGTCGGATCTACCTACCACCAGCGGGTGGACTAGAATAGCCTTAGGGTTAGGCTGGTCCGCTCTGTAATTAGAGTAGAGAGGGGTAGAGTAGGAAATAGACTTAGGCTAGGTTAGTATAAGTAGTCCAGGGGAGACACCCTCCTCCCTATCTCAGTTAGCGCAGTCATTTGCTTCCTAGCACCTAGGGTTTCCACTCTCCCATTCCCTGCTTTAGCTAGTTGAGATCCGCAGAGAGACTCCACTCTGTGTACTGTTGATTTGAGGAAGTGAGGCCGTATCCTCACCTTGGAGCACTGATCGTTGGCTTGATTTGCGTCCTTGATTCGAGTTCGTGGCTGTGATTTCCGTTTTACTTGTGTTCTTCGCGGAATCCTTTTGCTCCACGATTTTCCCGTCGCTTGATCTCTTTGCTCGGTTCATCTTTTGCAATTCCGTTTGAACCAAGTTGTTCTAGATCGTGAGGCACTTCTTTCCACCGAAGGAATCATCCTCTAACCTCACGGTCTAGGAGATCGATCGATTTTTCGTTTCGGGTCACTTTTCTTCCCTTCCCCCGAAATTCTTCGATTCACCAATTTGGAGTTAGGTTCGAGCCATGATCTCTTAGAGATAGCTCACTAACCTCCTTGTGACTTCACTCACCAAGTTTGATCCCTAGAGGATTTGTTTTGGGTGAGTTCTAGTCGAATCGGTGGACGAACAGTGAATTCACGGGGTGACCGGACGCTGCCTCGGGTTGACCGGATGCACGCTCAGAGAGTCCGGTCGTTGAACAGCTCGTCGCGTGGTTCACTGTAGACCGACCGGACGCTCGGCATTTTGTTTGACCGGACTCGCCTCAGTTACTGTTCACTGCGCGTGTTTGATTCTGACCGGACGCAGGTGAACCGACCGGACGCTCTATCTCACAGAGTCCGGTCAGTTCCAGAGAGCTCCGAAAATCGTTTTCGCACGACCGGACGCGTCCGGTGCTCACAGACCGGACGCAGGCAGAGTCCGGTCAGTGCTTTTCTGCGCAGTCTCGTGTGTTCTTGTTTGTCTCTGACCGGACGCGCTGTTCACGACCGGACGCTCCGTACCCGTGAGTCCGGTCGTTTCCAGAGAGCTCCCAGAGACGGTTTCTGACGACCGGACGCGTCCGGTCCCTGCTGACCGGACGCAGGCCAGAGTCCGGTCGCTGCTGTTTCGCGCGTTTTCGTTCGCGGCTCGTTCGTCCTTGATCGGATTTGAGTTCCGTCTTTTGGGTTGGCCTTCTAGAGTTGTCTAGTGTCCCGCTGTGCTTCTAGGAAGCATCCACCCTACATCTAGGGTCGTGGACATTAGCAAGCTCTAGGTTTCGCTTTTGGGGTTGATCTTGGGACAGTGGCATCTAGTTTCCGAAAGGAAATTTTGAAGCTCCCATTCACCCCCCCTCTGGTCGCTTTCGGGTAGCCTCTCGGTCCTTCAATTGGTATCGGAGCAGGTTAAGGATCTTCCACCTTAGCCGGTTCCAGATCCACCGAAGGCGACATGGATCGCGGCGTGGGCAAACCGCCGTTTTTCGATGGGACGAACTATGCGTATTGGAAGATACGCATGTCGGCCTATCTCCAGAGCATGGGCTCTTCTGTTTGGGAGATTTGCAACAACGCCAACTACGTTGTCCTGGCTGCTCGTGTCTCTCAGCTTCAGATCGATGAGCACGAAGCCAATAGCCGGGCGCGTAACGCTTTGTTCTCCTGTTTGAGCGTGGGTGAGTTTGATCGCGTTTCTCACCTCTCTACGGCTCGGGAGATCTGGGACACCCTCATGCGTTTTCATGAGGGCACCTCTCAAGTCAAAACCCGACTCTACGAGTCGTTCAAGAGAGAGTATGAGAACTTTCGACATCAGCCTGGCGAGAGCATAGAAAGTTTATTCGCTCGCTTTCAGGTGATTGTCAACAGGATGAGGGCTAACAGAGAGCAGTTGCCATTTGACGATCATGAGCGTGCTTTGAAGCTTTTGCACACTCTTGACCGTTCGGTGTGGGACTCCAAGGTTCAGGCAATCATCGAATCGCCGAACTATGAGACCCTCACCTGCGACGAGCTCTTCAGTAAGCTCAAGTCCAGTGAGATTGATGCTATGGCGAGGGCTTCTTTTGAAAATCCTTCTCGCCCGTCCATGGCTTTGGTTTCCGGCTCTTCCTCTAACCCCTCAGCTGGCTTTGCGCTTTCTTCTCTCTTTTCTGTGACAGAGGACCAGCTGGAGTCTTTGGGGGACGACGAGTTGGCTTTGCTTGCCAATCGGTTTTCGCGGTTCCACAACAACCGCGTGAACCGCCGTCGTGGAGGAGGACGCGCCGGATGCTACGAATGCGGCGACCCCGACCACTTCATCGCCGACTGCCCCAAGAAGAAGAACAAGCATCTGGGGAAGGGCGATCACGGCCACAGGCGCGACTCCAAGTACAAGGAGAAGCACGTTCCCCCAAGGCACAAGAAGCGGGGCGGCTTCGACAAAGAGTACATCAAGAAGAAGTACTTGGAGAAGCAGCAAGCTGAGCAGCGTGCATTCTTCGCCACGCTCAGCGACGTCGACGGCTCGGATGATGACTCCGCCAGCTCGAGTGATGACGAGTCCGAGAAGAAGAAGAGGATCGAGGACAAGCTGAACGGCCTCTGCTTCTTCGCCGACGACGACGGCTTCTGCACCATGGCGCTGGGCGATGAGGTCGACGGCGAGCCGGAGCGTACCCCTCGGAACGACGACGACGACGACACCTCCCAGGTATCTCTCACCTACGACGAGCTTTCCTCTGAGGTTGAGAAGTTGACTGATGCCCTCCTTAGCCAAGATAAGTTGCTTAGGCGTGCCGCTAGAGAACGCAAGGAGTTCAGGCAGAAGTGGGAGGACACGGTGAAGGAGCTTGAGTTCGCTCGGTCCACCGTGGTTGTGTCGGAGGAGGCGGAGTGCGAGTCGTGCACCGCGCACATGACTGACCTTCTCACTCTGAGAGGTAAGTATGCTGCGTTGGTTGGAGAGGTGGATGAGCTCCGTGCTAGGCCGCAGCTGTTGGGTGCGTGCAAGACTTGTCCTGTCTTGCAATCTGAGTTGGCAGAGAAGGATGCCAAGATTGAGTCTTTAGTCAAGGCCAGCTCAGATAGCACTTGTGTCTTGAGGTGTGCTTTGTGTGAGGGCCTGGAGATGGAGATTGCCAATGTGAAGCATGGCAAGATGCAAACCGAGGAAGAAAACACATACCTTCGGTCCATCTTGTCATGGGTCTCCAGTAGTGAGCCGCAGCTCGGGATGATGATCTCCCAATTCAAGCGAGCTGTTGGTGCCCCTGGTGTAGGTTTTGCTCAGAGTGTTGATCTCTCAGCCTTTGGGAAGATTGGAGAGTCTAGTGGTCTGAACCCATGTGAGAAGCCCAACTCCACCACTACTCCCAAACTTGCCAAGCTTCCACTCAAAGAGCCAGCCAAGCCTATCACCAAAGATGGTGTGGTTGAGGAACCCCTGAGAGCTCCTCCCAAGAACCCAGTTTGGGCACCCAAGCCAAACCACCTCAGAAACAAGCTTGATGCTATGCCACCCATTCGTGAGGAGTTGCCACAGAAGGGCAAAGGCAAAGTGAGCCACACCCACAGCTCTGGTCACCAACAACCCCCTTTGCGTGCGGTGAGGTACCAATGTGATTTTTGTGGGAGAGATGGCCACTTGAGCGAGTTCTGCTTTAGGCGCAGGAGAGAGGCGCGCAGGGCTCGGGAGATGGAGAACCCGGACATGTACCATCCAGCTCATGGTGGACATGTACCGAAGGCCCAGGGGAGAGCAGCTAGGTCCGGACGTCAGGGTCCCAGGCCTAGGCAGGAGAGAGCTCCGAGGAGAGACGCTAGAGCAGTTGAGCCCCAGGCTCCTAGGCGTAAACCTCGTAGAGAGCGTGCCCGACGGGGTCCTGCTTTTGCAGGTAATGGACCCCGTGGCGGAGGTTTAGTTGAGCGCTTTCCCCCACCGCAGATTGAGTATCGCGGTGAGCGCTTCTCCCCCAGCGGACCACGTTTTCCTCAGCGTGGTGATCGCTTCCCTCGTAGACGTGCTAGGAATGGTTTTTCTGCTAACCGTTCTTTTGAGCAGCCGGCCCAACACTGGTATTACCCTTATTTCACTAACCCCAGTGTTGGACCGTATGCTCACCCTATGTCTTTCTATTGATGTAGGTAAGACGGTTGGAGGACGTTTGGTTGGTGGATTCCGGTTGTTCGAGGCACATGACCGGAAACACCAAGTGGTTCTCCAGCCTTAGCCCGGTCGCCGGAAAGGAGTACATAACCTTCGGCGACAATAGTAAAGGTAAGGTATTGTCTCGTGGGACGGTGCGGGTTAATGAGCACTTTGTGTTGCGCGATGTTGCTCTTGTTTCTAACCTGCATTTTAACCTTCTTTCTGTTTCGCAACTTTTTGATGATGACTATGAGATTCGTTTTAAACCGAACCTTAGTCGCATCTTAGATCCTCAAGGCGATCTTGTATGTCTGATTTCGCCCTTTGGAAAAGTCTTTTGTGCGAATTTCTCGGAATCGTTTGGTTCTTCTCGCTGTCTTTTGGCTAGTCCTTCTTCCTCCGATCTTTGGAAGTGGCATAGGAGGCTCGGTCATTTAAGCTTCGACTTGCTTGCAAGACTTAGCTCACTTGGCCTAATCCGAGGATTGCCCAAGCTTTCGATGGAGAAGGATCTAGTTTGCCATTCTTGCAGACATGGGAAGATGGTTGCTGCTCCCCACCATCCGGTGACTAAGGTCATGACCTCGCACCCCGGAGAGCTTTTACACATGGACCTTGTTGGTCCGGCTCGGGTGAGCTCGGTTGGTGGCAAGTGGTATGTTTTGGTTGTTGTTGACGACTTTTCGAGATATTCGTGGGTCTTCTTTTTAGCTGAGAAGACCGAGACTTTCTCATTTGCTCGCAATCTGATTTTGCGTCTTCAGAACGAGTTCCCTTTGAACTCGATGCGAGCTATTCGGAGTGATAATGGTTCCGAGTTTAAAAATTCGGATTTTGAGAAGTTTTGTAACCGCCTTGGTTTGGAGCATCAGTTTTCTTCCCCCTACACACCGCCCCAAAATGGTGTTGTAGAGAGGAAGAATCGGACCCTTGTTGAGATGGCCAGGACGATGTTGATGAGCATAGGACTCCTAGGCGCTTTGGGCCGAAGCTTGAACACTGCATGCTACATTTCGAATCGCATTTTTCTGAGAGCGTTTTTGAAGAAGACCTCTTATGAGTGCGTTTTGGTCGCCAGCCCAAGGTGAATTATTTAGAGTCTTTGGTTGCCACTGTTTTATATTGAAAAAAGGCAACCTGGACAAGTTTGAGTCTCGTTCTTCTGACGGTGTGTTTTGGGTTATGGCACTCACACTCGAGCTTATCGTGTACTTAACCTTGACACTAACCGAGTCATGGAGACATCAGATGTCACCTTCGACGAGACTCTTGTTTGTCCTCTTCTCGTTTTGAGCGTGCAGGTGATCATGAGGTTGGAGA
Organism: Coix lacryma-jobi var. lacryma-jobi; assembly: GCA_009763385.1. Classification (NCBI taxonomy): domain Eukaryota; kingdom Viridiplantae; phylum Streptophyta; class Magnoliopsida; order Poales; family Poaceae; genus Coix; species Coix lacryma-jobi. The sequence goes on from CM019826.1 coordinate 45,160,226, forward strand.
GCCTCTTTTGATGACGAGGACGAGGGTGCTGAAGGTGTAGATGATCCAGCACCCCCTCGACCTGTCGTGCCGCAAGGAGCGGCCTCGACGACGACTCACGGCCCCGACACTTCTTTTCCTGGGGGCCGTGGGATCCTCCACCTCGCGCGGTACCTTTTGTACCCGAGGTGGAACCAGCTGCTGTTGAGGGGGAGGTCACTTCTTCCCGGGAGGCGCCACGACATATCCAGCGCCAGCACCCCCCTGAACAGATGATCGGCGACATCACGAGCGAGTTACTCGCTCCAGGTCACAGCACATCTCGCACTTTGCTCATTCTGCTTTTGTTGCGTCTTTTGAGCCCCGAGATGTTGGACACGCATTGACGGATCCGGATGGGTCAATGCCATGCATGAGGAGCTAGAGAATTTGAGCGAAATCGGGTTTGGGTTCTAGTGCCTCCACCTCCTGACTGTAAACCTATTGGGACAAAATGGGTATTTAAAAACAAGCAAGGAGAGGAGGGCCACATTGTGAGAAACAAGGCCCGGCTTGTAGCGAAGGGTTATAGTCAGAAGGAGGGGATAGATTATGAGGAGACCTTCGCTCCTGTAGCTCGTTTGGAGGCTATTAGGATACTCTGGCTTATGCTGCATCCATGGGTTTCAAACTTTTTCAAATGGATGTCAAGAGTGCCTTCTTAAACGGCTACATTGAGGAGGAGGTCTATGTCCAGCAACCCCCCGGTTTTGAAAATCCCAAGTTTCCAAACCATGTCTTTAAACTCCACAAAGCTTTGTATGGTTTGAAACAAGCCCCTAGAGCCTGGTATGAGAGATTAAAAACCTTCTTGCTAGCTAAGGGTTTAAAATGGGATGTGTTGATAAAACGCTCTTTCTCCTCAAGCAAGGCAAAGATACTCTCTTGGTCCAATTTACGTGGATGATATCATTTCGGTGGTTCTTCTCACGCTTTGGTTGCCAAGTTTGCAGATACTATGAGCAGGGAGTTCGAGATGAGCATGATGGGCGAGCTGACTTTCTTCTCGGGTTGCAAATTAAGCAATCCCGAGAGGGGACGTTTGTGCACCAGGGCAAGTACACGAGGGACTTGCTGAAGCGGTTCGACATGAGTGAGGCCAAGCCTCTTCCGACGCCCATGTCGACGACGACTGCCCTGGATGCCGACACGGATGGAGAAGCAGTGGACCAGAAGGAGTACCGCAGCATGATTGGATCGCTGCTCTACCTGACGGCGACACGGCCGGACATTCAGTTCGCCGTGTGCTTGTGCGCGCGCTTTCAGGCTTCCCCACGCACTTCTCACCGTCAGGCGTGAAGCGCATATTCAGGTACCTTCGTTTCACGCCTGAGTTCGGGATTTGGTATTCTGCTTCCTCCACTCTCTCGCTTTGCGGTTATTCCGATGCCGATTTTGCTGGTTGTCGCATTGAGCGCAAGTCCACTTCTGGGACTTGCCAGTTTATTGGATCTTCTCTTGTATCGTGGTCTTCTCGCAAGCAGTCTAGTGTCGCTCAGTCTACCACGGAGGCTGAATATGTTGCTGCGGCTAGCTGCTGTTCCCAGTTACTCTGGATGATGGCCACTTTGCGTGATTTTGGTTTGAGCTTTACTCGAGTTCCTTTGCTTTGTGACAGCACGAGTGCCATTAGCGTTGCTAAGAACCCCGTGCTTCACTCGAAAACCAAACACATTGATGTGCGCTTTCATTTCTTGCGAGACCACCAGGAGAAGGGTGATATCGACCTTCGCCATGTCGATACTCATCACCAATTGGCTGATATTTTCACCAAGCCTTTAGACGAATCAACCTTTAATAGGTTGAGGGGTGAGCTTGGTGTGTGTTTCCCCTTTTAGATGGGGAAGCATTTTGAGATGTACAGACTGACTCTTTTATTTTGAGGCTCTTTTCTTTTGAGTTTCTTGAGTCTTTCCAATTGGTATCTTCCTTCTTTCAGCTTTGTGTCGGGCATACGCATTACATTCTGAGCTTCATGTCTATATTCACTAGAATGTAATTATGCTCTTGTTAGTATTGCTCCGATACTTATGATGATGCTTGTAGCTTATGCTCTTTCTGATCACTGTTACATGTTATGAGCGAGCTATTTTTGGAATGGTGAATTATGCCTAATGGATATAAATCTGAAAATGTCACCATTGAGATATGCAACTAGCATGTGTAGGGTGTGTTGAGTCCATTCCTGCTTTTCATATATGCTAGGTTGCTATGTCTCTAGTTCTGAGTCATTCACTTGCTTGGTGTTCATAACTTGCTTAAAATCTGAACCAAGTATTGTTGAATTGAAAAGATCGAGATGGGATTGCTTGTCAACACCTCATGGTATTGAGACTGTTTCTCATTGCACTTTGAGTTAAACTTGAGCCATGTAGTGTATGACCGAAACCGTTGCTTTAAGCTTCTGATTGCTTCGGCATAGGCTTCGCACGGTTGAAAAGTTAGGCAATGACAAGCTTTCAACCTCTCGCAATCACATGCCAAAAATGAACTTGTGAATTCTTTTACCGCTGCAACTCCGATATGAATTTAAAATCACAAGTATATGCTTCATTCCTATGCATGATGATTGAACTTTGCTAGGGGTAGTTCACCTTGTATATATGCTTAGCACTTGTTTGGATTCCTTCTATACATGTCTAGTGCTATTTGATGGTGACTATCCTTTTGGCTTAAAACTGCTCACATGCTCAAGCTTCATATTTCGTATAAGTGATCAGTTTGAGCCTTTGCTATTTGAGTGCTTAATTGAGATGTTGGAGCTATACTGATTAGAGCATCTTTGCACTCTTTTGACTATCACTTGAAGCTCCTAACTTGCATTTTGACTTCATATGCATTTGGAAGGAGATCTTGTGTTTAGGGGGAGTTTATGTGAAGAGAGTTGCTTCTCGATACCTTTTGGCCTTGATAAGTGCATTTTCAACTAGGGGGAGAAATTTTATGCAAATCATTTGACCTAGTTGCTTGCATTTGAGGGGGAGTTTGCTAGTTGTGTTGAGCCGTTGCCTCTGTCTTGAGGGACTAGCAAACGTTCCTAGCTTTTCATGAGCTTTCATAAGCTTTTTCATTTGGCTTTCAATTGGTATCGTCTGGTGTGCTTTCCCATTTGGTTTGGGTTGATTTCCAATTGGTTCGGAGTGATTTTCTTGCTAGTTGTGTTGAGCCTCTGTGCCTCTATCTTGAGGACTAGCATTTGCTTCTTTCTGTTGTCCTCCGATCTTCAATTGGTATCTGCTAGCGGTGTTGAGCCTGTTCTACCTCTTCTTGAGGGCTAGCTTTGCTTTGCTGGTTGCGTCGAGCCGTTGCCCATGTCTTTGGGGACCAAGTTTTGCTTCATCCACTTGACCTTCTTTGGCTTTTGTAAGGCTTTGGGTCATTTGGTTGGGTTTCTCTTCCCACTCCTTCCTACCTCCTTCTTCTTATTCATGATTTGTTGTGGAGTTGACAATGCACTCATCAAGGGGGAGATTGCGGATACATGGGTGTATGCCGAGTCTCTGTGTGATGAGTGATTGTCAACGGAGATGATGCGCATGTTCTTTGGCTTGTGTTGTGCAGGTGTCGAGCACGGAGACAGTGATCGATGGCGGGTGAAGGTCAAGTTGCGACGTGCCGTGCCGACGGACCGGGCGCGATGAAGGATGGGCGTGCCGTGCGGCGGACGTGCCATGCCGATGTATCGGACGGTGAAGGGCGGACGTGGACTTGGACTGATGGACTGGAGGCCGGAGGATCAGCTGTGGTGGCTGGCAGCCTGTGACAGCGACAAGCGGAGAAGTGCGATCATGTCGGTGGAAGGGGTGCACAGGCGGTGCATCCCCTCTACGACGCGGTTGTTGGTAGAGCCCGGGAAAAACCAACGGGGACGGTTTCCAGGTTTGGGCCTCAAAACCTGGGTGCTGGGTTTCCAGGTTGAGCCACAAAACCTGGGCGCGACGGTTTCCAGGTTGAGCCTCAAAACCTGGGCGTGGGCCGGTTTCCGAGTTTGGGCCTCAAAACTCGGGCGCGGACGGTTTCCGAGTTTGGCCACAAAACTCGGGCTGGAGGCTGGTTTCCGGTTTGGGCCTCAAAACCGGGGGCTGATGGAAAAGGCTGGTTTCCGGTTTGGGCCACAAAACCGGGGGTGCAGAGTGGTGGCGGCACGTGGCGGCGATCTGAAGGTTGCGTGGAGGCGACGCGGAAGACCGTGCGGGGCGTGGCCGTCGGATCTACCTACCACCAGCGGGTGGACTAGAATAGCCTTAGGGTTAGGCTGGTCGCTCTGTAATTAGAGTAGAGAGGGGTAGAGTAGGAAATAGACTTAGGCTAGGTAGTATAAGTAGTCCAGGGGAGACACCCTCCTCCCTATCTCAGTTAGCGCAGTCATTTGCTTCCTAGCACCTAGGGTTTCCACTCTCCCATTCCCTGCTTTAGCTAGTTGAGATCCGCAGAGAGACTCCACTCTGTGTACTGTTGATTGAGGAAGTGAGGCCGTATCCTCACCTTGGAGCACTGATCGTTGGCTTGATTTGCGTCCTTGATTCGAGTTCGTGGCTGTGATTTCCGTTTTACTTGTGTTCTTCGCGGAATCCTTTTGCTCCACGATTTTCCCGTCGCTTGATCTCTTTGCTCGGTTCATCTTTTGCAATTCCGTTTGAACCAAGTTGTTCTAGATCGTGAGGCACTTCTTTCCACCGAAGGAATCATCCTCTAACCTCACGGTCTAGGAGATCGATCGATTTTTCGTTTCGGGTCACTTTTCTTCCCTTCCCCCGAAATTCTTCGATTCACCGATTGGAGTTAGGTTCGAGCCATGATCTCTTAGAGATAGCTCACTAACCTCCTTGTGACTTCACTCACCAAGTTTGATCCCTAGAGGATTTGTTTTGGGTGAGTTCTAGTCGAATCGGTGGACGAACAGTGAATTCACGGGGTGACCGGACGCTGCCTCGGGTTGACCGGCGCCGCTCAGAGAGTCCGGTCGTTGAACAGCTCGTCGCGTGGTTCACTGTAGACCGACCGGATGATCGGCATTTTGTTTGACCGGACTCGCCTCAGTTACTGTTCACTGCGCGTGTTTGATTCTGACCGGACGCAGGTGACCGACCGGACGCTCATCTCACAGAGTCCGGTCAGTTCCAGAGAGCTCCGAAAATCGTTTTCGCACGACCGGACGCGTCCGGTGCTCACAGACCGGACGCAGGCAGAGTCCGGTCAGTGATTTTCTGCGCAGTCTCGTGTGTTGTGTTGTCTCTGACCGGACGCGCTGTTCACGACCGGACGCTCCGTACCCGTGAGTCCGGTCGTTTCCAGAGAGCTCCCAGAGGACGGTTCTGACGACGGGACGCGTCCGGTCCCTGCGACCGGACGCAGGCCAGAGTCCGGTCGCTGCTGTTTCGCGCGTTTTCGTTCGCGGCTCGTTCGTCCTTGATCGGATTTGAGTTCCGTCTTTTGGGTTGGCCTTCTAGAGTTGTCTAGTGTCCCGCTGTGCTTCTAGGAAGCATCCACCCTACATCTAGGGTCGTGGACATTAGCAAGCTCTAGGTTTCGCTTTTGGGGTTGATCTTGGGACAGTGGCATCTAGTTTCCGAAAGGAAATTTTGAAGCTCCCATTCACCCCCCCTCTGGTCGCTTTCGGGTAGCCTCTCGGTCCTTCACCTTGCTAGCATTCATCATATAAAGCAAGACAATCACACGACATGATAAACTAACAGGGTTATCTAGGCAACATCAGATAGGGTACTTACTTCTAGCCTATAACAAGCAATCACTTGTTTAACTAACATGGAAGCATTCCTATAAAACATTGCACCCTACCGACTATCAAGAACAAGACCACACTATATCTAGTCCAGATCAGTACACAACATCAAACAAACTAATTGCTTCTAACCTTTACAAGCAATCTAGCACATCATAATTGGAGCACTAGTCACAACCACATCATCATTACAGGAACAAAGGTGGGGGAAAGCATTTCTATGCACAAACAACCATTCATGTTTTATCATTACATTAGTCACACTTGACAACAAGTTGTTTCTTATTAGAACAAGGGTGAGAGAAGCATGTTCATGAGGAAACCACAAACAAGATGCATGCTCGTCCTATACGTTCTCACAAATTGCCAGCCTGAGGCGGCAATCACGTTCTAGGTCGGTGGCATAACACGCGCTCTCGATATAACTAGTCGTCAACTATGCATACGTATTCGGGGTTAGCGTACCTGCAGAAAATCTCATTTCAGCCCAAGAAAATCCCAATGATAAAGACAATTGAGCACCTTCCCATATGTACTAAGATACATATAAGTTGGCACTAAATCTTATGCACCAAGCTTAGAAAATTACCCAGCAAATTGATACCATCATATATGTTTGCGTAGAGCTCACATACAATCCAGTATAACAATACTCTCCCCTAGACCGACGGTTGGACGGTCATGCTCTCATATCTTACCAAATCATTTTATGCATGTTTTCGCAATCGACGCATTCTCTTTTCCCTGAGAATGGACCAGCAAATAAAAAGATCCAACATGAAGCAAATCCCATAACCCTGTTAGCAGTTAAGCCACCTGAAAGTCCTAGTTGGGCATAACTGGAGGTGTCGCTAGCACATAATTTTATAAATTAGGTTTTGACAATCTTGCCTACTACCTAAAGTTTTTTTAGATAAAATAGGCTTTGCAAAAACCAAAATTTTGTTTTAAAACCCTTGCACATGACAGTATTATACTTAACCTTGCTCCGATACCAGTGTGACAGAACCGACCATTTATAAGAGCACAAGTGCGAAAACCTCTGTCAGAGCAGCTGAATTAGCACACTTGAACCCATATAAACCGGTAGTCCGTGAAATCCTGAGGGATTTCAACTTTTTCAACATCTCAACCAAGATCGCATGGTCAAGCAAATACAAATCAATGTTCACGGAGCTTTGCAGCGGAAATAAAATTACAAAAGAGTTCACAAATAATAATACAACTTGAAAATACTTTGAAAAATATAGCTTGAAATAAATAGGAATAAGGATAAATAAGTTGAAATACTTTGCTAGCTGAGTGACATCCTCCAACAACAGCATAAGAGAAGAAGTAGGGAACTGCCGAGCCCACCGGCACTGGCCATCACCTTTCGGCGGACCTAACCTTCACCTGCAACAAGGTGGGATAAAACCCTGAGTACTCGAATGTACTCAGCTAGACTTACCCGTCGGAAACCAAAAATAAAGTGACACCAAGGAGTATGCAAGGCTGATATAAACAGTGGAGCTGGCTAACTTTATTTGCAAAAGAGCTTAAGTTAAAGGGTTCATCATTTAATTATATGAGCAGTCATCTTTTATCCTATTCCTTAAACTCTAGGTTTGCACCTGCACTAGAGCACTCACTTGGATCTAGCAAACAAATACATAATACTATATCAGGTTGCTTATCAATATTTTAGTTGAACCAACAAATGTCACATGGAGTTGTATCGTCGTGAAGCTCGCCATAGTTTCCCACTAACCGGGGGAGACGGCGACTCGAATCGAATTCCAAACAGCTGGTGAAAGACCTTTAATACCATCCCACACTTTCCCCGTCGGGTCCATGCATTGGGCAACCGCTCGATGCTGTTCGTGGTGGTAATCGTCGCGGTTCAGCACGGACCGCCCAATTGGAACCTGGCGATGGCCTCACGCGGCAGATCGCAATTTCCATACTAGAGGGCACGACACGGGTGAGGACCGCCCGAATAGCTTCTAACCGGCTTTGGGGTCGATGATTACAGCACCGACATATCCCTAAGTAAAAGGGCGCGTTCAAAAATGACGAGGGCCAACATCGATACAAACCTACACGATCCAACGGATGGACTGCCCCAAGTTTCCGAACTTGTGCCCTGCCATCCCGTTGACCGTATTTCATTACTACTCAGGTTCTTTCCACGATAGCAAATATAGCCAACCGTGATCCGGTAAGTACCCATCAGGGTATTACGGAGACATCCTTTACTACTACTTTTATTAAGCAGGCTAAGCATTCTACATTGCAAAATAAATAACAGGATAACAAGGTAGATATTAATCAATCATCAAGGAATGGTAATGCAACAAATAGGATTCATTCAACTCCTAAAACCTAATGCATCACAATATAAAAGGACTCAAGTAATTTAATTGTAAAAACTGGGAGACTTAGAATGCTCCGGGGCTTGCCTGGGAACCAACACTAGGTTAGTGTTTGTTAGGTGATACTCGCTTGGCGAGCATCTCCGCTGTAGCACTTCCTTAACTCCGCATCTTCGGATAATCCACCAAACACCGTCTTCAGGTTTAACCTCATCATCACGTCCTTCACGATGTATCTACCGTTACCTAAATGAGATGCGCAATGCAGCGTATGAATGCAAGGGAAAAGCTTACGAAGCAAACATAAGACACACAACATAAGCATTACTATTTACTTCACATAAGTATACAGGATAACTACGAAAAGCAGGCATAGCTCTAACACACAACATGATATGATCACTCCAGCAGGTTATTATTAAAGCCAAGTGTGACATATGGACAATTAGGCACTCAAAGTGGCTAACTATAACAATCAATCAAGACAATATCAGACATCACAATGGAACACATGTATGCACATATAGCTTCTACTTTAGTTAAGCAGTCAACCATCATTATCTAACACATTTATATAATAATCAGGTTGATTAATTAATAACATGAAATGCATAAACTAAATATTTTCAAGTATTCATCATTGTTTCACATAAGCAATCGGGATAACTTAGCACACCTCTAATCACATTACACAAACAAGTAAGAGAACACACACAAACTCTAAATGATAGGATATCAGCCCACTCTTTTAATCATAACTCATGCTACAGAACTCAAACAAGGTGCACTAAGACTTTCTGGAAAGATAACAAGATTAGATACAACTTTGTTATTTACCACAAGAGCTAATTCAAAGGTTATCTAACTCAAAAATAGATCACTATGCAGCTCTGTCCAACTGTTGGACAGCAGAACTGACAGAGCTTCAGAGAAGCATAACTCAAGATACAAACATCACATGAGCATGTAATTAAAATTATAGAAAGCTTATAAGTTTATCTCAATCTTTCTTATTATCTCAAGGTGAAAAATCATTAACAAAGTCAAACAACATGGTTAGTGCAGCTTTGTCCACACATGGACAGAACTAGCCACACATCGACAACAGCAACTTAAAACAACCATAACTAAAGATCTATAGCACCTGGGAACTTGCCCCTAGACTTTTTAGAAAGGTTATGAAGTTGTCTACAAATCATCTATAATCATCTTAAGATGATCCACAAATAACAAGTCTAATTAGTATAGTTAGGCACCTCTGTCCAGACTTGGACATATTTACTCATCTACACTAAAACAGCTATAACTCAAGTTATAGAACTCCAACAAACATGATCTAAGACAATTTAGAAAGCTTATGAAAGTAATACAACTCTATAAACACCTAAGCATGAATCATAACATAAATAGGTGTAACAAGCCAACCATTCAGATCTAGACAGAATGTGGGTAAATCTTGACATTCAATTTGCAACAGCCATATCTCTTAAACTATTAATCCTATGGCCATGAATTTGGTGACAAGCAAGATTAAGACTTTATCTACAACTTTCATATACAACACTTTCACAGAAAACATTATTATCTAATGAAAACATGCACACATCACAAACTATACATGCATGATCATATTGACACTATTTATCCTTGCTAGTATATACATAGCCTATATATATATATTTAGAAGATGACAAGCATACATGAAATAGCTCCAACTTTCAGAGATGAATCATAGTATTAGTATGTGAGCAAAGCTTGGAAAGTTACATGCATGCAAGCCATAGTTTGTCAACTATATGTTAAACTAGTTTTATTTATAATTAACCATGTGAGAGTAAGTTAAATAAGAAAGTTTAGATTTTATATGAACACATGACCATATTAGACATGCATTGGTTACTACAACATATTAGCAAGGTCATGGAACCATCTTTTCCATTTTTACACACATGCATGACACATTTAATAATAAACCTATTTAATCGGTTGAGAGCAAGATTACTTAATAACTCTCAAAAACTGGTCCACCAAAATTACCAAATTATTCACAGAGGTATCTACATTATGTCAGGAAGCTACCATAAAAATTTCACATCAAATGGAGCAACCAAACAGTGGCAACATATTAACTCTAGATAGCAAAGATCTATTTTCACGCAAAACCTTTCTACTGGAAGCTATTATTGATTGCACCAGCATGTAGATTCTCAAGAGCTTTCCAAAAAGTCCTCATTTTCCATTTTACGATTTTCCTACAATTAGGTATGATTTTCCAAAGTTTCAGCCACATAAAAGAAAAAAGAAAAAGAAAAAAACACTGTTGGCACTATTCATCTGAGTCTATGACTTCGCAGAAAACCCCCTAGCTTGTTTGTATTTGTGCGCGAAGCCCTTGACGCGATTTTGGAGCAGAGGGCGCGGCGCAGGAGCTTGTCGGAATCCGGCCGGAGAAGCCTCGTCGTCGTCGGAGAAGGGGGGAACGGCATGGTGGCTCTGGGCCGCACCCAAGAGGCCGCTTGGCTCGGTCGAAGAGGGCCCGGGTGGCGTGGCCACGCATGCCGGTGATGGCGTCCATGACGGCGGTCGGCGACCACGACGACGGCGACCTCCGGTGGCGTTTGGGGCCGCGAAAGGGGAGCACTGCGTGTGGCACATGATGGAGATGGCGCTTGCGATAGTGGCTTGGGTGGAAGAGGGACGGAGTGGCAAGGCAGCAGCAAACTGCGAGCTTTGCCCGCCATCCATGGCGGCGCCATCCGTACGACGCAAGAGACCGAGCAAGGAGGGCAAGCAAGAGAGGGAGAGGGATCAGAGGGTGATATGAGAGGCTCTGCTGGTCTGCTGTCCACTTCTTAGATGAAGGCAGAGGCAAGGGAGCAGATGGCAGCAATGGGAGAGCTTGCTCTATGCATGAACACCATGTCGCCATTTCGTCGAACACGTGTGGTACGCAGCACGTGCAACTTGGACGCCACGAAACGGCATTTCCGGGCATATTCGAACCTGGGCTGTAAGCAAAGTTGTAGCAATGGTGCTGCTATTAAACTTCATAAGGACTCACGTTGGCCATTAGGGTTACAGAGCAGCATGTAATTAGCTCCAAAGATGACAGTGTCAGCGACTTAATGACGGACGACCTTGCTGCGATTAAACCCAAAAATCATTATCCAAACTTCGTCAAATCGAGTGCAACTTTTTGTATGCTCTTCTCCAAAGGATTACCTACAACTCTTATTTTTGGACCAAAGGATGTTGCCTAACAAAATTTGGAGAACGCGGCTTGCCAACGTCAACCTTGCTGATTTCCAGACTTAGAATATTTTGTGGCTGGAAAACTGCAGCAGATTCGAACTTGGGTGCTCTGTTTGACACTTAGCTTGGGATTCAAGCTTGGGTACTTTAACAAAGTTTGTTGTACACGTCATGATCTATAACTTTGCTTAAAGGTCAAATCTCAGAATATGAATAGAAGCTGCAATTTCATGTTGGTCAAAGCAGCAAGTTGATGTGACCTTAATTTAGAGTTTTAGGCCGATTGAGGCATTTTCTTTGACATTTGCTCAACACGAACCTTTCATAGCTTTTGTTTGTGAGTCCATATAGAGTTGATTGGGCATAATTGCAAGACTTAATAGAACTCAAATGATCTCCTTCGCTTAATAAGCCATTATAGGTAAAGCTGTGACTCGTCATTTCATGTGACTTTTTGATTCCAAACTTCGCGAAACTTTTCCACCAGTTACTATAGATAGGAATGGAGGTGGGTCACATGAAAAATCCATATTTAGAATTAATCCTGAATATTCATAAATTAGCGGTCGTTTAACTGGCTCCATTAATTATTTCCGAATAATTAAAACCGGGGCTATTTGTTTCCGAGGTTGATTCCAAAATCTCTGTCATCACTGACAATACTAGAAATTATTTCTCGATCATCACCTGATAGAACATGTCTATGTTAAACTGTCTGTTCGACTGGCGTCAAACACCTGGGGTGTTACAAACCCCTCCCCTTAAAAGAATCTCGTCCCGAGATTCCGGCGAAAGACTTTTCAAGGGAAGAGAAGCATATCACTTGTCCTTATTAGCTACCGAGAGTTCAAGATACTGACTTCCTAGCATTAATAACTATCAGGAATAGAACAACATTTGGTCCTCCAAATCGTCTTCCAGTTATTAGCTCTTGTCTGAAGAATTTCCTTGTTGATTCACTCAACATACTATTGATAAGTCCATAAGTAAACCAAAATTTGTATTGTTACTTTAGGAGGAATCCAAGATAATATTGCCAATTTACTGGACCTTCGTCTGGCCGACATAATTACAAAGCAACTTCCTTCGAGACTGGGAGGAATTGCTGACCAACAACCATTGTGTATACCATTGGTAAATGTACGTTCTAGCAGATAGCAGTCGATTGAAAGCTACATAAAGTTCCATGTGTGCAGTTCTCTTTCTCTGATGATATCATTGTATTATCTGAGTCGGTTAAGAGAGCGGTGAATGTGATAGCTGACTCAATCAATTCCACTCTTTCGCCGATCCTTCTTTACGGAAAATCTCATCTCCCAACAGCGACAGACACTTAGGTTGTATTTGATGCAACCTCTTGGGTGAAATATCTACCACCGAATTTCTGTCCTACTAAGCAGATCACATCATTCTTCTTCATGATGTAGTTGCAACTCAGTGGAACTGACTTGTCGAGCTACCTCGGTCATCGAGTGACTGTCTTGAATTCACTCAGTAATGCAGGGAAATAATCCGAAATCTGTTGTTTGACACTTCAATTTGCCATCAATTCATACCTTTTAGGAGTTGATTTTTGTAGAATACCTTGACTGCTCAAGAATAAGCGACTGATTCTGAATGTTCTTTCTAGCCTCACCCAAAATAGTTTAGAATAATCTTTTCATAGTAGCCAAACATATCACCAAGCAGTCCTTATTCCAGGTGTAATTTTTTTTTACTGAGTTACTAGGCTGGTGTAGTATCTTGTACTGCCATTGTAATTTCTCTGAGATAGAGTTGGTCTGAACACGACAGAAACTGGGATGTATGAGTACCACAAACAACGTTAGTTGGATCACAGACTTCTGATATAACACTGTTCGGTGGGAAATAGCCTTCATAGCTACCCAAAAGTTATTTCTGAACTCGATGTTAGCCTTTCCATGGCTGAAAACTAACTAGTTGTCTCTCAACACTAAAAAGCTCCAAGGTTTCAGCTTTTACTACAAGCAATGTTGAATATCAAGGCGTGCAGTTACCACCAATGTCAACACGGAATCAGGCATATCTGGGAGGATCGGGTTGATTATAAGATCATCACACATAAATTCTTATTAAGTTCAGATAGAAAAACTTTTCGGTTCTCAAGTATCTTATCCAATAACACACCATCTCTGTTACTTATCCCGTAGCTGGTACTTATCCACCTTAACTATTTTGTGCCACTTTACTGCACTATGACCATATATGTTGTTCGGTCATTATCATAGATTAAACAAAGTCCTTTGTCTATACCACCTCTTTCAGTCCGTTACCGCTTTCATCTTTGACTGATTTTGGGCAAGGTCATCCTCTTTGCAACTTCAAAAGAAACACTGCCACAACTGATCTGCCATAGGGATTCTTGGAAGGAATATAAAAGATAGCAAGGAGAAAGCTTCACGAGAGATAACACATTGGCGTAGTTTCCATAATGAATCTCGACTAGAAACCACGATACCAGCGCGTGCCGAGCAGCACAACCATGTGTCTGCAGCCACAGGAGGCTCTCGGTTTCGTCGCGGCAGCATTAGTTCTTAACCAAGACATCATTATTGAATTCACAACCGGTGAGAAATCCAACATGATGCAGATAAATCTTGCACTGATAGGCATCACATGCAAGACACAAGCTAGCAAAACAAGGATGATCACAAGGTATGGAAACACAAAGGAGGTGATTTCAAGACAAAACATGACACAAGACATCAAGGATACGTCTTGTGCACATCAAGATTATGACAAGATGAAGGATTACATGAACTTGATTTGGTCCAAACAACAAAAGGGTACCGAGAGGATACAACAAGGATTTTGGCGTGGTCTCCACACTGGGCAGGACAAACTACAATCAAAGAAATGGTATTGATAGGAACTTGGCTAGGCTTGGTCAAACAAACAAGGGCCTTCACAACAAGGGAACAAAACACCTATGGCTTAGGCCACACTTGGAGGGCCAAGCTTGGGTCTACAGGTTAGGCAAAGGCATGGCTACACAAACAAGCATAGGCATACCACGGTTCGGATCCAAGATTCTGAAAAGCTTAACTTGGGCTAGCTGGTCAAACAAAAGGCATGGACAGACATAGGTACAGGTCATTGGCACAAACATTCTAAGCCATCAAACTAGACACACCAACACAGGCCTTAAACAACAAAGGTTCTGCTAAACGCATCTCGGAAGGTCAAGAGGCTTGGTCAACAAAGGCTTAACAACCACTCATGTACTCACCGAGGACAAAGGTTGACTAATCAAAGCATCACTTAGATAACAGAACATCTACACACAGCCTGAATAAGCATTGGAAGACACAAACAAACAACTTAAGCAACCAACACTAATTACAAGCTCATACCAGACAAACATTTATCTAAAGCACATAAGCAAATATAGACACGCTAAACTTGGCAAACAGATGTTGCCATTATGTTATTTTCTATTTACTAAGTTGGAACATAACTCTTTAGAAGCAACATACCAAGCAAACTAAGGCATATTGTTTGTTAACTACAAGCTGTTCACAACTTAAAGCTAAAACTCACTCACTTATTTAATCTAAGAAATAACAAACGCAACAAGCTCATGCATAGTCTACCTTCCAAAAAGGAATAAGGCGACACTAGGTAACAACAACTAACAAGCAGCATGCAACAACTTAATTCTAAGATACAATCAAGCATAACAACAGTTTGAAATCATTCAAACATGCTATAACTGCTAAGATTGCAGCCCACTTAAATTGTTGCAAGCATTTAGTTCTTACAAGCGTATCACTAGTGAGGATTAAAACTAGATTAGAGAGCATTATAAAGCATGGTGCACATAAGAACCTACTTCTAGGCATAACAACGTGTAAAAACTGATTATATACATCTTAAACATGTTACAGAAGTTCACAATTAGCCAAATTAAATTCTTACATGCACTTATTAATTCCTTAACTTAGCAAAGTGAATTAGAGAGCGATTCCAATCTATACCAGAGAACTCTGAAAGATTAGAGAAACTCACTCCTGCTTTTAGTAGGCTATTACAAGCATTTCAATATATTTTGAGCAGGTAAAACAGTCCACACAAATTTAGTAAGTAAACATATATGCTTAAAACAACTTAAACAAGTTCGAACTATTTAATGTTATCAAGCAACAAGCTATACATTTTCCTTACAATAACATGAGACTAGAAAGCTATGGAATTAATTTCACAAACTTTTTATTCATATAACTCTAGTTCTTATTTTTGCAAGCAAGCAAGCATGCACATGATTACATTATTAAGCTACCATAGCATGGAAGAAGCATTTAAACAATAAGTTGAGTACATCCCCTTGCTAGAGCATGTTAACACAAAGCTAACAAAACTTGAATTGTAACCTTTGGGCAAACTTAGCTTCATTATCACATTTGACAAGTTTAGGAAGCAATTAGCAAACCAAACAAAACTGCATACAAAACAGTTTCAAACAACAAGTTTTATTATTTCCTTAGGTGAAGCATTTCAAGACAAAACTAACTCAAAACATTGAATTACAAACTTCATCATAGTTTTGCTATACAAGCAGAACAACACTCCACAAGTCATTTGGTTGCAACAAGACACTTCAACATAGGGAAGAACTTAGTCATTAGAAACTTTTGCCTAACTACCTTGCTAGCATTCATCATATAAAGCAGACAATCACACGACATGATAAACTACAGGGTTATCTAGGCACATCAGATAGGGTACTTACTTCTAGCCTATAACAAGCAATCACTTGTAACTAACATGGAAGCATTCCTATAAAACATTGCACCCTACCGACTATCAGAACAAGACCACACTATATCTAGTCCAGATCAGTACACAACATCAAACAAACTAATTGCTTCTAACCTTTACAAGCAATCTAGCACATCATAATTGAGCACTAGTTCACAACCAACATCATCATTACAGGAACAAAGGTGGGGAAGCATTTCTATGCACAAACAACCATTCATGTTTTATCATTACATTAGTCACACTTGACAACAAGTTGTTTCTTATTAGAACAAGGGTGAGAGAAGCATGTTCATGAGGAAACCACAAACAAGATGCATGCTCGTCCTATACATTCACAAATTGCCAGCCTGAGGCGGCAATCACGTTCTAGGTCGGTGGCATAACACGCGCTCTCGATATAACTAGTCGTCAACTATGCATACGTATTCGGGGTTAGCGTACCTGCAGAAAATCTCATTTCAGCCCAAGAAAATCCCAATGATAAAGACAATTGAGCACCTTCCCATATGTACTAAGATACATATAAGTTGGCACTAAATCTTATGCACCAAGCTTAGAAACTTACCCAGCAAATGGATACCATCATATAGTTTGCGTAGAGCTCACATACAATCCAGTATAACAATACTCTCCCCTAGACCGACGGTTGGACGGTCATGCTCTCATCTTTTACCAAATCATTTTATGCATGTTTTCGCAATCGACGCATTCTCTTTTCCCTGAGAATGGACCAGCAAATAAAAGATCCAACATGAAGCAAATCCCATAACCCTGTTAGTAGTTAAGCCACCTGAAGTCCTAGTTGGGCATAACTGGAGGTTGTCGCTAGCACATAATTTTATAATTAGGTTTTGACAATCTTGCCTACAAAGTTAAATTTTAAAATCTAAAGTAAAGTTTTTTTTAGATAAATTAGGCTTTGCAAAAATCAAAATGGTTGTTTAAAACCCTTGCACATGACAGTATTATACTTAACCTTGCTCCGATACCAGCTGTGACAGAACCGACCAATTTATAAGAGCACAAGTGCGAAAACCTCTGTCAGAGCAGCTGAATTAGCACACTTGAACCATATAAACCCGGTAGTCCGTGAAATCCTGATGGGATTTCAACTTTTTAAACATCTCAGCCAAGATCGCATGGTCAAGCAAATACAAATCAATGTTCATGGAGCTTTGCAGCGGAAATAAAATTACAAAAGAGTTCACAAATAATAATACAACTTGAAAATACTTTGAAACAATATAGCTTTGAAATGAATATGATAACATAAGTTGAAATACTTTGCTAGCTTGAGTGACATCCTCCAACAACAGCATAAAAGAAGAAGTAGGGAACTGCCGAGCCCACCGGCACTGGCCATCACCTTTCGGCGGACCTAACCTTCACCTGCAACAAGGTGGGATAAACCCTGAGTACTCGAATGTACTCAGCTAGACTTACCCGTCGGAAACCAAAAATAAAGTGACACCAGGAGTATGCAAGGCTGATATAAACAGTGGAGCTGGCTAACTTTATTTGCAAAAGGAGCTTAAGTTAAAGGGCTTCATCATTTAATTATATGAGCAGTCATCTTTTATCCTATTCCTTAAACTCTAGGTTTGCACCTGCACTAGAGCACACTTGGATCTAGCAAACAAATACATAATACTATATCAGGTTTGCTTATCAATTTTTAGTTGAACCAACAAATGTCACATGGAGTTGTATCGTGGTGAAGCTCGCCATAGTTTCCCACTAACCGGGGGAGACGGCGACTCGAATCGAATTCCAAACCAGCTGGTGAAAGACCTTAATACCAGCTCACACTTTCCCCGTCGGGTCCATGCATTGGGCAACCGCTCGATGCTTGTTCGTGGTGGTAATCGTCGCGGTTCAAGCACGGACCGCCCAATTGGAACCTGGCGATGGCCTCACGCGGCAGATCGCAATTTCCATACCAGAGGGCACGACAGGGTTGAGACCGGCCCGAACAGCTTTAACCGGCTTTGGGGTCGATGATTACAGCGCCGACATATCCCTAAGTAAAAGGGCGCGTTCAAAAATGAACGAGGGCCAACATCGATACAAACCTACACGATCCAACGGATGGACTGCCCCAAGTTCCGAACTTGTGCCCTGCCATCCCGTTGACCGTATTTCATTACTACTCAGGTTCTTTTCCACGATAGCAAATATAGCCAACCGTGATCCGGTAAGTACCCATCAGGGTATTACGGAGACATCCTTAACTACTACTTTATTAAGCAGGCTAAGCAATTCTACATTGCAAATAAATAACAGGATAACAAGGTAGATATAATCAATCATCAAGGAATGGTAATGCAGCAAATAGGATTCATTCAACTACTAAACCTAATGCATCACAATATAAAAGGACTCAAGTAATTTAATTATAAAACTGGGAGACTTAGAATGCTCCGGGGCTTGCCTGGGAACCAACACTAGGTTAGTGTTTGTTAGGTGATACTCGCTTGGCGAGCATCTCCGCTGTAGCACTTCCTTAACTCCGCATCTTCGGGATATGGGATAATCCACCAAACACCGTCTTCAGGTTTAACCTCATCATCACGTCCTTCACGATATATCTACCGTTACCTAAATGAGATACGCAATGCAAGCGTATGAATGCAAGGGAAAAGCTTACGAAGCAAACATAAGACACACAACATAAGCATTACTATTTACTTCACATAAGTATACAGGATACTACGAAAAGCAGGCATAGCTCTAACACACAACATGATATGATCACTCCAGCAGGTTATTATTAAAGCCAAGTGTGACATATGGTCCATTAGGCACTCAAAGTGGCTAACTATAACAATCAATCAAGACTATATCAGACATCACAATGGAACACATGTATGCACATATAGCTTCTACTTTAGTTAAGCAAGTCAACCATCATTATCTAACACATTTATATAATATATCAGGTGATTAATTTAATAACATTAAATTCATAAACTAAATATTTCAAGTATTCATCATTGTTTCACATAAGCAATCGGGATAACTTAGCACACCTCTAATCACATTACACAAACAAGTAAGAGAACACAACACAACTCTGAATGATAGGATATCAGCCCACTCCTTTAATCATAACTCATGCTACAGAACTCCAAACAAGGTGCACTAAGACTTTCTGGAAAGCTAACAAGATTATCTACAACTTTGTTATTTACCACAAGTGCTAATTCAAAGGTTATCTAACTCAAAAATAGATCACTATGCAGCTCTGTCCAACTGTTGGACAGCAGGACTGACAGAGCTTCAGAGAAGCATAACTCAAGATACAAACATCACATGAGCATGTAATTAAACATTATAGAAAGCTTATAAGTTTATCTAAATCTTTCTTATTATTATATCAAGGTGATGAAAACAATCATAACAAAGTCAAACAGCATAGTTAGTGCAGCTTTGTCCACACTTGGACAGAACTAGCCACACATCGACAACAGCAACTTAAAACAACCATAACTAAAGATCTATAGCACCTGGGAACTTGCCCCTAGACTTTTAGAAAGGTTATTAAGTTGTCTACAAATCATCTATAATCATCTTAAGATGATCCACAAATTAACAAGGTCTAATTAGTATAGTTAGGCACCTCTGTCAGACTTTGACAGATTTACTCATCTACACTAAAACAGCTATAACTCAAGTTATAGAACTCCAACAAACATGATCTAAGACAATTTAGAAAGCTTATGAAAAGTAATACAACTCTTCTATAAACACCTAAGCATGAATCATAACATAAATAGGTGTAACAAGCCAACCATTCAGATCTAGACAGAATGTGGGTAAATCTTGACATTCAATTTGCAACAGCAATATCTCTTAAACTATTAATCCTATGGCCATGAAATTTGGTGACAAGCAAGATTAAGACTTTATCTACAACTTTCATATACAGCACTTTCACAGAAAACATTATTATCTTAATGAAAACGTGCACACATCACAAACTATACATGCATGATCATATTAACACTATTTATCATTTGCTAGTATATACATAGCCTATATATATATATATTTAGGAGATGACAAGCATACATGAATCATAGCTCCAACTTTCAGAGATGAATCATAGTATTAGTATGTGAGCAAAGCTGGGAAAGTTACATGCATGCAAGCCATAGTTTGTCAACTATATGTTAACTAGTTTCTATTTATAATTAACCATGTGAGAGTAAGTTAAATAAGAAACTTCATATTTTATAAACACATGACCATATTAGACATGCAATAGTGACTACAACATATTAGCAAGGTCATGGAACCATCTTTTCCATTTTTACACACATGCATGACATATTTAATAATTAAACCTATTTAATCGGTTGAGAGCAAGATTACTTAATAACTGTAAAACTGGTACACCAAAAATTACCAAATTATTCACAGAGTATCTACATCATGTCAGGAAGCTACCATAAAAAATTCACATCAAATGGAGCAACCAAACAGTGGCAACATATAAACCCTAGATAGCAAAGATCTATTTTTCACGCAAAAAACTTTCTACTGGAATCTATCATATTATTGCACCAGCATGTAGATCTACTCAAGAGCTTTCCAAAAGTCCTCATTTTCCATTTTACGATTTTCCTACAATTAGGTATGATTTTCAAAGTTTAGCCACATAAAAGAAAAAGAAAAAAGAAAAACACTGTTGGCACTATTCATCTGAGTCTATGACTTCGCAGAAAACCCCTGAGCTTGTTTGTATTGTTGCGCGAAGCCCTTGACGCGATTTTGGAGGAGAGGGCGCGCAGGAGCTTGTCGGAATCCGGCCGGAGAAGCCTCGTCGTCGTCGGAGAAGTGGGGGAACGGCATGGTGGCCCTGGGCCGCACCCAAGAGGCCGCTTGGCTCGGTCGAAGAGGGCCCGTGGTGGCGTGGCCACGCATGCCGGTGATGGCGTCCATGACGGCGGTCGGCGACCACGACGACGGCGACCTCCGGTGGCGTTTGGGCCGGGAAAGGGGAGCACTGCGTGTGGCACATGATGGAGATGGCGCTTGCGATAGTGGCTTGGGTGGAGGAGGGACCGGAGTGGCAAGGGCAGCAGCAAACTGCGAGCTTTGCCCGCCATCCATGGCGGCGCCATCCGTACGACGCAAGAGACCGAGCAAGGAGGGCAAGCAAGAGAGGGAGAGGGATCAGAGGGTGATATGAGAGGCTCTGCTGGTCTGCTGTCCACTTCTTAGATGAAGGCAGAGGCAAGGGAGCAGATGGCAGCCATGGGAGAGCTTGCTCTATCCATGAACACCACGTCGCCATTTCGTCGAACACGTGGTACGCAGCACTGTGCAATCTTGGACGCCACGAAACGGCATCTTCCGGGCATATTCGAACCTGGCGCCTGTAAGCAAAGTTGTAGCACTGGTGCTGCTCTCTCAAACTTCATAAGGACTCACGGCCATTAGGGTACAGAGCAGCATGTAATTAGCTCCAAAGATGACAGTGTCAGCGACTTAATGACGGACGACCTTGCTGCGATTAAACCCAAAAATCATTATCTAAACTTCGTCAAATCGAGTGCAACTTTTTGTATGCTCTTCTCCAAAGGATTACCTACAACTCTTATTTTTGGACCAAAGGATGTTGCCTAACAAATTTGGAGAACGCGGCTTGCCAACGTCAACCTTGCTGATTTCCAGACTTAGAATATTTGTAGCTGGAAAACTGCACAGCAGATTCGAACTTGGGTGCTCTGTTTGACATATTTAGCTTGGGATTCAAGCTTGGGTACTTTAACAAAGTTTGTTGTACACGTCATGATCTATAACTTTGCTAAAGGTCAAATCTCAGAATATGAATAGAAGCTGCACTTTCATGTTGGTCAAAGCAGCAATTTGATGTGACCTTAATTAGAGTTTTAGGCCGATTGAGGCATTTGTTGACATTTGCTCAACACGAACTTTTCATAGCTTTGTTTGTGAGTCCATATAGAGTTGATTGGGCATAATTGCAAGACTTAATAGAACTCAAATGATCTCCTTCGCTTAAAAGCCATTATAGGTAAAGCTGTGACTCGTCATTTCATGTGACTTTTTGATTCCAAACTTCGCGAAACTTTTCCACCAGTTACTATAGATAGGAATGGAGGTGGGTCACATGAAAAATCCATATTTAGAATTAATCCTGAATATTCATAAATTAGCGGTCGTTATTAACTGGCTCCATTAATTATTTCCCGAATAATTAAAAACCGAGGCTTATTGTTTCCGAGGTTGATTCCAAAATCTCTGTCATCACTGACAATACTAGAAATTATTTCTCGATCATCACCTGATAGAACATGTCTATGTTAAACTGTCTGTTCGACTGGCGTCAAACACCTGGGGTGTTACAGGCGCCACCCCCCTGAGGCCCAATTGGGCCCTGCTGAGTGGGCATGGCCTTTGGTGGTTCAAATATCCAAATTTGGTTCAAATCCTGCATTCAAATCAAAATCTATGGACATATGGAATTCGGTTAGTTTGAAACCTATTTGACTACATTTCATGCCTTTTGGTGATTTTTAGGGTAAAATGTTGATGGTAAAACAGGTGTTTAAGGACCATGAACAGCGAGCAGGCTAACCCTAAGGGTATTCCTGACCAACTCGAGGTTGATGTTGATCCGACGGCCATGCCCGCACATCAGGTAACTTCGCCTCGACGCGACCTCACCGGATGCCACCACGTGCTGCCAAGCGCCGCTCGTCCTTTTCACGGACCTCCCCCCCAGTTTTGAGGCCGAAACCAGGAAACCTGGGCCATCCCCCGGTTCTGAGGCCGAAATCGGGAAACCTGTTGTCCGTCGCCCTGGTTTGTGGCCCCAACTCAAAACACGCCAGCGCCCAGGTTTTGAGGCCCAAAACTGGAACCATGCACTCGGTGGTTTTTCTGTGGCTCAACCACCAAATCGACGCCGTAGAGGGATGCACCGCCCGTGCTACCCATCCACCTGCAAGTCTTCACTTGTCGCTGTCCCAGGCTGTCAGCCACCACGGCCGATCCTTAGGCCACCGGTCCGTCAGTCCAAGCCTCACGTCTGCCCTTCACCGCTCCAGGTCCATCGGCAGAGCACGTCTATACTTGACCTTCACCTTGCCTTTGATCACCGTATTCGAGCTCGACACCTGCACAACACAAGCCAAAGAACATGCGCATCATCCCAGTTGACAATCACTCATCATCTCAAGATCTGGCATACACCCATGTATCCGCAATTACAAAGCTATGTGATGCGGATATTGTGAGGAAGATCATCTCCGTGCTTCCAAAGAACAAGTATGCAACCATCATCACCATCCTCCACAACATGGAGGACTTGAGCACTATGACCTCGGCCATGGTCATTGGCATATTAGTGGCATTTGAGATGTCACGCATTGATGGGTCAAGAAGAAGCCACTTCATCGAGGAAGGCATTGCTCTCACATGTGATGAGCACAAGAAGATGAAGGGCAAGAAGCAAGTTAAGACAAGCTCAAGCTCCTCATGTGAAGGAGAAGAAGAGGATGATGATGATCGAGCCTCCACCTCATCTGACTCCTCCTAGATGAAGAAGAAACAATCAAGCTAATGCGAGGATGAAGAGGATTATCCGCAAGCTCAATGTGAAGGGTGTGCCCATCACAATTGAAGATTGTCTCTTCATCAATCAAAGAAGAGAGCAAAGAAAAAAAGGATGCTTATAGATGTGGCAAGAAAGGACACTTTGTGGAAGATTGTCCAAAACAAAGCCCACACCACCAGGACAAGAAAAGAAGGGATGCAAGGTCAAAGCCCTCACCACCATCAAGACGTGGGATGATTCATCAAGTGATGATGAAGCACAACATAAGAGGCACGACCAGAAGCACTCATCATCAAACTCCTCACGTATGTGCCTTATGGCACGAGGTAACACAAACTCTATCTCTAGTTGATAGTGATAGTGATAGTGATAGTGATGATGAGCTTCCTCTTATAATGAACTTGTGCAAGATAATCTTAAATATGCTAAAGCTGTACTAGAGCCAACAAAGATAATTAATGCATTAAAAGAAAAATTAGATAGTTCTCACCAAGCCTATAATGCTATGCTTGATCAATATGAAACTTTTTCAAACTTAAATGCGAGACTATCTAATAAAATGAGAAACGTGAGGTAGTATAAGCACATATGATAGCCAGCAAGTAAGAATGAGCAACTTGCTAAGAAAACTGAAAAACTAAAAGCAAAGTTAGCTAGTCACACAAGATGCTTACAAAAGTTTGCTTGCCAAAATGGAAATTATGTGCAAACATTGTGATGAGCTAACTAATAAAGTTGCTAATCTTGAAACCATTAGAGCAAACCCCATCGAGGCACCTAAAATTAGAAACTCTATCTTTGATATGCCTAAAAAAATGCCTCTACTTCTTGCATTGATTTACTTGATTTAGACTCACCCATGTGCAAACAAGCTTGTGTTGAGAATGTGATTGTAGAAACATGTACACAAGAAGTTGCAATGGAGAATGAGCTACTAAAGCAAGAAGTGGCTCGCCTCACCATGGACTTGACTCAAGCAAAAGGCAAGACAAAGCAAACCCAAACTCATCAAGATAACACTGTCAAGGGAGTGAAGAAGCTTGATGAGGAGCAAACCGTGGTTTGTTATGCTTGCCACAAGGAAGGCCACAAGTCCTATGAGTGCAAGGTGAAGCATGGAGGAGAGAAAAAGAAGAAAGAGAAAAACAAAAAGCAAACAAGCAAGCTCTCCAACACCTACACCAACAAGGTAAACAAGAAGGCTTCCACACCTTATCTTTTGAAGAAGAAGAAGAATGACAAGGTGGTGGTCGTCAAAGCAAACAAGCAAGCCAACAGTGGGGCCAAACGCATTTGGGTGCCTAAGGACATCATCTCAACCATGAAGAGCACCAAAAAGGTTTGGGTCCCGAAAGGGAAGTGAGTAGTCAAGTGGACTATGGGGAATTTGGAGACTTGGCAAAGTTTTGGGTGCATATCAAGGGGTGCATCACATTGGATCATGTCATTGCCATGTATGTTAGTGGGTACTATGGACCGAAGTTTCCCCTCCCATGTTAGGTAACTAGGTTTAAATTCTTGCAATTTCTTTTAGCATCTAGTTCCTTTCATTGCCTAGGTTTGCATTGGTATTTTCATATCTTTTATCATGCATTCATCAGGCTTATCATATGGTAGGTTGCTCGGCTCCACTCACATTCTTAAAGCAAACCTACATGTTTAATTTATTTAGGAGCACGTCACATAGCTAGCTTCTTACCTTGTATTTATCTTATATGTGCCAAAGTCCAAATAGTAATAAACTACCCCATACCCCGATTACCATCTTTAATTGGTGTCACATTTCTAGTGATGTCACTTGCAAAATGGTAGTTTGACCTTACAAGTCAATGTGTATGTCTCCTACAAGTATTTCAAACTTGTATGCACACTTTGAGGGGGAGTTTATCTACAATTTGGAAGCTTAGAGACTAACACTACTTTCAAGTTTATCATGTGTGTAGTAGTCTCATTGCAAGGAAAATAGAGTTTCCCGGAGACAAGCATCATGTGTGACTATAATTCATTTGGTATCTACATATGGTATTCCTAACCGATAACATTATGTTGATTTCACTTTGATACTCTTATATTCTCTCTCCATGCATTATATAGAGTAAACTCCTTTGTGCTCAAATTTGCCCGTTATGCATATGCTTTGCCTTACACCATATGTATGCATATGCTTAGGGGAGTTTAGCCTATATAATGTTTCCTCCTTGTACTTTTAAATGTCTTCCTTTTCGGTGTTTGATTCCAAAGGGGGAGAATGTGAAGGGACCAAAAGCAAGCCCAAACTAGAACAAACAGAATAACCAAAATCAAAATTTCAAAATTTTATGGTTATCTTTCTGGGAATGGTCCAAAAATAGAGGAAGTGGATTATGGAGTTAGGGGGAGAATTAATCCATAAAGCCACTAAAAGGAACTCAATGGCAAGGGCAAAATATGTTTTTATAAGTGTGTTTCAATTTGGTATCTATTAAACATCATATGATCTTGCCTTTGCATTGCATCCTAGCAAGTAGATTGCATTTTAAATTTTTATATCTCTATTATTTGCTTTCTTTGGTGTGTTGTCATCAATTACCAAAAAGGGGGAGATTGTAAGGAAAATGGACCAAGGCCCATTTATCTTTGGATTTTGGTGTTTGATGATCAACATAACCAAATTGGACTAATGTGTTTGCAAGTGTTTGTTTTGTAGTCTAATAGGATGCACATGTGACTTGGACGAGGGCAATATGGTGATCAAGTAATCAACACCTCAAGCAAGACCCTACAATATGTTTTGGAGGCTTACAAAGATCAAGCAAAGTCCAAGTGCGGATACATGGGTGTATGCCGGATCTTGAGTGATGAGTGATTGTCAACTGGTTTGATGCGCATGTTCTTTGGCTTGTGTTGTGCAGGTGTCGAGCACGGATATAGTGATTGAAGGCAAGGTGAAGGTCAAGTAGAGACGTGCCGTGCCGACAGACCGGGAGCGGTGAAGGATGGGCGTGTCGTGCGGCGGACGTGCCATGCCGATGAACCCAGAGCGGTGAAGGGTAGACGTGAGGCTTGGACTGAGGGACCGGTGGCCTGAGGATCCGCTGTGGTGGCTGACAGCCTGGGACAGCGATGAGCGGAGACTTGCGGGGCACGGTGTTGCTCGGGTCGAGGACCTCGGGGCACGGTGTTGCCTGGGACAGCTGTGGTTACCCAAAGTTCATCCTATCACTAGTTGATTTGCGTGAACTTGGGCGAGTAAGCTTTTGTAGTGTCCCGCTGTGTTCCTAGGGAACATCCACCCAATCTCTTGGGTCGTGGACATCACCTGTGTCGACTTTGCTCTTAGGGTTGATTCTCGGGACAATGGCGATAAGTTTCTAAAAAGAAATTTAAAGCTCCCATTCACCCCCCCTCTGGTCGCTTTCTGGTAGAGTTCCCGGTCCTTCAATTGGTATCAAATCGGGTTAAGGATCTTCCACCTTAGCCGGTTCTAGATCCACAGAAGGCGACATGGATCGCGGCGTGGGCAAACCGCCATTTTTCGATGGGACGAACTATGCGTATTGGAAGATACGCATGTCGGCCTATCTTCAGAGCATGGGTGCTTCTGTCTGGGGGATTTGCAACAAGGAAGATTATGTGGTCTTGGTTGCTCGTGTTACTCAGCTGCAGATCGATGAGCATGATGCAAATAGCCGAGCCCGTAATGCTCTTTTCTCCTGTTTGAGCATGTCCGAGATTGATCGCGTTTCTCACCTCCCCACGGCTCGTGAGATTTGGGCGACCCTCATGCGTTTCCATGAGGGAACCACTCAAGTCAAATCCCGTCTCTACGAGTCGCACAAGCGGGAGTATGAGAACTTTCGACACATGCCTGGCGAGAGCATAGAAAGTTTATTCGCTCGCTTTCAGGTGATTGTCAACAGGATGAGGGCTAACAAGGAGTTGTTGCCTTTTGACGATCATGAGAGGGCTCTCAAGCTTTTGCATACTCTCGATCGGTCGGTGTGGGACTCGAAGGTTCAGGCGATCATCGAATCGCCTAACTATGAGACCCTCACGTGTGATGAGCTCTTTAGTAAGCTCAAGTCCAGTGAGATTGATGCCATGGCGAGGGCTTCTTATGAAAATCCTTCTGGCCCATCGATGGCTTTGCTTTCTGGCTCTTCTACTAACCCCTCTGGACGCTTTGCACTTTCTTTTCTTCTTTCTGTTACAGAGGAGTAGCTGGAGTTCATGGGAGACGACGAGTTGGCCTTGCTTGCCAACCATTCTCACGGTTTCACAACAACCGCATGAACGTCGCCGCGGAGGAGGACGTTCTGGATGTTTCGAGTGCGGCGACCACGACCACTTCATCACCAACTGCCCCAAGAAGAATAAGCAAGCTTTTGGGAAGGGCGATCATGGGCACAAGTACGACTCCCGCAAGCGCAAGGACAAGTACGTCCCCCGCAAAGCACAAGCGGAAGGGCGGCTTCAACAAGGAGTACATCAAGAAAAGTACTTGGAGAAAGCCCAGGCGAGCAGCGTGCTTTCTTCGCCACGCTCAGCGACTCATCACGACTCGGATGATGACTCCGCTGCTTCAAGCGACGACGAGTCCGAAGAAGAAAGAAGATCGAGGACAAGTGAACGGCCTCTACTTCTTCTTCACCGACAACAAGGGCTTTTGCACCATGGCCATCGGCAAGGAGGTTGACAGTCAGCTGGAGGAGACCCCTTGAACGACGACGATGACGACGACACCTCCCAGGTATCTCAGACCCCTGATGAACTTGCTGCTGAGTCGAAAAGCTTACTGCCGCTCTCCTTAGTCAAGATAAGCTGCCGCTTAGGCGTGCTGCTAGAGAGAGGAAGGAGTTAGGCAGAAGTGGGAGGATACAGTGAAGGAACTTGAGATTGCCAAGTCCACCGTTGTTGTCTTTGAGGAGGGTCAGTGTGAGATGTGCTCCAAGCACATGACTGACCTTCTCACTTTGAGAGGTAAGTATGCTGCTTTGGTTGGAGAAGTGGATGAGCTTCGGGCTAGACCCGTGTTGCTTGGTGCGTGCAAGTCTTGTGCAGGCTTGCAATCCGAGTTGGCAGAGAAGAATGCTGTTGGGGCGGTAGCCCGGACGTGAGCTACCCGTTTTCGCCTGGTAAGGTTTTCACCATCAGAACCGAAAGCGTCAAGATCGCGAGGGTGAAATCCGAAGGCAGGCGGCTTCACGGGCCCGCCTTTCGCGCGAAAACAAGGCGGGCTTCAGGGCCTTCGCGCTGGTCGGGCTTTCGAGCGAAAGCCGAATGTCAACGGCGTGCCTTCACGCCGGTCAGGCTTCCGAGCGAAAGCCGAATGTCACGGCGGCCTTCGCGCCGGTCAGGCTTTCAAGCGAAAGCCGAATGTCAACGGCGTGCCTTCGCGCCGGTCGGGCTTTCGTGTGAAAGCCGAATGTCAACGGCGTGCCTTCGCGCCGATCGGGCTTTCGAGCGAAAGCCGAATGTCAACAACAGGTTTTCGATTATTCCTTTTGGCCATGGCCGTGTGTTTCCTTTCCGCAGGGTTCTCCGGATGATGACACGGAGGGGGCCCACAGGTCTGACGGACGGGCGCGCAGACCGCCTCGCTCCCGCGTGTATTTACGGTGATGCCCTTCGGGCCCAGAGAGCCAGAGAGCCGCAGGTAGATTAAGAGAGGGCCTTTTTGTAATAAGGCGAGTGGTTGAAGGGCATTTTTGTACTTTAAACCGGTCTGAGATCAATATAAAAGGCTCCCGTACTCCCAAAGGGAGGGGGGAGGAACACTGTTCACTTCACCCAAGTTCTTACTCTCCTCCGTTCACTTTCGC
Source organism: Coix lacryma-jobi var. lacryma-jobi (assembly GCA_009763385.1). NCBI lineage: Eukaryota > Viridiplantae > Streptophyta > Magnoliopsida > Poales > Poaceae > Coix > Coix lacryma-jobi. The sequence continues at coordinate 45,189,761 of CM019826.1, forward strand.
TTTCGCTCTGTGCGTTCGCTCGTGTGCATTCGCTCGTGCGACAACCCGCTGTTTCGAGGTCTCGGTCCCCGAAACAACATTGGCGCCCACCGTGGTTGTCGCCCGAGCTTACCATGCCACCAAGGAAAGCGCCAAAAGTGGTCGACAATCCGGAGACGATCGCCGCAAGAAAGGATGCTTTCGGCACCGTCGCGGTTTCAGTCAGTCCCAGCTAGCCAGGTTCCACCAAACACATTCGCAGAGCCACCACCTTTCGGCGGCGTAGCCCAGGAAAATATATTCGTACCAAGGCAAGAGCAACCGCCAGCTTTCGGCAACCCCATCGACGAAACCTCTCCGCTCTCGAGGGAGTTGCAAGCCCATCCATGGCCGCTCAGCTATAAGCCGCGCATTCCGACTTTCGACGGTAAAAGCGAACCCACGCAAGTTCTTGGCAAGCTACGAGACGGCTGTCTTTTTCGGCAGGAGGAGACAATCAGGCTTTGGCAAAATCTCTCATCCTGGCAGTCGAGGACGTGGCCCATGATTGGTACACACCACTCAAGCCACTGTCCATCTATTCATGGGCACAGCTGAAAGCCGAGCTGCTGGCCACTTTCCACGGATTCCGACCGGATGTCAAGACCATGCGGGACCTCATGAATTGCACCCAGCAAGACGACGAGCCACTTTCGGAGTACCTCAAACGTTTCATCCAGCTGAAAGCTCAAGCTCCGAATGTGCCGGAAGCCGCGGTGATCGCAGCAGCCATCGAAGGCTTGGGGACTGGGCAGTGCGCCGCTCATCTGTCCAGGGAGCCGCCGAAAGATGTCAAGGAACTGTTTGACGTGATGAATGCGTACGCGAGGTCGGATGATGACTTTCGGCGACGCAAGGCCGCCCGCCAGAGGCAGAGGCAGGCGACGAAAGCAAGTCGACCACCGCCCGTGCCAAATCAAAGAATTGTTAGGCCCTTTCGGTCAATCAACAGTTTACAGGAAGAACAAGCACAATCAGCAGCAGGCACGGAGAGGCCCCAATGGCTGACTTTCAGCCCCAAAGAGGGTTCGATCAACTTTTCCGCGGAGGACGTGGTGGAAGGACAGGACGCGGCGGCCGAGACGGTAGAGGCCGCGGAAGAGGACCCAGGCCACCATATTGCGTCATCTGTGACGGCAATTTCGGCCACACCACTCGGGACTGCAAATACAGCAAGATGGCGAAAGAGCTGAAAGACAAGGATCAAGCTTCAGCCTCTGCCGAAAGCTCAAAACACGTTTTCCACAATTCGCAAGACCCGGCAGCTGTGGCGGAGCATGCAGCAATTACGCGAGCACGCCTATGCATCCCCTGCAGTACATGCATCCCCCAAATTTGCATTGGTACAATCCGGCGTATCAGAGTTACCAGCTTCCGGTCTTCGCACCACAGTCGGTGGCAGTTTCGTCACCTATCCACTACCAGCGTCAGCCAACGCCGCAGCCAGCGCTTCCGGTTCAGACCCAGCCTCAGGGGCAGCAGCACAGCCGGGTTTCCAGCAGGTGCAGGAGATGGAAAATGAAACTAGCGCAATCAACAACATCCTTCCGTCAAGAGGGCACATTTTCGCTATCACGGGCGGATCCAACTTGGAGCACGAAAGTAAAAGGGCGAGGAAGGACTATCATCGAGGGTCCAGACGGTATCACCAAGGCTTCCACTGAACAGGCCAGCTTGGTCGCTAGCGCCGATATGTTTTGACGAGTCCGATTTCAAAGTCCGCGACTACCCGCATTGTGACGCTTTCGTCGCCACGGCCAATTTTGCCGGTTTCACCCTGCACAATATTCTGATTGACACCGAAGCTCAGCTGACATCTTATTCGTCAAAGCTTTCGAAGCAATGGGATTCGACAGGCGCAGTCTGGACCCCGCCGGCAACTCACTGTATGGGTTCGGAGGAAGGAAAATTGACGCTATCGGCAAAAAGCAAGTCCCTGTATCTTTCGCCGAAGGAGAAAGAGTCCGCACCGAACACTGACATTCGACATAGTAAACATGGACTATCCCTACACTGCCATTTTCGGCAGAGGCTTCACCAATAGGTTTGACGTCGTCATTAAGCAAAGCTACCTATGCATGAAGATGCCATCCCTTTCGGCATCATCGCCGTACATGGAGATCAGCAAGCTTCCAGAAGGATTGAGGGAAAACCAACCCCAGGCTACAGCCTTATCAATGAGGTGGCAAACAAAGACGAAATGCAAACAACCACCGAAGAGCACGCTATCGTCAACACGTCGGAATGCAAGGTTGGGGAGCCGAAGAAACGATAAGAATCTCGCTTGCGGCCTCCAGGCCCGAAAAGCCGTGCATATTGGGTCAAGCATGCCGGAAGAAGAAAGGAACGCTTTGGCATCCTCCCTTGCGAGCAATGATGACATTTTCGCTTGATCAGCAGCGACTTGCAAGGCGTTAGCAGAGATCTCGCCCAACACAGTTTGAACATCGCAAGCGGTGCTAAGCCCAGAAAGCAAAAACTGAGAAAAAGTCAAACGAAGGGCAGACGCGGCGAAAGCCGAAGTACAAAGATTACTCGATGCGGAGTAATCCGACCAGTCCAGTATCCCGAATGGCTGGCGAATGTCGTCTTGGTGAAAAAGAAGAACAGAAAAATGGCGAATGCTATCACCAGATTTGGCTTCATCCAATCCCGACGAGAGGAGAAAACCAGTTTTATCACTCCTACAGGTACATACTGCTATCGGCGAATGCCGGAAGGGCTGCGGATGCAGGCCCTACTTTCTCAAGATGACCGACAAAGTGTTCGAAAGCCAAAAGCAAAAGAAAACTTGTTGGCTTACGTCGACGATATAGTGGTCAAGAGCGATAGACAGGAAAATCATCAAGCGACTTGCTCGAGACTTTCGGCAATCTCCGAAAGAGCGGTCTGAAGCTCAACCCTGACAAGTGTATTTTCGGCATCAAGAAAGGCAAGCTCCTGGTTTGTCTAGTATCGGCAAGGGGAATTGAAGCCAACCCTGACAATAGCGGCAATCATCAATACGCAACCACCCTCAAACCGAAAGCAAGTGCAGAAGTTGACAGGAAACTGGCTTCTTGGGGTATCTCGCAGCATCTCATACCACCGTAAGTGCAGTACTGGTGGAAGAGAAGGAGTATGGAAACAAGATGACGCAGTTCCGATCTACTTCGTTTCGAGGCCCTTTCGGGTGCAAAACTAAACTACTCAGAACTAGAGAAGATAGCATATACGGTGGTAATGGCTTCTAGAAAGCTAAAGCACTACTTTCAGTCAGTCACACCACATCATAGTCCTATCGGCTCAGCCATTGGAAGCCTTGTTCCGCAACAACGAAGCTATTGGCCGAATTGGCAATGGGCGGCAGAGCTCAACGAATATGTGATCGATTACCAGCACCGATCCGCAATCAAGTCGCAGCGTTGGCGGATTCATAGCAGATTGGACTCCCGCCGCTTTCGACACAAACACTCGAATTCGAGGAACCCGTGTGGATTGTGAATTGTGACGGCGCACGGGGAATGGCTGGAGCCAGAATCTCAGCGATCCTTACGTCACCAAGAGGACCAAAGGTAAGATTCGCCGCAAGATTGCAATTCCTCACGACCAACAACACAGCCGAATATGAAGCCGTGCTATTGGGGTTACGAAAGCTCCGTGCAATCAGAGCGAGAAGATGCGTAGTCAAGTCGGATTCCCAAGTCGTTGTTGGTCACGTCGAAAAGGATTTCACAGCAAGAGAACCAGAACTAGCCAAATATCTGGCTGCAATCAGAAGAATGGAGAAGTATTTCACACGGTTTCACCTTACGTAATATTCCTAGGGCCGAAACGTAGAGGCAGACGAATTAGCAAAGGCTGCAGCACAAGGTAACCGCCACATTACTAAAGTAGCCGTAATTCCAAAAAAAAAAACGTCACGTACTCGGCAGAAGACGAAATCACCAAGCTTAAGGTTGAGACATTCGTCAACAAAATGGATAAAAAGAGAATGTCGAGGAGGTAGGGCAAAAGAGACCCCTTCCATCCAACGACAATCTCGAAAGCCTGCGGGCTATGTGAAATCCGACCCTCCGACAAAACGAGAGGGCGGAACGAAAGCCTGCGGGCTATGTGAAATCCGACCCTCCGACAAAACGAGAGGGCGGAACGAAAGCCTGTGGGCTATGTGAAATCCGACCCTCCGACAAAACGAGAGGGCGGAACGAAAGCCTGCGGGCTGTGAAATCCGACCCTCCGACAAAACGAGAGGGCGGAACGAAAGCCTGCGGGCTATGTGAAATCCGACCCCCCTCCGACAAAACGAGAGGGCGGAACGAAAGCCTGCGGGCTATGTGAAAACCGACCCTCCGACAAAACGAGAGGGCGGAACAAAGCCTGCGGGCTATATGAAAACCGACCCTCCGACAAAACGAGAGGGCGAAACGAAAAGCCTGCGGGCTATGTGAAAACCGACCCTCCGACAAAACGAGAGGGCGGAACGAAAGCCTGCGGGCTATGTGAAAACCGACCCTCCGGACAAACGAGAGGGCGGAACGAAGAACGAAATCCTGGCTATGTGAAATCGACCCTCCGACAAAACGAGAGGGCGGAACGAAGCCGTGGGCTATGTGAAAACCGACCCTCGGACAAAATGCGAGGGCGGAAGAAGGCCTGTGGGCCATACGAAAGCTGACCCTCCGACAAAATGCGAGGGCGGAAACGAAAGCCTACGGCTACGCAAATCAAGCAGTCCCTGCAAGACGGCAAGGACAGCCGGCAGGCCCCGGCAGCCTTTAAGAGCATAAATGCCATATTAACCTTTTACCTGCCAAACGACAGCAAGTACAACCAAGGGAGTAAATGCAACCGCATCGCAACAAAGGTAAGGCAATATAAATAGACACCAGGGGCAAGCTCCCCTACACAGCCATCCAAAAATTACCCAGCCTCTTTAAGTGTCAAGCCGCGAAAGGGTTGGCGCAGCCGCAAAAGTACGAATAGGAACCATCAGGAGTAACCCTTTCGCTTTGATGACTGTGTCATCGGTGGCGCGTCCGCCTATCGTCACCAATCCGGTAACTGTAGGCGGCAGTTCCATCGAGCGGCACCTTCATCTCAAACCAAAGATAGGAGATGAACCAAGCATGCATACGGCTGGAACAGCAATACGAGCAATGTCGCAGATATAGCCGGCTCCCTCGCGCGAATGCTACCCCCGCCCTCGCCTAAGTGAGTGGGGTGGGCGCGTCTTTGCTATCGCCGAGGGGCTCGCACCGAAAGCTCCCTCGCGCGAAAGCCTTCGCCCCTCGTCTAAGTGATTGAGGCGGGCGCGTTTTATACTATTGGCCGAGGGGCTCGCACCGAAAGCTCCCTCGCGCGAAAGCCTTCGCCCCTCGTCTAAGTGATTGAGGGCGGGCGCGTTCGTTTATATTCTTTCGGCCGGGGCTCGCACCGAAAGCTCCCTCGCGCGAATGCTAACGCCCCTCGCCTAAGTGAGTGGGGGCAGGCGCGTCTTTGCTATCGGCGAGGGGCTCGCACCGAAAGCTCTTTCGCGCGATCTACCCGCCCCTCGCCTAAGTGAGTGGGGGCGGCGCGTCTTGCTATCGGCCGAGGGGCTCGCACCGAAAGCTCCCTCGCGCGAGCTACCGCCCCCGCCCCTAAGTGAGTGGGGCGGGGGCGCGTCTTTGCTATCGGCGAGGGCTCGCACCGAAAGCTCCCTCGCGCGAATGCACCACCGCCCCTCGCCTAAGTGAGTGGGGCGGGCACGTCTTTGCTTCGGCCGAGGGGCTCGCACCGAAGCTCCCTCGCGCGAATGCTAACGCCCCTCGCCTAAGTGAGTGGGGCAGGCGCGTCTTTGCTATCGGCCGAGGGGCTCGCACCGAAAGCTCCTCGCGTGAACCTACCGCCCCTCGCCTAAGTGAGTGGGGCGGCGCGTCTTTGCTATCGGCCGAGGGGCTCGCACCGAAAGCTCCCTCGCGCGAATGCTACCGCCCCTCGCCTAAGTGAGTGGGGGCGGGCGCGTCTTTGCTATCGGCCGAGGGGCTCGCACCCGAAAGCTCCCTCGCGCGAAAGCATTCGCCCCTCGTCTAAGTGATTGAGGGCGGGCGCGTTTTATACTTTCGGCCGAGGGGCTCGCACCGAAAGCTCCCTCGCGCGAAAGCCCTCGCCCCTCGTCTTCGCCCTCGTCTAAGTGATTGAGGGCGGGCGCGTTTTTATACTTTCGGCCGAGGGGCTCGCACCGAAAGCTCCCTCGCGCGAATGCATGCTAACGCCCCTCGCCTAAGTGAGTGGGAGCAGGCGCGTCTTTGCTATCGGCCGAGGGGCTCGCACCGAAAGCTCCCTCGCGCGAATGCTACCCGCCCCTAGCCTAAGTGAGGGGGGGCGGGCGCGTCTTTGCTATCGGCCGAGGGGCTCGCACCGAAAGCTCCCTCGCGCGAATGCTAACGCCCCTCGCCTAAGTGAGTGGGGGAGGCGCGTCTTTTCTATCGGCCGAGGGGCTCGCACCGAAAGCTCCCTCGCGGAATGCTACCGCGCCCCTAGCCTAAGTGAGTGGGGGCGGGCGCGTCTTTGCTATCGGCCGAGGGGCTCGCACGAAAGCTCTTTCGCGCGCATGCTACCGCCCCCTCGCCTAAGTGAGTGGGGGCGGGCGCGTCTTTGCTATCGGCCGAGGGGCTCGCACCGAAAGCTCCCTCGCCGAATGCTACCGCCCCTCGCCTAAGTGAGTGGGGGCGGCGCGTCTTTGCTATCGCCGAGGGGCTCGCACCGAAAACTCCCTCGCGCGAATGCTACCGCCCCTCGCCTAAGTGAGTGGGGGCGGGCGCGTCTTTTCTATCGGCCGAGGGCTCGCACCGAAGCTCCCTCGCGCGAATGCAACCGCCTCTCGCCTAAGTGAGTGGGGGCGGCACGTCTTTGCTATCGGCCGAGGGGCTCGCACGAAAGCTCCCTCGCGCGAAGGCTAACGCCCCTCGCCTAAGTGAGTGGGGGCAGGCGCGTCTTTGCTATCGGCCGAGGGGCTCGCACCGAAAGCTCCCTCGCGTGAATGCTACTACCGCCCCTCGCCTAAGTGAGTGGGGCGGGCGCGTCTTTGCTATCGCCGAGGGGCTCGCACCGAAAGCTCCCTCGCGCGAATGCTACCTAACCGCCCCTCGCCTAAGTGAGTGGGGCGGCCGTCTTTGCTATCGCCCGAGGGGCTCGCACCGAAAGCTCCCTCGCGCGAATGCTACGCCCCTCGCCTAAGTGAGTGGGGGCAGGCGCGTCTTTTCTATCGGCCGAGGGGCTCGCACCGAAAGCCTCCTCGCGCGAATGCTACCTTCCCCTCGCCTAATTGAAGTGGGGGCGGCGCGCGTCTTTGCTATCGTTGGCCGAGGGGCTCGCACCGAAAGCTCCCTCGCGCGAATGCTACCGCCCCTCGCATAAGTGAGTGGGGGCGGGCGCGTCTTTGCTATCGGCCGAGGGGCTCGCACCGAAAGCTCCCTCACGCGAAAGCCTTCGCCCGTCGTCTAAGTGATTGAGGGCGGGGCGCATTTTATACTTTCGGCCGAGGGGCTCGCACCGAAAGCTCCCTCGCGCGAAAGCCCTCGCCCCTCGTCTTCGCCCCTCGTCTAAGTGATTGAGGGCGGGCGCGTTTTATACTTTGGGCCGAGGGGCTCGCACCGAAAGCTCCCTCGCGCGAATGCTAACGCCCCTCGCCTAAGTGAGTGGGGGCAGGCGCGTCTTTGCTATCGACCGAGGGGCTCGCACCGAAAGCTCCCTCGCGCGAATGCTACCGCCCCTAGCCTAAGTGAGTGGGGGGCGGGCGCGTCTTTGCTATCGGCCGAGGGGCTCGCACCGAAAGCTCCCTCGCGCGAATGCTAACGCCCCTCGCCTAAGTGAGTGGGGGCAGGCGCGTCTTTGCTATCGGCCGAGGGGCTCGCACCAAAAGCTCCCTCGCGCGAATGCTACCGCCCCTAGCCTAAGTGAGTGGGGGCGGGGCGCGTCTTTGCTATCGGCCGAGGGGCTCGCACCGAAAGCTCTTTCGCGCGAATGCTACCGCCCCTCGCCTAAGTGAGTGGGGGGGCGGGCGCGTCTTTGCTATCGGCCGAGGGGCTCGCACCGAAAGCTCCCTCGCGCGAATGCTACCGCCCCTCGCCTAAGTGAGTGGGGGCGGGCGCGTCTTTGCTATCGCCGAGGGGCTCGCACCGAAAGCTCCCTCGCGCGAATGCTACCGCCCCTCGCCTAAGTGAGTGGGGGCGGGCGCGTCTTCCTATCGGCCGAGGGGCTCGCACCGAAAGCTCCCTCGCGCGAATGCTACCGCCCCTCGCCTAAGTGAGTGGGGGCGGGCACGTCTTTGCTATCGGCCGAGGGGCTCGCACCGAAAGCTCCCTCGCGCGAATGCTAACGCCCTCGCCTAAGTGAGTGGGGGCAGGCGCGTCTTTGCTATCGGCCGAGGGGCTCGCACCGAAAGCTCCCTCGCGTGAATGCTACCGCCCCTCGCCTAAGTGAGTGGGGGCGGGCGCGTCTTTGCTATCGGCCGAGGGGCTCGCACCGAAAGCTCCCTCGCGCGAATGCTACCGCCCCTCGCCTAAGTGAGTGGGGGCGGGCGCGTCTTTGCTATCGGCCGAGGGGCTCGCACCGAAAGCTCCCTCGCGCGAAAGCCTTCGCCCCTCGTCTAAGTGATTGAGGGCGGGCGCGTTTTATACTATTGGCCGAGGGGCTCGCACCGAAAGCTCCCTCGCGCGAAAGCCTTCGCCCCTCGTCTAAGTGATTGAGGGCGGGCGCGTTTTATACTATTGGCCGAGGGGCTCGCACCGAAAGCTCCCTCGCGCGAAAGCCTTCGCCCCTCGTCTAAGTGATTGAGGGCGGGCGCGTTTTATACTTTCGGCCGAGGGGCTCGCACCGAAAGCTCCCTCGCGCGAAAGCCCTCGCCCCTCGTCTTCGCCCCTCGTCTAAGTGATTGAGGGCGGGCGCGTTTTATACTTTCGGCCGAGGGGCTCGCACCGAAAGCTCCCTCGCGCGAATGCTAACGCCCCTCGCCTAAGTGAGTGGGGGCAGGCGCGTCTTTGCTATCGGCCGAAGGGCTCGCACCGAAAGCTCTTTCGCGCGAATGCTACCGCCCCTCGCCTAAGTGAGTGGGGGCGGCGCGTCTTTGCTATCGGCCGAGGGGCTCGCACCGAAAGCTCCCTCGCGCGAATGCTACCGCCCTCGCCTAAGTGAGTGGGGGCGGGGCGCGTCTTTGCTATCGGCCGAGGGGCTCGCACCGAAAGCTCCCTCGCGAATGCTACCGCCCCTCGCCTAAGTGAATGGGGGCGGGCGCGTCTATGCTATCGGCCGAGGGGCTCGCACCGAAAGCTCCCTCGCGCGAAAACCTTCGCCCCTTGCCTAAGTGTGTGGGGGCCGGCGCGTCTATGCTATCGGCCGAGGGGCTCGTACCGAAAGCCCCCTCGCGCGCGAAAAAGTGCATGCCCAGTCGCCGAAAGCGCATGCTCACCATTTCAACACTCGAAGAAGAGGGCGCAATGAACAAAAAAATAAAAAGCTTAATTAAAGCGAAAGTTACACTTCACAAAAAGAGTCGCAGTGCACAAAAAAAACTAAGTGTCCCTCATCGCACCAAGGGACATGCTGTATCTACGAGCGTCGGGCGAAAACGAATAGTCCTCCGGCTCTTGTTTTATAATCGGCCCTTCGCATTCGCCCTGGGCCGCACGTTTGCTATCACGCCTCCTCCGTCTTTCTTCTAGCAGCTAGAGAGTGCGCGCAGAATCTGGCGGCGCGGGGTAAGCCCCCTGTTACCACGCGCACGGGCGTCGAACGGAAACCAAGAAGTACGGAGCGGCTCGGAGCACGAGGAGGCGCTTAAAAACGTCTCGGGATGCCAACCGTCGCGTCTCAAATGCCAACCGTCGTGTTTGAAGCGCCAACCGTCGCGCAATCCGAACGCCAACCGTTGCGCATGAGGGTCTCTTAAATCCTTAATCCAAAACCTTAAACCCTAAAAATGCGTCAAGGACAGGCGAAAAGGAAACCATTTCCGCTTATCCTTTCGCGGGGGGTACACGAGCAGACAACGTCAACCCGTGACTTCGCTCAAGATGACGTTGAGGGGCTATTGTTGGGGGGTAGCCCGGACGTGAGCTACCCGTTTTCGCCTGTAAGGTTTTCACCATCAGAACGAAAGCGTCAAGATCGCGAGGGTGAAATCCGAAGGCAGGCGGCTTCACAGGCCGCCTTTCGCGCGAAAACAAGGCGGGCTTCAGGGCCTTCGCGTGGTCGGGCTTTCGAGCGAAAGCCGAATGTCAACGGCGTGCCTTCACGCCGGTCAGGCTTTCGAGCGAAAGCCGAATGTCAACGGCGTGCCTTCGCGCCGGTCGGGCTTTCAAGCGAAAGCCGAATGTCACGGCGTGCCTTCGCGCCGGTCGGGCTTTTCGTGTGAAAGCCGAATGTCAACGGCGTGCCTTCGCGCCGATCGGGCTTTCGAGCGAAAGCCGATGTCAAACAGGTTTTCGATTATTCCTTTTGGCCATGGCCGTGTGTTTCCTTTCCGCAGGGTTCTCCGGATGATGACACGGAGGGGGCCCACAGGTCTGACGGACGGGCGCGCACCGCCTCGCTCCCGCGTGTATTTACGGTGATGCCCTTCGGGCCCAGAGAGCCAGAGAAGCCGCAAGGTAGATTAAGAGAGGGCCTTTTTGTAATTAAGCAGAGTGGTTGGAAGGGCATTTTTGTACTTTTAACCGGTCTGAGATCAATATAAAAGGCTCCCGTACTCCCAAAGGGAGGGGGGAGGAACATGTTCACTTCACCCAAGTTCTTACTCTCCTCCGTTCACTTTTGCTTTCGCTCGTGCGTTCGCTCGTGTGCATTCGCTCGTGCGACAACCCGCTGTTTCGAGGTCTCGGTCCCCGAAGCAACAAATGCCAAGATTGTCTCTTGAGAAGGCCAGCTCGGGTAGCAGTGTGTCTAGGTGCGCTTTGTGTGAGGGTTTGGAGATGGAGATTGCAAATGTGCAGCATGACAAGATGCAAACCGAGGAAGAATACACATACCTTCGGACCATCTTGTCATGGGTGTCTTGTGGTGAGCCGCAGCTTGGGATGATGATGCCCAATTCAAGCGTGCTGCTGGAGGTCCTGGTGTAGGCTTTGCTCAGGGCATGGAGAGTGTTGCTTCTTTTGGCAAGGTTGGAGAGTTTAGTGGTCTTAACCCGAGTGAGAAGCCCAACTCCACCAACTCTCCCAAACTTACTAAGATTCCCCAAAGAGCTTCAAACCTAACACCAAGGATGGAGTGTTTGTGGACCTCAAGAGCTCCACCCAAGAAACAGACATGGGCTCCAAAACCAAACCACCTCGGAAACAACCTAGACACTATGCCACCAATCCATGAGGAGCTCATGCCACAAAAGAGCCAAGTGATCCACACCCACTACCGTGAGTACCAATAACCCCCTATGACTGCGGTGAGGTACCATTGTGAGCACTGTGGGAGAGATGGACACTTGAGGGAGTTTTGCTTTCAGTGCAAGAGAGAGGAGCGTCGTGCAAGGGAGATGAACAATGCGGACATGTACCATCCTTTCCATGATGTACATGTGCCAAATGTTCAGAGGAGAGCTGCTAGGCCTAGAGGTCCAATGCCTCAAGGTCCTAGGCCTCAGGGAGGTTTTGCCCAGCGGGATCCTAGCTTTGCAGGATATGGACCCCGTGGCGGTGGCTTTGTTGAGCGTTACCCTCCACCGCGTTTTGAGTATCGTGATGGACGCTCTTCCCTTAGCGGACCACGGTTTTCCTGTGCATGGTGATCGCTGTCCCTGTAGGCGCGCTAGGATGGTTTTTCTACTACCCATTCTTTGGAGCATACGGGACAACACTGGTGCTCTTCCCATTTTACTCACCCTAGTGTTGGACCGTATGCTCACCCTATGTCTTTTTATTGATGTAGGTAAAATGATTGGAGGACATTTGGTTGGTGGATTCCGGGTGTTCGAGGCACATGACCAGAAACGCCAAGTGGTTCTCCAGTCTTAGTCCAGTTGCCGGAAAGGAGTTTATCACCTTCGCGACAATAGCAAAGGTAAATGTTGTCTAGTGGGTCTGTGCGAGTTAATGAGCACTTTGTGTTGCGTGTTGTTGCTCTTGTTTCTAACTTGCATTTTATCTTCTTTCTGTTTCGCAACTTTTCGATGATGACTATGAGATTCGTTTTTAAGCCGAATCTCAGTCGTATTTTGGATCCTCAGGGCAATCTTGTATGTTTGATTTCTCCCTTTGGGAAAGTCTTTCGAGCGAATTTCTCGGAGTCATATGGAATTTCTCATTGTCTTTTGGCTGGACCTTCCTCCTCTGATCTTTGGAAGTGGCAAGGAGACTAGGTCACCTGAGCTTTGACTTGCTTGCAAGGCTTAGTTCACTTGGCTTAATCGCAGGATTGCCCATGTTGTGCATGGAGAAAGATCTTGTTTACAATTCTTGTAGACATGGGAAAATGGTAGCCGCTCCCCACCATCCGGTGAATCAGGTTATGACTAAGCGCCCTGGAGAGCTTTTACACATGGACCTTGTCGGTCCAGCTCGGGTGAGCTCGGTTGGGGGGAAGTGGTATGTGTGTCAGTTTTTGTTAACCGGCAGCTTGTCTGGAGGGATCTCAGATGATTTGTTCGGTGGGGATCGGCGTTCGTAGAACTCGGCGAGTACACAGGGACAACAATTTATACTGGTTCAGGCCGCTAAATAGCGCAATACCTTACGTCCAGTGCGGCGTGTGCCTTGTGCTATGATTCAAGATTCAATGATAGGGGTCGGTGCCTGCTTCCCCTTATATATCCGTGTGAAGCATGGCGTATGTCGAGTCCTAGTCGGTTACAACAGAGGAGTCTTATTCTAATTACAAGACTTCCTTTAAGAACTCGACTAAGTTACAATGAGAGTCCTAATCCATGTACACTTCGTATCAAGTCTTTGGATCTCCCGTGTCACCCAGGGTTAGTCGGAGTAATCACCTTCTGATGATATCTCTGATATCCTGGTCCGTCAAGCCCCCGAGCTCTTCATCATTTCTCTAAAACGTTATCTTCTGGTTTATGTTTGAGAATCTTTGAGTAATGTCTTGAGAAATATTGAGGTGCTCTGTAGGTAAAAAACTTCCATGGCGTGCACTTTTTCTTTGAAAAGTGCACCCATAGGGTGTGGCCCCCGAGCCTCTTGTTATTTATAATAACTTTGAGGGTCTTTCGAGCCTTTTCTGAGTAATCTTGGGCTCAGAAAAAACATTTCCTTTATGGTATATACCCTGTAGCCCCCGAGCCTGAGTTCCGAGTACCTGAGTAGTCGGTACTCGGGGTCTGCAAGATATCATCCGGGTAAACCATAAGGATGGCAATAATTTAGAACATGACACTGATCTATATCGTAATCGCTGCAAGTAATAAATATCCAGCTTCAGGTGGGTAATGTTTTCATCAAACATCCCTTTTCACCCCCACTGAAAAAATTGCCGCAAGGACAATCAATAATTGACCAGTGGCTGTTTCAACTGTCCTCATTGATGATTCTTGTCGTGTTCTGCAACTGCAATAGTTTTGTCGTCTTGTTCTTGAAGTAGTCACGTGAAGCTAACCTGTCACTGAAGCCAGGCTTCACATGCGCAACAGTGCACAGAAAATTATTGCTCTCTGGCACTTCCATTCGTGAACTGTGTCCATAGGCTAGGAGCGGCCGCCTATAAATACCCTGCCTGGGGAGCAAAGAAGCCACACCTTCCTGAGAGTATGACTTCTCTTAGTCTCTTGAGTGTTATAGTATCTGTAGTGGAAATGTCTAAGCCCCCGGATATCTTCCTTGCATAGGATAGTTGAGGTGTCCAGAAGAACTCTTGTGAGGGGATCATCCGTCAGGGTGGTTTCCAAGTGGTCGCAAGCAGAGGGATACAGAGTTGCGCCTAGAAGATTCTTGTGACTCCCGCATCGCGGGCAACCTCGGAGTCACAGGTTGTCAAAAGGCGCTAGGGTTAGGGCCTACCACCGAGTTCTTTGTGTACTGGGGTAGAGCCTTTAAACCTGCCTTGGGATGCACTGAAAAGATAGTGTCTACCCAAGGTTCTGTGTCTGGTTTACTGCGTCTCACTGAACCCGGTCCTTGGTGCGGCGTGCATCAAGACTCTGTACCTTGGTTACACTAGAGTAGCATTTTACATCCTGAGTGAACTTGTACTGGAAGCTGTTTGTATCTCAAGATGCATCCGTGTATCTCTGTTGTAATTCCGAGTATTAATTAATAAGATTCGGGTACTTGGAATGTTTTCCGAGTCCTTTGTCTTTTCCTCCGAGTACTAGATGTTCCTTGTGAAGGAATAATGTTATCTGTTGTATGGGTTGCCTGTTCACTGACTCTGACGCCGTCGGAAACAATGTTCCCCAACCGTTAGGGTTTCTGACAGTTTCTATAACGCCGTTCGGGAAAGGTGAACGGTTGCCGAAACAGATCTATAATAGGCCGCCATTGAGCTTACAATTTTTTCATTCTTTCATCAAGCCATAGCCTTCAGAGCAAGGAATCCCATAGCCAATCCATTAGTTGATGCGCAGAAAGTCCCTCGTCATCAACATGGGCCCAAAGAAGCAATCCGCAACCGAGAAGAAGAAAGCAAAAGCCATTAGCGGGAAGCCACGCCACCCATGTCCTCCAATAGATGTGCTTGCTTGGAAAGCACCGGACACCAGAGAATCGGAGCTGGCTTTTCTGGCGCAGCAAGGATTACTCCAGTCACAGCCAATAGACGGGTGGAGAGTACCCACTGATCATCGTGCTCCCGCCCCCAACATGACGGAGATAGTGATGTTCAAGTCTTTTGTGGAGTGCGGATTGGGGCTGCCAGCATCCGATTTCTTCAGAGGATTGCTGCACTACTATGGTTTGACTCTCAACCATATTACTCCCAATGCCTGCTTCCACATTGCTATCTTCGCTCATCTGTGTGAAGCTTTTCTGGGGATTTGCCCCTTTTTTACGCTTTTCCGTTATTTCTTCTAGGTAAAGTGTCAACCCAGTGATGCATGTGTAGAGGTAGTCGGCGCAGCTAGTTTCCAGCATAGGATAGAAACAACTACTCAATATATTTCTGTAGTTTTGTCGGATTCTGTCCGAGAGTGGGCAAGCGGATGGTTTTACATAGCCAACCCGCCCCCGGCCCTTCGTCGTCACGATGGATGGCCGCCGCAGAAGTCCCGTGAATGGAAGGACAAAATCTCTATTGAAGAGGTAGAGGCTATCCAACCACTGATCGACATGATAGCAGCAATGAAGCTAGGTGGATTGACGGGTTATACCGTCGTCCAAGATTTTATTGCGCGCCGGATTCATCCGCTGCAGCAGCGAGCCAATTTTGGCTTCGAGTACCTTGGCGTGAAGGACTCGGGGCAGCATGATGCCGAGCAATTATCCAACCAAGATATTCTGAGAAGAATGAACCGGCTATTGAAGAGTCATGAACAGCTTGTTCCAATGATGACGACTTTCTCCGCCATCAACCCTCCTCCAGCGGTAAGTAGTCGGGGTGCCCATCTTTTAGATTCTTAATAGATATCCTTCTGACTAGACATCATCTTCGTCTTCTTCTTCATAGGACCAAAGGCGGAATAACAATGATTGTCCACCCCTGCCTTCGGTGACTCAAGAAGGCGGAGGCATTGCTCTCGAGGGTCCCATTCGAAGTGAGGACCTTCGCAACGAGTCAAGCTCTCCTGGTGATTTTGACTGGCTAGACTCAGATTCAACTAACTCTGATGACCTACTGATAGATCCTGAAGCCGAGAGTAGCCGGAAGAGGTCTCCGAGTCTGCTTCAAGAAGCCAGAGATCTCGTCCCAAAGAAGGCTCGCACTGGTAATCGCCGTGCTTGTCGAAAAATTCCTTTATCAACAGAATTGGCTGAAAAGCACTGTAATACGGGTGCTCCTGGTAAGGGAAAACCCGAGTACTTTATAGTCTTCATGTTTTGGATTTTAATAAACCCTTATATTATATCTTTGTTTGATCCAGATGTTGAGACAGCCCAGGGGGCTTCAAGTGGTGCGGCTCCTGAAGAAGCTCCGGCTCCAGACCCGCAGCCGAAGAAGCCGAAATTGAAACTGCCGCGGGCATTGAAGCTTGTGAAGTAAGTCACAACACTTTCTTTAGACTGGTCGCGTATTTCTAGTACTAATATGAACACATTTTTTTTGTAGGAAAACGAAGCCGGCCGCAGCATCCTCAAGTGCTGCCACTGAGACCCGAACGGTGGAGGAGTCGGAGGTGTAGGACAAAGGTGAATCCAGCGTCCTTCCAATCTTTAGCCAGGTGAACACTCTGTCAGGCTCCTCTCCATATGGTACCCAGGTTGATGCAGCACCTGAAGCGGATGTTGATGGTCCTTAAACACCTGTTTTACCATCAACATTTTACCCTAAAGTTCACCAAAAAGGCATGAAATGTAGTCAAATAGGTTTCAAACTAACCAAACTCCACATGTCCATAGATTTTTATTTGAATGCAGGATTTGGACCAAATTTGGAGAATGGACCCACCAGGAGACGATCCCACTCACCAGGACCCATTTGGGCCCGAGTGGGGTGGCGCCCGCCAACCAGAGGTGGCGCCCGCCACCCAAATGTGGCGCCCGCCACATGGAGAGGCCCAACTCTCCCCCTTTGCCACGTCACTGATCCGTGTGACCATCCCAAGGCCAAATCTTGGCCCTTGGTCACTAGGTCAGTGGCATCGGACGGCTCAGGAGTGAGTGGCGTGGATCAAGGCCGAATGGCGGTTACTTGGACATGCAACCGACCTACCAACCGCCTCTCTGGAGCTCCTGGATGCTGTTGAAGCAAAGGCGGTGCATCCAACGGTTGTGAGGGGGGCGGCCGCCACCTAGGGCTGCCGCCCGCCACTAGGGTTAGCCCTAGGTCGGTTGGCTGCCCCCTATAAGTACCCCCCTCACTCCTCAAGACTATAAATACCCCCCTGGTGGCACCACTTCATTCGTACCATCCCATACTACACCAAGAAGCAACACAAGCAAGTGAGAGTTGGGTTAGAAGCTCAGAGAGCTTAGGCAAGTAGGTAGCTAGTAGAGCAAGGCATCTTTGCCCTCGCGGAAGCGCTGCCCAAGGCTTAGCTCAAGAGTAGAGGCGTGGGAGTGATCGGTCCTGGAGCTGGGAAGAGTCTTCCTTCATCTCTAGTTCAGGTTTTGCTCTTGTTACTCAAACACTTTACTATATTCTATTTCATCATTTCAAGTATTACTTTATTCTAGTTATCAGTATTGAGTGGTATACTTGATTGATTGCTTGAGTGCCTAGCTATCCTACAGATCAATTCACTTAGCCATAGTAGTTAATCTCTAGTGAGCTTAGTGTTTGATCTTTGCCAATAGGTTGCTTAGTTAGTTTAGTGTTTATCTTATTAAGTCAAGTATTTGCTCTGACGTCCGCAAGGGTGTCTCTATTCAAAGCTAGGGTAGAGATAGTTAGAATATAGTTAAGCGTGGTGCTTAGTTATTGACTTACCTTTAGATACGGCTGGACCCCCGGATAGCTGTGGTAGCAAGCAAGTGGTGACAGCCCTGTGCGCCTTGATTTCCACCACGTAGTTGGCCCAGTTTAACAGTAAGGCTCGTTGTGCTAGTGTTCAACCTAAGTCAGTGGTAAAGGCTAGTACGCCTCGGTACTTGACAAGATAGGAATAAAACTACACATAAGTTGGTTGCTTTATTGACATTTGCCTATCTTGCTTCGTAGTTATCTTGCTTCGTAGTTATCTAGGAGTAGTTATTAGTTATTAGTTAGTTATATTAGTTACCCCCTATCTATCTAGTTATCCACCTTACCTTACCATCCATTTCATCCTTACCTATCCACCCATATATTCTTTCTAGCCTTTCATCTCCTCTCTTCTCCTCTCCCCTTTTCCCTTTCTTATTCTTCGCTCCTCCTTGACTCGACTCATACACCACCCTAGCCTTCCCTTGGGATCAAATAAATCGACACCTGGTACTCCCAGGCGAAGTGCTACTACGATAGTTCTGTGCGCTTGCAGAATCTCCTCCTGGTAGATTGCAATCTCTCTAGCTAGCTCCTACTAGTGTCGGGATTGACAACCCCATTCGACATTAGTAGATAGTTGCTTTACCTTCACTCCTTTAGGTATAGTTACTGGACTTGCTACAAGCATTTCCGGCGCCATTGCCAGGGGTAGATTCCATAAGTCTACTCCTAGTCACGACGTTGGCAAGTGTCAACAAGCATTTCTGGGCTGTTACCGGGGATAGTTGCCTAGCTCTATCTTTAGTGAAGTTAAGAACTACCAACAACTATCATTTGAGTTGTATTGAGCTCCAAGCTCGTAACTCGAGTATGGTTACCGTTGAACCGTCCATCTGAGTAATATTATATATTAGTCGGTGGGGTATAATAGCTAAAGCTTATTGTATGCTTGAAAGGTTTTATCCGACTAAATAGTCGTGATAAATGTAATAAAAAGGATAATTCTTAAAGCTCTTGATGAAATCCAAACTTTATTAATATCCTGGAAATAGATACATTTGCCCTGAGTCGAATCTGTAGCATAGTCCTTAGGTATGGAATTTCTTCAGATGCTCAATATTCTATGAATTTGGCAGTGGAGAACCATCCTCGGTGACTAACTCAAATGACCCGGGTCTTGTTACTTTAGATACTATGTAGGGTCCTCCCCATGGACTCATAAGCTTGTGGTGGCCTGTGGTATTCTGAATTTTCTTCAGGACCATGTTGCCTACTTGGAAGGTACGGTAATGGACGTTCTTGTCGTAGTAGCGTCTCATCCCTTGGAGATACCTTGCTGATTGAAAGAGGGCGGCTAACCGAGCCTCCTCGAGGCTGTCGACTTCTAGGCGTCTTGTGTCATTGGCTTCTCCTTCGTTATACTGCTCTGTTCGCGGAGAACTCCAGATTAGGTCTGCCGGGAGGATTGCTTCGGTGCCATAAACTAGGAAGAAGGGAGTTTGGCCTGTTGCCCTGCTTCGCTGTGTTCGTAGCCCCCAGACTACCTTAGGCAGCTCTTCGACCCACTTCCCGCCGTGGTCCTTTAGAAGATCGAATAGTCTTGGCTTTAAACCGGCAAGGATTAGGGCGTTTTCTCTCTCAACTTGGCCGTTTGATTGTGGATGAGCCACTGATGCGTAGTCTATCTTTATTCCATAGTCGCTGGCCCAAGATTGGAACTCGATTGCCGTCAAGGGGGATCCAAGATCAGTGATAATTCTGTGTGGCATCCCAAAGCGATGGAAGATGCTCTACATGAATTGTACTGACTTTGAAGCGTTGAATTTGACCAGCGGCATGTACTCGATCCATTTGGTGAACTTGTCAATTGCAACGTAGACGTACTCAAATCCTCCTGGGGCACGCTTAAGAGGACCCACCATGTCGAGTCCCCAACATGAGAAAGGCCATGACGGGGGAATACAGATCAACTCATGAGCCGGTACGTGCTGCTGTTTGGTGAAGAACTGACATGATTGACAGCGATGGACTAAGTCTTCTGCATCTTTCAAGACTGAGGGCCAATAGTACCATGATCTGAAGATTTTTCTGACTAATGTTCATGAAGCTGCATGATTGCCACAACACCCAGAATGGACCTCGTTCAGGATTTCTTTGCCTTCTTCTAGTGAAATGCACTTGAGGAGGACTCCTGATGAGGCACCGCATCGATATAGCTTGTCTCCGACTAGAACATAATTTTTGCTACGTCTGGCGACCTGCTCTGCGGCAGTTTTATCACTGGGCAGTTTATGCTCCTTGAAGTAGTCGATGAAAACTTGTGTCCAGTCGGGTGCTAGAGTTAAGATCTGAGTGGAAGGTGTGGGATCAACCACTTCCTTCTCTTGGATTGCAGGCTTGGATAGCTAATGCACGAAGGTACCGCTGGGAACCAGAGCTCTGTCGGATCCCATTTTTGCTAGGATATCTGCTGCTACATTAAGGTCCCGGGTAATATGAATGAGTTCTAACCCTGAGAAGGTTTTCTCTAGCTTGCGGACTTCAGCGCAATAGGCGTTCATTGTTTCCATGGTGCAATCCCAATCCTTCTTAACTTGGTGAATCACCATGGAAGAATCGCCATAGACTAGGAGTCGCTTGATGCTCAATGTGACTGCTAGCTTTAGCCCGTGTAGTAGCGCTTCATATTCTGCTTCGTTGTTGGTAGCAGACCACATTATCTGTAGAACGTACTTCAGCTGCTCTTCAGCGGGTGATACAAGTAGCACTCCGGCACCTGCTCCACCGAGTTTTAAGGACCCATCAAAGTACATCTTCCAATGTTCAAGAATAGCGTTGTCTTGAACTTGTTGTATTTCTGTCCACTCGGCGATGAAATCAGCCAGAGCCTGCGACTTGATTGCTTTCCTTGGAGTGAACTTAATATTTAGTGCCCCCAATTCAACTGCTCATTTGGAAATTCTTCTGGTAGCATTGCGGTTGTGAAGGATTTCTCCCAATGGGAAGTCCGTAACAATTGTGATCTCATGGGCTTCGAAGTAGTGTCGTAGCTTCCTTGAAGATATGAGTAAAGCGTAAAGTACTTTTTGCACTTGTGGGTACCTGATCTTCGAGTCAGAGAGTACCTTGCTGATGTAGTATACTGGTTGTTGGGTGTTATAGATGTGCTTGTCATCCTTGCGCTCCACTACAATTGTTGTGCTCACAACATGTGTGGTAGCTGCAATGTATAGCATCATCGGTTCCCCGGGTTCTGGTGGCGTGAGTATAGGAGAAATGGTGAGGTATCCTTTGAGCTGTTCAAAGGCCCCGTCCGCTTCTGCTGTCCACTGAAATTTGTCGCCGGCTTTGAGTAGTTTGAAGAAAGGTAGTCCCTTTTCTCCCAGCCGTGAGATAAATCTGTTGAGCGCAGCCATACACCCGGTGAGTTTCTGAACATCCCTGACGGAAGTAGGTGGCTTCATATTGATGATGGCTATGATCTGTTTTTGACTAGCCTCGATGCCTCGATGGCTAACAAGGAATCTGAGTAACTGGCCTGAGGGTACTCCGAATACACACTTCGTGGGGTTAAGCCTCCATTGGTATGAGCGTAACTGGGTAAAGGTTTCCTCTAGGTCTTATATGAGGGTAGTCGGATCCTTCGTCTTTATGACCACTTCATCAACAAAAGCTTCTTCATTTGCGGCCAATTTGGTCTCCCAAGCAATCTTGGATAGCACGCTGATATGTAGCCCCTGCGTTCTTCAACCGGAAGGACATGGTTTTGTAACAGTAGGCACCGAAGGGAGTTATAAACGATGTCTTAGGTTGGTCTTCTTCTTTGAGAGCAATTTGATGGTACCCGGAGTAGCAATCCAGAAAGGATAATAGAGCAGAACCTGCGGTGGCGTCAACTATTTGATCTATCCTTGGTAATCCAAAAGGATCCTTTGGACAGTGCTTGTTGAGGTCTGTGTAATCGACACACATGCGCCATTCTGCAGAGTTCTTCTTTTTTACTAGTACTGGGTTAGCTAACCACTCGGGGTGGAGAATTTCTCTGATAAACCTGGCCGCGAGTAGTTTAGCTATCTCCTTCTTGATTGCCTCTTTCTTCTCTGGTGAGAATCGTCGTAGCCTTTGCTTGATGGGCCTGGAGCCCTCTTTTAGTTCCAATTTGTGCTCAGCCAAGTTCCTTGGAACTCCTGGCATATCAGCCGGTTTCCAAGCAAATATATCTTTGTTTGCTCTGAGGAACCTGGTGAGCGCGAGTTCCTATTCTCCAGATAGGTGAGCACTGATGACCGCCGTCTTTGATGGATCACCAGTTTCCAGGTCAATAGTTTTTGTGGTGACTGCTGCCGATGGTTGAATAGCGCCCGCCTTCTTGGTTGGGATTTCTGAATCTCCAGGCTTGGCGTTATGTACCATCTGTGTGAGTTCCTGTACCTCTAGGGCGAGTTGAGCTTTTTCA
This sequence comes from Coix lacryma-jobi var. lacryma-jobi, assembly GCA_009763385.1. Taxonomy (NCBI): domain Eukaryota; kingdom Viridiplantae; phylum Streptophyta; class Magnoliopsida; order Poales; family Poaceae; genus Coix; species Coix lacryma-jobi. The sequence continues at coordinate 45,211,692 of CM019826.1, forward strand.
GCGATTTGGACAGCCTCTGTGGTGCAATGGAATAATCGCTTCAAGTCACCCCTGAAGGTTAGAATACCTTTGGCACCCGGCATCTTCAGCAGAAGGTATGGATAATGTGGTACTGCCATAAATTTGGCGATAGCTGGTCGTCCAAATATGGCGTGGTATGATGATTCGAAGTCGGCTACCTCGAAACTGATGTACTCAGTCCGATAATTGATATGAGTTCCAAAAGTGACGGGTAGTATGATCCTTCCCAGTGGTACAGCCGCCTTTCCGGGTACTATGCCGTAAAAGGGGGTGCTTCATGGTGTGAGCTGAGTTGCAAGGTCCAGGTTCATCTTGCGTAGGGTGTTTGCAAAGATGACATTGAGTCCTGCTCCTCCGTCTATGAGTACTCTTTCCAATTTGATCCCGGCGACCGTAGGATCCAGGACCAGTGGGTAGTGCCCTGCATTGGAAACGTTGGTCCATTGGTCTGCTCGAGAGAAATTGATCGGATGCTCACACCAATCAAGGTATCTGGGGGTAGCCGGTTCAGTAGACATAATTTCCCTTAGGGAGAGCTTATGCAGGCGCTTACTGTCACTGGAGGTTACTCCCCCGAATATGACATTGATGGTGCCTTAGGGGTGTTGGAAACCGCCTACGTCCTGCTGAGGGTCTTCGACTGCTTTCTTCCTCTTGTCTTTTATGCTTTTGTTGAAGTCAGAGTTCAAACCTCTCTCTTTGAGTTGCCGACAGTGCCTAGCCTGGTGTCCTCCTTTTGGATGGAAAGGGCATGGGCTATCGAGGAGGTCGTCAAAGCTGGAGGGCTTGTTTCCCTTCTTGTGAGGTTCCATGGCTGCAACAGTATTGTCCCCTGTTCTCTTGCGGGTGTTTTGCTGAGCAGTCTGGTTTCCTATTTGATTATTTCCTCGATCACCTTGCGTGTTTCTTTCGGGAAAGCGCTCCTGTGTGCGTTCTTCCGTTGCCATCATGGAGTTTACTGCCCGATGAAACTCGTCAGCGGTGGTCGGGTCATGCTTGATGAAATCCTTGTAATTGTACCTTTCGCAAATTCCATTGCCAAAGAGGTCGATTACTTCTCTGTCTGTTATGTCGGAGACCGTGGAGCGGATTTCGGAGGAGCGTCTGTAGTACTCCCGCATTGTCTCATTTTTCTGTTGCTTGCAGGTTCTAAGCTTGGTTCGAGGGTCCGATCGCTCCGGAACACCCGCAAAGTTCTCTATGAAAATGTGGTGAAGCTGTTCCCAGGAGTCAATGGACTCGGGTTTAAGCCTGTCGAACCAAGCAAGGAGCATTGTCTCTAGGGCCATGGGGAGAAATAGTGCCTTAACATCGTTGCTTCCTCCTGCTAATTCAACTACATGAGCATACAGCCTGAGCCACCGCTTGGGTTCTGTCTTCCCGTCGTACTTTGAGTAGTTCCCGGGTTTGAACTTTCGTGGGAACGGGACTGCTCGGAGTCTCTAGGAAAAACAAGGGAAGCGATCTACTGCGTCGGATGTAAGAATGTTGATTCCTCGATATGATGATTCGGCTCCTCCTTCAGCTTGATCAGGTACCCGGTTGCCCAGACGACTCCTTACTTGAGCCCGTCCGAGCCGCTCATGAACGGGTCGCCTTTGGCTGGGATGGGATGAATCTTGTTCATCGACTAAGGACTCAAGGTTTCGACCTTTGAGCTGTAGCGCAGTAGTCTGAAGCATGATCAACCGTCGTTCTTCATCAGGGGTGCGGTTGTCCTTGGCTCCCATTTCCGTGGCTAAAGCCAAGATGTTTTGGTAGGGTGTCTGATACACTGACCAGCTACCCTCATGAACTCAGGTTCGAGATTGTGTGAGAAGTCGGCTCGTCGACGATTGTGATCGTCGTGAGACTGAATTTCCTGGTCCCTTTCTTGATGAACTTGGCGCTCGGCTTCCTCTTCCAAACGCCTTCGACTGTTATATTCTTCTAGCCGCACATGGTAGCGCTCCATAGCCTCCTTTCGATGAGTTGCTTGCCTTCTACGAGCATATTTTGCCTGATTCCTTCTTACTCTTTCTGCCTTCATTGACTCGGTTTCTCTGTGTTCTTCTGGGTCGTTATCGGATATCATACTCAAGGTTTCGTCATCCCGGAGGACATCTGGAGGAGTTGGAGGTCGTAAGGATGACTGGTGTCCTGCCATGAAGACTTCATGAGTGTAGCCTTGGTTTGTTGATCTCGGTGTAACCGACTCCAAGGTAGAGGCACTGGAGTTTAGCTCTGTTGAGGTATCATGTTCCTCAAAGGGAAGCGGATGTCTGTGTTGGTATGGTAGAATCTGGTCAATTGTGCCAACCAATTTAGCTGGGGCTGGTTGTATTGGCCAATGAACGATGTTACCTTCCTCGGTTGAGCTGAAAACTACTCCCTGCTGAGCTCCTGTCAGCGGGATCTGTTGAAGCTTTTTGAATTTTGATCTAATCAGCTCTTGGAAGTTCTCTGCCAAATTGCGCAGTCCAAAGGGGATATGATGCGTAGAGTCCGAGTCCTTTCTGGATCGAGAAGTCGTATCAGAGTAGGAGTCGGATGACTTTGCCTGGTCCCCAGATTCTTGCGATCCTTCGATTGTGAGGTTTGCTAGGTCCCGGGTGAGATGATCCATCTTTGGTGTGGCTTGCGCTTCTGATTCAGGTTGAAGTCGTCGATGAAGTTTCCCTTGATCATCCGCGATGCAAGTCCACGAGCCAAAAACAAAAATTGATCCCGCCGAGAACATGTTGAAGTGGTTCGTCGAGCTCTTGATTGTCGAATCGCCGAGAACCCCTACCTGGCGCGCCAACTGTCGGTGTTTGTTAACCGGCAACTCATCTTGAGGGATCTCAGACGATTTGTTCGGTGGGGATCGACGTTCGTAGAACTCAGCGAGTACACAGGGACAGCGATTTATACTGGTTCAGGCCGCTAAATAGTGTAATACCTTACGTCCAGTGCGCCGTGAGCCTTGTGTTATGATTCAAGATTCAATGATAGGGGTCGGCGCCTGCTGCCCCTTATATATCCGGGTGAAGCACGACGTATGCCGAGTCCTAGTCGGTTACAACAGAGGAGTCCTATTCTAATTACAAGACTTCCTTTAAGAACTCGACTAAGTTATAATGAGAGTCCTAATCCATGTACACTTTGTGTCAAGTCTTTGGATCTCCCGTGTCGCCCAGGGTTAGTCGGAGTAATCACCTTCTGATGATATCTCTGACATCCTGGTCCGTCAATGTGCTTGTTGTTGTTGACGATTTTTTGAGATATTCGTGGGTTTTCTTTTTAGCTGAGAAAATTGAGACTCTCTCTTTTGCTCGCAATCTGATTTTGCGTCTTCAGAACGAGTTCCCTAAGAACTCGATGCGAGCTATTAGGAGTGATAATGGTTTCGAGTTTAAGAACTCGGATTTTGAGAAGTTTTGTGACTCTTTGGGTTTGGAGCATCAGTTTTCTTCCCCCTACACACCGCCACAGAATGGTGTTGTAGAAAGGAAGAATCGGAACCTTGTTGAGATGGCCAGGATGATGCTCGATGAGCATAGGACTCCTAGGCGGTATTGGGCCGAGGCTATGAACACTGCATGCTACATTTCCAATCACATTTTTCTCCGTGCTTCCTTGAAGAAAACCTCTTATGAGTTGCGATTTGGGAAGCAACCCAAAGTGAGTTATTTTAGAGTTTTTGGTTGCCACTGTTTTATACTCAAGAAAGGCAACTTGGACAAATTTGAGTCTCGTTCTTCTGACAGTGTATTTTTGGGTTATGGCACTCACACTCGTGCATATCATGTACTTAACCTTGATACTAACCAGGTCATGGAGACATCCGATGTCACCTTCGACGAGACTATGGTTTGTCCTTCTTCTAGATTTGAGCGTACAGGTGATCAAGAGGTTGGCGAACCTCTTTTTGATGATGAGGACGAGGGTGCTGAAGGGATGGATGATCCAGCACCACCTCCACCTGCTGTGCCACTAGGATCGACTTCGACCATGACTGCACGCGGCCCCGACCCGTCTTCTTCCACTACATGGGGGCCGTATGATCCTCCACCTCGGGTTGTACCATTTTTACCCGAGGGAGCACCAGCTACTGTTGAGGGGGAGGTTACTTCAGCAAGGGAGGCGCCACGACACATTCAGCGCCAACACCCGCCTCAACAGATGATCGGCAGCATCAACGAACGTGTCACTCAGTCAAGGTCACAACAAATCTCTCACTTTGCTCATTCTGCATTTGTTACTGATTTTGAACCCTGAGATGTTGGACACGCTTTATCTGATCCGGATTGGGTTAATGCCATGCATGAGGAGTTAGAAAACTTTGAGAGAAACCGGGTTTGGGTTTTGGTTTCACCTCCCCCTGAGTGTCACCCTATTGGTACAAAATGGGTTTTCAAAAAGAAACAAGGAGAGGATGGCCACATTGTGAGAACCGAGGCCGGTCCTCGCTGCGGTCTCCTCCCCCTTTCTTCCTCGCAAAAAAAAAGACCGAGCTCCTCTCTCCCGCTCGCTCTCTCCTTCCGTCCCTTCCTTCCATGGCAGAACCAGCAGAGCTCCTCCTCTCCTTGGCCGTCCTCCTGGCTCCCCTTCTCCTCTCCGAGGTGAGCAGCGGCGGGCACTTCCTCTCTCCCCCTGACCCTCTCTGCTGCCAGACCGGGCAGAGCCGCTGCCGCGCGAGGCCACGACCTCCGGGCGCGAGCCAGCGACCCCGTCGTGCGCTACCGCAGGCCGGCCGCCAGCTGTGCCAGGCAGCAGCCCTGTCTCGCCTCCAGACCATCAGCAAGCAGCAGCAGGTCGGCGCCCCAAACCCTAGGCAATAGCGAGCCCGTCCTCTTCCAGCAAGCCGGCCATCCCCTCCGGTTTCCCGAGCCCCCGTGAATCCATGGTGAAAGGGTATAGATTAGAGGCTGAAACTCTTTGTAGGTGTTTTTGTGTAAAGTTGCATGACTCAATATGTTTACTAATAGATCCTTAAATATTTTGTGCAGATCTGGAGGGCGCAAGTGAAAAACAGTTTTTGTTTTTCGTTTTTGTTTAATTAATAAATCTGGCCCAAACTTTGAAAATGCATAGTAAATTGTTGGAATGTCGAAAAATTACATATCTGGACTTTTTGGAATCCTTGTGAAAAGCTCTCTCCTGTGAATGTATAAAATGATCTGTGTTAGTGGATAGTTTCTGCTGTGATGATTGATTTGTGTTAAATAGGTTTAAATAGGGAGAAAATCATATCTGATGTTGTATTGCTTAGATTGTTGTGAAATGTTTATGGTAGGCTTTTCATGTGGTGTGTGTGCTATGATACAAATTTCAGAATATTTGGTGCATGTATGAATAAGTTATGAATTTATCTTGCTTTCAGCTTATTAAATGAATTAAAATGAATTGTGGCAAATGGTTGCTTGTAAAAATAGAAAAGGTGGTTCAACTACCTTCCTATGATGTTGTTATAGCTTGGATAATTTTATCATGGCCACATGTTGTGCAAGCATAGAGTTTTAGATTTATCTTCTCTCTATGTTTTATTTCGGGATGTTCTGGACAGTTTTTAGGGCTTAAATAGTTGCCCCTTGTAAATGATGTTTTCTGTGAAACTTGTCTATAGCAAAGTCGTAGATAACATACATATCTAGCTTGTGTTAAAGTGTCATGATTTTTGGTCAAATGGATTATGAGTTATGGCTGTTTAAACTTCAGTTTCAGAAATGGCAGCTCTTGTTTATGCCTAGATCAGATTTTGTGAATGTAATTATTTCACCCTGTTAACTTGTGAATGTAATTATTTTCAGAATATCTTGTTGTGTGTCATTTGGAGTTGTGTAGCTCTAGCTGTGACTTAATTACTTAGCTCCTGTGTATATGTCCAGTTTTGCTGAATGTCTGCAGAGACAGTTTCCATTGTGGTAGTTATTTCGTGTTGTAGATGTTGTTTGCTGTAGATGTATCCTATATCAAAGTTGTAGATAACTTCTTAATCTTTCTTGTCATCGAATTGCATGTCCATAGGCTTAATAGTATAAGAGATATGGCTATTGCAAATTGGCTGTCAAGGTTTGCCTACATTCTGTCCAGATCTGAATGATGGGCTTGTTTCACCTAGTTAACTTGTGATTCATGCTTAGGTGATTATAGATTATTTGTAGTTCTTTTAATAATCTTTCTAAATTATCTTAGCTCATGTCCATTGGAGTTATATAACTTGAGTTATGACTGTTTTAGTACAGATGGCTAAATCTGTCCAAGTCTGGACAAAGATGCCTATTTATGTTAATTAGACCTTGTTAACTTGTGAATCATCTTAAGATGATTATAGATGATTTGTAGACAACTTAATAACCTTTTTAAAAAGTCTAGGGGCAAGTTCCCAGGTATTATAGATCTTTAGTTATGGTTGTCTTAAGTTACTGTTGTTGATGTGTGGCTAGTTCTGTCCAAGTATGGACAGTGCTGCACTAATCATGTTGTTTAACCTTGTTAATGATTTTTTTCACCTTGAGCTAACAATAAGAAAGATTTAGATAATCTTGTAAGCTTTCTATAATGTCTAATTTCATGCTCATGTGATGTTTGTATCTTGAGTTATGCTTCTCTGAAGCTCTATCAGTCTTGCTGTCCAACAGTTGGACATAGCGGCATAGTTATCTGTTTTTAAGTTAGATAACCTTTGAATTTGCTCTTATGGTGAATAAAAAAGTTTTAGACAATTGAGTTAGATTTCCAGAAAGCCTTATCTCACCTTGTTTGGAGATCTGTAGCTTGATTTATAGTTAAAAGAGTGGACTGCTGTCCTGCTGTCCAAATCTGAGTGTTTGTGTTTGATCGCTTAACTTGGCTTAAGTTGATTAGGTGAACTTAGTGATCAACTTAAAAGTGTGCATAACCTGTTGGTTGTTGTGTGCTTTGGTGTGTGCTAAGTTATCTTAATTGTTTGCATAAATTTTGTGCTAAGTGCATGTTAGTGGTTGCTTGTGCTATGTGATCAATATATTACTTCGGGAGCATTCATACATATGCATGTGCATCTCATATCTAGGTTCGCTAGATGGAAGAACGACAAGCGAAGGACGTCGTGATGGAATCAGACCTCAGGATGATGGTTTGGTGATCACCAGGAGATGATGGTGTTGGCGAACCCACAAGTTCATGGAGCGGCGTTATTTCCGAAGTGGTGCCAACTAATACTAGCATAAGTGTTGTTTCCCAAGCAAGCCCCGGAGCATTCTAAGTCTCCTACCATTCTTTTATAAATGCAATTGAGTCAATATAATGATTGTTGCATTAAGTTATAGGAGTTGAATGATACCGTTGATGCATTACTTACTTATCCTTGTCCACCAGCAATTATTATTTTAATATCCCTGCTAGGTCTAGGCTCGATTTATATGCTTATCCCTGCTTAGATCGGTAAAAGTCGGGTGATTTCCTGTCTCCTGCATATAGGTGGATACTGATCATGACTAGCCTGGTGCTATCATGGAGATAACCATGTGATAATTAAACTGAGACCGGGCGGGATGTAGGAGCAGCAGGGCATGGGTTCTGTGTGCTAGTAGTCTCCCATCTGTGTCGTTTAGGACCCGACGAAGGCACACCTCAGTCATTTTGAACGCGTCAATCACTTAACGGAGCAGGTGCGGGTACCTCCCGTGAAGCCGAGTAAGGTTATTCGAGCCGGTGATGAACATGTTGACGCCTAACACCCAGGGCCTTATATGTACCGTGGGCAACTATTCTGAGCAACCTGGCATGGTACGTGGACAGGCGGGGCCTGATTGACCTGGCATGACCGTGGGCAGTTATAGCTTGAGCGACCTGGCATTGAGATAACCCCCGGTGTAGAAGGGCCCATGACCGTCCCGCGCGTTGTGTTCTCGAATTTCCTGAAGTGGTCGCCGACGGCTACCTGACAAGGTGTGATCGGGCGAGTGTGCGACATTTTTATCCCCAGCTGGTAGGAATCGATTATAATCGCCATCGCTCCTGGACAGTGAGTAACTTGACTGGGCATGTGTTACCGTAGTAACTTATGAAACTAAAGATGGTTATTATGTGGAATCTGAAAGGCTATTGATGAAATAGTCACTCTTGCTTGATTAATTAGCCAAGTGATTGCTCTAGATCAGGTGCAAATCTAGTTAATCAGGTTAATTACATAAAAGTGACTGCTAATACTCTAATGATGATTATCTAATAATAAAAATGCTTTTATACAAAAAGGTAAGTATGGCCAACCCCAGATACAGCCTTGCATACTCCTTGCTGTCATTTATTTCTGGTTTATGACGGGTAAGTCTAGCTGAGTATATTCGAGTACTCAGGGTTTATCCCACCTTGTTGCAGGTGAAGGTTAGGCCTGCCGAAAGGTGATGGCCAGTGCCGGTGGGCTCGGCAGTTCCATACTTCTTCTCTTATGCTATTGTTGGAGGATGTCACTCAAGCTAGCAAAGTATTTCAACTTATGTTATGGTATTTATTTCAAAGCTATGTTGTTCATCTAAATTAAGTGGAACTCAACTTGTATCATTATTTGTGAACTCTATTGTAATATTATTTCCGCTGCAAAGCTCCATGGACGTGATTTGTATTTGCTTGACCATGCGATCTTGGTTGAGATGTTGGAAATGTTTGAAATCCTTCGAGATTTCCGGACTACCGAGTTTATATGGGCTCAAGTGTGCTAATTCAGCTGCTTCGGCGGAGGTTTTCGCACTTGTGCTCTTATAAATTGGTCGGTTCTGTCACGGCTGGCATCGGAGCAAGGTTAAGCATAATACTGTCATGTGCATGGTTTTAAAACAAAGTTTTGTTTTGAAAAGCCTATTTTATCTAAAAATCTTTAGCTAGTAGGCAAGTTTGTCAAAACCTAATTTGTAAACTATGTGCTAGTGACAACCTCCAGTTATGCCCAACTAGGACTTTCAGGTGGCTTAGTTAAGTAATACTAACTTTGGGGGTTTTACTTTCTTGCAACGACACGTCAACTCAAAAGGTACGTGTAGATGACTGCACTATGCTACCTTGTGGTCTAATGTTGGAGGTAGCCCTCATATATGATGTACTCATATATGTGGGGTAGTTGAATTTATTTTATGCAATATCGCAGCTGCGCTCAGGTAATTGTGAGTTGTGAGAGCATGACCAAACAACCGTTGGTCTAGGAAAGTGCTAGTTTGGTACTGGAACCTGTACTCGTAAGCATACGAATGCGGATGAAGGTATTTAATTGCGGGAGTAATATTATTCTGATGGGTGCATATACTACTTACGTGTATACTGGGTATGCACCTAAGATAGTATCTAGATTTAAATTCCTGCAATGTATTTATATTTGTTGTGGGAATGGGCTGAAATGAGATCTTCTGCAGGTACACTAACTTCGAATGCGTATGTATAGTGGACGGCTAGCTATATCGAGAGTGCGTGTATGCCACCGACCTAGAACGTGATTGTCGCCTCAGGCTGGCAATTTGTATGGACGTATAGGACGAGCATACATCTTTTTGTGCATTACTCATGAACATGCTTCTCTTACCTTTGCTCTAGTAATAAACAACTTGTTGTCAAGTGTGACTAAAGTAATAATAAAACATAATGGTTGGTTGAGCATCAAAATGTTTCCCCACCTTTGTTACTGTAGTGGTAAAGTTGTTGTGAACTAGTGCTTCTTTAAGATGTGCTGAACTGCTTGTAAAGGTAGAAGCAATTACTTTGACTAATGTCATATGTTGATCTAAACTAGATGTGATGTGGTCTTGTTCTTGATGTTGGTAGGGTCCAAGGTTTTATATGAGTGTCTACATGTCGTCTAGATAAGTGATTTCTTGTTTAGACTAGAAGTAAATACCTGTATGATGTTGTTTAGATATCCCTGCTAGCTCATCATGATTGTGTGTGGTCTTACTCATCATAATTGTGTGTTGTCTTGCTCTGCTTCATGTATGCTAGAAGAGTAGTTAGACAATAAGTTTCTAATGGTTAGCAGTTTTCCCCTATGTTGAAATATCTTGTAGTAACTAAATGGCTTGTGTGGTGTTATCTTGCTCGCATGGCAAAAATGTGCTAAGCTTGTAGGTTCCATGTTTGAGCTAGGAAACTCTCTTTTTGGGTGAAACCAATTGGGTTAGTTTGTTTTGAAATGCTTCACCTAAAAGAAACAATAAAACTTGTTATTTGAGACTGTCTTGTATGCAGTTTTGTTTGGGTATGCTAAGTGCTTCCTAAACATGTGATTCTAGTTTTGTTAGCTTTAACATGCTTTAGCAAGGAAAGGTGCTAAGACCTGTTGTTTAATTACTTTTTCATGCTACAATCATGTAATCTTGTTTCCTGCTTGTTTTCTTGCAATCATGAGAACTAGAGTTATATGAATTAAAAGTTTGTGAAACTAAATTTCATACCTCACTAGTATCATGTAGTTTCAAGAAAAATATAAAACTTGCGGTTTAACAACATTAAATAACTTAAACCTGTTTAAGTTGTTTTAAGCATGTTTACTTGCTAGATTTGTGTAGGCTGTTTTACTTGCCCAAATATGCTGAGATGCTTGTAATTGTCTACTAATTGCATAAGTGAGCTTCCATAATATTCCTAGAATTTTCTGGGAATAGGTTGAAACAGCTCTATGTCTCACCTTGCTAAAGTAGGTAAATTAATAAGTGCATGTAAGAAATTTAATTTGGGTTAATCATGAACTATCTAACATGTATAAGATGTATACAAACTGTTTTCATACATGGTTATGCCTAGAATTATATTTTTATGTGCACCATGCTATATAATTGCTCTATAACCTAGCGCTAATCTTTACTAGTCATATGCCTGTAAGAACTAAAAGCTTACAACTAATTTAAGTGGCTGCAATTTAGCTTTTCTAACATGTTTAGAATGTTTTAAAACGTTGTTATGCATGATTGTACTCTAAAATCAAGTTGTTGCATGCTGCTTGTTAGTTGTTGCTACCTAGGGTCTGCTTATTCCTTCTTGGAATATAGACTATGTATGAGCTTGTTGCTTGATTGATAGCTTTATCTGCTAGATAAGTGAGTTAACTTAAAATTGCAAACTGTTATAGTTAACAAACAAGTATGCCCTGGTTTGCTTGGTATGTTGCTCCTAAATATAGTTGTGCTCCAATCTAGTAAACAGAAAGTAAAAGAATGATAACATCTGTCTACAATGTTTTGCATGTCTATGTTTGCTTGTATGCCATAGATAGATGCTTGTCTTGTTAAAGCTTGGTGGTTAGCGTTGGATGCTTTAGCTGATTGATTGTGTGTTCCAAATGCTTGTTAAAGTGGTGTGTAGATGTGTTGTTATCTATATGGTGCCTTGGTTAGTCAACCTTGTCCTCGGTGAGTACATGAGTGGTTTGTCAGCCTTCAGTTAGAGTCATGACCAAGCCCTCTTGACTTTCTGAGATGCCTTGAGTAGAACCCAGGTTGCTTGCAGGCCTGTGTTTTTGTGTCTAGTCTTGATGGTTTAGAATGCCTGTGCCGAAAATCTGAACCTAGGCATGTCCATGCCTTTTGTTAGACAAGCTAGCCTAAGTTAACCTCTCCAAATCCTAGATCCGAAGCATGGTATGCCTATGCTTGTGGTGTAGCCATGCCTCTAACCAACCTATAGATCCAAGCTTGCCCCTTAAAAGTGTTGCCAAAGCCATAGATGTTTGTACCCTTCGCTGTAGGCCCTTGCTTGTTGACCAGCCAAGTTTAGTTCCTGCAAACCTCAGCCTTTGACCATAGTTTGGCTTGTCCAGTTGTGGAGACCAAGTCCAGACCTAAACCCATGTATCCCCTCGGTTGCTTTTGTTGCTGCTTGGCCAAATCAAGTTCATGAAACCTTTCATCTTGTCGTGACCTTGATGTGCACCAGACGAATCCTTGTTGTCTTGTGCCATGCTTTGTCCATGAAATCACCTCCTTGTTGATTTTCGAACCTTGTGATCATCCTTGTTTTGCTAGCTTATATCTTGCATGTGATCCTTATCCATGCAAGATTTATTTGCGTCATGTGGGATATCTCATTGGTAGTGGATTCGATAATGGTGTCTTGGTTAAGAACTAATGGTGCCGCGACGAAACCGAGAGCCTCCGGTGGGTGCACACACTTGGTTGTGCTGCTCGGCACGCGCTGGTACCGTGGGTTATGATCAAGATCTATTATAGAACTACGCCAATGTGTCATCTTTCATGAAGCTTCCTCCTTGATTATCTCCTATATTCCTTCAGAAAAATCCTTATTTTGGCTCGGATAAGGCAGTCTTTCTTTCTGAAAGTGGCAAGAAGGATGACTTTTCAAGAATTGGTCAAGGATGAAAGCAGTAGCAGACTGTAAGAGGTGGTAGACAAAGGACTCTGTTGGATCAACAACAAAGAGTAAGCATCGTATATGGTCACAGTGAAACAAGTGGCATAGAATTCTTAACAGTGGGCAAGTATCAGCTAAGGAATGAGCAACAGAAATGGTGTGTTATTTAACCAGATCCTTGAAGTCCAGAAGTTTACTGTCTGAGCTTATACATATATTTGCATGATGGTCTTGTAGTCAACCCAATCTTCGCAGTTGTGTCTGATTCTCTACTAACTTTTGGTGGTGACCATGTGCAATGATATCCGACAGTGCTTGCAGTAAAGGCTGAAACCTTGGAGCTTTATAGTGTTGAGAGGCAACTGATTAGTTCGGTCATTTCAAAGCTAATCTCCAGTTCAGAGATGACTCTTTGGTAGCTATGAAGGCTATGTCTCACAGAACAATGTTATACCAGAAGTCTCTAACCAACTGATTTTGTTGTGGCACTTGTACATCCAAGTCTCTGATATGTTCCAGCTAACTCTATCCTGGAGGAATTTTAATGGTAATACAAGACGATACGCCAGCCTAGTAACTCAGTCAACATCATACCTGGAGCAAGGACTGCTTGGTGATACGTTCAGCTACTATAAAAGGGTTATTCCAGATTATATTGGATAAATCTAGAATGGACATTCAGAATCAGTCTCTCATTTTTGAAGCAGTCAAGGTGTCCTACCAAAAATCCACTCTTAGAAGTCCAGATTGATGGCAGTTGAGTGTCAACCGGTAGATTTCAGATTGTGTTCCTGCAGTGCTGAGTGAATTTAAGAAGATCACTCTCTGACCCAAGTAGTTCAACAAGTCAGTTCCACTAAGTTGCAACTACACCATGAAGAAGAATGATGTTGATTTGCTGGTAGTACAGAGATTCAGTAACTTGGTATTTTTACCCAAAAGGTTGCATCAAATTTAACTTGAGTGACTGTCGCAGCTTAAGAAATAAGAATTTCAGTAAAGAAGGATCTGTGAAAACGTGGATTTGGTAGAGTCAGCTATCACATTCACCGCTCTTTTATCAAATTCAGATAATACCGTGTTATCTTCAGAAAAAGAGAATTGCACACATGTAACCTTATGTGGCTTTCCATTGATTGCTATCTGATTGATCTGACATTCACAAGTAGTATAAACCGTGGTTGCCGTCAGTCAGCTCATGACCGTCTCAAGGGATGAATATTTGCTATAGTCCCAATCGGATGAAGATCCAATATTTGAAGTAATATTACCTTGGATTCCTCCCAAAGTAATAACGCAGTTTTGGTTCCCTTTCAAACCGACAGTGATATTGTGGGTGTACCTCAATGCTCGATGGGAGTCAATGAAGAAGATTCTTCCGACAAGAGATGGTAATCGGGAATTGAAATGAAGGATCAGAAAGTTGTTCTGTTTCTAACAGTTTCTGTTTGGTCGAGAAGTCAGTATCCTGAGCTCCCAATAGCTTGTGATTAAGGATGGGTGCTATGCTTCTCTTCCCTTGAAAAATCTTTTCGTCCGGAATCTCGGGACGAGATTCTTTTAAGGGGGGAAGGGCTGTAACACCCCAGGTGTTCGCCGTCAGTTAAGCCGTCAGTTGAACACGGACTTGTAATATCAAGCAACAATGAAGAACTAAATTCAAGGTTAGTCAGTGATGACAAAAGTGTCGGGATCAAACTCAACTCAGAGACAGAACCTCCGTTTGAATTATTCAGAAAATAATTAATGGAGCCAGTTAATAATGATCGCCAATTTATGAATATTTAGGATTTATGCTAAACCTGGATATTTCATGTGACCCACCTCAGTTCCTGTCTATAGTAACTGACGAAAAAGTTTCGTGAAGTTTGGAATCAAAAAGTCACATGAAATGACGAGTCGCAGCTTTGCCTGTAATAGCCAATTAACTGAAGAAAATCATTCGGGTCCAACCAAGTGTCACAATTATACCACTCAACTATATATGGACCTACCATCAAAAGTTATGAAAGTTCCGTGTTGAGCAAACGTCCGGAAAATGTCCTGACCGACGAGAAACCCTAATTCGAATCCTACCGGGTGATTACTTTGACCGGCGTTGAACGGTATTTTTGGATGTTCGCATGTCAGTGCGCCTTAAACGAAAGTTGTAGTACAGATCAAAAGGAACAAATTTCGTGATATGGCCAAGACCTGGATCGGTGCCAAAAATGGTGAAAATGAGCTCGCAAGATGAGATACCGCGCAGTTTTCAGGTTCTGGAAATTGGTTAAGTCTGTACTGCGAAATTGGAATTTCAGTCGCCGCGAAGCTGCCGTCGACGATCGTTACCGGATAAACCGTTGGGAATTTGACTGAGTGTCTTTAACAAAAGTCGGAGTACTCGGCGAGACAACGACAACAAAAATGGTTTTATCGAAATCGGACTCTGTTTGAGTAGTGTTCGCAATTTTGGAGCTTGACCGAAAGTTTCTGGAAACATGCCATTTTGGGAAAGAAATTCTAAAAAAAATGCTGTGCTCTCGTCAATAAAAGAACCGAGGCCGGTCCTCCGTGCGGTCTCCTCCCCCTTTCTTCCTCGCGCAAAAAAAAGACCGAGCTCCTCTCTCCCGCTCGCTCTCTCCTTGTGTCGCTTCCTTCCATGGCAGAACCAGCAGACCTCCTCCTCTCCTTGGCCGTCCTCGTGGCTCCCCTTCTCCTCTCCGAGGTGAGCAGCGGCGGGCACTTCCTCTCTTCCCCAGACCCTCTCTGCTGCCAGACCGGGCAGAGCCGCTGCTGCGCGAGGCCGCGACCTCCGGGCGCGAGCCCGCGACCCCGTCGCGCGCTACCGCGGGCCGGCCGCCAGCTGCGCCAGGCAGCAGCCCCGTCTCGCCTCCAGGCCATCAGCAAGTAGCAGCAGGTCGGCGCCGCAAACCCTAGGCAACAGCGAGCCCGTCCTCTTCCAGCAAGCCGGCCATCCCCTCCGGTCTCCCGAGCCCCCGTGAATCCATGGTGAAAGGGTATAGATTAGAGGCTGAAACTCTTTGTAGGTGGTTTTATGTAAAGTTGCATGACTCCGTATGTTTACTAATAGATTCTTCAATATTTTCTGCAGATCTGGAGGGCCCAAGTGAAAAACAGTTTTTGTTTTTTGTTTTTGTTTAATTAATAAATCTGGCCCAAACTTTGAAAATACATAGTAAATTGTTGGAATGTCGAAAAATTACATATGTGGACTTTTTGGAATTCTTGTGAAAAGCTTTGTCCAGTGAGAAAAGCTCTGTTCAGTGAATGTATAAAATGATGTGTGTTAGTGGATAGTTTGTGCTGTGATGATTGATTTGTGTTAAATAGGTTTAAATAGGGAGAAAATCATATCTGATGTTGTATTGCTTAGTTTGCTGTGAAATTTTTATGGTAGGCTTGTAATGTTATGTGTGTGCTATGATACAAATTTCAGAATATTTGGTGCAGAAATGAATTAGTTATGAATTTATCTTGCATTCAGCTTATTAAATGAATAAAAATGAATTGTGGCAAATGGTTGCATGTAAAAATAGAAAAGGTGGTTCCACTGCCTTCCTATGATGTTGTTATAGCTTGGATAATTTTATCATGGCCAGATGTTGTGCAAGCATAGAGTTTTAGATTTATCTTCTCTCTATGTTTCATTTCGGGATGTTCTGGACAGTTTTTAGGGCTTAAATAGTTGCCCCTTGTAAATGATATTTTCTGTGAAACTTGTCTATAGCAACGTCGTAGATAACATAAATATCTAGCTTGTGTTAAAGTGTCATGATTTTTGGTCAAATGGATTATGAGTTATGGCTGTTTAAAGTTCAGTGTCAGAAATGGCTGCTCTTGTTTATGCCTAGATCAGATTTTGTGAAAGTAATTATTTCACCCTGTTAACTTGCGATTCATGCAGAGATGTTTAAAAATAATTTGTAGGGAATTTCATAAGATTTTCAGAATGTCTTGTTGTGTGTCATTTGGAGTTGTGTAGCTCTAGCTGTGATTTAATTACTTAGCTCCTGTGTATATGTCCAGTTTTGCTGAATGGCTGCAGAGACAGTTTCCATTGTGGTAGTTATTTCGTGTTGTAGATGTTGTTTTCTGTAGAAGTATCCTATATCAAAGTTGTAGATAACTTCTTAATCTTGCTTGTCATCTAATTGCATGTCCATAGGATTAATAGTTTAAGAGATATGGCTATTGCAATTTGGCTGTCAAGGTTTGCCTACATTCTGTCCAGATCTGAATGATGGGTTTGTTTCACCTAGTTAACTTGTGATTCATGCTTAGGTGATTATAGGTTATTTGTAGTTATTTTAATAAGATTTCTAAATTATCTTAGCTCATGTCCATTGGAGTTATATAACTTGAGTTATGACTATTTTAGTGCAGATGGCTAAATCAGTCCAAGTCTGGACAGAGATGCCTATTTATGTTAATTAGACCTTGTTAACTTGTGAATCATCTTAAGATGATTATAGATGATTTGTAGACAACTTAATAACCTTTCTACAAAGTCTAGGGGCAAGTTCCCAGGTATTATAGATCTTTAGTTATGGTTTTCTTAATTTACTGTTGTTGATGTGTGGCTAGTTCTGTCCAAGTATGGACAGAGCTGCACTCATCATGTTGTTTATCCTTGTTAATTATTGATTCACCTTGAGCTAATAATAAGAAATATTTATATAATCTTGTAAGCTTTCTAGAATGTCTAATTGCATGCTCATGTGATATTTGTATCTTGAGTTATGCTTCTCTGAAGCTCTGTCAGTCCTGCTGTCCAACAGTTGGACATAGCGGCATAGTTATCTATTTTTGGGTTAGATAACCTTTGAATTTGCTCTTATGGTGAATAACAAAGTTGTAGACAATTGAGTTAGATTTCCAGAAAACCTTATCTCACTTTTTTTAGAGATCTGTAGCTTGAGTTACAGTTAAAAGAGTGGACTGCTGTGCTGCTGTGCAAATCTGAGTGTTTGTGTTTGATCGCTTAACTTGGCTTAAGTTGATTAGGTGAACTTAGTGATCAACTTAAAAGTCTGCATAACCTGTTGGTTGTTGTGTACTTTGGCGTGTGCTAAGTTATCTTAATTGTTTGCATAAATTTTGTGCTAAGTGCATGTTAGTGGTTGCTTGTGCTATGTGATCAATATATTACTTCGGGAGCATTCATACATATGCATGTGCATCTCATATCTAGGTTCGCTAGATGGAATAATAACAAGCAAAGGACGTCGTGATGGAACCAGACCTCAGGATGATGGTTTGGTGATCACCTGGAGATGATGGTGTGGGCGAACCCACAAGTTCCTGGAGCGGCGTTGTTTCCGAAGTGGTGCCAACTAACACTAGCATAAGTGTTGTTTCCCAGGCAAGCTCCGGAGCATTCTAACTCTCCTACCATTCTTTTATAAATGCAATCAAGTCAATATAATGATTGTTGCATTAAGTTATATGAGTTGAATGATACCGTTGATGCATTACTTACTTATCCTTGTCCACCAGCAATTATTATCTTAATATCCCTGCTAGGTCTAGGCTCGATTTATATGCTTAGCCCTGCTTAGATCGGTAAAAGTTGGGTGATTTCCTGTCTCCCGCATATAGGTGGATACTGATCATGATTAGCCTGGTGCTATCATGGAGATAACCATGTGATAATTAAACTGAGACCGGGCGGGATGTAGGAGCAGCAGAGCATGGGTTCTGTGTGCTACTAGTTTCCCGTTTGTGTCGTTTAGGACCCGACGAAGGCACACCTCAGTCAATTTGAACGCGTCAATCACTTAACGGAGCAGGTGCGGGTACCTCCCGTGAAGCCGAGTAAGGTTATTCGAGCCGGTGATGGAGATGTTGACGCCTAACACCCAGGGCCTTATATGTACCGTGGGCAACTATTATGAGCAACCTGGCTTGGTCCGTGGACAGGCGGGGCCTGATTGACCTGGCATGACCGTGGGCAGTTATAGCTTGAGCGACCTGGCATTGAGATAACCCCCGGTGTAGAAGGGCCCATGACCGTCCCGCGCGTTGTGTTCTCGAATTTCCTGAAGTGGTCGCCGACGGCTACCTGGCAAGGTGTGATCGGGCGAGTGTGCGACATTTTTATCCCCAGCTGGTAGGAATCGATTATAATCGCCATCGCTCCTGGACAGTGAGTAACTTGACTGGGCATGTGTTACCGTAGTAACTCATGGAGCTAAAGATGGTTATGATGTGGAATCTGAAAGGCTATTGATGAAATAGTCACTCTTGCTTGATTAATTAGCCAAGTGATTGCTCTAGATCAGGTGCAAATCTAGTTAATCAGGGTAATTACATAAAAGTGACTGCTAATACTCTAATGATGATTATCTAATAATGAAAATGCTTTTATGCAAAAAGGTAAGTATGGCCAACCCCAGATACAGCCTTGCATACTCCTTGGTGTCATTTATTTCTGGTTTATGACGGGTAAGTCTAGTTGAGTACATTCGAGTACTCAGGGTTTATCCCACCTTGTTGCAGGTGAAGGTTAGGCCTGCCGAAAGGTGATGGCCAGTGCCGGTGGGCTCGGCAGTTCCATACTTCTTCTCTTATGCTGTTGTTGGAGGATGTCACTGAAGCTAGCAAAGTATTTCAACTTATGTTATGGTATTTATTTCAAAGCTATGTTGTTCATCTAAATTAAGTGGAACTCAACTTGTATCATTATTTGTGAACTCTATTGTAATATTATTTCCACTGCAAAGCTCCG
Organism: Coix lacryma-jobi var. lacryma-jobi; assembly: GCA_009763385.1. Classification (NCBI taxonomy): domain Eukaryota; kingdom Viridiplantae; phylum Streptophyta; class Magnoliopsida; order Poales; family Poaceae; genus Coix; species Coix lacryma-jobi. The sequence continues at coordinate 45,230,734 of CM019826.1, forward strand.
TGGACATGATTTGTATTTGCTTGACCATGCGATCTTGGTTGAGATGTTGGAAATGTTTGAAATCCTTCAAGATTTCTGGACTACCGGGTTTATATGGGCTCAAGTGTGCTAATTCAGCTGCTTCGGCGGAGGTTTTCGCACTTGTGCTGTTATAAATTGGTCGGTTCTGTCACATGCACCATATAAACGGGGAAGGCGGACGACGGCGGTTCCTCACTTGTTCCTTGTGCTCTCGCCTCGTAGCCCTCGTCTTCTCCGCTTCCTTCGAGCGCACGAGCGATTCCGAGCACAAAAACACTGTAGCCCCAGATCTAGATCTGAATCCCCACCTCGTCGTTGTCAATGGCGGGCGGAAAGCGCACTCGTGGTGCCACGGCGAAAGCGAAGAAGGCGGCGAAGGCGAAATCCGGCAACCGGATCGAGGTGCCGAGCTGGGCGCGTGGGTGGACGCGGAGTGTTCTCCGCCGGGAGAATATGGAGGAGCTCGTCTTCGCCGGCCTGCTGCTGGACAGCGTCACCGGCGGCTGGAGGGAGGCATATCTGGAGGATTGGCCGACGCCGAATACCTCGAAGCTCATTGTCTTCGAGGCCTTCTTCAAGTGTGGCTTCGGAATCTCGGTCCACCCCTTCCTCCACGGGCTGCTGGACTACTACCAGGTCGCGCTGTGCAATCTGACGCCAAACACGATGTTGCACATTGCGGTCTTCATCCACTACTGCGAGGCATACCTGGGCATCGAGCCCCACTTCGACCTCTTCCGCTACTTCTTCCGCCTGAAGATCAACGGCACCGGGGCATCGAACATCGTCAGGTCGGTGTACCTTCAGTTGCGGGACGGAATGGCGGAGAGGTACATTGCGATGCCGCTGCCTTCAAAGGCGATGGAGTACAAGCCCAAGTGGTTCTACATCCATCAAGATGCGCCGAGGCCGCCGTGCGACCCGGCCTTTGAGAAGAAGGTGCTGCCGTCGTGGTCGGAGCGTCCCTGAGCGGCAGCAATGGAGCAGGTAGAGGAGCTTCTGAAGCTGGTCGACAAACGGTGCGTCGACGGGGTGGCGGTGGCGTCGAACTTCATCAAGAGGCACTGCTAGCCCTGCAAGGAGAGGGCACACCCACCGTACGAGTATGCTGGGGATGCAGATGATCAGACGCGGGAGGCGCCGGAGCTCCTGTCAGTCGAAGAGGTGTTCCTGCGGGTTGGGGCGCTGTTCGACCTGCAGAAGTGGAAGAAACTAGAGTCTTTGCCCTGCATGTGTTTGTTGAAATGCGAAACTGAATACTTAAGGTCGTAAAATCATGGCGCAGGGTCAAGAGGCGTTCGTGTCGCAAGGGCCGTCGAAGGCGTGGCCGAAAGGCGTTGACCCGCGGCGGGAAGACATCAGCGACGGCGACGGTCGTGGCGTGGCGGAGGTTGGCGTGGAGGAGATCAAGAGCAGCGGGGAGGAGGGGAGCCGAGGCCCCGAGCCCCGGTCGAGCAAGCGGAAGGCGCGTGAAGACCCGAAAGGGAAGCGCCAGGCCGCCCCTGCAAAGAAAAAGAAGGTTTCGCTGGGGACCGGCGGCGCCTTCACCATTGATGAAGAGGCGGTGAAGCATCGCCGCGTGGTCTTTGACTGGTCGGACGACGCGTCTGACAGTGAGGATGAGGTCCCGCTGAGTGCCCGCTTCGGGCAGGGGTCCTCGGCGGGGCGCAGAGGCGGAGCGGCGAAGGCGAAGCCGAAGCCGAAGGTGACGGGGACGCTGGAGTGGGCGTCGGAGACCCGAGAGTCGTCTGGCGGGGCGACCAGTGTGCCCGAGCTGCAGGAGGAGTCCGCAGGCGGTGGTGCACGTCCACGCTCTCGTCGCTTCTCGCGAGATAAGAAGGTGCCAGGCCTGTAAGTATCCCCTACTAATCTTATGATTCTTACCCTTATCTGATCTGGGCGTTGATGACATGTCCATGCCCTTTGCAGGTCGGCGGATGCCGAAGCGGCGCCGGACGCCGAGGGCGGTGGTCGGAGGGAGGCGAGCCCTCCGGTGGAGGCTGACAATGGCAGGTCGGTGAAGTCGGCCGCGCCAGAGTGAAGGTTCGAGATGGCGGACTAGAGGGGGGGTGAATAGTCCTTTCTAAAATTAATCGCACCGGCTAACCGAAACAAATGCGGAATTAAAACTATCGGTCTAGCCAAGACTACACCCCTCTACTTATACTCTATGACACCTTATAAAAAATCCTAAACAATGCAAATAAGGTGTCGGGCTAGCTAGAGCTCACCTAAACAATTCTAGCTTGCAAGGTTACACAAGCCTAAGCAACTAGTACTCAATCAACCGGGGAGCTCCTACACACGCCACTAAGCAAAAGCACAAAGCCTAAGCTCACTAGCAATGCTCAATAACAAGGCTACACAAGCCAAATTAGAGAGCTCAACTTAGCTACACAAACTAAGCAATGTGACTAGCAAGACTACAAGTCAACTAGTCACTCATGGGATCAACTTCTATGCTACACAAGGAAGGTAACTAGCAAGCTACACAAGCTAACTAATCATAAGAGCAACTACACTAGCACATGTATATGAACAAGTAAATACAAGCTAGTGAAAGGAGTTTGCAAACCACCGAGAAGATGAACACAAAGTTGACACGGTGATTTTTCTCCCGAGGTTCACTTGGTTGCCACCAAGCTAGTCCCCGTTGTGTCGACCACACACTTTGGTAGTTCGGCGGCTAATAGGCACCACACCTAGCTCGACACTCGAGCGCCGCAAGAACTCACCCACAAGTGAGGGTAACTCAATGACACGCTCTACTAGAGTTGCTCTTCACGATCCCTGCGGGGCGAGCACAATGCCCCTCACAATCCTTCTCCGGAGCCACGCACAATCTTCACGCGGGCTTCACGACGGAGACTCGATCACCAAGCCGTCTAGGAGGTGGCAACCTCCAAGAGTAACAAGCACCACCGGCTTGCAACACGAACACCTAGTGCCACTCGATGCAATCTCTCAAAGCAACGCACTAGGATCCCTCTCTCACACAATCGGATGAGCACGAAAGCATATGTGTGTTAGAGGGCTCACAAGCACATCCACACAAGCCACCAAGGCTTTGGAGTGCTCCAGCAGCTAGCCCAAAACCGGCCTCCACTCCTATTTATAGAGAGGAGCGACCAACTAGCCGTTTCCCCTTTCCTGCGCCTCGGTCGGTAGTACCGACCCCCCTTGGGCGGTAGTACCGACAGCCTTTCTTATAGCCGTTACACGGAGCGCGTTGACCAAAACGAACAACCGACTCCTGGTCGGTACCACCGCGGGCGGTAGTACCGAGGTTATGGCGGTACTACCGCCAAGCCATTTTTGGCTCGAACAGAGAGCATCTCACAAAGGGACTCGGTCCCTCGGAAACTACCGCCCAAAAGTCGGTACCTTCGAGGTCGGTGGTACCGAGGTTATGGCGGTACCACCGCCAGACCATTTTCAACTCAACACAGAGAGCTCCGCAAACTTGGTTACTACCGGCCATAGGTCGGTACCACCGCGGGCGGTAGTACTGAGGTTATGACGGTACTACCGCCAGGCCAAACCAAGCCACATCCAGAGAGGCTGCAAACAGCCCTCTTGGGTCGGTACTACCGACTACCAGGGTCGGTACTACCGACTACACCAGCCTGCACTCCCTGCGCTAGAACGGCCATAACTCTTCACTCCAAACTTCGATTTCGATGATCTTGGACATTTTGGAAAGCTTATTTAGAGGGCTACACATCCCACATGAAAACAAGATCCAAATCTCAAAGGATTAGAACAGAATTCCAATCCAAGATCCATCCCTTCTCTTTTTCAACCAAAGCTTTCTCCGAAACTTCTCTGAGTTGATCCAAATCAACTCCAACACCTTCTCTTTTGCAAAAGTGCCAACACCACCAAGTGTACACCAACATGTGCATGTGTGTTAGCATTTTCACAAACATTTTTCAAAGGATTTTCACTTGCTCTCACCACGCCACTCGATCCTAACAACATCGCAAAGTTAGATCGCTCAAGTGGCACTAGATGACCGATATGCAAACAAGTTTGCTCCTCTTGATAGTACGACCATCTAAGCTAAACCCGGTCATAAACTTCTCTACACACCTATGACCGGTGAAATGAAATGCCCTACAATTATACCTTTGCCTTGCGCATTCCATTCCATCTCCTTCGGTGTTGATGCAACACATGCACCAACCTATCATCAAATGATATGATCCACTTCATATCATCACATGGCCTCCATGGTTCATCGATCTTGACCTCACTTGCTCTTCACCATTGCTTCGGTTCTTCGGCGCCAAGTCTTTGCTCAAGCCTCCCGACACTCGGTACCAACGGCTTCAAAGCCTCCAACTTGCCCTTCACCTTCGCAACCGGTTCGTCAAGCCAAGTCTTGCCTTGATCTTCACCATCTTAGCCACATGACCACATGTCATGTCACATATGCAATGAGCTCCTTCTTCACATGTGTGAGCCTTGCAATATCTTCCAAGCCATTTCTCCTCTATGGCATATGTTGCTCACACATGATCACCTATGGACTAATCACCTGTGTAATTCACTTCAAACACCATTAGTCCACCTAAAGTTGTCACTCAATTACCAAAACCAAACTAGGACCTTTCAATCTCCCCCTTTTTGGTAATTGATGACAACTCTACAAAGATATGGAAATTAAGCTCTTTGGATTCTATGTTACTTATCCAACATTAAGAACATATGAGAGAATTTGGATAAGCACCATACAACCCAACTTTGTAGTGTTAAGTCCCCCTACATGTGTGCTCAAATGGTTTGGTTTTAAGCTTGCACACATGCATGAATATGAAATTTGTGGGAGTGTTAGCACTACTAAGTGATGCTAAGGTATACATGATGAAATTTTACCTTTGAAGCGTGCATACCACATTTTGATTCATCCTTAGCATCAACCTTGCTAGAAACAAGTGAAACTAGATACCACGTGAGATCAACATTATAATCAAGGTTCTAGTTACCACTTGCTACACTAAGACTATGCTCTAAATACCAAATGAAGGAAAACAATCATCATCCAAGTCTTAGTTCTAGCAAATATTGCACACAAGCATGTAGGAATGTAAAACATATGCAATGTGAGCAAGCAAATGTAATGCGCAAACAAATGCATCAATCATGTATTCATGAGCTTGCTCCCCCTACTTGTGTGCTCTCATTGTCCAAGAATTTTGATCCTATATGAGCTTGCTCCCCCTACTTGTGTGCTCTCATTGTCCAAGAATTTTGATCCTATTGCATATCTTTACCACATCTCCCCCTATCATATCATATCTTTGTCACTTTCTCCCCCTTTGTCATCAATAACCATAAAAGGCATGCTTTACTTGATACAAAGGGTTGCACTAGGGTAGATGGTTGACATTTGAGTCTTCATTTTTGATGGACACCACCATACGTGTTGGAATGACACCATGTGTAGGATCTTTGACCTTGATACCAATAGGTGGGGCACCTCCCCTATGTCATAGCATGGGTCATCCACTTGATAAGCTTGAGCTCTTGTTGGTGAGGGATGCTTTGCTTGAATTAATCACTTAAAGTTGAGGATCACTTGAAGTCTTGTAGGATACTACTTGAATGAAAATTTAACTTGATATCCATTTGCATTATTATCTTCTTCTTGAACTCTTGTCATCTTCATGAGCTTCTCATTTGTGACTTGAACTAGGCAATTTTGCACAAGATATCTAACTCGGTTTGCTCTAGAGTAAGCTTCTTCACACATCTTTTAATGGTTATCTTACTCACGTTGAATTAGATACTTGAATGCTCATCTTCTAGATCAAGAACATGGGTTCACTAGCTCATGAACAAACTCATATACTAACCACTAGATCATATAATCAAACAAGCAATAGTGGTAGGCTATGAATTTAAACTTTTCAATTGTTATGCATGATCCTATTAAGCATGTACTATATGCACTAACCGCATACTAGTAAGGGATGAAATGATCATGCACATTACAATGATACCTTCGCTATCTTGGAGTAGAGGATAGTCATTTTGATTCCAATTAAGCTCCAAATAGCAATGTGAAGTCCATGGTGAAGACCAATAGATACCAATTGAAAGAATCAAATCTTCACCCATATGATTAAGTGCACTATCTTGTTGTGGTTGGCTTGCTTCTTCATTTGAACATAGCTTGCATATGAATACCACTTGAATTGTCATGATTTGCTTTTCTATCTTGGATGTTGCTTGCTTTGCTTGGTCAATCCTTTCATTGCTTCAACTAAGCATCTCAAATATCCTTTGAATCACCACTTCCATGTTAGCCTTCCAAGCCTCGTGCTCGGTTAACCTACAAAAGGCGGCAAGCCCCTACAAAAGGGAGAAGTGACCTCTCTCCAAAGAATCATCCTAGATACTCACTTGAATTGACTTTGTTTGATTGATCCATTTGAACTCCTCTTGAAATGTGACTTTGAATCCATCTTTGAGTCTTTTTCTTTCTTCTAAATGATCTTCAATTTAATACTAGAACTTGATCTTTATCCTCATCTTGATGTTGGTCTTGATCTTCAATTTGAGTACCAAATGTGTGCCAAATACACTTCCCAATCAAATGAACTTGTACTCATATTTGTCATACTTCTAGCTCATCTCAAAACCAAACATAGGTCCCTCAACCACTTTATAAACATGATTCCAACTTGAGGGCCTTTCAATCAAAGTGACTCTAGATTAATCCAATATTTGTCACTTTTATGGCAGATTCTGTCCTTCTCAAGGAAACATGCATATCTCCCAAAATATAAGTCTAATGACTATGAAATTTGGTGGAGATGTGCCTCTCTAAGTGTTCTAGCAGCCATAAAAATTTGATCTTCATTGGCTTTCTAGATTGCTACCAGATTTCAATTCTTTCCATAGTACTACATGCTGAAAACTGCTGCACTATAGTTGACAAGATCTACTCCAAAACCAAAGTACATCTTATCCAATAATCATGAATTTTGCACAGCAACTAATATCATAAGTGTAGAGCATGTGTACCAAATTTCAAGCCAATCAAAAAAAAATTTGATCATCCAAACATGGCTATCTTCTCAGCTCACTCAGATTTTGCAATATTGAACAACTTTGAGCAATTGAGCTATACTCTACCAATTTGAATCAAACTTGAAGCTAACTTGTTTGAACAATCTCACAAGACATACATCCATTCAAATCACTTACTAAAAGAAGTCTCATGAACATATCCATTCAAACTAACTCAATTTTGATCACTAAGCATCAAATCCATTCAATCATCTTATAGCAAGCAACATATGCATATATATCCGATTCGATCATCTCATATGCATCTAAAATAACATGATCAACTAGAGATATACCTTAGTAGCTCATGATCATCCAAATAGCAAGCTTCTACTCAATTAGATTGCAAGCCTTCAAATAATTCCAATCAACCATCACAACTTGATCTTTTGCACTTGTATGTTTTGCACTTGGACTTCACTTCTTTTGTCTTGGCATTGGGTTTGGATAGCACTAGGCTTCATTACTTGACTCAATCACATGATGAATAATATGAAATCAATTGAGTCAAGCCTCCAATGCCATGGTACCTACACACATTCATCCACTTTTTGATGGTACCCAAACTAGTTTGGGTCCTCTCAAGTTAGGAGCAACATACTTAGGCATAGCCTTAGTATGAGTAGCGGGATGAGTTGCAATAGTAGCCTTAGAGGTACCATTTTCATCCTTCCTAAGCATAGAATCATTAACAATTGAAATAGGCTTAGGGGTCATACCTAGGGGACATGAATTAGCCATGTGTCCCCTTTCCCGGCATGAGTAGCAAACTCTCTTTGATTGAGCCTTTTCTTCCTTGCTCAAATGTTGCTTCTCATTGCCTTGCCTCTCATGAGTTGCTTGAGCCTTCTTCTCAAGCTTGGTAGGACACTTCGAGGCAAAGTGTCCCATGTCACCACACTTGTAGCACTTGATGTGAGCCAAATATTTCTTCTCATCTTGAATCTTGCTCATCATCATCTTGGCATCTTGGATATGAATTGGATGCCTTGCTCTTCCGCCCCTTCTTGTTTTCTTATTCTCCATCAAGTCACCATCATGATGGTTGTTCTTGATATGAACTTGGGGCTTCCTTTCTTGTGGCAATACTTGAGGCTTCTTCTTGTTGGGGCAAGCATTTGCAAGATGTCCCATTTCATGGCACCGATAGCACATGAAATGAGATAGCTTTTCTTGTTCTTGCTTCTTCATCTCTTCTTCATATCTTTTCTTGCCCCATCTCTTGCCTTTGACATTGCTCTTGTTGAAGCCAATGCCACTCTTGTCACCATAGCTTCTTTGATTCTTCATCATGCGCTCATGGGTGACCTTTGATTTACACCACCTCTCTAACTTGTTGTTCAAGTTCTTCACTTCACTTTTGAGCTCATTGTTCTCCTTCAAAAGGTTAGTCTCACAAGACATAGAAGTAGAACAAGCATCTATATGTGAAGAACATGGCATAGATATTAAATCATCACAAGAGGTGGATACATTCTTCTTGCCTACATCACATGGGTTAGCAACATTTTGCAATTGATCATTTGATCCATGTGATGAGCTCTCACTAGTTTTAGTTTCTTCATTAGAAAGCTTGTTAGTGAGAAAAGCATGGTCTTTTACCAAGTTGTCATGAGCAACACTAAGTTCCTCATGAGTCAATTTAAGCTCCTCATGTGAACAAGTAGTAACATAAAGTAGATGTTTTTGTTGTTCACATGTGTTCTTTAGAAATGAGTTTTCATTTTTCAATTTCATTGTTTTTGCCATCTCATTTTCTAAAGCTTTAGTGAGTCTACATACAAGCTCAAAGTTTGGATCATCACAATCAACTACCACATTACCAATAGATACCTTTGTGTCACCATGTGACATGAAGCAATGTGATGTAGTAGAAGAGCTTGTGGAGACATCACTCTCATAGTCGTCGTCATCATCATCATCAAGTGAGCATGGAGTAGAATCATTAATTGCATCACTTGAGCTCGGCCCATCATCAACAATCTTGTCAAGTGAACTTGCGGATTGATCATCATCATCATCACTTGAACATGAGGTGGAGCAATCCTCCACAACCATCAAGTTGTGGTCATGCTCAACATCCTCATGCGCCTCCTTCTTGGGCTCATCAACATCATCATCGGAGATCACCCCATATTTCTCATTGAGATAAATCCAAATCTCATGGGCGGACTTCAAGTCCATGATCTCACCAAATATGTTATCCTCCATAGATTGATAGAAAATGTTAGTAGCTTGGCAATCAAGATGTAGGCATTTCTTTTGTGCTTGAGTTGCATTCTTTCTATCCAACACAAGAGAAAGACCTACATCTACGATCCACCACATTTGAGGACTAATAAACTTAAAATTGCATATCATCCAATTTTTCCACCGTGTAAAGTGTGCGCCATCAAAAATGTGTGGACACTCAACATCTAGCCCATAAGTCGCCATCCTCTCGGGTCGGTGAAGACCACAAATGAGAGACCTTGCTCCGATACCAATTGAAGGGTCGAGATGGCGGACCAGAGGGGGGGGTGAATAGTCCTTTCTAAAATTAATCGCACCGGCTAACCGAAACAAATGCGGAATTAAAACTATCGGTCTAGCCAAGACTACACCCCTCTACTTATACTCTATGACACCTTATAAAAAATCCTAAACAATGCAAATAAGGTGTCGGGCTAGCTAGAGCTCACCTAAACAATTCTAGATTGCAAGGTTACACAAACCTAAGCAACTAGTACTCAATCAACCGGGGAGCTCCTACACACGCCACTAAGCAAAAGCACAAATCCTAAGCTCACTAGCAATGCTCAATAACAAGGCTACACAAGCCAAATTAGAGAGCTCAACTTAGCTACACAAACTAAGCAATGTGACTAGCAAGACTACAAGTCAACTAGTCACTCATGGGATCAACTTCTATGCTACACAAGGAAGGTAACTAGCAAGCTACACAAGCTAACTAATCATAAGAGCAACTACACTAGCACATGTACATGAACAAGTAAATACAAGCTAGTGAAAGGAGTTTGCAAACCACCGAGAAGATGAACACAAAGTTGACACGGTGATTTTTCTCCCGAGGTTCACTTGGTTGCCACCAAGCTAGTCCCCGTTGTGTCGACCACACACTTTGGTAGTTCGGCGGCTAATAGGCACCACACCTAGCTCGACACTCGAGCGCCGCAAGAACTCACCCACAAGTGAGGGTAACTCAATGACACGCTCTACTAGAGTTGCTCTTCGCGATCCCCGCGGGGCGAGCACAATGCCCCTCACAATCCTTCTCCGGAGCCACGCACAATCTTCACGCGGGCTTCACGACGGAGACTCGATCACCAAGCCGTCTAGGAGGTGGCAACCTCCAAGAGTAACAAGCACCACCGGCTTGCAACACGAACACCTAGTGCCACTCGATGCAATCTCTCAAAGCAACACACTAGGATCACTCTCTCACACAATCGGATGAGCACTAAAGCATATGTGTGTTAGAGGGCTCACAAGCACATCCACACAAGCCACCAAGGCTTTGGAGTGCTCCAGCAGCTAGCCCAAAACCGGCCTCCACTCCTATTTATAGAGGGGAGCGACCAACTAGACGTTTCCCCTTTCCTGCGCCTCGGTCGGTAGTACCGACCCCCCTTGGGCGGTAGTACCGACAGCCTTTCTTATAGCCGTTACACGGAGCGCGTTGACCAAAACGAACAACCGACTCCTGGTCGGTACCACCGCGGGCGGTAGTACCGAGGTTATGGCGGTACTACCGCCAAGCCATTTTTGGCTCGAACAGAGAGCATCTCACAAAGGGACTCGGTCCCTCGGAAACTACCGCCCAAAGGTCGGTACCTCCGAGGTCAGTGGTACCGAGGTTATGGCGGTACCACCGCCAGGCCATTTTCAACTCAACACAGAGAGCTCCGCAAACTTGGTTACTACCGGCCACAGGTCGGTACCACCGCGGGCGGTAGTACCGAGGTTATGGCGGTACTACCGCCAGGCCAAACCAAGCCACATCCAGAGAGGCTGCAAACAACCCTCTTGGGTTGGTACTACCGACTACCAGGGTCGGTACTACCGACTACACCAGCCTGCACTCCCTGCGCTAGAACAGCCATAACTCTTCACTCCAAACTTCGATTTCGATGATCTTGGACATTTTGGAAAGCTTATTTAGAGGGCTACACATCCCACATGAAAACAAGATCCAAATCTCAAAGGATTAGAACAGAATTCCAATCCAAGATCCATCGCTTCTCTTTTTCAACCAAAGCTTTCTCCGAAACTTCTCCGAGTTGATCCAAATCAACTCCAACACCTTCTCCTTTGCAAAAGTGCCAACACCACCAAGTGTACACCAACATGTGCATGTGTGTTAGCATTTTCACAAACATTTTTCAAAGGATTTTCACTTGCTCTCACCACGCCACTCGATCCTAACAACATCGCAAAGTTAGATCGCTCAAGTGGCACTAGATGACCGATATGCAAACAAGTTTGCTCCTCTTGATAGTACGACCATCTAACCTAAACCCGGTCATAAACTTCTCTACACACCTATGACCGGTGAAATGAAATGCCCTACAATTATACCTTTGCCTTGCGCATTCCATTCCATCTCCTTCGGTGTTGATGCAACACATGCACCAACCTATCATCAAATGATATGATCCACTTCATATCATCACATGGCCTCCATGGTTCATCGATCTTGACCTCACTTGCTCTTCACCATTGCTTCGGTTCTTCGGCGCCAAGTCTTTGCTCAAGCCTCCCGACACTCGGTACCAACGGCTTCAAAGCCTCCAACTTGCCCTTCACCTTCGCAACCGGTTCGTCAAGCCAAGTCTTGCCTTGATCTTCACCATCTTAGCCACATGACCACATGTCATGTCACATATGCAATGAGCTCCTTCTTCACATGTGTGAGCCTTGCAATATCTTCCAAGCCATTTCTCCTCTATGGCATATGTTGCTCACACATGATCACCTATGGACTAATCACTTGTGTAATTCACTTCAAACACCATTAGTCCACCTAAAGTTGTCACTCAATTACCAAAACCAAACTAGGAACTTTCACAGAGGAGGCGTCAAAGGCAGTGGATGACGTCGAGGCATCCACAGTCCCCGAGCCTCGGGGAACGGAGCAGCCGGAGGTGTCTGAAGTCCTCGAGCCTCGGGAGGCGGAGCGGCAGGCGTCCCCAACACCTGGGGATAGTTCTGGAGGCGGCGCGGCGGGAAGTGCTGCGGCGCCGGTGGTCGGGACCTTGGGTCAACGCGCCCGGGGGACGAAGAGGAAGGTGACAGCGCCTTCCTTGCCGGAGATCGAGGAGGTCGAGCGTCCGGAGGAGGACCCACATCGGCGTCCTGTCCGTCGCTTCCGTGTCGATGGCGACGAGGTCGTTGAGGTTGACGACGAGGTGGCGAGCGCGGCGACGGACGCCGTCATCGGAGACGCATCGAGGTTGCTGGAGAAGATCTAGGTCGGCACGTTTACCTTTCATTGTTTACCTATAAATGGATTTTGTTCATTCTAGTCGTCGTTTGCCTGCAGCTCCTGTTGAAGGTCGGGGAAGAGCGTAAGCTCACCATTGACCGGATGGCGCCGATGGCTGAGGAGAATGAACGGCTCCGAGCAGAGGTAAGGCGCGTCGAGGGCCAGTTCGTTGGCTTGGAGGCAAATCTAGACGATGCCCACGCACGTTCTCTGGAGCTTGAGGAGATCATCCAGCAGCAGGGGCAGGAGAATTTCCAGCTTCAGCTGCGGGCCGACAAGGCCGACTAGTTTGCCGCACGTGAGTTGACGATGTTGTACTCCCTTTTGCTTAGTACGCCATCTGGTCGGAGTCCTGAATCGTGGAGTGTTCTTCGCAGCGGCGATGCAGGCGGGCGAGGAGAAGCGTCTCCTGGCCGAGGAGAAGGCGAAGTCTGACGAGGAGGTGCGGAAGTGGCAGGCCATGCACGCCGGTAAGTCTCCTTGGTGAAGCGTGGTCGGAGGTGGTCGTCGTCTTACCCTTTGCTTTGGCTTTTGCAGTTTACCGGGAAAACGTGAAAATGCAATTTGCAGATCTACAGCGACATATTGATGGTTACCATGAACGCTTCTGGTCGCTGGTAGAGGAGGTGGCCCCGTTGGTGCAGTGCATTGATGAGAAGCCTTTCTTCACGCCGGAGAAGGAGCGGCGGATCGGTGACCATGGCATCCAGAAGGCGCGTGGTCTGTTGGGGCGCTTCCAGGCGTTCACCAGGGCGGCGGCGCAGAGTGTGGCGGCTCATGACCTCGCCATTCTTCGTTCGCATTATCCGCGGATGGAGATGTCGAGGCTGGGCGTTGGCTTTGCGGTGAACACGTCGGAGGCCGAGATGGAGCGTCTAGAGGAAGAAGCCGAGCCTGCCGCCGAAGCCCTTGTCGGAGGTGTAGACTTGTTCGGTGCTGGGCACCAGTAGTATGTATATTAGGAGATAGTCTGTAAATAGACTCTTGGGCAAACTAAATCAAAACTTGAAGCGGGTCGGTGTGTTTTGTTCGTTCCCCGAATTCCGCAGACCCAATAGTCATGAGCCGTAGCGATGAACAGTTCGGCCTTGGGTTATCCCAGGATCCATAGCGTAGAGCGCGGAGCTCGTTTGCGCATAGGAGTCAAGGGCGTCGCCCGAGGAACCTCTTGTGGCATCCCATAGCGCAGAGGGTGGGCGCTCATGCACGCGTAGGGAGGTACCACGGCCAGGGTCTTTTCTGAGAGGCTCGATCGTTGCATGACATGGGCGAATGGCGACCGTTGTCGAGCGCGTGGGTGGCATGAACGCGAGGCACTGAGCTTATAACCTCAGAATTCTCAGCCCGAGGTAGCCCTTCCTTCATAGCGCAGAGGGCGGGCGCTCATGCACGCGTCTGATGGTGACAACAGCCCCGGCTCTGAGTTTTCATCGGCAATAGTCAGGCTGCTTGAAGATCGAATGGAGAACGTGCGCATAACCGGCGTGTACAGGCACTAGACGTATGGCCTCCGGTGGTCTCAGCCCAAGCTTAGCCTTCCCTTCATAGCGCAGAGGGCGGGCGCTCATGCACGCGTAGAGAGGTCAGGACATAACTTGGGAGGACTACTGGCCACCATAGCGCAGAGGGCGGGCGCTCATGCACACGTCCGGTGGTTATAGTAGCCCCTGCTCTGAGTCTTCTTTAGCATCAGCTAGGCTATTTGGAGAAATTGGCGAGTCATCCGTAGACGAGTTGGAGAGGTCGGCGAGCCGTGCGGAGACGGGTGGAGAGGTTGGTGAGCCATCTGGAGACGGGTGGAGATGTCGGCGAGCCATCCGGCGACGGGTGGAGAGGTCGGCGAGCCATCCGGAGACGAGTGGAGAGGTCGGCGAGCCATCCAGCGACGGGTGGAGATGTCGGCGAGCCGTCTGGAGATGAGTGGAGAGGTCGGCGAGTCGTCTCTTAAGCGTAGAATTTTCTAAGGTGCTCGATACTCCAGGAGTTAGGCACGTCGATGCCTTCGAGGTCGGCGAGATGATAGGCGCCAGGTTGGGTGACCTCCTTCACCATGTAGGGGCCGTCCCAGTGTGAAGATAGTTTGTGCAGGCCGTCGGTCTTGAGTTTCCGCTTGAGGATTGTTGGAAACACACTTGCCTTACCTCCGCACACGTGCAGGGGAGCGGCGAAGGTGGCCAATTGACAGAACCAAAGGCGAGGGTACGGAAAAGAATTAGACAACGGTGGCCTTTCTCTCTTCCCAAAAAATCATCCCTTTTACACTGTTCATCCCCTGTTATTTATAGGGAATACCAAGAGACACTGACCAAATTACAGAAGGGTACAAGAAAGATTCCTTGGCCATGTACAGCGGAAGGGCAGAATTGTACAAACACGGGCAGTGTGGAAACCCTAACTCGCCTTTCGCGCGTCCGCTGCCACCCGGCTTGTGCAAACCCTCGCGGAAACACGAGGGTTAACCTTCGGCTTGTGGAACCATCGCTTCAGTTGCGAGGCCCGCGTTCGCTTGCCATCCGTTGAGCTTGACGTTACATCCGAAGGTGTGCAGGACGTGCGGGGGTCACGCACCGTGCTCTTCACGCCTCTTGCCTACAAGAAACAGAAAATATCCCGAGGGTCGAGCTAACATCCGAAGGTTAGAAATAATGACCTGAGGGACTTTACAAATGACGAGGGTTCTTGCAAAGGTAAGCAGGACGCGCGAGGGTCATTTCTTGTGTCAGCCCGCGTGACATCACTGCCGAGGGTTCCTTCCCCCAACAGTAGCCCCTTGACGGCTTGGATCTAAAAAACGATCTTTAGGCCCAAGCAGCGCCTTTTGTTTGGGAACGAAACGTGTCCCTCGGCAGCGATGCCCGCGGCTGCTTGTGGGCTGGGCCGTCATTTTTGTTTTGTTATTGTCCATTTCATTTTTTGTGCCATGTTTTCGGGGGCCGTGCTGATTTTGTCGGGTTGGGTGGCTCGTCCATCGGTCTATAAATAGGTGGGGTTGGTGGAGAGTTTGAGTTTGAGCCATCCTCCTGCTATAGCCATCCTGCTGCTGTGCTTTGCTTGTTGCGAAGGTTCTCAGGTTTGCTACGAGGGTTGAGTGAGTTCGTCAGCTCTGCGAAGGTTTTGAGCTAGGGAGATGGCTAGGTCCAAGCAGACTGCTCGTGTTGCGTCTCCGACTGTGGTGGATGACGAAGTAACCTTCGAGTTTGGACTCAGTCGGGTTTGCGACTCAGATCTGGCATCCTACGTCAGGCGAGGCTGGATCGAGGAAGGAAAGGTGAGGGCCAGCTCTGGAGAGACTGTTCTGAAGCCGGAGGCTGACGAGGTTGTCATTTTTGAAGAGTTCTTTGAAGCTGGTCTACGCTTTCCGGCGTCTTCATTTGTGACTTCTGTGCTTCAGCGTTTTAAACTGAAGTTTCACCAGCTGACACCGTCGTGCTTTACAAAGTTGTCCATTTTCGTGTGGGCTTGTCGCTCTCAGGGTGTGGTTCCGCATGTCGAGGGTTTCGTGCGGACTCACCGAGTCCACATGCAGCCAAGTAGGATTACTGACAAGGAAGGTAACATTAGTTTGGGTCACTTTGCAGTGTACACCTTCTGCCATCGGGCTGGCTCAGAGCTTCCAGTGCAAGCTCAGAAAAATAAGTGGGCGAACTTCCGCCCCTCAGTGACGTTACCGCCGAAGCGTTGATGTCTGTAGAAGCACACACGGCTGTTGACTGCTTGAGGGTTATCGCTCGCTCACTGTGCGCTCGCGACCTAGTTGAGGAGTACTGTTGTGCTAAGGTTTGGCTCCTCAGTCAGAGGCAAGCCTGGTTCGCGGTTGAGGACGACTCTGCCTATGAGGCGAGGGGTGTGAAGAAACCAAAGCTGGATTTGAACAAGATCTGGGAGAGTACTCTCAAGAAATTTCCCAGTCCGAAAACTGGCGTCGAAGCTGTTCTGAGACGAGTTCAGCAAACTGTTGAAATTCTTGTGGGGAAGCTATTGTCCTTGGAAGTAAAGGCTATCCATAGTGCGGTTGGAAGCGGTGGTCGGGTTAACAGAATCTTTGACATGCTGGGGGTTTCGTACCCTGATTGGCCGGCACCTTCGAGCGAGGATGCACCGAAGAAGAGGAAACGTGCGTCCGAGAAAGAGAAATAAGTTGTTGTAGTTTCAAAGAGGGGTCAGGGTCGAGGCCATGGTGGTGCTGGGGGCGGCCGTGTGAAAACTTTGGCGACAAAGGTTGCTGTGTCGTCTGGCGTTGCCAGGGGTTCAACATCTTCGGCTTTGATACCGGCTACGAGTGGCCGAGGTGCTGCTAAGGTCGGCTGTGCAACGGGGGGGCGTGTGCCGCGCGTTGGCGGAATTGGAGCTCTGATTCAGATCTCTGATGACGAGGCTGCATCCGGTGAAGATGGGGAAGATGAGGAGAGGAGTGCTGAAAAAGAGTCCAGCTCCGAGGCTAGCTCCTTAGCGAAAGTTTCCGAGACCTCCGGAAGTGATTCGGAAAATGAGAGGGAGTCCTCTGGTGAAAACAAACGAGGAAAAGGGGTGGCCTCGTCTTCTACGGAGCTAATGGTCTCCGTTGAAAAAGATGATTTGCTTCGGAGCTTTGAGGCCGAAAGCCCTGCATACGGGTCGATACCCGAATTTGCTGGCTCGCATATATGGGTGGATGGTTTCGAGGCACCCGGTGATCTTGAGGCGAAGCGGGCTCCGGGCAAGAGGCCGTATGGTGAAGCAACCCGGTCGAGTCTTCCATATTTTGCGAAGAAGATTGGGGTTTTAGACCCGGCGACGGAGCTGTTTACAAGTCCTGACCTTCGGGCAAGCCATTTGCAGTGTGCCCCAGAGGAAAGGCATTTCCTTGGCCGTATATTCAGTCGCGTTTGTGTGCCGGAGGCTGAGTTGCGCCTCGCAAACCAACCTATGGCTGATATTCTAGATGATGTTGATGTCAAATTGGCGGAGTTGATGCTGTTGAACCGCTCGGCCCGACGAAGGGCTAGTTGTAACATGTACTGTCTTAATGGTCGAATTGACGAGCTTGAGAAAGAAAATGAAAAGCTTCACCGCAACTTGGAAAACAAAGAGATTGAAGCTAAGAGTGCGATGGAGAAAGCTGCAAAGTCCCGAGAGGAAGCTGTTGAGCTGGCGAAGCGTAACGTGGACCTGGTTGCGGCAAACAAGGACAAGGATAAAGCGTTGGCATCGGCAGAGGACCAAATTGGTAAACTGACTGAGTCGTGGCATGCGAGCATGGAAAAGGTTAAGTCTAAGCTTGATGGTTGTCTAACCGAGGCCGGTGGTTCTGCCGCAGAGCCGATTCCTGCTGCTCCTAACGCGGAGGTTTGTGGGGACTGGCTCTGCGGGGAGTTGACGTGTTCAGCTCGTTGGTCGAGAACGCGGCTGACTTCGGTGGTTATGCTGGAGCCTTGGCTATGGTTAGCATGCTTCGTCAGGCTGATTGTGAGCATCTTCGCATGATTAAACGGCCGAGCCATGCTTTCTCGACCGTCGAGGAAGTGCAAGCTCTAAAGGTTTATGACGCTGAAGTTCGCAACTGTGTGATGCGCTTTTTACGCAGGTTTTCGATAGCTGGCGGGGGTCGGGCCCTAGCTTTTGAGGAGGCCGCCGAAGCGACTCGTCAGGTAAGAGAGGCGCAAGACCTATTGTTTTAAGCTTGTTGGTCATTTATGATGGTCTCGTTTGATGTTGTTAAAACTTTTCGGTTGTGTATGATTTTTGTAGGCCCGAAAGGAGGCGCTACCCTCGCCGTCGGTGAACGAAGATGTTCCGGGGTGTTCTCATGATGCACCGGTGCGGAGCTCTCCGGAGGTTCCACCGGTTGAAGCGGCTCGCACGGTCGAACAAGTTTTAGCCACTATTGAATGTGCTGTCGAAGAAACAGGTGCGGCCGAAGCAACAACTGTTGACCAATCTAAGACGGAGGCTGCTTCAACTGGCGAGGTGGAAGCAGAGCACCAAGAGGATCCCGAGCAGGTGTGAGATACGGGGAACGATTGAAAAAGGGGTCATTTTGTAATATTTTGCGAGGGGAAGATGTTGGTGTGAAACACTGAGATTTTGTTTGGCTATTTGACAATGTAGGTTCCTGATGGAACCGTGCTTGAGGTGTTTGATGTGATGCCTCTCATGTTAAATTATCAAGATACTTTTATAACTGGTGAATCATGGGCTCGGGCAAAGCTGAAACATCCTTCGCTGACTTTCGAACGTTTTTGGTGGTCAAAGGTGCGGAGGTACGATTTGAAAAATAGTCGATCGAGTTGTTTTTGGCGTGACGTGGATTATACGGATCGGCAGGTCACACGTTTTTTGTTTGGTTCTACTTCACAACCTGCTGTTGATAATGACATCGATGAGGATACGACTCTTGATTTTTTTTGGGCGTAGCAAACTTGAACTGGGTCCAGACGGTTCACTTGTAGTTCCGAAGGAGGAGCCTTTGGAGAGCAGTGACGAAGCTCGTCGATATATGTATAGGGCGAGGGTGTTGCCTGGGGAGCTGTCAATTGTGCCTGCGGCTCCTTTACTGTGGGGACCTATTGTCCCGATTGAGATGGGGTTTGAAGGTTGAAGACGAGGGTTGTAATGATGTAGTGTTAATTGAAAATGGTGGGGATTCCTTGTAACTTTGCACTTTTTTAGAAAAAGTGTGCCATGTTGTGGTGAATTTGTACTTATGCGAAAAAGTTGTAAGATTTTTTAAATCCGTTGTGGCTCGTTTTTGGAGATTGACAAAGAATGACTTTTGACCCTCGCTGTCTTTCTGGCGAAGCTCGCTTTTAACGTTTATGTAAGGTGCTTTGGAAAAAAGAGACGCCCTTAACGTTTATGTAAGCTATTTATGGGAAACAGCGATGCCCCCTCTCCTTTTAGCGAGGCTCGCTTAATATTTATGTAAGTTGTTTAGGAAAGCAGCGGCGCCCCCTTTCCTTTTTTGCGAGGCTCGCTTGTTGTTTTTGTAAGGTGTTTTGGAAAACAGCGACACCCCCCCCGCCCCCTTTCGTTTTTAATGAGGTTGGGAAAAGCGAGGATCCTTTTAGCGAGGTCGCTTATGATGATTATGTATTTTGAAAAAGAAACGCGACCCCCTTTCCTTTTAGCGAGGCTCGCTTGTGATGTTTAATGTGTTTGGGAAACAGCGACGCCCCCCCCCTTTCCTTTTAGCGAGGCTCGCTTGTCATTGTTTAATGTGTTTTGGAAAACAGCGATGCCCCCTTTCCTTTTAGCGAGGTTCGCTTATGATGTTTATGTATGTTGTTTTGGAAAACAACAACGCCCCCTTTCCTTTTAGCCAGGCTCGCTTGTGATGTTTAATGTGTTTTGGAAAACAGCGACGCCCCCTTTCCTTTTGAGAGAATTAGGTGTATGGCCTAGAAAAAACCCAGTTTAGATATTTAGCCTTATTTTTTTGAATTTGGTTCTATGGCCTCAAATCAAATTTTATTTAGGTGTATGGCCTTCCGTCCATTCAGGCATGTAACGGTTTTAACTCGGGTGGTAAAAAGACCATATTACCCCTGACAGAAAAAATAGAGTTTTTTTGTTTATTGTATATTTTTTGCACATTGATATATCTATATTTATATATGTGGTTATGTGAAAATTAATTATATGTTGTACTGTGACAATTTGATATATATAAATATGGATATTATATATAAATATGGATATATCAATGTGCAAAAAATATACAATAAACAAATAAAACTCTGGTTTTTCTGTAAGGGGTAATATGGTCTTTTTACCACCGAGTTAACACCGTTACATGTCTAAATGGACGGAAGGTCATACACCTAAATAAAATTTGATCTGAGGCCATAGAACCAAATTCAAAAAAAATAAGGCCAAATACCTAAACTGAGTTTTTCCAGGGCCATACACCTAATTCTCCCTTTCCTTTTAGCGAGGCTCGCTTGTCGTTATGTAAGGTGTTTTGGAAAACAGCGACGCCCCCTTTCCTTTTAGCGAGGCTCGCTTATGATGTTTATGTAAGGTGTTTTGGAAAACAGCGACGCCCCCTTTCCTTTTAGCGAGGCTCGCTTGTGATGTTTAAGAAAGAAAAGAGATTGGATAACAAGTATGCGATCACGCTCTCTCCTTGTTTGCGGTGGGGGTCACGTTTGTCTTGCAAGCCCCTGGCGTTTTGCTAAGGTACTTGATTTTTTGTGACTTCGCGCCTCCCCTTGCCTAAGGTGGAGTGTGAAGTTTGCTTGCAAGCCCCTGGCGTTTTGCGAGGGTGCTTGACTTTTTGGGACTTCGCGCCTCCCCTTGTCTAAAGTGGAGGTGAAGTTTGATTTGCAAGCCCCTGGTGTTTTGCGAGGGTGCTTGACTTTTTTGGGACTTCGCGCCTCCCCTTGTCTAAGGTGGAGGTGAAGTTTGCTTTGCAAGCCCCTGGCGTTTTGCGAGGGTGCTTGACTTTTTGGACTTCGCACCTCCCCTTGTCTTAGGTGGAGGTGAAGTTTGCTTCGCAAGTTTGTTTCGAAATGTTTGTGTTTCGAAGCAATCTTCGGGGGTATTCATCGATTATAAGCGCTCTTGAATAAGAGTTGCTTTTTATGATGTTCATGGAAAAGGAAAACTTTAGAATTTTGTTTTTTGGGGGTTGTTGCTTGTATTAAGGACTTGGATGCTGCCTCGTTAAAAAACCTTACGCCCCTTCGTAAGGAAAAAGAGTGCAGCTCCTTTGTTTTTGTTACAAGCATGGTGCTGAAAAAGATAAAAGATAAAAAGCAAATACATGCTGCGAGAGCTCGCTAAGGCTCCGCTATGGGTAGTATTTGCGAAGGTCATCAACATTCCAAGTATGTGGCAGGCTGTTTCCTTCGCTGTCAGAGAGGTGGTAGGATCCAGGGCGGTTGCATTCTGTTATCAAGTATGGCCCCGTCCATTTTGGCTGAAATTTTCCCGCCATATTGGCGTTTTGTTTCCGAATGAGGACGAGGTCACCTTTCTTCAAGTCTTTAATCCTCACTTTTTTGTCTCTCCACTTTTTGGTTTCCTCTTGATATTTGCGAAGGTTGTGCACTGCACTGCATCTTGCTTCCTCGAGCAAATCTTTGACTAGCAGCTGGTTTTGTTCGTCTGATTCGAGGGTTGTTCTGGGTGAGCCATATTTCAATTCTTCTAGTAAAATAGTTTCTTCTCCAAAGAGGAGCCTAAAAGGTGTGAACTTGGTTGCTCTGCATTCCGAAGTGTTATGGGACCAGGTGACCGAGGTTAGCTCTTCTGCCAGCTTTCCCTTGGGCCTGCCTTGGAGTTTTTTGGATATCGCTTGAAAAATGGTGGCATTGGCTCTTTCGACGAGGCCGTTCGATTGAGGGTGCCGGACTGAGGCAAAACACAAGGCTGTACCAATTTGGGCGCAGAATTCCTTGAATACCTCGCTGTCAAACTGAGTGCCGTTGTCGACGGTTAGGTGTTTGGGAACGCCGAATCGACACAAACTTTGCTGCTAGAAAAACTTTTTCACGGCTAGGGAAGTGATGGAAGCCAATGGTCTTGTCTCAATCCACTTCGTGAAGTATTCCACAGCTACCACTGCGTAGCGTAGCGAAGGTTTCCTAGAGCTGTTGGTAATGGAACGACGAGGTCCATTGACCATCTTTGTAAAGGCCATGTTGGGCATATCAGAGTTGTTGGGGCACCTGGGGCATTTTGTGTTTTTGCCGTTAGTTGGCATCCCTCGCAATGCCTGACAATATCTTCTGCATCTCGTAATGCTGTTGGCAAAAAGAAACCTTGACGGAAAGCTTTTCCAACTAGCGCCCTCAGGCCGTTATGAGAACCGCAGATACCTTCGTGAATGAGTTTAAGTATGTCCTTTCCTTGATTCTGCAACACGCATTTTAGCCATGGGGAGGTCACCGAGGCTTTGAACAAAGTGTTGTCCACTATTTTGTATCCTCGAGCTCTTTGGCTGAGCCTGTTTTATTCCTCTTTGGAATCGGGCTCGTGCAACCCATTGATATAGGCCATGATGGGGCTCTCCAGTCTTCGCTCTGAATTGCATTGATCAGCTTCGCTGTTTTTTCAGAGGCTTCGATGGCTGATTGAGTTGCTACTTCATAAAAAACGTCTAGGGGCAACTGTAGCTGTTGTGCTGCTGCTTTGGCCAGATTGTCTGCCTCGCTGTTCTCAGACCTCGGTATTGCTTTCACTGTTATGCCGAGGAAGAAAGATTCTGACCTTCAGACATATTGTAAGTACTTTTGAAGCTCTTAAGTCTTTTGCATTGTAATTTTTCTCTATATGACCCGCAATGACTTGGGAATGTGTGTTGATGATCGCCCTTCGAACTGATAATGCTCGAAGCCTCGAGAGTGCCAGTAATATAGCTTCGTATTCTACTGAATTATTTGTGTACTTGAAGTCAAGTCTTTTTGCATATCGTAGCTTCGACCCAGATGGCGAAACTAGGATGGCCGAGGCCCCCGCTCCAGCTGCTCCCCAGGCTCCGTCGACATACACTGTCCAAAACGGGTCCGTTTCGACTCCTTCTTGCGAGGGTCTGGAGTCCATTCGGCTATGAAATATGCTAATGCCTGCGATTGATCGCTGATCTTCCCACGAAGGTTATGGTGTAACTGTTCAACTCGACTGCCCATTTTGCTATTCTGCCGACCGCTTCGTTGTTCTTGAAAATGTTCTCGAGGGGGTACGTAGAGGGTATTTGGATTTCGTGCGCCTGTAAGTAGTGTTTGAGCTTTCTTGAAGCCATGACCACGGCGTATGCTATTTTTTCGATCTCTGAGTAGTTTCGTTTGGGACCCTCGAGGGTTTCTGACACATAGTAGAACGGGGCCTATCTGGCTTTGCTGTTTTCGTGCAGTTCTTTGATTAGCACTGCGCTGGCTGCGTGAGGCGAAGCTGCCACGTATAGTAGTAGCAAGTCCCATTTGCTAGGGCTGGTCAAGATGGTCAAGTTGGTGAGATACTTTTTCAACTCCTCGAAAGCTTTCATTTGTCGAGGTCCCCAATTAAATGGAGCGGTGCTTCTCAAAGTTTCAAAGAAAGGTAACCCTCGCTCAGCTGATCTGGAGATGAACCTGCTGAGTGCTACTAAGTGCCCTGACAAGCGCTGAGCTGCTTTTTTGGTTGTTGGTGGTTCCATGTTGATGATGGCATCAAATTTTTCAGGGTTGGCTTCGATTCCCTTTGCTGAGACGATACAACCTAGCAGTTTTCCTTCGCTGACCCCGAAGACACATTTTTCAGGGTTTAGTTTCAATCCTGCAGATCGAAGGTTACTGAATACTCTTGCCAAGTCGGATATGTGATTTTCTTTTGTTCACTTTGAACGATCAAATCGTCGACGTAGGCAGAGATGGCATGTTCGTCTTGAAAACCTCGGACGTCATGCGAGCGAAGGTAGACCCTGCGTTTCTTAAACCTTCTGCCATTCTTCGAAAGCAAAAGGTGCCCGAGGGGGTGATAAAGCTTGTTTTTCTTCGTCGTCTTCATTCATCCAGATTTGATGGTACCCCGAGAAACAGTCTAGGAGAGAAAGCATCTGACATCCGGCTGCTCTGTCCACCAAGGTGCTTATGTTTGGTAAGGGAAAATCATCCTTCGGGCAAGCCTTGTTTAGGCAAGTGAAATCCACACACATTCTCCATTTTTGTTCTTTTTCTGGACTAGGACCACATTTGAGAGCCAAGATGGATATTTGACGGGGCGGATGACTCCTGCATCCAAGAGTCTTTTTACTTCTGCCCTCGCTGCCTCTTGCCTTTCTTCTGACATTTTGCAGAGCTTTTGTTAACTGGACGATACCCTTGCTTTATGTTGAGGCTATGCTCAATAAAGGATCTATTAACTCTTGAGATCCTCCGCAGACCAGGCGTATGTGTCAGAGTTTTCTTTGAGAAAACAGACGTGGTTGTTTTCTAACTAGGGGTCTAAGTGGGCTGAGATGACTATTTTTCTTTTAGAGTTGCCCTCAAAGAGTTGGACTTGTTTGGTTTCTTCTTTGGGTGATGCTCTTTTTTGGTCACTGTATGCTTCACCTTCGCTGCCGAGGTCTATTGTTTGAGGCTTTGTTAGATTGTGGACATTGCATTGCCCAGGTGCTACTGTTCCCTCAGCAGCTCTTGCAACGTCTTGATCTCCGTACATTGCAACGACCCCCTACGGAGCAGGAAGCTTCATGCAAAGGTACGCAGGGTGGATGACCGCATTGAAAACATTGGTAATCCCTCGGCCAAAGATTGCATTATAAGGATAAAACATGTCAACCACATCGAAGGTTATATGTTCTGTTCTGCAGTTTATTTGGTCTCCGAAGGTTACGAGCAAAGAAATTTCCCGATTGCTCTTACTTGCTGACCGCCGAAACGTATAGGGGATTGCCAGCAGGTTGCAGGAGGTTTCTGTCCAGCTTCATGCTGTCAAAGGTTGAGGCGAACAAAATGTCTGCGGAGCTTCCTGTGTCAACCAGAATTTTGGTGACTGTCCATCCTGCAAGATTGGTTTCGATTACCATGGCGTCGGGGTGAGGGTAATCTCTTAACTTCATGTCACCAGAATCGAAGTTTATTGGAATATAGGACCATCGCGCAAGTTTGTGTGGACCCTCGACAGCTACATGGTGTACTCTTCTGGCATGTTCTTTCCTTTGCCTTTTGTTGCCATGATCTTCATTGGAGCCCCCAGTGATGGCAAGGATTACGCCGAAGGTTGATGTTGGGTTGTTTGGGTTTGGGATTCGGCTTTGACAGGCTGGGGAGCTGGCAGAGTTGGTATTAGGGGCGGTGGTGGTAAAGCGTTGCTTGCTTGTTGGTTGGTTTGGGTTTGCGGGGTTGCTGGGAATGAAACAATGTATGGCGTGTTTTGGCATTGTGGAACGGTGGTTGGATGGTATGGGGTATGATTGTAGTGGGGTGATGTGCGTAGAAAGGTTGGTGCGAAGGTAAGCCATAGTTTATAGGGGTGTACTGGTATGGAGGATGGGTTGGGTTGAAACTTGGCTTCCTGGTATGATTGATGGTTCTGTTTTCTGCCGATGTGGCTCTTTTGGATTCCTGGTACTCTTTTCCCTTGGCGAAGCACTCGCATTGTTTGGTTGTGTGCCCCTTTCCTGGACCACAAAAATGGCAGTACATTTTGGCCGAATCTTTCTGTTGGTTTCTTTGATCAGGCGGGGGTGGGAATCCTTGCGGATTTTGGTTGCCCGAAGGCTGAGTGCCCTTATTGTGGTCTTCGAATGGACCTGCCTTGTTGATTGCGCCGATGTTACTCGGTTCTTGACGAGGGTTGTTTTTCTCTTGCTTGTGGCCTCGACTGTGGTTTCTGTTGTGCCCTTCGAGCGTCTGACTTTGACCTGAAGTCCATGTCCGCTCTACAGTATCTTTCCATTGTCTCATGTAGCTCCTCTATTGTGTTTGCCGGCTTCCTGGCAAACTTCGAAGAGCATGGGCCTGGACGCAGACCGCTAACTGCTGCGAGGATTACGGCCTCGTCAGAATTCCCCAGAGTTCTTGCTCTGATTTGGATGAACCTTCGCCAGTAATCTTGTAATGGTTCACGCTCTTCTTGTTTGCAGTTGAACAAGTCAATAGGGTTTGATTGGGCTGCTGTGATACCTTTAAAATTTGTGCAAAGCCTGTACCATGTCTGTGCGATGTCGCGAAGGATGATTACAAAGGATTTCGCCATTGTTGATTCATCTCCCCCCCTGCAGCAACTGCTGCTTCATAGCTCATTATGAACTGGCGAGGGTTAGAGATTCCATCATAACGGGGCAAATTTTGTGGATTGTAGCACGGTGGCCAGGGTTGGGTTTGCAGTATCTGGGAGAGTGGTGATCTTGGGTCGTAGGGCATCTGGTGTTGTTGGGCCCTCCGCTGGTTGCAAAGGTTTGGCTCTCTCTCATCTGGGTAAAGTTGGCGAAAATTTGGTGGTCTCTCAGGGTATGGGTTGTTTAGGTAATTTGGTGGTGGCGGGGGTGGTGGGTGGCTGACGGGCGTTGCCCTGACCCTGCTCGTCATTCCCCTCCTGGAGTGGCGACATTTGCCTATCATTCCATTCCTCGGCTTCGGCCTCAGCTGCCGCGAGGGATTCCTCCATTCGGCGGAGCTGCTCCCTTGCTTCATCCGCCTTTTGCCTGATGGCGCGCAGCCGGTTGTGCCTTTCAAGCTGGTCCAGGCGTCTTTTCTTCTCCTGCAATTCAGCTTGAAGTCTTTCTAAGGCCTCGAGCCCCAACTCCTCTTCATCTCCTCTCCCACCTTCTCCGGAGGTGTGCGGGTGTGGCTGCGATACCAGCGAAGCGTGAGGGCCCGGGACCTCAGTCTCTAGAGTGATTTCTTCTGTTCCCGAGGGTTCTACATTCTCTTCTACTGGCTGAAACGTCGCTGTGGCCTCTCTGGTTGTGCGATGGTCTCTAGCTGAGGACGTCCTTCTGTTTCCGGCCATAACGAACTCCGGTCCCCACGGTCGGCGCCAAACTGTTGGAAACACACTTGCCTTACCTCCGCACACATGCAGGGGAGCGGCGAAGGTGGCCAATTGTCAGAACCAAAGGTGAGGGTGCGGAAAAGAATTAGACAACAGTGGCCTTTCTCTCTTCCCAAAAAATCGTCCCTTTTACACTATTCATCCCCTGGTATTTATAGGGAATACCAAGGGACACTGACCAAATTACAAAAGGGTACAAGAAAGATTCCTTGGCCATGTACAGCGGAAGGGCAGAATTGTACAAACACGGGCAGTGTGGAAACCCTAACTCGCCTTCGGCGCGTCCACCGCCACCCGGCTTGTGCAAACCCTCGCGGAAACGCGAGGGTTAACCTTCGGCTTGTGGAACCATCGCTTCAGTCACGAGGCCCGCGTTCGCTTGCCATCCGTTGAGCTTGACGTTACTTCCGAAGGTGTGCAGGACGTGCGAGGGTCACGCACCGTGCTCTTCACGCCTCTTGCCTGCAAGAAACATAAAATATCTCGAGGGTCGAGCTAACATCCGAAGGTTAGAAATAATGACCCGAGGGACTTTACAAATGACGAGGGTTCTTGCGAAGGTAAGCTGGACGCGCGAGGGTCATTTCTTGTGTCAGCCCGCGTGACATCACTGCCGAGGGTTCCTTCCCCCAATGAGGATGAGGTCGCCGATGATGAAGGATCGGTCTTTTACGTTGCGGTTGTAGTAGTGGCGAACTTCTTCGAGGTACTTGGCAGTGCAAAGGCAAGATGCCAACCGTTCTTCTTCGAGGCGGTCGAGGTCATCGCAGCGAGCCTTGTCGGAGGCTTCCTCATCGTAGTTTTCGACGCGCGGAGAACGGAAGACGACATCGGCGGGGATGACGGCTTCGGAGCCAAAGACCATGAAGTACGGCTAAACGTTGGTGTTGCGACTGGGTTGAGTCCAGAGACCCCAGAGCACGGAGGGGAGCTCGCGCATCTAGCGACCAGGGTGCTTTTCGTCCTTCTGGTAAAGGCGCTTCTTCAGGGCGTCGAGAATCATGTCGTTGGCGCGTTCAGCCTGGCCGTTGGCACGAGGATGGGCGACAGAGACATACTTGACGAGGACACCGCACCCTTCGTAGAAGTCCCAGAAGACGTTGCCTGTGAAGTTGGAGCCAAGGTCGGTGATGATGGAGTTCGGGAGACCGAAACGATGGATTATCTCGTCGATGAAGGAGACAGCGTTCTCGGCTGTCGCTTTGGTGATTGGCTTTGCTTCGATCCATGTTGACACTTGCTAACGTCGTTACTAGGAGTAGACTATGGAATCTATCCCCGGCAACGGCGCCAAAAATGCTTGTTGGTAGTTCTTAACTACACCTAGGATAGGGTAGCTAAAGTAGCTATCTACTAATGCCACGCGGGGTTGTCAGTCCCGACACTAGTAGGAGCTAACTAGCGAGAATGCAATCTACCAGGAGGAGATTCTGCAAGCGCACAGAACTATCGTAGTACCACTTCCCTGGGAGTACCAGGTGTCAATTTATTTGATCCCAAAGGAAGGCTAGGGTGGTGTATGAGTAGAGTCAAGGAGGGGATGAGAGTCAAAGAATAAGAAAAGGGAAAGGAGAGAGGAGATGATGAAAGGCTAGAAAGAATATGTGGGTGGATAGGTAAGGATGAAATGGATGGCTAAGGTAAGGTGGATGGATAGGTAGATAGAGAGTAACTAAGGGTAACTAAGATAACTAACTACTAACTAATAACTACTCCTAGATGACCACGAAGCAAGATAACTACGAAGCAAGACAGGTAAATGTCAATAAAGCAACCTAGTTAAGTAAAGTTTTATTCCTATCTTATCAAGTATCGAGGCGTACTAGCCTTTACCACTGACTTAGGTTGAACGCTAGCACAACGAGCCTTAATGTTAAACTGGGCCAACTACGTGGTGGAATTCAAGGCTCACAGGGCTGTCACCACCTGCTTGCTACCACAGCTATCCGGGGGTCCAGCCGTATCTGAAGGTAAGTCTATAACTAAGCACCACGCTTAACTATATTCTAACTATCTCTACCCTAGCTTGAATAGAGACACCCTTGCGGACGTCAGAGCAAATACTTGACTTAATAAGATAAACACTAAACTAACTAAGCAACCTATTGGCAAAGATCAAACACTAAGCTCACTAGAGATTAACTACTATGGCGAAGTGAATTGATCTGTAGGATAGCTAGGCACTCAAGCAATCAATCAAGTATACCACTCAATACTGATAAGTAGAATAAAGTAATACTTGAAATGATGAAATAGAATATAGTAAAGTGCTTGAGTAACAAGAGCAAAACCTGAACTGGAGATGAAGGAAGACTCTTCCCAGCTCCAGGACCGATCACTCGCACACCTCTACTCTTGAGCTAAGCCTTGAGCAGCGCTTCCGCGAGGGCAAAGATGCCTTGCTCTACTAGCTACCTACTTGCCTATGCTTGGCTAAACCCTAAGCTATCAGCTCTCTGGCTCTAGCCTTGCTTCCCTTGCTTGTGTGTTGCTTGGGTGGTGTCTTCTGAAGTGAAGCCTCAGGGGGGTATTTATAGCCTTGTGGAGTGAGGGGGGTATTTATAGGGGGCAGCCAGCCGACCTAGGGCAAACCCTAGTGGCGGGTGCCAGCCCTAGGTGGCGGCCGCCACCACCATCACCGTTGGATGCACCGCTCTTGCTTCAACGGCATCCAGGAGCTCCAGAGAGGCGGTGGTTAGGTCGATTGCATGTCCAAGTAACCGCCATTTGGTCTTGATCCACGCCACTCCCTCCTGAGCCGTCCGATGCCACTGACCTAGTGACCAAGGGCCAAGATTTGGCCTTTGGAAGGTCACACGGATCGGTGACGTGGCAAGGAGGGAAGTTGGGCCTCTCCATGTGGCGGGCGCCACCCCAATTAGGCCCATTTGGGCCCTGCTGAGTGGGCTCGTCTCCTGGTGAGTCCATTCTCCAAATTTGGTCAAAATCCTGCATTCAAATAAAAATCTATGGACATGTGGAATTTGGTAGTTTTGAAACCTATTTGACTACATTTCATGCCTTTTTGGTGAAGTTTAGGGTAAAATGTTGATGGTAAAATAGGTGTTTAAGGACCATCAACAAGCTCCCCCAAGCTAACCTGTTGCTCGTCCTCGAGCAACAATGCGGTTTAAGCATTGAGCATGAAAAAGATTGCAACTTAAGATGTATACAAGTGCATATTGTATAGTGAGAAATAACTTAGTATATATCATTAATCATTGCAATGTGGGGCTTATAGCTTTTCACTTCAAACATGCAAGAGTGAAATAAATTAGTAGATAGGAAACTTTTATCTTGCTTAGGTTTGACTAGGATTTTGTCTAGAGGTTTTCAAGGTTTTCAAAGATAACAACTTGCTTAAGTCCTCCAAGATTCACTCAATCACTCAATGGTGTTTAAATCCTCACTTAGGCCAAAATGTAGCCTCTCCTATTTCTAAAGAATGATATGTGGAGTTATAGGTAGGCTAAGAATCATGAGCAAATTGCCTAATGTTTATTGCTAAGCTAGACACTCAGATCATAAGGAGCAGCAAATCATAAAATTTGATCAAGATGTGCATGTGTGGTTATGTGGAAGTGTATAGAGAGATATTCCATAATCCTTCCTAGTTAATTTCTGGGGTCTAGAGCTAATGATAATTCTCTCTCTCTCTCTCTCTCTCTCTCTTTTGGACACATAGTGAGTAGACAAAAGATGTGTCCGCACATTTCTTAGGACATAGTCCTCTCTTGAGCTACTTTGCTCACCCTTTTCTTGTTTTCATATCTCTCTCTTTTTTTATAGCTCTAGATTTCCCCAGATATCTACAGGAAAGGATTTTTGAAATGAGTAGGGAAAGGGAGAGAAATGCTTATTCCCAGTGTAGGAATAGCATAAGGCTAGCAATGGGATGTTTGGCAAGGTATTGCATATCTCCAGTGTAGAGAATGAGCAATTTATTTGGTGGTTGCAAACTTCCAAAGTGGAGAGTAGGCAATTTATGGTGGGTGTGTGTGAATCTTGATTCAAAAGATATGATAAGCTTCTCTACTAAGATCTATGAGGTCTAACAAAGGTCAACACAGACAAAGCTCTTTGTGGTTTTGACTAACAAATATTTGGCTGCTGGTGGGATGGGATAAAATCTAGGAGGAATTTAGCAAGGTTTTCATAATTTTTAAAAGAAATCCTCCAGATTAGGTCCTAATTTCACCTTAGCAAGTTTAAAGAATTACTCCATTTCTTACTAACTTTATTCACTAAGCATGATTTCAGTTAAAGCAAGTGCAACCCACAAAAGCTACAACTTAGATAAGACTAGTTATTCAAACCATAACAATAGCATTTGCATGACATATTTCAAATCTTATTCAGGTTTCAACTTGTTTAAGCAGATTTTATCAATTTATTCATGGAATGGTTATTTAGGCAAGCATGTGACATTCAAAAGATATAGAATTTAAGAACTGAATATAAAGTGTAGGCTTAAGACATACCTTATTGGAGCGGGAGTCTCCCCCAAGCTGGCTTCTTGCTTGGTGAAGGATCTTCTTCTTCTTAGTCGGAGCTCTTCTCATTTTATTAAAAAGGGAAACTATCTAATGTTGTGAAAAGGGAAACTATCCTATTATGATATTTTATTATTCTAACTAAGTTAACGTATACCTATGCATAAAACTAATGATAACTGATTTTTTTTAGTTTCATGCATGACATATGTTATTTATTCGAAAAAAGGAAATTGAAGGAAAATTAAAAGTAAAACCATACCTTAGGTCCATGGAATTTCATCCTTATCAGGTGGGTCTTCTTCTTCTTAGGCACTCTTCTCTTAGTACTTCATCAGGTTCTTGTTCTTTTGGCACCTCTCCTTTGTTATGTGAATTACACAACTAAGGAGAAGGTGGTTCTTCCTTATGTTCCACCTTGTTCTTGGGCGCCTCTTCTTGGTACGAACGGGTTTTGCTACCTGCATGTTAGCGGCATATGCGGGACCACGGAAAAGGAGAATATTTCCTTCCTCCCTCCTAATGTCATTTGCATTTTACCACTCCCCACATATATGCAGGCATTCACAGTATTCAAGAATGGTCTACCCAAAATTAAAGGCACATCTTTCCTATTTCCCATATCTAGTATTATGAAATCAGCAGGAACATAGGAGCCTCTAATATGAACAGGTAAATCATTGACTATTCCTTCTACATAGCAAGTGGACTGATCAGCTAGCACAACATAGGCAGATGTGGATGACATGGGTGGACAGAACGAGTTTTCGTAAAAATCTTTAGATAGAATGTTCACACTCGATCCTAAATCACACATGGCATTTTTGAAGACTTCACCAAAGATTGAGCATCTAATTATGGGACTACCAGGATCACCCTTTTTAACCGTCATGGTTTGATCTTCATAATAGTTAAAATATTTTATTTCAACCATATTTGCAGTTTCCATGTCAGGTTTAGCAGGAATTTTGCCAGTTTCAAAAGATGGTATGATAGCAGCAAGTTGAGCTAATTGGGTTTCTAACATCTTATTAAAACTTATGATTTTTCAGAGCAGATGAGAAATCTTCCAATTTAGCATTTATATTCTCAAGGGTTTTATCATTCGACATTAATCTCTTATTCAAGAAATCAGTAGTTCTACCTTGTGAGTAAACTAAATTTTCAAGAATGAGAAATTATCAGAATTCTGAAAATTATAGCGGGGGAATGAATTGTTACCTTGAGAAGTTGCAGGCTGATTCCATCTTTGATTCTATTGACGGAAACCGTTGTTGTTGATGAAGTTCAAATCTTCATGTAGCTCGGGGCAGTGGCTCCCAGAATGTCCGGTTTCTCCACAGACTTCACAAGTCATGTAGGATTCCAGAGATTGGACACTCTCTTGTTGGTTCATCTTCTCACAGCTGTCTAGCTTCTTTGCCAGCAGGTCCATCTTGGCCACGATCATGTCGGCGTCCTTAAGGGAATGTATACCTCGCTTATGGGGCTGCAGTCTCTCGTCATTCCATCCTTGGTTCGACACCATCTTCTCTATGAGAGTCTTAGCATCTGCAACATTCAGAGAAAAGAATGCACCGCCGGTGGCGGCATCCAAATGGCTTCTAGAGAATGGGGTTAGGCCGTGGTAGAAGTTCTGGATCAATAGCTAGTCTTCCATACCATGGTGCGGACAAGCGGTGACATACTCTTGCAAGCTCTCCCAAGCCTCGGGAATAGATTCCTCAGCTTGTTGCGTAAAGCTGGAGATTTGTTGCGAAGAGCATTCATCTTGCCCATCGGAAAGAATTTAGCGAGAGAAAAGCATTGGAACACTTGTCCCATGTGTCTACAGCGTTGCGATCGGTATAGAACCATTGCTTCGCTTTTCCTAGAAGAGAAAAGGGAAAGTGATGAAGACGGATGGCTTCTTGGGTTATCCCCTTAATGGTGAAGGTGCCGCAAATCCCCAAAAATTGTTGGAGGTGAGCATTGGCATCCTCATGAGCCTTGCCACAGAACGGGCTAGCTTCGACCATCGTGATCAGAGCCGGTTTTAACTCAAAATTGAGGTTGGCATCGATCACGTCTGGTCCTATCGCTACATTAGCGTCATGTTGACGCAAAACGTGACACCTCGCGCCAAGCACACAGCAAGCCGAAAAGCTAGCTTCAATCGGGTGCCCGGAATGTGCTGAACCCAGAGACGTGCTAGTCGGTTTGACCTGAAAACCAACAAGGGAAAAAACTGTGAGAATACCTTCGGAACATGCCGGTTAAAACCAGACAGTTCCATATGTACGGCTTTGAAAGCCAATCACGATGGCACACAACTATAGAAGCTGTCTGTCAGAGCATGTTTATAAATTCATTCGGCTAGTATGAGAACAGAGTATGTAAAGCATATAACTGCTGAATGCATATGTAAAGAAAGACATGCTTGAACAATTATAGATATTATAAACAGGTAACTTGCAAATATAGATCTATTCAAATAACACATGCACAGGCTAATCCAACTAATCTGCCGCACGTTTAGTCTTCATAAACCGGTCAGGTATAAACTTAAGCAAAGCTAATCCACCGCATGATACCACTTGCTATAAGTCTACACCACTTCTTATAATTAGATTAATCCACTGCATGATACAATCTAATTATAACAAGCTAAAAGCATGCATGTATTTGAACAGATCTATAAAGGCTCATTACTCGTGTAAGCTTACCCAAAATCGGCAAATCAGCTGAATTGGGGTCCATGAAGAAGGAACAAACAAGCAAGCACGATTAAAACTAATCTAAAACCTGCATCTGCCGCATGACACCTAGTTTCATCAAAGCCTAACCATGATTGATATGCATGAACCCACAACATGTGACAATCTAGATTGAAAGATGATTCGGCCATCATGATCTTATGATTAAAAGAGAGCACAAGCAAACTCGTGCGACAAGGCCGAACAAAGATCAATCTAGATTGAGCAAAAGAGTGTTACAAGAATTAAATAAATAAAACATATAACACATGATAACTTATTGAATCTATCAGATCTGCCAAATCTAATAGAGCCGATAACTATTTTACCCATGACTTAATCCGCTGCACGATACAAGGCATAAGCAAAAACCTCCCGTCATAAGCTTAAATCCGCCGCACGATACTAAGCTTAACATACGAGACTACTTGCATCATATCTAAATCCACCGCATAATACTAGACATGATAACAAGGTTGCCGGTACTTACGGAGGTCGACGGATCGATGATTCCTCTCGAAGAACTCGACCACACGACTAAGGACTCGAAGATGGCACGAGGCCGGTTTGTATTGATGTGGTTGTGAACACTTTTTACAATAGCCAAGGGTTTATATTTATACCCTGGACGCGATACATGTCCTAAGAGGACACGACTATGAAATATTAAAGGAAAATACAATATTTGGCCTTCAACTCCTTTCGGAATCTTCATTGCCTTAATTGTCTCAATTTTGTTGCCGATCGGCTCTTGCTTCCGTCGTTTCAATGGAAACTCCCTTTTCTCAGAATAGCCGACCGCATGAGCAGTTGCCGAATCCTTGGAAAACTAGCCGACCGCATGGGTACTTGCCGAATGCCTCATACGCCCATCTCTGCACACTGGAAATGCACGCCGTCTTCTAGCCTTTCCTTCATCGTGAAGCCATTTATGCTAAATATAGAACTGGACGTCGAGATGTGCATGCTCTATATATTTCCTTCATCGTGAAGCCATTTATGCTAAATATAGAACTAGACGTCGAGATGTGCATGCTTTATATATATTTATATTTAAATTGCCTTCTTTGCTTGCTTGCCACATCACAACGTCACCAAATCCAACTCCTGGCCAATGAGATCAGACCCCTCTGGCTTTTTGAATACTCGTTTAATCTATCACGGTCATGGTCGATTATCCTCGTGATCGGCTTCTCTTGCCATATCTATTTCCTGAATGGAGTAAACGATCGCTTGGCCGTCTACCGAATGCTCTTCTCACTGCTCGTTGGGTCCACCTGTCATTCTCAATGTTGACCAAAATCCAGTGTTAACACATGCCCTCCTAGTTCGGAGTATGAATTGTCATGCTTCGAACTATTTGATCTATGTTGGTCTTCTTCAAAAAGCCAAGAAATCCAATGATAGCAATAACATTTTCTCCATGTTTCCACAATTTTGCCTATAAAACAATAATTCTCCAATACATGTGGAAACAAGTTAGTTACAAATGCATATGTGTAAAAATATTATAGTTCTTCCATTTTATGATCAGAAAATGCTGCAATGTCGACTACATCTCAAAAGTATCATATTTTATAACCAAGATTTCTTTTAATACTTGAATAAAATGGTACCTTACTCATCCATCCGTCTCTTTAATTATGGGGCTTTAGATCTCACTGAATCCTCAAGCGATTGTAAACAGAATAGCTACAGAAATGCTTATCTTTTACCCCTTGATCACTTTTCATCCGGAGTTTTTATCATTATCTTTATATAAAATCATATCACATAATATTGCAAAGTCAAAGACTCGACCATAAGGAGATACAAGCCATAAACCTAGATCAAGAGGGCAAGTGAATATTTTTATTACTTTTTCTTTTGCAAATGTCATTCTCCCTACCTTTTAAAATTATGAGGCTACTGGGTCTTCAAGCATCTTTTATTTTATTGGCGGTCACTTGACCTTTTTTTCATATTTTTATTTGGGCGGTCACTTGACCTTTTTTTCTTTCTCAGTCTAGCGGACACGTGTCCGTCGTTTTTATTTCTGAGATTTATAGAATAGCCTCATATTTTTAATCAAAGAGAGAATGCACATGCAAAATACTTATTAGTTTATAACGTGTACGTGAATCTTGATTTTGAGAATATGACTATAATCTCAACTAGTAGTCACAGTGATTTGACAATGCTCAATATGACATTAAGTAAATTTTATTATTTCATCAAATCTCGGAATTTCAAGTATCTCTCAGAATAATGTCATAGCAATTTCTACCTCTATTCATATCCCACGACTACTTTCAGACAAAGTTTAAATTCTATGCAACCCACAAATTTCAAAGACTTCAAGATAAATATATAACCACTAGACCCAAATCATAAAGAAATCAAAGTTATAAATCAGACACAGGTGAAAATAAAACAGAGCATCTATTTATCATTTCAACAATGGATAACCAAAAATATTTATATCACATATTCATAGAGTGGATTTTTTTAAGTTTTTTTTAGTGCA
Organism: Coix lacryma-jobi var. lacryma-jobi; assembly: GCA_009763385.1. Classification (NCBI taxonomy): domain Eukaryota; kingdom Viridiplantae; phylum Streptophyta; class Magnoliopsida; order Poales; family Poaceae; genus Coix; species Coix lacryma-jobi. The sequence goes on from CM019826.1 coordinate 45,267,508, forward strand.
GAGACGCAACATGAGAGGTTTCGCTTTAATGAATTTAATTTTAAGCTCTGAAATTATTAGAGAAGCGAGGGTAAAATTACCCAAACGACCGTTGAAGATGAAGCAGCCATTCGTCTTGTCCTTCTTCACGATGAATTGCTCGATGCTGTACGATGTGTGCGTGTTGATCTCAGGCCCCCTGACACGTAGTCACAGCGGCGTAATTGATGATTCACTGGTGTCCTCCTCCCTCTCATCCGAGACGTCTTCGCTGAATAGGGTTGAAAATATTTGAAGCAATCATAAACGTCAATCCTTCTTCTGCAAATGACTGGCTGCTTCAGATCTTGTAGCTGTTCGGAACTATAAATGAACTTGTCACCGTTGCATGTGTCTTGTTGGCACCACCTTATTCAAGGTCATCAGCAAAAGTATCTCTTTCAATATGAAGTGTGCTAAAAACGTTTTAGCCGATGGTCTTTTGTCGGCTGTCCGGATGCTAACGTCCTTTGTGCCTCCGATGTAGCCTTTCGTAACCTTATCACCAGATTGAGCTTTGCGTTACTCAGGGAAACGTAAAGTTATATTAATAGGAGCCGAAGTCTGTCTTATCGGCTTTTGCTTAGTATGCCTTTGACTTCTTCTTGTTGACGAACTGGAATGCTTCAGGTGAGCATGCTGTCAGGTAACTCACGGTAGCTTCGAAGAACGTCATTTTTGATGAAGCTGAATGTGTCGTAGAGGACGAATACGAGTTCGGTGGTGCGTAGATGCGTGCACGATGAGGTTCAGGCCCCTTGCCTCATCACCATGCCTTAATCAACTGTCGTCGTCTGATACCTTGATTTTCGGCAAACTATATCAATACTAGAAAAATATACTCTGAATATCCTTAATATCCAGGGCTGATTCTTCGCGTGACGATGATAACTCCAGCTGATTCGTGTATGCATATCGGCCAATTAGTATATTTTCTCGTGTTGTTGTATTCACCGATTCCTTTCCTGAATAGCCGATTCCAAAGATGACATGCAGATAATTAGCTATCGACCAACTTCCCTCGGCATGACTCCATGATACTCAATCGGCTATTTATAGCAGCATGCAAGTAAATCTGAGTTTGGACTTCATCTCTTTGAACATCTCCATGGAAATCTTCCTTTTATTTACCTCTTCATGTGCATACCCTGCCAAGATATATTTGGAGACCGATACATTCATGTCATGATGTATTTGAAGCCATTTATTTTAGGAGAAACCATATTAGCCAATTATATCTTTAGGAGAAGTTCATTAGCTCTTCTTTAATTGGTTTCTATGTCCCTGCACGGAGCAAATCCACCCATGCATGCCATCTGCGTCTTCATAGATGCCATGTACACTCAGTGATCAGCAGGTATCCCGTGCGTACACGTTGAATCGGCTGTTTTCATGCATATTCGGCAATTGGTCATCTCTAGCAATCGGTCTGTACAGTCATACCCTTCTAGTACAATAGCCGATGGAGTTAAGGGAACAACCGATCCTTATTTATACAGGCCTTTGACAATCAAACAGGAATTGTTGTCCCACTGGCCGTGCCAAAAAGTGTTTTGACGAAAAACGTGACACCTCGCGCCAAACACACAGCAAGCCGAAAAGCTAGCTTCAATCGGGTGCCCGGAATGTGCTGAACCCGGAGACGTGCCAGTCGGTTTGACCTGAAAACCAACAAGGGAAAAAACTGTGAGAATACCTTTGGAACATGCGGTTAAAAACCAGGCAGTTCCATATGTACGGCTTTGAAAGCCAATCACGACGGCACACAGCTATAGAAGCTGTCTGTCAGAGCATGTTATAAAGTCATTCGGCTAGTATGAGAACAGAGTATGTAAAGCATATTAACTGCCGAATGCATATGTAAAGAAAGACATGCTGAACAAATTAAAGATATTATAAATAGGTAACTTGCAAATATAGATCTATTCAAATAACACATGCATAGGCTAATCCAACTAATCTGCCACACGTTTAGTCTTCATAAACCGGTCAGGTATAAACTTAAGCAAAGCTAATCCACCGCATGATACCACTTGCTATAATTCTACACCACTTCTTATAATAGATTAATCCACCACATGATACAATCTAATTATAACAAGCTAAAAGCATGCATGTATTTGAACAGATCTATAAAGGCTCATTACTCGTGTAAGCTTAACCAAAATTGGCAAACCAGCCGAATTGGGGTCCATGAAGAAGGAACAAACAAGCAAGCATAAATGAGTGTATGCCGATTTCGTATGTGGTGAGCCACTGCTCCAGGTTGGCCTTTCCATTGTACTTGTGGATACATGGGCGTATGCCGAGTCTCTGAGTGATGAGTGATTGTCAACTGGGATAATGCGCATGTTCTTTGGCTTGTGTGGTGCAGGTGTCGAGCACGGATGCAGTGATCAGAGGCAAGGTGAAGGTCAAGTAGAGACGTGCCGTGCCGAGGGACCGAGAGAGGCGAAGGGCGGACGTGAGACTTGGACTGAGGGACCGGTGGCCCGGATCCGCTGTGGTGGCTGACAGCCTGGGACAGCGACGAGCGAAGACTTGCGGGCACGGTGTTGCTCGGGTCAAGGACCTGGGGACACGTGTCGGTGGACGGGGTGCACGGGCGGTGCATCCCCTCTACAGCTTCGGTTTGGTGGTATAGCCAGAGAAAAACCATTGGGTGGACGGTTTCCAGGTTTGGGCCACAAAACCTGGGTGTTGCTGGTCGAGTTTGGGCCACAAAACTCGGGCTGAGGACGGTTCTGGTTTGGGCCTCAAAACCTGGGTGCTGAGGGTTTGCTGAGTTTGGGCCACAAAACTCAGGCTACGGTGGGTGGTTTCCCGGTTTGGGCCTCAAAACCGGGGGTTGGTCGTGAAGGCTGGTTTCCCGGTTTGGGGCCTCAAAACCGGGGGCGAGGTCCGTGAAAAGGACGAGTGGAGCGGTGGGCGGCACGTGGTGGCAATCAGTGAGGTTGCGTCGAGCCAACGCTACCAGTTGTGCGGGCGTGGCCATCGGATCACCAGCACCTTCGAGTGGTCCAGAATAACCCTAGGGTTTAGCTGGTTCGCTCTTCTGTAATTAGAGAGGGGTAGAGTAGGAAATAGAATTAGGATAAGTAGAGGGAGACACCCACCTCCCACAGTATCTCAGTCATTTGCTCTTTTGCTTCTAGGGTTTCCTGCTCTCCCATCCCCTACTGTAGCGAACTGAGATCCACAGAGAAGAGAACCAATACCTCTGTGTCCGTAAGATTTTGAGGAAGTGAGACCGTAATCTCACTATTGTAGCGTGTGGTAGCCACACGGTTGCAAATTTGTGGTTGTGATTCGCGTTTGTTCTTGTTCTTCGCGGGTTGCTTTTCTCCACGTTTTTCCGTCGATCGATCTCTTTGCTTGGTGCGTTGTTTGCAAATCCGTTTGAACCAAGTTGTTCTAGATCGTGAGGCACTTCTTTCCACCGAAGGAATTCACCTCTAACCTCACGAGCTAGTAGATCGGTTGATTCTCGTTTCGGGTCAAGTTTTTCTTCTCTCCCCCAACTTCTTCGATTCATCGGTTGGAGATAGGTTCGAGCCATGATCTCGTAGAGTTAGCTCACTATCCTCCTTGTGACTCTTCTCACCAAGTTTGATCCCTAGAGGATTCATTTTGAGTGAGATTGAGTCAAACCGGTGGACGAACAGTGTTGTTGCGGGGTGACCGGACGCTAGCGTCGTGCAGACGGACGCTAGGTCTTAGAGTCCGGTCGTTGAACACAGAATGCTCTGTTTGGAGTTTGACCGGACGCTCTGTTCACAGTCGACCGGACGCACCCATCCTACTGTTCATCTGGCTTGGCTTTTGGACCGGACGCTCGGTTACTGACCAGACGCTTCCCTTCGGTGAGTCCGGTCAGAAACAGAGAGGTTCCATTTTGGCTTTTGTGTAACCGGACGCGTCCGGTGCCTCTCGACCGGACGCAGACACAGTCCGGTCAATTGCAGTTTGCACGTTTTCATCCGCAGTTTGCTCATCTGACCTTCGATTTGAGATCCGCTTGTTGCGGTGGATTCCTGACTTCGTGCTCTTCAGAAAATGAGCTTCTTGCTTTACAAAATAGCCTGAATCCCCTCGTGTTGCTCGGGGGAGGTTGAGGTTACCCAAAGTTCATCCTGTCACCAGTTGACCTGTGTGAACTTGGGCGAGGGAATTTTTGTGGTGTCCCGCTGTGTTCCTAGGGAACATCCACCCACTCTCTTGGGTCGTGGACATCACGTGCATCGGTTTTGCTCTTGGGGTTGATTTTCGGGACATTGGCTTAAAGTTTCCGAAAGGAAAATTTAGAGCTCCCATTCACCCCCTCTGGACGCTTTCTGGTAGCACTCTCATGAAGGACCAAAAGTGCTACCAGAAAGCGACCAGAGGGGGGGTGAATGGGAGCTTCAAATTTTCCTTACGAAAACTTGTTGCCACTATCCCGAGAATCAACCCCAAGAGCAAACCTAGAGCTTGCAAGTGTCCACGACCCTTGATGTAGGGTGGATGCTTCCGAGAAGCACAGCGGGACACTACACAGCCCTAGAAATCCAACGCAAAAGACGGAAACCAAAACCGTCAACGAACGAAGGAACCACGGACGGTAACGTGCAATCTGCACTCGACCGGACTCTGACCTGCGTCCGGTCTGTAAGCACCGGACGCGTCCGGTCGGAGAAAATTGTCTCTGGAACCTTACTGTTCTCGATTGGACGCTGATGTACGGTGCGTCCGGTCAGGTCCCGCAGCGTCCGGTCAGCAGAAAAACAAGCACGATGAACAGTGGAAATAGCGCGTCCGGTCAGTTCAACAGGGAGAGTCCGGTCAAACTATGCACAGAGGATACACATGGCATTCAACGACCGGACTCACCAGGGCAGCGTCCGGTCGTCCCGATACGTGCGTCCGGTCACTCCGCGACTGCTCCGTTCGTTCACCGATTCGACTTGATCTCACCTGAAAACATCCTCTAGGGATCAAACTTGGTGAGAGGAGTCACAAGGAGGATAGTGAGCTATCTCTAAGAGATCATGGCTCGAACCTATCTCCAAATCGATGAATCGAAGAAATTCGGGGAAGGGAGAAAAACTTGACCCGAAACAAAAATCAACCGATCTACTAGCTCGTGAGTTTAAAGGAGAATTCCTTCGGTGGAAAGAAGTGCCTCACGATCTAGAACAACTTGGTTCAAACGGATTTGCAAACGACACACCAAGTAGAGAGATCGATCAACGGGAAAAACGTGGAGAAAAGCAACCCGCGAAGCACACGAACAAAACGCGAATCACAACCACGATTTGCAACCGTGTGTGTAACACCCCTGGTGTTTAAATGTAATTAACTTGACATGTCATCATCTTAAGCATTAATCATTTCCTGTGATGCATTTGATTTGCCTAATTGCTATGCCTTGATTCCCTTTTCAAAAACCCTAAAAGCCCAATTCTCTCTATAAGGGCAAAATGGTAATTTCACCTCTGTGCCTAGTTCTATTTAATTCTTGTTCAAATTTAGTGCCCTGATGTTTGCTGCATTGATCAAAGTTCAAAAATCAGTTTTGATTTGATTTTCCCTTTTGCAAAACCCTGATTTCCAAACCCTGGTTTTATCCCTCTTTTTGTAATTCAAAATTATTCAGAATTTGAGGTTGGTCCAAAAAGCAAAGTTGTAGATCTGGCCAAGAGAAACAACTTTGGTATTTACAGATTTTCAAAGTTCTATATAAAATTTGAAGTAATTTCAAATTCATTCAAACTCCAGTTTTTGTCCCTTTTTGAGTTTTCAAAATTATTCATAAACTATTGAGTTTCAGAAAAAGTGTATATTAGCAAAGTTGTAGGTTTTGTCAAATGGAACAACTTTCATATATAAAGATTTTCAAGTTTCAGTTTGAAATCCAAAGTATTTTGATTTGAATCAAATTTGAAAAGTGTCCCCTTTTCTGTTTTTGAATATAGTTCAAAAACTATTTGGATTTTAAAAATGTTCTTATTGACAAAGATGTAGATCTCTTTTTTCTGAGCAACTTTGGTATTTTGAGTTTTTGTCGCATAGTTCAAATTTTGGGAGCAGTTTGCAAAATACCGAAACCAGCAAAGTCAAACCCTATCCCCTAGCACTGTTCTTCTTCCAGCTAGGGCCAAGGGGGGGGGGCCCGGCCATGGCGCCGGCGCTGCGCCTGCAGCGCGTCTGGCTGCTCCCCACGCGCCACCAACCTGCCGCCGTTGTCGCCACCATCATTTCGCACCGCACGCGCACAGTTGACCCCGCTCCCGTCCCCTACCGTGCCCAGCGCGCCGCCGCCGCGTGGCCATTGCCGGCCAAGCTTGCGCACCGGCCCCGGCTGCACGCCATCACCCTCTGCCAGAGCGCAATCGAGTGCGCACGCGCTCGCCGTGCTTATCCACCCCACCCGTGCTCTCTACGGCCTCTGGCCGGGCCTATAAAAGCCCCGCCGGAGCTCCGAGCTCCTCACTCGCCTCCGCCACCGTGGCCAGCCCAGTCCAGTGCCTCCGCCGCTCCACCACCTAGCTCAGAAGCTCCGCCTTGAGCTCGTGAAGCTTTCCCACCCCTCAATTTCATCTCCCCCGCCTCCAATCGCCCGGCGTAACCCCATCGTTCCCATCTCCGGCGGAAAACCGGTGAACTCGGTTCGTGAAATACTCCCTCTCCGGTCACGGATGCCTTCCCTGACCCCTGCCTGTGTGTCAGTTTCTCGGCTCCGCGCGACTCTAACCCGGCCCTTGCGGTTTCGTGTGTTGCGCAGGGTCGTCGGAGCGCCGCTCGCCGCTCGCCGCCGAAAGAGCTCCACCGAACCACCGGCCCTCGAGCACGTGTCGAGCCTCCTTCTCGAGCCTCACCTCGAGCACGTGCCGAGCCACACCCTCGAGCCCTGCCTCCGATCCGTGGTAAGCACCCGAGGCCTCCGGCCTCTGCTTCCACTCCGTCTCGCCCGAGCCCAAGCCTCGAGCACGCGTTCCGTCTCGCCCGAGCCCAAGCCTCGAGCGGACTCATGCACCCTCCGCTTCGTCGAGTAGGCCTCGGACGGACGCTTGCTTTTCCGTCTCGCCCGAGCCTTCCGTCTCGCCCGAGCCTTCCGCTTCGCCCGAGCCTCCGGGCCAGGTCTCGGACGGAGCAGTCACTTTCCGACTCGCCCGAGCCCGTTTCGCCCGAGCCCTTCATAGAAGGAGCACAGTGCTCTTTTCTTTTTCTGAGAGTTGTGAATAGTGTTCTGTTTCTCTTTTTTGTGTGAATTAATCTGTTGTTTCTTAAATGCTGAGAAAATTATGGTATGCTCCTTGCACTGTGTAGTATTTTATAAAAATATGAAAACTTGACTTTTCTGCAAGAATTTGAAAATGTAAAATTCCCCTTTTAATTGAAAAATGAAGGTTTTGGTATTTTTGGAGAGTGATCTTTAACTCCAAAAATCTTGAGATAAATTTTGTTGGACCTTGTTATAACATGCTGAACCTCTGGTAAAATTTTGAAGACATTTGGAGCAAGTTGATTTTTGAGCTTTATGTTTAAATAAGGAATAGTGCCTTTTGTTAATAAATGTTTAGATTTAATGAGCACCTTAATGACCTCCAAATATGAATTTGTTTTGCCATCTGTTTATGCCTTATGACTTATTGATTAATTTGGTAATTTTTGAGCAACTTCATAAAATGACCTTTAAATAAAATAAGAAAAATAGAAAGATGATTAGGGTTGGTAATACGGTTAATGATGTGTTTGGGATTGATTGATTTCATAGACCCCTACCCTTGGTCTATGATGTTTTGATGATTAGTTGGGTAATACTTAGGATAATGATAATAGGTCTAGTTTAATTAATATGTTGGGGGAAAGGACCCTCGGCAGAGGCGCCGCCCGAACTGGTGGTCGAAATCAGCCCTCGCGCAACGATCTGGTGCGCTTGCGAGGTCCCTCTCCTATTGGAGACCGTCACCCTGACCCCGGATGCGGGGACAACCCTCGTCGCTTTGTTGTACTTTTGTGCAGGTCTGAGGCGACGGTCGCACCGCAGGAAACCTTCGCTGACTCACGACGCCACCTTCGCTAGGAGCGAAGGTCCAGGCAAGCAGCGAAGGTACAGGCAGGCAGCGAGTGTGCGCTGCACCAAAGGCAAGCGAGACCGAAGGTCCGGCGAGCACGGCCGAAGGCTAAAACCTTCGTCCTTCTCCGGGAGGCAAGTGAAGCCGGAGGTCCGGCAGATGACGGAGGTGTGCAGGCCCAAGGGCGAGCGCAGCCGAAGGTCAGGGCCGCCGCACCTCTCCCCGAAGGTGAACAAGGGCCAGGTGGCAGCGCGCTGGAGTGTGACCGACTAGGGTTTCCGCTTCAGCTGTGTATTTACATTTTTGCCCTTCCTCCCTGCGCGGAGGCGAAGAATCTTTGCTGTACCCTTTTGTAATTTGGCCCGTGCCCCTTGGCATTCCCTATAAATACCAGGGGGATGAACAGTGTAAGGAGGACCTGGGGGGGAATTCGAGTACTTTCCATTTCCGTTTCACCTTCGCTATTGCATCCGACGCTTGGCCACCTTCGCTCTCTCCCCTGCACAAGTGCGGAGGTTGGGCAAGTGTGTTCCCAACAGTTTGGCGCCGACCGTGGGGATCGAAGTCTGGAATGGCGGGAAACAGGAGAGCACTTCGGCGCGGGACCAGCGCGTTGCTAGAGAGGCGGCAGCGGTGGTCCCGCCCGCTGAGGAAATTGCACAGCCCTCGGGAGGAGAGAATGTCACCCCGGAACCCCAATCCCTGGGCCCCCAGGCCCGAGTGGCGACGCAACCACACCCACACACTTCGGGAGAAGGAGAGGGGGAAGAAGAAGAGGTGGGCCTCGAAGCCCTCGAAAGGCTCGAGGCTGAGCTGCAAGAGAAGAAGAGGCGCCTGGAACAGCTTGAGAAGCATAACCGACTGCGCTCAATCAGACAGAGGGCAGACGAAGCCAGGGAGCAGCTTCGCCGTATGGAAGAATCCCTCGCCGCGGCAGAAGCCGAAGCCGAAGGCTGGGATAATGAGGAGATACCCCCGCTGCGAGAGGGGAATGAGGAGCCGGTTCAAGATAACCTTCGTCACCATCCACCACCCCCACCACCACCAGTACACCCAGAGCCATATCCTGTGAGACACCCAAATTTCCGCCAGCTCTACCCAGACGAGAGGGAACAAAACCTTCGCATTCAGCGAAGGCATCAGCAACACCAAATGCCGTACGATCCAAAGTCACCACTCTCCCAAATACTCCAAACCCAGCCCTGGCCACCATGCTACAATCCACAAAACCTACCCCGCTATGATGGACTTTCCGACCCTCGCCAGTTCATCATGAGCTACGAAGCAGCGGTTGCCGCAGCAGGCGGTGACGAATCAACAATGGCAAAATCCTTTGTCATCATTCTGCGAGACATCGCACAAACTTGGTACAGCAACCTTCGCCCTGGAACTGTGGATTCCTGGGCCTCCCTCAGAGACAAGCTGTGTACAAACTTCAAGGGCATCACTCCAGCCCCGTTAAACCCCATCGAGCTGTTCAATTGCAAGCAAGAGAGAGCGCGAGCCGCTCCAAGATTACTGGCGAAGGTTCATTCAAATCAGAGCAAGGACCCCCGGGATTTCTGACGAGGCTGTCATCCTCGCTGCAGTCAGTGGCCTGCGCCCAGGACCATGCTCCTCCAAATTTGCCAGAAAACCGGCAAACTCAATCGAGGAGTTGCACGAAACAATGGAAAGATACTGTAGAGCTGATATGGATTTCAGAGCGAAGTCCGACGCTCGGAGGTCCCAGCAGAGGCCACAGCCGAGGCCTCACCTGAGAGAAAGCAACCTTCGCCAAGAGCAAAGCAACGTCGGTGTGCAATCAACAAAGCAACAAACTATGAACATCAAGCACGGGACGCTCAACACCCGAGCTGCCAAGCCCCGCAGGTTTTGCCACCTCCGCCGAACCAGCGCTACCAGCAGCGAGATCCTGCCAAAATGTATTGTCACTTCTGTGGAATGGGAAAGGGGCACACAACAAAGCAATGCGAATGCTTCGCCAAGGGAAAGGAATTCCAGGAATCCAGGAAACCTGCTCTGTCAGACCCCCGAACCATAAACCACACAAGGAAACCAAGCTTCCACCCACCAAATCCAACATACCACTACACCCCCATAAACTACGGCTTACCTTCGCAACAACCCCCCACACCCACCACCCACTCTACAACCAAACCCATTATCAGCCAACCATCACCCCACAACGCCAAAACCCACCTTACACAGTCACATACCCAGCTACCCCCCAAAACCAAATTCCAACAACCCATCAAGCCACCAGCGCTCTGCCACCACCACCGCCAATCCCCGCGTTACCAGCACCAACCCGTGAAAGCCGAAAGCCTCGAGCCAAACGACCATCAACAATCCAACTTCGACCTTCGGTGTGATCCTAGCTATCACCGGAGGTTCAAATGAAGACCATGGCAACAAACGGCAGAGGAAGGAACATGCCAGACGCGTGCATCACGTGGCCGTCGAAGGACCACATAAATTCGGCCGTGGTCTCACATCCCCATAACCTTCGATTCCAGAGACATGAAGTTAAGAGATTACCCTCACACAGATGCCATGGTGATCGAAACCAACCTCGCTGGGTGGACTGTCACCAAAATACTGGTCGATACAGGTAGCTCCGCTGACATCTTGTTCGCGTCAACCTTCGACAGCATGAAGCTTGACAGAAATCTTCTCCAACCGGCCGACAACCCCCTATACGGTTTCGGTGGTCAACAAGTGAGAGCCGTTGGGAAAATCTCGCTGCCCGTAACCTTCGGCGACCAAATCAACTGCAGGACCGAGCACATCACATTTGATGTGGTTGATATGTTTACCCATACAACGCCATTTTTGGCCGAGGGGTAACAAACGCGTTCAACGCTGTTATCCACCCCGCCTACCTCTGCATGAAGCTCCCCGCTCCGAAGGGTGTGGTCGCAGTATATGGAGACCAGGATATTGCGAGAGCAGCGGAAGGAAACGTAGCCCAGGGCAACGCAATGTGCACAATCTGTCCAAAACCACAAACCCCCCTATCAACGACGAGGGTGAAGTCTGTAAAGACAAAGTGAAGGCAGCCCAAAGGAGGAAACAAAACAAGTTCAACTACTCGAGGGCAACACAGAAAGAAAGGTGCTCATATCAGCCAATCTAGACCCTCAGTCCGAAGGCAACCTCGTTACTTTCCTCAGGGAAAATTCAGACACCTTCGCTTGGTCCGCGGAAGACCTAAAAGGAGTCAACAGGTCAATGATCGAGCATAGCCTGAACATCAAAACAGGTTATCGGCCAATCAAGCAAAAGCTTCGCAAAATGTCAGAAGAAAGAAAGGAGGCAGCGAAGGCTGAGGTAAAAAGGCTTTGGACGCAGGCGTCATTCGCCCGGTCAAATACCCAAGTTGGCTCTCAAATGTGGTCCTAGTTCAAAAGAAGAACAAAAAATGGCGAATGTGCGTAGACTTCACTTGCTTGAACAAAGCCTGTCCGAAGGATGACTTCCCTCTTCCGAACATAAGCACCCTCGTTGACAGAGCGGCAGGCTGCCAGATGCTATCCCTCTTGATTGCTTCTCAGGCTATCACCAGATCTGGATGAATGAAGAGGACGAGGACAAAACAAGTTTTATCACACCTTCGGGAACCTTTTGCTTCCGAAGAATGGCAGAAGGGCTGAAAAACGCAGGCTCAACCTTCGCTCGCATGACCTCTGAAGTTTTCAAGGACGAACACGCCGTCTCTGCCTATGTCGACGACCTAGTTGTTCAAAGCAAGCTGAAAGAAGATCACATTTCAGACCTATCAAGGGTGTTCAGCAACCTCCGGTCCGCCGGACTGAAACTAAACCCGGAAAAATGTGTGTTCGGGGTAAGCGAGGGTAAATTGCTAGGCTGCATCGTCTCAGTCAAAGGAATCGAAGCTAACCCCGAGAAGATTGACGCCATCATGAACATGGAACCTCCGGCAACCAAGAAAGCAGCCCAGCGTCTGACGGTCGGTTGGCAGCTCTTAGCAGATTCATCTCAAGATCCGCAGAGCGAGGGTTACCCTTTTTCGAAACACTCAGAAGCAACGCTCCATTCAATTGGGGCCCCCACCAACAAAAGGCCTTCGAGGAGTTAAAAAAGTATCTGACCAGCTTGACTGCATTAACCAGCCCAAGCAAGGGAGATTTATTGTTACTTTACGTCGCAGCCTCGCCTCACGCTGCAAGCGCGGTTCTCATCAAGGAGCTTCGCGCAAACGACAAGACCAGACAAGCCCCAATCTATTATGTTTCAGAAACCCTCGAGGGACCAAAGAGAAATTATTCGGAGCTTGAGAAAATAGCATACGCAGTCGTCATGGCATCAAGAAAGCTCAAACACTATTTCCAGGCTTACGAGATCCAAGTACCTTCGTCATACCCTCTCGAGAACATTTTCAAAAACAGCGAAGCAGTGGGGAGAATAGCAAAATGGGCAGTGGAGCTTAACAGTTATGCTATAACCTTCGTTGGTAGAACAGCGATCAAATCGCAGGTGCTGGCTGATTTCATAGCAGAATGGACACCCGACCCTCGCACCGGTGAGCTGCAGCAGGACCAGCTTTGGACCGTCTACGTCGACGGGGCCTGGGGTGCAACCGGAGCCGGTGCCTCGGCCATCTTAATCTCGCCCTCCGGGTCGAAGCTGAGATACGCACGAAGGCTGGACTTCAAGTGCACAAACAACTCCGCTGAATATGAGGCTGTGATTCTGGCACTTTCAAGGTTGCGATCGTTATCAGTCCGAAGGGCGTTCATCAACACAGACTCTCAAGTCATTGCGGGGCACATTGAAAAGAACTACAAAGCAAAAGATCCAGAGCTTCAAAAGTACTTTCAGTATGTGCGAAGGTTAGAATCCTTTTTCCTCGGCATAACAGTAAAAGCGATATCGAGGACTGAGAACAATGAAGCAGATTGCTTAGCCAAAGCCGCCGCACAGCAGCTACAGCTCCCTCCGGACGTATTCTACGAGGTTTCCACTCGGTCAGCTTTCGAAGCTTCTGAAATCAGCACCAAGCTTATCAGCACAATCCAGTGCGAGGATTGGAGGGCACCTATCATGGCCTACATCAAAGGACTGCACGAGCCCAGCTCCAAAGAAGAAGAGAACAGACTAAAGCAAAGAGTGCGAGGGTACAAGATTATGGATAACACCTTGTTCAAAGCTTCAGTAACCTCACCTTGGCTCAAGTGCGTGTCACAGTCCGAAGGTAACGACATCCTCAAACTCATCCACGAAGGTATATGTGGTTCACACAATGGCCCGAGGGCACTGGTAGGAAAGGCTTTCCGGCAAGGTTTCTACTGGCCAACCGCGCTGAGAGACGCTGAAACCATCGTCAAGAAGTGCGAAGGTTGTCAACTGACAGCAAAACACCAAAACACCCCAGGGGCTCCCACAACCCTCATACGCCCAACCTGGCCCCTACAAAGGTGGGCAATGGACCTCGTGGGCCCATTACCGACGGCTCCGGGGAACCTTCGCTACGCGGTGGTAGCCGTGGAATATTTCACCAAATGGACCGAAACAAGACCGCTGTCCTCCATAACATCCCTCGCAGTAAAAAGGTTTTTCTGGCAGCAGATAGTTTGTCGCTTCGGAGTCCCCCAACATCTAACCGTCGACAACGGCACCCAGTTTGACAGCGAGGTTTTCAAAGAATTCTGTGCACAAATCGGAACAATCCTATGCTTCGCCTCAGTCCGACACCCGCAGTCCAACGGCCTAGTCGAAAGGGCCAACGCAACAATCTTCCAATCCATATCCAAAAAATTGCAAGGCAGACCCAAAGGCAAATGGGCAGACGAGCTAACTGCAGTCACCTGGTCTCACAATACCTCCGAATGCAGAGCAACCAAGTTCACACCCTTCAAACTTTGTTCGGCGAAGAAGCCGTGTTACCAGAGGAGCTAAGATTCATCTCACCAAGAACAACCCTCGCAAGTGATGAGCCAGCCATACTAACCGACAAGGACTTGCTAGAAGAAACAAGATGCAGCGCAGTTCACAACCTGCGCAAATATCAGGAAGAGACCAAGAAGTGGAGAGATAAAAAGGTCAGAATCAAGAACCTGCAGAAGGGTGACCTCGTCCTCATCCGAAAACAAAACGCCAGCATGGCCGGAAAGTTCCAGCCTAAGTGGACAGGCCCGTTCCTGATCGCAGAATGCAATCGCCCAGGCTCTTTCCACCTCTCCGACAGCGAAGGTAATATCCTACCACACACCTGGAACATCGACGACCTTCGCAAATTCTACCCATAGCGGAGCCTTAGCGACCCCTCGCGCTATGTAATTTTTGTCACTTTCTATGTTACCTACTCTCATGTACTTAACAAAAACAGGAGCTGCACTCTTTTTCCTTACGAAGGGGCGTAAGGTTTTTTAACGAGGCAGTGTCCAAAGCACAAATACAGGCTAGAACCCCCAAAAAAGCAAAGTCTCCAGCTTTCCACTTCCAAGCATCGAAAAAGCGGATCTCTTTCAAGAGCGCTACATTCGATGAAAACCCGCTAAGATTGCTTTGCAAAACGTTCCTGTTCTTTTCAAAGCAAACTTCACCTCCGCCTAAAAAGGGGAGGAAAGTCGAGCACCCTGGCACAAACGACAGGGGCTCGCAAAAGCAATTTCCACCTCCGCCTAAGACAAGGGGAGGTCGAAAAAGTCGAGCAACCATGGCCCACAACGACAGGGGCCTGGCACAAAACCAATTTCCACCTCCGCCTAAGACAAGGGGAGGTCGAAAAAGTCGAGCACCCTGGCACAAACGACAGGGGCTCGCAAAAGCAAACTCACCTCCGCCTAAGATAAGGGGAGGAAAGTCGAGCACCCTGGCACAAATGACAGGGGCTCGCAAAAAAAAGCAAACTTCACCTCCGCCAGAAATAAGGGAGGGCGCGAAGTCCAAAAAGTCAAGCTTTCTCGCTCAAGCAAACCAGGCATCGGCGCGGGCCCCACTTTCTCCGTCTCGCCCGAGCCCTCCAAGCTAGGCCTCGGCGCGGGCCCCACTTTCTCCGCCCCGCCCGAGCCCTCCAAGCCAGGCCTCGGCGCGGGGCCACATCAACGCGATCAAAAAGAAACGCGCGAGCCCCGCTAAAAGAAAAAGGGGGCGTCGCTGTTTTTTCAAAACAAGCTCACGAGAGCAAACGCGCGAGCCTCGCTAAAGAAAAAGGGGGCGTCGCTGTTTTTTCAAAACAAGCTCACGAGAGCAAACGCGCGAGCCCGCTAAAGAAAAAGGGGGCGTCGCTGTTTTTTCAAAACAAGCTCACGAGAGCAAACGCGCGAGCCTCGCTAAAGAAAAAGGGGGCGTCGCTGTTTTTTCAAAACAAGCTCACGAGAGCAAACGCGCGAGCCTCGCTAAAGAAAAAGGGGGCGTCGCTGTTTTTTCAAAACAAGCTCACGAGAGCAAACGCGCGAGCCTCGCTAAAGAAAAAGGGGGCGTCGCTGTTTTTTCAAAACAAGCTCACAAGAGTAAACGCGCGAGCCTCGCTAAGATTCAAGCAGGGCGTCACCGTTAAAAAAACTAAGAAAACGTCAAAAATAGCACAGCAAATATGGCACACAACCCATACGCTTCTCATACCGTTACAAAACAATGTTACAACAACAAACATATCCCAAAATAAAAAATCCTTACAAGGGACCACCGCTCCCCTCTTTTAACTCCAAATCATCCAAACCTTCGGCCTCCACCTCAAACCCCCCCTCCACTGGAACCAGGGGTCCCCACAACAAAGGAACTGCAGGGACAATTGGCAGCTCCCCGGGCAAAACCCTCGCCCTATACATGTACCTATGCCTCGTCTCAACTTCCGAAGGTTCCTCCTTCGGGATCACAAGCGCCCCATCCGAACCAACTTCAAGCTCCTTTCGACCAAACAAATATTCCAAAGCCGTGTTCTCGTCAATATCATCATCACCGCCAGCTTGCGAAGTCGACGAAGACCCAAACAAATAACGATCGGCTTGACGGTCTGTATAGTCTGTTTCGCGCCAAAATCGACTCGACCTACTATTCTTTAAATCATATCTCCGCACCTTCGACCACCAAAAACGTTCAAAGGAAAGCGAAGGATACTTAAATCTAGCGCGAGCCCATGATTCACCAGTTATAAAAACATCTTGGTAGTTCAACATCAGCGGGGTCACGTCGAACACGTCTAGCACGGTTCCGTCAGGAACCTGCATGTTACACAAAAATACGAGATGTCTCAGCCTCGCCAAGTTTTTACAAACAACCATAGTATCTACAAAAATGCCTCCCTCGCCCCAACAAACCCAGGCATCACACCTGCCCAGCTTCCCCCCGATTGATGTCCGCACCCTCGCCAGCGGTGGCAGTCGAGGTCCCAGCTGACGCCTCCTCCGCCGTGTTCTCCTTCGCGGCATCTCCTTCCACGATCGGCCCGCTCCCGGTCAACGCCTCGATCTCGGCGAGCGTAACCCCCCCACAGCTTGGCTCAGGAGCGGCTTCGGGGTCACCCCTCGCTGCATCTTCCGTGGTCGGCGAGGGCATCGCATCTCGTCGAGCCTACAAGAAAAATAAAGGACAAACCTCGCCAAAATCAACAAGCAACCCCTCTAAAACAAAAGCAACACAGACCACAAAACTTAAACAAAGGTGCGAACCTGGCGCGTAGCCTCGGCAGCTTCTTCGAAGGCGAGAGCCCGGCCACCTCCGGAGATCCAAAACTTGCGAAGCAAACGCATCGCACAGTTCCGGACATCTGCGTCATCAACCTTCATCTGGCGAACCTCTTCAACCGTCGGAAAGACATGGCTCGGCCTTTTGACCTTGCGAAGATGATCACAATCCGCCAGTCGAAGCGTGCTTGCCATTGCCAAGGCCCGGCGTAGCCACCAAAATCGGCTGCATTGGAGACTAGCGAGCTAAACACATCAAGCTCGTTGCCCAGCCAGCCCTCGAAGGCCTCTGCATCAACCGCAGGCAACGGCTCTCCGGCCGAACCCCCAGCCTCGGTCAGACAACAATCAAGTTTACGCTTGACGTTCTCCATGCTCGCCCGCCAAGAATTCTTCAAATCAACTAGCCGACCCTCGGCCTCGGCTAAAGCCTTGTCTTTCTCCTTTCCCGCGGCGATCAGATCAGCATTACGCTTCGCCAGCTCAACCGCCTCCTCTCGAGCCTCCGCGGCCTTCTCCGAAGCAATTCTCATTTCACTTTCTCTGTTCACCAGGCTCCGCGCCAGCTTGCTGTTCTCCTTCTCAAGTTCAGTCATATGATTCCTCATAAACTCCATGTCGGAGCTAACCTTCCGCCTCGCTGAGCGGTTCAAGAGCATCAGCTCCGCCAATTTGACGTCAACATCATCCAAGGTGTCGCCAACCGCTTGACCCGCAAGAAGGACCTCCGCCTCCGGCACACAAATGCGGCCGAAGATCCGGCCCAGAAAACGCCTTTCCTCCGGGCTACACTGCAGGTGGCAACCCCGAAGGTCCGGACTGGTGAACAGTGCAGTGGCCGGATCAGAAATCCCAAGCTCCCTGGCGTATTCTGGAAGGCTCGACCGGCTAGCCTCGCCAAACGGCTTTTTTCCCCGCGACCGCGCAGAGTCAAGTTCCCCATCAAACTCTGCCCCCTCCACCCAGAGGTGTGAGCCCGCGAAGCTGGGAACCGCACCTCGTCGAGGGCCACCCGGCTCAATATCTCGTGAAAGCTCATCTGCGCCCCGGGTAGCCATCCCACCAACAACCGGCGAGGCTCCGCCTCCAATCGACACCTCCTCATCCGTGTCATGCCCTCCAGAAGAACCCTCGCTACCATCTTCAGACGAACCCTCGCCCGTCCCCCCTCCTTCGCGTCCTTCTCCACCTCATCATCAGATTCATCCTCGTCGCCCGAAAGTTGGACCAAAGCACCGATCCCTCCAACGCGAGGCACGCGTGCCCCGACCGAACTGGCACCCCGGCCGCTCCGAGCCGCGGCCAAAGAAGCGCCCGCACCAACAGAGCCAGTAGCGACCCTCGTCGCAAGCACCTTCGCTCGTCCGCCAGCCCCTCCACGGCCTCGACCACGGCCCCGCTTCGGCCGAGACACGATCTCCGCTTCTCCCGAAGCCTTCCGCTTCCTTTCTTCGGCGCGTCGTCGCTCGAAGGAGCAGGCCAGTCGGCGTACCGAATACCAAGAATATCAAACATTCTGTTCACGCGACCTTCGCCGCCCACCAAGCTATGGATAGTTTTCACTTCCAGTGGGGAAAGCTTCCCCACGAGCTCGTCCGTCCACTGTTGAACTCGTTTAAAAACAGCTTCGTTCCCATCCTCGCGCCTCGGAAATTTTTTAAGAGTTCTTTCCCACACCTTCTCTAGATCCAAACTAGGCTTCTTCAAGCCCCTACCTTCGTACCTCGGGTCATCCTCCACAACGAACCAAGTTTGCCTCCGGCCAAGAGGCCAAATCTTGGCACAGCAATATTCCTCCACCAAATCACGGGCGCACTGGGAACGCGCAACAACCCTCAGGCAATCAACAGCAGCATGGGCCTCGATGCTCATCTTAGCTTCGGCACCCACATCTCCAAGCACCGGAAGCTCGCCGCAAAGCTCGGAGCTGTCACTAAGTTTGTAATAGAACCAGAACTCCTGCCATCCGCTGCTCCACTTGTTCCTCTGTGCTTGCACCGGCAGCTCCGCGCCGGCGCGATGGCAAAAAGTGTACACCGCAAATTGCCCAAGGCTGGTCTTGCCCTCGCTGTCCGTAATCTTGCGAGGCTGCATGTGAACGCGATGAGTACGAACAAAACCCTCGACATGCGGGACAACCCCCTGAGACCTGCAGGCCCAGACGTAGACCGACATCTTTGTGAAGCAAGAAGGCGTAAGCTGATGAAACCGCAGGTTGAACCTTCGCAAGACCGAAGTCACGAAGGAGTCAGCTGGGAAGCGAAGGCCAGCCGAAAAGAACTCTTCAAACACCACAACCTCGTCTGCATCCGGCTTCGGCACGGTCTCCCCACTGCTGGCCCTCGCTCTGCCTTCCTCAATCCAGCCCCACCGCACGTAAGATGCAACCTCACTTGCACAAACCCGGCTCAAACCAAACTCAAAGCTAATCCCCTCATCCGCGGCTGCGGGAGAAACAGCGCGAGCAGTTTGCTTCAACCTAGCCATCTCTTCAACTGCAAACACTACCGAACAACGAACGCCTATCTCAACCCTCGCAGACAAGCTCAAACAAACCTTCGCTACAAGCAAATTGCAACAGCAAGATGGCTATAGCAACAGAGAGCACAATCGAAACTCCACACCTACTCGTGCTTTTTATAGGCCGGGAAAACAAGCCCTTCACCCGACGAAGTCGGCACGACAACCAAAGAACGCGGCGCAAAAAACGAAACAGGCCTCAGTATAAACAACAACGCAACGGCCCAGCCCAAAGCAGCCGCGGGCGTCGCTGCCGAGGGCCCCTTTCTGTCCCCATTAAAAGGCGCTGCTTGGGCCTAAACACGGTTTTTAGATCCAAGACAACGAGGGGCTACTGTTGGGGAAAGGACCCTCGGCAGAGGCGCCGCCCGAACTGGTGGTCGAAATCAGCCCTCGCGCAACGATCTGGTGCGCTTGCGAGGTCCCTCTCCTATTGGAGACCGTCACCCTGACCCCGGATGCGGGGACAACCCTCGTCGCTTTGTTGTACTTTTGTGCAGGTCTGAGGCGACGGTCGCACCGCAGGAAACCTTCGCTGACTCACGACGCCACCTTCGCTAGGAGCGAAGGTCCAGGCAAGCAGCGAAGGTACAGGCAGGCAGCGAGTGTGCGCTGCACCAAAGGCAAGCGAGACCGAAGGTCCGGCGAGCACGGCCGAAGGCTAAAACCTTCGTCCTTCTCCCGGGAGGCAAGTGAAGCCGGAGGTCCGGCAGATGACGGAGGTGTGCAGGCCCAAGGGCGAGCGCAGCCGAAGGTCAGGGCCGCCGCACCTCTCCCCGAAGGTGAACAAGGGCCAGGTGGCAGCGCGCTGGAGTGTGACCGACTAGGGTTTCCGCTTCAGCTGTGTATTTACATTTTTGCCCTTCCTCCCTGCGCGGAGGCGAAGAATCTTTGCTGTACCCTTTTGTAATTTGGCCCGTGCCCCTTGGCATTCCCTATAAATACCAGGGGGATGAACAGTGTAAGGGGGACCTGGGGGGGGGGAATTCGAGTACTTTCCATTTCCGTTTCACCTTCGCTATTGCATCCGACGCTTGGCCACCTTCGCTCTCTCCCCTGCACAAGTGCGGAGGTTGGGCAAGTGTGTTCCCAACAATGTGATCTTTGGATTGATTGATTTTCATAGACCCCTACCCTTTGGTCTATGATGTTTGTGATGATATGTTTGGTTAATACTTAGGATAATTATAATAAGGTCTAGTTTAATTAATATTGCTTAAGGAAGAAATGGTTACCTTTGATGCTCAACCTAGATTTCAATTATGCTTTGTTTAAAAGTAATCTAGATTCAGTGGAATTGTCTTGCACCATAAGTCCATATCATCATTCTCATGAGCATTCTCATTGCATCCGTATAGTTGACGAAGAAGGTACCAGAGTCGAGGCCGCTGTTGACGAACCAACTCCCGAGGCGACCCCGAGCTCCGACACCTATACCTACCCCGAGTCTGCTCTCTTTGCCATCCAAGGCAAGCCCAGGTGCATTTAACCCTTTCCTTGAATTTATAAAATGATTTCCTTAAATGCTTTTGAGTTAAATTATTGCATTAGGTTTATAGGAGTTGTGTGCTATCCTAATTGATGCACTATCCACCTTGCTGATACACCGGATACCTGCTTTTCAAAAGTATTTGAAAAAATGCTTAGCAATGCTTATTGAATTAGACTTTGCAAAATAAATGCCAATTTAAAAGTGTGATCACTTAAGGAATGTTTATGGGATTTTGGTCTTACTCCCCGGCTGTTGGCTAGGTATCTGATCCGTACCTAGTTAATAGCGAGGAGAGGTTGTCCGAGTGTACGGTGCCGTCATGTTGTAGTCCGGGACTCAACAGTTGACACCGACCGGGACATGGTTGAAAAACTGACAGGACTATTACGCTTGGGTGAGATATGACCAAGGTATAGTTCTGGCTGGAAAATTAGGGACCATCCGTATGGGGGCCTGCTGGTCAAGACTTGTAACTATTCACATATTACGAAAGCTCTGGCTCCGAGAAATCCTTGATTGGACGACAACCGCGCACTAGGAGTGGAGAGATGGCGGAAGTAGCATGTACCCACGTGGGTTAAAGTCCCGGATTGGTGTGGTGTACTGTACTTCCGGGTGGCGTAGGACCGGGCCCAATCTTGGAGGAATCGTGGTAGACGAGTTGGCATATGCAAGCTTGGGTGCTACATATGCAGTGTGGATAGGGATCCTCAGCTGAGTATTATTATCCGGATTAACGTTGCTCCTCCGTTATGGAGACTTGGTCCACTGACTGTCAACGGAGAGTGGTTCTCAACTAGGAATGTTTTGAAATGTAAAATGAATCATGAATGATGAAGAATTGAGGAATACTGAATCTTTCAAAAATAAAATAAGGTTTACAAAAATGCTTTTCTGCAAAATACTTGATCTTTCTTAAGCCTTACCTTGACTACCCTAAGCCTCTCATTCCTGAGTCTTCTCCCTTTTCTTTAGTCGGGTAAGTCTTGTTGAGTACCCCAGTACTCAGGGTTTGTTACCCATGTTGCAGGTATGCCTGAGACCCCGATGTGTCTCGCACCCTGTTGCGTGACCTTCGTCCAGGAAGAGGCCGATGAGGCCGATGAGTAAATGTGCACCCTCGGGCTGGGTGTTACATGTATCTTTATGTTAATGTTTCCGCTACGTTGTCTACTTTGAATCACCCGAACAATGGTTTGTAATAACCGTACTCCTTACCTCATTTGAAACCTCGTTTTGTAAAACTAATGTTATTTAAGTCTTCTGCTCTTTATTCCGATGTTATTTGTAAAAGTATGAAATGCTGTACCGAATTGTGAGATGATCCTGCGGACATTGGGCGCTGATGTAGCCCGGTGGCGACAGGTCTTAATCACATGGAACATGGGTCGGCTGTCAGAGGTTGACAGGGACACGTGGGCCATAGGATTAGGGTCGTTCCGTCACAGAGTGGTATCGGAGCATCTCACTTAACGTTGCAGTGTTCTTTTTGCGAAAACTTCAAAGTTCTTTTGAGTCCAAACAAAATTTAAACTTGACTATTTTGAGTCCAAATTGCTTCTCTCATCTTGTCTCGCATATGGCAACACTAGCTAGCGGAACAACATGTTTTAAGCCCTATATGTATGTTAAGTATTGCATTGCCTTGTTCCGTAGGAACGATTCATGCATTGTCATATTCACTTAAGTTAATAAATGAGTTCGTTGGGATAGTGTACCTATACCTTTTCTTGCTAGCCTTTCTCATCTATAACCTCTTGTCCAATATGGCTCGCATCAAGCTGACCGCCCGCAAGTCGACTGGACCGAACCGGTGTGCCGCGTCACCAGCTGGCGCCACGCACGGAGAAGAGACTGGAGAATCCTCCAATGGTCGTCGTTTTCCCCGCCGCACCCGCAAGAACCTGAAGGAGGAAATCAAGAATCTGAAGGCTGAGATAGAGAACATGGAGCATGACTTCTACCTTTCCCGCTGGAGTTCTACGAGACACGAGCCGCTCTTGAGGAAGCTAACCAGAATGTGGTTCGCGCTATCTAGCAGCGTGATGCAACATGGATCCGAGAGGATGTCACCAGAGCCCAGCTCCATGGATTTGCAGCAGTACACCGCCCAGATCGAGCAGTTCAATGATATGCTTCATGAGGAAGTACACCAGCTGCACAACCAGCTTCACCCCGTGATTCCACCAGTTGTTGAGGACCCCGAAGACGGAGTCGTGGAGGAACCTGAAGTGGAACACGAGCCCGATCAGAATGAGGAAGTGGAACTGCTGAAGATGTCCACGTTGAAGATGAGATGAGGAGGAAGAGCCTGAGCTTATCATCGAGGATGATGATGATGACGAAGAGTTGATCTTCATCGATGACGACTAGACTCCTTGTGTCTGTACCATCTGCTTACCTAAAACCTTAGGCTAGGTTTGGGGGCGTTAGTCTGTCTGTTGCCAAGTCTGGCATGTATCTTTCTTTTCGTACCTTTCCCTTATCAGTCTGTTGTCATCTTTATCAAGCCAGCTATCTTGTATCAATGAAGCTATCAATCGGTCGTTTCGGAACCTTTTGTCCATATATGCTGAGTTCCGAGTTGCTTATACAGATGCCTGTGAACACCCGTACCGGAGCCGGAGGTGCTGGAGATGACCGTCTCCCAAACCCTCCACCTGTACCAGCTACCCTAGCAGATGCCATTGCAGCCCTGGCCGCCGCTGCCAATCTGATGGCTCAGAACCAAGGACAGCAGAATGTTGGTCACCGTGGTCGTCACAACCAAGAGACCACCTATGTGGATTTCACTGAAACCCGTCCACCGGTTTTCATCAGAGCCGATGAACCCCTCGAAGCTGATGATTGGCTCCGCACCATGCAGCAGAAGTTTGGTCTCATCTGATGCACTGAAATCCAGAAGCCCCGGTTTGCTTCGCAGCAGCTTCGTGGCCCAGCAAGTGCTTGGTATGCCAACCTTGGCTGCCCAGCCTGAAGGTCATGAGTTGACCTGGGAAGAGTTCCACACCGCTTTCCGTGCACACCACATCCCATCAGGTCTGATGAAGATGAAGCTTGATCAGTTCCTAGCCTTGCAGCAGAAGGACTCCAAGTGATGCAGTATGTGGGTCAATTCAACCATCTGAGTCAGTATGCAGCGGAATATGTCAACACGGATGAGAAGAGAGAGACTGTTTCCTTAGGGGATTGCACCCTAAGATCCGCAGAAGCATGTCACAAACCTGACCGGTTCTTATCATGATGCTGTTGACCGGGCAGTTGCTTTTGAAGAGAGTAACCGTCAGTACCAAGAGGAGAAGAAGAAGAAGAAAAGCAGGATCTAGCAGCCACTCTGGCAATCACAAGCGCCAGAGGGTCATATATCATCCTAGTCACCACCACAACCGTCCACCTTACCCTCACCAGCAAGTGGTTGTCCGTACCGCGGCCACCACCCATAATGCCAACCCGCAGAGTGCACACACAGCCGAACGCCCCAGGTGTTCGTATCACCACCCCACAAACCGCCTATAACCATCCCTGCTACAACTGTGGTCAACTTGGCCACTGGTCTCGCGAGTGCCCAAAGCCCAAGAAGCCTGCTCAGACTTCAGAAGGGTCCTGGAGGACCACAGCAGCAGCAACACCATGCTCCACAGCAGCAAGTGCAGAAGGGCAAGTTCGTCAAGAAGCACGGGCAAGTCTACTACACCACTGTCAGCGATATTCCAGAAGGGGAGCCCGTCATGATCGGTAGGTTTCCCGTTGCCAGTCATCCTGCAGTTGTGTGTTTTGATTCTGGTGCATCGCATTCTTTCATCAGTCGTACCTTCGTTCTAAGCATGACATATCATTGGGGAGTTGAAAGAAAGTTTTTGCATTTTATCGCCTGGAGGGCGTATAATCACCAAAGAGGTGGTTCGCAGTATACCAGTAAGGTTGGGGGAACATGTATTTCCCACCACCATGATAGTGCTTCATGATCAGGAGATAGATGTCATCCTAGGCATGAATTGGATGTGTCTGTGTCAGTATAAAGCCATGATCGACATCCTGAATAGAGTTGTGAGAGTGGATATTCCTAACAGTACCGCCAAACTCCTTCTCCAACTTCCAATGCCTCAAAACAATAGCAGCCACTCAAATAAACACACGCCTATGTTCTGTGGAAAACCCGTGGGGATCATCCCCCGTGGTTTTGTGAATTCCCTGATGACGTTGTTTTTCCTGGAGGATTTGCCTTGGTCTGCCTCCTGACCTGACCGTTGAGTTGAGTTTGCCATAGTAGCTAAAGCCCGGGACTGCTCCTATATCCCGCAGGCTTATCGAATGCCTCCCAGAGAGTTGGCAGAACTAAAAATCCAATTACAAGATTTGTTGGACAAGGGTTTCATTCGCCCAAGCTCGTCTCCTTGGGGCTGTCCTGCAATCTTTGTAAAGAAGAAAGACAAGACTCTCAGAATGTGCATTGATTATCGCCCACTCAATGAGGTCACCATCAAAAATAATATCCCTTGCCTCGTATTGATCTTCTCTTTGACCAGTTAGCTGGAGCCAAAGTATTCTCCAAGATCGATCTCAGATCCGGCTACCACCAAATAAAGATTCGTCCTGAAGATATTCCTAAACAGCTTTTACCACCAGATACGGTCTATATGAGTATTTGGTCATGTCCTTCGGATTGACCAATGCCCCTGCTCATTTCATGTACCTCATGAACTCTGTTTTCATGCCAGAGCTTGATAAATTCGTGGTCGTATTCATTGACGACATCCTTGTCTACTCAAAAACCCTTGAAGATCACGCCGAGCATCTTCGTATCGTTCTATCCCGTCTCAGAGACCATCAGCTCTATGCTAAGTTCAGTAAATGTGAGTTCTGGTTAGATCAGATACAGTTTCTTGGTCATGTCCTATCCGCTGAAGGTGTGTCAGTCGACCCCGGAAAAGTGTCAGATATCCTGGATTGGAAGCCACCTACCTCTGTTCACAAGGTCCGCAGTTTTATGGGAATGGCTGGATATTATCGTCGATTCATCCCAGATTTCTCCAGAATCGCCAAGCCTATCACCGAGTTGCTGAAGAATTCTGTGAAGTTCTTTTGGTCACCAGCTTGTGAACAAGCTTTTCAGACTTTGAAGAAGTTGTTAACCACGTCACCAGTGCTAGCTCAGCCAAACGTCGAGAAGCCCTTTGATGTCTACTGTGATGCATCTGGTACTGGTTTGGGTTGCGTGTTGATGCAAGAAGGAAGAGTGATCGCTTATGCCTCGCGGCAGCTTAAGCGACATGAGGAAAATTATCCAACTCATGATCTTGAGTTAGCAGCAGTGGTTCATGCCTTGAAGATATGGCGTCATTATCTGTTGGGCAGTACCTGTAATGTGTACACTGATCACAAGAAGCCTAAAGTATATCTTGACCCAAGAAGAGCTGAACATGAGGCAGCGAAGATGGCTTGAGTTAATCAAGGACTATGATATCGAAGTGCATTACCATCCGGTAAGGCGAATGTGGTCGCCGATGCACTCAGTCGCAAGTCATACTGTAACTGCCTGGTTATGAAATCCTATGAATCTTCCCTATGCTATGAACTAGAGAAGCTGGGTATTGAAATGGTTCCACAAGGAAGTCTAGGCAATGTCAGAGTAGAAACCTCTATCAGAGAACAGATCATAGCTGCACAGAAAGATAACCCCGGAATCAAGCACATCATCGAAAAGGTTCAAGTTGGAAAGGCTGACTGTTTCAGGATTGATGATGAAGGAGTGGTATGGTTCAAGAACCGTCTGGTAGTTCCCAAGGGTACCTGAGCTGAGACCAGATAATCCTTGATGAAGCACACTCAACCAGATTTGCCATCCATCCTGGCAGCAACAAGATGTACCAAGACTTGAAGCAAAATTCTGGTGGACAAAGATGAAGATCGAAATCGCTCGACATGTCGCTCGTTGCGATACATGTCAGAAAGTCAAGGCTGTGCATATGAAGCCCGGAGGAGAGCTGCAACCTTTGTCAGTACCTGGTTGGAAATGGGAGGATATCAGCATGGATTTTATCAATGGATTACCCAAGACTCAAAAGGGATTCGATTCCATTTGGGTGATAGTGGACCGTCTCACGAAGCAAGCTCACTTCCTACCGGTCAAAACAAGTTATACCGTCCCAACTTATGCCACCTTGTACAAAAACAACATAGTGAAGCTCCATGGCATCCCCAAGACCATCATCTCAGATCGTGGTACTCAGTTGTCGCTAAGTTCTGGAAAGCGTTCCATGCCTCACTTGGAACCAAGCTATTGTATAGCACGGCTTATCATCCGCAGACCGATGGACAGACTGAGAGAGTCAACCAAGTGTTAGAAGATATGTTGAGAGCCTGTGTGCTAACCTTTGCAGATACTTGGATCAGTGTTTGCCCTTGGCAGAATTCTCTTATAATAACAGTTATCAAGAGAGCATCAAAATGGCACCCTTTGAAGCACTGTACGGCCGTCGTTGTCGTACACCTCTCAATTGGTCTGAGCCCGGAGAGAGAGAATTCTTTGGAGTTGACCTAGTAAAAGATATGGAAGAGAAAGTCAAGCATATACAAGAGAACATGAAGATTGCACAGTCTCGACAGAAAAGTTACGCTGACAAGAAACGTCGACCTCTGCAGTTCCAGATTGGAGATTATGTGTACCTGAAGGTCTCACCCACCAAAGGAGTCACTCGTTTTGGAGTCAAAGGAAAGTTAGCACCCCGCTACATTGGTCCCTTTGAGATTCTGGATCGTTGTGGCAAGGTCGCTTACAAGCTAAGTTTGCCCGATCATCTTTCAGCAGTTCATAATGTGTTTCATGTCTCTCAACTCAAGAAGTGCCTCCGAGTACCTAAACATGTGGTTGAAGTTGAGGGTGTTGAGCTAGAACCAGATCTGTCATACACTGAGTATCCAGTTCGCGTGTTGGATCACAAGGATCGTGTTTACCCGAAGAACCACCACAAGATGGTACAAGATCCAGTGGAACCAGCACTCTGAAGAAGAAGCCACCTGGGAATCCGAAGACTTCTTAGCAAAGAACTATCCCGACTTTCTCGAATCTCTGTAGATGTAAGGTTTTGCCTTTTCCTTCTTAAGACGTGGAATCTCGGGGCGAGATTTCTTTTAGGGGGGGAGGCTGTAACACCCCTGGTGTTTAAATGTAATTAACTTGACATGTCATCATCTTAAGCATTAATCATTTCCTGTGATGCATTTGATTTGCCTAATTGCTATGCCTTGATTCCCTTTTCAAAAACCCTAAAAGCCCAATTCTCTCTATAAGGGCAAAATGGTAATTTCACCTCTGTGCCTAGTTCTATTTAATTCTTGTTCAAATTTAGTGCCCTGATGTTTGCTGCATTGATCAAAGTTCAAAAATCAGTTTTGATTTGATTTTCCCTTTTGCAAAACCCTGATTTCCAAACCCTGGATTTTTATCCCTCTTTTTGTAATTCAAAATTATTCAGAATTTGAGGTTGGTCCAAAAAGCAAAGTTGTAGATCTGGCCAAGAGAAACAACTTTGGTATTTACAGATTTTCAAAGTTCTATATAAAATTTGAAGTAATTTCAAATTCATTCAAACTCCAGTTTTTGTCCCTTTTTGAGTTTTCAAAATTATTTCATAAACTATTGAGTTTCAGAAAAAGTGTATATTAGCAAAGTTGTAGGTTTTGTCAAATGGAACAACTTTCATATATAAAGATTTTTCAAGTTTCAGTTTGAAATCCAAAGTAATTTTGATTTGAATCAAATTTGAAAGTGTCCCCTTTTCTGTTTTTTTGAATATAGTTCAAAAACTATTTGGATTTTGAAAATGTTCTTATTGACAAAGTTGTAGATCTCTTTTTTCTGAGAAACTTTGGTATTTTGAGTTTTTGTCGCACAGTTCAAATTTTGGGAGAAGTTTGCAAAATACCGAAACCAGCAAAGTCAAACCCTATCCCCTAGCACTGTTCTTCTTCCAGCTAGGGCCAAGGGGGGGGCCCGGCCATGGCGCCGGCGCTGCGCCTGCAGCGCGTCTGGCTGCTCCCCACGCGCCACCATCCTGCCGCCGTTGTCGCCACCATCATTTCGCACCCGCACGCGCACAGTTGACCCCGCTCCCGTCCCCTACCGTGCCCAGCGCGCCGCCGCCGCGTGGCCATTGCCGGCCAAGCTTGCGCACCGGCCCCGGCTGCACGCCATCACCCTCCGCCAGAGCGCAATCGAGTGCGCACGCGCTCGCCGTGCTTATCCACCCCACCCCGTGCTCTCTACCGGCCTCTGGCCGCGCCTATAAAAGCCCCGCCGGAGCTCCGAGCTCCTCACTCGCCTCCGCCACCGTGGCCAGCCCAGTCCAGTGCCTCCGCCGCTCCACCACCTAGCTCAGAAGCTCCGCCTTGAGCTCGTGAAGCTTTCCCACCCCTCAATTTCACCTCCCCCGCCTCCAATCGCCCGGCGTAACCCCATCGTTCCCATCTCCGGCGGAAACCCGGTGAACTCGGTTCGTGAAATACTCCCTCTCCGGTCACGGATGCCTTCCCCTGACCCCTGTGTCAGTTTCCTCGGCTCCGCGCGACTCTAACCCGGCCCTTGCGGTTTCGTGTGTTGCGCAGGGTCGTCGGAGCGCCGCTCGCCGCTCGCCGCCGAAAGAGCTCCACCGAACCACCGCCCCTCGAGCACGTGTCGAGCCTCCTTCCTCGAGCCTCACCCTCGAGCACGTGCCGAGCCACACCCTCGAGCCCTGCCTCCGATCCGTGGTAAGCACCCGAGGCCTCCGGCCTCTGCTTCCACTCCGTCTCGCCCGAGCCCAAGCCTCGAGCACGCGTTTCCGTCTCGCCCGAGCCCAAGCCTCGAGCGGACTCATGCACCCTCCGCTTCGTCGAGCTAGGCCTCGGACGGACGCTTGCTTTTCCGTCTCGCCCGAGCCTTCCGTCTCGCCCGAGCCTTCCGCTTCGCCCGAGCCTCCGGGCCAGGTCTCGGACGGAGCAGTCACTTTCCGACTCGCCCGAGCCCGTTTCGCTCGAGCCCTTCATAGAAGGAGCACAGTGCTCTTTTCTTTTTCTGAGAGTTGTGAATAGTGTTCTATTTTCTCTTTTTTGTGTGAATTAATCTGTTGTTCCTTAAATGCTGAGAAAATTATGGTATGCTCCTTGCACTGTGTAGTATTTTATAAAAATATGAAACTTGACTTTTCTGCAAGAATTTGAAAATGTAAAATTCCCCTTTTAATTGAAAAATGAAGGTTTTGGTATTTTTGGAGAGTGATCTTTAACTCCAAAAATCTTGAGATAAATTTTTGTGACCTTGTTATAACATGCTGAACCTCTGGTAAAATTTTGAAGACATTTGGAGCAAGTTGATTTTTGAGCTTTATTTTAAATAAGGAATAGTGCCTTTTGTTAATTAAATGTTTAGATTTAATTGAGCACCTTAATGACCTCCAAAAATTATGAAATTTGTTTTGCCATCTGTTTATGCCTTAATGAACTTATGTGATTAATTTGGTAATTTTTGGAGCAACTTCATAAAATGACCTTTTAAATAAAATAAGAAAAATAGAAAAGATGGATTAGGGTTGGTAATAAGTGTTTAATGATGTGATCTTTGGATTGATTGATGTTCATAGACCCCTACCCTTTAGTCTAGGATGTTTGTGATGATATGTTTGGTTAATACTTAGGATAATTATAATAAGGTCTAGTTTAATCAATATTGCTTAAGGAAGAAATGGTTACCTTTGATGCTCAACCTAGATTTCAATTATGCTTTGTTTAAAAGTAATCTAGATTCAGTGGAATTGTCTTGCACCATAAGTCCATATCATCATTCTCATGAGCATTCATCATTGCATCCGTATAGTTGACGAAGAAGGTACCAGAGTCGAGGCCGCTGTTGACGAACCAACTCCCGAGGCGACCCCGAGCTCCGACACCTATACCTACCCCGAGTCTGCTCTCTTTGCCATCCAAGGCAAGCCCCGGTGCATTTAACCCTTTCCTTGAATTTATAAAATGATTTCCTTAAATGCTTTTGAGTTAAATTATTGCATTAGGTTTATAGGAGTTGTGTGCTATCCTAATTGATGCACTATCCACCTTGACCACTGATACACCGGATACCTGCTTTTCAAAAGTATTTGAAAAATGCTTAGCAATGCTTATTGAATTAGACTTTGCAATAAAATGCCAATTTTAAAAGTGTGATCACTTAAGGAATGTTTATGGGATTTTGGTCTTACTCCCCGGCTGTTGGCTAGGTATCTGATCCGTACCTAGTTAATAGCGAGGAGAGGTTGTCCGAGTGTACGGTGCCGTCATGTTGTAGTCCGGGACTCAACAGTTGACACCGACCGGGACATGGTTGAAAAACTGACAGGACTATTACGCTTGGGTGAGATATGACCAAGGTATAGTTCTGGCTGGAAAATTAGGGACCATCCGTATGGGGGCCTGCTGGTCAAGACTTGTAACTATTCACATACTACGGAAAGCTCTGGCTCCGAGAAATCCTTGATTGGACCGACAACCGCGCACTAGGAGTGGAGAGATGGCGGAAGTAGCATGTACCCACGTGGGTTAAAGTCCCGGATTGGTGTGGTGTACTGTACTTCCGGGTGGCGTAGGACCGGGCCCAATCTTGGAGGAATCGTGGTAGACGAGTTGGCATATGCAAGCTTGGGTGCTACATATGCAGTGTGGATAGGGATCCTCAGCTGAGTATTATTTATCCGGATTAACGTTGCTCCTCCGTTATGGAGACTTGGTCCACTGACTGTCAACGGAGAGTGGTTCTCAACTAGGAATGTTTTGAAATGTAAAATGAATCATGAATGATGAAGAATTGAGGAATACTGAATCTTTCAAAAATAAAATAAGGTTTACAAAAATGCTTTTCTGCAAAATACTTGATCTTGCTTAAGCCTTACCTTGACTACCCTAAGCCTCTCATTCCTGAGTCTTCTCCCTTTTTCTTTAGTCGGGTAAGTCTTGTTGAGTACCCCAGTACTCAGGGTTTGTTACCCATGTTGCAGGTATGCCTGAGACCCCGATGTGTCTCGCACCCTGTTGCGTGACCTTCGTCCAGGAAGAGGCCGATGAGGCCGATGAGTAAATGTGCACCCTCGGGCTGGGTGTTACATGTATCTTTATGTTAATGTTTCCGCTACGTTGTCTACTTTGAATCACCCGAACAATGGTTTGTAATAACCGTACTCCTTACCTCATTTGAAACCTCGTTTTGTAAAACTAATGTTATTTAAGTCTTCCGCTCTTTATTCCGATGTTATTTGTAAAAGTATGAAATGCTGTAACCGAATTGTGAGATGATCCTGCGGACATTGGGCGCTGATGTAGCCCGGTGGCGAACAGGTCTTAATCACATGGAACATGGGTTCGGCTGTCAGAGGTTGACAGGGACACGTGGGCCATAGGATTAGGGTCGTTCCATCACAGTGTGGCTACCACACGCTACAACAGTGAGATTACGGTCTCACTTCCTCAAAATCTCACGGACACAGAGGTATTGTTCTCTTCTCTGTGGATCTCAGTTCGCTACAGCAGGGATGTGGGAGAGCAGAAAACCCTAGAAGCAAAAGAGCAAATGAATGAGATGAATGGGGAGGTGGGTGTCTCCCCCTACTTATCCTAATTCTAACTATTCCTAATTCCCACTCTACCCCTAACTACTTACAGAGCGAACCAGCTAAACCCTAAGGTTATTCTGGACCAACTCGATGGTAAGTGGATCCGACGGCCATGCCCGCACAACTGGTAGCGTTGCCTCGACGCAACCTCACCGATTGCCGCCACGTGCCGCCACCGCTCTGCGTCCTCTTCACGGACTCCACCCCCAGTTTTGAGGCCCAAACCGGGAAACCAGCCTTCACGACCAACCCCGGTTTTGAGGCCCAAACCGGGAAACCAGCCCACCGTAGCCTGAGTTTTGTGGCCCAAACTCAGCAAACCTGCAGCACCCAGGTTTTGAGGCCCAAACCTGGAAACCGTCCCCAGCCCGAATTTTGTGGCCACACTCGGAAACCATCCACGCCCAGGTTTTGTGGCCCAAACCTGGAAACCGTCCACCCGATGGTTTTTCACTGGTTCTACCACCAAACCGAAGCTGTAGAGGGGATGCACCGCCCGTGCACCCCGTCCACCGACACGTGTCCCCAGGTCCTCCACCCAGGTAACACCGTGCCCACAAGTCTTCGCTCGTCATTGTCCCAGGCTGCCAGCCGCCACAGCTGATCCTCAGGCCACCGGTCCCTCAGTCCAAGCCTCACATCCGCCCTTCACCGCTCCCGGTCCGTCGGCACGGCATGTCTGTACTTGACCTTCACCTTGCCCTCGATCACTGTCTCTATGCTCGACACCTGCACAACACAAGCCAAAGAACCTGCGATAAAACCCGTTGACAATCACTCATCACTCGAGACTCGGCATACACCCATGTATCCGCAATCTCCCCCTTGATGAGTGCATTGTCAACTACTCACACAAATCATAATAGAAATAGAAGGAGGAAGAAGGGAGAAGAGAGAACTCGACCAAATGACCCGAAAGCATAGCAAAGCCGAAGAAGGTCAAGTGGAAAGAGCAAGACAACTCGGTCCCCAAAGACATGGGCAACGGCTCGACGCGACCAAGCAAAGCAAAGCTAGCCCTCAAGAAGAGGTAGAACAGGCTCAACACCGCTAGCAAATACCAAATGAAAAATCGAAGCAAGATGCTAGTCCCTCAAGATAGAGGCACAGAGGCTCAACACAACTAGCAAGAAAGCTCGACATCGACTGAAAAGCTCGATACCAACTGAACCCAACTGAGACAAAGATGCGACTGCTAGTCCCTCAAGATAGAGGCAAAGGCTCAACACAACTAGCAAAGCGCTCCGAACCAATTGGAAATTTCAAAAAATTCAGCACGAGCAAACTCCCCCTTGTATGGTGCACACAACCGCCAATATGGGAGACATGATTTGTCCAAATTTTCTCCCCCTTAGTTGAAAATGCACCATCAAGCAAAAGGAACTGAAAACGATTTTCTCCCCCTCAGAAAATGCACCACCAAAAGTGCTAACAAGAGAAGTTCTCCCCCTTCCAAAATGCATATGAGTTAAGATGCAAGTTAGAAGCTTCAGAAATATAGTCAAGAAAATTCAAGGATGCTCTAATTAGTATAGCTCCAACGACTCACTGAAAAGCATACAAGCTAGCTAAGGCTCAAACTGATCACCAAATATGAATTATGAACATATGAGCAAAGTGAGCAGTGTTTAGCCAAAAAGGTATTCACCATCAAAATAGCACTACACATGTATAGACAGGAAAACAGACAAGTGCTAACCATGTATGCAAGGTGAACTACCCCTAGCAAAGTTCAACCATCATGTTATAGAATGAATCATAACTTGTGATTTCAAAATTTTATCGGAGTTGCAGCTGTCAAGATTACACAAGTTAAGATTTCAGCATGTGATTGCGAGAGGTTGAAAGCTTGTCATTGCCTAACTTTTCAACTATGCGAAGCCTATGCAGAAGCAATCAGAAGCTTAAAGCAATAGTTTCGGTCATACACTACACAGCTCAAGTTTAACTCAAAGTGCAATGAGAAACAGTCTCGAAACTGTGATGTGTTGACAAGCAATCCCATCTCGATCTTTTCAAATCACTTAAAACTAGGTTCAGATTTTATTGACAGAATATGAACAGACCAAGCAAGTGAATGACTCAGAACTAGAGACATAGCAACCTAGCATATATGAAAAGCACGAGTGAATTCAACACATCCTACACATGCTAGTTGCATATCTCAATGGTGAACATTTTCAGGTTTTATGCTTGTTAAGTAGGTTCACCATTCAAAAATAGCTCAGCTCACAACATGTATTAGTGATCAGAAAGAGCATAAGCTACTAGTATCAACAAAGAGCATCGAAGCATACTAAACAGAGCATAATTCCATTCTAAAGATTATATACATGAAGCTCAGAATGTAAAAGCGTATGCAAAAAGACTAAACCAAAAGAAAAACAAGACAAACAAAAAATGGTCAGTATATGATATAAGATCAAAATGTTTCCCCCATCTAAAAGGGGAAACACACACCAAGCTCACCCCTCAACCGATTAAAGGTTGATTCGTCCAAAGGCTTGGTGAAAATATCAGCCAACTGATGATGAGTATCGACATGGCGAAGGTCGATATCACCCTTCTCATAATGGTCTCGCAAAAAATGAAAGCGCACATCAATGTGTTTGGTCTTCGAGTGAAGCACGGGGTTCTTAGCAACGCTAATCGCACTCGTGCTGTCACAAAGCAAAGGAACACGAGAAAAGCTCAGACCAAAATCACGCAAAGTGGCCATCATCCAAAGCAACTGGGAACAGCAGCTAGCCGCAGCAACATACTCAGCCTCCGTGGTAGACTGGACGACACTAGACTGCTTGTGAGAAGACCACGATACAAGAGAAGAACCAATAAACTAGCAAGTCCCATAAGTGGACTTGCGCTCGATGCGACAACCAACAAAATCGGCATCGGAATAACCGCAAAGGGAGAGGGTGGAGGAAGCTGAATACCAAATCCCGAACTCTGGTGTGAAACAAAGGTACCTAAAAATGCGCTTCACCGCCTGACGGTGAGAAGTGCGCGGCGACGCCTGAAAGCGCGCACACAGACACACCGCGAACTGGATGTCCGGGTGTGTCGCCGTCAGGTAGAGCAGCGACCCGATCATGCTTCGGTACTCCTTCTGGTTCACAGCTTCTCCATCCTTGTCCGCATCCAGGGCCGTCATGGTCGACATGGGTGTTGGAAGAGGCTTGGCCTCACCCATATCGAACCTCTTCAGCAAGTCCTTGGTATACTTGCCCTGGTGCACAAACGTCCCTTCTCGGGATTGCTTAATTTGCAATCCAAGAAAGAAAGTCAGCTCGCCCATCATACTCATCTCGAACTCCCTGCTCATAGTATCTGCAAACTTGGCAACCAAAGCGTGAGAAGAACCACAGAAAATGATATCATCCACGTAAATCTGGAACAAGAGAGTGTCTTTGCCTTGCTTGAGGAGAAAGAGCGTTTTATCCGCACATCCCATTTTAAAACCCTTAGCAAGCAAGAAGGTTTTCAACCTATCATACCAGGCTCTAGGGGCTTGTTTCAAACCATATAAAGCTTTGTGGAGTTTGAAAACATGGTTTGGAAACTTGGGATTTTCAAAACCGGGGGGTTGTTCAACATAAACCTCTTCTTCTATGTAGCCGTTTAAGAAGGCACTCTTGACATCCATTTGAAAAAGTTTGAAACCTTTGGATGTTGCAAAAGCCAAGAGTATCCTAATAGCCTCCGAACGAGCTATAGGAGCAAAAGTCTCCTCATAGTCTATCCCCTCCTTCTGACTATAACCCTTCGCTACAAGCCTGGCCTTGTTTCTAAAAATATGGCCATCCTCTCCTTGCTTGTTTTTGAAAACCCATTTTGTCCCAATAGGCTTACAGTCTGGAGGAGATGGAACTAAAACCCAAACCCGATTTTGCTCGAAATTCTCTAACTCCTCATGCATGGCATTGACCCAATCCGAATCTGTCAAAGCGTGTCCAACATCTCGGGGCTCAAAATCAGCAACAAAAGCAGAATGAGCAAAGTGAGAGATTTGAGACCTGGACCGAGTGACACGTTCGTCAATGTTGCGGATCATCTGTTGAGGCGGGTGTTGGCGCTGGATGTGTCGTGGCGCCTCCCGTGCAGAAGTGATCTCCCCCTCAACAGCAGCTGGTGCCTCCCTGGGTACAAAAGGTACCGCTCGGGGTGGCGTATCCCACGGCCCCTAGGAAGAAGAAGTGTCGGGGCCGTGAGTCGTCGTAGAAGCCGCTCCTTGCGGCAGAGCAGGTGGAGGGGGTGCTGGGTCATCCATACCTTCAGCACCCTCGTCCTCGTCATCAAAAAGAGGCTCTCCAACCTCAAGATCACCTGCACGCTCAAAACGAGAAGAAGGACAAACCATGGTCTCGTCGAAGGTGACATCGGATGTCTCCATGACTCGGTTAGTGTCAAGGTTAAGTACACGATAAGCTCGAGTGTGAGTGTCATAACCCAAAAACACACTGTCAGAAGAACGAGACTCAAACTTGTCCAAGTTGCTCTTTTTGAGTATAAAACAATGGCAACCAAAAACTCGAAAATAAGTCACCTTGGGCAGTTTTCCAAAACGCAACTCATAAGAAGTCTTTTTCAAGAAAGCTTGGAGAAAAATGCGATTGGAAATATAGCATGCAGTGCTCATAGCTTCGGCCCAATATCACCTAGGAGTCCTATGCTCATCGAGCATCGTCCTGGCCATCTCTACAAGGGTTCGATTCTTCCTCTCTACTACACCATTTTGAGGCGGTGTGTAGGGGGAAGAAAACTGATGCTCTAAACCCAAAGAGTTGCAAAACTTATCAAAATCCGAATTCTTGAATTCGGAACCATTATCACTCCTAATAGCTCGCATCGAGTTCAAAGGGAACTCGTTCTGAAGACACAAAATCAGATTGCGAGCAAAGGAAAAAGTCTCAGTCTTCTCAGCTAAAAAGAAGACCCACGAATATCTCGAAAAATCGTCAACAACAACAAGCACATACCACTTCCCCCCAACCGAGCTCACCCGAGCCGGACCAACAAGGTCCATGTGCAAAAGCTCTCCAGGGCGCTTAGTCATGACCTGAGTCACTGGATGGTGGGGAGCGGCAACCATCTTCCCATGTCTACATGAATGGCAAACAAGATCCTTCTCCATGGATAACTTGGGCAATCCTCGGATTAGGCCAAGTGAACTAAGCCTTGCAAGCAAGTCGAAGCTCAGGTGACCAAGTCTCCTATGCCACTTCCAAAGATCAGAGGAGGAAGGTCCAGCCAAAAGACAACGAGAAATGCCAAACGATTCCGAGAAATCCGCACGAAAGACTTTACCAAAGGGCAAAATCACACAAACAAGATTGCCCTGAGGGTTCAAAATACGACTGAGATTCGGCTTAAAACGAATCTCATAGTCATCATCAAAGAGTTGCGAAACAGAAAGAATGTTAAAATGCAAGTTTGAAACAAGAGCAACATCGCGCAACACAAAGTGCTCATTAACTCGCACCGACCCAGGAGACAACACTTTACCTTTGCTATTGTCGCCGAAGGTGATAAACTTCTTTCCGACGACCGGACTAAGACTGGAGAACCACTTGGCGTTTCCGGTCAAGTGCCTCGAACACCCGGAATCCACCAACCAAACGTTCTCCAATCGTTTTACCTACATCAATAAAAAGACATAGGGTGAGCATACGGTCCAACACTGGGGTTAGTGAAGTAGGGAGAATACCAGTGTTGGGCCGGCTGCTCAAAAGAACGATTAGCAGAAAAACCATTCCTAGCATGCCTACGAGAAGAGCGATCACCACGTTGAGCAAAACGTGGTCCGCTAAGGAAGGAGCGTCCATTGCGATATTCAAAACGCGGTGGGGGAAAACGCTCTACAACAAAGCCACCGCCACGGGGTCCATAGCCTACAACTGCAGTCTCCCGCCGGGCATGACCTCTCCGCTGCCTAGGCCTAGGAACTTGAGTTTCTGGACCTCTCGGCCTAGCAGCATGCCTCTGAACGTTCGGGACATGTACATCATGGAAAGGATGGTACATGTCCGGATTGTTCATATCACTTGCACGGCGCGCCTCTCTCTTGCGCCGAAAGCATAACTCACTGAAGTGTCCATCTCTCCCACAGTGCTCACAATGGTACCTCACCGCTCTCAAAGGGGGTTGTTGGTACTCACGGTAGTGGGTGTGGATCACTTTGCCCTTCTGTGGCATAAGCTCCTCCTGGATGGGTGGCATGGTGTCAAGCTTGTTCTTGAGGTGGTTTGGTTTTGGAGCCCATGATTGTTTCTTTGGTGGAGCTCTCGGAGGTTCAACAAAGACCCCATCCTTGGTGTTAGGCTTGAGAGGCTCTTTGGGTGGAAGCTTGGTAAGTTTGGGAGTAGTGGTGGAGTTGGGCTTCTCACTCGGGTTCAACCCACTTGACTCTCCAATCTTCCCAAAAGCAGAAACATCAACGCCCGGAGCAAAACCTACACCAGGACCTCCAGCAGCTCGCTTGAATTGGGAAATCATCATCCCGAGCTGTGGCTCACCACTAGACACCCATGACAAGATGGTCCGAAGGTATGTGTTTTCCTCCTCGGTTTGCATCTTGTCATGCTTCACGTTCGCAATCTCCATCTCCAAACCGTCACAAAGAACGCACCTAGCCACACATGTGCTACCTGAGTTGGCCTCTTCAAGAGACACAATCTTGGCATTCTTCTCTGCCAACTCAGATTGCAAGACAGGACAAGTCTCGCATGCACCCAACAGCATGGGTCTAGCCCAGAGCTCATCCAACCCTAGGTCCATAAGTACCCCCCTAGGTCCCTTAGGCTATAAATAGGACCCCCCGAGCTCATTTGTACTCAGACCTCACCTCATTAGTCCCACTCTCTTGTAAGCGAAGCTCTGGTAAAGGAACACTCTAGTTGAGAGACTTAGAGTGAGAGCGAGAGTGAAGAAGAGAAGAGCTGGAGTTGTAATAGAGGATCTTCCAAGTCTCTGGTATAATTCCAAGTCTTTCTTCATTTATCTTAGTGTTCTTCTACTTTCAGCATTTACTTTAAGTTCTTTACTTATTGTTCTTGTTGAGTGCTTTCGATCATAGATAACTTAGTATTTAGTTTGTATCTAGTTTGGGTTCTTCGCTGATTAATCAGAGCTCTAGTTTTGGATGCAAGATTAGAGTAGTGTATATTGGTGTAAGCGCGGTGCTTAGACTAGTTATACCTTAGTTTGTGGCTAGCCCCCCGGATAGCTGTGGTAGCAAACAGGTGGTGACAGCCCTGGGAGCCTTGAATTCCACCACGTAGTTGGGTTAGTTCTTAAATCATAAACCTCGTTGTGCATGTCTAAGGTAAATAGTCCAGAGGGTGTGTACGGTTCGAAGAACTAGATAAACTCTTTATTGCTAAGTTAGTTGTGATCGTATGTGTGTAGGAAAACATTAATCTGTTCATCGGCCAGACCCCACCGATTTAGTTTAGTAGTATTTAGTCTTTCTTTCTTTTCTTTTTAGTAGTAGTAGAAACCAACCGCCATTCATACATTTCGATCAACCCTGCTAGAATCACTAGTTGTTCATAGCGGTCCTAGTGTTAGTTCTGCCATAGTAGCTTCCCTGTGGAAATAAATACGATACTCGGTTACTCCCGGGTGAAGTGCTACAACATACTTATTCTGTGCGCTTGCGGAACCTACCAATAGTCATACGAATAGTTAGTTATACTTCTTACATCAAGAAGTACCAACAAACCTTTCTGGCGCCGTTGCCGGGGATAGATTCATAGCCTACTCCTAGTGACGACGTTAGCAAGAGTCAACAAGCATTTCTGGCGCCGTTGCCGGGGAAGCAATTGGCTAGAATTAATTCTTTGTGATTTCTATTGAATTAACCCCCGTAGTTCGAGCGGGTATATATATTGTTCGTTGTTTGTGATCGTTCAAGTAGTCATGGCCGGATTCAATCTTCCGAGCGACTATCAAGAAGATCCTAAGGCCATTCTTAGGAGAGCGAGAGCTAATCTCACTCCTCCGAGGAAGAACCTAGAGCTTCGTGAGAGGAGTTCGTCGAGACAAGAATCCCAGTCAAAAGTGACTGACGAACCAAGCTGCTTCAACGATCGATCAACACCAACGCCGACATCGTCATCAATATCGACGTCGACCAAAACACTCTGTGAGTATTCCATGCCTACTCTTGCTCACATTCCAGTGTTACCTTCTACTAGTAATGTAGATTTTGAGCTTAAACCTCACTTAATACGTATGGCTCAAGCTATTGCATTTAATGGCAAACCTTCCGAGGACGCCAATGCTCACCTCCGGAATTTTCTGGAGATATGTAGTACAATTTCTGTGCAGGGAGTTTCACGGGATGCCATTAGACTTCGTCTCTTCCCATTTTCATTAGTGGAAAAAGCGAAGCAGTGGTTCCTCTTCAACTCTGGACACCTGCTGACGTGGGTGAGATGCGCCGATCAATTCCTCAACAAGTTCTGCCCAATAAGTCGGACTATTCTTTTCCGTAGCAAGATTTCCAACTTTGGACAGGGAGACGAAGAAACAATCACTGAAGCTTGGGAGAGACTACAAGAGTATGTTGAATACTGTCCCCACCATGGTATGCAAGACTGGTACTTGATCTAGAGCTTCTACCATGGACTCCAGCAAGAATCTCGACAACACATTGATGCTGCCGCCGGAGGTGCATACCTCTCTCTCACTGTAGAGAAGGCAACCAAACTGATCGAGACAATGGTGGCAAATCAAGGATGGACAGAAAAACGTGCTAGAGGTATGTCTAAAATTAAGCAAGCTGATCCTGTTACCCTGCAAACTTTGGTAAAATTGCTAGAGCAAAGAATAAATGAGAAGAGAGATCGTGCTGCAAAGGAGTACTACGCCAAGCAAAGAGCCGCCTCGTCAAGTAAAGGCCAAGAAGAAACTAAGAAAGAGGATGCAAAATCCCTTCTTAATAATGGTGGCTACGGAGAACCTCCAATTCCAATGATCCAACAATGGAATGATAAAGGTATGCCTCAAACCTCCGTATTTAATTCTCCTATTGGAAAATTAGTTTCTAATCAAGGTAGAATTAATGATAGCATAAATAATAAATTAATTGAACATGATAAAATGTTAGAAGGAATTTATGCTAAACTAAAAGATTTTTCTGAAGCATTTAAGGAACAAATTAATTTTAATAAGAGATTAGAGCAAATAGTAGATAACATTAAATCTCAAATTAAATGCTATGAGGAGGTAAAAGCTGTAACCACGAGAGGTGGTAAATCCACTCATGATCCACCTCATCCTAATTTAGTTCCTAGTAGTAATGCTGCTACAAAGAAAAATATTGTTAATGTTGAAGAAGACGAAGAAGAGGAGACCCCAGCTGAACCTTCATCCAAGGTACGAACTGCTCCTCATGAATTCTATGATACACATGTATTACCTTTTCCAGATTGAAACAGAAATCCGACGGAAGAAGACCAATTCAAGAAATTCATCAAGGTAATTCAAAAATTATATATACATGTGCCATTTATTGACGCTATGCAGGTTCCAACTTATGCAAAATATTTGAGAGACATGCTCAATAAGAAGAAACCAATTCTAAGTAGGGATGTGGTTAAATTGACCGAAGATTGCAGTGCGGTCATTTTAAACTAACTCCCAGAAAAGAAGGAGGACCCAGGAAACCCAATGATCGCATGTTCAATTGGAGAGCAGCACTTCGAGCATGCACTTTGTGATCTGGGAACAAGCGTCAGCGTCATGCCCAAGGTAATATATGATAAATTAAATCATCATACCTTGTCCCCTACTTCTATGTGTTTGCAGCTAGCCGATCAATCACTCCTATATCCCGCGGGAATAGCAGAGAATATTCCGGTGAAAATCCGGAATCTCTTTGTCCCGGTGGATTTTGTGGTTCTGGATATTAATCCCGACCACCGGACGCCTTTGATCTTGGGACGGCCATTTCTGAGCACTTCAAAGGCCACCATTGATGTAGGAGCTAGAGAAATTCAGCTCCACATCAGTGGAAAGGAGGAGAAATTCCAGTTCACAATGCGACCGGAAAAACACCCATCATCAAAGTTCGTCGGTGTCGACATTCCACCACAACCACCGTGAAGGCGACACTAATCGGGAATCCAAAGCCGCTAACCAAGGTAAGTTAGGCTAAGGTAAGTCTTTATCCCCATTTAAATTTTTGTTTTACTTAAGCAAATTAATTTTCCTGCAAAATAGATGTTTACTAGAGTGATTAGGTGGCTCCTAGGGGGCTTAGGGCAGCCATAGGGGTGGTGCCCGCCACCCCATGCTGGCGCCCACAACCCTAGGGTGCACTAGGGAGCACTAGCCAATCTCTAGACTATTACACCTACCTCCTAGACCCAAATAACACCAAGGGAGACCCATGACTTTGCTCATTTCAATGCAATCACTCACCCCATGTCTCCCCATGTCTCCCCTCTTCACTCCACCTTTTGGACACATCTCCACCCAAAAATTCTGGTGCACATGTGATGGAGAGTGACAAGGAGAGCACTAGGTGAAAGGAGGGGTGAGTTGCAGTGAAATTCAGCCAAGGAGAGTGGCGCCCGCCACCTTTTCCTGGCGCCTGCCACCTCTATTTCCACATTTCGGTACAAAACTGCTCCCGAGTAAGTTTCCCACCATCCTTGATATAAAGTATGACCAGGATGAAGAAGTGGTCTTTGAAATTTCCAGCCCACTTGCCCCATTTAGGAGATTACACTCTTTTCACTTTGCACTGACCCAACCACTTTATTCTCCACTTGGAATTTCAGTGGACATTGCGAGGGAAACCTCATGTGTTGGTTGCAGGCAGAAATGAGCAAGGTGGGGTGGCGCCCGCCACTTATTGGTGGTGCCCGCCAGGAGGGAGGAGCTCTCAGCCTTCCCCCTTCCATCCTCAGCCTATAAATACTATCCACAACCTCATGCTCAGGTTTTCCACAAATATATTAGTATCACACTCTTTCCAAGACCTAACTTAAGACCAATCAAAAAGCCTGAAATGCTGCTGCTTTATGCTCTAGTAAACCACATAAAAGTATCAGCCGCCAAGGCCATGGCAGACTACTGGTCTAAATTTAATCAACGCACTGGAAATATTGAAATGACATCATGGATAACTAGACTGGCTTTAAACATGGGTCTGCTAAACACCGCTATATACTCCTACATTCCTAGTGACCGAGACCTTTTTGAGCATGGAACACTTCTCGCAAGGACACCTCTTGCATGAGAACCAGGAGACCGGTGAGATTCACATGATCTACCAAGATTATGTGAATAAAACCGCTCTTCCTAACTTGTCACTTTGGTTGGTGAATGCACCAACGTTACTTTTGGCCCTGGAAACCGAGGCAGAATGAAACCGCAGGTTGGCTCGAGATAACACCATGCAGGTTCCCAGGAGGAGGACGCGAGCGTAGACCCATGAAGCAGAAGAGGCTGCAAGAGCCGCAGCAGCGGCACAAGAGTTTGACCCTTTTCATGCACGGCAGTATGAAGGAGCAGCACACTATTGTCATTTGACACCCCCTGACTCGCACCAAGCAGGAGGGTCGAATTGGCAACAACCGCAACATCCGCGGTGGGAATACGGCCAGGAGGCATCCTTTCACTCATCCCAGTTGGGGAGTTCATCCCATTCCTTGGGAGGATCCACCCGGTACACTGGCCATGGTGATGA
Source organism: Coix lacryma-jobi var. lacryma-jobi (assembly GCA_009763385.1). Classification (NCBI taxonomy): domain Eukaryota; kingdom Viridiplantae; phylum Streptophyta; class Magnoliopsida; order Poales; family Poaceae; genus Coix; species Coix lacryma-jobi. Next base: position 45,311,577 of record CM019826.1, read on the forward strand.
GTTCTTCAATAGGGGAATCTCACCACAGGCCGCTCGCCATTCATCCTTTCATCAGGACGAGTGGATGCGCGATATGGGATATCTTCAGCACCAAATGAATGGACTCACCATGGATACTGCCGAAATCCGACACGACTTGAACCAAAATTTCCAGGAATTCCGCCAGGAAACTTGTGGAGAACTGGGTAATATTTCTTCTCTCCTGCAGCAGAACTAGCAGAACTGGGAAGACATGTACCGTCGTCAGGGATGGATGTAACCCAACCACGCCAAAAGCCAGCTTGGGGGAGGACCCCCGTCAACGAGGTAAGTATCACTACCATCTTTATTTCTGTCAGTTTTATTTTTATTTCAGTAATTTAAATTTGAGTTTTTTCTTAGTTAATTTCCAGCTCAATTAAGTTAATATATATATATATATTAATAATAAATAAATAGTAATAAATGAAACGCTCTCATCGTAAGTCTTTCTAAATAAAAATGTATGTCATGCATTAGAATTATCATGGGAGAACGTATGCTAGAACTAAACTTGAGACATGAGCATTAGACTAAGTAAAGGGGAAGTAAATTTCTACTTTGACTTGAGCAAGTCAAGTTTGTGGAGTAATTATTTTGAAAAAAAAATTTAAAAAACTTGCTCTAAGTACTTGTGTGGCAAAGAAAGTCCTACCAAAGCCAAATAATTTTTACTCTTAGAGTAGGAGCTTCCACTTGCTACATGTTAGTGTTGAGCTAGTTAGACTTTTGTTGATAGTCATGGTAGAGAAACTTGTCATATTTTTTGACCAAGGAATTCACTTGCACCCACCTATATAGTGCTATTCTTACACTGAGAGTACGCACACAACATGCCTTTATTTCCATTCATTGTTAGGAATACTTCATGGCAAAATATCATGCTCCATAATGAAATCTCAGGGACATGGCTATAATCATTCATTAAAAAAAAGAGCAAGCGCTCTAGAAAGAAAAGAATATTTAAAAGAGCAAGTGCTCTAGAAAGAAAATTCAAAAGAGCAAGTGCTCTAGAAAGATGAGAATATCCAAAAGAGCAAATGCTCTCATTCATAGCCATGATCCCACAAATGAGATAGAAAGGAGAAGTGCCATGAAAATATTAGCCACAATAAATACCACACACTTGCACATTCCTGGTCTGAACCTATGACTTGTTGCTCCTTTGCTCCATTTGTCTAACTTGGCAAAATTATGCTAGCATTGCATGCTCACTTTTATCCTACCCTTTAAACCCCACATAAAGTCTTAGTGAGAGGATAATTCTTCCATTTCCACATACAAATATGAGTGATTGAGTGAGCCACAGAAGTTACTAAGCATGCTTTCTTTTGAACAAAACTTGCAAAAACTCCACATATCTTGATTAGCAAAATAGGCAAGGGAAAGACAAACCTTCTTTCTTGCTGGTCTTTTGTTCTAATCTTGAGTGCAGGGAAGGCTACCAATTCCATGGTGATGAAAATAATATGGGCATACACACAACAAAAACACAGAGTTTCCAAGATTATTCAAGTCCATGCTTGCTCGAGGACAAGCAAGAGGTAAGCTTGGGGGAGCTGGTTGACGCTCACTAAGTGTCATATTCTTAGCATCAACAAGGTCATATAACACAACACAAGGACCTAAAATCAACCAAAAACCTGTTATAAACTAACGATTTCCACTTGTCCTTGAGTTTTATTTGAATGTAGGAAATTGCAGGGTTTTTGAGCTAAATGACCAAGAGGACCCACCAGGAGGCGAGCACACTCACCTGGGCTCACTTTGGGCCAAGGTGGGGTGGCGCCCGCCACCCATCACAGGCGGCCGCCAGGGGAGTGAGGCCCAAACTCCTCCCCTGCCACGTCACTGATCCAGGGGAAGCATGACACACTCATTTGCAGCCATTGATCACTTAGGTCATTGCATCCAAGGGCCAAGAAGGGATGTCACATGGATCATGACCCAATTGCCCATGTGACGGTTATTTGGACATGCAACCGACCTTGGAACCGCCTCCCTGGAGCTCCTGGATGCCGTTGAAGCAAGGTCGGTGGATCCAACGGCCAGTGGGGTGGCGGCCGCCACCTAGGGCTGGCGCCCACCACCACACTCACCCCCCTGACCTAACCCTAGGTCCATAAGTACCCCCCTAGGTCCCTTAGGCTATAAATAGGACCCCTGAGCTCATTTGTACTCAGACCTCACCTCATTAGTCCCACTCTCTTGTAAGCGAAGCTCTCGTGAAGGAACACTCTAGTTGAGAGACTTAGAGTGAGAGCGAGAGTGAAGAAGAGAAGAACTGGAGTTGTAATAGAGGATCTTCCAAGTCTCTGGTATAATTCCAAGTCTTTCTTCATTTATCTTAGTGTTCTTCTACTTTCAGTATTTACTTTAAGTTCTTTACTTATTGTTCTTGTTGAGTGCTTTCGATCATAGATAACTTAGTATTTAGTTTGTATCTAGTTTGGGTTCTTCGCTGAGTAATCAGTGCTCTAGTTTTGGACGCAAGATTAGAGTAGTATATATTAGTTTAAGCGCGGTGCTTAGACTAGTTATACCTTAGTTTGTGGCTAGCCCCCCGGATAGCTGTGGTAGCAAACAGGTTGTGACAGCCCTGGGAGCCTTGAATTCCACCACGTAGTTGGGTTAGTTCTTAAATCATAAACCTCGTTGTGCACGTCTGAGGTAAATAGTCCAGAGGGTGTGTACGGTTCGAAGAACTAGATAAACTCTTTATTGCTAAGTTAGTTGTGATCGTAAGTGTGTAGGAAAACATTAATCTGTTCATCGGCCAGACCCCGCCGATTTAGTTTAGTAGTATTTAGTCTTTCTTTCTTTTCTTTTTAGTAGTAGTAGAAACCAACCCCCATTCATACATTTCGATCAACCCTGCTAGAATCACTAGTTGTTCATAGCGGTCCTAGTGTTAGTTCTGCCATAGTAGCTTCCCTGTGGAAATAAATACGATACTCGGTTACTCCCGGGTGAAGTGCTACAATAGACTTATTCTGTGCGCTTGCGGAACCTACCAATAGTCATACGAATAGTTAGTTATACTTCTTACATCAAGAAGTACCAACAAACCTTTCTGGCGCCGTTGCCGGGGATAGATTCATAGCCTACTCCTAGTGACGACGTTAGCAAGAGTCAATAGCAGATTGGACTCCCGCGGCTTTCGACACAACTTTTGAGTTCGAGGAGCCCGTATGGACAGTAAATTGTGATGGCGCTTGGGGAATGGCTGGAGCCAGCATCTCGGCGATCTTAACCCCGCCAAGAGGACCGAAAGTCAGATTCGCCGCAAGGCTGTAGTTCCTTACAACCAACAACACCGCCGAATATGAAGCCGTGCTGCTGGGTCTACGAAAGCTCCGAGTAATCGGAGCGAGAAGATGCATAGTCAAGTCAGATTCCCAAGTGGAAGAGCTAGCCATGTATCTGGCAGCAATCAGAAGAATGGAGAAATATTACGCAGGTTTCACTTTACGCCACATTCCAAGAGCCGAAAACACAAAGGCAGACGAATTGGCCAAAGCCGCAGCACAAAAACTGCCATTACCATCAGATGTGTTCTACCAAGTCCTTTTGGCCAAAGTTGGGAAAGAAGTGGAAGACCACCCAAGTTCGGTGCATGCTATCGCTAGTGACGACTGGAGGTCGCAGATATTCGCCTACTTAGCCAGAACATACGAGCCAGAGTCTAGAAAGGACGCCGAAAGGATGGCAGGCAGAGTGAAAGGTTACTCAATCATCGGGGAGCAGCTATTCAAAAATGGGATAGCAGCCCCCCTCTTGAAATGCATAAGCAGGCATGAGGGCATTCAGTTACTCGAAGAAATGCACGCCGGAATGTGCGGAGCGCACAGGGGTCCTCACGAGATAGCACACAGAGCAATGAGGCAAGGATTCTATTGGCCTTCCGCCGCATCAGACGCCAGAGAGCTGGTCAAACGTTGCAAAGGCTGCCAGATGTTAGCCAAAAACAAGAAAGCCCCGTCAAACGAAACCACATCGATAGTCCCAACCTGGCCATTGCAGAGATGGGGCATCATGCGGATACATGGGTGTATGCCGAGTCTCGTGTGATGAGTGATTGTCAACGGGTTTGATCGCAGGTTCTTTGGCTTGTGTTGTGCAGGTGTCGAGCACAGAGACATTGATCGAGGGCAAGGTGAAGGTCAAGTAGAGACGTGTCGTGCCGACGGACCGGGAGCGGTGAAGGGCGGACGTGAGGCTTGGACTGAGGGACCGGTGGCCTGAGGATCAGCTGTGGTGGTTGGCAGCCTGGGACAGCGACGAGCGAAGACTTGTGGGACATGGTGTTGCTCGGGTCGTGGACCTGGGGACACGTGTCGGTGGACGGGGTGCACGGGTGGTGCATCCCCTCTACAGCTTCGGTTTGGTGGTAGAGCCAGAGAAAAACCATCGAGTGAGGGCGGTTTCTGAGTTTGGGCGACAAAACTCAGGCGATGGGCGGCTGGTTTCCCGATTTGGGCCTCAAAACCGGGGGTTGGTCGTGAAGGCTGGTTTCCCGGTTTGGGCCTCAAAACCGGGGGCGGAGTCCGCGAAGAGGACGCAGAGCGGTGGCGGCACGTGGCGGCAATCGGGAGGTTGCATCGAGGCAACGCTACGAGTTGTGCGGGCGTGGCCGTCGGATCACCACCTACCACGAGTTGGTCCAGAATAACCTTAGGGTTTAGCTGGTTCGCTCTGTAAGTAGTTAGGGGTAGAGTGGGAATTAGGAATAGTTAGAATTAGGATAAGTAGGGGGAGACACCCACCTCCCCAGGTATCTCAGCGATTTGCTATTTTGCCTTCTAGGTTTTCCTGCTCTCCCTCTTCCCTGCTGTAGCGAACTGAGATCCACAGAGAAGAGAACAATACCTCTGTGCCCGTGAGATTTTGAGGAAGTGAGACCGTAATCTCACTGTTGTAGCGTGTGGTAGCCACACGGTTGCAAATTCATGGTTGTGATTCGCGTTTTGTTCGAGTTCTTCGCGGATTGCTTTTCTCCACGTTCTTCCCGTCGTTTGATCTCTTTGTTCGTTGCGACTCTTGCAATTCCGTTTGAACAGAGATGTTCTAGATCGTGAGGCACTTCTTTCCACCGAAGGAATTCTCCTCTAACCTCACGAGCTAGTAGATCGTACGATTTTCGTTTCGGGTCAAGTTTTCTTCCTTCCCCTGATTTTCTTCGATTCATCGATTTGGAGATAGGTTCGAGCCATGATCTCTTAGGGATAGCTCACTATCCTCCTTGTGACTCTTCTCGCCAAGTTTGATCCCTAGAGGATTTGTTTTGGGTGAGATTGAGTCGAATCGGTGGACGAACAGTGCAGAGTCGGAGCGACCGGACGCTGGTGTCGGGCTGACCGGACGCTGGCACAGTGCGTCCGGTCGTTGAACATCTCGCGAAGTTCTTCTGGATCTGACCGGACGCTTCTTCTATTTTGTGATCGGACTCGGCGTTTCCACTGTTCATGACTTTTGTTTGAACTGACCGGACGCACAGCTGCTGACCGAACGCACTGCTCCTCAGAGTCCGGTCCAACATAGAGAGGTCCAGATTTGGTTTTTGGCAGACCGGACGCGTCCGGTGCTTGTTGACTGGACGCAGTCAGAGTCCGGTCAATTGTGTTCTGCGCAGTTTCATCCGCGGTTCGTTCGTTTGACTTCCGATTTGAGATCTACTTTTTGCGTTGGATTCTCGACTCTGTGCTCTACAGAAATCGAGCTTCCCGCTTTGCAAAATAGCCCGAATCCCCCTCGCGTTGCTCGGGGGAGGTTGCGGTTACCCAAAGTTCATCCTGTCACTAGTTGACCTGCGTGAGGTTGGGCAAGGGATCTTTTGTGGTGTCCCGCTGTGTTCCTAGGGAACATCCACCCATTTTCTTAGGTCGTGGACATCACGCGCATCGGTTTTGCTCTTACGGTTGATTTTCTGGACAGAGGTTTAAAGTTTCTGAAAAGAATTTTAAAGCTCGTATTCACCCCCCCCTCTGGTCGCTTTCTGGTAGCACTTTCAGGCCTTCACATCAACATAGTCGGACCACTACCAGCAGCTCCGGGCAACCTTCGTTTCGCAGCGGTCGCACTCGAGTATTTCACCAAGTGGATAGAAGTGAAGGCCCTCGCAAGCATAACTTCCACCTCCTTAACCAAGTTCGTCTGGCAGAGGATAAACTGCCGTTTCGGCGTCCCTTCCTTGATCACTTGCGACAACGGAAAACAATTTGATTGTGTCAAATTCAGGAGTTTCTGCGACGAACTCAATGTCCAGCCCAATTTCACCTCAGTAAACTACCCGCAAGCAAATGGGGCTGTCAAGAGGGCGAACAGATTAATCTTTTTGGCAATATCAAAAACCTTGTACGATTCGCCGAAAGGCAAATGGGCCAGCACCCTAATGACAGCGGTGTGGGGGCACAATATCTCTTGTTCCAGAGCTATCGGCTTCACTCCATTCCGCTTGCTTTACGGCGAAGAAGCAGTCACTCCGGAAGAGGTAAAATTGGGCTCCTTCCGGACCGAAATTGCTCCAGGGACTCAGGAGCAAAGGCACCTCGAGCTCGACACCATCGAGGAGGTAAGGCTCACCACAGAGATAAAACCATAGTCCGGAAGGACATCAAGCCTGGTGACATGGTCACCATTCGGCAGCCGGACAAGCAAGGTAAGCTGCAGTCGCAATGGCAGGGCCCTTTCATCGTGGCAAGCATGGCGGCACCGAGTGTATTCCGGCTGCTCAACGACAAGGGCGAAGAATCAGCCCAGACATGGAACGCAAGCAACTTGCACCGCTTTTACCCATAGTTTGTCTTCTCAAACTTTGATGTAAGTTTTTCCTTGTTTTTTATTTTCACCTTTTTGTAATCAAAATCGACTGCATTCTTTTTCCTCGCCGGGGAAGCCCTTCATCAGGGTGCAAGGTTTTTTAACGAGGCAGCCGAATGTAACCGCTACATTATGAAAGTATCCATAATTCCCCAAAAATATTATGTGGCACGCCAAAGGATGAAATCAACCTAACATAAGGTTGAGACATTCGTCATTCTGATGTGATGAACGAGAATGTCGGTCGGGTGGGCGAAAGAGATCCTCTGCATCCACCGACAATCTCGAAAGCCTGCGAGAAATACAAAAACCGACCCTCCGACAAAACGAGAGGGCGGAATGAAAGCCTGCGGGCAATACAAAAACGGACCCTCCGACAAAACGACAGGGCGGAACGAAAGCCTGCGGGCAGTACAAAACTGACCCTCCGACAAAATGAGAGGGCGGAACGAAAGCCTGCGAGCAATTCAAAAACCGACCCTCCGACAAAACGAGAGGGCAGAACGAAAGCCTGCGGGCAGTACAAAACCAACCCTCCGACAAAACGAGAGGGCGGAACGAAAGCCTGCAGGCAGTACAAAACCGATCCTCCAACAAAATGAGAGGGCGGAATGAAAGCCTGCAGGTAATACAAAACTGACCCTCCGACAAAAAGAGAGGGCAGAACGAAAGCCCGCGGGAAAAGCAAGACCGACCCTCAAGCAAAGCGAGGGCGCAGCGAAAGCCTGTCAACGCCGCAAAACTGACCCCCCCAGCAAAATGGGAGGACGGTAGCAGAGGCCAAGTTGAGTATCCCTCGTAGGGCGACACGAAGGACAGCTAGCAGACCTCAGTCGCTGCAAAAACTTAAAAGCCATCTTAACTTTTCACCTACCAAAAGCTCACGAGTACAACCAAGGGAATAAATGCAGTCCCCTCACCACATAGACAGGACAATATAAATAGACACCAAAGCGCAAGTCTTTCCAACCATCCAAAGCCGCCAAATCCTTTCAACTGTAAACCCCGAAAAGCCCACCCAAGAGGCATACTGCGAATAGGAAGCATCAGGAACCAAGGTTTCACTTTGATGATTGTGTCATCGATACCGCTTTCAGATAGCGCCACCAATCCAGTAACTTTAGGCGAAAGCACCATTAAGTAGCATGCCCATCTCAAACCGCAGCTAGAAGATGATCAAAAGCAAGCACGCTGCTAGATGATAACGAGAGCAATATCACGGGCATGACCAGTCCCAACCTTTCCCATCAAAATTGTAAAGTTACTTTGATTAACCAATTTTCAATTGCAGCAAACCGCTAGCAAAGGATCCTGCAACGCACCGGCCGAGGGGCTCGCAACGAAAGCACCCTCGCGCGAATGATAACGCCCCTCGCCTAAGTGTGTGGGGGCGGGCGCGTCCTAGCTACCGGCCGAGGGGCTTGCAACAAAAGCACCCTCGCGCGAATGCTACCGCCCCTCGCCTAAGTGAGTGGGGATGGGCGCGTCTTAACTACCGGCCGAGGGGCTCGCAACGAAAGCACCCTTGCGCAAATGCTACCGCCCCTCGCCTAAGAGAATGGGGGAGGGCGCGTCTTAACTACCGGCTGAGGGGCCCGCAATGAAAGCACCCTCGCGCGAATGCTACCGCCCCTCGCCTGAGAGAATGGGGGCGCGCGCGTCTTAACCACCGGCCGAGGGGCTGGCAACGAAAGCACCCTCGCGCGAATGCTACCGCCCCTCGCCTAAGTGAGCGGGGGCGGGCGCGTCTTAACCACCGGCCGAGGGGCTCGCAATGAAAGCACCCTCGCGCGAATGATACTGCCCCTCGCCTAAGTGTTGGGGGCAGGCGCGTCCTAGCTACCGGCCGAGGGGCTTGCAACGAAAGCACCCTCGCGCGAATTCTACCGCCCCTCGCCTAAGTGAGTGGGGGCGGACGCGTCTTAACTACCGGCCGAGGGGCTCGCAACAAAAGCACCCTCGCGCGAGTGCTACCGCCCCTCGTCTAAGTGAGTGGGGGCGGGCGCGTCTTAACTACCGGTCGAGGGGTTCGCAGCGAAAGCACCCTCGCGTGAATGCTACCGCCCATCGCATAAGTGAGCAGGGGCGAAAACATCCGGCCAAGCAATGGGCGGTCATCACTCACAGGCAAGATGAACAAAAATAACAATAATAATAAAGCCCGCGTTTTCAAAAAACAACGACACCGAAAGATTAAGCCACAAGAGCCCGCTTCCTTACATTTTATTTCAAATAAGCTAGTACAATGTAACCAAACTCGCGAACTACTTCCGCGATCCAAGGAAAATACTATATAGCTGCTCGTCCGGCGAAAGCACGGCATCTTCGGGCTCCACCTTAACAAATGGAGCGCTCTCGAAAGTTGGTGGCGCACGCGAAGCTTCGCGTCTCCTCCGCCTCTCTTCAAGCTCGCGTCGGTCAAAGTTTTCATAAAAGGCACGCAAACGCTCCTCCGTGCGCTTAATCTTCTTAGCATGTTTATTCAGATAAGACGAAAGCGATACCGTCGGAAACCTAGAGCGAAAGCTCCGCCACAAGTCACCTCCGACACAAAGATCGCCTTATCTAATCATTAGTGGCCAAATGTCGAGAACGTCAAGCGTTCCCGCATCCGCATCCTGTTCAATACAACATTCCAGTTTAAGTTCAAAAATCACGCATAGCAACAAGTCTGGCGAATACAACCGACACATGAAAGACAAGCCCTATTCATTCAGCTACCGCATCTTGGGGAGTGTTCTCGTCACGAGAAGCAGCGGCAACCGAGCTTTTGGGGATCTCCACATTCGGCTGAGGGGGGCTCTCTTCATCTTCTGGCTCGGCCTCGCGCGCTCGCCTTTCGGAGATGAAGTCCGAAAACACCTTTCTGATGCGAGCTTTCTCCTCCGGAGTCTGCATCAAAAGGAATAACTCAGAAGAGGTGTCACCCACGCCGCAAGTCAAAAAGAAGCGCAAAGCAAAAGCAGCCATGCGAAAGCACCTTCGCGCAGCCCATGGCGGACTGCATGAGCGACATGTCGTTCCCACCCGCCAGCCAGAATTCGTCAAAAAATCTCGTGCCCAGGACTTTCGCTGCCTCAGGGGTTCGCCAGTAGTAGTCTACCTCCTTGACCGAAAGGTCCGAGATATGGGAGCAGCTGGCGTCAACAAGGCTGTGACCGATAGCCTTGATGCCCGTGATGGGAGCATAGTCCCAGCCGAGGGCCATGTGCCCCTCCAGCGACTCCATCTCGGATCGAATCCAGCCTATAAGGCTATCGACGTTGTGCTCTGAGGGGTTTTCCGCGTCGACGCCGATGCTGCGAAGGCACTCGCGGAAGCGGGATACGGCCTCCCCAGCGGAAGTTAGAAGCGCCTTCTCCCTATCGGCCTGGGCAGCCCGTAGCTGCGAAATCTCCCTTTTGAGATTTTCAACCTCCTTCTGGCTCGCCTTTCGGGAGGTGCGCTCATCCTCGGCTTTCTTGGTCTGCGACTCCAGATCGACGACGAGTTTCTTCACCTGAGTATCAAGATCCTGCTTCTCGCGCTTGACCTTGCGAATGTAGAGGTCACCCTGGTTGCTCTGGCTGCGAACGATAATAGCAGCCTACGAATAGCACCACAAAGGCAAAAAGTTAAAAAATGAGACGAAAGCGAAAGAGACATGAGGCCCACAGCGAAACCAAACACTTATGCTAGCCAAGTGAAACGACAGAGCGTCGTTGAGCTTCGCACTGCTAACTTTAAGGAGGTCTCTCTCGACTTCTGGCGCGACGAAAGCTTTCTGCGAGAACTGCACAAACTTAACGGCCTCCTCACTTCCGCCAGGAAGGATCCCCGCCCGTCGATAGTCAATTCAGCAGGCGAGTTGGGCGTCTGAGGCTGCACCCAAAGAACGAGCAACGCGATAAGACTCCTCTTTCGCATCATCAGTTTCGCTTGACGAGCTCATGCCAGTGTAAAAGCACGGGTTCTCGTAGTCCGAAGGCACCCCGTCGATAATCAATCGCCCGTAACCGAGAAGTTGCCCTTCCACCATCTCGTGTGTCAGGCGAATGCACCGTGACGAAGACTGTGACTTACCTTTATCAACAGCAGCGGGAGCCGGCATACTCCCAGATCCGGTCCCTTTCCCGCCAGAAGCCGCCTTCTCGCCGGTGGCCCGAGCAGGGGGCTCGGGGCGCGCAGCCTTCGGCTTTTTGGCCTGGCGTTCCGTGGCATCTGGCGGACCCGAAGCCTTTCGCGAGCCAAGCTTCGCGAAAGTCGGAAGGTCAGCAATGGAGGCGTCATCATCAAACGCCGAGTGCAAGAGGCGCACATTCGGTCTTTTTGGTGCCATCTCAGCAGCGTAAGATGCACTCTGCAAAACACGCCAAAAAACAAGACGTTTTAAACGCATAGCGTGAGCCTTAAGAACGACAACAACTCAAGCATGAGAAACTGACCACCCTCGGGTGATCGAAAGGATCAACGTCGGGAATTGACTCCAACGCTCCCTTTCGGCTCTTAAGCATAGGTTTGGCAATTAAACGACCGATGCGGATATCTTCAACTTTGGCTGATTTTCGCCGAGGGATGACACCGCTACGCCCCCCACACCGAGCCACGCCCTTGCCTTTCGCCTTCGAGCCTTCAGTCTCTTCTTTGCTTTCATCAATGAGAGGCCTTTTAGAGTACTTGACACACATAGCGTCGAAAGCCCGGTTCAAGCGGCGACTTCAGCCGAGGTTGCCGAATTGGAACTCACTTTCCTTTCGCAAATATGGCCCGCAAATTTTCCTCGCTTCACTTTCAATATGCTTTACATAACGTTCATCATCAGCAAAATTCGCGGGTCTCTCAAGCAAAACAAGGGGGCCTCGATACCTGTCCTTGTCGAAAAAACCTTCGAAAGAGGTTGCACTGCAGAGCGGGTTCATCCCGATAGCCATCCACTCTTTGACTAAGTCTCGGCTAATTTGAAACCTAGCGGTGAGTGCGAACGCGTCTCCGCAGCAAATGGCTTCTTCGTCACTCAACGCGACGGGCGGAAGATGCCTCCCAGGGCATCTCTCCAAAACCGACACAAGCGGAGAGGCCTTTTTCTCCCCTTTACCCAACTCGGCAGCGACGGTTTCGTCCAAGCAAACTCGGTAGTAGAACCAGAAGCGATTCCAATCTGGCCACTTGTTTCGATAGGTAAGCGAAATGGAAACGCTACCCCGCGTTTTCTGTGGAACAAAGTTGATGCACCCAATTTCGCTGGGTAGCTCGCCTCCCAAGAAAGGGTCGTCCACTTTCGTCGGTCGACGATGAATGTCATAAAACCGCATAAAAACATCCGCTCGTGGTGTGCAGTCAAGCATCTTCATCGCAGTGGCGAAAACGCCAAGCCTGATGAATGCATTCAGCGTCAGCTGATGGAGTTGTATGCCGAACCCCGAAAGCACATTCGAGACAAATTCTTCAAGCGGAAAATCCAACCCAGCAGCGAAATAGTTGCGAAAGACAATAGCTTCATTAGGCCGCGGAATGGGCACCTCCTCATCTCCAGGAACACGGCAGTTAGCGAGATGGTCTCTCCTCAAAGGCCCTTTTTCGGCCATCGATTCCAAAGCAGCAGTCGTCATTCGCGAAGTTCCCAGGTAAAAAGAGCAGTCGGTAGGAACCGAAACCAAGCTAGAGTCTCCGTCGTCAGACAAACTCCCGCTGTGACTCGGAACCCCCGGAGCACCCCCGGATCCAATGGACACTTCAGCACTACGTTCGTGGCGAGAAGACCCAGAAGCGCCTGTGCTTTCGCTAGACGAGCTCGACGTCGACGTGGAACTAGAAGACGCCATCTAACATGGCGGGAGAGACGAATAAACAAGAATACATGCGAAAGGATAAAAAAGAAAAGAGGACACAGGCGAAAGCACATAAAATTAAAGAACCGATTCGAAATATGAGATAAGCCGAAAAGAAACAAAGGCAAGAGAGAGCTACGCACCACAACCGTTGCCCAGTGAATGATCGGGGCAGGCACCAGCAGCTCTCGCTCGAGCGAATGACGTAAGGCAGGCACCAGCAGCTTTCGCTCAAAGCGAAAGACGTGAGGCATCACAAGCACGAGGCAACGGGCGCGGGAATGCGTCGAGTGGCCAAGTAGGCTCCCCGCCCGAAGCCCTCATGCTTATATACGAGCAGGCAGCACACGGTTTTCGAGGAAGACGAAAAGACACACGGGCACGGGATTCGAAGCATTGCAACGGCATGCCAATAAGGTACACGGTTTTCGAGTAAGACGAAAAGACGTCTGGGCATGGAATACGAAGCATCGCAACGGCCTAACAGACGTTACACGGTGTCAGGGGAGCGACAAGACGTTCAGGCGCATGAAACGAAGCAAAAAAAAACTTGGCTTCGAAATGAAGCAAAGGTTTTTTGGGCGGGCGTAGGCGCCTAGCGAAAGGATACGGTCGAACTTCGCAAGCTTACGGATCCGATCGTGAGGGGCTATTGTTGGGGTGGTACCCAGACCGCTGGCGCCTCCGGCCCGCAATACCGAAGATGGAGCTTTCGCGCGAATGTGAGCATTCGTGCGGGAGCACGCATTTGCCTCCGACCCGCGAGGCCGAAGGAAGACGGAGCTTTCGTGCGAAAGGAAGCATTCGCGCAGAAGTACGTCGTCGCGCGGAAGCACGCATTCACCTCCGGCCCAAAAGACCGAAGTAGGACGGAGCTTTCGTGCGAAAGGAAGCATTCGCGCGAAAGCTTGTCATCGCGCGGAAGCACGCATCCGCGCGAAGAGGGGCCAAAATGACCGGAGCCCGAGCATAGAAGCAGCTTCCGAGCGGAAACACGCAGGCGGGCGAAGGAGCAGCAGCGAGCGGACCGAGCTGTCTTCGCGCGGAAGGAGCCCGGCGCCTCTCGCGGGAACTTTCGTCGTTCACGACTTCGGCTTTTTACAGTTTTTTCGCAGGTCGTCGGAAGCCTCGGTTGAAGGGAGTGGGCCCACCGGCCAGGAGAAGGAGCCGGGGGGCGCGGGGCCCATCAAGTGACGGAGTTACGAAGTTGCCCCTCGGGCCGCTGAGGGCGGCAAACAGTCACAGAGTAGTTGAGTAGGATACCATTGTAATTGCAACAGAGTGGTTGGAAGGGCATTTTTGTACTTTCAAACTGATCTGTATTAATATAAAAAGCTCTCGGCCTCCCGCGAGGGAGGGAGGAGGAGCACTGTTCACTTCATCCGATCTCCCACTCCCTTCCGTCTACTTACGTTCCGCGCTTTCGCTCATGCGACAACCTGCTATTTCGAGGTCTCGGTCCCGAAACAACGAGCACTGATTTTTTTTTCTGAATTTTTCCATGATTTTCCAAAAAGGTACTAGTAGGAATCAAACTTTTTTATTTTTTCACTATTTTTTATATATTTTTCTCTGAACAAGGATCACAAAAGAAGCAACCACAAAAATTGGCACCTACAACTGAGGTGAGATGTGGTCTACAGAAAATCAGTAAGTTCTCTAAAAAGCGTGCTGAAACCTTGTCAATTTTTTTCTTTATTTTTCCGATTTTTTTGGCAATTTTGAGGAGACGAACAGGGCGAAACCGAATTTGTGTCGGCTCCAAACGGTGTCAAGAATCTCCACAAAAAATTTTAAATTTTTTAGACAAACGAGCGAAAAGTTATGTCTGTTTTACCGAAGGTATCTCTAGTTATGTTTTCTGGAGGCGCAACACGAAAAATAGCAGTTACGGCAAAGTGACAGCGGCAGTTAAGGCAAAGCGACCCTAAACACTGACACCAATCATAAGAGCAAGCGTCCTTGTGATTAACAGCAGTAGGTAGATGCCAGATGATGTATGGAGGGCTACGATGCAGGCAAAAATTAGAGCGGTTGGCAACCTATCTAGGGTTTGCGCGACGGCGAGAATTTACACAAGGCGGCTAGCGGGCAAGTCGAGTAATGTGGTGGCTTTGACTTGTTGTTAGGGAATGGTGGATGGGATAGCAGCGGAAACAAAGAAACAGCAACGAGCACGTTGAACTACGACGACGAACACAACCCTAAACCAGCAACAAGACTCGACCACGGACACAAACTCAACAATGCGAATCTAAAACGAAATTGCAAAGGCACAAAGGGCGATGGGACAGCGGAAATTGAAATATTTTTTAGGCTTTTGTGGTCCTTGGTAATGAACAAATATGAATCTAAGGGCAAACGAGATTATACCTCGCGGGAAACTTGAAATATCCAATACCAATTGATGAGGGACGGCCCGATCTTCCGAGAGGTAGCGATAGGTTCGATTGGTGGAGAATGACGTTGGCGATCCAGCTTCAAATCAGACACAATTCGAACCCTGCAACTGTTACACCACTGCTCCGTTGGTTATCAACCGAGCACAACTTGATTGACCTCGCCAAGAAGGCTAATCCTGCAAGCGAATCAAAGAACACAAGCAATAAGGTAAAAACACGCATTCTGAAATTGCAAATATGAATTATGCAAATAGCAATAGAGGGTTCAAGAACTCGGTTCCAAAGGACTAATCGACAAAGTGGAGGAGATCAAGAACGGGGCCCCTGGATCACTGTAAAAGGATTCGACACCACAGTTACAATGAACTATTCAGTTCCTCGATGGAAAACTAAACTCTAAACAAAACCCAAGACCTAACGACGACGACGGCGGCTAATTATAGGGTTTAGGTTGTCGCCCCTGCTGGACGCGCCCCCTAATGGGCTCTAAGACGATACACGGCCCATCGGACCAAAAGACGGTGTTGCAGCACCCTGGCAGATTCTGGATGCTGACTTGTTTCAACGATTTCCGTTGACTTCGGATGTATTTTAAAGCCATTGGTTAGCTTATCAAATCATCTTTCCAAGCATATCTTGTTCGTCGAAAACGGAGTCCGTATGCGTCCGGGGCGTTGATTTTACCCGGAACTGCTCCTGAATTCTGAGGGTGACGAGGTAGCTGAGTTGGAGACGAATTGCAACTTGGGAAAAACCATGGCGTTGGTTTGTCCAGCGTGGCGATGTCCTCATCATCCTCCCCTTCTTTAATTTGAGTCATCCTCGACTCCATCTTGGCGATGTCCTCATCAGAGACATACACGATCAAGATGGGATTTGCCCCTCTCCATGCGAGAGAGATATCACTGGACCACTCAAATGATTGGATCACAAAATGCATGGTCATGCTTAGGTTAATTGTTAAACTAAGTTGGACCAAATATTGTGTAGCAAGGGAATTATGTGTATGTGATCGTGGTGGTTCGTCTGATATGATCTTTGCACGTACATAGGAGTTGACACGTCTTGCTAGAGGCCACTGTCAACTATCCGGCGAGTAGGAGTACTCGGGCCATGTCTATGTGTGCATGAACCCATAGGATCGCACGCTTAAGGGGCTGGAAACCTAATTTGAGTTGGACTCGAATCAGACCAGGATTAGGTTTTGCTAATGGGTCTTCAGGTCGGCGGGCTCATTAGGGACGCCTATAAATAGAGGGGTGGGGCGGCCAGGGTTTGAACCACGTCATTAGGCAGCCGTCGCCCACCCCACGTCCACGCCTATTGCTCCTCGCTGACCTAGCAGTCTGAAGGCGTGATGCTTCTTCCCTGTACGTGTGGGATACCTCGGAGGTGCTGCATCTAGAGCACAAGGATGAATTGCACGTGGAGACGTGAAGGACGGACGTGAGCAACTGCACGACACCGCTGCGACGCGCACGTCTATGCTAAGACGTCTTCCGCTGCATCCGCGCGTCTAGTGGTAATCCCATGATATATAACTAGCAGTAGTTCCTGGTTTATGGGGTTGAAAATTTTTGTTTTCTGGCTAGCGTAGCATCCTCGTAACCCTTCAGGTGGCGGCCACACCACAAACGCAGTTGGTGTGGTCTCGCAACACTACAAGCCCCTCCGATGTACAACAATGGTGCACGCAAGCACTGAGTAGCAAGAGGTATGCAAACCTCACTAAACACTAGGCCTAAACCTAGAGTAAGCGCATGAGCGGTGGTCTAACTAGGCTAAGCACTTCGCAAAGCACCTACACTAATCACCATGTAAATCACTAAGCACTATGCATATGGAGGCACTAATATGGTGTAGCAACACTCTTGGTGCGGATACATGGGTGTATGCCGAGTCTCTGAGTGATGAGTGATTGTCAATGGGTTTGATGCGCATGTTCTTTGGCTTGTGTTGTGCAGGTGTCGAGCACGGAGACAGTGATCGAGGGCAAGGTGAAGGTCAAGTTGAGACGTGCCGTGCCGACGGACTGGGTGCGATGAAGGATGGGCGTGCCGTGCGGCGGACGTGCCATGCCGATGTATCGAGCAGTGAAGGGCGGACGTGAGGCTTGGACTGAGGGACCGGAGTGCCTGAGGATCAGCTGTGGTGGCTGGCAGCCTGGGACAGCGACGAGCGGTGACTTGCGGGGCATGGTGTTGCTCGGGTCGAGGACCTGGGGACACGTGTCGGTGGACGGGGTGCACGGGCGGTGCATCCCCTCTACAGCTCCGGTTTGGTGGTTGAGCCAGGGAAAAACCACCGGGTGGACGGTTTCCGAGTTTGGGCCTCAAAACTCGGGTGCTCGGTTTCCAGGTTGAGCCACAAAACCTGGGCGCGGATGGTTTCCGAGTTTGGCCACAAAACTCGGGTGATGGGCCGGTTTCCGAGTTTGGGCCTCAAAACTCGGGCGCTGCGGGTTTCTGAGTTTGGGCCACAAAACTCAGGCTGGAGGCTGGTTTCCCGGTTTGGGCCTCAAAACCGGGGGTTGCTGGAAAAGGCTGGTTTCCCGGTTTGGGCCACAAAACCGGGGGTGCAGAGCGAGGACGGCACGTGGCGGCAATCGGAAGGTTGCGTGGAGGCAACGCGGACGAGTTGTGCGGGCGTGGCCGTTGGATCTACCTACCACCGAGTTGGTCCAGAATAACCCTAGGGTTTAGCTGGTTCGCTCTATAATTAGAATAGAGAGGGGTAGAGTAGGAAATAGACTTAGACTAGAATAGGATAAGTAGTCAGGGGAGACACCCTCCTCCCCTATCTCAGTTATCTCAGTTTTAGCCATCTGATTTTGCTTCCTGCACTTAGGGTTTCCTGCTCTCCCATCCCCTGCTGTAGCTGAGATCCGCAGAGAGACTTGCAACTCTGTGTACTGTTGATTTTGAGGAAAGGAGGCCGTAACCTCCTTGTCGTAGCGGGTGTTTGCGCTTCGGCTTGCAATTCGTGGGTGTGATTCGTGTTTTGTTCGTGTTCTTCGCGGAATCCTTTTTCCCCACGATTTTCCCGTCGCTTGATCTCTTTGCTCAGTTCATCTTTTGCAATACCGTTTGAACTGGTTTGTTCTAGATCGTGAGGCACTTCTTTCCACCGAAGGAATCATCCTCTAACCTCACGGTCTAGGAGATCGATCGATTTTTCGTTTCGGATCGAGTTTTCTCCCTTCCCCCGAAATTCTTCGATTCATCGATTTGGAGATAGGTTCGAGCCATGATCTCTTAGAGGTAGCTCACTATACTCTTTGTGACTCTTCTCACCAAGTTTGATCCCTAGAGGATTCGTTTTGGGTGAGATCGAGTCGAATCGGTGAACGAACAGCCTGAATCGGGGTGACCGGACGCTGCCCGTTCAACGACCGGACGCTGTCAGTGAGTCCGGTCGATGAACACCTTCGCTGTGTTCGGTTCGTGACTTGACCGGACGCTCTGTTCACGTTTTGACCGGACGCACAGCTTCCACTGTTCATCGTACTTGTTCGCTTCTGACCGGACGCACTGGTCTCGACCGGACGCTCTGTACTCGTGAGTCCGGTCGCGAACAGTAAGGTTCCAGAGCCGATTTTTGCTGACCGGACGCGTCCGGTCCCTGCTGACCGGACGCTGGCCAGAGTCCGATCGATCCAGTTTCGCGCGTTTTCGTTCGCGGTTCGTTCGTTCTTGATCCGATTTGAGATTCGTTTGTTGCGTTGAATTCCTAACTTCGTGCTCTACAGAATTTGGGCTTCCCGCTTTACAAAATAGCCTGAATCCCCCTCGCGTTGCTCGGGGGAGGTTGAGATTACCCAAAACCCATCCCGTCACTAGTTGACTTGCGTGAACTTGGGTGAGGAAGTTTTTGTGGTGCCCCGCTGTGATCCCAGGGATCATCCACCCTCTTCCAAGGGTCGTGGGCATCACGTTTTTGGTAGTAGCTCTTGGGGATTGATTTTGGGACACTTGAACAAAGTTTCGTGAGAAATTTTATAGGCTCCCATTCACCCCCCCCTCTGGTCGCCTTGCTTTTGCATTCTCGGTCCTTCAATTGGTATCGGAGCGGGTTAAGGATCTTCCACCTTAGCCGGTTCCAGATCCACAGAAGGCGACATGGATCGCGGCGTGGGCAAACCGCCGTTCTTTGATGGGATGAACTATGCGTATTGGAAGATACGCATGTCGGCCTATCTGCAGAGTTTGGGTGCTTCTATTTGGGATATTTGCAACTCTGCTGATTACGTGGTCTTGGCTGCTCGTGTTTCTCAGCAACAGATCGATGAGCACGATGCCAATAGCCGAGCCCGTAATGCTCTCTATTCTTGTTTGAGCATGGGTGAGTTTGATCGTGTTTCTCACCTTGCTACGGCTCGGGAGATCTGGGACACTCTCATGCGTTTCCATGAGGGCACCTCTCAAGTCAAAACCCGACTCTACGAGTCGTTCAAGCGTGAGTATGAGAACTTTCGACATCAGCCTGGCGAGAGCATAGAAAGTTTATTCGCTCGCTTTCAGGTGATTGTCAACAGGATGAGGGCTAACAAGGAGCAGTTGCCTTTTGACGATCATGAGCGTGCTTTGAAGCTCTTGCATACTCTTGATCGGTCGGTGTGGGATTCCAAAGATCAGGCGATCATCGAATCGCCTAACTATGAGACCCTCACGTGCGACGAGCTCTTTAGTAAGCTCAAGTCCAGTGAGATTGATGCCATGTCGAGGGCTTCTTATGCGAATCCTCCTGGCCCGACTATGGCTTTGATTTCTGGCTCTTCTGCTATCCCCTCTACTGGCTTTGCACTTTCTTCACTCTTTTCTGTCACAGAGGACCAGCTTGAGTCATTGGGGGATGACGAGTTGGCAATGCTCGCCAACCGGTTCACGCGGTTCCACAACAACCGCATGAACCGTCGCCGCGGTGGAGGACGCTCAGGATGCTATGAGTGCGGCGACCCCGACCACTTCATCGCCAACTGCCCCAAGAAGAAGCATTCATCTAGGAAGGGCGATCATGGGCACAAGTACGACTCCAGCAAGCGCAAGGAGAAGTACGTCCCCGCGAGGCACAAGCGGAGGGGCGGCTTCGACAAGGAGTACATCAAGAAGAAGTACTTGGAGAAGGCCCAGGCTGAGCAGCGTGCGTTCTTCGCCACGCTCAGCGATGTCGACAGCTCGGATGATGACTCCGCTTGCTCAAGCGATGACGAGTCCGAGAAGAAGAAGAGGATCGAGGACAAGCTGAATGGTCTCTGCTTCTTCGCCGACGACGATGGCCTCTGCACCATGGCCCTTGGGGATGAGGTGGATGGCAAGCTAGAGCACACCCCTCAGGACGACGATGACGACGACACCTCCCAGGTATCTCTCACCCACGACGAGCTTTCTGCTGAGGTCGAGAAGCTTACTGCCGCGCTCCTTAGTCAGGACAAGTTGCTTAGGCATGCCGCTAGAGAGCGCAAGGAGTTTAGGCAGAAGTGGGAGGACACGGTGAGGGAGCTTGAGTTTGCCAAGTCCACCGTGGTCGTGTCGGAGGAGGTTTAGTGCGAGTCGTGCACCACGCACATGACTGACCTTCTCACCTTGAGAGGTAAGTATGCTGCGTTGGTAGGAGAGCTGGATGAGATGAGGGCCAGACCCTCTTTGCTGGGTGCATGCAAGACCTGTCCCGTCTTGCAATCTGAGTTGGCAGAGAAGAATGCCAAGATTGTGTCTCTTGAGGAGGCCAGCTCAGGTAGCACTGGAGTGGCGAGGTGCGTTTTGTGCGAGGGCCTGGAGCTGGAGATTGCCAATGTGAAGCATGGCAAGATGCAAACCGAGGAAGAAAACACATACCTTCGGACCATCTTGTCATGGGTCTCCTGTAGTGAGCCGCAGCTCGGGATGATGATCTCCCAATTCAAGCGAGCTGCTGGGGCTCCTGGTGTAGGTTTTGCTCAGGGTGTTGATCTTTCTGCTTTTGGGAAGATTGGAGAGTCGAGTGGTTTGAATCCATGTGAGAAGCCTAACTCCACCACTACTCCCAAGCTTGCCAAACTTCCACCCAAAGAGCCTGCCAAGCCTACCACCAAAGATGGTGTGGTTGAGGAACCCCCGAGAGCTCCTCCCAAGAACCAAATTTGGGCACCCAAGCCAAACCACCTCAAGAACAAGCTTGATGCTATGCCACCCATTAGAGAGGAGTGTTTGCCTCAGAAGGGCAAAGTGAACCACACCCACAGCCCTGGTCACCAACAACCCCCTTTGCGTGCGGTGAGGTACCAGTGTGATTTCTGTGGGAGGGATGGTCACTTGATCGAGTTCTGTTTCCGGCGCAAGCGAGAGGCGCGCCGTACTCGGGAGATGGAGAACCCGGACATGTACCATCCAACTCATGGTGGACATGTGCCGAAGGCTCAGGGGAGAGTTGCTAGGCCCGGACGTCAAGGTCCTCGGCCTAGGCAGGAGATGAGAGCCCCTAGGAGGGAGACTAGGCCTAGAGGTCCAGCACCTCAGTTTGTTAGACCTAGGCAGGAGAAAGCTCCGAGGAGAGACGCTAGAGCAGTTGAGCCCCAGGCTCCTAGGCATAGATCTCGTAGAGAGCGTGCCCGACGGGGTCCTGCTTTTGCAGGTAATGGACCCCGTGGCGGAGGCTTAGTTGAGCGCTTTCCCCCACCGCAGTTTGAGTACCGCGGTGAGCGCTTCTTCCCCAGCGGACCACGTTTTCCTGTACGTGGTGATCACTACCCCCGTAGACAGGCTAGGAATAGTTTTTACACTGACCGTTCTTTTGAGCAGCCGGCCCAACACTGGTATTCTCCTTACTTCACTAACCCCAGTGTTGGACCGTATGCTCACCCTATGTCTTTTTATTAATGTAGGTGAGACTGTTGGAGGACATTTGGTTGGTGGATTCTGGTTGCTCGAGGCACATGACCGGAAATGCCAAGTGGTTCTCCAGCCTTAGCCCGGTCGCCGGAAAGGAGTACATAACCTTCGGCGACAATAGTAAAGGTAAGGTATTGTCTCGTGGGACGGTACGGGTTAATGAGCACTTTGTGTTGCGCGATGTTGCTCTTGTTTCTAACCTGCATTTTAACCTTCTTTCTGTTTCGCAACTTTTTGATGATGACTATGAGATTCGTTTTAAACCGAACCTTAGTCGCATCTTAGATCCTCAGGGCGATCTTGTATGTCTGATTTCGCCCTTTGGGAAAGTCTTTCGCGCGAATTTCTCGGAGTCGTTTGGTTCTTCTCGCTGTCTTTTGGCTAGTCCTTCTTCCTCTGATCTTTGGAAGTGGCATAGGAGGCTCGGTCATTTAAGCTTCGACTTGCTTGCAAGACTTAGCTCACTTGGCCTAATCCGAGGATTGCCCAAGCTTTCGATGGAGAAAGATCTAGTTTGCCATTCTTGCAGACATGGGAAGATGGTTGCCGCTCCCCACCATCCAGTGACTAAGGTCATGACCTCACACCCCGGAGAGCTTTTACACATGGACCTTGTTGGTCCGGCTCGGGTGAGCTCGGTTGGTGGCAAGTGGTATGTTTTGGTTGTTGTTGACGACTTTTCGAGATATTCGTGGGTCTTCTTTTTGACTGAGAAGACTGAGACTTTCTCTTTCGCTCGCAATCTGATTTTGTGTCTTCAGAACGAGTTCCCTTTGAACTCGATGCGAGCTATTAGAAGTGATAATGGTTCTGAATTCAAAAATTCGGATTTTGAGAAGTTTTGTAACCGCCTTGGCTTGGAGCATCAGTTTTCTTCCCCCTACACACCGCCCCAAAATGGTGTTGTAGAGAGGAAGAATCGGACCCTTGTTGAGATGGCCAGGACGATGCTTGATGAGCATAGGACTCCTAGGCGCTATTGGGCCGAAGCTATGAACACTGCATGCTATATTTCCAATCGCATTTTTCTGAGAGCTTTCTTGAAAAAGACTTCTTATGAGTTGCGTTTTGGCAAACTGCCCAAGGTGAGTTATTTTCGAGTTTTTGGTTGCCATTGTTTTATACTCAAAAAGGGCAACTTGGACAAATTTGAATCTCGTTCTTCTGACGGTGTGTTTTTGGGTTATGGCACTCACACTCGAGCTTATCGTGTACTTAACCTTGACACTAACCGAGTCATGGAGACATCCGATGTCACCTTCGACGAGACCATGGTTTGTCCTTCTTCTCGTTTTGAGCGTGCAGGTGATCATGAGGTTGGTGAGCCTCTTTTTGATGACGAGGACGAGGGTGCTGAAGGTATGGATGATCCAGCACCCCCTCCACCTGCCGCGCCGCAAAGAGCGGCCTCGACGACGACTCACGGCCCCGACACCTCTTCTTCCTGGGGGCCGTGGGATCCGCCACCCCGAGCGGTACCTTTTGTGCCCGGGGTGGAACCAGCTGCTGTTGAGGGGGAGGTCACTTCTTCCCGGGAGGCGCCACGACATATCCAGCGCCAGCACCCCCCCTGAACAGATGATCGGCGACATCGGCGAGCGAGTTACTCGCTCCAGGTCACAGCACATCTCTCACTTCGCTCATTCTGCTTTTGTTGCTAATTTTGAGCCCCGAGATGTTGGACACGCATTGACGGATCCGGATTGGGTCAATGCCATGCATGAGGAGTTAGAGAACTTTGAGCGAAATCGGGTTTGGGTTCTAGTTCCACCTCCACCTGACTGTAAGCCTATTGGGACAAAATGGGTATTTAAAAACAAGCAAGGAGAGGATGGCCATGTTGTGAGAAACAAGGCCCGGCTTGTAGCGAAAGGCTATAGTCCAAAGGAAGGGATAGATTATGAGGAGACCTTCGCTCCTGTAGCACGTTTGGAGGCTATTAGGATACTCTTGGCTTATGCTGCATCCAGGGGTTTCAAACTTTTTCAAATGGATGTCAAGAGTGCTTTTTTAAACGGCTACATAGAGGAGGAGGTTTATGTTGAGCAACCCCCCGGTTTTGAAAATCCCAAGTTTCCAAACCATGTCTTTAAACTTCATAAAGCTTTATATGGTTTGAAACAAGCCCCTAGAGCCTGGTATGATAGGTTGAAAACCTTTTTGCTTGCCAAGGGTTTTAAAATGGGATGTGTAGATAAAACGCTCTTTCTCCTCCGGCAAGGCAAAGACACGCTCTTGGTCCAGATTTGCGTGGATGATATCATTTTCGGTGGTTCTTCTCACGCTTTGGTTGCCAAGTTTGCAGATACTATGAGCAGGGAGTTCGAGATGAGCATGATGGGCGAGCTGACATTCTTTCTCGGGTTGCAAATTAAGCAATCCCGGGAGGGGACGTTTGTGCACCAAGGCAAGTACACCAAAGACTTGCTGAAGCATTTCGATATGGGTGAGGCCAAGCCTCTGCCAACACCCATGTCGACGACGACTGCCCTGGATGCGGATGTGGAGGGAGAAACAGTGGACCAGAAGGAGTACCGCAGCATGATCGGGTCGCTGCTCTACCTGACGGCGACACGCCCGGACATCCAGTTCGCGGTGTGTCTGTGTGCGCGCTTTCAGGCGTCGCCGCGCACCTCTCACCGTCAGGCGGTGAAGCGGATTTTCAGGTACCTTCGTTTCACGCCTGAGTTCAGGATTTGGTATTCTGCTTCCTCCACCCTCTCCCTTTGCGGTTATTCGGATGCTGATTTTGCTGGTTGTCGTATTGAGCGCAAGTCCACTTCTGGGACTTGCCAGTTTATTGGTTCTTCTCTTGTTTCGTGGTCTTCTCGCAAGCAGTCTAGCGTCGCTCAGTCCACTACGGAGGCTGAATATGTTGCTGCGGCTAGCTGCTGTTCCCAGTTGCTTTGGATGATGGCCACTTTGCGTGATTTTGGTCTGAGCTTTTCTCGCGTGCCTTTGCTTTGTGACAGCACGAGTGCCATTAGCGTTGCTAAGAACCCCGTGCTTCACTCGAAGACCAAACACATTGATGTGCGCTTTCATTTTCTGCGAGACCACCAGGAGAAGGGTGATATCGACCTTCGCCATGTCGATACTCATCATCAACTGGCTGATATTTTCACCAAGCCTTTAGACGAATCAACCTTTAATCGGTTGAGGGGTGAGCTTGGTGTGTGTTTCCCCTTTTAGATGGGGGAAACATTTTGGATCTTGTATATTTGACTGACTCTTTTGTCTTTCTTTTCTTTTGCATTTTAGCATACGCATTTACATTCTGAGCTTCATGTTTATAATCACTAGAATGTAACTATGCTCTATTTAGTATGCTCCGATGCTTATATGGATGCTTGTAGCTTATGCTCTTCCTGATCACTAGTACATGTTATGAGCTGAGCTATTTTGGAACGGTGAATTTACTTAATCACTTACAATCTGAAAATGTTCACCATTGAGATATGCAACTAGCATGTGTAGGATATGTTGAGTTCACTCGTGCTTTTCATATATGCTAGGTTGCTATGTCTCTAGTTATGAGTCATTCACTTGCTTGGTCTGTTCATATCATGTATAAAATTTGAACCAAGTTTTAGTGAATTGAAAAGATCGAGATGGGATTGCTTGTCAACACCTCATGGTATCTAGACTGTTTCTCATTGCACTTTGAGTTAAACTTGAGCCGTGTAGTGTATGACCGAAACCGTAGCTTCAAGCTTCTGATTGCTTCGGCATAGGCTTCGCTCGGTTGAAAAGTTAGGCAAAGACAAGTTATCAACCTCTCGCAATCACATGCTAAATAATTGAACTTGTGAAGTCTTCACCGCTGCAACTCCAATATAAAAATGAAATCACAAGTATATGCTTCATTCCTATGCATGATGATTGAACTTTGCTAGGGGTAGTTCACCTTGTATACATGTTTAGCACTTGTCTGGATTCCTATCTATACATGTGTAGTGCTATTCTGATGGTGACTATCTTTTTGGCTAAAAACTGCTCACTTGCTCATATGCTTCATATTTCGTATGTGTGATCAGTTTGAGCCTTCGCTATTTGAGTGCTTAGTTGTGCCATTGGAGCTATACCGATTAGAGCATTTTTTGCACTCTTTTGATTATATGCCTGAAGCTGCTAACTTGCATTTCTGACTTCATATGCATTTTAGAAGGGGGAGTTTTGTTGGCTCAAGGGAAGAGTTTGTGCTTGATAAGTGCATTTTCAACTAAGGGGGAGAGTTTTTGCAAATCATATGTCTCCTGGCGTTCAATTAAGGCGGAGTTTTTGCTAAGGGGGAGATTTTCAGATCTTTATGCTCTTCTCTTGTTGGACCTAAGGGGGAGTCCCGGGTTGCTTGCACTTGTCGAGGGGAGTTTGCTAGTTGTGTTGAGCCGTTGTCTCTATCTTGAGGGACTAGCAAACATTTTCCTCATTTGGCATCGAGTTTGATTTCGATTGGTTCGAAGACTTTTCGATTGTTCTTCAATTGGCTCGGAGTGGTTTTCGTGCTAGTTGTGTTGAGCCTCTGTGCCTCTATCTTGAGGGACTAGCACTTTGCCATTTTTTTTAGCTCCGACTTTCAATTGGTTTTCTGCTAGCGGTGTTGAGCCTGTTCTACCTCTTCTTGAGGGCTAGCTTTGCTTTGCTTGGTCGCGTCGAGCCGTTGCCCATGTCTTTGGGGACCAAGTTCTCGCTTCTTCCACTTGACCTTCTTCGGCTTTGCTATGCTTTTGGGTCATTTGGTTGAGTTCTCTTCCTCTCCTTCCTCCTACCTTCTTCTTTCATTTTATGATTTGTGTGTGTAGTTGACAATGCACTCATCAAGGGGGAGATTGCGGATACATGGGTGTATGCCGAGTCTCTGAGTGATGAGTGATTGTCAACGGGTTTGATGCGCATGTTCTTTGGCTTGTGTTGTGCAGGTGTCGAGCACGGAGACAGTGATCGAGGGCAAGGTGAAGGTCAAGTTGAGACGTGCCGTGCCGACGGACTGGGTGCGATGAAGGATGGGCGTGCCGTGCGGCGGACGTGCCATGCCGATGTATCGAGCAGTGAAGGGCGGACGTTAGGCTTGGACTGAGGGACCGGAGTGCCTGAGGATCAGCTGTGGTGGCTGGCAGCCTGGGACAGCGACGAGCGGAGACTTGCGGGGCATGGTGTTGCTCGGGTCGAGGACCTGGGGACACGTGTCGGTGGACGGGGTGCACGGGCGGTGCATCCCCTCTACAGCTCTGGTTTGGTGGTTGAGCCACGGAAAAACCACCGGGTGGACGGTTTCCGAGTTTGGGCCTCAAAACTCAGGTGCTCGGTTTCCAGGTTGAGCCACAAAACCTGGGCGCGGATGGTTTCCGAGTTTGGCCACAAAACTCGGGTGAGGGGCCGGTTTCCGAGTTTGGGCCTCAAAACTCGGGCGCTGCGGGTTTCTGAGTTTGGGCCACAAAACTCAGGCTGGAGGCTGGTTTCCCGGTTTGGGCCTCAAAACCGGGGGTTGCTGGAAAAGGCTGGTTTCCCGGTTTGGGCCACAAAACCGGGGGTGCAGAGCGAGGACGGCACGTGACGGCAATCGGAAGGTTGCGTGGAGGCAACGCGGACGAGTTGTGCGGGCGTGGCCGTTGGATCTACCTACCACCGAGTTGGTCCAGAATAACCCTAGGGTTTAGCTGGTTCGCTCTGTAATTAGAATAGAGAGGGGTAGAGTAGGAAATAGACTTAGACTAGAATAGGATAAGTAGTCAGGGGAGACACCCTCCTCCCCTATCTCAGTTATCTCAGTTTTAGCCATCTGATTTTGCTTCCTGCACTTAGGGTTTCCTGCTCTCCCATCCCCTGCTGTAGCTGAGATCCGCAGAGAGACTTGCAACTCTGTGTACTGTTGATTTTGAGGAAAGGAGGCCGTAACCTCCTTGTCGTAGCGGGTGTTTGCGCTTCGGCTTGCAATTCGTGGGTGTGATTCGTGTTTTGTTCGTGTTCTTCGCGGAATCCTTTTTCCCCACGATTTTCCCGTCGCTTGATCTCTTTGCTCGGTTCATCTTTTGCAATACCGTTTGAACTGGTTTTTCTAGATCGTGAGGCACTTCTTTCCACCGAAGGAATCATCCTCTAACCTCACGGTCTAGGAGATCGATCGATTTTTCGTTTCGGATCGAGTTTTCTCCCTTCCCCCGAAATTCTTCGATTCATCGATTTGGAGATAGGTTCGAGCCATGATCTCTTAGAGGTAGCTCACTATACTCTTTGTGACTCTTCTCACCAAGTTTGATCCCTAGAGGATTCGTTTTGGGTGAGATCGAGTCGAATCGGTGAACGAACAGCCTGAATCGGGGTGACCGGACGCTGCCCG
The DNA here is from genome assembly GCA_009763385.1 of Coix lacryma-jobi var. lacryma-jobi. Classification (NCBI taxonomy): domain Eukaryota; kingdom Viridiplantae; phylum Streptophyta; class Magnoliopsida; order Poales; family Poaceae; genus Coix; species Coix lacryma-jobi. Next base: position 45,339,826 of record CM019826.1, read on the forward strand.
TTCAACGACCGGACGCTGTCAGTGAGTCCGGTCGATGAACACCTTCGCTGTGTTCGGTTCGTGACTTGACCGGACGCTCTGTTCACGTTTTGACCGGACGCACAGCTTCCACTGTTCATCGTACTTGTTCGCTTCTGACCGGACGCACTGGTCTCGACCGGACGCTCTGTACTCGTGAGTCCGGTCGCGAACAGTAAGGTTCCAGAGCCGATTTTTGCTGACCGGACGCGTCCGGTCCCTGCTGACCGGACGCTGGCCAGAGTCCGATCGATCCAGTTTCGCGCGTTTTCGTTCGCGGTTCGTTCGTTCTTGATCCGATTTGAGATTCGTTTGTTGCGTTGAATTCCTAACTTCGTGCTCTACAGAATTTGGGCTTCCCGCTTTACAAAATAGCCTGAATCCCCCTCGCGTTGCTCGGGGGAGGTTGAGATTACCCAAAACCCATCCCGTCACTAGTTGACTTGCGTGAACTTGGGTGAGGAAGTTTTTGTGGTGCCCCGCTGTGATCCCAGGGATCATCCACCCTCTTCCAAGGGTCGTGGGCATCACGTTTTTGGTAGTAGCTCTTGGGGATTGATTTTGGGACACTTGAACAAAGTTTCGTGAGAAATTTTATAGGCTCCCATTCACCCCCCCCCCTCTGGTCGCCTTGCTTTTGCATTCTCGGTCCTTCACTTGGTATGTTTCCTCACTCCTCCACACCTCATTTGACCGGTTAGAGGTGGTATATATAGGCCCCCAATCAAATAGAGCCGTTGAGGGGGCTGAAATCATTGTAGAGCATCGGACGCTACAGTGATGGCATCGGACGCGTCCTATGCTCATGTGATGAGTAGCTGTTGGAAAACTAGCCGTTAGACCTATTTTTTGGGAGCATCGGACGCTACAGTAATGCATCGGATGCTGGCATCGGACTTTACCATCACATTGTTCATTCTGGGCTGATTTCGGATGTCATCGGACGCGCGTCCGTTGCTCTATTTTCATAGAGACAAACTTTCGTATTTTGGGCATTCAACGATCGGACGCACGAGGTCAGCGCCCGGTCAGTTTGCAGCGTGCGTCCGGTCACCTCGATTCCATGCAGTCCATCCACCGATTTGACTCGATCTCTCCCAAAACAAAACCTCTAGGGCTCAAACTTGGAGAGAGGAGTCACAAGGAGGATAGTGAGCTACTCCTAGGAGATCATGGCTCGAACTTATCTCCAAATCAATGAATCAAAGAAGTTCAGGAAAAGAGAGGAGAATCTTGATTCAAAACGAAACTTGACCGATCTGTTGCTACAAGTGATTAGAGTGCAATTCCTTCGGTCAAAAGATCACAAACCCATTCGTGCACAAAGTAGTTCAAACGAAATCGACAACCAACTCCCGGAGAGATAGAACGAGGCAAACTTCGTGAGGGCCAAAAACGAAAATGCAAAGAACACACAAGCAAGAACGCGATTCGATCTCAGTTTCCAGCTGAAACTCCTTCACACGAGGAGAGAACGATATTACGGTCTCGTTTCCTCAAAAAGCAAATACACAGAGGTATGATTCACCGTCTCTGCGGATCTCAGTAGCTACAGCAGGGAATGGGAGAGCAGGAAACCCTAGAATGAAAATAGAAATGGCTGAGATTTTGGAGGGAGGGGTTGCCTCTCCTTATATAGCCTAATACAATTATTCCCCTTCTACCCCTACTGCTAATGAGCGAGCAGGCTAACCCTAAGGGTATTCCTGACCAACTCGAAGTTGATGGTGATCCGACGACCACGCCCGCACAACTGGTAGCTTTGCCTCGACGCGCCTCACCGATTGCCGCCACGTGCCGCCACTGCTCTCCTCATCCTTTTCACGGACCTCCCCCCGGTTTTGAGGCCGAAACCGGGAAACCTGGGCCATCCCCCGATTTTGAGGCCGAAACTGGGAAACCTGTCGTCCGTCGCATGAGTTTGTGGCCCAAACTCAGAAACCTGCCAGCACCCAGGTTCTGAGGCCCAAACCTGGAAACCGTCCTCAGCCCGAGTTTTGTGGCCCAAACTCGAAAACTGGTCGCACCCAGGTTTTGAGGCCCAAACCTGGAAACCGTCCACTCAGTGGTTTTTCTGTGGCTCAACCACCAAACCGAGCGTAGAGGGGATGCACCGCCCGTGCACCTGTCCATTGACACGTGTCCCCAAGTCCTCGACCCGAGCAACACTGTGCCCCGCAAGTCTCCGCTCATCGCTGTCCCAGGCTGTCAGCCACCACAGCTGATCCTCAGGCCACCGTTCCCTCAGTCCAAGCCTCACGTCCGCCCTTCACTACTCTGGGTTCATCGGCATGGCACGTCCGACGCACGACACACCCATCCTTCACCGCTCCCGGTCCGTCGGCACGGCACGTCTCTACTTGACCTTCACCTTGCCTTCGATCACTGTATCTGTGGGGATATTACATCCGTATACCCCCATGGCATGACTTGGGATCTCCTGCAGATACGGCCCAACCGTAAGCCCTTGCGGCCCGTGACCAGGCCGTCGCAGCCGCCAAGGACTCTCCTGATAACTTGCTCGACAAGAAAGATCCGAATAGATAGACCCGGATTCCTTGCCAAAAGGAACCGATTGTAATCTGTTAGGATTCGACAAGTTGTAACCCTGCTCCCCGGCTATATAAGGCGAGCAGGGATCCCCTCCAAAGACACGCCATATTCCAATCCATCAATACAAACCAGCCTCCAGAACATAGGACGTAGGGTATTACGACAACTTGCCGGCCCGAACCTGTCTAAATCGCCGTCTCTCGTCCCTGTGTTTACGCTTTGCAGACATCTCGCACGCCTCCACCGCTCAATCTACTACCTTAGGCATACCCCTCGGTAGACTATCGACCATATTTCGTCGACAGTTGGCATGCCAGGTAGGGGGTGTGTGCTACGACACCATGATCTGCCAAGCGGTCACTTTCCCTCGCTCCATGGTTCTTCCGGAGGAAGGCACCACTTTTCAGATCGGATCTATGATCTGGACCGTGGGCGACCACGCTCCTGCTTTAGAAATCATGGAATCTGCGCAACTTCTTGTGCCGGACGCTCTGCCGTCCCTCCGCAACGTCATCAAGCTGACACGCCGCCCGCCAAGAATCGTCCCTTGCGACGACCTGATCGAAGCCATTGACCGAGCCAACCAAGGAATCGCAGAGTGCATCGACGCCATTGAGGTAGCTCGTATACAGCTTTCCGACCAATCTTGCCTTGAGCAATTTTCAGGTACACCATTGGGAGTTTCCAGCGCTCGACCCACCCACCGCCCCAGATCGGATCTGCATCCGACTCGTCGCCGCACTTCGCCTCCAACGTCCATGCCCTTCGGGCTCCGCTGTGTGGCTCCTACGTATCAGCATCAGGCGCTGCGACAGCTCTCCGACCAGCTCCAGTCTTTTGGCCCCGACCAGATGGCTCCGACCAGCAAGCGCGACCGAATGACTCCATCTCCACTCGTCGGCATGGTGACTCTCCAAGAGATCTCCGACGACACTATTTCGGAGATTGCGGCGTCCAGATCTAACACGACAAACGGCTCCACCTCCACATGGTCCACGACTGTCATCTCCACCGACTTCCCACCGTATCGCAGTGGCATCATCTTCAACGTCTCCGCCGACAGTCCTCCACCGCCGAACGAAGCGGAAGGCGAACGCGCCAATCGGGAGCAACGCAACATCGACCGGCAATGCCGGCCTGACGACGAGCGACGCGATCAGGAGCGCCGCGACTGGGAGCACCATGATCGGGAGCACCGCGACAACGAACGACGCCGGGATCGCGACCATGCTGGAGGCCGAGACCTCATCTATGAGTTCAACAGGGTCGATGATCAGCCCGTCTACCCGACCCCAAGCGCCAACCTCGCCGTCGTCTTCAACGAGCTCTCCAAGCTTCCGGAAACCTCGGAGCTATAGAAGGTCATCGCCCACGTCAAAGCTGCCGCCGTGCACTGCAATGAAAGAGGCCGCTACGCCTCACCCTCCGGATCGTCGTACAACGGAACGCCACCAAGCCCGCATCCTTCGCGCCGATGGCGATCGCCGCCACGTCACGACCAGGAAGTCTCCCAAGGCAATCATGCCCGCGATCAAGCTCCGGCTCCCGACGCCTCGACAGGGCCACGCCCTTTCACCTCCCGGCTCCGAGCCGTCCAATGGCCTCAGGGCTTCAAGGTCACCACGGTGGACAAGTACTGAAGGACCGAGATGCGGATACATGGGTGTATGCCGAGTCTCGAGTGATGAGTGATTGTCAACGGGTTTGATCGCAGGTTCTTCGGCTTGTGTTGTGTAGGTGTCGAGCACAGAGACAGTGATCGAGGGCAAGGTGAAGGTCAAGTAGAGACGTGCCGTGCCGACAGACCGGGAGCGGTGAAGGGCGGACGTGAGGCTTGAACTGAGGGACCGGTGGCCTGAGGATCAGCTGTGGCGGCTAGCAGCCTGGGACAACAACGAGCAAAGACTTTGTGGGCACGGTGTTGCCTGGGTCGAGGACCTGGGGACACGTGTCGGTGGACGGGGTGCACGGGCGGTGCATCCCCTCTACAGCTTCGGTTTGGTGGTAGAGCCAGTGAAAACCATCGGGTGGACGGTTTCCAGGTTTGGGCCTCAAAACCTGGGCGCGGATGGTTTCCGAGTTTGGCCACAAAACTCGGGATGAGGACGGTTTCCAGATTTGGGCCTCAAAACCTGGGTGCTGCGAGTTTGCTGAGTTTGGGCCACAAAACTCAGGCTACGGTGGGCTGGTTTCCCGGTTTGGGCCTCAAAACCGGGGGTTGGTCATGAAGGCTGGTTTCCCGGTTTGGGCCTCAAAACCAGGGGCGGAGTCCGTGAAGAGGACGCAGAGCGGTGGCGGCACGTGGCGGCAATCGGTGAGGTTGCGTCGAGGCAACGCTACCAGTTGTGCGGGCGTGTCCGTCGTATCCCCCTACCATCGAGTTGGTCCAGAATAACCTTAGGGTTTAGCTGGTTCGCTCTGTAAGTAGTTAGGGGTAGAGTGGGAATTAGGAATAGTTAGAATTAGGATAAGTAGGGGGAGACACCTACCTCCCCATTCATCTCAGTCATTTGCTCTTTTGCTTCTAGGGTTTTCTCCTCTCCCACATCCCTGCTGTAGCGAACTAAGATCCACAAAGAAGAGAACAATACCTCTATGTCCGTGAGATTTTGAGGAAGTGAGACCGTAATCTCACTGTTGTAGCGTGTGGTAGCCACACGGTTGCAAATTCGTGGTTGTGATTCGCGTTTTGTTCGTGTGCTTCGCGGGTTGCTTTTCTCCATGTTTTTCCCGTTGATCGATCTCTCTACTTGGTGTGTCGTTTGCAAATCCGTTTGAACTAAGTTGTTCTAGATCGTGAGGCACTTCTTTCCACCGAAGGAATTCCCCTTTAACCTCACGAGCTAGTAGATCGGTTGATTTTTGTTTCGGTTCAAGTTTTTCTCCCTTCCCCTGAATTTCTTCGATTCATCGATTTGGAGATAGGTTCGAGCCATGATCTCTTAGAGATAGCTCACTATCCTCCTTGTGACTCCTCTCACCAAGTTTGATCCCTAGAGGATGTGTTTCGGGTGAGATCAAGTCGAATCGGTGAACGAACGGAGCAGTCACAGAGTGTCCGGACGCACGTATCGGGATGACCGGACGCTGCCCTGGTGAGTCCGGTCGTTGAATGCCACGTGTATCCTCTGTGCATAGTTTGACGGAACTCTCCCTGTTGAACTGACCAGACGCGCTGTTTCCACTGTTCATCGTGCTTGTTTTCTACTGACCGGACGCTGCGGACCTGACCGGACGCACCGTACATCAGCGTCCGATCGAGAACAGTAAGGTTCCAGAGACAATTTTCTCCGACCGGACGCGTCCGGTGCTTACAGACTGGACGTAGGTTAGAGTCCGGTCGAGTGCAGATTGCACGTTACCGTCCGTGGTTCCTTCGTTCGTTGACGGTTTTGGTTTCCGTCTTTTGCGTTGGGTTTCTAGGGCTATGTAGTGTCCCGCTGTGCTTCTCGGAAGCATCCACCCTACATCTAGGGTCGTGGACACTTGCAAGCTCTAGGTTTGCTCTTGGGGTTGATTCTCGGGATAGTGGCAACAAGTTTCCGTAAGGAAAATTTGAAGCTCCCATTCACCCCCCTCTGGTCGCTTTCTGGTAGCACTTTCGGTCCTTCAATTGGTATCGGAGCGGGTTAAGGATCTTCCACCTTAGCCGGTTCAGATCCACAGAAGGCGACATGGATCGCGGCGTGGGCAAACCGCCGTTTTTCGATGGGACGAACTATGCGTATTGGAAGATACGCATGTCGGCCTATCTGCAGAGTTTGGGTGCTTCCATTTGGGATATTTGCAACTCTACCGATTACGTGGTCTTGGCTGCTCGTGTCTCTCAGCTTCAGATCGATGAGCACGATGCCAATAGCCGAGCCCGTAATGCTCTTTTCTCATGCTTGAGCATGAGTGAGTTTGATCGCATTTCTCACCTCGCTACGGCTCGGGAGATTTGGGCTACCCTCATGCGTTTCCATGAGGGAACCTCTCAAGTCAAAACCCGTCTCTATGAGACGTTCTAGCGAGAGTATGAGAACTTTCGACATATGCCTGGCGAGAGCATAGAAAGTTTATTCGCTCGCTTTCAGGTGATTGTCAACAGGATGAGGGCTAACAAGGAGCTGTTGCCTTTCGACGATCATGAGAGGGCTCTCAAGCTTTTGCATACTCTCGATCGGTCAGTGTGGGATTCCAAGGTTCAAGCGATCATTGAATCACCTAACAATGAGACCCTCACGTGCGACGAGCTCTTCAGTAAGCTCAAGTCCAGTGAGATCGATGCCATGGCGAGGGCTTCTTATGAAAATCCTTCTGGCCCGTTGATGGCTTTGCTTTCTGGCTCTTCTGCTAACCCCTCTGGAGGTTTTGCACTCTCTTCTCTCTTTTCTGTCATAGAGGAGCAGCTGGAGTCTTTGGGGATGACGAGTTGGCTATGCTCGCCAACCGGTTCTCATAGTTCTACAACAACCGCATGAACCGTCGCCGCGGAGGAGGACGCTCGGGATGCTACGAGTGCGGCGACCCCAACCACTTCATCGCCAACTGTCCCAAGAAGAAGCACTCATCTGGGAAGGGCGATCATGGGCACAAGTATGACTCCGGCAAGCGCAAGGAGATGTACGTCCCTGCAAGGCACAAGCAGAAGGTGAAGGACCGAGAAGCTAACCGAAAGCGACCAGAGGGGGGGTGAATGGGAGCTTCAAAATTTCCTTTCGGAAACTAGATGCCACTGTCCCAAAATCAGCCCCAAGAGCGAACCCTAGAGCTTGCTAATGTCCACGACCCTAGATGTAGGGTGGATGCTTCCTAGAAGCACAGCGGGACACTAGACAACCCTAGAAAGCCAACGCAAAAGACGGAACTCGAATCCGATCAAGAACGAACGAACCGCGAACGAAAACGCGCGAAACTGGATCGACCGGACTCTGGCCAGCGTCCGGTCAGCAGGGACCGGACGCGTCCGGTCAACAAAAATCGGCTCTGGAACCTTACTGTTCGCGACCGAACTCACGAGTACGGAGCGTCCGGTCGAGATCAGTGCGTCCGGTCAAAAGCGAACACGCACGATGAACAGTGGAAGCGGTGCGTCCGGTCAAAACGAGAACAGAGCGTCCGGTCAAAGTGAAGAACACGGTTATGTGCTGTTCATCGACCGGACTCACTGACAGCGTCCGGTCATTGAACAGGCAGCGTCCGGTCACCCCGATTCAGGCTGTTCGTTCACCGATTCAACTCGATCTCACTCAAAACAAATCCTCTAGGGATCAAACTTGGTGAGAAGAGTCACAAAGAGTATAGTGAGCTATCTCTAAGAGATCATGGCTCGAACCTATCTCCAAATCGATGAATCGAAGAATTTCGGGGGAAGGGAGAAAACTTGACCCGAAACGAAAAATCGATCGATCTCCTAGACCGTGAGGTTAGAGGATGATTCCTTCGGTGGAAAGAAGTGCCTCACAATCTAGAACAAACCAGTTCAAACAGAATTGCAAAGAATGAACCGAGCAAAGAGATCAAGCGACGGGAAAATCGTGGGAAAAAGGATTCCGCGAAGAACACGAACAAAACGCGAATCACACCCACGAATTGCGAGCCGAAGCGCAAACACACGCTACGACAAGGAGGTTACGACCTCCTTTCCTCAAAATCAACAAGTACACAGAGTTGCAAGTCTCTCGGCGGATCTCAGCTATAGCAGGGGATTGGAGAGCAGGAAACCCTAAGTGCGAAAGAGCAAATGACTGAGATAATTGAGATAGGGAGGAGGGTGTCTCCCCTGGACTACTTATACTAACCTAGACTAAGCCTATTTCCTACTCTACTCCTCTCTAAACTAATTACAGAGCGAACCAGCTAAACCCTAAGGCTATTCTGGTCCAACCCGCGGTGGTAGGTAGATCCGACGGCCACGCCCGCTCGAACCGAAGCGTTGCCTCGACGCAACCTCTGGATCGCCGCCACGTGCCGCCCTCGCTCTGCCCCCCGGTTTTGTGGCCCAAACCGGGAAACCAGCCTTTTCCAGCAACCCCCGGTTTTGAGGCCCAAACCGGGAAACCAGCCTCTAGCCTGAGTTTTGTGGCCCAAACTCAGAAACCCGCAGCGCCCGAGTTTTGAGGCCCAAACTCGAAAATCGGCCCATCACCCGAGTTTTGTGGCCAAACTCGGAAACCATCCGCGCCCAGGTTTTGTGGCTCAACCTGGAAACCGAGCACCCGAGTTTTGAGGCCCAAACTCGGAAACCGTCCACCCGTTGGTTTTTCTCTGGCTCAACCAACAAACCGTAGCTGTAGAGGGGATGCACCGCCCGTGCACCCCGTCCACCGACACGTGTCCCCAGGTCCTCGACCCGAGCAACACCGTGCCCCGCAAGTCTCCGCTCGTCGCTGTCCCAGGCTGCCAGCCACCACAGCTGATCCTCAGGCACTCCGGTCCCTCAGTCCAAGCCTCACGTCCGCCCTTCACTGCTCGATACATCGGCATGGCACGTCCGCTGCACGGCACGCCCATCCTTCATCGCACCCAGTCCGTCGGCACGGCACGTCTCAACTTGACCTTTACCTTGCCCTCGATCACTGTCTCCGTGCTCGACACCTGCACAACACAAGCCAAAGAACATGCGCATCAAACCCGTTGACAATCACTCATCACTCAGAGACTCGGCATACACCCATGTATCCGCAGAAGGGCGGCTTCAACAAGGAGTACATCAAGACCAAGTACTTGGAGAAGGCCCAGGCTGAGCAGTGTGCGTTCTTCGCCACGCTCAGCGACGTCGACCACTCAGACGATGACTCCGCTTCTTCAAGCGACGACGAGTTCGAGAAGAAGAAGAGGATCGAGGACAAGCTCAACGGCCTCTGCTTCTTCGCCGACGACGACGGCTTCTGCACCATGGCCCTCGGCAAGGTGGTCGACGGCGAACTGGAGGAGACTCCTTGGAACAACGACGACGACGACGACACCTCTCAGGTATCTCTCACCCACGACGAGCTTTCTGCTGAGGTCGAGAAGCTTACTGCCGCGCTCCTTAGTCAAGATAAGTTGCTTAGGCGTGCCGCTAGAGAGCGCAAGGAGTTTAGGCAGAAGTGGGAGGATATGGTGAAGGAACTTGAATCTATCAATTCCACCGTTGTTGTCACCGAGGAGGAGGAGTGTGAGATGTGCACCAAGCACATGACTGACCTTCTCACTTTGAGAGGTAAGTATGTTGCGTTGGTAGGAGAGGTTAGGTCAGTGGGGTGAGTGTGGTGGCGGGCGCCAGCCCTAGGTGGCGGCCGCCACCCCCCTGGCCGTTGGATCCACCGACCTTGCTTCAACGGCATCCAGGAGCTCCAGGGAGGCGGTTCCAAGGTCGGTTGCATGTCCAAATAACCATCACATGGGCAATTGGGTCATGATCCATGTGACATCCCTTCTTGGCCCTTGGATGCAATGACCTAAGTGGTCAATGGCTGCAAATGAGTGTGGCATGCCTCCCCTGGATCAGTGACGTGGCAGGGGAGGAGTTTGGGCCTCACTCCCCTGGCGACCGCCTGTGATGGGTGGCGGGCGCCACCCCACCTTGGCCCAAAGTGAGCCCAGGTGAGTGTGCTCGCCTCCTGGTGGGTCCTCTTGGTCATTTAGCTCAAAAACCCTGCAACTTCCTACATTCAAATAAAACCCAAGGACAAGTGGAAATCGTTAGTTTATAACAGGTTTTTGGTTGATTTTAGGTCCTTGTGTTGCGTTATATGACCTTGTTGATGCTAAGAATATGACACTTAGTGAGCGTCAACATCTGCTATGAAATCCGCTAACGCTTGCGACTTGATTGCGGATCGGTGCTGAAAGTCGATCACGTATTCGTTTAGCTCCGCAACCCACTTGCCAATTCGGCCGATAGCCTCGTTGTTGCAGAACAGAGCCTCCAATGGTTGGGCTGATAGGACTATGATGTGATGAGATTGAAAGTAATGCTTTAGCTTTCTAGAAGCCATTACCACCATGTATGCCATCTTCTCCAGCTCTGAGTAGTTCAGCTTCGCTCCTGACAGGGCCTCAGAGACGAAATAGATTGGGAAATGAGTCATCTTGCTTTCATTCTCTTTTTCTTCCACCAAAACTGCGCTCACGGTGGCGTGAGATGCTGCGAGATACAACAAGAGCGTCGCTTCCGGCGACGGTTTGGTTAACGTAGTAAGCCTTGTCAGGTACTCCTTTAGCTCTTGGAAAGCCTGCCGCTGCTCTTCCCCCGAATCGAAAGGGTCGGAGCTACGCAAAGTTCTAAAGAACAACAATCCTTTTTCGGCGGACCTTGCGATAAATCTGTTTAGAGATGCCAGCCTTCCTGTCAACTTTTGCACTTGCTTTTGGTTTGAGGGAGGCTGCATGTTAATGATCGCCGCTATTTTGTCGGGATTGGCCTCAATTCCCCTTGCCAATACCAGACAACCTAGGAGCTTGCCTTTCTTGATGCCGAAAATGCACTTGTCTGGGTTGAGTTTCAAGCCGCTTTTGCGGAGATTGCCAAAAGTCTCCAGTAAGTCTGCTTGATGATCTTCCTCTCTGTCGCTCTTGACCACTATATCGTCAACATAAGCCAACAAGTTTTTCTTCTGCTTCTGGCTCTCGAAAACCTTGTCGGTCATCCGCGAGAAAGTTGGGCCTGCATTGCGCAGTCCTTCCGGCATCCGCCGATAGCAATATGTGTCGGTTGGGGTGATGAAACTGGTTTTCTCCTCATCGTCGGGATGAAGCCATATTTGGTGGTAACCTGAAAAACAATCTAGCAAACTCATTATTTCACAACTGGCTGCGATGTCGACAAGCCTCTCGATGAGCGACAAAGGATATGGGTCCTTCGGACAACATTTGTTGAGGTCGATGAAGTCGACGCACATTCGCCATTTTCCATTTTTCTTTTGCACCAAAACGACGTTTGCCAGCCAATCGGTGTACTGAACTGGTCGGATTACTCCCGCGTCCAACAACCTTTGCATTTCGGCTTTCGCCGTGTCTGCCCTTTCGTTTGACATCTTTCTCAATTTCTGCTTTCTTGGCTTAGAGCCGCTCGTGATGTTTGAGCTATGCTGAGCGAGATCCCTGCTGGCGCCTTGCAAATCGTTTGCTGACCAAGCGAAAATATCGTCGTTGTCCGCGAGAAAGGATACCAATGTGTTTCTTTCCCCTTCTGGCATGCTTGACCCAATGTGCACAGTTCTTTCGGGCCTTGGAGATGCAAGTGGGATTCTCATTGTCTCTTCGGCTGCCCCAGCCTTGTATTTGGGCGAGCTAGCGGCGGCGTGCACTTCGATGGTTGCTTGCATTTCGTCCTTTTTCCCCACCTCATTTATGAGACTGTAGCCTGGGGTCGGCCTGCCTTCGATTCTCCTGGATGCTTGCTGATCTTCGTGCACAGTAATGATGCCGAAAGGGGATGGCATTTTCATACACAAGTAGCTTTGCTTGATTATGACATTGAACTTGTTGGTGAAACCTCTGCCAAAAATGGCGATGTATGGGTAGTCCATGTTCACTATATCGAACGTCACCGTCTTGGTGCGTACTCTTTCTTCCTCGGTGAAAGATACCGGGATTTGTTTCTTGCCGATAGCATCGATCTTTCTTCCTCCAAATCCGTACAAGGAATTGCCGGCGGGGTCCAAACTACGCCTGTCCATTCCCATCGCTTCGAAAGCCTTGACGAACAAGATGTCTGCTGAGCTTCCGGTGTCGATCAAGATGTTGTTGCGGATACATGGGTGTATGCCGGATCTTGAGTGATGAGTGATGGTCAACTGTGATAATGTGCATGTTCTTTGGCTTGTGTTGTGCAGGTGTCGAGCACGGATACAGTGATCGAAGGCAAGGTGAAGGTCAAGTAGAGACGTGTCGTGCCGATGGACCGGTAGCGGTGAAAGGCGGACGTGAGGCTAGGACTGAGGGACCGGTGGCCTGAGGATCAGCTGTGGTGGCTGACAGCCTGGGACAGCGATGAGCGGAGACTTGCGGGGCACGGTGTGGCTTGGGTCGTGGACCTCGGGACATGTGTCGGTGGACGCGGTGCACGGGCGGTGCATCCCTTCTACAGCGTCGGTTTGATGGTTGAGCCACAGAAAAACCATCGAGTGGACGGTTTCCAGGTTTGGGCCTCAAAACCTAGGCGTTGATGGTTTCCGAGTTTGGGCCACAAAACTCGGGCTGAGGACGATTTCCCGGTTTGGGCCTCAAAACCGGGGGTTGGTCGTGAAGGCTGGTTTCCCGGTTTGGGCCTCAAAACCGGGGGCGAGGTCCGTGAAAAGGACGAGCAGAGCGGCGGTGGCACGTGGCGGCAATCGGTGAGGTTGCATCGAGGCAACGCTACCAGTTGTGCGGGCGTGGCCGTCGGATCACCACCTACCACGAGTTGGTCCAGAATAACCTTAGGGTTTAGCTGGTTCGCTCTGTAATTAGTTAGGGGTAGAGTGGGAACTAGAATTAGGATAAGTAGAGGGAGTCACCCACCTCCCATCCTATCTCAGTCATTTGCTCTCTGCCTTCTAGGTTTTCCTGCTCTCCCAATCCCCTGCTGTAGCAACTGAGATCCGCAGAGAACCATACCTCTGTGTACTTGAGATTTTGAGGAAGTGAGACCGTAATCTCACTGTTGTAGCGTGTGGTAGCCACACGGTTGCAGATTGATGTCTCAATTCACGTTTTGACTTTGTTCTTCGCGTTCTTCGTTTCTCCGCGATTTTCTAGTCACTCGATCTCCCTCTCTACTGCGTCCTTTTGAAATCCACTTGAATCAACTTGTTCTTTATAGTGAGGAGATCATTTCCACCGAAGGAATTCATCTAACTCCTCACGAACAAGTAGATCGCGTCGATTTAATTTTCGTGGCGCTTTTTTGGTTCATATTCCCTTCTCTTCGATTCCCATTGATTGAGTTGTTTTGAGCGGACGATTTCTTGGGGATAGTCTCCCAACTACCTCGTGATCATCCTCTCCATGTTTGGGATCAAGGGATTTTGATTTGGATCGATTTGGTAGAGATTTGGTGAAATGGCAACTCAAATCGCCTTCACTGGACGTTGGCGGACAGTCCGTGGCATGACTCGCGGACAGTCCGTGCATCGGGCGTGAGCCAGAGTAGTGGCTGCTCGCTCCTGCGTTCAGACCCTCGGGACACTGGTGGACAGTCCGCAGTACTGAGTCGCGGACAGTCCGAGAGCGTCCAGGGAGACATCAGCAGCTTTGCTGTTTTTGGGTTTTAGCCGGCGAAAAGTCCGCCACTGGTTCCCGGACAGTCCGCCGTTGGGCAGACAGTCCGCGGTCGGAACCCCGGACAGTCCGTGAATTGGCTGAGTGTTGAGTTTTAGTGTGTTTGCTCTCCCGGCTTCTTCACTTGGTTTTCAGACTTCTCGTTTGGCCCTATAGTTGACCAAGTAACCTCTCTAGGTATCTTTGCTACTTGTTAGCATAGGTACTTGGAGACTTCTCGACGTAGTTCTCTATCTACATTCAGGAGTTGGTTTTTTAGGGTTGAACTTGAGCCGTCGTTTTGGTATTTGGTTCGCTCTTGCTTTGTGGTGCCTCGCTGTGATCCTAGGGATCATCCATGCTCTCCCAAGGGTCGTGGGCATCACGTTTTGGTGAAAGCTTTCGGGGGTTGATTTTTTGGGACAAAGGCCGAAGTTTTGAGAGAAATTTTTTAGGCTCCCTGTTGGAAACGCACTTGCCCCACCTCCGCACTTGTGCAGGGGGAAGAGCGAAGGCGGCCAAGCGTCGGAAGCGGTAGCGAAGGTAAGGCGGAAGTGGAAGATGCTCAATTTCCCAAAAGTCGTCCCTTTACACTGTTCATCCCCTTGGTATTTATAGGGAATGCCAAGGGGCACGGGCCAAATTACAAAAGGGTACAGGAAAGATTCCTCGCCTCCACGCAGGGAGGAAGGGCAAAAGCGTAAATACACAGCTGAAGCGAAAACCCTAATCGGCCACCCTCCAACGCGCCGCCACCTGGCCCTTGTTCACCTTCGGGGAGAGGTGCGGCGGTTTTGACCTTCGGCCGCGCTCGCCCTTGGGCCCGCGCCCCTCCGCCATCTGTCGGACCTCCGGCTTTACTTGCCTCCGGGGAGAAAACCGAAGGTTTGACCTTCGGCCGTGCTCGCCTGACCTTCGGCTTCGCTTGCCTCCGGGGCAGCGCACACTCGCCGCATGTCTGGACCTTCGCTCCAAGCGAAGGTGGCGTTGTGAGTCAGCGAAGGTTTCCTGCAGTGCGACCGTCGACTTAGACCTGCACGGAAATGCAACAAAGCGACGAGGGTTGAACCCGCGTCCGGGGGTTAGGGTAACGGTCTCCAATAGGAGAGGGACCTCGCAAGGACAACAGGCGTTGCGCGAGGGTTATTTCGAGCACTAGTTCGAGCGGCGCTTCTGCCGAGGGTCCTTTCCCCCAACAGTAGCCCCTCGTTGTCTTGGATCTAAAAACCTGTGTTTAGGCCCAAGCAGCGCCTTTCAAAGGGAACAACAAACGGGACCCTCGACAGCGACGCCCGCGACTGCTTTGGGCTGGGCCGTTGTAATGTTGTTTGTACTGTTGGAGCCTATTTCGTTTTTTGCGCCACGTTTTTCAGTTGTCGAGCTGATTTCGTTGGGTGAGGGGCTCGTCTCCCAGCCTATAAATAGAGAGGGTGGGTGAAGACTTTGAATTGTGCCCTCTGCTATAGCCGTCCTGCTGTTGCGATTTGCTTGTAGCGAAGGTTTGTTTTAGCTTGTGTGCGAGGGTTGAGACGGGCATTGGCGAGCACTCTTGCGTGCGAGGGTTTGTTTGATAGTGTAAGGATCTAGAGAGATGGCCAGATTGAAGCAGACTGCTCGCGCTATTTCTCCCACTATGGCGGATGAGGGGATTGCCTTCGAGTTCGGTCTCAGCCGTGTTTGCGCCAGCGAGATCGCATCTTATGTGAGGTGGGGCTGGATTGAGGAAGGAAAAGCGAGGACCAGTGTCGGGGAGACCGTGCCGAAGCCGGACGCAGATGAAGTTGTAGTGTTTGAAGAGTTCTTTTCGGCTGGTCTTCGCTTCCCAGCTGACTCCTTCATGACTTCGGTCCTGCGAAGGTTCAATTTGCGGTTTCATCAGCTTACGCCTTCTTGCTTCACAAAGATGTCGGTCTATGTCTGGGCCTGCAGGTCTCAGGGAGTTGTCCCTCATGTCGAGGGTTTTGTTCGCACTCATCGCGTTCATATGCAGCCTCGCAAGATTACGGACAGCGAGGGCAAGACCAGCCTTGGACAGTTCGCGGTGTACACTTTTTGCCATCGCGCCGGCGCGGAGCTGCCGGTGCAAGCGCAGAAGAACAAGTGGAGCAGCGGGTGGCAGGAGTTTTGGTTCTATTACAAACTTAGTGATAGCTCCGAGCTTTGTGGCGAGCTTCCAGTGCTTGGAGATGTGAGCGCCGAAGCTAAGATGAGCATCGAGGCCCATGCTGCTGTTGATTGCCTGAGGGTCGTTGCGCGTTCTCAGTGTGCGCGTGATTTAGTGGAGGAATATTGCTGTGCCAAGATTTGGCCTCTTGGCCGGAGGCGGACTTGGTTCACTGTGGAGAAAGACCCTAGGTACGAAGGTAGGGGCTTGAAGAAACCGAGTTTGGATCTGGAGAAGGTTTGGGAAAAAACTCTTAAGAAATTTCCGAGGCGCGAGGACGGGAACGAAGCTGTTTTCAAACGAGTTCAGCAGTGGACGGACGAGCTTGTGGGGAAGCTTTCCCCGCTGGAAGTGAAGGCTATCCATAGCTTGGTGGGCGGCGAAGGTCGAGTGAACAGAATGTTTGACATTCTTGGTATTCGGTACGCAGACTGGCCCGCTCCTTCGAGCGACGACGCGCCGAAGAAGAGGAAGCGTAAAGCTTCGGGAGAAAAGGAGATCGTCTCTCGGCCGAAGAGAGGCCGTGGTCGAGGCCGTGGCGGAGCTGGTGGCCGAGCGAAGGTGCTTGCGATGAAGGTCGCTGCTGGCTCTGTTGCTGCAGGTACTTCCTCCTTGGCCGTAGCTCCAAGCGGCCGAGGTGCCGGTGCATTCGGGGGACGCGTGCTTCGCGTTGGAGGGATCGACGCTTTAGTCCAGATTTTGGGCGGCGAGGATGAATCTGATGATGATGAGGTGGAGGAGAAGGACGCAATGGAGGGGGAGACGGACGAGGGTTCGTCTGATGAAAGCAGCGAGGGTTCTATTGAAGGACATGACACGGATGAGGAGGTGTCCATTGGAGGCGGAGCCTCGCCGAGTGTTGGTGCGTTGGTTGCCCAGGGCCAAGTTGAAAACGCACAAGATATTGAGCCAGGTGGCCCTCGACGAGGTGCGGTTCCCAGCTTTGCGGGCTCGCACCTTTGGGTGGAGGGGTTTGAGTTCGATGGGGAACTTGACTCTGCGCGATCCCGGGGAAAGAGACCGTTCGGCGAGGCTAGCCGGTCGAGCCTCCCGGAATATGCTAAGAAGCTTGGGATTTCTGATCCGGCGACTGCGCTGTTCACTAGTCCGGACCTTCGGGATTGCCACTTGCAGTGTAGCCCGGAGGAAAGGCATTTTCTAGGCCGGATCTTCGGCCGCATTTGTGTGCCGGAGGCGGAGGTTCTACTTGCGGATCAAGCGGTTGGTGACACCTTCGACGACGTTGACGTCAAGTTGGCGGAGCTAATGCTCTTGAACCGCTCAGCGAGGCGGAAGGTTAGCTCCGACATGGAATTTATGAGGAACCATATTACTGATCTTGAGAAGGAGAATAGCAAACTGGCGCGGAGTCTAGAGAATAAAGAAATTGAAATGAAGATTGCTTCGGAGGAGGCCGCGAAGGCTCGAGAGGAGGCGGTTGAGCTGGCGAAGCGTAATGCTGATCTGATTGCCGCGGGAAAAGAGAAAGACAAGGCTTTGGCCGAGGCCGAGGGTCGGCTAGGTGATTTGAACAAATCTTGGCGAGCGAGTATGGAGAATGTCAAACGTAAACTTGATTGTTGTCTGACCGAGGCTGGGGGCTCTGCCGGAGAGCCATTGCCTGCAGCTGACGCAGAGGCCTTCGAGGCCTGGCTGGGTAACGAGCTTGATGTATTTAGCTCGCTAGTTTCCAATGCAGCCGATTTTGGTGGCTACGCCGGGGCCTTGGCAATGGCGAGCACGCTTCGTCTGGCGGATTGTGATCATCTTCGCAAGATCAAAAGGCCGAGCCATGTCTTTCCGTCGGTTGATGAAGTTCGTCGGATGAAGGTTGATGACGCAGAAGTTCGGAACTGTGCGATGCGTTTGCTTCGCAAGTTTTGGATCTCCGGAGGTGGCCGAGCTCTCGCCTTCGAAGAAGCTGCCGAGGCTACACGCCAGGTTCGCATTCTTTTTAAGATTTTTGATTTTTGTTGGTTTGTTTTAGAGGGGTTGTTGTTGATTTTGGCGAGGTTTGTCTTTTGTTTTGCTTATAGGCTCGACGAGATGCAATGCCCTCGCCGCCCGCGGAAGTTGCAGCGAGGGGTGGCTCCGAAGCCGCCCCTGAGCCAAGTTGTGCGGGGGTTACGCTCGCCGAGATCGAGGCGTTGACCGGGGACGTGCCGATCACTGAAGGAAATGCTGCGCAGGCGACGACGATGGAAGAGGAGACTGCTACGAATGTCGAGGCTGCTGCGGAGGAATCCACGGCGGAGGAGGCGTCAGCTAGGACTTCGACTATCGCCGTTGGCGAGGGTTTGGAGATTATCCGAGGGGAAGCTGGTCAGGTGTGATCCCTGGGTTTGTTGTGGGGAGGTAGCCATTTTGTAGATGCTGTGGTTGTAAAGACTTGATGAGGCTGAAGCAACTTTTGTATTTTGGTGAAACGTGCAGGTTCCTGATGGAACCGTGCTAAACGTGTTGGACGTCACTCCGCTGGTGTTAAATTATCAAGATGTTTTTATAACTGGTGAGTCGTGGGCTCGCGCTAAGTTTAAACATCCTTCGCTGTCCTTTGAACGTTTTTGGTGGTCAAAGGTGCGAAGGTATGATTTAAAGAATGGTAGGTCGGATCGTTTTTGGCGCGAGGCAGATTATACTGATCGTCAAGCTGACCGCTATTTGTTTGGATCTTCTTCGATCTCGCAAGCCAGCGAAGATGATGATATTGACGAGAACACAGCTTTGGAATATTTATTCGGGCAAAGGGAGCTTGGAGTTGGTTCGGATGGGGCGCTTTTGATCCCGAAGGAAGAACCTTCGGAAGTTAATGAGACGAGGCATAGATACATGTATAGGGCGAGGGTTTTGCCCGGGGAGCTGCCAATTGTCCCTGCAGCTCCTTTGTGGTGGGGGCCCCTGGTTCCAGTGGAGGGGGGGTTTGAGGAGGAGGCCGAAGGTTTCGGTGATCTGGTGTTGATTGAGGGGAGCGATGGTTCTTTGTAAAGAATTTTTATTTTTGGGATATGTTCGTTGTTGTAACGTTACTTTGTAACGGCATGAGAAAGATGTAAGGGTTGCGTGCCATGTTTGCTGTGCTATTTAACGTTTCTTATATTGTTTTAACGGCGACGCCCTGTTTTATTTTTGGCGAGGCTCGCGCGCTTGCTCGCGTGAGCTTGTTTTGAAAAAACAGCGACGCCCCCTTTTTCTTTTAGCGAGGCTCGCGCGTTTGCTCTCGTGAGCTTGTTTTGAAAAAACAGTGACGCCCCCTTTTTCTTTTAGCGAGGCTCGCGCAATTGCTCTCGTGAGCTTGTTTTGAAAAAACAGCGACGCCCCCTTTTTCTTTTAGCGAGGCTCGCACGTTTGCTCTTGTGAGCTTGTTTTGAAAAAACAGCGATGCCCCCTTTTTCTTTTAGCGAGGCTCGCGCGTTTGCTCTCGTGAGCTTGTTTTGAAAAAACAGCGACGCCCCCTTTTTCTTTTAGCGAGGCTCGCGCCTTGGCTCTCGTGAGCTTGTTTTGAAAAAACAGCGACGCCCCCTTTTTGTTTTAGCGAGGCTCGCGCGTTTGCTCTCGTGAGCTTGTTTTGAAAAAACAGCGACGCCCCCCTTTTCTTTTAGCGAGGCACGCACATTTGCTCTCGTGAGCTTGTTTTGAAAAAACAGCGACGCCCCCTTTTTCTTTTAGCGAGGCTCGCACGTTTGCTCTCGTGAGCTTGTTTTGAAAAAACAGCGACGCCCCCTTTTTCTTTTAGCGAGGCTCGCGCGTTTGCTCTCGTGATGAGCTTCTGTTGTGCTTTGCGGGGGTGCTTGACTTTTTTGGACTTCGCGCCTCCCTTTGTTTTAGGCGGAGGTGACATTTGCTTTTTTGCGAGCCCCTGTCATTTGTGCCAGGGTGCTCGACTTTCCTCCCCTTGTTTTAGGCGGAGGTGAGTTTGCTGTTTGCGAGCCCCTGTCGTTTGTGCCAGGGTGCTCGACTTTCCTCCCCTTGTCTTAGGCGGAGGTGAGTTTGCTTTTTGCGAGCCCCTGTCGTTTGTGCCAGGGTGCTCGACTTTCCTCCCCTTGTCTTATGCGGAGGTGAGTTTGCTTTTTGCGAGCCCCTGTCGTTTGTGCCAGGGTGCTCGACTTTCCTCCCCTTGTCTTAGGCGGAGGTGAGTTTGCTTTTTGCGAGCCCCTGTCGTTTGTGCCAGGGTGCTCGACTTTCCTCCCCTTGTCTTAGGCGGAGGTGAGTTTGCTTTTTGCGAGCCCCTGTCATTTGTGCCAGGGTGCTCGACTTTCCTCCCCTTATCTTAGGCGGAGGTGAAGTTTGCTTTGAAAGGATAAGGAATGTTTTTCGAAGCAATCTTAGTAGGCTTTCATCGAATGTAGCGCTCTTGAGAGAGACCCGCTTTTTCGATGTTTGGGAGTAGGGGTTTGGAGATTTTACTTTTTTGGGGGTTCTAACCTGTATTGATGCTTTGGATACTGCCTCGTTAAAAAACCTTACGCCCCTTCGTAAGGAAAAAGAGTGCAGCTCCTTTGTTTGGTTACATTCATAGAAATGGAAACATGAGGAGCGAAGATGAATTACAACTTGCGAGGGCTCGCTAGGGCCCCGCTATGGGTAGTATTTGCGAAGGTCGTCGATGTTCCAAGTGTGAGGCAGGATGTTACCCTCGTTGTCGGAGAGGTGGAAAGAGCCAGGACGGTTGCTTTCCACAATCAAGTATGGACCTGTCCACTTGGGCTGAAATTTTCCTGCCAAGCTGGCATTTTGTTTTCTGATGAGGACGAGGTCACCCTTCTGCAACTCTTTGATTCTGATCTTTTTATCTCTCCATTTCCTGGTTTCTTCTTGGTACTTGCGAAGGTTGTGCACTGCATTGCATCTTGCTTCTTCGAGTAGGTCTTTATCGAGCGATTGGGCTTGCTCGTCAGATGCGAGGGTTGTTCTGAGCGATTCGTATTTTAGCTCTTCTGGAAGCACTGCTTCTTCGACGAACAGCAGCTTGAAAGGAGTGAATTTTGTTGCTCTGCATTCTGAGGTGTTGTGAGACCAGGTGACCGAAGGTAGTTCATCGGCCCATTTACCCTTGGGTCTACCCTGCAGCTTTTTGGAGATAGCTTGGAATATTGTCGCATTGGCTCTTTCAACCAGGCCGTTGGATTGCGGGTGTCGGACGGAGGCGAAGCATAACATTGTCCCAATTTGTGCACAGAATTCTTTGAAGACCTCGCTGTCAAACTGAGTGCCATTGTCGACGGTTAGGTGCTGGGGCACTCCAAAGCGACAAACTATTTGTTGCCAGAAAAACTTTTTAACTGTGAGGGAAGTGATGGAGGACAGTGGCCTTGTTTCAATCCATTTTGTGAAGTATTCCACAGCTACCACCGTATAGCGAAGGTTCCCGGGAGCTGTCGGTAATGGGCCTATGAGGTCCATCGCCCACCTTTGCAGAGGCCAGGTTGGGCATATGAGAGTTGTGGGTGCCCCTGGGGCGTTTTGGTTTTTTGCCATCAGTTGACAACCCTCGCAATGCTTGACGATGGTTTCTGCATCTCTTAATGCTGTTGGCCAGTAGAAGCCTTGCCGGAACGTTTTGCCGACTAGAGCCCTTGGGCCATTGTGAGAACCACAAATGCCCTCGTGGAATAGCTTGAGAATGTCATTGCCTTCGGACTGTGACACACATTTGAGCCATGGCGAGGTTACCGAAGCTTTGTACAACGTATTGTCAATGATCTTGTATCCTCGCACTCTTTGTTTTAGTCTATTTTCTTCTTCTCTGTTGTTTGATTCATGGAGCCCCTTGATGTAGGCCATGATAGGTGCTCTCCAATCTGCGCACTGAATTGCGCTGATCAGCTTGATGCTGATTTCAGAAGCCTCGAAGGCTGACCGAGTGGAAACCTCGTAGAACACATCTGGAGGAAGCTGTGACTGCTGCGCGGCTGCTTTGGCTAAGCAATCTGCTTCGCTGTTTTCAGTCCTCGATATTGCTTTTACGGTTATGCCGAGGAAGAAAGATTCTAACCTTCGGACATATTGAAAATACTTTTGAAGCTCTGGATCTTTTGCTTTGTAGTTCTTTTCAATGTGCCCCGCAATGACTTGAGAGTCTGTGTTGATGAGTGCCCTTCGGACTGATAACGATCGCAGCCTTGAAAGTGCCAGAATCACAGCCTCATATTCAGCGAAGTTGTTTGTGCAATTGAAGTCAAGCCTTCGTGCGTATCTCAGCTTCGACCCGGAAGGCGAGATTAGAATGGCCGAGGCACCGGCTCCAGTTGCACCCCAGGCCCCGTCGTCGTAAACGATCCAAAACTGGTCCTGCTGCAGCTCACTGGGGCGAGGGTCGGGTGTCCATTCTGCTTTGAAATCAGCCAGCACTTGTGATTTGATCGCTGTTCTGCCAACGAAGGTTACAGCATAACTGTTAAGCTCGACTGCCCATTTTGCTATTCTTCCAACGGCTTCGTTGTTTTTGAAAATGTTCTCGAGAGGGTACGTCGAAGGTACATGGATCTCGTGCGCCTGGAAATAGTGCTTGAGCTTTCTTGATGCCATGACGACGGCGTATGCTATTTTCTCAAGCTTCGAATAATTTCTCTTTGGGCCTTCGAGGGTTTCTGAAACATAGTAGATTGAGGCTTGTCTGGTTTTGTTGTTTTCGCGGAGCTCCTTGATGAGGACTGCGCTTGCTGCGTGTGGCGAAGCTGCGACGTAGAGTAACAATAAGTCTCCCTTGCTTGGGCTGGTTAGGGCAGTCAAGCTGGTCAGATACTTTTTCAACTCCTCGAAGGCCTTTTGCTGCTGGGGACCCCAGTTGAATGGAGCGTTGCTTCTGAGTGTTTCAAAAAGGGTAACCCTCGCTCTGCGGATCTTGAGATGAATCTGCTAAGTGCTGCCAAATGACCGGTCAGACGCTGAGCTGCTTTCTTGGTCGCCGGAGGTTCCATGTTCATGATGGCATCAATCTTCTCAGGGTTGGCTTCGATTCCTCTGGCTGAGACGATGCAACCTAGCAATTTACCTTCGCTTACCCCGAAAACACATTTTTCTGGGTTTAGTTTCAGTCCGGCGGACCGGAGGTTGCTGAATACCCTCGATAAGTCTGGTATGTGGTTCTCTTTTAGTTCACTCTGGACGACTAGGTCGTCGACATAGGTGGAGACAGCATGCTCATCCTTGAAAACTTCGGAGGTCATGTGAGCGAAGGGTGAGCCTGCATTTTTCAAACCTTCTGCCATCCTTCGGAAGCAGAAGGTGCCCGAGGGTGTGATAAAGCTTGTTTTTTCTTCGTCTTCTTCATTCATCCAGATCTGGTGATAGCCTGAGAAGCAATCAAGGAGGGATAGCATTTGGCAACCTGCCGCTCTGTCGACCAGGGTGCTTATGCTTGGGAGGGGAAAATCATCCTTCGGACAAGCTTTGTTCAAGCAAGTGAAATCGACGCACATTCGCCATTTTTTGTTCTTCTTTTGGACTAGGACCACATTTGAGAGCCAAGTTGGGTATTTGACTGGGCGAATGACGCCTGCGTCCAGAAGCCTTTTTACCTCAGCCTTCGCTGCCTCCTTTCTTTCTTCTGACATCTTGCGAAGCTTTTGTTTGGTTGGGCGATAGCCTGTTTTGATGTTCAAGCTATGCTCGATCATTGATCTGTTGACTCCTTTTAGGTCTTCTGCGGACCAAGCGAAGGTGTCGGAATTTTCTCTGAGGAAGGTGACGAGGTTGCCTTCTGATTGAGGGCCTAGATTGGCTGAAATGATCACCTTTCTTTCGGCATTACCCTCGAAGAGTTGGACTTGTTTGGTTTCCTCCTTTGGCGTTGCCTTCACTCTGTCATTGCAGACCTCGCCCTCGACGCTGATACCGGGGGTTTGAGGTTTTGATAAATTGTGTACATTACGTTGCCCCGGGGCTACGTTCCCTTCAGCTGTCCTTGCAATGTCCTGGTCCCCAAATACTGCGACCACACCCTTCGGAGCGGGAAGTTTCATGCATAGGTAAGCGGGATGGATGATCGCATTGAACGCGTTTGTGACCCCTCGGCCAAAAATGGCATTGTATGGGTAGAACATGCCGACGACGTCAAATGTTATATGCTCCGTCCTGCAGTTGATTTCGTCGCCGAAGGTGACGGGCAGAGAAATTTTTCCGATAGCTCTCACTTGTTGACCACCGAAGCCGTATAGGGGGTTGTCTGCAGGTTGCAGAAGGTTTCTATCAAGCTTCATGCTGTCGAAGGTTGAAGCGAACAAGATGTCAGCGGAGCTTCCTGTATCGACTAGTATTTTGGTGACGGTCCACCCAGCGAGGTTGGTTTCGATCACCATAGCATCGGTGTGAGGGTAATCTCTCAGCTTCATGTCACTGGAATCGAAGGTTATGGGGATGTGAGACCAACGGCCAAATCTATGGGGTCCTTCGACGGCTACGTGGTGGACTCGTCTGGCATGTTCCTTCCTCTGCCGTTTGTTACCATGGTCTTCATTTGAACCTCCGGTGATAGCTAGAATCACGCCGAAGGTTGATGTTGGATTGTTGATGGTCGTTTGGCTCGGGGCTTCGGCTTTGACAGGTTGTGGTGCTGGTAACGCGGGGATTGGCGGTGGTGGTGGCAGAGCGTTGCTAGCTTGGTATGTTGTTGGGATTTGGTTTTGGGGGGTAGCTAGGTATGTGACTGTGTAAGGTGGGTTTTGGCGTTGTGGGGTGGTGGTTGGCTGGTAAGGGGTTTGGTTGTAGAGTGGGTGGTGAGTGTAAGAGGGTTGTTGCGAAGGTAGGCCGTAGTTTATGGGGGTATACTGGTATGGGGGATTTGGTGGGTGGAAACTTGGTTTCCTGGTGTGGTTGATGGTTCGGGTGTCGGACGAAGCAGCTTTCCTGGATTCCGGGTATTCTTTACCCTTGGCGAAGCATTCGCATTGCTTTGTTGTGTGTCCCTTTCCCATTCCACAGAAGTGACAATACATTTTGGCAGGATCTCGATGCTGGTACCGCTGATTCGGCGGAGGTGGCAAAACCTGCGGGCCTTGGTTGCTCGGAGGTTGAGCGTTCCGTCTTTGATCTTCATAATTTGTTGCTTTGTTGATTGCACTGACGTTGTTTTGCTCTTGGCGAGGATTGCCTTCTCTCGGTTGAGGTCTCGGCTGTGGCCTCTGCTGAGACCTCCGAGCATCAGACTTCGCTCGGAAGTCCATGTCTGCTCTACAGTATCTTTCCATTGTCTCGTGCAATTCTTCGATTGTATTTGCCGGTTTCCGAGCAAATTTCGAAGAGCACGGGCCTGGGCGGAGGCCGCTGACTGCAGCGAGGATGACAGCCTCGTCGGATATGCCCGGGGTTCTTGCTCTGATTTGAATAAACCTCCGCCAGTAATCTTGGAGGGGCTCGCGCTCTTCTTGCTTGCAATTGAACAGTTCGATGGGGTTTGACGGGGCTGGAGTGATGCCCTTGAAATTTGTACACAGCTTGTCTCTGAGGGTGGCCCAGGAATCCACAGTTCCGGGGCGAAGGTTGCTGTACCATGTTTGTGCGATGTCTCGCAGAATGATGACAAAGGATTTTGCCATTGTTGATTCATCACCGCCTGCTGCGGCAACTGCTGCTTCGTAGCTCATGATGAACTGGCGAGGGTCGGAAAGTCCATCATAGCGAGGTAGGTTTTGTGGATTGTAACATGGTGGCCAGGGCTAGGTTTGGCGTATTTGGGAGAGTGGTGACTTTGAATCATATGGCATTTGGTGTTGCTGATGCCTTCGCTGAATGCGAAGGTTTTGTTCTCTCTCATCTGGGTAGAGTTGGCGGAAATTTGGGGGTCTCACAGGATATGGCTCTGGGTGTACTAGTGGTGGTGGGGGTGGTGGATGGTGACGAAGGTTATCTTGATTCGGCTCCTCATTCCCCTCTTGCAGCGGGGGTATCTCCTCATCATTCCAGCCTTCGGCTTCGGCTTCTGCCGCGGCGAGGGATTCCTCCATACGGCGAAGCCGCTCCCTGGCCTCGTCTGCCCTCTGTCTGATCGAGCGCAGTCGGTTATGCCTCTCAAGTTGTTCCAGGCGCCTCTTCTTCTCTTGCAGCTCAGCCTCGAGCCTTTCAAGGGCCTCGAGGCCCACCTCTTCTTCTTCTCCCTCTCCTTCTCCCGAAGTGTGTGGGTGCGGCTGCGTCGCCACTCGGGCCTGGGGGCCCAGGGATTGGGGTTCCGGGATGACGTTCTCTCCTCCCGAGGGCTGTACAATTTGCTCAGCAGGCGGGACCACCGCCGCCGTCTCTCTAGCAACGCGCTGGTCCCTCGTCGAAGGTGCTCTCCTGTTTCCCGCCATTTCAGACTTCGGTCCCCACGGACGGCGCCAAACTGTTGGAAACGCACTTGCCCCACCTCCGCACTTGTGCAGGGGGAAAAGCGAAGGCGGCCAAGCGTCGGAAGCGGTAGCGAAGGTAAGGCGGAAGTGGAAGATGCTCAATTTCCCAAAAGTCGTCCCTTTACACTGTTCATCCCCTTGGTATTTATAGGGAATGCCAAGGGGCACGGGCCAAATTACATAAGGGTACAGGAAAGATTCCTCGCCTCCATGCAGGGAGGAAGGGCAAAAGCGTAAATACACAGCTGAAGCGAAAACCCTAATCGGCCACCCTCCAACGCGCCGCCACCTGGCCCTTGTTCACCTTCGGGGAGAGGTGCGGCGGTTTTGACCTTCGGCCGCGCTCGCCCTTGGGCCCGCGCCCCTCCGCCATCTGCCGGACCTCCGGCTTTACTTGCCTCCGGGGGAGAAAACCAAAGGTTTGACCTTCGGCCGTGCTCGCCAGACCTTCGGCTTCGCTTGCCTCCGGGGCAGCGCACACTCGCCGCTTGCCTGGACCTTCGCTCCAAGCGAAGGTGGCGTTGTGAGTCAGCGAAGGTTTCCTGCAGTGCGACCGTCGACTTAGACCTGCACGGAAATGCAACAAAGCGACGAGGGTTGAACCCGCGTCCGGGGGTTAGGGTAACGGTCTCCAATAGGAGAGGGACCTCGCAAGGACAACAGGCGTTGCGCGAGGGTTATTTCGAGCACTAGTTCGAGCGGCGCTTCTGCCGAGGGTCCTTTCCCCCAACACTCCCATTCACCCCCCCTCTGGTCGCCTTGCTTTTGCATTCTCGGTCCTTCCATTGGTATCGGAGCGGGTTAAGGATCTTCCACCTTAGCCGGTTCCAGATCCACCGAAGGCGACATGGATCGCGACGTGGGCAAACTGTCGTTTTTCGATGGGACGAACTATGCGTATTGGAAGATACGCATGTCAGCCTATCTTCAGAGCATGGGTGCTTCTGTCTGGGAGATTTGCAACAAGGATGATTACGTGGTCTTGGCTGCTCGTGTTACTCAGCTGCAGATCGATGACCACGATGCCAATAGCCGAGCCCATAATGCTCTTTTCTCCTACTTGTGTGTTTCTGAGTTTGATCGCGTTTCTCATCTCCCCATGGCTCGTGAGATTTGGGCGACCCTCATGCGCTTTCATGAGGGAACCTCTCAAGTCAAATCCCGTCTCTACGAGTTGCACAAGCGGGAGTATGAGAACTTTTGACATATGCCTGGCGAGAGCATAGAGAGTTTATTCGCTCGCTTTCAAGTGATTGTCAACAGGATGAGAGCGAACAAGTAGTTGTTGCCTTTCGACGATCATGAGAGAGCTTTGAAGCTTTTGCATACTCTCGATCGGTCGGTGTGGGACTCAAAGTTCCAGGCGATCATCGAATCGTCTAACTATGAGACCCTCACATGCAACGAGCTCTTCAGTAAGCTCAAGTCTAGTGAGATTGATGCCATGGCGAGGGCTTCTTATGAAAATCCTTCTGGCCCGTCGATGGCTTTGCTTTTTGGCTCTTCTGCTAACCCCTCTGGAGGCTTTGCTTTGTCTTCTCTTCTTTCTGTTACAGAGGAGCAGTTGGAGTTCATGGGAGACGACGAGTTGGCTTTGCTAGCCAACCGGTTCTCGCGGTTTCACAACAACCGCATGAACTGTCATCGTGGAGGAGGACACGCTGGGTGCTTTGAGTGTGGCGACCAGGACCACTTCATCGCCAACTTCCCCAAGAAGAACAAGCAAGTGGCAGGCAAGGGCGATCGTGGCCACAAGTACGACTCCGGCTAGCACAAGGAGAAGCACGTCCCTCCCAAGCACAAGCGGAAGGGTGGCTTCAACAAGGAGTACATCAAGAAGAAGTACATGGAGAGAGCCCAAGCCGAGCAGCGTGCTTTCTTTGCCACGCTCAGCGATGTCGACGACTCGGATGACGACTCTGCTTCCTCAAGCGATGACGAGTCCAAGAAGAAGAAGAAGATCTAGGACAAGCTGAACGGCCTCTGCTTCTTCGCCGACAATGAGGGCTTTTGCACCATGGCCCTCGGCAAGGAGGTCGACAGTCAGCTGGAGGAGACCCCTCGGAACGACGACAACGACGACACCTCTCAGGTATCTCAGACCCCCGACGGGCTTTCTGCTGAGGTCGAGAAACTTACTGCCGCCCTTCTTAGTCAAGACAAGCTGCTTAGGCATGCTGCTAGAGAGCGGAAGGAGTTTAGGCAGAAATGGGAGGATACAGTGAAGGAGCTTGAGTTTGCTAAGTCCACCGTGGTCGTTTCTGAGGAGGGAGAGTGCGAGATGTGCACCACGCACATGACTGACCTTCTCACTTTGAGAGGTAAGTATGCTACGTTGGTTGGAGAGGTGGATGAGGTCCGGGCAAGACCCATGTTGTTGGGTGCGTGCAAGTCTTGTGCCGGCTTGCAATCCGAGTTGAAAGAGAAGGATGCCAAGATTATGTCTCTTGAGAAGGCCAGCTCGGGTAGCACTTGTGTGACTAGGTGCATTCTGTGTGAGGGTTTGGAGATGGAGATTGGGAACGTGAAGGATGACAAGATGCAAACCGAGGAGGAAAACACATACCTTCGGACCATCTTGTCATGGGTGTCTAGTGCTGAGCTGCAGCTTGGGATGATGATTGCCCAGTTTAAGCGTGCTGCTGGAGGTCTAGGTGTTGGCTTTGCTCAGGGTGTTGAGTGCGCTTCATCTTTTGGCAAGATTGGAGAGTCGAGTGGTCTGAACCCATGTGAGAAGCCCAACTCCACCACTACTCCCAAGCTTACCAAGATTCCACCCAAAGAGCCTCTCAAGCCTAACACCAAGGATGGGGTGTTTGTTGAACCTCCGAGAGCTCCACCCAAGAAACAGTCATGGGCTCCAAAACCAAACCACCTCAAGAACAAGCTAGACACCATGCCACCTATCCAGGAGGAGCTCATGCCACAGAAGGGCAAAGTGATCCACACCCACTACCGTGAGTACCAACAACCCCCTAAGAGAGCGGTGAGGTACCATTGTGAGCATTGTGGGAGAGATGGACACTTGAGGGAGTTTTGCTTTCGGCGCAAGGGAGATGAGCGTCGTGCAAAGGAGATGAACAACACGGACATGTACCATCCTTTCCATGATGTGCATGTGCCAAATGTTCAGAAGCGTGCTTCTAGGCCTAGAGGTCCTGTACCTCAAGTTCCTAGGCCTAGGCCGCTAGGAGGACGTGCCCGGCGGGAGCCTGCAGTTATGGGCTATGGACCCTGTGGTGGTGGCTTTGTAGTTGAGAGGTAAGTATTGCGATGGACGCTCTTCCCTTAGCGGACCACGTTTTCCTCTACGTGGTGATCGCTCTTCCCATAGGCGTGCT
Organism: Coix lacryma-jobi var. lacryma-jobi; assembly: GCA_009763385.1. Taxonomy (NCBI): domain Eukaryota; kingdom Viridiplantae; phylum Streptophyta; class Magnoliopsida; order Poales; family Poaceae; genus Coix; species Coix lacryma-jobi. Next base: position 45,369,432 of record CM019826.1, read on the forward strand.
AGTATACTTGATTGATTGATTCAGTGCCTAGCTATCCTACAGTTCAATTCACTTAGCCATAGTAGTTAATCTCTAGTGAGCTTAGTGTTTGATCTTTGCCAATAGGTTGCTTAGTTAGTTTAGTGTTTATCTTATTAAGTCCAGTATTTGCTCTGACATCCGCAAGGGTGTCTCTATTCAAAGCTAGGGTAGAGATAGTTAGAATATAATTAAGCGTGGTGCTTAGTTATAGACTTACCTTCAGATACAGCTGGACCCCCGGATAGCTGTGGTAGCAAGCAGGTGGTGACAGCTGTTGACGGTCCTTAAACACCTGTTTTACCGTCAACATTTGACCCTAAAGTTCACCAAAAAGGCATGAAATGTAGTCAAATAGGTTTCAAACTAACCAAATTCCACATGTCCATAGAATTCTATTTGAATGCAGGATTTGAACCAAATTTGGACATATGGACCCACCAGAGGCCAAGCCCACTCAGTAGGGCCCAAATGGGCCTAAGGGGGGTGGCGCCCGCCACCCCTAGGTGGCGCCCACCACCTCTAGGTGGCGCCCGCCACCTCCTTGGGTTGGCCCAAGTGTCACCCCCTGCCACATCACCGATCCGTGTGACCTCCCCAAGGCCAAATCCTGGCCCCTGGTCACTAGGTCAGTGGCATCGGACGGCTCAGGGAGGAGTGGCATGGATCAAGGCTGAATGTCGGTTGTTAGGACATGCAACCGACCTCCAAACCGCCTTGGACAACCACCTGGATGTCGTTGAAGCAGAGGCGGTTCATCCAACGGCCAGGGTGCTGGCGGCCGCCAGTAGGGGGTGGCGCCCGCCACCTGACCTAACCCTAGGTCGGTTGGCTGCCCACTATAAGAACCCCCCTCACTCATTTGGGCTATAAATACCCCCCTGCGGCATCAGTTCATTCATATCCTTCATATCCCACACTTCGAAGAGAAGCAAAGCAAGAGAAGCAAGTGAGAGTTAGGTTAGAAGCTTAGAGAGCTTTGGCAAGTAGGTTAGCTAGTAGAGAGAGTATAGCTCTAGTGCCCTCGCTACAACGCGGCTCTTAGTTTAGCACAGCTTAGCCTAAGTCCTTGGCAGTATTAGCGTAGAGCTTGCTAAGAGAGAAGCGGGTGCGAGCGACTGGCATCGGAGGTCGGTTGATTTCCCGGCGTCTCTGGTCTGGTTTGCTCTCTTGTATCTCAGGTACATTTATCTTTATCTCAATATTACTTTAAGCATTACTTTCAGTATTACTTTATCAAGTACCTTGAGTGTGACCTAGCTATCCTACAGTTCAATTCACTTAGCCATAGTAGTTAATCTCTAGTGAGCTTAGTGTTTGATCTTTGCCAATAGGTTGCTTAGTTAGTTTAGTGTTTATCTTAATAAGTCAAGTGTTTGCTCTGACGTCCGCAAGGGTGTCTCTATTCAAAGCTAGGGTAGAGATAATTAGAATATAGTTAAGCGTGGTGCTTAGTTATAGACTTACCTTCAGATACGGTTGGACCCCCGGATAGCTGTGGTAGCAAGCAGGTGGTGACAGCCCTGTGCGCCTTGAATTCCACCACGTAGTTGGCCCAGTTTAACAGTAAGGCTCGTTGTGCTAGCGTTCAACCTAAGTGGTAAAGGCTAGTACGCCTCGATACTTGACAAGATAGGAATAAAACTATACTCAACTTAGTTGCTTTATTGTCTTTTGCCTGCCTTGCTTCGTAACTATCTCGCTTCGTAGTTATCTTGCTCTGTGGTTATCTAGGAGTAGTTATTAGTTAGTAGTTAGTTATCCTTAGTTATCATATTTCCCTTCAACTATCTATCTATCTAGTTATCCACCTTACCTTAGCCATCCATTTCATCCTTACCTATCCGCCCATATATTCTTTCTAGCCTTTCATCTTCTTCCCTTCTCCCCTTTTCCCTTTTCTCTTTTCTTCGACTCTCATCCCCTCCTTGACTCGACTCATACACCACCCTTGCCTTCCCTTGGGATCAAATAAATCGACACCTGGTACTCCCAGGCGAAGTGCTACTATGATAGTTCTATGCGCTTGCAGATTCTCATCCTGGTAGATTGCATTCTCGCTAGCTAGCTCCTACTAGTGTTGGGACTGACAACCCCGCTTGGCATTAGTAGATAGCTACTTTAGTTACCCTATCCTAGGTGTAGCTAAGAACTACCAACAAGCATTTCTGGCGCCGTTGCCGGGGAAGGCAATCGGTGTATCGGTTGAGTCCGTGTCGAATTTATCTTCGCTTAAGCTCCCGCTTAGCGAATCCCATCTTACCCCATTCTTTCTTTCCTTAACTCTTCTTATCTTTTTCCTTCATCTTCTTCAACTTCTTTCTTTCTTATCTCGTTCTATCTTCACGATGGCCAATAAGACCATTCGTGAATTTTTTGCTCCTTCTGCCGCGAATGTCGCGATAGGACCAGACGTGATCGATGCCAACCTCAATTTTGAGTTGAAACCAGCTCTGATCACGATGGTCCAAGCTAGCCCGTTCTGTGGCAAGGCTCATGAGGATGCCAATGCTCACCTCCAACAATTTTTGGAGATTTGCGGCACCTTCACCATTAAGGGGATAACCCAAGAAGCCATCCGTCTTCGTCTCTTTCCTTTCTCTTTGCTAGGAAAAGCGAAGCAATGGTTCTATACCGACCGCAACGCTGTAGACACATGGGACAAGTGTTCCAATGCTTTTCTCGCCAAATTCTTTCCTATGGGCAAGATGAATGCTCTGCGTAACAAAATCTCCAGCTTTACGCAACAAGCCGAGGAATCTATTCCCGAGGCTTGGGAGAGGTTGCAAGAGTATGTCGCTGCTTGTCCGCACCATGGTATGGAGGACTGGCTATTGATCCAGAACTTCTACCATGGCCTAACCCCTCTCTCTAGAAGCCATTTGGATGCCGCCGCCGGCGGTGCATTCTTTTCTCTGAATGTTGCAGATGCTAAGGCTCTCATAGAGAAGATGGTGTCAAACCAAGGATGGAATGACGAAAGACTACAGCCCCGCAAGCGAGGTATACATTCCCTTAAGGAGGCCGACATGATTGTGGCCAAGATGGACCTGCTGGCAAAGATGCTGGACAGCTGTGAGAAGATGAACCAACAAGGGAGTGTCCAATCTCTGGAATTCTACATGACTTGTGAAGTCTGTGGAGAAACCGGACATTCTGGGAACCACTGCCCCGAGCTACATGAAGATTTGAACTTCATCATCAACAACAACAGTTTCCGTCAACAGAATCAAGGATGGAATCAGCCTGCAAACTCTCAAGGTAACAATTCATTCTCCCGCTCTAATTTTCATAATTCTGATGATTTCTCGTTCTTAAAGAAGTTAGTTTACTCACAAGGTAGAACTGCTGAATTTTTGAATAAGAAATTAATGGCGAATGATAAAATTCTTGAGAAAATAAATGCTAAATTGGAAGATTTCTCATCTGCTCTGAAAAATCAATTAAGCTTTAATAAGATGTTAGAAACCCAATTAGCTCAACTTGCTGCTATCATACCATCTTTTGAATCTGGCAAAATTCCTGCTAAACCTGACATGGAAACTGCTAATATGGTTGAAATAAAATATTTTAACTATTATGAAGATCAAACCATGACTGTTAAAAAGGGTGATCCTGGTAGTCCCATAATTAGATGCTCAATCTTTGGTGAAGTCTTTAAAAATGCCATGTGTGATTTAGGATCGAGTGTGAACATTCTATCTAAAGATTTTTATGAAAACTCGTTCTTTCCACCCATGACATCCACATCTGCCTATGTTGTGCTAGCTGATCAATCCACTTGCTATGTAGAAGGAATAGTTAATGATTTACCTGTTCATATTAGAGGTTCCTATGTTCCTGCTGATTTTATAATACTAGATATGGGAAATAGGAAAGATGTGCCTCTAATCTTAGGTAGACCCTTCTTGAATACTGTTAATGCTTGCATATATGTGGGAAGCGGTAAAATTCAAATGACATTAGGAGGGAGGAAGGAAATATTCTCCTTGTCCCGAGGCCCCGCATATACCGCTAACATGCAGGAAGCAAAACTCATTCGTACCAAGAAGAGGCGCCCAAGAACAAGGTGGTGCAGAAAGAAAGAACCACCTCCTCCTGAGTTGTGTAATTCACACAACAAAGGAGAGGTGCCAAAAGAAGAAGAACCCAATGGAGTACTAAGAGAAGAAGTGCCCAAGGAAGAAGATCCACCCGATAAGGATGAAACTCCATGGACCTAAGGTATGGTTTTACTTTTACTTTTTCCCTTCAATTTTCCCTTTTTCGAATAAATAACATATGTCATGCATGTAACTAAAAAAATATCAGTTATCATTAGTTATATGCATAGGTATATGTTAACTTAGTTAGAACAATAAATTATCAAAATAGGATAGTTTCCCTTTTCACAACATTAGATAGTTTCCCTTTTTATAAAATGAGAACAAGAGCTCCGACTGAGACGAAGAAGATCTTTCACCAAGCAAGAAGCCAGCTTGGGGGAGACTCTCGCTCCAATAAGGTATGGCTCAAGCCTATACTTTACATTCAGTTCTTAAATTCTATATCTTTTGAATGTCACATGCTTGCCTAAATAACCACTCCATGAATAAAACTGATAATATCTGCTTAAACAAGTTGAAACCTGAATAAGATTTGAAATATGTCATGCAAATGCTATTGTTATGGTTTGAATGACTAGTCTTATCTAAGTTGTAGCTTTTGTGGGTTGCACATGCTTTAACTCAAATCATGCTTAGTGAGTAAAGTTAGTAAGAAATGGAGTAATTCTTTAAACTTGTTAAGGTGAAATTAGGACCTAATCTGGAGGATTTCTTTTAAAAAAATTATGAAAACCTTGCTAAAAGTTCCTCCAAGATTTTATCCCATCCCACCACCAGCCAAATATTTGTTAGTCATTAGTCAAAACCACAAAGAGCTTTGTTTGTGTTGAGCTTTGTTAGACCACATAGATCTTAGTAGAGAAGCTTATCATATCTTTTGAATCAAGATTCACGTACACCCACCATAATTTGCCTACTTTCCACTTTGGAAGTTTGCAACCACCAAATAAATTGCTTATTCTCTACACCGGAGATATGCAATACCCTGCCAAACATCCCATTGCTAGCCTTATGCTATTCCTACAATAGGAATAAGCATTTCTCTCCCTTTCCCTTTTCATCTCAAAAATCCGTTCCTATAGATGTATGGGGAAATCTAGAGCTAAAAGAGAAAGAGAGAGAAAAATGAGCAAAGTAGCTTAAGAAAGGACTATGTCCTGTGAAAAAAAAGAGAAAATGTGAGCAAAGTAGCTCAAGAGAGGACTATGTCCTAAGAAAATGTGAGGACACATCTTTTGTCTACTCACTATGTATCCAAAAAAAAGAGAGAGAGAATTATCATTAGCTCTAGACCCCAGAAATTAACTAGGAAGGATTATGAAATACCTCTCTATACACTTCCACATAACCACACATGCACATCTTGATCAATTTTTATGATTTGCTGCTCCTTATGATCTGAGTGTCTAGCATAGCAATAAACATCAGGCAATTTGCTCATGGTTCTTAGCCTAACTATAACTCCACATATCATTCTTTAGAAATAGGAGAGGCTACATTTTGGCCTAAGGGGGGATTTAAACACCATTGAGTGATTGAGTGAATCTTGGAGGACTTAAGCAAGTTGTTATCTTTTGAAAACCTAGAAAAACCTCCAGACAGAATCCTAGTCAAACCTAAGCAAGATAAAAGTTTCCTATCTACTACTTTATTTCACTCTTGCATGTTTGAAGTGAAAAGCTATAAGCTCCACATTGCTATGATTAATGATATATGCTAAGTTATTTCTCAGTATACAATATGCACTTGCAGACATCTTAAGTTGCTATCTATTTCATGCCACTACTAGAGAACAGGCCTTTGGACGATCTATCAATTGAGCTATAGTCTCGGCCAAAAATTGTCCCCGGGGCTAAAGACCTTTAGTCCCGGTTGGTAACACCAACCGAGACTAAAGGTGAATCTTTAGCCCCGGTTGGTGTTACCAACCCGGACTAAAGGTCCTGGACCTTTAGTCCCGGTTGGTAATACCAACCGAGGCTAAAGGTGCTTTTAGCCCCGGTTGGTGTTACCAACCGAGGCTAAAGGTGCTTCCCGAGTGGATTCAAAAGGAAAACGTACAGAACTACATCACGTGGGTTGTGTAGCTCAGTTGACCTTTAGCCTCGGTTGGTGTTACCAACCGGGACTAAAGGAACCTTTAGCCCCGGTTGGTGTTACCAACCGGGACTAAAGGTGCTTTTAGCCCCGGTTGGTGTTACCAACCGAGGCTAAAGGTGCTTCCCAAGTGGATTCAAAAGGAAAACGTACAGAACTACATCACGTGGGTTGTGTAGCTCAGTTGGTAAGCGTGTCTGAGGCAAGAGGTGCTGAGTTCGAATCTCACAAATGCACATTTATTTTTTATCGTGAGAGGCTTTAGCCCTGGTGGGGAAGCACCCGGGACTAAAGACTGGGACCTTTAGTCCCGGAGTGCTAGCCCCGGTTGCAAAACCGGGGCTAAAGCCCCTTCTCCACCGGGGTTAAAGGCCCTTTCTCTAGTAGTGTGCTCAATGCTTAAACCGCATTGTTGCTCGAGGACGAGCAACAGATTAGCTTGGGGGAGCTTGTTGACGGTCCTTAAACACCTGTTTTACCGTCAACATTTGACCCTAAAGTTCACCAAAAAGCATGAAATGTAGTCAAATAGGTTTCAAACTAACCAAATTCCACATGTCCATAGAATTCTATTTGAATGTAGGATTTGAACCAAATTTGGACATTTGGACCCACCAGAGGCCAAGCCCACTCAGCAGGGCCCAAATGGGCCTAAGGGGGGTGGCGCCCGCCACCCCTAGGTGGCACCCGCCACCTCTAAGTGGCGCCCGCCACTTGGGTTGGCCCAAGTGTCACCCCCTGCCACGTCACCGATCCGTGTGACCTCCCCAAGGCCAAATCCTGGCCCTTGGTCACTAGGTCAGTGACATCGGACGGCTTAGGGAGGAGTGGCGTGGATCAAGGCGGAATGTCGGTTGCTAGGACATGCAACCGACCTCCAAACCGCCTTGGACAACCACCTGGATGCCATTGAAGCAGAGGCGGTTCATCCAACAGCCAGGGAGCTGGCGGCCGCCAGTAGGGGGTGGCGCCCGCCACCTGACCTAACCCTTGGTCGGTTGGCTGCCCACTATAAGAACCCCCCTCACTCATTTGGGCTATAAATACCCCCCTGCGGCATCAGTTCATTCATATCCTTCATATCCCACACTTCGAAGAGAAGCAAAGCAAGAGAAGCAAGTGAGAGTTAGGTTAGAAGCTTAGAGAGCTTTGGCAAGTAGGTTAGCTAGTAGAGAGAGTATAGCTCTAGTGCCCTCGCTACAACGCGGCTCTTAGTTTAGCACAGCTTAGCCTAAGTCCTTGGCAGTATTAGCGTAGAGCTTGCTAAGAGAGAAGCGGGTGCGAGCGACTAGCATCGGAGGTCGGTTGATTTCCCGGCGTCTCTGGTCTGGTTTGCTCTCTTATATCTCAGGTACATTTATCTTTATCTCAATATTACTTTAAGCATTACTTTCAGTATTACTTTCAGTATTACTTTATGAAGTACCTTGAGTGTGACCTAGCTATCCTACAGTTCAATTCACTTAGCCATAGTAGTTAATCTCTAGTGAGCTTAGTGTTTGATCTTTGCCAATAGGTTGCTTAGTTAGTTTAGTGTTTATCTTAATAAGTCAAGTGTTTGCTCTGACGTCTGCAAGGGTGTCTCTATTCAAAGCTAGGGTAGAGATAGTTAGAATATAGTTAAGCGTGGTGCTTAGTTATAGACTTACCTTCAGATACGGCTGGACCCCCGGATAGCTGTGGTAGCAAGCAGGTGGTGACAGCCCTGTGCGCCTTGAATTCCACCACGTAGTTGGCCCAGTTTAACAGTAAGGCTCGTTGTGCTAGCGTTCAACCTAAGTAAGTGGTAAAGGCTAGTACGCCTCGATACTTGACAAGATAGGAATAAAACTATACTCAACTTAGTTGCTTTATTGTCTTTTGCCTGCCTTACTTCGTAACTATCTCGCTTCGTAGTTATCTTGCTCTGTGGTTATCTAGGAGTAGTTATTAGTTAGTAGTTAGTTATCCTTAGTTATCATATTTCCCTTAAACTATCTATCTATCTAGTTATCCACCTTACCTTAGCCATCCATTTCATCCTTAGCTATCCACCCATATATTCTTTCTAGCCATCCATCTTCTTCCCTTCTCCCCTTTTCCATTTTCTCTTTTCTTCGACTCTCATCCCCTCCTTGACTCGACTCATACACCACCCTGGCCTTCCCTTGGGATCAAATAAATCGACACCTGGTACTCCCAGGCGAAGTGCTACTACGATAGTTCTGTGCGCTTGCAGAATCTCCGCCTGGTAGATTGCATTCTCGCTAGCTAGCTCCTACTAGTGTCGGGACTGACAACCCCTTCTTGGCATTAGTAGATAGCTACTTTAGTTACCCTATCCTAGGTGTAGCTAAGAACTACCAACAACAGCCCTGTGTGCCTTGAATTCCACCACGTAGTTGGCCCAGTTTAACAGTAAGGCTCGTTGTGCTAGCGTTCAACCTAAGTCAGTGGTAAAGGCTAGTACTCCTCGGTACTTGATAAGATAGGAATAAAACTATACTTATCTTGGTTGCTTGTTTGGCATTTGCCTATCTTGCTTCGTAGTTATCTTGCTTCATAGTTATCTAGGAGTAGTTAGTAGTTATATTAGTTATCCTTAGTTATCCTATTCCCCTTATCTACCTAGCCATCCACCTTACCTTACCATCCATTTCATCCTTACCTATCCACCCACATATTCTTTCTAGCCTTTCATCTCCTCTCTCCTTTTCCCTTTTCTTATTCTTCGACTCTCATCCCCTCCTTGACTCGACTCATACACCAACCTAGCCTTCCTTTGGGATCAAATAAATCGACACCTGGTACTCCCAGGGAAGTGCTACTATGATAGTTCTGTGCGCTTGCAGAATCTCCTCCTGGTAGATTGCATTCTCGCTAGTTAGCTCCTACTAGTGTCGGGACTGACAACCCCGCTTGGCATTAGTAGATAGCTACTTTAGCTACCCTATCCTAGGTGTAGTTAAGAACTACCAACAACCACAATTTCCCATCCTATGCTTAATTTGCTATGTGGTATGTGGATGCAAGGGTAGAGCAAAAGAACCTATTATGGCTGTAGTTTTCCTATGCATAAAGTCATCTTTTATAGTATATAAGTAGTCAAGTTTTATTCCCATCATCCAGTCACGTGATCGGCCACCCGATCACCCTCCCAGATGTCCCATCCCGACCATCCACACACATCTTACCACACATTCTCGCACTCTTTCTAGGCGGCAAGGGCGACTCCCTCTCGCACCTTGCCTCAACGGCCATGCTGGGCCTATCAAACCAGGGGGGAGAAGACAAAGGACACCTCTCACTAAGTCCGAGTGAAACTGAGCACCATAGTGTTGTCCATGACCGTGGACACGGCTATATGTATAGATCGATCAACTCTGCAGAGCGTGTACGCCTGGAACCATAGGTTAGTCATCATCGACGATCGCGCTCGCCTAGACTGATTCTGAACTTCCCCCCTAATCCACAACGATGCCATCCTACCACTCAGCCCTGGGGCACCCCGGTGGAAATCCACCGTAACGCTGAGACTGTGAGACGTGGATCCTGGCGTACCAAATAAAACACCACGTTGTCTTAGGAGGGTGTAGGTATCCAGCCCTTACCTCCCTACACTTATCACCTTTCAGCCTAGCAGTAACGACATCGTTTCGCCCAGGGGGTAGGAACGGTTATGTGCCCATACAAGAACAAGTGGTGCGCACGAAGGTACTAAGGTCTGATCACCCCAGCGCAATCGAGCCCTAAGGACCAGACAAGATATCTCCTCCTCGGGGCTTCCATCACCCCCGTGCTAACACAGCACCTCTATCCCGGGGATTCGTCCCACGAAGACACTCCTCCCCAGGATCTATCCTTAACTTTACAATATACCCGCCACAGGTACTCCCCAGGGAATGCCCAGGTCACATTCCCTCGGCAAGACTCATCACCGGACTCGTCGTAGATCTTGTCCGATCGACTCGACCCTCACCCACACGCACCCAAGACACACGCCAAGATCTCCCCATATTCCATCCCGTTCTTTTGGCACCATGTGCCTTAGCCAAGCACAAGCATCATCACAAGCATCACATCACTGATATAATGCGTATAAGAAGCAAGTAACAGGTATGAGTAAGCGGTGTCTAGCCTATAGCGGGTGTGTAGGGGAAAGGTTGCGAAAAGGTAAAGGCTTCACAAGCAATCTATCATGCAACCTATCACAGTTCAATTGCAGAAAGTAAAGCGCTAGCAGCTACATTATTGCATGTCTAATAGGTTCTACGAGGTTGGATGGGCTGTGGCACCTCCGGAACCGTCGTCTCTGTGCTCATCCTGGTACTCGTAGTCGTCCTCCTCAGGGTCCAGCTCCTCCGGGGCTGAAAAACGAGACGTAACGTCGCAATAAGCGACTCCTATAGATGTTCACAAGGAAGCAACTGAAATCCGAAAGATCCAAGTTCACTCAAACATAGGCCTATGACGTAGTACTTATTTTTAGAAAAATTTAGAAAATGGTTTCGTATTTTTCTGAGACCGTATGAATTTCTTATGAATTTTCTAAGTTTGAAATCATTTCTGAAAAAGGAAAAGATCCAAAAAATCCTTTCTGCTGACAAGTGGCGTGTTCTGGTCGTGACATTTGGCACCTTCCGGTTGGTTTAGGGCTCTGTGAGGCTGACAAGTGGGACCCGGTGCCAGTCAATGTTGACCGGTCAACGGGCAACGCTGACCGGGCCATGACTGGGCTCGGTGGGCTGGGCATGGGCTGGATTTGGGCCGGTCTGGGCTGGGCCGGCTCGGACACGTGTCGGCCTGTGAGTGTGGCCACATGGCGCTTTGGGCCTGTATTTGGCCTGTGCACAGCCAGGGGGGGACGTGGGCGCGGTCCATGGTGGACTCCCCGTGTCGGTCCATAAACCGCGAACATGGTCTGTGGTGGACCGCGTCTACTCTCCCCCTTCTCCTTCTCTGGCTTACACGCACCGGGTGCATGGGGAGGGCCCTTCCCTTCTCCTTCCTTTCTTTCCCCCTCTTTCTCCCGCACGGCGCTCATCAGCGGCGAGCCTTCCCCCTCTCCTCCGCTCGACCGTGGCTAGGCGAGTTGGTGGCATCCTCCGGGGGCTGCTTCGTTCTACGACGAGCATGGCGAGGTGCTAAAGGTGGGGTCTTGGCCCACCAGGGGCGTGGTGTTAGCGCGGCAGCGGATCTCGGCGCTCGGCCGAGACGGCGAGCCGGCGTGGGGAGGCTATGGCCATGGGATTGGCTTTCGTGGCTTCTAATTGGGGTTGGTAAACGTGTTGCCCCGCTACCGACGGTGACCAAAACCCGCGGCGGAGTCTGCTCTTCGCGTGCGGGCGTGGCGGCGCTCCGGTGGTGTACCCTGGAGTGCGGCTAGATGCGTCGTGCCAAGGCGGGTTTGGCCGGCTACTCCTTACCGGCTGGGGAGGTTGGTGATGGCCGGAACGGCTTCGCCATGGCCGTGCACCGGCCATGGAGAGCGTGATCAGTGTGGCGCTCGTTCGGGCGTTCTCGAGCCCGTGCGGCTCGGCTTCGCCATCCTTGCCTGCTCTACGTGTGCGGTGTGTGTTGTGCGGCGTGGTGCTCGGCACGGCGACGCCTTGCCCCTCCCAGTGGGGAAGATCGCGGTGGCGCCCTTAGTGGCCATGGCGGACTCGCGTTCAGCGGCAAGGGACATGCGGCGCTCACCGTGGGGCTCGGGTGGCTAGGATGGCGGTGCAGTGGCGAGGCGTGGCCGTGTCGAGTCGGAGCAGTGCAGGATGAGCCACAGTGTTGGTGTAGTCGTTCGGGGCGTCGTCCTCCGCTCCGGCGACTCCGGGCAGAGCTCCGAGCGGGGCTCCGTCTCTCTGCCTTCCTTCCGCCTCCTTCTCCTCCTCTCTCTCGGCTTGGTTGGTTGGTGTGGTTGCCACCAGATCGGCGGCGACGGGCGAGGAGTGGGCGAGGGCTCCGGCTCGGGGGTTTTATAGCCGATCGGTGGTCATGGTGGGGGTGGACGGTGGAGAATGGAGGTGGGGGGTACGTGTAGGGCGATGAGGGCGATCTCTTAGTTCAAGCGTGCTGCGGGAGGTCCCGGTGTAGGCTTTGCTCAGGGTGTTGATGTTTCATCTTATGGGAAGATTGGAGAGTCGAGTGGTCTGAACCCGTGTGAGAAGCCCAACTCCACCACTACTCCCAAGCTTACCAAGATTCCACCCAGAGAGCCTCTAAAGCCTAACACCAAGGATGGTGTATTTGTGGAACCTCCGAGGGCTCCACCCAAGAAACAATCATGGGCTCCAAAACCAAACCACCTCAAGAACAAGCTCGACACCATGCCACCCATCCAAGAGGAGCTTATGCCACAGAAGGGCAAAGTGATCCACACCACTACCGTGAGTACCAACAACCCCCTTTGAGAGCGGTGAGGTACCATTGTGAGCACTGTGGGAGAGATGGACACTTGAGTGAGTTCTGCTTTCGGCGCAAGAGAGAGGCGCGCCGTGCAAAGGAGATGAACAACACGGACATGTTCCATCCTTTCCATGATGTACATGTGCTGAATGTTCAGAGGCGTGCTGCTAGGCCTAGAGGTCCAAAACCTCAAGTTCCTAGGCCTAGGCCGCGAGGAGGTCGTGCCCGGCGGGAGCTTGCAGTTGTGGGCTATGGACCCCATGGCTGTGGCTTTGTAGTTGAGCGTTTTCCACCACCGCGTTTTGAGTATCGTGATGGATGCTCCTCCCTTAGCGGACCACATTTTCCTCTACGTGGTGATTGCTCTTTCCATAGATGTGCTAGGAATGGTTTTTCTGCTAACCGTTCTTTTCAGCAGCCGGCCCAACACTGGTATTCTCCCCACTTCACTAACCCTAGTGTTGGACCGTATGCTCACCCTATGTCTTTTTATTGATATAGGTAAAACAATTGGAGAATGTTTGGTTGGTGGATTCCGGGTGTTCGAGGCACATGACCGGAAATGCCAAGTGGTTCTCCAGTCTTAGTCCGGTCGCCAAAAAGGAGTTTATCACCATCGGCGACAATAGTAAAGGTAAAGTGTTGTCTCATGGGTCGGTGCGAGTTAATGAGCATTTTCTATTGCGCGATGTTGCTCTTGTTTCTAACTTGCATTTTAACCTTCTTTCTGTTTCGCAACTTTTCTATGATGACCATGAGATTCGTTTTAAACAGAATCTCAGTCGCATTTTGGATCCTCAGGGCAATCTTGTGTGTTTGATTTCACCCTTTGGAAAAGTCTTTCGTGCGAATTTCTCGGAGTCTTTTGGAACTTCTCGTTGTCTTGTGGCTGGAATTTCTCGGAGACTTGGTCACTTGAGCTTCGACTTGCTTGCTAGGCTTAGTTCACTTGGCCTAATCCGAGGATTGCCCAAGTTGTCCATGGAGAAGGATCTTGTTTGCCACTCTTGTAGACATGGGAAGATGGTTGCTGCTCCCCACCATCCAATGACTCAGGTCATGACCAAGCGCCCTGGAGAGCTTTTGCACATGGACCTTGTTGGTCCGGCTCGGGTGAGCTCGGTTGGGGGGAAGTGGTATGTGCTTGTTGTTGTTGATGACTTTTCGAGATATTCGTGAGTTTTCTTTTTAGCTGAGAAAACCGAGACTTTCTCCTTTGCTCGCAATCTGATTTTGCATCTTCAGAACGAGTTCCCTTTGAACTCGATGCGAGCTATTAGGGGTGATAATGGTTCCAAATTCAAGAATTCAGATTTTGAGAAGTTATGTAACTCTTTGGGTTTAGAGCATCAGTTTTCTTCTCCCTACACACCGCCACAGAATGGTGATGTAGAAAGGAAGAATCGGACCCTTGTAGAGATGGCCAGGATGATGCTCAATGAGCATAGGACTCCTAGGCGATATTGGGCCGAAGCTATGAGCACTGCATGCTACATTTCCAATCGCATTTTTCTCCGAGCTTTCTTGAAAAAGACGTCTTATGAGTTGCGTTTTGGAAAACTGCCCAAGGTGAGTTATTTTTGAGTTCTTGGTTGCCACTGTTTCATACTTAAGAAAGGCAACTTGGACAAGTTTGAGTCTCGTTCTTCTGACGGTGTATTTTTGGGTTATGGCACTCATACTCGTGCATATCGTGTACTTAACCTTGATACTAACGAGTCATGTAGACATCAGATGTCACCTTCGACGAGACCATGGTTTGTCCTTCTTCTCGTTTTGAGCGTGCAGGTGATCATGAGGCTGGCGAGCCTCTTTTTGATGATGAGGAAGAGGGTGCTGAAGGGATGGATGACCCAATACCTCCTCCACCTAATGTGCCGCAAAGAGCGGCTTCTACTACGACTCACGGCCCCGATCCCTCTTCTTCGACGGCTTGGGGGCTGTGGGATCCTCCACCTCGAGCGGTACCTTTTGTACCCGAGGAGGCACCAGCTGCTGTTGAGGGGGAGGCTACATCAGCTCGAGAGGCGCCACGACACATTCAGCGCCAACACCCGCCTCAGCAGATGATCGGCAGCATCGGCAAACGTGTCACTCGGTCAAGGTCACAACAAATCTCTCACTTTGCTCATTCTGCATTTGTTGCTGATTTTGAACCCTGAGATGTTGGACACGCTTTATCTGATCCAGATTGGGTTAATGCCATGCATGAGGAGCTTGAAAATTTTGAAAGAAATCAGGTTTGGGTTTTGGTTTCTCTTCCTCCTGAGTGTCACCCTATTGGGACAAAATGGGTTTTCAAAAACAAACAAGGAGAGGATGGCCATGTTGTGAGAAACAAGGCCAAACTAGTAGCCCAGGGGTATAGTCAGAAGGAGGGGATAGACTATGAGGAGACTTTTGTTCCTGTAGCACGTTTGGAGGCAATTAGGATACTCTTGGCTTTTGCTGCATCCAAAGGGTTTAAACTTTTTCAAATGGATGTCAAGAGTGCCTTCTTAAACGGCTACATAGAAGAGGAAGTATATGTGAAACAACCCCCCGGTTTTGAAAATCCCAAGTTTCCAAACCATGACTTTAAACTTCACAAAACTTTGTATGGTTTGAAACAAGCCCCTAGATCCTAGTATGATAGGTTGAAAACCTTTTTGCTTGCTAAGGGTTTTACAATGGGATGTGTGGATAAAACGCTCTTTCTCCTCAAGCAAGGCAATGATACTCTCTTGGTCCAGATTTACGTGGACGATATCATTTTCGGTGGTTCTTCTCATGCTTTGGTTGCCAAGTTTGCAGACACTATGAGCAGGGAGTTTGAGATGAGCATGATGGGCGAGTTTACGTTTTTCCTCGGGTTGCAAATCAAGCAATCCCGAGAAGGGACGTTCGTGCACCAGGGCAAGTACACCAAGGACATCCTGAAGAAGTTCGACATGGGTGAGGCCAAGCCTCTTCCAACACCCATGCCGACCACAGCGGCCCTAGATGCGGATGTGGATGGAGAAGCTGTGGACCAGAAGGAGTACTGGAGTATGATCGGGTCGCTGTTGCACCTGACGGCGACACGCCCAGACATCCAGTTCGCGGTGTGTCTGTGCGCGCGATTTCAGCTGTCACTGCGCACTTCTCACCGTTAGGCGGTCAAGCGCATTATGAGGTACTTATGCTTCACTCCAGAATTCCAGATTTGGTATTCTGCTTCCTCCACCCTCTCCCTTTGCGGTTATTCTGATGCCGATTTTACTGGTTGCCGTATTGATCGCAAGTCCACTTCTGGGACTTGTCAGTTTATTGGTTCTTCTCTTGTATCGTGGTCTTCTCGCAAGCAGTCTAGTGTCGCCCAGTCTACCACGGAGGCTGAGTATGTTGCTGCGGCTAGCTGCTATTCCCAGTTGCTTTGGATGATGGCCACTTTGCCTGATTTTGGTCTGAGCTTTTCTCGCGTTCCTTTGCTTTGTGACAGCACGAGTGCTATTAGCGTTGCTAAGAACCCCATGCTACACTCTAAGACCAAACACATTGATGTTCGCTTTCATTTTCTGCGAGACCACTATGAGAAGGGTGATATCGACCTTCGCCATATCGATACTCATCATCAGTTGGCTGATATTTTCGCCAAGCCTTTGGACCAATCAACTTTTGCTAGGTTGAGAAGTGAGCTTGGTGTGTGTTTCCCCTTTTAGATGGGGGAAACATTTTGACTCTTGTAATATAAACTGACTTTGTGTTTTCATTTGGTATCTTTTCTGCATTTCATCTTGCATATTTCCATTCAGAGCTTCATGAATATAATCTTTAGAATGTGACTATGCTCTGTATAGTATTTGCTCTGATGCTTTATGATGATGCTTGTAGCTTATGCTCTTTCTGATCACTAATGCATGTTGTGAGCTGAGCTATTTTTTGAATGGTGAACCTGCTTAATGAACATAAAACTTGTAATTGTTCACCATTGAGATATGCAACTAGCATGTGTAGGATGTGTAGAATTCACTCTTGCTTTTCATATATGCTAGGTTGTTATGTCTCTAGTTCTGAGTCATTCAATTGCTTGGTATGTTCATATTCTGAGATAAAATTTGAACCAAGTTAAGTGAATTGGAAAGATCGAGACGGGACTGCTTGTCAGCACATCACAGTTTCGAGACTATTTCTCATTGCACTTTGAGTTAAACTTGAGTTGTGTAGTGTATGACCGAAACTGTTGCTTTAAGCTTCTGATTGCTTCTGCATAGGCTTCGCACAATTGAAAAGTTAGGCGATGACAAGCTTTCAACCTCTCGCAATCACATGCTGAAATTTAAACTTGTGTAATTTAACCGCTGCAACTCTGATAAAATTTGAATACACAAGTCTATGTTTCATTCTACAGCATGATGGTTGAACTGTGCTAGGGGTAGTTCACCTTGTATACATGATTAGCACTTGTTTGACTTCCTGTCTATACATGTTTGGTGCTATTTTGATGGTGAATACCTTTTTGGCTAAAAACTGCTCACTTTGCTCACATGTTCATATTTCGTATTTGGTGATCAGTTTGAGCCTTTGCTAGCATTCTGTGCATTTTATGAGTCATCGGATCAGCACTCTATTGAGCATCTTCTTATTCTTTTGACTATATTCCTGAAGCTGCTAACTTGCATTTTGACTCATATGCATTTTGGAAGGGGGAGTTCTTTTGCCAAAGGGGAGAAACTTGCTTGATTGTGCATTTTCAACTAAGGGGGAGAAAATATTGACAAATCATGAGTGCCTTCTATGTTCAACTAAGGGGAGACTAAAACATTGCAAATCATGTGCTTTCCGAGTTGAACTAAGGGTGAGATTTTCTGGTTGTGTGCACCATTCGAGGGGGAGTTTTGCTCGCTGCTGCGTTTTCGAGCTGGTAACAGTTGGTTCGGAGCATTTTTGGTAGCTAGTTGTGATGAGTCTTTGCCTCTTTCTTGAGGGACTAGCATCTTTGCTTTTATGCTCTTCAGCTGATATCTAGATTTCTTCAGTTGGTATCAAGCTTCCTCGCTAGCGGTGTTGAGCCCGTTCTGCCTCTTCTTGAGGGCTAGATCTGTTTTGCTTGATTTTCAGTTGATTTTCCAATTGGTATCGAGCTTTCCCGCTAGCGGTGTTGAGCCTGTTCTACCTCTTCTTGAGGGCTAGCTTTGCTTTGCTTGGTTGCGTCGAGCCGTTGCCCATGTGTTTGGGAACCAAGTTGTTTTGCTCTTTCCACTTGACCTTCTTCGGCTTTGATATGCTTTTGGGTCATTTGGTCGAGTTCTCTCTTCTTCTTCCTTCCTTCCTCTATTCTATTATGATTTGTGTTGGTAGTTGACAATGCACTCATCAAGGGGGAGATTGCGGATACATGGGTGTATGCCGAGTCTCTGAGTGATGAGTGATTGTCAACTGGGATAATGCGCATGTTCTTTGGCTTGTGTTGTGCAGGTGTCGAGCACGGAAACAGTGATCAAAGGCAAGGTGAAGGTCAAGTAGAGATGTGCCGTGCCGAAGGACCGAGAGTGGCGAAGGGCGGCGTGAGGCTTGGACTGAGGGACCGGTGGCCCGAGGATCAGCTGTGGTGGCTGGCAGCCTGGGACTGCGACGAGCGAAGACTTGCAGGCACGGTGTTGCCTGGGTCGTGGACCTGGGGACACGTTTCGGTGGACGGGGTGCACGGGCGGTGCATCCCCTCTACGGCTCGGTTTGGTGGTTGAGCCACAGAAAAACCACCGAGTGGACGGTTTCCAGGTTTGGGCCTCAAAACCTAGGCGCTGATGGTTTCCGAGTTTGAGCCACAAAACTCGGGCTGAGGACGGTTTCTAGGTTTGGGCCTCAAAACCTGGGTGCTGCGGGTTTCTGAGTTTGGGTCACAAAACTCAGGCGATGGACGGCTGGTTTCTCGGTTTGGGCCTCAAAACCGGGGGTTGGTCGTGAAGGCTGGTTTCTCGGTTTGGGCCTCAAAACCGGGGGCAAAGTCCGGGAAAAGGACAAGCAGAGCGGTGGCGGCACGTGGCGGCAATCGGTGAGGTTGCGTCGAGGCAACGCTACCAGTTGTGCGGGCGTGGCCGTCGGATCACCAGCATCTTCGAGTTGGTCCAGAATAACCCTAGGGTTTAGCTGGTTCGCTATGTAATTAGTGAGGGGTAGAGTAGGAATTAGAAATAGGATAAGTAGAGGGAGACACCCTTCTCCCATTCTATCTCAGCCATTTGCTCTTTGCCTTCTAGCTTTTCCTGCTCTCCCCATCCCTTATGTAGCAACTGAGATCCGCAGAGAACCATACCTATGTGTACTGAAGATTTTGAGGAAGTGAGATCGTAATCTCACTGTTGTAGCGTGTGGTAGCCACACGGTTGCAGATCGATGACTTGATTCGCGTTTTGTTCGTGTTCTTCGCGTTCTTCGTTTCCCCACGATTTTCCCATCACTCGATCTCCCTCTCTATTGCGTCTTTGCGAAATCCGTTTGAATCAACTTGTTCTTTATGGTGAGAAGATCATTTCCACCGAAGTAATTCATCTAACTCCTCAGGAACAAGTAGATCGGGTTGATTTTGTTTTCGTGGCGCTTTTTCGTTCATCCTCCTTCCCCTTCGATTTCCTGGTGATTGAGTTGATTTGAGCGGATCATTTCTTGGGGATAGTCTCCTAACTACCTCGTGATCATCCTCTCCATGTTTGGAATCAAGGGATTTTGGTTTGGATTGATTTTGGGAGGATTTGGGAGAAGGGCGAACGGAATCGCCCTCTTTGTTCATCCGCGGACAGTCCGCCAGTGCAACCCCGGATAGTCCGCGCGTCGGGGTCGATCAGACCAGTCGCCTGACTTCGCGCTGTTGGGCAAGTGTTTTTTGAACCGCGGACAGTCCGTCGTTGGGACTCGCGGACAGTCCGGGAGTCGTCTAGGGAGGTTCCAGCACAGTTACTGTTTCTGTGTTTGACCGGCGGACAGTCCGCCATCCCCTTGCGGACACTCCGCAGTAGGGGCGGACAGTCCGGGACCCAGGGCCGGACAGTTCGCGATTCGGCTGATGGCTGAGCTTTAGTACGTTTGCTCACCCGGCTTCTCCGCTTGGTTTCCGGACTTCTCGTTTGGCCCTATTGTTCACCTAGGAACCTCTCTAGGTATCTTTGCTACTTGTTAGCATCGGTATTCAGGGATTTCTCGACGTAGGCTTCAATCTACGTTCGGGACTAGGTTTTAGGGGTTGAACTTGTTCCGGTGCTTTTGCCGATTGGCTTGCTATCGCTTTGTGGTGCTCCGCTGTGATCCTAGCGATCATCCACCCTCTTCCAAGGGTCGTGGGCATCACGGTTTCGAACGAAGCTTTTGGGGGCTGATTTGTGGGACAAAGGCCAAAGTTTTGAGAGAAATTTTTTGAGCTCCCATTCACCCTCCCTCTGGTCGCCTTGCTATTGCATTCTCGGTCCTTCAGGTAGTTGCGAGCAGGCGAGCGGGCTGGCGCTCCCAATCATGGCGGCGGCCGGTCAAAAGCGGTGCCATGGCGTCAGCGGCGCGGGGCCACGACGGTGGCATCAGCGGCGCTGCCGTGCCTATCCGGTGGAGGGCTTTGGGTGCGGACGTGGCGTCCATCCGGGTGTGGCCTTCCTGTGGCAGAACCTCCCGGTAATGTGGCCCACCCGCACACGTCACCGTCTCCCTGAGCTCTAATGACTGTGCACATGTACCACATCACAGGAAAGATCTGTCGGGTGTCCCCGAGGGAACCCCGAATTATCCACGGACCACAGGAACATCATCATGAAGGTTGGAATAATTACAACATTACAACAGTTGATACAAAATACCATCGGAGTGCGGAAGCAAGATAGATAAACTTTACAAATTAAGAAGATGTTACTTTTACATAAAAATAACTGGTGTTGCGGAAGTAGAGTAGTATTACAGAACCACACTTAGGCGGAGTACCTAAGTTAGAGAAGGGGAACAACCAGATCACGTCAAGCCCACTGACATGATCATGATCAACGCCACCTCTTAGAAACCTGCAACAGGGGTTAACAAACCCTGAGTACTGGGGGTACTCAACAAGACTTACCCGACTAAAGAAAAAGGGGAGGAGACTCAGGAATGAAAGGCTTAGGTAAGGCTTGAACAAGATAGAGAAATTTGCAGAAAAAGCATTTTGAGTTTTTTTTTGCCAGCAACAAGCACCTCGGGACTCTAACCCAAGAGTACAGGTCCTGTTTGCAGAAAAAGCATTTTGTAAAACTTGTTTTTATTCTGGAAAGGTTTAAGTATTCCTCAGTTCTTCATTGACCATGATTCATTTTACATTTCAAAACATTCCTAGTTGAGAACCACTCTCCGTTGATAGTCAATGGAACAAGTCTCCATAACCGAGGAGCAACGTTAATCCGGATAAATAATACTCAGCTGAGGATCCCTATCCACACTGCATATGTAGCACCCAAGCTTGCATATGCCAACTCGTCTACCACGATTCCTCCAAGATTGGGCCCGGTCCTACGCCACCCGGAAGTACAGTACACCACTCCAATCCGGGACTCTAACCCACGTGGGTACATGCTACTTCCGCCATCTCTCCACTCCCAGTGCGCGGTTGTCGGTCCAATAAAGGATTTCTCGGAGCCAGAGCTTTCTGTAGTATGTGAATAGTTGCAAGTCTTGCCCAGCAGGCCACCATACGGATGGTCCCTAATTTTCCAGCCAGAACTACACCTTGGTTATATCTCACCCAAGCGTAATAGTCCTGTCAGTTTTGCAACCTCCCGCCAGCGACGAGCACCTCGGGACTCTAACCCAAGTGTACAGGTCCTGTCGGTTTTCCGCCAGCGACAAGTACCTTGGGACTCTAACCCAAGAGTACAGGTCCTGTCGGTTTTTCAACCCTGTCCCGGTCGGTGTCAACTGTTGAGTCCCGGACTACAACATGACGGCACCGTACGCGCGGACGACCTCTTCTCGACAATGACCACATGCTAGCTAGGCAAGCAGTCATCGAACGGGAAGTAAAACCAAATTCCCATAAAGTTTCTTTCAGTGATCACACTTTTGAAAATGGCATTTTTGCAAATCTATTATATAGCCTCACTAAGCATTTTGCAAATAGTTTTTAAAACGAGACAGGTTGATCTTCTGGTGGAGGTAAATAATGCAGGTAATAGGTCATCACACAACTCCTATAACCTAATGCAGTAGTTTAACTCAAAAGCATTTAAGGAAAACATTTTATAAATCCAAGGAAAGGTTAAATGCACCGGGGCTTGCCTTAAAGAGAGCAAGCTCGAGGTCGGACTGCAGGAGTCGGAGCTCGGGGTTGCTTCGGGGGTCGGTTCATCAGCGGCTGGCTCGACGTTGATTCCTTCTGCTTCGGTTACTATACGGATGCAATGATGTATGCTTATGAGGATGCTGATATGAACAGACAGCACAAGATAAAACTTTCTATTCATTTTAAAAGGTTGTGTTGTACAGTTGCTCCAAAATTTATCAAACTAATCTCATAGGTTCGTCATGGTGTAACTTGATAACAGAACAAATTTCATAACCTACGGAGCTATACAAGTTTTACTAAAAACCTAAAACTATCCATTTATTAATTTAAAAGGGAGATTTTTCATATTTTAAACTTTGCAGAAAGGTAGAGTTTCTTATTTTTCTAAAATACTACACAGAGCAAGGAACACACCACATTTTTTTCAAGATTTAACGAACAACAGAATAATCCTCACAAACAGAAGAAAACAAAACACTATTCACATTTTCAAAAGAAAAAGGAAAAAGGAAAAGAGCACTGTACGCGAGTCAGAGCGCTCACCGACAAGGCGCGGCGGCGGACCGGCTGCTCGAGGCTTCGGCTGGGAGGCTCGGGCGAGACGGAAAAACGGTCGTTCGGCCGAGGCCTGGCTCAGAGGCTCGGGCGAAGCGGAGGATGCTTGCTCGAGGCTTGGCTCGGAGGAGGCGATGCGAGGGTTGGAGGCGGGAGCTCGACGGTGGCGAGGCCTTGGCGAGGCTCGGCTAACTTTTCGAGGGTAGCCTCGGCTAACTTCTCGAGGGTAGCCTCGGCTAACTTCTCGAGGCTCAATCCGAGGGTGACTGCGATTCGTCCGAGGCTGAGGGTGGTCTCGGCTCACTCGAGGCTGGCAACTGCGACTCGCCCGAGGCTGAGGGTGGGGCTCGGCTGCTCGAGGGGGCGCGGTTCGCAGGCGTGTTCGAGGGTGAGGCTCAAGGCTGGCCTTGGCATGTTCGAGAGATGCGGCTCGAGGGATGGCTCGAGAGGACGCTCGAGAGTGTGGGGTTCGAGGGTTGGCTCGAAGGTTGAGGGTTGGGCTCGGTCGGTTCGCCGGAGTTGGAGGGGAGTTGCTGTACCGGCGATGGAAGGAACGGAGGGGTGAAAACGGTGGTTCAGGGAGGATGGAGAAGCTCAAGGCGAAGGCAGTGACGGCTTCGGCGGGCGCTGGGGCTGCCTGGTGGCTTGGGTTGGCGAGGAAGTGTTGGTGGTGGTAGTGGCGGATCTTGGCGGCTTTTATAGGCGCGGGATGATGCCGGGGTCCAGACGAGGGGTGAGGGACGTCTGTGCGGCATTAAAGGAGGTAGGGAACATGGTAGGTCGGCTCGGTGGGGGTCGGGGTGTTTGCGTGCGGCGCGGCAGCTTGTCGGCGACCGGCAGCTGCCCGCCGTCCGCGGCTGCAGGCGAAAAGGAGGGTTAGGGGAATGGGTGAGGCTGAGACTAGGTAGGGGTCGGGGAGACCGAGCGCTTAGCGCTGGCCTCGGGCGACACGGAACGGGTCAGCCGGGCTCGGCGCTGCGCGGGGGTAGGGGCCGGAAGCGCGAGCGCTGGCTGCGCGTGACACGGCGCGGGTTAGCCAGGCCCGACGTGACGGCGCTGTGCCTTGGCGGCCGGGGCCCTCTAGCTGTGCACAGTGAAGACCTATTCCCTTTCCTTTTGAAATTTAGAAAAACTCCCAACAGACGAACTGCACAGGGAAAACTCAAAACACCAAAGTTGCTTAAAATTTTGAGATCTACAACTTTGCCAATATAAACTTTTTCTGAAACTCAAAAGTTTTTGAGATAATTTTGAAAACTGAAAAAGGGACAAAATTTAAGTTTGAAAGAATTTGAAATTACTTCTGATTTTGAATTGAAACTTGAAAAAAACTGTAAACACCAAAGTTGTTCCTCTTGGCAAGATCTACAATTTTGCTAAAAGGACCAACTTCAAATTTTTAACAGCTTTTGAATTAGAAAAAAGGTAAAACTAGAGTTTGGAAATTTAGGGTTTTTCAAAAGGAATTTAAATTCTATTTCTTATTTTGAACTTTGATTAACACAACAAAACATCAAAACACGAAAACATGAAATGCTTTTATGCCATGATGCCAGATGATTATGCACACTAAACAACTTAATTAGAATTTTAATTAATGCTTAACACCAGAGGTGTTACACATCCAAACGGCTCGGGCGGGGACGGTGGATGCGCGAGGCTCGGCCTCGAATGCGCTTCGGTGGGGGAGCTCTGCTCCGGTGTCGGGGAAAAGCAGAGGAGGGGAAGAAAGGTGGGGGATGATAGGTGGGGTCAATGGGGGCCACCGGTCAGCCGGCTAGAGAGGAGAAAGGGCGGGAGCGCGCGCGGCTGCGAGCTGGGCCGGCGAGCGCTGCGGGCCGCGCGGCCTAGACGAGCGCACGCACGAGCGGTTGGTCCGCAAGGCGCGCGTGTGAGGGGAAAACAGGCCATGCCGGTTGGGTAACTTGGGCTTCTTTACACCTTTCTTTTGTTCCTGATTTCTCTCCCTTTTTCCATTTCTTCACTAAAAATACGATCCAAGGGTTGTGTGGGCTTGTGTAGGACCCTCTTGGGTCTCTAGGGGTTGGTTAGGTTTTTAGGGCATCATGTGCCGAGGTTACTTGTGACAACATACTAGGATTTGGATCAAAGTCCTTATGGTTTATTTTATGCAACACACATAAAATGATAAGATCCAAATCATAAATTAAATAACAATGCATATGCTTTTATCTCTACATGGGTGTTACCTATGCATCTAGGGAGGGTTTCCTACATGGCACTCACCAAGCTTGGGTTATTTTCAAAAAGTTTTTGAAAGTTGTGATTTTTGGGTTACGGGTTTTCTCTGGGTTGTTACACCATTGTAATTGCAATAGAGTGGTTGGAAGGTAATTTTTATACTTTCAAACTGATCTGGATTAATATAAAAAGCACATGGCCTCCCGCGAGGGAGGGAGGAGGAGCACTGTTCGCTTCATCCGATCTCCCACTCCCTTCGGTCTACATACATTCCGCGCTTTCGCTCGTGCGACAACCTGCTGTTTCGGGGTCTCGGTCCCAAAACAACATTGGCACCCACCGTGGTTGTCGCCCGAGCTTGCCATGCCACCGAGGAAGGCGCCGAAGACGGTCGACAATCTCGAAACAGTTGCCGCGAATAGGGATGGCCAAGGCACGGTCGCGGCACCCGCTATAGCCACTCAAATACCACCGAATACTGCCCCAAACACCCAAGCTTTCGGTGGCCCGATCCCAATAATTCAAGACAACACGTTCGTTCCAAGGCGAGACCAACCACCAGCTTTCGACAACGCCATCGACGAAACCTCTCCGCTTTCAAGAGAATTGCAAGCCCACCCGTGGCCGATCAACTACATGCCACGCATTCTGACTTTCGACAGCAAGGCAAATCCACGCAAATTCTTGGCGAGCTACGAGACAACCGTTTTTTGGCAAGCGGGGACAATCAGGCCCTGGCGAAATCTCTCATTTTGGCAGTCAAAGACGTGGCTCACGATTGGTACACCACCCTCAAACCGCTATCCATCTATTCGTGGGCTCAGTTGAAGGCCGAATTGCTCGCCACTTTCTAAGGATTCCGGCCGGATGTCAAGACCACGCGAGACCTCATGAACTGCACCCAGCAAGACGACGAACCCTTATCTGAGTACCTCAAACGCTTCATCTAGCTTTCAAATTAGCCGAGACTTAGTCGAAGAGTGGATGGCTATCTGGTGGTAACCTGAAAAACAATCTAGCAAACTCATTATTTCACAACCGGCTGCGATGTCGACAAGCTTGTCGATGCGCGGCAAAGGATATGGGTCCTTCGGACAGCATTTGTTGAGGTCGGTGAAGACGACGCACATTCGCCATTTTCCATTTTTGTTTTTCAGCAAAACGACGTTTGCCAGCCAATCGGGGTACCGAACTGGTCGGATTACTCCCGCGTCCAGCAACCTTTGCACTTCGGCTTTTGCCGCGTCTGCCCTTTCGTTTGACATCTTTCTCAATTTCTACTTTCTTGGCTTAGAGCCGCTCACGATGTTCAAGCTATGCTGAGCGAGATCCCTGCTGAAGCCATGCAAATCGTTTGCTGACCAAGCGAAAATATCGTCGTTGTCCGTGAGAAAGGATACCAATGTGTTTCTTTCCCCTTCTGGCATGCTTGACCCGATGTGCACAGTTCTTTCGGGACTTGAAGATGCAAGTGGGATTCTCACTGTCTCTTCGGCTGCCCCAGCCTTCTATTCGGGTGAGCTAGCTGCGGCGTGCACTTTGATGGTTGCTTGCATTTCGTCCTTTTTTGCCACCTCATTTATGAGACTGTAGCCTGGGGTCGGCCTGCCTTCGATTCTCCTGGATGCTTGCTGATCTTCGTGCACAGTAATGATGCCGAAAGGGGATGGCATTTTCATACACAAGTAGCTTTGCTTGATTATGACATTGAACTTGTTGGTGAAACTTCTGCCAAAAATGGTGGTGTATGGCTAGTCCATGTTCACTATATCGAACGTCACCATCTTGGTGTGTACTCTTTCTTCCTTGGTGAAAGATACCGGGATTTGTTTCTTGCGGATAGCATCTATCTTTCTTCCTCCAAATCCGTACAAGGAATTGCCAGCGGGGTCCAAACTGCGCCTGTCCATTCCCATCGCTTCGAAAGCCTTGACGAACAAGATGTCTGCTGAGCTTCCGGTGTCGATCAAGATGTTGTGCAAGGTGAAACCAGCCACATTGGCCGTGGCGACGAAAGCGTCGCAGTGTGGGTAGTCACGAACTTTGAAATCCGATTCGTCGAAACATATCGGCGCTAGCGACCAAGCTGGCCTGTTCAGCGGGAGCCTTGGTGATACCGTTTGGACTCTTCGATGATAGTCCTTTCTTGCCCTTTTGCTTTCGTGCTCCAAGTTGGATCCGCCCGTGATGGAGAAAATGTGGCCTCTTGACGGAAGGATGTTGTCGATTGCGCTAGTTTCGTTCTCTATCTCCTGCCCCTGCTGGTAACTGGGTTGAGCTGGCTGCCCCTGGGGTTGGGCTTGAGCCGGAAGCACTGGTGGCGGTGTTGGCTGGCGCTAATAGTGCATGGGCGACGAAACTGCCACAGACTGTGGCGTAAAGACTGCGAACTGGTAACCCTGATATGCCGGATTGTACCAGTGCAAATTCTGGGGGGCATGTACTGTGGGGGATGCAAAGGTGTGTTTGCGTAACTATTGTTCGATGCGGCTTTTATTGCCATGTCTTGTGAATTTTGGAAGACATGCTTGGAGCTCTCGCCAGAAGCTGAAGCTTGGTCCTTGTCTTTTAGCTCTTTCGCCATTTTGATGTATTTGCATTCTCGGGTGGTGTGGCCAAAATTGCCGTCGCAGATGACACAATACGGAGGCTTGGCTCCTCTTCCGCGGCCTCTACCGTCTTGGCCGCCACGTTCTGTCCTTCTGCCACGCCCTCCGCGGAAGGGTTGATCGAGCCCTCTTTGTGGTTGAAAACTAGCCGCGTCCGGTCTTTCCATGCCCGCCATCAAAAACACTAGTTCTTCCTGCAGGGTGTTGATTGATTGGAAGGGTCTAACTATCCTTTGATTCGGCACCGGTGGTGGGCGCCTTGCTTTTGTTGCTTGCCTCTGCATTAGGCAGGCGGCTTTGCGCCGCCGAAAGTCATCATCTGACCTTGCATATGCGTTCATCACAACGAACAGTTCCTTGACAGTTTTCGGTGGTTCTCTAGACAAGTGAGCGGCACACTGCCCGGTTCCCAAGCCTTCGGTGGCTGTTGTGATTACCGCGGCTTCTGGCACATTCGGAGCTTGAGCTTTTAGCTGGATGAAGCGTTTGAGGTACTTAGATAAGGGTTTGTCGTCTTGCTGGGTGCAGTTCATGAGGTCTTGCATGGTCTTGACATCCGGCCGAATCCTTGGAAAGTGGCGAGCAATTCGGCCTTCAACTGAGCCCACGAATAGATGGATAGCGGTTTGAGGGTGGTGTACAAATCGTGAGCCATGTCTTCGACTGCCAGAATGAGAGATTTCGCCAGGGCCTGATTGTCCCCGCCTGCCAAAAAACGGCTGTCTCGTAGCTCGCCAAGAATTTGCGTGGAGTTGCCTTGTCATCGAAAGTCGAAATGCGTGGCTTGTAGTTGATCGGCCACGGGTGGGCTTGCAATTCTCTTGAAAGCGGAGAGGTTTCGTCGATGGCGTTGTCAAAAGCTGGTGGTTGGTCTCACCTTGGAACAAACGTGTTGTCTTGAATTATTGGGATCGGGCCTCCTCCAGCCCTTCTTAGTTCCTGAATTTCCTTTTCCAGTTGCCTTCTCTGCGCCTCCGCTTGATGAAACGCGTCGCGAGTTTCATCTTCCCTTGCTTTTGACGCAAGCTGCCGCTGTAGCTGATCTCTTTGATGAACCAACCTTTCGATTTCTTCTTGCTGCTCCATCAGCATTCTGATTGCTTGGGCGTGCCTGGTAACTTGAACATCGTCGTCTTCTTCGTCGCCGGGCTCGTCTTGGACGTTCCCTTCCGGCGTGCCATCTCTGCCGAAAGGCTGCAAGTGATGGCTTGAGGATGCTATCGGCGGTAGTTGGGTTCCCGTCGGGAGCGTACCCCCGAAAGCTTGGGTGTTTGGGGCTGTATTCGGTGGTATTTGAGTGGCTGTAGCGGATGCCGCGACTGTGCCTTGGCCATCCCTATTCGCGGCAACCATTTCGAGATTGTCGAATTTGCACTGGTACAATCCGGCGTATCAGGGTTACCAGTTCCCAGTCTTTGCGCCACAGTCTGTGGCAGTTTCGTCGCCCATGCACTATCAGCGCCAGCCAACACCGCCACCAGCGCTTCCGGCTCAAGCCCAACCCCAGGGGCAGCCAGCTCAACCCAGTTACCAGCAGGAGCAGGAGATAGAAAACAAAACTAGCGCAATCAATAACATCCTTCCGTCAAGAGGCCACATTTTCACCATCACGGGCGGATCCAACTTGTAGCACAAAAGCAAAAGGGCAAGAAAGGACTATCATCGAAGAATCCAAACGGTATCACCAAGGCTCCTGCTGAACAGGCCAGCTTGGTCGCTAGCGCCGATATGTTTCGACGAATCGGATTTCAAAGTTCGTGACTACCCACATTGTGACGCTTTCGTCGACACGGCCAATGTGGCTGGTTTCACCTTGCACAACTGAAGGACAGAGAATGCAAAAGCAAGGCGACTAAAGGGGGGGTGAATGGGAGCTTAAAAAATTTCTCTCAAAACTTTGGCCTTTGTCCCAAAAAATCAACCCCCGAAAGCTTTCACCAAAACGTGATGCCCACGACCCTTGGAAGAGGGTGGATGATCCCTAGGAGCATAGCGAGGCACCACAAAGCAAGAGCGAACCAAATACCAAAACGACGGCTCAAGTTCAACCCTCAAAAACCAACTCCCGAACGTAGATAGAGAGCTACATCGAGAAGTCTCCATGTACCTATGCTAACAAGTAGCAAAGATACCTAGAGAGGTTACTTGGTCAACTATAGGGCCAAACGAGAAGTCCAGAAACCAAGCGAAGAAGCTGAGAGAGCAAATGCACTAAAACTCAACACTCAGCCAACTCGCGGACTGTCTGCCCAACGGCGGACTGTCCAGGAACCAGTGGCGGACTGTCTGCCGCCTAAAACCCAAAAACAACAAAGCTGCTGATGTCTCCCTGGATGCTCCCGGGCTATCCGCAACTCAGTACTGCGGACTGTCCGCCGGTGTCCCGAGGGTCTGAACGCAGGAGCGAGCAGCCACTGCTCTGGCTCACGCCTGATGCGCGGACTGTCCATGAGTCATGCCGCGGACTATCCGCCAACGTCCAGTGAAGGCGATTTGAGTCCCCACTTCACCAAATCTCTCCCAAATCAATCCAAATCAAAATCCCTTGATCCCAAATTTGGAGAGGATGATCACGAGGTAGTTGGGAGACTATCCCCACGAAATCATCCGCTCAAAACAACTCAATCAACGGGAATCAAAGAGAAGGGAATATGAACCGAAAAAGCACCACGAAAATTGAATCGACCCGATCTACTTGTTCGTGAGGAGTTAGATGAATTCCTTCAGTGGAAATGATCTCCGCACTATAAAGAACAAGTTGATTCAAGTGGATTTCAAAAAGACGCAGTAGAGAGGGAGATCGAGTGACGGGAAAATCGTGGAGAAACGAAGAACGTGAAGAACAAAGACAAAACGCGAATTGAGACATCAATCTGCAACCGTGTGGCTACCACATGCTACAACAATGAGATTACGGTCTCACTTCCTCAAAATCTCAAGTACACAGAGGTATGGTTCTCTGCGGATCTCAGTTGCTACAGCAGGGGATTGGGAGAGCAGGAAAACCTAGAAGGCAAAGAGCAAATGACTGAGATAGGATGGGAGGTGGGTGTCTCCCTCTACTTATCCTAATTCTAGTTCCCACTCTACCCCTAACTAATTACAGAGCGAACCAGCTAAACCCTAAGGTTATTGTGGAACAACTCGTGGTAGTTGGTGACCCGACGACCACGCCCGCACAACTAGTAGCGTTGCCTTGACGCAACCTCACCGATTGCCGCCACGTGCCGCCACCGCTCTGCTCGTCCTTTTCACGGACCTCGCCCCCAGTTTTGAGGCCCAAACCGGGAAACCAGCCTTCACGACCAACCCCCGGTTTTGAGGCCCAAACCGGGAAACCAGCCGTCCATCGCCGGAGTTTTGTGGCCCAAACTCAGAAACCTGCCAACACCCAGGTTTTGAGGCCCAAACCTGGAAACCGTCCTTAGCCCGAGTTTTGTGGCCCAAACTCGGAAACCATCAGCGCCCAGGTTTTGAGGCCCAAACCTGGAAACCATCCACTCGATGGTTTTTCTGTGGCTCAACCATCAAACCGACGTTGTAGAAGGGATGCACCGCCCGTGCACCCCGTCCACCGACACGTGTCCCCAGGTCCACGACTCGAGCCACACCGTGCCCCGCAAGCCTCCGCTCGTCGGTGTCCCAGGCTGTCAGCCACTGCATCACATCCGCCCTTCACCGCTCCCGGTCCATCGGCACGACACGTCTCTACTTGACCTTCACCTTGCCTTCGATCACTGTATCCGTGCTCGACACCAGCACAACACAAGCCAAAGAACATGCGCATTATCCCAGTTGACCATCACTCATCACTCAAGATCCGGCATACACCCATGTATCCGCAATCTCCCCCTTGATGAGTGCATTGTCAACTACCAACACAAATCATAATGAAGTAGAATAAGGAGGAAGAAGGAGAAGTAGAGAACTCGTCCAAATGACCCAAAAGCATATCAAAGCCAGAAGAAGGTCAAGTGAAAGAGCAAAACAACTTGGTCCCCAAAGACATGGGCAACGGCTCGATGCAACCAAGCAAAGCACAGCTAGCCCTCAAGAAGAGGTAGTACAGGCTCAACACCACTAGCGAGAAAGCTCGATACCAACTGAAAAATCAACTGAAATGGTGCCAGCTGAGATGCAAGAGAGCTCAATATCAAATGAGGCTAAATCAACTGAATAGCACAATCAGCTGAACACTCATCGAAAAGCAACAACTGCTAGTCCCTCAAGACAGAGGCACAGAGGCTCAACACAACTAGCAGAAAAGCTCCAAACCAATTGGAAAATTCAAAATCCTCAAGATCCAAGCCAACTCAAAACTCCCCCTTCAATAGTGCACACAACTGAACAAGATTTGTCAAAATTCTCCCCCATAGTTGATAATGCACTATCAAGAATCTCCCCTCCAAATGCATATGAGTAAAAAATGCAAGTTAGGAGCTTCAAGAATATACTCGATAGAATGACAAGATGCTCTACAAAGTGTTGATCCGACGACTCAACAACATACACATCATGCTAGCAAAGGCTCAAACTGATCACCAAATACGAAATATGAACATATGAGCAAAGTGAGCAGTTTTTAGCCAAAAAGCATTCACCATCAAAATTGCACTTAACATGTATAGACAAGAAGTCAAACAAGTGCTCAACATGTACACAAGGTGACCTACCCCTAGCAAAGTTCAATCATCATGCTGTAGAATGAAACATATACTTGTGTATTCAAATTTTATCGGAGTTGCAGCGGTTAAATTACACAAGTTTAAATTTCAGCATGTGATTGCGAGAGGTTGAAAGCTTGTCATCGCCTAACTTTTCAATTGTGCGAAGCCTATGCAGAAGCAATCAGAAGCTTAAAGCAACAGTTTCGGTCATACACTACACAACTCAAGTTTAACTCAAAGTGCAATGAGAAATAGTCTCGAAACTGTGATGTGCTGACAAGCAGTCCCGTCTCGATCTTTCCAATTCACTTAACTTGGTTCAAATTTTATCTCAGAATATGAACATACCAAGCAAGTGAATGACTCAGAACTAGAGACATAGCAACCTAGCATATATGAAAAGCATGAGTGAATTCTACACATCCTACACATGCTAGTTGCATATCTCAATGGTGAACAGTTTCAAGTTTTATGTTCATTAAGCAGGTTCACCATTCAAAAAATAGCTCAGCTCACAACATGCATTAGTGATCAGAAAGAGCATAAGCTACAAGCATCATCCTAAAGCATCAGAGCAAATACTATACAGAGCATAGTCACATTCTAAAGATTATATTCATGAAGCTCTGAATGGAAATATGCAAGATGAAATGCAGAAAAGATACCAAATGAAAACACAAAAATGTTCCCCCCGTCTAAAAGGGGAAACACACACCAAGCTCACTTCTCAACCTAGCAAAAGTTGATTGGTCCAAAGGCTTGGCGAAAATATCAGCCAACTGATGATGAGTATCGATATGGCGAAGGTCGATATCACCCTTATCATAGTGGTCTCGCAGAAAATGAAAGCGAACATCAATGTGTTTGGTCTTAGAGTGTAGCACGGGGTTCTTAGCAACGCTAATAGCACTCGTGCTGTCACAAAGCAAAGGAACACGAGAAAAGCTCAGACCAAAATCACGCAAAGTGGCCATCATCCAAAGCAACATACTCAGCCTCCGTGGTAGACTGGGCGACACTAGACTACTTGCGAGAAGACCACGATACAAGAGAAGAACCAATAAACTGACAAGTCCCAGAAGTGGACTTGCGATCAATACGGCAACCAGCAAAATCGGCATCAGAATAACCGCAAAGGGAGAGGGTGGAGGAAGCAGAATACCAAATCCGGAATTCTGGAGTGAAGCATAAGTACCTCAAAATGCGCTTGACCGCCTGACGGTGAGAAGTGCGCAGCGACGACTGAAATCACACGCACAGACACACCGCAAACTGGATGTCCGGGCGTGTCGCCGTCAGGTACAGCAGCGACCCGATCATACTCCGGTACTCCTTCTGGTCCACAGCTTCTCCATCCACATCCGCATCCAGGGCCGCTGTGGTCGGCATGGGTGTTGGAAGAGGCTTAGCCTCACCCATGTCGAACTTCTTCAGGATGTCCTTGGTGTACTTGCCCTGGTGCACGAACGTCCCTTCTCGGGATTGCTTGATTTGCAACATGAGGAAAAACGTCAACTCGCCCATCATGCTCATCTCAAACTCCCTGCTCATAGTGTCTGCAAACTTGGCAACCAAAGCATGAGAAGAACCACCGAAAATGATATCATCCACGTAAATCTGGACCAAGAGAGTATCATTGCCTTGCTTGAGGAGAAAGAGCGTTTTATCCACACATCCCATTGTAAAACCCTTAGCAAGCAAAAAGGTTTTCAACCTATCATACTAGGCTCTAGGGGCTTGTTTGAAACCATACAAAGTTTTGTGAAGTTTAAAGTCATGGTTTGGAAACTTGGGATTTTCAAAACCGGGGGGTTGTTTCACATATACTTCCTCTTCTATGTAGCCGTTTAAGAAGGCACTCTTGACATCCATTTGAAAAAGTTTAAACCCTTTGGATGCAGCAAAAGCCAAGAGTATCCTAATTGCCTCCAAACGTGCTACAGGAACAAAAGTCTCCTCATAGTCTATCCCCTCCTTCTGACTATACCCCTGGGCTACTAGTCTGGCCTTGTTTCTCACAACATGGCCATCCTCTCCTTGTTTGTTTTTGAAAACCTATTTTGTCCCAATAGGGTGACACTCAGGAGGAAGAGAAACCAAAACCCAAATCTGATTTCTTTGAAAATTTTCAAGCGACTCATGCATGGCATTAACCCAATCTGGATCAGATAAAGCGTGTCCAACATCTCGGGGTTCAAAATCAGCAACAAATGCAGAATGAGCAAAGTGAGAGATTTGTTGTGACCTTGACCGAGTGACACGTTCGCCGATGCTGCCGATCATCTGCCGAGGCGGGTGTTGGCGCTGAATGTGTCGTGGCGCCTCTCGAGCTGATGTATATGTGAAAATACATCAGCATATGATTGCGAGAGGTTGAAAGCTTGTCAATGCCTAACTTTTCAACCGTGCGAAGCCTATGCAGAAGCAATCAGAAGCTTAAGGCAATGGTTTCGGTCTTACACTACACGGCTCGAGTTTAACTCAAAGTGCAATGAGAAACAGTCTCGATACCGTGATGTGCTGACAAGAAATCCCATCTCGATCTTTCCAATTCACTTAGACTTGGTTCAAATTTAAAACAGTTTATGAACATACCAAGCAAGTGAATGACTCAGAACTAGAGACATAGCAACCTAGCATATATGAAAAGCACGAGTGAATTCAACACATCCTACACATGCTAGTTGCATATCTCGATGGTGAACAATTTCAAGTTTTATGTTCATTTAGAAAGTCCACAATTTACAAAATAGCTCAGCTCACAACATATATCAGTGATCAGAAAGAGCATAAGCTACAAGCATCATCATATAGCATCGGAGCAAAACTAGAAAGAGCATAATCACATTCTAAGGATTATATACATGAAGCTTGAAAATGCAAAGATGCATGATGAAATGCACAAATGAAAAGAGAAGAGTCAGTCTATGATACACAAGAACCAAAATGTTCCCCCCAACTAAAAGGGGAAACACACACCAAGGTCACCTCTCAACCTAGCAAAGGTTGATTGGTCCAAAGGCTTGGTACAAATATCTGCCAACTGATGATGAGTATCGACATGGCAAAGGTCGATATCACCCTTCTCATAGTGGTCTCGCAGAAAGTGAAAGCGTACATCAATGTGTTTGGTCTTAGAGTGCAGCACGGGGTTCTTAGCAACGCTAATCGCACTCGTGCTGTCACAAAGCAAAGGAACACGAGAAAAGCTCAGACCAAAATCACGCAAAGTGGCCATCATCCAAAGCAACTGGGAACAGCAGCTAGCCGCAGCAACATACTCAGCCTCCGTGGTAGACTGGGTGACACTAGACTGCTTGCGAGAAGACAATGATACAAGAGAAGAACAAATAAACTGACAAGTCCCAGAAGTGGACTTGCGATCAAGTCGGCAACCAGCAAAATCGGCATCAGAATAACCGCAAAGGGAGAGGGTGGAGGAAGCAGAATACCAAATCCCAAAATCTGGAGTGAACCCTAAGTACCTCATAATGCGCTTGACCGCCTGACGGTGAGAGGTGCGCGGCGATGACTGAAATCGCGCGCAAAGACACACCGCGAACTGGATGTCCGGGCGTGTCGCCGTCAGGTACAGCAACGACCCGATCATACTTGTCCACAGCTTCTCCATCCTTGTCCGCATCCAGGGCCGTCGTGTTCGACATGGGTGTTGGAAGAGGCTTGGCCTCACCCATATCGAACTTCTTCAATACATCCTTGGTGTACTTGCCCTGGTGCACAAACATCCCCTCTCGGGATTGCTTGATTTGCAACCCAAGGAAAAACGTCAACTCGCCCATCATGCTCATCTCAAACTCCCTGCTCATAGTGTCTACAAACTTGGCAACCAAAGCGTGAGAAGAACCACCAAAAATGATATCATCCACAGAAATCTGGACCAAGAGAGTGTCATTGCCTTGCTTGAGGAGAAAGAGCGTTTTATCCACACATCCCATTTTAAAACCCTTAGCAAGCAAAAAGGTTTTCAACCTATCATACCAGGCTCTAGGGGCTTGTTTCAAACCATTTCTTGGGGGTAGTTAGGAGACTATCCCCAAGAAATCATCCGCTCAAATCGATTCAATCACCAGGAAATTGAAAGGGGAGGAGTATGAACGAAAAAGCGCCACGAAAATGAAATCAACCCGATCAACTTGTTCGTGAGGAGTTAGATGAATTCCTTCAGTGGAAATGATCTCCTCACTATAAAGAACAAGTTGATTCAAATGGATTTCGCAAAGACACAGTGAAGAGGGAGATCGAGTGATGGGAAAATCATGGAGAAACGAAGAACACGAACAAAACGCGAATCAAGTCATCGATCTGCAACCGTGTGGCTATCACACGCTACAACAGTGAGATTACGGTCTCACTTCCTCAAAATCTCCAGTACACAGAGGTATGATTCTCTGTGGATCTCAGTAGCTACAGCAGGGGATTGGGAGAGCAGGAAACCCTAGAAGCAAAGAGCTGGTGATCCGATGGCCACGCCCGCACAACTGGTAGCGTTGCTTCGACGCAACCTCACCGATTGCCGCCACGTGCCGCCACCGCTCCGCTCGTCCTTTTCCTATACTTCGCCCACGGTTTTGTGGCCCAAACCGGGAAACCAGCCTTCATGACCAACCCCCGGTTTTGAGGCCCAAACTCGGAAACCAGCCATCCATCGCCTGAGTTTTGTGGCCCAAACTCAGAAACCCGCAGCACCCAGGTTTTGAGGCTCAAACCTGGAAACCGTCCTTAGCCCGAGTTTTGTGGCCCAAACTCGGAAACCATCAACGCCCAGGTTATGAGGCCCAAACCTAGAAACCGTCCACTCGGTGGTTTTTCTGTGGCTCAACTACCAAACCGAGCCGTAGAGGGGATGCACTACCCGTGCACCCCGTCCATCGACACGTGTCCCCAGGTCCTCGACCCAAGCAACATCATGCCCACAAGTGTTCGCTCGTCGCTGTCCCAGGCTGTCAGCCACCACAGCTGATCCTCGGGCCACCAGTCCCTCAGTCCAAGCGTCACGTCCACCCTTCGCCACTCTCGGTCCATCGGCACGACACGTCTCTACTTGACCTTCACGTTGCATTTGATCACTGTATCCGTGCTCGACACCTGCACAACACAAGCCAAAGAACATGCGCATTATCCCAGTTGATAATCACTCATCACTCAGAGACTCGGCATACACCCATGTATCCGCAATCTTCCCCTTGATGAGTGCATTGTCAACTACCAACACAAATCATAATAGAATAGAGGAAGCAAGGAAGAAGGAGAGAGAACTCGACCAAATGACCCAAAAGCATATCAAAGCCGAAGAAGGTCAAGTGGAAAGAGCAAAACAACTTGGTTCCCAAAGACATGAGCAACGGCTCGACGCAACCAAGCAAAGCAAAGCTAGCCCTCAAGAAGATGTAGAACAGGCTCAACACCGCTATCGTGAAAGCTCGATACCAATTGAAAAAATCAACTGAAAATCAAGCAGAACAGAGCTAGCCCTCAAGAAGAGGCAGAACGGGCTCAACACCGCTAGCGAGGAAGCTCGGTATCAACTGAAGAAAGCTAGAAATCAGCAGAAGAGCATAAAAGATCAAAGGTGCTAGTTCCTCAAGAAAGAGGCAAAGGCTCAACACAACTAGCTACCAAAAATGCTCCAAACCAACTGTTACCAGCTCGAGAACGCAGCAGCGAGCAAACTCCGCCTCGAATGGTACACAGAACTAGGAAATCTCCCCCTTAGTTCAACTCGGAAAGCTCCCACATAGTTGAACATAGAAGGCACTTATGATTTGTCAATATTTTCTCCCCCTTAGTTGAAAATGCACCATCAAGCAAAACTCCCCCTTCCAAAATGCAGATGAGTCAACATGCAAGTTAGTAGCTTCAGGAGTATAGTCGATAGAATATGAAGATGCTCAACAAAGTGCTGATCTAGCAAAGGCTCAAGCTGATCACCAAATGCGAAATGAGAACAAGTGAGCAGTTTTCAGCCAAAAGGTATTCACCATCAAAATAGCACCAAACATGTATAGATAAGAAATCAAACAAGTGCTAAACATGTATACAAGGTGAACTACCCCTAGCACAGTTCAACCATCATGCTATAGAGTGAAACATAGACTTGTGTATCCAAATTTTATCGGAGTTGCAGCGGTTAAATTACACAAGTTAAAATTTCAGCATGTGATTGCGAGAGGTTGAAAGCTTGTCATTGCCTAACTTTTCAACTGTGCAAAGCCTATGCAGAAGCAATCAGAAGCTTAAAGCAACAGTTTCGGTCATACACTACACATCTCAAGTTTAACTCAAAGTGCAATGAGAAACAGTCTCGAAACTGTCATGTGCTGACAAGCAGCCCCGTCTCGATCTTTCCAATTTACTTAACTTGGTTCAAATTTTATCTCAGAATATGAACATACCAAGCAAGTGAATGACTTAGAACTAGAGACATAGCAACCTAGCATATATGAAAAGCACGAGTGAATTCCACACATCCTACACATGCTAGTTGCATATCTCAATGGTGAACAGTTTCAAGTTTTATGTTCATTAAGCAGGTTCACCATTCAAAAATAGCTCAGCTCACAACATGCATTAGTGATCAGAAAGAGCATAAGCTACAGGCATCATTATAAAGCATCGGAGCATACACTATACATAGCATAGTCACAGTCTAAAGATTATATTCATGAAGCTCTGAATGTAAATATGCAAAGATGCATGAAGAAACCAAAAGAAAAACACAAAGTCAGTCTATAATACAAGAGTAAAAAATGTTTCCCCCATCTAAAAGGGGAAACACACACCAAGCTCACCTCTCAACCTAGCAAAAGTTGATTGGTCCAAAGGCTTGGTGAAAATATCAGCCAACTAATGACGAGTATCGACATGGCGAAGGTCGATATCACCCTTCTCATAGTGGTCTCGCAGAAAATGAAAGCGCACATCAATGTGTTTGGTCTTCGAGTGCAGCACGGGGTTCTTAGCAACGCTAATAGCACTCGTGCTGTCACAAAGCAAAGGAACGCGAGAAAAGCTCAGACCAAAATCACGCAAAGTGGCCATCATCAAAAGCAATTGGGAACAACAGCTAGCCGTAACAACATACTCAGCACTAGACTGCTTGCGAGAAGACCATGATACAAGAGAAGAACCAATAAACTGCCAAGTCCCAGAAGTGGACTTGCGATCAATACGGCAACCAGCAAAATCGGCATCGGAATAACCACAAAGGGAAAGGGTGGAAGAAGCAGAATACGAAATCCCAAACTCAGGAGTGAAGGATAAGTACCTCCTTATGCGCTTGACCGCCTGACAGTGCGAGGTGCGCGGCGACGACTGAAATCGCGCGCAAAGACACACTGCGAACTGAATGTCCGGGCGTGCCGCCGTCAGGTACAACAGCGACACGACCATACTCCGGTACTCCTTCTGGACCACAGCTTCTCCATCCACATCCGCATCCAGGGCTGCCGTGGTTGGCATGGGTGTTGGAAGAGGCTTGGCCTCACCCATGTCGAACTTCTTCAGTATGTCCTTAGTGTACTTGCCCTCGTGCACGAACGTTGCCTCTCGGGATTGCTTGATTTGCAACCCGAGGAAAAACGTCAACTCGCCCATCATGCTCATATCAAACTCCCTGCTCATAGTGTCTGCAAACTTGGCAACCAAAGCATCAGAAGAACCACCAAAAATGATATCATCCACGGAAATCTGGACCAAGAGAGTATCATTGCCTTGCTTGAGGAGAAAAAGCGTTTTATCCACACATCCCATTTTAAAACCTTTAGCAAGCAAAAAGGTTTTCAACCTATCATACCAGGCTCTAGGGGCTTGTTTCAATCCATACAAAGCTTTGTGAAGTTTAAAAACATGGTTTGGAAACTTAGGATTTTCGAAACCGGGGGGTTGTCTCACATACACTTCCTCTTCTATGTAGCCGTTTAAGAAGGCACTCTTGACATCCATTTGAAAAAGTTTAAACCCCTTGGATGCAACAAAAGCCAAGAGTATCCTAATTGCCTCCAAACGAGCTACAGGAGCAAAAGTCTCCTCATAGTCTATCCCCTCCTTCTGACTATACCCCTGGGCTACTAGTCTGGCCTTGTTTCTCACAACATGGCCATCCTCTCCTTGTTTATTTTTGAAAACCCATTTTGTCCCAATAGGATGACACTCAGGAGGAGGAGGAACAAGAACCCAAACCCGATTTCTTTCAAAATTTTCTAACTCCTCATGCATGGCATTGACCCAATCTGGATCAGATAAAGCGTGTCCAACATCTCGGGGTCAAAATCAGCAACAAATGCAGAATGAGCAAAGTGAGAGATTTGTTGTGACCTTGACCGAGTGACACGTTCGCCGATGCTGCCGATCATCTGTTGAGGTGGGTGTTGGCGCTGGATATGTCGTGGCGCCTCCCGAGCAGAAGTGATCTCCCCCTCAACAGCAGCTGGTGCCTCCCCGGGTACAAAAGGTACCACTCGGGGTGGCGGATCCCACGGCCTCCAAGTTGAAGAAGAGGGATCGGGGCCGTGAGTCATACTAGAAGCCGCTCTTTGCGGCACAGCAGGTGGTGGAGGTGCTGGGTCATCCATCCCTTCAGCACCTTCTTCCTCATCATCAAAAAGAGGCTCGCCAACCTCATGATCACCTGCACGCTCAAAACGAGAAGAGGGACAAACCATGGTCTCGTCGAAGGTGACATCAGATGTCTCCATGACTCGGTTAGTGTCAAGGTTAAGTACACGATAGGCGCGAGTATGAGTGCCATAACCCAAAAACACACAGTCAGAAGAATGAGACTCGAATTTGTCCAGGTTGCCTTTCTTAAGTATAAAACAGTGGCAACCAAAGACTCTAAAGTAACTCACCTTGGGCAGTTTTCCAAAACACAACTCATACGAAGTCTTTTGCAAGAAAGCTCGGAGAAAAATGCGATTGGAAATGTAGCATGCAGTGCTCATCGCTTCGGCCCAATATCGCCTAGGAGTCCTATGCTCATCGAGCATCGTCCTGGCCATCTCTACAAGGGTCTGATTCTTCCTTTCTACAACACCATTCTGTGGTGGTGTGTAGGGGGAACAAAACTGATGCTCTAAGCCCAAAGAGTTACAAAACTTCTCAAAATCCGAATTCTTGAATTCGGAACCATTATCACTCCTAATAGCTTGCATCGAGTTCAAAGGGAACTCATTCTGAAGACGCAAAATCAGATTGCGAGCAAAGGAGAAAGTCTCGGTCTTCTCAGCTAAAAAGAAGACCCACGAATATATCGAAAAGTCGTCAACAACAACAAGCACATACGACTTCCCCCCAACCGAGCTCACCCGAGCCGGACCAACAAGGTCCATGTGCAAAAGCTCTCCAGGGCGCTTAGTCATGACCTGAGTCACTAGATGGTGGGGAGCGGCAACCATCTTCCCATGTCTACAAGAGTGGCAAACAAGATCCTTCTCCATGGATAACTTGGGCAATCCTCGGATTAGGCCAAGTGAACTAAGCCTTGCAAGCAAGTTGAAGCTCAAATGTCCAAGTCTCCTATGCCACTTCCAAAGATCAGATGAGGAAGGTCTAGCCACAAGACAATGAGAAATGCCAAAAGACTCCGAGAAGTTCGCACGAAAGACTTTTCCAAAGGGCGAAATCAAACACACAAGATTGCCCTGAGGATCCAAAATACGACTGTGATTCGGTTTAAAACGAATCTCATAGTCATCATCAAAGAGTTGTGAAACAAAAAGAAGATTAAAATGCAAGTTAGAAACAAGAGCAGCATCGCGCAACACAAAGTGCTCATTAACTCGCACCGACCCACGAGACAATACTTTACCTTTACTATTGTCGCCGAAGGTGATAAACTCCTTTCCGGCGACCGGACTAAAACTGGAGAACCACTTGGCATTTCCGGTCATGTGCCTTGAGCAACCGGAATCCACCAACCAAACGTTCTCCAATCGTTTTACCTACATCAATAAAAAGACATAGGTTGAGCATACGGTCCAACACTGGGGTTAGTGAAGTAAGGGGAAAACCAGTGTTGGGCCGAGTGCTCAAAAGAACGGTTAGCAGAAAAACCATTCCTAGCACGTCTACGGGAAGAGCGATCACCACGTAGAGGAAAACGTGGTCCGCTAAGGGAGGAGCGCCCATCGCGATACTCAAAACGCGGTGGTGGAAAACGCTCAACTACAAAGCCACCACCACGGGGTCCATAGCCTGCAACAGCAGGCTCCCGCCGAGCACGACCTCCTCACGGCCTAGGCCTAGGAACTTGAGGTTTTGGACCTCTAGGCCTAGCAGCACGCCTCTGAACATTAGGCACATGTACATCATGGAAGGGATGGTACATGTCCATGTTGTTCATCTCCTTTGCACGACGCGCCTCTCTCTTGAGCCGAAAGCAAAACTCACTCATGTGTCCATCTCTCCCACAATGCTCACAATGGTACCTCACCGCTCACATAGGGGGTTGTTGGTACTCACGGTAGTGGGTATGGATCACTTTGCCCTTCTGTGGCATAAGCTCCTCTTGGATGGATGGCATGTGCGGATACATGGGTGTATGCCGAGTCTCTGAGTGATGAGTGATTGTCAACTGGGATAATGCGCATGTTCTTTGGCTTGTGTTGTGCAGGTGTCGAGCATGGATACAGTGATCAGAGGCAAGGTGAAGGTCAAGTAGAGACGTGCCGTGCCGATGGACCGAGAGTGGCGAAGGGCGGACGTGAGGCTTGGACTGAGGGACCGGTGGCCCGAGGATCAGCTGTGGTGGCTGACAGCCTGGGACAGCGACGAGTGAAGACCTGCGGGCATGGTGTTGCTCGAGTCGAGGACTTGGGGACACATGTCGGTGGACGGGGTGCACTGGCGGTGCATCCCTTCTACGGCTCGGTTTGGTGGTTGAGCCACAGAAAAACAACCGAGTGGACGGTTTCCAGGTTTGGGCCTCAAAACCTGGGCGCTGATGGTTTCCGAGTTTGGGCCACAAAACTCGGGTTGACGACGGTTTCCAGGTTTGGGCCTCAAAACCTGGGTGCTGCGGGTTTCTGAGTTTGGGCCACAAAACTCAGGCAATGGACGGCTGGTTTCCCGGTTTGGGCCTCAAAACCGGGGGTTGGTCGTGAAGGCTGGTTTCCCGGTTTGGGCCACAAAACTGGGGGCAAAGTCCAAGAAAAGGACGAGCGGAGCGGTGGCGGCACGTGGCGGCAATCGGTGAGGTTGCGTCGAGGCAATGCTACCAGTTGTGCGGGTGTGGCCGTTGGATCATCAGCATCTTCGAGTTGGTCCAGAATAACCCTAGGGTTTAGCGGGTTCGCTCTGTAATTAGTGAAGGGTAGAGTAGGAATTAGAATTAGGAAAAGTAGAGGGAGACACCCTCCTCCCATTCTATCTCAGTCATTTGCTCTTTGCTTCTAGGGTTTCCTGCTCTCCCAATCCCCTGCTGTAGCTACTGAGATCCGCAGAGAACCATACCTTTGTGTACTGGAGATTTAGAGGAAGTGAGACCGTAATCTCACTATTGTAGCGTGTGGTAGCCACACGGTTGCAGATCGATGACTTGATTCTTGTTTTGTTCGTGTTCTTCGCGTTCTTCGTTTCTCCGCAACTTTCTCATCACTCGATCTCCCTCTCTACTGCGTCTTTGCGAAATCCATTTAAATCAACTTGTTCTTTATAGTGAGGAGATCATTTCCACCCAAGGAATTTATCTAACTCCTCACGAGCAAGTAGATCGGGTTGATTTTGTTTTCGTGGTGCTTTTTCGTTCATACTCCTCCCCTTTCAATTTCCCGGTGATTGAGTCGATTTGAGCGAATGATTTCTTGGGGATAGTCTCCTAACTACCTCATGATCATCCTCTCCAAGTTTGGGAACGTGGGATTGAGTTTTGATTCGGATTTGGGAAGAGTTGTGTGAGGGGCGACCGAAATCGCCCTCACTGGGAGGTCGCGGACAGTCCGCCGTTCCTCCCGTGGACAGTCCGTGCGTCGGGGACTTGGCCAGACCAGTGGCCGCGAGTCCTTGCTGTTTGGGTCTCGGTTGACCGGCGGACCGTCCGCCGGTATAAACCGCGGACAGTCCGGGACTGTCCAGGGAACTTTCAGAACCAGTGCGTGTTTGCACTTTTGACCGGCGGACAGTCCGCCATTTGAAGGACCGAGAAGCTACCCGAAAGCGACCAGAGGGGGGTGAATGGGAGCTTCAAAATTTCCTTTCGGAAACTAGATGCCACTGTCCCAAAATCAACCCCAAAAGCGAACCCTAGAGCTTGCTAATGTCCACGACCCTAGATGTAGGGTGGATGCTTCCTAGAAGCACAGCGGGACACTAGACAACCCTAGAAAGCCAACGCAAAAGACGGTAAACAAATCCGTCAACGAACGAACGAACCGCGGACGAAAC
Organism: Coix lacryma-jobi var. lacryma-jobi; assembly: GCA_009763385.1. NCBI lineage: Eukaryota > Viridiplantae > Streptophyta > Magnoliopsida > Poales > Poaceae > Coix > Coix lacryma-jobi. Next base: position 45,413,713 of record CM019826.1, read on the forward strand.
GGCGCGAAACAGCTACGACCGGACTCTGGCCAGCGTCCGGTCAGCAGGGACCGGACGCGTCCGGTCGTCAGAAATCGTCTCTGGGAGCTCTCTGTTCGCGACCGGACTCACGGGAACTGAGCGTCCGGTCGTGATCAGTGCGTCCGGTCAGAACCAAACAAGAACACACGAGACTGCGCAGAAAAGCACTGATCGGACTCTGCCTGCGTCCGGTCTGTGAGCACCGGACGCGTCCGGTCGTGCGAAAACGATTTTCGGAGCTCTCTGGAACTGACCGGACTCTGCGAGTTAGAGCGTCCGATCGGTTCACCTGCGTCCGGTCAGAGTCAAACACGCGCAGTGAACAGTAACTGAGGCGAGTCCGGTCACCCAAAGAGCAGAGCGTCCGGTCGCGTGCGTCCGGTCAAAACAAAACCGGGCTCAGCAAAACTTCAACCACCGGATGCGTCCGGTCACTTCGTGGACTGCGTCCGGTCACCCCGAAACTCTGCTGTTCGTTCACCAAATCGACTAGAACTCACCCGAAACAAATCCTCTAGGGATCAAACTTGGTGAGTGAAGTCACAAGGAGGTTAGTGAGCTATCTCTAAGAGATCATGGCTCGAACCTAACTCCAAATCGGTGAATCGAAGAATTTCGGGGGAAGGGAGGAAAAGTGACCCGAAACGAAAAATCGATCGATCTCCTAAGCCGTGAGGTTAGAGGATGATTCCTTAGGTGGAAAGAAGTGCCTCACGATCTAGAACAACTTGGTTCAAACGGAATTGCAAAAGATGAACCGAGCAAAGAGATCAAGCGACGGGAAAATCGTGGAGCAAAAAGGATTCCGCGAAGAACACAAGCAAAACGGAAATCACAGCCACGAAACCGAATCAAAGACACGAATCAAGTCATCGATCTTTGCTCCAAGGTGAGGATACGGCCTCACTTCCTTAAATCAACAGTACACAGAGTGGAGTCTCTCTGCGGATCTCAACTAGCTAAAGCAGGGGATGGGAGAGCAGGAAACCCTAAGTGCAGGAAGCAAATGAGATGGCTAAAACTGAGATAGCTAACACTGAGATGGGGAGGAGGGTGTCTCCCCTGGACTACTTATACTAACCTAGCCTAAGCCTATTTCCTACTCTACCCCTCTCTACTCTAATTACAGAGCGGACCAGCCTAACCCTAAGGCTATTCTAGTCCACCCGCTGGTGGTAGGTAGATCCGACGGCCACGCCCGCACGGTCTTCCGCGTCGCCTCCACGCAACCTTCAGATCGCCGCCACGTGCCGCCACCACTCTGCACCCCCGGTTTTGTGGCCCAAACCGGGAAACCAGCTTTTTCCATCAGCCCCCGGTTTTGAGGCCCAAACCGGGAAACCCGCCTCCAGCCCGAGTTTTGTGGCCAAACTCGGAAACCGTCCGCGCCCGAGTTTTGAGGCCCAAACTCGGAAACTGGCCCACGCCCAGGTTTTGAGGCTCAACCTGGAAACCGTCGCGCCCAGGTTTTGTGGCTCAACCTGGAAACCCAGCACCCAGGTTTTGAGGCCCAAACCTGGAAACCGTCCACCGTTGGTTTTTCCCGGGCTCTACCAACAAACCGGCGTCGTAGAGGGGATGCACCGCCTGTGCACCCCTTCCACCGACATGATCGCACTTCTCCGCTTGTCGCTGTCGCAGGCTGCCAGCCACCACAGCTGATCCTCCGGCCTCCAGTCCATCAGTCCAAGTCCACGTCCGCCCTTCACCGTCCGATACATCGGCATGGCACGTCCGCCGCACGGCACGCCCATCCTTCATCGCGCCCGGTCCGTCGGCACGGCACGTCGCAACTTGACCTTCACCCGCCATCGATCACTGTCTCCGTGCTCGACACCTGCACAACACAAGCCAAAGAACATGCGCATCATCTCCGTTGACAATCACTCATCACACAGAGACTCGGCAAACACCCATGTATCCGCAATCTCCCCCTTGATGAGTGCATTGTCAACTCCACAACAAATCATGAATAAGAAGAAGGAGGTAGGAAGGAGTGGGAGGAGAAAACCCAACCAAATGACCCAAAAGCCTAACAAAAGCCAAAGAAGGTCAAGTGGATGAAGCGAAAACTTGGTCCCCAAAGACATGGGCAACGGCTCGACGCAACCAAGCAAAGCAAAGCTAGCCCTCAAGAAGAGGTAGAACAGGCTCAACACCGCTAGCAGATACCAATTGAAGATCGGAGGACAACAGAAGCAAAATGCTAGTCCCTCAAGATAGAGGCACAGAGGCTCAACACAACTAGCAAGAAAATCACTCCGAACCAATTGGAAATCAACCCAAACCAAATGGGAAAGCACACCAAACGATACCAATTGAAAGCCAAATGAAAAAGCTTATGAAAGCTCATGAAAAGCTAGGAACGTTTGCTAGTCCCTCAAGACAGAGGCAACGGCTCAACACAACTAGCAAACTCCCCCTCGACAAATGCAAGCAACTAGGACAAATGATTTTCCCTTTAGTTGATCAACACAGGAGCATATGATTTGCATAAATTTCTCCCCCTAGTTGAAAATGCACTTATCAAGGCCAAAAGGTATCGGAGAAGCAACTCCCTTCACATAAACTCCCCCTGAACACAAGATCTCCTTCCAAAATGCATATGAAGTCAAAATGCAAGTTAGGAGCTTCAAGTATATAGTCAAAAGAGTGCAAAGATGCTCTAATCAGTATAGCTCCAACATCTCAATTAAGCACTCAAATAGCAAAGGCTCAAACTGATCACTTATACGAAATATGAAGCATATGAGCAGGTGAGCAGTTTTAAGCCAAAAGGATAGTCACCATCAAAATAGCACTAGACATGTATAGAAGGAATCCAAACAAGTGCTAAGCATATATACAAGGTGAACTACCCCTAGCAAAGTTCAATCATCATGCATAGGAATGAAACATATACTTGTGATTTCAAATTCATATCGGAGTTGCAGCGGTAAAAGAATTCACAAGTTCATTTTTAGCATGTGATTGCGAGAGGTTGAAAGCTTGTCATCGCCTAACTTTTCAACCGTGCGAAGCCTATGCCGAAGCAATCAGAAGCTTAAAGCAACGGTTTCGGTCATACACTACATGGCTCAAGTTTAACTCAAAGTGCAATGAGAAACAGTCTCAATACCATGAGGTGTTGACAAGCAATCCCATCTCGATCTTTTCAATTCAACAATACTTGGTTCAGATTTTAAGCAAGTTATGAACAACCAAGCAAGTGAATGACTCAGAACTAGAGACATAGCAACCTAGCATATATGAAAAGCAGGAATGGACTCAACACACCCTACACATGCTAGTTGCATATCTCAATGGTGAACATTTGCAGATTTATATACATTAGGCATAATTCACCATTCCAAAAATAGCTCGCTCATAACATGTAACAGTGATCAGAAAGAGCATAAGCTACAAGCATCATCATAAGTATCGGAGCAATACTAACAAGAGCATAATTTCATTCTAGTGAATATAGACATGAAGCTCAGAAAGTAAATGCGTATGCCCGACACAAAACTGAAGGAAAGAAGATACCAATTGGAAAGACTCAAGAAACTCAAAAGAAAAGAGCCTCAAAATAAAGGAGTCAGTCTGTACATCTCAAAATGCTTCCCCCATCTAAAAGGGGAAACACACACCAAGCTCACCCCTCAACCTATTAAAGGTTGATTCGTCTAAAGGCTTGGTGAAAATATCAGCCAATTGGTGATGAGTATCGACATGACGAAGGTCGATATCACCCTTCTCCTGGTGGTCTCGCAAGAAATGAAAGCGCACATCAATGTGTTTGGTTTTCGAGTGAAGCACGGGGTTCTTAGCAACGCTAATGGCACTCGTGCTGTCACAAAGCAAAGGAACTCGAGTAAAGCTCAAACCAAAATCACGCAAAGTGGCCATCATCCAGAGTAACTGGGAACAGCAGCTAGCCGCAGCAACATATTCAGCCTCCGTGGTAGACTGAGCGACACTAGACTGCTTGCGAGAAGACCACGACACCAGAGAAGATCCAATAAACTGGCAAGTCCCAGAAGTGGACTTGCGCTCGGTGCGACAACCAGCAAAATCAGCATCAGAAAAGCCACAAAGCGAGAGGGTGGAGGAAGCAGAATACCAAATCCCAAACTCAGGCGTGAAACGAAGGTACCTGAAGATGTGCTTCACCGCCTGACGGTGAGAAGTGCGTGGCGAAGCCTGAAAGCGCGCGCACAAGCACACGGCGAACTGAATGTCCGGCCGTGTCGCCGTCAGGTAGAGCAGCGATCCAATCATGCTGCGGTACTCCTTCTGGTCCACTGCTTCTCCATCCGTGTCGGCATCCAGGGCAGTCGTCGTCGACATGGGCGTCGGAAGAGGCTTGGCCTCACCCATGTCGAACCGCTTCAGCAAGTCCCTCGTGTACTTGCCCTGGTGCACAAACGTCCCCTCTCGGGATTGCTTAATTTGCAACCCGAGAAAGAAAGTCAGCTCGCCCATCATGCTCATCTCGAACTCCCTGCTCATAGTATCTGTAAACTTGGCAACCAAAGCGTGAGAAGAACCACCGAAAATGATATCATCCACGTAAATTTGGACCAAGAGAGTATCTTTGCCTTGCCGGAGGAGAAAGAGCGTCTTATCTACACATCCCATTTTAAAACCCTTAGCTAGCAAAAAAGTTTTCAACCTATCGTACCAGGCTCTAGGGGCTTGTTTCAAACCATACAAAGCTTTGTGGAGTTTAAAAACATGGTTTGGAAACTTGGGATTTTCAAAACCAGGGGGTTGCTCAACATAAACCTCTTCCTCTATGTAGCCGTTTAAAAAGGCACTCTTGACATCCATTTGAAAAAGTTTAAAACCCCTGGATGCAGCATAAGCCAAGAGTATCCTAATAGCCTCCAAACGAGCTACAGGAGCAAAGGTCTCCTCATAGTCTATCCCCTCCTTCTGACTATAACCTTTCGCTACAAGCCGGGCCTTGTTTCTAACAACGTGGCCGTCCTCTCCTTGCTTGTTTTTGAAAACCCATTTTGTCCCAATAGGCTTACAGTCAGGTGGAGGTGGAACTAGAACCCAAACCCGATTTCGCTCAAAGTTCTCTAACTCCTCATGCATGGCATTGACCCAATCCGGATCCGTCAATGCGTGTCCAACATCTCGGGGCTCAAAATTAGCAACAAAAGCAGAATGAGCAAAGTGAGAGATGTGCTGTGACCTGGAGCGAGTGACTCGCTCGCCGATGTCGCCGATCATCTGCTGAGGAGGATGTTGGCGCTGGATATGTCGTGGCGCCTCCCGGGAAGAAGTGACCTCCCCCTCAACAGCAGCTGGTTCCACCCCGGGTACAAAAGGTACCGCGCGTGGTGGAGGATCCCACGGCCCCCAGGAAGAAGAGGTGTCGGGGCCGTGAGTCGTCGTCGAGGCCGCTCTTTGCGGCGCGGCAGGTGGAGGGGGTGCTGGATCATCCATACCTTCAGCACCCTCGTCCTCGTCATCAAAAAGAGGCTCTCCAACCTCATGATCACCTGCACGCTCAAAACGAGAAGAAGGAGAAACAAGAGTCTCGTCGAAGGTGACATCTGATGTCTCCATGACTCGGTTAGTATCAAGGTTAAGTACACGATATGCTCTAGTGTGAGTGCCATAACCCAAAAATACCCCGTCAGAAGATCGAGACTCAAACTTGTCCAGGTTGCCCTTTTTCAAAATAAAACAGTGGCAACCGAAGACTCTAAAATAGCTCACCTCGGGCTGGCGACCAAAACGCAACTCATAAGATGTCTTCTTCAAAAAGGCTCTCAGAAAAATGCGATTTGAAATGTAGCATGCAGTGTTCATAGCTTCGGCCCAATAGCGCCTGGGAGTCCTATGCTCATCGAGCATCGTCCTAGCCATCTCAACAAGGGTCCGATTCTTCCTCTCTACGACACCATTTTGGGGTGGTGTGTAGAGGGAAGAAAACTGATGCTCCAAACCAAGGCGGTTACAAAGCTTCTCAAAATCTGAATTTTTGAATTCGGAACCATTATCACTTCTAATAGCTCGCATCGAGTTCAAAGGGAACTCGTTCTGAAGACGCAAAATCAGATTGCGAGCGAAGGAGAAAGTCTTAGTCTTCTCAGTTAAAAAGAAGACCCACGAATACCTCGAAAAGTCATCAACAACAACCAAAACATACCACTTGCCACCAACCGAGCTCACCCGAGCTGGACCAACAAGGTCCATATGTAAAAGTTCTCCAGGGTGCGAGGTCATGACCTTAGTCACTAGATGGTGGGGAGCGGCAACCATCTTCCCATGTCTACAAGAATGGCAAACTAGATCCTTCTCCATCGAAAGCTTGGGCAATCCTCGGATTAGGCCAAGTGAGCTAAGTCTTGCAAGCAAGTCGAAGCTTAAATGACCGAGCCTCCTATGCCACTTCCAAAGATCGGAGGAAGAAGGACTAGCCAAAAGACAGCGAGAAGATCCAAACGACTCCGAGAAATTCACTCGAAAGACTTTCCCAAAGGGCGAAATCAGACATACAAGATCGCCCTGAGGATCTAAGATGCGACTAAGGTTCGGTTTAAAACGAATCTCATAGTCATCATCAAAAAGTTGCGAAACAGAAAGCAAATTAAAATGCAGGTTAGAAACAAGAGCAACATCGCGCAACACAAAGTGCTCATTAACCCGCACAGTTCCACGAGACAATACCTTACCTTTACTATTATCGCCAAAGGTTATGTACTCCTTTCCGGCGACCGGGCTAAGGCTGGAGAACCACTTGGTGTTTCCGGTCATGTGCCTCGAACAACCGGAATCCACCAACCAAACGTCCTCCAACCGTCTTACCTACATCAATAGAAAGACATAGGGTGAGCATACGGTCCAACACTGGGGTTAGTGAAATAAGGGTAATACCAGTGTTGGGCCGGCTGCTCAAAAGAACGGTTAGCAGAAAAACCATTCCTAGCACGTCTACGAGGGAAGCGATCACCACGCTGAGGAAAACGTGGTCCGCTGGGGAAGAAGCGCTCACCGCGATACTCAAACTGCGGTGGGGGAAAGCGCTCAACTAAGCCTCCGCCACGGGGTCCATTACCTGCAAAAGCAGGACCCCGTCGGGCACGCTCTCTACGAGGCCTACGCCTAGGTACTTGAGGTTCTGGACCTCTAGCCCTAGTGTCTCTCCTCGGAGCTCTCCTCTCCTGCCTAGGCCTGGGAACCTCACCTCTGGGCCTAGCAGCTCTCCTCTGGACATTCGGCCCATGCCCACCATGGAAAGGGTGGTACAAGTCCGGGTTGTCCATTTCCCGAGCACGGCGCACCTCCCGCTTGCGCCGAAAGCAGAACTCGCTCAGGTGTCCTTCTCTCCCACAGAAATCACACTGGTACCTCACCGCACGCACAGGGGGTTGTTGGTACACAGGGCTGTGGGTATGGTTCATTTTGCCCTTCTGTGGCAAACACTCCTGCTGGATGGGTGGCATTGTGTCCAGCTTGTTCTTGAGGTGGTTCGGCTTGGGTGCCCAGACTTGGTTCTTGGGCGGAGCTCTCGGGGGTTCCTCAAACACCCCATCCTTGGTGGTAGGCTTGGCAGGCTCTTTGGGTGGAAGCTTGGCAAGTTTGGGAGTAGTGGTGGAGTTGGGCTTCTCACTAGGATTCAGACCACTCGACTCTCCAATCTTCCCAAAAGCAGAAAGATCAACACCCTGAGCAAAACCTACACCAGGACCTCCAGCAGCTCGCTTAAATTGGGAGATCATCATCCCGAGCTGTGGCTCCCCACAAGATACCCATGACAAGATGGTCCGAAGGTATGTGTTTTCTTCTTCGGTTTGCATCTTGCCATGCTTCACATTGGCTATCTCCATCTCCAAACCCTCACACAAATCACACCTCGTGACACAAGCGCTATCCGAGCTGGCCTTCTCTAAGGACTCAAGCTTGGCATTCTTCTCTGCCAACTCGGATTGCAAGACAGGACAAGTCTTGCACGCACCCAACAGCTGCGGCCTAGCACGGAGCTCATCTACCTCTCCAACCAACGCAGCATACTTACCTCTCAGAGTGAGAAGGTCAGTCATGTGCGCGGTGCACGACTCGCACTCCGCCTCCTCCGACACTACCATGGTGGACCGAGCGAACTCAAGCTCCTTCACTGTGTCCTCCCACTTCTGCCTAAACTCCTTGCGCTCTCTAGCGGCACGCCTAAGCAACTTATCTTGGCTAAAAAGGGCAGCAGTCAACTTCTCAACCTCGGAGGAAAGCTCGTCGTAGGTGAGAGATACCTGGGAGGTGTCGTCGTCGTCGTCGTTCCGAGGGGTACGCTCCGGCTCGCCGTCGACCTCATCGCCCAGCGCCATGGTGCAGAAGCCGTCGTCGTCGGCGAAGAAGCAGAGGCCGTTCAGCTTGTCCTCGATCCTCTTCTTCTTCTCGGACTCGTCATCGCTCGAGCTGGCGGAGTCGTCATCCGAGCCGTCGACGTCGCTGAGCGCGGCAAAGAATGCCCGCTTCTCAGCCTGAGCCTTCTCCAAGTACTTTTTCTTGATGTATTCTTTGTTGAAGCCACCTTTCTTCTTGTGCGCTGGAGGGACGTGCTTCTCCTTGTACTTGGAGTCGTACTTGCGCCCATGATCGCCCTTCCCCGAATGCTTGTTCTTCTTGGGGCAGTTGGCGATGAAATGGTCGGGGTCGCCACACTCGTAGCAGCCCGTGCGTCCTCCTCCGCGACGACGGTTCATGCGGTTGTTGTGGAACCGCGAGAACCGGTTGGCAAGCAAAGCCAACTCCTCGTCTCCCAAAGACTCCAGCTGGTCCTCAGTAACAGAAAAGAGAGAAGAGAGTGCAAAACCAACTGAGGGGTTAGAGGAAGAGCCGGAAACCAAAGCCATGGACGGGCGAGAAGGATTTTCAAAAGAAGCCCTTGCCATAGCATCAATCTCACTGGACTTGAGCTTACTGAAGAGCTCGTCGCAGGTGAGGGTCTCATAGTTAGGTGATTCGATGATCGCCTGAACCTTGGAGTCCCACACCGAACGGTCAAGAGTGTGCAAAAGCTTCAAAGCACGCTCATGATCGTCAAAAGGCAACTGCTCCTTGTTAGCCCTCATCCTGTTGACAATCACCTGAAAACGAGCGAATAAACTTTCTATGCTCTCGCCAGGTTGATGTCTAAAGTTCTCATACTCTCGCTTGAACGACTCGTAGAGTCGGGTTTTGACTTGAGAGGTGCCCTCATGAAAACGCATGAGAGTGTCCCAGATCTCCCGAGCCGTAGCGAGGTGAGAAACACGATCAAACTCACCCATGCTCAAACAAGAGAAAAGAGCATTACGGGCTCGGCTATTGGCATCGTGCTCATCGATCTGCTGTTGAGTCACACGAGCAGCCAAGACCACGTAATCAGGGGAGTTGCAAATATCCCAGATCGAAGCGCCCAAGCTCTGCAAATAGGCCGACATACGTATCTTCCAATACGCATAGTTCGTCCCATCGAAAAACGGCGGTTTGCCCACGCCGCGATCCATGTCGCCTTCGGTGGATCTGGAACCGGCTAAGGTGGAAGATCCTTAACCTGCTCCGATACCAATTGAAGGACCGAGAAGCTACCCGAAAGCGACCAGAGAGGGGGTGAATGGGAGCTTCAAAATTTCCTTTCGGAAACTAGATGCCACTGTCCCAAAATCAACCCCAAAAGCGAACCCTAGAGCTTGCTAATGTCCACGACCCTAGATGTAGGGTGGATGCTTCCTAGAAGCACAGCGGGACACTAGACAACCCTAGAAAGCCAACGCAAAAGACGGTAAACAAATCCGTCAACGAACGAACGAACCGCGGACGAAACGGCGCGAAACAGCTACGACCGGACTCTGGCCAGCGTCCGGTCAGCAGGGACCGGACGCGTCCGGTCGTCAGAAATCGTCTCTGGGAGCTCTCTGTTCGCGACCGGACTCACGGGAACTGAGCGTCCGGTCGTGATCAGTGCGTCCGGTCAGAACCAAACAAGAACACACGAGACTGCGCAGAAAAGCACTGACCGGACTCTGCCTGCGTCCGGTCTATGAGCACCGGACGCGTCCGGTCGTGCGAAAACGATTTTCGGAGCTCTCTGGAACTGACCGGACTCTGCGAGTTAGAGCGTCCGGTCGGTTCACCTGCGTCCGGTCAGAGTCAAACACGCGCAGTGAACAGTAACTGAGGCGAGTCCGGTCACCCAAAGAGCAGAGCGTCCGGTCGCGTGCGTCCGGTCAAAACAAAACCGGGCTCAGCAAAACTTCAACCACCGGATGCGTCCGGTCACTTCGTGGACTGCGTCCGGTCACCCCGAAACTCTGCTGTTCGTTCACCAAATCGACTAGAACTCACCCGAAACAAATCCTCTAGGGATCAAACTTGGTGAGTGAAGTCACAAGGAGGTTAGTGAGCTATCTCTAAGAGATCATGGCTCGAACCTAACTCCAAATCGGTGAATCGAAGAATTTCGGGGGAAGGGAGGAAAAGTGACCCGAAACGAAAAATCGATCGATCTCCTAGGCCGTGAGGTTAGAGGATGATTCCTTAGGTGGAAAGAAGTGCCTCACGATCTAGAACAACTTGGTTCAAACGGAATTGCAAAAGATGAACCGAGCAAAGAGATCAAGCGACGGGAAAATCGTGGAGCAAAAAGGATTCCGCGAAGAACACAAGCAAAACGGAAATCACAGCCACGAAACCGAATCAAAGACACGAATCAAGTCATCGATCTTTGCTCCAAGGTGAGGATACGGCCTCACTTCCTTAAATCAACAGTACACAGAGTGGAGTCTCTCTGCGGATCTCAACTAGCTAAAGCAGGGGATGGGAGAGCAGGAAACCCTAAGTGCAGGAAGCAAATGAGATGGCTAAAACTGAGATAGCTAACACTGAGATGGGGAGGAGGGTGTCTCCCCTGGACTACTTATACTAACCTAGCCTAAGCCTATTTCCTACTCTACCCCTCTCTACTCTAATTACAGAGCGGACCAGCCTAACCCTAAGGCTATTCTAGTCCACCCGCTGGTGGTAGGTAGATCCGACGGCCACGCCCGCACGGTCTTCCGCGTCGCCTCCACGCAACCTTCAGATCGCCGCCACGTGCCGCCACCACTCTGCACCCCCGGTTTTGTGGCCCAAACCGGGAAACCAGCTTTTTCCATCAGCCCCCGGTTTTGAGGCCCAAACCGGGAAACCCGCCTCCAGCCCGAGTTTTGTGGCCAAACTCGGAAACCGTCCGCGCCCGAGTTTTGAGGCCCAAACTCGGAAACCGGCCCACGCCCAGGTTTTGAGGCTCAACCTGGAAACCGTCGCGCCCAGGTTTTGTGGCTCAACCTGGAAACCCAGCACCCAGGTTTTGAGGCCCAAACCTGGAAACCGTCCACCGTTGGTTTTTCCCGGGCTCTACCAACAAACCGGCGTCGTAGAGGGGATGCACCGCCTGTGCACCCCTTCCACCGACATGATCGCACTTCTCCGCTTGTCGCTGTCGCAGGCTGCCAGCCACCACAGCTGATCCTCCGGCCTCCAGTCCATCAGTCCAAGTCCACGAACGCCCTTCACCGTCCGATACATCGGCATGGCACGTCCGCCGCACGGCACGCCCATCCTTCATCGCGCCCGGTCCGTCGGCACGGCACGTCGCAACTTGACCTTCACCCGCCATCGATCACTGTCTCCGTGCTCGACACCTGCACAACACAAGCCAAAGAACATGCGCATCATCTCCGTTGACAATCACTCATCACACAGAGACTCGGCAAACACCCATGTATCCGCACCATCCCCTAGCGGACAGTCCGTAGTAGGGGCGGACAGTCCGGGATCCCAGGTCCGGACAGTCCGCGAGTTGGCTATGTGTTCTGATTTGGTGCGTTTGCTCTCCCGGCTTCTCCGCTCGGTTTCCGGACTTCTCGTTTGGCCCTAGAGTTGATCAAGGAACCTCTCTAGGTATCTTTGCTACTAGTTAGCATAGGTATTTAGGAGTTTCTCGATGTAGCCGTCTATCTACGTCCGGGACTTGGTTTTTGAGGGTCGAACTTGTGCCGGTGTCTTTGGCGTTTGGTTTGCTATCACTTTGTGGTGCCTCGCTGTGATCCTAGGGATCATCCACCCACTTCCAAGGGTCGTGGGCATCACTCTCTTCTCTCTTTTCTGTCACAGAGGAGCAGCTAGAGTCTTTGGGGGATGACGAGTTGGCTTTGCTCGCCAACCGGTTCTCGCGGTTTCACAACAACCGCATGAACCGTCACCGCAGAGGAGGACGCTCAGGATGCTTCGAGTGCGGCGACCCCAACCACTTCATCGCCAATTGCTCGAAGAAGAACAAGCAAGTCTTCGGCAAGGCGGATCATGGGCACAAGTACAACTCCGACAAGTGCAAGGAGAAGTACGTCCCCGCAAGGCACAAGCGGAAGGGCGGCTTCAACAAGGAGTACATCAAGACCAAGTACATGGAGAAGGCCCAGGCTGAGCAGCGTGCATTCTTCGCCATGCTCAGCGACGTCGATGACTCGGATGACGACTCCGCTTCCTCAAGCGATGACGAGTCCGAGAAGAAGAAGAATATCGACGACAAGCTCAACGGCCTCTGCTTCTTCGCTGATGACGAGGGCTTCTGCACCATGGCTCTCGGCAAGGAGGTCGACGGCGAGCTGGAGGACACCCCTCGGAACGACGATGACGACGACGACACCTCCCAGGTATCTCAGACCCCGACGAGCGTTCTGCTGAGGTCGAGAAGCTTACTGTTGCGCTCCTTAGTTAGGATAAGTTGCTTAGGCGTGCTGCTAGAGAGCTCAAGGAGTTTAGGCAGAAGTGGGAGGATACGGTGAAGGAACTTGAATCTGTCAAGTCCACCGTAGTTGTTACCGATGAGGAGGAGTGTGAGATGTGCACCACACACATGACTGACCTTCTCACTTTGAGAAGCAAGTATGCTGTGTTGGTAGGAGAGGTGGATGAGCTGAAGGCTAGATCCTCGCTGTTGGGTGCGTGCAAGTCCTGTGCGGGCTTGCAATCTGAGTTGGCAGAGAAGAATGCCAAGATTGTGTCTCTCTAAGAGGCCAACTCAGGTAGCACATGTGTGGCTAGGTGTGTTCTTTGTGAGGGTTTGGAGATGGAGATTGCCAATGTGAAGCATGACAAGATGCAAACCGAGGAGGAAAACACATACCTTCGGACCATCTTGTCATGGGTGTCTAGTGGTGAGCCACAGCTCGGGATGATGATCTCCAAATTCAAACGAGCTGTTGGAGGTCCTGGTGTAGGTTTTGCTCCGGGTGTTGATGTTTCATCTTTTGGAAAGATTAGAGAGTCGAGTGGTCTTAACCCATGTGAGAAGCCCAACTCCACCACTACTCCCAAGCTTACCAAGATTCCACCCAAAGAGCCTCTCAAGCCTAACACCAAGGATGGGGTCTTTGTTGAACCTCCGAGAGATCCACCAAAGAAACAATCATGGGCTCCAAAACCAAACCACCTCAGGAACAAGTTGGACACCATGCCACCCATCCAAGAGGAGCTTTTGCCACAGAAGGGCAAAGTGATCCACACCCACTACCGTGAGTACCAACAACCCCCTATGAGAGCGGTGAGGTACCATTGTGAGCATTGTGGGAGAGATGGACACTTGAGTGTGTTTTGCTTTCGGCGCAAGAGAGAGGCGCGCCATGCAAAGGAGCTGAACAACATGGAAATGTACCATCCCTTCCATGATGTACATGTGCCTAATGTTCAGAGGCGTGCTGCTAGGCCTAGAGGTCCGAAACCTCAAGTTCCTAGGCCTAGGACGCGAGGAGGTCATGCCCTGCGGGAGCCTGCAGTTGTAGGCTAGGGACCCCGTGGCGGTGGCTTTGTAGTTGAGCGTTTTCCACCACCGCGTTTTGAGTATCGCGATGGACGCTCCTCCCTTAGCGGACCACGTTTTCCTCTACGTGGTGATCGCTATTCTCGTAGGCGTGCTAGGAATGGTTTTTCTGCTAACCGTTCTTTTGAGCAGCCAGCCCAACACTGGTATAATTCCTATTTCACTCACCCCAGTGTTGGACCGTATGCTCACGCTATGGCTTTTTATTGATGTAGGTAAAACGATTGGAGAACATTTGGTTGGTGGATTCCGGGTGTTCGAGGCACATGACCGGAAACGCCAAGTGGTTCTCCAGTCTTAGTCCAGTCGCCGGAAGAGAGTTTATCACCTTCGGCGACAATAGTAAAGGTAAAGTGTTGTCTCGTGGGTCGGTGCGAGTTAATGAGCACTTTGTGTTGCGCGATGTTGCTCTTGTTTCTAACTTGCATTTTAACCTTCTTTCTATTTCGCAACTCTTTGATGACGACTATGAGATTCGTTTTAAACCGAATCTCAGTCTCATTTTGGATCCTCAGGGCAATCTTGTTTGTGTGATTTCGCCTTTTGGAAAAGTCTTTCGTGCGGATTTCTCGGAATCGTTTGGCATTTCTCGTTGTCTTTTGGCTGCACCCTCCTCCTCTGATCTTTGGAAGTGGCATAGGAGACTAGGACACTTGAGCTTCGACTTGCTTGCAAGGCTTAGTTCACTTGGCCTAATCCGAGGATTGCCCAAGTTATCCATGGAAAAGGATCTTGTTTGCCATTCTTGTAGACATGGGAAGATGGTTGCCGCTCCCCACCATCCAGTGACTCAGGTCATGACCAAGCACCCTGGAGAGCTTTTGCACATGGACCTTGTTGGTCCGGCTCGGGTGAGCTCGGTTGGGGGGAAGTGGTATGTGCTTGTTGTTGTTGACGACTTTTCGAGATATTCGTGGGTCTTCTTTTTAGCTGAGAAGACGGAGACTTTCTCCTTTGCTCGCAATCTGATTTTGCGTCTTCAGAACGAGTTCCCTTTGAACTCGATGCGAGCTATTAGGAGTGATAATGGTTCTGAATTCAAGAATTTGAATTTTGAGAAGGTTTGTAACTCTTTGGGTTTAGAGCATCAGTTTTCTTTCCCCTACACACCGCCTCAGAATGGTGTTGTAGAAAGGAAGAATCGGACCCTTGTAGAGATTGCCAGGACGATGCTCGATGAGCATAGGACTCCTAGGCGATATTGGGCCGAAGCGATGAGCACTGCATGCTACGTTTCCAATCGCATTTTTCTCCGAGCTTTCTTGAAAAATACTTCTTATGAGTTGCATTTTGGAAAACTGCCCAAGGTGAGTTACTTTAGAGTCTTTGGTTGCCACTGTTTTATACTTAAGAAAGGCAACCTGGACAAATTTGAGACTCGTTCTTCTGACGGTGTGTTTTTGGGTTATGGCACTCACACTCGTGCTTATCGTGTGCTTAACCTTGATACTAACTGAGTCATGGAGACATCAGATGTCACCTTCGACGAGACCATGGTTTGTCCTTCTTCTCGTTTTGAGCGTGCAGGTGATCATGAGGTTGGTGAGCCTCTTTTTGATGACGAGGATGAGGGTGCTGAAGGTATAGATAATCCAGCACCCCCTCCACCTGCTGTGCCGCAAGGAGCGGCTTCTACTACGACTCATGGCCCCGACACTTCTTCATCTTGGGGGCCATGGGATCCGCCACCTCGAGCGGTATCTTTTGTACCCGGGGAGGCACCAGCTGCTGTTGAGGGGGAGATCACTTCTGCTCGGGAGGCGCCACGACATATCCAGCGCCAACACCCACCTCAACAAATGATCGGCAGCATCGGCGAACGTGTCACTCGGTCAAGGTCACAACAAATCTCTCACTTTGCTCATTCTGCATTTGTTGCTGATTTTGAACCCCGAGATGTTGGACACGCTTTATCTGATCCAAATTGTGTCAATACCATGCATGAGGAGTTAGAAAATTTTGAAGGAAATCGGGTTTGGGTTCTTGTTCCTCCTCCTCCTGAGTGTCATCCTATTGGGACAAAATGGGTTTTCAAAAATAAACAAGGAGAGGATGGCCATGTTGTGAGAAACAAGGCCAGACTAGTAGCCCAGGGGTATAGTCAGAAGGAGGGGATAGACTATGAGGAGACTTTTGCTCCTGTAGCTCGTTTGGAGGCGATTAGGATACTCTTGGCTTTTGCTGCATCCAAAGGGTTTAAACTTTTTCAAATGGATGTCAAGAGTGCCTTCTTAAACGGCTACATAGAAGAGGAAGTGTATGTGAGACAACCCCCCGGTTTCGAAAATCCCAAGTTTTCAAACCATGTTTTTAAACTTCACAAAGCTTTGTATGGTTTGAAACAAGCCCCTAGAGCCTGGTATGATAGGTTGAAAACCTTTTTGCTTGCTAAGGGTTTTAAAATGGGATGTGTGGATAAAATGCTTTTTCTCCTCAAGCAAGGCAATGATACTCTCTTGGTACAGATTTACGTGGATGATATCATTTTCGGTGGTTCTTCTCATGCTTTGGTTGCAAAGTTTGCAGACACTATGAGCAGGGAGTTTGAGATGAGCATGATGGGCGAGTTGACGTTTTTCCTCGGGTTGCAAATCAAGCAATCCCGAGAGGGAACGTTCGTGCACTAGGGCAAGTACACTAAGGACATCCTGAAGAAGTTCGACATGGGTGAGGCCAAGCCTCTTCCAACACCCATGCCGAACACGGCGGCCCTGGATGCGGATATGGATGGAGAAGCTGTGGATGAGAAGGAGTACCGGAGTATGATCGGGTCGCTGCTGTACCTGACGGCGACACGCCCGGACATCCAGTTCGCGGTGTGTGTGTGCGCGCGATTTCAGTCGTCGCCGCGCACTTCTCACCGTCAAGCGGTCAAGCGCATTATGAGGTACTTATGCTTCACTCCAGAATTTGGGATTTGGTATTCTGCTTCTTCCACCCTCTCCCTTTGCGGTTATTCTGATGCCGATTTTGCTGGTTGCCGCGTTGATCGCAAGTCCACTTCTGGGACTTGTCAGTTTATTGGTTCTTCTCTTGTATCGTGGTCTTCTCGCAAGCAGACTAGTGTCGCACAGTCTACCACGGAGGCTGAGTATGTTGCTGCGGCTAGCTGCTGTTCCCAGTTGCTTTGGATGATGGCCACTTTGCGTGATTTTGGTCTAAGCTTTTCTCGCGTTCCTTTGCTTTGTGACAGCACGAGCGCTATTAGCATTGCTAAGAACCCCGTGCTGCACTCTAAGACCAAACACATTGATGTGCGCTTTCATTTTCTGCGAGACCACTATGAGAAGGGTGATATCGACCTTCGCCATGTCGATACTCATCATCAGTTGGCTGATATTTTCACCAAGCCTTTGGAACAATCAACTTTTGCGAGGTTGAGAGGTGAGCCTTGTGTGTGTTTCCCCTTTTAGAAGGGGGAAACATTTTGACTCGTGTAATATAAACTGACTTTTTGTTTTTCATTTGATTTCTTCATGCATCTTTGCATTTCATCTTGCATATTGACATTCAGAGCTTCATGAATATACTCTTTAGAATGTGGCTATGCTCTGTCTAGTATTTGCTCCGATGATTTATCTTGTAGCTTATGCTCTTTCTGATCACTATTGCATACTATGAGCTGAGCTATTTTTGAATGGTGAACCTGCTTAATATACATAAAACTTGAAACTGTTCACCATTGAGATATGCAACTAGCATGTGTAGGATGTGTAGAATTCACTCGTGCTTTTCATATATGCTAGGTTGCTATGTCTCTAGTTCTGAGTCATTCACTTGTTTGGTATGTTCATATTCAAAGATAAAATTTGAACCAAGTTAAGTGAATTGGAAAGATCGAGACGGGACTGCTTGTCAGCACATCACAGTTTCGAGACTGTTTCTCATTGCACTTTGAGTTAAACTTGAGTTGTGTAGTGTATGACTGAAACTGTTGCTTTAAGCTTCTGATTGCTTCTGCATAGGCTTCGCATAGTTGAAAAGTTAGGCAATGACAAGCTTTCAACCTCTCGCAATCACATGCTGAAATTTAAACTTGTGTAATTTAACCGCTGCAACTCCGATAAAATTTGGATACACAAGTCTATGTTTCACTCTATAGCATGATGGTTGAACTGTGCTAGGGGTAGTTCATCTTGTATACATGTTTAGCACTTGTTTGACTTCCTGTCTATACATGTCTGGTGCTATTTTGATGGTGAATACCTTTTTGGCTAAAAACTACTCACGTTGCTCACATGTTCATTTTTCGTATTTGGTGATCAGTTTGAGCCTTTGCTAGCATTATGTGCATATTGTTGAGTCATCGGATCAGCACTTTGTTGAGCATCTTCATATTTTATCGACTATATTCTTGAAGCTGCTAACTTCCATATTGACTCATATGCATTTTGGAAGGGGGAGTTATTCTTTCAAGGGGGAGAAATTTGCTTGATGGTGCATTTTCAACTAAGGGGGAGAAAATCTTACTTATCATGTGTTCTCCGTCTCCGACTTTGGGGGACAAATATTTTCCTGGTTGCGTGCACTATTTGAGGGGGAGTTTGCTTGGTCCTTGAGCTTTTCCAATTGGTTCAAAGCACTTTTGATAGCTAGTTGTGTTGAGCCTTTGCCTCTTTCTTGAGGGACTAGTGTCTTTGCGTTTGTGCTTGTTCAGTTGGTATTGAGCTTTCTCGCTAGCGGTGTTGAGCCCGTTCTGCCTCTTCTTGAGGGCTAGCTCTATCTTTGCTTGGCTTTCAATTGATTTTTCGATTGGTATCGAGCTTTCATGCTAGCGGTGTTGAGCCTGTTCTACCTCTTCTTGAGGGCTAGCTTTGCTTTGCTTGGTTGCGTCGAGGCGTTGCCCATGTCTTTGGGAACCAAGTTGTTTCGCTCTTTCCATTTGACCTTCTTTGGCTTTGCTATGCTTTTGGGTCATTTGGTCGAGTTCTCTCTCCATCTTCCATCATTCTTCCATACTATTATGATTTGTGTTGGTAGTTGACAATGCACTCATCAAGGGGGAGATTGCGGATACATGGGTGTATGCCGAGTCTCTGAGTGATGAGTGATTGTCAACTGGGATAATGCGCATGTTCTTTGGCTTGTGTTGTGCAGGTGTCGAGCACGGATACAGTGAATAGAGGCAAGGTGAAGGTCAAGTAGATACGTGCCGTGCCGATGGACCGAGAGTGGCGAAGGGAATGGGAGATTACGGTCTCACTTCCTCAAAATCTCCAGTACACAGAGGTATGGTTCTCTGTGGATCTCAGTTCGCTACAACAGGGAATGGGAGAGCAGGAAACCCTAGAAGCAAAAGAGCAAATGACTGACATAGGATGGGAGGAGGGTGTCTCCCTCTACTTATCCTAATACTAATTCCTACTCTACCCCTCACTAATTACAGAGCGAACCAACTAAACCCTAGGGTTATCCTGGACCAACTCGAAGATGCTGGTGATCCGACGGCCATGCCCGCACAACTAGTAGCGTTGCCTTGACGCAACCTCACCGATTGCCGCCACGTGCCGCCACCACTCCGCTCGTCCTTTTCCTGGACTTCGCCCCCGGTTTTGTGGCCCAAACCGTGAAACCAGCCTTCATGACCAACCCCCGGTTTTGAGGCCCAAACCTGGAAACCAACTGTCCATCGCCTGAGTTTTGTGGTCCAAACTCAGAAACCCGCAGCACCCAGGTTTTGAGGCCCAAACCTGGAAACCGTCCTCAGCCCGAGTTTTGTGGCCCAAACTCGGAAACCATCAGCGCCCAGGTTATGAGGCCCAAACCTGGAAACTGTCCACTCGGTGGTTTTTCTGTGGCTCAACCACCAAACCGAGCCGTAGAGGGGATGCACCGCCCGTGCACCCCGTCCACCGACACGTGTCCCCAGGTCCTCGACCCAAGCAACACCATGCCCGCAAGTCTTCGCTCGTCGCTATACCAGGCTGTCAGCCACCACAGCTGATCCTCGGGCCAGCGGTCCCTCAGTCCAAGCCTCACGTCCGCCCTTCGCCACTCTCGGTCCATCGGCACGGCACGTCTCTACTTGACCTTCACCTTGCCTTTGATCACTGTATCCGTGCTCGACACCTGCACAACACAAGCCAAAGAACATGCGCATTATCCCAGTTGACAATCACTCATCACTCGGAGACTCGGCATACACCCATGTATCCGCAAGACTTTTCCAAAGGGCGAAATCAAACATACAAGATTGACCTGAGGATCCAAAATACGACTGAGATTCGGCTTAAAACGAATCTCACGGTCATCATCGAAAAGTTGCGAAACAGAAAGAAGGTTAAAATGCAAGTTAGAAACAAGAGCAACATCACGCAACACAAAGTGCTCATTAACTCACACCGTCCAACGAGACAACAATTTACCTTTGCTATTGTCGCCGAAGGTGATAAACTCCTTTCTGGCGACCGGACTAAGAGTGGAGAACCACTTGGCGTTTCCAGTCATGTGCCTCGAACAACCAGAATCCACCAACCAAACGTTCTCCAATCGTTTTACTTACATCAATAAAAAGACATAGGGTGAGCATATGGTCCAACACTGGGGTGAGTGAACTAGGAATTATACCAGTGTTGGGTCGGCTGCTCAAAAGAATACTCAATACTGATAAGTAGAATAAAGTAATACTTGAAATGATGAACTAGAATATAGTAAAGTGCTTGAGATACAAGAGCAAAACCTGAACTGGAGATGAAGGAAGACTCTTCCCAACTCCAGGACCGATCACTCGCACGCTTCTACTCTTGAGCTAAGCCTTGAGCAGCGCTTCCACGAGGGCAATGAGGCAAGGATGGCTTGCTCTACTAGCTACCTACTTGCCTAAGCTTGGCTAAACCCTAAGCTATTAGCTCGATAGCTCTAGCCTTGCTTTCTTGCTTTCTTGCTTTCCTCTCTTCCTTGCTTGAAATGAAGTGACGCCTCCTAGGGGTATTTATAGCCCAAGTGCGTGAGGGGGTACTTATAGGGGGCAGCCAACCGACCTAGGGCAAACCCTAGTGGCGGGCGCCAGCCCTAGGTGGCGGCCGCCACCCCCTGGCCGTTGGATGCACTGTCATTGATCCTACGGCCTCCAGGGACTCCTCCAAGGCGGTGGTTAAGTCGGTTGCATGTCCAGATAACCGTCATTCGGTCATGATCCATGCCACTCCCCTCCTGAGCCCTCCGATGCCACTGACCTAGTGACCAATGGCCAACATTTGGCCCTAGGGTGGTCACACAGATCAGTGACGTGGCAAGGGGGAAGTTTGGGCCTCTCCTTGTGGCGGGCGCCACCTAGGGGTGGCGGGCGCCACCCCCCTGAGGCCCAATTGGGCCCTGCTGAGTGGGCTCGGCCTTTGGTGGTTCAAATATCGAAATTTGGTTCAAATCCTGCATTCAAATCAAAATCTATGGACATGTGGAATTCGGTTAGTTTGAAACCTATTTGACTACATTTCATGCCTTTTTGGTAAATTTTAGGGTAAAATGTTGATGGTAAAATAGGTGTTTAAGGACCATCAACAAGCTCCCCCAAGCTAACATGTTGCTCGTCCTCGAGCAACAATGCGGTTTAAGCATTAAGCATGAAATAGATAGCAACTTAAGATGTATACAAGTGCATATTGTATAGTGAGAAATAACTTAGTATATATCATTAATCATAGCAATGTGGGGCTTATAGCTTTTCACTTCAAACATGCAAGAGTGAAATAAAGCAATAGATAGGAAACTTTTATCTTGCTTAGGTTTGACTAGGATTCTATCTGGAGGTTTTTTTAAGGTTTTCAAAAGATAAAAACTTGCTTAAGTCCTCCAAGATTCACTCAATCACTCAATGGTGTTTAAATCCTCACTTAGGCCAACATGTAGCCTCTCCTATTTCTAAAGAATGATATGTGGAGTTATAGGTAGGCTAAGAATCATGAGCAAATTGCCTAATGTTTATTGCTAAGCTAGACACTCAGATCATAAGGAGCAGCAAATCGTAAAAATTGATCAAGATGTGCATGTGTGGTTATGTGGAAGTGTGTAGAGAGATATTTCATAATCCTTCCTAGTTAATTTCTGGGGTCTAGAGCTAATGATAATTCTCTCTCTCTCTCTTTCGATACATAGTGAGTAGACAAAAATGTGTCCTCACATTTTCTTAGGACATAGTCCTCTCTTGAGCTACTTTGCTCACTTTTTTTCATATCTCTTTTTTTAGCTCTAGATTTCCCCAGATTGTCTATAGGAAAGGATTTTAGAAATAAAAAGGAAGAAGAGAGAGAAATACTTATTCCCAGTGTAGGAATAGCATAAGGCTAGCAATGGAACGTTTGGCAAGGTATTGCATATCTCCAGTGTAGAGAATGAGCAATTTATTTAGGAGTTGCAAACTTCCAAAGTGGATAGTAAGCAATATGGTGGGTGTGTGTATCTTGATCAAAAGATATGTAAGCTTCTCTACTAAGATCTATGAGGTCTAACAAAGCTCAACACAGACAAAGCTCTTTGTGGTTTTGACTAACAAATATTTGGCTAGTGGTGGGATGGGATAAAATCCAGGAGGAACTTTTAGCAAGGTTTTCATGATTTTTAAAAGAAATCCTCCAGATTAGTTCCTAATTTCACCTTAGCAAGTTTAAAGAATTACTCCATTTCTTACTAAGTTTATTTACTAAGCATGATTTCAGTTAAAGCATGTGCAACCCATAAAAGCTACAACTTAGATAAAACTAGTTTTTCAAACAATAACGATAGCATTTGCATGACATATTTCAAATCTTATTCAGGTTTCAACTTGTTTAAGCAGATTTCATCAATTTTATTCATGGAGTGGTTACTTAGGCAAGCATGTAACATTCAAAACTTCAAAACATATAGAAATTAAAAACTGAATATAAAGTGTAGGCCTGAGACATACCTTATTGGAGCGGGAATCTTCCCCAAGCTGGCTTCTTGCTTGGTAAAAGATCTTCTTCTTCTCAGTCGGAGCTCTTGTTTTATTTATTTTTAAAATGAAAACTAATCTAATCTTGTGAAAAGGGAAATTATCCTATTATGATATTTTATTATTCTAGCTAAGTTAACATATATTTATGCATATAACTAATGATAATTGATTTTTTTTAGTTACATGCATGACATATGTTATTTATTTGAAAAAGAAAGGGAAATTTGAAGGGAAATTTAAAAGTAAATCCATACCTTAGTGTTAACACTGGATTTTGGTCAACATTGAGAAGATGACAGGTGGACCCAATGAGCAGTGAGAAGAGCATTCAGTAGACGGCCAAGCGGTCGGTTACTCCATCCAGGAAATAGATATGGCAAGAGAAGCCAATCACGAGGATAATCGACCATGACCGTGACAGATTAAATGAGTATTCAAGAAGTAGAGGGTTCTGATCTCATTGGCCAGGAGTTGGATTTGGTGGCGTTGTGATGTGGTAAGCATGCAAAGAAGGCAAAATATATAAAGCATGCACATCTCGACGTCCACTTCTATATTTAGCATGAATGGCTTCACGATGAAGGAAAGGCTAGAAGACGGCATGCATGTCCAGTGTGCGGAGATGGAGGTATAAGGCATTCGACAAGTATCCATGCGGTCGGCTAGTTTCCAAGGATTCGGCAACTGCTCATGCGGTCGGCTATTCTGAGAAAAGGGAGTTTCCATTGAAACGACGGAAGCGAGAGCCGATCGGGCAACAAAATTGGGACAATTAAGGCAATGATGATTCCGAAAGGAGTTGAAAGCCCAGAATATTGTATTTTCCTTTAATATTTCATAGTCGTGTCCTCTTAGGACTTGTATTGCATCCAGGGTATAAATATAAACCCTTGGCTATTGTAAAAAGCGTTCACAAC
The DNA here is from genome assembly GCA_009763385.1 of Coix lacryma-jobi var. lacryma-jobi. Classification (NCBI taxonomy): domain Eukaryota; kingdom Viridiplantae; phylum Streptophyta; class Magnoliopsida; order Poales; family Poaceae; genus Coix; species Coix lacryma-jobi. The sequence goes on from CM019826.1 coordinate 45,437,402, forward strand.
CATATCAATACAAATCGGCCCCGTGCCACCTTCGAGTCCTTTGTCGTGTCGTCGAGTTCTTCGAGAGAAATCATCGATCCGTCGACCTCCGTAAGTACCGGCAACCTTGCTATCATGTCTAGTATCATGCGGTGGATTTAGATATGATGCAAGTAGTCTCGTATGTTAAGCTTAGTATCGTGCGGCGGATTTAAGCTTATGACGGGAAGTTTTTGCTTATGCCTTGTATCGTGCGGCGGAATAAGTCATGAGTGAAAATAGTTATCGGCTCTATTAGATTTGGCAGATCTAATAGATTCATTAAGTTATCATGTGTTATATGTTTTATTTATTTAATTCTTGTAACACTCTTTTGCCCAATCTAGATTGATCTTTGTTCGGCCTTGTCGCACGAGTTTGCTTGTGCTCTCTTTCAATCATAAGATTATGATGGCCGAATTAACTTTGAATCTAGATTGTCACATGTTGTGGGTTCATGCATGTCAATCATGGTTAGGCTTTGATGAAACTAGGTGTCGTGCGGCAGATGCAGGTTTTAAATTAGTTTAATTGTGCTTGCTTGTTTGTTCCTTCTTCATGGACCCCAATTCGGCTGGTTTGCCTATTTTGATTAAGCTTACACGAGTAATGAGCCTTTATAGATCTGTTCAAATATATGCATGCTTCTAGCTTGTTATAATTAGATTGTATCATGCGGTGGATTAATCTAATTATAAGAAGTGGTGTAGACTTACAGCAAGTGGTATCATGCGGTGGATTAGCTTTGCTTGAGTTTATACCTGACCGGTTTATGAAGACTAAACGTGTGGCAGATTAGTTGGATTAGCCTATGCATGTGTTGTTTGAATAGATCTATATTTGCAAGTTACCTGTTTATAATATCTTTAATTTGTTCAAACATGTTTTTCTTTACATATGCATTCGGCAGTTGATATGCTTTACATACTCTGCTCTCATACTAGCCGAATGACTTTGTAAACTTGCTCTGACAGACAGCTTCTATAGCTGTGTGCTGTCGTGATTGGCTTTCAAAGCCATACATATGGAACTGTCTGGTTTTATCCGGCATGTTCCAAAGGTATTCTCATAGTTTTTCTCCCTTGTTGGTTTTCAGGTCAAACCGACTGGCACGTCTTCGGGTTCAGCACATTCCGGGTACCCGATTGAAGCTAGCTTTTCGGCTTGCTGTGTGCTTGGCGTGAGGTGTCACGTTTTGCGTCAACACACTTTTTGGCACGCCCAGTGGGACCATAATTCCTGATTAGAAGTCTGAGGCCTGTATAAATAAGAATCTGTTGTTTCCCTTAACTCCATCGGCTATTGTACGAAAAGAGTATGACTGTATAGACTGATTACTAGAGATGACCAATTGCCGAATATGCATGAAAACAGCCGATTCAATGTGTACGCACGGGATAGCTGCTAATCAACTGAGTGTACATGGCATCTACGAAGACGCAGATAGCATGCATGGGTGGATTTGCTCCATGCAGGGACATAGAAACCAATTAAAGAAGCTAATGAACTTCTCCTAAAGATAGAATTGGCTAATATGGTTTCTCCTAAAAATAAAATGGCTTCAAATACATCATGACATGAATGTATCGGTCTCCAAATATATCATGGCACGGTATTGTTGACGGAAGTTATAGCATGTTTTACCTTATCAAAATACCGTCAACAGGCCCCGGTTTCAAGGAAGTATAGCATATCATGAGCATATTTATCACTAATAAGTTCCACTTGTACTCTTAGCTTGTGAACTTGTAGGAGATGGCAAAATGAACAAAATGAGGCCAAGTGGGCCCACCAAAGGGGTCGGCCGACCCCACCTTGGTGGCCACCTCGGCCAGGGTGACATGGCACGATCCAAGAGAAGCATGCTCAGGCCAATATCAACCCTTGGATCAAACATGTGCTTTTACTCAATGGTGCAAGATGAGAAGCACATGGATTCATGGGTCCACACCGAAACCAAATGCAACCAACTTCACAGGACTTGCTCCATGACATGTGGGATCACCAAGGGAGAGAAGAAGGTGGGCCAGCCCTGTCATAGGGGGGTCGGCCGACCCCCCCTTGGTGGGCCCTGGCTACACTATTCAGCCTGGTGACATCAGCACCTTCTAGAAGCAAAGTGGTGGGCCCACCTGTCATTGGCTGGGGTCGGTCGACCCTAGGGTGAATCCCATCCAATGTCGGTTGCTTGCACATGTTTCACACGTGAAGAAATCAAGGCCATCCATCCATGGCGGTTACTATGGCGGTTTGATCCAATGGCCAAGGAAGGAGAGCATGCGGATCGCTGACGTGGCACCGGAGTAGCCGCTACTCCACCTCCAAGCTATAAATACCCCCCTAGAGCTCTTCATTTGTATGCGTCCAAGGAGAGAAAGCCTACTTAGTAGCTTTAGTGTTAGAAGAGAGGGAAGGGAGTGAGGAGTTCCACGGAGGAGTCCCGACCTGTCAGGAATCTTCTCCAAGGTGCGCCTCAGCGGATGCGATTCTTCTTGTAAGTGTTACATCTGAGTCCTTCTAGTATTTAATATTCTGGTCTGGTAATTTAAGTTTACAGTCCTTTTACTTGGCACATTGCTTAACTTTGTTGAAGTGCTCTAGGCCTATTAAGCTTAGCTTTAGAGTAGTAAGATTAGTGTAGACGTAGTGTCTAGGCTATATCTTGCCAGTGTGGACTTCTTGTCGCACTTGTGTAGACGCCTGGTGGTAGGGTGACAGACACAGCCAGTGCTTGGAGTTCCTCTCAAGTGTTGTAGGCAAGCTGAAAATAATAGTTGGGTAGCAGCATTGCCGCCTCAGTAGTTGTTAGGTGGAGAACCTTTTAATCAACTACTGTTTCATCCTTCGCCCCCAGTAAGGAATGAGGTGGTAAACCTCAGTACTCTTAGAAAACCAGTACCAGATATTGACATTAGGAAGACCTCTCTATCCCAGTTATCATATACCCTTTGATCATCCTTTGACGACCCTACTTCTAGTTAATCCACTTCACGTTCCCTGTGGAAATACGATACGTGGAATACTCCCGGTGAAAGGCTACAATTGACTACCGTGCGCTTGTGGTATATCCGTTTGCCACTTCTGGTGTCAATAAGCATCTCTGGTGCCGCTACCGGGGATTAGGCTCCATAGTCTAGTTCTAGTGGTTGCATTAAGAAGTGTCAACAAGCTTTTCTGGCGCCGTTGCCGGGGAACGGTAGCTATGTTAGCTAGAACAAAGTCGTTAAAGTTATCGTAGTTTGATTAGAACTTTTTTTTCATAAATCAATATGGATCAAACAATCCTTTTTGACTACGCTGCTCCATCGGGCGCTGAGTTGGAGCCGCCTAGTTCATCTCATGCCGTTTTGGCAGTTCGCTATGAGCTTCGCCCCAGCCTCATAGCGATGGTTCAGGAGAATCCCTTTTCAGGAGATGTAGATGAGAATCCTTATACCCACCTACGTGATTTTGAACAACTTTGTTCGGGTATTCACATCCAAGGAATGAGGCGAGTCACTCTTAAGTGGAAGCTATTTCCGTTCTCGTTAACGGGAAAAGCTAGACGCTGGTATACTCGCTTGGTTGGTAGTGTGAACGGAGAATGGGAGAAACTGCAAGCCATGTTCTGCTTAACGTACTTTCCCATATCCCGCGTAGCTCGTCTTCGTAGAGATGTGCTAAACTTCAAACAAGATGAGAAGGAATCTCTAGGTGCGGCCTGGGCACGACTTACAGACTTAGCATCCTCTGGCCCAGATTATGCTATAACCGAGCCAACCCTTATGCAACATTTCTATCTCGGTCTTAGCCAAAACTCCGCACAATTCCTTGATTTAGCCTCTAAAGGAGCTTTCCTCCATTTACCCATTAGTGAAGCTAAGGAAGTCCTTGCGACCATTCTCAAGAACACCCCCTACACCGATGACCATGGTGAAACTCTAGAGGAAGATCAAACTCCTAGGGACGAACCCATGACAGCCGAAACTCCTTTACCTATACCCCAAGTTGTCAAACCTGAACCACAACCACCTACTCCTCCAAAGGAAGAAGTAATTCATCCTTTGGATTATCCTCTAAATATCGAGACAGATCTTTTCACCGATTATGGCAATGTCTCGAAACAACCTGTGCAGAAGAGATCCACAACCAGTAGAGCTCCTAATAACCACATGCCAACCCAGTTTGAGGCAAGTTACCTTAAGGCGACTGCCCAAGAGCACATGTCTATTATGAGCAACGAATGGTTCAGGGAGGCTGAAGCATCATCAGATGTCATTAAGCTTCTGTCATGTTTCGCATCCATACCGTGTGCCATAAACAAGACGGCTATAGATTCCCTCTATGATCCCGCTGTAGGAGTAAACTTAATGTCTAAATTGTTGATGTTAACACTCCTAGGTGAGGAACCGCTAAACCCGACCAATAAATTCCTTAAGCTTCCTTCTGGAAGATTGGTCGAGAGTTGCGGGATTGCACGGAATATTTCTATCACAATTAACAAGGTTAGCTTCCTCGCAAACTTCTATGTCTTTGACGTAGACGAGGTCGACTTGTTAATTGGGCACCCACTCATGAGATTCGTTGAGGGATTTCATGAAGGGAGCCTTAAGGGTCACCTTGGGAAGGATCTAGATCTTTCAGTTCCTTTTGCCGGCTCCGTTAATTCGATAGCGGAACCAAAACCCGAGCTTGATCCAATAGAGGAGGTGATGTCGGTATCTTCAATAGAAACTTCTCAACCCGATCTAGAAGAAGACGCCCATGACTTTATCCAAGAAGAAGACACTGATTTAGATGAACCGTTAGACTTGGATGAGTCTGAACCTCCACCAAAAGCCTCTATAGAGCTTAAGCCACCTCCTTCTGGGCTTAAGTATGCCTTCCTTAATGGTGATAGAGAGACTCCTGTGATCATTAGTGATCGACTTACAACGGAAGAAGTTTCTAAACTCGTCACCGTCCTAGAAAAACACCGATCCGTCTTAGGATATTCGTTGCAAGATCTCAATGGAATTAGTCCCGCTCTTTGCACACATCGCATTCCGATCGAACCCGATGCTACACCTTCCAGAGAGCCACAAAGGAGGCTCAACAATGCAATAAGAGAAGTAGTAAAGAAGGAGGTCTTGAAGCTCTTGCACGCGGGCATAATCGACTCTGTTCCAAACAGCGAGTGGGTGAGCCCCGTCCAAGTAGTTCCTAAGAAAGGAGGAATGACGGTCGTTAAAAATCAAAACAACGAATTGATTCCACAACGAACCGTCACGGGATGGAGAATGTGCATAGACTACCGAAAACTTAACAAGGCCACAAAGAAAGACTACTTTTCGTTGCCATTCATCGATGACATGTTGGAACGGCTAGCCAAACATTCCTTCTTTTGTTTCCTTGATGGGTATTCGGGGTACCATCAAATTCCGATCCATCCCGATGACCAAAGTAAGACCACGTTCACATGCCCCTACGGGACATACGCATACAGGCACATGTCATTTGGCCGGTGCAATGCCCCTGCTTCATTTCAGAGGTGCATGATGTCCATCTTCTCGGATATGATAGAAGAAATCATGGAAGTTTTCATGGATGACTTTTCAGTCTATGGAACAACCTTTGATCACTGCTTAGAGAATTTGGACCGTGTCTTACAACGTTGTCAAGAAAAGCACTTGATCTTGAACTGGGAGAAATGCCACTTCATGGTTCGAGAAGGGATAGTGCTAGGACATAGAGTATCTGAACGTGGAATAGAGGTAGATAGAGCTAAAATAGAAGTTATAGAACAGCTCCCACCTCCCACGAATGTTAAAGGCGTTCGCAGTTTCCTTGGCCACGGCGGTTTTTATAGAAGGTTTATAAAAGATTTTTCTCAAATTGCTAGACCTTTAACAAACCTGCTAGCTAAAGACACACCCTTTGACTTTGACGACAGATGCTTAGACTCTTTTTACCATCTAAAGAAAGTACTTATCTCTGCACCAGTCATTCAACCCCCTGACTGGTCGCTACCTTTTGAGATAATGTGCGATGCTAGTGACTATGTTGTAGGAGCTGTCCTAGGACAGACCCAGGATAAGAAACACTATGCCATTTCCTATGCTAGTAAAATGCTAACCGGACCATAGCTAAACTATGCAACAACAGAAAAAGAACTTTTAGCTGTGGTGTTTGCTATAGACAAGTTTAGATCTTACTTGGTACGAGCCAAGGTGATCGTCTACACCGATCACGGGGCTCTGAAATACCTACTTACTAAGAAAGATGCCAAACCATGGCTAATAAGATGGATCCTACTCCTCCAAGAATTTGATCTAGAAATTAGAGATAAAAAGGGAGTAGAGAACTCTGTAGCCGACCACTTGTCTAGAATGTAAATTGAGGATAAACAGGACCTGCCCATCAACGACTATCTTCGGGACGACACACTCCTCAAAGTTTTAGACACCTACCCGTGGTATGCAAACATCGTCAACTACATAGTCTCAGGCTACGTACCCCCTGGAGTAGACAAAAAGAAGCTTATCAAGGAGAGCTCGGTGCATCTATGGGATGACCCGTATCTCTATAGAGTATGCCAAGACGGCATACTAAGAAGGTGTGTGCCCATGAACGAAGCAGTTAAGATCATGGAGAAGTGTCATGGAGCAGAGTATGGAGGCCATTATGGAACATTCCGAACCCATGCCAAGATTTGGCAGAGTGGATTCTATTGGCCTACCATGTATGAAGACACCAAGGACTTCGTGAAGAATTGTGCAAGGTGTCAGAAACATGGAAACATCAATGCCCGTGATGCAATGCCACTCACAAATAACCTACAAGTAGAGTTGTTCGACGCTTAGGGAATTGACTACATGGGTCCTTTCCCCCCGTCTCAAGGTTGTGAGTATATTCTGGTGGCAGTAGACTACGTATCCAAATGGGTTGAAGCCATGCCGTGCAAGTCAGCGGATTCGTTGCACGCAACGAAGATGTTCAAGGAAATAATATTCCCACGGTTTGGCACCCCAAGGTTAGTAATCAGCGATGGAGGAAGCCATTTCATTGACAGAAAGTTCCGACGCTACTTAACAGAAAGAGGGATAAGGCACAATATTGGAACACCTTATCACCCACAAACAAGCGGACAAGCAGAAACATCAAACAAGCAAATCAAGAATATTCTGCAAAAGACTGTCAATGAAATGGGGACAGCATGGAGAAGCATGCTATCAGATGCACTGTGGGCATACAGGACCGCGTACAAGACTCCAATTGGTATGACCCCATACCAACTTGTATACGGCAAGACATGCCATCTGCCCGTGGAATTGGAGCATAGAGCACATTGAGCAATAAAGAGATGGAATATGGATTTGCCCTCGACTGGGAGAAATAGGAGAATGCAGATCTCTGAACTGGAAGAATGGAGAGAGAAAGCCTATCACAACGCTAGGATCTATAAAGAGAGAACCAAGAAATGGCATGACAAGAGGATCAAGCAAAAGGAGTTCCATCCGGGAGACAAGGTTCTTATGTTCAACTCAAGGGTCAAGCTCTTTGGCCATGGAAAACTAAAAAGCAAATGGGAAGGACCATTCCTCGTGATCGATGCCGCAATGCATGGAGCTGTCATGCTTCAAGACACCGACGGCAACATCTTTAAGGTAAATGGCCACCGTCTTAAAGTTTTTCATGAACATGATCCCATAGAAAATGAAGTAGACATGGTAGAGTTCAAACTATACACAACCTAAAACCAACAAGTCTCTTCTCTTCATTGCTTGAACCAAATCCTAAAAGCTCCATGTTAGATTTACTTTGAATTTCCAAGTTTCATCTTAGATTTATTTCTTTTGAATTTCCCTTTTAAATTTCCATTGTATTTCCCTTCTTAGAGAATAAGTAAAATATATCTCATCTCTACTGGTGTGTTTGCCACCAGTAGAGCGCTTTGCATTTTACCTTTGCGTCATGTTCAGAGTTCATTTATGGAAAAATTCAAGTGTGGGGGGGGGGGTCGGACGACCCCCAGATTTCATCACTGAACCACACTGAACTGCTGAACACAGGCTGACACGCTGCAGTGCACAAAACAGAGGTAAGCAAGGGGTCGGGCGACCCCCGTTTTCTTGAATTTTTGAAAAGTGCTTTTGCAGATGTAAAACTGAATGGAGAAAAAGGCAAATGGCAATGAAAACCACCATTTGGTGGGGTCGGCCGACCCCACCATGGTGACCTGGGCGCACCAGCTCACCTCTGCACAATAAGCTCAACACTGCTGTCTAGTTCGTTTCCCCTTTTCTCCTCTCGATTCAAGCAGTTTCACAATCATTCCATATTCTGAATAAAATAAAATAAAAAGCTACAAAGTGACTTGAGTTATGATATGCTAAGAATGTTAATGACATAAAACCATGTTCTTACATATGTTTATACTCATGGGTAAACTAAATTAGGAAACCGTATTGACTAAGTTGTTGTTAAAAGTGAGATAAATCTTGGCTTAAGACTCAAACCTGTTTTTGTTTAAGGTGCTTAGAGATATGTTTTTGAAAATATCTCAAAACCTTAGTATCATTTACTCCTCTATAGTGAGAAATACCTACCAAAACCATACATATGCATATATGATCAAAACCTTTTACACACATGCTACTTGTTTTTGTCTTGAGTTTGGTCAAACCTTATTGACCCTAGTCAAGAATTTTGTCATAATCCCAAGATCAAGATCACGTACACACCATCTACATATGCAACTTCTACACTGGAAGTATGCCTGCACATGCCATTCATTTCCACTCTATAGATGCTCCGTACATTAAAGTTCTACAATATCTCTCTCTCTAACTCTGGTTAGTAAAAAGAGACATTAAGGCTAAGCAAAAGAAAAAGAAAAAAAAAGATGTGGACACATGAAGGTCCACTATAAAAAAAAAATTATGGACACATGAAGGTCCATTGTTGAAAAAATGCTAGCCATGTCTCGAGGTAAAATAAAGTAGAGAGAGAGATTATATTAAAGGAGCATTCTAGTCCACATACTTTCCACACACATGCACATCTTGATCTAGGATTATGACATTCTTCTCCTTGGATCCTCGTTTTAACTTTACAATATATGCAAAACAAGTATGCTACTTTGTTTATCCCTACCAAGCTCCGCATAAGCCTGATAGATTAAGATAAAACAAAAATAAGGCAATCACATGCTATGCCTTGGTGAGGAACCAAACACCTATAAGAGTGTCTTGAGAGTACTATATGAGGAGTAAGCATGAACTATGTGTTTTCCTTTCAAACTGTCCTAAAAACTCTAAGTACCAAGAACAAGAATTCAGGGAGATGACTTTGCTTTGAGATTTGTTCCTTTTGTCAACATCTAAAGGATATATGATAGACAGTACCACATAACCCATTTGTATAAACTATGTTAGGAATGATGCTTTATGATCATTACCATTTTAAGCATGTAATAATCACTTGTTCACTTTCTCTAACCTTTACTCGAGGACGAGCAAAGATTCAAGTGTGGGGGATCTTGTTGACGGAAGTTATAGCATGTTTTACCTTATCAAAATACCGTCAACAGGCCCCGGTTTCAAGGAAGTATAGCATACCATGAGCATATTTATCACTAATAAGTTCCACTTGTACTCTTAGCTTGTGAACTTGTAGGAGATGGCAAAATGAACAAAATGAGGCCAGGTGGGCCCACCAAGGGGGTCGGCCGACCCCACCTTGGTGGCCACCTCGGCCAGGGTGACATGGCACGATCCAAGAGAAGCATGCTCAGGCCAATATCAACCCTTGGATCAAACATGTGCTTTTACTCAATGGTGCAAGATGAGAAGCACATGGATTCATGGGTCCACACCGAAACCAAATGCAACCAACTTCACAGGACTTGCTCCATGACATGTGGGATCACCAAGGGAGAGAAGAAGGTGGGCCAGCCCTGTCATAGGGGGGTCGGCCGACCCCCCCTTGGTGGGCCCTGGCTACACTATTCAGCCTGGTGACATCAGCACCTTCTAGAAGCAAAGTGGTGGGCCCACCTGTCATTGGCTGGGGTCGGCCGACCCCAGGGTGAATCCCATCCAATGTCGGTTGCTTGCACATGTTTCACACGTGAAGAAATCAAGGCCATCCATCCATGGCGGTTACTATGGCGGTTTGATCCAATGGCCAAGGAAGGAGAGCATGCGGATCGCTGACGTGGCACCGGAGTAGCCGCTACTCCACCTCCAAGCTATAAATACCCCCCTAGAGCTCTTCATTTGCATGCGTCCAAGGAGAGAAAGCCTACTTAGTAGCTTTAGTGTTAGAAGAGAGGGAAGGGAGCGAGGAGTTCCACGGAGGAGTCCCGGCCTATCGGGAATCTTCTCCAAGGTGCGCCTCAGCGGATGCGATTCTTCTTGTAAGTGTTACATCTGAGTCCTTCTAGTATTTAATATTCTGGTCTAGTAATTTAAATTTATAGTTCTCTTACTTGGCACATTGCTTTACTTTGTTGAAGTGCTCTAGGCCTATTAAGCTTAGCTTTAGAGTAGTAAGATTAGTGTAGACGTGGTGTCTATGCTATATATTGCCAGTGTGGACTTCTTGTCTCACTTGTGTAGACGCCTGGTGGTAGGGTGACAGACACAGCCAGTGCTTGGAGTTCCTCTCAAGTGTTGTAGGCAAGCTGAAAATAATAGTTGGGTAGCAGCATTGCCGCCTCAGTAGTTGTTAGGTGGAGAACCTTTTAATCAACTACTGTTTCGTCCTTCGCCCCCAGTAAGGAATGAGGTGGTAAACCTTAGTACTCTTAGAAAACCAGTACCAGATATTGACATTAGGAAGACCTCTCTATCCCAGTTATCATATACCCTTTGATCATCCTTTGACGACCCTACTTCTAGTTAATCCACTTCACGTTCCCTGTGGAAATACGATACCTGGAATACTCCTGGTGAAAGGCTGCAATTGACTACCGTGCGCTTGCGGTATATCCGTTTGCCACTTCTGGTGTCAATAAGCATCTCTGGTGCCGCTGCCGGGGATTAGGCTCCATAGTCTAGTTCTAGTGGTTGCATTAAGAAGAGTCAACAGGTATGCACATGAAGAGATAAATAAAAGGAAGATTTCCATGGAGATGTTCAAAGAGATGAAGTCCAAACTCAGATTTACTTGCATGCTGCTATAAATAGCCGATTGATTATCAAGGGGTCATACGTCAGCCGAGGGAAGTTGGCCGATAGCTTATCTGCATGTCATCTTTGGAATCGGCTGTTCAGGAAAGGAATCAGTGGATACAACAACACAAGAAAAATATACTAATTGGCCGATATACATACGGGAATCGGCTAAAGTGGATGAAAAGTCAAAAGTTCAAATCGATTGAATTTGGTGCATCAAGGTTATCAATTCAAGAAGAATAAATTCGGAAGGAAGGATTTAGAGGCCATTTGTCAATTTCTAATCCAATGATAAGGAGATAATTGGTATTGAAGTTGTTTTGGCTGATGGATGAACTGGTCTGAGATGAAGAGACACCAGCCTGTGCTCGTTAAAAACAGAAGTATTAATGGGTGCAAGGTAGATTGCAGCTGCAATTGTTCGTGCATGAACACAATCCATGCGTACAGTGCTATCATTTGCCACTAGATATTGGTCAGTCGGTGACTTTAACAAAAGCTCCATTGGCCACTGGAAGAGCCGATTACTCGGTGAAGTACACCGTTGCTGCTGACCAGACCTAAGTTTGTGTACGTTTATTCCCAAAAAAATCTGGGTCACAGTAGATGAAGATCGTCGGCAGCTCAAAGATCATACCAAGCAGTTCCTCAGGTTCTCTTACAAGCCTTCTACAAGATCAGGTCAGAGCAGAAGCATATAAAGATTCTAGATGCAGCAGCCGATAAGCACACTGATGAAAATATCATTGTACACATATTCCAAGAAGAACACTTATCGGCTTGGAGCGGAAGAGTGTACATGCAGATATGAAGAACTAATGAGAAGAAAAAACATAAGGTGAACATGCTCAAATTCCAGCATCAACTACACTCGGGGGCCTGAACTTAATCGTGCACACATCCACGCACCGCCGAGTTCGTATTCGTCCTCTACGCCACACTCAGCTTCATCAAAAATGACGTTCTTCGAAGCTACCGTGAGTTACCAGACAGCATGCTCACCTAAAGCATTCCAGTTCCTCAATAAGAAGAAAGTCAAAAGCATACTAAGCAAAAGCCGATAAGACATAACCTTCGGCTCCTATTAATATAACTTTACCTTTCCCTGAGTGACGCAAAGCTCAATCTGGTGATAAGGTTACGAAAAGAGGCACAAAGGACGTTAGCAACCGGACGACCGATAGAAGACCATCGGCTAAAATGTTTTCATCACACTTCATATTGAAAGAGATACTTTTGCTGATGGCCTTGAATAAGGTGGTGCTGACAAGACACATGCAACGGTGACAAGTTCACTTATAGTCAGAACAGCTAAAGATCTGAACCAGCCAGTCATTTGCAGAAGAAGGATTGACGTTTATGATTGGCTTCAAATATTTTCAACCTGTATTCGGCGAAGACGTCTCAGATGAGAGAAAGGAGGACACCAGTGAATCATCGATTACGCCGCTGTAACTACGTGTCAGGAGGCCTAAGATCAACACGCACACATCGTACAACATCGAGCGATCCATCGTGAAGAAGGACAACACGAACGGTTGCTTCATCTTCAACGGTGGTTTCTGTAATTTTACCCTCGCTTCTCTAATAGCTTCAGAGCTTTAAATTAAAATCATTAAAAAGTGAAACCTCTCATGTTGCGTCTCCGCACTAAAAAAAGAAAAAACCTAAAAAAATTCCACTCTATGAATATGTGATATAAATATTTTGGGTTATCCATTGTTGAAATGTTAAATAGGTGCTATGTTTTATATTTCACCTGTGTCTGATTTATAGCTTTGATTTCTTTAAGATTTGGGTCTAATGGTTATTATATTTATCTTAAAGTCTTTGAAACTTGTGGGTTGCATAGAATTTAAACTTTGTCTGAAAGTAGTTGTGGGATATGAATAGAGGTAGAATTTGCTATGACATTATTCTGAGAGATACTTGAAATTCGGAGATTTAATGAATTGATAAAATTTACTTAATGTCATATTGAGCGCTGTCAAATCATTGTGACTACTAGTTGAGATTATAGTCATATTCTCAAGATCAAGATTCACGTACACGTTATAAACTAATAAGTGTTTTGCATGTGCATTCTCTCTTTGATTAAAAATATGAGGCTATTCTATAAATCTCAGAAATAAAAACGACAGACACATGTCCGCCAGAACTGAGAAAGAAAAAAGGGCAAACCGCCCAAATAAAAATATGAAAAATAAAAGGTCAAGTGACCGCCAAATAAAATAAAAGATGGCCGAAGGCCCAGTAGCCTCATAATTTTAAAAGGTAGGGAGAATGACATATGCAAAAGGAAATGTAATAAAAGCATTCACTTGCACTTCTTGATCTAGGTTTATGGCTTGTATCTCCTTATGGTCGAGTCTTTGATTTTGCAATATTATGTGATACGATTTTATATAAAGATAATGATAAAAACTCCGGATGAAAAGTGATTAAGGGGTAAAAGATAAGCATTTCTGTACCTATTCTGTTTTACAATCGCTTGGGGACTCAGTGAGATCTAAAGCCCCATAATTAAAGAGACGGATGGATGAGTAAGGTACCATTTTATTCAAGTTTAAGAGAAATCTTAGTTATAAAATATGATACTTTTGAGATGTAGTCGGCATTGCAGCATCTTCTGATTAATAAAATAGAAGAACTATAATATTTATACACATATGCATTTGTAACTAACTTGTTTTCACATGTATGGGAGAATTATTGTTTTACAGGCAAAATTGTGGAAACATGGTGAGAAAATGTTATTGCTATCAGTGGATTTCTAGGCTTTTTGAAGAAGACCAACAGAGATCAAATAGTTCGAAGCATGACAATTCATACTCCGAACTAGGGGGCCTATGTTAACACTGGATTTTGTTCAACATTGAGAAGATGACAGGTGGACCCAACGAGCAGTGAGAAGAGCATTCAGTAGACGACCAAGCGGTCGGTTACTCCATTCAGGAAATAGATATGGCAAGAGAAGCCGATCACGAGGATAATCGGCCATGACCGTGACAGATTAAACGGGTATTCAAGAAGCAGAGGGTTCTGATCTCATTGGCCAGGAGTTGGATTTGGTGGCGTTGTGATGTGGTAAGCATGCAAAGAAGGCAATATATATAAAGCATGCACATCTCGACGTCCACTTCTATATTTAGCATGAATGGCTTCACGATGAAGGAAAGGCTAGAAGACGGCATGCATGTCCAGTGTGCGGAGATGGAGGTATAAGGCATTCGACAAGTATCCATGCGGTCGGCTAGTTTCCAAGGATTCGGCAACTGCTCATGCAGTCGGCTATTCTGAGAAAAGGGAGTTACCATTGAAACAACGGAAGTGAGAGCCGATCGGGCAACAAAATTGCGACAATTGAGGCAATGATGATTCCGAAAGGAGTTGAAGGCCAAGAATATTGAATTTTCCTTTAATATTTCATAGTCGTGTCCTCTTAGGACTTGTATTGCATCCAGGGTATAAATATAAACCCTTGGCTATTGTAAAAAGCGTTCACAACCATATCAATACAAATCGGCCTCGTGCCACCTTCGAGTCCTTAGTCGTGTCATCGAGTTCTTAGAGAGGAATCATCGATCCGTCGACCTCCGTAAGTACCGACAACCTTGCTATCATGTCTAGTATCATGCGGTGGATTTAGATATGATGCAAGTAGTCTCGTATGTTAAGCTTAGTATCGTGCGGCGGATTTAAGCTTATGACGGGAAGTTTTTGCTTATGCCTTGTATCGTGCGGCGGATTAAGTCATGAGTGAAAATAGTTATCGGCTCTATTAGATTTGGCAGATCTAATAGATTCATTAAGTTATCATGTGTTATATGTTTTATTTATTTAATTCTTGTAACACTCTTTTGCCCAATCTAGATTGATCTTTGTTCGGCCTTGTCGCACGAGTTTGCTTGTGCTCTCTTTCAGTCATAAGATTATGATGGCCGAATTAACTTTCAATCTAGATTGTCACATGTTATGGGTTCATGCATGTCAATCATGGTTAGGCTTTGATGAAACTAGGTGTCGTGCGGCAGATGCAGGTTTTAAATTAGTTTAATCATGCTTGCTTGTTTGTTCCTTCTTCATGGACCCCAATTCGGCTGGTTTGCCGAATTTGGTTAAGCATACACGAGTAATGAGCCTTTATAGATCTGTTCAAATATATGCATGCTTCTAGCTTGTTATAATTAGATTGTATCATTTGGTGGATTAATCTAATTATAAGAAGTGGTGTAGACTTACAGCAAGTGGTATCATGCGGTGGATTAGCTTTGCTTGAGTTTATACCTGACCAATTTATGAAGACTAAACGTGCAGCAGATTAGTTGGATTAGCCTATGCATGTGTTGTTTGAATAGATCTATATTTGCAAGTTACCTATTTATAATATCTTTAATTTGTTCAAACATGTTTTTCTTTACATATGCATTCGACAGTTGATATGCTTTACATACTCTGCTCTCATACGAGCCGAATGACTTTGTAAACTTGCTCTGACAGACAGCTTCTATAGCTGTGTGCCGTCGTGATTGGCTTTCAATGCCATACATATGGAACTGTCTGGTTTTATCTGGCATGTTCCAAAGGTATTCTCATAGTTTTTCTCCCTTGTTGGTTTTCAGGTCAAACCGACTGGCACGTCTTCGGGTTCAGCACATTCCGGGTACCCGATTGAAGCTAGCTTTTCGGCTTGCTGTGTGCTTGGCATGAGGTGTCACGTTTTGCGTCAACACTTAGATCCATGGAATTTCATCCTTATTGGGTAAATCTTCTTCCTTGGGTGCTTCTTCTTTAAGTACTTCATCGGGTTCTTCTTCTTTTGGCACCTCTCCTTTGTCATGTGAATTACACAACTCAGGAGAAGGTGGTTCTTTCTTTCTGTTCCACCTTGTTCTTAGGCGTCTCTTCTTGGTACGGATGGGTTTTGCTTCCTGCATGTTAGCGGCATATGCGGGGCCACGGGAAAAGGAGAATATTTCCTTCCTCCCTCCTAATGTCATTTGCATTTTACCACTCCCCACATATATGCAAGCATCAACAGTGTTCAAGAAAGGTCTACCTAAGATTAGAGGCACATCTTTCCTATTTCCCATATCTAAAATCATGAAATCAGCAGGAACATAGGAGCCTCTAATATGAACAGGTAAATCAGTTACTATCCCTTATACATAGCAAGTGGATTGATCAGCTAGCACAACATAGGCAGATGTGGATGTCATGGGTGGAAAGAACGAGTTTTCATAAAAATCTTTAGATAGAATGTTCACACTCGATCCTAAATCACACATGGCATTTTTAAAGACTTCACCAAAGATTGAGCATCTAATTATGGGACGCCAGGATCACCCTTTTTAACAGTCATGGTTCGATCTTCATAATAGTTAAAATTTTTTATTTCAACCATATTTGCAGTTTCCATGTTAGGTTTAGCAGGAATTTTGCCAGTTTCAAAAGATGGTATGATAGCAGCAAGTTGAGCTAATTGGGTTTCTAACATCTTATTAAAACTTAATTGATTTTTCAGAGCAGATGAGAAATCCTCCAATTTAGCATTTATATTCTCAAGGGTTTTATCATTTGACATTAATCTCTTATTCAAGAAATCAGTAGTTCTACCTTGTGAGTGAACTAAATTCTTCAAGAATGAGAAAGTATCAGAGTTCTGAAAATTAGAGCGAGGGTATGAATTATTACCATGAGAGTTGGAGTGCTGATTCCATCCTTGATTTTGTTGGCGGAAACCGTTGTTGTTGTTGTTGATGAAGTTCAAATCTTCATGTAACTCGGGGCAGTGGTTCCCAGAATGTCCGGTTTCTCCACAGACTTCACAAGTCATGTAGAATTCCAGAGATTGGACACTCTCTTGTTGGTTCATCTTCTCACAGCTGTCCAGCTTCTTTGCCAGCAGGTCCATCTTGGCCACGATCATGTCGGCCTCCTTAAGGGAATGCATACCTCGCTTATGGGGCTGCAGTCTCTCATCATTCCATCCTTGGTTCGACACCATCTTCTCTATGAGAGCCTTAACATCTGCAACATTCAGAGAAAAGAATGCACCACCGGCAGCGGCATCCAAATGGCATCTAGAGAGTGGGGTTAGGCCATGGTAGAAGTTCTGGATCAATAGCCAGTCCTCCATACCATGGTGTGGACAAGCAGCGACGTACTCTTGCATTCTCTCCCAAGCCACGGGAATAGATTCCTCGGCTTGTTGTGTAAAGCTGGAGATTTTGTTGCGAAGAGCATTCGTCTTGCCCATCGGAAAGAATTTGGCGAGGAAAGCATTGGAACACTTGTCCCATGTGTCTACAGCGTTGTGATCAGTATAGAACCATTGCTTCGCTTTTCCTAGAAGAGAAAAGGGAAAGAGACGAAGACGGGTGGCTTCTTGGGTTATCCACTTAATGGTGAAGGTGCCGCAAATCTCCAAAAATTGTTGGAGGTGAGCATTGGCATCCTCATGAGCTTTGCCACAGAATGGGCTAGCTTGGACCATCGTGATCAGAGCCGGTTTCAACTCAAAATTGAGGTTGGCATTGATCACGGCTGGTGCTGTTGCTACATTGGCGGCAGAAGGAGCAGAAAACTCACGAATGGTCTTGTTGGCCATCGTGAAGATAGAAAGAGATAAGAAAGAAATAAGTTGAAGAAGATGAAGGAAAAAGATAAGAAGGACTAAGGAAAGAAAGAGTGGGGAAAGATGGGATTCGCTAAGCGGGAGCTTAAGCAAAGATAAATTCGACACGGACTCAACTGATACACCGATTGCCTTCCCCGGCAACAGCGCCAGAAATGCTTGTTGGTAGTTCTTAACTACACCTAGGATAGGGTAGCTAAAGTATCTATCTACTAATGCCAAGCGGGGTTGTCAGTCCCGACACTAGTAGGAGCTAACGAGCGAGAATGCAATCTACCAGGAGGAGATTCTGCAAGCGCACAGAACTATCATAGTAGCACTTCCCTGGGAGTACCAGGTGTCGATTTATTTGATCCCAAAGGAAGGCTAGGGTGGTGTATGAGTCGAGTCAAGGAGGGATGAGAGTCGAAGAATAAGAAAAGGGAAAAGGAGAGAGGAGATGAAAGGCTAGAAAGAATATGTGGGTGGATAGGTAAGGATGAAATGGATGGTAAGGTAAGGTGGATGGCTAGGTAGATAAGGGGAATAGGATAACTAATATAACTACTAACTACTCCTAGATAACTACAAAGCAAGATAACTATGAAGCAAGATAACTACGAAGCAAGATAGGCAAATGCCAAACAAGCAACCAAGTTAAGTATAGTTTTATTCCTATCTTATCAAGTACCGAGGCGTACTAGCCTTTACCACTGACTTAGGTTGAACGCTAGCACAACGAGCCTTACTGTTAAACTGGGCCAACTACGTGGTGGAATTCAAGGCGCACAGGGCTGTCACCACCTGCTTGCTACCACACCTATCTGGGGGTCCAGCCGTATCTGAAGGTAAGTCTATAACTAAGCACCACGCTTAATTATATTCTAACTATCTCTACCCTAGCTTTGAATAGAGACACCCTTGCGGATGTCAGAGCAAATACTTGACTTAATAAGATAAACACTAAACTAACTAAGCAACCTATTGGCAAAGATCAAACACTAAGCTCACTAGAGATTAACTACTATGGCCAAGTGAATTGAACTGTAGGATAGCTAGGCACTCAAGCAATCAATCAAGTATACTACTCAATACTGATAAGTAGAATAAAGTAATACTTGAAATGATGAACTAGAATATAGTAAAGTGCTTGAGATACAAGAGCAAAACCTGAACTGGAGATGAAGAGAGACTCTTCCCAACTCCAG
Source organism: Coix lacryma-jobi var. lacryma-jobi (assembly GCA_009763385.1). Taxonomy (NCBI): domain Eukaryota; kingdom Viridiplantae; phylum Streptophyta; class Magnoliopsida; order Poales; family Poaceae; genus Coix; species Coix lacryma-jobi. Next base: position 45,456,382 of record CM019826.1, read on the forward strand.
GACCGATCACTCGCACGCTTCTACTCTTGAGCTAAGCCTTGAGCAGTGCTTCCGCGAGGGCAATGAGGCAAGGATGCCTTGCTCTACACTAGCTACCTACTTGCCTAAGCTTGGCTAAACCCTAAGCTATTAGCTCTCTAGCTCTAGCCTTGCTTTCTTGCTTTCCTCTCTTCCTTGCTTGAAATGAAGTGACGCCTCCCGGGGGGTATTTATAGACCAAGTGAGTGAGGGGGTACTTATAGGGGGCAGCCAACCGACCTAGGGCAAACCCTAGTGGTGGGCGCCAGCCCTAGGTGGCGGCCGCCACCCCCCTGGCCGTTGGATGCACCGTCATTGATCCTACGGCCTCCAGGGACTCCTCCAAGGCGGTGGTTAAGTCGGTTGCATATCCAGATAACCGTCATTCGGTCATGATCCACGCCACTCCCCTCCTGAGCCCTTTGATGCCACTGACCTAGTGACCAAGGGCCAAGATTTGGCCCTGGGGTGGTCACACGGATCAGTGACATGGCAGGGGCAAGTTTGGGCCTCTACTTGTGGCGGGCGCCACCTAGGGGTGGCGGGCGCCTCCCCCCTGAAGCCCAATTGGGCCCTGCTGAGTGGGCTCGGCCTTTGGTGGTTCAAATAGCCAAATTTGGTTCAAATCCTGCATTCAAATCAAAATCTATGGACATGTGGAATTCGGTTAGTTTGAAACCTATTTGACTACATTTCATGCCTTTTTGGTAAATTTTAGGGTAAAATGTTGATGGTAAAACAGGTGTTTAAGGACCATCAACAGTGGCCAGTACAAATCGTACTGAAAATTTGGTTAAACAGGTGTTGAGCCCGAGTATGACTACGAGGGCGATGGATGGGAGAACTAGGGGGCCTTGTTCTACGCTCAAGTTGGAGGAGTCAACAAGTCTTCTACCGAGATCGTGTCTTCTGATGCTGTTCTGGATGTCATGTGATGTTTGATTCCGCCAAGTGGCGATGTAATAATAAGTAAACCCTACTATTTGTACTCTTAAATAGGGATTCGATGTATGCACTTTGGTTATCAACTGAATTCCCATGATAATGTGATGGCATGATCTTCGGAGACTGTCGCATTGTTGTTGTATCTGTGGATTTCCCTTCGAAGAAATCACGGTACGTTTCAGTTGGTATCAAAGCGATACCTGACCGTAGGACGAGACCTTAGAAATGGCCGATAGAATCAAGACCGACCCTTGTCAAAAATCTATTTCTACAAAAACCTTTACCTCTTTTCTTGATATCCTACCCAAAAGAACTAACCCACGGCCCCGTTTCTTCCTCACCTTGCAGATGCCTCCCTCCATCGAGCTGCCGATCGAGGGGACGAGCTACGGTGGCTATGCAAGGATGTTGTACGACGTGCTGGAGGAGCTGGGAGTTCTCCCGGAGGAGGTCCGGTACACTTGCCAGGGGGAGCTAGGACCAGACGGAGTTGGATTGCAAGGACACATCGTTGTCCATCTCCAGATCTCCACCAACAACGCAATTCCCAAGCTGACCGCTTTCACTGAGATGGAGGTGGAGATGTCCATTGAGGCTTGTGTTCAGTTCGTTTCCCGTTCAGCACTTCGTCGAGTGAGGCGTGATGCTCACGAGCTTCTCAAGGATGGGCCCTACCGCTTGCTTCCCCGTGCTCTTGACCTCACCCAGAACACTGGGAGGCAGGTGGTGGATGCCGATCGCTTCGCTCTCCATGAAGAAGATGACTGCCTTCAGGTGACAGGGCAGCACGTGCTTGACCAGGATCGCTACATCATGGAGTTGATCTCTCAGAACCATCGCTATTGGGACATGCTGTTCCAAGCTGATGAAACTTTTCTGGCCGAAGAACAGGAAAAGAAGCGACTACGCGAGATCATCCAGAGTCTGCGCATGGACTTCTACTGTGTGGATCTGACCTACAAGGAGCGGGAAGCCATGCTGAAGGCAGAGATCACCGATCTGCGAGACAAGGCAGGAGACTTTGAACTTCGCAATGACTACCTGGATAGCAAGGTGTTCGAGTTGGAGGACACACTGGAGCGCAAGAGGATGTCCTTACAGGAGCATCTGAACAAGGAGAAGAGGTACGGGTTTTAGAAGATGGCTATGACCAATCGCCTCAACGCTGTGGAGGGAAAGATGGTGCAGATCGCAATCAATGCCGACCACAACAAGCAGCACCTCAAGGATTATGTCAAGTACACTGAGTATCTCAAGGAGAAGGCCGATCGCATCCTTGAGGCCCGGAAGAAGTCGGATGCCAAGTGCCTGGAGGAGTACGAGAACATGCAGGAAAAGGTGCCGATTCGCGCCCGTAAGAAGCCCCGCCAGGAGAAGTTCCGCATCAAGCCCACTCAGCTGAACCTGGCCGCCTGCCCAGCAGAGGAGCTCCTGGAGCCCACAATGACTCCTGAGCTGAAGGAGGCACTCGAGTACGTGTCCAGACTCCACCGCACCGACGCTGAGCTCCAGGATATGGATTGCGCCCATACACCGCCACCTAATCAGTCTTAGGCTGGTACCCTATGGTAGGGAGTAGGAGAAGAGTGATGGTGAGCCCTGTGTGGCTACAATCATGATCCGTCCAGAGTAGAGTAGAATCATCACCTTTTGGAGCCTACCTGCGTGTAGAGCGAATTCTCGCAAGTCTGCCAAGCATAGCTGCTAGAGACATCGTCATGTAATAAAATAATGTAATGAATGCTTGGAGTTTATGCATCTTATGGTTGTTTATGCTTCTTTGATTGAGTGTTAAAGTTTTTAAATCATGAACGAATTAAAAACTTAATAAAACATCTAACCCATGCCTCATAACCTGGTTGATGAAGAAGCAGGATGTCAAACCGCCGCCCAGTTCGCTTGGACAACCGCACTCCATCCCCTGCCCCTGCCGCCCGAGGTAGGAGAGGCCGACGTGGAGGGCGTGCTGGCAATGAGCCGCCCCGTCCTAAGGAAGAGGTGCAACCACTGTCGCCGCTGAGAGTTGCAACACCGCCACCGCTGCCACCGGCCGGAGAAGAACCGTCGGTGGAAAATGGGTCGCCGCCTCCACCACCCCCACCCCAGCTGGCTGAGGTGATGGACCGCCAGACCCGCCTGATGGAGGCACTGGCAGAAGGCATGATACATCGCAACGGAGGCCCGCCCAATGACTTCCAGCGCAAGTTGGAGGGCTTCCTGAAGCTGAGGCCGCCCACCTTCGACCGCTCCAACGACCCCATCGATGCCGAGGACTGGTTGAGGGAGATAGAGAAGAAGCTGGACCTAACCTCTTGCTCCGACGAGGAGTGTGTCAGCATCGCAGCTCATCAACTCACTGACGCTGCACGCGCATGGTGGGATGGGTTCCAGGAGACCCACGAAGACCCGGCCCACATCTCTTGGGAGGAATTCGCGGAAGCTTTCTGTGAGTACCATGTGCCTGAGGGAGCAATGGATGCTAAGGTGGAAGAGTTCTGCAACATTACTCAAGGATCTCAGAGGGTCCAAGAGTATGGGAACCGCTTCATCAAGCTGATGCGCTACGCTCAGAGGAGACCCCGACTCAGAAGAAGAAGATGTACTTCTTCAAGAAGGGCCTCAACACCCGCATCAAGCTGAGCCTGTCAAGCGCTACCTGCCACACCCTGAGGGAGATGATGAACAAAGCCATGACGATCGAGTCAGACCGCCTGGAGGCCGACGTCATGTTCAGGGAGAAGAAACGTCGCTCCGAGGGGTCTTCCAGGGCCCCGGCTGCATCAAGGATGAGGGGAAGCTTTCCCTCTCATCAGCGCCCCCGCACTGTGCCAAGGGCTTCACCCGCACCAAGTCGAGGTGGGGGTACCTACACCGCCAACTACCCTCGCCCCGCTCAGAGCAGTGGCACGTGGAAGGCTGCTGCACCAACACCCACAGGCGGTGCGCCTTTCACCTGCTACGGCTGCGAGCAGCCCGGGCACAAGGTGGCTCCTGCCCCGAGAAGAAGGCTGTCAACCCGCCTGCGCCGCCTTCGGTAAGGAAGCCGCCACACCAGGGCACGCCGTACAGGACTCCCGCCAAGACGGCTCAAGGCTGCCTCAACCACATGACCGAGGAGGAGGCCCAGGAGGCTCCCAACGTGGTGTACGGTATGTTTGTTGTTCACAGAGCCAAGGCTTCGTTTTGTTCAACTCAGGGGCTACATGCTCCTACATATCTTCCAGGTTTGCACATAAGCACCGAGTGCTAGTTACACCCCGCCGAGAGGCAACAGTCACAAGCTCCCCACTCGGGAACTGCAGAAGCACCAAGATATGCTTAAGAGTGAGCATAGTTATTGAGGGATACCCTTTTCTAGCCAACCTCACCTTACTTCCTTCAGACGGTTTGGATGTTATCCTGGGGATGGATTGGTTAATTCGACACCAAGGGGTGATATCATGTTCACCAAGGTTTGTGCAAGTCACACACCCAACGGGTTATACAGTTCGATGTCAGCCAGATCAGGAGAGATCAGTATCCATGTTATGTGTTATGAAGAGTCAGGCTATGGAGGGTGTGCCTAGTGTAAGGGAGTACCCAGATGTGTTTCCTGAAGAGCTGCCTGGGATGCCACCCGATAGAGATGTGGAGTTTGTGATAGATCTGTTACCAGGAACAGGACCAATTGCCAAAAGGCCATACCGTATGTTTGTGGACGAGTTGGAAGAACTCAAGAAGCAGCTCAAGGAGTTATCAGACAAGGGCTACATCAGGCCAAGGACTTCCCCTTGGGGATCACCAGTGTTGTTTGTGAAGAAGAAGGACAGATCCATGAGGATGTGCATTGACTACTGCAATCTGAATGTTGTGACCGTCAAGAACAAGTATCCCTTGCCTAGGATTGATGACATGCTGGATCAGTTGAGGAACACCAAGTATTTCTCCAAGATCGACCTTCGTTCAGGTTATCATCAAATGAAGATCCGACCCGAGGACATTCCGAAAACAGCCTTCGTGACCAGGTATGGGCAGTACGAATTCACTGTGGTGTCGTTTGGGCTCACGAATGCCCCGGCCTACTTCATGAACATGATGAACAAGGTGTTCATGGAAGAGTTGGACAATTTTGTGGTGGTGTTCATCGATGACATTTTGGTCTATTCATCCACCGCTGAGGAACACGAACAACATCTGAGGATAGTGTTGGAGAAGCTAAGGTGGAACCAGTTGTACGCCAAGTTTAGCATGTGTGAGTTCTGGCTTGAAGAAGTTGCCTTTCTGGGGCATGTGCTCATGGCCGAAGTAGTTGCCATAGACCTCGCGAAGATTGAGGTAGTAAAGAGCTGGGAGCAGCCTTGGAATGTGACCGATATCCAGAGTTTTCTCGGATTGGCGGGATATTACCGTCGCTTCATCGAGAATTTCTCCAAGATAGCTCGCCCAATGACCAACCTCTTGAAGAAGACCAATGAGTTTGAATGGACGCCAGAGTGCGAACAAAGTTTTCAAACCCTGAAAGAAAGGCTTACTACCACCCCAGTGCTAGCTCTACCTGACATCCGGCAAGACTTCGTGGTGTATTGCGATGCTTCCCGGCAAGGACTTGGTTGTGTACTGATGCAGAATGGAAAAGTCATTGCCTATGCTTCCCGTCAGTTGAATGAACATGAGCAGCATTACCCTACGCATGATTTAGAGCTTGTAAGCGCATCTAGCCCTTAGTGGGTTTTGGTGAATTGAGTGACAACATAATTAAAGGTCTAACAAGTTTGCTATGTGTATCAAAGGTTCAACAAGAAAAGCAAACTTGATGGTATTCCACATAGTGTTGAAATGAAGGCCAAAATTGTGTATTGTTGTATTGGAAGATCATGGAAACAATCTTGTTCAAGCAAAATACAACAATGCAAATAGAGTTGATGATATGGCTTCTATGTTGTGGGATATCATGGCATCATGAGAAAGCAAGCATATTTGGCAAATGACAAGTGAGACATGGATTGATGATTTTGGAATGGTCTCAACAATGGGTTGCTTTTCATGAGCAAGAAGAGTTTGATAGTGAACTAGCTTTGATCAAGGTTAAAGAATGAATCAATAATGCATAAGTGAGTAAATGCCAAGCAAAGGTCAAATGACAAGGACTTAACTCATATTGGATATATGTCATCTCTACATTGGTTTGCTTGTATGGATAAATATTTGGAGAATCACTTTGCATTGATTTGATCAAGCTAGAAGTATGAAGATGGAGATTGAAGTGAGTGTTGAGTGTCAAGCCAAAAAGAGAGGATATAAGGAATCGTGAATTGGCTTGACCATATTAATGATGATCCATATATGTCTCTATGTGAGTCAAACTAAAGCTTGATTGATCTCAACATTCATATCTATAAGATGTTCAAGCAAGGATCACAATATTGAAGAAATGGTTTTCATTGGATGCTCAATATGATGTGACTTGAGTGTGGCTTGATAAGGTGATGATAGCAAGGAAAGGGCTTCGAGGTACTAAGCGAAGGTGAAGGTCAAGGAGACCGAGGTACTATGTCTAGGGTGAAGAAGAGAGTACTTGCATTGAGTCAAGGTACTAATCAAGCTATGAGGATTCATATTGTGTTGAGGATCAAATCATTAGTGAAAGTGACTTGAAGCCATGGATTGAACTCATATGTGTGGAAATGGTTCAAGTCACATGCTCAAGGTGTGCTTGCTCAAAGAAAGGAGACAAAGATGATTGTAACCCCTTTTGAAGTGATATCAAGAAGAAATGGCATATGAAGACATTGAATACTCAAGTGGTTAAAATGGTTATATTTTCTTTATCTTGAGTATAGTTATGCCGTACTATCAAGGGGGTGCAATACGAATCATAGACAAGTGTCAAGTGCTCAAACTAACCAAACCCGAGTGCTAACATGAGAGAAAACACTTAGCACTGCACCTGCACTTGTTGATCTTGGGATTGTTCTCTGCAGGGTTAGATAGCCCTCGAAACAAGCTTTCCGGAAAGTCCAAGGTCACTAAAATCGGTGTTCGGAGTAAAAAGTTATGGCGTTTTCGTAAGATCACCTGTGCTGTCTCAGGGAGCTGCGGCAGTGCCGCTCCCCGGCAGTGCCGGGCTAAGTGCGGTAGTGCCGGGCATGTACAACCAGTAACGGCTAGTTTCTGACCTCTAACGGCTAGTTTTGAGTGTGGGGGGTATATATACCCACCCCACGCCTCCAGGTGAGGCTGCTGATGCTCAGTTCACTCCCAACCATTCCCAAGCCATTTGAGAGCTCTCCCCAACCCTCTCTTATGAGAGTGACATGCTTAGTGCATGATTAAGTGTTGGGGCTGTGTGATTAAGAGTTAGAGAGCATATTAGAGCCTCCAAACCTTGAGCACTTGTCGGGCTTCATCGATCTTCGTTGTGCATCTTTTACTCTTGGAGGTGAAGCCTCCTAGACAGCTAGGCGTCGCCCGGCGAGCTCCCGTGCTTGTGGTGAGCAGCGGGAAGTTTGTAATCCTCTTGTGGAGCTAGTGGAATTACCCCTCACTTCAAGGATTTGGTTCCTTGAGTTGAGACCGAGGAAGAGTTGCAAAGCTCTTGACCTAAGTGGTCATCCTCAACAACGTGGAGGTAGGCAAGCCTTGGTGGCGAGCTGAACCACGGGATAAATCACTTGTCTCTTGTATTTACTTGTGTTCATTCATCATACTTGTGAGCTTGTGATTGATTCTAGTATTTGGCCCCGATCTACTTCATACAACATATTTGGCTTGGTTGAGTTGGTTTTGCAGGTTCAGGAAACCAAGAGCAACACTTCTATTCATATAGAACTGGTTTCCTGTGGTTGGTTTCCTGTGGCTAGTTTTTGAATTGCAGGCTCGGGCAGTTTGTTGGCGCGGTATTACCGGGCTGAGGCCGGTAGTGCAGGGTTGCGGCAGTGCCGGACTCAGGGCAGTAGTGCCGGGCATCACTAACAAAGTTTTGAGCCGTGATTTTAACAGGCCTATTCACCCCCCTCTAGGCGACATCAAGGTCCTTTCAATTGGTATCAGAGCCAGGTTCTCAATTATGGGCTTAACCGCCTTGAGAGACGATGTCGACAAGTGATGAAGTATCTCTAGAACTTTTACTTTCCGATGGCTCAAATTATACATCTTGGTCTGCTAGTATACTTGATGTTTTTAGGGCCATGGGTCCTCAACTCGAGCAGATTGTAGATGTGAGCATTTCACCTCCTAGTGATTATTTGGACTATCTAACTAGAGAGGAAGTGAAATGCTTACAACTCAATGCTCAAGCTACTAATGTCTTATTTAGTGCCTTGAGTGAAGATGTACTTGATGCCGTCATATTTGGAGATGGTGAACCACTTGAGGATGCTCATCTTATTTGGACCACACTCAAAGAAAGATATGATAAGTCCAAATGTGATGAGAGGTTGCTCTCATTAGAGGAATCATTTGAGGAGTGCTCAACTTCACCAACAAATAAAGAGCCTCAAGTGATTCTCTCAAAAGGTTTAGGTGATCACATATGAGTCATCCACTCTCACACCAACATATGCTTTTACATATGGTACTCCTACTTCCTCTAGTTCTTGTGAGACTAACATTTTTAAGGAAGAAGAAGAGTGTGATCGGTGGAGGCCAAATGATGAGTCCACTTCACCGAGATGCTCAACTCTCTATGCCACTTCTCATATGGTTCTCATGGCAAATAAAGAGAAGAATGTGGCAAGTGAGAATGAGATTTCAAGTGAAAGTGAAAGTGAAGATGAGAGTGATGATGATGATGAGCTTGATCCACTCCTTGCACTCCTAAGCAAGAAAGACAAGTTGATGGTGCTCAAGCTCATAGAGAAAATTGATGAGCAAGAAGAAGCACTTCACAAGCAAGAAGATTTTCTCATCGAAAAGATCAAATGCTTGGAGAAGTTGACCAAAAGGCATGAAAACCTTAAGTGCTCTCATGCTACTTTGGTTGAAAGGTATGAAAACTTGTCAATTGAGCAAACTTGTACTATTAACTCTCTATCTTGTGTTTCTCAATTAGAAGATGAAAATTATATGCTCAAGGACAAAGTGGAAAATCTCACTAGCAAGAATGACACATTGCAAGAAAATCATGATGAGCTCTTGTGCTCTCATGAGAAGCTTATGGATTCTCATATCATGCTAGAAATCAGTCATGAGGTTGTGGTAACATTGGTAAAATCCTTCCAACCTCACAAGTGCACATGTACACAAGTTCAATTTGATTTATCTCATGCTAACCCTTGTTGTTCACAAGGAAATATGTCTTGTGTTGAGAATGTGCTTGTAGAGTCTTGTGATGACCTCATTGTGCAAGAGAATGATGAACTTAAAGAAGAGGTTGCAAGGCTCAAGGACTTGATTCAATTGAAGGGCAAGTGCATTGCTCAAACTTCTCAAGATAACCGTGAAGACATGGTGAAGAAGCTGGAGAAGGGATCAACTGCAGCATGCATGAAACCCCATCAAAAAGGTCACAAGTCTGACAATGGCAAAGCCAAGGAGCATGTTGGAAAAGTGCATTTTGTCCATAGTGCGGAAGTGCCGCGCCCACCCACGGAAGTGCCGCGACGCGGTAGTGCCGCGCACAAACACGGAAGTGCCGCATTTGGGCAAAACAGAAAAGCTCCCAAGGCCACCAAGAAAGAAGAGAAGGGCATGAGCAAGATTCAAGAGAAGAACAATATGGCTCATGTCAAGTGCTCCAACATGGGACACAATGCCTCTATGTGTTCCAACAAGATTGATGACCAAGCCACACTTCCCAAGATGAAAACAAGAAGAAGCAATAGGAAGTGTTATGGATGCAATGAGAAGGGCCATGAAATTGCATCATGCCCCTGCATGAAATATGAAGACTTGGCATCATCAAGAAAGAGGCTCATCGGTAAGGAAGCAAATAAGAAGCAAGATAAGAAGATGTCTTATAAGAACAAACACCGCATTTTCTACATTTGCCGAGGAAAGGGACATTTAAGTATGGATTGTCCCATGGGTAACACTCCTAAGCTCAACTCATCAATTGATTTAAACTTGCTTAGGAGACCCAAAAATGACACTTGTGCTAGAAAGGTGATTGGTTCACCACATACTAGCACAAAGGCCATTTGGGTGCCTAAGTCTCTTGTGACTAACCTTGATGGACCCATCTTGGTATGGGTACCAAATTGTGCTTAATAAGTGTTGTAGGTACTTGAAGGTGATATGAAGCCTTGGGGTGCTTGAGCAAGATTTATTGAAAATATCATCTCAAGTTATAAATCTTATTCATATTGACTATTATATCAAGATTGACCCAAGGATGAATTAATGGATATATCTCTAGCTTCATACTCATCTCGGTAACAAGTACCTAACCCTTGCTAGCTAGCCACTTGAGTTGGGTAGTCTCTAGTAGTTCACAAATATGTGTATGCTTGTGAATTATTAGGAGTGGCTAGAGTACTTTGAGTTCAAATGAATCATCTTTCATATGATGCTTTTAATGGCTCTCTAGTAGAGCAAGATCTTATTCATGTTGTAGGTAATGAGGAACCACTTTGTGAGACAATCAAGAAAATGCCCATTGGTGATATAAGACCATAAGAAGGTCTGGGTATAGAGATAGGAGATCCTCAAGCTACTATTGCACCAAATTCCGCTGACATCTCTGATATGGCAGTGCCGCGCCTCAGAGCGGCAGTGCCGCCCCTATGCAGACAGTAGTGGCTGAGATAAGTCCAAGCCATGGATGAATTCTACAACATAATGATAAGCAAAGTGAAGATGAAGAGACCACCTCATCCATCATATTCATAAGGGTGGTAACTACTAAATCTCAAGTACAATCTATTTTAAATTAAACTCCTTTGTGCCTTGTGTAGCCACTTAGGAAAATGAAGCACTTGAGGATATTTATTGGTTGTTGGTGATGAAAGAAAGTCATGATTGGAATGGAATTGATCATCCACTCCAAGCAAGATACATGGTTAGGTTTCATTTGTGGACTCCAAACCAAGAATGTCAAGAAATACAAGATTAAAGAATCAAGCTCAAGTAGAGGCACTTGTCACTCACAATTCAAGAACTCTCTACTTGATGGAATGTTGTCATATGGTAGATTGGCAAATTATCATTCTCATCCTATGGTCATCTACATGCTTAAATGGTTGTGAGTATTTCTTGGCATAAGTTCAATTTGAATACTCTATTGTTGTCATGACCTATACATAGAGTGAAATCCCAAGTCCTTAAATGAATAAAGTGTTATGTGAGAAATTCAAATACTTAGAGCACTTATCAAAAGGGATTTACTTTATGACTAGTGTTATGAGACTAACCTCTCTCTCTAAGTGATGTATGTAGTCTCACTACATAAATGAGAATGTGTTTCTCAATTGGAGTATGCTATTATATGAAGGTCATCAATCCAATACTGTGTGATGTATTCTCTCTCTAGTTAATTTTGGGTTGATTCGTCTATGTTAGCTACTCACCATAATATGGCTTACGTCTACCCTTTGGACTCAGTTGACCAACCATGCACATTCATATTTCCATTCCACTCAAAAGAGTGTGCATGAGGCATCAAGGGAGATTTAATCCATGTTATGAGGTTTCTCTATTTTGGTAGCCCACATGCCTTCCACACATAAAGGGTTACTAAATGAGAAACTAGTGCTTGTGTTACTAATGCCCTCTTGTGTTTGAGCTTATTCATAGGAAATCAATAAGAAGAGGTTGTGCTTATTAATTTGGATGCATCACAAGCCTAAAGGTTACTCTTCACCTAAAGTAAGATGAGGTTACTAGAGGCCAAAGAGATCAAAATCTGAGTTTGAATTGACAAATCAAGTTTGAGGGTGAAATTGATGAGCTATAATGGAGGAATTCACAAGACTACAAGTATTGATAACAGGACTGAATGGTAATAACATCTTGTGAGTATTCTCAATCAAAATTACCTCAAGATTGGACAAGAAGAGAAGAACTTTGAAGATTATCAAATTTGTCCAGAAAATTGGAAATCTGAATTGACTGCCTTCAAGCATGGATTTGGATGTTCAAACACTGATGAATTGACCTAAAACTTTGTGAGCATGATATACACATGTAGTACTCATTGTTGTACAATTGGCATGCAGTTTGGTTTCACAGAAAATCAGTTTTGAGTTGAATTCTGTCAGCCTTCAGCACTGTAGTTTCAGACTTGAGCAATTTTGGTAGAAAACTAATTTGACTGACCAAATTGAGTCCAAATGGGCTAAAAATTTTACAGCAGTTAGAGGACTCATACATGCATATCTCTACCAAATGTCATGCATATTGGATCAGCAGTTGGAGAGATATGTATTTTTTTACCAAGGAGGACAGAATCTGAAAACTCACTGAATAGAATTGGATTGCATTGCAACAACAAGTTTCAGTTGGCTCTCAAGTTAATCATGGAGAATCAGTGAAGATGAGGAGCATTAGTTTGGTCCAAAGGAGTTGAAATGAGAGAGAAGGACACATAAAAGTATCCAAAGAAGTTGGAACCAAATTGAAAGCAGCAGCAAGTAATTGCAACCTATTGGAACTAGCTGAAATCAACTAGAACCAGCTGAAACTAATTGATTTACAAGCAGCTTGGAGGAGTTTCAATCAGTTGGAATATAGTGTAAACTTTCCCTCTTGACCCCAGGATCTTTTGATATGCTTGAGTGTACTCATATGCACAAATTGAGGGGGAGTTTAGTCTATATCTCTAGGGACAAATGGATTCTTTCAAGATTCATGTTGTGCAGTCCCATACATTGGAAGGATGGATGGTTCCTTTGAATTCACAGTGGGTACTTCACAGTTACTCTAGGAGGTCTTGGTCTTTGTAAATCAAGTTCTCCCGGCTTAGTGTCGAATGCCCCAATCCTTTAGTGGAACTAAAATTGAATGAGTTGGAGAAGAAAGAATTGAAGAGTAAACTTTCATTGTTGTTTCTCCTCTCTTGAGCTCATCAAGTGCACATGATCCATCCTATTGATCAACCAAGACCTTGTCAACAAAGAGTGGTAACTTCTAGTTCATAATTTGCAAATCTCATGAACTTTACCATTTTTCTTTCTATGTGAGTTCCTTAGGTAAAGAAAGAACTAGAAACTTAATTTGGATCTTGGATGATCACCAAAGCTCTAATTCACCACATTTCATCAAAAGAGAACTATGGTCATTCAAACCATTGAAATATTACTTATATGATGGTCATGTCAATCAAAATTTATGTGGTGATCTCTCTACCTTAGTGGTGGTATGTTTCCTTTGGCATAATTTTAATTGTTGCAAATTTGGTATGCCTTGACCAAGATATAGGATGTACTCCTCTAAACTCTTAAACCGATTCAAGTGCAATTCTCAAGTAATTTGAGTACTTGATGCACATATTAAGGGGGAGCCCATTCTATGTCTTGTGTCTTTTGGGACTAACATTTTCTTCTAGTGAACTTGTGTAGTCTCTTGGTGAGAATGAGTTTCTCTTGGGTATGCTACATAACCAAATCAATCCAAATTGGTAAAGTTATCTCTCATATTCATTTGGATTGCAACTTTAACTCTTATGTAGCTACTCTCCATAATATAGCTTGAATTCCATTGATTGGACTTAATTGACCAAAAGTGCATATGTTCTACTTTCCACATACATATGTATGCACTATCAAATAGGGGGAATTTAGTCTATGCTATGAGGTTTGCAATTAGTGATCCACATGTCTTCCACATCCAAATGGTCACTAGTTGTAAACTGTAGCTTGTGCAATTTAATGTTATCTCTTGTCTTTGTGAGCATTCCCTAGGAGACATCTAGGTGATATTATGAGATACGAGCATCCATTCCTATTGGCATCAACTTGTGAAGATTCCTTCCATTGGTGTCAAACTATGAAGATCATATTTCAATTGATATTGGTGGATAATCTTTCAATTTGGTATATCAAGAAATATGTCTTCAATTGGTATCTCAAAATGACAACAAGAGGTAGCAATGGACTTTCAACTAAGATGAAGCACAAGTTTGAAATGTCTCCTTGAAGATGATGAAAAGGAGAGATGGGCACAAATGAGATCTTTTGCTTAATGAAGTGTTAGGCCCATCAAAGCACTAAATTCAAAATCATCATCATGGTGGAGATTATGAGGCTTAGAACAAAGGTATATCACTCTATGAACATTTGTATTACCTTTGTGCATTTGGGCCCTTACATGCTAGAGTGTGCATGTGTATGCAATATTTTGAGTCACACCATGAGTTTGTTCTTAAGGTGACGATTAGAGAATGAGTTAGATATTTGGTTGATACCTCTTGTGGTGATTATGTGAGTTTGTCTGATGTTATGTCACCTATGTGAGGTATGAGCTAAATATGCTAACCTCTTGAGAATCTTGACTTAAAGTGTTGCATACTTTGTTTGGTAGAAAAACATAGAAGAGAAATCATATACGCTAAACTTTTACCTACCTCTAGCCCTCACTTGTCTACCATCATTTCTTCCTTTTGGTGGAGAGATCCTTTTTGGAGATTAATGCCAAAGGGGGAGAAATTTTGGGGGACATTGTAAGGGAAGAGAGATTGATATGAGGATGGAAAGGGGTAAAAGAGAGGCATATAAGATTTTTCAAATTACTGTGTGATGTGTGCAAGGATAGTTTAAATTGATGCTCCTGATAAGGAACCTTTATACTAATGTGCGACATTCATGCCTTGAGTGCTTGTTTCTCTAGTGTTGGTCAGGCAAGTGTGGCAGTGCCGCTCTCTAGTGCGGCAGTGCCGCCCCCTGCTGGCCAGCAATCTCTGAGTGCATGAACTGTCATGAGCATCACGGTTATCATGTTGACACCTTGCACCCCACGAATGCTAAGATATAGGAGAGTTTCCACACTTTCTCTTAAATATGTGCATTTGGCATCTGAGGCCAAAATTTGAAATTCCTTTCAATGCACACATTTATGGGGAGCTCACTATATCATAGGATTCAAAATCTTCATGTTTATCAATCTCCTGTAAGCCTTAATTGTGTTGTCATCAATCACCAAAAAGGGGGGAGATTGTAAGTGCATCTAGCCCTTAGTGGGTTTTGGTGAATTGAGTGACAACATAATTAAAGGTCTAACAAGTTTGCTAAGTGTATCAAAGGTTCAACAAGAAAAGCAAACTTGATGGTATTCCACATAGTGTTGAAATGAAGGCCAAAATTGTGTATTGTTGTATTGGAAGATCATGGAAACAATCTTGTTCAAGCAAAAGACAACAATGCAAATAGGGTTGATGATATGGCTTCTATGTTGTGGGATATCATGGCATCATGAGAAAGCAAGCATATTTGGCAAATGACAAGTGAGACATGGATTGATGATTTTGGAATGGTCTCAACAATTGGTTGCTTTTCATGAGCAAGAAGAGTTTGATAGTGATCTAGCTTTGATCAAGGTTAAAGAATGAATCAAGAATGCATAAGTGAGTAAATGCCAAGCAAAGGTCAAATGACAAGTACTTAACTCATATTGGATATATGTCATCTCTACATTGGTTTGCTTGTATGGATAAATATTTGGAGAATCACTTTGCATTGATTTGATCAAGCTAGAAGTATGAAGATGGAGATTGAAGTGAGTGTTGAGTGTCAAGCCAAAAAGAGAGGATATAAGGAATCGTGAATTGGCTTGACCATATTAATGATGATCCATATATGTCTCTATGTGAGTCAAACTAAAGCTTGATTGATCTCAACATTCATATCTATAAGATGTTCAAGCAAGGATCACAATATTGAAGAAATGGTTTTCAATGGATGCTCAATATGATGTGACTTGAGTGTGGCTTGATAAGGTGAAGATAGCAAGGAAAGGGCTTCGAGGTACTAAGCGAAGGTGAAGGTCAAGGAGACCGAGGTACTATGTCTAGGGTGAAGAAGAGAGTACTTGCATTGAGTCGAGGTACTAATCAAGCTATGGGGATTCATATTGTGTTAGAGGATCAAATCATTAGTGGAAGTGACTTGAAGCCATGGATTGAACTCATATGTGTGGAAATGGTTCAAGTCACATGCTCAAGGTGTGCTTGCTCAAAGAAAGGAGACAAAGATGATTGCAACCCCTTTTGAAGTGATATCAAGAAGAAATGGCATATGAAGACATTGAAGACTCAAGTGGTTAAAATGGTTATATTTTCGTTATCTTGAGTATAGTTATTCCATACTATCAAGGGGGATGCAATACGAATCATAGACAAGTCTCAAGTGCTCAAACTAACCGAACCCGAGTGCTAACATGAGAGAAAACACTTAGCACTGCACCTGCACTTGTTGCTCTTGGGCTTGTTCTCTGCAGGGTTAGATAGCCCTCGAAACAAGCTTTCCGGAAAGTCCAAGATCAATAAAATCGGAGTTCAGAGTAAAAAGTTAGGATGTTTTTCGTGAGATCACCTATGCTATCTCAGGGAGCTGCGGCAGTGCCGCTCCCCGGCAGTGCCGGGCTAAGCGCGGCAGTGCTGGGCCTGTACAGCCAGTAACGGCTAGTTTCTGACCTCTAACGGCTAGTTTTGAGTGTGGGGGGTATATATACCCACCCCACGCCTCCAGGTGAGGCTGCTGATGCTCAGTTCACCCCCAACCATTCCCAAGCCATTTGAGAGCTCTCCCCAACCCTCTCTTATGAGAGTGACATGCTTAGTGCATGATTAAGTGTTGGGGCTGTGTGATTAAGAGTTAGAGAGCATATTAGAGCCTTCCAAACATTGAGCACTTGTCGGGCTTCGTCGATCTTCGTTGTGCATCTTTTACTCTTGGAGGTGAAGCCTCCTAGACGGCTAGGCGTCGCCCGGCGAGCTCCCGTGCTTGTGGTGAGCAGCGGGAAGTTTGTAATCCTCTTGTGGAGCTAGTGGAATTACCCCTCACTTCAACGATTTGGTTCCTTGACTTGAGACCGAGGAAGAGTTGCAAAGCTCTTGACCTAAATGGTCATCCTCAACAACGTGGAGGTAGGCAAGCCTTGGTGGCGAGCTGAACCACGGGATAAATCACTTGTCTCTTGTATTTACTTGTGTTCATTCATCATACTTGTGAGCTTGTGATTGATTCTAGGATTTGGCCCCGATCTACTTCATACAACATATTTGGCTTGGTTGAGTTGGTTTTGCAAGTTCAGGAAACCAATAGCAACACTTCTATTCATATAGAACTGGTTTCCTGTGGCTAGTTTTTGAATTGCAGGGTCGGGCAGTTTGTTGGCGCGGTAGTACCGGGCTGAGGCCGGTAGTGCCGGGGTGCGGCAGTGCCAGGCTCAGGGCAGTAGTGTCGGGCATCACTAACAAAGTTTTGAGCCATGATTTTAACAGGCCTATTCACCCCCCCCTCTAGGCGACATCAAGGTCCTTTCAGAGCTTGCCGCAGTCATACATGCCTTGAAGATCTGGAGGCACTACCTAATTGGAAATAAGTGCGATATCACTAATCACAAGAGCCTCAAGTACTTCTTCACTCAAGAAGACCTAAACATGAGACAACACAGATGGTTGGAATTGATCAAGGATTACAATTTGGAGATACACTATCATCCGGGAAAGGCTAATGTAGTCGCAGACGCACTCAGCCGCAAAAGCTACTGCCACCACCTCAAGACATGCAGGACTTGGAGCTGAGCATGGAATTGGAAAAGCTACGACTGGAAATAGTACCCACGGGGCAGTGAAATACCCTCCGGATACAATATATCTTGGAGGAACGCATCCGAAAGGGACAGTAGGACTGCACAGAAATCAGGGATATCCGTCGGTTGATGAAGAAAGGAAAGTGCCCTGAGTTTTGGGAGGATAAGCAAGGGACGGTTTGGTATAAGGACAAAGTCTGTGTGCCTGAGGACAAAGCCCTGCGAGAAGAGATCCTCTCCGAAGGGCATGATTCCAGGTACTGTATTCACCCAGGAAGCACCAAGATGTATGCCGACATGAAGAAGAGCTTTTGGTGGAACAACATGGAGGCAGATATAGCTGGACATGTGGCACGATGCGACATTTGCAACCGGATAAAGGCCGAACACCAGAGACCGGCAGGACTGCTCAAGCCGCTGGACGTACCAGAATGGAAGTGGGAAGCCATATCCATGGACTTCATAGTAGGACTCCCACGGACACCAAGAGGGCATGACTCCATTTGGGTAATAGTGGATCGGCTAACCAAGATAGCGCATTTCATTCCAGTTCGAAATGACTACAGAGGTGAAAAGCTGGCAGATCTTTATGTAGAATATGTGCTAAGACTCCATGGAGCCCCCGCAAGTATTATGTCGGATCGAGGGCCGCAGTTTGTGTCTAGATTATGGAAAGGTCTCCACAAGGCAATAGGGAGAAGGTTGGACTATAGTACAGCATATCACCCGCAGATAGATGGACAAACTGAGAGGGTGAACCAGATCTTGGAGGATATGTTGAGAGCTTGTGTACTCAAATACGGATCGGATTGGGAGAAGAGCTTACCTCACGCAGAATTCTCATACAACAACAGCTACCAGGCCAGTCTCAAGATGTCTCCGTTCGAGGCACTATACGGTCGAAAGTGTTGTACTCCTCTAATGTGGTCAGAAGTGGGAGAGAGATCGTTCTTTGGACCAGCCAAGATCAACGATGCCGAAGAAGGGGTCGCACAAGTGCGTGCGAACCTAAAGGCTGCTCAGAATAGGCAGAAGAGCTATGCGGACAACAGACGCAGGGAATTGGAATTCAAAGTGGGAGACTACGTATACCTCGAGGTGTCCCCACTCCGAGGAACGATCAGGTTCCATGTGAAAGGGAAGTTGGCACTACGATACGTGGGCCCTTACAGGATATGCGAGAGGGTAGGCAAGTTGGCATACAAGGTTGAGCTACCTAATGAGCTAGCTGGAGTACACCAAGTTTTTCATGTGTCACAGTTGCGCAAGTGCCTGAATCTGCCACAAGAATAGCTAGCCACCAATGTGTTGGATCTACAAGATACCATTGAGTACAGGGAACACCCCACCCGCACTCTGGACAAAGTAGTCAAGGAAACCCGAAGCACCATCATCTCGATGTGCAAGGTACAATGGAGCAATCACACGGAAAGGGAGGCCACTTGGGAGAAAGAGTCGGAGCTTCGGATGCTCTACCCCTACCTCTTCGACAGGTATGCTTACCTTAAATCTCGAGGATGAGATCCTGGTGAGGGGGGAAGTCTGTAACAACCCGGAGAAAACCCGTAACCCAAAAATCACAACATTCAAAAATTTTTTGAAAATAACCCAAGCTTGGTGAGTGCCATGTAGGAAACCCTCCCTAGATGCATAGGTAACACACATGTAGAGATAAAAGCATATGCATTGTTATTTAATTTATGATTTGGATCTTATCATTTTATGTGTGTTGCATAAAATAAACCATAAGGACTTTGATCCAAATGCCAGTATGTTGTCACAAGTAACCTCAGCACATGATGCCCTAAAAACCTAACCAACCCCTAGAGACCCAAGAGGGTCCCACACAAGCCCACACAACCCTTGGATCGTATGTTTAGTGAAGAAATGGAAAAAGGGAGAGAAATTAGGAACAAAAGAAAGGTGGAAAGAAGCCCAAGTTAGCCCAACCGGCCTGGCCTGTTTTCCCCTCACACGCAGCCCACACACGCGCCTTGCGGCCCAACCGCGCGTGCGTGCCCTTGTCCAGGCCGCGCGGCCCGCAGCGCTTGCCGGCCCAGCTCGCAGCCACGCGCGCTACCTCCCTTTCCCCTCTCTAGCCGGCTGACCGGTGGCCCCCATCGACCCCACCTATCATCCCCCTCCTCTGCTTTTCCCCGACGCCGGAGCAGAGCACCCCCACCAGAGCGCATCCGAAGCCGAGCCTCGCGCATCCACCGTCCCCGACCGAGCCGTTTGGAAGGCCGCACCCGGATGGATGCCACGTCCGCACCCGGAGCCCTCCACCGGATAGGCACCGCCGCGCCGCTGACGCCACCGTCGTGGCCCCGCGCTGCTGACGCCATGGCACCGCTTTTGACCGGCCACCGCCACGATTGGGATCTCCAGCCCGCTCGCATGCTCGCACCTACCCCTAACCCTAACCCTAAGGCCCTCATTGCCCTACACGTACCCCCACCTCCGTTCTCCGCCGTCCACCCCCACCATGACCACCGATCGGCTATAAAACCCCCGAGCCGGAGCCCTCGCCCACTCCTCGCCCGTCGCCGCCGATCTGGTGGCAACCACACCAACCAACCAAGCCGAGAGAGAGGAGGAGAAGGAGGCGGAAGGAAGGCAGAGAGACGGAGCCCCGCTCGGAGCTCTGCCCGGAATCACCGCAGCGGAGGACGACGCCCCGAACGGCTACACCGACGCTGCGGCTCATCCTGCACTACTCCGACTCGACACGGCCACGTGTGACACCCCAATTTTAAGAACAAAATTGGAGCACAATATATGTATGCCAGGATCAATTTTCATACATATATCGACATCAAAGTAAATATCAAAACAATGCTTTTATTAATATATCGAACAATATTACAAAAATGACCCTCGGGTCTGTAAGAAAAGTACAGACTCTCAGTCTAACTGTAATGTAGACTTCGCGGAAATTGGACGCCATCTCCACAGGAAGGTCGACCGGGGGCTACGCCATCCTAGTACAAGTCGTCTGGGTCGTATCCACCGTCTTCTGGGTACTCCTGCTCCGCGTACGCGTAGACTCCAACGTCTGGGTGGGGTAGCAGGGGTTCAAAGAGGAAAGGTGAGTACATCGAAATGTACTCTGCAAGTGTAGGAAAAATATGCTTATGAGGTTTAAAACAAAGGTAGGCTGACTCTGTTTGACTCAAGCGCCTAAAGCAACACATCCTATTAAATCCTATTTCCTATGCACCTATTTACTAGGTTATATCCATAGTCTCCGACAGAACAGTAACCACACTCGGAGTCGCACCGAGCAACCAACACTTGGAGTCCACCAAGCAACCACACTTGGAGTCACACCAAGCAAAACCCACACCTGAAGTCCATCAGGCAAACCACACCTGAAGTCCATCAGATGACCCGAACCAGTAACCAGTAACCAACTAATCTCGAAGAAGTCCAAGCCCACTCTTGACCGTGAGCACGGCTGATATATCAGTTTATTTACTCTGCAGAGTTTGCACATCTTTACCCATGAGTCATGTTGCCCTTGTGCCCGAGGTAGCTAGCCTCTTGACCCACTTCCAAGGTGAGTCGGCAGGGTTCACTACAAGGTCGTTACAAAGAGTCCTCCTATGCGTATTAGTTTCGTATGTCACGACGTAGAGCTACCTTCCGTAATAACACCAGGTCTGGCGCCTGAGCCTGGGAATCACTCCCGTACCAAGCAGTATCCTGCGTAGAAGAAGCCCTGTCCCATGTCCATATGTAACTAATAACGGTATAAGGCTTCTCTAATTAATTAGCCAGTCCCAGAGCCATATAGGCCTCATGGTTTGCGCTGTTTTGCCGGGTTACTTGTCCAAGAACCGGGTCCTAGGGATCCAGGCAGGATAACAAACCACAAACCCAAACCAACGCCAAGTCCCATGGCAAACCGTAACGCCGAGTCACACGTCAACCGTACGCCAAGTCACATGGCACCACACCACCAACGGTCCATCCTGCCGGATTTACCTACTCACCATACTACAAAATTACCAGTCACATGTTTCATAGATCATTAATCAGAATTAATTATTACAATCCCATCCCGAGACAGCAAGGCTAAGCATGACTTCTACCCATATCATCCCAAACCAGGTGACAACGAAAATATGAACAAATTCTAGTAAACCTTAACATGAGATTCAATTTTAGACACTGCATGCAACTACAGGATCTAACTACTCTAACACCAAAATGTAAAATAAATACGGGAGCAAGATGTTCAAGGACACTTGCCTTCGGGCTGGGTCGAAACTGCAGGATCACAAGAAGGGTCTGGAGCGACGAAAGCACAAGGTTGATCCAGGGGTTCCACGTGGCTCGCACTCGCTCGATCAAGCATCAAACATGGCCCAAACAAAGCATAATAAATAACAGTACATCAACAGTAGTAAAACGGTATATAAACTGATCTACTGCGTAGAGCTCGACAAGACGAATCTAACGCAAGTTGAACGGGTCAAAACAGAGTTAAAATGAGCAAGTTATTAGCTTTTGAATCTGAGTGGCAAAACTGTAAATACATTGAAGTCATTTTCGTATTTAAAATAAATTAAATCTGAAAAGGAATTTCGCCAGGACTGGGCCTCACTTTGCTAAAAGTACAGGGGCTAGGATGCTACTTTTGCAAGACTCAGAGAATAGGACGGATGGACTGCGGGTGGGTTTCAAGGAAGTCTAGGGGGTTTTCTGCAAGATGGCGCGGACGGCTGATGCGGCGCTGGCGTGGTGCTGACGGTGCGCCACGTGGCGGCGTGGGGTTGGCTCGGTGTGCCAACCGTGCCGTGGACCACTGACTTGGCACCCGCAGACCGAGTCCACGGATCTATGAGCCGGGTGTATACCCCTTCGGTTTTGAAATCTAATCTCGGTCGCTGGTCGGGGATCGGACGGCTGGGGCCGGGGACCGGATGAAGGCGGCCGCCAGCGGCACTATTCGCACGGCGGCGCACAGCAGGGAGGGCGGCGGCGCCATGGGAGGGGACGGCGGGAGCTCACCGTGACGCCACTGTGGTGCAAGGTAAGGCAAGGTGAGGGCATGAGGAGGTAGAGGGGCTCACCGCGAAGTCTACCGTGGGGTTCGTGGCGCTGGTGGTAGGCTGAGTGTGTCGCGCGGCGGCCAGCGGGCTAGACCACGGCGGCGCCATCGCCGGAGTGGTACGGGAGAAGGCCACAGGCCGTTAGCGACCTCGGAAAGAAAGGGGAAATGATGTGGATCTCACCGGGAGTACGTTGGTCGGGTTCTCGCCGCCTGGCTGGGCACGACAGAGCAGGACGGTGCGGAGAGGCGGATGGGGCTTTGGTGTCGGCGGCGGAGGACGACGTGACCACGAATTGACGCCGCGGAGTGACGCCGAGGCTTTGCAGTGGTCCTGCGATTTCGATGCAGGTGGTGGGAAGGATCGGGAGTGGGTGGAGTTGGGAGATTTTGAGCTCAAGCGAAAACTCGTTAATGGTGGCGGGTGAGGATGACTAAGTGCTGTGGCGATGGGGTCCGTGTTATAAGTCGAGGGGTGGCGGCGGCGCCTTGGTGTGGCGACTACGCGGCTTTGGACGGCAGGGATGGGAGGAGTAGACGGCTGCCCGCGGAGCTCCGTTCTGTTAGGGGCTTGGAGGCTTTGCGGAAGATGGCGGCCGGGTTTTGAGGTTGTTCCGAGCTACGCGAGGAGTGCGGAGGAGGAGGCCAACTCCCGGACTGCGCGGCGAGGATAGCTACGCTCACGCGAAGCTCGGGGAGGGAGCAGGGAGATCGATCTGGCTCGGTGCTCCTTGCGGAACAGAGGAGGGGCGAGCGTCTGGAGGTGAGGGGAGACCCTGACGGGTGGGCCCTGGATGGCGGTGGGAGAGAAGGGAAGAGTGCGCTCGCTCACGGTGGAGGCAGGCCGCGTGTGCACGCGACGCGCGAGGGGAGAAGGGGAGTGGGCCGGGAGGTGGGCCGGTGCGGGCGCTGGGCGCTGGGCCGATAGTGTGGAGGAGGGGGAAGAAGGGCGCTGGGCCGGCCTGCAAGGAGGTGAGGGAGTCGGCCCGGTGCTGCTGGCCCGAGGGATAAATGGAGGGAGAGGAGGGGGGTATGCGGGTTGGGCCGGGAGGAGGGTGCTGTCGGGCCAGACCGAATTTGGGAGAAGAGAAAGAGCTCGGTTGGGCCAGGGTGGGCTCAAGGGGAGAGTGGGAGAGAGTATGAGGCCCTTTGCCAATTTTTTTTTCTTTTGCTTTTCTTTTTCCAAATTCATTTTGAAATCAGATTTAAATCCATTTCAAAATCGAAACAGTTTGAAAACTTTTGAAAATATTTTTCCTAGATTTTAGAAATAAAATATGAGTTTGATTTCGCAAAACTTTTATAAATCTTTTTGTTGCTTTTCTAAATAGAATAAATTCGATTCGCCCTATTTGGTTTTAATAAAATTTCTTTTGCACACAATAAAATTATGCAACGGCATGAGTGCAACAAACATCTGGCTAGAATTTTCCTTCATCTAGGGTTTTGGAAATTTCCTAATTAAATTCTAATTTATTTTATTTATTTAAAAACCCGGGGTGTTACAAACTTACCCCCTTAACTGGAATCTCGTCCCGAGATTCGGGCTAGAAAGAAAGGTGGGTGGGGAGCTCGTGGGACATACCATGGAACTTTTGGTGCTTTGTATCTCTCTTGTTCATCACCCGATTGGCATCTTTGGTTTTGAGGTGTTGTCCTAGAGCTTTTCTCTTGGCTCGACCTTTGCGATCCTCACGCTTCTTTGGGCATTTGCTGATGAAGTGTCCAGCTTGCTTGCAGTAGAAACATAGTCCTTTTGCTTTGACATCTCTTCGGGTGGATATCACTTGATTGTCTTCTTGTGGAACTTGAGGAGGTGCTTCTGTTTGGTGGAGTTGAGGAGTAGCTTCACTTGAGCTTGCAGGTGGGACCTCAGGGGGCTTCTGGACTTGTGCTTGAGGTGTAGCTCTAAAACAAGAAGAGTTCGCGACATACTTTCGATACTTGTCCTTCTTGCCTCAGTGAGGTATTATCTGAAAGAGTCGATAAGCCTCGTCGCTCAAGTTGCAGTCTTCCCATTGTTGTAGATCCATCAGCTGGTATGGGTGAATAGAGGGTTGAGATGGGAGAGAGAAAGACCCCAAATTAGTTAATTTTATTAATAAAACTTTTGACAAATGATGTCGTTGCAACCTGACGATCGCAACACACCAACAATCATTACGAAGAACCAAATCAAATCATGTGCACAAGTACATATCAAGCATCGTGCTACGAGATCAAACAATTATGGTGGGCATCCTAGGATTGGAGGACCTACTTCGAAACAAAGTTTGAATTTTCAGCATAGAAAGGGTCTACAGAAGTGGAAAAAGGGGTGATGCTTTTAAAAATAGTTTTGTAAACTCGACGACTGACTAGGTTAGCGTCCTACGGTCAACACAGCTTTGATACCACTCTGTGACACCCCAATTTTAAGAACAAAATTGGAGCACAATATATGTATGCTAGGATCAATTTTCATACATATATCGACATCAAAGTAAATATCAAAACAATGCTTTTATTAAGATATCGAATGTTGGGGGAAAGGACCCTCGGCAGAAGCGCCGCTCGAACTGGTGCTCGAAATTAACCCTCGCGCAACGCCTGTTGTCCTTGCAAGGTCCCTCTTCTATTGGAGACCGTTACCCTAACCCCCGGACGCGGGTTCAACCCTCGTCGCTTTGTTGCATTTCCGTGCAGGTCTAAGTCGACGGTCGCACTGCACGAAACCTTCGCTGACTCACAACGCCACCTTCGCTTGGAGCGAAGGTCCAGGCAAGCGGCGAGTGTGCGCTGCCCCGGAGGCAAGCGAAGCCGAAGGTCTGGCGAGCACGGCCGAAGGTCAAACCTTCAGTTTTCTCCCCCGGAGGCAAGTAAAGCTGGAGGTCCGGCAGATGGCGGAGGGGCGCGGGCCCGAGGGCGAGCGCGGCCGAAGGTCAAAACCGCCGCACCTCTCCCCGAAGGTGAACAAGGGCTAGGTGGCGGCGCGTTGGAGGGTGGCCGATTAGGGTTTCCGCTTCAGCTGTGTATTTACGCTTTTGCCCTTCCTCCCTGCGTGGAGGCGAGGAATCTTTCCTGTACCCTTTTGTAATTTGGCCCGTGCCCCTTGGCATTCCCTATAAATACCAAGGGGATGAACAGTGTAAGGGGACGATTTTTTGGGAAATTGAGCATCTTCCACTTCCGCCTTACCTTCGCTACCGCTTCCGACGCTTGGCCGCCTTCGCTCTTCCCCCTGCACAAGTGCGGAGGTGGGGCAAGTGTGTTCCCAACAGTTTGGCGCCGTCCGTGGGGACGAAGTCTGAAATGGCGGGAAACAGGAGAGCAACTTCGACGAGGGATCAGCGCGTTGCTAGAGAGACGGCGGCGGTGATCCCGCCTGCTGAGGAAATTGTACAGCCCTCGGGAGGAGAGAATGTCACCCCGGAACCCCAATCCCTGGGCCCCCAGGCCCGAGTGGCGACGCAGCCACACCCACACACTTCGGGAGAAGGAGAAGGAGAAGAAGAAGAGGTGGGCCTCGAGGCCCTTGAAAGGCTCGAGGCTGAGCTGCAAGAGAAGAAGAGGCGCCTGGAACAGCTTGAGAGGCATAACCGACTGCGCTCGATCAGACACAGGGCAGACGAGGCCAGGGAGCGGCTTCACCGTATGGAGGAATCCCTCGCCGCGGCAGAAGCCGAAGCCGAAGGCTGGAATGATGAGGAGATACCCCCGCTGCAAGAGGGGAATGAGGAGCCGAATCAAGATAACCTTCGTCACCATCCACCACCCCCACCACCACCAGTACACCCAGAGCCATATCCTGTGAGACCCCCAAATTTCCGCCAACTCTACCCAGATGAGAGAGAACAAAACCTTCGCATTCAGCGAAGGCATCAGCAACACCAAATGCCATATGATTCAAAGTCACCACTCTCCCAAATACTCCAAACCCAGCCCTGGCCACCATGTTACAATCCACAAAACCTACCTCGCTATGATGGACTTTCCGACCCTTGCCAGTTCATCATGAGCTACGAAGCAGCAGTTGCCGCAGCAGGTGGTGATGAATCAACAATGGCAAAATCCTTTGTCATCATTCTGCGAGACATCGCACAAACATGGTACAACAACCTTCGCCCCGGAACTGTGGATTCCTGGGCCACCCTCAGAGACAAGCTGTGTACAAATTTCAAGGGCATCACTCCCGCCCCGTCAAACCCCATCGAACTGTTCAATTGCAAGCAAGAAGAGCGCGAGCCCCTCCAAGATTACTGGCGGAGGTTTATTCAAATCAGAGCAAGAACCCCGGGCATATCCGACGAGGCTATCATCCTCGCTGGAGTCAGCGGCCTCCGCCCGGGCCCGTGCTCTTCGAAATTTGCTCAGAAACCGGCAAATACAATCGAAGAATTGCACGAGACAATGGAAAGATACTGTAGCGCAGACATGGACTTCCGAGCGAAGTCTGATGCTCGGAGGTCTCAGCAGAGGCCACAGCCGAGACCTCAACCGAGAGAAGGCAACCTTCGCCAAGAGCAAAACAACGTCAGTGCAATCAACAAAGCAACAAATTATGAAGATCAAAGACGGGACGCTCAACACCCGAGCAGCCAAGCCCCGCAGGGTTTACCACCTCCGCCGAATCAGCGGTACCAGCAGCGAGATCCTGCCAAAATGTATTGTCACTTCTGTGGAATGGGAAAGGGGCACACAACAAAGCAATGCGAATGCTTCGCCAAGGGAAAAGAATACCAGGAATCCAGGAAAGCTGCTTCGTCAGACTCCCGAACCATCAACCACACAAGGAAACCAAGTTTCCACCCACCAAATCCACCATACCACTATACCCCCATAAACTACGGCCTACCTTCGCAACAACCCCCTTACACTCATCACCCACTCTACAACCAAACCTCTTATCAGCCAACCACCATCCCACAACGCCAAAATCCAACTTACACAGTTACATACCCAACCACCCCCCAAAACCAAATCCCAACAACCCACCAAGCCACCAACGCTCTGCCACCACCACCGCCAATCCCCGCGTTACCAGCACCACAACCTGTGAAAGCCGAAGCCCCGAGCCAAACGACCATCAACAATCCAACTTTAACCTTCGGTGTGATTCTAGCTATCACCGGAGGTTCAAATGAGGACCATGGTAACAAACGGCAGAGGAAGGAACATGTCAGACGCGTTCACCACGTGGCCGTCGAAGGACCACATAAATTCGGTCGTTGGTCTCACATCCCCATAACCTTCGATTCCAGTGACATGAAGCTAAGAGATTACCCTCACACAGATGCTATGGTGATCGAAACCAACCTCGCTGGGTGGACTGTCACCAAAATACTGGTCGATACAGGAAGCTCCGCTGACATCTTGTTCGCTTCAACCTTCGACAGCATGAAGCTTGACAGGAACCTTCTGCATCCGGCCGACAACCCCCTATACGGTTTCGGTGGTCAACAAGTGAGAGCCGTCGGGAAAATTTCTCTGCCCGTGACCTTCGGCGACCAAATCAACTGCAGGACGGAACATATAACATTTGATGTCGTCGACATGTTCTACCCATACAATGCCATTTTTGGCCGAGGGGTCACAAACGCGTTCAATGCGGTCATCCATCCCGCCTACCTATGCATGAAACTTCCCGCTCCGAAGGGTGTGGTCGCAGTATTTGGGGACCAGGACATTGCAACGACAGCTGAAGGGAACGTAGCCCCGGGGCAACGTAATGTACACAATTTGTCAAAACCTCAAACCCCCGGTATCAGCGTCGAGGGCGAGGTCTGCAATGACAGAGTGAAGGCAGCGCCAAAGGAGGAAACCAAACAAGTCCAACTCTTCGAGGGTAATGCCGAAAGAAAGGTGATCATTTCAGCCAATCTAGGCCCTCAATCAGAAGGCAACCTCGTCACCTTCCTCAGAGAAAATTCCGACACCTTCGCTTGGTCCGCAGAAGACCTAAAAGGAGTCAACAGATCAATGATCGAGCATAGCCTGAACATCAAAACAGGCTATCGCCCAATCAAACAAAAGCTTCGCAAGATGTCAGAAGAAAGAAAGGAGGCAGCGAAGGCTGAGGTAAAAAGGCTTCTGGACGCAGGCGTCATTCGCCCAGTCAAATACCCAACTTGGCTCTCAAATGTGGTCCTAGTCCAAAAGAAGAACAAAAAATGGCGAATGTGCGTCGATTTCACTTGCTTGAACAAAGCCTGTCCGAAGGATGATTTCCCCCTCCCAAAGATAAGCACCCTGGTCGACAGAGCGGCAGGTTGCCAAATGCTATCCCTCCTTGATTGCTTCTCAGGCTATCACCAGATCTGGATGAATGAAGAAGACGAAGAAAAAACAAGCTTTATCACACCCTCGGGCACCTTTTGCTTCCGAAGGATGGCAGAAGGTTTGAAAAATGCAGGCTCAACCTTCGCTCGCATGACCTCCGAAGTTTTCAAGGATGAGCATGCTGTCTCCGCCTATGTCGACGACCTAGTCGTCCAGAGTGAACTAAAAGAGAACCACATACCAGACTTATCGAGGGTATTCAGCAACCTCCGGTCCGCCGGACTGAAACTAAACCCAGAAAAATGTGTTTTCGGGGTAAGCGAAGGTAAATTGCTAGGTTGCATCGTCTCAGCCAGAGGAATCGAAGCCAACCCTGAGAAGATTGATGCCATCATGAACATGGAACCTCCGGCGACCAAGAAAGCAGCTCAGCGTCTGACCGGTCGTTTGGCAGCACTTAGCAGATTCATCTCAAGATCCGCAGAGCGAGGGTTACCCTTTTTTGAAACACTCAGAAGCAACGCTCCATTCAACTGGGGTCCCCAGCAGCAAAAGGCCTTCGAGGAGTTGAAAAAGTATCTGACCAGCTTGACTGCCCTAACCAGCCCAAGCAAGGGAGACTTATTGTTACTCTACGTCGCAGCTTCGCCACACGCAGCAAGCGCAGTCCTCATCAAGGAGCTCCGCGAAAACAACAAAACCAGACAAGCCCCAATCTACTATGTTTCAGAAACCCTCGAAGGCCCAAAGAGAAATTATTCGGAGCTTGAGAAAATAGCATACGCCGTCGTCATGGCATCAAGAAAGCTCAAGCACTATTTCCAGGCGCACGAGATCCATGTACCTTCGACGTACCCTCTCGAGAACATTTTCAAAAACAACGAAGCCGTTGGAAGAATAGCAAAATGGGCAGTTGAGCTTAACAGTTATGCTGTAACCTTCGTTGGCAGTACAGCGATCAAATCACAAGTGCTGGCTGATTTCATAGCAGAATGGACACCCGACCCTCGCCCCGGTGAGCTGCAGCAGGACCAGTTTTGGATCGTTTACGTCGACGGGGCCTGGGGTGCAACTGGAGCCGGTGCCTCGGCCATTCTAATCTCGCCTTCCGGGTCGAAGCTGAGATACGCACGAAGGCTTGACTTCAAATGCACAAACAACTCCGCTGAATATGAGGCTGTGATTCTGGCACTTTCAAGGCTGCGATCGTTATCAGTCCGAAGGGCACTCATCAACACAGACTCTCAAGTCATCGCGGGGCACATTGAAAAGAACTACAAAGCAAAAGATCCAGAGCTTCAAAAGTATTTTCAATATGTCCGAAGGTTAGAATCTTTCTTCCTCGGCATAACCGTAAAAGCAATATCGAGGACTGAGAACAGCGAAGCAGATTGCTTAGCCAAAGCAGCCGCGCAGCAGTCACAGCTTCCTCCAGATGTGTTCTACGAGGTTTCCACTCGGTCAGCCTTCGAGGCTTCTGAAATCAGCATCAAGCTGATCAGCGCAATTCAGTGCGAGGATTGGAGAGCACCTATCATGGCCTACATCAAGGGGCTCCATGAATCAAACAACAGAGAAGAAGAAAACAGACTAAAACAAAGAGTGCGAGGATACAAGATCATTGACAATACGTTGTACAAAGCTTCGGTAACCTCGCCATGGCTCAAATGTGTGTCACAGTCCGAAGGCAATGACATTCTCAAGCTAATCCACGAGGGCATTTGTTGTTCTCACAGCGGCCCGAGGGCTCTAGTCGGCAAAACGTTCCGGCAAGGCTTCTACTGGCCAACAGCATTAAGAGATGCGGAAACCATCGTCAAGCATTGCGAGGGTTGTCAACTGATGGCAAAAAACCAAAACGCCCCACACCCACAACTCTCATATGCCCAACCTGGCCTCTGCAAAGGTGGGCGATGGACCTCGTAGGCCCATTACCGACAGCTCCCGGGAACGTTCGCTATACGGTGGTAGCTGTGGAATACTTCACAAAATGGATTGAAACAAGGCCACTGTCCTCCATCACTTCCCTCACAGTTAAAAAGTTTTTCTGGCAACAAATAGTTTGTCGCTTTGGAGTTCCTCAGCACCTAACCGTCGACAACGGCACTCAGTTTGACAGCGAGGTCTTCAAAGAATTCTGTGCACAAATTGGGACAATGTTATGCTTCGCATCCGTCCGACACCCGCAATCCAACGGCCTGGTTGAAAGAGCCAATGCGACAATATTCCAAGCTATCTCCAAAAAGCTGCAGGGTAGACCCAAGGGTAAATGGGCCGATGAACTACCTTCGGTCACCTGGTCTCACAACACCTCAGAATGCAGAGCAACAAAATTCACTCCTTTCAAGCTGCTGTTCGGCGAAGAAGCGGTGCTTCCAGAAGAGCTAAAATACGGATCGCTTAGAACAACCCTCGCACCTGACGAGCAAGCCCAATCGCTCGATAAAGACCTACTCGAAGAAGCAAGATGCAATGCAGTGCACAACCTTCGCAAGTACCAAGAAGAAACCAGAAAATGGAGAGATAAAAAGATCAGAATCAAAGAGTTGCAGAAGGGTGACCTCGTCCTCATCAGAAAACAAAATGCCAGCTTGGCAGGAAAATTTCAGCCCAAGTGGACAGGTCCATACTTGATTGTGGAAAGCAACCGTCCCGGCTCTTTCCACCTCTCCGACAGCGAGGGCAACATCCTGCCTCACACTTGGAACATCGACGACCTTCGCAAATACTACCCGTAGCGGGGCCCTAGCGAGCCCTCGCAAGTTGTAATTCATCTTCGCTCTTCATGTTTCCATTTCTATGAATGTAGCCAAACAAAGGAGTTGCACTCTTTTTCCTTACGAAGGGGCGTAAGGTTTTTTAACGAGGCAGTATCCAAAGCATCAATACAGGTTAGAACCCCCAAAAAAGTAAAATCTCCAAACCTCTACTCCCAAACATCGAAAAAGCGGATCTCTCTCAAGAGCGCTACATTCGATGAAAACCTGCTAAGATTGCTTCGAAAAACATTCCTCTTCCTTTCAAAGAAAACTTCACCTCCGCCTAAGATAAGGGGAGGAAAGTCGAGCACCCTGGCACAAACGACACGGGCTCGCAAAAAGCAAACTTCACCTCCGCCTAAGATAAGGGGAGGAAAGTCGAGCACCCTGGCACAAACGACAGGGGCTCGCAAAAAGCAAACTTCACCTCCGCCTAAGATAAGGGGAGGAAAGTCGAGCACCCTAAACGACAGGTGCTCGCAAAAAGCAAACTTCACCTTCGCCTAAGATAAGGGGAGGAAAGTCGAGCACCCTGGCACAAACGACAGGGGCTCGCAAAAAGCAAACTCACCTCCGCCTAAGACAAGGGGAGGAAAGTCGAGCACCCTGGCACAAATGACAGGGGCTCGCAAAAAAGCAAACTTCACCTCCGCCTAAAACAAAGGGAGGTGCGAAGTCCAAAAAAGTCAAGCACCCCCGCAAAGCACAACAGAAGCTCATCACGAGAGCAAATGCGCGAGCCTCGCTAAAAGAAAAAGGGGGCGTCGCTGTTTTTTCAAAACAAGCTCACAAGAGCAAATGCGCGAGCCTCGCTAAAAGAAAAAGGGGGCGTCGCTGTTTTTTCAAAACAAGCTCACGAAAGCAACTGCGCGAGCCTCGCTAAAAGAAAAAGGGGGCGTCGCTGTTTTTTCAAAACAAGCTCACGAGAGCAAATGCGCGAGCCTCGCTAAAAGAAAAAGGGGGCGTCGCCATTTTTTCAAAACAAGCTCACGCGAGCAAGCGCGCGAGCCTCGCCAAAAATAAAACAGGGCGTCGCTGTTAAAACAATATAAGAAACGTTAAATAGCACAACAAACATGGCACACAACCCATATGTCCTTCTCATGCCGTTACAAAGTAACGTTACAACAACGAACATATCCCAAAAATAAAAATTCTTTACAAGGAACCATCGCTCCCCTCAATCAACACCAAATCACCGAAACCTTCGGCCTCCTCCTCAAACCCCCCCTCCACTGGAACCAGGGGCCCCCACAACAAAGGAGCTGCAGGGACAATTGGCAACTCCCCGGGCAAAACCCTCGCCCTATACATGTATCTATGCCTCGTCTCATTAACTTCCGAAGGTTCTTCCTTCGGGATCAAAAGCGCCCCATCCGAACCAATTTCAAGCTCTCTTTGCCCGAACAAATATTCTAAAGCTGCGTTCTCGTCAATATCGTCATCACCGCCAGCTTGCGAGGTCGAAGAAGATCCAAACAGATAACGATCGGCTTGACGGTCTGTATAGTCTGCTTCGCGCCAAAATCGACTCGACCTACTATTTTTTAAATCATACCTCCGCACCTTAGACCACCAAAAACGTTCAAAGGAAAGCGAAGGATATTTAAACCTAGCGCGAGCCCACGATTCACCAGTTATAAAAACATCTTGGTAGTTCAACATCAGCGGAGTCACGTCGAATACGTCTAGCACGGTTCCGTCAGGAACCTGCATGTTGCACAAAAATACGAGATGTCTCAGCCTCGTCAAGTCTTTACAAACAACCACAGTATCTACAAAAAGGCCTCACTCGCCCCAACAAACCCAGGCATCACACCTGACCAGCTTCCCCTCGGCTAATCTCCAAACCCTCGCCAACGGTGACAGTCGAGGTCCCAGCTGACGCCTCCTCCGCCGTGGATTCCTCCGCAGCAGCCTCGACATTCGTCGCAGTCTCCTCTTCCATCGTCGTCGCCTGCGCAGCATTTCCTTCAGTGATCGGCACGTCC
Source organism: Coix lacryma-jobi var. lacryma-jobi (assembly GCA_009763385.1). Taxonomy (NCBI): domain Eukaryota; kingdom Viridiplantae; phylum Streptophyta; class Magnoliopsida; order Poales; family Poaceae; genus Coix; species Coix lacryma-jobi. Next base: position 45,490,071 of record CM019826.1, read on the forward strand.
CCGGTCAACGCCTCGATCTCGGCGAGCGTAACCCCCGCACAACTTGGCTCAGGGGCGGCTTCGGAGCCACCCCTCGCTGCAACTTCCGTGGGCAGCGAGGGCATTGCATCTCGTCGAGCCTATAAGCAAAACAAAAGACAAACCTTGCCAAAATCAACAACAACCCCTCTAAAACAAACCAACAAAAATCAAAAATCTTAAAAAGAATGCGAACCTGGCGTGTAGCCTCGGCAGCTTCTTCGAAGGCGAGAGCTCGGCCACCTCCGGAGATCCAAAACTTGCGAAGCAAACGCATCGCACAGTTCCGAACTTCTGCGTCATCAACCTTCATCCGACGAACTTCATCAACCGACGGAAAGACATGGCTCGGCTTTTTGATCTTGCGAAGATGATCACAATCCGCCAGTCGAAGCATGCTCGCCATTGCCAAGGCCCCGGCGTAGCCACCAAAATCGGCTGCATTGGAAACTAGCGAGCTAAATACATGAAGCTCGTTACCCAGCCAGCCCTCGAAGGCCTCTGCGTCAGCTGCAGGCAATGGCTCTCCGGCAGAGCCCCCAGCCTCGGTCAGACAACAATCAAGTTTACGTTTGACATTCTCCATACTCGCTCGCCAAGATTTGTTCAAATCACCTAGCCGACCCTCGGCCTCGGCCAAAGCCTTGTCTTTCTCTTTTCCCGCGGCAATCAGATCAGCATTACGCTTCGCCAGCTCAACCGCCTCCTCTCGAGCCTTCGCGGCCTTCTCCGAAGCAATCTTCATTTCATTTTCTTTATTCTCTAGACTCCGCGCAAGTTTGCTATTCTCCTTCTCAAGATCAGTAATATGGTTCCTCATAAATTCCATGTCGGAGCTAACCTTCCGCCTCGCTGAGCGGTTCAAGAGCATTAGCTCCGCCAACTTGACGTCAACGTCGTCGAAGGTGTCGCCAACCGCTTGATCCGCAAGTAGAACCTCCACCTCCGGCACACAAATGCGGCCGAAGATCCGGCCTAGAAAATGCCTTTCCTCCGGGCTACACTGCAAGTGGCAATCCCGAAGGTCCGGACTAGTGAACAGCGCAGTCGCCGGATCAGAAATCCCAAGCTTCTTAGCATATTCCGGGAGGCTCGACCGGCTAGCCTCGCCGAACGGTCTCTTTCCCCGGGATCGCGCAGAGTCAAGTTCCCCATCGAACTCAAACCCCTCCACCCAAAGGTGCGAGCCCGCAAAGCTGGGAACCGCACCTCGTCGAGGGCTACCTGGCTCAATATCTTGTGCGATTTCAACTGCGCCCTGGGCAACCATCGCACCAACACTCGGCGAGGCTCCGCCTCCAATGGACACCTCCTCATCCGTGTCATGTCCTTCAATAGAACCCTCGCTGCTTTCATCAGACGAACCCTCGTCCGTCTCCCCCTCCTTTGCGTCCTTCTCCTCCACCTCATCATCATCAGATTCATCCTCGCCGCCCGAAATCTGGACTAAAGCGCCGATCCCTCCAACGCGAGGCACGCGTCCCCCGACTGCACCGGCACCTCGGCCACTTGGAGCTACGGCCAAGGAGGAAGTGCCTGCAGCAACAGAGCCAGCAGCGACCTTCATCGCAAGCACCTTCGCTCGGCCACCAGCTCCGCCATGGCCTCGACCACGGCCTCTCTTCGGCCGAGAGACGATTTCCTTTTCTCCCGAAGCTTTACGCTTCCTCTTCTTCGGCGCGTCGTCGCTCGAAGGAGCGGGCCAGTCTGCGTACCGAATACCAAGAATGTCAAACATTCTGTTCACTCGACCTTCGCCGCCCACCAAGCTATGGATAGCCTTCACTTTCAGCGGGGAAAGCTTCCCCACAAGCTCGTCCGTCCACTGCTGAACTCGTTTGAAAACAGCTTCGTTCCCGTCCTCGCGCCTCGGAAATTTCTTAAGAGTTTTTTCCCAAACCTTCTCCAGATCCAAACTCGGTTTCTTCAAGCCCCTACCTTCGTACCTAGGGTCATTCTCCACAGTGAACCAAGTCCGCCTCCGGCCAAGAGGCCAAATCTTGGCACAACAATATTCCTCCACTAAATCACGCGCACACTGAGAACACGCAACGACCCTCAGGCAATCAACAGCAACATGGGCCTCGATGCTCATCTTAGCTTCGGCGCTCACATCTCCAAGCACTGGAAGCTCGCCGCAAAGCTCGGAGCTATCACTGAGTTTGTAATAGAACCAAAACTCCAGCCACCCGCTGCTCCACTTGTTCTTCTGCGCTTGCACCGGCAGCTCCGCGCCCGCGCGATGCCAAAAAGTGTACACCGCGAACTGTCCAAGGCTGGTCTTGCCCTCGCTGTCCGTAATCTTGCGAGGCTGCATATGAACGCGATGAGTGCGAACAAAACCCTCGACATGAGGGACAACCCCCTGAGACCTGCAGGCCCAGACATAGACCGACATCTTTGTGAAGCAAGAAGGCGTAAGCTGATGAAACCGCAAATTGAACCTTCGCAGGACCGAAGTCACGAAGGAGTCAGCTGGGAAGCGAAGACCAGCCGAAAAGAACTCTTCAAACACTACAACTTCATCTGCGTCCGGCTTCGGCACGGTCTCCCCACTGCTGGTCCTCGCCTTGCCTTCCTCAACCCAGCCCCACCGCACATAAGATGCAATCTCACTGGCGCAAACCCGGCTAAGACCAAACTCGAAGGTAACCCCCTCATCCGCGACGGCGGGAGAACCAGCCCGAGCAGTCTGCTTCAATCTGGCCATCCCTTCAGCTACCAAAACTACCAAACAAACCCTCGCACACAAGTATGTTCGCCAATGCCATTCCAAACCCTCGCACGCAAGCTAAAACAAACCTTCGCTACAAGCAAATCGCAACAGCAGGACGACTATAGCAGAGGGCACAATCAAAACTCTTCACCTGCTCTTTCTATTTATAGGCCGGGAGACGAGCCCCTCACCCGACGAAATTGGCACGACAACCGAAAAATGCGGCGCAAAAAACGAAACAGGCTTCAATAGTACAAACAACACCACAACGGCCCAGCCCAAAGCAGTCGCGGGCGTCGCTGCCGAGGGTCCCATTTTTTGTCCCCATTGAAAGGCGCTGCTTGGGCCTAAACACGGTTTTTTAGATCCAAGACAACGAGGGGCTACTGTTGGGGGAAAGGACCCTCGGCAGAAGCGCCGCTCGAACTGGTGCTCGAAATTAACCCTCGCACAACGCCTGTTGTCCTTGCAAGGTCCCTCTTCTATTGGAGACCGTTACCCTAACCCCCGGACGCAGGTTCAACCCTCGTCGCTTTGTTTCATTTCCGTGCAGGTCTAAGTCGACGGTCGCACTGCACGAAACCTTCGCTGACTCACAACGCCACCTTCGCTTGGAGCGAAGGTCCAGGCAAGCGGCGAGTGTGCGCTGCCCCGGAGGCAAGCGAAGCCGAAGGTCTGGCGAGCACGGCCGAAGGTCAAACCTTCAGTTTTCTCCCCCCGGAGGCAAGTAAAGCTGGAGGTCCGGCAGATGGCGGAGGGGCGCGGGCCCGAGGGCGAGCGCGGCCGAAGGTCAAAACCGCCGCACCTCTCCCCGAAGGTGAACAAGGGCTAGGTGGCGGCGCGTTGGAGGGTGGCCGATTAGGGTTTCCGCTTCAGCTGTGTATTTACGCTTTTGCCCTTCCTCCCTGCGTGGAGGCGAGGAATCTTTCCTGTACCCTTTTGTAATTTGGCCCGTGCCCCTTGGCATTCCCTATAAATACCAAGGGGATGAACAGTGTAAGGGGACGATTTTTTGGGAAATTGAGCATCTTCCACTTCCGCCTTACCTTCGCTACCGCTTCCGACGCTTGGCCGCCTTCGCTCTTCTCCCTGCACAAGTGCGGAGGTGGGGCAAGTGTGTTCCCAACATCGAACATTATTACAAAAATGACCCTCGGGTCTGAAAGAAAAGTACAGACTCTCAGTCTAACTCTAATGTGCGACATTCATGCCTTGACTGCTTGTTTCTCTAGTGTTGGTCAGGCAAGTGCGGCAGTGCCGCTCTCTAGTGCGGCAGTGCCGCCCCCTGCTGGCCAGCAATCTCTGAGTGCATGAACTGTCATGAGCATCACGGTTATCATGTTGACACCTTGCACCCCACGAATGCTAAGATATAGGAGAGTTTCCACACTTTCTCTTAAATATGTGCATTTGGCATCTGAGGCCAAAATTTGAAATTACTTTCAATGCACACATTTATGGGGAGCTCACTATATCATAGGATTCAAAATCTTCATGTTTATCAATCTCCTGTAAGCCTTAATTGTGTTGTCATCAATCACCAAAAAGGGGGAGATTGTAAGTGCATCTAGCCCTTAGTGGGTTTTGGTGAATTGAGTGACAACATAATTAAAGGTCTAACAAGTTTGCTAAGTGTATCAAAGGTTCAACAAGAAAAGCAAACTTGATGGTATTCCACATAGTGTTGAAATGAAGGCCAAAATTGTGTATTGTTGTATTGGAAGATCATGGAAACAATCTTGTTCAAGCAAAAGACAACAATGCAAATAGAGTTGATGATATGGCTTCTATGTTGTGGGATATCATGGCATCATGAGAAAGCAAGCATATTTGGCAAATGACAAGTGAGACATGGATTGATGATTTTGGAATGGTCTCAACAATTGGTTGCTTTTCATGAGCAAGAAGAGTTTGATAGTGATCTAGCTTTGATCAAGGTTAAAGAATGAATCAAGAATGCATAAGTGAGTAAATGCCAAGCAAAGGTCAAATGACAAGGACTTAACTCATATTGGATATATGTCATCTCTACATTGGTTTGCTTGTATGGATAAATATTTGGAGAATCACTTTGCATTGATTTGATCAAGCTAGAAGTATGAAGATGGAGATTGAAGTGAGTGTTGAGTGTCAAGCCAAAAAGAGAGGATATAAGGAATCGTGAATTGGCTTGACCATATTAATGATGATCCACATATGTCTCTATGTGAGTCAAACTAAAGCTTGATTGATTTCAACATTCATATCTATAAGATGTTCAAGCAAGGATCACAATATTGAAGAAATGGTTTTCAATGGATGCTCAATATGATGTGACTTGAGTGTGGCTTGATAAGGTGAAGATAGCAAGGAAAGGGCTTCGAGGTACTAACCGAAGGTGAAGGTCAAGGAGACCGAGGTACTATGTCTAGGGTGAAGAAGAGAGTACTTGCATTGAGTCGAGGTACTAATCAAGCTATGAGGATTCATATTGTGTTAGAGGATCAAATCATTAGTGGAAGTGACTTGAAGCCATGGATTGAACTCATATGTGTGGAAATGGTTCAAGTCACATGCTCAAGGTGTGCTTGCTCAAAGAAAGGAGACAAAGATGATTGCAACCCCTTTTGAAGTGATATCAAGAAGAAATGGCATATGAAGACATTGAAGACTCAAGTGGTTAAAATGGTTATATTTTCGTTATCTTGAGTATAGTTATTCCATACTATCAAGGGGGATGCAATACGAATCATAGACAAGTCTCAAGTGCTCAAACTAACCGAACCCGAGTGCTAACATGAGAGAAAACACTTAGCACTGCACCTGCACTTGTTGCTCTTGGGCTTGTTCTCTGCAGGGTTAGATAGCCCTCGAAACAAGCTTTCCGGAAAGTCCAAGATCAATAAAATCGGAGTTCAGAGTAAAAAGTTATGGTGTTTTTCGTGAGATCACCTGTGCTGTCTCAGGGAGCTGCAGCAGTGCCGCTCCCCGGTAGTGCCGGGCTAAGCGCGGCAGTGACGGGCCTGTACAGCCAGTAACGGCTAGTTTCTGACCTCTAACGGCTAGTTTTGAGTGTGGGGGGTATATATACCCACCCCACGCCTCCAGGTGAGGCTGCTGATGCTCAGTTCACCCCCAACCATTCCCAAGCCATTTGAGAGCTCTCCCCAACCCTCTCTTATGAGAGTGACATGCTTAGTGCATGATTAAGTGTTGGGGCTGTGTGATTAAGAGTTAGAGAGCATATTAGAGCCTTCCAAACATTGAGCACTTGTCGGGCATCGTCGATCTTCGTTGTGCATCTTTTACTCTTGGAGGTGAAGCCTCCTAGACGGCTAGGCGTCGCCCGGCGAGCTCCCGTGCTTGTGGTGAGCAGCGAGAAGTTTGTAATCCTCTTGTGGAGCTAGTGGAATTACCCCTCACTTCAACGATTTGGTTCCTTGACTTGAGACCGAGGAAGAGTTGCAAAGCTCTTGACCTAAATGGTCATCCTCAACAACGTGGAGGTAGGCAAGCCTTGGTGGCGAGCTGAACCACGGGATAAATCACTTGTCTCTTGTATTTACTTGTGTTCATTCATCATACTTGTGAGCTTGTGATTGATTCTAGGATTTGGCCCCGATCTACTTCATACAACATATTTGGCTTGGTTGAGTTGGTTTTGCAAGTTCAGGAAACCAATAGCAACACTTCTATTCATATAGAACTGGTTTCCTGTGGCTGGTTTCCTGTGGCTAGTTTTTGAATTGCAGGGTCGGGCAGTTTGTTGGCGCGGTAGTACCGGGCTGAGGCCGGTAGTGCCGGGGTGTGGCAGTGTCGGGCTCAGGGCAGTAGTGTCGGGCATCACTAACAAAGTTTTGAGCCATGATTTTAACAGGCCTATTCACCCCCCCCCCCCTCTAGGCGACATCAAGGTCCTTTCAGAGCTTGCCGCAGTCATACATGCCTTGAAGATCTGGAGGCACTACCTAATTGGAAATAAGTGCGATATCACTAATCACAAGAGCCTCAAGTACTTATTCACTCAAGAAGACCTAAACATGAGACAACGCAGATGGTTGGAATTGATCAAGGATTACAATTTGGAGATACACTATCATCCGGGAAAGGCTAATGTAGTCGCAGACGCACTCAGCCGCAAAAGCTACTGCCACCACCTCAAGACATGCAGGACTTGGAGCTGAGAATGGAATTGGAAAAGCTACGACTGGAAATAGTACCCACGGGGCAGTGAAATACCCTCCGGATACAATACGTCTTGGAGGAACGCATCCGAAAGGGATAGCAGGACTGCACAGAAATCAGGGATATCCGTCGGTTGATGAAGAAAGGAAAGTGCCCTGAGTTTTGGGAGGATAAGCAAGGGACGGTTTGGTATAAGGACAGAGTCTGTGTGCCTGAGGACAAAGCCCTGCGAGAAGAGATCCTCTCCGAAGGGCATGATTCCAGGTACTGTATTCACCCAGGAAGCACCAAGATGTATGCCGACATGAAGAAGAGCTTTTGGTGGAACAACATGAAGGCAGATATAGCTGGACATGTGGCACGATGCGACATTTGCATCCGGATAAAGGCCGAACACCAGAGACCGGCAGGACTGCTCAAGCCGCTGGACGTACCAGAATGGAAGTGGGAAGCCATATCCATGGACTTCATAGTAGGACTCCCACGGACACCAAGAGGGCATGACTCCATTTGGGTAATAGTGGATCGGCTAACCAAGATAGCGCATTTCATTCCAGTTTGAAATGACTACAGAGGTGAAAAGCTGGCAGATCTTTATGTAGAATATGTGCTAAGACTCCATGGAGCCCCCGCAAGTATTATGTCGGATCGAGGGCCGCAGTTTGTGTCTAGATTCTGGAAAGGTCTCCACAAGGCAATAGGGAGAAGGTTGGACTATAGTACAGCATATCACCCGCAGATAGATGGACAAACTGAGAGGGTGAACCAGATCTTGGAGGATATGTTGAGAGCTTGTGTACTCAAATACGGATCGGATTGGGAGAAGAGCTTACCTCACGCAGAATTCTCATACAACAACAGCTACTAGGCCAGTCTCAAGATGTCTCCGTTCGAGGCACTATACGGTCGAAAGTGTTGTACTCCTCTAATGTGGTCAGAAGTGGGAGAGAGATCGTTCTTTGGACCAGCCAAGATCAACGATGCCAAAGAAGGGGTCGCACAAGTGCGTGCAAACCTAAAGGCTGCTCAGAATAGGCAGAAGAGCTATGCGGACAACAGACGCAGGGACTTGGAATTCAAAGTGGGAGACTACGTATACCTCGAGGTGTCCCCACTCCGAGGAACGATCAGGTTCCATGTGAAAGGGAAGTTGGCACTACGATACGTGGGCCCTTACAGGATATGCGAGAGGGTAGGCAAGTTGGCACACAAGGTTGAGCTACCTAATGAGCTAGCTGGAGTACACCAAGTTTTTCATGTGTCACAGTTGCGCAAGTGCCTGAAGCTGCCACAAGAATAGCTAGCCACCAATGTGTTGGATCTACAAGATACCATTGAGTACAGGGAACACCCCACCCGCACTCTGGACAAAGCAGTCAAGGAAACTCGAAGCACCATCATCTCGATGTGCAAGGTACAATGGAGCAATCACACGGAAAGGGAGGCCACTTGGGAGAAAGAGTCGGAGCTTCGGATGCTCTACCCCTACCTCTTCGATAGGTATGCTTACCTTAAATCTCGAGGATGAGATCCTGGTGAGGGGGGAAGTCTGTAACAACCCGGAGAAAACCCGTAACCCAAAAATCACAACTTTCAAAAACTTTTTGAAAATAACCCAAGCTTCGTGAGTGCCATGTAGGAAACCCTCCCTAGATGCATAGGTAACACACATGTAGAGATAAAAGCATATGCATTGTTATTTAATTTATGATTTGGATCTTATCATTTTATGTGTGTTGCATAAAATAAACCATAAGGACTTTGATCCAAATGCCAGTATGTTGTCACAAGTAACCTCAGCACGTGATGCCCTAAAAACCTAACCAACCCCTAGAGACCCAAGAGGGTCCCACACAAGCCCACACAACCCTTGGATCGTATGTTTAGTGAAGAAATGGAAAAAGGGAGAGAAATCAGGAACAAAAGAAAGGTGGAAAGAAGCCCAAGTTAGCCCAACCGGCCTGGCCTGTTTTCCCCTCACACGCAGCCCACACGCGCGCCTTGTGGCCCAACCGCGCGTGCGTGCCCTCGTCCAGGCCGCGCGGCCCGCAGCGCTCGCCGGCCCAGCTCGCAGCCGCGCGCGCTACCTCCCTTTCCCCTCTCTAGCCGGCTGACCGGTGGCCCCCATCGACCCCACCTATCATCCCCCACCTTTCTCCCCATCCTCTGCTTTTCCCCGACGCCGGAGCAGAGCACCCCCACCAGAGCGCATCCGAAGCCGAGCCTCGCGCATCCACCGTCCCCGACCGAGCCGTTTGGAAGGCCGCACCCGGATGGACGCCACGTCCGCACCCGGAGCCCTCCACCGGATAGGCACCGCCGCGCCGCTGACGCCACCGTCGTGGCCCCGCGCTGCTGACGCCATGGCACCGCTTTTGACCGGCCACCGCCACGATTGGGATCTCCAGCCCGCTCGCATGCTCGCACCTACCCCTAACCCTAACCCTAAGGCCCTCATCGCCCTACACGTACCCCCACCTCCATTCTCCGCCGTCCACCCCCACCATGACCACCGATCGGCTATAAAACCCCCGAGCCGGAGCCCTCGCCCACTCATCGCCCGTCGCCGCCGATCTGGTGGCAACCACACCAACCAACCAAGCCGAGAGAGAGGAGGAGAAGGAGGCGGAAGGAAGGCAGAGAGACGGAGCCCCGCTCGGAGCTCTGCCCGGAGTCACCGCAGCGAAGGACGACGCCCCGAACGGCTACACCGACGCTGCGGCTCATCCTGCACTACTCCGACTCGACACGGCCACGTGTGACACCCCAATTTTAAGAACAAAATTGGAGCACAATATATGTATGCCAGGATCAATTTTCATACATATATCGACATCAAAGTAAATATCAAAACAATGCTTTTATTAATATATCGAACAATATTACAAAAATGACCCTCGGGTCTGTAAGAAAAGTACAGACTCTCAGTCTAACTGTAATGTAGACTTCGCGGAAACTGGACGCCATCTCCACAGGAAGGTCGACCGGGGGCTGCGCCATCCTAGTACAAGTCGTCTGGGTCGTATCCACCGTCTTCTGGGTACTCCTGCTCCGCGTACGCGTAGACTCCAACGTCTGGGTGGGGTAGCAGGGGTTCAAAGAGGAAGGGTGAGTACATCGAAATGTACTCCGCAAGTGTAGGAAAAATATGCTTATGAGGCTAAAAATAAAGGTAGGCTGACTCTGTTTGACTCAAGCGCCTAAAGCAACACATCCTATTAAATCCTATTTCCTATGCACCTATTTACAAGGTTATATCCACAGTCTCCAACAGAACAGTAACCACACTCGGAGTCGCACCGAGCAAACCACACTCGGAGTCACACCGAGCAACCAACACTTGGAGTCCACCAAGCAACCACACTTAGAGTCACACCAAGCAAAACCCACACCTGAAGTCCATCAGGCAAACCACACCAGAAGTCCATCAGATGACCCGAACCAGTAACCAGTAACCAACTAATCTCGAAGAAGTCCAAGCCCGCTCTTGACCGTGAGCACGGCTGATATATCAGTTTATTTACTCTGCAGAGTTTGCACATCTTTACCCATGAGTCGTGTTGCCCTTGTGCCCGAGGTAGCTAGCCTCTTGACCCACTTCCAAGGTGAGTCGGCAGGGTTCACTACAAGGCCGTTACAAAGAGTCCTCCTATGCGTATTAGTTTCATATGTCACGACGTAGAGCTACCTTCCGTAATAACACCAGGTCTGGCGCCCGAGCCTGGGAATCACTCCCGCACCAAGCAGTATCCTGCATAAAAGAAGCCCTGTCCCATGTCCATATGTAACTAATAACGACATAAGGCTTCTCTAATTAATTAGCCAGTCCCAGAGCCATATAGGCCTCATGGTTTGCGCTGTTTTGCCGGGTTACTTGTCCAAGAACCGGGTCCTAGGGATCCAGGCAGGATAACAAACCACAAACCCAAACCAACGCCAAGTCCCATGGCAAACCGTAACGCCGAGTCACACGGCAACCGTACGCCAAGTCACATGGCACCACACCACCAACGGTCCATCCTGCCGGATTTACCTACTCACCATACTACAAAATTACCAGTCACATGTTTCATAGATCATTAATCAGAATTAATTATTACCATCCCATCCCAAGACAGCAAGGCTAAGCATGACTTCTACCCATATCATCCCAAACCAGGTGACAAGGAAAATCTGAACAAATTCTAGTAAACCTTAACATGAGATTCAATTTTAGACACTGCATGCAACTACAGGATCTAACTACTCTAATACCAAAATGTAAAATAAATACGGGAGCAAGATGTTCAAGGACACTTGCCTTCGGGCTGGGTCGAAACTGCAGGATCACAAGAAGGGTCTGGAGCGACGAAACCACAAGGTTGATCCAGGGGTTCCACGTGGCTCGCACTCGCTGGATCAAGCATCAAACATGGCCCAAACAAAGCATAATAAATAACAGTACATCAACAGTAGTAAAACGGTATATAAGCTGATCTACTGCGTAGAGCTCGACAAGACGAATCTAACGCAAGTTGAACGGGTCAAAACAGAGTTAAAATGAGCAAGTTATTAGCTTTTGAATCTGAGTGGCAAAACTGTAAATACATTGAAGTTATTTTCGTATTTAAAATAAATTAAATCTGAAAAGGAATTTCGCCGGGACTGGGACTCACTTTGCTGAAAGTACAGGGGCTAGGATGCTACTTTTGCAAGACTCAGAGAAAAGGACGGATAGACTGCGGGTTGGTTTCAAGGAAGTCTAGGGGGTTTTCTGCAAGATGGCGCGGACGGCTGATGCGGCGCTGGCGTGGTGCTGACGGTGCGCCACATGGCGGCGCGGGGTTGGCTCGGTGTGCCAGCCGTGTCGTGGACCGACTGACTTGGCACCCGCAGACCGAGTCCACGGTTCTATGAGCCGGGTGTATACCCCTTCGGTTTTGAAATCTAATCTCGGTCGCTGGTTGGGGATCGGACGGCTGGGGCCGGGTACCGGATGAAGGCGGCCGCCAGCGGCACTATTCGCACGGCGGCGCACAGCAGGGACGGCGGCGGCGCCATGGGAGGGGACGGCGGGAGCTCGCCGTGACGCCACTGTGGTGCAAGGTTAGGCAAGGTGAGGGCATGAGGAGGTAGAGGGGCTCACCGCGAAGTCTACCGTGGGGTTCGTGGCGCTGGTGGTAGGCTGAGCGTGTCGCGCGGCGGCCAGCGGGCTAGAGCATGGCGGCGCCATCGCCGGAATGGTACGGGAGAAGGCCACAGGCCGTTAGCGACCTCAGAAAGAAAGGGGAAATGATGTGGATCTCACCGGGAGTACGTTGGTCGGGTTCTCGTCGCCTGGCTGGGCACGACGAAGCAGGACGGTGCGGAGAGGCGGATGGGGCTTCGGTGTCGGCGGCGGAAGACGGCGTGACCACGAATTGACGCCGCGGAGTGGCTGTTGACGGAAGTTATAGCATGTTTTACCTTACCAAAATACCGTCAACATGCCTCGATTTCAAGGAAGTATAGCATATCATGAGCATATTTATCACTAATAAGTTCCACTTGTACTCTTAGCTTGTGAACATGTAGGAGATGCCAAAATGAACAAAATGAGGCCAGGTGGGCCCACCAAGGGGGTCGGCCGACACCACCTTGGTGGCCACCTCGGCCAAGGTGACATGGCACGATCCAAGAGAAGCATGCTCAGGCCAATATCATCCCTTGGATCAAACATGTGCTTTTACTCAATGGTTCAAGATGAGAAGCACATGGATTCATGGGTCCACACCGAAACCAAATGAAACCAACTTCCCAAGACATGCTCCATGACATGTGGGGTCACCAAGGGAGAAAAGATGGTGGGCCAACCCTGTCATAGGGGGGTCGGCCGATCCCCCCTTGGTGGGCCCTGGCTACACTGTTCAGCCTGGTGACATAAGCATCTTCTAGAAGCAAAGTGGTGGGCCCACCTATCATTGGCTGGGGTCGGCCGACCCCGGGGTGAATCCCATCCAAAGTCGGTTGCTCGCACATGTTTCACACGTGAACAATATCTTTGCCATCCATCCATGACGGTTACTATGGCGGTTTGATCCAATGGCCAAGGAAGGAGAGCACGCGGATCGCTGACGTGGCACCGGAGTAGCCGCTACTCCACCTCCAACCTATAAATACCCCCTTAGAGCTCTTCATTTGTATGCATCCAAGGAGAGAAAGCCTACTTAGTAGCTTTAGTGTTAGAAGAGAGGGAAGGGAGTGAGGAGTTCCACGGAGGAGTCCCGGCCTGTCGGGAATCTCCTCCAAGGTGTGCCTCAGCGGATGCGATTCTTCTTGTAAGTGTTACATCTGAGTCCTTCTAGTATTTAATATTCTGGTCTGGTTATTTAAGTTTACAGTTCTTTTACTTGGCACATTGCTTTACTTTGTTGAAGTGCTCTAGGCCCAATAAGCTTAGCTTTAGAGTAGTAAGATTAGTGTAGATGTGGTGTCTAGGCTATATCTTGCCAGTGTGGACTTCTTGTCGCACTTGTGTAGACGCCTGGTGGTAGAGTGACAGACACAGCCAGTGCTTGGAGTTCCTCTCAAGTGTTGTAGGCAAGTTGAAAATAATAGTTGGGTAGCAGCATTGCCGCCTCAGTAGTTGTTAGGTGGAAAACCTTTTAATCAACTATTGTTTCGTCCTTCGCCCCCAGTAAGGAATGAGGTGGTAAACCTCAGTACTCTTAGAAAACCAGTACCAGATATTGATATTAGGAAGACCTCTCTATCCCAGTTATCATATACCCTTTGATCATCCTTTGACGACCCTACCTCTAGTTAATCCACTTCACATTCCCTGTGGAAATACGATACCTGGAATACTCCTGGTGAAAAGCTACAATTGACTACCGTGCGCTTGCGGTATATCCGTTTGCCACTTCTGGTGTCAACAAGCATCCCTGGTGCCGCTGCCGGGGATTAGACTCCATAGTCTAGTTCTAGTGGTTGCATTAAGAAGTGTCAACAAGCTTTTCTGGCGCCGTTGCCGGGGAACGGTAGCTGTGTTAGCTAGAACAAAGCCGTTAAAGTTATCGTAGTTTGATTAGAACTTTTATTTCATAAATCAATATGGATCAAACAACCCTTTTTGACTACGCTGCTCCATCGGGCGCTGAGTTGGAGCCGCCTAGTTCATCTCATGCCATTTTGGCAGTTCGCTATGAGCTTCGCCCCAGCCTCATAGCGATGGTTCAGGAGAATCCCTTTTCAGGAGATGTAGATGAGAATCCTTATACCCACCTACGTGATTTCGAACAACTTTGTTCGTGTATTCACATACAAGGAATGAGGCGAGTCACTCTTAAGTGGAAGCTATTTCCGTTCTCGTTAACGGGAAAAGCTAGACACTGGTATACTCGCTACGTTGGTAGTGTGAACGGAGAATGGGAGAAACTGCAAGCCATGTTCTGCTTAACGTACTTTCCCATATCCCGCGTAGCTCGTCTTCGTAGAGATGTGCTAAACTTCAAACAAGACGAGAAGGAATCTCTAGGTGCAGCCTGGGCACGACTTACAGACTTAGCATCCTCTGGCCCAGATTTAGCTATAACCGAGCCAACCCTTATGCAACATTTCTATCTCGGTCTTAGCCAAAACTCCACACAATTCCATGATTTAGCCTCTAAAGGAGCTTTCCACCATTTACCCATTAGTGAAGGTAAGGAAGTTCTTGCGACCATTCTCAAGAACACCCCCTACACCGATGACCATGGTGAAACTCTAGAGGAAGATCAAACTCCTAGGGACGAACCCACGACAGCTGAAACTCCTTTACCTATACCCCAAGCTGTTAGACCTGAACCACAACCACCTACTCATCCAAAGGAAGAACTAATTCATCCTTTGGATTATCCTCTAAATATCGAGACAGATCTTTTCACCGATTATGGCAATGTCTCGAAACAACCTGTGCAGAAGAGATCCACAGCCCGTAGAGCTCCTAATAACCACATGCCAACCCAGTTTGAGGCAAGTTACCTTAAGGCGACTGCCCAGGAGCTCATGTCTATTATGAGCAACGAATGGTTCAGGGAGGCTGAAGCATCTTTAGATGTCATTAAGCTTTTGTCCTGTTTCACATCCATACCGTGTGCCATAAACAAGATGACTGTAGATTCCCTTTATGACCCCGCCGTAGGAGTAAATTTAATGTCTAAATCATTGATGTTAACACTCCTAGGTGAGGAACCGCTAAACCCGACCAATAAATTCCTTAAGCTTCCTTCTAGAAAATTGGTCGAGAGTTGCGGGATTGCACAAAATATTTCTATCACAATTAACAATGTTAGCTTCCTCGCAAACTTCTATGTCTTTGACGTAGACGAGGTCGACTTGTTAATTGGGCACCTACTCATGAGATTCATCGAGGGATTTTGTGAAGGGAGCCTTAAGGGTCACCTTGGGAAGGATCTAGATCTTTCAGTTCCTTTTGCCGGCTCCGTTAATTCGATAGCCGAACCAAAACCCGAGCCTGATCCAATAGAGGATGTGATGTCGGTATCTTCACTAGAAACTTCTCAACCTGATCTAGAAGAAGACGCCCATGACTTTATCCAATAAGAATACATTGATTTAGATGAACCGTTAGACTTGGATGAGTTTGAACCTCCACCAAAACCCTCTATAGAGCTTAAGCCACTTCCTTCTGGGCTTATGTATGCCTTCCTTAATGGTGACAGAGAGACTCCCGTGATCCTTAGTGATCGACTTACAACGGAAGAAGTTTCTAAACTCATCACCATCCTAGAAAAAACACCGATCCGTCTTAGGATATTCGTTGCAAGATCTAAAGGGAATTAGTCCCGCTCTTTGCACACATCGCATTCCGATCAAACCCGATGCTACACCTTCTAGAGAGCCACAAAGGAGGCTCAACAATGCGATGAGAGAAGTAGTAAAGAAGGAGGTCTTGAAGCTCTTGCACGCAGGCATAATCTACCCTGTTCCAAACAGCGAGTGGGTCAGCCCCGTCCATGTAGTTCCTAAAAAAGGAGGGATGACGGTCGTTAAAAATCAAAACAACGAATTGATTCCACGACGAACCGTCACGGGATGGAGAATGTGCATAGACTACCGAAAACTTAACAAGGCCACAAAGAAAGACCACTTTCCGTTGCCATTCATCGATGAGATGTTGGAACGGCTAGCCAAACATTCCTTCTTTTGTTTCCTTGATGGGTATTCGGGGTACCATCAAATTCCAATCCATCCCGACGACTAAAGTAAGACCACGTTCACATGCCCCTATGGGACATATGCATACAGGCGCATGTCATTTGGCCTGTGCAATGCCCCTGCTTCATTTCAGAGGTGCATGATGTCCATCTTCTCGAATATGATAGAAGAAATCATGGAAGTTTTCATGGATGACTTTTCAGTCTATGGAACAACCTTTGATCACTGCTTAGAGAATCTGGACCGTGTCTTACAACGTTGTCAAGAAAAGCACTTGATCTTGAACTGGGAGAAATGCCACTTCATGGTTCGAGAAGGGATAGTGCTAGGACATAGAGTATCTGAACGTGGAATAGAGGTAGATAGAGCTAAAATAGAAGTTATAGAACAGCTCCCACCTCCCACGAATGTTAAAGGCATTCGCAGTTTCCTTGGCCACGCCGGTTTTTATAGAAGGTTTATAAAAGATTTTTCTCAAATTGCTAGACCTTTAACAAACCTGCTAGCTAAAGACGCACCCTTTGACTTTGACGACATATGCTTAGACTCTTTTTACCATCTAAAGAAAGGACTTATCTCTGCACCAGTCATTCAACCCCCTGACTGGTCGCTACCTTTTGAGATAATGTGCGATGCTAGTGACTATGCTGTAGGAGCTGTCCTAGGACAGACCCAGGGTAAGAAACACTATGCCATTTCTTATGCTAGTAAAACGCTAACCGGACCACAGCTAAACTATGCAACAACAGAAAAAGAACTTTTAGCTGTGGTGTTTGCTATAGACAAGTTTAGATCTTACTTGGTACGAGCCAAGGTGATCGTCTACACCGATCACGCAGCTCTGAAATACCTACTTACTAAGAAAGATGCTAAACCACGGCTAATAAGATGGATCCTACTCCTCCAAGAATTTGATCTAGAAATTAGAGATAAAAAGGGAGTAGAGAACTCTGTAGCCGACCACTTGTCTAGAATACAAACTGAGGATAATCAGGACCTGCCCATCAACGACTATCTTCGGGACGACACACTCCTCAAAGTTTCAGACACCTACCCGTGGTATGCAAACATCATCAACTACATAGTCTCAGGCTATGTTCCACCTGGAGTAGACAAAAAGAAGCTTATCAAGGAGAGCTCGGTGCATCTATGGGATGACCCGTATCTCTATAGAGTATGCCAAGATGGCATACTAAGAAGCTGTGTGCCCTTGAACAAAGCAGTCAAGATCATGGAGAAGTGTCATGGAGCAGAGTATGGAGGCCATTATGGAACATTCCGAACCCATGCCAAGATTTGGCAAAGTGGATTTTATTGGCCTACCATGTATGAAGACACCAAGGACTTCGTGAAGAAGTGTGCAAGGTGTCAGAAACATGGGAACATCAATGCCCGTGATGCAATGCCACTCACAAACAACCAACAAGTAGAGCTGTTCGACGCCTGGGGAATTGACTACATGGGTCCTTTCCCCCCGTCTCAAGGTTGTGAGTATATTCTGGTGGCAGTAGAATACGTATCCAAATGGGTTGAAGCCATGCCGTGCAAGTCAGCGGATTCGTTGCACGCAACTAAGATGTTCAAGGAAATAATATTCCCAAGGTTAGTAATCAGCGATGGAGGAAGCCAATTCATTGACAGAAAGTTCCGACGCTACTTAACAGAAAGAGGGATAAGGCACAATATTGGAACACCTTATCACCCACAAACAAGCGGACAAGCTGAAACATCAAACAACCAAATCAAGAAATATTCTGCAAAAGACTGTCAATGAAATGGGGACAGCATGGAGAAGCATGCTATCAGATGCACTGTGGGCATACAGGACCGCATACAAGACACCAATTTGTATGACCCCATACCAACTTGTATACGGCAAGACATGCCATCTGCCCATGGAATAGGAGCATAGAGCACACTAGGCTATAAAGAGATGGAATATGGATTTGCCCACAGCTGGAAGAAATAGGAGAATTGAAGGACCGAGAAGCAACTAGAAAGCGACCAGAGGGGGGGTGAATGGGAGCTTCAAATTTTCCTTTCGGAAACTAGTAGCCACTGTCCCGAGAATCACCCCAAAAGCAAACCTTAGAGCTTGCAAGTGTCCACGACCCTATATGTAGGGTGGATGCTTCCGAGAAGCACAGCGGGACACTACACAACTCTAGAAAGCCATCGCAAAAGACGGAAATCAAATCCGACAACGAGCAAACGAACTGCTAACAAAACAGTGCGAAACAGCTACGACCGGACTCACTGGTGCATCCGGTCAGTAGGCACCGGACGCGTCCAGTCGAGTGAAACTCAGTTTGGGAGCTCTCTGTGTTGGACCGAACTCACTGTCAGCTAGCGTCCGGTCGCACCTCTAGCGTCCGGTCACAAGAAAACAAGCACGATGAACAGTGAAGGAGACGCGTCCGGTCCAACCCTGAAGCCAGCGTCCGGTCGAGTCACGAAACAGGCCAAACTGAGCCTTCAACGACCGGACTCACTAGGAGCGTCCGGTCGATGAGCAGCTAGTGTCCGGTCACCCCGCGATTTCACAGTTCGTCCACCGAATCGACTCGATCTCACCCAAAACGAATCCACTAGGGATCAAACTTGGTGAGTAGAGTCACAAGGAGGATAGTGAGCTATCTCTTAGAGATCATGGCACGAACCTATCTCCAAATCGGTGAATCGAAGAAATTCGAGGGAAGGGAGAATAACTTGACCCGAAACTAAAATCGATCGATCTCCTAGACCGTGAGGTTAGAGGTGAATTCCTTCGATCGAAAGAAGTGCCTCACGATCTAGAACAACTTGGTTCAAACGGATTTGCAAAAGATGAACCGAGCAAAAAGATCAAGCGAAGGGAAAAATGTGGAGAAAAGGATTCCACGAAGAACACGAACGAAACGCGAATCACAACCATGAAATTGCAACCGTGTGGCTACCACACGCTACAACAATGAGGTTACGGCCTCACTTCCTCAAAATCTCATGAACACAGAGGTATGGTTCTCTTCTCTGTGGATCTCAGGTTTGCTACAGCAGGGTAGAGGGAGAGCAGGAAAACCTAGAAGCAAAAGAGCAAATGACTGAGATGGTTTGGGAAGGAGGGTGTCTCCCCCTACTTAACCTATTCCTAATTCCTACTCTATTCCTATTCTACCCCTCTCTACTTACAGAGCGAACCAGCTAAACCCTAAGGTTATTCTGGACCAACTCGTTGGTAGGTAGATCCGATGGCCACACCCGCACAACTCGTAGCGTTGCCTCGACGCAACCTCCCGATTGCCGCCACGTGCCGCCACCGCTCCGCGTCCTTTTCCTGGACGTCGCACCCCCGGTTTTGAGGCCCAAATCGGGAAACCAGCCTTCACGACCAACCCCCGGTTTTGAGGTCCAAACCGGGAAACCAGCCCACCAAGCCTGAGTTTTGTGGCCCAAACTCAGCAAACCCGCAGCACCCAGGTTTTGAGGCCCAAACCTGGAAACTGTCCTCAGCCCGAGTTTTGTGGCCAAACTCGGAAAGCCTCAGCACCCAGGTTTTGAGGCCCAAACCTGGAAACCGTCCACCCGATGGTTTTTCTCTGGCTCTACCACCAAACCGACGTCGTAGAGGGGATGCACCGCCCGTGCACCCCGTCCACCGACACGTGTCCCCAAGTCCACGACTTAGGCAACACATGACCGCAAGTCTTCGCTCATCGCTGTCCTAGGCTGCCAGCCACCATAGCTGATCCTCGGGCCACCGGTGCCTCAATCCAAGCCTCACGTCCGCCCTTCACCACTCTCGGTCCATCGGCACGACACGTCTCTACTTGACCTTCACCTTGCCTCTGATCACTGTATCCGTGCTCGACACTTGCACAACACAAGCCAAAGAACATGCGCATCATCCCAGTTGACAATCACTCATCACTCAGAGACCCGGCATACACCCATGTATCCGCAATCTCCCCCTTGATGAGTGCATTGTCAACTACCAACACAAATCATAATGGTAGCAGAAGAAGGAAGAAGAAGAAAGAGAGAACTCAACCAAATGACCCAAAAGCATAGCAAAGCCGAAGAAGGTCAAGTGGAAAGAGCGAAACAACTTGGTTCCCAAAGACATGGGCAACGGCTCGACGCAACCAAGCAAAGCAAAGCTAGCCCTCAAGAAGAGGTGGAACAGGCTCAACACCGCTAGCAAATACCAATTGAAAATATCAAAGCAAAATGCTAGTCCCTCAAGATAGAGGCACAGAGGCTCAACAAAACTAGCAAAGAAGCTTGATACCAATGCCTTACGGCCAACAGAAAGCAACAAAAACTCCCCCTCGAATAGTGCAAACAACCAGGAAAGCTCCCCCTTAGTTCAAACGGAGGGTAATGTTTTGCAATTTTCTCCCCCTTAGTTGAAAATGCACTTATCAAGAACCAATGCTCCCCCTTCCAAAATGCATATGAGTCAAAATGCAAGTTAGGAGCTTCAGGAGTATACTCAAAAGAGTGCAAAGATGCTCTACAGAGTTCTGATCCGATGACTCAGAAAATGCACAGAATGCTAGCAAAAGCTCAAACTGATCACTAAGTCTGAAATGAGAGCACAAAGAGTAGTTTTGAGCCGAAAAGGTATTCACCATCAAAATAGCACAGACATGGATAGACAGGAAGTCAAACAAGTGCTAAACGTGTATACAAGGTGAACTACCCCTAGCACAGTTCAATCATCATGCTGATACAATTGAAAAAACTGAAGCATATACTTGTGATTTCAAATTTTAATCGGAGTTGCAGCGGTGAAATTACACAAGTTCAGAAAACAGCATGTGACTGCGAGAGGTTGAATGCTTGTTATTGCCTAACTTTCCAACTGTGCGAAGCCTATGCATAAGCAATCAGAAGCTTAAAGCACCAGTTTCGGTCATACACTACACAGCTCAAGTTTAACTCAAAGTGCAATGAGAAACAGTCTCGAAACTGTGAGGTGTTAACAAGCAAACCCATCTCGATCTTTTCAATTCACTTAACTTGGTTTAGATTTTAAACAGAATAAGACATACCAAGCAAGTGAATGACTCAACACTAGAGACATAGCAACCTAGCATACATAAATAGCATAAGTGACTTCGACACATCCTACACATGCTAGTTGCATATCTCAATGGTGAACATTTTCAAGTTTTAAGTTCATTATCAAATTTCACCATTCAAAAATAGCTCAGCTCACAGTATGTATCAGTGATCAGAAAGAGCATAAGCTACAGCATCTACATAAAGCATCGGAGCAAAGACTACACAGAGCATAGTTACATTCTTCAGACTATATTCATGAAGCTCAGAATGTAAAAGCGTATGCTGAAATGCAAAGATGCATGAACAAACCAAAAAGAAGCAAAATCAACTGAAAAACACAAAGTCAGTGTATCATACAAGAGTCAAAAATGTTTCCCCCAACTAAAAGGGGAAACACACACCAAGCTCACCTCTCAACCGATTAAAAGTTGATTGGTCTAAAGGCTTGGTGAAAATATCAGCCAACTGATGATGAGTATCGACATGGCGAAGGTCGATATCACCCTTCTCATAGTGGTCTCGCAGAAAGTGAAAGCGTACATCAATGTGTTTGGTCTTAGAGTGCAGCACGGGGTTCTTAGCAACGCTAATTGCACTCGTGCTGTCACAAAGCAAAGGAACGCGAGAAAAGCTCAGACCAAAATCACGCAAGGTGGCCATCATCCAGAGTAACTAGGAACAGCAGCTAGCCGCAGCAAAATACTCAGCCTCCGTGGTAGACTGGGCGACACTAGACTGCTTGCGAGAGGACCACGAAACAAGAGAAGAACCAATAAACTGGCAAGTCCCAGAAGTGGACTTGCGCTCAATCCGGCAACAAGCAAAATCAGCATCGGAATAACCGCAAAGGGAAAGGTTGGAGGAAGCAGAATACCAAATCCCGAATTCTGGAGTGAAGGATAAGTACCTCATAATGCGCTTGACCGCCTGACGGTGAGAGGTGCGCGGCGAAGAGTGAAAACGCGCGCAAAGACACACCGCGAACTGGATGTCCGGGCGTGTCGCCGTCAGGTACAGCAGCGACCCGATCATACTCCGGTACTCTTTTTGGTCCACTGCTTCTCCTTCCTTGTCCACATCCAGGGCCGTCGTGGTCGACATGGGTGTTGGAAGAGGCTTGGCCTCACCCATATCGAACTTCTTTAGAATGTCCCAGGTGTACTTGCCCTGGTGCACGAACGTCCCTTCCTGGGATTGCTTGATTTGCAACCCGAGGAAAAACGTCAGCTCGCCCATCATGCTCATCTCGAATTCCCTGCTCATAGTGTCTGCAAACTTGGCAACCAAAGCGTGAGAAGAACCACCGAAAATGATATCATCCACGTAAATTTGGACCAAGAGAGTATCAGTGCCTTGCTTGAGGAGAAAGAGCGTTTTATCTACACATCCCAATTTGAAACCCTTAGCAAGCAAAAAGGTTTTCAACCTATCATACCAGGCTCTAGGGGCTTGTTTGAAACCATACAAAGCTTTGTGGAGTTTAAAGGCATGGTTTGGAAACTTGGGATTTTCGAAACCGGGGGGTTGTCTAACATACACCTCCTCTTCTATGTAGCCGTTTAATAAGGCACTCTTGACATCCATTTGAAAAAGTTTGAAACCTTTGGATGCAGCAAAAGCCAAGAGTATCCTAATTGCCTCTAAACGAGCTACAGGAGCAAACGTCTCCTCATAGTCTATCCCCTCCTTCTGACTATATCCCTAGGCTACGAGTCTGGCCTTGTTTCTCACAACATGGCCATCTTCTCCCTATTTGTTTTTGAAAACCCATTTTGTCCCAATTGGGTGACACTCAGAAGGTGGACACACTAGAACCCAAACCCGATTTCTCTCAAAGTTCTCAAGCTCCTCATGCATGGCATTGACCCAATCCGGATCCGTCAAGGCGTGTCCAACATCCCGGGGTTCAAATCAGCAACAAATGCAGAATGAGCAAAGTGAGAGATTTGCCTTGACCGGGTGATGCGTTCGTCGATGCTGCCAATCATCTGCTAAGGCAGGTGCTAGCGCTGAATGTGTCGTGGCGCCTCCCTTGCCGAAGTGGCCTCCCCCTCAACAGCAGCTGGTGCCTCCTCAGGTACAAAGGGTACCGCTCAAGGTGGCGCATCCCACAGCCCCCAGGAAGAAGAGGTGTTGGGGCCGTGAGTCATAGTCGAAGCCGCTCTTTGCGGCACAGCAGGTGGAGGAGGTGTTGGGTCATCTATCCCTTCAGCACCTTCTTCTTCATCATCAAAAAGAGGCTCACCGACCTCGTGATCACCTGCACGCTCAAAACGAGAAGAAGGACAAACCATGGTCTCGGCGAAGGTGACATCTGATGTCTCCATGACTCGGTTAGTGTCAAGGTTACGTACACGATAAGCTCGAGTGTGAGTGCCATAACCCAAAAACACACCATCAGAAGAACGAGACTCAAATTTGTCTAGGTTGCCCTTTTTGAGTATAAAACAATGGCAACCAAAAACTCTAAAATAACTCACCTTGGGGAGTTTTCCAAAATGCAACTCGTAAGAGGTCTTTTTCAAGAAAGCTCGAAGAAAAATGCGATTGGAAATATAGCATGCAGTGCTCATAGCTTCGGCCCAATATCGCCTAGGAGTCCTATGCTCATCGAGCATCGTCCTGGCCATCTCTACAAGGGTCTGATTCTTCCTCTCTACAACACCATTCTGAGGGGGTGTGTAGGGGGAAGAAAACTAATGCTCTAAACCCAAAGAGTTACAAAACTTCTCAAAATCCAAATTCTTGAATTCGGAACCATTATAACTCCTAATAGCTCGCATCGAGTTCAAAGGGAACTCGTTCTGAAGACGCAAAATCAGATTGCGAGCGAAGGAGAAGGTCTCGGTCTTCTCAGCTAAAAAGAAGACCCACGAATATCTCGAAAAGTCATCAACAACAACAAGCACATACCACTTCCCCCAACCGAGCTCACCCGAGCCGGACCAACAAGGTCCATATGCAAAAGCTCTCCAGGGCGCTTGGTCATGACCTGTGTCACTGGATGGTGGGGAGCAGCAACCATCTTCCCATGTCTACAAGAGTGGCAAACAAGATCCTTCTCCATATGCAACTTGGGCAATCCTCGGATTAGGCCAAGTGAACTAAGCCTTGCAAGCAAGTCGAAACTCAAATGTCCAAGTCTCCTATGCCACTTCCAAAGATCAGAGGAGGAAGGTCCAGCCACAAGACAATGAGAAGTGCCAAAAGACTCCGAGAAATTCGCACGAAAGACTTTTCCAAAGGGCGAAATCAAACACACAAGATTGCCCTGAGGATCCAAAATACGACTGAGATTCGGTTTAAAACGAATCTCATAGTCGTCGTCAAAGAGTTGCGAAACAGAAAGAAGGTTAAAATGCAAGTTAGAAACAAGAGCAACATCGCGCAACACAAAGTGCTCATTAACTCGCACAGACCCATGGGACAGCACCTTACCTTTGCTGTTGTCGCCGAAGGTGATATACTCCTTTCCGGCGACCGGACTAAGACTGGAGAACCACTTGGCGTTTCCGGTCATGTGCCTCGAACACCCGGAATCCACCAACCAAACGTTCTCCAATCGTTTTACCTACATCAATAAAAAGACATAGGGTGAGCATACGGGCCAACACTGGGGTTAGTGAAGTAAGGGTAATACCAGTGTTGGGCCGACTGCTCAAAAGAACGGTTAGCGAAAAAACCATTCCTAGCACACCTGCAAAGGAAGCGATCACCACGCTTAGAAGAACGTGGTCCGCTAAGGGAGGAGCGTCCATCGCGATACTCAAAACGCGGTGGGGGAAAACGCTCAACTACAACTCCACCGCCACGGGGTCCATAGCCTACAACAGCAGGCTCCCGCCGGGCACGATCTCTACGAGGCCTAGGCCTAGGAACTTGAGGCACTCCACCTCTAGGACTAGTATCTCTCCTCGGAGCTCTCCTCTGCCTAGGCCTGGGAACTTGAGGTTCTGGACCTCTGGGCCTAGCAGCTCTCCTCGGAGCTCTCCTCTGAACATTCGGCACATGTACATCATGGAAAGGATGGTACATGTCCAGGTTGTTCATCTCCCTAGCACGACGCGCCTCTCTCTTGCGCCGAAAGCAGAACTCGCTCAAGTGTCCATCTCTCCCACAATGCTCACAATGGTACCTCACCGCTCTCAAAGGGGGTTGTTGGTACACATGGTTGTGGGTTTGGATCACTTTGCCCTTCTGTGGCAAACACTCCTCCTGGATAGGTGGCATCGTATCAAGCTTGTTTTTCAAGTGGTTGGGTTTGGGATGCCACACTTGGTTCTTGGGAGGAGCTCTCGGAGGTTCTTCAAACACTCCATCCTTGGTGTTAGGCTTGAGAGGCTCTTTGGGTGGAAGCTTGGTAAGTTTGGGAGCAGTGGTGGAGTTTGGCTTCTCACTCGGGTTCAAACCACTAGACTCTCCAATCTTCCCAAAAGCAGAAAGATCAACACCCGGAGCAAAACCTACACCAGGACCTCGAGCAGCTCGCTTGAATTGGGAGATCATCATCCCGAGCTGTGGCTCACCACATGATACCCATGACAAGATGGTCCGAAGGTATGTGTTTTCTTCCTCGGTCTGCATCTTGTCATGCTTCACATTAGCAATCTCCATCTCCAAACCCTCACACAAAGCGCACCTAGTCACACAAGTGCTACCCGAGCTGGCCTCCTCAAGAGACACAATCTTGGCATTCTTCTCTGCCAACTCGGATTGCAAGACAGGACAAGTCTTGCATGCACCCAACAGCGAGGGTCTAGCCTTCAGCTCATCCACCTCTCCTACCAACGCAACATACTTGCTTCTCAAAGTGAGAAGGTCAGTCATGTGCGTGGTGCACATCTCACATTCCTCCTCATCGGTAACAACCACGGTGGACTTGACAGAATCAAGCTCCTCCACCGTATCCTCCCACTTCTGCCTAAACTCCTTGCGCTCTCTAGCGGCACGCCTAAGCAGCTTATCTTGACTAAGAAGCACGGCAGTAAGTTTCTCGACTTCAGCGGAAAGCTCGTCGTGGGTCAGAGATACCTGGGAGGTGTCGTCGTTGTCGTCGTTGTTCCGAGGAGTGTCGCCTCCGACCTCATCACCAAGGGCCATGGTGCAGAAGCCGTCGTCGTCGGCGAAGAAGCAGAGGCCGTTGAGCTTGTCCTCGATCCTCTTCTTCTTCTCGGACTCGTCGTCGCTTGAGGAAGCGGAGTCATCGTCCGAGTCGTCGACGTCGCTGAGCGTGGCGAAGAACGCACGCTGCTCAGCTTGGGCCTTCTCCAAGTACTTGGTCTTGATGTACTCCTTGTTGAAGCCGCCCTTCTGCTTGTGCCTTGCGGAGACGTACTTCTCCTTGCGCTTGCCGGAGTCGTACTTGTGCCCATGATTGCCCTTCCTAGAATGCTTGTTCTTCTTGGGACAGTTGGCGATGAAGTGGTCGGGGTCGCCGCACTCGTAGCATCCCGAGCGTCCTCCTCCGCGGCGATGGTTCATGCGGTTGTTGTGAAACCGCGAGAACCGGTTGGCAAGCAAAACCAACTCGTCGTCTCCCAAAGACTCCAACTGCTCCTCTATGACAGAAAGAAGGGAATGCAAAGCAAAGCCTCCAGAGGGGTTAGCAGAAGAGCCAGAAAGCAAAGCCATCGACGGGCCAGAAGGATTTTCATAAGAAGCCCTCTTCATGGCATCGATCTCACTGGACTTGAGCTTACTGAAGAGCTCGTCGCACGTGAGGGTCTCATAGTTAGGTGATTCGATGATCGCCTGAACTTTGGAATCCCACACCGACCGATCAAGAGTATGGAGTAGCTTCAAAGCTCTCTCATGATTGTCGAAAGGCAACAGCTCCTTGTTAGCCCTCATCCTGTTGATAATCACCTGAAAGCGAGCGAATAAACTTTCTATGCTCTCGCCAGGCATATGTCGAAAGTTCTCATACTCTCGCTTGAACGACTCGTAGAGACGGGTTTTGACTTGAGAGGTTCCCTCATGAAAGCGCATGAGGGTAGCCCAAATCTCCCGAGCCGTAGCGAGGTGAGAAACACGATCAAACTCACTCATGCTCAAGCATGAGAAAAGAGCATTACGTGCTCGGCTATTGGCATCGTGCTCATCGATCTGATGCTGAGTCACACGAGTAGCCAAGACAACGTAATCGGCAGAGTTGCAAATGTCCCAAATGGAAGCGCCCAAACTCTGCAGATAGGCCGACATGCGTATCTTCCAATACGCATAGTTCGTCCCATCGAAAAATGGCGGTTTGCCCATGCCGCTATCCATGTCGCCTTCTGTGGATCTGGAACCGGCTAAGGTGGAAGATCCTTAACCCGCTCCGATACCAATTGAAGGACCGAGAAGCAACTAGAAAGCGACCAGAGGGGGGGTGAATGGGAGCTTCAAATTTTCCTTTCGGAAACTAGTAGCCACTGTCCCGAGAATCACCCCAAAAGCAAACCTTAGAGCTTGCAAGTGTCCACGACCCTAGATGTAGGGTGGATGCTTCCGAGAGGCACAGCGGGACACTACACAACTCTAGAAAACTATCGCAAAAGACAGAAATCAAATCCGACAACGAGCGAACGAACTGCTAACAAAACAGCGCGAAACAGCTACGACCGGACTCACTGGTGCGTCCGGTCAGTAGGCACCGGACGCGTCCGGTCGAGTGAAACTCGGTTTGGGAGCTCTCTGTGTTGGACCGGACTCACTGTCAGCTAGCGTCCGGTCGCACCTCTAGCGTCCGGTCACAAGAAAACAAGCACGATGAACAGTGAAGGAGACGCGTCCGGTCACACCCTGAAGCCAGCGTCCGGTCGAGTCACGAAACAGGCCAAACTGAGCCTTCAACGACCGGACTGACTGGGAGCGTCCGGTCGATGAGCAGCCAGCGTCCGGTCACCCCGCGATTTCACAGTTCGTCCACCGAATCGACTCGATCTCACCCAAAACGAATCCACTAGGGATCAAACTTGGTGAGTAGAGTCACAAGGAGGATAGTGAGCTATCTCTAAGAGATCATGGCACGAACCTATCTCCAAATCGGTGAATCGAAGAAATTCAGGGGAAGGGAGAATAACTTGACCCGAAACTAAAATCGATCGATCTCCTAGACCGTGAGGTTAGAGGTGAATTCCTTCGATCGAAAATAGTGCCTCACGATCTAGAACAAATTGGTTCAAACGGATTTGCAAAAGATGAACCGAGCAAAAAGATCAAGCGAAGGGAAAAACGTGGAGAAAAGGATTCCGCGAAGAACACGAACGAAACGCGAATCACAACCACGAAATTGCAACCGTGTGGCTACCACACGCTACAACAGTGAGGTTACGGCCTCACTTCCTCAAAATCTCATGTACACAGAGGTATGGTTCTCTTCTCTGTGGATCTCAGGTTCGCTACAGCAGGGGAGAGGGAGAGCAGGAAAACCTAGAAGCAAAAGAGCAAATGACTGAGATGGTTTGGGAAGGAGGGTGTCTCCCCCTACTTAACCTATTCCTAATTCCTACTCTATTCCTATTCTACCCCTCTCTACATATAGAGCGAACCAGCTAAACCCTAAGGTTATTCGGGACCAAATCGGTGGTAGGTAGATCCGACGGCCACGCCCGCACAACTCGTAGCGTTGCCTCGACGCAACCTCCCGATTGCCGCCACGTGCCGCCACCGCTCCGCGTCCTTTTCCTGGACGTCGCACCCCCGGTTTTGAGGCCCAAACCGGGAAACCAGCCTTCACGACTAACCCCCGGTTTTGAGGCCCAAACCGGGAAACCAGCCCACCAAGCCTGAGTTTTGTGGCCCAAACTCAGCTAACCCGCAGCACCCAGGTTTTGAGGCCCAAACCTGGAAACCGTCCTCAGCCCGAGTTTTGTGGCCAAACTCGGAAACCCTCAGCACCCAGGTTTTGAGGCCCAAACCTGGAAACCGTCCACCCGGTGGTTTTTCTCTGGCTCTACCACCAAACCGACGTCGTAGAGGGGATGCACCGCCCGTGCACCCCGTCCACCGACACGTGTCCCCAAGTCCACGACTTAGGCAACACATGATCGCAAGTTTTCGCTCGTCGCTGTCCCAGGCTGCCAGCCACCACAGCTGATCCTCGGGCCACCGGTCCCTCAGTCCAAGCCTCACGTCCGCCCTTCGCCACTCTCGGTCCATCGGCACGGCACGTCTCTACTTGACCTTCACCTTGCCTCTAATCACTGTATCCGTGCTCGACACCTGCACAACACAAGCCAAGGAACATGCGCATCATCCCAGTTGACAATCACTCATCACTCAGAGACCCGGCATACACCCATGTATCCGCAAGAATGCAGATCTCTAAACTGGAAGAATGGAGAGAGAAGGCCTATCACAACGCTAGGATCTATAAAGAGAGAACCAAGAAATGGCATGACAAGAGGATCAAGCAAAAGGAGTTCCATCCCGGAGACAAGGTTCTTATGTTCAACTCAAGGGTCAAGCTCTTTGGCCATGGAAAACTAAAAAGCAAATGGGAAGGACCATTCCTCGTGATCGATGCCGCAACGCATGGAGCTGTCACGCTTCAGGACACCGACGGCAACATCTTTAAGGTAAATGGCCACCGTTTTAAAGTTTTTCATGAACATGATCCCGTAGAAAATGAAGTAGACATGGTAGAGTTCAAACTATACACAACCTAAAACCTACAAGTCTCTTCTATTCATTGCTTGAACCAAATCCTCAAAGTCACATGTCCTCGGTTTCATATCATAGTTCAAGAAGTTATAGGCTAGACTTACCTTAGGCTTTGAGGTGGGGCCCACAGACCCCAGTTAGGGGGTCGGGCGATACCTATATAGGGCCCACCTGCAACAAGGCTTGCACAATCGCGTAGCGGGGCTCGAGCGGGAGACGTGACCGCGCCGGACACCCACCAAGCGGGTCGGGCGACCCTGCCTCGGGGAGGTTCGACTCGCAGATGAGTTCACCGCGGCGAAGGGATGACCTCCTAGACCCCCCCCCCCCCCGTTACCATAAATAATTTAGCTTAGGTTAGAATAAAGTTCCATGTTAGATTTACTTTGAATTTCCAGATTTCATCTTAGATTTATTTCTTTTGAATTTCCCTTTTTAAATTTCCAATGTATTTCCCTTCTTAGAGAATAAATAAAATATATCTCGTCTCTACTGGTGTGTTTGCCACCAGTAGAGCACTTTGCATTTTACCTTTGCGTCATGTTCAGAGTTCATTTTTGAAAAGTGTTTTTGCAGATGTAAAACTGAATGGAGGAAAAAGCAAATGGCAACGAAAACCACCATTTGGTGGGGTCGGCCGACCCCACCATGGTGACCTGGGCCCACCAGCTCACCTCTGCACAGTAAGCTCAACACTGCTATCTGGTTCGTTTCCCTTTTCGCCTCTCGGTTCAAGCAGTTTCACAATCATTCCATATTCTGAATAAAATAAAATAAAAAGCTACAAAGTGACTTGAGTTATGATATGCTAAGAATGTTAATGACTTAGAACCATGTTCTTACATATGTTTATACTCATGGGTAAACTAAATTAGGAAACCGTATTGACTAAGTTGTTGTTAAAAGTGAGATAAATCTTGGCTTAAGACTCAAACCTGTTTTTGTTTAAGGTGCTTAGAGATTTGTTTTTGAAAATATCTCAAAACCATAGTTTCATTTACTCCTCTATAGTGAGAAATACCTACCAAAACCATACATATGCATACATGAGCAAAACCTTTTACACACATGCTACTTGTTTTTGTCTTGAGTTTGGTCAAACCATGTTGACCCTAGTCGAGAATTTTGTCATAATCCCAAGATCAAGATCACGTACACACCATCTACATATGGAACTTCTACACTGGAAGTATGCCTACACATGCCATTCATTTCCACTCTATAGATGCTCCGTACATTAAAGTTCTACAATATCTCTCTCTCTAACTCTGGTTAGTAAAAAGAGACATTAAGGCTAAGCAAAAGAAAAAGGAAAAAAAATGTGGACACATGAAGGTCCAGTAAAAAAAAATTGTGGACACATGAAGGTCCACTAAAAAAATATGGACACATGAAGGTCCATTGTTGAAAAATGCTAGCCATGTCTCAAGGTAAAATAAAGTAGAGAGAGAGATTATATTGAAGGAGCATTCTAGTCCACATACTTTCCACACACATGCACATCTTGATCTAGGATTATGACATTCTTCTCCTTGGATCCTTGTTTTGACTTTACAATATATGCAAAACAAGTATGCTACTTTGTTTATCCCTACCAAGCTCCACATAAGCCTGATAGATTAGGATAAAACAAAAATAAGGCAATCACATGCTATGCCTTGGTGAGGAACCAAACACCTATAAGAGTGTATTGAGAGTACTATATGAGGAGTAAGCATGAACTATGAGTTTTCCTTTCAAACTATCCTAAAAAACTCTAAGTACCAAGAACAAGAATTCAGGGAGATGACTTTGCTTTGAGATTTGTTCCTTTTATCAACATCTAAAGGATATATGATAGACAATACCACATAACCCATTTGTATAAACTATGTTAGGAATAATGCTTTATGATCATTATCATTTTAAGTATGTAATAATCACTTGTTCACTTTCTCTAACCTTTACTCGAGGACGAGCAAAGATTCAAGTGTGGGGGATCTTGTTGACGGAAGTTATAGCATGTTTTACCTTATCAAAACACTGTCAATAGGCCTCGGTTTCAAGGAAGTATAGCATATCATGAGGATATTTATCACTAATAAGTTCCACTTGTACTCTTAGCTTGTGAACTTGTAGGAGATGGCAAAATGAACAAAATGAGGCCAGGTGGGCCCACCAAGGGGGTCGGCCGACCCCACCTTGGTGGCCACCTCGGCCAGTGTGACATGGCACGATCCAAGAGAAGCATGCTCAGGCCAATATCAACCCTTGGATCAAACATGTGCTTTTACTCAATGGTGCAAGATGAGAAGCACATGGATTCATGGGTCCACACCGAAACCAAATGCAACCAACTTCACAAGACTTGCTCCATGACATGTGGGGTCACCAAGGGAGAGAAGAAGGTGGGCCAGCCCTGTCATAGGGGGGGTCGGCCGACCCCCCCTTGGTGGGCCCTGGCTACACTATTCAGCCTGGTGACATCAGCACCTTCTAGAAGCAAAGTGGTGGGCCCACCTGTCATTGGCTGGGGTCGGCCCACCCCAGGGTGAATCCCATCCAATGTCGGTTGCTTGCACATGTTTCACACGTGAAGAAATCAAGGCCATCCATCCATGGCGGTTGTTATGGCGGTTTGATCCAATGGCCAAGGAAGGAGAGCACGCGGATCGCTGATGTGGCACCGGAGTAGCCGCTACTCCACCTCCAAGCTATAAATATCCCCTGGAGCTCTTCATTTGTATGCATCCAAGGAGAGAAAGCCTACTTAGTAGCTTTAGTGTTAGAAGAGAGGGAAGGGGGTGAGGAGTTCCACGGAGGAGTCCCGGCCTGTGGGAATCTTCTCCAAGGTGCGCCTCAGCGGATGCGATTCTTGTTGTAAGTGTTACATCTGAGTCCTTCTAGTATTTAATATTCTGGTCTGGTAATTTAAGTTTACAGTTCTTTTACTTGGCACATTGCTTTACTTTGTTGAAGTGCTCTAGGCCTATTAAGCTTAGCTTTAGAGTAGTAAGATTAGTGTAGACGTGGTGTCTAGGCTATATCTTGCCAGTGTGGACTTCTTGTCGCACTTGTGTAGACGCCTGGTGGTAGGGTGATAGACACAGCCAGTGCTTGGAGTTCCTCTCAAGTGTTGTAGGCAAGTTGAAAATAATAGTTGGGTAGCAGCATTGCCGCCTCAGTAGTTGTTAGGTGGAGAACCTTTTAATCAACTACTGTTTCGTCCTTCGCCGCCAGTAAGGAATGAGGTGGTAAACCTTCAGTACTCTTAGAAAACCAGTACCAGATATTGATATTAGGAAGACCTCTCTATCCCAGTTATCATATACCCTTTGATCATCCTTTGACGACCCTACTTCTAGTTAATCCACTTCACGTTCCCTGTGGAAATACGATACCTGGAATACTCCCGGTGAAAGGCTACAATTGACTACCGTGCGCTTGCGGTATATCCGTTTGCCACTTCTAGTGTCAACAAGCATCTCTGGTGCCGCTGCCGGGGATTAGGCTCCATAGTCTAGTTCTAGTGGTTGCATTAAGAAGTGTCAACAGCCGTCCCTCATCAGTCTCACAGCATACTTCCTGACAAACCCGAAGACTATCTTTATAACTACTCTGTTACGAAGTAGTGTTTGATAGTCCCTAAGTAAGTCGATTCATATCTTGAGTACATACCATAATCTCAGGTCTAAGGACATAACATACATGATGTGTAAAGAGATAATAAGAAGCACATCTCATGTTTGGGTCAGTCCAGCCCCATGTCATACATGTGCCCACATTATTAGTTTGACATCTCCATGTCTATGACTTGTGAAACATAGTCATCAACTAATACATGTGCTGATCTAATATTCATGTGTGTCCTCACATGAACTCCGATCAGGGACAACTATCGAATAACCATACAAGTAAAAGAGTTTTACAGACAATACACATAATTGTCAATCAATACAAGTTGTCTTTAATGGATATTCAATGAACATATAATAAATCATGGATACAATAGAAATATCATCATCTCTATGATTACCTCTAGGGCATATTCCTAACAGTCTCCCACTTGCACTAGAGTTAATCTTTTAGATATCTAATACCCATAGACATCACATGCGCCTCATGCTTAGGCTGTGGAAGAGCCTTTGTCAAAGGATCTGCTATATTCAAATCCGTATGTATCTTGCATATCTTAATTTCATCTCTTTAATTGAAGTCTCGAATGAGGTGAAATTTCCGTTGTACATGTTTGTTCTTCTGAAAGACCGAGAACGCTACCAGAAAGCGATCAGAGGGGGGGGTGAATGGGAGCCTAAAAATTTCTTTCGAAACTTTGGCCTCTGTACCACAAAACAACCCCAAAAGCTTCGAGTGCAAAACGTGATGCCCACGACCCTTGGAAGAGGGTGGATGATCCCTAGGATCACAGCGAGGCACCACCAAATGAGAGTGAGTCAAAACCCAAAAGCTCTGGCTCAAGTTCAACTCCAAAAACCAACTCCCGAACGTAGATGGATGGCTACGTTGGGAAATCTCCAAATACCGATGCTAACGAGTAGCAAAGATACCTAGAGAGGTACCTTGATGAACTCTAGGGCCAAACGAGAAGTCCGAAAACCAAGCGGAAAAATCGGAAGAGCAAACGCACTAAAACACAACCTACAGCAGGTTGTCGGACTGTCCGGTCTCCTGGTGCCGGACTGTCCGCGCCTACTGCGGACTGTCCGCGGTCCACTGGCGGACTGGCCGCTGGCAAGAAACGAAAAACAGCACTACTGCTGAAGTCTCCCTGGACAGTCTCGGACTGTCCGTGGATGACAACGGCAGATTGTCCGCTGGTCAACCTGGACAAGAACAGTCGAGCTGCGCAGCCACTGGTCTGGCTCAAGCCCGACGCGCGGACTGTCCGCGCCCTGAGTGGCGGACTATCCGCGACCACTCAGGGAGGGCGATTTCAATCGCCCTTCTCCCAAATCTCCCCAAATTTGATCCAAATCAAAATCTCTTGATCCCAAAATTGGAGAAGATGATCACGAGGTAGTTGGGAGACTATCCCTAAGAAATCATCCGCTCAAATCAACTCAATCAACGGGAAATCGAAAGGGAAGGTGCAAGAACCAAAAAAGCGCCACGAAACATGAATCAACACGATCTACTTGTTTGTGTGGATTGAGATGGATTCATTTGGTGGAAATGTTCTCCTCACATCAAAGAACAAGTTGGTTCAAGTGGATTCAAAAAAGACGCAGCGAGGAGGGAGATTGAGTGACGGGAAAATCGTGGAGAAACGAAGAACGCGAAGAACAAGTTTAAAACGCGAATCAAGACCATGAATTGCCAGCCGAAATTCGTCCCCACGAGGAGACAACGGGAATCCGGTCCTGTTTCCGCAAAATCCAAATACACAGATGTATTGTTCACCGTCTCTGCGGATCTCAGTAGCTACAGCAGGGATTGGGAGAGCAGGAACCCTAGAATGAAAATAGCAATGGCTGAGATAGTCTGGAGGGAGGGGTGGCCTCTCCTTATATAGCCTAATACAATTTTTCCCCATCTACCCCTACTGCTAATGAGCGAGCAGGCTAACCCTAAGGGTATTCCTGACCAACTCGAGGTGTAGTCGATTCGATAGCCATGCCCGCACATCAGGTAGCTTCGCCTCGACGCGACCTCACCGGATGCCGCCACGTGCCGCCAAGTGCCGCTCGTCCTTTTCACGGACCTCCCCCTGGTTTTGAGGCCGAAACCGGGAAACCTGGGCCATCCCCTGGTTTTGAGGCCGAAACCGGGAAACCTGTCGTGCGTCGCCTGAGTTTTGTGGCCCAAACTCAGAAACCCGCCAGCGCCCAGGTTTTGAGGCCCAAACCTGGAAACCGTCCTCAGCCCGAGTTTTGTGGCCTAAACTCAGAAACCGGCCACACCCAGGTTTTGAGGCCCAAACCTGGAAACCGTCCACTGGGTGGTTTTTCTGTGGCTCAACCACCAAACCGACGCTTGTTGGAAACACACTTGCCTTACCCCCGCACACGTGCAGGGGAGCGGCGAAGGTGACCGTTCGTCAAAACCAAAGGCGAG
Source organism: Coix lacryma-jobi var. lacryma-jobi (assembly GCA_009763385.1). NCBI lineage: Eukaryota > Viridiplantae > Streptophyta > Magnoliopsida > Poales > Poaceae > Coix > Coix lacryma-jobi. Next base: position 45,525,892 of record CM019826.1, read on the forward strand.
GGTGCAGGAAAAAGGGAACAGTGGTGCTGTATCTCTATTCCCAAAAAAAATCGTCCCCTTTACACTGTTCATCCCTTGGTATTTATAGGGAATACCAAGGGACACTGACCAAATTACAATAGGGTACAAGAAAGATTCCCTAGCGCTATACGACGAAAGGGTAGAATTGTACAAACACGGGCAGCGTGGAAACCCTAACCCGCCTCCTGCGCGTCCGCCGCTGCCTGGCTCGTGCGCACCTTCGTGGGAACGCGAGGGTTAACCTTCGGCTTGCAAACCATCGCTTAAGTCGCGAGGCCCGTGTTCGCCTGCCGCCCGTTAAGCTTGACGTATTTTCCGAAGGTATGCAAGACGAGCGAGGGTCACACACCGTGTTCTTCACGCCTCTTGCCTGCAAGGGACAGAAAATATCTCGAGGGTCGAGCCAACACTCGAAGGTTAGAAAAACGACCCGAGGGACTTGACAAAATGACTTAAGTTCTTGCGACGATATGCAGGTAGCGCGAGGGTTGTCTCCTGTGTCAGCCTGCGTGATGTCACTGCCGAGGGTTCCTCCCCCCAACAGTAGCCCCTCGATGGCTTGGAGCTAAAAAACGATCTTTAGGCCCAAGCAGCGCCTTTTGTTTGGAAACGAAGAGTGTCCCTCGACAGCGACGCCCGCGGCTGCATGTGGGCCGGGCCGTGTGTTTTGCTTTGTTACTGTCCATTTCGTTTTTTGTGCCGTGTTTTCAGGGGCTGTGCCGATTTTGTCGGGTTGGGTGGATCTTCCCTTGGTCTATAAATAGTTGGGGTTGGTGGGTGGTTTGAATTGCGCCATCCTTTTGCAATAGCCACCCTGCTGCGGTGATTTTCTTGTTGCGAGGGTTTGTTAAGTTTTCTGGGAAGGATGGGTGGCTTGTGTTCTGCGAAGGTTTTGAGCTAGAGAGATGGCTAGGTGCAAGCAAACTGCCCGTGTTCCGTCTGCTGCAGATGACGGAGTGACCTTTGAGTTTGGACTTAGCCGGGTTTGCAACTCGAACCTGGCGTCATACATCAGGCGGGGTTGGATCGAGGAAGGAAAGGCGAGGGCCAGCTCCGGAGAGACAATTCCCAAACCGGAGGCCGACGAGGTTGTCATTTTTGAAGAGTTCTTTGAAGCTGGTCTGCGCTTTCCGGTGTCTTCGTTTGTGACTTCGGTTCTTCAACGCTTTAAACTGAAGTTTCATCAGCTGACACCGTCGTGTTTTATGAAGTTGTCCACCTTCGTCTGGGCTTGTCGCTCCCAAGGTGTTGTTCCGCATGTCGAAGGTTTCGTGCGGACTCACCGAGTCCACATGCAGCCAAGGAAAATTACTGACAACGAAGGTAACATTAGTTTGGGTCAGTTTGCAGTGTACACCTTCTGCCATCGGGCTGGCTCGAAGCTTCCAGTGCAAGCTCAGAAGAATAAGTGGGCGAGTGGGTGGCAGGAGCATTGGTTCTACTATAAGCTTAGCGGGGTTGATGAGCTTTGCGGCGAACTTCCACCCCTCGGTGATGTGACCGTCGAAGCCTCGATGTCCATAGAAGCGCACGCGGCTGTTGACTGCTTGAGGGTTGTTGCCCGCTCGCAGTGTGCTCGTGACTTAGTTGAAGAGTACTGTTGCGCTAAGGTTTGGCCCCTCAGCCGGCGGCAAGCCTGGTTCGCTGTTGAGGACGACTCCGCCTATGAGGCGAGGGGTTTGAAGAAACCAAAGCTGGATTTGAACAAGATCTAGGAGAGTACTCTCAAGAAATTTCCTAGTCGAAAAACTGGCGTCGAAGCTGTCCTGAAACGGGTTCAGCAAACCGTTGAAGTTCTTGTCAGAAAGTTGTCGACCCTCGAGGTTAAGGCCATTCACAGTACCGTGGGGAGTGGTGGTCGAGTGAATAGGCTCTTCGACATGTTTGGGATCCCGTACCCTCAATGGCCCGCACCTTCGAGTGAGGATGCGCCGAAAAAGAGAAAACGCACGTCCGCGAGGGATAAGGAGGTTGTCTCGCGGCCGAAGAGGGGTCGTGGTCGAGGCCGCGGCAGCGCTGGCTTCGGCCGAGTCAAAACACTGGCAACGAAGGTTGCTGTGGCATCGGGCGCTGCCGGCACTTCCTCTTCCTCGGCCATCGTACCGATGACGGGTGGCCGAGGTGTTGCTAAGGTCGTGGGGCATGTTCCGCGCGTCGGCGGGATTGGGGCTCTGATCCAGATTTCAGATGACGAAGGAGGCTCCAATGATGATGAAAAGGAGGAAGGGAAAGAGGCAGAGAAAGAGGTCGTCACTGAGGATGATTCATCTGATGAGGTTAGCGACACCTCCGGTGACGAGGGTGACTCGAACAAAGAGGTGTCCATTGGTGATGACCATGGGAAGGCGGTTCTCTCATCAAGGGCTGATGCTGAAGCGACACGTAATATTGATGAGATACTACGGGACCTCGAGCCTGAGAGTCCCGAGCGAGGGTCAGTGCCCGAGTTCCTGGGGTCGCATATCTGGGTTGACGGTTTTGAGGTGAGGGGTGACCTTGAATCAGAACGGAATCCTGGTAAAAGGCCATATGGCGAAGCTAGCCGGTCTAGTCTTCCTTACTTTGCCAAGAAGATTGGGGTTTCGGACCCGACAACGGAGCTTTTTACGAGTCCGGACCTTCGAGAGTGCCATTTGCAATGCGCTCCGGAGGAAAGGTGTTTTCTTGGTCGTGTGTTTGGTCGAGTTTGTGTGCCGGAGGCCGAGCTTCGATTGGTCAACCAACCATTGGACGAGCTTCATGATGATATTGTTGTTAAGTTAGCTGAGCTGATGCTTCTCAATCGCTCTGCGCGCCGAAGGGCAGGTTTGAATGATGACTATCTACACAATCGGTTGGCCGAGGTTGAGAAAGAAAATAAAGATCTCCAGCGAGGATTAGAAAACAAAGAGATAGAGCTTAACGTTGCTTTAGAAAAGGTTAAGAAAATCTGGGAGGAGACGTAGGATGTTGCGAAACGCAACGCTGAACTGTTGACAGCTTGCCGTGAGAAGGACAGAGATTTAGAAACCGCGAAGGGTCGCATAGCTGAGCTGTCCTCAGAGTTGGCTACTCAGACTGAGTCATGGCAGAAAAGTATGGTCAAGATTAAGGACAAAGTTGATGCTTGCTTGACGGAAGCTGGCGGTTCCGCTGGGGAGCCGCTGCCTCCTGTTAACGCGGAGGCCTTCGGAGACTGGCTTTCCAATGAGCTTGATGTTTTCAGCTCATTGGTTGGCAACGCGGCTGACTTCGGTGGTTACGCTGGCGCCTTGGCCATGGCCGGTACTCTTCGCCAAGCCGACTGTGACCACCTTCGGAAAATTAGGAGACTGAGTCATGTTTTTCCGACAGTTGACGAAGTACGTACAATGAAGATTAATGACATGGAGGTTCGTAACTGCGCGATGCGCTTACTCCGATTGTTTTGGATCAGTGGTGGAGGTCGTACCCTTGCCTTTGAGGTGGCGGCTGAAACTACTCGTCAGGTGATGATGGCATGGGATTTTTGTTTTTGTTTTATTTGCGGATGAAAAAGTTAGTATTTATTCATGTGTCCTTTTTTATGCTGGCTTGGAAAGACGCGCTGCCCTCGCCGAACGTAACAGATGACGCTGCCGGTTGTTCCGAGCCTGCACCAGCGCACGACTCCACGGTGGTTCCTCCGGTTGAGATGGTTCCCTCGGCCAAGGAGGCTCCTGCCGCTGAAGAGGCTGGTGTTGAGGAAAAGTCCGGGGTGGAAACTTCTACTGCTGCCAAAGCTAGGGATGCTACAACTGGCGAGGTTGAGGCGGAGGAACATGAAGATGCCAAGCAGGTGCGAGAAAAGGGGTTTGTAATATTTTGCGAGGGGAAGATGTTGATGTAAGAGCACTGAGATTTTGTTTGGCTGTTTGATAATGCAGGTTCCTGATGGAACCATGCTTGAGGTGTTTGATGTGACGCCTCTCACGTTAAATTATCAAGATACTTTTATAACTGGTGAATCATGGGCTCGAGCTAAACTCAAACATCCTTCGCTATCTTTTGAGCGTTTTTGGTGGTCTAAGGTGCGAAGGTATGATTTGAAGAATAGCCGATCGAGCTATTTTTGGCGTGATGCGGATTATACGGATCGGCAAGCTACGTGTTTTTTGTTTAGTTCTTCTTCGGAACCTGTTGTTGATGATGACATCGATGAGAAGACAGCTTTGGAATATTTGTTTGGTCCTAGTAACCTTGAACTGGGTCCAGACGGTTCTTTTGTAATTCTGAAGGAGGAGCCTTTAGAGAGCAGTGACGTATCTCATCGATATATGTACAGGGCGAGGGTTTTGCCCGGGGAGCTGCCAATTGTGCCTGCGGCTCCTTTGCTATGGGGACCTATTGTCCCAATAGAAATGGGATTTGAAGGGGGTCACGAGGGTTGTGAAGATGTAAAGTTGATTGAGGATTGTGGAGATGAGTTGTAACTTTGCACTCTTTAGTGAGTGTGTAGCATATTGTTGTGAATTTGTACTTATGCGAAAGAATTGTAAGATAGTTTATCTCATTGTGGCTTGTTTTTGGAAATTTTCAAAGAATGACTTTTGATCCTCGCTGTTTTTCTGACGAAGCTCGCTTTTAACGTTGATGTAAGGCATTGTGGAAATTGGCGACACCCCCTTTCCTTTTTGTGATGCTCGCTTAACGTTTATGTAAGTTGTTTGTGGAAAACGGCGATGCCCCCTTTCCTTATTGCGAGGCTCGCTTAACGTTTATGTAAGCTATTTGTGGAAAACAATGACGCCCCCTTTCTTTTTTGCGAGGCTCGCTTAACGTTTATGTAAGCTGTTTGTTGAAAATAGTGACGCCCCCTTTCCTTTTTGCGAGGCTCGCTTAACGTTTATGTAAGCTGTTTGTGGAAAACAGCGACGCCCCCTTTCCTTTTAGCGAGGCTCCCTTAACGTTTATGTAAGCTGTTTGTGGAAAACAGCGACACCCCCTTTCCTTTTAGCGAGGCTCGCTTAACGTTTATGTAAGCTGTTTGTGGAAAATAGCGACGCCCCCTTCCCTTTTAGCGAGGCTCGCTTAACGTTTATGTAAGCTGTTTGTGGAAAACAGCGACGCTCCCTTTCCTTTTAGCGAGGCTCGCTTAACGTTTATGTAAGTTGTTTGTGGAAAACAGTGACTCCCCCTTCCCTTTTATCGAGGCTCGCTTAACGTTTATGTAAGCTGTTTGTGGAAAATAGTGATGCCCCCTTTTCCTTTTAGCGAGGCTCGCTTAACGTTTATGTAAGCTGTTTGTGGAAAACAGCGACGCCCCCTTTCCTTTTAGCGAGGCTCGCTTGTCATGTTTATAAAAAGAGATTGGATAACAAGTATGCGATCACACTCCTCTTCTTGTTTGCGGTGGTGGTCACGTTTGTCTTGCAAGCCCCTTGTAATTTTGCTAGGGTGTTTGATTTTTGTGATTTTGCGCCTCCCCTTGCCTACGGTGGAGGTGAAGTTTGCTTTGCAAGACCCTGGCGTTTTGCGAGGATGCTTGACTTTTTGGGACTTCGCGCCTCCCCTTGTCTAAGGTGGAGGTCAAGTTTGCTTTGCATGCCCCTGGCATTTTGCGAGGGTGCTTGACTATTTGGGACTTCGCGCCTCCCCTTGTCTTAGGTGGAGCTGAAGTTTGCTTTGCAAGCCCCTGGCGTTTCGTGAGGGTGCTTGACTTTTTTGGGACTTTGCGCCTCCCCTTGTCTTAGGTGGAGGTGAAGTTTGCTTTGCAAGCCCCTAGTGTTTCCCGAGGGTGCGCCTCCCCATGTCTTAGGTGGAGATGCAGTTTGCTTTGCATGCCCCTGGCGTTTCGCGAGGGTGCTTGACTTTTTTGGGACTTCGCGCCTCCCCTTGTCTTTGGTGGAGGTGAAGTTTTATTTGCATGCCCCTGGCATTTCGCGAGGGTGCTTAACTTTTTTGGGACTTTGCGCCTCCACTTGTCTTAGGTGGAGGTGAAGTTTGCTTTGCAAGCCCCTGGCGTTTTGCGAGGATGCTTGACTTTTTGGGACTTCGCGCCTCCCCTTGTCTAAGGTGGAGGTGAAGTTTGCTTTGCAAGCCCCTAGCGTTTTGCGAGGGTGCTTGACTTTTTGAGACTTCGTGCCTCCCCTTGTCTTAGGTGGAGGTGAAATTTGCTTTGCAAGCCCCTGGCGTTTTGCGAGGGTGCTTGACTTTTGGGACTTCGCGCCTCCCCTTGTCTTAGGTGGAGGTGAAGTTTGCTTTACAAGCTTGTTTCGAAATACTTGTGTTTCGAGGCAATCTTTGGGTGTATTCATCGATTATAAGCGCTCTTTGAAGAAGAGTTGCTTTTATCGATGTTTATTGAAAACAAAAGGATTTTTTGGGGGTTGTTGCTTGGATTAAGGATTTGGATGTTGCCTCGTTAAAAAACCTTACGCCCCTTCATAAGGAAAAAGAGTGCAGCTCCTTTGTTTTGGTTACAAGCATGGTACTGAAAAAGAAGAAAAATAAAAAAGGCAAATTACATGTTGCGAGAGCTCGCTTAGGCTCCGCTATGGGTAGAATTTACGAAGGTCATCAATATTCCAAGTGTGTGGCAGGTGGTTTCCTTCGCTATCAATGAGATGATAGGAACCTGGACGTTTGCATTCTGTTATCAGGTATGGCTTCGTCCATTTGGGCTGAAACTTTCCCACCATGTTGGCGTTTTGTTTCCGAATAAGGACGAGGTCACCCTTGTTCAAATCTTTGATTTTCACCTTTTTGTCTCTCCATTTTTTGGTTTCCTCTTGATACTTGCGAAGGTTGTGCACTGCACTGCATCTCGTTTCCTCGAGCAAATCTTTGTCTAGCAACTAGTTTTGTTCATCTGTTTCGAGGGTTGTTCTGAGAGAGCCATATTTCACTTCTTCTGGTAACACAGCTTCTTCTCCAAAAAGGAGCCTAGAAGGTGTGAACTTGGTAGCTCTGCATTCTGACGTGTTATGGGACCAGGTGACCGAGGTTAGCTCTTCCGCCCATTTTCCCTTGGGCCTGCCTTGGAGTTTTTTGGATATTGCTTGGAAAATTATGGCATTAGCTCTTTCAACGAGGCCGTTTGATTGAGGATGCCGGACTAAGGCGAAGCACAAGGTTGTACCAATTTGAGCGCAGAATTCCTTGAAAACCTCGCTGTCAAACTGAGTGCCATTGTCGACGGTTAGGTGTTTGGGGACTCCAAAACGACAAACTATTTGCTGCCAGAAAAACTTTTTCACGGCTAGGGAAGTGATGGAAGCCAAAGGTCTTGTTTCGATCCACTTCGTGAAGTATTCCACAGCTACCACTGCGTAGCGAAGGTTTCCTGGAGCTGTTGGTAATGGACCGACGAGGTCCATTGCCCATCTTTGTAAGGGTCAGGTTGGGCATATCAGAGTTGTTGGGGTACCTGGGGCTTTTTGCGTTTTTGCTGTTAGTTGGCATCCCTTGCAATGCCTGACAATATCTTCTGCATTTCGTAAGGCTGTTGGCCAAAAGAAACCTTGATGAAAGCTTTTCCAACTAGCGCCCTTGGGCCGTTGTGAGAACCACAGATACCTTCGTGAATGAGTTTGAGTATGTCCTTTCCTTGATTTTGCGAAATGCATTTTAACCACGGGGAGGTCACCGAGGCTTTGAATTAAGTGTTGTCAACTATTTTGTATCCTCGAGCTCTTTGGCTGAGCCTATTTTCTTCCTCTTTGGAATCAGGCTCGTGCAAACCGTTAATATAGGCCATGATCGGGTCTCTCCAGTCTTCGCTTTGAGTTGCATTTATTAGCTTTGCTGTTTTTTCAGATGCTTCGATGGCCGATTGAGTTGCTACTTCATAAAAAACGTCTGGGGGCAACTGTAGTTGTTGTGCTGCTGCTTTGGCCAGATTGTCTGCCTCACTGTTCTCGGACCTCGGTATTGCTTTCACTGTTATGCCGAGGAAGAAAGATTCTAACCTTCAGACATATTGCAAGTACTTTTGCAGCTCTAAATCTTTTGCTTTGTAATTTTTCTCTATATGACCCGCAATGACTTGGGAGTCTGTGTTGATGATCGCCCTTCGAACTGATAATGCTCGAAGCCTCGAGAGTGCCAGTAATACAACTTCGTATTCTGCGGAATTATTTGTGCACTTGAAGTCGAGTCTTTTTGCATATCGTAGCTTCGACCCGGATGGCAAAACTAGGATAGCCGAGGCTCCCACTCCAGCTGCTCCCCAGGCTCCGTCGGCATACACTGTCCAAAATAGGTCTGTTTCGACTCCTTCTTTGCGAGGATCTAGAGTCCATTCGGCTATGAAATCTGCTAATGCTTGCGATTTGATCGTTGATCTTCCCACGAAGGTTATGGTGTAACTGTTCAGTTCAACTGCCCATTTTGCTATTCTGCCGACTGCTTCGTTGTTCTTGAAAATGTTGTCGAGGGGGTAAGCAGAGGGTATTTGGATTTCGTGCGCATGGTGCGGATACATGGGTGTATGCCGAGTCTCTGAGTGATGAGTGATTGACAACTGGGATGATGCGCATGTTCTTTGGCTTGTGTTGTGCAGGTGTCGAGCACGGATGCAGTGATCAGAGGCAAGGTGAAGGTCCAGTAGAGACGTGCCGTGCCGATGGACCGAGAGTGGCGAAGGGCGGACGTGAGGCTTGGACTGAGGGACCGGTGGCCCGAGGATCAGCTGTGGTGGCTGACAGCCTGGGACAGCGACGAGCGAAGACTGGCGGTCATGTGTTGCCTAAGTTATGGACTTGGGGACACGTGTTGGTGGACGGGGTGCACGGGCGGTGCATCCCCTCTACAGCTTTGGTTTGGTGGTAGAGCCAGAGAAAAACCATCGGGTGGACGGTTTATAGGTTTGGGCCTCAAAACCTGGGCACGGATGGTTTCCGAGTTTGGCCACAAAACTCGGGCTGGGGACGGTTTCCAGGTTTGGGCCTCAAAACCTGGGTGCTGCGGGTTTGTTGAGTTTGGGCCACAAAACTCAGGCTTGGTGGGCTGGTTTCCCGGTTTGGGCCTCAAAACCGGGGGTTGGCTGTGAAAGCTGGTTTCCCGGTTTGGGCCTCAAAACCGGGGGTGCGACGTCCAGGAAAAGGACGCAGAGCGGTGGCGGCACGTGGCGGCAATCGGGAGGTTGCGTCGAGGCAACGCTACGAGTTGTGCGGGCGTGGCCGTCGGATCCACCTACCATCGAGTTGGTCCAGAATAACCTTAGGGTTTAGCTGGTTCGCTCTGTAAGTAGTTAGGGGTAGAGTGGGAATTAGGAATAGTTAGAATTAGGATAAGTAGGGGGAGACACCCACCTCCCCATCGATATCTCAGTCATTTGCTCTTTGCTTCTAGGGTTTTCTGCTCTCCCAATCCCCTGCTGTAGCTAGCTGAGATCCGCAGAGAACCATACCTCTGTGTACTGGAGATTTTGAGGAAGTGAGGCCGTAACCTCACTGTTGTAGCGTGTGGTAGCCACACGGTTGCAGATCGATGACTTGATTCACGTTTTGGTTTGTGTTCTTCGTGTTCTTCTTTTCTCCGCGATTTTCCCGTCACTCGATCTCCCTCTCTAGTGCGTCTTTGCAAAATCCGTTTGAATCAACTTGTTCTTTATAGTGAGGAGGTCATTTCAACCAAAGGAATTCATCTAACTCCTCATGAACAAGTAGATCGAGTTGATTTCGTTTTCGTGGCGCTTTTTTGGTTCATTCACCTTACCCTTCAATTTCCCATTGATTGTGTTGTTTTGAGCGGATGATTTCTTGGGGATAGTCTCCTAACTATCTTGTGATCATCCTCTCCAAGTTTGGGATCAAGGGATTTTGGTTTGAATTGATTTGGAGAAGATTTGAGTTGAGGGCGACCGAAATCGCCCTTTATGGGCACTCGCGGACAGTCCGCCAGTGCTACCGCGGACAGTCCGCGCGTCGGGGATCAGCCGAGTCAGTGGCTGTGTTCTTCGGCCGATTTGCTTTTTCATGACCGGCGGACAGTCTGCCGTTGTGAGTCGCGGACAGTCCGGGATCTGTCCAGGGGACTTCAACAGCTTTGCTGTTTGGCGAGTTTTGCCGGCGGACAGATCGCCCCTCGCTTGCGGACAGTCCGGCAGTACCGCGGACACTCCGGGACCCCAGGGCCGGACAGTCCGGGATTGGCCTGAAGGGTGCGTTTTAGTGTGTTTGCTGTCCCGGCTTGTTCGCTTGGTTTCCGGACTTTCTGTTTGGCCCTAGAGTTGATCAAGAAACCTCTCTAGGTATCTTTGCTACTTGTTAGCATAGGTATTTGGGAGTTTCTCGACGTAGCCATTTATCTACGTTCGAGACTTGGTTTTTGAGGGTCGAACTTGTGCCGGAGCTTTTGGCTCTTGGTTCGCTATCGCTTTGTGGTGCCTCGCTGTGATCCAAGGGATCATCCACCCTCTTCCAAGGGTCGTGGGCATCACGTTCTCGTTCGTAGCTTTTGAGGGTTGATTTTGGAACAATCGGCCAATGTTTCGAAAGAAATTTTTGAGCTCCCATTCACCCCCCTCTGGTCACCTTGCTAGTGCATTCTCGGTCCTTCAATTGGTATCGGAGCGGGTTAAGGATCTTCCACCTTAGCCGGTTCCAGATCCACAGAAGGCGACATGGATCGCGGCGTAGGAAAACCGCCGTTCTTTGATGGGACGAACTATGCGTATTGGAAGATACGCATGTCGGTCTATCTCCAGAGCATGGGCTCTTCTGTTTGGGAGATTTGCAACAGGGCCAATTACGTTGTCTTGGCTGCTCGTGTCACTCAGCTTCAGATCGATGAGCACGAAGCAAATAGCCGAGCTCGTAACGCTCTTTTCTCCTGTTTGAGCATGTCTGAGTTTGACCGCGATTCTCACCTCCCCACGGCTCGGGAGATTTGGGCGACCCTCATGCGCTTCCATGAGGGAACCACTCAAGTCAAATCCCGTCTCTATGAGTCGCACAAGCGGGAGTATGAGAACTTTCGACACATGCCTGGCGAGAGCATAGAGAGTTTATTCGCTCGCTTTCATGTCATTGTCAACAAGATGAGAGCGAACAAAGAGCTGTTGCCTTTTGACGATCATGAGAGGGCTTTGAAGCTTTTGCACACTCTTGATCGGTCGGTGTGGGACTCAAAGGTCCAGGCGATCATCGAATCGTCGAACTATGAGACCCTCACTTGCGACGAGCTCTTCAGTAAGCTCAAGTCTAGTGAGATTGACGCCATGTCAAGGGCTTCTTATGAAAATCCTTCCGGCCCGACTATGGCTTTGGTTTCTAGCTCTTCTGCTAACCCCTCTGGAGGATTTGCACTTTCTTCACTCTTTTCTGTCACAGAGGACCAGCTGGAGTCTTTGAGGGATGACGAGTTGGCTTTGCTTGCCAACCGGTTCTCGCGGTTCCACAACAACCGCATGAACCGTCGCCGCGGAGGAGGACGCTCTGGATGCTATGAGTGCGGCGACCCCGACCACTTCATCGCCAACTGTCCCAAGAAGAAGCACTCATCTGGGAAGGGCGATCATGGGCACAAGTATCACTCCGGCAAGCGCAAGGAGAAGTACGTCCCCGCAAGGCACAAGCGGAAGGGCGGCTTCAACAAGGAGTACATCAAGACCAAGTACTTGGAGAAGGCCCAAGCTGAGCAGCGTGCGTTCTTCGCCACGCTCAGCGACGTCGATGACTCGGATGACGACTCCGCTTCCTCAAGCGACGACGAGTCCGAGAAGAAGAAGAGGATCGAGGACAAGCTCAACGGCCTCTGCTTCTTCACCGACGACGAGGGCTTTTGTACCATGGCCCTCGGCAAGGAGGTCAACGGCGAGCTGGAGGACACTCCTCAGAACGACGACGACGACGACGACACCTCCCAGGTATCTCTGACCCCCGATGAGCTTTCCACTGAGGTCGAGAAACTTACTGCCTTGCTTCTTAGTCAAGACAAGCTGCTTAGGCATGCCGCTAGAGAGCGCAAGGTGTTTAGGCAGAAGTGGGAGGACACGGTGAGAGAGCTTGAGTTTGCCAAATCCACCGTGGTCGTGTCTGAGGATGCCGAGTGCGAGATGTGCACCACGCACATGACTGACCTTCTCACTTTGAGAGGTAAGTATGCTGCGTTGGTAGGAGAGGTGGATGAGCTCCGGGCTAGACCCATGCTGTTGGGTGCGTGCAAGACTTGTCCAGTCTTGCAATCTGAGTTGGCAGAGAAGAATGCCAAGATTGTGTCTCTTGAAGAGGCCAACTCAGATAGGACTTGTGTGGCCAGGTGTGTTCTTTGTGAGGGTTTGGAGATGGAGATCGCAAACGTGAAGCATGACAAGATGCAAACCGAGGAAGAAAACACATACCTTCGGACCATCTTGTCATGGGTGTCTAGTGGTGAGCCACAGCTCGGGATGATGATCTCCCAATTCAAGCGAGCTGCTGGAGGTCCTGGTGTAGGTTTTGCTCCGGGTGTTGATGTTTCATCTTTTGGGAAGATTGGAGAGTCGAGTGGTCTTAACCCATGTGAGAAGCCCAACTCCACCACTACTCCCAAGCTTACCAAGATTCCACCCAAAGAGCCTCTCAAGCCTAACCCCAAGGATGGGCTCCTTGTTGAACCTCCGAGAGCTCCACCAAAGAAACAATCATGGGCTCCAAAACCAAACCACCTCAAGAACAAGCTTGACACCATGCCACCCATCCAGGAGGAGCTCATGCCACAGAAGGGCAAAGTGAGCCACACCCACTACCGTGAGTACCAACAACCCCCTTTGAGAGCGGTGAGGTACCATTGTGAGCATTGTGGGAGAGATGGATACTTGAGTGAGTTTTGCTTTCGGCGCAGGAGAGTGGCGCGCCGTGCTAGGGAGATGAACAATCCAGACATGTACCATCCTTTCCATGATGTACATGTGCCGAATGTTCAGAGGAGAGCTCCAATGAGAGCTGCTAGGCCTAGAGGTCCAGAACCTCAAGTTGCCAGGCCTAGGCAGTGTAACACCTCAGGTGTTTACATGAATAAAATGTTGTCATGTCATCATAAGCATGTCATAGCATCATGTGCTAGTTCACCTTGAGATGCATTCACTAAAATGAGTTTAATTCCTAATATGTGAGCATCTTTGGTTCTATGCTTGTGATGCAGTTCAAAAACCTAATTTAGAATGTCATTATGAAGTAACTTGTGTTCATTCCTATTTGACTAAAGTCATGTAAAGGCATGAATCCAAGTTTAACAATTCAAAAGAATATAAAATTTATTTAGCCTAAAATTGGGAAAATCATTAAATTCCTATATAAGTTAATTAGCCCTTTCTAGTTAACTCAAAATCTATGCATAATTAGGGGTCGACCCTAAAAGCTTTTTGGTAGATCTTGAGGAGAGGTACAACTTTGGTATTCAAAGTTTTCAAAGTTTCTGAACAAAATTTAAAGTAATTTCGAATTTACTCAAACCCTGGAAATGGTCACCTTTTGACTTTAAACTTGCATTTCAAAAACTATTTGAAATCTGAGTTGGAGATCTACATCAAAGTTGTAGAGAATTTCAAAATGAACATTTCATGCATTGACCATTTTTCAAGTGACAATGCAAAATCAAAAGTAATTTTGCTTCTACTGCAAAACCCTAGTTCTGTCCCCTTTTCAAATTTCCAATTTGAAATTGATTTGAACTGTTTTGATCAAATTGACCTATTTCCATTTGAAATCAGCCAAAGAGTGTTAAATCAAAGTTGTACAACTTTTCAAGCTCTACATTTTATATTTTGACAAATCTTGAAGTGTAGTTCAAATTTCAAAAGTAATTTTGAAATTTCTGTAAGGCGGGAAAGAGCAATGAACAGTGCATGAAGGGGGGAAGCTCCTGGAGCTCGCCAGCGAGCTGCTTGATCGCGCTGGGGAGAATGCCCTGCGCCAGCGAGCTGCTTGCTAGCTTCGCGCGCGAGTTCAACACACCGCCGCCCTCTCCTTCATCCCTATCGCACCGCAGAAACGTCGTATCTCGCTTTTCTCCTCTGCTTGCTCGTCGCCGCCGCTGTCGCTTTGCTCAGTTACGCCGGCTATCTAAGAGCTCCTCCGCTCCATTTGTTTGCGCCAACACGCTCGCCTCGTCGTTGCGGAGCGATAGCGCTAAGTTGCAGCTCCTCTCGCTCCCGCATCAGCCCGGCGACCGTCGTCTTCCTCCCTGCCGGCCAAACTTCCGCCGAGTTCAAGTTCACCGTTGGCAGGTGAGCTCGGGGCCTTATTGGCCAAACCATCTACACCTACCTCTTCTCCTTGATGTGCTGGTTACGGTGGGCTCGCGTTTGAGGTCTCTACCGCTCTGGCTTGAGCAGTCCACGGAGGTTGCCGCCGGTGAAAGCTCTGCCATCGACGCCGCCACCGTGGTCAGCGGGCTCGGAGTCCTTTAGCCGGAGGGGGTCGCGTTGCTCCGGCGTGTGCGAGCCGAAGCTCGCCGCCGTCGGCCATGGAGTCGGGGACGTGTCGACGAGAATTCGACAAAACCCGAGGGCCTAGGTGCAAAGTCTATGACTCAGAGGAATAGTGCTCAATAGTGTCAAGGGCTTAGTTGTAGTTTTGTTAAAGCCAGAGGGCTTTTCTGCAAAACTGGCAGTGCAGCGCGGGCAGGCCCGAGTTGGGCCGGCTTGTGTGTGAGTTGGGCCGAGCGGGCCAGTTTCGGCCCAACAGGGTTTTTCTTTATTTAAACGTTTTAATCTATTTTCTGTTATGTGCATACTAATGCTGATTTTGTTATTTTTGTATGAATTAATCTGTTAATCCATAAATCATGAAAAATTTTATACATGTTTTATGAAATGTGTAGTTTTTACGAAAAATATAATTTGTGCATGTTTCTGTATTTTGATTTGCAGTAAAAATTATGCCTTTTAATTCTTGAATAAGTATTCAATGATTTTTATAAAATTGAATTTAACTCCAAAAATGCTGAAATTTATTTTGTGCACTGCTTGGATCATAACCAATCTGTGTACCAAGTTTGAACTAATTTGAGCATAGTTTGCTTCACAACTTAATTTTAGGCTAATTAAATTGCTTTCTTTATGCATAAACAATGTTGTGAAACATAAAACCTAAGTTTCTTGTTGATAGATTTGAAGGTTAAGATAAGTGAATTATCTTGATCTGCTGCTTGATGCTGGCAAGTGTCATTCATGTAAACCATGTATGTTTATACAAATTGGCTTTGTTGGTTTGCAACTGTACCGTGATGAAAAGTTGTTACAAGATAAATGTTTATAGCTTAGAAAATTTCCATCTTTACCATGATCATGACATGAGCATCTCATCAAGCATACACTCTGTTATCGTGTAGCTTCCGAAGTGGTCGATTGTCCGAACGAGGTTGGTCCAGGGAGTTCAGAGTGTCCTGTTAATCCAGAATATCAGGAGTTTCTGTCTTTTTCGATCAACGAAGGCAAGCCCCAATTCATTTAACCATTTCCTTGAATTTACAATTACACTTAGTTTCGATAACCTGATGCATTAAATGTTTATCAAATAAATGCTTTAAACCTATTGGTGCATGATCGACCTTGTTATCGATATATCATTCCTTGATATCTGCTTTATGCAACTGATAGAAATGCTTAGTCTTGATTTATGAAGCTTTTGATAAATGTTTTCAATGCTTATCATTTTGGAATGGCAATGAGAAAGAATGATGGTTAAGACCAGATGGGCACATATATCGAACATTGTGTTGGTGTAGGGTGACCCGGATGTGTCGAGATAGGGTTAACCGTTGTTGGCCTGCTAGATTGAGAAACTGTGAAGTATCGATCATATGCTACGGTAAGCTCTGCCTTGGTGGTTCTTAAATGAGAACGGCTAATCGCGCACTGGGAGTGGAGAGATGGCGGGAGTACTAGCTACCCTCGTGGGTTAAAGTCCCGGATTGGAGTTGTACGAGTACTCTCGGGTGGCGCGGACCCGGTCTTGCTTGGAGGATCCGAGGTTGGGGTTGGTATATGCGTGATCTAGGGTCTACATATATCGTGTGATCGTGGAAAACTCCCAGATCTGGTTGAATCGGTTCGAATCGTCGTGCTCCTCGGTTAAGGAGACTCAATCTTTTGACCCACATCGTAGAATAAAAGGGAACTTGCTGAAGAAAGAAGGATAATGATATTTCATTAATATTCACTTTCAGTTCTTACCAAGTACTTAAATGATTAAGTAAAAATTTGGATCTAGAAATACGTTAGTAAGCTTTTATGCAAATGAAAAATACTGTTGAGCCTACCCAAGCCAGCATACCTGTTTCTTCTCTTCTCTTGTCGGGTAAGCCTTGTTGAGTACCTTTGTACTCAGGGTTTGTTACTCCCCTGTTGCAGGTGATGTTCACGAGCAACCTTGCTTTGAGGCTTGTTGCGTGACCGTCATTGAGGAGGACGTGTTCGGGGAGGAGTAATGCAACCCTTAGGTGGGGTTGTTTGGGTGCTATACAGTTTTATTAATGCTACTTCCACTACCTAGGGTAAAGTTTGAAACTATGGTTTATAATAATGATGTGAGTTTGAACAACTGGTTTGTAAAACTTATGGTGTAATACTTCCGCACTCTTATCTCTGATGTATATTATTTGTGAAATGTTGTAATACTACATGACTCTTGCAATGATCCTGGGAATGTAAGGAAACATGGATGAGTCGGGTTACCCGATGACACGTGGTGGGTCTTTTAGGCTATTGGGGCACAGTGTATGACTGTCTGAGGTCGGTAGGACAAGGACAGGTACACGTGGGCCCTAATAATCCAGAGGGTTCCGTCACAGGCAGCGGAGAGGACGTGCTCGGCGGGAGCCTGCAGTTGTAGGCTATGGACCCCGTGGCGGTGGCCTTGTAGTTGAGCGCTTTCCCCCACCGCGTTTTGAGTATTGCGGTGAGCGCTCTTTCCCTAGCGGACCACGTTTTCCTCAGTGTGGTGATCGCTCTTCTCGTAGACGTGCTAGGAATGGTTTTTCTTTTGAGCAGTCGGCCCAACATTGGTATTCCCCTTACTTCACTAACCCCAGTGTTGGACCGTATGCTCACCCTATGTCTTTTTATTGATGTAGGTAAAACGATTGGAGAACGTTTGGTTGGTGGATTCCGGTTGCTCGAGGCACATGACCGGAAACGCCAAGTGGTTCTCCAGTCTTAGTCCGGTCGCCGGAAAGGAGTATATCACCTTCGGCGACAACAGCAAAGGTAAAGTGTTGTCTCGTTGGACGGTGCGAGTTAATGAGCACTTTGTGTTGCGCGATGTTGCTCTTGTTTCTAACTTGCATTTTAACCTTCTTTCTGTTTCGCAACTCTTTGACGACGACTATGAGATTCGTTTTAAACCGAATCTCAGTCGTATTTTGGATCCTCAGGGCAATCTTGTGTGTTTGATTTCGCCCTTTGGAAAAGTCTTTCGTGCGAATTTCTCGGAGTCTTTTGGCACTTCTCATTGTCTTGTGGCTGGACCTTCCTCCTCTGATCTTTGGAAGTGGCATAGGAGACTTGGACATTTGAGTTTCGACTTGCTTGCAAGGCTTAGTTCACTTGGCCTAATCCGAGGATTGCCCAAGTTGCATATGGAGAAGGATCTTGTTTGCCACTCTTGTAGACATGGGAAGATGGTTGCCGCTCCCCACCATCCAGTGACTCAGGTCATGACCAAGCGCCCTGGAGAGCTTTTGCACATGGACCTTGTTGGTCCGGCTCGGGTGAGCTCGGTTGGGGGGAAGTGGTATGTGCTTGTTGTTGTTGACGACTTTTCGAGATATTCGTGGGTCTTCTTTTTAGCTGAGAAGACCGAGACTTTCTCCCTTGCTCGCAATCTGATTTTGCGTCTTCAGAATGAGTTCCCTTTGAACTCAATGCGAGCTATTAGGAGTGATAATGGTTCCGAATTCAAGAATTCAGATTTTGAGAAGATTTGTAACTCTTTGGGTTTAGAGCATCAGTTTTCTTCCCCCTACACACCGCCATAGAATGGTGTTGTAGAGAGGAAGAATCGGACCCTTGTAGAGATGGCCAGGACGATGCTCGATGAGCATAGGACTCCTAGGCGATATTGGGCCGAAGCCATGAGCACTGCATGCTACATTTCAAATCGCATTTTTCTCCAAGCTTTCTTGAAAAAGACTTCTTATGAATTGCGTTTTGGAAAACTGCCCAAGGTGAGTTATTTTCGAGTTTTTGGTTGCCATTGTTTTATACTCAAAAAGGGCAACATGGATAAGTTTGAGTCTCGTTCTACTGACGGTGTGTTTTTGGGTTATGGCACTCACACTCGAGCTTATCGTGTACTTAACCTTGACACTAACCAAGTCATGGAGACTTCAGATGTCACCTTCGATGAGACCATGGTTTGTCCTTCTTCTCGTTTTGAGCGTGCAGGTGATCATGAGGTTGGAGAGCCTCTTTTTGATGACGAGGACGAGGGTGCTGAAGGTATGGATGATCCAGCACCTCCTCCACCTGCTGTGCCGTAAGGAGCGGCTTCTACGATGGCTCACGGCCCCGACACGTCTTCTTCCTGGGGGCCGTGGGATCCGCCACCCCGAGCGGTACCTTTTATACCCGGGGAGGCACCAGCTGCTGTTGAGGGGGAGATCACTTCTGCACGGGAGGCGCCATGACACATCCAGCGCCAGCACCCCCCTCAGCAGATGATCGGTAGCATCGACGAACGTGTCACTCGGTCCAGGTCTCAAATCTCTCACTTTGCTCATTCTGCTTTTGTTGCTGATTTTGAGCCCCGAGATGTTGGACACGCTTTGACGGATCCGGATTGGGTCAATGCCATGCATGAGGAGTTAGAAAAATTTTAGAGAAATCGGGTTTGGGTTCTAGTGTCTCCACCTTCTAAGTGTCACCCAATTGGGACAAAATGGGTTTTCAAAAACAAACAGGGAGAAGATGGCCATGTTGTGAGAAACAAGGCCAGACTCATAGCCCAGGGATATAGTCAGAAGGAGGGGATAGACTATGATGAGATGTTTGCTCCTGTAGCTCGTTTGGAGGCAATTAGGATACTCTTGGCTTTTGCTGCATCCAAAGGTTTCAAACTTTTTCAAATGGATGTCAAGAGTCCCTTCTTAAACGGCTACATAGAAGAGGAGGTGTATGTTAGACAAACCCTCGGTTTTGAAAATCCCAAGTTTCCAAACCATGTCTTTAAACTCCACAAAGCTTTGTATGGTTTGAAACAAGCCCCTAGAGCCTGGTATGATAGATTGAAAACCTTTTTGCTTGCTAAGGGTTTTAAAATGGGATGTGTAGATAAAACGCTCTTTCTCCTCAAGCAAGGCACTGATACTCTCTTGGTCCAAATTTACGTGGATGATAACATTTTCGGTGGTTCTTCTCACGCTTTGGTTGCCAAGTTTGCAGATACTATGAGCAGAGAATTTGAGATGAGTATGATGGGCGAGTTGACATTTTTCCTCGGGTTGCAAATCAAGCAATCCCGGGAAGGGACGTTCGTGCACCAGGGCAAGTACACCCGGGACATTCTGAAGAAATTCGATATGGGTGAGGCCAAGCCTCTTCCAACACCCATGTCGACCACGACGGCCCTGGATGCGGACAAGGAGGGAGAAGTAGTGGACCAGAAGGAGTACCGGAGTATGATCGGGTCGCTGTTGTATCTGACGGCGACACGCCCGGACATTCAGTTCGCGGTGTGTCTTTGCACGCGATTTCAGTCTTCGCCGCGCACTTCTCACCGTCAGGCAGTCAAGCGCATTATGAGGTACTTATGCTTCACTCCTGAGTTTGGGATTTGGTATTCTGCTTCCTCCACCTTTTCCCTTTGTGGTTATTCCGATGCTGATTTTGCTGGTTGTCGCATTGAGCGAAAGTCCACTTCTGGGACTTGCTAGTTTATTGGTTCTTCTCTTGTTTCATGGTCTTCTCGCAAGCAGTCTAGTGTCGCCCAGTCTACCATGGAGGCTGAGTATGTTGCTGCGGCTAGCTGCTGTTCCCAGTTACTCTGGATGATGGCCACTTTGTGTGATTTTGGTATGAGCTTTTCTCGCGTTCCTTTGCTTTGTGACAGCAAGAGTGCTATTAGCGTTGCTAAGAACCCCGTGCTTCACTCGAAGACCAAACACATTGATGTGCGCTTTCTATGCGAGACCACTATGAGAAGGGTGATATCGACCTTCGCCATGTCGATACTCATCATCAGTTGGCTGATATTTTCACCAAGCCTTTGGACCAATCAACCTTTAATCGGTTGAGAGGTGAGCTTGGTGTGTGTTTCCCCTTTTAGATGGGGGAAACATTTTGGTTCTTTCGTTTGTCTTTGTTTTTCTTTTGCATTTTCAGCATACGCTATTACATTCTGAGCTTCATGTATATACTCTTTAGAGTGTGATTATGCTCTGTTTATTATGCTCCGATGCTTATGTTGATGCTATGTAGCTTATGCTCTTTCTGATCACTGATACATGTTGTGAGCTGAGCTATTTTTTGAATGGTAAACCTAATTTATGAACATAAAACTTGAAAATGTTCACCATTGAGATATGCAACTAGCATGTGTAGGATGTGTTGAGTTCACTCGTGCTTTTCATATATGCTAGGTTGCTATGTCTCTAGTTCTGAATCTGTCACTTGCTTGGTATGTTCATATTCTGTTTAAAATCTGAACCAAGTTTTAAGTGAATTGAAAAGATTGAGATGGGATTGCTTGTCAACACATCACAGTTTCGAGACTGTTTCTCATTGCACTTTGAGTTAAACTTGAGATGTGTAGTGTATGACCGAAACTGTTGCTTTAAGCTTCTGATTGCTTCTGCATAGGCTTCGCACAGTTGAAAAGTTAGGCAACGACAAGCTTTTCAACCTCTCGCAGTCACATGCTGAATTCTGAACTTGTGTTATTTCACCGCTGCAACTCCGATTAAAATTTGAAAACACAAGTCTATGTTTCTTTCTGCAGTATGATGATTGAACTTTGCTAGGGGTAGTTCACCTTGTATACATGTTTAGCACTTGTTCGAACTCCTGTCTATACATGTGCTCAGTGCTCTTTTGATGGTGAATACTTTTGGGTAAAAACTGCTCACTTTGCTCATATGTTCATATTTCATATTTGGTGATCAGTTTGAGCCTTTGCTAGCTAGTATGCTTTCCAGTGAGTCATTGGAGCTATACTGTTTAGAGCATCTTTGCATTTTCTTGATTATATTCCTGAAGCTGCTAACTTGCATTATGACTCATATGCATTTTGGAAGGGGGAGAATTTCTCTTGATTGGCACTTTTGATGGTGCATTTTCTAAAGGGGAGAAAATTGCTTTCGGTTCCTTTTGCTTGTTGGTGCATTTTCAACTAAGGGGGAGAATTAGGACAAATCATACCGCCCATGTTCAAAGGGGAGAGGAATCGGTTGTGTGCACCATGCAATGAAATTTCCAATTGGTTCGGAGCGTTTTTGCTAGTTGTGTTGAGCCTTTGCCTCTTTCTTGAGGGACTAGCATTCGCCTTTCGGATTTTCAATTGGTCTCGAGCTTTCTTGCTAGTTGTGTTGAGCCTCTGTGCCTCTATCTTGAGGGACTAGCATTTTGCTTCGATTTTTGGTTTTCAATTGGTATCGAACCTTTTTCTCGCTAGCGGTGTTGAGCCTGTTCTACCTCTTCTTGAGGGCTAGTTTTACTTTGCTTGGTTGCGTCGAGCCGTTGCCCATGTCTTTGGGGACCAAGTTGTCTTGCTCTTTCCACTTGACCTTCTTCGGCTTTGCTATGCTTTTGGGTCATTTGGTCGGTTTCTCTCTTCCCCTTCTTCCTCCTTCTATTTCTATTATGATTTGTGTTGCTAGTTGACAATGCACTCATCAAGGGGGAGATTGCGGATACATGGGTGTATGCCGAGTCTCTGAGTGATGAGTGATTGTCAACTGGGATGATGCGCATGTTCTTTGGCTTATGTTGTGCAGGTGTCGAGCACGGATGCAGTGATCAGAGGCAAGGTGAAGGTCAAGTAGAGACGTGTCGTGCCGATGGACCGAGAGTGGCGAAGGGCGGACGTGAGGCTTGGACTGAGGGACCGGTGGCCCGAGGATCAGCTGTGGTGGCTGACAACCTGGGACAACGACGAGCGAAGACTTGCGGTCATGTGTTTCCTAAGTGATGGACTTGGGGACACATGTCGGTGGACGGGGTGCACGGGCGGTGCACCCCCTCTATAGCTTCGGTTTGGTGGTAGAGCCAGAGAAAAACCATTGGGTGGACGGTTTCCAGGTTTGGGCCTCAAAACCTGGGCGCGGATGGTTTCTGAGTTTGGCCACAAAACTCGGGCTGAGGACGGTTTCCAGGTTTGGGCCTCAAAACCTGGGTGCTGCGGGTTTGCTGAGTTTGGGCCACAAAACTCAGGCTTGGTGGGCTGGTTTCCCGGTTTGGGCCTCAAAACCGGGGGTTGGCTGTGAAAGCTGGTTTCCCGGTTTGGGCCTCAAAACCGGGGGTGCGACGTCCAGGAAAAGGACGCAGAGCGGTGGCGGCACGTGGCGGCAATCGGGAGGTTGCGTCGAGGCAACGCTACGAGTTGTGCGGGCGTGGCCGTCGGATCCACCTACCATCGAGTTGGTCCAGAATAACCTTAGGGTTTAGCTGGTTCGCTCTGTAAGTAGTTAGGGGTAGAGTGGGAATTAGGAATAGTTAGAATGAGGATAAGTAGGGGGAGACACCCACCTCCCCATCGATATCTCAGTCATTTGCTCTTTGCTTCTAGGGTTTCCTGCTCTCCCAATCCCCTGCTGTAGCTAGCTGAGATCCGCAGAGAACCATACCTCTGTGTACTGGAGATTTTGAGGAAGTGAGGCCGTAACCTCATTGTTGTAGCGTGTGGTAGCCACACGGTTGCAGATCGATGACTTGATTCGCGTTTTGGTTCGTGTTCTTCGCGTTCTTCTTTTCTTCGCGATTTTCCCGTCACTTGATCTCCCTCTCTAGTGCGTCTTTGCGAAATCCGTTTGAATCAACTTGTTCTTTATAGTGAGGAGGTCATTTCAACCAAAGGAATTCATCTAACTCCTCACGAACAAGTAGATCGGGTTGATTTCGTTTTCGTGGCACTTTTTCGGTTCATTCACCTTCCCCTTCGATTTCCCGTTGATTGTGTTGTTTTGAGAGGATGATTTCTTGGGGATAGTCTCCTAACTATCTTGTAATCATCCTCTCCAAGTTTGGGATCAAGGGATTTGGGTTTGAATCGATTTGGAGAAGATTTGAGTTGAGGGCGACCGAAATCACCCTTTCTGGGCACTCGCGGATAGTCCGCCAGTGCTACCGCGGACAGTCCGCGCGTCGGGGATCAGCCGAGTCAGTGGCTGTGTTCTTCGGCCGATTTGCTTTTTCGTGACCGGTGGACAGTCCGCCGTTGTGAGTCGCGGACAGTCCGGGATCTGTCCAGGGGACTTCAGCAGCTTTGCTGTTTGGCGAGTTTTGCCGGCGGACAGTCCGCCCCTCGCTCGCGGACAGTCCGGCAGTACCGCGGACAGTTCGGGACCCCAGGGCCGGACAGTCCGGGATTGGCCTGAAGGGTGCGTTTTAGTGCGTTTGCTGTCCCGGCTTGTTCGCTTGGTTTCTGGACTTTCTGTTTGGCCATAGAGTTGATAAAGAAACCTCTCTAGGTATCTTTGCTACTTGTTAGCATAGGTATTTGGGAGTTTCTCGACGTAGCCATTTATCTATGTTCGAGACTTGGTTTTTGGGGGTCGAACTTGTGCCGAAGCTTTTGGCTCTTGGTTCGCTATCGCTTTGTGGTGCCTCGCTGTGATCCAAGGGATCATCCACCCTCTTCCAAAGGTCGTCAGCATCACGTTCTCGGTCGTAGCTTTTGGGGGTGGATTTTGGAACAACCGGCCAAAGTTTCGAAAGAAATTTTTGAGCTCCCATTCACCCCCCCTCTGGTCGCCTTGCTAGTGCATTCTCGGTCTTTCACATGGAAGTAGTGTTTTTGTTTTCTTGAAGCCATGACCATGACATATGCTATCTTTTCGAGCTCTGAGTAGTTTTGTTTTGGACCCTCGAGGGTTTCTAACACATAGTAGATAGGGGCCTGCCTGGTTTTGCTGTTTTCGTGCAGTTCTTTGACCAGTACGGCGCTGGCTGCGTGAGGCGAAGCTGCCACGTATAGTAGTAGCAAGTCCCCTTTGCTAGGGCTTGTCAAGATGGTCAAGTTGGTGAGATACTTTTTCAAATCCTCAAAAGCTTTCATTTGTCGAGGTCCCCAATTGAATAGAGCGGTGCTTCTCAAAGTTTCAAAGAAAGGTAGCCCTCGCTCAGCTGATCTTGAGATGAACCTGTTGAGTGCTGCTAAGCGCCCTGACAAACGCTGAGCTGCTTTTTTTGTTGTCGGTGGTTCCATGTTGATGATTGCATCAATTTTTTCAGGGTTGGCTTCGATTCCCCTTGCTGAGACGATACAACCTAGCAGTTTTCCTTCGCTGACCGCGAAGACACATTTTTTGGGGTTTAGTTTCAATCCTGCAGATCGAAGGTTACTGAATGCTCTTGCCAAGTTTGTATGTGATTTTCTTTTTGTTCGCTTTCAACGATCAAATCATCGACGTAGGCAGAGATGGCATGTTAGTCTTTGAAAACTTCGGACGTCATGCGAGCGAAGGTGGACCCTGCGTTTCTTAGGCCTTCTGCCATTCTTCGAAAGCAAAAGGTGCCCGAGGGGGTGATAAAGCTTGTTTTTTCTTCGTCTTCTTCATTCATCCAGATTTGATGGTACCCCGAGAAACAGTCAAGGAGAGAAAGCATTTGACACCCGGCTGCTCTGTCCACCAAGGTGCTTATGTTTGGTAGGGGAAAATCATCCTTCGGGCAAGCCTTGTTTAGGCATGTGAAGTCCACACACATTCTCCATTTCTTGTTCTTTTTCTGGACTAGGACCACATTTGCGAGCCAAGATGGATATTTGATGGGGCGGATGACCCCTGCATCCAAGAGTCTTTTTACTTCAGCCCTCGCTGCCTCTTTCCTTTCTTTTGACATTTTGCGGAGCTTTTGTTTAACTGGGCGATACCCTTGCTTAATGTTGAGGCTGTGCTCAATCAAGGATCTATTAACTCCCTTGAGATCCTCCGCAGACCAAGCCAAGGTGTCAGAGTTTTCTTTGAGGAAACCGATGAGGTTGTTTTCTGATTGGGGGTCTAAGTGGGCTGAGATGTTTACTTTTCTTTCAGAGTTACCCTCGAAGAGTTGAACTTGTTTGGTTTCTTCTTTGGGTGATGCTCTTATTTGGTCATAGTGTGCTTCACCTTCGCTGCCGAGATTTATTGTTTGAGGCTTTGTTAGATTATGGACATTGCGTTGCCCAGGTGCTACTGTTCCCTCAGCGGCTCTTGCGACGTCTTGATCTCCGTATACTGCAATGACCCCCTTCAGAGCAGGAAGCTTCATGCAAAGGTACGCAGGGTGGATGACCGCATTGAAGACATTGGTAATCCCTCGGCCAAAGATTGCATTGTAAGGATAAAACATATCAACCACATCGAATGTTATATGTTATGTTCTACAGTTTATTTGGTCTCTAAAGGTTACGGGCAAGGAAATTTCCCCAATTGCTCTTACTTGCTAACCTCCGAAACCGTATAGGGGATTGTCAGCAGGTTGCAGGAGGTTTCTGTCCAGCTTCATGCTGTCGAATGTTGAGGCGAACAAAATGTCCGCAGAGCTTCCTGTGTCAACAAAAATTTTGGTGACTGTCCATCCTGCAAGATTGGTTTCGATTACCATGGCGTCGGTGTGAGGGTAATCTCTTAACTTCATGTCACCAGAATCGAAGGTTATTGGGGTATGGGACCATCGCCCAAATTTGTGTGGACCCTCGACAGCTACATGGTGCACTCTTCTGGCATGTTCTTTCCTTTGCCTTTTGTTGCCATGATCTTCATTGGAGCCCCCAGTGATGGCAATGATTACGCCGAAGGTTGATGTTGGGTTGTTGATTGTTATTTGGGTTTGGGATTCGGCTTTGATAAGCTGGTGAAAGGTCCTAGTTTGGTTTTGGTAATTGAGTGACAACTTTAGGTGGACTAATGGTGTTTGAAGTGAATTACACAGGTGATTAGTCCATAGGTGATCATGTGTGAGCAACATATGCCATAGAGGAGAAATGGCTTGGAAGATATTGCAAGGCTCACACATGTGAAGAAGGATCTCATTGCATATGTGACATGACATGTGGTCATGTGGCTAAGATGGTGAAGATCAAGGCAAGACTTGGCTTGACGAACCGGTTGCGAAGGTGAAGGGCAAGTTGGAGGCTTTGAAGCCGTTGGTACCAAGTGTCGGGAGGCTTGAGCAAAGACTTGGCGCCAAAGAACCGAAGCAATGGTGAAGAGCAAGTGAGGTCAAGATCGATGAACCATGGAGGCCATGTGATGATATGAAGTGGATCATATCATTTGATGATAGGTTGGTGCATGTGTTGCATCAACACCGAAGGAGATGGAATGGAATGCGCAAGGCAAAGGTATAATTGTAGGGCATTTCATTTCACCGGTCATAGGTGTGTAGAGAAGTTTATGACCGGGTTTAGGTTAGATGGCCGTACTATCAAGAGGAGCAAACTTGTTTGCATATCGGTCATCTAGTGCCACTTGAGCGATCTAACTTTGCGATGTTGTTAGGATCGAGTGGCGTGGTGAGAGCAAGTGAAAATCCTTTGAAAAATGTTTGAAAATGCTAACACACATGCACATGTTGGTGTACACTTGTTGGTGTTAGCACATTTGCAAAGGAGAAGTTGTTGGAGTTGGTTTGGATCAACACAGAGAAGAAAATGGAGTTTTCTGTGTATGGTCGGTGGTACCGACCAGGGTGGTCGGTGGTACCGCCCATAGGTGCTGCGTGCAGCCCTCTCTGTGTTGGGGCGTTTTTGGCCTGGCGGTAGTACCGCCATTACTTCGGTACTACCGCCGGCGGTGGTACCGACCAGAGGGTCGGTGGTACCGTGGCTCTAAGGGGTTTCGCGAGGGTCTCTGTAGATTTGAAAATGGTCTGGCGGTAGTACCGCCATTACCTCGGTACTACCGCCCGCGGTGGTACCGACGCAAGGTCGGTAGTGGCTTGTTTTTCGCAGAGCTCTCTGTTCGCGACCGATTTTGGCTTGGCGGTAGTACCGCCATTACCTCAGTACTACCGACCTCGGAGGTACCGACCAGAGAGTCGGTGCTTCGCCTTAATCAGCGGGATGTGAGTAAACGGCTAGTTTGACTAAGCCGGTAGTAGCGCCCAGGAGGGGTCGGTACTACCGACCGAAGCACAGAAAAGGGGAAACGGCTAGTTGGCCGCTCCCCTCTATATATAGTCATTGGGGCCGGCTTTGGGCCGGTGGTTGGAGCACTCCAAAGCCTTGGTGGCTTGTGTGGATGTGCATGGGAGCCCTCTAACTCGCTTGTGCTTGCTAGTGTGCGAATCTATTGCGAGTGAGCGATTCTAGTGCGTTGCTTTGAGAGATTGCATCAAGTGGCACTAGGTGTTCGTGTTGCAAGCCGGTGGTGCTTATTACTCTTGGAGGTTGCCACCTCCTAGACGGCTTGGTGATCGAGTCTCCGTCGTGAAGCCCGCGTGAAGATTGTGCGTGGCTCCGGAGAAGGATTGTGAGGGGCATTGTGCTCGCCCCGCAGGGATCGCGAAGAGCAACTCTAGTAGAGCGTGTCATTGAGTTACCCTCCATTGTGGGTGAGTTCTTGCGGCGCTCGAGTGTCGAGCTAGGTGTGGTGCCTATTAGCCGCCGAACTACCAAAGTGTGTGGTCGACACAACGGGGACTAGCTTGGTGGCAACCAAGTGAACCTCGGGAGAAAAATCACCGTGTCAACTTCGTGTTCATCTTCTCGGTGGTTTGCAAACTCCATTCACTAGCTTGTATTTATTTGTTCATATACTTGTGCTAGTATAGTTGCTCTTGTAAGTAGTTAGCTTGTGTAGCTTGCTAGTTACCTTCCTTGCTTGTGTAGCATAGAAGTTGATCCCATGAGTGACTAGTTGACTTGTAGTCTTGCTAGTCACATTGCTTAGTTTGTGTAGCTAAGTTGAGCTCTCTAATTTGGCTTGTGTAGTCTTGTTATTGAGCATTGCTAGTGAGCTTAGGCTTTGTGCTTTTGCTTAGTGGCATGTGTAGGAGCTCCCCGGTTGATTGAGTACTAGTTGCTTAGGTTTGTGTAACCTTGCAAGCTAGAATTGTTTAGATGAGCCCTAGCTAGCCCGACACCTTATTTGCATTGTTTAGGATCTTTTATAAGGTGTCATAGAGTATAAGTAGAGGGGTGTAGTCTTGGCTAGACCGATAGTTTTAATTCCGCATTTGTTTCGGTTAGCCGGTGCGATTATTTTTAGAAAGGACTATTCACCCCCCCTCTAGTCCGCCATCTCGACCCTTCAATTGGTATCGGAGCGAGGTCTCTCATTTGTGGTCTTCACCGACCCGAGAGGATGGCGACTTATGGGCTAGATGTTGAGTGTCCACACATTTTTGATGGCACACACTTTACATGGTGGAAAAATTGGATGATATGCAATTTTAAGTTTATTAGTCCTCAAATGTGGTGGATCGTAGATGTAGGTCTTTCTCTTGTGTTGGATAGAAAGAATGCAACTCAAGCACAAAAGAAATGCCTACATCTCGATTGCCAAGCTACTAACATTTTCTATCAATCTATGGAGGATAACATATTTGGTGAGATCATGGACTTGAAGTCCGCCCATGAGATTTGGATTTATCTCAATGAGAAATATGGGGTGATCTCCGATGATGATGTTGATGAGCCCAAGAAGGAGGCGCATGAGGATGTTGAGCATGACCACAACTTGATGGTTGTAGAGGATTGCTCCACCTCATGTTCAAGTGATGATGATGATGATCAATCCGCAAGTTCACTTGACAAGATTGTTGATGATGGGCCGAGCTCAAGTGATGCAATTAATGATTCTACTCCATGCTCACTTGATGATGATGGTGATGACGGCTATGAGAGTGATGTCTCCACAAGCTCCTCTACTACATCACATTGCTTCATGTCACATGGTGACGCAAAGGTATCAATTGCAAATGTGGTTGTTGATTGTGATGATCCAAACTTTGAGCTTGTTTGTAGACTCACTAAGGCTTTAGAAAATGAGATGACTAAAACAATGAAATTGAAAAATGAAAACTCATTTCTAAAGAATGCATGTGAACAACAAAAGCATCTACTTTATGTTACTACTTGTTCACATGAGGAGCTTAAATTGACTCATGAGGAACTTAGTGTTGCTCATGACAACTTGGTACAAGACCATGCTTTTCTCACTAAGAAGTTTTCTAATGAAGAAACTAAAACTAGTGAGATCTCATCATTTGGGTCAAATGATCAATCACATATTTGTGCTAACCCATGTGATGTAGAGAAGAAGCATGTATCCACCTCTTGTGATGATTTATTAGACAAGCCATGTTCTTCACATTTAGATGCTTGTTCTACTTCTTTGTCTTGTGAGAATAACCTTTTGAAGGAGAACAATGAGCTCAAAAGTGAAGTGAAGAACTTGAGCAACAAGTTAGAGAGGTGGTGTAAATCAAAGGTCACCCATGAGCACATGATGAAGAATCAAAGAAGCTATGGTGACAAAAGTGGCATTGGCTTCAATAAAAGCAATGTCAAAGACAAGAGATGGGGCAAGAGAAGATATGAAAGAAAAATAAAGAAGCAAGAACAAGAAAAGCTATCTCATTTCATGTGCTATCAATGCCATGAGATGGGACATTTTGCAAAAGCTTGCCCCAACAAGAAGAAGCCCCAAGTTCAAATCAAGAACAACCATCATGATGGTGACTTGATGAAGAAGAAGAAAACAAGAAGGGACGGAAGAGCAAGGCATCCAACTCACATTCAAGATGCCAAAATGATGATGAGCAAGAATGAAGAAAAGAAGAAAGATTTGGCTCACATCAAGTGCTACAAGTGTGGTGATATGGGACACTTTGCCTCGAAGTGTCCTAACAAGCTTGAGAAGAAGGCTCAAGCAACTCATGAGAGGCAAGGCAATGAGAAGCAACAAATGAGCAAAGAAGAGAAGGCTCAATCAAAGAGAAGTTGCTACTCATGCCGGGAAAGGGGACACATGGCAAATTCATGTCCCCTAGGTATGACCCCTAAGCCTATTTCAATTGTTAATGATTCTATGCTTAGGAAGGATGAAAATGGTACCTCTAAGGCTACTATTGCAACTCATCCCGCTACTCATACTAAGGCTATGCCTAAGTATGTTGCTCCTAACTTGAGAGGACCCAAACTAGTTTGGGTACCATCAAAAAGTGGATGAATGTGTGTAGGTACCATGGCATTGGAGGCTTGACTCAATTGATTTCATATTATTCATCATGTGATTGAGTCAAGTAATGAAGCCTAGTGCTATCCAAACCCAATGCCAAGACAAAAGAAGTGAAGTCCAAGTGCAAAACATACAAGTGCAAAAGATCAAGTTGCGATGGTTGATTGGAATTATTTGAAGGCTTGCAATCTAATTGAGTAGAAGCTTGCTATTTGGATGATCATGAGCTACTAAGGTATATCTCTAGTTGATCATGTTATTTTAGATGCATATGAGATGATCGAATCGGATATATATGCATATGTTGCTTGCTATAAGATGATTGAATGGATTTGATGCTTAGTGATCAAAATTGAGTTAGTTTGAATGGATATGTTCATGAGACTTCTTTTAGTAAGTGATTTGAATGGATGTATGTCTTGTGAGATTGTTCAAACAAGTTAGCTTCAAGTTTGATTCAAATTGGTAGAGTATAGCTCAATTGCTCAAAGTTGTTCAATATTGCAAAATCTGAGTGAGCTGAGAAGATAGCCATGTTTGGATGATCAAATCTTTTTGATTGGCTTGAAATTTGGTACACATGCTCTACACTTATGATATTAGTTGCTGTGCAAAATTCATGATTGTTGGATAAGATGTACTTTGGTTTTGGAGTAGATCTTGTCAACTATAGTGCAGCAGTTTTCAGCATGTAGTACTATGGAAAGAATTGAAATCTGGTAGCAATCTAGAAAGCCAATGAAGCTCAAATTTTTATGGATGCTAGAACACTTAGAGAGGCACATCTCCACCAAATTTCATAGTCATTAGACTTATATTTTGGGAGATATGCATGTTTCTTTGAGAAGGACAGAATCTGCCAGAAAAGTGATAATTATTGGATTAATCTAGAGTCACTTTGATTGAAAGGCCCTCAAGTTGGAATCATGTTTATAAGTGGTTGAGGGACCTATGTTTGGTTTTGAGATGAGCTATAAGCATGACAAATATGAGTACAAGTTTATTTGATTGGGAGTATATTTGGCACACAATTGGTACTCAAATTGAAGATCAAGACCAAGATCAAGATAAAGATGAAGATCAAGTCCTAGTGTTAGTTGAAGATCTTTTGAGAAGAAAGAAAAGAACTCAAAGAAGGATTCAAAATCTCATTTCAAGAAGAGTTCAAATGGATCAATCAATCAAAGTCAATTCAAGTGAGTATCAAGGATGATTCTTTGGAGAGAGGTCACTTCTCCCTTTTGTAGGGGCTTGCCGCCTTTTGTAGGTTAACCGAGCACGAGGCTTGGAAGGCTAACATGGAAGTGGTGAGCTAGATTATCATTGGAGATGCTTAGTTGAAGAAATCATAAGAGATTGATCAAAGAGAGCAAGCAACACCCAAATAGAGAGAAAATCATGAAGATCTTAGACGGTATTCACATGCAAGCTATAATCAAATAAATAAGCAAGCCAACCACAACAAAATAGTGCACTTGATCATTAGTGGTTCTCAATTCATATGAGTGAAGAATGGTATTCAAATTGGTATCTGTTGGTCTTCACCAAGCTTTGAAATGGACTTCACATTGCTATTGGAGAAATAAAATGGAATCTATGTGACTATCCTCTACTCCAAGATAGCGAAGGTATCATTGTAATGTGCATGATCATTTCATTCCTCACTAGTATGCGGTTAGTGCATATAGTACATGCTAAATAGGATCATGCATAACATTTGAAAAGTTTAAATTCATAGCCTACCACTATTGCTTGTTTGATTATATGATCTAGTGGTTAGTATATGAGTTTGTTCATGAGCTAGTGAACCCAAGTACTTGATCTAGAAGATGAACATTAAGTGTCTAATTCAACATGAGTAAGATAACCATTGAAAGATGTGTGAAGAAGCTTACTCTAGAGCAAACCGAGTTAGATATCTTGTGCAATATTGCCTAGATCAAGTCACAAATGAGAAACTCATGAAGATGACAAGAGTTCAAAAAGAAGCTAATAATGCAAATGGATATCAAGTTAAATTTTCATTCAAGTGGTATCCTACAAGACTTCAAATGATCCTCAACTATAAGTGATCAAATCAAGCAAAGCATCCCTCACCAACAAGAGCTTAAGCTTATCAAGTGGATGACCCATGCTATGACATAGGGGAGGTGCCCCACCTATTGGTATCAAGGTCAAAGATCCTACACATGGTGTCATTCCAACACATATGGTGGTGTCCATCAAAAATGAAGACTCAAATGTCAACCATCTACCCTAGTGCAACCCTTTGTATCAAGTAAAGCATGCCTTTTGTGGTTATTGATGACAAAGGGGGAGAAAGTGACAAAGATATGATATGATAGGGGGAGATGTGGTAAAGATATGCAAGAGGATCAAAATTCTTGGACAATGAGAGCACATAAGTAGGGGGAGCAAGCTCATGAATACATGATTGATGCATTTGTTTGCGCATTACATTTGCTTGCTCACATTGCATATGTTTTACATTCCTACATGCTTGTGTGCAATATTTGCTAGAACTAAGACTTGGATGATGATTGTTTTCCTTCATTTGGTATTTAGAGCATAGTCTTAGTGTAGCAAGTGGTAACTAGAACCTTGATTATAATGTTGATCTCACGTGGTATCTAGTTTCACTTGTTTCTAGCAAGGTTGATGCTAAGGATGAATCAAAATGTGGTATGCACGCTTCAAAGGTAAAATTTCTTCATGTATACCTTAGCATCACTTAGTAGTGCTAACACTCCCACAAATTTCATATTTATGCATGTGTGCAAGCTTGAAACCAAACCATTTGAGCACACATGTAGGGGGAGTTAACACTACAAAGTCGGGTTGTATGGTGCTTATCCAAATTCTCTCATATGTTCTTAATGTTGGATAAGTAACATAGAATCCAAAGAGCTTAATTTCCATATCTTTGTAGAGTTGTCATCAATCACCAAAAAGGGGGAGATTGAAAGGTCCTAGTTTGGTTTTGGTAATTGAGTGACAACTTTAGGTGGACTAATGGTGTTTGAAGTGAATTACACAGGTGATTAGTCCATAGGTGATCATGTGTGAGCAACATATGCCATAGAGGAGAAATGGCTTGGAAGATATTGCAAGGCTCACACATGTGAAGAAGGATCTCATTGCATATGTGACATGACATGTGGTCATGTGGCTAAGATGGTGAAGATCAAGGCAAGACTTGGCTTGACGAACCGGTTGCGAAGGTGAAGGGCAAGTTGGAGGCTTTGAAGCCGTTGGTACCAAGTGTCGGGAGGCTTGAGCAAAGACTTGGCGCCGAAGAACCGAAGCAATGGTGAAGAGCAAGTGAGGTCAAGATCGATGAACCATGGAGGCCAAGTGATGATATGAAGTGGATCATATCATTTGATGATAGGTTGGTGCATGTGTTGCATCAACACCGAAGGAGATGGAATGGAATGCGCAAGGCAAAGGTATAATTGTAGGGCGTTTCATTTCACCAGTCATAGGTGTGTAGAGAAGTTTATGACCGGGTTTAGGTTAGATGGCCGTACTATCAAGAGGAGCAAACTTGTTTGCATATCGGTCATCTAGTGCCACTTGAGCGATCTAACTTTGCGATGTTGTTAGGATCGAGTGGCGTGGTGAGAGCAAGTGAAAATCCTTTGAAAAATGTTTGAAAATGCTAACACACATGCACATGTTGGTGTACACTTGTTGGTGTTAGCACATTTGCAAAGGAGAAGTTGTTGGAGTTGGTTTGGATCAACACAGAGAAGAAAATGGAGTTTTCTGTGTATGGTCGGTGGTACCGACCAGGGTGGTCGGTGGTACCGCCCATAGGTGCTGCGTGCAGCCCTCTCTGTGTTGGGGCGTTTTTGGCCTGGCGGTAGTACCGCCATTACTTCGGTACTACCGCCGGCGGTGGTACCGACCAGAGGGTCGGTGGTACCGTGGCTCTAAGGGGTTTCACGAGGGTCTCTGTAGATTTGAAAATGGCCTGGCGGTAGTACCGCCATTACCTCGGTACTACCGCCCGCGGTGGTACCGACGCAAGGTCGGTAGTGGCTTGTTTTTCGCAGAGCTCTCTGTTCGCGACCGATTTTGGCTTGGCGGTAGTACCGCCATTACCTCGGTACTACCGACCTCGGAGGTACCGACCAGAGAGTCGGTGCTTCGCCTTAATCAGCGAGATGTGAGTAAACGGCTAGTTTGACTAAGCCGGTAGTACCGCCGAGGAGGGGTCGGTACTACCGACCGAAGCGCAGAAAAGGGGAAACGGCTAGTTGGCCGCTCCCCTCTATATATAGTCATTGGGGCCGGCTTTGGGCCGGTGGTTGGAGCACTCCAAAGCCTTGGTGGCTTGTGTGGATGTGCTTGGGAGCCCTCTAACTCGCTTGTGCTTGCTAGTGTGTGAATCTGTTGCGAGTGAGCGATTCTAGTGCGTTGCTTTGAGAGATTGCATCAAGTGGCACTAGGTGTTCGTGTTGCAAGCCGGTGGTGCTTATTACTCTTGGAGGTTGCCACCTCCTAGTTGGCTTGGTGATCGAGTCTCCGTCGTGAAGCCCGCGTGAAGATTGTGCGTGGCTCCGGAGAAGGATTGTGAGGGGCATTGTGCTCGCCCCGCAGGGATCGCGAAGAGCAACTCTAGTAGAGCGTGTCATTGAGTTACCCTCACTTGTGGGTGAGTTCTTGCGGCACTCGATTGTCGAGCTAGGTGTGGTGCCTATTAGCCGCCGAACTACCAAAGTGTGTGGTCGACACAACGGGGACTAGCTTGGTGGCAACCAAGTGAACCTCGGGAGAAAAATCACCGTGTCAACTTCGTGTTCATCTTCTCGGTGGTTTGTTAACTCCATTCACTAGCTTGTATTTATTTGTTCATATACTTGTGCTAGTATAGTTGCTCTTGTAAGTAGTTAGCTTGTGTAGCTTGCTAGTTACCTTCCTTGCTTGTGTAGCATAGAAGTTGATCCCATGAGTGACTAGTTGACTTGTAGTCTTGCTAGTCACATTGCTTAGTTTGTGTAGCTAAGTTGAGCTCTCTAATTTGGCTTGTGTAGTCTTGTTATTGAGCATTGCTAGTGAGCTTAGGCTTTGTGCTTTTGCTTAGTGGCATGTGTAGGAGCTCCCCGGTTGATTGAGTACTAGTTGCTTAGGTTTGTGTAACCTTGCAAGCTAGAATTGTTTAGATGAGCCCTAGCTAGCCCGACACCTTATTTGCATTGTTTAGGATCTTTTATAAGGTGTCATAGAGTATAAGTAGAGGGGTGTAGTCTTGGCTAGACCGATAGTTTTAATTCCGCATTTGTTTCGGTTAGCCGGTGCGATTATTTTTAGAAAGGACTATTCACCCCCCCCTCTAGTCCGCCATCTCGACCCTTCAGCTGGGGAGCTGGCAGAGCTGGTATTGGGGGCGTTGGTGGTAGAGCATTGCTTGCTTGTTGGTTGGTTTGGGTTTGCGGGGTTGCTGGGAATGAAACTGTGTATGGTGTGTTTTGGCGTTGAGGAATGGTGGGTGGCTGATATGGGGTATGATTGTAGTGGGGGTGATGCGCGTAGAAAGGTTGGTGCGAAGGTAGGCCATAGTTTATAGGGGTGTACTGGTATGGAGGGTGGGTTGGGTTGAAGATTGGCCTTCTGGTATGATTGATGGTTCTGTTTTCTGCCGAAGTGGCTCTTTTGGATTCCTGGTACTCTTTTCCCTTGGCAAAGCACTCGCATTGTTTGGTTGTGTGCCCCTTTCCTAGACCACAAAAATGGCAGTACATTTTGGCAGGGTCCTTCTGTTGGTTTCTTTGATCAGGCGGGGGTGGGAATCCTTGCGGATTTTGGTTGCCCGGAGGCTGAGTGCCCCTATTGTGGTCTTCGAATGGACGTGTTTTGTTGATAGCACCGATATTGCTCGGATCTTGGCGAGGGTTGTTTTCTCTTGCTTGTGGCCTCGGTTGCGGTTTCTGTTGTGCCCTTCGAGCGTTTGACTTTGACCTGAAGTCCATGTTCGCTCTACAGTATCTTTCCATAGTCTCATGAAGCTCCTCTATTGTGTTTGCTGGCTTCCTGGCAAACTTTGAAGAGCATGTGCCTGGACGCAGACCGCTGACTGCTGTGAGGATTACGGCCTCGTCGGACATCCCCGGAGTTCTTGCTCTGATTTGGATGAACCTTCGCCAGTAATGTTGTAATGGCTCGCGCTCTTCTTGTTTGCAGTTGAACAAGTCGATAGGGTTTGATGGGGCTGCTGTGATACCCTTAAAGTTTGTGCAGAGCCTGTCTCTGAGGTTGGCCCAGGAGTCCATAGTTCTGGGACGCAGGTTGCTGTACCAAGTCTGCGTGATGTCGCGAAGGATGATTACAAAGGATTTTTCCATTGTTGATTCATCTCCTCCTGCTGCAGCAACTGCTGCTTCATAACTCATTATGAACTGGCGAGGGTCAGAAAGTCCGTCGTAATGGGGCAAATTTTGTGGATTGTAGCATTATGGCCAGGGTTGGGTTTGCAGTATCTGGGAGAGTGGTGATCTTGGGTCATAGGGCATCTGGTGTTGTTGGGCCCTCCGCTGATTGCGAAGGTTTGGCTCTCTCTCATCTGGGTAGAGTTGGCGAAAATTTGGTAGTCTCTCAGGGTATGGGTTGTTTAGGTAATTTGGCGGTGGCGGGGGTGGTAGTGGTGGCTGACGGGCGTTGCCCTAATCCTGCTCCTCATTCCCCTCTTGGAGTGGCGGCATTTCCCTATCATTCCAACCCTCGGCTTCTGCCTCAGCTGCCGCGAGGGACTCTTCCATCCGGCGAAGCTGCTCTCTTGCTTCGTCTTCCTTTTGCCTGATGCGCGCAGCCGGTTGTGCCTTTCAAGCTGGTCTAGGCGTCTTTTCTTCTCTTGCAGTTCAGCTTGAAGTCTTTCCAAGGCTTCGAGGCCCAACTCCTCTTCATCTCCTCTCCCACCTTCTCCAGAGGTGTGCGGGTGTGGCTGTGATACTAGCCGAGTGTGAGGGCCCGGGACCTCTGTCTCTGGAGTGATTTCTTCAATCCCCGAGGGTTTTACATTCTCTTCTACAGGCTGAACCGTCGCCGTGACCTCTCTGGTTGTGCGATGGTCTCTAGTTGAGGATGCTCTTCTGTTTCCTGCCATTACGAACTCCGATCCCCATGGACGGCGCCAAACTGTTGGAAACACACCTGCCTTACCCCCTCACACGTGCAGGGGAGCGGCGAAGGTGACCGTTCGTCAAAACCAAAGGCGAGGGTGCAGGAAAAAGGGAACAGTAGTGTTGTATCTCTATTCCCAAAAAATCATCCCCTTTACACTGTTCATCCCTTGGTATTTATAGGGAATACCAAGGGACACTGACCAAATTACAATAGGGTACAAGAAAGATTCCCTAGCGCTGTATGGCGGAAGGGTAGAATTGTACAAACACGGGCAGCGTGGAAACCCTAACCCGCCTCCTGCGCGTCCGCCGCCGCCTGGCTCGTGCGCACCTTCGTGGGAACACGAGGGTTAACCTTCGGCTTGCGAACCATCGCTTAAGTCGCGAGGCCCGTGTTCGCTTGCCGCCCGTTAAGCTTGACATATTTTCCGAAGGTATGCAAGACGAGCGAGGGTCACACACCATGTTCTTCACGCCTCTTGCCTGCAAGGGACAGAAAATATCTCGAGGGTCGAGCCAACACTCGAAGGTTAGAAAAACCACCCGAGGGACTTGACAAAATGACTTAAGTTCTTGCGACGATATGCAGGAAGCGCAAGGGTTGTCTCCTGTGTCAGCCTGCGTGACGTCACTGCCGAGGGTTCCTCCCCCCAACAACGCCGAAGAGGGGTTGCACCGCCCGTGCACCCCGTCCACCCGCAAGTCTTCACTTGTCGCTGTCCCAGGCTGTCTGCCACCAAGGCTGATCCTCAGGCCACCGGTCTGTCAGTCCAAGCCTCACGTCCCCACTTCACCACTCCGGGTCCATCAGCACGACACGTCTCTACTTGACCTTCACCTTGCCTTTGATCACCGTATCCTAGCTCGACACCTGCACACCACAATCCAAAGAACATGCGCATCATACCAGTTGACAATCACTCATCATTTCAAGATCCGACATACACCCATGTATCTGCAATCTCCCCCTTGATGAGTGCATTGTGAACTACCAACACAAATCATATGAAGGTAGAAGAAGGAGGAAGAAGGATGTAAGCAAACTCAACCAATCGACCAAAAGCGAAGCAAAGCCAGAAGAAGTCGAATGGAGTGAGCGAGACAACTTGGTTCCCAAAGATATGGGCAACGGCTCGACGCAACCAAGCAAAGCAAAGCTAGCCCTCAAGAAGAGGTAGAACAGGCTCAACACCGCTAGCGAGAAGGTCGGAGCAAGAAAGACAAAGACAAGCTAGTCCCTCCAGAAAGAGGCAAAGGCTCAACATGACTAGAAAAATTGCTCACAAACCAATTGAAAAGCCATACGAGCTGAAAGTCGCTCCAAACCCATTAAGCAGCTCGTCAAAGCAAAAACCGAGCAAGCTCCCCCTGAACATGAACTCTACCTTCAATAGTGCATACAACTACGGACATGATTTGTCAAAATTTCTCCCCCTTAGTTGAAAATGCACACAACAAGGCAAAAATGTATATGTTCAATAGAGTGAATAGATGCTCTAAAGAGTGATGATCCGACTACTCAACAAAAACCATAATGACCAGCTGTTGACACAAAAAGTCGGCCGGTCGCGCCTACACACTCGAGCGCACGGTCCTCAGAGGGCGTACAGAGCAAGGTCCTGACCTCTTGAACCTTCAACGGGTGGCGGTGCCGAATCTCGGTGAGATCGACTTTGGGCGTGCCAGTCAATTTGACCTGCAATTGACAAGGATAAGAAAAAAATGTCAAATTGTGGAACCTGCCGGTTTGGTGCCAGACAGTTCCAAATTGTACGACTCTGATATAGCCACTTGTTATTAGGATATTGACTAACAAGTCAACTCCCAAGAGATTGTATGAAGGCATTGAAAAAGATATAAAACAAAATGGCTATGATAAATATAAAGAAGCATTTCAAGACAGACAAACAGCCGATGAGCTTAGACATATTAGCAGAATAAAGATCTACGTGTGCTTCCAAACGACATGAAAACAACGTATCGACTAATTGTACAGGAAATTCTATCTGTCAACAGTGGGGTGTTTCCATACAGCCATAATAACAAATAGATCGATAAAAAAGTTTAAACATCAACAGTGGGGTGTCTCCATGCAACCATAATGATGATCAAACTAGATCACGTCCAATGAAATAAGCAGATACGTTGATTCCAAGCAGTTTAAAGGCACACATTATGAAGAGAGCATAACTGGATCGACTATTTTAACCGATACAGGGTCCATGAGGCACGAACAAGATCTATCCGTTAGAATCACAATTCAATCTGAGATCAGGCAAAATCTAATCTACCATATATGTCAGTGGGGTTCGGAAATACAGCCAAAACACATATGCAAGATCAAAATCTACCTGTTCTTAGATCAAAATCATAGTTTTATCAGATATCTCAAACGCACAACATGTAACAATCAAGATTGACAAAATAGTCGATGAGAAGCTTGAATTAGCTATTTCCATCATTGTGGGCGTGTAGAACCTTAGTATAGCCAAACCTAAGCATCTTTTAGGCTTAAGTCACTTTGTCAATCTTGATTGGGCAAGATGTTGTTTAAAAACGTAAAGAAACAAATTAAAACATAAAACAACATCGGTAACTTAATGAATCTATTAGCTTGCCAAACCAATAGAGCCGATAACTAGTCAAGATCGACTAAGGTAAGAGATTGATCAGAGTCAAGATAGTCTTACAAAAGATGAACTTGGACCGATAACTAGCCATGTCATAGCTTAACAAGAGTTTGGTCAATGCCAAATACAGCCTTATCGTACAATGACACGAACCATTGGTGAAACTTACAAGCAAACCGGAGGTCAATCGAAGCCGATGCAGCCCTGCCTGATTGAAAGTCTCGCGGAGATCTACGTTACTCCTACTCCTAGGGTTTTGGCCAGTGGCCGGTATGTTGATTGATTGGATGATGTCCTTAAAAAAATCGGGTTCTCTAGCTATTTATAACCCGTTTGACTCATGTTCTAATACGACTAGGTTACATAATAGGCAAAACAAAAGACGACCCAAACTCAAACTCGTCGGCCGAAACCCCACATGTCCTCGAAGCTTGTCACGTCTGGCCCACACAAACTTTGGTTGTGTCCAGGTCCAAAAACACCCATTTTTATTTTTCTGTCTGATTCCTTTATCAACCAAAATCAGCCATTTGTGCTCGTAAGATGATAATCTTCTTGGTCCAAAATCTGGTGTAAACACATGCCCCCCAATTTTGGGATGAATTTTATTTTATTCCAAAAATGCTATTTCCTCCCTTGGGGTCCGATCGACTAACTTCTTTAGTCGATCAGCCGAGCCTTCTTCCCAACCGTTATTCCTCTCTTCCGAAACCATCTTCAAACTCTAGCTTTTGAAGAAATCCGCCGCCACTCAATTCAAGTAAAATCTTTTAAGGACTCAAATTCAATGCTCCCGCAAATCAAATGGCAACTCAAGACTCCATCCCTGAGGTAAAAATTTTGGGCCTCTAGCATCTCTCTTTTCCGATGACCCTCTATTTTGCACATCACTCATATTTTGAACATTCATGCGCTCCATGACCAAATCCTTATCCCGATTCAAGATAGCCTAGATAACTTCTTCCTCGGCCCAGTAGGCAATCTCGATCCTACTGAAGTTATTATGGCCGAGACTCAAAGAATCCCTTTCAAGAACTCTGATTTTGCTCTGAAGCATTGGGGAAAAACTCCTTTCAGGAACTGGCCATAAGTTATCCCAGGTTGGAGGGATTGGCTGATCAAGGTAGAAAACAAGAAGAAATCAGATTGGATCCTTCGTAACTTGGACCAGTGTATCACTATGTCCTTAGCTGACATGAAGATGAATGAGCAAATGCTGAAGGCCGCCTGCTATTTCTGGTCTGAAACCTTCAACACTTTCATGTTCAAGCAAGGCCCCATGACCCCAACTTTAGCCGATGTGCATATGCTGACCGGCTTAAACATTACTGGGTCAATCAACCCCCACAGTCTTCAAATCAAGCCTTCCATCAAACTTGGAGATCTCAAGACTGGTGGTTGGTCCAATTACATTACCACTTTCAACACTTCTCAGTCTAGTGTTTCAGAACGAGAGCGCATCATCTTTTTGAACATGTGGCTGGAGAAGTATTTATTCTGTGGGCAGAGCTGTGACCCAACTTCAAACTTCCTGGCATTAGCAGAGAAGCTGCACGTAAACTTAGAGATACCCCTAGGAAAGTACCACTTGGGTGCCTTATACAGTATGCTGAATAAAGTGGCTCAAAGTCTGATGGAGAACAAAGCATTCCATCAATAACAGGTCCTTGGTGGTTGCTTCAGCTCTGGCTCAATCTTCATCTCCACAAACTGACAACCCCAGATTTGAGGACCCTGTCCTTCCCATCTTTGTATCCAGATGACCAGGAAAAGCTACTAGCCGATGACGCCAAGGTGACGAGATGCACTTCGTTTGGAGAAGCTGCTGTCATGATATTTATTGATGAACCAGCCAGCATCTTCTTCAAGATTTTCTATAAAGGATTCCCTGCAGCCATCTTCAACTGGTTTCAATATCCAGACATTGCAGAACTTGAGAATCCATATACCTTCAGATTTCAAAGAGAATGTGATGATGAAGGTATGAAAATCTTATGCCAACTGATGAAGCCATGTCTTCTGCCTACTGAAATTAGGCATGGTAGGGAAAAACCTCCCATGTCCTATGTTGACACTGGCTATCTATCATAATTAAGGGATAAATAAATATGAAAAGGGCAAGAATTTGATAACCAACAAAGGTTTAGGGTTTCAACTGACAATATTCCATGAGTTTTGGTGAGTTATGATTCTGTAGGGACTAAACCAGGAAATCAGCACCGAAAGCTTCCCATAGAAGGAAACCGATGGGAGATAACGCAACCACCACGTAAGGATTATTCTAGAAGACTCCAGAGGACGCAAAAAGACACCAGGAGGTCGACCACCACGAGAGGCCGACTGGTGGGACCGACCGGTCCCACTAGGAGACCGACCGGTCGACCCCTGGGCCCGCTGGGTTCCGTCCTCTGCAAGCTATCTCCACCGACCTTTAGGATGCATCTCGGTCGTACCTTGAGTCGGTTTGATCCAAGGGCCATGGTTCATCGCCCAGGGCTATATAAACAGCCCCTGACCCCCCTCTTCAGATATAGAATCAGGGTTTGATCATTAGACATCATCAATCAGAGCTTCAGAAGGAGATCAATCGGAAGCCCTAGAACTTCATCTACCTAGATTAGTAGATAGAATAGGATTAGAGGAGGCAAGCTTCGCTTGGATTCCTGACCTAATCACGAGAAGGCTCGGTAAACCCAAGATCTTCTCTCTTGTATTAACATTATGGATCTATTTCATAATTGCTCTTCTAGTTCATCACTGTTCTAACTTGTTTATGTTCTAGTTCATCGTCTAGTTCATGTTCATCGTCTAGTTCATCATCTAGTTCATAATCTTGTTCTAGTTCATGTTCTAGTTCGTACTTTAGTTCTTCTCGATGATCTAATTCACCTTATTGTTCATCATTGTGTTCTAGATAGCAATACAATTGATATGATTAAGACATCAATGATTATATTCTTAGTTATAATGCTTATAGTCTGCTTTGATTATATATTTGGCATAGATAGTTCATCGTTATGTTTATACTCATGTTCGTATAGCGCTCATCTTAAAGTACAACGGGTGGGTGATAGATGCTGTGTAGGCGTGGTGCTTGTACATTATTTATCTGTGAATGCGTCCTATGTTCCGGATAGAGTGGTAGATCGTGGGTGTGACAGACTTGTTGAGTTCTCTGTATTCCACCTTCCGAATATAGTGTTCCGTATGGCTCAGTTAACTCATGGTTTAAGGGTTGCTTTGTTTGACACTTTTACTATGGAGTTGCCTCTTGATTATAAATATGATGTGACCTAGCCAATGATTGCCCAATATAATTGCACTAATCAATGTATGCTATGACTTGTAATTAGAATAACTTAGGAATGTTTCTCATTAATATCTGTTCTAATCATCACTTGCTAGGTTGTACTATTCTAA
This sequence comes from Coix lacryma-jobi var. lacryma-jobi, assembly GCA_009763385.1. Lineage (NCBI taxonomy): Eukaryota > Viridiplantae > Streptophyta > Magnoliopsida > Poales > Poaceae > Coix > Coix lacryma-jobi. Next base: position 45,569,330 of record CM019826.1, read on the forward strand.
GTTTATCCTTGATTGATCTGATCTCTGTTATCCTTTATCAATTATTTATCATATCATTTACTCTGTAACCTGATTCCTGTTTGAAGTAATTAGTGTGTTATCAGTCTTATTATAAGTGTGCCATGTTAAATGTTGTTAAGTCCTTACAATGCCATCATATCTTGAATTGATTAGTCTCTAGGCTAAATATAAATAACCATACCTGAGACTAGCTTGGGTGAAATGCTTCTACAACGGGTATGTTTATCTGTGCGCTTGCGGGTAAATATCTATCTTTAAATCCAGTGCCCTGATATATTTACATTGCTAGCTTCATGTTGGGGATGACAACTTAACGTTAAGTGGAGTTAGTAGTGTCCCGTACACTCTTTAGTGCTTTCACTAGTTTATTAGTTTATGTGACTCTCTTCTTAGAGTGATACCATTAAGGAGTGTCAACAAGCATTTCTGGCGCCGTTGCCGGGGATCACATCAATTAAATTAGGGATGGTACCTGGGGTTAATTATTAAAATCTTTATGAACACTGATAGGACACTGCATTAGCAGCATTTAGAACGGTAGCTAGAACATATCATTTTACTTACACACATGTGAAAATGCATTGATTATTTACTTTTACTCAAACAGACTTACCCTGGCTTTGTTTATCTTTTATATCTTATGCAGGGTGATGTATGACTGGTTTCCAACTTCCGAAAAACTACATTGGGAATCCTGAAGCTTTACTAAGGAAAACTAGATGCAAACTTAAGAGACCCTTAGCACCACTACTAGAAGTTAGCCAGATAAGAAGAAGCTTAACACCAGTGTTGGACACCATGGCCGACAAGACACTCCGCGAGTTCTCTGCACCAACCACTGCGAACAATAGGACTGGACCAACAGTCAATGTGGGAGACAACGGATTTGAACTCAAGCCAGCCTTGATCAACATGGTACAAGCTAATCAGTTTTGCGGAAAGGCACATGAAGACGCAAGCGCTCATCTCCAACACTTTCTAGAGATTTGTAGCACTTTCACCATCAAAGGAGTCGAAAGGGATGCCATTCTACTTCGCTTGTTCCCATTCTCACTCTTGGGGAAAGCAAAACAATGGTTCTACGCCAACAAAGATAAAAACACCTCGTGGGCGGTCTGTTCAACTGCCTTCCTAGCAAAGTTCTTTCCAGTGGGCAAGACGAATGCCCTCCGTGCCAAGATTTCAACTTTTGAGCAACAACATGAAGAATCAATCCCAGAAGTTTGGGAACGCTTTCAAGACTACATATCAGAATGCCCTCACCATGGGATGGAGAATTGGCTACTCATGCAGACCTTCTACCACGGGCTCACTTCAAGTACCCGTGAGAATGTGGATGCCGCTGCTGGAGGATCATTCTTATCACTCACGATCAACAATGCAACTACACTCATAGAGAAGATGGCCTCTAACCAAGGTTGGAACGAGGAACGCTCTTAGCCACGCTAGAGGGGAGGAATACATCAACTGAAGGAAGTAGACATGTTGTCTGCCAAACTTGACCTACTCATGAAAAAGTTCGATGAACACACTCCGAAGAGAGAAGACGTCAAACAAATCTACGAATCTCGCATGACATGTGAAGAGTGCGGAGGCACTGGTCATTCAGGGAGCAACTGCCCTGAGATTCAAGAGGATGCAAAGTACATCAACAACAACACCAACTATCGTCCTCAACAAACTCGAGGATGGAACCAGCAATCAAGGTCTAATTACTCAGGTAACTACCAAGGTAATACTTTTAATCAACCACCTTTGAGAGACATGATATCCAATCAAAATAAAATTATTGATAATATGTCTAAGAAGATAGCTTCCAATGATAAACTGCTTGAAAATATTAATACTAGAATGGATAGCTTTACTTCTGCTATAAAGAATCAACATGGCTTTAATAAAATGATAGAATCTCAGTTATCTCAGTTAGCATCTTCAGTCCCTATGGCTAAAAAAGGTAAGATTCCAGGAAATCCAAAAGAGCTAGAAACTGCAAATCTTGTAGACATCTTTGATGCAGGACACCTCATACCTAGACCTTCAAGAGAATGGATGGATGACTCCATCGCCCCAAAGAAAGGAGATCCAGGAAGACCTGTGATTCCAATTCATATTGGACCTCACAGTTTTGAAGAAGGAGTCTGTGACCTTGGAGCAAGCGTCAACATTATGCCAAGGGTAATATACGAACAAATACATGGTGCACCTCTATTATATACAACTATGTGTTTGCAGGTCGCAGATCAGACACTGTGCTACCCATTAGGAATTCTAGAAGATATCTATATACGAGTGGGACGCTCGTATGTGTGTGCAGACTTTATGATCATTGAAACAGGTGGAGACAGAAGAGCACCCATCATTCTTGGACGCTCGTTCCTAAGCTCAACGAAAGCCATCATCTACACGGACAGCGCCAAGATCTGTTTCACAATCACAGGCAACAAAGAAAGATTCAGTTTCAAGAGACGTACACTCACTACCAAAGTCCACCCTCAGATGCCCTATGAAGATGCAAACATCATATCATCAAAGAAGAAGAATAGGAACAGAAGGAGGAAGAACAAGGCTACACAACCACATCAAGACACAGTATGGATGGTCAACTCTGTCCAAACAGAACACGACCACCTTCTTGCATCACCATACCTCGCCAAAAGGGATGACCTAGGCGTACCCACCATCGATTGCAAGATTGAAGGAAGTACATCTCACAAGACGTTCTGCGACATTGGCTCAAGTGTCAATATAATGTCTAAGGTAACATATGAGCACTTATATAAAAATAGACCTATGTATCAAACATATGTGTAGCTACAGATGGCGGACCAAACTTATCGATTTCCGGAGGGAATAGTAAAGGACGTGATGATCCAAATTAAAGACCACTATGTTCCCACCGACTTCGTAGTACTAGACATGGGAAAGGAAAACGACATTCACATCATCCTAGGAAGACCCTTCCTCAACACCACTGGCTCCATCATCTACATGAGATCTGGAGAGATCCACTTCCAATTCTTCAGAGAGAAGGTACGTTGTTACTTCAATAGTTATGCCACTAATGTACAAGAAAAGAAGAACCACTCAAGGAGGAGACGCCGCACATCCCAACGCAACAAGAATCGACGAATCAAGGATGGATGGGCTGACTATGAAGGAGAAGTTACCAAGAGTGAAGATATCTGTAACACCTCTGGAGTTTTAAAATGTAATTAACCTGACATGTCATCATCATTAGTCATTAATCATTCTTGCCTTGCATTTATGTTTGCTCAGTACTGGTGTAGCAGTCTCTTTTCAAAAACCCTAAAAGCCCTAACCTCCCTATAAGGGCAAAATGGTAATTTCACCTCTGTGCCTAGCTTTGTGTAATTCTTGTTTAGTTGGATGTCTTGAAGTTTTGTTGTGTTGGCCAAAGTTCAAAAACCAAAATCAGATTTCAAATCCCTTTGCAAAACCCTGATTTCCAAACCCTGGATTTTATCCCTCTTTTTGTAAATAAAAAATTATTCAAAATTTGGGGTTGGTCCAAAAAGCAAAGTTGTAGATCTGGCCAAGAGAAACAACTTTGCTATTTACAAATTTTCAAGTTTCTGTACAAAGTTTGAAGTAAATCCAAATTCATTCAAATTCCAATGTTTGTCCCTTTTTGAATTTTCAAAATTATTTCAAAAACTGATGAGTTTCAGAAAAAGTGTGTATTAGCAAAGTTGTAGGTTTTGACAAAAGAAACAACTTTCATATTTGCAGATTTTCAAGTTTCAGTTTAAAATCCAAAGTAATTTTGAATTTATTCAAATTTCAAAAGTGTCCCCTTTTTCTGATTTCAAATATAGTTCAAAAACTATTTGGATTTTGAAAATGTCCATATTGACAAAGTTATAGATCTCTTTTTTGCTGAACAACTTTGATGTTTTGAGTTTTTGTTGCCCAGTTCAAATTTTGGGAGAAATTTGCAAAATACAGAAAGTCAAAACCTAGACCTAGCCCTGTTCATCCCCTACCTCTAGCCGGCACAGAGCAGGGGGGGCCCGGCCATGGCGCCTCGCCGGCACTGCGCACGCCGCGTGCCTGGCAGCCGCACGCGCGCCTCCAACCTGCCGCCGCTGACCCCGTGATCATTTCGCACCCGCTCGCGAGCGCTGACCCTCGCCCCCGTCCCCTACAGTGCCCAGGGCGTCGCCGCCGCGTGGCCGTCACCGGCGAGCCTTCGCCCAGGCCCTGGGTGCACGCCCGTCCTCCCGCCGGCTTGCAATCGAGTGCGCACGCCTCGGCCGAGCTCATCCACACCATCCCGTGCTCTCTACCGTCCCCGACCGTGCCTATAAAAGGGACCGCCGGAGTCCGAGCTCCTCACTCGTCTCCGCCGCCGTCGCCAGCCCACTCCGAAGCTCCCGCCGCCCAACAGCTCCGTCTTGAGCTCGTGAAGCTTCCCCACCCCTCAATTTGGTCTCTACCGCCTCCTATCGCCCGGCGTAGCTCGTCGTTCCCATCTCCGGCGAAAACCCGGCGAGCTCGGGTTCGTCAAATACTACCTCTCCGGCCACGATCATCTTCCCCTGACCCCTGTGTCAGCTTCCTTGGCTCCGTGCGACTCTAACCAGGTCCTTGAGGTCTCGTGTGTTGCGCAGGATCGTCGGAGCGCCGATCGCCGCCGTGAACCGTCCGCCGGTCACCGTCAACCACCCTCCTCCGTCCATCCCCTCACCTCGCCGAGCCCCTTAATCAACGCCCGTGAGCTTCCTGAAGCTTCCCATGCCCTTGGTTTCGTCTGCCGAGCCTCGCCGTGGCCGGCGCAGCAGCGCCGCCGCCGTCGGCCGGCCGCCGGCGCTCGGGAAGAGCACAGTGCTCTTTTCCCTTTTCTTTCAAATATGTGAATAGTGTTCAGTTTTCATCTTTTTGTATGATTTTCTGTATTGCTCTAAAAATTCTGAAAATTTTACAATTGACTCTCTATACCATGTAGTATTTTAGAAAAATATGAAACTTGACTTTTCTGCAAAAATTTAAAAATGTAAAATCCCTCTTTTAATTAATAAATGGATGGTTTTGGATTTTTAGAAAATCATTTATAACTCCAAAAATCATGAGATAAACTTTTGTGAGCTTCCTATGCCATGTTTAGTCTCTGGTGAAATTTTGAAGTCTTTTGGAGCAAGTTGATTTTTGAGCATTTATTTTAATTGTTAAATAGTGCCTTCTGTTAATTAATGTCTGATTTTATTTGAGCACCTTAATGGCCTCCAAAAATTATGAAATTTGTTTTGCCATCTATCTACACCATAATGAACTTATGTGATTAATTTGGTAATTTTTGGAGCAACTGCATAAAATGACCTTTTTAAATAATTAAGAAAAATAGAAAAAGTGATTAGGGTTCATGTTGTATGCCTTGTTTTGTATTGTTCATGCTAGCATACTCATGTGCATGCATCATTGCATTCGTATAGTCACCGAAGAAGGAGTCAAGATCGAGGCAGCCGCTGACGAACCTGTCCCTGAGGCTACCCCGAGCTCTGACAACTGCTCCGCCGCTCTCGAGCCTGCCCTCTTTGCTCTTCAAGGCAAGCCCCGGTGCATTTAACCCTTTCCTTGAATTTATAAAATGATTTCCTTAAATGCTTTTGAGTTAAATTATTGCATTAGGTTTATAGGAGTTGTTTGCTATCCTAATTGATGCACTATCCACCTTGACCACTGATACACCTGATACCTGCTTTTCAAAAGTATTTGAAAAATGCTTAGCAATGCTTATTGAATTAGACTTTGCAATAAAATGCCAATTTCAAAAGTGTGATCACTTAAGGAATGTTTATGGGAATTTGGTCTTACTCCCCGGCTGTTGGCTAGGTATCTGATCCGTACCTAGTCAATAGCGAGGAGAGGTTGTCCGAGCGTACGGTGCCGTCATGTTGTAGTCCGGGACTCAACAGTTGACACCGACCGGGACAGGGTTGAAAAACTGATGGGACTATTACGCTTGGGTGAGATATAACCAAGGTATAGTTCTGGCTGGAAAATTAGGGACCATCCGTATGGGGGCCTGCTGGTCAAGACTTGTAACTATTCACATACTACGGAAAGCTTTGGCTCCGAGGAATCCTTTATTGGACCGACAACCGCGCACTGGGAGTGGAGAGATGGCGGAAGTAGCATGTACCCACGTGGTCGTCGTACCTGGATAGGAGTGGTGTACTGTACTTCCGGGTGGCGTAGGACCGGGCCCAATCTTGGAGGAATCGTGGTAGACGAGTTGGCATATGCAAGCTTGGGTGCTACATATGCAGTGTGGATAGGGATCCTCAGCTGAGTATTATTTATCCGGATTAACGTTGCTCCTCGGTTATGGAGACTTGGTCACTGACTGTCAACGGAGAGTGGTTCTCAACTAGGTATGTTTTGAAATGTAAAATTGTGACGGAACCGCCCAATAATGTGGCCCACTTGCACACGTCATCGTCATAGGGAGCCCAATGACTGTGCAAATGAAACACGTTACTGGAAAGATCCGTCGGGTGTCCCCGAGAGGACCCCGAATTACTCACGAGCCACAGGACCATCATCATGAAGGTTGGAATAATTACAACATTACAACAGTTGATACAAAATACCATCGGAGTGCGGAAGCAAGATAGATAAACTTTAGAAATTATGAAGATGTTACTTTTTACATAAAAATAACTGGTATTGCGGAAGTAGAGTAGTATGACAGAACCACACTTAGGCGGAGTACCTAAGTTGGAGAAGAGGAACAACCAGATCACGTCAAGCCCACTGACATGATCATGATCAACACCACCTAATAGAAACCTGCAACAGGGGATTAACAAACCCTGAGTACTGGGGTACTCAACAAGACTTACCCGACTAAAGAAAAAGGGAGAAGACTCAGGAATGAAAGGCTTAGGGTAGTCAAGGTAAGGCTTAAGTATTTTGCAGAAAAAGCATTTTGTAAACCTTGTTTTATTTTGGAAAGATTCAAGCATTTCTCAATTCTTCATTGTCCATGATTCATTTTACATTTCAAAACATACCTAGTTGAGAACCACTCTCCGTTGACAGTCAGTGACCAAGTCTCCATAACCGAGGAGCAACGTTAATCCGGATAAATAATACTCAGCTGAGGATCCCTATCCACACTGCATATGTAGCACCCAAGCTTGCATATGCCAACTCATCTACCACGATTCCTCCAAGATTGGGCCCGGTCCTACGCCACCCGGAAGTACAGTACACCACTCCTATCCAGGTACGACGACCACGTGGGTACATGCTACTTCCGCCATCTCTCCACTCCCAGTGCGCGGTTGTCGGTCCAATAAAGGATTCCTCGGAGCCAGAGCTTTCCGTAGTATGTGAATAGTTGCAAGTCTTGGACAGCAGGCCCCCATACGGATGGTCCCTAATTTTCCAGCCAGAACTACACCTTGGTTATATCTCACCCAAGCGTAATAGTCCTGTCAGTTTTTCAACCCTGTCCCGGTCGGTGTCAACTGTTGAGTCCCGGACTACAACATGACGGCACCGTACGCGCGGACAACCTCTTCTCGACAATGACCACATGCTAGCTAGGCAAGCAGTCATCGAACGGGAAGTAAAGCCAAATTCCCATAAAGATTCTTTCAGTGATCACACTTTTGAAAATGGCATTTTATTGCAAATCTATAGTATAGCATCACTAAGCATTTTGCAAATAGTTTTAAAGCAGGGCTGGTGGATCTTCTGGTGGAGGTAAATAATGCAGGTAATAGGTCATCACACAACTCCTATAACCTAATGCAGTAGTTTAACTCAAAAGCATTTAAGGAAAACATTTTATAAATCCATGGAAGGGTTAAATGCATCAGGGCTTGCCTTCGTTGCAGGGAAGATAAGATCCAAGAAAGATTGACACAAGTTAGTTCGTTTGCTGCTTGAAGTTAAGTCTTTTTCGACGAAGCCTGTCCAACAAGAACCCTCCTCCGAGGCTCGTTCGACAATGGTGAACACCAGAGCTTGATCAACACGACTTCAACACTCTTGGATACTACACGTGGATAAATGATGTATGCTTTAACATGATGCCATGGAATGCATGCTAAGGTGCAGGACAAGACTACTGATTCTATAGTACAACTTTCTAACATGTGAGTAACTTCTAGGATAGACATAAAGATTAATTATCTTTATCTTTTTAAGCAAGATTAAACAAACTTATTAAGCATTATTTACAAAACATTGCAAGGCATCACAATCATCATAGACTAGAGGGGTGGGGTCTATGAACAGCAAACAATCCAAAAGGTCACACCATGATTACTTTTCTGTTTTTCCTAATTTATTTTAAAAGATCACTTTATACAGTTGTCCCAAAATTTACCAAATTAATCTCATAGGTTCATCATGGTGTAAATAGATGACAAAACAAATTTCATGACCTTTGGAGCTATACATGTTTTACTAAAAACCTAAAACTATCCATTTATTAATTAAAAGGAGGATTTTTCATATTTTAAACTTTGCAGAAAAGTAGAGTTTCTTATTTTTCTAAAATACTACACAGAGCAAGGAACACACAACATTTATCTCAAGATTTTTAGAACAACAGATTAAACCTCACAAAAAGAAGAAAACAAAACACTATTCATATTTTTAAAAGAAAAGGAATACTGTGCTTCTCTCGAGGCTCGGCGCGCTTGCCTGTAAGGCGGACAGCGGACCGGTCGCTCGAGGTCTCGGCTGGGAAGGCAGAGGGTGGGGATAGCTTCGCGGGCTCACCAGGAGTTGGAAACGAGGCTCGGCGAGGTGGTGCAAGGGTCGGAGGCGGGAGCTTGATGGTGGCGAGGCCTTGGCGGAGGCTCGGCTAACCTCTCGAGGGTAGCCTCGGCGTGCTCGAGGCTCAGTCCGAGAGTGGCTGCGATTCGCCCGAGGCTGAGGGTGGGGCTCGGCTGCTTCGAGGGGGCGCGGTTCGCAGGCGTGCTCGAGGGTGAGGCTCGAGGGGACGCTCGAGGGTGAGGCTCGAGGGTTGGCTCGAAGGTTGGCTCGAGGGTGAGGCTCGAGCGATTCGCCGGAGTTGGAGAGGAGTCGCTGCGCCGGCGAAGGAAAGGACGGAGGGGTGAAATTGGTGGCTTGGGAAGGTGGAGAAGCTCAAGGCGAAGGCAGTGGCGGCCTTGGCGGGTGCAGGGGCTGCCTGATGGCTTGGGTTGGCGAGGAAGTGTTGGTGGTGGCAATGGGGAGCTTGGTGGCTTTTATAGGCGCGGGGTGATGCCGGGGTCCGGGCGAAGGACGGTGGGGGTCCGGGCGAAGAGGACGGTGGGGGTCCGGGCAAGAGGACGGTGGGGGTCCGGGCAAGAGGACGGTGGGGGTCCGGGCAAAAGGACGGTGGGGGTCTGGGCAAAAGGACGGTGGGGGTCCGGGCAAAAGGACGGTGGGGGTCCGGGCAAAAGGACGGTGGGGGTCCGGGCAAAGAGAGGTAGGGGCCGGGTGAGGATGAGGTAGGGGTCCTCCAGCTGTGCACAGTGAAAACCTATTCTTCTTTTGAAATCTTGAAAATTACTCCTAAACTTTGAACTGCACAAAGAAAACTCAAAACACCAAAGTTGTTTAGAATTTGAGATCTACAACTTTGCTAAAAGGACCAACTTCAAATTTTTAACAACTTTTGAATTAGAAAAAGGGGTAAAACTAGAGTTTGGAAATTTGGGGTTTTTTAAAAGGAATTTAAATTTTATTTTGATTTTTGAATTTTGGTCCTCATAACACAGCATCAAAACACTTAACTGAACAAGATCTACACAAAAATTAAGCAAACTTAAATGCATGGCAAGAATGATTAAAGACTAATGATGATGACATGTCAGGTTAATTACTTATTAAACACCAGAGGTGTTACAAAAATGAATCATGAACGATGAAGAATTGAGGAATACTGAATCTTTCCAAAATAAAATAAGGTTTACAAAATGCTTTTCTGCAAAATACCTGATCTTGCTTAAGCCTTACCTTGACTACCCTAAGCCTCTCATTCCTGAGTCTTCTCCCTTTTCTTTAGTCGGGTAAGTCTTGTTGAGTACCCCAGTACTCAGGGTTTGTTACCCATGCTGCAGGTATGACAGAATCCCCGATGTGTCTTGCACCCTGCTGTGTGACCATCGTCCAGGAAGAGGCCGATGAGGCCGAAGAATAGTTGTACACCCTTGGGCTGGGTGATTATAAGTATCTTTGCTGTTCTCCACTATGTTGCCTATGTCTATTTCTATTATCAGAACTTGGTTTGTAATAACTGCACCTTAATTTCTATTTGGAACCCTGCTTTGTAAAACTATTATTATTTAAGTCTTCCGCTCTTTATTCCGATATTATTTGTAAAAGTATGCAATGCTGTAACCGAATTGTGAGATGATCCTGCGGACATTGGGCGCTGATGTAGCCCAGTGATGGACAGTCTTAATTAAGTGGAACATGGGATCGACTGTCAGAGGTTGACAGGGACCTGTGGGCCATGAGATTAGGGCCGTTCCGTCACAGAGTGGTATCGGAGCATCTCACTTTAACGTTGCATTGATCGTTTTTGCGAAAACTTCAAAAGACCTTTTGAGTCCAAACAAACTAAACTTGACTATTTTGTGTCCAAATTGCTTCTCTCATCTTGTCTCTCATATGGCAACACTAGCTGGTGGAACAACATGTTTTAAGCCCTATGTACCTTATTTATTTATTGCATTGCTTTGTTCCGTAGGAACGATTCATGCATCATGTCATAATCACTTAAGTAAACTTCCTCTCTAAGTTCGTTTGGGGTAGAATACCTATACCTTTTTCTTGCTAGCCTTTTTCTCATCTATCTTCTCTTGTCCAGACATGGCTCGCCTCAAGCTGACTGCTCGCAAGTCGACTGGACCGAACGGTGTGCCGCGTCACCAGCTCACACCCTGCGCTGGAGAGGAGACGGGTGAATCCTCCAATGGTCGTCGCTTTCCCCGCCGCACCCGCAAGAATCTGAAGGAGGAAATCAAGAATCTGAAGGCTGAGATGGAGAACATGGAGCATGACTTCTACCTTTCCCGCCTGGAGTTTTATGAGGCACGAGCTTCCCTGGAGCAGGCCAACCGGAACACGGTTCGCGCCATCGAGCAGCGCAATGATGCTTGGACCCGCGAGGACGTCACCAGAGCCCAGCTCCATGGACTGCAGCAGTACACCGCCCAGATTGAGCTGTTCAATGATATGCTTCATGAGGAGGTACACCAGCTACACAACCAACTTCACCCCGTGGCTCCACCTGTTGTTGAGGATCCTGAAGACGGAATAGTGGAGGAACCAGAAATGGAACAGGAGCCAGACGAGGACGAAGAAGTTGAACCTGCTGAAGATGTCCACGCCGAGGACGAGGACGAGGAGGTAGAGCCTGAGCTCATCCTCGAGGAAGAAGATGACGATGAAGACATGATCATCATCGACGACGACTAGACTCGTAGTGTCTGTACCATCTGCTTACCTAAAACCTTAGTCTAGGTTTGGAGGCGTTAGTCTGTCTGTTGCCAAGTCTGGCATGTATCTTTCTTTTCGTATCTTTTCCCTTTATCGGTCTGTATCATCTGTCAGTCACCTTATCAAGTCATCTGCCTTTGTATCAGTGAAGCTATCTATCAGTTGTTTCAGAACTTTGTCTATGAATGCTGAGTTCCAAGTTGCTTAAACAGATGCCTGTGAACACTCGCACCGGAGCCGGAGGTGCTGGGGATGACCGTCTCCCAAACCCTCCACCTGTCCCAGCTACCCTAGCAGATGCCATTGCAGCCTTGGCCGCCGCTGCCAACCTAATGGCTCAAAACCAAGGACAGCAGAACATTCACCGTGGTCGCCACAACATCAACCAAGAGACCACCTATGTGGATTTCACCGAAACTCGTCAACCGGTCTTCACCAAGGCCGATGAACCCCTCGAAGCTGATGATTGGCTCCGCACCATGGAGCAGAAGTTTGGTCTTATCAACTGCACCGACATCCAGAAGCCACGGTTCGCTTCACAGCAGCTTCGTGGTCCGGCAAGTGCTTGGTACGCCAACCTGTTGGCTGCCCAGCCAGAAGGTCATCGGTTGACCTGGGAGGAGTTCCGCACTGCCTTCCGTGCTCATCACATCCCTTCCGGATTGATGAAAATGAAGCTTGATCAGTTCCTGGCTCTCCAACAGAAAGACTCCACAGTCATGCAGTATGTGGGTCAATTCAATCATCTCAGCCAGTATGCCTCAGAGTATGTCAACACAGATGAGAAGAAGAGGGATTGTTTCCTCAGAGGACTGCACCCAAAGATCCGCAGGAGCTTGTCCAATAACCTGACTGGGTCTTATCACGATGTTGTTGACCGGGCTGTTGCTTTTGAAGAAAGCAATCGCCAGTACCAGGAAGAGAAGAAGAAGAAGAAAGCAGGGTCAAGCAGCTTCTCTGGCGGTCACAAACGCCAGAGAGTCATCTATCACCCCAGCCACCACCACAATCGTCTACCTTACCCCAACCAGCAAGTGGTCGTCCGTACCGCGGCCACCACCCATAATGCCAACCAGCAAAGTGCCACACAGCCGAACGCCCCAGGTGTTCGTATCACCACTCCACAAACAGCCTACAACCATCCCTGCTACAACTGCGGTCAGCTTGGTCACTGGTCTCGTGAGTGTCCAAAGCCCAAGAGGTATGCTCAGAATGCTCAGAAGAATCCCGGAGGATCTCAGCAGCAGCAGCACCGCGCCCAGCAGCAACATGCCCAGAAAGGCAGGATTGTCAAGAAGCACGGGCAAGTCTACTACACCACTGTCGGCGACATCCCAGAAGGAGAACCCGTCATGATCGGTAGGTTTCCCGTTGCCAATCACCCTGCAGTTGTGTTGTTTGATTCTGGTTCATCGCATTCCTTCATCAGTCGTACTTTTGTCATCAAGCATGAGATATCAATTGAGGATTTAAAAGAAAGTTTCTGCATATTCTCGCCTGGAGGGCGTATAAGTACTAAGGAAGTGGTTCGCAGTATACCAGTAATGTTGGGGAAACATGTATTTCCCACCACCATGATAGTGCTTCATGATCAGGAGATAGATGTCATCCTAGGCATGAATTGGATGTGTCAGTATAATGCCATGATCGACATCTTGAATAGAGTTGTGAGTGTGGATATTCCTAACAGTACCGCCAAACTCCTTCTCCAACTTCCAATGCCTCAAAAACCAGCAGCCACTCAAATAAACACCGCCTATGTTCTGGAAACCAGGGACATCCCCGTGGTTTGTGAATTCCCTGATGTTTTTCCTGAGGATTTGCCTGGTCTGCCTCCTGACCGTAACGTTGAGTTTGCCATAGAGCTAAAGCCCGGGACTGCTCCTATATCCCGCAGAGCTTATCGAATGCCTCCCAGAGAGTTGGCAGAACTAAAAATCCAATTACAAGATTTGTTGGACAAGGGTTTCATTCGCCCAAGCTCGTCTCCTTGGGGCTGTCCTGCAATCTTTGTAAAGAAGAAAGACAAGACTCTCAGAATGTGCATTGATTATCGCCCACTCAATGAGGTCACCATCAAAAATAAATATCCCTTGCCTCGTATTGATCTTCTCTTTGACCAGTTAGCTGGAGCCAAAGTATTCTCCAAGATCGATCTCAGATCTGGTTACCACCAAATAAAGATTCGTCCTGAAGATATTCCTAAAACAGCTTTCACCACCAGATACGGCCTATATGAGTACTTGGTCATGTCCTTCGGTTTGACCAATGCACCTGCCCACTTCATGTACCTCATGAACTCTGTGTTCATGCCAGAGCTTGATAAATTCGTGGTCGTGTTCATTGACGACATCCTTGTCTACTCAAAAACCCCTGAAGATCACGCCAAGCATCTTCGTATCGTTCTATCCCGTCTCAGAGAACATCAGCTGTATGCCAAGTTCAGTAAATGTGAGTTCTGGTTAGATCAGATACAGTTTCTTGGTCATGTCCTATCCGCTGAAGGTGTGTCAGTTGATCCTGGTAAAGTGGCAGACATTCTGGATTGGAAGCCACCTACCACTGTTCATCAAGTCCGCAGCTTTATGGGAATGGTAGGATATTATCGTCGATTCATCCCAGATTTCTCAAGAATCGCCAAGCCTATCACTGAGTTAGTAAAGAATTCTGTGAAGTTTGTCTGGTCACCAGCCTGTGAGCAAGCCTTTCAAACTCTGAAGAAACTGTTAACTACATCACCAGTGCTAGCCCAGCCGAACATCGAGAAGCCCTTTGATGTCTACTGTGATGCATCTGGTACTAGTTTGGGCTGTGTTTTGATGCAAGAAGGTCGAGTGATCGCTTATGCCTCCCGACAGCTTAAGCGACATGAAGAGAATTATCCAACTCATGATCTCGAGTTAGCAGCAGTAGTGCATGCCTTGAAGGTCTGGCGTCATTATCTGTTGGGCAGTACCTGTAATGTGTACACTGATCACAAAAGCCTGAAGTATATCTTCACTCAAGAAGAGCTGAATATGAGACAGAGAAGATGGCTTGAGTTAATTAAGGACTATGATCTTGAAGTGCATTAGCATCCGGGTAAGGCGAATGTGGTCGCCGATGCACTCAGTCGCAAGTCTTATTGCAACTGTCTGATGAAGAAACCCTATGATTTTTCTTTATGTTTCGAGCTAGAAAAGTTGGGTATTGGAATGGTTCCACAGGGAATTCTGAGCAATATCAGAATAGAAACCCCTATCAGAGAACAGGTCATTGCTGCACAAAAAGATAACCCTGGAATCAAGCACATCATCGAAAAGGTCCAATCCGGAAAGGCTGATTGTTTCAGGATTGATGATATAGGAGTAGTATGGTTTAAGAATCGGTTAGTAGTTCCTAAAGTGCCTGAGTTAAGAAAGTTAATCCTTGATGAAGCACACTTGACTAGATTCTCCATCCACCCCGGCAGCAACAAGATGTACCAGGAGTTGAAGCAAAGGTTTTGGTGGACAAAGATGAAGATTGAGATCGCCCGGTATGTCGCTCAGTGTGATACCTACCAGAAAGTCAAAGCCGTGCACATGAAGCCCGGAGGAGAATTGCAACCTTTATCTGTACCTACTTGGAAATGGGACGATATCAGTATGGACTTTATCAATGGTCTACCCAAGACATCAAGAGGTTTTGATTCCATCTGGGTGATCGTGGATCGCCTCACTAAGCAAGCTCACTTCCTGCCAGTGAAGACCAGTTACACCGTCCCCACTTATGCCACTTTGTACAAGAACCACATAGTGAAACTCCATGGCATACCCAAAACCATTATCTCTGATCGTGGTACCCAGTTTGTCGCAAAGTTCTGGAAAGCGTTCCATGCCTCACTTGGAACCAAGCTCTTGCATAGTACAGCATATCATCCACAAACAGATGGACAAACTGAGCGAGTCAACCAAGTGTTAGAGGATATGTTGAGAGCATGTGTGCTCACCTTCGCAGATACTTGGGATGACTGTTTGCCCTTGGCAGAGTTCTCATATAATAACAGTTACCAAGAGAGCATCAAAATGGCACCCTTTGAAGCACTGTACGGCCGCCGTTGTCGTACACCTCTCAGTTGGTCTGAACCCGGAGAAAGGGAATTCTTTGGAGTTGACCTAGTGAAAGATATGGAAGAGAAAGTCAAGCAAATACAAGAGAACATGAAGATTGCACAGTCTCGACAGAAAAGTTACGCTGACAAGAGACGTCGACCTCTGCAGTTCGAGATCGGGGATTATGTGTACCTGAAGGTCTCACCAACCAAAGGAGTCACTCGTTTTGGAGTCAAAGGAAAGCTAGCACCTCGCTACATTGGTCCGTTTGAGATTCTGTATCGTTGTGGCAAGGTCGCTTACAAGCTGAGTTTGCCCGATCATCTTTCAACAGTTCATAATGTGTTTCATGTCTCCCAACTCAAGAAGTGCCTCCGAGTACCTGAACATGTGGTTGAAGTTGAAGGCGTTGAGCTAGAACCAGATCTGTCATACACTGAGTATCCAGTTCGCGTGTTGGATCACAAGGATCGTGTTACCCGAAGAACCACCACAAGATGGTACAAGATCCTGTGGAACCAGCACTCCGAAGAAGAAGCCACTTGGGAATCCGAGGACTTCTTGGCGAGGAACTATCCCGACTTTCTCGAATCTCTGTAGATGTAAGGTTTTGCCTTTTCCTTCTTAAGACGTGGAATCTCGGGGCGAGATTTCTTTTAGGGGGGAGGCTGTAACACCTCTGGTGTTTTAAAATGTAATTAACCTGACATGTCATCATCATTAGTCATTAATCATTCTTGCCTTGCATTTATGTTTGCTCAGTACTGGTGTAGCAGTCTCTTTTCAAAAACCCTAAAAGCCCTAACCTTCCTATAAGGGCAAAATGGTAATTTCACCTCTGTGCCTAGCTTTGTATAATTCTTGTTCAGTTGGATGTCTTGAAGTTTTGTTGTGTTGGCCAAAGTTCAAAAACCAAAATCAGATTTCAAATCCCTTTGCAAAACCCTGATTTCCAAACCCTGGATTTTATCCCTCTTTTTGTAAATCAAAAATTATTCAAAATTTGGGGTTGGTCCAAAAAGCAAAGTTGTAGATCTGGCCAAGAGAAACAACTTTGGTATTTACAAATTTTCAAGTTTCTGTACAAAGTTTGAAGTAAATCCAAATTCATTCAAATTCCAGTGTTTGTCCCTTTTTGAGTTTTCAAAATTATTTCAAAAACTAATGAGTTTCAGAAAAAGTGTGTATTAGCAAAGTTGTAGGTTTTGACAAAAGAAACAACTTTCATATTTGCAGATTTTCAAGTTTCAGTTTAAAATCCAAAGTAATTTTGAATTTATTCAAATTTCAAAAGTGTCCCCTTTTTCTGATTTCAAATATAGTTCAAAAACTATTTGGATTTTGAAAATGTCCATATTGACAAAGTTGTAGATCTCTTTTTTGCTGAACAACTTTGATGTTTTGAGTTTTTGTTGCCCAGTTCAAATTTTGGGAGAAATTTGCAAAATACAGAAAGTCAAAACCTAGACCTAGCCCTGTTCATCCCCTACCTCTAGCCGGCACAGAGCAGGGGGGCCCGGCCATGGCGCCTCGCCGGCACTGCGCACGCCGCGTGCCTGGCAGCCGCACGCGCGCCTCCAACCTGCCGCCGCTGACCCCGTGATCATTTCGCACCCGCTCGCG
The DNA here is from genome assembly GCA_009763385.1 of Coix lacryma-jobi var. lacryma-jobi. Lineage (NCBI taxonomy): Eukaryota > Viridiplantae > Streptophyta > Magnoliopsida > Poales > Poaceae > Coix > Coix lacryma-jobi. The sequence goes on from CM019826.1 coordinate 45,586,516, forward strand.
AGCGCTGACCCTCGCCCCCGTCCCCTACAGTGCCCAGGGCGTCGCCGCCGCGTGGCCGTCACCGGCGAGCCTTCGCCCAGGCCCTGGGTGCACGCCCGTCCTCCCGCCGGCTTGCAATCGAGTGCGCACGCCTCGGCCGAGCTCATCCACACCATCCCGTGCTCTCTACCGTCCCCGACCGTGCCTATAAAAGGGACCGCCGGAGTCCGAGCTCCTCACTCGTCTCCGCCGCCGTCGCCAGCCCACTCCGAAGCTCCCGCCGCCCAACCAACTAGCCCAACAGCTCCGTCTTGAGCTCGTGAAGCTTCCCCACCCCTCAATTTGGTCTCTACCGCCTCCTATCGCCCGGCGTAGCTCGTCGTTCCCATCTCCGGCGAAAACCCGGCGAGCTCGGGTTCGTCAAATACTACCTCTCCGACCACGATCATCTTTCCCTGACCCCTGTGTCAGCTTGCTTGGCTCCGTGCGACTCTAACCAGGTCCTTGCGGTCTCGTGTGTTGCGCAGGATCGTCGGAGCGCCGATCGCCGCCGTGAACCGTCCGCCGGTCACCCTCGACCACCCTCCTCCGTCCATCCCCTCACCTCGCCAAGCCCCTTAATCAACGCCGGTGAGCTCCCTGAAGCTTCCCATGCCCTTGGTTTCGTCTGCCGAGCCTCGCCGTGGCCGGCGCAGCAGCGCCGCCGCCGTCGGCCGGCCGCCGGCGATCGGGAAGAGCACAGTGCTCTTTTCCCTTTTCTTTCAAATATGTGAATAGTGTTCAATTTTCATCTTTTTGTATGATTTTCTATATTGCTCTAAAAATTCTGAAAATTTTACAATTGACTCTATATACCATGTAGTATTTTAGAAAAATATGAAACTTGACTTTTCTACAAGAATTTAAAAATGTAAAATCCCTCTTTTAATTAATAAATGGATGGTTTTGGATTTTTAGAAAATCATTTATAACTCCAAAAATCATGAGATAAACTTTTGTGAGCTTCCTATGCCATGTTTAGTCTCTGGTGAAATTTTGAAGTCTTTTGGAGCAAGTTGATTTTTGAGCATTTATTTTAATTGTTAAATAGTGCCTTCTGTTAATTAATGTCTGATTTTATTGGAGCACCTTAATGACCTCCAAAAATTATAAAATTTGTTTTGCCATCTATCTACACCATAATGAACTTATGTGATTAATTTAGTAATTTTTGGAGCAACTGCATAAAATGACCTTTTTAAATAATTAAGAAAAATGGAAAAAGTGATTAGGGTTCATGTTGTATGCCCTGTTTTGCATTGTTCATGCTAGCATACTCGTGTGCATGCATCATTGCATTCGTATAGTCACCGAAGAAGGAGTCAAGATCGAGGCAGCCGCTGACGAACCTGTCCCCGAGGCTACCCCGAGCTCCGACAACTGCTCCGCCGCTCTCGAGCCTGCCCTCTTTGCTCTTCAAGGCAAGCCCCGGTGCATTTAACCCTTTCCTTGAATTTATAAAATGATTTCCTTAAATGCTTTTGAGTTAAATTATTGCATTAGGTTTATAGGAGTTGTGTGCTATCCTAATTGATGCACTATCCACCTTGACCACTGATACACCCGATACCTGCTTTTCAAAAGTATTTGAAAAATGCTTAGCAATGCTTATTGAATTAGACTTTGCAATAAAATGCCAATTTCAAAAGTGTGGTCACTTAATGAATGTTTATGGGAATTTGGTCTTACTCCCCGGCTGTTGGCTAGGTATCTGATCCGTACCTAGTCAATAGCGAGGAGAGGTTGTCCGAGCGTACGGTGCCGTCATGTTGTAGTCCGGGACTCAACAGTTGACACCGACCGGGACAGGGTTGAAAAACTGACGGGACTATTACGCTTGGGTGAGATATAACCAAGGTATAGTTCTGGCTGGAAAATTAGGGACCATCCGTATGGGGGCCTGCTGGTCAAGACTTGTAACTATTCACATACTACGGAAAGCTCTGGCTCCGAGGAATCCTTTATTGGACCGACAACCGCGCACTGGGAGTGGAGAGATGGCGGAAGTAGCATGTACCCACGTGGTCGTCGTACCTGGATAGGAGTGGTGTACTGTACTTCCGGGTGGCGTAGGACCGGGTCCAATCTTGGAGGAATCGTGGTAGACGAGTTGGCATATGCAAGCTTGGGTGCTACATATGCAGTGTGGATAGGGATCCTCAGCTGAGTATTATTTATCCGGATTAACGTTGCTCCTCGGTTATGGAGACTTGGTCACTGACTGTCAACGGAGAGTGGTTCTCACCTAGGTATGTTTTGAAATGTAAAATGAATCATGAACGATGAAGAATTGAGGAATACTGAATCTTTCCAAAATAAAATAAGGTTTACAAAATGCTTTTCTGCAAAATACCTGATCTTGCTTAAGCCTTACCTTGACTACCCTAAGCCTCTCATTCCTGAGTCTTCTCCCTTTTATTTAGTCGGGTAAGTCTTGTTGAGTACCCCAGTACTCAGGGTTTGTTACCCATGCTGCAGGTATGACAGAATCCCCGATGTGTCTTGCACCCTGCTGTGTGACCATCGTCCAGAAAGAGGCCGATGAGGCCGAAGGATAGTTGTACACCCTCGGGCTGGGTGATTATAAGTATCTTTGTTGTTCTCCACTATGTTGCCTATGTCTATTTCTATTATCAGAACTTGGTTTGTAATAACTGCACCTTAATTTCTATTTGGAACCCTGCTTTGTAAAACTATTGTTATTTAAGTCTTCCGCTCTTTATTCCGATATTATTTGTAAAAGTATGCAATGCTGTAACCGAATTGTGAGATGATCCTGCGGACATTGGGCGCTGATGTAGCCCAGTGATGGACAGTCTTAATTAAGTGGAACATGGGATCGACTGTCAGAGGTTGACAGGGACCTGTGGGCCATGAGATTAGAGCCGTTCCATCACAATATCCTATTAAAGGAAATGAAGGACGAAGAAGTAAAGGAGACAAGACCATCAGTTAAACAAGTATGGAAAAAGAAAGAGAATTCTACTAACGTACAATCATCGAGGTCCTCCTCAGGATCTGCTGATGCACCCAAGGAAAAATAAAGAGCATACAAGGAGTCTTGTTCGATAGACTATAAACGTCAAATCCTCGCCGAAAGGTAACTCGGTAGTTATCCATAATCATCAGCATTAAATTCATCATTGCATAATTAAGCATGAGCATTTTACTATTAGTATCATATTTACTTCTTAGCATTTATATCTGCATTAGAAAACAAAAAAATATATATATGGAAACTCTAAGCCCCATGAGAGTAGTATACTTTCTGTGGAGGCACAAAAATAAACTATACATTTGCATTGCATATAAAATCTAAAAAGAGATACTATGTAACTCTGCTGAACTCTTCTTAGTGGAAAGGAAGAATATAAATAATCTTAAGAGCTTTAAGACAACTAGACAAATGGAGAAATATTTATCACTAACATTTAATCAAGTTCCACTAGTTGTGTTGTCTATCTTTGAATTCAGCAGGAAGAGAAGAAGAGAAGGACTCAAGAAACCACTAACGGTCTACTTGTCTTCTGGAGAAAAAGAATACATCAAGATCCAGCTTGGGGGAGAGCACCCTCAGTTATCACGATAAGTATCACGATTTTTTATCTTTTACTATTAGCTTGATTTAGATCAGGTCAATAAATATAGAAACCCCTAAAAAGATGAATAACTAAATAAAGATATTATATAATAAATAAATGTCTAGGTGTATACAAACTTAATTTTGCTCATGATGAACAATTGCTCTGCCTTTACTAAATACCTACTATTCAAATTTTCTTGAGTTTTAGACAAAGCTATTCTGAATAAACTCTGAACCTAAAACATGTGGATGGCAAATGCTTAATCCAAAGTCTAGATAATTGTGAGATATAATATAAAAAGGTTTGAGGTGCTGTTTATCTAATTCCTAAAGATACTAGAGTTCTGGAGATTTATACTTTAAAAAGATTAAACACATGATGAGATCCTGTAAGACATAACATGAATTCCTACCCATAGCCATTAATATGATTTTAAGATAAGGCTACTTGCTTTGTTATAAGTTTTTAGTTATGGTTGAGAAATTTATCATGCTCTAGAGATCAAGAATGTTTTATTAAAAGATTCACTCTTCCGAAGTAGTATTGTGTTAGAGGCATGGGCTATGCAAAAATATGATAAGGAGGAAATAAAAAGGGACAAGTGTCCGACTACCTCAAAGAAAAAAAAGAGAAAGAAAAAGAGTTATGAGAAAAGTATGAGAAAAGAATGATAGCCCATGGTCCCTCTAATTACAATATGCCAGCAAGAGATGACAAATTTCAAATGCTCTAAAGTCTCGATCTATGAGTATGACATCTTTCTTCCTAAACTTTGAACTTTGACTTGGTAAGAAGATATGCTTTCTACTTCTTAAAGCTCTAGATATATATATATCCATAGAAGGAAGGAAAATGCATCAGTGAGGAATCATAATATATAAAAGAGCGATTTGAGAGTGTCATACAGTAAAATCTTTGATCTTTATTTTTGAAAATATATAAAAACTCCAGAATGAAGGTTGATCAAAGAGTTAGAGATACAGTGCTTAACTTGATTGTTCTATCTCTCAATTGTTTAAGGACCCAGGTGAAGGCAAAAGCTCCATAGTTAAAGGTAATATGAGAAAGTCAGAATAGTTAACTCTGAACCAAGGGAAGTTTTTCGTTTGAACATATGAACCCTTAAAAGTATGAAGGCATAGTAGCAGTTCCTGATTCATCATAAATATTTGCTAAGGGACTAGCAAAAGGTAAGCTTGAGGGAGTTGTTGAGGGACTAGCAAAATCTTATGCCAACTGATGAAGCCATGTCTTCTGCCTACTGAAATTAGGCATGGTAGGGAAAAACCTCCCATGTCCTATGTTGACACTGGCTATCTATCATAATTAAGGGATAAATAAATATGAAAAGGGCAAGAATTTGATAACCAACAAAGGTTTAGGGTTTCAACTGACAATATTCCACGAGTTTTGGTGAGTTATGATTCTGTAGGGACTAAACCAGGAAATCAGCACCGAAAGCTTCCCATAGAAGGAAACCGACGGGAGATAACGCAACCACCACGTAAGGATTATTCTAGAAGACTCCAGAGGACGCAAAAAGACACCAGGAGGTCGACCACCACGAGAGGCCGACTGGTGGGACCGACCGGTCCCACCAGGAGACCGACCGGTCGCCCCCTGGGCCCGCTGGGTTGCGTCCTCTGCAAGCTATCTCCACCGACCTTTAGGATGCATCTCGGCCGTACCTTGAGTCGGTTTGATCCAAGGGCCACGGTTCATCGCCCAGGGCTATATAAACAGCCCCTGACCCCCCTCTTCAGATATAGAATCAGGGTTTGATCATTAGACATCATCAATCAGAGCTTCAGAAGAAGATCAATCGGAAGCCCTAGAACTTCATCTACCTAGATTAGTAGATAGAATAGGATTAGAGGAGGCAAGCTTCGCTTGGATTCCTGACCTAATCACGAGAAGGCTCGGTAAACCCAAGATCTTCTCTCTTGTATTAACACTATGGATCTATTTCATAATTGCTCTTCTAGTTCATCATTGTTCTTCATTGCTTATGTTCTAGTTCATCGTCTAGTTTATGTTCATCGTCTAGTTCATCATCTAGTTCATAATCTTGTTCTAGTTCATGTTCTAGTTCGTACTTTAGTTCTTCTCGATGATCTAATTCACCTTATTGTTCATCATTGTGTTCTAGATAGCAATACAATTGATATGATTAAGACATCAATGATTATGTTCTTAGTTATAATGCTTATAGTCTGCTTTGATTATATATTTGGCATAGATAGTTCATCGTTATGTTTATACTCATGTTCGTATAGCGCTCATCTTAAAGTACAACGGGTGGGTGATAGATGCTGTGTAGGCGTGGTGCCTGTACATTATTTATCTGCGAATGCGTCCTATGTTCCGGATAGAGTGGTAGATCGCGGGTGTGACAGACTTGTTGAGTCCTCTGTATTCCACCTCCCGAATATAGTGTTCAGTATGGCTCAGTTAACTCATGGTTTAAGGGTTGCTTTGTTTGACACTTTTACTATGGAGTTGCCTCTTGATTATAAATATGATGTGACCTAGCCAATGATTGCCCAATATAATTGCACTAATCAATGTATGCTATGACTTGTGATTAGAATAACTTAGGAATGTTTCTCATTAATATCTGTTCTAATCATCACTTGCTAGGTTGTACTATTCTAAGTTTATCCTTGATTGATCTGATCTCTGTTATCCTTTATCTTATTTATCATATCATTTACTCTGTAACCAGATTCCTGTTTGAAGTAATTAGTGTGTTATCAGTCTTATTATAAGTGTGCCATGTTAAATGCTGTTAAGTCCTTACAATGCCATCATATCTTGAATTGATTAGTCTCTAGGCTAAATATAAATAACCATACCTGAGACTAGCTTGGGTGAAATGCTTCTACAACGGGTATGTTTATCTGTGTGCTTGCGGGTAAATATCTATCTTTAAATCCAGTGCCCTAATATATTTACATTGCTAGCTTCATGTTGGGGATGACAACTTAACGTTAAGTGGAGTTAGTAGTGTCCCGTACACTCTTTAGTGCTTTCACTAGTTTATTAGTTTATGTGACTCTCTTCTTAGAGTGATACCATTAAGGAGTGTCAACATCCTATGAATTTTATCATCCTGTCATGGTAGCCAGGCAGATAGGCTTTGGCCAAGAACCCCCACCTCTTTATTTTGCCGATAAGCTTAGACCAAGGGAAGCAGTAGACTCTTCTTTAGAGTACAACAAAATTCTTCAATTAGAGCAATCTGTTTCCCTGAAGATGGTCAAAGAATGGAATTGCCGACCCTTCTCCTGATCCTCTTTCCAAAACTGGTGGCAGCAATGGTCCATTCATCTTTTCAATGAAGTTGTGGCCACCTATTGCCTCAAGCTAGACCCAAATTTTCAAGCAACTGATCAGGTATGACTCTGCTCTTTTCAAGTTTTACACTTTCATTGCCTATTTTCTTCTGATATGGATAAATATCTATAGGATTTGGTCACCTTGAATCCTCCAAAAATAAACTACAACATATGGTGCACAAACCCAAGGATTGGCTATGATGCTCCTACCATCAAGACTTTGATGAAGAGGAAAGTCTCTGATGTCCCAGATGATCAGACTCTCAGCACCTTCATAATGGAAGCTGGCTCCTCTAAGAAGCAGAAATCTACCAAGCCAACTGCTAAGGTTATATCCAATAAGAAAAAGAAAGACACTTCTGATGATAGCCAATCCTTGATTGAAACTGTCAATATAGAGGTAAGAAACCAAAATTTGTCTTTTCTGCTCCTATTATCCAGTTTGTAACCTCTTCTATCTTCTAATTTTCAGGAGCAGGTTGATACTCAAAATATTGAATCTGCAATGCTCCCTTTCCCTGACACTGATCAAGAGCTCCCTCAACTAGGTACAACTTTTAGCCGATTGATTTTATTTTCCAATAGGTGATCTCAAAACCTGATAAAAATCTCTTTCAGATGCTCTTCCTGAGTCTTCATCGGCTGCTCCTGAGCTTCAGATTATTCCATCTGACCAGGTACTTCAAATAACACTATCTCTTTGAAATAACCTTTCATTTGTGATTACTTACATATCTACCTTTTCAGGAGCAAAGAGAGCCTTCTTCCCCTATCATTCCCTTCAACTTGAAAGACTATATGGATGAAGAGGAAACCCCTGCACCAAGATCTCCAAAAGAACTTCCTGAAGAAGTTAAGCTTCGGCTTCAACTCTTAATCCCCCTTCTGGAGGTCAATATAGCAGATTTGGTACAAGATGCAAGGGGAATCAGAGATATTCTAGATCTGGTTAAGAATGACATATCAGAAAATCTAAAGGAAATCTTAACCTCTGTCGCCCACATAGAATTTCTCGGGCTGAAGTTTTCCAAGGCCAAGGCTAAGCTCAGGGCACGTGAAGCTCAAGGTCATCTTCCAGAACATGAAGAGCGCTGTATCTCTGGCATGGTCTCTGCAAAGAACACTATAGACCGTCTTAATGCAGACTCCACTGTCCATATTGGCAACTTGTCATCTCTGGAAGCTGAAAGAGATCAATTGCTGAGCATGCTTAAGGTCATTAATGAGCAAATCAAATCGGAGAAGGAGAACTTGGAAAAGATCCATGTTGCACTTTGAGAGCAGAAGAAAAAGATAGCACTTCTCCATGGTGAGCTTCAGGACATCAAGACCAAAAAGAAACCAATTCCAGGCTCGAGCGAAGAAGACCAGAAAGAGATCGATGACATAGATGCAATCCGTTTGAATGCCTTGAATGCATTAAGATCCATGTTAAACATGTAACTTCGTTCGTTTGTAATCTTCAGTCTCCGGTTTGTTTGTGTAAACATCACACCTTTTGCTATTCACTTGTTAATCATTTGATGCTCTATCAGCTATTCTTAGCCGATATTATCCATTTGTTTCAACCTTCGCCACCTAGCCGATCAGTATCAAAAATGGCTCTTGCATCTATTAGTCGATTTGCAAAAGGATCTGGATCTGAGGGCTCTCAAACTCGACGTCTCTTCGCCTCCTTTCTTTTTACTCATAAATACGAAATGCTGGCTTCTTGAACACACCACACACCCATCTCCTTACTCTTCGGCTTTTGCTCTCCTTAACCGGCGACTGCTCTTCTCTGAACAGTAACCAACACTAATGGCCGACAACCGTGGTAAGCGCCCTGCCGAGGAGTCTGAGTCCATTGATGGCCCTCCGGTGACTCGCCGTCGTGTGCTCGGGTAATAACCTCTTCCTCAACGATCTTTTCTATGCTCTGAAGCTTCCCATTCATCCGAGGAAAACCCTAACTTCTTTCTATCCCTTCTCCTCCGGCGGACGACCAAGGTCCTAGCCAACCCCCGTCGGGTCACGGGTTGGCATTGGATGGTGGCGCCTGAGCTTTCATCCGGGACTATTCCGACACCCGGCACCTCCTCGAAGAAGAGCGTCGCCGAACCGCCCATGTCGTGGAGGAGTGAGAAGTCCTCCGCGCCCGCCTCAACAGTGTGTTGGAACACCTAGAGGCCTCCGACGCCAGGATCATTGGTATATTTTCTTCACATCCTTTGATTTCATCATCTTTAATCACCTCCGCATAACTGCTCTAGTCAATTTTTGGTAATCTATTTTCTTGGACATTTAGCCGATTTGTTCTTTATTCGATTAAATCGGCTACCTTTCAACTGTGATTTCTTTTCTGTTCAATCACAGAGCTCCAACATCAGGTTGACTGGCTCCCAGGGCGGGCTACGACAATCGCTGATTTTGTGAATGCCCGAGGAGAAACTCTGCAGGCGCGCCTCGAGGACGTTGGGACGTGCATCAGGTAACCGGCCCTCCACGCTATTTTCCACGGCGCTACCTTCGCCCTCGCCGGAGCCGAACTCAGCAGTGCTGAGATCTCCGGGGAAGTCTCTCCCTCCTTCGTCGGCGCCAGGACGAGGGAAGACTTCAAGCAGCTGGTGGAGGAGTTTCAACCCCTGGGGCTCGCGGTGACGGAGGTGTCGCATTTGGAGGACCTCCTGAACAAGCTGCACTTAGATTAGTTTTGTTTTAATGTTTCCTTTGTAAATCCGGCCTTTTGGCCGAACAAACTGAACAATGATGAGCCTGTCCCTGCATCGTTAGGCTTGAATAATCTTGTTAAATACTTTTGCTTGATATCTTCTGCGTTGTCACTGAGTTTCTAAATCTCTTTCTTTGATTTATCTCTTTTATTGAATGTTCTAAAGGCGATACTTCCTTAGTATCGACTATCAATTGGATATCAAAAGACGATATATACATATCGGTTATTTTTGTTCTGAAGGCGATACATTAGTATCGGCTATAAAGTTAAGCAAAGCAATCTTTCGCTCAAACTTTAAAAAGAAATAACCTTGATTATCTAACACTACATCGGCCATAGCTCATTACAACCATTCACGCCGATGCAAAACCCCATCAATGAGTCAATCCACTAGAAACATTTTTGAAGCCGACTGCTTAGATCGGCTATTGACTATCATCAGTTGTTTTGAGAAAGTCTTCTTCAAGAATCTTTCCAGAAAAGCACTTCATACTATCAAAGTTCCAAACATCAGGGTCTGAATAAGCAACACTAACAGTTGAATCGGCTGGTACCACTTCCACAGTGTCGCCGATCCACTGAATTACATTCTGATGCATGGTAGATGGAACACAACAATTGGTGTGGATCCAATGCCTTCCAAGAAGCACACTTTAGGATCCTTTTGCATCGACCACAAAGAAAGTAGTTGGCATACTCTTATTACCAATCGTCAACTCAACACACACAACACCTTTAGTAGCCGATACGTTGCCAGCAAAGTCGGTCAACCTCATATCGGTCTGAGTAAAATCTTTCGTAGTCTTACCAAGCTTTCTAAAGGTGGCATATGGCATCAAATTAACAGCTACCCCTCCATCAACTAACATTCTGCTCAGAGGCCTTCCATCAACAAACCCTTTCAAATACAAAGCTTTCAAATGGGAATGTCTCTCGGGTTTTTGAAATGTGGCCTCTTCTGCTTGATAGATCCACTGAGCAATTGCTTCTTCATCATCAGATTCTTCTTCATGATCAGAGGATCTAAACTCAGCAGGTAGCATGAACAGAGCAGCAATATTAGGCGATGACTCATCCTTACCGGCTACTTATTTTACTTGCTAGACTTTGGGTTTCTTCTTTTGGATCTCATCATTCCTTAGTCTTTGAACCCATCGCTTCTGGCTTTTGGTCAAGCCTCCAGGACACCATTGTCCCTCTTGCCAAGGATGATCATGATTGGTTAATCTTTCTCCAAGCCGATTATGAACATTTTCATTTTTTATGCGTCGATCTGTCTTTTCAAATCTTAACCTTTCATGTACAGATCGACGGTTCTCTCTCGACTGCCTATACTCCCAATATTGATCACTGCATTCCGGGCAATTACGAAGAGTGGGGAGCTTCAGTCCTTCATTCCAACAATGTCTGAAGAAAGGGCAGTCCCAGTGATTCTTTTCTTCATCCCTGACACGCCTTTCTTCTTCACGAGACCTTTTATACTCTTCCTCTTCAAGCCATTCTTGATACTCTTGATCATCTCTTTCTCTTTGCATTTGGCTCCTTTCTTTCTAACGTTGCCATTTGTTCAATAAGATTCTGACAGTTGGACGCCTTCTTGTCTCACTAGACTTTGAAGTTTCAGGTTGATCAGCATTTTTCTTTCCTTTCATCTCCTGATACTCCTTGGCTGTGAGTTGTTTCTTTGGATCAACCGTCCCAGCTGCCTTGGTTTTGTCAGAAGTCAACACTTTGATCTCACTCCGAGGTGCAGGAGCCACCATATTCTATGGAAAAGGATGGCCATTGATGCTCATGCCCTTGGCCTTTTCTAGGCAAATCCTTCCTTTAACGATAGCCCTCTGGATCATATCTCTGAAAACTCGACAATCGTTAGTATTATGGGTACCAGAAGTATGAAATTTGCAGCACCTCTTAATTTTTAGCTCTTCAGCTGATGGGATATTATGATTCCCAGTTAACTTGATTTGACCCTTCTCTAGCAAGTAGTCAAATATTTTGTCGGCTTTAGTGATGTCAAAGCTATATTTTACATCTTTCTCGGTACTTTTAGCCTTTGCCCAAGGTATGTACTCGTTATTCTTCCAAGCCCAGTCCACAGCAACCACTTCATCTTCACTCTCATCACTTGAATTATTGTCTTCCTCTTGTAAAAGAAATGACTCTCTGCATTATAGGCTTTCTTGGGTTTGAAAACCTGATTGTATCGATTCCGAGCATCAATATTTGCCACCTTCTTAGTCAAATCGGCCATATTATTACAACCAAAGCCGATTTTTTCTCTAATGGCAGGTATCAACCATCGAATTGCAATGCTAACAATTTCTGAATCTGGCAATGATAAGGTATAACACTGATTTTTAACTTCTCTGAATCTCTGAAGATACTGGCATCCGGTTTCATTATTTCCTTGCCTCGTATCGACTAAGTCTACAAGGCCTTTTTCCAATGCTCCAGGGTCAAAGTATTTATGGAACTTGTCTTCCAAATCCTCTCATCTCTGAATGGAATTGGGCGGCAGAGATGAAAACCATGAAAAAGCTGGACTAGACAGGGATAAAGGAAATAATCTGACTTTAAGTGCTGATTCATCACCAACTTCCCCGAGCTGGACTAAAAACTGAGTAATATGTTCCATGGTCGTTACTGAGCCGGTTCCCGTGAATTTGGTAAAATCAGGGATTCTATATCTTGGAGGAAGAACAACCTGATCAAACCACTCCGGATATGGTTTCTTGTAACCAGTCGTCGTAGATTTTGGCGTTAAGCCAAATTGCTTTTGAACCAAGTCAGTGACCCGACTCATCAGCTGATCAATTTGATTCACCGGCGCTTGATAGCCGATGTTCTGCCCCCCGAAGGCATTGTCACAATATCCCGGGTTCTCCTAAGCATCCAAGGTATAAAAATCTGAAACATAATGATATCCAGGAGGAATATCACCAGGTGCCACATTCCCTTGATACGGTGGTGCATTGAAATCTCTAGTAATGCGCTTCGCATGGGGAGCTATTTTTGTAGCTGATGAGTACATGTTATTACTCATATTCGACAGTTGCATTGGCTGCGGTGTCATGCCCCCAGGGCTGACAATTATTTGGTTTCCATTGCCATTAGGGCCATTGATCTGTGGTCCACCAGAAGTTCCTTGATTATTTCTAACGGTATATGCTGGACCTCTTCTATCATCGCCTAAGTTGAAGGCTTCTTTAATGGCATTTGTGAGACTGTTGAGGAAAACTTCATTGTGATTCATCAGGGTGGTAGACATTGCTTTGCTGATTACATCTTGCATAGCATTGTGTTGTATCTGGATCATTGGATCTTCATGCCCTTCTAAAATCACCCTTGGAAGATGAGTCTTCTGAATAATCTTTGTCTCTGGTCTTGCTGAAGCTCACCAAACACATACCCCGATATTGCTCAACAGTCTGTTCTATTAAGCATCGGACTTCATCTGGAAGCTCATCCATTGTCACGTTCAATACGTCTTTGTTGATGGTCCTTAAACACCTGTTTTACCATCAACATTTTACCCTAAAGTTCACCAAAAAGGCATGAAATGTAGTCAAATAGGTTTCAAACTAACCAAATTCCACATGTCCATAGATTTTTATTTGAAAGCAGGATTTGGACCAAATTTGGAGAATGGACCCACCAGGAGACGAGCCCACTGTTGACACTTCTTAGCGTCGCTACTAAGAATAGAGTTTGAATCTATCCCCAGCAACGGTGCTAGAAATGTTTGTTGGTATTTCTTATGTCTATTGGATAATTCCGCAAGCGCACAGAACATACCGTTGTAGCATTTCACCCAGGAGTATTCCAGGGTATCGTATTTATCCACAGGGAAGCAATGGTTAAAGAATGTGATAACTAACTATCATGTATCCACTAACTAATATACCAACTATCATGTTATATCAAGCAAGATCAATGTTCATACACAATTGCACTTCGGGTCACTAAGCCACTTAGCAACAGAAAGGGATGAGAAGGGTGCTAAGCCGCCTAGCACAAGAAGACCTACATTTTAATAACTTGCTCGCACGTGGTGGAATCAAAGCCTAGATAGGTCTGTCACCCCTACTAGGTACCACGAACAAACCATGGAGTAAGCCGCAGACACAGGCAAGCGTATAGTCTAGACACCACGTCTACACTACATCTCACTACTCTAATCCGACATCCGGTGGAACTGATTAGAGCACCGGGTTAAGGGCGGTGAACCCGTGCAAAGGTATACTACCATTATCTCGCTATCACATAACTATGACAATGCTAACAACCACTACAACATAACTAGTCATGTTGCAATAAAGTAAAGTACTAAGGCAAAGTAGAGAAGATAACTATATTAAATAACTCAAGTCTTACAAGGAAAGAAAGGAATACTAGAACCATACCAGACCTCCCGAAAGACAAGAGCTGAAGACCAGAGACTCACTCTAACTCCAAGCACTACTACTAGTACTACATCTTGAGAGAGAATGGAGAGCTCCTCCTTGTGGTGTGTTGAATGAGAGGTTGAAGGCCTCTATTTATAGTGGAGGTGGAGTAGGGGCTACTCCGGTGCCACGTCAGCGATCCGCGTGATCCTCCTCTCTTCACCCTTGGATCCACCGCCATGACAACCGACTTGGATGAATGGCTTGGATATTCTTCACGTGTGAAACATGCACTTTGCCACCGACTTGGATGAGGGTCACCATGGGGTCGGCCGACCCCTGTCCCTGACATGTGGGCCCAGGGTACATCTTCTAGAAGGTGCTGATGTCACCCTGATGAATAGTTCTGCTAGGTCCCACCAAGGGGGGGTTGGCCGACCCCCCTATGACAGGGCTGGCCCACCTTCTTCTCTCCCTTGGTCACCCCACATGTCATGGAGCAAGTCTTGTGAAGTTGGTTGCATTTGGTTTTCGGTGTGGACCCATGAATCCATGTGCTTCTCATCTTGCACCATTGAGCAAAAGCACATGCTTGATCCAATGGTTGATATTGGCTTGAACATGCTTCTCTTGGATCATGCCATGTCACCATCGCCGAGGTGGCCCAATGGGGGGTCGGCCGACCCCCTTGGTGGGCCCACCTAGCCTCATTTTGTTCATTTTGCCATCTCCTACAAGTTCACAAGCTAAGAGTACATGTGGAACTTATTAGTGACAAATATGCTCATGATATGCTATTCTTCCTTGAAACCGAGGCCTGTTGATGGTATTTTGATAAGGTAAAACATGCTATAACTTCCGTCAACAAGATCCCCCAAGCTTAACCTTTGCTCGTCCCGAGCAAATAATCAAACTTGGCCTCGGTGGATCAGTATTGTTGCTATGCATCACATTTCAAGAGTACCATGTGCACAACAAAGTTCTTCTCTTTGAATGGAAAAATTAGCTAGGTAAATCACCCATATTACCTTAGTACTCTATGGGGATTATGGCTTTTCCATTGTCTTAGGTGGTTGAAACATAGAACATTTTGACTTGAGCACTAACTTTCTTGTTTTTAGCAAGTTTCATACCGGAGGTTTTGCAATATTTTTCAAAAGAAAGACTTAATGTTCCTCATATGGTTCTCTCATGTCGCTCAAATGGTGTATGATTCCTCACCAAGGCATATGATAAGTGTTGCCTTATTTATTTCATCCTACTTCTAAACAGGCTTATGTGTAGCTCAAGGTAGAGATGAAAAAAGATGGCATACTTACTTGCATTTTGTTGCGAAGTCAAAGCTCAGATCCTTGAAGAGAAGTGTCATACTCCCAGATCAAGATGTGCAAGTGTGTGGTGTATGGTGGACTAGATTGCTTCTTTATTTGATAAGATCTATCTCTCTATTTTCTTTTTCTTTTTCTCTCTTTTCTAATGAGACATGGCTAGCATTTTTTTTTGGTTTTTTTTGTTTTTTTTCATGGACTTTCACTTGTCCATCTTTTTTTCATCTTTATTTTGCCTAGCCTTTTGAGTCTCATCTACTAAATAATTGAGAGAGATTTCCTAACACTTGGAGTATGAAGCAACCTATTTGGTGGAAATGAAAGGCATGTTTTTGCGTACTTCCAGTGTAGAAGCAGCATGTATATGAGGTGTGTACGTGATCTTGATCTTAGGAGCATGAAAAGTCTCTTAATAAGGGTCAACAAGACGACAACACTCAATACAAAGCAAATAGCCTATGTAGAAGGTTTGTAAACATGTAAAGCATATATGGCTGTGGTAGGAATTTATCACCATTGAGGAACAATTAAGATTTTGATCATTTTAAGAATAAATTCTCCGGTAATCTATCATGCTTAGAACAATATTATAGCAGCTCTTGTCTCACTATATCATGTCTCTCAACAACTTAGACTTAGTTTTAGCACTTGCAACCCACAAAGTTTTCAGGTTCATGATGGTTTAAACGAGCTAAGTAATCCATACATAGAGAAATACTAAGTTGTAAACTAGGCACTAGAGAAACATTAGCAAGGCAACTAGTCATCATTTTCAAGATAGGAAGGATGGGATGTTCATGAAGCAATATCAACAGGAGGTCTGTTTATTCTTTTATTCAAATTTTTGTTAGATGTAATAAAACAAAAGTAAAGGGATAAAAATAATTACCTTGGCAGGGGAGGGGCTCCTCCCCCAAGCTTGCTCTTTTCAATGTGACATGGTGTTGATGTTATGACTTGGATTGCACCATGGCCTTACTTCTGTCACCATACCTGCACTTGTACACCTTTCCACACTCTCCATGTCAATGGTTAGTCCCCACGATTTATACAACCAATACCTCTCACACGGGAGTGGTTGTTTGGTTATACAATCATGGTGAAGCATAAACAAAGACTAGTTTGGTCCATTTTAAGCATGTGTGAATAAAGTGTCTTTATATTGTCAACCTTCTAGGTGTAGGTACATAGAGCACAAAGGCATAACTTGCAAGGATAGAGAACAAGAAGCTCTAGAGACAAGGAAAGACTGCTCCGAAGAGCCTATTTCATGGGAGACATCTTGTCACAGATTTATATGCAACTAAAGGAAAGACACATATTATTTTTAGCAGAGGATAAAACATTATTAGTTCATCATTTTTAAGGTTCTCACACATCTTTAGGCAAAGATCATGAGTACCCAACAAAGCATGAGATACAAGGTAGGATCATGAATGTCAATGGATTGGTGATATTCATAATTAAGTTGCCCAGTTTTAGCATGATAGAAAGATTCTTAATCCATTTTCAAATTCATTATCCATACCTGGCTTGTGTAAAGGGTTCATGTCACACATGCAGGTGAGTGCATGTGGCAGAACCTTCATTTGCAACATTCTTGGTTAAGCCTAAGCATCATACCTTGATGTAATGAGTTGATCCTCCATGTGTGAGCCTTGTGAGTCACTCTTCGTACATCTTGATGAACTTTTGCTTTCCACTTGTTGCACCTTCTTGAGTATATCAGGATTCTTGCAACAAGAGAGAAAGAAAACACAACTTGGAAGCAGAGGATTAACGTTAGCGGTTAGCATCCGAGTTGATTGTTCTTGTGGGTCATGGTTGATGCCACACATCAATGTTGTGGGTTTCGAAACCTCCACATACAATTTAGGTGAATCATGAGAGATCAAATCAAGCTTGGCAAATGGAAACCAGAAGATGCCAACTACTTTTTCTCTTTTCCTTTTACAAACTCAAGAGAAGCTAGCACTTAAAACTTGAGAGAGAAAGAGATGGCTCAAGAGCAAGAGGAAAATTTAGAGAATTGATCCAATGAAAAATGAGATACCAAGCATGCTCTTTCATAGCCACAACAGGAGACGTGGTGGAGTCATAGAGAGGTCGGCCGACCAAGGTGCCACCCCCTATCACTTCCAAACTTGCACCATGCTCCTACCATATGGTTTGTGTCTACAAAAAGCAAGAGGTGCACTGAATGGGTGCAATGGGGGGTCGGGAGACCCCTCCATGTACCCGAAAACTCTCAAAATCTTTGTAAAAATCTGTCTCAAAGTTTTATGCAAGGAAGGAATTTGGGTTCTTGAAAATTCAAGCATGAAGAACGAAATGAAAAAGGCAAAGGAAGAGAGCAATGGAGAATCAAATGTGGATACATACTGAATTACCTGTCGGCAAGGGCTCTTAGTTTTCAAAGCCAATGAGCAGGAATTTCTCCATTGCTTCCAATCTGAAGCCTTACTTCATCTCCAACAATGATCTCATGACTTACCCACCGAAATTTTTGAAGTTTTTCTGCAGGGGTTAGTCCAAATGTACATCCAAATTCTATACAAGTATTTTTTAGTTCAATAATCAAACTTGACACCATGTCTTATTTGATTAAGGAAGGCAATTTAACCTAAGCACCATGGTTAATTTAAAAGGCCTATGAAAGGTGAGCAATGCAAAACACCCTCAAACTAAAGCATACTAGAATAGAAAAAGGAAGCATGAAAGATTACACCATAATGATCGAAACGGAGAACAATGCATGAAAGGTGAAACATAGGATACTTTTTTTATTTCTCTATTTTTATGCAAAAATGCAAATGAGGTACATGAATGCAATTAAACAAACATGCCAAGGTTTGGAAAGGAAATCTTAATCAAATAGATGACATGCAAAAATTTCTAGGATTAACTAAAGAAAGCACTAGAAACATGATGATTCAAGCAAACATGTGGTGGTAAGAAAGAATGGACAACTATGCAAGGATAACTTTGGGTTGCCTTCTGGCAGAGTCTCACATACCTCGAATGGTTCCATCCGTACTCACAATTTGAGACATGATTGTGAGTTCTTTTGTTCCGTCGCATGTTGATTTCATTTTCTTTTTGACGGCGACCTTGTCTTCATTTCTGCACAGTGTTAGAATGTATACATATACTCACCTGTGAGATGGAAAGGGTTGAACGGTTCATTGTTCATGAATGATCGGGCACTGTTGACACTGGTTATCTATCATAATTAAGGGACAAATAACTATGAAAAGGGCAAGAATTTGATCACCAACAAAGATTTAGGGTTTCAACTGACAATATTCCACGAGTTTTGGTGAACTATGATTCTGCAGGGACTAAACCAGGAAATCAGCACCAATAGCTTCCCATATAAGGAAACCGACGGGAGATAACGCAACCACCACGTCAGGATTATTCTAGAAGACTCCAAAGGACGCAAGAAGACACCAGGAGGTCGACCACCGCGAGAGGCCGACTGGTGGGACCGACCGGTCCCACCAGGAGACCGACCGGTCTCCCCCCGGGCCCGCTGGCTTCCGTCTTCTGCAAGCTACCTCCACCGACCTCTAGGACTCATCTCGGCCGTACCTTAAGTCCATTTGATCTAACGGCTGCAGTTGATCCCTCAGGGCTATATAACCAGATCCCAGACCCCCCTCTCCATCATCATCAGATCTCAAGTTATTAGAAGAGGAGGAGGATCAATCAGAAACCCTAATTTCCTTAGAGCCACATCAACTTAGGCATAGCTAGATAGAATTAGAATTAGAAGAGGCAAGCTTCGCTTGGATTTTAGATCTAGTCGCGAGAAGGCTCAGTAAACCCAAGATCTTCTCTCTATATCAACATTATGGATCTAATTATGTTTCTAGTCCATAATTGTTCTTCTAGTTCTTCATTGTTCTTCATTGTTCATGTTCTAGTTCTAGTTCATCATCTAGTTCTTAATCTAGTTCTAGTTCATGTTCTGGTTCATACTCTAGTTCATCTATGTGTTCTAGTTCATCGTATTGTTCATCATTGTGTGCTAGTTCATAGTCTAGTTCATAAGAGTTTAGATATAATTGATATGACTAAGACATTAATTACTACATTCTTAATTATACTGCTTGTAGTATGCTTTGATTATATATTTGGCATAGATAGATTATCATCATGTTTATACTCATGTTCGTATAGCGCTCATCTTAAAGTACAACGGGTGGGTGATAAATGTTGTGTAGGTGTGGTGCCTATACACTATTTATCTGCGAAAGCGCCCTATGTTCCGGATAGAGTGGTAGATCGCAGGTGTGACAGGCCTGTTGAGTCCTTTGTATTCCACCTCCCAAATGTAGTGTTCAGTATGGCTCAGTTAACTCATGGTTTAAGGGTTACTCTGTTTGGCACCTTTACTATGGAGTTGCCTCTTGAATATGAATATGGGATAACCTAGCCAATGATTGCCAAATATAATTGCACTAATCAATGTATATTATGACTTATAATTAGAATAACTTAGGAATACTTCTTTATAATGACTATTCTAATCCGCATGCCTTGTCTAAGTTGAAATGCTCTAAGGACTATCATAGATTAATCTTTTATCATTTATAGTGTACCTCATTATTGTGACTAATCCCTGTTTAGGATAAAGGAGTGTGTTCTTACTTTGCTCTCAATTCTCCTATCACATGAATAGAGTAGCTGTTGTCCTTATTTATCTCACTTCATTCCTAGTGCTAAATATAAATAATGATACTTGGAACATCTCCGGGTAAAATGCTGCTACAACGGGTGTATTTATCTGTGCGCTTGCGGGTAAATATTTATCTTTAGAGTCAGTGCTATGATATAATCACATTGCTAGTTTCATGTTGGGGATAACAACTTGACGTTAAGTGATGCTAGTAGTGTCCCGTACACTTCTTAGTGCCTTCACTAGGTTATTGTTTATGAAGTCTATCTTAGAGTGATTCCATTAAGGAGTGTCAACAAGCATTTTTGGCGCCGTTGCCGGGGAATGAATGAGTAATTAAGGACGGTAGCTAGAATACATTTTCAACATCTAGGAGAACTCTTACACATGTGATAATTGAGATATTTTATTCACCCTTTATCCAAACAGGCCCACCCTGGCTTTTGTATAGTTTTGATCTTATGCAGGGTGAGGTGTATGACTGGTTTTGAACTTCTGACAAACTACGTTGTGGGTCCAGAGGCTTTGCTCACGCCTCAAGATCCATTCAACCACTTTGTTAGGAATCAACCAGATAAGGTATAGACAATTGTTGTCACTTTGACTTTCCGACAAACTCCAACAAGGATCGAAGAAGGTCAACGTTACAAGTTTTCAAGCACGTGACGAGTGACGACACCAGATGTTGTACCACTCACAATTCCATTGTGAGTCATGGTAAGTTTAATCGAGGTGAGTCAGTCTTGCTCATGGACTTTAAATTGATGAGTAGTTATCTTTTTAATGTTTTGCATATCATCATACATTCACTCCATTTAGTTTATGTTCTCTCATACATGTTTAATTTTTATCACTTGCATCCACTCATGTTATGTGCATCTAAAAAGAAATATATATATATATATATATATATATATATACTACTCACCTTGATCACACTCTTTCATCTCCATTAAAGTGAATCTCTGTAGTGCTTTCATGCCACTGTTATTTACTATAGTATGCTTAAAGTTTGGAGTATGTTCATACAACTTTTAAATTAAGCATGGTGCTTAGTCTAGGAGTGTTGATCTTACTTTCAAAGGCTTTTTAAATTAAGCGTGGTGCTTAGGTTAAATTGCTTTCCTAGATTAAATTAGACATGGCGTCTAGTTTGATCTTTGAACCAAGAGTATTCTCTAGTAGATATCGGTTATTTTGCTGGACTAACCCCTGCAGAAATCTCTCAATATCAAAACGGGGAAGTCAAGAGATGAACTCACACTGGGATGAAGCAAGGCATAGGACGTGCTCCAACAACTTCACACAAAAGACATGGCTCATTCCTGACTAAACTGTAAGTATCAAAGAATATTCACTTTGTCTTTTGCTATAAGCTACTCTGCCTTGAACCATGAAACAATACAGCCACCAAGTTATCTATGAACTATGATGAATCATGTCTGTGCTAAAACAATTCCAAATCCATCTACCCATTAGCATAGATAAGGATTATAAATTTAATAGTGGACAACCTGTTTTTCAACTTTATATATTCCCTCGGGTATGTGTCCATTAAAGAAAGGTCTTGCTCAACGAACCTAAAACTGCGAGCCCTCGCCGAGAGGTCAATCGGTAGTTATCTTATGACTTTTTAAATTTAGAATCTTGTCTTAATTTACAAAAAATTTTAAAAAATAATTATGTTCTTAGGACTAGTTCCCTTCGGGTATTCTTGTCACTAACCACTGCAGGGTGAACAATGTCCAAGAACATGAGAGTTGCAAATACAACGCGAGGGATGCTTCAACATTCACACTTACCTTTGTCTAAGTGTGGGGAGGAAGGCTAGCTCTTCCAAAAATTCTACAACCATGCTCATCCTCACAATCAAGAAGCTGTCAATATCCCGACACACTGGTTTGCAATCTCTCTACTCACTGTTACTTTGTCTCTTTAAGTTTGAATGATATTACAAATTCTAAGCTTAGAAATCAAACTTAAGATACAAAATAAATTAATCCTTTAGAGAAAAAGTAATGGTGAACAATGAAGGTAAATAAAATATGGGATACAAGTTCTATGCTAATTAAAATTCCAAGATTATCTTCTCTATAGCATAGAAAGTGACTTTAGCTCTATGACAACGCTACCCTTGTTATTACTTGTATATCCCTTCGGGTATGTGTTGTCCACTAATGCTGTTCAGGAATAAAATAATAAGTGGAGCAATAAGTCCAAACATAATTTATGAGGAGAGAGAAAAAGGATAGCTTAGAGGTTGAGGAAGATAAAGTGCAACACATGAGACAAGATGCTCAGGAACAAACTCAAGATGCAAGGAGAAGCTTCAAACAAAAGGAAGGGGTCATGATAGATCATCTATCCCTCATCACAAGGCGCCACTGCGTTTCAATGATGAAGGTAATATTTTTTGGTAAGTGATTATTCTCTACAAAAGCTTTCCCTTGGTCTTGCCCTGCACTTAAATAAAAAAAATCAAAATGTTTGAGTTACAACTTTAAATGTTTAATCTAAAAAAACTCAACATGCTTTGTTCTTTGAGTATCACTCTTTTAATCACTTAGTCTTGAACAACTCAACCCTCGTTGTCAAATTCATGCTCACTCTTCTGATTTCATCACCCATGTTTTAAGAATGAAACAATGCACAAAATACCAATCTTATCATATTAAATGTGCCTAAGGTTAGAGTAGAGTAAATGAAGTTTTTGTTCTATTGGTGTTTTCTCACCAGCATAACTAATGCACTTGATCTCTGCCTTAGTTTTGCAAGTAGGACACACTATACAAAGAGTGGTCTCCCAAAGTTTCATGAATTCTAGAGGATGTTGCTAGCTTACAGTATTAATGCTTCATTTTAAAATGTTGGTTTGATATTTACCTCCTATTTTCTTGATACATATGTGATAAAACAATTATTGCACCATCATTGAGTCACATACATAAATGGAAATCCAAAACTCTGTTGCTTTATGCTTAAAAGAAATAAATCAAGACTCTAAAATAATTAAGGTGTAGTTTTTCACTAACCCTTAATCCATTCCACGAGCTTTGTTGTCTGTCTGAGTTTCAACAGAAGATGGGAATTCCACTATGATGCCGACGAAGCCTTCGTCCACTCAAGAGCCAATCATCAATGGTTATAGCTCAAGAGAAGTGATGAACATCTACGCTGTCAAGGATTCAAAGTAAATGATCATGCCAACACCCATTAAAGAATATGAAGAGCAGTGAACCAGAGGAGACAAGTCCACCAGCCACTTGAAGAAGAAAGAGAGTTCTACTGAAGTACAACTAAGGTCTTCACCACGAGGATCTGCTGATGCACCCAAGGAAGAATAAAGAGCGTGCAAGAAATCTTGTTCGGTAGACTATAAACATCGAATCCTCGCCGGAAGGTAACTCGGTAGTTATCCATATTTCTTTAGCAATAAATTAAGTACTGCATAATCATATCATTTTACTTGTAGATACATATTTACTTTTTAGCAAATTATATCTGCATTAGAAAAGGAAACAAAAAAATATTGCATTTGTTACACTACATCATAAACCATGAAGCCCCATGTGAATAATTCTATGGTGTGTAAAAACCCACAGAAATATTCACCGTGGTGGCATAAAAAATATAATAATAATAATATAATAATACTAAAATTAAATATGCATACATTCATCCTGTTGTATTTTTCTCTTGCATCATAAAATATATTAAAATAAAAAAAAAGATCTTACTGAAATTCTAGACAACTAAAGCTTGAGTGGTCAACCGCTAATGCTTAATCTGTTCTACTAGTTGTGTTGTCTATTTTTAAGTTCAGCAGGAAATAAAGAAGAGAGGGACTTAAGCCATTGCTGATGGTCTACTCATCTTCTGGGAAAAGATCACGTCAAGATCCAGCTTGGGGGAGAGCACCCTCAGTTATCACGATAAGTATCGTACCACGACTATTTTCATTTACTATTAGTTCGTTTTAGCTAGATCCAGGTCAATATATATAAAAAACCAATAAAAAGATGAATAACTATTATAAAACCAAATAAATATAGTATATAATGAATAAATACCTAAGTTGATATGAACTTAATTTTGCTCATGATGAAAATGATGAATAGTTGCTCTATCATAATCCCTCTTAAATACCTATTGTTCAAACTTAAATTTTCTTGAGTTTTAGACAAAGTTGTTCTGAATATACTCTGAACCTGAAACCTGTGGATGGCAAATGCTTGATCTAAAGTTTAGATAATTGTGAGATATGATATAAAAAGGTTTGAGCTGCTGTTTATCTAATTCCTAGAGATACTAGAGTTCTGGAGATTTAAACTTTGAAAAGATTAAAAACACATGATGAGATCCTGTATGACACCACATGAATTCCTACCCAGAGCCATTAATATGATCTTAAGATAAGGCTACTTGCTTTGTTCTAAGTTTTTAGTTATGGTTGAGAAATTTATCATGCTCTAGAGATCAAGAATGTTTTATTAAAAGATTCACTCTTCCGAAGTAGTATTGTGTTAGAGGCATGGGCTATGCAAAAGTATAAAAGAAGGAAATAAAAAAGGGACAAGTGTCCGACTACCTCAAAGAAAAGAAAGAAAAAGAGTTATGATAAAAGTATGAAAAAAAATAATGATAGCCCATGGTCCCTCTAATTACAATATGCCAGCAAGAGATGACAAATTTCAAATGTTCTAAGGTCTTGATCTATGAGTATGACATCTTTCTCCCTAAACTTTGAACTTTGACTTGGTAAGATATGCTTTTCACTTCTTAAAGCCCCATATATATATATCCATAGAAAGAAGGAAAATGCATCAGTGAGGAATCATAAAATATAAAAGAGCGATTTGAGAGTGTCATACAGTAAAATCTCTGATTTTCATTTTGAAAATATATAAAAACTCCAGAATAAAGGTTGATCAAAGAGTTAGAGATACAGTGCTTAACTTCATTGTTCTATCTTTCAATTGTTTAAAGACCCAGGTGAAGGCAAAAGCTCCATAGTTAAAGGTAATATGAGAAAGTCAGAATAGTTAACTCTAATCCAAGGGAAGATTTTTGTTTGAACATATGTACCATTAAGGTATGAAAGCATAGTAGCAATTCCTGATTCATCATGAATATTTGCTAAGGGACTAGCAAAAGGTAAGCTTGGGGGAGTTGTTGACACTGGTTATCTGTCATAATTTAGGGACAAATAAATATGAAAAGGGCAAGAATTTGATCACCAACAAAGGTTTAGGGTTTCAACTGACAATATTCCACGAGTTTTGGTGAACTATGATTCTGCAGGGACTAAACCAGGAAATCTACACCAATAGCTTCCCATAGAAGGAAACCGACGGGAGATAACGCAACCACCACGTCAGGATTATTCTAGAAGACTCTAGAGGACGCAAGAAGACACCAGGAGGTCGACCACCGCGAGAGGCCGACTGGTGGGACCGACCGGTCCCACCAGAAGACCGACCGGTCTCCCCCCGGGCCCGCTGGCTTCTGTCTTCTGCAAGCTACCTCCACCGACCTCTAGGACTCATCTCGGCCGTACCTTAAGTCAGTTTGATCTAACGGCTGCGGTTGATCCCTCAGGGCTATATAACCAGACCCCAGACCCCCCTCTCCATCATCATTAGATCTCAAGTCATTAGAAGAGGAGGAGGATCAATCAGAAACCCTAATTTACTTAGAGCCACATCAACTTAGGCATAGCTAGATAGAATTAGATTTAGAAGAGGCAAGCTTCGCTTGGATTCCGAATCTGGTCGCGAGAAGGCTCTGTAAACCCAAGATCTTCTCTCTTGTATCAACATTATGGATCTAATTATGTTTCTAGTTCATAATTGTTCTTCTAGTTCTTCATTGTTCTTCATTGTTCATCTTCTAGTTCATCTTCTAGTTCTTAATCTAGCTCTAGTTCGTGTTCTAGTTCATCATACTGTTCATCATTTTGTGCTAGTTCATAATAGTTTAGATATAATTGATATGACTAAGACATTAATTACTATATTCTTAATTATACTGCTTATAGTATGCTTTGATTATATATTTGGCATAGATAGATTATCACCATGTTTATACTCATGTTCGTATAGCGCTCATCTTAATGTACATCGGATGGGTGATAAATGCTGTGTAGGTGTGGTGCCTATACACTATTTATCTGCGAATGCGTCCTATGTTCCGGATAGAGTGGTAGATCGTGGGTGTGACAGGCCTGTTGAGTCCTTTGTATTCCACCTACCGAATATAGTGTTCAGTATGGCTCAGTTAACTCATGGTTTAAGGGTTACTCTGTTTGGCACCTTTACTATGGAGTTCCCTCTTGAATATGAATATGGGATAACCTAGCCAATGATTGCCAAATATAATTGCACTAATCAATGTATATTATGACTTATAATTAGAATAACTTAGGAATACTTCTTTATAATGACTATTCTAATCTGCATGCCTTGTCTAAGTTGAAATGCTCTAAGGACTATCATAGATTAATCTTTTATCATTTATAGTGTACCTCATTATTGTGACTGATCCCTGTTTAGGATAAAGGAGTGTGTTCTTACTTTGCTCTCAATTCTCCTATCACATGAATAGAGTAGCTCTTGTCCTTATTTTTCTCACTTCATTCCTAGTGCTAAATATAAATAACGATATTTGGAACATCTCCAGGTAAAATGCTGCTACAACGGTTGTATTTATCTGTGCGCTTGCGGGTAAATATTTATCTTTAGAGTCGGTGCTATGATATAATCATATTGCTAGTTTCATGTTGGGGATGACAACTTGACGTTAAGTGATGCTAGTAGTGTCCCGTACACTTCTTAGCGCCTTCACTAGGTTATTGTTTATGAAGTCTATCTTAGAGTGATTCCATTAAGGAGTGTCAACATGCACCCTGGGCTCTTTGATGATTTTTATCTTTTTTTTTCTTGTGGAAAAACACCGGAAGGTCAAGACGGTCGATGTCCTATTTATTCCACACTCAATAGAACAACAGTAACCCCATAATAGCTAGTGGTAACATAGATTAGTGGACATCAGAGTTAGTATCAAAATCTTTTGCCAATTGCTTCCCCGGCAACGGCGCCAGAAATGCTTGTTGACACTTCTTAGCGTCGCTACTAAGAATAGAGTTTGAATCTATCCCCAGGAACGGTGCTAGAAATGTTTGTTGGTATTTCTTATGTCTATTGGATAATTCCGCAAGCGCATAGAACATACCGTTGTAGCATTTCACCCAGGAGTATTCCAGGGTATCGTATTTATCCACAGGGAAGCAATGGTTAAAGAATGTGATAACTAACTATCATGTATCCACTAACTAATATACCAACTAAACCAGTGTGGGGGTATGTGATGTATATGATAAGAGCAGTGACACACACAGGAGAGGTCACAAAGATAAAAGAGTAGTCTAGCGAGCGAGGAGAACAACGAGCGAGCCTAAGGTTTCCAGAGATCTATCTCTACTTCCAAGATTCTAACTTAGCAAGACATGTTATATCAAGCAAGATCAATGTTCATACACAATTGCACTTCGGGTCACTAAGCCACTTAGCAACAGAAAGGGATGAGAAGGGTGCTAAGCCGCCTAGCACAAGAAGACCTACGTTTTAATAACTTGCTCGCACGTGGTGGAATCAAAGCCTAGATAGGTCTGTCACCCCTACTAGGTACCACGAACAAACCATGGAGTAAGCCGCAGACACAGGCAAGCGTATAGTCTAGACACCACATCTACACTACATGTCACTACTCTAATCCGACATCCGGTGGAACTGATTAGAGCACCGGGTTAAGGGCGGTGAACCAGTGCAAAGGTATACTACCATTATCTCGCTATCACATAACTATGACAATGCTAACAACCACTACAACATAACTAGTCATGTTGCAATAAAGTAAAGTACTAAGGCAAACTAGAGAAGATAACTATATTAAATAACTCAAGTCTTACAAGGAAAGGAAGGAATACTAGAACCATACCAGACCTACCGGAAGACAAGAGCTGAAGACCAGAGACTAAATCTAACTCCAAGCACTACTACTAGTACTACATCTTGAGAGAGAATGGAGAGCTCCTCCTTGTGGTGTGTTGAATGAGAGGGTGAAGGCCTCTATTTATAGTGGAGGTGGAGTAGGGGCTACTCCGGTGCCACGTCAGCGATCCGCGTGATCCTCCTCTCTTGACCCTTGGATCCACCGCCATGACAACCGACTTGGATGAATGGCTTGGATATTCTTCACGTGTGAAACATGCACTTTGCCACCGACTTGGATGAGGGTCACCATGGGGTCGGCCGACCCCTGTCGCTGACATGTGGGCCCGGGGTACATCTTCTAGAAGGTGCTGATGTCACCCTGATGAATAGTTCTACTAGGTCCCACCAAGGGGGGTCGGCCGACCCCCCTATGACAGGGCTGGCCCACCTTCTTCTCTCCCTTGGTGACCCCACATGTCATGGAGCAAGTCTTGTGAAGTTGGTTGCATTTGGTTTTCGGTGTGGACCCATGAATCCATGTGCTTCTCATCTTGCACCATTGAGCAAAAGCACATGCTTGATCCAATGGTTGATATTGGCTTGAACATGCTTCTCTTGGATCATGCCATGTCACCATGGCCGAGGTGGCCCAATGGTGGGGTCGGCCGACCCCCTTGGTGGGCCCACCTGGCCTCATTTTGTTCATTTTGCCATCTCCTACAAGTTCACAAGCTAAGAGTACAAGTGGAACTTATTAGTGATAAATATGCTCATGATATGCTATTCTTCCTTGAAACCGAGGCCTGTTGATGGTATTTTGATAAGGTAAAACATGCTATAACTTCCGTCAACACCCACTCACCAGGACCCATTTGGGCCCGAGTGGGGTGGCGCCTGCCAACCAGAGGTGGCGCCCGCCACCCATATGTGGCGCCCGCCACATGGAGAGGCCCAACTCTCCCCCTTGCCACGTCACTGATCCGTGTGACCATCCCAAGGCCAAATCTGGCCCTTGGTCACTAGGTCAGTGGCATCGGACGGCTCAGGATGGAGTGGCATGGATCAAGGCAGAATGGCGGTTACCTGGACATGCAACCGACCTAACCACCGCCTCTCTGGAGCTCCTGGATGCTGTTGAAGCAAAGGCGGTGCATCCAACGGTGATGGGGGTGGCGGCCGCCACCTAGGGCTAGCGCCTGCCACTAGGGTTAGCCCTAGGTCGGTTGGCTGCCCCCTATAAGTACCCCCCTCACTCCTCAAGACTATAAATACCCCCTGGTGGCACCACACCATTCAGTACCATCCCAAAGAAAGCAACACACAAGCAAGAGAAGCAAGTGAGAGTTAGGTTAGAAGCTCAGAGAGCTTAGGCAAGTAGGTTAGCTAGTAGAGAGAGTATAGCTCTAGTGCCCTCGCTACAGCGCGGCTCTTAGTTTAGCACAGCTCAACCTAAGTCCTTGGTAAAAGGAGCGTAGAGCTTGCTAAGAGAGAAGCAGGTGCGAGCGACTGGCATCGGAGGTCGGTTGATTTCCTCGCCCCTGCTCTGGTTTGCTCTCTTGTATCTCAGGTACATTTATCTTTACCTCAATATTACTTTAAGCATTACTTTCAGTATTACTTTCAGTATTACTTTATCAAGTACCTTGAGTGTGACCTAGCTATCCTACAGTTCAATTCACTTAGCCATAGTAGTTAATCTCTAGTGTGCTTAGTGATTGATCTTTGCCAATAGGCTGCTTAGTTAGTTTAGTGTTTATCTTATTAAGTCAAGTATTTGCTCTGATGTCCGCAAGGGTGTCTCTATTCAATACTAGGATAGATATAGTTAGAATATAGTTAAGCGTGGTGCTTAGTTATAGACTTACCTTTAGATACGGCTGGACCCCCGGATAGCTGTGGTAGCAAGCAGGTGATGACAGCCCTGTGCGCCTTGAATTCCACCACGTAGTTGGCCCAGTTTAACAGTAAGGCTCATTGTGCTAGCGTTCAACCTAAGTAAGTGGTAAAGGCTAGTACGCCTCGATACTTGATAAGATAGGAATAAAACTTTACTTAACTTAGTTGCTTTATTGACTTTTGCCTGCCTTGCTTCGTAACTATCTTGCTTCGTAGTTATCTTGCTCTGTGGTTATCTAGGAATAGTTAGTAGTTAGTAATTAGTTAGTTACCCTTTAGTTACCCCTTAACTACCTATCCATCCACCTTACCTTAGCCATCCATATCATCCTTACCTATCCACCCATACATTCTTTCTAGCCTTCCATCCTCTCTTTTCCCTTCTCCCCTTTTTCCTTTTCTCTTTTCTTTGACTCTCATCCCCTCCTTGACTCGACTCATACACTACCCTAGCCTTCCCTTGGGATCAAATAAATCGACACCTGGTACTCCCAGGCGAAGTGCTACTACGATAGTTCTGTGCGCTTGCAGAATCTCCTCCTGGTAGATTGCATTCTCGCTAGTTAGCTCCTACTAGTGTCGGGACTGACAACCCCGCTTGGCATTAGTAGATAGCTGCTTTAGCTTCACTCCTTTAGGTATAGTGACCGGTCTTGCTTCAAGCACTTCTGACACCATTACCTGGAATAGATTCCATAGTCTGCTCCTAGTAACGACGTTGGCTAGTGTCAACAAGCATTTCTGGGCCGTTACCGGCGATAGTTGCCTAGCTCTATTTTTAGTGAAGCTAATAACTACCAACAGTCTTCGTTATTGATTGTCACGATCAGACGATTGTGTCCCACCAGGCGTGCCAAAAGAATGTGTTGACACAAAAATTCGATCGGTCGCGCCAACACACTCGAGCGCACGGTCCTCAGACGGCGTACAGAGCAAGGTCCTGACCTCCTGAACCTTCAACGGGTGGCGGTGCCGAATCTCGGTGAGATCAACTTTGGGCGTGCCAGTCAATTTGACCTACAATTGACAAGGATAAGAAAAAATTGTCAAATTGTGGAACCTGCCGGTTTGGTGCCAGATAGTTTCAAATTGTACGGCTATGATATAGCCACTTGTTATTAGGATATTGACTAACAAGTCAACTCCCAAGAGATTGTATGAAGGCATTGAAAAAGATATAAAGCAAAACAACTATGATAAATATAAAGAAGCATTTCAAGACAGACAAACAGCCGATGAGCTTAGACATATTAGCAGAATAAAGATCTATGTGTGCTTCCAAACGGCATGAAAACAACGTATCGACTAATTGTACAGGCAATTCTATCTGTCAACAGTGGGGCGTTTCCATACAGCCATAATAACAAATAGATCAATAAAAAAGTTTAAACATCAACAGTGGGGTGTCTCCATGCAACCATAATGATGATCAAACTAGATCACGTCCAATGCAATAAGCAGATACGTTGATTCCAAGCAGTTTAAAGGCACACATTATGAAGAGAGCATAACTGAATCGGCTATTTTAACCGATACAGGGTCCATGAGGAGGCACGAACAAGATCTATCCGTTAGAATCACAATTCGATCTGAGATTAGGCCAAATCTAATCTACCATATATGTCAGTGGGGTTCGGAAATACAGCCATAACACATATGCAAGATCAAAATCTACCTGTTCTTAGATCAAAATCAGTTTTATCGGATATCTCGAACGCACAACATGTAACAATCAAGATTGACAAAATAGTCGATGAGAAGCTTGAATCAGCTATTTCCATCATTTTGGGCGTGTAGAACCTTAGGATAGCCGAACCTAAGCATCTTTTAGGCTTAAGCCACTTTGTCAATCTTGATTGGGCAAGATATTGTTTAAAAACATAAAGAAACAAATTAAAATATAAAACAACATTGGTAACTTAATGAATCTATTGGCTTGCCAAACCAATAGAGCCGATAACTAGTCAAGATCGACTAAGGTAAGAGATTGATCAGAGTCAAGACAATCTTACAAAAGATGAACTTGGACCGATAACTAGCCATGTCAAAGCCATACAAGCTGAAAGTCGCTCCAAACCCATTAAGCAGCTCGTCAAAGCAAAAACCGAGCAAGCTCCCCCTGAACATGAACTCCCCCTTCAATAGTGCATACAACTAGGGACATGATTTGTCAAAATTTCTCCCCCTTAGTTGAAAATGCACACAACAAGGCAAAAATGCATATGAGTCACAAATGCAGGTTAGCAGCTTCAGGTATATATTCCATAGAGTGAATAGATGCTCTAAAGAGTGCTGATCTGACTACTCAACAAAAAGCATAATGACCAGCAAAGGCTCAAACTGATCACCGAATACGAAATATGAACATATGAGCAAAGTGAGCAGTTTTGAAGCCATTCAGAAAGGGTTTCACCATCAAAATAGCACCAAACATGTATAGACAGGAAGTTACACAAGTGCTAAACATGTATACAAGGTGAACTACCCCTAGCAAAGTTCAATCATCATGCTATAGAATGAAACATAGACTTGTGTTTTCAAATTTTATCAGAGTTGCAGCGGTGATTACACAAGTTTGAAATTTCAGCATATGATTGCGAGAGGTTGAAAACTTGACATTGCCTAACTTTTCAACCGAGCTAAGCCTATGCAAAAGCAATCAGAAGCTTGAAGCAACGGTTTCGGTCTTACACTACACGTTTCAAGTTTAACTCAATGTGCAATGAGAAACAGTGTAACACCCTGATTTAATTTTTCCCCAATTTAATAAAAGGAATTAGAAACTAATTAGGTTGGCTAGTTTATTAGAGGAGGAAAATAAAATTTGTTTAGTATTGTCATGTTGCATTCATGCCGTTGCACAATTTTATTGGGTGAAAAATAAATTTATTAAACCCATATAGGGCGAATCGATTTTATTCTATTTAGAAAAGAAATAAAATATTTACGAAAGTTTTCCAAATTCAAAATCAAACCTTAATTCAAAACCTAGGGAAAATATTTTGAAAAGTTTTGCAATTTGTATTGATTTCAAACTGATTTTGAAATGGTTTTGGAAATGAATTTGAAAGAGTTTGCAAAACCTTGACAAAGAAAAAGAAAAGAGAAGGGCACCCTGACCTCACCTCTCCTTTCAGCCCACCCCACCTTGCGGCCCACTCCCTTGCTCCCCTCTCCCCTCCCCGCAGCCCAGTCCAGCCGGGCCGCCTCCCACTCCTCCTCTCCTTCCCGTGCGCGGACCGCCCCTCTCTGCTTCTCCCTCTCCTGGGCTGAGCCGGCAGCGACGGCCCAACGCCACCCCTCGCGCCAGCCGACCCCGCGCGTCCCTCCTCTCTCGCCGCCCCGCTGGCCCCAGTCGTCAGCCCCTCCCCTAACCTCCCTCCCCGCCCTTCACGCGACAGCAGCACGCGCGCAGCAGCCGCTCGCCCCGATCGATTCACAGCTGCAGCCGCCACCCTTCCCACACCCTATAAACCCATCTACGACCCCGCGCCGCCTCCGCCCAAGGCCTGTTCGTCCCTCGCCCCTCCATCTACAACCTCACGAAGCACACAGCCGCCATCGCCATTGCCTCCCTCACTGGAGCTCACGGGCGCCTCGACGACGCTGTGAACCACCACCCCGGGCCCTCCCTCGGTCTTGCAAGGACGCACCGCGCCCATAGGGTCATCACTGGTGGACTCGACGCTCGGGAGCGCCGTCAGCGGACCACGCTGGAGCTCGGAAACACCGCGGCCGCCCTCATCGTCAAACCCCGTACCCGGGCCTCCTCCGACCGCGCAAGAACCCTCGGTGAGCTCGCCATCTCCTCCGCTCCTCTCCCCATAGTTTCCCTAGGTCGCTACCGGTCCCTAGGGCCTAGTCCGAGCCACGCCGCCGAGCTTGCCATGGCGCCGCCGCCGCAGGGTTCCCCGCCGCCGCTCTCTGAGCCGCCGGCGGTCACCCCACCCCTCATATCGCCCCTGCACTGTCCGATCTTAGATCAACGGCCAAGATTAGATCCTGCACCGAACCGGTATACGCCGGGTTCACAGTCCCGTGAACCCTGACCACCACATCACCCCACCCGCAGACCATGGCCACGCGGCACGCCGGTCCAACCCCCGTACGCCATGTGGCACACGTCGGCACCACGCGGCGCACACGTCAGCCACCGCCCCGCGTCAGTGCCCATTTTTCTAAAGAGACCCCGAACTTTTAGGGAATCAACCCGCACTCCATCTGTATAGTAATCTGAGTCTGCCGGAATCTTTCGATCTAGCCCTTGTTGTTTTGCCGAATTGAGGCGCGATCCACCCATAGCCGACCGCCCCCGATCTAATCCTAGCCGACCTTCGCCAGATCGACGGCCGAGAGCCGCCGGTACCTCTTCGCTGATGCACTTTTGCTAAAGAGACCCTGTCCTTTTCCGTAATAAACCCGCGCTCCCACCTGTACTGTGCGCTGAGTCTATGCTTTCTTTTGATCTAGCCCTTGAATTTTCGGATAATTGAGTCCCGGTCCAGTCAGCGTTTAAATTCCGTTTTGATTTAATTTTAATTCGAAAATAAGTTCAATCTAATTACAGATTTGCCACTCAGATTCAAATGCTTATAACTTTTGCGTATTAACTCCGTTTTGACCCGTTCAACTTGCGTTAGTTCCATAATTTCATTCTCTACGCAGTAGATCTATTAGTTTACTGTTTTGATACTATTTAGTGTACTGTTATTTATTTTGTTGTATTGAGCCATGTATGTTGATTGGGCCAGAGAGTGCGGAGTACGAGGACGCTCCAGACCATCCTTGCGACCCAGTTGATTCGACCCAGTCCGAAGGCAAGTGTTCTTGAACATCTTGCACCTACTTTATTTTACTTTTGGTACTAGAGTAGTTAGATCTTGTAGATGCATGCTTGTCATTAATTTGAATCCCATGTTAGGGTTTACTAGAATTTGTTTATATTGTCCTTGTCGCCTATTTGGGATGTTCGGGTAGGTGTCTTGCTTAGCCCTGCAGTCATGGTTGGGATGGGAGTTAAAATGTTTATAATCTTGATTAATGAAATATGAAACGAATGTGGACATGGTAATTTTGTAGTAACATGGTTATTAGGTAAATCCGGCAGGATGGACCCGTATTGGTGGTTTTGTGCCGTGGGACTCGACAGCTGCTTTTGGTTTTTGGTTCGGGGTTGGTGCTAGACATATCCTGCCTGGATCCCTAGGACCCGGTTCTCAGAGCATGTAACCCGGCTTGACAGCGCAACCATGAGATCTGGATGGGCTGGACCTGGCTAATTAATTAGTTACCTCTAAGTTGAGGGTCCACACGGGGTTTGTTTTAGTGGCTCACGAGGGGGCCCTGGGGGTCGTAGACCTTTGTACGGGGTGAAACCTTAGAGGTACGTGTGGAACGGACTTGGAGGGGGCTTTGTAAAGGCCTTGCAGTGCAACCCGCTATGCACCTTGGCAGTGTTTAGCGTGATGGGATCTGCACGACTCATGGGTAACGATGTGCAACCTCTGCAGAGTGTAAAACTGATATATCAGCCGTGCTCACGGTCACGAGCGGCTTGGACTTCTTTGAGATTAGTTGGTTACTGGTTGGTTTTGGGTTCGGGTCACCTGATGGACTTCAGGTGTTGGTTGCTCGGTGAGACTCCGAGTGTGGTTTGCTCGGTGCGACTCCGAGTGTTGGTACTTTTCTACGGAGTCTGTCTATAACCTAGTAAATAGGTGCATAGGATTAATAGGATTAATAGAGTGTGTCCCTTTAGGCGCTTGAGTCAAACAAAGTCAGCCTACCTTTGTTATAAGCCTCATAAGCATATATTTCCTACACTTGCGGAGTACATTTCGATGTACTCACCCTTCCTCTTTGTCCCCCTTGCTACCCCACCCAGACGCTGGAGACTACACGTACGAGGAGCAGGAGTATCCAGAAGACGGTGGCTACGACCCTGACGACCTGTACTAGGATGGCGCTACCCCCGGTCGACCTTCCTGTGGAGTGGAGTCCAGATCTTTCGCATCTTCACCAGAGTTTATTTTAGAGTCTGTTTCATTAGAGTCTGTACTTTTCTTTTGGACCCGAGGGTCATTTTTGTAATAATGTTCGATATATTAATAAAGCATTGTTTTGATATTTACAATGATGTGGATATATGTATGAAAATTGATCCTGGCATACATATATTGTGCTCCAATTTTGTTCTTAAAATTGGGGTGTCACAGAGTGGTATCAAAGCCGTGTTGACCGTAGGACGCTACCCTAGTCAGTCGTCGAATTTACAAAACTATTTTTACAAAGTCTGACCCTTTTTCCCACTTCTGTAGTCTTTCTCTGCTGAAAATTCAAACTCAGTTTAAAAGTAGGTCCTCCAATAGTAGGTTGTCCACCATAATTATTTGAACTCGTAGCACGTTGATTGATATGTACTTGTGCATATGTAATGTTTTGGCTCTTTGTAATGATTGTTGGTGTGTTGCGACCGTCAGGTTGCGGCGACATCATTTGTTTAAAATATTTTACTAATCGAATTAATTAACCAAATTAGGGTTGTTATATATCTATTTATCATATCTCACTCTTACTCCTGGAAAATGTAACAGATGGTTGACACCAGGAGCAGCGCAGGTAACGCTGGCGGGAGCGGGGCAGGTGGCAACCAGTCGCCTCATCCCCATCCACCTCCACCTCCGCCTCCATACGACCCGCTCCAGATGGCCCAGGTGCAGAACCAGATGATGCAGAACATGGCCCAGATGATGCAGCACATGCAGCAGATGGCGCAGGGTGCTCAGGGTGCAGGAGCTGCACAGCCACCCCGACCGGATGACACTCTCAGGAGCTTCATGACGACGCGCCCTCCAGTGTTCCACCACGCCATAGAGCCAATGGATGCAGATGATTGGCTCGAGACGATTACAGGCAAGTTGCAGCTTGCCCATGTCGGGGACCTTGATAAGGCCCTCTACGCCGCGCACCAGCTTCAGGGTCCGGCGAAGAACTGGTGGACTGCATACACCGCAGCTCATGCGGACGCCAACTCGATCACTTGGGAAGATTTCCGTAAGGCATTCCGCGACCAGTACGTCCCTTTCGGTGAGATCAGGGTGAAGCGCCGAGAGTTTCAGAACCTCAGGCAGGGCGCGATGACAGTGCGTGAGTATCTCACGCAGTTCAGCCAGCTGTCCCGTTACGCCCCAGATGACGTGGACACGGATGACAAGAAGCAGGAGTGTTTCATGCAAGATCTCTGTCATTCTTTAATATTAATAAATTCTTCATATACCCTTGTTCATTCCTTTTGCTGCCTGACAAATAATAAAATTGTTATCTGCTTCAGGCATGGGCTTAACCCAGGACTCCGCTATGCCCTAGCTTCAAATGAGTATTCCTCATTTCAGAAGCTGGTTGACCGTGCCTTCGCGGTGGAGAAGGAACGGAAGGACCTCGATGCAGATCGCAAGAGGAAGATGACGTTCCAGGGACAGTCCTCCGGCAGCTCCGCTCGTCCCCGCTACGCTCCACCTGCCTCAGCTTCCAGGCAGATTCCCCAGCAGCAGCAGTACCGCCCGCCCCAGTCCCGGCAGCCCGCTCCTCAGTACAGGCACCCAGCTCCACAGTACCAGGCTCCACCTCAGCAGCAGCCTCGCCAGGCTCAGGCACCTCGCCAGGGCCTCCCAGCACCACAGTC
The DNA here is from genome assembly GCA_009763385.1 of Coix lacryma-jobi var. lacryma-jobi. Lineage (NCBI taxonomy): Eukaryota > Viridiplantae > Streptophyta > Magnoliopsida > Poales > Poaceae > Coix > Coix lacryma-jobi. The sequence goes on from CM019826.1 coordinate 45,624,137, forward strand.
CCGTCCAGCACAGGGGGCAGGTCAGATTGGTCCCTGCTACAAGTGCAACCCGATGGGACACTTCGCCAACAAGTGTCCGTTGAGGCAGCCAGCTCCACCACAGTCCCATCCCGCAGGACAGCCCCAGGCGTTCGCACGTGGCCGTGTGAACCATGTCGCAGCAGAGTCAGCTCAGACGGCTCCAGATGTGGTATTGGGTATGTTCACTGTTAATTCCCATCCAGCTACAGTACTCTTTGATTTTGGTGCATCACACTCTTTTATAACCGCAAGGTTCGCATCAGCATGTAGTCTGTCAGTTTCACCTATGCTTAGAGGCTTGATAGTTACATCTCCTGGAGGAGAGATGGTTTCCAGACAGGTGTGTCAGGAGCTGAGTATAAACATAAGGGGGGTAGAGTTCCCTTCTGATCTTATCGTTCTGGATTCTGAGGGGATAGATGTCATTCTGGGAATGAACTGGTTGAGCAAGTATCGAGGGGTTATTGATTGTGCTCAGAGGATCATCACAGTGAAGCATCCAGATGGCTCGGAGATTGTATATCAGGCACCGACGAAGATGATAGAAGAAGCCAGAGCATATGAGGCTGTCGTGGTACCTGATATTCGAGTTGTCGAGGAGTTTCCAGATGTCTTCCAGAAGGTGCCAGGTATGCCACCTGATCGTGAGATTGAATTCTCTATTGATTTAGTTCCTGGCACTGCACCTATATACAGGCGACCATATAGAATGGATGCCGAAAAGCTAGCCGAGCTGAAGGCGCAGATCCAAGAGCAGTTAGAGAAAGGGCATATTCGTCCTAGTACATCCCCGTGGGGAGCTCCTGTGATCTTTGTTCCGAAGAAGGATGGAGGCCTGCGGATGTGCGTTGATTACCGCGCATTGAATGAAGCTACCATCAAGAACAAGTACCCGATTCCTCGCATTGATGATCTGTTTGATCAGTTGAAGGGTGCTCATGTATTCTCGAAGATTGACCTGCAAACAGGTTATAACCAGCTGAAGATTCGTGAAGCTGATATCCCAAAGACGGCATTCGTAACTCGTTATGGGCTATATGAGTACACAGTGATGTCCTTCGGCTTGACTAATGCCCCAGCTTTCTTCATGTATCTGATGAACAAGGTCTTCATGGAGTTTTTAGATCTGTTCGTCGTGGTGTTCCTTGATGATATCCTGATATTCTCGAAGACTGAAGAAGAACATGAGAAGCATCTGAGGTTAGTGTTGCAGAAGCTCAGAGAGCATCGGTTGTATGCAAAGCTGAACAAATGCGAGTTCTGGTTGAAGAAGGTTGCATATTTGGGGCATATCATCTCAGAGGGTGGTGTTTCAGTGGATCCAGGCAAGGTCCAAGATATATTGGACTGGAAGGTACCTGAGAGCGTTACTGAGATTCGGAGTTTCCTCGGTATGGCTGGATACTATCGCAGATTCATTGAGGGATTCTCCAAGATCGTGAAGCCGATGACGAGACTGACTGAGAAGGGTGCCAAGTTTGTTTGGTCCCCTGAATGCCAGACTGGTTTCGAGGAGCTGAAAGCGAGATTGACCTCTGCTCCTATTCTTGTCATGCCAGATGTCCAGAAGAACTTCACGGTGTATTGTGATGCTTCGCGTCAGGGTCTGGGATGTGTGCTTATGCAGGAAGGTCGGGTGATTGCTTATGCCTCGAGACAACTCAGGAAGCACGAGCTGAATTACCCTACACATGATCTTGAGTTGGCCGCTGTTGTCCATGCTCTGAAGATCTGGAGGCACTATCTGATGGGCAAGAAGACGGAGATTTACACTGATCATAAGAGCTTGAAGTACATTTTCACCCAGCCAGATCTGAATCTTCGCCAACGGAGATGGCTCGAGTTGATCAAAGACTATGATCTGAGTATCAACTATCATCCAGGCAAGGCGAATGTTGTTGCAGATGCCTTGAGCAGGAAGGTCTACTGCAATGTGTTAGAGATCAAGGAGCAGCAACCCGAGTTGCATGAGGAGTTTGTGAAGCTCAATCTGGGTATACTCGGCCGCACTGATGCAGTAGCCATGGAGGTTGATTCGACCTTGGAGCATGATATCCGAGCAGGGCAGCTCACTGATGAGTATCTTCTGGAGATCAGACAGTCAATCAAGGAGGACAAAGCCCCAGGGTTCACAGAGGATGATCAGGGTGTCTTATGGTTCAGAGGCAGAATCTGTGTTCTAGATGTAAAGGCTATCAAGGAGTTGATTCTGAGGGAAGCTCATGATTCAGCCTACTCTCTCCATCCATGCAGTACCAAGATGTACCAGGATCTGAAGCAGTATTACTGGTGGTATGGGATGAAGAGGGAAGTAGCGGAGTATGTGGCTTTGTGTGACACATGTCAGAGGGTTAAGGCCCAACATCAGAGACCTGCTGGTTTGTTACAGCCTCTGCAGATTCCCGAGTGGAAATGGGAAGAGATCAGCATGGATTTCATCACTGGTTTGCCCAGGACACAGTCTGGATATGACTCCATCTGGGTCATAGTTGATCGGTTGACCAAGGTGGCTCACTTCATTCCGGTCAAGGAGACATATCAGGGACCGAAGCTGGCAGAGCTGTACATGTCCCGCATTGTATGTTTGCATGGAGTACCTAAGATCATAGTATCTGACAGAGGTACACAGTTCACATCTAGATTCTGGAAGCGGTTGCATGAGTCTATGGACACTCGCCTCAGTTTCAGTTCGGCTTATCATCCTCAGACTGATGGACAGACAGAGAGGGTGAATCAGATTCTGGAGGATATGTTGAGAGCCAGTGCGCTTCAGAATAGCCAGAGTTGGGATGTGAGTCTGCCATATGCAAAGTTCTCATATAACAACAACTATCAGGCCAGTCTGAAGATGTCACCTTTCGAGGCACTGTATGGCAGGAAGTGCAGAACTCCCCTGTTCTGGAACCAGGTTGGAGAAAGGAAGGTCTTTGGCCCTGAGTCTATAGAAGAAGCTGAAGAACAGGTCAGACAGATCAGAAGCAACCTGAAGACAACTCAGACTAGACAGAAGAGTTATGCAGATGTCAGACGACGGGAGATGGAATTTCAGATTGGGGACTATGTCTATCTGAAGGTGTCACCTTTCAGAGGTCTTCGGAGGTTTAATGTCAAAGGGAAGCTATCCCCGAGGTTCATTGGCCCTTTCAAGGTGATTGACAAGAAAGGTGCAGTTGCTTATCAGCTGGAGTTGCCTGCATGTCTGGCAGGTATCCATAATGTATTCCATGTATCCCAGCTGAAGAGATGCCTCAGAGTTCCAGAGGAGCAGTTGCCACTTGAGGAGCTTGATCTCAGGGATGATTTGACTTTCTCTGAGCCGATCAAGATCCTGGACACGATGGAACGAGGCACTCGCAACAAGAGGATTAAAATCTGCAAGGTGCAATGGAAGCATTACTCCGAAGAAGAAGCCACATGGGAGAAAGAAGATGATCTTCGGGCAGATTTTCCTCATCTCTTCACCGACTCTTCCTAATCTCGAGGACGAGATTCTTCTAAGGGGGGTAGGTTTGTAACACCCTGATTTAATTTTTCCCCAATTTAATAAAAGGAATTAGAAACTAATTAGGTTGGCTAGTTTATTAGAGGAGGAAAATAAAATTTGTTTAGTATTGTCATGTTGCATTCATGCCGTTGCACAATTTTATTGGGTGAAAAATAAATTTATTAAACCCGTATAGGGCGAATCGATTTTATTCTATTTAGAAAAGAAATAAAATATTTACGAAAGTTTTCCAAATTCAAAATCAAACCTTAATTCAAAACCTAGGGAAAATATTTTGAAAAGTTTTGCAATTTGTATTGATTTCAAACTGATTTTGAAATGGTTTTGGAAATGAATTTGAAAGAGTTTGCAAAACCTTGACAAAGAAAAAGAAAAGAGAAGGGCACCCTGACCTCACCTCTCCTTTCAGCCCACCCCACCTTGCGGCCCACTCCCTTGCTCCCCTCTCCCCTCCCCGCAGCCCAGTCCAGCCGGGCCGCCTCCCACTCCTCCTCTCCTTCCCGTGCGCGGACCGCCCCTCTCTGCTTCTCCCTCTCCTGGGCTGAGCCGGCAGCGACGGCCCAACGCCACCCCTCGCGCCAGCCGACCCCGCGCGTCCCTCCTCTCTCGCCGCCCCGCTGGCCCCAGTCGTCAGCCCCTCCCCTAACCTCCCTCCCCGCCCTTCACGCGACAGCAGCACGCGCGCAGCAGCCGCTCGCCCCGATCGATTCACAGCTGCAGCCGCCACCCTTCCCACACCCTATAAACCCATCTACGACCCCGCGCCGCCTCCGCCCAAGGCCTGTTCGTCCCTCGCCCCTCCATCTACAACCTCACGAAGCACACAGCCGCCATCGCCATTGCCTCCCTCACTGGAGCTCACGGGCGCCTCGACGACGCTGTGAACCACCACCCCGGGCCCTCCCTCGGTCTTGCAAGGACGCACCGCGCCCATAGGGTCATCACTGGTGGACTCGACGCTCGGGAGCGCCGTCAGCGGACCACGCCGGAGCTCGGAAACACCGCGGCCGCCCTCATCGTCAAACCCCGTACCCGGGCCTCCTCCGACCGCGCAAGTCCCCTCGGTGAGCTCGCCATCTCCTCCGCTCCTCTCCCCATAGTTTCCCTAGGTCGCTACCGGTCCCTAGGGCCTAGTCCGAGCCACGCCGCCGAGCTTGCCATGGCGCCGCCGCCGCAGGGTTCCCCGCCGCCGCTCTCTGAGCCGCCGGCGGTCACCCCACCCCTCATATCGCCCCTGCACTGTCCGATCTTAGATCAACGGCCAAGATTAGATCCTGCACCGAACCGGTATACGCCGGGTTCACAGTCCCGTGAACCCTGACCACCACATCACCCCACCCGCAGACCATGGCCACGCGGCACGCCGGTCCAACCCCCGTACGCCATGTGGCACACGTCGGCACCACGCGGCGCACACGTCAGCCACCGCCCCGCGTCAGTGCCCATTTTTCTAAAGAGACCCCGAACTTTTAGGGAATCAACCCGCACTCCATCTGTATAGTAATCTGAGTCTGCCGGAATCTCTCGATCTAGCCCTTGTTGTTTTGCCGAATTGAGGCGCGATCCACCCATAGCCGACCGCCCCCGATCTAATCCTAGCCGACCTTCGCCAGATCGACGGCCGAGAGCCGCCGGTACCTCTTTGCTGATGCACTTTTGCTAAAGAGACCCTGTCCTTTTCCGTAATAAACCCGCGCTCCCACCTGTACTGTGCGCTGAGTCTATGCTTTCTTTTGATCTAGCCCTTGAATTTTCGGATAATTGAGTCCCGGTCCAGTCAGCGTTTAAATTCCGTTTTGATTTAATTTTAATTCGAAAATAAGTTCAATCTAATTACAGATTTGCCACTCAGATTCAAATGCTTATAACTTTTGCGTATTAACTCCGTTTTGACCCGTTCAACTTGCGTTAGTTCCATAATTTCATTCTCTACGCAGTAGATCTATTAGTTTACTGTTTTGATACTATTTAGTGTACTGTTATTTATTTTGTTGTATTGAGCCATGTATGTTGATTGGGCCAGAGAGTGCGGAGTACGAGGACGCTCCAGACCATCCTTGCGACCCAGTTGATTCGACCCAGTCCGAAGGCAAGTGTTCTTGAACATCTTGCACCTACTTTATTTTACTTTTGGTACTAGAGTAGTTAGATCTTGTAGATGCATGCTTGTCATTAATTTGAATCCCATGTTAGGGTTTACTAGAATTTGTTTATATTGTCCTTGTCGCCTGTTTGGGATGTTCGGGTAGGTGTCTTGCTTAGCCCTGCAGTCATGGTTGGGATGGGAGTTAAAATGTTTATAATCTTGATTAATGAAATATGAAACGAATGTGGACATGGTAATTTTGTAGTAACATGGTTATTAGGTAAATCCGGCAGGATGGACCCGTATTGGTGGTTTTGTGCCGTGGGACTCGGCAGCTGCTTTTGGTTTTTGGTTCGGGGTTGGTGCTAGACATATCCTGCCTGGATCCCTAGGACCCGGTTCTCAGAGCATGTAACCCGGCTTGACAGCGCAACCATGAGATCTGGATGGGCTGGACCTGGCTAATTAATTAGTTACCTCTAAGTTGAGGGTCCACACGGGGTTTGTTTTAGTGGCTCACGAGGGGGCCCTGGGGGTCGTAGACCTTTGTACGGGGTGAAACCTTAGAGGTACGTGTGGAACGGACTTGGAGGGGGCTTTGTAAAGGCCTTGCAGTGCAACCCGCTATGCACCTCGGCAGTGTTTAGCGTGACGGGATCTGCACGACTCATGGGTAACGATGTGCAACCTCTGCAGAGTGTAAAACTGATATATCAGCCGTGCTCACGGTCACGAGCGGCTTGGACTTCTTTGAGATTAGTTGGTTACTGGTTGGTTTTGGGTTCGGGTCACCTGATGGACTTCAGGTGTTGGTTGCTCGGTGAGACTCCGAGTGTGGTTTGCTCGGTGCGACTCCGAGTGTTGGTACTTTTCTACAGAGTCTGTCTATAACCTAGTAAATAGGTGCATAGGATTAATAGGATTAATAGAGTGTGTCGCTTTAGGCGCTTGAGTCAAACAAAGTCAGCCTACCTTTGTTATAAGCCTCATAAGCATATATTTCCTACACTTGCGGAGTACATTTCGATGTACTCACCCTTCCTCTTTGTCCCCCTTGCTACCCCACCCAGACGCTGGAGACTACACGTACGAGGAGCAGGAGTATCCAGAAGACGGTGGCTACGACCCTGACGACCTGTACTAGGATGGCGCTACCCCCGGTCGACCTTCCTGTGGAGTGGAGTCCAGATCTTTCGCATCTTCACCAGAGTTTATTTTAGAGTCTGTTTCATGAGAGTCTGTACTTTTCTTTTGGACCCGAGGGTCATTTTTGTAATAATGTTCGATATATTAATAAAGCATTGTTTTGATATTTACAATGATGTGGATATATGTATGAAAATTGATCCTGGCATACATATATTGTGCTCCAATTTTGTTCTTAAAATTGGGGTGTCACAAACAGTCTCGATACCGTGATGTGCTGTCAAGTGATCCCATCTTGATCTTTTCAATTCACTTAGACTTGGTTCAATTTTAGTAGAATATGAACATACCAAGTAAGTGAAAGACTCAGAACTAGAGACATAGCAACCTAGCATATACGAAATAGCACAAAAGACTTCAACATATTCTACACATGCTAGTTGCCAATCTCAATGGTGAACATGTTTCAAATTTGATGTTGAATTTAGCATATTCACAGTTCTAAAAAATAGCTCAGCTCACAACATGTATCAGTGATCAAAAGGAGCCTAAGCTACAAGCATCATCATATTTCATCAGAGCACACACTAATCAGAGCATAATTCATTCTATGCATTATAAACATGAAGCTCAAAAAGATAAAGATGCAAATATGATGAAATACAGAAACTTAACAAAAACAAAACAAAAGAAGTCAGTCTATGAAACAAGAACCAAAATGTTTCCCCTAACTAAAAGGGGAAACACACACCAAGCTCACCTCTCAACCTAGCAAAGGTTGATTGGTCCAAAGGCTTGGTGAAAATATCTGCCCACTGAATATGAGTATCGACATTGTGAAGGTCGATATCACCCTTCTCATAGTGGTCTCGCAAGAAATGAAAGTGCACATCAATGTGTTTGGTCTTACAATGCAGCATGGGGTTCTTAGCAACGCTAATCGCACTCGTGTTGTCACAAAGCAAAGGAACTCGAGAAAAACTCAGACCAAAATCACGCAAAGTGGCCATCATCCATAACAACTGAGAACAGCAGCTAGCCGCAGCAACATATTCAGCCTCTGTGGTAGACTGTGCGACACTAGACTGCTTGCGAGAAGACCAAGATACAAGGGAAGAACCCAAAAACTGACAAGTCCTAGAAGTGGACTTGCGCTCAAGTCGGCAACCAGCAAAATCAGCATCCGAGTAACCACAAAGGGAGAGGGTGGAAGAAGGAGAATACCAAATTCTGAACTCAGGTGTCAAACAGAGATACCTCATAATGCACTTGACCGCCTGACGGTGAGAAGTGCGCGGCGACGCCTGGAAGTGTGCGCAAAGACACACCGCGAACTGAATGTCCAGGCTTGACCGTCAGGTACAGCAGCGACCCGATCATACTCTGGTACTCCTTCCGGTCCATAGCTTCTCCATCCTTGTCCGCATCCAGGGCCGTCGTGGTCGACATGGGTGTTGGAAGAGGCTTGGCCTCACCCATATCGACCTTCTTCAATATGTCCTTGGTGTACTTGCCCTAGTGCACAAACGTCCCTTCTCGGGATTGCTTGATTTGCAACCCGAGGAAAAACGTCAACTCGCCCATCATGCTCATCTCAAATTCTCTGCTCATAGTATCTGCAAACTTGGCAACCAAAGCATGAGAAGAACCACTGAAAATGATATCATCCACATAAATCTGAACCAACAAAGTGTCATTGCCTTGCTTGAGGAGAAAAAGAGTTTTATCCACACATCCCATTTTAAAACTCTTAGCAAGCAAAAAGGTTTTCAACCTATCATACCAGGCTCTAGGGGCTTGTTTCAAACCATACAAAGCTTTGTGAAGTTTAAAAACATGGTTTGGAAACTTGGGATTTTCAAAACCGGGGGGTTGTTTCACATACACCTCTTCTTCTATGTAGCCGTTTAGGAAGGCACTCTTGACATCCATTTGAAAAAGTTTGAAACCTTTGGATGCAGCAAAAGCCAAGAGGATCCTAATTGCCTCCAAATGAGCTATAGGAGCAAACGTCTCCTCATAGTCTATCCCCTCGTTCTGACTATACCCCTGGGATACAAGTTTGGCCTTGTTTCTCACAACATGGCCATCTTCTCCTTGTTTGTTTTTGAAAACCCATTTTGTCCCAATAGGGTGACACTCAGGAGGAAGAGGAACAAGAACCCAAACCCCATTTCTCTCAAAATTTTCAAGCTCCTCATGCATGGCATTTGAAGGACCGAGAATGCAAAAGCAAGGCGACCAGAGGGGGGTGAATGGGAGCCTAAAAAATTTCTCTCGAAACTTTGGCCTTTGTCCCAGAAATCAACCCCTGAAAAGCTTCGACCGAACCATGATGCCCACGACCCTTGGAAGAGGGTGGATGATCCCTTGGATCATAGCGAGGCACCACAAAGCAAGTGCGAAACAACACACCAAAAACACAGGCACAAGTTTGACCCCTGAAAATTGAGTCCCGAACGTAGATTGAAGGCTACGTCGAGAAACCCCCAAATACCGATGCTAACACGTAGCAAAGATACTTAGAGAGATTCATAGGTCAACTCAAGGGCCAAACGTGAAGTCCGAAAACCAAGCGAAGAAGCCGGGAGAGCAAACACACTGAACTGCAGGCTACAGCCAAGTCCCGGACTATCCGGGGTCCAGTTCGCGGACTGTCTGCCCACAGGCGGACTGTCCGGGCTCTGGTGGCGGACTGTCCGCCGGCCAGATGTCCAAAAACGCAAGGTTGCTGAACCCTTCTGCTCGACTCCCGGACTGTCCGCGAGTCTCAACGGTGGACTGTCCGCCGGTCAAAAACCAGCACTATTCACGGAGACTCGCAGCACTGACCTGACTCGCCCCCGAAGCGCGGACTGTCCGCGGGCTGAGTGACAGACTGTCCGCAACCACCCAGTGAGGGCGATTTCGGTCGCCCTTCACCCAAATCCTCTCAAATCTGATTCAAACAAAAATCCCTTGATCCCAAACTTAGAGAGGATGATCACGAGGTAGTTGGGAGACTATGCCCAAGGAATCATCCGCTCAAATCAACTCAAACCATGGGAAATCGAAGGGGAAGAAATATGAACCGAAAAAGCACCACGAAAATTGAATCGACCCGATCTACTTGTTCGTGAGGAGTTAGATGAATTCCTTCAGTGGAAATGATCTCCTCACTATAAAGAACAAGTTGATTCAAGTGGATTTCAAAAAGACGCAGTAGAGAGGGAGATCGAGTGACGGGAAAATCGCGGAGAAACAAAGAATGCGAAGAACACGGACAAAACGCGAATCAACACATCGATCTGCAACCGTGTGGCTACCACACGCTACAACAGTGAGATTACGGTCTCACTTCCTCAAAATCTCTAGTACACAGAGGTATGATTCTCTGCGGATCTCAGTTTCTACAGCAGGGGATTGGGAGAGCAGGAAAACCTAGAAGGCAAAGAGCAAATTAGTGAGATAGGATGGGAGGTGGGTGTCTCCCTCTACTTATCCTAATTCTAGTTCCCACTCTACCCCTAACTAATTACAGAGCAAACCAGCTAAACCCTAGGGTTATTCTGGACCAACTCGCGGTAGGTGGTGATCCGACGGCCACGCCCGCATAACTGGTAGCATTGCCTCGACGCAACCTCACCGATTGCCGCCACGTGCCGCCACCGCTCTGCTCGTCCTTTTCACGGACCTTGCCCCCGGTTTTGTGGCCTAAACCAGGAAACCATCCTTCATGACCAACCCCCGGTTTTGAGGCCCCAACCGGGAAACCAGCCATCCATCGCCTGAGTTTTGTGGCCCAAACTCAGAAACCCGCCAGCATCCAGGTTTTGAGGCCCAAACCTGAAAACCGTCCTCAGCCCGAGTTTTGTGGCCCAAACTCGAAAACCATCAACGCCCAGGTTTTGAGGCTCAAACCTGGAAACCGTCCACTCGGTGATTATTCTGTGGCTCAACCACCAAACCGAGCCGTAGAGGGGATGCACCACCCGTGCACCCCGTCCACACGCAAGTCTTCGCTCGTCGCTGTCCCAGACTGCTAGCCACCACACCTGATCCTCAGGCCACCGGTCCCTCAGTCCAAGCCTCACGTCCGCCCTTCATCGCTCCCGGTCCATCGGCACAGCACGTCTCTACTTGACCTTCACCTTGCCTTCAATCACTGTATCCGTGCTCGACACCTGCACAACACAAGCCAAAGAACATGCGCATCATCCCAGTTGACAATCACTCATCACTCGAGACTCCGCATACACCCATGTATCCGCAATCTCCTCCTTGATGAGTGCATTGTCAACTACCAACACAAATCATAATGAAGTAGAAGAAGGAAGAAGAAGGAGAAGAGAGAACTCGTCCACATGACCCAAAAGCATATCAAAGCCGGAAGAAGGTCAAGTGAAAGAGCAAAACAACTTGGTCCCCAAAGACATGGGCAACGGCTCGACGCAACCAAGCAAAGCAAAGCTAGCCCTCAAGAAGAGGTAGAACAGGCTCAACACCGCTAGCGAGAAAGCTCGATACCAACTGAAATGGTGCCAGCTGAGATGCAAGAGAGCTCAATATCAAATGAGGCTAAAACAACTGAATAGCACAATCAGCTGAACACTCATCGAAAAGCAACAACTGCTAGTCCCTCAAGACAGAAGCTCAACACAACTAGCAGAAAATCTCCGAACCAATTGGAAAATTCAAAATCCTCAAAATCTGAGCCAACTCAAAAACTCCCCCTTCAATAGTGCACACAACTGAACAAGATTTGTCAAATTTCTCCCCCTTAGTTGATAATGCACTATCAAGAATCTCCCCTCCAAATGCATATGAGTTAAAAATGCAAGTTAGGAGCTTCAAGAATATACTCAATTAGAATGAAAAGATGCTCTACAAAGTGTTGATCCGATGACTCAACAACATACACGTCATGCTAGCAAAGGCTCAAACTGATCACCAAATATGAAATATGAACATATGAGCAAAATGAGCAGTTTTTAGCCAAAAAGCATTCACCATCAAAATAGCACTTAACATGTATAGATAGGAAGTCAAACAAGTGCTCAACATGTATACAAGTTGAACTACCCCTAGCAAAGTTCAATCATCATGCTGTAGAATGAAACATATGCTTGTGTTTTCAGATTTAATCGGAGTTGCAGCGGTGAAAATACACAAGTTCAGAATTCAGCATATGATTGCGAGAGGTTGAAAACTTGTTGTTGGTATAAATTAACGCACACTCTACTTTATCCTCAAGCGCACAGATAAAATCTACCGATGTAGCACTTCACCGGAGTAACCCAGTTTTAATATCGAACCCAAAGGAACGGATAGTTTTAAGTCTCAAAGAATATAACCCCTGAGTAGCTAATAAGGACGGAGAAGCTAAAAGCATAGAGGGGATCACTAAGGTTATCTAAATCCAACTTAAGAGTGATATGCTTTTATTATTCTTAGTGGGGAAATTGCCATAAAAGGTCACAAACAGAGTATGATTCTTTTATGCAAATGTATATTCCTACCAAGCCTACACACGGGTAAGTGGACTATAGAAGAATCAACAAGGCTATAAGAGTCACCCTTGCGAACAACCACTACTACCGGCGTTATAGGAGGCAAATATGAGCTATCAAGTCTAAGCACCACGCTTACACTATCCAACTACTCTAACTCTAGAGCGACTAGAATTAAAGTACTCAAAAGAGAGTCATTAAACCTTAAGAATAATAAGAACAATAGCTCATACTTAAATATAGATGTTGATTACTGAAACAATCATTGAAGCAAGTTGACGAAGAACTTGAATCCACAGGTACAAGATGAAGAAGTTGATCGGACAGGCCGGAGCTCCTTCTTGATCTCTTCCTCTCTCTCTCTTCTAGTTCTAGAATAAGACTAGGTTTTAATCCTACCAGAGGGGTATCTAGTCTTCTACTTGAAAGCTAAATCCTGAAATCTCTTCTAGGGTTTCTAATTGAAGCGTAGTCTTCTGAAGAGGGACCTTCTATCTGACCTAGGACTCAGGGGCCTATTTATATATCCCTGAGGGATCAACCGCGACCGTTGGATCAAACCGACTTCACGTAGGGCTGAGATTGGTCCTCAAAGGCGGTGGAAGAAGATTCCAGAAGGGGGAGGCCAGCGGCGCCCAGGGGGGACTGACTGGTGGGCCCAGGGGACCGGTCGGTCCCACAAGTCAGCCTCCTGTGGTGCCCTGCCTCGTGGTGTCTTTAGGTGTTCTCTAGAGTCTTCTAGAAGGTTCCTGACTTGACGAATGCGTTATCTCCCGTCGGTTTCCTTCTAGGGGAAGCAATCGAGGGTTGTTTCCTGGTTTAGTCCCTGCAGATTCACAATTCACCAAAACTCGTGGAATTCATTAGTTTTAATCCCTATACTAAGGTGGAGTTTATATATTCATCCATTTTCATGCTTAATTGACCCTTAATAATAAGAGTTAACTAGTGTCAACAAGCTCCCCCACACTTAGACTTTTACTCGTCCTCGATAAAAGGTTGGATCATAACTATAGGATAAGATATCAAACATTAAATCTTTCTGTTTATACCTGCATTCAGTGTGTTTACCATAAAACCTTGAGTAGTTGGAGAATAGAATAGTTGAAACACATCACCCTTTTCTTTTAGCATAAGACATTGGAGTTATTTTGAATTTTTTTTTCGAAACAAGTCATAGCTTTCCTTCTCCTTTTGTAGCACTTCAATTCCTTACCAAAGCATTTAATTTATGCAGAGCAGTTTTATGTTACTAAGTCAATGGAGAAAAATACTATACTCTTAGATCAAGACATCAATCTTTTTAAACTTTGTCACTCTTGCTGGCATATTGTAATTAGAGGGACCATGGGCTATCTTCTTTTTCTTTATCATATTTTTATCATAATACTTTTTTTCTGAGGTGTGTCGGACACTTGTCCATTTTTATTTCCTCATTTTTCATACTTTTGCAAAGCCCATGCCTCTAATACAATACTACATCGAAAGAGTGAATCTTTCTTTATTTGTAAGGATCTCGATCTTTAGAGCATAATAAATTTCTCAACAAAGAACTCAGTATTAAAGTAAGCAATAATTGATTGATTATGAATAACTTTGGCAGGAGATCTATTTTCTACAAAGGAGAAGTGTTGCTAGTCTCTTTTTAACTTTGCAAGTAAAATTCTCCAATGCTCATACTTTAAGAATTGAGTTCTCATCATTCTTCTATCATCTTCCACAACAACTCTAAGTAAAATGGGTTCCTTCAATTTTTTATCAAAGCAAGTCTTTTCAGAAAAGGTGGTGTGAGACTCTATACCTATGAGCATGTCAAAATGATCTTTTCCTTTTTAATTAGAGTTTATGAATTGCATATTATTGACGAGAATATGTTTTTAATTCAAACAGAAGTTTAAATATTCAAAAATAGAGTGTAACAATTATGTACCGAACCATGGACGAAGGAGGAGGCAAGGGGGGCTAACCCCTGACCGACCGGTGGGGTCTACCAACCGGTCGGTTGGGCTTAGGGGCCCAACCATGGCCAGCTTCGTGGTGCGTGATCTCGGTGACGATGTCTTCTGTTTTATGCAGCTTTCACGATCGGTTTTCGGTAATTCTGTCGTCGTCTTCTCCCCCACACTTATTTTCTGTTTTCTGCTAATCACAACATGTGGAGACAAGACACATATCCAAAATAACAAGATAAAAGATAACTCTAACAAAAACTTTATTGATATTCAAGGCACTTTTATTACACAATGAATTTAACTAAACAAAACTCTTAACAAGACATAAACACGAGACTCTGCAAACACGAGTGCCTTATTAAACTATTGACGAACTATCTCTCACTTCTCTCCCTCGAGTAGATTTCCTAGCATAGTGGCTACACTTACGACCTTATCCTTCAGGCTAATGTGTTTGGTTACATATTTATGCAGCACATCAGTCGCCTGTTTTGTAGCCTTAGCTAGAGAAGCATATTTCCTTTTAAGCTCTATGTTATCTCTCTCAAGGTCTTCAATCCTGTCCCCGAGCTGATCTAACTGGGTAGTCCTCTTGCGTTTAGCCGCGACATTAGGAGTGGTGGGTGCCCTCTTTACTGTTGGAGTGACCTTGATCTGCTCAGGGTGACCACAAACTCCATCAATGCGCGGACGCGGATTTGTAGATGTGTATTTTATGACTGTGGGTTCCCCAAGCTTGTTCGTCTTTAGCCCGACGAGTGTCTCGTTGGACCTAGGAGGAAGAAGCGGGATCTGCTTGGAGACGGAGAATGACGGAAGTCCTCTTGCCGGCACCGCTTGAGCGTAAAAAGCTTGTTGCCGATGCGACGAGGTCTCTTCTGGCGGGATCATATCAACGGGTGATGGCGAGTCAACGGGGGCGATCTCCTTTGACGGCGTCACGACAAGCTCCTTAGATGCGGCGACGACAAGAGCCATCGAGTCGTCGGCGGGCTCGTTGAGGTTGATCCTTGGATAGGAGGCCATTAGCGCTGGTGGGAGGAGAGCTTTGCTGCTGCTGGTATTATGGATGAGGTTGCAATGAATCTAGAGGCCGGCCTAGGGCTGGTTTTATAGCTAAGGAGGCTGAATGATGGGCATGATAGGTTCGTTACGGATTCTGCGGGTCAGGTTACCAGAATGGATACGAGAAAGAGTCGGGACACGTAACGAAAGAAGGCAGACGGCGAGGAGACTCCAGGGCAGACCGGTTGGTATCCCTAGGAGACCGGTCGGTCCCACCATGTGGGCCCTCGTGGGTCCGTCGCTCGAGGTGTCTTTATACTTGATCCTAATCCCAGAAAATATATCCCCGATGTGCAAACTTATCGAAAAAAATGATGATGGTGTAAATCTATGGGACAATGAAGAATTGGATGACATCCAACTCTTCAGGACTCTTTTGAGGTTCTAGAAAAATCTTAAGACGTTGTCCATTTAACTTGAATAGCGTACCTTCATCATTTTGAAGTGTAATGGCTCCATGTGATGAAGTGGCTACCACCGTGAAAGGTCCTTCCCATTTGCTTCGTAGTTTTCCATGCCCGAACAACTTTACCCTAGAATTAAAGAGTAATACCTTGTCTCCCGGAGTGAAGCTCTTCTTCCTGATTCTCTTGTCATGCCACCTCTTTGTTCTCTCTTTGTAAATCTTTGCGTTGTGATATGCTTTTTCGCTCCATTCATCTAGTTCAGAGAGTTGCATTTTCCTCCTGATTCCTGCAGCTTCTAAGTCCATGTTCCATCTTTTGATTGCCCAATGAGCTTTGAATTCTAGTTCCACTGGTAAGTGACAAGTCTTTTCGTAGACGAGCTGATATGGAGACATTCCCAGCGGTGTTTTGTAGGCAGTACGATAAGCCCATAGTGCTTCGGGTAGTCTATCTTTCCATTGTGTTCCCATCTCGTCGACTGTTTTCTGCAGAATATTCTTGATTTGCTTGTTTGATGTTTCTGCTTGGCCACTTGTCTGAGGGTGATAGGGAGTGGCAACATTGTTATGGATCCCATGATTTATCAGATATTTATGAAAGCCTTTGTCAATGAAATGTGTTCCTCCATCACTAATTACCATCCTTGGCACTCCAAATCTTGGAAATATTATTTCCTCGAACATTCTCTGAGAGTTTCTTGCATTAGCAGACTTGCATGGCACTGCTTCGACCCATTTTGAGATGTAGTCGACAGGAACTAGGATATACTCATGATTCCTTGATTTAGGGAATGGTCCCATATAATCAATTCCCAGACATCGAAGAGCTCAATCTGAAGGTTGTTAGTGAGTGGCATGGCATCTCTGGTGTTGATGCTGCCGTGCCTCTGACATGATCCACACCTCCGGACGAAGTCTTTTGTGTCCTGGTACATAGTTGGCCAGAAAAATCCACTTTGCCAGATCTTCGCATGTGCTCGGAATGCCCCATAATGTCCTCCATATGGTGAAGAGTGACAGCGTTCAATGATCTTGATTCCTTCTTCAGCTGGCACACATCTTCTGAGTAACCCATCAGAGCATACTCTGAATAGATATGGATCATCCCATATGTGGATCCTACTCTCATAGATCAGCTTCCTCTTATTTGGTCCTGGTGGTACATACTCTGCAACTATAAAATTGACAATATCTGCATACCAGGGGTCAGATCTAGAGACTTGAAAAAGCATGTCATCCCTGAGTGAGTCATTTATAGGTAATTCCTGAGGATTTTCAAAATACATTCTAGACAAGTGATCAGCTATAGAGTTTTCTACTCCTTTCTTATCTTTTATTTCTAAATCAAATTCTTGGAGTAGCAAAACCCATCTTATCAGGCGTGGCTTAGCATCTTTCTTAGTGAGCAGGTACTTTAATGCAACATGATCAGTAAAAACAATCACCTTTGATCCCACTAAATAAGATCTAAACTTATCTATAGCAAAAACAACAGCCAGAAGTTCTTTTTCAGTAGTAGCATAATTAAGTTGAGGTCCCGTTAAAGTTTTGCTGGAATAAGCGACTGCAGGATGCTTTTTATCCTTATATTGTCCTAGCACAGCTCCTACAACAAAATCACTTGCATCTCACATGATCTCTGCGAACACAAGGTTGATATGTGCCCTTGTGGTTCCCTTCCTGAGTGATGAGTGATCGATCAACGGACAACATGTCTCTTGGCTGTGCTGATGTGCAGGTGCGGAGCTCGGGCAATGGTCGAAGGTGAGGTGAAGGTCAAGTAGGGACGTGGAGCTTGGACCGACGGACCGGGAGACCTGAGGACCAGCTGTGGTAGCTGGCACGTGGCATTGACAAGCAAGAGTACATGGGGATGTGCGGTGCATCGGCCGAGTCGGGAGGAAGGTGATGGCGTCGTGACACTTGGCGGGAGGCCGAGAAGGATGGCGAATGCACTGTGCCCGGCATGGAGGCTGGACATGCTCCGGCATCGGTGCTGGAACTCGGGGTGTGCGAACCACACCCCGTCTACGGCGCGGGTTCGGTAGCGGAGCCTCGAAAAGCTACCCTCGACGGTTTCCGAGTTTGGGCCTCAAAACTCGAGGTGGCCGGTTTCCGAGTTTGGGCCTCAAAACTCGCCGAGGACGGTTTCCAGGTTTGGGCCACAAAACCTGGGCTCGCGGGTTTCTGATTTTGGGCCACAAAACTCAGCCAGAGGACAGGTTTCCCGATTTCAGCCTCAAAACCGGGGGAAGGCCCAGGTTTCCCGGTTTCGGCCTCAAAACCGGGGGGAGGTCCGCAAAAAGGACGGTCGACGCGTGGCGGCGTGGAGAGGCTGGCGCGGCGGCGCAGCTAGCCGCGAGGTAGGCGCGGCGGTCGACGGGGCGGCACGTGGCGGTATCCTGAGGCTTGCGTCGAGGCGAAGCTAAGGATGAGATGGGCGCGTGGCCGTCGGATCGTCATCAAGCAGAGTTGGACCGGGATACCCCTAGGGTTGGCCGTTTCGCTCTTGTATCTAGGAGTAGAAGGGGATTATTTTTTTAGGCTATAAATAAGAGAGGCACCCCTCCTCTCTCTCTATCCTTGCAATCATTTGTTCCTGAGCACTCTCTCTCTAGCCCCCGCTTAGGCTCTAATCATACCTCGCTGCATCCGACCCGCAGAGACGGGAATCATACCTCTGTGTATTTGGATCTTTTGAGGAAACGAGACCGTATTCTCGTTGTCTCCTCGTGTGGAGGAATTTCGGTTGAAATCAAATTGATTCGCGTTTGTGTTGGTGTTCTTCACGTTTTGGTTTTTCATCTCTCAGAGATTTGCCTCGTTCTCCCTCTCCGCGAGATGATTTTCGATTCCACTTGAATCAATTCATTCTTGGTCGTGAGCTCCTTCTTTCTACCGAAGGATTTCTCCCCTAACCTCACGAATCCATAGATCGGGTCGATTTCGCGTTCGTTCTTCGTTCTTCCCCCTTTTACGGTGATCCACGAATTTCTCTTAATTGACCTGGTTTGGTGCGATGATTTCTTAGGATTAGCACCCCAATACATTAGTAACACCTGGGAGGAGTTTGATCGAAGTTCTTTTCGATTTGGTTGAGATCGATTCGAATTTGGCTTTGAACCCGCACAACTTTGTGCTTTCTGGGTGTTGGCGGACAGTCCGCGCATTGGGTCTCGGCCAGGTCAGTCGGGCGCAGTCCCCTGACTGTTCACTGTCGAGTGAATGGCGGACAGTCCGCGGTACAAACCCGCGGACAGTCCGGGACCTGTCCAGCAGACTTGCAGCACGGTTTGGTTTCTGCGTTTTGGCCGGCGGACAGTCTGGCTCTCAGTCGCGGATAGTCCAGGCTTCAACTGCGGACAGTCCGGGACCCTGACCCCAGACAGTCCGCGATTCTGCTGTTTGTGCAGTTTTGCTCTGAGGCTTTGACAGTTGGTTTTGGTGTTTCTCCGGGGGTTCCGCTGTACCACTAGGACATCTCCTAGGGTATCCACCTACTTGTAGGTCGTGAAATCTCCGGTCGTCTCGAGTCTTTGCTTTTGGGGTGATTTTCTGGGACAAGGGCCACTCTATTCACAAGTTGAATTTGAGTCTCCCATTCACCCCCCTCTGGTCGCTAATCCGGTCCTTCAATTGGTATCAGAGCCGATTAAGGATCTTCACTACCTTAATCAGTTTTGGATCCTAAGGGCGACATGGATCGAGGGAACGGCAAGGCTCCTTGGTTCGATGGAACGAACTACTCATATTGGAAGATTCAGATGTGTGCTTATCTCAACAGCATCGGATCTTCTGTCTGGGAGATATGTGAGAATGCTGAGTACGTAGTCCTTGCGGCTCGTGTGGGTCAGATCCAGATTGACCAGCACGAGGCCAACTCCAAGGCTTGTAATGCTCTTTTGGCTAGCATCTCCCTTCCTGAGTTCGAGCGTGTCTCTGAGCTTGAGATGGCACGAGAGATCTGGGTGAAGCTTCAGAGCTATCATGAGGGGACCACTCAGGTCAAGACAAGACTCTTCGAGACCTACAAGCGAGAGTACGAGAACTTTGTTCAGTTGGAGGGAGAGACGATTGACGCCATGTTCGCTCGTTTTCAAACGATTGTGAACAAGATGCGTGCCAATGGGGCCAACCTACCCTATGACGATCATGAGAGGGCTCTCAAGTTGCTATACGCCCTTGATCGGAGGGTATGGGAGGTGAAGGTGTCGACCATCATTGAGTCTCCTGCTTACAGTCACGGAGGAGCAGATGGAGGCGTTTGGAGACGACGATCTCGCCCTCGTCATCACCCGGTTCTCGCGGTTTCAGAACAACCGCCTGAATCGCCGACGTGGTGGCGCACACGAGGGCTGCTACAAGTGTGGTGATCTAGACCACTTCGTGGCGAACTGTCCCAAGAACAACAAGAAATCTTCCGGCAAGACTCGCAACTTCAGGCGCAAGGGCAAGCCGGAGTACAAGACTGAGAAGAAGAAGAACAAGGACAGTTTCCGCCGAGAACACTTGGAGAGGGCTTTCGACGCCGGTCGGCGTGTGCTCTTCGCCGGCAAGGGCGACACCGACAAGTCGTCCGACAGCGACTCCAGCGACGACGGGTCCGAGCACAAGACAGAAGATCGCTTTAACGGACTTTACTTCTTCGGCAACTCCTCCAAGGGCTTGTGCACCATGGCGCTGGACGAAGAGGACTCCAAGTGCCAGACGAAGGACGCCGATGACGCCAACAGTGACGACGATGACGACAACGCTTCCGAGGTATCAAACTCCTCCATTGTCGATCGTCTCACTGATGAGCGTGATAGTTTTGCGGAGTTAGTCCTCGCTTTGGAGAAGAGACTCACGCAGGTTCTCCAAGAGCGCGGTGAGTTTAAGGCCAAGATGAAAGAGGCGCTTAAGGAGCTTGAGTTTGCTAAGTCCGATGTGAGGGTGACTGATGAGGAGGAGTGCGATGAGTGCACCACACACATGGAAAACTTCTCCACCCTTCAAACCAAGTATGCCTCTTTGATCGAGGTGTATGATGAGCTGAAGAGTAGGCTAGACTTGGTGGGTGAGTGTCGTGAGTGTGCCTCCCTGAAGAAGGAGCTGGAGGAAGTGAAGGCGAGGTCTTCTTTGCTGGGTGCATGCAAGTTTTGTCCTAGCTTGCGAACTGAGTTGGCAGAGGTGAGTGCCATGCTTGCTGAAGCCATGAAGGCCAGCTCAGTTAGCACCTTGTCCGCTCCATGTGAGCGATGTGTGGGGTTGGAGCTTGAGATTGCCAACTGTCGGCATGACAGGATGCAAACCGGGGAGGAAAACACATACCTCCGGTCCATCCTGAGTTGGGTGTCATGCAGTGAGCCGCAGTTGGGCATGATGATCAGTCAGTTCAAGAGGGGAACTGATTGTTCGGGAGTAGGCTTTGCTTCAGGTGGGAAGGGCGCTAGTAGCTTTGGCAAGATCGGTGAGTTTAGTGGAGTGAGCCCTAGTGAGAAGCCATCTGCTATCCCTAAGCTTACCAAGATCACCCCACCTGAGCCTCCCAAGCCTATCACCAAAGATGGCATTCTTGATGAACCTCCCAAGGCTCCACCTCGCAAGCAAGTGTGGGTTCCCAAACCTAACCATCTTAGGAACACACTTGACACCCTTCCTGACGTCTCTAGTGATCCCCTTCCGAAGGGCAAGCAGCCAGCCAGAGTGAACATCCCTCGCAACCCTAGGAACCAACAACCCAAGAGAGTGGTGAGGTTCGAGTGCCAGTACTGTCACCGTGAGGGTCACCTAGCTGAGTTTTGCTTTCGGAGGAAGAGAGACGCTAGGAAGGAGTTGGAGCTGAACAACCAGGCCAGGCACCACCCTCTCCATGGTGTGCAAGGTCGGGGAGTTCAGAGGCAGGGCGCTAGGCCTGGAGGTGCACCCCCTCAGGTAGCTAGGCCCCAGGCAGCTAGACCACGGGGTGGTGGTCATGCCCGTCGTGGTTCCGGTCGTCCTCAATATGATCGTGAGCTGAGTGTAAGAGGCTTTGCTGCTCAGTCCCATAGCGGACCACCTTTTCAGTATGGTGGTGATCGCTTTGCTCAAATGGGACAAGGAGGTCAGTTTGGAGGTTTTCCGTTCCATAGCGGACCACCCTTTCAGGTTGGTGGTGATCGCTATTCACCCATGGGACGAGGACAGTTTGGTGTTTCTACTAACACTTTTTCTGGGCCTATGACACAACACTGGTATCGTTCTCAGTATACTAACCCCAGTGTTGTGCCATATGCTCATTTCCTGCCTTTCTATTGATGCAAGAACTTCGGTTGGAGAACATGTGGCTCATGGATTCCGAGTGTTCGCGCCACATGACCGGAAAGAAGGAATGGTTCTCCAGCCTTAGCCCCATGATGCACAAGGAGTACATCACTTTCGGGGATAATAGTAGAGGTAAGGTTGTTTCTCATGGAGCTATTCGGCTCAATGAGAACTTTGTTCTTAAGGATGTTGCTTTGGTTTCTAACTTGCATTACAATTTGCTTTCTGTTTCGCAACTTCTTGAGGATGATTGTGAAGTGCGCTTTAAGAAGGGTTTGAGTCATGTTTTAGACCCTCGGGGAGATCTTATTTGTTGGATCGTTCCTTTTGGCCGTGTTTTCAGAGCCGATTTTTCTCGTTCTTTCGGCTCTGCTAGATGTTTGATGGCTGGTCCTTCTTCTGATTTGTGGAAGTGGCATAGGAGGCTCGGTCACTTGAGTTTTGACTTGCTTGCAAGACTTAGCTCACTTGGCCTAATCCAAGGATTGCCCAAGCTTAAGTTTCAGAAGGACCTTGTTTGCCATCATCGTCGTCACGGGAAGATGGTTGTTGCTTCTCACCCACCTGTTAATCTGGTGATGACAAAGCGACCCAGCGAGCTTTTACACATGGACACAGTTGGTCCAGCTCGGGTTTGCTCAGCGGGTGGGAAGTGGTACGTTCTAGTGATCGTTGACGATTTTTCGAGGTACTCTTGGGTATTCATTATGGAGGGTAAGGATGAAGTTTTTCCTTTTGCTCGTGATTTGATCTTGAGGTTGAAAACTGAGTTTCCCCCTAATACTATTAGAGCTATTCATAGCGATAATGGTACTGAGTTTGATAACTCTCAGTTTGCCTCTTTCTGTTCTTCTAATGGAATCGAGCATCAGTTTTGTTCTCCTTATGTCCCCCAACAGAACGGTGTTGTTGAGCGCAAGAACCGGACCCTTGTTGAGATGGCCAGGACGATGCTCGATGAGCATAGGACTCCTAGGCGTTTTTGGGCCGAGGCGATCAACACCGCTTGTCATGTTTCGAATCGCATCTTTCTTCGGGCTTTCATGAAGAAAACATCTTATGAGTTGCATTTTGGACGGGTACCCAAGGTGTCTCATTTTCGGGTGTTTGGGTGTAAGTGCTTTATTGTGACGGAACAGCCCTAATCTCATGGCCCACGTGTCCCTGTCAACCTCTGACAGCCGAACCCATGTTCCATGTGATTAAGACCTGTTCGCCACCGGGCTACATCAGTGCCCAATGTCCGTAGGATCATCTCACAATTCGGTTACAACATTGCATACTTTTACAAATAACATCGGAATAAAGAGCGGAAGACTTAAATAACAATAGTTTTACAAAGCAGGGTTCCAAATAGAAATTAAGGTGCAGTTATTACAAACCAAGTTCTGATAATAGAGATAGACATAGGCAACATAGTGGAGAACAACAAAGATACTTATAATCACCCAGCCCGAGGGTGTACAACTATTCTTCGGCCTCATCGGCCTCTTCCTGGACGATGGTCACGCAGCAGGGTGCAAGACACATCGGGGACTCTGTCATACCTGCAGCATGGGTAACAAACCCTGAGTACTGGGGTACTCAACAAGACTTACCCGACTAAGAAAAAGGGAGAAGACTCAGGAATGAGAGGCTTAGGGTAGTCAAGGTAAGGTCTAAGCAAGATCAAGTATTTTGCAGAAAAGCATTTTTGTAAACCTTATTTTATTTTGGAAAGATTCAGCATTCCTCAATTCTTCATCGTTCATGATTCATTTTACATTTCAAAACATTCCTAGTTGAGAACCACTCTCCGTTGACAGTCAGTGGACCAAGTCTCCATAACCGAGGAGCAACGTTAATCCGGATAAATAATACTCAGCTGAGGATCCCTATCCACACTGCATATGTAGCACCCAAGCTTGCATATGCCAACTCGTCTACCACGATTCCTCCAAGATTGGGCCCGGTCCTACGCCACCCGGAAGTACAGTACACCACTCCTATCCAGGTACGACGACCACATGGGTACATGCTACTTCCGCCATCTCTCCACTCCCAGTGCGCGGTTGTCGGTCCAATAAAGGATTCCTCGGAGCCCGAGCTTTCCGTAGTATGTGAATAGTTACAAGTCTTGACCAGCAGGCCCCCATACGGATGGTCCCTAAAGTTTTTCCGTCAGCAACAAGCACCTCGGGACTCTAACCCAAGAGTACAAGTCCTGTCGGTTTTTCAACCCTGTCCCGGTCGGTGTCAACTGTTGAGTCCCGGACTACAACATGACGGCACCGTACGCTCGGACAACCTCTCCTCGCTGTTGACTAGGTATGGATCAGATACTTAGCCAACAGGTAGGGAGTAAAGCCAAATGCCCATAAATGTTCTTTAAGTGATCACACTTTTGAAAATGGCATTTTATTGCAAAGTCTAATTCAATAAGCATTGCTAAGCATTTTTCAAATACTTTTGAAAAGCAGGTATCGGGTGTATCAGTGGTCAAGGTGGATAGTGCATCAATTAGGATAGCACACAACTCCTATAAACCTAATGCAATAATTTAACTCAAAAGCATTTAAGGAAAACATTTTATAAATCCAAGAAAAGGGGTTAAATGCACCGGGGCTTGCCTTGAAGAGCAAAGAGGGCAGGCTCGAGGGCGGCAGGGCAGTTGTCGGAGCTCGGGGTAGCCTCAGGGACAGGTTCGTCGGCGGCTGCCTCGATCTTGACGCCTTTTTCGGTGACTATACGAATGCAATGATGCATGCTCATGAGTATGCTAGTATGAACAATGCAACACAGGGCATACAACATGAACCTTAATCACCTTTTCTGTTTTTCTTAATTATTTAAAAAGGTCATTTTATGCAGTTGCTCCAAAAATTACCAAATTAATCACATAAGTTCATTATGGTGTAGATAGATGGCAAAACAAATTTCATAATTTTTGGAGGTCATTAAGGTGCTCAAATAAAATCAGACATTAATTAACAAAAAGCACTATTTAACAATTAAAGATAAATGCTCAAAAATCAACTTGTTCCAAAAGACTTCAAAATTTCACCAGAGACTAAACATGGCATAGGAAGCTCACAAAAATTTATCTCATGATTTTTGGAGTTATAAAAGATTTTCTAAAAATCCAAAACCATCCATTTATTAATTAAAAGAGAGATTTTTCATTTTCAAATTTTTGCACAAAGTCCAAGTTTCATATTTTTCTAAAATACTACATGGTATATAAAGTTAACTGTAAACTTTTCAGAATTTTTAGAGCAATTCAGAAAATCATACAAAAAGATGAAAAAGAAACACTATTCACAACTTCCTAAAAAGGAAAAAAAAGAGCACTGTGCTCTTTCCTCGCAAGGCTCGGGTGAAACGGGCTCGGGCGAGACGGAGACGTCTGCTTCGTCCGAGGCCTGGCTTGGAGGCTCGGGCGAGACGGAAACGACTGTTTCGTCCGAGGCCTGGCTTGGAGGCTCGGGCGAGACGGAAACGACTGTTTCGTCCGAGGCCTGGCTTGGAGGCTCGGGCGAATCGCAGGCGAGGTGGACGGCGGACCGGCCGCTCGGGGCTCGCGCTGGGAAAGCCGAGGGTGGGGAAAGATTTGCGGGCTCACCGTGAGTCGGGAGGGAGGCTCGGCGAGGCGGTGCAGGGTCGGAGGAGGGAGCTCGACGTTGGCGGTGCTTCGGCGGAGCTCTCTTGGCGGCGAGCGGCGTGCCGGCGGCTCTGTTCACCAAACACGGTCACCAGGAGCGGGTTAGGAGGGCAAGGAGGCAAGGAAGATGAAGCAGGGGTCGGGGAGGAAAGATCACGGCCGGGGAGAGAGTATTTCTCAATCCCGTGCTCACCGGTGTTTCGCCGGAGTTTGGGAAGATGGGGTTTCGCCGGGCGATTGGAGGCGGCGGAGGTAAAATTGAGGGGCTGGTAAGCTTCGCGAGCTCAAGGCGGAGCTTTCGGGCTAGGTGGTTGAGCGGCGGAGGCTCTGGAGTGAGCTGGCGACGGTGGCGGAGGAACGGCGGCCGGCGGGTGGCTTTTATAGCCAAGCGTGCTGCCGCTCGGGGCGTGCTGTGGCAGGGATAAGGTCGGGCGTGCGCGCGTGCTGTCGGTTGATGGGAAAAGGGAGCGAGAATATCGCTCAGGACCCGGGCGCAAGAGCTCGCCGGCGATGGCCACGCGGCGGCGACGCGCAGGGAGCAGTAGGGGACGGGGCACGGGTCAACTTTGGCGCGTGCAGGTGCGGCATGATGGCGCGGATAGCGGCGGCAGGTTGGAGGCAGGTGAGCAGCTGCCAGGCGCGTGGCGCACGCGGCGCCGGCGAGCTGCCATGGCCGGGGCCCCCCCTGGCCCTAGGTAGAAGATGAACAGGGCTAGGGTGTAGGGTTTGACTTTCTGTATTTTTCAAATTTCTCCCAAAAATTAAACTGAGCAGCAAAAACTCAAAATACCAAAGTTGTGCAGGAAAAGGAGATCTACAACTTTGTCAAAAAGAATATTTTCAAATTCCAAACAGTTTTTGAATTATATTCGAAAACAGAAAAGGGAACACTTTTTGGGATTTGGATAAATTCAAAATTACTTTTGATTTTATATAGAAACTTGAAAATCTGCAAATATGAAAGTTATTCCTTTTGTCAAAACCTATAACTTTCCTAATATACACTTTTTCTGAAACTCATTAGTTTTTGAATTAATTTTGAAAACTGAAAAGGGGACAAAAACTGGAATTTGAATGAATTTGAAATTACTTCAAACTTTGTATAAAAACTTGAAAATTTGTAAACACCAAAGTTGTTCCTCTTAACAAGATCTACAACTTAGCTTTTTGGACCAAGTCCAAATTTTGAATAGTTTTTAAATTATTAAACGAGGGGTAAAAGCCAGGGTTTGGAAATTAGGGTTTTTCAAAAGGACTTTGAAATCTGATTAGGGATTTTGGGTTTTTGAACAACACAACAAAGCTTCAAGACACTAAACTGAACAATAAATACACAAGACTAGGCACAGAGGTGAAATTACCATTTTTGCCCTTATAGGAAGATTTGGGCTTTAGGGTTTTTGAAAAGAGATTGCTACACAAGTACTAAGCAAACATAAATGCAAGGCAAGAATGATTAATGACTAATGATGATGATATGTCAGGTTAATTACAGATTAAACACCAGAGGTGTTACATTTATCCTGAAGCAAGGCAATTTGGACAAATTTGAATCTCGCTCTGCTGATGGCGTGTTTCTTGGTTATGCTTCGCATTCGCGCGCTTATCGAGTTCTTAACCTTGAAACTAACCGGATAATGGAGACCTGCGAGGTCACATTCGACGAGACTATGCCTTGTGTTTCTTCTGCTTTTGATGTTGCAGGAGAACAGGAGCTGGGAGAGACCATCTTTGTGGAGGAGGAGCAGGAGAATGCCGATTGGGGTGATCCCGAGCCAACTCCACTAGCTGCCCCCGTCGACCCAGCGATGACTACTTCAGCTCGAGGACCCGATCCCATGACATCTTCTTCTTGGGGTCCTCTTGAGCCACCTCTCCAGCGAGCACCCGCTGCACCTGAGGGAACGACAGCATCTGGCGAGGGGCAGGCGACTTCGGCGAGGCAAGCGCCCCGGAGCGTTCAACAAGTTCACCCCGCGCGGCAGATGATCGGCGGCATCGACCAGCGAGTCACGCGGTCGCGAGCAAATGAAATCTCTCACTTTTCTCATTTTGCATTCGTTGCTTCTTTTGAGCCCAATGATGTTGGACACGCACTCTCTGATCCTAACTGGGCCAATGCCATGCATGAGGAGCTAGAAAACTTTGAACTAAACCAAGTTTGGACCCTAGTTCCACCTCCACCAGAATGCCACCCTATAGGTACCAAATGGGTTTTCAAAAACAAAGAGGGTGAGGATGGGATGGTAGTGAAGAACAAGGCTAGACTAGTAGCCCAGGGTTTCTGCCAGAAAGAGGGGATAGACTATGAGGAAACCTTTGCCCCTGTAGCGCATTTAGAAGCCATTAGAATCCTTTTATCCTTTGCTGCTTCGAAGGGTTTTAAGCTTTACCAGATGGATGTCAAGAGTGCCTTCTTGAATGGGTATATAGAGGAAGAGGATTATGTTAGGCAACCCCCCGGTTTCGAGGACCCCAAGTTTCCAAACCATGTTTATAAACTTTCTGAAGGACCGAAAGTGCAACCAGAAAGCGACTAGAGGGGGTGTGAATGGGAGCTTCAAATTTTCCTTTCGGAAACTTTAGGCCTTTGTCCCGAGAATCAACCCCAAGAGCAAACCTAGAGCTTACAAGTGTCCACGACCCTAGATATAGGGTGGATGCTTCCGAGAAGCATAGCGGGACACTACACAACCCTAGAAATCCAACGCAAAACACAGAAACCAAATTTGTCAACGATCAAACGAACCACGAACGAAATAGCGCAAAACTGCACTTGACCAGACTCTGGCCTGCGTCCGGTCAGTGAGCACCAGACGCGTCCGGTCGTGCAGAATCTGATTTGGGAGCTTACTAGAAGTGACCGGACTCTCTGTGAGGGAGCGTCCGATTAAAGTGCCTAGCGTCCGGTAAAGAAAAGAACACACGATGAACAGTGTCACGGGTGAGTCCGGTCACTAATCAACAGGAGCGTCCGGTCATCTGCAGAGAAACTGCGCGTGACATTCAACCACCGGACGCGTCCGGTCAGCCCGATGCATGCGTTCGGTCACCTCGTGTCAGCCCCGTTCGTCCACCGATTCAACTCAATCTCACCCAAAACAAATCCTCTAGGGATCAAACTTGGTGAGAAGGGTCACAAGGAGGATAGTGAGCTATCCCTAAGAGATCATGGCTCGAACCTATCTCCAAATCGATGAATCGAAGAATTTCGGGGGAAAGGGGAAAAACTTGACCCGAACCGAAAATCGATCGATCTACTAGGTCGTGAGGTTAGAGAAGAATTCCTTCGGTGGAAAGAAGTGTCTCACGATCTAGAACATCTCTGTTCAAACGAAATCACAAAAGACGCAACGAACAAAGAGATTGATCGACGGGAAAAACATGGAGAAAAGCAACCCGCGAAGAACAGGAACAAAACGCGAATCACAACCACGAATTTGCAACCGTCTGGCTACCACAGGCTACAACAGTGAGATTACGGTCTCACTTCCTCAAAATCTCACGGGCACAGAGGTATTGTTCTCTTCTCTGTGGATCTCAGTTCGCTACAGTAGGGATGTGGGAGAGCAGGAAACCCTAGAAGCAAAAGAGCAAATGACTGAGATGGAATGGGAGGAGGGTGTCTCTCTCTACTTATCCTAATTCTAATGCCTACTCTACGCCTCTCTAATTACAGAGCGAGCCAGCTAAACCCTAGGGTTATTCTGGACCAACTCGACGATGCTGGTGATCCGACGGCCATGCCCACACAACTGGTAGCGTTGCCTCGACGCAACCTCACCGATTGCCGCCACGTGCCGCCACCGCTCCGCTTGTCCTTTTCCTGGACTTCACCCCCAGTTTTGAGGCCCAAACCGGAAAACTAGCCTTCACGACCAACCCCCGGTTTTGAGGCCCAAACCGGGAAACCAGCCGTCCATCGCCTGAGTTTTGTGGCCCAAACTCAGAAACCCGCAGCACCCAGGTTTTGAGGCCCAAACCTGGAAACCGTCCTCAGCCCGAGTTTTGTGGCCCAAACTCGGAAACCATCAGCTCCCAGGTTTTGAGGCCCAAACCTGGAAACCGTCCACTCGGTGGTTTTTCTGTGGCTCAACCACCAAACCAAGCCGTAGAGGGGATGCACCGCCCGTGCACCCCGTCCACCGACACGTGTCCCCAGGTCCTCGACCCAGGCAACAACGTGTCCGCAAGTCTCCGCTCGTCGCTGTCCCAGGCTGTCAGCCACCACAGCTGATCCTCGGGCCACCGGTCCCTCAGTCCAAGCCACATGTCCACCCTTCGCCACTCTCGGTCCATCGGCACGGCACGTCTCTACTTGACCTTCACCTTGCCTCTGATCACTATATCCGTGCTCGACACCTGCACAACACAAGCCAAAGAACATGCGCATTATCCCAGTTGACAATCACTCATCACTCAGAGACTCGGCATACGCCCATGTATCCGCAATCTCCCCCTTTATGAGTGCATTGTCAACTACCAACACAAATCATAATGGGAACAGAAGAAGGAAGGAAGAAAGAGAGAGAACTCAACCAAATGACCCAAAAGCATGTCAAAGCCGAAGAAGGTCAAGTGGAAAGAGCAACAGAACTTGGTTCCCAAAGACATGGGCAACGGCTCGACGCAACCAAGTAAAGCAAAGCTAGCCCTCAAGAACAGGTAGAACAGGCTCAACACCGCTAGCGAAGCATCTCGATACCAACTGTTACCAACTCAAAAACCAAAAGATTTCGATACCAATTGAAGAGCTGAACATGAGCTGAAAATGTTTGCTAGTTCCTCAAGAAAGAGGCAAAGGCTCAACACAACTAGCAAACTCCCCCTCAACTAGTGCACACAACCCAGGGAACACATGATTTGTCAATATTTTCTCCCCCTTAGTTGAAAATGCACCAACAAGCAAATGTGCAAACGCACTCAAATGTCTCCCCCTTGACAGAATATCTCCCTCTAAAAATGCATATGAGTAAAAATGCAAGTTAGTAGCTTCAGAAATATAATCAGGAGAGTGCAAGGATGCTCTACACAGTTCTAATCCGATGACTCAACAACATTTATAAGCACCATCAAAATAGCACTAAGTATGTGAAGACAGGAAATCAGACAACTGCTAAACATGTATACAAAGTGAACTACCCCTAGCACGGTTCAATCATCATGCTATAGAATGGAACATAGACTTGTGTGTCCAGAATTTATCGGAGTTGCAGCGGTTAAGTTACACAAGTTTAGATTTCAGCATGTGATTGCGAGAGGTTGAGAGCTTGTCATCGCCTAACTTTTCAACTGTGCGAAGCCTATGCAGAAGCAATCAGAAGCTCAAAGCAACAGTTTCGGTCATACACTACACAGCTCAAGTTTAACTCAATGTGCAATGAGAAACAGTCTCAAAACTGTGATGTGCTGACAAGCAATCCCATCTCGATCTTTCCAATTTACTTTAACTTGGTTCAGATTTAAAGAGTATATGAACAGACCAAGCAAGTGAATGACTCAGAACTAGAGACATAGCAACCTAGCATATATGAAAAGCATGAGTGAATTCTACACATCGTACACATGCTAGTTGCATATCTCAATGGTGCACATTTTCAAGTTTTATGTTCATTAATCAGATTCACCATTCATAAAATAGCTCTGCTCACGACATGTTTCAGTGATCAGAAAGAGCATAAGCTACAGCATCATCATAAAGCATCGGAGCAAATACTATACAGAGCATAGTTACATTCTTCAGATTATATACATGAAGCTCTGAATGGAAATATGCAAGATGAAATGCAAAGATGCATGAAGAAACCCAAATGAAAAACACAAAGTCGGTATATAAAACAAGAGTCAAAATGTTTCCCCCATCTAAAAGGGGAAACACACACCAAGCTCACCTCTCAACCTAGCAAAAGTTGATTGGTCCAAAGGCTTGGTGAAAATATCAGCCAACTGATGATGAGTATCGACATGGCGAAGGTCGATATCACCCTTCTCATAGTGGTCTCGCAGAAAATGAAAGCGCACATCAATGTGTTTGGTCTTAGAATGCAGCACGGGGTTCTTAGCAACGCTAATAGCACTCGTGCTGTCACAAAGCAAAGGAACGCGAGAAAAGCTCAGACCAAAATCACGCAAAGTGGCCATCATCCAAAGTAACTGGGAACAGCAGCTAGCCGCAACAACATACTCAGCCTCCGTGGTTGACTGGGCGACACTAGACTGCTTGCGAGAAGACCACGATACAAGAGAAGAACCAATAAAGTGACAAGTCCCAGAAGTGGACTTGCGATCAATACGGCCACCAGCAAAATTGGCATCAGAATAACCGCAAAGGGAGAGGGTGGAGGAAGCAGAATACCAAATCCCAAACTCAGGAGTGAAGCATAAGTACCTCATAATGCGCTTGACCGCTTGACGGTGAGAAGTGTGTGGCGACGACTGAAATCGCGCGCAGAGACACACCGCGAACTGGATGTCCGGGCATGTCGCTGTCAGGTACAGCAGCGACCCGATCATACTTCGGTACTCCTTCTGGTCCACAGCTTCTCCATCCACATCCGTATCCAGGGCCGCCGTGGTCGGCATGGGTGTTGGAAGAGGCTTGGCCTCACCCATATCGAACCTCTTCAATATGTCCTTGGTATACTTACCCTGGTGCACGAACGTCCCTTCTCGGGATTGCTTGATTTGCAACCTGAGGAAAAACGTCAACTCGCCCATCATGCTCATCTCAAACTCCCTGCTCATAGTATCTGCAAACTTGGCAACCAAAGCGTGTGAAGAACCACCAAAAATGATATCATCCACGTAAATCTGGACCAAGAGAGTATCAGTGTCTTGCTTGAGGAGAAAAAGCGTTTTATCCACACACCCCATTTTAAAACCCTTAGCAAGCAAAAAGTTTTTCAACCTATCATACCAGGCTCTAGGGGCTTGTTTCAAACCATACAAGGCTTTGTGAAGTTTAAAAACATGGTTTGGAAACTTGGGATTTTCGAAACGGGGGGTTGTCTCACATACGTTTAAGAAGGCACTCTTGACATCCATTTGAAAAAGTTTAAACCCTTTGGATGTAGCAAAAAGCCAAGAGTATCCTAATAGCCTCCAAACGAGCTACAGGAGCAAAAGTCTCCTCATAGTCTATCCCCTCCTTCTGACTATACCCCTGAGCTACAAGTCTGGCCTTGTTTCTCACAACATGGCCATCCTCTCCTTGTTTGTTTTTGAAAACCCATTTTGTCCCAATTGGGTGACACTCAGAGGGAGGAGAAACAAGAACCCAAACCCGATTTCTTTCAAAATTTTCTAACTCCTCATGCATGGCATTGACCGAATCTGGATCAGATAAAGCGTGTCCAACATCTCGGGGTTCAAAATCAGCAACAAATGCAGAATGAGCAAAGTGAGAGATATGTTGTCACCTTGACCGAGTGACACGTTCGCCGATGCTGCCGATCATCTGTTGAGGAGGGTGTTGGCGCTGGATATGTCGTGGCGCCTCCCGAGCAGAAGTGATCTCCCCCTCAACAGCAGCTGGTGCCTCCCCGGGTACAAAAGGTACCGTTCGGGGTGGCGGATCCCACGGCCCCCAAGACGAAGAAGTGTCAGGGCCATGAGTCATAGTAGAAGCCGCTCCTTACGGCACAGCAGGTGGAGGGGGTGCTGGATTATCTATACCTTCAGCACCCTCATCCTCGTCATCAAAGAGAGGTTCGCCAACCTCATGATCACCTGCACGCTCAAAACGAGAAGAAGGACAAACCATGGTCTCGTCGAAGGTGACATCTGATGTCTCCATGACTCGGTTAGTATCAAGGTTAAGTACACGATATGCACGAGTATGAGTGCCATAACCCAAAAATACCCCGTCAGAAGAACGAGACTCAAATTTGTCCAGGTTGCCCTTTTTGAGTATAAAACAATGGCAACCAAAAACTCG
Organism: Coix lacryma-jobi var. lacryma-jobi; assembly: GCA_009763385.1. Classification (NCBI taxonomy): domain Eukaryota; kingdom Viridiplantae; phylum Streptophyta; class Magnoliopsida; order Poales; family Poaceae; genus Coix; species Coix lacryma-jobi. The sequence continues at coordinate 45,657,665 of CM019826.1, forward strand.
AAAATAACTCACCTTGGGCAGTTTTCCAAAACGCAACTCATAAGACGTCTTTTTTAAGCAAGCTCAGAGAAAAATGCGATTGGAAATATAGCATGCAGTGCTCATCGCTTCAGCCCAATATCGCCTAGGAGTCCTATGCTCATCAAGCATCGTCCTGGCCATCTCTACAAGGGTCCGATTCTTCCTTTCTACAACACCATTCTGAGGCGGTGTGTAGGGGGAAGAAAACTGATGCTCTAAACCCAAGGAATTAGAAAACTTCTCAAAATCCGAATTCTTGAATTCGGAACCATTATCACTCCTAATAGCTCGCATCAAGTTCAAAGGGAACTCGTTCTGAAGACGCAAAATCAGATTGCGAGCAAAGGAGAAAGTCTCGATCTTCTCGGCTAAAAAGAAGACCCACGAATATCTTGAAAAATCGTCAACAACAACAAGCACATACCACTTCCCCACAACCGAGCTCACCCGAGCTAGACCAACAAGGTCCATGTGCTAAAGCTCTCTAGGGTGCTTAGTCATGACCTGAGTCACTGGATGGTTGGGAGCGGCGACCATCTTCCCATGTCTACAAGAATGGCAAACAAGATCCTTCTCCATGGACAACTTGGGCAATCCTCAGATTAGGCCAAGTGAACTAAGTCTTGCAAGCAAGTCGAAGCTCAAGTGACCAAGTCTCCTATGCCACTTCCAAAGATCAGAGAAGGAAGGTCCAGCCAAAAGACAACGAGAACTGCCAAATGATTCCGAGAAATACGCACGAAAGACTTTTCCAAAGGGCGAAATCACACAAACAAGATTGCCCTGAGGATCCAAAATACGACTGAGATTCGGCTTAAAACGAATCTCATAATCGTCATCAAAGAGTTGCGAAACAGAAAAAAGGTTAAAATGCAAGTTAGAAACAAGAGCAACATCGCGCAACACAAAGTGCTCATTAATTCGCATCGACCCACGAGACAATACCTTACCTTTGCTATTGTCACCGAAGGTGATAAACTCATTTCCGGCGACTAGACTAAGACTGGAGAACCACTTGGTGTTTCCGGTCATGTGCCTCGAGCAACCAGAATCCACCAACCAAACGTTCTCCAATCATTTTACCTACAACAATAAAAATACATAGGGTGAGCATACGGTCCAACACTGGGGTTAGTGAAGTAGGGAGAATACCAGTGTTGGGTCGGCTGCTCAAAAGGACGGTTAGCAGAAAAACCATTCCTAGCACGCCTACGGGAAGAGCGATCACCACGTAGAGGAAAACATGTTCCGCTAAGGGAGGAGCGTCCATCGCGATACTCAAAACGCGGTGGGGGAAAACACTCAACTACAAAGCCACCGCCACGGGGTCCATAGCTCACAACAGCAGGCTCCCGTCGGCCACAACCTCCTCGCGGCATAGGCCTAGGAACTTGAGGCTTGGGACCTCTAGGCCTAGCAGGACCCCTCTGAACATTCGGCACATGTACATCATGGAAAGGATGGTACATGTCCGTGTTGTTCATCTCCTTTGCACGGCGCGCCTCTCTCTTACGCCGAAAGCAAAACTCACTCAAGTGTCCATCTCTCCCACAGTGCTCACAATGGTACCTCACCGCTCTCATAGGGGGTTGTTGGTACTCACGGTAGTGGGTGTGGATCACTTTGCCCTTTTGTGGCATAAGCTCCTCTTGGATGGGTGGCATGGTGTCAACCTTGTTCTTGAGGTGGTTTGGTTTTGGAGCCCATGATTGTTTCTTTGGTGGAGCTCTCAGAGGCCCATCCTTGGTGCTAGGCTTGAGGGGCTCTTTGGGTGGAATCTTGGTAAGCTTGGGAGTAGTGGTGGAGTTGGGCTTCTCACATGGGTTAAGACCACTCGACTCTCCAATCTTGCCAAAAGACGAAACATCGACACCCGGAGCAAAACCTACACCTGGGCCTCCAGCAGCTCACTTGAATTGGGAGATCATCATCCCGAGCTGTGGCTCACCACTAGACACCTATGACAAGATGGTCCGAAGGTTTGTGTTTTCCTCCTCGGTTTGCATCTTGTCATGCTTCACATTAGCGATCTCCATCTCCAAACCCTCACAAAGAACACACCTAGCCACACATGTGCTACCTTAGTTGGCCTCTTCAAGAGACACAATCTTGGCATTCTTCTCTGCCAACTCAGATTGCAAGCCTGCACAAGACTTGCATGCACCCAACAGCGAGGATCTAGCCTTCAGCTCATCCACCTCTCCTACCAACGCAACATACTTACCTCTCAAAGTGAGAAAGTCAGTCATGTGCGTGGTGCACATCTCACACTCCTCCTCATCGGTAACAACTACGGTGGACTTGAAAGATTCAAGTTCCTTCACCGTATCCTCCCACTTCTGCCTAAACTCCTTGCGCTCTCTAGCAGCACGCCTAAGCAACTTATCCTGACTAAGGAGCGCGGCAGTAAGCTTCTCGACCTCAGCAGAAAGCTTGTCGGGGGTCTGAGATACCTGGGAGGTGTCGTCGTCGTTCCGAGGAGTGTCCTCCAGCTCGCCGTCGACCTCCTTGCCGAGGGCCATGGTGCAGAAGCCGTCGTTGTCGGCGAAGAAGCAGAGGTCGTTCAGCTTGTCCTCGATCCTCTTCTTCTTCTCGGACTTCTCGTGCAGAGTCGTCATCCGAGTCGTCGACGTCGCTGACCGTGGCGAAGAACGCACGCTGCTCAGCCTGGGCCTTCTCCAAGTACTTCGTCTTGATGTACTCCTTGTTGAAGCCACCCTTCCGCTTGTGCTTCATGGGGATGTACTTCTCCTTGCGCTTGCCGGAGTCATACTTGTGCCCATGATCCGCCTTGCCGAAGACTTGCTTGTTCTTCTTCGGGCAATTGGCGATGAAGTGGTTGGGGTCGCCGCACTCAAAGCATCCTGAGCGTCCTCCTCCGTGGCGACGGTTCATGCGGTTGTAGTGAAACCACGAGAACCGGTTGGCGAGCAAAGCCAACTCGTCATCCCCCATGAACTCCAGTTGCTCCTCTATGACAGAAAGAAGAGAAGAGAGTGCAAAGCCTCCAGAGGGGTTAGCAGAAGAGCCAGAAACCAAAGCCATCGATGGGCCAGAAGTATTTTCATTAGAAGCCCTCGCCATGGCATCGATCTCACTGGACTTGAGCTTACTGAAGAGCTCGTCGCACGTGAGGGTCTCATAGTTTGGCGATTCGATGATCGCCTGAACCTTGGAATCCCACACCGACCGATCAAGAGTGTGGAGTAGCTTGAGAGCTCTCTAATGATCGTCGAAAGGCAACAGCTCCTTGTTAGCCCTCATCCTGTTGACAATCACCTGAAAGCGAGCGAATAAACTCTCTATGCTCTCGCCAGGCATATGTCGAAAGTTCTCATACTCTCGCTTGAACGACTCGTAGAGTTGGGTTTTGACTTGAGAGGTTCCCTCATGAAAACACATGAGGGTAGCCCAAATCTCCCGAGCCGTGGCGAGGTGAGAAACGCGATCAAACTCACTCATGCTCAGACATGAGAAAAGAGCATTACGGGCTCGGCTATTGTCATCGTGCTCATCAATCTGAAGCTGAGAGACACGAGCAGCCAAGACCATGTAATCGGCAGAGTTGCAAATATCCCAGATGGAAGCACCCAAACTTTGCAGATAGGCCGACATGCGTATCTTCCAATACGCATAGTTCGTCCCATCGAAAAATGGCGGTTTGCCCACACCATGATCCATGTCGCCTTCTGTGGATCTGGAACCGGCTAAGGTGGAAGATCCTTAACCTGCTCCGATACCAATTGAAGGACCGAAAGTGCAACCAGAAAGCGACCAGAGGGGGGGTGAATGGGAGCTTCAAATTTTCCTTTCGGAAACTTTAGGCCTTTGTCCCGAGAATCAACCCCCAGAGCAAACCTAGAGCTTGCAAGTGTCCACGACCCTAGATGTAGGGTGGATGCTTCCGAGAAGCACAGCGGGACACTACACAACCCTAGAAATCCAACGCAAAAGACGGAAACTAAATCTGTCAACGATCAAACGAACCGTGAACGAAATAGCGCAAAACTGCACTTGACCGGACTCTGGCCTGCGTCCGGTCAGTGAGCACCGGACGCGTCCGGTCAGTGAGCACCGGACGCGTCCGGTCATGCAAAATCCGATTTGGGAGCTTACTGGAAGTGACCGAACTCTCTGTGAGGGAGCGTCCGATCAAAGTGCCCAGCGTCCAGTAAAGAAAAGAACACATGATGAATAGTGTCATGGGTGAGTCCGGTCACTAATCAAGAGGAGCGTCCGGTCATCTACAGAGAAACTGCGTGTGACATTCAACCACCGGACGCGTCCGGTCAGCCCGATGCGTGCGTCCGGTCACCCCGTGTCAGCCCCGTTCGTCCACCGATTCAACTCAATCTCACCCAAAACAAATCCTCTAGGGATCAAACTTGGTGAGAAGAGTCACAAGGAGGATAGTGAGCTATCCCTAAGAGATCATGGCTCGAACCTATCTCCAAATCGATGAATCGAAGAATTTCGGGGGAAAGGAAAAAAACTTGACCCGAACCGAAAATCGATCGATCTACTAGGTCATGAGGTTAGAGAAGAATTCCTTCGGTGGAAAGAAGTGTCTCACGATCTAGAACATCTCTGTTCAAATGAAATCACAAAAGACGCAACGAACAAAGAGATTGATCGACGGGAAAAACATGGAGAAAAGCAACCCGCGAAGAACAAGAACGAAACGCGAATCACAACCACGAATTTGCAACCGTCTGACTACCACAGACTACAACAGTGAGATTACGGTCTCACTTCCTCAAAATCTCATGGGCATAGAGGTATTGTTCTCTTCTCTGTGGATCTCAGTTCGCTAGAGCAGGGATGTGGGAGAGCAGGAAACCCTAGAAGCAAAAGAGCAAATGACTAAGATGGAATGGGACGAGGGTGTCTCCCTCTACTTATCCTAATTCTAATTCCTACTCTACCCCTCTCAAATTACAGAGCGAGCCAGCTAAACCCTAGGGTTATTCTGGACCAACTCGAGGATGCTGGTGATCCGACGGCCACGCCCGCACAACTGGTAGCGTTGCCTCAACGCAACCTCACCGATTGCCGCCACGTGCCACCACCGCTCCGCTTGTCCTTTTCCTAGACTTCTCCCCCGGTTTTGAGGCCCAAATCGGGAAACCAGCCTTCACGACCAACCCCCGGTTTTGAGGCCCAAACCGGGAAACCAGCCGTCCATCGCCTGAGTTTTGTGGCCCAACCTCAGAAACCCGCAGCACCCAGGTTTTGAGGCCCAAACCTGGAAACCGTCCTCAGCCCGAGTTTTGTGGCCCAAACTCGGAAACCATCAACGCCCAGGTTTTGAGGCCCAAACCTGGAAACCGTCCACTCGGTGGTTTTTCTGTGGCTCAACCACCAAACTGAGCCATAGAGGGGATGCACCGCCCGTGCACCCCGTCCACCGACACGTGTCCCCAGGTCCTCGACCCAGGCAACAACGTGCCCGCAAGTCTCCGCTCGTCGCTGTCCCAGGCTGTCAGCCACCATAGCTGATCCTCGGGCCACTGGTCCCTTAGTCCAAGCCTCACGTCCGCCCTTCGCCACTCTCGGTCCATCGGCACGGCACGTCTCTACTTGACCTTCACCTTGCCTCTGATCACTGTATCCGTGCTCGACACCTGCACAACACAAGCCAAAGAACATGCGCATTATCCTAGTTGACAATCACTCATCACTCAGAGACTCGGCGTACGCCCATGTATCCGCACTTTCAAAGGCTTTGTATGGTTTGAAACAAGCCCCGAGAGCATGGTATGATCGTTTGAAAACCTTTTTACTCTCCAAGGGTTTTAAAATGGGACAGGTCGATAGAACTATGTTTCTCCACAAGCAAGGCAACGATACCCTGTTAGTCCAGATTTACGTGGATGACATCATCTTTGGTGGCTCCTCTCACGCGCTTGGTGCCAAGTTTGCAGATACTATGAGCAGGGAGTTTGAAATGAGTATGATGGGTGAGTTGACTTGCTTCCTCGGGTTGCAAATCAAGCAAACCCGAGATGGGACGTTCGTGCATCAAGGCAAATACACGAAGGACATCCTGAAGAAGTTCGACATGGGCGAGGCCAAGCCTCTTACGACGACCATGGCGACGACTTCTGCGATGGACGCGGACCAGGACGGAGAGCCGGTTGACCAGAAGGAGTACAGGAGCATGATCGGCTCGCTCCTGTACCTGACGGTGATGAGGCCAGATATACAGTTTTCTGTGTGTCTGTGCGCTCGTTTCGAGGCGTCCCCTCGGACTTCCCAGAAGCAAGCGGTCAAGCGCATCATGAGGTACCTCCGATACACTCCTGAGTTCGGACTTTGGTACTCTTCTTCTTCGACCCTCTCGCTTTGTGGTTATTCCGATGCGGATTTTGCTGGCTGTCGGCTTGAGCGTAAGTCTACTTCTGGGACGTGTCAGTTTCATGGCTCTTCTTTGGTTTCGTGGTCTTCTCGTAAACAGTCGAACGTAGCTCAGTCTACTACATAAACCGAGTATGTTGTCGCTGCTTCTTGTGCTTCGCAGCTTTTATGGATGGTTGCTACATTGCGTGATTTTGGTCTGGATTTCAGTCGGGTTCCTTTGCTTTGCGACAGCACTTCAGCCATTAGTGTAGCAAAGAACCCTGTTCTTCACTCCAAGACCAAACACATCGATGTTCGCTTTCACTTTCTTCGTGATCACTATGAGAAAGGCGACATTGATCTTAGGCATGTAGACACCCATAACCAGGTTGCGGATATTTTCACCAAGCCTTTGGATCTCTCAACTTTTGCTAGGTTGAGAGGTGAGCTTGATGTGTGTTTCCCCTTTTAGATGGGGGAAGCATTTTTGATGTATCATAGACTGACTTTCTGATCCTTTTTGTTTTTGGGTCTTTAGTTTTTTTGATTTTGTTTTGGCTCCGATTCTGACTTCATCATATATGCATCTTGCATTTTTAAGCTTCATGTCTATATTCTTGAGAATGAACTTATGCTCTGATTAGTGTATGCTTCGATGATATATGATGATGCTTGTAGCTTAGGCTCTCTTTGATCACTGATACATGTTCTGAGCTAAGCTATTTTTCAGAATGATGAACATGCTTAATGAACTTAAAACTTGATACATGTTCACCATTGAGATTAGCAACTAGCATGTGTAGGATGTGTTGAGGTTACATTTGCTATTTCATATATGCTAGGTTGCTATGTCTCTAGTTCTGAGTTTTTCACTTGCTTGGACTGTTCATATTCTACTTAAAATGAACCAAGTTTTAGTGAATTGAAAAGATCGAGATGGGATTGCTTTGTCAGCACATCACGGTATCACTATAACACAACCTAGCTTTGCCGACACTTTTTAAAGTGGGCAAAGGGTACCTTTGCCGACAGATAGTCTCCTACTAAAAGATTTGCCAACAGTTTAGAAACAGTCGCGTTAGAAGCAGTCGGCGAAAGTTTTCCCGACAGTTAAAAGAATCGCCGACAGTTATTGTGTAGCTAAATGGTATACCTTTGCCGACAGTTAAAACTTTTGCCGACAGTTAAAGCTTTGCCGACAGTTAAGACCTACGCCGACAGTTAGACACTTTCCCGACAGTTTGTATGTTGGCAAAACCATTTGCAAGGTATTTTATGAAACATGCCCATAGTGGCAACTAAACTGTTGGCAAAAATATCTAACAGATTTGGATATAATATATTTGATGATCCTCCATATACATACATAATACATCACATCCAATTTCTTTAGAGAATACATCACATGAGGAAATCCATTTGATTTCATAGATATAATATATCTGATCTTTCATACATACATCAATTGGATATAAACATAGAGCCATCATGCATATACAGGTCGAGTATAGATGAGCTAGTAGCAGACATGTATATACATATACTAAAAGTCTTGTGCTAAATGATTATGGCTAAAGCTCACACATCAAATGATCATGACTTAGGCACAAAAGTGTCATTCAACACTCAAAGTATGTGGACTATATGATACTAGCCGCAGAACAAAAGAACAAGGAAGCAAGTCATGGCATGTTGCAATATTCTTGGACACCTCAGAAGAATCCCTTGCTTGATGCACAAATATGGTGTACCACTCTTCTGCATCTCAGCTACAATCTGCAACTAGAATAATGCAAGAAAAAGTGTAAGTTTGGCAATCAACAGATTGAGATGCCATGATTATAGAGTTATGATCTGCAATGCTCACATTTGGTTTTTGTCACATGATCTGCACAGAGGCACTAGGAAGCCTCGCTCTAATCTGCTTCAGTTCTAACACCTCGTGCAACATGTACAAGAAAAAAACAACTATGATAATAACTATTATGAAAAAAATTTATAACAAGGTAAATTTATAACATCATAATTGACAGACCAAATAGCACTTTTTATGAGCCTATAGAAATCTTGTGGGTGCCTATACACATACGTTGCAATAAAACTAGGACTTCAAATAATTTAACAGCTTGATCGAGAGGGCATGTCAGCAACAGAACACATGGGGAAAATGGAACAGAATGACGGCAACTTAAAATCCTTGCTGCAGCATAGATCTGAAACGAGAATTTAATGGAAAATAAAAATAGCAATGATAGCAGAGTTGTGTTAGATTAGACAACAGAATCTCAATAGTGACCTATGAAACAAGATTTAGGAACAACACGTACTGGGGAAGAATCTGAAAGACGAGATCGCTACATTGAAACCTGTAAACTGAAAGCAACACATCGACGTGCAAGATGAAGCGGCCCTTGTTGCAGAGATCCAGCTTTAGCTTTCAGAGCATATCAGTTGCTTCCTTTTCCAGCTCCTGTCCCTGCTCCTTGCATGGATGATTAGCTCATATCACTGAGCCTGCATGTTCAGAAAAGTGATCAAATGGATGTACAGTTCGTTAGGTACCTAACAGCCACAGGTTCAAATGGATGTTTCCAAACAGGCACGAAGGCAATATCTAGCTCCCAACACAACTTTCTGCTGCACAAACACACACCTTGAATATGCAATCTGGCACCTATTGCTTCAACATGGCATGCTATGTCCCCGCAATGTAGCAAATGCTACTGAAATCTTAACTAACCAAATACTTTTTCAATGTTGTTTTCAGCTAACACTCGAGTGATTTAATGCATGGAACTTTTTAATGCAGCTCAGATCATGATATATTTGGAACAATCATTAATGTACAGAAATCTTTTTCCGATACAGCAACAAGGCATGCTTCATCCTTTTTTGTATCACTGCTTTCAATTGCCTAGCCAGTTGGTTCCACGGTAACCTGATGTTACCATGCCATTTTCTTCTTACAAAACAAACAAAACTGTACAGAAATCACATACTAAAAATAACTATGGAAGAGTACTTGGTGAATGCAAAATGCAGCTGCACAATTCAAGAGAATACCAGTTGCAAGCAAGATTATTCAGATAAAATTCAGTGCACTAGTACTCTATTTAAGGGTAAGTAAATTACCTAAATTTACGAAATAAAATATGGTCCAACAGCATCTCTATCCTGCTATCTAAAATAAATAGTAGTCTATTCCGTTTTTTCTCGGTTGTCAAACAAAGCGAGCGACCCCTGCTCACCATCACCGTCCCCGTGCCGATCCAGCGTTCTGAACGACCTTCCTGCCCGCACACAGGAGCCCCGATCCACACACGGCAACAGGAATAAACGTGATGCGGCTTATAAATTATAAAGAGGCTGCTATGATGTTTTAGTTTTGCAGAGAGCTATCTATTTTAGAGATTTCTGGAGATTTATTTTACAAAATCTCTTGGAGATGCCCTGAGAGGAAGAGTATACAGAGGTGATGTACCTGGATGCACAAACGTCGTTGGAGGAGGCCGCTGGGGCTGCGGCAAGGTCCGTCGGAGGCGGCGCTCGTTGAGTGGCGGCCGGTGGCGCCGCTCTTCGACGGCGCTCGTCGGGTGGCGGCCAGTGGCGCTGCTCTTCGACGCCGCCATGCGCCCGGCCCTCCCCGGCGTGGAGCAGCGGCGGACAGGGGCTGGCCTCAGGTGCAGGGTGGGGGTCGGAGTCGGGGGCGGGGTAAGCTCGTCGGCCGGTGGCGGCCGATGATGGCGCCGCTCGTCAACGCCGCCAGGCGCCCGACCCTCTTCGGCGTGGAGCAGCAGCGGACAGGGGCAGGCCTCAGATGCAGGTGGGGGTCGGAGTCGGGGGCGGGGGAAGATGCTCGCGTCCGGCGGCGGCGCCCGACGCGGCTCTCCCAGGTGCGGTTTTTTTTCCTTTATTCCGGATCTCAGGCCAATGTGAACCAGATCGAGTAGGGTTTGGACTTTTGGGTCGGGATGTGAAGAGTGGCCTCCCATGATTTTATTTGGTGCAGAAGTCTTTTTTTTTAGTCTCCCGCTCGCGCGTGAGTTGTTTATTAGCTTTGCCACGCCGCCTCCTCACCCCTTTGATGACAGTTCAATAGTGGGTTTATAGGCTACAACGACACTTATTCTGTCTAAATACGTTTACCGACACTTTTTTAGTTGGGAGGAGAAACGCCGACATTTATAGTGTAGCCTTACGTAACTATTCCCGACAGTTTATGTGATGCTAAAAGGTTAAACAATTACCAACACATAATATGTTACTAAAAGGCTACATTTGCCAACACATAATTGTAGGAAAAAGTGGGTCATGGTGTAGTGTATCGAGACTGTTTCTCATAGCACTTTGAGTTAAACTTGAGCCGTGTAGTGTAAGACCGAAACCGATGCTTTAAGCTTCTGATTGCATATGCATGGGCTTAGCACGGTTGAAAAGTTAGGCAATGACAAGCTTTCAACCTCTCGCAATCACATGCTGAATTTAAACTTGTGTTAATAACCACTGCAAATTCTCCGATAAAATCTAAAAACACAAGTCTATGTTTCATTCCATAACATGATGATTGAACTGTGCTAGGGGTAGTTCACCTTGTATACATGTTTAGCATTTGTTTGACTTCATGTCTATACATGTTCAGTGCTACTTTCATGGTGAAACTACTTTCTAAACGGCATAAAACTGCTCACTCGGCTTATGCACTCATATTTCGTATTTGGTGATCAGTTTGAGCCTTTGCTAGCACTTTTGCGTGTTGCTATGTAGTCGGATCAGCACTCTTTAGAGCATTCTTCCACTCTTTCGAGTATATACTTGAAGCTGCTAACATGCATTTTTGACTCATGTGCATTTGCTTGACTCCGATAGGCATGACCTAGCTCTGTTTGACTTACTTGAGCCCTTTTCCTCTCTCTTTTGATTGCAAATTGCCCCCAAGGGGGAGAATGTTTCCAAGGATGAGATTTTTAGACTTTTTGTGGTGACTGTTGGGGGAGGGGACCCTCGGCAATGGCGCCGCGCAGGCTGGCTCGAATAACGACCCTCGCGCGACCCGCGCCCTCTCTCGAACTCTCTTCTCTCCGTTTTTTGGACCCTTCGGACAGGTTTCCTAACCTTCGGATACAAGTTCAACCCTCGGGGTTCGTTGTATGTCTTGCAGGCAAAGGCGCGCAAAGAACACAAGAGGCAGCCCTCGAGCGTCTTGATCACGGTCTGGGTCTGACCTCGCAACCGGCGGAGCCGAGGGTCTGACCCCGCCTTTCCCGCGAAGGCGATTTGGGCCAGACCGTGCTTCCAACAATGAGCAGGACCAGATAGCGGCGGGCAGGAGGAAGGCAAACTAGGGTTTACACTCTAGTTGTGTTTGTACGGTCCTACCCTTCCCCTGTACGGTGCCGGGGAATCTGTTCTGTACCCTTTTGTAATTTGACCGGCGTCCCTTGGTATTCCCTATAAATACCAGGGGATGAACAGTGTAGAGAGGAATTTTTTTTTGGGGCAATAGAAGAATTCCTCAGCCAACTAATTTTCCCACACCTTCGCTTGCGTACATCTTCGTAAACTTCTTTACGTAAGTCCGACAATTGAACACCCTCGCTCCGTACCCCTGCTCTGTAGCGGAGGTTGGGCAGGAGTGTTTCCAACAGTGACAATTTGCAATTTATGCTTCACTTGTTGAGGGGGAGTTCCTTGAGTGAGGGGGAGTTTTTCTGCCTGCTCCAAGTCGGATTTCTGCCTCTTCTTGAGGACTAGCTTGTTTCTGACTTGGTTGCGTCGAGCCGTTACCCATGTCTTTGGGAACCAAGTTTTATGCTTCGATTTTGATCGAGTTTTTGCTCTGTGAATTGTTATTGCTCTGATCTCTTGTTTGGTTGTGTCGAACCGTTGCCCATGTCTTTGGGGACCAAGCTTCGCTTATCTCGATTTGTTCTTCTTCGGCCTTTTCTCTGGCTTTTTGACATCTCGAGTGAGTTTTCTCCTTCTACCCAATTCTGCTTCCTTTTTCTTTGGTTACGGTTACTATGAGTTGATGATGCACTCATCAAGGGGGAGATTGCGAACATAAGGTTGATATGTGCCCTTGTGGTTCCCTTCCTGAGTGATGAGTGATCGATCAACGGGCAACATGTCTCTTGGCTGTGTTGATGTGCAGGTGCGGAGCTCGGGCAGTGGTCGAAGGTGAGGTGAAGGTCAAGTTGGGACGTGCCATGCCGACGGACCGGGAACGGTGAAGGGCAGACGTGGAGCTTGGATTGACGGACCGGGAGACCTGAGGACCAGCTGTGCGGTGCATCGGCCGAGTCGGGAGGAAGGTGATGGCGTCGTGACACTTGGCGGGAGGCCGAGAAGGATGGCGAATGCACTGTGCCCGGCGTGGAGGCTGGACATGCTCCGGCATCGGTGCTGGAACTCGGGGTGTGCGAACCACATCCCGTCTACGGCGCGGGTTCGGTAGTTGAGCCTCGAAAAGCTACCCTCGACGGTTTCTGAGTTTGGGCCTCAAAACTCGGGGTGGCCGGTTTCCGAGTTTGGGCCTCAAAACTCGGCGAGGACGGTTTCTGAGTTTGGGCCACAAAACTCAGCCAGAGGACAGGTTTCCCGGTTTCAGCCTCAAAACCGGGGAGAGGTCCGCAAAAAGGACGGTCGACGCGTGGCGGCGTGGAGAGGCTGGCGCGGCGGTGCAGCTATCCGCGAGGTAGGCGCGGCGGTCGACGGGGCGGCACGTGACGACATCCTGAGGCTTGCGTCGAGGCGAAGCTAAGGATGACATGGGCGCGTGGCCGTCGGATCGTCAACAAGCAGAGTTGGACCGGGATACCCCTAGGGTTGGCCGTTTCGCTCTTGTATCTAGGAGTAGAAGGGGATTATTGTTTTAGGCTATAAATAAGAGAGGCACCCCTCCTCTCTCTCTATCCTTGCAATCATTTGTTCTTGAGCACTCTCTCTCTAGCCCCCGCTTAGGTTCTAATCATACCTCGCTGCAAGCGATCCGCAGAGACGGGAATCATACCTCTATGTATTTGGATCTTTTGATGAAATGAGACCGTATTCTTGTTGTCTCCTCATGTGGAGGAATTTCGGTTGAAATCGAATTTATTCGCATTTGTGTTGGTGTTCTTCACGTTTTGGTTTTTCATCTCCCGGAGATTTGCCTCGTTCTCCCTCTCCGCGAGATGATTTTCGATTCCACTTGAATCAATTCATTCTTGGTTGTGAGCTCCTTCTTTCCACCGAAGGATTTCTCCCCTAACCTCACGAATCCATAGATCGGGTCGATTTCGCGTTCGTTCTTCGTTCTTCCCCCTTTTATGGTGATCCACAAATTTCTCTTAATTGACTTGGTTTGGTGCGATGATTTCTTAGGATTAGCACCCCAATACATAGAGGAACACCTGGGAGGAGTTTGATCGAAGTTCTTTTCGATTTGGTTGAGATCGATTCGAATTTGGCTTTGAACCCGCACAACTTTCTGCTTTCTGGGTGTTGGCGTACAGTCCGCGCCCTGACGGCGGACAGTCCGCGCATCGGGTCTCGGCCAGGTCAGTCGGGCACAGTCCCCTGACTGTTCACTGTCGAGTGAACGGCGGACAGTCCGCGGTACAAACCCGCGGACAGTCCGTGACCTGTCCAGCAGACTTGCAGCACGATTTGGTTTCTGCGTTTTGGCCGGCGGACAGTCCGGCTCTCAGTCGCGGATAGTCCGGGCTTCATCTGCGGACAGTCCGGGACCCTGACCCCGGACAGTCCGCGATTCTGCTATTTGTGCAGTTTTGCTCGGAGGCTTTGACAGTTGGTTTTGGTGTTTCTCTAGGGGTTCCGCTGTACCACTAGGACATCTCCTAGGGTATCCACCTACTTGTAGGTCGTGAACTCTCTGGTCGTCTCGAGTCTTTGCTTTTGGGGTGATTTTCTGGGACAAGGGCCACTCTATTCACAAGTTGAATTTGAGTCTCCCATTCACCCCCCTCTGGTCGCTAATCTGGTCCTTCAATCTCAAAGGGTAGAGACCAATCAGGAGGTTGAATGATAGGTGCAGAAGTGATTGCTTTCTTAAGAGTGTTAAAAGATTCTAAGCATGCATCATCAAATTCAAAAGGAACATCCTTGGCCAAAAGATTTGTAAGTGGTCTAGCAATGTAAGAAAAAAATCTTTTATAAACCTGCGGTAAAAACCAGCATGGCCAAGAAAACTTCGAATTCCTTTGACATTAATTGGCGGAGGCAAACGTTCAATTACTTCAATTTTAGCTCTGTCTACCCCAATTCCACGTTCAAACACTAAGTGACCTAGCACTATGCCCTCTTTAACCATAAAGTGACATTTTTCCCAATTAAGGACTAAGTGCTTTTCTTCACATCTTTGCAAAACCTTGTCTAAGTTTTCAAGACAATCATCAAAAGTTTTTCCATAAACAGAAAATTCATCCATGAAAACTTCCATGATTTCTTCAATCATATCAGAAAATATAGACATCATACATCTTTGAAAAGAAGCAGGTGCATTACATAATCCAAAAGACATTCGGCGATAAGCATAAGTTCCGTATGGACATGTAAAAGTGGTTTTGCTTTGATCATCTGGATGGATTGGGATTTGGTGATATCCAGAGTATCCATCAAGAAAACAAAAGAAAGAGTGATTGGCTAACCGTTCTAACATTTCGTCTATGAAAGGTAGCGGGAAGTGATCTTTCTTTGTTGCCTTGTTTAATTTTCTGTAATCAATACACATTATCCAACCAGTAACAGTTCTTTGTGGAATTAATTAGTTCTTCTCATTCTTTACCACAGTCATGCCTCCCTTCTTAGGCACAACTTGGACAGGGCTCACCCACTCACTGTGTGGCACAGGATAAATGATCCCGGCGTGCAAGAGTTTCAATACCTCTTTCTTTACTACCTCTCTCATCGCATTGTTAAGCCTGCATTGTGGCTCTCTGGATGGTGATATGTTAGGATCAGTAGGAATGCGATGGGTGCAGAAAGCGGGGTTGATTCCCTTTAGGTCGTGGAGTGAATAGCCAAAAGCTGATTTATGCTTCTCTAAGACAGTGATCTGCGGATACATGGGTGTATGCCGAGTCTCTGAGTGAGGAGTGATTGTCAACTGGGGTGATGCACATGTTCTTTGGCTTGTGTTGTGCAGGTGTCGAGCACGGATACAGTGATCAGAGGCAAGGTGAAGGTCAACTAGAGACGTGCCGTGCCGATGGACCGAGAGTGGCAAAGGGCGGACGTGAGGCTTGGACTGAGGGACCGGTGGCCCGAGGATCAGCTGTGGTGGCTGGCAGCCTGGGACAGCGACGAGCGAAAACTTGCGGTCATGTGTTGCCTAAGTCATGGACTTGGGGACACGTGTCGGTGGACGGGGTGCACGGGCGGTGCATCCCCTATACGGCTCGGTTTGGTGGTTGAGCCACAGAAAAACCACCGAGTGGACGGTTTCCAGGTTTGGGCCTCAAAACCTGGGCGCTGACGGTTTCCAGGTTTGGGCCTCAAAACCGGGGTGCGGATGGTTTCCGAGTTTGGGCCACAAACCTCGGGCTGAGGACGTTTTCCAGGTTTGGGCCTCAAAACCTGGGTGCTGCGGGTTTGCTGAGTTTGGGCCTCAAAACTCAGGCGATGGTCGGCTGGTTTCCCGGTTTGGGCCTCAAAACCGGGGGTTGGCTGTGAAGGCTGGTTTCCCGGTTTGGGCCACAAAACCGGGGGTGCAACGTCCAAGAAAAGGACAAGCAGAGCGGTGGCGGCACGTGGCGGCAATCGGTGAGGTTGCGTCGAGGCAA
This sequence comes from Coix lacryma-jobi var. lacryma-jobi, assembly GCA_009763385.1. Classification (NCBI taxonomy): domain Eukaryota; kingdom Viridiplantae; phylum Streptophyta; class Magnoliopsida; order Poales; family Poaceae; genus Coix; species Coix lacryma-jobi. The sequence goes on from CM019826.1 coordinate 45,673,807, forward strand.
CACTACCAGTTGTGTGGGCGTGGCCGTCGGATCACCACCTACCATGAGTTGGTCCAGAATAACCCTAGGGTTTAGCTGGTTCGCTCTGTAATTTGAGAGGGGTAGAGTAGGAATTAGAATTAGGATAAGTAGAGGGAGACACCCTCCTCCCATTCTATCTTAGTCATTTGCTCTTTGCTTCTAGGGTTTCCTGCTCTCCCAATCCATTGCTGTAGCTAGCTGAGATCCGCAGAGAACCATACCTCTGTGTACTAGAGATTTTGAGGAAGTGAGACCGTAATCTCACTGTTGTAACGTATGGTAGCCACACGGTTGCAGATCGATGACTTGATTCGCGTTTTGGTTCGTGTTCTTAGTGTTCTTCGTTTCCTCGCGATTTTCTCGTCACTCGATCTTCCTCTCTACTATGTCTTTGCGAAATCCGTTTGAATCAACTTGTTCTTTATAGTGAGGAGATCATTTCCACCGAAGGAATTTATCTAACTCCTCACAAACAAGTAGATCGGGTTGATTTCGTTTTCGTGGTGCTTTTTCGTTCATACTCCTCCCCTTTCGATTTCCAGGTGATTGAATCGATTTGAGCGGAGGATTTCTTGGGGATAGTCTCCTAACTACCTCGTGATCATCTTCTCCAAGTTTGGGAATGTGGGATTGAGTTTTGATTCAGATTTGGGAAGAGTTGTGTGAGGGGCGACCAAAATCGCCCTCACTGGGAGGTCGCGGACAGTCCGCCGTTCCTCCCGCGGACAGTCCGCGCGTCGGGGACATGGCCAGAGCAGTGGCCGCGAGTCTCTGTTGTTTGAGTCTCGGTTGACCGGCGGACAGTCCACCGGTATAAATCGCGGATAGTTCGGGATTGTCCAGGGGACTTGCAGCGACTGTGCTGTTTTGCGTTTTTAGCCAGCGGACAGTCCGGGATCGGCTGGCGGACAGTCCGCAGTAGCCGCGGACAGTCCGGGACCCCAGGGCCGGACAGTCCGGGATTCGGCTGCTTGTTGCAGTTTAGTGCGTTTGCTCTCCTGGCTTCCTCGCTTGGTTTCCGGACTTCTCGTTTGGGCCTAGAGTTGACCAAGGAACCTCTCTAGGTACCTTTGCTACTTGTTAGCATAGGTGCTTGGTGATTTCTCGACGTAGTCGACTATCTATGTTCGGGACTTGGTTTTTGAGGGTTGAACTTGTGCCGGTGCTTTTGGCGTGCGGTTCGTTCTTGCTTTGTGGTGCCTCGCTGTGATCCTAGAGATCATCCACCCTCTTCCAAGGGTCGTGGGCATCACGATTTTCGATCAAAGCTTTTGGGGTTGATTTTGGGAACAAAAGGCCATAGTTTCGAGCGAAATTTTTGTGCTCCCATTCACCCCCCCTTTGGTCGCCTTGCTATTTCATTCTCGGTCCTTCAATTGGTATCGGAGCGGGTTAAGGATCTTCCACCTTAGCCGGTTCCAGATCCACAGAAGGTGACATGGATCGCGGCGTAGGCAAACCACCGTTTTTTGATGGGACGAACTATGCGTATTGGAAGATACGCATGTCGGCCTATCTGCAGAGTTTGGGTGCTTCCATCTGGGATATTTGCAACTCTGCCGATTACGTGGTCTTGGCTGCTCGTGTCTCTCAGCTTCAGATCGATGAGCACGATGCCAATAGCCAAGCCCGTAATGCTCTTTTCTCATGTCTGAGCATGAGTGAGTTTGATCGCGTTTCTCACCTCGCCACGGCTCGGGAGATTTGGGCTACCCTCATGCGTTTCCATGAGGGAACCTCTCAAGTCAAAACCCGTCTCTACGAGTCGTTCAAGCGGGAGTATGAGAACTTTTGACATATGCCTGGCGAGAGCATAGAAAGTTTATTCGCTCGCTTTCAGGTGATTGTCAACAGGATGAGGGCTAACAAGGAGTTGTTGCCTTTCGACGATCATGAGAGGGCTTTGAAGCTTTTGCATACCCTTGATCGGTCGGTGTGGGATTCCAAAGTTCAGGCGATCATCGAATCACCTAACTATGAGACCCTCACGTGCGACAAGCTCTTCAGTAAGCTCAATTCCAGTGAGATTGATGCCATGGCGAGGGCTTCTTATGAAAATCCTTCTGGCCCATCGATGGCTTTGGTTTCTGGCTCTTCTACTAACCCCTCTGGAGGTTTTGCACTCTCTTCTCTATTTTCTATCACAGAGGAGCAGCTGGAGTCTTTGGGGGATGACGAGTTGGCTCTGCTCGCCAACCGGTTCTCGTGGTTTCACAACAACCGCATGAACCGTCGCCGCGGAGGAGGATGCTCAGGATGCTTTGAGTGCGGCGATCCCAACCACTTCATCGCCAATTGCCCGAAGAAGAACAAGCAGACCTTTGGCAAGGCGGATCATGGGCACAAGTACGACTCCGGCAAGCGCAAGGAGAAGTACGTCCCCGCGAAGCACAAGCGGAAGGGCGGCTTCAACAAGGAGTACATCAAGACGAAGTACTTGTAGATGGCCCGGGCTGAGCAGCGTGCGTTCTTTGCCACGCTCAGTGACGTCGACGACTCGGATGACGACTCCGCTTCCTCAAGCGACGACGAGTCCGAGAAGAAGAAGAGGATCGAGGACAAGCTGAACGGTCTCTGCTTCTTCGTCGATGACGACAGCTTCTGCACCATGGCCCTCGGCAAGGAGGTCGACGGCGAGCTGGAGAACACTCCTCGGAACGACGACGACGATGACGACACCTCCCAGGTATCTCAGACCCCTGACGAGCTTTCTGTTGAGGTTGAGAAGCTTACTGCCGTGCTCCTTAGTCAGGATAAGTTGCTTAGGCGTGCTGCTAGAGAGCGCAAGGAGTTTAGGCAAAAGTGGGAGGATACGGTGAAGGAACTTGAATCTGTCAAGTCCACCATAGTTGTTATCAATGAGGAGGAGTGTGAGATGTGCACCACACACATGACTGATCTTCTCACTTTGAGAGGTAAGTATGTGTTGGAAATATGCCCTAGAGGTAATCATAGAGATGATGATATTTCTATTGTATCCATGATTTATTATATGTTCATTGAATATCCATTAAAGACACCTTGTTTTGATTGGCAATTATGTGAATTGTCTGTGAAACTCTTTTACTTGTATGGTTATTCAATAGTTGTCCCTGATCGGAGTTCATGTGAGGACACACATGAATATTAGATCAGCACATGTATTAGTTGATGACTATGTTTCACAAGTCATAGACATGGAGATGTCAAACTAATAATGTGGGCACATGTATGACATGGGGCTGGACTGACCCAACGTGAGATGTTCTTATTATCTCTTTACACATCATGTACGTTATGTCCTTAGACATGAGATTGTGGTATGTACTCAAGATATGAATCGACTTACTTAGGGACTATCAAACGCTACTTCGTAACAGGATAGTTATAAAGATAGTCTTCGGGTTTGTCAGGAAGTATGCTGTGAGACATAGACGATCAAGATGGGATTTGCCCCTCTCCGTGAGAGAGAGAGATATCACTGGACCACTCAAATGATTGGATCATAAAATGCATGGTCGTGCTTAGGTTAAGTGTTAACCTATGAGTTGGACCAAATATTGTGTGGCAAGGGAATTACGTATATGTGATCGTGGTGGTTCGTCAGATATGATCTTTTGCGTATACATAGGAGTTGACACGTCTTGCTAGAGACCGCTGTCAACTATCAGGCGAGTAGGAGTACTCAGGCCGTGTCTATGTGTGTGTGAACCCATAGGGTCGCACGCTTAAGGGGCTGGAAGCCTGATTCGAGTTGGACTCGAATCAGACCGGGATTAGGGTTTGCTAATGGGCCTCCACGTTGGCAGACTCATTAGGGACGCCTATAAATAGAGGGGTGGGGCGACCAGGGTTCTGCTCTGGACGTCATTAGACAGCCGTCGCCCACCCCATGCCCGCGCCTATTGCTCCTCACAGACCTAGCAGTCTGGAGGCGTGACGCTTCCTCCCTGTACGTGTGGATACCTCGGAGGTGCTGCATCTGGAGCACAAGGACGAACCGCACGTGGAGACGTGAAGGTCGGACATGAACATCTACACAGCATCGCTGCGACGCGCACGTCTACACCGAGACGTCTTCCGCTGCACCTGTGCGTCTAGTGGTAATCCCGTGATCTATAACTAGCAGTAGTTCCTGGTTTATGAGGTCAAAATTTTTTTGTTTTCCGGCTAGCGTAGCTTCCTCGTAACCCTTCAGTGGTATCAGAGCCGTTACTGCCTCGTTATGGATTCGGTTGTGTGCATATAGAGATATGCACAGTTGTAGATCAGTTTCTGATCTTGATTCGTGATCTTGCCGTATTGGTCATGTAACGATCTACTCCTACCGGTCGGAATTCCGCCATCAGAGTTAAGTGATACGTGTAAATCCAATCATGGCAAGATGGAGATCAATTAGATTGATCGAATCGAATCTAGGTCAAGAGCCGGGTGCATGAGATGTGCCGCGACATCTGCAAAAGAGCGTTGTTCGGTAAAACGGCCGTAACTTTTGCATACGACCTCAGATTGAGATGATCTTTAGCCGGTTTCGTCGAATTTAGATTTGCGAAAAAAGGCTGGGAAAATTATGTTTTCTGCGATTCAAGGTTAGACGTCGGGAACGTTTAACTCTGTTTTGCAGGGATTGATGACTGGTATAGCCCTTATGTGTATGTGATGCATGTATGTATTTATTCATGGCTTGCACGTCATGTAATATGACAATATGGAAGGAGCCACATAGATATTGTCATCAATTTGATGTAATGGCCTGCGTGCCAAATTGTGATGATCCTACTCGCGACTATGTAATTGTTTTAATTACGCTAGTTGTAGCTAGTCTCGGTGGATTCATCACTGGAAGATGGCGTGCATGTACCATAGTGATGGAGATCATCATGGTGAACAGATTGGCGGAGATGGAGATCTCCAAAGGGACACTGGGCTATACCAAGTCATATCTGTGTTGATGCTATTCTCTTATTATGTTCTACTTTCACGTATGATTCATGTTTATTGTCTACATGCGGTAGTGAAAGTGTAGAACGATCCCTCAGTAATGTTCAAGTCATATGCTTCCCCAAACCTTGCACTGTCATATGTCTTGTACAATCGGTGGTGCGCCTATGAAATTAGGGTGTCACTAATTTTCCTTGACTAGGCAGGTTCGTATCGGATAATTACTGCAGAAGGGTTGGTTGCTTGAACAAGGTCATCCTAACGGTTAGGGACCTTGAAGCATAAGGAGTTGAGCACACATAGAGATGTTGGCCAACAACAAGAGTCATATGTGATATGATTAGCAAAGAGTTGCTTACCGATCTACCATGTCCACTAGCGGTGATGCTAAAGCTCACTAGTAGACTTGTTAGTTTGGGTCTTGAATCATTGAGATTCAATAGAGGGATATTGATCTCAGTGGGAGTAGATTTTATTAATGATTTAATATCATTTACTCTGTCTTGGATACATTGTCTTAGTATTTTGCATTTACTTTTGTTGTAGATCAATGGCACCTAGCAATCCACCATTTACTTTACGTTCAATCCTTGAGAAAGATAAATTGAATGGAACAAACTATGCGGATTGGATCCGCAACCTGAGAATTGTTCTCAGGGCTGAGAAAAAGGAAGATATTCTAGACACCCCACTACCAGAGGAACCTGCTGATAATGCACCTGCTACTGAGAAAACCACTTACAAGAAAGCATGTGATGCTGATCTTGAAGTGGGATGCCTGATGCTTGCTAGCATGGAACCAGATCTGCAGATGCAGTTTGATAATAATCATACAACCTACGATATGATCGTAGCGCTAGATGAGATGTTCCAGACTCAGGCTAGAACCGAAAGGTTCAATGTTTCTAAGTCTCTTGCTGAGACTAAGTTAGCAGAGGGTGCAGCAGTTAGACCACATGTGATCAAGATGGTTGGTTACACTCAGAGGTTGGAGAAGCTAGGCTTCCCAATTGGTCCAGAACTGGCTACTGATTTCATTCTCTCTTCTCTCCCACCTAGCTGTGGGAACTTCATCTCGAACTACCATATGCATGGTGCGGAGAGGGGCTTGAATGAGCTATGTGGCATGCTTAAGACAGCAGAGGCAGACATCAAGAAAGGTGCTGGCAGTAGCCATGTGATGGCGATCCAAAACAAGCCTAACTTTAAAAGGAAAGGCAACTTTTGGAAGAATAGGAAGGGCAAGGGCAAGGCCATAGATGTGATCTCTAAGCCAAACCCTCCTGCGCCTGATGCTGCTGGACCAACTGCTAATTCTGAGTGCTTCCACTGTAAGGGGAAAGGTCACTGGAAAAGAAACTACAAGGTGTACTTAGCATCCTTGATGAAGGATGGCGGTGGTAAAGGTACTCCCGCTGCTCATACACTTGTTGTTTATATTACAGATATTTTCCTCGCTAACTCTTGTATTAATTCTTGGGTATTTGATACTGGCTCGGTTGCTCATATTTGCAATACGACGTAGGGAATGATAAGAGGTAGAAGCGTTGGAAAAGGGGAGGTTGATTTCCGCGTGGGCAATAATGCAAGAGTTGCTGCGTTGAACGTCGGGACAATGCAACTCCACCTCCCATCATGATTTATTTTGGAGTTAAATAATTGTTATTTTGTTCCAAGTTTAAGTCGAAACATTGTGTCACCTTCATGTTTGATGAAGGATGGCTATTCATTTGCGAGTAAAGACAATGGTTGTGTAATCTCTAAGAATGATATGTTTGTGGCTTTTGCATCCATTGTGAATGGGTTGTTTATTTTAAATCTTGATGATGCACCTATGTCTATCTGTAATATTAATGCTAAAAGGCCTCGGCTTAATGAGTTAAGTCCTATCTATATGTGGCATTGTCGTTTGGGTCATATAAGTGAGAATCGCATGAAGAGGCTCCATGCAGATGGGTTTCTAACTTCGTTTGATTTTGAATCATATGAGACATGTGAGGCTTGTTTGCTGGGCAAGATGACCAAGTCGCCTTTCACAGGTTTTCCTGAGAGGGCGTCTGACTTGTTGGAACTTGTACATACTGATGTATGCAGACCAATGAGTACGACAGCTAGAGGCGGATTCCAATACTTCATAACCTTCACTGATGATTTTAGCAGATATGGCTATGTCTATTTGATGAAGCATAAGTCTGAAACATTTGAAAAGTTCAAAGAATTTCAGAATGAGGTAGAGAATCAACGTGGCAAGAAAATTAAGGCCTTGCGATCTGATCGTGGAGGTGAATATTTGAGCCACGAGTTTAGCAATCATCTTAAGAGTTGTGGAATTGTTCCACAGCTTACGCCACCTGGAACGCCTCAGCGAAACGACGTGTCCGAGCGACGTAATCGGACTTTGTTAGACATGGTTCGGTCTATGATGAGCCAGTCAGACCTTCCTTTATCATTTTGGGGATATGCTCTAGAAACAGCTGTTTTCACATTAAATAGGGTACCGTCTAAGTCCGTAGTTAAGACACCATATGAGATGTGGACTGGTAAGAGTCCTAGTTTGTCTTTTCTAAAGATTTGGGGTTGTGAAGTTTATGTCAAACGACTTATATCAGATAAACTAACACCCAAGTCGGACAAGTGTTTTTTCGTGGGATACCCAAAGGAAACTTTAGGGTATTACTTCTACAACCGCTTAGAGGGCAAAGTGTTTGTCGCTCGAAATGGTGTTTTCTTAGAGAAAGAGTTTCTCAAAAGAGACAAGAGAGGGCAGAAGGTGTATCTCGAAGAAGTTCAGGATGAGCCAACAGGGATTGACTCCACAAGTGATGCTAATGTAGCAGAACAAGTTGAGCTACCTGTGGCAACAGACACCCCGCCCGAACCACGAAGGTCGGCAAGAATCCGTGAGTTGCGTGGGGATGTGTTATTGTTAGACGATGACGAACCTGCAACTTATGCCGAGGCAATGATGGACCCTGATTCCGAGAAATGGCATAGTGCCATGAGATCTGAGATAGATTCCATGGGAGCCAATCAAGTTTGGAACTTGGTTGACCCGCCTGATGGGGTAAGACCCATAGAGTGCAAATGGATCTATAAAAGGAAAAAGGATATGGATGGAAACGTCCAAGTTTATAAAGCTTGACTTGTCGCAAAAAGGTTTTCGACAAGTTCAAGGAGTTGACTACGACGAGACTTTCTCGCCGGTAGCGATGCTTAAATCTATCCGGATCATTCTAGCAATTGCTGCCTATTATGACTATGAGATATGGCAGATGGATGTTAAAACAGCCTTTCTAAATGGAAATTTGGAAGAGGACGTGTATATGATACAACCCGAAGGTTTTGTTGATACTAGCAATGCTGGAAAAATATGCAAGCTTAAGAAATCTATTTATGGATTAAAGCAAGCATCTCAGAGTTGGAATATTCCTTTTGATGAGGTGGTCAAAGGGTTTGGCTTCCGTCAAAGTGAAGAAGAACCTTGTGTTTACAAGAAGGAAAGTGGGGGCGTTGTTGTGTTTCTAATCTTGTATGTAGATGACATACTGTTGATTGGGAATGATATTCCGATGTTGCAAACCATAAAGACTTCACTAAATAATAGTTTTTCTATGAAGGATTTAGGAGAAGCAACACATATTCTGGGCATTAAGATCTATAGAGATAGGTCAAAGAGGCTAATAGGATTAAGCCAAGAAACGTACATTGACAAGGTGTTGAAGCGGTTCAACATGGAACAGTCCAAGAAAGGGTTCTTGCCTATGTCACATGGCATGCGCTTTAGCGAGAAACAGTGTCCTTCGACATCTGATGAGCGAGAGCGCATGAGTAAGGTTCCATATGCTTCAGCTATTGGTTCCATAATGTATGCCATGATATGTACACGCCCGGATGTCTCATATGCTCTAAGTGTTGCGAGCAGATATCAAGCTAATCCAGGTGAGAGTCACTGGACACTTGTTAAAAACATCCTTAAGTACTTGAGAAGGACTAAAGATGTGTTCCTAATCTATGGAGGTGAGGAGGAGCTCGTTGTAAATGGTTACACCGATGCTAGCTTCCAAACCGACACAGATGATTCACAATCTCAATCAGGTTTTGTGTTCACAATAAATGGTGGTGCAGTCAGTTGGAAAAGTTCCAAGCAGGAGACCGTGTCTGATTCTACAGCAGAAGCCAAGTACATTGCAGCTAGTGGAGCTGCAAAGGAAGGTGTTTGGATGAGGAGGTTCCTCATTGATCTTGGTGTGTTTCCAAATGCGTCCAGCCCATTGTCTTTACACTGTGATAGCAATGGGGCGATTGCGTAGGCTAAGGAGCCAAGGAATCACCAGAAGAACAAACATGTACTGCGGAAATTTCACCTCATCCGAGAGTTCATTGGAAGAGATGAGACTAAGATGTGCAAAATACATACGGATTTGAATATAGCAGATCCTTTGACAAAGGCTCTTCCACAGCCTAAGCATGAGGCGCACCTGAGGTCTATGGGTATTAGATATCTAAAAGATTAACTCTAGTGCAAGTGGGAGACTGTTGGAAATATGCCCTAGAGGTAATCATAGAGATGATGATATTTCTATTGTATCCATGATTTATTATATGTTCATTGAATATCCATTAAAGACAACTTGTATTGATTGGAATTATGTGAATTGTCTGTGAAACTCTTTTACTTGTATGGTTATTCAATAGTTGTCCCTGATTGGAGTTCATGTGAGGACACACATGAATATTTAGATCAGCACATGTATTAGTTGATGAATATGTTTCACAAGTCATAGACATGGAGATGTCAAACTAATAATGTGGGCACATGTATGACATGGGGCTGGACTGACCCAACGTGAGATGTTCTTATTATCTCTTCACACATCATGTACATTATGTCCTTAGACCTGAGATTGTGGTATGTACTCAAGATATGAATCGACTTACTTAGGGACTATCAAACGCTACTTCGTAACAGGGTAGTTATAAAGATAGTCTTCGGGTTTGTCAGGAAGTATGCTGTGAGACATAGACGATCAAGATGGGATTTGCCCCTCTCCGTGAGAGAGAGAGAGATATCACTGGACCACTCAAATGATTGGATCATAAAATGCATGGTCGTGCTTAGGTTAAGTGTTAACCTATGAGTTGGACCAAATATTGTGTGGCAAGGGAATTACGTATATGTGATCATGGTGGTTCGTCAGATATGATCTTTTGCGTATACATAGGAGTTGACACGTCTTGCTAGAGGCTGCTGTCAACTATCGGGCGAGTAGGAGTACTCAGGCCGTGTCTATGTGTGTGTGAACCCATAGGGTCGCACGCTTAAGGGGCTGGAAGCCTGATTCGAGTTGGACTCGAATCAGACCGGGATTAGGGTTTGCTAATGGGCCTCCACGTTGGCAGACTCATTAGGGACGCCTATAAATAGAGGGGTGGGGCGACCAGGGTTCTGCTCTGGACGTCATTAGACAGCCGTCGCCCACCCCATGCCCGCGCCTATTGCTCCTCGCAGACCTAGCAGTCTGGAGGCGTGACGCTTCCTCCCTGTACGTGTGGATACCTCGGAGGTGCTGCATCTGGAGCACAAGGACGAACCGCACGTGGAGACGTGAAGGTCGGACGTGAACATCTACACGGCATCGCTGCGACGCGCACGTCTACACCGAGATGTCTTCCGCTGCACCTGCGCGTCTAGTGGTAATCCCGTGATCTATAACTAGCAGTAGTTCCTAGTTTATGAGGTCAAAAATTTTTTGTTTTCCGGCTAGCGTAGCTTCCTCGTAACCCTTCAGTATGTTGCGTTGGTAGGAGAGGTGGATGAGCTGAAGGCTAGATCCTCGCTGTTGGGTGCGTGCAAGTCCTGTGCGGGCTTGCAATCTGAGTTGGCAGAGAAGAATGCCAAGATTGTGTCTCTTGAAGAGGCCAACTCAGGTAGCACATGTGTGGCTAGGTGTGTTCTTTGTGAGGGTTTGGAGATGGAGATTGCGAATGTGAAGCATGACAAGATGCAAACCGAGGAGGAAAACACATACCTTCAGACCATCTTGTCATGGGTGTCGAGTGGTGAGCCACAGCTCGGGATGATGATCTCCCAATTCAAGCGAGCTGCTGGAGGTCCAGGTGTAGGTTTTGCTCCGGGTGTTGATGTTTCATCTTTTGGCAAGATTGGAGAGTCGAGTGGTCTTAACCCATGTGAGAAGCCCAACTCCACCACTACTCCTAAGCTTACCAAGATTCCACCCAAAGAGCCCCTCAAGCCTAACACCAAGGATGGGGTCTTTGTTGAACCTCCGAGAGCTCCACCAAAGAAACAATCACGGGCTCCAAAACCAAACCACCTCAAGAACAAGCTTGACACCATGCCACCCATCCAAGAGGAGCTTATGCCACAAAAGGGCAAAGTGATCCACACCCACTACCATGAGTACCAACAACCCCCTTTGAGAGCGGTGAGGTACCATTGTGAGCACTGTGGGAGAGATAGACACTTGATCGAGTGAGTTTTGCTTTCGGCGCAAGAGAGAGGCGCGCCGTGCAAAGGAGATGAACAACACGGACATGTACCATCCTTTCCATGATGTACATGTGCGAAACGTTCAGAGGCGTGCTGCTAGGCCTAGAGGTCCAGAACCTCAAGTTCCTAGGCCTAGGCAGCGAAGAGGACGTGCCCGGCAGGAGCCTGCAGTTGTAGGCTATGGATCCCGTGGCGGTGGCTTTGTAGTTGAGCGTTGTCCTCCACCGCGTTTTGAGTATCGCGATGGACGCTCCTCCCTTAGCGGATCACGTTTTCCTCTACGTGGTGATCGCTCTTCTCGTAGGCGTGCTAGGAATGGTTTTTCTGCTAACCATTCTTTTGAGCAGCCGGCCCAACACTGGTATTCTCCCTACTTCACTAACCCTAGTGTTGGACCGTATGCTCACCCTATGTCTTTTTATTGATGTAGGTAAAACGATTGGAGAACGTTTGGTTGGTGGATTCCGGGTGTTCGAGGCACATGACCGGAAACGCCAAGTGGTTCTCCAGTCTTAGTCCGGTCGCCGGAAAGGAGTTTATCACCTTCGGCGACAACAACAAAGGTAAGGTGCTGTCTCGTGGGTCTGTGCGAGTTAATGAGCACTTTGTGTTGCACGATGTTGCTCTTGTTTCTAACTTGCATTTTAACCTTCTTTCTATTTCGCAACTTTTCGATGATGACTATGAGATTCGTTTTAAACCAAATCTCAGTCGCATTTTGGATCCTCAGGGCAATCTTGTTTGTGTGATTTCGCCCATTGGTAAAGTCTTTCGTGCAGATTTCTCGGAGTCTTTTGGCATTTCTCGTTGTCTTGTGGCTGGACCTTCCTCCTCTGATCTTTGGAAGTGGCATAGGAGACTTGGACATTTGAGCTTCGACTTGCTTGCAAGGCTTAGTTCACTTGGCCTAATCCGAGGATTGCCCAAGTTATCCCTGGAGAAGGATCTTGTTTGCCATTCTTGTAGACATGGGAAGATGGTTGCCGCTCCCCACCATCCTGTGACTCAGGTCATGACAAAGCACCCTGGAGAGCTTTTGCACATGGACCTTGTTAGTCCGGCTCGGGTGAGCTCGGTTGGGGGGAAGTGGTATGTGCTCGTTGTTGTTGACGACTTTTCAAGATATTCGTGGGTCTTCTTTTTAGCTGAGAAGACTGAGACTTTCTCCTTTGCTCGCAATCTGATTTTGCGTCTTCAGAACGAGTTCCCTTTGAACTCGATGCGAGCTATTAGGAGTGATAATGGTTCCGAATTCAAGAATTTGGATTTTGAGAAGTTTTGTAACTCTTTGGGTTTAGAGCATCAGTTTTCTTCTCCCTACACACCGCCACAGAATGGTGTTGTAGAGAGGAAGAATCGGACCCTTGTAGAGATGGCCAGGACAATGCTCGATGAGCATAGGACTCCTAGGCGGTATTGGGCCGAAGCGATGAGCACTGCATGCTATATTTCCAATCACATTTTTCTCTGAGCCTTCTTGAAAAAGACGTCTTATGAGTTGCGTTTTGGAAAATTGCCCAAGGTGAGTTATTTTCGAGTTTTTGGTTAGCATTGTTTTATACTCAAAAAGGGCAACCTGGACAAATTTGAGTCTCGTTCCTCTGACTATGTATTTTTGGGTTATGGCACTCATACTCATGCATATCGTGTACTTAACCTTGACACTAACCGAGTCATAGAGACATCAGATGTCACCTTCGACGAGATCATGGTTTGTCCTTCTTCTCGTTTTGAGCGTGCAGGTGATCATGAGGTTGGTGAGCCTCTTTTTGATGACGAGGATGAGGGTGCTGAAGGTATGGATGATCCAACACCCCCTCCACCTGCTGTGCCGCAAGGAGCGGCTTCTACTACGACTCATGGCCCCGACACTTCTTCATCTTGGGGGCCGTGGGATCCGCCACCTCGAGCGGTACCCTTTGTACCCGAGGAGGCGCCAGCTGCTGTTGAGGGGGAGGCCACTTCAGCAAGGGAGGCGCCACGACACATTCAGCGCCAACACCCGCCTCAGCAGATGATCGGCAGCATCGGCGAATGCGTCACTCGGTCAAGGTCACAACATATCTCTCACTTTGCTCATTCTGCATTTGTTGCTGATTTTGAACCCCGAGATGTTGGACACGCTTTGACGAATCCGGATTGGGTCAATGCCATGCATGAGGAGTTAGAAAATTTTGAAAGAAATCGGGTTTGGGTTCTAGTTTCTCCTCCCTCTGAGTGTCACCCAATTGGGACAAAATGGGTTTTCAAAAACAAACAAGGAGAGGATGGCCATGTTGTGAGAAACAAGGCCAGACTTGTAGCCCAGGGATATAGTCAGAAGGAGGGGATATACTATGAGGAGACTTGTGCTCCCGTAGCTCGTTTGGAGGCTATTAGGATACTCTTGGCTTTTGCTGCATCCAAAGGTTTCAAACTTTTTCAAATGGATGTCAAGAGTGCCTTCTTAAACGGCTACATAGAAGAGGAGGTGTATGTTAGACAACCCCCCGGTTTCGAAAATCCCAAGTTTCCAAACCATGTTTTTAAACTTCACAAAGCTTTGTATGGTTTGAAACAAGCCCCTAGAGCCTGGTATGATAGGTTGAAAACCTTTTTGCTTGCTAAGAGTTTTAAAATGGGATGTGTGGATAAAACGCTTTTTCTCCTCAAGCAAGGCAATGATACTCTCTTGGTCCAGATTTACATGGATGATATCATTTTCGGTGGTTCTTCTCACGCTTTGGTTGCCAAGTTTGCAGATACTATGAGCAGGGAATTTGAGATGAGCATGATGGGCGAGTTGACAGTTTTCCTCGGATTGCAAATCAAGCAATCTCGAGAGGGAACGTTTGTGCACCAGGGTAAGTATACCAGGGATATCCTGAAGAAATTCGATATGGGTGAGGCCAAGCCTCTTCCAACACCCATGTCGACCACGACGGCCCTGGATGCGGACAAGGATGGAGAAGCTGTGGACCAGAAGGAGTACCGGAGTATGATCGGGTTGTTGTTGTACCTGATGGCGACACGCCCGGACATTCAGTTCGTGGAATGTCTTTGTGCGCGCTTTCAGTCATCGCCGCGCACTTCTCACCGTCAGGCGGTCAAGCGCATTATGAGGTACTTATCCTTCACTCTAGAATTTGGGATTTGGTATTCTGCTTCCTCCACCCTTTCCCTTTGTGGTTATTCCGATGCCGATTTTGCTGGTTGCCGCATTGATCGCAAGTCCACTTCTGGGATTTGCCAGTTTATTGGATCTTCTCTTGTTTCGTGGTCCTCTCGCAAGCAGTCTAGTGTCGCCCAGTCTACCACAGAGGCTGAGTATGTTGCTGCGGCTAGCTGCTATTCCCAGATACTCTGGATGATGGCCAATTTGCGTGATTTTGGTCTGAGCTTTTCTCGTGTTCCCTTGCTTTGTGACAGCACGAGTGCGATTAGCGTTGCTAAGAACCCCGTGCTGCACTCTAAGACCAAACACATTGATGTGCGCTTTCATTTTCTGCGAGACCACTATGAGAAGGGTGATATCGACCTTCGCCATGTCGATACTCATCATCAGTTGGCTGATATTTTCACCAAGCCTTTGGACCAATCAACTTTTGCTAGGTTGAGAGGTGAGCTTGGTGTGTGTTTCCCCTTTTAGATGGGGGAAACATTTTGGTTCTTGTACTATACACTGACTATTTTTCTTTTGTCTTGGTCTCTTTTGCATTTCAGCATACGCTTTTATATTCAGAGCTTCATGTAAATACTCTAAAGAATGTAACTATGCTCTGTATAGGATTTGCTTCGATGCTTTATGATGATGTTGTAGCTTATGCTCTTTCTGATCACTAGTACATGTTGTGAGCAGAGCTATTTTATGAATGGTGAATCTGTTAAATGTACATAAAACTTGAAAATGTTCACCATTGAGATATGCAACTAGCATGTGTAGAATGTGTTGAAATCACTTGTGCTTTTCATATATGCTAGGTTGCTATGTCTCTAGTTCTGAGTCATTCACTTGCTTGGTCTGTTCATATACTGCTTTAAATCTGAACCAAGTTTAAGTAAAATGGAAAGATCGAGATGGGATTGCTTGTCAGCACATCACAGCTTCGAGACTGTTTCTCATTGCACTTTGAGTTAAACTTGAGCTGTGTAGTGTATGACCGAAACTGTTGCTTTAAGCTTCTGATTGCTTCTACATAGGCTTCACACAGTTGAAAAGTTAGGCGATGACAAGCTCTCAACCTCTCGCAATCACATGCTGAAATTTAAACTTGTGTAATTTAACCGCTGCAACTTTGATAAAATTTGGATACACAAGTCTATGTTTCATTCTATAGCATGATGATTGAACTGTGCTAGGGGTAGTTCACCTTGTATACATGTTTAGCACTTGTTTGATTTCCTGTCTTCACATACTTAGTGCTATTTTGATGGTGAATACCTTTTTGGCTGAAAACTGCTCTTTTTGCTCCAATGTTCAGACTTTATATTTGGTGATCAGTTTGAGCCTTTGCTAGCTTCTTATGGATATTGTTGAGTCATCGGATCAAAACTGTTTAGAGCATCTTTGCACTCTCTTGATTATATTCCTGAAGTTGCTAACTTGCATTTTTACTCATATGCATTTTTGGAGGGAGATATTCTGTCAAGGGGGAGACATTTGAGTGCGTGTGCACATTTGCTTGCTGATGCATTTTCAACTAAGGGGGAGAAAATATTGACAAATCATGAGTTCCCTGTGTTGTGTGCACTAGTTGAGGGGGAGTTTGCTAGTTGTGTTGAACCTTTGTCTCTTTCTTGAGGGACTAGCAAACGTTTTCAGCTCATTTTTAGCTCTTCAATTGGTATCGAACTCTTTTGGTTTTGAGTTGGTAACAGTTGGTATCGAGTTGCTTTGCTAGCGGTGTTGAGCCCGTTCTGCCTTTTCATGAGGGCTAGCTCTGTTTTGCTTGAACCTCAGTTGATCTTTCAATTGGCATCAAGTTTTCTCGCTAGCGGTGTTGAGCCTGTTCTACTTCTTCTTGACGGCTAGCTTTGCTTTGCTTGGTTGCGTCGAGCCATTGCCCATGTCTTTGGGGACCAAGTTGTCTTGCTCTTTCCACTTGACCTTCTTCGGCTTTGCTATGCTTTTGGGTCATTTGGTCGAGTTCTCTCTCTTTCTTTCTTCCTTCTTCTGCTTCCATTATGATATGTGCTAGTAGTTGACAATGCACTCATCAAGGGGGAGATTGCGGATACATGGGTGTATGCCGAGTCTCTGAGTGATGAGTGATTGTCAACTGGGATGATGCACGTGTTCTTTGGCTTGTGTTGTGCAGGTGTCGAGCACGGATACAGTGATCAGAGGCAAGGTGAAGGTCAAGTAGAGACGTGCCGTGCCGATGGACCGAGAGTGGAGAAGGGCGGACGTGAGGCTTGGACTGAGGGACCGGTGGCCCAAGGATCAGCTGTGGTGGCTGACAGCCTGGGACAGCGACGAGCGAAGACTTGCGGGCATGGTGTTGCTCGAGTCGAGGACTTGGGGACACATGTCGGTGGACAGGGTGCACGGGCGGTGCATCCCCTATATGACTCGGTTTGGTGGTTGAGCCACAGAAAAACCACCGAGTGGACGGTTTCCAGGTTTGGGCCTCAAAACCTGGGCGCTGACGGTTTCCAGGTTTGGGCCTCAAAACCTGGGTGCGGATGGTTTCCGAGTTTGGGCCACAAAACTCGGGCTGCGGACGGTTTCCAGGTTTGGGCCTCAAAACCTGGGTGCTGCGGGTTTGCTGAGTTTGGGCCTCAAAACTTAGGCGATGGTGGGCTGCTTTCCTGGTTTGGGCCTCAAAACCGGGGGTTGGCTGTGAAGGCTGGTTTCCCAGTTTGGGCCACAAAACCGGGGGTGCGACGTCCAAGAAAAGGACAAGCAGAGCAGTGGCGGCACGTGGCGGCAATCGGTGAGGTTGCGTCGAGGCAACGCTACCAGTTGTGCGGGCGTGGCCGTCGGATCACCACCTACCATGAGTTTGTCCAGAATAACCCTAGGGTTTAGCTGGTTCGCTTTGTAATTAGAGAGGGGTAGAGTAGGAATTAGAATTAGGATAAGTAGAGGGAGACACCCTCCTCCCATTCTATCTTAGTCATTTGCTCTTTGCTTCTAGGGTTTCGTGCTCTCTCAATCCCCTGCTGTAGCTGGAGAACCATACCTCTGTGTACTAGAGATTTTGAGGAAGTGAGACCGTAATCTCACTGTTGTAGCGTGTGGTAGCCACACGGTTGCAGATCGATGACTTGATTCGCGTTTTGGTTCGTGTTCTTCGTGTTCTTAGTTTCCTCGCGATTTTCCCGTCACTCGATCTTCCTCTCTACTACGTCTTTGCGAAATCCGTTTGAATCAACTTGTTCTTTATAGTGAGGAGATCATTTCCACCGAAGGAATTTATCTAACTCCTCACGAACAAGTAGATCGGGTTGATTTCATTTTCGTTGTGCTTTTTCGTTCATACTCCTCCCCTTTCGATTTCCCGGTGATTGAATCGATTTGAGCAGAGGATTTCTTGGGGATAGTCTCCTAACTACCTCGTGATCATCTTCTCCAAGTTTGGGAACGTGGGATTGAGTTTTGATTCAGATTTGGGAAGAGTTGTGTGAGGGGCGACCGAAATCGCCCTCACTGGGTGGTCGCGGACAGTCCGCCGTTCCTCCCGCAGACAGTCCGCGCGTCGGGGACTTGGCCAGAGCAGTGGCCGCGAGTCTCTGTTGTTTGAGTCTCGGTTGACCAGCGGACGGTCCGCCGGTATAAATCGCGGACAGTCCGGGATTGTCTAGGGGACTTGTAGTGACTGTGCTGTTTTGCGTTTTTAGCCAGCGGACAGTTCGGGATCGGCAGAGGATAGTCCACAGTAGCCGCGGACAGTCTGGGACCCCAGGGCCGGAGAGTCCGGGATTCGGCTGCTTGTTGCAGTTTAGTGCGTTTGCTCTCCCGGCTTCCTCGCTTGGTTTCTGGACTTCTCGTTTGGGCCTAGAGTTGACCAAGGAACCTCTCTAGGTACCTTTGCTACTTGTTAGCATAGGTGCTTGGGGATTTCTCGACGTAGTCGACTATCTACATTCGGGACTTGGTTTTTGAGGGTTGAACTTGTGCCGGTGCTTTTGGCGTGCGGTTCGTTCTTGCTTTGTGGTGCCTCGCTGTGATCCTAGAGATCAACCACCCTCTTTCAAGGGTCGTGGGCATCACGGTTTCCGATCAAAGCTTTCGGGGTTGATTTTGGGAACAAAAGGCCAAAGTTTCGAGAGAAATTTTTGTGCTCCCATTCACTCCCCTCTGGTCGCCTTGCTATTGCATTATCGATCCTTCATGATCAACCTAGAAGTCTGTTCTTGAGTAAGATTATTATTTATGATCATAGGAGACTCAGGATCATTATTCAAGAAAGCATAACGAAGCCCAGAAGGTAAGGGTTTTAACTCTATGGAAGGTTTAGGAAGTTCTTTTATGGAATCTAGAGGATCTGGATCTGGTGTGTTATCTTCTTCCTCAGTGAAGAACTGCACATCTTCTTCATATTCAGGTTCATTTATTATTTCAAGAGATGCTTCCTTAAGTTCCTCCATAGGATCTGGCTCGGGACATGATTCATTTTCAGCATTTAGAGAGTGAGTAATAGGTATGGTTCCTTTAAGATTTTTCCCAAGACAGAAGTTTAAAATCCCTGATTGTCCTTCATGAATGAGTTGTTTAAGTGGTTGGCCTATCGGCAGATTAAACTCTTAATATCAAAGATATAAAAGCTTAAGTGTAGTGGAGTGTTATCTACAATGACAGGCATGACATACATGTTTCCTGAGCTAGGAATAACATGTCCTGAAGGGTTTTTCAATAATTTAGCTGTTGGGGTAAGTGGCATTTGTTTTAATAAATCTTGAGCAAAGGTTTCAGACATAATGTTGGTTCCCACAACAGGATTATAGAGAGCTTCGAAGGGTTGTTGATGGATTTGGCATTGAATGTGTGTAGAAGGTGAATTTAAGCAGATTATATCAGTGGAAAGCTCTGATTCTTCTAACCATTCATGACTTATTATAGAGATTAGTTTCTTCATAGCCTCTTTTAGGAAAACCTTATCAGTAAGCTTAAGTATTTCGAGGTATTACCAAATTCGGTAAAATATTCATCCTCGAAATCAAAGGTGTCTCCTAAGATTGAGGTTTCCCTCTCACTAGGAATTAAGGCTGAGGTTTGTTCATGATTAAGAATAGATATAGGCTCAGCTTCTAGATTTACTTCTAGTAGTTCTTGTGGTTTAACTTCAGGAGTAGGAGTAATTTGAGATAAGTTTTGCAACATTTCCCTTGCCTTAGAGGCTGGGGTATGTAGGATTGATCTGTTTGAAGCTAAGTTAAGGTAATTAGAAGTTTTTCTATTCAGACCATTATAAAAGTGTTGAAGTAAGACAGGGTCTGGAATAGATAAGGCTGGACCAGAGCGGACAAGATTATCGAATCTTTCCCAGGCTACAATTAGGGACTCATCATCCTCTTGGAGGAAGGACAAAATCTCTAAGCGAAGACAAATAATTTTGGAGACAGGGAAGTATTCTAAGCAAAAGCTAGAGCAGAGTTCTTTCCAATCCCCATTTTTACTTGGTGCAGTTTGAAGGTACCATGTTTTGGCTTTTCCCTCTAAAGAGAATGGAAAAAGTTTCCATCTAAGGGTTTCGTCAGACATGCCCGCGATGTGAAGGCACGTACAAGTTTGTTCAAACTCATTTAAATGAATGTGTGGGTTTTCGTCTTCTAAACCAGAAAAAGTTTGATTCTTAACCATTTCTATCAAGCATGGGCGTAGCTCGTAATTGTCTGAAAGGATAGGCTTAGCAGATTTGGGCAACTCTAAGTCTACGACAGTGTGATAGGTATACTGGTTCAGTGGAATGGAATCTGTGGAGCTAGTGATTGGCTCTGAGAAATCCATTGTGAAAAGAATAAAAAAAGATATAGAAGATAAAAGATGAAAGCAAAGGCAAAGTATAAACCAAAGTATAAAGATAAAAGGTAAAGTATAATACAAGGTTATACTTAAGACTTAAAATGATCTACCATTCCCCGGCAACGGTGCCAGAAATGCTTGTTGGTATAAATTAACGCACACTCTACTTTATCCGCAAGCGCACACATAAAATCTACCGATGTAGCACTTCACCGGAGTAACCCAGTTTTAATATCGAACCCAAAGGAACAGATAGTGTTAAGTCTCAAAGAATATAACCCCTGAGTAGCTAATAAGGACGGAGAAGCTAAAAGCATAGAGGGGATCACTAAGGTTATCTAAATCCAACTTAAGAGTGATATGCTTTTATTATTCTTAGTGGGGAAATTTCCATAAAAGGTCACAAACAGAGTATGATTCTTTTATGCAAATGTATAATCCTACCGAGCCTACACACGGCTAAGTGGACTATAGAAGAATCAACAAGGCTATCAGAGTCACCCTTGCAAACAACCACTACTACCGGCGTTATAGGAGGCAAATATGAGCTATCAAGTCTAAGCACCACGCTTACACTATCCAACTACTCTAACTCTAGAGCGACTAGAATTAAAGTACTCAAAAGAGAGTCATTAAACCTTAAGAATAATAAGAACAATAGCTCAAACTTAAATATAGATGTTGATTACCGAAACAATCGTTGAAGCAAGTTGACGAAGAACTTGAATCCACAGGTACAAGATGAAGAAGTTGATCCGACAGGCCGGACCTCCTTCTTGATCTCTTCCTCTCTCTCTCTCTCTTCTAGTTCTAGAATAAGACTAGGTTTTAATCCTACTAGAGGGGTATCTAGTCTGCTACTTGAAAGCTAACTCCTGAAGTCTCTTCTAGGGTTTCTAATTGAAGCGTAGTCTTCTGAAGAGGGACCTCCTATCTAACCTGGGGCTCAGGGGCTTGTTTATATAGCCCTGAGGGATCAACCGCGACCGTTGGATTAAACTGACTTCACGTAAGGCTGAGATTGGTCCTCAAAGGCGGTGGAAGAAGATTCTAGAAGGGGGAGGCCGCCGGCGCCTAGGGGGGACCGACCAGTGGGCCCAGGGGACCGGTCGGTCCCACAGGTCAGCCTCCTGTGGTGCCCTACCTCGTGGTGTCTTTAGGTGTTCTCTAGAGTCTTCTGGAAGGTTCCTGACTTGACGAATGCGTTATCTCCCGTCGGTTTTCTTCTAGGGGAAGCAATCGAGGGTTGTTTCCTGGTTTAGTCCCTGCAGATTCACAATTTACCAAAACTCGTGGAATTCATTAGTTTTAATCCCTATACTAAGGTGGAGTTTATATATTCATCCATTTTCATGCTTAATTGACCCTTAATAACAAGAGTTAACTAGTGTCAACACTTGTCAATGCCTAACTTTTCAACCGTGCGAAGCCTATGCAGAAGCAATCAGAAGCTTAAGGCAACAGTTTCGGTCTTACACTACACAGCTCAAGTTTAACTCAAAGTGCAATGAGAAACAGTCTTGATACCGTGATGTGCTGACAAGCAATCACATCTCGATCTTTCTAATTCACTTAGACTTGGTTCGAATTTATAACAGTTTATGAACATACCAAGCAAGTGAATGACTCAAAACTAGAGACATAGCAACCTAGCATATATGAAAAGCACGAGTGAATTCAACACATTCAACACATGCTAGTTGCATATCTCAATGGTGAACAGTTTCAATTTTTATGTTCATTAAGCAAGTTCACCATTTATAGAATAGCTCAGCTCACAACATATATCAGTGATCAAAAAGAGCATAAGCTACAAGCATCATCATATAGCATCGGAGCAAAACTAGATAGAACATAATCACATTCTAAGGATTATATACATGAAGCTCAAAAAGTAAAGATGCATGATGAAATACACAAACGAAAAGAGAAGAGTCAGTCTATGATACACAAGAACCAAAATGTTCCCCCCAACTAAAAGGGGAAACACACACCAAGCTCACCTCTCAACCTAGCAAAGGTTGATTGGTCCAAAGGCTTGGTAAAAATATCTGCCAACTGATGACGAGTATCGACATGGTGAAGGTCGATATCACCCTTCTCATAATGGTCTCGCAGAAAGTGAAAGCGCACATCAATGTGTTTGGTCTTAGAGTGCAGCATGGGGTTCTTAGCAACGCTAATCGCACTCGTGCTGTCACAAAGCAAAGGAACGCGAGAAAAGCTGAGACCAAAATCACGCAAAGTGGCCATCATCCAAAGCAACTGGGAACAGCAGCTTGCCGCAGCAACATACTCAGCCTCCGTGGTAGACTGGGCGACACTAGACTGCTTGCAAGAAGACCATGATACAAGACAAGAACCAATAAACTGACAAGTCCCAGAAGTGGACTTGCGATCAAGTCGGCAAGCAGCAAAATTGGCATCGGAGTAACCGCAAAGGGAAATGGTGGAGGAAGCAGAATACCAAATCCCAAACTCTGGTGTGAAGCATAAGTACCTCATAATGCGCTTGACCGCCTGACGGTGAGAGGTGCGTGGCGATGACTGAAATCGCACGCAAAGACACACCGCAAACTGGATGTCCGGGCGTGTCGCCGTCAGGTACAGCAGCGACCCGATCATACTCCGGTACTCCTTCTGGTCCACAGCTTCTCCATCCTTGTCCGCATCCAGGGCCGTCGTGGTCGACATGGGTGTTGGTAGAGGTTTGGCCTCACCCATATCGAACTTCTTCAATACGTCCTTGGTGTACTTCCCCTGGTGCACAAAAGTCCCCTCTCGGGATTGCTTGATTTGCAACCCGAGGAAAAACGTCAACTCGCCCATCATGCTCATCTCAAATTCCCTGCTCATAAGATCTTCAAACTTGGCAACCAAAGCGTGAGAAGAACCACCGAAAATGATATCATCCACATAAATCTAGACCAAGAGAGTGTCATTGCCTTGCTTGAGGAGAAAGAGCGTTTTATCCACACATCCCATTTTAAAACCCATAGCAAGCAAAAAGGTCTTCAACCTATCATACCAGGCTCTAGGGGCTTGTTTCAAACCATACAAAGCTTTGTGAAGTTTAAATACATGGTTTGGAAACTTGGGATTTTCAAAACTGGGGGGTTGTTTCACATACACCTCTTCTTCTATGTAGCCATTTAAGAAGACACTCTTGACATCCATTTGAAAAAGTTTAAACCCTTTGGATGCAGCAAAAGCCAAGAGTATTCTAATCGCCTCCAAATGAGCTACAGGAGCAAACGTCTCCTCATAGTCTATCCCCTTCTTCTGACTATACCCCTGGGCTACAAGTCTGGTCTTGTTTCTCACAATGTGGCCATCCTCTCCTTGTTTGTTTTTTAAAACCCATTTTGTACGAATAGGGTGACACTCAGGAGGAGGTGGAACCAAAACCCAAACCCGATTTCTTTCAAAATTTTCAAACTCCTCATGCATGGCATTGACCCAATCTGGATCAGATAAAGCGTGTCCAACATCTCGGGGTTCAAAATCAGCAACACATGCAGAATGAGCAAAGTGAGAGATTTGTTGTGACCTTGACCGAGTGACACGTTCGCCAATGCTGCTGATCATCTGTTGAGGCGGGTGTTGGCGCTGAATGTGTCGTGGCACCTCCTGAGTTGAAGAAATCTCCCCCTCAACAGCAACTGGCGCCTCCCCGGGTACAAACGGTACAGCCCGAGGTGGCGGATCCCAAGAGGGGTTGGGGCCGTGAGTCATCGTAGTAGAAGCCGATGCTTGCGGCACAGCATGTGGAGGTGGTGCTGGATCATCCATCCCTTCAGCACCCTCGTCCTCGTCATCAAAAAGAGGCTCTCCATCCACATGATCACCTGCACGCTCAAAACGAGAAGTAGGACAAACCATGGTCTCGTCGAAGGTGACATCGGATGTCTCCATGACTCGGTTAGTATCAAGGTTAAGTACACGATATGCACGAGTATGAGTGCCATAACCCAAAAATACACCGTCAGAAGAACGAGACTCAAACTTGTCCAGGTTGCCTTTCTTGAGTATAAAACAGTGGTAACCAAAAACTCTAAAATAACTCACCTTGGGTTGTTTTCGAAAACGCAACTCATAAGAAGTCTTTTTCAAGAAAGCTCAGAGGAAAATGCGATTGGAAATATAGCATGCATTGTTCATAGTCTCAACCCAATATCGCCTAGGAGTCCTATGCTCATCGAGCATCGTCCTGGCCATCTCTACAAGGGTCCGATTCTTCCTCTCTACAACACCATTCTGTGGCGGTGTGTAGGGGGAAGAAAACTGATGCTCTAAACCCAAAGAGTTACAAAACTTCTCAAAGTCCGAGTTCTTAAACTCGGAACCATTATCACTACGGATAGCTCGCATTGAGTTCATAGGGAACTCGTTCTGAAGACGCAAAATCAGATTGCGAGCAAAAGCGAAAGTCTCGGTTTTCTCAGCTAAAAAGAAAACCCACGAATATCTCGAAAAGTCGTCAACAACAACCAACACATACCACTTCCCCCCAACCGAGCTCACTCGAGCCGGACCAACAAGGTCCATGTGTAAAAGCTCTCCAGGGTGCCTAGTCATGACCTAAGTCACTGGATGGTTGGGGAGCGGCAACCATCTTCCCATGTTTACAAGAATGGCAAACAAGATCCTTCCCCATGCACAACTTGGGCAATCCTCGGATTAAGCCAAGTGAGCTAAATCTTGCAAGCAAGTCGAAGCTGAGGTGACCAAGTCAGCTATGCCACTTCCAAAGATCAGAGGAGGAAGGTTTAGCCAAAAGACAACGAGAAATCCCAAACGACTCCGAGAAATTCAAAAATACATACAAGATTGCCCTGAGGATCTAAAATACGACTGAGATTCGGCTTAAAAAGAATCTCATAGTCATCATCGAAAAGTTGCGAAACAGAAAGAAGGTTAAAATGCAAGTTAGAAACAAGAGCAACATCGCGCAACACAAAGTGCTCATTAACTCGCACAGACCCACGAGACAACACTTTACCTTTGCTATTGTCGTCGAAGGTGATAAACTACTTTCCGGCTACCGGACTAAGACTGGAGAACCACTTGGCGTTTCCGGTCGTGTGCCTCGAACAACCGGAATCCACCAACCAAACGTTCTCCAATCGTTTTACCTACATCAATAAAAAGACACAGGGTGAGCATACGGTCCAACACTGGGGTTAGTGAAGTAGGGAGAATACCAGTGTTGGGCCGGCTGCTCAAAAGAACGGTTAGTAGAAAAACCATTCCTAGCACGCCTACCGGAGGAGCGATCACCACGTAGAGGAAAACGTGGTCCGCTAAGGGAAGAGCGGCCATCGCGATACTCAAAACGCGATTGGGGAAAATGCTCAACTACAAAGTCACCGCCACGGGGTCCATAGCCCATAACTACAGGCTCCCGCCGGGCACGTCCTCCTCGCGGCCTAGGCCTCGGAACCTGAGGCATTGGACCTCTAGGCCTAGCAGCACGCCTCTGAACATTCGGCACATGTACATCATGGAAAGGATGGTACATGTATGTGTTGTTCATCTCCTTTGCACGGCGCTCATCTCTCTTGCGCCGAAAGCAAAACTCCCTCAAGTGTCCATCTCTCCCACAATGCTCACAATGGTACCTCACCGCTCTCATAGGGGGTTGTTGGTACTCACGGTAGTGGGTGTGGATCACTTTGCCTTTCCGTGGCATGAGCTCCTCTTGGATAGGTGGCATGGTGTCTAGTTTGTTCTTGAGGTGGTTTGGTTTGGGAGCCCATGTTGGTTTCTTGGGTGGAGCTCTCGGAGGTTCAACAAACACCTCATCCTTTGTGTTGGGCTTGAGAGGCTATTTGGGTGGAATCTTGGTAAGCTTGGGAGTAGTGGTGGAGTTGGGCTTCTCACATGGGTTCAGACCACTCGACTCTCCAATCTTGCCAAAAGATAAAGCGCACTCAACACCCTGAGCAAAGCCTACACTTGGACCTCCAGCAGCACGTTTGAATTGGGCAATCATCATCCCAAGCTGCGGCTCACCACTAGACACCCATGACAAGATGGTCCAAAGGTATGTGTTTTTTTCCTCGGTTTGCATCTTGTCATGCTTCACATTGGCTATCTCCATTTCCAAACCCTCACACAAAGCGCATCTAGACACACAAGTGCTACTCGAGCTGGCCTTCTCAAGAGACTCAATCTTGGCATTCTTGTCTGCCAACTCGAACTGCAAGCCTGCACAAGACTTGCACGCACCTAACAACACGGGTCTAGCCCAGAGCTCATCCACCTCTCCAACCAAAGAAGCATACTTACCTCTCAAAGTGAGAAGGTCAGCCATGTGCTTGGTGCACATCTCACACTCTCCCTCCTCAGAGACAACTACAGTGGACTTGGCAAACTCAAGCTCCTTAACCGTATCCTCCCACTTCTGCCTAAACTCCTACCGCTCTCTAGCAGCACGCCTAAGCAACTTATCTTGACTCAGAAGGGCGGCAGTAAGTTTCTCGACCTAAGCAGAAAGCTCGTCGGGGGTCTGAGATACCTGTGAGGTGTTGTTGTCGTCGTCGTCGTTCTGAGGGATCTCCTCTAGCTGACTGTCAACCTCCTTGCCGAGGGCCATGGTGCAAAAGCCCTCGTTGTCGGCGAAGAAGCAGAGGCCGTTCAGCTTGTCCTCGATCTTCTTCTTCTTCTCGGACTCGTTGTCGCTTGAGGAAGCGAAGTCGTCGTCTGAGTCATCGACTTCGCTGAGCGTGGCGAAGAAAGCACGTTGCTCCGCTTGGGCTCTCTCCATGTACTTTTTCTTGATGTACTCCTTGTTGAAGCCGCCCTTCCGCTTGTGCTTGGGAGGAACGTGCTTCTCCTTATGCCATCCAGAGTCGTACTTGTGGCCACGATCGCCCTTGCTCGCCACTTGCTTGTTCTTCTTGGGGCAGTTGGCGATGAAGTGGTCCGGGTCACCACACTCAAAGCACCCAGCGCGTCCTCCTCCACGACGACGGTTCATGCAGTTGTTGTGAAACCGCGAGAACCAGTTGGCAAGCAAAGCCAACTCGTCGTCTCCCATAAACTCCAACTGCTCTTCTGTGACAGAAAGAAGTGAAGACAAAGCAAAGCCTCCAGAGGGATTAGCAGAAGAGCCAGAAAGCAAAGCCATCGACGGGCCAGAAGGATTTTCATAAGAAGCCCTCGCCATGGCATCAATCTCACTGGACTTGAGCTTACTGAAGAGCTCGTCGCACCTGAGGGTCTCATAGTTAGATGATTCGATGATCGCCTGGACCTTTGAGTCCCACACTGACCGATTGAGAGTATGCAAAAGCTTCAAATGTCTCTCATGATCGTCGAAAGGCAACAACTCCTTGTCAGCTCTCATCCTCTTGACAATCACCTGAAAGCGAGCGAATAAACTCTCTATGCTCTCGCCAGGCATGTGTCGAAAGTTCTCATACTCCCGCTTGTGCGACTCGTAGAGACGAGATTTGACTTGAGAGGTTCCCTTATGAAAGCGCATGAGGGTTGCCCAAATCTCACGAGCCGTGGGCAGATGAGAAACCTGATCAAACTCAGAAACACTCAAGCAGGAGAAAAGAAAATTACGGGCTCGGCTATTGGCATCGTGCTCTTCGATCTGCAGGTGAGAAACACGAGCAGCCAAGACCACATAATCATCTTTGTTGCAAATTTCCCAGACAGAAGCACCCATGCTCTGAAGATAGGCCGCATGCGTATCTTCCAATACGCATAGTTCGTCCCATCGAAAAATGGTGGTTTGCCCACGCCGCGATCCATGTCACCTTCAGTGGATCTGGAACCGGCTAAGGTGGAAGATCCTTAACCCGCTCCAATACCAATTGAAGGATCGAGAATGCAAAAGCAAGGCGACCAGAGGGGGGGGGGGTGAATGGGAGCCTAAAAAAATTTTCTCTCGAAACTTTGGCCTTTGTCCCAGAAATCAACCCCTGAAAAGCTTCGACCGAACCATGATGCCCACGATCCTTGGAAGAGGGTGGATGATCCCTTGGATCACCGCGAGGCACCACAAAGCAAGTGCGAAACAACACACAAAAAACAGAGGCACAAGTTCGACCCCTGAAAACTGACTCCCGAACGTAGATCGAAGGCTACGTCGAGAAACCCCCAAATACTGATGCTAACAAGTAGCAAAGATACTTAGAGAGATTCCTAGGTCAACTCAAGGGCCACATGTGAAGTCCGGAAAACAAGCGAAGAAGCCGGGAGAGCAAACACACTGAACTGCAGGATAGAGCCAAGTCCCGGACTGTTCGGGGTCCAGTTCGAGGACTGTCTGCCCACTGGCGGACTGTCCGGGCTCTGGTGTCGGACTGTCCGCCGGCCAGATGTCCAAAAATGCAAGGTTGCTGAACCCTTCTGCTCGACTCCCGGACTGTCCGTGAGTCTCAACGGCGGACTGTGCGCCGGTCAAAAATCAGCACTGTTCACGGAGATTCGCAGCACTGACCTGACTCGCCCCCGAAGCACGGACTGTCCGTGGGGTGAGTGGCGGTCTGTCCGCAGCCACCCAGTGAGGGCGTTTTCGGTCGCCCTTCACCCAAATCCTCTCAAATCCGATTCAAACAAAAATCCCTTGATCCCAAACTTGGAGAGGATGATCAAGAGGTAGTTGGGAGACTATCCCCAAGGAATCATCCGCTCAAATCAACTCAAACCACGGGAAATCGAAGGGGAACAAATATGAACCGAAAAAGCGCCACGAAAATTGAATCGACCCGATCTACTTGTTCGTGAGGAGTTAGATGAATTCCTTCGGTGAAAATGATGTCCTCACTATAAAGAACAAGTTGATTCAAGTGGATTTCAAAAAGACGCAGTAGAGAGGGAGATCGAGTGACGGGAAAATCGCGGAGAAACGAAGAATGTGAAGAACACGAACAAAATACGAATCAACAAATCGATCTGCAACTGTGTGGCTACCACACGCTACAACAGTGAGATTACGGTCTCACTTCCTCAAAATCTCCAGTACACAGAGGTATGATTCTCTGCGGATCACAGTTGCTACAGCAGGGGATTGGGAGAGCAGGGAAACCTAGAAGGCAAAGAGCAAATGACTGAGATAGGATGGGAGGTGGGTGTCTCCCTCTACTTATCCTAATTCTAGTTCCCACTCTACCCCTAACTAATTACAGAGCGAACCAGCTAAACCCTAGGGTTATTCTGGACCAACTCGTGGTAGGTGGTGATCCGACGGCCACGCCCGCACAATTGGTAGCCTTGCCTCGACGCAACCTCACCGATTGCCGCCACGTGCCGCCACCGCTCTGCTCGTCCTTTTCACAGACCTCGCCTCGGTTTTGAGGCCCAAACTAGGAAACCAGCCTTCATGACCAACCCCCAGTTTTGAGGCCCAAACCGGGAAACCAGTCGTCCATCGCCTGAGTTTTGTGGCCCAAACTCAGAAACCCGCCAGCATCCAGGTTTTGAGGCCCAAACCTGAAAACCGTCCTCAGCCCGAGTTTTGTGGCCCAAACTCAGAAACCATCAGCGCCCAGGTTTTGAGGCTCAAACCTGGAAACCGTCCACTCAGTGATTTTTCTGTGGCTCAACCACCAAACCGAGCCGTAGAGGGGATGCACCACCCGTGCACCCCGTCCACACGCTAGTCTTCGCTCGTCGCTGTCCCAGACTGCCAGCCACCACAGCTGATCCTCAGGCCACCGGTCCCTCAGTCCAAGCCTCACGTCTGCCCTTCACTGCTCCCGGTCCATCGGCACGACACGTCTCTACTTGACCTTCACCTTGCCTTCGATCACTGTATCCGTGCTCGACACCTGCACAACACAAGCCAAAGAACATGCGCATCATCCTAGTTGACAATCACTCATCACTCGAGACTCGGCATACACCCATGTATCCGCAGCATTGACCCAATCCGGATCAGATAAAGCGTGTCCAACATCTCGGGGCTCAAAATCAGCCACAAATGCAGAATGAGCAAAGTGAGAAATTTGTTGTGACCAAGACCAAGTGACGCGTTCGTGGATGTCGCCGATCATCTGTTGAAGGACCGAGAATGCAATAGCAAGGCGACCAGAGGGGGGGGGGGTGAATTGGAGCTCAAAAATTTCTCTCAAAACTTTGGCATTTTGTTCCCAAAATCATCCCCCGAAAGCTTCAATCGAAACCGTGATGCCCACGACCCTTGGAAGAGGGTGGATGATCCCTAGGATCACAGCGAGGCACCACAAAGCGATAGCAAACCGAACGCCAAAACCATCGGCACGAAGTCGACCCCTAAAAACCAAGTCCCAAACGTAGATGGAAGACTACGTCGAGAAATCCCCAAATACCAATGCTAACAAGTAGCAAAGATACCTAGAGAGGTTCCTTGATCAACTCTAGGGTCAAACGAGAGGTCCGAAAACTAAGCGGAGAAGTCGGGAGAGCAAACGCACTAAACTGGAAGCTTCAGGCGATTCCCAGACTGTCCGAACCTGGAGTCCCGGACTGTCCGCCCCTACTGCGGACTGTCCGCGAGGGGATGGCGGACTGTCCGCCGGTCAAAACACCGAAACAGCAAAGCTCCTGCAAGTCCCCTGGACAGTCCTGGACTGTCCGCGGTTTATACCGGCGGACTGTCCGCCGGTCAACCGAGACACAGACAGCAGAGACTCACGGCCACTGGTCTAGCCAAGTCCCCGATGCGCGGACTGTCCGCGCCCTGAGTGGCGGACTGTCCGCGGTCACTCAGGGAGGGCGATTTCAATCGCCCTTGTCTCAAAACTTCCCAAATCTGATCCAAGTCAAAATCCCACGTTCCCAAATTTGGAGAAGATGATAACGAGGTAGTTACGAGACTATCCCCAAGAAATCATCCGCTCAAATCGATTCAATCAACGGGAAATCGAAAGGGGAGGAGTATGAACGAAAAAGCACCACGAAAACGAAATCAACCCGATCTACTTGTTCGTGAGAAGTTAGATGAATTCCTTCGGTGGAAATGATCAACACACTATAAAGAACAAGTTGATTCAAATGGATTTTGCAAAGACGCAGTAGAGAAGGAGATCGAGTGACGGGAAAATCGTGGAGAAACGAAGAACGCGAAGAACACGAACAAAACGCGAATCAAGTCATCGATCTGCAACCGTGTGGCTACCACACACTACAACAATGAGGTTACGGCCTCACTTCCTCAAAATCTCCAGTACACAGAGGTATGGTTCTCTGCGGATCTCAGCTAGCTACAGCAAGTGATTGGGAGAGCAGGAAACCCTAGGTGCAAAGAGCAAATGGCTGAGATGAATTGGGAGGAGGGTGTCTCCCTCTACTTATCCTAATTCTATTTCCTACTCTACCCCTCTCTAATTACAGAGCGAGCCAGCTAAACCCTAGGGTTATTCTGGACCAACTCGATGGTAAGTGGATCCGACGGCCACGCCCGCACAACTGGTAGCGTTGCCTCGACGCAACCTCACCGATTGGCGCCACGTGCCGCCACCGCTCCGCTCGTCCTTTTCATGGACTTCGCCCTCGGTTTTGAGGCCCAAACCGGGAAACCAGCCTTCACGACCAACCCCCGGTTTTGAGGCCCAAACCGGGAAACCAGCCGACCGTAGCCTGAGTTTTGTGGCCCAAACTCAGCAAACCCGCAGCACCCAGGTTTTGAAGCCCAAACCTGGAAACCGTCCTCAGCCCGAGTTTTGTGGCCAAACACGAAAACCATCAGCGCCCAGGTTTTGAGGCCCAAACCTGGAAACCGTCCACTCGGTGGTTTTTCTGTGGCTCAACCACCAAACCGACGCTGTAGAGGGGATGCACCGCCCATGCACCCCGTCCACCGACACGTGTCCCCAGGTCCTCGACCCGAGCAACACCATGTCCCGCAAGTCTTCGCTCATCGCTATCCCAGGCTGTCAGCCACCACAGCTGATCCTCGGGCCACCGGTCCCTCAGTCCAAGCCTCACGTCCGCCCTTCGCTGCTCTCGGTCCATCGGCACGGCACGTCTCTACTTGACCTTCACCTTGCCTCTGATCACTGTATCTGTGCTCGACACCTGCACAACACAAGCCAAAGAACCTGCGATCAAACCCGTTGACAATCACTCATCATTCGAGACTCGGCATACACCTTTGTATCCGCAATCTCCCCCTTGATGAGTGCATTGTCATCTACACACGAATCATAATGGAAATAGAAGAAGGAAGAAGGAGAAGAGAGAACTCGACCAAATGACCCAAAAGCATAGCAAAGCCGAAGAAGGTCAAGTGGAAAGAGCAAGACAACTTGGTCCCCAAAGACATGGGCAACGACTCGACGTGACCAAGCAAAGCAAAGCTAGCCCTCAAGAAGAGGTAGAATAGGCTCAACACCGCTAGCAGACACCAATTGAAAAATCAAAGCAAAATGCTAGTCCCTCAAGACAGAGGCACAGAGGCTCAACACAACTAGCAGACAGCTCGACATCAACTGAAAAGCTCGATACCAACTGAAACCAACTGAAGCAAATATGTGACTGCTAGTCCCTCAAGATAGAGGCAAAGGCTCAACACAACTAGCAAAGCGCTCCGAACCAATTGGAAATTTCAAAAATTTACCGAGCAAACTCCCCCTTGCATGGTGCACACAACCAATTCCTCTCCCCTTAGTTGAACATGGGAGGCATGATTTGTCCAAATTCTCCCCCTTAGTTGAAAATGCACCATCAAGCAAAAGGAACCGAAAGCAATTTTCTCCCCCTTAGAAAATGCACCATCAAAAAGTGCCAACAAGAGAAGTTCTCCCATCTCCCAAAATGCATATGAGTTAAAATGCAAGTTAGCAGCTTCAGGAATATAGTCAAGAGAATGCAAAGATGCTCTACACAGTATAACTCCAATGACGCAACTGAAGCACACATGCTAGCGAAGGCTCAAACTGATCACCAAATATGAAATATGAACATATGAGCAAAGTGAGCAGTTTTTAGCCAAAAATGTATTCACCATCAAAATAGCACAACAACATGTATAGACAGGAAATCAGTCAAGTGCTAAACATGTATACAAGGTGAACTACCCCTAGCAAAGTTCAATCATCATGCTATAGAATGGAACATAGACTTGTGTATCCAGATTTTATCGGAGTTGCAGCGGTGGAATTTCACAAGTTCAAATTTAGCATGTGTTGCAAGAGGTTAAGAGCTTGTCATTGCCTAACTTTTCAACTGTGCGAAGCCTATGCAGAAGCAATCAGAAGCTTAAAGCAACAATTTCAGTCATACGCTACACAGCTCAAGTTTAACTCAAAGTGCAATGAGAAACAATCTCGAAACTGTGATGTGTTGACAAGCAATCCCATCTCGATCTTTCTAATTCACTTAACTTGGTTCAAGTTTTAAACAGAATATGAACATACCAAGCAAGTGAGTGACTCAGAACTAGAGACATAGCAACCTAGCATATATGAAAAGCACGAGTGAATTCAACACATCCTACACATGCTAGTTGCATATCTCAATGGTGAACATTTTCAGGTTTTATGTTTGTTAAGTAGGTTCACCATTTAAAAATAGTTCAGCTCACAACATGTATTAGTGATCAGAAAGAGCATAAGCTACAAGTATCAACATATAGCATCGGAACATACTAAACAGAGCATAATTACATTCTAAAGATTATATACATGAAGCTCAAAATGTAAAAGCGTATGCAAAAAGACTAAACCAAAAGAAAAACAAGACAAACGAAAAATGGTCAGTTTATGATACAAGAACCAAAATGTTTCCCCATCTAAAAGGGGAAACACACACCAAGCTCACCTCTCAACCTAGTAAAAGTTGATTGGTCCAAAGGCTTGGTGAAAATATCAGCCAACTGATGATGAGTATCGACATGGCGAAGGTCGATATCACCGTTCTCATAGTGGTCTCGCAGAAAATGAAAGCGCACATCAATGTGTTTGGTCTTCGAGTGCAGCACGGGGTTCTTAGCAATGCTAATAGCACTCGTGCTGTCACAAAGCAAAGGAACGCGAGAAAAGCTCAGACCAAAATCACGCAAAGTGGCCATCATCCAGAGTAACTGGGAACAGCAGCTAGCCGCAGCAACATACTCAGCCTCCGTGGTAGACTGGGCGACACTAGACTGCTTGCGAGAAAACCACGATACAAGAGAAGAACCAATAAACTGGCAAGTCCCGAAAGTGGACTTGCGATCAATACGGCAACCAGCAAAATCGGCATCGGAATAACCGCAAAGGGAGAGGGTAGAGGAAGCAGAATACCAGATCCCAAACTCAGGAGTGAAGGATAAATACCTCATTATGCGCTTGACCGCCTGACGGTGCGATGTGCGCGGCGACGACTGAAATCGCGCACAAAGACACACCGCGAACTGGATGTCCGGGCGTGTCGCCGTCAGGTACAGCAGCGACCCGATCATACTTCGGTACTCCTTCCGGTCCATCGCTTCTCCATCCACATCCGCATCCAGGGCCGTCGTGGTCGACATGGGTGTTGGAAGAGGCTTGGCCTTACCCATATCGAATTTCTTCAAGATGTCCTTGGTATACTTACCCTGGTGCACGAACGTCCCTTCCCGGGATTGCTTGATTTGCAACCCGAGGAAAAACGTCAACTCGCCCATCATGCTCATCTCAAACTCCCTGCTCATAGTGTCTGCAAACTTGGCAACAAAAGCGTGAGAAGAACCACCGAAAATGATATCATCCACGTAAATCTGGACCAAGAGTGAATCAGTGCCTTGCTTGAGGAGAAAAAGCGTTTTATCCACACATCCCATTTTAAAACCCTTAGCAAGCAAAAAGGTTTTCAACCTATCATACCAGGCTCTAGGGGCTTGTTTCAAACCATATAAAGCTTTGTGAAGTTTAAAAACATGGTTTGGAAACTTCAGATTTTCGAAACCGGGGGGTTGTCTCACATACACCTCCTCTTCTATGTAGCCGTTTAAGAAGGCACTCTTGACATCCATTTGAAAAAGTTTGAAACCTTTGGATGCAGCAAAGGCCAAGAGTATCCTAATAGCCTCCAAACGAGCTACAGGAGCAAAAGTCTCCTCATAGTCTATCCCCTCCTTCTGACTATACCGTTGGGCTACTAGTCTGGCCTTGTTTTTCACAACATGGCCATCCTCTCCTTGTTTGTTTTTGAAAACCCATTTTGTCCCGATAGGATGACAATCAGGAGGAAGAGGAACCAAAACCCAAACCTAATTTCTTTCAAAATTTTCTAACTCCTCATCCATGGCATTGACCCAATCTTGATCAGATAAAGCGTGTCCAACATCTCAGGGTTCAAAATCAGCAACAAATGCAGAATGAGCAAAGTGAGAGATTTGTTGTGACCATGACCGAGTGACACGTTCGCCGATGCTGCCGATCATCTGTTGAGGTGGGTGCTGGCGCTGGATGTGTTGTGGCGCCTCCCGAGCAGAAGTGATCTCCCCCTCGACAGCAGCTGGCGCCTCCTCGGGTACAAAGGGTACCGCTCGAGGTGGCGGATCCCACGGCCCCCATGAGGAAGAGGTGTCGGGGCCGTGAGTCGTAGTAAAAGCCGCTCCTTGCGGCACAGCAGGTGGAGGGGGTGCTGGATCATCCATTCCTTCAGCACCCTCATCCTCGTCATCAAAAAGAGGCTCACCAACCTCATGATCACCTGCACGCTCAAAACGAGAAGAAGGACAAACCATGGTCTCGTCGAAGGTGACATCGGATGTCTCCATGACTCGGTTAGTGTCAAGGTTAAGTACACGATAAGCTCGAGTATGAGTGCCATAACCCAAAAACACGCCGTCAGAAGAACGAGACTCAAACTTGTCCAAGTTGCCCTTTTTGAGTATAAAACAATGGCAACCAAAAACTCGAAAGTAACTCACCTTGGGTAGTTTTCCAAAACGCAACTCATAAGAAGTCTTTTTCAAGAAAGATCGGAGAAAAATGCGATTGGAAATATAGCATGCAGTGCTCATAGCTTCGGCCCAATATCGCCTAGGAGTCCTATGCTCATCGAGCATCATCCTGGCCATCTCTACAAGGGTCCGATTCTTCCTTTCCACAACACCATTCTGGGGTGGTGTGTAGGGGGAAGAAAACTGATGCTCTAAACCCAAAGAGTTACAAAACTTCTCAAAATCCAAATTCTTGAATTCGGAACCATTATCACTCCTAATAGCTCGCATCGAGTTCAAAGGGAACTCATTCTGAAGACGCAAAATCAGATTGCGAGCAAAGGAGAAAGTCTCGGTCTTCTCAGCTAAAAAGAAGACCCATGAATATCTCGAAAAATCGTCAACAACAACAAGCACATACCACTTCCCCCCAACCGAGCTCACCCGAGCTGGACCAACAAGGTCCATGTGCAAGAGCTCTCCTGGGCGCTTAGTCATGACCTGAGTCACTGGATGGTGGGGAGCGGCAACCATCTTCCCATGTCTACAAGAATGGCAAACAAGATCCTTCTCCATGGACAACTTGGGCAATCCTCGGATTAGGCCAAGTGAACTAAGTCTTGCAAGCAAGTCGAAGCTCAGGTGACCAAGTCTCCTATGCCACTTCCAAAGATCAGAGGAGGAAGGTCCAGCCAAAAGACAACGAGAAATTCCAAATGACTTCGAGAAATCCGCACGAAAGACTTTCCCAAAGGGCGAAATCACACAAACAAGATTGCCCTGAGGGTCCAAAATACGACTGCGATTCGGTTTAAAACGAATCTCATAGTCATCATCAAAGAGTTGCGAAACAGAAAGAAGGTTAAAATGCAAGTTAGAAACAAGAGCAACATCGCGCAACACAAAGTGCTCATTAACTCGCACAGACCCACGAGACAATACCTTACCTTTGCTATTGTCGCCGAAGGTAATAAACTCCTTTCCGGCGACTGGACTAAGACTGGAGAACCACTTGGCGTTTCCGGTCATGTGCCTCGAACACCCAGAATCCACCAACCAAACGTTCTCCAATCGTTTTACCTACATCAATAAAAAGACATAGGGTGAGCATACAGTCCAACACTGGGGTTAGTGAAGTAGGGAGAATACCAGTGTTGGGCCGGTTGCTCGAAAGAATGGTTAGCAGAAAAACCATTCCTAGCACGTCTACGAGGAAAGCGATCACCACGTGGTCCGCTAAGGGAAGAGCGTCCATCGCGATACTCAAAACGCGGTGGAGGAAAACGCTCTACAACAAAGCCACCACCACGGGGTCCATAGCCTACAACTGCAGGCTCCCGCCGGGCACGTCCTCTCCGCTGCCTAGGCCTGGAAACTTGAGGTTCTGGACCTCTGGGCCTAGTAGCACGCCTCTGAACATTCGGCGCATGTACATCATGGAATGGATGGTACATGTCCGGGTTGTTCATCTCCCTAGCACGGCGCGCCTCTCTCTTGCGCCTAAAACAGAACTCGCTCAAGTGCCCATCTCTCTCACAATGCTCACAATGGTACCTCACCGCTCTCAAAGGGCGTTGTTGGTACTCACGGTTGTGGGTGTGGATCACCTTGCCCTTCTGTGGCAACTCCTCCTGGATAGGTGGCATTGTGTCCAGCTTGTTCTTTAGGTGGTTGGGTTTGGGAGCCCATTGCTGGTTCTTGGGTGGAGCTCTCGGAGGCTCAACAAAGACCTCATCCTTGGTGTTGGGCTTGAGAGGCTCTTTGGGTGGAAGCTTGCTAAGTTTGGGAGTAGTGGTGGAGTTGGGCTTCTCACTCGGATTCAGACCACTCGACTCTCCAATCTTCCCAAAAGCAGAAAGATCAACACTCTGAGCAAAGCCTACACCGGGACCTCCAGCAGCTCGGTTGAATTGGGAAATCATCATCCCGAGCTGTGGCTCACCACAAGACACCCATGACAAGATGGTTCGGAGGTATGTGTTTTCCTCCTCGGTTTGCATCTTGTCATGCTTCACATTGACAATCTCCATCTCCAAACCCTCGCACAAAGCGCACCTAGTCACACAAGTGCTACCCGAGCTGGCCTCCTCAAGAGACACAATCTTGGCATTCTTCTCTGCCAACTCGGATTGCAAGACAGGACAAGTCTTGCACGCACCCAACAGCATGGGTCTAGCCCGGAGCTCATCCACCTCTCCTACCAACGCAACATACTTACTTCTCAAAGTGAGAAGATCAGTCATGTGCGTGGTGCATGCCTCGCACTCCTCCTCATCTGTGACAACTACGGTGGACTTGACAAAATCAAGTTCCTTCACCGTATCCTCCCACTTCTGCCTAAACTCCTTGCGCTCTCTAGCAGCACGCCTAAGCAACTTATCCTGACTAAGGAGCGCGGCAGTAAGTTTCTCGACCTCAGCGGAAAGCTCATCGTGGGTCAGAGATACCTGGGAGGTGTCGTCGTCGTCGTCGTCGTTCCGAGGAGTGTCCACCAGCTCGCCGTCGACCTCCTTGCCGAGGGCCATGGTGCAGAAGCCCTCGTCATCGGCGAAGAAGCAGAGACCGTTCATCTTGTCCTCGATCCTCTTCTTCTTCTCGGACTCATCGTCGCTTGAGCAAGCGGAGTCATCATCCGAGCCCTCAACGTCGCTGAGCGTGGCGAAGAACGCACGCTGCTCAGCCTGGGCCTTCTCCAAGTACTTCTTCTTGATGTACTCCTTGTCGAAGCCACCCCTCCGCTTGTGCCTCGCGGGGACGTACTTCTCTTTGCGCTTGCCGGAGTCGTACTTGTGCCCATGATCGCCCTTCCCAGATGAATGCTTCTTCTTGGGGCAGTTGGCGATGAAGTGATCGGGGTCGCCGCACTCGTAGCATCCTGAGCGTCCTCCTCCGCGGTGACGGTTCATGCGGTTGTTGTGAAACCGCGAGAACCGGTTGGCGAGCATTGCCAACTCGTCATCCCCCAAAGACTCCAGCTGGTCCTCTGTGACAGAAAAGAGAGACGAAAGAGCAAAACCTCCAGAAGGGTTAGAAGAGCCAGAAACCAAAGCCATAGTCGGGCCAGAAGGGTTCTCATAAGAAGCCCTCGCCATGGCATCGATCTCACTGGACTTGAGTTTACTGAAGAGCTCGTCGCAAGTGAGGGTCTCGTAGTTCGGTGATTCAATGATCGCCTGAACTTTGGAATCCCACACCGATCGATCAAGAGTATGAAGTAGCTTCAAAGCTCTCTCATGATCGTCGAAAGGAAACAGCTCCTTGTTAGCCCTCATCCTGTTGACAATCACCTGAAAGCGAGCGAATAAACTTTCTATGCTCTCGCCAGGCATATGTCGAAAGTTCACATACTCTCGCTTGAACGACTCGTAGAGTTGGGTTTTGACTTGAGAGGTTCCCTCATGGAAACGCATGAGGGTAGCCCAAATCTCCCGAGCCGTAGCGAGGTGAGAAACGCGATCAAACTCACTCATGCTCCAACATGAGAAAAGAGCATTACGGGCTCGGCTATTGGCATCGTGCTCATCGATCTGAAGCTGAGAGACACGAGTAGCCAAGACCACGTAATCGGCAGAGTTGCAAATATCCCAGATGGAAGCACCCAAACTCTGCAGATAGGCCGACATGCGTATTTTCCAATACACATAGTTCGTCCCATCGAAAAATGGCGGTTTGCCCACGCCGCGATCCATGTCGCCTTCTGTGGATCTGGAACCGGCTAAGGTGGAAGATCCTTAACCTGCTCCGATACCAATTGAAGGACCGAGAAAGCACTAGCAAGGCGACCAGAGGGGGGGTGAATGGGAGCTCAAAAATTTCTCTCGAAACTTTGGCCAAATGTCCCAAAATCAACCCCAAGAAACTGCGACCGAAACCGTGATGCCCACGACCCTTGGAAGAGGGTGGATGATCCCTAGGATCACAGCGAGGCACCACAAGAAGATAGCAAACCAAACACCAAAAGCTCTGGCTCGAACACCACCCCAAAAACCAAGTCCCGAACGTAGATTGATGGCTACGTCGAGAAACTCCTAAATACCTATGCTAACAAGTAGCAAAAATACGTAGAGAGGTTCCTTGGTCAACTCTAGGGTCCAACGTGAAATCCGGAAACCAAACCAACAAGCCGGGAGAGCAAACGCACTAAGCCGGAAGACACACCC
Organism: Coix lacryma-jobi var. lacryma-jobi; assembly: GCA_009763385.1. Taxonomy (NCBI): domain Eukaryota; kingdom Viridiplantae; phylum Streptophyta; class Magnoliopsida; order Poales; family Poaceae; genus Coix; species Coix lacryma-jobi. Next base: position 45,714,213 of record CM019826.1, read on the forward strand.
AAATCCCGGACTGTCTGCCGGTATGGTCCCGGACTGTCCGCGGTAGTGCCGGACTGTCCGCGGGCGAGTGGCGGACTGTCCGCCGGCAAAACTCGCCCAACAGCAAGGTTGCTGCAAAGTCCCTGGGCGTTCCCGGACTATCCGCGGCTTTGAACTGCGGACTGTCCGCCGTTCAAACAAAAGCCATATCAGCCGAAGAACAGTGCCACTGGTCTGGCTCGTCCCCGACGCGCGGACTGTCCGCGCCCTGAGTGGCGGACTGTCCGCGGTCACTCAGGGAGGGTGATTTTGACCGCCCTTCTCCCAAATCTTCTCCAAATTGATTCAAATCAAAATCCCACGTTCCCAAACTTGGAGAGGATGATCACGGAGTAGTTAGGAGACTATCCCCAAGAAATCATCTGCTCAAATCGAGTCAATCACCGGGAAATCAAAAGGGGAGGAGGATGAACCGAAAAGCGCCACGAAAATGAAATCAACCCGATCTACTTGCTCGTAGAGAGATAGATGAATTCCTTTGGTGGAAATGATCTCCTTTCAAATACGAGCAAGTTGATTCAAACGGATTTCGCAAAGACGCAGTAGGGAGAGAGATCGAGTGACGGGAAAATCACGGAGAAACGAAGAACGCGAAGAACACAAATCAAAACGCGAATCAACACATCGATCTGCAACCGTGTGGCTACCACACGCTACAACAGTGAGGTTACGGCCTCACTTCCTCAAAATCTCCAGTACATAGAGGTATGGTTCTCTGCGGATCTCAGCGAGCTACAGCAGGGGATTGGGAAAGCAGGAAACCCTAGATGCAAAGAGCAAATGACTGAGATAGGAAGGGAGGAGGGTGTCTCCCTCTACTTATCCTAATTTCTAATTCCTACTCTACCCCTCTCTAATTATAGAGTGAGCCAGCTAAACCCTAAGGTTATTCTGGACCAACTCGGTGGTAGGTGTATCCGACGGCCACACCCGCACAACTCGTAGCGTTGCCTCGACGCAACCTCCCGATTGCCGCCACGTGCCGCCCTCGCTCTGCACCCCCGGTTTTGTGGCCCAAACCGGGAAACCAGCCTTTTCCAGCCAACCCTCCGGTTTTGAGGCCCAAACAGGGAAACCAGCCCACCAAGCATCTAAGTTTTGAGGCCAAACTCAGCAAACCCTCAGCGCCCAGGTTTTGAGGCCCAAACCTGGAAACCGTCCTCAGCCCGAGTTTTGTGGCCAAACTCGGAAACCATCCGCACCCAGGTTTTGAGGCCCAAACCTGGAAACCGTCCACCCGATGGTTTTTCCCTGGCTCTACCACCAAACTGACGTCGTAGATGGGATGCACCTCCCATGCACCCCGTCCACCGACACGTGTCCCCAAGTCCACGACTCAGGCAACACATGATCGCAACTCTTTGCTCGTCGTTGTCCCAGGCTGCCAGCCACCACAGCTGATCCTCGAGCCTCTGGTCCCTCAGTCCAAGCCTCACGTCCGCCCTTCGCCACTCTCGGTCCATCGGCACGGCACGTCTCTACTTGTCCTTTACCTCGCCTTTGATCACTGTATCCGTGCTCGACACCTGCACAACACAAGCCAAAGAACATGCGCATCATCCCAGTTGACAATCACTCATCACTCAAAGACCCGGCATACACCCATGTATCCGCAAAAAAGAAAACCCACCAATTTCTCGAAAAGTCGTCAACAACAACAATCACATACCATTTCCCACCAACCGAGCTTACCCAAGCCGGACCAACAAGGCCCATATGCAAAAGCTCTCCAGGGCGCTTGGTCAAAACTTGGTTCACAGGGTGATGGGGAGCGGCTACCATTTTCCCATGTCTACAAACATGGCAAACACGATCCTTCTCCATGCACAACTTGGGCAATCCTCGGATTAAGCCAAGTGAACTAAGCCTTGCAAGCAAGTCGAAGCTCAGATGACCTAGTCTCCTATGCCACTTCCAAAGATCAGAGGAGGAAGGTCCAGCCAAAAGACAACGAGAAATTCCAAACGACTCCGAGAAATTCGCTCAAAAGACTTTCCCAAAGGGCGAAATCAAACACACAAGATTCCCCCGAGGATCTAAAATACGACTGAGATTCGGCTTAAAACGAATCTCATAGTCATCATCAAAGAGTTGCGAAACAGAAAGAAGATTAAAATGCAATTTAGAAACAAGAGCAACATCACGCAACACAAAGTGCTCATTAACTCGCACCGACCCACGGGACAACACTTTACCTTTGCTATTGTCGTCGAAGATGATAAACTACTTTTCGGCAACTGGACTAAGTCTGGAGAACCACTTGGCGTTTCCGGTCATATGCCTTGAGCACCCGGAATCCACCAACCGAATTGTTTACACTAGATTTTGGACCAAGAGGTTTGATATTTTGTAAACATAAACGACTGATTTATTATGGAAGAGAATCGGCCAAGAAAAATAAAAAGCTCGTGTGGGCCAAGCGTAAATGGGAGGATTCAGGTGGACCAGCACGACGGGCTTCGAAGACGTGTCGGACTCGACCAAGGAGTTCAAGATCTGGTCATCTTTTATTTTTCCTTTTTTGTAATCTATTCGTGTTAGGGCAGGAGTCAACCGGGTTATAAATAGCTTGAAACCCGGATTTTGGAATAGAATTCAATCAATCAAACACAACCGGCCCTCGGCCAAAACCCTAGGAGTAGGAGTAACGTAGATCTCGGCGAGACCTTCAATCAGGCAGGGCTGCATCGGCATCGACCGACCTCCGGTTTGCTTGTAAGTTTCACCAATGGCTTGTGTGATCGTGTAATAAGGCTGCATTGGCAATGACCGAACTCTTGTTAAGCTATGACATGGCTAGTTATCGGTCTAAGCTCGTCTTTTGTAAGACTGTCTTGACTCTGATCAATCTCTTACTTTAGTCGATCTTGACTAGTTATCGGCTCTATTGGTTTGGCAAGCTAATAGATTCATTAAGTTATCGATGTTGTTTTATGTTTTAATTTGTTCATTTACGTTTTAAACCACATCTTGCCCAATCAAGGTTGACAAAGTAGCCTGCGCTTAAAGGATACTTAGTATCGCTGTTTTGAGGTTTACACGCTCATAACAGAGGAAATAGCCGATACAAGCCTCTCATCGGCTATTTTGCCAATCTTGATTGTTACATGTTGTGCGTTCGAGATATTCGATAAAACCGTGATCTGATTTAAGAGCAGATAAGATTTGATCTAGCATGTCGATTACGACTGTATTTCTGAACCCCACTGATATATATGATAGATTGAGTCTGTTTATCTTAGATTAAATCATGTTTTGGTCGAGTAGATCTTGTTCGTGCCTCATGGACCCTTCATCGGTTGAAATAACCGATTCAGTTATGCTCTCTTCATAATATGTTCTTTTAAGTGGTTTGGAGTCAATGGATCTACTTTTTGCACAAGACGTGATCTAGCTTAACCATCATCAAGGCTGCATGGAGACACCCCACTGTTGGTGTTTAAGTTATTTTATCGATCTATTTGTTATTACGGCTGCATGGAGACACCCCACTGTTAACGAATAGAACTGCTTGTACATTTAGTCGATACATTGGTTTCATGTTGCTTGAACGTACATATAGATTCTTTATCTGTTAATATCTTTTAAGCTCATCGGCAGTCTATTTGTGATAAGCATTCATCTTACATACGTCATAGCCGTTATGCTTCATATCTTTTTCATCAGTTTACATGCAATCTCATGGGAGTTGACTTTGTAGTCAACGTCCTAAAGATAAATGGCTATATCAGAGCCTCATAATTTGGAACTGTCTGGCATCAAACCGGCAGGTTCCATGATTTGACAATCTTTTTCTTCTCCTTGTCAATTACAGGTCAAATTGACTGACACGCCTGAAGTCGATTTCGCTGAGAATCGACACCACTGTTTGCTGAAGGTCCAGGAGGTCAGGACTCGCTCCGTACCCCTCTGAGGACTGTGCGCACAAGTGTGTTGGCGCATCCCGACTGAGATTTTTTGTCAACACATTCTTTTGGCACGCCCGGTGGGACCCAATCGTCTGAATCATGAAGTTTGACAACAAAGAAGTACTGCATGTGAAAATGGAGGACCTCCTAGAGGAGACTCAACGCTTAATAGACGAGACCGTTGATCAGTATCGACATTTGTGCTTATTGAGCTTCAGCAAGACCAGAGATAAGAAGATAATTCAAAAAACTCACCTTCCAAGAGTGGTCTTTGATGGTAAGATTGATTCAATGGTCCAGGTCCAACACAATGCCATGCAAGAGATAATCGGCAAGGCAATGTCTGCCACGTTGACAAATCATAATGAGGTTTTTCTCGACAGCCTCACAAATGCCATTAAAGAAGTTTTCAGCATGGGTGGCGACAGAAGAGGTCCAACATATACTGTTGGAAACAGACAAGGAGCTGGAACTTCTACTGGACCCCAAATCAATGGTCCAAATGGCAACGGAAACCAGATGATGATCAACCCTGGGGGCTTGACACCGCAGCCAGTGCAACAACCGATTATGAGTAATAACATATACTCATCGGGTACAAAAATATCTCCTCAGGCAAGGCGCATCACAAGAGATTTCAATACACCACCATATCAAGGGAACGTAGCATCTGGTGATATCCCTCAGGGGTATCATTATGTCTCTGCCTTCTATACTTTGGATGCTCAAGAAAACCCAGGGTATAATGGAAACACCTTCGGGGGCAGAACATCGGCTATCAGAAGCCGGTGAGTCAGATTGACCAATTGATGAATCGGGTAACTGAACTGGTTCAGAAGCAATTTGGCTTGACGACAAAATCCACAGTAACTGGTTACAAAAAGCCGTATCCAGAATGGTATGATCAGGTTGTTCTTCCTCCAAGATATAGAATTCCTGATTTTACCAAATTCATAGGAACTGGTTCAGTGTCAACCATGGAGCATATAACCCAGTTCCTAGTCCAGATCGGAGAGATCGGTGATGAGCAAGCACTCAAAGTCAGAATGTTCCCTCTCTCTCTATCTGGCGCAGCTTTCTCGTGGTTTTCATCTCTGCCACCCAATTCCATTCAAAGTTGGGATGAATTAGAAGATATGTTCTGTTGATGGTCCTTAAACACCTGTTTTACCATCAACATTTTACCCTAAAGTCCACCGAAAAGACATGAAATGTAGTCAAATAGGTCTCAAACTAACCAAATTCCACATGTCCATAGATTTTTATTTGAATGCAGGAATTTGGACCAAATTTGGACATTTGAACCACCAGAGGCCAAACCCACTCAGCAGGGCCCAATTGGGCCTTAGGGGGGTGGCGCCCGCCACCCCTAGGTGGCGCACACCACTTGGGTTGGCCCAAACCATCCCCCCTGCCACGTCACTGATCCATGTGACCACCCCAAGGCCAAATCTTGGCCCTTGGTCACTAGGTCAGTTTGATCGGAGGGCTACGGAGGGGAGTGGCGTGGATCATGACCTAAGTCGGTTGCTAGGACACGCAACCGACCTCCAAACCGCCTTGGACAACCACCTGGAGGCCGTAGGATCAATGACGATGCATCCAACGGCCAGGGGACTGGCGGCCGCCAGTAGGGGGTGGCGCCCGCCACCTGACCTAACCCTAGGTCGACTGGCTGCCCCCTATAAGTACCCCCTTCACTCCACAAGGCTATAAATAACCCCCCTGGTGGCAACACTTCATTTGTACCATCATATCCCAGATATCCCAGAGAAACACCAAGCAAGAGAAGCAAGTGAGAGTTAGGTTAGAAGCTCAGAGAGCTTAGGCAAGTAGGTAGCTAGTAGAGCAAGACATCTTCGCCCTCGCGGTAGCGCTGCTCAAGGCTTAGCTCAAGAGTAGAGGCGTGCGAGTGATCGGTCCTGGAGCTGGGAAGAGTCTTCCTTCATCTCCAGTTCAGGTTTTGCTCTTGTTACTCAAGCACTTTACTATATTCTATTTCATCATTTCAAGTATTACTTTATTCTACTTATCAATATTGAGTAGTATACTTGATTGATTGCTTGAGTGCCTAGCTATCCTACAGTTCAATTCACTTAGCCATAGTAGTTAATCTCTAGTGAGCTTAGTGTTTGATCTTTGCCAATAGGTTGCTTAGTTAGTTTAGTGTTTATCTTATTAAGTCAAGTATTTGCTCTGACGTCCGCAAGGGTGTCTCTATTCAAAGCTAGGATAGAGATAGTTAGAATATAGTTAAGTGTGGTGCTTAGTTATAGACTTACCTTCAGATACGGCTGGACCCCCGGATAGCTGTGGTAGCAAGCAGGTGGTGACAGCCCTGTGCGCCTTGAATTCCACCACGTAGTTGGCCCAGTTTAACAGTAAGGCTCGTTGTGCTAGCGTTCAACCTAAGTAAGTGGTAAAGGCTAGTACGCCTCGATACTTGATAAGATAGGAATAAAACTTTACTCAACTTAGTTGCTTTATTGACTTTTGTCTGTCTTGCTTCGTAACTATCTTGCTTCGTAGTTATCTTGCTTTGTAGTTATCTAGGAGTAGTTAGTAGTTATTAGTTAGTTATCTTAGTTACCCTTAGTTATCCTATTCCCTTTATCTACCTATCCATCCACCTTACCTTAGCCATCCATTTCATCCTTACCTATCCACCCACATATTCTTTCTAGCCTTCCATCCCCTCTTTTCCCTTCTCTCCATTTCCCATTTCTCTTTTCTTCGACTCTCATCCTTTCCTTGACTCGACTCATACACCACCCTAGCCTTCCCTTGGGATCAAATAAATCGACACCTGGTACTCCCAGGCGAAGTGCTACTACGATAGTTCTGTGCGCTTGCAGAATCTCCTCTTGGTAGATTGCAATCTCTCTAGCTAGCTCCTACTAGTGTCAGGATTGACAACCCCGCTTGGCATTAGTAGATAGCTGCTTTAGCTTCACTCCTTTAGGTATAGTGACCGGACTTGCTTCAAGCACTTCTGACACCGTTGCCTGGAATAGATTCCATAGTCTGCTCCTAGTAACGACGTTGGCTAGTGTCAACAAGCATTTCTGGGCCGTTACCGGGGATAGTTGCATAGCTCTATCTTTAGTGAAGCTAAGAACTACCAACAAGCATTTCTGGCGCCGTTGCCGGGGAAGGCAATCGGTGTATCGGTTGAGTCCGTGTCGAATTTATCTTCGCTTAAGCTCCCGCTTAGCGAATCCCATCTTACCCCATTCTTTCTTTCCTTAGTCCTTCTTATCTTTTTCCTTCATCTTCTTCAACTTCTTTCTTTCTTATCTCGTTCTATCGTCATGATGGCCAATAAGACCATTTGTGAATTTTCTGCTCCTTCTACCACTAATGTAGCGATAGGACCAGACGTGATCGATGCCAACCTCAATTTTGAGCTAAAACCGGCTCTGATCACGATGGTCCAAGCTAGCCCATTCTGTGGCAAGGCTCATAAGGATGCCAATGCTCACCTCCAACAATTTTTGGAGATTTGCGGCACCTTCACCATTAAGGGTATAACCCAAGAAGCCATCCGTCTTCGTCTCTATCCTTTCTCTTTGCTAGGAAAAGCGAAGCAATGGTTATATACCGATCGCAACGTTGTAGACACATGGGACAAGTGTTCCAATGCTTTTCTCGCCAAATTCTTTCCTATGGGCAAGACGAATGCTCTGCGCAACAAAATCTCCAGCTTTACGCAACAAGCCGAGGAATCTATTCCCGAGGCTTGGGAGAGGTTGCAAGAGTATGTCGCTGCTTGTCCGCACCATGGTATGGAGGACTGGCTACTGATCCAGAACTTCTACCATGGCCTAACCCCTCTCTCTAGAAGCCATTTGGATGCCACCGCCGGCGGTGCAATCTTTTCTCTGAATGTTGCAGATGCTAAGGCTCTCATAGAGAAGATGGTGTCGAACCAAGGATGGAATGACGAAAGACTACAGCCCCGTAAGCGAGGTATGCATTCCCTTAAGGAGGCCGACATGATCGTGGCCAAGTTGGACCTGCTGGCAAAGAAGCTGGACAGCTGTGAGAAGATGAACCAACAAGAGAGTGTCCAATCTCTGGAATCCTACATGACTTGTGAAGTCTGTGGAGAAACCGGACATTCTGGGAGCCACTGCCCCGAGCTACATGAAGATTTGAACTTCATCAACAACAACAACGGTTTCCGTCAACAGAATCAAGGATGGAATCAGCCTGCAAACCCTCAAGGTAACAATTCATTCCCCCGCTCTAATTTTCATAATTCTGATGATTTCTCGTTCTTAAAGAATCTAGTCTACTCTCAAGGTAGAACTACTGAATTTTTTAATAAGAAATTAATTTCAAATGATAAAACCCTTGAGAATATAAATGCTAAATTGGAAGATTTCTCATCTGCTCTGAAAAATCAACTTAGCTTTAATAAGATGTTGGAAACCCAATTAGCTCAACTTGCTGCTATCATACCATCTTTTGAAACTGGCAAAATTCCTGCTAAACCTGACATGGAAACTTCTAATACGGTTGAAATAAAATATTTTAACTATTATGACAATCAAACCATGACTGTTAAAAAGGGTAATCCTGGTAGTCCCATAATTAGATGCTCAATCTTTGGTGAAGTCTTTAAAAATGCCATGTGTGATTTAGGATCGAGTGTGAACATTTTATCTAAAGATTTCTATGAAAACTCGTTCTTTCCACCCATGTCATCCACATCTGCCTATGTTGTGCTAGCTGATCAATCCACTTGCTATGTAGAAGGAATAGTTAATGATTTACCTGTTCACATTAGAGGTTCATATGTTCCTGCTGATTTCATAATACTAGATATGGGAAATAGGAAAGATGTGCCTCTAATCTTAGGTAGACCCTTCTTGAACACTGTTGATGCCTGCATATAGTGGGAAGTGGTAAAATTCAAATGACCTTAGGAGGGAGGAAGGAAATATTCTCTTTTTCCCGTGGTCCCGCATATGCCGCTAACATGCAGGAAGCAAAACCCGTTCGTACCAAGAAGAGGCGTCCAAGAACAAGGTGGAGCAGAAAGGAAGAACCACCTCCTTCTAAGTTGTGTAATTCACATAACAAGGGAGAGGTGCCACAAGAAGAAGAACCAGATGGAGTACTTAAAGAAGAAGCACCCAAGGAAGAAGATCCACCCGATAAGGATGAAACTGCATGGACCTAAGGTATGGTTTTACCTTTAATTTTTCCCTTCATTTCTCCCTTTTTCGAATAAATAACATATGTCATGCATGAAAATAAAAAAAAAATCAGTTATCATTAGTCTTATGCATAGGTATATGTTAACTTAGTTAGAACAATAAAATATTAAAATAGGATAGTTTCCCTTTTCACAACATTAGATAGTTTCCCTTTTAATAAAATGAGAACAAGAGCTCCGATTGAGAAGAAGAAGATCTTTCACCAAGTAAGAAGCCAGCTTGGGGGAGACTCCCGCTCCGATAAGGTATGTCTCAAGCCTACACTTTACATTCAGTTCTTAAATTCTATATCTTTTGAATGTCACATGCTTGCCTAAATAACCACGCCATGAATAAAATTGATAAAATCTGCTTAAACAAGTTGAAACCTGAATAAGATTTGAAAAATGTCATGCAAATGCTATTGTTATGGTTTGAATAACTAGTCTTATCTAAGTTGTAGCTTTTGTGGGTTGCACATGCTTAAACTGAAATCATGCTCAGTGAGTAAAGTTAGTAAGAAATGGAGTAATTCTTTAAACTTGCTAAAGTGAAATTAGGACATAATCTGGAGGATTTCTTTTAAAAATCATGAAAACCTTGCTAAAAGTTCCTCCTAGATTTTATCCCATCCCACCACCAGCCAAATATTTGTTAGTCATTAGTCAAAACCACAAAGAGCTTTGTCTGTGTTGAGCTTTGTTAGACCTCATAGATCTTAGTAGAGAAGCTTATCATATCTTTTGAATCAAGATTCACACACACCCACTATAAATTGCCTACTCTCCACTTTGGAAGTTTGCAACCACCAAATAAATTGCTTATTCTCTACACCGGAGATATGCAATACCCTGCCAAACATCCCATTGCTAGCCTTATGCTTATTCCTACACTGGGAATAAGCATTTCTCCCTCTTCCCCCTTTTTCATTTCTGAAAACCTTTCCTATAGATATCTGGGGAAATCTAGAGCTAAAGAGAGAGAGAGAGAAAAATGAGCAAAGTAGCTCAAGAAAGGACTATGTCCTGAAAAAAAAGTGAGCAAAGTAGCTCAAAAGAGGACTATGTCCTAAGAAAATGTGAGGACACATCTTTTGTCTACTCACTAAGTATTACAAAAAAAAGAGAGAGAGAATTATCATTAGCCCTAGACCCCAGAAATTAACTAGGAAGGATTATGAAATATCTCTCTATACACTTCCACATAACCACACATGCACATCTTGATCAATTTTTATGATTTGCTGCTCCTTATGATCTGAGTGTCTAGCTTAGCAATAAACATCAGGCAGTTTGCTCATGGTCCTTAGCCTACCTATAACTCCACATACCATTCTTTAGAAATAGGAGAGGCTACATTTTGGCCTAAGTGAGGATTTAAACACCATTGAGTGATTGAGTGAATCTTGGAGGACTTAAGCAAGTTGTTATCTTTTGAAAACCTTGAAAAACCTCCAGACAGAATCCTAGTCAAACCTAAGCAAGATAAAAGTTTCCTATCTACTGCTTTATTTCACTCTTGCATGTTTGAAGTGAAAAGCTATAAGCCCCACATTGCTATGATTAATGATATATGCTAAGTTATTTCTCACTATACAATATGCACTTGCAGACATCTTAAGTTGCTATCCATTTCATGCTCAATGCTTAAACCGCATTGTTGCTCGAGGACGAGCAACAGGTTAGCTTGGGGTAGCTTGTTGATGGTCCTTAAACACCTGTTTTACCATCAACATTTTACCCCAAAGTCCACCGAAAAGGCATGAAATGTAGTCAAATAGGTTTCAAACTAACCAAATTCCACATGTCCATAGATTTTTATTTGAATGCAGGAATTTGGACCAAATTTGGACATTCGAACCACCAGAGGCCAAACCCACTTAGCAGGGCCCAATTGGGCCTTAGGGGGGTGGCGCCCGCCACCCCTAGGTGGCGCCCGCCACTTGGGTTGGCCCAAACCATCCCCCCTGCCACGTCACTGATCCATGTGACCACCCCAAGGCCAAATCTTGGCCCTTGGTCACTAGGTCGGTTTGATCGGAGGGCTATGGAGGGGAGTGGCGTGGATCATGACCTAAGTCGGTTGCAAGGACATGCAACCGACCTCCAAACCGCCTTGGACAACCACCTGGAGGCCGTAGGATCAATGACAATGCATCCAACGGCCAGGGCACTGGCGGCCGCCAGTAGGGGGTGGCGCCCGCCACCTGACCTAACCCTAGGTCGGCTGGCTGCCCCCTATAAGTACCCCCTTCACTCCACAAGGCTATAAATACCCCCTGGTGGCAACACTTCATTTGTACCATCATATCCCAGATATCCTAGAGAAACACCAAGCAAGAGAAGCAAGTGAGAGTTAGGTTAGAAGCTCAGAGAGCTTAGGCAAGTAGGTAGCTAGTAGAGCAAGGCATCTTCGCTCTCGCGGTAGCGCTGCTCAAGGCTTAGCTCAAGATTAGAGGCGTGCGAGTGATCGGTCCTGGAGCTGGGAAGAGTCTTCCTTCATCTCCAGTTCAGGTTTTGCTCTTGTTACTCAAGCACTTTACTATATTCTATTTCATCATTTCAAGTATTACTTTATTCTACTTATCAGTATTGAGTAGTATACTTGATTGATTGCTTGCGTGCCTAGCTATCCTACAGTTCAATTCACTTAGCCATAGTAGTTAATCTCTAGTGAGCTTAGTGTTTGATCTTTGCCAATAGGTTGCTTAGTTAGTTTAGTGTTTATCTTATTAAGTCAAGTATTTGCTCTGACGTCCGCAAGGGTGTCTCTATTCAAAGCTAGGATCGAGATAGTTAGAATATAGTTAAGCGTGGTGCTTAGTTACCTTCAGATACGGCTGGACCCCCGGATAGTTGTGGTAGCAAGCAGGTGGTGACAGCCCTATGCGCCTTGAATTCCACCACGTAGTTGGCCCAGTTTAACAGTAATGCTCGTTGTGCTAGCGTTCAACCTAAGTAAGTGGTAAAGGCTAGTACGCCTCGATACTTGATAAGATAGGAATAAAACTTTACTCAACTTAGTTGCTTTATTGACTTTTGCCTGTCTTGCTTCGTAACTATCTTGCTTCGTAGTTATCTTGCTTTGTAGTTATCTAGGAGTAGTTAGTAGTTATTAGTTAGTTATCTTAGTTACCCTTAGTTATCCTATTCCCTTTATCTACCTATCCATCCACCTTACCTTAGCCATCCATTTCATCCTTACCTATCCACCCACATATTCTTTCTAGCCTTCCATCCCCTCTTTTCCCTTCTCTCCATTTCCCATTTCTCTTTTCTTCGACTCTCATCCTTTCCTTGACTCGACTCATACACCACCCTAGCCTTCCCTTGGGATCAAATAAATAGACACCTGGTACTCCCAGGCGAAGTGCTACTACGATAGTTCTGTGCGCTTGCAGAATCTCCTCTTGGTAGATTGCAATCTCTCTAGCTAGCTCCTACTAGTGTCGGGATTGACAACCCCGCTTGGCATTAGTAGATAGCTGCTTTAGCTTCACTCCTTTAGGTATAGTGACCGGACTTGCTTCAAGCACTTCTAACACTGTTGCCTGGAATAGATTCCATAGTCTGCTCCTAGTAACGACATTGCTTAGTGTCAACAAGCATTTCTGGGCTGTTACCAGGGATAGTTGCCTAGCTCTATCTTTAGTGAAGCTAAGAACTACCAACAAGATCCATAAATATTTTGGCTTTGGAGTATTGGAAAAAGGCTTAGTAGATTTAATTGATACAAGACAAACAAATAATGAGTCTGGATGCCAGTACCTCCAAAGGTTCAGAGAGGTGAAAAATCAATGCTATTCCTTGACATTGCCAGATTCAGAGGTGGTTAGCATTGCAATTCGAGGACTGATACCTCCTATCAGAGAGAAAATCGGCTTTGGTTGTAATAATATGGCCGATTTAGCTAAAAAGGTGGCAAGTATTGATGCCCAAAATCAGTACAACCAAGTCTTTAAACCTAAGAAAGCCTACAATGCAGAGAGTCATGTTTTCCTGCAGAATGAAAACGATGATTCAGAGAATGAAAGCGATGAAGAAGTGGATGCAGTAGACTGGGTTTGGAAAAACAATGAATTCATGCCTTGGGCAAAAGTTAAAAGTACCGAAAGAGATGTAAAATATAGCTTTGACATCACCAAGGCCGATAAGATATTTGACTACTTGCTAGAAAAGGGTCAGATCAAGTTGACTGGGAATCATACTATCCCATCGGCCGAGGAGCTTAAAAATAAAAGGTACTGCAAATTTTATAATTCTGGTACCCATACTACTAATGATTGCCGAGTGTTCAGAGATATGATACAGAGGGCAATCATTAAAGGGAGGATTGGCTTAGAAAAGGCCAAAGGCATGGGCATCAACGACCATCCTTTCCCACAAAACATGGTAGCTCCAGCACCTCGGAGTGAAATCAGGGTGTTGACCTCTGATAGAGCCAGGACAGATGGGATAGTTGATCCAAAGAAGCAATTAATAGCTAAAGAGTATCAGGAGATGAAAGGGAAGAAAAGCAATGATCAACCTGAGACTTCAAAAGCTGGAGAAGCAAGAAGGCGTCCAACTGTCAGGATCTTGCTGAACAAGCGGCAGCGTCAGAAGGAAAGGAGTCAAATGCAAAGGGAAAAAGATGAACAAGAATATCAAGAGTGGCTCGAAGAAGAAGAGTACAGGAAGTCCCGGGAAGAAGGAAGACGTATCAGAGATGAAGAGAAGAATCATTGGGACTGTCCCTTCTTCAGACATTGTTGGAATGAGGGCCTAAAACTTCCTACTCTTCGTAATTGCCCAGAGTGCAGTGATCAGTACCGAGAGTATAGGCAGTCTAGAGACAACCGCCGATCTGTACATGAAAGATTAAGGATTGGAAATACAGATCGGCGCATAAAAAATGAAAATGTTCATAATCGGCTGGGAGTAAGATTAGCTGATCATGATCATCCTTGGCAGGAGGGGCAATGGTGTCCTGGTGGCTTTACCAGAAGCCAGAAGCGACGGGTTCAGAGGTTAAGAAATGACAAAGTCCAGAAAAAGAAATCTAAAATTTGGCAAGTCAAGCAGATAGCCGATAACAGTGTCATCGGCTAATATCGCTGCTCTGTTCATGCTACCTGCTGAATTTAGATCATATGATCAAGAAGAATAATCTGATAATGAGGAAGCCATTGCTCAATGGATCTATCAAGCAGAAGATGCTACATTTCAAAAACCCGAGAAGCATTCTCATTTAAAGGCTTTGTATTTGAAAGGGTTTGTTAATGGAAGACCTTTGAACAGGATGCTAGTTGATGGAGGAGCAGCAGTTAACTTGATGCCATATGCCACTTTTAGAAAGATTGGTAAGACTATAGAATACTTGACTAAGACCGATATGAGGTTGACTGACTTTGCTGGCAACGTATCGGTTACTAAAGGTGCTATATGTGTTGAGTTGACAATTGGCAGCAAGAGTATGCTGACTACTTTCTTTGTAGTCGATGCAAAAGGATCCTATAGTGTGCTTCTTAGAAGGGATTGGATCCACGCCAATTGTTGCATTCCATCTACCATGCATCAGAATGTGATTCAGTGGATCGGTGACACCGTGGAAGTAGTGCCAGCCGTTTTGACTGTTAGTATTGCTTATTCAGACCCTGATGTTTGGAACTTTGATAACATGGAGTGCTTTTCTGGAAGGATTCTCGAAGAAGACTTTCTCAAGACAACCGACGAGAGTCAACAGCCGATCTAAGCAATCGGCTTCAAAAAATATTCTAGAGGATTAATTTGCTAGCAAGGATTCGCATCGGCACCAATAAATTAAGGCCAGTGTCATGACAATCAAGATTGATTCTTTTAGAATTAGAATGGAAAATCGATTTGTTTGATTTCATAGCCGATACTAGTGTATCGCCTTTAGAACAAAAATAGCAGATATTTATGTATCGACTTTTGATTGTAATTGATAGCCGATACTGAGGAAGTATCGCCTTTAGAAGATTCATCAAAAAGAAAAGCTTTGGAAAGCTCAAGCAATGCAATGAAATGTCAGGCGGATGATATTTAACAGAATTATTTAGCCTGACGATGTAGGGGCAGACTTTTGTTCAGATTTTGTTCGGCCACCAGGCCGGATACACAAAAGGAACATTAAAAACAAACTAATCTAGATGGACCCGGTTCAGGAGGTCCTCCAGGTGTGACACCTCCGTCACGGCGAGCCCCAGGGGCTGGAACTCCTCCACCAGCTCCCGGAAATCCTCTCTCGTCCTGGCGCCGACGAAAGAGGGAGAAACTTCCCCGGAGATCTCAGCGCCGCTGATTTCACTTCCGGCGAGGGCGAAGGTGGCGCCGTGGCAGATGGCGTGAAGGGCCAGCTCCCTGATGCGCGTCCCGACGTCATCCAGGCGCGCCCGCAGATTGTCTCCCCATGCGTTCACGAAGTCAGCAATTGATGTGGCTCGCCCAGGGAGCCAATCGAGTTGCTGTTTGAGTTCTATATTTGGATAAAAAGAGACGAAATTTCAAAAAAAAATAGCTGATTCAATTGAATCAAACAATAAATCGGCTAAGTATTTAAGCAAGCAGTTGCCAACAAAGTCGTTAGTGCTGTTATGCAGGAAATAATCAGAGTGACAAGTTGGAAGATTTGGAGAAATGTACCAGCAACCCTGGTGTCGGACGCCTTTAGGTGCTCGAGAGCACTGTTGAGGCGAGCGCAGAGGGTCTCCCGTTCTTCCACCAGGCAGGCGGTTCGACGGCGCTCCTCCTCCAATGCCAACTCATACTCCGACGGGGGTTGGTTGGGGCCTTGGTTGTCCACCGGAAGAGAAGGACTGCGGAAAAGTTATGGTTTTTCCCTGGTAAATGAAAGATTTCGAAGCACAAGAAGGTGTTAGGGAAGAGACCATTACCCGACCACGCGGCGACGGGTCACCGGAGGACCATCTACGGACTCCGATACCTCCGTAGGGCATTTTCTGCGGTTGTCCGCCATTGCTTCGGCTGCCGAGTGAGGAAGAAGAACAGTTGGTGAATGAGAAGAGCAAAGGCCGTAGAGTGAGGTAATAAATGCGCGATGTGTTTGAGAAGTCGGCGTCTGGTATTTATGAGTAAGATTCGAGAAGGTGAAAAGGCGTTGGCTCGGGGGCACCCTTGGATTCGGATCCTAAGGTGAATCGACTAGGTAAGCCGTTTTTATACTAATCGGCTAAAGAACAAGTCGTTTGGATGATATCGGATGAAGATAGCTGATAGAGCTTCAAGTGTTAGATAAAAACAGAGTATCATGATACCAATCAACCAATGAAGAGTGTTTACAGAGGAAGGATTGGAAGTTAGAGATTATAGATAAGCAGAATTACATATTTAGCAAAGACTTCAGTACATTCAGAGCATTTAGATGGATAACATCTATTTCATCGATCTCTCTCTGATCTTCTTCAATGGAGCCTGGGATCGGTCTCTTCTCGGCTTTGATATCCTGAAGCTCACCATGAAGAATTCACGAAGAGCAATAGGGATGTTCTCTAGGTTATCCTTCTTCAACTTGATCTGTTCATCGATAGCTTGAAGCCTGCTCAGCTGTTGATTCCTCTCGGTTTCCATAGATGACAGATTGTCGATGAGAACAGTAGAGTCTGAATTTAGTTGATCTATGGCGTTCTTTTCGGCAACCATATCAGAAATACAGCGCTGTTCGCGTGCTGGCAGATGTACTTGAGCCTCTCGTGCCCTGAATTTGGCTTTGACCTTGGAGAATCTTGGCTCAAGGAATCCTATGTGGGCAACAGAAGACAAAGTTTCTTTCAGATCTCTTGGTATGCTATCTTTGATCAGATCGAAGATGTCCTTGACTCCCTTTGCATCCTGCATCAAGTCGGCTATGTTGACCTCTAGAAGGGGGATTAATGTTTGAAGCCGAGTCTTGATTTCTTCAGGTAGATCTCCTGAGGATCTAGCTGCAGAAGCTTCCTCTTCATCCATGTAATCTTTCAAGTTGAAGGGGATGGCAGGGGAAGAAGGCTCTCCTTGTTCCTACACAGACAGGTGTATGAGTAGTCACAGATAAGGAGATATTGAAAGGAGAAGTAATGATTGATTAGAACACCTGGTCAGATGGGCTGATTTGAGGATCTGAGATGGCTGAAGAAGGCTCCGGAGGTACATCTGAAAGAAGATTTTCATCAGTTTTTCAAGAACATTCACTGGAGAAGATGGAGCTATCAGCTAAAAGATATACCTGGTTGGGGAAGTTCTTGATCAATGTCAGGAAGAGGAGGTGCTTCATGTTCTACATGTTGAGCATCCGCCTGCTCCTGAGGCAACTCAACATTATGAGTGCCAGCCTGTTCTCAGAAATTGGGAGATAAAAATATTATAGACTTGTTGATGGGAATAGGGAAAAGCAGATTTTTACCTCTGTATCGACATTCTTGATCAAGGATTGGATGCTACTAGAAGTATCTTGCTTCTTCTTTTTTGATACAAACTTGGCAGTTGGCTTGGTAGTCTTTTGCTTCTTAGAAGAGCCATCTTCCCTTATAAAGTTGCTAAGGATTTGATCATCTAAAGCATCAGGAGCTTTCCTCTTCATCAAAGTCTTGATGGTGGGAGCATCACAGCCAATCCTTGGATTTGGGCACCATATGTTATAATTTATTTCTGCAGGATTCAAAGTGACCAAATCCTACAAAAATTTGGCATATGTCAGAAGTGAACAGGTGGTAAAGATATAAAATGTGGAGACAAATTGAATTATACCTCATCAGTTGCCTAGAAGTCTGAGTCCAATTTCAAACAGTAAGTGGCCACAGCTTCGCTGAAGAGATGGATACTCCATTGCTGCCACCAGTTCTGAAAGGAGATTGAAGAAAAAGGTCTGCAGTCCCATTCCTTAACCATCTTCAGGGAAACAAATTTTTCTAGTTGGAGTATTCTATCATAATCTTAGGCAGAGTCTACTGCTTCCCTTGGCTTGAGTTTATCGGCAAAATACAGGGATGGAGGCACTTGACCAAAACCAATTTGTCTGGCTGCCATAACAGGATGATAAAATTCATAGGACATGGGAGGTTTTTCTCTACCATGCCTAATTTTAGTTGGCAGGAGACAAGGTTTCATAATCTGACATAAAATCTTCAGACACTCATTATCACATTTCCTTTGGAACCTAAAGGTATATGGGTTCTCAAAATCTGTAATATCTGAATATTGGAACCAGTTGGAGATAGCAACAGGGAATCCCTTGTAGAAGATTTTGAAGAAAAAGCTAGCTGGTTCGTTGATAGATATTGTAGCAGCGGTTTCTCCAAATGAAGTACACCTTCTCACTTTGGCATTATCAGACAATGATCCTTCTTGGGTATTTGGATATAGTTCTGGGAAAGATAAGGTTTTCAAGTTTGGGGTTACCAGCCTATGAAGATGAAGGTTAAGCCAGAGTTGGAGCAACCACCAAGGACCTGTTATTGATGGGATGTCTTCATTTTCCATCAAACTCTGGGCTACTTTATTCAACATGTTGTACAGAGCCCCCAGAAGGTACTTTCCCAGAGGTATATCTGAGGTCACAGGCAACTTTTCTGCCAGAGCCAAGAAATTGGAAGTTGGACCACAACTCTGACCACAGAACAGGTACTTCTCCAGCCACATATTCAGAAAGATATGTGTTCTTGTTCTGAGACACTGGATTGAGGAGTATTGAAGGTGGCAATATAGTTGGCCCAGCCACCAGGTTTTCCAAGCTTGATGGAGGGTTTGGTTTGGAGACTGTAAGGGTTAGTCGATCCAACGATGTTTAGGTCGGTCAGCATTTGCACATCAGCCAAAGTTGGAGTCATAGGGCCCTTCTTGAACATAAAGGTGTTGAAGGTACCAGACCAAAAATAGCAGGCAGCCTTCAGCATCTGCTCATTCTTCTTCATATGAGCCAAGGATAGGGTGATGCACTGATCTAGACTACGAAGAACCCAATCTGATTTCTTCTTGGCTCCCACCTTAATCAGCCAGTCCCTCCAACCTGGAACAATCGATGGTCAGTTCCTGAAAGGAGTTTTTCCCCAGTGCGTTGAAGCAAAATCTGAATTCTTTAAGGGAATTCTCTGGATTTCGGCAGTGATGACTTCAGTAGGATCAAGATTGCCTACTGGACCGAGAAAGAAATTATCCGGGTTATTCTGAACCGGGATGAGGATCTGGTCATGAAGCGCCTGAAAATTCAAAATTTGAGGAAGAATGCAAAGATGAAAGTTCACCAGAAAAGAAGGATGATGGGAGACCTTAGATTTTACCTCAGGGATGGAATCTTGAATCGCCATTTGACCTGCGGAGACACTAGAGCTGAGCTCTTGAAAGGATTTTGCTCAAAATCAAGTGGCGGCGGACTTCTTTGAAGGTTAGGGTTTGAGAACTGAAAGAAAGCGATAACGGTTGGGGAAAGACTCGGCTGATCGGCTAAGAAATAAAGATAGTCGATCAGAACCTAAAAGAAGGAAAATGACATTTTTGGAATAAAATGAATTTCATCCCAAAATTGGGGGGCATGTGTTTACAGCAGATTTTGGACCAAGAGCTTTGATATTTTGTAAACATAAACGACTGATTTATTAAGGAAGAGAATCAGCCAAGAAAAATAAAAAGCTCGTGTGGGCCAAGCGTAAACGGGAGGATTCAGGTGGACCAGCACGACGGGCTTCGAAGACGTGTCAGACTCGACCTAGGAGTTCAAGTTCGGGTCGTCTTTTATTTTTCCTTTTTTGTAATCTACTCCTATTAGGGCAGGAGTCAACCGGGTTATAAATAGCTTGAAACCCGGATTTTGGAATAGAATCCAATCAATCAAACACAACCGGCCCTCGGCCAAAACCCTAGGAGTAGGAGTAACGTAGATCTCGGCAAGACCTTCAATCAGGCAGGGCTGCATCGGCATCGACCGACCTCCGGTTTGCTTGTAAGTTTCACCAATGGCTTGTGTCATCGTGTAATAAGGCTGCATTGGCATTGACCAAACTCTTGTTAAGCTATGACATGGCTACTTATCGGTCTAAGCTCGTCTTTTGTAAGACTGTCTTGACTCTGATCAATCTCTTACTTTAGTCGATCTTGACTAGTTATCGGCTCTATTGGTTTGGCAAGCTAATAGATTCATTAAGTTATCGATGTTGTTTTATGTTTTAATTTGTTCATTTACGTTTTAAACAGCATCTTTCCCAATCAAGGTTGACAAAGTAGCCTGCGCTTAAAGGATACTTAGTATTGGCTGTTTTGAGGTTTACACGCTCATAACAGAGGAAATAGCCGATACAAGCCTCTCATCGGCTATTTTGCCAATCTTGATTGTTACATGTTGTGCGTTCGAGATATTCGATAAAACCGTGATCTGATTTAAGAGCAGATAAGATTTGATCTAGCATTTTTATTACGGCTGTATTTCCGAACCCCACTGATATATATGATAGATTGAGTCTGTTTATCTTAGATTAAATCATGTTTTGGTCGAGTAGATCTTGTTCGTGCCTCATGGACCCTGCATGGGTTGAAATAACCGATTCAGTTATGCTCTCTTCATAATATGTTCTTTTAAGTGGTTTGGAATCAATGGATCAACTTTTTGCACAAGACGTGATCTAGCTTAACCATCATCAAGGCTGCATGGAGACACCCCACTGTTGGTGTTTAAGTTATTTTATCGATCTATTTGTTATTACGACTGCATGGAGACACCCCACTGTTAACGAATATAACTGCTTGTACATTTAGTCGATACATTGGTTTCATGCTGCTTGAACGTACATATAGATTTTTTATTTGTTAATATCTTTTAAGCTCATCGGCTGTCTGTTTGTGATAAGCATTCATCTTACATACGTCATAGTCGTTATGCTTCATATTTTTTCATCACTTTACATGCAATTTCATGGGAGTTGACTTTGTAGTCAATGTCCTAAAGACAAATGGCTATATCAGAGCCGCATAATTTGGAACTGTCTAGCATCAAACCGGCAGGTTCCATGATATGACAATCTTTTTCTTCTCCTTGTCAATTACAGGTCAAATTGACTGGCACGCCTGAAGTCGATTTCACTGAGAATCGGCACCACTGTTTGCTGAAGGTCCAGGAGGTCAGGACTCGCTCCGTACCCCTCTGAGGACCGTGCGCACGAGTGTGTTGGCGCATCCCGACCGAGATTTTGTGTCAACACAAACGGTCTCCAATCGCCTTACCTACATCAAACAAGACATAGGGTGAGCATACGGTCCAACACTGGGGTGAGTAAAATGGGAAGTGTACCAGTGTTGGGCCAGCTGCTCAAAAGAACGGTTAGTGGCTAAACCATTCCTAGCATGCCTACGGGGAAAGCGATCACCATGCACAGGAAAACGTGGTCCGCTAAGGGAAGAGCGTCCATCGCGATACTCAAAACGCGGTGGGGGTAAAGCTCAACAACAAAGCCACTGCCACAGGGTCCATAGCCTACAAAAGCAGGATCCCGTCAGGCACGTCCTCCTTGCAGCCTAGGACCTTGAGGCATTGGGCCTCTAGACCTAGCAGCTCTCCTTTGAACCATCGGCGCATGTACATCATGAAAAGGATTGTACATGTCCGAGTTGTTCATCTCCTTTGCACGGCGCTCCTCTCTCTTGCGCTGAAAGCAAAACTCCCTCAAGTGTCCATCTCTCCCATAGTGCTCACAGTGGTACCTCACCGCTCTCATAGGGGGTTGTTGGTACTCACGGTAGTCGCTGTGGATCACTTGGCTCTTTTGTGGCATGAGCTCCTCATGGATTGGTGGCATAGTGTCTAGCTTGTTCCTGAGGTGGTTTGGTTTTGGAGCCCATGTCTGTTTCTTGGGTGGAGCTCTTGGAGGTTCCACAAACACTCCATCCTTGGTGTTAGGTTTGAGAGGCTCTTTGGGTGGAATCTTGGTCAATTTGGGAGTAGTGGTGGAGTTGGGCTTCTCACTCGGCTTAAGACTACTAAACTCTCCAACCTTCCCGAAAGATGTAGCACACTCAACACTGCGGATACATGGGTGTATGCCGAGTCTCGAGTGATGAGTGATTGTCAACTGGGATAATGCGCATGTTCTTTGGCTTGTGTTGTGCAGGTGTCGAGCATGGATACAGTGATCGAAGGCAAGGTGAAGGTCAAGTAGAGACGTGCCGTGCCGACGAACCGAGAGCGGTGAAGGGCGGACGTGAGGCTTGGACTGAGGGACCGGTGGTCTGAGGATCAGCTGTGGTGGCTGACAGCCTAGGACAGCGACGAGCGAAGACTTGCGGGCACGGTGTTGGTTGGGTCGAGGACCTGGGGATACGTGTCGGTGGACGGGGTGCATGGACAGTGCATCCCCTATATGGCTCGGTTTGGTGGTTGAGCCACAGAAAAACCACCAAGTGGACGGTTTCCAGGTTTGGGCCTCAAAACCTGGGCGCTGATGGTTTCCGAGTTTGGGCCACAAAACTCGAGCTGAGGACGGTTTCCAGGTTTGGGCCTCAAAACCTGGGCGCGGCGGGTTTCTGAGTTTGGGGCACAAAACTCAGGCGATGGACGGCTGGTTTCCCAGTTTGGGCCTCAAAACCGGGGGTTGGTCGTGAAGGCTGGTTTCCCGGTTTGGGCCACAAAACCGTGGGCGAGGTCTGTGAAAAGGATGAGCAGAGCGGTAGCGGCACGTGGCGGCAATCGGTGAGGTTGCGTCGAGGCAACGCTACCAGTTGTGCGGGCGTGGCCGTCAGATCACCACCTACCACGAGTTGGTCCAGAATAACCCTAGGGTTTAGCTGGTTCGCTCTGTAATTAGTTAGGGGTAGAGTGAGAACTAGAATTAGGATAAGTAGAGGGAGACACCCACCTCCCATCCTATCTCAGTCATTTGCTCTTTGCCTTCTAGGTTTTCCTGCTCTCCCAATCCCCTGCTGTAGCAACTGAGATCAGCAGAGAACCATACCTCTGTGTACTGGAGATTTTGAGGAAGTGAGACCGTAATCTCACTGTTGTAGCATGTGGTAGCCACACAGTTGCAGATCGATGTGTTGATTCGCGTTTTTGTTCGTGTTCTTTGCGTTCTTTGTTTCTCCGCGATTTTACCGTCACTCGATCTCCCTTTCTACTGCGTCTTTTCGAAATCCGTTTGAATCAACTTGTTCTTTATAGTGAGGAGATCATTTCCACCGAAGGAATTCATCTAACTCCTCACGAACAAATAGATCGGGTTGATTTCGTTTTCGTGGCGCTTTTTCGTTCATTCTTCTTACCTTTCGAATTCCCGTTGATTGGATTGTTTTGAGCGGATGATTTCTTGGGGATAGTCTCCTAACTACCTCGTGATCATCTTCTCCAAGTTTAGGAACTAGGCATTTTGAGTTGAATTGGATTTGGGGAGATTTGAGTTGAGGGCGACCAAAATCGCCCTCACTGGGCACTCGCGGACAGTCCGCCGTTGAGGGCGCGGACAGTCCGCGCATCGGGCTCCGACCGAGGCAGTGGTCGCGTGGCTTGGCTGTGTTGACTCGGATTGATCGGCGGATAGTCCGCAGTGCTTGGTCGCGGACAGTCCGGGAAGTGTCCAGGGGACATCAGCAGCAGTGCTGTTTCGGGGATTTTGCCGGCGGACAGTCCGCCATCCCCTCGCGGACAATACGCGGTTGAGCCAGACAGTCTGAGACCGTACTGGCGGACAGTCCGGGAACTGGATGAGTGTTGAGTTTTAGTGTGTTTGCTCTCCCGGCTTCTTCGCTTGGTTTCTGGACTTCTCAGTTGGCCCTATAGTTCACCTAGGAACCTCTCTAGGTATCCTTGCTACTTGTTAGCATTGGTATTTAGGGATTTCTCAACATAGGTTTCAATCTACGTTCGAGACTAGGTTTTAGGGGTTAAACCTGTGCCGGTGCTTTTGGCGTTTGGTTTGCTATCGCTTGGTGGTGCCTCGCTGTGATCCTAGGGATCATCCACCCTCTTCCAAGGGTCGTGGGCATCACGGTTTCGGTCGAAGCTTTTGGGGGATGATTTGTGGGACAAAGGCCGAAGTTTCGAGAGAAATTTTTGAGCTCCCATTCACCCCCCCTCTGGTCACCTTGCTTTTGCATTCTCGTTCCTTCAATTGGTATCGGAGCGGGTTAAGGATCTTCCACCTTAGCCGGTTCCAGATCCATCGAAGGCGACATGGATCGCGGCGTGGGCAAACCGCCGTTTTTCGATGGGACGAACTATGCGTATTGGAAGATACGCATGTCGGCCTATCTGCAGAGTTTGGGTGCTTCCATCTGGGATATTTGCAACTCTGCCGATTACGTGGTCTTGGCTGCTCGTGCTACTCAGCACCAGATTGATGAGCACGATGCCAATAGCCGAGCCCGTAATGCTCTTTTCTCATGTTTGAGCATGACAGAGTTTGATCGCGTTTCTCACCTCGCTACGGCTCGGGAGATTTGGGCTACCCTCATGCATTTCCATGAGGGAACCACTCAAGTCAAAACCCGTCTCTACGAGTCGCACAAGCGAGAGTATGAGAACTTTCGACACATGCCTGGCGAGAGCATACAGAGTTTATTCGCTCGCTTTCAGGTGATTATCAACAGGATGAGGGCTAACAAGGAGCTGTTGCCTTTCGACAATCATGAGAGAGCTTTGAAGCTTTTGCACACTCTTGATCTATCGGTGTGGGACTCAAAGGTTCAGGCGATCATTGAATCACCTAACTATGAGACCCTCACATGCGACGAGCTCTTCAGTAAGCTCAAGTCCAGTGAGATTGACACCATGGCTTTGCTTTCAGGCTCTTCTACTAACCCCTCTGGAGGCTTTGCACTCTCTTCTCATCTTTCTGTCACAGAGGAGCAACTGGAGTTCATGGCGGATGATGACTTGGCTCTGCTTGCCAACCGGTTCTCGCGGTTCCACAACAACCGCATGAACCGTCGCCGCGGAGGAGGACGCTCGAGTTGTTTCGAGTGTGGCGACCCTAACCACTTCATCGCCAACTGTCCCAAGAAGAACAAGCAAGCATTTGGGAAGGGCGATCATGGGCACAAGTACGACTCCACCAAGCACAAGGAGAAGTACGTTCCCACGAAGCACAAGCGAAAGGGCGGCTTCAATAAGGAGTACATCAAAACGAAGTACATGGAGAAGGCCCAGGCCGAGCAGCGTGCATTCTTTTCCACGCTCAGTGACATCGATGACTCGGATGACGACTCCGCTTCCTCAAGCGACGACGAGTCCGAGAAGAAGAAGAAGATCGAGGACAAGCTGAACGGCCTCTGCTTCTTCGCCGACAACGAGGGCTTTTGCACAATGGCCCTCGGCAAGGAGGTTGACGACGAGTTGGAGGAGATCCCTCAGAACGACGACGACAATGACGACACCTCCCAGGTATCTCAGACCCCCAATGAGCTTTCTGCTGAGGTCAAGAAACTTACTGCTGCTCTTCTTAGTCAGGACAAGCTGCTTAGGCGCGCTGCTAGAGAGAGGAAGGAGTTTAGGCAGAAGTGGGAGGATGCAGTTAAGGAGCTTGAATCTGTCAAGTCCATCGTTGTTGTGACCGAGGAGGATGAGTTCAAGATGTGCACCAAGCACATGACTGAAATTCTCACTCTGAGGGGGAAGTATGTTGCTTTGGTTGGAGAGGTGGATAAGCTTAAGGCTAGATCCTCGCTGTTGGGTGCGTGCAAGTCTTGTGCAGGATTGCAAACCGAGTTGGCAGAGAAGAATGCCAAGATTGTGTCTCTTGAGAAGGCCAGCTCGGGTAGCACGTGTATGTCTAGATGCGCTTTGTGTGAAGGTTTGGAGATGGAGATTGCGAATGTGCAGGATGACAAGATGCAAACCGAGGAGGAAAACACATACCTTCGGACCATCTTGTCATGGGTGTCTAGTGGTGAGCCGCAGCTGGGGATGATAATCTCCCAATTCAAGCGTGCTGTTGGAGGTCTAGGTAAAGGCTTTGCTCATGATGTTGAGTGTGCTTCATCTTTTGGCAAGGTTGGAGAGTTTAGTGGTCTTAACCCGAGTGAGAAGCCCAACTCCACCACTACTCCCAAGCTTACCAAGATTCCACCCAAAGAGCCTCTAAAGCCTAACACCAAGGATGGTGTGTTCGTTGAACCTCTGAGAGCTCCACCCAAGAAACAATCATGGCTCCAAAACCAAACCACCTCAAGAACAAGCTAGATACAATGCCACCTATCCAGGAGGAGCTCATGCCACAGAAGGGCAAAGTGATCCACACCCACTACCGTGAATACCAACAACCCCCTGTGAGAGCGGTGAGGTACCATTGTGAGCACTATGGGAGAGATGGACACTTGAGGGAGTTTTGCTTTCGGTGCAAGAGAGAGGCGCACCGTGCAAAGGAGATGAACAACACTGGCATGTACCATCCTTTCCATGATGTACATGTGCCGAATGTTCAGAGGCGTGCTGCTAGGCCTAGAGGTCCAAAACCTCAAGTTCCTAGGCCTAGGCCGCGAAGAGAACGAGCCCGGCGGGAGCCTGCAGTTGTGGGCTATGGACCCCGTGGCGGTGGCTTTGTAGTAGAGCATTTTCCCCCATCGCATTTTGAGTATCGCGATGGACGCTCCTCCCTTAGCGGACCATGTTTTCCCCTACGTGGTGATCGCTCTTCCCGTAGGCGCGCTAGGAATGGTTTTGCTACTAACCATTCTTTTGAGCTGCCGGCCCAACACTGGTATTCTTCCTACTTCACTAACCCCGATGTTGGACCGTATGCTCACCCTATGTCTTTTTATTGATGTAGGTAAAACGATTGGAGAACGTTTGGTTGGTGGATTCCGGTTGTTCGAGGCACATGACCGGAAACGCCAAGTGGTTCTCCAGTCTTAGTCCAGTCGCCGGAAAGGAGTTTATCACCTTCGGCGACAATAGCAAAGGTAAAGTGTTGTCTCGTGGGTCGGTGCAAGATAATGAGCACTTTGTGTTGTGCGATGTTGCTCTTGTTTCTAACTTGCATTTTAACCTTCTTTCTGTTTCGCAACTTTTCGATGATGACTATGAGATTCGTTTTAAGCCGAATCTCAGTCGTATTTTGGATCCTCAGGGCAATCTTGTTTGTTTGATTTCGCCCTTTGGGAAAGTCTTTCGTGCGAATTTCTCGGGGTCATTTGGAGTTTCTCGTTGTCTTTTGGATGGACCTTCCTCCTCTGATCTTTGGAAGTGGCATAGGAGACTAGGACACTTGAGCTTCGACTTGCTTGCAAGGCTTAGTTCACTTGGCCTAATCCGAGGATTGCCCAAGTTGTGCATGGAGAAGGATCTTGGTTGCCATTCTTGTAGACATGGGAAGATGGTTGCCGCTCCCCACCATCCAGTGACTCAGGTCATGACCAAGCGCCTGAGAACATATATGATGAATGATTGACTTTTGATGAGGAAGGTTTGAGGCTTTTCCCAGTTGAGTCATTATCTTGCTATGTTCTTAATGCTTACGACTAACCGGTGGCGTTGAGTTGTGTTGTTTCTGTGTTGGTGTGCGTGTGCAACATGTGTCTCTTGGCTGTGTTGATGTGCAGGTGTTGAGCTCGGATACAATGGTCGATGGCGAGGTGAAGGTCAAGTAGAGACGTGCCGTGCCGACGGACCCGGAGCGGTGAAGGATGGGCGTGCCGTGCGGCGGACGTGCCATGCCGATGTACCCAGAGCGGTGAAGGGTGGATGTGAGGCTTGGACCGATGGACCGAGAGGCCAGAGGACCAGTTGTGGTAGCTGGCACGTGGCATCGGCGAGCGAGAGCACATGGGGATGTGCGGTGCATCGGCCGAGTCAGGACGAAGACGATGACGTCGTGGCACTTGGCGGGAGGTCGGACACGGGCTTGCGTGCGGTGCAAGTGCCGTTGGCCGAGTCAAGAAGGAAGGCTAAGGCGTTGTGCCCGGCGTGGAGGCTGGACATGCATCGGCATCGGTGCCGGTGGTCAGGGTGTGCGAACCACATCCCGTCTACGGCGCGGGTTCGGTAGCTGAGCCTCAAAAGCTACCCTCGATGGTTTCCGAGTTTGGGCCTCAAAACTCGGGGTGGCCGGTTTCTGAGTTTGGGCCTCAAAACTCGGGATGGACGGTTTCCAGGTTTGGACCTCAAAACCTGGGCTCGCGGGTTTCCGAGTTTGGGCCTCAAAACTCAGGGTGGACGGTATCCAGGTTTGGGCCTCAAAACCTGGGCTGGCGGGTTTACCGGTTTGGGCCTCGAAACCGGGCGGAGGTTCCTATGCGAAACGGTCGACATGTGGCGGCACCGAGAGGCTTGCGTTGCGGCGAAGCTATCGGTGAGAAGGCGCGGCGGTCGACGTGATGGCACGTGGCGGCATCCTGGACCTTGCGTCGAGGCGAAGCGAAGGATGAGAAGGCCCGTGGCCGTCGGATGAAAACTACAAAGTTGGTCAGTTTTACCCCTAGGGGGTATTTGGGCTGAGTGCTTCATGTAAGGGTGTTTTGGTCTTCGGACGTGCGCCTATATATATGTGAAGGGGCTGCTAGGGCAGCCATCCTTGGAGGTGTCACTCTCATTTTGTTTAGGTGAGAGGAGGCTAGGGCTAGAGGAGAGACCGGCTCTTGTTCTTGAGCTTTACGCCATCCGCGTTTTGTACTGCGAGGAGTGGCTTGTAACCCGACATAGAGTGCTACACAATTCTTCATCTAGTAGCAATCCAAGGATCAATATCGCCCCTCCTCTTTGTTGGCTGCAATTTGGATCGAATCGCGTTTTTGTTCTTCGCGTTTTCATTTTTCCCATCTCGGAGATTTGCCTCGTTCTCCCTCTCCGAGCGACGATTTGCAATTCCCTTTCAATCAAATTGTTCTATGTCGTGAGCTCCTTCTTTCCACCAAAGGATTTCCCCTCTAACCTCACGAGCACATAAATCGGGTCGAAATCACATTCGTTCTTCGTTCTTCCCCCTTTTCTAGTGTTCTTCCGATTTCTCATGGATTAGTTGGTTTGGAGCGATGATATCCTAGGATTCACTTCCCAACACGTAGAAGAACACTTGGGAGAAGTTTGGTTGTAGCCCCGTTCGATTTGGTGAAGATCCATTCGATTTTGGTTTTGTCCCGAGCTGTTTTTGGGCTTTCTGGACAGTGGCGGACTGTCTGGGACTCATCCCCGGACTGTCCGGGGGTCGGGGCTGTTCACGGGCAGCGAGGTCGCTGTTTTTATTTTTGAATGGCGGACTGTCCGGGACTCATTCCTGGACTGTCCGGGGTTCAATAGCGGACAGTCCGCGGTTCACTAGCGGACAGTCCGCGGTTCACTAGCGGATAGTCCGCGACTGCACAGTTTTGCCAATTTCGTCCGTATCTTTTGCGTACGAGCTCCGATTTGTGATCCGTTTGTTGCGTTGGTTTTCTAACTTCTTAAGGATCATTCCAAAGTACTTTTGACACCATTGGTCAAAGTATTTTTGGTCGGGCACTTCCTTTTTCTCCATAGGAGTTAAGTGTCCCTCTTTCGGAGTTTCGACGGTTCTAGCGTCCGTATCTTTTGCGTTCGAGCTCCGATTTGAGATCCGTTTTGAAAGGATCAAGATTCCCAAGAGGGGGGGTGAATTGGGATTTTTCTAAAACTTTTTGCGATAATTAAATCCTAACAAGCCAAATTAACCCTCTAGTGCCTAGAAGTGTGTTACTCTAGAATCAACCAAGCAAAAGATCGAAGCTAAGACATTTCTACTCTACCAAAGCAATTCAAATAGAGATGAACAATAAGTAAATTGCGGAATTGAATTGCTCAAATTTAAATGCGTAAGTAGAGAGAGTAGAGATGACACGACGATCTTTTTTCCGAGGTATCGAGGTGTCGGCACACCCCCTAGTCCTCGTTGGGGCACTCGCGCAAGGGTATCGCTCCCCCTTGACCCGCGCAAGGATCAAGTGCTCACTACGAGCTGATTCTTCGCCACTCCGGCCCGGTGAATCGCTCGCTACCGGTCACAACATGGCTTGGGTCATCCACAATGCCTCCGGATGATCACCAAGCTCTCCGATCACCACCAAGCCGTCTAGGTGATGCCGATCACCAAGAGTAACAAGCAAGAACTCTCACTTGACCAATGCAAGGCTAATGAGATGGGTGGATGCACACTTGCTACTCTCTATTCACTAATGAGGTGTTTGATCACTCAATTATCAAATCTCTCAACCTCTCTAGGCCTCTTGCACTCACTTGCAATCACAATGAGTTTGGCAACCTTTCAAATGAGCAAGAGTAACAACATGAATGACGGGGAGGCATATTTATACCCCCCAACTCAAAATATGCACGAAGGGGTAAGTCCAGCCAGTTACACACTGACCGGACGCACCTGTCGGGATGACCGGACGCATCCGGTCAGTGTCTAATGGCTACCTGACG
The DNA here is from genome assembly GCA_009763385.1 of Coix lacryma-jobi var. lacryma-jobi. NCBI lineage: Eukaryota > Viridiplantae > Streptophyta > Magnoliopsida > Poales > Poaceae > Coix > Coix lacryma-jobi. The sequence continues at coordinate 45,744,706 of CM019826.1, forward strand.
TTAGGCCTGACACTCGTACGAAGTGCTGATCGGACGCACCCATGCGTCCGATCGCCTCTGACCGGACGCGTCCGATCACGAAAAACCCTCTCTAGAACCTCTCTGGACGCGACCGGACTCACCCCCTGGTGCGTCCGATCGAATGCTGAGGAAGCGTCCGGTCGCAGCCAGACAGACCCCTCAGCCAGCCCTACTGACCGGACGCATGCCCTAGCATCCGGTCACTCGGGTTTGAGCGTCCAGTCGCAATTAGAAGTCCAAAACGACTTCGGTTTGCGACGCTCCCTTCACGAACTTTCTTCCTTATGATCTTAGGGACCTTTCTAAGCTACTTAGGGCTTTGGTTAACAAGTGTGCACCACACCTAACTCAAAAGTCTTACCTAGGTCAAGCTACACATTCAAACCCCCCTTAATAGTGCGACCAAAGAGAAAACAAAGACCTATGCTACTCTAAGTGTCCTTCAACACCAAATGATCGACACTTAGAACTAGCCTATCGCCGTCTTCATCGTCCATCCTTTGAAAACCGAATGAATTCCATCAATAAGAGGACATGAATACCATAGTGCCCTCACGATCATCATTACCATGACCTAACTCAACTGTTTCTGCAAAACACACGTTAGTCATAGTAATTTGCCGTTGTCATCCAATCACCGAAACCCACTGGGGGCCTAGATGCTCACAATCTCCCCCTTTTTGGTGATTGATGACAACCTTAAGTATGTTTGAAAGAGAGGTGAGGTTTTCAATTACCTGGTTTATATAAGCATGTGACAATAAGATCAAAAAGGGTTAGGCATGCTTATACAAACCAAGTCCACATAAGTACTCAACATATAAGAATTAACACAAGTACTTATGAACAAGCTCATTTATCAGAGTACAAGTGCGGAAGCAAAGTAAATGAGCATAAAAAAGTGACATGTAATATATAACGAGTGAAGCATAACATGTCATAACCAAAAGACATACACATATCGTACAAGTGCCAAAAGATAAACATGTATGCATATGAGTGCAAGGATCATACAAAAGAACCGAGACCCTCTCACAAGCTCCCCCTAAGTCTAACATACGCTCTCTCCCCCTTTGGCATCAAAGACCAAAACCTAAGGGTCGGAAGGCGGGACGGGAGCAGACGAGTCGGGCGACGAGGTACGCGGTAGAGCCTCAAACTACGCAAGAAGAGCCTCGTCGTCAAACGATGAACTGTGAGCTGTGTGACCCTCGGACACTGGACATGGAGGAGAAGCGGTCTGGGTCTCCTCGGCTGACTCGGGAGCGGCCTCTGGTTCTGGAAGCTCTAGCTCTGGAAGCTCTGGCGCTAGTAGCTCTGGCTGTGGAGGAGGATCCACTGTCTCAGTCACTGCCACTGACACAGTCAAAGAAGTCTCAGGTGTTGAACTGACAGGCAAGGTCTGACTCTGAGAGACCGTTGGCTCGGAAGACGCTGCTGAAGAAGGAAGTATCTCGGTAGTGCCAGTAGCGGGAGCAGGAGCTGGAGCAGAGGTCACCGGTAAGACAAACTCTGGCGGGGTAGGCAGGCTGGTGAGCTCGCTGAACGAAGCCTCCAGACTCCGAGGGGTCACTAGAATCGACTCCATCTGAGTAGAAGTGAAGCCCGAGCAGAGCGGTGAGAACCCTGGCTGCTGCCCTGGCAGAGGTGAAGAGAACCACTGCGGATACTGTGGAAAGGGCGAGACCGTCGACGGAGGGACAGACGTGTAGTACGAGGTCGACGGTCCGGGCTGCTGCAGCTGAAACTGAGGCGGCGGTGGAGGTAACTGAGGAAGAGCCACCATCCTCTCCATGAAAGCAAGGGTTTGTGTCTGGAGCTGAATCATCTGCCTCTGGAGAGCGTCCTGGCGCTCCTAAGCCTATGATGCGGCCACTGCCTGAGCCTCTGCTAGTCTGGCCTGCTCCTGAGCCTGTCGTCGCTGCTCCTCAGTGTTGATGCTCCCTAAGTGTCATATTCTTAGCATCAACAAGGTCATATAACACAACACAAGGACCTAAAATCAACCAAAAACCTTTTATAAACTAACGATTTCCACTTGTGCTTGAGTTTTATTTGAATATAGGTAATTGCAGGGTTTTGAGCAAAATGACCAAGAGGACCCACTAGGAGGCGAGCACACTCACCTGGGCTCACTTTGGGAAAAGGTGGGGTGGCGCCCGCCACCCCTCAGTGGCGGCCGCCAGGGGAGTGAGGCCCAAACTCCTTCCCTGCCACGTCACTGATCCAGGGGAGGCGTGCCACATTCATTTGTAGCCATTGATCACTTAGGTCGTTGCATCCAAGCGCTAAGAAGAGATGTCACGTGGATCATGACCTAAATTTCCCATGTGACGGTTTTGGACATGCAACCGACCTTGGAACCGCCTCTCTGGAGCTCCTGGATGCCGTTGAAGCAATGAAGGTGGATCCAATGGCCAGGGGGTGGCAGCCGCCACCTAGGGCTGGCGCCCGCCACCTCACTCACCCCCCTGACCTAACCCTAGGTCTATAAGTACCCCCCTAGGTCCCTTAGGCTATAAATAGGACCCCTCGAGCTCATTTGTACTCAGACCTCACCTCATTAGTTCCACTCTCTTGTAAGCGAAGCTCTGGTGAAGTAACACTCTAGTTGAGAGACTTAGAGTGAGAGCGAGAGTGAAGAAGAGAAGAGCTGGAGTTGTAATAGAGGATCTCCCATTGTCTCTGGTATAATTCCAAGTCTTTCTTCATTTATCTTAATGTTCTTCTACTTTCAGCATTTACTTTAAGTTCTTTACTTATTGTTCTTGTTGAGTGCTTTCGATCATAGATAACTTAGTATTTAGTTTGTATCTAGTTTGGGTACTTCGCTGAGTAATCAGTGCTCTAGTTTTGGACGCAAGATTAGAGTAGTATATATTAGTGTAAGCGCGGTGCTTAGACTAGTTATACCTTAGTTTGTGGCTAGCCCCCCGGATAGCTGTGGTAGCAAACATGTGGTGACAGCCCTGGGAGCCTTGAATTCCACCACGTAGTTGGGTTAGTTCTTAAATCATAAACCTCGTTGTGCACGTCTGAGGTAAATAGTCCAGAGGGTGTGTACGGTTCGAAGAACTAGATAAAACCTTTATTGCTAAGTTAGTTGTGATCGTAAGTGTGTAGGAAAACATTAATTTGTTCATCGGCCAGACCCCGCCGATTTAGTTTAGTAGTAGTTAGTCTTTCTTTCTTTTTATTTTAGTAGTAGTAGAAATCAACCCCCATTCATACACTTCGATCAACCTTGCTAGAATCACTAGTTGTTCATAGCAGTCCTAGTGTTAGTTCTTCCATAGTAGCTTCCCTGTGGAAATAAATACGATACTCGGTTACTCCCGGGTGAAGTGCTACAATTGACTTATACTATGCGCTTGCGGAATTTACCAATAGTCATACGAATAGTTAGTTATACTTCTTACATTAAGAAGTACCAACAAGCCTTTCTGGCGCCATTGCTGGGGATAGATTCCATAGTCTACTCCTAGTGACGACGTTAGCAAGTGTCAACACTCAGCCTGACGCTAAACCTCCTCCGAAAGCCTGGACTGCTGCTGCTCCGTCTGAGAGAGAATAGCAAGAAGTGCGGGATCGGAGCCGGCCATACGCGAGGAGGAGGCCGATGAGTCATGAGCTGCCGGTGGACGCATCCTCAGGAGAGGAGCGTAGTCGTCGTCGGAGCTGTCGGTCGGGACCTCTAGAAGGTTGGGGTCCTCACCCTCTGCCTCAAGACCGGCAAACTCTGCCTCTGCCAGCTGATGAACTGCTTCGTCCTGCTCGGCCTCGGTCTCGATGACTACTGGCCTCTGACGCTGACCCCGGGGACGAGTGTCTGGACGAGCCCCAGCAATCTGGCGAGTGTCGTACACGGGAAACTCTGTCGTAAACTGGGTGATCTCTGAAAGTAGTGCTGGAATCATCCTCCTCAAAATGAAACAAATCAAGTGAGCATAAGGAAGCTGGCGGTGACCCTTGAAGCCCTCTACAAATGTGTCCTCCATCTCAAAAATAATCACGTCCCAAATATCGAACTCAAGCTGGGAGACCAAGTGGTGAACTAGCCAGATCTGAATACGGGTCAACCCCTCTCTGTAGCCTATCCGAGGTAGAAGAGTACGCCTCATGACCTCGTTCACGAGACGGGCCATCGGCGTCAAGTCACAAGGACGCCGGCTGGACCCCTCTCCGAACGGCTCTCGGAAGCAGGCACGGACTAAGTCAGCTGGTGGAATCTCGCCTGCATGTGGACGCCGAGGTGGCTCTGTCTCTCCATAGCACACTGTGTGGACCTTGGTCGCATAGGCTGTCAGACCAAGGTACTCTCTGGCACGGGCACTGTAGAGCCTGTAGGACCTCCCCCTGAAGGCAAAGTGAAGAAACCGGTGATCCGGGGAGATCCACAGGGACGCGTAGAACTGTCGTACCCAATCCTCAATGTACTGACCACTCCGTCCAAGAAGATCCGCTAACCCAGGCAGGTATGATAGCATAGGACGGATGGCCTCTCCAGCAACTGCAACGATAGTCTCCAGCGGGCAAACTCTGTGGGGTCGAATGTGGACGCCGCTGTTGACATACGCTCTGTAGAAGTCCTCCTGAAGAACAGTGTAGAAACCCTCGGAGGCCTGAGGGTGCCTGGCGGCTGGAAACCACTCCTCGTAAGGGATCAGACGCAGGGCCTGCACCTAACGTGCTGTCACAGTCCACAGGTCCAAGTGCTCCACAGGTGGGGGTCCCTGTGGCCTCGGAGGGGGTCGACCACCCCGCCTCTGCCCCTCAGGTCTAGGAGACACCTGAGTGCGAGTACGGGTGGACCGGCGGACGGGCTGCTGAGCTGGCTGCTCCTCCTCTGGCTGATCCTCTGCCTGGGTCTGTGTAGCTGAACCACCGGCTGTAGCTGTTGCGAGAGTTGACGCTACCTCTGACAGAAACTGGAAGTCGGGAGGGAGGACCTCAGCTGGGTCGTCGAGAGAGTAGTCGTGACCGTGAACCCGGACAACTCCTCCCTCGGTCTGAAGCAGAGCCTTCACCTGCTGCTCTGTGAGAAGGTCATGAACTCACTGACCACTCTGCTGACCACTGCCCTGACTGCCCTGTCCTGAAGACTGGTCGTGAATGCGAAGACCGCCAGACTGACCACCCTGCTCTGCTCGCTCAGCTGCTCGGGCTGCTGCTAGTGCCATCTCTGAATCCCGATCAAGGCACTTGCACTTCTTGGAGACTAGCTTCTGCGGCCCCTTCCCCTTGCCACCAGAAGGAGGGAGAGGGGGAGGAGGATCTGCCCCGGGACCTCCATCGACGTTCTTGCAGTGAGCCATCGCTACAAGAAAAGATCCACTGCCAAGCAAAGATCACGGCCACTGAGAGCAACTGCGACTGAGAACCACTGCCAATCAAACCAGTGCCACTGCAAGCAAGAGACTGGACTGAACCTCAGAGGCCTGGCCTCATTCCGTATCCGCGAGCTTGGCCCCGGATTAAGCTGGCACTGTCACACTGTGTACTGACAAGGCCCTGACTCGCTGCAAGAGATAGATAGGGATATATATAAGCATATAATCTAGAGATGAGAAATCTATCAGAAGCAAAGCAAGGGAGACGAGACGAGAGACATGGCTTAGCTACCTGACGAGACGCGACGAATCGGCCAAGCAAAGGGAAGAGGCTGACACGGTCGGGCACCCACGAGTCGAACCGAGGTGACTGCACAAAAGAATGGAGCGAGATGGGGTCAGAAATTTGAGGAACGTCCTACGGGACATTTGATCGAGCACCTGGAGGACAGAAGGAAAGGAGGTGGATGGTGGTGCTCACTGTGGCGGTTGGCGGGCCGAGGAGAAGTCACCGGAGAGTGTAGGAAGCTCGGGGACGAAGAAGACGAGCGCCGGCGAGGAGAGACGCCGACGAGAGGGAGCTCCGGCGAAATGCTCGGCGAACGGCGAGCAGAGGCACGGGCGCGGTGGGAGAGCGGTGGCGCGGGCGCGGTAGGCGGTGGTGGCACAGGCGCGGTGGGCGGCGGCGCTACGCTGGTGGGCGGGGTGGGGCGCGGCGGCGCGGGGGGGGGGGGGGGGGTGGCGGCGACGGTGGAAAAGCGGCGAGCTAGGGCACGGCGGCGGGGAGAGTCGGGCTCAGGCGCGGGCGAGGATGAAGACAGGTGGGGGCCCACGTGTCGGTCAGATAATCTTATTGCGCCCTTTAAGTGGCGACCAGAGCTTGAGACGTGACCGGACGCACGAAGCCCCAGCGTCCAGTCACGAACAGAGAGCTCCCGAAACGCTGATATCGCGATCAGACGCATCCTGTCGCACGCGACTGGACGCACCGAGCGTCCGATCGCATCACAGCAAACGACCGGACGCACGCTCGCTCTCCTGACCGGACGCGTCGATGACACTGTTCATCAGCGCGCGGGATGAATTGACCGGACGCACTGGGTGAGTCCGGTCGCAGCGTCCAGTCAAAGGGAAAACCTTGTTTTGACTCGATTTTTCGCGTCGACTTCTCCCAACCAAGTTCCAACTCAGATAAGACGCAAATAAACACCAGTTGGAACCTAGAGGAGTTACCTCTCTCAAACCCTCAAGTTTTTCAAATATTTTGCCATAGGCTAACTTAGTTTTCTAGATAAAATAGGCAATAAAACCTGAGGAGACAACATGTGGCCACCAAAACTAGGGGTCTCAACCATTAGGAGCCTCAAATGCTCCCCCTAGCGATGGACGAGCACAGCGGTTGCTCAAGACATAACCGAAAAGGAATGACAAAGCAACACACATGCATATGCAATGCAATACGGAATTTGAATCTAGGTTGCTTGTCAAGTTTGCTCATGGGTAAGCTTCTTCACACGCTTTTTAGGGCGGTTATCTTAACCACGTCTGACAAGCCTATGTGCATAGCATAATTTAAACATGGCATATTAAACAATGCAATGCAAAGACAACCCCCTTTTCACCTTTTGACAAAGTTACTTAGATCAAGCACATTAAGCTCACTTCGCAATCTACAAAGGGTGTTCTCATCTAGGGGTTTTGTGAAGATATCCGCCAATTGATCTTCGGTTCTAACTCCCTCTAAGGATATGTATTTCTTGGAAACATGGTCTCTAAGAAAGTGATGGCAAATATCTATGTGCTTTGTGCGAGAGTGTTCAACCGGGTTGTTAGCAAGCTTAACCGCGCTCTCATTGTCACACAACAAAGGTACCCTTTTTAGAACTACACCATAGTCTAAAAGGGTTTGTTTCATGTAAAGGATTTGTGCACAACAAGCACCCGCGGCTATGTATTCCGCCTTGGCGGTAGACAAGGCCACACTATTTTGCTTCTTCGAACTCCATGACACTAGTGATCTCCCAAGAAAATGGCACCCTCCGGATGTGCTCTTTTTATCAATTTTGCAACCCGCGTAATCCGAATCGGAATACCCAACAAGTTGGAAGTTAGCTCCTTTGGGATACCAAAGGCCAATGCTTGGGTGAAAGCTCCTAATTTGGTTTTGGTAATTGAGTGACAACTTTAGGTGGACTAATGGTGTTTATGTGAGATACACAGGTGATCATGTATGAGCAACATATGCCATAGAGGTGTAATGGCCTGAAGGATGCTATAATGCTCATGCATGTCATGAAGAATGAGCTTATTGCATATGTGACATGACATGTGGTCATATGGCTAAGATGGTGAAGATCAAGGCAAGACTTGGCTTGATGGACCGGTTGCGAAGGTGAAGGGCAAGTTGGAGGCTTTGAAGCCGTTGGTACCGAGTGTCGGGAGGCTTGAGCAAAGACTTGGTGCCGAAGGACCAAAGCAATGGTGAAGAGCAAGTGAGGTCAAGATCGATGGACCATGGAGGCCATATGATGATATGAATTGGATCATATCATTTGGAGATAGGTTGGTGCATGTGTTAGAATGGAATGGAATGCGCAAGGCCATGGTATATTTGTAGGGCATTTCATTTCACCGGTCATAGGTGTGTAGAGAAGTTTATGACCGGGTTTAGGATAGATGGTCGTACTATCAAGAGGAGCAAACTTGTTTGCATATCGGTCATCTAGTGCCACTTGAGCGATCTAACTTTGTGACGTGTTAGGATCGAGTGGCGAGGCAAGAGCTAAGTGCTAATCCTTTGAAAAATGTTTGGAAAATGCTAACACACATGCACAAGGTGGTGTACACTTGGTGGTGTTGGCACATTTGCAAAGGAGAAGAAACCGGAGTTGAAAACGTGGTTTTCAGGCATGACCGGACGCTGCAACAGCGACCGGACGCTATTGCAACATGCGTCCGGTCACTATTGAAACACTGATCGGACGCTAGTGAAACATGTGACCGAACGCGCCTATAGCACTGTTCCCGGGAGGCAACGCATGCAAGAGAGTGATCAGACGCTGAGTGTGAGTCCGGTCAGTTGTGACCGGACGCGTCCGATCAAGGAAAACCGTATCTGGATCCTCTCTGTTCACGATCAGACGCTGAGTGAAACATTGACCGGACGCTAGTGAAACATGAGTTCGGTCACTACTGAAACATTGACCGGACGCTACTGCAACATTGACCGGACGCGTCCGGTCAGTACGCAGTCAGCCCATTCAAAGGCATAACGGCTAGTTTTGCTTTGGGGTCTATAAATAGAAGTGGTGGCCGGCCTTGGCTGATGCTTAGCACCCTTGGGACTTGGTGTCCATGCTTGGGGAGTGCTAGGAAGCCCTCTAACTCGCTTGTGCTTGCTAGTGTGCGAATCTATTGCGAGTGAGCGATTCTAGTGCATTGCTTTGAGAGATTGCATCGAGTGGCACTAGGTGTTCGTGTTGCAAGCCGGTGGTGCTTGTTACTCTTGGAGGTTGCCACCTCCTAGATGGCTTGGTGATCGAGTCTCTGTCGTGAAGCCCGCGTGAAGATTGTGTGTGGCTCCGGAGAAGGATTGTGAGGGGCATTGTGCTCGCCCCGCGGGGATCGCGAAGAGCAACTCTAGTAGAGCGTGTCATTGAGTTACCCTCACTTGTGGGTGAGTTCTTGCGGCGCTCGAGTGTCGAGCTAGGTGTGGTGCCTATTAGCCGCCGAACTACCAAAGTGTGTGGTCGACACAATGGGGACTAGCTTGGTGGCAACCAAGTGAACCTCGGGAGAAAAATCACCGTGTCAACTTCGTGTTCATCTTCTCGGTGGTTTGCAAACTCCATTCACTAGCTTGTATTTACTTGTTCATATACATGTGCTAGTGTAGTTGCTCTTCTAATTAGTTAGCTTGTACCTTCCTTGCTTGTGTAGCATAGAAGTTGATCCCATGAGTGACTAGTTGACTTGTAGTCTTGCTAGTCACATTGCTTAGTTTGTGTAGCTAAGTTGAGCTCTCTAATTTGGCTTGTGTAGCCTAGTCATTGAGCATTGCTAGTGAGCTTAGGCTTTGTGCTTTTGCTTAGTGGAATGTGTAGGAGCTCCTCGAATTGATTGAGTACTAGTTGCTTAGGTTTGTGTAACCTTGCAAGCTAGAATTGTTTAGGTGAGCTCTAGCTAGCCCGACACCTTAATTGCTTTGTTTAGGATCTTTTATAAGGTGCTTGAGAGTATAGATAGAGGGGTGTAGTCTTGGCTAGACCGATAGTTGTTAATTCCGCATTTGTTTCGGTTAGCCGGTACGTTTAATTTTAGAAAGGACTATTCACCCCCCCTCTAGTCCGCCATCTCGACCCTTCAATTGGCATCGGAGCCGAGGTCTCTCATTTGTGGTCTTCACCGACCCGAGAGGATGGCGACTTATGGGCTAGATGTTGAGTGTCGACACATTTTGGATGGCACACACTTTGCACGGTGGAAAAAATGGATGATATGCAATTTTAAGTTTATTAGTCCTCAAATGTGGTGGATCGTAGATGTGGGCCTTTCTCTTGTGTTGGATAGAAAGAATGCAACTCAAGCGCAAAAGAAATGCCTACATCTCGATTGCCAAGCTACTAACATTTTCTATAAATCTATGGAGGATAACATATTTGGTGAGATCATGGAATTGAAGTCCGCCCATGATATTTGGATTTATCTCAATGAGAAATGTGGGGTGATCTCCGATGATGATGTTGATGAGCCCAAGAAGGAGGCACATGAGGATGTTGAGCATGACCACAACTTGATGGTTGTGGAGGATTGCTCCACCTCATGTTCAAGTGATGATGATGATGATCAATCTGCAAGTTCACTTGACAAGATTGTTGATGACGGGCCGAGCTCAAGTGATGCAATTAATGATTCTACTCCATGCTCACTTGATGATGATGATGACGGCTATGAGAGTGATGTCTCCACAAGCTCTTCTACTACATCACATTGCTTCATGTCACATGGTGACACAAAAGTATCTATTGGTAATGTGGTAGTTGATTGTGATGATCCAAACTTTGAGCTTGTATGTAGACTCACTAAAGCTTTAGAAAATGAGATGGCAAAAACAATGAAATTGAAAAATGAAAAGTCATTTCTAAAGAACACATGTGAACAACAAAAGCATCTACTTTATGTTATTACTTGTTCACATGAAGAGCTTAAATTGACTCATGAGGAACTTAGTGTTGCTCATGACAACTTGTTACAAGACCGTGCTTTTCTCACTAAGAAGTTTTCTAATGAAGAAACTAAAACTAGTGAGAGCTCATCATTTGGGTCAAATGATCAATCACATATTTGTGCTAACCCATGTGATGTAGAGAAGAAGCATGTATCCACCTCTTGTGATGATTTATTATCTATGCCATGTTCTTCACATATAGATGCTTGTTCTACTTCTATGTCTTGTGAGACTAACCTTTTGAAGGAGAACAATGAGCTCAAAATTGAAGTGAAGAATTTGAGCAACAAGTTAGAGAGGTGGTATGGATGAAAGGTCACCTATGAGCACATGATGAAGAATCAAAGAAGCCATGGTGACAAGAGTGGCATTGGCTTGAACAAGAGCAATAGCAAGAAGATGAAGAAGCAAGAAGAAAAGAAGCTATCTCATTTCATGTGCTACTGGTGCCATGAAATGGGACACTTTGCTAAGCATTGCCCAACCAAGAAGCCTCAAGTATTGCCACAAGAAAGGAAGCCCCAAGTTCAAATCAAGAACAACCATCATGATGGTGACTTGATGAAGAAGAAGAAAACAAGAAGGGGCGGAAGAACAAGGCATCCAACTCATATCAAAGATGATAAGATGATGATGAGCAAGAATCAAAATGAGAAGAAAGATTTGGCTCACATCAAGTGCTACAAGTGTGGTGATATGGGACACTTTGCCTCGGGGTGTCCTAACAAGCTTGAGAAGAAGATTCAAGCAAAAGAGAAGAGGCAAGGCAATGAGGAGCAACACATGAGCAAGGAAGAAAAGGCTCAATCAAAGAGAGTTTGCTACTCATGCCGGGAAAGGGGACACATGGCTAATTCATGTCCCCTAGGTATGACTTCTAAGCCTATTTCAATTGATAATGATAATGTGCTTAGAAAGGATGGTAATGGTACCTCATTGGCTGCTATTGCAAAACATCCCGCTACTCATACTAAGGCAATGCCTAAGTATGTTGCCCCTAACTTGAGAGGACCCAAACAAGTTTGGGTACCATCAAAAGGTGGATGAATGTGTGTAGGTACCATTGCATTGGAGACTTGACTCAATTTGTTCCGTATTGATCATCATGTGATTGAATCAAGTAATGAAGCTTATTGCTATTCTCATCCCAATGCCAAATCAAGTGAAGTGAAGTCCAAGTGTGCTATAACATACAAGTGCAAAGATCAAGTTGTGGTGGTTGATTGGAATTATTTGAAGGCTTGCAATCAAATTAAGTAGAAGCTTGCTATTTGGATGATCATGAGCTACTAAGGTATATCTCTAATTGATCATGTTCTTTTAGATGCATATGAGATGATTGAATTGGATATATATGCATATGTTGCTTGCTATAAGATGATTGAATGGATTTAATGCTTAAGTGATCAAATTGAGTTAGTTTGAATGGATATGTTCATGAGACTTCTTTTAGTAAGTGATTTGAATGTATATATGTCTTGTGAGAGTATTCAAACAAGTTAGCTCAAGTTTGATTCAAATTGGTAGAGTATAGCTCAATTGCTCAAAGTTGTTTAATATTGCAAAAACTGAGTGAGCTGAGAAGATAGCCATGTTTGAACGATCAAATCTTTTTGGATTGACTTGAAATTTGGTACACATGCTCTACACTTATGATACTAGTTGCTGTGCAAAATTCATGATAATTGTATAAGTGATGCTTCAGTTTTGGAGTGGACCTTGTCAACTATAGTGCAGCAGTTTTCAGCATGTAGTACTATGGATAGAATTGAAATCTGGTAGCAATCTAGAGAGCCAATGAAGCTCAAATTTTTATGGCTGCTAGAACACTTAGAGAGGCACATATCCACCAAATTTCATAGTCATTGGACTTATATTTTGGGAGATATGCATGTTTCTTCGAGAAGGATAGAATCTGCCAGAAAAGTGACAATTATTGGATTGATCTAGAGTCACTTTGATTGAAAGGTCCTCAAGTTGGAATCATGTTTATAAGTGGTTGAGGGACCTATGTTTGGTTTTGAGATGAGTGAGAAAGATGACAAAGATGAGATCAAGACCAACATCAAGATGAAGAGAAAGATCAAGTCCTAGTATCAAATTGAAGATCTGTTGGAAGAAAGAAAAGGACTCAAAGAAGGAACTCAAAGAAGGATTCAAAGTCACATTTCAAGAAGAGTTCAATTGGATCAATCAAACAAAGACATTTCAAGTAAGGATCAAGGAAGTTTTTTGGAGAGAGGTCACTTCTCCCTTTTGTAGGGGCTTGCCGCCTTTTGTAGGATAACCAAGTATGGTACTTCGAAGGCTAATATGGAAGTGGTGATTCAAAGGATGTTTGAGATGCTTAGTTGAATCAATGAAAGGATTGACCAAGCAAAGCAAGCAACACCCAAGATAGAGAGCAAATCATGGCAACTCAAGTGGTATTCACATGCAAGCTATGATCAAATGAAGAAGCAAACCAACCACAACAAGATAGTGCACTTGATCATTAGTGGTTCTCAATTCATATGGGTGAAGAGTGATATTCAAATTGGTATCTATTGGACTTCACCAAGCTTATAAATGGACTTCACATTGCAATTGCGGAGCTTAATTGGAATCTAATGACTATCCTCTACTCCAAGATAGCAAAGGTATCATTGTAATATGCACAATCATATTCATCCCTTACTAGTATGCGGTTAGTGCATATAGTACATGCTCAATAGGATCATTCATAACAATTGAAAAGTTTAAATTCATAGTCTACCACTATTGCTTGTTTGATTATATGATCTAGTGGTTAGTATATGAGTTTGTTCATGAGCTAGTGAACCCAAGTACTTGATCTAGAAGATGAACATTCAAGTGTCTAATTCAACATGAGTAAGATAACCGTTGAAAGATGTGTGAAGAAGCTTACTCTAGAGCAAACCGAGTTAGATATCTTGTGCAATATTGCCTAGTTCAAGTCACAAATGAGAGGCTCATGATAAGAGTTCAAGAAGAAGACAATAATGCAAATGGATATCAAGTTTAAACATTCATTCAAGTCGTATCCTACAAGACTTCAAGTGATCCTCAACTTTAAGTGGTCAAATCAAGCAAAGCATCCCTCACCAACAAGAGCTCAAGTTTATCAAGTGAATGACCCATGCTACATATGAGAAGGTGCCCCACCTATTGGTATCAAGGTCAAAGATCCTACACATGGTGTCATTCCAACACATATGGTGGTGTCCATCAAACATCAAGACTCAAGTGTCAACCATCTACCCTAGTGTCACCCTTTGTATGAAAAGAGCATACCTTTTATGGTCATTGATGACAAAGGGGGAGAAAGTGCCAAAGATATGATATGATAGGGGAAGAATTTGTGGCAAAAATATGTCAAGGACAAAGGGGAGAAAAACAAAAGATGGACATGGATCAAGAGGGAGCAAGATTGAACAAATGGAAAAGGATCAAAATTCTTGGACAAAAGAGAGCACACAACTAGGGGGAGCAAGCTCATGAATACATGATTGATGCATTTGTGTGTGCATTACGCTTGCTTGCTCACATTGCATATGTTTTACATTCCTACATGCTTGTGTGCAATATTTGCTAGAGCTAAGACTTGGATGATGATTGTTTTCCTTTATTTGGTATCTAGAGCATAGTCTTAGTGTAACAAGTGGTAACTAGAACCTTGATTATAATGTTGATCTCACGTGGTATCTAGTTTCACTTGTTTCTAGCAAGGTTGATGCTAAGGAGCATTCAAATATGGTATACACGCTTCAAAGGTAAAATTCAATCTTGTATACCTTAGCAATACTTAGTAGTGCTAACACTCCAACAAATTTCATATTTATGCATGTGTGCAAACTTGAAACCAAACCATTTGAGTACACATGTAGGGGGAGTTAACACTACAAGGTCGGGTTGTATGGTGCTTATCCAAATCTTCTTATATGATCTTAATGTTGGATAAGTAACATAGAATCCAAACCAAGTTAGCAGTTTACATTCTTGTAAAGTGCTTGCTTGGAATAAGCTTAAATTTCCATATCTTTGTAGAGTTGTCATCAATTACCAAAAAGGGGGAGATTGAAAGGTCCTAGTTTGGTTTTGGTAAATGAGTGACAACTTTAGGTGGACTAATGGTGTTTATGTGAGATACACAGGTGATAAGTCCACAGGTGATCATGTATGAGCAACATATGCCATAGAGGTGTAATGGCCTGAAGGATGCTGTAATGATCATGCATGTCATGAAGAATGAGCTTATTGCATATGTGACATGACATGTGGTCATATGGCTAAGATGGTGAAGATCAAGGCAAGACTTGGCTTGATGGACCGGTTGCGAAGGTGAAGGGCAAGTTGGAGGCTTTGAAGCCGTTGGTACCGAGTGTCGGGAGGCTTGAGCAAAGACTTGGTGCCGAAGGACCGAAGCAATGGTGAAGAGCAAGTGAGGTCAAGATCGATGGACCATGGAGGCCATATGATGATATGAATTGGATCATATCATTTGGAGATAGGTTGGTGCATGTGTTGCATCAACACCGAAGGAGATGGAATGGAATGCGCAAGGCAAAGGTATATTTGTAGGGCATTTCACTTCACCGGTCATAGGTGTGTAGAGAAGTTTATGACCGGGTTTAGGATAGATGGCCGTACTATCAAGAGGAGCAAACTTGTTTGCATATCGGTCATCTAGTGCCACTTGAGTGATCTAACTTTGTGACGTGTTAGGATCGAGTGGCGAGGCAAGAGCTAAGTGCTAATCCTTTGAAAAATGTTTGGAAAATGCTAACACACATGCACAAGGTGGTGTACACTTGGTGGTGTTGGCACATTTGCAAAGGAGAAGAAACCGGAGTTGAAAACGTGGTTTTCAGGCATGACCGGACGCTGCAACAGCGACCGGATGCTATTGCAACATGCGTCCGGTCACTATTGAAACACGGATCGGTCGCTAGTGCAACATGTGACCGGACGCGCCTATAGCACTGTTCCCGGGAGGCAACACATGCAAGAGAGTGATCGGACACTGAGTGTGAGTCCGGTCAGTTGTGACCGGACGCGTCCGATCAAGGAAAACCGTCTCTGGAACCTCTCTGTTCGCGATCGGACGCTGAGTGAAACATTGACCGGACGCAAGTGAAACATGGGTCCGGTCACTACTGAAACATTGACCGGACGCGTCCGGTCAGTACGCAGTCAGCCCATTCAAAGGCATAACGGCTAGTTTTGCTTTGGGGTCTATAAATAGAAGTGGTGGCCGGCCTTGGCTGATGCTTAGCACCCTTGGGACTTGGTGTCCATGCTTGGGGAGTGCTAGGAAGCCCTCTAACTTGCTTGTGCTTGCTAGTGTGCGAATCTATTGCGAGTGAGCGATTCTAGTGCATTGCTTTGAGAGATTGCATCGAGTGGCACTAGGTGTTCGTGTTGCAAGCCGGTGGTGCTTGTTACTCTTGGAGGTTGCCACCTCCTAGACGGCTTGGTGATCGAGTCTCCGTCGTGAAGCCCGCGTGAAGATTGTGCGTGGCTCCGGAGAAGGATTGTGAGGGGCATTGTGCTCGCCCCGTGGGGATCGCGAAGAGCAACTCTAGTAGAGCGTGTCATTGAGTTACCCTCACTTGTGGAGTTCTTGCAGCGCTCGAGTGTCGAGCTAGGTGTGGTGCCTATTAGCCGCCGAACTACCAAAGTGTGTGGTCGACACAACAGGGACTAGCTTGGTGGCAACCAAGTGAAACTCGGGAGAAAAATCACCGTGTCAACTTTGTGTTCATCTTCTCAGTGGTTTGCAAACTCCATTCACTAGCTTGTATTTACTTGTTCATATACATGTGCTAGTGTAGTTGCTCTTCTAATTAGTTAGCTTGTGTAGCTTGCTAGTTACCTTCCTTGCTTGTGTAGCATAGAAGTTGATCCCATGAGTGACTAGTTGACTTGTAGTCTTGCTAGTCACATTGCTTTGTTTGTGTAGCTAAGTTGAGCTCTCTAACTTGGCTTGTGTAGCCTAGTCATTGAGCATTGCTAGTGAGCTTAGGCTTTGTGCTTTTGCTTAGTGGAATGTGTAGGAGTTCCTCGAATTGATTGAGTACTAGTTGCTTAGGTTTGTGTAACCTTACAAGCTAGAATTGTTTAGGTGAGCTCTAGCTAGCCCGACACCTTAATTGCTTTGTTTAGGATCTTTTATAAGGTGCTTGAGAGTATAGATAGAGGGGTGTAGTCTTGGCTAGACCGATAGTTGTCAATTCCGCATTTGTTTCGGTTAGCCGGTACGTTTAATTTTAGAAAGGACTATTCACCCCCCCTCTAATCCGCCATCTCGACCCTTCATTGGGGTGTGCTTTAGGTACCTAAGGATTCTCTTCACCGCTATGAGATGTGATTCCCTAGGGTTAGCTTGAAAGCGAGCACACATGCACACACTAAACATGATGTCGGGCCTAGATGCGGTTAAGTATAACAAGGTACCAATCATAGAACGGTAGAGAGTTTGATCAACCGGGTTACCTCCCTCATCTAGGTCGAGATGTCCGTTTGTTGGCATTGGAGTCTTGATAGGCTTGCAATCATCCATATTGAAGCGCTTGAGGAGGTCTTTTGTGTACTTCTCTTGAGATATAAAAGTCCTCTCCTTCAATTGCTTGACTTGGAAGCCTAGGAAGAATGTGAGCTTGCCAATCATGGACATTTCGAACTCCTTCGACACCAAGTCACCAAATTCCTTGCAATAGGCTTCATTTGTTGACCCGAAGATGATATCATCAACGTAGACTTGACAAATGAATATCTCTCCATCAAGCTTCTTGGTGAATAGTGTGGTATCGACCTTCTCAATTGTGAAGCCCTTCTCAATGAGGAAGTCCCGGAGGCGCTCGTACCACGCTCTAGGGGCTTGCTTGAGCCCATATAGCGCCTTGGACAACCTATAAACATGATTAGGATATCTAGGGTCTTCAAACCCGGAAGGTTGATCAACATAGACTAG
This sequence comes from Coix lacryma-jobi var. lacryma-jobi, assembly GCA_009763385.1. NCBI lineage: Eukaryota > Viridiplantae > Streptophyta > Magnoliopsida > Poales > Poaceae > Coix > Coix lacryma-jobi. The sequence continues at coordinate 45,762,257 of CM019826.1, forward strand.
TTCATTTATGAAGCCATTTAAAAATGCACTTTTCACATCCATTTGATATAATCTAATGTCATGATGTGATGCATATGCAAGGAGGATACGGATGGCTTCAAGTCTTGCAACCGGTGCAAAGGTCTCTCCAAAATCCAAACCTTCAACTTGAGAGAACCCCTTTGCCACTAGCCTTGCCTTGTTTCTAACAACCTTGCCTTGATCATCTTGCTTGTTCCTAAACACCCATTTTATTCCAATGACTCTTGCGCCTTTTGGTCGCTCTTCAAGTGTCCAAACTTGGTTGCGGGTGAAGTTGTTTATAGTTCTTCATGCATGGCATTCACCCAATCCGAATCACCTAGAGCTTCATCTACAATGGTAGGCTCAACAAGAGAAACAAAGGAGTGATTTTCCATAAATAAAGCAAGTTTTTGAGATCGAGTCATTACACCCCTTGTCGGACTCCCTATGATGAGATCTTGAGGATGTGCTTGTAGTAGAGGAGTAGTCCTTCGATCAACCACTTGAGGGGCCGCTTGTGGAGCATCAACATCTTGTGCTTGTACCACCATTTGTTCATGGGAGACATTGCGGATACATGGGTGTATGCCGAGTCTCTGTGTGATGAGTGATTGTCAACGGAGATGATGCGCATGTTCTTTGGCTTGTGTTGTGCAGGTGTCGAGCACGGAGACAGTGATCGATGGCGGGTGAAGGTCAAGTTGCGACGTGCCGTGCCGACGGACCGGGCGCGATGAAGGATGGGCGTGCCGTGCGGCGGACGTGCCATGCCGATGTATCGGACGGTGAAGGGCGGACGTGGACTTGGACTGATGGACTGGAGGCCGGAGGATCAGCTGTGGTGGCTAGCAGCCTGCGACAGCGACAAGCGGAGAAGTGCGATCATGTCGGTGGAAGGGGTGCACAGGCGGTGCATCCCCTCTACGACGCCGGTTTGTTGGTAGAGCCCGGGAAAAACCAACGGTGGACGGTTTCCAGGTTTGGGCCTCAAAACCTGGGTGCTGGGTTTCCAGGTTGAGCCACAAAACCTGGGCGTGACGGTTTCCAGGTTGAGCCTCAAAACCTGGGCGTGGGCCGATTTCCGAGTTTGGGCCTCAAAACTCGGGCGCTGCGGGTTTCCGAGTTTGGGCCACAAAACTCGGGCTGGAGGCTGGTTTCCCGGTTTGGGCCTCAAAACCGGGGGCTGATGGAAAAGGCTGGTTTCCCGGTTTGGGCCACAAAACCGGGGGTGCAGAGTGGTGGCGGCACGTGGCGGCGATCTGAAGGTTGCGTGGAGGCGACGCGGAAGACCGTGCGGGCGTGGCCGTCGGATCTACCTACCACCAGCGGGTGGACCAGATTAGCCTTAGGGTTTTCCTGGCACGCTCTGTAATTAGAGTAGAGAGGGGTAGAGTAGGAAATAGACTTAGGCTAGGTTAGTATAAGTAGTCCAGGGGAGACACCCTCCTCCCTATCTCAGTTTTAGCTATTTCAGTTAGTGCCTTCATTTGCTAGGGTCTTTCCCACTCTCCCATCCCTGCTTTAGCTAGTTGAGATCCGCAGAGAGACTCCACTCTGTGTACTGTTGATTCGAGGAAGTGAGGCCGTATCCTCACCTTGGATCCCATCTCTTGGTGTCAATTCGCGTTTTGATTTCATGTTCATCATGTTCTTCGCGGATTGCTTTGTGCCTTGAGTTTTCCCGTCGCTTGATCTTTGTGCTCGGTTCATCTTTTGCAATTCCGTTTGAACTGAGTTGTTCTAGATCGTGAGGCACTTCTTTCCACCGAAAGAAATCGTCTCTAACCTCACGGTCTAGGAGATCGATCAAGTTTTAGTTTCGGGTCTCTTTTTCTTCCTTCCCCCGAATTCCTTCGATTCACCGATTTGGAGTTAGGTTCGAGCCATGATCTCTTAGAGATAGCTCACTAACCTCCTTGTGACTCCTCAGATCGAATCCCAAGCCTAGAGCACTTGATTCGGAGGAGATCGGGTTGAATCGCCGGAGTTTCAGTGCAGTTTCGGGGTGACCGGACGCTGGTCACGACTTGACCGGACGCGTCCGGTCGTTGAAGGTTTGAGCGTGTTCTGGTTTTTGCTCTGACCGGACGCTGGAGTTTAGTGGTGACCGGACTCGCCCATAGTCCTGTTCACTACTCGAACGTGCTTGTGACCGGACGCACGGGGATCGACCGGACGCTCGCAGTCACTGCGTCCGGTCAGTTCCAGAGAGGTCCAAAACTGGTTTTTTGGCTGACCGGACGCGTCCGGTCCCAGCTGACCGGACGCAGGCAGAGTCCGGTCGATCCAGTTTCGCGCCGTTTCGTTCGCGGTTCGTTCGTTCTTGATTGGACTCGAGTTTCGTCTTTTGCGTTGGCCTTCTAGGGTTGTCTAGTGTCCCGCTGTGCTTCGTGGAAGCATCCACCCTACATCTAGGGTCGTGGACATTAGCAAGCTCTAGGGTTCGCTTTTGGGGTTGAGTTTGGGACAGTGGCATCTAGTTTCCGAAAGGAAATTTTGAAGCTCCCATTCATGCCCCCTCTGGTCGCTTTCGGGTAGCTTCTCGGTCCTTCAATTGGTATCGAAGCGGGTTAAGGATCTTCCACCTTAGCCGGTTCCAGATCCACCGAAGGCGACATGGATCGCGGCGTGGGCAAACCGCCGTTTTTCGATGGGACGAACTATGCGTATTGGAAGATACGTATGTCGGCCTATTTGCAGAGCATGGGCGCTTCGATCTGGGATATTTGCAACTCCTCTGAGTACGTGGTCTTGGCTGCTCGTGTGACTCAACAGCAGATCGATGAGCACGATGCCAATAGCCGAGCCCGTAATGCTCTTTTCTCTTGTTTGAGCATGGGTGAGTTTGATCGTGTTTCTCACCTCGCTACGGCTCGAGAGATCTGGGACACTCTCATGCGTTTTCATGAGGGCACCTCTCAAGTCAAAACCCGACTCTACGAGTCGTTCAAGCGAGAGTATGAGAACTTTAGACATCAACCTGGCGAGAGCATAGAAAGTTTATTCGCTCGCTTTCAGGTGATTGTCAACAGGATGAGGGCTAACAGAGAGCAGTTGCCATTTGACGATCATGAGCGTGCTTTGAAGCTTTTGCACACTCTTGACCGTTCGGTGTGGGACTCCAAGGTTCAGGCAATCATCGAATCGCCGAACTATGAGACCCTCACCTGCGACGAGCTCTTCAGTAAGCTCAAGTCCAGTGAGATTGATGCTATGGCGAGGGCTTCTTTTGAAAATCCTTCTCGCCCGTCCATGGCTTTGGTTTCCGGCTCTTCCTCTAACCCCTCAGCTGGTTTTGCGCTTTCTTCTCTCTTTTCTGTGACAGAGGACCAGCTGGAGTCTTTGGGAGATGACGAGTTGGCTTTGCTCGCCAACCGGTTCTCGTGGTTCCACAACAACCGCATGAACCGTCGTCGAGGAGGACGCACGGGATGCTACGAGTGCGGCGACCCCGACCACTTCATCGCCGACTGCCCCAAGAAGAAGAACAAGCATCTGGGGAAGGGCGATCACGGCCACAGGCGCGACTCCAAGTACAAGGAGAAGCACGTTCCCCCAAAGGCACAAGAAGCGGGGCGGCTTCGACAAAGAGTACATCAAGAAGAAGTACTTGGAGAAGCAGCAAGCTGAGCAGCGCGCATTCTTCGCCACGCTCAGCGACGTCGACGGCTCGGATGACGACTCCGCCAGCTCGAGCGATGACGAGTCCGAGAAGAAGAAGAGGATCGAGGACAAGCTGAACGGCCTCTGCTTCTTCGCCGACGACGACGGCTTCTGCACCATGGCGCTGGGCGATGAGGTCGACGGCGAGCCGGAGCGTACCCCTCGGAACGACGACGACGACGACACCTCCCAGGTATCTCTCACCTACGACGAGCTTTCCTCCGAGGTTGAGAAGTTGACTACTGCCCTCCTTAGCCAAGATAAGTTGCTTAGGCGTGCCGCTAGAGAGCGCAAGGAGTTTAGGCAGAAGTGGGAGGACACGGTGAAGGAGCTTGAGTTCGCTCGGTCCACCGTGGTAGTGTCGGAGGAGGCGGAGTGCGAGTCGTGCACCGCGCACATGACTGACCTTCTCACTCTGAGAGGTAAGTATGCCGCGTTGGTTGGAGAGGTGGATGAGCTCCGTGCTAGGCCGCAGCTGTTGGGTGCGTGCAAGACTTGTCCTGTCTTGCAATCTGAATTGGCAGAGAAAAATGCCAAGCTTGAGTCTTTAGAGAAGGCCAGCTCAGATAGCACGTGTGTCTCGAGGTGTGCTTTGTGTGAGGGCCTGGAGATGGAGATTGCAAATGTGAAGCATGGCAAGATGCAAACCGAGGAAGAAAACACATACCTTCGGTCCATCTTGTCATGGGTCTCCAGTAGTGAGCCGCAGCTCGGGATGATGATCTCCCAATTCAGGCGAGCTGTTGGTGCCCCTGGTGTAGGTTTTGCTCAGAGTGTTGATCTCTCAGGTTTTGGGAAGATTGGAGAGTCTAGTGGTCTGAACCCATGTGAGAAGCCCAATTCCACCACTACTCCCAAACTTGCCAAGCTTCCACTCAAAGAGCCAGCCAAGCCTATCACCCAAGATGGTGTGGTTGAGGAACCCCCTAAAGTTCCTCCCAAGAACCCAGTTTGGGCACCCAAGCCAAACCACCTCAGAAACAAGCTTGATGCTATGCCACCCATTCATGAGGAGTTGCCACCAAAGGGCAAAGGCAAAGTGAGCCACACCCACAGCCCTGGTCACCAACAACCCCCTGTGCGTGCGGTGAGGTACCAGTGTGATTTTTGTGGGAGAGATGGTCACTTGAGCGAGTTCTGCTTTAGGCGCAAGAGAGAGGCGCGCAGGGCTCGGGAGATGGAGAACCCGGACATGTACCATCCAGCTCATGGTGGACATGTACCGAAGGCCCAGGGGAGAGCTGCTAGGTCCGGACGTCAGGGTCCCAGGCCTAGGCAGGAGATGAGAGCCCCGAGGAGGGAGACTAGGCCTAGAGGTCCAGCACCTCAGTTTGTTAGGCCTAGGCAGGAGAGAGCTCCGAGGAGAGACGCTAGAGCAGTTGAGCCCCAGGCTCCTAGGCGTAAACCTCGTAGAGAGCGTGCCCGACGGGGTCCTGCTTTTGCAGGTAACGGACCCCGTGGCGGAGGCTTTGTTGAGCGCTTTTCCCCACCGCAGTTTGGGTATCGCGGTGAGCGCTTCTTCCCCAGCGGACCACGTTTTTCTCAGCGTGGTGATCGCTTCCCTCGTAGACGTGCTAGGAATGGTTTTTCTGCTAACCGTTCTTTTGAGCAGCCGGCCCAACACTGGTATTACCCTTATTTCACTAACCCCAGTGTTGGACCGTATGCTCACCCTATGTCTTTCTATTGATGTAGGTAAGACGGTTGGAGGACGTTTGGTTGGTGGATTCCGGTTGTTCGAGGCACATGACCGGAAACACCAAGTGGTTCTCCAGCCTTAGCCCGGTCGCCGGAAAGGAGTACATAACCTTTGGCGACAATAGTAAAGGTAAGGTATTGTCTCGTGGGACGGTGCGGGTTAATGAGCACTTTGTGTTGCGCGATGTTGCTCTTGTTTCTAACCTGCATTTTAACCTTCTTTCTGTTTCGCAACTTTTTGATGATGACTATGAGATTCGTTTTAAACCGAACCTTAGTCGCATCTTAGAACCTCAGGGCGATCTTGTATGTCTGATTTCGCCCTTTGGGAAAGTCTTTTGCGCGAATTTCTCGGAGTCGTTTGGTTCTTCTCGCTGTCTTTTGGCTAGTCCTTCTTCCTCCGATCTTTGGAAGTGGCATAGGAGGCTCGGTCATTTAAGCTTCGACTTGCTTGCAAGACTTAGCTCACTTGGCCTAATCCGAGGATTGCCCAACCTTTCGGTGGAGAAGGATCTAGTTTGCCATTCTTGCAGACATGGGAAGATGGTTGCCGCTCCCCACCATCCAGTGACTAAGGTCATGACCTCGCACCCCGGAGAGCTTTTACATATGGACCTTGTTGGTCCGGCTCGGGTGAGCTCGGTTGGTGGCAAGTGGTATGTTTTGGTTGTTGTTGACGACTTTTCAAGATATTCGTGGGTCTTCTTTTTAGCTGAGAAGACCGAGACTTTCTCATTTGCTCGCAATCTGATTTTGCGTCTTCAGAACGAGTTCCCTTTGAACTCGATGCGAGCTATTCGGAGTGATAATGGTTCCGAGTTTAAAAATTCGGATTTTGAGAAGTTTTGTAACCGCCTTGGTTTGGAGCATCAGTTTTCTTCCCCCTATACACCACCCCAAAATGGTGTTGTAGAGAGGAAGAATCGGACCCTTGTTGAGATGGCTAGGACGATGCTTGATGAGCATAGGACTCCTAGGCGCTTTTGGGCCGAAGCTATGAACACTGCATGCTACATTTCGAATCGCATTTTTCTGAGAGCGTTTTTGAAAAAGACCTCTTATGAGTTGCGTTTTGGTCGCCAGCCCAAGGTGAGTTATTTTAGAGTCTTTGGTTGCCACTGTTTTATATTGAAAAAAAGCAACCTGGACAAGTTTGAGTCTCGTTCTTCTGACGGTGTGTTTTTGGGTTATGGCACTCACACTCGAGCTTATCGTGTACTTAACCTTGACACTAACCGAGTCATGGAGACATCAGATGTCACCTTCGACGAGACTCTTGTTTGTCCCTCTTCTCGTTTTGAGCGTGCAGGTAATCATGAGGTTGGAGAGCCTCTTTTCGATGACGAGGACGAGGGTGCTGAAGGTATAGATGATCCAGCACCCCCTCCACCAGCCGTGCCGCAAGGAGCGGCCTCGATGACGACTCACGGCCCCGACACTTCTTCTTCCTGGGGGCCGTGGGATCCACCTCGGGCGGTACCTTTTGTACCCGGGGTGGAACCAGCTACTGTTGAGGGGGAGGTCACTTCTTCCCGGGAGGCGCCACGACATATCCAGCGCCAGCACCCCCCTGAACAGATGATCGGCGACATCGACGAGCGAGTTACTCGCTCCAGGTCACAGCACATCTCGCACTTTGCCCATTCTGCTTTTGTTGCGTCTTTTGAGCCCCGAGATGTTGGACACGCATTGACGGATCCGGATTGGGTCAATGCCATGCATGAGGAGCTAGAGAACTTTGAGCGAAATCGGGTTTGGGTTCTAGTGCCTCCACCTCCTGACTGTAAACCTATTGGGACAAAATGGGTATTTAAAAACAAGCAAGGAGAGGAGGGCCACATTGTGAGAAACAAGGCCCGGCTTGTAGCGAAGGGTTATAGTCCGAAGGAGGGGATAGATTATGAGGAGACCTTCGCTCCTGTAGCTCGTTTGGAGGCTATTAGGATACTCTTGGCTTATGCTGCATCCATGGGTTTCAAACTTTTTCAAATGGATGTCAAGAGTGCCTTCTTAAACGGCTACATTGAGGAGGAGGTCTATGTCCAGCAACCCCCCGGTTTTGAAAATCCCAAGTTTCCAAACCATGTCTTTAAACTCCACAAAGCTTTGTATGGTTTGAAACAAGCCCCTAGAGCCTGGTATGAGAGATTAAAAACCTTTTTGCTAGCTAAGGGTTTTAAAATGGGATGTGTAGATAAGACGCTCTTTCTCCTCCGGCAAGGCAAAGATACTCTCTTGGTCCAAATTTACGTGGATGATATCATTTTCGGTGGTTCTTCTCACGCCTTGGTTGCCAAGTTTGCAGATACTATGAGCAGGGAGTTCGAGATGAGCATGATGGGCGAGCTGACTTTCTTTCTCGGGTTGCAAATTAAGCAATCCCGAGAGGGGACGTTTGTGCACCAGGGCAAGTACACGAGGGACTTGCTAAAGCGGTTCGACATGGGCGAGGCCAAGCCTCTTCCGACGCCCATGTCGACGACGACTGCCCTGGATGCCGACACGGATGGAGAAGCAGTGGACCAGAAGGAGTACCGCAGCATGATTGGATCGCTGCTCTACCTGACGGTGACACGGCCGGACATTCAGTTCGCCGTGTGCTTGTGCGCGCGCTTTCAGGCTTCGCCACGCACTTCTCACCGTCAGGCGGTGAAGCGCATCTTCAGGTACCTTTGTTTCACGCCTGAGTTCGGGATTTGGTATTCTGCTTCTTCCACCCTCTCGCTTTGTGGCTTTTCTGATGCTGATTTTGCTGGTTGTCGCACCGAGCGCAAGTCCACTTCTGGGACTTGCCAGTTTATTGGATCTTCTCTGGTGTCGTGGTCTTCTCGCAAGCAGTCTAGTGTCGCTCAGTCTACCACGGAGGCTGAATATGTTGCTGCGGCTAGCTGCTGTTCCCAGTTACTCTGGATGATGGCCACTTTGCGTGATTTTGGTTTGAGCTTTACTCGAGTTCCTTTGCTTTGTGACAGCACGAGTGCCATTAGCGTTGCTAAGAACCCCGTGCTTCACTCGAAAACCAAACACATTGATGTGCGCTTTCATTTCTTGCGAGACCACCAGGAGAAGGGTGATATCGACCTTCGCCATGTCGATACTCATCACCAATTGGCTGATATTTTCACCAAGCCTTTAGACGAATCAACCTTTAATAGGTTGAGGGGTGAGCTTGGTGTGTGTTTCCCCTTTTAGATGGGGGAAGCATTTTGAGATGTACAGACTGACTCTTTTATTTTGAGGCTCTTTTCTTTTGAGTTTCTTGAGTCTTTCCAATTGGTATCTTCCTTCTTTCAGTTTTGTGTCGGGCATACGCATTTACATTCTGAAGCTTCATGTCTATATTCACTAGAATGTAATTATACTCTTGTTAGTATTGCTCCGATACTTATGATGATGCTTGTAGCTTATGCTCTTTCTGATCACTGTTACATGCTATGAGCGAGTTATTTTTGGAATGGTGAATTATGCCTAATATATATAAATCTGAAAATGTTCACCATTGAGATATGCAACTAGCATGTGTAGGGTGTGTTGAGTCCATTCCTGCTTTTCATATATGCTAGGTTGCTATGTCTCTAGTTCTGAGTCATTCACTTGCTTGGTTGTTCATAACTTGCTTAAAATCTGAACCAAGTATTGTTGAATTGAAAAGATCGAGATGGGATTGCTTGTCAACACCTCATGGTATTGAGACTGTTTCTCATTGCACTTTGAGTTAAACTTGAGCCATGTAGTGTATGACCGAAACCGTTGCTTTAAGCTTCTGATTGCTTCGGCATAGGCTTCGCACGGTTGAGAAGTTAGGCAATGACAAGCTTTCAACCTCTCGCAATCACATGCCAAAAATGAACTTGTGAATTCTTTTACCGCTGCAACTCCGATATGAATTTGAAATCACAAGTATATGCTTCATTCCTATGCATGATGATTGAACTTTGCTAGGGGTAGTTCACCTTGTATATATGCTTAGCACTTGTTTGGATTCCTTCTATACATGTCTAGTGCTATTTTGATGGTGACTATCCTTTTGGCTTAAAACTGCTCACATGCTCATATGCTTCATATTTCGTATAAGTGATCAGTTTGAGCCTTTGCTATTTGAGTGCTTAATTGAGATGTTGGAGCTATACTGATTAGAGCATCTTTGCACTCTTTTGACTATATACTTGAAGCTCCTAACTTGCATTTTGACTTCATATGCATTTTGGAAGGAGATCTTGTGTTCAGGGGGAGTTTATGTGAAGGGAGTTGCTTCTCCGATACCTTTTGGCCTTGATAAGTGCATTTTCAACTAGGGGGAGAAATTTATGCAAATCATATGCTCCTGTGTTGATCAACTAAGGGGAGAATCATTTGTCCTAGTTGCATGCATTTGTCGAGGGGGAGTTTGCTAGTTGTGTTGAGCCGTTGCCTCTGTCTTGAGGGACTAGCAAACGTTCCTAGCTTTTCATGAGCTTTCATAAGCTTTTTCATTTGGCTTTCAATTGGTATCGTCTGGTGTGCTTTCCCATTTGGTTTGGGTTGAATTCCAATTGGTTCGGAGTGATTTTCTTGCTAGTTGTGTTGAGCCTCTGTGCCTCTATCTTGAGGGACTAGCATTTTGCTTCTGTTGTCCTCCGATCTTCAATTGGTATCTGCTAGCGGTGTTGAGCCTGTTCTACCTCTTCTTGAGGGCTAGCTTTGCTTTGCTTGGTTGCGTCGAGCCGTTGCCCATGTCTTTGGGGACCAAGTTTTCGCTTCATCCACTTGACCTTCTTTGGCTTTTGTTAGGCTTTTGGGTCATTTGGTTGGGTTTTCTCTTCTCACTCCTTCCTACCTCCTTCTTCTTATTCATGATTTGTTGTGGAGTTGACAATGCACTCATCAAGGGGGAGATTGCGGATACATGGGTGTATGCCGAGTCTCTGTGTGATGAGTGATTGTCAACGGAGATGATGCGCATGTTCTTTGGCTTGTGTTGTGCAGGTGTCGAGCACGGAGACAGTGATCGATGGCGGGTGAAGGTCAAGTTGCGACGTGCCGTGCCGACGGACCGGGCGCGATGAAGGATGGGCGTGCCGTGCGGCGGACGTGCCATGCCGATGTATCGGACGGTGAAGGGCGGACGTGGACTTGGACTGATGGACTGGAGGCCGGAGGATCAGCTGTGGTGGCTGGCAGCCTGCGACAGCGACAAGCGGAGAAGTGCGATCATGTCGGTGGAAGGGGTGCACAGGCGGTGCATCCCCTCTACGACGCCGGTTTGTTGGTAGAGCCCGGGAAAAACCAACGGTGGACGGTTTCCAGGTTTGGGCCTCAAAACCTGGGTGCTGGGTTTCCAGGTTGAGCCACAAAACCTGGGCGTGACGGTTTCCAGGTTGAGCCTCAAAACCTGGGCGTGGGCCGGTTTCCGAGTTTGGGCCTCAAAACTCGGGCGCTGCGGGTTTCCGAGTTTGGGCCACAAAACTCGGGCTGGAGGCTGGTTTCCCGGTTTGGGCCTCAAAACCGGGGGCTGATGGAAAAGGCTGGTTTCCCGGTTTGGGCCACAAAACCGGGGGTGCAGAGTGGTGGCGGCACGTGGCGGCGATCTGAAGGTTGCGTGGAGGCGACGCGGAAGACCGTGCGGGCGTGGCCGTCGGATCTACCTACCACCAGCGGGTGGACCAGATTAGCCTTAGGGTTTTCCTGGCCCGCTCTGTAATTAGAGTAGAGAGGGGTAGAGTAGGAAATAGACTTAGGCTAGGTTAGTATAAGTAGTCCAGGGGAGACACCCTCCTCCCTATCTCAGTTTTAGCTATTTCAGTTAGTGCCTTCATTTGCTAGGGTCTTTCCCACTCTCCCATCCCTGCTTTAGCTAGTTGAGATCCGCAGAGAGACTCCACTCTGTGTACTGTTGATTCGAGGAAGTGAGGCCGTATCCTCACCTTGGATCCCATCTCTTGGTGTCAATTCGCGTTTTGATTTCATGTTCATCATGTTCTTCGCGGATTGCTTTGTGCCTTGAGTTTTCCCGTCGCTTGATCTTTGTGCTCGGTTCATCTTTTGCAATTCCGTTTGAACTGAGTTGTTCTAGATCGTGAGGCACTTCTTTCCACCGAAAGAAATCATCTCTAACCTCACGGTCTAGGAGATCGATCAAGTTTTAGTTTCGGGTCTCTTTTTCTTCCTTCCCCCGAATTCCTTCGATTCACCGATTTGGAGTTAGGTTCGAGCCATGATCTCTTAGAGATAGCTCACTAACCTCCTTGTGACTCCTCAGATCGAATCCCAAGCCTAGAGCACTTGATTCGGAGGAGATCGGGTTGAATCGCCGGAGTTTCAGTGCAGTTTTGGGGTGACCGGACGCCGGTCACAACTTGACCGGACGCGTCCGGTCGTTGAAGGTTTGAGCGTGTTCTGGTTTTTGCTCTGACCGGACGCTGGAGTTTAGTGGTGACCGGACTCGCCCATAGTCCTGTTCACTACTCGAACGTGCTTGTGACCGGACGCACGGGGATCGACCGGACGCTCGCAGTCACTGCGTCCGGTCAGTTCCAGAGAGGTCCAAAACCGGTTTTTTGGCTGACCGGACGCGTCCGGTCCCAGCTGACCGGACGCAGGCAGAGTCCGGTCGATCCAGTTTCGCGCCGTTTCGTTTGCGGTTCGTTCGTTCTTGATTGGACTCGAGTTTCGTCTTTTGTGTTGGCCTTCTAGGGTTGTCTAGTGTCCCGCTGTGCTTCGTGGAAGCATCCACCCTACATCTAGGGTCGTGGACATTAGCAAGCTCTAGGGTTCGCTTTTAGGGTTGAGTTTGGGACAGTGGCATCTAGTTTCCGAAAGGAAATTTTGAAGCTCCCATTCACCCCCCCTCTGGTCGCTTTCGGGTAGCTTCTCGGTCCTTCAGACATGAGTGTCCTCATTTGGATCCCTCCCATCTTTGTCATCATCATGTGGTACATTTGATGAGGATGGCTTGTCAAGGACTTGCACATCATCATCATCATCCTTAGGCTTGATGGCTCCAACCGGCATGTTCTTCATTGCTTCCCTCAATGGTTTATCACCTACATCATCAAGATTTTCATGCTCTCCTTGAGAGCCATTAGATTCATCGAATTCCACATCATATGTTTCTTGTACCATCCCGGTGGCATGGTTGAATACTCGATATGCTTTGGACTTCAATGAGTAACCAACAAGAAAACCAATATCACATCAGCATTGGAACTTCCCTAGGTGTTGGCGCTTCTTGTAGATGTAGCATTTGCACCCAAACACTCTAAAAAATGATACATCCGGCTTCTTGTTGTTAAGTAGCTCATAGGGGGTCTTGCCAAGGAGACGATGGGGGAACAACCAGTTTGATGCATAGCAAGCGGTGTTGATTGCTTCCGCCCAAAATCTTTCCGGTGTAGAGTACTCATCTAACATAGTCCTTGCTAGGGTGATTAGAGTTCGGTTCTTCCTCTCAACTACCCCATTTTGTTGTGGTGTGTAGGTTGCGGAGACTTCATGCTTGATCCCAACTTCATCACAATATTCTTCAATGTGGGTGTTGTCAAATTCCTTTCCTTTGTCACTTCTAATCTTCTTGATCTTCATATCAAATTCATTTTGAGCTCTCTTGGCAAACTTCTTGAATGAAGGGGTTGCTTCGGATTTGTCATGAAGAAAGAATACCCAAGTGTATCTCGAATAATCATCAACTATCACTAGGCAATAGAGATTTCCACCCAAGCTAGCATATGTTGTTGGCCCAAATAGATCCATGTGAAGTAGCTCCAACTCTCTTGATGTTGACACAAAGGCTTTGGTTGGATGGGTGTTTGCAACTTGCTTGCCGGCTTGACATGCACTACACAATTTGTCCTTCTCAAATTTGAGATCCTTCAAGCCTCTAACCAAATCCTTCTTCAATAGCTTGTTGAGAGTGTTCATTCCCACATGAGCCAATCTTCTATGCCATAGCCAACCAAGTGATTGCTTAGTGAACAAACATGTCTTTAAGTTGGCATCTTTGGAGGAGAAATCCACTAAATAGAGATTGTTGTATCTAAAGCCTTGGAAGATCACTTGTGCATCATCTTTCTTGGTCACAACCACTTCTTTGTCGGTGAACAAGCATTGAAAGCCAAAATCACAAAGTTGCCCAACGGATAGCAAGATGAAGCTTAAGGATTCAACGAGAAGCACATTGGAGATGGTATGGTCATTTGATATAGCCACTTTGCCCAAACCTTTGACATTGCCCTTTGAGTTGTTACCAAATCTTATCTTTTCTTGGTCATCGACATTCTCTTCTAGTGAGGTGAACATCCGGGGATCGCCGGTCATATGTTGAGTGCAACCACTATCAATTAACCAATAAGATCCACCGGTCTTGTAGTTCACCTACACACATAAGAAATCAAGCTTGAGCTTTCGGGACCCAAACTTGTTGCGGTCCCTTAACCTTCTCAACTAGTGACTTTGCAACCCATATTTGCCTTGGCCTATTCTTGTTAGGTGGCCCCATAAACATGACTTTTACTTTGCCACTAGAGTCTTGTCTAAGCATGTAGTGATCATTGAAAGCAAAGGGCCTAGCATGCTTGGGCAAGGGTGTGGGTTTTGGCTCTTCACAATCATGAGCAAAGTGTCCTTCCTTTCCACACTCATAGCATCTCCCAATCTTCTTCTTCTTTGGATTTATGATGCTCTTGCGTTGCTTCATCTTCTCTTCAAGAAAGCCAATGCCATTTCTATTGGTCTTCATTACGGTGTTCATGAGTAGCTCACTTTGAAGACATTGACCCTTGGTGAAATTCCTCAATCCGGTGGTGAGGTGCTCTTTCTCCTTCTTGAGCTTGTCATTCTCTTGTTGGAGTTCCAATTGAGATGGTGTCATTTTGTAGTCCCTCTACATCTTCAATCTCTTGTTCTCTTCTTTTAGCATGTCTAGCTCAAGTGTCAGGCTATAGTCATCATCACGAGTTTGAATGATAACTTGCTTGGTGGTTGTAAGCTTCTCTAGATCAACCTTGAGCTTTGCATTCTCATTCTTGATCTTGACATAGTCATCAAAGTGATCGGCCTCAACCACTTTGTTGCCCTTGCCACTAGCTCTTTGCTCATCATGCTCACTAACCAAGTCCTCACAAGATGTTGCTATGTCACACTTAACAACAAGGTTAGGAGCATCATGTGTCTCATGTGAAAGCATATCATAAGCAATGGTGAGAGTATCATAATCTACTTTCACTTGAGTGTATTGTTCTTTAAGCAACACATGACTAGTGGAAAGGTCACTATGCATCTTATCAAGTTTTTCATTTTTAGCTTTGAGCTCTTTGTTAGAGGACTTGTGCTCCTTGATGGAAGATGACATAGTAGCAAGATCATTTTTCAACTCATCACTAGCATGCATAGCATTGTCAAATTTTTCAACAAGAGCCTCATTATCATGAACAAGCCTTTCATTTTTAGCTCTAGTCTTTCTTATGATTTTAGTGTAGTCATTTAGCAATTCAACAAGTTCATCATAAGAAGGAGCTTTGAACTCTCCATCACTATCATCATCACTAGAGTCATCATTGCTTTGTACCTTCCGGTCACCCTTTGCCATGAGGCATAGGTGTGTAGAGGATGATAGCGGTGGTGGTGGTGGTGGTGTAGAGGACCCAATGACTAGAGCGGCCACCTTCTCCTTCTCATCATCACTATCTTCATTGGATGAGCCACCGGAGGAGTCAATGTCGGTGAGCCAATCACCAACAATGTACGCCTTGCCACCTTTCTTGTGGTATTGCTTCTTCTTCTTGCCATCCTTATTGTAGGGCTTCTCATTCTTCTTCTCATCTTCGCTAGATGAGTCATATTTCTTGCCCTTGTTCTTGTTCTTGTAGCTCTCTTTCTTGGGCTTGGGGCATTGATGAGCAAGATGGCCAAGGTCTCCATAATTGTAGCAATCCATTTCGGAGATTGGCCTTCTCTTGCTACTAGTGAGAAACTTCTTCTTTCTTGAGTCAAAGTTGACTCCATTCTTGTGAAGCTTCTTCAACATCTTGGTGGTCTTCCTCACCATGAGAGCAATGTTGGAATCATCTTCATCATCACTTGTGCTCTCATGATGCACCTCAATAGCCTTGGACTTGCCTTTCTTGCCATGGCTTGCTTTGAAGGCCAAGTCCTTCTTCTTGTCGGTGGAAGAGCCACCACTTGGTGTGATGTGCATGTACATCTCATGAGCATTGATCTTTCCCAAGACTTGTGTTGGTGTAGATGTGGAAAGATCACCTTGATGTAGCACCGTCACAATGTGTCCATACTTGTCAATAGGAAGGACACATAGAATCTTCCTCACAACATCGGATGGTTGCATTTGTGTGAGGCCAAGACCATTAAGCTCCTCTACAAGAACATTCAAGTGTGAGTACATTTCATTGGCATTTTCATGAGCAAGCATTTCAAAAGAATTTAACTTTTGCATGACCAAATGATAACGTTCCTCACGCTCACTCTTGGTTCCCTCATGGAGCGCACAAATGTTATCCCGTAGCTCATGGGCATTCTTGTGGTTCCGAACACGGTTAAACACATCTTTGCAAATGCCTCTAAAGATGATGTTTTTGGCTTTTGCATTCCACATCTCATTCTCTTCCTCATGAGGGGTTAAGCTTGTACCCTCCTTAGGCTTGGGAAAGCCGGTGATTGCGGCTTGGCGGCATTTAACATCTACCGCTTCAAGGTACGACTCCATAAGGATTTTCCAATATGGAAAGTCATCTCCCTCGAACATGGTCTGTGGTCCATCACCCCCGGACATCTTAACTCTAGGCGGTTAAGCCTAAATTGAGAGCACGTGGCTCCGATACCAATTGAAAGGATCAAGATGCCCAAGAGGGGGTGTGAATTGGGCTTTTCTAAAACTTTTTGCGATAATTAAATCCTAACAATCCCAATTAACCCCTAGTGCCTAGAAGTGTGTTACTCTAGAATCAACCAAGCAAAAGATCGAAGCTAAGACATTTCTACTCTACCAAAGCAACTCAAATAGAGATGAACAATAAGTAAATTGCAGAATTGAATTGCTCAAATGTAAATGCGTAAGTAGAGATAGTAGAGATGACACAGCGATCTTTTTTACGAGGTATCGATGTGTCGGCACACCCCCTAGTCCTCGTTGGAGCACCCGCTCAAGGGTATCGCTCCCCCTTGATCTGCACAAGGATCAAGTGCTCACTACGAGCTGATTCTTCGCCACTCCGGCCCGGTGAATCGCTCGCTACCGGTCACAACATGGCTTGGGTCATCCACAATGCCTCCGGATGATCACCAAGCTCTCTGATCGCCACCAAGCTGTCTAGGTGATGCCGATCACCAAGAGTAACAAGCAAGAACTCTCACTTGACCAACGCAAGGCTAATGAGATGGATGGATGCACACTTGCTACTCTCTATTCACTAATGAGGTGTTTGATCACTCAATTATCAAATCTCTCAACCTCACTAGGCCTCTAGCACTCACTTGCAATCATAATGAGTTTGGCAACCTTTCAAATGAGCAAGAGTAACAACATGAATGAGGGGGAGGCATATTTATACCCCCCAACTCAAAATATGCACGAAGGGGTAAGTCCAGCCAGTTACACACTGACTGGACGCACCTGTCGGGGTGACCAGACGCGTCCGGTCAGTGTTTAACGGCTACTTGACGTTAGGCCTGACACTCGTACGAAGTGCTGATCGGACGCACCCATGCGTCCGATCGCCTCTGACCGGACGCGTCCGATCACGAAAAACCCTCTCTGCAACCTCTCTGGACGCGATCGGACTCACCCCCCTGGTGCATCCGATCGACTGCTGAGGAAGCGTCCGGTCGCAGCCAGACAGACCCCTCAGCCAGCCCTACTGAACGGACGCATGCCCTAGCGTCCGATCACTCGGGTTCGAGCGTCCGGTCGCAATTAGAAGTCCAAAACGACTTCGGTTTGCGATGCTCCCTTCACGAACTTTCTTCCTTATGATCTTAGGGACCTTTCTAAGCTACCTAGGGCTTTGGTTAACAAGTGTGCCCCACACCTAACTCAAAAGTCTTACCTAGGTCAAGCTACCCATTCAAACCCCCCTTAATAGTACGACCAAAGAGAAAACAAAGACCTATGCTACTCTAAGTGTCCTTCAACACCAAATGACACTTAGAACTAGCCTATCGCCGTCTTCGTCGTCTATCCTTTGAAAATCGAATGAATTCCATCAATAAGGGGACATGAATACCATAGTGCCCTCACGATCATCATTACCATGACCTAACTCAACTGTTTCTGCAAAACACACGTTAGTCATAGTAATTTACCGTTGTCATCCAATCACCGAAACCCACTGGGGGCCTAGATGCTCACACATTTGTTGTGTAAGTTTCCTAACTTCATAAGGATCTTTCCAAGGTACTTTTGCCACCCGTTGGCCTAAGTTGTGACACCCTAGTGTCAAGCACTGCATTAGGCACTGCAATTAGCTACTAAAGAAAACATAAGCAATGCATAATTGGTCATGGCATGAGCATAGCATCTCATCATTTCATGTGCATATGCTTGTTGAATGCTTAAGTTCTTGTGTTAGTGTCTAGTATAACCTTGTTATGCTTTCTGTTTCTGACCAAGTGCCTTATAACAGAGTTGTAGATCTTGATAAAAGGAACAACTTTGCTTTAAAGCACTTTCTCATAAAAAGCTTTTAAATTATGATTTCTTGCATTAGAAAAATGATTTAGCACTAAATTTCTCTTTCTAAGCAGAATTTGGACTCGAGCCTTAAAGATGATTTGTTCCTTACAAAATTCTAAGCAACTTTGCTGTTGGGACTTTTTTCTAGTTCGGCTTAGTTTAGGAGTTATGGAGCATCAAAGTTTGCAATCAAACTTCCTTTGTTTGACCCTAGTGGGCCCGGCCTGTCAGCCTCTCTTTCCCTTCTTCCCCGCGCGCGCCGCGCCCTCCGCGCCGACCGAGCCTGCCGCTGTCGCGAGACCGCCTCGGCCGCCGGCCAAACCACCGGCATCGTCGCCCCTGGTTTCGCGCTGCATGCGCCACGTCGCCCCTCGCTCGCTGTAAGCTTGCCACGACGCCCAGGAGCTCGTTGCATGCCCGCCGCGTGGAGCTCGACTCCTGCCGCCGCCGCGTCCGGTCGGGAGTTCCCCCGACGGGAACTGGCCAGGTGCAATGCACCCAGCCCTTGTTCCTTTTGTCTTCGTCCGCCTTGAGCTTGCAAGCCAGAAAGCATTCGTCGCTCCACTCCACTCCACAGTCACAGAGCAAAGCGCCGCCGCCATTTCCGCCGAGCTACGACGAGCGATTGCTCGCTCCACCGTGCGCCGCCGTTCGATTCCTCCTGCCAGTCGCTCCGCCTTGATCTTCTCTTCCTCCAGCAAGGGTTGGTTTCCCTTCCTTTCTTCTCTGGCCGCCGGAACCGCGGTTGCCGCCTTCAAGCTTCCGCCATGGCCTCCGCCATGACCGTTCCGTGAGCCGACTGTCTCCGGCCAAACCACCACAATCGGAGCCCAGTTCCTACCTTCCCAACCTCCATGATAGCTTAGGTTTAGACGGAAACCTCTGTCGTGCCCTATGTTCGCCGGATCGAGAGCCGGCCGCGCTGCGTCCGCCCGGGACCGCCGCCATGCATCGCTTCGAGTAATGCCAAGGATGCAGAGGCCTGGAAGTTGTTCCAGTAGGTTGCTTGAGTCTTGCGTGGGCTAGTTTTTGTCTCGACCGAGTCGCAAGCCTGCCGGGTAGAGTCTGCCGCCGAGTCGCAGAGCCGCCGCTCCGCCATGGCTGCCGTCGATCTTACTCCGGTATTCCTCTAGCTCAGCAAGTTAGTCGGTCGTGTTCGCCTCAAAAACCCGCACCTAGTGATGGTCTCGGCATCGCCAAAAGCTTCGCCGCCAGTAAGCTAGGGCCGGTCAACAGTAGCGGCGCAATTCTCCGTCGTTGACTGCCGAGCCTGGCCTCGTGTAGTAGCTGGCCGAGCCGGCCTCGGTAGCATAGTCGCTTGTCTAGTTAGCCTCAGCTGCGTCGCGTAAGCTTCGGTCGAGTCGAGCCAAATGCGCCGAGCCTTTGCCTTCGCCTCGAGCCTCGGCTAAGTCAGTTAGCCTCGGCCGAATCGGTAAAAGTGTGTTGAGCCTCGGCTGAGTCGAGTTAGCCTCGGCCGAATCGGTAGAAGTGTGTCGAGCCTCGGCTGAGTCAAGTCAGCCTCGGCTAGGTCAGTTAGCCTCGGCCGAATCGGTAAAGTGTGCCGTAGCCTCGGCCGAATCGTTGTGTGTGTCTTGTGCCCCGGCCGAATCGTGTCCGGTGTGCCGAGCGTCTGTCTGCCTCGGCCGAAGTCCGAAGCGTGTAGGATTGAGTTTCCCTTTTTAAATGTGTTTTGCAGAATTCATGTAAAGGATTCAAAAAAAAATTCCTACAAGGCTCATTTTAAGTCCAAATCTGGTGAAACAAATTTTGTTGTGTTAAGCATGATTAGATCTATCTGTGAAGTATGTTAAATGCATTGTTGGTGATACTTCTATGTGTAGATTTAGTCAAATTAGAAAAGTGCTGATAACTTGGAAAATGCATAACTAATCATGTATAAGTCGGAAAAATGTGATTCCAGTTTTGTTGGGTTTGTATAGATGTGTAGTTTCAGGGAAAAATATAATATAAGGTTGCTTTGTGAAATAATTTAGCAGTAGTAATCAAAATGGTTAAATGCTGCTTTCTTGTTTATTTTGTAGTAATTAAAATATGAGGAATATGAACCTGAGAATTTAGGCACACTGCTCTTATGCTAGGAAGTTCAGTAGAAAAATAAGAAATCTGTTGTTTGACACTTTGTGCTAGGGGGTGTAGTTCAAAGTACCTTTTCATGATAGAATTTGTCTTTTTCATAGAGGATGAAGTCTAGGTCCAAATGTGATGAAATTTGGACAGAGAATTAGATTAAGTGTTGTTAACTTCCAGTAATTTCTGTAGATTTTTCTGAAGGTATCGAAGATGGGTTGCTGTTATAGGCTAATTTAATTAGATTTATTTCAGCAAGGTGGATAATCGGATTTTGTTTTATAAATCAAATGTTACCTCAATGTCAAAAGTGGTTCAACAAGTTGGCTTTGTTGGTTTGCAAGAATTGTTCTTTTCATGTCACCTTCATCTTGCACCGCATTTATTTATTATTTATTCATCGCATGCAATAGGATCAACCCCGCCAGAGCCCCACCAAGAGCAGGAGCTAAACGCCGAGCCGGAGATCCAGGAGCTGCAGCAACCGGAGGAAGTCGACCCCGTCCACGACCCTAACTTACCTGAGTGCCCCTCTCACGAGGCATCAGTCTTCACTCAAGGCAAGCCCCGGAGCATATTAAGCCTCCTATCCTTTGCAATTAAGATTACTTGAGTCCTTTTATATTGTGATGCATTAGGTTTAGGAGTTGGAATGAATCCTACTTGCTGCATTACCATTCCTTGGTTTTGATTCTATCTACCTTGTTATCCTTTTATTTAATTTACAATGTTAGAATTGCTTGCTGAGCCCTGCTTAATAAATTGGTAGTTAAGGATGTTTCCGTAAATACCCGGATGGGTATTTACCAGATCACGGTTGGCTATATTTGCTATCGTGGAAAAGAACCTGAGTCGTAGTGAAATACGGTCAAGGTGGGGTGGCAGGGCACAAGTTCGGAAACTTGGGGCAGTCCATCCATTGGATCGTGTAGGTTTGTATCGATGTTGGCCCTCGTTCATTTTTGAACGCACCCTTTTACTTAGGGATATGTCGTTGCTGTAATCATCGACCCCAAAGCCGGTTAGAAGCTGTTCGGGCCGGAATCAACCCGAGTCGCGCCCTCTAGTACGGAAGTTGCGATCTGCCGCGTGAGGCCATCGCCAGACTCTGATTGGGCGGTCCGTGCTTGAACCGCGACGATTACCACCACGAACAAGCATCGAGCGGTTGCCCAATGCATGGACCCGATGGGGAAAGTGTGGGCTGGTATTAAAGGTCTTTCACCAGCTGGTTTGGAATTCGATTTGAGTCGCCGTCTCCCCCGGTTAGTGGGAAACTATGGCGAGCTTCACCACGATACAACTCCATGTGATGTTTAATGGTTCAACTAAAATGTGGATGAGTCAACTGGATATAGTTATATTATTGATTGTTAGATTCAAGTGAGTGCTCTAGTACACGTAATAACCTAGAACTAAGGAATAGGTTTAAAAGTAACAGCTCATCATAATCATTAGTTACCTCTTATCTAAATTGAGCTTTTCGCAACTAAAGATCCCAACTCCACCTCAAAGCCTTGCATACCCTTGGAGTCTTTTATTTTCGGTTAGACGGGTAAGTCTAGCTGAGTACATTCCCGTACTCAGGGTTTATCCCGTTTGTTGCAGATGGCCAGGTCTACTTTGGCTATTGTAAGCACTGCCTCTACCCAGTGGAAGGTGATGAGGAGACCCAGGGCCGGGTCGTCCAGAAGCTTTCCTCTTTCTTTTGTTGGTCTGAGACTACGGGTGGCACATTATCTTTAAAAGGAGGAATGACTCGTGTTGGGTTTATTTACCAAACAATGTTTTATTTGGACCACGTGTGTTGTGGTCGTGTTTCAAACTGATTTAAGCTTCCGCACTTTTGAAAACTCAATATTGTAATAACTCTGTTTTATTTCTGCACTCTGATGTTTAAATTCGATTTCATTTCGCTGTGATGTATCTTTACGAATGTAATCCTTGAACATTGCGATCCTGTATGATGTATGGTGTTAGAAATCCTTCGTGATTTCCGGACTACCGGGGTTATATGGGTTCAAGTATCAGTCGAAGTCAGACGGATTTGGCTAAGATAATACTTGAGCTCTTATAATCAGGGCGGTTCCGCCACATAAGTATTTTTGGTCGAACACTTTCCTCTTCTCCATAGGAGTGGGGTGTTCCGTTATCGGAGGTTCGATTGTTCTAGGAGCTTGCTTGTGCAGTTTTTGCCCCGTTGCTTTGGCGCTTGGTTTTGGGGGTTCTTCGGTAGTTCCGCTGTACCTCTAGGACATCTCCTAGGGTATCCACCTATTCATAGGTCGTGAACTCACTGGTTGTTTGAGTCTTCGCTTTTGGGGTGATTTTATGGGACAAGGGCCATCATTTCTCGAGAAGAAATTTGAGGCTCCCATTCACCCCCCTCTGGTCGCCAATTCGGTCCTTCAATTGGTATCGGAGCCACTTAAGGATCTCTCTACCTTAACCGGTTCCGGATCCGCGAAGGCGACCTTTTGAGAGCGGTTTTGTTTCCGACTTTGCTTATCGAGGTGTTGAGCTTGTGTTTTGGCTAACACTAACGGTGCTTTTGGAGATGGCACCAAGCTCTTCTTCCAGTGTGTCTTTGTCCTTAGGTTTGAGTCTTGGACAAGCGACCGAGGACGACATTTTGGCAAGAAGGAGGAGTGCGGTTCTTGAGACGAAATGAGAGGTGGAGGCTTTGCTGGACTTTCTAGGAGATGATGAGCATTCAACGGAGGATCTTGTACGTGAACTTGGCAAGGCCAAGAAAGGTACACTTGTTGCTAGTCTTGGGGCTTTGTCTCAACGATTTGAAGCTTGTTGTGATGATAATGTTAGATATGATGAGCTTTGTGATACCTTGCGTAGAAAGATTGAGAAGTTGAATTGCTCCATCACTAGGCTAAAAATGGTCTTTTTCATTGGAAGTCTAGTGCATCTTCACCTTGCACCTCTTGTAGTGACATGGTTAGGAAGAATGATGAGCTATGCTTTTCTCTTGCTAGCTTAAGATCTGAAAATGAAATGTTGATATCCAATTCTTCCAAACCATGCTTAGTTTGCATTGACTTGTGCAAGGATCTTGAATGTGCTAAAACTGAAATAACCTTGCTTAAGTCAAATGCTTTGTTACCATGTGTTTCTTGTGAGTCTTTGCTTGCTAAATTAATAAATTAAAATTGACTCACCCACATGTGTAGATGAACTTGAGCATGCTAGGGCTGAAATTGATGAGATAAATTCTAGGCCTTGTAGCTTGTGCTCTTTGAATAAAAATGCTTGCCTTAGTTCTTGTGCTATTCATGATTCTTTGCTTGATGTGAATGGTGATGTTCCTTCCACCGATTTCATGTGCACATCATGCATTGATTTAGAAAAAGAAGTCTTGACTTTGAAAGTTTTGCACGATGATATGAGCGCTAAGTTGGTTGAGCACAATGATATGAGTGCCAACCTTGAGAAGGAGATTGAGCTCTTGCGTACCACATATGCCGAGTGCATTGAAAAGGAGATGGAAAACTTGAGAAACACTCCTTGTGGTACTTGTGACCGCCTCATGTTTGAAAATGAGGTTTTGGCCAAAAGATGCAAGAGCTTTTGTGCTAAGTCGTTTGAGTCACGCATTTCTTCCAACTCCGATGTTGATGTTTCCAAGTCTGCATCTTTCCAACCGGCTCAAGTTTAACTACACATGTGGTGTGAAACAGTCTTGATACCGTGATGTGCTGTCAAGTGATCCCATCTCGATCTTTTCAGTTCACTTAGACTTGGTTCAATTTTAGCAGAATATGAACATACCAAGCAAGTGAAAGACTCAGAACTAGAGACATAGCAACCTAGCATATATGAAATAGCACAAAAGACTTCAACATATTCTACACATGCTAGTTGCTAATCTCAACGGTGAACATGTTTCAAATTTGATGTTGAACTTAGCATATTCACAGTTCTGAAAAATAGCTCAGCTCACAACATGTATCAGTGATCAAAAGGAGCCTAAGCTACAAGCATCATCATATTTCATCGGAGCACACACTAATCAGAGCATAAATTCATTCTATGGATTATAGACATGAAGCTCGAAAAGATAAAGATGCAAATATGATGAAATGCAAAAACTTAACAAAAACAAAACAAAAGAAGTCAGTCTATGAAACAAGAACCAAAATGTTTCCCCCAACTAAAAGGGGAAACACACACCAACCTCAGCTCTCAACCTAGCAAAGGTTGATTGGTCCAAAGGCTTGGTGAAAATATCTGCCAACTGAAGATGAGTATTAACAAGGTGAAGGTCGATATCACCCTTCTCATAGTGGTCTCGCAAGAAATGAAAGCGCACATCAATGTGTTTGGTCTTAGAATGCAGCACGGGGTTCTTAGCAACGCTAATCGCACTTGTGCTGTCACAAAACAAAGGAACTCGAGAAAAACTCAGACCAAAATCACGCAAAGTGGCCATCATCCATAACAACTGAGAACAGCAGCTAGCCGCAACAACATATTCAGCCTCTGTGGTAGACTGTGCGACACTAGACTGCTTGCAAGATCACCAAGATACAAGGGAAGAACCCAAAAACTTACAAGTCCCAGAAGTGGACTTGCGCTCAAGTCGGCAACCAGCAAAATCAGCATCCGAGTAACCACAAAGGGAGAGGGTGGAAGAAGCAGAATACCAAATTCTGAACTCAGGTGTGAAACAGAGATACCTCATAATGCGCTTGACCGCCTGGCGGTGAGAAGTGCGCGGTGACGCCTGAAAGCGTGCGCAAAGACACACCGCGAACTGAATGTCTGGGCGTGTCGCCGTGAGGTACAGCAGCGACCCGATCATACTCCGGTACTCCTTCTGGTCCATAGCTTCTCCATCCTTGTCCGCATCCAGGGCCGCCGTGGTCGACATGGGTGTTGGAAGAGGCTTGGCCTCACTCATATCGAACTTCTTCAAGATGTCCTTGGTGTACTTGCCCTGGTGCACAAACGTCCCTTCTCGGGATTGCTTGATTTGCAACCCGAGGAAAAACGTCAACTCGCCCATCGTGCTCATCTCAAATTCTCTGCTCATAGTATCTGCAAACTTGGCAACCAAAGCATGAGAAGAACCACCAAAAATGATATCATCCCCGTAAATCTTTACCAACAAAGTGTCATTGCCTTGCTTGAGGAGAAAAAGAGTTTTATCCACACATCCCATTTTAAAACTCTTAGCAAGCAAAAAGGTTTTCAACCTATCATACCGGGCTCTAGGGGCTTGTTTCAAACCATACAAAGCTTTGTGAAGTTTAAAAACATGGTTTGGAAACTTGGGATTTTCAAAACCGGGGGGTTGTTTCACATACACCTCTTCTTCTATGTAGCCATTTAGGAAGGCACTCTTGACATCCATTTGAAAAAGTTTGAAACCTTTGGATGCAACAAAAGCCAAGAGGATCCGAATTGCCTCCAAACGAGCTACAGGAGCAAACGTCTCCTCATAGTCTATTCCCTCCTTCTGACTATACCCCTGGGCTACAAGTCTGGCCTTATTTTTCACAACATGGCCATCTTCTCCTTGTTTGTTTTTGAAAACCCATTTTGTCCCAATAGGGTGACACTCAGGAGGAAGAGGAACAGGAACCCAAACCCGATTTCTCTCAAAATTTTCAAGCTCCTCATGCATGGCATTGACCCAATCCGGATCAGATAAAGCGTGTCCAACATCTCAGGGCTCAATGAAGGACCGAAAATGCTAAAGCAAG
Organism: Coix lacryma-jobi var. lacryma-jobi; assembly: GCA_009763385.1. NCBI lineage: Eukaryota > Viridiplantae > Streptophyta > Magnoliopsida > Poales > Poaceae > Coix > Coix lacryma-jobi. The sequence goes on from CM019826.1 coordinate 45,788,090, forward strand.
GCGACCAGAGGGGGGGTGAATGGGAGCCCAAAAATTTCTTCCAAAATCCTGGCCTCTGTCCCAACAAAATCAACCCCAAAAGCTTTGGACTCAAACGTGATACCTACGACCCTTGGAAGGAGGGTGGATGATCCCTAGGATCACAGCGAGGCACCACACAAGAGAGCAATCCAAAACTCCCAAAACTCTAAGTCAATTTCAAACCCAAAAGACCCACTCCCAAACGTAGATAAAGGGCTACGTCGAGATTCCTCCAAATACCTATGCTAACGCGTAGCGAAGATAGGTAGAGAGGTTCCTAGGTGAACTCTAGGAGCAAACGAGAAGTCCGGAAGCGAAGCCGAAAAGCCGGGAGAGCAAACGCACCGAAACACAACCTACAGCCGATTCTCGGACTGTCCGGACTGCTGGTCCCGGACTGTCCGCGCCAGGGGCGGACTGTCCGTGAAACCCTGGCGGACTGTCCGCTGGCTAAGTTGCAAAAACAACAACTCTGTTGAACCCTCCTACGCGACTCGCGGACTGTCCGCGGTTCCTTCCCGGACTGCCCGTCGGTCACCAGACCGCGCACAGTGCTCGCTGCGCTGGACTGCTCTGGCCGAGCCCCGATGGCCGGACAATCCGCCACCAACGGGCGGACAGTCCGCCACTATCCAGAATGTCCAAAAACAACACGGGGTAAAACCAAAATCGATTGGATCTTCACCGAATCAAACAAGGCTGCAAACTAACTTCTCCCAAGTGTTCTTCTACGTGTTGGGAAGCTAATCCTAGGATATCATCGCTCCAAACCAACTAATCCATGAGAAATCGGAAGAAGACTAGAAAAGGGGGAAGAACGAACGCGATTTCGACCCGATCTATGTGCTTGTGAGGTTAGAGAATAAATCCTTCGGTGGAAAGAAGGAGCTCACGACATAGAACAATCTGATTCAAATGGAATCGCAAATCGTTGCTCGTAGAGGGAGAACGAGGCAAATCTCCGAGAGGGGAAAAACGAAAACGCGAAGAACGAAAACGCGAATCGATCCCAAAATCGCAGCCAACAAGAGGAGGACGAGTTTGATCCTTGGATTCAGTGAAATGGATGATTGATTAAGCACTCAGTGTCGAGCTACAAGCCACTCCTAGCAACACAAAGCTTGGATGGCAAAAAGCTCAAGAACAAGAGCCAACTCTCCTCTAACCCTAGCCTTCTCTCACAAGCACAAAATGAGAGTGACACCTCCAAGGATTGCTGCCCTAACCAGCCCCCTCACATATATATAGGCGCACGTCCGAAGACCAAAACGCCCTCACATGAAGCACTGACCCAAATACACCTTAGGGGTAAAACCATCCAACTCGGTCATTCCTCATCCAACGGCCACGCGCCTTCTCATCCTTTGCTTCGCCTCAACGCAAGCTCCAGGATGCCGCCACGTGCCTGTTAACACCGAGTTTTCGCACTATGACAAGTGGACCGACACTATGATAATTCGGCGAACGTCACCACTTGAAGGATTCGGCAGACGGCGGATGCGGTCGGCTAACTCAATGTATTCGGCAAGGCTGTGAAAGCGATTAGTCAACAACGAGCGGATTCGGCAACGTAATGCTACGGTCGGTTACCTCGAGCCAAGTCAGTTTGCGACGAATACAGCATGTCGAGAAGATTTAGCGACGGGAATCTCGTTCATTTTAGCGCATGCCGGCTATTAAAGGAAGCTTGGAGCAAAAGGCATCATGTCTCTGATAGTTTCCTAATTTATCATTGTAATCGTATTCTTCTAGGACTCAGATAGGTTTCCTGTTTTATCGTTGTAATCGTGTCCTCCTAGGACTCGTAGGACACCAGGGTATAAATATAACCCTGAGACTATTGTAAATCTGTTCACAACCAATACAACCAACCCCGGCCCCGTGCCGTCTTCGAGTCCAAGTCGTGTCGTCGTGTTCTTCGAGAGGGGCCATCGATCCGTCGACCTCCGTAAGTTCTCGCAACCTTGCTATCATGTCTAGTATCGTGCGGCGGATTTAGATATGGTGCAAGTAGTCTCGTACGTTAAGCTTAGTATCGTGCGGCGGATTTAAGCTTATGACGGGAAGTCTTTGTTTATGTCTTGTATCGTGCGGCGGATTGAGACATGAGTAGAGATAGTTGTCGGCTCTGTTAGATTTGGCAATCTGATAGATTCATTAAGTTACCTTGTGTTATATGTTTTTGCTATGTTTATCTTATCATAACACTTTTGCCCAGTCTAGATACCGTCCGGTTCGGCTCCATCTTTATAGATCTGCTCTGTTCTTTCATGCTTATTACTGAAGAGTCGTTATGTAGTAGATCTAATGCTCGTAATAGCCGAATTGGATCGTATCTAGGTTGCCACGTGGTGGGGGTTCACGCACGTTAAGCATGTTTGATCTATGACAAGGCTAGGTGTCGTGCGGCAGGCGCAGGCTTTGGATTAGCTTAGTCATGCTTAGCTTGTATGTTCAATCTCCATGGACCCCAACTCGGTTGTACAATCGAGATTGGTTAAGTTTCAACTTACATATAATACATCATGCGAGTACGATTCCCATGCAAACGTGTTCGGCAACCTATTATTCATGTAACTCTATTCATATTGCCGAATAACCTTTAAACCTGTTGGCAGATAACTTTCATAGCTATATGCCGTCGTAAGTGGCTTCAGGGCCGTACATCTTGGAACTGTCTGGTCACACCCGGCATGTTCCAGCTTTGTATTTAACGGTTTATCTCCCTTGTTAGTTGCAGGTCAAACTGACTGGCACGCACCGGACTTCTGAGCACCCGGGCCACAATTGAAGCTAGCTTCTCCGGCTTGCCGTGTGCCTGGCGCAGAACGCCACTTTTTGCGCCAACACACTTTTTGGCACACCCGGTGGGACCAACACTTTTTTCCTGCAGCAATGGTCGAAGTCACTGAAGCCGAGGCCAGCAACAAGGCGGGGCTCGTGCAGGTGCAGCTCACCGAACTACCCGACGAGTACAGGGAGCAGGTGGAGGATGCTTGTGCCGAATTCCAGGCCAAGTTCCTAGAAGCCTTTTCCAAGAACAAGAGCGGAAAGGTTCGCCGTCTGCATGATCTGCCGAAACCCGTCCAACCCAACCCGAATGATCCCAAGGAAGCGGAGGCAGTGTTGAAAATGTCTCATATGATCAACGAAGCAGTCTCTGGTGCCATCAGTCGCATGCACGGGGCGTTTCTCAACACTTTCCGCACCATCATGATCGCCCAATTCGGCCCCAAGGCCGATGAACTTATGGAGGCCGAGTTTGGCCCTATAGCGGAACCACATCTTTTCAATCTGCCGAATCACCTCAAGGGGGCAGGAACTGCTGGTGAGGAGACCCCGCCTAAGGCTCAATCAAGCGGAATGACCATTCAAGAGAAGCACACGCCAGAAGGCCAGTTGCCGACCATGGGTCAGCTCACGTTCGGCGCTAAGGGTCAGCCGCCAGAGTCAACACGCAAGATCTCCCCGCAAACCTACAGGCTCATAAAGGACTACTATGGAAGCGGGTACCATGAGATGCTTGAGCCTCACAACATAGAGGGTGCCCCACATCCAGGATACGGGAAGCCGACGGCCGAGAAAACCGCCGACTCTAATGTCGATGTCATGCTAGAGAGGATGGCAGATATGATGCAGCGCACTTTCGGCCTGAAGCCTAAAGGCACTTATGCTTACAGATCTCCGTTCCCCGAGTGGTTCCACCGTGTGGCTCTACCTCCCAGAGTCAAAGTGCCGACAGACCTGTCCAAGTTCTCCAGCTTAGACGACACTAGCACGGTGGAGCACATCAGTCGCTATCTGCTCCAGCTTGGAGAGGCCAATACCGAGGATGCCTTCAGGGTTCGGTACTTCCCATCTTCGCTCACTGGGCCGGCGTTCGCTTGGTTCACGTCTTTGCCACCGGGCTCTATTCTCTCTTGGGCAGACTTGGAACAGAAGTTCCATACGCACTTCTACACGGGCACCAAGGAGAAGAAGTTGGTGGACATCATGTATGTGCGCCAGAGGCCGAATGAGACACCGCAGGACTACCTGCGCAGGTTTAGGGAAGTCAAAAGCCAGTGCTTCGGCATGTACCTGCCAGACGACCAGCTTCCACCATTGGCCGTGGCGGGCATGCTCCCAAGCATCAGAGACAAGCTCTTCGGCCAGGAGTTCGAGGACCTGGGTCATCTCTCTCGCCGACTGAATGAAATGACCATCCAGGCGCAAGGCTTCCGGAGGGAAGGACGCTTCCAGAGGGACAATGTCGCGGCCCAGATGTATCAAGCTTTCCTGGACGAAGCCGATGACTATTCCGATGCCGAAGATGAGGTGGCCGCTGCAGAGTTCAACTGGGACAAAGAACCGACCCAGGCCAACAAGCAGTGGCTGCGCCAGCAGAAAGGGGCATACGACTTCGACGTCACCAAAGGCCGACAAACTCTTCGAGTTTCTGATTGCCGAAGGGAGAGTCAGGCTACCCCCGGATCACCCGATGTTGCGTCCTGGAGGGGTTAAGAACAAGAAGTACTACGGCTTTCATAACACTAACACCCATTCTATTAATGACTGCCGTGTGTTCAGGACAAGGATCCAGAAGGCCATCCAGGATGGGCACATCAAGTTCAATGGCAAGATGAAGATCGATGCCAACCCTTCGCCCAGAACTCTGTGTTCGTCTCAGTGAACATGGTAGCCTCGGAAGATCCCAGAGGCAAGGGCAAGGTCAAGGTCCTCACCTCCGACAAGGCGCGCGAGTCTGGCACAGTGGATCCCGATCGGCAAATCACTGGCGATGAGCTCCGACAGCACGCCCAAGCCGCGAATAGCCGATACGAGCACGGAGAGTCGTCTTCCAGGCGCAGGCCTACCCACAGGGATCTCCTTAACAAGTGGCGCCGGCAAAAGGAGAAAGAGCAGATGCATCTCCAACGCGAAGAGCAAGAATTCACAGAGGAATACCAGCATGAAGACAATCACGCGGGAGAGCACCGGTATCGTCTGGAGGAGAGGGCTTACCACAGAGAACAGGCCCATCGCTGGGAGCGAGAACGCCGCCAAGAGCGGGAGCAAGCTCACTGGGGCTGTCCATTCTTCCGCCCCTGCTGGAACGAAGGCTTGAAATTGCCTGCCGTCAATAACTGCCCCGAATGCAGCGATCAGTACAAGGGGTATAGGCAGGATCGGGTCAACCGCCATCCCGTCCATGAGAGGTTGGGAGCACGCATCCCAGTGGACGATCGGCGCCTAAAAATGAGAAGCCCGGGTCGGCAAGCCAAAAGATGTGCCGACTAGGAGTGGGTGCATCACCGGGACGACAACGAGGAGGTACAGCCCCGCCCATATAGGTGGCAAAAGGGGCAATGGTGCCCACCAGGGCTCAGGAAAAGCCAGAAAAGGAGAGTGCAACGCCTCCGGAATAGGGAGTTGGAAGAAGCAGCTGCCGGTGGGAAGAAGCAGGAATGGCGTCCGAAGGAAAAGCCGGACAATAATGGCAAAGGCGCTGGCGTGGCCATGACTTTCTTCCTTCCCCTGGAATTCATGGCTCCATCGGCCAAGGGGCACAGGACGAAGCGCGTTCGGACCCGACGCAGCGGCGCGCGGGCCGCTCGGACGAAGGCAGCATGTTGCGGCACAGCAGCTCGTGTTGTCTCAGAAGCATTGCCAATAGCCTGCTAAGCATCGCATTTGAAGCCGTTATATGTCAGGGGTACGTCAACGGAAAGCCGCTAACCAAGATGTTTGTCGATGGCGGTGCAGCGATCACATCATGCCTTACGCCACCATTCAGAAAGCTGGGCATGAACGATGAAGATCTGCTCAAAACGGACATGATACTCCGTGACTTTGCCGGCAATCCTCTGACACTCGGGGTGCCGTGCACGTGGAACTGATGATGATAAGATCAGACTCATCACGCACGGATCCAAGACGCTCATCACGACCTTCTTGTCATTGACGGCAAGGGGCATACAGCCTGCTTTTGGGCAGGGATTGGATCCATGCCAACTGTTGCATACCTTCGACCATGCACCAAATATCATCCGTGGGTTGGAGATGACATCGAGATTGTCCAAGCTGATGACTCGGTGAGTGTTGCTACCATTGAGCCCACTTACTGGGAATTTGACGGAGTGGATTGCTTCTCCGATCGTGTGTGGGGAGAAGGTCCTGTCAACATCTACGGCAGAGATCAACAGCCGATCCAAGCAGTCGGCTCTCAAAGTTTCTTTTAGATGGACAACCCAACTGACAGCAGCGAGGGCAAACTGGGACGTGGCTTCGCATCGGCCGACCAACTGAAGAAGTGGATGTTGGCGACACAAGTAAAAGAAGGCCGATGTTCATAAGTTCTAATTTAGACCCTGCTTTCAGAGTGCAGCTAGTAGATCTCCTAAAAGAGTTCAAAGATTGTTTCGCTTGGGACTACACAGAGATGCCCGGATTGGATCGGTCCATTGTTGAGCATAAGTTGCCGATCAAGCCTGGATACCGTCCGTACAAACAACCTCCGCCGCAGGATCTACAAGGAGGAGGTTGGCCGACGTGAAAAAAAGAAGTGACGAAAGATACTAGAAGCTAACTTCATTCGGCCGTGTCGATATGCGGAGTGGATCTCCAATATTGTCCCGGTGTACAAGAAAAACGGGAAGATGAGGGTCTGCATCGACTTCAGGAACCTCAACAAAGCCACTCCTATGGACGGGTTATCCAATGCCGGTGGCCGATTTGCTAGTAGATGCTTCGGCCGGTTTTGAATCATAAGCTTTATGGACGGCAACGCAGGTTAAATCAGATCTTCATGGCTGCGAGGATGTGGCGAAGACCGCCTTCAGGTGCCCCGGCCATATAGGTTTGTTTGAATGGATGGTCATGACTTTTGGTTTGAAAAATGCCGGTGCCACTTACCAGCGAGCCACATGAATTACATATTCCATGAGCTGATCGGCAAGATCGTAGAGATCTACATTGATGATGTGGTGGTCAATCCAGAAGCAAGGAAGGACACTTAGCCGATTTAAGGAAGACCTTGGAGTGCACGAGGAAACATGGTTTAAAGATGAATCCAACCAAGTGTGCATTTGGGGTGTCGGCTGGTGAGTTTCTGGGATTCCTGGTCCACAAAAAAGGGATCGAAGTCGGTAGGAAGAGCATGGAAGCAATTGATAAGGTAGTGCCACCGACCAATCTCAAAAACTTCAGTCACTGCTCGGCAAAATCAACTTTGTCAGAAGGTTCATATCCAACTTGTCTGAGCGCGTGCGCCATTTCTCCACTATTGAAGCTCAAGAAAGATCAGGAGTTCGTGTGGGGTGACGTGCAACAAAGGCTTTCGATGAGATCAAAGGAGTACATGAAGGCACCACCAGTATTGGTTCCTCCACAACTCGACAAGCCTTTCAAGTTGTACGTGGCGGCCGACAACCTAACGATAGGGTCGGCCTCATGCAAGAATTCGAAGAAAGGAGAGAGTCGTAGCCTATCTTAGCCGAAAGCTACTGGACCCCGAAACAAGGTATTCGGCTACGGAAAAGTTGTGCTTGTGCGTTTTCTATTCCTGTACCAAGCTTCGGCACTATCTACTGAATGCCGAATGCGTGGTAGTATCAGAATTTGATGTAATCAAGCACATGTTATTAATGCCGATTTTAAGTGGAAGGATTGGTAAATGGGTTTTGGCCCTTTCTGAATTTGATTATGCGTTTTGAATCGGCAAAGGCTGTTAAAGGCCAGATTATGGCTGATTTTGTCACTCACCACCGTGATCCTAATGCTAACATGGTAGCCATTATCCTTGGGCATTGTTTTTTGATGGATCCTCGTGTAGCAAAGGTGGTGGAGTCGGGATAGTGTTGATTTCTCCCAAGGGGGCACCCTTCAAGTCTCTATACCGATCGAGTACCCGGTAACTAATAATCAAGCAGAGTACGAAGCACTGCTCCGAGGGCTGCGGTTGCTTGTGGACATTAAGGCAGACGCTGTGGAGATCTTCGGTGACTCGGAATTGGTGATCAAGCAATTGACCGGCAAATACGAGTGCAAGAACGACACGCTGCAGGAATATCTCGAAGGTTGCCAAGAGCTCCTCAGACAGTTTCGTTTCGTTCGGCAACCTTGCAACATATTCCTAGGGGGCAAAATGAAGAAGAAAACCAGTTGGCTCAGGCAGCATCCGGGTATAGGGAGAATCAAAATATTTTTGCACTTGAGGGAGAGCAAACAACCCCAGAAGGTGATCAAGCAGTCCCAAGTGATAATCAGGCAATTGAAGACTGGAGAGAAACAACATTGCCGATACCTCAGGGACCCGTCCAGGAAAGTCTCCCGAAAACTCAGGTACAAGGCTCTTAAGTTCACACTCTTGGACAATCAATTGAACTACAAATCCATAGATGGGGTTCTGCTTAAGTGCCTGAACCAAGACGGGGCTAGGAAACTGATGTATGAGGTGCATGAAGGCGTATGTGGTGCACACCAGTCGGCTCACCGTATGAGATGGTTAATCAGGAGGACTGGATGTTTTGGCCGACTATGCTCGAAGATTGCTTTAAGTATTGCAGAGGTTGTCAGGATTGTCAGCGATTCGGCAATGTACAAAGGGCTCCAGCATCGGCCATGAATCCGATCGTTAAGCCTTGGCCTTTCAGAGGATGGGGCATTGATTTGAATCGGACAGATTCCCCTCCATCTAGCAAAGGACATAAGTTTGTCCTGTTGGCCATGGATTTGCTTCACTAGTGGGTTGAAGCCATCCGAAGAGGTGACGTCAAAGAATATGGTGTCTTTCGTCAGGGCAACATCATTTACCGATTCGGCATTCCTCAGTCCATCACCACCGATCAGGGAACTCAGTTCACTTCCTCGGAGTTTTGTGACTTTGCCGAAGAGATGGGGATTAAGCTCTATAATTCTTCTCCCTACTATGCACAGGCCAATGGACAGGCAGAGGCTTCTAACAAAATCATGATTAAAATCATTCAAAAGAAGATCGAAGAGAAACCTAGAAGGTGGCACTTGGTACTCAATGAAGCTTTGTGGGCGTACCGAATGGCTTGTCATGGGTCGACTCAGACGTCGCCATACGAGTTGGTCTACGGGCATCACGCGGTGCTACCATGGAATTGCAGTCGGGGTCAAGACGAGTTACATTGCAGAACGATCTGGCTAAAGAAATTATAAGGATTTGATGATGGATGAACTAGAGGATTTGCATTTGATTCGTCTCAAGGCCTTGGAAATATTGAGAAAAATAAGATACGCGTTGCCAAGTACTACAACTCGAAAGTGAGAGAAAAAGGATTCGAAGAGGGAGACTTGGTTTGGAAAATTATCTTGCCAATCGGTACCAAAGACAAGGTATTCGGCAAATGGTCCCCTAACTGGGAAGGGCCTTTTCGGATTCTGAGACGTGCTCCGGGTAATGCGTGTTCTGAAAACCCTCCAAGGAGAAGAGTTTGCTAGGGCAATTAATGGACGATATCTAAAGAGATTTCATCCTAGCGTGGAGGTCGGTGCATAACGGAATCAAGGACTAGCGGGCACCGATGGCCGATACAAGTGGTATCGCCCTTAGCACAAAAAATGGCCGATAGAGTCTATCGCCCTTAGAACAAAAACAGCCGGCATGGCATGTGTCGCCTCTAGCACAAAAAACGCAGAAATACAGGGCCAAGTGCACGCGATGCTGTGCAATCGGCTAGATAAATCAAACACTCAACAAGCGCAGGACAGGAAAACAGGTGGTGCGTCTAAACATAACAAAATAAAATATTGTTCGTAGTGAGGTGCAGATCAGTTATCGAACATCCTGTTGATAACCGTCTGCGGATTGGTGACTGCGGCGAGGGCGCGAGCATGATCCTCGTAGGAGTCCAGAAGATCATCGATCTGCTCGACGTCCTCCGGACCCGCTCCGCCGGGGAAGCCAACCGGCGTCACGGAAAAGTCCTCCTCTGCGCGGACCGTTAGCGTCGACAGCCCCAGCGCCACGCCATGGTGCACACCCTGCAGGGCGACCTGCTCGACGCGGCCATGTACATTGGCCAGGCGCGCCTCGGCGGTGTCACCCTGGGCGTTCACCCGGTCTGCGACGGCGTTCGCCGCCATCTTCAGGCGCTCCAGCTCTTCAGATAGTGCTATGAACGACGAGTTGAAATGGATCGGTTAAAAGATCAACAAGAACGACCGAAAACCGATCTAGGATTGGGTGTTCATACCCGTGATTGCGTCGCAGAACTGCCGCGCTGGTCCTCCCACTCCAGCTGATCTATCCCATACTGCTTCGAGACGGCGGCCAACTCTTCCCGGGACTCGTCCCGCAGCGCCATGAAGTTCAAGGCGTCGTTGTGGTCGTAAAGGCCGCCGTCGGAATCCCGGTCTGGGCTCGCCTCCCAAGGATGGGAGTGGTAGGAGAGACTGTCGGAAGAGCTTGGCGAATCCGACGGTGGAGTCTCTGGCCTCCCCGACGCTGAAGAAGGCCGGGCATGCCCGCCGGCGGAGGAAATAACGGGGACCCTGTCAGCAAGCAGCAACCGAGCGTGAACGAGGTTTCAAGAAACCGCCACAAAGGACGTAAGCGAGGAGTCCTACCCGCGCGACGGAGGCGCCGAGCGCGGCTCCCTTCGGCCTCCTCGGTCGCCGGGCGCTTGCCGCGGTCATCATGGCTCGCCATTGCACTCGGAAAGTTAGGGTTTCCTGGGGCGGAACGAACAAGGAAGCCGAGCGGCGAGAGTACTAAAGGAGCGGATGCAAGATTGGGAGAAGGCAGGCCTCCAGGGACGATTTATGTCGAATATCAACCGACGGATTGGGGTTCTTTCCGTTCCCCAAGATGGGCTTCTACAGTAATGGGTTGCGTAGGCCGTCTGAGTGCACTCACGTACGTGTTCGGCAGGGAATAGAGCGCCTGTCTTCGGTAAAACTGCCGATTTAGGTGTTCGAGACAAACACTGGCCAGATTGCCGAACAGGTTCACACGGTTAAACACGGTGTCATCAGAACGGTAACCGATTGGATGCAAAATGCAGATATGTTACAAATGGCCAAGTACATGGAATAGAGTACGCCCTGATTCCGAAAGATCAGTCACAGATTGATTTCAAGAAAAAAGATGAAAGGACTTCTTATCCACATAACAGGAGTCGATTACAAATGAAGGATCAGTTCGTCCATGTCATTCTATTTCTAATCGGAAGATCAGAATCAAAAGTCGGCCAAGTCTGTTCCGGCTTCTTTCATATCCTCAACAGAGCGTGCTATCCTAAATTCTAGTCCTCGCTCACAAACGTCAAAATGGCGATAGTCGACGCCAGAATGGATCCGGACGGCATTAAAAGCAAGTGCTGCGCCGTAGCCCATGCCGGCCCTAGAAATGTCAGGAAGGATCCGCTTGATCTCATTCACCTGCCTTAGAGACACCATGTCTGGCACATTGGCTGAAGTAGCAAGGTCGGCGATAGCAGCTTCTAGGGAGTGAGCCTAGTCTCCAGAGCTGAATGGAAAAGGGGTCAAGCAGAAGGAAGGGCTAAGAAAAGGACAGTTGAGGGATGCTTACCGATGGCTTGTTCCCGAAAGGTATCGCGCTCCTGAGAGATTTGAATAATCTCCCGATTCTTCTTTCCTAGATCAGACTGGAGATCTGTAACCTTCTGAGCCAGGTCCTCGGTGAGGTCGTCGCCAGTCCTCCTGAAGGGGAAACAAATAAGGCATAATAATTATCCAAAGCGAAAAGATCAAAGCAGAAGCACCTTCTCTTAGAAGTGGTGGTGTCGCCATGCTCGAGACTGTAATGGCTTTCTTGGGAAGACATTTTCCGGTTCAGGGCAAGAGAACAGAGGGTTTTTCTAGATGAAGAAGCTGAACAGAGGAATTCGGGAAGTTCAGGCCGAAATGGAATAGAGAGGAATTTTTAAGGATCTCGAATGCATTGAAAGGCGAGTCGGCAGCTGTGATGATTAATGACAAAGGAAGTCGGACGCTTCCAGAGACTCTACAGTGGTGCGCAAGAGAAGACGAATTTAGGAATAAAACATTTATCCCAAATTAGGGGGCATGTGTTAACAACCACCCGGAGTTTTCGCACTATGACAAGTGGACCGGCACTATGATAATTCGGCGAACGTCACCACTTGAAGTTCGGCAGACGACGGATGCGGTCGGCTAACTTAATGTATTCGGCAAGGCTGTGAAAGCGATTAGTCAACAGCGAGCGGATTCGGCAACGTAATGCTATGGTCGTTCTTACCTCGAGCCAGTCAGTTTGCGACGAATACAGCATGTCGAGAAGATTTAGCGACGGGAATCTCGTTCATTTTAGCGCATGCCGGCTATTAAAGGAAGCTTGGAGCAAAAGGCATCATGTCTCTGATAGTTTTCCTAATTTAATCATTGTATCGTATTCTTCTAGGACTCAGATAGGTTTCCTGTTTTATCGTTGTAATCGTGTCCCCCTAGGACTCGTAGGACACCAGGGTAGAATATAACCCCTGAGACTAGTGTAAATCTGTTTCACAACCAATACAATCAACCCCGGCCCCGTGCCGTCTTCGAGGCCAAGTCGTGTCGTCGTGTTCTTCGAGAGGGCCATCGATCCGTCGACCTCCGTAAGTTCCGGCAACCTTGCTTATCATGTCTAGTATCGTGCGGCGGATTTAGATATGGTGCAAGTAGTCTCGTACGTTAAGCTTAGTATCGTGCGGCGGATTTAAGCTTATGACGGGAGTCTTTGTTTATGTCTTGTATCGTGCGGCGGAATTGAGACATGAGTAGAGATAGTTATCGGCTCTGTTAGATTTGGCAATCTGATAGATTCATTAAGTTACCTTGTGTTTATGTTTTTGCTATGTTTATCTTATCATAACACTTTTGCCCAGTCTAGATACCGTCCGGTTCGGCTCCATCTTTATAGATCTGCTCTGTTCTCTTTCATGCTTATTACTGAAGAGTCGTTATGCAGTAGATCTAATTCGTAATAGCCGAATTGGATCGTATCTAGGTTGCCACTGGTGAGGGTTCACGCACGTTAAGCATGTTTGATCTATGACAAGGCTAGGTGTCGTGCGGCAGGCGCAGGCTTTGGATTAGCTTAGTCATGCTCTTGTAATGTTCAATCTCCATGGACCCCAACTCGGTTGTACAATCGAGATTGGTTAAGTTTCAACTTCATATAATACATCATGCGAGTACGATTCCCATGCAAACGTGTTCGGCAACCTATTATTCATGTAACTCTGTTCATATTGCCGAATAACCTTTAAACCTGTTGGCAGATAGCTTTCATAGCTATATGCCGTCGTAAGTGGCTTCAGGGCCGTACATCTTGGAACTGTCTGGTCACACCCCGGCATGTTCCAGCTTTGTATTTAACGGTTTATCTCCCTTGTTAGTTGCAGGTCAAACTGACTGGCACGCACCGGACTTCTGAGCACCCGGGCCACAATTGAAGCCAGCTTCTCCGGCTTGCCGTGTGCCTGGCGCAGAACGCCACTTTTTGCGCCAACAGTGCCGTCACTGTCGACCACCGCGCCTTCCTCACCGATAGCTTCATCGCACCGCAAGCCTCTCGGTGCCACCCTGCGTCGACCGTTTCGCATAGAACCTCCGCCCGTTTTTGAGGCCCAACCGGTAAACCCGCCAGCCCAGGTTTTGAGGCCCAAACCTGGAAACCGTCCACCCGAGTTTTGAGGCCCAAACTCGGAAACCGGCCACCCCGAGTTTTGGGGCCCAAACTCAGAAACCGTCGAGGGTAGCTTTTTGAGGCTCAACTACCGAACCCGCGCCGTAGACGGGATGTGGTTCACACACCCCGACCACCAGCACCGATGCCGATGCATGTCCAGCCTCCACGCCAGGCACAACGCCTTCGCCTTCCTTCTTGACTCGACCGATGGCACTTGCGCCACACGCAAGCCCGTGTCCGACCTCTCGCCAAGTGCCACGACGCCATCGTCTTCCTCCCGACTCAGCCAATGCATCGCACATCCCCATGTGCTCTCGCTCGCCGATGCCACGTGCTAGCTACCACAGCTGGTCCTCCGGCCTCTCGGTCCGTCGGTCCAAGCCTCACGTCCGCCCTTCACCGCTGTGGGTACATCGGCATGACACATCCGCCGCACGGCACGCCCATCCTTCACCGCTCCCGGTCCATCGGCTTGACACGTCTCTACTTGACCTTCACCTCGCCATCGACCACTGTATCCGAGCTCACCACTGCACATCAACACAGCCAGAGACACATTTGCACACGCAACCAACACAGAAACACCACAACTCAACGCCACCGGTTAATCATAAACATTAAGCGCATAGCTAGATATAGACTCAACCGGGAAAAGCCTCAAACCTTCCTCCCAAAAGTCAATCATTCATCATATATAATGTCAATCTCCCCTTGATGAATGCATTGACTAAAATAAAACCATAAAGGAAGGTTTTGAAAGCAAGCCTCACTCAAGTGCCCAAAAGCCAAGTAAAAGCAAACACAAGGCCACTTGAGATGAGGAAGGATTATGAAAACTCCAAATAAATGCTCTCGATCCCGAAAGAAACGGGAAAAGCGGGCAAAGCCTCCACACAACCGAAGAGTCAAGAGAAACAAGAGTTTCATAAATCCCAAAAAGCACTCAAAAACCAATCTCAAATAAATTGTCAAACAATCATCACAAAAAAGACCAAGGTTCTTATCCACTTGGGTTTCGAAATTTCTCCCCCTTGATGATTGAATTGATAAAAACTAAGCACAAGAGATGGTTTGAGATACCAAAACTGAAAACTTGGTCCCCAAAGATATGGGCAACGGCTCAACGCAACCAAGCAAAATCTGAGCAAAGCTCTACAAAAGTGTGAAAACTCAGACAAAGAGCGAAAGACTTGGTTCCCAAACATGGGCAACGGCTCGATGCACCAAGTCAAAATGAGCTAGCCCTCAAGAAGAGGCAGAAAAGGCTCAACACCACTAGCTTAAGGCTCGATACCAAATTGGCTGAAACAACATATTAGAATGCAAAACTGCTAGTACCCCCTCAAATAGAGGCACAGAGGCTCGACACAACTAGCTGAAGGCTCCATACCAATCGAAATACCAAGCAAAACTGCTAGTCCCTCAAGACAGAGGCAAAATGGCTCAACACGACTAGCAGGCTCGATACAACTGAGAAAACACAAAAAGAAGCTCAAAACCAAATGGAGCACAAACATTCGGAGCACACAGAGAAGTTGCAAAACAAACAACTCACCCTGAAAACAAGCCTATACACAATGCTATGCAACAAAGATCACTATGAAGATACCAATTGAAACACATACCCATTGAAACACATAAAAGAGCTAAACTCCCCCTAGCTCAAAGCTCTCCCCAAAATGCACGACTCTCCCCTTTGTGAAAACACACAAACTCCCCCTTGCAAACAGCTTCTCCCCTTTGACAAAAGGGAACATGCTGAGGGGTTTTGACATTTTTCACAAAGCTGACACAAACACAAGACAAGTCATCAACCAAAAGCATATGGGGGCAATGAAAAGCATTGAAAGTGACCACAATGTGTATCGGAGCTGGGGGTATGTACACTAAGCTAAAAATGCATGATATGCACAATGCAATAGCTTCAAGTGTATAACAATCAGAATGAAAAGATGCTCAAAAGGGGTGCTGCCCTGAAAGTGTAGCAATCAATACAAATGCTAGCAAAGGCTCAAACTGATCAAATGAATACGAAATATGAACAAGTGAGCATATGAGTAGTTTCAAGCCATTTGAAAAGGAGTTCACCACTAAAATAGCACTTAGCATGAATAGACAGGAAATCAATCAAGTGCTAACTCAAGTATAGAAGGTGAACAACCACTAGCAAAGTTCAATCATTGTTGGTATAAATTAACGCACTCTACTTTATCCGCAAGCGCACAGATAAGATCTACCGATGTAGCACTTCACCGGAGTAACCCAGTTTTTAATATCAAACCCAAAGGAACGGATAGTGTTAAGTCTTAAAGTCTAACCCCTGAGTAGCTAACAAGGACGGAGAATCTAGAAGTATAGAGGGGATCACTAAGGCTGTCTAATTCCAATTTAAGAGTGATATGTTTATATTATTCTTAGTGGGAAAGTTGCCATAAAAGGTCACAAACAAAGTATGAGTCTTTTATGCAAATGTATAATCCTACCGAGCCTACACACGGGTAAGTGGACTATAAAAGAATCAACAAGGCTATAAGAGTCACCCTTGCGAACAACCACTACTACCGGCGTTATAGGAGGCATTTATGATGAGCTATCAAGTCTAAGCACCATGCTTACACTATCCAACTACTCTAACTCTAGAGCAACTTAGAATTAGAGTACTCAAAAGAGAGTCATAAACCTTAAGAATAATAAGAACAATGGCTCAAACTTAAATATAGACGTTGATTACCGAAACAATCGCTGAAGCAAGTTGAAGATGAACTTGAATCCGCAGGTACAAGATGAAGAAGTTGATCCGACAGGCCAGAGCTCCTTCTTGATCTCTTCCTCTCTCTCTCTCTCTTCTAGTTCTAGTATAAGACTAGGTTCTAAACCAAACTAGAGGGGTAACTAGTCTTCTACTTGATAGCTGGCTCTTGATTACAACTAGATGAACTAGATCTAATTCTAGATGAACTAGAAGAGATTCATCTAGAGGGACCACTACTTCTAATTGAAACCCTAGTTTCTGATGTGGAGATGAATAATGAAGATGGAGAGATGCCTGGAGAGGGGGGTCTGGGGCTGCTTATATAGCCCTGAGGGATCAACAGCGGTCGTTAGATCAAACCGACTTAAGGTACGACTAAGATGCATCCTAGAGGTCGGTGGAGGAAGCTTGCAGAAGACGGAAGCCAGCGGGCCCGAGGGGAGACCGACCGGTCTCATGGTGGGACCGGTCGGTCCCACCTGTCATCCTCTCGTGGTGGTCGACCTCCTGGTGTCTTCTGGTGTCCTCTGGAGTCTTCTAGAAACTTCCTGACGTGGCGGTTGCGTTATCTCCCGTCGGTTTCCTTCTAGGGGAAGCAATCAGCGCTGGTTTCCTGGTTTAGTCCCTGCAGAATCACAATTCACCAAAACTCATGGAATATTGTCAATTAAAACCCTAAACCTTTGTTGGTGATTGAATTCATGCCCTTTTCATATTTATTTATCCTTTAATTTTGATAGATAACTAGTGTCAACAATTCCCCCAAGCTTACCTTTTGCTAGTCCCTTAGCAAAACCAAAACTTAACAATGATCAGGAGTTGCTATAATAACTTCACTTCCAACAAGTATACCTGTTGTTAAACAAAAATTCTCCAAAATATATATATGTTATTCTTCATGGGGCATATTACTCTTACCTTAGATCTTGAGTAATTGAAAGATTGAACGATCAAATCAAGCACTATGTCTCTAGTTCTTTCACTTCACCTTTATCCTGGAGTTTTAATTAATTTTCAAAAGCATTAATACATATGTTGTCAAATTAAACAATGGATCCAAAGAGAAAGTCAACCACCATTGAATCAAGAAGTGCATGTGAATGGAAAAATGAAGTCGGATGCTCTTTTGAATATATTCACTCTCTTCTGTTTATTAGAGACATATGGCTATTAGGCTAATTCTACTGTCGGGCACATGCCCATTTTTTTCTGATTTTTTTTTCTCGAGGTTCCGGACACTTGTCCCTTTTTATTTCCTCGGGATCTATCTTTTTGAGGTTTCAGACACTTGTCACTTTTTATTTCCTCGGATCTCTCTCTTTTTTTCTTTCCTTTTTTTTCTTTTTTTTTCTTTTAATAGCCACATGCTTCCAACAAACTTCTGAGAGGGTAGCAATAGATAATTATGAGCATTTATGCAGAAGATGGATAAATGCTTAACTTAACTCAATTCAATGGCAAGATAACATCTCACAGGGTCACAAAGCTTAACTTAACTCAATGCAATTATTAGTCATTTTCATATTGAGAAATCTCTGGAATTCTAGTGTTGTTTAGAATAAGAATAGCAGCTCAGATCATCACATGTCATATCCCAAATACCTAGACCTTAGATTAAGTATTTGCCAACATGTATTTAATTTTATTTTAAGGCATCATTATTAATGAGGAGAACTCATGCTTTGAAGACTAGGTACTTGAAAGAAATTAGATAGAGCAACCATTCATCATTTCCATGCAAAAGATTAGAGAGAGAGAGTTCTTCTTTGGTCATCAACTTCTTAAAACATACTAGACACACTATTTTATTTATGTAATCTAACACACTTTAAGATAAAGCTAATAATAGTAGTAGTAGTAATGATAAAGACATACCTGAATCGCGAAGATAACGGGGTGCGTCTCCCCAAGCTGGTTCCCTTAATAGCGTTGAGCCTTCATGTGCCCATATATTTTTGTCTCTTTTTTAATTAATGGTGAGCCTTCATGTGCCCACATATTTTTGTTCTTTTATTTTTAAGGGTGAGCCTTCATGTGCTCACATATTTTGTGTTTTTTATTTTTAAGAGTGAACCTTCATGTGCTAACATATTTTTGGTGTTTTGAATTTGTTTATGGAATAAAAAATTAAGAGGATAAAGATACTTACGTGATACATGGGGATGCCTTCCCCAAGCTGATTGTTGCATAGTCGTTTTATCTTGCAATGTAGCAGACTGGCAGTGGATATGTCCTTCTTTATTAGAGCTTTAATTGATATTGATTTTGTTGAGACAGTGCTCCACAGTGGATGGAGCATTCACTTGCTTGTCAGCTTTTCTTGGCCTTTTAAATCCTGTGAACTCAAATAGACAACAAAACTTGTGGAACAGATTAGTGTTAGTGGTGCCACTCAAGCCTTATTGTCTAGAATTTCAGTAAGATCTCTTTTCTCAATATTTTTGTATTTTAATATTTTAAGATGCAAGAGAAAAATGCAACAGGATGAGGTATGCATATTTATTTTATTATTTTTGTGCACCACATGAACATTCCTATGGGTTTTTTTTACACACCCATAGAATTATTCCATGGGGCTTCATAGTTTATGATGTAGTGTAACAAATGCAATCTTTTTATTTCTTTTCTAATGCAATGCCGAAATTAAATGTTGTGATTAAATTTGTAGTAACACCTCTGGTGTTAACATGTAATTAACTTGACATATCATCATTATCATCATTAAGCATCTTGATCATGATTTCATGTGTATGCATTTTGCTAAGTGTATCATTTTATGTGATTTACCTCTATTGCTAAAACCCTATTTAGCCCACTTCTCTCTACTAGGGCAAAATGGAATTTCACCTCTGTGCCTAGCTTTGTGTAATTCTTGTTCCTTTGGTGTCTTGAAGTGTTGTTGTGTGTGGCCAAAGTTCAAAAATCAGAATTTGATTTCAAATCCCTTTGCAAAACCCTGATTTCCAAATCCTGGATTTTATCCCTCTTGTTGTGATTCAAAAATTATTCAAAATTTGGGATTGGTCCAAAAAGCAAAGTTGTAGATCTGTCAAAGAGAAACAACTTTGGTATTTACAATTTTCAAGTTGCAGTACAAAGTTTTGAGTTATTTCAAATTCAATCAAACTCCAGTTTTTGTCCCCTTTTCAGTTTTCAAAATGAGTTCAAAAACTAATGAGTTTCTGGAAAAGTGTATAATAGCAAAGTTGTAGGTTTTGATAAAAGGAACAACTTTCATGTTTACAGATTTTCAAGTTTCAGTTTGAAATCCAGAGTAATTTGATTTGAATCAAGTTTGAAAAGTGTCCCCTTTACTGTTTTCAAATATTGTTCAAAAACTATTTGGAATTTGAAAATGTTCATATTGACAAAGTTGTAGATCTCATTTTTCTGAACAACTTTGATGTTTTGAGTTTTTGTCGCACAGTTCAAATTTTGGAAGCAATTTGCAAATTTCAGAAAGTCAAAAACCCCTCCCTAGCACTGTTTATCTTCTCCGGTAGGGGGGGGGGCCCGGCCATGGCCGCCTCGCCGGCGTCGCGCGTGCCGCACGCCTGGCTGCTCCCCACGCGCCTGCAACCTGTCGCCGATGTTCCCCGGTTCCCCCCCCGCCCGCACGCGAGCGCTGACCTTCCGTCCCGCCCCGACCCCTCCAGCTCTCGCCCGCCGCCACGCGTTCGCCGCCGGTGAGCACGCCTGCGCTCGACCCTGCGCAACCCACCCGCTGACTCTCGCCTCGCAATCGATTGCGCACCACTGGGCCTCCTTATCCTCGCCAGAGCACGCCCTCTAGCGCCCCTGGCCGCGGCTATAAGAAGCCCGCCGGTGGCCGAGCTCTTCACCACCTCCGCCACCGTCGCCAGCTCACTCCAGACCCCCGCCGCTCAACCAGCTAGCTCAGCAGCTCCGCCTTGAACCCGTGCAGCTTCCCCACTCCTCAATTTGGTCACTACCGTCCCCAATCGCCCGGCGTAACTTCCCAGCCGGCGACTCCGCAGAAGCCCGTTGAGGTCGGGTCCGTGAAATTCTCTCTCCCCGGCCATGATCATCCCTCCCCGACCTCTGTTTCTTCTTCCTCGCTCATTGCGCTTTCTAACCATCCTTGGTGACCCCGTGTGGTGCTCAGGATCGCCGGAACGCCGTCGCGACGCTTTTCTGCCCGCCGACGACCCCGCTCCGTCGACCTCCTAGCTCCGACCACCCCCTTCCTCGCCACCGCCGCGTCATCGACTGCCGGTGAGCTCCTGAACCTCTCATGCCCTCGGTTTCGCCGCGAGCCCCTGCCGTGGCCGGAACATCATCTCGCCGCCGTCGGTGACCGCCGGCGGGAGGAAGACGAAGAACAGTGCTCGTTTTCTATTTTCCTCATACATGTGAATAGTGTTCAGATTTCATATTTTTGTGTGATTTTCTGTGTTGATCCATAAATTCTGAAATTTTTGTGGTAGACTCTTTACTCTGAAGTATTTTATAAAAATATAAAACTTGACTTTTCTGCAAAAATTTGAAAATGAAAAAATCCCCTTTTAATTAATAATGATGGTTTGGATTTTTAGAAAATGTTTTATAACTCCAAATTTATGAGATAACTTTTTGTGAGCTAGTTTGTCCATGAGTCTCTGGTGAAATTTTGAAGTCATTTGGAACAAGTTGATTTTTGAGCTTTATTTTAATTAAGGAATAGTGCCTTTTGTTAATTAAATGTCTAGATTTAATTGAGCACCTTAATGACCTCCAAAAATTATGAAATTTGTTTTGACCATATACTTGTACCCTAATAACTTGGTGTGATTATTTGGTAATTTTTGGAGCACCTCATAAAATGACCTTTTTAAATAATTAAGAAAAATAGAAAAGGTGATTAGGTTTAGCGTTGATGCCCTGTGATGTGAACTTTTGGGATTGCTTGATGTTCATAGACCCCTACCCTTTGTCTATGATGTTGATGCTATGTTTGGTTGATGCTTAGGATTATTATATAGTTTAGTTTAATCAATTTTTAAGGAAGAAATGGTTAACTTTTATGCTCAACCTAGATTCGATTATGCCTTGCTAAAAAGTACACTTGAATCTGTGGCATTGTCTTGCACCTGAAGTCCATGTCATCATTCTCATGAGCATTCATCATTGCATCCGTATAGTTGACGAAGAAGGCCCTGAAGTCGAGGTAGCCGCCGAAGGATCTGTCCCCGAGGCAACCCCAAGCTCGACGCTTATACCTACCCCGACTCTGCTCTTTTTGCCATCCAAGCAAGCCCCGTGCATTTAACCCTACCTTGCTTTTATAAATGTTTTCTTAAATGTTTTGAGTTAAATTATTGCATTAGGTTGATAGGAGTTGAGTGAAATCCTATCTGATGCATTATCTACCTTGACCAATGATACACCCGATACCGCTTTCAAAAACTATTTGCAAATGCTTAGCAATGATATGATAGATTTGCAATAAAAATCCAACTTCAAAGTGTGATCACTTTAAGAATATTTATGGGAATTTCTGGTTTACTCCCACTATTGGCTAAGTATCTGATCCGTACCTAGTCAATGGGAAGGAGAGGTTGTCCTTGCGTACGGTGCCGTCATGTTGTAGTCCGGGACTCAACAGTTGACACCGACCGGGACAGGGTTGAAAAACTGACACGGGGCCTGTACTCTTGGGTTAGAGTCCCGAGGTGCTTGTCGCTGGCTGGAAAATTTAGGGACCACCTGTATGGGGCCCTGATTGACTAAGACTTGCAACTATTCACATACTACGGAAAGCTTCGGCTCCGAGGAATCCTTTATTGGACCGACAACCGCGCACTGGGAGTGGAGAGATGGCGGAAGTAGCATGTACCCACGTGGGTTAGAGGCCCGGATTGGAGTGGTGTACTGTACTTCCGGGTGGCGTAGACCGGGCCCAATCTTGGAGGAATCGTGGTAGACGAGTTGGCATATGCAAGCTTGGGTGCTACATATGCAGTGTGGATAGGGACCCTCAGCTGAGTATTTATCCGGATTAACGCTGCTCCTCGGTTATGGAGACTAGTCACTGACTGTCAACAGGGAGTGGTTCTCAACTAGGTCTGTTTTGGAAAGTAAAATGAATCAAGGATGATGATGGAACAAGGAATACCGCATCTTTCAAAAAAAAATGAGGTTTACCAAAAATGCTTTTTCTGCAATACTTGAACTTGCTTAAGCCTTACCTTGACTACCCTAAGCCTGCATTCCTGAGTCTTCTCCCTTTTCTTTAGTCGGTAAGTCTTGTTGAGTACCTTTGTACTCAGGGTTCTTTACCCATGTTGCAGGTATGGCAGATCCCTCAGTATGCCTTGGACCCTGCTGTGTGACTGTTGTTCAGGAAGAGGCCGATGAGGCCGATGAGTGATATTCACCCTTGGGCTGGGTGAAGTATCTTCTTGTTGTCATATGCTACCTTGCCAACTCTATCTATTTGAACTATGGTCTGTAATAACTTCACTTTAAGTTTATGTTGAACACTGGTTTGTAAAACTATTGTTATTTAAGTCTTCCGCTATTTACTCCGATGTTTTTGTCAAAATGTTCAAGAGATTGTAACTGAATTGTGAGATGATCCTGCGGACATCGGCACTGATGTAGCCCAGTGGCGAACCCGGTCCTAACCTCTTGGCTGTACGGATCGACTGTCAGTGGTTGATAGTGATCAGTGGGCCATGGGATTAGGGCGTTACGTCACAGAGTGGTATCGGAGCATCTCACTACGACGTTGCAATCTTTTTGCGAAAACTTCAAAAGGTTTTAAGTCCAAAACTAAACTTGACTATTTTGAGTCCAAATTGCTTCTCTCATCTCATCTTGTCTTTGGCAACTAGTAGCAAGACAACTTGTTAAAGCCCTATGTACCTTACCTTAGTAGTTGCATTGCCTTGTTCCGTAGGAACGAATCATGCATCATGTCATAATCACTTAAGATAATAACTTCCTCTCTAAGTCTGTTGGGTTAGTATGCCTTTACCTTTTTCTTGCTAGCCTTTCTCATCTGTAACCTCTTGTCCAGATATGGTCATCCTCAAGCGGACTGCTCGCAAGTCGACGGACGCATGGTGGTGCCGCGTCACCAGCTGGCGCCACTCACCGGAGAAGAGACTGGAGAATCCTCCAACGGACGTCGCCCTTCCCCGCCGCACCCCGCAAGCAGCTGAAGGAGGAGATCAAGAATCTCAAAGCTGAGATGGAGAACATGAAGCATGACTTCTATCTTTCCCGCATGGAGTTTTATGAGGCACGAGCTTCCTTGGAGCAGGCCAATCGAAACACGGTTCGCGCTATCGAGCAGCGCAACGAGGCTTGGAACCGCGGGACGTCGCCAGAGCCCAGCTCCATGGACTGCAGCAGTACACTGCCCAACTTGAGCAGTACAACGATATGCTTCATGAGGAGGTACATCAACTGTACGACCAGCTCCACCCCATGATTCCACCTGTTGCTGAGGATCCAGAAGATGGAGTCGTGGAGGAACCTGAAGTAAGAACATGAGCCAGTCCAGAATGTAGAAGTGGAACCTGCTGAAGATGTTCACATTGAAGATGAAGATGAGGAGGAAGAGCCTGAGCTCATCATCGAAGATGAAGATGACGATGAAGAGATGATCATCATCGATGACGACTAGATTCGTTGTGTCTGTACCATCTGCTCACCTAAAGCCTTAAGTCTAGGTTTGGGACGTTAGTTGGTCTTCTGTCTAGTCGAGTCTGTATCGTGTCTTGTACCTTTCCTTTATCAGTTAGTCGAACCTCGTATCAGTTATCTACCTTGCATCAATGAATTTTATCAGTCAGTTTCGTTCAAAAGCAATCTTTGATGCTAAGTTCCAAATTCTTAAACAGATGCCTGTGAACACCCGCACTGGAGCCGAAAGTTCGGTGGTGCCAACCTTCCAAACCCTCCACCAGTTTCTGCTACCCTGGCAGATGCCATTGCAGCTTTGGCCGCCGCTGCTGCCAACCTAATGGCTCAGAACCAAGGACAGCAGAATGTTGTCACCGTGGTCGTCACAACCAAGAAACCACCTATGTGGAGTCACTGAAACCCGTCCACCGGTTTTCACCAGAGCCGATGAACCCTCGAAGCTGATGATTGCTCCCGCACCATGGAGCAGAAGTTGGTCTCATCCGATGCACTGAAATCCAGAAGCCCCGTTTTGCTTCTCAGCAGCTTCGTGGTCCAGCAAGTGCTTGGTATGCCACCTCTTGGCTGCCCAACCTGAAGGTCATGAGTTGACCTGGGAGGAGTTCCGCACCGCTTTCCGTGCACATCACATCCCGTCAGGTCTGATGAAGATGAAGCTTGATCAGTTCCCTAGCTCTGCAGCAGAAGGAATCCACAGTGATGCAGTATGTGGGTCAGTTCAATCACCTGAGCCAGTATGCCTCCGACTATGTCAACACAGAGGAAAAGAAGAGAGATTGTTTTCCTTAGGGGTCTGCACCCTAAGATTCGCAGAGGTCTGTCCAACAACCTCAACGGATCCTATCATGATGTCGTTGACCGTGCTGTCGCTTTCGAGAAAGTAACCGCCAGTATCAGGAGGAGAGAAGAAGAAGAAGGCTGGGTCTAGCAGCTTCTCCAGCAACCCACAACGCCCCAAGAATCATCTACCACCCCAGCCACCACCAAAACCGTGCCCCATATCCCCATCAGCAAGTGGTCGTTCGTACCGCGGCCACCACTCATAACGCCACCAGCAAGGCCACTCAGCCGAACGCCCCAGGTGTCGTATCACCACCCCCTCAAACAGCTTACAACAACCATCCATGCTACAACTGTGGCCAAGTTGGTCACTGGTCTCGTGATTGTCCGAACCCAAGAAGAATCCCAGCATGCACAGAAAGGCCCTGGAGGATCACAGCAGCAGCACCGTGCACCGCAGCAGCACGTCCAGAAGGGCAAGTTTGTCAAGAAGCACGGGCAAGTCTACTTCACCACCGTCAGTAGCATCCCAGAAGGAGAGCCCGTCATGCTCGGTAGGTTCTCTGTTGCCAATCATCCTGCAGTCGTCTTGTTCGATTCTGGTGCATCGCATTCCTTCATCAGTCGCACTTTTGTCATCAAGCATGAGTTACCCATGGGGGAGTTAAAAGAAAGTTTTGCATACTTTCGCCTGGGGGCGGATAATACTAAGGAAGTGGTCCGCAGTAGATACCAGTAATGTTGGGGGAACATGTCTTTCCTACCACCATGATAGTACTGCGCGATCAAGAGATAGATGTCATCTTAGCAGAATTGGATGGGTCAGTATAAAGCCATGATAGACATCTTGACGATAGAGTTGTGAGAGTGGATATTCCTAACAGCACTTCCAAACTCCTTCTCCAACTTCCTATGCCTCAAAAACCAGCAACCACCCAGTTGAATGCCGCTGTGTTGCGGAGTCAGGGATATTCCCGTGGTCTGTGAGTTCCCTGATGTCTTCCCAGAAGATCTACCTGGTCTGCCTCCCGACTGCGATGTGAGTTTGCCATAGAGCTAAAGCCGGGACTGCTCCTATATCCCGTAGAGCTTATCGAATCCTCCCAGAGAGTTGGCAGAGCTGAAGATCCAATTGCAAGAGCTCTTGGACAAGGGTCTCATTCGCCCAAGTTCATCTCCTTGGGGCTGTCCAGCTATCTTTGTGAAGAAGAAGGACAAAAGTCTTCGTCTGTGCGTTGACTATCGCCACTCAACGAGGTCACCATCAAAAATAAATATCCCTTGCCTCGCATTGACCTTCTTTCGACCAGTTGTCTGGAGCCAGAGTGTTCTCCAAGATTGATCTCAGATCTGGCTATCACCAAATAAAAAATCCGTCAGAAGACATTCCTAAAACAGCTTTCACCACCAGATACGGCCTATATGAGTACTTGTCATGTCCTTTGGCTTGACCAATGCCCCGCTCATTTCATGTATCTCATGAACTCTGTGTTCATGCCAGAGCTCGATAATTTGTAGTCGTGTTCATTGACGACATCCTTGTCTATTCAAGAACTCCTGAAGATCACGCCAAGCATCTTCGAATCGTTCTCTCTCGTCTCAGAGATCACCAGCTGTATGCCAAGTTCAGTAAATGCGAATTCTGGCTAGTCAAATTCAATTCCTTGGTCATGTCCCTGTCCGCTGAAGGTGTGTCAGTTGACCCTGAAAAAGTGGCAGATATCTTGGATGGAAAGCCAACTACCACGTCCGCGAAGTTCGCAGCTTCATGGGAATGGCTGGATACTATCGTCGTTTCATCCAAAATTTCTCCAGAGTCGCCAAGCCTATCACAGAGTTGTTGAAGAATTCCGTGGATTTCGTTTGGTCACCAGCCTGTGAGCAGCCTTTCAAGCCTGAAGAAACTGCTAACTACATCACCAGTCCTAGCTCAACCAGATAGAGAAACCCTTCGATGTATACTGTGATGCATCTGGTACTGGTTTGGGCTGTGTTTTGATGCAAGAAGGACGAGTAATCGCTTATGCCTCACGACAGCTAAGCGGACATGAGGAAAACTACCCACCCATGATCTTGAGCTAGCAGCAAGTCGTGCATGCCTTGAAGATTTGGCGTCACTATCTGTGAGGCAGTACCTGCAATATGTATACGGATCACAAGAGCCTAAAGTATATATTCACTCAAGAAGAATTGAATATGAGGCAGAGAAGATGGCTTGAGCTGATTAAAGATTATGATCTCAAAGTACATTACCATCCTGGTAAGGCAAATGTAGTTGCCGATGCCCTCAGTCGCAAGTCACACTGCAAACTGTCTGACGACGAAGCCCTATGATCTTTCCTTGTGCCATGAACTTGAAAGGATGGGTATCGAAATGATCCCGCAAGGAAGCCTGAACAATGTCAGCATAGAAAACATCCATCAAGGACCAAGTCATTGCTGCTCAGAAGGATAACCCTGGAATCAAGCACATCATCGAAAAGATCCAGACCGGAAAGGCTGATTGTTTCAGGATCGATGATGTAGGAGTTGTTTGGTTCAAGAACCGTCTAGTAGTTCCAAGGTGCCTGAATTGAGACAGTTAATCCTTGATGAAGCACACTTGACCAGATTCTCTATTCACCCCGGTAGCAACAAGATGTACCAAGACTTAAAGCAGAGATTCTGGTGGACTAAAATGAAGATTGAGATTGCTCGGTATGTCGCTCAGTGTGATACCTGCCAAAGAGTCAAGGCAGTACACATGAAGCCGGGAGGAGAATTGCAACCTTGCCAGTACCCGCTTGGAAATGGGACGACATTAGTATGGATTTTGTTAATGGACTACCCAGAACCCAGAAAGGTTTTGATTCCATTTGGGTAATCGTGGACCGACTCACTAAGCAAGCTCACTTTCTGCCAGTCAAGACAAGTTACACCGTCCCCATGTATGCCACTTTGTACAAGAACCACATAGTGAGAAACTTCATGGTATACCCAAGACCATTGTCTCTGACCGTGGTACCCAGTTTGTCGCTAAGTTTTGGAAAGCGTTCCATACCTCACTTGGAACCAAGCTCTTGCATAGTACGGCATATCATCCGCAAACTGATGGACAACGGAGCGAGTCAACCAAGTGCTGGAGGACATGTTGAGAGCCTGTGTTCTTACCTTCGCAGATACTTGGGATGACTGTTTGCCTTTGGCAGAGTTCTCTTATAATAACAGTTACCAAGAGAGCATCAAAATGGCACCCTTTGAAGCACTGTACGGTCGTCGTTGTCGTACACCCCTCAGTTGGTCTGAGCCCGGAGAAAGAGAATTCTTTGGAGTTGACCTGGTCAAGGATATGGAAGAGAAAGTCAAGCAGATACAAGAGAATATGAAGATTGCCCAATCTCGACAGAAGAGCTACGCAGACAAGAGACGTCGACCTTTGAAGTTTCAAGTTGGAGATTATGTATATCTCAAGGTCTCACCAACCAAAGGAGTCACTCGTTTTGGAGTCAAAGGAAAGTTAGCACCTCGCTACATTGGTCCGTTTGAGATTTTGGAATGTTGTGGCAAGGTAGCTTACAAGCGAAGTTGCCCGATCATCTCTCCGCTGTCCACAATGTTTTCCATGTCTCCCAACTCAAGAAGTGTCTCAGAGTACCAGAACATGTCGTGGAAGTTGAAGGTGTCGAGCTAGAGCCTGATCTGTCCTACTCAGAATATCCAGTTCGCGTGTTGGACCACAAGGATCGCGTTACCCGAAGAACCACCACAAGATGGTACAAAATCCAGTGGAACCAGCACTCTGAAGAAGAAGCCACCTGGGAATCTGAAGACTTCTTAGCAAAGAACTACCCCGATTTTCTCGAATCCCTGTCAATGTAAGGTTTGCTTTATCCCTTCTTTGTCCTTTCTTAAGACGTGGAATCTCGGGGCGAGATTTCTTTAAGGGGGGGGCTGTAACACCTCTGGTGTTTAACATGTAATTAACTTGACATATCATCATTATCATCATTAAGCATTTGATCATGATTCATGTGTATGCATTTTGCTAAGTGTATCATTTTATGTGATTTACCTCTATTGCTAAAACCCTATTTAGCCCACTTCTCTCTACTAGGGCAAAATGGAAATTTCACCTCTGTGCCTAGCTTTGTGTAATTCTTGTTCCTGTGGTGTCTTGAAGTGTTGTTGTGTTGGCCAAAGTTCAAAAATCAGAATTTGATTTCAAATCCCTTTTGCAAAACCCTGATTTCCAAATCCTGGATTTTATCCCTCTTGTTGTGATTCAAAAATTATTCAAAATTTGGGATTGGTCCAAAAAGCAAAGTGTAGATCTGTCAAAGAGAAACAACTTTGGTATTTACAAATTTTCAAGTTGCAGTACAAAGTTTTGAGTTATTTCAAATTCAATCAAACTCCAGTTTTTGTCCCCTTTTCAGTTTCAAAATTAGTTCAAAAACTAATGAGTTTCTGGAAAAGTGTATAATAGCAAAGTTGTAGGTTTTGATAAAAGGAATAACTTTCATGTTGACAGATTTTCAAGTTTCAGTTTGAAATCCAGAGTAAATTTGATTTGAATCAAGTTTGAAAAAAGTGTCCCCTTTACTGTTTTCAAATATTGTTCAAAAACTATTTGGAATTTGAAAATGTTCATATTGACAAAGTTGTAGATCTCATTTTTCTGAACAACTTTGATGTTTTGAGTTTTTGTCGCACAGTTCAAATTTTGGAAGCAATTTGCGAATTTCAGAAAGTCAAACCCTACTCCCTAGCACTGTTTATCTTCTCCGGTAGGGGGGGGGACCCGGCCGTGGCCGCCTCGCCGGCGTCGCGCGTGCCGCACGTCTGGCTGCTCCCCACGCGCCTGCAACCTGTCGCCGATGTTCCCCGGTTCCCTCCGCGCCCGCACGCGAGCGCTGACCTTCTCTCCCGGCCCCTACCGCCCGCAGCTCGTCGCCGCCACGCGTTCGCCGCCGGTGAGCCGTGCGCTCGACCCTGCGCAACCAAACCGCTGACTCTCGGCCTCGCAATCGATTGCGCACGCACTGGGCATCCTTATCCTCGCCAGAGCACGCCCTCTAGCGGCCCTGGCCGCGGCTATAAGAAGCCCGCCGGTGGCGGAGCTCTTCACCACCTCCGCCACCGTGGCCAGCTCACTCCAGACCTCCCGCCGCTCTACCAGCTAGCTCAGCAGCTCCGCCTTGAACCGTGCAGCTTCCCCACTCCTCAATTTGGTCACTACCGTCCCCAATCGCCCGGCGTAACCCGACTTCCCCAACGCCGGCGAAGCACCGTTGAGCACGGGTCCGAGAAATTCTCTCTCCCCGGCCATGATCATCCCTCCCCGACCTCTGTTTCTTCTTCATCGCATCATTGCGTTTCTAACCATGCCTTGGTGACCCCGTGTGGTGCTCAGGATCGCCGGAACGCCGTCGCGACGCTTTTCTGCCCGCCGACGACCCCCGCTCCGTCGACCTCCTAGCTCCGACCACCCTCGCCTCGCAACCGCGCGTCATCGACTGCCGGTGAGCTCCTGAACCTCTCCATGCCTTGGATTCGGCCGCGAGCCCCTGCCGTGGCCGGAACATCATCTCGCCGCCGTCGGGTGACCGCCGGCGGGAGGAAGACGAAGCACAGTGCTGTTTTTCAATTTTCTCATACATGTGAATAGTGTTCAGATTTCATTTTTTGTGTGATTTTCTGTGTTGATCCATAAATTCTGAAATTTTTGTGGTAGACTCTTTATGCTCTGAAGTATTTTATAAAAATATAAAACTTGACTTTTCTGCAAAGATTTGAAAATGAAAAATCTCCCTTTTAATTAATAAATGATGGTTTTGGATTTTTAGAAAATGTTTATAACTCCAAAAATTATGAGATCACTTTTTGTGAGCTAGTTATGTCATGACAAGTCTCTGGTGAAATTTTGAAGTCTTTTGGAACAAGTTGATTTTTGAGCTTTATTTAATTAAGGAATAGTGCCTTTTGTTAATTAAATGCCTAGATTTAATTAAGCACCTTAATGACCTCCAAAAATTATGAAATTTGTTTTGCCATATACTTGTACCCTAATTAACTTGTGTGATTAATTTGGTAATTTTTGGAGCACCTTCATAAAATGACCTTTTTAAATAATTAGAAAAAATAGAAAAGGTGATTAGGGTTAGCGTTGATTGACCTGTGATGTGACTTTTGGGATTGCTTGATGTTCATAGACCCCTACCCTTTGGTCTATGATGTGTGATGCTATGTTTGGTTGATGCTTAGGATAGTTATGATATAGTTTAGTTTAATCAATTTTGCTTAAGGAAGAAATGGTTAACTTTTATGCTCAACCTAGATTCGATTATGCCTTGCTTAAAAGTAAACTTGAATCTGTGGCATTGTCTTGCACACCTGAAGTCCATGTCATCATTCCCATGAGCATTCATCATTGCATCCGTATAGTTGACGAAGAAGGCCCTGAAGTCGAGGTAGCCGCCGAAGGATCTGTCCCCGAGGCAACCCCAAGCTCCGACGCCTCTATACCCCGACTCTGCTCTTTTTGCCATCCAAGGCAAGCCCCGGTGCATTTAACCCTACCTTGCTTTTATAAATGTTTTCTTAAATGTTTGAGTTAAATTATTGCATTAGGTTGATAGGAGTTGAGTGAAATCCTATCTGATGCATTATCTACCTTGACCAATGATACACCCGATACCGCTTTCAAAAACTATTTGCAAATGCTTAGCAATGCTATATGATAGATTTGCAATAAAAATGCCAACTTCAAAGTGTGATCACTTTAAGAATATTTATGGGAATTTCTGGTTTACTCCCACTATTGGCTAAGTATCTGATCCGTACCTAGTCAATGGGAAGGAGAGGTTGTCCTTGCGTACGGTGCCGTCATGTTGTAGTCCGGGACTCAACAGTTGACACCGACCGGGACAGGGTTGAAAAACTGACAGGGCCTGTACTCTTGGGTTAGAGTCCCGAGGTGCTTGTCGCTGGCTGGAAAATTTAGGGACCACCTGTATGGGGGCCTGATTGACTAAGACTTGCAACTATTCACATACTACGGAAAGCTTCGGCTCCGAGGAATCCTTTATTGGACCGACAACCGCGCACTGGGAGTGGAGAGATGGCGGAAGTAGCATGTACCCACGTGGGTTAGAGGCCCGGATTGGAGTGGTGTACTGTACTTCCGGTGGCGTAGGACCGGGCCCAATCTTGGAGGAATCGTGGTAGACGAGTTGGCATATGCAAGCTTGGGTGCTACATATGCAGTGTGGATAGGACCCTCAGCTGAGTATTATTTATCCGGATTAACGCTGCTCCTCGGTTATGGAGACTTAGTCACTGACTGTCAACAGGGAGTGGTTCTCAACTAGGTCTGTTTTGGAAAGTAAAATGAATCAAGGATGATGATGGAACAAGGAATACCGCATCTTTCAAAATAAAAATGAGGTTTACCAAAAATGCTTTTCTGCAAAATACTTGAACTTGCTTAAGCCTTACCTTGACTACCCTAAGCCTGCATTCCTGAGTCTTCTCTCTTTTCTTTAGTCGGGTAAGTCTTGTTGAGTACCTTTGTACTCAGGGTTCTTTTACCCATGTTGCAGGTATGGCAGATCCCTCAGTATGCCTTGGACCCTGCTGTGTGACTGTTGTTCAGGAAGAGGCCGATGAGGCCGATGAGTGATTATTCACCCTTGGGCTGGGTGAAGTATCTTTATTGTTGTCATATGCTACCTTGCCAACTCTATCTATTTGAACTATGGTCTGTAATAACTTCACTTTAAGTTTATGTTGAACACTGGTTTGTAAAACTATTGTTATTTAAGTCTTCCGCTATTTAGCTCGATGTTTTTGTCAAAATGTTCAAGAGATTGTAACTGAATTGTGAGATGATCCTGCGGACATCGGGCACTGATGTAGCCCAGTGGCGAACCCGGTCCTAACCTCTTGGCTGTACGGATCGACTGTCAGTGGTTGATAGTGATCAGTGGGCCATGGGATTAGGGCCGTTACGTCACATAAATATGATGATGCAAGAAATAACTAAGAATTAAATATGAGATATATGCAAAAAAGTAAATATGAGGATAACTACCGATTTTTACCTTTTGGCGAAGGTTCGGATATTTAGGTCCAATGAACTGGACCTTCCCTCGGTTCAAACCTCCCAAGGTATATCAAACGTTTGGAAAGTTGTTATTGATTGTACCTCTAAGGTGCAGACTTTTTCTTTCATACTTTCTTGGTCTGAGTCTTCACTTCCTGTGGTTCACTGTCTTGAGGTTTCTCTTCCTTCTTTTCTAGGGACAGTGGCGAGAGCTTCTTCGTCATGATTGGCCTCTCTATTCTTGATAGTTTTCTTCTTTGCATTGAGAGCGGTGTCTTTCACTTCTATTCTTCTTGGGTGCTTCATTGGGCATGTAGTTGATGAAGTTGTATCGTGCCTTTTCTCCAGGAAAGTGAAAAATGGATTTCCTCTTGTAAATGATTGTACTTGTAGCGTAGAGGAATGGTCTTCCTAGGATGAGGTGGACGTCATTGTCTTCTCACATGTCGAGGATCAAGAAGTCTGTGGGGACTTCATGACGTCTTTCATCATTCCTTCTTGTTTATGCCTCTTGATATGGTGTCACTCTTGTTCTTCATTTGCCCAACAGTTTGAAATGAAGCATTAATTATGGAAGCTGGCAACATCTTGCTCAGTGTGCATGTTCTTGTAGATCTAGGATCTTCACTCTATAGAAATCAGGAGTTGACAAACTTCTCCCTATTTGCTCAAGAGTGTGTCCTGCTCATAAAGACAAGGTAGAGATCAAGTGCATGGGCTCTGTTGGTCGAAAAACACCAACAGAACCAAAAGTTTTGTTTATTCCTCTCTAACCTTAGGCACATTGCACAAGACAAACTTGTTGTTTGATGTGTTCTATTCAA
Source organism: Coix lacryma-jobi var. lacryma-jobi (assembly GCA_009763385.1). NCBI lineage: Eukaryota > Viridiplantae > Streptophyta > Magnoliopsida > Poales > Poaceae > Coix > Coix lacryma-jobi. The sequence continues at coordinate 45,821,866 of CM019826.1, forward strand.
TCTTAACATGAGTGATAGGATCAGAGGATGAGCATGAAAGTAGCATCTTAAAATATTTAATAGATCAAATTACTTAACCCAAGGAAGGATAATCTATGCATAAAGTGTCGATCTTTTCATAATTGAGATATATCATCTTCCAAAGGTTAGATGCACAACATTTTAGCTCATTTAGTCAAGACAGTGAGATTCAAGAGAGTAAAGCTATGAACAAGGATCAAAGGACTAAATATGTTGAGTTGATTAGGTTGGATCAAGTGAGGTGCAACTTAAACATGTTTAGTTCTTTATTTATGTTCATACTAGAATCAAGAAGAAGCTTTTAAAGTGATGGTTACTTACCTTGAAATGTTACTTTGTGATTGAAGAGTGATGTGTCGAACCACCTTGTGGAAGCTTCTCTTGTCTAGCTGGATTGTCTTTTCTTGCTCACAGTGTGCTTGAGAGGAGGAAAATCATATTGGAATCATCTTTATAGGTATCGACCTTCCTTCTCTTGTGTCGACTTATCAGTGAAGGTGCATTGTTCCTCGAGTATGTCGCCTAGGATCCTCTCTCTTTCTTGTATTAATTCTGTACTATGAGGATGTAGGGACAGTTCCGCATTCTTCTCTTGTCAACCTTTTTGTTTTCCTTTAATCATTGGGTTGGCAAGAGACTTGAAATTAGAGCTGCTACTCAAGTGCCTCCATGAGAGTCTTTGTCTTGTAATGTCACAACTGAGACTTGTCCTCTCAACAGTGTCCTAGATGATGGAGATCTTATCGGTTGTTCTTCTTGATTTACTGGCTCAGGTATTATCTCTCCATCTTCTAACTCTTGTGGTGCAGTGGCTTCATCCTTCATGATGCCCTCCTCAATTCTTGGCAGTTGGTTCTCCCTTCGACGTCTTCTCTTGGTTCTCTTTGGCTTCTCATAAGTGACGTAGATGTTGAAGATGCAGCGAAAGATCCAAAAGTTGACTTCTCCAGGTCCGGTAAAGATGATAACATTGATGGTGTTCAAGAATGATCTTCCAAGAATGTGTGGTGGATCATATTCTTCTTCTCGACTGGGATAACATCTAGTGGTTTGTATTGATCAAAGTGGTGGGTAGGAGGTTAATATGTCTTGAAGTGGTTTTCTCCTTCCTCCCTTTGATTGTGAAACACATCTAGACAACAAAATTCTCTCCTAGGCTGGCTTGTGATGTAGATGGACTCCCAAACACATGTTCATGGGTTTGACCTGTAGATCTTGCTATTGTTGTAGTGGTACCATCTTGTCTCCCAAGCTAGCTCTTGATTAGAAGAGGAGATAACTCCCCACTTCTTGTCTTGATGTCTTGGGCAATGATGGTTGCAGGCATAGGTTGTCTCATATGAGGTAAGTTGCATCCTGTTTGTTTTTAGCGCCCAAGCAAGACTCAAAGCTAGGCTAGCACCATTTGTGATCTGAGAGTAGGTTTGTGTGTCTATGGTTTGGGTTTTGGATCTTCAATGTTCAGACCAAACCATGGATGAACAAAATCTCTCTCCTGCATAACGTTAGTGGACATATACCCTAAGGATTGCAAGAATTTGAAGCATGGGTTGTTATCCATAACTTATGTATTTTGCATCTATGCTAATAAAAAGATGTTTTTAGGATTACTTTAGCATAGACTAGTATTTCATGTGTTGGCTGCACTTTAACATGATTCAAAGCAAAAGATAACTTGCAGTAGAAGACAAAATAAATAAACTTCGATACTCACAGTTCTTTCATCCATGATGAATGAGCTGAGTCTTCATTGTGCAAAGTTATTGAAGTTCATGTATCTTTTCAACTCCAGTGTGAGTTCATCTCCGGACTTTCCCAAATTGATATTGAAAGTTTCCCTGCAGGGGTTAGTCCAACAAAATATCCAAAATCTACTATAGCATACTATCAGTTCAGAAATCAACCTAGACACCACGTCTAATTTGATCTAGGAAGGCATTTTAACCTAAGCACCATACTTAATTTAAAAGCCTTTAGAGGTAAAATCAGCACACCTTTTAGCTCAAGAATCAAACCAGACACCATGTCTTACTTTAATTCATGAAAACAGTTAAACTAAGCTCCATGCCTAATTTAAAAGGTGTAAGATAATAGTTCAAAATCAAAGAGTATACTATAGCAAATAAAGATAACATGAAAGCATTGTAGAGATTTATTCAGATGGTGATGAAAGAGTATGATTAGTATATGAGCATATCCTAAAGGTAGGGACATCCAACATAGCAACATGGCAAGAAATATTCTTACAAAGCCTATTCCCCAAGCTTGGATTTTGCACAAATCAAGATTGGATGAATGTAATTCAATGTTGTATGATGATTGATGGGACATACTGCGGATACATGGGCATATGCCGAGTCTCTGAGTGATGAGTGATTGTCAACTGGGATAATGCGCATGCTCTTTGGCTTGTGTTGTGCAGGTGTCGAGCACGGATACAGTGATCAGAGGCAAGGTGAAGGTCAAGTAGAGACGTGCCGTGCCGATGGACCGAGAGAGGCGAAGGGCAGACGTGAGGCTTGGACTGAGGGACCGATGGCCCGAGGATCAGCTGTGGTGGCTGACAGCCTGGGACAGCGACGAGCGAAGACTTGCGGGACATGGTGTTGCTCGGGTCGAGGACCTGGGACACGTGTCGGTGGACAGGGTGCACGGGCGGTGCATCCCCTCTACAGCGTCGGTTTGGTGGTTAAGCCACAGAAAAACCACCGAGTGGATGGTTTCCAGGTTTAGGCCTCAAAACCTGGGTGCTGATGGTTTTCGAGTTTGGCCACAAAACTCGGGCTGAGGACGATTTCCAGGTTTGGGCCTCAAAACCTGGGTGCTGCGGGTTTGCTGAGTTTGGGCCACAAAACTCAGGCTACGGTCGGCTGGTTTCCCAGTTTGGGCCTCAAAAATGGGGGTTGGTCATGAAGGCTGGTTTCCCGATTTGGGCCACAAAACTGGGGGTGCGACGTCCGGGAAAAGGACAAGCAGAGCGGTGGCGGCACGTGGCGGCAATCGGTGAGGTTGCGTCGAGGCAACGCTACCAGTTGTGCGGGCGTGGCCGTCGGATCACCACCTACCATGAGTTGGTCCAGAATAACCTTAGGGTTTAGCTGGTTCACTCTGTAAGTAGTTAGGGGTAGAGTGGGAATTAGGAATAGTTAGAATTAGGATAGGTAGGAGGAGACACCCACCTCCCCATCTATCTCAGTAATTTGCTCTTTGCACTTAGGGTTTCCGGCTCTCCAAATCCCCTGATGTAGCTAGCTGAGATCCGCAGAGAACCATACCTCTGTGTACTAGAGATTTTGAGGAAGTGAGGCCGTAACCTCACTGTTGTAGCGTGTGGTAGCCACACGGTTGCAGATCGATGACTTGATTCGCGTTTTGTTCGTGTTCTTCACGTTCTTCGTTTCTCCGCGATTTTCCCGTCACTCGATCTCCCTCTCTACTGCGTCTTTGCGAAATCCATTTGAATCAACTTGTTCTTTATAGTGGGAGATCATTTCCACCGAAGGAATTCATCTAACTCCTCACGAACAAGTAGATCGGGTTGATTTCGTTTTCGTGGGCGCTTTTTCATTCATACTCCTACCCTTTTGATTTCCCGTGATTGAATCGATTTGAGCGGATGATTTCTTGGGGATAGTCTCCTAACTACCTCGTGATCATCTTCTCCAATTTGGGAACGGGGGATTTTGATTTGGATCGAATTTGGGAAGTTTTGAGACAAGGGCGATTGAAATCGCCCTCCCTGAGTGACCGCGGACAGTCCGCCACTCAGGGCGCGGACAGTCCGCGCATCGGGGACTTGGCCAGACCAGTGGCCGTGAGTCTCTGCTGTTTGTGTCTCGGTTGACCGGCGGACAGTCCGCCGGTATAAACCGCGGACAGTCCGGGACTGTCCAGGGGACTTGCAGGAGCTTTGCTGTTTCGGTGTTTTGACCGGCGGATAGTCTGCCATCCCCTCACGGACAGTCCGCAGTAGGGGCGGACAGTCCGGGACTCCAGGTCCGGACAGTCCGGGAATCGCCTGAAGCTTCCGGTTTAGTGCGTTTGCTCTCCTGACTTCTCCGCTGGTTTCCGGACCTCTCGTTTGACCCTCAGTGATCAAGGAACCTCTCTAGGTATCTTTGGCTGCTTGTTAGCATTGGTATTTGGGGATTTCTCGACGTAGTCTTCCATCTACGTTCGGGACTTGGTTTTTGAGTGGTCGAACTTGTGCCGGTGTCTTTGGCGTTTGGTTTTGCTATCGCTTTGTGGTGCTCGCTGTGATCCTAGGGATCATCCACCCTCTTCCAAGGGTCATGGGCATCACGGTTTCGATTGAAGCTTTCGGGGGGTGATTTTGGGAACAAAAGGCCAGAGTTACGAGAGAATTTTGTGCTCCCATTCACCCCCCCCTCTGGTTTGCCTTGCTATGTTATTCTCGTCCTTCAATTGGTATCGGAGCGGGTTAAGGATCTTCCACCTTAGTCGGTTCCAGATCCACAGAAGGCGACATGGATCGCGGGGTGGGCAAACCGCCGTTTTTCGATGGGACGAACTATGCGTATTGTAAGATACGCATGTCGGCCTATCTGCAAAGTATGGGTGCTTCCATCTGGGATATTTGCAACTCTGCTGATTACGTGGTCTTTGGCTGCACGTGTGACTCAGCGTCAGATCGATGATCACGATGCCAATAGCCGAGCCCGTAATGCTCTTTTCTCATGCTTGAGCATGACCGAGTTTGATCGTGTTTCTCACCTCGCTACGGCTCGGGAGATTTGGGCATCTCTCATGCGTTTCCATGAGGGAACCTCTCAAGTCAAAACCCGTCTCTATGAGTCGCACAAGCGAGAGTATGAGAATTTTCGACATATGCCTGGCGAGAGCATAGAGAGTTTATTCGCTCGCTTTCAGTGTATTGTCAACAGGATGAGGGCTAACAAGGAGCTGTTGCCTTTTGTTGACGGAAGTTATAGCATGTTTTAGCTTATCAAAATACCGTCAACAGGCCCCAGTTTCAAGGAAGTATAGCATATCATGAGCATATTTATCACTAATAAGTTCCACTTGTACTCTTAGCTTGTGAACTTGTAGGAGATGGCAAATGAACAAAATGAGGCCAGGTGGCCCACCAAGGGGTCGGCCGACCCCACCTTGGTGGCCACCTCGGCCAGGGTGACATGGCACGATCCAAGAGAAGCATGCTCAGGCCAATATCAACTCTTGGATCAAACATGTGCTTTTACTCAATGGTGCAAGATGAGAAGCACATGGATTCATCGGTCCACACCGAAACCAAATGCAACCAACTTCACAAGACTTGCTCCATGACATATGGGGTCACCAAGGGAGACAAGAAGGTGGGCCAGCCCTGTCATAGGGGGGTCGGCCGACCCCCCCCCCCCTTGGTGGGCCCTGGCTACACTATTCAGCCTGGTGACATCAGCACCTTCTAGAAGCAAAGTGGTGGGCCCACCTGTCATTGGCTGGTGTCGGCCGACCCCAGGGTGAATCCCATCCAGTGTCGGTTGCTTGCACATGTTTCACACGTGAAGAAATCAAGGCCATCCATCCATGACGGTTACTATGGCGGTTTGATCCAATGGCCAAGGAAGGAGAGCACGCGGATCGCTGACGTGGCACCGGAGTAGCCGCTACTCCACCTCCAACCTATAAATACCCCCTAGAGCTCTTCATTTGTATGCATCCAAGGAGAGAAAGCCTACTTAGTAGCTTTAGTGTTAGAAGAGAAGGAAGGGAGTGAGGAGTTCCATGGAGGAGTCCCGGCCTGTCGGGAATCTTCTCCAAGGTGCGCCTCAGCGGATGCGATTCTTCTTGTAAGTGTTAAATCTGAGTCCTTCTAGTATTTAATATTCTGGTCTGGTAATTTAAGTTTACAGTTCTTTTACTTGGCACATTGCTTTACTTTGTTGAAGTGCTCTAGGCCTATTAAGCTTAGCTTTAGAGTAGTAAGATTAGTGTAGACGTGGTGTCTAGGCTATATCTTGCCAGTGTGGACTTCTTGTCGCAGTTGTGTAGACGCCTGGTGGTAGGGTGACAAACACAACCAGTGCTTGGAGTTCCTCTCAAGTGTTGTAGGCAAGTTGAAAATAATAGTTGGGTAGCAGCATTGCCGCCTCAGTAGTTGTTAGGTGGAGAACCTTTTAATCAACTACTGTTTCGTCCTTCGCTCCCAGTAAGGAATGAGGTGGTAAACCTCAGTACTCTTAGAAAACCAGTACCAGATATTGATATTAGGAAGACCTCTCTATCCCAGTTATCATATACCCTTTGATCATCGTTTGACGACCCTACTTCTAGTTAATCCACTTCACGTTCCCTGTGGAAATACGATACCTGGAATACTCCCGGTGAAAGGCTACAATTGACTACCGTGCGCTTGCGGTATATCCATTTGCCACTTCTGGTGTCAACAAGCATCTCTGGTGCCGCTGCCGGGGATTAGGCTCCATAGTCTAGTTCTAGTGGTTGCATTAAGAAGTGTCAACACCTTTCGACGATCATGAGAGAGCTTTGAAGCTTTTGCATACTCTCGATCGATCGGTGTGGGATTCCAAGGTTCAGGCGATCATCGAAGCACCTAACTATGAGACCCTCACGTGCGACGAGCTCTTCAGTAAGCTCAAGTCCAGTGAGATCGATGCCATGGCGAGGGCTTCTTATGAAAATCCTTCTGGCCCGTCGATGGCTTTGCTTTCTGGCTCTTCTGCTAACCCCTCTGGAGGTTTTGCACTCTCTTCTCTCTTTTCTGTCATAGAGGAGCAGCTGTAGTCTTTGGGGGATGATGAGTTTGCTATGCTCGCCAACCGGTTCTCGCGGTTCCACAACAACCGCATGAACCGTCGCCGCGGAGGAGGACGCTCAGGATGCTTTGAGTGCGGCGACCCCAACCACTTCATCGCCAATTGCACGAAGAAGAACAAGCAGACCTTCGGCAAGGCGGATCATGGGCACAAGTACGACTCCGGCAAGCGCAAGGAGAAGTACGTCCCCGCGAAGCACAAGCGAAAGGGCGGCTTCAACAAGGAGTACATCAAGACGAAGTACTTGGAGAGGCCCAGGCTGAGCAGCGTGCATTCTTCCCCACGCTCAGTGACATCGACGACTCGAATGACGACTCCGCTTCTTCAAGCGACGACGAGTCCGAGAAGAAGAAGAGGATCGAGGACAAGCTCAACGGCCTCTGCTTCTTCGCCGACGATGAAGGCCTCTACACCATGGCCCTCGGCAAGGAGGTCGACGGCGAGCTGGTGGACACTCCCTCAGAACGACGACGACGACGACACCTCCCAGGTATCTCAGACCCCCGATGAGCTTTCTGCTGAGGTCAAGAGCTTACTGCCGCGCTCCTTAGTCAGGATAAGTGGCTTAGGCATGCTGCTAGAGAGTGCAAGGAGTTTAGGCAGAAGTGGGAGGATACGGTGAAGGAACTTGAATCTGTCAAGTCCGCCGTAGTTGTTACCGATGAGGAGGAGTGTGGAATGTGCACCACGCACATGACTGACCTTCTCACTTTGAGAGGTAAGTATGTGGCGTTAGTAGGAGAGGTGGATGAGCTGAAGTCTAGATCCTCGCTGTTGGGTGCGTGCAAGTCTTGTTCTGGCTTGCAAACCGAGTTGGCAGAGAAGAATGCCAAGATTGTGTCTCTTGAGAAGGCCAGCTCGGGTAGCACTTGTGTGTCCAGGTCTGTTTTGTGTGTGGGCCTGGAGATGGAGATAGCCAATGTGAAGCATGACAAGATGCAAACCGAGGAGGAAAACACATACCTTCGGACCATCTTGTCATGGGTGTCTTGTGGTGAGCCGCAGCTTGGGATGATGATCTCCCAATTCAAGCGAGCTACTGGAGGCCCAGGTGTAGGCTTTGCTCAGGGTGTTGATGTTTCATCTTTTGGTAAAATTGGAGAGTCTAGTGGTCTTAACCCATGTGAGAAGCCCAACTCCACCACTACTCCCAAGCTTACAAAGATTCCACCCAAAGAGCCTCTCAAGCCCAACACTAAGGATGGTGTGTTTGTTGAACCTCCGAGAGCTCCACCCAAGAAGCAGACCTGGCATCCCAAGCCCAACCACCTGAAAAACAAGTTGGACACCAGGCCACCCATCCAGGAGGAGCTTATGCCACAGAAGGGCAAAGTGATCCATACCCACCACCGTGAGTACCAACAACCCCCTTTGAGAGCAGTGAGGTACCATTGTGAGCACTGTGGGCGAGATGGACACTTGAGCGAGTTTTGCTTTCGGCGCAAGAGAGAGGCGCGCCGTGCAAGGGAGATGAACAATCCGGACATGTACCATCCTTTCCATGATGTACATGTGCCAAACGTTCAGAGGCGTGCTGCTAGGCCTAGAGGTCCAGAACCTCAAGTTCCTAGGCCTAGGCAGCGGAGAGGTCATGCCCGGCGGGAGCATGCAGTTGTAGGTTATGGACCTCGTGGCGGTGGCTTTGTAGTTGAGCGTTTTCCACCACCGCGTTTTGAGTATCGCGATGGACGCTCCTCCCTTAGCGGACCACGTTTTCCTGTGCGTGGTGATCGCTTTCCTCGTAGACGTGCTAGGAATGGTTTTTCTGCTAACCGTTCTTTTGAGCAGCCGGCCCAACACTGGTATTCTCCATACTTCACTAACCCCAGTGTTGGACCGTATGCTCACCCTATGTCTTTTTATTGATGTAGGTAAAACGATTGGAGAACGTTTGGTTGGTGGATTTTGGGTGTTCGAGGCACATGACCAGAAATGCCAAGTGGTTCTCCAGTCTTAGTCCAGTCGCCGGAAAGGAGTTTATTACCTTTGGCGACAATAGCAAAGGTAAGGTGTTGTCTCGTGGGTCTGTGCGAGTTAATGAGCACTTTGTGTTGCGCGATGTTGCTCTTGTTTCTAACTTGCATTTTAACATTCTTTCTGTTTCGCAACTCTTTGATGATGACTATGAGATTCGTTTTAAACCGAATCTCAGTCGCATTTTGGACCCTCAGGGCAATCTTGTTTGTGTGATTTCGCCTTTTGGTAAAGTCTTTCGTGCGGATTTCTCAGAATCGTTTGGCATTTCTCGTTGTCTTTTAGCTGGACCTTCCTCCTCTGATCTTTGGAAGTGGCATAGGAGACTTGGTCACCTGAGCTTCGACTTGCTTGCAAGACTTAGTTCACTTGGCCTAATCCGAGGATTGCCCAAGTTGTCCATGGAGAAGGATCTTGTTTGCCATTCTTGTAGACATGGGAAGATGGTTGCCGCTCCCCGCCATCCAGTGACTCAGGTCATGACTAAGCGCCCTGGAGAGCTTTTGCACATGGACCTTGTTGGTCCGGCTCGAGTGAGCTCGGTTGGGGGGAAGTGGTATGTGCTTGTTGTTGTTGACGATTTTTTGAGATATTCGTGGGTCTTCTTTTTAGCTGAGAAGACCGAGACTTTCTCCTTTGCTCGCAATATGATTTTGCGTCTTCAGAATGAGTTCCCTTTGAACTCGATGCGAGCTATTAAGAGTGATAATGGTTTCGAATTCAAGAATTCAGATTTTGAGAAGTTGTGTAACTCTTTGGGTTTAGAGCATCAGTTTTCTTCCCCCTACACACCACCCCAGAATGGTGTTGTAGAAAGGAAGAATCGGACCCTTGTAGAGATGGCCAGGACGATGCTTGATGAGCATAGGATTCCTAGGGGATATTGGGCCAAAGCTATGAGCACTCCATGCTATATTTCCAATCGCATTTTTCTCCGAGCTTTCTTGAAAAAGACTTCTTATGAGTTGCGTTTTGGAAAACTGCCCAAGGTGAGTTATTTTCGAGTTTTTGGTTGCCATTGTTTTATACTCAAAAAGGGCAACTTGGACAAGTTTGAGTCTGGTTCTTCTGACGGTGTGTTTTTGGGTTATGGCACTCATACTCGAGCTTATCGTGTACTTAACCTTGACACTAACCGAGTCATGGAGACATCCGATGTCACCTTCGACGAGACCATGGTTTGTCCTTCTTCTCATTTTGAGCGTGCGGGTGATCATGAGGTTGGTGAGCCTCTTTTTGATGATGAGGACGAGGGTGCTGAAGGTATGGATGATCCAGCACCCCCTCCACCTGATGTGCCGCAAGGAGCGGCTTCTACTACGACTCACGACGCCGACACCTCTTCCTCTTGGGGGTCGTGGGATCCGCCACCTCGTGCGGTACCCTTTGTACCCGAGGAGGCGCCCTCTGTTGTTGAGGAGGAGATCACTTCTGCACGGGAGGCGCCACGACACATCCAGCGCCAACATCCCCCTCAGCAGATGATCGGCAACATTGATGAACGTGTCACTCGGTCCAGGTCTCAAATCTCTCACTTTGCTCATTCTGCTTTTGTTGCTGATTTTGAGCCCCGAGATGTTGGACACGCTTTGACAGATCCGGATTGGGTCAATGCCATGCATCAGGAGTTAGAAAATCTTGAAAGAAATCGGGTTTGGGTTTTGGTTCCTCTTCCTCATGATTGTCATCCTATTGGGACAAAATTGGTTTTCAAAAACAAACAAGGAGAGGATGGCCATGTTGTGAGAAACAAGGCTAGACTAGTAGCCCAGGGGTATAGTCAGAAGGAGGGGATAGACTATGAGGAGACTTTTGCTCCTGTAGCTCGTTTGGAGGCAATTATGATACTCTTGGCTTTTGCTGCATCCAAAGGTTTCAAACTCTTTCAAATGGATGTCAAGAGTGCCTTCTTAAACGGCTACATAGAAGAGGAGGTGTATGTGAGACAACCCCCCGGTTTGGAAAATCCCAAGTTTCCAAACCATGTTTTTAAACTTCACAAAGCTTTATATGGTTTGAAACAAGCCCCTAGAGCCTGGTATGATAGGTTGAAAACCTTTTTGCTTGCTAAGGGTTTTAAAATGGGATGTGTGGATAAAACGCTTTTTCTCCTCAAGCAAGGCACTGATACTCTCTTGGTCTAGATTTACGTGGATGATATCATTTTCGGTGGTTCTTCTCACGCTTTGGTTGCCAAGTTTGCAGACACTATGAGCAGGGAGTTTGAGATGAGCATGATGGGCGAGTTGACGTTTTTCCTCGGGTTGCAAATCAAGCAATCCCGAGAAGGGACGTTCGTGCACCAGGGCAAATACACCAAGAACATCTTGAAGAAATTCGATATGGGTGAGGCCAAGCCTCTTCCAACACCCATGTCGACCACGACGGCCCTGGATGCGGATGTGGATGGAGAAGCGGTGGACCAGAAGGAGTACCGGAGTATGATTGGGTCGCTGTTATACCTGACGGCGGCACGCCCGGACATTCTGTTCGCGGTGTGTCTTTGCGCGCGATTTCAGTCGTCGCCGCGCACCTCGCACCGTCAGGCGGTCAAGCGCATAATGAGGTACTTATCCTTCACTCCTAAGTTTGGGATTTGGTATTCTGCTTCTTCCACCCTTTCCCTTTGTGGTTATTCCGATGCCGATTTTGCTGGTTGTCGTATTGATCGCAAGTCCACTTCTGGGACTTGCCAGTTTATTGGTTCTTCTCTTGTATCGTGGTCTTCTCGCAAGCAGTCTAGTGTCGCCCAGTCTACCACGGAGGCGACCCCAACCACTTCATCGCCAATTGCACGAAGAAGAACAAGCAGACCTTCGGCAAGGCGGATCATGGGCACAAGTACGACTCCGGCAAGCGCAAGGAGAAGTACGTCCCCGCGAAGCACAAGCGAAAGGGCGGCTTCAACAAGGAGTACATCAAGACGATGTACTTGGAGAAGGCCCAGGCTGAGCAGCGTGCATTCTTCCCCACGCTCAGTGACATCGACGACTCGAATGACGACTCCGCTTCTTCAAGCGACGACGAGTCCGAGAAGAAGAAGAGGATCGAGGACAAGCTCAACGGCCTCTGCTTCTTCGCCGACGATGAAGGCCTCTACACCATGGCCCTCGGCAAGGAGGTCGACGGCGAGCTGGTGGACACTCCTCAGAACGACGACGACGACGACACCTCCCAGGTATCTCAGACCCCCGATGAGCTTTCTGCTGAGGTCAAGAAGCTTACTGCCGCGCTCCTTAGTCAGGATAAGTGGCTTAGGCATGCTGCTAGAGAGTGCAAGGAGTTTAGGCAGAAGTGGGAGGATACGGTGAAGGAACTTGAATCTGTCAAGTCCGCCGTAGTTGTTACCGATGAGGAGGAGTGTGGAATGTGCACCACGCACATGACTGACCTTCTCACTTTGAGAGGTAAGTATGTGGCGTTAGTAGGAGAGGTGGATGAGCTGAAGTCTAGATCCTCGCTGTTGGGTGCGTGCAAGTCTTGTTCTGGCTTGCAAACCGAGTTGGCAGAGAAGAATGCCAAGATTGTGTCTCTTGAGAAGGCCAGCTCGGGTAGCACTTGTGTGTCCAGGTCTGTTTTGTGTGTGGGCCTGGAGATGGAGATAGCCAATGTGAAGCATGACAAGATGCAAACCGAGGAGGAAAACACATACCTTCGGACCATCTTGTCATGGGTGTCTTGTGGTGAGCCGCAGCTTGGGATGATGATCTCCCAATTCAAGCGAGCTACTGGAGGCCCAGGTGTAGGCTTTGCTCAGGGTGTTGATGTTTCATCTTTTGGTAAAATTGGAGAGTCTAGTGGTCTTAACCCATGTGAGAAGCCCAACTCCACCACTACTCCCAAGCTTACAAAGATTCCACCCAAAGAGCCTCTCAAGCCCAACACTAAGGATGGTGTGTTTGTTGAACCTCCGAGAGCTCCACCCAAGAAGCAGACCTGGCATCCCAAGCCCAACCACCTGAAAAACAAGTTGGACACCAGGCCACCCATCCAGGAGGAGCTTATGCCACAGAAGGGCAAAGTGATCCATACCCACCACCGTGAGTACCAACAACCCCCTTTGAGAGCAGTGAGGTACCATTGTGAGCACTGTGGGCGAGATGGACACTTGAGCGAGTTTTGCTTTCGGCGCAAGAGAGAGGCGCGCCGTGCAAGGGAGATGAACAATCCGGACATGTACCATCCTTTCCATGATGTACATGTGCCAAACGTTCAGAGGCGTGCTGCTAGGCCTAGAGGTCCAGAACCTCAAGTTCCTAGGCCTAGGCAGCGGAGAGGTCATGCCCGGCGGGAGCATGCAGTTGTAGGTTATGGACCTCGTGGCGGTGGCTTTGTAGTTGAGCGTTTTCCACCACCGCGTTTTGAGTATCGCGATGGACGCTCCTCCCTTAGCGGACCACGTTTTCCTGTGCGTGGTGATCGCTTTCCTCGTAGACGTGCTAGGAATGGTTTTTCTGCTAACCGTTCTTTTGAGCAGCCGGCCCAACACTGGTATTCTCCATACTTCACTAACCCCAGTGTTGGACCGTATGCTCACCCTATGTCTTTTTATTGATGTAGGTAAAACGATTGGAGAACGTTTGGTTGGTGGATTTCGGGTGTTCGAGGCACATGACCAGAAATGCCAAGTGGTTCTCCAGTCTTAGTCCAGTCGCCGGAAAGGAGTTTATTACCTTTGGCGACAATAGCAAAGGTAAGGTGTTGTCTCGTGGGTCTGTGCGAGTTAATGAGCACTTTGTGTTGCGCGATGTTGCTCTTGTTTCTAACTTGCATTTTAACATTCTTTCTGTTTCGCAACTCTTTGATGATGACTATGAGATTCGTTTTAAACCGAATCTCAGTCGCATTTTGGACCCTCAGGGCAATCTTGTTTGTGTGATTTCGCCTTTTGGTAAAGTCTTTCGTGCGGATTTCTCAGAATCGTTTGGCATTTCTCGTTGTCTTTTAGCTGGACCTTCCTCCTCTGATCTTTGGAAGTGGCATAGGAGACTTGGTCACCTGAGCTTCGACTTGCTTGCAAGACTTAGTTCACTTGGCCTAATCCGAGGATTGCCCAAGTTGTCCATGGAGAAGGATCTTGTTTGCCATTCTTGTAGACATGGGAAGATGGTTGCCGCTCCCCGCCATCCAGTGACTCAGGTCATGACTAAGCGCCCTGGAGAGCTTTTGCACATGGACCTTGTTGGTCCGGCTCGAGTGAGCTCGGTTGGGGGGAAGTGGTATGTGCTTGTTGTTGTTGACGATTTTTTGAGATATTCGTGGGTCTTCTTTTTAGCTGAGAAGACCGAGACTTTCTCCTTTGCTCGCAATATGATTTTGCGTCTTCAGAATGAGTTCCCTTTGAACTCGATGCGAGCTATTAAGAGTGATAATGGTTTCGAATTCAAGAATTCAGATTTTGAGAAGTTGTGTAACTCTTTGGGTTTAGAGCATCAGTTTTCTTCCCCCTACACACCACCCCAGAATGGTGTTGTAGAAAGGAAGAATCGGACCCTTGTAGAGATGGCCAGGACGATGCTTGATGAGCATAGGATTCCTAGGGGATATTGGGCCAAAGCTATGAGCACTCCATGCTATATTTCCAATCGCATTTTTCTCCGAGCTTTCTTGAAAAAGACTTCTTATGAGTTGCGTTTTGGAAAACTGCCCAAGGTGAGTTATTTTCGAGTTTTTGGTTGCCATTGTTTTATACTCAAAAAGGGCAACTTGGACAAGTTTGAGTCTGGTTCTTCTGACGGTGTGTTTTTGGGTTATGGCACTCATACTCGAGCTTATCGTGTACTTAACCTTGACACTAACCGAGTCATGGAGACATCCGATGTCACCTTCGACGAGACCATGGTTTGTCCTTCTTCTCATTTTGAGCGTGCGGGTGATCATGAGGTTGGTGAGCCTCTTTTTGATGATGAGGACGAGGGTGCTGAAGGTATGGATGATCCAGCACCCCCTCCACCTGATGTGCCGCAAGGAGCGGCTTCTACTACGACTCACGACGCCGACACCTCTTCCTCTTGGGGGTCGTGGGATCCGCCACCTCGTGCGGTACCCTTTGTACCCGAGGAGGCGCCCTCTGTTGTTGAGGAGGAGATCACTTCTGCACGGGAGGCGCCACGACACATCCAGCGCCAACATCCCCCTCAGCAGATGATCGGCAACATTGATGAACGTGTCACTCGGTCCAGGTCTCAAATCTCTCACTTTGCTCATTCTGCTTTTGTTGCTGATTTTGAGCCCCGAGATGTTGGACACGCTTTGACAGATCCGGATTGGGTCAATGCCATGCATCAGGAGTTAGAAAATCTTGAAAGAAATCGGGTTTGGGTTTTGGTTCCTCTTCCTCATGATTGTCATCCTATTGGGACAAAATTGGTTTTCAAAAACAAACAAGGAGAGGATGGCCATGTTGTGAGAAACAAGGCTAGACTAGTAGCCCAGGGGTATAGTCAGAAGGAGGGGATAGACTATGAGGAGACTTTTGCTCCTGTAGCTCGTTTGGAGGCAATTATGATACTCTTGGCTTTTGCTGCATCCAAAGGTTTCAAACTCTTTCAAATGGATGTCAAGAGTGCCTTCTTAAACGGCTACATAGAAGAGGAGGTGTATGTGAGACAACCCCCCGGTTTGGAAAATCCCAAGTTTCCAAACCATGTTTTTAAACTTCACAAAGCTTTATATGGTTTGAAACAAGCCCCTAGAGCCTGGTATGATAGGTTGAAAACCTTTTTGCTTGCTAAGGGTTTTAAAATGGGATGTGTGGATAAAACGCTTTTTCTCCTCAAGCAAGGCACTGATACTCTCTTGGTCTAGATTTACGTGGATGATATCATTTTCGGTGGTTCTTCTCACGCTTTGGTTGCCAAGTTTGCAGACACTATGAGCAGGGAGTTTGAGATGAGCATGATGGGCGAGTTGACGTTTTTCCTCGGGTTGCAAATCAAGCAATCCCGAGAAGGGACGTTCGTGCACCAGGGCAAATACACCAAGAACATCTTGAAGAAATTCGATATGGGTGAGGCCAAGCCTCTTCCAACACCCATGTCGACCACGACGGCCCTGGATGCGGATGTGGATGGAGAAGCGGTGGACCAGAAGGAGTACCGGAGTATGATTGGGTCGCTGTTATACCTGACGGCGGCACGCCCGGACATTCTGTTCGCGGTGTGTCTTTGCGCGCGATTTCAGTCGTCGCCGCGCACCTCGCACCGTCAGGCGGTCAAGCGCATAATGAGGTACTTATCCTTCACTCCTAAGTTTGGGATTTGGTATTCTGCTTCTTCCACCCTTTCCCTTTGTGGTTATTCCGATGCCGATTTTGCTGGTTGTCGTATTGATCGCAAGTCCACTTCTGGGACTTGCCAGTTTATTGGTTCTTCTCTTGTATCGTGGTCTTCTCGCAAGCAGTCTAGTGTCGCCCAGTCTACCACGGAGGCTGAGTATGTTGCTGCGGCTAGCTGCTGTTCCCAATTGCTTTGGATGATGGCCACTTTGCGTGATTTTGGTCTGAGCTTTTCTCGCGTTCCTTTGCTTTGTGACAGCACGAGTGCTATTAGCGTTGCTAAGAACCCCGTGCTGCACTCGAAGACCAAACACATTGATGTGCGCTTTCATTTTCTGTGAGACCACTATGAGAAGGGTGATATCGACCTTCGCCATGTCGATACTCATCATCAGTTGGTTGATATTTTCACCAAGCCTTTGGACCAATCAACTTTTGCTAGGTTGAGAGGTGAGCTTGGTGTGTGTTTCCCCTTTTAGATGGGGGAAACATTTTGGTTCTTGTATCATAAACTCACCATTTTTCGTTTGTCTTGTCTTTCTTTTGGTTTAGTCTTTTTGCATACGCTTTTACATTCTGAGCTTCATGTATATAATCTTTAGAATGTAATTATGCTTTGTTTAGTATGCTCCGATGCTATATGTTGATGCTTGTAGCTTATGCTCTTTCTGATCACTAATACATGTTGTGAGCTGAGCTATTTTTGTATGGTGAACCTACTTAACAAACATAAAACCTGAAAATGTTCAACATTGAGATATGCAACTAGCATGTGTAGGATGTGTTGAATTCACTCATGCTTTTCATATATGCTAGATTGCTATGTCTCTAGTTCTGAGTCATTCACTTGCTTGGTATGTTCATATTCTATTTAAAACTTGAACCAAGTTAAGTGAATTAGAAAGATCGAGATGGGATTGCTTGTCAACACATCACAGTTTCGAGACTGTTTCTCATTGCACTTTGAGTTAAACTTGAGCTGTGTAGTGTATGACAGAAACTGTTGCTTTAAGCTTCTGATTGCTTCTGCATAGGCTTCGCACAGTTGAAAAGTTAGGCAATGACAAGCTTTTAACCTCTCGCAATCACATGCTAAATTTGAACTTGTGAAATTCCACCGCTGCAACTCCGATAAAATCTGGATACACAAGTCTATGTTCCATTCTATAGCAGGATGATTGAACTTTGCTAGGGGTAGTTCACCTTGTATACATGTTTAGCACTTGACTGATTTCCTGTCTATACATGTTGTTGTGCTATTTTGATGGTGAATACCTTTTTGGCTAAAAAACTGCTCACTTTGCTCATATGTTCATATTTCATATTTGGTGATCAGTTTGAGCCTTCGCTAGCATGTGTGCTTTAGTTGCGTCATTGGAGTTATACTGTGTAGAGCATCTTTGCATTCTCTTGACTATATTCCTGAAGCTGCTAACTTGCATTTTGACTCATATGCATTTTGGGAGATGGGAGAACTTCTCTTGTTGGCACTTTTTGATGGTGCATTTTCTAAGGGGGAGAAAATTTCTTTCGGTTCCTTTTGCTTGATGGTGCATTTTCAACTAAGGGGGAGAATTTGGACAAATCATGCCTCCCATGTTCAACTAAGGGGACAGGAATTGGTTGTGTGCACCATGCAAGGGGGAGTTTGCTAGGTTTTTTTGAAATTTCCAATTGGTTCAGAGTGCTTTGCTAGTTGTGTTGAGCCTTTGCCTCTATCTTGAGGGACTAGCAGTCGCATCTTTGCTTCAGTTGGTTTTAGTTGGTATCGAGCTTTTCAGTTGATGACGAGCTGTCTGCTAGTTGTGTTGAGCCTCTATGCCTCTGTCTTGAGGGACTAGCATTCTGCTTTGATTTTTCAATTGGTAGTTGCTAGCGGTGTTGAGACTGTTCTACCTCTTCTTGAGGGCTAGCTGTGCTTTGCTTGGTCGCGTCGAGCCGTTGCCCATGTCTTTGGGGACCAAGTTGTCTTGCTCTTTCCACTTGACCTTCTTCGGCTTTGCTATGCTTTTGGGTCATTTGGTCGAGTTCTCTCTTCTCCTTCTTCCTTCTTCTATTTCCATTATGATTTGTGTGTAGTTGACAATGCACTCATCAAGGGGGAGATTGCGGATACATGGGCGTATGCCGAGTCTCTGAGTGATGAGTGATTGTCAACTGGGATAATGCACATGTTCTTTGGCTTGTGTTGTGCAGGTGTCGAGCACGGATACAATGATCAGAGGCAAGGTGAAGGTCAAGTAGAGACATGACGTGCCGATGGACCAAGAGCGGCGAAGGGCGGACGTGAGGCTTGGACTGAGGGACCGGTGGCCCGAGGATCAGCTATGGTGGCTGACAGCCTGGGACAGCGACGAGCGAAGACTTGCGGGACATGGTGTTGCTCGGGTCGAGGACCTGGGGACACGTGTCGGTGGACGGGGTGCACGGGCGGTGCATCCCCTCTACAGCGTCGGTTTGGTGGTTAAGCCACAGAAAAACCACCGAGTGGATGGTTTCCAGGTTTGGGCCTCAAAACCTGGGTGCTGATGGTTTCCGAGTTTGGCCACAAAACTTGGGCTGAGGACGGTTTCCAGGTTTGGGCCTCAAAACCTGGGTGCCGCGGGTTTGCTGAGTTTGGGCCACAAAACTCAGGCTATGGTCGGCTGGTTTCCCGGTTTGGGCCTCAAAACCGGGGGTTGGTCGTGAAGGCTGGTTTCCCAGTTTGGGCCACAAAACTGGGGGTGCGACTTCCGGGAAAAGGACAAGCAGAGCGGTGGCGGCACGTGGCGGCAATCGGTGAGGTTGCGTCGAGGCAACGCTACCAGTTGTGCGGGCGTGGCCGTCGGATCACCACCTACCACGAGTTGGTCCAGAATAACCTTAGGGTTTAGCTGGTTCGCTCTGTAAGTACTTAGGGGTAGAGTGGGAATTAGGAATAGTTAGAATTAGGATAAGTAGGGGGAGACACCCACCTCCCCATCTATCTCAGTCATTTGCTCTTTGCACTTAGGGTTTCCGGCTCTCCAAATCCCCTGCTGTAGCTAGCTGAGATCCGTAGAGAACCATTCCTCTGTGTACTGGAGATTTTGAGGAAGTGAGGCCGTAACCTCACTGTTGTAGCGTGTGGTAGCCACACAGTTGCAGATCGATGACTTGATTCGCGTTTTGTTCGTGTTCTTCGCGTTCTTCGTTTCTCCGCGATTTTCCCGTCACTCGATCTCCCTCTCTACTGCGTCTTTGCGAAATCCATTTGAATCAACTTGTTCTTTATAGTGAGGAGATCATTTCCACCGAAGGAATTCATCTAACTCCTCACGAACAAGTACATCGGGTTGATTTCATTTTCGTGGCGCTTTTTCGTTCATACTCCTCCCCTTTCGATTTCCTGGTGATTGAATCGATTTGTGCGGATGATTTCTTGGGGATAGTCTCCTAACTACCTCGTGATCATCTTCTCCAATTTTGGGAACGTGGGATTTTGATTTGGATCGAATTTGGGAAGTTTTGAGACAAGGGCGATTGAAATCGCCCTCCCTGAGTGACCGCGGACAGTCCGCCACTCAGGGCGCGGACAGTCCGCGCATCGGGGACTTGGCCAGACTAGTGGCCATGAGTCTCTGCTGTTTGTGTCTCGGTTGACCGGCGGACAGTCCGCCGGTATAAACCTTGGACCGTCCGGGACTGTCCAGGGGACTTGCAGGAGCTTTGCTGTTTTAGTGTTTTGACCGGCGGATAGTCCGCCATCCCGTCGTGGACAGTCCGCAGTAGGGGCGGACAGTCCGGGACTCCAGGTCCAGACAGTCCGGGAATCGCCTGAAGCTTCCGGTTTAGTGCGTTTGCTCTCCCGACTTCTCCGCTTGGTTTCCGGACCTCTCGTTTGACCCTACAGTTGATCAAGGAACCTCTCTAGGTATCTTTGCTGCTTGTTAGCATTGGTATTTGAGGATTTCTCGACGTAGCCTTCCATCTACGTTCGGGACTTGGTTTTTGAGGGTCGAACTTGTGCCGGTGTCTTTGGCGTTTGGTTTGCTATCGCTTTGTGGTGCCTCGCTGTGATCCTAGGGATCATCCGCCCTCTTCCAAGGGTCGTGGGCATCACAGTTTCGATTGAAGCTTTCGGGGGTTGATTTTGGGAACAAAAGGCCAAAGTTTCGAGAGAAATTTTTGTGCTCCCATTCACCCCCCCCCTCTGGTCGCCTTGCTATTGTATTCTCGGTCCTTCACATACCTTGTGTTTGTTGTTCCTTCGTTCTTTTCTGCTCCAGACCTGGAAAGGTTAGTGACAAGAATACCCGAAGGAATATTTTCATAATTATATTTTTATGCTCATTACAAGGACAGTGCAGCAGAAAGGTAGGCATAGCTCATAACCAGGTATTATGATGGGGTATAAGGATTCTACTGGTTATAGCTTGCTCATGGGGTAGTGATAGATAAGAGTGGAATTCAAAAACAACATTCATAAGAATGAAAACAATAATAATGAAAAGACTAGGACAAAAAGGAAAAAGATAAAAGTATGATTACAAGGTTAAACTAAGACTTAAGTTGATCTACCGTTCCCCGGCAATGGCACCAGAAATGCTTGTTGGTATAAATTAACGCACTCTACTTTATCCGCAAGCGCACAGATAAGATCTACCGATGTAGCACTTCACCGGAGTAACCCAGTTTTAATATCGAACCCAAAGGAACGGATAGTGTTAAGTCTTAAAGTCTTAACCCTGAGTAGCTAACAAGGACGGAGAATCTAGAAGTATAGAGGGGATCACTAAGGCTGTCCAATTCCAATTTAAGAGTGATATGTTTATATTATTCTTAGTGGGGAAGTTGCCATAAAAGGTCACAAACAGAGTATGAGTCTTTTATGCAAATGTATAATCCTACCGAGCCTACACATGGGTAAGTGGACTATAGAAGAATCAACAAGGCTATAAGAGTCACCCTTGCGAACAACCACTACTACCGGCGTTATAGGAGGCATTTATGATGAGCTATCAAGTCTAAGAACCACGCTTACACTATCCAACTACTCTTACTCTAGAGCAACCTAGAATTAGAGTACACAAAAGAGAGTCATAAACCTTAAGAATAATAAGAACAATGGCTCAAACTTAAATATAGACGTTGATTACTGAAACAATCACTGAAGCAAGTTGAAGATGAACTTGAATCCGCAGGTACAAGATGAAGAAGTTGATCCGACAGGCCGGAGCTCCTTCTTGATCTCTTCCCCTCTCTCTCTCTTCTAGTTCTAGTATAAGACTAGGTTCTAAACCTAATTAGAGGGGTAACTAGTCTTCTACTTGATAGCTGGCTCTTGATTACAACTACATGAACTAGATCTAATTCTAGATGAACTAGAAGAGATTCATCTAGAGGGACCTCTACTTCTAATTGAAACCCTAGTTTCTGATGTGGAGATGAATAATGAAGATGGAGAGATGCCTGGAGAGGGGGGGTCTGGGGCTGCTTATATAGGCCTGAGGGATCAACCGCGGCCGTTAGATCAAACCGACTTAAGGTACGGCGAAGATGCATCCTAGAGGTCGGTGGAGGAAGCTTGCAGAAGACGGAAGCCAGCGGGCCCGGGGGGAGACCGACCGGTCTCATGGTGGGACCGGTCGGTCCCACCTGTCATCCTCTCGTGGTGGTCGACCTCCTGGTGTCTTCTGGTGTCCTCTGGAGTCTTCTGGAAACTTTCTGACATGGCGGTTGCGTTATCTCCCGTCGGTTTCCTTCTAGGGGAAGCAATCAGCGCTTGTTTCCTTGTTTAGTCCCTGCAGAATCACAATTCACCAAAACTCGTGGAATATTGTCAATTAAAACCCTAAACCTTTGTTGGTGATTGAATTCATGCCCTTTTCATATTTATTTATCCTTTAATTTTGATAGATAACCAGTGTCAACAATCATCATGTCATAGAATGAAGCATAGACTTGTGTTATTTTCAAATTTTATCGGAGATTGCAGCGGTATTAACACAAGTTCATATTAAAGCATGTGATTACGAGAGGTTGAAAGCATGGTCATTGCCTAACTTTTCAACGGGGCTAAGCCTATGCAAGAAAAGCAATCGGAAGCTTAAAGCACGATACCGTGATGTGTTGACACATGCAATCCCATCTCGATCTTTTCAATTCACTAATACTTGGATCAAATTTTAAGCACAAGATAACTATGAACAATCCAAGCAAGTGAATGACTCAGTGCAAGAGACATAGCAACCTAGCATACAAAAGATAGCACAAGTGATCTCAACACATCCTACCCATGCTAGTTGTCAATCTCAATGGTGAACAAATTAAAGGTTTCATAGTTGATTTATCAAGTTCACCATTTGCAAAAATAGCTTAGCTCATAACATGTATCAAGTGATCAAAAAGAGCCTAAGCTACAAGCACCATCATGAATAAACAGGGCATACCAAAAAGAGCATAGTCTCATTTTCATTACTATATACATGAAGCTCTAAAATGCAAAATGTACATGATGAAATGCATGCAAAAGCTAGTCTATCAAAGACAAAGCAAAACTAGCCTAAAAAGGAAAACCCAAAACAAAAGGGTATCGGAGAAGTCCAACTAAGTTACAACAAGCAAAATGCTTCCCCAACTAAAAGGGAAACACGCACCAAACTCACAAGAGAAGAGCCAAGAAATTCTCAAGTGAACAGCCAGCAAAAATCCACATCGGAAAGACCACACGGCAGAAAGAGGTCGAAGAAGAAGAGTAACAAAACCCGAACTCATAAGTGTGTCGGAGGTACCTCATGAAGCGCATGACCACCTGCAGGTGTGATACTCAAGGGGACGCCTGAATCTGCTAAACTCCAGGGCACCTGCCTCGCCGAAGTCGTCTCCCCATCACCTGATGTTGTCGCTCCCACAGGTGCTGCTAGTGCTCGCTGGAGAGCTGCTCGAACGGAACCCCAAGTCGTGGAAGAAGTGGGATCGGGTCCATGAGCCAAAATGCTCTCTCCAGGCTCCTGTTCTCCTGCACACTCAAAAGCAGAAGAAAACACAAGGCAGTGTCTCGTCTAGTGTGACCTCAAGGTCTCCACAAAGCGGTTAGTCACATAATAAGCATAAGGTGAACTCTCAACAAAAAGAGATCTACCTATGAATGATACCGCAAGGAGATCTGAACTCAAACTAGTAAAAACTACCATGCAACAGGATAAAGCACTATATAGCAAAATGCAGCCTAGAGACATGATCAACCCAAACACAGCCTAAACCTCAACACATGCTACAATGCAAGATAATGATAGCAATAGATCCAAAAGCATGTATAACATGATAAAATTGGGGAAAGGCTAGTGCTCAAACTAATCATATCAACAGGATACATGTAGCTAACCAAAACTAGCACCTGAAAAGTGACACCTAATGAACATCATACCTCTACAAGTAAAGCTCATGGAGAAATGTGATAAAGCATGGCATAATGTTCATGAGGATCACGAACTAGCATGAAAAGTGGAATAGCCACCAAAGCTGTACACAAGGCTAGCATGACATGATATACAGGATAGCACATGCTAGATTAAAACAAAACATGACACAAGAGAAAATGTACATGCAAGAACTATACAAGTGAGCATATGAAGGACCATCTCATACCACAAGAAATAGACTATGAATGTACAAGGCATGAGTGTATAAGAAAGCTCACCAACCTACAAAAACCTCTTTGGAGGCAAATCTAAGCGGGATGTAGAGAACCATCAACTCTTGATCACATCTAGAAGATCAAGCTCCATCAGGCGTATGTTCTCCTCCCCGCGTCCTCATATCTACACACAAGAGGACAAATTAACCCGAGTCTTGGATCCCGAAGGGTTAGCAAGCATGTAGTTGGGAACCCAAGACTTGGTCACAAATCTCAACTTATCCTGTGGGTTAGCATGATGCAAATGTTGGTTCAAATACAATTTTGAAACACCCTTGGAAGCATTCCTCAAAAGGACAACTCGAGGAGAAGAACGAGTCGTACCACGGGTAAAGAGGCAAACATCTTCCAAGGTTTTTTGAGAAGAACCAATAGAAGCATCAAGAGAAGCATGACATGGACCAACACAAGAAGCACTAGAAGCATGTCCACGACCATGTCCTAACCCACTAGAAAAGGAGTCATAAAACCCATAAACAAAGAGGGGCTTCTTACTAGGAACACAAGCGTTGATGCCCTGAGAAGGGCCATGAACCACCAACTTCCTAGAAGAGCAAGCTTGGCGCAAGCATTTGGCACGCCGATAGCAAAAGCTTTCTTGATGCCCATCTTTCTCACAAAAAGAGCAATGGTACAAAGGCCTATCGGAAGGCACACCATTCCCGACAAGTGAGAAGTCCCTTGGGACTTAGAACACGAAGCATCAACATTGAACTTGGTGCCAACACTAGGAGCACACGTGCCATGGGAAAGGTTATGTGGCTTCCTAAAAGCCTTAGCTCGAATACGTCGCTCGTGTTTGACACGGCGAAAACAAAAATCGAATGAGCGTCCATCCTTCTTGCAAAAGGTGCAATGGAAAACTGGATTGGGAGCATGAGTCCCAAAAATATGAGAAGCACCCTTGTCAAGAGAAGTCCCTTGGACATCACTCGAAGACACAACAAGGTTAGGAGTAGCTAGAAAGAGCTATCCAAAACCTTGGCACAAGTGCTATTGTTAAAAGACTCACGCGCAACACAAGAACTCAACTCTGGTTGCAAAGATGCAGACTTGGAAACATCTGAAGGACCGAGAATGCAAAAGCAAGGCGACCAGAGGGGGGGTGAATGGGAGCTCAAAAATTTCTCTCGAAACTTTGGCCTTTGTCCCACAAATCAACCCCCAAAAGCTTCGACCGAAACCGTGATGCCCACGACCCTTGGAAGAGGGTGGATGATCCCTAGGATCACAGCGAGGCACCACCAAGCGATAGCAAACCAAACGCCAAAAGCACCGGCACAGGTTTAACCCCTAAAACCTAGTCCCGAACGTAGATTGAAGCCTACGTCGAGAAATCCCTAAATACCAATGGTAACAAGTAGCAAGGATACCTAGAGAGGTTCCTAGGTGAACTATAGGGCCAACCGAGAAGTCCGAAAACCAAGCGAAGAAGCCGGGAGAGCAAACGCACTAAAACTCAATGCTCAGCCAGTTCTCGGACTGTCCGCCAGTACGGTCCCGGACTGTCCGGCTCAACCGCGGACTGTCCGCGAGGGGATGGCGGACTGTCCGCCAGCAAAATCCCCGAAACAGCACTACTGCTGAAGTCCCCTGGACACATCCCGGACTGTCCGCGACCGTGCACTGCGGACTGTCCGCCGGTCAATCCGAGTCAACACAGCCGAGAAGCGCGACCACTGCATCGGTCGGACCCGACGCGCGGACTGTCCGCGCCCCCAACGGCGGACTGTCCGCGAGTGCCCAGTGAGGGCGATTTTGGTCGCCCTCAACTCAAATCTCCCCAAATCCAATTCAACTCAAAATCCCTAGTTCCCAAACTTGGAGAAGATGATCACGAGGTAGTTAGGAGACTATCCCCAAGAAATCATCTGCTCAAAACAATCCAATCAACGGGAATTCGAAAGGGAAGAAGAATGAACAAAAAAGCGCCACGAAAACGAAATCAACCCGATCTACTTGTTCGTGAGGAGTTAGATGAATACCTTCGGTGGAAATGATCTCCTCACTATAAAGAACAAGTTGATTCAAACGGATTTCGAAAAGACGCAGTGGAGAGGAAGATCGAGTGACGGGAAAATCGCGGAAAAATGAAGAACGCGAAGAACACGAACAAAATGCGAATCAATACATCGATCTGCAACCATGTGGCTACCACACCCTACAACAGTGAGATTACGGTCTCACTTCCTCAAAATCTCCAGTACACAGAGGTATGGTTCTCTGCGGATCTCAGTTGCTACAGCAGGGGATTGGGAGAGCAGGAAAACCTAGAAGGCAAAGAGCAAGTGACTGAGATAGAATGGGAGGTGGGTGTCTCCCTCTACCTATCCTGATTCTAATTCCCACTCTATCCCTAGTTATTTACAGAGCGAACCAGCCAAACCCTAAGGCTATCCTGGACCAACTCGAAGATGATGATGATCCGACGGCCACGCCCACACAACTGGTAGCGTTGCCTCGATGCAACCTCACCGATTGCCGCCACGTGTCGCCACCGCTCTGCTCGTCCTTTTCGCGGACCTCGCCACTGGTTTTGAGGCCCAAATCGGGAAACCAACCTTCACGTTCAACCCCCGGTTTTGAGGCCCAAACCGGGAAACCAGCCGTCCATCGCCTGAGTTTTGTGGCCCAAACTCAGAAACCCGCAGCGCCCAGGTTTTGAGGCCCAAACCTGAAAACCGTCCTCAGCCCGAGTTTTGTGGCCCAAATTCGGAAACCATCAACACCCAGGTTTTGAGGCACAAACCTAGAAACCGTCCACTCGGTGGTTTTTCTGTGGCTCAACCACCAAACCGAACCGTAGAGGGGATGCACCGCCCGTGCACCCCGTCCACACGCAAGTGTTCGCTCGTCGCTGTCCCAGGCTGTCAGCCACCACAGCTGATCCTCAGGCCACCGGTCCCTTAGTCCAAGCCTCACGTCCGCCCTTTGCCACTCTCGGTCCATTGGCACGTCACGTCTCTACTTGGCCTTCACCTTGCCTTCGATCACTGTATCTGTGCTCGACACCTGCATAACACAAGCCAAAGAACATGCACATTATCCTAGTTGACAATCACTCATCACTCGAGACTCGGCATACACCCATGTATCCGCAATCTCGCCCTTGATGAGTGCATTGTCAACTACCAACACAAATTATAATGGAATAGAAGAAGGAAGAGGAAGGAGAAGTAGAGAACTCATCCAAATGACCCAAAAGCATATCAAAGCCTGAAGAAGGTCAAGTGAAAGAGCAAAACAACTTGGTTCCCAAAGACAAGGGCAACGGCTCGACGCAACCAAGCAAAGCAAAGCTAGCTCTCAAGAAGTGGTAGAACAGGCTCAACACAACTAGCGAGAAAGCTCGATACCAATTGAAATTCAAGCAAAAATAGAGCTAGCCCTCAAGAAGAGGCAGAACGGGCTCAACACTGCTAGCGAGAAAGCTTGATATCAATTGAAATCACTAAAATCCAACTGAATAGCACAATCAGCTGAACACTCATCGAAAGACACAACTGCTAGTCCCTCAAGACAGAGGCACAGAGGCTCAACACAACTAGCAGAAAAAGCTCCGAATCAATTGGAAAATCAAAAATCCAAAAAATCCGAGCCAGCTCAAGCTCCCCCTCCAATAGTGCACACAACCAAGATAAGATTTCCCTTATGATTTGGCAAATTTCTCCCCCTTAGTTGATAATGCACTATCAGGAATCTCCCCTCCAAATGTATATGAGTCAAAATGCAAGTTAGCAGCTTCAGGAATATAGTCGATAGAATGAGAAGATGCTTGACAAAATGCTGATCCGATGACTCAACAATATGCACAGAATGCTAGAAAAGGTCAAACTGATCACCAAATACGAAATCTGAACATTGGAGCAAAATGAGCTGTTTTCAGCCAAAAAGGTATTCACCATCAGAATAGCACTAAACATGTATAGACAGGAAGTCAAACAAGTGCTAAACATGTATACAAGGTAAACTACACCTAGCAAGGTTCAATCATCATGCTATAGAATGAAACATGGACTTGTGTATTCAAATTTTATCGGAGTTGCAGCGGTTAAATTACACAAATTCAAATTTTAGCATGTGATTGCAAGAGGTTGAAAGCTTGTCATTGCCTAACTTTTCAACTGTGCGAAGCCTATGCAGAAGCAATCAGAAGCTTAAAGCAACAGTTTCGGTCATACACTACACAGCTCAAGTTAAACTCAAAGTGCAATGAGAAATAGTCTCGATACTGTGATGTGCTAACAAGCAATCCCATCTCGATCTTTCCAATCCACTTATCTTGGTTCAAATTTAAAGCATAATATGAACATACCAAGCAAGTGAATGACTCAGAACTAGAGACATAGCAACCTAGTATATATGAAAAGCACAAGTGATTTCAACATATTCTGCACATGCTAGTTGCATATCTCAATGGTGAACATTTTCAAGTTTTATGTTCATTAAGCAAATTCACCATTCATAAAATAGCTCAGCTCACAACATGCATCAGTGATCAGAAAGAGCATAGGCTACAAGCATCATCATATAGCATCGGAGTTCACTTAGACAAAGCATAATCACATTCTAGAGATTATATACATGAAGCTCTGAATGTAAACATGCATGATGAAATTCAAAGACTAACTCATCAGAAAAGAGAATAAAACAAAAAGAGAAGGAGTCAGTCTATAATACAAGAACCAAAATGTTTCCCCCAACAAAAAGGGGAAACACACACCAAGCTCACCTCTCAACCTAGCAAAGGTTGATTGGTCCAAAGGCTTGGTGAAAATATCAGCCAACTGATGATGAGTATCGACATGGTGGAGGTCGATATCACCATTCTCATAGTGGTCTTGCAAAAAATGAAAGCGCACATCAATGTGTTTGGTCTTAGAGTGCAGCACGGGGTTCTTAGCAACGCTAATAGCACTCATGCTGTCACAAAGCAAAGGAACACGAGAAAAGTTTAGACCAAAGTCACACAAAGTGGCCATCATCAAAAGCAATTGAGAACAGCAGCTAGCCGCAGCAACATACTCAGCCTCTGTGGTAGACTGGGCAACACTAGACTACTTGCGAGAAGACCAAGATACAAGAGAAGAACCAATAAACTGACAAGTCCCAGAAGTGGACTTGCGCTCAAGTCGGCAACCAGCAAAATCTGCATCAGAATAACCGCAAAGGGAGAGGGTGGTGGAAGCAGAATACCAAATCCCAAATTCTGGAGTGAAGCATAAGTACCTCATAATGCGCTTGACCGCCTGACGGTGAGAGGTGCGCGGCGACGACTGAAATCGTGCGCAAAGACACACTGCAAACTGAATGTCCGAGCGTGTCGCCGTCAGGTACAACAGCGACCCGATCATACTCCGGTACTCCTTCTGGTCCACAGCTTCTCCATCCTTGTCCGCATCCAGGTCCGTCGTGGTCGACATGGGTGTTGGAAGAGGCTTGGCCTCACCCATATCGAATTTCTTCAGGATACCCTTGGTATACTTACCCTGGTGCAAAAACGTTCCCTCTCGAGATTGCTTGATTTGCAACCCAAGGAAAAATGTCAACTCGCCCATCATGCTCATCTCAAACTCCCTGCTCATAGTGTCTGCAAACTTGGCAACCAAAGCGTGAGAAGAACCACCGAAAATGATATCATCCACGTAAATCTGGACCAAGAGAGTGTCATTGCCTTGCTTGAGGAGAAAAAGCATTTTATCCACACATCCCATTTTAAAATCCTTAGCAAGCAAAAAGGTTTTCAACCTATCATACCAGGCTCTAGGAGCTTGTTTCAAACCATACAAAGCTTTGTGAAGTTTAAAGACATGGTTTGGAAACTTGGGATTTTCAAAACCGAGAGGTTGTTTCACATACACCTCCTCTTCTATGTAGCCGTTTAAGAAGGCACTCTTGACATCCATTTGAAAAAGTTTAAACCCTTTGGATGCAGCGAAAGCCAAGAGTATCCTAATCGCCTCCAAACGAGCTACAAGAGCAAACGTCTCCTCATAGTCTATCCCCTCCTTCTGACTATACCCCTGGGCTACAAGTCGGGCATTGTTTCTCACAACATGGCCATCTTCTCCTTGTTTGTTTTTGAAAACCCATTTTGTACCAATAGGGTGACACTCAGGAGGAGGTGGAACCAAAACCCAAACCCGATTTCTTTCAAAACTTTCTAACTCCTCATGCATGGCATTGACCCAATCAGGATCAGATAAAGCGTGTCCAACATCTCGGGGTTCAAAATCAGCAACAAATGCAGAATAAGCAAAGTGAGAGATTTGTTGTGACCTTGACCGAGTGACACGTTCGCCGATGCTGCCGATCATCTGTTGAGGCGGGTGTTGGCGCTGAATGTGTCATGGCACCTCCCGAGCTGAAGAAATCTCCCCCTCAACAGCAGCTGGCGCCTCCTCGGGTACAAAAGGTACAGCCCGAGGTGGCGGATCCCACGGCCCCCAAGTAGTCAACGAAGAGGGGTTGGGGCCGTGAGTCATCGTAGTAGAAGCCGATGCTTGCGGCATAGCCGGTGGAGGTGGTGCTGGGTCATCCATCCCTTCAGCACCCTCATCCTCATCATCAAAAAGAGGCTCACCAACCTCATGATCACCTGCACGCACAAAACGAGAAGAAGGACAAACCATGGTCTCGTCGAAGGTGACATCGGATGTCTCCATGACTCGGTTAGTATCAAGGTTAAGTACACGATATGCACGAGTATGAGTCCATAACCCAAAAATACACCGTCAAAAGAACGAGACTCAAACTTGTCCAGGTTGCCTTTCTTGAGTATAAAACAGTGGCGACCAAAAACTCTAAAATAACTCACTTTGGGTTGTTTTCCAAAACGGAACTCATAAGAAGTCTTTTTCAAGAAAGCTCGGAGGAAAATGCGATTGGAAATATAGCATGCAGTGTTCATAGCTTCGGCCCAATATGGCCTAGGAGTCCTATGCTCATCAAGCATCGTCCTGGCCATCTCTACAAGGGTCCGATTCTTCCTCTCTACAACACCATTCTGTGGCGGTGTGTAGGAGGAAGAAAACTGATGCTCTAAACCCAAAGAGTTACAAAACTTCTCAAAATCCGAGTTCTTAAACTCAGAACCATTATCACTACGGATAGCTCGTATCGAGTTCAAAGGGAATTCGTTCTGAAGACGCAAAATCAGATTGCGAGCAAAAGAGAAAGTCTCAGTCTTCTCAGACAAAAAGAATACCCACGAATATCTCGAAAAATTGTCAACAACAACCAACACATACCACTTCCCCCCAATCGAGCTCACCCGAGCCGGACCAACAAGGTCCATGTTTAAAAGCTCTCCAGGGCGCTTAGTCATGACCTGAGTCACTGGATGGTGGGGAGCAGCAACCATCTTCCCATGTCTACAAGAATGGCAAACAAGATCCTTCTGCATGCACAACTTGGGCAATCCTCCGATTAAGCCAAGTGAGCTAAGCCTTGCAAGCAAGTCGAAGCTCAGGTGACCAAGTCTCCTATGGAACTTCCAAAGATCAGAGGAGGAAGGTCAAGCCAAAAGACAACGAGAAATCCCAAACGACTCTGAGAAATTCGCATGAAAGACTTTCCCAAAGGGCAAAATCATACATACAAGATTGCCCTGAGGATCTAAAATATGACTGAGATTCGGCTTAAAACGAATCTCATAGTCATCATCGAAAAGTTGCGAAACAGAAAGAAGGTTAAAATGCAAGTTAGAAACAAGAGCAACATCGCGCAACATAAAGTGCTCATTAACTCGGACCGACCCATGAGACAACACTTTACCTTTGCTATTGTCGCCGAAGGTGATAAACTCCTTTCCGGCGACCGGACTAAGACTAGAGAACCAATTGGTGTTTCCGGTCATGTGCCTCGAACAACCGGAATCCACCAACCAAACGTTCTCCAATCGTTTTACCTATATCATTAAAAAGACATATGGTGAGCATACGGTCCAACACTGGGGTAGTGAAGTAGGAAGAATACCAGTGTTGGGCCGGCTACTCAAAAGAACGGTTAGTAGCAGAACCATTCCTAGCGCGCCTACGGGAAGAGCGACCACCACGTAGAGGAAAACGTGGTCCGCTGAGGGAAGAGCGTCCATCGCGATACTCAAAACGCGATGGGGGGAAATGCTCAACTA
Organism: Coix lacryma-jobi var. lacryma-jobi; assembly: GCA_009763385.1. Lineage (NCBI taxonomy): Eukaryota > Viridiplantae > Streptophyta > Magnoliopsida > Poales > Poaceae > Coix > Coix lacryma-jobi. The sequence continues at coordinate 45,853,728 of CM019826.1, forward strand.
CAAAGCCACCGCCACGGAGTCCATAGCCCACAACTGCAGGCTCCCGCCAGGCACGTTCTCTTCGCGGCCTAGGCCTAGGAACTTGAGGTTTTGGACCTCTAGGCCTAGCAGCATGCCTCTGAACATTCAGCACATGTACATCATAGAAAGGATGGTACATGTCCGTGTTGTTCATCTCCTTTTCACGGCGCGCCTCTCTCTTGCGCCGAAAGCAAAACTCACTCAAGTGTCCATCTCTCCCACAGTGCTCACAATGGTACCTCACCGCTCTCATAGGGGGTTGTTGGTACTCACGGTAGTGGGTGTGGATCACTTTGCCCTTCTGTGGCATAAGCTCCTCCTGAATAGGTGGCATTGTATCTAGCTTGTTCTTGAGGTGGTTTGGTTTTGGAGCCCATGATTGTTTCTTGGGTGGAGCTCTCGGAGGTTCAATGAACACACCATCCTTGGTGTTAGGCTTTAGAGGCCCTTTGGGTGGAATCTTGGTAAGCTTGGGAGTAGTGGTGGAGTTGGGCTTCTCACTCGGGTTAAGACCACTAAACTCTCCAACCTTACCAAAAGATGAAGCACACTCAACACCCTGAGCAAAGCCTACACCTGGATCTCCAGCAGCACGCTTGAATTGGGAGATCATCATCCCAAGCTGCGGCTCACCACTAGACACCCATGACAAGATTGTCTGAAGGTATGTGTTTTCCTCCTCGGTTTGCATCTTGTCATGCTGCACATTCGCAATCTCCATCTCCAAACCTTCACACAAAGCGCATCTAGACACACACGTGCTACCCGAGCTGGCCTTCTCAAGAGACACAATCTTGGCATTCTTCTCTGCCAACTCGGTTTGCAAGCCTGCACAAGACTTGCATGCACCCAACAGCGAGGATCTAGCCTTAAGCTCATCCACACCTCTCCAACCAAAGCAACATACTTCTCCTCAGAGTGAGAAGGTCAGTCATGTGCTTGGTGCACATCTCGCACTCATCCTCCTCGGTCACAACAACGGTGGACTTGACACATTCAAGCTCCTTCACCGCATCCTCCCACTTCTGCCTAAACTCCTTCCTCTCTCTAGCAGCGCGCCTAAGCAGCTTGTCTTGACTAAGGAGAGCGGCAGTAAGTTTCTCGACCTCAGCAGAAAGCTCATCGGGGGTCTGAGATACCTGGGAGGTGTCACCGTCGTCATCGTCGTTCCAAGGGATCTCCTCCAGCTCGCCGTCGACCTCCTTGCCGAGGGCCATGGTGCAAAAGCCCTCGTTGTCGGCGAAGAAGCAGAGGCTGTTCAGCTTGTCCTCAATCTTCTTCTTCTTCTCGGACTCATCATCGCTTGAGGAAGCGGAGTCGTCATCTGAGTCGTCGACGTCGTCGCTGAGCGTGGCAAAGAATGCACGCTGCTCGGCCTGGGCCTTCTCCAAGTACTTCTCCTTGATGTACTCCTTGTTGAAGCCGCCCCTCCGCTTGTGCTTGGCGGGGACGTACTTCTCCTTGCGCTTGCCGGAGTCATACTTGTGCCCGTGATCCGCCTTGCCGAAGACTTGCTTGTTCTTCTTCTGGCAATTGGCGATGAAGTGGTCCAAGCCTCCACGCTCGTAGCAGCCACCACATCCTCCTCCGCAGTGACGGTTCATGCGGTTGTTGTGGAACCACAAGAACCGGTTGGCAAGCAAGGCCAACTCGTCATCCGCCATGAACTCAAGCTGCTCCTCTATGACAGTAAGAAGAGATGACAACGCAAAATCTCCAGAGGGGTTAGCAGAAGAGCCAGAAACCAAAGCCATCGATGGACCAGAAGGATTTTCATAAGAAGCCCTCGCCATGGCGTCAATCTCACTGGACTTGAGCTTACTGAAGAGCTCGTCGCATGTGAGGGTCTCATAGTTAGGTGATTCGATGATCGCCTGAACCTTTGAGTCCCACACCAATCGATCAAGAGTGTGCAAAAGCTTCAAAGCCCTTTCATGATCGTCGAAAGGCAACAGCTCCTTGTTAGCCCTCATCCTGTTGACAATCACCTGAAAGCGAGCGAATAAACTCTCTATGCTCTCGCCAGGCATATGTCGGAAGTTCTCATACTCTCGCTTGTGCGACTCGTAGAGATGGGTTTTGACTTGAGTGGTTCCCTCATGGAAACGCATGAGGGTAGCCCAAATCTCCCAAGCCGTAGCGAGGTGAGAAACACGATCAAACTCTGTCATGATCAAGCATGAGAAAAGAGCATTATGGGCTCGGCTATTGGCATCGTGCTCATTAATCTGATGCTGAGTAGCACGAGCAGCTAAGACCACGTAATCAGCAGAGTTGCAAATATCCCAGATGGAAGCACCCAAACTCTGCAGATAGGCCGACATGCGTATCTTCCAATACGCATAGTTCCTCCCATCAAAAAATGGCGGTTTTCCCACGCCGCGATCCATGTCGCCTTCGGTGGATCTGGGCTCGGCTAAGGTGGAAGATCCTTAACCGGCTCCGATACCAATTGAAGGACCGAGAATGCAAAAGCAAGGTGACCAGAGGGGGGTGAATGGGAGCTCAAAAATTTCTCTCGAAACTTCGGCCTTTGTCCCACAAATCAACCCCCAAAAGCTTCGACCGAAACCGTGATGCTCACGACCCTTGGAAGAGGGTGGATGATCCCTAGGATCACAGCGAGGCACCACCAAGCGATAGAAAACCAAACGCCAAAAGCACCGGCACAGGTTTAACCCCTAAAACCTAGTCCCGAACGTAGATTGAAGCCTACGTCGAGAAATCCCTAAATACTAATGCTAACAAGTAGCAAGGATACCTAGAGAGGTTCCTAGGTGAACTATAGGGCCAACCGAGAAGTCTGAAAACCAAGCGAAGAAGCCAGGAGAGCAAACGCACTAAAACTCAACACTCAGCCAGTTCCTGGACTGTCCGCCAGTACGGTCCCGGACTGTTCGGCTCAACCGCGGACTGTCCGCGAGGAATGGCGGACTGTCCGCCGGCAAAATCCCCGAAACAGCACTGCTGCTGAAGTCCCCTGGACACTTCCCAGACTATCTGCGACCGTGCACTGCAGACTGTCCGTAGGTCAATCCGAGTCAACACAGCCGAGCCGCGCGACCACTGCCTCGGTCGGAGCCCGACGCGCAGACTGTCCGCGCCCCCAACGGTGGACTGTCCGCGAGTGCCCAGTGAGGGCGATTTTGGTCGCCCTCAACTCAAATCTCCCCAAATCCAATTCAACTCAAAATCCCTAGTTCCCAAACTTAGAGAACATGATCACGAGGTAGTTAGGAGACTATCCCCAATAAATCATCCGCTGAAAAAATCCAATCAACAGGAATTTGAAAGGGAAGAAGAATGAACGAAAAAGCGCCACGAAAATGAAATCAACCCGATCTACTTGTTCATGAGGAGTTAGATGAATTCCTTCGGTGGAAATGATCTCCTCACTATAAAGAACAAGTTGATTCAAACGGATTTCGAAAAGACGCAGTAGAGAGGGAGATCGAGTGATGGGAAAATCGCGGAAAAACAAAGAACGCGAAGAACACGAACAAAATGCGAATCAATACATCGATCTGCAACCGTGTGGCTACCACACGCTACAACAGTGAGATTACGGTCTCACTTCCTCAAAATCTCCAGTACACAGAGGTATGGTTCTTTGCGGATCTCAGTTGCTACAGCAGGTGATTGGGAGAGCAGGAAAACCTAGAAGGCAAAGAGCAAATGACTGAAATAGAATGGGAGGTGGGTGTCTCCCTCTACTTATCCTAATTCTAATTCCCACTCTACCCCTAGTTATTTACAAAGAGAACCAGCCAAACCCCAAGGCTATCCTGGACCAACTCAAAGATGATGATGATCCGACGGCCACGCCCGCACAACTGGTAGCGTTGCCTCGACGCAACCTCACCGATTGCCGCCACGTGTCGCCACCGCTCGGCTCGTCCTTTTCACGGACCTCGCCCCCGGTTTTGTGGCCCAAATCGGGAAACCAGCCTTCACGACCAACCCCCGGTTTTGAGGCCCAAACCGGGAAACCAGCCGTCCATCGCCTGAGTTTTGTGGCCCAAACTCAGAAACCCGCAGCGCCTAGGTTTTGAGGCCCAAACCTGGAAACCGTCCTCATCCCGAGTTTTGTGGCCCAAACTCGGAAACCATCAGCACCCAGGTTTTGAGGCCCAAACCTGGAAACCGTCCACTCGGTGGTTTTTCTGTGGCTCAACCACCAAACCGAACCATAGAGGGGATGCACCGCCCGTGCACCCCGTCCACACGCAAGTCTTCGCTCGTCGCTGTCCCAGGCTGTCAGCCACCACAGCTGATCCTCAGGCCACCGGTCCCTCAGTCCAAGCCTCACGTCCGCCCTTTGCCACTCTCGGTCCATCGGCACAGCACGTCTCTACTTGACCTTCACCTTGCCTTCGATAACTGTATTCGTGCTCGACACCTGCACAACACAAGCCAAAGAACATGCGCATTATCCCAGTTGGCAATCACTCATCACTCGAGACTCGGCATACACCCATGTATCTGCAACATCAACATCGGAGTTGCAATAATTGTGTGAATCAAATGACTTAGCACAAAGACTCTTGCATCTTTTAGCTAAAACCTCATTTTCAAACATGAGGCGATCACAAGTACCACAAGGAGTGTTTTTAAGATTTCCCATCTCCTCTCTAATGCACTCGGCATATGTGGTACGCAAGAGTTCAATTTCTTTTTCAAGGTTGGCACTCATATCATTGTGCTCAACCAACTTGGCGCTCATATCATCGTGCAAAGCTTTCAAAGCCAAAACTTCTTTTTCTAAATCAATGCATGATGTGCACATGAAATCGGTGGAAGATGTGGCAGAACCATTCTGATTATAAGAGCTCAAGTACCGTCTTAGCCAAATACGACTGACGTCGACTCGTACTTGAACTCATATAACCCTGGTAGTCCAGAAATCTCGAAGGATTTCAAACATCGTACAACATACAGGATCACATCGTTCATGTACCACATTCATAAGGATACAACAGTTGATAAACGGAATCGAAATTAACATCAGAGTGCGGAATCTTAAAAGAGTTATTACAACACTGAGTTTGAAATTTGCGGAAGCTCAAATAAGTTTGAAACACGACCACCACACACGTGGTCTGAATAAACAATGTTTTTGACAACTCACTCCTCCTTTTTTAGATAATGTGCCACCAACAGTCTTAGCCCAGCAAAAGCTAAAGAGAAGCTTCTAGATGACCCTGCCTTGGGCCTACTCCTCATCACCCTCCACGGGGTAGAGGCAGTGCTTACAATAGCCGTAGTAGACTTGGCCATCTGCAGCAAACGGGATAAACCCTGAGTACGGGAATGTACTCAGCTAGACTTACCCATCCAACTGAAAATAAAAAACACCAAGGGTATGCAAGGCCTTTTCGGTAGGGCTGGGATCTTAGTTGCAAAAAAGCTCAAAATAAAGGAGTAATGTTTAATCGTATAGATGAGCAGTCCAAATTTTAGCCTATCCCTTAGTCTAGGTTTGCACCTGGTCTACAACATTCACATGAGTCTAGCAATCAATAGGATAAACCTTATCTGGTTGACTTATCCAAATTTTAGTTGAACCTTAAACATCACATGGAGTTGTATCGTGGTGAAGCTCGCCATAGTTTCCCACTAACCGGGGGAGACGGCGACTCGAATCAAATTCCAAACCAGCTGGTGAAAAACCTTTAATACCAACCCACACTTTCCCCATCGGGTCCATGCATTGGGTAACCGCTCGATGCTTGTTCGTGGTGGTAATCGTCGCGGCTCACAGCACGGACCACCCAATTGGAACTATATGATGGCCGTTCCGCGGCAGATCGTGTTTCCATACTAGAGGGTGCGACACGGGTTGATACCGGCCGAACAGCGTCTAACCGGCTTCGGGGTCGGCGATTATGGCACCGACATATCCCTAACTAAAAGGGCGCTTTCAAAAATGAACGAGGGCCAACATCGATACAAACCTACATGATCCAACGGACGGACTGCCCCAAGTTTCCAAACTTGTGCCTTGCCTTCCAGTTGATTGTATTTCATTACCACTCAGGTTCTTTTCCACGATAGCAAATATAGCCAACTGTGATCCAGTAACTACCCATCAGGGGTATTATGGAAACATCCTTAACTACTACTTTTATTAAGCAGGCTAAGCAATTCTACTATAAATAAGTACAGGATAATAAGGCAGGTGTAAACAATAATCAAGGAATGGTAATGCAACAATTGGGATTCAATCAACTCCTATACCTAATGCATCACAACATAAAATACTCAAGTAAATTAATTATAAAAACTGGGAGACTTAGGATGCTCCGGGGCTTGCCTTGGGAGAAGACCGATGCCTCATGAGAGGGGCACTCGGGCAGGTTAGTTTCCGCTGTGGGTTCGGCCTCCTCGCTCCTAAGCACTTCCGGGATCTCCTCCTCGACGTTTGTCTCCGGCTCTTGCTCTGTCTCCGGGGCTGTCGATCCTATTGCAATGTGGTTACATAAATAAATAATGCGAGGTGCAAAATGACGGTAAGAAAGGTAAACATTTCTTGCAAACCAACAAAACCAACTTGTTGAACAACTTTTAACATTGAGGAAAGCATTTAATGATCGTTTTTAACAAAACCATAATTTTGACTATTTCCCATTTACTTATTCGAAAGAAATTTAGGTTTGAACAGCAAGTGCATTTTTCTGAATTCAGAAAAATCCACAAAAGTTCCAGTATGCAACTTACACTTACTGGACCTTACTGTACAAATTTCAGCAAGAGATAAATTACTCAACATCAGATACAAAAAGATGAAACAAACTGCCCAAAAGGTGCTTTGAACTAACTTTTCTTATGAAAAGTGTCAAATAGAAGATTTCATATTTTTCCTAACTTCATCTACCTATAACCACTCTACTGCAGAAAACTTATTGCTAAAACATGAACATATAAATCTACACAAAATAAACAAATTTATTTCAAAATAAACCCTTTGAACTGCAACCCTACTGGAAAAGGGTGCAATCCTCATTTTTATATTTTTTCCAGATTCTACTCCACATTTCATATTTATCATGAAAGTTCCATGAAAAGAATCATCATAATCTTTTCTGCATGAATTTTCTAACAAAACACAGAAAGACACCTTTGTACTACAACTCTTTATTTTCCTATACATCAACCTATATTTAACATTTTTCTCAGCTTAAATAGAACACACAGAGACTGTATAAATTTTTCCATATTTTATTTCCACACATATTTCTCCTAACAAATATTTTAAGAAAACAGCGTAAACAAAATTTAAATCTAAACAGATGCATTTTCTACAAAAATAGGTCCTCATAAATTTTTCACAGACACATAACTTGATAAGAAGCATACACCATTTTTGCCATGAATTAATTCAACCAGAAAACATATAAACCTATTTATTTCACATAAAGCACATAAACTGAAATAAATGCAAACAGTGCCATAAACTGCTACCAAAAATACTTTCATATTTTTCCATGATAGATGTACTGATGAACAAATTAACAAAACTAAAAGCACCTCATTTGGATCAATAAAACGTGCTACACAAAATAAACAAGCTTTTGTGGAAAATAAATCGAAAAAGAAAACATTTGAAAAACTCCCGGCTGGGCTTCCGTGGTCTTGGTCCATGGGCCAGGTGCGGCTGACGTGTGGGGCCTGCGGGGTCGACGGGACCACCTGTCGGTGAAGGCCGAGCAGGGGAAGAAGTTGATCGGCGTTTTCTCGCTGACGGCGAGGACGCCGGCGGGGGGGTTGGGCTCGGTGTGTTCACCTCGGCGAGGCAGATCGAGTGCTTGTGATGGTTTGGCCAGCGCACGGCCGTAGCTCGTCGGCGACGAGTAATGGCGCACGGTGGCGGCGGTGGTGTTTGGCTACGCCGTCTCCGGCGGTCGCCGGTGAAATTGACGAGGGCGAAAGCTTAAGTGAACCGTAGGGAGGCTACTAGAGGGGTTGGTTCGGCCGGTGAAGCTCCAGAGAAGCTTGGCCTCGTGTGCGGCCACGGCGGACGCCCATGGCGCTCGGCCAGGTGAAGGAGGGAGTTAGGGGGCGGTAGAGACCTAGCAGTAGGGTGTTCTCACCTTGCCTTTGCTCGGTGAAGCTTGAGGGTGAAGGAGGGAGGCGGTGGAGCTTTGGTTGGAGGGGAACGACTTTGAGCTCCGGGCGGTGGCAATGGCAACCGCGACGAGGCTCCTCGGGTTCCGGTGTCAACGAGGCTCGGCTGGGGGTGTGGGTGTGAGCACCGTGTGTTCGAGCTGTAGGCGGGGTGGTGTGCGCGAGGGATTGAGACGAGGGGCTCTGGTGAGGTCGGAACGACGAGGGGAAGCTTGTGAGATCTCGGTGTCAAACGGTGGCGAGCAGGGGGAGGTTTGGTTCGCGTTCGCGGGGACAAAAGAGGGAGTGCGGAAGCGAGTGGCAAGCAAAGAGGTGATCGAGGGGGCGGAGAGAGGGGTGCTCGGGTTTGTTCAGGGCTTTGCCGGACGGGCGGTCATGGCGAGGGCCACGGTCGGCGTGCGGCAGGCGGCGAGCGGCAGAGCAGCAGGCGGTGGTGTGGGCGCGGCGGCCGGGGCGAGCGGTGAGTGGGCGAGCGAGATTGTTTGCGTGATCGGGTGGAGAAGGATCGGTTGGGGAGTGGCTGGCGCGGATTCGGGCAGAGGACGGCGGCCACGTGGCGTGAACACCGGCGTACGGCGCGGCGTGGTCGGGGCGACCGGCGCGGCACGGCGCGTCGCGCGCGGGAGCAGGCGGGGCACGAGCGAGCGGGCCGGCGCGTGCGCGGGGCGGGCCGAAAGGCCGGATGGGCTGAAAGGGAAGCGCAGGAGAAAAGAAAACCCTTTTTCTTTTTCAAATCTGTTTCCAAACTTTGACCAAATCAAAACAGTTTCAAAAACTCAAAACTAGACTTTGACCCCAAAAAAAGTTGCTCAAAATAGTTTTCTCTACAACTTTCATATAAAACACTTTTTCTGAAAATCATTTCTCTGTCCTGCACATAATTAAAGCCAAATTTTGAGCCATAAATCGTTTTTGTTCCCACATTTTTAATAATTAAACTATATTGATATAGGTCAAGGTGTCAATATAGAAAGTGTTATACTCAATATTACCTATTTTATAAAATTATTGGTCAAGACAGAAATCTATTTAAACAACCAAGTCTTATTGAAACCAAATTTCAAATAAACAAACCAAAGGCAAAAACACTTTCATGCACATGAAATGATGCGATGCATTGCTTATGGAAATTTAGTAGCTAATGAGGTTCCTAATGCAGTGCTTGACACTAGGGTGTCACAGCCCTTCCCCCTTAAAGAAATCTCATCCCGAGATTTTGTATTACTTACCAATCCTTATAAAAAGCGGGGTAATTCACGCGCAAGTACTCCTCGGTTTCCCAAGTCGCATCATTGGGTCCATGATTACTCCAGAGAATCTTGTAAGTCTTTACCTCTCGGTTGCGAGTTACTCTGGTCTTGGTATCCAAAATCTCCTGCGGTTGTTCATAGTATTCCAGGTCTGACCTTATAGTGATATTTGGTATTCGAACTTCTTCTCGTTCGGGCACTCGAAGACACTTCTTTAGTTGGGATACATGGAACACGGGAAAGATCGCACTCATCTTCGAGGGTAACTGCACTTTGTAAGCTACTTCTCCCTTCTTTGCTATGATCTGGTATGGTCCTACATATCGGGGTGCTAGCTTTTACTTAATTCCAAAACGTTAGACCTTTCTCATGGGCGAGACCTTAAGGTAAACGTAATCTCCTACTTGGAATTCCAAAGGTCTTCTTCGCGTATCAGCATAAGTTTTCTGTCGAGACTACGCTGCCTTAATATGTTGCTGCGCAGTTTGCACAATCTCTTCGGCATCTTTTATATAATCTGACCCATAGAATCCTCGATCTCCTGATTCGACCCAATTAACCGGGGTTCTGCATCTTCGTCCATATAAAACTTCAAACGGTGCCATCTTTATACTTTCTTGATAGCTGTTGTTATATGAGAACTCGGCTAGAGGTAACCATTTTTCCCATGATTCTCCTCAGGAAAGCACACATGCTGTGAGGATATCTTCCAAGATTTGATTTACTCTTTCTGTTTGTCCTGCGGTTTGAGGGTGATAAGCGGAACTCCGTACCAACTTAGTTCCTAGCTCCTTGTGCAACTGTTCCCAAAATCGGGCTATGAACTGGGGTCCTTGGTCACAGATAATCCTTTTGGGAATCCCGTGTAACCTCAAGATGTTCTGAATGTACAAATTTGCATATTGGTGGGGTCGATATGTAGTCTTGACTGGTATGAAGTGAGCCACTTTGGATAACCGATCCACGATAACCCAAATAGAATCGTGTCCTTTTTGTGTGGTTGGGAGACCTGTGATGAAATCCATACTAATCTCTTCCCATTTCCATTCTGGGATGGATAGCGGTTGTAACAGTCCGGCGGGTTTCAAGTGTATCGCCTTAATCCTGCAGGAAGTATCGCACTTCGCGACATAAGCCGCAACCTCTTTCTTCATCTTTGGCCACCAATACCTTGTTCTCAGATCTTGGTACATCTTACTACTTCCTGGATGGATAGACAACTTTGAATTGTGGGCTTCACTCAGAATTCTTTCTTTCAGCTCCGTGTCCTTAGGAACAACCAACCTTTGATTATACCACAAAATCGCTTGCTCATCTACTCGGAAGTTCAATGAACTACTGGTTTCCAATCTCTTCTTGATCTGACAGATCTCTTCATCAATCTTTTGTCCTTCGATGATATCACTTTCCAGGGTGCATTGTATGGTGATATTATTCAGCATAACAGGGTGCATAAGGTTGAATCCATCTTCCAACAATGGTTGTAGGGAGTTGCAATGAGTTTTGCGACTCAAGGCATCTACTACAACATTCGCTTTTCCAGGGTGGTAATGCACTTCTAGGTTATAATCCTTAATCAAGTCTAACCATCTTCTTTGCCTGATGTTCAACTCTGGCTGGGTGAAAATACATTTCAGACTTTTGTGATCTGTATATACGTGACAAAGATTGCTCATAAGATAATGCCTCCAAATCTTGAGTGCATGAACTACGGCTGCCAATTCTAAATCATGACTCGGGTAATTCTCTTCATGTGGTCGTAACTGGCGTGAAGCATAGGCTATAACTCTTCCATTCTGCATGAGCACACATCCAAGTCCAATCTTGGACGCGTCGCAAAACACATCAAAAGGTTCCTCCAGATTTGGTTGGGCCAGAACTGGTGCAGAAGTCAATAAAGTTCGCAGAGTGAGAAATGCTGCTTCACACTCTGGAGTCCATTCAAACTTCTTGTTTTTCTGAGTCAGACGAGTCATAGGCTTTGCTATCCTTGAAAAATCCAGAATGAACCGACGGTAATATCCGGCCAATCCTAGAAAGCTGCATACCTCATGTACGTTGGTGGGTGCTTGCCAATCCATAACTTCGTGTACCTTCGTGGGATCCACAGAAATTCCTTCCTCTGAAAGGACATGTCCGAGAAAAGGCACTTTCTTTAACCAAAATTTGCACTTACTGAACGTGGCATACAACTTGTGCTCTCGAAGTCGGGTTAAGACAACTCGTAGATGCTCAGCATGATCTTGCTCATTCTCAGAGTATACCAAGATGTCATCAATCAACACTACAACAAACTTGTCCAATTCAGGCATAAAGACAGAATTCATTAGGTACATGAAATGTGCTGGTGCATTTGTCAGTCCAAAAGACATAACTAGATACTCATAGAGTCCGTATCTGGTGGAGAAAGCTATTTTTGGTATATCCTCCCTTCTAATCTTGATCTGATGGTAACCTGACCTCAAGTCAATCTTGGAGAACACTTTTGCTTTTGATAGCTGATCAAACAAAATGTCGATTCGGGGTAAAGGATACTTGTTCTTTATAGTTACTGCATTCAGAGGTCTATAATCCACACACATTCTCAAGGTTTTGTCCTTCTTCTTCACGAAGATGGCGGGACATCCCCAAGGTGACGAACTAGGGCGTATCAAACCTTTATCCAAAAGCTCTTGCAACTGAGTTTTAAGCTCTGCCAACTCGTTAGTCCCGACATCCCTATCCGGCGGTAGTCCCGACAACTCATCAGGAAAAACATCCGGAAACTCACACACTATATATTGGGATCTCAGCTATCTGCTTTGTAGTGATATTGAACAACACTCCTATCTCATGGGGGTTTCAGGGTAACTTGAACCGAAAAGAAGACCCACTTCGAGGAATAACCATGGAGACTACTCGTTCTGCGATGTCGAGATTGACCTTCCAGAGTTTCATCCATCCCATACCCAAGATTATATCCAAACCTAGACCAGGGATTACTATAGGATCCACTATGGCCTTTTTATCCCCAAAAGTCATTCCACTCCTTTAGCCATCTTACGAGCTGAGAGAATAGCTCCTGATGAACTTATCTGATAACCCGATCCAACTCTACTAACTCCAGATTACTTCTTAAAACAAAATTCTCACTCATGAAAGAATGCGATGCTCCAGAATCAAACAACACGACTGTGGGGTATTGGTTAACAAGAAACGTACCAGCGGTGACAGGCTCTCCTTCTGGTACTTCCTCAACAGTGGTGTAATGCACATTGCCCGTGCGAGGTCGAGGCTGGGTGTACTGCTTCCTTGGCTGGGGGCACTGACGTGACAGGTGTCCGGTCTGACTGCAGTTGTAACATGGCCCGATCACATAAGGGGTCTTGGGACCTCCTGAACCTCCTGCCTTTGCTTTGTTCTGCATCAGGGGAGCAGTGTTTGGCTTCTGGAAACTTGGACGAGAGCGGTTGGTAGTTATCTTCCTCTGCGGGGGACCGAACCTTGCTCCTGCAACTGGCGGGCGATACAAGGTGCGTGCTCCGAAAGGGGTTCTCTGCTGAGACGAACCTCCTTCGTTCGCACGGCGGCGGGTTTCTGTCGCCAGGCTGCTATCATTGGCCTCTTGGTTCAGGCAGTCGCTGACAAAGTCACTGAAGGTGGTGCGGTGACTGTTTCCCATCTTGGAGAGCATGGTGGCACTCATGCCATGCTTGAAGCTTGCAATCTTCTTGGCCTCTGTGTTCACGAAGTCTGGGGCATAACGAGCCAGGTTGTTGAAACTATGCAGATATTCTGACATGGACCTGGTTCCCTGTGACAGCCTCATGAACTCTGTGACCTTCATTTCCATCAGACCACTAGGAATGTAGTGGTTACGCATAGCTGTGGAGAACTGTTCCCAAGTGACATGCGCATTGGCGGGTAGAGATGCACGGTGCTGGGACCACCATAAGCCTGCGGGTCCCTCCAACATGTGGGCGGCATACTCCGCCTTGAGCTCTTCAGTAAAATGAAGCAGGCGAAACTTCTGGGTGATGGAGTTGAGCCATTCGTCTGCCTCAAGCGGTTCAGTAACTTCCTTGAACAATGGGGGACGAGTGTCCAAGAAGTCACGGTAGGAGCTGAATTGATTGGGCTCAGGCCCCTGGCGCTGTTGATGTTGCTGCGCAGTGTTATTGGCGATGTTACGAAGGGTGGCCTCCATATGCCTCTGCATCTCCTCCATGTTCCTTTGGCTGCCCAAAAACTGCCCAAAGAACGCTTCCAGCGTCATTGGCGGCGGTGGGGGTGGCGGCAGATTCTCCTCCTGTCCTGACCCCTGTCCACATTGGCTACGAGTGTGTGCCGGCATCTGCATGTCCCATTAATGAGCAACAATTAGGTGATGTCACATTGATCATGAATAAATATTGTGATGTACATAATTCGAAAATTTAGCACATGACCAAGTATAAATACTCATTTCCATACAACATCACAGAATAATTGCTCGAAAATAAGAAATGCAAACGACGGGTTTCCATAAAAAGGTGCCAGATCGAAGTCTGGACTTTGCCCAAAAGCCGTACATGCCATCATACAACTTAAAACATAAAACCAACACATGTCTGGGTTACATCAAAAGCGAGCATGCCCAAGCTATACAAAAGAAAGAGACTCCTAACGAAGCTAGCACTCAAGCGTCTCCGGCGGCGGATGCGGCATCGTCCTCGTCGGCGTCTATCATCGGCTCGTCGGCATGGTCCTCGTTGTCTGAAGAAGGCTCTGGACCAAGCACTACTCCATCCTGGGGCTCTTGGGCCTCATCTGTAGGGGCCTCGTCAGCTGCTGGGGCGGCGGCCTCCTGTGCTACGTGATGCATCTGGTGGACTGCCTCGTGAAGGTGATCGATGTAAACCTGCTGGTCGTGCACCTGCTGCATCAGGTGATGGGCACCCTCTCGGAGCTGGTCGAGCGCTGTGCGGGCTTCATCTCGCTAAAAAGTTGTCATCAAGTACATCTGCTCGGCGACAGTCCTGGCGGTGGTCTCTGCTCCTACGGTGGCACGTGCATCGTCACGCTCCAGAGTGACCTGATGTATCTTCTCCTGTAGTCGGGCTATCTCAGCGTCAAACTCCTCTTGTAGCTTCCTCTTGCTCTGGTAGGTGGCGGTGAGGGTAAAGGACACGCTCTCCAGGCTACGCTCCAAACTCTCACATACACCCACCAAGGCTCTGGTGGCGCTCATTGCGGATGTCTCACAGTAGAACCTCTCCTCTGCACCTCCTGTCAGAATCGACTCCAAGTTCTGCCTCCAGCGCAATGGAAAAAGGGATCCACGAGGGAACACTCCTGCCATAGCGCTATCCAGGTCAGCGGGGAAGCAGGCGATGATGTTCTTCAGCACCAAGTACGCCGACTTGTTAGCTTCATCCTTGGCACAACTGCCTCTGGTGATCTCCGTCCATCCTGTCCAGTGGGGCTTGCTAGCCAAGGCTTTGACCTTGATCTGTACCATGACCAACGAGTCCTGCCCGTAGATATCCTTCTGCCAAGAATATCGTGGCTCCTGTCCTTCCTCATACCCAACTGCCTGTAGAACCCTCCAAAGGATGGTCGGCAACCCGATGTAAGACAAGAACGTGTTCTTGGTCAACTTCGTGGCCAAGCGGTGACGCGGAACTCCTCTGCCTCCGGTGGCCTTGCGAGCTGTCAACTCAGTCCGGGCCATCTGTAGAAACAAAAGGGTTTTGAACTCTCATGAGACGTATATATTAAGTAGGCAAATTTTATAAGAAAAGAGACAACTTTTAATTAAGGGGAGGTATTGCAAATGCAAGAATATAAACATGATGCATGATCGTTCTTACATTCTCACTCACTAACCATGACTCCAGAGTCCTAACGTTCTAGTCGGTGGCAAGAACGATCTCTCATGCGTTATCTATTCGTTCTACTCAATCACGTAGTTAGTGTACCTGCAGAAGATTCATTTCAGCCCAAGCAAAACCCAATGAAAAAATAACGGAGTATTGGCTCATACGTACGAAGATACATAGAAACCAACACTAAAAACCATGCACCAATCTAGAAACATACCCAACATTTGATACCCTCGTATATGTTTGCATAGAGCTCGCACATACTTGGTATAACAACTCTCACCCTAGACCGACGGTTGGACGGTCATGCTCTCATATCTTTCAAAATCATTTTATGCATGTTTTCACGATCGACACATTCTCTTTTCCCTCGAGAATGGACCAGCAAATAAAGATCCAGCATGAAGCAAAATCTCTGAACCCTATTAGTAGTTAAGCCACCTGAATCCTAGTATAGGGCTTAAGGACAAGACTGGGCACACTTAAAATTTCAAAGTAGTTTTGAAAATAGTTTTGAAATACCCATTTTAGTTCAAAAATAGCTCCTCACGGATGCAATAACTTGAACCATGCTCCGATACCAGCTGTGGCGGAACTGTCCTGATTATAAGAGCCCAAGTACCGTCTTAGCCAAATACGACTAACGTCGACTCGTACTTGAACCCATATAACCCCGGTAGTCCAGAAATCTCGAAGGATTTCAAACATCGTACAACATACAGGATCGCATCGTTCAAGTACCACATTCGTAAGGATACAACAGTTGATAAACGGAATCAAAATTAACATCAGAGTGCGGAATCTTAAAAGAGTTATTACAACACTGAGTATGTAATTTGCGGAAGCTCAAATAAGTTTGAAACACGACCACCACACACGTGGTCCGAATAAACAATGTTTTTGACAACTCACTCCTCCTTTTTCAGATAATGTGCCACCAACAGTCTTAGCCCAGCAAAAGCAAAAGAGAAGCTTCTAGATGACCCTGCCCTGAGCCTACTCCTCATCACCCTCCACGGGGTAGAGGCAGTGCTTACAATAGCCGTAGTAGACTTGGTCATCTGCAACAAACGGGATAAACCCTGAGTACAGGAATGTACTCAGCTAGACTTACCCGTCCAACTGAAAATAAAAGACACCAAGGGTATGCAAGGCCTTTTCGGTAGGGTTGGGATCTTAGTTGCGAAAAAGCTCAAAATAAAGGAGTAATGTTTAATCGTATAGATGAGCAGTCCAAATTTTAGCCTATCCCTTAGTCTAGGTTTGCACCTGGTCTACAGCATTCACTTGAGTCTAGCAATCAATAGGATAAACCATATCTGATTGACTTATCGAAATTTTAGTTGAACCTTAAACATCACATGGAGTTGTATCGTGGTGAAGCTCGCCATAGATTCCCACTAACCGGGGGAGACGGCGACTCGAATCGAATTCCAAACCAGCTGGTGAAAAACCTTTAATACCAACCCACACTTTCCCCGTCGGGTCCATGCATTGGGTAACCGCTCGATGCTTGTTCGTGGTGGTAATCATCGGGGCTCACAGCACGGACCACCCAATTGGAACTATATGATGGCCGTTCTACGGCAGATCGTGTTTCCATACTAGAGGGTGCGACACGGGTTGAGACCGGCCCGAACAGCGTCTAACCGGCTTTGGGGTCGGCGATTACGACACCGACATATCCCTAAGTAAAAGGGCGCTTTCAAAAATGAACGAGGGCCAACATCGATACAAACCTACACGATCCAACGGACGGACTGCCCCATGTTTCCAAACTTGTGCCTTGCCTTCCAGTTGACCGTATTTCATTACTACTCAGGTTCTTTTCCACGATAGCAAATATACACTACTACACAAAGCTTAACCGCAGCGGGCGTTTTGGCTTAACTGCAGCGGGCAACAGCGTCCGCTGCGGTGCTAAGGCCACGGTTAATCGTGGCCATTACCGCAGCGGGCGCTGTTGCCCGCTGTGGTAAAAGCCTTAACCGCAGCGGGCAACATAAGGTGCCCGCTGCGGTTAATAGCATTTACCGCAGCGGACAACCTTAACCGCCCGTTGCGGTAAATTATTAACCGCAGCAGTCGCTTTAGGTTGCCCGCTGCGGTAGTTGCGTTTAACCGTAGCGGGCAGCTTATGTTGCCCGCCACGGTTATTAATTTTGGATTAAAATAAATAAATAATGCAGCCAACAGAAATAGCAGGATATAGCCAGCAGAAACAGCAGGATTGCAGTTTTCAAATAATTCCAGAATTCCAGATTTCTAACAGATAAATATATATATGCACATATAAACCATCTGGACATAACATACAAAGTGACTTAGTTGTTTGTTGTCATCATATACACATTGACTTAGTTGATTTCAAATTCAAATTACAATTCATATTTCAACTTGATGAGCATAATCTGTCGGACGAAGCATTGTGTTCCATTTGGGGAGATTCTCGTATTGTGGTAGCAACGCCAGCTCGGATTCATTGTCAAACAACGTTTCTCCTTCGAGAATGCATTTCTCCATTACAAACTTGCATATGTCCGCCTTGACTTGTTTAAAGCACATCCTGCGGCTCTGCTGCTCTCCCAATACTTGACACCTTCCTTGAGCTTCTTCCAGCTATTGGTGTACTCCTTGCTTTCCCTTAGAAACTCGCATGTGTACAAGCCACATGTCTTCGATCCTAGTGGTTGTTTGGCGCACTGCACGATTGATACACAAGCATTAGATCCCATATATATGTATGAAACATGAATTGAACCTTTGAAATACTAACCGGGAAATCTCGTCGGATTTTGAGGTGGTACCTATGCTTGTCCTTGAACTTTTGAGTTCTTCGGTCCCAGAATCCGGGCACCTTTTGGTATTCCTTATAAGCGTTGTACGAAATATAATAGTTTTAGGCACAATTTAAAAATGTATGGTAATCGTAACTGATGAAAAAGCTGGATGACTTACTTTTTCAGACAATCTTCGAATGCCTTGTACCCTTGCTTGATTGGTACGCTCAAGGAGTCAAACACACAGGCCCTGCCATCTTGAGGGTATATGATAAAAGCGACCCAGTGGCCACCCACGAGACCCTGGCTGCACCATTGCAATAGAATAGTGTTTATGATGAGTAGAAGGCATGATATGCTAGCGACTTAGGTGTACGTACATGTATTTGACTTACCCAAAGTGATAGGCAGCCATTATACACTCTGGCCCATCCGGCTTGATCTTCTTCATGCATTCTAGTATGTAATTTTTCAACTTAGTCTTCTCGGCTTTCATATTTTCTTCATATTTCTTCTCTCGCTGTCGAACTGTCATCTCCGGATCAGTGATCTCGAAACCCTTGATGACTCTTTCGGCAATATGTGCAGGAGAGAGGTAGAGTACAAGACGTGTCTTTTTATTACTTACAGTGACCGTCATGCTGCACGGACAAGTCATCGTGACATAATAAGTATAGAACTATGGAAAATACGAATGTAGTGATCTGTGGAAGTTGCATTCATCGCTTACAGTGTGAATAGGGTGATTTGAACGATGTCCAGGTCTTCTTCCCGCATCAGGTTGTACATGTCGCTAAAGTCGACGGGTAGGTGCATTTCGTTACCAGCGGGCAAGTGGAAGTACTCCGTGGGAATCTTGACGTTAAAACTTGACATCCCGGCTTTTGCAGCTTCCATGTACCATAGATGGAACCTCCTTGTATCCCACTTTTCCTCGTCGATGAGCCGGGCCTTGGGAATCATGAACTTCCCGCACACATAGTGGCCAGGGTAGTCTTCGGCCAAATCAAATAGTTGACGGGTAGTTTCAGGCCTGGCAAACGATGGATAGGGATGTTAGTAGCATATATACTATGGACGTGGTATTATGCTCAATGTTACCATACCTTTCGAACGTGAGCGTGTACGGGAGCTTGTCGGTGGATGTTCTTAGATTCTTGGTGGGCGGGGGAGGACATTGGCTTGTGGTTGACGGGGGAGGTGTCTTCGTCCCTGTTGCCTCCCCCGTCGTGCCTCCCTGTTGCTCGTTCGTGCTTGGCTGGCTTGCCATGTTGTCGCCCTTACCGGCCTCTGAGCTTCTTGCCTCATGGACCGGGCCGATCGGCGGACTATTTGGAGGCAGGGGAGACACAGTTCCCATGTCAGTGCCCTTTTCCTTTTCCCCGCCATCACCTTCTACCTTTTCCTTGTCCCCGCCTTCGCTACTGCCTTCTCCTTTGTCCTTTCCCTTTCCCTTGTCCCCGCCCTTTTCTTCGTCATCATCGCTGCCGTGATCTGGATCTTCCGGAGGACAAGATCCGGCGGCTGATGGTTGTGATGCTGGTGTCGGCGTTGGAGTTGGCGTCCGAGCAATGATCTCGATGTCCTCGCGGTTCCATAGGACTTCCAATCCAAGTGCCTGCCCTAGGTGCCTGGCCGTTTGTAGGTTGGGATGGTCCAATTCAAAATGTTCCTGGTCGGGAACGTGCCATAATGGGCTCACGACCACATAGTCTTCAGGGGTGTTGTCTTTGTTGAAGTCGTGAATATCGTGGGGTGCAAGAATGCATCCCTCGGCCACCACCATCTTCTTGGACATTCTGAACGGGATGAGGAGTTGGACGTGCTGGTTTTCCTTGAAGTCCTCATTCGAGACCCTTGGGCGATCCTCGTTCATCGGCAGTAAGGCTTTCTTTTCCTTTGCTTGAGGATTGGGCAGGCCATGGTGATCAAACATCTTCGACCTCATCGGGACCATCTCCGGGTCGTTGCTCGTGAAGGCTTCCTTTATTGAGCTTTTGATCATTTCAGCCATGCCTTCATTGAAGCCCTTGTTATATAGCTCATCTTTATACCTCTGTCTGGACTTGTATGTGGCCGCGTCGGATTGCCATGACTCAACTGACTTCCAGCTCATCTTCGACCCGACACCACGAACGTGGCCGCGATGCTCGGGGGTTCCTAGGACCTCAGTGAGCAAGTCGTGGCCCCGGCGGACCACGATGCTGTCCTTAAGCTTTGCTTTCTCCATCAAAGTCTTCTCGACGTCCTCGAGGTGGGGCTCGTTAAACTTGGTCGCCCCGGGCTTCAGCCTCTTTGGAATGCGGGCCCTCATGTAGTCCTTTGCCCTTGGGTCGATGCCCTCATACGGATCTGGAACCCCGGCAGCCTGTCTTGCTTGTTCTTCTTGCTGCCACTTGGTCCTCTGACCGGCAAAGCCAGTCATGCCCAAGTGGTGAGGATTCTTGTTCCTCTTCACGAGCTCACTGAACTTAGCACTCTTTTCCTCTGCTTCTTGCGTCTTTCTCAATTCGCAGAAAGCGTCCCACACGTGTGCCTTGACCATAGTGTACTTCAACAGTGGCGACTTCCCCTTCTTCAGGTAATTTCTAGTCAGCATGGACCTAAAGTTGCGAAGCACAGTCGACGCCACGTGCAAAGCCCACTCTTGGCACTTCTCCATGTCAGCTGGGGGCGGATATCTGAATCTCCTTGTCACCTCACCCCATACATTGTTTTTAATGTCTTTTGGTACATCGTGCCAGTTGGGCCAAGTGATCTCCACCTTCTCCTTGGCTATACACGCCACTTGATTGCTGAACTTGCCAATGATTGTATCTGGAGCTATTGGGTTTCCCTCTGGCCCCACCGCATCGATGACATGCACCTCGTTTTCTTTGTCCAACTTGTGCCTCCCGTGTTGTCCCCTCACCCTCTTCTGGCTCTTAGATTTGGACGAAGAGGTTGCCGTAGAGGGAGCGGGGGCTTCTTCCTCCCTGACCGTGTCTTTGTCCCTAAACTCGAGCTGACGAGGCACAATCAGCAGCTGTTGACAAGAGTGACGAGCCTTTAGTGATTCAATCGCGTCTTTGTACATGTTAGAAAGCCAGCGTGTTGCGTAAACCTCGAGACTCTCTACTTCGTCCGCCCCTGGTTCGTACGTGGGATCGTTGCCCTCCTCTGTACGCTGCTTCTTCGGCGGTGGAGTCACGGACACCTCACTCATCAAGCTGGTTGACGAGGAGCTAGGGGTAGGGTCCCTCCATTCGTTTGTTTTGTCTTCCACCATTTCAGTTCTACATATACACAGACGCGTATATAATATGATCAGTTCAAAGCTTTTGAATAAAAAATGACACGTATAAGTTTTTGGCTCAGATTTGCCCCTAGGTCAACACGTCATTGCTAAACTGGTTGCTTGTAAAATACAAGCCATCCTAGTCTAGCAGCTGACTCAGCATAGAAAGTAGGGGGGCAATTGATCATCATCACCGCTGCCTCAGCATAGATCGAAATGGGTCACATCATCGCATTTGCCACTACCTCAGCTTACAAGTTAGAAAAAAATCATCAATGCAAATGCCATAGTAGGAAGTAGGGAGAGTAGTAATAGAGAGAAGTAGTAGGGAGAGGAGTAGGGAGTATAAAGAGAGGAGTAGGGAGAGGAGTATAAAGAGAGGAGTATAAAGTAGTACAGTAGTATAGAGTAGTAGGGAGAGGAGTAGTAGGGAGAGGAGTAGTAGTAGTAGTAGTAGTAGTAGTAGTAGTAGTAGTAGTAGTAGTAGTAGTAGTAGTAGTAGTAGTAGTAGTAGTAGTAGTAGTAGTAGTAGTAGTAGTAGTAGGGAGAGGCGGCGTCGGGCGCGGCGCGGCGTCGTCCGTCGTCTCGTCGTCGTCGTCGTCGTCGTCGTCGTCGTCGTCGTCGTCTGGCGCGGCCTCGTCGGGCTCGTCGTCGTCGGGCGCGTCGTGTCGGGCCGGCGTCGTCATTCGCCGTCGTCGTCGTCCTCGTCTTCCGTCGTCGTCGTCGTCGTCGTCGTCGGGCCGCTGCTCTTCGTCGCGGCGTCGTCGTCGTCGTCGTCGTCTGCGTCGTCGTCATTTCGTCGTGTCGTCGTCGTCGTCGTCGTCGGGCGCGGCGGCGCCGGGCGCGGCGTCGTCGGGCGCTTCGTCCGTCTTCGTCGATCGTCGTCGTCGTCGTCGTCTCCGTCGTTCGCTGCTTCGTCCTTCGTCTCGCGTAGTAGGGAGAGAGTAAGTAATTAAGCACTAGTACAAAGTAGTAGTAGAGAGTAGGGCATTTGCATAGTGTAAAAAAACATCACATGGCATCATAGGTCGCAAATAAAAAAGCATCAGATGGCATCATAGGTAGTGGCATTTGCATAGTAGAGTAAAAAGGCATCAAAGTGCATCATAGGCAGCAAATAAACTCTGAATTAAAGCATCACGAGACATAAGACAGGTTCCATCTGAAGACAAGTAGTAACCAGTAGTAACTAGTAAGTAGATAGAAGATAAGTAGACAGAAGATCAGTAACCATCAGTTTCTATGGTTAAACTGATCCACAGACTATAACCATCTCGTCCTAGATGGTTATGATTAAAGATGCACTGAACTAGACTATGTACCTAGGCGCATATCAAAATTTGTGGCGTTTGCTCTGTAGTTGCTCTAAAAAGGACCAAGAACTCATGAATTGTACTGACCACCAATTGGCTGATTAATACACAAATTAATCTATAGGATTTCATCCAGAAAACTCAATCCACCACCACCAATAGATGTAGATTGGTACTCAACATCTCAACCAGAGTAAACAATGTAACACTTCTGAATTTACCTAAAATAAACAGTGCCAAACATAGTCTTAACTAAATATAACTGGACAGATTCTGGACAGATTGAATTTCCCCACATCCTAAGACTAGCAGTGGAGTTCCAGTTTACTAAAAACTATGATCCACATCCTAAGACCATCAGTGTCAGCATCAGGGGCATAACCATCAGTTTAGTAACCATTTCCCCATCAGTTTAGTTTAGTACCCTTACCTGAGGAGGACGGTGGAGTACGGTGGCGCGGCGGTCGGCTCCGGTGGGTAGGGCACCAGCAGCGGACGGCGCCGTGGCTCCGACGATGTGGAGGAAGGCGGTGGCTAGGGCACCGCCGCGAGGTCGTTAGGCAGGGCACCAGCAGCAGACAGGGGCTCCGGCTCCGGTGGGTAGGGCACCAGCAGCGGACGGCGGCGTGGCTCCGGCGATGTGGAGGAAGGCGGTGGCTAGGGCACCGCCGCGAGGTCGTTAGGTAGGGTGGAGGAGGAAGGGCGCGGACGACGACGGGCGCAGAGTGGAGCAGGACGGGCGCGGGGGAGGAGGACGACCGGCAATGGCGATGGCGGCGCGGTGGAGGAAATCGACAGCCCTTCGGGGTTGAAACGATGACGCGTGAAGGACTAAAGTGCCCTTCGGGGTTGCGGGTCTTTTATAGGCAGCGATTAACTGAAGCGGGCAAATTAAGACGCCAGCTGCGGTAAACATTAACCGCAGCGGGCATCTTTATTTGCCCGCTTCGGTTAAACTAAATAACCGCAGCGGGCAAATTAAGACGCCCGTTGCGGTTGTTCGTTTTAACAAATTGAGATTTGTTATTAATAATATTAACTTATTAACAAAAAACTATTACAAAAATGAGATTTGTTATTAATAATGTTAGCTTATTAACAATAATTTATTACAAAAATTATCTCCAATGCTTTGACATAACTTGTCCACTACTTTATTACATCTCATTTTGGTGCGAGGGCTTTCACGGACCGCTTCTCACCATCGGGACGAGCCCAGGGCTTGATACCGCTCTTGTTGCAACGGTCCTCGACGGCCTTGATCTTCTTTGCAAAATCGGTAAAAAGTTGGAGCTCTGCATAGTTGTTGTATTGTTCTTGGCTTTGGACCCCATCAGCTCCAATAATCCGCTGCTTTCCAGACACGACCACATGCCTCTTTGGGTCCTCCGGATAGATATAGTAGGCCACTTGCACGACATTGGTTGCGAGTACCCATTGGTCATCTTTGTACCCGATACTTTTGAGGTTCACGGTGGTTAGCCCAAAACTGTCGACCGCAACTGCTTTGGGGTTTACCCAGTGGCACCGGAAGACGGTTACACATACGTCCTTGCCATAGTCAAGTTCCCATATTTCTTCGATCTGGCCATAGTATTGCGTCCTCGTGTTTGTGGCCTCATCGACGCCCTCATATCGAACACCGCAGTTCTGTGCCACGCTCTTCTTGTCCTTCTCTTTCGTGTGGAACCTACACCCCTTCACATCGTACCCTTGCCACATCATGATTTGGCATGACGGGCCTTGCAGAAGCTTCTGCACGGTCTTCGTATCTTCATCGTCAGGGCATCTTTCTAGGGGTACGTGTTGCTCTTTGAGCCAATCTATGAAACTGTTCCTGTGCTCATTCTGGACCCATGCCTCTGTGCGTTGTCCGTCATTAGCGGCGCGGATCTCTTCTATGTGCCTCTCGACATATTTATCCATGCTCACCAACTGATGAAGGATGTTGTAATGAGCTTGTTCAATCTCCTTGTATGGTATATCCGTGCGAACTTTTCAGCCCGTGCACCCCATGCCCGCGGTTCTGCCCTCGTGCTGATGGACAGGCAACCCAATCGCCCTCCCATCTTTTATGTACCTCAGACACCAGTTCACTGCCTCTTCGGTTGTGTACGCCTCGATCATAGAGCCCTCCGGGTGAGCACGGTTATGAACATATCTGTTGAGGGTGGACATGAACCGCTCGTACGTCCACATCTCGTGTAGGTACACGGGGCCTAGTTGCTCGATCTGATCCACCATGTGCATCATTAGGTGTACCATAATATCAAAATATGATGGGGGAAAGCACATCTCAAGCTGGCAAAGGGTCTCCGCGATGAAGTCCTTAAGGGCAGGGAGGTCAGCCTTACCAATGACCTTCTGCATGATGCGGTTAAAGAAGTATGATATCCGAGTGACCACCATCTTCACGTACTCTGGACCGATAACCCTTATCACAATTGGAAGGAACACCGTCAGCATGATGTGGCAGTCATGTGCGTTGTAGCCAGTCAATGTGAGGTCTTTCAAGGAGACGAGGCTTTTAATGTTGGAAGAGAAACCAGTAGGCACCTTGATACCCCTGAGAAGGTTGAGCGTAGCAGTCTTCTCGCCATGCCATAGGTTGTAGGCCGCACCTGGAAGATCGACTTTACCATTATGAGGTGACCCAGGGTGAAGGTCCTGCCTGATGCCCTGGTTGAGAAGATCCGTTCGTGACTTCAGACCATCCTTCGTCTTTCCCGGGATGTCCAGCAGGACACCGATCGTGCTATCAAAGACGTTCTTCTCGAGATGCATACAGTCGATGGCATGGGGTGTTTTCAGTGTCTTCCAATATGACAGGTACTCGAAGAAAATCGACCTCTTCTTGAAAGGAACAGAGGGGACCTGTGACGCTTCCTCCGTCGTGTCTCGCTTTCGCTTCCTCGTTTGTTTTGTCCCCTCCTCTGGTGGCTTCTTCTTCTTCCCAAACTCGATCTGATCAATACCCTTCACCATCTCATAGACCTTTGGCCCCCAACTAGTCTGCGCCGGTGGTTCACCCTGTGGCTCACCCTGATCATCGAACAATTGATTCATGACACTTCTTCTATATCTGTGCCTTTTCGGAAGGAACCGCCTGTGCCTCATGTAGACCATCTTGTTTTATCCCTTGAGGTAAGTGTAGCATGTCTCGTCGATGCACATTACGCAGCCGGTCTTCCCTTTGATCTGCCCCGACAGTGAGAAGAGGTCGGGGTAGTCGGTGATGGTGACAAAGATGATGGCTTTTAGGGTGAACTTCTCCTTGAGGGACGCATCCACCATCTCGACCCCAACATCAAATAGCTCCTTCATTTCCTCCATTACCGGCTCCAGGAAAACATCGATATCATTGCCGGGCTGCTTCGGTCCCGAGATAAGCATGGTCAACAGAAGATACCTGCGCCTCTGACACAGATGGGGAGGTAGGTTGTAGATGGTCAGTACGACCGGCCAGGTGCTGTGGGAGCTGCTTAGCTCGCCGAACGGATTCATCCCATCAGTGCTCAGCGCGAACCGAACGTTCCTGGGATCTTTGCCAAATTGCGGGTAGGCCTTGTCGAAATCTTTCCACTGCTGGCCATCGGAGGGGTGCCGCAGCATGCCATCATCCTTCAAGCGGTCAGCTGATGCATGCCAGGACATGAGCTTCGCGTCCTCTGGGTTCCCAAATAGCGCACGGAGGCGGTCGATCACTGGCATGTACCACACCGACAGTGCCGGACTTCTCCTCAACGTGTAACCCTCTTCTTCCTCGTACTGCTGATGAGCCAAGATGCGATTGGCTGCAACATTGCTCTTCTTGACACCCTTCTTCTTCTTCCTCTGACCACCTCGCAAGGCCTCATCGTCGTCTGCATCCACGCGACAGCCAGCATTTCTCTTGTAGTGACTGGCGCCACAGTGCGGACAGCTCGTCAAATTCTCATACTTTATGCCCCGATATAGGATGCAGTGGTTAGGGCAGGCATCGAACTTTCTAAGCTTCATCGCCACTGGCCGGATAAGCTTCTTCGCCCGATACGTATTTGCTGGGATCTTGTTACTCGTCGGGAATGTTTTAGCAAGGTAACCTAACAGCTCATCAAAGCTAGTGTCTGACCACCCATGCCGAGCCTTCATCATCAACATGTGGAGGTTGAAACGGAGCACCGTGCAATCCTTCGGACATTCCTCGCCGTCCTTATATAAAGGATCAAGTGACGCCTGCTTCATCTCTCTGAAATTTTCCAGCCACTTCGGGGAGCCATACACGACGTCATCTTCGTCGATGTGGTTGACTAAATCCTGAAACAGTTGCACATCCGCAGGGTCCTGCACGGTAGCGTCCTCAACATCTCCACCACCATCATCTGTCATATCCTGGAGTACATCTGCCTCCACAACGATGTGGTCATGAGCACTACTGTCACTGAAGGCAGGAACTACTGTTGCTGATGAGACGTGCGCTCCAGGATCTTGGTTCACCGTCGCCATCGACGCTGAGCTTACTCTAGATGCCGCCCCGACACTCGGATCGAATCTCTCGCCGTGATGAGTCCACACCGTGTAATCATCCATGAAACCAAAACGAGTCAAATGAGATTGCACTGTGCCTTCGTCTTTGAAGGCGGTCAGATTCTTGCAACGATGACATGGGCATATGATTGTCGTCTGGTTCGATCTCTCACGGTCAGCTTTCGCAGCGGAAATAAACTTTCTCACTTCAACGATATACCGCACATCAAGTACTCTATTGATCTTATACATCCATTCCGACCGGTCCATCGTACCTGCGATCCTTAATTAATAACACACATCATGAATCACAAAACAAAGATGAATTAGAAAAAATAATAATTTATTATATTTATGTTAAATCTAGGGACAAAATTAATAACAACGGCAAATAAAATTAATGCATCCATGATGAACTTAGAGAAACAAATACCAGTTTTCTCTCTCCTACATGAAACTAGATCTAAAAGGGAGGCTACAAAGAGAGAAAAAGAGAGGGGAAAGAGGGTGGAGATCATCTAGGTACCACTTGTAGAGTACTTCTCCTCCAAATCAAACAAATAAACCTCAAAAACAAGTTATTTGGGACAAAAATTCGGCAAAACTTCTTCCCCCATTTTTGGTCTAGAGGAAGAAGATGATCGGGTTCTGCTGGCGGCGGCGGTGGCTTAAATAGCAAAGAATAACCGAAGCGGGCAACCTAATGAGCCCGCTTCGGTTAATCTTATTTAACTGCAGCGGGCACGTTACGTAGCCCGCTGCGGTTAATCATTAACCGCAGCGGGCATATAAGGAAGCCCGCTGCGGTTAAATAAGATTAACCGCAGTGGGCAACTTACATTGCCCGCTTCGGTTAATGATTAACCGCAGCGGGCGCTTCGGCGGCCGGCCACTGTAGGCCGGCCACCGAATAACCGTGGCGGGCAAAAACTTTGCCCGCCACGGAGCCCATTTAGGCAACGCTGCGCAAGTTCTTTTTTGTAGTAGTGATAGCCAACCGTGATCCGGTAACTACCCATCAGGGGTATTACAGAAACATCCTTAACTACTACTTTTATTAAGCAGGCTAAACAATTCTACTTATGAATAAGTACAGGACAACAAGGCAGGTGTAAACAATAATCAAGGAATGGTAATGCAGCAATTGAGATTAAATAAAGTCCTATACCTAATGCATCACAACATAAAATACTCAAGTAAATTAATTATAAAAACTGGGAGACTTAGGATGCTCCGGGGCTTGCCTTGGGAGAAAACTGATGCCTCGTGAGAGGGGCACTCGGGCAGGTTAGTTTCTGCTGCGGGTTCGGCCTCCTCACTCCTGAGCACTTCCGGGATCTCCTCCTCGACGTTTGTCTCCGGCTCTTGCTCTGTCTCCGGGGCTGTCGATCCTATTGCAATGTGGTTACATAAATAAATAATGCGAGGTGCAAAATGATGGTAAGAAAGGTAAACATTTCTTGCAAACCAACAAAACCAACTTGTTGAATAACTTTTGACATTGAGGAATGGCGGACGGTGGCGGCGGTGGTGTTTGGCTACGCCGTCTCCGGCGGTCGCCGGTGAAATTGACGAGGGCGAAAGCTTAAGTGAACCCTAGGGAGGCTACTAGAGGGGTTGGTTCGGCCGGTGAAGCTCCAGAGAAGCTTGGCCTCGTGCGCTGCCATGGCGGACGCCCATGGCGCTCGGCCGGGTGAAGGAGGGAGTTAGGGGGCGGTAGAGACCTAGCAGTAGGGTGTTCACACCTTGCCTTTGCTCGGTGAAGCTTGTGGGTGAAGGAGGGAGGCGGTGGAGATTTGGTTGGAGGGGAACGACTTCGAGCTCCGGGCGGCGGCAATGGCAACCGCGGTGAGGCTCCTCGGGTTCCGTTGTCGACGAGGCTCGGCTGGGGGTGTGGGTGTGAGCACCACGTGTTCGAGCTATAGGCGGGGTGGTGTGCGTGAGGGATTGAGCCGAGGGGCTCTAGTGAGGTCGGAACGGCGAGGGGAAGCATGTGAGCTCTCGGTGTCAAACGGTGGCGAGCAGGGGGAGGTTTGGTTCGCGTTCGCGGGGAGAAAAGAGGGAGTGCGGAAGCGAGTGGCATGCAAAGAGGTGAGCGAGGGGGCGGAGAGAGGGGTGCTCGGGTTTGTTCAGGGCTCGGCCGGACGGGCAGTCATGGCGGGGGCCATGGTCGGCGTGCGGCAGGCAGCTATTGATGGTCCTTAAACACCTGTTTTACCATTAACATTTTACCCAAAAATTTACCAAAAAGGCATGAAATATAGTCAAATAGGTTTGAAACTAATCGAATGACACATGTCCATAGATTTTGATTTGAATGCAGGATTTGAACCAAATTTGAATACTTGAACCACCAAAGGCCGAGCCCACTCAGCAGGGCCCAATTGGGCCTCAGTGGGGAGGCGCCCGCCACCCATAGGTGGCGCCCGCCACTTGAGTTGTCCCAACTTTCCCCCCTGCCACGTCACTGATCCGTGTGACCACCCCAGGGCCAAATCTTGGCCCTTGGTCACTAGGTCAGTGGCATCGGAGGGCTCAGGAGGGGAGTGGCATGGATCATGACCGAATGACAGTTATCTGGACATGCAACCGACCTTGGAACCGCCTCTCTGGAGCTCCTGGCTGCCGTTGAAGCAATGACGGTGCATCCAACTGTGAGGGGGGTGGCGGCCGCCACCTAGGGCTGGCGCCCGCCACTAGGGTTTGCCCTAGGTCAGCTGGCTGCCCCCTATAAGTACCCCCCTCACTCCACAAGGCTATATATACCCCCCTAGAGGCGTCACTTCATATCAAGCAAGAAGCAAGAAGGAAAGGAAGCAAAGAAGCAAGGCTAGAGCTAGAGAGCTAATAGCTTAGGGTTTAGCCAAGCTTAGGCATGTAGGTAGCTAGTAGAGCAAGGCATCCTTGCCTCATTGCCCTCGCGGAAGCGCTGCTCAAGGCTTAGCTCAAGAGTAGAAGCGTGCGAGTGATCGGTCCTGGAGCTGGGAAGAGTCTTCCTTCATCTCCAGTTCAGGTTTTGCTCTTGTTACTCAAGCACTTTACTATATTTTAGTTCATCATTTCAAGTATTACTTTATTCTACTTACCAGTATTGAGTAGTATACTTGATTGATTGCTTGAGTGCCTAGTTATCCTACAGTTCAATTCACTTAGCCATAGTAGTTAATCTCTAGTGAGCATAGTGTTTGATCTTTGCCAATAGGTTGCTTAGTTAGTTTAGTGTTTATCTTATTAAGTCAAGTATTTGCTCTGACGTCCGCAAGGGTGTCTCTATCCAAAGCTAGGGTAGAGATAGTTAGAATATAATTAAGCGTGGTGCTTAGTTATAGACTTACCTTCAGATACGGCTGGATCCCCGGATAGCTGTGGTAGCAAGCAGGTGGTGACAGCCCTGTGCGCCTTGAATTCCACCACGTAGTTGGCCCAGTTTAACAGTAAGGCTCATTGTGCTACCGTTCAACCTAAGTCAGTGGTAAAGGCTAGTACGCCTCGGTTCTTGATAAGATAGGAATAAACCTATACTTAACTTGGTTGCTTGTTTGGCATTTGCCTATCTTGCTTCGTAGCTATCTTGCTTCGTAGCTATCTTGCTTCGTAGTTATCTTGCTTCGTAGTTATCTAGGAGTAGTTATTATTTGATTAGTTAGTTATCCTTAGTTATCCCCTATCCATCTATCCATCCACCTTACCTTAACCATTCATTTCATCCTTACCTATCCACCCATATATTCTTTCTAGCCTCTCATCCCTTTCATCTCCTCTTTTCTCCTTTTCCCTTTTCTTATTCTTCGACTCTCATCCCCTCCTTGACTCGACTCATACACCACCCTAGCCTTCCTTTGGGAACAAATAAATCGACACCTGGTACTCCCAGGGAAGTGCTACTATGATAGTTCTGTGCGCTTGCAGAATCTCCTCCTGGTAGATTGCATTCTCGCTAGCCCGCTCCTACTAGTGTCAGGATTGACAACCCCATTTGACATTAGTAGATAGCTGCTTTAGCTTCACTCCTTTAGGTATAGTGACTGGACTTGCTACAAGCATTTCTGGCGCCGTTGCCAGGGGTAGATTCCATAGTCTACTCCTAGTCATGACGTTGGCAAGTGTCAACAAGCATTTCTAGGCCGTTACCGGGGATAGTTGCCTAGCTCTATCTTTAGTGAAGTTAAGAACTACCAACAAGCATTTCTAGCGCCGTTGCCGGGGAAGGCAATCGGTGTATCGGTTGAGTCCGTGTCGAATTTATCTTCGCTTAAGCTCCCGCTTAGTGAATCTCATCTTACCTCATTCTTTCTTTCCTTAGTCCTTCTTATCTTTTTCCTTCATCTTCTTCAACTTATTTCTTTCTTATCATGTTCTATCTTCACAATGGCCAACAAGACCATTCGTGAATTTTCTCCTCCTTCTGCCGCCAATGTAGCGACAGGACCAAACGTGATCGATGCCAACCTCAATTTTGAGTTGAAACCGGCTCTGATCACGATGGTCCAAGCTAGCCCGTTCTCTAGCAAAGCTCATGAGGATGCCAATGCTCACCTCCAACAATTTTTGGAGATTTGCGGCACCTTCACCATTAAGGGGATAACCCAAGAAGCCATCCGTCTTCGTCTCTTTCCCTTTTCTCTCCTAGGAAAAGCGAAGCAATGGTTCTATACCAATCGCAATGCTGTAGACACATGGGACAAGTGTTCCAATGCTTTTCTCACCAAATTCTTTCCGATGGGCAAGACGAACGCTCTTTGCAACAAAATCTCCGGCTTCACGCAACAAGCCGAGGAATCTATTCCCGAGGCTTGGGAGAGAATGCAAGAGTACGTCGCTGCTTGTCCACACCATGGTATGGAGGACTGGCTATTGATCCAGAACTTCTACCATGGCCTAACCCCACTCTCTAGAAGCCATTTGGATGCCGCCGCCGGCGGTGCAATCTTTTCTCTGAATATTGCAGATGCTAAGGCTCTCATAGAGAAGATGGTGTCGAACCAAGGATGGAATGACGAGAGACTGCAGCCCCGTAAGCGAGGTATACATTCCCTTAAGGAGGCCGAAATGATCGTGGCCAAGATGGACCTGCTGGCAAAGAAGCTGGACAGCTGTGAGAAGATGAACCAACAAGAGAGTGTCCAATCTCTAGAATCCTACATGACTTGTGAAGTCTGTGGAGAAACCGGACATTTTGGGAACCACTGCCCTGAGTTACATGAAGATTTGAACTTCATCAACAACAATAACAACAACGGTTTCTGTCAACAGAATCAAGGATGGAATCAGCCTGCAAATTCTCAAGGTAACAATTTATTCCCCGCTCTAATTTTCAGAATTCTGATAATTTCTCATTCTTGAAAAATTTAGTTTACTCACAAGGTAGAACTACTGATTTCTTGAATAAGAGATTAATGTCAAATGATAAAACCCTTGAGAATATAAATGCTAAATTGGAAGATTTCTCATCTGCTCTGAAAAATCAATTAAGTTTTAATAAGATGTTAGAAACCCAATTAGCTCAACTTGCTACTATCATACCATCTTTTGAAACTGGCAATATTCCTGCAAAAGCTGACATGGAAACTGCAAATATGGTTGAAATAAAATATTTTAACTATTATGAAGATCAAACCATGACTTTTAAAAAGGGTGATCCTGGTAGTCCCATAATTAGATGCTTAATCTTTGGTGAAGTCTTTAAAAATTCCATGTGTGATTTAGGATCGAGTGTGAACATTCTATCTAAAGATTTTTATGAAAACTCGTTCTTTCCACCCATGTCATCCACATCTGCCTATGTTGTGCTAGCTGATCAATCCACTTGCTATATAGAAGGAATAGTCAATGATTTACCTATTCATATTAGAGGTTCATATGCTCCTGCTGATTTCATAATACTAGATATGGGAAATAGAAAAGACATAATACTAGATATGGGAAATAGAAAAGATATGCCTCTAATCTTAGGTAGACCTTTCTTGAACACTGTTGATGCTTGCATATTTGTGGGAAGTGGTAAAATGCAAATGACATTAGGAGGGAGGAAGAAATATTCTCCTTTTCCCGTGGTCCCGCATATGCCGCTAACATGCAGGTAGCAAAACTCGTTCGTACCAAGAAGAGGCGCCCAAGAACAAGGTGGAACAGAAAGGAAGAACCACCTTCTCCTGAGTTGTGTAATTCACATGACAAAGGAGAGGTGCCAAAAGAAGAAGAACCCGATGAAGTACTTAAAGAAGAAGCACCCAATGAAGAAGATCTACCCAATAAGGGTGAAATTCCTTGAATCTAAGGTATGGATTTACTTTTAATTTTTCCCTTTAAATTTCCCTTTTTCAAATAAATAACATATGTCATGCATGTAACTAAAAAAAATCAGTTATCATTAGTTATATGCATAGGTATATGTTAACTTATCTAGATTAATAAAATATCATAATAGGATAGTTTCCCTTTTTCACAACATTAGATAGTTTCTCTTTTAATAAAATGAGAACATGAGCTCCGACCGAGAAATATGAAGACCCTTCACCAAGCAAGAAGCCAGCTTGGGGAGACTCCCGCTCCAATAAGGTATGTCCCAAGCCTACACTTTATATTCAGTTTTTAATTTCTATACCTTTTGAAGTTTTGAATGTTACATGCTTGCCTAAGTAACCATTCCATGAATAAAATTGATGAAATCTGCTTAAACAAGTTGAAACTTGAATAAGATTTGAAATATGTCATGCAAATGCTATTGTTATGGTTTGAATAACTAGTTTTGTCTAAGTTGTAGCTTTTGTGGGTTGCACATGCTTTAACTGAAATCATGCTTAGTGAAGAAAGTTAGTAAGAAATAGAGTAATTCTTTAAACTTGCTAAGGTGAAATTAGGACCTAATCTGGAGGATTTCTTTTAAAAATCTTGAAAACCTTGCTAAAAGTTCCTCCTGGATTTTATCACATCCCACCACTAGCCAAATATTTGTTAGTCAAAACCACAGAGAGCTTTGTCTGTGTTGAGCTTTGTTAGACCTCATAGATCTTAGTAGAGAAGCTTATCATATCTTTTCATCAAGATACACACACCCACCATATTGCTTACTATCCACTTTGGAAGTTTGCAACCACCAAATAAATTGCTCATTCTCTACACTGGAGATATGCAATACCTTGCCAAACGTCCCATTGCTAGCCTTATGCTACTCCTACACTGGGAATAAGCATTTCTCTCCCTTTCCCTACTCATTTCAAAAATCCTTTCCTATAAACAATATGGGGAAATCTAGAGCTAAAAAAAAGAGAGAGATATATAAAAAAATGAGCAAAGTAGCTCAAGAGAGGACTATGTCCTAAGAAAATGTGAGGACACATTTTTGTCTACTCACTATGTATCGGAAAAAAAAGAGAGAGAGAGAATTATCATTAGCTCTAGACCCCAAAAATTAACTAGGAAGGATTATGAAATATCTCTCTATACACTTCCACATAACCACACATGCACATCTTGATCAATTTTTATGATTTGCTGCTCCTTATGATCTGAGTGTCTAGCTTAGCAATAAACATTAGGCAATTTGCTCATGATTCTTAGCCTACCTATAACTCCACATATCATTCTTTAGAAATAGGAGAGGCTATATTTTGGCCTAAGTGAGGATTTAAACACCATTGAGTGATTGAGTGAATCTTGGAGGACTTAAGCCAGTTGTAATCTTTTGAAAACCTTGAAAAAACTCCAGACAGAATCCTAGTCAAACCTAAGCAAGATAAAAGTTTCCTATCTACTGGTTTATTTCACTCTTGCATGTTTGAAGTGAAAAGCTATAAGCCCCACATTGCTATGATTAATGATATATACTAAGTTATTTCTCACTATACAATATGCACTTGTATACATCTTAAGTTGCTATCTATTTCATGCTTAATGCTTAAACCGCATTGTTGCTCGAGGACGAGCAACAAGTTAGCTTGGGGGAGCTTGTTGATGGTCCTTAAACACCTGTTTTACCATCAACATTTTACCCTAAAATTTACCAAAAAGGCATGAAATGTAGTCAAATAGGTTTCAAACTAATCGAATTCCACATGTCCATAGATTTTGATTTGAATGCAGGATTTGAACCAAATTTGGATATTTGAACCACCAAAAGCCGTGCCCACTCAGCAGGGCCCAATTGGGCCTCAGGGGGGTGGCGCCCGCCACCCCTAGGTGGTGCCCGCCACTTGAGTTGGCCCAACTTTCCCCCCTGCCACGTCACTGATCCGTGTGACCACCCCAGGGCCAAATCTTGGCCCTTGGTCACTAGGTCAGTGGCATCGAAGGGCTCAGGAGGGGAGTGGCGTGGATCATGACCGAATGACTGTTATCTGGACATGCAACCGACCTTGGAACCGCCTCTCTGGAGCTCCTGGTTGCCGTTGAAGCAATGACGGTGCATCCAACGGTGAGGGGGGTGGCGGCCGCCACCTAGGGCTGGCGCCCGCCACTAGGGTTTGCCCTAGGTCGGCTGGCTGCCCCCTATAAGTACCCCCCTCACTCCACAAGGCTATATATACCCCCTAGAGGCGTCACTTCATATCAAGCAAGAAGCAAGAAGGAAAGGAAGCAAAGAAGCAAGGCTAGAGCTAGAGAGCTAATAGCTTAGGGTTTAGCCAAGCTTAGGCAAGTAGGTAGCTAGTAGAGCAAGGCATCCTTGCCTCATTGCCCTCGCGGAAGCGCTGCTCAAGGCTTAGCTCAAGAGTAGAAGCGTGCGAGTGATCGGTCCTGGAGCTAGGAAGAGTCTTCCTTCATCTCTAGTTCAGGTTTTGCTCTTGTTACTCAAGCACTTTACTATATTCTAGTTCATCATTTCAAGAATTACTTTATTCTACTTACCAGTATTGAGTAGTATACTTGATTGATTGCTTGAGTGCCTAGTTATCCTACAGTTCAATTCACTTAGCCATAGTAGTTAATCTCTAGTGGGCTTAGTGTTTGATCTTTGCCAATAGGTTGCTTAGTTAGTTTAGTGTTTATCTTATTAAGTCAAGTATTTGCTCTGACGTCCGCAAGGGTGTCTCTATCCAAAGCTAGGGTAGAGATAGTTAGAATATAATTAAGCGTGGTGCTTAGTTATAGACTTACCTTCAGATACAGCTAGACCCCCGGACAGCTATGGTAGCAAGCAGGTGGTGACAGCCCTGTGCGCCTTGAATTCCACCACGTAGTTGGCCCAGTTTAATAGTAAGGCTCGTTGTGCTACCGTTCAACCTAAGTCAGTGGTAAAGACTAGTACGCCTCGGTACTTGATAAGATAGGAATAAACCTATACTTAACTTGGTTGCTTGTTTGGCATTTGCCTATCTTGCTTCGTAGTTATCTAGGAGTAGTTATTATTTGATTAGTTAGTTATCCTTAGTTATCCCCTATCTATCTATCCATCCACCTTACCTTAACCATTCATTTCATCCTTACCTATCCACCCATATATTCTTTCTAGCCTCTCATCCTCTCTCATCCCTTTCATCTCCTCTTTTCTCCTTTTCCCTTTTCTTATTCTTCGACTCTCATCCCCTCCTTGACTCGACTCATACACCACCCTAGCCTTCCTTTGGGATCAAATAAATCGACACCTGGTACTCCCAGGGAAGTGCTACTATGATAGTTCTGTGCGCTTGCATAATCTTCTCCTGGTAGATTGCATTCTCGCTAGCCAGCTCCTACTAGTGTCGGGATTGACAACCCCATTCGACATTGGTAGATAGCTGCTTTAGCTTCACTCCTTTAGGTATAGTGACTGGACTTGCTACAAGCATTTCTGGCGCCGTTGCCAGGGGGTAGATTCCATAGTCTACTCCTAGTCACGACGTTGGCAAGTGTCAACAAGCATTTCTGGGCCGTTACCGGGGATAGTTGCCTAGCTCTATCTTTAGTGAAGTTAAGAACTACCAACAGCGGCGAGCGGCAGAGCAGCAGGCAGTGGCATGGGCGCGGTGGCCGGGGCGAGCGGTGAGTGGGCGAGCGAGATTGTTTGCGTGATCGGGTGGAGAAGGATCGGCTGGGGAGTGGCTGGCGCGGATTCGGGCAGGGGACGGTGGCCACGTGGCTGTTGACACTTCTTAATGCAACCACTAGAACTAGACTATGGAGCCTAATCCCCGACAGCGGCACCAGAGATGCTTGTTGACACCAGAAGTGGCAAACGGATATACCACAAGCGCACGGTAGTCAATTGTAGCCTTTCACCGGGAGTATTCCAGGTATCGTATTTCCACAGGGAACGTGAAGTGGATTAACTAGAAGTAGGGTCGTCAAAGGATGATCAAAGGGTATATGATAACTGGGATAGAGAGGTACGGTCTTCCTAATATCAATATCTGGTACTGGTTTTCTAAGAGTACTGAGGTTTACCACCTCATTCCTTACTGGGGGCGAAGGACGAAACAGTATTTGATTAAAAGGTTCTCCACCTAACAACTACTGAGGCGGCAATGCTGCTACCCAACTATTATTTTCAACTTGCCTACAACACTTGAGAGGAACTCCAAGCACTGGCTGTGTCTGTCACCCTACCACCAGGCGTCAACACAAGTGTGACAAGAAGTCCACACTGGCAAGATATAGCCTAGACACCACGTCTACACTAATCTTACTACTCTAAAGCTAAGCTTAATAGGCCTAGAGCACTTCAACAAAGTAAAGCAATGTGCCAAGTAAAAGAACTGTAAACTTAAATTACCAGACCAGAATATTAAATACTAGAAGGACTCAGATGTAACACTTACAAGAAGAATCGCATCCGCTGAGGTACACCTTGGAGAAGATTCCCGACAGGCCGGGACTCCTCCGTGGAACTCCTCACCCCCTTCCCTCTCTTCTAACACTAAAGCTACTAAGTAGGCTTTCTCTCCTTGGATGCATACAAATGAAGAGCTCTAGGGGGTATTTATAGCTTGGAGGTGGAGTAGCGGCTACTCCGGTGCCACGTCAGCGATCCGCGTGCTCTCCTTCCTTGGCCATTGGATCAAACCGCCATAACAACCGCCATGTATGGATGGCCTTGATTTCTTCACGTGTGAAACATGTGCAAGCAACCGACATTGGATGGGATTCACCCTGGGGTCGGCCGACCCCAGCCAATGACAGGTGGGCCCACCACTTTGCTTCTAGAAGGTGCTGATGTCACCAGGCTGAATAGTGTAGCCAAGGCCCACCAAGGGGGGGGTTGGCCGACCCCCCTATGACAGGGCTGGCCCACCTTCTTCTCTCACTTGGTGACCCCACATGTCATGGAGGAAGTCTTGTGAAGTTGGTTGCATTTGGTTTCGGTGTGGACCCATGAATCCATGTGCTTCTCATCTTGCACCATTGAGTAAAAGCACAAGTTTGATCCAAGGGTTGATATTGGCCTGAGCATGCTTCTCTTGGATCGTGCCATGTCACCCTGGCCGAGGTGGCCACCAAGGTGGGGTCGGCCGACCCCCTTGGTGGGCCCACCTGGCCTCATTTTGTTCATTTTGCCATCTCCTACAAGTTCACAAGCTAAGAGTACAAGTGGAACTTATTAGTGATAAATATCCTCATGATATGCTATACTTCCTTGAAACCGAGGCCTGTTGACGGTGTTTTGATAAGGTAAAACATGCTATAACATCCGTCAACAAGATCCCCCACACTTGAATCTTTGCTCGTCCTCGAGTAAAGGTTAGAGAAAGTGAACAAGTGATTATTACATACTTAAAATGATAATGATCATAAAGCATTATTCCTAACATAGTTTATACAAATGGGTTATGTGGTATTGTCTATCATATATCCTTTAGATGTTGAGAAAAGGAACAAATCTCAAAGCAAAGTCATCTCCCTGAATTCTTGTTCTTGGTACTTAGAGTTTTTTAGGACAGTTTGAAAGGAAAACTCATAGTTCATGCTTACTCCTCATATAGTACTCTCAATACACTCTTATAGGTGTTTGGTTCCTCACCAAGGCATAGCATGTGATTGCCTTATTTTTGTTTTATCCTAATCTATCAGGCTTATGTGGAGCTTGGTAGGGATAAACAAAGTAGCATACTTATTTTGCATATATTGTAAAGTCAAAACAAGGATCCAAGGAGAAGAATGTCATAATCCTAGATCAAGATGTGCATGTGTGTGGAAAGTATGTGGACTAGAATGCTCCTTTAATATAATCTCTCTCTCTCTACTTTATTTTACCTTGAGACATGGCTAGCATTTTTCAACAATGGACCTTCATGTGTCCATATTTTTTTAGTGGACCTTCATGTGTCCACAAATTTTTTTTTTACTGGACCTTCATGTGTCCACATTTTTTTTCTTTTTCTTTTGCTTAGCCTTAATGTCTCTTTTTACTAACCAGAGTTAGAGAGAGAGATATTGTAGAACTTTAATGTACGGAGCATCTATAGAGTGGAAATGAATGGCATGTGTAGGCATACTTCCAGTGTAGAAGTTGCATATGTAGATGGTGTGTACGTGATCTTCATCTTGGGATTATGACAAAATTCTCGACTAGGGTCAACAAGGTTTGACCAAACTCAAGTCAAAACAGTAGCATGTGTGTAAAAGGTTTTGCCTCATGTATGCATATGTATGGTTTTGGTAGATATTTCTCACTATAGAGGAGTATATGATACTATGGTTTTGAGATATTTTCAAAAACAAATCTCTAAGCACTTTAAACAAAAACAGGTTTGAGTCTTAAGCCAAGATTTATCTCACTTTTAACAACAACTTAGTCAATACGGTTTCCTAATTTAGTTTACCAATGAGTATAAACATATGTAAGAACATGGTTTTATGTCATTAACATTCTTAGCATATCATAACTCAAGTCACTTTGTAGCTTTTTATTTTATTTTATTCAGAATATGGAATGATTGTGAAACTGCTTGAATCGAGAGGAGAAAAGGGGAAACGAACCAGACAGCAGTGTTGAGCTTACTGTGCAGAGGTGAGCTGGTGGGCCCAGGTCACCATGGTGGGGTCGGCCGACCCCACCAAATGGTGGTTTTCGTTGCCATTTGCCTTTTTGTCCATTCAGTTTTACATCTGCAAAAGCACTTTTCAAAAATTCAAGAAAACAGGGGTCACCCGACCCCTTGCTTACCTCTGTTTTGTGCAATGCAGCGTGTCAGCCTGTGTTCAACAGTTCAGTATGGTTCAGTGATGAAATCTGGGGGTCGTCCGACCCCCCCCCCACACTTGAATTTTTTCCATAAATGAACTCTAAACATGACGCAAAGGTAAAATGCAAAGTGCTCTACTGGTGGCAAACACACCAGTAGAGATGAGATATATTTTATTTATTCTCTAAGAAGGGAAATACATTGGAAATTTAAAAGGGAAATTCAAAAGAAATAAATCTAAGATGAAACTTGGGAATTCAAAATAAACCTAACAGGAACTTTATTCTAACCTAAGCTAAACTATCTATGGGACGGGGGGTCTAGGAGGTCATCCCGCCCCATAGCCCTAGCGAAGCGTTTGAGCTTCGCAGAGGTGCTAATCCTAAGATGGCGAAAGTCATCTTCTCAGTCTTTATTCGCCATCTTCAACTCTGGCACCGTCTCCTCCAACACCCTGTTCTTTGCTTGCAGGGTGGAGGTGACGTGCATCAGCCTCTCCAGATCTGTCTTCTTGTCTTCCTCCTCGAATTGTCCTGGCAGCCCTTTGATCGACGGAGGGTCCATCCTCCGCCGAATAGAAGACTGAGACTCCAGGGACTCCCGCAGCTCGCCCTTCTCTTCCGTGTTGAGAGAAGGGACGACCACCTTCCCTCGGCCATGCCCACCGGCCATGATCCGATGGGTCTTCCAGAACGTGGGCGTCGACGGGGAGTACGACGAAGTGTACTCCGTACTCCCCATTGTCGTGGTGATCGCGCGCGGGTTCTCCTCCGGCGGGGCCTTCCCCTTCAGTGCGAGTTGCCCCATGGTCGGCCTAGTCGACGTGATGGAGCGGCCGGGGGATTTCCTGATCCCCCTTCTTGGAGTCAGCGAGCGGGACGATGCCGCCGCGTGAGGCGATGGAAGGGGGTGGTCAGCCGACCCCTGGTGGGATCGGGCGACCCCGCCACCGGCCCGGCCAGCCCCCCTGGTGGAGGTACCTTGGCCAGCGGCACCGCATAGATCATGTTGATAGCGAGGGCCTGCTCTAGATCTTCAGCTATGGCCCGTCGTGGCGTAGGTGTTGCAGGGCGCATAGGCTTGCTAGTGGGTGCCATGGCTAGTGCTTTAGGTCACGGTGGAGAGTGCAGGGAAGGCTAGGAGGCTTTGGTTGTGCGTGGAATTGCGAGTAGGAGGAGGAAGGAGATGGGTGCAAGGTTAAATAGCGGTTGCAGATGACTACGATGCCGATTTTCACGGGATCGCCGTGGAAAACTCGTGACTTCACAGAGCCCGTTGCGCCGCCGTTCCAATCCCGTAAGGTAGGGATTGGCCAACCCCATCGGTTTTGGATTTGGGGTTTATCTCCAGGGGTTGTTATCCCCTCGCCATGGTGAACTCATCTGTGAGTCGAACCTCCCCGAGGCGGGGTCGCCCGACCCCCTTGATGGGTGTCCGGCGCGGTCACGTACCCGGCTCGAGACCATCTACGCGATTGTGCAACCCTTGTTGCAGGTGGGCCCTATATAGGGATCGCCCGACCCCTTAACTGGGGTCTATGGGCCCCACCTCAAAGCCTAGGGTAAGCCTAGCCTATAACTTCTTGAACCAAGACATGAGATCGAGGACATGTAGCCTTTAGGATTTGGTTCAAGCAATGAAGAGAAGAGACTTGTAGGTTTTAGGTTGTGTATAGTTTGAACTCTACCATGTCTACTTCATTTTCTACGGGATCATGTTCATGAAAAACTTTAAGACGGTGGCCATTTACCTTAAAGATGTTGCCGTCGGTGTCCTGAAGCGTGACAGCTCCATGCGTTGCGGCATCGATCACGAGGAATGGTCCTTCCCATTTGCTTTTAAGTTTTCCATGGCGTGCCAAAGGGCTTGACCCTTGAGTTGAACATAAGAACCTTGTCTCCCAGATGGAATTCCTTTTGCTTGATCCTCTTGTCATGCCATTTCTTGGTTCTCTCTTTATAGATCCTAGCGTTGTGATAGGCCTTCTCTCTCCATTCTTCCAGTTTAGAGATTTGCATTCTCCTATTTCTTCCAGCTGCGGGCAAATCCATATTCCATCTCTTTATTGCCCAGTGTGCTCTATGCTCCAATTCCACGGGCAGATGGCAAGTCTTGTCGTATACAAGTTGGTATGGGGTCATACCAATTGGAGTCTTGTATGCGGTCCTGTATGCCCACAGTGCATCTGATAGCATGCTTCTCCATGTTGTCCCCATTTCATTGACAGTCTTTTGCAGAATATTCTTGATTTGCTTGTTTGATGTTTCTGCTTGTCCGCTTGTTTGTGGGTGATAAGGTGTTCCAAAATTGTGCCTTATCCCTCTTTCTGTTAAGTAGCGTCGGAACTTTCTGTCAATGAAGTGGCTTCCTCCATCGCTGATTACTAACCTTGGGGTGCCAAACCGTGGGAATATTATTTCCTTGAACATCTTCGTTGCGTGCAACGAATCCGCTGACTTGCATGGCATGGCTTCAACCCATTTGGATACATAGTCTACTGCCACCAGAATATACTCACAACCTTGAGACGGGGGGAAAGGACCCATGTAGTCAATTCCTCAGGCGTCGAACAGCTCTACATGTAGTTTGTTTGTGAGTGGCATTGCATCATGGGTATTGATGTTCCCATGTTTTTGACACCTTGCACACTTCTTCTCGAAGTCCTTGGTGTCTTCATACATGGTAGGCCAATAGAATCCACTTTGCCAAATCTTGGCATGGGTTCGGAATGTTCCATAATGGCCTCCATACTCTGCTCCATGACACTTCTCCATGATCTTGACTGCTTCGTTCATGGGCACACACCTTCTTAGTATGCCGTCTTGGCATACTCTATAGAGATACGGGTCATCCCATAGATGCACCGAGCTCTCCTTGATAAGCTTCTTTTTGTCTACTCCAGGTGGTACGTAGCCTGAGACTATGTAGTTGACGATGTTTGCATACCACGGGTAGGTGTCTAAAACTTTGAGGAGTGTGTCGTCCCGAAGATAGTCGTTGATGGGCAGGTCCTGTTTATCCTCAGTTTGCATTCTAGACAAGTGGTCGGCTACAGAGTTCTCTACTCCCTTTTGTCTTTAATTTCTAGATCAAATTCTTGGAGGAGTAGGATCCATCTTATTAGCCGAGGCTTAGCATCTTTCTTAGTAAGTAGGTATTTCAGAGCTGCGTGATCGGTGTAGACGATCACCTTGGCTCCTACCAAGTAAGATCTAAACTTGTCTATAGCAAACACCACAGCTAAAAGTTCTTTTTCTGTTGTTGCATAGTTTAGCTGTGGTCCGGTTAGCGTTTTAATAGCATAGGAAATGGCATAGTGTTTCTTATCCTGGGTCTGTCCTAGGACAGCTCCTACAGCATAGTCAATAGCATCGCACATTATCTCAAAAGGTAGCGACCAGTCAGGGGGTTGAATGACTGGTGCAGAGATAAGTGCTTTCTTTAGATGGTAAAAAGAGTCTAAGCATCTGTCGTCAAAGTCAAAGGGTGCGTCTTTAGCTAGCAGGTTTGTTAAAGGTCTAG
The DNA here is from genome assembly GCA_009763385.1 of Coix lacryma-jobi var. lacryma-jobi. Classification (NCBI taxonomy): domain Eukaryota; kingdom Viridiplantae; phylum Streptophyta; class Magnoliopsida; order Poales; family Poaceae; genus Coix; species Coix lacryma-jobi. Next base: position 45,897,461 of record CM019826.1, read on the forward strand.
CAATTTGAGAAAAATCTTTTATAAACCTTCTATAAAAACCGGCGTGGCCAAGGAAACTGCGAATGCCTTTAACATTCGTGGGAGGTGGGAGCTGTTCTATAACTTCTATTTTAGCTCTATCTACCTCTATTCCACGTTCAGATACTCTATGTCCTAGCACTATCCCTTCTCGAACCATGAAGTGGCATTTCTCCCAGTTCAAGATCAAGTGCTTTTCTTGACAACGTTGTAAGACACGGTCTAGATTCTCTAAGCAGTGATCAAAGGTTGTTCCATAGATTGAAAAGTCGTCCATGAAAACTTCCATGATTTCTTCTATCATATCTGAGAAGATGGACATCATGCACCTCTGAAATGAAGCAGGGGCATTGCATAGGCCAAATGACATGCGTCTGTATGCATATGTCCCATAGGGGCATGTGAATGTGGTCTTACTTTGGTCGTCGGGATGGATTGGAATTTGATGGTACCCCGAATACCCATCAAGGAAACAAAAGAAGGAATGTTTGGCTAGCCATTCCAACATCTCATCGATGAATGGCAATGGAAAGTGGTCTTTCTTTGTGGCCTTGTTAAGTTTTCGGGAGTCTATGCACATTCTCCATCCCGTGACGGTTCGTTGTGGAATCAATTCGTTGTTTTGATTTTTAACGACCGTCATTCCTCCTTTCTTAGGAACTACTTGGACGGGGCTGACCCACTCGCTGTTTGGAACAGGGTAGATTATGCCCGCGTGCAAGAGCTTCAAGATCTCCTTCTTTACTACTTCTCTCATCGCATTGTTGAGCCTCCTTTGTGGCTCTCTAGATGGTGTAGCATCGGGTTCGATCGGAATGCGATGTGTGCAAAGAGCGGGACTAATTCCCTTGAGATCTTGCAACGAATATCCTAAGACGGATCGATGTTTTTCTAGGACAGTGACGAGTTTAGAAACTTCTTCCGTTGTAAGTCGATCACTAATGATCATGGGAGTCTCTCTATCACCATTAAGGAAGGCATACTTAAGCCCAGAAGGAAGTGGCTTAAGCTCTATAGAGGGTTTTGGTGGAGGTTCAGACTCATCCAAGTCTAACGGTTCATCTAAATCAGTGTCTTCTTCTTGGATAAAGTCATGGGCGTCTTCTTCTAGATCGGGTTGAGAAGTTTCTAGTGAAGATACCGACATCACCTCCTTTATTGGATCAGGCTCAGGTTTTTGTTCGGCTATCGAATTAACGGAGCCGGCAAAAGGAACTGAAAGATCTAGATCCTTCCCAAGGTGACCCTTAAGGCTCCCTTCATGAAATCCCTCAATGAATCTCATGAGTGGGTGCCCAATTAACAAGTCGACCTCGTCTACGTCAAAGACATAGAAGTTTGCGAGGAAGCTAACCTTGTTAATTGTGATAGAAATATTCTGTGCAATCCCGCAACTCTCGACCAATCTTCCAGAAGGAAGCTTAAGGAATTTATTGGCCGGGTTTAGCGGTTCCTCACCTAGGAGTGTTAACATCAACGATTTAGACATTAAATTTACTCCTACAGCGGGATCATAGAGGGAATCTACAGCCGTCTTGTTTATGGCACATGGTATGGATGCGAAACATGACAGAAGCTTAACGACATCTGATGATGCTTCAGCCTCCCTGAACCATTCGTTGCTCATAATAGACATGAGCTCTTGGGTAGTCGCCTTAAGGTAACTTGCCTCAAACTGGGTTGGCATGTGGTTTTTAGGAGCTCTACGGGCTGTGGATCTCTTCTGCACAGGTTGTTTCGAGACATTGCCATAATCGGCGAAAAGATCTGTCTCGATATTTAGAGGATAATCCAAAGGATGAATTACTTCTTCCTTTGGAGGAGTAGGTGGTTGTGGTTCAGGTTTGACAGCTTGGGGTATAGGTAAAGGAGTTTCAGCTGTCATGGGTTCGTCCCTAGGAGTTTGATCTTCCTCTAGAGTTTCACCATGGTCATCGGTGTAGGGGGTGTTCTTGAGAATGGTCGCAAGGACTTCCTTACCTTCACTAATGGGTAAATGGAGGAAAGCTCCTTTAGAGGCTAAATCAAGGAATCGTGCGGAGTTTTGGCTAAGACCGAGATAGAAATGTTGCATAAGGGTTGGTTCGGTTATAGCTAAATCTGGGCCAGAGGATGCTAAGTCTGTAAGTCGTGCCCAGGCCGCACCTAGAGATTCCTTCTCGTCTTGTTTGAAGTTTAGCACATCTCTACGAAGACGAGCTACGCGGGATATGGGAAAGTACGTTAAGCAGAACATGGCTTGCAGTTTCTCCCATTCTCCGTTCACACTACCAACGTAGCGACTATACCAGCGTCTAGCTTTTCCCGTTAACGAGAACGGAAATAGCTTCCACTTAAGAGTGACTCGCATCATCCCTTGGATGTGAATACACGAACAAAGTTGTTCGAAATCACGTAGGTGGGTATAAGGATTCTCATCTACTTCTCCCGAAAAGGGGTTCTCCTGAACCATCGCTATGAGGCTGGGGCGAAGCTCATAGCGAACTACCAAAACGGCATGAGATGAACTAGGCGGCTCCAACTCAGCGCCCGATGGAGCAGCGTAGTCAAAAAGGGTTGTTTGATCCATATTGATTTATGAAATAAAAGTTCTAATCAAATTACGATAACTTTAACAACTTTGTTCTAGCTAACACAGCTACCGTTCCCCGGCAACGGTGCCAGAAAAGCATGTTGACACTTCTTAATGCAACCACTAGAACTAGACTATGGAGCCTAATCCCCGGCAGCGGCACCAGAGATGCTTGTTGACACCAGAAGTGGAAAACGGATATACCGCAAGCGCACGGTAGTCAATTGTACCCTTTCACCGGGAGTATTCCAGGTATCGTATTTCCACAGGGAACGTGAAGTGGATTAACTAGAAGTAGGGTCGTCAAAGGATGATCAAAGGGTATATGATAACTGGGATAGAGAGGTCTTCATAATATCAATATCTGGTACTGGTTTTCTAAGAGTACTGAGGTTTACCATCTCATTCCTTACTGGGGGCGAAGGACGAAACAGTAGTTGATTAAAAGGTTCTCCACCTAACAACTACGGAGGCGGCAATGCTGCTACCCAACTATTATTTTCAACTTGCCTACAACACTTGAGAGGAACTCCAAGCACTGGCTGTGTCTGTCACCCTACCACCAGGCGTCTACACAAGTGCGACAAGAAGTCCACACTGGCAAGATATAGCCTAGACACCACGTCTACACTAATCTTACTACTCTAAAGCTAAGCTTAATAGGCCTAGAGCACTTCAACAAAGTAAAGCAATGTGCCAAGTAAAAGAACTGTAAACTTAAATTACCAGACCAGAATATTAAATACTAGAAGGACTCAGATGTAACACTTACAAGAAGAATCGCATCCGCTGAGGCGCACCTTAGAGAAGATTCCCGACAGGCCGGGACTCCTCTGTGGAACTCCTCACTCCCTTCCCTCTCTTCTAACACTAGAGCTACTAAGTAGGCTTTCTCTCCTTGGATGCATACAAATGAAGAGCTCTAGGGGGGTATTTATAGCTTGGAGGTGGAGTAGCGGCTACTCCAGTGCCACGTCAGCGATCCGCGTGCTCTCCTTCCTTGGCCATTGGATCAAACCGCCATAACAATCGCCATGGATGGATGGCCTTGATTTCTTCACGTGTGAAACATGTGCAAGCAACCGACAATGGATGGGATTCACCCTAGGGTCAGCCGACCCTAGCCAATGACAGGTGGGCCCACCACTTTGCTTCTAGAAGGTGCTGATGTCACCATGCTGAATAGTGTAGCCAGGGCCCACCAACGGGGGTCACCCGACCCCCCTATGACAGGGCTGTCCCACCTTCTTCTCTCCCTTGGTGACCCCACATGTCATGGAGCAAGTCTTGTGAAGTTGGTTGCATTTGGTTTCGGTGTGGACCCATGAATCCATGTGCTTCTCATCTTGCACCATTGAGTAAAAGCACATGTTTGATCCAAGGGTTGATATTGGCCTGAGCATGCTTCTCTTGGATCGTGCCATGTCACCCTGGCCGAGGTGGCCACCAAGGTGGGGTCGGCCGACCCCCTTGGTGGGCCCACCTGGCCTCATTTTGTTCATTTTGCCATCTCCTACAAGTTCACAAGCTAAGAGTACAAGTGGAACTTATTAGTGATAAATATCCTCACGATATGCTATACTTCCTTGAAACCGAGGCCTGTTGACGGTGTTTTGATAAGGTAAAACATGTTATAACTTCCGTCAATAGTGGCGCGAACACCGGCGTACGGCGCGGCGTTGTCGGGGCGACCGGCGCGGCACAGCGCGTCACGCGCGGGAGCAGGCAGGGCGCGAGCGAGCGGGCCGGCGCGTGCGCGGGGCGGGCTGAAAGGCCGGATGGGCCGAAAGGGAAGCGCGGGAGAAAAGAAAACTCTTTTTCTTTTTCAAATCTGTTTCCAAACTTTGACCAAATCAAAACAGTTTCAAAAACTCAAACTAGACTTTGACCCAAAAAAAAGTTGCTCAAAATAATTTTCTCTACAACTTTCATATAAAACACTTTTTCTGAAAATCATTTCTCTGTCCTGCACATAATTAAAGCCAATTTTTGAGCCATAAATTATTTTTGTTCCCAAATTTTTAATAATTAAACTATACTGATCTAGGTCAAGGTGTCAATATAGAAAGTGTTATACTCAATATTACCTATTTTATAAATATATTGGTCAAGACAGAAATCTATTTAAACAACCAAGTCTTATTGAAACCAAATTTCAAATAAACAAACCAAAGGCAAAAACACTTTCATGCACATGAAATGATGCAATGCATTGCTTATGGAAATTTAGTAGCTAATGAGGTTCCTAATGTAGTGCTTGACACTAGGGTGTCACAGAAGAAACATCACCATTCACATCAAGCAAAGAATCATGATCAGCACAAGAAGTAAGGCAAGCATCCTTATTTAAAGAGCATGAGCTACAAGGCCTAGAATTTAATTCAACAATTTTAGCCCTAGCATGCTCAAGTTCATCTACACATGTCCTGTGAATCACACTGAATTCTCTAAGTCTAGCAACAAAAGATTCACAGTTATCACATGGTAAAGAAGCATTTGACTTTAGCAAGCCTATTTCAGTTTTAGCACAATCAAGATCCTTGCGCAAGTCAATGCAAACTAGACATGGTTTGGAAGCATTGGATTTCAACATTTTATTTTTAGATTTTAAGCTAGCAAGAGAAAAGTGTAGCTCATCAACCTTCCTAACCATGTCACTACTAGAGGTGCCAGGTAAAGATGCACTAGACTTCCAATGAGAAAGACCACATTTCAACCTAGCAATAGAGCATTTCAACTTCTTGATCTTTCTACGCAAGGTATCACAAAGCTCTTCATTTCTAGAGTTATCATCATAGCGAGCATCATACCGGTCATGCAAAGTCACAAGACTACCGGCGAGTGTACCTTTCTTGGCCTTGCCAAGTTCACGTAGAAGATCCTCCATTGAAACCTCATCACCATCTAGGAAGTCTAGCAAAGCATCCACCTCATGTTCCGTCTCAAGAGCTGCACTCCTCCTTCTTGCCAAAATGTCATCCTCGATCATATGTCCAAGACTCAAACCTGAGGACAAAGACACACTAGAAAGAGAACTTGGTGCCATATCCAAAAGCATGTTAGTGTTAGCCAAAACACAAGCTCAACACCTCGACAAGCAAAGTCGGAAATACAACTGCTCTCAAAAAGGTCGCCTTCGCGGATCCAGAACCGGTTAAGGTAGAGAGATCCTTAACCTCGCTCCGATACCAATTGAAGGACCGAAAATGCTAAAGCAAGGCGACCAGAGGGGGGTGAATGGGAGCCTAAAAATTTCTTTCGAAATCCTGGCTTCTGTCCCAACAAAATCAACCCCAAAAGCTTCGGACTCAAACGTCATACCTACGACCCTTGGAAGGAGGGTGGATGATCCCTAGGATCACAACGAGGCACCACACATGAGAGCAATCCAAAACTCCCAAAACTCCGAGTCAAGTTCGAACCCAAAAGACCCACTCCCAAACGTAGATAAAGGGCTACGTTGGGATTCCTCCAAATACCTATGCTAACGCGTAGCAAATATAGGTAGAGAGGTTCCTAGGTGAACTCTAGGAGCAAACGAGAAGTCTGGAAGCGAAGCCGAAAAGCCAGGAGAGCAAACGCACCGAAACACAACCTACAGCCGATTCCCGGACTGTCCGGACTGCTGGTCCCGGACTGTCCGTGCTAGGGGCGGACTGTCCACGAAACCCTGGCGGACTGTCCGCCGGCTAAGTTGCAAAAACAGCAACTCTGCTGAACCCTCCTGCGCGATTCGCGGACTATCCGCGGTCCTTCCCGGACTGTTCGCCGGTCACCAGACCGCGCACAGTGCTCGCTGCGCTGGACTGCTCTGGCCGAGCCCCGATGGCCGGACAGGCCGCCACCAAGGGGCGGACAGTCCGCCAGTGTCCAGAATGTCCAAAAACAACACGGGGCAAAACCAAAATCGATTGGATCTTCACCAAATCGAACAAGGCTACAAACTAACTTCTCCCAAGTGTTCTCCTACGTGTTGGGAAGATAATCCTAGGATATCATCGCTCCAAACCAACTAATCCATGAGAAATCGAAAGAACACTAGAAAAGGGGGAAGAACGAAGAACGAACGCGATTTCGACCCGATCTATGTGCTCGTGAGGTTAGATACTAAATCCTTTGGTGGAAAGAAGGAGCTCACGACATAGAACAATCTGATTCAAACGGAATCGCAAATCGTTGCTCGTAGAGGGAGAACGAGGCAAATCTCCGAGAGGGGAAAAACGAAAACACGAAGAACGAAAACGCAAATCGATCCCAAAATCGCAGCCAACAAGAGGAGGACGAGTTTGATCCTTGGATTCAGCAAAATTGATGATTGATTAAGCACTCGGTGTCGGGCTACAAGCCACTCCTAGCAACACAAAGCTTGGATGGCAAAAAGCTCAAGAACAAGAGCCAACTCTCCTCTAACCCTAGCCTTCTCTCACAAGCACAAAATGAGAGTGACACCTCCAAGGATTGCTGCCCTAACAAGCCCCCTCACATATATATAGGCGCACGTCCGAAGACCAAAACGCCCTCGCATGAAGCACTGACCCAAATACCCCCTAGGGGTAAAACCGTCCAACTCGGTTATTCTTCATCCGACGGCCACACGCCTTCTCATCCTTTGCTTCGCCTCGATGCAAGCTCCAGGATGCCGCCACGTGCCGTCACTGTCGACCACCGCGCCTTCCTCGCCGATAGCTTCATCGCAACGCAAGCCTCTCGGTGCCACCACGCGTCGGCCGTTCCGCATAGGAACCTCCGCCCGATTTTGAGGCCCAAACCGGTAAACCCGCCAGCCTAGGTTTTGAGGCCCAAACCTGGAAACCGTCCACCCGAGTTTTGAGGCCCAAACTCAGAAACCGGCCACCCCGAGTTTTGAGGCCCAAACTCGGAAACCGTCGAGGGTAGCTTTTTGAGGCTCAGCTACCGAACCCGCGCCGTAGAAGGGATGTGGTTCGCACACCCCGACCACCGGCATCGATGCCGATGCATGTCCAGCCTCCACGCCGGGCACAACGCCTTCGCCTTCCTTCTTGACTCGGCCGAGGGCACTTGCGCTGCACGCAAGCCCATGTCCGACCTCCCGCCAAGTGCCACGACGCCATCGTCTTTCTCCCGACTCGGCCGATGCATCGCACATCCCCATGTGCTCTCGCTCGCCGATGCCACGTGCCAGCTACCACAGCTGGTCCTCCGGCCTCTCGGTCCGTCGGTCCAAGCCTCACGTCCGCCCTTCACCGCTCTGGGTACATCGGCATGACACATCCGCCGCACGACACGCCCATCCTTCACCGCTCCCGGTCCGTCGGCACGACACGTCTCTACTTGACCTTCACCTCGCCATCGACCACTGTATCCGAGCTCAACACCTGCACATCAACACAGCCAAGAGACACATGTTGCACACACACACCAACACAGAAACACCACAACTCAACGCCACCGGTTAATCATAAGCATTAAGTGCATAGCTAGATATAGACTCAACTGGGAAAAGCCTCAAACCTTCCTCCCAAAAGTCAATCATTCATCATATATAATCTCACTCAAAATCAGCAACAAATGCAGAATGACCAAAGTGAGAAATTTGTTGTGACCAAGACCGAGTGACGCGTTCGTGGATGTCGCCGGTCATCTATTGAGGTGGGTGTTGGTGCTGGATGTGTCGTGGTGCCTCCCTTGCTGAAGTGACCTCCCCCTCAACAGTAGCTGGTGCCTCCTCGGGTACAAGCGGTATAGCCCGAGGTGGTGGATCACACGGCCCCATGTAGTGGAAGAAGACAGGTCAGGGCCGCGAGCAGTCGTGGTCGAAGTCGACCCAATCGGCACAGCGGGTGGAGGTAGTGCTGGATCATCAATCCCTTCAGCACCTTCGTCCTCATCATCAAAAAGAGGTTCACCAACCTCGTGATCACCTACACGTTCAAATCTAGAAGAAGGACAATGCATGGTCTCGTCGAAGGTGACATCGGATGTCTCCATGACTCGGTTAGTATCAAGGTTAAGTACACGATATGCAAGAGTATGATTACGATAACCCAAAAATACACCGTCAGAAGAGCAAGACTCAAACTTGTCCAAGTTGCCTTTCTTGAGTATAAAACAGTGGTAACTAAAAACTCTAAATTAACTCACTTGGGGTTGCTTCCCAAATCGCAACTCATAAGTTGTTTTCTTCAAGAAAGCACGGAGAAAAATGAGATTGGAAATATAGCATGCGGTGTTTATAGCCTCGGCCCAATATCGCCTAGGAGTCTCATGCTCATCGAGCATCGTCCTGGCCATCTCTACAAGGGTCCGATTTTTCCTCTCTACAACACCATTTTGTGGTGGTGTGTAGGGAGAAGAAAACTGATGCTTCAAACCCAAAGAGTTACAAAACTTCTCAAAATCCGAGTTCTTAGACTCGGAACCATTATCGCTACGAATAGCTCTCTTCGAGTTCTTAGGGAACTCGTTCTGAAGTCGCAAGATCAAATTGCAAACAAAAGTGAAAGTCTAAGTTTTCTCAGTTAAAAAGAAAACCCACGAATATCTCGAAAAGTCATCAACAACAACAAGCACATACCATTTCCCACCAACCGAGCTTACCCGAGCCGGACCAACAAGGTCCATATGCAAAAGCTCTCAAGGCGCTTGGTCAAAACTTGGTTCACAGGGTGGTGGGGAGCGGCTACCATTTTCCCTTGTCTACAAGAATGGAAAACAAGATCCTTCTCCATGCACAACTTGGGCAATCCTCGGATTAAGCCAAGTGAACTAAGCCTTGCAAGCAAGTCGAAGCTCAGATGACCTAGTCTCTTATGCCACTTCCAAAGATCAGAGGAGGAAGGTCCAGCCAAAAGATAACGAGAAATTCCAAACGACTCCGAGAAATTCGCTCAAAAGACTTTCCCAAAGGGCGAAATCAAACACACAAGATTCCCCTGAGGATCTAAAATACGACTGAGATTTGGCTTAAAACGAATCTCATAGTCATCATCAAAGAGTTGTGAAATAGAAAGAAGATTAAAATGCAAGTTAGAAACAAGAGCAACATCACGCAACACAATGTGCTCATTAACTCACACCAACCCACGGGACAACACTTTACCTTTGCTATTGTCGACGAAGGTGATAAACTCCTTTCCGGCAACTGGACTAAGACTGGAGAACCACTTAGTGTTTTCGGTCATATGCCTTGAGCACCCGGAATCCACCAACCAAACATTCTCCAATCGCCTCACCTACATCAAAAAAGACATAGGGTGAGCATATGATCCAACACTGGGGTGAGTAAAATGGGAAGTGTACCAGTGTTGGGCCAGCTGCTCAAAAGAACAGTTTGTGGCTAAACCATTCCTAGCACGCCTACGGGGACAGCGATCACCACGCATAGGAAAACGTGGTCCGCTAAGGGAAGAGCGTCCATCGCGATACTCAAAATGCGGTGGGGGGAACGCTCAACAACAAAGCCACTGCCACGGGGTCCATAGCCTACAAAAGCAGGATCCCGTCGGGCACGTCCTCTTTGCGGCCTAGGACCTTGAGGCATTAGGCCTCTAGACCTAGCAGCTCTCCTTTGAACCTTCGGCGCATGTACATCATGAAAAGGATGGTACATGTCCGAGTTGTTCATCTCCTTTGCACGGCGCTCCTCTCTCTTGCGCCGAAAGCAAAACTCCTGTGGATACATGGGTGTATGCTGAGTCTCGAGTGATGAGTGATTGTCAACTGGGATAATACGCATGTTCTTTGGCTTGTGTTGTGCAGGTGTCGAGCACGGATACAGTGATCGAAGGCAAGGTGAAGGTCAAGTAGAGACGTGTCGTGCCGATGGACTGAGAGCGGTGAACGACGAACGTGAGGCTTGGACTGAGGGACCGGTGGCCCGAGGATCAGCTGTGGTGGCTGACAGCCTGGGACAGCGACGAGCGAAGACCTGCGGACACGGTGTTGCTTGGGTCGAGGACCTGGGGACAAGTGTCGGTGGACGGGGTGCACGGGCGGTGCATCCCTTCGACGGCTCGGTTTGGTGGTTGAGCCACAGAAAAACCACCGAGTGGACGGTTTCCAGGTTTGGGCCTCAAAACCTGGGTGCTGATGGTTTTCATGTTTGGGCCACAAAACTCGGGCTAAGGACGGTTTCCAGGTTTGGGCCTCAACACCTGGGCATTGTGGGTTTCTGAGTTTGGGCCACAAAACTCAGGCGATGGACGGCTGGTTTCCCGGTTTGGGCCTCAAAACCGGGGGTTGGTCGTGAAGGCTGGTTTCCCGGTTTGGGCCTCAAAACCGGGGGCGAAGTCCGGGAAAAGGACAAGCAGAGCGGTGGCGGCACGTGGTGGCAATCGGTGAGGTTGCGTCGAGGCAACACTACCAGTTGTGCGGGCGTGGCCGTCGGATCACCACCTACCACGAGTTGGTCTAGAATAACCCTAGGGTTTAGCTGGTTCACTCTATAATTAGTTAGGGGTAGAGTGGGAACTAGAATTAGGATAAGTAGAGGGAGACACCCACCTCCCATCCTATCTCAGTCATTTGCTCTTTGCTTCTAGGGTTTCCTGCTCTCCCAATCCCCTGTTGTAGCAAACTGAGATCCACAGAGAAGACAATTATACCTCTGTGTTCGTGAGATTTTGAGGACCATAATCTCACGTTTGTAGCGTGTGGTAGCCACACGGTTGCAAATTCGTGGTTGTGATTCGCGTTTTGTTCTTGTTCTTCGCGGGTTGCTTTTCTCCATGTTTTTCCCGTTGATCGATCTCTCTACTCAGTGCGTCTTTTGCAAATCCGTTTGAACTGAGTTGTTCTAGATCGTGAGGCACTTCTTTCCACTGAAGGAATTTACCTCTAACCTCACGAGCTAGTAGATCGGTCGATTTTCGTTTCTGATCGAGTTTTGCTCCTTTGCCCCGAATTCTTCCGATTCACCGATTTGGAGTTAGGTTCGAGCCATGATCTCTTTGGGATAGCTCACTAACCTCCTTGGAACTCCTCATACCAAGTCTAAGCCTTAGAGCTTTTGATTCGGAGGAGATCGGGTTGAATCCATGAAAGAACAGTGCAGTTTTGGGGGCATCGGACGCTCATGTCGGGAGCATCGGACGCTGTGTTCATCACATCGGATGCGTTCGATGCCACGTGTCATCTGACAGTATTTTTGAAGGGGCATCGGACACTAACCATCGGAGCGTTTGTTGTCACCGGACGCGTCGGGGGTCAAGCATCAGACGCTAGGGTTTCACTGTAGCAGCGTCCGATGCCTGTCCAGTAAGGTTCCAGACAGGGTCATTTCGCATCGGACGCATCCGGTGCTTCGTTCGGTGCTTGGCCATCGGACGCAAGCCAGTGTCCGATGCAGGTGTTTCTGCACTGATTCGTCCGCGGTTCGTTCATCCGTTGTCGGTTTTGATTTCCAGCTTTTGCATTGGGTTTCTAGAGTTGTGTAGTGTCTCACTGTGCTTCTTGGAAGCATCCACCCTACATCTAGGGTCGTAGACACTCATAAGCTCTAGGTTTGCTCTTGGGGTTGATTCTCAGGACAATGGCAACTAGTTTCTGAAAAGAATTTTTGAAGCTCCCATTCACTCCCCCCCTCTGGTCGCTTTCTGGTTGCACTTTCGGTCCTTCAACTCCCTCAAGTGTCCATCTCTCCCACAGTGCTCATAGTGGTACCTCACCGCTCTCATAGGGGTTGTTGGTACTCACGGTAGTGGGTGTGGATCACTTGGCTCTTTTGTGCGATGAGCTCCTCATGAATTGGTGGCATAGTGTCTAGCTTGTTCCTGAGGTGGTTTGGTTTTGGAGCCCATGTCTGTTTCTTGGGTGGAGCTCTTGGAGGTTCCACAAACACTCCATCCTTGGTGTTAGGTTTGAGAGGCTCTTTGGGTGGAATCTTGGTCAGTTTGGGAGTAGTGGTGGAGTTGGGTTTCTCACTCGGCTTAAGACCACTAAACTCTCCAACCTTCCCGAAAGATGTAGCACACTCAACACCCTGAGCAAAACCAACACCAGGACCTCCAGCAGCACGTTTGAATTGGGCTATCATCATCCCAAGCTGCGGCTCACCAATAGACACCCATGAGAAGATGGTCCGAACGTATGTGTTTTCTTCCTCGGTTTGCATCTTGTCATGCTTCACATTTGCAATCTCCATCTCCAAACCCTCACACAAAACGCATCTAGACACACAAGTGCTATCTGAGCTGGCCTTCTCAAGAGACACAATCTTGGCATTCTTCTCTGCCAACTCGGATTGCAAGCCTGCACAAGACTTGCACGCACCAAGCACGGAGGATCTAGCTCTAAGCTCATCCACCTCTCCAACCAAAGCAACATACTTCCCCCTCAAAGTGAGAAGGTCAGTCATGTGCTTGGAGCACATCTCACACTCATCCTCCTCAAACACGACAATGGAGGACTTGACAGACTCAAGCTCTTTTACCACGTCCTCCCACTTCCTCCTAAACTCCTTTCTCTCTCTAGCTGCAAGCCTAAGCAGTTTATCTTGACTAAGGAGAGCAACAGTAAGCTTGTCAACCTCAGCAGAGAGTTCGTCAGGAGTTTGAGATACCTGAGAGGTGTTATCATCGTCGTTGTCGTTCCGAGGGATCTCATCTAGCTCGCCATTGACCCCATCGCCGAGGGCCATGGTGCAGAAGCCCTTGTTGTCGGCGAAGAAACAGAGGCCGTTCAGCTTGTCATCGATCTTCTTCTTCTTCGCGGACTCGTCGTCGCTTGATGCAGCAGAGTCATCATCCGAGTCGTCAAGGTCGCTGAGCGTGGCGAAGAAGGCATGCTGCTCGGCCTAGGCCTTCTCCAAGTACTTATCCTTGATGTACTCCTTGTTGAAGCCACCCCTCCACTTGTGCTTGGCGGCGACGTACTTCTCCTTGCGCTTGTCGGAGTCATACTTTTGGCCATGATCTGCCTTGCCGAAGACTTGCTTGTTCTTCTTCGGGCAATTGGCGATGAAGTGGTCCGAGCCTCCACACTCGTAGTAGCCACCTCGTCCTCCTCCGCGGCGACGGTTCTTGCGGTTGTTGTGAAACCGCGAGAACCGGTTGGCAAGCAGGGCAACCTCATCGTCCGCCATGAACTCCAGCTGCTCCTCTGTGATAGAAAGAAGAGATGAGAAAGCAAAGCCTCTAGAGGTGTTAGCAGAAGAGCCAGAAACCAAAGCCATCGACGGGCCAGAAGGATTTTCATAAGAAGCCCTCGCCATGGCATCAATCTCACTGGACTTGAGCTTACTAAAGAGCTCGTCGCACGTGAGGGTCTCATAGTTAGGTGATTCGATGATCGCCTGAACCTTGGAATCCCACACCGACCGATCGAGAGTGTGTAAAAGCTTGAGAGCCCTCTCATGATCATCGAAAGGCAACAGCTCCTTGTTAGCACTCATCCTGTTGACAATCACCTAAAAGCGAGCGAATAAACTTTCTATGCTCTCGCCAGGCATGTGTCGAAAGTTCTCATACTCTCGCTTGTGCGACTCGTAGAGACGGGTTTTGACTGGAGTGGTGCCCCGTCATGAAAATGCATGAGAGTAGCCCAAATCTCCTGAGCCGTAGCGAGGTGAGAAACGCGATCAAACTCAGACATGCTCAAACAGGAGAAAAGAGCATTACGGGCTCGACTATTGGGATCATGCTCATCAATCTGATATTGAGTAGCACGAGCAGCCAAGACCACGTAATCTGCATAGTTGCAAATATCCCAAATCGAAGCACCCATACTCTAGAGATAGGCCGACATGCGTATCTTCCAATACGCATAGTTCGTCCCATCGAAAAATGGTGGTTTGCCCATGCCGCGATCCATGTCGCCTTCTGTCGATCTGGAACCGGCTAAGGTGAAAGATCCTTAACACGCTCTGATACCAATTGAAGGACTGAGAATGCTACCAGAAAGCGACCAGAGGGGGGTGAATTGGAGCCTAAAAATTTCTTTCAAAACTTTGGCCTCTGTCCCACAAAACAACCCAAAAAGCTTCGAGTAAAAAACGTGATGCCCACGACCCTTGGAAGAGGGTGGATGATCCCTAGGACCATAGTGAGGCACCACCAATCGAGAGCGAGTCAAAACCCAAAAGCTTCGGCTCAAGTTCAACTCCAAAAACCAACTCCCGAACGTAAATGGATGGCTACGTCGGGAAATCTCCAAATACCGATGCTAACGAGTAGCAAAGATACCTAGAGAGGTTGCCGGACAGTCCAGGCTCCTGGTGCCGGACTATCCGCGCCTACTACGGACTGTCTGCGGTCCACTGGCGGACTGTCCGCCGGCAAGAAACAAAAAATAGCACTTCTATTGAAGTCTCCCTGGATAGTCCCGGACTGTCCGCGGATGACAACGACGAACTGTACGCCGGTCAACCTAGACAGGAACAGTCGAGCTACGCAGCCACTGGTCCGGCTCGAGCCCGACGCGCGAACTGTCCTCACCCTGAGTGGCGGACTGTCTACGACCACTCAGGGAGGGCGATTTCAATCGCCCTTCTCCAAAATCTCCCCAAATTTGATCCAAATCAAAATCCCTTGATCCCAAAATTGGAGAAGATGATCACGAGGTAGTTGGGAGACTATCCCCAAGAAATCATCCGCTCAAATCAACTCAATCAACGGGAAATCGAAAGGGAAGGTGCAAGAACCGAAAAAGCGCCATGAAACTTGAATCGGTCCGATCTACTTGTTCATGAGGATTGAGATGAATTCCTTTGGTGGAAATGTTCTCCTCACATCAAAGAACAAGTTGGTTCAAGTGGATTCGAAAAAGACGCAGCTAGGAGGGAGATCGAGTGACGAGAAAATCGTGGAGAAACAAAGAACGCGAAGAACAAGTTCAAAACGCGAATCAAGACCATGAATTGCCAGCCGAAATTCGTCCCCACGAGGAGACAACGGGAATCTGGTCCCGTTTCTGCAAAATCCAAATACATAGAGGTATTGTTCACCATCTCTGCGGATCTCAGTAGTTACAGCAGGGATTGGGAGAGCAGGAACCCTAGAATGAAAATAGCAATGGCTGAGATAGTCTGGAGGGAGGGGTGGCCTCTCCTTATATAGCCTAATACAATTTTTCCCCTTCTACCCCTACTGCTAATGAGCGAGCACGCTAACCCTAAGGGTATTCCTGAACAACTCGAGGTGTAGTCGATTCGACAGCCATGCCCGCACATTAGGTAGCTTCGCCTCGACGCGACCTCACCGGATGCCACCACGTGCCGCCAAGTGCCGCTTGTCCTTTTCACGGACCTCCCCCCGGTTTTGAGGCCGAAACCGGGAAACCTGGGCCATCCCCCGGTTTTGAGGCCGAAACTGGGAAACCAATCGTCCGTCGCCTGAGTTTTGTGGCCCAAACTCAAAAACCCGCCAGCGCCCAGGTTTTGAGGCCCAAACCTAGAAACCGTCCTCAGCCCGAGTTTTGTGGCCCAAACTCAAAAACCGACCGCACCCAGGTTTTGAGGCCCAAACCTGGAAACCGTCTACTCGGTGGTTTTTCTATGGCTCAACCACCAAACCGACGCCGAAGAGGGGATGCACCGCCCGTGCTTCGCGTCCACCCGCAAGTCTTCACTTGTCGCTGTCCCAGGCTATCAGCCACCACGACCGATCCTCAGGCCACCAATCCATCAGTCCAAGCCTCACGCCCGCCCTTCACCGCTCCGAGTCCATCAGCACGGCACGTCTCTACTTGACCTTGGTGGATTTGGGCTTCTCACACGGGTTCAAACCACTCGACTCTCCAATCTTGCCAAAAGATGAAGCGCACTCAACACCCTGAGCAAAGCCTACACCTGGACGTCCAGCAGCACGCTTAAACTGGGCAATCATCATCCCAAGCTGCGGCTCACCACTAGACACCCATGACAAGATGGTCCGAAGGTATGTGTTTTCCTCCTCGGTTTGCATCTTGTCATGCTTGACGTTCGCAATCTCCATCTCCAAACCCTCACACAGAACGCACCTAGTCACACAAGTGCTACCCGAGCTGGCCTTCTCAAGAGACATAATCTTGGCATCCTTCTCTGCCAACTCGGATTGCAAGCCTACACAAGACTTGCACGCACCCAACAACATGGGTCTTGCCCGGAGCTCATCCACCTCTCCAACCAACGCAGCATACTTACCTCTCAAAGTGAGAAGGTCAGTCATGTGCGTGGTGCACATCTCGCACTCTCCCTCCTCAGAAACGACCACGGTGGACTTAGCAAACTCAAGCTCCTTCACCGTATCCTCCCACTTCTGCCTAAACTCCTTCCGCTCTCTAGCAGCACGCCTAAGCAACTTGTCTTGACTAAGAAGGGCGGCAGTAAGTTTCTCGATCTCAGTAGAAAGCTCGTAGGGGGTCTGAGATACCTGAGAGGTGTCATCGTCGTCGTCGTTCCGAGGGGTCTCCTCCAGCTGACTGTCAACCTCCTTGCCGAGGGCCATGGTGCAAAAGCCCTCGTTGTCGGCGAAGAAGCAGAGGCCATTCAGCTTGTCCTCGATCTTCTTCTTCTTCTTCTCGGACTCATCGTCGCTTGAGGAAGCAGAGTCGTCATCCGAGTCATCGACGTCGCTGAGCGTGGCGAAGAAAGCACGCTGCTCGTCTTGGGCTCTCTCCATGTACTTCTTCTTGATGTACTCCTTGTTGAAGCCGCCCTTCCGCTTGTGCTTGGGAGGGACGTGTTTCTCCTTGTGCCAGCCGGAGTCGTACTTGTGGCCACGATCGCCCTTACCCGCCACTTGCTTGTTCTTCTTGGGGCAGTTGGCGATGAAGTGGTCTGGGTCGCCACACTCAAAGCACCCAGCGCGTCCTCCTCCACGACGACGGTTCATGCGGTTGTTGTGAAACCGCGAGAACCGATTGACGAGCAAGGCCAACTCGTCGTCTCACATGAACTCCAACTGCTCCTCTGTGACAGAAAGAAGAGAAGACAAAGCAAAGCCTCCAGAGGGGTTAGCAGAAGAGCCAGAAATCAAAGCCATCGATGGGCTAGAAGGATTTTCATAAGAAGCCCTCGCATGGCATCAATCTCACTGGATTTGAGCTTACTGAAGAGCTCGTCGCATGTGAGGGTCTCATAGTTAGACGATTTGATGATCGCCTAGACCTTTGAGTCCCACACCGACCGATCGAGAGTATGCAAAAGCTTCAATGCTCTCTCATGATCATCGAAAGGCAACAGCTCCTTGTTAGCCCTCATCCTGTTGACAATCACCTGAAAGCGAGCGAATAAACTCTCTATGCTCTCGCTAGGCATGTGTCGAAAGTTCTCATACTCCTGCTTGTGCGACTCATAGAGACAGGATTTGACTTGAGAGGTTCCCTCATGAAAGCGCATGAGGGTCGCCCAAATCTCACGAGCCATGGGGAGATGAGAAACGCGATCAAACTCAAAAACACTCAAGCAGGAGAAAAGAGCATTATGGGATCGGCTGTTGGCATCGTGCTCATCAATCTACAGCTGAGTAACATGAGCAGCCAAGACCACGTAATCATCCTTGTTGCAAATCTCCTAGACAGAAGCACCCATGCTCAGAAGATAGGCCGACATGCGTATCTTCCAATACGCATAGTTCGTCTCATCGAAAAACGGCGGTTTGCCCACGCCGTGATCCATGTCTCCTTTGGTGGATCTGGAACCGGCTCAGGTGGAAGATCCTTAACCCGCTCCGATACCAATTGAAGGACCGAGAATGCAAAAGCAAGGTGACCAGAGGGGGGGTGAATGGGAGCCTAAAAAATTTCTCTCAAAACTTCGGCCTTTGTCCCAAAAATCTACCCCTGAAAAACTTCGACCGAACCGTGATGCCCACGACCCTTGGAAGAGGGTGGATGATCCCTTGGATCACAGCGAGGCACCACAAAGCAAGAGCGAACCAAAACGCCAAAAGCACCGGCACAAGTTTGACCCCTGAAAACTGAGTCCCAAACGTAGATTGAATGCTACGTCGAGAAATCCACAAATACCGATGCTAACGAGTAGCAAAGATACCTAGAGAGGCTCCTAGGTCAACTCTCCGGCCAAGCGAGAAGTCCGGAAACCAAGCGAAGAAGCCGGGAGAGCAAACGCACTAAGACACAACCTACAGCCGATTCCCGGACTGTCCGGACTCCCAGTCCCGGACTATCCGCGCCAGGGGCGGACTGTCCGCGAAGCCCTGGCGGACTGTCCGCCGGCCAAATGTCCAAAAACGCACTGCTGCTGTAAACTCTCTGGTCACTCCCGGACTGTCCGCGAGTAGGACCGGCGGACTGTCCGCAGGTCACTTCGGACCAAAATGCTTGAGCCGAATAGCCACTGAGTCGTCTGGAGCCCGACGCGCGGACTGTCCGCGTCCCCAACGGCGGACTGTCCGCGGATGAACGGAGAGGGCGATTTTAGTCGCCTTCTCCCCAAATCTTCCCAAAATCGATTCAAATCAAAATTCCTTGTTCCCAAATTTGGAGAAGATGATCACGAGGTAGTTAGGAGACTATCCCCTAGAAATCATCCTCTCAAATCAACTCAATCAACGAGAATCGAAGAGAAGGGAATATGAACCGAAAAAGCGCCACGAAAATTGAATCGACCCGATCTACTTGTTCGTGAGGAGTTAGATGAATTCCTTCGGTGGAAATGATCTCCTCACTACAAATAAAAAGTTTATTCAAGTGGATTTCAAAAATACGTAGTAGAGAGGGAGATCAAGCGATGGGAAAATCGCGGAGAAACGAAGAACGCGAAGAACAAAATCAAAACGCAAATTGAGACATCGATCTGCAACCGTGTGGCTACCACACGCTACAATAGTGAGATTACGGTCTCACTTCCTCAAAATATCAAGTACACAGAGGTATGGTTCTCTGTGGATCTCAGTTGCTACAGCAGGGGATTGGGAGAGCAGGAAAACCTAGAAGGCAAAGAGGAAATGACTGAGATAGGATGGGAGGTGGGTGTCTCCCTCTACTTATCCTAATTCTAGTTCCCACTCTACTCCTAACTAATTATAGAGTGAACCAGCTAAACCCTAAGGTTATTCTGGACCAACTCATGGTAGGTGGTGATCCGACGGCCACGACCGCACAACTGGTAGCGTTGCCTCGACGCAACATCACCGATTGCCGCCACGTGCTGCCACCGCTCTGCTCGTCCTTTTCACGGACCTCGCCCCGGTTTTGAGGCCCAAATCGGGAAACCAGCCTTCACGACCAACCCCCGGTTTTGAGGCTGTTGACGGAAGTTATAACATGTTTTACCTTATCAAAATACCGTCAACAGGCCTTGGTTTCAAGGAAGAATAGCATATCATGAGCATATTTATCACTAATAAGTTCCACTTGTACTCTTAGCTTGTGAACTTGTTGGAGATGGCAAAATGAACAAAATGAGGCCAGGTGGGCCCACCAAGGGGGTCGGGCGACCCCACCTTTGGGCCACCTCGGCCATGGTGACATGGCATGATCCAGGAGAAGCATGTTCAAGCCAATATCAACCATTGGATCAAGCATGTGCTTTTGCTCAATGGTGCAAGATGAGAAGCACATGGATTCATGGGTCCACACCGAAAACCAAATGCAACCAACTTCACAAGACTTGCTCCATGACATGTGGGGTCACCAAGGGAGAGAAGAAGGTGGGCCAGCCCTGTCATAGGGGGTCGGCCGATCCCCCCTTGGTGGGACCCAGCAGCACTATTCATCAGGGTGACATCAGCACCTTCTAGAAGATGTACCCCGGGCCCACATGTCAGAGACAGGGGTCGGCCGACCCCTTGGTGACCCTCATCCAAGTCGGTGGCAAAATGCATGTTTGACAGGTGAAGAATATCCAAGCCATTCATCAAGGTCGGTTGCTATGGCAGTGGATCCAAGGGTGAAGAGAGAAGGATCACGCGGATCGCTGACGTGGCATCGGAGTAGCCCCTACTCCACCTCCACTATAAATAGAGGCCTTCACCCTCTCATTCAACACATCCCATCTCACACATCTCCACTTTCAAGTGAGATCAAGCAAGAGTAGTAGTAGTTAGTCTAGAGTGGGAGTTAGAGTCGAGTCGGGCGAAGCTCGGGTCTCCGGAGTCGTCTTCTGGGAGTCTGGTATAGCCCTTGTATCTTTCTTCTTTTGTAAGACTTTATTTATTTAATATATTATTCTTTCTTTACTTTACTTTGCATTTACTTAAGTATTTATTTAAGTATTTACTTAGTGCAAGTCTATATTTATATAGTCTTGTTGTGTGCTTATCTTAGTTCTATAGTTGCCTTAGTTAGATTGATTTCCTTTAAATAGCTTCTTGTGTGTGCGTCATCGTCCTATCTTAGGATAGGGGCTTTAGCTATTTTGATCGATAGCTAAAGGTGTAGATAAGTGTGAGCGTGGTGCTCATACTTCATCTTATCTTTGACTACCGCTGGCTTGCACGGACAGTAGGGGCGCATGGGCAAAAGGTGACAGATTTTGCCTCGCTACCTAGATCCCCTCACGTGAACTCAGGCTAGTTCTTAAAAGGTAAGGCGTCCATAAGCCAAATATCTGCTTGAGTACTGGGTTAGGTGAACAACCTTCTATCGCTTTACTCTCTCGTTTATCCCTCTCACACAAGTAGCAAGGCGTCAATCTAGTTAAATCATCTATTTAATTAGGATTAGTTCACAGGAGTAAAGGTAGAAACATAGGAGTACTTTATACTCACTCATTGTCCTCCCACCTAGCTAACTCTACTAAAGTTATCTTTCATATCATATACTCTTCACTTCACTTATTTATCTTATCTATCTATCCTCCCTTATATCCACTTATCCCCCTTTGCTTCTCTAATTGATAATAGATTATAGTAAGACTAAAGGATCTATCTTTCCTCTCTCTGCATCTTTCCTAGCTTGCTTTCCTTTGGGATAAAATAAATAACGATACCTTGGAATACTCCCGGGTGAAGTGCTACATCGGTATTTTCTGTGCGCTTGCGGAACTATCCAATAGTCAATAGTTTTACCACCAAGACACTTCTAGCACTGTTGCTGGGGTTAGGCTCCATAGTCTAGTTCTAGTGGTTGCGTTAAGAAGTGTTAACAAGCGTTTCTGGCGCCGTTGCCGGGGATAGATTAAAATTCTATTCTTAGTAGCGACGCTAAGAAATACCAACAAGCATTTCTGGCGCCGTTGCCGGGGATAGATTAAAACTCTATTCTTAGTAGCGACGCTAAGAAATACCAACAGAGGCCCAAACCGGGAAACCAGCCGTCCATCGCCTGAGTTTTGTGGCCCAAACTCAGAAACCTGCCAGCACCCAGGTTTTGAGGCCCAAACCTGGAAACCGTCCTCAGCCCGAGTTTTGTGGCCCAAACTCGGCAAACCTGCAGCACCCAGGTTTTGTGGCCCCAACCTGGAAACCGTCCACCCGATGGTTTTTATGTGGCTCAACCATCAAACCGACGCTGTAGAAGGGATGCACCGCCCGTGCACCCCGTCCATCGACACGTGTCCCCAGGTCCACGACCCGAGCCACACCGTGCCCCGCAAGTCTCCGCTCGTCGCTGTCCCAGGTTGTCAGCCACCACAGCTGATCCTCAGGCCACCGGTCCCTCAGTCCAAGCCTCACGTCCGCCCTTCACCACTCCCGGTCCATCGGCGCGGCACGTCTCTACTTGACCTTCACCTTGCCTTCTATCACTGTATTTGTGCTCGACACCTGCACAACACAAGCCAAAGAACATGCGCATTATCCCAGTTGACAATCACTCATCACTCGAGACTCGGCATACACGCATATATCCGCAAACCCAACCTTCAACAGGTGGAGTTTGATCTGTTCCCTCACTATAATAGTCATCATGCTCGGTCTTTGGATGGAGACAGAGACTGCTCAGATTCAAGCACTACTGCCTCATGGCGACGCCAACCCTAAGGATCTGCCTCCCCAAAGGCCGACCTTGCATGGGACTCACTACTGGGACCAGAGAACCCTAGCTAGCAACAAAGCTCTCGGCGGTGATTCTGGAAAGCTAGATGCAGATGCCCTCACAGAAGCTCTTCGCCTTGTTCTAACAAGTGTGTCCACATGTGTCAGGCTCAGATTCGACCTTCCCCGATATCATTGAGGAGGGAAGGATCTTCATATTTCACTCTGTGGCGCCACTATAGTGTCACGGTGTCATTCCGCCTACTCTCGGCTGGCTAGGTACGAGTGTTGGTATTCTACATTTGTTCCCTATCCATCCAACCAACCTTCTAACTACAACTCCAGGAGGCAAGACTGTGCCTGATGATGTGCATTTTTAGGCTCATCCCCACACTCTTGATCAAGCTATAGCGCCAACCTCAAGGATGCCATAGGAGCCATGATGCTACTAGCAAGGAACTGTCGAGGCTCAGGTAGAAGCCTTAGCAATTAGAAGATGACTCATTGTTGACGATAGTTATAGCATAAAAATACATATCAAAATATCATCAACAGGCTCGAAAATAGAGAAGAATGACATGACATAGACATGTTTTATCAATAAAAGGTTCCACTTGTACTCTTAGTATTTGATTTGCAGGTATAACAAAATAAGAAGGAAATGGACACCTGGACCCACCCAAGGTGGGGTCGACCGACCCCACCATGGGAGCTCCTCGGGCTTGATGATGTGGGACTATCCAAGTGAAGCTTCACCGAGCTACTTTCCACCATCAGATCAGAAATGTGTTTGCATTCAACGGTGAAAGATGAGAAGCACATGGATCCATGGGCCCACACAAGAAAGCAAATGCAACCAACGTATGACACCATGCTCCATGACATGTGGGGACATCAGGGGACACAAGTTGCTGGGCCAGCCCTGTCATAGGGGGGTCGGCCGACCCCCCCCCCCCTTGGTGGGCCCTGGCTACACTATTCAGCCTGATGACATTAGCACCTTCTAGAAGCAAAGTGGTGGGCCCACCTATCATTGGCTGGTGTCGGCCGAGCCCAGGGTGAACCCCATCCAATGTCGGTTGCTTGCACATGTTTCACACGTGAAGAAATCAAGGCCATCCATCCATGGCGGTTACAATGACGGTGGGTCCAAGGGATGAGAGATGGGGAGCACGCAGATCGATGATGTGGCGCGGAGTAGCCCCTACTCCACCTCCCCCTATAAATAGAGGCTTCATCCACCCTCTCAAAACATGGTTCATTAGAGGATTCACTTCATATGAGATACAAGTGTTAGCCTTCTAGTTGTAGTCTAGTGTGGGAGTTAGAGTGAGTCGAGCAAGCTCGGGGTCTCCGGAGTCGTCTTCTGGGAGTCTAGTATTGCTCTTGTATTTTTCTCTTTCCAGAATTATTTATTATATATATTCTTCTTCTGCATTTCAAAGTGTTATCCTTTGTGCAATATTATTCTTGCAATAGTATTATAGTGCTCTAGTTAGTCTTGTAGTAGTTACGTACTAGATTGTGATCCTTACACAAACATCTTGCTTGTTTATCATCGCCCGTAAAACGGTGCTTTAGTTAATCGTATATTAGCTAGAGTAATTAGGATTAGCATAAGCGTGGTGCTTAGGCTAAGACTTATCTTTGGTTGCCGCTGGCTTGCACGGACAGTAGGGGCGCATGGGCAAAAGGTGACAGATTTTGCCTGGCTACCTAGATCCCCTCACGTGAACTCAGGCTAGTTTTTAAAAGGTAAGGCGTCCATAAGCCAAATATCTGCTTGAGTACTGGGTTAGGTGAACAACCTTCTATCGCTTTACTCTCTCGTTTATCCCTGGCAACCAAGGTGAAGGTAATCAATCCTAGTTGTATCTACTATTTGATTAATTAGAACACGGGAGTGGATTAAGAATTTCACAGGAACCTTTCTCACTCGTTGTCCTCCCACCTAGCTATACTACACTAGTTATCTTTAATTATCTCATCTAATTATCCTGAATCATCACCTTACTTTTACCCTTCGTTTATCACCTCTACATTAGTTGTAGCTAATCTAAGATAGGATCCCTGTTCTTGTTAGTCTTTCTAGTCATCGCTTCCTTTGGGATAAAATAAATACGATACCTTGGAATACTCCCTGGTGAAGTGCTACATCGGTAATTTCTGTGCGCTTGCGGAATTATCCAATAGTCATTAGTTTTACCAAACAAGTATTTCTAGCGCTGTTGCTGGGGTTAGGCTCCATAGTCTACTTCTAGTGATTGCGTTAAGAAATACCAACAAGCATTTCTGGCACCGTTGCCGGGGATAGATTAAAACTCTATTCTTAGTAGCGACGCTAAGAAGTGTCAACAAGCATTTCTGGCGCCGTTGCCGGGGATAGATTAAAACTCTATTCTTAGTAGCAACACTAAGAAGTGTCAACAAGCATTTCTGGCGCCGTTGCCGGGGAAGCATTGCCTAGAAATTTTTAATAAGAACGAATCCGAAAATCTATCTTTAGTTTAGTATCAATTAGTTGTAGGGGGTTTTACCCCTCTGCCTTTGCTTCTCTATATTGTGAAGCAAGGTAGTGTATGAGTGAGTACCAATTCCAAGCAACCACATTAGAAAATCCTGAGATATCCCGAAGGAGAATTAGACGTCGTCTAGTGTCCCCTCGGAGATTCAGCTCACACTTGGATTCACTCAAGGAAGGAGGCTTAGCACCATCGTTCAAGCAGCCAATGGCTAACCCCTCAGTCTCTCACTTCTCATCTCCCTCAGTCACCCAAATAACTTTAGGACTGAGAGTAGAGGTAGAAGAAGTAGACTTCGAGGTTAAGCCATCACTAATCTCTATGGTGCAAGCCAGTACATTTAGTGGAAAGCCACATGAGGACGCAAATGCACATCTCCAGCACTTTCTAAAGGTGTGTGGGACCATTGTCATCAAAGGGGTCACAACTGACGCCATCCGTCTTCGCTTATTCCCATTCTCTTTGACTGGGAAAGCGAAGCAATGGTTTTACGCTCAACCCGATGATGTTAACACCTGGAGAAGGTGTGCCAATGCATTCCTCACGAAATTCTTCCCAATGGGCAAGACATCTGCTCTACGGGCCAAGATTTCGAGCTTCCAACAGCAGGCAGACGAGACTATTCCCGAAGCATGGGAACGTCTTCAAGAGTACATCCAAGAATGTCCACATCATGGAATCAAGGAATGGCTCCTGATTCAAGGTTTCTATCATGGGCTAACTCTAGTAGCCCGTAGTCACCTTGATGCCGCTGCAAGAGGATCGTTCACCTCCCTGAATATCACTCAAGCCAAGAATCTCATTGAGAACATAGTGACAAATCAAGGGTGGAGTGGAGGACGTCCTCAACCTAAGAAGAGAGGCATGAACACCATTGAAGAAGTGAATGCCATCTCCAACAAGATGGAGCTCTTGATGAAGAAACTGGATGAACGAGCCAAGTTCAAGAAAGATCGAGAGGCCATCCAACAGTACGCCTCAACACATGCATACAAATCAAATCAAGAGAGCGAGGTGCAAAATGTAAGCCATGAAGTTGTGTACGCCACCAACAATGGGCAACCTCAACAAGAAGGAACGACTTCGCGCTTCAAAGGCCAAGGTAACCCCAATTGGCCCTCACTTAAAGATCTTGTCATAAAGCAAGCTAAAATCAATGAAGAAATAAATAAAAGATTGCTAGCTAATGACAAGGTTCTTGCGTCTTTAACTTCTAAAACTGATTCTCTTGCTTCTTCTGTCAAAGATCAATTGAACTTTAATAAAATATTAGAGTCTCAATTAGCACAAATAGCTGCTACTATTCCATCTTCTGTAAATTCTTGCAACACCTTAAATGCGGTGACCACGAGAGGGGGTAAGACCACTCGTGATCCCCCAAATCCTAATATAAGAACAAGGAGGAGTACGAGAAAAGACAAGGAAGATGATGCAGAAGAAGAAGAAGAGGAGCAACCATCCAAGGAAGATGACACCATGTTCCATGGAAAGACGGCTCCACACGAGTTCTACGACACCAGTAGACTGCTGCCCTTTCCAAGGACGAGGAAACAAACAACCGACGAACAATTCGGCAAATTCATCGAGGTAATTCGTCAGTTGTATGTCAATATTCCATTACTTGATGCAATGCAGGTTGCAACCTATGCCAAGTACCTAAGAGACATTCTCAACAACAAGCGCCCACTGCCTACAACTGAGGTAATTAAACTAACCAAAGAATGCAGCGCGGCTATATTAAACCAAGTGCCGGAAAAGAAGAAGAATCCTGGATGTCCCACCATTGAATGCTCCATTGGAACATAGTATTTCGAGCATGCACTGTGCGACTTGGGAGCAAGCGTCAGTGTCATGCCAAAGGTAATCTTTGATAAACTAAGCCATGCTGTTTTGTCCCCTACATCAATATATTTGCAGTTAGCAGATCAATCAATTCGCCATCCGGCGGGGATAGCTGAGAATATTCCAGTCAAGATACGTGAATTCTTCATCCCCGTGGATTTCGTGGTACTGGACATGGAGGTAGACAAGAAGAATTCACTTATCCTCGGAAGACCATTTCTCAGCACGGCCAAGGCACATATAGATGTTGGAGCTGGAAAAATTCAGTTCAATATTAATGGGACCCAAGAGAAATTCAACTTCAAACCCAAGCTTGCACAATGCTCACTAATCATGGCCGTGGATGTGGAGATAGTCAGTCTCATGTATAGTACAAGGAAGAAGGCCAATCCAAAACCACGGGCAAAAAGCAAGCGAATATGGAAGAAAAATGTGACACAACCGGCAACACTTCCGAAGAAAATTCCTGCCCCAGTCCCAGGACCTGGTTCAGGAACCTGAGGAATTCACCCTTCCATCAAGGTAAGTACATTAACACTTAATTTAACTTTCATTTACTCATTTTTCATTAATTTCTCACTACCTTTTTCTGTTGACTTTAGTTAAAATATAAAGCTAACTTAATCATCTAGTTTAACACCACTGAAACTTGGACACCAGGTGGGCCCAAGGTGGGGTCGGCCGACCCCACCCTGGTGACCATCACCTGCCAACTTTTGTCTATGTTAAAATCTATGCCATGCCATGATATGCTCCTTTCGTTACATAGCCAATCACATAGCATGTCACTTCACTTAGCCTATTTGATCATTCAAATGAACCTAGCATGGCAACCTCTCAACTTCTTTTAGTCTTTTCCCAAAGCATACACATGTCTTAGTGCACCTAGATTATGGACAACATCTCACAGGGTGTATGGTGGGGTCGGCCGACCCCACCCAGGTGTTTGTCATCTACCAACTTGCATGTCATGAGATGCTCCCCATGCAACATTTGTTACATCCATGACAACATTTAAGAAATTGCATGATAATCTACATTGCTCTAATTGAACATGTAAATAAAGCCAGTATGCCAATCTTCCAAAATATTTTCAGTCTCTCTGTGTACACTTTCATATTCTAGTACTAGTATACTCTGCTCAAAACATTTTAAGTGGGGATGATGGGGTCAGCCGACCCCATGGTAGGCCCCACCTCATCTCACCTTCTGGCATGAGCTATCTAAATAGAGATGCAAGAATCAACAGACAAATACTTGTCAACTTGCATTCTAGGACCTAGAATAATGATCCCTCTCTCATCTCTTGCTTAAACTTGACGAGAGGAGTGCACATACTCAATCATTTCATGAGTGACCTGAGGAAGTAGGTAAGTCTCTTCCTAATTTCACTCATTCGATCACTCCTTGCCAACCTTGGTTAAGACATTTACTTAACTCCTTAAGCAAACCAGCATTTAGACAATGCATCCCGTGAGCACACCATGCACATCATGCCAACTAGCCAAGGTCATGTCTTGCTCCCTCCTTTTGTTCATTCTTCCACCCATCACTCACTTCAAGAAAGAAGAGCAAGCATCCAAGGAGACATGTTCTTTTGCAAAGATGCTGGACAAGGATTGACATCCACCATGCATGTCACTTTGCAAAGAGGGTTGCCAGAGGGGGGGGGTCGCCCGACCCCTTGTCGTGCACCTGCAACTCTCTCTCTTCTCTCCTTTTTATTCACACACTCCTTCCTATGCTGCTTCACCAGAGCCACCAGCAGAAAATCTCGACACTCGTTCGTTGTTTTGGTGATCAACACTCAACGAAAATCAAGAGAGGTAATTGGCGGGTAAGAAGGGTTATCACTTACCACTAACCTCTCTTGCTCGATTAGTGTTCATCATTTTACCAGGCATGAAAACCCCACTCAAGTCCGCTGCGAAGAAAATGCGCGCAGCTCTCAGCAGGAGCTCATCATCAAGACCCTCTCAACCCACCAGCTCCAGTGGGCAGTCGGTGCATGACACAGAGGACTCGCAGCAACAACCCGACGAAGAGGCGCAGCCCCTGAGGATTCAAGACCCAGGGACTAGGTTATGGCTAACCGCTCAAGAATTAGCCACTCTCAACTCCATCCGCAACCGCAACTTCGAGCACACCAAGGTATTCGATCCCGATCTCCTCTACTGCACAGGTATGAATGAGGAGTTCTCCGATGTTTTTTCTGCAATAGGTTGGGGTGATTTCTGGAATTTTTCTCAGTATCCGGGCAGCAAGCTTCTTACTCTAGAATTCATGAGCACCGCAAAAATAACTCAAACTACCATCTATTTCCGGTTGTGCGGTAATGAATTTAATTTTAGCTGGGATCAATTTGCAACATGCCTGGGCTTTGTTAACTGTGCAACAAATATTGAGCTAGCCACGCCAGACTTTGACAAATTAGAGTTTTGGTATAATATAACTGGGGATAACATAATTGGGAAAGCACAACCACGCACAAGTCATATTTGTCACCCCACTTTAAGATTCATGCATAGGTGGATAGGCATCACGTTGTTTCCTAGAGATGACATAAGAATTGTTAGGGAGATTGATGCTAGGATTCTATATGCCATGGTTAATCAAATTCGAATAACTCCAGTAAAAGCCATGGTACAACATTGGTTAAGTGCACCATCAAGATTAGGATCTTTTGATTTCACATCCATAATCACAAAATTTTGTAGTCATGCAAACATTCTTGATGGGTTTAATGATTTCATAAGAACTCCTAGAACCATCTTAAGAAAAGAGCACTTCATCCAAGCACTTGTCATTGCGAGTGGCCCCAACAACACCATTGAATTTAAGTTCCGTAAATCGGAAACAAGACTTACTTTGCCATGTCCAGAATTAAAATTATATGGGGGCCAACCGCTAATCCCTAACATTCCTGGAGTGGGAGGTCGTCAAAGTTTTTCAGGACCATACACACGTGGGAAGTCTCAGGCAGCTCAACGCCAAGACTCTGATGATGACAGCGACTACGAGAGAGACGCCATGCACACTTCACAGCCCGGAAGTAGACGCAGGTCTGGGGTACATAGTGCCCGAGTTTCTATGTCTTCTTCGCAGGAAACCAGGTCCCGCAGCGAGCGTCATGACATGGAGCTGCTCAATAACCAGTTCAGCATGCTGCGCACCAGCCATGAAGCCATACACAACACTGCAGTCCAAACCCAGCAGCAGCTCATGAGTCTCCAGGAAGCTAGTGGCCAAAACTGGGCCAACCTTTATGCACACCACAATATCCCTGTACCACCATATATTACCCAGTATCCACCACAGCATCCACATCCATACCCGCCTCCGCAATATCCTCCACAGTATCCTCCACAATACCCGCCATACTATCCACCATATCTATCCAGTGAAAAACAAAAATCATAACAAAGAGACAAGCTTGGGGGAGATTCTCTCCCCCACTAAGGTAAGTATTCTATCTTAGCATTTTTATTATTTCTTTTATCGTATCTTAATAATATAAATAAATAAATAAGAAGAAAATGCCAAAAAAAATCTCATGCTTATTTATGTTTTCTCATATGTCATGCATGTCTACTTTTCTTGGAAATGATGAACAGTTGCTCTGTTAATATTTCCTTAGTACCCAGTATACAGCTTGCTATTTTCTAAGTATGGATCACTTAGCTCACATAATACCGCCATGAACTTGAACACTTTTGTGGGTAGTAAGTGCTAGAACTAAGTCTAAGTTGTTGTGAGACATGATATAGTGAAACGATATTGTGAAACAAGAGCTGCTATAATATTATTCTAAGCATACATGATTACCGGAGAATTTATTCTTAAAATGATCAAAATCTTAATTGTTCCTCAATGGTGATAAATTCCTACCACAGCCATTGATGCTTTAGATTGTTTACAAACATTCTACATAGGCTATTTGCTTTGTATTGAGTGTTGTCAAGTCTTGTTGACCCTTATTAAGAGACTTTTCATGCTCCTAAGATCAAGATCACGTACACACCTCACATACATGCTGCTTCTACACTGGAAGTACGCAAAAACATGCCTTTCATTTGCACCAAATAGGTTGCTTCATACTCCAAGTGTTAGGAAATCTCTCTCAATTATTTAGTAGATGAGACTCAAAAGGCTAGGCAAAATAAAGATGAAAAAAAGAGATGGACAAGTGAAAGTCCATGAAAAATAAAAAGAAAAAAAAAAGAAAAAAAAACAAAAAAAAGAAAAAAAATGCTAGCCATGTCTCATTAGAAAAGAGAGAAAAAGAAAAAGAAAATAGAGAGATAGATCTTATCAAATAAAGAAGCAATCTAGTCCATCATGCACCACACACTTGCACATCTTGATCTAGGAGTATGACACTTCTCTTCAAGGATCCGAGCTTTGACTTCGCAACAAAATGCATGTAAGTATGCCATCTCCTTTCATCTCTACCTTGAGCTACACATAAGCCTGTTTAGAAATAGGATGAAATAAAGAAGGCAACACTTATCATATGCCTTGGTGAGGAATCATACACCATTTGAGCGACATGAGAGAACCATACGAGGAACATTAAGATTTCTTTTGAAAATATTGCAAAAATCTCCGGTATGAAACTTGCAAAGAATGAGAAAGTAGTGCTCAAGTTTAACTGTTCTGTCTCTCAACTTCCCAAGACAAAGGAAAGGCCATAAGCCCCACAAAAGACTAAGGTAATATGGGTGAGTTTTACCTAGCTAAATTTTCCATGCTTAAGAGAAATATCTTGTTACATACATGGTACTCTTGAAATATAAACATTGTAGCAACTCCTGATCCACCGAGACTAAGTTTGATTATTTGCTCGGGACGAGCAAAGGTTAAGCTTGGGGGATCTTGTTGACGATAGTTATAGCATAAAAATACATATCAAAATATCATCAACAGGCTCGAAAATAGAGAAGAATGACATGTCATAGACATGTTTTATCAATAAAAGGTTCCACTTGTACTCTTAGTATTTGATTTGCAGGTATAACAAAATAAGAAGAAAATGGACACCTGGACCCACCCAAGGTGGGGTCGGCCGACCCCACCATGGGAGCTCCTCGGGCTTGATGATGTGGCACTATCCAAGTGAAGCTTCACCGAGCTACTTTCCACCATCAGATCAGAAATGTGTTTGCATTCAACGGTGAAAGATGAGAAGCACATGGATCCATGGGCCCACACAAGAAAGCAAATGCAACCAACGTATGACACCATGCTCCATGACATGTGGGGACATCAGGGGACACAAGTTGGTGGGCCAGCCCTGTCATAGGGGGGTCGGCCGACCCCCCCTTGGTGGGCCCTGGCTACACTATTCAGCCTGATGACATCAGCACCTTCTAGAAGCAAAGTGGTGGGCCCACCTGTCATTGGCTGGGGTCGGCCGACCCTAGGGTGAACCCCATCCAATGTCGGTTGCTTGCACATGTTTCACACGTGAAGAAATCAAGGCCATCCATCCATGGCAGTTACAATGACGGTGGATCCAAGGGATGAGAGATGGGGAGCACGCGGATCGATGACGTGGCGCGGAGTAGCCCCTACTCCACCTCCCCCTATAAATAGAGGCTTCATCCACCCTCTCAAAACATGGTTCATTAGAGGATTCACTTCATATGAGATACAAGTGTTAGCCTTCTAGTTGTAGTCTAGTGTGGGAGTTAGAGTGAGTCGAGCAAGCTCGGGGTCTCCGGAGTCGTCTTCTGGGAGTCTGGTTTTGCTCTTGTATCTTTCTCTTTCCAGAATTATTTATTATATATATTCTTCTTCTGCATTTCAAAGTGTTATCCTTTGTGCAATATTATTCTTGCAATAGTATTGTAGTGCTCTAGTTAGTCTTGTAGTAGTTACGTACTAGATTGTGATCCTTACACAAACATCTTGCTTGTTTATCATCGCCCGTAAAACGGTGCTTTAGTTAATCGTATATTAGCTAGAGTAATAAGGATTAGCATAAGCGTGGTGCTTAGGCTAAGACTTATCTTTGGTTGCCGCTGGCTTGCACGGACAGTAGGGGCGCATGGGCAAAAGGTGACAGATTTTGCCTGGCTACCTAGATCCCCTCACGTGAACTCAGGCTAGTTTTTAAAAGGTAAGGCGTCCATAAGCCAAATATCCGCTTGAGTACTGGGTTAGGTGAACAACCTTCTATCGCTTTACTCTCTCGTTTATCCCTGGCAACCAAGGTGAAGGTAATCAATCCTAGTTGTATCTACTATTTGATTAATTAGAACACGGGAGTGGATTAAGAATTTCACAGGAACCTTTCTCACTCGTTGTCCTCCCACCTAGCTATACTACACTAGTTATCTTTAATTATCTCATCTAATTATCCTGAATCATCACCTTCCTTTTACCCTTCGTTTATCACCTCTACATTAGTTGTAGCTAATCTAAGATAGGATCCCTGTTCTTGTTAGTCTTTCTAGTCATCGCTTCCTTTGGGATAAAATAAATACGATATCTTGGAATACTCCCGGGTGAAGTGCTACATCGGTAATTTCTGTGCGCTTGCGGAATTATCCAATAGTCATTAGTTTTACCAAACAAGTATTTCTGGCGTTGTTGCTGGGGTTAGGCTCCATAGTCTACTTCTAGTGATTGCGTTAAGAAATACCAACAAGCATTTCTGGCGCCGTTGCCAGGGATAGATTAAAACTCTATTCTTAGTAGCAACGCTAAGAAGTGTCAACAAGCATTTCTGGCGCCGTTGCCAGGGATAGATTAAAACTCTATTCTTAGTAGCGACGCTAAGAAGTGTCAACACTCATCTAGCCCGCCGACTTACCTCTACTAAAGCGCAGGTTTGCTTCATCTCGAAAACTAGAAACTCAACCATTAAAAGAACTGCAGTTATAAATCATTTTGACGCTTTCGATGCATTCATAGTTCTTGAGCAAGGCCAATCAGGTGGGCTGGAAAGATGAAATAGTTATTAATGTAGTAGACCACTACCATCACTACATCATTGCCATGTGCATAAATAAACAGAGCCTAAAGCAGTTGGTCTTATCTACATTTACGGTGATCCTCATCATCATTCCACTGATCAGATATGGAGTCAAGTGCACCATTTTGTTATTAATAACCGGAACTTGCTTGTCTTTTGTATGGGAGATATGAACAATATCATACATGTTAATGAGAATCTAGAACCTTGTAGACCTGATGTTTGACTTATTAATGTTTTCTGTGATCATGTTAAGCAATATGGTTTCATCGATCCGGGTTATAACGAACCGACTCTACTTAGTCTAACAAGCGCTTTAGTACAACTCTGATGTTTTAGAGGCTTGATCGATGCTTGGGAAATGTTGAATGGTGTATAGCATACCCAACGACAACTATCTACCACCTCTCCATGCTTAGAAACGACCATTCTCCCATTCTTGCCGTTCTTAATTCGACGAGAGTTTGTTCTAACAAACCTTTTCATTTTGAAAATTGGTGGCTCATGGAACAGGATTATCAAAAGGTAGCTCAGCAAAGTTGGCAGCGTTCGGCAACAAAAACTTTCATCCAAAAGACCAAATACTTGACTTCAGACCTAGGGCAAGTGGCGCAAAACAAATCCCAGGTTAACTGACCAGCTAGCTGCTATTGAAGACCAAATTTTACAACAACACTCTAAACCTCTGGACCAATAGAATTTTCCGCTGCAAAAACACCTCGCCCCATAACATCACAAAATCCTAGTGAAGGATGAAGAACGAATACCACCTACAAAGAGACAAGAAAAACTAGGCAAGCAAAGGTGACAGTAACACCATTTTCTTCATGCATCCATCACCAAAAGAAACCGCAAAAATAGAACTTCCTACCTCCAGAACCCTGATGGCTCTCTGTTGATGGTAATTATCTCACATTATAAACTATCAATAAAACATGAAAAAAGGGTATAAACATAATCATCACCATAGTTGTAGGGTTTGATACTAATGAGTTCTACGAGTTTTTTTGTTGTTCTCACTTGTTTTGCAGGATCTTGAATATTTCACCACATAAAAGTGACTCAAATGATGAATTATAGTACACCATTGCGAAGAGCTCGTCGAGACGATCGAACTATAAATATCATTTGCTATATTTAGAGTCCTAGAGAGAAAGTCCTTGATGGATATGACTTGGGAAGTCTCATAAGAGTCTCATAAGTTTTGAGGGACTAAACTGACAGAATTCCACAACTCTATAAATTATTATTTTTTAGATAATTAAACAGAATCTAAACAATGAAAGAATCCCAACGTGGTACGAGATATTATGCAAACGGATTAGAAATGCGCTGGCAAGAGGTAGCTGAGCCGAGGATGCGAGGCCGTCTACGGGCCTTGGCCCAAAAGCAAGAGGGAGTGGGGAAGGGACCGGCCCCGTGGGAGAGCGGAATCAGGGCCGGGGAAGCAGGCCGACGCGTGGAGCGCCTGAGTCGGGAATGGGAGACAGGGTTGCTCGTTTTCTTCGTTTTTCCTAGTTTCTTTTCTAAAATTCTTTTGAAAATCAAATCAAATCTATTTCAAACTAATTAAATTTTGTAAAATTTGGAAAATAATTTTCTGGGTTTTACAAATAAAATTTGAGTTTATTTTTCATAAAATTTTGTAAATCTTTTATTTGTTTTCTAAATAGAGCAAAAATTGAATCGCCTCTAATTTGAGTTTAATAAATTCTCTTTTTTCATCTAATAAAA
Organism: Coix lacryma-jobi var. lacryma-jobi; assembly: GCA_009763385.1. Classification (NCBI taxonomy): domain Eukaryota; kingdom Viridiplantae; phylum Streptophyta; class Magnoliopsida; order Poales; family Poaceae; genus Coix; species Coix lacryma-jobi. Next base: position 45,932,963 of record CM019826.1, read on the forward strand.
ATTATGCAACGGCATGAATATAATATACCATTAGTAAAAACATTTTCATCCATATAATATTTTGCCATTTCCTAATTAAATTTTAATTAATTAAAAACCGGGGTGTTACACCTAGCTTTGTTATTCCAATAGAATTGAACTCATTAATAATTAGATTCAAACGAGAGTACATATCATGAACAATCATATTTTCATTCATTTTAAAAGAATCATAACTTGATTTAGCTAGGTGTTATTTTTGCTTACGAACATTATTTGTGTCGTCATGGAGCTCATGTAATTTTAATCAAATTTCATGTATCGTTTGTAAGGTAAATACTTGGTTAAACACAACTATGCTAAAAGATTCAAATAAACAATTTTTAACTCTTGCATTAGAGTGAATTTCTTTTTCGTCACACGTGGTTGGTTTGTTGAGATTTTTGAGGGGTTTCATCCCGTCGCGAGTGGCTCTCTAAATACCTAGATCAGTTGAAACACCACGAAGCCTTGTTCCCTTGATACACATTGGCGACCACACCATAAACAAAGTTGGTGTGGTCTCGTAAGATTAAAAGCCCCTCTAATGTACAACAATGGTACGCACAAACACCAAGTTGCAAGAGGTATGCAAATCTCACTAAACACTAGGCCTAAACCTAGTAAGTCCATGAGCGATGGTCTAACTAGCCTAAACACTTCATAAAAGCACCTACACTAATCACCATGTGAATCACTAAGCACTATGCATGTGGAGTGCACTAAGATGGTGTAGCAACACCCTTGATATGTTTGCTCACTTTTTTACACCTCATTTGGCTAGTTAAAGGTGATATTTATAAGCTCTGACATAAAACTAGTCATTGGAAACTGGAAACAACAATTCTGTAGAGTGGACGCTACAGTACTAGCATCGGACGCATTCAGTGAGGCTATGTTGATTTACCTTTAGAAATCTAGCCGTTATACTTTTTTCTATGAGCATAGGACACATCTGTGTGCAATCAGACGCGTAACATCGGAATCACCTATGTTACTATATACTTTAGGCTAATTTTTGTGAGCATCGAACTCGCAACATCGGATGCACCTAAGAGGAACAACAAACACGTCCTTTGATGATAGACTTTCATATTTTAGACATAATTTTTAGCTTCAAACTTCACTTTTGATGATCTTAGACTTTCCGAAAAGCTAATAAAAAGCTCTGTAACTTTATGATGGTGTCATATTAGTTTGAGCACATACAAGATCATGAGACAGTTTAATTCAAACACCTCTTTGTCTCAGCTTGAACGTCTTAACTTCGTGTGTGTCATCACATCCGAGCTTCTACTTCTTGTGTCTTGGACTTTGCTTGATCTTTGTAAGTATCTTCTAAGGTCTTGCGTGAGGTGTTGATCATGGGATCACCATGATGCCTTTGTCCATATCACATTTACACCATATTGGACTACAAAACAAAAACTTATAAATATATTAGTCCAATTTAGTTATGTTGATCATCAAACACCAAAATCCAAAGTCAAATAGACCGAGGTCTATTTTCCTTACACCACTGAATCATCAATAGTAGGCCAACACAACGATGACGTGGTGTGCCGACAAGCACGTGGACCTCGTGATAAAAGTCGTCTTGTCACTTTGTGATTGATTCTTTGATGATTGGTTATCTCGTCCATATCTTGATGATTGACGCTTCTCTATGATTTCACCAGTAATTGGCTTCATATCGGCCATCTCAAATGCTCAGTGAATATTCCCCTCTCTAGCTCATTTAATTTCGCTCTTTTATTTATTGTTGAGCTAGTTTCTTGTTTAGTGTAGCTAGAGTTATTTTTCTTTTTCATATATGCTTATGTAGCTTTCTAAATATATTAAGTAGAATTGTTGAACAAGTGACTTACAACATTTGTAGAGCTAGACAAAAAGCTTCACCATATTAATTGCTAATAAAGTTGCTTAGTGATTTTATAGATTTTTAAATTAGACTATTTATGCCATTTAGAACCTTTCATCATGGCTCCCAGCTGACGTGCTACTGCTACTGCTATTGGCCACGTGTTGCTTTGTGCGCCCGCATGACTACGGCTGCTGCTCGCTTGCTCTCCCATGGACGACAGTGGGCTAGTGGCCGCTACTCAGCGAGGGAAACTAAAAGTGCATGTTGCACTTAAGTATGTTTTGGATGACTTGATGACATCTTTGATTAAAGTTCTAATATGTTTGCTAAGTGTGACACAGAAAAAAGCTTATCTAACGATATGTTTGAAATGAAATGCAAAGCCAAAATGATGGATTGTTGTATGATATTCATATCACAAGCACAAGACAACAATTAAAATGATATTGATAAAAAGGCTACTCTATTGTGGGATAATCATGGTTCATATGTGTGCTAACAAAGGGTTCAAAGCAAAGTGTGATTGAATTGCTTGAGTTGGTGAAGATAGCAAGGAAAGAGTCTTTGAGGTACTAAGCAAGGGTGAAGGGCAAGCGACGGCTTGGCGGCTGAAGAACCTAGCTAGGGTGAAGAAGAAAGTACTTGCATTTAGTCGAAGGATCAATCAAGTTTGAAGGTTACATTGAGTGGAGAATGAACATTCCTAGCAACAATATTGATTGAAGTGACTTGACACATTTGGGATTTCATAATATCACTTGTACGGAGTCAAGTCACAAGCTCAAGATGGCTATGCTCGAGGAATATCTACTTCTAAACATGACAAGCATTTCTCTAAATGAAGAAAGTGAAGAGAAGCGGTTTCAGTTCAATGGAGATCAACTCAAGAGGTTTAAAACTTATTTTTCAATTCATCTTGAGTAAATAGGAAAGCCGTACTATTAAGAGGGATGAAACATATAGTAGATGATTCTTCATAAGTGCTCAAACCAACCCAAGTGAGACATGAGAGAGGTAGAACTGACTTTCACCTTGTGTTGTCTATTTCTGCATTCAGAGTCTGTGTTGGGTAATTTAAACGCACACAGAAAAATCCGCAAGCGCACAGAAACCGATGTAGCTTTCACCCGAGAGTATTCCAGGGTATCGATTTCCACGGGGAACGTGAAGTGTGCTAGAAGAATTAAGAACGTCCAAGAAAAGAATGATAATGTGGTTAGAGAGGGATATAGGGTTTTCTAAGTTGGTCTATCTAATTAAAGGCCCATTATACTTAATTACTTCGGAGCAAAAGTACCTTTCCGATTCTCGAAAAAGACTGGGAAAAGGGTAATCGGGAGAAGGCTGCCAAAAAGCTCTACGAAACACCAATCCTAACGTGGTGGATTATAACAATCTACAAAGTTGTCACCCCTGTAGCTACCACAACTAACCGGAGGATTGGGCGCAAACTCAGGTAAACACTAGCCTAGACATCGCGTCTACACTAACGCTTACTACTCTAATTACTGCAGATAACTAGAGCACTCAATACGAGCCGAGATCTAGTAAATAAAATAAAGCAAGATCTGAAATTAAATATAATACTTAGAAATAGTAAATGAAGAACCTGGAGATTACTTGAAGACGAACAAGATGCTGCACCAAAACAATGTCGAGGAAAATCCGACAGATCCAGCTCCTCCTCAGCTCTCTCCTTCTCCTCTCTCTAATCCAATCTCTAATTACAACTAGATGAACTAGACAACTAGAACAAGAACTAGAACTAGAAGAACTAGAAGAACTAGAACTAGAACTAGATCTAGATGAACTAGAAGAGATTCATGTAGAGGGACCTCTACTTCTAATTTGAAACCCTAGTTTCTGATGTGGAGATGAATAATGAAGATGGAGATGCCTTCTGGGGGGTATGGGTCTGGTTTTATAGCCTGGAGCGTGGAATGTGAGCCCTTGGATCAAACCGACTTCAGGGACGGTGGAGATGCATCCTAGGAGGCGGTGGAAGAAGGTTCCAGAAGGAGGAGGCAAAATGGCCTCCGTGGCCGACCGGTCGGTCGGTGGGCCCCACTGGTCGGCCTGACCCAGTGGGCCCCCATGGCGGGCCGCCTCGTGGTGACTTCTGGTGTCTTCTAGATCCTTCTTTTGCACGTTTCGTTGCGAAATTAATATCTTTTCATCTGGGGCTCCGAATATAGCAAATGATATGTTCGTTTCGATCGTCTCGACGAGCTCTTTGCAATGGTGCACTTCAATTCATCACTTGAGATACTTTTATATGGTAAAAACATGGATGTCCTACAAAACAAGTGAGAGCACCAAAACTCGTGGAACTTGTTAGTTTCAAACCCTACAACTATGCTTTATGGTTCATTTCAAATCATTCTATGCATTAGTTGATGGTATAATATTGGCATTAAGGACCGTCAATAGTCTGCATACCAGATGTGTTCGGTATTTGCTAACTTCTCAGTTCCCCTCTATGGTGGAATGTCGGAAGTTCCGATATTTTACCAGAAGTTCTGACCTTTTTAGAACAACAGGCTCTAGATCTCTGTCCTGGTCTCGTCGGAAATTCTGACGTTTCATGTCAGAAGTTCTGACCTTTCGTTGGGTTTTAAAAGTTGGTTAGTTAAGTGTTTTCTCACGAAGTATAGTCATACCAGACGTGTCTGGTATGCATACCGACCTGACAATGCCAACGGCTAGAAAACAGCTAGTTTCGTGGGTAGGGCTATAAATACCCCCAAGCCTTCTCTTTTGAAGATTGTTGATTCTGCTGGTTCTCACACCCATTCTAGAGCTTTAAAAACACTTTCCAACCCTCTCTTAGTGAGTGATTGACCTCTAATTGCCAAATCCATTTGTGGGTTGAGAGAGATTCAAAATTAGAGAGCAAGCCACCTGAAACATCCTCAATTTTCCACGAAAGGAAAATCCACGGAATGAATTATAATATGACAAAACCAGGAACTGATCTTATCATATTATCATATATCAGTCGATATCAATGTCATACATCGTAATATTACATGTTTATAAGCATTACATCATTGGGGTACCACCTATTACAGAATTTATTCTAGCGGAACTCTATCGATAGAAGGCTCCTCCTTCATGGTCATCATTAGAGTTGTTGTAGTGCAGCATCGACCGGATCATCCGAACCAAACTTGAGCGTAGGCACGAAACCTCCTAATCCTCCTAGAGTCAGTACTTCTGAAGCAGGAAATCTGCACACCGCTAGATGTGTGCAGGCCATGGTCAGCACCAATGAGCTTTAGTGGAAAAGATAAAAAAGGGATCTGGTGATCCTAAGATTTGGCTCTAGTTTGCATCCTAGCGCTTGAGCAATAGAAATAATATAATAATGTTATCAAGTTTTAACACATTCCCAATCACACACATCCACATCCATCCATCATATCCATATCCATATACATCACAATCATCACCACACCATCACCATATACAATCACATACCAGGGGGAGAAAAGAGAACTCTCACTAGTCGAAAGCAGGTCAGGGAAAAAGGTCTGTAGCCAACGAATTGGCTAACGTATCGATCGATCAACCATACACTCTGCAGAGGTTCTACAATATCCACAAGATCGCCATCATCGGCACTCTAGATATGCCTAGGCGGATATCGGCCGCTTGCCAACTTAGAGTAATGCCACCCTACCTCTTAGCCCTAGAACACCCCAAGTCTGTCTGGGATGGCTAAGTCTATGAAGTCACATTATCCCCCTAAGTCCGTCTGGGGGCCGTGATCGTCTCGGAAGGGTGTGGGACTCCCATGCTCGTACCTTTCTCGCACTCTCTCGCCTAGCAGTAGTGACATTGCTCTAACAAGTAGTCCGACCGTCCCCGTCCATAAAGAGCGAGTGGCATGTAGGGTATTCCACATGGTCCAGGTTCCGTTCCACCTAGGGTGACTAAGCCGGAATGTCTTCTCAAAGGTTTTCGTTATCCGTGCCACCACAGCACGCTCCTGACCCGGGCTCCACCAGCGGCTCACACCCAGATCCACCTCAAGTCACCACATAACCTGCCACAGGTTTCACAACCATAGGGGCATCCAGATCTGCCCCACGGCAAGACTCACACCAGACTCGTCGTATATTCCGGCTCGGTCGACACAACCCTCACCCTCCACACACCCAAGTCACACACGCAGCACACTCATCCATCAACAAGTCTGGCATCACCCGCCAAACCATTCCCGAGGGTTCACATCCGCATCACATCTCAGATATAATACAAAGTGGAGTTAATAACATAATGGTGAAACATGCAAGCAAGCAGGCGAGTAAGCAGGAATAAGTGAGCGAATGCGCAAAGCAGGGTGTTATGGTAGAGTGGGTTGCAATCAGGTATTAATGGCTTAGGTAGTATCATGCATCTATATACTAGCAAAGGAAGAAATATAGAGCACTAGCAAGTCTACATATTTGCAATGTCTAATAGGATTCTCTAAAAAGAGGGTGCTGCCATGACACCTACAAAGTAGTCGTAGTCGTGGTTAATTATTCCTCGTTGGTGTTCCATCAATGAGGTTGTTGACGATAATTATAGCATAAAAATACATATCAAAATATCGTCAACAGGCTCGAAAATAGAGAAGAATGACATGACAAACATGTTTTATCAATAAAAGGTTTCACTTGTACTCTTAGTATTTGATTTGCAGGTATAACAGAATAAGAAGGAAATGGACACCTGGACCCACCCAAGGTGGGGTCGGCCGACCCCACCATGGGAGCTCCTCGGGCTTGGTGATGTGGCACTATCCAAGTGAAGCTTCACCAAGCTACTTTCCACCATCAGATCAGAAATGTGTTTGCATTCAACGGTGAAAGATGAGAAGCACATGGATCCATGGGCCCACACAAGAAAGCAAATGCAACCAACGTATGACACCATGCTCCATGACATGTGGGGACATTAGGGGACACAAGTTGGTGGGCCAGCCCTGTCATAGGGGGGTCGGCCGACCCCGCCTTGGTGGGCCCTTGCTACACTATTCAGCCTAATGACATCAGCACATTCTAGAAGCAAAGTGGTGGGCCCACCTGTCATTGGCTGGGGTCGGCCGACCCCAGGGTGAACCCCATCCAATGTCGGTTGCTTGCACATGTTTCACACGTGAAGAAATCAAGGCCATCCATCCATGGCGGTTACAATGACAGTGGATCCAAGGGATGAGAGATGGGGAGCACGCGGATCGATGACGTGGCGCGGAGTAGCCCCTACTCCACCTTCCCCTATAAATAGAGGCTTCATCCACCCTCTCAATACATGGTTCATTAGAGGATTCACTTCATATGAGATACAAGTGTTAGCCTTCTAGTTGTAGTGTAGTCTAGTGTGGGAGTTAGAGTGGGTCGAGCAAGCTCGGGGTCTCCGGAGTCGTCTTCTGGGAGTCTGGTATTGCTCTTGTATCTTTCTCATTCCAGAATTATTTTATTATATATATTCTTCTTCTGCATTTCAAAGTGTTATCTTTTGTGCAATGTTACTCTTGCAATAGTATTGTAGTGCTCTAGTTAGTCTTGTAGTAGTTACATACTAGATTGTGATCCTTACACAAACATCTTGGTTGTTTATCATCGCCCGTAAAATGGTGCTTTAGTTAATCATATATTAGCTAGAGTAATAAGGATTAGCATAAGCGTGGTGCTTACGCTAAGACTTATCTTTGGTTGCCGCTGGCTTGCACGGACAGTAGGGGCGCATGGGCAAAAGGTGACAGATTTTGCCTGGCTACCTAGATCCCCTCACGTGAACTCAGGCTAGTTTTTAAAAGGTAAGGCGTCCATAAGCCAAATATCCGCTTGAGTACTGGGTTAGGTGAACAACCTTCTATCGCTTTACTCTCTCGTTTATCCCTAGCAACCAAGGTGAAGGTAATCAATCCTAGTAGTATCAACTATTTCATTAATTAGAACACGGGAGTGGATTAAGAATTTCATAGGAACCTGTCTCACTTGTTGTCCTCCCACCTAGCTATACTGCACTAGTTATCTTTTATTATCTCAATTAATTATCCTGAATCATCACCTTCCTTTTACCCTTCGTTTATCACCTCCACATTAGTTGTAGCTAATCTAAGATAGGATACCTTTTCTTGTTAGTCTTTCTAGTCATCGCATCCATTGGGATAAAATAAATACGATACCTTGGAATACTCCCTGGTGAAGTGCTACATCGGTAATTTCTGTGCGCTTGCGGAATTAATCCAATAGTCATTAGTTTTACCAACCAGACACTTCTAGCGCCGTTGCTGGGGTTAGGCTCCATAATCTACTTCTAGTGATTGCGTTAAGAAGTGTCAACAAGTATTTCTGGCGCCGTTGCCGGGGATAGATTAAAACTCTATTCTTAGTAGCGACGCTAAGAAATACCAACAAGCATTTCTGGCGCCGTTGCCGGGGATAGATTAAAACTCTATTCTTAGTAGCGACGCTAAGAAATACCAACAAGCATTTCTGGCGCCGTTGCCGGGGAAGCATAGCCTAGAAATTTTTAATAAGAACGAATCCGGAAATCTATCTTTAGTTTAGTATCAATTAGTTGTAGGGGGTTTTACCCCTCTGCCTTTGCTTCTCTATATTTTGAAGCAAGGTAGTGTATGAGTGAGTACCAATTCAAGGCAACCACATTAGAATCCTGAGATATCCCGAAGGAGAATTAGACGTTGTCTAGTGTCCCCTCGGAGATTCAGCTCACACTTGGATTCACTCAAGGAAGGAGGCTCAGCACCATCGTTCAAGCAGCCAATGGCTAACCCCTCAGTCTCTCACTTCTCATCTCCCTCAGTCACCCAAATAACTTTAGGACCGAGAGTAGAAGTAGAAGAAGTAGACTTCGAGCTTAAGCCATCGCTAATCTCTATGGTGCAAGCCAGTACATTTAGTGGAAAGCCACATGAGGATGCAAATGCACATCTCCAGCACTTTCTAGAGGTGTGTGGCACCATTGCCGTCAAAGGGGTCACAGCGGACGCCATCCGTCTTCGCTTATTCCCATTCTCTTTGACTGGGAAAGCGAAGCAATGGTTTTACGCTCAACCCGATGATGTTAACACCTGGAGAAGGTGTGCCAATGCATTTCTCACGAAATTCTTCCCAATGGGCAAGACATCTGCTCTACGGGCCAAGATTTCGAGCTTCCAACAGCAGGCAGACGAGACTATTCCCGAAGCATGGGAACGTCTTCAGGAGTACATCCGAAAATGTCCACATCATGGAATCAAGGAATGGCTCCTGATTCAAGGTTTCTATCATGGGCTAACTCCAGTAGCCCGTAGTCACCTTGATGCCGCTGCAAGAGGATCGTTCACCTCCCTGAATATCACTCAAGCCAAGAATCTCATTGAGAACATAGTGACAAATCAAGGGTGGAGTGGAGAACGTCCTCAACCTAAGAAGAGAGGCATGAACACCATTGAAGAAGTGAATGCCATCTCCAACAAGATGGAGCTCTTGATGAAGAAATTGGACGAACGAGCCAAGTTCAAGAAAGATCGAGAGGCCATCCAACAGTATGCCTCAGCACATACATACAAATCAAATCAAGAGAGCGAGGTGCAAAATGTGAGCCATGAAGTTGTGTATACCACCAACAACGGGCAACCTCAACAAGGAGGAACGACTTCGCGCTTCAAAGGCCAAGGTAGCCCCAATTGGCCTTCACTTAAAGATCTTGTCATAAAGCAAGCTAAAATCAATGAAGAAATGAATAAAAGATTGCTAGCTAATGACGAGGTTCTTGAGTCTTTAACTTCTAAAACTGATTCTCTTGCTTCTTCTGTCAAAGATCACAAATAGCTGCTACTATTCCATCTTCTGTAAATTCTTGCAACACCTTAAATGCGGTGACCATGAGAGGAGGTAAGACCACTCGTGATCCACCAAATCCTAATATAACAACAAGGAGGAGTACGAGAAAAGACAAGGAAGATGAGGCAGAAGAATTCGGCAAATTCATCGAGGTAATTCGTCAGTTGTATGTCAATATTCCATTACTTGATGCAATGCAGGTTCCAACCTATGCCAAGTACCTAAGAGACATTCTCAACAACAAGCGCCCGCTGCCTACAACTGAGGTAATTAAACTAACCGAAGAATGCAGCGCGGCTATATTAAACCAAGTGCCAGAAAAGAAGAAGGATCCTGGGTGTCCCACCATTGAATGCTCCATTGGAACACAGCATTTCGAGCATGCACTGTGCGACTTGGGAGCAAGCGTCAGTGTCATGCCAAAGGTAATCTTTGATAAACTAAGCCATGCTATTTTGTCCCCTACATCAATATATTTGCAGTTAGCGGATCAATCAATTCGCCATCCGGTGGGGATAGCGGAGAATATTCCCGTCAAGATACGTGAATTCTTCATCCCCGTGGACTTCGTGGTGCTAGACATGGAAGTAGACAAGAAGAATTCACTCATCCTCAGAAGACCATTTCTCAGCACCGCCAATGCACATATTGATGTTGGAGCCGGAGAAATTCAGTTCAATATTAATGGGACCCAAGAGAAATTCCACTTCAAACCCAAGCTTGCACAATGCTCACTAATCATGGCCGTGGACGTGGAGGTAGTCAGTCTCATGTATAGTACAAAGAAGAAGGCCAATCCAAAACCACGGCAAAAAGCAAGCGAATATGGAAGAAAAAGGTGACACAACCGGCAACACTTCCGAAGAAAATTCCTGCCCCGGTCCAGGGACCTACTACAGGAACCTGAGGAAATCACTCTTCCATCAAGGTAAGTACACTAACACTTAATTTAACTTTCATTTACTCCATTTTTTTCATTAATTTCTCACTACCTTTTCTGTTGAATTTAGTTAAAATATAAAACTAACTTAATCATCTAGTTCAACACCACTGAAACTTGGACACCAGGTGGGCCCAAGGGGGGGTCGGCCAACCCCACCCTGGTGACCATCACCTGCCAACTTTTGTCTATATTAAATCTATGCCATGCCATGATATGCTCCTTTCGTTACATAGCCAATCACTTAGCATGTCACTTCACTTAGCCTTTTTGATCTTTCAAATGAACCTAGCATGGCAACCTCTCAACTTCTTTTCCAAAGCATACACATGTCTTAGTGCACCTAGATTATGGACAACATCTCACAGGGTGTATGGTGGGGTCGGCTGACCCCACCCAGGTGCTTGTCGCCTACCAACTTGCATGTCATGAGATGCTCCCCATGCAACATTTGCTACATCCACGACAACACTTAAGAAATTGCATGATAATCTACATTGCTCTAATTGAACATGTAAATAAAGCTAGTATGCTAATCTTTAAAAATATTTTCAGTATCCCTGTGTGCACTTTCATATTCTAGTGCTAGTATACTCTGCTCAGAACAATTTAAGTGGTGATGATGGGGTCGGTTGACCCCATGGTAGGCCCCACCTGATCTCACCTTCTGGCATCAGCTGTCTAGACAGAAATGCAAGAATCAACAGACATATACTTGTCGACTTGTATTCTAGGACCTAGAATAATGATCCCTCTCTCATCTCTTGCTTAAATAAACTGGATGAGAGGAGTGCACATACTCAATCATTCATGAGTAACCTGAGGAAGTAGGTAAGTCTCTCTTCCTAATTTCACTCATGCAACCCTTAATTCTATCACTCCTTGCCAACCTTGGTTAAGACATTTGCTTAACTCCTTAAGCAAACCACCATTTGGACAATGCACCCCGTGAGCACACCATGCACATCATGCCAACTAGCCAAGGTCATGTCTTGCTCCCTCCTTTTGTTCTTTCTTCCACCCATCACTCATTCCAAGAGAGAAGAGCAAGCATCCAAGGAGACATGTTCTATTGCAAAGATGTTGGACAAGGATTGACATCCACCATGCATGTCACTTTGCAAAGAGGGTTGCCAGAGGGGGGGTCGCCCGACCCCTTGTCGTGCACCTGCAACTCTCTCTCTTCTCTCCTTTTTATTCACACACTCCTTCCTATGCTGCTTCACCAGAGCCACCAGCAGAAAATCTCGACACTCGTTCGTTGTTTTGGTGATCAACACTCAACGAAAATCAAGAGAGGTAATTGGCGGGTAAGAAGGGTTATCACTTACCACTAACCTCTCTTGCTCGATTAGTGTTCATCATTTTACCAGGCATGAAAACCCCACTCAAGTCCGCTGCGAAGAAAATGCGTGCAGCTCTCAGCAGGAGCTCATCATCAAGACCCTCTCAACCCACCAGCTCCAGTGGGCAGTCGGTGCATGACACAGAGGACTCGCAGCAACAACCCGACGAAGAGGCGCAGCCCCTGAGGATTCAAGACCCAGGAACTGGGTTATGGCTAACCGCTCAAGAATTAGCCACTCTCAACTCCATCCGCAACCGCAACTTCGAGCACACCAAGGTATTCGATCCCGATCTCCTCTACTGCACAGGTATGGATGAGGAGTTCTCCGATGTTTTTTCTGCAATAGGTTGGGGTGATTTCTGGGATTTTTCTCAGTATCTGGGCAGCAAGCTTCTTACTCTAGAGTTCTTGAGCACCGCAAAAATAACTCAAACTACCATCTATTTCCGGTTGTGCGGTAATGAATTTAATTTTAGCTGGGATCAATTTGCAACATGCCTGGGCTTTGTTAACTGTGCAACAAATATTGAGCTAGCCATGCCAGACTTTAACAAATTAGAGTTTTGGTATAATATAACTGGGGATAACATAATTGGGAAAGCACAACCACGCACAAGTCATATTTGTCACCCCAATTTAAGATTCATGCATAGGTGGATAGGCATCACGTTGTTTCCTAGAGATGACATAAGAATTGTTAGGGAGATTGATGCTAGGATTCTATATGCCATGGTTAATCAAATTCGAATAACTCCGGTAAAAGCCATGGTACAACATTGGTTAAGTGCACCATCAAGATTAGGATCTTTTGATTTCACATCCATAATCACAAAATTTTATATCCATGTTTTCTGTAGATGGGTATAATATAAAAGTTGTAGATAACTTATATATCTAGCTTGTGTTAAATTTCCATGATTTTTGGTAAAATGGATTAGGAGTTATGGCTGTGCAAAGTTCAGTTTCAGAAATAGGTGTTCTCTGAAATCTCTGGACCAGATTTGAGAAATGCATTAATTTGGCCATGTTACCTTGAGATTCATGCTGATGTGTCTAAAGATGATTAGTAGGAAAGTTTATAAGCTTTCTATATTGTCTTGTTTCATATCTTTTGGATGAGTATAGCTTCAGTTGTGGTCCAAGTAACCAGCTGCTGTTGCAGTCTAGATTGATATGTCAATAGGCTAATGGACTGCTTGTATAGTTTCAGTTGGAATGATTACTTTGTGATGTAAATATGGTTTTCTGTAGATATTATCTATATAAAGATTGTAGATAATTATCATATCTTGTTTGTCCTAAAATTTCATGATTTTAGGCCAAGTGGTTTAGGAGTTATAACTTGTGCAAGTTCAATGTCCAGATTTGCTTGCTCTTTGGGCAGATCTGAAAGAATTGATTGTTTGGCCTAGTTAAACTTTAAATCATCCTTTGATATTAATATAAGAGTTTTAGTTCTTTTAATATGCTTTCTAAATTGTCTTAGATCATACTTTTTGGTGGTCTAGAACTTCAGTTACACGTGTTTTAAGTTAACTGTCCAAATCTGTCCAAGTCAGGACAGATTTGTTTGTTTGAGTTGTTTGGTTTAGATAACTATAGAATCACCTATAGGTGTTTACAACAAAGTTGTATTTCTTTTACTAAGCTTTCTATAAAGTCTAAGAACTCCTTTATTGGATATATAGAGCTTGAGTTAGTGCTATTTTAAGATAGATGGCTGAATCTGTCCAAGTTTGGACAGAGATGCCTTCCTTGACATGTTTGGTTATGTTAACTTGTGAATCATCTTGAGATGATTATAGATGATTTGTAGAAAACTTAATAATCTTTCTAAATAGTCTTTGGGCAAGTTCTCAGGTATTATAGATCTTTAGTTATGGTTGTCCTAATTTACTGTTGTTGATGTGTGGCTAGTTCTATCCAAGTGTGGATAGAGCTGCACTAATCATGTTGTTTGACCTTGTTAATGATTGATTCACCTTGAGCTAACAATAAGAAAGATTTATATAATCTTGTACGCTTTCTAGAATGTCTAATTGCATGCTCATGTGACGTTTGTATCTTGAGTTATGCTTCTCTGAATCTCTGTCTGTCCTGCTGTCCAACAGCTGGACAGAGCTGCATTGTTATCTATTTTTGAGTTAGATAACCTCTGAATTAGCTCTTGTGTTGAATAGCAAAGTTGTAGGTAATCTTTTTAGCTTTCCATAAAGTCTTAATTTACCTTGTTTGGATATCTGTAGCTCGAGTTATGTTTAAATTAGTGAACCACTGTCCTGCTGTCCAGAGTTTGAAGTGTGACTTGTGTGTGCAACTTGATTGCTTGTTAGGTCTAACTTTAATGAGTTAATTAGTAAGCTAAATAACCCTTAAATGTGTGTAACCTGCTGGTTGTTTGTTGGTCGGCTTACTTAGGCTATGGTTGTTAGTGTCTTGCACTAGCGTAAGTTAATTAACTTAGGTAGTATGTCGATAGACCTTATCATAGTTGTCTTATATGTCTTATGTTGCATCGTGAGTGTTTACCCTGCATTCATACGCTTGCACTATGCATCCCATCTAGGTACAATAGATGCATCGTGAAAGAGGTGACGGTGAGGCTCAACCCGAAGATGGTGTTGGGTGGCCATCCCGAACAAGGTGTGGTGAACCCCGCAAGTTCCTGGAGCAGCGATGATCCCGAAGTGGTGTCATCTAACACTAGCTTAAGTGTTGTTTCCCAGGCAAGCCCCGGAGCATTCTAAGTCTCCTACCATTCTTTTATAAATACAATTGAGTCAATATAATGATTGTTGCATTAAGTTATAGGAGTTGACTGATACCGTTGATGCATTACTTACTTATCCTTGTCCACCTGCAATATATCTTGATATACCTGTTTAGGTCTAGGCTCGATTTATATGCTTAGCCCTGCTTAGACCGGTAAAAGTCGGGTGATTTCCTGTCTCCCGCATATAGGTGGATACTGATCATGATTAGCTTGTGCTATCATGGAGATAACCATGTAATAATTAATTTGAGACAGAGGCGGGATGTAAGAGCAGCAGGACATGGGTTCTGTGTGCTAGTAGTCTCCCGTCTGTGTCGCATAGGACCCGTTCGGGAATGTAACTTCAGTCAAATTGAACGCGTCGATCACTTAACGGAGTAGGTCTGAGTACCTCCCGCGAAGCCGAGTAAGGTTATTCGAGCCGGTGATGGAGATATTGACGCCTAACACCCAGGGCCTCAGCTGTACCGTGGGCAACTATTCTGATCGACCTGCCATGGTCCGAGGGCAGGCAGGGCCTGATCGACCTGGCATGACCGTGGGCAGTTATAGATTGAGCGACCTGGCACTGAGATAACCCCCGGTGTAGAAGGGCCCATGGCCGTCCCGCGCGTTGTGTTCTCGAATCTCCTGACTGGTAGCTTACGACTGCCGTGGCTGGAATGTGTCGGGCGAGTGTGAGACATTTTATCCCCAGCTGGGTAGGAATCGATTATAATCGTCATCGCTCCTGGACAGTGAGCAATTGACTCTAGATCATCTCCCGTAGAACTTATGGAACTAAAGATGGTTATGATATTGAATCTGAAAGGCTATTGATGAAATAGTCATTCTTGCTTGAATAAGTAGTCAAGTGCTTGCTCTAGATAAGGTGCAAATCTAGTTAATCAGGTTGATTATATAAAATTGACGGCTAATACTCTAAAGATGATTATTTAATAATGAAAATGCTTTTATGCAAAAAGGTAAGTATGGCCAACCCCAGATACAGCCTTGCATACTCCTTGGTGTCACTTTATTTCTGGTTTATGACGGGTAAGTCTAGCTGAGTACATTCGAGTACTCAGGGTTTATCCCACCTTGTGGCAGGTGAAGGTTAGGCCTGCCGAAAGGTGATGGCCAGTGCTGGTGGGCTCGGCAGTTCCATACTTCTTCTCTTATGCTGTTGTTGGAGGATGTCACTCAAGCTAGCAAAGTATTTCAACCTATGTTATGATATTTATATCAAAGCTATGTTGTTTCTTCTAAATTAATTGGAACTCAACTTGTATCATTATTTGTGAACTCTATTGTAATATTATTTCCGCTACAAGCTCCGTGGACATGAATTGTATTTGCTTGACCATGCGATCTTGGCTGAGTGTTGAAATGTTTGAAATCCTTCGAGATTTCTGGACTACCGGGTTTATATGGGCTCAAGTGTGCTAATTTAGCTGCTTCGGCGGAGGTTTTCGCACTTGTGCTCTTATAAATTGGTCGGTTCTGTTACAATATATTCCCCAGTATCCACCACAGCATCCACATCCATACCTGTCTCCGCAATATCCTCTACAGTATCCTCCACAATACCCGCCATACTATCCACCATATCCACCCCAGTGAAAAATAAAAATCATAACAAAGAGACAAGCTTGGGGGAGATTCTCTCCCCCACTAAGGTAAGTATTCTATCTTAGCATTTTCATTATTTCTTTTATCTTATCTTAATAATATATATAAATAAATAATAAGAAAATGCCAAAAAAAAATTCTCATGCTTATTTATGTTTTCTCATATGTCATGCATGTCTACTTTTCTTGGAAATGATGAACAGTTGCTCTGTTAATATTTCCTTAGTACCCAGTATACAGCTTGCTATTTTCTAAGTATGGATCACTTAGCTCACATAAGACCGCCATGAACTTGAACACTTTTGTGGGCAGTAAGTGCTAGAACTAAGTCTAAGTTGTTGTGAGACATGATATAGTGAAACAAGAGCTGCTATAATATTATTCTAAGCATACATGATTACCGGAGAATTTATTCTTAAAATAATCAAAACCTTAATGGTTCCTCAACGGTGATAAGTTCCTACCACAACCTTATATATATGATGTAGTGAAAAACCTTCCACATAAGCTGCTTGCTGAGTGTTGAGTCTTGTTAAGTCTTGTTGATCCGTGTTAAGAGGTTTTTCATACTCCTAAGATCAAGATCACATACACACACTATATATATATCCTTGCTGCTTCTACACTAGAAGTACGCACAAACATGTCATTTATCCATTACACAAAAATAGAGTGCTTCATGTTTTTAGTATATCTCTCTCCAAGTATGAATTAATAAATGACACACAAAAGGCTAGGCAAAATAAATATTTATGGACATATGAGAGTCCATGCAAAAAAAAAGAAAGAAAGAAAAAAAATGCTAGCCATGTCTCAATTAAAAAAAGAGGGAGAGAGATCTTATCAAATAGAGAAGCACTCTAGTCCACTACATATCACACACTTGCACATCTTGATCTGGGGGTATGACACTTCTCTTCTTAGATCCAAGCTTTAACTTGACAATACATGCTCAGTAAGTATGTTATTCTTTGTCACTCCTACCTTAAGCTCCATATAAACCTTTTTAGAAGTAAGATGAATTAGAGAAGGCAACACTTACCATATGGCTTGGTGAGGAATCATACACCCTTTGAGTGACATGAGAGAACCATATGAGGAACATTAAGATTTCTTTTGAAAATATTGCAAAAATCTCCGATATGAAACTTGCAAAGAATGAGAAAGTAGTGCTCAAGTTTAACTGTTCTGTCTCTCAACTTCCCAAGACAAAGGAAAGGCCATAAGTCCCATGAAACACTGAGGTAATATGGGTGAGTTTTACCTAGCTAAATTTTCCATGCTTAAGAGAAATATCTTCTTGAATACATGGTACTCTTGAAATATAAACATTGTAGCAACTCCTGATCTACCGAGAATAAGTTTGATTATTTGCTCGGGACGAGCAAAGGTTAAGCTTGGGGGATCTTGTTGATGATAATTATAGCATAAAAATACATATCAAAATATCGTCAACAGGCTCGAAAATAGAGAAGAATGGCATGACATAGACATGTTTTATCAATAAAAGGTTCCACTTGTACTCTTAGTATTTGATTTGCAGGTATAACAGAATAAGAAGGAAATGGACACCTAGACCCACCCAAGGTGGGGTCGGCCGCCCCCACCATGGGAGCTCCTCGGACTTGGTGATGTGGCACTATCCAAGTGAAGCTTCACCAAGCTACTTTCCACCATCAGATCAGAAATGTGTTTGCATTCAACGGTGAAAGATGAGAAGCACATGGATCCATGGGCCCACACAAGAAAGCAAATGCAACCAACGTATCACACCATGCTCCATGACATGTGGGGACATCAGGGGACACAAGTTGGTGGGCCAGCCCTGTCATAGGGGGGGTCGGCCGACCCCCCCCCCCCCCCCTTGTTGGGCCCTGGCTACACTATTCAGCCTGATGACATCAGCAACTTCTAGAAGCAAAGTGGTGGGCCCACCTGTCATTGGCTGGGGTCGGCCGACCCCAGGGTGAACCCCATCCAATGTCGGTTGCTTGCACATGTTTCACACGTGAAGAAATCAAGGCCATCCATCCATGGCGGTTACAATGACAGTGGATCCAAGGGATGAGAGATGGGGAGCACGCGGATCGATGACGTGGTGCGGAGTAGCCCCTACTCCACCTTCCCCTATAAATAGAGGCTTCATCCACCCTCTCAATACATGGTTCATTAGAGGATTCACTTCATATGAGATACAAGTGTTAGCCTTCTAGTTGTAGTGTAGTCTAGTGTGGGAGTTAGAGTGAGTCGAGCAAGCTCGGGGTCTCCGGAGTCGTCTTCTGGGAGTCTGGTATTGCTCTTGTATCTTTCTCATTCCAGAATTATTTTATTATATATATTCTTCTTCTGCATTTCAAAGTGTTATCTTTTGTGCAATATTATTCTTGCAATAGTATTGTAGTGCTCTAGTTAGTCTTGTAGTAGTTACATACTAGATTGTGATCCTTACACAAATATCTTGGTTGTTTATCATCGCCCGTAAAACGGTGCTTTAGTTAATCGTATATTAGCTAGAGTAATAAGGATTAGCATAAGCGTGGTGCTTAGGCTAAGACTTATCTTTGGTTGTCGCTGGCTTGCACGGACAGTAGGGGCACATGGGCAAAAGGTGACAGATTTTGCCTGGCTACCTAGATCCCCTCACGTGAACTCAGGCTAGTTTTTAAAAGGTAAGGCGTTCATAAGCCAAATATCCGCTTGAGTACTGGGTTAGGTGAACAACCTTCTATCGCTTTACTCTCTCATTTATCCCTAGCAACCAAGGTGAAGGTAATCAATCCTAGTAGTATCTACTATTTGATTAATTAGAACACGGGAGTGGATTAAGAATTTCATAGGAACCTTTCTCACTCGTTGTCCTCCCACCTAGCTATACTGCACTAGTTATCTTTAATTATCTCAATTAATTATCCTGAATCATCACCTTCCTTTTACCCTTCGTTTATCACCTCCACATTAGTTGTAGCAAATCTAAGATAGGATCCCTTTTCTTGTTAGTCTTTCTAGTCATCGCTTCCTTTGGGATAAAATAAATACGATACCTTGGAATACTCCCGGGTGAAGTGCTACATCGGTAATTTCTGTGCGCTTGCGGAATTAATCCAATAGTCATTAGTTTTACCAACCAGACACTTCTAGCGCCGTTGCTGGGGTTAGGCTCCATAGTCTACTTCTAGTGATTGCGTTAAGAAGTGTGAACAAGTATTTCTGGCGCCGTTGCCGGGGATAAATTAAAACTCTATTCTTAGTAGCGACGCTAAGAAATACCAACAAGCATTTCTGGCGCCGTTGCCGGGGATAGATTAAAACTCTATTCTTAGTAGCGACGCTAAGTAATACCAACAGAGGTCATCTCCTCTTGAGTTGACTCCATATCGCAGTCCTTGTTGTCGTCCATGCTCTCTTGGTCCAATCGTATACTTTTGCACGTAATAACACACAAGGCAAGAGAACACTCACACCATAATTGAAAAGACAACAAGACGTAGGAAGATCCATTAACACCAATGAGACACTAACATACACAAGGTTTAGCCCTCTCGGCGGTTGTCCGATTTCCTCGGGCTAGGAACAAGGTGGTGGTTTGCTAGTTTAAGTCTTGGCCAAGCCAATACGGCTTTATGACATAGGGTTCAAACCAAGGCCTATCCTTAGCAAACACCATGGCTCTCATCCTTCAATTTGGTCGTCATTGTTGAAGGTCCTTAATGTCAATATTATACCATCAACTAATGCATAGAATGACATGAAATGAACCATAAAGCATAGTTGTAGGGTTTGAAACTAACAAGTTCCACTAGTTTTGGTGCTCTCACTTGTTTTGTAGGACATCCATGTTTTTACCATATAAAAGTATCTCAAGTGATGAAACAGAGCACACCATTGTGAAGACCTCGTCGAGACGATCGAAACGGATATATGATT
Organism: Coix lacryma-jobi var. lacryma-jobi; assembly: GCA_009763385.1. Lineage (NCBI taxonomy): Eukaryota > Viridiplantae > Streptophyta > Magnoliopsida > Poales > Poaceae > Coix > Coix lacryma-jobi. Next base: position 45,953,282 of record CM019826.1, read on the forward strand.
TGCTATATTTGGAGTCCTGAAGCGAGAGTCCTCGATGGATTCGACATGGAAGATTCTAGAACATTCCAGAAGACACGAGAAGGCGACCCACGGAAGGTGGGGCCCACCTGTCATAGGGGCAGACCGACCGGTCTCCCTGTTGGACCGACCAGTCTAGTACAGGACCCAATCTCGCCCCCCTTCGCGTGGCGCACTCCAACCGACCTCTCTAACACGTTTTGGCCCATTTAGGCCCAAGTGCATATGACGAACGATTTAGTACCACATCGCTTGCCCAAGGAGGAGGGGAGGCCAGGAGCCCCTATATAATAAACCCAGGACCCCCTGAGGAAACACAACATCATCATCTGGGAGTCTTTGTAGAGGCGTCCCTCAAAGGACAACCTCTCCTCCCTAGAGAATTAGGTTTAGATTTTCCAATGTAATAGCTTAGCTCTAGTCGGGAGTTAGGGAGAGTGGAGCTGCGCTCCGGTTCCGGAGGAGTCTTCAGAGTTTTGGTATGTCTTTGTATCTTTTCTTTGTAAGACTTATGCTTTAATATAATTATCTTCTCTATTTACTTTATGCCTTTCATATTATGATTAGTATATTTGTTATTTTCTAGCATAGGATCTCCGCTCGTATCGAGTGCTCTAGTTATAGGCCATAATTAGATTAGTAATCGATAGATTAGACTTGGTGTTTAGTATATAGGTTACCTGAGGTTGCGCTCAACCCCACGGATAGTTGTGGTAGCCCCAGGTGGTGACAGCCCTGATGGCCGATGTATTCCACCACGTTCGGGTTGATGTTCGTAGGACCGTAGTCAGAGCTTCCCAACCCCTTCTCATCCCTTTCTGTGGTTGGTGTTCTGATGTCCCGAAGTGTTATTATATGACTGTTATATCTTTTCATCCTTGTTACCTTAGAACCCAAGTAATAGAGAAGTGCGTAGGAACCTTGATCTCTCCCGTTGTCCTCCCACTATAGTTATCTTTACATTTATCATTAAATTCTCTTTATTGTGCTTCCATTTAATATCATATCATTTATCAATTACTCCTGCTTTAGTCTAGTTAGTACTCTGAGTCAGTAGATGCATGATAGTGAGTTATCAGATTCTTGACCCTAGCTTCCCAGTGGTAAAATATAAATAACGATCCTGGAATACTCACGGTAAAATGCTACAATGGTGTTCTGTGCGCTTGCGGAATCTTTCATATTCTATTTGCGTTAACAAACGTCAACAAGCATTTTTGGCGCCGTTGCCGGGGAAACAATTGGTGTAAAGATTTTGATAATGATCTTGATGTCTGCTAATTTAGTGTGCCACTAGCTTTAGTAGGATTACCCCTTGTTCTGTTGAGTGTGGAATAGACAGGACATCAAATGTCGTTTCGACCTTATCGCAAGATTCCACAAGAATGAAGAAACCAGGGTGCCCGAACATTGAAGATCCATCATTAATTCTGGATCCCTGCCATCTCACAGGTTTGTGTATACATATATATTATTTATTCTAACCATGTGTAGATTGAGAAAAGGTCGCCGTCACAGCAATTCAACTCTTCAGCCTGGGCACATTTTACCCGATTAACCGAACCGAAACCGAACCGAAATGACGGTTTTTTGGTTTCTCGGTTCGGTTTCGGTTTGTGCATCTACGAACTTCGGTACTCGGTTCGGTGCTCGGTTGTTCCTTCAAACAAAGCCGAAAACCGATCAAAACCGAGCAGACTCTCATGTGTCCGTCCCCAGTACAAAATCGCTGGCTCTCCCCTGTGTCCTTCCCCAATTCCCACCGTGGCCCAACAAAGTAGAGCCCAATATGATGTAAATCGTAAAGCCCACCACCAGACTCAGTCCACCACCACTTGCTGCTAACTGCTCGTGACTTAGCCAAACCTAACCGCGTGCGAGCGAGAGCAGAGCCGCATGGGCGAGCGCCAGGCGGCGGCGGCGGCGGCGGTGCCAATGCATGCAGCGAGCGAGGGTGTGTGGCCGCGCAAACGAGAGGGAAGCGGGGCCGCACGGTGGCAGCAGGCAAGCTAGGCGGCGCGACGCGGCTGCACAGACGAGCTGGATGGTGCGATGCGGCCGCGCGTGGTGACGCCGGCGCAGTGTACGAGCAGCAGCCGGTGCAGGCACAAGGGATGAGCGGCGACGCATCTGGGATTCGATTTGTGTGCTGGCCAAGACAACGAATCTGCGAATCTTGCATTCTTGCGGATCTGTTCTTGGTGCTGGGCTTCTGTCACATTCTCATATTCTCCCTTTTGATTTTTTTGTTCTTCTTTGTGCAACCTTTGGTTGGTTCGGTGGAACCGACAAATCGAACCGATAAAACTGAAACCAAACTCGTCGGTTTTTGATTCTATAGAACACCGATCGGTTGTTGATTCCTAAAAACTGAAGTTTGCAGTAACCGAACAAACCGAACCGATTTGTCGGTTAAAACCGAATGCCCAGTCTGATCAACTCTCATCCCATGTGACGGATATTTATGCTGCGCCACTCGCAAATCCCAGTTGTGAGTCATGGTAAGTATGATCAAGTGTGGAAAACCTCCCATTAATGTGGCCCACCTGCACATGTCACCGTCTCCCCGAGCCCTAATGACTGTGCACATGTACCACATCACTGGAAAGATCTGTCGGGTGTCCCCCGAGAGAACCCCGAATTATCCACGAACCACAGGATCATCATCATGAAGGGTGGAATAATCACAACATTACAACAGTTGATACAAAAATACCATCGGAGTGCGGAAGCAAGATAGATAATCTTTACAAAACATGATTAAGTTACTTTGTACATAAACATAATTTGTATTGCGGAAGCAGAATAGTATCACAGAACCACACTTAGGTGGAGCACCTAAGTTGGAGAAGAAGAACAACCAGATCACGTCAAGCCCACTGACATGATCATGATCAACACCACCTATTAGAAACCTGCAACAGGGAATTAACAAACCCTGAGTACTGTCGGTACTCAGCAAGACTTATCCGTCAACAGAAAGAACTTCAGGGTCATGCTAGCTTTAAGGGATGTAGTGGGGTTAGCAATAGAGAAGGAATTTGCAGAATAAGCATTTTTAACAAAACCTTTTTCTTTTCCTTAGTAATTCCAAATATATCATCAATAGTACCCTTTTAGAATGAAACATCATTTCCCAAACACTTTGGTTTTGAAAACTCTACGTTGAGAGTCAGAGATCGAGTCTCTTTTTATCGTAGAGCAACGACGATTCAAATCGCTTTATCTACCCAGCTGGGGGTTCCCAATCACACAATATGGCAGGACTCTAACCTGCAACATATTGCACAGCCACAAGTGATTTGTATGGCAGGACTCTAACCTGCAACATACCAAAGCACCACGGCGTTGTACGGCAGGACTCTAACCTGCAACATAACAACCCGTATCCCGTGATTGGTACTATCATGCACTCGATCAAGGACCAACAACGAACGGTTCCTAATCGACACAGACAGGAACACTACATCAAGATTCCATTCCGGATGCAAGTTACCTGCCCGGTCTGAATTTCATTTTTCATCCATATAGCAATTGTACCTGAAAGAGGTATCCTAACAGTGATGACCTATCATCCCTTAGTTTGCTCAAGGCCTAAGCGGAGGATAATCTCATCACCGTGCATCTTGGCTAAGCATTTACAAATAAATAGGTAACAAGGATAGAGTAAAGGTAACCAACTGGTAATGCAACTACTGGTGTCATTCAACTCCTATTACTTAAATGCAGTTGATAAATCATTGTATAAACTTTGCAATAGAAATAGAAAGGTTAAATGCACCGGGGCTTGCCTTTGTTGCAGGGAAGATAGGATCCAAGAAAGATCGACACAAGTTAGTTCCTTTGCTGCTTTGAAGTTAAGTCTTTTCGACGAAGCTTGTCCAACAAGAATCTTCTTCCGAGGCTTGTTTGACAAGAGTGATCACCAAAGCTTGATCAACACAACTCCAACACTCTCGGATACTACACGTAGATAAGTGATGAATGCTTTAGCATGATGCCATGGAATGCATGCTAAGGTGCACGACAATTCAATTGCATAACAGAAGTTAAACAAACAAGGAAAGTCGAGTACAACTTTCACCAAGCATACTTTGTCAAACAGAGATGAACTTAAACATGAAGGTGTATATCAGTGATATAAACTCCCATGTCAAATTTCATGATTTTTGGATAAATACAGAAAATTACATAATTCATCAAAGTTGCATTAATTAAATAAAGCACAGATTTTATTGGCATAGCAAAAGTACTCCAAACACAAGTTTCATAATTTTTATATTAGCACAGACATGCTAGAATCTATCATGTCAAAATTCATAATTAACAGAGCTATAGATTAATTATAGCAAAAAGAACAAAACTAGCTACTGTAAAGAAAACTAGAAAAAGAAAAACTTTAAACTAGCCCAAACGGGGCTTTCGGCCCAGCCCAACTCAACTCAGCCTGGCTCGAGCGCACGGCGGTGTGTGCGGGTGCGTTCGCTCGAGGCTCGGCGCGAGCGAGACAGCGCCCGAGGGTCCGCTCGAGGCCTAGCTCGACCGAGATGATAAGACAAACGTCTACCCGAGGCCTGACTCAGGGCTCGACGAGACGGAAAGCCCTCGTCCGTCCGAGGCCTAGCTCGGGCGATACGCTGCGCATGTGTCCGCTCGAGGCTTAGCTCGAGGCTCGGGCGAGACGGAAAAACGCTCGTCCGTCCGAGGCCTGGCTCGGGCGGGACGGTGAACGCGTTCGCCCGAGGCTTGGCTCGAGCGAAGCGGTGTGCCTGACAGCTTTGCAGAAAAGCCCTTCGGCTTACACTAAAACAACCCGCAGTCCATGGCGCTATTCACCTGGGTCTGCGACTTTGCAACCAACACCCTGGAACTTCCCATCTTTACAACCACAAGGTCCCCGACCATGGCCGGTGTGCACGACGGCGAACCGAGCGCCGACGGGCCTTACGCCGGCCGACTCTGGCCAGAAGAGACTTGGCTGACGTGAGCATCAACACCGGCAAGACAGCCGCAGTCGAAAGAGCTCTCAACCCTACACTCTACCACTCGGGTTGAGCCTGGCCACGCATGGCGGCGGATCGGATCTCGGCTAGCCCTGTTCCGGTGAACCTAGACCGGTAGCAAGCAAACGGAGAGACTAGGAAGGTCTAGCAGCTCACCCTGATGCTGTTGGTGTAACTGGTTTAAGCAGAGGTTGCACGGAGAGTAGGCGTCCACGGAGCAGTGGCCTCCGGTGGTAAACTCCGGCGAAGACGACGTTGTTCCGACGAGGCCTGAGCATCAAACAGGGAACCATCGAGCTGATGAGTTCTCTGAGATCAAGACGAAACACAAACACGAGAAAGAGAGAGTGGAGAAGTGCTCGGTTGAGCTGACCACGGTGAGGTCGAGCTCGGCGGCGCTTTCTGCTCGGCGGGAAGAAAACCGGCGAGTGTGAGCTCTTTGGTGTGGTAGAGATGGCGAGGCTAGGTTCGGGAGATGCGCAAGGGTGTAGGGTATTTATACCCGCGGTCAAACGGGATGAGATCAAGCAGGGACGGTGAACTGCAGATCGAGCCGGGAATGTGCTCGTCGGGACTGCGTGTCAAGAAGTCGACGGCGAGTGCGGAAGAAGGCGCCACGTCGCGAGGGTAAGTGCCAGCAGATGGGTAACTTCACCACGGATTTGGTCGCGTGCTAGCTCGAGAGAGAGCTGCGGCCATCGCGCTGGCGTCGCCGCCAAAAGATCTCGACGGCCACCGCCGTGAACAGGGAAGCAAGTCTATCCCCCCCTTCCCTTTTCTACCCTTTTTGGAAATCTAAAATTACTTTGAAATTTTGAATATAAGTTGAAAATATGCTAAACTATCAAATGCTCAGAATTTAATTCTGAACATCTTTTATTTTTGCAACATATGCAAAATATGTTTTGATTTTGAAATGAGGTTTGAAAAACAAAAGAGGATAAAAAGGACAGAATTGTATTTTCCAAATTACTTTTGATTTCAAAAGAAAACTTGAAAAACTTTACACATCAAAGTTGTTCCTTAACAAAAATAGAACAACTTTGATTTTTTGAATCATACCCAAATTATGCTTAGTTTTGAAACTACAGAAAAGGGATAAAATCTGTTTTTGGAAATTGATTTTCAATTTGAACCAATTCAAACTGATTTTCCAAATTACTTCAGATTTTCTTTAGTGACTTGAAAATCTATCTTAATAAAAGTTGTTTCTTTTAACCTTTTCTACAACTTTGCTTAAAAGACCAAAGTATAATTCTTTTTAGTTTTTGAAATCTAATGTTGGGGTCAAATTCAGGGTTTGAAAGATTTCAAAATTATTCAAAATTTTATTCAGAAATTTTAAAAACTTTGAAAACCAAAGTTGACCATCTCAACAAGAGCTACAACTTTGCTTTTGAAACCATTTTGAAATCTGACATACTTTTTGACTTATTAAAAAGGGGACAAAAAGAGAGATTAAAAAAAAACAAAGTTTTCTCACTTGCCCTATCATGAAACACCAAACATTTCAATCAAACCACATATATTTCAAACATGGAAATCAACACTCAAAAACATACAACACTCTGGTCAAACATATAAAGCATCACATTTATGCCTTAAACATGAAAACATGAAATGTTTTTTTTATGCTTTGATGCCAGATGATTATGCATACTAAACATATTAATTAAATTTTTAATTAGGACTTAACACCAGGGGTGTTACAATCCTTCCCCCTTAAAGAAATCTCGTCCCGAGATTTAAGAAGCACTTAAAAGCTGGGGTTGAGTAAAGGAAAAGGAAAAGTGTCACACTTGTTTACTCGCAAGGAGTTCACAAGGCAACTAGGTTGGAGTTTAGGATTACAACCGAGATCACAACACGGTTGCAAGTAACAGGGTAGAAGATATCTGGGTGGAGCAAGAAAGATTATCAAGAATCCAGAGAGAGCGTACATTAGTTGTGGGCTATAATAGATCATAACTGTAGACCTCGATACCTGCGCGCACCCATTGGAAATTAGTGTGATCCAGACACACGAGATTCCCTAGGTTCCGACGCAGCACCGTGGTCACCAATCATGGCACCACAATAGAGCACAACTTCTATATCTCTCATCTTAATAAGAAGGAAATTATAACCAAAAGCAAGGGTTGGTTATAACTACAAGGTAAGTGGCTTTGAACTCCCTTTCGAGCGTCCAGAAATGAAAGCACTTTAACGGTGGACTAGAAAGAATCATGATTATAGACCTGGATATTAGCGAGCTCCCGGCAGCAACGCCTTATGGTGGCCATCCATAGGTGACTCCAGGTTCCCACGCTTTTATCCGGTCCACAGATCAGGGTCCTTTCAAAGAACACAATTTTAGTAAATTTCAACCACCATTCGTCGTTTTCACGACATCAAACAACTGGTATGTGCCAATTCAAGGCATGGCACACACATCTAGGAAGAACCAAAGATTTACCCTGATTCTGAATTTATGTGGTAGAGTATATGAAAGATATCCAAAAGTTCCCAAGGATCAGAACTTATGGAACATAAGTATCAAGGATAACAGAATCCAGGGACGATCAACTATCGGGGATCATAGCTGCTTTTAAAATTTAGAGAAGAAGCACATTTTAGCATTATGCATGATATGATATATGCTCGTCCTATACGACCTTTCACTGACAGGAGATCTCTGCCCTCACCTGTTAGTTAGGTATAGGGCTATACTTTATATACTAGCTTCACTGACTTGGTGCAGGTGCTGAATAGCTCTTCCGTCACGGTTGGACGGGAAGGTTGATTCTCCATTATCCTTCCATAGAAGAGTTAGAAACTTTCAGCATCTTCCATTGGAGTCACGGGTATTGTCTTCACGAAGCCTTCCAGCAAGAAAGAAACTCAGGGAAGGATCATTTTTAACTTGTTAGTTTCAAAAACTTTTAGATTAAGAAATCATTTTGAAGTTTTTCGAAAGTAATGTTGCAACTAGTCTTCCCTTGATGACAATCCTGCTCCGATACCATTCTGTGGCAGAACCTCCCATTAATGTGGCCCACCTGCACATGTCACCGTCTCCCCGAGCCCTAATGACTGTGCACATGTACCACATCACTGGAAAGATCTGTCAGGTGTCCCCCGAGAGAACCCCGAATTATCCACGAACCACAGGATCATCATCATGAAGGGTGGAATAATCACAACATTACAACAGTTGATACAAAATACCATCGGAGTGCGGAAGCAAGATAGATAATCTTTACAAAACATGATTAAGTTACTTTGTACATAAACATAATTTGTATTGCGGAAGCAGAATAGTATCACAGAACCACACTTAGGTGGAGCACCTAAGTTAGAGAAGAAGAACAACCAGATCACGTCAAGCCCACTGACATGATCATGATCAACACCACCTATTAGAAACCTGCAACAGGGAATTAACAAACCCTGAGTACTGTCGGTACTCAGCAAGACTTATCCGTCAACAGAAAGAACTTCAGGGTCATGCTAGCTTTAAGGGATGTAGTGGGGTTAGCAATAGAGAAGGAATTTGCAGAATAAGCATTTTTAACAAAACCTTTTTCTTTTCCTTAGTAATTCCAAATATATCATCAATAGTACCCTTTTAGAATGAAACATCATTTCCCAAACACTTTGGTTTTGAAAACTCTACGTTGAGAGTCAGAGATCGAGTCTCTTTTTATCGTAGAGCAACGACGATTCAAATCGCTTTATCTACCCAGCTGGGGGTTCCCAATCACACAATATGGCAGGACTCTAACCTGCAACATATTGCACAGCCACAAGTGATTTGTATGGCAGGACTCTAACCTGCAACATACCAAAGCACCACGGCGTTGTATGGCAGGACTCTAACCTGCAACATAACAACCCGTATCCCGTGATTGGTACTATCATGCACTCGATCAAGGACCAACAACGAACGGTTCCTAATCGACACAGACAGGAACACTACATCAAGATTCCATTCCGGATGCAAGTTACCTGCCCGGTCTGAATTTCATTTTTCATCCATATAGCAATTGTACCTGAAAGAGGTATCCTAACAGTGATGACCTATCATCCCTTAGTTTGCTCAAGGCCTAAGCGGAGGATAATCTCATCACCGTGCATCTTGGCTAAGCATTTACAAATAAATAGGTAACAAGGATAGAGTAAAGGTAACCAACTGGTAATGCAACTACTGGTGTCATTCAACTCCTATTACTTAAATGCAGTTGATAAATCATTGTATAAACTTTGCAATAGAAATAGAAAGGTTAAATGCACCGGGGCTTGCCTTTGTTGCAGGGAAGATAGGATCCAAGAAAGATCGACACAAGTTAGTTCCTTTGCTGCTTTGAAGTTAAGTCTTTTCGACGAAGCTTGTCCAACAAGAATCTTCTTCCGAGGCTTGTTTGACAAGAGTGATCACCAAAGCTTGATCAACACAACTCCAACACTCTCGGATACTACACGTAGATAAGTGATGAATGCTTTAGCATGATGCCATGGAATGCATGCTAAGGTGCAGGACAATTCAATTGCATAACAGAAGTTAAACAAACAAGGAAAGTCGAGTACAACTTTCACCAAGCATACTTTGTCAAACAGAGATGAACTTAAACATGAAGGTGTATATCAGTGATATAAACTCCCATGTCAAATTTCATGATTTTTGGATAAATACAGAAAATTACATAATTCATCAAAGTTGCATTAATTAAATAAAGCACAGATTTATTGGCATAGCAAAAGTACTCCAAACACAAGTTTCATAATTTTTATATTAGCACAGACATGCTAGAATCTATCATGTCAAAATTCATAATTAACAGAGCTATAGATTAATTATAGCAAAAAGAACAAAACTAGCTACTGTAAAGAAAACTAGAAAAAGAAAAACTTTAAACTAGCCCAAACGGGGCTTTCGGCCCAGCCCAACTCAACTCAGCCTGGCTCGAGCGCACGGCGGTGTGTGCGGGTGCGTTCGCTCGAGGCTCGGCGCGAGCGAGACAGCGCCCGAGGGTCCGCTCGAGGCCTAGCTCGACCGAGATGATAAGACAAACGTCTACCCGAGGCCTGACTCAGGGCTCGACGAGATGGAAAGCCCTCGTCCGTCCGAGGCCTAGCTCGGGCGATACGCTGCGCATGTGTCCGCTCGAGGCTTAGCTCGAGGCTCGGGCGAGACGGAAAAACGCTCGTCCGTCCGAGGCCTGGCTCGGGCGGGACGGTGAACGCGTTCGCCCGAGGCTTGGCTCGAGCGAAGCGGTGTGCCTGACAGCTTTGCAGAAAAGCCCTTCGGCTTACACTAAAACAACCCGCAGTCCATGGCGCTATTCACCTGGGTCTGCGACTTTGCAACCAACACCCTGGAACTTCCCATCTTTACAACCACAAGGTCCCCGACCATGGCCGGTGTGCACGACGGCGAACCGAGCGCCGACGGGCCTTACGCCGGCCGACTCTGGCCAGAAGAGACTTGGCTGACGTGAGCATCAACACCGGCAAGACAGCCGCAGTCGAAAGAGCTCTCAACCCTACACTCTACCACTCGGGTTGAGCCTGGCCACGCATGGCGGCGGATCGGATCTCGGCTAGCCCTGTTCCGGTGAACCTAGACCGGTAGCAAGCAAACGGAGAGACTAGGAAGGTCTAGCAGCTCACCCTGATGCTGTTGGTGTAACTGGTTTAAGCAGAGGTTGCACGGAGAGTAGGCGTCCACGGAGCAGTGGCCTCCGGTGGTAAACTCCGGCGAAGACGACGTTGTTCCGACGAGGCCTGAGCATCAAACAGGGAACCATCGAGCTGATGAGTTCTCTGAGATCAAGACGAAACACAAACACGAGAAAGAGAGAGTGGAGAAGTGCTCGGTTGAGCTGACCACGGTGAGGTCGAGCTCGGCGGCGCTTTCTGCTCGGCGGGAAGAAAACCGGCGAGTGTGAGCTCTTTGGTGTGGTAGAGATGGCGAGGCTAGGTTCGGGAGATGCGCAAGGGTGTAGGGTATTTATACCCGCGGTCAAACGGGATGAGATCAAGCAGGGACGGTGAACTGCAGATCGAGCCGGGAATGTGCTCGTCGGGACTGCGTGTCAAGAAGTCGACGGCGAGTGCGGAAGAAGGCGCCACGTCGCGAGGGTAAGTGCCAGCAGATGGGTAACTTCACCACGGATTTGGTCGCGTGCTAGCTCGAGAGAGAGCTGCGGCCATCGCGCTGGCGTCGCCGCCAAAAGATCTCGACGGCCACCGCCGTGAACAGGGAAGCAAGTCTATCCCCCCCTTCCCTTTTCTACCCTTTTTGGAAATCTAAAATTACTTTGAAATTTTGAATATAAGTTGAAAATATGCTAAACTATCAAATGCTCAGAATTTAATTCTGAACATCTTTTATTTTTGCAACATATGCAAAATATGTTTTGATTTTGAAATGAGGTTTGAAAAACAAAAGAGGATAAAAAGGACAGAATTGTATTTTCCAAATTACTTTTGATTTCAAAAGAAAACTTGAAAAACTTTACACATCAAAGTTGTTCCTTAACAAAAATAGAACAACTTTGATTTTTTGAATCATACCCAAATTATGCTTAGTTTTGAAACTACAGAAAAGGGATAAAATCTGTTTTTGGAAATTGATTTTCAATTTGAACCAATTCAAACTGATTTTCCAAATTACTTCAGATTTTCTTTAGTGACTTGAAAATCTATCTTAATAAAAGTTGTTTCTTTTAACCTTTTCTACAACTTTGCTTAAAAGACCAAAGTATAATTCTTTTTAGTTTTTGAAATCTAATGTTGGGGTCAAATTCAGGGTTTGAAAGATTTCAAAATTATTCAAAATTTTATTCAGAAATTTTAAAAACTTTGAAAACCAAAGTTGACCATCTCAACAAGAGCTACAACTTTGCTTTTGAAACCATTTTGAAATCTGACATACTTTTTGACTTATTAAAAAGGGGACAAAAAGAGAGATTAAAAAAAAACAAAGTTTTCTCACTTGCCCTATCATGAAACACCAAACATTTCAATCAAACCACATATATTTCAAACATGGAAATCAACACTCAAAAACATACAACACTCTGGTCAAACATATAAAGCATCACATTTATGCCTTAAACATGAAAACATGAAATGTTTTTTTTTATGCTTTGATGCCAGATGATTATGCATACTAAACATATTAATTAAAATTTTAATTAGGACTTAACACCAGGGGTGTTACATCAAGGTGAGACAGTCTTGCTTATAGACTTTAAACTTTATGAGTAGTTATCTTTTTAATTTCTTGCATGCCACTGCATGTTTACTTTTAATCATTCATCCACCTCATTTAGTTTATGTTTTTCTCATATCAAGTGCATAACATGTTTAGTCCCTTGCATGCATTCATATCATCTGCATCTAAACAAAAATATATATATTAAAAAAAAGAAAAAAAAATATCCATCACTGTGATCATACTCTTTCATCTCTATTTGAATAAATCTCTTTTATACTTTCATGCTACCTTTGTCTATGCTAGTATATTTTGGTTTGAAAGTACCTCAATTGGGTACTTTCATAGGCTTTTTAAATTAAGCGTGGTGCTTAGGTTAAATAGTCTACCTTAATCAAATTAGACACGGAGTTTGGTTTGATTGTTGATCTGAAATTAGCTTGTGTAGACATTGGATATTTTGTTGGACTAACCCCTGCAGAGAACTCTAAATACACTTTGGGAAAGTCCTGAGATGAATTCACATCAGAGATGAAGCAAGGCATACGGTGAACTGCATAATGAAGACTCAGCTCATTCATCATGGATGAAAGTACTGTGAGTATTAAAGCTTATTTCAACTTCTACTGCAAGTACCTTTTGCCTTGAACCATGTTTAAATGCAGCCAACACAAAAAATATTAAGTCCATGCTAAAAGTAATCCTAAAATCAATATTTATGTTATTAGCATGGATGAATAACACATAAGTAGCGGATAACAACCCATGTTTCACATTCAGTGCAATCCTTTGGGTATATGTCCGCTAACATTTTGTAGGAGATGAGATTTGCTTGTTCATGGTGTGAACTTAGAGATCCAAAATCCAACCCATGGATAGACAAAACTCATCATCAAACAAGTCACTAGTGATGTCAAAGGCAACCAAGCTTTGAGCCATCCCAAGGCCTAAGCCAGGACACTGATCACGAATAGGATGCAACTCACCCCATATGGGTCAATCTATGCCTACACTCATCATTGTCAAAGACATCAACACCGACACCAACAACAAATATCAGGGTGACGATATGCCACTACATTATAACATCTATGAGTCGTCCGAAGGAAGTCTGTTGGTGATTCACTATGAAGACAAATAGTGGAAGTTCTCCTCACTTCTAATCATTGCAACACAAAAGTTAGTTTGGGGGATGAGGTGGAACAACTTCAACAACAACAAGGTCTACAATTTCAACTCATGAACATGTTGCTAAAGAAATATCCACCTACTTCACAAGCTAGCTTGGGGGAGACATGATTCTGTTGTCCGGATCTGCTTCACGATCAAGGGTAGGAAGGAGAAATCCAGCTTCAAGACACTTTGACCTCCTACTCATCACTTTGATTAGTACAAGCCACTAGACGCTGCCCCAGCCAAGAAGAAGAATATGATCCATCACTCATTCTTGGAAGAACATTCTCGAACACCACCAAAGTTATCATCTATGTCGGACCTGGAGACATCCACTTTTGGATCTTCGATCAAAAGGATTGCTGCTTCATCAACAACTACACCATTTATGAGCAGCCGAAGGAAACCAAGAGAAGACGTTGACTTAACCGACAAAGAAAGAACCAACTGCCAGGAATTGTGGGAGACATCATGAAGGATGAGGCCACTGCACTGTAAGAATTAGAAGATGGAGAGATAGTACTGGAGTCAACAAATCAAAAGAATAGCTGACAAAGTCTCCATCGTTTGGACTTATTGAGAACAAGACTCAGCTATCCAGTGGAGATAAGCAAGAGAAGACAAGCCATTTATGAACAACAACCAGCAAAACAAGAGAAGCTTCCACAAGGTGATTTGAAACCATCACTCTTCAATGATAAGCAACATTTCAAGGTAAGTGACCATCACTTTAAAAGCTTCTCTTTGATTCTGGTATGCGCATAAATAAAGAACCAAACATGTTTAAGTTGCACCTCACTTGATCCAACCTAATCAACTTAACAGGTTCAGTTCTTTATTCTTTGTTCCTGGCTTTACACTCTCACTATCTTAACTAAATGAGCTAAAATGTTGTGCATCCAACCTTTGGAAGATGATATATCACAATCATGAAAAGATCGACACATTATGCATAGATTATCCTTCCTTGGGTTAAGCAATCTGATCTGTTAAATATTTTAAGATGCTACTTTCATGCTCATCTTCTATCCTATCACTCATGTTAAGATTGAATAGTATACATAGATAATAAGTTTATCTTGATCAATGTGCCTAAGGTTTGAGATGAATGAACAAAACTTTCGGTTCTGTTGGTGTTTTTCCACCAATAGAGCCCATGCACTTGATCTCTACCTTATATTTATGAGTACGACACACTCTTGAGCAAAACATGGAGGGGTTTGTCAACTCCAAAATTCTACAGAGTAAAGGTCCTGGATCTACAAGAACATGCACACTGAGCAAGATGCTGCCAGCTTCCACAACTAATGCTTTACTTCAAATTGCTGGACGAACGAAGAACATGAGTGACACCATATCAAGAGGTGTAGTTATCAAGGTCTACATATCGAAATCAAATGATGCACCTCATGAATGAACATGGTGAGAAGTCTTGTTCAGAGGACTTAAAACATTGAACCCTCGCCGAAAGGTAAAATCGGTAGTTATCCATATTTATCTTTTTTGCATTAGTTTCTATTTTTGCATATTTAGTTCTATTATTATTTCTCCATAGCATATTTACTTTTCTGCATTAGCATTGCATAAAAAAGAAAATGAAAATATTTTACTTTTTGCACTGCATCATAAAACTTAAAGCCCCATGTGAATAATTTTATGGTGCGTAAAAACCCACTTGAAATATTCACCGTGGTGGCATAAAAACAAAAATAAATATGCATACATTCATCCTGTTGCATTTTCTCTTGCATCATAAAACATATTAAAATACAAAAATATTGAAAAAGAGATCTTACTGAAACTCTAGACAACTAAGGCTTAATTGGCCAACCACTAATGCTTAATCTGTTCCACAAGTTTTGTTGTCTATTTGAGTTTCACAGGATTGAAAGACCAAGAAAAGCTGACGAGCAAGTGAATGTTCCATCTACTGTCGGAGCACTATCCAACAAACATCAATATCCATCAAAGCTTCGATAGAGGAAGTACATTTCCACTGCGAATTCGCTACATGGCAAGAATGAACGACTACGTCAACATTCAGCTTGGGGGAAAGCACCCCGTGTATCCAGGGCACATGAAGGCTCAATGCTATTAAAGGAACCGGCTTGGGGGAGACGCACCCCCGTTATCTTCGTAATCCAGGTATGTCTTATTCACTATCTTAGTTTTTTATAATAAGTGTGTGTTAGGTTAAATAAATAGTGTGTTAAGTTTGTTTTAAGAAGTTAATAATAAAAGAAGAACTCTCTCTCTAATCTTTTACATGGAAATGATGAATAGTTGCTCTATCTAATTTCTTTCAAGTACATAGCCTTCAAAGCATGAGTTCTCCTGATTAATAATGATGCTTAAAATAAAATTAAATATATGGGTAGCAAATGCTTGATCCAGAGTCTAGGTAATTGACTGATATGATATGTGATGATCTGAGCTACTGTTATCTTGTTCTAAAACAACACTAGAGTTCCGGAGAGTTTCCAATATTAAGATGATAAATAATTGCATTGAGTTAAATTAAGCTTTGTTGACCCTATGAGAAGTTATCATACTATTGAATTGAGATCACTTACACATTTCATCCATCTTTCGCATAAATGCTCATGATTACCTGTTATTATCCTCTCAAAAGTTTGTTGGAAGCATGTGGCTATTGAAAAAAAAGAAAAGAAAAAAAACCGAGGAAATAAAAAGGGGACAAGTGTCCGAAACCTCAAAAAGATAGATCCTGAGGAAATAAAAAGGGACAAGTGTCCGAAACCTCGAAAAAAGAGAGAAAAAGAAAAAAATATATGAATATCAAAAAAAATGGGCACGTGCCCGATAGTAGAATTAGCCCGATAGCCATGTGTCTCTAATACACAAAAGAGAGTGATATATTCAAAAGACCATCCGCCTCCATTTTCCATACACATGCACTTCTCGATTCAATGGTATGGTTGACTTTATCTTTGGATCCATTGTTTAATTTGGCAACATATGTTCTTAAGCTTTTTGAAAATTCATAAAAACTCCGGGATAATGGTGAAGTGAAAGAACTAGAGACATGGTGCTTGATTTGATCGTTCTATCGTTCAATTACTCAAGATTCAAGGTAAAGTACTAAGCCCTGTGATAAATAATATGATATCTTTTCTAATCCAAATGAGAACTTTTGTTTGAATGCATATGTACTTGTTAGAAGTGCAGATATTGCAGCAACTCCTGATCCATTGTGGAGTTTGGCTTTGCAAAGGGACTAGCAAAGGGTAAGCTTGGGGGAACTTGTTGACGGTCCTTAGTGTCAATATTATACCATCAACTAATGCATAGAATGACATGAAATGAACCATAAAGCATAGTTGTAGGGTTTGAAACTAACAAGTTCCACTAGTTTTGGTGCTCTCACTTGTTTTGTAGGACATCCATGTTTTTACCATATAAAAGTATCTCAAGTGATGAAACAGAGCACACCATTGTGAAGACCTCGTCGAGACGACCGAAACGGATATATGTTTTGCTATATTTGCAGTCCCGAACTGAGAGTCCTCGATGGATACGACATGGAAGATTCTAGAACATTCTAGAACATTCCAGAAGACACGAGAAGGCGACCCACGGAAGGTGGGGCCCACCTGTCATAGGGGCAGACCGACTGGTCTCCCTGCTGGACCGACCAGTCTGGTACAGGACCCAATCTCGCCCCCCTTCGCGTGGCGCACTCCAACCGACCTCTCCAACACATTTTGGCTCATTTAGGCCCAAGTGCATATGACGAAGGATTTAGTACCACATCGCTTGCCCAAGGAGGAGGGGAGGCCAGGAGCCCCTATATAATAAACCCAGGACCCCCCTGAGGAAACACAACATCATCATCTGGGAGTCTTTGTAGAGGCGTCCCTCAAAGGACAACCTCTCCTCCCTAGAGAATTAGGTTTAGATTTTCCAATGTAATAGCTTAGCTCTAGTCGGGAGTTAGGGAGAGCGGAGCTGCGCTCCGGTTCCAGAGGAGTCTTCAGAGTTTTGGTATGTCTTTGTATCTTTTCTTTGTGAGAATTATGCTTTAATATAATTATCTTCTCTATTTACTTTATGCCTTTCATATTATGATTAGTATAGTTGTTATTTTCTAGCATAGGATCTCCGCTCGTATCCAGTGCTCTAGTTATAGGCCACAATTAGAGTAGTAATCGATAGATTAGACTTGGTGTTTAGTCTATAGGTTACCTGAGGTTGCGCTCAACCCCACGGATAGTTGTGGTAGCCCCAGGTGGTGACAGCCCTGATGGCCGATGTATTCCACCACGTTCGGGTTGATGTTCGTAGGACCATAGTCAGAGCTTCCCAACCCCTTCTCATCCCTTTCTGTGGTTGGTGTTCTGATGTCCCGAAGTGTTATTATATGACTGCTATATCTTTTCATCCTTGTTACCTTAGAACCCAAGTAATAGAGAAGTGTGTAGGAACCTTGATCTCTCCCGTTGTCCTCCCACTATAGTTATCTTTACATTTATCATTAAATTCTCTTTATTGTGCTTCCATTTAATATCATATCATTTATCAATTACTCCTGCTTTAGTCTAGTTAGTACTCTGAGTTAGTAGATGCATGATAGTGAGTTGTCAGATTCTTGACACTAGCTTCCCAGTGGTAATATATAAATAACGATCCTGGAATACTCCCGGTAAAATGCTGCAATGGTGGTTTGTGCGCTTGCGGAAACTTTCATATTCTATTTGCATGTCAGTAGTCATTTAAATAGGGCGGAAATCAAAGGTCGGGCCTAATGAACAAAGTACGTTGGGGTTTGGCTCTTGTAGCCTTATCCCAACGATTAACACCATTTGACTTGTCTCCAAGGTACCTTGGCTTGCCCGCTATGGCAAAAGCGGTAGCGCAAAAGGGTTGGAGGTCTACAATCCTCTCGATCCATATGACACAGTACGTTAGGAACCAAGACTCAGGGTCACTCATAAGAGCGGGGTTAGCTCAATACATCTATGCCATGTCCTCAGGCACATTTCTAGAGAAATGTGTTTAGCTGGTCGATCGCGTCAACGCGCGGGGTTCTGAGATACAACATAGATCATAGTCATGCTAACAAAAGGAATAGCAAGAGTACAAATATATAAGTCAAAGGTTTATTCCAACGCACATGTCATCATAGAGGACGGGGTGTTGGAAGGAGTGGCACAATATAAGATGCAAGTGCGCAAACTACTTTTAGGGTACCCGACCGGGGTGCTCTGGCACTAAGTCATTTCTAGATTCATAGCGGTGCGGTTGTCACCGCGAGAATCAAGATATGCAGTGGTCAACACGTACAAGCATACAAGAGTTTGTGCACGAAGAAGCATTTATAAAGCATGTTCATATAAGTGAAAAAGAGCGTAGCTCCATGGTCATGGCGAGGTGTGCTCGTGACCATAAGATACACTAACAAGGGTCGTGTTACATTCGGCATCACGGCCATGGCGAGACGGGTCTCGCGATCGTAATGTCCGAACGAGGTACGATCCCTTAGCCAGCTTAAAGGCTCGGCGCACACAGACAAACATACGGACATCCATCAATACAACGATAAGAACCATATAGAGACAGAAAGACACATCGAACCAAATAAGTGGAGTAGCACATTCCCATAGCATGAGATTGGATGGATCCTGTATCACAACTGCATATACAGGTGATCGTAAGAACGAGGTATAGCATGGGTACGGATAGATAAATAAGAGACTTTCCAGGGGGCTTGGTAAGTCGACAATAAGATATCGAGGGTCCCAAAGGGTCATGGTGGCGGTATACAGGGTCATGGGGTCTCCTCTAATGTCATACACTATGGTTTCCTTTAGGGGCATCCTACGGTCAAGATGAGAAGAGAATTACCTTGTCATCCAGCATGTCGACTAGGGTTCGTTCCATTTGGTCTAAACACGTTGTGGTCATGGTTTCATCATGGGCATACTTCCGGGGCTGTCAATAACACGCCAGTGTTCTTGGAACACCGGGGGTTCGATTTGGTTTGGGTCGGTCGTGTGTGTGTGTGCATAAGTGTTCATCGGTTGGAATTGACCTCGGTCTACGTAAGTTCAGCTAGCAAGGTCAGAGGTTGGAAGAGAGGAACATTTAGCTAACCATTGTTCATCGTGTAATCACGGATGACGTTGCTTGGCATCAAGTCTTGGCGTCGAGGTGCCATGCGCGTAGCTCATCTTTTGTCCTTTGCACATGGTGCACCTAAAGGGAAGAGATTTGATCGAAGATGATAGTAGATCGATACGAGACATAGTTTGTGGATAACGAGGACATGCATAAGTATTCGGCATGATGGCGCGGGCAGGCATGGATGAATAACTTGAGTCCATAGCAATAACGAACTAGACCGGCATGAAGGCACGACACAGGCATATACAGATCATATGAGTATGTGAGGATGACAACAATATGAGGAAGATAATGATAGAATTTGTGTCGATGTCAAGGGCGGCGTCGACGGAGGTTCACGGGTTCGACCTTGACGATTCTGTAGATGATGCAGCTTCTGTGAAGCGGTGCTGTCGACCGAACATGGCACGCTTGACCGAATAGTAGGGCGTGACTGGCCGAACAGCGACACACACGCAGCCGAACAGCAGCGCCGCCTTGGCCGAACTGTGACTCGGCAGGGAAGACGTCGGGTGAAGCGAAGCGGTTCAGCGTGGCGAGGTGGTACCCATCTAGTGTCAGTGATATCAACAGCACGAAGGTCGGTTTCAGTCCAAGGACGGTATCAGGGAGAAAAACAGAGGGAAGCTTGGTCGCTTGTTAGCTTACCGGCGATGTTAGTGGAACATGCAGTTCAGCGTTGACGCAA
This sequence comes from Coix lacryma-jobi var. lacryma-jobi, assembly GCA_009763385.1. Classification (NCBI taxonomy): domain Eukaryota; kingdom Viridiplantae; phylum Streptophyta; class Magnoliopsida; order Poales; family Poaceae; genus Coix; species Coix lacryma-jobi. Next base: position 45,973,506 of record CM019826.1, read on the forward strand.
GTATTCGGCTTGGGCGTTGCAGTGCGAATGGTAGTGCCTGGGTCGACACAGCGTCGCCAAGGGCAAGGCAGGGCGTGGCAGGGGCAACGTCTGGAGCAGAGCACGACGAGGAAGGTCGAAGGCGTACTCGGCTGCAGCGTGGTTGAAGGGTCGAGATGGCGGACTAGAGGGGGGTGAATAGTCCTTTCTAAAACTAAACGTACCGGCTAACCGAAACAAATGCGGAATTAAAACTATCGGTCTAGCCAAGACTACACCCCTCTTACTTATACTCTATGACACCTTACAAAAGATCCTAAACAATGCAAAATAAGGTGTCGGGCTAGCTAGAGCTCACCTAAACAATTCTAGCTTGCAAGGTTACACAAACCTAAGCAACTAGTACTCAATCAACCGGGAGCTCCTACACATGCCACTAAGCAAAAGCACAAAGCCTAAGCTCACTAGAAAAGCTCAATAACAAGGCTACACAAGCCAAATTAGAGAGCTCAACTTAGTTACACAAACTAAGCAATGTGACTAGCAAGACTACAAGTCAACTAGTCACTCACGGGATCAACTTCTATGCTACACAAGCAAGGAAGGTAACTAGCAAGCTACACAAGCTAACTAATTATAAGAGCAACAACTAATCACTAACACAAGTATGAGTAAGGAAATACAAGCTAGTGAATGGAGATAGCAAACCACCGAGAAGATGTAGACAAGGTTGACACGGTGATTTTATCCCGAGGTTCACTTGGTCGCCACCAAGCTAGTCCCCGTTGAGGCAAGCCCAAGGTTGCCGCCGATCCTCTTGCTAGTGGTGACCCTAAGTCACACTCTCCACGATGGAGTGCTCACCAAGAGCTCTAGCTTCGATCCGGTCGGACCACTTGGCGCTCTTTGCGCCTCTCTCTACTAGAGTTGGTCTTCGCGATCTCCCACGGGGCGAGCACAATGCCCCTCACAAAGCTTCTCCGGAGCCACGCACAATCTTCATGCGGGCTTCACGACGGAGACTCGATCACCAAGCCATCTAGGAGGTGGCAACCTCCAAGAGTAACAAGCACCACCAGCTTGCAACACGATCACCTAGTGCCACTCGATGCAATCTCTCAATGCAACGCACTAGCGATCACTAACTCGCTATCGATTTGCACACTAGCAAGCACAAGCAAGTTAGAGGGCTCCCAAGCACATCCATACAAGCCACAAAGGCTCTAGAGTGCTCAGCCACCAGCCCAAGGCCGGTCACCAATGATACATATGGCCCCAAGGGCTAACTAGCCGTTGCCCCTTCACTGGGCAACCTGCGCTACCATCAGCGCTCCGGATCGGGTCCATCGGACGCTGAGGCCAGCGTCCGATGCTTGGATACTCACCACGTGTCCCCCACGTTCAACTTCGGTCAAGCGATCCCAACGGCTATATCACTTCCTGCGCCAGTTAAAGTGGCATCGGACGCGCCGATGCCTCTGCTCGATTCTGCGCAAACCTACTCTCACATAAGACGCGCCGGCCCCCCAGCATCGGACGCTAAGGGCCAGCGTCCGATATCTATGCAGAGAGCTGCCCGAGAGCTCCATTCTACATTGGACGCGTCAGATGGATCCACATCGAACGCAGGCCAACGTCCGATGCTCCCTAGAAGGCTAGCTCGCGCCACGTCACCTCCATCGGACTCTGCAACAGTGCTTCCTCAGTGTCCGTTGCCGGCGTCCGATGCTTCTTCAGCATCTGACTTCAACTAGGGTTTGCCATCAGACGCTCGGCCCCAGCATCCGATGCCCCTCGGACCAGCGTCCGATGCTCCCTGAGCACAACACTTCAACTCCGAAAACCACTGAATCCTGCCTCGCAAGCTCGGCAGGAGGGAGAGGGACTATACACTAGTTTCTCCCACTTCTCCACGCCTCCTTTCAACACAACTCCTTTTCAAAACAACTTCTCCTTTGCAAATGTGCCAACACCACCAAATGTACAACATCATGTGTATGTGTGTTAGCATTTTCACAATCATTTTTTCAAAGGATTAGCACTTGCACTTACCACGCCACTCGATCCTAGTAACATCGTAAAGATAGATCGCTCAAGTGGCACTAGAAGACCGATATGCAAACAAGTTTGCTCCTCTTGATAGTACGGCCATCTATCCTAAACTCGGTCATCAACTTCTCTACACACCTATGACCGGTGAAATGAAATGCCCTACAAATATACCTTTGCCTTGCGCATTCCATTCCATCTCCTCCATTGTCCATCGTGTTGGAAATATGCCCTAGAGGTAATCATAGAGATGATGATATTTCTATTGTATCCATGATTTATTATATGTTCATTGAATATCCATTAAAGACAACTTGTATTGATTGGCAATTATGTGAATTGTCTGTGAAACTCTTTTACTTGTATGGTTATTCGATAGTTGTCCCTGATCGGAGTTCATGTGAGGACACACATGAATATTAGATAAGCACATGTATTAGTTGATGACTTTGTTTCACAAGTCATAGACATGGAGATGTCAAACTAATAATGTGGGCACATGTGTGACATGGGGCTGGACTGACCCAATGTGAGATGTTCTTATTATCTCTTTACACATCGTATACGTTATGTCCTTCGACCTGAGATTGTGGTATGTTCTCAAGATATGAATCGACTTACTTAGGGACTATCAAACGCTACTTCATAACAGGGTAGTTATAAAGATAGTCTTCGGGTTTGTCAGGAAGTATGCTGTGAGACATAGACGATCAAGATGGGATTTGCCCCTCTCCACGTGAGAGAGATATCACTGGACCACTCAAATGATTGGATCATAAAATGCATGGCCGTGCTTAGGTTAAGTGTTAACCTATGAGTTGGACCAAATATTGTGTGGCAAGGGAATTACGTGTATGTGATCGTGGTGGTTCGTCTGATATGATCTTTGCGCGTACATATGAGTTGACACGTCTTGCTAGAGGCCGCTGTCAACTATTGGGCGAGTAGGAGTACTCGGGCCATGTCTATGTGCGCGTGAACCCATAGGGTCGCACGCTTAAGGGGCTGGAAGCCTGATTCGAGTTGGACTCGAGTCAGACCGGGATTAGGGTTTGCTAATGGGCCTCCAGGTCGGTGGGCTCATTAGGGACGCCTATATAAAGAGGGGTGGGGCGACCAGGGTTGGAACCACGTCAATTGTTGATAGCCGTCGCCCACCCCACATCCGCGCCTATTGCTCCTCGCAAACCTAGCAGTCTGGAGGCGTGACGCTTCCTCCCTGTACGTGTGGGATACCTCGGAGGTGCTGCATCTGGAGCACAAGGATGAACCGCAGGTGGAGACGTGAAGGATGGACGTGAACATCTACACGGCATCGCTGCGACGCGCACGTCTACACCGAGACGTCTTCCGCTGCACCTGCGCGTCTAGTGGTAATCCCGTGATCTATAACTAGCAGTAGTTCCTGGTTTATGGGGTCGGAAAAATTTGTGTTCGGCTAGTTCATTCGGCTAATGTAGCAGAACCGTTTTTTCGGCTAGCGCAGCGCTTTGTTTTCGGCTATTCGGCTAACAGTCCGGAAGCGTTTGGCTAGCGTAGCATCCCCATAACCCTACACATCGATCTTGACCTCACTTGCTCTTCACCATTGCTTCGGTCCTTTGGCGCCAAGTCTTTGCTCAAGCCTCTTGACACTCGGTACTAACGGCTTCAAAGCCTCCAACTTGCCCTTCACTTCCGCAACCGGTCCATCAAGCCAAGCCTTGCCTTGATCTTCACCATCTTAGCCATATGACCACATGTCATGTCACATATGCAATAAGCTCATTCTTCATCATATCCATGAGCATTGCAACATCCTTCAAGCCATTTCACCTCTATGGCATATGTTGCTCATACATGATCACCTGTGGACTAATCACCTGTGTAATTCACTTCAAACACATATTAGTCCATCTAAGTTGTCACTCAATTACCAAAACCAAACTAGGACCTTTCAATCTCCCCCTTTTTGGTAATTGATGACAACTCTACAAAGATATGGAAATTAAGCTTATTCCAAGCTAGCACTTCACAAGAATGTAAATTGCTAACTTGGTTTGGATTCTATGTTACTTATCCAACATTAAGACCACATATGAAGATTTGGATAAGTACCATACAACCCGACTTGGTAGTGTTAACTCCCCCTACATGTGTGCTCAAATGGTTTGGTTTCAAGTTTGCACACATGCATAAATATGAAATTTGTGGGAGTGTTAGCACTACTAAGTGATGCTAAGGTATACAAGATAGAATTGTACCTTCGTAGCGTGCATACCACATTTTAATTCATCCTTAGCATCAAACCTTGCTAGAAACAAGTGAAACTAGATACCACGTGAGATCAACATTATAATCAAGGTTCTAGTTACCATTGCTACACTAAGACTATGCTCTAAATTACCAATAGAAGGAAAACATCATCATCCAAGTCTTAGCTCTAGCAAATATTGCACACAAGCATGTAAGAATTTAGAACATATGCAATGCAAGCAAGTGTAATGCACAGCCAAATGCATCAAACATGTATTCATGAGCTTGCTCCCCCTACTTTTGTGCTCTCTTTGTCAAGAATTGTGATCCTTTTCCATTGTTCAATCTTGCTCCCTCTTGATCCATGTCCATCTTCTTTTCTCCCCCTTTGTCCTTGACATATCACAATTGACATCGCCACAATCATCAAACATGTATTCATGAGCTTGCTCCCCCTACTTGTGTGCTCTCTTTGTCCAAGAATTGTGATCCTTTTCCATTGTTCAATCTTGCTCCCTCTTGATCCATGTCCATCTTCTTTTCTCTCCCTTTGTCCTTGACATATCACAATTGACATATCGCCACAATTTCTCCCCCTATCATATCATATCTTTGGCACTTTCTCCCCCTTTGTCATCAATGACCATAAAAGGTATGCTCTTTTCTCACAAAGGGTGACACTAGGGTAGATGGTTGACACTTGAGTCTTCATTTTTGATGGACACCACCATATGTGTTGGAATGACACCATGTGTAGGATCTTTTTGACCTTGATACCAATAGGTGGGGCACCTCCCCTATGCCATATCATGGGTCATCCACTTGATATACTTGAGCTCTTGTTGGCAAGGGATGCTTTGCTTGATTTGATCACTTAAGTTGAGGATCACTTGAAGTCTTGTAGGGTACCACTTGTGAGCTTAATCTAGACACCACTTGGTAAATATCACTTGAAAGATCATATACCATTTTGAATAGATATCATGTGAAGAAATGATGAGTTTACATACCACTTGAATGATAGTTTAAACTTGATATCTATTGACGGTCCTTAAACACATGTTTTACCATCAACATTTGACCCTAAAGTTCACCAAAAAGGCATGAAATGTAGTCAAATAGGTTTCAAACTAACCAAATTCCACATGTCCATAGAATTCTATTTGAATGCAGGATTTGAACCAAATTTGGACATATGGACCCTCCAGAGGCCAAGCCCACTCAGCAGGGCCCAAATGGGCCTAAGGGGGGTGGCGCCTGCCACCTCTAAGTGGCACCCGCCACTTGGGTTGGCCCAAGTGTCACCTCCTGCCACGTCACCGACCCGTGTGACCTCCCCAAGGCCAAATCCTGGCCCTTGGTCACTAGGTCAGTGGCATCGGACGGCTCAGGGAGGAGTGGCGTGGATCAAGGCTGAATGTCGGTGTTGTAGGACATGCAAACGACCTCCAAACCGCCTTGGACAACCACCTGGATGTCGTTGAAGCAGAGGCGGTTCATCCAACGGCCAGAGAGTTGGCGGCCGCCAGTAGGGGGTGGCGCCCGCCACCTGGCCTAACCCTAGGTCGGTTGGCTGCCCACTATAAGAACCCCCCTCACTCATTTGGGCTATAAATACCCCCATGGAGGCACCTCTTCATACACCATCTCACACCAAGTACCATCCCAAGCAAAGCAAGAGAAGCAAGTGAGAGTTAGGTTAGAAGCTTAGAGAGCTTAGGCAAGTAGGTAGCTAGTAGAGCCAGGCATCTTCGCCCTCGCGGTAGCGCTGCTCAAGGGTTAGCTCAAGAGTAGAGGTGTGCGAGTGATCGGTTCTGGAGCTGGGAAGAGTCTTCCTTCATCTTCAGTTCAGGTTTTGCTCTTGTTACTCAAGCATTTACTATATTCTAGCTCATCATTTCAAGTATTACTTTATTCTACTTATCAGTATTGAGTGGTATACTTGATTGATTGCTTGAGTGCCTAGCTATCCTACAGATCAATTCACTTAGCCATAGTAGTTAATCTCTAGTGAGCTTAGTGTTTGATCTTTGCCAATAGGTTGCTTAGTTAGTTTAGTGTTTATCTTATTAAGTCAAGTGTTTGCTCTGACGTCCGCAAGGGTGTCTCTATTCAAAGCTAGGGTAGAGATAGTTAGAATATAGTTCAGCGTGGTGCTTAGTTATAGACTTACCTTCAGATACGGCTGGACCCCCGGATAGCTGTGGTAGCAAGCAGGTGGTGACAGCCCCTGTGCGCCTTGAATTCCACCACGTAGTTGGCCCAGTTTAACAGTAAGGCTCGTTGTGCTAGCGTTCAACCTAAGTAAGTGGTAAAGGCTAGTACGCCTCGATACTTGACAAGATAGGAATAAAACTTTACTTAACTTAGTTGCTTTATTGACTTTTGCCTGCCCTGCTTCGTAACTATCTCGCTTCGTAGTTATCTTGCTTTGTAGTTATCTAGGAGTAGTTAGTAGTTAGTTAGTTATCCTTAGTTACCCTCTATCTACCTATCCATTCCACTTACCTTAGCCATCCAGTTCATCCTTACATAGCCATCCATATATTCTTTCTAGCCTCTCTTCTCCCCTTTTCCCTTTTCTCTTTTCTTCGACTCTCATCCCCTCCTTGACTCAACTCATACACCACCCTAGCCTTCCCTTGGGATCAAATAAATCGACACCTGGTACTCCCAGGCAAAGTGCTAGTACGATAGTTCTGTGCGCTTGCAGAATCTCCTCCTGGTAGATTGCATTCTCTCTAGCTAGCTCCTACTAGTGTCGGGACTGACAACCCTGCTTGGCATTAGTAGATAGCTACTTTAGTTACCCTATCCTAGGTGTAGCTAAGAACTACCAACAATATCCATTTGCATTATTGTCTTCTTCTTGAACTCTTGTCATGAGCCTCTCATTTGTGACTTGAACTATTAAACTTGCACAAGATATCTAACTCGGTTTGCTCTAGAGTAAGCTTCTTCACACAACTTTCAATGGTTATCTTACTCACGTTGAATTAGACACTTGAATGCTCATCTTCTAGATCAAGTACTTGGGTTCACTAGCTCATGAACAAACTCATATACTAACCACTAGATCATATAATCAATCAAGCAATAGTGGTAGGCTATGAATTTAAACTTTTCAATTATTATGCATGATCCTATTGAGCATGTACTATATGCACTAACTGCATACTAGTAAGGGATGAAGATGATCATGCACATTACAATTTTGCTATCTTGGAGTAGAGGATAGTCATTAGATTCCAATTAAGCTCCACAATAGCAATGTGAAGTCCATTTATAAGCTTGGTGAAGACAAATAGATACGAATTGATAGAACAAATCTTCACCCATATGATCAAGTGCACTATCTTGTTGTGGTTGGCTTGCTTCTTCATTTGATCATAGCTTGAATATGATTACCACTTGTTTATATCAATAGTGAATACCACTTGAATGCTTCAAGATTTTGCTCTCTTTTGGGTGTTGCTTGCTTTCTTGATCAATCCTTTTGATTTCTTCAACTAAGTATCCCCAAATGACACTTTAGATCACCACTTCCATGTTAGCCTTCCAAGCCTTTCTTGGTTAACCTACCAACGGCGGCAAGCCCCTACAAAAGGGAGAAGTGACCTCTCTCCAAAGAATCATCCTTGATACTCACTTGAATTAACTTGGTTTGATTGATCCAAATGATGAACTCTTCTTGAGATATGACATTGAATCCTTCTTTGAGTTCTTTTCTTTCTTCCAAATGATCTTCAATTGAAACTGGAACTTGATCTTCATCTTCATCTTGATGTTGGTCTTGATCTTCATTTGAGTACCAAATTTGTGTCAAATGTACTTCTCAATTAAATGGTATTGTACTCATATTTATCATGCTTCTTTATCATCTCAAAACCAAACATAGGTCCCTGAACCACTTATAAACATGATTCCAACTTGAGGGCCTTTCAATTAAAGTGACTCTAGATCAATCCAATCATTGTCACTTTTCTGGCAGATTTTGTCCTTCTCAAGGAAATATGCATATCTCCCAAAATATAAGTCCAATGACCATGAATTTTTGTGGAGATGTGCTTCTCTAAGTGTTCTAGCAGCCATAAAAATTTGAGCTTTATTGGCTTTGTAGATTGCTACTAGATTTCAATTCTTTCACTTGTTGTCCATGCTGAAAACTGCTACACTAGAGTTGACAAGATCCACTACCACACAGAGTTTCACTTATCCAATGAATTCCAATTTTCTTGGTAACTCATGATTATCAAATAGCATACTTCGTCATCTACCATTTGCAAGCCATCAAATATTTCAAATCAACCACCACAACTTGATCTTTACACTTGTATGTTATATCACTTGGACTTCACTTCACTTGACTTGGCATTGGGATGAGAGTAGCAATAAGCTTCATTACTTGACTCAATCATATGATGAACAATATGGAATCAATTGAATCAAGTCTCCAATGCCATGGTACCTACACACATTCATCCACTTTTTGATGGTACCCAAACTAGTTTGGGTCCTTTCAAGTTAGGAGCAACATATAGGCAAAGCCTTAGTATGAGTAGCGGGATGAGTTGCAATAGTAGCCTTAGAGGTACCATTTTCATCCTTTCTAAGCACAATATTATCATCAATTGAAATAGGCTTAGAAGTATTACCTAGGGGACATGAATTAGCCATGTGTCCCCTTTCCCGACATGAGTAGCAAATTCTCTTTGATTGAGCCTTCTCTTCCTTGCTCAAATGTTGCTTCTCATTGCCTTGCCTCTCATGAGTTGCTTGAGCCTTCTTCTCAAGCTTGGTAGGACACTTAGAGGCAAAGTGTCCCATATCACCACACTTGTAGCACTTGATGTGAGCCAAATCTCTCTTCCCATTTTGATCCTTGCTCATCATCATCTTGGCATCTTGAATATGAGTTGGATGCCTTGCTCTTCCTCCTCTTCTTGTTTTATTCTTCTTCTTCTTCCCCATATCACCATCTTCATGGTTGATCTTGTTTTGCACTTGGGCCTTCTTCTCTTTATCTTGTGGCCTCCTCATTGGCTTCATGGTTGGGCAAGATTTGGCAAAGTGTCCCATTTCATGGCACCGGTAGCACATGAAATGAGATAGCTTATTTTCTTCTTGCTTCTTCATCTTCTTGCCCTTCCTCTTGTTCAAGCCAATTCCAATTTTGTCGCCATAGCTTCTTTGATTCTTCATCATGTGCTCATAGGTAACCTTTGATCCATACCACCTCTCTAACTTGTTGCTCAAATTCTTCACTTCACTTTTAAGCTTAATATTCTCCTTCAAAATGTTAGTCTCACAAGACATAGAAGTATAACAAGCATCTATATGTGAAGAACATGGCATAGATAATAAATCATCACAAGAGGTGGATACATGCTTCTTCTCTACATCACATGGGTTAGCACAAATATGTGATTGATCATTTGACCCAAATGATGAGCTCTCACTAGTTTTAGTTTCTACATTAGAAAGCTTCTTAGTGAGAAAAGCATGGTCTTGTACCAAGTTGTCATGAGCAACACTAAGTTCCTCATGAGTCAATTTAAGCTCATCATGTGAACAAGTAGTAACATAAAGTAGACGCTTTTGTTGTTCACATGCATTCTTTAGAAATGAGTTTTTTTTTGTTAATTTCATTGTTTTAGCCCTCTCATTTTCTAAAGCTTTGGTGAGTCTGCATATAAGTTCAAAGTTTGGATCATCACAATCAACAACCACATTTGCAATTGATACCTTAGTGTCACCATGTGACATGAAGCAATGTGGTGTAGAGGGAGAGCTTGTAGAGACATCACTCTCATATCCGTCATCATCATCAAGTGTGCATGGAATAGCATCATCATTTGCACCACTTGAGCTCCGGCAATGGTCACCATCATCCTTGTCAAGCGATATTGTGGATTGATCATCATCATCATCATCACTTGACCATGAGGTGGAGCAATCCTCCACAACCACCATGTTGTGGTCATGCTCAACACCCTCATGTGTCCTCTCAATATGATTCTCCTTCTTGAATTTGCCATCATCCCAAATAGAGAAATCACCATAGAGATATTTGAGTGCCATCCACATATCATGGGCACTCACCGAAGTCATCACCCTGCCAAATATCTCATCTTGCAAAGAATTTGTTAGAAAACATTGGGCTTGTGCATCGAGTATTAGGCAATCATCTTGCGCTTCGGTTAGATTAATCTCATCCAAGGCATGAGTAAAACCAACAACAATGATCCACCAAAACTTCGGACCAAAAGCACGAAAATGATCAAGCATATGAAGTTTCCATCGTGCATAGTGTGTGCCATCAAAAAAATGTGTGTCACACTCAACATCTAGCCAACTAGTCGCCATCCTCTCGGGTCGGTGAAGACCACAAATGAGAGACCTAGATCTGATACCACTTGAACGGTCGAGATGGCGGACTAGATGGGGGGTGAATAGTCCTTTCTAAAACTAAACGTACCGGCTAACCGAAACAAATGCGGAATTAAAACTATCGGGCTAGCCAAGACTACACCCCTCTTACTTATACTCTATGACACCTTACAGAAGATCCTAAACAATGCAAAATAAGGTGTCGGGCTAGCTAGAGCTCACCTAAACAATTCTAGCTTGCAAGGTTACACAAACCTAAGCAACTAGTACTCAATCAACCGGGAGCTCCTACACATGCCACTAAGCAAAAGCACAAAGCCTAAGCTCACTAGCAATGCTCAATAACAAGGCTACAGAAGCCTAATTAGAGAGCTCAACTTAGTTACACAAACTAAGCAATGTGACTAGCAAGACTACAAGTCAACTAGTCACTCACGGGATCAACTTCTATGCTACACAAGCAAGGAAGGTAACTAGCAAGCTACACAAGCTAACTAATTACAAGAGCAAACAACTAATCACTAGCACAAGTATGAGTAAGGAAATACAAGCTAGTGAATGGAGATAGCAAACCACCGAGAAGATGTAGACAAGGTTGACACGGTGATTTTATCCCGAGGTTCACTTGGTCGCCACCAAGCTAGTCCCGTTGAGGCAAGCCCAAGGTTGCCGCCGATCCTCTTGCTAGTGGTGACCCTAAGTCACACTCTCCACGATGGAGTGCTCCACAAGAGCTCTAGCTTCGATCCGGCCGGACCACTTGGCGCTCTTTGCGCCTCTCTCTACTAGAGTTGGTCTTCGCGATCTCCCGTGGGGCGAGCACAATGCCCCTCACAAAGCTTCTCCGGAGCCACGCACAATCTTCATGTGGGCTTCACGACGGAGACTCGATCACCAAGCCGTCTAGGAGGTGGCAACCTCCAAGAGTAACAAGCACCACCGGCTTGCAACACGATCACCTAGTGCCACTCAATGCAATCTCTCAATGCAACGCACTAGCGATCACTAACTCGCTATCGATTTGCACACTAGCAAGCACAAGCAAGTTAGAGGGCTCCCAAGCACATCCATACAAGCCACAAAGGCTCTAGAGTGCTCAGCCACTAGCCCAAGGCCGGTCACCAACGATACTGTTGACGCAAAACGTGACGTCTCGCGTCAAGGGCACACAGCAAGCCGAACGAGGCTAGCTTCAATCGGGAGCCCGGGGTGTATCGAACCCGGAGACGTGCCAGTCGGTTTGACCTGAAAACCAACAAGGGATAAAAGTGTGAGAATACCTTGGAACATGCTGGGTGAAACCAGACAGTTCCATATGTGTGGCTTTGGAAGCCAATCACGACGGCACACAGCTATAGAAGCTGTTTGTCGAAACAGGTTTAATATGTCATTCGGCAAGTATAAAGAGAAAGCATGTAAACATGTCGAATGCCGAATACATACGCGACAAAAGGATAAAAGAGGTAACTTGTAAATACAGATCTATTCAGATAACATATATATAGGCCAATCCAGCTAGTTTGCCGCACGTCCAGCCTTCATGAACCCGTCAGGCATAAACTCAAGCAAAGCTAATCCACCGCATGATACCACTTGCTATAAATCTACACCACTCCTTATAATTAGATTAATCCACCGCATGATACGATCTAATTATAAGAAGCTAAAAGCACACATACATCTGAACAGATCTATATATACTCGTTACTCATGTAAGCTTAACCAGAATCGGCAAACTAGCCGAACTGGGGTCCATGAAGAAGAAACATACAAACCAAGCATGGTTAAACTAATCTAAAACCTGCACCTGCCGCACGGCACCCAGCTCTATCAAAGCCTAAATATGATCGGCATGTATGAACCCGCAACATGTAACAACCTAGATTGAAAGTCGATTCGGCCATCATGATCTTATAATTAGTAAAAGCACAAGCAAACTCGTGCAACGAGGCCGAACAAAGATCAATCTAGATTGGGCAAAAAGTGTTGTACGAATTAAATAAATAAAACATATAACACGTGATAACTTGATGAATCTATTAGATCTGCCAAATCTAACAGAGCCGATAACTATTTTTACTCATGACTCAATCCGCGCGCACGATACAAGTCATAGGTAAAAACTTCCCGTCATAAGCTTAAATCCGCCGCACGATACTAAGCTTAACATACGAGACTACTTGCATCATATCTAAATCCACCGCATGATACTAGACATGATAGCAAGGTTGCCGGTACTTACGGAGGTCGACGGATCGATGATTCCTCTCGAAGAACTCGACGACACGACTATAAGGACTCGAAGGTGGCACGGGGCCGGTTGTATTGATGTGGGTGTGAACAGTTTTACAATGGTCGAGGGCTTATATTTATACCCTGGACGAAACACGAATCCTAGATGATTACGACTTCTAAAAATAAGGAAAGATATAAATCACATTCCTAAACCTTTCGGCATCTTCCATTGTCACGCGTCTGAAGGACCGAGAAAGCACTAGCAAGGCGACCAGAGGGGGGGTGAATGGGAGCTCAAAAATTTCTCTCGAAACTTTGGCCAAATGTCCCAAAATCAACCCCGAGAAAACGCGACCGAAATCGTGATGCCCACGACCCTTGGAAGAGGGTGGATGATCCCTAGGATAATAGCGAGGCACCACAAGAAGATAGCAAACCAAATGCCAAAAGCTCCGGTTCGAACTCAACCCCAAAAACCAAGTCCCGTACGTAGATTGACGACTACATCGAGAAACTCCTAAATACCTATGCTAACAAGTAGCAAAGATACTTAAAGAGGTTCCTTGGTCAACTCTAGGGCCAAACGAGAAGTCCGGAAACCAAGCGAACAAGCCGGGAGAGCGAACGCACTAAACCGGAAGCTTCAGACGATTCCCGGACTGTCCGGCCCTGGGGTCCCAGACTGTCCGCCCCTACTGCGGACTGTCCGTGCTCTTGTGGCGGACTGTCCGCCGGTCAAGTCAGCAAAAACACACTGCTGCTGAAGTCCCCCTGCTCGGTCCCGGACTGTCCGCGCTTTAGCACGGCGGACTATCCGCCGGTGACCCGAGCCAAAACCAGCAGGGACTAGCCGCGGCTGAACTGAACCAGCCCCGACGCGCCGACTGTCCGCGCCCTGAGTGGCGGACTGTCCGCGGTCACTCAAGGAGGGCGATTTTGATCGCCCTTCTCCCAAATCTTCTCCAAATCGATTCAAATCAAAATCCCACGTTCCCAAACTTGGAGAGGATGATCACGGAGTAGTTAGGAGACTATCCCCAAGAAATCATCCGCTCAAATCGAGTCAATCACCGGGAAATCAAAAGGGGAGGAGGATGAACCGAAAGCACCACGAAAACGGAATCAACTCGATCTACTTGCTCGTAGGGAGATAGATGAATTCCTTTGGTGGAAATGATCTCCTTTCAAATATGAACAAGTTGATTCAAACAGATTTCGCAAAGACGCAGTAGGGAGAGAGATCGAGTGACGGGAAAATCATGGAGAAAGAAACGAGAACGCGAAGAACACGAATCAAAATGCGAATCAACACATCGATCTGCAACCGTGTGGCTACCACACTCTACAACAGTGAGGTTACGGCCTCACTTCCTCAAAATCTCCAGTACACAGAGGTATGGTTCTCTGCGGATATCAGCTAGCTACAACAGGGATTGGGAGAGCAGGAAACCCTAGAAGCAAAGAGCAAATGACAGGGATGACTGACTGAGATAGATGGGGAGGTGGGTGTCTCCCCTATTTATCCTAATTCTAACCTATTCCTAATTCCCACTCTACCCCTAACTACTTACAGAGCGAAACCAGTTAAACCCTAAGGTTATTCTGGACCAACTCGGTGGTAGGGTATCCGACGGCCACGCCCGCACAACTCGTAGCGTTGCCTCGACGCAACCTCCCGATTGCCGCCACGTGCCGCCCTCGCTCTGCACCCCCGGTTTTGTGGCCCAAACCGGGGAAGGAAACCAGCCTTTCCAGCCAACCCCCGGTTTTGAGGCCCAAACCGGGAAAACCAACCCACCAAGCATCTGAGTTTTGAGGCCAAACTCAGCAACCCTCAGCGCCCAGGTTTTGAGGGCCCAAACCTGGAAAACCGTCCTCAGCCCGAGTTTTGAGGCCAAACTCAGAAACCCTCAGCCCGAGTTTTGTGGCCAAACTCGGAAACCATCAGCACCCAGGTTTTGAGGCCCAACCCTAGAAACCGTCCAACCGATGGTTTTTCCCTGGCCCTACCACCAAACCGATGCCGTAGATGGGATGCACCTCCCGTGCAACCCGTCCACCGACACGTGTCCCCAAGTCCACGACTTAGGCAACACATGACCGCACTTCTTCACTTGTTGTCGTCACAGGCTGCCAGCCACCACAGCTGATC
Organism: Coix lacryma-jobi var. lacryma-jobi; assembly: GCA_009763385.1. NCBI lineage: Eukaryota > Viridiplantae > Streptophyta > Magnoliopsida > Poales > Poaceae > Coix > Coix lacryma-jobi. The sequence continues at coordinate 45,988,546 of CM019826.1, forward strand.
CTCGGGCCTCTGGTCCCTCGGTCCAAGCCTCACGTCCGTCCTTCATCGCTCTGGGTACATCGGCATGGCACGTCTGCCGCACGGCACGCCCATCCTTCACCGCTCCCGATCCGTCGGCACGGCACGTCTCTACTTGACCTTCACCTTGCCTTTGATCACTGTATCCGTGCTCGACACCTGCACAACACAAGCCAAAGAACATGCGCATCATCCCAGTTGACAATCACTCATCACTCAGAGACCCGGCATACACCCATGTATCCGCAATCTCCCCCTTGATGAGTGCATTGTCAACTACCAACGCAAATCATAATAGAAAGAGAAGAAGGAAGAAGGAGAAGAGAGAACTCGACCAAATGACCCAAAAGCATAGCAAAGCCGAAGAAGGTCAAGTGGAAAGAGCGAAAGACCTTGGTCCCCAAAGACATGGGCAACGGCTCGACGCAACCAAGCAAAGCAAAGCTAGCCCTCAAGAAGAGGTAGAACAGGCTCAACACCGCTAGCAAAAACCAATCGAAAATATCGAAGCAAAATGCTAGTCCCTCAAGATAGAGGCACAGAGGCTCAACACAACTAGCAAAGAAAGCTCGATACCGACTGTTACCAAAAAGAGTTCGACACTAATTGAAAATCTAAAAAGCAAATGCTAGTCCCTCAAGAAAGAGGCTAAGGCTCAACACAACTAGCAAATCGCTCCAAACCAATTGAAAATGTCAAGCTCCCCCTTGAATAGTGCAAACAACAGGAATATGTCAAGCTCCCCCTTGAATACTGCAAACAACCAGGAATATGATTTGGAATTTCTCCCCCTTAGTTGAAAATGCACTTGTCAAGAACCATGTCTCCCCCTGGGAAAATGCACCATCAAAAAGTGCCAACACGCAGATTTCTCCCCTTCCAAGATGCATATGAGTCAGAATGCAAGTTAGGAGCTTTAGGAGTATACTCAAAAGAGTGCAAAGATGCTCGACAGAGTTCTGATCCGATGACTCAGAAAATGCGCAAGATGCTAGCAAAGGCTCAAACTGATCACTAAGTCTGATTGTACACATGAAGCTCAGAATGTAAAAGCGTATGCTGAAATGCAAAAGATGCACGAAGAAATCAAAAAGAAGCAAAAACAACTGAAACAAAAAAATCAGTGTATCATACAAAATCCAAAGTGTTTCCCCCATCTAAAAGGGGAAACACACACCAAGCTCACCTCTCAACCGATTAAAGGTTGATTGGTCCAAAGGCTTGGTAAAAATACCAGCAAGCTGATGATGAGTATCGACATGGCGAAGGTCGATATCACCCTTCTCATAGTGGTCTCGCAGAAAATGAAAGCGCACATCAATGTGTTTGGTCTTCGAGTGAAGCATAGGGTTCTTAGCAACGCTAATCGCACTCGTGCTGTCACAAAGCAATGGAACACGAGAAAAGCTCAGACCAAAATCACGCAAAGTGGCCATCATCCAGAGTAACTGGGAACAGCAGCTAGCCGCGGCAACATACTCAGCCTCCGTGGTAGACTGGGCGACGCTAGACTGCTTGCGAGAGGACCACGAAACAAGAGAAGAACCAATAAACTGGCAAGTCCCAGAAGTGGACTTGCGATCAATACGGCAACCAGCAAAATCGGCATCGGAATAACCGCAAAGGGAAAGGGTGGAGGAAGCAGAATACCAAATCCTGAATTCTGGAGAGAAGGATAAGTACCTCATAATGCGCTTGACCGCCTGACGGTGAGAAGTGCGCGGCGAAGACTGAAATCGCGCACAAAGACACACCGCGAACTGGATGTCCGGGTGTGTCGCCGTCAGGTACAGCAGCGATCCGATCATACTCCGGTACTCCTTCTGGTCCACTGCTTCTCCCTCCTTGTCCGCATCCAGGGCCGTCGTGGTCGCCATGGGTGTTGGAAGAGGCTTGGCCTCACCCATGTCGAACTTCTTCAGGATATCTCTGGTGTACTTGCCCTGGTGCACAAACGTTCCTTCCCGGGATTGCTTGATTTGCAACCCGAGGAAAAACGTCAACTCACCCATCATGCTCATCTCGAACTCCCTGCTCATGGTATCTGCGAACTTGGCAACCAAAGCGTGAGAGAGAACCACCAAAATGATATCATCCACGTAAATTTGGACCAAGAGAGTATCAGTGCCTTGCTTGAGGAGAAAGAGCGTTTTATCTACACATCCCATTTTAAAACCCTTAGCAAGCAAAAGGTTTTCAACCTATCATACCAGGCTCTAGGGGCTTATTCAAACCATACAAAGGTTTTGTGAAGTTTAAAGACATGGTTTGGAAACTTAGGATTTTTTGAAACCGGGGGGTTGTCTAACATACACCTCCTCTTCTATGTAGCCGTTTAAGAAGGCACTCTTGACATCCATTTGAAAAGTTTGAAACCTTGGATGCAGCAAAAGCCAAGAGTATCCTAATAGCCTCCAAACGTGCTACAGGAGCAAATGTCTCCTCATAGTCTATTCCCTCCTTCTGACTATATCCCTGGGCTACGAGTCTGGCCTTGTTTCTCACAACATGGCCATCTTCTCCCTGTTGTTTTTGAAAACCCATTTTGTCCCAATTGGATGACACTCAGAAGGTGGAGACACTAGTACCCAAACCCGATTTCTCTCAAAGTCAAAGCTCCTCATGCATGGCATTGACCAATCAGGATCCGTCAAAGAGTGTCCAACATCCCGGGGTTCAAAATCAGCAACAAATGCAGAATGAGCAAAGTGAGAGATTGCCTTGAACGGGTGACGCGTTCGTCGACGCTGCCGATCATCTGCTGAGGCGGGTGCTGGCGCTGAATGTGTCGTGGCGCCTCCCTTGCCGAAGTGGCCTCCCCCTCAGCAGCAGCTGGTGCCTCCCCGGGTACAAAGGGTACCGCTCGGTGGTGGCGGATCCCACGCCCCCAGGAAGAGAGGTGTCGGGGCCGTGAGTCGTAGTAGAAGCCGCTCTTTGTGGCACAGCAGGTGGAGGAGGTGCTGGGTCATCTATACCTTCAGCACCTTCTTCTTCATCATCGAAAAGAGGTTCGCCAACCTCATGATCACCTACACGCTCAAAACGAGAAGAAGGACAAACCATGGTCTCGTCGAAGGTGACATCGGATGTCTCCATGACTCGGTTAGTGTCAAGGTTAAGTACACGGTAAGCTCGAGTGTGAGTGCCATAACCCAAAACACACCGTTAGAAGAACAAGACTCAAACTTGTCCAAGTTGCCTTTTTGAGTATAAACAATGGCAACCAAAAACCCGAAAATAACTCACCTTGGGCAGTTTTCGAAAACGCAACTCATAAGAAGTCTTTTTCAAGAAAGCTCTCAGAAAAATGCGATTTAAATATAGAATGCAGTGTTCATAGCTTCGGGCCCAACATCGCCTAGGAGTCCTATGCTCATCGAGCATCGTCCTGGCCATCTCTACAAGGGTCCGATTCTTTCCTCTCTACAACACCATTCTGAGCGGTGTGTTAGGGGGAAGAAAACTGATGTCTCTAATCCCAAAGAGTTACAAAACTTATCAAAATTCGAATTCTTGAATTCGGAACCATTATCACTCCGAATTGCTCGCATAGAGTTCAAAGGGAACATGGAATTAAATAGCCCGCTATTTGTGCCGCTATAGCCCGAAATAGCTTGAAAAAAATTTGGCCGCTATTTGCGTTCATGCACAATTCTGCTGCTATTTTGCCACTAAAGTCTGCTAATTACAGTTTATAAAACGCTAAACACTTTAGCTTTAGCTCGCTATTTAAAACCATGAAGGGAACTCATTCTGAAGACGCAAAATCAGATTGCGAGCAAAGGAGAAAGTCTCGGTCTTCTCAGCTAAAAAGAAGACCCACGAATATCTCAAAAAGTCATCAACAACAACAAGTACATACCACTTCCCCCCAACCGAGCTCACCCGAGCCGGACCAACATGGTCCATGTGCAAAAGCTCTCCAGGGCGCTTGGTCATAAACTGAGTCACTGGATGGTGGGGAGCGGCAACCATCTTCCCGTGTCTACAAGAGTGGCAAACAAGATCCTTCTCCATAGATAACTTGGGCAATCCTCGGATTAGGCCAAGTGAACTAAGCCTTGCAAGCAAGTCGAAGCTCAAATGTCCAAGTCTCCTATGCCACTTCCAAAGATCAGAAGAGGAAGGTCCAGCCAAAGACAACGAGAAGTACCAAAAGACTCCGAGAAATTCGCACGAAAGACTTTTCCAAAGGGCAAAATCAAACACACAAGATTGCCCTGAGGATCCAAAATGCGACTGAGATTTGGTTTAAAACGAATCTCATAGTCATCATCAAAAAGTTGCAAAACAGAAAGAAGGTTAAAATGCAAGTTAGAAACAAGAGCAACATCGCGCAACACAAAGTGCTCATTAACTCGCACAGACCCACGAGACAGCACCTTACCTTTGTTGTTGTCACCGAAGGTGATATACTCCTTTCCGGCGACTGGACTAAGACTGGAGAACCACTTGGCGTTTCCAGTCATGTGCCTCGAACACCCGGAATCCACCAACCAAACGTTCTCCAATCGTTTTACCTACATCAATAAAAAGACATAGGGTGAGCATACGGTCCAACACTGGGGTTAGTGAAGAAAGGGGAATACCAGTGTTGGGCTGGCTGCTCAAAAGAACGGTTAGCAAAAAAACCATTCCTAGCACGCCTACGGGAGGAGCGATCACCACGTTGAGGAAAACGTGGTCCGCTAAGGGAGGAGCGTCCATCGCGATACTCAAAACGCGGTGGGGAAAAATGCTCAACTACAAAGCCACCGCCACGGGGTCCATAGCCTACAACTGCAGGCTCCCGCCGGGCACGCTCTCTACGAGGCCTACGCCTAGGAACTTGAGGCTCAACACCTCTAGGCCTAGTGTCTCTCCTCGAAGCTCTCTGCTGCCTAGGCCTGGGAACTTGAGGTTCTGGACCTCTGGGCCTAGCAGCACGTCTCGGTGCTCTCCTCTGAACACTCGGTGCATGTAATCATGGAAAGGATGGTACATGTCCGGGTTGTTATCTCCCTAGCATGACGCGCTCTCTCTTGCGCCTAAAACAGAACTCGCTCAAGTGTCCATCTCTCCCACAGTGCTCACAGTGGTACCTCACCGCTCTCAAAGGGGTTGTTGGTACTCACGGTTGTGGGTGTGGATCACCTTGCCCTTCTGTGGCAACTCCTCCTGGATAGGTGGCATTGTGTCCAGCTTGTTCTTTAGGTGGTTGGGTTTGGGATGCCACACTTGGTTCTTGGGTGGAGCTCTCGGAGGTTCTTCAAACACTCCATCCTTGGTGTTAGGCTTGAGAGGCTCTTTGGGTGGAAGCTTGGTAAGTTTGGGAGTAGTGGTGGAGTTGGGCTTCTCACATGGGTTCAGACCACTCGACTCTCCAATCTTCCCAAAGCAGAAAGATCACACCCGAGCAAACCTACACCAGGACCTCCAGCAGCTCGCTTGAATTGGGAGATCATCATCCCGAGCTGCGGCTCACCACAAGACACCCATGACAAGATGGTCTGAAGGTATGTGGTTTTCCTCCTCGGTTTGCATCTTGTCATGCTTCACATTGGCAATCTCCATCTCCAAACCTTCACACAAAGCGCACCTAGTCACACAAGTGCTACCCAAGCTGGCTCCTCAAGAGACACAATCTTGGCAATCTTCTCTGCCAACTCGGATTGCAAGACAGGACAAGTCTTGCACGCACCCAACAGCATGGGTCTAGCCCGGAGCTCATCCACCTCCCTACCAACGCAACATACTTACTTCTCAGAGTGAGAAGATCAGTCATGTGCGTGGTACACACGCCTCACACTCCTCCTCATCTGTGACAACTACGGTGGACTTGACAGAATCAAGTTCCTTCACCGTATCCTCCCACTTCTGCCTAAACTCCTTGCGCTCTCTCGGCTCGCCTAAGCAACTTATCTTGACTAAGGAGCGCGGCAGTAAGTTTCTTCCTCGACCTCACGGAAAGCTCATCGTGGGTCAGAGATACCTGGGAGGTGTCGTCGTCGTCGTTCCAAGGGGAGGTTCACCAGCTCGCCGTCGAGGGCCATGGTTGCAGAAGCCGTCGTCGTCGGCGAAGAAGCAGAGGCCGTTCAGCTTGTCCTCGATTCTCTTCTTCTTCTCGGACTCATCGTCACTTGAGCAAGCGGAGTCGTCATCCGAGCCGTCAACGTCGCTGAGCGTGGCGAAGAACGCACCCTGCTCAGCCTGGGCCTTCTCCAAGTACTTCTTCTTGATGTACTCCTTGTCGAAGCCGCCCCTCCGCTTGTGCCTCGCGGGGACGTACTTCTCCTTGCGCTTGCGGAGTCACTTGTGCCCATGATCGCCCTTCCCAGATGAATGCTTCTTCTTGGGGCAGTTGGCGATGAAGTGATCGGGGTCGCCGCACTCGTAGCATCTTGAGCGTCCTCCTCCGCGGTGACGGTTCATGCGGTTGTTGTGAAACCGCGAGAACCGGTTGGCGAGCATAGCCAACTCATCATCCCCCAAAGACTCCAGCTGGTCCTCTGTGACAGAAAAGAGAGACGAAAGAGCAAAACCTCCAGAGAGGTTAGAAGAGCCAGAAACCAAAGCCATAGTCGGGCAAGAAGGATTCTCATAAGAAGCCCTTGCCATGGCATCGATCTCACTGGACTTGATCTTACTAAAGAGCTAGTCGCAAGTGAGGGTCTCATAGTTCGGTGATTCGATGATCGCCTGAACTTTGGAGTCCCACACCGACCGATCAAGAGTATGCAAAAGCTTCAAAGCCCTCATGATCGTCGAAAGGCAACAGCTCCTTGTTAGCCCTCATCCTGTTGACAATCACATGAAAGCGAGCGAATAAACTTTCTATGCTCTCGCCAGGCATGTGTCGAAAGTTTCTCATACTCTCGCTTGAACGACTCGTAGAGTCAGGTTTTGACTTGAGAGGTTTCCCTCATGGAAACGCATGAGGGTATCCCAGATCTCCCAGGCCGTAGCGATTTGAGGAAACACGATCAACTAACTCACTCATGCTTAGGCATGAGAAAAGAGCATTACGGGCTCGGCTATTGGCATCGTGCTCATCGATCTGAAGCTGAGAGACACGAGCAGCCAAGACCACGTAATCGGCAGAGTTGCAAATATCCCAGATGGAAGCCCCCAAACTCTGCAGATAGGCCGACATGCGTATCTTCCAATACGCATAGTTCGTCCCATCGAAAAACGGCGGTTTGCCCACGCCGCGATCTATGTCGCCTTCTGTGGATCTAGAACCGGCTAAGGTGGAAGATTCTTAACCTGCTCCGATACCAATTGAAGGACCGAGAAAGCACTAGCAAGGCGACCAGAGGGGGGGTGAATGGGAGCTCAAAAATTTCTCTCGAAACTTTGGCCAAATGTCCCAAAATCAACCCCGAGAAAACGCGACCGAAATCGTGATGCCCACGACCCTTGGAAGAGGGTGGATGATCCCTAGGATCACAGCGAGGCACCACAAGAAGATAGCAAACCAAATGCCAAAAGCTCCGGTTCGAACTCAACCCCAAAAACCAAGTCCCGTACGTAGATTGACGACTACGTCGAGAAACTCCTAAATACCTATGCTAACAAGTAGCAAAGATACTTAGAGAGGTTCCTTGGTCAACTCTAGGGCCAAACGAGAATCCGAAAACCAGCGAACAAGCCGGGAGAGCGAACGCACTAAACCGGAAGCTTCAGACGATTCCCGGACTGTCCGGCCCTGGGGTCCCGGACTGTCCGCCCCTACTGCGGACTGTCCGCGCTCTGGTGGCGGACTGTCCGCCGGTCAAGTCAGCAAAAACACACTGCTGCTGAAGTCCTCCTGCTCGGTCCCGGACTGTCCGCGCTTTAGCACGGCGGACTATCCGCCGGTGACCCGAGCCAAAACCAGCAGGGACTGGCTGCGGCTGAACTGAACCAGCCCGGACGCGCGGACTGTCCGCGCCCTGAGTGGCGGACTGTCCGCGGTCACTCAGGGAGGGCGATTTTGATCGCCCTTCTCCCAAATCTTCTCCAAATCGATTCAAATCAAAATCCCACGTTCCCAAACTTGGAGAGGATGATCACAGAGTAGTTAGGAGACTATCCCCAAGAAATCATCCGCTCAAATCGAGTCAATCACCGGGAAATCAAAAGGGGAGGAGGATGAACCGAAAAGCGCCACGAAAACGGAATCAACCCGATCTACTTGCTCATAGGGAGACAGATGAATTCCTTCGGTGGAAATGATCTCCTTTCAAATACAAACAAGTTGATTCAAACGGATTTTGCAAAGACGCAGTAGGGAGAGAGATCGAGTGACGGGAAAATTGCGGAGAAACGAAGAACGCGAAGAACACGAATCAAAACGCGAATCAACACATCGATCTGCAACCGTGTCGCTAACACACTCTACAACAGTGAGGTTACGGCCTCACTTCCTCAAAATCTCCAGTACACAGAGGTATGGTTCTCTGCGGATCTCAGCTAGCTACAGCAGGGATTGGGAGAGCAGGAAACCCTAGAAGCAAAGAGCAAATGACAGGGATGACTGACTGAGATAGATGGGGAGGTGGGTGTCTCCCCCATTTATCCTAATTCTAACCTATTCCTAATTACCACCTATACCCCTATCTACCCCTAACTACTTAGAGAGCGAACCAGCTAAACCCTAAGGTTATTCTGGACCAACTCGGTGGTAGGTGTATCCGACGGCCACCACGCCCGCACAACTCGTAGCGTTGCCTCGATGCAACCTCCCGATTGCCGCCACGTGCCGCCCTCGCTCTGCACCCCCGGTTTTGTGGCCCAAACCGGGAAACCAGCCTTTTCCAGCCAACCCCCGGTTTTGAGGCCCAAACCAGGAAACCAGCCCACCAAGCATCTGAGTTTTGAGGCCAAACTCAGCAAACCCTCAGCGCCCAGGTTTTGAGGCCCAAACCTGGAAACCGTCCTCAGCCCGAGTTTTGAGGCCAAACTCGAAAACCCTTAGCCCGAGTTTTGTGGCCAAACTCGGAAACCATCAGCACCCAGGTTTTGAGGCCCAAACCTGGAAACCGTCCAACGATGTTTTTCCCTGGCGCTACCACCAAACCGACGTCGTAGATGGGATGCACCTCCCATGCACCCCATCCACCGACACGTGTCCCCAAGTCCACGACTCAGGCAACACATGACCGCACTTCTTCACTTGTTGTCGTCACAGGCTGCCAGCCACCACAGCTGATCCTCGGGCCTCTGGTCCCTCGGTCCAAGCCTCACGTCCGTCCTTCATCGCTCTGGGTACATCGGCATGGCACGTCCGCCGCACGGCACGCCCATCCTTCACCGCTCTCGATCCGTCGGCACGGCACGTCTCTACTTGACCTTCACCTCGCCTTTGATCACTGTATCCGTGCTCGACACCTGCACAACACAAGCCAAAGAACATGCGCATCATCCCAGTTGACAATCACTCATCACTCAGAGACCTGACATACACCCATGTATCTGCAGCGTCTTCTTGCGCAAACCGACTTCGCCTGCATCATCCATCTCCCGAATGAGGTCATTGCTTCACGAAATAGCCGACCGCGCAGCTACTCACCGAAAGCCCTAAGGACCAAATATCCGTCCGAATGCTTGCTGAATCCTTCTTTTCTCTGCTGGCCGTGCCGATCCATCATACGTGCGAAAATCCGGTGTCAACACATGCCCCCTAATTTTGGGATAAATGTTTTATTCTAAAATTCCTTTTCCTTTTCACACTGACGTGGAAACCCCAGAAGCATCTGTCCTCTCATATCATCATTACCGTGTCTGTCGATTCGCTTCCCGATGCACTCGGGGTTTCTTACATTCTCCCCTTTACTTCGTTTCGGCTCATGCATTTCGGACTCCTCTGCTTCAGCCTCCAAACCAGAAAACCCTCTTCTCCCTCGCCACTCTAAAAATCAGCCAGAAGATGTCTTCCCAAGCAAGCCGCCATAGCCTCGAGCTTGGTGCCTCCAGTTCTTCCAAAAGAAGGTTACTTTCCTCTTTTCTCCTCTCCAAAGAATCCGGCTTCATTCCATTGTTTTCGCCTCAGGAGGACTAGCGACGATCTCACCGAGGATTTGACCCAGAAAATCATGAATCTTCAGCTTGACCATTTCTTTCTGTTCTCTCTTTTTCTGCTTTTACCGATTTCTTCTTTCTTCAGCTTTGGCGGCCAAACTTCATGATCTCGAGGCTGCCATCACCAAGCTTGCTGTCACGGCCGATGTAACGGGCACAACACCCTTGAAACGGGTAAACGAAGTCAACCGTGCCCTCCCCATCATCTCCAGAGCCGGCATGGGGTACGACGCGGCACTCGCTTTTTCCGCTGTGAAGATTCATTCCGGCGTCGATTACCACAGATTCGACGTCTGTGAACAAGATCTAGAAGATAGAGTAGAACGTTTCGTAGATGACATGAAGGTAGTTGGATCAGATCTGGCCGACACTTTCGATCATTTTCTCCCGATTAAACATAGAATGGAGTGGATAAATTAGCTCTCTGTAATCCTGTTTCCCCTTTTGTAAATATGAAGCTCCCTTGTTTGTCCATTTGAAATCAATCCATGACCGATCTTCCGAGATAACTGTGTGTTCTACTTTTTAGCATATCGACCACTGATTTCTGTCTTTCCGCTTCAATCGGCAATGCATACACATTGGTTACCATGATGACCGTACCGGAAAACTTCACTTTGCAGACAACACTGAAACTGGCCATTTCAGATCTGAAGTTTCCAATCTTCTTCTCCAAATTTCCAATGACATCAGAACAACCTTCTTTAGGGAATCCTTTCGTCTCTGCTTTCATCGTTAATCGGCAATATGAGCTTCCAAACAGCCAATTAAAACTGAAAGAATCTTAGCCGAATCCCATTGGCCTCCTGATCCTGAAGCCACAATTTTCTCTAACCATCAAAAGATTCGGCCCGGCCCAACAACGGTCCATAAACTGTGCAAACCCTACCCTGATGCTTGGTCTCCAGTATGCAGGCTTTGGTTTTATAAAGATGACCGCATATCAGCTGTGACTCCAATCAAACAACTTATCTTGCAAAACTCTCACCCTTCAACTTCCAGTTCAAACCAGAGAGAAAAACAATGGCAGGGAATGGCGGACGTAGCAAGCATCCTACTGAAGGCGAAGCAGGAGGGAGCCGAACACGAATTCACCGGCGTTACAGGTAAGAAACCAATTCTCTGCCCCCTTGTGGTAGCTCGCTCCTTGATTTGTTATTTATTATCCTTCCCCAAGGTAGAGTCTTCCTCCAGCCATGCTCGGGTTCCCTCTTCAGAACGGTAGATCTAAAAAGCTCTTCTTCAAATTTCTCTCAAACCATCAGATTTTGAGTTTAACGATTCACTTTAGCAGATCCGTTTGGATGCTCCTTGGCCCCGCGAGGAAAAGGACAAAGCTCAGAAAGAACTGGAGGATGTACGTAAGAAGCATAGCACTGAGAAGGCCGAGTGGGCAGAACAACGGAAGCACTTCTGCAGCATCATTGCAGGCTAGCAAAATCTCGACTCTCCCCTTTCTCCTGATTGAATCTGCTTCTACTTATCACATCTTTGCTTCTTGTCAGCCTTGTCTGCGGAGAATGAGCGCTTGAAGACAGCAGCAAATAAAGTCGCTCTCAATGTAAATGCCCGCGGGGATTCTGTCGAAGCCCGTCTTGATGCTGTGAATGGCCGCATAAATCAGGCCGTCATCCAAGGTGTACGCGTCGGGGTTTCCTTCGGGCTAGCAGCAATGAGTTCTTGGACCAAAGAAGATTATTCTTCCCTACCAATTGGATTCGCATGCGATCCAGATGAGTTTGAAGATCTCGAAGTTTATGATGGTCATGCTGCCGCTATTGCTGAAATCACTGACCCGCAATCTATTGTGAATGCATTATTCTGATAGTAATTTGTACTAGGACAGACCTGTAAACGAAATTCGCAGCAGATGAACTTGCTCCTCTCTAAATGATGCTCATTTCCGATTTTTTCAATGACTTTTCCTGTTCGCAACATCCCTTCAGAAGAGCGCTTGTGGAATGTGTGACGTTATCTTAGCCGACTAGATCTCATCCTTAACATGTCATGTCACCCGGCATTGCATTTACTGCACTTTACCTTTCTCTTTCCCCGACAAACCTACCAATTTGAAACTGCCAGGGTTACCAAGATCATAAATATCCTTGCACTAAAGGCGATATGTAAAAATATCGGCTATAACTTAATCTCTTGGAATATTTTTTCTGCTAAAGGCGATGTTTTTTCACATCGGCTGTATACAAAATATCTCTCGAGTTACACGACTCCCATGCGTTCGGCTTTAGCAAATAGTGTCGAAGCTTCAACTGACAAGTACACAAACCGAAAAGTCTTGCCACAGCTGAATACCCCTTTCTTAGGTTTGACATTTTCGGCTAAAACAGATTGCTAATTATCTTTCCTCTAACTCAAAAAATAAGGGCCGACCCTACTTTAGGCTACCGCCGTCACGTACAACTCGAAATAATCACCAAGCTGTAGAAGCACTTTTACATATCCTTAAACTCATCATAAAGCTTCTGTTGTACGTCACCTCGTAAGAATCTTCTCTGAACTTCCATGAGCTCTGGTAATGAAGAAATAATCAGAACCCATAAAGGTTTGCAGATTTTGAATCATATCGAGATCCCAACTTGCACACATTGATCCAACTTCGGCCTCATTATCGACACTTTATTCCTTGTCAGCCGATATGAGACTTTGGCTCTAGCTTTTCTCCATTACCATTAGTTAGATTTAAAAATTACTCTGAGAGCCGACTGTCTAAATCGGCTGTTGGTCCTCGTCGAAGACATTAACAGGACCTGCTTCCCAGGCTCTTCCAGAGAAACACTCGACACCTTCATACTCCCAATAGATTGGTTCTGTATTAGCAACACTAATCGAATCATCAGCATGAACGATCTCAATATCATCTCCAATCCACTGTATGAGGAACTGATGCATAGTTGATGGCACACAACAGTTTGCATGTATCCAATCTCTTCCTAGCAGCAAACTGTATGCCCCCTTGCCCTCAATGACGAAGAAGGTAGTAATCAAGGTTTTGGACCCAATCATTAATTCGACGTGGACTGCTCCTCGGGTGTCAGAAGAATTTCCCGCAAAAATCCCTCAATACCATGTCAGTCTTCAGCAGATCTTCACTTGTCATGCCAAGCTTCCTGAAAGTGGTATACGGCATGATATTTATGGCAGCTCCTCCATCAATGAACATCTTGGTTAATGGCTTGCCATTGACATACCCCCTCATATATAATGGCCTCAAGTGTCGGTGTCTGATTGGTTTGTCAAATACTGCCTTTTCAGCCAAGACGAGATGAGCCAATAAGTCCTGAAATTCACTTTCATCGAAGTCTGAATATGTCTCGTCCTGGACATCCTGATTCTCTGGAGCTGCAAAATCTGACGGGAGAAAGAACGCCATGCATGTATCAGCCGAACAATTACCTCCATCCGGCTTCTCTTTAGGACGCCAAACTTGTCTTGTCCTGGTGCATGCTTGCTCTAATTCTCTGTTCCTCAAGCGTTGCACTCTCCTTTTGGCTCTTCCTTAAACCTGGCGGACACCATTGTCCTTTTTGCCAGACATACTCACGGTATTCTTCCTCTTCGGTATGAGCCCAACCTTGATCGGCAAATCTTCCCTGCCGATTCTCAGAATTATTTATTTTAAGCGCCGATCGTCCCCAGGGATTCGTGCCCCAAGCCTTTCATGGACAGAACGGCGGTTGACTCGAGATTGCCTGTACTCGGAGTACTGACTACTGCATTCAGGGCAGTCGTTCTTAACAGGCAACTTCAAGCCTTCGTTCCAACAATACTGGAAGAACGAGCATTCCCAATGAGACTGTTCCTGTTCCTCCATATCTTCTCGTTCTTTTCGGTACATCTCTTCCTCGTACCTCCTCTGCTCCTCCAGGAACTTATGTTCTTCATAAAGCCTCTGCTTCTGGTACCGTTCCTGTTCCCAATGCCACTTATTCAACAGAATGCGCGTCGTGACCCTGGGCCTAGAGGCGTTACCCGTCTCAATTCGGCTATCTTGGAACCGAACTTTTCGCTGAAGCTCTCCTTTTGTAACCTGCCGATCGGGATCAATAGTGCCAGCTTCCCTCGCTCTATCAGAGGTTAAAACTTTCATCTTACCCTTACCCCTTGGATCAGCTACATTGATCATGTTAACAGAGAAAGACACAGTATTCTGCTCAAAAGGGCTACCATCAATCTTCATCTTTCCATTGAACCTCAGATGTCTGCCTTGAATAGCCTTCTGGATCCGATCCCTGAACACTCGGCAATCATTTATGGAATGGGACCTAGTGTTGTGGAAAACCACAATACTTTTTGTCTTTGACGCCCCCAGGAAGCAGCATAGGATGACCTTCCGGCAACTTAATGCGTCCCTCTTCAACAAGTATTCAAATAATTTGTCTGACTTGGACACATCAAAGTCATAAGTACCTTTGTGTTGCCTCAGCCACCGTTGGTTGACTTGAGTCGGCTCTTTAGACCAGGTTATCTCGGCTGCAGCCACCTCATCTTCATCATGATCATCTGCTTCCTTAGGAAAGCCTAATACATCTCGGCAGCTACATCACCCTTCTGGAACTGATTGTTCCTCTTGAATCCCTGAGCTTGATTGCTCATTATTGCCAACCTTTGTGATAACTGCCCGAGGTCTTCAAATTCCATGCCGAATAGCTTTTTTTGATACTCGGCAACATGCCAGCTATGGCTATCCCCGATAAATGGTCATCCGGAAATTCAGAGAATAGCAGAGATTTTTGGTCTCCCTGAATTGGCGCAGATACTCTTGCGGTGTCTCGCCGGGTCTCATCCTCAAGCTCATGAGATCGACCAACTTCTTCTCACTGGTTCCGTAAAGAAGTATGAGTGGAATTTCTGCTCTAGCTCCGCCACGTACTGATGGAATTCGCTGGCAGAGAGGCGAACCAAGAGAATGCTGGTCCTGTCAACGACAACGGGAAGTATCGAATCCTCCAAGCTTCATCTGCCGATGCTTCACCAAGCTGCATCAGGTAACGGCTGATATGCTCCCTCGTACTGGTATCATCTTGGCCCGAGAACTTGGTAAGGTCGGTAGGAGGCTTGACTCTCGGAGGAAGAGCCACCCGATTGTACCATTCTGGGTAAGGAGATTTATATGTGTATGTTTGATTCTTTGGCTTCAGGCCGAACTGATTCTGCATCATATCAGCCATTTTATGCATGATGAGGTCAACGTTTGAATCAGGAGCTGTTTGTGCTTGCCCTCCAATATGTAATCCTGCTGAACTCCCATAGCCTGGATTCGGAAGAGCACTAATTGAGTTATAGTCCACAAATTCCCGATATCCATCTCCAAACATATCGTTCTGTATCCTGTTTGCCACAGGAGACACTCTAGAAGTAGATGGTGGGACGGTCCCTATTGTGCCGAACGCGAGCTGGCCATAGGTCTGGGGGAAGTGTTGTGTTTCCTGAGAAACCATCCCACCCGTGCTTGGGCCGGCTCCACTATTTCGACAACTCTTCGCGTTGAGGTACTGAATACAACAATGGCCCCCGCACTAGACAGCAGCTTCTTCAAAATACTTATCTGCGTTTCGACCGAAAGTATCAACCATGACAGCACGAAAGGTGTTCAGGAAAGCCGACTGATGACTGGTCACTGCTCCTGATACGATCCTATGCATCATATCTGCCATCTTCTGGAGAGCCGCTTCCTCGCTACCGTCAGGCAGCTCGAGTTGGTGATGAGGAACAACCTTTGGAACGTCTGCTTCTTATAACTTTGCCGCTTTTATTCTTGGAGAAGGTCTCCAAGCACTTGCGCTGGAATTCATCACAAGCTCGCTGCACCAGATCTTTTGACTCTAGTGGCAAATCGTCCATGGTCACCTCTAGACTTGATCTTCGTTAATCTCAGGCATCTTGAAATGAAGTGGTCCCACTGGGCGTGCCAAAAGTGTGTTGACGCAAACGTGACGTCTCGCGTCAAGGGCACACAGCAAGCCGAACGAGGCTACTTCAATCCGGAGCCCGGGGTGTATCGAACCCGGAGACCCAGTCGGTTTGACCAGAAAACCACAAGGGATAAAATGTGAGAATACTTGGAACATGCTGGGTGAAACCAGACAGTTCCATATGTGTGGCTTTGGAAGCCAATCACGACGGCACACAGCTATAGAAGCTGTTTGTCGAAACAGGTTTAATATGTCATTCGGCAATATAAAGAGAAAGCATGTAAACATGTCGAATGCCGAATACATACGCGACAAAAGATAAAAGAGGTAACTTGTAAATACAGATCTATTCAGATAACATATGCATAGGCCATCCAGCTAGTCTGGCTGCACGTCCAGCCTTCATGAACCTGTCAGGCATAAACTCAAGCAAAGCTAATCCACCGCATGATACCACTTGCTATAAATCTACACCACTCCTTATAATTAGATTAATCCACCGCATGATACGATCTAATTATAAGAAGCTAAAAGCACACATACATCTGAACAGATCTATATATACTCGTTACTCATGTAAGCTTAACCAGAATCTGCAAACTAGCCGAACTGGGGTCCATGAAGAAGAAACATACAAACAAGCATGGTTAAACTAATCTAAAACCTGCACCTGCCGCACGGCACCCGCTCTATCAAAGCTAAACATGATCGGCATGTATGACCCGCAACATGTAACAACCTAGATTGAAAGTCGATTCGGCCATCATGATCTTATAATTAGTAAAGCACAAGCGAACTCGTGCACGAGGCCGAACAAAGATCAATCTAGATTGGGCAAAAAGTATTGTACGAATTAAATAAATAAACATATAACATGTGATAACTTGATGAATCTATTAGATCTGCCAAATCTAACAGAGCCGATAACTATTTTTACTCATGACTCATCCTCCGCCGCACGATACAAGTCATAGGTAAAAACTTTCCCGTCATAGCTTAAATCCGCCGCACGATACTAAGCTTAACATACATGTTGGGGGAAGGACCCTCGGCAGAGGCGCCGCCCGAACTGGTGGTCTAAATCAGCCCTCGCGCCACGCCCGGTGTGCTTGCGAGGTCCCTCTCCTATTGGAGACCGTTACCCTGACCCCCGGATGCGGGGACAACCCTCGACGCTTTGTGCACTTTTGTGCAGGTCCAAGGCGACGGTCGCGCTGCATGAAACCATCGCTGACTCACGACGCCACCTTCGCTTGGAGCGAAGGTCCAGGCAAGCAGCAAGCGTGTGTCGCCCCAAGGGTGGGCGAAGCCGAAGGTCCGACGAGCACGGCCAAAGGCTAAAACTTTCGTCTTTCTCCCGGGAGGCAAGTGAAGCCGGAGGTCCGGCAGATGACGAAGTGCGCGGGCCCAAGGGCGGGCGCGGCCGAAGGTCAAGACCGCTGCACCTCTCCCCGAAGGTGAACAAGGCCAAGTGGCGGCGCGCTGGGGTGTGACCGATTAGGGTTTCCGCTTCAGCTGTGTGTTTACGCTTTTGCCCTCCTCCCTGCGTGAGGCGAGGAATCTTTGCTGTACCTCTTGTAATTTGGCCCGTACCCCTGGGCATTCCCTATAAATACCAGGGGGATGAACGTAAGGACGACTTTTGGGGAATTCGAGCACTTTCCACTTCCGTTTCCCTTCGTGCTGCACCGACACTTGGCCACCTTCGCTCCTTCCCCTGCACAATGCGGAGGTTGGACAAGTGTGTTCCCACAGTTTGGCGCCGTCCGTGGGGACTGAAGTCTGAAATGGCGGGAACATGAGAGCACCTTCGACGAGGGACCAGCGCGTTGCAAGAAGTGGGCGCGGTGGTCCCGCCTGCGGAAGAAATTGTGCACCCTCGGGGGAAGAGAATGTCACCCCAGAACCCCATCCCTGGGCCCTCAGGTCCAAATGGCGACGCAGCCGCACCCCCTCACACCTCGGGGGAAGGAGGACGAGAAGAAGAGGAGATGGGCCTCGAAGCCCTCGAAGCTCGAAGCCGAGCTGGCAAGAGAAGAAGAGCGCCTGGAACAGCTAGAGAGGCATAACCGATTGCGCTCAATCAGCAGAGGGCTGACGAGGCAAGGGAGCAGCTTCGCCGTATGGGAATCCCTCGCTGCGGCAGAAGCCGAAGCCGAAGGCTGGAACGATGAGGAGATACCCCCGCTGCAAGAGGGAAACGAGGAACAGAATCAAGATAACCATCGTAACCATCCTCCACCCCCACCACCACCAGCACACCCAGAGCCATACCCTGTGAGACACCCAAACTTCCGCCAACTCTACCCAGATGAGAGAGAACAAAACCTTCGCATTCAGCGGAGGCATCAGCAACACCAAATCCCTATGATCCAAAGTCACCACTCTCCCAAACACTCCAAACCCAGCCCTGGCCACCATGTTACAATCCACAAACCTACCTCCTACGATGGGCTTTCCGACCCTCGCCAGTTCATCATTAGCTACGAAGCGGCAGTCGCCGCAGCAGGCGGGGATGAATCAACAATGGCAAATCCTTCGTCATCATTCTGCGAGACATGCACACAAACTTGGTACAGCAACCTTCGCCCTGGAACTGTGGATTCCTGGATCACCCTCAGAGACAAGCTGTGTACAAACTTCAAGGGCATTACCCCAGCCCCGCTAAACCCATCGAGCTTTTCATTGCAAGCAAGAAGAGCGCGAACCGCTCCAAGATTACTGGCGAAGGTTCATCAAATCAGAGCACAGGACCCCTGGGATATCTGACGAGGCTGTCATCCTCGCTGCAGTCAGTGGCCTGCGCCCAGGACCATGCTCCTCAATTCTCCAGAAAACCGGCAAACTCGATCGAGGAGTTGCATGAAACAATGGAAAGATACTGTAGAGCTGATATGGATTTCAGGCGAAGTCCGACGCTCGGAGGTCTCAGCAGAGGCACAGCCGAGGCCTCAACCGAGAGAAAGCAACCTTCGCCAAGAGCAAAGCAACGTCGGTGCAATCAACAAAGCAACAAACTATGAACATCAAACACGGGACGCTCAACATCCGAGCAGCCAAGCCCCGCAGGTTTTACCCCCTCCGCCTACCAGCGCTACCAGCAGCGAGATCCTGCCAAAATGTATTGTCACTTCTGTGGAATGATGGGAAAGGGGCACACAACAAAGCAATGCGAATGCTTCGCCAAGGGAAAGAATACCAGGAATCCAGGAAACCTGCTTCGTCAGACCCCGAACCATAAACCACACAAGGAAACCAAGCTTCCACCCACCAAATCCAACATACCACTATACCCCCATAAACTACGGCCTACCTTCGCAACAACCCCCTTACACCCACCACCCACTCTACAACCAAACACATTATCAGCCAACCACCACCCCACAACGCCAAAACCCACCTTACACAGTCACATACCCAGCTACCCCCCAAAACCAAATTCCAACAACCCACCAAGCCACCAGCGCTCTGCCACCACCACCGCCAATCCCCGCGTTACCAGCACCACAACCGTGAAAGCCGAAGCCCCGAGCCAAACAACCATCAACAACCCAACTTCGACCTTCGGTGTGATTCTAGCTATCACCGGAGGTTCAAATGAAGACCATGGTAACAAACGGCAGAGGAAGGAACACGCCAGACGCGTTCACCACGTGGCCGTCGAAGGACCACATAAATTCGGCCGTTGGTCCCACATCCCCATAACCTTCGATTCCAGTGACATGAAGCTAAGAGATTACCCTCACACAGATGCCATGGTGATCGAAACAAACCTCGCTGGGTGGACTGTCACCAAAATACTGGTCGATACAGGTAGCTCCGCTGACATCTTGTTCGCCTCAACCTTCGACAGCATGAAGCTTGACAGAAATCTTTTGCAACCGGCCGACAACCCCTATACGGTTTCGGTGGTCAACAAGTGAGAGCCGTCGGGAAAATTTCTCTGCCCGTGACCTTCGGCGACCAAATAAACTGCAGGACGGAACATATAACATTTGATGTCGTCGACATGTTCTACCCATACAATGCCATTTTCGGCCGAGGGGTCACAAACACGTTCAATGCGGTCATCCATCCCGCCTACCTATGCATGAAACTTCCCGCTCCGAAGGGTGTGGTCGCAGTATTTGGGGACCAGGACATTGCAAGGACAGCTGAAGGGAACGTAGCCCCGGGGCAACGTAATGTACACAATTTGTCAAAACCTCAAACCCCCGGTATCAGCGTCGAGGGCGAGGTCCGCAACGACAGAGTGAAGGCGGCGCCAAAGGACGAAACCAAACAAGTCCAACTCTTCGAGGGTAATGCCGAAAGAAAGGTGATCATCTCAGCCAATCTAGACCCTCAATCAGAAGGCAACCTCGTCACATTCCTCAGAGAAAATTCCGACACCTTCGCTTGGTCCGCCGAAGACCTAAAAGGAGTCAACAGATCAATGATCGAGCATAGCCTGAACATCAAAGCAGGTTATCGCCCAATCAAACAAAAGCTTCGCAAGATGTCAGAAGAAAGAAAGGAGGCAGCGAAGGCTGAGGTAAAAAGACTTCTGGACGCAGGCGTCATCCGCCCAGTCAAATACCCAACTTGGCTCTCAAATGTGGTCCTAGTCCAAAAGAAGAATAAAAAATGGCGAATGTGCGTCGATTTCACCTGCTTGAACAAAGGCTGTCCGAAGGATGACTTCCCCCTCCCGAACATAAGCACCCTGGTCGACAGAGCGGCAGGCTGCCAAATGCTATCCCTCCTCGATTGCTTCTCAGGCTATCACCAAATCTGGATGAATGAAGACGACGAAGAAAAAACAAGCTTTATCACACCCTCGGGCACCTTTTGCTTCCGAAGGATGGCAGAAGGTTTGAAAAATGCAGGATCAACCTTCGCTCGCATGACCTCCGAAGTGTTCAAGGATGAGCATGCTGTCTCCGCCTATGTCGACGACCTAGTGGTCCAAAGCGAACTAAAGAGAACCACATACCAGACTTATCGAGGGTATTCAGCAACCTCCGGTCCGCCGGACTGAAACTAAACCCAGAAAAATGTGTTTTGGGGTAAGCGAAGGCAAGTTGCTAGGTTGCATCGTCTCAGCCAGAGGAATCGAAGCCAACCCTGAGAAGATTGATGCCATCATGAACATGGAACCCCCGACGACCAAGAAAGCAGCTCAGCGTCTGACCGGTCGTTTGGCAGCACTTAGCAGATTCATCTCAAGATCCGCAGAGCGGGGGTACCATTTTTCGAAACACTCAGAAGCAACGCTCCATTCAACTGGGGTCCCCAGCAGCAAAAGGCCTTCGAGGAGTTGAAAAAGTATCTGACCAGCTTGACTGCCCTAACCAGCCCAAGCAAGGGAGACTTATTGTTACTTTACGTCGCAGCTTCGCCACACGCTGCAAGCGCAGTCCTCATCAAGGAGCTCCGCGAAAACAACAGAACCAGACAAGCCCCAATCTATTATGTTTCAGAAACCCTCGAAGGCCCAAAGAGAAATTATTCGGAGCTTGAGAAAATAGCATATGCCGTCGTCATGGCATCAAGAAAGCTAAAGCACTATTTCCAGGCGCACGAAATACATGTACCTTCGACGTACCCTCTCGAGAACATCTTCAAAAACAACGAAGCTGTTGGAAGAATAGCAAAATGGGCAGTGGAGCTTAATAGTTATGCTGTAACCTTCGTTGGTAGAACAGCGATCAAATCGCAGGTGCTGGCTGATTTCATAGCAGAATGGACACCCGACCCTCGCCCCGGCGAGCTGCAGCAGGACCAGTTTTGGATCGTCTACGTCGACGGGGCCTGGGGCGCAACGGAGCCGGTGCCTCGGCCATTTAGTCTCGCCCTCCGGGTCGAAGCTGAGATACGCACGAAGGCTGGACTTCAAGTGCACAAACAACTCCGCTGAATATGAGGCTGTGATTCTGGCACTTTCAAAGTTGCGATCGTTATCAGTCCGAAGGGCACTCATTAACACAGACTCTCAAGTCATTGCGGGGCACATTGAAAAGAACTACAAAGCAAAAGATCCAGAACTTCACAAGTATTTTCAATATGTACGAAGGTTAGAATCTTTCTTCCTCGGCATAACAGTAAAAGCAATATCGAGGACTGAAAACAGCGAAGCAGATTGCTTAGCCAAAGCAGCCGCGCAGCAGCTACAGCTCCCTCCGGACGTGTTCTACGAGGTTTCCACTCGGTCAGCTTTCGAAGCTTCCGAAATCAGCATCAAGCTGATCAACACAATTCAGTGCGAGGATTGGAGAGCACCTATCATGGCCTACATCAAAGGACTCCATGAACCCAGCTCCAAAGAAGAAGAGAACAGACTAAAGCAAAGAGTGCGAGGGTACAAGATTGTGGATGACACCTTGTTCAAAGCTTCGGTAACCTCACCTTGGCTCAAGTGCGTGTCACAGTCCGAAGGTAACGACATCCTCAAACTCATCCACGAAGGTATATGTGGTTCACACAACGGCCCAAGAGCACTAGTAGGAAAGGCTTTCCGGCAAGGTTTCTACTGGCCAACTGCGCTGAGAGACGCGGAAACCATCGTCAAGAAGTGCGAAGGTTGTCAACTGACAGCAAAAAACCAAAACACCCCAGGGGCTCCCACAACCCTCATATGCCCAACCTGGCCCCTACAAAGGTGGGCAATGGATCTCGTGGGCCCACTACCGACGGCTCCGGGGAACCTTCGCTATGCGGTGGTGGCCGTGGAATATTTCACCAAATGGACCGAAACAAGACCGCTGTCCTCCATAACCTCCCTCGCAGTAAAAAGGTTTTTCTGGCAGCAGATAGTTTGTCGCTTCGGAGTCCCAAAACATCTAACCGTCGACAACGGCACCCAGTTTGACAGCGAGGTTTTCAAAGAGTTCTGTGCACAAATCGGAACAATACTATGCTTCGCCTCAGTCCGTCACCCGCAGTCCAACGGCCTAGTCGAAAGAGCCAACGCAACAGTCTTCCAATCCATATCCAAAAAATTGCAAGGCAGACCCAAAGGCAAATGGGCAGACGAGCTAACTGCAGTCACCTGGTCTCACAACACCTCTGAATGCAGAGCAACCAAGTTCACACCCTTCAAACTGCTGTTCGGCGAAGAAGCTGTGTTACCAGAGGAGCTAAAATTGTTTCACCAAGAACAACCCTCGCAAGTGATGAGCCAGCCATACTAACTGACAAGGACTTGCTAGAAGAGACAAGATGCAGCGCAGTTCACAACCTCCGCAAGTATCAGGAAGAGACCAAGAAGTGGAGAGATAAAAAGGTCAGAATCAAGAACCTGCAGAAGGGTGACCTCGTCCTCATCCGTAAACAAAACGCCAGCTTGGCCGGAAATTCCAGCCTAAGTGGACAGGCCCGTTCCTGATCGCAGAATGCAATCGCCCAGGCTCTTTCCACCTCTCCGACAGCGAAGGTAATATCCTGCCACACACCTGGAACATCGACGACCTTCGCAAATTCTACCCATAGCGGAGCCTTAGCGAGCCCTCGCGTTATGTAATTTTTCTTACTTTTTATGGTACATACTCTCATGTACTTAACAAAAACAGGAGCTGCACTCTTTTTCCTTACGAAGGGGCGTAAGGTTTTTTAACGAGGCAGCATCCAAAGCATTAATACAGGCTAGAACCCCCAAAAAAGTAAAATCTCCAACCCTCTACCCCCAAACATCGAAAAGCGGATCTCTTTCAAGAGCGCTACATTCGATGAAAACCTGCTAAGATTGCTTCGAAAAACATTCCTTTTCTTTTCAAAGCAAACTTCACCTCCGCCTAAGATAAGGGGAGGTCGAAAAAGTCGAGCACCCTGGCACAAACGACAGGGGCTCGCAAAAAAGCAATTTCCACCTCCGCCTAAGACAAGGGGAGGTCGAAAAAGTCGAGCACCCTGGCACAAACGACAGGGGCTCGCAAAAAAGCAATTCCACCTCCGCCTAAGACAAGGGGAGGTCGAAAAAGTCGAGCACCCTGGCACAAACGACAGGGGCTCGCAAAAAAGCAATTTCCACCTCCGCTAAGACAAGGGGAGGTCGAAAAAGTCGAGCACCCTGGCACAAACGACAGGGGCTCGCAAAAAAGCAATTTCCACCTCCGCCTAAGACAAGGGGAGGTCGAAAAAGTCGAGCACCCTGGCACAAACGACAGGGGCTCGCAAAAAAGCAATTTCCACCTCCGCCTAAGACAAGGGGAGGTCGAAAAAGTCGAGCACCCTGGCACAAACGACAGGGGCTCGCAAAAAGCGAATCCCACCTCCGCCCAAGATAAGGGGAGGCGCGAAAGCCCAAAAACCGAGCACATCCGCCCGAGCCCTCCAGCTAGGCCTCGGGCGGACCCCTTTTCCGTCCCGCCCGAGCCCTCCAAGCTAGGCCTCGGGCGGGCCCACTTTTTCCGTCCCGCCCGAGCCCTCCAAGCTAGGCCTCGGGCGGGGCCCACTTTTCCGCCCCGCCCGAGCCCTCCAAGCTAGGCCTCGGGCGGGCCCACCTTTTTCCGCCCCGCCCGAGCCCTCCGAGCTAGGCCTCGGGCGGGCCCCACTTTTTCCGCCCCGCCCGAGCCCTCCGAGCTAGGCCTCGGGCGGGCCCACTTTTTCCGCCCCCAGCCCTCGGGCTAATTCAGGCATCGGGCGGTCCAAAAAGCAGAACCTCTCGCACAACACGCCGGGGCTCGAAAAGCAGCACCCTCGAAACACATCGCCCAAGTACGTGACGCGCGAAGCCCTAAAAAGCTCATCCATCTATAGCTTAAGCTCACGAGAGCAAATGCGCGAGCTCGCTAAAGAAAAAGGGGGCGTCGCTGTTTTTTCAAAACAAGCTCACGAGAGCAAATGCGCGAGCCTCGCTAAAGAAAAAGGGGGCGTCGCTGTTTTTTCAAAACAAGCTCACGAGAGCAAATGCGCGAGCCTCGCTAAAGAAAAAGGGGGCGTCGCTGTTTTTTCAAAACAAGCTCACGAGAGCAAATGCGCGAGCCTCGCTAAAGAAAAAGGGGGCGTCGCTGTTTTTTCAAAACAAGCTCACGAGAGCAAATGCGCGAGCCTCGCTAAAGAAAAAGGGGGCGTCGCTGTTTTTTCAAAACAAGCTCACGAGAGCAAATGCGCGAGCCTCGCTAAAGAAAAAGGGGGCGTCGCTGTTTTTTCAAAACAAGCTCACGAGAGCAAATGCGCGAGCCTCGCTAAAGACAAAAGGGGGCGTCGCTGTTTTTCAAAACAAGCTCACGAGAGCAAATGCGCGAGCCTCGCTAAAGAAAAAAAGGGGGCGTCGCTGTTTTTTCAAAACCGCTCACAAGAGCAAATGCGCGAGCCTCGCTAAAAGAAAAAGGGGGCGTCGCTGTTTTTTTCAAAACAAGCTCACGAGAGCAAATGCGCGAGCCTCGCTAAAGAAAAAGGGGGGGCGTCGCTGTTTTTTCAACACAAGCTCACAAGAGCAAATGCGTGAGCCTCGCCAAAAGAAACGAAGTGTCGTTGTACACAACTATTACATCTTTCCCTGACAGTTCATAGAATATTTTTACAACCACAAACCAAACAATGCAAATTACAAAAGATTACAAGGACCGTCGTTCCCTTCTATCAGCATCAAATCATCAGGGCCCCCGTTAAATTCCTCAACTCCGGCTCAACCGCAACTATGGGCCCCACAACAAAGGAGTTACCGGCACAATCGGCAACTCACCAGTCAAAACCCTCGCCCGATACATATACGCGCGGGGCACTTCGTCAACCTCCAACGGTTCCTCCTTCGGAACCACCAGCGACCCGGCGGAGTCCACTGCAAGATTGCTTCGCCCGAATAAATAGTCCAACGCAGTGCTATCATCGATATCATCATCTAACACGGCTTGCGAAGTCGAAGACGAACCAAACAAATAACGCGTAGCTTGCCGATCAGTAAAGTCAGCATCACGCCAAAAGCTGCTCGACCTACTATTCTTCAAATCGTACCTTCGCACCTTCGACCACCAAAAACGCTCGAAGGACAACGAAGGATGTTTTAACTTCGCACGAGCCCAGGACTCACCAGTTATAAAAACATCCTGGTAGTTAAGTGTTAACGGCGTCACGTCAAAAACCTCAAGCACGGTTCCATCAGGAACCTGCATTCACATAAAACATTATAAAATGTCTCAGCATGCATCGAAGTCATTACAAGCATCATGGCTACTACCAACACATCCCCATCTACACAATCCCACGCGATCACACCTGCCGGGTTCTTCAACCTCAGCCGTCACAGCTTCGCCAGCAGCATTCTTCGCATCCTGCGCGGTTTTGCCACTCGCAGCCGCATCTTGTGAGGTACCCTCGCCGACGATTGTCTTTTCCACCGCCACCGGCAGCACCTCCGCAGAGGTGAGAGTCTGAGCGCCTTCGGAGCTGCAACCGGCCTCTTGAGCAGTAGGCGGCGAAGGCATCGCATCCTTCCGAGCCTGTAAAAAACAAAAGGACCAAACAGTTCAATTCTCAACTCCAAACTCACAATCATCAAACAATACCGAAGAAACAACACCTCAACACAAACCTGACGAGTAGCCTCGGCCGCCTCCTCGAAGGCAAGAGCCCGACCGCCGCCTGCAATCCAAAATCGGCGAAGGAACCGCATTGCACAATTCCGGACCTCGGCGTCATCAATCTTCATCTGTCGAACCTCTTCGACGGTTGAAAAATGTGGTGGGGCTTCTTTATCTTGCGAAGATGCTCGAAGTCAGCTTTGGCGAAGCGTTCCAGCCATCGCCAGCGCCCCAGCATACCCGCCAAAGTCAGCAGCATTCCCAACCAACGAGCTGAACACATCTAGCTCGTTACTTAACCAACCTTCGAAGGCCTCAGCGCCAACCACAGGAAGTGGCTCCCCAGCTGAACCCCCGGCTTCAGTTAAGCATGCATCTATCTTGGTTTTAACCCTCGACAGACTACCACGCCAAGCTTCGGCCTGGGCCGCCACCTCCGCCGACAAATCCTCCACGCGCTTTTTCATAGACACCAAGTCCTTATCCTTTTGCTGACCCGCGGCGATGAGCTCCGCGTTGGCCTTCGCAACCTCTTGCCTTTCCTTCTTCCATTTCTCAGCCTCCTCCAAGGCGGCCCTCAGCTCACCATCTTTATCTTGCAAGCTCCGGCGAAGGTCTTTGTTCTCTTTCTGCACGTCTTTCAACCGGTCGTTCAGATAATGCAGGTTATAGCTGGCCCTTCGACGTGCCGACCGGTTGAGAAGCATCAGCTCCGCCACTTTCACATCAATATCATCGTGGATATTGTCCAAAGGCTCGCCGGCGAGCCGAAGTTCCACTTCCGGCAGACAAACCCGGTCAAATACACGGCCCAAGAATCGCCTCTCCTCCGGAGAGCAAGGCAAGCGGGTGGCTTGAAGATCCGCACTTGTATACAAATGAGTCGCCGGGTCCGTAACACCCAGCTCCCTCGCATAGTAAGGAAGGCTCGCCAGGCTAGCTTCGCCATACGGCCTCTTTCCAGGGGCCTGGTCCGGGCCAACATCACCCTTAATTTCGGACCCCTCGACCCAAATGTGTGAACCAGCATAATCGGGCACAGACCCCCCGTCGTGGGCTCACCCCCTCCACATCCCGCAGCACTTCCTCAATATCTTGGGTAGCCGCATCAACAGCGCTGGATGCAGCTATCCTCTTGCCTCGGCTGTCCTCCTCAGAAACGTCTTCATCGGAGTCATCCTCGCTACTGGATGAAGTACTGCCCTCGCCGGAAGACACGACATCCTTTTCCCTCCTTTCTCTTCCTCATCGGAGTCCTCGGAAACGCCTTCGTCTTCCGAGGTCTGAACTAAAGCCCCGATACCGCCCACGCGAGGCGCTCGCCCTCCAGTTTTTTCAAAACCTCGACCACTCGAGGCCACGGCCGAGGATGAAGTTCCTACGGCACCAGAGCTCGTAACAATCTTCGATGAAATAACTTTTGCCCGGCCGCCGGTGCCACCCCGACCTCCGCCGCGACCCCTCTTCGGCCGCGAAACCACACCGCTATCCTCCGCAGGAACGCGTTTCCTTTTCTTGGGCGCGTCGTCGCTCGTCGGCGCAGGCCAATTTGTATATTCTATCCCAAGCAGGTCAAACACCCTGTTAATACGACCCCCGCTCCCCACTGAGCTGTGGATAGCTTTAACCTCGAGGGTGGTCAACTTCCCAACGAGATTCTCAACCTCTGCTGAACTCGTTTGTAAATAGCATCAACACCATCCTGACGTCTCGGAAACTTCTTAAAAACCCTCTCCCAAATCTTGCCCAAATTGAGCTTCGGCTTCTTTAATCCACGAGCCTCGTACCTCGCATCGTCCTCCACCGGAAACCAAGCCTGTCTCCGGCTTTAGCGGCCACGCGTCGGCGCAGCAATACTCTTCGACCAGATCACGAGCGCATTGGGAACGCGCAACCACCCTCAAACAGTCAACAGCGGCGTGCGCCTCGGGGCTCATCTGAGCTTCGGCACTCACATCGCCAAGCGGAGGAAGGTCGCCGCAAAGCTCCGAACCCACATCAAACTTATAATAGAACCAAAACTCTTGCCATCCGCTGGCCCACTTGTTCTTCTGCGCCTGCGCCGGTAGCTCCGACCCAGCACGGTGGCAAAAGGTGTACACTCCAAACTGTCCCTGCCTCGCAATACCTTCGCTGTCAGAAACCCTGCGAGGCTGCATGTGCACACGGTGTGTCCGAACAAAACCCTCGACCTGGGGAGCAATACCTTGCGACCGACAGGCCCAAACATACACCGACATCTTCGTAAAACACGAAGGTGTTAGCTGGTGAAATCTAAGCTTAAACCTCCGCAGAACGGCCGTAACAAACGAGTCAACTGGAAAACGTAGACCAGCTTCAAAAAACTCCTCAAACACGACGATTTCATCTGCACCAGGCTTCGGAACCGTCTCTCCAGAGCTGATCCTCGCCTTTCCCTCCTCGATCCACCCTCGCTTCAAATAGGCCGCCAGTTCAGAACTCCCAACGCGGCTCAAACCAAACTCAAAGCTGATGCCCTCGACACCAGTAGAGGGCGAAACAGCGCGGGCAGTTTGCTTCAGCCTCGCCATCACTATCTAAGCCTCGCAAGATGCCGAACAAACAGAACCCTCGCAAATCACTAGAACACAACCTTCGCTACGGGCAGACAGCAGCAGCAGGGAGGCTAGAGCAAAATGAGGGCACAAGGTCTCCACATCCCAGCTACCCCTCCTATTTATAGGCCAAGTAGCGGGCACCCCCCGCGACAGTATCGGCACGACAACCAAAAAAACGCGGCGCAGAAAAACGAAACAGGCCTCAATAGTACAAAACAACACAACGGCCCAGCCCAAAGCAGCCGCGGGCGTCGCTGCCGAGGGCCCCGTTCTGTCCCCATTAAAAAGGCGCTGCTTGGGCCTAAACACGGTTTTTAGATCCAAGACAACGAGGGGCTACTGTTGGGGGAAAGGACCCTCGGCAGAGGCGCCGCCCGAACTGGTGGTCTAAATCAGCCCTCGCGCAACGCCCGGTGTGCTTGCGAGGTCCCTCTCCTATTGGAGACCGTTACCCTGACCCCCGGATGCGGGGACAACCCTCGACGCTTTGTTGCACTTTTGTGCAGGTCCAAGGCGACGGTCGCGCTGCAGGAAACCATCGCTGACTCACGACGCCACCTTCGCTTGGAGCGAAGGTCCAGGCAAGCAGCAAGCGTGTGTCGCCCCAAGGGTGGGCGAAGCCGAAGGTCCGGCGAGCACGGCCAAAGGCTAAAACTTTCGTCTTTCTCCGGGAGGCAAGTGAAGCCGGAGGTCCGGCAGATGACGAAGGTGCGCGGGCCCAAGGGCGGGCGCGGCCGAAGGTCAAGACCGCTGCACCTCTCCCCGAAGGTGAACAAGGGCCAGGTGGCGGCGCGCTGGGGTGTGACCGATTAGGGTTTCCGCTTCAGCTGTGTGTTTACGCTTTTGCCCTTCCTCCCTGCGTGGAGGCGAGGAATCTTTGCTGTACCCTCTTGTAATTTGGCCCGTACCCCTTGGCATTCCCTATAAATACCAGGGGGATGAACAGTGTAAGGACGACTTTTGGGGAATTCGAGCACTTTCCACTTCCGTTTCACCTTCGTTGCTGCATCCGACACTTGGCCACCTTCGCTCCTTCCCCTGCACAAGTGCGGAGGTTGGACAAGTGTGTTCCCAACTAATACGACCTACGTGCAATCATATCTAATCCACCGCATGATACTAGACATGATAGCAAGGTTTGCCGGTACTTACGGATGGTCGACGGATCGATGAATTCCTCTCGAAGAACTCACGACACGACTATAGGACTCGAAGGTGGCACGGGGCGAGGGGCCGTTTTATTGATGTGGTTGTGAACAGTTTTACATGGTCGAGGCTTATATTATACCCTGGACGAAACACGAATCCTAGATGATTATACGACTCCTAAAATAAGAAAGATATAAATCACATTCCTAAACCTTTCGGCATCTTCCATTGTCACGCGTCTTCTTGCGCAAACTGGCTTCGCCTGCATCATCCATCTCCCGAATGAGGTCATTGCTTCACGAATAGCCGACCGCGCAGCTACTACTACTCACCGAAAGCCCTAAGGACCAAATATCCGTCCGAATGCTTGCCGAATCCTTCTTTTCTCTGCTGGCCGTGCCGATCCGTCATACGTGCGAAAATCTGGTGTCAACAGATACATATGGCCCCAAGGGCTAACTAGTCGTTGCCCCCTTCACTGCAACCTGCGCTACCATCGGACGCTCCGGATCGGGTCCATCGGACGCTGAGGCCAGCGTCCGATGCTTGGATACTCACCACGTGTCCCCCACGTTCAACTTCGGCCGAGCGATCCCAACGGCTATATCACTTCCTGCGCCAGTAAAGTGGCATCAGACGCGCCGATGCCTAGCATCGAACGCTCTGATGCCTCTGCTCGATTCTGCACAACCTGCTCTCGCTCGGCCCCCTAGCATCGGACGCTAAGGCCACACGTTCGATGTCTATGCAGAGAGCTGCCCGAGAGCTCCATTCTACATCAGACGCGTCAGATGGATCCACATCGTCACGGACGGGCCAACGTCCGATGCTCCCTAGAGGGCTAGCTCGCGCATGTCACCTGCATCGGACTCTGCAGCAGTGCTTCCTCAGTGTCCGTTGCCGGCGTCCGATGCTTCTTCTTCACACATCTGACTTCAACTAGTGTTGACACCAGATTTTCGCACGCATGAGGATATGACAGGTGGACCCAGCCAGTATAGAAGAAAGGATTCGGCAAGCGATCAGACGGCTATTTGGTCCTCAAGATTTCGATGAATGTCTGTGTGGTCGGCTATCTTACAGAGAGGTGGTTCCATTCAGGAAATGGATGTTGCAGATGAAGCCGGCTTGCATGGGAAGGCATATGGCTATGGAAGATGCCGAGAAGATTAGAATAGATTTCGTATCTTTCCATATTTATCATTGTGAATCGTAATCGTCTAGGACTCGTATTTCGTCCAGGGTATAAATATAAGCCCTCGACCATTGAAAATTGTTCACAACCCATCAATACAAACCGGCCCCGTGCCATCTTCGAGTCCCTAAGTCGTGTCGTCGAGTTCTTCGAGAGGAACATCGATCCGTCGACCTCCGTAAGTACCGGCAACCTTGTTATCATGTCTAGTATCATGCGATGGGATTTTAGATATGATGCAGTAGTCTCGTATGTTAAGATTAGTATCGTGCGGCGTATTGATTTAACTTATGACGGGAAGTTTTTTGTGCTTGTGCGCGTGTATCGTGCGGGACAGTAGAATAGTTATCGGCTCTTAGATTTGGCAGATCTAGTAGATTCATTAAGTATCATGTGTTAATGTTTGTTTTTTTATTTATTTCTCTGTAACACTCTTTTGGCATTCTAGTGATTGATATTCGGCCTTGTTTCACAAGTTTGCTTGTGCTTTGCTTATCATAAGATCATGATGGCCGAAATCAGCTTTCAATCTGTTGTACATGTCGTGTGGGTTTCCTTTGTCAATCTGTTTATGCTTGTGAACTGGGTGTCCGGCAGATGTGCAGATTAGTTTTTAGTTTTGATCATCTTGCTTGTATGTTCGTTCCTCATGGACCCCAACTCATCTAATTTACCGATTTTGGTTAAGCTTACACGAGTAATGAGCTCTTATAGATCTGTACAAATATATACATGTTTTTAGCTTGTTATAATTAGATTGTATCATGCGGTGGATTGATCTAATTATAAGAAGTGGTATAGACTTATAGCAAGTGGTATCATGCGGTGGATTAGCTTCGCTTAAGTTTATGCTTGACGGGTTCATGAAGACTAAACGTGCGGCAGATTAGTTGGATTAGCCTATGCATGTGTTATTTGAACAGATCTATTCTTGCGAGTTGCCTGTTTATAATATCCTTGATTCGTTCAAGTATGTCTTCCTTTTGCATTCGGCAGTTATTTTGCTTCACATACTCTGTTTCTCATACTTGCCGAATGGCTTTGCAAACATGCTCTGACAGACAGCTTCTGTAGCTGTGTGCCGTCGCGATTGGCTTTCAAAGCCGTACATATGGAACTGTCTGGTTTTACCCAGCATGTTCCAGAGGTATTCTCACGTTTTATCCCTTGTGGTTTTCAGGTCAAACCGACTGGCACGTCTCCGGATTCAGCATACTCCGGGCACCCGATTGAAGCTAGCCTCGTTCGGCTTGCTGTGTGCCTTGACGCAAGGTGTCACTTTTTGCGTCAACACTTTTTGGCACTCCCGGTGGGACAAGATCTCCGATTCAAGATGCCCGAGACCAACGATGATCAGATTCTGGATGTAACTATGGACGACTTACCGCCAGATCTGAAGAGTTTAATACAGCAGACTTGTGAAGAGCTTCAGGATAAGTGCTTGATGACCTTTTCCAAGAACAAGAGCGGCAAGATTTACCAGAAAGAACTGTTCCCAAAGATTCTTCCTCACCATCAACATGATATCCCCAATGAAGAAGAAGCTATTCGGAAGATGACTGAAATAATGCATAAGGTTGTATCAGAAGCCATGACCAATCATCAGTCGGCTTTCTTGAATACTTTTCGTGCTATCATATTCAATGCTTTCGGTCCAGCCGTGGATAAATGCTTTGAAGAAGTTGTTAGTTCGATGCAGGGACCGTTGTTGTTCCCAGTACCTCAACGTCAAAGGATCGCAGGAGAGGGCGGAGCTGGCCCAAGCACAGGTGGGATGGTTCCTCATGAGACGCAGCAACCTCCTCAGACTATGGCCAGCTCGCATTCGGCACGACAGGGAATGTCCCGCAATCTGCTTCTAAAGTGTCTCCTGCAGCGAACAGGATGCAGAAGAATATGTTTGGAGACGGATATCATGAGTTCATCGATTATAGCTCAATCAATGCTCTCCCAAATCCAAGTTATAAGAGTTCGGCGGGGCTACATCCTGGGGGGCAGGCACAAGCAGCTCCTGATCCGAATGTTGACCTCATCTTGCATAAGATGGCTGATATGATGCAAAATCAATTCGGCCTGAAACCTAAGAATCAAACTTACACATACAAGTCCCCTTATCCAGAGTGGTACAATCGGGTAGCTCTCCCTCCAAGGGTGAAGCCTCCTACTGATTTCACCAAGTTTTCAGGCCAGGATGACACCAGTACTATAGAGCACATCGGCCGCTACTTGATGCAACTCAGAGAAGTATCTACGGATGAGCTTGGAGGATTCGGTATTCCCATTATCATTAACAGGACCAGCTTTCTCATGGTTTTCTTCTCTTGCCACAAATTCTATCAATACATGGGCAGAGCTAGAGCAGAAATTCCACTCGTATTTCTTTACGGGTACCAGCGAGAAAAAGTTGGTCGATCTCATGAGCTTAAGGATGAAACCTGGCGAGACGCCGCAAGAGTATCTACGCCGATTCAGGGAGACCAAGAATCTTTGCTATTCTCTGAATTTGCCGGATGATCAACTGCTGGAAATAGCCATAGCTGGCATGTTGCCGAGTATCAAAGAGAGCTATTCGGCATGGAGTTTGATGACCTCGGGCAGTTATCACAAAGGTTGGCAACGATGAGTAATCAAGCCCAGGGATTCAAGAGGAATAACCAGTTCTAGAAGGGTGATGTGGCTGCCAAGATGTATCAGGCTTTCCTAGAAGAAGCGACTGAGTACAATGATGAAGATGAAATAGCTGCAGCCGAGATAGTCTGGGATAAAGAACCGACTCAAGTCAGCCAACGATGGTCGAGGCAACAGAAAGGTACTTATGACTTTGATGTTTCCAAGTCAGATAAATTATTTGAGTACTTGTTGAAGGAAGGACGCATCAAGTTGCCGGAGGGTCATCCTATGCTGCATCCTGAAGGGTCAAGGACAAAAATATTGTGGCTTTCACAATACTAGATCCCACTCCATAAACGATTACCGAGTATTCAGAGTGCGGATCCAGAAAGCTATCTAGGACGGGCATCTGAGGTTTGATGGAAAGATGAAAATTGATGGTAGCCCTTTTGGATAGAATACTGTGTCCTTCTCTGTTAATATGATCAACACAGCTGATCCCAGGGATAAGAGCAGAATGAAAGTGTTAACCTCTGATAGAGCAAGGGAAGCTGGTGCCATTGACCCTAATCGGCATATACAAAGAGAGCTTCAGCAGAGGGTTCGGTTCCAAAATAGCCGAACTGAGGCAGGTGAAACTTCCAGACCCAGGGTGTGACGTAACGGCCCTAATCCCATGGCCCACTGATCATTGTCAACCACTGACATCGATCCGTACAGCCAAGAGATTAAGACTGGTTCCGCCACTGGGCTACATCATGCCCGATGTCCGCAGGATCATCTCACAATTCAGTTTACAACCTCTTGAACATATTGACAAATAACATCGGAGTAAATAGCGGAAGAGACTTAGATAACAATAGTTTTACAAACAGTTTCAACATAAAATTTAAGTGAAGTTATTACAGACCATAGTTCAAATAGATAGACTTGGCAGAGTAGCATATGGCAACAACTAAAGGATAAAGATACTTCACCCCGCCCAAGGGTGAATAATCACTCATCGGCCTCTTCCTGAACAACAGTCACACAGCAGGGTCCAAGGCATACTGAGGAATCTGCCATACCTGCAACATGGGTAATAGAACCCTGAGTACAAGGTACTCAACAAGACTTACCCGACTAAAGAAAAAGGGAGAAGACTCAGGTATGAGAGGCTTAGGGTAGTCAAGGTAAGGCTTTAAGCAAGTTCAAGTATTTTGCAGAAAACATTTTTCTATCCTTGTTCCTTATTTTGAAAAGACTCAAATATTCCTTGTTTCATCATAATCCTTGATTCATTTTACTTTCCAAAACAGACCTAGTTGAGACCACTCCCTGTTGACAGTCAGTGACTAAGTCTCCATAACCGAGGAGCAGCGTTAATCCGGATAAATAAATACTCAGCTGAGGGTCCCTATCCACACTGCATATGTAGCACACAAGCTTGCATATGCCAACTCGTCTCCCACGATTCCTCCAAATTGGGCCCGGTCCTACGCCACCCGAAAGTACAGTACACCACTCCAATCCGGGACTTTAAACCCACGTGTGTAACATGCTACTTCCGCCATCTCTCCACTCCCAGTGCGCGGTTGTCGGTCCAATAAAGGATTCTCGGAGCCGAAGCTTTCCGTAGTATGTGAATAGTTGCAAGTCTTAGTCAGCAGGCCCCCATACAGGTGGTCCCTAATTTTTCCAGCCAGCGACAAGCACCTCGGGACTCTAACCCCAGAGTACAGGTCCTGTCAGTTTTTCAACCCTGTCCCGGTCATGTCAACTGTTGAGTCCCGGACTACAACATGACGGCAACCATACGCAAGGACAACCTCTCCTTCCCTTGACTAAGTACGGATCAGATACTTAGCCAACAGTGGGAGTAAACCAGAAATTCCCATAAATATTCTTAAAGTGATCACACCTTTGAAATTGGCATTTTTATTGCAAATCTAGTGTATAGCATTGCTAAGCATTTTTCAAATAGTTTTAAAACAGGGTTAGGGTTTGACGGTGAGGTAAGTAATGCAAGAGTTAGGTCATCACACAACTCCTAAAACTTAATGCAGTAGTTTAACTTAAACATTTAAAAAACTTTATAAAAGCAAGGAGGGTTTAAATGCACCGGGGCTTGCCTTGAATGGCAAAAGGACAGGCTCGGGTCAGCAGTGCAGTTGACGGGGCTCTCGGGTTGCCTCGGGGACAGATCCTTCGGTGGCTACCTCGACTTCAGGGCCTTCTTCCTCGGTCACTATACGTATGCAATGATGCATGCACATGAGTATGCTAGTAAGAACAAAGCGCATAGGACGAAACTAGAGTAAGCTTTGCAAAGTATAAGTGGTTTGTTAAAGTGGACATAAAATTACTTATCCCTTTTTAAGTAATATTAGCCAACTTTATTAAGCAACTTTTTTAAGCTTAAGCATGGACATAGCAAGGCACCACAAACCTCATAGACCAGAGGGGTATGGGTCTATAAACATCAAACAATCCAAAGTCACATCACAGGGCATTCAACACTAATCCTAATCACCTTTTTCTATTTTTCTAATTATTTAAAAGGTCATTTTATGAAGATGCTCCAAAAATTACCAAATTAATCACATAAGTTTGTTATGGTATAAATAGATGCAAAACAATTTCATAATTTTAGGAGATCATTAAGGTGCTCAATTAAATCTAGGCATTAATTAACAAAAGGCACTATTTAACAATTAAAATAAATGCCAAAATCAACTTGTTCCAAAAGACTTCAAAATTGTACCAGAGACTAAGAATGGCATAAGAAGCTCACAAAAATTTATCTCATGATTTTTCGGATTTATAAATCATTTTTTCTAAAATCCAAAACCATCATTTTTAATTAAAAGGGAGATTTTTCATTTTCAAATTTTTGCAGAAAAGTCAAGTTTTATATTTTTTAAAATACTTCAGGTGTAAAGAGTCTACCATCAAAATTTCAGAATTTTTGGATCACACAGAAATACCATAAAAAAGAGAAATCAGAGCACTATTCACATTTTGAAGAAATAGAAAATGGCACTGTTCTTCTCCCTCGCTCACCGGCGGCCCCACCGCGGCGTCGCGCTGCTGCGCCGGCCTCTGCGGGCACTCCGCGGCGAAACCGAGGGCATGAGAGGTTCATCAGGAGCTCACCGGCGTCGATTAGAGGACTCAGCGCGGTGAAGGGATGAACGGAGGGAGGTGGCCGATGGTGACCGGCGGAAAGCTCACGGCGGCGATCGTCGCCTCGGCGATTCCTGCGCGACACAAGCGACCGCAAGGGGTCCGTCAGAGGCGCAAAGGAGTAAGGAAGGTGATGCGGGGTCCAGTGGAGGATGATCAAGGCCGGAGAGGGAGTATTTCACGATCCCGACCTCGACGGGATTCTCGCCGGAGATGACAACGGCGAGCTATGCCGGGCGAATGGAGGCGGTAGCGACCAAATTGAGAAGTGGGAAGCTTCACGAGCTCAAGGCGGAGCTTCTGGGCTCGTTGGTTGAGCGGCGGAAGGTCTGAGTGGGCTGGCCACGTGGCGGAGGTGAGGTTACTCGGCGACATCGTCGGGCCTTTATATCCGCGGCGAGAGGCTGGCGGAGCGACTGTTCTGGCGCGGATAAGATCGCTCGAGGCATGCGCATCGATTGCGAGGCCGAGGGTCAGCGGTTTGGCACGCAGGGCCCGGGCGTTGTGTTCGCCGGCGGCGAACACGCGGCGGCGAGGTGCTGCGGGGTGGGGAACTGTGCGCGGGTCAACTTGTGCACAGACGCGTGCGGAATGATGAACTGAGCATCGGCGTGGGTTGGTTGGGCGAAGAAGCTTCGGACACGCGGCGGCATGCGAATCCGGCGAGGGAGGTGGCCGGGCCCCCCCCCCTAGCTCGCCGGGGAAGATGAACAGGCTATGGCCCTAGGGTTTGACTTTTGGCTGGTATCTGTATTTTGCGAATTACTCCCAATTTGAACGGGCAAACAAAACTCAAAACATCAAAGTTGGGCAGAAAAATGAGATCTACAACTTTGTCAATATGAACATTTTCAAATCCAAATCGTTTTTGAACCACATTGAAATCAGAAAGGGAACACTTTTGGGATTTGAATAAATTCAAATTTACTTTTGATTTTACACTGAAAGTTGGAAATCTGCAATATGAAAGTTGTTTTCTTTTGTCAAAACCCTACAACTTTGCTAATACACCACTTTTTCTGAAACTCATTAGTTTTTGAAATAATTTTGAAACTCAAAAGGGACAAAAACTGGAGTTTGAATGAATTTGAAATAACTCAAAAGTTTGTACTACAACTAGAAAATTTGTAAATACCAAAGTTGTTTATCTTGGCCAGATCTACAACTTTGCTTTTTGGGCCAACCTCAATTTTGAATATTTTTGAATTACAAAAAGAGGATAAAATCCAGGGTTTGGAAATCAGGGTTTTTGCAAAGGGATTTGAAATCTGATTTTGATTTTGAACTTGGCCACACAACAAAACTTCAAGACACCAAAGGAAAAGAATTACACAAGCTAGTCACAGAGATGAAATTACCATTTGCCCTTGTAGAGAGAGAAGTGGGCTAATTAGGGTTTTGCAATAGAGGGTACTTCACATAAATGATACATTAGCAAATGCTTACACATGAAATCATGATCAAGATGCTTAAAGATGATATGATGATATGTCAAGTTAATTACATGTAACAACACAGAGGTTGTTACAAAGTTAAACACCAGAGGTGTTACAGCCTTCCCCTAAAAGAAATCTCGCCCCGAGATTCTGCGTCTTAAGAAGGACAAAGAAGGGATAAAGGCAAAACTTTACATGACAGGGATTCGAGAAAGTCGGGATAGTTGTTTGCCAGAAGTCTTCAGATTCCCAGGTAGCTTCTTCTTCAGAGTGCTGGTTCCACTGGATTTTGTACCATCTCATGTAGTTCTTCGAGTAACGCGATCCTTGTGGTCCAACACGCGAACTGGATATTCCGAGTAGGATAGATCAGGCTCTAGCTCGACACCTTCAACTTCCACGACATGTTCTGGTACTCGGAGACACTTCTTGAGTGGGAGACATGGAAACATTGTGGACAGCGGAGAGATGATCGGGCAACTTCACAGCTTGTAGCTTACCTTGCCACAACATCCAATCTCAAACGGGCCAATGTAGCGGGGTGCTAACTTTCCCTTGACTCAAACGAGTGACTCCTTTGGTTGGTGAGACCTTGAGATATATACAAATCTCCAATTCTGAACTTCAGAGGTCGACGTCTCCGTGTCAGCGTAGCTCTTCTGTCGAGATTGGCCAATCTTCATATTCTCCTGTATCTGCTTGACTTTCTCTTCCATATCTTTGACCAGGTCAACTCCAAGAATTCTCTTTCTCCGGGCTCAGACCAACTGAGGGGTGTACGACAACGACGACCGTACAGTGCTTCAAAGGGTGCCATTTTGATGCTCTCTTGGTAACTGTTATTATATGAGATTTCTGCCAAAGGCAAACAGTCATCCCAAGTATCTGCGAAGGTAAGAACACAGGCTCTCAACATGTCCTCCAGCACTTGTTGACTCGCTCCGTTTGTCCATCAGTTTGAGGATGATAAGCTGTGCTATGTAAGAGCTTGGTCCAAGCGAGGTATGGAACGCTTTCCAAAACTTAGCGACAAACTGGGTACCACGGTCAGAGACATGGTCTTGGGTATGCCATGAAGTTTCACTATGTGTTTCTTGTACAAGTGGCATAAGTGGGGACAGTGTAACTAGTCTTCACTGGCAGAAAGTGAGCTTTGTTTGGTGAGTCGTCCACGATTACCCAAATGGAATCAAAAACCTTTCTGGTTCCTTTGTTGGTAGTCCATTGACAAAATCCATACTAATGTCGTCCCATTTCCAAGCGGGTACTGACAAAGGTTGCAATTCTCCTCCAGGCTTCATGTGTACTGCCTTGACTCTTTGGCAGGTATCACACTGAGCGACATACCGGGCAATCTCAATCTTCATTTTAGTCCACCAGAATCTCTGCTTTAAGTCTTGGTACATCTTGTTACTGCCGGGGTGAATAGAGAATCTGGTCAAGTGTGCTTCATCAAGGATTAACTGTCTCAATTCAGGCACCTTGGGAACTACTAGACGGTTCTTGAACCAAACAACTCCTACATCATCGATCCTGAAACAATCAGCTTTTCCGGTCTGGACCTTTTCGATGATGTGCTTGATTCCAGGGTTATCCTTCTGAGCAGCAATGACTTGATCCTTGATGGATGTTTCTATGCTGACATTGTTCAGGCTTCCTTGCGGATCATTTCGATACCCATCCTTTCAAGTTCATGGCACAAGGAAAGATCATAGGGCTTCGTCGTCAGACAGTTGCAGTATGACTTGCGACTGAGGGCATCGCAACTACATTTGCCTTACCTGGATGGTAATGTACTTCGAGATCATAATCTTTAATCAACTCAAGCCATCTTCTCTGCCTCATATTCAATTCTTCTTGAGTGAAGATATACTTTAGGCTCTTGTGATCCGTATACATATTACAAGTGCTGCCCAACAGATAGTGACGCCAAATCTTCAAGCATGCACGACTGCTGCTAGCTCAAGATCATGGGTTGGGTAGTTTTCCTCATGTCGCTTAAGCTGTCGTGAGGCATAAGCGATTACTCGTCCTTCTTGCATCAAAACACAGCCCAAACCAGTACCAGATGCATCACAGTATACATCGAAGGGTTTCTCGATATCTGGTTGAGCTAGGACTGGTGATGTAGTTAGCAGTTTCTTCAAGGCTTGAAAGGCTTGCTCACAGGCTGGTGACCAAACGAAATCCACGGAATTCTTCAACAACTCTGTGATAGGCTTGGCGACTCTGGAGAAATCTGGGATGAAACGACGATAGTATCCAGCCATTCCCATGAAGCTGCGAACTTCGCGGACAGTGGTAGGTGGCTTCCAATCCAAGATATCTGCCACTTTTCCAGGGTCAACTGACACACCTTCGGCGGACAGGACATGACCAAGGAATTGAATTCGATCTAGCCAGAATTCACATTTACTGAACTTGGCATACAGCTGGTGATCTCTGAGACGAGAAAGAACGATTCGAAGATGCTTGGTGTGATCTTCAGGAGTTCTTGAATAGACAAGGATGTCGTCAATGAACACGACTACAAATTTATCGAGCTCTGGCATGAACACAGAGTTCATGAGATACATGAAATGAGCGGGGGCATTGGTCAAGCCAAAAGACATGACCAAGTACTCATATAGGCCGTATCTGGTGGTGAAAGCTGTTTTAGGAATGTCTTCTGGACGGATTTTTATTTGGTGATAGCCAGATCTGAGATCAATTTTGGAGAACACTCTGGCTCCAGATAACTGGTCAAAAAGAAGGTCAATGCGAGGCAAGGGATATTTATTCTTGATGGTGACCTCATTGAGCGGGCGATAGTCAACGCACAGACGAAGGCTTTTGTCCTTCTTCTTCACAAAGATAGCAGGACAGCCCCAAGGAGATGAACTTGGGCGAATGAGACCCTTATCCAATAGCTCTTGCAATTGGATCTTCAGCTCTGCCACTCTCTGGGAGGCATTCGATAAGCTCTACGGGATATAGGAGCAGTCCCGGTTTTAGCTCTATGGCAAACTCAACATCACGGTCGGGAGGCAGACCAGGTAGATCTTCTGGGAAGACATCAGGGAACTCACAGACCACGGGAATATCCCTGACTTCCGGACACAGGCGGTATTCAACTGGGTGGTTGCTGGTTTTTGAGGCACAGGAAGTTGGAGAAGGAGTTTGGAGGTGCTGTTAGGAATATCCACTCTCACAACTCTATTCAAGATGTCTATCATGGCTTTATACTGACACATCCAATTCATGCCTAAGATGACATCTATCCTTGATGCGTAGTACTATCATGGTGGTAGGAAAGACATGTTTCCCCAACATTACTGGTATACTGCGGACCATTCCTTAGTATTTATCCGCCCTCCAGGCGAAAGTATGCCAAAGAAACTTTCTTTTAACTCCCCCATGGGTAACTTATGCTTGATGACAAAAGTGCGACTGATGAAGGAATGATGCGATGCACCAGAATCGAACAAGACGACTGCAGGATGATTGGCAACAGGGAACCTACCGAGCATGACGGGCTCTCCTTCTGGGATGTTACTGATGGTGGTGAAGTAGACTTGCCCGTGCTTCTTGACAAACTTGCCCTTCTGGACGTGCTGCTGCGGTGCACGGTGTGCTGCTGCTGTGATCCTCCAGGGCCTTTGTGCATGTTGGGCATTCTTCTTGGGTTTTGGGCACTCGCGAGACCAGTGACCAACTTGGCCACAGTTGTAGCATGGATGGTTGTAAGCTGTTTGAGGGGTGGTGACACGAACACCTGGGGCGTTCGGCTGAGTGGCACTTTGCTGGTTGGCATTATGGGTGGTGGCCGCGGTACGAACGACCACTTGCTGATGGGGGTATGGGGCACGGTTTGGTGGTGGCTGGGGTGGATAGAGATTCTTGGGCGCTTATGGTTGCTGGAGAAGCTGCTAGACCCAGCCTTCTTCTTCTTCTCCTCCTGATACTGGCGGTTACTTTCCTCGAAAGCGACAGCACGGTCAACGACATCATGATAAGATCCGTTTAGGTTGTTGGATAGACCTCTGCGAATCTTAGGGTGCAGACCCCTGAGAAAACAATCTCTCTTCTTTTCCTCTGTGTTGACATAGTCGGAGGCATACTGGCTCAGGTGGTTGAACTGTCCCACGTACTGCATAACGGTGGAATCTTTCTGTTGCAGGGCCAGGAACTGATCCAACTTCATTTTCATCAATCCCGAAGGGATGTGATGTGCTCTGAAAGCGGTGCGGAACTCTTCCCAGGTCAGCTGGTGACCTTCAGGCTGGGCAG
Source organism: Coix lacryma-jobi var. lacryma-jobi (assembly GCA_009763385.1). Taxonomy (NCBI): domain Eukaryota; kingdom Viridiplantae; phylum Streptophyta; class Magnoliopsida; order Poales; family Poaceae; genus Coix; species Coix lacryma-jobi. Next base: position 46,031,437 of record CM019826.1, read on the forward strand.
CCAACAGGTTGACGTACCAGGCACTTGCGGGACCACGGAGCTGCTGAGAAGCGAACCGAGGCTTCTGGATCTCTGTGCAGTACAGAAGGCTGAACTTCTGTTCCATGGTGCGTAACCAGTCGTCAGCCTCGAGAGGTTCATCGGCCTTTGTGAAGACCGGTGGTCGGGTTTCAGTGAAATCCACGTAGGTTGTCTCTTGGTTGTTACGACGACCACGGTTGCCGTTGTTCTGCGGCCCTTGGTTCTGAGCCATCATGGTTGCGGCTGCTGCCAAAGCTGAGATGGCATCTGCCAGGGTAGCAGGAACTGGTGGAGGGTTTGGAAGGTTGGCATCTCCGGAACTTCCGGCTCCAGTGCGGGTGTTCACAGGCATCTGTTAAGAACTTGGGAACTTAGCATCCAAAGATTGATTTTGAACGAAACTGACTGATAAGATTCATTGATGCAAGGGTAGATAACTGATACAGAGGTTCGATAGATAACCACTGACTGACAAAGGAAAGGTACAAGACAAGATACAGACTCGACTAGACAGAAGACCAACTAACGCCCCAAACCTAGACTTAAGGCTTTAGGTGAGCAGATGGCACAGACACAACGAGTCTAGTCGTCATCGATGATGATCACGTCTTCATCGTCGTCTTCTCTTCGATGATGAGTTTCAAGAAGCTCTTCCTCCTCATCCTCGTCCTCGGCATGGACATCTTCAGCAGGTTCCACTTCCTCATTCTGATCGGGCTCTCGTGTTCCACTTCAGGTCCTCCACGACTCCGTCTTCGGGTCCTCAGCAACTGGTGGAATCACGGGGTGAAGCTGGTTGTGCAGCTGGTGTACTTCCTCATGAAGCATATCATTGAACTGCTCGATCTGGGCGGTGTACTGCTGCAGTCCATGGAGCTGGGCTTTGGTGACGTCCTCGCGGATCCATGTTGCGTCACGTTGCTGGATGGCACGGACCACATTCTTGTTGGCTTCCTCCAGAGCGGCTCGTGTCTCATAGAACTCCAGGCGGGAAATGTAGAAGTCGTGCTCCATGTTCTCCATCTCAGCCTTCAGATTCTTGATTTCTTCCTTCAGATTCTTGCGGGTGCGGCGGGGAAAGCGACGACCGTTGGAAGATTCTCCAGTCTCCTCCCCAGCGCGTGGTGCCAGCTGGTGGCGTGGCACACCATGCGGTCCAGTCGACTTGCGGGCAGTCAGCTTGATACGGGCCATGTCTGGATAAGAGAAGATGGATGAGAAAGGCTAGCAAGAACAGGTAAAGGCATACTAACCTAACAGACTTAGAGAGGAAGTTATTATCTTAAGTGATTATGGCATGATGCATGATTCGTTCCTACGGAACAAGGCAATGTAACTACTAAGGTAAGGTACATAGGGCTTATACATGTTGTCTTGCTACTAGTTGCCAAAGACAAGATGAGATGAGAGAAGCAATTTGGACTCAAAATAGTCAAGTTTAGTTTTTTTTGGACTTAAAAACCTTTTGAAGTTTTCGCAAAAAGATTGCAACGTCGTAGTGAGATGCTCCGATACCACTCTGTGACGTAACGGCCCTAATCCCATGGCCCACTGATCATTGTCAACCACTGACAGTCGATCCGTACAGCCAAGAGATTAAGACTGGTTCCGCCACTGGGCTACATCAGTGCCCGATGTCCGCAGGATCATCTCACAATTCAGTTACAACCTCTTGAACATATTGACAAATAACATCGGAGTAAATAGCGGAAGACTTAGATAACAATAGTTTTACAAACCAGGTTTCAACATAAAATTTAAGTGAAGTTATTACAGACCATAGTTCAAATAGATAGACTTGGCAGAGTAGCATATGGCAACAACTAAAGGATAAAGATACTTCACCCAGCCCAAGGGTGAATAATCACTCATCGGCCTCTTCCTGAACAACAGTCACACAGCAGGGTCCAAGGCATACTGAGGAATCTGCCATACCTGCAACATGGGTAATAGAACCCTGAGTACAAGGTACTCAACAAGACTTACCCGACTAAAGAAAAAGGGAGAAGACTCAGGTATGAGAGGCTTAGGGTAGTCAAGGTAAGGCTTTAAGCAAGTTCAAGTATTTGCAGAAAAACATTTTTCTATCCTTGTTCCTTATTTTGAAAAGACTCAAATATTCCTTGTTTCATCATAATCCTTGATTCATTTTACTTTCCAAAACAGACCTAGTTGAGAACCACTCCCTGTTGACAGTCAGTGACTAAGTCTCCATAACCGAGGAGCAGCGTTAATCCGGATAAATAATACTCAGCTGAGGGTCCCTATCCACACTGCATATGTAGCACCAAAGCTTGCATATGCCAACTCGTCTCCCACGATTCCTCCAAGATTGGGCCCGGTCCTACGCCACCCGAAAGTACAGTACACCACTCCAATCCGGGACTTTAACCCACGTGGGTACATGCTACTTCCGCCATCTCTCCACTCCCAGTGCGCGGTTGTCGGTCCAATAAAGGATTCCTCGGAGCCGAAGCTTTCCGTAGTATGTGAATAGTTGCAAGTCTTAGTCAGCAGGCCCCCATACAGGTGGTCCCTAATTTTTCCAGCCAGCGACAAGCACCTCGGGACTCTAACCCTAAGAGTACAGGTCCTGTCAGTTTTTCAACCCTGTCCCGGTCGGTGTCAACTGTTGAGTCCCGGACTACAACATGACGGCACCATACGCAAGGACAACCTCTCCTTCCCATTGACTAAGTACGGATCAGATACTTAGCCAACAGTGGGAGTAAACCAGAAATTCCCATAAATATTCTTAAAGTGATCACACCTTTGAAATTGGCATTTTTATTGCAAATCTAGTGTATAGCATTGCTAAGCATTTTTCAAATAGTTTTAAAAACAGGGTTAGGGTTTGACGGTGGAGGTAAGTAATGCAAGAGTTAGGTCATCACACAACTCCTAAAACTTAATGCAGTAGTTTAACTTAAAACATTTAAGAAAAACTTTATAAAAGCAAGGAAGGGTTTAAATGCACCGGGGCTTGCCTTGAATGGCAAAAAGGACAGGCTCGGGGTCAGCAGTGCAGTTGACGGGGCTCGGGGTTGCCTCGGGGACAGATCCTTCGGTGGCTACCTCGACTTCAGGGCCTTCTTCCTCGGTCACTATACGTATGCAATGATGCATGCACATGAGTATGCTAGTAAGAACAAAGCGCATAGGACGAAACTAGAGTATAGCTTTGCAAAGTATAAGTGGTTGTTAAAGTGGACATAAAATTACTTATCCCTTTTTAGTAATATTAGCCAACTTTATTAAGCAACTTTTATTAAGCTTAAGCATGGACATAGCAAGGCACCACAAACCTCATAGACCAGAGGGGTATGGGTCTATAAACATCAAACAATCCAAAAGTCACATCACAGGGCATTCAACACTAATCCTAATCACCTTTTTCTATTTTTCTTAATTATTTAAAAGGTCATTTTATGAAGATGCTCCAAAAATTACCAAATTAATCACATAAGTTTGTTATGGTATAAATAGATGGCAAAACAAATTTCATAATTTTAGGAGATCATTAAGGTGCTCAATTAAATCTAGGCATTAATTAACAAAAGGCACTATTTAACAATTAAAATAAATGCCCAAAAATCAACTTGTTCCAAAAGACTTCAAAATTGTACCAGAGACTAAGAATGGCATAAGAAGCTCACAAAAATTTATCTCATGATTTTCGGATTTATAAATCATTTTCTAAAAATCCAAAACCATCATTTATTAATTAAAAGGGAGATTTTTCATTTTCAAATTTTTGCAGAAAAGTCAAGTTTTATATTTTTATAAAATACTTCAAGGTGTAAAGAGTCTACCATCAAAATTTCAGAATTTTTGGATCAACACAGAAAATACCATAAAAAAGAGAAATCAGAGCACTATTCACATGTTTGAAGAAATAGAAAAATGGCACTGTTCTTCTCCCTCGCTCACCGGCGGCCGACCGACGGCGGCGGCGCTGCTGCGCCGGCCTCTGCGGGCACTCCGCGGCGAAACCGAGGGCATGGAGAGGTTCAGGAGCTCACCGGCGGTCGATTAGAGGACTCAGCGCGGTGAAGGGATGAACGGAGGGAGGTGGCCGATGGTGACCGGCGGAAAGCTCACGGCGGCGATCGTCGACTCGGCGATTCCTGCGCGACACAAGCGACCGCAAGGGGTCGGTCAGAGGCGCAAAGGAGTAAGGAAGGTGATGCGGGGGTCAGTGGAGGATGATCAAGGCCGGAGAGGGAGTATTTCACGATCCCGACCTCGACGGGATTCTCGCCGGAGATGACAACGGCGAGCTATGCCGGGCGAATGGAGGCGGTAGCGACCAAATTGAGAAGTGGGGAAGCTTCACGAGCTCAAGGCGGAGCTTCTGGGCTCGTTGGTTGAGCGGCGGAAGGTCTGGAGTGGGCTGGCCACGGTGGCGGAGGTGAGGTTACTCCGGCGACATCGTCGGGCCTTTTATAGCCGCGGCGAGAGGCTGGCGGAGCGACTGTTCTGGCGCGGATAAGATCGCTCGAGGCATGCGCAATCGATTGCGAGGCCGAGGGTCAGCGGTTTGGCACGCAGGGCCCGGGCGTTGTGTTCGCCGGCGGCGAACACGCGGCGGCGAGGTGCTGCGGGGTGGGGAACGGGTGCGCGGGGTCAACTTGTGCACAGACGCGTGCGGAATGATGAACTGAGCATCGGCGTGGGGTTGGTTTGGGCGAAGAAGCTTCGGACACGCGGCGGCATGCGAATCCGGCGAGGGAGGTGGCCGGGCCCCCCCCTAGCTCGCCGGGGAAGATGAACAGGCTATGGCCCTAGGGTTTGACTTTTGGCTGGTATCTGTATTTTGCGAATTACTCCCAAAATTTGAACTGGGCAACAAAACCTCAAAACATCAAAGTTGGGCAGAAAAATGAGATCTACAACTTTGTCAATATGAACATTTTCAAAATCCAAATAGTTTTTGAACCACATTTGAAATCAGAAAAGGGAACACTTTTGGGATTTGAATAAATTCAAAATTACTTTTGATTTTACACTGAAAGTTGGAAATCTGCAAATATGAAAGTTGTTTCTTTTGTCAAAACCTACAACTTTGCTAATACACACTTTTTCTGAAACTCATTAGTTTTTGAAATAATTTTGAAAACTCAAAAAGGGACAAAAACTGGAGTTTGAATGAATTTGAAATAACTCAAAAGTTTGTACTACAACTAGAAAATTTGTAAATACCAAAGTTGTTTATCTTGGCCAGATCTACAACTTTGCTTTTTGGGCCAACCTCAATTTTGAATAATTTTTGAATTACAAAAAGAGGGATAAAATCCAGGGTTTGGAAATCAGGGTTTTGCAAAGGGATTTGAAATCTGATTTTGATTTTTGAACTTTGGCCAACACAACAAAACTTCAAGACACCAAAGGAACAAGAATTACACAAAGCTAGTCACAGAGATGAAATTACCATTTTGCCCTTGTAGAGAGAAGTGGGCTAATTAGGGTTTTTGCAATAGAGGTACTTCACATAAAATGATACACTTAGCAAAATGCTTACACATGAAATCATGATCAAGATGCTTAAAGATGATAATGATGATATGTCAAGTTAATTACATGTTAAACACCAGAGGTGTTACACAGGGTCACGACGCGCATCTTGTTGAATAAATGGCGTCGGGAGCAGGAACGATACCAGAAGCAGAGACTTTATGAAGAACGGAAGTTCCTGGAGAAACAACGAAGGTACGAAGAAGAGATGTACCGGGAAGAACGGGAAGATACGAAGGAGCAGGAACAGTCTCATTGGGAATGCTCGTTCTTCCAGTATTGTTGGAACGAAGGCTTGAAGCTGCCTGTTAAGAACAACTGCCCTGAGTGCAGTAATCAGTACTCCGAGTATAGGCAGTCTCGAGTCAACCGCCGATCTGTCCATGAGAGGCTTGGGGCACGAATCCCCGAGGACGATCGGCGCGTAAAAATAAATAATTCTGAAGATCAGCGGGGAAGAGGATTTGCCGATCAAAGTTGGGCTCGCACTGAAGAAGAAGAGTACCGCGAGTATGTCTGGCAGAGAGGACAGTGGTGTCCACCAGGATTGAGGAAAAGCCAGAAAAGGAGGGTGCAGCGCCTAAGAAATAGAGAGCTAGAACAAGCAAATGCTAAAGTAAAGCGAGTTTGGCTCCCCAAAAAGAAGCCGGATGGAGGTGATCGTTCGGCTGACGCATGCATGGCTTTCTTTCTTCCATCAAAATTTATAGCTCCCGAAGAACAGGATGTCCAAGACGAAGTGTATTCAGACTTTGATGAAGATGAATTCCAAGAGTTGTTGGCTCATCTTGTCTTGGCTCAAAGTGCAGTATTCGATAAACCAGTTAAGCATCGACACCTGAAGCCATTGTATATGAGAGGCTATGTTAATGGCAAGCCATTGACTAAGATGTTCATTGACGGAGGGGCTGCCATAAATATCATGCCGTATACCACCTTCGGAAAACTTGGGATGGCAAGTGAAGATTTGTTGAAGACCGACATGGTGTTGAGAGACTTTGCTGGCAATTCTTCTGATACTCGGGGGGTAGTCCATGTTGAGTTGACGATCGGGACTAAGACCTTGATCACTACCTTTTTCGTCATTGATGGCAAGGGGGCATACAGTTTGCTATTGGGAAGAGATTGGATACATGCAAACTGCTGTGTGCCGTCAACTATGCATCAGTTCCTCATCCAGTGGATCGGAGATGACATTGAAATCGTCCATGCGGATGATTCGGTGAGTGTTGCTAATACAGAACCCATCTACTGGGAATATGATGGCGTTGAGTGCTTTTCTGGAAGAGCTTGGGAAGCAGGTTCTGTAAATGTTTTCAACGAGGACCAACAGCCGATTCGGACAATCGGCTCTCAGAGCAATTTTTGAATAAATAGTCCAACTGATGGTAATGGAGAAGGATTGGGGCCAAGTTTCGTGTCGGCTGACAAGGAATAAAGTGTTGATGATGAAGCCGAAATAGGACTAATGTATGCAAGTCTGGGTCTCGAGCATGTTTTGGAGTTAACGAACTTTTGAAGAGGGTTCTGCTTATTTCTCCATTGCCGAAGCTAATGGAAGAACAAGAGTTCACGCAAGGTGACGTACAACAGAGGGTATTGGAAAGTATGAAGGCACTTATGCAACTTGGTAATTGTTTCGAGTTGTACGTGACGGCCGATAGCCTTGCAATAGGATCGACCCTTATTTGAAAATTTAAAAGATAAATAGCAGCTAGCTTTAGCCGAAAATGTTAGACCCAGAGAAGGGTGTTCGGCTGTAAAGGGGTTTTGATCATATACATGTCACTCGTGGACTAAGCTTCGGCACTGCTTGTTAAAGGCCGAACGCATGGAAATTATGTAACTTGAGGAATACTTATATACAGCCGATGTAAAGCATCGCCTTTAGCAGAAAAAATGTTCCAAGAATTCAAGTCATAGCTGATATTATTTATATCGCCTTTAGTGCAAGAGTGTTTATGACCCGGTAATCCTAGCGTCTTTCAAGTGGTAGGTTTGTTGGGGGAAGAGAAAGATGAAGTACAGTAAGTGCAATGCCGAGTGACGTGACATATCAAGAATGAGATCTAGTCGGCTAAAATGACGTCATGCATTCGGCAAACGTTCTTCTGAAAAGATGTTGCAATCAGAGAAAATCACTGAGGAATTGAGGAATGCAAATAGACATTATTCAGAGGAAAACAAGTTTCATATGTTACAAGCTTCATTCATAGATTTATCCTAATACAAACTACCCTTGAAATAATTTGTTCACAATGGATTGCGGGTCAGTAATCTCAGCAATGGCAGCAGCATGGTTAACATAGATCTTGAGATCTTCAGATTCATCCAGATCCCCGCCTGCGAAGCCAACTGGTAGGAAGGAGTAATCTTCTTTGGTCCAAGAACTCATTGCTGATAGCCCGAGGGAAACCCCGGCGTGCACACCTTGGATGATGGCCTGATCTATGCGGACATCCATGGCGTCAAGGCGGGCTTCGGCTGAGTCCCCATGAGCATTCACTTTGAGGGCAATTTTGTTCGCTGCTATTTTCAAACGGTCATTCTCTGCAGAAAGGGCTAACAAAATGTTGGGGCGGCGCCCAGACCGCAGGCGCCTCCGACCCGCATTTTACCGAAAGATGATGGTGCTTTCGTGCGAAAGGGAGCATTCGCGCGGAAGCACGCGTTTCGGCCTGCGGACCAAGGGAAGGCGGAGCTTTCGTGCGAAAGGAAGCATTCGCGCGGAAGCAGGCATTCGCCTGCGGTCCGCACGACCAGAGTAGGAAGGCGGAGCTTTCGTGCGAAAGGGGGAATTCGCGCGGAAGCACGCGTTTCGGCTTGCGGACCACGGGAAGGCGGAGCTTTCGTGCGAAAGGAAGCATTCGCGCGGAAGCAGGCGTTCGCCTACGGTCCGCACGACCGGAGTAGGAAGGCGGAGCTTTCGTGCGAAAGGGGGAATTCGCGCGGAAGCACGCGTTTCGGCTTGCGGACCAAGGGAAGGCGGAGTTTTCGTGCGAAAGGAAGCATTCGCGCGGAAGCAGGCATCCGTCTCCGATCCGCATGGCCGGAGTAGGATGAAGTTTTCGTGCGAAGGGAAGCGTTCGCGCGAAAGGAGCCCAGCGTTTCCGGCGAGAGCTTTCGTCATTCATGACTTCGGTTTTTCTTAGGTTTTCGCAGGGTGACGGAAGCCCAGGTCAAAGGGAGCGGGCCCACCGGCCACGAAAAGGAGCCGGGGGACGCTGGGCCCACCAGAGGGCGAAGTTACGATGATGCCCCTCGCGCCGGGAGGGGCGGCGTGCAACCATGGAGTAGTTGAGCGGGGCATCATTGTAATTGTAGCAGAGTGGTTGGAAGGGCATTCTTGTACTTTCAAATTGATCTGGATTAATATAAAAAGCTCCCAACCTCCAAGGGAGAAGGGGGGGAGAACACTGTTCACTTCATCTGTTTTCCCGTTTTACCGTCCGGTTTCCGCTTTCGCTTTGGGCTTTCGTTCGTGCGTCAACCCGCTGTTTCGGGATCTCGATCCCCGAAACAACATTGGCGCCCACCGTGGTTGTCGCCCGAGCTTACCATGCCACCAAGGAAAGCGCCGAAAGCGGCCGACAATCTGGAGGCTGTAGCCGCGAGGAAGGATGCTTTCGGCACCATCGCGGCTTCGGTCCCAGCTAGCCAGGTTCCACCAAACACAGTTGCAGAGCCGCCACCTTTCGGCGGCGCCCTGTCGATAGAAGCGCAGCCGCCGCCGGGAGCTTCGACGAGCCAGAATGTACAACCCCAGGATCAGCGTACTTTCGGCAGAGAGGGAACACCGGAAGGGCTTGTCGAGGACGAATTCGGCGAAGAGGATGATGATGTTGACGAAATCACAAGGCACGCCCAAGCAATCAAGACGTTGGCACAGCAGCAAGACGAAATCAAGAGGCTGTTGTTGCAAAGAGACCAGCTGCAGCAGCAGTTGGCGGCGAAAGCAAGAGAAGACGAGACTCGCAACGCCATTCGTCGAGCTGAGGCGCACAGGAGGCAACTCGAGAAGGAAATTCAGGAACTGCGAAGAGCCGGGGCGGACCCCAACCCGACAGCACAAGAAGATGTATTCATACCGAGGCGAGAGCAGCCACCGGCTTTCGGCAACGCCATCGACGAAACCTCTCCACTCTCGAGGGAGTTGCAGGCTCATCCGTGGCCACTCAATTACAAGCCTCGTATTCCGACTTTCGACGGTAAAGCGAACCCGCGCAAGTTCTTGGCAAGTTATGAGACAGCTGTCTTTTCGGCAGGCGGGGACAGTCAGGCTCTAGCAAAATCTCTCATCTTGGCGGTCGAAGACGTGGCCCACGATTGGTACACCACTCTCAAGCCACTGTCCATCTATTCATGGGCACAGCTGAAAGCCGAGCTGCTGGCCACTTTCCAAGGATTCCGACCGGATGTCAAGACCACGCGGGACCTCATGAATTGCACCCAGCAAGACGACGAGCCCCTTTCGGATTACCTCAAACGTTTCATCCAGCTGAAAGCTCAAGCCCCGAATGTGCCGGAAGCCGCGGTGATAGCAGCAGCCATCGAAGGCTTGGGGACTGGGCAGTGCGCCGCTCATCTGTCCAGGGAGCCGCCGAAAGATGTCAAGGAACTGTTTGACGTGATGAATGCGTACGCGAGGTCGGACGATGACTTTCGGCGACGCAAGGCCGCCCGCCAGATTCAGAGGCAGGCGACGAAAGCAAGCCGCCCGCCGCCTGTGCCGAATCAGAGGATTGTTAGGCCATTTCGTTCAATCAACAATTTGCAAGAAGAACCGGCGCAATCAGCAGCTGGCACAGAGAGGCCCGACACGCCCGACTTTCATCCCCAAAGAGGATTCGATCAGCCGTTCCGCGGAGGGCGCGGCGGAAGGACAGGACGCGGCGGCCGAGACGGTAGAGGCCGCGGAAGAGGACCCAGGCCACCATACTGCGTCATTTGTGACGGCAATTTCGGCCATACCACTCGGGATTGCAAGTACAGCAAAATGGCGAAAGAGCTGAAAGATAAGGACCAAGCGTCAGCCCCCGCCGAAAGCTCCAAGCATGTTTTCCACAATTCGCAAGACCCGTCAGCTGTGGCGACAGCATGCAGCAATTACGCGAGCACACCTACGCATCCTCCGCAGTACATGCATCCCCAAAACTTGCATTGGTACAATCCGGCGTATCAAGGCTATCACCTTCCGGTCTTTGCGCCGCATTCGGCGGCGGTTTCGTCACCTATGCATTATCAGCGTCAGCCAACGCCGCCACCGGCGTTTCCGGTTCAGACCCAACCTCAGGGGCAGCAAGCACAACCGGGTTTCCAGCAGGCGCAGGAGGTGGAAAATGAAACTAGCGCAATCAACAACATCCTTCCGTCAAGAGGGCACATTTTCGCCATCACGGGCGGATCTAACCTAGAGCACGAAAGCAAGAGAGCTAGAAGGGACTACCACCGAAGAGTCCAGACAGTATCACCAAGGCTTCCACTAAACAGGCCAGCTTGGTCGCTAGCGCCGATATGCTTCGACGAGTCCGACTTCAAAGTTCGTGACTACCCGCATTGCGACGCTTTCGTCGCAACAGCCAACGTGGCCGGCTTCACTTTGCACAACATTCTGATTGACACCGGAAGCTCAGCAGACATCCTTTTCGTAAAAGCTTTCGAGGCAATGGGATTCGACAGACGCAGTTTGGACCCCGCCGGTAATTCACTGTACGGGTTCGGAGGAAGAAAGATCGACGCTATCGGCAAAAAGCAGATCCCTGTATCTTTCGCCGAAGGGGAAAGAGTCCGCACCGAGACACTAACATTCGACATAATAAACATGGACTACCCGTACACCGCCATTTTCGGCAGAGGTTTCACCAATAGGTTCAACGTTGTCATCAAGCAAAGCTACCTATGCATGAAGATGCCATCCCCTTTCGGCATCGTCACCGTACATGGAGATCAGCAAGCTTCCAGAAGGATTGAGGGGAAACCAACCCCAGGCTATAGCCTCATCAACGAGGTGGCAAACAAAGACGAGATGCAAACAACCACCGAAGAGCACGCTATCGTCCGCGCGTCGGAATACAAGGTTGGGGCAGCTGAAGAAACGATAAGAATCCCGCTCGCGGCCTCCAGGCCCGAAAGAGCCGTGCATATTGGGTCAAGCATGCCGGAAGAAGAAAGGAACGCTTTGGCATCTTTCCTTGCGAGCAATGACGACATTTTCGCTTGGTCAGCAAGCGACTTGCAAGGCGTTAGCAGAGATCTCGCCCAGCACAGTTTGAACATCGCAAGCGGCGCTAAGCCCAGAAAACAAAAACTGAGAAAAATGTCAAACGAAAGGGCAGACGCGGCGAAAGCCGAAGTGCAAAGATTACTCGACGCGGGAGTAATCCGACCGGTCCAGTATCCCGAATGGCTGGCGAACGTCGTCTTGGTGAAAAAGAAAAATGGAAAATGGCGAATGTGCGTCGATTTCACCGACCTCAACAAATGCTGCCCGAAAGATCCGTATCCCTTGCCACGTATCGACAAACTTGTCGACATTGCATCTGGTTGTGAAATAATGAGCTTGCTAGATTGTTTTTCAGGCTATCACCAGATTTGGCTTCATCCCGACGATGAAGAGAAAACCAGTTTCATCACCCCTACAGGCACATACTGCTACCGGCGAATGCCGGAAGGGCTGCGGAATGCAGGCCCTACTTTCTCGCGAATGACCGACAAAGTGTTCGAAAGCCAGAAGCAAAAGAAAAACTTGTTGGCGTACGTTGACGACATAGTAGTCAAGAGCGATAGACAGGAAGATCATCAGGCAGATTTGCTCGAGACTTTCGGCAATCTTCGGAAGAGCGGTTTAAAGCTAAACCCCGACAAGTGTATTTTCGGCATCAGGAAAGGCAAGCTCCTCGGTTGCCTGGTATCAGCAAGAGGAATTGAAGCTAATCCCGACAAGATAGCGGCAATTATAAACATGCAACCGCCCTCAAACCGAAAGCAAGTGCAAAAGTTGACAGGAAGACTGGCTTCTCTGAACAGATTCATCGCAAGGTCCGCCGAAAGGGGGCTGCCTTTCTTCCGAACTCTGCGTAGCTCCGACCCTTTCGATTGGGGGGAAGAGCAGCACCAAGCTTTTCAGCAGCTAAAGGAGTATTTGACCAAGCTAACCACGCTGTCCAAGCCGTCGCCGGAAGCAACGCTCTTGTTGTATCTCGCAGCGTCTCACGCCACCGTAAGCGCGGTACTGGTGGAAGAAAAGGAGCACGAAAACAAGATGACGCAGTTCCCAATCTATTTTGTTTCCGAGGCCCTTTCGGGCGCAAAGCTGAACTACTCAGAGCTAGAGAAGATAGCCTACACAGTGCTAATGGCCTCCCGAAAGCTGAAGCATTACTTTCAGTCTCACCACATCATAGTACTTTCGGCTCAGCCATTGGAAGCCTTGTTCCGCAACAACGAAGCTATCGGCCGAATCGGCAAGTGGGCGGCGGAGCTGAACGAATACGTGATCGACTTCCAGCACCGATCCGCAATCAAGTCGCAGGCATTGGCGGATTTCATAGCAGACTGGACTCCCGCCGTTTTCGACACAACGCTTGAATTCGAAGAGCCTGTGTGGACAGTAAATTGTGACGGCGCATGGGGAATGGCCGGAGCCGGAATCTCGGCGATCCTTACACCACCAAGAGGACCGAAGGTCAGATTTGCCGCGAGGCTGCAGTTCCTCACAACCAACAACACCGCCGAATACGAGGCCGTGCTCCTGGGTTTACGAAAGCTTCGAGCAATCGGAGCGAGAAGATGCATAGTCAAATCGGATTCCCAAGTGGTTGTCGGTCATGCCGAAAAGGAATTCACTGCAAGAGAACCAGAGCTAGCCAAGTATCTGGCGGCAATCAGAAGAATGGAGAAATATTTCATTGGTTTCACCTTGCGTCACATCCCAAGGGCCGAAAACGCAGAGGCCGACGAGCTGGCCAAAGCCGCAGCACAAAATCTACCGCTGCCACCAGATGTGTTCTATCAGGTCCTTTCGGCAAAAGCCGTGAAAGAGGAGGAAGAACATCCAGACTCGATACATGCTATCGTCAGTGAGGACTGGAGGTCACAGATATTCGCCTATTTAGCTGGAACTTACGAGCCACAGTCTAGGAAGGATGCCGAAAGAATGGCCAGCAGGGCGAAAGGTTACACAATCATCGGAGAGCAGTTGTTCAAAAATGGAATAACAGCACCTCTTCTGAAATGCATAAGCCAGCGCGAAGGCATTCAGCTGCTCGAAGAAATGCATGCCGGAATGTGCGGAGCGCATAGAGGGCCTCACGAGATAGCGCACAGAGCAATGAGACAGGGATTTTACTGGCCTTCCGCTGCATCAGATGCCAAGGAGCTGGTCAAATGTTGCAAGGGCTGCCAGATGTTCGCCAAAAATCAGAAAGCGCCAGCAAACGAGACCACGCCGATAGTGCCGACCTGGCCATTGCAGAGGTGGGGCATCGACATAGTTGGTCCGCTACCAGCAGCCCCGGGCAACTTGCGTTTTGCAGCGGTAGCTCTTGAGTATTTCACCAAATGGGTGGAAGCGAAGGCCCTTGCCAGCATAACTTCCACCTCTTTAACCAAGTTCGTCTGGCAGAGGATAATCTGTCGCTTCGGTGTTCCATCATTCATCGCCTGCGACAATGGGAAGCAGTTCGATTGCGCCGAATTCAGGAATTTTTGTGATGAACTCAGCATCAAGCTCAATTTCGCTTCTGTAAATTACCCGCAAGCAAACGGGGCCGTCGAAAGAGCGAATGGCTTAATCTTTTCGGCAATTTCGAAAACACTGTACGGCTCGCCGAAAGGCAAGTGGGCCAACACCCTAACAACAGCTGTATGGGGACACAACATTTCACGGTCCAGAGCTACCGGCTTCACCCCATTCAGGCTACTTTACGGCGAGGAAGCAGTAACCCCGGAAGAAGTAAAGCTGGGCTCCTTCCGAACCGAAATGACCCCAACTACTGAACAACAAAGACATGTCGAGCTCGACACCGTCGAAGAAGTAAGACTGCAGGCTGCAGGCAACCTTGAAAAGTACCACGCCGAAACGAAGCATCACAGGGACAAGACGATAATCCGAAAGAACATCAAGCCGGGTGATATGGTCACCATTCGGCAGCCAGATAAGCAAGGCAAGCTGCAATCGCAGTGGCAAGGCCCTTTCGTCGTGGCGAGCATGGCAGCGCCCGGCGTATTCCGGTTGATGAATGACAAGGGCGAAGTATCAGCTCACACATGGAACGCGAGTAATCTGCGTCGTTTCTACCCGTAATTCATCTCTTTCTCGACTGCGGTATAATTTCTCCCTCTTTCACCATTTTTTGTAATCAAATGTCGGCTGTGCTCTTTTTCCTCGCCGGGGAAGCCCTTCATCGGGCTGCGAGGTTTTTTAACGAGGCAGCCGAATGTAACCGCTACATTACTAAAGTAGCCGTAATTCCCCAAAAACGTTATGCGAACCGGTCGAAGACGAAATCAACCAAGCATAAGGTTGAGACATTCGTCAGCACAATGTGATAAAAAGAGAATGTCGAGGAGGTAGGGCAAAATAGACCCCTTCCATCCAACGACAATCTCGAAAGCCTGCGGGCTATGTGAAATCCGACCCTCCGACAAAATGCGAGGGCGGAACGAAAGCCCGCGGGCTATGTGAAATCCGACCCTCCGACAAAATGCGAGGGCGGAACGAAAGCCTGCGGGCTATGTGAAATCCGACCCTCCGACAAAATGCGAGGGCGGAACGAAAGCCTGCGGGCTATGTGAAATCCGACCCTCCGACAAAATGCGAGGGCGGAACGAAAGCCTGCGGGCTATATGAAATCCGGCCCTCCGACAAAATGCGAGGGCGGAACGAAAGCCTGCGGGCTATGTGAAATCCGACCCTCCGACAAAATGCGAGGGCGGAACGAAAGCCTGCGGGCTATGTGAAATCCGACCCTCCGACAAAATGCGAGGGCGGAACGAAAGCCTGCGGGCTATGTGAAATCCGACCCTCCGACAAAACGAGGGCGGAACGAAAGCCCGCGGGCTATGTGAAATCCGACCCTCCGACAAAATGCGAGGGCGGAACGAAAGCCTGCGGGCTATGTGAAATCCGACCCTCCGACAAAATGCGAGGGCGGAACGAAAGCCTGCGGGCTATGAGAAATCCGATCCCCCAACAAAACGAGGGCTGAACAAAAGCTTGCGGGCTATGCAAAACCAGCCCCCCATCACCAAAAGGGGAGAATGGTAGCAGAGACCAAGCCCATCAGCCCTAGTAGGGCAAAACAAACGACAGCTGGCAAGCATTTACAGCCATTAAAACGTAAACGCTGTATCAACCTTTCACCTACCAAGTGATTACGAGTGCAGCCAGGCAAATAAATGCGACTGTCCCGTACAATGGGCAAGGCAGTATAAATAGGCAACAAAGTGCAAGCCTCCCACCCATTCTAAACTACCGAAGCTCTCCAAAATGTTAGTTCCAAGCAGTCAGCTCATTATCGAAAATGCGAGTAGGAAGCATCAGGAGCTACGCTTTCGCTTTTATGATTGTGTCGTCGGCATCGCGTCCGACTATCGTCACCAATCCGGTAACTGTAGGCGGTAGTGCCATCGAGTGGCTCTCCCATCTCAAACCAAAGATAGGAGATGAACCAAGCCGTGCATGTGGCTGGACACCAATACGAGCAATATCATAATCATAGTCGATTGTATGTTCCTCAAGTTGCGTTCATAGAGACATTTTCGTCAACCGAATTATCAAGCGCTTTCGCGCGAATGCTGCCGCCCCTCGCCTAAGAGAGTGGGGGCGGGCGTTTCTTTGCTATCGGCCGAGGGGCTCGCACCGAAAGCTCCCTCGCGCGAATGCTACCATCCCTCGCCTAAGAGAGTGGGGGCGGGCGTTTCTTTGCTACCGGCCGAGGGGCTCGCACCGAAAGCTCCCTCGCGCGAATGCTACCGCCCCTCGCCTAAGAGAGTGGAGGCGGGCGTTTCTTCGCTACCGGCCGAGGGGCTCGCACCGAAAGCTCCCTCGCGCGAATGCTACCGCCCCTCGCCCAAGAGAGTGGGGGCGGGCGTTTCTTTGCTACCGGCCGAGGGGCTCGCACCGAAAGCTCCCTCGCGCGAATGCTACCGCCCCTCGCCTAAGAGAGTGGAGGCGGGCGTTTCTTCGCTACCGGCCGAGGGGCTCGCACCGAAAGCTCCCTCGCGCGAATGCTACCGCCCCTCGCCCAAGAGAGTGGGGGCGGGCGTTTCTTTGCTACCGGCCGAGAAGCTCGCACCGAAAGCTCCCTCGCGCGAATGCTACCGCCCCTCGCCTAAGAAAGTGGGGGCGGGCGTTTCTCTGCTATCGGCCGAGGGGCTCGCACCGAAAGCTCCCTCGCGCGAATGCTACCATCCCTCGCCTTAACAGAGTGGGGGCGAGCGTTTCCTTGCTTTCGGCCGAGGGGCTCGCACCGAAAGCCACCTCGCGCGAATGCTACCGCCCCTCGCCTAAGAGAGTGGGGGCGGGCGCGTCTTTGCAACCCACCGACGGGCCCGCACCGAAAAGCACTATCGCGCGAACTAGTAAAGCGAGAACAACTAAATCATTCGGCAAAAGAACTTAATCCGCCAAACGAAATAATAAAAAATCGCACATTCGCAAACCACGATTAACACCGAAAGGTAGAGCACACTGCGACACTCGTCATTACACCGGGTTTAATATAAAGGGTGTACACTGCAATTCTAATTCAGGGCCGCGAACTATTTTCGCGGCCAAGTAAAATGCTATAACGCCTTTCGTCCGGCGAAGGCACGGCATCTTCGGGTTCCAACTTAACGAACGCGGCACCCTCGAAGCCTGGTGGCGCGCGCGAAGCCTCGCGCCTCATTCGCCTCGACTCAAGTTCGCGTGGGTCGAAAGCATCATAAAAAGCGCGTAGCCGATCTTCTGTGCGTCTAAGTTTCTTAGCTCGTTTTCTCATGTAAGCCGAAAGCGATGCAGTCGGAA
Source organism: Coix lacryma-jobi var. lacryma-jobi (assembly GCA_009763385.1). NCBI lineage: Eukaryota > Viridiplantae > Streptophyta > Magnoliopsida > Poales > Poaceae > Coix > Coix lacryma-jobi. Next base: position 46,048,982 of record CM019826.1, read on the forward strand.
ACCTAGATCGGAAACTCCTCCACAGGTCACCACCAACACAGATATCGCCGGCTTTAATCATTAACGGGCAGATGTCGAGAACGTCCGGCGTTCCCGCATCCGCACCCTGTTCAATATACAACATCCGAATTTAAGTTCCAACATGTTACAAGAGGTCCGCAACAAGTTGCCAACACATTGAAAGCAGGCCCCAAGAAGGTCACTCGTCTACCGCTGCGTCTCGGGGGGCGTTCGCGTCGCGGGCAGCAGCAGCGGCCGAGCTTTCGGGCGCCCCGTCATTCGGCCCAGGAGGACTTGCCTCGTCTTCCGGCTCGTTTTCACGCGCCTGTTTTGCGGAGATATACTCCGAAAACAGCTGTCGGATCCGCGTTTTCTCCTCAGGAGTCTGCATAAAAAAGCGATAGGCCAGAAAAATAACTACTCAGGCCACAAGGCACCGCACAAAAAGCGATAGCCAGCATGGAAGTCAAGCGATAGCTCAAGCATAAGGAAGAAAATACCTTTCCGCGCCCCACGGCGGACTGCATCAGCGACATGTCGTTCCCACCCGCAAGCCAAAATTCTTCAAAGAATCTTTTGCCCAGAGCTTTCGCCGCCTCCGGGGTTCGCCAGTAATAATCCACCTCTTTGACCGGAAGGTCAACGATGTGGGAGCATCCGGCGTCGACCAGGCTGTGGCCGATCGCCTTGATACCGGTGACGGCGGCGTAGTCTCGGCCCAGAGCCATATGATTTTCAAGTGAATCCATTTCGGAGCAAAGCCAGCGGACAAGACCGTCAGCAGTTTGCTCCGAAGGACCACCCGTTTCGACACCAATGCTGCGAAGGCTTTCGCGGAGGCGAAAGACAGCTTCTTCGGCAAACGTCTTCAGGGCCTCGTCCTTCTCGGCCTGGGCATTTCGCAGCTGCGAAAGCTCCCGCTTGAGGTCTTCTGCTTCCCGTCTCAGCTTTTCAGCCTCCTTTTGGCTTGCTTTCCGCGAGGCGCGCTCGTCCTCGGCTTTCTTCGCCTGAACCTCCAGGTCGGTTGTAAGCTTCTTCGCCAAAATGTCGAGGTCCTCCTTCTCACGCTCGATCTTGCGAACATAAAGGTCGTTCTGATTGTGTCGGCTGCGGGCGAGAATGGCAGCCTGCGAATGGCATTAAATCAAACGTCGAAAGTCAATACACTCCAAAAGACCCGTACCCCACTTGCGGAAAAGCGAACACCAATCGCGCAACAAAAAGCAATCTGAGCAACTCACGCTAGCCAAGTGAAACGACAGCGCGTCATCAAGCTTTACGCTGTCGACCTTGAGCAGGTCCCTTTCGACCTCCGGCGCAGCGAAAGCCTTGTGCGAAAACTCCACAAGTTTGCTGGCGTCATCGCTTGCGCCGGGGAGGATTCCCGCACGGCGAAAGTCTATCCGACACGCAAGCTGAGCTTCGGAAGCTGCACCCAAAGAACGTGCAATCCGATAAGATTCTTCTCTTGCTTCGTCAGTCTCGCCCGACGAGCTCAACCCAGTGTAAAAACAAGGATTCCTGTAGTCCGACGGCACTCCATCGATAATCAATCGCCCGTAGCCAAGAAGCTGACCTTCCACCATCTCCTGTGATAGACGAATGTGTCTCGGCGAAAGGTGTAACTTACCTTTATCCGCAGCAGGAGCCGACACTCCCTCGGCTCCGGCCCTCCTCTCGCGTGGGGCAGCCCCTCCGGTGGAGACGCGAGCAGCAGTTTCGGCGGGTTTCCGAGCCGCGGGCTCAGCACGAGACGCTTTCGGTCTCTTCATCGGCCGATCGGTATCTGCGAGGGCCTTTCGCGAACCAGGTTTAGCAAAGGTCGGAAGGTCAGCCACTGACACCTCATCGTCGAAAGCCGATGTCGAAAGGCGCGCCTGCGGCTTCGGCGGCGCCATCTCAGCAGCGAAACTGGTGCTCTGAAAAACAAAACAGCAAAACAAAGACAAGTCAAAAAAAAAAAAAAAAAAAAAAAAAAAAAAACGTCTTTCCATAGAAATAATAGTAAAGAATTCCATAAAAGGGAAAACGAAAACAACGGCCAAATCAAACAAAGTTAGAAAAAGGCAGAAACTAACCACCCTCGAATGAGCGAAAGGATCAACGTCGGGGACCGACTCCAATGCCCCCCCTCGGCTTGCAAGCAAAGGTTTGGCAATCAACCGCCCAATGCGAATGTCCCCAGCTTCAGCGACCTTTCGCCGGGATATCACACCACTCCTACCACCACGGCGAACCATCTCTTTTCCCTTACCCTTCAAGCTTTCGGCCTCATCTTTGCTTTCGTCAACTAACGGTCTTTCGGCATATTCAACGCCCATTGCATCGAAAGCTCGGTTCAAACGCCGATTACGTCCGAGATTGCCGAGTTGAAACTCGCTCTCCTTGCGTAAGTACGGCCCACAAATTTTTCTTGTCTCCTTTTCGATATGTCTGACATATTCGCCGTCATCATGGTAATCCGCGGGTCTCTCCAGCAACAGCGTGGGCCCCCAATACCCTTCTCTTTCAACGAATCCTTCAAAAGAGGTGGCACTGCAGAGCGGATTCATCCCGATGGCTATCCACTCTTCCACCAAATCCCGGCTGATTTGAAAACGTGCAGTAAGCGCGAATGCATCCCCGCAGCGAATGGCATCCGGTTCACTCAGCAGAACTGGCGGAAGATGTTTTCCAGGGCACCTCTCCAAAACAGACACAAGTGGAGAGCCTTTCTTCTTTCCTTTACTTAACGCAATAGCGGCGGTTTCGTCCGAGCACACGCGATAGTAGAACCAGAAACGATTCCAGTCCGGCCACTTATTCCGATATGTAAGCGAAATTGAAACGGTCCCTCTTGTTTTCCGCGGAACGAAATTGATGCAGCCAATCTCGCTGGGCAATTTGCTCCCGAGAAGCGGGTCGTTAACTTTTGTCGGACGGCGGTGAATGTCATAAAATCGCACGAAGACATCCGCCCGCGGGGTGCAGCCCAACATCTTCATAGCATGCGCGAAGATACTTAGTCTGGCGACTGCATTCGGCGTCAGCTGATGAAGCTGTACCTCAAACCCCAACAACACATCCGAGACGAATTCTTCGAGGGGAAAATCAAGGCCAGCTACAAAGTAGTCGCGAAAGACAACGGCCTCGTTCGGCCGAGGAATAGGAACCTCCTCGTCTCCAGGGACACGACAATTCGCAAGATGATCTCTCCTTAAAGGCCCTTCTTCAGCCATCGTTTGCAAGCGGGCAGCCGTCATTCGCGATACGCCAAGGTAAAAAGAACAATCCGTCGGGACCGAAACCAAGCCGGAGTCCCCATCATTTGACACGCTTCCGCTGTGCTCTGGAACTCGCGGAGAAACCCCCGATCCAATGGACACTTCCTCGCTATCATTGCGGCGGGAAGATTCGGTACCACCCGTACTTTCGCTAGTCGAGCTCGAAGTCGACGTCGAGCTGGAAGACGCCATCTAACACGGCGCGAAAGACAAATAAACAAACAACGCAAGCGAAGGGAAGAAAGGAAAAAGGCGAAAAATGAAAGCATGAAAGCAGCCAATTCGCACGACATAAGACTGAAGGAAATAAGAAGAAAGTGAGCCGCGTACCGCGAATTGTCGACCAGCGAATGATGCGAAGCAAACAAAAACCCGCTTTCGCCGAGGACAGCGAACAGCGTGAAGCGAATATCGAAACACTCCGCGACACAGGCAACGAGCGCAGGAAGGCGTCGACTGACCAGCCGCCTACCCCACCCGAAGCGCCCAAGATTTTATACGATCAGACTCGACACGGTTACCGAGAAAGACGAAGAGGCGCCCGGGCACAAGTTTCGAAGCGTCGCAGAGGTTTTACATCACGACACACGGTTTTCGAGAAAGACGAAAAGGCGTTTGCGACGCGACTTAAAATATAAATAATAATAATAGTACAAAATACATACCTCTATCTGCAAAAAAAAAAAAAAAAAAAAAAAAAAAAAAAAAACCTCAGCTTCGGGACGAAACGAAGGTTTTTTGGGCGGGCGTAGGCGCCTAGCGAAAGGACACGGTCGAACCTCACAAGCTGCAGATCCAACCGTAAGGGGCTACTGTTGGGGCGGCGCCCAGACCGCAGGCGCCTCCGACCCGCATTTTACCGAAAGATGATGGTGCTTTCGTGCGAAAGGGAGCATTCGCGCGGAAGCACGCGTTTCGGCCTGCGGACCAAGGGAAGGCGGAGCTTTCGTGCGAAAGGAAGCATTCGCGCGGAAGCAGGCATTCGCCTGCGGTCCGCACGACCAGAGTAGGAAAGCGGAGCTTTCGTGCGAAAGGGGGAATTCGCGCGGAAGCACGCGTTTCGGCTTGCGGACCACGGGAAGGCGGAGCTTTCGTGCGAAAGGAAGCATTCGCGCGGAAGCAGGCGTTCGCCTACGGTCCGCACGACCGGAGTAGGAAGGCGGAGCTTTCGTGCGAAAGGGGGAATTCGCGCGGAAGCACGCGTTTCGGCTTGCGGACCAAGGGAAGGCGGAGTTTTCGTGCGAAAGGAAGCATTCGCGCGGAAGCAGGCATCCGTCTCCGATCCGCATGGCCGGAGTAGGATGAAGTTTTCGTGCGAAGGGAAGCGTTCGCGCGAAAGGAGCCCAGCGTTTCCGGCGAGAGCTTTCGTCATTCATGACTTCGGTTTTTCTTAGGTTTTCGCAGGGTGACGGAAGCCCAGGTCAAAGGGAGCGGGCCCACCGGCCACGAAAAGGAGCCGGGGGACGCTGGGCCCACCAGAGGGCGAAGTTACGATGATGCCCCTCGCGCCGGGAGGGGCGGCGTGCAACCATGGAGTAGTTGAGCGGGGCATCATTGTAATTGTAGCAGAGTGGTTGGAAGGGCATTCTTGTACTTTCAAATTGATCTGGATTAATATAAAAAGCTCCCAACCTCCAAGGGAGAAGGGGGGGAGAACACTGTTCACTTCATCTGTTTTCCCGTTTTACCGTCCGGTTTCCGCTTTCGCTTTGGGCTTTCGTTCGTGCGTCAACCCGCTGTTTCGGGATCTCGATCCCCGAAACAACACAAAAGAAGGGATGCGTCAATAAGGCGAATTCAACCAGAAGAAGAGGACCGAGGCTCTGCTAACCTGTGATGATGTTGTAGAGTTGATTCCGTTGGTCTGCCCACTCAGCTTCCTCGATACTATGTTTCTTGGATGCATTTTTTAGTTCCTTCCAGGCCTTATCCTTTTCCTCGCGGTATCGAAGAGCATCCAGATGGATCTGCTAAATTGAATCGTTGAATTCCAATCTGATGGCTTAGGGAAAGGATTGAAAAGTTATTGGAGTTACCGTTTCTAGAGGAGGAACTCGAGCTTGGCTGGATGAAGACCCTACCCTGAGAAGGACGACGGATCAGGGAAGGATGAGCAAGAAGAACTATCGCAAGGGGGCAGGGGACTAGTCTTTTACCTATGGTACTAGTGAGTTAATGTTCGACTTCCTCCTGCTTCGTCTCCGTCAGGGTGCCTGCCGTGGTCACCTTTGCCTGTCATTGATGGAAACGCAAGCAAGAAATTTTCTCTCTGGCTTGAGCTAGAAGCCGAGAAATGGAGATTTTTTGCGAATCAAACTATTTGACTAGAGATAAGAGTGACAGCTTGTATAAGGTCATATTTTATAGAACCATGACTTGCACACTGGAGGACCAAGCATCGAAGTAAGGTTTTCATGACTTATGGGCCATTATTGGGCCAGGCCGGATTTTTGACGATTGGAAGAGGACATGACTCCAGAATCAGAAAGCCGATAGGATTCGGCTAAGAGTTGTTCGGTTTTGACTAATGATTTGGGAACTCACGTTACCGATTGGAGTTGAAAGTAGAAAACTGAAAACCGGAAAATCCTTTAAGAGATACTATCTTAATGTCATCGTGGACCGGAGAGCTAAGAGAAAACCGGAACTTTGAATCTAAGATGACCGATTACAACAAATTGTCCGCAAGGTGAAGGTATCTGATGCTATTATCAGCAATAGTCGATGTAGTGAACATCGCCATTGAAGTAAAAAAAATCAGTGGCTGGTGCGCAGAATGGAGCACGCATTGATCTCGAAGGATCAACCGCAGATTGATTTCAAAGCCGGACGAACGAAAGGAGCTTCTTATTTTACAGGAGGGTTCAAGTTTACAATGAAAATCAGTTCGTCCATCCTATCCTTTGTCTGATCGGGAGGTCGTGATCGAAGAAATCAGCCAGATCTGTTCCAGCTTCCTTCATATCATCTACGGAGTGTGCTACCCTGTACTCTAGTCCTCGCTCACAGACATCAAAACTACGATAGTCGGCGCCGGAATGGATCCGTACAACATTGAAGGCAAGCGTCGCGCCGTATCCCATACCAGCTCTGGAGATTTCAGGGATGATTCGGGTGACTTCGTTCACCCGCCTTAGGGCCGTCGTGCCCGGTGCATTGGCCGTAAAGGCAAGGTTAGCAATGGCGGCTTCGAGAGATTGAAGCTTGGTCTCCAGAGCTAAAAAGGAAGAAGAGTCGGTAAGAGCAGAAAGGGAAAGTGAAAAGGAAGATGATGAAAGGATGCTTACCAATAGCCCGTTCCCGAGCGACATCGCGCTCTTGAGAGATTCGGTTGATCTCCCGATCCTTCCTCTCCGAATCGAATTGAAGATCTGAAATCTTCTGAATCAGGACCTCGGGGAGGTCGTCTCCAGCCCTTCTAATGAAAATGGTGAGGTAAGAACAACTGCTTCATTTTGAAACGAAAGAAAGGAAAGAACAACCTCCTTTTGGAGGTGCTAGAAGCACCAAGCTCGGAACTATGGCGACTCACTGCAGAAGACATCCTCCAGAGTGAGATATGACGAGAGAAAAGAGGGTTTTTGAGTCTAAGCAGAGGAGTTCAGAGTGCACAAGTCAAAACAGGGCGAAAGAGGGTTTTAAAGAATCCCAGAGGGTGCATCGGGAGATGAGTCGACAGGTATAGCAATTATAGCGTGTGGAGGCGAATGCTTCCGGAGGTTCCACGTATGTACATGAGAAAAAGGAATTTTGGAACAAATATTTGTCCCAAAATTAGGGGGCATGTGTTGACACCAGATTTTCGCACGCATGAGGATATGACAGGTGGACCCAGCCAGTAGAGAAGAAAGGATTCGACAAGCGATCAGACGGCTATTTGGTCCTCAAGATTTCGATGAATGTCTGTGTGGTCGGCTATCTTACAGAGAGGTGGTTCCATTCAGGAAATGGATGTTGCAGATGAAGCCGGCTTGCATGGGAAGACATATGGCTATGGAAGATGCCGAGAAGATTAGGAATAGATTTCGTATCTTTCCATATTTTATCATTGTGAATCGTAATCGTCTAGGACTCGTATTTCGTCCAGGGTATAAATATAAGCCCTCGACCATTGTAAAATTGTTCACAACCACATCAATACAAACCGGCCCCGTGCCATCTTCGAGTCCCTAAGTCGTGTCGTCGAGTTCTTCGAGAGGAAACATCGATCCGTCGACCTCCGTAAGTACCGGCAACCTTGTTATCATGTCTAGTATCATGCGGTGGATTTAGATATGATGCAAGTAGTCTCGTATGTTAAGATTAGTATCGTGCGGCGGATTTAAGCTTATGACGGGAAGTTTTTGCTTGTGCCTTGTATCGTGCGGCGGATTAAGACATGAGTAAAAATAGTTATCGGCTCTATTAGATTTGGCAGATCTAGTAGATTCATTAAGTTATCATGTGTTATGTGTTTTATTTATTTAATTCCTGTAACACTCTTTTGCCCAATCTAGATTGATCTCTATTCGGCCTTGTTTCACAAGTTTGCTTGTGCTTTGCTTATCATAAGATCATGATGGCCGAATCAGCTTTCAATCTAGGTTGTTACATGTTGTGGGTTCATACATGTCGATCATGTTTATGCTTTGATAGAACTGGGTGTCGTGCGGCAGATGCAGGTTTTAGATTAGTTTGATCATGCTTGCTTGTATGTTCGTTCCTCATGGACCCCAACTCGGCTAATTTACCGATTTTGGTTAAGCTTACACGAGTAATGAGCTCTTATAGATCTGTACAAATATATACATGTTTTTAGCTTGTTATAATTAGATTGTATCATGCGGTGGATTGATCTAATTATAAGAAGTGGTATAGACTTATAGCAAGTGGTATCATGCGGTGGATTAGCTTCGCTTAAGTTTATGCTTGACGGGTTCATGAAGACTAAACATGCGGCAGATTAGTTGGATTAGCCTATGCATGTGTTATTTGAACAGATCTATTCTTGCGAGTTGCCTGTTTATAATATCCTTGATTCGTTCAAGTATGTCTTCCTTTTGCATTCGGCAGTTAATTTGCTTCACATACTCTGTTCTCATACTTGCCGAATGGCTTTGCAAACATGCTCTGACAGACAGCTTCTGTAGCTGTGTGCCGTCGCGATTGGCTTTCAAAGCCGTACATATGGAACTGTCTGGTTTTACCCAGCATGTTCCAGAGGTATTCTCACGTTTTATCCCTTGTTGGTTTTCAGGTCAAACCGACTGGCACGTCTCCGGATTCAGCATACTCCGGGCACCCGATTGAAGCTAGCCTCGTTCGGCTTGCTGTGTGCCTTGACGCAAGGTGTCACTTTTTGCGTCAACATCTAGGGTTTGCCATTGGATGCTCGGCCCCAGCGTTCGATGCCCCTCGGACCAGCGTCCGATGCTCCCTGAGCACAACACTTCAACTCCGAAAACCGTTGAATCCTACCTCGCAAGCTCGGCAGGAGGGAGAGGGACTATACACTAGTTTCTCCCACTTCTCCATGCCTCCTTTCAACACAACTCCTTTTCAAAACAACTTCTCCTTTGCAAATGTGCCAACACCACCAAGTGTACAACATCATGTGTATGTGTGTTAGCATTTTCACAATCATTTTTTCAAAGGATTAGCACTTGCACTTACCATGCCACTCGATCCTAGTAACATCGTAAAGATAGATCGCTCAAGTGGCACTAGAGGACCGATATGAAAACAAGTTTGCTCCTCTTGATAGTACGGCCATCTATCCTAAACCCGGTCATCAACTTCTCTACACACCTATGACCGGTGAAATGAAATGCCCTACAAATATACCTTTGCCTTGCGCATTCCATTCCATCTCCTCCATTGTTGATGCAACACATGCACCAACCTAGATCAAATGATATGATCCACTTCATATCATCACATGGCCTCCATGGTCCATCGATCTTGACCTCACTTCCTCTTCACCATTGCTTCGGTCCTTCGGCGCCAAGTCTTTGCTCAAGCCTCCCGACACTCGGTACTAACGGCTTCAAAGCCTCCAACTTGCCCTTCACTTCCGCAACCGGTCCATCAAGCCAAGCCTTGCCTTGATCTTCACCATCTTAGCCATATGACCACATGTCATGTCACATATGCAATAAGCTCATTCTTCATCATATCCATGAGCATTGCAACATCCTTCAAGCTATTTCACCTCTATGGCATATGTTGCTCATACATGATCACCTGTGGACTAATCACCTGTGTATTTCACTTCAAACACATATTAGTCCATCTAAGTTGTCACTCAATTACCAAAACCAAACGAGGACCTTTCAGTGGTAGGGAGTAGGGAGGAGCAAGCAGGCATGGCGTTCCGTGCTCAGCGTCGAGGAGGTGGCGTTGGAGGCAGAGCTCGGCCTGTTGGAGCTCGATGTGGCAACGACGTCGCGGTCATGGTGCGGCCGTTGGCGCTAGATGGCCGATCGGAGTCGCTGCAGCGTGAGCGGTCGATGTGGGCATGACCGATGCGGTTGCGACAGTGGGCGAGGTAGAGGGAGCAGGTGGACGCCGAGGCCGTGGACGAACGGAACTCCTCTTCGGCGTGGTGAAGCAGCAGGGCACTGGAGTGGTTGGAGAGGACGACCGAGGCGGAGATGGAGCTCGTGGCCGTGTCGTGGTGCTTGCTGGCCGGATGGAGACCGTGGCTGCGCGACCGGGCTTGTGGCCAGCTAGCGCGACCGCGGCTGGTGCTGGTGGTCATCGAACCAGCGCCCGGCGTGATGCAACCACCGAGGGCGCGGCGTCGTGACCTCGGCCTACGCGGACGGCGCGACCATGGCACGACGGCGGTTGCAGGAGCGAGCCGAGGTGGGCGAGGGCGGAGAACGGCGCTGCGGGGAAGAATGAGAGGAGGAAATGGCGGCCATGGCTTTTATAGGCTACACGACTAGGGCTTTGAGGTGCCGACCATCCTCGTCATCCGTGCCACAGACGGGACGCGTGGCGCGCATCCGGGGAGGGCGCGAGCTTGGGCCAGGGGACATTGCAGGCGCTGCGCGCTGCGCGTCGGGCGGCGGCGGCGGCGGCTTGCGGTCCCAGGGAGCGTGCGCTCCCTTGGGTTGCAGCAGGAGCAGCGTGGCTGGGCCTGATGGCCGACTAGGCCCAGACGGCTAAGGGGAGGGAGATAGGAGTTCAGCCCAAGAGAAGAAGGGTTTCCCAATTTGCTAATGATAAAGAGAGGGATGCAAATGGAGTTTGGAGGCGTGTTTGCGAGGGATTTTATTTGGGATTCGCATGAGAGGATTGGATTCAAATTTCGAAAGGGGGTTTAGATAAGGTTTAAAGGAGTTCGATAGAGAGGACTTGGGATGACCCCAAAGGATATTTAAGACGAAGCGCGAAGGGATTTTGCAAAAGGATTCAAAATGAGAAAAATAGAGGTTAACATTGGGAGGAGGATTTTCCCCCGGGTTTCGAATTACTAGACTCAGAGTTGGGAACAACAAGAGAGAGATCATGAAGGGTTTTCATAAAGATTGAGAGGAGGTTGCTATGGACTAGTGCTCTCCAACATAAGACATAAGTTGTAAAAAGAATCTACGGCAAACTCCTACGAGCAATACTATATGAATGCAACAATTTATTTATAAATTGTTCCTGGTTCGGCTAGCATCTACATGCTCCACACAATCACAGAAAATTTTTAAAAAGTCCAAATTTTTGGGTTGTTACACCACCTTTTGAGCACTTGTGCAAATCGTCGATCTTGTTGTGCGCATTCGTTACTCTTAGACTCTACGGTCCTAGACGGCTAGGCGTCGCCGTTGAGCACCCAAGAGCTTTGTAGAGTGCCTCGAAAAGTTTGTGAAGGTTCGATCTCTCCTCAAAAGAGATCAACTAGTGGAAGGAGCATTACCGGTGAAATGGACCGCGGCTAGATTGACCGGTGGTGTCCTCTAGAGCCCACCTTTGTGGTAGCTCGCAGCCGGCTCAGCGGAGAGTAGGACCCGAGGGGGTGCCGAACTTCGGTAAAACAAATATCGTGTCTTCTCTCTTTATTACTTTCGATATTTGTGTGGCTTGAGCTTTCTGTGTAGGTTCTATGTGTTGTACATATATACTTATTGTATCTCTGTAGGGTGTGACAAAGTTGAGAAGAAACTGGAGTCAATTTGGAGCCGAGCGCTGATTTCGCAAATATCGAACGTGTCTGGTATTGCATTAGGGTTCAGCTAGTTAGGATTTACCGGACGTGTCCGATATTACCCTTCTGTGCAGAAACTGTTATATATTGGTCTAACCATTTGTGGTGCAGGAAATTGACTTCATATTCATTGTATATCTTTCATATACTGTGTGTTTGTCTCTTGAGGGGTTTATTTACTCTGATTAAGAGCTTTCAAGTAATTGAAAGCTCACATACTAATCGCTTCCGCATTTTAAGGTGTTAATTATTAGAATCGCCTATTCACCCCCTTCTAGGCGGAATCTTAGGTCCTTTTAGAAACAGTGAAGATGAGAAAAAAGAAGCTGACACATGGGAACTACCTGCCAATGAGAGGGAGAGAGGCTGTCGTGGTTAGGGAGTTCAACGCATTTGGACATGTTCGTTTTCATAGCTAAATTTTTAGCTCTATCTAATAATGGGTTAATTTGACTTAATAGATTTTGTAATTAATTTATTTTTAATAGACTAAACTAGTACGATAGTCTTTGATGTGATACGACTAAATCTTTTTCCAGAAAAATGATCACGTATACGAGAATATATGTCTGTAGGTAGATCTAAGTCGTCTTCATACGTATTTTTATGGGAAACAAAAAATTATAATGATTCTTATATTTTAAAATAGACGCATAATACGTTTCTCCAAACTTTTTTAAAAATATAGGCTACATTTACTTAAGTTACAAACCAGCTTTAATCTATACAAATCAAATAATATTTTTTTTTTCAAATAAATTAACCGTTTTAGAGAATCTCCAGTAGTTTGGAAAATTAGCTTGCTATCCTTGTTTTTTTGGCAAAACAAGAAAAACCTTGCTCCAATAGTTTGGAAAACAACTTGGTAAATTATTCCAACTTGGGATCGAGCACGTCGGCGCGCGGATTTATCCGCAGTCGCGTGAACTTGCTATCCGAGCCGGCACATCAGGTGCACTGCAGAATGGATAGATGATCGGCAAAAGCTGCTGTTGTGTGCACTGGTGGCCGGCATTCTCGTGCTGTGTGCATGGCCGGCAAAAGCTGCTGCTGGTTTGCACTGGTGGCCGCCGGCAAAATCTCCTGCTGTGTGCACTGTGGGAAGAGATATGGATAGAAGAGAGATGGAGAGATCACCTGGGAAGATGGCCGGCCAGATTCCTGTCTTCACCGGGGGCAGCGGAGAACGAGCTGGAGGAGGCGGCGCTCGGCAGGTAACGGCGGCGGAGAATCACGGAGACTCGCGACGAGCAGGCACACGAAGAGTCCGGGCGGCGGCTAGGCGAAAGGGTATGTGGAAAATCAGTTGGAAGATATTCAAGTGGGCCTACTTTTTTAATTTTACCAAACTCAAATGACAAACTATTGGAGACACAACAAAATTTCACTTGCCAAAGGTTTTAACAACTTGTCAAATGATAACTTTTACCAAGTAATTTTTTTCAAACTACTGGAGATGCTCTTAGATCATATAAGCCGGTTTATAACTCCCGCCGATGCCGATCAGTGTAATCGTATTGAATAAACAAAAACCCATTTAAAATAAGTACCCTCCTCTCCCAACTCGAACCACCGCGGTCTCGTGTCGCGGCATACGCGGAAAACTACAACGCGCACCGCCGCCCCGCGCCGAGCCCCTTAGCTTCGCTTTTTGTACCCCTCGCCCCCCCCCCCCCCCCCCCCCCCCCCCAAACACACCACGTTGCCAGCTCCCGTGTCCGAAGAGGGAGGAGGAGGACGCCAGTTGCCACTGCCGCGCCGCTCCCGCCTCCCTCTCTCCATCCGCCGAACTCGACGCCACCATGATCTCCGCACGCACCGCCGCGTCCCCCTCCTCCCCCGCCTCCCCGGTACGTTCCACGAGCGGCCTAACCACCCTTTTACAGCACCTTCCCTCCGCTAGTGATTCCGAGTGCTCAGCGCGCCGGGCATCGCAATTGCGGGCTACTTTTCCTCGTCTAGACAGCCGAAGTTGCTACCTGACTATTTGAGCTTGTGTGTGTCTGTTTATTCTCCGCAGTGGAAGCGGGGAGGACGAAGCGAGGGCGGCGGCAGCTGCGATGGATGCCGGGCCTACAGGAAGACCTTGCGGAGTAGGGCCGTGGCGGCGAGGGTGCGCGCCTTGCCGCCGAGGCGGGTCGAGGCGGTCGCGATGGGCTCCGCCGCTGAGATGGAGAAGGAGAAGGAGAAGGAGAAGGAGGAGGAGGTGGATGTGGTGGCGGCCGGCGTCGTCGTCGAGGACCAGTACGGCGAGGACAGGGACACCGAGGACCTGCCTGTCACGCCCTGGGCCTTCTCCGTCGCAAGGTGAGCCGGCGAATCGCGGCAGCGGTGTGAATTCTGCAATTGGATCTGTGTGGGTGGGCTGGCGGATGTCTCGATGCGCCGCCGATCTGGATTTTTATTTTTTTGCTGGTTTGGTTCAGACTCTCGTGTTGATCCGGGTTTGTTACGCGGTTTCGTCCGCGTGATGCTGACGTGTCTAGGAGTGCCGTAGATGCTTTGGGGCTCTGGCTGTCTAGCTCTACTGTATCCATACTGTTTCTAATTCTACTGTTGCTTGCTTGCGTCTAGTCAAATCTAATTGCTTGTTATCAAAAAAATCTAGGGTGTGTTTAGATGCATTCATTTTGCAAAATAAAACACTATAGCACTTTCGTTGTTATTGATGTGATGGAAAATTTTGCAAAATGGGGGAACCAAACAGGGCCCTAATTGCTTGTTCTATCAGTGCACGCGAGCTTGACTAGCTGCACCGAAGGCAACTTTACCATTTAGTTTGCCTTTTATTTTAGTTTCAATTATATTTTATTGAAACGTGCTTCAGCTTAACTAAGAAGCTCCAGCCTGATATGGTCTCGATTTGTTAAATCACCATATGTCACATGGGAGTTCTAGCAAGTTTCAGTTTCAGAATGTTTTTTGGCAGTGTAATGTTTTTTTGGTGGTGTTGTAGAATTCTGAATTCTGAATATTTTTTTGGCATTGTTGTAGAATTCTGAATCGGGTTGGAGTCACAGATGAACTCATGCTGAGTTAGGTCCAGAGTTGTTGAGCAAAGCCGGGAATTGTCTGTTTTGCTTTGGGGTTTCCTGTTTCATGCTAGTATATTCTAAGCTGGAGCTGGCCCACAGCGATACAAATTTGTCTGGTTTCTTCCATTAGGCCTTTGACAGTGAAATATGATGGAAATTGGTACTAAGTTGCAACCATATTATGGTAATATATTACCAAATCAAATTTCTCACGTAATCTACTGTGAATGATAACCTTCGCCGTGCACAGTGATAGCTTGTCAAGCATCAATATGACCATATCACCCAGAGAAAGAAAAAAATATCTGGGCTCTAGAATGTTCACCGCTGGTTGCAAAGCTTTTCTTTGAATCTATGACCATAATTCTTTCCGATAAAAAAGTTTCCTTCGCTTGGTTGAAAAATATGCTGACGTGTCTTATTTTTACATCAGCGGTTACACCCTCTTGAGGGATCCATATCACAACAAGGGTCTTGCTTTCACGGAGAAGGAGAGGGATGCACACCACTTGCGTGGGCTGCTTCCTCCTGCAGTTGTGTCCCAGGAACTCCCAAGTATGGAGCACAATACTGGCTAGAACAGTATCTGTTGTTATGCTGACCTTTCTTTCTTCTTTTTACTGAAGACCACTTTAATGTATATGTAGATTAAGAAGGTCATGCACAACCTGCGGCAGTACCAGGTCCCTTTGCAGCGCTATATGGCCATGATGGACCTTCAGGTAACCCCAGTTTATCCTTTCTACTCTTATATGAAAGCTTGCGATGGCTAGCATTATTCATATGAGATGTTTAGTTAGAATGAATGGTTGGTTGCATCATTGTGCGTAACATCTCCTGTTTTCAGGAGAGGAACGAGAGACTTTTCTACAAGCTTTTAATTGATAATGTGGAGGAGCTGCTTCCTGTAGTTTACACACCAACTGTAGGTGAGGCTTGCCAGAAGTATGGGTCCATCTTTAGACAACCACAGGGTCTGTATGTCAGCCTGAGGGACAAGTATGTGTGCCTATATTTGCTTGAAGTTTACTAGAGTTGTCTACAATCTACCTATTTGATCTGGGCTGACCTCGAGGTACATTCCAGGGGGAAGGTCCAAGAAGTTCTAAGGAACTGGCCACATAGGAACATTCAAGTTATCTGTGTTACTGATGGCGAGCGAATCTTGGGACTTGGAGATTTGGGTTCTCAGGTATGATTGTCTCATTAGTTGCTTATTACTTGAGGACCTTTGCTTATATTGTACTGAATCCTTCTATAGGGAATGGGAATTCCTGTAGGCAAACTTGCTCTATACACTGCTCTTGGAGGAGTTCGTCCATCAGCTGTAAGCTATCATATCTTTTCTGTCCCCTTTTTGATTGCATCTCTTAATGGTCCTGTATGTTTGGTACCAACAAACAACTAAGTTATCTGAATTGGCAAATTCTAAATTACATTGCAGTGTTTGCCTATTACAATTGATGTTGGCACAAATAATGAGAAACTGCTTAATGATGAGTTCTACATTGGACTCTGGCAAAAACGTGCAACTGGTGAGGTATGTAGTTGTGTCGAGATTGCTGGGAGTTAGGAATTGGCAAAATATGTGACACTTGAGATCTTATCTGTGCATTTTCCTTAATGGCAGGAGTATCATGAGCTTCTGGAAGAGTTCATGGCTGCTGTTAAGCAAATCTATGGTGCGAAAGTCCTCATTCAGGTGAGTTAGACTCAACATGGTACTTTTGCTATGCCAGATCAATTTACTCTTTATCCCAAAATGTAACACTGTAAATTTTGGACAGTTCGAGGACTTCGCCAATCATAATGCCTTTGATTTGCTTGCAAAATATAGCAAGAGCCATCTTGTTTTCAATGATGATATCCAGGTAAATGGAACCACCTATGGTATTTTTATTTTTACTGATACCAGGGGGCAACCTTAATTAATTGAGATCATCATCCTTCAGTTTATTGCCTTTTGTGATTGGTACTGATTCGGAAATATGAATGTTTGCAGGGCACAGCATCAGTGGTCCTTGCAGGTTTGCTAGCAGCACTCAAGGTGGTTGGTGGGACCCTGGCAGAGCACACTTATTTGTTCCTTGGTGCTGGGGAGGTTAGTTAAAACATCTCCTGGTGAACTGTTATTTCCTTTGTCACCCAGCTGTCTGAAGCATACTATGTACTAGTATCTTTTGAATTGAGAATTTGAGATCGTGACCATTAATAAGATTCTTTTTTGTCGAGGAAAGTAGACCCATCATAAGATTCTGATAATGTATTTGATTTCAGGCTGGAACTGGTATTGCAGAACTCATTGCTCTTGAGATTTCAAAACAGGTAACTAGCTACGGAGTTTTAGTATCTGAATGTGTGGTAGATTTCCTTTGTCCTAGTTCTTACTCTAACATGTACTGGTCGAACATAGACGAGGGCTCCAATTGAAGAGTGCCGCAAGAAGGTTTGGCTGGTGGACTCAAAGGTGTGTAACCAAAGGAAAATGCACTGTTGCTAGTGCAATGTTTGCTCACCAGTTTATCTGATGTCCTAACACGCTATTTTGTATACAGGGTTTGGTTGTTGACTCTCGTAAAAACTCCCTTCAGTCATTCAAAAAACCTTGGGCACATGAGCATGAGCCCTTGACAACCTTGTATGATGCTGTTCAGGTAGTCACGCTCATGTGCATTTAAGATTGTACTTCAGTTCATTAGCAGCTGCTGCCTTCACTTAAAGCTGTCCTGTTTGTGCTGTTTTCATAAAAAAAAAGAATTTACTAACCTTTTGTCATATCCTCCAGGCCATCAAACCTACAGTTCTTATTGGGACATCTGGAGTTGGAAGAACATTCACAAAAGTTGTTGAGGCCATGGCTTCCTTCAATGAGGTAATTTTCTTTTTCTGTTTTCTGACATTGACGACGGTATATTGTGAGGATGGAAAGCTAACCTCTGATATTGCTACATGTAAATGCAGAGGCCTGTCATCTTTTCACTGTCAAATCCAACCTCACATTCTGAATGTACTGCTGAAGAAGCATATAACTGGACTCAGGTGAGCTGTCTAATCACCTTTTGCAGAGTTTGATCTGCAGATTGGTCCACTCGAGTCAAAACATAGCATTTTGTGCACTGGCTGACTAGCATTTTGAATGTAGTCATCACTAGAAGATTATCCGTGCTCAGTTTCATGTTTATTAAAATGTGATCTAATTGGACAAGAAAAAAAGAAGTGGCTGATTTCTAGAAAGAAACTTGTGGGCTCTATACTCTGTAGTTTGCAACTCATATCTCTTTATTTGCACTCTTTGTTCAGGGTCGTGCAGTATTTGCCAGTGGCAGTCCATTTGACCCTGTGGAGTACGAGGGGAAGATTTTTGTACCTGGGCAGGTATAACTTGTTTCTAATATTAAATGATTAAATCCTACTACTAGGCAATACAATCTTGCTTGTGTAAACACCCGCAAAACATAAGTTGTTTATTGCTAACTCAACTGTGCTATTTACAACAGTCGAACAATGCATACATTTTCCCTGGATTCGGCCTCGGTCTTGTTATTTCTGGAGCCATCCGTGTCCATGAGGACATGCTGCTTGCCGCCTGTAAGTAGCTCCAAACGGAAACCGCTGGGCATAAAAAATATTTTTTTCATACATTGATGGGACTAAGGACTTTTTTCATTCATTCAAACAGCGGAAGCACTAGCTGGTCAGGCCACACAGGAGAACTTTGACAAGGGGTCGATCTTCCCACCCTTCACTAACATTAGAAAGATCTCTGCACGCATTGCTGCAGCCGTGGCTGCAAAAGCTTATGAACTCGGTATGCACGTCCTCTGTTTTGCTTTGCAGACACCATTCCACATCTTGGACTCTTGGCATTCACCACCAAGTCTGATACCTGCCCGATCTGACATCATCAACTTGCCTCTGCAGGTTTGGCGACCCGTCTGCCTCCCCCCAGAGACCTGGTGAAATATGCAGAGAGCTGCATGTACACTCCTGTCTACCGTAACTACCGGTAGTGCTGCTGGGAGCAATTTTGCAGTAATAAAATCTATCAACGCTGATGATACTGCAATGATGTAGTAGTTGTTGTTTGTTGTCACTGCTGCTAACCACCCTTGTTGCTGGTGCTGCTGGTAGACATTGTACCTGTCTATGCATATATGATATGTTGTAACGTTATGAAAGGAAACAATCTTGTGTGCCAATTAACGATGCCGTTGGGTACCCAGCACCCATACCCGTATAACTTCGGGTATGGGTAGGGAATGGTCGGATAATACCCGCTTGCCTGCTCCACCCGTTCGCGAGCTCCGGCCTCCACTCGCGAGTCGCGCCGCTGCCGCAGTTGCTTGCGTGCTGCCCCACCAGTACGGCAAGCGTCCAGCTCCAGCGATGGGGTCTTCGTTACCGGCTGCCATGGCGAGACGCTGAGAACGGGATCATGTTGTCGGCCACCACGGACGTATCCAAGAAAGCTCTCCTGATGCGCTGCCGGTCCACGCCGCAGAACTGCATGTTGCCTCTCACCTCCCAGCTCCCCGCCGCAGGACTAGCGCCAAGTCGCCGGTGCCGTCGCCGACCAGGGACGCTCTCGCCGTCGCGGTATCCTCAGGCATCAGGGAACGATGATTGTCATTGTCCGTCAAGAATTTAAAACCACAAACTGCGTCAGCTCCTCACCTCGACCTCGCGTCCACGTCACCTTTTTTTTGCACCGTTCGATTTGCTTCATCGGGTGACCATCATGGTGTCGGTGCGGTGAGGACCTGCTTCAGGCTGCAACAGCTTCGGTGGCTTCAGCTCTGAATCGTCAACTACTTTGATATAATGCATCTTTTGACACTTAAAAGTATCATAGGTAAATAATAAGATTGGAAGATGTGTTCGATTTATAATGTTTTAAAGACGAATTTATCTTCTAATACTTTGAAGTTGAAAGGTCGGATGTTCTAAGTAAAATAGATCTGATCACTTAAATCCTCCGACCAGTTATGCTACTGCTGACCAGGTGACGCTGGTCGGAAACCCTAAAATGATGATGAATGCTGATTCAAGTGCCGATTCGAAGATCCTTCCTCTGTAAGGTTTTAAAGATCGGTGTAATCAGTTTGGGCTGATGTCTATAAAGTCCATTAAGCCGGTTTAGTCGATTTAAAAATTGGCAAGATCAGGTTTACCTTGTCTAGTCTGGATTGGACTCTTGGATTTCATGTTTTAATGGAGTCTGGATGGAAACTTGGAGATCGTATCTGGAGATTTTTCCTATTGGGATAAGACCAACCCCCTCTATATATATATATATATGAGAGGATCATGGCCGATTGAGGCACCCAACCCTAATCGATCAAAATTAATCTACTATCCCTTTTACCTTTTTTCCTTCTATCTTGCTGTTCGGCGCGTCTCCCGGCAAGACTCGACGGCGTCCTAGGCGGCCTTGCTTGCTGGTCCTAGGGCAACCTCTACGTGCTTCTCCCCGACGGGTCTTCCCAGGAGGAGTTCTAGAGTTATCAACACAGAGATTTAAAACTCTAAATCGGTCTAAACCGGTATTTAGATCGGTTTTCATCGGTTTAGCCAAGTTCTCTGTTGTCTCAGGTTGATCTGCAACCTCTTCGGGCGTTCTAGCCCTGCTAGTGTGTGATTCGGATCACTTCCGACGTCAACAGCACCGCTCTCCAAGGACAACCAGATTCGCCCCCAATTTTACTTTCCCCAGTCTCGTGCCGGTCACCATCGCCGCCAGCCTCGTTCTCCTCCACGCTCACCGCTACTCTTGTCGTCCTATTTAGTGCTCCTGCTCTTCCTCTTCCTACCCTTTGGCCCTCATATCGTCCCGTGGCGATGGCGTCCGGGGGGGAGGGGGGGGGGGGGGGGCAGCGCAGTCAGCGCCACCCGTAGCCCGTCTCGCCGTCGTCACCGCGTTTCGTGCTTTCGTCACTTGTTTCCTCTCGTGGTTCTCGTTCCTTGTCGGTCTACATTTGCTCCATCGTTGCCATCGCCATCGGATCTACGGAGCTAGGGTTCGCTATTGTTCACCACCGTCCTCCTGGTGCCGTCCTCGTCGTCGTTTGCGGTACATCCTCCTATTCGTTAAGACTCTCCAGCTTCCGTTTGTGGTGCTCCGTAGATCCACGCGCGGTGCTCGGTTAGATCCGCCGCCTTGCCTCTTAGTTAGATCCAATAGAGCAGCGTTGCCTCATATCGTTGCCTGCTTGTTTGTCAGCTTCTATATTTTCTGAGACTGTGTTTTTGTTTTACGCAGCTCCACATGTTTACCTGGTTAGTATATAGGTCTCCTGTATTAGCAGCGTTACCTCATGTTGGTTCTTCAGCTGCTTTTTGTGTATTTGCTGATGTTTGGCCCTTTCAAAATCCTGCAGGGTGTGGCCCCTCTTGGTGCTGCCGATGTTTTACTAGCGTGCGATTTGTTTAGGCTATCGTCTCTTGCTAAGTTCGCAGCCGCACTTAGTTGTAGGTACATGTCCACATTCTTTTATGAGACTGGTTTACGTAGATTTTGATTTAACTAATAACATGGTTTTCCCACTTTTGGTGTGATTTCAAAAAAAATCAGCAAAGGTGTCCTATTAAAAAAAGTTAAAAAAAGGGTTCAACAAAAGTGTTCTATATATAGGTTTACCATGTCATGTTACTTCTTCAGTTGCTTTCATATATTTGCTTGCCCTTTCAAAATCATGCAGGGTGTGGCCCCCTCTTGGTGCTGCATAAGTTTTACCGGCGCGTGGTTTGTTTAGGTTATCCTTTCTTACCAAGTTCGCAGCCCCACTTAGTTGCAGGTACATGTCCACATTATTTTATGATATTGGTTTCGGTAAATTTTGATTTAACTAACGTTGTGCTTTTCCCACTTTTGGTGTGACTTTTTTTAAAAAAAAACTCAGCAAAAGTATCCTAATAAAAAAAAGTTTAAAAAGGGTTCAACAAAAGTGTTCTATAAAAAAGGGAGCACAAACAAAGTTTCCAAAAAAGAGACTGCCTTTTAGTTACGGCTGGTTTAATCAAAGTCCCTGTATTTGCCTTTCAGTTACAACTGCTTCATTATTTTCTCATTCATCTTGTTTGGTGCCTTATGCATGTAACGAAAATGTTAACTTTCTTCATTGCTTTTCACAATGATTTTGTTTCATCCATCCACAATGTTTCTGCTCTGCATACCATACATGTCTATTCTACAGTTGACTGCACACTGTTGTTGCCTTCCTTATGTCTCAAAGATACAAGAGGTGTTACACGATGGTTCGTTCTTATACGGTGTTGAAATTGAGTTACCCGTGCTTGCATGCCGCTCAGGTCGACAAACACTTTCGTTTTGGGCAACACCTGGCATAGAACCCTCTGAGGCCTATGAGGCAGCTACTTTACACGCATTGGTTTCTCTGCAAGAAATATATAAGTTTGTTGTCCTAGATTATAGCTTCCATAGATTCATGTTATACAAAGCACTCGCACACGGTTTATTACCCATAGCAAACAGAGGAATTCATCTAGCTAGATATATTATCAGTGCCTCAAATAAAAACCACCCATTTAGTCCAGACCTTTTAGCCTTCGCACATGAACTCATGCATGATGTTCATACTATGGCATCTACGTCATAATGGTTTATCTATAGACCCTTTTCGAATTTCCTTTTAGTGTAGTTATCTACTTTTTTTTGCCATGCCTTCACTATTGAAAGGATCAAGATGCCCAAGAGGGGGGGGGGTGAATTAGGCTTTTCTAAAACTTTTACAATAATTAAAACCTAACAAGTCCAATTAACCCCCTAGTGCCTAGAAGTGTGTTTGTCTAGAATCAACCGCACAAAAAGACTATCACTAAACCATTTCTATTCTAGCATGACAATTCAACTCATGAAAGAACAACAAGTAAATGCGGAATTGAATTGCTCAAAAGTAAATGTGAAGTAATGAGAGTAGAGATGACACGACGATCTTTTTGCCGAGGTATCGAGGTGTCAGCACACCTCCCTAGTCCTCGTTGGAGCACCCGCGCAAGGGTATCGCTCCCCCTTGATCCGTGCAAGGATCAAGTGCTCACTACGAGCTGATTCTTCGCCACTCCGGCCCGGTGAATCGCTCGCTATCGGTCACAACATGGCTTGGGTCATCCACAAAGCCTCCGGATGATCACCAAGCTCTCTGATCGCCACCAAGCCGTCTAGGTGATGCCGATCACCAAGAATAACAAGCTAGAACTCTCACTTGACCAACACAAGGCCAAAGAGATGGATGGATGCACACTTGCTACTCAATTCTCACTAGGAGGTCACTAATTCTCTCAATTAGCAAATCTCTCAACCTCACTAGGGCTCTTGCTCTTTCTCACACTCACAAGGTGATTCTCAGCAAAGGAAAGTGGCAAGAACACTCAAATGGATGAGGAGGTGGAGTATATATACTCCCCCAACCGGCCATCCAAAAACAACACAAAACAGGGTTTCTGCGGGGGCATTGGACGCTCCGATGCCAGGCATCGGACGCACCGATGACCTCGACCAACGGTCAACTGTACAACCTGTCAGACTGTTCAAAGGGGCATCAGACGCTGGGCAGCGTCCGATGCCACCACAACCCTCAGCGTCCGATGCCAGCGTCCGATGCAGCCCACAATTCACTCGCAAAGTGAACAGTGGCACGAGCGCGTCCGATGTGGCAACATCGGAGCGTCCGATGCCACGCACCAGACTAAACCCTAGTCGGGGTGAGCATCGGATGCGTCCGATGCCCACCAAGCCAGCGTCCGATTCCTATAACAAGGCCAAAACGAACTCGGATCGCGACGCGGCCTTAACAACTTTTGTTCCTCTCAACATAAGGCATCTCTCTGAGCTACCTAGGGCTATGAAATAACAAGTGTGCACCACACCTACCTCAATAGTCTCATCTAGGTCAAGCTACTAATTCACGCTCCCCTTTATAGTACGGCCAAAGGAAAAGCAAAGACCTAAGACTACCTAAGTGTCCTCCAACACCATGCGACACTTAGCCTAGCCTACCACCGTCTTCGTCGTCCGTCCTTTGAAAACCGAAAGATTTTCATCGCCAGGGGACATGAACTCCATATGCCTGTATCGTCGCCATTACCGTGACCTAACTCATCCCTGTTTCTGCAAAACACACGTTAGTCACAATAATCTTGTGTTTCATCCAATCACCGAAACCCACTAGGGGCCAAGATGCGTTCAATCTCCCCCTTTTTGGTGATTGATGACAACACGAGATCGAGTATAGAGAGAAGAGGTTTTCAAATCATGACATGTATGAACTTGCGATGAATAAGAGAAAATGATTAGGGGCAAGCTCATACATATCATGCCAACACCTTGCACTCAACAAGTTAGAGTGAATAGCAAGTGCAAGAGTAAAGAGCTTGAATACATAAACAAGTGAGAATTAAGCACAAGTAATCGAGTAAAGCGAAATGACATGTCATATATGATATCGTAGTGAGCACATACATGTCATAAGGTCCATGGCATAAGTATATAGCATAGTAATGCACAAAAGATGCGATAAGTAAAGAGCGTATGTGAAATATAACACACAAAAGATCAAAGACCCTCTCACATCACTCCCCCTATCGCTATACTCGGCCACTCTCCCCCTTCGGCATCAAGCGCCAAACTAAGCATCGGAGGGCGGAGGTGGTGCAGACGAGTCAGGTGCCGTCTCCGGAGTGCGCTGAGTAAACTCAAACTGCTGTAGAAGCTCCTCGGAGTCGGAAGAAGAGCGCCGGTGGCCTGCTGACCCTCTGGAGCTGGAAGCTGTGGCGAAGAGGTCCGGGTCTGCTCTAGCACTGACTGCTCTAGCTGCTCAACCTGCTCAGTCTGCTCTGCCTGCTCTGGGTCTGTCGCAGTCTCAGTCACAGTCACAGTAGTGGTGTCAACCTGAGTCTCGGAGTGCGGAAGCTCGTGAATAACTGACAACTCAGGCTGAACTGTCGTGGTCGTCTCTGACTGAACCGGCTCATGGCTGGTAGTGAGGCGAGAGGTGGTAGTCCTCATCCGAGCTGTCGGTGGGGTCCTCGTGTGGATACATGGGTGTATGCCGAGTCTCGAGTGATGAGTGATTGTCAACAGGTTTGATGCGCATGTTCTTTGGCTTGTGTTGTGCAGGTGTCGAGAACGGAGACAGTGATCGAGGTCAAGGTGAAGGTCAAGTAGAGACGTGCCATGCCGACGGACTGAGAGCGGTGAAGGGCGGACGTGAGGCTTGGACTGAGGGACCGGTGGCCTGAGGATCAGCTGTGGTGGCTGACAGTCTGGGACAACGACGAGCAGAGACTTGCAGGGCATGGTGTTGCTCGGGTCGAGGACCTAGGGACACGTGTCGGTGGACGGGGTGCATGGGCGGTGCATCCCCTCTACAGCACCGGTTTGGTGGTTGAGCCACAGAAAAACCACCGGGTGGACGGTTTCCAGGTTTGGGCCACAAAACCTGGGTGCTGCGGGTTTGCCGAGTTTGGGCCACAAAACTCGGGCTGAGGACGGTTTTCAGGTTTGGGCCTCAAAACCTGGGCGCTGGCGGGTTTCTGAGTTTGGGCCACAAAACTCAGGCGATGGACTGCGGGTTTCCCGGTTTCGGCCTCAAAACCGGGGGGATGGTCGTGAAGACAGGTTTCCCGGTTTCGGCCACAAAACCGGGGGGCGGAGTCTGGGAAAAGGACAAGCAGAGCTGTGGCGGCACGTGGCGGCAATCGGTGAGGTTGCGTCGAGGCAACGCTACCAGTTGTGCGGGTGTGGCCGTCGGATCAGCATTATCTTTGGGTTGGTCCAGGATAGCCTTAGGGTTTGGTTGGGTCGCTCTGTAAATAATTAGGGGTAGAGTGGGAATTAGAATTAGGATAAGTAGGGGGAGACACCCACCTCCCAAAGGATCTCAGTCATTTGCTCTTCGCCTTCTAGGTATTCCTGCTCTCCCAATCCCCTGCTGTAGCTACTGAGATCCGCAGAGAACCATACCTCTATGTACTGGAGATTTTGAGGAAGTGAGACCGTAATCTCACTATTGTAGCATGTGGTAGCCACACGGTTGCAGATCGATGTGTTGATTCGCGTTTTGTTCGTGTTCTTCGCGTTCTTCGTTTCTCCGCGATTTTCCCGTCACTCGATCTCTCTCTATACTGCGTCTTTTTGAATTCCACTTGAATCAACTTGTTCTTTATAGTGAGGAGAACATTTCCACCGAAGGAATTTATCTCTACCCTCATGAACAAGTAGATCAGGTCGATTTCGTTTTCGTGGCGCTTTTTTGGTTCATACACCTTCTCCTTCGATTTCCCGTTGATTGAGTTGATTTGAGCAGATGATTTCTTGGGGATAGTATCCTAACTACCTCGTGATCATCCTCTCCAAGTTTAGGATCAAGGGATTTTGGTTTGAATCGATTTGGAGAAGATTTGAGTTGAGGGAGACCAAAATCGCCCTCTCTGGACGTTGGCGAACAGTCCGCCACCAGGGCATGGACAGTCCGCGCATCGGGCTCGGGCCAGACCAGTGGTCGCGCAGCTCGGCTATCTCTATCCAGTTTGACCGGCGGACAGTCCACGGTTGTCTCTCGCGGACATTCGGGGAAGTGTCCAGGGGACTTCAGCAGCTCTGCTGTTTTTGGTTTTTAGCCGGCGGACAGTCCGGGATCGGCTGGCGGACAGTCCGCAGTAGCCGCGGACAGTCCGGAACTTCGTGGCCGGACAGTCCGGGATCCTGCTGAAGCTTCCATTTTAGTGCGTTTGCTCTTCCGGCTTTTCCGCTTGGTTTCCAGACTTCTCGTTTGGCCCTATAGTTAACCAAGTAACCTCTCTAGGTATCTTTGCTACTTGTTAGCATCGGTATTTGGGGATTTCTCGACGTAGCCTTCAATCTACGTTCGGGACTCGGTTTTCAAGGGTTGAACTTGTGCCGGTGCTTTTGGCGTTTGGTTTGCTATTGCTTTGTGGTGCCTCCCTGTGATCCTAGGGATCATCCACCCTCTTCCAAGGGTCGTGGGCATCACGGTTTTGGTCGAAGCTTTCGGGGGTTGATTTTGGGACAAAAGGCCAAAGTTTCATGAGAAATTTTTGAGGCTCCCATTCACCCCCTCTGGTCGCCTTGCTATTGCATTCTCGGTCCTTCAATTGGTATCGGAGCGGGTTAAGGATCTTCCACCTTAGTCGGTTCCAGATCCACCGAAGGCGACATGGATCGCGGCGTGGGCAAACCGCCGTTTTTCGATGGGACGAACTATGCTTATTGGAAGATACGCATGTCGGCCTATCTCCAGAGCATGGGCTCTTCTATTTGGGAGATTTGCAACAAGGCCGATTATGTTGTCTTGGCTGCTCGTGCTACTCAGCTTCAGATCGATGAGCACGATGCCAATAGCCGAGCACGTAATACTTTTTTCTCCTGTTTGAGCATGTCCGAGTTTGATCGCGTTTCTCACCTCCCCACGGCTCGTGAGATTTGGGCGACCCTCATGCGCTTTCATGAGGGAACCACTCAAGTCAAATCCCGTCTCTACGAGTCGCACAAGCGGGAGTATGAGAACTTTCGACACATGCCTGGCGAGAGCATGGAGAGTTTATTCGCTCGCTTTCAGGTTATTGTCAACAAGATGGGAACGAACAAGGAGCTGTTGCCTTTCGACGATCATGAGAGGGCTTTGAAGCTTTTGCATACTCTCGATCGGTCGGTGTGGGACTCAAAGGTCCAGGCGATCATCGAATCATCTAACTATGAGACCCTCACATGCGACGAGCTCTTTAGTAAGCTCAAGTCTATTGAGATTGACGCCATGTCGAGGGCTTCTTATGAAAATCCCTCTGGCCCGACTATGGCTTTGGTTTCTGGCTCTTCTGCTAACCCCTCTGGAGGATTTGCACTTTCTTCTCTTCTTTCTATCACAGAGGAGCAGCTGGAGTCCATGGGGGATGACGAGTTGGCTTTGCTTGCCAACCGGTTCTCGCGGTTTCACAACAACCGCATGAACCGTCGCCGCGGAGGAGGACGCTCGGGATGCTTCGAGTGCGGCGACCCCGACCACTTCATCGCCAACTGTCCCAAGAAGAACAAGTACACATCTGGGAAGGCCGATCATGGGCACAAGTATGACTCCGGCAAGCGCAAGGAGAAGTACGTCCCCGCAAAGCACAAGCGGAAGGGCGGCTTCAACAAGGAGTACATCAAGAAGAAGTACTTGGAGAAGGCCTAGGCTGAGCAGCGTGCTTTCTTCGCCATGCTCAGCGACGTCGACGACTCGGATGAAGACTCCGCTGTTTCAAGCGACGACGAGTCCGAGAAGAAGAAGAGGATCGAGGACAAGCTGAACGGCCTCTGCTTCTTCACCGACGATGAGGGCTTCTGCACCATGGCCCTTGGTGATGAGGACGACGGCAAGCTGGAGGACACCCCTCGGAATGACGACGACGACGACGACACCTCCCAGGTATCTCAGACCTCCGATGAGCTTTATGCTGAGGTCGAGAAACTTACTGCCGCCCTTCTTAGTCAAGATAAGCTACTTAGGCGTGCTGCTAGAGAGCGCAAGGAGTTTAGGCAGAAGTGGGAGGACACGGTGAAGGAGATTGAGTTTGCTAGATCCACCATGGTCGTTTCTGAGGAGGGTGAGTGTGAGATGTGCACCAAGCACATGACTGACCTTCTCACTTTCAGAGGTAAGTATGCTGCTTTGGTTGGAGAGGTGGATGAACTCCGGGCTAGACCCGTGTTGTTAGGTGCGTGCAAGTCTTGTGCTGGCTTGCAATCCGAGTTGACAGAGAAGAATGCCAAGATTGTGTCTCTTGAGAAGGCCAGCTCGGGTAGCACTTGTGTGTCTAGGTGCGCTTCGTGCGAGGGTTTGGAGATGGAGATTGCTAATGTGAAGCATGGCAAGATGCAACCCGAGGAAGAAAACACATACCTTCGGACCATCTTGTCATGGGTGTCTTGTGGTGAGCCGCAGCTTGGGATGATGATCTCCCAGTTCAAGCGTGCTGCTGGAGGTCCTGGTGTAGGCTTTGCTCAGGGCGTTGATGCTTCTTCTTTTGGCAAGATTGGAGAGTCGAGTGGCCTTAACCCGAGTGAGAAGCCAAACTCTACCACTACTCCCAAACTTACCAAGCTTCCACCCAAAGAGCCTCTCAAGCCTAACACCAAGGACGGAGTATTTGAGGAACCTCCGAAAGCTCCACCCAAGAAACAAATATGGCATCCCAAACCCAACCACCTGAAAAACAAGCTAGACACAATGCCACCTATCCAGGAGGAGCTTATGCCACAGAAGGGCAAAGTGATCCACACCCACTACCGTGAGTACCAACAACCCCCTATGAGAGCGGTAAGGTACCATTGTGAGCACTGCGGGAGAGATGGACACTTGAGTGAGTTTTGCTTTCGGCGCAAGAGAGAGGAGCGCCGTGCTAGGGAGATGAACAATGCGGACATGTACCATCCTTTCCATGATGTGCATGTGCCGAATGTTCTGAGGAGAGCTGCTAGGCCTAGAGGTCCAATGCCTCAAGGTCCTAGGCGTCAGGGAGGTGTTGCCCGACGGGGTCCTGACTTTGCAGGATACGGACCCCGTGGCGGAGGCTTTGTTGAGCGTTTCCCTCCACCGCGTTTTGAGTATCGCGATGGACGCTCTTTCCTTAGCGGACCACGTTTTCCTGTGCGTGGTGATCGCTTTCCCCAAAGGCGTGCTAGGAATGCTTTTTCTACTAACCGTTCTTTTGAGCAGCCGGCCCAACACTGGTATTCTTCCTATTTTACTCACCCTAGTGTTGGACCGTATGCTCACCCTATGTCTTTTTATTGATGTAGGTAAAACGATTGGAGGACATTTGGTTGGTGGATTCCGGTTGCTCGAGGCACATGACCGGAAACGCCAAGTGGTTCTCCAGTCTTAGTTCTATTGCCGGAAAGGAGTTTATCACCTTCGGCGACAATAGCAAAGGTAAAGTGTTGTCTCGTGGGTCGGTGCGAGTTAATGAGCACTTTGTGTTGCGTGATGTTGCTCTTGTTTCTAACTTGCATTTTAACCTTCTTTCTGTTTCGCAACTCTTTGATGATGACTACGAGATTCGTTTTAAACCGAATCTCAGTCGTATTTTAGATCCTCAGGGCAATCTTGTATGTTTGATTTCGCCCTTTGGGAAAGTTTTTCGTGCGAATTTCTCGGAGTCGTTTGGATTTTCTCGCTGTCTTGTGGGTGGTTCTTCCTCCTCTGATCTTTGGAAGTGGCATAGGAGGCTCGGCCACCTGAGCTTCGACTTGCTTGCAAGGCTTAGCTCACTTGGCCTAATCCGAGGATTGCCCAAGTTGTCCATGGAGAAGGACCTTGTATGCCATTCTTGTAGACATGGGAAGATGGTTGCCGCTCCCCACCATCCAGTGACTCAGGTCATGACTAAGCGCCCTGGAGAGCTTTTACACATGGACCTTGTTGGTCCGGCTCGGGTGAGCTCGGTTGGGGGGAAGTGGTATGTACTTGTGGTTGTTGACGATTTTTTGAGATATTCGTGGGTCTTCTTTTTGACTAAGAAGACTGATACTTTCTCTTTTGCTCGCAATCTGATTTTGCGTCTTTAGAACAAGTTCCCTATGAACTCGATGTGAGCTATTCGTAGTGATAATGGTTCCGAATTCAAGAATTTGGATTTTGAGAAGTTTTGTAACTCTTTGGGTTTGGAGCATCAGTTTTGTTCCCCCTACACACCGCCACAAAATGGTGTTGTAGAGAGGAAGAATCGTACCCTTGTAGAGATGGCCAGGATGATGCTCGATGAGCATAGGACTCCTAGACGATATTGGGCCGAGGCTATGAACACTGCATGCTATATTTCCAATCGCATTTTTCTCTGAGCTTTCTTGAAAAAGACTTCTTATG
Source organism: Coix lacryma-jobi var. lacryma-jobi (assembly GCA_009763385.1). Classification (NCBI taxonomy): domain Eukaryota; kingdom Viridiplantae; phylum Streptophyta; class Magnoliopsida; order Poales; family Poaceae; genus Coix; species Coix lacryma-jobi. The sequence goes on from CM019826.1 coordinate 46,079,343, forward strand.
AGTTGCGTTTTGGAAGACAGCCCAAAGTGAGTTACTTTAGAGTCTTTGGTTGCCACTGTTTTATACTTAAGAAAGGCAACCTGGACAAATTTGAGTCTCGTTCTTCTGACGGTGTATTTTTGGGTTATGGCACTCACACTCGAGCTTATCGTGTGCTTAACCTTGGTACTAACCGAGTCATGGAGACATCCGATGTCACCTTCGACGAGACAATGGTTTGTCCTTCTTCTCGTTTTGAGCGTGCAGGTGATCATGAGGTTGGTGAGCCTCTTTTTGATGACGAGGATGAGGGTGCTGAAGGGATGGATGATCCAGCACCTCCTCCACCTGTCGTGCCGCAAGGAGCGGCTTCTACTTCGACTCATGGCCCCGACCCTTCTTCCTCTTCCACTTGGGGGCCGTGGGATCCGCCGCCTCGGGCTGTACCGTTCGTACCCGGGGAGGCACCAACTGTTGTTGAGGGGGAGATTACTTCAGCTCGGGAGGCACCACGACACATTCAGCGCCAACACCCGCCTCAACAGATGATCGACAGCATCGACGAACGTGTCACTCGGTCCAGGTCACAACAAATCTCTCACTTTGCTCATTCTGCATTTGTTGCTAATTTTGAACCCCGAGATGTTGGACACGCTTTGACGGATCCAGATTGGGTCAATGCCATGCATGAGGAGTTAGAAAATTTTGAAAGAAATCGGGTTTGGGTTTTGGTTCCACCTCCTCCAGACTGTAATCCTATTGGGACAAAATGGGTTTTCAAAAACAAACAAGGAGAGGATGGCCACATTGTGAGGAACAAGGCCAGACTTGTAGCCAAGGGTTATAGTCAGAAGGAGGGGATAGACTATGAGGAGACTTTTGCTCCTGTAGCTCGTTTGGAGGCTATTAGGATACTCTTGGCTTTTGCCGCATCCAAAGGGTTTAAACTTTTTCAAATGGATGTCAAGAGTGCCTTCTTAAACGGCTACATAGAAGAAGAGGTGTATGTCGAACAACCCCCCGGTTTTGAAAATCCCAAGTTTCCAAACCATGTTTTTAAACTCCACAAAGCTTTATATGGTTTGAAACAAGCCCCTAGAGCCTGGTATGATAGGTTGAAAACCTTTTTGCTTGCTAAGGGTTTTAAAATGGGATGTGTGGATAAAACGCTTTTTCTCCTCAAGCAAGGCAAAGACACTCTCTTGGTCCAGATTTACGTGGATGATATCATTTTTGGTGGTTCTTCTCACGCTTTGGTTGCCAAGTTTGCAGATCTTATGAGCAGGGAGTTCGAGATGAGTATGATGGGCGAGCTGACTTTCTTTCTCGGATTGCAAATTAAGCAATCCCGAGAAGGGACGTTTGTGCACCAGGGCAAGTACACCAAAGACTTGCTGAAGAGGTTCGATATGGGTGAGGCCAAGCCTCTTCCAACACCCATGTCAACCACGACGCCCTGGATGCGGATGTGGATGGAGAAGCTTTGTATCAGAAGGAGTACCGAAGTATGATTGGGTCGCTGCTCTACCTGACGGCGACACGCCCGGACATCCAGTTCGCGGTGTGTCTGTGTGCGCGCTTTCAGGCGTCGCCGCGCACTTCTCACCGTCAGGCGGTCAAGCGCATTATGAGGTACCTTCGTTTCACACCAGAGTTCGGGATTTGGTATTCAGCTTCCTCCACACTCTCTCTTTGCGGTTTTTCTGATGCCGATTTTGCTGGTTGCCGAGTTGAGCGCAAGTCCACTTCTGGGACTTGTCAATTTATTGGATCTTCTCTTGTATCTTGGTCTTCTCGCAAGCAGTCTAGTGTCGCTCAGTCTACCACAGAGGATGAATATGTTGCTGCGGCTAGCTGCTGTTCTCAGTTGCTTTGGATCACTACTAGGTTTTCACCCTATTGCATCGGGCAAAATTTGATGTTATAGGTCTAAAATGGATGCAAAAGCTCGTTTCCGCATCAATTTGTCTGTCGATGCAGCCGATGCAATTATCCCAGATGCAATAGCCTTTTGCATCAGTTACTTATGGTCGATGCGAAGCAGCTTTTGCATCGGATAGTCGTTGTCTGTTTCATCAAAAATGTCTGATGCATTAACTTATTGCATCTAAATCATGTTGGTGCAATACATCTATTGCATCAGATAGTCGTTGTCTGTTTCATCAAAAATGTCCGATGCATTAACTTATTGCATCTAAATCATGTTGATGCAATACATTTATTGCATCGGATATGGTACGATGCAATAGAATGTATTGCATCAAAATTAGGTTCGATTCAATATAATCTATTGCATCACCAATTTGGTTTGATGCAAGAGGTTCTATTGCATCACCATTTTGTTTGATGCAAGAGGTTCTATTGCATCACCATTTTGTTTGATGCAAGAGGTTGTGTTGCATCACCATTTTGTTTGATGCAAGAGGTTGTGTTGCATCACCATTTTGTTTGTTGCAAGAGGTTGTATTGCATCAATGATATGATGGATGCAATTGAAACTTTTGCATCGACATCAGGTTCGATGCAATACAAAGTATCACATCTACATGACCGTGGATGCAATAAAAGCTATTGCATCGACAAGATATTTGAAGAACGATCAATAATAGCATTGAATTCATTGCACAGGAAATCATTAAATTACAAAAGGCAATTATATTAATAAATTGGATAATAATCATTCAATAGTTTGTACAATGAAAGGAAGTCACATGGCTTCCTATTTCCAAAGGAAATTGCAAGGTCCAAATGCATTAGAAACCACTATCTTATGGTACTAATAGATACTAGTCATAAAGACGAAGACATGTGTCTTATCACAGAACATGGCATATTTCTTGTTGCACAATCTTTGAATCATTTCAGCTTGTCAAGACTCCCTCATTGTTGATCTTCCTGAGAAAAGTCAAAATGACATGCATTAGTAATATATATATAGTTGATCACATAGCTGGATTGAAACATAGGCAACATATGATATGGAACAATATTTTTGGGATTAAGAAATACAATGGATACTTAAAATGAGAGCTGATTGATCATACCTTTTCTCATTTATTTTTTGCTTTGTCGCTTTCTTCTGCCAGCAACCTGTCTAAGTGTTTATGATTGAATATATGACACTGTATCATTGCTATCTTTATCATTTGGGAAAAGAGCTCTGTTGGCACTGCCGCGAGTGAAGCGAATAGGTAGGGTACTGTTATTGGTCGTCAACGATTGACTGTCCTGTAGAACCTACACAAACCAGAAGATTTGAAAGAGCAATCAGCACTTAGCGATCTGTTGAGCTGCAGGTAATGGTTTCGAAGTAAATTACCAGTTCCACATGTTCTGATTCTTGGATGGGAGTGGGAATAACATTAGGTGCGTCTGAAGGATCACTTTGAGTGGGCAAGGCAGCTTTTGTGGCAACCTTCATATCATGAAAAAAATATTCACACTTTATGTCAGAATACATGTAGTTGTCCATTACATTTCAGTTTCCATTAATCAACAAAATAATACCTTTGCTGAATCTGCAACATCTAAACCATGAACGATATTTTCAATACCAGTAGCATTAGCTGTGAATTCTGAAGGTTGAGTGGTTGTTTCTGCAGTTTCAGGGGATGGTGTGGTTGTTGCAGCAGTCTGTCATTGGTGATATAAGGAGGAGCATTAGCAATCAAGTTTTACTAAAAACAATGATGCTGATAACAATTAAGAATTAGTAATCTTACCAAAGGCGGTGCTTCATTGCGTTCTTTGAATAGTGAGAAAAACTCTTGCCTTAGTTTTTCTCTAATCCTCTCAGGTGTACTCTTCAATTCTTGTTGCAGCAGCACCATTTGTTCCTTGTCACTGTCCCTCTCAGCGGCTTGAACGGTAAGTTGTTCTTTTAACTTCTCTATCTCAGCTTGCATCTCACTATTCTTCTGTTGTGCTGCTGCTGCTATTGCTGTGACACGAGCTTGCTCTTCAATTCGTTCATGCATAAGTTGGCTTCGGGTTGGATAATTTGCCATGTATCCATGTCCAGGACCTTTCCTGCTCTTGCAGCCAGTGGTTTCCTTGTAGGTTTCATGAAGAATCTGCCTTTCTTGTTCTTCTGATATCACAGAAGCTTCCTTCTCAATTTTTTCTGTGATTTTGGAGAAGGCGGTTTCCTAAGTTTAAGAACACAATTAGTATGACATTGATGATGTATGGATAAAACTTATGGGCAGGCAACAGTTGGTCAAAAAAGAAGTCGTATCTGCAGATTTACAAGTCCAAATGACTTAATCGATAACTTTCTGGAGATATTATAAAATTCTCCAGATTTCATTTTCAGACATCAAAGCATGTTTCAGAACTGGACTATTTTGAAATAGGCAAATTACAGAAACTTCTCAATCTCCCCAGATCTGCCCAGATTCTTCCAACATCTCAATTACAAAATTAACGATGTTCCAAATTACAAGGAGATGATGACCTTTTAACAGCTAATCAGGTCAAGGAAGACCATGACTATAATATGAAAAACATCACTAAGTAGTAGTGAGCAAAGTAGCACTTACATATATTTCCCTAGCAGCATCAGAAGACCATCGACCCTCCTTGGTGCGTGTACTCCTCCAAAATGTCAAACCATTTGGCTCTTCACCAGTCTCCAGGTTTCTCTAATATGCGTAAATATAACATTGTTACTGTTTAGGAACAAAAATAAAAGAACAAGTTTAGGTTCCATATCATTACCTGCTCAAAACTAACTTGTGAATAAGGTTTTGATCCAGTCAGATGTATTGTCTGTCGATGCTGGGAGTTGCTAGAGTTTTTGTTGCTCATTAGCTAAATTAAACACAGATATGTTAGTTTGACATCAAAGATGCAGACAACAAACACATATAAGAGGCTTGGAACCTGGAATGAGTCACTTGAAAAATACAACACCAAGTAGTGCCACTCCACAATGTCCACATCATCTGGCTTATGTCTCATTATTTCATGATAACTGCTGTATGCCTTGTATGTGGCACTCAATTGAGCTCGCCATCCCTTGTAATGATTCTGTGCAATCTTCCAAATCCTAGCCTTCTCCTCAGCATTGTCCTCAATGTTCCACCTTGCCTGTACAAATGGGATTTCAATAAAGTGTCAACAAATAAGATATTACAGAGTATTAATTGATCATATGCGGTAGCAACACTGTAACGTACCATTATTTTTGTTGTTATTTTATCTTTAGCTTTCTGTTTCACTTGTCGCCACTTCCTAACTCCAATAAGTGGAGTCCATTTTCTTGTAAACCGAACAACTTCATCAACAAAGGAGCGATAGTTATCTCCTATAGGACCGCCCTTCGTCGATGAGAATTCTACACTAAGTTTGTCAGTGGCAAGTTTAAATCTCTTTGCTTCGACCGATACACCTTTCAAGGTTCCACGCCCAATCTTTCTCTTCTTGCCAACCCGAGCTGTGAAATTGAGTATATATAATGGAATGAATGTAAACATTATAAATCAGCATTTTTATGTTATACTAGTGTACGAATAGTCTGTACCATTGCATACCTTTCTGAGAGGGCTTGGGCCTACGAGCATGAGCTGGAAACTAAATAGGTGTTGCGCTATTGTCACCACTTCCGTCTTCTTCATTGGCTTGATCATCTACATATGCATCTGCACATACAAAATGTTGAAAGTACACAGTTACAGTTCAGTTGGAAATATATATGTATATAATAGTGCTTCGACTAATGAACCATTAAACAAGATGAGATTAAATATATCTTGAAGAAGCCCTTCCGTCCTCAACCATTCTTGATATGTTTTAACTGTACTCATCTGGGTATCATCGGTAAATTCTGCGAGATGCACATATACATGATATCTTTTGACTCATTAGTAAACAACGTAGCATTGATTTGATAGACAATTACAAGGACATAAGCTTTTTTCTAATTAAGAAGTGCCTGAGAAAAAATGACCTCTAATTGATACATATACACCATCAGATGTAAAAAAATGTAATTTGTGATGGAAACCTGAAAATGCGCAAGCAATATCATCTGCATCTTACTGTAAACCCTAAGACAATAGCATTTTGAACACGTGCACAAGCAATTTGAAGGCACAACATAAATAGAACAAATAAATGACAAAAATTGACCTGGGTTGTTCATTTGTGTTCTTGTCGGGGACATTTTCTTGGCCATGGGCATCTTCAGGGCTGGACCGTCTGGTTCTCCTCCTGTTTGTCGGAGGAGATGCCAATCTCTTGGTCGGAGTACACGGCGATGGCGACCGCTTTGTGCAGCGCCTCCGGGCAGGCGGCGGCGACGGCGAGATCCATGCGGGGCGCCTCCGGGCTCCCAGCGGCGACGGAGACATCCTAGTGGAGGGCCTCCGTGAAGGCGGCGTCGACGGAGATGACTTGGCGGAGGGCCTCCGGGGACGCGGCTGCGACGTAGACGACTTGGCGGAGGGCTTCTGGGCCGGCGGCGGCGAGGGCTACCTAGCGGGAGTAGCCGACGGCATGCTTCCGGTCTTCGGCATGGCGGCTCGGAGTAGGATTAGATGGGATGCGAAGGGAACCGCTGCAGGTTGTATTAGGGAGGGTGCATAATTATCGGCAATCTCGCGGGTGGAGGGCGCCTAATCTCAAATTTTTGGCGGTTTCAACCTTTCTCGGGCCCACTTTGAGGTGAACGTATGAGACTTTTTGATTTAGCCAAATAATAAATAAATAATAAACTCATGACAATAATTATGTTTTATTTAAAAAATAATTGTAATCATTTTAATATAATTACATCGTGTGTAAAGCAATAATTAAATGCTACTACATCCTTTTTTATTGGAACAAAAAAATGATTATATTTTATACAAGGTTGTTGGAGTGTTGAATTTATTAAGAGTACTGTGGTTGTATTAGTAGAATTAGGATTATTGGTAGGATTACTAGTACGAGTATTAGTAGTAGTAGTAGGAGTAGTAGTAGTAGTAGTAGTAGTAGTAGTAGTAGTAGTAGTAGTAGGAGTAGTAGTAGTAGTAGTAGGATTAGTTCTATGAGTAGTAGTTGTACTAGTTGTAGGATTAGTAGTAGTAGTAGTAGTAGTAGTAGTAGTAGGATTAGTAGTAGTAGTAGTAGTAGTAGTAGTAGTAGTAGTAGGATATATTAGTAGTAGTAGGATTAATAGTAGTAGTAGTAGTAGTAGTAGTAGTAGTAGTAGTAGTAGTAGTAGTAGTAGTAGTAGTAGGAGTAGTAGTAGTAGTAGTAGTAGGATTAGTAGTAGTAGTAGTACTAGTAGTAGTAGTAGTAGTAGTAGGAGTAGGATTAGTAGTAGTAGTAGTAGTAGTAGTAGTAGGAGTAGGATTAGTAGTAGTAGTAGTAGTAGTAGTAGTAGTAGTAGTAGTAGTAGTAGTAGTAGTAGTAGTAGTAGTAGTAGTAGGATATATAGTAGTAGTAGTATATATTAGTATTAGTAGGATTAGTAGTAGTAGGAGTAGGATTAGTAGTAGTAGACTAGTATTGTAGGCAAGCCAAATGTAGAAACAAAAAATTGAAAAATTAACCTTAGAGTGGTAGAAGCTAAGTTGTAAAGCATACATGTTAGAGGAATATAATATTGGTCGTAGGATTGGTAGTAATAATATTGAAAAATGTAAAACGGTATTTCAAAAGTTAATGTTACACAAAACAAATTTTTAACAAGATTACAAAAACAATAACACCATGGGAGGCCTGCAAGGGCCAAGGGCCTAACCAAGCTCGACCGCATGAAGGATCAGAAACAGATCAACCGCAAACGGGAGCCCAGTTAGGCCCAGCCCAAGCAAGCCCTCTCAATGGTGTGTGTTAGTCGGAGTTCAGGGCAAGACGCATGGCTGAGACTTTATGCTGCGTTTGTGTGAGTAGAATTGGCGAGGTGGTGCAAACGAACCAGCCCTTGTATGCAGCGTGCGTGCCTTTGCACTTCGGGGTGGTAATGGGCCGGCCCATTTGGCAATGAAGCCAAATCGACAAGTACCCCGTGCCCCTCCCCATCCCGTGACCCTCTCGCTCACTCCCTTCCCTTCTCCTATCTTCTGATTCCCCTCCGTTGACCTCACGAGCGATGGAGACGACGGTGGCGGAGTCAATCGGAGACGACGATGAGTCAATCGGAGGCGCCATGGCTCGCGGCAAGGGCCGCGGCTGGAACGTGAAGGGCCAGTTTCGCAACGAGCGCGGCCAGTTTGCCGCAGCCGATGTAATCTACATCAGCTCCGACGATGAGGTGAGCAAGCCCCGGGTTAAGCGCACCGGGGAGGCTTCGACTCCAATCCCGGCGAAGAGGACGACCAAAAAGGAGGCGTCGACCCCACCCCCAAGCCCGACGACGAAGAACCCAAACCCTAGCAACAAGGGGAAGAACAAGGTCAGCTCTGCCTTTCCCATACACGCTGTTTCATCTACCTGTTTCACACTCAGATCTATGTCTTCTTTATGTATACATGTGGGTTTATCTCATCTGCTGAAGTTGCTATGTATGATGATGCATATATCGGTGTTTAATACTGAGCTCAGTGCCTAGGTCGATGATTACTAAGCATTTGTGAGATTAAGTGCCGGAGGACCACCTTTTGGTGTGGGAACCGCGTCTAGTTTTGTCTCTGCTCCATGATACTTATTAGTTAACAGCACTAGTGCTGCATCTCTTTTCTAATATGTACATATGCTGCTATTGTTAGACATGGACTTAGCTACATTTACAACTCAGATGATGTGCATTGTGTTAACTTGCTTAGGATGAGAAGGGCACCTTTTTCCAGCTTTGTGATCTTTTTCGCACTAGGCAGCTGGTAACTGACAGCATCCATGCAAGTGTTGAAGAACAAGTAGCAATGTTCTTGCATGTTGTTGGCCACAATGAGAGGTTCATGTCACTGATAATGGAACTTGGGCACAACAAAGGGATGCATGGGCTGCTGCTATGTGGCAGAATAGGGGCTCTTCTAGAGTTTAAGTTTCTATTATACTTGTGTTGTGTTAACTATTAAGTATCTATGATGACTATTGCATTCATTTATGAGACCTATGGCACTGAGCAATGATGTGAAAACTTTCATATTTGTAATAATTTGTTATGAAGTTTTGAGATGTGAAAACTTTCAATGATGTGAACCACCAGTGATGATTTTGAAATAGCTGAGACTTAATTGACTTATACTGAGGCCTGTGTTTGGTGAATTCTTTCTTGTCTATGATGAAACATGCTATATAGAGGTGGCTGCTTTTTTCATGGCATTCATCTGATCTGCTGGAATCATCCACTGTTTAGCAACATTTGGGTGACCCCCAAGTTGATGGCAAACAGTGGATGCTTTAGCAGATTTCATGGGTGTCATGTAGATATGAGGCCTTTACATTTTGCTTGCAGCCACCAATGACATCTATGTATGTTTCTGAGGCCAACTTCATATTTTGTTACCTGCCTATGATGATTGCATAGCTTGTTATATGACTGAATGGAATTATGTGATGACCTTGACCTTGTGAGGCATTGGAGCTATGTTGATTCTGCCTTGTTCTTATGCTTGTCATGGCTGTCATCAAACCATGTGAAACATCCATGCCCAAGCAACTGTTCTCACTCTCCTAAACCGATGGCTGGGCTGGATGTCTCACATGGTTCCATGCCTGTCATGATTTCAGTTTGTTCTTCTCTGTTGATGTTGGTTCTATGGCATGTCGATATGTGTTCCTTAAGCTCCAAGTTCAAGGTCTCTTCACAAGGTAATTAAATCTGAGGCAAATGATTTCAAATATCTCTCCTCTATCTGCACATGTCTTACTTGCTTTTATTTGTTATTTGAAGGTGCCTGGGGTCTATGTTTACTTTGTTAATAGTACTATGTCTTTTTCCCATTGAAGGTAGAGGCACCAATCTCGGCGAAGAGGAAGAGCAAGCTGTTTTGGGATGATCTGGAGAATGCTGCGTCCATGTCCCATTGCCTGTTTGGGACAGTAGAAAACAAAGTGAACAAAAGGCTGAATCGGCGAACAAACAAGCTGGTCTATGCAGTCAATAAGGAAATGGACAATCTGTTGGTTCATGCCAAGTATCAAGTGCTGGAGGAAGTGGGGTGGACCAAGAAAAGTTCTGTACAAGTGATGAGGAAGTTCTTTGATGACTCCAAGGATGAAGGAAAGAAAATTCTCCTTGATGAGGCCAACAAGATGTTGAAGGACCTTGATGAGTGCTATGAAGTCCTCTTCACCAACATGGTGAATAGCGTACTCAGGCCTCTGGAGGAGAAAGTGAAGAAGCTTTAGTAACCTGTGTGTGCCTGCACGTTTGGTGATGATATTTGTATGTATTAAGTAATGACCAGTGGTAGATTGTGGACTGGTAGAACCAGTGGTACTTTGGTAGGTTGTGGACTGCTACAAGTAGTGGTACTTTGCTATTTTGCTGATGTCCACAAGTAACTTTATGTGCTTGATTGTGGACCCACTTAGTATGTGATAGTGCTTAAGTACCTCTGTGTTGGACCACTAATGAAGTTAATGTTATATAATGTTAGTTATATATGTAGTTGCCTTTGATGCATTATTTCTAATTATTGGAAGCCATGACATGAAGATGACGTGTACCCCTGGTGGCCTCTGATCCATATCTTTTCATGAGGTCATGTTGGGTCAACTGTTGGTTGCATTCACCGACTGATCAATTACCTTGACAAATACTCTATAGAGGTAAACTAAACTGATTGGTTGCTAAATAGGAGTGACATACCCGATTACACACACATAGATGAAACAAACTTTATTACATGTGCATGCTGTCGATAGTAGCCTAAGAACATCCAAATGACATTGACAGTAGCATAGATGTAAATACTTAAACGAAAAAAATCATCATCAGCTTCATCGGATGTGGCAACGGTAGGTGCGACAACTCCATCGTCAATGTATGCGTCCACGTCATCTTCACCTTCATCAGTAAAATCTTCATCATCTGGTTCTGGCATAGATTGAGCAATTGCTTTCTCAATAATAGACGAATCAATTGATTCGCCTTCCATGTCCGTTCGTCGCCAATTCATCAAGTCCCCCTGATCGATAACAGTCATGTCCTCCACCCCAACAACCAATGAGTCGACATCTAGCGGATTATTTTCTGCTTCCTCTTCAGCAACTGTGGATTCCGGCATCAAGAAAATGTTTCTTGGTTTGATTCGAACAACACTACACCAATTTGATTTCTTTGCGTGTTTCACATAAAACACCTGCTCTGCTTGTGTCGCCAAAATATAGGGATCATCTGAATATCTGAGACGGGTAGTATCAATATCTATAATTCCATATTGATCTTTGTTGAACCCTTTACCTTTGTTCTTTGTTCGAGCGGGGACATCGAACCAATCGCACTGAAACATAATCACTTCCTTTCGATCAGTGAATTGTACGGACATAATTTTCTTAATAACTCCATACCAGTCCATATTACCCGTACTTTCATCGCCCTTGACAAGGACACCACTGTTTTGTGTGATCAAGCTCGTCTCTGCCGACACCGTCCGAAATAGGGTGGCATTGATGAAACATCTATTGAATACACGAGCACAATCATCTAGTCCTCGAGAAAGGTTCAACATGTACTCAGTAGCTTTTCCTTGGTCATATTCTTGTTTGGTCTGTAATTCCATTGAAAAAAATAAGATGTTTTCATTGCGTGCAATATAATGTGAACAATAACAAAATTGTGGTGACTCACTCTTTCCTCAAACCAACCAACAAATTGTTGCTTGTGTCTTCTCTCAACATTATGCGGATTGTATTTCTTTAGTGAAACCTTATGTACACTGCAGTGGGCAGACCAAACAAGATACAAAGAATAAGTAATATATGATGTCAACAAAAAATAGCATGCTGCAATATTAAATAAAACTCACTCAGGCAAAGCACCACATTCGTCAGTATTTGTGATTATGTAGTGCCTTATTCTCTGCATTCTGATTCGTCCAAGACCTCGAAACTGTAGCCTTTCTTACTGTACTCAAGGTCAGCAAAAACACTCAAACCCGATGGTGGTTCACGCACAGCCGCGCTTTCATGACGCTCTAGGCGACTTGGCATGTCTTTGAAGAACAAAGAACAAAATGTCATGCACTCTTCTGTGATATATCCCTCCGCTATTGAGCCTTCAGGATGTGCTTTGTTCCTCATGTAACCTTTTACCGTACGCAAATATCTCTCCACGGGATACATCCATATATAGCATACAGGTCCACCAAGTGCAGCCTCTTCAGCAAGATGAACTGGCAAATGCACCATGATATAAAAAAAGTAGGTGGAAATATCATCTCAAGCCGACATAGAGTCTCCCTAATGGAGGCACTCATGTTCACAAGCTCGTTTACATCCAGCTCCTTTGAACAAAGCGAACTGAAGAACCTACTCAAATTAATCAATGGGACAACAACTTCTTGAGGCAGAATGTTGCATAGTACTAATGGTAAAAGTTTCTGGAATATAATGTGAAAATCGTGAGTTTTCAGACTAGAGAGAAATAGCCGATCCTCATGCACACATCTTCGGATATTGGATGCGTATCCATTAGGCAACTTAACTTCATGAAGAAATTTGCATAAAATTTTCTTGTCATCTTTCCCTAATTTGTACAAAGCAGGTGGTAAGGTGAACTTACCATTCTCATGCTGCACTGGATGCTGATCCTTCCTTGTACCGAGATGCTGCATGTCAAGCCGAGCTTCTTCATTATCCTTACTTTTACCTTCTATTTCTAGCAAAGTGCCCAATATGCTCTCACATATATTTTTCTCGATATGCATCACATCCAAGTTGTGCCTAATAAGCAAGTCTTTCCAGTACGGAAGCTCGAAGAAAATACTCTTCTTCCTCCAGTTGTGCCATATTTTTTCTTCGTCACGCTACTTCCTTTTTCTTGATTCAGGGCCGAATGTGGCTTGGTCAAAAGAACCATAGTGTTGCAGCACCTCTTCCCTAGTGAGTGGTTGTGGAGCCCCCGTATATTCTGTCTTGTTGTTGAAACTGACCTTGTTTCTGCGCCACTTGTGGTTCGTAGGCAAAAAGCGACGATGCCCCATGTAGCAGTGCTTCTTCCCATGCTTCAACCATAAGTAGTCTGTTTCTGTATGGCAGTATGGACATGCAAACTTGCCTTTTGTACTCCATCCAGATAGCATTGCATATGCTGGAAAGTCATTGATTGTCCACAGTAGAATTGCATGCAAATCAAATTCCTTCTTCTCCTTTGCCTCCCAGGCTTCGACACCCTCTTTCCAGAGAACTTTGAGCTCATCAACAAGAGGCTGCAAGTACATGTTGGTAGTTCTTAGCTACACCTAGGATAGGGTAACTAAAGTAGCTATCTACTAATGCCAAGCGGGGTTGTCAGTCCCAACACTAGTAGGAGCTAGCTAGCAAGAATGCAATCTACCAGGAGGAGATTCTGCAAGCGCACAGAACTATCATAGTAGCACTTCGCCTGAGAGTACCAGGTGTCGATTTATTTGATCCCAAGGGAAGGCTAGGGTGGTGTATGAGTCGAGTCAAGGAGGGGATGAGAGTCGAAGAATAAGAAAAGGGAAAAGGGGAAAAGAGGAGATGAAAGGCTAGAAAGAATATATGGGTGGATAGGTAAGGATGATATGGATGGCTAAGGTAAGGTGGATGGATAAGTAGATAAAGGGAATAGGATAACTAAGGATAACTAACTAATAACTACTGACTACTCCTAGATAACCACGAAGCAAGATAACTACGAAGCGAGATAGTTACGAAGCAAGGCAGGCAAAAGACAATAAAGTAACTAAGTTGAGTATAGTTTTATTCTTATTTTGTCAAGTATCGAGGCGTACTAGCCTTTACCACTTACTTAGGTTGAACGCTAGCACAACGAGCCTTACTGTTAAACTGGGCCAACTACGTGGTGGAATTCAAGGCGCACAGGGCTGTCACTACCTGCTTGCTACCACAACTATCTGGGGGTCCAGCCGTATCTGAAGGTAAGTCTATAACTAAGCACCACGCTTAACTATATTCTAACTATCTCTAGCCTAGCTTTGAATAGAGACACCCTTGCGGACGTCAGAGCAAACACTTCACTTAATAAGATAAACACTAAACTAACTAAGCAACCTATTGGCAAAGATCAAACACTAAGCTCACTAGAGATTAACTACTATGGCTAAGTGAATTGAACTGTAGGATAGCTAGGCACTCAAGCAATCAATCAAGTATACCACTCAATACTGATAAGTAGAATAAAGTAACACTTGAAATGATGAACTAGAATATAGTAAGTGCTTGAGTAACAAGAGCAAAACCTGAACTGGAGATGAAGGAAGACTCTTCCTAGCTCCAGAACTGATCACTCGCACGCCTCTACTCTTGAGCTAACCCTTGAGCAGCGCTACCACGAGGGCGAAGATGCCTTGCTCTACTAGCTACCTACTTGCCTAAGCTCTCTGAGCTTCTAACCTAACTCTCACTTGCTTCTCTTGCTTTGCTTCTCTTGGTGTGTTACTGGATGGTAATGTGTGATGGTACTGGTACAAATGAAGTAGTGTCGCCAGGGGGGTATTTATAGCCCAAATGAGTGAGGGGGGTTCTTATAGGGGGCAGCCAGCCGACCTAGGGCTAACCCTAGTGGCGGGCGCCAGCCCTAGGTGGCAGCCGCCACCTCCCTCACCGTTGGATGCACCGCCTTGGCTTCAACGGCATCCAGGTGGTTGTCCAAGGCGGTTTGGAGGTCGGTTGCATGTCCTAGCAACCGCCATTCAGCCTTGATCCACGCCACTTCATCCTGAGCCATCCGATGCCACTGACCTAGTGACCAAGGGCCAAGATTTGGCCCTAGGGAGGTCACACGGATCGGTGACGTGGCAGGGAGGCCAACCCAAGTGGCAGGTGCCACTTAGAGGTGGCGCGCGCCACCTAGGGATGGCGGGCGCCACCCCCCTTAGGCCCATTTGGGCCCTGCTGAGTGGGCTTGGCCTCTGGTGGGTCCATATGTCCAAATTTGGTTCAAATCCTGCATTCAAATAAAATTCTATGGACATGTGGAATTTGGTTAGTTTGAAACCTATTTGACTACATTTCATGCCTTTTTGGTGGACTTTAGGGTCAAATGTTGATGGTAAAACAGGTGTTTAAGGACCGTCAACAAGCTCCCCCAAGCTAACCTGTTGCTCGTCCTCGAGCAACAATGCGGTTTAAGCATTGAGCATGAAATGGATAGCAACTTAAGATGTCTGCAAGTGCATATTGTATAGTGAGAAATAACTTAGCATATATCATTAATCATAGCAATGTGGGGCTTATAGCTTTTCACTTCAAACATGCAAGAGTGAAACAAAGTAGTAGATAGGAAACTTTTATCTTGCTTAGGTTTAACTAGGATTCTGTCTGGAGGTTTTTCAAAGTTTTCAAAAGATAACAACTTGCTTAAGTCCTCCAAGATTCACTCAATCACTCAATGGTGTTTAAATCCTCACTTAGGCCAAAATGTAGCCTCTCCTATTTCTAAAGAATGATATGTGGAGTTATAGGTAGGCTAAGAACCATGAGCAAATTGCCTGATGTTTATTGCTAAGCTAGGCACTCATATCATAAGGAGCAGCAAATCATAAAAATTGATCAAGATGTGCATGTGTGGTTATGTGGAAGTGTATAGGGAGATATTTCATAATCCTTCCTAGTTAATTTCTGGGGTCTAGAGCTAATGATAATTCTCTTTCTCTCTCTCTTTTTTTTGTGGATACATAGTGAGTAGACAAAAGATGTGTCCTCACATTTTCTTAGGACATAGTCCTCTTTTGAGCTACTTTGCTCACTTTTTTTTTCTTCAGGACATAGTCCTTTCTTGAGCTACTTTGCTCATTTTTTTTCTCTCTTTTAGCTCTAGATTTCCCCCGACATCTATAGGAAAGAATTTTTGAAATGAAAAAAGGGGAAGAGGGAGAAATGCTTATTCCCAATGTAGGAATAAGCACAAGGCTAGCAATGGGATGTTTGGCAGGGTATTGCATATCTCCGGTGTAGAGAATAAGCAATTTATTTGGTGGTTGCAAACTTCCAAAGTGGAAAGTAGGCAAATTATGGTGGGTGTGCGTGAATCTTGATTCAAAAGATATGATAAGCTTTTCGACTAAGATCTATGAGGTCTAACAAAGCTCAACACAAAAAAAGCTCTTTGTGGTTTTGACTAATGACTAACAAATATTTGGCTGGTGGTGGGATGGGATAAAAATCTAGGAGGAACTTTTAGAAAGGTTTTCATAATTTTTAAAAGAAATCCTCCAGATTAGGTCCTAATTTCACCTTAACAAGTGTTGGTAGTTCTTAGCTACACCTAGGATAGGGTAACTAAAGTAGCTATCTACTAATGCCAAGCGGGGTTGTCAGTCCCGACACTAGTAGGAGCTAGCTAGCGAGAATGCAATCTACCAGGAGGAGATTCTGCAAGCGCACAGAACTATCGTAGTAGCACTTCGCCTGGGAGTACCAGGTGTCAATTTATTTGATCCCAAGGGAAGGCTAGGGTGGTGTATGAGTTGAGTCAAGGAGGAGATGAGAGTCGAAGAAAAGAGAAAAGGGAAAAGGGGAGAAGAGAGGCTAGAAAGAATATATGGATGGCTAGGTAAGGATGAACTGGATGGCTAAGGTAAGGTGGAATGGATAGGTAGATAGAGGGTAACTAAGGATAACTAACTAACTACTAACTACTAACTACTAACTACTCCTAGATAACTACAAAGCAAGATAACTATGAAGCGAGATAGTTACGAAGCAGGGCAGGCAAAAGTCAATAAAGCAACTAAGTTAAGCAAAGTTTTATTCCTATCTTGTCAAGTATCGAGGCGTACTAGCCTTTACCACTTACTTAGGTTGAACGCTAGCACAATGAGCCTTACTGTTAAATTGGGCCAAGTACGTGGTGGAATTCAAGGCGCACAGGGCTGTCACCACCTGCTTGCTACCACAACTATCCGGGGGTCCAGTCGTATCTGAAGGTAAGTCTATAACTAAGCACCAAGCTTAACTATATTCTAACTATCTCTATCCTAGCTTTGAATAGAGACACCCTTGCAGACGTCAGAGCAAACACTTGACTTAATAAGATAAACACTAAACTAACTAAGCAACGAATTGGCAAAGATCAAACACTAAGATCTCTAGAGATTAACTACTATGGCTAAGTGAATTGATCTGTAGGATAGCTAGGCACTCAAGCAATCAATCAAGTATACCACTCAATACTGATAAGTAGAATAAAGTAATACTTGAAATTATGAACTAGAATATAGTAAATGCTTGAGTAACAAGAGCAAAACCTGAACTGAAGATGAAGGAAGACTCTTCCCAGCTCCAGAACTGATCACTCGCACGCCTCTACTCTTGAGCTAACCCTTGAGCAGCGCTACCGCGAGGCGAAGATGCCTTGCTCTACTAGCTACCTATTTGCCTAAGCTCTCTAATCTTCTAACCTAACTCTCACTTGCTTCTCTTGCTTTGCTTCTCTTGGATGGTAATGTGTGATGGTGTGAATGAAGAGGTGCCCCCAGGGGGGTATTTATAGCCCAAATGAGTGAGGGGGGTTCTTATAGTGGGCAGCCAACCGACCTAGGGTTAGGTCAGGTGGCGGGCGCCACCCCCTACTGGCGGCCGCCAGCTCTCTGGCCGTTGG
Source organism: Coix lacryma-jobi var. lacryma-jobi (assembly GCA_009763385.1). Taxonomy (NCBI): domain Eukaryota; kingdom Viridiplantae; phylum Streptophyta; class Magnoliopsida; order Poales; family Poaceae; genus Coix; species Coix lacryma-jobi. The sequence goes on from CM019826.1 coordinate 46,097,005, forward strand.
ATGAACCGTCTCTGCTTCAACGGCATCCAGGTGGTTGTCCAAGGCGGTTTGGAGGTCGGTTGCATGTCCTAGCAACCGTCATTCAGCCTTGATCCACGCCACTCCTCCTTGAGCCATCCGATGCCACTGACCTAGTGACCAAGGGCCAGGATTTGGCCTTGGGGAGGTCACACGGATCGGTGACATGGCAGGGGGTGACACTTGGGCCAACCCAAGTGGCGGGCGCCACTTAGAGGTGGCGGGCGCCACCTAGGGGTGGCGGGCGCCACCCCCCTTAGGCCCATTTGGGCCCTGCTGAGTGGGCTTGGCCTCTGGAGGGTCCATGTGTCCAAATTTGGTTCAAATCCTGCATTCAAATAGAATTCTATGGACATGTGGAATTTGGTTAGTTTGAAACCTATTTGACTACATTTCATGCCTTTTTGGTGAACTTTAGGGTCAAATGTTGATGGTAAAACAGGTGTTTAAGGACCGTCAACAAGCTCCTCCAAGCTAACCTGTTGCTCGTCCTCGAGCAAAAATGCGGTTTAAGCATTGAGCATGAAATGGATAGCAACTTAAGATGTCTGCAAGTGCATATTGTATAGTGAGAAATAACTTAACATATATCGTAAATCATAGCAATGTGGAGCTTATAGCTTTTCACTTCAAACATGCAAGAGTGAAATAAAGTAGTAGATAGGAAACTTTTATCTTTCTTAGGTTTGACTAGGATTCTGTCTGGAGGTTTTTCAAAGTTTTCAAAAGATAACAACTTGCTTAAGTCCTCCAAGATTCACTCAATCACTCAATGGTGTTTAAATCCTCACTTAGTCCAAAATGTAGCCTCTCCTATTTCTAAAGAATGATATGTGGAGTTATAGGTAGGCTAAGAACCATGAGCAAATTGCCTGATGTTTATTGCTAAGCTAGACACTCAGATCATAAGGAGCATCAAATCATAAAAATTGATCAAGATGTGCATGTGTGGTTATGTGGAAGTGTATAGAGAGATATTTCATAATCCTTCCTAGTTAATTTCTGGGGTCTAGAGCTAATGATAATTCTCTCTCTCTTTTTTGGATACATAGTGAGTAGACAAAAGATGTGTCCTCACATTTTCTTAGGACATAGTCCTCTCTTGAGCTACTTTGCTCACTTTTTTTTCAGGACATAGTCCTTTCTTGAGCTACTTTGCTCATTTTCTCTCTCTCTCTTTTAGCTCTAGATTTCCCCAGACATCTATAGGAAAGGATTTTTGAAATGAGTAGGGGAAGAGGGAGAAATGCTTATTCCCAGTGTAGGAATAGCATAAGGCTAGCAATGGAATGTTTGGCAGGGTATTGCATATCTCCGGTGTAGAGATTAAGCAATTTATTTGGTGGTTGCAAACTTCCAAAGTGGAAAGTAGGCAAATTATGGTGGGTGTGCGTGAATCTTGATTCAAAAGATATGATAAGCTTCTCTATTAAGATCTATGAGGTCTAACAAAGCTCAACACAAACAAAGTTCTTTGTAGTTTTGACTAATGACTAACAAATATTTGGCTGGTGGTGGGATGGGAAAAATCTAGGAGGAACTTTTAGCAAGGTTTTCATGATTTTTAAAAGAAATCCTCCAGATTAGGTCCTAATTTCACCTTAGCAAGTTTAAAGAATTACTCCATTTCTTACTAACTCTATTCACTAAGCATGATTTCAGTTAAAGCATGTGCAACCCACAAAAGCTACAACTTAGATAAGACCAGTTATCAAACCATAACAATAGCATTTGCATGACATATTTCAAATGTTATTCAGGTTTCAACTTGTTTAAGCAGATATTATCAATTTTATTCATAGAGTGGTTATTTAGGCAAGCATGTGACATTCAAAAGATATAGAATTTAAGAACTGAATGTAAAGTGTAGGCTTGAGACATACCTTATCGGAGCGGAAGTCTCCCCCAAGCTGGCTTCTTGCTTGGTGAAAGATCTTCTTCTTCTCAGTCGGAGCTCTTGTTCTCATTTTATTAAAAGGGAAACTATCTAATGTTGTGAAAAGGGAAACTATCCTATTATGATATTTTATTATTCTAACTAAGTTAACATATACCTATGCATATAACTAATCATAACTAGTGATATTTTTTTAGTTGCGTGCATGACATATGTTGTTTATTTGAAAAAGGGAAATTTGAAGGGAAAAAAAATAAAACCATACCTTAGGTCCATGGAGTTTCGTCCTTATCGGGTGGATCTTCTTCCTTGGGCACTTCTTCTCTTAGTACTCCATCTGGTTCTTCTTCTTTTGGCACCTCTCCTTTGTTATGTGAATTACACAACTCAGGAGGAGGTGGGTCTCTCTTTCTGCTCCACCCTGTTCTTGGGCGCCTCTTCTTGGTACGAACGGGTTTTGGTTCCTGCATGTTAGCGGCATATGCGGGACCACGGGAGAAGGAGAATATTTCCTTCCTCCCTCCTAATGTCATTTGAATTTTACCACTTCCCACATATATGCAAGCATTAACAGTGTTCAAGAAGGGTCTACCTAAGATTAGAGGCACATCTTTCCTATTTCCCATATCTAGTACTATGAAATCAGCAGGAACATAGGAACCTCTAATATGAACAGGTAAATCATTAACTATTCTTTCTACATAGCAAGTGGATTGATCAGCTAGCACAACATAGGCAGATGTGGATGACATGAGTGGAAAGAACGAGTTTTCATAGAAATCTTTAGATAAAATATTCACACTCGATCCTAAATCACACATGGCATTTTTAAAGACTTCACCAAAGATTGAGCATCTAATTATGGGACTACCAGGATCACCCTTTTTAACAGTCATGGTTTGATCTTCATAATAGTTAAAATATTTTATTTCAACCATATTAGCAGTTTCCATGTCAGGTTTAGCAGGAATTTTGCCAGATTCAAAAGATGGTATGATAGCAGCAAGTTGAGCTAATTGGGTTTCTAACATATTATTAAAGCTTAATTGATTTTTCAGAGCAGATGAGAAATCTTCCAATTTAGCATTTATATTCTCAAGAATTTTATCATTTGCCATTAATCTCTCTTTCAAGAAATCAGTAGTTTTACCTTGTGAGTAAACTAAATTCTTCAAGAATGAGAAATTATCAGAATTATGAAAATTAGAGCGGGGGAATGAATTGTTACCTGGAGGGTTTGCAGGCTGATTCCATCCTTGATTTTGTTGACGAAAACCGTTGTTGTTGTTGATGAAGTTCAAATCTTCATGTAGCTCGGGGCAATGGCTTCCAGAATGTCTGGTTTCTCCACAGACTTCACAAGTCATGTAGGATTCCAGAGATTGGACACTCTCTTGTTGGTTCATCTTCTCATAGCTGTCCAGCTTCTTTGCCAGCAGGTCCATCTTGGCCACGATCATGTCGGCCTCCTTAAGGGAATGCATACCTCGCGTACGGGGCTGCAGTCTCTCGTCATTCCATCCTTGGTTCAACACCATCTTCTCTATGAGAGCCTTAGCTTCTGCAACATTCAGAGAAAAGAATGCACCGCCGGAGGCGGCATCCAAATGGCTTCTAGAGAGAGGGGTTAGGCCATGGTAGAAGTTCTGGATCAATAGCCAGTCCTCCATACCATGGTGCGGACAAGCAGCGACATACTCTTGCAACCTCTCACAAGCCTCGGGAATAGATTCCTCGGCTTGTTGCGTAAAGCTGGAGATTTTGTTGCGAAGAGCATTCGTCTTGCCCATCGGAAAGAATTTGGCGAGAAAAACATTGGAACACTTGTCCCATGTGTCTACAGCGTTGCAATCGGTATAGAACCATTGCTTCGCTTTTCCTAGAAAAGAGAAAGGAAAGAGACGAAGACGGATGGCTTCTTGGGTTATCCCCTTAATGGTGAAGGTGCCGCAAATCTCCAAAAATTGTTGGAGGTGAGCATTGGCATCCTCATGAGCCTTGCCACAGAACGGGCTAGCTTGGACCATCGTGATCAGAGCCGGTTTTAACTCAAAATTGAGGTTGGCATTGATCACGTCTGGTCCTATCGCTACATTAGCGGTTAGAAGGAGCAGAAAATTCACGAATGGTCTTATTGGCCATCGTGAAGATAGAACGAGATAAGAAAGAAAGAAGTTGAAGAAGATGAAGGAAAAAGATAAGAAGGACTAAGGAAAGAAAGAATGGGGTAAGATGGGATTCGCTAAGCGGGAGCTTGAGCGAAGATAAATTCAACACGGACTCAACCGATACACCGATTGCCTTCCCCGGCAACGGCGCCAGAAATGCTTGTTGGTAGTTCTTAGCTACACCTAGGATAGGGTAACTAAAGTAGCTATCTACTAATGCCAAGCGGGGTTGTCAGTCCCGACACTAGTAGGAGCTAGCTAGTGAGAATGCAATCTACCAGGAGGAGATTCTGCAAGCGCACAGAACTATCGTAGTAGCACTTCGCCTAGGAGTACCAGGTGTCGATTTATTTGATCCCAAGGGAAGGCTAGGGTGGTGTATGAGTCGAGTCAAGGAGGGGATGAGAGTCGAAGAATAAGAAAAGGGAAAAGGGGAAAAGAGGAGATGAAAGGCTAGAAAGAATATATGGGTGGATAGGTAAGGATGATATGGATGGCTAAGGTAAGGTGGATGGATAAGTAGATAAAGGGAATAGGATAACTAAGGATAACTAACTAATAACTACTGACTACTCCTAGATAACCACGAAGCAAGATAACTACGAAGCGAGATAGTTACGAAGCAAGGCAGGCAAAAGACAATAAAGTAACTAAGTTGAGTATAGTTTTATTCTTATTTTGTCAAGTATCGAGGCGTACTAGCCTTTACCACTTACTTAGGTTGAACGCTAGCACAACGAGCCTTACTGTTAAACTGGGCCAACTACGTGGTGGAATTCAAGGCGCACAGGGCTGTCACTACCTGCTTGCTACCACAACTATCTGGGGGTCCAGCCGTATTTGAAGGTAAGTCTATAACTAAGCACCACGCTTAACTATATTCTAACTATCTCCAGCCTAGCTTTGAATAGAGACACCCTTGCGGACGTCAGAGCAAACACTTGACTTAATAAGATAAACACTAAACTAACTAAGCAACCTATTTCAAAGATCAAACACTAAGCTCACTAGAGATTAACTACTATGGCTAAGTGAATTGAACTGTAGGATAGCTAGGCACTCAAGCAATCAATCAAGTATACCACTCAATACTGATAAGTAGAATAAAGTAACACTTGAAATGATGAACTAGAATATAGTAAGTGCTTGAGTAACAAGAGCAAAACCTGAACTGGAGATGAAGGAAGACTCTTCCTAGCTCCAGAACTGATCACTCGCACGCCTCTACTCTTGAGCTAACCCTTGAGCAGCGCTACCACGAGGGCGAAGATGCCTTGCTCTACTAGCTACCTACTTGCCTAAGCTCTCTGAGCTTCTAACCTAACTCTCACTTGCTTCTCTTGCTTTGCTTCTCTTGGTGTGTTACTGGATGGTAATGTGTGATGGTACTGGTACAAATGAAGTAGTGTCGCCAGGGGGGTATTTATAGCCCAAATGAGTGAGGGGGGTTCTTATAGGGGGCAGCCAGCCGACCTAGGGCTAACCCTAGTGGCGGGCGCCAGCCCTAGGTGGCAGCCGCCACCTCCCTCACCGTTGGATGCACCGCCTTGGCTTCAACGGCATCCAGGTGGTTGTCCAAGGCGGTTTGGAGGTCGGTTGCATGTCCTAGCAACCGCCATTCAGCCTTGATCCACGCCACTTCATCCTGAGCCGTCCGATGCCACTGACCTAGTGACCAAGGGCCAAGATTTAGCCCTCGGGAGGTCACACGGATCGGTGACGTGGCAGGGAGGCCAACCCAAGTGGCGTGCGCCACTTAGAGGTGGCGGGTGCCACCTTGGGGTGGCGGGCGCCACCCCCCTTAGGCCCATTTGGGCCCTGCTGAGTGGGCTTGGCCTCTGGTGGGTCCATATGTCCAAATTTGGTTCAAATCCTGCATTCAAATAAAATTCTATGGACATGTGGAATTTGGTTAGTTTGAAACCTATTTGACTACATTTCATGCCTTTTTGGTGGACTTTAGGGTCAAATGTTGATGGTAAAATAGGTGTTTAAGGACCGTCAACAGTACACATCAATGCTAACACCAGGCGATTTCGGTCCTGGTATCATCATCGACAACATCCAATACGATTGTTTCAAACACAACCATGGCGGAAGATTGTAAGGAATTAAAATCACAGGCGAGCAACTGTATGACACATTCATCATACCAAACGGATTGAATCCATCAGATGCCAGACCTAGCCTGACATTACGAGGATCTTTTGAAAACCATTTATAGGTTGTATCCACATGTTTCCATGCTTTGGAGTCCGCAGGATGTCGCAATTTTCCATCATCCACCAATTCTTCCTTATGCCAACACATATATGATGCTCTAGTTGCCGACATATATATCCTTTGGAGCCGTGGAATCAGTGGGAAGTACCGCAACATCTTACGTGGAACACGCTTTTTTGACCCACAACTACTTGCATCATCCTGTTCCTCTTTAGACTGCTTCCACCTTGTCTCACCACATTTTGGGCAATTATCCAGGGCCTCATATTCTCTCCCTCTGAATAACACACAATCATTATAGCATGCATCTATCTTTTCATAATGTAGACCAAGATCTCTAACAATCTTTTTGATCTTATCCATACTATCTGGGAGGCAGTGTCCTTTAGGAAGACAAGCAAGAACAGGGCAAGTACATACTCCAAGCAAGCATTTCTACAACCAAACATGCACTTCATCTGAAACATTTTGACAATGAAAGACACCTGGGTAGCTTCCATGCAGCCTGGATACAACTCCTTCCTAGCCTCTTCTAGCAATTTAAAGAACTTTTGTGCCATCTCATTTTGTTGTTCCTCATCAATTTCTCCACGTATGGTACCCTTGATCAGAGAATGTATCAAATCTGTGGTACGAGCCCTATCATCGACATCATCATCATCATGATCACGTACAGCTGAGCCTTCACATATACTTTCCTCCTCGCGGATGAAGCCTTCATCAAAACCTTTCCAAAGCAAATGATTCTGAACATCAGAAAATTTTCTAAATGACATGGAACGACATTGTGAACATGGACATGGTGCCGTTCCTCCTTTCGAGCTGCCTCCAAAGGCGCTGTTAAGATATTCAGTTAATCCTTGTTGCCACTCTGCAGATGTCTTATCCAGACGCATCCAACTTCTACCTTGCTGTGACGACATTGATTTCAACTCCTGACAAAAACAGCACAAAGATAAATATGTCTTCTATTTCTTCAAAAGCAAAATCAGTATGGATATTAATGATGTCCAAATAAAATCCTTGGCAATACCCTGCCCTACGTACCTACGCCGTTCAATATTTGTAACAATTCAAATAAAAACATGGAACTACAAATTTATAACCCTACCACACTGTACAATTACCGTCTACAGAAAACAAATAATCGATCATGGGTATTAGTGTGGTACTTACAAACGTCACATCGTCGACGTACGTTGTCGGTTGCGTCATCGTGGTGCCACGGCGGTGAGGCAGACAGCAGGCGAAGCTTCCTCCGTCGTCTTCCGATGACGTCCAGGCGAGGGCACGAGTCGACGTACCACGCTCGGCGAGGGCGAGAGCCGCCGCCGACGTACGACTCGCGACGTACGGGAGAGAGAGATCGACGGACAAATTATCATTACGTGATGGGCTGATGGGCCTCATCCGTTAATTAGCTTGTGCAATCAGTCAAAACATGTTTATTTGAATATAAAAGCGATCATATACTCTTCCATGCAATAACAAACATCTATCCCAATGGTTTGTCCTCAACCTAGACATGCAAGAGCTCACAGGTTCGAGTCCAATGCCTGCCCTTTAGCAGGCATAATTTTTTAAAGCGATTATTATTAAGTGCAAGATATTTTTTTTCAGATATTTACCATTTCACTTATGACACACCTCATTTAAATTAGCAGCCATGTTTTTAAAATTTACAATCTAATTGTTAGGTGCAAGTTTTTTTTTAAAAAAATATTTAACAATTTACTTACTAAACATCTCATTTAAATTAAGATTAACAATTCACTTATATTATGTAGCCACAATGTTTTTTTACATTTCTCAATTCTAATTAAAATTGGTCGCATCAAACACAAATCCGTTGCAATAGCACTTTCTAATTGCATCTACATTCTAAACCGATGCAATACCACTTACATAATGCATCAAAAATTTAAGACTAATACAACCAAAGGTGTTTGATGCAATAATTTCTACGTATTGCATCCCTATTCCTAAATGATGCAATAGCACTTCTTAATTGTATCTACATTCTAAACCGGTGCAATACCACTTACATAATGCATCGACAATTGAAGACTAATTCACCCAAATGTGTTTGATGCAATAATTCCTACCAATTGCATCCCTGTTCCTAAAGGATGCAATAGATCAAACTTATTGCTTCCACAGGAATTACTATCATATCCAACTCTTTTTTGATGCAATAACGACTACATATTGAATCGGATTCTAAACACTAATGCAATAGCACCCACCTATTGCATCAGATTCTTGTTTGATGCAAGGGAACTTGATGCAATAGGGTCAAAACCTTGTAGTGGATGATGGCCACTTTGCGTGATTTTGGTCTGAGCTTTTCTCGCGTACCTTTGCTTTATGATAGCATGAGTGCTATTAGCATTGCTAAAAACCTCGTGCTGCACTCTAAGACCAAACACATTGATGTGCGCTTTCATTTTCTGCGAGACAATTATGAGAAGGGTGATATCGACCTTCGCCATGTCGATACTCATCATTAGTTGGCTGATATTTTTACCAAGCCTTTGGACCAATCAACCTTTAATCGGTTGAGAGGTGAGCTTGGTGTGTGTTTCCCCTTTTAGATGGGGGAAACATTTTGGTACTTGTATCATAGACTGACTATTTTTCCTTTGTCTTGTTTTCTTTTAGATTAGTCTTTTGCATTTCAGCATGCATCTTTACCTTCTGAGCTTCATGTATATAATCTTTAGAATGTGATTATGCTCTGTTTAGTATGCTCTGATGCTATATGATGATACTTGTAGGCTTACGCTCTTTCTGATCACTTATACATGTTGTGAGCTAAGCTATTTTTGAATGGTGAACCTGCTTAATGAACTTAAAATGGAAATTGTTCACCATTGAGATATGCAACTAGCATGTGTAGGATGTGTTTAATTCACTCGTGCTTTTCATATATGCTAGGTTGCTATGTCTCTAGTTCTGAGTCATTCACTTGCTTGGTATGTTCATATTCTGTCAATAAAATTGAACCAAGTTTTTAAGTGAATTGAAAAGATCAAGATGGGATTGCTTGTCAACACATCACGGTATCGAGACTGTTTCTCATTGCACATTGAGTTAAACTTGAGCCGTGTAGTGTATGACCGAAACCGGCGCTTTAAGCTTTTGATTGCATATGCATAGGCTTAGCTCGGTTGAAAAGTTAGGCAATGACAAGCTTTCAACCTCTCGCAGTCACATGCTGAATTCTAAACTTGTGTAATTTTACCGCTGCAACTCCGATTAAATCTGAAATCACAAGTGTATGTTTCATTCTGCAGCATGATGATTGAACTTTGCTAGGGGTAGTTCACCTTGTATACATGTTTAGCACTTGTTTGACTTCCTGTCTATACATGTGTAGTGCTATTTTGATGGTGAATACTTTTTAGCTAAAAACTGCTCACTTTGCTCATATGTTCATATTTCGTATTTGGTGATCAGTTTGAGCCTTTGCGAGCTTGTTGTGGATATTGTTGAGTCATCGGATCAAAACTGCATAGAGCATCTTTTCGTTCTATTGACTATATTCCTGAAGCTGCTGACTTGCATTTTTGACTCATATGCATTTTGGAAGGGGGAGAAATTTGCTTGATAGTGCATTATCAACTAAGGGGGAGAAAATATTGACAAATCATGTGTCTTCCGAGTTTAACTAAGGGGGATATTTCCTAGTTGTGTGCACTATTAGAGGGGGAGTTTGCTCGTTTGATGAGTTTTTGGATTTTCCAATTGATTTGGAGCGCTTTTGCTAGTTGTGTTGAGCCTTTGCCTCTTTCTTGAGGGACTAGCAAACATTTTTCAGTTTGATTGGTTTCGATTGGTACGGAGCGCTTTTGATAGCTAGTTGTGTTGAGCCTGTTCTACCTCTTCTTGAGGGCTAGCTTTGCTTTGCTTGGTTGCGTCGAGCCGTTGCCCATGTCTTTGGGGACCAAGTTGCCTTGCTCTTTCCACTTGACCTTCTTCGGCTTTGCTATGCTTTTGGGTCATTTGGTTGAGTTCTCTCTTCTCCTTCTTCCTTCTTCTATTTTCATTATGATTTGTGTGAGTAGTTGACAATGCACTCATCAAGGGGGAGACTGCGGATACATGGGTGTATGCCGAGTCTCGAGTGATGAGTGATTGTCAACATGTTTGATGCGCCTGTTCTTTGGCTTGTGTTGTGCAGGTGTCGAGCACGGAGACAGTGATCGAGGGCAAGGTGAAGGTCAAGTAGATACGTGCCGTGCAGACGGACCGGGAGCGGTGAAGGGCGGACGTGAGGCTTGGACTGAGGGACCGGTGGCCTGAGGATCAGCTGTGGTGGCTGACAGCGTGGGACAGCGACGAGCAGAGACTTGCGGGGCATGGTGTTGCTCGGGTCGAGGACGTGGGAACACGTGTCGGTGGACGGGGTGCACGGGCGGTGCATCCCCTCTACAGCGCCGGTTTGGTGGTTGAGCCACAGAAAAACCACCGGGTGGACGGTTTCCAGGTTTGGGCCACAAAACCTTGGTGCTGCGGGTTTGCCGAGTTTGGGCCACAAAACTCGGGCTGAGGATGGTTTCCAGGTTTGGGCCTCAAAACCTGGGCACTGGCGGGTTTCTGAGTTTAGGCCACAAAACTCAGGCGATGGACTGCGGGTTTCCCGGTTTCGGCCTCAAAACCGGGGGGATGGTCATGAAGACAGGTTTCCCGGTTTCAGCCACAAAACCGGGGGGCGGAGTCTGGGAAAAGGACAAGCAGAGCGGTGGTGGCACGTGGCGGCAATCGGTGAGGTTGCGTCGAGGCAACGCTACCAGTTGTGCGGGCGTGGCCGTCGGATCAGCATTATCTTCGGGTTGGTCTAGGATAGCCTTAGGGTTTGGCTGGGTCGCTCTGTAAATAATTAGGGGTAGAGTGGGAATTAGAATTAGGATAAGTAGGGGGAGACACCCACCTCCCAAAGGATCTCAGTCATTTGCTCTTTGTCTTCTAGGTTTTCTTGCTCTCCCAATCCCCTGCTGTAGCTACTGAGATCCGCAGAGAACCATACCTTTGTGTACTGGAGATTTTGAGGAAGTGAGACCGTAATCTCACTATTGTAGCGTGTGGTAGCCACACAGTTGCAGATCGATGTGTTGATTCGCGTTTTGTTCGTGTTCTTCGCGTTCTTCCTTTCTCCGCGATTTTCCCGTCACTCGATCTCTCTCTATACTGCGTCTTTTTGAATTCCACTTGAATCAACTTGTTCTTTATAGTGAGGAGAACATTTCCACCGAAGAAATTTATCTCTACCCTGACGAACAAGTAGATCGGGTCGATTTCGTTTTCGTGGCGCTTTTTCGGTTCATACACCTTCTCCTTCGATTTCCCGTTGATTGAGTTGATTTGAGTGGATGATTTCTTGGGGATAGTCTCCTAACTACCTCGTGATCATCCTCTCCAAGTTTGGGATCAAGGGATTTTGGTTAGAATCGATTTGGAGAAGATTTGAGTTGAGGGCGACCAAAATCGCCCTCACTGGACGTTGGCGGACAGTCCGCCACCAGGGCACGGACAGTCCGCGCATCGGGCTCGTGCCAGACCAGTGGTCGCGCAACTCGGCTGTCTTTGTCCAGTTTGACCGGAGGACAGTCCGCGGTAGTCTCTCGTGGATAGTCCGGGAAGTGTCCAGGGGACTTCAGCAGCTCTGCTGTTTTTGGTTTTTAGCCGGCGGACAGTCCGGGATCGGCTGGCAGACAGTCTGCAGTAGCCGCGGACAGTCCAGAACTTCCTGGCCGGATAGTCCGGGATCCTGCGGAAGCTTCCGTTTTAGTGTGTTTGCTCTTCCGGCTTTTCCGCTTGGTTTCCGAACTTCTCGTTTGGCCCTATAGTTAACCAAGTAACCTCTCTAGGTATCTTTGCTACTTGTTAGCTACGGATACATTGGTGTATGACGAGTCTCGAGTGATGAGTGATTGTTAACGGGTTTAATGCGCATGTTCTTTGGCTTGTGTTGTGCAGGTGTCGAGCACGGAGACAGTGATCGAGGGCAAGGTGAAGGTCAAGTAGAGACGTGCCGTGCCGATGGACTGGGAGCGGTGAAGGGCGGACGTGAGGCTTGGACTGAGGGACCGGTGGCCTGAGGATCAGCTGTGGTGGCTGACAGCCTGGGACAGCAACGAGCGGAGACTTGCGGGGCACGGTGTTGCTCGGGTCGAGGACCTGGGGACACGTGTCTGAAGGACCGAAGATGCTACCAGAAAGCGACCAGAGGGGGGGGGGGTGAATGGGAGCTTCAAATTTTCCTACAGGAAACTTGTCGCCACTGTCCCGTAAATCAACCCCAAGAGCAAACCTAGAACTTTTAAGTGTCCACGACCATAGATGTAGGGTGGATGCTTCCAAGAAGCACAGCAGGACACTACATAATTCTAGAAACCCAACGCAAAAGCCGGAAATCAAAACTGACAACGAACGAACAAACCGCGGACGAAACAGTGCACATCAGTGTGCATCGGACGCTGGCAGCGTCCGATGGCCAAGCACCGGACGCGTCCGATGCAAATAGAACCTTTTTGGAACCTTACTGGACAAGCATCGGACGCTGCTACACTGAAACCCTAGCGTCCGATGCTTGACCTCCGGCGCGTCCGATGGCAACAGACGCTCCGATGGTCAGCGTCTGATGCTCATTAACACTCACTGTCAGAAGACACGTGGCATCGGACGCGTCCGATGGTATGAACCAGCGTCTAATGCTCAAGAACAGAGCGTTCGATGGTCCCGATTCTGTGCTGTTCCTCCATGAAAATCACCCGATCTCCTCCGAATCAAAAGCACTAAGGCTTAGACTTGGTATGAGGAGTTCCAAGGAGGTTAGTGAGCTATCCAAAGGGGATCATGGCTCGAACCTAACTCCAAATCGGTGAATTGGAAGAATTCAGGACAAAAGGAGCAAAACTCGATCCAAAACAAAAATCGACCGATCTACTAGCTCGTGAGGTTAGAGTTGATTTCCTTTGGTGGAAAGAAGTGCCTCACAATCTAGAACAACTCAGTTCAAACGGATTTGCGAAAGATGCACCGAGTAGAGAGATCGATCAATGGGAAAATTGTGAAGAAAAAGCAAAACGCGAAGAACAATTCCAAAATGCGAATCACAACCACGAATTGCAACCGTGTGGCTACCACACGCTACAACAGTGAGATTACAGTCTCACTTCCTCAAAATCTCACGGACACAGAGGTATGATTGTCTTCTCTGTGGATCTCAGTTCGCTACAGCTGAGGATGGGGAGAGCAGGAAAACCTAGAAGGGGAAAATAGCAAATGACTGAGATAGGATGGGAGGTGGGTGTCTCCCTCTACTTATCCTAATTCTATTTCCCACTCTACCCCTAACTAATTACAGAGCGAGCCAGCTAAACCCTAGGGTTATTCTGGACCAACTCGAAGATAGTGGTGATCCGATGGCCACGCCCGCACAACTGGTAGCGTTGCCTCGACGCAACCTCACCGATTGCCACCATGTGCCGCCACCGCTCTGCACGTCCTTTTCCCGGACTTCGCCCCCGGTTTTGAGGCCCAAACCGGGAAACCAGCCTTCACGACCAACCCCCGGTTTTGAGGCCCAAACCGGGAAACCAGCCGTCCATCGCCTGAGTTTTGTGGCCCAAACTCAGAAACCTGCAACACCCAGGTTTTGAGGCCCAAACCTGGAAACCGTCCTCAGCCCGAGTTTTGTGGCCCAAACTCGGAAACCATCAGCGCCTAGGTTTTGAGGCCAAAACCTGGAAACCGTCCACTCGGTGGTTTTTCTGTGGCTCAACCACCAAACCGAGCCGTAGAGGGGATGCACAGCCCGTGCACCCCGTCCACCGACACGTGTCCCTAGGTCCTCGACCCAAGCAACACCGTGCCCGCAAGTCTTCGCTCGTCGCTGTCCCAGGCTGCCAGCCACCACCGCAGCTGATCCTCGGGCCACCGGTTCCTCAATCCAAGCCTCACGTCTGCCCTTCGCCACTCTCGGTCCATCGGCACGGCACGTCTCTACTTGACTTTCACCTTGCCTTCGATCACTGTATCCGTGCTCGACACCTACACAACACAAGCCAAAGAACATGCGCATTATCCCAGTTGACAATCACTCATCACTCAGAGACTCGACATAGACCCATGTATCCGCAATCTCCCCATTGATGAGTGCATTGTCAACTACCAACACAAATCATAAATGGAATAGAGGTAGGTAGGAAGAAAGAGAGAAAAACCCAACCAAATGACCCAAAAGCATATCAAAGCCGAAGAAGGTCAAGTGGAAAGAGCAAAACAACTTGGTTCCCAAAGACATGGGCAACGGCTCGACGCAACCAAGCAAAGCAAAGCTAGCCCCCAAGAAGAGGTAGAAAAGGCTCAACACCGCTAGCGTGAAATCTCGATACCAATTGAAGAATCAACTGAAATTCAAGCAAAACAGAGCTAGCCCTCAAGAAGAGGCAGAACGGTCTCAACACCGCTTGCGAGGAAGCTCGATACCAACTGAAGAAAGCTTGATACCAACTGAAGAGCACAAAAGCAAAGGTGCTAGTCCCTCAAGAAAGAGGCAAAGGCTCAACACAACTAGCTACCAAAAATGCTCCGAACCAACTGTTACCAGCTCGAAAACACAGCAGCGAGCAAACTCCCTCTCAAATAGTGCACACAACCAGGACAACTCCCCTTAGTTCAACTCAGAAAGTACATGATTTGCAATATTTTCTCCCCCTTAGTTGAAAATGCACCATCAAGCAAGTTTCTCCCCCTTCCAAAATGCATATGAGTCAGAAATGCAAGTTGACAGCTTCAGGAATATAGTCGATAGAATATGAAGATGCTCGACAAAATGCTGATCCGATGACTCAACAATATCCACACATAATGCTAGCAAAGGCTCAAACTGATCACCAAATACGAAATATGAACATTTGAGCAACGTGAGCAGTTTTTAGCCAAGAAGGTATTCACCATCAAAATAGCACCAAACATGTATAGACAGGAAATCAAACAAGTGCTAAACATGTAAACAAGGTGAACTACCCCTAGCAAGGTTCAATCATCATGCTATAGAATGAAGCATAGACTTGTGTATATAAATTTTATCAGAGTTGTAGCGGTTAAATTACACAAGTTCAAATTTTAGCATGTGATTGCGAGAGGTTGAAAGCTTGTCATTGCCTAACTTTTCAACTGTGCGAAGCCTATGTAGAAGCAATCATAAGCTTAAAGCAACAGTTTCAGTCATACACTACACAGCTCAAGTTTAACTCATAGTGCAATGAGAAACAGTCTCGAAACTGTGATGTGCGGACAAGCAATCCCATCTCGATCTTTCTAATTCACTTAACTTGGTTCAAATTTAAAGACAGAATATGAACATACCAAGCAAGTGAATGACTCAAGACTAGAGACATAGCAACCTAGCATATATGAAAAGCACAAGTGATTTCAACATATTCTACACATGCTAGTTGCATATCTCAATGGTGAACATTTTCAAGTTTTATGTTCATTAAGCAAATTCACCATTCATAAAATAGCTCAGCTCACAATATGTATCAGTGATCAGAAGGAGCATAATCTACAAGCATTATCATAAAGCATCGGAGCATACACTATGTACAGAACATAGTCACATTCTAAAGATTATATACATGAAGCTTTGAATGTAAATATGCGAGATGAAATGCAGAAAAGTTGAAAAACACAAAGTCAGGTTATGATACAAGAGACAAAATGTTTCCCCCATCTAAAAGGGGAAACACACACCAAGCTCACCTCTCAACCTAGCAAAAGTTGATTGGTCCAAAGGCTTGGTGAAAATATCAGCCAACTGATGGTGAGTATCGACATGGCGAAGGTCGATATCACCCTTCTCATAGTGGTCTCGCAGAAAATGAAAGCGCACATCAATGTGTTTGGTCTTAGAGTGCAGCACGGGGTTCTTAGCAACGCTAATAGCACTCGTGCTGTCACAAAACAAAGGAACACGAGAAAAGCTCAGACCAAAATCACGCAAAGTGGCCATCATCCAAAGCAACTAGGAACAGCAGCTTGCCGCAGCAACATACTCAGCCTCCATGGTAGACTGGGCGACACTAGACTGCTTGCGAGAAGACCATGATACAAGAGAAGAACCAATAAACTGACAAGTCCCAGACGTGGACTTGCGATCAATACGGCAACCAGCAAAGTCGGCATCAGAATAACCGCAAAGGGAAAGGGTGGAGGAAGCAGAATACCAAATCCCAAACTCTGGAGTGAAGCATAAGTACCTCATAATGCGCTTGACCGCCTGACGGTGAGAAGTGCGTGGCGATGACTGAAATCGCGTGCACAGACACACCGCGAACTGGATGTCCGGGCGTGTCGCCGTCAGGTACAGCAGCGACCCGATCATACTCCGGTACTCCTTCTGGTCCACAGCTTCTCCATCCACATCCGCATTCAAGGCTGCCATAGTCGGCATGGGTGTTGGAAGAGGCTTGGCCTCACCCATGTCGAACTTCTTCAGGATGTCCTTGGTGTACTTGCCCTGGTGCACGAACGTCCCCTCTCGGGATTGCTTGATTTGCAACCCGAGGAAAAACATCAAATCGCCCATCATGCTCATCTCAAACTCCCTGCTCATAGTGTCTGCAAACTTGGCAACCAAAGCTTGAGAAGAACCACCGAAAATGATATCATCCACGTAAATCTGGACCAAGAGAGTGTCATTGCCTTGCTTGAGGAGAAAAAGCGTTTTATCCACACATCCCATTTTAAAACCCTTAGCAAGCAAAAAGGTTTTCAACCTATCATACCAGGCTCTAGGGGCTTGTTTCAAACCATATAAAGCTTTATGAAGTTTAAAAACATGGTTTGGAAACTTGGGATTTTCGAAACCGGGGGGCTGTCTCACATACACCTCCTCTTCTATGTAGCCGTTTAAGAAGGCACTCTTGACATCCATTTGAAAAATTTTAAACCCTTTTGATGCAGCAAAAACCAAGAGTATCCTAATTGCCTCCAAACGAGCTACAGGAGCAAAAGTCTCCTCATAGTCTATCCCCTCCTTCTGACTATACCCCTGGGCTACAAGTCTGGCCTTGTTTCTCACAACATGGCCATCCTCTCCTTGTTTGTTTTTGAAAACCCATTTTGTCCCAATAGGGTGACACTCAGGAGGAGGAGGAACAAGAACCCAAACCCGATTTCTTTCAAAATTTTCAAGCTCCTCATGCATGACATTGACCCAATCTGGATCAGATAAAGCGTGTCCAACATCTCGAGGTTCAAAATCAGCAACAAATGCAGAATGAGCAAAGTGAGAGATTTGTTGTGATCTTGACCAAGTGACACGTTCGCCGATGCTGCCGATCATCTGTTGAGGCGGGTGTTGGCGCTGAATATGTCGTGGCGCCTCCCGAGCTGAAGATACCTCCCCCTCAACAACAACTGGCACCTCCTCGAGTACAAAGGGTACCGCTCGAGGTGGCGGATCCCACGGCCCCCAAGTCAAAGAAGAGGGATCAGGGCCATGAGTCATAGTAGAAGTCGCTCCTTGCGGCAAAACAGGTGGAGGTGGTGCTGGGTCATCCATCCCTTCAACACCCTCATCCTCATCATCAAAAAGAGGCTCTCCAACCTTATGATCACCTGCACGCTCAAAACGAGAAGAAGGACAAACCATGGTCTCGTCGAAGGTGACATCTGATGTCTCCATGACTCGGTTAGTATCAAGGTTAAGTACACGATATGCACGAGTATGAGTGCCATAACCCAAAAATACACCGTCAGAAGAACGAGACTCAAACTTGTCCAAGTTGCCCTTTTTGAGTATAAAACAATGGCAACCGAAGACTCTAAAATAACTCACCTTGGGCTGTCTTCCAAAATGCAACTCATAAGAAGTCTTTTTCAAGAAAGCTCGGAGAAAAATGCGATTGGAAATATAGCATGCAGTGCTCATCGCTTCGGCCCAATATCGCTTAGGAGTCCTATGCTCATCGAGCATCGTCCTGGCCATCTCTACAAGGGTCTGATTCTTCCTCTCTACAACACCATTCTGAGGGGTTGTGTAGGGGGAAGAAAACTGATGCTCTAATCCCAAAGAGTTACAAAACATCTCAAAATTCGAATTCTTGAATTCGGAACCATTATCACTCCTTATGGCTTGCATCGAGTTCAAAGGGAACTCGTTCTGAAGAAGCAAAATCAGATTACGAGCAAAAGAGAAAGTCTCTGTTTTCTCCGCTAAAAAGAAAACCCATGAATATCTCGAAAAGTCGTCAACAACAACAAGCACATATCACTTCCCCCCAACCGAGCTCACCCGAGCCGGACCAACAAGGTCCATGTGTAAAAGCTCTCCAGGGCGCTTAGTCATGACCTGAGTCACTGGATGGTGGGGAGCGGCGACCATCTTCCCATGTCTACAAGAATGGCAAACAAGATCCTTCTCCATATGCAACTTGGGCAATCCTCGGATTAGGCCGAGTGAGCTGAGCCTTGCAAGCAAGTCGAAGCTCAAATGTCCAAGTCTCCTATGCCACTTCCAAAGATCAGAGGAGGAAGGTCCAGCCATAGGACAACGAGAAGTGCCAAAAGACTCCGAGAAATTTGCACGAAAGACTTTCCCAAAGGGCGAAATCAAACAAACAAGATTGCCCTGAGAGTCCAAAATACGACTGAGATTCGGTTTAAAACAAATCTCATAGTCATCATCAAAGAGTTGCGAAACAGAAAGAAGGTTAAAATGCAAGTTAGAAACAAGAGCAACATCGCGCTACACAAAGTGCCCATTAACTCGCACCGACCCACGAGACAACACTTTACCTTTGCTATTGTCACCGAAGGTGATAAACTCCTTTCCGGCAACAGGACTAAGACTGGAGAACCACTTGGCATTTCCGGTCATGTGTCTCGAACAACCGGAATCCACCAACCAAACGTTCTCCAATAGTTTTACCTGGGAGGTGTCGTCGTCGTCGTCGTCGTTCCGAGGGATCTCCTCCAGCTCGCCGTCGACCTCCTTGCCGATGGCCATGGTGCAGAAGCCCTCGTTGTCGGCGAAGAAGCAGAGGCCGTTCAGCTTGTCCTCGATCCTCTTCTTCTTCTCGGACTCGTCGTCACTTGAGGAAGCGGAGTCATCATCCGAGTCGTCGACGTCGCTGAGCGTGGTGAAGAACGCACGCTTCTCAGCCTGGGCCTTCTCCAAGTACTTCGTCTTGATGTACTCCTTGTTGATGCTGCCCTTCCGCTTGTGCTTCGTGGGGACGTACTTCTCCTTGCACTTGCCGGAGTCGTATTTGTGCCCATGGTCCGCCTTGCCGAAGACTTACTTGTTCTTCTTCGGGCAATTGGCGATGAAGTGGTTGGGGTCGCCGCACTCGAAACATCCCGAGCGTCCTCGTCCGCGGTGACGGTTCATGCGGTTGTTGTGGAACCGCGAGAACTGGTTGGCGAGCAATGCCAACTCGTCATCCCCCATGAACTCCAGCTACTCCTCTGTGACAGAAAGAAGTGAAGAGAGTGCAAATCCTCCAGAGGTGTTAGCAGAAGAGCTAGAAAGCAAAGCCATCGACGGGCCAGAAGGGTTTTCATAAGAAGCCCTCGCCATGGCATCGATCTCACTGGACTTGAGCTTACTAAAGAGCTCGTCTCATAGTTAGGTGATTCGATGATCGCCTGAACCTTGGAATCCCACACTGACCGATCAAAGGTATGCAAAAGCTTCAAAGCCCTCTCATGATCGTCGAAAGGCAACAACTCCTTGTTAGTCCTCATCCTGTTGACAATCACCTAAAAGCGAGCGAATAAACATTTTATGATCTCGCTAGGCATATGTCGAAAGTTCTCATACTCCCGCTTGTGCGACTCATAGAGACGAGATTTGACTTAAGAGGTTCCCTCATGGAAACGCATGAGGGTAGCCCAAATCTCCCGAGCCGTAGCGAGGTGAGAAACGCGATCAAACTCACTCATGCTCAGGCATGAGAAAAGAGCATTATGGGCTCAGCTATTGGCATCGTGCTCATCGATCTGATGCTGAGTAGCACGAGCAGCCAAGACCACGTCATCAGCAGAGTTGCAAATATCCTAGATGGAAGCACCCAAACTCTGCAGATAGGCCGACATGCGTATCTTCCAATACGCATAGTTTGTCCCATCGAAAAACGGCGGTTTGCCCACGCCGCGATCCATGTCGCTTTCTGTGGATCTGGAACCGGCTAAGGTGGAAGATCCTTAACCTGCTCTGATACCAATTGAAGGACCGAAGATGCTACCAGAAAGCGACCAGAGGGGGGGGGGGGTGAATGGGAGCTTCAAATTTTCCTACCGGAAACTTGTCGCCATTGTCCCGTAAATCAACCCCAAGAGCAAACCTAGAACTTGTAAGTGTCCACGACCCTAGATGTAGGGTGAATGCTTCCAAGAAGCACAGCGGGACACTACACAATTCTAGAAACCCAACGCAAAAGCCGGAAATCAAAACTGACAACGAACGAACAAACCGCGGACGAAACAGTGCACATCAGTGTGCATCGGACGCTGGCAGCGTCCGATGGCCAAGCACCGGACGCGTCCGATGCAAACAGAACCTTTCTGGAACCTTACTGGATAGGCATCAGACGCTACTACAGTGAAACCCTAGCGTCCGATGCTTGACCTCCGGCGCGTCCGATGGCAACGGACGCTCCGATGGTCAGCGTCCGATGCTCTTTAAAACTCACTGTCAGAAGACACGTGGCACCGGACGCGTCCGATGGTATGAACCAGTGTCCGATGCTCAAGAATAGAGCATCCGATGGTCCCGATTCTGTGCTGTTCTTCCGCGAAAATCACCCGATCTCCTCCGAATCAAAAGCACTAAGGCTTAGACTTGGTATGAGGAGTTCCAAGGAGGTTAGTGAGCTATCCAAAGGGGATCATGGCTCGAACCTAACTCCAAATCGGTGAATTGGAAGAATTCGGGACAAAAGGAGCAAAACTCGATCCGAAACAAAAATCGACCGATCTACTAGCTCGTGAGGTTAGAGTTGGTTTCCTTCGGTGGAAAGAAGTGCCTCACGATCTAGAACAACTCAGTTCAAATGGATTTGCAAAAGATGCACCGAGTAGAGAGATCAATCAACGGGAAAATCATGAAGAAAAAGCAAAACGCGAAGAACAATTCCAAAACGCGAATCACAGCCATGAATTGCAACCATGTGGCTACCACACGCTACAACAGTGAGATTACGGTCTCACTTCCTCAAAATCTCATGGACACAGAGGTATGATTGTCTTCTCTGTGGATCTCAGTTCGCTACAGCTGAGGATGGGGAGAGCAGGAAAACCTAGAAGGCAAAATAGGAAATGACAGATAGGATGGGAGGTGGGTGTCTCCCTCTACTTATCCTAATTCTATTTCCCACTCTAACCCTAACTAATTACAGAGCGAGCCAGCTAAACCCTAGGGTTATTCTGGACCAACTCAA
Organism: Coix lacryma-jobi var. lacryma-jobi; assembly: GCA_009763385.1. NCBI lineage: Eukaryota > Viridiplantae > Streptophyta > Magnoliopsida > Poales > Poaceae > Coix > Coix lacryma-jobi. Next base: position 46,118,766 of record CM019826.1, read on the forward strand.
AGATAGTGGTGATCCAACGGCCACGCCCGCACAACTGGTAGCGTTGCCTCGACGCAACCTCACCGATTGCCGCCATGTGCCGCCACCGCTCTGCATGTCCTTTAATCGGACTTCGCCCCCGGTTTTGAGGTTCAAACTGGGAAACCAGCCTTCACGACCAACCCCCGGTTTTGAGGCCCAAACCGGGAAACCAGCCGTCCATCGCCTGAGTTTTGTAGCCCAAACTCAGAAACCCGCAACACCCAGGTTTTGAGGCCCAAACCTGGAAACCGTCCTCAGCCCGAGTTTTGTGGCCCAAACTCAAAAACCATCAGTGCCCAGGTTTTGAGGCCCAAACCTGGAAACCGTCCACTCGGTGGTTTTTCTGTGGCTCAACCACCAAACCGAGCCGTAGAGGGGATGCACAGCCCGTGCACCCCGTCCACCGACACGTGTCCCTAGGTCCTCGACCCAAGCAACACCGTGCCCGCAAGTCTTTGCTCGTCGCTGTCCCAGGCTGCCAGCCACCACAGCTGATCCTCGGGCCACCGGTTCCTCAGTCCGAGCCTCACGTCCGCCCTTCGCCACTCTCGGTCCATCGGCATGGCACCTCTCTACTTGACCTTCACCTTGCCTTCGATCACTGTATCCGTGCTCGACACCTGCACAACACAAGCCAAAGAACATGCGCATTATCCCAGTTGACAATCACTCATCACTCAGAGACTCGGCATACACCCATGTATCCGCAGTGTCGGTGGACGGGGTGCACGGGCGGTGCATCCCCTCTACAGCGCCGGTTTGGTGGTTGAGCCACAGAAAAACCACCGGGTGCACGGTTTCCAGGTTTGGGCCACAAAACCTGGGTGCTTCGGGTTTGCCGAGTTTGGTCCACAAAACTTGGGCTGAGGACGATTTCCAGGTTTGAGCCTCAAAACCTGGGCGCTGGCGGGTTTCTGAGTTTGGGCCACAAAACTCAGGCGATGGACGGCTGGTTTCCTGGTTTGGGCCTCAAAACCGGGGGATGGACTTGATGGCCTGGTTTCCCGGTTTCGGCCACAAAACCGGGGGCGGAGTCCGGGAAAAGGACAAGCAGAGCGGTGGCGGCACGTGGCGGCAATCGGTGAGGTTGCGTCGAGGCAACGCTACCAGTTGTGCGGGCGTGGCCGTCGGATCAGCATCATCTTCGGGTTGGTGCAGGATAGCCTTAGGGTTTGGCTGGGTCGCTCTGTAAATACCTAGGGGTAGAGTGGGAATTAGAATTCGGATAAGTAGGGGGAGACACCCACTTCCCAAACTATCTCAGTCATTTGCTCTTTGCCTTCTAGGTTTTCCTGCTCTCCCAATCCCCTGCTGTAGCTACTGAGATCCGCAGAGAATCATACCTCTGTGTACTGGAGATTTTGAGGAAGTGAGACCATAATCTCACTGTTGTAGCATGTGGTAGCCACACGGTTGCAAATCGATGTGTTGATTCGTATTTTGTTCGTGTTCTTCGCGTTCTTCGTTTCTCCGCGATTTTCCCGTCACTCGCTCTCTCTCTATACTGCATCTTTTCAAATTTCTCTTGAATCAACTTGTTCTTTATAGTGAGGAGAACATTTCCACCAAAGGAATTTATCTCTACCCTCATGAACAAGTAGATCGGGTCAATTTTGTTTTTGTGGCGCTTTTTCGGTTCATACACCTTCCCCTTCGATTTCCCGTTGATTGAGTTGATTTGAGTAGATGATTTCTTGGGGATAGTCTTCTAACTACCTCGTGATCATCCTCTCTAAGTTTGGGATCAAGGGATTTTGGTTTGAATCGATTTGGAGAAGATTTGAGTTGAGGGCGACAAAAATTGCCCTCACTGGACGTTGGCGGACAGTCCGCGCGTCGGGGTCGGCCGGACCAGTGGCCTAACTCCGCGCTGTTCGGCAAGTGACTTTTGAACCGCGAACAGTCCGCCGTTGTCACTTCCGGACAGTCCGGGATCGTCCAGAACAGTTTCAGCAGCGTTGCTGTTTTTCGGTTTTGGCCGGCGGATAGTCCGCCACCTGAGCTCGGACAGTCCGCCGTTGGGCAGAAGGTCCGCAGCTGTATCCGCGGATAGTCCGGGATTCGGCTGAAAGCTGATTTTTAGTGTATTTGCTCTCCCGGCTTTTCCACTTGGTTTTCGGACTTCTCGTTTGGCGCTATAGTTAACCAAGGAATCTCTCTAGGTATCTTTGCTACTTGTTAGCATAGGTATTTGGAGATTTCTCGACGTAGCCTTCAATCTACATTCAGGACTCAGTTTTGAGGGGTCAAACTTATGCCGGTGCTTTTGGAGTTTGGTTTGCTATCGCTTTGTGGTGCCTCACTGTGATCCTAGGGATCATCCACCCTCTTCCAAGGGTCGTGGGCATCACGGTTTTGGTCGAAGCTTTCGAGGGTTGATTTTGGGAGAACAGGCCGAAGTTTCAGAAGAAATTTTTGAGGCTCCCATTCACCCCCCCTCTGGTCGCCTTGCTATTTGCATTCTCGGTCCTTCAATTGGTATCGGAGCAGGTTAAGAATCTTCCACCTTAGCCGGTTCCAGATCCACCGAAGGCGACATGGATCGCGGCGTGGGCAAATCGCCGTTTTTCGATGGGGTGAACTATGCGTATTGGAAGATATGCATGTCGGCCTATCTCCAGAGCATGGGCTCTTCTGTTTGGGAGATTTGCAACAAAGCCGATTACGTTGTCTTGGCTGCTCGTGCTACTCAGCTTCAAATCGATGAGCACGATGCCAATAGCCGAGCACGTAATGCTCTTTTCTCCTGTTTGAGCATGTCCGAGTTTGTTTGCGTTTCTCACCTCCCCACGGCTCGTGAGATTTGGGCGACCCTCATGCGCTTCCATGAGGGAACCACTCAAGTCAAATCCCGTCTCTATGAGTCGCACAAGCGGGAGTATGAGAATTTTCGACACATGCGTGGCGAGAGCATAGAGAGTTTATTCGCTCGCTTTCAGGTTATTGTCAACAAGATGAGAGGGAACAAGGAGCTGTTGCCTTTGGACGATCATGAGAGGGCTTTGAAGCTTTTGCATACTCTCGATCGGTCGGTGTGGGACTCAAAGGTCCAGGCGATCATGGAATCGTCTAACTATGAGACCCTCACATGCGACGAGCTCTTTAGTAAGCTCAAGTCTAGTGAGATTGACGCCATGTCGAGGGCTTCTTATGAAAATCCTTCTGGCCCGACTATGGCTTTGGTTTCTAGCTCTTCTGCTAACCCCTCTGGAGGATTTGCACTTTCTTCTCTTCTTTCTATCACAGAGGAGCAGTTGGAGTCCATGGGGGATGATGAGTTGGCTTTGCTTGCCAACTGGTTCTCACGGTTTCACAACAACCGCATGAACCGTCGCCGCGGAGGAGGACGCTCGGGATGTTTCGAGTGCGGCGACCCCGACCACTTCATCGCCAACTGTCCCAAGAAGAACAAGCACACATCTGGGAAGGGCGATCATGGGCACAAGTATGACTCCGGCAAGCGCAAGGAGAAGTACGTCCCCGCAAAGCACAAGCGGAAGGGCGGCTTCGACAAGGAGTACATCAAGAAGAAGTACTTGGAGAAGGCCCAGGCTGAGCAGCGTGCTTTCTTCGCCACGCTCAGCGACGTCGACGGCTCAAATGACGACTCTGCACCCTCAAGCGATGATGAGTCTAAGAAGAAGAAGAGTATCGATGACAAGCTGAACGACCTCTGCTTCTTCGCCGACGACGAAGGCCTCTGCACTATGGCCCTTGGTGATGAGGTCGACGGCAAGCTGGAGGACACCCCTCGGAACGACGACGACGACGACACCTCCCAGGTATCTCAGACCCCCGATGAGCTTTCTGCTGAGGTGGAGAAACTTACTGCCGTGCTTCTTAGTTAAGATAAGCTGCTTAGGCATGCTGCTAGAGAGCGCAAGGAGTTTAGGAAGAAGTGGGAGGACACGGTGAAGGAGCTTGAGTTTGCTAGATCCACCATGGTCGTTTCTGAGGAGGGTGAGTGTGAGATGTGCACCAAGCACATGACTGACCATCTCACTTTGAGAGGTAAGTATGCTGCTTTGGTTGGAGAGGTGGATGAGCTCCAGGCTAGACCCGTGCTGTTGGGTGCATGCAAGTCTTGTGCAGGCTTGCAATTCGAGTTGGCAGAGAAGAATGCCAAGATTGTGTCTCTTGAGAAGGCCAGCTCAGGTAGCTCTTGTGTGACTAGGTGTGCTTTGTGCGAGGGTTTGGAGATGGAGATTGCGAACGTGAAGCATGGCAAGATGCAAACCGAGGAGGAAAACACATACCTTCGGGCATCTTGTCATGGGTGTCTTGTGGTGAGCCGCAGCTTGGGATGATGATTGCCTAGTTTAAGCATGTTGCTGGAGGTCCAGGTGTAGGTTTTGCTCAGGGTGTTGATGTTTCCTCTTTTGGCAAGATTGGTGAGTCGAGTGGTCTTAACCCGAGTGAGAAGCCAAACTCTACCACTACTCCCAAACTTACCAAGTTTCCACCCAAAGAGCCTCTCAAGCCTAACACCAAGGATGGAGTGTTTGTTGAACCTCCAAGAGCTCCACCCAAGAAGCAAATGTGGCATCCCAAACCCAACCACCTAAAAAACAAGCTGGACACAATGCCACCTATCCAAGAGGTGCTTATGCCACAGAAGGGCAAAGTGATCCACACCCACTACCGTGAGTACCAACAACCCCCTATGAGAGCGGTAAGGTACCATTGTGAGCACTGCGGGAGAGATGGACACTTGAGTGAGTTTTGCTTTCGGCGCAAGAGAGAGGAGCGCCGTGCCAGGGAGATGAACAATGCGGACATGTACCATCCTTTCCATGATGTGCTTGTGCCGAATGTTCAGAGGAGAGCTGCTAGGCCTAGAGGTCCAATGCCTCAAGGTCCTAGGCGTCAGGGAGGTGTTGCCCGACAGGGTCCTGACTTTGCAGGATACGGACCCCGTGGCGGAGGATTTGTTGAGCGTTTCCCTCCACCGCGTTTTGAGTATCGCGATGGACGCTCTTCCCTTAGCGGACCACGTTTTCCTGTGCGTGGTGATCGCTTTCCCCGTAGGCATGCTAGGAATGGTTTTTCTACTAACCGTTCTTTTGAGCAGCCGGCCCAACACTGGTATTCTTCCTATTTTACTCACCCCAGTGTTGGACCGTATGTTTACCCTATGTCTTTTTATTGATATAGGTAAAACGATTGGATGACATTTGGTTGGTGGATTTCGGTTGCTCGAGGCACATGACCGGAAACGCCAAGTGGTTCTCCAGTCTTAGTCCTGTTGCCGGAAAGGAGTTTATCACCTTCGGCAGCAATAACAAAGGTAAAGTGTTGTCTCGTGGGTCGGTGCGAGTTAATGAGCACTTTGTGTTGCGTGATGTTGCTCTTGTTTCTAACTTGCATTTTAACCTTCTTTCTGTTTCGCAACTTTTTGATGATTACTATGAGATTCGTTTTAAGCCGAATCTCAGTCGTATTTTAGATCCTCAGGGCAATCTTGTATGTTTGATTTCGCCCTTTGGGAAAGTCTTTCGTTCGGATTTCTTGGAGTCGTTTGGTATTTTCTTGCTGTCTTGTGGCTGGTCCTTCCTCCTCTGATCTTTGGAAGTGGCATAGGAGGCTCGGCCACCTGAGCTTCGACTTGCTTGCAAGGCTTAGCTCACTTGGCCTAATCTGAGGATTGCCCAAGTTGTCCATGGAGAAGGACCTTGTTTGCCATTCTTGTAGACATGGGAACATGGTTGCCGCTCCCCACCATCCAGTGACTCAGGTCATGACTAAGCACCCTGGAGAGCTTTTACACATGGACCTTGTTGGTCCGGCTCGGGTGAGCTCGGTTGGGGGGAAGTGGTATGTACTTGTGGTTGTTGACGATTTTTCGAGATATTCGTGGGTCTTCTTTTTGACTGAGAAGGCTGAGACTTTCTCTTTTGCTCGCAATCTGATTTTGCGTCTTCAGAACGAGTTCCCTATGAACTCAATACGAGCTATTCATAGTGATAATGGTTCCGAATTCAAGAATTCAGATTTTGAGAAGTTTTGTGACTCTTTGGGTTTGGAGCATCAGTTTTCTTCCCCCTACACACCGCCACAAAATGGTGTTGTAGAGAGGAAGAATCGGACCCTTGTAGTGATGGCCAGGACGATGCTCGATGAGGATAGGACTCCTAGGCGATATTGGGCCAAAGCTATGAACACTGCATGCTATATTTCCAATCGCATTTTTCTCCGAGCTTTCTTGAAAAAGACTTCTTATGAGTTGCATTTTGGGAGACAGCCCAAAGTGAGTTATTTTAGAGTTTTTGGTTGCCACTATTTTATACTTAAGAAAGGCAACCTGGACAAATTTGAGTCTCGTTCTTCTGATGGTGTATTTTTGGGTTATGGCACTCACACTCGAGCTTATCGTGTACTTAACCTTGATACTAACCGAGTCATGGAGACATCCGATGTCACCTTCGACGAGACCATGGTTTGTCCTTCTTCTCGTTTTGAGCGTGCAGGTGATCATGAGGTTGGTGAGCCTCTTTTTGATGACGAGGACGAGGTAGCTGAAGGGATGGATGATCCAGCACCTCCTCTGTGGGGATATTACATCCGTATACCCCCATGGACCTACTTGGGCCCTTCGTCAAGGACAGCCCAGCTCGCAAGGCCTTGCAGCACACGACCAGCTCGCTGTGCTCGTCAAGGAATCTCCAGAAGCCTTGCCCGCCGAGGAAGATCCTAGAGTTAGATCCGGATTCCTTGCCTTAAGGAACCGCTTGTAATCTGTTAGGACTCGACAATTGTAACCCTGCTCCCCGGCTATATAAGGCGAGCAGGGACCCCCTCTCATCTCAGGTCCATCAGACCCGAGATCACCTCAGATCCCATCGGATCACATGCCATATTCCAACCCATCAATACAAACCAGCCACCAGAACACAGGACGTAGGGTATTACGGTGACTTGCCGACCCGAACCTGTCTAAATCGCCGTCTCTCGTCCATGTGTTTACGCTTTGCAGACGTCTCGCACGCCTCCGCCGCTCAATCTACTACATTGGGCATACCCCTCGGTAGACTATTGACCATATTTCGTCGACAGTTGGCGCGCCAGGTAGGGGGTGTGTGCTACGACACCATGATCTGCCAAGCGGTCACCTTCCCTCGCTCCATGGTTCTTCTGGAGGCCGGCACCACTTTCCAGATTGGATCTATGATCTGGATGGTCGGCGACCTCGTCCCTGCTCCGGAGATCGTGGAACCCGCGCAGCTTCCTGCGCTGGACGCCTCGCCGTCCACCCAGCGCGTCACCGCGCCGGCGCCCCGCGTGCCAAGATCCATCCGCCACGACGACCTGATCGAAGCCATCGACCGGGCCAACCAAGGAATCGCCTAGTGCATCAACGCCATCGAGGTGGCTCACATAAAGCTTTCCAACCGCCCTCGCCTTAAGCAATTTTCAGGTAGACCGTCGGGAGTCTCCAGCGCTCAGCCCGCTCGCCGCCCAAGATCGGATCTACATCCGGCTCATCGCCATCTTCGCCCATCGTCGACCAGGATTGCCGCCGCCTTCGCTCATCGTCGACCAGGATCATCGCCGCCTTCATCGCCGCCTTCACTCGTTGCTGTCTTCGCCCGTCGCCGACCCGGTGCGTCGCCGCCTTCGCCCGTCGTCGACCAGGATCGCCGCTGCCATCGCTCGTCATCGACCAGGATTGCCGCCGCCTTCGTCGTTGTCTTCGCCCATCGCCGCCGTCGCTCATCCTCGACAGGATCGCCGCCGCCTTCGTCACCACCTTCGTTCGTCGCCACCTCCACTCGCCACCGTCACTCGCCGCCGACCAGGCCCGGGGACTTCGTCTTCGCCCGTCGCCACCGTCGCTCATCGTCAACCGGGCTCATCGCCGCCTTCTCCCGTCGTCGTCGTCGCTCGTCGCCAACCAGGCTCGTCGCTGCCCTCGCTCGTCATCAACCGGGCTCGTTGCCGTCTTCGCCAAATGACTCGCCGACCTCTCCAACCCGTCTTCGGACGACTCGCCGACATCTCCAACCCGTCTCCGGACGACTCGCCGACCTCTCCAAAACACTCGCCAACCTCTCCAAACGACTCGCCGACCTCTCCAAACGATCGCCGACCACTCTAGACGTTCACCGACCTCTCCAAACAGCCTGGCTGACGCTAAAGGAGTTTCAGAGCCGGGGTTACTGTCACCGCCAGACACGTGCATGAGCGCCCACCCTCTGCGCTATGGCGGCCAGTAGTCCTCCCAAGTGACGTCCTGACCTCTCTACGCGTGCATGAGTGTCTGCCCTCTGCGCTACGAAGGGAAGGCTAAGCTTGGGCTGAGACCTCCAGAGGATATACGTCCAGTGCCTGTATACGCACCGTTACGCGCTCGTTCTCCATGCGGTCTCCAAGCAGCCTGACTGACGCCGACGAAAACTCAGAGCTGGGGCTGTTGTCACCATCGGACGCGTGCATGAGCGCCCGCCCTCTGCGCTACGGTGGCCAACATCTCTCCCAAGGGACGTCCCGACCTCTCTACGCGTGCATGAGCGTCCGCCCTCTGCGCTACGAAGGAAAGGCTAACTTGGGCTGAGAATTCTGAGGCTACACGCTCAGCGCTCGCATTCGCGCTACCCACGCGCTCGACGAACGGTCTCCATTCGCCCAGGTCACGCCATGATCGAGCCTCTCGGAAAGACCCTGTCCGTGGTACCTCCCTACGCGTGCACGAGCATCTGCCCTCTGCGCTATGGGATGCCAACAACGGTTTCTTGGGCGACACCCTTGACTCCTACGCGCAACGAGCTCCGCGCTCTACGCTACGGATCCTAGGACAACCCAAGGCCGAACTGTTCAGCGCTTCGGCTCACGGCTATTGGGTCTGCGGAATTCGGGAATATGCAAAACACGCCGACTCGCTACAAGTTTTGCCTCTATTCGCCCAAGAGTCTATTTACGGACTATTCTCCTATGCAACTTTCTATTGCTGCCCTACAACGAGAAGATCTACATCGGCGACCAGGGCCTCCGCGGCCGGCTCCATCTCCGTCTCCAGACGCTCCATGTCTCCCTCTGAAGCTCGGGGACTTCGTCAAACTGCAATCATCCTTCGCCACTGGTTTTTCTCCATATTTTATTTGTACACATCATGTACTACTGGTCTCCATGTTTATTTTTTAGGAACTTCGCCTACGCTCGTCGCTGAAGCTCGAGGACTTCGCGGTCCCTCGTCGTCGACCAGGCTCGTCGCCGCCTTCACTCGTCGTCGCCATCGCTCGTCGCCGACCCGACTCGTAGCCGCCATCGCTCGTCGTCGACCAGGCTCGACGCCGCCTTCGCCTGTCGCCGCCGTCGCTCGTCGTCGACCAGGCTCGTCGCCGCCTTCGCAGGTTGCCGACTTCACTCGTCGCTAACCAGGCTCGGGGACTTCGCCTTCGCTCGTCGCTGCCTCCACTCGTCATCGACCCGGCTCCTCGCCGCCTTCACTCATCGTCGTCTTCACCGTGGTCAACCGGGCTCATCACCGCCTTCGCTCGTCGCCGCCGTCGCTCGTCGTCGACCAGGCTCGTCGCCGCCGTCGCCCGTCGCCGACCCGACTCGTAGCCGCCTTCGCTCATCGTCGACCAGGCTCGTCATCGCCTTCGCCTGTCGCCGCCGTCGCTCATCGTCGACCAGGCTTGTCGCCGCCTTCGTCGCTCGTCGTCGTCTTTGCTCATCGTCGACCAGGCTCCTCTTCGCCTTCGCTCATCACCGACCCGGCTCGGGGACTCTGCCTTCACTCCTCGCCGTCTTCGCTCATCGTCGTCTTCATTCGCCACCACCATCATTCGTCGCCGTTTTCGCTCGCTGCCACCATCAATCGTCGCCGCCTTCTGTTTCCGAAGCATAAGTCATAGATTCATCAATCCGTCGCCAACCAGGTTCATCGACCTGGCCTTCGCCCATCGCCGACCAGGCTCATGGACTTCGCCTTCGCCCGTCGCCGACCATGCTCAGAGACTTCATCTTCGCAAGTGGCCGACCAGGCTCGGGGACTTCGCCTTCGTTCGTCGTCAACCAGGCTCGTTGCCTTTGCTGGTCGTCACCTTCACTCATCATCGCCTTCGTTCGCCGTCGCCATCGCTCATCGCCGCCTTCATTCGTTGCCGACCTGGCTCGGGGACTTCGCCTTCGCTCATCATCGACCAGGCTCGGGGACTTCGTCTTTGCTCGTCGCCCTCGCTCGTTGCCACATTCGCTCGTCATCGCCTTTTACTCATCGCCGGTGTGCGTCAAGTCGCTCCATGCTGTTCGGATCAGGGTGCTGATTTTGGGCAGCTCATCGGGGCACTTGCTAAATGCTCTACAAGCTCGGCACCACGTGTCTTCAACACCTACTACCAAGCTCAGGGACTAAGTGGATGCACTTCACCTTGCGGTGAATGTATTTTCTTTTTCTCTGACATTTCAAGGACGCTCCATCAAGTTGGACTTGCACAGACTTCTACTAGGACCTCGTTGTTCATTTTAGTCTTGCAAGCTCCAAGTGGATACACTTCACCAGAAGAAAGCTCTTCAAAAAAATTCTTGAGCACCTTACATCCTTCTGGCGAGCCTTACTTGCCCGACATCGACTTCAACTGCTCACATCGCCAGTCAAGCTGGTCGACGTCGACTTTGCCTACTCGGACAAGCTCAAGACGGCGTCGCCAACGGATACAAAGTGCTCGGGGACTAGCTGTGGGGATATTACCTCTGTATACCCCCATGGACCTACTTGGGCTCTTCGTCAAGGACAGCCCAGCTCATAAGGCCTTGCAGCACACGACCAGCTCGCTGTGCTCATCAAGGACTCTCCAGAAGCCTTGCCTGCCGAGGAAGATCCTAGAGTTAGATCCGGATTCCTTGCCTTAAGGAACCGCTTGTAATCTGTTAGGACTCGACAACTGTAACCCTGCTCCCGGGCTATATAAGGCGAGCAGGGACCCCCTCTCATCTCAGGTCCATCAGACCCGAGATCACCTTAGATCCCATCGGATCACACGCCATATTCCAACCCATCAATACAAACCAGCCATCAGAACGCAGGACATAGGGTATTACGGCGACTTGCCGGCCCGAACCTGTCTAAATCGCCGTCTCTCGTCCCTGTGTTTACGCTTTGCAGACATCTCGCACGCCTCCGCCGCTCAATCTACTACCTTGGGCATACTCCTCGGTAGACTATTGACCATATTTCGTCGACATCCTCCACCTGTTGTGCCGCAAGGAGCGGCTTCTACTATGACTCACGGCCCCGACCCTTCTTCCTCTACTTCTTCGGGGCCGTGGGATCCGCCGCCTCGGGCTGTACCGTTCGTACCTGGGGAGGCACCAGCTGTTGTTGAGGGGGAGATTACTTCAGCTCGGGAGGCACCACGACACATTCAGCGCCAACACCCGCCTCAACAGATGATCGGCAGCATCGACGAACGTGTCACTCGGTCCAGGTCACAACAAATCTCTCACTTTGCTCATTCTGCATTTGTTGCTAATTTTGAACCCCGAGACGTTGGACACGCTTTGACGGATCCAGATTGGGTCAATGCCATGCATGAGGAGTTAGAAAACTTTGAAAGAAATCGGGTTTGGGTTTTGGTTCCACCTCCTCCAGATTGTAATCCTATTGGGACAAAATGGGTTTTCAAAAACAAACAAGGAGAGGATGGCCACATTGTTAGAAACAAGGCCAGACTTTTAGCTAAGGGTTATAGTCAGAAGGAGGGGATAGACTATGAGGAGACTTTTGCTCCTGTAGCTCGTTTGGAGGCTATTAGGATACTCTTGGCTTTTGCTGCATCCAAAGGGTTTAAACTTTTTCAAATGGATGTCAAGAGTGCCTTCTTAAACGGCTACATAGAAGAAGAGGTGTATGTTGAACAACCCCCCGGTTTTGAAAATCCCAAGTTTCCAAACCATGTTTTTAAACTCCACAAAGCTTTGTATGGTTTGAAACAAGCCCCTAGAGCCTGGTATGATAGATTGAAAACCTTTTTACTATCTAAGGGTTTTAGAATGGGATGTGTGGATAAAACGCTTTTTCTCCTCAAGCAAGGCAAAGACACTCTCTTGGTCCAGATTTACGTGGATGATATCATTTTCGGTGGTTCTTCTCAAGCTTTGGTTGCCAAGTTTGCAGATTTAATGAGCAGGGAGTTCAAGATGAGTATGATGGGCGAGCTGACTTTCTTTCTCGGATTGCAAATTAAGCAATCCCGAGAAGGGACGTTTGTGCACCAGGGCAAGTACACCAAAGACTTGCTGAAGAGGTTCGATATGGGTGTGGCCAAGCCTCTTCCAACACCAATGTCGACCACGACGGCTCTAGATGCGGATGTAGATGGAGAAGCTGTGGACCAGAAGGAGTACCGGAGTATGATCGGATTGCTACTCTACCTGACGGCGACACGCCCGGACATTCAGTTCGCGGTGTGTCTGTGCGCACGCTTTCAGGCGTCGCCGCACACTTCTCACCATCAGGCTGTCAAGCGCATTATGAGGTACCTTCGTTTCACACCTGAGTTCAGGATTTGGTATTCAGCTTCCTCCACCCTCTCCCTTTGCGGTTTTTCTGATGCCAATTTTGCTGGTTGCCGAGTTGAGCGCAAGTCCACTTCTGGGACTTGCCAGTTTATTGGTTCTTCTCTTGTATCTTGGTCTTCTCGCAAGCAGTCTAGCGTCGCTCAGTCTACCACAGAGGCTGAATATGTTGCTGCGGCTAGCTGCTGTTCTCAATTGCTTTGGATGATGGCCACTTTACGTGATTTTGGTCTGAGCTTTTCTCGCGTGCCTTTACTTTGCGACAACACAAGTGCGATTAGCGTTGCTAAGAACCCCGTGCTGCATTCTAAGACCAAACACATTGATGTGCGCTTTCATTTTCTGCGAGACCATTATGAGAAGGGTGATATCGACCTTTGTCATGTCGATACTCATCATCAGTTGGCTGATATTTTCACCAAGCCTTTGGACCAATCAACCTTTAATCGGTTGAGAGGTGAGCTTGGTGTGTGTTTCCCCTTTTAGATGGGGGAAACATTTTGGTTCTTGTATCATAGACTGACTTCTTCTTTTCTGTTTTTGTTCCTGATAGGTTAGTCTTTGCATTTCATCATGCATCTTTACTTTCTGAGCTTCATGTATATAATCTTTAGAATTTGATTATGCTCTATCTAGTTTACTCAGATGCTATATGATGATGCTTGTAGCATTGCTCTTTCTGATCACTGATACATGTTGTGAGCTGAGCTATTTTTGAATGGTGAACCTGCTTAATGAACATAAAACTTGAAAATGGTCACCATTGAGATATGCAACTAGCATGTGTAGGATGTGTTGAATTCACTCGTGCTTTTCATATATGCTAGGTTGCTATGTCTCTAGTTCTGAGTCATTCACTTGCTTGGTATGTTCATATTCTGTTTAAAATTGAACCAGGTTTTAAGTGAATTGAAAAGATCGAGATGGGATTGCTTGTCAACACATCACGGTATCGAGACTGTTTCTCATTGCACATTTGAGTTAAACTTGAGCCGGGTAGTGTATGACCAAAACCGATGCTTTAAGCTTCTGATTGCATATGCATAGGCTTAGCTCGGTTGAAAAGTTAGGCAATGACAAGCTTTCAACCTCTCGTAGTCACATGCTGAATTCTGAACTTGTGTAATTTCACCGCTGCAACTCCGATTAAAATCTGAAATCACAAGTGTATGTTTCATTCTGCAGCATGATGATTGAACTTTGCTAGGGGTAGTTCACCTTGTATACATGTTTAGCACTTGTTTGACTTCCTGTCTATACATGCTTAGTGCTATTTTGATGGTTAATACTTTTTGGCTAAAACTGCTCACTTTGCTCATATGTTCATATTTCGTATTTGGTGATCAGTTTGAGCCTTTGCTAGCTTGATGTGGATAGTGTTGAGTCATCGGATCAGAACTGTGTAGAGCATCTTTTCATTCTATTGACTATATTCCTGAAGCTGCTAACGTGCATTTCTGACTCATATGCATTTTGGAAGGGGGAGTATTTTTACTTGATGGTGCATTTTCAACTAAGGGGGAGAAATTCTCTCAAATCATAAGATCAACTAAGGGGGAGATTTCTTGGTTGTGTGCACTATTTTAGGGGGAGTTTGCTCGGTTGATGAGTTTTTGATTTTTCCAATTGGTTCGGAGCGTTTTTGCTAGTTGTGTTTAGCCTTTTGCCTCTTTCTTGAGGGACTAGCAAACATTTTTTTTGTTCGATTGGTTCGGAGCTTTTTTCTGCTAGTTGTGTTGAGCCTCTGTGCCTCTATCTTGAGGGACTAGCAGTTTTGTTTTCGCTTCAGTTGGTATCGAGCATTCCTGCTAGCGGTGTTGAGCCTGTTCTACCTCTTCTTGAGGGCTAGCTTTGCTTTGCTTGGTTGCGTCGAGCCGTTGCCCATGTCTTTGGGGACCAAGTTGTCTTGCTGTTTCCACTTGACCTTCTTCGGCTTTGCTATGCTTTTGGGTCACTTGGTCGAGTTCTCTCTCCTTCTTCTCCCTTCTTCTATTTCCAATATGATTTGTGTGTGTAGTTGACAATGCACTCATCAAGGGGGAGATTGCGGATACATTGGTGTATGCCGAGTCTCGAGTGATGAGTGATTGTCAACGGGTTTGATGCGCATGTTCTTTGGCTTGTGTTGTGTAGGTGTCGAGCACGGAGACAGTGATCGAGGGCAAGGTGAAGGTCAAGTAGAGACGTGTCGTGCCGATGGACCGGGAGCGGTGAAGGGCGGATGAAGGGTCGAGATGGCGGACTAGAGTGGGGTGAATAGTCCTTTCTAAAATTAATCGTAACGGCTAACCGAAACAAATCCGGAATTAAAACTATCGGTCTAGCCAAGACTCCACCCCTCTACTTATACTCTATGACACCTTACAAAAGATCCTAAACAATGCAAATAAGGTGTCGGGCTAGCTAGAGCTCACCTAAACAATCTAGCTTGCAAGGTTACACAAACCTAAGCAACTAGTACTCAAACACCGGGGAGCTCCTACACATGCCACTAAGCAAAAACACAAAGCCTAAGCTCACTAGCAATGCTCAATAACAAGGCTACACAAGCAGAATTAGAGAGCTCAACTTAGCTACACAAACTAAGCAATGTGACTAGCAAGACTACAAGTCAACTAGTCACTCATGGGATCAACTTCTATGCTACTCAAGCAAAGAATGTAACTAGCAAGCTACACAAGCTAACTAATTACAAGAGCAACTACACAAGCACAATATATATGAAAGTAAATACAAGCTTGTGTATGGAGATAGCAAACCACCGAGAAGATGTAGACAATGTTGACACGGTGATTTTATCCTGAGGTTCACGTGCTTGCCGGCACGCTAGTCCCCGTTGTGTCGACCACTCACTTTGGTAGTTCGGCGGCTAATAGGCACCACACCTAGCTCGACACTTGAGCGCCGCAAGAACTCACCCACAAGTGAGGGTAACTCAATGACACGCGCAATCCACTAGAGTTGCTCTTCGCGATCCCCGCGGGGCGAGCACAATGCCCCTCACAAAGCCTTCTCCGGAGCCATGCACAATCTTCTTGCGGGCTTCACGACGGAGACACAACCACCAAGCCGTCTAGGAGGTGGCAAGCTCCAAGAGTAACAAGCACCACCGGCTTGCAACTCGATCACCTAGTGCCACTTGATGCTATCTCTCAATGCAACGCACTAGCGATCACTCACTCGCTATCAATTCGCACACTAGCAAGAACAAGCGAGTTAGAGGGCTCCCAAGCACATCCACACCAGCCACCAAGGCTTTGGAGTGCTCAACCTTTCGGCCAAGGCCGGCCACACACTCTATTTATAGCCCCAAGGGCTAACTAGTCGTTGCCCCTTCATTGGGCAAACTGCGCTAGCATCGGACGCTCCGGATCGGGACCATCGGACGCTGAGGCCAGCGTCTGATGCTTGGATGCTCACCACGTGTCCCCCACGTTCAACTTCGGCCGAGCGATCCCATCGGCTATATCACTTCCCGTGCCAGTTAAAGTGGCATCGGACGCGCCGATGCCTAGCATCGGACGCTCCGATGCCTCTGCTCAATTCTCCGCCACACCGGACGCGCCGACACCTTTACATCGGACGCTCAACCCCTGCGTCCGATGACACAACAGAAAGGTTCCAGAGAGGGCAGAAACACATCGGACGTCTGATGGTTCCACATCGGACGCAGGCCAGCGTCCGATGCTCCCTAGAAAGCTCGCTCGCGCCACGTCACCTGCATCGGACTCTGCAACAGTGTTTCCTCAGCGTCCGTTGCCAGCGTCCGATGCTCCTTCAACTTCTGACAGAAACTAGGGTTAACCATCGGACGCTCGGCCCAGCGTCCGATGCTCCTCGGACCAGCGTCCGATGCTCCCTGAGCACAACGCTTCTCCTCCGAAAACCGCTGAATCCTGCCTCGCAAGCTCGGCAGGCGGGAGAGGGACTATACACTTGTTTCTCCCACTTCTCCATGCCTCCTTTCAACACAACTTATTCTCCAACAACTTCTCCTTTGCAAATGTGCCAACACCACTAAGTGTACAACATCATGTGTATGTGTGTTAGCATTTTCACAATCATTTTCCATAGGATTTTCACTTGCTCTCACCACGTCACTCGATCCCAGTAACAAAACAATGTTAGATCGCTCAAGTGGCACTGGATGACTGATATGCAAACAAGTTTGCTCCTCTTGATAGTACGGCCATCTATCCTAAACCCGGTCATAATATTCTCTACACACCTACGACCGGTGAAATGAAATGCCCTACAATTATACCTTTGCCTTGCGCATTCCATTCCATCTCCTCCGGTGTTGATGCAACACATGCACCAACCTCTTCATCAAATGATATGATCCACTTCATATCATCACATGGCCTCCATGGTCCATCAATCTTGACATCACTTGCTCTTCACCATCACTTCGGTCCTTCAGCGCCAAGTCTTGCTTAAGCCTCCCGACACTCGGTACCAACAGCTTCAAAGCCTCCAACTTGCCCTTCACCTTCGCAACCGGTCCATCAAGCCAAGTCTTGCCTTGATCTTCACCATCTTAGCCACATGACCACATGTCATGTTTCATGTGCATTAAGCTCCTTCTTCACATGTGTGAGCCTTGCAACATATTCCAAGCCATTTCACCTCTATGGCATATGTTGCTCACACATGATTACCTGTGGACTAATCACCTGTGTAATTCACTTCAAACACATATTAGTCCACCTAAGTTGTCACTCAATTACCAAAACCAAACAAGGACCTTTCAACGGACATGAGCTTGGACTGAGGGACCGGTGGCCCGAGGATCAGCTGTGGTGGCTGACAGCCTGGGACAGCGACGAGCGGAGACTTGTGGGGCACGGTGTTGCTCGGGTCGAGGACCTAGGGACACGTGTCGGTGGACGGGGTGCACGGGCGGTGCATCCCCTCTACAGCGCCGGTTTGGTGGTTGAGCCACAGAAAAACCACCGGGTGGACGGTTTCCAGGTTTGGGCCACAAAACCTGGGTGCTTCGAGTTTGCCGAGTTTGGGCCACAAAACTCGGGCTGAGGATGGTTTCCAGGTTTGGGCCTCAAAACCTGGGCGCTGGCGGGTTTCTGAGTTTGGGCCACAAAACTCAGGCGATGGACGGCTGGTTTCCCGGTTTGGGCCTCAAAACTGGGGGATGGACTTGATGGCCTGGTTTGCCGGTTTCGGCCACAAAACCGGGGGGCGGAGTCCGGGAAAAGGACAAGCAGAGCGGTGGCGGCACGTGGTGGCAATCGGTGAGGTTGCGTCGAGGCAACACTACCAGTTGTGCGGGCGTGGCCGTCGGATCAGCATCATCTTCAGGTTGGTCCAGGATAGCCTTAGGGTTTGGCTGGGTCGCTCTGTAAATACTTAGGGGTAGAGTGGGAATTAGAATTAGGATAAGTAGGGGGAGACACCCACCTCCCAAACTATCTTATTCATTTGCTCTTTGCCTTCTAGGTTTTCCTGCTCTCCTAATCCCCTGCTGTAGCTACTGAGATCCGCAGAGAATCATACCTCTGTGTACTGGAGATTTTGTGGAAGTGAGACCGTAATCTCACTGTTGTAGCGTGTGGTAGCCACACGGTTGCAGATCGATGTGTTGATTCGTATTTTGTTCGTGTTCTTCGCGTTCTTCATTTCTCCGCGATTTTCCCATCACTCGATCTCTCTCTATACTGCGTCTTTTCGAATTCCTCTTGAATCAACTTGTTCTTTATAGTGAGGAGAATATTTCCACCAAAGGAATTTATCTCTACCCTCACGAACAAGTAGATTGGGTCGATTTCGTTTTCGTGGTGCTTTTTCGGTTCATACACCTTCCCCTTCGATTTCCCGTTGATTGAGTTGATTTGAGTGGATGATTTCTTGGGGATAGTCTCCTAACTACCTCGTGATCATCCTCTCCAAGTTTGGGATCAAGGGATTTTGGTTTGAATCAATTTGAAGAAGATTTGAGTTGAGGGCGACCAAAATCGCCCTCACTGGACGTTGGCGGACAGTCCGCCGTTGGGTCGCGGATAGTCCGCGCGTCGGGGTCGACCAGACCAGTGGCCTAACTTCGCGCTATTCGGCAAGTGACTTTTGAACCGTGGATAGTCCGCCTTTGTCACTTCCGAACAGTCCGGGATCGTCCAGAACAGTTTGAGCAGCGTTGCTGTTTTTTAGTTTTGGCCGGCGGACAGTCCGCCACCTGAGCCCGGACAGTCCGCCGTTGGGCAGACGGTCCGCAGCCGTATCCGCGGACAGTCCGGGATTTGGCTGAAAGCTGATTTTTAGTGTATTTGCTCTCCCGACTTTTCCGCTTGGTTTTCGGACTTCTCGTTTGGCCCTATAGTTAACCAAGGAATCTCTCTAGGTATCTTTGCTACTTGTTAGCATAGGTATTTGGAGATTTCTCGACGTAGCCTTCAATCTACGTTCGGGACTCGGTTTTTTGGGGTCGATCTTGTGCCGGTGCTTTTGGAGTTTGGTTTGCTATCGCTTTGTGGTGCCTCGCTGTGATCCTAGGGATCATCCACCCTCTTCCAAGGGTCGTGGGCATCACGGTTTCAGTAGATGCTTTCGGGGGTTGATTTTCGGACAAAAGGCTGAAGTTGCGGAAGAAATTTTTGAGGCTTCCATTCACCCCCTCTGGTTGCCTTGCTATTTGCATTCTCGGTCCTTCATTAGCATCGATATTTGGGGATTTCTCGACGTGGCCTTCAATCTACGTTCGGGACTCGGTTTTCAAGGGTTGAACTTGTGCCGGTGCTTTTGGCGTTTGGTTTGCTATTGCTTTGTGGTGCCTCGCTGTGATCCTAGGGATCATCCACCCTCTTCCAAGGGTTGTGGGCATCACGGTTTTGGTCGAAGCTTTCAGGGGTTGATTTTCGGACAAAAGGCCAAAGTTTCGTGAGAAATTTTTGAGGCTCCCATTCACCCCCCTCTGGTCGCCTTGCTATTGCATTCTCGGTCTTTCACCTTGGCAACGTAGGTGTCCTCACTTTCTAACTCTGCAAGCTCCTGCTCGGCGAGGGCTCGGTCGGTCTCGTCCTGCTCCTGAGAAGACTCGGGGACCTCTGGTCGCTGGCGTGAGCTGGACGGTGCCCCCTGCTGCTGCCTGCGGTCCCGACCGTGTCCCAATAGCTGACTCATGTTATACTTAGGGAACACGATCGCGGAGCCGGTGAGAGACTGACTGGGGTGAGATCCAGTGGTGGCAGCTACCTTCCACAGTATATAGGAAATCCAATGGGCATAGGGTAGCTGCCTGCGGGCCTTAATGCCCTCTGCGACGGTATCCTCCATCTCACACAAGATGACGTCCCAGACGTCGAACTTCTGCTGTCTGACCATGTAAGCTAGTAACCAAAGCTGCAGGCGTGAAAGTCCCTCTCAGAAGCCAACCCTAGGAAGCAAGGTCCACCGAAGAACCTCGTTGAGGATCCGAGTCGTAGGGGTGAGATCCCTAGGCGAGCGACTCGAACCCTCACCGAAGGGCTCAGTGAAGTAGTGGCGGACCAAGTCAGTCGTCGGCTGTGCACCACCGTGAGGGCGGCGGGGTGGCTCCATCCTGTCATAGCACAGGTCGTGGATCTATGAACCTCCCATTAATGTGGCCCACCTGCACACGTCACCGTCTCCCCGAGCCCTAATGACTGTGCACATGTACCACATCACTGGAAAGATCTGTCGGGTGTCCCCGAGAGAACCCCGAATTATCCACGAACCACAGGATCATCATCATGAAGGTTAGAATAATTACAACATTACCACAGTTGATACAAAATACATCGGAGTGCGGAAGCAAGATAGATAACCTTTAAAAACATGAATAAGTTACTTTTACAAAAACATAACCTGTATTGTGGAAGCAGAATAGTATTAGGGAACCACACTTAGGCGGAGTACCTAAGTTGGAGAAGAAGAACAACCAGATCACGTCAAGCCCACTGACATGATCATGATCAACATCACTTATTAGAAACCTGCAACAGGGGTTAACAAACCCTGAGTACTGGGGTACTCAACAAGACTTACCCGACTAAAGAAAAAGGGAGAAGACTCAGGAATGAGAGGCTTAGGTAGTCAAGGTAAGGCTTAAGCAAGATCAAGTATTTTGCAGAAAAAGCATTTTGAAACCTTGTTTTATTTTTGGAAAGATTCCAGTATTTCTCAATTCTTCAACGTTCATGATTCATTTTACCTTTCAAAACATACCTAGTTGAGAACCACTCTCCGTTGACAGTCAGTGACCAAGTCTCCATAACCGAGGAGCAACGTTAATCCGGATAAATAATACTCAGCTGAGGATCCCTATCCACACTGCATATGTAGCACCCAAGCTTGCATATGCCAACTCGTCTACCACGATTCCTCCAAGATTGGGCCCGGTCCTACGCCACCCGGAAGTACAGTACACCACTCCTATCCAGGTACGACGACCACGTGGGTACATGCTACTTCCGCCATCTCTCCACTCCCAGTGCGCGGTTGTCGGTCCAATAAAGGATTCCTCGGAGCCAGAGCTTTCCGAAGTATGTGAATAGTTGCAAGTCTTGGCCAGCAGGCCCCCATACGGATGGTCCCTAAATTTTTCCGCCAGCGACAAGCACCTCGGGACTCTAACCCAAGAGTACAGGTTCTGTCGGTTTTTCAACCCTGTCCCGGTCGGTGTCAACTGTTGAGTCCCGGACTACAACATGACGGCACCGTACGCTCGGACAACCTCTCCTCACTGTTGACTAGGTACGGATCAGATACTTAGTCAACAGGCAGGGAGTAAGCCAAACTCCCATAAAAATTCTTTAAGTGATCACACTTTTGAAATTGGTATTTTTATTGCAAATCTATTGTATAGCATCACTAAGCATTTTGCAAATTGTTTTTAAACAGGGCAGGTGGATCTTCTGGTGGAGGTAAACAATGCAGGTAATAGGTCATCACACAACTCCTATAACCTGATGCAGTAGTTTTAACTTAAAAGCATTTAAGTAAACTTTTGTGAAAACAAGAAAGGGTTAAAATGCACCAGGGCTTGCCTTGAAGAGCAAAGAGGACAGGCTCAGGGTCGGCAGTGCAGGTGTCGGAGCTCGGGGTCGTCTCGGGGGTAGGTTCGTCAGCGGCTGCCTCGACTTTAATGTTTTCTCCTTCGGTCACTATACGGATGCAATGATGTATGCTTATGAGGATGCTGACATGAACAAAATAGCACATGACAAAACCACTGATTCTAGAGTACAACTTTCTATCGTGTAAGCAACTCCTCAGTGTGGACATAAAGTTACTTATCTGTATCCCTAAGCAAAATTAATCAACCTATTAAGCATCATTTATCCGACCTAAACACAAATCATGCAAGGCATCACAAACATCATAGACCAAAAGGGTGGGGGTCTATGAATATCAAACAATCCCAAAAGTCACCTCACAGGGCATACAACATGAACCCTACTTGATTTTCTATTTTTCCTAATTATATATAAAAAAGGTCATTTTATGAAGTGACTCCAAAAATTACCAAATTAATCTCATAAGTTTATTATGGTATAAATAGATGACAAAACAAATTTCATAATTTTTGGAGATCATTAAGGTGCTCAAATAAAATCAGACATTAGTTAACAAATGGTACTATTTAACAATTAAAATAAAAGCCCAAAAATCAACTTGTTCCAAAAGGCCTCAAAAATCTACCAGAGACCAAACATGGCATAGGAAGCTCACAAAAATTTATCTCATGCTTTTTGGAGTTATAAATGATTTTCTAAAAAAAACTAAAACTAACTAACGAGTAAGAAACTTCTACAACAAACTCAACGATGCTCGAGACCGACGCGGAGGGCTCGGGCAAGACGGAAGCGATCGTCCGTCCGAGGCCTGGCTGGGAGGCTCGGGCGAGACGGAAACAATCGTCCGTCCGAGGCCTGGCTGGGAGGCTCGGGCGAGACGGAAACAATCGTCCGTCCGAGGCCTGGCTGGGAGGCTCGGGCGAGACGGAAACGCGGGTTCGTTCGAGGCTTGGCTCGGGCGAAGCGGAGGGTGCACGCTTGCTCGAGGCTAGTCTCGGCGAAGTGGTGAGGGTGTGTGTCTACTCGAGACCTGGCTCGAGCTAGACAGTGTGTGAGTGCTTGCTCGAGGCCTGGTTCGAGCGAAGCGGTGTGGGTGTGTGAGTCCGCTCGAGACCTGGCTCGAGCGAGACGGTGAGGGTGTGTGTTCGCTCGAGGCCTGGCTCGAGCGAAGTGGTGAGTGTGTCCGCTCGAGGCCTGGCTCGAGCGAGACGGGAAACGTGTGCTCGAGGCCTGGCTCGAGCTAACGGTGAATGTGTATCCGCTCGAGGCCTGGCTCGAGCTTTGCGCCGTGAAAGCAGAGACCGGGGAGGGCTTTGAGTGCTTACCACGGGTCGGAGGCAGGGCTCGGCGGGGCGGAACAAGGGTCGAAGGAGGGAGCTCAACGTTGGCGGCGCTTCGGCGGAGCTCTCTCGGCGGCGAGCGGCGTGCCGGCTGGTCTGTCCACCAAAAGAGGTCACCGAGGAGCGGTTAGGAGCGCGCTGAGGTGAGGAAGAAAGGGCAGGGGTCGGAGGGAAGAGAGAAGCACTCACGGCGGCGAATTTCTCGCTTAGCCGAAACACGACCGTTTGCCGGAGTCGGGGACGAAGCTCCTGCGCCGGCGAGAGGAAGGCGGAGGGGTGAAATTGGTTGCTCGGGAAGGTGGAGCAGCTCAAGGCGAAGGCGGTGGAGGCCTCAGCTGGCTCTGGGGTGGTCTAGTGGCTCGGGGTCACGGAGCTCGCCGATGGCGGAGGAATGGCGGAGCTCGACGACTTTTATAGCCGCGGGACGGAGCTGGGGGGTCCGGTCAGAAGGGTGGGGAGCGTTCGGGCGACATTAATGGAGGTAGGGAGCAGGGTAGGGCGGCTCGGTATGGGCGGGAGCTCGCGCGGGGCGCGGCGGCTTGCCGGCGGCCGGCAACTGCGCGCTGTCCGCGGCCGAGGGGAAAGAGGAAGGGGTAGGGAACGGCGAAGGCAGGCGTAGGTAGGGGCTGAGAGGAAAACGTGCGCCAGCGCTTGGCCGCGCGCGGCACGGGCGTGGGTCAGCCGGGCTCGTGGGCGGCGCTGCGCCGCCATTGGCCGGGGCCCCCTGCAACAAAACGACACAGAGATGACACCTATTCCCTTTTTTTGAAATTTTAGAAATAACTCCCAAAGGATGAACTGCACAAGGAAAACTCAAAACACCAAAGTTGCTCAAAACTCTGGGACCTACAACTTTGTCAACATTAACTTTTTCTAAAACTCAAAAGTTTTTGAGTTAATTTTGAAAACCGAAAAGGGGACAAAATTGAAGTTTGAAGGAATTTGAAATTACTTCTGATTTTGTATTGAAACTTGAAAATCTGCAAACACCAAAGTTGTTCTTTTTGACAAGATCTACAACTTTTCTCATTGAGCCAACTTCAAATTTTGAATAGTTTTTGAATTAGAAAAAGAGGGGTAAAACTAGAGTTTGGAAATTTGGGGTTTTCAAAAGGAATTTAAAATCTATTTCTGATTTTGAACTTGGTCAACACAACAAAACATCAAGACACTCAACTGAACAAGATTCACACAAATCTAGACACAGAGATGAAATTACCATTTTGCCCTTATAGGAAGATTTGGGCCTTTAGGGTTTTTGAAAAAGAGATCACTACACAAGTCACCTTAGAAAAAAGGTAAATACAAAACAAGCATTAGGCAAACATAAGTGCATGGCAAGAATGATTAATGACTAAACATGATGACATGTCAGGTTAATTACATATTAATCACCAGAGGTGTTACACCACATATATATCAAACATGGAAATCAACACTTAAAAACATACAACACTCTCGTCAAACATATAAAGCATCACATTTATGCCTTAAACATGAAAACATGAAATGCTTTTATGCCATGATGCCAGATGATTATGCACACTAAACAACTTAATTAGAATTTTAATTAATGCTTAACACCAGAGGTGTTACACTTCGCTACCTGACGATCGACTAAAAGACCCAAGCACAAGGTAAGACACTGACGTCCGGGAACCCACGAGGCACGCCAAGGAGGACTGCACGAAATTGGGGCGAAAACGGGGTTAGAATATGTGGGAACGGGCTTTGGGACATTCGGTCGAGCACTTGGTGAGCATGGGGTATGGAAAAGGGTGGGGGGGCCTCACTGTTGTGGACTGGGGTGCCGGAGAAGAGGCGCCGGAGAGGGAGAGCACGGGGACGATCACCGACAAGGTGGAGCTCCGGCGAGGGTGAGCTCCGGCGAGGGGTCGCAGACACCGGCGAGATGTTGGCTCGGCTCCGGCGGGGGTTCGTGGCGGCGGAGCGAGGGTCCGGCGGCGAGCGGGTGCGAGCACGGGGTGACACGGCCGACCGGGGTGAGCGCAAGCGTGACGAGGGAGAGTGGTGGCTAGGGTTCTGGTGGGGCGGTGGCGCTTTGGGATAGGACGGGCCCAAGGAAGACGAACAAGGAATGACATGTGGGTCCCAGATGTCAATGATAAGAACCTATTGCGCCGCTTAAAGGGGCATCGGACGCGCCGATGTAAACACATCGGACGCTCCGATGCCTGTCCAGAGAGCTCCAGAACGACCAAAATCACATCAGACGCGTCCTTTGCCTCGGCATCGGACGCTAGGCAGCGTCCGATGGAGCATCGGACGCTCCGATGGAGACACATCGGACGCTACCCTGTTACTATTCTAGCCGGAGCTGTCTACAGTGCAGGGCATCGGATGCTGCGGCAGCGTCGCAGCGTCCGATGCCTCATTTTGGGCTGTTTTGAAGATTTTTGTTGTGGCTCCCTCTCCCAACCAAGTTCGAACTCAAATAAGAGGCAAATAAACACCAGTTGGAACCTAGTATGAGCATCCTCGCATAAACCCTCAATTTTATAAATATTTTGCCATAGGCTACATATCATTTTTAGGGAAAATAGACGATAAATCCTGAGGAGACAACATGTGGCCACCAAAACTAGGGGACTCAACCATTAGGAGCCTCAAATGCTCCCCCTAGCGATGGACGAACACAGCGGTTGCTCAAAACAAAATCGAAAAGAAATGACAAAGCAACAATCATGCATATGCAATGCAATACGGAATTTGAATCTAGGTTGCTTGTCATGTTTTCTCTGTTGGTAGTTCTTAACTTCACTAAAGATAGAGCTAGGCAACTATCCCCGGTAACGGCCCAGAAATGCTTGTTGACACTTGCCAACGTCGTGACTAGGAGTAGACTATGGAATCTACCCCTGGCAACGGCGCCGGAAATGCTTGTAGCAAGTCCAGTCACTATACCTAAAGGAGTGAAGCTAAAGCAGCTATCTACTAATGTCAAATGGGGTTGTCAATTCCGACACTAGTAGGAGCTAGCTAGAGAGATTGCAATCTACCAGGAGGAGATTCTGCAAGCGCACAAAACTATCGTAGTAGTACTTCGCCTGGGAGTACCAGGTGTCGATTTATTTGATCCCAAGGGAAGGCTAGGGTGGTGTATGAGTCGAGTCAAGGAGGGGATGAGAGTCGAAGAATAAGAAAAGGGAAAGAGGAGAAGAGAGAAAATGAAAGGGATGAGAGAGGATGAGAGGCTAGAAAGAATATATGGATGGATAGGTAAGGATGAATGAAATGGCTAAGGTAAGGTGGATAAATAGGTAGATAGATAGGATGGGATAACTAAGGATAACTAATATAACTACTAACTAGTCCTAGATAACTACGAAGCAAGATAACTACGAAGCAAGATAACTACGAAGCAAGATAACTATGAAGCAAGATAGGCAAATGCCAAACAAGCAACCAAGTGAAGTATAGTTTTATTCCTATCTTATCAAGTACCGAGGCATACTAGCCTTTACCACTGACTTAGGTTGAACGCTAGCACAACGAGCCTTACTGTTAAACTGGGCCAACTACGTGGTGGAATTCAAGGCGCACAGGGCTGTCACCACCTACTTGCTATCACAGCTATCCGGGGGTCCAGCCGTATCTGAAGGTAAGTCTATAACTAAGCATCACGCTTAATTATATTCTAACAATCTCTACCCTAGCTTTGAATAGAGACACCCTTGCGGACGTCAAAGCAAATACTTGACTTAATAAGATAAACACTAAACTAACTAAGCAACCTATTTGCAAAGATCAAACACTAAGCTCACTAGAGATTAACTACAATGGCTAAGTGAATTGAACCATAGGATAGCTAGGCACTCAAGCAATCAATCAAGTATACTACTCAGTACTGGTAAGTAGAATAAAGTAATACTTGAAATGATGAACTAGAATATAGTAAAGTGCTTGAGATACAAGAGCAAAACCTGAATTGGAGATGAAGGAAGACTCTTCCCAGCTCCAGGACCGATCACTCGCATGCTTCTACTCTTGAGCTAAGCCTTGAGCAGCGCTTCCGTGACGGCAATGAGGCAAAGATGCCTTGCTCTACTAGCTACCTACTTGCCTAAGCTTGGCTAAACCCTAAGCTATTAGCTCTCTAGCTCTAGCCTTGCTTGCTTGCTTTCCTCTCTTCCTTGCTTTCTTGTTTGATTGAAGTGACGCCTCCAGGGGGTATTTATAGCCCAAGTGAGTGAGGGGGGTACTTATAGGGGGCAGCCAGCCAACCTAGGGCAAACCCTAGTGGCGGGCGCCAGCCCTAGGTGGCGGCCACCACCCCCCTCACCGTTGGATGCACCGTCATTGCTTCAACGACATCCAGGAGCTCCAAAGAGGCGGTTCCAAGGTCGGTTGCATGTCCAGATAACCGTCATTCGGTCATGATCCACGCCACTCCCCTCCTGAGCCCTCCGATGCCACTGACCTAGTGACCAAGGGCCAAGATTTGGCCCTGGGGTGGTCACACGGATCAGTGACGTGGCAGTGGGGAAAGTTGGGCCAACTCAAGTGGCGTGCACCACCTAGGGGTCGCGGGCGCCACCCCCTTGAGGCCCAATTAGGCCCTGCTAAGTGGGCTTGGCCTTTGGTGGTTCAAATATCCAAATTAGGTTCAAATCCTGCATTCAAATCAAAATCTATGGACATGTGGAATTCGGTTAGTTTGAAACCTATTTGACTACATTTCATGCCTTTTTGGTAAATTTTAGGGTAAAATGTTGATGGTAAAACAGGTGTTTAAGGACCATCAACAAGCTCCCCCAAGCTAACCTGTTGCTCGTCCTCGAGCAACAATGCGGTTTAAGCATTAAGCATGAAATAGATAGCAACTTAAGATGTATACAAGTGCATATTGTATGGTGAGAAATAACTTAGTATATATCATTAATCATAGCAATGTGGGGCTTATAGCTTCTCACTTCAAACATGCAAGAGTAAAATAAAGCAGCAGATAGGAAACTTTTATCTTGCTTAGGTTTGACTAGGATTCTGTCTGGAGGTTTTTTAAGGTTTTCAAAAGATAAAAACTTGCTTATGTTCTCCAAGATTCACTCAATCACTCAATGGTGTTTAAATCCTCACTTAGGCCAAAATGTAGCCTCTCCTATTTCTAAAGAATGATATGTGGAGTTATAGGTAGGCTAAGAATCATGAGCAAATTTCCTAATGTTTATTGCTAAGCTAGACACTCAAATCATAAGGAGCAGCAAATCATAAAAATTGATCAAGATGTGCATGTGTGGTTATGTGGAAGTGTATAGAGAGATATTTCATAATCCTTCCTAGTTAATTTCTGGGGTCTAGAGCTAATGATAACTCTCTCTCTTTTTTCGATACATAGTGAGTAGACAAAAATGTGTCCTCACATTTTCTTAGGACATAGTCCTCTCTTGAGCTACTTTGCTCACTTTTTTTATATATCTCTCTTTTTTTTAGCTCTAGATTTCCCCAGATTATCTATAGGAAAGGATTTTTGAAATGAGTAGGGAAAGGGAGAGAAATGCTTATTCCCAGTGTAGGAATAGCATAAGGCTAGCAATGGGACGTTTGGCAAGATATTGCATATCTCTAGTGTAGAGAATGAGCAATTTATTTGGTGGTTGCAAACTTCCAAAGTGGAGAGTAAGCAATTTATGGTGGGTGTGTGTATCTTGATCAAAAGATATGATAAGCTTCTCTACTAAGATCTATGAGGTCTAACAAAGCTCAACATAGACAAAGCTCTTTGTGGGTTTGACTAACAAATATTTGGCTAGTGGTGGGATGAGATAAAATCTAGGAAGAACTTTTAGCAAGGTTTTCATAATTTTTAAGAGAAATCCTCCAGATTTTGTCCTAATTTCACTTTAGCAAGTTTAAAGAATTACTCCATTTCTTACTAACTTTATTCACTAAGCATGATTTCAGTTAAAGCATGTGCAACCCACAAAACCTACAACTTAGATAAGACCAGTCATTCAAACCATAACAATAGCATTTGCATGACATATTTCAAATCTTATTCAGGTTTCAACTTGTTTAAGCAGATTTCATCAATTTTATTCATGGAATGGTTACTTAGGCAAGCATGTAACACTTCAAAAGATATAGAAATTAAAAACTAAATATAAAGTGTAGGCCTGAGACATACCTTATTGGAGCGGGAGTCTCCCCCAAGCTGGCTTCTTGCTTGGTAAAAGATCTTCTTCTTCTCAGTCGGAGCTCTTTTTCTCATTTTATTAAAAGGGAAACTATCTAATGTTGTGAAAAAGGGAAACTATCCTATTATTATATTTTATTATTCTAGCTAAGTTAACATATACTTATGCATATAACTAATGATAACTATTTTTTTTAGTTACATGCATGACATATGTTATTTATTTGAAAAAGGGAAATTTGAAGGGAAATTTAAAAGTAAATCCATACCTTAGATCCATGGAATTTCATCCTTATTGGGTAGTTCTTCTTCCTTGGGTGCTTCTTCTTTAAGTACTTCATCGGGTTCTTCTTCTTTTGGCACCTCTCCTTTGTCATGTGAATTACACAACTCAGGAGGAGGTGGTTCTTTCTTTCTGTTCCACCTTGTTCTTAGGCGCCTCTTCTTTGTACGAACGGGTTTTGCTACCTGCATGTTAGCGGCATATGCGGGACCACGGGAAAAGGAGAATATTTCCTTCCTCCCTCCTAATGTCATTTGCATTTTACCACTCCCCACATATATGCAGGCATCAACAATGTTCAAGAAAGGTCTACCTAAAATTAGAGGCACATCTTTCCTATTTCCCATATCTAGTATTATGAAATCAGCAGGAACATATGAACCTCTAATATAAACAGGTAAATCAGTTACTATTCCTTCTACATAGCATGTTGATTGATCAGCTAGCACGACATAGGCAGATGTGGATGACATGGGTGGAAAGAATGAGTTTTCATAAAAATGTTTAGATAGAATGTTCACACTCGATCCTAAATCACACATGGAATTTTTAAAGACTTCACCAATGATTGTGCATCTAATTATGGGACTACCAGGATCACCCTTTTTAACAGTCATGGTTTGATCTTCATAATAGTTAAAATATTTTATTTCAACCATATTTGCAGTTTCCATGTTAGGTTTAGCAGGAATTTTGCCAGGTTCAAAAGATGGTATGATAGCAGCAAGTTGAGCTAATTGGGGTTCTAACATCTTATTAAAACTTAATTGATTTTTCAGAGCAGATGAGAAATCTTCCAATTTAGCATTTATATTCTCAAGGGTTTTATCATTTGACATTAATCTCTTATTCAAGAAATCAGTAGTTGATGAAGTTACCTTGAGTAAACTAAATTCTTCAAGAATGAGAAATTATCAGAATTCTGAAAATTAGAGCGGGGGAATAAATTGTTACCTTGAGAATTTGCAGGCTGATTCCATCCTTGATTCTGTTGACGGAAACCATTGGTGTTGTTGTTGATGAAGTTCAAATCTTCATGTAACTCGGGGCAGTGGTTCCCAGAATGTTCGGTTTCTCCACAGACTTCACAAGTCATGTAGGATTCCAGAGATTGGACACTCTCTTGTTGGTTCATCTTCTCACAGCTATCCAGCTTCTTTGCCAGCAGGTCCATCTTGGCCATGATCATGTCGGCCTCCTTAAGGGAATGCATACCTCGCTTACGGGGCTGCAGTCTCGCGTCATTCCATCCTTGGTTCGACACCATCTTCTCTATGAGAGCCTTAGCATCTGCAACATTCAGAGAAAAGAATGCACCGCCGGCGGCGGCATCCAAATGGCTTCTAGAGAGTGGGGTTAGGCCATGGTAGAAGTTCTGGATCAATAGCCAGTCCTCCATACCATGGTGTGGACAAGAAGTGACGTACTCTTGCATTCTCTCCCAAGCCCCGGGAATAGATTCCTCGGCTTGTTGCGTAAAGCTGGAGATTTTGTTGCGAAGAGCGTTCGTCTTGCCCATCGGAAAGAATTTGGCGAGAAAAGCATTGGAACACTTGTCCCATGTGTCTACAGCGTTGCGATCGGTATAGAACCATTGCTTCGCTTTTCCTAGGAGAGAAAAGGGAAAGAGACGAAGACGGATGGCTTCTTGGGTTATCCCCTTAATGGTGAAGGTGCCGCAAATCTCCAAGAATTGTTGGAGGTGAGCATTGGCATCCTCATGAGCTTTTCCACAAAACGGGCTAGCTTGGACCATCGTGATCAGAGCCGGTTTTAACTCAAAATTGAGGTTGGCTTCGATCACGTCTGGTCCTGTCGCTACATTAGCGGCAGAAGGAGTAGAAAATTCATGAATGGTCTTGTTGGCCATCGTGAAGATAGAACGAGATAAGAAAGAAAGAAGTTGAAGAAGATGAAGGAAAAAGATAAGAAGGACTAAGGAAAGAAAGAATGGGGTAAGATGGGATTCGCTAAGCGGGAGCTTAAACGAAGATAAATTCAGCACGGAATCAACTGATACACCGATTGCTTTCCCCGCCAACGGCGCCAGAAATGCTTGTTGGTAGTTCTTAACTTCACTAAAGATAGAGCTAGGCAACTATCCCCGGTAACGGCCCAGAAATGCTTGTTGACACTTGCCAACGTCGTGACTAGGAGTAGACTATGGAATCTACCCCTGGCAACGGCGCCAAAAATGCTTGTAGCAAGTCCAGTCACTATACCTAAAGGAGTGAAGCTAAAGCAGCTATCTACTAATGTCAAATGGGGTTGTCAATCCCGACACTAGTAGGAGCTAGCTAGAGAGATTGCAATCTACCAGGAGGAGATTCTGCAAGTGCATAGAACTATCATAGTAGCACTTCGCCTGGGAGTACCAGGTGTCGATTTATTTGATCCCAAGGGAAGGCTAGGGTGGTGTATGAGTCGAGTCAAGGAGGGGATGAGAGTCAAAGAATAAGAAAAGGGAAAGGGGAGAAGAGAGGAAATGAAAGGGATGAGAGAGGATGAGAGGCTAGAGACAATATATGGATGGATAGGTAAGGATGAATCAAATGGCTAAGGTAAGGTGGATAAATAGGTAGATAGATAGGATGGGATAACTAAGGATAACTAATATAACTACTAACTACGCCTAGATAACTACGAAGCAAGATAACTACGAAGCAAGATAACTATGAAGCAAGATAGGCAAATGTCAAACAAGCAACCAAGTTAAGTATAGTTTTATTCCTATCTTATCAAGTACCGAGGCGTACTAGCCTTTACCACTGACTTAGGTTGAACGATAGCACAACGAGCCTTACTGTTAAACTGGGCCAACTACGTGGTGGAATTCAAGGCGCACAGGGCTGTCACCACCTGCTTGCTACCACAGCTATCCGGGGGTCCAGCCGTATCTGAAGGTAAGTCTATAACTAAGCACCACGCTTAATTATATTCTAACTATCTCTACCCTAGCTTTGAATAGGGACACCCTTGCGGACATCAGAGCAAATACTTGACTTAATAAGATAAACACTAAACTAACTAAGCAATCTATTGGCAAAGATCAAACACTAAGCTCACTAGAGATTAACTACTATGGCTAAGTGAATTGAACTGTAGGATAGCTAGGCACTCAAGCAATCAATCAAGTATACTACTCAATAATGGTAAGTAGAATAAAGTAATACTTGAAATGATGAACTAGAATATAGTAAAGTGCTTGAGATACAAGAGCAAAACCTGAACTGAAGATGAAGGAAGACTCTTCCCAGCTCCAGGACCGATCACTCGCACGCTTCTACTCTTGAGCTAAGCCTTGAGCAGCGCTTCCGTGAGGGCAATGAGGCAAAGATGCCTTGCTCTACTAGCTACCTACTTGCCTAAGCTTGGCTAAACCCTAAGCTATTAGCTCTCTAGCTCTAGCCTTGCTTGCTTGCTTTCCTCTCTTCCTTGCTTTCTTGCTTGATTGAAGTGACGCCTCCAGGGGGGTATTTATAGCCCAAATGAGTGAGGGGGGTACTTATAGGGGGCAGCCAGTCGACCTAGGGCAAACCCTAGTGGCGGGCGCCAGCCCTAGGTGGCGGCCGCCACCCCCCTCACCGTTGGATGCACCGTCATTGCTTCAACGTCATCCATGAGCTCCAGAGAGGCGGTTCCAAGGTCGGTTGCATGTCCAGATAACCGTCATTCGGTCATGATCCACGCCACTCCCCTCCTGAGCCCTCCGATGCCACTGACCTAGTGACCAAGGGCCAAGATTTGGCCCTGGGGTGGTCACACGGATCAGTGACGTGGCAGGGGGGAAAGTTGGGCCAACTCAAGTGGCGGGCGCCACCTAGGGCTGGCGGGCGCCACCCCCCTGAGGCCCAATTGGGCCCTACTGAGTGGGCTTGGCCTTTGGTGGTACAAATATCCAAATTTGGTTCAAATCCTGCATTCAAATCAAAATATATGGACATGTGGAATTCGGTTAGTTTGAAACCTATTTGACTACATTTTAAAATGTTCATGGTAAAACAGGTGTTTAAGGACCATCAACATGCTCATGGGTAAGCTTCTTCACACTCTTTTTAGGGCGGTTATCTTAACCATGTCTGACAAGTCTATATGCATAGCCTAAATTAAACATGGCATATAATACAATGTAATGCAAAGACAACCCTCTTTCACCTTTTGACAGAGTTACTTAGATCAAGCACATTAAGCTCACTTCGCAATCTACAAAGGGTGTTGTTGACACCAAATTCTTGCACACGCACGAGGAGATGACAAGTGGGCCCAGCCAGCAGAGAGGAAAGGATTCGGAAAGTAATCAGGCGGCTATTTGGTCCTCAGAGTTTTCGGTGAATACCTATGCGGTCGGCTATTTTGCAAAATGGTAGCCCCATTCGGAAAATGGGTATGGCAAGTAAAGTCGGCTTGCACGAGAAGACACGTGACAATGAAGGATGCCGAAGAGGTTAAGAATAGAATTTGTACCTTTCCATATTTTTTATGAAAATCGTAATCGTCTAGGACTCGTGTGTCATCCAGGGTATAAATATGAGCCCTCGACCATTGTAAAATTGTTCACAACCATATCAATACAAAACGGCCCCGTGCCACCTTCGAGTCCTTAGTCGTGTCGTCGAGTTCTTCGAGAGGAATCATCGATCCGTCGACCTCCGTAAGTACCAGCAACCTTGCCATCATGTCTAGTATCATGTGGTGGATTTAGATATGATGCAAGTAGTCTCGTATGTTCAGCTTAGTATCGTGCGGCGGATTTAAGCTTATGACGGGAAGTTTTGGCTTATGCCTTGTATCGTGCGGCGGATTAAGTCATGAGTAAAAATAGTTATCGGCTCTATTAGATTTGGCAGATCCAATAGATTCATTAAGTTATCATGTGTTATATGTTTTATTTATTTAATTCTTGTAACACTCTTTTGCCCAATCTAGATTCATCTTTGTTCGGCCTTGTCGCACGAGTTTGCTTGTGCTCTTTTTTAATCATAAGATCATGATGGCTGAATCAACTTTCAATCTAGATTGTTACATGTTGCGGGTTCATGCATATCAATCATGGTTAGGCTTTGATGAAACTAGGTGTCGTGCGGCAGATGCAGGTTTTAGATTAGTTTAATCGTGCTTGCTTGTTTGTTCCTTCTTCATGGACCCAATTCGGCTGGTTTGCCGATAATGGTTAAGCTTACACGAGTAATGAGCCTTTATAGATCTGTTCAAATATATGCATGCTTCTAGCTTGTTATAATTAGATTGTATCATGCGGTGGATTAATCTAATTATAAGAAGTGGTGTAGGCTTATAGCAAGTGGTATCATGCGGTGGATTAGCTTTGCTTGAGTTTACGCCTGACCGGTTTATGAAGACTAAACGTGCGGCAGATTAGTTGGATTAGCCTATGCATGTGTTATTTGAATAGATCTATATTTGCAAGTTACCTGTTTATAATATCTTTAATTTGTTCAAGCATGTCTTTCTTTACATATGCATTCGGTAGTTAATATGCTTCACATATTCTGTTCTCATACTAGCCGAATGACTTTATAAACATGCTCTGACAGACAGCTTCTATAGCTGTGTGCCGTCGTGATTGGCTTTTAAAGCGGTACATATGGAACTGTCTGGTTTTATCCGGCATGTTCCAAAGGTATCCTCACAGTTTTCTCTCTTGTTGGTTTTCAGGTCAAACCGACTGGCACGTCTCCGGATTCAGTACATTCCGGGCACCCGATTGAAGCTAGCTTTTCGGCTTGCTGTGTGCTTGGCGTGAGGTGTCACGTTTTGCGTCAACACACTTTTTGGCACGCCTGGTGGGACCACTTTGTTTCAAGATGCCTGAAATCAGCGATGATCAAATTCTAGATGTGACCATGGATGAGTTGCTGCCAGACTTAAGGGATTTAGTACAGCAAGCTTGTGATGAATTCCAGCGCAAATGCTTGGCGTCTTTCTCCAAGAACAAGAGCGGCAGGGTCTTCCAGAAGCAAGAATTCCCGAAGATCATTCCTCATCACCAGTCAGAGTCGTCTGACAATAACGAAGAGGAAGCTATTCGAAAGATGACTGAATTAGTATACAAAGCTGTATCGGAAGCCATGACCAATCATCAGGCAGCTTTCCTGAATACTTTTCGTGTTGTCATGGTTAGCATTTTCGGTCCAACAGCGGATAAAAGCTTTGAAGAAGCTGTCGGTCCAATGCAAGGACCACTATTGTTCCCGGTACCTCAACATCGAAAGATCACAGAAGGAGGTGGAGCTGGCCCAAGCACAGGTGGGATTGTTCCTCATGAGATGCAACAACCTCCCCAAACTTATGGCCAGCTCACGCTCGGCACGACGGAGAACGTCCCACAATCTACTTCTAAACTGTCTCCTGCAGCAAACAGGATACAAAGGAATATGTTTGGGGATGGATATCAGGAGTTCGTCGATTATAGCTCAATTAATGCTCTTCCAAATCCAGGCTACAAGAGTTTGGCAGGACTACATCTTGGGGGGCAAGCACAAGCAGCTCCTGATTCGAATATTGACCTCATTATGCATAGGATGGCTGATTTGATGCAAAATCGATTCGGCCTAAAACCAAAGGGTCAGTCGTATGCTTACAAATCCCCTTACTCGGAGTGGTACAATCGGGTAGCACTTCCTCCAAGGGTGAAGCCTCCCACTGATTTTGCCAAGTTTTCAGGCCATGATGACACCAGTACCGTAGAACATATTAGCCTATACTTGATGCAACTTGGAGAGGCGTCTATGGATGAAGCTTGGAGGATTCGGTACTTCCCACTGTCGTTGACAGGACCAGCCTTCTCATGGTTTGCTTCTCTGCCAGCAAATTCTATCAATACGTGGGCAGAGCTGGAACAGAAATTCCACTCGTATTTCTTCACGGGTACCAGCGAAAAGAAGTTGGTCGATCTCATGAGCCTGAGGATGAAACCTGGCGAGAGACCACAAGAATATCTACGCCGGTTCAGGGACACCAAGAATCTTTGCTATTCTCTGAATTTGCCAGGCGACCAATTGTCGAGGATAGCCATAGCTGGTATGCTGCCGAGTATCAAAGAGAAACTATTCGGCATGGAGTTTGATGACCTCGGGCAGTTATCATAGAGGTTGGCAACGATGAGCAGTCAAGCCCAAGGATTCAAGAGGAATAATCAATTCCAGAAGGGTGATATGGCTGCTGAAATGTATCAGGCTTTTCTAGAAGAGGCAGCTGAATACGATAATGAAGATGAAATAGCTGCAGCCAAAATAGTCTGGGCTAAAGAGCCGACTCAAGTCAACCAGCGATGGCTGAGGCAACAAAAAGGTACTTATGACTTTGATGTTTCCAAGTTAGATAAATTATTTGAGTACTTGTTGAAGGAAGGACGTATCAAGTTGTCAGAAGGTCACCCTATGTTGCATCCCGAAGGAGTCAAGGATAAGAAGTATTGTGGTTTTCATAATACTAGATCTCATTCCATAAATGATTGTCGAGTGTTCAGAGTGCGGATCCAGAAAACTATCCATGATGGGCATCTGAGGTTTGATGGAAAGATGAAGGTTGATGATAGCCCTTTTGGACAGAATACTATGTCTTTCTCTGTTAATATGGTCAATACAGCTGATCCCAGGGGTAAGAGCAAAATGAAAGTGTTAACCTCTGATAGAGCGAGGGAATCTGGTGCTGTTGACCCTGATCGGCAAATTACAAATAAAGAGCTTCAGCAGAGGGTTCAGTTCCAGAATAGCCGAGCTAAGACGGGTGAAACTTCTAGACCCAGGGTTACGACACGTATTCTGCTGAATAAGTGGCGTCGGGAACAGGAACGGTACCAGAAGCAGAGATTTTATGAAGAACAGAAGTTCCTGGAGAAACAACGAAAGCACGAAGAAGAGATGTACCAAGAGGAACGAGAAGATATGAAGGAGCAAGAACAATCTCATTGGGAGTGCTCATTTTTCCAGTACTGTTGGAACGAAGGCTTGAAGCTGCCTGTTAAGAACAATTGTCCTGAGTGCAGTAATCAATATTCTGAGTATAGGCAATCTCGAGTTAACCGCCGTTCTGTCCATGAAAGGCTTGGGGCACGAGTCCCTGAAGACGATTGGCGTTTAAAAATAAATAATTCTGAAGATTGGCAGGGAAGAGAATTTGCCAATCGCAGTTGGACTCGTACTGGAGAAGAAGAGTACCGCGAGTATGTCTGGCAGAGAGGACAGTGGTGTCCGCCAGAGTTGAGAAGGAGTCAGAAGAGAAGGGTGCAGCGCCTAAGAAACAGAGAGTTAGAGAAAGCAAGTGCCAAGATAAAGCGAGTCTGGTGACCCAAAGAAAAGCCGGATGGAAGTGATCATTCGGCTGATGCATGCATGACTTTCTTTCTTCCATCAGAATTCATAGCTCCCGAAGACCAGGATGTCCGAGACGAGGTGTATTCAGACTTTGATGAAGACGAATTCTAGGAGTTGTTGGCTCATCTTGTTTTAGCTCAACGAGCGGTATTTGATAAACCAGCTAAGCCCCGCACTTGAAGCCACTTTATATGAGGGGGTATGTTAATAGCAAGCCACTAAGCAAGATGTTCATTGATGGAGGGGCTGCCATAAACATCATGCCGTATAACACCTTCAGAAAACTTGGAATGGCAAGTGAAGATTTATTGAAGACTGACATGGTGTTGAGAGACTTTGCTGGTAATTCCTCTGACACTCGGAGGGCAGTTCATGTTGAGTTGACAATCGGAACTAAAACCTTGGTCACTACTTTCTTCGTCATTGATGGCAAGGGGGCATACAGTTTACTATTAGGAAGAGATTGGATACAAGCAAACTGTTGTGTGCCGTCAACTATGCATCAATTCCTTATCCAGTGGATCGGAGATGATATCGAAATTGTTCATGTTGATGATTCGGTGAGTGTTGCTAATACGGAGCCCATCTACTGGGAATATGATGGTGTCGAGTGCTTCTCTGGGAGAGCTTGGGAAGTAGGTCCTGTGAATGTTTTCGGCAAGGACCAACAGCCGATTCAGACGATCGGCTCTCAGAGTAATTTTTAAATAGTCCAGCTGATGGTAATGGAGAAGAATTGGGACCAAGTTTCATATCGGCTGACAAGGAATAAAGTATTGATGATGAAGCTGAGATAGGACCGATGTATACCAAGTTTGGGTCTTGAGTGTTTAAAAGTTTTGTTTATTTCTCCATTACTGAAGCTCAAAGGAAATCAAGAATTCGTGAGAAGTGACGTACAACGAAAGGTCTTGGTGAAATTAAAAAGCATATGAAGGCATTTTCTCAACTTGGTGATCATTTCAAGTTGTACGTGGCGGCCGATGGCCTTACAGCAGGATCGACCCTTATTTTAAGTTTAAAGGAAAAGATAGGTAGCAGCTAGCTTTAGCCGAAAATGTTAAACCCAGAGAAGGGTATTCGGTTGTGGAGAAATTTTGTTCATATATGCGTCACTCATGGACTAAAGCTTCGGTACTATTTATTAAAGGTCGAATGCATGGAAATTGTATCTAGAGCGGATGCAAAGACATTTTTATACGGCCGATGTGTAAAGCATCGCCTTTAGCAGAAAAAATGTTCCAAGAAGTTTAAGTTATAGCCAATATTATTTATATCGCCTTTAGTGCAAGAGTGTTCATGACCCGGTAATCCTAGCGTTTTTCAAGTAGTAGGTATATTGGGGAAAGAGAAAGGTGAGGTGCAGTAAATAAGGTGCCGAGTGACGTGACACATCAGAAACGAGATCTAGTCGGCTACGATGACGTCATGCATTCGGGAAACATTTTCTCTAAAGCAATCGGAGAAATCATTGAGATAGTTGAAGATGCAGATAGATGCTATTCAGAGGGGAACGAGTCTCATGTGTTACAAGCTTCACTCATGGATTTATCCTGATACAAGCTACCCTTGAAATACTTTGTTTACAATGGATTGCGGGTCAATAATCTCGGCAATAGCAGCGGCATGATTATCATAGATTTCAAGGTCTTCAAATTCATCCGGATTCTCGCCTGCGAAACCAACTGGTAGGAGGGAGTAGTCTTCTTTGGTCCAAGAACTCATTGCTGATAGCCCAAGGGAAACCCCGGCGTGCACACCTTGGATGACGGCCTGATCTATGCGACCATCCACGGCGTCAAGACGAGCTTCAGCTGAATCCCCACGAGCATTCACCTTAGGGACAATTCTGTTTGCTGCTACTTTCAAGCGGTCATTCTCTGCAGACAAGGCTGATAAAAAAAGGAGAGTATATTAGGCGAAAGCAAAATCGGGAGAAGGAGAAGAACCGAGATTCTGCTAACCTGTGATGATACTACAGAACTGTTTCCGTTGATCTACCCATTCAACTTCCTCAATGCCGTGCTTCTTAAATACATCTTCCAGTTCCTTCTGGACTTTGCCCTCTTCCTCGCAGCACCGAGGAGTGTCCAAACAGGTCTGCTGGAGTGAATCATCAAACTCATAATCTGGTGGCTTGGGAAAAGGTTGAAAGAAATCATTGGAGCTACCGTTTCTGGAGGAAGAACCCAAGCTCGACTGGGGGAAGATCCTGCTCTGGAGAGGAAACAAATAGTGAATCAGAGATAGACAAGCAAGAAAGCTACCACAAGGGGGCAGGGAGTTCGTTTTTACCCATGACGCTGGTGAGTTGATGCTCGGCTTCCTCCTATTTCGTCTCCAACGTTATGGTTGTCGTGGTTGCCATTGCCTGCCATTGATGGAAACACAAGCGGAAGATTTTCTCTCTGGTTTGAGCCGAAGCTGAGGGGTGGAAGTTTTCTGCGAGTCAAGCTGTTTGGCTGAAGTCAAGAGTGGCGGCTTGTGTAGGGTCATATTTATAGAACCATGGCTTGCATACTGAAGGACCAAGCATCGGAGTAGGGTTTTCACGGCTTATGGGCCATTATTGGGCCAAGCCAGGTTTTTAGTGATTGGAAGAGGTTATGACCCCAGAATCAGAAAGCTGATAGGATTCGGCTAAGGGTCGTTCAGTCTTAACTAGTAGTTTGGGAACTCATGTTACCGATTGACACTGAGAGCAGAGAGCTGAAGATCGTAAAATCCTTTAAGAGATACTACCTTAATGTCATCATGGATCGAAAAGCTAAGAGAAATTCGGAACTTTGAATCTAAGATGACCGATTACAACAAATTGTTTGCAAGGCGAAGGTATCTGATGCTATTATCAGCAATAGCCGATGTAGTATACATCGCCGTTGAAGTAAAAAAAATCAGTGGCTGGTGCGCAAAATGGAGCACGCATTGATCTCGAAGGATCAATCGCAAATTGATTTCAAAGCCGGATGAACGAAAGGGGCTTCTTATTTTATAGAAGAAGGTTTCAAGTTTACAATAGAAATCAGTTCGTCCATCCTATCCTCTGTCTGATCGGGAGGTCATGATCGAAGGAATCAGCCAGATCTGTTCCAGCTTCCTTCATATCATCTACGGAGTGTGCTACCTTGTATTCTAGTCCTCGTTCACAGACATCAAAATTACGATAGTCAGCGCCGGAATGGATCCGTACAACATTGAAAGCAAGTGCCGCACCGTATCCCATACCAGCTCTGGAGATTTCAGGGATGATTCGGGTGACTTCGTTCACTCGCCTCAGGGCCGTCGTGCCCGGTGCATTGGCCGCAAAGGCAAGGTCAGCAATGGCAGCTTCGAGAGAATGAAGCTTGGCCTCCAGAGCTGAAAAAGAAGGAAAAATCGATGGAAATATAAGGAAAAAGTGAGGAAGGGAATAGTGAAAAAATGCTTACCAACGGCCCGCTCCCGAGCGATATTACGCTCTTTACAAATTCGGGTAATTTCCCGATCCTTCCTTTCCAGATCGAACTGAAGATCTGCAATCTTCTGGGACAGATCCTCGGGAAGATCGTCACCGGTCCTCCTAAGAACAAGAGCAACAGTGTGAAGGCGGCTACTTCATTTTCGGGACGAAAACGATGAAGGACAAACCTCCTCTTAGAGGTGCTAGAAGCTCCGAACTCGGAGCTATGGCGGCTCGCTTCAGAAGGCATCTTCTGGTTGATTGGGGTAACAGGAGAAAAGAGGGTTTTCTGGTTTGGAAATGAAGCAGGGGAGTTCGGAAGGCACGAGTCCGAACAAAATGAAGGGAGATTTTAAGGGATCCCAGGAGGTGCATCGGGAGATGAATCGGTAGGTGAAGTAATTATGACATGCGAGGTTTCTACAAAAGGTAGATGCTTCCGAGGATTCCATGTGTGTGTATGGAAAAGGAATTTTGAGACAAATACTTGTCCCAAAATTGGGGGGCATGTGTTGACACCAAATTCTTGCACACGCACGAGGAGATGACAAGTGGGCCCAGCCAGCAGAGAGGAAAGGATTCGGCAAGTAATCAGGCGGCTATTTGGTCCTTAGAGTTTTCGGTGAATACCTATGCGGTCGGCTATTTTGCAAAATGGTAGCCCCATTCGGAAAATGGGTATGGCAAGTAAAGCTGGCTTGCACGAGAAGACACGTGACAATGAAGGACGCCAAAGAGGTTAAGAATAGAATTTGTACCTTTCCATATTTTTTATGAAAATCGTAATCGTCTAGGACTCGTGTGTTGTCCAGGGTATAAATATGAGCCCTCGACCATTGTAAAATTGTTCACAACCATATCAATACAAACCGGCCCCATGCCACCTTTGAGTCTTTAGTCGTGTCGTCGAGTTCTTCGAGAGGAATCATCGATCCGTCGACCTCCGTAAGTACCGGCAACCTTGCCATCATGTCTAGTATCATGCGGTGGATTTAGATATGATGCAATTAGTCTCGTATGTTAAGCTTAGTATCGTGCGGCAGATTTAAGCTTATGACGGGAAGTTTTTTCTTATGCCTTGTATCGTGCGGCGAATTAAGTCATGAGTAAAAATAGTTATCGGCTCCATTAGATTTGGCAGATCCAATAAATTCATTAAGTTATCATGTGTTATATGTTTTATTTATTTAATTCTTGTAACACTCTTTTGCCCAATCTAGATTCATCTTTGTTCGGCCTTGTCGCACGAGTTTGCTTGTGCTCTTTTTTAATCATAAGATCATGATGGCTGAATCAACTTTCAATCTAGATTGTTACATGTTGCGGGTTCATGCATATCAATCATGGTTAGGCTTTGATGAAACTAGGTGTCGTGCGGCAGATGCAGGTTTTAGATTAGTTTAATCGTGCTTGCTTGTTTGTTCCTTCTTCATGGACCCCAATTCGGCTGGTTTGCCGATATTGGTTAAGCTTACACGAGTAATGAGCCTTTATAGATCTGTTCAAATATATGCATGCTTCTAGCTTGTTATAATTAGATTGTATCATGCGGTGGATTAATCTAATTATAAGAAGTGGTGTAGGCTTATAGCAAGTGGTATCATGCGGTGGATTAGCTTTGCTTGAGTTTACGCCTGACCGGTTTATGAAGACTAAACGTGCGGCAGATTAGTTGGATTAGCCTATGCATGTGTTATTTGAATAGATCTATATTTGCAAGTTACCTGTTTATAATATCTTTAATTTGTTCAAGCATGTC
Organism: Coix lacryma-jobi var. lacryma-jobi; assembly: GCA_009763385.1. Classification (NCBI taxonomy): domain Eukaryota; kingdom Viridiplantae; phylum Streptophyta; class Magnoliopsida; order Poales; family Poaceae; genus Coix; species Coix lacryma-jobi. The sequence continues at coordinate 46,161,661 of CM019826.1, forward strand.
TTTCTTTACATATGCATTCGGTAGTTAATATGCTTCACATATTCTGTTCTCATACTAGTCGAATGACTTTATAAACATGCTCTGACAGACAGCTTCTATAGCTGTGTGCCGTCGTGATTGGCTTTCAAAGCCGTACATATGGAACTGTCTGGTTTTATCCGGCATGTTCCAAAGGTATTCTCACAGTTTTCTCCCTTGTTGGTTTTCAGGTCAAACCGACTGGCACGTCTCCGGATTCAGTACATTCCGGGCACCCGATTGAAGCTAGCTTTTCGGCTTGCTGTGTGCTTGGCGTGAGGTGTCACGTTTTGCGTCAACAGGTGTTCTCATCTCGGGGTTTTGTGAAGATATCCGCCAATTGATCTTCGGTTCTAACTCCCTCTAAGGATATGTCTTTCTTGGAAACATGGTCTCTAAGAAAGTGATGGCGAATATCTATGTGCTTTGTGCAAGAGTGTTGAACTGGGTTGTTAGCAAGCTTAACCGCGCTCTCATTATCACACAGCAAAGGTACCCTTTCTAGGACTACACCAAAGTCTAAAAGGGTTTGTTTCATGTAAAGGATTTGTGCACAACAAGCTCCCACGGCTATGTATTCCGCCTCGGCGGTAGACAAGGCCACACTATTTTGCTTCTTCGAACTCCATGACACTAGTGATCTCCCATGCAAATGGCACCCTCCGGATGTGCTCTTTCTATCAATTTTGCAACCCGCGTAATCCGAATCGGAATACCCAACGAGTTGGAAGTTAGCTCCTTTGGGATACCAAAGGCCAATGCTTGGGGTGTGCTTTAGGTACCTAAGGATTCTCTTCACGGCTATGAGATGTGATTCCCTAGGATCGGCTTGAAACCTAGCACACATGCACACACTAAACATGATGTCGGGCCTAGATGCGGTCAAGTATAGCAAACTACCAATCATAGAACGGTAGAGAGTTTGATCAGCCGGGTTACCTCCCTTATCTAGGTCGAGATGTCCGTTTGTTGGCATTGGAGTCTTGATAGGCTTGCAATCATCCATGTTGAAGCGCTTGAGGAGGTCTTTTGTGTACTTCTCTTGAGATATAAAAGTCCCCTCCTTCAATTGCTTGACTTGAAAGCCTAGGAAGAATGTGAGCTCGCCAATCATGGACATTTCGAACTCCTTCGACATCAAGTCACCAAATTCCTTGCAATAGGCTTCATTTGTTGACCCGAAGATGATATCATCAACGTAGACTTGACAAATGAAGATCTCTCCATCAAGCTTCTTGGTGAATAGTGTGGTGTCGACCTTCCCAATGGTGAAGCCCTTCTCAATGAGGAAGTATCGAAGGCGCTCATACCACGCTCTAGGGGCTTGCTTGAGCCCATATAGCGCCTTGGACAAACTATAAACATGATTAGGATATCTAGGGTCTTCAAACCCGGGAGGTTGATCAACATAGACTAGTTCATTTATGAAGCCATTTAAAAATGCACTTTTCACATCCATTTGATATAACTTAATGTCATGATGTGATGCATATGCAAGGAGGATATGAATGGCTTCGAGTCTTGCAACCGGTGCAAAGGTCTCTCCAAAATCCAATCCTTCAACTTGAGAGAACCCCTTTGCCACTAGCCTTGCCTTGTTTCTAACAACCTTGTCTTGATCATCTTGCTTGTTCCTAAACATCCATTTTGTTCCAATGACTCTTGTGCCTTTTGGTCGCTCTTCGAGTGTCCAAACTTGGTTGTGGGTGAAGTTGTTTAGTTCTTCATGCATGGTATTCACCCAATCCGGATCACTTAGAGCTTCATCTACAATGGTAGGCTCAACAAGAGAAACAAAGGAGTGATGTTTCATAAATAAAGCAAGTTTTTGAGATCGAGTCATTACACCCCTTGTCGGACTCCCTATGATGAGATCTTGAGGATGAGCTTTTAGTAGAGGAGTAGTCCTTCGATCAACCACTTGAGGGGCCGCTTGTGGAGCACCAACATCTTGAGCTTGTACCACCATTTGATCATGGGAGAAATGAGTGTCTTCATTTGGATCCCTCCCTTCTTTGTCATCATCATGTGGTACATTGGATGAGGATGGCTTGTCAATGACTTGCACATCATCATCATGATCTTTAGGCTTGATGGCTCCAACCGGCATGTTCTTCATTGCTTCCCTCAATGGTTCATCACCTACATCATCTAGATTCTCATGCTCTCCTTGAGAGCCATTAGATTCATCGAATTCCACATCATATGTTTCTTCTACCATCCCGGTGGCATGGTTGAATACTTGATATGCTTTGGACTTCAATGAGTAACCAACAAGAAAACCAATATCACATCGGCGTTGGAACTTCCCTAGGTGTTGGCGCTTCTTGTAGATGTAGCATTTGCACCCAAACACTCTAAAGAAAGATACATCCGGCTTCTTGTTGTTGAGTAGCTCATAGGTGGTCTTGCCAAGGAGACGATGGGGGAACAACCGGTTTGATGCATAGCAAGCGGTGTTGATTGCTTCCGCCCAAAATCTTTCTGGTGTAGAGTACTAATCTAACATTGTCCTTGCTAGGGTGATTAGAGTCCGGTTCTTCCTCTCAACTACCCCATTTTGTTGTGGTGTGTAGGTTGCGGAGACTTCATGCTTGATCCCAACTTCATCACAATATTCTTCAATGTGGGTGTTGTCAAATTCCTTTCCATTGTCACTTCTAATCTTCTTGATCTTCACATGAAATTCATTTTGGGCTCTCTTGGCAAACTTCTTGAATCAAGGGGTTGCTTCGGATTTGTCATGAAGAAAGAATACCCAAGTGTATCTCGAATAGTCATCAACAATCACTAGGCAATAGAGATTTCCACCCAAGCTAGCATATGTTGTTGGCCCAAATAGATCCATATGAAGAAGTTCTAACTCTCTTGATGTTGATACAAAGGTTTTGGTTGGATGAGTGTTTGCAACTTGCTTGCCGGCTTGACATGCACTACACAATTTGTCCTTCTCAAATTTGACATCCTTCAAGCCCCTAACCAAATCCTTCTTGAATAGCTTGTTGAGAGTGTTCATTCCCACATGTGCCAATCTTCTATGCCATAGCCAACCAAGTGATTGCTTAGTGAACAAACATGTCTTCAAGTTGGCATCTTCGGAGGAGAAATCCACTAGATAAAGATTGTTGTATCTAAAGCCTTGGAAGATCACTTGTGAATCATCTTTCTTGGTCACAACCACTTCTTTTTCGGTGAACAAACAATGAAAGCCAAGATCACAAAGTTGCCCAACGGATAGCAAGTTGAAGCTCAATGATGCACCAAGAAGCACATTGGAGATGGTATGATCATTTGATATAGCCACTTTGCCCAATCCCTTGACATTGCCCTTTGAGTTGTCACCAAATGTTATCTTTTCTTGGTCATCGACATTCTCTTCTAGTGAGGTGAACATCCGGGGATCACCGGTCATATGTTGTGTGCAACCACTATCAATCACCCAATGAGATCCACCGGTCTTGTAGTTCACCTACACACACAAGAAATCAAGCTTGAGCTTTCGGGACCCAAACTTGTTGCGGTCCCTTAACCTTCTCAACAAGTGACTTTGCAACCCATATTTGCTTTGGCCTATTCTTGTTAGGTGGCCCCATAAACATGACTTTCACGTTGCCACTAGAATCTTGTCTAAGCATGTAGTGAGCATTGAAAGCAAAGGGCCTAGCATGCTTGGGCAAGGGTGTGGGTTTTGGCTCTTCACAATCATGAGTAAAGTGTCCTTCTTTTCCACACTCATAGCATCTCCCAATCTTCTTCTTCTTTGGCTTTGTGATACTCTTGCGTTGCTTTATCTTCTCTTCAAGAAAGCTAATGCCATTTCTATTGGTCTTCATTAAGGTGTTCATGAGTAGCTCACTTTGAAGACATTGACCCTTGGTGAAGTTCCTCAATCTGGTGGTGAGGTGCTCTTTCTCCTTCTTGAGCTTGTCATTCTCTTGTTGGAGTTCCAATTAAGATGGTGTCATTTTGTAGTCCCTCTCCATCTTCAATCTCTTGTTCTCTTCTTTTAGCATATCTAGCTCAAGTGTCATGCTATAGTCATCATCATGAGTTTCAATGACAACTTGCTTGGTGGTGGTAAGCTTCTCTAGATCAATCTTGAGCTTTGCATTCTCATTCTTGATCTTGACATAGTCATCATAGTGATCGGCCACCACCACTTTCTTGCCCTTGCCACTAGCCTTTTGCTCATCATGCTCACTAACCAAGTCCTCACAAGATGTAGCTATATCACACTTAACAAAAAGGTTAGGAGCATCATGTGTCTCATGTGAAAGCATATCATAAGCAATGGTGAGAGTATCATAATCAACTTTCACTTGAGTGTATTGTTCTTTGAGCAAAGCATGACTAGTGGTAAGATCACTATGCATCTTATCAAGTTTTTCATTTTTAGCTTTGAGCTCCTTGTTAGAGGACTTGAGCTCCTTGATGGAAGATGACATAGTGGCAAGTTCATTTTTTAACTCATCACTAGCATGCATAGCATTTTCATATTTATCAACAAGAGCTTCATTGTCATGAACAAGCCTATCATTTTTAGCTCTAGTCTTTCTTATGATTTTAGTGTAGTTGTTAAGCAATTCAACAAGTTCATCATAAGAAGGAGCTTTAAACTCTCCATCACTATCATCATCACTAGAGTCATCATCGCTTTGTACCTTCCGGTCACCCTTTGCCATGAGGCATAGGTGTGTAGAGGATGATGGTGGTGGTGTAGAGGATCCAATGACTAGAGCGGCCACCTTCTCCTTCTCATCATCACTATCTTCATTGGATGAGCCACCGAAGGAGTCAATGTCGGTGAGGCAATCGCCAACAATGTAAGCCTTGCCACCTTTCTTGTGGTATTGCTTCTTCTTCTTGCCATCCTTCTTGTAGGGCTTCTCACTCTTCTTCTCATCTTCGCTAGATGAGTCATATTTCTTGCCCTTGTTCTTGTTCTTGTAGCTCTCTTTCTTGGGCTTGGGGCATTGGTGAGCAAGATGGCCAAGGTCTCCACAATTGTAGCAATCCATTTCGGAGATTGGCCTTCTCTTGCTACTAGTGAAGAACTTCTTCTTTCTTGAGTCAAAGTTGACTCCATTCTTGTGAAGCTTCTTCAACATCTTGGTGGTCTTCTTCACCATGAGAGCAATGTTGGAATCATCTTCATCATCGCTTGTGCTCTCATGATGCACCTCAATTGACTTGGACTTGCCCTTCTTGTCATGGCTTGCTTTGAAGGCCAAGTCCTTCTTCTTGTCGGTGGAAGAGCCACCACTTGGTGTGATGTGCATGTACATCTCATGAGCATTGATCTTCCCCAAGACTTGTGTTGATGTGGATGTGGAAAGATCACCTTGATGTAGCACCGTCGCAACGTGTCCATACTTGTCAATGGGAAGGACACATAGAATCTTCCTCACCACATCAGATGGTTGTATTTGTGTGAGGCCAAGACCATTGAGCTCCTCTACAAGAACATTCAAGTGCGAGTACATTTCATTGGCATTTTCATGAGCAAGCACTTCAAAAGAATTTAACTTTTGCATAACCAAATTATAACACTCCTCACGCTCACTCTTGGTTCCCTCATGGAGTGCACAAATGCTATCCCATAGTTCATGGGCATCCTTGTGGTTCTGGACACAGTTAAAAACATCCTTGCAAATGCCTCTAAAGATGATGTTTTTGGCCTTTGCATTCCACTTCTCATTCTCTTCCTCATGAGGGGTTAAGCTTGTACCATCCTCAGGCTTGGGAAAGCCGGTGATTGCGGCTTGGCGGCATTTAACATCTATTGCTTCAAGGTACGACTCCATACAGATTTTTCCAATATGGAAAGTCGTCTCCCTCGAACATGGGCGGTGGTCCATCACCCCCGGACATCTTAACTCTAGGCGGTTAAGCCTAAATCGAGAGCACGAGGCTCCGATACCAATTGAAAGGATCAAGATGCCCAAGAGGGGAGTGAATTGGGCTTTTCTAAAACTTTTGCAATAATTAAAACCTAACAAGCCCAATTAACCCCCTAGTGCCTAGAAGTGTGTTTGTCTAGAATCAACCGCAAAAAAAGACTATCGCTAAACCATTTCTATTCTAGCATGGCAATTCAACTCATGAAAGAACAACAAGTAAATGCGGAATTGAATTGCTCAAAAGTAAATGCGAAGTAATGAGAGTAGACATGACACGACGATCTTTTTGCCGAGGTATCGAGGTGTCGGCACACCCCCTAGTCCTCGTTGGAGCACCCGCGCAAGGGTATCGCTCCCCCTTGATCCGCGCAAGGATCAAGTGCTCACTACGAGCTGATTCTTCGCCACTCCGGCCCGGTGAATCGCTCGCTACCGGTCACAACATGGCTTGGGTCATCCACAAAGCCTTCGGATGATCACCAAGCTCTCTGATCCCCACCAAGCCGTCTATGTGATGCCGATCACCAAGAGTAACAAGCTAGAACTCTCACTTGACCAACACAAGGCCAAAGAGATGGATGGATGCACACTTGCTACTCAATTCTCACTAGGAGGTCACTAATTCTCTCAATTAGCAAATCTCTCAACCTCATTAGGGCTCTTGCTCTTTCTCACACTCACAAGGTGATTCTCAGCAAAGGAAAGTGGCAAGAACACTCAAATGGATGAGGAGGTTGAGTATATATACTCCCCCAACTGGCCATCCAAAAACAGCACAAAACAGGGTTTCTGCGGGGGCATCGGACGCTCTGATGCCAGGCATCGGACGCGTCGATGACCTCGACCAACGGTCAACTGTACAACCTGTCAGACTGTTCAAAGGGGCATCAAACGCTGGGCAGCGTCCGATGCCACCACAACGGACGCGTCCGATGTGGATTTAACCTCTCTGGAACCTCTATGGATGGCCATCGGACGCTGGCCCTCAGCGTCCGATGACAGCGTCCAATGCAGCCCACAATTCACTCGCAAGTGAACAGTGGCACGGGCACATCCGATGTGGCAACATCGGAGCATCCGATGACACGCACCAGACTAAACCCTAGTCGGGGTGAGCATCAGACATGTCCGATGCCCACCAAGCCAGCGTCTGATGCCTATAACAAGGCCAAAACGAACTCGGATCGCGACGCGGCCTTAACGAATTTTGTTCCTCTCGACATAAGGCATCTCTCTGAGCTACCTAGGGCTATGAAATAACAAGTGTGCACCACACCTACCTCAATATTCTCATCGAGGTCAAGCTACTGATTCACGCTCCCCTTTATAGTACGGCCAAAGGAAAAACAAAGACCTAAGACTACCTAAGTGTCCTCCAACACCATGCGGCACTTAGCCTAGCCTACCACCATCTTCGCCATCGGTCCTTCGAAAACCGAAACGATTTCCATCGCCAGGGGACATGAACTCCATATGTCTGTATCATCGCCATTACCGTGACCTAACTCATCCCTGTTTCTGCAAAACACACATTAGTCACAGTAATCTTGTGTTTCATCCAATCACCGAAACCCACTAGGGGCCAAGATGCGTTCAACTATATTGTGTGCATGTTTCCATGAGCATTGAGCTAGGCTAGGTACAATATAGCAGTGTTTTTAAGATTTACTATAGCTGTGGTTAACTGCGTTTACATGAGACTATATCTTTTCCCATTAAAAAAGAATATTACTTGCGTTTTACTGTGGTCTTTGGTCACATCTCATTCTCCTTTTTTTCTGAATATGGGTATATAACAACTGTTTACTACGCTTTGGATACTATGCGAAAATAAAAAAATGTTCCCCGTCCAGTTTTGGTGTATACGTTTCCCATTTTTTTTAAATTTGAAGAGTCATGGTTAGCCTCTACGGTTCTATGGTGTTACTGTTTCATGGACGCACCTGCTGAAATGGGCAACCCTAGCCGCAGTGTTCAGGTTTCACTACCTAAGTTTACCTCTGTTAGCGTGTTTGTTATTTGTTTTGCTTACATGTGTGCACTTATTGTTTAAGCTTAAAACCTGGCAGCGTCGACGCTGTTGCCTATTGCTACCCTGACTCTGGGCACTTCAACATCGCACGTCTCAGGAAATAGTATGTACACTCGGACGGATATATCGTCTCGTGCCTCTTGTCCTCTATACTCTTAGGATCGTTTCTCGGTCCATCCGCTCGTCTCAGGCCCAACCGCCTCTCATGTCGTTTCAAGCTTGGGCCCCACCACATCTAGAAAAAAAAGAAAAAGACTTCTAGACCAGCACCGTCTCGCTTGGGGAGCAGCCAAGCATTCCTATGCATACCTAAACCTTGAGTGTTGACAATTTGATGAGGCCTTTGTAGAGGCCCTCAAAGGTATCTAGTGCCTTAGCAAGGCTAGGTCTTTTCACTCTACTCAGTATTTCAAATCTTTATTTATGTCAGTCCCCTGAACTTTTCCATGACTTACTTCTTTCCCACCTATACATTCCGAGCAGTTTTATATCATGGAAGATCTTACTATGGCACTCCAGATTATGAATGTTCCCACTGTCATGCCGTGTTCTGGTATGGTGAAAAGGTGTATCGTGATACACACCATCGCACGGGCAGGGTAGTGTACAACAAATGCTGCAGAGGTGGCAAGGTTGTCATACCTCCGTTTCTTCCTCGTCCAGAGCCGTTGGACTCATTGGCGACATTTAGTGGTGGGCCAGTTTCCAATAAATTCATGAAAAACATTAGACAATACAATTTCCTGCTTGCTTTCACATCCATGGGGGCCAACATTGATCGTGCCATTAACGATGGTCGTGGCCCTCTTGTCTTCAAGATCTGTGGCCCGATGGTAGTCCCCCAAAGTTTATCCAACTTTATGTTTTTGACACATCTAATGAGGTTCACAACAAAATTCAGGCGCTTCATCATGATGAAAGACGAGGCTTAGATCTAGATCCTTCTATAGTGCAATCTCTGATAACTATGTTGGATGTCAATAACCCTTTAGCTTCACAATTTAGAATGGCTAGAGACAGGCTGGCACAACATGGAGATGGGAACTTCGTGGTGCGAATTGTTGGTCCTAGAAATGGGGAGCCAGCTCAGTATAGTCTGCCAAGTACTGATCAATTGGCTATGCTTATTGTTGGGGATTTCTCTCCTGATGCATTTGAGCGGGACATAATCATTGAAACACGCTAAGGGGAACTTAGGCAGATATCAACTCTACATCCAGCTTTCATGGGCCTACAGTATCCCTTATTATTTCCGTTCGGTGAACGGGGGTTCCAGGCTGGAGTTGTATATAAAGGCATTACACCCACAAGGCAGAATTCATACACAAAGGTCACTATGCAAGATTATTACTGCTATATGTTCCATTATAGAAGACAACAACCAAATCCATATCTAAGCTATGGTGCCTTATCAAGCCAGGCAATAGTTGATGTCCATGCATGCGTGGATGAGAACAGACTATGGTACATAATTAAGCATCAGCGAGATATTCGAATGGAGAGTACTCAGGGTATCTCCGATGCTATTAGTAGGGGCTACACTCACGGAGATGAGATGGGCAAAATGATAGTCTTGCCAGCATCACACACAGGAGGTAGAAGGTACATGGTCTAGAATTATCATGATGGGATTGCTATATGTCGAGAATATGTCCCTCCTGATTACTTTGTCACCTTTACTTGCAATCCTAAGTGGCTAGAAATATCTGAGGCAATATTTGAGCCTGGACAAAAACCAAATGATAGGAATGATATCATTGTAAGAGTATTCAATATGAAACTTGAGGATCTCTTGCATGATATCAAGGATGGCAATGCGTTTGGACCATGTAACACAGGTATCTATCCCCAACAGTACCCATCTACATTTGTCCTACAATTGTTGGTGCCACATTAACAGTTGTTATATACATGTCCATGTTTAGCCTACGTTTAATCAATTACTCTTCCAGCCATTGTTTCCGTTCCTTTTTGCGTGAACTAATCCTATGCCATTATCAAAAGGCGCTACACATAGTGGAATTTCAGAAACGAGGTCTACCACACACAGAGATTATTCTATGGACTGCAACAGACACTTCAGATCCCACTCCTTCCATGATCGACTCATATGTGTCTAGTGAAATACCAAATCCAAAAGAAGACCCATTGGGGTATGCCCTTATTGCTGAACACATGATTCATGGACCATGTGGAAAGGACAACCCTAGGTGCCCATGTATGAGAGATAACAAATGTTCCAAGCACTTTCCCAAAACATATCAGCAAGAAATGTCTGTAAACTCTAATGGCTTCGTGATTTATCGACAACGCCACAACAACCTTTACATTGAAAAATGGGGGTGCAGGATGAACAACAGATGGGTTGTTCCTTATAACATGAATTTGCTCAAAAAATATCAAGATCATATAAATGTAGAGTGGTGCAACAAGAGTACTTTCATAAAGTACCTGTTCAAGTATGTGACCAAGGGAGCTGAATGTAGTAAGATTTACTTGGAACGTCTAAAAAGGCAGAGTCTGCTTCACATGACAAGGACACAACAACCGTAAATCAGGTTAAAGAGTACCTTGATTGTAGATATATTTGTGAGTAGGATGCATGTTGGAGAATTTTTGGTTATGATATTCACAAACACCATCCTGCAGTTGAGAGAATGTCAGTTCATTTGCCTAATGAAAACTTTGTAACATTCAGTTCTAAAGCTAGAATGGATAGGCTTTTGTCTGCAGAGTTCTTGAAGAAAACTATGCTCACTGAGTGGTTTACTTGCAACCATTTAAACCCCGAGGCTAGAGAGCTCACCTATTGTCAATTTCCTTCAAAATGGAAATGGGAGCAAAATGATAGAACATGGGAAAAGCGCCATCAAAGGGAAGGTAAAATAGGACGATTATATTATGTGCATCCATCGGTTGGAGAGTGATACTATTTACGGATGTTACTATTAGTAGTAAAGGGAGCAACTAGCTACGCAGACCTCAAATTCCAAAACAATTTGCACCATCCAACTTTCAAAGAAGCTTGCAGATCACGTGGGCTTCTTGGTGATGACTAAGAATGGTACAATGCCTTTGATGAGGCAGCGGTGTGGGCCACATCAGCACAGTTATGAAAGTTATTTGTCACTATGGTACTCTTCTGTGAAGTGGGAGATGAAAATGCTTTCTTTGAGAAAGTATGGCAGCTATTGGTCGATGACATTTGATATCAGTTTAAAGATATCATTGGTGACCCTAACTATCAAATGTCAGACACTAATGCTAGGGATTACCTCCTCAAAGAATTATCAGCGGTCTTTGCATAGCATGGTACCAACATTCGTGACTTCAACCTGCCTCAAAAAACATAGAACTCTTACTTTTCATATAATCGGTTAATCGATGATGAACTTGTCTATGACCCTGATCCTTCACTTGATATGAGCAACCCAACTGCATCTCTTAATAGTGACCAAATCTATGCATTCAACTGTATAGTGAACAGAGTTCTGGATAACCAATCGGGATTCTTTCTTGTTTCTGGGTACGGTGGAACTGAGAAGACTTATCTATGGAACCGCATAGTTGCTTATCTAAGAGCCCAACAAAAAATTGTGCTCACCGTAGCTTCATTAGGTGTAGCATCTCTCCTCTTACCAAGGGGGCGCACAGCTCATTCAAGGTTTAAGATACTGTGTGATTTAGATGATGCATCTGTTTGTGATATAAGAAGAGGAAGCGTGCTCTCAGAACTCATCAAAGATACATGCTTAGTTATAAGGGACGAGGCCCTCATGACAGATAGAAGAGCCTTTGAAGCTTTAGACATAAGCTTTCATGATATACTTTCTATGCATAATCCAGATGCTGCAAACCTTCCATTTGGTGGAAAGGTTATGGTCCTTGGTGGTGATCTGAGGCAAATACTTCCAGTTGTTGAAGGAGGGAGCAGAGCTGAGGTTATCAATTCTGCTATTATAAATTCAAGACTCTGGTCATAGGTAGAGATACTAGGTCTGTTTGAAAATATGCAGTTATCTTCCTCTTCATCTGATCTAGAGTATCAAGAACAACTTACACTCTTTAGTAGATGGGTACTAGATGTTGGTTAATGAAAAGTACCTGCTATTGATAAAGAGGGTGAAAGTGAACCTTCATGGATAAAAATACCAATCAACTTGCTTTTGAGAACTGAAGGACATAGGCTCTAATGCATAGTAGATGCTACCTATCTAGATTTAATACCTCGATACCATGATACATCATATCTTAGTGAAAAAGCCATACTAACTCCAACAAATGAGCTAACAGATATTATAAATAATCATATAGTTTCACTGTTGCCTGGATCAGAAAAGGAATATCTTAGTTGTGATAACATCACAAAATCAACAGGGCCACATGAGGCCTATGAGTTGTTATATCCAGTTGAGTTCCTAAATTTGATCAACGACAACAACTTCCCTCAACACCCGTTAGTATTGAAAAAGGTGTTCCAATAATGCTCCTACGAAATCTGAACCAATCTGATGGTCTCTGCAATGGTACAAGATTAATTGTGGTGTCCTTGGGGGACATGGTGGTGGAAGCAGCAATAATGACTGGAAAGCATGCTACAAGAACTGTGGTCATTCCACGGATCATATTAACATTAAAAGATAATAAGTGGCCTATTATTTTACAGAGGCGCCAATACCCAATCAAGGTTTGTTATGGTATGACAATCAACAAAAGCCAAGGCCAGACACTATCTAAAGCTAGCGGCCAGAACCTGGATAAACCCCTGTGTTCATCTAGAACTGTATTGCATCAACGTCTGGATCATCGTCTTGCGCACCTTCCCCTTTAATCTACCACCTTAGGCATACCCCTAGGTGGACTATCGGTGATATTTCATCGACAGTGGTGCCCACCATGGGGCGTGTGCGTACGGACTTTATGGCGAGCCAGATGGTCATCTTCCTCGCATCCACGACTCTTCCGGTACGCCTCACGTTCGATGTTGGGTCATTCTCCTGGACTATCGACGCTGATGGTGACGCTAGGGGCATGGAGGCGGTGCAGGCTTCCCCTGTGCCAAACGGATCTTCTTGCACCACTTCAGCATCGGCGGGACTAGCCTCGGCATCTCCTCCAGGTCATCTTCCCTTATGCTTCGACCACACTTCCTCGCTATCAGGGGCGATCACATCGATCTAATCGAATTCATCGATCGAGTCACGACAGGCATCGCCGACACTCTCACTTTCGTAGATCTGATCAGAGACCGATCTCTCGAGCACGACATCGCCCGTACCTCTCGTTCCAACTTCCAACCAAGTCATAATGATGATCGTCGTAATAATCGGCGCTATGACGACCACGACCGATGCTATGAGGACTGGTGGGAAAGATCGAGGGCCAGGCAACTCCATTACCATCGACAAGAGGAAATCGTTGGCTCGGCTGATTAGCTACGATGAGGATTCTGAGAAGCTGCTCGATGACCCATGCCTTACGCTCGCTCTGATCATCTACGAGCTAGAAGCGAGCCATCACGTTGTCGTCGAGCCAAAAACGAGCTGACGAGCCACCATTGAGCCATCATTGAGCCACCAACGAGCCAATGAGCCATACGCGAGCCGACGAGCCACCAATGAGCCAACGAGCCACCCATGAGCCTACAAGCCACAGACGAGCCATCGAGCCACCGATGAGCCACCAATAAGCCGATAAGACACAAGCGAGCCATCACGTCATCATCATCGTCTCAGCACTAATGACGGTCCTTACAGTCAATATTATATCATCAACTAATGCATAGAATGATATTAAATTAACCATAAAGCATAGTTGTAGGGTTTGATTCTAACAAGTTCCATGAGTTGTGTTGTTCTCACTTATTTTACAGGGTTATCAATATTTCACCATATAAAAGTATCTCAAGTGATAAAACAGAGTACACCATTGCGAAGAGCTTGTTGAGACGATCAAAACAGACATATGGTTTGCTATATTTGGAGTCCCGACGAGAGAGTCCTTGTTAGATACGACTTAGAAGCTTCTAGAACAACCTGGAGTGATCATCAAGCAACATAATCCAGGGACTAAACTGACAGATTCCATAGCTTTGGTGAATTACTATTTTTCAGGGACTTATCCAGCAGATGAGAAAGAGAGGAATCCAACCACGACACGACTAATTGTCACAACCCAAAATTTCTAATTTTTGGTTGTGCGTAGAAAACGCTAAATAAAATAAATGATTTAAATATTTCCATAAAATTGATTAAGTTTAGTCTGAGTTAGCGCCACTTTAGTTACAGTAAAACAAGATTTTTTTTAAAAAAAAATTTATTGCTAAACTAATTTGATGGGTTATGCTTGATGTGATGGTTGGTTGTTGTTTGGCTTTGCACCGTGGTTGATTAAAGTTTTCAAAATGCATTCGGTAGGTTGTCCGTCTTTATCTGGCTTGTTTCTGTCATTTCCGAAAAGTAAATTTATTTTTTCCCAACACTATCCTCATGTTGAACTTTTTCAAAATCCTTTTTCTCATGTCCCAAATCACTTCTTTGAGTTCACAATCTATCGGTCTATCTCTGAAATCTTCTCGGATTTTTTCTGACTTTTTCTCGGAACTTTTCTCATTTATCTGCAAGCGTAATGTAATTTTTTTTAAATGCTTCAAAATATCTTTTCATGAGCTTGAAATACTTTATTTGGATTCATCTCCAAAACTTTTGTAGTCATCGGAGTATTTAATCAATCCTAAACCAGTCTCTCTTGATCTAAAGGTATAGTGTTTTTATATATTGATGATACGGGTGACCTTATCAATGTGCGTCTCAAGTTGTTTTGAGGCCGCTCCTGTGTCCTCTGTTCCCAGAACCGCTCCATTATTCACATCTTGATGCAGCTTTACATGGCCAACAACATTGAGAGCAACCATCCACGACCTCTTTTTAAATCCAACTGCAGATGCATCGTGCGAGGAGGTCCTTCTTCTTGTCCGGTTGAGCACGCCGTGTCCCAAGCCGTGGTCGTGGAGTATGCGCTGCTCTCGGCGCTATCTGCAAGCCGCGTTGAGGCCGCCGCCGCCGTACCGCTCCTCTCGCTTGTCTTCCTTCCGCACGTCATGCAGTGCAGGCCCGTGGCCCAAGCTGCCGCGCCCCTGGCCTGGCAGACGTTTGCGGGGAAACCGTTCCTGCTCTTGGGCAGCCGGACGCTGCCCTTGGCATCTTCGCCTCCTCCTGGTTGGATCAGACCAATCGGCATCGCCTCGGCCGCGTACTGCCGGCCGCCCGTGCTTTGGCAGCCGGCCAAACAACTGGCTGTCTGGCTGCTTCTCCTCCCCCATCCCCTCTGTGCATGAGCAGATCGATCTTCCATGTCCTGTACACACGCACAACGAGAAGTGAAGGTAATTATGATTTTACCGCTGCTAGCTCTTTAATCCTTCGCTGTTTAATTATCCTAATTTTGATTTGAGTAATTTAAATTACGTTAGTTTCATGTCTTCGTGCTCTATGCAGAAGCGTTAGTGTTTATCTTATCATTCATTTATAAATTTATTCAATTAAATATAATTTGATTAATATTTATTTAATGCCTTTGTAATTAAAAGGAACATAGGTTAAACTCTGTTCTTATCGTGTCGCGACCGTACCGATCTTTAGCTATGTGTTTTCGGCGATCTCTAACATGCCACATTTATCTGAATTTTATGAGTAAAATATTAATTGGATCAATGATTACACAATGAGTTTCTATTTAAAAGTAATATAGGGTGTAATCTTCGGTCTCTTATAAATAAATGTTAACTTGATTAATATCAATATTAATATGTTTTGAATAATGAGTTGTTTAGTTTAAACACGAAACATATAATGGGTATAATGGTTCGATTAGTGTTCTCACATGTTCTATGTTTTCAAAATTATAAATGTTTAAATATATTAAATAATATAAAGTTATTTATAAATAAAATATGACTGATCCAACCCGACTTTCGAATCAAAATAGGTTTTTATCTAATTTGAATTAATCATTTATAGATGGTTTTGCTTAATTAAAATAAATCAAGCATATAGTCTTTTTCTTCTTCTATAATATAAAACTCTGGTAGTCGTTTCTTTTCAGCGATAGTTCTGTTATCGACGTTTCTTGTGCTATAGCGACCGTCGCAAAGATCTTTGCTTGCTAATATGTTGTTTTTCTTTGTATGGTGTATTGTTCTTAGTTATCTATATTTGTTTGCTTGTATGTCTGCCTATGTGTGGTGCTTGCTACGGGTAGACGAGAACCGTTTATGGACGTCGAAGATCCCAAGATGATGACTGAAAGCTGATGATGTGAGAATTGAGTAAGTGTAACAGGCAAGTTAGCATGGGACCATCCTTGTTACCTATTCACTTTATAAAACACTTATTCATATTGCATGTGTCTATCTGAACAACCTTAGAGATCTACTTAGTTTTGTTATCTGTGATATTCTTGATACCGTGGGTTATATGCATATGGGTAAAATGTCAGTGCTAACTGATTAATAACTGATCCAGTCCAATGATGAATATTCCTATGTTGGTATGTTGTTAAACGGTTAATAAAACTTGTTGTTAGCAAAAGCTGGGACTGACAGTGCTACCATGAGTGCTATATGGCTCTGGTTTTAGCTCAGTAAACTGGACCTTTTCTAACTTGTTAGCGGTGACCCGGAAGGGCGCAAGAGGGGCTTGCCTCTACGGATGTAGGGCTGCTCCTGTTCCTATGAGTATAGCTGCGATGGCCTTGTGCCATAGGAAAGGGGGGTTTGCTACATCTGATTGCCAAGGAAACCTAGCGGCCCTAACCTGTTAGACGAACCAGCGAAAAGCTTCATAGTGTACCCTGCCGATCTACCTTGGAAGTGGATCAAGAGGTTGGCCGCCTCAGGCACAAGGGCAACACGGCTTGTGGGTAAAGATGCACAACCTCTGCAGAGTGTAAAACTGTTATAACAGCCGTGCTCTCGGTCACGAGGGGTCCGGAAAACTAGCAGAACTATGATACTTGAACAAATGTTACTTTATGTTGTTGACACTCTATGTTGTTCTACTTATCATTGATGGACAAATGAATCATGTGTTTAAGGGTTAAGCACAATATTCATTTACCTAAATGCTAAAACTTTGCCAACATAAAAGCTAACTGCAGTCAGACAGTGTCAGCCTTTTGAGCCTCATGAACCCTATGTTAGCTTGCTAAGTACGTGGAGTACTTACGCTTGTTGTTTATCTTCTTTTTGGATAAAAATCCCGGATGGGTAACAGAAGATGGAGTTCGGGTAATTTTGATGAGAAGTGTTAGGCATATGTTACCCCCAGTCAACCGTCCCTGTAAAGAATGAAGCCTAAAGAGAAGATCAGTATCCATTCCGCTAAACTTTGATGTAAGTGTTAGTTGTAACTATGTTTTTGCTATATATATAACATTGTTTTTGATATCTTTTCCATCTGTTGTTGTATGTGTGGACTTTCTGGGCACACATATGGCGTACCTGGTTTTGACCTTAAAACCGGGTGTGACAGATTGGTATCAAAGCTTTGTTGACTGTAGGACGTATGCCTAACTAGCACCGGTTGTTTTATAAACATTGTTTTGCTACAAAATTATTTTTTCACCTCCTTGGCCTAATAATTTGACTATTCTCAACCTTGTTATATTCTCTCTCCTCCTTGAATAGCTACCTTTGAGCTATAGTTTCTTATCTCCTTAATTTTTTTTTGTTTTAATTGCTTTACTAAATTTTCTAGTCTAATCTTGTTCAAAATCTCGATGGTCCACCATCATCTATAATCCACACTTTAGGATGCCCGCCGTTGCTACAAGAAGCACGTGTAGTTTCGATGTTGTGATGTGTGCTTGTCTTGTTGGTGTGTTGTTTGTGTGCCATTTCCATCTTTGTGTTTCGAAGAAGACGCTAAAGATCAAGTCCTCTTAGATGAAGTTTGAAGATAAGCAAGCTTTTGTTAAGTGGGGTAGCACCTTCTTCAAACCATGTTCATCCTCATCATCCTTGTCATCTCACATCAATCACAAATCAAGGAGGTGTGAAGTCATGAAAATCAATTTTATCCATCTCCCTAGTCTCTCTGAATCTCGGGACGAGATTCCTGTTAAGTGGGGTAGTTTGTCACACCCCAAAATTTCTAATTTTGGGTTGTGCGTAGAAAACGCTAAATAAAATGAATGATTTAAATATTTCCATAAAATTGATTAAGTTTAGTCTGAGCTAGCGCCACTTTAGTTATAGTAAAACAAGATTTTTTTAAAAAAAATTATTGCTAAACTAATTTGATGGGTTATGCTTGATGTGATGGCTGGTTGTTGTTTGGCTTTGCACCATGGTTGATTAAAGTTTTCAAAATGCGTTTGTCCGTCTTTATCTGGCTTGTTTCTGTCCTTACCGAAAATTAAATTTATTTTTTCCCAACACTATCCTCATGTTGAACTTTTTCAAAATCCTTTTTCTCATGTCCCAAATCACTTCTTTGAGTTCACAATCTATCGGTCTATCTCTGAAATCTTCTCGAACATTTTTTCTGACTTTTTCCAGGAACTTTTCTCATTTATCTGCAAGCGTAATGTAATTTTTTTAAATGCTTCAAAATATCTTTTCATGAGCTTGAAATACTTTATTTGGATTCATCTCCAAAACTTTTGGAGTCATCGGAGTATTTAATCAATCCTAAACCAGTCTCTCTTGATCTAAAGGTATAGTGTTTTTATATATTGACGATACGGGTGACCTTATCAATGTGCATCTCAAGTTGTTTTGAGGCCGCTCCTGTGTCCTCTGTTCCCAGAACCGCTCCATTATTCACATCTTGATGCAGCTTTACATGGCCAACAGCATTGAGAGCAACCATCCACGACCTCTTTTTAAATCCAACTGTAGATGCATCATAAGTAGGTCTTAGGGTTTTCTAAGTAGGTCTATCTAAATAAAGGCTCACTATACTTTACTTACTTCAGGACATCAGAACACTAGCCACAGAAAGGGATGAAAAAGGGGCTAGGAAGCTCCGACTACGGTCCTACAAACACCAGCCCGAACGTGGTGGACTACGTCGGCCGTCAGGGCTGTCACCACCTGGGGCTACCACAACTATCCGTGGGGCTGGGTGCAAACTCAGGTAAACCCTAGTCTAGACACCACGTCTAGACTAACGTCTACTACTCTAATTACCTCGAATAACTAGAGCACTCGATACGAGCGGAGATCCAGTAAATAGAATAAAGCAAGAACTGAAATTAAATATAATACTTGGAAATAGTAAATGAAGAACCTAGAGATTACTTGAAGACGAACTAGATGTTGCACCAATACAATGTCGAGGAAGATCCAACAGATCCGGCTCCTCCTCAGCTCTCTCCTTCTCCTCTCTCTAATCCAATCTCTAATTACAACTAGATGAACTAGACAACTAGAACTAGAACTAGAAGAACTAGAACTTGAAGAACTAGAACTAGATCTAATTCTAGATGAACTAGAAGAGATTCATCTAGAGGGACCTCTACTTCTAATTGAAACCCTAGTTTCTGATGTGGAGATAAATAATAAAGATGGAGATGCCTGGAGAGGGGGGTCTGGGTCTGGTTTTATAGCCCGGAGCATGGAACGTGAGCCCTTGGATCAAACTGACTTCAAGGACGGTGGAGATGCATCCTAGGAGGCGGTGGAAGGAGGTTCCAGAAGGCGGAGGCGAAACGGCCTCTGTGGCCCACCGATCGGTCCCGGGGTGGGACCGGTCGGTCTGGCCCAGTGGGCCCATGTGGTGGCCCACCTTGTGGTGTCTTCTGGTGTCTTCTAGATCCTTCTTTTGCAATCGCTTCGAAATTAATATCTTTTCATCCGGGGCTCCGAATATAGCAAATGATATGTCTGTTTCGATCGTCTCGACGAGCTCTTCACAATGGTGCACTCCAATTCATCACTTGAGATGCTTTTATATGGTAAAAACATGGATGTCCTACAAAACAAGTGAGAGCACCAAAACTCGTGGAACTCGTTAGTTTCAAACCCTACAACTATGCTTTGTGATTCATTTAGTGTCATTTCATGCAATAGTTGATGGTTAATTTTGAGCATTAGTGAGCGTTAACTAGTTCCCCCAAGCTTACCCTTTGCTAGTCCCGAGCAAAGCCAATCTCAATAATGGATCAGGAGTTGCTGCAATATATGCACTTCTAACAACTACACATGCATTCAAACAAAAGTTCTCATAAGATATCATATTATTTATCACGGGGCTTAGTACTTTACCTTGAATCTTGATAATTGAAAGATAGAACAATCAAATCAAGCATTATGTCTCTTGTTCTTCCACTTCACCATTATCCCAGAGTTTTTATGAATTTTCTGAAAAGATTAAAAACATATGTTGCCAAATTAAACAATGGATCCAAAGAGGAAGTCAACCATACCATTGAATCGAGAAGTGCATGTGTAGGGAAAATGGAGTCGGATGCTCTTTTAAATATATCACTCTCTTTTGTTTATCAGAGACACATGGTTATGAGGCTAATTCTACTAGCGGGCACATGCCCATTTTCTTTTCTTGATATTCATTTTTTTCTCTTTTTTTTGAGGTTTCGGACACTTGTCCCTTTTTATTTCCTCGGGATCTATCTTTTTGAGGTTTCGGACACTTGTCCATTTTTATTTCCTCGGATTTTTTTTCTCTTTTTTTTCTCTTCTTTTTTTTTCAATAGCCACATGCTTCCAACAAACTTTTGAGAGGATTGGAACAAATAATCATGAGCATTTATGCGGAAAATGGATAGAATGTGTAAGTGATCTCAATTCAAAAGCATGATAACTTCTCATAGGGTCAACAAAGCTTAATTTAACTCAATGCAATTATTAGTCATATTAATATTGGAAACTCTCTAGAACTCTAGTGTTGTTTAGAACAAGATAATAGCAGCTCAGATCATCACATGTCATATCTGTCAACTATCTAGACTCTAGGTCAAGCATTTGCTACCCATGCATTTAATTTCATTTTAAGCATCATTATTAATTAGGAGAACTCATGCTTTGCAGGCTAGGTACTTGAAAGAAATTAGATAGAGCAACTATTCATCATTTCCATGTAAAAGATCAGAGAGAGTTCTTCTTTTATTATTATTAACTTCTTAAAACAAACTAAGCAAACTTAACACACTATTTATTTAACCTAACACACACTTATTATAAATAACTAAGATAGTGAATAAGACATAACTGGATTACGAAGATAATGGGGGTGCGCCTCCCCCAAGCTGGTTCCCTTAATAACGTTGAGCCTTCAAGTGCCCATATTTTTTTTTAATTAATGGTGAGCCTTCATGTGCCCACATTTATTTTATTTTATTTTATTTTATTTATGTATAGAAAGAAAACTTAAGAGGATAAGGATACTTACCTGGATACACGGGGGTGCTTTCCCCCAAGCTGAATGTTATCATAGTCGTTCAATCTTGCCATGTAGCGGAGCTTTGATTGATGTTGATGGTTGTGGAAACAGTGCTCCAACAGTGGATAGAACATCCACTTGCTCGTCAGCTTTTCTTGGTCTTTTAATACTGTGAAACTCAAATAGATAACAAGACTTGTGGAATAGATTAAGCATTAGTGGTTGGCCACTCAAGCCTTAGTTGTCCAGAATTTAAGTAAGATCTCTTTTTCAATATTTTTGTATTTTTATTTTTATGATGCAATGACAGTCTAACAAAATGAATGCATGCATATTTATTTTTATTATTTTTTATGCCACCACGGTGAACATTCCTGTGGGTTTTTACACACCATAGAATTATTCACATGGGGCTTTATGATGCAGTGAAATATTTGTATTTTTGTTTTCTAATGTAATACAGAAATTAAAATGTGTTGTGAATTAAATATGATGATA
Source organism: Coix lacryma-jobi var. lacryma-jobi (assembly GCA_009763385.1). Classification (NCBI taxonomy): domain Eukaryota; kingdom Viridiplantae; phylum Streptophyta; class Magnoliopsida; order Poales; family Poaceae; genus Coix; species Coix lacryma-jobi. Next base: position 46,183,512 of record CM019826.1, read on the forward strand.
CAAGAAATAGTTATGGATTAAATATGAGAAATATGCAGCAAAGTAAATATAAAGATAACTACCGTTTTTTACCTTTTGGCGAAGGTTCGGATATTTAGGTCCGACGAACCGGACCTTCCCTTGGTTCAGACCTCCCGAGGTATGTCAGACGTTTGGAAAGTTATTATTGATAGTACCTCTCAGGTGCAGACATTTTCTTCCATACCTTCTTGGTCTGAGTTTTCACTTCCTGTGGTTCACTGTCTTGAGGTTTCTCTCTTTTTTTTCTAGGACAGTGTCGATAACTTCTTCTTCGTGATTGGCCTCTCTATTCTTGATAGTTTGTCTTCTTTGGCTTTGAGAGCGGCGTCTTTCACTTCTGTTCTTCTTGGGTGCTTCATTGGGTATGTAGTTGATGAAGTTGCATCGTGCCTTTTCTCCAGGAAAGTGAAAATGGATTTCCTCTTTGTAGATGATTGCACTTGTAGCGTAGAGGAATGGTCTTCCTAGGATGAGGTGGACATCATCGTCTTCTCATGTCGAGGATCAAGAAGTCTATGGGGACTTCATGACCTCTAATTCTGACTACGACGTCTTCCATCATTCCTTCTTGTTTATGCCTCTTGATATGGTGTCACTCATGTTATTTGTTCGTCCAGTAGTTTGAAGTGAAGCGTTAATTGTGGATGCTGGCAGTATCTTCCTCAATGTGCATGTTCTTGTAGATCTAGGACCTTCACTCTGTAGAATTAGGGAGTGACAAACTTCGCCATGTTTGCTTAAGAGTGTGTCCTGCTCATAAAGACAAGGTAGAGATCAAGTGCATGGGTTCTGTTGGTGGAAAAACACCAACAGAACCAAAAGTTTTATTTTATTCCTCTCTAACCTTAGGCACATCAAGCAAGACAAACTTGTTGTTTATGTGCTTTATTTAATCTTAACATGAGTGATAGGATCAAAAGATGAGCATGAAAGTAGCATCTTAAAATATTTAACAGATCAGATTACCTAACCCAAGGAAGGATAATCTATTCCTAAAGTATCGATATTTTCATGATTGTGATATATCATCATCCAAAGGTTAGATGCATAACTTTTTTGCTCATTTAGATAACATAGTGAGATCAAGAGAGTAAAGCTAAGAACAAAGATTAAAGAACTGAACATGTTGAGTTGATTAGGTTGGATCAAATAAGGTGCAACTGAAACATGTTTGGTTCTTATTTATGCACATACTGGAATTAAGGAGAAGCTTTTAAAGTGATGGTCACATACCTTGAGATGTTACCTTTATCATTGAAGAGTGATGTGTCGAACCACCTTGTGGAAGCTTCTCTTGTCTGGCTGGTTGTTCTTCATGAATAGCTTGTCTTCTCTTGCTTATCTCATCGTGAACCTGAGTGATGGGAGCTTGAGAGGAGGAAGGTATAGTAGGATCATCTTTAGAGGGATCAACCTTCCTTCTCTGTGTCAACCTATCAGTGAAGGTGTGTTGTTCCTCCCACGATGGTCTTTATCTTCTAGTGACCCAGCTTAGACTTGTTCACCTACTTCCATGGAGTGAGTGCTTTGATTGTAGATATTGTTTTGTGGCACTCATCTTTTGTCTTGTTCCATGGATCTCATTTCTCCATGATCAGTGAGTTGTGTCTCCCTTGTGCAAGTTGTTGAAATTCATGTGTCTCTTCGTCTCCAGTGTGAGTTCATCTCAGGACTTTCCCAAATTGATATAGAAAGTTTTCCTGCAAGGGTTAGTCCAACAAAATATACAAAATCCACTATAGCATACTATCGGCTCAAAAACCAACCTAGACACCATGTCTAATTTGATTTAGGAAGGCATTTAAACTGAAGCACCATGCTTAATTTAAAAACCTTTGAAAGCAAGATCACCACTCCTAAACTAGGCACCATGCTCAATTTAAGAGATGTATGAAAGTACCTCAAACCTAAACATATACTATAACAGATGAAGGTAGTATTAAAACATTAAAGAGATTTACTCAAATGGTGATGAGAGAGCATGATTAGTGTATAGCACATGAGCATGACTTAAAGGTAAGGCTAACCAGGATAGCAACATGGAAAGGAATGTTCGTATGTAAGTGTATCCCCCAAACTTAGATTTTGCAAACATCAAGATTGGTTGACTGTAATTCAATGTTGCATGATGATTGGTTGGACATACCTTGTGTTTGTCGTTCCTTCGAACATTTTTGCTCCAGACCTGCAAAGGTTAGTAACAAGAATACCCAAAGGAATATTGTAACAATTATATCCTTATGCTCATTACACAAGGGCAGCAGAAAGGTGAACACTGATCTAAAAAGAATGCTTGTTTTAGGACACTAAGCTTGTCTTTGGGAAACCTTCAAGATGTGATTTGGTGAGTGGTTTCCCCTCCAACACCAACTTTAAGAGCACAATGAGATCTACAACATTTGTGATAAACATATGCATCTACAACCACCTTTTTGAAGTTTTTGTAAATAGAAAGTGTGAGGGGGTTGAAAATCTCAAGTGTGGCAATGTTAGATAGACCAACTGAATCAGGAGATGTCTCATATGAGCATGGATTTAAAGAGGTGTTTATGAAGTAGCTTCCATGCTCTTTGATATCATCTTCCTCGATTTCAGAGAAGAACACCGAAGGATGGGGTTTATCATTTTCTAAAGTGTGGGGTGTTTTCTCTAGAGAAGGTTCGGTGACAACCAAATTATTAGAAGAATTTGAAGGAATTTCAAATTTGGTTGTGTGTTCCTCCTCGCGTTGGTCAGGGTTGGCCTCGACTTCTTCTTCGGGGAATTCATCAAAAATGCCAGTGTAAGGACTGTTTTGAAGGATGGCTTTCCCTTCACTAACAGTTTTATGAGTGAATGATCCCGCCGAAGAGGTATCAAGAAAAAGGGCAGCTTCTTTGCTAAGACCATAATGAAAATGTTGTAAAATAATGTCCTCAGTCAAAGAAAGATCTGGGCCAGTGTTGACAAGGCTCATAAATCTAGCCCAGGCTGCTCCTAGTGTCTCCTTCTCTTTTTGTTGAAAGGTAAGAATTTCTATTCGAAGGGCAGTGATTCGAGAAAGAGGGAAGAAAGCAAGACAAAATTTGTCTCGAAGTTCATCCCAATTCCCATCTACTCCTCTTACGTTATGAGCATACCACTGTTTCGCTCTTCCAAAAAGGGAGAACGGAAACAATTTCCATTTAATGGTCTCTTGTGTCATGCCCGCAATAGACAAGCAAGAACACAATTGCTCAAATTCACGAAGGTGAGTGTAAGGATTCTCGTCTTCTAGCCCAGAGAAGGGTTGCTCCCGAACCATGGCTATAAAGCCGGGACAAATTTGGTAGCCATCTGTAAGAATAGGATGTGATGATGGTGGTGGCTCCAATAATTCGCCCTTTGGAGCGGAGTATTTATAGATAGGAGTGGAATTCATGTGGTAAGAAGTGTGGTGGTGAGGTAAAGGTGGTGGTAAAAGAAAAAGGTGGTAAAAGAAAAGAAACACGGACGACTTGGTTCAAAACTTGCACAGCTACCGTTCCCCGGCAACGGCGCCAGAAAGCTTGTTGGGTATTTTAAATGCACACAGAAAAATCCGCAAGCGCACGGATACCGATGTAGCTTTCACCCGAGAGTATTCCAGGGTATCGATTTCCATGGGGAACGTGAAGTGTACTAGAGGAATCAAGAATGTCCAAGAAAAGAATGATAAAATGGTAGAGAGAGATCTTAGGGTTTTCTAAGTAGGTCTATCTAAATAAAGGCTCACTATACTTTACTTACTTCAGGACATCAGAACACTAGCCACAGAAAGGGATGAGAAAGGGGCTAGGAAGCTCCGACTAAGGTCCTACAAACACCAACCCGAACGTGGTGGACTACGTCGGTCGTCAGGGCTGTCACCACCTGGGGCTACCACAACTATCCGTGGGGCTGGGTGCAAACTCAGGTAAACCCTAGTCTAGACACCACGTCTACACTAACGTCTACTACTCTAATTACCTCGAATAACTAGAGCACTCAATACGAGCGGAGATCCAGTAAATAGAATAAAGCAAGAACTGAAATTAAATATAATACTTGGAAATAGTAAATGAAGAACCTAGAGATTACTTGAAGACAAACTAGATGTTGCACCAATACAATGTCGAGGAAGATCCGACAGATCCGGCTCCTCCTCAGCTCTCTCCTTCTCCTCTCTCTAATCCGATCTCTAATTACAACTAGATGAACTAGACAACTAGAACTAGAAGAACTAGAACTTGAAGAACTAGAACTAGATCTAATTCTAGATGAACTAGAAGAGATTCATCTAGAGGGACCTCTACTTCTAATTGAAACCCTAGTTTCTGATGTGGAGATGAATAATGAAGATGGAGATGCCTGGAGAGGGGGGTCTGGGTCTGGTTTTATAGCCCGGAGCGTGGAACGTGAGCCCTTGGATCAAACCGACTTCAGGGACGGTGGAGATGCATCCTAGGAGGCGGTGGAAGGAGGTTCCAGAAGGCGGAGGCGAAACGGCCTCTGTGGCCGACCGGTTGGTCCCGGGGTGGGACCGGTCGGTCTGGCCCAGTGGGCCCACATGGTGGCCCGCCTCGTGGTGTCTTCTGGTGTCTTCTAGATTCTTCTTTTGCAGATTTCGCATCGAAATTAATATCTTTTCATCTGGGACTCCGAATATAGAAAATGATATGTCCGTTTTGATCGTCTTGACGAGCTCTTCGCAATGGTGCGCTCCAATTCATCACTTGAGATGCTTTTATATGGTAAAAACATGGATGTCCTACAAAACAAGTGAGAGCACCAAAACTTGTGGAACTCGTTAGTTTCAAACCCTACAACTATGCTTTGTGATTCATTTAGTGTCATTTCATGCAATAGTTGATGGTTAATTTTGAGCATTAGTGAGCGTCAACATCTATGTGTTTTGTGCGAGAATGGTTTACTGCATTGTTTGCTAGTTTGATGGCACTCTCATTATCACACAAAAGTGGAATTTTGGTTTCTTCACATCCGAAATCTTTTAGTGTTTGCTTCATCCAAAGTAGTTAGGCACAGCATGCGCCGGCTGCCTCATACTCGGCTTCAGCGGTGGATAGGGCAACACTATTTTGTTTCTTGGAACTCCAAGATACCAAAGACCTCCCAATAAATTGACAAGTCCCGGTAGTGCTCTTCCGATCTACCTTGCAACCGGCATAGTCCGAATCGGAATAGCCAAGTAGATCGAAAGTGGAGCCCTTGGGATACCACAAGCTAAGATTCAGAGTGTGCACTAAGTATCGAAAGATTCTCTTAACGACCATAATATGACATTCTTTTGAATTAGCTTGAAACCTTGCACACATGCACATGCTAAGCATGATATCAGGCCTAGATGCACAAAGGTAAAGCAATGAACCGATCATAGAGCGATATACCTTTTGGTCCACTGACTTACCATCCTCATTTAGATCAAGATGTCCATTGCTTGGCATGGGAGTCTTGATGGGTTTGGCCTTATCCATCTCAAACTTCTTTAACATGTCTCTTGTATACATTGTTTGACTGATGAACGTGCCATCCTTGAGTTGCTTGATTTGAAATCCGAGGAAGTACTTCAAGTCACCCATCATGGACATCTCGAACCTTTTGGTCATGATCCTACTAAATTCCTCACAAAAAGCCACATTAGTGTTGGCGCAAAACGTGACACACCGCGCCTAACACACGGCAAGCCGAAAAGCTTAGCTTCAATCGGGTGCCCGGACGGTTTAGAATCCGGAGACGTGCCAGTCGGTTTGACCTGAAAACCAACAAGGAATAAAACTGTGAGAATACCACTGGAACATGTCGGGTGAGACCAAACGGTTCCATATGTACGGCTTTGAAAACCAATCACAACGGCACACAGCTATAGAAGCTGTCTGTCCAAGCATGTTTATAGAATTATTCGGCTAATATGAAAAGAAAGCATGTAAGTATATCAACTACCGAATACATGTATGAGAAAAAAGCATGCTTAAACAAACAACAGACATTGTCAAAAACATAGCGAATTGTAAACAGGCAACTTGTAAATATAAATCTATTCAAACAACACATGGATAGGCTACTCCAACTAGTCTGCCGCACGTCTAGTCTTCATAAAACCTGTCAAGCATAAACTAAGTCTACACCACTCCTTATAATTAGATTAATCCACCGCATGATACAATCTAATTATAAGAAGCTAAAAGCATGCATGTATCCAAACAGATCTATAAAAACTTATTACTCACGTAAGCTTAACCAAGATCGTCAAGCTAGCCGAATTGGGGTCCATGAGGAAGGAACATACAAACAAACACGATTAAACTAAACTGCGGATACATGGGCGTATGCTGAGTCTCTGAGTGATGAGTGATTGTCAACTGGGATAATGCGCATGTTCTTTGGCTTGTGTTGTGCAGGTGTCGAGCACGGATACAGTGATCAGAGGCAAGGTGAAGGTCAAGTAGAGACGTGACGTGCCGATGGACCGAGAGCGGCGAAGGGCGGACGTGAGGCTTGGACTGAGGGACCGGTGGCCCGAGGATCAGCTGTGGTGGCTGACAACCTGGGACAGCGACGAGCGAAGACTTGCGGGACATGGTGTTGTTAGGGTCGAGGACCTGAGGACACGTGTCGGTGGACGGGGTGCACGGACAGTGCATCCCCTCTACGGATCGGTTTGGTGGTTGAGCCACAGAAAAACCACCGAGTGGACGGTTTCCAAGTTTGGGCCTCAAAACCTGGGCGCTGATGGTTTCCGAGTTTGGCCACAAAACTCGAGCTGAGGACGGTTTCCAGGTTTGGGCCTCAAAACCTGGGTGCTGCGTGTTTGCTGAGTTTGGGCCACAAAACTCAGGCTACGGTCGGCTGGTTTCCCGGTTTTGGGCCTCAAAACCGGGGGTTGGTCGTGAAGGCTAGTTTCCCGGTTTGGGCCACAAAACTGGGGGTGCGACGTCCGGGAAAAGGACGCAGAGCGGTGGCGGCACGTGGCGGCAATCGGTGAGGTTGCGTCGAGGCAACGCTACCAGTTGTGCGGGCGTGGCCGTCAGATCCACCTACCATCGAGTTGGTCCAGAATAACCTTAGGGTTTAGCTGGTTCGCTCTGTAAGTAGTTAGGGGTAGAGTGGGAATTAGGAATTGTTAGAATTAGGATAAGTAGGGGGAGACACCCACCTCCCCATCCATCTCAGTCATTTGCTCTTTGCACCTAGGGTTTCCTGCTCTCCCAATCCCCTGCTGTAGCTAGCTGAGATCCACAGAGAACCATACCTCTGTGTACTGGAGATTTTGAGGAAGTGAGGCGGTAACCTCATTGTTGTAGCGTGTGGTAGCCACACGGTTGCAGATTGATGACCTGATTCGCGTTTTGTTCGTGTTCTTCGCGTTCTTTGTTTCTCCACGATTTTCCCGTCACTCGATCTCCCTCTCCATTGCGTCTTTGCGAAATCCATTTGAATCAACTTGTTCTTTATAGTGAGGAGGTCATTTTGACCAAAGGAATTCATCTAACTCCTCACGAACAAGTAGATCGGGTTGATTTCGTTTTCATGGCGCTTTTCGGTTCATACTCCTCCCCTTTCGATTTCCCGGTGTTTGAGTTGATTTGAGCGGATGATTTCTTGGGGATAGTCTCCTAACTACTCCGTGATCATCCTCACCAAGTTTGGGAACATGGGATTTTGGTTTGAATCGATTTGGAGAAGATTTGAGTTGAGGGCGACCAAAACCGCCCTTTCTGTTCGTCCGCGGACAGTCCGCCGCTGGGGTCGCGGACAGTCCGCGCGTCGGGCCTTGACCGAGTCAGTGGTCGCGCGGCTCGGCTGTGTTGTTTCGGTTTGACCGGCGGACAGTCCGCCGTTGGTTTACGCGGACAGTCCGGGACTGTCCAGGGGACATGCAGCAGCACTGCTGTTTTGCATTTTCAGCCGGCGGACAGTCCAGGATCGGCTGGCGGACAGTCCGGGACCCCAGGGCCGGACAGTCCGGGAGTCGGCTGCTTGTTGCGGTTTAGTGCGTTTGCTCTCCCGGCTTCTTCGCTTGATTTCCGGACTTCTCGTTTGACCCTAGAGTTGACCAAGGAACCTCTCTAGGTACCTTTGCTACTCGTTAGCATTGGTATTTGGAGATTTCTCGACGTAGCCGTCTATCTACGTTCGGGACTTGGTTTTTAGGGGTCGATTTCGTGCTGGTGCTTTTGGCATTTGGTTTGCTATCACTTGTGGTGCCTCGCTGTGATCCTAGGGATCATCCACCCTCTTCCAAGGGTCGTGGGCATCACGGTTTCGATCGAAGCTTTCGGGGGTTGATTTTGGGAACAAAAGGCCAAAGTTTCGAGAGAAATTCTTGAGCTCCCATTCACCCCCCTCTGGTCGCCTTGCTATTGCATTCTCAGTCCTTCAATTGGTATCGGAGCGGGTTAAGGATCTTCCACCTTAGCCGGTTCCAGATCCACAGAAGGCGACATGGATCGCGGCGTGGGCAAACCGCCGTTTTTCGATGGGACGAACTATGCGTATTGGAAGATACGCATGTCGGCCTATCTGCAGAGTATGGGTGCTTCCATCTGGGATATTTGCAACTCTGCAGATTACGTGGTCTTGGCTGCACGTGTGACTCAGCGTCAGATCGATGATCATGATGCAAATAGCCGAGCCCGTAATGGTCTTTTCTCATGCTTGAGCATGACGGAGTTTGATCGTGTTTCTCACCTCGCTACGGCTCGGGAGATTTGGGCATCCCTCATGCGTTTCCATGAGGGAATCTCTCAAGTCAAAACCCGTCTCTACAAGTCGCACAAGCGAGAGTACGAGAACTTTCAACATATGCATGGCGAGAGCATAGAGAGTTTATTCGCTCGCTTTCAGGTGATTGTCAACAGGATGAGGGCTAACAAGGAGCTGTTGCCTTTCGACGATCATGAGAGAGCTTTGAAGCTTTTTCATACTCTCGATCGGTCGGTGTGGGATTCCAAGGTTCAGGTGATCATCGAATCGCCTAACTATGAGACCCTCACGTGCGACGAGCTCTTCAGTAAGCTCAAGTCCAGTGAGATCGATGCCATGGCGAGGGCTTCTTATGAAAATCCTTCTGGCCCATCGATGGCTTTGGTTTCTGGCTCTTCTGCTAATCCCTCTGGAGGTTTTGCACTCTCTTCTCTCTTTTCTGTCACAGAAGAGCAGCTGGAGTCTTTGGGGGATGACGAGTTGGCTTTGCTCGCCAACCGGTTCTCGCGGTTCCACAACAACCGTATGAACCATCGCCGTGGAGGAGGATGCTCAGGATGCTTTGAGTGCGGCGACCCCAACCACTTCATCACCAATTGCCCGAGGAAGAACAAGCAGACCTTCGGCAAGGCGGATCATGGACACAAGTACGACTCCGGCAAGCGCAAGGAGAAGTACGTCCCCACGAAGCTCAAGCGGAAGGGCGGCTTCAACAAGGAGTACATCAAGACGAAGTACTTGGAGAAGGCCCAGGCTGAGCAGCGTGCATTCTTCGCCACGCTCAGCGACGTCGACGACTCGGATGACGACCCTGCTTCTTCAAGCGACGACGAGTGCGAGAAGAAGAAGAGGATCGAGGACAAGCTCAACGTCCTCTACTTCTTCGCCGACGACGAGGGCTTCTACACCATGGCCCTCGGCAAGGAGGTCGACGGCGAGCTGGTGGACACTCCTCGGAACGACGACGACGACGACACCTCCCAGGTATCTCAGACCCCCGACGAGCTTTCTGCTGAGGCCGAGAAGCTTACTGCCGCGCTCCTTACTCAGGATAAGTTGCTTAGGCGTGCTGCTAGAGAGCGCAAGGAGTTTAGGCAGAAGTGGGAGGATACGGTGAAGGAACTTGAATCTGTCAAGTCCACCGTAGTTGTTACCGATGAGGAGGAGTGTGAGATGTGCACCACGCACATGACTGACCTTCTCACTTTGAGAGGTAAGTATGTGGCGTTGGTAGGAGAGGTGGATGAGCTGAAGGCTAGATCCTCGCTGTTGGGTGCGTGCAAGTCTTGTGCTGGCTTGCAAACCGAGTTGGCAGAGAAGAATGCCAAGATTGTGTCTCTTGAGAAGGCCAACTTGGGAAGCACTTGTGTGTCCAGGTGTGTTTTGTGTGAGGTCCTGGAGATGGAGATAGCTAATGTGAAGCATGACAAGATGCAAACCTAGGAGGAAAACACATACCTTCGGACCATCTTCTCATGGGTGTCTTGTGGTGAGCCGCAGCTTGGGATGATGATCTCCCAATTCAAGCGTGCTGCAGGAGGTCCAGGTGTAGGCTTTGCTCAGGGTGTTGATGTTTCATCTTTTGGTAAGATTGGAGAGTCGAGTGGTCTTAACCCATGTGAGAAGCCCAACTCCACCACTACTCCCAAGCTTACAAAGATTCCACCCAAAGAGCCTCTCAAGCCGAACACCAAGGATGGTGTGTTTGTTGAACCTCCGAGAGCTCCACCCAAGAAGCAGACCTGGCATCCCAAGCCCAACCACCTGAAAAACAAGTTGGACACCATGCCACCCATCCAGGAGGAGCTTATGCCACTGAAGGGCAAAGTGATCCATACCCACCACCGTGAGTACCAACAACCCCCTTTGAGAGCGATGAGGTACCATTGTGAGCACTGTGGGCGAGATGGACACTTGAGCGAATTTTGCTTTCGGCGCAAGAGAGAGGCGCGCCGTGCAAGGGAGATGAACAATGCGGACATGTACCATCCTTTCCATGATGTACATGTGCCGAACGTTCAGAGGCATGTTGCTAGGCCTAGAGGTCCAGAACCTCAAGTTCCTAGGCCTAGGCAGCGGAGAGGTCATGCCCGGCGGGAGCCTGCAGTTGTAGGTTATGGACCCCGTGGCGGTGGCTTTGTAGTTGAGCGTTTTCCACCACCGCGTTTTGAGTATCGCGATGGACGCTCCTCCCTTAGTGGACCACGTTTTCCTATGCGTGGTGATCGCTTTCCTCGTAGACATGCTAGGAATGGTTTTTCTGCTAACCGTTCTTTTGAGCAGCCGGCCCAACACTGGTATTCTCCCTACTTCACTAACCCCAGTGTTGGACCGTATGCTCACCCTATGTCTTTTTATTGATGTAGGTAAAACGATTGGAGAACGTTTGGTTGGTGGATTCCGGGTGTTCGAGGCACATGACCGGAAACGCCAAGTGGTTCTCCAGTCTTAGTCCAGTCGCCGGAAAGGAGTTTATTACCTTCGGCGAAAATAGCAAAGGTAAGGTATTGTCTCGTGGGTCTGTGCGAGTTAATGAGCACTTTGTGTTGCGCGATGTTGCTCTTGTTTCTAACTTGCATTTTAACCTTCTTTCTGTTTCGCAACTCTTTGATGATGACTATGAGATTCATTTTAAACCGAATCTCAGTCGCATTTTGGACCCTCAGGGCAATCTTGTTTGTGTGATTTCGCCCTTTGGTAAAGTCTTTCGTGCGGATTTCTCAGAATCGTTTGGCATTTCTCGTTGTCTTTTGGCTGGACCTTCCTCCTCTGATCTTTCGAAGTGGCATAGGAGACTTGGTCACCTGAGCTTCGACTTGCTTGCAGGACTTAGTTCACTTGGCCTAATCCGAGGATTGCCCAAGTTGACCATGGAGAAGGATCTTGTTTGCCATTCTTGTAGACATGGGAAGATGGTTGCCGCTCCCCACCATCCAGTGACTCAGGTCATGACTAAGCGCCCTGGAGAGCTTTTGCACATGGACCTTGTTGGTCCGGCTCAGGTGAGCTCGGTTGGGGGGAAGTGGTATGTGCTTGTTGTTGTTGACGATTTTTTGAGATATTCGTGGGTCTTCTTTTTAGCTGAGAAGACCGAGACTTTGTCCTTTGCTCGCAATCTGATTTTGCATCTTCAGAACGAGTTCCCTTTGAACTCGATGCGAGCTATTAGGAGTGATAATGGTTCCGAATTCAAGAATTCTGATTTTGAGAAGTTTTGTAACTCTTTGGGTTTAGAGCATCAATTTTCTTCCCCCTACACACCACCCCAGAATGGTGTTGTAGAAAGGAAGAATCGGACTCTTGTAGAGATGGCCAGGACGATGCTCGATGAGCATAGGACTCCTAGGCGATATTGGGCCAAAGCTATGAGCACTGCATGCTATATTTCCAATCGCATTTTTCTCTGAGCTTTCTTGAAAAAGACTTCTTATGAGTTGCGTTTTGGAAAACTGCCCAAGGTGAGTTACTTTCGAGTTTTTGGTTGCCATTGTTTTATACTCAAAAAGGGCAACTTGGACAAGTTTGAGTCTCGTTCTTCTAACGGTGTGTTTTTGGGTTATGGCACTCATACTCGAGCTAATCGTGTACTTAACCTTGACACTAACCGAGTCTTGGAGACATCCGATGTCACCTTCGACGAGACCATGGTTTGTCCTTCTTCTCGTTTTGAGCGTGCAGGTGATCATGAGGTTGGTGAGCCCCTTTTTGATGACGAGGACGAGGGTGCTGAAGGTATGGATGATCCAGCACCCCCTCCACCTGCTGTGCCGCAAGGAGCGGCTTTTACTATGACTCATGACCCCGATACTTCTTCTTCATGGGGGCCGTGGGATTCGCCACCTCGAGCGGTACCCTTTGTACCCGAGGAGGTGCCAGCTACTGTTGAGGGGGAGATCACTTCTGCACGGGAGGCGCCACGACACATCCAGCGCCAACATCCCCCTCAGCAGATGATCGGCAACATTGACGAACGTGTCACTCGGTCCAGGTCTCAAATCTCTCACTTTGCTCATTCTACTTTTGTTGCTGATTTTGAGCCCCGAGATGTTGGACACGCTTTGACAGATCTGGATTGGGTCAATGCCATGCATGAGGAGTTAGAAAATTTTGAAAGAAATCGGGTTTGGGTTTTGGTTCCTCTTCCTCCTGATTGTCATCCTATTGGGACAAAATGGGTTTTCAAAAACAAACAAGGAGAGGATGGCCATGTTGTGAGAAACAAGGCCAGACTAGTATCCCAGGGGTATAGTCAGAAGGAGGGGATAGACTATGAGGAGACTTTTGCTCCTATAGCTCGTTTGGAGGCTATTAGGATACTCTTGGCTTTTGCTGCATCCAAAGGTTTCAAACTTTTTCAAATGGATGTCAAGAGTGCCTTCTTAAACGGCTACATAGAAGAGGAGGTGTATGTGAGACAACCCCCGGTTTCGAAAATCCCAAGTTTCCAAACCATGTTTTTAAACTTCACAAAGCTTTATATGATTTGAAACAAGCCCCTAGAGCCTGGTATGATAGGTTGAAAACCATTTTGCTTGCTAAGGGTTTTAAAATGGGATGTGTGGATAAAACGCTTTTTCTCCTCAAGCAAGGCACTGATTCACTCTTGGTCCAGATTTACGTGGATGATATCATTTTCGGTGGTTCTTCTCACGCTTTGGTTGCCAAGTTTGCAGACACTATGAGCAGGGAGATTGAAATGAGCATGACGGGCGAGTTGACGTTTTTCCTCGGGTTACAAATCAAGCAATCCCGGGAAGGGACGTTCGTGCACCAGGGTAAGTATACCAAGGACATCTTGAAGAAATTCGATATGGGTGAGGCCAAGCCTCTTCCAACACCCATGTCGACCACGACGGCCCTGGATGCGGATGTGGATGGAGAAGCGGTGGACCAGAAGGAGTACCGAAGTATGATCGGGTCGCTGCTGTACCTGACGGCGACACGCCCGGACATTTAGTTCGCGGTGTGTCTTTGCGCGCGTTTTCAGTCATCACAGCGAACTTCTCACCGTCAGGCGGTCAAGCGCATTATGAGGTACTTATCCTTCACTCCAGAATTTGGGATTTGGTATTCTGCTTCTTCCACCCTTTCCCTTTGTGGTTATTCCGATGCAGATTTTGCTGGTTGCCGCATTGATCGCAAGTCCACTTTTGGGACTTGCCAGTTTATTGGTTCTTCTCTTGTATCGTGGTCTTCTCGCAAGTAGTCTAGTGTCGCCCAGTCTACCACGGAGGCTGAGTATGTTGCTGCGGCTAGCTGCTGTTCCCAGTTACTCTGGATGATGGCCACTTTGTGTGATTTTGGTCTGAGCTTTTCTCGCGTTCCTTTGCTTTGTGACAGCACGAGTGCTATTAGCGTTGCTAAGAACCCCGTGCTGCACTCGAAGACCAAACACATTGATGTGCGCTTTCATTTTCTGCGAGACCACTATGAGAAGGGTGATATCGACCTTCGCCATGTCGATACTCATCATCAGTTGGCTGATATTTTCACCAAGCCTTTGGACCAATCAACTTTTGCTAGGTTGAGAGTTGAGCTTGGTGTGTGTTTCCCCTTTTAGATGGGGGAAACATTTTTGATCTTGTATCATAGTCTGACTATTTTCTCGTTGTTTTGTTTTTCGTTTGCATTTCAGCATACGCTTTTACATTCTGAGCTTCATGTATATAATCTTTAAAATGTAATTATGCTCAGTTTAGTGTTCTCCGATGCTATATGTTGATGCTAGTAGCTTATGCTCTTTCTGATCACTAATACATGTTGTGAGCTGAGCTATTTTTGAATGGTGAATCTGCTTAACAAACATAAAACTTGAAAATGTTCACCATTGAGATATGCAACTAGCATGTGTAGGATGTGTTGAATTTACTCGTGCTTTTCATATATGCTAGGCTGCTATGTCTCTAGTTCTGAGTCTGTCACTTGCTTGGTCTGTTCATATTCTGTCAATAAAATCTGAACCAAGTTTTAAGTGAACTGAAAAGATCGAGATGGGATTGCTTGTCAACACATCACAGTTTCGAGACTGTTTCTCATTGCACTTTGAGTTAAACTTGAGCTGTGTAGTGTATGACCGAAACTGTTGCTTTAAGCTTCTGATTGCTTCTGCATAGGCTTCGCACAGTTGAAAAGTTAGGCAATGACAAGCTTTCAACCTCTCGCAATCACATGCTAAATTCTGAACTTGTGTAATCTTTACCGCTGCAACTCTGATAAAATTTGGATACACAAGACTATGTTTCATTCTATAGCGTGATGATTGAACTGTGCTTGGGGTAGTTCACCTTGTATACATGTTGTGTGCTATTTTGATGGTGAATACCTTTTTTGGCTAAAAACTGCTCACTGTGCTCTCATGTTCATATTTCATATTTGATGATCAGTTTGAGCCTTCGCTAGCTGTGTTGAGCCCTTGCCTCTATCTTGAGGGACTAGCAGTCGCATCTTTGCTTCAGTTGGTTTCAGTTGGTATCGAGCTTTTCAGTTGATGTCGAGCTGTCTGCTAGTTGTGTTGAGCCTCTGTGCCTCTGTCTTGAGGGACTAGCATTTTGCTTTGATTTTTCAATTGGTATTTGCTAGCGGTGTTGAGCCTGTTCTACCTCTTCTTGAGGGCTAGCTGTGCTTTGCTTGGTCGCGTCGAGCCATTGCCCATGTCTTTGGGGACCAAGTTGTCTTGCTCTTTACACTTGACCTTCTTCGACTTTGCTATGCTTTTGGGTCATTTGGTCGAGTTCTCTCTTCTCCTTCCTTCTTCTATTTCCATTATGATTTGTGTGTAGTTGACAATGCACTCATCAAGGGGGAGATTGCGGATACATGGGCGTATGCCGAGTCTCTGAGTGATGAGTGATTGTCAATTGGGATAATGCACATGTTCTTTGGCTTGTGTTGTGCAGGTGTCGAGCACGGATACAGTGATCAGAGGCAAGGTGAAGGTCAAGTAGAGACATGCCGTGCCGATGGACCGAGTGCGGCGAAGGGCGGACGTGAGGCTTGGACTGAGGGACCGGTGGCCCGAGGATCAGCTGTGGTGGCTGACAGCCTGGGACAGCGACGAGCGAAGACTTGCGGGACATGGTGTTGCCCGGGTCGAGGACCTGAGGACACGTGTCGGTGGACGGGGTGCACGGACAGTGCAACCCCTCTACGGATCGGTTTGGTGGTTGAGCCACAGAAAAACCACTGAGTGGACGGTTTCCAGGTTTGGGCCTCAAAACCTGGGCGCTGATGGTTTCCGAGTTTGGCCACAAAACTCGGGCTGAGGACGGTTTCCAGGTTTGGGCCTCAAAACCTGGGTGCTGCGGGTTTGCTGAGTTTGGGCCACAAAACTCAGGCTACGGTCGGCTGGTTTCCCGGTTTTGGGCCTCAAAACTGGGGGTTGGTCGTGAAGGCTGGTTTCCCGGTTTGGGCCACAAAACCGGGGGTGCGACGTCCGAGAAAAGGCCGCGGAGCGGTGGCGGCACGTGGCGGCAATCGGTGAGGTTGCGTCGAGGCAACGCTACCAGTTGTGCGGGCGTGGCCGTCAGATCCACCTACCATCGAGTTGGTCCAGAATAACCTTAGGGTTTAGCTGGTTCGCTCTGTAAGTAGTTAGGGGTAGAGTGGGAATTAGGAATTGTTAGAATTAGGATAAGTAGGGGGAGACACCCACCTCCCCATCCATCTCAGTCATTTGCTCTTTGCACCTAGGGTTTCCTGCTCTCCCAATCCCCTGCTGTAGCTAGCTGAGATCCGCAGAGAACCATACCTCTGTGTACTGGAGATTTTGAGGAAGTGAGGCCATAACCTCACTGTTGTAGCATGTGGTAGCCACACGGTTGCAGGTCGATGACTTGATTCATGTTTTGTTCGTGTTCTTCGCGTTCTTCGTTTCTCCGCGATTTTCCCGTCACTCGATCTCCCTCTCCATTGCGTCTTTGCGAAATCCGTTTGAATCAACTTGTTCTTTATAGTGAGGAGGTCATTTCGACCAAAGGAATTCATCTAACTTCTCACGAACAAGTAGATCGGGTTGATTTCGTTTTCGTGGCGCTTTTTCGGTTCATACTCCTCCCCTTTTGATTTCTCGGTGTTTGAGTTGATTTGAGCGGATGATTTCTTGGGGATAGTCTCCTAACTACTCCGTGATCATCCTCTCCAAGTTTGGGAACGTGGGATTTTGGTTTGAATCGATTTGGAGAAGATTTGAGTTGAGGGCGACCAAAACCGCCCTTTCTGTTCATCCGCGGACAGTCCGCCGCTGGGACCGCGGACAGTCCACGCGTCGGGCCTTGACTGAGTCAGTGGTCGCGCGGCTCGGCTGTGTTGTTTCGGTTTGACCGGCGGACAGTCCGCCGTTGGTTTTTGCGGACTGTCTGGGACTGTCCAGGGGACTTGCAGCAGCACTGCTGTTTTGCATTTTCAGCCGGCGGACAGTCCGGGATCGGCTGGCGGACTGTCCGCAGTAGCCGCGGACAGTCCGGGACCCCAGGGCCGGACAGTCCGGGAGTCGGCTGCTTGTTGCGGTTTAGTGCGTTTGCTCTCCCGGCTTCTTCGCTTGATTTCTGGACTTCTCGTTTGACCCTAGAGTTGACCAAGGAACCTCTCTAGGTACCTTTGCTACTCGTTAGCATTGGTATTTGGAGATTTCTCGACGTAGCCGTCTATCTACGTTCGGGACTTGCTTTTTGGGGGTCGATTTCGTGCCGGTGCTTTTGGCGTTTGGTTCGCTATCACTTGTGGTGCCTCGCTGTGATCCTAGGGATCATCCACCCTCTTCCAAGGGTCGTGGGCATCACGGTTTCGATCGACGCTTTCGGGGGTTGATTTTGGGAACAAAAGGCCAAAGTTTCGAGAGAAATTTTTGAGCTCCCATTCACCCCCCTCTGGTCGCCTTGCTATTGCATTCTCGGTCCTTCATAAACTAAAACCTACATCTGTCGCACGATACCCAGTTTTACTAAAGCCTAATTGTGGTTGACATGCATGAACCCACAACATGTAACAATCTAGATTGAAAGTTAACTCGGCCAACACGATCTTGCGATTAAAGAGACACAAGCAAACTTGTGAAGCAGGGGCCAAACCAAAATCAATCTAGATTGGGCAGAAGAGTGTTACAAAATTAAATAAACAATGCAACACATGATAACTTAATGAATCTATCAGATTTGCCAAATCTAACAGAGCCGATAACTATCTCGCTTCTGCTAAACATATGAATAAACGCCTGCCGCACGGTATCTACCCATAAGCGGAGCATAAGCAAATACTTCTTGATTGCTAACAAGGTTCCGCCGCACGACCATTGAAAACAAGCAAGACTACTTGCATCATATCTAAATCCACCGCATGATACTAGACATGATAACAAGGTTGTCGGAACTTACGGAGGTCGACGAATCGATGATTCCTCTCGAAGAACTCGACGACACGACTAAGGACTTGAAGGTGGCATGGGGCCAGTTTGTATTGGTATGGTTGTGAACAGATTTACAATGGCCGGGGGTTTATATTTATACCCTGGGCTAATAAGAGTCCTGAAGGGACTTGTCATCTAAACAAAAGGAAAATATTAAAATACATGGACTTTATCTTCCCTTACATAAAGACCTTGCTAATAAAGCTTCCTCCTAGTTTATCGGGTTTGCACACGTGATTGGTTTTGACTCCTCCTGGTGCGTCACATGCAAAGTAATCCAACACCTGTGCTAATACTTTATTTCTTTATTCCATATCTTTTTCTCTGTACGCGTAGACCGATTAATCAGGCGAACACTTGACTTTGCCTTAGGACTCCACCAATATGTACTACAGCTCTGTTGGCTCCATCGGCTACATCAGCTGATCTCCTTCAATTGGACATGCCATCTTCTCGGAAGATTTTGCTGGTCAAAATCCGGTGTCAACAATTAGTACTACAAAATATTATGTCATCGACATATATTTGGCACACAAAGATATCATTATCGACTTTGCGAGTAAATAAAGTAGGATCGGCCTTTCCTATCTCAAAACCCTTTTTGAGTAGGAAATCCTTTAGGCAATCATACCAAGCTCTAGGGGCTTGTTTGAGCCCATAGAGCGCCTTGTCGAGCTTGTAGACGTGGTTGGGATATTTGGGATCCTCAAAACCCAGTGGTTGCTCCACATATACCAATTCGGAGAGGGGGTCGTTGAGGAATGCACTTTTCACGTCCATTTGGTATAGCTTGAAATCATGGTGAGTAGCAAAGGCAAGTAATATACGAATTGACTCAAGCCTAGCTACGGGTGCATAGGTTTCCCCAAAATCCAAACCTTCAATTTGAGTGAAACCTTGAGCCACCAATTGTGCTTTGTTCCTTGTTACCACGCCATACTCGTCTTGCTTGTTGCAGAAGACCCATTTGGTTCCTATCACATTTTGCTTGGGCCTTTCCACCAAGGACCAGACTTCATTCCTGGTGAAGTTGTTCAGCTCTTCTTGCATAGCCATCACCCAATCCGGATCATCAAGTGCTTCTTCCACCCTAAGAGGTTCCAAAGAGGAGACAAACAAGTAATGTTTACAAAAACATGCTAAGAGAGAACGTGTCGTTACCCCACTGTTGATGCTCACTAAGTGTTATATTCTTAGCATCAACAAGGTCATATAACGCAACACAAGGACCTAAAATCAACCAAAAACCTTTTATAAACTAACGATTTCCACTTGTCCTTGAGTTTTATTTGAATGTAGGTAATTGCAGGGTTTGTGAGCAAAATGACCAAGAGGACCCACCAGGAGGCAAGCCCACTCACCTGGGCTCACTTTGGGCCAAGGTGGGGTGGCACCCGCCACCCCTAGCTGGCGGCCGCCAGGAGAGTGAGGCCCAAACTCCTCCCCTACCACGTCACTGATCCAGGGGAGGCGTGCCATATTCATTTGCCGCCATTGATCACTTAGGTCGGTGCATCCAAGGGCTAAGAAGAGATGTCACATGGATCATGATCTAATTGCCCATGTGATGGTTATTTGGACATGGTAGAGAAACTTGTCATATTTTTGCACCCACATATATAGTGCTATTCTTACACTGAGAATACGCACACAACATGCCTTTATTTCCATTCGTTGTTAATACTACATGGCAAAATATCATGCTCCATAATGAAATCTCAGGGACATGGCTATAGCATTTAAAAAAAAGAGCAAGTGCTCCAAAAAAAAGAAGAGAGAAAGAAAAGAGCAAGTGCTCTAGAAAGAAAAGAATATTCAAAAGAGCAAGTGCTCTCATTCATAGCCATGAGCCCACAAATGAGATAAAAACGAGAAGTGCCATGAAAGTATTAGCCACAATAAATACCACACACTTGCACATTCCTGGTCTGAACCTATGACTTGTTGCTCCTTTGCTCCATCTGTCTAACTTAGCAAAATTATGCTAGCATTGCATGCTCATTTTTATCCTACCCATTACACCCCACATAAAGTCTTAGTGAGAGGATAATTATTCCATTTCCACATACAAATATGAGTGATTGAGTGAGCCACAGAAGTTACTAAGCATGCTTTCTTTTGAACAAAACTTGCAAAAACTCCACATATCTTGATTAGCAAAATAGGCAAGGGAAAGACAAACCTTCTGGGCAAGAGGACCCACCAGGAGGCAAGCACACTCACCTGGGCTCACTTTAGGCCAAGGTGGGGTGGTGCCCGCCACCCCTAGCTGGCGGCCGCCAGGAGAGTGAGCCCAAACTCCTCCCCTGCCATGTCACTGATCCAGGGGAGGCGTGCCACATTCATTTGCTGCCATTGATCACTTAGGTCGTTGCATCCAAGGGCTAAGAAGAGATGTCACATGGATCATGATCTAATTGCCCATGTGACGGTTATTTGGACATGCAATTGACCTTGGAACCGCCTTGGAGGAGTCCTTGGAGACCGTAGGATCAATGACGGTGCATCCAAGGGCCAGGGGGGTGGCGGCCGCCACCTAGGGCTAGCGCCCGCCACCTCACTCACCCCCCTGACCTAACCCTAGGTCTATAAGTACCCCCCTAGGTCCCTTAGGCTATAAATAGGACCCCCCGAGCTCATTTGTACTCAGACCTCACCTCATTAGTCCCACTCTCTTGTAAGCGAAGCTCTGGTGAAGTAACACTCTAGTTGAGAGATTTAGAGTGAGAGCGAGAGTGTAGAAGAGAAGAGCTGGAGTTGTAATAGAGGATTTTTCAGAGTCTCAGGTATAATTCCAAGTCTTTCTTCATTTATCTTAGTGTTCTTCTACTTTTAGCATTTACTTTAAGTTCTTTACTTATTGTTCTTGTTGAGTGCTTTCGATCATAGATAATTTAGTAGTTAGTTTGTATCTAGTTTGGGTTCTTCGCTGAGTAATCAGTGCTCTAGTTTTGGACGCAAGATTAGAGTAGTATATATTAGTGTAAGCGCGGTGCTTAGACTAATTATACCTTAGTTTGTGGCTAGCCCCTCGGATAGTTGTGGTAGCAAACAGGTGGTGACAGCCCTGGGAGCCTTGAATTCCACCACGTAGTTGGGTTAGTTTTTAAATCATAAACCTCGTTGTGCACGTCTGAGGTAAATAGTCCAGAGGGTGTGTACGGTTCGAAGAACTAGATAGAACCTTTATTGCTAAGTTAGTTGTGATCGTAAGTGTGTAGGAAAACATTAATCTGTTCATCGGCCAGACCCCGCCGATCTAGGTTAGTAATAGTTAGTCTTTCTTTTCTTTTTAGTAGTACTAGAAACCAACCCCCATTCACACATCTCGATCAACCCTACTAGAATCACTAGTTGTTCATAGCAGTCCTAGTGTTAGTTCTGCCATAGTAGCTTCCCTGTGGAAATAAATATGATACTCGGTTACTCCCGGGTGAAGTGCTACAATTGACTTCTTCTGTGCGCTTGCGGAATTTACCAATAGTCATACGAATAGTTAGTTATACTTCTTACATTAAGAAGTACCAACAAGCCTTTCTGGTGCCGTTGTCGGAGATAGATTCCATAGTCTACTCCTAGTAACGACGTTAGCAAGTGTCAACACCCACGTCGTATGCTCCCCAGTATATTGTCAACGGGATGATCCCGTTGAACTGTATGATGAACTCTCGGATGTGGCACAAGTGATCCCCTTTGAATGGGTCCATCTTCATCATATGTGTGGATGTCCACATCATCTTGTCGGTCTTCATGTTGAGCCTGTGCTTGATCATCAACTTGATGTATCACTTGAACATCATTCACACTACCATCATTCGAAGTTGCGGAAGCTTCATCATGCGCATTTGAATGCACATGATGGACATGAGAATCTTGTGGAGTGTGCGATAGATCATCTTCATCATCTTGAATCTCAATGGGCCTCACATCACCGGTTGCAAGGTTCTTGATAGCTTCGGATGGAGGCACATCGTTACCTACAAGCTCATCATTGACTTGCTCCTTTTAGGAGCCATCAGATTCATCAAAAGTCACATCTACCGTTAACTCAATAGTATCGGTGGCATTATTGAATACACGGTAGCCATGTTCGTTAGTACCATAACCAAGTAAAAAGCCTTCGTGTACCTTAGGTGCAAACTTTGAGCTCTTGGCCCTCTTGTTAAGTATGAAATACTTGCAGCCAAAGACTCTAAAGTAGTGCACCTTTGGTTTGTTACCGGTTAGAAGCTCATATGGCGTCTTGTCCCTAAGCTTGTGAAGGTAGAGGCGGTTGATTGCATGACATGCGGTGTTCATTGACTCTGCCCAAAAGCCATGGGACGTCTTGTATTCATCCAACATAGATCTTGCGGTTTCAACAAGAGTTCGATTCTTCCTTTCCACAACCCATTTTGTTGTGGGGTGTATGGAACAGAGAAATCATGCTTGATTCCCTCATCATCAAGATATTCTTCTATGTTGGTGTTCCTAAACTCGGTCCCATTGCCACTTCTCACTTTCTTGATCTTGAGGTCAAACTCATTTTGAGCCCTTCTTGCAAACTTCTTCAAGATACCTTAGGTCTCACTTTTATCTACTAGAAAGAACACCCAAGTG
Source organism: Coix lacryma-jobi var. lacryma-jobi (assembly GCA_009763385.1). NCBI lineage: Eukaryota > Viridiplantae > Streptophyta > Magnoliopsida > Poales > Poaceae > Coix > Coix lacryma-jobi. The sequence goes on from CM019826.1 coordinate 46,206,232, forward strand.
AAGCGAGAAAAGTCATCAACAATAACAAAACCATATTTGTTACCACCGATGCTTTGGTAAGCAACGGGTCCGATGAGGTCTATATGTAGTAGCTCCAATGGTCTTGTAGTTGACACGATGTTCTTTATTGGATGCTTTGCTCCGACTTGCTTTCCGGCTTGGCATGCACTGCAAATCCTAACTTTCTCAAAAGAAACATTGGTTAGTCCAAGGATGTGTCCTTCTCTTTGAAGTTGGGCCAAGCTCCTCATCCCAACATGAGCTAGTCAGCGATGCCAAAGCCAACCCATGCTGAATTTTGCCATTAGGCATGTCTTAGGTTCCACTTTACTAGTTGAGAAGTCAACTAGGTAAAGCTTTCCCTTCAACACACCCTTAAATGCAATAGAGGAATCCCTTCTTCTAGAGATGGTCACACCCTTATCCGTAAAGAGACAATCGTAACCTATTTCACAAAGTTGAGAAATGGACAACAAATTGTAACTCAACGAATGCACAAGTAATACATTAGATATGGAATTGTCGGTTGAGATAGCAATTTTACCCAAACCAAGCACTTCTCCTTTTCCATTGTCACCAAACACAATGTTGTTGCATGAATCGTTGCTTGGTTGGAAGGAGGTGAACATTTTTTTTGCCCCGGTCATATGATTGGTGCATCCACTATCCAACACTCAACTCGTTCCACCGCAGGCATATTCCTACAAAACAAGTTTATGTCCTTGATTTAGGTACCCAAGTGAGATTGGGTCCTATGGGGTTAGTCACATAAACTTTGGGCACCCAAACATTTCTCATGATCTCTCTCTCTTCTTGAGTGCACCAACATACTTAACAACAATCTTGCCTTTCTCTCCCCAACAACACAAGTAATCACATGTATAGCTTCTTGATATGGGTTTTTGTTGCTTGGGAACCTCCACTTGCTTCTCCTTGTTGACCTTACCATTAGCAAGTGTAGCCTTTGGATTAGCAATCTTGTTGGCCTTGTTCATGAGGTCAAAAAGAGGAACCCCTTTGTTAAAGTTAACAAAGGGTACTCTGTTGACCATCTTCCTTCCATTGGCCTTGCCACCATACCTATTGTACCCAATCCCATCCTTGATGGATGGATGTCTTGCGGTCTTGAGGATGTCTTTTGGTTGTTGCACCTTACACTTGCAACCGTTCCTCAAGATCATGTTCAACCTATGTATCTCCTTGTCTCTCTTCTCTAGCTCAACAAGGTTAGTTGCACAAGCATTTATATCAAGTTTATAGCATCTTTTGCAACCATTACTTGTTGAGGCATTAGAGCTATCCTAATCCTTAGAAGTAGTTGAAGAGGTGCTACTCCAAAGAGTGTTGTAGCTTAGTTCAAGAGTTTAATATTTATCTTGAAAGCTTGTGAGGCTTTCTTGAACCAAGCTAACTTCATTCTTTAGACTAGCAATTGAGTCATTGCTCGTGGAACACTCCTTAGACAACTTCTTGTTAGAGTCATTGGCTAACGATAGTTCCATGGTCAATTTCTCAACCTTCAACTTCTCCTCGGCAAGAGAGGCTTCCAATGCAAGGTTGTTTTCTCTCTCTTGAGAGATCAAGTCCCCTTGCAAAGCAAGACTCTCATTCCGACTCTCCAATTTAGTGAGCAATTTTATGATTTTTGGTCATCCTTTCTTACCAAATTTCCTTATTATGCTAAGCTCAAATTCATCCATATCATCATCACTATACTCATCGCTAGAACAAGTAGGAGAGTTAGATGATACCTTCTCATCCTTAGCCATGAAGCAAGAATGAGTGAAGTCATCCTCGTCGTCGGAGAGGCTCTCGAACAAGCGAGATGAAGTGGTCAAGGTAGTCATGTTGGAGAAGGGGCTTGGAGAAGAGGTCTTGTGTATGGCGATGTTGGTCGCTCCTTTCTCCTTCTCCTTGCCCTTTCTCTTCTCTTCATCACTTGAGTCATCTTCCAAGAACCATTCTTCACCAAGATGAGCATCACCACTTCTTCATCTTCTTTGCTTTTTGTCATCACTCTTGCTATATTTGCTCTTGTTCTTCTTTTGTGGACAATCGACAATGAAGTGATCATCTGCACCACACTCATAGCAATTCCTCTTCTTCGACTTCTTGAAGTATCCACCTTTGCCCTTCTTGTACATCCTCTTCCTCATGAATCTTCTAAAGTTCTTTATAAGAAGCGCAGTCTCATCATCGGAGTCATCGCTCCCTTCACTTGATGAGTCATGTTGGGCCTTGCTTGCTTCTTCTTGGTTTGCCTTGAGAGCTACCACCTTCTTGTTGCTAGCTTCTTGATCTTCTATGGCTTCATCATCTAGAACCTCATGATGCTTTATTATGGCAAGCATCTCATGAGGTCCCATGGTCTCATAGTTCGGCCTTTCCATGATGATTGATGCTAGTGTCTTGTTCTTCTTCTGATAGGCTCTCAATAGTTTCCTTGCAGCTGAGTTGTCATCCCATTTGTTTTCTCCAAGAGCTCTAATCTTGTTGATCAATGTCATGAATCTATCGAACATTTGTTGAGTGGTTTCACCACTCTTGATAGTGAAGTTCTCGATCTTTCCTTGAAGAAGCTTTATGTTGCACTTCCTCACACTTGCATCATGTGACACCCCTAATTTTCCAAGTTTTGAAAATCACTAAAAATTTGAGCCAAATTAAAACTTGACCTAGTTTAATTTTTAGGAAACATAATTAGAATAAATAGGAACAACAAAATCTTTTTCTTGTTTGGTTGTGACATGTGTTGAGCAAGAGATAACACTCAGTTGGAAACTTTTGGAAAACTCAGTTTGATTTCAAAAAAACCAAAAGGAATTTGGATCAAAGGGAATAGAAATAGAAAAGGAAATGGAAAAAGGAAAAGGGAAGAGCTGACCATGGGCCTCAGCTACCATTCGGCCCACTCGCCTCCCTGCTCCCCCTTCCGCACCAAGCCTCCGACTGGGCCGAGCCCAAGCTGGAGCCAGCCGCGCCCCCTCCTCCTGCCTAGCTCTCGCGTGGGTCGCGGCCCAAGACACCGCGCACCAGCCTAGCCAACCCCACTCTCCCCTCCCCTCTACTCGCTGACTGGTGGACCCCCACCGTCAGTTTTGTCTTCCCCGTGATGACATGACAAGGCAGAGCAGGTCCCGCCGTGGCCCCGATCTGCCTTGTGAGCGAAGACCATCGTGAAGCCTCGGACGAGCCGTCTTATCGAGCGCCCGGCCACCACCTTCCTATAGAGTACGACCATGGGCCAGAGGCAGGGAAAACAGAGAAAGGAAGAGTGGCGCCGTCGTGAAGTCTATCGTCACCATTAATGCCGTGACAAGCCAAAGCAAGGAACCGCCTTACTGGCAACAGGACCGAGCGAGCAGGGTGGAGTGCGAGCACCGGAGAACGCCCTAGAACACGGGAACACGCCGACGGCCGGGAGAAAAATCTCCGAACCGACCTTGCTCCGCCACCGCCATGGCCGAGCTATAAAGGGGGGACCTCGCTCCGAATTGAGGCCACTGCAAGCTCCGCAACGAACTCCTCTACCACGCCACCAGCTCCACCCTACCTCTACCACCTCCCCCTCCTCCAATTTCTATTTTCCCCCAACTCGGAGCCACATCACCGCCGAAGAGCTCGGGCTCAATAGAGGCCGGAGAGGAGCTCGAACGACCAAATTAGTTTGAGGGTGAGTCTCTACGGTCATTCCCGCTTCCTTTTCACCCCTTGTATCAACCTCTACCACTTGGGAGCGTCGTGTCACCATGGACGCCACCCGCCACGCCGCCATGGGCGCTGGCGTATGCGAGGACGAGCTCGACCAGGGCAACCCGCAGCGCCAACACCCTTTGCACCCCTTCCCGCACTGACGCGACAACAAGACCAAGGCCGAGAGAGAGCCACGCCGTCGGCGGAGCCAGCTCCAGCGAGGTCGGAGGGTTCCCCTCTGTTCTCCGGGCGAGCCGAGCGGCGTCGCCGCCAGGGTGACGTGGAGGACCCATGTGTCAGCCGCCGATGGTGACCGATTCGCTGGACCCACGTGTAAGCCACGTCGGGACTCTCTCCTTCCTTCCGTGCACCTGGTTAACGTGAACCAGTGACCGCGGGGTGCAAGACCACGGCACAGTGTCGTGGACCAATGGACCCCTTCCTCACAGTCGCGCAGAAAAATGCTAGGTGCACCCGGCTAGTGTACACAAGAGGCTAGAAGTCCTATTTCCCTTTAGAGAAAAATTCCAGAAAAATTCCTAAAAATACAACATGCACTTAGTAATTTTACCCCATAATTAGTTTTCCAAAAATGATTATAGAAAATAGTTATTAATTTCCAACCTATATGTTTAAACTTGTAAAAATCATATCTTTCATGTTTTAACTCCGAAAATTATGAAACCACTTCTAAAAATTCTATAAAAATAATCTAAAAGTGACCAACCTGAGAGTAACCCTTTTGCTCAACATATGTTTGCTTGAGATTTTTGTTTCTTTGTTGGTGCTTATCGTTTTCGTCGGATCGGTCGGCAGAAGGAGACGACTACTAGGAAGAAGACGACCCAGACTACCAGGAATCGGGAACTGTGAGCTGCAACGAAGGCAAGTCCTAACCCCGCTCTTATCCACTCTAATTAATTACCCACTGATGATTATATGATTCAAATGTCATATGGTGAATTTGACTGAATAATAGGCAAATGTGGTATGTTTATGTGCGTAATTCAAACCTGATTTGATGGGGACAAGTGGGGATGTTTATATGCGGATATAACATCTTGGGGTAGACTCACCTGCTGAGGGACTCTACCTAGGAGACACTTGTTTGCCACACCGAGTAGTTTCATAGGCCACCAAACTTGGTCAGAAACGCGTCCAGCCACACGCCTATATGGGTAGGCCTAGTTTCACACCCCGATAGGTATAAGTGTTACACCTACCTGGAGGTCGGGAGACAACGGTTTGACAAGAGAAGGCACGACTGCTAAGTGATCTCTCGTGGCCCGGTCGGCGTGGTTGCTAAGTGATCCTCCACGTTAAATTCCTGTTGGGCCGTGTGCGAGCCCCCTCTTTTATTATATTGATTTGGCCAGTTGGACCATGCGTGGTCTGTTTTCCGGCCCCTGTGTAAACCGTGGTGAGGGTTACATGCGTCCTCTCGGGTATGTGCTTTGTTGGAGTAAACGAGGCCACTTATCATGGTCGAGTTCACTCCATCGTGTGGGGAAAATTGGACATCTACTGCAGTAGAATTATTTGAATCCTATTCGAATAGCTACGTCTTTGGTTATGGGCAATCGCCGAGATGAGGTCACCTATGGTTAGGATAATGATTATTGCAATGGCACAACCATGAACCTGTGATGATATTTTGCCTATGTTTCTAAACTAACCGGGAACTAGCGAGAAGAATGACACTCTCCTAGGGCCCAAACTCTCTTTAATTCTGTTATCTTTCTAGGACTTGCTAAGTACTCTATGTACTAACCCATTGTTAACTCACAGATTATGAAGATGAAGGAGAACCTGGCTGCAACGAGGAGGACTTCCAGGAGGACCAGTGACAGCGACCGCGATCATGGAGGAGTCGTTAGGATAGGGTCTACGCCTACGCTCTAGCTTGCCTGTGAGGATAGTCGCCGCTACGCATCGACTACCGCCTTAGTAGCTTCCGCACCCTGTTACGCAACCACCACCGTAGTGTGTTTTGGTCAAGTGATATAATAAAAGCCTTGACCCTGTTGTAATATATCACCTACCTAAGTGTGAACCCCAGACCTTTATGTATGAACCCTTTTATTCGCTAGATTAATAAAGTTCAGTATTTATCTTTAAATTTGTATATCATTTCTATTGATCCCGTACATATTTGTGCATGATCCTGGCGCAAATATGGGGATGTCTGGACTCTCAGGATGAGGGTGTTGACGCTCACTAAGTGTCATATTCTTAGCATCAACAAGGTCATATCATGCAACACAAGGGCCGAAAATCAACTAAAAACCTTTTATAAACTAACGATTTCCACTTGTCCTTGAGTTTTATTTGAATGTAGGAAATTGAAGGGTTTTTTGAGCAAAATGACCAAATGGACCCACCAGGAAGCAAGCCCACTTGCCTGGGCTCACTTTGGGCCAAGGAGGGGTGGCGCCCGCCACCCCTAGCTAGCGGCCGCCAGGGGGGAGAAGCCCAAACTTCCCCCCTGCCACGTCACTGATCTAGGGGAAGCATCCCACACTCATTGGCAGTCGTTGCTCACCTAAGTCGGTTCATCCAAGGGCTAAGAAGCAGCGTCACATGGATCATGGCCTAATTGACCATGTGACAGTTATTGGACAAACCCCAAACTGACTTGGAGGACCTCTTGGATGCCGTTGGTGAAGAGGCGGTGGATCCAAGGGCCAGGGGGGTGGCGGCCGGCACCTTGGGCTGGGGCCCGACACCACACTCACCCCCCTGACCTAACCCTAGGTCCATAAGTACCCCCCTAGGTCCCTTAGGCTATAAATAGGACCCCCCGAGCTCATTAGTACTCAGACCTCACCTCATTAGTCCCACTCTCTTGTAAGCGAAGCTCTGGTGAAGGAACACTCTAGTTGAGAGACTTAGAGTGAGAGCGAGAGTGAAGAAGAGAAGAGCTGGAGTTGTAATAGAGGATCTTCCAAGTCTCTGGTATAATTCCAAGTCTTCCTTCATTTATCTTAGTGTTCTTCTACTTTCAGCATTTACTTTAAGTTCTTTACTTATTGTTCTTGTTGAGTACTTTCGATCATAGATAACTTAGTATTTAGTTTATATCTAGTTTGGGTTCTTCGCTGAGTAATCAGTGCTCTAGTTTTGGACGCAAGATTAGAGTAGTATATATTAGTGTAAGCGCGGTGCTTAGACTAGTTATACCTTAGTTTGTGGCTAGCCCCCCGGATAGCTGTGGTAGCAAACAGGTGGTGACAGCCGTAGGAGCCTTGAATTCCACCACGTAGTTGGATTAGTTCTTAAATCATAAACCTCGTTGTGCACGTCTGAGGTAAATAGTCCAGAGGGTGTGTACGGTTCGAAGAACTAGATAGAACCTTTATTGCTAAGTTAGTTGTGATCGTAAGTGTGTAGGAAAACATTAATCTGTTCATCGGCCAGACCCCGCCGATTTAGGTTAGTAATAGTTAGTCTTTCTTTTCTTTTTAGTAGTACTAGAAACCAACCCCCATTCACACATCTCGATCAACCCTGCTAGAATCACTACTTGTTCATAGCAGTCCTAGTGTTAGTTATGCCATAGTAGCTTCCCTGTGGAAATAAATACGATACTCGGTTACTCCCGGGTGAAGTGCTACAATAGACTTATTCTGTGCGCTTGCGGAACCTACCAATAGTCATATGAATAGTTAGTTATACTTCTTACATTAAGAAGTACCAACAAACCTTTCTGGCGCCGTTGCCAGGGATAGATTCCATAGTCTACTCCTAGTGACGACGTTAGCAAGAGTCAACAAGCATTTCTGGCGCCGTTGCCGGGGAAGCAATTGGCTAGAATTAATTCTTTGTGATTTCTATTGAACTAACCCCCGTAGTTCTAGTGGGTATATATTGTTCGTTGTTTGTGATCGTTCAAGTAGTCATGGCCGGATTCAATCTTCCGAGCGACTATCAAGAAGATCCTGAGGCCATTCTTAGGAGAGTGAGAGCTAATCTCACTCCTCCAAGGAAGAACCTGGAGCTTCGTGAGAGGAGTTCGTCGAGACAAGAATCCCAGTCAAAAGTGACTGACGAACCAAGCTGCTCCAACGATCAATCAACATCGACGTCGACCAAAACACTCTGTGAGTATTCCATGCCTACTCTTGCTCACATTCCAGTGTTACCTTCTACTAGTAATGTAGATTTTGAGGTTAAACCTCACTCAATACGTATGGCTCAAGCTATCGCATTTAATGGAAAACCTTCCGAGGATGCCAATGCTCACCTCCGAAATTTTCTGGAGATATGTAGTACAATTTCTGTGCAGGGAGTTTCGCAGGATGCCATCAGACTTCGTCTTTTTCCATTTTCATTAGTGGAAAAAGCGAAGCAGTGGTTCCTCTTCAACTCTGGCCACCTGCTGACGTGGGTGAGATTCGCGGATCAATTCCTCAACAAGTTCTGCCCGATAAGTCGAACTATTCTTGTCCGTAGCAAGATTTCCAACTTTGGACAGGGAGACGAAGAAACAATCACTGAAGCTTGGGAGAGACTACAAGAGTATGTTCAATGTTGTCCTCATCATGGTATGCAAGACTGGTACTTGATCCAGAGCTTTTACAATGGACTCCAGCAAGAATCTCGACAACACATTGATGCTGCCGCCGGAGGTGCATACCTCTCTCTCACCTTAGAGAAGGCAACCAAATGGATTGAGACAATGGTGGCGAATCAAGGATGGACAGAAAAACGTGCTAGAGGTATGTCTGAAATTAAGCAAGCTGATTCTGTTACCCTGCAAACTTTGGTAAAATTGCTAGAGCAAAGGATAAATGAGAAGAGAGATCGTGCTGCAAAGGAGTACTACACCAAGCAAAGAGCCGCTTCGTCAAGTGAAGGTCAAACAGAAATTAAGAAAGAGGATGCCAAATCCCTTCTTAATAATGGTGGCTATGGAGAACCTCCAATTCCAATGATCCATCAATGGAATAAAAAAGGTATGCCTCAAACCTCCATATTTAATTCTCCTATTGAAAATTAGTTTCTAATTAAGGTAGAATTAATGATAGCATAAATAATAAATTGATTGAACATGATAAAATGTTAGAAGGAATTTATGCTAAACTGAAAGATTTTTCTGAAGCATTTAAGGAACAAATTAATTTTAATAAGAGATTAGAGCAAAAAGTAGATAACATTAAATCTCAAATTAAATACTATGAGGAGGTAAAAGTTGTAACCACGAGAGGTGGTAAATCCACTCGTGATCCCCCTCATCCTAATTTAGTTCCTAGTAGTAACACTGCTGCAAAGAAAAATATTGTTAATGTTGAAGAAGACGAAGAAGAGGAGACCCCAGCTGAACCTTCATCCAAGGTACGAACTGCTCCTCATGAATTCTATGATACACATGTATTACCTTTTCCAGATAGAAACAGAAATCCGACGGAAGACGACCAATTCAAGAAATTCGTCGAGGTAATTCAAAAATTATATATACATGTGCCATTTATTGACGCTATGCAGGTTCCAACTTATGCAAAATATTTGAGAGACATGCTCAATAAGAAGAAATCAATTCCAAGTAGGGATGTGGTTAAATTGACCGAAGATTGCAGTGCGGTCATTTTAAACCAACTCCCAGAAAAGAAGAAGGACCCAGGAAACCCAACGATCGCATGCTCAATTGGAGAGCAGCACTTCGAGCATGTACTCTGTGATCTGGGAGCAAGCGTCAGCGTCATGCCCAAGGTAATATATGATAAATTAAATCATCATACCTTGTCCCCTACTTCTATGTGTTTGCAGCTAGCCGATCAATCGCTCCGATATCCCGCGGGAATAGCAGAGAATATTCCGGTGAAAATCCGGAATCTCTTTGTCCCGGTGGATTTCGTGGTTCTGGATATTAATCTTGACCACCGGACGCCATTGATCTTGGGACGGCCATTTCTGAGCACTGCAAAAGCTACCATTGATGTAGGAGCTAGAGAAATTCAGCTCCACATCAATGGAAAGGAGGAGAAATTTGAGTTCACACCGCGACCGGAAAAACACCCGTCATCAAGGTTCGTCGGTGCCGACATTCCACCACAACCACCGTGAAGGCGACACCAATCGGAAATCCAAAGCGGCTAACCAAGGTGAGTTAGGCTAAGGTAAGTCTTTATCCCCTCATTTAATTTTTCATTTTTACTTAAGCAATTTAATTTTCAGCAAAGTAGATGTTTACTAGAGTGATTAGGTGGCACCTAGGGGGCTTATGGCAGCCATAGGGGTGGCGCCCGCCACCCCATGCTGGCGCCCGCCACACTAGTGTGCACTAGGGAGCACTAGCCAATCTCTAGACTATTTCACCTACCTCCTAGACCCAAATAACACCAAGGGAGACCCATGTCTTTGCTCATTTCAATGCAATCACTCACTCCCATGTCTCTTCATGTCTCCCCCTCTTCACTCCAACTTTTGGACACATCTCCACCCAAAAATTCTGGTGCACATGTGATGGAGAGTGACAAGGAGAGCACTAGGTAAAAGGAGGGGTGAGTTGGAGTGAAATTTCAGCTAGGAGGGTGGCGCCCGCCACATTTTCCTGGCGCCCGCCACCTCTATTTCCACATTTCGGTACAAAACTGCTCCCGAGTAAGTTTCCCACCATCCTTGGTATAAAGTGTGACCAGGATGAAGAAGTGGTCTTTGAAATTTTCAGCCCACTTGCCTTACTCTTTTCACTTTGCACCGAACCTACCACTTTATTCCCCACTTGGAATTTCAGTGGACATTACAAGGGAAACCTCATGTGTCGGTTGCAGACTTTTTTGAGCAAGGTGGGGTGGCGCCCGCCAGCAGGGTGAGGCTCACAGCCTCCCCCCTTCCATCCTCAGCCTATAAATACTACCCACACCCCATGCAAGTTCTCATAACTCACTCAAAACACACAAACATCAGCCATCCTAAGCACTAGCAAAGAAGTCATGGGCCCTCTCAAGAACTTCTTCACCGGCAAGAAGAAGAAGAGCAAGGGTGAGGGAAGTTCGTCGAGAGCAAACACCCACATTCACTTTGTTGGGAGTGATGAGGAGAGCACCGGGCGGGGTACTCCATCCACCAACGAAATGTCGGTGGATCGGAACTCTCCGTTCTCACACCAGGCTGGACCGACCATCCGCATCCTGAACTCCGTCAATGATATCATCTAGCAGAGTGATCGGGAACGGCAGGCCCGGAACATCCTCAGTGAGAGGGAGTTCATTCACACCCGCCGCATCGACACCGACTTGCTAAGTCGCACTGGTATGGACAGTGAGTTTCTTTATATTTCTCGAACTTTGGGATGGGAAGATGCATGCATGGTTAATGAGGAGGGAATCCTTCCCCTCACAATGGAATTTCTAGCTACCATGCAACTGTCTGCTACTCACATAACATTCCGGCTTTTTAATGAAGAGCACACTCTCTCGTGGGGGCAGTTTAGCAAGCACTTAAATTTTGATGATTCATGCTTGCTAAATCTGGAGTCTGCTTGTACGGGTTTTAATAGAAATGATTTTTGGAAAAGCATTGCTGGGAACAGAGACCCAGGCTTGCCCCGTACAAGTAATATCCACAACCCCACGCTCAGGTTTTTCCACAAATATATTAGTATCACACTTTTTCCAAGACCTGACTTGAGACCAATTAAAAAGCCCGAAATGTTGCTGCTTTATGCTCTAGTTAACCACATAAAAGTGTCACTCGCCAAGGCCATGGCAGACTACTGGTCTAAATTTAATCAACGCTCTGGAAATATTGAAATGACATCATGGATAACTAGACTAGCTTTCAACATGGGTCTGCTGAACACCGTTATATACTCCTACATTCCTAATGACCGAGACCTTTTGACAATGGAGCACTTCTCGCAAGGACACCTCTTGCGTGAGAACCAGGAGACCGGTGAGATTCACATGATCTATCAAGATTATGTGAATAAAATCGCTCTTCCTGACATGTCACTTTGGTTGGTGAACGCACCAACATTACTTTTGGCCCTGGAAACCGAGGCAGAGCAAAACCGCAGGTTGGCCCGAGAGAACATCATGCAGGTTCTCAGGAGAAGGACGTGAGCACAGACCCCGAGCAGCAGAAGAGGCCGCAAGAGCCGCAGCAGCGGCACAGGAATTTGACCCTTTCCATGCAGGGCAGTATGAAGGAGCAGCACACTATGGTCATTTGACACCCCCTGGCTCGCACCAAGTAGGAGGGTCAAATTGGCAGCAACCGCAGCATCCGCGGTGGGAATACGGCCAAGAGGCATCCTTTCACTCATCCCAGTTTGGGACTTCATCCCATTCCTTGGGAGGATCCACCCGGTACACTGGCCGTGGTGATGAGTTCTTCCATAGGGGAATCTCGCCACAGGCCGCTCGCCATTCGTCCTTTCATCAGGACGAGTGGATGCGTGATATGAGATATCTTCAGCACTAGATGAATGGACTTACCATGGATACTGCTGAAATCCGGCAGGACTTGAACAACCTGAACCAAAATTTCCAGGAATTCCGCCAGGAAACTGGTGGAGAACTGGGTAATATTTCTTCTCTCCTGCAGCAGAACCAGCAGAACTGGGACGACATGTACCATCGTCAAGGATGGATGTGATCCGACCACGCCAAAAGCCAGCTTGGGGGAGGACCCCCGTCATCGAGGTAAGTATCACTGCCATCTTTATTACTGTCAGTTTTTATTTTTTATTTCAGTAGTTTAAATTTGAATTTTATCTTAGTTAATTTGCAGTTAAAAAATAGTAATAAATAAATAGCAATAAATGAAACGCTCTCATCGTAAGTCTTTCTAATAAATAAAAATGTATGCCATGCATGAGAGTTATCATGGGAAAACGTATGCTAGAACTAAACTTGAGACATGAGCATTAGACTAAGTAAAGGGGAAGTAAGTTTCTACTTTGACTTGAGCCAGTCAAGTTTGTGGAGTTGTTATTTTGAAAAATTTAAAAACTTGCTCTAAGTACTTTTGAGGCAAAGAAAGTCCTACCAAAGCCAAATAATTTTTACTCTTAGAGTAGGAGCTTCCACTTGCTGCATGTTAGTGTTGAGCTAGTTAGACTCTTGTTGATAGTCATGGTAGAGAAACTTGTCATATCTTTAGACCAAGGAATTCACTTGCACCCACCTATATAGTGCTATTCTTACACTGAGAATACGCACACAACATGCCTTTATTTCCATTCATTGTTAGGAATACTCCATGGCAAAATATCATGCTCCATAATGAAATCTCAGGGACATGGCTATAGCATTTAAAAAAAAAGAGAGCAAGTGCTCTAGAAAGAAAAGAATATTCAAAAGAGCAAGTGCTCTAGAAAGAAAATTCAAAACAGCAAGTGCTCTAGAAAAAAGAGAATATCCAAAAGAGCAAATGCTCTCATTCATAGCCATGATCCCATAAATGAGATAGAAAGGAGAAGTGCCATGAAAGTAGTAGCCACAATAAATACCACACACTTGCACATTCCTGGTCTGAACCTATGACTTGTTGCTCCTTTGCTCCATTTGTCTAACTTGGCAAAATTATGCTAGCATTGCATGCTCACTTTATCCTACCCATTAAACCCCACATAAAGTCTTAGTGAGAGGATAATTCTTCCATTGCCACATACAAATATGAGTGATCGAGTGAGCCACAGAAGTTACTAAGCATGCTTTCTTTTGAACGAAACTTGCAAAAAACTCCACATATCTTGATTAGCAAAATAGGCAAGGGAGAGACAAACCTTCTTTCTTGCTGGTCTTTTGTTCTAATCTTGAGTGCAGGGAAGGCTACCAATTCCATGATGATGAAAATAATATGGGCATACACAACAAAAACACAGAGTTTCCAAGATTTTTTCAAGTTCATGCTTGCTCGAGGACGAGCAAGAGGTAAGCTTGGGGGAGCTTGTTGACGCTCACTAAGTGTCATATTCTTAGCATCAACAAGGTCATATAATGCAACACAAGGGCCTAAAATCAACCAAAAACCTTTTATAAACTAACGATTTCCACTTGTCCTTGAGTTTTATTTGAATGTAGGAAATTGCAGGGTTTTTTGAGCAAAATGACCAAATGGACCCACCAGGAAGCAAGCCCACTTGCCTGGGCTCACTTTGGGCCAAGGAGGGGTGGCGCCCGCCACCCCTAGCTGGCGGCCGCCAGGGGGGAGAAGCCCAAACTTCCCCCCTGCCACGTCACTGATCCAGGGGAAGCATCCCACACTCATTGGCAGCCGTTGCTCACCTAAGTCGGTTCATCCAAGGGCTAAGAAGCAGCGTCACATGGATCATGGCCTAATTGACCATGTGACAGTTATTAGACAAACCCCAAACCGACTTGGAGGACCTCCTGGATGCCGTTGGTGAAGAGGCGGTGGATCCAAGGGCCAGGGGGGTGGCGGCCGCCACCTAGGGCTGGCGCCCGCCACCACACTCACCCCCCTGACCTAACCCTAGGTCCATAAGTACCCCCCTAGGTCCCTTAGGCTATAAATAGGACCCCCCGAGCTCATTAGTACTCAGACCTCACCTCATTAGTCTCACTCTCTTGTAAGCGAAGCTCTGGTGAAGGAACACTCTAGTTGAGAGACTTAGAGTGAGAGCGAGAGTGAAGAAGAGAAGAGCTGGAGTTGTAATAGAGGATCTTCCAAGTCTCTGGTATAATTCCAAGTCTTCCTTCATTTATCTTAGTGTTCTTCTACTTTCAGCATTTACTTTAAGTTCTTTACTTATTGTTCTTGTTGAGTGCTTTCGATCATAGATAACTTAGTATTTAGTTTATATCTAGTTTGGGTTCTTCGCTGAGTAATCAGTGCTCTAGTTTTGGACGCAAGATTAGAGTCGTATATATTAGTGTAAGCGCGGTGCTTAGACTAGTTATACCTTAGTTTGTGGCTAGCCCCCCGGATAGCTGTGGTAGCAAACAGGTGGTGACAGCCCTAGGAGCCTTGAATTCCACCACGTAGTTGGGTTAGTTCTTAAATCATAAACCTCGTTGTGCACGTCTGAGGTAAATAGTCCAGAGGGTGTGTACGGTTCGAAGAACTAGATAGAACCTTTATTGCTAAGTTAGTTGTGATCGTAAGTGTGTAGGAAAACATTAATCTGTTCATCGGCCAGACCCCGCCGATTTAGGTTAGTAATAGTTAGTCTTTCTTTTCTTTTTAGTAGTACTAGAAACCAACCCCCATTCACACATCTCGATCAACCCTGCTAGAATCACTACTTGTTCATAGCAGTCCTAGTGTTAGTTATGCCATAGTAGCTTCCCTATGGAAATAAATACGATACTCGGTTACTCCCGGGTGAAGTGCTACAATAGACTTATTCTGTGCGCTTGCGGAACCTACCAATAGTCATACGAATAGTTAGTTATACTTCTTACATTAAGAAGTACCAACAAACCTTTCTGGCGCCGTTGCCGGGGATAGATTCCATAGTCTACTCCTAGTGACGATGTTAGCAAGAGTCAACAGACGGCCCGATAGAGTGGTATTGGAGCCGAGCTTAATCGTAGGATAAGACCCTAGGCATGACACGCAGTAGGGAAATGAGTTATGAACTCAATCCATCTTCGTTTGTTTCGCAAAAGTAATCTAACTTGTGTTTAAATATTTTTGCAGCAAATGGAGGACAGATGGGTTCGCTCGAACTGTGAAAACACCGAAGGATTCCCGCAGCTTTTATGGGTGACTCTACAGTGGTTGGGATACACTGAGCGCCCTACGTTCTATGGACTTGAGTACGAGGACCACGGTGTGCCCAAGTGTAAGATATGTCTGCATATTCCTTAGCATCCGCAATGCCCAAATATTCCAAGAAAAGTATACAAGCCAGTAGGAAAGGATCTTTATGGAACAAGCCAGAAGATTGCAAGGGTTGCACTCGTCGAATACTGCCAGATGTTTGAAGAAGACATCGACCATACCCCTGCCAAGTATTTTCCCTTGGCCAACCAAACCACCGCAACTTGGAACTACAAGGTAGATGAACTTGAGAAGATTAACCTGAAGAGTCCAGAATACACTCTTGTGGCCACTATCAGGTACCTCCATGCACTTGAAGATCTCTATGAGGAACAACAGAAGGCACTCTTAGAATGGAAGGAACGAGCTCTCAAGGCTGAAGATGAAGTACGCGCCTTGATCCTGGACAACATGATATTGGCACAACTCAAGGAAAAGGCGCAGAAGAAGGCAACACTGTACCGCAAGGAGATGGAAGAATCCGAACAGTGATGCCAGTACAAGGAGTTTGTTCGCCGAAGGAACAAAAGAAGGAGGACCTTCGCCATCCCCAATGACCGGGGCGAAACACTACCAGGAGTACCAAGACTCTCACCAACACTACAGAAGCACGTGGATGACATCAAGGGAAAAACACCAGCTACCCCCGAGTACGATCCAGAAATTCCTGGGCTTGAGCCTGCAAGAAGAGATGAAGGAATGGAAACTGAAGAATCTACCACCGACAACTTCGACATAATCAAGATCATGGGAACTAAAGGGCCAGATGCAGATGATGGATATGCGGATGATCTTCACAAGCTGCAAGTGGAACAACTCGCCCATGAGAAAGGAAAAGCTGTCGCACGGGACTTCGATGAGATCCAGTTCATGTAGATGTATCGCTAGGAACGATGCGCTCAGTTGTAAAATAAATAACATACTGAGTGTCGTAGCACCGCGTTGAGCGAGTAGTTGTCGTGTGTTAGTCACTAGTAGGTGAGGTACTGTCATGTATCATGTGTAGTGTGACTATCTGTGTGTCTATTTGTGTAATGATGTGTGTTTTGTTTACTGTGTTTCTCTTCCTTTAATCTTTGTGTGACCCCAATCGGCCAACCTCTTATAAGAATCGCTCCACCTTATCAGATGGAAAGGCGATCTAACCGGATCCAGCAATGCCGCGAAAGGCAAGCTGCTGAGGAAGCACGCAATCCACCCCGAGGACCAGAGAACCATAGGCAACGGAATGAGCAACCTTGGCCAAGGCAACAACGTACACAAGAAGAGGAAGAAATAGTGATGGAAGAAGAAGAAGATAGTAACCATGAGGATGGCAACCATGAGGAAGAACAAGGTAACGATGAGGAAAAACTCCCTCCACCACCACCTACTCTAGCAGAGATAATGGACCTCCAGATGAATTTATTGGAAGCCCTTGCTAGAAGACCCGAGCATGGTAACGGACAAGGAAAGATGGCTGCATTTATGAGACTGAGTCCACCTACCTTCGACGGCTCTAAGGATGAGCTGCTAGCTGTTGATGAGTGGTTGCGTACCATCACCAAAAAGCTGAAGGTCGTGCGAGCTACCGAAGAAGGGAAAGTCACCTTAGCTACTCACCAACTAGTTGGAGCAGCTAGGGAATGGTCGGAAAACTACCAAGATGTCGTCGAAGATCCCGAAGCCATAACATGGGAAAGAATTCCAGGAGGCTTTCCGTAACTATCATATCCTAGAAGGAATGATGGAGAGGAAGTCAGAGGAATTCCGTAACATGAGGCAAGGAGCCATAACCATAAACCAATATATTCGCAAGTTCATGAAACTATCTCGCTATGCACCGGGAGAAGTTGATTCCGATAAGAAGAAGCAAAAGTGCTTTATGAGAGGTCTGAATTCTTTGTTCAGGACCCAGCTTGTTACCGGAATATACCCCGGTTTTAACACCCTCATGAACAAAAGCAATACTACTTGAAGATGAACGTGCCAAAGCTGATGGAGATAGGAAGCACAAGTTGAGCATACAGCAAGCACGACAACAAGAAAGGACCCAAAGGATCAGGACCAACAAAGTCCCAACCCGATACTCATCACCTATGCAGTTTCGATCTTCAAACAGCAACAACACACAAGCCAATACCTATGCAAACCGCAGTTACAACACGAACACCAACAACAACCCACCAAGAAACAACAACAACAACACCTTAGGTCAATAAGATTCCACATGCTATGGATGTCGTCAGCCAGGCCACTGAATTGCTTAATGCCCGTATAAAGCCGCAAACTATGCACCTGCACAGTCTGCAAATAGCAACAGGACTGCAGCCTCTAGAATTGGTCGCACAGCACCATAAAACTCGGGACAACAAAAGAGGAATTCGCCATCATTTGGGCAAGGCCGAGTCAATCACGTGAGTGCGGAAGAAGTGCAAACAGCGCCCGATGTTGTGTACGGTGAGTTTTTAGTTAACTCCATTCCCGCAAACGTGTTATTTGATTCCAGGGCCTCGCATTCATTTGTTTCTACTTTGTTTGTTTTCAAAAACAACCTAAAAATGGTGTTACTCTCCACCGCTTTAATAATAAGAACCCTTGGAGCTGTTCTCAAGTGTACGCTAAAATGCCCGAAGGTTAAGATAACCATTGATGGAATTGAATTTCGAGCAAATTTAGTCGTACTAAAGACAGAAGGACTTGATGTGATATTAGGTATGGATTGGTTGAAAGAACATCATGGAAATATATCATGCAGAGACAGGGTTGTAACATTGATAAATCATGAAGGAATAAGAGTGAAATGTTATCCAAAAGCGCCAATAGCTGAACCAATGGTATGCAACTTGGAAGCCCAAACCGTTGAAGAAGTACCAGTAGTATGCGAATACACAGATGTTTTTCCTGAAGAGTTACCTAGGATGCCACCAGATAGAGATATAGAATTTATAATTGACCTAATGCCTGGAACTGCTCCTATAGCAAAGAGACCTTACAGAATGGCAGCAAATGAGTTGGAAGAATTAAAGGCACAGCTATGAGAATTACAAGAAAAAGGGTATATCAGACAAAGTTCGTCACCATGGGAATCACCTGTACTATTTGTAAAGAAGAAGGATGGAAGCCTTCGGATGTGCATTGATTACCGTTCCTTAAATGAAGTCACTATCAAAAATAAATATCCATTACCTCGAATTGACGATTTATTTGATCAACTAAAGGGAGCCAAGTATTTTTCAAAAATAGACCTACGATCGGGATACTATCAACTGAAGATTCATTTAGATGACATTCGAAAGACTGCATTTGTCACCCGCTATGGACAATATGAGTTTACTGTAATGCTCTTTGGATTGACCAATGCCCTTGCATATTTCATGAATCTAATGAATAAGGTATTCATGGAGGAATTGGATAAGTTCGTAGTAGTATTCATTGATGACATACTGATCTATTCAAGGAGTGCTAGCGAACATGAACAACACCTCAGAATAATATTGAACAAGTTAAGGGATCATGAGTTGTACGCGAAGTTTAGCAAGTGTGAATTTTGGTTACAAGAAGTCGCATTTTTGGGACACATCATCAACCAAGGAGGAGTGAAGGTAGATCCTGAAAAAGTAAAGGCTGTATCAGAATGGAGACAACCAACCAACGTGACGGAAGTTCGAAGTTTTCTTGGATTAGCAGGATACTATCAACGATTTATCGAAGGATTCTCAAAGATAGCGAGACCATGACATCACTTACACAAAAGGGAAAAGATTTTGAATGGACATAAGCATGCGAAAGAAGTTTCCAGGAGTTAAAGCAAAGACTAACTACAACACCCGTACTTACGTTACCCGACATACACCGTGATTTTGTGGTGTACTGTGACGCATCCCGCCAAGGTTTGGGCTGCGTATTAATCCAAGACGGTAAGGTTGTGGTCTATGCATCGAGACAATTAAAGAAGCACGAAGAAAACTACCCTACCCACGACCTGGAGTTAGCTGCGGTAGTACACGCACTAAAAATATAGAGGCATTATTTAATTGGAAATAAGTGCGAAATATTCACAGACCACAGAAGTTTGAAATACATATTCACCCAGACAGATCTAAACCTACGACAGATAAGATGGTTGGAGCTAATAAAAGACTATGACCTAAGCATTCAATACCATCCCGGCAAAGCCAACGTAGTCGCGGACGCTTTAAGCAGAAAACCATATTGCAATTCCATGACCGCACTGGAAGAAAAGCCAGAGCTAGCACAAGAAGCCCGAAAGCTTGGATTACAAATCGTACCACAAGGGACCTAAATATGCTACACCTCTAGCCAAATTTGAAGGATCAAATACGTGCTGCACAAATAAACGATGAAGAAATACAGAAGATTAAGGAAAGAAGTGCTAAAAAAGAGATTATCGGATTCAGAGTCGACGAAGAGGGAACCTTATGGTTCGGTGAAAGGATATGTGTCCCCAATAGTAAGGAATTAAGAAAGCTAATTTTGGACGAGGCATACAATACCGCATACTATATTTACCTTGGAGCCACCAAAATGTACATGGATTTAAAACAAAAATATTGGTGGAACAAGCTGAAAACAGATATTGCAGACTATATAGCCAGATGCGATACATGTCGACGAGTAAAGGCGGAACACCAAAGATCCGCAGGACTACTTCAACCACTACATATTCCCCAATGGAAATGGGAAGAGATTAGTATGGATTTTATTGTGGGACTACCCAAGACGCAGAAAGGACATGACTCTATATGGGTAATTGTGGATAGATTAACAAAAGTAGCACATTTCATCCCCGTCAGAACCACCTACAGAGGAGATCAACTAGCAAGGCTATACATCAACAACATCCTCCGACTACATGGGATTCCGAGTCGAATTGTGTTAGATCGAGGGGCACAATTCACGTCAAGATTTTGGAAGAGCTTACATAGGGCACTCGGAACTCGCCTGGACTACAGTTCGGCATACCACCCCCAAACTGATGGGCAAACAGAAAGAGTAAATCAAATACTAGAGGACATGCTGAGAGCCTGTGTACTCACCTATGGACAAGATTGGGAGCAAAGCTTAGCATTTGTCGAGTTCTCCTATAACAAAAGCTATCAAGCAAGCCTAAAAATGTCCCCATTTGAAGCGCCATACGGAAGAAAATGTCAAACCCCCTTGATGTGGTTTGAGGTAGGGGAACGTACCCTCTTTGGACCCGATCTAATAAATGATGCTGAGGAGCAAGTAGCCAAAATCTGAGAGAATTTAAAAGCAGCACAAAGCCGACAGAAGAGTTATGCTGATACACACAGAAGACTGTTAGAATTCCAACCACGAGATTTTGTATACCTAAAGGTGTCACCAATCAGGGGAACCCGAAGGTTCCAGGTCAGAGGAAAGCTAGCACCAAGGTACATTGGACCGTACAAAGTGCTTAAGAAGATTGGAGCTGTCGCTTACCGTTTGGAATTACCCCCAGAAATGGCAGATGTACACTGTTGGTAGTTCTAAACTTCACTAAAGATAGAGCTAGGCAACTATCCCCGGTAACGGCCCAGAAATGCTTGTTGACACTTACTAACGTCGTTACTAGGAGTAGACTGTGGAATCTATGCGGATACATGGGTGTATGCCGAGCCTCTGAGTGATGAGTGATTGTCAACTGGGATAATGCGCATGTTCTTTGGCTTGTGTTGTGCAGGTGTCGAGCACGGATACAGTGATCAAAGGCAAGGTGAAGGTCAAGTAGAGACGTGTCGTGCCGATGGACCGAGAGTGGCGAAGGGCGGACGTGAGGCTTGGACTGAGGGACCGGTGGCCCGAGGATCAGCTGTGGTGGCTGGCAGCCTGGGACAGCGACGAGCGAAGACTTGCGGGCATGGTGTTGCTTGGGTCGAGGACCTGGGGACACATGTCGGTGGATGGGGTGCACGGGTGGGGCATCCCCTCTACGGCTTGGTTTGGTGGTTGAGCCACAGAAAAACCACCGAGTGGACGGTTTCCAGGTTTGGGCCTCAAAACCTGGGTGCTGATGGTTTCCGAGTTTGGGCCACAAAACTCAGGCAGAGGACGGTTTCCAGGTTTGGGCCTCAAAACCTGGGTGCTGCGGGTTTCTGAGTTTGGGCCACAAAACTTAGGCGGTGAAGGCTAGTTTCCCGGTTTGGGCCTCAAAACCGGAGGCGAAGTCCAGGGAAAGGACAAGCGGAGCGGTGGCGGCACGTGGCGGCAATCGGTGAGGTTGCATCGAGGCAACGCTACCAGTTGTGCGGGCGTGGCTGTCGGATCACCAGCATCTTCGAGATGGTCCAGAATAACCCTAGGGTTTAGCTGGTTCGCTCTGTAACTAGTGAGGGGTAGATTAGGAATTAGAATTAGGATAAGTAGAGGGAGACACCCTCCTCCCATTCTATCTCAGTCATTTTGCTCTTTGCCTTCTAGGTTTTCCTGCTCTCCCAATCCCCTGCTGTAGCAACTGAGATCCGCAGAGAACTATACCTCTGTGTACTGGAGATTTTGAGGAAGTGAGACCGTAATCTCACTGTTGTAGCGTGTGGTAGCCACACGGTTGCAGATCGATGTGTCGATTCGCGTTTTGGTTTGTGTTCTTCGCGTTCTTCGTTTCTCCGCGATTTTCCCATCACTCGATCTCCCTCCCTACTGCATCTTTTCGAATTCCACTTGAATCAACTTGTTCTTTATAGTAAGGAGATCATTTCCACTGAAGGAATTCATCTAACTCCTCACGAACAAGTAGATCGGGTCGATTTCGTTTTCGTGGTGCTTTTTTGGTTCATACACCTTCCCCTTCGATTTCCCGTTGATTGAATCGATTTGAGCGGATGATTTCTTGGGGATAGTCTTCTAACTACCTCGAGATCATCTCCTCCAAGTTTGGGAACGTGGGATTGTGATTTGATTCGGATTTGGGAAGTTGTGTGTGAAGGGCGACCGAAATCGCCTTCACTGTGAGGTCGCGGACATTCCGCGGTTTGACCGGCGGACAGTCCGCGCATCGGGGACGAGCCGGATCAGTGGCTGTGTTCTTCGGATGGGTTACTGTTTTTACACCGGCAGACAGTCCGCAGTATAAAGTCGCGGACAGTCCGGGAAGGGTCCAGGGAACTTCAGCAGCAGTGCGTTTTCGCACTTTTGACCGGCGGACACTCCGCCATCCCCTCGCGGACAGTCCGCAGTTGGGGCGGACAGTCCGGGACCTCAGGGCCGGACAGTCCGGGATCCTGCTGAGTGGTACGTTTTCGTGCGTTTGCTCTTCCGGCTTCTTCGCTTGGTTTTCGGACTTCTCGTTTGGCCCTATTGTTCACCTAGGAACCTCTCTAGGTATCTTTTCTACTTGTTAGCATCGGTATTCAGGGATTTCTCGACGTAGGCTTCAATTTACGTTCGGGACTAGGTTTTAGGGGTTGAACTTGTTCTGGTACTTTTGTCGATTGGCTTGCTATCGCTTTGTGGTGCTCCGCTGTGATCCTAGGGATCATTCACCCTCTTCCAAGGGTCGTGGGCATCACGGTTTCGATTGAAGCTTTTGGGGGTTGATTTGTGGGACAAAGGCCAAAGTTTCGAGAGAAATTTTTGTGCTCCCATTCACCCCCCCCCCCCCTCTGGTCGCCTTGCTATTGCATTCTCGGTCCTTCAATTGGTATCGGAGCAGGTTAAGGATCTTCCACCTTAGCCAGTTCCAGATCCACAGAAGGCGACATGGATCGCGGCGTGGGCAAACCGCCGTTTTTCGATGGGACGAACTATGCGTATTCAAAGATATGCATGTCAGCCTATCTGCAGAGTTTGGGTGCTTCCATCTGGGATATTTGCAACTTTGCGGATTACGTGGTCTTGGCTGCTCGTGCCACTCAGCATCAGATCGATGAGCACGATGCCAATAGCCGAGCCCGTAATGCTCTTTTCTCATGCCTGAGCATGAGTGAGTTTGATTGTGTTTCTCACCTCGCTACGGCTTGGGAGATTTGGGCTACCCTCATGCGTTTCCATGAGGGAACCACTCAAGTCAAAACCCATCTCTACGAGTCGTTCAAGCGAGAGTATGAGAACTTTCAACATATGCCTGGCGAGAGCATAGAAAGTTTATTCGCTCGCTTTCAAGTGATTGTCAACAGGATGAGGGCTAACAAGGAGCTATTGCCTTTCGACGATCATGAGAGAGCTTTGAAGCTTTTGCACACTCTCGATCGGTCGGTGTGGGACTCGAAGGTTCAGGTGATCATCGAATCGCCTAACTATGAGACCCTCACGTGCGACGAGCTTTTCAGTAAGCTCAAGTCCAGTGAGATCGATGCCATGGCGAGGGCTTCTTATGAAAATCCTTCTGGCCCGTCGATGGCTTTGCTTTCTGGCTCTTCTGCTAACCCCTCTGGAGGCTTTGCACTTTCTTCTCTTCTTTCTGTCACAGAGGAGCAGCTGGAGTTCATGGGGGATGACGAGCTAGCTTTGCTCGCCAACCGGTTCTCGTGGTTCCACAACAACCGCATGAACCGTCGCCGCGGAGGAGGACGCTCGGGCTGTTTCGAGTGCGGCGACCCCAACCACTTCATCACCAATTGCCCAAAGAAGAACAAGCAGACCTTCGGCAAGGCGGATCATGGGCACAAGTACGACTCCGGCAAGCGCAAGGAGAAGTACGTCCCCGCAAAGCACAAGCGGAAGGGCGGCTTCAACAAGCAGTACATCAAGACGAAGTACTTGGAGAAGGCCCAGGCTGAGCAGCGTGCATTTTTCGCCACGCTCAGCGACGTCGACGACTCGGATGACGACTCCGCTTCCTCAAGCGATGATGAGTCCGAGAAGAAGAAGAAGATCGAGGACAAGCTCAATGGCCTATGCTTCTTCGTCGACGACGAGGGCTTCTGCACCATGGCCCTCGGCAAGGAGGTCGACGGCGAGCTGGAGGAGATCCCTTGGAACGACGACGACACCTCCCAGGTATCTCTGACCCATGATGAGCTTTCTGCTGAGGTCGAGAAGCTTACTGTCGCCCTTCTTAGCCAAAATAAATTGCTTAGGCGCGCTTTTAGAGAGCGGAAGGAGTTCAGGCAGAAGTGGGAGGATACGGTGAAGGAGCTTGAGTTTGCCAAGTCCACCATAGTTGTTTCTGAGGAGGCTGAGTGCGAGATGTGCACCACGCACATGACTGACCTTCTCACTTTGAGAGGTAAGTATGTTGCGCTGGTAGGAGAGGTGGATGAGCTGAAGGCTAGATCCTCGCTGTTGGGTGCGTGCAAGTCCTGTGCAGTCTTGCAATCCGAGTTGGCAGAGAAGAATGCCAAGATTGTGTCTCTTGAGAAGGCCAGCTCGGATAGCACGTGTGTGACTAGGTGCGTTCTTTGTGAGGGTTTGGAGATGGAGATTGCGAATGTGAAGCATGACAAGATGCAAACCGAGGAGGAAAACACATACCTTTGGACCATCTTGTCATGGGTGTCAAGTGGTGAGCCGTAGCTTGGGATGATGATCTCCCAGTTCAAGCGTGCTGCTGGAGGTCCCGGTGTAAGCTTTGCTCAGGGTGTTGATGTTTCATCTTTCGGGAAGATTGGAGAGTCAAGTGGTCTGAACCCGTGTGAGAAGCCCAACTCCACCACTACTCCCAAGCTTACCAAGATTCCACCCAGAGAGCCTCTAAAGCCTAACACCAAGGATGGTGTATTTGTGGAACCTCCGAGAGCTCCACCCAAGAAACAATCATGGGCTCCAAAACCAAACCACCTCAAGAACAAGCTAGACACCATGCCACCCATCCAAGAGGAGCTTATGGCACAGAAGGGCAAAGTGATCCACACCCACTACCGTGAGTACCAACAACCCCCTTTGAGAGCAGTGAGGTACCATTGTGAGCACTGTGGGAGAGATGGACACTTGAGTGAGTTTTGCTATTGGCGCAAGAGAGAGGCGCGCCGTGCAAAGGAGATGAACAACACGGACATGTACCATCCTTTCCATGATTTACATGTGCCGAATGTTCAGAGGCGTGCTGCTAGGCCTAGAGGTCCAAAACCTCAAGTTCCTAGGCCTAGGCCGCGAGGAGGTCGTGCCCGGCGGGAGCCTGCAGTTGTAGGCTATGGACCCCGTGGCGGTGGCTTTCTAGTTGAGCGTTTTCCACCACCGCGTTTTGAGTATCGCGATGGACGCTCCTCCCTTAGCGGACCATGTTTTCCTCTACGTGGTGATCGCTCTTCCCGTAGACGTGCTAGGAATGGTTTTTCTGCTAACCGTTCTTTTGAGCAGCCAGCCCAACACTGGTATTCTCCCTACTTCAATAACCCCAGTGTTGGACCGTATGCTCACCCTATGTCTTTTTATTGATGTAGGTAAAACGATTGGAGAACGTTTGGTTGGTGGATTCTGGGTGTTCGAGGCACATGACCGAAAACGCCAAGTGGTTCTCCAGTCTTAGTCCGGTCGCCGTAAAGGAGTTTATCACCTTCGGTGACAATAGTAAAGGTAAAGTATTGTCTTGTGGGTCGGTGCGAGTTAATGAGCACTTTGTGTTGCGCGATGTAGCTCTTGTTTCTAACTTGCATTTTAACCTTCTTTCTGTTTCACAACTTTTCGATGAGGACTATGAGATTCGTTTTAAACTGAATCTCAGTCGCATTTTGGATCCTCAGGGCAATCTTGTGTGTTTGATTTCGCCCTTTGGAAAAGTCTTTCGTGCGAATTTCTTGGAGTCTTTTGGAACTTCTCATTGTCTTGTGGCAGGACCTTCCTCCTCTGATCTTTGGAAGTGGCATAGGAGACTTGGTCACTTGAGCTTCGACTTGCTTGCAAGGCTTAATTCACTTGGCCTAATCCGAGGATTGCCCAAGTTGTCCATGGAGAAGGATCTTGTTTGCCATTCTTGTAGACATGGGAAGATGGTTGCCGCTCCCCACCATCCAGTTACTCAGGTCATGACCAAGCAACCTGGAGAGCTTTTGCACATGGACCTTGTTGGTCCGGCTCGGGTGAGCTCGGTTGGGGGGAAGTGGTATGTGCTTGTTGTTGTTGATGACTTTTCGAGATATTCATGGGTCTTCTTTTTAGCTGAGAAGACCGAGACTTTCTCCTTTGCTCGCAATCTGATTTTGCGTCTTCAGAACGAGTTCCCTTTGAACTCGATGCGAGCTATTAGGAGTGATAACGGTTCCGAGTTCAAAAACTCAGATTTTGAGAAGTTTTGTGACTCTTTGGGTTTAGAGCATCATTTTTCTTCTCCCTACACACCACCTCAGAATGGTGTTGTAGAAATGAAGAATCGGACCCTTGTAGAGATGGCCAGGACGATGCTCGATGAGCATAGGACTCCTAGGCGATATTGGGCCGAAGCTATGAGCACTGCATGCTATATTTCCAATCGCATTTTTCTCTGAGCTTTCTTGAAAAAGACTTCTTATGAGTTGCGTTTTGGAAAACTGCCCAAGGTGAGTTATTTTAGAGTCTTTGGTTGCCACTGTTTCATACTTAAGAAAGGCAACCTGGACAAATTTGAGTCTCGTTCTTCTGACAGTGTATTTTTGGGTTATGGCACTCATACTCGTGCATATCGTGTACTTAACCTTGATACTAACCGAGTCATGGAGACATCCGATGTCACCTTCGACGAGACCATGGTTTGTCCTTTTTCTCGTTTTGAGCGTGCAGGTGATCATGAGGTTGGCGAGCCTCTTTTTGATGATGAGGAAGAGGGTGCTGAAGGGATGGATGACCCAGCACCTCCTCCACCTGCTGTGAAGCAAAGAGCGACTTCTACTACGACTCACGGTCCCGATCCCTCTTCTTCGACTACATGGGGGCCGTGGGATCCGCCACCTCGAGCGGTACCTTTTGTACCCGAGGAGGCACCAGCTGCTGTTGAGGGGGAGGCTACATCAGCTCGGGAGGCACCTCGACACATCCAGCGCCAACACCCGCCTCAACAGATGATCGGCAGCATCGGTGAACGTGTCACTTGGTCAAGGTCACAACAAATCTCTCACTTTGCTCATTTTGCATTTGTTGCTGATTTTGAACCCCGAGATGTTGGACACGCTTTATTTGATCTAGATTGGGTCAATGCCATGCATGAGGAGCTTGAAAATTTTGAAAGAAATCGGGTTTGGGTTTTGGTTTCTCTTCCTCCTGAGTGTCACCCTATTGGGACAAAATGGGTTTTCAAAAACAAACAAGGAGAGGATGGCCATGTTGTGAGAAACAAGGCCAGACTAGTAGCCCAGGGGTATAGTCAGAAGAAGGAGGGGATAGACTATGAGGAGACTTTTGCTCCTGTAGCTCGTTTGGAGGCAATTAGGATACTCTTGGCTTTTGCTGCATCCAAAGGGTTTAAACTTTTTCAAATGGATGTCTTGAGTGCCTTCTTAAACGGCTACATAGAAGAGGAAGTATATGTGAAACAACCCCCCGGTTTTGAAAATCCCAAGTTTCCAAACCATGTCTTTAAACTTCACAAAGCTTTGTATGGTTTGAAACAAGCCCCTAGAGCCTGGTATGATAGGTCGAAAACCTTTTTGTTTGCTAAGGGTTATAAAATGGGATGTGTGGATAAAACGCTTTTTCTCCTCAAGCAAGGCAATGACACTCTCTTGGTCCAGATTTACGTGGATGATATCATTTTCGGTGGTTCTTCTCACGCTTTGGTTGCCAAGTTTGCAGACACTATGAGCAGGGAGTTTGAGATGAGCATGATGGGCGAGTTGACGTTTTTCCTCGGGTTGCAAATCAAGCAATCCCGAGAGGAGACGTTCGTGCACCAGGGCAAGTATACTAATAACATCCTGAAGAAGATCGACATGGGTGAGGCCAAGCCTCTTCCAACACCCATGCCGACCACGGTGGCCCTGGACGCGGATGTGGATGGAGAAGCTGTGGACCAGAAGGAGTACCGGAGTTTGACCGGGTCGCTGCTGTACCTGACGGCGACACGCCCGGACATCCAGTTCGCGGTGTGTCTGTGCGCGCGATTTCAGTCATCGCCGCGCTCTTCTCACCGTCAGGCGGTCAAGCGCATTATGAGGTACTTATGCTTCACTCCAGAATTCGGGATTTGGTATTCTGCTTCCTCCACCCTCTCCCTTTGCAGTTATTCTGATGCCGATTTTGCTGGTTACCGTATTGATCGCAAGTCCACTTCTGGGACTTGTCAGTTTATTGGTTCTTCTCTTGTATCGTGGTCTTCTCGCAAGCAGTCTAGTGTCGCCCAGTCTACCACAGAGGCTGAGTATGTTGCTGCGGCTAGCTGCTATTCTCAGTTGCTTTGGATGATGGCCACTTTGCGTGATTTTGGTCTGAGCTTTTCTCGTGTTCCTTTGCTTTGTGACAGCATGAGTGCTATTAGCGTCGCTAAGAACCCCGTGCTGCACTCTAAGACCAAACACATTGATGTGCGCTTTCATTTTCTGCGAGACCACTATGAGAAGGGTGATATCGACCTTCGCCATGTCGATACTCATCATCAGTTGGCTGATATTTTCACCAAGCCTTTGGACCAATCAACTTTTGCTAGGTTGAGAGGTGAGCTTGGTGTGTGTTTCCCCTTTTAGATGGGGGAAACATTTTGACTCTTGTATCATAATCTGACTATGTGTTTTTTGATTGGCATCTTTGCATTTCATCTTGCATATTTACATTCATAGCTTCATGAATATAATCTTTAGAATGTGGCTATGCTCTGTATAGTATTTGCTCTGATGTTTTATGATGATGCTTGTAGCTTATGCTCTTCCTGATCACTAATGCATGTTGTGAGCTGAGCTATTTTTGAATGGTGAACCTGCTTAATGAACATAAAACTTGAAACTGTTCACCATTGAGATATGCAACTAGCATGTGTAGGATGTGTAGAATTCACTTGTGCTTTTCATATATGCTAGGTTGCTATGTCTCTAGTTCTGAGTCATTCACTTGCTTGGTATGTTCATATTCTGAGTTAAAATTTGAACCAAGTTAAGTGAATTGGAAAGATCGAGACGGGACTGCTTGTCAGCACATCACAGTTTCAAGACTGTTTCTCATTGCACTTTGAGTTAAACTTGAGCTGTGTAGTGCATGACCGAAACTGTTGCTTTAAGCTTCTGATTGCTTCTGCATAGGCTTCGCACAGTTGAAAAGTTAGGCAATGACAAGCTTTCAACCTCTCGCAATCACATGCTGAAATTTTAACTTGTCTATTTTAACCGCTGCAACTCCGATAAAATTTGGATACACAAGTCTATGTTTCACTCTATAGCATGATGATTGAACCTTGCTAGGGGTAGTTCACCTTGTATACCTGTTTAGCACTTGTTTGACTTCCTGTCTATACATGTTTGGTGCTATTTTGATGGTGAATACCTTTTGGCTAAAAATTGCTCATTTTGCTCACATGTTCATATTTCGTATTTGGTGATCAGTTTGAGCCTTTGCCAGCATTTTGTGCATTTTAATGAGTCATCAGATCAGCACTTTGTCGAGCATCTTCTCATTCTATTGACTATATTCCTGAAGCTGCTAACTTGCATTTTGACTCATATGCATTTTGGAAGGGGGAGTTCTTTTGTCAAAGGGGAGAAACTTGCTTGATGGTGCATTTTCAACTAAGGGGGAGAAAATATTAACAAATCATGAGTGTCGTCTGTTGGTATTTCTTAGTGTCGCTACTAAGAATAGAGTTTTAATCTATCCCCGGCAACGGCGCTAGAAGTGTCTTGGTGGTAAAACTATTGACTATTGGATAGTTCCGCAAGCGCACAGAATATACCGATGTAGCACTTCACCCGGGAGTATTCCAAGGTATCGTTATTTATTTTATCCCAAAGGAAAGCAAGCTAGGAAAGATGTAGAAAGAGGAAAGATAGATCCTTTAGTCTTACTATAATCTATTATCAATTAGAGAAGCAAAGGGGTATAAGTGGATATAAGGGAGGATAGATAGATAAGATAAATAAGTTAAGCAAAGAGTATATGATATGAAAGATAACTTTAGTAGAGTTAGCTAGGTGGGAGGACAATGAGTGAGTATAAAGTACTCCTATGTTTCTACCTTTACTCCTATGAACTAATACTAATTAAATAGATGACTTAACTAGATTGATGCCTTGCTACTTGTGTGAGAGGGATAAACGAGAGAGTAAAGCGATAGAAGGTTGTTCACCTAACCCAGTACTCAAGCGGATATTTGGCTTATGGACGCCTTACCTTTTAAGAACTAACCTAAGTTCATGTGAGGGGATCTAGGTAGCTAGGCAAAATCTGTCACCTTTTGCCCATGCGCCCCTACTGTCCGTGCAAGCCAGCGGTAGTCAAAGATAAGATAAAGTATGAGCACCACGCTCACACTTATCTACACCTTTAGCTATCGATCAAAATAGCTAAAGCCCCTATCCTAAGATAGGATGATGACGCACACACAAGAAGCTATTTAAAGGAAATCAATCTAACTAAGACAACTATAGAACTAAGATAAGCACACAACAAGACTATATAAATATAGACTTGCACTAAGTAAATACTTAAATAAATACTTGGAAAGTAAATACTTAAGTAAATGCAAAGTAAAGTAAAGAAAGAATAATATATTAAATAAATAAAGTCTTACAAAAGAAGAAAGATAAAAGGGCTATACCAGACTCCCAGAAGACGACTCCGGAGACCCGAGCTTCGCCCGACTCAACTCTAACTCCCACTCTAGACTAACTACTACTACTCTTGCTTGATCTCACTTGAGAGTGGAGATGTGTGAGATATATGAGATGTGAGGGTGAAGGCCTCTATTTATAGTGGACGTGGAGTAGGGGCTACTCCGGTGCCACGTCAGCGATCCGCGTGATCCTCCTCTCTTCACCCTTGGATCCACCGCCATGACAACCGACTTGGATGAATGGCTTGGATATTCTTCACGTGTGAAACATGCACTTTGCCACCGACTTGGATGAGGGTCACCATGGGGTCGGCCGACCCCTGTCTCTGACATGTGGGCCCAGGGTACATCTTCTAGAAGGTGCTGATGTCACCCTGATGAATAGTGCTGCTGGGTCCCACCAAGGGGGGGTCGGCCGACCCCCCAATGATAGGGCTGGCCCACCTTCTTCTCTCCCTTGGTGACCCCACATGTCATGGGGCAAGTCTTGTGAAGTTGGTTGCATTTGGTTTTCGGTGTGGACCCATGAATCCATGTGCTTCTCATCTTGCACCATTGAGCAAAAGCACATGCTTGATCCAATGGTTGATATTGGCTTGAACATGCTTCTCTTGGATCATGCCATGTCACCATGGCCGAGGTGGCCCAAAGGTGGGGTCGTCCGACCCCCTTGGTGGGCCCACCTGGCCTCATTTTGTTCATTTCGCCATCTCCTACAAGTTCACAAGCTAAGATTACAAGTGGAACTTATTAGTGATAAATATGCTCATGATATGCTATTCTTCCTTGAAACCGAGGCCTGTTGACGGTATTTTGATAAGGTAAAACATGCTATAACTTCCATCAACAAGATCCCCCAAGCTTAACCTTTGCTCGTCCCGAGCAAACAATCAAACTTGGCCTTGGTGGATCAGTATTGTTACTATGCATCACATTTCAAGAGTTCCATGTGCACAACAAAGTTATTCTCTTTGAATGGAAAAATTAGCTATGTAAATCACTGTTGACGCAAAAAGTGACACCTTGCGCCAAGGCACACAGCAAGCCGAACGAGGCTAGCTTCAATCGGGTGCCCGGAGTGTGCTGAATCCGGTGACGTGCCAGTCGGTTTGACCTGAAAACCAACAAGGGATAAAACGTGAGAATACCTCTGGAACATGCTGGGTAAAACCAGACAGTTCCATATGTACGGCTTTGAAAGCCAATCGTGACGGCACATAGCTACAGAAGCTGTCTGTCAGAGCATGTTTGCAAAGCCATTTGGCAAGTATGAGAACAGAGTATGTGAAGCAAATTAACTACCGAATGCAAAAGGAAGACATTCTTGAACGAATCAAGGATATTATAAATAGGCAACTCGCAAGAATAGATCTGTTCAAATAACACATGCATAGGCTAATCCAACTAATCTGCCGCACGTTTAGTCTTCATAAACCCGTCAAGCATAAACTTAAGCGAAGCTAATCCACTGCATGATACCGCTTGCTATAAGTCTATACCACTTCTATCAAACTAATCTAAATCCTGCATCTGCCGCACAACACCCAGTTCTATCAAAGCATAAACATGATTGACATGTATGAACCCGCAACATGTAACAACCTAGATTGAAAGCTGATCCGGCCATCATGATCTTATGATTAGCAAAGCACAAACAAACTTGTGAAACAAGGCCGAATAGAGATCAATCTAGATTGGGCAAAAGAGTGTTACAGGAATTAAATAAATAAAACACATAACACATGATAACTTAATGAATCTACTAGATCTGCCGAATCTAATAGAGTCGATAACTATTTTTACTCATGTCTTAATCTGCCGCACGATACAAGGCACAAGCAAAAACTTCCCGTTATAAGCTTAAATCCGCCGCACGATACTAAGCTTAACATACGAGACTACTTGCATCATATCTAAATCCACCGCATGATACTAGACATGATAACAAGGTTGTCGGTACTTACAATGGTTTATATTTATACCCTGGATGAAATATGAGTCCTAGACGATTACGATTCACAATGATAAAATATGGAAAGATACGAAATCTATTCCTAATCTTCTCGGCATCTTCCATAGCCATATGCCTTCCCATGCAAGCCAGCTTCATCTACAACATCCATTTCCCGAATGGAACCACCTCTCTGTAAGATAGCCGACCGCACAGACATTCATCGAAATCTTGAGGACCAAATAGCTGTCTGATCGCTTGTCGAATCCTTTCTTCTCTGCTGGCTGGGTCCACCTGTCATATCCTCATGCGTGCGAAAATCTGGTGTCAACACATGCCCCCTAATTTTGGGACAAATATTTGTTCCAAAATTCCTTTTTCTCATGTACATACGTGGAACCTCCGGAAGCATTCGCCTCCACACGCTATAATTGCTATACCTGTCGACTCATCTCCTGATGCACTCTCTGGGATTCTTTAAAACCCTCTTTCGCCCTGTTTTGACTTCTGCACTGTGAACTCCTCTGCTTAGACTCAAAAACCCTCTTTTCTCTCGTCATATCTCACTCTGGAGGATGTCTTCTGCAGCGAGTCGCCATAGTTCTGAGCTTGGTGCTTCTAGCACCTCCAAAAGTAGGTTGTTCTTTCCTTTCTTTCGTTTCAAAATGAGGCAGTTGTTCTTACCTCACCATTTTCATTAGAAGGGCCGGAGACGACCTCCCCGAGGTCCTGATTCAGAAGATTGCAGATCTTCAATTCGATTCGGAGAGGAAGGATCAGGAGATCAACCGAATCTCTCGAGAGCGCTATGTCTCTCGGGAACGGGCTATTGGTAAGCATCCTTTCATCATCTTCCTTTTCATTTTCCCTTTCTGCTCTTACCGACTCTTCTTCCTTTTTAGCTCTGGAGACCAAGCTTCGATCTCTCGAAGCCGCCATTGCTAACCTCGCCTTTACGGCCAATGCACCGGGCACGACGGCCCTAAGGCGGGTGAACGAAGTCACCCGAATCATCCCTGAAATCTCCAGAGCTGGTATGGGATACGGTGCGGCGCTTGCCTTCAATGCTGTACGGATCCATTCCGGTGCCGACTATCGTAGTTTTGATGTCTGTGAGCGAGGAGTAGAGTACAGGGTAGCACACTCCGTAGATGATATGAAGGAAGCTGGAACAGATCTGGCTGATTCCTTCGATCACGACCTCCCGATCAGATAGAGGATAGGATGGACGAACTGATTTTCATTGTAAACTTGAACCCTCCTTCTGTAAAATAAGAAGCTCCTTTCGTTCGTCCGGCTTTGAAATCAATCTGCGGTTGATCCTTCGAGATCAATGCGTGCTCCATTCTGCGCACCAGCCACTGATTTTTTTTTACTTCAACGGCGATGTTCACTACATCGGCTATTGCTGATAATAGCATCAGATACCTTCACCTTGCGGACAATTTGTTGTAATTGGTCATCTTAGATTCAAAGTTTCGGTTTTCTCTTAGCTCTCCGGTCCACGATGACATTAAGATAGTATCTCTTAAAGGATTTTCCGGTTTTCAGTTTTCTACTTTCAACTCCAATCGGTAACGTGAGTTCCCAAATCATTAGTCAAAACCGAACAACTCTTAGCCGAATCCTATCGGCTTTCTAATTCTGGAGTCATGTCCTCTTCTAATCGTCAAAAATCCGGCCTGGCCCAATAATGGCCCATAAGTCGTGAAAACCTTACTTCGATGCTTGGTCCTCAAGTGTGCAAGTCATGGTTCTATAAAATATGACCTTATACAAGCTGTCACTCTTATCTCTAGTCAAATAGTTTGATTCGCAAAAAATCTCCATTTCTCGGCTTCTAGCTCAAGCCAGAGAGAAAATTTCTTGCTTGCGTTTCCATCAATGATAGGCAAAGGTGACCACGGCAGACACCCTGACGGAGACGAAGCAGGAGGAAGTCGAACATTAACTCATTGGTACCATAGGTAAAAGACTAGTCCCCTGCCCCCTTGCGATAGTTCTTCTTGCTCATCCTTCCCTGATCTGTCATCCTTCTCAGGGTGGGGTCTTCATCCAGCCAAGCTCGAGTTCCTCCTCTAGAAACGGTAACTCCAATAACTTTTCAATCCTTTCCCTAAGCCATCAGATTGGAATTCAACGATTCAATTTAGCAGATCCATCTGGATGCTCTTCGATACCACGAGGAAAAGGATAAGGCCTGGAAGGAACTGAAAAATGCATCCAAGAAACATAGTATCGAGGAAGCTCAGTGGGCAGACCAACGGAATCAACTCTGCAACATCATCACAGGTTAGCAGAGCCTCGGTCCTCTTCTTCTAGTTGAATTCGCCTTATTGACGCATCCCTTCTTTTGTTAGCCCTTTCTGCAGAGAATGACCGTTTGAAAATAGCAGCGAACAAAATTGCCCTCAAAGTGAATGCTCATGGGGACTCACCCGAAGCCCGCCTTGACGCCATGGATGTCCGCATAGATCAGGCTATCATCCAAGGTGTGCACGCCAGGGTTTCCCTCGGGCTATCAGCAATGAGTTCTTGGACCAAAGAAGATTACTCCTTCCTACCAATTGGCTTCGCAGGCGGGGATCCGGATGAATCTGAAGATCTCAAGATCTATGGTAACCATGTTGCTGTCATTGCCAAGATTACTGACCCGCAATCCATTGTGAACAAATTATTTCAAGGGTAGTTTGTATTAGGATAAATCTGTGAATGAAGCTTGTAACATATGAAACTTGTTTTTCTCTGAATAATGTCTATTTGCATTCCTCAATTCCTCAGTTATTTTCTCTGATTGCAACATCTTTTCAGAAGAACATTTGCCGAATGCATGACATCATTCTAGCCGACTAGATCTCATTCTTGATATGTCACGTCACTCGGCATTGCACTTACTGTACTTCATCTTTCTCTTCCCCCAACAAACCTACCACTTGAAAGACGCTAGGATTACCGGGTCATAAACACTCTTGCACTAAAGGCGATATAAATAATATCGGCTATGACTTGAATTCTTGGAACATTTTTTCTGCTAAAGGCGATGCTTTACATCGGCTGTATATAAGTATTCCTCAAGTTACATAATTTTCATGCGTTCGGCCTTTAACAAGCAGTGCCGAAGCTTAGTCCACGAGTGACGTGTATATGATCAAAACCCCTTTACAGCCGAACACCCTTCTCTGGGTCTAACATTTTCGGCTAAAGCTAGCTGCTATTTATCTTTTAAATTTTAAAAATAAGGGCCGATCCTATTGCAAGGCTATCGGCCGCCACGTACAACTTGAAATAATCGCCAAGTTGTGGAAGTGCCTTCATACTCTCCAAGACCCTCTGTCGTACGTCACCTTACGTGAACTCTTGTTCTTCCCTTAGCTTCGGCAATGGAGAAATAAGCAGAACCCTCTCAAAAGTTTGTTAACTCCAAAACATGCTTGAGACCCAGACTTGCATACATTGGTCCTATCTCGGCTTCATTATCAACACTTTATTTCTCGTCAGCCGACATGAAACTTGGTCTCAATCTTTCTCCATTACCATCAGTCGGACTATTTATTCAAAAATTGCTCTGAGAGCCGATTGTCTGAATCGGCTGTTGGTCCTTGTTGAAAACGTTTACAGGACCTGCTTCCCAAGCTCTTCCAGAAAAGCACTCAATGCCATCATATTCCCGGTAGATAGGCTCTGTGTTAGCAATACCCACTGAATCATCAGCATGAACGATTTCGATGTCATCTCCGATCTACTGGATGAGGAACTGATGCATAGTTGACGGCACATAGCAGTTTGCATGTATCCAATCTCTTCCTAATAGCAAGCTGTATGCCCCCTTTCCATCAATGACGAAAAAGGTAGTGATCAAGGTCTTAGTCCCGATCGTCAACTCAACATGGACCGCTCCCCGAGTATCAGAAGAATTGCCAGCAAAGTCTCTCAACACCATGTCGGTCTTTAGCAAGTCTTCACTTGCCATCCCAAGTTTTCTGAAGGTGGTATACGGCATGATATTTATTGCAGCCCCTCCATCAATGAACATCTTAGTCAGTGGCTTGCCATTAACATAGCCTCTCATATACAATGGCTTCAGGTGTCGATGCTTAGCTGGTTTATCGAATACTGCACTTTGAGCCAAGACAAGATGAGCCAATAACTCTTGGAATTCATCTTCATCAAAATCTGAATACACTTCGTCTTGGACATCCTGTTCTTCGGGAGCTATAAATTCTGATGGAAGAAAGAAACCATGCATGCATCGGCCGAACGATCACTCCCATCCAGCTTCTATTTGGGGCGCCAAACTCGCTTTACTTTGGCATTTGCTTGCTCCAACTCTTTATTTCTTAGGCGCTGCACCCTTCTTTTCTGGCTTTTCCTCAATCCTGGTGGACACCACTGTCCTCTCTGCCAGACATACTCGCGGTACTCTTCTTCTTCAGTGCGAGCCCAACTTTGATCGACAAAATCTCTTCCCTGCCGATCTTCTAAATTATTTATTTTTACACGCCGATCGTCCTCGGGGATTCGTGCCCCAAGCCTCTCATGGACAGATCGGCGGTTGACTCGAGACTGCCTATACTCGGAGTACTGATTACTGCACTCAGGGCAGTTGTTCTTAACAGACAGCTTCAAGCCTTCGTTCCAACAATACTGGAAGAACGAGCATTCCCAATGAGACTGTTCCTGCCCCCTCGTATCTTCTCGTTCTTCCCGGTACATCTCTTCTTCGTACCTTCGTTGTTTCTCCAGGAACTTCCGTTCTTCTTAAAGTCTCTGCTTCTGGTATCATTCCTGTTCCCGACGCCATTTATTCAACAAGATGCGCGTCGTGACCCTGGGTCTGGAAGTTTCACCCGTCTCAGTTCGGCTATTTTGGAACCGAACCCTCTGCTGAAGCTCTCTCTTCGTAATCTACCGATTAGGATCAACGGCATCAGCTTCCCTCGCTCTATCAGAGGTTAACACTTTCATTTTACTCTTATCCCTGGGATCAGCTGCGTTGATCATATTAACAGAGAAGGACACAGTACTCTGTCCAAAAGGGCTACCATCAATTTTCATCTTTCCATCAAACCTCAGATGCCCGTCCTGGATAGCTTTCTGGATCCGCACTCTGAACACTCGGCAATCGTTTATGGAGTGGGATCTAGTATTATGAAAACCACAATACTTCTTGTCCTTGACCCCTTCAGGATGCAGCATAGGATGACCTTCCGACAACTTGATGCGTCCTTCCTTCAACAAGTATTCAAATAATTTATCTGACTTGGAAACATCGAAGTCATAAGAACCTTTCTGCTGCCTCAGCCATCGCTGGTTGACTTGAGTTGGTTCTTTATCCCAGACTATCTCGGCTGCAGCTATTTCATCTTCATCATCGTACTCAGCTGCTTCCTCTAGGAAACCTTGATACATCTTGGCAGCCACATCACCCTTCTGGAACTGATTATTCCTCTTGAACCCCTGGGCTTGATTACTCATCGTCGCCAGCCTCTGTGATAACTGCCTGAGGTCATCAAACTCCATGCCGAACAGCCTCTCTTTGATACTCGGCAACATGCCAGCTATGGCTATCTTCGGCAGTTGATCATCCGGCAAATTCAGAGAATAGCAAAGATTCTTGGTCTCCCTGAATCGGCGCAGATATTCTTGTGGCGTCTCGCCAGGTTTCATCCTTAGGCTCATGAGGTCGACCAACTTTTTCTCGCTGGTACCCGCAAAGAAATACGAGTGGAATTTCTGCTCCAGCTCCGCCAATGTATTGATAGAATTTGCTGGCAGAGAAGAAAACCACGAGAAGGCTGGCCCTGTTAATGACAACGGGAAATACCGAATCCTTCAAGCCTCATCTGTAGATGCCTCTCCGAGTTGCATCAAGTAGCGGCCGATGTGCTCTATAGTACTGGTGTCATCCTGGCCTGAAAACTTGGTGAAATCAGTAGGAGGTTTCACCCTTGGAGGAAGAGCTACCCGATTGTACCACTCTGGATAGGGGGACTTGTATGTGTAAGTTTGATTCTTAGGTTTCAGGCCGAATTGATTTTGCATCATATCAGCCATCTTATTCATGATGAGGTCAACATTCGGATCAGGAGCTGCTTGTGCCTGTCCCCCAGGATGTAGCCCTGCCGAACTCTTATAGCCTGGATTTGGAAGAGCATTAATTGAGCTATAATCGATGAACTCATGATATCCATCTCCAAACATATTCTTCTGTATCCTGTTCGCTGCGGGAGACACTTTAGAAGCAGATGGCGGGACATTCCCTGTCGTGCCGAATGCGAGTTGGCCATAGGTCTGAGGAGGTTGCTGCGTCTCATGAGGAATCATCCCACCTGTGCTTGGGTCAGCTCTGCTTTCTCCTGCGATCCTTTGACGTTGAGGTACTGGGAATAACAACGGTCCCTGCATCGGACCAACAGTTTCTTCAAAGCATTTATCCACGGCTGGACTGAAAGCATTGACCATGATAGCGCGAAAAGTGTTCAAGAAAGCCGATTGATGATTGGTTACAGCTTCTGATACAACCTTATGCATTATTTCAGTCATCTTCCGAATAGCTTCTTCTTCATTGGGGATATCATGTTGATGGTGAGGAAGAATCTTTGGGAACTCCTGCTCCTGGAAGACCCTGCCGCTCTTGTTCTTGGAGAAAGACGCCAGGCACTTGCTTTGGAATTCATCGCAGGCCTGCTGTACCAAGTTTTTTGACTCCAGCGGCAAGTCATCCATGATCACATCCAGAACTTGATCATCGCTGATATCAGGCATCTTTGAAACAAAGTGGTCCCACCGGGTGTGCCAAAAAGTGTGTTGACGCAAAAAGTGACACCTTGTGCCAAGGCACACAGCAAGCCGAACGAGGCTAGCTTCAATCGGGTGCCCGGACTGTGCTGAATCTGGTGACGTGCCAGTCGGTTTGACCTGAAAACCAACAAGGGATAAAACGTGAGAATACCTCTGGAACATGCTAGGTAAAACCAGACAGTTCCATATGTACGGCTTTGAAAGTCAATCGCGATGGCACACAGCTACAGAAGCTGTCTGTCAGGGCATGTTTGCAAAGCCATTCGGCAAGTATGAGAACAGAGTATGTGAAGCAAATTAACTGCCGAATGCAAAAGGAAGACATACTTGAACGAATCAAGGATATTATAAACAGGCAACTCGCAAGAATAGATCTGTTCAAATAACACATGCATAGGCTAATCCAACTAATCTGCCGCACGTTTAGTCTTCATAAACCCGTCAAGCATAAACTTAAGCGAAGCTAATCCACTGCATGATACCGCTTGCTATAAGTCTATACCACTTCTTATAATCAGATTAATCCACCGCATGATACAATCTAATTATAACAAGCTAAAAGCATGCATATACTTGAATAGATCTATAAAAGTTCGTTACTCATGTAAGCATAACCAAAATCGGCAAACTAGCCGAGTTGGGGTCCATGAGGAAGGAACATACAAGCCAAACATGATCAAACTAATCTAAAACCTGCATCTACCGCACAACACCCAGTTCTATCAAAGCATAAACATGATTGACATGTATGAACCCGCAACATGTAACAACCTAGATTGAAAGCTGATCCGGCCATCATGATCTTATGATTAGCAAAGCACAAACAAACTTGTGAAACAAAGCCGAATAGAGATCAATCTAGATTGGGCAAAAGAGTGTTACAGAAATTAAATAAATAAAACACATAACACATGATAACTTAATGAATCTACTAGATCTGTCGAATCTAATAGAGCCGATAACTATTTTTACTCATGTCTTAATCCGCCGCACGATACAAGGCACAAGCAAAAACTTCCCGTCATAAGCTTAAATCCGCCGCACGATACTAAGCTTAACATACGAGACTACTTGCATCATATCTAAATCCACCGCATGATACTAGACATGATAACAAGGTTGCCGGTACTTACGGAGGTCGACGGATCGATGTTTCCTCTCAAAGAACTCGACGACACGACTTAGGGACTCGAAGATGGCACGGGGCCGGTTTGTATTGATGTGGTTGTGAACAATTTTACAATGGTCGAGGGCTTATATTTATACCCTGGACGAAATACGAGTCCTAGACGATTACGATTCACAATGATAAAATATGGAAAGATACGAAATCTATTCCTAATCTTCTCGGCATCTTCCATAGCCATATGCCTTCCCATGCAAGCCGGCTTCATCTGCAACATCCATTTCCCGAATGGAACCACCTCTCTGTAAGATAGCCGACCGCACAGACATTCATCGAAATCTTGAGGACCAAATAGCCGTCTGATCGCTTGCCGAATCCTTTCTTCTCTGCTGGCTGGGTCCACCTGTCATATCCTCATGCGTGCGAAAATCTGGTGTCAACAATCACCCATATTACCTTAGTACTCTATGGGGCTTATGGCTTTTCCCGTTTGACTTGAGCACTAACTTTCTTGTTTTTAGCAAGTTTCATACCGGAGGTTTTGCTATATATTTTTTTTCAAAAGAAAGACTTAATGTTCCTCATATGGTTCTCTCATGTCACTCAAATGGTGTATGATTCCTCACCAAGGCATATGATAGGTGTTGCCTTCTTTATTTCATCCTACTTCTAAACAGGCTTATGTGTAGCTCAAGGTAGAGATGAAAGGAGATGGCATACTTACTTGCATTTGTTGTGAAGTCAAAGCTCGGATCCTTGAAGAGAAGTGTCATACTCCCAGATCAAGATATGCAAGTGTGTGGTGCATGATGGACTAGATTGCTTCTTTATTTGATAAGATCTATCTCTCTATACATTTTTTTTCTTTTTCTCTCTTTTCTAATGAGACATGGCTAGCATTTTTTTTTCTTCTTCTTTTTTTTCATGGACTTTCACTTCTCCATCTTTTTTTCATATTTATTTTGCCTAGCCTTTTGAGTCTCATCTACTAAATAATTGAGAGAGATTTCCTAACACTTGGAGTATGAAGCAACCTATTTGGTGGAAATGAAAGGCATGTTTTTGCGTACTTTCAGTGTAGAAGCAGCATGTATATGAGGTGTGTACGTGATCTTGATCTTAGGAGCATGAAAAGTCTCTTAACAAGGGTCAACAAGACTTGACAACACTCAATACAAAGCAAATAGCCTATGTAGAAGGTTTGTAAACATGTAAAGCATATATGGCTGTGGTAGGAATTTATCACCATTGAGGAACAATTAAGATTTTGATCATTTTAAGAATAAATTCTCCGGTAATCTATCATGCTTAGAACAATATTATAGCAGCTCTTGTCTCACTACATCATGTCTCACAACAACTTAGACTTAGTTCTAGCACTTGCAACCCACAAAGTTTTCAGGTTCATGATGGTTTAAATGAACTAAGTAACCCATACTTAGAGAAATACTAAGTTGTAAACTAGGCACTAGAGAAACATTAGCAAGGCAACTAGTCATCATTTCCATGGGGAAGATAGACATATATGAGACATATGTGCTAAGGGGAATACTAAGCAAATATTTTTGGTATTTTTATAAAAAAAATTTAAATGCAATGAGAAAACTATTTGAAACATAAATAATTTAAGATACAAGACTTACCTTGGTGGGGGAGAGGATCTCCCCCAAGCTTGGTTCTTGCCTACTGTGGTGGTGAATAATGCTGGTACCACCCGGCCCAACGTCGTGCTTCTTCTTCTTGAATGGCCTTCAGGAGTTGGGCGTTTTGTTGTGCAAGAAGCAATGTTGCCTCTTGTTCGATGTTCATTGCACCCATGTTGTCGATGAGCTCATCCATCGGCGTCCTTTGATGTTGCCTTCCTCTACCCCGTGGGCGAGGAGTGTCTTGAGAGCGAGGGGTGTCCTGTGAGCGAGGAGGCCTCCCCAAGGACCCTGAAATGTCCATAGAGGCTGCCTCATCTCCCTCTTCAACTTCTTCAGCCTAATGTGAAGGTCCGCCTTGTTCCATTCGAGTAGCATGGGACGCTCTCCTTGTCCTCCTGCTAGTACCTGCAACTTTTGGGGCTCTTTCCTCGGGGTCCAAATCAAAGGTTAGCGTACGAAGCGCATACAATCGAAGTCCCTCACAAGGGAGAGTGATTTCAACTATATGGCGTGGATAAATCATTATTAGTTCACCCTTGGGACCCCTTTTTAGTACATTGCAACCAATAAATACACTTTCTTCCACAACATCTCTCACGGTTTCAATGTACTCAAAAGTTTGGGATTCTAGTGCACCCAAAGCTTCGGCTATGCGTGTGATGAATGATGTGAAGTATATAGGTTTCCTAGGCTTTATGTAGCTAAGCCAATAGTTCACTAGCATTTTAACAGGTGAAACTTTAACCTTGCTAACCATGGCATAAAGTAGTTTCAGCTCATCATCACTTACCAAAGCTCCTCTCATGCTAGGGAAAGGAGTGGTGAACAGCCAGTAGTGCATGAAACGTAAGGTTGGGTTATGAA
Source organism: Coix lacryma-jobi var. lacryma-jobi (assembly GCA_009763385.1). Lineage (NCBI taxonomy): Eukaryota > Viridiplantae > Streptophyta > Magnoliopsida > Poales > Poaceae > Coix > Coix lacryma-jobi. Next base: position 46,249,650 of record CM019826.1, read on the forward strand.
TTTGGTGCGGTGAGGGGTTGGAACAATCACTAGAGCCAGTAATGGCATACCAGAAAGCATTCTTGTCATAATGAAAAGCATGGTCTACATCAAGATGGCAAGAGTGATCAAATCCTAAAGCAGTGTTTAATGTGCTCCAAGTCAAGTCATATTCCATCCCAAACATTCGAAATGCTACCCCATCGTTATTCACTTTTAGCGTGCATAAAAACTCAATGGTTAGGTTCTCTATGCCAAATTCAAGAATTTCAAAGAATCCTCCCCAACCAATGGTATTGAAAATAGCATAAAATTCTGAATCCATACCTGTTTCTTGCAAGAGGGCCGGATCAATGACACTTGTGTGTGAGAAACTACACTCACTAAGAGTGAAGAATTTCCCCATCTCTTCGGCATTTAGCCTGAGGCCACTCTCGGTCTCCATTACTCTAGCCGGGGGAATGAAGGGTACTAGCTCACTTCTTTCCACCTCTCTCCTCTCATGAGCACTAGCATGGTGAGGTTCTTGGGAAGAACTCTCACCCTTGTTGGACTTTTTGAAACGGGAGGCAAGCAACTTCTTCATCTTACTACAAGATAAGCTACCAAGCTTCTACCACTACTGTGAAATAGGGACTATTTTTGGGTTTTTGGTTTTTGGATGGCTACTACTAAGCTAAGCTTGAGAATGAACTTGCAACTAAGGAAGGAAAGGAAGAACTTGTGAGCTCGAGATGGTTCTGGTGGTTTTGGTGTGGAGTTGAGCTCACAATGCAAGGGTATATATAGGGGAAGAAGGGCAAGTGGTGACCACCCATAGCATGGGTCGGCCGACACCCCTTCTTGGCACTTTCAAATTTGCTTTTGCTTTAGCCAGGGGATATGTCTAAAGTGAGTAAATACATTTTCAGGATGGGCCAACACATGGGTCGGCCGACCCCCCTACATGTCCCCTCAATCTTTAAACTTTGTGTCATTATGTGTCTAGTAAAGATGCAACTATGTTTGGTCCAAAGTTGACACAATTTTCAGAGATTCCCTTGCCTAGTGTTTGGTGAAAGAGAAAAGATGAATGGCCAAAGTGGAGACATGTGGAACAATTGCTCTACCTTTCCTAACTACCTACTGTTCGAATTCAAATTTTCTTGAGTTTTAGACAAAGTTGTTCTGAATAAACTCTGAACCTAAAACATGTGGACGGCAAATGCTTAATCCAAAGTCTAGATAATTGTGAGATATGATATAAAAAGGTTTGAGCTGTTGTTTATCTAATTCCTAGAGATACTAGAGTTCTGGAGATTTACACTTTAAAAAGATTAAACACATGATGAGATCCTGTATGACATAACATGAATTCCTACCCAGAGCCATTAATATGATCTTAAGATAAGGCTACTTGCTTTGTTATAAGTTTTTAGTTATGGTTGAGAAATTTATCATGCTCTAGAGATCAAGAATGTTTTATTAAAAGATTCACTCTTCCGAAGTAGTATTGTGTTAGAGGCATGGGCTATGCAAAAATATGATAAGGAGGACAAGTGTCTGACTACCTCAAAAGAAAAAAAACAGTTATGATAAAAATATGAAAAAAAAATTATAGCCCATGGTCCCTCTAATTACAATATGCCAACAAGAGATGACAAATTTCAAATATTCTAAGATCTTGATCTATGAGTATGACATCTTTCTTCCTAAACTTTGAACTTCGACTTGGTAAGATATGCTTTTCACTTCTTAAAACCCCAGATATATATCCATAGAAGGAAGGAAAATGCATCAGTGAGGAATCATAAAATATAAAAGAGCGATTTGAGAGTGTCATACAGTGAAGTCTCTGATCTTTATTTTGAAAATATATTTAAAACTCCAGAATGAAGGTTGATCAAAGAGTTAGAGATACAGTGCTTAACTTGATTGTTCTATCTTTCAATTGTTTAAAGACCCAGGTAAAGGCAAAAGCTCCATAGTTAAAGGTAATATGAGAAAGTCAGAATAGTTAACTCTGATTCAAAGGAAGATTTTTGTTTGAACATATGTACCATTGAGGTGTGAAAGCATAGTAGCAATTCCTGGTTCATCATGACTATTTGCTAAGGGACTAGCAAAAGGTAAGCTTGGGGGAGTTGTTGACACTGGTTATCTACCATAATTAAGGGATAAATAAATGTAAAAAGGGCTAGAATTTGATCACCAACAAAGGTTTAGGGTTTCAACTGACAATATTCCACGAGTTTTGGTGAACTATGATTCTGCAGGGACTAAACCAGGAAATCAGCACTGATAGCTTCCCATAGAAGGAAACCGATGGGAGATAACGCAACCACCACGTCAGGATTATTCTAGAAGACTCCATAGGACGTAAGAAGACACCAGGAGGTCGACCACCGCGAGAGGCCGCCAGGTGGGACCGGTCGGTCCCACCCTTAGACCGACTGGTCTGCCACTGGGCCCGCTGGCTTCCGTCTTCTGCAAGCTACCTCCACCGACCTCTAGGACGCATCTCGGCCATACCTTAAGTCGGTTTGATCCAAGGGCCACGGTTGATCGCTCAGGGCTATATAACCAGACCCCAGACCCCCCTCTCCATCATCATCAGATCTCAAGTCATTAGAAGAGGAGGAGGATCAATCAGAAACCCTAATTTCCTTAGAGCCACATCAACTTAGGCATAGCTAGATAGAATTAGAATTAGAAGAGGCAAGCTTCGCTTGGATTCCGGATCTAGTCGCGAGAAGGCTCGGTAAACCCAAGATCTTCTCTCTTGTATCAACATTATGGATCTAATTATGTTTCTATTTCATAATTGTTCTTCTAGTTCTTCATTGTTCTTCATTGTTCATGTTCTAGTTCATCTTCTAGTTCTTAATCTAGTTCTAGTTCGTGTTCTAGTTCATACTCTAGTTCATCTATGTGTTCTAGTTCATCATATTGTTCATCATTGTGTGCTAATTCATAGTCTAGTTCATAATAGTTTAGATATAATTGATATGACTAAGACATTAATTACTATATTCTTAATTATACTGCTTGTAGTATGCTTTGATTATATATTTGGCATAGATAGATTATCATCATGTTTATACTCATGTTCGCTCATCTTAAAGATCAACGGGTGGGTGATAAATGCTGTGTAGGTATGGTGCCTATACACTATTTATCTGCGAATGCGTCCTATGTTCCGGATAGAGTGGCAAATCGCGAGTGTGACAGGCCTGTTGAGTCCTTTGTATTCCACCTCCCGAATGTAGTGTTCAGTATGGCTCAGTTAACTCATGGTTTAGGGGTTACTCTGTTTGGCACCTTTACTATAGAGTTGCCTCTTGAATATGAATATGGGATAACCTAGCCAATGATTGCCAAATATAATTGCACTAATCAATGTATATTATGACTTATAATTAGAATAACTTAGGAATACTTCTTTATAATGTCTATTCTAATCCGCATGCCTTGTCTAAGTTGAAATGCTCTAAGGACTATCATAGTTTGATCTTTTATCATTTATAGCGTACCTCATTATTGTGACTGATCCCTGTTTAGGATAAAGGAGTGTGTTCTTACTTTGTTCTCAATTCTCCTATCACATGTGTAGAGTAGCTCTTGTCCTTATTTATCTCACTTCATTCCTAGTGCTAAATATAAATAACGATACTTGGAACATCTCTGGGTAAAATGCTGCTACAACGGGTGTATTTATCTATGCGCTTGCGGATAAATATTTATCTTTAGAGTCGGTGCTATGATATAATCACATTGCTAGTTTCATGTTGGGGATGACAACCTGACGTTAAGTGATGCTAGTAGTGTCTCGTACACTCTTTAGTTCCTTCACTAGATTATTATTTTATGTGGTTCATTCTTAGAGTGATTCCATTAAGGAGTGTCAACAGTGCCATAACCTAGAAACACACCGTCAGAAGAACGAGACTCAAACTTGTCCAGATTGCCTTTCTTAAGTATGAAACAGTGGCAACCAAAGACTCTAAAATAACTCACCTTGGGCAGGTTTCCAAAACGCAACTCATAAGAAGTCTTTTTCAAGAAAGCTCAGAGAAAAATGAGATTGGAAATGTAGCATGCAGTGCTCATAGCTTCGGCCCAATATCGCCTAGGAGTCCTATGCTCATCGAGCATCGTCCTGGCCATCTCTACAAGGGTTCGATTCTTCATTTCTACAACACCATTCTGAGGTGGTGTGTAGGGAGAAGAAAAATGATGCTCTAAACCCAAAGAGTCACAAAACTTCTCAAAATCCGAGTTTTTGAACTCGGAACCGTTATCACTCCTAATAGCTCGCATCGAGTTCAAAGGGAACTCGTTCTGAAGACGCAAAATCAGATTGCGAGCAAAGGAGAAAGTCTCGGTCTTCTCAGCTAAAAAGAAGACCCATGAATATCTCGAAAAGTCATCAACAACAACAAGCACATACCACTTCCCCCCAACCGAGCTCACCCGAGCCGGACCAACAAGGTCCATGTGCAAAAGCTCTCCAGGTTGCTTGGTCATGACCTGAGTCACTGGATGGTGGGGAGCGGCAACCATCTTCCCATGTCTATAAGAGTGGCAGACAAGATCCTTCTCCATGGATAACTTGGGCAATCCTCGGATTAGGCCAAGTGAACTAAGCCTTGCAAGCAAGTCGAAGCTCAGGTGACCAAGTCTCCTATGCCACTTCCAAAGATCAGAGGAGGAAGGTCCAGCCAAAAGACAACGAGAAATTCCAAATGACTTCGAGAAATCCGCACGAAAGACTTTCCCAAAGGGCGAAATCACACAAACAAGATTGCCCTGAGGATCCAAAATACGACTGAGATTCGGCTTAAAACGAATCTCATAGTCGTCATCAAAGAGTTGCGAAACAAAAAGAAGGTTAAAATGCAAGTTAGAAACAAGAGCAACATCGCGCAACACAAAGTGCTCATTAACTCGCACCGATCCACGAGACAACACTTTACCTTTGCTATTGTCGCCGAAGGTGATAAACTCCTTTCTGGCGACTGGAATAAGACTGGAGAACCACTTGGCGTTTCCGGTCATGTGCCTCGAACACCCGGAATCCACCAACCAAACGTTCTCCAATCGTTTTACCTACATCAATAAAAAGACATGGGGTGAGCATACGGTCCAACACTGGGGTTAGTGAAGTAGGGAGAATACCAGTGTTGGGCCGGCTGCTCAAAAGAACGGTTAGCAGAAAAACCATTCCTCGCACGTCTACGGGAAGAGCGAGATCACCACGTAGAGGAAAACGTGGTCCGCTAAGGGAGGAGCGTCCATCGCGATACTCAAAACGCGATGGAGGGAAACGCTCAACTACAAAGCCACCGCCACGGGGTCCATAGCCCACAACTGCAGGCTCCAGCCCGGGCACGACCTCCTCGCGGACTAGGCCTAGGAACTTGAGGTTTTGGACCTCTAGGCCTACCAGCACGCCTCTGAACATTCAGCACATGTACATCATGGAAAGGATGGTACATGTCCGTGTTGTTCATCTCCTTTGCACGGCGCGCCTCTCTCTTGCGCCGAAAACAAAACTCACTCAAGTGTCCATCTCTCCCACAGTGCTCACAATGGTACCTCACCGCTCTCAAAGGGGGTTGTTGGTACTCACGGTAGTGGGTGTGGATCACCTTGCCCTTCTGTGGCATAAGCTCCTCTTGGATGGGTGGCATGGTGTCTAGCTTGTTCTTGAGGTGGTTTGGTTTGGGAGCCCATGATTGTTTCTTGGGTGGAGCTCTCGGAGGTTCAACAAAGACCCCATCCTTGGTGTTAGGCTTGAGAGGCTCTGTGGGTGGAATCTTGGTAAGCTTGGGAGTAGTGGTGGAGTTGGTCTTCTCACTTGGGTTAAGACCACTCGACTCTCCAATCTTCCCAAAAGACGACACATCGACACCCGGAGCAAAACCTACACCTGGACCTCCAGCAGCTCGCTTGAATTGGGAGATCATCATCCCGAGCTGTGGCTCACCACTAGACACCCATGACAAGATGGTCTGAAGGTATGTGTTTTCCTCCGCGGTTTGCATCTTGTCATGCTTCACATTAGCGATCTCCATCTCCAAACCCTCACAAAGAACACACCTAGCCACACATGTGCTACCCGAGTTGGCCTCTTCAAGAGACACAATCTTGGCATTCTTCTCTGCCAACTCAGATTGCAAGCCCGCACAGGACTTGCATGCACCCAACAGCGAGGATCTAGCCTTCTGCTCATCCACCTCTCCTACCAACACAGCATACTTGCTTCTCAAAGTGAGAAGGTCAGTCATGTGTGTGGTGCACATCTCACACTCCTCCTCATCGGTAACAACTACGGTGGACTTGACAGATTCAAGTTCCTTCACCGTATCCTCCCACTTCTGTCTAAACTCCTTGCGCTCTCTAACAGCACGCCTAAGCAACTTATCCTGACTAAGGAGCGCGGTAGTAATCTTCTCGACCTCAGCAGAAAGCTCGTCGGGGGTCTGAGATACCTGGGAGGTGTCGTCGTCGTCGTCGTCATTCCGAGGAGTGTCCTCCAGCTCGCCGTCGACCTCCTTGCCGAGGGCCATGGTGCAGAAGCCCTCGTCGTCGGCGAAGAAGCAGAGGTCGTTGAGCTTGTCCTCGATCTTCTTCTTCTCGGACTCATCGTCGCTTGAGGAAGCGGAGTCGTTATCCGAGTTGTCGACGTCGCTGAGCGTGGCGAATAATGCACGCTGCTCAGCCTGGGCCTTCTCCAAGTACTTCGTCTTGATGTACTCCTTGTTGAAGCCGCCCTTCCGCTTGTGCCTTGCAGGGACGTACTTCTCCTTGCGCTTGTCGGAGTCGTACTTGTGCCCATGATTCGCCTTGTCGAAGGTATGCTTGTTCTTCTTCGAGCAATTGGCGATGAAGTGGTTGGGGTCGCCGCACTCAAGGCATCCTGAGCGTCCTCCTCCATGGCGACGGTTCATGCGGTTGTTGTGGAACCGCGAGAACCGGTTGGCGAGCAAAGCTAGCTCGTCATCCCCCAATGATTCCAGCTGCTCCTCTGTGACAGAAAAGAGTGAAGAGAGTGCAAATCCTCCAGAGGTGTTAGCAGAAGAGCCATAAAGCAGAGCCATCGATGGGCCAGAAGGATTCTCATAAGAAGCCCTCGCCATGGCATCGATCTCACTGGACTTGAGCTTACTGAAGAGCTCGTCGCACGTGAGGGTCTCATAGTTAGGCGATTCGATGATCGCCTGAACCTTGGAATCCCACACCGACCGATCAAGAGTATGGAGTAGCTTGAGAGCTCTCTCATGATCGTCGAAAGGCAATAGCTCCTTGTTAGCCCTCATCCTGTTGACAATCACCTGAAAGCGAGCGAATAAACTTTCTATGCTCTCGCCAGGCATGTGTTGAAAGTTCTCATACTCTCGCTTGAATGACTCGTAGAGACGGGTTTTGACTTGAGTGGTTCCCTCATGAAAACGCATTAGAGTAGCCCAAATCTCCCAAGCCATAGCGAGGTGAGAAACGCGATCAAACTCACTCATGCTCAGACATGAGAAAAGAGCATTATGGGCTCGGCTATTGGCATCGTGCTCATCGATCTGAAGCTGAGAGACACGAGCAGCCAAGACCACGTAATCGGCAGAGTTGCAAATATCCCAGATGGAAGCACCCAAACTCTGCAGATAGGCCGACATGCGTATCTTCCAATACGCATAGTTCGTCCCATCGAAAAACGGCGGTTTGCCCACGCCGCGATCCATGTCGCCTTCTGTGGATCTGGAACCGGCTAAGGTGGAAGATCCTTAACTTGCTCTGATACCAATTGAAGGACCGAAAGTGCTACCAGAAAGCGACCAGAGGGGGGGTGAAAGGGAGCTTTAAATTTCTTTTCAAAAACTTTAAACCTCTGTCCTGAAAATCAACCTCAAGAGCAAAACCGATGCGCGTGATGTCCACGACCCAAGAGAATGGGTGGATGTTCCCTAGGAACACAGCGGGGCACCACAAAAATTCCCTTGCCCAAGTTCAGGCTATTTTGTAAAGCGAGAAGCCCGATTTCTGTAGAGCACGAAGTCAGGAATCCAACGCAACAAGCGGATCTCAAATCGTAAGTCGGGCGAACAAACTGCGGACGAAAACGCGCAGGACAGACTCGACCGGACTCTGCCTGCGTCCGGTCACAGACCACCAGACGCGTCCAGTCAAAGAAAAATGGATTTGGGAGCTCTCTGTATTGGACCGGACTCACTGTCACTGTGCGTCCGGTCACTGCCCGAGCGTCCGATCAACACAGGGCAAAACGATGAACAGAACCAGGGGTGTGTCCGGTCACATACAAGAGCCAGCGTCCGGTCAAGTTGCAGGTAAAAACAGCGAACGAAGTTCAACGACCGGACTCTGACCGTGCGTCCGGTCACCCCGACCCCAGCGTCCGGTCACCCCGACGCAGCTCTGTTCGTCCACCGATTCAACTCAAACTCACCCAAAACAAATTCTCTAGGGACCAAACTTGGTGAGACAAGTCACAAGGACGATAGTGAGCTACTCCTAGGAGATCATGGCTCGAACCTATCTCCAAATCGATGAATCGAAGAAATTCGGGGGAAGGGAGAAAAACTTGACCCGAAATGAAAATCAACCGATCTACTAGCTCGTGAGGTTATAGGAGAATTCCTTCAGTGGAAAGAAGTGCCTCACGATCTAGAACATCTCTGTTCAAACGGAATCGCAAAAGACGCAACGAACAAAGAGATCGATCGACGGGAAAAAACGTGGAGAAAAGCAATCCGCGAAGAACAAGAACAAAACGCGAATCACAACCACGAATTTGCAACCGTGTGGCTACCGCACGCTACAATAGTGAGATTACGGTCTCACTTCCTCAAAATCTCACGGGCATAGAGGTATTGTTCTCTTCTCTATGGATCTCAGTTCGCTACAGCAGGGAATAGGGAGAGCAGGAAACCCTAGAAGCAAAAGAGCAAATGACTGAGATAGAATGGGAGGAGAGTGTCTCCCTCTACTTATCCTAATTCTAATTCCTACTCTACCCCTCACTAATTACAGAGCGAGCCAGCTAAACCCTAGGGTTATTCTGGACCAACTCGAAGATGCTGGTGATCCGACGGCCACGCCCGCACAACTAGTAGCGTTGCCTCGACGCAACCTCACCGATTGCCGCCACGTGCCGCCACCGCTCCGCTCGTCCTTTTCCTAGACTTCGCCCCCGGTTTTGAGGCCCAAACCGGGAAACCAGCCTTCACGATCAGCCCCCGGTTTTGAGGCCCAAACCGGGAAACCCGCAATCCATCGCCTGAGTTTTGTGGCCCAAACTCATAAACCCGCAGCGCCCAGGTTTTGAGGCCCAAACCTGGAAACCATCCTCAGCCGGAGTTTTGTGGCCCAAACTCGGAAACCATCAGCGCCCAGGTTTTGAGGCCCAAACCTGGAAACCGTCCACTCGGTGGTTTTTCTGTGGCTCAACCACCAAACCGAGCCGTAGAGGGAATGCACTGCCCGTGCACCCCGTCCACCGACATGTGTCCCCAGGTCCTTGACCCAAGCAACACCGTGCCCACAAGTCTTCGCTCGTCGCTGTCCCAGGCTGTCAGCCACCACAGCTGATCCTCGGGCCACCGGTCCCTCAGTCCAAGCCTCACGTCCGCCCTTCGCCACTCTCGGTCCATCGGCACGGCACGTCTCTACTTGACCTTCACCTTGCCTCTGATCACTGTATCCGTGCTCGACACCTGCACAACACAAGCCAAAGAACATGCGCATTATCCCAGTTGATAATCACTCATCACTCAGAGACTCGGCATACACCCATGTATCCGCAGCCGCGCACCAGCCCAGCCAACCCCACTCTCCTCTCCCCTCTACTCGCTGACTGGTGGACCCCCACGGTCAGCTTCGTCTTCCCCGCGACGACATGACAAGGCAGAGCAGGTCCTGTCGTGGCCCCGATCGGCCTTGTGAGCGAAGACCATCGCGAAGCCTCAGACGAGCCATCTTGTCGAGCGCCCGGCCACTGCCTTCCTGTAGAGTACGACCGTGGGCCGGAGACAGGGAAAACAGAGAAAGGGAGAGGGGCGCCGCCGTGAAGTCCGCTGTCGCCATTAATGTCGTGACAAGCCAAAGCAAGGAACCGACTTACTAGCAACAGGACCGAGCGAGCAGGGTGGAGTGCGAGCACCGGAGAATGCCCTAGAACACGGGAACACGCCGACGGCCGGGAGAAAAATCTCCGAAGCGACCTAGCTCCGCCACCGCCATGGTCGAGCTATAAAGGGGGGACCTCGCTCCGAATTGAGGCCACCGCAAGCTCCGCAACGAACTCCTCTACCACGCCACCAGCTCCACCCTACCTCTACCACCTCCCCCTCTGTGACACCCTAAATTTTATTTTCCAAATTTAGTAATAAATTTGAGCTTTTATTTAATTTTCTGAGCATTTAACCTAGGTCAAACAATAATTTTTGGAATGATTAAAAGGAACCCTAGGGCTTAGAAACATTTTTGTTGCATTCATGCCGGTGCATAATATTTTGTTTGAGTGTTGGAATAGTGTTGGGTGGTTTGAATTCAAACCTAGTTTGAATTCAAACCTAGTTTGAATTTGAGCAAGTTTTGCTTTGGAAAATAAAAAGAAAAGTCTTTCTTTTAAATCCTCCCTCCCTCCTATCTAGCCCACCAGCAAAAGCCGGCCTGACCCATTCACTCCTCCCTTTCGTTCCCCTCCCGCCTTGGGCTCGGCCCAGTCCGGTTCGGCAGTCCACCCTTCCCCCCCCCCCCCCCCCCGCGCAGCAGCCCGCGTCGCCTCGGCCAGTCCGGCCCGCGCTCGCGCCCCCCCTCCTCTGCTCCCTTCCGCACGCAGAGGCCCAAGCCGCGGCCTGCTTTGCGCACCGCCCGCTCCCTCTGTTTACTCTCTGACACCGCAACCCCACCCTTTATCTCGTTGACGCATGGGTAAGCCTGGACGAAAAACTTGAAACTCGCTAGCTCGCTCGACTCGCTCGTTAATGGCTCGGCTCGAGCTCAACTCATTTTATAATGAGCCAGCTTCTTTTATAACAAGCCAGCTCGATTTATAACGAGCCAGCTCGAGCTGGCTCGCGAGCTGCTCATTAGCTCGTACGAGCCAATTAATTCACAAGCCAATAAACTCAAATTAGCTATTGGAGAATATCCAGACGTCCAGCAATGTGGTGAACATCATATTTGTTCTTACATGTTATTCACTTACAGGTAAGAAGATATAATCATATAAGGGAAATTATGTTTTTATATATAGATATTATTATTTGTTAAATTTACATGTACTTTGAGAAATAGTGTTTTTATGATTTGGCTCGCGAGCCAAATGAGCCAGCTCGAGCTCTATAATGAGCCGAGCCGAGCTGCTCTTCTAGCTCGTTAGTATAACGAGCCAAGTCGAGCCAGCCTGCTAACGAGCCGAGCTATAACGAGCCGAGCTCTAACGAGCCGAGCTGGCTCGATATCCAGGCCTACGCATGGGCCCCGCCTGGCAGCACCTCCGACCCGTCGTCTTCCTCGAGCCGCCGCCGTCGCGTCCGTTACCGCTCGGCTACATGGCCAAGCGTTGATGGCCATCAAGTCTGTGTCCGGCGCCGCTTCGAGTCGGAGTTAACCTCCGCGACCCTCCTCCTCTCTCTCCCAACCTATAAATCGGCCACACCTCTCCTGCCGAGTCTCTCCTCTTCCCGAAACCCTAGCTCGCAACCGGCCGCTGCAACTCGCCTTTTTGGGCTTGCATCCGTCACCGGGGACCCCTTTGTGGTGCTCGCAGTAAGCTCCTCTCTCTCCCCATGCCTCTACCTTTGAGTTTAGTGCCCTGAAATGGCTCTCTCGCCGAGCTCCTTATGGCCTTCCATGGCGCCGTCGTGCGGTGGTGCCGCACCGATAGCCCCCACACACTTTAGACCCCCACCATCATGTTCGCAAGGTCTCGGTGACCTCTCTGGTGGCCTAGGTTGTGTCCGGGGTGGCCGGGAGCGCCGTTCCGGCGAGTCACCGCCGTGCTCCGGCCGGAATCCATGGCCGCCGTCGTGGACGCGCCGCCACGCCGGCCAACTCTTTCCCCAACCCACCTGCACTGTTGATCCAATCGTGGATGGCCAGGATTAGAAGATACCCCTTCGAGTGCATAACCGGTCCACCGAGCAGTCGTGGACTCAGTCCACCACCCAGCGCAGCGCCTGTCCACGCACACATGGTAGACAGAGCCAGTGGCGTCGCGCCACGTGGCCGCCAGCTCAGCGTGCGGCCCGGTTAGCCAGCCACGCCAGCGCCTTTTTGTAGAAAACCCCCTGTTGGTAGTTCTTAACTACACCTAGGATAGGGTAGCTAAAGTAGCTATCTACTAATGCCAAGCGGGGTTGTCAGTCCCGATACTAGTAGGACCTAACTAGCGAGAATGCAATCTACCAGGAGGAGATTCTGCAAGTGCACAGAACTATCGTAGTAGCACTTCCCTAGGAGTACCAGGTGTCGATTTATTTGATCCCAAAGGAAGGCTAGGGTGGTGTATGAGTCGAATCAAGGAGGGGATGAGAGTCGAAGAATAAGAAAAGGGAAAGAGGAGAAGAGAGGAGATGAAAGGGATGAGAGAGGATGAGAGGCTAGAAAGAATATATGGATGGATAGGTAAGGATGAATGAAATGGCTAAGGTAAGGTGGATAAATAGGTAGATAGATAGAATGGGATAACTAAGGATAACTAATATAACTAACTAATAACTAATAACTACTCCTAGATAACTACGAAGCAAGATAACTACGAAGCAAGATAGGCAAATGTCAATAAAGCAACCAAGTTAAGTATAGTTTTATTCCTATCTTGTCAAGTACCGAGGCGTACTAGCCTTTACCACTGACTTAGGTTGAACGCTAGCACAACGAGCCTTACTGTTAAACTGGGCCAACTACGTGGTGGAATTCAAGGCGCACAGGGCTGTCACCACCTGCTTGCTACCACAGCTATCCGGGGGTCCAGCCGTATATGATGGTAAGTCTATAACTAAGCACCACGCTTAATTATATTCTAACTATCTCTACCCTAGCTTTGAATAGAGACACCCTTGCGGATATCAGAGCAAATACTTGACTTAATAAGATAAACACTAAACTAACTAAGCAACCTATTGGCAAAGTTCAAACACTAAGCACACTAGAGATTAACTACTATGGCTAAGTGAATTGAACTATAGGATAGCTAGGCACTCAAGCAATCAATCAAGTATACTACTCAATACTGGTAAGTAGAATAAAGTAATACTCGAAATGATGAACTAGAATATAGTAAGTGCTTGAGTAACAAGAGAAAAACCTGAACTGGAGATGAAGGAAGACTCTTCCCAGCTCCAGAACCGATCACTCGCACGGTTCTACTCTTGAGCTAAGCCTTGAGCAGTGCTTCCGCGAGGGTAATGAGGCAAGGATGCCTTGCTCTACTAGCTACCTACTTGCCTAAGCTTGGCTAAACCCTAAGCTATTAGCTCTCTAGCTCTAGCCTTGCTTTCTTTGCTTCCTTTCCTTCCTTTGCTTCTTGCTTGAAATGAAGTGACGCCTCCAGGGGGTATTTATAGCCTTGTGGAGTGAGGGGGTACTTATAGGGGGCAGCCAACCGACCTAGGGCAAACCCTAGTGGCGGGCTCCAGCCCTAGGTGGCGGACGCCACCCTCCTGGCCGTTGGATGCACCGTTATTGATCCTACGGTCTCCAGGGACTCCTCCAAGGCGGTTGCATGTCGGTTGCATGTCCAGATAACCGTCATTCGGTCATGATCCACACCACTCCCCTCCTGAGCCCTCCGATGCCACTGACCTAGTGACCAAGGGCCAAGATTTGGCCCTGGGGTGGTCACACGGATCAGTGATGTGGCAGGGGGAGTTTGGGCTTCTCCCTTGTGGCGGGCGCCACCTAGGGGTGGCGGGCGCCACCCCACTAGGGCCCAAATGGGCTCTGGTGAGTGGTCTCGGCCCCTGGTGGGTCCATGCTCCAAATTTGGTCCAAATCCTGTATTCAAATAAAAATCTATGGACATGTGGAATTTGGTTAGTTTGAAACCTATTTGACTACATTTCATGCCTTTTTGGTGAATTTTTGGGTAAAGTGTTGATGGTAAAACAGGTGTTTAAGGACCATCAACACCCACCGATCTTTTGCGAAATAAACCCGCAGTCCACTCCTGTTTTAAAAAGGCGTTGTTTTCTTTCGTTTAAGCCCCTATGTTTTCCGAAAATAGTGGTCGCCGTCCAACCAGCGTAGAAAATGCGAAATTTAATTGTTTTAATTCGAAAAAGAGTTCGATTTATTTACAAAAATGCCATTGAACCTTGTTTTTAACATAACTTTTGATTTAAAACTCTGATTAGAGTGATTCTTGCGCTCACGTGTTCGTAGAAATGCGTAGAATAGTTTTATAAGTTTTTTACCATGTTTTAGAACTGTTTGGTGTACTGTTCTAATAGAAATGTATTTGTTTACATGTGATGACTGGTTTGGATGCTTGTGGGGTGCCTTTGATCCCGTTTAGAGTTCAAGCCGTTCAACGTTATCAAGAAGGAGACCTTTGAAGAAGTGGGATCAACAACACGATTTATTGGAAGGCAAGTGTAACATGAGTTCCTTTGTTACCTAGTAACCTTTTAATCACCTTTTCATATGCATGTGTCTAATGTGATGAACCCTAGAGAATCTACCTAGAACTTTGTTATCCTGTATTCCTAGTTACCTTGGGTTGTGCATATGGGTAGTTCTGCTTATCTTGCAAATACCAAATATTAAAATGATAATCTTGATTAATGATTTATGGAACAAATGTTGGTTCTGAATCTTAAAGCGGCAACCCAGGATTTACAGTACAACCATGAGGACTACATGGCTCTGGTCTTAGCTAAGTACTTTGATTGTTCTAGCTCGTCTGTAGCTTACCGAAAGGACAAGAGGGGTCTACCATGTAGTTATGGCCCGGTCCCACTAGGGTAATTGCTTTGGAGGATGGGGGTTACCTTAGTGGGGAGGTGTTCATAACTCTTGGGAGACTGAAACCTTAGCGGCTACGGCTTGTTAGGGCGGCTTTGGAAAAGCTTGGTAGTGATCCCTGCCGACTTACCTTGGTAGTGAGTCAAGAGGTTGGCCGCCTCGGGCAATGGGCAATCACGACTCGTGGGTAAAGTTGTACACACTCTACAGAGTTAAGAATAAACTTATATATCAGTCGTGCTCTCGGTCATGAGCTGCCTGGATCCTTTTTGAGACAGTTCTATTGATAATATGGGGGTAATAATAATCTTGATGATATATATTATATACTTTCACTATGGGAGCTTAAGCATAACTTAGTGACATAGGTCTAATAAATAAAATATGACCAAATAAAAATGCTTACCGCAGTTCAGCCGTGTCTAGCCTTTTGAGCCTTGCATCCCTCATGTTATACTTGTTGAGTATGGTGCGCTCACCCTTGCTTTGCGTACAATCTATAAAAATACCGGATGGGTACCAGATGGTGGAATCAAGTGAGGAGTTGCAGAAGATGTTCCAAGAGTTCTAGGCGAGTGTGTCCTCAGTCAACCGTCCCTGTGGAGTTTGGAGCCCCGAAGATTAGTTTCCGCTCTGCTTCGTTTTAAGTGTAAGCCTTGTTGTATCTATGTTTCGTTATATGATAAAGCATTTTCTTTGACAAATTCCATATTTGTTGCTATATGTGTCTTGTGGACTTCCTGGGCACACATATAGTGGGCACTTGGTATTCTTCGAAAAACCGGGTGTGACAAATTGGTACCAAAGCAATGTTGACTGTAGGACGCAAGCCTAGTTAGAAATGGGCGTTTTAAAAAGTTTTGCTTCACTCTCTCTTTACCTTGTAATTTATTAAAAAGTATGCTTACCTCCTTATCTCTAATCTATTGCAAATTCTTGATACTCAAAACTTTTGGATCTTGTTTTACCGTGACTTAGAATGAAGTTGTCACCTCTGTTGTCCAATAGGAGACTTTCCATTCATAAAGTAAGAACGTTTAGTAACGAGTGTTGAGTTGAGTCTTATGCATGTCATGTGCAACTAAGTGGTTGTATGTTTGACTTTGTGATCATGATTGATTTGGATCTTTGTCATGATTGTGATGAGCTGTGGAAGTAATGACCACATCTTCATCTAGTTAGAAGTTAAGGCTTAAGTTTGTAGGATTAGATCGTTGGGGTTCAATTCTATCTTCCTTATCAATCTCTTATCTCAGTGTGATATCTTTATCAAAGTTCGGTGGAGCCGACTTTCACAAGATGATGCAACTTGAGAAAGAGAAGAAGATCTCAGATCAGAGCATCCCAATCTCTTAGAATCATAGTCTGAATCTCGAGGACGAGATTCATCCTAAGGGGGGTAGATTTGTGACACCCTAAATTTTATTTTCCAAATTTAGTAATAAATTTGAGCTTTTATTTAATTTTCTGAGCATTTAACCTAGGTCAAACAATAATTTTCAGAATGATTAAAAGGAACCCTAGGGCTTAGAAACATTTTTGTTGCATTCATGTTGTTGCATAATATTTTGTTTGAGTGTAGGAATAGTGTTGGGTGGTTTGAATTCAAACCTAGTTTGAATTTGAGCAAGTTTTGCTTTGGAAAATAAAAAGAAAAGTCTTTCTTTTAAATCCTCCCTCCCTCCTATCTAGCCCACCAGCAAAAGCTGGCCCGACCCATTCACTCCTCCCTTTCGTTCCCCTCCCGCCTTGGGCTCGGCCCAGTCTGGTTCGGCAGTCCACCCTTCCCCCCCCCCCCCCACGCAGCAGCCCGCGTTGCCTCGGCCAGTCCAGCCGCGCTCGCGCCCCCCCCCCCCCCCTCCTCTGCTCCCTTCCGCGCGCAGAGGCCCAAGCCGCGACCTGCTTTGCGCACCGCCCGCTCCCTCTGTTTACTCTCTGACACCGTAACCCCACCCTCTATCTCGCTATCGCATGGGCCCCGCCTGGCAGCGCCTCCGACCCGTCGTCTTCCTCGAGCCGCCGCCGTCGCGTCCGTTACCGCTCGGCCACAATGGCCAAGCATTGATGGCCATCAAGTCCGTGTCCGGCGCCGCTTCGAGTCGGAGTTAACCCCCGCGACCCTCCTCCTCTCTCTCCCAACCTATAAATCGGCCACACCTCCCCTGCCGAGTCTCTCCTCATCCTGAAACCCTAGCTCGCAACCGGCCGCTGCAACTCGCCTTTTCGGGCTTGCATCCGTCGTCGGGGACCCCATTGTGGTGCTCGCGGTAAGCTCCTCTCCCTCCCCATGCCTCTACCTTTGAGTTTAGTGCCCTGAAATGGCTCTCTCGCCGAGCTCCGTATGGCCTTCCATGGCACCGCCGTGCGGTGGTGCCGCACCGATACCCCCACCCACTTTAGACCCCCACCATCGTGTTCGCAAGGTCTCGGTGACCTCTCTGGTGGCCTCGGTTGTTTCCGGGGTGGCCGGGAGCGCCGTTCCAGCGAGTCGCCACCGTGCTCCGGCCGGAATCCATGGCCGCCGCCGTGGACGCGCCGCCACGCCGGCCAACTCTTTCCCCCACCCACCTGCACCGTTGATCCAATCGTGGATGGCCAGGATTAGAAGATACCCCTTCGAGTGCATAACCGGTCCACCGAGCAGTCATGGACTCAGTCCACCACCCAGCGCAGCGCCTGTCCACGCACACATGGTAGACTGAGCCAGTGGCGTCGCGCCACGTGGCCGCCAGCTCAGCGTGCGGCCCGGTCAGCCAGCCACGCCAGCGCCTTTTTGCAGAAAACCCCCCGATCTTTTGCGAAATAAACCCGCAGTCCACTCCTGTTTTAAAAAGGCGTTGTTTTCTTTCGTTTTAGCCCCTATGTTTTCCGAAAATAGTGGCCACCGTCCAACCAGCGTAGAAAATGCGAAATTTAATTGTTTTAATTCGAAAAAGAGTTCGATTTATTTACAAAAATGCCATTGAACCTTGTTTTTAACATAACTTTTGATTTAAAACTCTGATTAGAGTGATTCTTGCGCTCACGTGTTCGTAGAAATGCGTAGAATAGTTTTATAAGTTTTTTACCATGTTTTAGAACTGTTTGGTGTACTGTTCTAATAGAAATGTATTTGTTTACATGTGATGACTGGTTTGGATGCTTGTGGGGTGCCTTTGATCCCGTTTAGAGTTCAAGCCGTTCAACGTTATCAAGAAGGAGACCTTTGAAGAAGTGGGATCAACAACACGATTTATTGGAAGGCAAGTGTAACATGAGTTCCTTTGTTACCTAGTAACCTTTTAATCACCTTTTCATATGCATGTGTCTAATGTGATGAACCCTAGAGAATCTACCTAGAACTTTGTTATCCTGTATTCCTAGTTACCTTGGGTTGTGCATATGGGTAGTTCTGCTTATCTTGCAAATACCAAATATTAAAATGATAATCTTGATTAATGATTTATGGAACAAATGTTGGTTCTGAATCTTAAAGCGGCAACCCAGGATTTACAGTACAACCATGAGGACTACATGGCTCTGGTCTTAGCTAAGTACTTTGATTGTTCTAGCTCGTCTGTAGCTTACCGAAAGGACAAGAGGGGTCTACCATGTAGTTATGGCCCGGTCCCACTAGGGTAATTGCTTTGGAGGATGGGGGTTACCTTAGTGGGGAGGTGTTCATAACTCTTGGGAGACTGAAACCTTAGCGGCTACGGCTTGTTAGGGCGGCTTTGGAAAAGCTTGGTAGTGATCCCTGCCGACTTACCTTGGTAGTGAGTCAAGAGGTTGGCCGCCTCGGGCAATGGGCAATCACGACTCGTGGGTAAAGTTGTACACACTCTACAGAGTTAAGAATAAACTGATATATCAGCTGTGCTCTCGGTCATGAGCGGTCTGGATCCTTTTTGAGACAGTTCTATTGATAATATGGGGGTAATAATAATCTTGATGATATATATTATATACTTTCATTATGGGAGCTTAAGCATAACTTAGTGACATAGGTCTAATAAATAAAATATGACCAACTAAAAATGCTTACCGCAGTTCAGCCGTGTCTAGCCTTTTGAGCCTTGCATCCCTCATGTTATACTTGTTGAGTATGGTGCGCTCACCCTTGCTTTGCGTACAATCTATAAAAATCCCGGATGGGTACCAGATGGGTGAATCAAGTGAGCAGTTGCAGAAGATGTTCCAAGAGTTCTAGGCGAGTGTGTCCTCAATCAACCGTCCATGTGGAGTTTGGAGCTCCGAAGATTAGTTTCCGCTCTGCTTCGTTTTAAGTGTAAGCCTTGTTGTATCTATATTTCGTTATATAATAAAGCATTGTCTTTGAGAAATTCCATATTTGTTGCTATATGTGTCTTGTGGACTTCCTGGGCACTTGGTATTCTTCGGAAAACCGGGTATGACACCCTCCTCCAATTTCCATTTTCCTCCAACTCGGAGCCACATCATCGCCGGAGAGCTCGGGCTCAATAGAGGCCGGAGAGGAGCTCGAACGACCAAATTAGTTCGAGGGTGAGTCTCTACGGTCTTTCCCGCTTCCTTTTCACCCCTTGTATCCACCTCTACCACTTGGGAGCGCCGTGTCACCATGGATGCCACCCGCCACGCCGCCATGCGAGGACGAGCTCGACCAGGGCAACCCGCAGCGCCAACACCCTTTGCACCCCTTCCCGCACCGACGCGACAACAAGACCAAGGCCGAGAGAGAGCCACGCCGCCGGCGGAGCCAGCTCCGGTGAGGTCAGAGGGTTCCCCTTTGTTCTCCGGGCGAGCCGAGCGGTGTCGCCGCCAGGGTGACGTGGAGGACCCATGTGTCAGCCACCGTTGGTGACCGACATGCTGGACCCACGTGTAAGCCGCGTTGGGACTCTCTCCTTCCTTCCGTGTGCCTGGTTAACGTGAACCAGTGACCGCGGGGTGCAAGACCACGGCACAGTGTCGTGGACCGATGGACCCCTTCCTCACAGTCGCGCAGAAAAATGCTAGGTGCACCCGGCTAGTGTACACAAGAGGCTAGAAGTCCTATTTCCCTTTAGAGAAAAATTCCAGAAAAATTCCTAAAAATACAACATGCACTTAGTAATTTTACCCCATAATTAGTTTTCCAAAAATGATTATAGAAAATAGTTATTAATTTCCAACCTATATGTTTAAACTTGTAAAAATCATATCTTTCATGTTTTAACTCCGAAAATTATGAAACCACTTCTAAAAATTCTATAAAAATAATCTAAAAGTGACCAACCTGAGAGTAACCCTTTTGCTCAACATATGTTTGCTTGAGATTTTTGTTTCTTTGTTGGTGCTTATCGTTTTCGTCGGATCGGTCAGCAGAAGGAGACGACTACTAGGAAGAAGACGACCCAGACTACCAGGAATCGGGAACTGTGAGCTGCAACGAAGGCAAGTCCTAACCCCGCTCTTATCCACTCTAATTAATTACCCACTGATGATTATATGATTCAAATGTCATATGGTGAATTTGACTGAATAATAGGCAACTGTGGTATGTTTATGTGCGTAATTCAAACCTGATTTGATGGGGACAAGTGGGGATGTTTATATGCGGATATAACATCTTGGGGTAGACTCGCCTGCTGAGGGACTCTACCTAGGAGACACTTGTTTGCCACACCGAGTAGTTTCATAGGCCACCAAACTTGGTCAGAAACGCGTCCAGCCACACGCCTATATGGGTAGGCCTAGTTTCACACCCCGATAGGTATGTGTTACACCTACCTGGAGATCGGGAGACAACGGTTTGACAAGAGAAGGCACGACTGCTAAGTGATCTCTCGTGGCCCGGTCGGCGTGGTTGCTAAGTGATCCTCCACGTTAAATTCCTGTTGGGCCGTGTGCGAGCCCCCTCTTTTATGATATTGATTTGGCCAGTTGGACCATGCGTGGTCTGTTTTCCGGCCCCTGTGTAAACCGTGGTGAGGGTTACATGGACCCTATGGATGCGTCCTCTCGGGTATGTGCTTTGTTGGAGTAAATGAGGCCACTGATCATGGTCGAGTTCACTCCATCGTGTGGGGAAAATTGGACATCTGCTGCAGTAGAATTATTTGAATCCTATTCGAATAACCACGTCCTTGGTTATGGGCAATCGCCGAGATGAGGTCACCTATGGTTAGGATAATGATTATTGCAATGGCACAACCATGAACCTATGATGATATTTTGCCTATATTTCTAAACTAACAGGGAACTAGCGAGAAGGATAACACTCTCCTAGGGCCCAACCTCTCTTTATTTCCGCTATCTTTCTAGGACTTGCTGAGTACTCTATGTACTCACCCGTTGTTGACTCATAGATTATGAAGACGAAGGAGAACCTGGCTGCAATGAGGAGGACTTCTAGGAGGACCAGTGACAGCGACCGCGATCATGGAGGAGTCGTTAGGATAGGGTCTACGCCTACGCTCTAGCTTGCCTGTGAGGATAGTCGCCGCTACGCATCGACTACCGCCTTAGTAGCTTCCGCACCCTGTTACGCAACCACCACCGTAGTGTGTTTTGGTCAAGTGATATAAAGCCTTGACCCTGTTGTAATATACCACCTACCTAAGTGTGAACCCAGACCTTTATGTATGAACCCTTTTATTCGCTAGATTAATAAAGTTTGTTATTTATCTTTAAATCTGTATATCATTTCTGTTGATCCCGTACATATTTGTGCATGATCCTGGCGCAAATATGGGGATGTTTGGACTCTCAGGATGAGGGCCCGACACATCACCCTCATATGATATCCTGAGAGTGTCCCAAATCTTCTTTGCATTCACCATTCCATGTACCTTGTTACTTTCTTTGGGACTAAGGCATGATAGGATCAAGGATGCCGCTTGAGCATTTTGTTGAAACTCGATTACATCATTGTCGGTGAACTCTACGCCTTCAACGTGACTTGGTCCATTCTCGACAATCTCCCAAGCTCTTGCGGCAAGAAGATGTAGCTTCATCTTGTGTGCCCAATCATTGTAGTTGATTCCATTGAAGGAGGGTGGTTTGCCTAGATTGACGCTAGGCAATTGAAGGACCTTTTGGCTATATTCATAAGGTATGCTTGTGAATTCCTTCTCTTTCTTGTCTTTCTCTTCATCTTCCTTTTTCTTATCTTCTTTGGGCTGTGGTGGAGGTCCTCCACAGTTTGAAGTTTCACCTTTGCTTTCCAAACCTAACTTCAAACTCTCAATCTCATCCTTCATCTTCTTCATTTGATCTCTGAATTGCTTTGCTTGTTGCTCCAACAGCTGATTAGTAACTCTCTTGACAATGTCATTGACAGCTTCTTGACTTAGGGACGACATGATTTTCCCTTACGCGGTGAAGCGCTAACACAAGGGTTAGGCTCTGATACCAATTGAAATGATCAAATCAGCCTAGAGGGGGGTGAATTGGTGATTTTCTACAAACTGAAACTTCACAAACTAAAACTTGTAGTTAGACAACAACCGGTATTACCAGTTTGTTTGGGTAGGTACTACTGGGTGTGACACACCGGTACTACCGACACAAACAAACGGCACTACCGGGATCCTAAAGAGAAACTACAAATCCAATATATGTGAGCTATGAATGTAAATCAAAGATATGACCCACTTCCCTAAGTATTGTAGCTGGCGAAACTAGCCTCTCCAAGCCTTGGTTGATTCCCACGGTGTAGATCGAGCCTTCCCAACCTAAGAAAGGGATAGGGAGAGGAAGAACACGAAGAACACAAGTACAAACGTAATATCCAAAGTAGAGACAACAACAAGCACACGGGACAAAGCGATTTATCCCGAGGTTCGGCCAAACCACTAAGGAGTGCCTATGTCCTCGTTGTTGAGGTGACCACAAAGGTCGGAGTCTCTTTCACCTCCTTGCCTCACTCAAGCAACCACAAAGGCTACTAGAGTTTCTCCACTAGAAATCATAGGGGAAAATACAAACACTTCAGGGAGCCCTCACAAATGAATCAACATGGGCTACCACGAAGAACACCTAACCGGCTAGGGTTCAAAGAACCCAAGAGTAATAGACACAAACAAAGCTGGCTAGATGGAAACCAAGTGCTCAAGTCGTAGATCGAAGCTTCCCACTCTCTAATCTCACTTCCCTAGCTCAAATCTTGCAAAAGAGTGAATCTAGGAGCAAAGGGGGGGGAGAGAGGAGAGGAGTCAATGCTTGGAGAGTGTTTTGTCAGCTGGTAGGTCGCAATGAATGAGTGAAGTGAGTGGGTGACGGTCATAAGTGAAACGGAGGGCTATTTATAGTCCCCCAGTCCCGAGGCCTGTCGGTAGTACCGACCACCCATGGTCGGTAGTACCGACCAGTCAAAAACCGTTGCGCCAGATCTGAGATTGACCTAAAACTAGCTACCGGCCTCAGGTCGGTAACACCGAGGGTCGGTAGTACCAGCCTTATGGCGGTAGTACCAGCCTTATGGCGGTACTACCGCCAGGCCAAATTGGCCACGAACAGAGAGCTACGCAGAAAAACACTCAGCCCCTTGGTAACTACCGACTAGGGTCGGTACCACCGAGGGTCGGTAGTACCGGCCTTATGGCGGTACTACCGCCAAGTCAAATCTCGCAGGAACAGAGAGCTCCGTAGAAACTACCCTTCTACCGGCTTGGGTTGGTACCACTGAGGTCGGTAGTACCGACTTTATGGTGGTACTACCGCCAAGCCATTTCAAACACGAACAGAGAGGTCTGCAAAAATGACCTTCCTACCGACCAAGGTCGGTACCACCGAGGGTCGATAGTACTGGCCTTATGGCAGTACTACCGCCAAGTCATTTTTGAACCTACACAGAGAGGGTGTTAGAATGGTCTGGGTGGCCGGTACTACCGACCTTATGGCGGTACTACCGCCAGTTCAAAAAGAACTCTACCCAGAGAGCATTGCGCGCTTCCTCCCTGGTCGGTACCACCGACCCCCATGGTCGGTACTACCGACTGTACAGAAAAACATCTATGTGTTCGTGATCGTGCGGTGACTCTCAAGCAAACTTTAGTTAGTCGATTTGAGCATTTTTTCCACATCTAGCCATCCTAATTTGTGACCCTCTTGATAGTCCGGCTTACCTATAACTCAAGTTTAAAAATAAACTTTCAAACCACCACTTGAGCTAGGCATCTTTTGTCCATATATATTCAACGTGCTTTGTTCACGAGATTTCAACATTTCAAACCTTTCTAGGAACTAATACCTGCATACATGCTTTTATAAACCCGTTAGTCCCTAATTTGATTGTCATTAATTAACCAAAACCCACATTGGGGGCGAATGCACTTACACTCTCCCTCTCAAGCTTGGTGCTATTTTGAGTGAGGCATTGAGAGCCTAGTGTGTGTGCATTTGAGGTTTGCATTTGGTGGCACTAGGAAATCTTTGTGATTTGGGGATTTCTTACTACTCTTGGTGATTGACATCACCTAGACGGCTTGGTGGATTGTGTCTCTGTTGTGAAACCCACGTGGTGATTGTGTGTGGCTCCAGAGAAGGATTTGTGAGGGGTGTTGTGCTCACCCAGCGGGAGATTGCGAAGAGCAACTCTAGTTGAGCGGGACGTGAAGAGCGTCAAGTGGTTCGGCTGGGTCAAGTGCTAGAACTTGTGGTAAGCACTCCTTGTGGGAGAGTGTGACTAGTATAGTCACCACTAGCAAGAGGATCGGCGGCAACCTTGAGCTTGTCTCAACGGGGAGTAGGTGGTTGGCGAGCCACCGAACCTCGGGATAAAATCAACGTGTCAACTTGTTCATTTCGTTGGTTTGCTTACTCCTAACACAAGCTTGTATTTACTCTTTCATATATTATGCTTGTGTTATTGCTCTTGTGTAGCTAATTTGCTTGTGTATCATATTTGTAGCTCCCATGAGTAACTAGTTGGCTTGTGTAGCCTTGCTAGTTACATTGCTTAGTTTGTGTAGCTAAGTATTTGTTGAGCTCTAATTTGGCTTGTGTAGCCTTGTTATTGAGTATTGCTAGTGAGCTTAGGAGCTCTGTGCTTTTGCTTACTAGATTGTGTAGGAGCTCCCTCGCGCTTGAAGTACTAGTTCATAAGTTTGTGTATCTTGCTTCTAGAATTGTTTAGGTGAGCTCTTGCTAGCCCGACACCTTATTTGCTTTGTTTAGGATCTTTGTAAGGTGCCTGAGAGTATAGGTAGAGGGGATAGTCTTGCCTAGACCGATAGTTTTAGTTCCACATTTATTTCGGTTAGCCGGTGCGATTAATTTTAGAAAGGACTATTCACTCTTCTCTAGTCCGCTATCTCGACCCTACAACGAGCTTTGCAGTTCGCGTTGCGCTGATCAATCTATAGTTGACCCACGCGAGCATTAATTACCTCGTAATCTAGATTCTCACAAATCTCCTATAGGGAAGAGTCGATGTTGTTTAGATATGCACGTATCTGGATCTTCCAGCATGGGTAGTTTGACTCGTCTTGACTCATCAATTAATAGTGGCTTCCCAGAACCACACTCTATGTCGCCTTCACGGATCTAGAACCGGTTAAGGTGGAAAGATCCTTAACCCGCTCTGATATCAATTGAAGGACCAGAAATGGTGACCAGAGGGGGTGAATAGGAGCCAGAAATTTTGTTTTCAAGAAAGATCGACCATTGTCCCAGAAAATCAACCCCAAAGCAAAACCACTCGAGAGCGGCAAGTCCACGAGCCAACTGGTGACTGAGATACCTTAGGAAATGTCCAAGAGGTACAACAGAACTAATGGTCGTAGAAGCACCAAGAACAAGCGCAAAGCAGAACACCAAAACTAGAGAAGATTGCTCAGCGCTGGACTATTTGGGGCCTGCTCTCGGCCTATCTGTGGTTTGGCTATTTTACTGTCCGGGGTCTGCACTAGACTTTCCGCAGTTCAAAACTCTAAAACCCAACTATTCTGAAACAGTTTTGTACAAGTCTCAGACAGTTCGCGATCAGGTGGCGAACTGTCCGCCAGTCACCTGACAGTGGACAGTGAACAGTCAGCCAAGCACAGCTTGTGGTTGTCCGATGTTCAAGGACAGACTGTCCGCGAGTGCCCGAAAAACACAAAAACAGTCCGATGCAAACCTAAATTCAATCGGACCTCGACCAAATCAAGAGAGTTTGCAACCATAGGTAAAGTTATTCCTAAGAAATCATAATCATAGGTTGAACCCAACTAGATCTCAAGATATCTTAGATCACGAGAAAAGAGAAAAGTTTTAGTTTTAAAAATGATTTCCGCCCGGTCTATGTACTCGTGAGGAATTAGATAATTTCCTTTGGTAGAAAAATGTCTCTCACGACAAAGCACGAGATGGTTCAAACAAAATCGCAATCCATCCCTAGAATTAAAAGATCTCACGAAATCACAAAGAGGAAAAAACGCAAAGAACAAAACACAAACACAAAGATTTCAACAAAATCTCTATGGAGGCGACAAGTGATTACAGTCAACTTTCCTGAAATTCTAATACAGAGGAATGATATATCTCTACGGATCACTATAAATAGCTACGAGGAAAGAGATGTCTACCAAATGAATATGAAAATAGTCTGACTGAAGTGATAAAGAAGAATGAGGTGTCATCCTTTATTTATAGGATATTACATGATACCCCTTCTACCCCTAGGATACAAAGAAAATCCTTTATTTATAGGACATTACACGATACCCCTTCTACCCCTACGATATAAAGAACGAACTAGCTAGCTCAGAGGCATCTCAGTCCAACTCTGCAGGCTTCCTTCATCGATGTTCACGTGCCTTCCTCATTGTTAGCTCCGTCGCAATGCAAGCCTTATGATGTCACCACATGACGCCACTACGGTCACGAGCCTTCTCACCGCTAGCTTCGCCTCGATACAAGCCTCGTGATGCCACCACGTGTCGTCTCGTTCCTTCTTAGAAATTTTGTCAGGTTTTGAGGCTCAAACTAGCAAACCCGTCAACCTGAGTTTTGAGGCCTCAAAAACTGACCACCTCAGGTTTTGAGGTTAAAACCTAAAAACATTGAGGTTGAAACCTAGAAACAGTTGTGATAGTTTTCTGAAGCTCAACAAGCAAACCCGCGCCATACAAGGAGCACAGGTGTTACGCCCCGTCTCCGGACACCGATGTCAACACATGTCCAACCTCGGCCAAGCACGACGTCTTCGCCTTTCACCCTGACTCGACCAACAGCACTTGCATCTCTCATGCAAGCCCGTGTCCAGCCTCCGTCAAGTGCCACGACACCACTTCCATCTTGACTCGACCAATGTCATCTTCATCCTCATGTACTTTGCTTGTTGCCGCCAAGTATCAACTACCGCAACTGGTCCTCTGACCTCCCGTAGTCCAAGTCTCACGTCCACCCTTTGTCACTCCCGATCCGTCAGCACAACACGTCTCTACTTAACCTTCACCTCGTCATCAATCATTGCCTTCAAGCTCCACGCCTGCATACCAACATAGTCAAGAGACATGTTGCGTACTCACACCAATCCATGAACCTATTGGTCAATCACTCATCATAAGATCAAACTACACGGTACATATCAACCGTTCGCAATTTTTGCTATTCAGGTGAACAAAAGCTTGTCCAGAAGACCAAAACCCCAAGTGAAGCAAAATCCCTTCTATTTAGGGACGGAGGTAGTAGTTCTAATGCAAAAGTCATTAATATGTTGTAGAAATATTGTAAAAATACTCATGAGCCTACATGGTTTAAGAGCAAAAAGGGAGGTCATTATATTTGTTAGACAATAATAACATGTCAGTCGACCGATACATGAGGTACATCATGTCTCAAAACACATGGCAACATAACATGAATTGTGATGCTGAGTGTAAGAAATTGGCAATTTTCCCATTACGCCTCAGCTTGATTCCTACGTATGACTAAAAAGTCTACGATTCTTGCAGCAAAACGGTGTGGTCATCTACAGATGATCTTCGATGAGAAAGATTAGTGACAACAAAAAAAAATGATTTTTTTCCTCCTACAGCAATGGTACACGGACAACTAAGAAAAACTAACATCTTTCTGGTACAGGGACAACTAGGAAAAACTAAAAGCTTTCATTTCCAATTTTTATCCAAAATAGCTTTGACACAACAATCCTGCAGGGAAGACCAAGTAGATTGTTCAGTTTGGCAAACATCAGTAGTAAAAAGGTTCACATGGATTGACCACATGATCAAATGTGCGGATGCCCAACCTCGTAGAAGTATAACCAACATAATTACTGAACTATGACAGTTGGTAATTTGTTTTACAGCTTTATGGCGATAGGATATTCACAGCACTCCTCTCAACCATGATAATGCACATTAGTAATCTATACACAGTTACAAACAAGCCACTCCACTGTCAGTATTATGGAAGCACGACAGCATGGCATGTCAATCATCTTTCTGATGTAAAGCGCGAGGTAGACAATTACCATTCAGTGCGGCATGGTACACTCGCTTCTCCGCCAGCCCAAGGTCAGAAAGAATCAAGTTTCCCTGAAAAGAAAAGGTCAAGATTTTCACATGGTATTTACCGTAGTGCCAAAAACTGGTACAACAATACCATTCCGTGTGATTAACAATTTTTAAACGAAAGAAAGAATTAACATACCTCCACTGCCATCAATTTCCGTACATTATTTGCGTAAAGCTTAGGATCATCTTTTTCTTGCTCAGAAGGATAGTAAACAGGTAAACGGACCATTTCTAGATAATTTACAAATTGACAGAGGAGCAGAAATACATGGCGTACCTGCATGTTTTACAGAGAATTCAGCAAACTTAAATAGATATACAAGAACATTAGTTAATACTCCCTCCGTCCGCGAATAGAAGGCGCAACTCCCTCAGACGCAAAGACCAAGAAGCGAAGTAAATGTCAAGCCTCCAAATTACTGTGATGCTGCATGCATGCATGCAATATCCTGCTGTCCAATTAGCTTCCACGCAAATGAATTAGCCTGGCCCTACTCGCTTGATTTTATTGGCCTCACAGGTCATGCGACCATGCATGTATGGGAATCGAGGAGTTAATTAGACAATCTAAAGACTTGGCGCCTTGTATCACGGGACAGGAAAAAAAAACAGTTGCACCTTCTATTCGTGGACAGAGGGAGTATTAGTAAGACACGAATAGACTATTCCCAAACAGAAATTTATTCTTAAACTAGTTCACAAACTTCAGAACCACCACCACATAGCACTAAAACATGACAGATGTACTACACGTAATACTGAGAAAAAAGGAACCACAACCATCTCATGAACTTTAGTGTTTTCTTTTTTTTTCTCTCAAATACATACAATATACTAAATAAAGATAAGTAAGTAGTCTAAGAAGACTCATACAAGCAGCGCAGGTTCAGGTAAAAAAAGACCACCAAGTGAGGATAAAGTTATAACCATGGCACTAAGACCAGTATCAATGTATAGTTTCATCTCCCGGTTTCCAAGACAAATCAAATCACTCTCAATGTACAGTTTCATATGCCTTTGTGGTCCCATGATCCTTCTTTCTCTCTTCTTTTCCTCTCTCGAGCCGTGCGTGTTGAACGGGATGAAACGCAATGATGCTCTCAATGGGGATTTCACTAAAATTTCACCGTTCTGGAAATAGCGCTCAAACATTTCGTGGGGATGAAACGTTTCTCTTCTCTCTCCTCCCAGTTTCATGCAAAAGACTGATGTTGCATCCTATTTAAGGTGCATAAAACCCCATTGAAACTGGCCTAATAATGCTCCTATGGCCAAATCCCCCCAGAGCCCTTTGGTCCCAGCCATACACCATAAATGGGCCCCATCCCTAATGTCACTGCTGATTTTTTGTGTTACTTTGCATCTATACAAACCAATACCATTGACACAGATTTTGATTAAAATGTCTAACAGTAGAAATAGTTAAATAAAAAAATCAATGGAGTCCATTGTCAAATACACAAAAAAGTCACCATGTGTTTGGTTCGCGGGTTGAACTGGGATATCCCGAGTTCAACGCAGATGGTTTGTTGTTTGATTGAGGAGCCATGCGGGTTGGGTCGAACCCAGGAGGGAATATACCCTCAGATGCGGGTTGGAATGGTCCCCTCGATTCGAGCGGTCAAGCTCGACCCACATCGATATCGTCAACCTCCGTCTCCTTCTTCATCCCTTGGTCGCGAAATCCCCGGTCTCTGGCGCTCGCGGCCCGGACAGATGTGCGCCACCAGCGTCGAGATCTGGGCAAGTTTGGGCTCAGGGTGTTACCAGCCATGGTGGGCAAGCTTGGGCTCAAGACGGTGGTGGCCATGGCGAGCGAGCTTGAGCTCGCTTCGGTGGCGGCCATGGCATGCAAGCTTGGGCTTAGGGTGACTCGCGGCACGGAGCGGAGGTGGTGACCCCAGCACGGGGGGGCGGGGATGGTCACGGAGCCAAAGAGGGAGCGCGATGAGGGGACCGAAGGGCGAGCGCGGCTCGACTCTTCCTCCATCGTGGCCCGAGAGCGCGTGCATGGCGCTTGCAGAGCCGGAGGGGAAGGAGCACGACGCGGGGGCCAGAGGGCGAGCACGGCCCGGCGCTTCCTCTGACATGACCAGGGAGCGCGTTGTTGTGGGCCAGCTAACGAGATTAAAATAACACCCATCAGAACCCACTCCATTCCTCTTACCAAACAAAAAACTAGTATCGCTCTGACCATCATACCAAACACGAGATGGGTCCAACCCAACCCAAAAAACTAGGTGTGACCCAACCCATCCCAGAGTCCCCAAACCAAACACACGGTTATAGAGGCACCAAATGGTAGCAAAGTTGGTGGGAGGGGCAATATTTCAGTATTTTGTAAACCTAACATTAATCAAAGGGAAAATTGGATCCATACCATCTAAAGAACCATCTTAAGATATTTACCATCAAAAGATGCATTCTCTTAGTTGTTTAGCACTTCTGTGAACTCTGTTAACTTGGGAGGTATTGCTATCGGCGAGTTCAGGGTCAGGGGTCACACGTACGCGCACTGCGACCTTGCGGCCTCGTCTACGGACCCACACTGCATCGCCAAGAAGGCGAGAAGAGCACCAGAGATTCACCCTCCGCCTGCATCGCCGAGAAGAGCATCAGGGCCTCACCGCATCGCATGCGCGTGCACGCTCACCATGGCGCTTGACCTCGATGTCTAGCGGATAAGTGCTGGTCCAAACTGGACAGGTTGCAATAAACCACAGGCCAGAACTGCTGGCCAACACTAATCTCGCTTTGGATATAAGCTGATCCTGAATTCGTGATAGAGCTGCTCCTCTGAGGATAAGATCGACGCAGTGCCACTTCGCCGTTACCTTGGTTTACAATTTTTATTCAGCAATGGAGCAGTGCTGCTGCTTTGTGCTTGCCAACAAAGTTGGGAAGAAACAAAAGAAACAGTTAACGGATGGTGGCAGGCAGGCAGAGGGCTGCTGCCGGCACCGGTGGGCAGTTGCCCATGGTTTCTACGCCCAAAAAAGGAAGAATACTACGGGTACCTCACCGGCGAGAGGCTAGCTAGACACATTTTCGCTGGGATCAAGCACAGCACACCCACTTGCATGGCTAGCGCGCCCACGTTCGTCCTCGTCAGCAACCGCTTCACCATCAAGAACATCGAGCACCCCCATGGCCCGCCTCGCCGCTAAAGCAAACATGTTGCAGCCCCCGTCAAACTCGAGCACCGGGCCGATGGTGCCGCCACGCAGCACCGTCTCCACCGCCACCTGGCACAAGTGCCAACTCCCCACGCCAAGCAGCCCCACGGGCCACGGCGCCGCTCACCGGAAAATAGGGGAGGCAGAAGTCTAACATGTGATACGTACACCTCATGCAGATGGGACCTTAGGCTGTTCGGGCATGGGAAGTTCGACGTGGTGGCATGCAACAGCGTGATTGTGGTGCTCGCGAGGGCCCGGCGCATCGACAAGGCACGCGCCACCATGTTCAACAGCATGCTGGGCCGGACCGTCGTGACATGGAGCGCCATATGGTGAGTGCGTACGCGCGCGCCGCAAGGTTAGGCGAGGACCTGGTGCTCTTCTCAACGATGCGGGCGGACGGCGAGGCTTGCCGCAAGCCGACCCTAACATCCCCAACGGCTTACCTCCCAAGTTAATGAGGATTTCATAGAAGTGCTAAGCAGCTAAAAAAAACTACATCTTTTGACGGTAGATATCTAAGCTAGTTCTTTTGATGGTATGTATCTAAAGACCGGTTCTTTTGATGGTATGGATCCAATTTTCCCTTAATCAAATCTAAATAATGGCATGAATCAAAAGTTACCATAATGAGGGCACTATTTCTGGAGGGAAATTTTCATGGTATTGCTAATGTATCTATCTCCTTATTGTTGGTGTTTAAATGCTAATTTCAATCAGACAAATTGCCAGTGATACTCACCCCTGACATGGACTCCCATGCTGGATTAAATCTTTTGTAAGGATATCTCAAAATTACTGGTTCAACTGGCGCTTTTGCAAGAAAAGCACCTGTTTTGAATGGAAGGAGATAATCCCCATTTGTAGTGGTGCCCTCTGCAATAGTAGAATGTAAAGTTATTAGAAAAGGCATTAACAATGTGCATAATCAACAATTGGTCTTACTATCAAAGTATTAAGACTAGATGACAAACCCAACAAGAGAATCACAAGATGGCAACAAAAGATAATAATGCAAAGAAGATGTGCCAACAATTCTGTGAGAAGTTGAAAATATATATTCCACAAATAGAAGAAAAGGTGTATTATGCCAAATAACCTTTAAAGTTTAAACTGAAAAATAATCAGTTGGTACCCAAAACAAGACTTAAAATCAGATATGATCAGATATAAAGTTAATATATGAACTTTACCAGGGAAGAGTAGCATCATTGGTGCATTTTTCTGTTGATGAGCCCGCTGGATTCTTTCAGTTACAGCACCTGTGTGCAGTATAGCATATCAAAAGCTGAAAAAGGTAAAATGGAATCATGTATTCGGTATTCCTTACCATAGAAAACTATGACAGATATATAACAAAAGAGACAGAATATGCCCCTAATAGTTGTGTGTCAAATATTAAGTCCCAACCAAATTATGTATACAGAAAGTGCTAAACCTAGTAGTCGCATTGAAAAAGCTAGTGATGCCATCTAATTCTCAAAACTCCCAAATCTAGTTAAACCCCATTAGATCTTTCATAACTTCTCAATTTCCATCGTTTCCCCAAATCTTCTTATATTTTTAGTTGGCTATAAAAGTAACTCCCTTCTAACCAACACACCTGTAATACTTCCATGTGCGAAGGACGGTACCGTCCCATTAGAACAGGGTCATCTATTCTAGAATATTCTATCAGAATAAACAAAGTAAATATTTGGCGGACGAGATTCTGAATTGAATTAACACTTAAGTTTCAGGAGCATTGGATGGAATTCAACAATAGACACTAATCAACTAACGGAAGATTCAGTGCAGAATTTCCTGACCAAAATTTGGTAGTCAGTAGTATGTTATTTCCAAACACACTAGAGTTTTAACAATGAAAAAATAAGGGCATGATTGGTTTGTTCGTCTGGCACTGTATTGCCTTGTCGAACGAGGTTCCTGAGCGAGCTTATGAGTTTGGTTGTCTTGCGTGTGTGTCTTGGAGCCCGTAATGGCAAGCTTTGGCTTGCTGGTGTAGGAGAAAACAGCTTGCTTGGCTGGACAAGTTTATCAGTGCTTGTGCCAGCAGAGCGAGCGAAGGCCAGGCAAGATGCGACTAGGGACCAAACATGCCCTAAGTTTTTATATATCCACAGAAGAACAAAAAAAAGACAAACCATGTTGACTTAAGACTGTGGAATATCACCTGAAACACCTTTGAAATCTGATGTTTTAGACTCCCGCTGAACAAAAATGCATCCAAGACATTTGCTGCATATAATAATATAACATGTCATTTTTTTTCCAATTCATCTTACACAAAGTAAATACATGTAAACATTTGTTCAGTTAAAGTATCTACCACAAGTCCTATAATTTCTAGTAGAAAATAGAAAACTTAGAGAAAACATAACTACAAAGGCAGCAAAAAACACAAGTACCTTATGAGACCAACTAGGGGCAACCTGGCCACTGATCTCTTCAAGAAGGATAGGGATGTGCAAAAGAGACATGTCAAAATCAATATATTTTGATGACAAAGTTTTGAGAAATCATATGAACAATTACATTATCACAAAAATTTTACAGTACCTTAGCAACAAAACTAGGAAAAGAGGCTGACATGTGATAAAGAATATCCACATAAGATACATGATTAGACACAATTGCCCCAGGCCTTTCAATTTCTATTGACTGGTCCACATAGTCATCCTGAAATATCAATGAA
The DNA here is from genome assembly GCA_009763385.1 of Coix lacryma-jobi var. lacryma-jobi. Lineage (NCBI taxonomy): Eukaryota > Viridiplantae > Streptophyta > Magnoliopsida > Poales > Poaceae > Coix > Coix lacryma-jobi. The sequence continues at coordinate 46,283,912 of CM019826.1, forward strand.
TTATTGAATTACGAAAGCTGGAGATAGACACGAAACCAGCCATATATAATATTCATTCCACTCATCATTCAAACCCAAGTAGGATTCACCTGTAGTGAGTCAGTAAAGACTAAAATCACATCGATACTATATTCTGCTACAAATGATGGCCATGCTACACAACCACCACAGGATTTCTCACGTTATCATCAAATTCTGATGTCTGAGGAACTTCAACCCCACAACACAAATACTTCCCAACACCTGGAAACATTTTAGCTGCAAACAAACACATGAGATCACAATGTGGCAAGTGGGGAAAACAAACTAGCAAGTCTTCCATGCAAGTTGATACGTATGTTGTATGCACAATGACAGGTTGCACATAGTTACGATAAATTTAATCAGTTTATATACTACAGATCCACTTTCTCACCCACACAAGAAAAACATGCTGCCCACGAACAGACACCAAAACAACCAGGCTAATAGCTATCATGTACTCTCTCCATCCCAAATTATAAGTCATTCCAAAAATCTTGAAGAGTCAAAGTTTTTTAATTTTGACCAAATTTATATAATAAGATAATAACATTTATAATATCAACTAAGTATTATTAGATTCTTCATTAGTTATATTTTTATAACATACATATTTGATGTCATAAAATTTTTTAGTGTTTCTCTCTATAATTTTGTTCGACTCTCCAGGATTTTTGGAATGACTTATAATTTGGGATGGAGGGAGTATATTGTATCAAATACTGTCAAATATTACACTATCCAACTCTTCCCCTGCTCAGGAATCAAGAGCCAAGAAGGCAAGCAGAAAATAAAGCAATCAGAAGCTTGCATATAGAACTAGAACTACTCATTATCACTACCTCTGCATTGGGGAAGCGGCAGTCGTACTCTCGGATCCAGTAGAACCCGAAGACGAACAACATGGCGCGAGCGAGTGCGCGGCCGCACCGCACAACCCCCGCACGCCTCCACCCGTCCAGCCGCGCGTACCCATCCCCTTCGCCTCCCTCCCGCTCCTCCTCCACCCGCAGCGTGCACACGCGGCACACGAGGTAGTAGACCACGAGTACGAGCACGCCTGCCACGACGCGAAGCGGAACCAGCACGACCGCGGCAAACGCCAGCCGCGCCGCCTCCGCCGCGCTCACGGGGCCGAGCCCCATCGGGCCGTACGCGTCCCGCCGCGCGTACGGTGCGTACCTCCGGTCCAGCTCCTCTATGCTCTCCAGCACCGGGGCCACGGAGGCCGGGGAGGTGGAGGGGGAGGGGGAGGACGACGAGAGGAGCGGCCTGGCGGCAGCCGTGTCTTCGCTGCTTATCTCACTGCCGCCCACGCTCTCCGGCTCGGACGGGGTGGTGATGTTAGCGGCTTCGTTAGGAGCCATGGCGATGAAGGCGAAGGGGGAACCCAAACCCTAGCGCTGACGCCGGATCGGCATGGTGAGGACGACGAGATGGAGATGCGGTCGGTGGTGACTAGTGCGACGAAGAGACGACGACCAGACGGTGGCGGGGCAGAAGGACGATGAACCGCTGAATTTTGATCGGACGGCTAGGATCTGCTGGGAGTTGTTTGGTTAGGTTTGGGTAATAACATGGCGGTGATGAGCATCTTCATCGGTACTCCTTTCCTCACCCCAATAAAAAAATTATTTTATTGAACTCTGGTAGCTCTAGCAGTTTTTTAAACCTAATTTCAATGAAAAAAATATCAATCTCTTAAATCATAGCCTCCAACCCTTTAAATAAAAAGAAGAGCTCTCCTCCCATAGCGGACCACGTTTTTAGAGTCGTGGTGATCGTTATCCCCCATAGGACGAGGTTTGTTTGGTGGTTTTCCTAACACCTTTTCTAGACCGATGACACAACACGAGTCGTGGTGATCGTTATCTCCCATGATTGGCATTTATGAGAAAGGTTTGAGGCTTTTACCGGTTGAGTCCATATCTTGCTATGCGTTATGCGCTTAATGTTTATGACTAACCAGTGGCGTTGAGTTGTGTTGGGTTACCGTGTTGGTGTGCGTGTGCAACATGTGTCTCTTGGCTGTGTTGATGTGCGGGTGTGGAGCTCGGAGACAGTGGTCGATGGCGAGGTGAAGGTCAAGTAGAGACGTGTCGTGCCGACGGACCGGGAGCGGTGAAGGATGGGCGTGTCGTGCGGCGGACGTGCCATGCCGATGGACCCGGAGCGGTGAAGGGCGGACGTGAGGCTTGGACCGACGGACCAGGAGGCCGGAGGACCAGCTGTGATAGCTGGCACATGGCATCGGCGAGCAGGAGCACATGGGGATATGCGGTGCATCGGCCGAGTCGGGAGGAAGACGATGGCGTCGTGGCACTTGGCGGTAGGTCGGACACGGGCTTGCGTGCGGCGCAAGTGCCGTCGGCCAAGTCAAGAAGGAAGGCGAAGGCGTTGTGGCCGGCGTGGAGGCTGGACATGCAACGACATCGGTGTCGGTGGTCGGGGTGTGTGAACCACACTCCGTTTATGGCGCGGGTTCGGTAGTTGAGCCTCGGAAAGCTACCATTGACGGTTTCCGAGTTTGGGCCTCAAAACTCGGGGTGGCGGGTTTCCGAGTTTGGGCCTCAAAACTCGGGGTGGACGGTTTCCAGGTTTGGGCCTCAAAACCTGGGCTGGCGGGTTTACCGGTTTGGGCCTCAAAACCGGGTGAAGGTTCTGTTGACGCTCACTAATGCTCATAATTAACCATCAACTATTGCATAGAATGACACTAAATGAATTACAAAGCATAGTTGTAGGGTTTGAAACTAACAAGTTCCACGAGTTTGGTGCTCTCACTTGTTTTGTAGGACATCCATGTTTTTATCATATAAAAGTATCTCAAGTGATGAATTAGAGTGCACCATTGCGAAGGGCTCGTCGAGACGATCGAAATGGACATATCATTTGCTATATTCGGAGTCCCGGATGAAAAGATATTAATTTCGCAACGAAATCTGCAAAAGAAGGATCTAGAAGACACCACGAGGCGGCCCGCCACGTGGGCCCACTGGGCCAGACCGACCGGTCCCACTTGGAGACCGACCGGTCGACCACGGAAGCCGTTTCGCCTCCGCCTTCTGGAACCTTCTTCCACCGCCTCCTAGGATGCATCTCCACTGTCCCTGAAGTCGGTTTGATCCAACGGTGGGCGATAAACGTGACGCGGATCGATGACATGGCGATTCCTTGCCCCCTACTCCACCTCGGGCTATATAAGCAGGCCAAGAGGTGCCCCCAAGAGCCATCTCCATCTTTATTATTCATCTCCACATCAGAAACTAGGGTTTCAATTAGAAGTAGAGGTCCCTCTAGATGAATCTCTTCTAGTTCTAGTTCTAGTTCTAGTTGTCTAGTTCATCTAGTAGTAATTAGAGATTGGATTAGAGAGAGGAGAAGGAGAGAGCGGAGAAGGAGCCGGATCTGTCGGATCTTCCTCGACATTGTATTGGTGCAGCATCTGGTTCGTCTTCAAGTAATCTTCGGGTTCTTCATTTATTACTTCTAAGTAATTTATTTAATTTTAGTTCTTACTTTATTTTATTTACTGGATCTCTGCTCATATTGAGTGCTCTAGTTATCCACGGTAATTAGAGTAGTAAGCGTTAGTGTAGACACGGTGTCTAGACTAGGGTTTACTTGAGTTTGCGCCCAATCCTCTGGACAGTTGTGGTAGCCCCAGAGGTGACAGCTCTATCAGGTCTTTGTAATCCACCACGTTAGGGTTGGTGTTCTCGTAGAGCTTTCGGCAGCCTTCCCCCAACTACCTTCTTCCCAGTCTTTCTTGACAGTTGGAAAGGACCTGCTACTCTGAAGTAAGTAAAGTATAGTGAGCCTTTTATTAGATAGACCCGCTTAGAAAACCCTAAGATCTCTCTCTATCCACATTACCATTTTTTTCTTGGATGTTCTTAATTCTTCTAGTACACTTCACATTCCCCGTGGAAATCGATACCCTGGAATACTCTTGGGTGAAAGCTACATCGGTATTCGTGCGCTTGCGGATTTTTCTGTGTGCGTTTAAAATACCCAACAAGCTTTCTGGCGCCGTTGTCGGGGAACGGTAGCTGTTCTAGAATCAAACCAAGTTCGTCCGCGTTTCTTTTCTTTTTACCACCTTTCCCTTTTTACCACCTTTTTCTTTTACCACACCATCACCACATGGATTTCACTCCTATCTATAAGTTCTTTGCTCCAAAGGGCGACTTGTTGGAGCCTCCACCATCATCACACCCCATTCTTACAGATGGCTATGAGCTTCGCCCTGCTCTTATAGCCATGGTTCGGGAGAAATCCTTCTCTGGGTCAGAAGACGAAGATCCATACACTCACCTTAGGGAATTTGAGCAGTTGTGTTCTTGTCGGACTATTGCCGGCATGACACAAGAAACCATTAAATGGAAACTATTCCCGTTCTCCCTTTTGGGAAGAGCGAGAAAATGGTATGACCATTCCGTAAGGAGCGTAAATGGGAATTGGGATGAACTTCGAGACAACTTTTGTTTTGCTTTCTTCCCTCTTTTTCGAATCGCTGATCTTAGAATCAAAGTTCTTACATTCAAACAAAAAGAGGAGACACTAGGAGCAGCTTGGGCTAGGTTCAAATGCCTTACCAATTCTGGCCCAAACCTTTCCTTGCCAAACCATGTCCTACATTTTCACTTCTATCGTGGTCTTAACAAGGAAGCTGCTCTACATCTCGATTTAGCTTCTGGAGGATCATTCTCACATAAACTTGTTAGTGAAGGAAGAGACATCCTAGAGAAAATCCTTGAAAACACTCCTTACACTGGCATTTTTGACGAATTCCCAGAAGAAGAAGTCGAGCCCATCCCCGACCAACACGAGGAGGAACACACAACCGAATTTGAAATTCCTTCAAATCTTTCTAATAATTTGGTTGTCACAGAACCTTCTATGGAGAAAATACCCCACACTCTAGAAAATGATGAACCCTATCCTTCGGTGTTCTTCTCTGAAATCAAGGTAGATCTTTTTGAAGATTTTGGGAATGCCTCGAGTCTACCAGTTCAAGTAAAGCCTCAAGTCCACTCGACACCACTTGTGGATGACGATGGTCCGCACAATGATGTTTTCTTTATAGAGCATATTAAGGGACTTTCAGCCATCATGAGCCATGAGTGGTTGGTAGAAACGGAGTTATCCGCTGAGGTAGCCCGAATCATTGCCCCCTTAGAGGCTATATCTTGCAACCTTAAGGGGACTACCATAGAGGCTCACTATAGTCTTACCATTGGGTTGAACATAATTTCCAAGGCTTTGGCCGAGGAACTTTGCCCCAACAAGACTGTGATCCCATCTCATAAGCTTCTAAGAATTCCATCTGGAATCACACTAGAAAGTTATGGGGTCATAAGGACTATTATGCTACGCATAAGAGACTCCGAGTATTTTCTAGATTTTCATATCTTTGACATCTCAGACACGTCCCTCCTAATTGGTGTACCTTTTGGAACACTCTTTCGAGAGCGACCAAAACAAAGCCTCTTGAATTTAAAGCTAGGGAACTCTACCATCGATGTCTCACTTTCACGCTCACATAACGCGATTGTAGAACCCAAGCCAGAACAAGATCCTATTGAGGAAGTCATGGTGGCATCCCTAGAAGACTTGGCCCAACCAACTCTTGATGATGAACACTTCACTCAGGAAGAGGAAGAGCTGGCCGAACCTGTTGAGCTAGATCCTTGGGAGGTGCCATCACAACCCTTAGTTGAGCTAAAACCCCTTCCTCCTGGTTTGAAATATGTCTTTCTCAATAATAATCGAGAAACTCCTGTCATCATAAGTGACAAGCTTTCCCAAGATGAAACACATAGGCTTGTCACCATCTTAGAAAGACATAAATCAGCCATAGGCTACTCACTCCATGACCTCAAAGGGATTAGTCCTGCTCTCTGCACTCATCGTATCCCAACCGATCCTGATTCATCACCTTCAAGGGAACCACATCGGAGACTTAACAATGCCTTGCGAGAGGTTGTTAAGAAAGAGGTCTTGAAGCTTTTGCACGCCGGGATTATCTATCCCGTGCCACATAGCGAGTGGGTTAGCCCTGTCCAGGTTGTCCCTGTTGATGGTCCTTAAACACATGTTTTACCATCAACATTTGACCCTAAAGTCCACCAAAAAGGCATGAAATGTAGTCAAATAGGTTTCAAACTAACCAAATTCCACATGTCCATAGAATTCTATTTGAATGCAGGATTTGAACCAAATTTGGACATATGAACCCACCAGAGGCCAAGCCCACTTAGTAGGGCCCAAATGGGCCTAAGGGGGGTGGCGCCCGCCACCTCTAAGTGGCGCCCGCCACTTGGGTTGGCCCAAGTGTCACCCCCTGCCACGTCACCGATCTGTGTGACCTCCCTAAGGCCAAATCCTGGCCCTTGGTCACTAGGTCAGTGACATCGGATGGCTCAGGGAGGAGTGGCGTGGATCAAGGCTGAATGTCGGTTGCTAGGACATGCAACTGACCTCCAAACCGCCTTGGACAACCACCTGGATGCCGTTGAAGCAGAGGCGGTTCATCCAACGGCCATGGAGCTGGCGGCCGCCAGTAGGGGGTGGCGCCCACCACCTGACCAAACCCTAGGTCTGTTGGCTGCCCACTATAAGAACCCCCCTCACTCATTTGGGCTATAAATACCCCCCCTGGAGGCACCTCTTCATTTGTACCAACACACACCAAGTACCATCCCAAGCAAAGCAAGAGAAGCAAGTGAGAGTTAGGTTAGAAGCTTAGAGAGCTCAGGCAAGTAGGTAGCTAGTAGAGCAAGGCATCTTCGCCCTCGTGGTAGCGCTGCTCAAGGGTTAGCTCATGAGTAGAGGCGTGCGAGTGATCGGTCCTAGAGCTGGGAAGAGTCTTCCTTCATCTCCAGTTCAGGTTTTGCTCTTGTTACTCAAGCACTTACTATATTCTAGTTCATCATTTCAAGTATTACTTTATTCTACTTATCAGTATTGAGTGGTATACTTGATTGATTGCTTGAGTGCCTAGCTATCCTACAGTTCAATTCACTTAGCCATAGTAGTTAATCTCTAGTGAGCTTAGTGTTTGATCTTTGCCAATAGGTTGCTTAGTTAGTTTAGTATTTATCTTATTAAGTCAAGTGTTTGCTCTGACGTCCGCAAGGGTGTCTCTATTCAAAGCTAGGGTAGAGATAGTTAGAATATAGTTAAGCGTGATGCTTAGTTATAGACTTACCTTCAGATACGGCTGGACCCCCGGATAGCTGTGGTAGCAAGCAGGTGGTGACAGCCCTGTGCGCCTTGAATTCCACCACGTAGTTGGCCCAGTTTAACAGTAAGGCTCGTTGTGCTAGCGTTCAACCTAAGTAAGTGGTAAAGGCTAGTACGCCTCGATACTTGACAAGATAGGAATAAAACTATACTCAACTTAGTTACTTTATTGTCTTTTGCCTGCCTTGCTTCGAAACTATCTCGCTTCGTAATTATCTTGCTTTGTAGTTATCTAGGAGTAGTTAGTAGTTAGTAGTTAGTCACCCTTAGTTATCCTAATCACTCTATCTATCTATCTATCTATCTAGTTATCCACCTTACCTTAGCCATTCATTTCATCCTTACCTATCCACCCATATATTCTTTCTAGCCTTTCATCTTCCCTTCTCCCCTCTTCCCTTTTCTCTTTTCTTCGACTCTCATCCCCTCCTTGACTCGACTCATACACCACCCTAGCCTTCCCTTGGGATCAAATAAATCGACACCTGGTACTCCCAGGCGAAGTGCTACTACGATAGTTCTGTGCGCTTGCAGAATCTCCTCCTGGTAGATAGCTACTTTAGTTACCCTATCCTAGGTGTAGCTAAGAACTACCAACAAGCATTTCTGGCGCCGTTGCCGGGGAAGGCAATCGGTGTATCGGTTGAGTCCGTGTCGAATTTATCTTCGCTTAAGCTCCCGCTTAGCGAATCCCATCTTACCTCATTCCTTCTTTCCTTAACTCTTCTTATCTTTTTCCTTCATCTTCTTCAACTTCTTTCTTTCTTATCTCGTTCTATCTTCACGATGTCCAACAAAGCCATTCGTGAATTTTCTGCTCCTTCTGCCGCTAATATAGCCATAGGACTAGACGTGATCGATGCCAACCTCAATTTTGAGTTGAAACCGGCTCTGATCACGATGGTCCATGTGACACCCTAGTGTCAAGCACTGCATTAGGAACTTCATTAGCTACTAAAGGAGCATAAGCAATGCATTGCATCATTGCATGTGCATATGAGTGCTTGTTGCCTTTTGTTTAGTTATTTGGCTTTCTTTATGTAGAGGATTTAAAAATGGTTTTCAGAAAAAGTGTCTTATATGAAGGTTGTAGAGAAAAATGTTTTGAGCAACTTTTGTATTTTGGTCAAAACCTAGTTTGGAGTTTTTGAAACTGTTTTTGAGTGGTCAAAGTTTGAAAGAATTTGGAAAAAGAAAAAGGAAAACGTTTTTTTTCCCAGTGCCACCCCTTTCGGCCCATCTGGCCTTTCGGCCCAGCCTCGCCCGCGCTCGCCCGCGCGCGCTGCACGCCGCTCGCTGACCCGCGGCCGCGCCGTACGTCGGCGACGCGGCCACGTGGCCGTTTTTCCCTGCCGAGGATCCGCGTCCGCCTATCGTCGCCTGATCTCCTCCGCCCAAGCACGCAAGCTATCTTGCTTGCCCTCTCCCGCTCCGCCTCGCCTGCTGCGCCGGCCTCGCCGCGCGCGCCGCGCGCTGACGCCGCTGACGGCCGCGCCGTACGCCGGCCGCTGACGGCCGCGCCGTACGCCGGCCGCAACCGCCGCGTGGCGGCACGCCTCTGCCGCGAATCCTCCTCGCCCACTCCCCGCGAGATCTTTGCTCACCCGATCACGCCACAATCCGCCTCGCCCGCTCCGTGCTCGCCTCGCCGACCGCGCCGCTGCTGCCGCGACGTCCCGTCGCCGGCCCCGCCACGACCACCGGCCAGTCAAGCCGATCAAAACCCCGAGCGCACCGCACTCCCCTCTCCCCACTGCCATTTCACTCGCCCGCTCTCACTCTCGCTCTCTCCCTCACTCTCCCACGAACACGTCGAACACCTCCCCGCTCGCCGCGACCATCACCGCAAAAGCCCCGCCGTGTTCCGGCCTCACCGGAGCACCACCACCCGATTCGTCTCGCACACCACTCCGTCTACACCTCGGACACCCGGTGCTCCCGCTTGCACCACCTCTCGAGCCCCACCAACGCCGGAGATCGGAGAGCGCCGCCGCGGACGCCATCACCACCGCTGAGCCCGCGACGCTGTTCCTCGCCGACCCGAGCACCACTGCCCCTCTTCTTCATCCTCGACCTTCTCCGAGTCAAGGCAAGGTAAGAACACCGACGAGCTTCAACGCTACCGCTCCCTATCGCACTCTTCTCCCCGGCCGAGCGCCATGGGCGCCGCCGCAGACCTCTCTCGTAGCCAGGCTCCTCTGGAGCCACCCGAGCCAAACCAACCCCGTAGCTTTGCTCCTTAGGGTTCACTCGAGCTTTTGCCTCCCCCAATTTCACCGGCGACCGCCGGAGACGGCGTAGTCGCGCGTCACCGCCGCCTCCGTGCGCTGCCGCTCGCCGCCGGCACACTCCGGCCATCCGCTAGCCAAACCACCTACACCACTCGATGCGCCTCGTCGAGGTGAGTTCACAAGCCTAGCTTCCCCGCCGGCGACCTCACCGACGGCGAGGAATCGACGGTCAAACCTCTCCCCTGTTTTCCGTCTCGCCCGAGCCCTCGAGCCAGGCCTCGGACGGGCGTGTATGTTTCCGTCTCGCCCGAGCCCTCGAGCCAGGCCTCGGACGGGCGTGTATGTTTCCGTCTCGCCCGAGCCCTCGAGCCAGGCCTCGGACGGGCGTGTGTGTTTCCGTCTCGCCCGAGCCCTCGAGCCAGGCCTCGCCTCGCCCGAGCCCTCGAGCCAGGCCTCGGACGGGCGTTTGTTTTCCCGTCTCGCCCGAGCCCTCGAGCCAGGCCTCGGACGGACTAGTTGTCCGTCTCGCCCGAACTCGGCCTCGAGCGAACCCTCGGCCGCGGTCTCGTTCGAGCCAGGCCTCGGCCGATCCCCTACCGCCGTGCGCTCGAGCCAGGGTGGGTTCCCGTTGACCCACGGGCCCCGTGCGTCAGCCACTCGCTGGTCCATGGACCGGGTGCACGTAGCCAGCCAGGAGAAATTCAAATGTTTTTCTTTTAGTTTTAATTTCCAGAGATGCTTGTTATTTTTGTACAGCATGATTTATAAGTCCAAATGGAGTACTTTCAGTTTTGTTGGCTTGTTTATGAGTAGATCTATCATGGAAAAGTATGAATGTATTTTTGATAGCAGTTATTTTACTGTTTTAATTTATTTTCGTGTACATGCTTTTGTTGGGATAAATGGAATTAAGTGTTTTCTGATGGAGTTAATTCATGGAAAAATTTGTATAGGTTCTTTGTTATGTTTGGTGCCTGTGAAAATTATATGAAGTACTGTCTTATGAAAAGAGTTCCTGTTATGGTTAAAAGTTCTTTTTTGCTGATTTCTTAGAAAAAGTGTTAAGGTGTTTTATAGGTTGAAATAAAATATGGGAAATTTTGTGCAGTCTCTGTATGCCATGAAGAGTCTAAGAAAAATATAAACCTGATCTGTTTTATGGAAAAGTTGTAGTTGCTTTACAACTGTGCTTGACTGTGTTTATCTTTGGAAATTCCTGTAAGAAATAATACAATGTTTCTGTTCATGGAACTTTCTTGATAAACATAAAATGTGAAGTAGAATCTGGGAAAAATATGAAATAGAGTTGTGCACCCTTTTACAGTAGGGTTGTAGTTCAAAGCACCTTTTTGGGCAGTTTGCTTGCCATTTTTGTATCTGCAGTTCTATAGTTTATTTTTGGCTGAAACTTGTTCAGTAGAGTCCAGCAAGTGTTGTTTACTTTCTGGAATTTTTGTGGATTTTTCTGAGTCCAGAAAGATGCACTTGCAGTTCAATCGGAGTTTCTTTGGTTTAAATTAAATAAGAAAAAGAGTGAATAACCAGATTTTGTTTTACGAAATAATTAAGTAATTACCTCAATGTCAAAAGTGGTTCAACAAGTTGACTTTGTTGGTTTGCAAGAATTATTCTTTTCCTGTCACCTTCATCTTGCACCGCATTTATTTAAATATATATTCATCGCACGCAATAGGATCGACCCCGCCGGAGCCCCACCAAGAGCAGGAGCTAAACGCCGAGCCGGAGATCCAGGAGCTGCAGCAGCCAGAGGAAGTCGACCCCGTCCACGACCCTAACTTACCTGAGTGTCCCTCTCACGAGGCAGCAGTCTTCACTCAAGGCAAGCCCCGAAGCATATTAAGCCTCCTATCTTTTGCAATTAAGATTACTTGAGTCCTTTTATATTGTGATGCATTAGGTCTAGGAGTTGAAATGAATCCTACTTGCTGCATTACCATTCCTTGGTTATTGATTAATATCTACCTTGTTATCCTGTTATTTAGTTACAATGTAGAATTGCTTAGCCTGCTTAATAAAAGTGGTAGTTAAGGATGTTTCCGTAATACCCGGATGGGTATTTACCGGATCACGGTTGGCTATATTTGCTATCGTGGAAAAGAACCTGAGTAGTAATGAAATACGGTCAACGGGATGGCAGGGCACAAGTTCGGAAACTTGGGGCAGTCCATCCGTTGGATCGTGTAGGTTTGTATCGATGTTGGCCCTCGTTCATTTTTGAACGCGCCCTTTTACTTAGGGATATGTCGGTGCTGTAATCATCGACCCCAAAGCCGGTTAGAAGCTGTTCGGGCCGGTTTCAACCCGTGTCGTGCCCTCTAGTACGGAAGTTGCGATCTGCCGCGTGAGGCCATCGCCAGACTCTGATTGGGCGGTCCGTGCTTGAACCGCGACGATTACCACCACGAACAAGCGTCGAGCGGTTGCCCAATGCATGGACCCGACGGGGAAAGTGTGGGCTGGTATTAAAGGTCTTTCATCAGCTGATTTGGAATTCGATTCGAGTCGCCGTCTCCCCTGGTTAGTGGGAAACTATGGCGAGCTTCACCACGATACAACTTCATGTGATGTTTAAAGGTTCAACTAAAATGTGGATAAGTCAACCGGATATGGTTATATTATTGATTGGTAGATTCAAGTGAGTGCTCTAGTACAGGTGAAAAACCTAGAATTAAGGAATAGGTCTAAAAATGGCAGCTCATCTTTATCACTAATTACTTCCTATCTGAACTTGAGCTTCTCGCAACTAAAAGATCCCAGCTCCACCCGAAAAGGCCTTGCATACCCTTGGTGTCTTTATTTTCAGTTGGACGGGTAAGTCTAGCTGAGTACATTTCCGTACTCAGGGTTTATCCCGTTTGTTGCAGATGGCCAGGTCTACTTTGGCTATTGTAAGCACTGCCTCTACCCGGTGGAAGGTGATGAGGAGTAGGCCCAGGGCAGGGTCGTCCAGAAGCTTCCCTTTTTCTTTTGCTGGTCTGAGACTGTTAGTGGCACATTATCTGAAAAAGGGAGGAGTGAGTCGTGTTGAGTGGATTTATCAAACAAGGTTTTATTTGGACCACATATGTAGTGGTCGTGTTTCAAACTATTTCAGCTTCCGCACTTTTAAAATTCGGTTTGTAATAACTCCATTTTTAAATTCGTACTCTGATGTTAAATTCGGTTTCATTTCCGCTGTGATGTATCTTTACGAATGTGATCCTTGAACAATGCGATCCTATATGATGTATGGTGTTAGAAATCCTTCGTGATTTCCGGACTACCGGGGTTATATGGGTTCAAGTATCAGTCGAAGTCAGACGAATTTGGCTAAGATAATACTTGAGCTCTTATAATCAGGACGGTTCCGCCACAGTCCAAGCTAGCCCGTTTTGTGGCAAGGCTCATGAGGATGCCAATGCTCACCTCCAACAATTTTTGGAGATTTGCGGCACCTTCACCATTAAGGGGATAACCCAAGAAGCCATCCATCTTCGTCTCTTTCCTTTCTCTTTGCTAGGAAAAGCGAAGCAATGGTTCTATACCGATCGCAACGCTGTAGACACATGGGACAAGTGTTCCAATGCTTTTCTCGCCAAATTCTTTCCTATAGGCAAGACGAATGCTCTGCGCAACAAAATCTCCAGTTTTACGCAACAAGCCGAGGAATCCATTCCCGAGGCTTGGGAGAGGTTGCAAGAGTATGTCGCTGCTTGTCCGCACCATGGTATGGAGGACTGGCTATCGATCCAGAACTTCTACCATGGCCTAACCCCACTCTCTAGAAGCCATTTGGATGCCGCCGCCGGCGGTGCATTCTTTTCTCTGAACGTTGCAGATGCTAAGGCTCTCATAGAGAAGATGGTGTCGAACCAAGGATGGAATGACGAAAGACTACAGCCCCGTAAGCGAGGTATACATTCCCTTAAGGAGGTCGACATGATCGTGGCCAAGATGGACCTGCTGGCAAAGAAGCTGGACAGCTGTGAGAAGATGAACCAACAAGAGAGTGTCCAATCTCTGGAATCCTACATGACTTGTGAAGTCTGTGGAGAAACCAGACATTCTGGTTACCACTGCCCCGAGCTACATGAAGATTTGAACTTCATCAACAATAGTAACGGTTTCCGTCAACAGAATCAAGGATGGAATCAGCACTCCAATTCTCAAGGTAACAATTCATTCCCTCGCTCTAATTTTGATAATTCTGATGATTTCTTGTTCCTGAAAAATTTAGTTTACTCACAAGGTAAAACTACTGATTTCTTGAAAGAGAGATTAATGGCGAATGATAAAACTCTTGAGAATATAAATGCTAAATTGGAAGATTTCTTATCTGCTCTGAAAAATCAACTTAGCTTTAATAAGATGTTAGAAACCCAATTAGCTCAACTTGCTGCTATCATACCATCTTTTGAATCTGGCAAAATTCCTGCTAAACCTGACATGGAAACTGCTAATGTGGTTGAAATAAAATATTTTAACTATTATGAAGATCAAACCATGACTGTTAAAAAGGGTGATCCTGGTAGTCCCATAATTAGATGCTCAATCTTTGGTGAAGTCTTTAAAAATGCCATGTGTGATTTAGGATCGAGTGTGAACATTTTATCTAAAGATTTCTATGAAAACTCGTTCTTTCCACCCATGTCATCCACATCTGCATATGTTGTGCTAGCTGATCAATCCACTTGCTATGTAGAAGGAATAGTTAGTGATTTACCTGTTCATATTAGAGGTTCCTATGTTCCTACTGATTTCATAATACTAGATATGGGAAATAGGAAGGATGTGCCTCTAATCTTAGGTAGACCCTTCTTGAATACTGTTAATGCTTGCATATATGTGGGAAGTGGTAAAATTCAAATGACATTAGGAGGGAGAAAGGAAATATTCTCTTTTTCCCGTGGTCCCGCATATGCCGCTAACATGCAGGAAGCAAAACCCGTTCGTACCAAGAAGAGGCGCCCAGGAACAAGATGGAACATAAAGAAAGAACCACCTCCTCCTAAGTTGTGTGATTCACATAACAAGGGAGAGGTGCCAAAAGAAGAAGAACCAGATGGAGTACTAAGAGAAGAAGTGCCCAAGGAAGAAGATCCACCCGATAAGGATGAAACTCCATGGACCTAAGGTATGGTTTTATTTTTAATTTTTCCCTTCAATTTTCCCTTTTTTGAATAAATAACATATGTCATGCATGAAACTAAAAAAAAATCAGTTATCATTAGTTTTATGCATAGGTATATGTTAATTTAGTTAGAACAATAAAATATCAAAATAGGATAGTTTCCCTTTTCACAACATTAGATAGTTTCCTTTTAATAAAATGAGAACAAGAGCTCCGACTGAGACGAAGAAGATCTTTCACCAAGCAAGAAGCCAGCTTGGGGGAGACTCCCGCTCTGATAAGGTATGTCTCAAGCCTACACTTTACATTCAGTTCTTAAATTCTATATCTTTTGAATGTCACATGCTTGCCTAAATAACCACTCTATGAATAAAATTGATAATATGTGCTTAAACAAGTTGAAACCTGAATAAGATTTGAAATATGTCATGCAAATGCTATTGTTATGGTTTGAATAACCGGTCTTATCTAAGTTGTAGCTTTTGTGGGTTGCACATGCTTTAACTGAAATCATGCTTAGTGAATAGAGTTAGTAAGAAATGGAGTAATTCTTTAAACTTGCTAAGGTGAAATTAGGACCTAATCTGGAGGATTTCTTTTAAAAATTATGAAAACCTTGCTAAAAGTTCCTCCTAGATTTTATCCCATCCCACCACCAGCCAAATATTTGTTAGTCATTAGTCAAAACTACAAAGAGCTTTGTTTGTGTTGAGCTTTGTTATACCTCATAGATCTTAGTAGAGAAGCTTATCATATCTTTTGAATCAAGATTCACGCACACCCACCATAATTTGCCTACTTTCCACTTTGAAAGTTTGCAACCACCAAATAAATTGCTTATTCTCTACACCGGAGATATGCAATACCCTGTCAAACATCCCATTGCTAGCCTTATGCTATTCCTACACTGGGAATAAGCATTTCTCCCTCTTCCCCTACTCATTTCAAAAATCCTTTCCTATAGATGTCTGGGGAAATCTAGAGCTAAAAGAGAGAGAGAGAAAATGAGCAAAGTAGCTCAAGAAAGAACTATGTCCTGAAAAAAAGTGAGCAAAGTAGCTCAAGAGAGGACTATGTCCTAAGAAAATGTGAGGACACATCTTTTGTCTACTCACTATGTATCAAAAAAAGAGAGAGAGAATTATCATTAGCTCTAGACCCCAGAAATTAACTAGGAAGGATTATGAAATATCTCTCTATACACTTCCACATAACCACACATGCACATCTTGATCAATTTTTATGATTTGCTGCTCCTTATGATCTGAGTGTCTAGCTTAGCAATAAACATCAGGCAATTTGCTCATGGTTCTTAGCCTACCTATAACTCCACATATCATTCTTTAGAAATAGGAGAGGCTACATTTTGGCCTAAGTGAGGATTTAAACACCATTGAGTGATTGAGTGAATCTTGGAGGACTTAAGCAAGTTGTTATCTTTTGAAAACCTTGAAAAACCTCCAGACAGAATCCTAGTCAAACCTAAGCAACATAAAAGTTTCCTATCTACTGCTTTATTTCACTCTTGCATGTTTGAAGTGAAAAGCTATAAGCCCCACATTGCTATGATTTATGATATATGCTAAGTTATTTCTCACTATACAATATGCACTTGCAGACATCTTAAGTTGTTATCCATTTCATGCTCAATGCTTAAACCGCATTGTTGCTCGAGGACGAGCAACAGGTTAGCTTGGGGGAGCTTGTTGACGGTCCTTAAACACCTGTTTTACCATCAACATTTGACCCTAAAGTCCACCAAAAAGGCATGAAATGTAGTCAAATAGGTTTCAAACTAACCAAATTCCACATGTCCATAGAATTCTATTTGAATGCAGGATTTGAACCAAATTTGGACATATGAACCCACCAGAGGCCAAGCCCACTCAGCAGGGCCCAAATGGGCCTAAGGGGGGTGGCGCCCGCCACCCCTAGGTGGCGCCCACCACCTCTAAGTGGCGCCCGCCACTTGGGTTGGCCCAAGTGTCACCCCCTGCCACGTCACCGATCCGTGTGACCTCCCCAAGGCCAAATCCTGGCCCTTGGTCACTAGGTCAGTGACATCGGACGGCTCAGGGAGGAGTGGCATGGATCAAGGCTGAATGTCGGTTGCTAGGACATGCAACCGACCTCCAAACCGCCTTGGACAACCATCTGGATGCCGTTGAAGCAGAGGCGGTTCATCCAACGGCCAGGGAGCTGGCGGCCGCCAGTAGGGGGTGGCGCCCGCCACCTGACCTAACCCTAGGTCGGTTGGCTGCCCACTATAAGAACCCCCCTCACTCATTTGGGCTATAAATACCCCCCTGGAGGCACCTCTTCATTTGTACCAACACACACCAAGTACCATCCCAAGCAAAGCAAGAGAAGCAAGTGAGAGTTAGGTTAGAAGCTTAGAGAGCTTAGGCAAGTAGGTAGCTAGTAGAGCAAGGCATCTTCGCCCTCGCGGTAGCGGTGCTCAAGGGTTAGCTCAAGAGTAGAGGCGTGCGAGTGATCGGTCCTGGAGCTGGGAAGAGTCTTCCTTCATCTCCAGTTCAGGTTTTGCTCTTGTTACTCAAGCACTTACTATATTCTAGTTCATCATTTCAAGTATTACTTTATTCTACTTATCAGTATTGAGTGGTATACTTGATTGATTGCTTGAGTGCCTAGCTATCCTACAGTTCAATTCACTTAGCCATAGTAGTTAATCTCTAGTGAGCTTAGTGTTTGATCTTTGCCAATAGGTTGCTTAGTTAGTTTAGTATTTATCTTATTAAGTTAGGTGTTTGCTCTGACGTCCGCAAGGGTGTCTCTATTCAAAGCTAGGGTAGAGATAGTTAGAATATAGTTAAGCGTGGTGCTTAGTTATAGACTTACCTTCAGATACGGCTGGACCCCCGGATAGCTGTGGTAGCAAGCAGGTGGTGACAACCCTGTGCGCCTTGAATTCCACCACGTAGTTGGCCCAGTTTAACAGTAAGGCTCGTTGTGCTAGCGTTCAACCTAAGTAAGTGGTAAAGGCTAGTACGCCTCGATACTTGACAAGATAGGAATAAAACTATACTCAACTTAGTTACTTTATTGTCTTTTGCCTGCCTTGCTTCGAAACTATCTCGCTTCGTAATTATCTTGCTTTGTAGTTATCTAGGAGTAGTTAGTAGTTATTAGTTAGTCACCCTTAGTTATCCTAATCACTCTATCTATCTATCTATCTATCTATGTATCTATCTATCTATCTAGTTATCCACCTTACCTTAGCCATTCATTTCATCCTTACCTATCCACCCATATATTCTTTCTAGCCTTTCATCTTCCCTTCTCCCCTCTTCCCTTTTCTCTTTTCTTCGACTCTCATCCCCTCCTTGACTCGACTCATACACCACCCTAGCCTTCCCTTGGGATCAAATAAATCAACACCTGGTACTCCCAGGCGAAGTGCTACTACGATAGTTCTGTGCGCTTGCAGAATCTCCTCCTGGTAGATTGCATTCTCGCTAGCTAGCTCCTACTAGTGTCGGGACTGACAACCCCGCTTGGCATTAGTAGATAGCTACTTTAGTTACCCTATCCTAGGTGTAGCTAAGAACTACCAACAGTCCCCAAGAAAGGAGGAATGACAGTTGTTAGGAATGAGAATAATGAACTTATCCCTCAACAAACTGTCACTGGGTGGCGTATGTGCATTGATTATTGGAAACTTAACAAGGCTACAAAAAATATCACTTCTCGTTACCCTTCATTGATGAAATGCTGGAACGGCTTGCAAACCACTCTTTCTTTTGTTTCCTTGATGGATATTCCGGGTATCATCAAATCCCAATCCACCCAGATGACCAGAGTAAGGCCACTTTTACTTGCCCGTATGGAACTTATGCATACCAACAAATGTCGTTTGGATTGTGCAATGCTCCAGCTTCTTTCCAACGGTGCATGATGTCTATTTTCTCTGACATGATTGAGAAAATTGTGGAGGTGTTCATGGACGACTTTACCGTCTATGGCAAAACCTTCGATGATTGTCTTAAGAATTTAGACAGAGTCTTACAACGGTGTGAAGAAAAGCACTTAGTCCTGAACTGGGAGAAATGTCACTTTATGGTTCAGGAAGGAATAGTGCTAGGACACAAGGTGTCCGAACGTGGGATAGTAGTGGATAGAGGAAAGATCAAAGTTATTGAACAACTTCCACCTCCCACAAATGTGAAAGGAATCAGAAGTTTTTGAGGCCACGCAGGGTTCTATAGGCGTTTCATTAAAAACTTTTCCCAAATTGCTAGACCCCTAACTAGCCTTCTAGCTAAAGATGCACCTTTCATTTTTAATAATGAGTGCCATGAAGCATTTCAAATCCTCAAGCAGGCACTCATATCAGCTCCAATCATCCAACCACCTGATTGGATGCTGCCTTTTGAGATCATGTGTGATGCTAGCGACTTTGCTGTTGGAGCTGTTTTAGGCCAAACAAAGGATAAAAAGCACTATGCTATATCTTATGCTAGCAAAACCTTGACTGGGCCACAACTCAATTATGCTACTACTGAAAAAGAGTTGTTGGCAGTTGTCTTTGCAATAGACAAGTTTAGATCTTACTTAGTTGGATCAAAGGTAATCATTCATTCAGACCATGCTGCTCTTAAATACCTGTTCACTAAGAAAGATGCTAAACCTCGACTTATAAGATGGATTCTTCTACTCCAAGAATTTGACATAGAAATAAGAGATAAGAAAGGAGTAGATAATTCAGTAGCCGATCACTTGTCTAGGCTTCGATATAAGGAAACACATGATTTAGCTCTTAATGACTATCTAAGGGACGACACTCTCCTCGCAGTAACACACTTAGACCCTTGGTATGCGGATATTGTGAATTTTATGGTTGCAGGTTATGTTCCACCAAGAGCGGATAAGAGGAAGCTCAAATATGATGCTCGTTGCCACTTGTGGGATGATCCGTATCTCTATCGGGTCTGCAATGATGAGTTACTACGGAGATGTGTCCCAATGACTGAAGCCATGAAAATCATAGAAAGATGTCACACATCACCTTATGGAGGACATTATGTAGCATTCCATACAAATGCAAAGATCTGGCAAAGTGGATTCTATTGGCCGATGATGTATCAAGATACGAAGGAGTTTGTTAGAAGATGTGCTAGATGTCAGAAACATGGAAACATCAATGCGCGTGATGCTATGCCACTCCAGAACAACCTCCAAATAGAGTTGTTTGATGTCTGGGGAATTGACTACATGGGACCATTCCAAAGGTCTGGAGATGCTGAATATATCTTGGTGGCAGTTGACTATGTGTCCAAATGGGTAGAAGCATTACCATGTCGAGCCGCCGATTCCAAGCATGCCAAGAAGATGTTCCATGAAATAATATTCCCAAGGTTCGGAACACCCAGAATGGTCATAAGTGATGGAGGATCACACTTCATTGACATGTTCTTCAGACAGTTCCTAGCAGAATATGGAGTTAAACAAAATGTTGCAACTCCATACCATCCTCAAACAAGCGGTCAAGCTAAGACATCAAATAAGCAAATCAAGAACATCTTACAGAAGACTGTGAATGAGATGTGAAAGAAATGGAAGTACAAGCTTCATGATGCACTATGGGCATACCGAATTGCATACAAAACACCCATAGGCATGTCACCTTATCAGCTTGTATATGGAAAAACATACCACTTGCCAGTTGAATTGGAATTCAGAGCTCATTGGGCAATCAAGAAATGGAACATGGACCTTCTTCTAGCTGGAAAGAACCGTCAAATGCAAATCTCAGAACTAGAGGAATGGAGAGGAAATGCTTACCACAGTTCCAAGATTTACAAGGAGAGAACCAAAAGGTGGCATGACAAGAGAATCAAGCATAAGGAGATCAAGTATGGAGATAAAGTCTTGCTGTTCAATTCAAGAATCAAGCTCTTCGGTCATGGAAAACTCAGAAGCAAATGGGAAGGACCATTCAAAGTAGTGGAAACCTCATCACATGGCGCCATCACAATCCAAGACGATGAAGGTAACACATTCAAAGTAAATGGTCAACGTTTGAAAGTTTTTCTAGAACCTGAAAACTTAGAAGAAATTGATGTGATTGAATTTTTATAGTTTAAAGATCCTATCTAAAATTCAATCAATCACCAAGGCTCTAGACAACTAAAACTCATATGCCTAACACTTAATCGGTTCCATGAGTTTTGTTGTCTATTTGAGCTATGCAGGATCATTAAGGAGAGTTGACAAGCAAGTGGATGTTCTACCACTATTGAAGCATTATCTCATCCGTCATCATCAACAATCAATGCTCTAATAGAGGAAGTACACCTCCACTGCTAGTCTACTACACTACAAGATTGAACGACTACGTCAACATCTATCTTGGGGGAGGCCACCCCCGTGTATCCAGGTAAGTATCCTTATCATCATAAGTTTTCTTTCGATACATAAATAAAAATAAAAAAAAATGTGGGCACATGAAGGCTCATCATTAATTAAAAAGAGAAAAAATATGGGCACATGAAGGCTCAACGCTATTAAGGGAACCGGCTTGGGGGAGACGCACCCTCGTTATCTTCGTGATCCAGATATGTCTTATTCACTATCTTAGTTATTTATAATAAGTGTGTTAGGTTAAATAAATGCTATGTTAAGTTTGCTTAGTTTGTTTTAGTAATAAAAGAAGAACTCTCTCTCTACATGGAAATGATGAATAGTTGCTCTATCTAATTTCTTTCAAGTACCTAGCCTTCAAAGCATGAGTTCTCCTGATTAATAATGATGCTTAAAAATGAAATTAAATGCATGGGTAGCAAATGCTTGATCTAGAGTCTGGTAGTTGATAGATATGACATGTGATGATCTGAGCTGCTACTATCTTGTTCTAAACAACACCAGAGTTCTGGAGATTTCTCAATATAAATATGACTAATAATTGCATTGAGTTAAATTAAGCTTTGTTGACCCTATGAGAAATTATCATACTATTGAATTGAGATCACTTACACATTCCATCCATTTTTCCGCATAAATGCTCATGATTATTTGTTCCAATCCTCTCAAAAGTTTGTTAGACGCATGTGGCTATTAAAAAAAGAGAGAAAATCTGAGGAAATAAAAAGGGACAAGTGTCTGAAACCTCAAAAATATAGATCCTGAGGAAATAAAAAGGGACAAGTGTCCGGAACCTCAAAAAAAAGAGAAAAGAAAAAAATATATAATATCAGAAAAATGGGCACATGCCCGATAGTAGAATTAGCCAATAGCCATGTGTCTCTGATAAACAGAAGAGAGTGATATATTCAAAAGAGCATCCGCCTCCATTTTCCATACACATGCATTTCTCGATTCAATGGTGTGGTTGACTTTCTCTTTCGATCCATTGTTTAATTTGACAACATATGTTTAAGCTTTCTGAAAATTCATAAAAACTCCGGGATAATGGTGAAGTGAAAGAGCTAGAGACATGGTGCTTGATTTGATCGTTCTATCTTTCAATTACTCAAGATTCAAGGTAAAGTACTAAGCCCCATGATAAATAATATGATTTCTTTATGAGAACTTTTGTTTGAATGCATGAGTACTTGTTGGTAGTAAAGATATTGTAGCAACTCTTGATCCATTGTTAAGTTTGACTTTGCTAAGGGACTAGCAAAGGGTAAGCTTGGGGGAACTTGTTGACGCTCACTAATGCTCATAATTAACCATCAACTATTGCATAGAATGACACTAAATGAATTACAAAGCATAGTTGTAGGGTTTAAAACTATTAAGTTCCACGAGTTTTGGTGCTCTCACTTGTTTTGTAGGACATCATGTTTTTACCATATAAAAGTATCTCAAGTGATGAATTGGAGTGCACCACTGCGAAGGGCTCGTCGAGACGATCGAAATAGACAAATCATTTGCTATATTCGGAGTCCCGAATGAAAAGATATTAATTTCACAATGAAATCTGCAAAAGAAGGATCTAGAAGACACCAGAAGACACCACAAGGCGGCCCGCCATGTGGGCCCACTGGGCCAGACCGACCGCTCCCACTTGGAGACCGACCGGTCGGCCACGGAAGTTGTTTCGCCTCCGCCTTCTGGACACTTCTTCCACCGCCTCCTAGGATGCATCTCCACCGTCCCTGAAGTCGGTTTGATCCAACGGTGGGCGATAAACGTGACGCGGATCGATGACATGGCGATTCCTTGCCCCCTACTCCACCTCGGGCTATATAAGCAGGCCAAGAGGTGCCCCCAAGAGCCATCTCCATCTTCATTATTCATCTCCACATCAGAAACTAGGGTTTCAATTAGAAGTAGAGGTCCCTCTAGATGAATCTCTTCTAGTTCTAGTTCTAGTTCTAGTTGTCTAGTTGTAATTAGAGATTGGATTAGAGAGAGGAGAAGGATAGAGCTGAGGAGGAGCCGGATCTTCCTCGACATTGTATTGGTGCAACATCTGGTTCGTCTTCAAGTAATCTCCAGGTTCTTCATTTATTACTTCTAAGTAATTTATTTAATTTCAGTTCTTACTTTATTTTATTTACTGGATCTCTGCTCGTATTGAGTGCTCTAGTTATCCGCGGTAATTAGAGTAGTAAGCGTTAGTGTAGACACGGTGTCTAGACTAGGGTTTACCTGAGTTTGCGCCCAATCCTCCGGACAGTTGTGGTAGCCCCAGAGGTGACAGCTTTGTCAGGTCTTTGTAATCCACCACATTAGGGTTGGTGTTCTCGTAGAGCTTTCGGCAGCCTTCCCCCAACTACCTTCTTCCCAGTCTTTCTCGAGAGTTGGAAAGGACCTGCTGCTCCGAAGTAAGTAAAGTATAGTGAGCCTTTTATTAGATAGACCCGCTTAGAAAACCCTAAGATCTCTCTCTATCCACATTACCATTCTTTTCTTGGACATTCTTAATTCTTCTAGTACACTTCACGTTCCCCGTGGAAATCGATACCCGGGAATACTCTTGGGTGAAAGCTACATCGGTATCCGTGCGCTTACAGATTTTTCTATGTGCGTTTAAAATACCCAACAGGTTCCTATGCGGAACGGTCGACGCGTGGCGGCACCGAGAGGCTTTCGTCGCGGCGAAGCTATCGGTGAGGAAGGCGCGGTGGTCGACATGACGGCACGTGGCGGCATCCTGGAGCTTGCGTCGAGGCGAAGCGAAGGATGAGAGGGCACGTGGCCGTCGGATGATAATTGCCAGAGTTGGACGGTTTTACCCCTAGGGGTATTTGGGCAGAGTACTTCATGTGAGGGCTTTTTGTCTTCGGACGTGCGCCTATATATATGAGAGGGGGCAGTTTGGACAGCCATCCTTAGAGGGTGTCATTCTCATTTTGCTAGTGTGAGAAGAGGTTAGGGTTAGGAAGAGAGGAGTGGCTCTTGTTCTTGAGCTTTTCGCCATCCGCGCTTTGTTGTTGCGAGGAGTGGCTTGTAACCCGATATCGTGAGCTACACAATCCATCTTCTAGTTGAAATCCAAGGATCAATTTCGTACTCCTCTTTGTAGTCTCTATTTTGGATCGAATTCGCGTTTTTGTTCTTCGCGTTTCGGGTTTTCCCCTCCTGGAGATTTGCCTCGTTCTCCCTCTCCGAGAGGTGGTTTTCGATTCCGTTTGAATCAAGTTGTGCTACGACATGAGTGTCATCTTTCCACCAATGGATTTCCTCCCAAACCTCACGAGCACATAGATCGGGCTGTTATCACGTTCGTTCTCCAAACTTTCCCCTTTTCTAGTGTTCTTCCGATTTCTCACGGATGAGTTGGTTTGGAGCGATGACATCCTTGGATTAGCTTCCCAACACGTAGAGGAACACTTGGGTGAAGTTTGGTTGCAGCCCCATTCGATTTGGTTGAGTTCCAGTCAAATTTGAGTTTGATCCGGGCTATTTTTAGGCATTTTGGGCATTCCTGGACTGTCCGGCACTCGTCCCCGGACTGTCCGGGGGTCAGGGCTATTCACGAGCAGCAAGGTTGTTGTTTTCGTTTTTGAATGGCAGACTGTCCGAGCCTCATTCCCAGACTGTCCGGGGTTCAATAACGGACAGTCCGCGATTCAGTGGCAGACAGTCCGCCACTGCACAGTTTTGCTGATTTCGTCTGTATCTTTTGCGTTCGAGCTCCGATTTGAGATCCGTTTGTTGCGTTGGTTTACTAACTTCTTAAGGATCATTTGGTCGAACACTTCCCTCTTCTCCATAGGAGTTAAGTATTCCGCTTTCAGAGTTTTGTCGGTTCTAGCGTCCGTATCTTTTGCGTTCGAGTTCCGATTTGAGATCCGTCAATTGCGTTAGTTTCCTAACTTTATAAAGATCTTTCCAAGGTACTTTTGCCACCAGTTGGCCTAAGTATTTTTGGTCAGACAATTTCTTCTTTTCTATAGGAGTGGGGTGTTTCGTTATCGGAGGTTCGATTGTTCTAGGAGCTATCTTTTCCTACTTTGTGGTGACCCGCTGTGTTCTCAGGGAACATCCACCTAATCATTTGGGTCGTGGTCATCACGGTTGTGGATCTTAGCTTTTGGGGTGATTTTCTGGGACAAGGGCCATCGTTTCACGAGTTGAAATTTGAGGCTCCCATTCCCCCCCTCTGGTCGCCAATTCGGTCCTTCAATTGGTATCAGAGCCAGTTAAGGATCTCTCTACCTTAACTGGTTCCGGATCCACGAAGGCGACCTTTTTAGAGTGGTTTTGCTTCCAACTTTGTTTGTTGAGGTGTTGAGCTTTTGTTTGGCTAACACTAACGATGCTTTTAGAAATGGCATCAGGTTCTTCTTCTAGCGTATCTTTGCCCTTAGGTTTCAGTGATGGACACGCGATCAAGGAGGATATTTCCGGAAGAAGGAGGAGTGCGGCTCTTGAGGCGGAACGTGAGGTGGATGCTTTGCTGGACTTCCTAGGAGATGATGAGCATTCAATGGAGGATCGTATACATGAACTTGGCAAGGCTAAGAAAGGTATACTTGCCGCTAGTCTTGGGATTTTGTCCCAACGATTTGATGCTTGCTATGATGATAACATTAGATATGATGAGCTTTGTGATACCTTGCGTAGAAAGGTCAAGAAGTTGAAATGCTCCATTGCTAGATTGAAATGTGGTCTTTCTCATTGGAAGTCTAGTGCATCTTTACCTTGCACCTCTTGTAGTGATATGGTTAGGAAGAATAATGAGCTATGCTTTTCTCTTGCTAGCTTGAAATCTGAAAATGAAATGTTGAAATTAAATGCTTCCATACCATGTCTTGTTTGCTTTGACTTGCGTAAGGATCTTGTTTATGCTAAAATTGAAATAGCCTTGCTTAGGTCAAATGCTTCTTTACCATGTGGTTCTTGTAAGTTTTTGCATGCTGAAATTAATGAACTAAAATTGACTCACACCACATGTGTAGATGAACTTAAGCATGCTAGGGCTGAAATTGTTGAAATAAATTCTAAGCCTTGTAGCTCATGCTCTTTGGATAAAGATGCTTGCCTTACTTCTTGTGCTAATCATGATTTTGTGCTTGATGTGAATGGTGATGTTTCTTCCACAAATTTCATTTGCACATCATGCATTGGTTTAGAAAAAGAAGTTTTGGCTTTGAAAGTTTTGCGCGATGATATGAGCGCCAAGTTGGTTGAGCACAATGATATGAGTGCCAACCTTGAAAAAGAAATTGAGCTCTTGCGTACCACATATGCCGAGTGCATTGGAAAGAAAATGCTCCTTGTGGTACTTGTGATCGCCTCATGTTTGAAAATGAGGTTTTAGCCAAAAGATGCAAGAGTCTTTGTGCTAAGTCTTTTGATTCACGCACTTCTTGCAACTCTGATGTTGATGCTTCTAAAATTGCTTCTTTGCAACCGGAGTTGAGTTCTTGTGTTGCGCGTGAGTCTTTTGACCTTAGCACTAGTGTCAAGGGACTTCTCATGACAAAAGTGCTTCTCACACTTTTGGAACTCGTGTTCCCAATCCTATATTCCATTGCACCTTTTGTAAGAAAGATGGACACTCATTCAATTTTTGTTTCCGCCGTGTCAAACACGAGCGACGTATTCGAGCTAAGGCTTTTAGGAAGCCACGTAGCCTTTCCCATGGCATGTGTGCTCCTAATGTTGGAACCAAGTTGACTGTTGATGCTTCTTGTTCTAAGTCCCAAGGGACTTCTCACTTGTCGGAGAATGGTGTGCCTTCATTAGGCCTTTGTACCATTGATCTTTTTGTGAGAAAGATGGAAATCAAGAAAGTTTTTGCTATCGGTGTGCCAAATGCTTGCGCCAAGCTCGCTCTTCTAGGAAGTTGGTGGTTCATGGCCCTTCTCATGGCATGAACGCTTGTGCTCCTAGTAAGAAGCCCCTCTTTGTTGACGGGTTTTATGACTCCTTTTGTAGTGGGTTAGGTCATGGTCGTGGACATGCCTCTAGTGCTACTTGTGTTGGTCCATGTCATGCTTCTCATGATGCATCTATTGGTTCTTCACAAAAAACCTTGGGAGATGTTTGCCTCTTTTCCCATGGTACGACTCATTCTTCTCCTCGAGTTGTCCTTTTGAGGAATGTTTCCAAGAATGCTTCAAAATTGCATTTGAACCAACATTTGCATCATGCTAACCCACATGATAAGTTGAGTGCTTTGAAATGTGTGACCAAGTCTTGGGTTCCCAAGTACATGCTTGCTAACCCTTCGAGATCTAAGACTCGGGTTACTTTGTCCTCTTGTGTGTAGATATGAGGACGCGGGGTGGAGAACATGCACCTAATGGAACTTGGTCTTTTAGATGTGATCAAGATTTGATGGTTCTCTACACCCCGTTTAGAATTGCCTCCAAAGAGGCTCTTGCAGCTTGGTGAGCTTTCTTATACACTCACACCTTGTACATCCATGATCTATTTCTTGTGGTATGAGATGGTCTTTCATGTGCTCACGTGTATAGTTCTTGCATATACATTTTCTTTTGTATCATGTTTTGTTTTAGTCTAGCTTGTGCTATCTTGTATATCATGTCATGCTAGCTTTGTGTACATCTTTGGTGGCTAACCCACTTTTCATGCTATTTTGTGATCCTCATGAACATTGTGCCATGTTTTACCATATTTCTCCATGAGCTTGATTTGTAGTGGTATGATGTTCATTAGGTGTCACTTTTCAGGTGCTAGTTTTGGTTAGCTACATGTACCCTGTTGATATGTTTAGTTCGATCACTAGCCTTTCCACACTTTTATCATGTTACATGCTTCTGGATCTATTGCTATCATTATCATGCTTTGTAGCATGTGTTGAGGTTTAGGCTGTGTTTGGGTTGATCATGTCTCTAGGTTGCATTTTGCTCCATAGTGCTTTATCTTGTTGCATGGTAGTCATGTCTAGTTTGAATTCAGATCTCCTTGCGGTATCATTCATAGGTAGGCCTCTTTTGTTGAGAGTTCACCTTATGCTTATTATGTGACTAACCGTTTTGTGGAGACCTTGAGGTCACACTAGACAAGACAATGCCTTATGTTTTCTTCTATTTTTGAGCTTGCAGGAGAACAGGAGCCTAGAGAGAGCATTTCGGCTCACGGACCCGATCCCACTTCTTCCATGATTAGGGGTTCTGTTCGAGCAATTCTCCAGTGAGCACTAGCTGCACCTGAGGGTGCGACAACATCTGGTGAGGGGGAGACGACTTCGGCGAGGCAGGAGCCCCGGAGATTTCAGCAGATTCAGGCGTCCCCTCGGGTATCACACCAGCAGACAGTCAAGCACTTCATGAGGTACCTCCGACATACTTCTGAGTTCGGGTTTTGGTACTCTCCTTCTTCGACCTCTTTCTGCTGTGTGGTCTTTCCGATGTGGATTTTGCTGGTTGTTCACTTGAGCGTTTCTTGGCTCTTTTCTTGTGAGTTTGGTGTGTGTTTCCCTTTTAGTTGGGGAAGCATTTTGCTTGTTGTATCTTAGTTTTACTTCTCTTATACACCTTTTGTTTTGGGTCTTCTTGCGGATACATGGGTGTATGTCGGATCTTGAGTGATGAGTGATTGTCAACTGGTATGATGCGCATGTTCTTTGGCTTGTGTTGTGCAGGTGTCGAGCACGGAGACAGTGATCGAAGGCAAGGTGAAGGTCAAGTAGAGACGTGCCGTGCCGATGGACCCGGAGCGGTGAAGGGCGGACGTAAGGCTTGGACTGAAGGACCAGTGGCCTGAGGATCAACTGTGGTGGCTGACAGCCTGCGACAACGATGAGCGGAGACTTGCGGGGCACAGTGTTGCTCGGGTCGAGGACCTGGGGACACGTGTCGGTGAACGGGGTGCACGGGCGGTGCATCCCCTCTATGGCGTCGGTTTGGTGGTTGAGCCACAGAAAAACCACCGGGTGGACGGTTTCCAGGATTGGGCCACAAAACCTGGGTGCTGCCGGTTTCCGAGTTTGGGCACAAAACTCGGGTTGAGGACGGTTTCCAGGTTTGGGCCTCAAAACCTGGGTGCTGGCGGGTTTCTGAGTTTGGGCCACAAAACACAGGCGATGGACGACAGGTTTCCCAGTTTCGGCCTCAAAACCGGGGGAGGACTTGAAGACTGGTTTCCCGGTTTTAGCCTCAAAATCGGGGGGAGGTCCGTGAAAAGGACGAGCGGCGCGTTGGCGGCACGTGGCGGCATCCGATGAGGTCGCGTCGAGGTGAAGCTACCGGATGTGCGGGCGTGGCCGTCGGATCACCATCTACTTCGAGCTGGTGCAGAATAGCCTTAGGGTTTAGCTGGGTCGCTCTCTGTATCATTAGGGGTAGAGTGGGAATAAAATTAGGATAAGTGGAGGGAGACACCCACCTCCCAAACCATCTCAGCCATTGCTATTTTCATTCTAGGGTTTCCTGCTCTCCCATTCCCTACTGTAGCTACTGAGATCCGCAGAGACGACAATCATACCTTTGTGTTCGGGAGATTTTGAGGAAGTGAGACCGTAATCTCACTATTGTCTCGTGTGGTAGCCACCCGGTTGCAATTTGTGGTTGTGATTCGCGTTTTGAATTTGTTCTTCGCATTCTTAGTTTCTCCGCGATTTTCCCATCACTCGATCTCCCTCCTCGCTGCGTCTTTTTCGAATCCACTTGAACCAACTTGTTCTTTGATGTGAGGAGAACATTTCCACCGAAGGAATTCATCTCAATCCTCACGAACAAGTAGATCGGGTCGATTCAAGTTTGGCGCTTTTTCGGTTCTTGCACCTTCCCTTTCGATTTCCCGGTGATTGAGTTGATTTGAGCGGATGATTTCTTGAGGATAGTCTCCTAACTATCTTGTGATCATCTTCTCCAAGTTTGGGATCGAGGGATTTTGATTTGGATCAGATTTGGGGAGATTTGAGAGAAGGGCGATCAAAATCGCCTTCTCTGGGTGGTCGCGGACAGTCCGCGGTTTGACCTGCGGACAGTCCGCGGGTCGGGGCTCGGCCGACTCAGTGGCTGCGCGTTTCTGCGTTGTGAGTGGTTTTTGACCGGTGGACAGTCCGTCGTTGTGACTCGCGGACAGTTCGGGAGTCGAGCAGAAGTGTTCAGCAACCTTGTTGTTTTGTTTGGTTGGCCGGCGGACAGTCCGCCACAGGCTCGCGGACAGTCCGCAGTAGGCGCGGACAGTCCGGGATTGAGAGTCCGGACAGTCCGGGACTCCGCAGTCAAGCACTATTTAGTGCGTTTGCTCTCCCGGCTTTTCCGCTTCATTTCCGAACTTCTCATTTGCTCCTAGAGTTCACCTAGTAACCTCTCTAGCTATCTTTGCTACTTGGTAGCATAGGTATTTGGAGAAATTCTGACATAGCCTTCCATCTATGTTCAGAAGTGGGTTTTTGGACTTGAACTCAACTTGGAGTTTTGTGAGGTTTGGTTCGCTTGCTCTTGTGGAGCCTCGCTGTGATCCTAGGGATCATCCACCCTCTTCCAAGGGTCATGGGCATCACGTTTCGTTCGAAGCTTTTGGGGGTTGATTTGTGGGACAGAGGCCAAAGTTTTGAAAGAAATTTTTAGGCTCCCATTTGTTGATGGTCCTTAAACACCTGTTTTACCATCAACATTTTACCCTAAATTTACCAAAAAGGCATGAAATGTATTCAAATAGGTTTCAAACTAACCGAATTCCACATGTCCATAGATTTTGATTTGAATGCAGGATTTGAACCAAATTTGGATATTTGAACCACCAAAGGCTGAGCCCACTCAACAGGGCCCAATTGGGCCTCAGGGGGTGGCGCCCGCCACCCCTAGGTGGCACCCGCCACTTGAGTTGGCCCAACTTTCCCCCCTGCCACGTCACTGATCCGTGTGACCACCCCAGGGCCAAATCTTGGCCTTTGGTCACTAGGTCAGTGGCATCGGAGGGCTCAGGAGGGGAGTGGCATGGATCATGGCCGAATGACGGTTATCTGGACATGCAACCGACCTTGGAACCGCCTCTCTGGAGCTCCTGGATGCCGTTGAAGCAATGGCGGTGCATCCAATAGTGAGGGGGGTGGCGGCTGTTGATGGTCCTTAAACACCTGTTTTACCATCAACATTTTACCCTAAACTTCACCAAAAAGGCATGAAATGTAGTCAAATAGGTTTCAAACTAACCAAATTCCACATGTCCATAGAATTTTATTTGAATGCAGGATTTGGACCAAATTTGGAGAATGGACCCACCAGGAGACGAGCCCACTCAGCAGGGCCAAAATGGGCCTAAGTGGGGTGGCGCCCGCCACATGGAGAGGCCCAACTTCCCTCCTTGCCACGTCACCGATCCGTGTGACCTTTCCAAGGCCAAATCTTGGCCCTTGGTCACTAGGTCAGTGGCATCGGACGGCTCAGGAGGGAGGGGCATGGATCAAGACCAAATGGCGGTTACTTGGACATGCAACCGACCTAACCACCGCCTCTCTGGAGCTCCTGGATGCCGTTGAAGCAAGGGCGGTGCATCCAACGGTGATGGGGGTGGCGGCCGCCACCTAGGGCTGGCGCCCGCCACTAGGGTTTGCCCTAGGTCGGCTGGCTGCCCCCTATAAATACCCCCCTCACTCCACAAGGCTATAAATACCCCCCTGAGGCTTCACTTCAGAAGACACCACAACCAAGCAACACACAAGCAAGGGAAGCAAGGCTAGAGCCAGAGAGCTTATAGCTTAGGGTTTAGCCAAGCTTAGGCAAGTAGGTAGCTAGTAGAGCAAGGCATCTTTGCCCTCGCGGAAGCGCTGCTCAAGGCTTAGTTCAAGAGTAGAGGCGTGCGAGTGATCGGTCCTGGAGCTGGGAAGAGTCTTCCTTCATCTCCAGTTCAGGTTTTGCTCTTGTTACTCAAGTACTTTACTATATTATATTTCATCATTTCAAGTATTACTTTATTCTACTTATCGGTATTGAGTGGTATACTTGATTGATTGCTTGAGTGCCTAGCTATCCTACAGTTCAATTCACTTAGCCATAGTAGTTAATCTCTAGTGAGCTTAGTGTTTGATCTTTGCCAATAGGTTGCTTAGTTAGTTTAGTATTTATCTTATTAAGTCAAGTGTTTGCTCTGACGTCCGCAAGGGTGTCTCTATTCAAAGCTAGGGTAGAGATAGTTAGAATATAGTTAAGCGTGGTGCTTAGTTATAGCCTTACCTTCAGATATGGCTGGACCCCCGGATAGCTGTGGTAGCAAGCAGGTGGTGACAGTCCTGTGCGCCTTGAATTCCACCACATAGTTGGCCCAGTTTAACAGTAAGGCTCATTGTGCTAGCGTTCAACCTAATTCAGTGGTAAAGGCTAGTACGCCTCGATACTTGATAAGATAGGAATAAAACTATACTTAACTTGGTTGCTTAATTGACATTTGCCTATCTTGCTTTGTAGTTATCTAGGAGTAGTTAGTAGTTACTAGTTAGTTATCATTAGTTATCATATTCCCCTTATCTATCTATCCATCCACCTTACCTTAGCCATTTCATTTCATCCTTACCTATCCACCCATATATTCTTTCTAGCCTTTCATCTCCTCTCTTCTCTTCTCCTCTTTCCCTTTTCTTATTCTTCGACTCTCATCCCTTCCTTGACTCGACTCATACACCACCCTAGCCTTCCCTTGGGATCAAATAAATCGACACCTGGTACTCCCAGGCGAAGTGCTACTATGATAGTTCTGTGCGCTTGCAGAATCTCCTCCTGGTAGATTGCAAACTCTCTAGCTAGCTCCTACTAGTGTCGCGATTGACAACCCCATTTGACATTAGTAGATAGCTGCTTTAGCTTCACTCCTTTAGGTATAGTGACTGGACTTACTACAAGCATTTCTGGCGCCGTTGCCAGGAATAGATTCCATAGTCTACTCCTAGTAATGACGTTGGCACGTGTCAACAAGCATTTCTGGGCCGTTACCGGGGATAGTTGCCTAGCTCTATCTTTAGTGAAGTTAAGAACTACCAACAGCGGCCGCCACGTAGGGCTGGCGCCCGCCACTAGGGTTTGCCCTAGGTCGGCTGGCTGCCCCCTATAAGTACCCCCCTCACTCACTTGGGCTATAAATACCCCCTGGAGGCGTCACTTCAAATCAAGCAAGGAAGAGAGGAAAGCAAGCAAGCAAGGCTAGAGCTAGAGAGCTAATAGCTTAGGGTTTAGCCAAGCTTAGGCAAGTAGGTAGCTAGTAGAGCAAGGCATCTTTGCCTCATTGCCCTCGCGGAAGCGCTGCTCAAGGCTTAGCTCAAGAGTAGAAGCGTGCGAGTGATCAGTCCTGGAGCTGGGAAGAGTCTTCCTTCATCTCCAGTTCAGGTTTTGCTCTTGTATCTCAAGCACTTTACTATATTCTAGTTCATCATTTCAAGTATTACTTTATTCTACTTACCAGTATTGAGTAGTATACTTGATTGATTGCTTGAGTGCCTAGCTATACTACAGTTCAATTCACTTAGCCATAGTAGTTAATCTCTAGTGAGCTTAGTGTTTGATCTTTGCCAATAGGTTGCTTAGTTAGTTTAGTGTTTATCTTATTAAGTCAAGTATTTGATCTGACGTCCGCAAGGGTGTCTCTATTCAAAGCTAGGGTAGAGATAGTTAGAATATAATTAAGCGTGGTGCTTAGTTATAGACTTACCTTCAGATACGGCTGGACCCCCGGATAGCTGTGGTAGCAAGCAGGTGGTGACAGCCCTGTGCGCCTTGAATTCCACCACGTAGTTGGCCCAGTTTAACAGTAAGGCTCGTTGTGCTAGCGTTCAACCTAAGTCAGTGGTAAAGGCTAGTACGCCTCGGTACTTGATAAGATAAGAATAAAACTATACTTAACTTGGTTGCTTTATTGACATTTGCCTATCTTGCTTCGTAGTTATCTTGCTTCGTAGTTATTATTCGATTAGTTAGTTATCCTTAGTTATCCCCTATCTATCTATCCATCCACCTTACCTTAACCATTCATTTCATCCTTACCTATCCACCCATATATTCTTTCTAGCCTTTCATCTCCTCTCTCCTTTCCCTTTTCTTATTCTTCGACTCTCATCCCCTCCTTGACTCAACTCATACACCACCCTAGCCTTCCCTTGGAATCAAATAAATCGACACCTGGTACTCCCAGGTGAAGTGCTACTACGATAGTTCTGTGCGCTTGCAGAATCTCCTCTTGGTAGATTGCATTCTCGCTAGCCAGCTCCTACTAGTGTCAGGATTGACAACCCCATTTGACATTAGTAGATAGCTGCTTTAGCTTCACTCCTTTAGGTATAGTGACTGGACTTGCTTCAAGCATTTCTGGCGCCGCTGCTAGGGATAGATTCCATAGTCTACTCCTAGTAACGACGTTAGCAAGTGTCAACAAGTATTTCTGGGCCGTTACCGGGGATAGTTGCCTAGCTCTATCTTTAGTGAAGTTAAGAACTACCAACACCATTCACCCCCCCCTCTAGTCGCCTTGCTTTAGCATTCTCGGTCCTTCAATTGGTATCAGAGCGGGTTAAGGATCTTCCACCTTAGCCGGTTCCAGATCCACAGAAGGCGACATGGATCGCGGCAAGGCAAACCGCCGTTTTTCGATGGGACGAACTATGCGTATTGGAAGATACACATGTCGGCCTATCTTTAGAGCATGGGTGCTTCTGTCTAGGAAATTTTCAATAAGGCAGATTACGTGGTCTTAGCTGCTCGTGTGACTCAGCTGTAGATCGATGAGCACGATGCCAATAGCCGAGCCCGTAATGCTCTTTTCTCCTGTTTGAGCATGTCTGAGTTTGATCGCGTTTCTCACCTCCCCACGGTTCGGGAGATTTGGGCGACCCTCATGTGCTTCCATGAGGAAACCACTCAAGTCAAATCCCGTCTCTACGAGTCACACAAGCGGGAGTATGAGAACTTTTGACACATGCCTGGCGAGAGCATAGAGAGTTTATTCGCTCGCTTTCAGGTGATTGTCAATAGGATGAGGGCTAACAAGGAGTTGTTGCCTTTCGACGATCATGAGAGGGCTCTCAAGCTTTTACATACTCTCGATCAGTCAGTGTGGGACTCCTGATGAACTCTCTGCTGAAGTTTAGAAACTTACTGCTGCTTTGCTTAGTCAAGACAAGTTGTTGAGACGTGCAGCTAGATAGAGGAAGAAGTTTAGGTAGAAATGGGAGGACACGGTGAGGGAACTTGAGTTTGCCAAGTCCACCGTTGTGGTCTCTGAGGAGGGTGAGTGTGAGATGTGCACCATGCACATGACTGACCTTCTCACTTTGAGAGGGAAGTATGCTGCTTTGGTTGGAGAGGTTGATGAGCTTCGGGCTAGACCCGCGTTGCTTGGTGCGTGCAAGTCTTGTGCAGGCTTGCAATCTGAGTTGGCAGAGAACAATGCCAAGATTGTGTCTCTTGAGAAGGCCAGCTCGGATAGCACTTTTGTGTCTAGGTGTGCTCTGTGTGAAGGCTTGGAGATGGAGATAGCTAATGTGAAGCATGACAAGATGCAAACCGAGGAAGAAAACACATACCTTCGGACCATCTTGTCATGGGTGTCTTGTGGTGAGCCGTAGCTTGGGATGATGATTGCCCAATTTAAGCGTGCTGCTGGAGGTCCAGGTGTAGGTTTTGCTCAGGGGATGGAGAGTGCTACTTCTTTTGGTAAGATTTGGAGAGTCGAGTGGTATTAATCCGATGATAAGCCCAACTTCACCACTACTCCCAAACTAACGAAGATTCCACCTAAAGAGCCTCTCAAGCCTAACACCAAAGATGGAGTGTATGAGGAACCTCCAAGAGCTCCACCAAAGAAACAAGTGTGGTCTCCTAAGCCCAACCACCTAAGGAACAAGCTAGACACAATGCCATCTATCCAAGAAGAGCTCATGCCACAAAAGAGCCAAGTGATCCACACCCACTACCGTGAGTACCAACAACCCCCTATGAGAGTGGTGATGTATCAATGTGAGCATTGTGGTAGAGATGGACACTTGAGGGAGTTTTGCTTTCGGCGCAAGAGAGAGGAACGTCATGCAAGGGAGATGAACAATGCGGACATGTACCATCCTTTCCATGATGTACATGTGCCGAATGTTCAGAGGAGAGCTGCTAGGCCTAGAGGTCCAATGCCTCAAGGTCCTAGGCCTCAAGGAAGTTTAGCTCGACGGGATCCTAACTTTGTAGGATATGGACCCCATGGCGGTGGCTTTGCTATTGAGCATTACCCCCACTGCGTTTTGGCAATCGCGATGGACGCTCTTCCCTCAGCGGACCACGTTTTCCTGTGCGTGGTGATCGCTTTCCCCGTAGGCATGCTAGGAATGGTTTTTCTACTAACTGTTCTTTTGAGCAGCCGACCCAACACTGGTACTCTTCCCATTTTACTCACCCCAGTGTTGGACCGTTTGCTCACTCTATGTCTTTTTATTGATGTAGGTTAAACGATTGGAGGACATTTGGTTGGTGGATTCCGGGTGTTCAAGGCACATGCCCGGAAACGCCAAGTGGTTCTCCAGTCTTAGTCTAGTTACCGGAAAGGAGTTTATCACCTTCGTCGACAATAGCAAAGGTAAAGTGTTGTCTCGTGGGTCGGTGCGAGTTAATGAGCACTTTGTGTTGCGTGATGTTGCTCTTGTTTCTAACTTGCATTTTAGCCTTCTTTCTGTTTCGCAACTATTTGATGATGACTATGAGATTCGTTCTCAGTCGTATTTTAGACCCTCAGGGCAATCTTGTATGTTTGATTTCGCCCTTTGGGAAAGTCTTTCGTATGAATTTCTCGGAGTCTTTTGGCATTTCTCGTTGTCTTGTGGTTGGACCTACCTCCTCTGATCTTTGGAAGTGGCATAGGAGACTTGGTCATTTGAGCTTCGACTTGCTTGCAAGACTTAGTTCAATTGGCTTAATCCGAGGATTGCCCAAGTTACACATGGAGAAGGATCTTGTTTGCCACTCTTGTAGACATGGGAAAATGGTTGCTGCTCCCCACCATCCTGTGAATCAAGTTATGACCAAGCGCCCTGGAGAGCTTTTGCATATGGACCTTGTTGGTCCGGCTCGGGTGAGCTCGGTTGGTGGGAAGTGGTATGTGCTTGTTGTTGTCGATGACTTTTCAAGATATTCGTGGGTTTTCTTTTTAGCTGAGAAAACTGAGACTTTCTCTTTTGCTCGCAATCTGATTTTGCGGCTAGCTGCTGTTCTCAGTTGCTTTGGATGATGGCCACTTTGCGTGATTTTGGTCTGAACTTTTCTTGAGTTCCTTTGCTTTGTGATAGCACGAGTGCGATTAGCGTAGCTAAGAACCCCGTGTTGCATTCTAAGACCAAACACATAGATGTGCGCTTCCATTTTCTAAGAGACCATTTTGAGAAGGGTGATATCGACCTTAGGCATGTAGACACTCATAATCAGTTGGCCGATATTTTTACCAAGTCTTTGGACCAATAAACCTTTGCTAGGTTGAGAGGTGAGCTTGGTGTGTGTTTCCCCTTTTAGCTGGGGGAAACATTTTGGTTATTGTATCACAAACTGACTTCTTTTGTTTTGTTTTATTTTCGTTTTTGGGTAGAATAGTCTTTGCATTTCATCATACATCTTTGCTTTTTCGAGCTTCATGACTATATTCCTTAGAATGTAACTATGCTCTGTTTAGTGTATGCTCCGATGATGTATGATGATGCTTGTAGCTTAGGCTCTTTTTGATCACTGATACATGTTGTGAGCTGAGCTATTTTATGAATGGTGAATATGCTTAATGAACTTAAAATTTGAAACACGTTCACCATTGAGATTGGCAACTAGCATGTGTAGAATGTGTTGAATTCACTTGTGCTTTTTATATATGCTAGGTTGCTATGTCTCTAGTTCTGAGTCATTCACTTGCTTGGCATGTTCATATTCTGCGTTAAAATTGAACCAAGTTTAAGTGAATTGAAAAGATCGAGATGGGATTGCTTGTCAGCACATCACGGTATCGAGACTAATTCTCATTGCACAATGAGTTAAACTTGAGCCGTGTAGTGTAAGACCGAAATCGCTGCTTTAAGCTTCAGATTGCTTATGTATAGGCTTAGCTCGGTTGAAAAGTTAGGCAATGACAAGCTTTCAACCTCTCGCAATCACATGCTGAAATTTGAACTTGTGTATTTCACCGCTGCAACTCTGATAAAATTTGTAAAACACAAGTCTATGTATCATTCTATAGCATGATGATTGAACTTTCCTAGGGGTAGTTCACCTTGTATACATGTTTAGCACTTGTTTGACTTCCTGTCTATACATGTTTAGTGCTATTTTGATGGTGAAACCCTTTTCTGAATGGCTTAAAACTGCTTACTTTGCTCATATGTTCATATTTCGTATTTAGTGATCAGTTTGAGCCTTTGCTGGCATTGATGCTTATTGTCGAGTCATCGGATTAGCACTCTTTAGAGCATCTTTTCATTCTATCGACTATATTCCTGAAGCTGCTAATCTGCATTTTTGACTCATATGCATTTGCTCGCTTGTGCGTTATCAACTAAAGGGGAGAAATTTGTCAAATCATATCCAAGTTGTGTGCACTATTGAAGGGGGAGTTCATGTCCAGAGGGAGTTTGCTCGAGTTTGCTTGCTTGATGAGTTTTTCAGTTGGTTTGGAGCGAATTTCTTCAATTGGTTTGGATTGTGTTGAGCCTCTGTGCCTCTATCTTGAGGGACTAGCAGTTTTGCATTTTGATGTGTTTTTCAGCTGATAGTGCTTTTTAGTTGATTTTGGTTCAATTGGTATCGAGCTTCCTTGCTTTTCAGTTGGTATCGAGCTTTCTTGCTAGCGGTGTTGAGCCTGTTCTGCCTTTTCTTGAGGGCTAGCTTTGCTTTGCTTGGTTGCGTCGAGCCGTTGCCCATGTCTTTGGGGACCAAGTTGTTTTGCTCACTCCACTTGACCTTCTTTCGGCTTTGATATGCTTTTGGGTCATTTGGTCGAGTTCTCTACTCTTCCTTCTTCTTCTTTCTTCTAGCTTCATATGATTTGTGTTGGTAGTTGACAATGCACTCATCAAAGGGGAGATTGCGGATACATGGGTGTATGCCGGATCTTGAGATGATGAGTGATTGTCAACTGGTTTGATGCGCATGTTCTTTGGCTTGTGTTGTGCAGGTGTCGAGCACGGAGACAGTGATCGAAGGCAAGGTGAAGGTCAAGTAGAGACGTGCCGTGTCGATGGACCCGGAGCGGTGAAAGGCGGACGTGAGGCTTGGACTGAGGGACTGGTGGCCTGAGGATCAGCTGTGGTGGCTGACAGCCTGGGACAGCGACGAGCGGAGACTTGCGTGGCACGGTGTGGCTCGGGTCGAGGAACTGGGGACACGTGTCGGTGGACGGGGTGCATGGGTGGTGCATCCCCTCTACGGCATCGGTTTGATGGTTGAGCCACAGAAAAACCATCGGGTGGACGGTTTCCAGGTTTGGGCCACAAAACCTGGGTGTGGCCGGTTTCTGAGTTTGGGCCACAAAACTCGGGCTGAGGATGGTTTTCAGGTTTGGGCCTCAAAACCTCGGCGCTGGCGGGTTTCTAAGTTTGGGCCAAAAAACTCAGGCGATGGACGTCTGGTTTCCCAGTTTCGGCCTCAAAACCGGGGGGAGGATTTGAAGTCTGGTTTCCCGGTTTTGGCCTCAAAACCGGGGGGAGGTCCGTGAAAAGGACGAGCGGCGCGTTGGCGGCACGTGGCGACATCGGGTGAGGTCGCGTCGAGGCGAAGCTACCAGATGTGCGGGCGTGGCCGTCGGATCGACTACACTTCGAGTTGGTCAGGAATACCCCTAGGGTTAACCTGCCCGCTCATTAGCTGTAGGGGTAGAAGGGGAATAATTGTATTAGGCTATATTAGGAGAGGCCACCCCTCCCTCCATTCTATCTCAACCATTGCTATTTTCCAATTAGGGTTTCCTGCTCTCCCATTCCCTGCTATAGCTACTGAGATCCGCAGAGACGGCTAATCATACCTCTGTGTTCGCGAGATTTTGAGGAAGTGAGACCGTAATCTCACTATTGTCTCGTGTGGTAGCCACACGGTTGCAATTCGTGGTTGTGATTCGCGTTTTGAACTTGTTCTTCGCGTTTTTCATTTCTCCACGATTTTCTCGTCACTCGATCTCCCTCCTCGCTGCGTCTTTTTCGAATCCACTTGAATCAATTTGTTCTTTGATGTGAGGAGAACATTTCCACCGAAGGAATTCATCAATCCTCACGAACAAGTAGATCAGGTCGATTCAAGTTTTGTGTTGCTTTTTCGGTTCTTGCACCTTCCCTTTCGATTTCCCGTTGATTGAGTTGATTTGAGCGAATGATTTCTTGGGGATAGTCTCCCAACTACCTCGTGATCATCTTCTCCAAGTTTGGGATCGAGGGATTTTGATTTGGATCGAATTTGGGGAGATTTGAGAGAAGGGCGATCAAAATTGCCTTCTTTGGGTGGTCGGGGACAGTCCGCCACTTTGCCCGCGGACTGTCCAAGCATCGGGAGCGAGCTAGGTCAGTGGCTGCGTGTCTCGACCGATTTGCATCAGGTGGACCGGCGGACAGTCCGCCGTAGTCGGTTGCGGACAGTCCACGAGTCGACCAGGAAACTTCAGCAGCAGTGCTGTTTTGGGGATTTTGCTGGCGGACAGTCCGCCCTTCCCCGCGGACAGTCCGGCAGTATCGCGGACAGTCCGAGACCGTACCCGCGGGCTGTCCGGGACTTCGCAGACTTGTCCTTTTTAGTGCATTTGCTCTCCCGGTTTTTCGGCTTGGTTTTTGGACTTCTCGTTTGCTCTTAGAGTTCACCTAGGAACCTCTCTTGGTATCTTTGCTACTTGTTAGCATAGGTATTTGGAGATTTCCCGACGTAGCCTTCCATCTACGTTCAGGAGTAGGTTTTTGGGGTTGAACTTGAGCCAGAGTTTTTGAGATTTGGTTTGCTCTCGTTTGGTGGTGCCTCGCTGTGATCCTAGGGATCATCCACCCTCTTCCAAGGGTCGTGGGCATCATGTTTGCACTCAAAGCTTTTGGGGGTTGAATTGTGGGACAGAGGCCAAAGTTTCAAAAGAAATTTTTAGGCTCCCATTCACCCCCTCTGGTCGCCTTGCTTTAGCATTCTCGGTCCTTCATAGGCTAGTTAGACCACCGCTTTGCACTTGCTCTAGGTGTTAGGCCTAGTGTTTAGTGATGTTTAAACACCTCTCATCTACTGGTGCTTGCGCGCACTGTTATTGTACATCGGAGGGGCTTGTAGTCTTGCGAGACCACACCAACCGCGTTTGTGGTGTGGCCGCCACCGTGTACCAAAGGGAACAAGGCCCGTGGCGGTTCGGCCGGAAGCTTGATAGTGAAGACGGCGGAGAGCATCCGGGAGAGGCCATGCCTTGCGAGGCTTAGCTAGAGACCCACTTGCGTGTGGGGAAGGCCCGGGGCTATCCACGGAGTTACCCGACCGGGAGCTTGGCTCTTGCGAGGGGCTCCAACGAGGACTAGGGGGAAGCTTGCGCGCTTCTCGATACCTCGGTAAAAATACCGGCGTCGTCGATGGGAGTTTGCATCTCTATTTCACTCTTTCACTTCCGCATTTACATTGCTACCTTTGTTGTGTGCTTTACCTTTCCTAGCTTAGTTATAGGCTAGTTGATAGGTTTGGATCATAGGTTGCATAACTCCTTTTTGCGGTAGAGATAGCAACACACTTAGCAAAACCTTAGTTGCACATAAGATAGCTTACTTTATTACATAGGTTTTGATTAGGTGGAAAATAGAGGCCATAGTTTAGAGTAGAAGTTTTTAGTCGCCTAATTCACCCCCCCTCTTATGCATCACGGTCCTTTCACTCCGCACTTTGACGACACAAACTTTCCCTACTATAGTGCTGGAATGGCTTGCTACCTAGAAGCAGTTGATCTAGGTGTTTGGAGAGTCACCTGCGACGAGATGAAATCCCTTAAGAATCCCGAGAAGCCTACTACGGGTGATGAAAAAGAGCTTTATTTTAATGCTAGAGCTAAAAAATGTTTGTTTGAATCTTTTAGCATGGATGTTTTTAATCAAGTTTTTACTTTACAAACATCTCATGATATTTGGCTAAAACTCCATGAGCTCCATGATGACACAAATAATGTTCGTGAGCAAAAACATCACCTAGCTAAATCAAGTTATGATTCTTTTAAAATGAATGAAAATGAGCTTGTTCGTGATATGTATTCTCGTTTGAATCTAATTATCAATGATCTCAATTCTATTGGAATTACAAAGCTAGGTGATGCAGATATTGTGAGGAAGATCATCTCGGTGCTACCACATAGCAAGTATCCAACCATCATCACCGTCCTCCACAACATGGAAGACTTGAGCACCATAACCCCGACCATTGTTATTAGCAAATTAGTGGCATTTGAAATGTCACACAAGATGGGTCAAGAAGAAGCCACTTTGTCCAGCAAAAGCATAGCTCTCACATGTGATGAGCACAAGAAGATGAAGGGCAAGAAGAAAATTGAGACAAGCTCAAGCTCAAGCTCATCAAGTGAAGCTGAGGAAGAAGAAGAGGAAGATGATGATTAAGAATCAAGTGATGATCAAGCCTCCACCTCTTCCAACTCCTCCTTGGATGAAGAAATAATTAATCTAGTGCCGGGAGTGGAGAGGATGATCCACAAGCTGAATGTCAAGGGTGTGCCCATTACAATTGAAGATTGCATCTTCACCAACCAAAGAAGATAGCAAAGAAAGAATGGTTGTTATGGATGCGGCAAGAAAGGGCACTTTGTGGAGTATTTCCCAACACATAATCCCACACCCAAGGACAAGAAAAAGAAGGGGTGAAAGGCCAAAGCCCTCACCACCATCAAGACATGGGATGATTTATCAAGCGAAGATGAAGCCCAACACAAGAGGTGTGGCCGCAAACACTCATCATCAAGCTCCTCAGATGCGTGCCTTATGGCACGAGGTAACAAAAGTCTTATCTCTAGTGATAGTGATAGTGAAAGTGAGAGTGATGATGAGCTACCTTCTTATGATCAAATTGTGCTAGATAATCAAAACTATGTTAAAGCTTGCACTAGTCAAAAAAAGAAAATAAATACTTTAAAAGAAAAATTAGATAGTTCTCAACAAGCTTATAATATTTTGCTTGATCAATGTGGAACTTTCTCAAACCTTAATATTGAGTTATCTAGTAAAATTGAAAAACTTGAAGCTAGTGCAAGCACAAGTGAAAATCACAATTAGTGATGAGCAACTTGTAAAGAAAAATAAAAAATAAAAGCAAAGTTAGCTAGCACACAAGATCCCTACAAAAGTTTGCTTGCTAAAATGGAAATCATGTGCAAACATTGTGATGAGCTAACTAACAAAGTTGATAATCTTGAAGCCATCAGAACAAACCCCACCGAGGCACCTAAAATTTAAAACTCAATTTTTGATGTACCTGAAAAGGATGTCTCTACTTCTTGCATTGATTTACTTGATTTAGACTCACCCATTTGCAAACAAGCTTGTGTTGAGGATGTGATTGTAGAGACATGTATATAAGAAGTTGTAATGGAAAATGAGCTACTAAGGCAAGAAGTGGCCCGCCTCACCATGGACTTGACTCAAGCAAAAGGGAAGACGAAACAAACCCGAACTCATCAAGATAACACCATCAAGGGAATGAAGAAGCTTGATGAGGAGCAAATTGTGGTTTGTTACGTTTGCCACAAGGAAGGCCACAAGTCCTATAGTGCAAGGTGAAGCATGAGGGAGAGAGAGAAGAAAGAGAAGAAAAAGCGAACAAGCAAGCTCTCCAACACCTACATCAATAAGGTGAACAAGAAGGCCTCCACACCTTATCTTTTGAAGAAGAAGAAGAAGAAGAATGACAAGGTGGTGGCCATCAAGGTGAACAAGCAAACCAACAACGGGGCCAAACACATTTGGGTGCCTAATTATATCATTTCAACCATGAAGAGCACCAAAAAGGTTTGGATCCCAAAAGGGAAGTGAGAAGTCAAA
This sequence comes from Coix lacryma-jobi var. lacryma-jobi, assembly GCA_009763385.1. Lineage (NCBI taxonomy): Eukaryota > Viridiplantae > Streptophyta > Magnoliopsida > Poales > Poaceae > Coix > Coix lacryma-jobi. The sequence continues at coordinate 46,327,914 of CM019826.1, forward strand.
TGGACTATGGGGAATTTGAAGGACCGAGAATGCAATAGCAAGGCAACCAGAGGGGGGGGTGAATGGGAGCTCAAAAATTTCTCTCAAAACTTTGGCCTTTGTCCCACAAATCAACCCCCAAAAGCTTCGATCGAAACCGTGATGCCTAGGACCCTTGGAAGAGGGTGGATGATCCCTAGGATCACAGCGAGGCACTGTTGGTAGTTCTTAGCTTCACTAAAGATAGAGCTAGGCAACTATCCCCGGTAACGGCCCAGAAATGCTTGTTGACACTAGCCAACGTCGTTACTAGGAGCAGACTATGGAATCTATTCCAGGCAACGGTGTCAGAAGTGCTTGAAGCAAGTCCGGTCACTATACCTAAAGGAATGAAGCTAAAGCAGCTATCTACTAATGTCAAGTGGGGTTGTCAATCCCGACACTAGTAGGAGCTAGCTAGAGAGATTGCAATCTACCAAGAGGAGATTCTGCAAGCGCACAGAACTATCGTAGTAGCACTTCGCCTGGGAGTACCAGGTGTCGATTTATTTGATCCCAAGGGAAGGCTAGGGTGGTGTATGAGTCGAGTCAAGGAGGGGATGAGAGTCGAAGAAAAGAGAAATGGGAAAAGGAGAGAAGGGAAAAGATGGGATGGAAGGCTAGAAAGAATATGTGGGTGGATAGGTAAGGATGAAATGGGTGGTAAGGTAAGGTGGATAACTAGATAGATAGATAGATAGAATGTGATAACTAAGGATAACTAACTAATTACTAACTACTAACTACTAACTACTCCTAGATAACCACAGAGCAAGATAACTACGAAGCAAGACAGACAAATGTCAATAAAGCAACTAAGTTAAGTAAAGTTTTATTCCTATCTTATAAAGTATAGAGGCGTACTAGCCTTTACCACTGACTTAGGTTGAACGCTAGCACAACGAGCCTTACTGTTAAACTGGGCCAACTACGTGGTGGAATTCAAGGCGCACAGGGCTGTCACCACCTGCTTGCTACCACAGCTATCCAGGGGTCCAGCCATTGCGGATACATGGGTGTATGCTGAGTCTCGAGTGATGAGTGATTGTCAACGGGTTTGATCGCAGGTTCTTTGGCTTGTGTTGTGCAGGTGTCGAGCACAGAGACAGTGATCGAGGGCAAGGTGAAGGTCAAGTAGAGACGTGTCGTGCCGACGGACCGGGAGCGGTGAAGGGCGGACGTGAGGCTTGGACTGAGGGACCGGTGGCCTGAGGAACAGCTGTGGTGGCTGGCAGCCTGGGACAGCGACGAGCGAAGACTTGCGGGACATGGTGTTGCTCGGGTCGAGGACCAGGGGACACGTGTCGGTGGACGGGGTGCACGGGCGGTGCATCCCCTCGACAACTTCGGTTTGGTGGTAGAGCCAGAGAAAAACCATCGGGTGGACGGTTTCCAGGTTTGGGCCTCAAAACCTGGGCGCAGATGGTTTCCGAGTTTGGCCACAAAACTCGGGCTGAGGACGGTTTCCAGGTTTGGGCCTCAAAACCTGGGTGCTGCGGGTTTGCTGAGTTTGGGCCACAAAACTCAGGCTACGGTGGGCTGGTTTCCCGGTTTGGGCCTCAAAACCGAGGGTTGATCGTGAAGGCTGGTTTCCCGGTTTGGGCCTCAAAACCGGGGCAAAGTCTGTGAAGAGGACGCAGAGCGGTGGCGGCACGTGGCGGCAATCGGGATGTTGCATCGAGGCAACGCTACGAGTTGTGCGGGCGTGGCCGTCGGATCACCACCTACCTCGAGTTGGTCCAGAATAACCATAGGGTTTAGCTGGTTCGCTCTGTAAGTAGTTAGGGGTAGAGTGGGAATTAGGAATAGTTAGAATTAGGATAAGTAGGGGGAGACACCCACTTCCCCATCTATCTCAGTCATTTTGTTCTTTGCTTCTAGGGTTTCCTACTCTCCCACATCCCTGCTGTAGCGAACCTGAGATCCACAGAGAAGAGAACAATACCTCTGTGCCCGTGAGATTTTGAGGAAGTGAGACCGTAATCTCACTATTGTAGCATGTGGTAGCCACACGGTTGCAAATTCGTGGTTGTGATTTGCGCTTTGTTAGTGTTCTTCGCGGAATCCTTTTTGCCATGATTTTCCCGACGATCTATCTCTTTGCTTGGTCCGTCTTTTGGAAATCCGTTTGAATCAAGTTGTTCTAGATCGTGAGGCACTTCTTTCCACCGAAGGAATTCAGCTCTAACCTCACGACCTAGTAGATTGGTTGATTTTCGTTTTGGATCGGTTTTTGCTCCTTTAGTCCCGATTTCTTCCAATCCATCGATTCGGAGTTAGATGCGAGCCATGATTCCCATGGGATAGCTCACTAATCTCCTTGGAACTCCTCATACCAAGTCTAAGCCTTAGTGCTTTTGATTCGGAGGAGATCGAGTGGATTTCGCGGAAGAACTGTACTGTTTCGGGACCATCGGACGCTGAGTTCGTGAGCATCGGACGCTGAGCTCAAACCATCGGAGCATCTGATGCCACGTGTCGTCTGACAGTGCTCTTTAAGGAGCATTGGACGCTGACCATCAGAGCATCCGTTGCCATCGGACGCGCCGGGGGTCAGACATCGGACGCTAGGGTTGCACTGTTCACAGCGTCCGATGGGTGTCCAATAAGGTTCCAGAATCGCCCTGTTTGAATCGGACGCGTTCGTTGCTCTGTCATCGGACGCTGCCAGCGTCCGATGCTGCTGAGTCTGCGCAGTTTGGTCCGTGGTTCGTTCGTTCGTTGTCTGTTTTGATTTTTGGCTTTTGCGTTGGGTTTCTAGAGTCGTATAGTGTCTCGCTGTGCTTCTTGGAAGCATCCACCCTATCTCTAGGGTCGTAGACACATACGAGCTCTAGGTTTGCTCTTGGGGTGGTTCTCGAGACAGTGGCTGAAAGTTTCCGAAAGGAAAATTTGAAGCTCCCATTCACCCCCCCCCCTCTGGTTGCTTTCTGGTAGCACTTTCGGTCCTTCAGCCGTATCTGAAGGTAAGTCTATAACTAAGCACCACGCTTAACTATATTCTAACTATCTCTACCCTAGCTTTGAATAGAGACACCCTTGCAGACGTCAGAGCAAATACTTGACTTAATAAGATAAACACTAAACTAACTAAGCAACCTATTGGCAAAGATCAAACACTAAGCTCACTAGAGATTAACTACTATGGCTAAGTGAATTGATCTATAGGATAGCTAGGCACTCAAGCAATCAATCAAGTATACCACTCAATACTGATAAGTAGAATAAAGTAATACTTGAAATAATGAAATAGAATATAGTAAAGTGCTTGAGTAATAAGAGCAAAACCTGAATTGGAGATGAAGGAAGACTCTTCCCAGCTCTAGGACCGATCACTCGCACGCCTCTATTCTTGAGCTAAGCCTTGAGCAGCGCTCCCGCGAGGGCAAAGATGCCTTGCTCCACTAGCTACCTACTTGCCTAGGCTCTCTGAGCTTCTAACCTAACTCTCACTTGCTTGTGTTGCTTCTTGGTGTGGTATATGGATGGTACGAATGAAGTGGTGCCACCAAGGGGGTATTTATAGTCTTGAGGAGTGAGGGGGTATTTATAGGGGGCAGCCAACCGACCTAGGGCTAACCCTAGTGGCGGGCGCCAGCCCTAGGTGGCGGCCGCCACCTCCCTCACCGTTGGATGCACCGCCTTGGCTTCAACGGCATTCAGGAGCTCCAGAGAGGCGGTTGGTAGGTCGGTTGCATGTCCAAGTAACCGCCATTCGGCCTTGATCCACGCCACTCACTCCTGAGCCGTCTGATGCCACTGACCTAGTGACCAAGGGCTAAGATTTGGCCTTGGGATGGTCACACGGATCAGTGATGTGGCAAAGGGGGAGAGTTGGGCCTCTCCATGTGGCGGGCGCCACCTCTGGTTGGCGGCGCCACCCCACTCGGGCCCAAATGGGTCCTGGTGAGTGGGCTCGTCTCCTGGTGGGTCCATTCTCCAAATTTGGTCCAAATCCTGCATTCAAATAAAAATCTATGGACATGTGGAATTTGGTTAGTTTGAAACCTATTTGACTACATTTCATGACTTTTTGGTAAACTTTAGGGTAAAATGTTGATGGTAAAACAGGTGTTTAAGGACCATCAACAAGCTCCCCCAAGCTAACCTGTTTCTCATCCTCGAGCAACAATGCGGTTTAAGCATTGAGCATGAAATAGATAGCAACTTAAGATGTATGCAAGTGCATATTGTATAGTGAGAAATAACTTAGCATATATCATAAATCATAGCAATGTGGGACTTATAGCTTTTCGCTTCAAACATGCAAGAGTGAAATAAATTAGTAGATAGGAAACTTTTATCTTGCTTAGGTTTGACTAGGATTTTGTCTGGAGGTTTTTCAAGGTTTTCAAAAGATAATAACTTGCTTAAGTCCTCCAAGATCCACTCAATCACTCAATGGTGTTTAAATCCTCACTTAGGCCAAAATGTAGCCTCTCCTATTTCTAAAGAATGATATGTGGAGTTATAGGTAGGCTAAGAATCATGAGCAAATTGCCTGATGTTTATTGCTAAGCTAGACACTCAGATCATAAGGAGCAGCAAATCATAAAAATTGATCAAGATGTGCATGTGTGGTTATGTGGAAGTGTATAGAGAGATATTTCATAATCCTTCCTAGTTAATTTCTGGGGTCTAGAGCTAATGATAATTCTCTCTCTCTCTTCTTCTTCTTCTTTTTTTGAATACATAGTGAGTAGACAAAAGATGTGTCCTCACATTTTCTTAGGACATAGTCCTCTCTTGAGCAACTTTGCTCATTTTTTTCTTAGGACATAGTCCTTTCTTGAGCGACTTTGCTCACTTTTTTTTGTATCTCTCTCTCTTTTTTTACTCTAGATTTCCCCAGATATCTATAGGAAAGGATTTTTGAAATGAGTAGGGAAAGGGAGAGAAATGCTTATTCCCAGTGTAGGAATAGCATAAGGCTAGGAATGGGACGTTTGGCAAGGTATTGCATATCTCCGGTGTAGAGAATGAGCAATTTATTTGGTGGTTGCAAACTTCCAAAGTGGAAAGTAGGCAATTTATGGTGGGTGTGTGAATCTTGATTCAAAAGATATGATAAGCTTCTCTACTAAGATCTATGAGGTCTAACAAAGCTCAACACAGACAAAGCTCTTTGTGGTTTTGACTAACAAATATTTGGCTGCTGGTGGGATGGGATAAAATCTAGGAGGAACTTTTAGCAAGGTTTTCATAATTTTTAAAAGAAATCCTCCAGATTAGGTCCTAATTTCACCTTAGCAAGTTTAAAGAATTACTCCATTTCTTACTAACTTTACTCACTAAGCATGATTTCAGTTTAAGGATGTGCAACCCACAAAAGCTACAACTTAGATAAGACCAATTATTCAAACCATAACAATAGCATTTACATGACATATTTCAAATCTTATTCAGGTTTCAACTTGTTTAAGCAGATTTTATCAATTTGATTCATGGAATGGTTATTTAGGCAAGCATGTGACATTCAAAAGATATAGAATTTAAGAACTGAATGTAAAATGTAGGCTTGAGACATACCTTATCGGAGTGGGAGTCTCCCCCAAGCTGGCTTCTTGCTCGGTGAAGGATCTCCTTCTTCTCAGTCAGAGCTCTTGTTCTCATTTTATTAAAAAGGGAAACTATCTAATATTGTGAAAAGGAAAACTATCCTATTATGATATTTTATTGTTCTAACTAAGTTAACATATACCTATGCATATAACTAATGATAACTAATTTTTTTTTAGTTTCATGCATGACATATGTTATTTATTCGAAAAAGGGAAAATTGAAGGGAAAAATTAAAAATAAAACTATACCTTAGGTCCATGGAATTTCATCCTTATCAGGTGGGTCTTCTTCTTCCTTGGCCACTTCTTCTCTCAGTACTTCATCAGGTTCTTCTTCTTTTGGCACCTCTCCTTTGTTATGTGAATTACACAACTCAGGAGGAGGTGGTTCTTTCTTTATGTTCCACCTTGTTCTTGGGCGTCACTTCTTGGTACGAACGGGCTTTGCTACCTGCATGTTAGCGGCATATGCGGGACCATGGGAAAAGGAGAATATTTCCTTCCTCCCTCCTAATGTCATTTGCATTTTACCACTTCCCACATATATGCAAGCATCAACAGTGTTCAGGAAGGGTCTACCTAAGATTAGAGGCACATCTTTCCTATTTCCCATATCTAGTATTATAAAAACAGCAGGAACATAGGAACCTCTAATATGAACAGGTAAATCATTAACTATTCCTTCTACATAGCAAGTGGATTGATCAGCTAGCACAACATAGGCAGATGTGGATGACATGGGTGGAAAGAATGAGTTTTCATAGAAATCTTTAGATAAAATGTTCACACTCGATCCTAAATCACACATGACATTTTTAAAGACTTCACCAAAGATTGAGCATCTAATTATGGGACTACCAGGATCACCCTTTTTAACAATCATGGTTTGATCTTCATAATAGTTAAAATATTTTATTTCAACCATATTTGCAGTTTCCATGTCAGGTTTAGCAGGAATTTTGCCAGTTTCAAAAGATGGTATGATAGCAGCAAGTTGAGCTAATTGGGTTTCTAACATCTTATTAAAGCTTAATTGATTTTTCAGAGCAGATGAGAAATCTTCCAATTTAGCATTTATATTCTCAAGGGTTTTATCATTCGACATTAATTTCTTATTCAAAAATTCAGTAGTTCTACCTTGAGAGTAGACTAGATTCTTTAAGAACTAGAAATCATCAGAATTATGAAAATTAGAGCGAGGGAATGAATTGTTACCTTGAGAATTTGCAGGCTGATTCCATCCTTGATTCTGTTGACGGAAACCGTTGTTGTTGTTGATGAAGTTCAAATCTTCATGTAGCTCGGGGCAGTGGCTCCCAGAATGTCCGGTTTCTCCACAGACTTCACAAGTCCTGTAGGATTCCAAAGATTGGACACTCTCTTGTTGGTTCATCTTCTCACAGCTGTCCAGCTTCTTTGCCAGCAGGTCCATCTTGGCCACGATCATGTCGGCTTCCTTAAGAGAATGTATACCTCGCTTACGGGGCTGCAGTCTCTCGTCATTCCATCCTTGGTTTGACACCATCTTCTCTATGAGAGCCTTAGGATCTGCAACATTCAAAGAAAAAAATGCACCGCCGGCGGCGGCATCCAAATGGCTTCTAGAGAGTGGGGTTAAGCCATGGTAGAAGTTCTGGATCAATAGCCAGTCCTCCATACCATGGTGCGGACAAGCAGCGACATACTCTTGCAACCTCTCCCAAGCCTCGGGAATAGATTCCTCGGCTTGTTGCATAAAGCTGGAGATTTTGTTGCGCAGAGCATTCGTCCTGCCCATCGGATAGAATTTGGCGAGAAAAGCATTGGAACACTTGTCTCATGTGTCTACAGCGTTGCGACTGGTATAGAACCATTGCTTCGCTTTTCCTAGCAAAGAGAAAGGAAAGAGATGAAGACGGATGGCTTCTTGGGTTATCCCCTTAATGGTGAAGGTGCCACAAATCTCCAAGAATTGTTGGAGGTGAGCATTGGCATCCTCATGAGCCTTGCCACAGAACGGGTTAGCTTGGACCATCGTGATTGTTGACACTTCTTAATGCAACCACTAGAACTAGACTATGGAGCCTAATCCCCAGCAGCGGCACCAGAGATGCTTGTTGACACCAGAAGTGGCAAACGGATATACCGCAAGCGCACGGTAGTCAATTGTAGCCTTTCACCGGGAGTATTCCAGGTATCATATTTCCACAGGGAACGTGAAGTGGATTAACTAGAAGTAGGGTCATCAAAGGATGATCAAAGGGTATATGATAACTGGGATAGAGAGGTCTTCCTAATATCAATATCTGGTACTGGTTTTCTAAGAGTACTGAGGTTTACCACCTAATTCCTTACTGGGGCGAAGGACGAAACATTAGTTGATTAAAAGGTTCTCCACCTAACAACTACTGAGGCGGCAATGCTGCTACCCAACTATTATTTTCAACTTGCCTACAACACTTGAGAGGAACTCCAAGCACTGGCTGTGTCTGTCACCCTACCACCAGGCGTCTACACAAGTGCGACAAGAAGTCCACACTGGCAAGATATAGCCTAGACACCACGTCTACACTAATCTTACTACTCTAAAGCTAAGCTTAATAGGCCTAGAGCACTTCAACAAAGTAAAGCAATGTGCCAAGTAAAAGAACTGTAAACTTAAATTACCAAACCAGAATATTAAATACTAGAAGGACTCAGATGTAACACTTACAAGAAGAATCGCATCCGCTGAGGCGCACCTTGGAGAAGATTCCCGACAGGCCGGGACTCCTCCGTGGAACTCCTCACCCCCTTCCCTCTCTTCTAACACTAAAGCTACTAAGTAGGCTTTCTCTCCTTGGATGCATACAAATGAAGAGCTCTAGGGGGTATTTATAGCTTGGAGGTGGAGTAGCGGCTACTCCGGTGCCACGTCAGCGATCCGCGTGCTCTCCTTCCTTGGCCATTGGATCAAACCGCCATAACAACCGCCATGGATGGATGGCCTTGATTTCTTCACGTGTGAAACATGTGCAAGCAACCGACATTGGATGGGATTCACCCTGGGGTCGGCCGACCCCAGCCAATGACAAGTGGGCCCACCACTTTGCTTCTAGAAGGTGCTGATGTCACCAGGCTGAATAGTGTAGCCAGGGCCCACCAAGGGGGGTCGGCCGACCCCCCTATGACAGGGCTGGCCCACCTTCTTCTCTCCCTTGGTGACCCCACATGTCATGGAGCAAGTCTTGTGAAGTTGGTTGCATTTGGTTTCGGTGTAGACCCATGAATCCATGTGCTTCTCATCTTGCACCATTGAGTAAAAGCACATGTTTGATCCAAGGGTTGATATTGGCCTGAGCATGCTTCTCTTGGATCGTGCCATGTCACCCTGGCCGAGGTGGCCACCAAGGTGGGGTCGGCCGACCCCCTTGGTGGGCCCACCTAGCCTCATTTTGTTCATTTTGCCATCTCCTACAAGTTCACAAGCTAAGAGTACAAGTGGAACTTATTAGTGATAAATATCCTCATGATATGCTATACTTCCTTGAAACCGAGGCCTGTTGACGGTATTTTGATAAGGTAAAACATGCTATAACTTCCGTCAACAGTGATCAGAGCCGGTTTCAACTCAAAATTGAGGTTGGCATCGATCACGTCTGGTCCTATCGCTACATTAGCGGCAGAAGGAGTAGAAAACTCACGAATGGTCTTATTGGCCATCGTGAAGATAGAACGAGATAAGAAAGAAAGAAGTTGAAGAAGATGAAGGAAAAAGATAAGAAGGACTAAGGAAAGAAAGAATGGGGTAAGATGGGATTCGCTAAGCGGGAGCTTAAGCGAAGATAAATTTGACACGGACTCAACCGATACACCGATTGCCTTCCCCGGCAACGGCGCCAGAAATGCTTGTTGGTAGTTCTTAGCTTCACTAAAGATAGAGCTAGGCAACTATCCCCGGTAACGGCCCAGAAATGCTTGTTGACACTAGCCAACGTCGTTACTAGGAGCAGACTATGGAATCTATTCCAGGCAACGGTGTCAGAAGTGCTTGAAGCAAGTCCGGTCACTATACCTAAAGGATTGAAGCTAAAGCAGCTATCTACTAATGTCAAGTGGGGTTGTCAATATCGACACTAGTAGGAGCTAGCTAGAGAGATTGCAATCTAACAAGAGGAGATTCTGCAAGCGCACAGAACTATCGTAGTAGCACTTCGCCTGGGAGTACCAGGTGTCGATTTATTTGATCCCAAGGGAAGGCTAGGGTGGTGTACAAGTCGAGTCAAGGAGGGGATGAGAGTCGAAGAAAGGAGAAATGGGAAAAGGAGAGAAGGGAAAAGAGGGGATGGAAGGCTAGAAAGAATATGTGGGTGGATAGGTAAGGATGAAATGGGTGGTAAGGTAAGGTGGATAACTAGATAGATAGATAGAATGTGATAACTAAGGATAACTAACTAATTACTAACTACTAACTACTAACTACTAACTACTAACTACTAACTACTAACTACTAACTACTAACTACTAACTACTTCTAGATAACCACAGAGCAAGATAACTACGAAGCAAGACAGGCAAATGTCAATAAAGCAACTAAGTTAAGTAAAGTTTTATTCCTATCTTATCAAGTATCAAGGCGTACTAGCCTTTACCACTGACTTAGGTTGAACGCTAGCACAACGAGCCTTACTGTTAAACTAGGCCAACTACGTGGTGGAATTCAAGGCGCACAGGGCTATCACCACCTGCTTGCTACCACAGCTATCCGGGGGTCCAGCCGTATTTGAAGTTAAGTCTATAACTAAGCACCACGCTTAACTATATTCTAACTATCTCTACCCTAGCTTTGAATAGAGACACCCTTGCGGACGTCAGAGCAAATAGTTGACTTAATAAGATGAACACTAAACTAACTAAGCAACCTATTGGCAAAGATCAAACACTAAGCTCACTAGAGATTAACTACTATGACTAAGTGAATTGATCTGTAGGATAGCTAGGCACTCAAGCAATCAATCAAGTATACCACTCAATACTGATAAGTAGAATAAAGTAATACTTGAAATAATGAAATAGAATATAGTAAAGTGCTTGAGTAACAAGAGCAAAACCTGAACTGGAGATGAAGGAAGACTCTTCCCAGCTCCAGGACCGATCACTCGCATGCCTCTACTCTTGAGCTAAGCCTTGAGCAGCGCTCCTGCGAGGGCAAAGATGCCTTGCTCCACTAGCTACCTACTTGCCTAGGCTCTCTGAGCTTCTAACCTAACTCTCACTTGCTTGTGTTGCTTCTTGGTGTGGTATATGGATGGCACGAATGAAGTGGTGCCACCATGGGGGTATTTATAGTCTTGAGGAGTGAGGGGGGTATTTATAGGGGGCAGCCAACCGACCTAGGGCTAACCCTAGTGGCGGGCGCCAGCCCTAGGTGGCGGCCGCCACCTCCCTCACCGTTGGATACACCGCCTTGGCTTCAACGGCATCCAGGAGCTCCAGAGAGGCGGTTGGTAGGTTGGTTGCATGTCGAAGTAACCGCCATTCGGCCTTGATCCACGCCACTCACTCCTGAGCCGTCCGATGCCACTGACCTAGTGACCAAGGGCCAAGATTTGGCCTTGGGATGGTCACACGGATCAGTGACGTGGCAAAGGGGGAGAGTTGGGCCTCTCCATGTGGCGGGCGCCACCTCTGGTTGGCGGGCGCCACCCCACTCGGGCCCAAATGGGTCCTGGTGAGTGGGCTCGTCTCCTGGTGGGTCCATTCTCCAAATTTGGTCCAAATCCTGCATTCAAATAAAAATCTATGGACATGTGGAATTTGGTTAGTTTGAAACCTATTTGACTACATTTCATGCCTTTTTGGTGAACTTTAGGGTAAAATGTTGATGGTAAAACAGGTGTTTAAGGACCATCAACAGGCACCACACAGCGACATCAAGCCAAAAGCCAAAAGCACCGGCACAAGTTTGATGCCTAGAAACCGAGTCCCAAACGTAGATTGAAGGCTACGTCGGGAAATCCCCAAATACCGATGCTAACAAGTAGCAAAGATACCTAGAGAGGTTCCTAGGTGAACTACAGGACCAACCGAGAAGTCCAGAAACCAAGCGAAGAAGTCGGGAGAGAAAACACAGTAAAACTCAACACATAGCCGATTCCCGGACTGTCCGCCAGTACGGTCCCGGACTGTCTGGCTCAACCGCGGACTGTCCGCGGGGGGATGGCGGACTGTCCGCCGGCAAAATCCCCGAAACAGCACAGTTGCTGCAAGTCCCCTGGACGTTCCTAGATTGTCCGCGAACTCCAACGGCGGACTGTCCACCGGTCACTCAAAATCAAAATGCCCGAGGAACACAGCCACTGGTCCGGCTCGTCCCCGACGCGCGGACTGTCCGCCGGTCAAAACCGCGGACTGTCCGCGACCACCCAGTGAGGGCGATTTCGGTCGCCCTTCACACACAACCTCCCAAATCCGAATCAAATCACAATCCCATGTTCCCAAACTTGGAGAAGATGATCACGAGGTAGTTAGGAGACTATCCCCAAGAAATCATCCGCTCAAATCAATTCAATCACCGGGAAATCGAAAGGGAAGGAAGATGAACGAAAAAGCGCCACGAAAACGAAATCAACTCGATCTACTTGTTCGTGAGGAGTTAGATGAATTCCTTCGGTGGAAATGATCTCCTCACTATAAAGAACAAGTTGATTCAAACGGATTTCGCAAAGATGCAGTAGAGAGGGAAATTGAGTGACGGGAAAATCGCGGAGAAACGAAGAACGCGAAGAACACGAACAAAACGCGAATCAAGTCATCGATCTGCAACCGTGTGGCTACCACACGCTACAATAGTGAGATTATGGTCTCACTTCCTCAAAATCTTCAGTACATAGAGGTGTGGTTCTCTGCGGATCTCAGTTGCTACAGCAGGGGATTGGGAGAGCAGGAAAACCTAGAAGGCAAAGAGCAAAATGACTGAGATAAGATGGGAGGTGGGTGTCTCCCTCTACTTATCCTAATTCTAATTCCCACTCTACCCCTAACTAATTACAGAGCGAACCAGCTAAACCCTAGGGTTATTCTGGACCAACTCAAGATAGTGGTGATCCGACGGCCACGCCCGCACAACTGGTAGCGTTGCCTCGACGCAACCTCACTGATTGCTGCCACGTGCCGCCACCACTCTGCTCGTCCTTTTCCCGGACTTCTCCCCCGGTTTTGAGGCCCAAACTGGGAAACCAGCCTTCATAGCCAACCCCCGGTTTTGAGGCCCAAACCGGGAAACCAGCCGTCCATCGCATGAGTTTTGTGGCCCAAACTCAGCAAACCCGCAGCACCCTGGTTTTGAGGCCCAAACCTGGAAACCGTCCTCAGCCCGAGTTTTGTGGCTCAAACTCGGAAACGATCAGTGCCCAGGTTTTGAGGCCCAAACCTGGAAAGCGTCCACTCGGTGGTTTTTCTGTGGCTCAACCACCAAACCGAGTCATAGAGGGGATGCAGCGCCCTTGCACCCCGTCCACCGACATGTGTCCCCAGGTCCTCGACCCAAGCAACACCGTGCCCGCAAGTCTTCGCTCGTCGCTGTCCCAGGCTGCCAGCCACCACAGCTGATCCTCAGGCCACCGGTCCCTCAGTCCAAGCCTCACGTCCGCCCTTCGCCACTCTCGGTCCATCGGCACGGCACGTCTCTACTTGACCTTCACCTTGCCTTCGATCACTGTATCCATGCTCGACACCTGCACAACACAAGCCAAAGAACATGCGCATTATCCCAGTTGACAATCACTCATCACTCAGAGACTCGGCATACACCCATGTATCCGCAATCTCCCCCTTGATGAGTGCATTGTCAACTACCAACACAAATCATAGTAGAATAGAGGAAGGAAGGAAGGAGGAGAGAGAACTCGACCAAATGACCCAAAAGCATATCAAAGCCGAAGAAGGTCAAGTGGAAAGAGCAAAACAACTTGGTTCCCAATGACATGGGCAATGGCTCAACGCAACCAAGCAAAGCAAAGCTAGCCCTCAAGAGGAGGTAGAACAGGCTCAACACCGCTAGCGTGAAAGCTCGATACCAATTGAAGAATCAACTGAAATTTCAAGCAAAACAGAGCTAGCCCTCAAGAAGAGGCAGAACGAGCTCAACACCGCTAGCGAGAAAGCTCGACACCAACTGAAGAAAACTTGATACCAGCTGAAGAGCATAACAGCAAAGGTGCTAGTCCCTCAAGAAAGAGACAAAGGCTCAACACAACTAGCTACCAAAAATGCTCTGAACCAACTGTTACCAGCTCGAAAACGCAGCAGCGAGCAAACTCCCCCTCGAATGGTGCACACAACCAGGAAATCTCCCCCTTAGTTCAACTCGGAAAGTACATGATTTATCAATATTTTCTCCCCCTTAGTTGAACACAGAAGGCACTCACGATTTGTCAATATTTCCTCCCTCTTAGTTGAAAAATGCACCATCAAGCAAGTTTCTCCCCCTTGACAGAATATCTTCCCCTTTCAAAATGCAAATGAGCCAAAATGCAAGTTAGCAGCTTCAGGGATGTAACCAATAGAGTGTAAAGATGCTCCACAAAGTGTGACTCCAATGACACAACGAGAAGCCTACATGTCAGCAAAGGCTCAAACTGATCACCAAATATGAAATATGAACATGTGAGCAAAGTGAGCAGTTCTTAGCCAAAAAAAATATTCACCATCAAAATAGCACCAAACATGTATAGACAGGAAGTCAAACAAGTGCTAAACATGTATAGAAGGTGAACTACCCCTAGCAAAGTTCAATCATCATGCTATAGAATGAAGCATACACTTGTGATTTCAAAATTTTAATCGGAGTTGCAGCGGTTAAATTACACAAGTTCAAATTTCAGCATGTGATTGCGAGAGGTTGAAAGCTTGTCATTGCCTAACTTTTCAACTGTGCGAAGCCTATGCAGAAACAATCAGAAGCTTAAAGCAACAGTTTCGGTCATACACTACACAGCTCAAGTTTAACTCAAAGTGCAATGAGAAACAGTGTCAAAACTGTGATGTGCTAACAAGCAATCCCATCTCGATCTTTCCAATACACTTATCTTGGTTCAAAGTTTATCTCAGAAAATGAACATACCAAGCAAGTGAATGACTCAGAACTAGAGACATAGCAACCTAGCATATATGAAAAGCACGAGTGAATTCTACACATCCTACACATGCTAGTTGCATATCTCAATGGTGAACAGTTTCAAGTTTTATGTTCATTAAGCAAATTCACCATTCATAAAATAGCTCTGCTCACAACATGCATTAGTGATCAGAAAGAGCATAAGCTACAAGCATCATCATAAAGCATCGGAGCAAATACTAGACAGAGTATATCCACATTCTAAAGATTATATTCATGAAGCTCTGAATGTAAATATGCAAGATGAAATGCAAAGATGCATGAAGAAACCAAAATGAAAAACACAAAGTCAGTTTATAATACAAGAGTCAAAAATGTTTCCCCCATCTAAAAGGGGAAACACACACCAAGCTCACCTCTCAACCTAGCAAAAGTTGATTGGTCCAAAGGCTTGGTGAAAATATCAGCCAACTGATGATGAGTATCGACATGGCGAAGGTCGATATCACCCTTCTCATAGTGGTCTCGCAGAAAATGAAAGCGCACATCAATGTGTTTGGTCTTAGAGTGCAGCACGGGGTTCTTAGCAACGCTAATAGCACTTGTGCTGTCACAAAGCAAAGGAACACGAGAAAAGCTCAGACCAAAATCACGCAAAGTGGCCATCATCCAAAGCAACTGGGAACAGCAGCTAGCCGCAGCAACATATTCAGCCTTCGTGGTAGACCGGGCGACACTAGACTGCTTGCGAGAAGACCACGATACAAGAGAAGAACCAATAAACTGACAAGTCCCAGAAGTGGACTTGCGATCAATACGACAACCAGCAAAATCGGCATCGGAAAAACCGCAAAGGGAGAGGGTGGAGGAAGTAGAATACCAAATCCCAAACTCTGGAGTGAAGCATAAGTACCTCATAATGCGCTTGACCGCCTGACGGTGAGAAGTGCGCGGCGACGACTGAAATCGCGCGCACAGACACACCACGAACTGGATGTCCGGGTGTGTCGCCGTCAGGT
Organism: Coix lacryma-jobi var. lacryma-jobi; assembly: GCA_009763385.1. Lineage (NCBI taxonomy): Eukaryota > Viridiplantae > Streptophyta > Magnoliopsida > Poales > Poaceae > Coix > Coix lacryma-jobi. The sequence continues at coordinate 46,343,588 of CM019826.1, forward strand.
ACAACAGCGACCCGATCATACTCCGGTACTCCTTCTGGTCCACAGCTTCTCCATCCTTGTCCGCATCCAGGGCCGTCGTGGTCGACATGGGTGTTGGTAGAGGCTTGGCCTCACCCATATCGAACTTCTTCAGAATATCCTTGGTGTACTTGCCCTGGTGCACGAACATCCCCTCTCGGGATTGCTTGATTTGCAACCCGAGGAAAAACGTCAACTCGCCCATCATGCTCATCTCAAACTCCCTGCTCATAGTGTCTGCAAACTTGGCAACCAAAGCGTGAGAAGAACCATCGAAAATGATATCATCCACGTAAATCTGGACCAAGATAGAGTCATTGCCTTGCTTGAGGAGACAGAGCGTTTTATCCACACATCCCATTTTAAAACCCTTAGCTAGCAAAAAGGTTTTCAACCTATCATACCCGGCTCTAGGGGCTTGTTTCAAACCATACAAAGCTTTGTGAAGTTTAAAAATATGGTTTGGAAACTTGGGATTTTCAAAACCGGGGGGTTGTTTCACATTCACCTCCTCTTCTATGTAGCCGTTTAAGAAGACACTCTTGACATCCATTTGAAAAAGTTTAAACTCTTTGGATGCAACAAAAGCCAAGAGTATCCTAATCGCCTCCAAACAAGCTACAGGAGCAAATGTCTCCTCATAGTCTATTCCCTCCTTCTGACTATACCCCTGGGCTACTAGTCTGGCCTTGTTTCTCACAACATGGCCATCCTCTCCTTGTTTGTTGTTGAAAACCCATTTTGTCCCAATAGGGTGACACTCAGGAGGAAAAGGAACCAGAACCCAAACCCGATTTCTCTCAAAGTTTTCAAGCTCCTCATGCATGGCATTGACCCAATCTGGATCCGTCAAAGCGTGTCCAACATCTCGGGGTTCAAAATCAGCAACAAATGTAGAATGAGCAAAGTGAGAGATTTGTTGTGACCTTGACCGAGTGACACGTTTGCCGATGCTGCCGATCATCTGCTGAGGCGGGTGTTGGCGCTGAATGTGTCATGGCGCCTCTCGAGCTGATGTAGCCTCCCCCTCAACAGTAGTTGGTACCTCCTTAGGTACAAAAGGTACCGCTCGAGGTGGCGGATCCCACGGCCCCAAAGTAGTCGAAGAAGAGGGATCGGGGCCTTGAGTGGTAGTAGAGGCCGCTCTTTGCGGCACAGCAGGTGGAGGAGGTGCTGGGTCATCCATCCCTTCAGCACCTTCTTCCTCATCATCAAAAAGAGGCTCGCCAACCTCATGATCACCTGCACGCTCAAAACGAGAAGAAGGACAAACCATGGTCTCGTCGAAGGTGACATCTGATGTCTCCATGACTCGGTTAGTATCAAGGTTAAGTACATGATATGCGCGGGTATGAGTGCCATAACCCAAAAATACACCGTCAGAAGAATGAGACTCAAATTTGTCCAGGTTGCCTTTCTTAAGTATGAAACAGTGGCAACCAAAGACTCTAAAATAAATCACCTTGGGCAGTTTTCCAAAATGCAACTCATAAGAAGTCTTTTTCAAGAAAGCTCGGAGAAAAATGCGATTGGAAATGTAGCATGCAGTGCTCATAGATTCGACCCAATATCGCCTAGGAGTCCTATGCTCATCGAGCATCGTCCTGGCCATCTCTACAAGGGTCCGATTCTTCCTTTCTACAACACCATTCTGAGGTGGTGTGTAGGGAGAAGAAAATTGATGCTCTAAACCCAAAGAGTCACAAAACATCTCAAATTCCGAGTTTTTGAACTCGGAACAGTAATCACTTCTAATAGCTTGCATTTAGTTCAAAGGGAACTCATTCTGAAGATGCAAAATCAGATTTCGAGCAAAAGAGAAAGTCTCAGTTTTCTCAGCTAAAAAGAAAACCCACGAATATCTCGAAAAGTCATCAACAACAACAAGCACATACCACTTCCCCCCAACCGAGCTCACCCGAGCCGGACCAACAAGGTCCATGTGCTAAAGCTCTCCAGGGCGCTTGGTCATGACCTGAGTCACTGGATGGTGGGGAGCAGCAACCATCTTCCCATGTCTACAAGAATGGCAAACAAGATCCTTCTCCAAGGATAACTTGGGCAATCCTCGGATTAGTCTAAGTGAACTAAGTCTTGCAAGCAAGTCGAAGCTCAAATGTCCTAGCCTCCTATGCCACTTCCAAAGATCAGAGGAGGAGGGTCCAGCCAAAAGACAGCGAGAAACTCCAAAAGACTCCAAGAAATCCGCACGGAAGACTTTCCCAAAGGGCGAAATCACACAAACAAGATTGCCCTGAGGATCCAAAATACGACTGAGATTCGGCTTAAAACGAATCTCATAGTCGTCATCAAAGAGTTGCGAAACAGAAAGAAGGTTAAAATGCAAGTTAGAAACAAGAGCAACATCGCGCAACACAAAGTGCTCATTAACTCGCACCGACCCACGAGACAACACTTTACCTTTGCTATTGTCGCCGAAGGTGATAAACTCCTTTCCGGTGACCGGACTAAGACTGGAGAACCACTTGGCATTTCCGGTCATGTGCCTCGAGCAATCGGAATCCACCAACCAAACGTTCTCCAATCGTTTTACCTATATCAATAAAAAGACATAGGGTGAGCATACGGTCCAACACTGGGGTTAGTGAAGTAAGAAGAATACCAGTGTTGGGCCGGCTGCTCAAAAGAACGGTTAGCAGAAAAACCATTCCTAGCACGCCTACGGGAAGAGCGATCACCACGTAGAGGAAAACGTGGTCCGCTAAGGGAGGAGCGTCCATCGCGATACTCAAAACGCGGTGGAGGGAAACGCTCAACTACAAAGCCACCGCCACGGGATCCATAGCCCACAACTGCAGGCTCCCATCGGGCACGACCTCCTCGCGGCCTAGGCCTAAGAACTTGAGGTTTTGGACCTCTAGGCCTAGCAGCACGCCTCTGAACATTCGGCACATGTACATCATGGAAAGGATGGTACATGTCCGTGTTGTTCATCTCCTTTGCACGGCGCGCCTCTCTCTTGCGCCGAAAGCAAAACTCACTCAAGTGTCCATCTCTCCCACAGTGCTCACAATGGTACCTCACCGCTCTCAAAGGGGGGTTGTTGGTACTCGCGGTAGTGGGTGTGGATCACTTTGCCCTTCTGTGGCATAAGCTCCTGTTGGATGGGTGGCATGGTGTCTAGCTTGTTCTTGAGGTGGTTTGGTTTTGGAGCCAATGATTGTTTCTTGGGTGGAGCTCTCGGAGGTTCCACAAATACACCATCCTTGGTGTTAGGCTTTAGTGGCTCTTTGGGTGGAATCTTGGTAAGCTTGGAAGTGGTGGAGTTGGGCTTCTCACACGGGTTCAGACCACTCGACTCTCCAATCTTCCCAAAAGATGAAGCGCACTCAACACCCTGAGCAAAGCCTACACCTGGACCTCCAGCAACACGCTTGAACTGGGAGATCATCATCCCAAGCTGCGGCTCACCACTCGACACCCATGACAAGATGGTCCGAAGGTATGTGTTTTCCTCCTCGGTTTGCATCTTGTCATGCTTCACGTTTGCAATCTCCATCTCCAAACCCTCACACAGAACGCACCTAGTCACACACGTGTTATCCGAGTTGGCCTTCTCAAGAGACACAATCTTGGCATTCTTCTCTACCAACTCAGATTGCAAGCCCGCACAGGACTTGCACACACCCAACAGCGAGGATCTAGCCTTCAACTCATCCACCTCTCCTACCAACACAGCATACTTACTTCTCAACGTGAGAAGGTCAGTCATGTGTGTGGAGCACATCTCACACTCCTCCTCCTCAGTGACAACAACGGTGGACTTGACAGATTCAAGTTCCTTCACCGTATCCTCCCACTTCTGCCTAAACTCCTTCCTCTCTCTCTAGCAGCGCGCCTAAGCAGCTTGTCTTGACTAAGGAGAGCGGCAGTAAGTTTCTCAACCTCAGCAAAGAGCTCATCGGGGGTCTGAGATACCTGGGAGGTGTCAGGTCGTTGTCATCGTCCTGAGGGATGTCCTCCAGCTCGCCGTCGACCTCCTTGCCGAGGGCCATGGTGCAGAAGCCCTCGTTGTCGGCGAAGAAACAGAGGCCGTTCAGCTTGTCCTCGATCCTCTTCTTCTTCTCGGACTCGTCGTCGCTTGAGGAAGCAGAGTCGTCATCCGAGTCGTCGACATCGCTGAGCGTGGCGAAGAACGCACGCTGCTCAGCCTGGGCCTTCTCCAAGTACTTCGTCTTGATGTACTCCTTGTTGAAGCCGCCCTTCCGCTTGTGCTTCACAGGGACGTACTTCTCCTTGCGCTTGCCGGAGTCATACTTGTGCCCATGATCCGCCTTGCCGAAGATCTGCTTGTTCTTCTTCGGGCAATTGGCGATGAAGTGGTTGGGGTCGCCGCACTCAAAACATCCCGAGCGTCCTCCTCCGTGGCGACGGTTCATGCGGTTGTTGTGGAACCGCGAGAACCGGTTGGCGAGCAAAGCCAACTAGTCATCCCCCATGAACTCCAGTTGCTCCTTTGTGACAGAAAGAAGAGAAGAAAGTGCAAAGCCTCCAGAGGGGTTAGCAGAAGAGCCAGAAACCAAAGCCATCGACGGTCCAGAAGGATTTTCATAAGAAGCCTTCGCCATGTCATCGATCTCACTGGACTTGAGCATACTGAAAAGCTCGTCGCACGTGAGGGTCTCATAGTTAGGCGATTCGATGATCGCCTGAACCTTGGAATCCCACACCTACCGATCAAGAGTATGGAGTAGCTTGAGAGCTCTCTCATGATCGTCGAAAGGCAACAGCTCCTTGTTCGCCCTCATCCTGTTGACAATCACCTGAAAGCGAGCGAATAAACTTTCTATGCTCTCGCTAGGCATATGTCGAAAGTTCTCATACTCTCGCTTGAACGACTCGTAGAGACGGGTTTTGACTTGAGTGGTTCCCTCATGGAAACGCATGAGGGTAGCCCAAATCTCCCGAGCCGTAGCGAGGTGAGAAACGTGATCAAACTCACTCATGCTCAGGCATGAGAAAAGAGCATTATGGGCTCGGCTATTGGCATCGTGCTCATCGATTTGATGCTGAGTGGCACGAGCAGCCAAGACCATGTAATCGGCAGAGTTGCAAATATCCCAGATGGAAGCATCCAAACTCTACAGATAGGCCGACATGCGTATCTTCCAATACGCATAGTTCGTCCCATCGAAAAACGGCGGTTTGCCCACGCCGCGATCCATGTCGCCTTCTGTGGATCTGGAACCGGCTAAGGTGGAAGATCCTTAACCCACTCCGATACCAATTGAAGGACCGAGAATGCAATAGCAAGGCGACCAGAGGGGGGGTGAATGGGAGCTCAAAAATTTCTCTTGAAACTTTGGCCTTTGTCCCACAAATCAACCCCCAAAAGCTTCGATCGAAACTGTGATGCCCACGACCCTTGGAAGAGGATGGATGATCCCTATGATCACAGCGAGGCACCACACAGTGACAGCAAGCCAAAAGCCAAAAGCACCGGCACAAGTTCGATGCCTAGAAACTGAGTCCCAAACGTAGATTGAAGGCTACGTCGGGAAATCCCCAAATACCGATGCTAACAAGTAGCAAAGATACCTAGAGAGGTTCCTAGGTGAACTACAGGACCAACCGAGAAGTCCGGAAACCAAGCGAAGAAGTCGGGAGAGAAAACACAGTAAAACTCAACACATAGCCGATTCCCGGACTGTCCGCCAGTACGGTCCCGGACTGTCTGGCTCAACCGCGGACTGTCCGCGGGGGGTTGGCGGACTGTCCGCCGGCAAAATCCCCAAAACAGCACAGTTGCTGCAAGTCCCCTGGACGTTCCTAGACTGTCCGCGAACTCCAACGACGGACTGTCCACCGGTCACTCAAAATCAAAATGCCCGAGGAACACAGCCACTGGTCCGGCTCGTCCCCGACGCGCGGACTGTCCGCCGGTCAAAACCGCGGACTGTCCGCGACCACCCAGTGAGGGCGATTTCGGTCGCCCTTCACACACAACCTCCCAAATCCGAATCAAATCACAATCCCATGTTCCCAAACTTGGAGAAGATGATCACGAGGTAGTTAGGAGACTATCCCCAAGAAATCATCCGCTCAAATCAATTCAATCACCGGGAAATCGAAAGGGAAGGAAGATGAACGAAAAAGCGCCACGAAAACGAAATCAACTCGATCTACTTGTTCGTGAGGAGTTAGATGAATTCCTTCGGTGGAAATGATCTCCTCACTATAAAGAACAAGTTGATTCAAACGGATTTCGCAAAGATGCAGTAGAGAGGGAAATTGAGTGACGGGAAAATCGCGGAGAAACGAAGAACGCGAAGAACACGAACAAAACGCGAATCAAGTCATCGATCTGCAACCGTGTGGCTACCACATGCTACAATAGTGAGATTATGGTCTCACTTCCTCAAAATCTTCAGTACACAGAGGTATGGTTCTCTGCGGATCTCAGTTGCTACAGCAGGGGATTGGGAGAGCAGGAAAACCTAGAAGGCAAAGAGCAAAATGACTGAGATAAGATGGGAGGTGGGTGTCTCCCTCTACTTATCCTAATTCTAATTCTCACTCTACCCCTAACTAATTACAGAGCAAACCAGCTAAACCCTAGGGTTATTCTAGTGGTGATCCGACGGCCACACCCGCACAACTGGTAGCGTTGCCTCGACGCAACCTCACCGATTGCCGCCACGTGCTGCCACCACTCTGCTCATCCTTTTCCTGGACTTTGCCCCCGGTTTTGAGGCCCAAACCGGGAAACCAGCCTTCATAGCCAACCCCCGGTTTTGAGGCCCAAACCGGGAAACCAGCCGTCCATCGCCTGAGTTTTGTGGCCCAAACTCAGCAAACCCACAGCACCCAGGTTTTGAGGCCCAAACCTGGAAACTGTCCTCAGCCAGAGTTTTGTGGCTCAAACTCGGAAACCATCAGCGCCTAGGTTTTGAGGCCCAAACCTGGAAACCGTCCACTCGGTGGTTTTTCTGTGGCTCAACCACCAAACCGAGCCGTAGAGGGGATGCAGTGCCCGTGCACCCCGTCCACCGACACGTGTCCCCAGGTCCTCGACCCAAGCAACACCGTGCCCGCAAGTCTTCGCTCATCGCTGTCCCAGGCTGCCAGCCACCACAGCTGATCCTCGGGCCACCGGTCCCTCAGTCCAAGCCTCACGTCCGCCCTTCGCCACTCTCGGTCCATCGGCACGGCACGTCTCTACTTGACCTTCACCATGCCTTCGATCACTGTATCCGTGCTCGACACCTGCACAACACAAGCCAAAGAACATGCGCATTATCCCAGTTGACAATCACTCATCACTCAGAGACTCGGCATACACCCATGTATCCGCAGAATTTGGAGACTTGGCAAAGTTTGGGTGCATATCATGGGATGCATCACATTGGATCATGTCATTGCCAAGTGTGTTATTGGAGACTATGGGCCCAAATTCCCCTTCCCATGTTAGGTAACTAGATTTAAATTCTTGCAATATCTTTTAGCATCTAGTTCCTTTCATTGCCTAGGTTTGCATTTGCATATTTAATCCTATGTCATGCATAGACTAGGCTTATCATATCGTAGGTTTGCTCGGTTTCACTCTCATCCTTGGAGCAAACCTACATAGTTTAATTTGCTTAGGAGCACGACACATAGCTTCTCTTGTATTTATCTTATATGTGCTAAAGTCCAAAAAGTAGATAAACTTCCATGATTCCATCTTCAATTGGTGTCACATTTCATGTGATGTCAACTTGCAAAATGGTAGTTTGACCTTACAAGTCAATGTGCATGTCTCCTACAAGTATTTCAAACTTGTATGCACACTTTTAGGGGGAGTTTACTATACAATTTGGAATCTTTGAGACTAACACTACTTTCAAGTTTGTCATGTGTGTAGTAGTCTCATTGCAAGGAAAATGGAGTCCCCGGAGACAAACATCATGTGTGGCGACAATCCAATTGGTATCTACATGTGGTATTCCTAATCGATATCATTATGTTGATTTCATTTTAGTACTTTTATATTCTTTCTCCATGCATTATATAGATTAAACTACTTTATGCACTAAATTGTCGGTTATGCATATGCTTTGTCATACACCATATGTATGCATACACTTAGGGGGAGTTTAGTTTATATAATGAGAGTCAAGTTTTGTGATCGATTTCACTACACATAAAAAGATCACAAAATTTGACCCTCCCTTGTGCCACTAATGTCTTCCTTTCAGTGTTTGATTCTAAAGGGGGAGAATTTGAAGGACCAAAAGCAAGCCCAACTCAAAATAAATAACCAAAACCAAAATTCAATTTTTTTGGTTAATTTGGGAAGTTTCCTATTTTGGGAATGGTCCTAGAAAGGGAGGAAGTGGATTATTGTTGGTATTTCTTAGCGTCGCTACTAAGAATAGAGTTTTAATCTATCCCCGGCAACGGCGCCAGAAACGCTTGTTGACACTTCTTAACGCAACCACTAGAACTAGACTATGGAGTCTAACCCCAGCAACGGCGCTAGAAGTGTCTTGGTGGTAAAACTATTGACTATTGGATAGTTCCGCAAGCGCACAGAAAATACCGATGTAGCACTTCACCCGAGAGTATTCCAAGGTATCGTTATTTATTTTATCCCAAAGGAAAGCAAGCTAGGAAAGATGTAGAGACAGGAAAGATAGATCCTTTAGTCTTACTATAATCTATTATCAATTAGAGAAGCAAAGGGGTATAGGTGGATATAATGGAGGATAGATAGATAAGATAAATAAGTTAAGCAAAGAGTATATGATATGAAAGATAACTTTAGTAGAGTTAGCTAGGTGGGAGGACAACGAGTGAGTATAAAGTACTCCTATGTTTCTACCTTTACTCCTATGAACTAATCCTAGTTAAATAGATGACTTAACTAGATTGACGCCTTGCTACTTGTGTGAGAGGGATAAACGAGAGAGTAAAGCGATAGAAGGTTGTTCACCTAACCCAGTACTCAAGTGGATATTTGGCTTATGGACGCCTTACCTTTTAAGAACTAGCCTGAGTTCACGTGAGGGGATCTAGGTAGCCAGGCAAAATCTGTCACCTTTTGCCCATGCGCCCCTACTGTCCGTGCAAGCCAGCGGTAGTCAAAGATAAGATGAAGTATGAGCACCATGCTCACACTTATCTACACCTTTAGCTAATGATCAAAATAGCTAAAGCCCCTATCCTAAGATAGGATGATGACGCACACACAAGAAGCTATTTAAAGGAAATCAATCTAACTAAGACAACTATAGAACTAAGATAAGCACACAACAAGACTATATAAATATAGACTTGCACTAAGTAAATACTTAAATAAATACTTGGAAAGTAAATACTTAAGTAAATGCAAAGTAAAGTAATGAAAGAATAATATATTAAATAAATAAAGTCTTACAAAAGAAGAAAGATACAAGGGCTATACCAGACTCCCAGAAGACGACTCTGGAGACCCGAGCTTCGCCCGACTCGACTCTAACTCCCACTCTAGACTAACTACTACTACTCTTGCTTGATCTCACATGAGAGTGGAGATATGTAAACTATCTTGGGGTGTGTGAATGAGAGGGTGAAGGCCTCTATTTATAGTGGAGGTGGAGTAGGGGCTACTCCGGCGCCACGTCAGCGATCCGTGTGCTCCCCATCTCTCAACCCTTGGATCCACCGTCATTGTAACCGCCATGGATGGATGGCTTGGATGTTCTTCACGTGTCAAACATGCATTTTGCCACCGACTTGGATGAGGGTCACCATGGGGTCGGCCGACCCCTGTCCCTGACATGTGGGCCCGGGGTACACCTTCTAGAAGGTGCTGATGTCATCCTGATGAATATTGTTGTTGGGTCCCACCAAGGGGGGATCGACCGACCCCCCTATGACAGGGCTGGCCCACCTTCTTCTCTCCCTTGGTGACCCCACATGTCATGGAGCAAGTCTTGTGAAGTTGGTTGCATTTGGTTTTCGGTGTTGACCCATGAATCCATGTGCTTCTCATCTTGCACCATTGAGCAAAAGCACATGCTTGATCCAATGGTTGATATTGGCTTGAACATGCTTCTCTTGGATCATGCCATGTCACCATGGCCGAGGTGGCCCAAAGGTGGGGTCGCCCGACCCCCTTGGTGGGCCCACCTAGCCTCATTTTGTTCATTTTGCCATCTCCTATATGTTCACAAGCTAAGAGTACAAGTGGAACTTATTAGTGATAAATATGCTCGTGATATGCTATTCTTCCTTGAAATCGAGGCCTGTTGACGGTATTTTCATAAGGTAAAACATGCTATAACTTCCGTCAACAATTATGGAGCTAGGGGAAGGCTTAAGTCCATAATGCCACAAACGGACTCTATGGCAATGGCAAGATAAGTTATAAAAGTATTTTAAGAACATATATGATGAATGATTGACATTTGTGAGGAAGGTTTGAGGCTTTTCCCGGTTGAGTCATTATTTCATATGCGCCTAATGTTTATGACTAACCGGTGGCATTGAGTTGTGGTGTGTTACCGTGTTGGTGTGCATGTGCAACATGTGTCTCTTGGCTATGTTGATGTGCAGGTGTGGAGCTCGGAGACAGTGGTCGATGGCGAGGTGAATGTCAAGTAGAGACATGTCGTGCTGACAAACTGGGAGCGGTGAAGGATGGGCGTGCCGTGCGGTGGACGTGCCATACCGATGGACCCAAAGCGGTGAAGGGTGGACGTGAGGCTTGGACCGACGGACGAGAGGCCGGAGGACCAGCTGTGGTAGCTGGCACGTGGCATCGGCAAGCAGGAGCACATGGGGATGTGCGATGCATCGGCCGAGTCAGGAGAAAGACGATGGTGTTGTGGCACTTGGCGGGAGGTCGGACACGGGCTTGCGTGCGGCGGAAGTGTCATCGACCGAGTCAAGAAGGAAGGCGAAGGCGTTGTGCCCAGCATGGAGGCTGGACATGCATCGGCATCGGTGCCGGTGGTCGGGGTGTGTGAACCACATCCCATCTACGGCGTCGGTTTGGTGGTTGAGCCACAGAAAAACCACCGGATGGATGGTTTCCAGGTTTGGGCCTCAAAACTTGGGTGCTGTGGGTTTCCGAGTTTCGGCCTCAAAACTCGGGGTCAAAGGTTTCCAGGTTTGGGCCTCAAAACCTGGGCTGGCTGGTTCCTGAGTTTGGGCCACAAAACTCAGCCGGAGGACAGGTTTCCCGGTTTGGGCCTCAAAACCGGGGGGAGGTCCAAAAGGACGGTCGATGCGTGGCGGCATGGAGAGGCTGGCGCGGTGGTGAAGCTATCCATGAGAAAGGCGCGGTGGTCGACGTGACAGCACGTGGCGGCATCCTGGAGCTTGCGTCGAGGCGAAGCGAAGGATGAGAAGGCGCATGGCCGTCGAATGAAAACTGCTAGGGTTGGACAGTTTTACTCCTGGGGGGTATTTGGGTTGAGTGCTTCATGTAAGGGCATTTTGGTCTTTGGACGTGTGCCTATATATATGAAAGGGGGCTGGTTAGGGCAGCCTATCCTGGGAGGTGTCACTCTCATTTTGTTCATGTGAGAGGAGGCTAGGCTGAGAGGAGAGAGTTGGCTCTTGTTCTTGAGCTTTTTGTCATCCGAGCTTTGTTGTTGCGAGGAGTGGCTTGTAACCGGACACAGTGTGCTACACAATTCATCATCCTGTAGCAATCCAAGGATCAATTTCTTACTCCTCTTGTGTTGGCTGAAATTTGGATCGATTCGCGTTTTCGTTCTTCGCGTTTTGGTTTTTCCCTCCTGGAGATTTGCTTCGTTCTCCCTCTCTGAGCGACGATTTGTGATTCCGTTTGAATCAAATTGTTCTATGTCGTGAGCTCCTTCTTTGCACCGAAGGATTTCCCCTCTAACCTCACGAGCATATAGATCGGGTCGAAATTGCTTTCGTTCTTCGTTCTTCCCCCTTTTTTAGTGTTCTTTGGATTTCTCATGGATTAGTTGGTTTGGAGCAATGATATCCTAGGATTAGCTTCCCAACACGTAGAAGAACACTTGGGAGAAGTTTGGTTGCAGCCCCATTCGATTTGGTGAAGATCCAAACGATTTTGGTTTTGTCCCGTGCAGTTTTTGCACTTTCTGGGGAGTGGCGGACTTCCGGCCCTTGGTGGCGGACTGTCCGCGCATCGGGCTTTCAGCACAAGCAGTGGCTGTTTGCCTAGGTGCTTTTTCCCTCTGTTGACCGGCGGACAGTCCGCCGTATAAGTGGCAGACAGTCCAGGAGTCGAGTAGAGGGTGTTCAGAGGTGTTGCTGTTTCTGCAACTTGATCGGCGGACAGTCTGGCCTTCACCGGACAGTCTGGGAGCCTGACGGTGGACTGTCTGGGATTATGCAGTTTGTGCAGTTTTAGTGCGTTTCCTATCCTGGCTTTTCGGTTGCGTTTCCGGACTTCTCGTTTGCTCCTAGAGTTCACCTAGAAACCTCTCTAGCTATCTTTGCTACTTGTTAGCATAGGTATTTGGAGGAATCCCGACGTAGCCCTCTATCTACATTTGGGAGTCAGTTTTTGGGTAAGAACTTGACTCGGAGTTTTGGGAGTTTTGGATTGCTCTCTTGTGTGGTGCCTCACTATGATCCTAGGGATCATCCACCCTCTTTCTAAGGGTCGTGGGCATCGTGTTTGAGTCCGAAGCTTTTGGGTTGATTTTATTGGGACAGAGGCTGGAATTTCGAAAGAAATTTTTAGGCTCCCATTCACCCCCCCCCCCCTCTAGTCGCCTTGCTTTAGCATTTTCGGTCCTTTAATTGGTATCAGAGCCAGTTAAGGATCTCTCTACCTTAACCGATTCCGGATCCGCGAAGGCGACCTTTTAGAGACCTTTTGCTTTCGACGATGTTTGTCGAGGTGTTGAGCTTTTGTTTGGCTAACACTAACGGTGCTTTTGGAAATGGCACCAAGTTCTTCCTTCAGTGTGTCTTTGTCCTTAGGTTTGATTGATGGACATGCGATCAAGGATGACAATTTGGGAAGAAGGTGGAGTGCAGTTGATGAGAGGGATCGCGAGGTGAATGAGCTGTTGAATCTTCTACATCATGATGAGCTTTCACCAGAGGATCTCCTATGTCAACTTGGCAAGGCCAAGAAAGGTACACTTGCTTGTGGTCTTGTGACCTTGCACAACCTTCATGAGGCTCGCTCTAGTTATGTTGAGCTTTGTGATACCTTGCGTAGAAAGGTTGAAAAGTTGAAATGCTCCATTGCTAGGTTAAAGTCTAGTGCCTCTTTGCCTTGCACCTCTTGTAGTGACATGGTTAGGAAGAATGATGAGCTATGCTTTTCTCTTGATATCTTGAGATCTGAAATTGAATTGTTGAAATCCAATGCTTCCGAACCATGTCTAGTTTGCATTGACTTGCGCAAGGATCTTGATTGTGCTAAAACTGAAATAGCCTTGCTTAAGTCAAATGCTTTGTTACCATGTGTTTCTTGTGAGTCTTTACATGCTGAAATTAATAAACTGAAATTGACTCACATCACATGTGTAGATGAACTTGAGCATGCTAGGGTTGAAATTGTTGAGTTAAATGCTAGGCCTTGTAGCTCATGCTCTTTAAATAAAAATGCTTGCCTTACTTCTTGTGCTGATCATGACTTTTTGCTTGATGTGGATGGTGATGTTTCTTCCACCGATTTCATGTGCACATCATGCATTGATTTGGAAAAGGAAGTTTTGGCTTTGAAAGTTTTGCGCGATGATATGAGTGCCAAGTTGGTTGAGCACAATGATATGAGTGCCAACCTTGAGAAGGAAATTGAACTCTTGAGTACCACATATGCCGAGCGCATTAGAAAGGAGATGGACAATCTGAAAAATGCAACTTGTGGTACTTGTGATCGCCTCATGTTTGAGAATGAGGTTTTAGCTAAAAGATGCAAGAGTCTTTGTGCTAAATCGTTTGATTCACGCAATTCTTGCAACTCCGATGTTGGTGTTTCTAAGCTTGATTCTTTGAAACCGGAGTTGAGTTCTTGTGTTGTGCGTGAGTCTTTTGATGATAGCACTAGTGTCAAGGTTTCAGATAGCTCTTTCATAGCTACTCCCAACCTTGTTGTTTCTTCGAGTGATGTCCGAGGGACTTCTCTTGACACGGGTGCTTCACACATTTTTGGAACTCGTGTTCCCAATCTGATTTTCCATTGCACCTTTTGTAAGAAGGATGGACATTCATTCAATTTTTGTTTCCGCCGTGTCAAACACGAGCGACGTATTCGAGCTAAGGCTTTTAGGAAGCTGCGTAGCCTTTCCCATGGCACGTGTGCTCCTAGTGTTGGCATCAAGTTGAATGTTGATGCTTCTTGTTCTAAAACCCAAGGGACTTCTAACTTGTCAGAGAATGTTGTGCCTTCCGATAGGCCTTTGTACCATTGCTCTTTTTGTGAGAAAGATGGGCATCAAGAAAGCTTTTGCTATCAGCGTGCCAAACGTTCATGCCAAGCTCGCTCTTCTAGGAAGATGGTGGTTCATAGCCCTTCCCATGGCATGAACGCTTGTGCTCCTAGTAAGAAGCCCCTCTTTGTTGATGGGTTTTATGACTCCGTTTCTAGTGGGTTGGGTCATGGTCGTGGACATGCTACTAGTACTTCCTGTGTTGGTCCACGTCATGCTTCTCATGATGCTTCTATTGGTTCTTCTCAAAAAACCATGGAAGATGTTTGCCTCTTTGACCATGGTACGACTCGTTCTTCTCCTCGAGTTGTCCTTTTGAGGAATGCTTCCAAAGGTGTTTCAAAATTGCATTTGAACCAACATTTGCATCATGCTAACCCACATGATAAGTTGAGATTTGTCACCAAGTCTTGGGTTCCCAAGTACATGCTTGCTAACCCTTTGGGATCCAAGACTCGGGTTATTTTGTCCTCTTCTGTGTAGATATGAGGACGCGGGGTAGAGAACATGCGCCGAATGGAACTTGGTTTTTTTAGATGTGATCAAGTTTTTGATGGTTCTCTGCACCCCGCTTAGATTTTCCTCCAAAGAGGTTTTTGCTACTCGGTGAGCTTCCTTATACACTCATACCTTGTACATCCACGATTTATTTCTTATGGTATAAGAGGGTTCTTCATGTGCTCACTGGTATAGTTCTTGCATGTACATTTTCTTTTGTATCATATTTTGTTTTAGTCTAGCATGTGCTATCTTGTATATCATGTCATGCTAGCTTTGTGTATAGTTCTTGTAGAGGTATGATGTTCATTAGGTATCATTTTCAGGTGCTAGTTTTGATTAGCTACATGTATCCTGTTGATATGTTTAGTTCGAGCACTAGCCTTTCCACTCTTTTATCATGTTACATGCATTTGGATCTATTGCTATCATTATCTTGCATTGTAGCATGTGTTGAGGTTTAGGCTGTGTTTGGGTTGATCATGTCTCTAGGTTGCATTTTGCTATATAGTGCTTTATCCTGTTGCATGGTAGTCTTGACTAGTTTGAGCTCAGATCTTCTTGCGGTATCATTCATAGGTAGGCCCCTTTTGTTGAGGGTTCATCTTATGCTTATAATGTGACTAACCGTTTTGTGGTGACCTTGAGGTCACACTGGACAAGACAATGCCTTGTGTTTTCTTCTGCTTTTGAGTGTGCAGGAGAACAGGAGCTTGGAGAGAGCATTTCGGCTCACGGACCCGATCCCACTTCTTCCACGACTTGGGGTTCCGTTCGAGCAGCATCTCCAGCGAGCACTAGTCGCACCTGTGGGAGCGACAACATCAGGCGAGGGGGAGACGACCTCGGCGAGGAACGCGCCCCAGAGATTTCAGTAGATTTAGGCGTCCCCTCGGGTATCACACCAGTAGGCGGTCAAGCGCTTCATGGGGTACCTCCGGCACACTTCTGAGTTCGGATTTTGGTACTTTTCTTCATTCGACCTCTTTCTACTGTGTGGTCTTTCCGATGTGGATTTTGCTGGTTGTTTGCTTGAGCGTTTCTTGGCTCTTTTCTTGTGAGTTTGGTGTGTGTTTCCCTTTTAGTTGGGGAAACATTTTACTTGTTGTATCATAGTTTGACTTCTCCGATATCCCTTTGTTCTGGGTCTTCCCTTTGAGGCTAGTTTTGCTTTGTTTTTAATAGACTAGTTTTTGCATGCATTTCAACATGTATTCTAGTGCATTTTAGAGCTTCATGTTTAGAGCAATTAGAAAGAGATTATGCTCTTTTTGGTATGCCCTGCTTATTCATGATGATGCTTATAGCTTAGGCTCTTTTTGATCACTTGATACATGTTATGAGCTAAGATATTTTTGACAAATGGTGAACTGGACTAATCAACTATGAAACCTTTAATTTGTTCACCATTGAGAATGGCAACTAGCATGGGTAGGATGTGTTGAGATCACTTGTGCTATCTTTTGTATGCTAGGTTGCTATGTCTCTTGCACTGAGTCATTCACTTGCTTGGATTGTTCATATTCACCTTGTGCTTAAAATTTGATCCAAGTCTAAGTGAAATGAAAAGATGGAGATGGGATTGCATGTGTCAGCACCTCACGGTATCGAGACTGTTTCTCATTGCACATTTGAGTCAAACTTGAGCCGTGTAGTGTAAGACCGAAACCGGTGCTTTAAGCTTCTGATTGCTTTTCTTGCATAGGCTTAGCCCGGTTGAAAAGTTAGGCAATGACCATGCTTTCAACCTCTCGCAATCACATGCTTTAATATGAACTTGTGTTAATACCGCTGCAATCTCCAAATTTTTTTTGAAAATAACACAAGTTTATGCTTCATTCAATGGCATGATGATTGAACTTTGCTAGGGGTAGTTCAAGCACTTGTTTGATTTCCTGTCTATACATGCTAAGTGCTATTTTAGTGGTGAACTCCTTTTGAATGGCTTAAAACTGCTCATATGCTCAATTGTTCATATTTCGTATTCATTTGATCAGTTTGAGCCTTTGCTAGCATCTGTATTGGTTGCTACACTTTTAGGGCAGCACCCTTTTGAGCATCTTTTCATTCTGGTTGCTATACACTTGAAGTTGTTGCATTGTGTATATCATGCATTTTTAGCTTAGTGTACATACCCCCAGCTCCGATACACCTTGTGATCGCCCCCATATTCTTTTGGTTCATGACTAGTCTTATGTTTGTGTTAATGTTGACACTGGTTATCTATCAGAATTAAAGGATAAATAAATATGAAAAGGGCATGAATTCAATCACCAACAAAGGTTTAGGGTTTCAATTGGTCACCATACCTATGTATCAGACATATGTGCAGCTGCAGCTGGCGGACCAAACATATCGATTTCCAGAGGGAGTAGTAAAGGACGTAATGATCCAAATTGAAGACTACTACGTTCCCACTGACTTCATGGTACTAGACATGGGAAGAGAAGACGATGTTCACATCATCCTAGGAATACCCTTCCTCAACACCACTGGCGCCATCATCTACATGAGATCTGGAGAGATCCACTTTCAGTTCCCAAGGGAGAAGGTACGCTGTTACTTTAATAGCTATGCCACTAATGAACAGGAAGAACCATTCAAGGAGGAGGCGCCGCACATCCCAACGCAACAAGAGCCGACCAATCAAGGATGGATGGGCTGACTATGAAGGAGAAGTCACGAGAAGTGAAGACATCCCATTAAAAGAAATGAAGGACGATGAAGTAAAGGAGATAAGTCCACTAGTCACGCGAGTGTGAAAGAAGGAAGAGAGTTCTACTGACGTGCAATCATCGAGGTCCTCCTCAGGATCTGCTGATGCACCCAAGGAAGAATAAGGAGCGTACAAGGAGTCTTGTTCGATAGACTATAGACATCGAATCCGCGCCGAAAGGTAACTCGGTAGTTATCCATATTCATTAGTATCATCATTGCATAATTAGTAGATTTAGCATAATCATTTTACTATTAGTATTATATTTACTTCTTAGCAATTATATGTGCATTAGAAAATAAAAATACATTTGCATAAAAATACATTTGCATGTTACTTCTGCATTGCATTCATCCATAAAAACAAAAATCCAAAAAGAGACACTATGAAACACTGCTGAAACTCTGCTTAGTGGAAAGGAAGAACATAAATAATCTTAAGAGCTTTAAGACAACTAGACAAATGGGAGGAATGTTTATCACTAACGCTTAATCAAGTTCCACTAGTTGTGTTGTCTATCTTTGAATTCAGCGGGAAGAGAAGAAGAGAAGGACTCAAGACACCGCTAACGGTCTACTCATCTTCTGGAGGAAAGACCACGTCAAGATCCAGCTTGGGGGAAGGCACCCTCAGTTATCACGATAAGTATCATACTACGGCTATTTATTATTAGTTTGGTTTAGTTAGATCAGGTCAATAAACATAAAAACCCATAAAAAGATGAATAACTATTACAAAACGAAATAAAAATATTATATAATGAATAAATGTCTAGGTGGATATAAACTTAATATTGCTCATGATGAAAATGATGAACAATTGCTCTCCGTAATTCCTTTTAAGTACCTAGTGTTCAACCTTAAATTTTCTTGTTTTAGACAAAGCTGTTCTGAATAAACTCTAAACCTGAAACCTGTGGATTGCAAATACTTAATCTAAAGTCTAGATAAATGTAAGATATGATATAAAAAGGTTTGAGCTGTTGCTTATCTAATTCCTAGAGATACTAGAGTTCTGGAGATTTACACTTTGAAAAGATTAAAAACACATGATGAGATCCTGTATGACATAATATGAATTCCTACCCAGAGCCATTAATATGATCTTAAGATAAGGCTACTTGCTTTGTTCTAAGTTTTTAGTTATGGTTGAGAAATTTATCATGCTTTAGAGATCAAGAATGATTTATTAAAAGATTCACTCTTCCGAAGTATTATTGTGTTAGAGGCATGGGACTATGCAAAAGTATAAAAGGAGGAAATAAAAGGGACAAGTGTCTGACCACCTCAAAAGAAAAAAAATTATGATAAAAATATGAAAGAGAAAAAAAAATGATAGCCCATGGTCCCTCTAATTACAATATGCCAGTAAGAGATGACAAAATTTCAAAAGTTCTAAGTTCTTGATCTATGAGTATGACATCTTTCTCCCTAACTTTGAACTTTGACTTGGTAAGATATGCTATTAACTTCTTAAAAAGCTCCAGATATATATTCATAGAAAAGAAGGAAAATGCATCAGTAAGGAATCATAAAATATAAAAGAGCGATTTGAGAGTGTCATACAGTAGAATCTCTGACTTTTATTTTGAAAATATATAAAACTCCAGAATGAAGGTTGATCAAAGAGTTAGAGATACAGTGCTTAACTTAATTGTTCTATCTTTCAATTGTTTAAAAACCCAGGTGAAGGCAAAAGCTCCATACTTAAAGGTAATATGAGAAAGTCAGAATAGTTAACTCTAATCCAAGGGAATATTTTTTTTGTTTGAACATATGTACCTCTGAGGTATGAAAGCATAGTAGCAATTCCTGATTCATCATGACTATTTGCTAAGGGACTAGCAAAAGGTAAGCTTGGGGGAGTTGTTGACACTAGTTATCTATCACAATTAAAGGATAAATAAATATGAAAAGGGCATGAATTCAATCACCAACAAAGGTTTAGGGTTTCAATTGACAATATTCCACGAGTTTTTGTGAATTGTGATTCTGCAGGGACTAAATCAGGAAATCAACACAGATTGCTTCCCCTAGAAGGAAACCGACGGGAGATAACCGAACCGATGCATCAGGATTATTCTAGAAGGATCTAGAGGACACCAGGAGGTCGGGCATCCCGAGACACGGCCAGGTGGGACCAACCAGTCCCACCACCAGACCGGTCGGTCTGCCCCGGGCCCTGATGGACTCTGCCTTCTGGAACATTCTTCCACCACCTATGAGGATGCATCTCAGCCGTACCTAAGGTCGGTTTGATCTAACGGCCACGATTCCTCGCCCAGGGCTATATAAGCATCCCAAGACCCCCCTCTTCAGGGCATCATATCATCAGATCATATAAGGGTTCAATCATTCATCAGATCAGTTCATCACTAGAGAAGTAGATCAATCGGAAGTCCTAGAACTACATCCACCTAGATTAGTTAGATAGAATAGGATTAGAGGAGGCAAGCTTCGCTTGGATTCCAGATCTAGTCACGAGAAGGCTCGGTAAACCCAAGATCTTCTCTCTTGTATTAACATTATGGATCTATTTCATAATTGCTCTTCTAGTTCATCATAGTTCATCATTATTTATGTTCTAGTTCGTCGTCTAGTTCTAGTTCATCGTCTATGTGACACCCTAGTGTCAAGCACTGCATTAGGAACTTCATTATTAGCTACTAAAGGAGCATAAGCAATGCATTGCATCATTTCATGTGCATATGAGTGCTTTTTGCCTTTTGTTTATTTATTTGGCTTTATTTATGTAGAGGATTTAAAAATGGTTTTCAGAAAAAGTGTCTTATATGAAGGTTGTAGAGAAAAATATTTTGAGTAACTTTTATGTTTGGGTCAAAACCTAGTTTGGAGTTTTTGAAACTGTTTTTGAGTGGTCAAACTTTGAAAAGAATTTGGAAAAAGAAAAAGGAAAATGATTTTTCCCGGCGCCAACCCTTTCGGCCCATCCGGCCTTTCGACCCAACTCGCGCGCGCCGGCCCAGCTCGCCCGCTCGCGTGCGCCGGCCCGCTCCCGCACTCGCCCGCGTGCCGCACGCGCCGCGCGCGCCGCGCGCTGCCGCCGCTGACACGCCGCGCCGTACGCTGGCCGCAACCGCCACGTGGCCGCCGTATCCTGCCGAGGATCCTCGCCGGCCACTCCTTGCTCGATCCTCTCTCACCCGAGCACGCAAGCTATCTCCCCCGGCCACTCTCCACTCGCCTCGCCTGCCGCGCCCGCTCGCCGTGCACGGCATCGCCCGCGCTGCCTCGCCGACCGCGCCGCCGTGGCCCCGCCACGACCACCGGCCGGTCAAGCCGATCAAAACCCCGAGCACCCCCTTCACTCCCTCGCTCACCGCGCACACATCTCCCACTCGCTCTCGCTCTCACTCCCTCTCCGCTCCCACGAACACGCAAGCGTCCGCCACCCTCGCCGGCCGTTCACCACCATCACTCCCCTCCGCCGTTCCGGCCACACCCGACCACCACCACCATCCAATCCCTCTCGCCAGCCTCTCCGCCTACACCGTGCACACGCCGTGCGCACGTTGTCGTCCCCGACCAAGCCCCATCGCCGCCGGAGGACGAAATGCCCCCTTCGGTTCGTCGTCGCCACCACAGAGCCTGCATCGTCGTTCCTCCCCGACACGACCTCCAGCGTCTACCTCCTTCGCCGTCAAGCATCACCAAGCCAAGACAAGGTGAGAACACCACCTAGCTTCAACGCTATCGCTCTCTCCCACCCCTTCTTCCCCGGCTGAGCGCCATGGCCGTCCGCCGCGGCCATGCACGAGGCCAAGCTCTCCTGGAGCCATCCGAGTCAAACCGACCCACTCACGTAGCTCCCTAGGGTTCACGAAGCACTGCGCACGCGCCAATTTCTCCGGCGACCGCCGGACACGGCCAAGCCGAGCCTCACCGCCACCACCGTCTGCCACGGCTCGTCGCCGGCGAGCTACGGTCACCCTCTAGCCAAACCAACACCACCGCTGGATGCGCCTCGACGAGACGAGTCTTTCAAGCCTAGCCTCACCGCCAGCGACCTCACCGTCGACGAGCTTTCGTCGGTCAACCATTCTCCCCTGTTTTCCGTCTCGCCCGAGCCTCCGAGCCAGGCCTCGGACGGGCGATTGCTTTCCGTCTCGCCCGAGCCCTCGAGCCAGGCCTCGGCCTCGGACGGGTGATTGCTTCCCGTCTCGCCCGAGCCCTCGAGCCAGGCCTCGGACGGACGATAGTTTTCCGTCTCGCCCGAGCCCTCGAGCCAGGCCTCGGACAGGCGTTTGTTTTCCGACTCGCCCGAGCTAGGCCTCGAGCGAACCCTCGGACGCTGTCACGTTCGAGCCGGGCCTCGAGCGGACACACACACCTTCCGCCGTGCGCTCGAGCCAGGTTGGGTCGAGTTGGACCAGGTTCACGCAAGCCAAGCCGGGAGATTTCAAATGTTTTTCTTTTAGGGTTTTATTTTCCAGTATATGCTTGTTTATTTTGTAGATCCTGTTTTGTTAGTCCAAATGGAGTGCTTTCAGTTTTGTTAGCTTGTTTGTGAGTAGATCTGTCATGGAAAAATATGAAAGTATTTTTGGCAGAAGTTTATTTTACTGTTTTCATTTATTCCAGTTTTTATACTTTTGCTAAGATAAATGGTTATATATGTTTTCTGGTTGAGTTAATTTCTGGAAAAATTTGTGTAAGTTTGTTGTCATGTTGAGTACCTGTGAAAATTATATGATGCACTGTTTATGTGGAAAAAGTTTCTGTTATGGTTTAAAGTCTTGTTTAGCTGATTTCTTGGAAATAATGTTAAGGTGTTTTATATGTCAAAATAAAATCTGGGAAAATTTTTGTATAGTCTCTGTTTATGATGTCGAAGCTAAGAAAAATGTAAGCATGATCTATTATGTGAAGAAATATGAAGTTGTTTTACAAAGGTGCTTTTCTGTGTTTTCCTTTGGAAATTCATGTAAGAAATAATATAATGTTTCTGTTCAGGGAACTTTCTTGATAAGCTTAAAATGTGAAGTAGAATCTGGGGAAAATATGAAATAGAGTTATGCACCCTTTTACAGTAGGGTTGTAGTTCAAAGTACCTTTTTGGGGCTGTTTGCTTGACATGTTGTATCTGCAGTTCGGTATTTTATTTTTGGCTGAAATTTGTTCAGTGTAGTCCAGCAACTGTTGTTTGCCTTCTGAAATTTTTGTGGATTTTTCTGAGTCCAGAAAAATGCAATCGCAGTTCTAATCGGAGTTCTTTTGATTTATTTAAATAAGAAAAGGGTGAATAATCAGATTTGGTTTTATGAATTAAATAAGTATTTACCTCAATGGTTCAACAAGTTGGTTTTATTGGTTTGCAAGAAATGCTCTTTCTCATACCTTCACATCTTGCACCCGCATTGTAATTATTTATTATTCATCGCATGCAATAGGATCGACACTCCCAGAGCCCGAGCAGGAGCCAGAAGCAAACGCCGAGCAGCAGATTCCGGAGCTCCAGCAAGCCGAGGAAGTCGACCCCGCCAGCAACACTAACTTGCCCGAGTGCCCTTCCCACAAGGCCTCGGTCTTCACCCAAGGCAAGCCCCGGAGCATATTAAGCCTCCTATCTTTTGCAATTAAGATTACTTGAGTCCTTTTATATTGTGATGCATTAGGTCTAGGAGTTGAAATGAATCCTACTTGCTGCATTACCATTCCTTGGTTATTGATTAATATCTACCTTGTTATCCTGTTATTTAGTTACAATGTAGAATTGCTTAGCCTGCTTAATAAAAGTGGTAGTTAAGGATGTTTCCGTAATACCCGGATGGGTATTTACCGGATCACGGTTGGCTATATTTGCTATCGTGAAAAAGAACCAGAGTAGTAATGAAATACGGTCAACAGGGCAGGCAAGGCACAAGTTTGGAAACTTGGGGCAGTCCGTCCGTTGGATCGTGTAGGTTTGTATCGATGTTGGCCCTCGTTCATTTTTGAACGCGCCCTTTTACTTAGGGATATGTCGGTGCTGTAATCATCGACCCCAAAGCCGGTTAGAAGCTGTTCGGGCCGGTCTCAACCCGTGTCGTGCCCTCTAGTATGGAAATTACGATCTGCCGCGTGAGGCCATCGCCAGGTTCCAATTGGGCGGTCCGTGCTTGAACCGCGGCGATTACCACCACGAACAAGCGTCGAGCGGTTGCCCAATGCATGGACCTGACGGGGAAAGTGTGGGCTGGTATTAAAGGTCTTTCACCAGCTGGTTTGGAATTCGATTCGAGTCGCCGTCTCCCCCGGTTAGTGGGAAACTATGGCGAGCTTCACCACGATACAACTCCATGTGATGATTTAAGGTTCAACTAAAATGTGGATAAGTCAACTGGATATGGTTATATTATTGATTGGTAGATTCAAGTGAGTGCTCTAGTACAGGTGAAAAACCTAGAATTAAGGAATAGGTCTAAAAATGGCAGCTCATCTTTATCACTAATTACCTCCTATCTGAACTTGAGCTTCTCGCAACTAAAAGATCCCAGCTCCACCCGAAAAGGCCTTGCATACCCTTGGTGTCTTTATTTTCAGTTGGACGGGTAAGTCTAGCTGAGTACATTCCCGTACTCAGGGTTTATCCCGTTTGTTGCAGATGGCCAGGTCTACTTTGGCTATTGTAAGCACTGCCTCTACCCGGTGGAAGGTGATGAGGAGTAGGCCCAGGGCAGGGTCGTCCAGAAGCTTCCTTTTTCTTTTGCTGGTCTGAGACTGTTAGTGGCACATTATCTGAAAAAGGAGGAGTGAGTCGTGTTGAGTGGATTTATCAGCCAATGTTTTATTTGGACCACGTGTGTTGTGGTCGTATTTCAAACTTATTCCAGCTTCCGCATTTTAAAATTCGGTTTGTAATAACTCTGTTTTAAATTCGTACTCTGATGTTAAATTCGGTTTCGTTTCCGCTGTGATGTATCTTTACGAATGTGATCCTTGAACAATGCGATCTTGTATGATGTATGGTGTTAGAAATCCTTCGTGATTTCCGGACTACCGGGGTTATATGGGTTCAAGTATCAGTCGAAGTCAGACGAATTTGGCTAAGATAATACTTGAGCTCTTATAATCAGGACGGTTCCGCCACAGTCTAGTTCATATTCTAGTTCATAATCCAATTCTAGTTCATGTTCTAGTTCGTATTATAGTTCTTCTCGATGATCTAATTCACCTTATTGTTCATCTCTATGTTCTAGATAGCAATACAATTGATATGACTAAGACATCAACAATAATATTCTTAATTATACTGCTTATAGTATGCTTTGATTATATATTTGGCATAGATAGTTCACCATTATGTTTATACTCATGTTCGTATAGCGCTCATCTTAATGATCATTTGGTGGGTGATAGATGTTGTGTAGGCGTGGTGCCTATACACTATTTATCTGTGAATGCGTCCTACGTTCCGGATAGAGTGGTAGATCGCGGGTGTGACATTCCTGTTGAGTCCTTTGTATTCCACCTCCCGAATGTAGTGTTCAGTATGGCTCAGTTAACTCTGTTTGGCACCTTTACTATGGAGTTGTCTCTTGATTATAAATATGATATGACCTAGTCTATGATTGCCAAATATGTTAGCACTAATCAATGTATGCTATGACTTGTAATTAGAATAACTTAGGAATATTTCTTATTAATGCCTGTTCTAATCATCACTTGCTAGGTAGTACTGTTCTAAGATTATCTTTGTTTGATCTGCTCTCTGTCATCATTTATCATTGTCATTTATCATTATTCTACTATCTGGTCCCTGGTTAGAGTAATGAGTGTGTTATCAGTCTTTATCATAAGTGTGTGCCATATTAATTGTTGTTAAGTCCTCACTAGTATAATACCATCATACTTTGAATTGATTAGTCTCTAGGCTAAATATAAATAACGATACCTGAGACTAGCTTGGGTGAAATGCTTCTACAACGGGTGTATTTATCTGTGCGCTTGCGGGTAAATATTTATCTTTAGATCCAGTGCTCTGATATAATCACATTGCTAGCTTCATGTTGGGGATGACAACTTGACGTTAAGTGAAGTTAGTAGTGTCCCGTACACTCTTTAGTGCCTTCACTAGGTTATTGTTTATGAGGTTCATTCTTAGGGTGATTCCATTAAGGAGTGTCAATAGTCAACTTTGTTGAGAAATGCCATAACCCCTCAGCATGTTCCCTTTTGTCAAGGGGAGAAGTTGTTTGCAAGGGGGAGTTTGTGTGTTGGCAAAAAAGGGGAGAGTCGTGCACTTTGCGGAGAGCTTTGAGCTAGAGGGAGTTTAGCTCTTTTATGTGTTTCAATTCGTATCCTTCATAGTGAGTTTTGTTGCATAACATTTGTGTATAGGCTTGCTTTCAGGGGGAGTTGTTTTGTTTTTCAGCTTCTCCACGTGCTCCGAGTGTTTGTGCTCCATTTGATTTTGAGCTTCTCTTTGTGTTTTCTCAGTTGGTATCGAGCCTGCTAGTCGTGTTGAGCCACTTTGCCTCTGTCTTGAGGGACTAGCAGTTTTTGCTTGATATTCTCTTTTGGTATGGAGCCTTCAGCTAGTTGTGTTGAGCCATTTTGCCTCTGTCTTAAGGAACTAGCTGTTTTCACCAAAAAAAATTGGTTGTTCATGATTGGTATCGAGTTTATTGCTAGTTGTGTTGAGCCTCTGTGCCTCTATCTTGAGGGACTAGCAGTTTTGCATTCTTATTTGTTGATTCAGCCTCAATTGGTATCGAGCCTTGAGCTAGTGGTGTTGAGCACTTTTCTGCCTCTTCTTGAGGGCTAGCTCATTTTTGACTTGGTTGTGTCAAGCCGTTGCCCATGTCTTTGGGAACCAAGTCTTTCGTTCTTTGTCTGACTTTTCACTCTTTTGAGGAAATTGGCTCGGATTTTGCTTGGTTGCGTTGAGCCGTTGCCCATGTCTTTGGGGACTAAGTTTTTCGGTTTTGGTATCTCAAATCATCTCTTGTGCTTAGTTTTTGTCAATTCAATCATCAAGGGGGAGAAATTTTGAAACCCAAGTGGATAAGAACCTTCCAAGTGGATAAGAACCTTGGTTTCTTTTGTGATGATTGTTTGACAATTTATTTGAGATTGGTTTTTGAGTGCCTTTTGGGATTTCATGAAACTCTTGTTTTCTGTTGACTCTTCGGTTGTGTGGAGGCTTTTCCCGCTTTTCCCGTTTCCTTCGGGACCGAGAGTTTTTATTTGGAGTTTTCATGATCCTTCCTCATATCAAGTGGCCTTGTGTTTGCTTTTGCTTGGCTTTTGGGCACTTGAATGAGGCTTGCCTTCAAACCCTTCCTTTGTGGTTTTATTGTTAGTCAATGCATTCATCAAGGGGGAGATTGAGAACATATATGATGAATGATTGACATTTGTGAGGAAGGTTTGAGGCTTTTTCTGGTTGAGTCATTATTTCATATGCGCCTAATGTTTATGACTAACCACCAGCGTTGAGTTGTGGTGTGTTACTGTGTTGGTGTGCGTGTGCAACATGTGACTCTTGGTTGTGTTGATGTGCAGGTGTGGAGCATGGAGACAGTGGTCGATGGCGAGGTGAAGGTCAAGTAGAGACGTGCTGTGCCGATGGACCGGGAGCGGTGAAGGATGGGCATGCCGTGCGGCAGACGTGCCATGCCGATGGACCCAGAGCGGTGAAGGGCGGACGTGAGGCTTGGACCGACGGACCGAGAGGCCGGAGGACCAGCTGTGGTAGCTGGCACGTGGCATCGGCAAGCAGGAGCACATGGGGATGTGCGATGCATCGGCCGAGTCAGGAGAAAGACGATGGTGTCATTGCACTTGGCGGGAGGTCGGACACGGGCTTGCGTGCGGCGCAAGTGCCGTCGGCCGAGTCAAGAAGGAAGGCGAAGGCATTGTGCCCCGCGTGGAGGCTGGACATGCATCGGCATCGGTGCCAGTGGTCGGGGTGTGCGAACCACATCCCATCTACGGTGTCGGTTTGGTGGTTGAGCCACAGAAAAACCACCAGATGGATGGTTTCTAGGTTTAGGCCTCAAAACCTGGGTGCTGCGGGTTTCCGAGTTTGGGCCTCAAAACTCGGGGTGGACGGTTTCCAGGTTTGGGCCTCAAAACCTGGGCTGGCGGGTTTCTGAGTTTGGGCCACAAAACTCAGCCGAAGGACAGGTTTCCCGGTTTGGGCCTCAGAACCGGGGGGAGGTCCAAAAGGACGGTCGACGCGTGGCGGCGTGGAGAGGCTGGCGCGGCGGCGAAGCTATCCACGAGGAAGGCGCGGTGGTCGACGTGATAGCACGTGGCGGCATCCTGGAGCTTGCGTCGAGGCGAAGCGAAGGATGAGAATGCACGTGGCCGTCGGATGAAAACTACTAGGGTTGGACAGTTTTACCCCTGGGGGGTATTTGGGTTGAGTGCTTCATGTAAGGGCGTTTTGGTCTTCGGACGTGCGCCTATATATATGAGAGGGGGCTGGTTAGGGCAGCCTATCCTGGGAGGTGTCACTCATTTTGTTCATGTGAGAGGAGGCTAGGGTGAGAGGAGAGAGTTGGCTCTTGTTCTTGAGGTTTTCGCCATCCGAGCTTTGTTGTTGCGAGGAGTGGCTTGTAACCCGACACAGTGTGCTACATAATTCATCATCCCGTAGCAATCCAAGGATCAATTTCTTGCTCCTCTTGTGTTGGCTGAAATTTGGATCGATTCGCGTTTTCGTTCTTCGCGTTTTGGTTTTTCCCCTCCCGAAGATTTGTTTCGTTCTCCCTCTCCGAGCGACGATTTGCGATTCGTTTGAATTAAATTGTTCTATGTCGTGAGCTCCTTCTTTCTACCGAAGGATTTCCCCTCTAACCTCACGAGCATATAGATCGGGTCGAAATCGCGTTCGTTCTTCGTTCTTCCCCCTTTTTAGTGTTCTTTGGATTTCTCATGGATTAGTTGCTTTGGAGCGATGATATCCTAGGATTAGCTTCCCAACACATAGAAGAACACTTGGGAGAAGTTTGGTTGCAGCCCCGTTCGATTTGGTGAAGATCCAAACGATTTTGGTTTTGTCCTGTGCAGTTTTTGCACTTTCTAGGGAGTGGCGGACTGTCCGGCCCTTGGTGGTGGACTGTCCGCGCATCGGGATTTCAGCCCGAGCAGTGGCTGTTTGCCTCGGTGCTTTTTCCCTTTGTTGACTGGCGGACAGTCCGCCGTATAAGTGGCGGACAGTCCGGGAGTCGAGCAAAGGGTGTTCAGCGGCGTTGCTATTTCTGCAACTTGACCGGCGGACAGTCCGACCCCCTTTGGCGGACAGTCCGGCCTTCACCGGACAGTCCGGGAGCCTAATGGCGGACTATCTGGGATTCTGCATTTTGTGCAGTTTTAGTGCGTTTCCGCTCCCGGCTTTTCGGTTGCGTTTCCAGACTTCTCGTTTGCTCCTAGAGTTCACCTAGGAACCTCTCTAGCTATCTTTGCTACTTGTTAGCATAAGTATTTGGAGGAATCCTGACGTAGCCCTCTATCTACGTTTGGGAGTCGGTTTTTGGGTAAGAACTTGACTCGGAGTTTTGGGAGTTTTGGATTGCTCTCTTGTGTGGTGCCTCGCTGTGATCCTAGGGATCATCCACCCTCTTTCTAAGGGTCGTGGGCATCACGTTTGAGTCTGAAGCTTTTGGGGTTGATTTTGTTGGGACAGAGGTCGGAATTTCGAAAGAAATTTTTAGGCTCCCATTCACCCCCCCTCTGGTCGCCTTGCTTTAGCATTTTTGGTCCTTCATATTTTTAATTTGGTATCTTTTAACATCGTATGATCTTGTCTTTGCATTGCATCCTAGCAAGTAGATTGCATTTAAAATTAAGTATCTATTATTTGCTTGCTTTGGTCGTGTTATCATCAATCACCAAAAAGGGGGAGATTGTAACGAAAATGGACCTCGACCCATTTAACTAAGGATTTTGGTGTTTGATGATCAACATAACTAAATTGGACTAATGTGTTTGCAAGTGTTTGTTTTGTAGTCCAATAGGATACAAACGTGACTTGGACGAAAGAAACATGGTGATCCAATGTTCAACACCTCAAACAAGACCTTAGAAGATGTATTGAAGACATACAAAGATCAAGCAAAGTCCATGACACAAGAAACAAAGGCCCAGATGCAAACAAAGTTGAGCCGCTCAAGCTGAGACAAGAGCTGATTGAATTAGAACTGTCTCGTGATTTTGAATCTGTTTAAACTAGCATGACACTAGCATAAAACTGTAGAGCTTTTCATTGGCTTTCCAAGAAGTCTAAGATCATCAAAATCGGAGTTCGGAGCTAAAAGTTATGCCCAAAATACGAAAGTCGGTCTCGCTGAAAAAGGAGCAACGGGCGCTCCGATGCCAGGGGCATAGGACGCTCCGATGCTAGAGTCCGATGCTCACTGAAATCAGCCCAGAATAAGCAGTGTTATAGGAGAGTTCGATGCAGCATCTGATGCCTCTACTATAACGTCTGATGCTCCCAAAAAAAACAGGTCTAACGACTAGTTTTCCAATGGTTATTCAACATATGAGCATAGGATGCGTCCGATGCCTTTACTGTAGCGTCTGATGCTATACAAAAAGGCTATTTTCAGTCCCCCAAAGGCTCTATTTTCTTGGGGGCCTATATATACCACCTCTAACCGGCCAAATGAGGTGTGGAGGAGTGAGGAAACATACCAAGAGTGTTACTACACCATCTTAGTGCCTCCATATGCATAGTGCTTAATGATTTACATGGTGATTAGTGTAGGTGCTTTGCGAAATACTTAGGCTAGTTAGACCACCGCTCATGCACTTGCTCTAGGTTTAGGCCTAGTGTTTAGTGAGATTTGCATATCTCTTGCTACTCGGTGCTTGCACCCACCATTGTTATACATCGGAGGGGCTTGTAGTCTTGTGAGACCACACCAACCACGTTTGTGGTGCGGCCGCCACCATGTACCGAAGGGAGCAAGGCCCACGGCGATTCGGCTGGAAGCTTGATAGTGAAGATGGCGGGGAGCGGTCCGGGAGAGGCTTTGCCACGAGTGACTTAACCGAAGACCCACTTGCGCGTGGAGAAGGCCCGGAGCTATCCACGGAGTTACCCGGCCGGGAGCTTGGCCCTTGTGAGGGGCTCCAACGAGGACTAGGGGAAAGCTTGTGTGCTTCTCGATACCTCGGTAAAAATATCGGAGTCGTCGATGGGAGTTTGCATCTCTACCTTGCTCTTTAGCTTCCGTATTTACCTTACCTTAGTTATGTGCTTTACTTTTCCTAGCTTAGTTGATAGACTAGTTGATAGGATTTGAACCTAGGTTGCATAACTCTTTTGCTTTAGAGATAGTAACACATCTAGCAAAACCATAGTTACACAATTAGATAGATTATTTTCTTGCATAGGTTTTGACTAGGTGGTAATTAGAGGCTATAGTTTAGAGTAAAGTTTTTAGTTGCCTAATTCACTTCTCTCTTAGACGTCACAGTCCTTTCATGAATGATAGATGCTTGTGATCAACATTTATGTGTTATTTTTATTAATTATTTTCCATTTTTATGATATTAATGAAGTTCGTACTATTTTCCTGAATATTATATTTTTATGTGTAAAATAACATATGATCCTGGAATATATATATATATATATATGGTGAGTTTTCTATACTCCCGGGAGTAGTTACTCCCATCTTCAAAACACCATGTTGCGTATGTGTTCATACTTGTTTATCACTTTGAGTATGTTTATATACTCATGTTAAGATATTTCATGTCTTAATACACTAAAAAATTTCAAAGGAACCCATACTTTTTAATATATTACGAAAATGTCACTCACTGTTGTATATAAAATAAGTATATCCGCATACTCTATGTATGCATGCATACTTGACGTATATACTTCTATAGATAGTCTAGTATGATTATATACTTCATGTAAATATACTTCGTTCGGTCATATATACCATAAATTTAGAGATATAAACATGGGAGTAACTACTCCCTAGGAGTAGAAAATAATTTCCCTATATATATATATTATATGTCGTGAAAAATATATTAAATACTTTGGTACATCTTGGACATTAAAATATACAATTCAACATATTATATATTTTAACTAAAATTAAAATTGTTTTTCACCTGTGATTCCAACTATTAATTAATTACACATCCAAACAATGTCATTAGCATTCTAGGTCATTTCCAATGCCCCTTAGCTTTGGTATTGTAGCATAATTCAATCTTTTAGCCTAAATATCTATATCCAAACGGAGCCTTAAGGGTCTGTTTGGTACGGATTCAGATTCATCAAATTCGGATTCACTAGTTTGGATTCACCAAAATATTTCTCAAACAGTCTAAATTCACCAGATTCAAATTCACCGAAATAGTGGATCTAGGGACTGGATTCATCATTTTGGTGGATCTCCTCAAGGAATGTTTCACCAAACTGAGTTTGGTGAATCTGGGAGAAATTACCCACCACTGCCACTCGTTACATTAAAAACGGTTCGTTCTTTTTTTTCCTCCTCAAGTTCGTTTTTTGCTCGCGTTTCTTCATCCTCACGCGATGGAGCATAGCACCGCTCTGACCGGCCCGCCCCAGCCACGACCACGCCGGCCACGCGCTCGGCCTAGCCATGGCCGTGCTCGCTAGCTTTGCTCCCAGCCATAGTCGTGGTCGTCGGCACCGCGCCCAAGCCAGCGGCATCCCAAGACGGCAGTTGTGCCTTGGCCATGGCCACACCACGCCTGGGCTGGACGCGCCGCTACGCCTAGCCGCGCCCTCGCCTTGGCTGCGTGTTGCGCCTAGGCCGGCAACCGCGTGTCGGCCCTAGGTTGATTGTGTCGCTTGCCCTGGCCGCACCTAGGTTGGCCGCGCCCGCTGCGGCCGTCTGCGCTGCCCACTGCTGCTAGTCGTGTCGTCCTCCCTAGCTGTGCCTGCTGCATAGGCCACGTCGCTTTGGTCGCCCCATCCGCTGTGGCCGCATAGGCAGTTTTTTTCATGGAGAAGAACCGTCGGGAGGAAGAGAAGAAGAGCTGATGGGTAGGTCCGAATGTCAGTGAGATATAACGAACACCAGAAGCCGAGAGTAATTTTGGCCATTCTAATAAAAATGTTCCCGCCTGAATCTGGATCTGTTGTTTAACCATCCTAACCGCACGTGCACCAAAATTATCCTCCAGCCCGAGCCCACACACGCCAGAAGCCTCTTCCGTTCGGTTATTTCGGATTGGGCTGTTCCATGCCCCCGAATGTTTCCAGTGCTATACCGAACGAGACCTTATGCAGTTCGGATCATACGTATTCATGACCTAAAATCATTCCAACCAGATTTTCTTGTCTAATTTATATAAAAAGTGCTCACCGGAAACTATTCCTATCTAGAAAAAAGCTTCCAACCGGATTTTCTTGTCTAATTTATATATAAAATGCTCACCGGAAACTATTCCTGTCTAGAAAAAGCTTTACCGAACGAGGCCTAACAGATAGCGCGACAGCTGGTTGCATTGCCGTTCCTGCACCCACTGCTGAACCGTTTCTCCAAAACACACAAAGAAAAACAAAATAAAGAAAAAAGAAAAAAAACTGCTGAACCAAACATGGCCTAAGATGAATCCAGTTGCAACTCCATTACTAACAAGAGTTCTAAATATATGGTAAACCATCCCAATTCCCAAACATCTGTATGACAGCAGGCAGAACTTAAAAGACAGGGCATTAAGGGACTAAAATGAACAGTTTTACATAAAAAATGGGTTGTGATACTACCACATAAAACAATGCATATTATTACAACAATTAAATAAAATATCCTAAATTATGGCGAGTAGCTCCCTATCCTTATATTATATGCACAATTCCACCGCAAGGACAGTTTCCTCATTTTATTTGACAAAGAAATTTGGAATACTACAACCTTCCTCCCCCTACCAACCTGTTGCACTAAGGGCAAAGGTAGGGAGATAAACATACATACATGCATGCATAAATATTCCATCCATACATAGATGAACTTAGATGGACCTCTTGTGTGGTCACGGCAGCAGCAGCACGAGTAAGGTTGCTTAAGTGCAGATGATTCTCTGTGTGTTCCTTCACTGTACTGTGATGCTATTATCAAGTTTGGTGGCCTCCTTTACATGTTGTCATCATCAAATATTGTAGAGAGCACAAGTCCACGGACAAATTTGCTCCTTTGAACCCTTTCCTTCTGATCCTTCTCCGACAATGATGGTTCAGCTCTGTAGATTCACCACAGCAATTTAATCAAGAATAAACACCAAAGAGAAATATAGTGAATGAGGGCGGAAATTAGTACACAAGACGAAACATTAAAACATCACTGAAATGTTCATTATTTTGTTCAGCTCGCAAGTCAAAGATGACTGTTTACAACTAGCATTGTGAAACCAAGGAATTATGCATGATCAGATAGGCAAAATCTAGGTTTGTTTATTTCGTAGGTCTCTGACAGAACATGTGGATGCAATCATGCATGTAGCTCATAACAATCCCTTAGAAGAGGATCTGCTATATTTTTTTTAACAAGCATAACCTTTTTTTTCATCTGTTAGCACTAGTTGAAAACATGTGAAAGAAGTGTCCATAAAGCAAAATCATATTTCAGCATTATGGGTATAATGATAGCTATTAGGTAAAAAGCACAGGACCATCAGGGCCAAGATGTCAATCATCAATGCATACAACCTTATGGCATCGGAAGTACAATATCTTCAACCTATTTCTTTGAACAGTGCCAAATAGACCTAAGAATCATGACAATCAGCATAAACCACATCTTAGCATCAAAAAGAGTGTAGAGTGATCCATTGAGAAAGTCAACAAATATAGTCATGAAGGATAAATTACTTACGTATTAAACAAAAAACACCAAATAAAACTCTTTGATATGATACTTTTAACATGCTTGGACAGCATAAATATGCATTGGTTTCTCAGTGACGTACCACAATTAAAAGATTATATTATCCACAAACACAAAAGAAAATGAGAACTGGACATAATGTGGAAAACTGAGCTATCATACACTGACCAGATACAATGGTATCGTAGCAAAGAGGGAGCTGAGTGAGGCAGCAGAAAGAACAAGCTTGAGGTGACGTACCTCTCTACAGTCTTTTCATCTGGGAATTTATTTAGCAAAAAGTTATTGTCAGATGAGTCGGAATGTAAATCTTTGGATGGTTCAGCCACAGGCAAACTACAAATTAAAGATGACAAAAATGGATCTGGTGCTGCAGCAGGAGGATTGGATACATAGGATGATCCACCAAGAAATGACTGCAAACTGCCATTTCTCAAGTCCTTTCTCAACAAAGATAACAAAGAATGGGACCCAGAAGATACTTTTCGGACTCTGCGCCTGCGCTGCATGTATTATTCATTAAGGAAAACAATGTGTAAATTCTGTTCCAACATACCTATGTATCTTCAACTGTAGTATAATGTGAAAATGTAAAAATGCAAGTGATCGGCAACAGTAGCATAGTAAAGGATATCTTGAAATAACTTCCATGCTGCATAGTCAAATGTCCTATCAAGTCCATTCCAACCCTTGTAGCACAGATGGGGCATACCTGAAAGGGCATTTCAGCAAACTCCATAAGTTTTTGTTGTCTAAATCTATTATGTAGGATGATCTTAGTTGTGAAGCAGGTTAAATAGCTAACACTGCTTCTATCATGCCCTAGGAAATAAGAAAAGAAGCGACTAATCCATCTGTTACAAGTTTGCAGCAGTTTTCAGAATAGAGAGAAGATTTCAAGCCTAAAAAAGTATAGATTCATCAAATGGAAATAAATACAACTGTAAAGGATAAAGAGCTGGAAGAGAAGCCAGCAATGAGTCTGACAGAAATGAAAAGAAGCAAATGACAACACACCAAAGTTTTCAAGTCTCAACAAGCAGAGACAAACAATTGATATGGCATCAATGTTTGGAAGGCGGTAAGGCAAGGCGAGGCGAGCGACCCCCTTCCAGACGCCTAGGCGAGTAACGCGACCGCCTAGGCGACACCATACAAACAATTTAATTAATATATAATACCAATAAAAATTCAGATGTCAATACAACCTTCAAATTCCCTATTTCTTCTAACAGGGATCCTGTCCATGAGAATCTTGCTTGTGGCCTTGAAGTTAGTACCATTATTTGTGATAATTTGAACAACCTTGTCTTTCCCAATCTCCTCAACCTTCGTCTCTAGCAAACTAGCAAAGCATGTATGCATCATGTACTTCACTTGATGCATAAATGGACTCCAAGAAGTAAGTCCCCTCCGAGCACAAGTTAATCAAGTGGCTTGTCGCTGGGCAGAGCTGGGCACCGGTGAAGCTATCCTGGGTCCGCACAAAAGAAGCGGATCGTCCTAGTCCTCCTGGGTCCGTGCGGACAGATGCACAGGTCTGCGAGGAGGAAGTGGAAGACAGCCAAGCGGACGCGCACAGGAGGACGCGCGGCTCTGAGCGGGTGGGCGCGAGAACATGAGCGGGACCTGACCGCGAGTGGGGAAGAAACTCCAGCAGGGTCTGCCTCTCCCTCTCTTCTCAACCCCCTATCTCTCACAATCCCTCTCTATTCCCGTGCGATTTCCTCTACGCGCACGCGTGCAGGGAATGACTGAAGGCAGGAGAAGTCCGCGCGGGAGCGATTTCCCGCCCCAGGCACCTTCCCTTTCCCGCGCGCCTGCCCTGAGTCCCTTCCCTTTCCCGCGCACAGTTGCTCACGGGTATGGCGACCACCTCAAGCTGGTTGGCAATGCCACAGACGCCTAACGCGAAAGGCGGACACCTTAGACACCCAGGTGGACGCCATACCACACCTGGCTAGGCGAGCCCTGACGCCTAGACATTTTCGTCACCTGGACGCCTAGTCATCACCTAGGCGACGCCTTTTAAACATTGTATGGCATCACAAAAGAAACTCAGAATTGTACAGTACCCCGAATGAGCTACACAAGGAATGAAAATGACATCCATGTTTGGGCAATGTTGAAGAAATGTGTGAGACCTATGTCAATCACATTTTGCAGTGGTTCATCCTGATTAGTTTTGTACTTCTGCTAGGACAAGCAAAGCCAAGGTAGTAAACACTACCCTACTAAAGTTTGGCAGCAAATGGTAAGAACCCAATGACTGAGCTATATATTCATATCTCCAAGATAGGTAAGGTGAGTATTTGCCCCAGTGTTTTTAAGGCGTCGCTTAATCGCCAAGGCGCTGCGCGCACAATCGCTTAACAGACGACTCGCCTTACGGGTGTTCTGGGCGCATCCAGCGAGGGAGGGTTACCAAAGGGGTGGAGGGGAGAGTATACAGAGCATCCAGAGGAGAGGGAAGCAAAGCACATCTGGAGAGAGAGCAGAGCTGCGGATAGCCTTGCCTGGAGTATGGTGGCCGGTGGTTGTGCCTGTGCTCGTATGCCTCTGCGCTGCTGCTTGGTACTTGCACAGTTGCACATTTGCTGGAAAGGGTTAGCGAGGTAGTTGCAAGCGACCGACGGTGGCTGCAGCCTGCGGGAGATCAGGTGGTGGTGCTATCAGGCATGCGTCAGATGTGTGCTGCAGCTGGGAGCGCGAGATGTGTGGTGACGGCGACTAGGGCCAAGAGGATGAGGATGGACAGGAGGAAGAGTTAGGATTTTAGATGTATATATATGCTGATTGTTGGATTGGGCCTTCGTGGGCTGAATGGAGTCTCCCAGTTGGGCCATGTCAAGACACATTTGAGGAAAACGGGGCGGGGAAGGCCCCATTTTAAGATTTCTTCATCATCTAAGCTGCTGTTTTAAGTTTTTCTTAAATTCATAAGGCGTCCCCTCGCCTCACGCTTTAGTTGCTTAATCGTAAGGAGGTAGTCACTCACCACGCCTGATTGGCCCATTGAGGCTTGAACACAGACAGGCCAGAGGCGCAAACAACATCTAGATAAAAAAACAAATACACAAGGTCTTCCTGCTTCCAATTCCATTGGCCAGTTACTAGACGAAACACTTATATTAGTGGTATAAAATGATTGTTAAATTATGGTTCTACAAGGTGTGCAACATATAATCCTACATATCTGAATCTAGTTTCCCAAAAGATATTTGTATTCTATCC
This sequence comes from Coix lacryma-jobi var. lacryma-jobi, assembly GCA_009763385.1. Lineage (NCBI taxonomy): Eukaryota > Viridiplantae > Streptophyta > Magnoliopsida > Poales > Poaceae > Coix > Coix lacryma-jobi. The sequence goes on from CM019826.1 coordinate 46,381,266, forward strand.
TTACTTGTACCCAAGCCCACATGGATTAATCTGTTTTGTTGGTTCTTGTAGACAATAACTAACAAGCATTCTTTCATGACAAACAAATCAATAACAAAATTAATTACCAAATCAGAGTTCTAGAACAACGAAACACTTATATTAGTGGTATAAAATGATTGTTAAATTATGGTTCTACAAGGTGGGCAACATATAATCCTACATATCTGAATCTAGTTTCCTAAAAGATATTTGTATTCTATCCTTGCTTGTACCCAAGCCCACATGGATTAATCTGTTTTGTTGGTTCTTGTAGACAATAACTAACAAGCATTCTTTCATGACAAACAAATCAATAACAAAATTAATTACCGAATCAGAGTTCTAGAACAGCCTTACTGGAACATCTCATGAAAGAAAATGGCCAGAATGCCAGATTAAATGATTCAACAAAAGTGATATGAAATGGCATACAAGATAGAATGGTCATCAGCTGCAAAGACGATAGTATAATCCTTTAGCTCCAAAGCCACAAGAAATCCTAACACAAACCCAAAAACCGTCTGTATCTAGTAGTTGAACGTCAATATGGGTGCTAACTGAAGATACCAACACATGAAGCAGCTAATCTAAAATGCAAACAGGAATATCTACTAGTATTTCATTGGTTCATTTTCAAGCATAGTCATAATTAGCAAATTACAACACGAAAGATTGTCAGGTAAAACGATTGTATGGGGAACTTCCAGCACAAGCAACGAATGTTACACCTAAACCAACCCAAAAGACAAAAGTTCAACTAACCCATCAGATAAAACTAAAACCCTCTCAGTGCAGCCCAAAATTAAAAGTTTAAAACAGCTACTTGAAAAGCAAATATGCCTCTAACAGGACACCCAGGAGCTCACACAGAAAGAACACACACAAGCACAAGTGGATTTGGTGGCTGGAATGACTTAGCCCTTTCTGTTTTTTCTCTTCTAATAATATAGCCAACGTGAGCTACAAATCAGGCTGTGATAGCCTCCGAATTAATGCAGATGATTACCCAACTAGTCAGCCTATTACTCCATGCTGAAAATTAGGTAAGGCAAATGCTATGCACCTAGGCGCTAGCACGCACCTAGACACACAGGATTATTTCCAACACTACTTTCCCAACAAACACACACAATCATTCCAAATATGATTCCTTCAATCTAGCAAACAAAGACACCTACCTAAACCCCATAAAGCACCCACATCCCACAATTCCAACCAACAATGCTCTCAAAAGGTGACACCTATTTGTTTCAATCCATGACAACCCCTCCAGAAACAAGACCACCCACAAAAAAAAAAAAATCTATATGTTGGTCCAAAACTACCTCAGAAAAAGAAAGGGGTGGAGGGGAGAAGAATCTGGCCTCATAGCATCCAAAGCAAACATGACAAACTAAGTATTGTTCCAACAACTTTAACCTGCAATCTCCAATTAACCATCACAATTTCGAATTGCAAAGAAAAAACATACCTAGAAATGCATAGGTGTACCGATGGTAGACATCATCAGATAAGAATTGAGCCAGGAACAAGTGAATGCAACGTACCCCACTCTTAGCCTCAACGGCATGCTCGTCGTCGATGTGACAGCAGAGGCTGACGAAGTCGAAGTCCTCGCCGCAGAAAGGGCAGTTGTAGGGCTCCGCCCCGCCGCGCGGGTCCGTCACCTCGTCCCCGCCGGCGTCCGCGTCGTCAAACCCCATGTACAGATCTGCGCGGGCACCAGCGGGCAGAGACACCACCCATCAAAACCAGCCGCCTGAAAAATCGAATCAAAACGAACCAGAAACAGGAAAGAAAACGATCGGCCGGGCGTACGTACCGTAGCGCGCCTGCAGGCGCCTCGCGGCGGCCGCGGCGGCGGCGGAAGAAGACGAGGATGACGAGCGGCCCCACACGTCGGCGGCGTCCATGGCTGCGGGATCGAAACCCTAGGCCGGCTCCCCTCCCTTTCTTTCCTTCCTCGCTCCTTCTCCCGCTTTGGGCGGTGTTGGTGATGGTTTTCCCGTCGGTGGTCGGGGCCTCCTTTTCCTCAGTGCTCCTGTCTCTCTCTCAACGGCCGTGCGTGTGCGTGTGGTCAGGTGTGCGTGTGCGTGTGGGGTGGACTGGTGATGTTAGCTTGAGGCCGGTGGCTGTGGCAGTGATGAGCGAATGACGTGCCAACGAGGGTGTGAACCTTGTGCACGGTGAGCCGTATGGCTGAGTGTGGGGCACCGCGTAACAAACGCTAGATTTATGATTAATAATAGTAGAGAAAAAATAATAGTTTATAAATTGAATAATTATCTATGTTGCATTTATGCCTCTTTGCATATTTTCTATTAAGTGAAGAATATTTAAATTCAAATTAGGGTGAATCAATTTTGGCTCTATTTATAAAATAAATAAAATATTTACAAAGCACGGTGAAAATGAACTTAAACTTTTATTTCCAAAAACTCAGAATCATTGAAAAAGGATTTTACAAATTAGTTTGGTTTAAGAATATTTGAATTTGAGTTTAAATGAATTCACAAACAAAAAAGAAAAAAAAAGAAAAGAAGAAAACCTTCCTTCCCTCTCCCCCTTCTGGCCTAGCCTAGCTTCCCCGCCGTGGGGATATACCACCGGGTACATGGGCCTCAACGTCAGAGGTGGTCCAACCCACAAGATGATATAAAATATAATTTATTAGATGTAATGAAAGTATAGTACCAACTCGGATACTTATATGGTAAGTCTGCTCCTCCAGAGTATATATGAAAGGGCAGAGGTCCTCTAGATGACGGAATAGCTAGATGAACAACTCACACCTATCAAGAGAATCCATCGAAACACGGGATGTAGGGTTTTACGTCATAGTGATGGCCTAAACTTGTCTAAATCTTGTGTCTCGGTACTTGTATTATCATCTCACTCCTTTCACGCATGTGGTAGAACCTCTCAAATTACACTAGAGCATGTGCACCTATCATTGCCTCGTCAACCTCTGACTGTGTGCACGAGTACCAGACAATTCAAGAAGTCTGTCGTCTAGCGGGTGTCCTTAGGAGACCCGAATCATCCATTGTTTACATCTCACACAGGATGAATAATGGAGTAGTTACAACATTACAACATTTGTTAAAAAAGTTACATTAGAAAGTGGAAGAAAGACAACATTAGTTTTACAAAAGTATGAGTAAGATACTTTTAAACAAACTTAACTTGGATTACAGAAGTGGAGTAACACTACGGAGCCTAACTTAGGTAGAGCACCTAAGTTGGAGAGTACAACGAGATCATATCGAGCCCACTGACGTGACCTTAATTGGTAGCATGATCGAGTCAGCACCTGCAACAGGGGGTTAACAAACCCTAAGTACTGAATGTACTTAGTAAGACTTACCCGATAGGAGATAAGTAAAAAGACTTCAAGGATATGCAAGGTTGCATTTGAGTAGGGTAAGTTGGCTAGCAACGACTGCAGGAAAGCTTATTTAAGTTGTTCTTATTTTCAGATTTTAGTGGTCATCTTAATTGTAGTGCGAACACATCGTTGATATGTGCCCATGTGGTTCGTCCTTGCGATAAGTGATTGTTCAACAAGCTCATGTGTTGGCGTGAGTGGGCAACATGTCTCTTGGTCGTGTTGGTGTGCAGGTATGGAGCTCGGAGGCAATGGACGATGGCGAGGTGAAGGTCAAGTAGAGACGTGTCGTGCCGATAAACCGGGAGTGGTGAAGGGCGGATGTGAGGCTTGAACTGAGAGACCACGAGGCCAGAGGACCCGTTGCGGTAGCTGGCACTTGGCGACAACAAGCAGGAGTACATGGGGATGATGAAGACAGCATCAGTCGAGTCAAGACGGAAGACGATGGCGTTGAGACACTTGGCAGAGGCCAGACACGGGCTTGCATGGGAGATGCAAGTGTCATCGGTCGAGTCACTAAGGAAGGCGAAGACGTCATGCTTAGCGGAGGCTAGACGTGTCGACATCGGTGTTAGCAATCGGGGTGTAAGACCTACGCTTCGACTACAGCACAGGTTTGGTGGTTGAGCCTCAGAAAACCATCCCCAATGGTTTCTAGGTTTGGGCCTCAAAACCTGAGGTGGCCGGTTTCTGAGTTTGGGCCTCAAAACTCAGGATGGTGGCTTTGTCGGTTGGGCCTAAAAACCCAGCGGAGGTTTCTAGGAGGGACGGGGCGACACATGGTGGTATCGTGAGGCTTGCGTCGAGGCAAAGCTAGCGGTGAGAAGGCTCATGGTCGTCGGGGTGGCACATGGTGGCATTGTGAGGTCTGCGTTACAGTGAAGCTAAGGATGAGGAAGACGTGTGATCGTCGATGGAAATCCTAACAGAGTTGGACTAGAATGCCTGTAGGCTAGCTAGTTTGCTCTTTGTATCCTAGGGGTAGAAGGGTATAATGTAATAGACTATAAATAAGAGATGACACGCCTCATCCTCATTATCTCTCCAGTCAGACTATTTTTATTTCTCTTGTTAGGACTTCCCTTCCTAGTAGCTGTTGTTGAGATCCACAGAGAAATCATTCCTCTATGTACATGGATTCCAGGAAAGTTGGCTAACATAATAACATTATGACTAGCCTATATCACACACTTTACCCAAAGAGGGTATTATGGCATTTCATCAAATTTCACCGGTTCACAACGTATTCCAGTTCTTACTATGACTGCTGGACAAAGGTCAAGTTTCTCACAAACCAGGAGAGACGGCGACTCGAATTGAATTTCACCAGTTGGGTAAAGCTCGTATCACACACTCCAAACCTTGGAAAAGAAGAAAGAGAAAACAAAACGGGCTCAAGGCAAAGGTATAACCACAGGGCCATTTTGTTTTGGTGATCAAGACCGTGAGCATCTAGGCCCCTTGTGGGTTTCGGTGATTGGATGACAACAGTAAATTACTATGACTAACGTGTGTTTTGCAGAAACAGTTGAGTTAGGTCATGGCAATGATGATAGTATGGGCACAATGGTATTCATGTCCCCTTATTGATGGAATTCGTTTCGGTTTTCAAAGGATGGACGATGAAGATGGTGATAGGCTAGTTACATAGGTCTTTGTTTTTATCTTTGGTCGTACTATTAAGGGGAGTTTGAATGAGTAGCTTGACCTAGGTGAGACTTTTGAGTTAGGTGTGGTGCACACTTGTTAACCAAAGCCCTAGGTAGCTTAGAAAGGTCCCTAAGATCATAAGGAAGAAAGTTCATGAAGGGAGCATCGCAAACCGAAGTCGTTTTGGACTTCAAATTATGACCGGACGCTAGAGCCGTTGTGATCGGACGCTAGGGTATGCGTCCGATCAGTGCTGTTCACTAGGGTTTCGGTTTGATGGTGATCGGACGCTTCATCAGCTTTGATCGGACGCACCAGGAGGGTGAGTCCGATCGCACTCAGAGAGGTTCTAGAGAGTGAAATTTGTGATTGGACGCGTTCGATGGATGCCGATCGGACGCATGCCAGCGTCCGATCATGAGTTCGTACATGTGTCAGTGCTGGCGTGTGCTAGCCGTTGGGCTCTGACTGGACGCGTCCGGTCAACCCAACAAGTGCGTCTGGTTAGTGCCTGACTGGCTGGACTTACCCCTTCGTGCTTGTTTTGAGTTGGGGGGTATAAATATGCCTCCTCCTCATTCATGCTACTGCTCTTGCTCATTTGAAAGGTTGCCAAACACATTGTGATTGCAAGTGAGTGCAAGAGGCCTAGTGAGGTTGAGAGATTCGATAATTGAGTGATCAAACACATCATTAGTGAAGAAAGAGTAGCAAGTGTGCATCCACCCATCTCATTAGCCTTGTGTTGGTCAAGTGAGAGTTCTTGCTTGTTACTCTTGGTGATCGGCATCAGCTAGACAGCTTGGTGGCGATCGGAGAGCTTAGTGATCATCCGAAGGCATTGTGGATGACCCAAGCCAAGTTGTGACCGGTAGCGAGCGATTCACCGGGCCGGAGTGGCGAAGAATCAGCTCCTAGTGAGCACTTGATCCTTACGCGGATCAAGGGGGAGCGATACCCTTGCGCGGGTGCTCCAACGAGGACTAGGGGGTGTGCCGACACCTCGATACCTCGGCAAAAAGATCGTCAAGTCATTTCTACTCTCTTTACATACGCATTTACATTTGAGCAATTCAATTCCGCAATTTACTTGTTGTTCTTTCATAATTGAATTGCCCTTGCTAGAGTAGGAATGGAATAGGTGTAGTCTTTTGTGCGGTAGAGTTTAGAGAAACACACATAAAAGCACAAAGGGGTTAATTGGGCTTGTTAGGATTTAAGTCTTGCAAAAAGTTTTAGAAAAGCCCAATTCACCCCCCTCTTGGGCATCTTGATCCTTTCAATTGGTATCGGAGCCTCGTGCTCTCGATTTAGGCTTAACCGCCTAAAGTTAAGATGTCCGGAGGTGATGGACTGTTGACATTCGTTAGTGCAAATAGAATCTGAAAGATTTCGCAAGCGCACAGAACACCATTGTAGCATTTTACCGGGAGTATTCCATGATCGTTATTTATATTTTACCACTGGGAAGCAAGGGTCAAGAATCTGATAATTCACTATCATGCATCTACTAACTCAGAGTACTAAATAGACTAAAGCAGGAGTATATGATATATGATATGATAATGAATGAAAGCACATAAAAGAGAATTCAATGATAACTATAGTGGGAGGACAACAGGAGAGATCAATGTTCCTATGTACTTCTCTATTACTTGGGTTCTAAGGCAACAAAGATGAAAAGATATAGCAGTCATAAACATTGGCACTTTGGAGCAGCAGGTCCTTTCCAACTCTCGAAGAAGACTGGGAAAAAGGTAGTTGGGAGAAGGCTGCCAAAATCTGTACGAAACATCAATCCGAACGTGGTGGACTACGAAGGCCTAACAGAGCTGTCACCCCTGGGGCTACCACAACTATTTCGTGGGATTGAGCGCAACCTCAGGTAACCTATAGACTAAACACCATGTCTAATCTATCGATTACTACTCTAATTACCTAGGATAACTAGAGCACTCAATACGAACAAAGATCCCATGCCAAGATATAACAACTATACTAATCATATAATAAAGCATAAAGTAATTAGAGAAGATAAATATATTAAAGCATAAGTCTTATAAGAAAAGATACAAAGGCATACCAAATCTCTGAAGACTCCTCCGGAATTAGAGCGCAGCTCTTCTCTAATATCTCCTTCTCCTCTTTCTAATTGAATCTCTAATTACAACTAGATGAACTAGACAACTAGAACTAGAACTAGAACTAGACGAACTAGATCTAAATCTAGATAAACTAGAAGAGATTCATCTAGAGGGACCTCTACTTCTACATTGAACCCTAGTTTCAGATGTGGAGATGAATAATGAAGATGGAGATGTCTCCCCAGGGGGGTCTGGGTCTGGTTTTATAGCCCCTATGGATGAACCGCAGCCCTCGGATCAAACCGACTTGAAACAATGGTTGAGATGCCTCGTAGAGGTCGATTAGGGAACGCTTGATGAAGATGGGCCGAGGAGGGTTTTGGCCCAGGCCGGTCGGCCTAGGGGTGGGGCCGGCCGGCCCCACCAGGCGGCCACCCCGTCCCTCCTTCGACGCGGTGTCTTCTGGAACCTCCCTTGTTGCCCTAGCGTGACTTGCCATCTATTTGCACGATTCATCGTATTGGAATAGGACTCTACCTCTTTTCATCTGCTGGAAAACTCCCTGGAAAATAGTAATTCACCAGAGTTGTTGAATCTATCAGTTTAGCCCCTGAATTATGTTGCTTGGTGATCACTCCAGGTTGTTCTAGAAGCTTCCAAGTAGTATCCAACAAGGACTCTCTCGTCGGGACTCCAAATGTAGCAAACCATATGTCCGTTTCGATCGTCTCGACAAGCTCTTCGCAATGGTGTGCTCTGTTTCATCACTTGAGATACTTTTATATGGTGAAATATTGATAACGCTGCAAAACAAGTGAGAACAACACAACTCGTGGAACTTGTTAGAATCAAACCCTACAACTATGCTTTATTGTTCATTTCAAATCATTCTATGCATTAGTTGATGGTATAATATTGACATTAAGGACCGTCAACATGGACCACCTCCCATGTTCGAGGGAGACGACTTCCCATATTAGAAGATTCGTATAGAGTCGTACCTAGAGGCGGTAGATGTCAAATGCTGCCAAGCTGCGATCACTGGCTTTCCCAAGCCCACGGAGGGCACTAGCCTCACGCCACATGAGGAGGAGAATGAGAAGTGGAATGCAAAAGCCAAAAATATCATCTTTAGAGGCATTTGCAAGGATGTGTTTAACCGTGTCCGGAACCACAAGAATGCCCATGAACTATGAGATAACATTTGTGCGCTCCATGAGAGAACTAAGAGTGAGCGTGAGGAGCGTTACCATTTGGTTATGCAAAAGTTAAATTCTTTTGAAATGCTTGCTCATGAGAGTGCAAATGAAATGTACTCATGCTTGAATGTTCTTGTAGAAGAGCTAAATGGACTTGGCCTCACACAAATGCAACTATCCGATGTTGTGAGGAAGATTCTATGTGTCCTTCCAATTGACAAGTATGGACACATTGTGATCGTGCTACATCAAAGTGATCTTTCCACATCCACACCGACACAAGTCTTGGGGAAGATCAATGCACATGAGATTTACATGCACATCACACCAAGTGGTGGTTCTTCCACCGACAAGAAGAAGGACTTGGCCTTCAAAGCAAGCCATGACAAGAAGGGCAAGTCCAAGGCTATTGAGGTTCATCATGAGAGCACAAGTGATGATGAAGATGACTCCAACATTGCTCTCATGGTAAGGAAGACCACCAAGATGTTGAAGAAGCTTCACAAGAATGGAGTCAATTTTGACTCAAGAAAGAAGAAGTTCTTCACAAGTAGCAAGAGAAGGCCAATCTCTGAAATGGATTGCTACAATTGCGGTGATCTTGGCCATCTTGCTCATCAATGCACCAAGCCCAAAAAAGAAAGCTACAAGAACAAGAACAAGGGCAAGAAATATGACTCATCAAGTGAAGATGAGAAAAAAAGTGAGAAGTCATACAAGAAGGATGGCAAGAAGAAGAAGCAATACCACAAGAAAGGTGGCAAGGCATACATTGTTGGTGATTGGCTCACCGACATTGACTCCTCCGGTGGCTCATCCAATGAAGATAGTGACGATGAGAAGGAGAAGGTGGCCGCTCTAGTCATTGGTGCAGATACATGGGTGTATGCCGGATCTTGAGTGATGAGTGATTGTCAACGGGTTTGATGTGCATGTTCTTTGGCTTGTGTTGTGCAGGTGTCGAGCACGGAGACAATGATCGAGGGCAAGGTGAAGGTCAAGTAGAGACATGCCGTGCCGACGGACCGGGAGCGGTGAAGGGCGGACGTGAGGCTTGGACTAAGGGACCGGTGGCCTGAGGATCAGCTGTGGTGGCTGACAGCCTGGGACAGCAACGAGCGAAGACTTGCGGGGCACGGTGTTGCTCGAGTCGAGGACCTGGGGACACGTGTCAGTGGACGGGGTGCATGGGCGGTGCATCCCCTCTACGACGTCGGTTTGATGGTTGAGCCACAGAAAAACCATCGGGTGGACGGTTTCCAGGTTTGGGCCACAAAGCCTGGGTGCTGCCGATTTCCGAGTTTGGGCCACAAAACTCGGGCTAAGGACGGTTTCCAGGTTTGGGCCTCAAAACCTGGGCGCTGGCGGGTTTCTGAGTTTGGGCCACAAAACTCAGGCGATGGACGGCAGGTTTCCCGGTTTGGGCCTCAAAACCGGGGGTTGGTCGTGAAGACAGGATTCCCGGTTTTGGCCTCAAAACCGGGGGATGTTGGTAGTTCTTAACTTCACTAAAGATAGAGCTAGGCAACTATCCAAGGTAACGGCCCAGAAATGCTTGTTGACACTTGCCAACGTCGTGACTAGGAGTAGACTATGGAATCTACCCCTGGCAACGGCGCCAAAAATGCTTGTAGCAAATCCAGTCACTATACCTAACGGAGTGAAGCTAAAGCAGCTATCTACTAATGTCAAATGGGGTTGTCAATCCCAACACTAGTAGGAGGTAGCTAGAGAGATTGCAATCTACCAGGAGGAGATTCTGCAAGCACACAGAACTATCGTAGTAGCACTTCGCCTCAGAGTACCAGGTGTCGATTTATTTGATCCCAAGGGAAGGCTAGGGTGGTGTATGAGTCGAGTCAAGGAGGGGATGAGAGTCAAAGAATGAGAAAAGGGAAAGAGGAGAAGAGAGGAGATGAAAGGCTAGAAAGAATATATGGGTGGATAGGTAAGGATGAAATGGATGGTAAGGTAAGGTGGATGGATAGGTAGATAAGGGGAGTAGGATAACTAATGATAACTAATATAACTAACCAAATAATAATTACTCCTAGATAACTACGAAGCAAGATAACTACGAAGCAAAATAGCTACGAAGCAAGATAGTCAAATGCCAATTAAGCAACCAAGTTAAGTATAGTTTTATTCCTATCTTATCAAGTACCAAGGCGTACTAGCCTTTACCACTGACTTAGGTTGAACGCTAGCACAATGAGCCTTACTGTTAAACTAGGCCAACTACGTGGTGGAATTCAAGGTGCACAGGGCTGTCACCACCTGCTTGCTACCACAACTATCCGGGGGTCCAGCCGTATCTGAAGGTAAGTCTATAACTAAGCACCACGCTTAATTATATTCTAACTATCTCTACCCTAGCTTTGAATAGAGACACCCTTGCGGACGTCAGAGCAAATACTTGACTTAATAAGATAAACACTAAACTAACTAAGCAACCTATTGGCAAAGATCAAACACTAAGAACACTAGAGATTAACTACTATGGCTAAGTGAATTGAACTGTAGGATAGCTAGGCACTCAAGCAATCAATCAAGTATACTGCTCAATACTGGTAAGTAGAATAAAGTAATACTTGAAATGATGAACTAGAATATAGTAAAGTGCTTGAGATACAAGAGCAAAACCTGAACTGAAGATGAAGGAAGACTCTTCCCAACTCCAGGACCGATCACTCGCACGCTTCCACTCTTGAGCTAAGCCTTGAGCAGCGCTTCCGCGAGGGCAATGAGGCAAAGATGCCTTGCTCTACTAGCTACCTACTTGCCTAAGCTTGGCTAAACCCTAAGCTATTAGCTCTCTAGCTCTAGCCTTGCTTGCTTTCCTCTCTTCCTTGCTTTCTTGCTTGATATGAAGTGACGCCTCCAGGGGGGTATTTATAGCCTTGTGGAGTGAGGGGAGGGGGGTACTTATAGGGGGCAGCCAGCCGACCTAGGGCAAACCCTAGTGGCGGGCGTCAGCCCTAGGTGGCGGCCGCCACCCCTCTGGCCGTTGGATGCACCGTCATTGATCCTATGGCCTCCAGGGACTCCTCCAAGGCGGTGGTTAAGTCGGTTGCATGTCCAGATAACCGTCATTCGGTCATGATCCACGCCACTCCCCTCCTGAGCCGTCCGATGCCACTGACCTAGTGACCAAGGGCCAAGATTTGGCCCTGGGGTGGTCACACGGATCAGTGACGTGGCAGGGAGTGGACTTGGGCCAACTCAAGTGGCGGGCGCCACCTAGGGGTGGCGGGCGCCACCCCCCTGAGGCCCAGTTGGGCCCTGCTGAGTGGGCTTGGCCTTTGGTGGTTCAAATATCCAAATTTGGTTCAAATCCTGCATTCAAATCAAAATCTATGGACATGTGGAATTCGGTTAGTTTGAAACCTATTTGACTACATTTCATGCCTTTTTGGTAAATTTAGGGTAAAATGTTGATGGTAAAACAGGTGTTTAAGGACCATCAACAAGCTCCCCCAAGCTAACCTGTTGCTCGTCCTCGAGCAACAATGCGGTTTAAGCATTAAGCATGAAATAGATAGCAACTTAAGATGTATACAAGTGCATATTGTATAGTGAGAAATAACTTAGTATATATCATTAATCATAGCAATGTGGGGCTTATAGCTTCTCACTTCAAACATGCAAGAGTAAAATAAAGCAGTAGATAGGAAACTTTTATCTTGCTTAGGTTTGACTAGGATTATGTCTGGAGGTTTTTTAAGGTTTTCAAAAGATAAAAACTTGCTTAAGTCCTCCAAGATTCACTCAATCACTCAATGGTGTTTAAATCCTCACTTAGGCCAAAATGTAGCCTCTCCTATTTCTAAAGAATGGTATGTGGAGTTATAGGTAGGCTAAGAATCATGAGCAAATTGCCTAATGTTTATTGCTAAGCTAGACACTCAGATCATAAGGAGTAGCAAATCATAAAAATTGATCAAGATGTGCATGTGTGGTTATGTGGAAGTGTATAGAGAGATATTTCATAATCCTTCCTAGTTAATTTCTGGGGTCTAGAGCTAATGATAATTCTCTCTCTCTCTCTCTCCCTCTCTTTTTCCGATACATAGTGAGTAGACAAAAATGTGTCCTCACATTTTCTTAGGACATAGTTCTCTCTTGAGCTACTTTGCTCACTTTTTTATATATGTATCTCTCTTTTTTATCTCTAGATTTCCCCAGATTATCTATAGGAAAGGATTTTTGAAATGAAAAAAGGGGAAGAGAGAGAAATGCTTATTCCCAGTGTAGGAATAGCATAAAGCTAGCAATGGGACGTTTGGCAAGGTATTGCATATCTCCAGTGTAGAGAATGAGCAATTTATTTGGTGGTTGCAAACTTCCAAAGTGGAGAGTAGGCAATTTATGGTGGGTGTGTGAATCTTGATCAAAAGATATGATAAGCTTCTCTACTAAGATCTATGAGGTCTAATAAAGCTCAACACAGACAAAGCTCTTTGTGGTTTTGACTAACAAATATTTGGCTAGTGGTGGGATGGGATAAAATCCAGGAGGAACTTTTAGCAAGGTTTTCATGATTTTTTTTAAAAGAAATCCTCCAGATTAGGTCCTAATTTCACCTTAGCAAGTTTAAAGAATTACTCCATTTCTTACTAATTTTATTCACTAAGCATGATTTCAGTTAAAGCATGTGCAACCCACAAAAGCTACAACTTAGACAAAACTAGTTATTCAAACCATAACAATAGTATTTGCATGACATAGTTTAGATCTTATTCAGGTTTCAACTTGTTTAAGCAGATTTCATCAATTTTATTCATGGAATGGTTACTTAGGCAAGCATGTAACACTTCAAAAGATATAGAAATTAAAAACTAAATATAAAGTGTAGGCCTGAGACATACCTTATTGGCGCGAGGATCTCCCCCAAGCTGGCTTCTTGCTTGGTGAAGGGTCTTCATCTTTCTCGGTCGGAGCTCTTGTTCTCATTTAATTAAAAGGGAAACTATCTAATGTTGTGAAAAAGGGAAACTATCCTATTATGATATTTTATTATTCTAGCTAAGTTAACATATACTTATGCATATAACTAATGATAACTGATTTTTTTAGTTACATGCATGACATATGTTATTTATTTGAAAAAGGGAAATTTGAAGGGAAATTTAAAAGTAAATCCATACCTTACATCCATGGAATTTCATCCTTATTGGGTGGATCTTCTTCCTTGGGTGCTTCTTCTTTAAGTTCTTCATTGGGTTCTTCTTCTTTTGGCACCTCTCCTTTGTCATGTGAATTACACAACTCAGGAGAAGATGGTTCTTTCTTTCTGTTCCACCTTGTTCTTAGGCGCCTCTTCTTGGTACGAACGAGTTTTGCTACCTGCATGTTAGCGGCATATGCGGGACCACGGGAAAAGGAGAATATTTCCTTCCTCCCTCCTAATGTCATTTGCATTTTACCACTCCCCACATATATGCAAGCATCAACAGTGTTCAAGAAAGGTCTACCTAAGATTAGAGACACATCTTTTCTATTTCCCATATCTAGTATTATGAAATCAGCAGGAACATATGAACCTCTAATATGAACAGGTAAATCAGTGACTATTCCTTCTACATAGCATGTTGATTGATCAGCTAGCACAACATAGGCAGATGTGGATGATATGAGTGGAAAGAACGAGTTTTCATAAAAATCCTTAGATAAAATGTTCACACTCGATCCTAAATCACACATGGCATTTTTAAAGACTTCACCAAAGATTGAGCATCTAATTATGGGACTACCAGGATCACCCTTTTTAACAGTCATGGTTTGACCTTCATAATAGTTAAAATATTTTATTTCAACCATATTTGCAGTTTCCATGTTAGTGCCGGAATTTTGCCAATTTCAAAAGATGGTATGATAGCAGCAAGTTGAGCTAATTGGGTTTCTAATATCTTATTAAAGCTAAGTTGATTTTTCAGAGCAGATAAGAAATCTTCCAATTTAGCATTTATATTCTCAAGGGTTTTATCATTTGACATTAATCTCTTATTCAAAAATTCAGTAGCTCTACCTTGAGAGTAGACTAGATTCTTTAAGAACGAGAAATTATTAGTACTTTGGAAATTAGAGCGAGGGAATGAATTATTACCTTGAGAGTTGGAGTGCCGATTCCATCCTTGATTTTATTGGCGGAAACCGTTGTTGTTGTTGTTGATGATGATGAAGTTCAAATCTTCACGTAACTCGGGGCAGTGGTTCCCAGAATGTCCGGTTTCTCCACAGACTTCACAAGTCATGTAGGATTCCAGAGATTGGATACTCTCTTGTTGGTTCATCTTCTCACAGCTGTCCAGCTTCTTTGCCAGCAGGTCCATCTTGGCCAAGATCATGCCGACCTCCTTAAGGGAATGCATACCTCGCTTACGAGGCTGCAGTCTCTCGTCATTCCATCCTTGGTTCGACACCATCTTCTCTATGAGAGCCTTAGCATCTGCAACATTTAGAGAAAAGAATGCACCGCCGGCGGCGGCATCCAAATGGCTTCTAGAGAGTGGGGTTAAGCCATGGTAGAAGTTCTGGATCAATAGCCAGTCCTCCATGCCATGGTGTGGACAAGCAGCGACGTACTCTTGCATTCTCTCCCAAGCCTCGGGAATAGATTCCTCAGCTTGTTGCGTAAAGCTGGAGATTTTGTTGCGAAGAGCATTCGTCTTGCCCATCGAAAAGAATTTGGCGAGAAAAGCATTGGAACACTTGTCCCATGTGTCTACAGCATTGCGATCGGTATAGAACCATTGCTTCGCTTTTCCTAGAAGAGAAAAGGGAAAGAGACGAAGACAGATGGCTTCTTGGGTTATCCCCTTAATGGTGAAGGTGCCGCAAATCTCCAAGAATTGTTGGAGGTGAGCGTTGGCATCCTCATGAGCTTTGCCACAGAACGGGCTAGCATGGACCATCGTGATCAGAGCCGGTTTCAACTCAAAATTGAGGTTGGCATCGATCACGGCTGGTCCTGTCGCTACATTAGCGGCAGAAGGAGCAAAAAATTCACGAATGGTCTTGTTGGCCATCGTGAAGATAGAACGAGATAAGAAATAAAGAAGTTGAAGAAGATGAAGGAAAAAGATAAGAAGGACTAAGGAAAGAAAGAATGGGGAAAGATGGGATTCGCTAAGCGGGAGCTTAAGCGAAGATAAATTCGACACGGACTCAACCGATACACCGATTGCCTTCCCCGGCAACGGCGCCAGAAATGATTGTTGGTAGTTCTTAACTTCACTAAAGATAGAGCTAGGCAACTATTCCCGGTAATGACCCAGAAATGCTCGTTGACACTTGCCAACGTCGTGACTAGGAGTAGACTTATGGAATCTACCCCTGGCAACGACGCCGGAAATGCTTGTAGCAAGTCCAGTCACTATACCTAAAGGAGTGACTAGGAGTAGACTTATGGAATCTACCCCTGGCAACGACGCCGGAAATGCTTGTAGCAAGTCCAGTCACTATACCTAAAGGAGTGAAGCTAAAGCAGCTATCTACTAATGTCAAATGGGGTTGTCAATCCCGACACTAGTAGGAGCTAGCTAGAGAGATTGCAATCTACCAGGAGGAGATTCTGCAAGCGCACAAAACTATCGTAGTAGCACTTCGCCTGGGAGTACCAGGTGTCGATTTATTTGATCCCAATGGAAGGCTAGGGTGGTGTATGAGTTGAGTCAAGGAGGGGATGAGAGTCGAAGAATAAGAAAGGGAAAAGGAGAGAAGAGATGAAAGGCTAGAAAGAATATATGGGTGGATAGGTAAGGATGAAATGGATCGTAAGATAAGGTGGATGGATAGGTAGATAAGGGGAGTAGGATAACTAATGATAACTAATATAACTAACCAAATAATAACTACTCCTAGATAACTACGAAGCAAGATAACTACGAAGCAAGATAGCTACGAAGCAAGATAGGCAAATGCCAATTAAGCAACCAAGTTAAGTATAGTTTTATTCCTATCTTATCAAGTACCGAGGCGTACTAGCCTTTACCACTGACTTAGGTTGAACGCTAGCACAACGAGCCTTACTGTTAAACTAGGCCAACTACGTGGTGGATTTCAAGGCGCACAGGGCTGTCACCACCTGCTTGCTACCACAGCTATCCGGGGGTCCACCCGTATCTGAAGGTAAGTCTATAACTAAGCACCACACTTAATTATATTCTAACTATCTCTACCCTAGCTTTGAATAGAGACACCCTTGCGGACGTCAGAGCAAATACTTGACTTAATAAGATAAACACTAAACTAACTAAGCAACCTATTGGCAAAGATCAAACACTAAGCACACTAGAGATTAACTACTATGGCTAAGTGAATTGAACTGTAGGATAGCTAGGCACTCAAGCAATCAATCAAGTATACTGCTCAATACTGGTAAGTAGAATAAAGTAATACTTGAAATGATGAACTAGAATATAGTAAAGTGCTTGACATACAAGAGCAAAACCTGAACTGAAGATGAAGGAAGACTCTTCCCAACTCCAGGACCGATCACTCGCACGCTTCCACTCTTGAGCTAAGCCTTGAGCAGCGCTTCCGCGAGGGCAATGAGGCAAAGATGCCTTGCTCTACTAGCTACCTACTTGCCTAAGCTTGGCTAAACCCTAAGCTATTAGCTCTCTAGCTCTAGCCTTGCTTGCTTTCCTCTCTTCCTTGCTTTCTTGCTTGATATGAAGTGACGCCTCCAGGGGGGTATTTATAGCCTTGTGGAGTGAGGGGGGGGGGGTACTTATAGGGGGCATCCAGCCGACCTAGGGCAAACCCTAGTGGCGGGCGCCAGCCCTAGGTGGCGGCCGCCACCCCTCTGGCCGTTGGATGCATCGTCATTGATCCTACGGCCTCCAGGGACTCCTCCAAGGCGGTGGTTAAGTCGGTTGCTTGTCCAGATAACCGTCATTCGGTCATGATCCACGCCACTCCCCTCCTGAGCCATCCGATGCCACTGACCTAGTGACCAAGGGCCAAGATTTGGCCCTGGGGTGGTCACACGGATCAGTGACGTGGCAGGGAGTGGACTTGGGCAACTCAAGTGGCGGGCGCCACCTAGGGGTGGCGGGCGCCACCCCCCTGAGGCCCAGTTGGGCCCTGCTGAGTGGGCTTAGCCTTTGGTGGTTCAAATATCCAAATTTGGTTCAAATCCTGCATTCAAATCAAAATCTATGGACATGTGGAATTCGGTTAGTTTGAAACCTATTTGACTACATTTCATGCCTTTTTGGTAAATTTAGGGTAAAATGTTGATGGTAAAACAGGTGTTCAAGGACCATCAACAGGGGCGGGGTCTGTGAAAAGGATGAGCAGAGCAGTGGCGGCACGTGGCGGCAATCGGTGAGGTCGCGTCAAGGCGAAGCTACCAGTTGTGCGTGCGTGGCCGTCGGATCACCACCTACTACGAGTTGGTCCAAAATAACCTTAGGGTTTAGCTGGTTCGCTCTGTAATTATTAGGGGTAGAGTGGGAACTAGGATTAGGATAAGTAGGGGGAGACACCCACCTCCCAAACCATCTCAGTCATTGCTATTTTCATTCTAGGGTTTCCTGCTCTCCCATTCCCTGCTGTAGCTACTGAGATCCGCAGAGATGGAATCATACCTCTGTGTTCGTGAGATTTTGAGGAAGTGAGACCGTAATCTCACTATTGTAGCATGTGGTAGCCACACGGTTGCAAATTTGTGGTTTGAATTCGCTTTTTGAATTTGTTCTTCGCGTTCTTCGTTTCTCCACGTTTTTCCCGTCACTCGATCTCCCTCTATACCGCACCTTTTTGAAATCCACTTGAATCAACTTGTTCTTTGATGTGAGGAGAACATTTCCACCGAAGGAATTCATCTCTACCCTCACGAACAAGTAGATCGGGTCGATTCAAGTTTTGTGGTGCTTTTTCGGTTCATACACCTTCCCCTTTGATTTCCCGTTGATTGAGTTGATTTGAGCATATGATTTCTTGGGGATAGTCTCCTAACTACCTCGTGATCATCTTCTCCAAGTTTGGGATCAAGGGATTTTGATTTTGATCGAATTTGTGGAGATTTGGGAGAAGGGCGATTGAAATCGCCCTCCCTGAGTGGTCGCGGACAGTCCGCCACTCAGGGCGTGGACAGTCCGCGTGTCGGGCTCCAGCCGAGTCAGTGGCCGTGAGTCTCGGCTGTGTTGTCTTGGTTTGACCGGCGGATAGTCCGCAGTTGGTGTCCGCGGACAGTTCGGGACCGAGCAGGGGACTTTCAGCCGCTGTGCTGGTTTGCACTTTTGACCAGCGAACAGTCATCCAGGGGACCGCGGACAGTCCGCCCCTGACGCGGACAGTCCGGGAACGGGGGTCCGGACAGTCCGGGATTTGGCTGAGTGTTGAGTTTTAGTGCGTTTTCTCTCCCGACTTTTCCGCTTGGTTTTCGGACTTCTCGTTTGGCCCTTGAGTTAACCAAGAAACCTCTCTAGGTATCTTTGCTACTTGTTAGCATAGGTATTTGGAGATTTCTCGACGTAGCCTTCCATCTACGTTCGAGGGTCGGTTTTTGGGGGTCGAACTTGAGCCGAAGCTTTTGGTGTTTGGTTCGTTCTTGTATTGTGGTGCCTCGCTGTGATCCTCGGGATCATCCACCCTCTTCCAAGGGTCGTAGGCATCACGTTTCGATCGAAGCTTTCGGGGGTCGATTTTTGGGACAAAGGCCAAAGTTTTGAGAGAAATTTTTAGGCTCCCATTTAGCCCCGCTCTGGTCGCCTTGCTTTTGCATTCTCGGTCCTTCAATTGGTATCAGAGCAGGTTAGGGATCTTCCACCTTAGCCGGTTCCAGATCCACAGAAGACGACATGGATCGCGGCGTGGGCAAACCACCGTTTTTCGATGGGACGAACTATGCGTATTGGAAGATACGCATGTCGGCCTATCTTCAGAGCATGGGTGCGTCTGTTTGGGATATTTGCAACAAGGCCGATTACGTGGTTTTGGCTGCTCGTGCTACTCAGCTGCAGATCGATGAGCACGATGCCAATAGCCGAGCCCGTAATGCTCTTTTCACCTGTTTGAGCATGTCTGAGTTTGACCGCGTTTCTCATCTCACCACGGCTCGGGAGATTTGGGCTACTCTCATGCGTTTTCATGAGGGCACCACTCAAGTCAAAACCCATCTCTACGAGTCGCATAAGCGTGAGTATGAGAACTTTCGACACATGCCTGGCGAGAGCATAGAGAGTTTATTCGCTCGCTTTCAGGTGATTGTCAACAGGATGAGGGCTAACAAGGAGTTGTTGCCTTTCGACGATCATGAGAGGGCTCTTAAGCTTTTGCATACTCTCGATCGGTCGGTGTGGGATTCCAAGGTTCAGGCAATCATCGAATCGCCTAACTATGAGATGTCACACCCGGTTTTGGAGATCAAAACCAAGTACTCATATACGTGCCCCCAGGATGTCCAAACACACGTATAATCTCAAATTGTATTAAGTATCAAAGTAAAGTACTTATTACATCGCATAGTCATCACATTTATTACAAGTCTTTGCTCAAAGGCATAACATAGCGGAAACGTAAAGCGAACGAGCCACCACGGGGACTCCAACTGGGGGTGATCAACTAGTAGTCCTGAACATCTTCTGGAAACTCCTCAAATCCATCATCTGGTACCCATCCGGGATTTTTATAAAATTACAACAAGTGTAAGCGCACCATGCTTAGCAAGAATAACAAAGGGATCTATGAGGCTCAAAAGGCTTGTTCGGGTTTGACTGCGGTTAGCAAATTTTAGTTAATCAAGTTTTAATTATTCCTGAAACACTACTTTAGTGATAAACCATCCCATGTTAAAATAGTAATTATTCAAAATTAAACCCATCCATCCATAACCAGTGCCACAAGTGTGAAGGATCCAGGCCGCTCGTGTCCGTGAGCACGGCTGTTATAACAGGTTTTAGATATCTGCAGATATTGTACAACTTTACCCCCAAGATGTGATTCCCATGTGTCGGGGTTTGCAAGGCCCACATCGCCTCTACCAAGGAAGCGCGATAGGGTTTCACTACGTAACCTTTCACAAGACACCCTAACAAGTTAGTAGCCGCTAAGGTTTTAGTGGCAAGTGTGTTATAGGTGTCCCCCTTCGTGAGGCACACATGAACGCCGCATAGCACACACCAGGACAGAGGAACAACTATACACCACGAGGCACTCCCCTCTTGCGCCTTTCGGTAACCACTAACAGGCTAGAGACGTACAAGTTATATAATTAAAGTCAGAGCCATATGACACTTGGGGTTGCACGTGTCCTCCTGGGTTGCCGCTTCACATGAAAACCCAAGCACAAACCGACGCTTGAGCTTCCTAAACCATGTTTCTAAAAAGATTCATTTTACAATATTACATATAATCATTAGTCAAGATTAAACATTTGTTTTGGTTATGCACGGTGGCAACTATCCAATAATGCATTCCCAACCATAGGTGACAAGGATTTGTGGTACAAGATAGCTAGGGATTACTCCTATGGTTATTCAATTTGGACACATGCATATGAACAAGTTAATCTTAGTTCTTAGGTACAAGGAGCCTTTGTTACACTTGCCTTCCTCAAAGCTGTTTCCCTGATCCTGCTGGTCCTCAACTTGTTCCTCAGCAACCTCGCACTGCTCGCCCTCTAAACGCGATGCGAAATCACCAATCATACACCATACCAAACCATTACATGCAAACAAAAGAGGTTTTAATTAGAACAGTACACCAAACAGTAAAAACAGAGAGTAAAAAGTTTATAAAACTAATCTATGCTTTACTACGAACACATGAGCGAAAGAATCACTCAAATCGGAGCTAAAACGTGAAAGATATGAGTAAAACAAGGTGCAATGGCATTACTGTAAATAAACCAAAACTGAAATTGGATTTAAATAAATCTAATTCAAAAATCCGACGGGCTCTGGACTGCGGGTCCTATATTTGAAAAAGACAGGGGCCAAAATGAGTAAAAACAGGACTGAAAAGAAATTAATCTGAACTGATATGGATTGCGGGTTGATTTCGCTAAAACAGAGGGGCTTAAGAGCAAAAGTGCTCAGAGCTGTCGGCGCTGACCGCATCGTTGCTGACGCGGCGGCCACGTGTTGTGCGCTGGTTGGCACGGTGTGCCACGCCAGCGGTGGTCCCGCTGATTGGGCCGCGGTGCTCCGCGTCCACGGGTCCACGGTGGACCGGTTACTCAGCCCCGAAGGGGTATCTAATCTCGGTCGTGCATCTTGCGATCGACGGCCCTGGTGAAAGGGGAAAAAACCCGCCGCAAGCACAGTGCCCACGACGGCGGCGCCATGGCTGACGGCGGCTCAAACTCGCCGGAGTTCGCCGGTACGGTGTTCCCGACCGTGTTTGGCCTAACCAACTACACCGGGAGGCTCTACGCGTGATTGCGAACTCGACTGTGCACAGAACGGAGGCGGGGGATCACGTCCGAGGGATGGCCCCACGGCGGTGCCATAGCCGCGTGCTCGGTGCTCGACAGAAGAGACTCTAGAGTGTTTGAAACTCAAAATTGGGGGCACGGGAGGACGTAGGGCCATACCACGAACTCGAAGATGACGACCGTGGCGGCTCCAGTGGCTTCCCGAGCTCGCACGAGAGTGATGGCGACTGCAAAGGGGAAAAAGGGTCAGTGAGCACCAATTCGGCTTCAATCCGAGCCACAGACGAAAGGAAAAGGCACCAACGGTCGCGGCGAAGTGCAGCGGTACTCCGGGACGGCAAAACAGCGGCCGTGCGTCTCTGACGTTGGCGAATTTGGAGTGGGGATTGTGCGGTGTGGCTGGGAGTGAAAGGGAGGGAGCGAGGGGCTCGGGTCGGGGTTTTATAGGGTGCCAGGGTGAGCGGAGGGGGTGGCGGCCGTTGCAACCGGCTTGAAGACCCGCCTTGATTGCCATCAAGGCCGGCGTGAAGAGGGCAGTGAAGAAGCGGATGGATGGGGGAGGGAATCGCGGCTCGGGCGAGGCAGCGAGGAGGGAGACGAACCCGGGTTGACCGGCAGGTCCCGCAGGGCAGTGAGTGAGGGGCGAGCGCGCAGTGCGGCATCAGTGTCTGACGCGTGGGGCCCCGGTGCAGAGAGCGACGGGCACGCGTGCGGTTTGCTGCGGGCTGGCGCGGGCGAGCGCGACGGCAGGCCGCGGAGCGGGCCGCCAAGCGGGCCGGTGTGCGAGCGGGAGTGGGAAAGAGCTAGCGGGCCAGCGCGAGAGCAGGCGGCCCATGGCCGGTTTGAGCGTGGGAGAAGGTGAGGGAGAGAGAGCGGGCCGGTTCTGGTGGTTGGGCTGAAAGGAGGGAAAACAAAGAGGGAGAAAAGAAAACTTTTCTATTTTCTGTTTTCACAAAACTTGCCCAATTTCAAATTGGATTTGAAATCAAGTCAAACAATCTACCCCTACACCCAACCAAAACATTATGCACCAGCATGTATGCAACAAACATGTTTCTAGGTTTTAGGTTTATTTTATATTTCCCAAATTCTTATTAGTTGACCTATGTTTCATGCACAGAAAATATGTAAAAACTCAGAATTAATTACTAATTTGCAAGGTTTTATTTTTAGAGTGTTACAAACCTACCCCCCTTAGGATGAATCTCGTCCTCGAGATTCGGATGACTCAAAGAGATAAGGATATTGTGATCTCAGATCTTCCTCTCTTTCTCATGTTGCCTCATCCTCAGAGTGTCGGTTCCACTGAACTTTACACATTCTTATGACCTTACTCTGAGTAACTCTTTCTGCTGTTTCTAAAATCCTTGTGGGGTGTTCCTTGTAAGAGAGATCCTCTTGAACATCGAGCTCATCCAAAGGTAACTGTTCTTCTGGCGCCCTTAAACACTTTTTAAGCTGTGAGACATGGAACACATCATGCACACCTGACAACTTCTCAGGTAACTCCAGTTGATAAGCAACTTCTCCCCTTCTATTAATGACCTTAAATGGTCCCACATATCTAGGTGACAATTTCCCCTTGGTATGAAACCTCTTAACTCCTCTCATCGGTGAAACTTTTAGATACACATAATCGCCTATCTTAAATTCCATGTCCCTTCTTCTCGTATCAGCATAACTTTTCTGTCGTGATTGTGCCACCTTGAGATTCTGCCTGACTGTTTGTACTTGTTTCTCTGCTTCCTTTATAACTTCTGGTCCAAACACTTGACTTTCTCCTGTTTGATTCCAGAATAGTGGCGTTCTGCATTTTCTGCCATACAAAACCTCAAACGGTGCCATATTGAGACTTTTCTGATAACTGTTATTATAAGAGAATTCAGCAAACGGTAAACTTTTATCCCAGCTTGTACCATATTGTAGAGCACATGCTCTCAACATATCTTCCAATATCTGATTTGTTCTTTCTGTCTGTCCATTTGTCTGTGGGTGGTAAGCTGAACTGAAACTCAGTTTCGTGTCCATAGATTCATGTAACTTCTGCCAGAAATGAGATGTGAACTGTGTTCCTCTGTCAGAAACGATTCTCTTTGGTACCCCATGCAGACATACTATTCTTTCCATGTACAACTCTGCTAGTTTTGCCCCTGAATAGGTAGTCTTCACCGGAATAAAATGTGCCACTTTTGACAAACGATCTACTATAACCCAAATTGAGTCATATCCCTTCTGCGTTCGAGGTAGACCTACTATGAAATCCATTCCAACTTCATCCCATTTCCATTCAGGTATCTTCAAAGGTTGAAGTTACCCAGCTGGTCTTTGGTGTTCTGCTTTCACTCTTTGGCACGTATCACATATAGCCACATACTCCGCTACATCTCTTTTGAGACCATACCACCAATACCTTTCTCTAAGGTCGAGATACATCTTTGTGCTTCCTGGATGTATGGAGTATGCCGAGTCATGAGCTTCCCTCAAGATAGATTCCCGAATAGATTTTATTTCTGGCACACAGATTCTCTGACCAAACCACACTGTTCCCTGTTCATCCATTCTGAAACCCGGTGCTTTACCGACCACAATACGTTCAACAATATCTTTTATTTTCTTGTCTTCCAGTTGTCCCTTACGGATCTCCCGTTCTAAGGTAGGTTCTATTTCTAATTCCGTGGCATTAGCCACTATTCCCAGATTCAGATACGCAAACTCTTCACATAACTCTCATGATAGTTGTGTAGCATAGGCCATATTCACATAACTTTTTCTGCTTAGTGCATCTGCTACCACATTAGCTTTACCCGGATGATAATGTACCTCCAGATCATAATCTTTAATAAGCTCTAACCACCTGCGCTGCCTCAAATTCAGATCTGACTGCGTGAATATATACTTCAGACTCTTGTGATCCGTATATATGTCACACTTATGACCAATCAGGTAAAGTCTCCAGATTTTAAGTGCGCGAACTACAGCTGCTAACTCCAAATCATGTGTTGGATAATTCACCTCATGCTTCCGTAGTTGCCTAGATGCATAAGCAACCACTTTACCGTCTTGCATAAGTACACAGCCCAGACCTAGCCGAGAGGCATCATAGTATATGGAAAAACTTTTGGACAGATCAGGTAGAGTAAGCACTGGAGCTGAGGTCAACCTTCTTTTCAACTCTTCAAAATTGGCTTGACATTCCTCAGACCACACAAACTTGGCATTCTTTTGTAGCAAGGAAGTCATTGGTTTGGCTAGTTTAGAAAAACTCTCAATAAACCTCCTATCTGTCCAAGGAAATGTTTGAGCGCAAGGAAATGTATTTCCCTGATGAAGACTTCCTAAGAGCAGAGTTAGGAAACCGACCATCGCAGATTTGGGGAGGAATATGTGAAGTGACGAAGCAAGGTTTAATTCGGAGGATTGGTACGGGGAGCGACACTAGGATCTGGACGTGGATCCCGAGGCACTTTAAAATGACGCCGCTGTGCCCGCGGTCCAATGATCCACCTATGTTTGTGTCGGATCTTATCCATGCTGCAACCAGGCCGTGGAATATGGAGGTGGTCAGAGAACATATGTATGAGATGGACGCCGAAGCAGTAGCGAACATTCCCATCAGTCATGTTGCCCAGCCGGAAAGAATGGAAGAGGATTCCCATAAAATAGGGATAATCAATAAAAACATGAACTCTACCTACGCTGCCATGCAATGTGTGATTGTACTCTGCTCTCCTTCGATACCCTGCCATTCCAAGAAAACTCCGAATCTCACTTACATCCTGAGGTGGGTTCCAACTTAATACGTCAGAGACCTTTTTGGGATCCACTGCTACGCCTCCATCAGAGATAACATGACCAAGGAAAGATACCTCCTTTAACCAAAACTCACACTTACTGAACTTAGCAAATAGTTGATGCTCCCTAAGCTTTTGTAGAACTAACCTCAAATGTTCCTCATGTTCTCTTTCATCTCGTGAAAAGATCAGTATATCATCTATGAATACTACTACAAATTTATCCAAGTATTCCATGAATACCTTATTCATCAGATACATGAAGTAGGCCGGTGCATTTGTCAAACCAAAGGACATAACTGTGAATTCATATAACCCATATCTAGTTACAAAAGCAGTTTTTGGGATATCAGACTGCCTTATCCTTAACTGGTGATAGCCAGATCGGAGATCAATCTTAGAAAACACACATGCTCCTTTGAACTGGTCAAACAGGTCATCGATTCTGGGTAGTGGATACTTATTCTTTATTGTTACCTCATTCAGGGATCTATAATCTATACACATCCTCTGTGTACCATCTTTCTTTTCTACAAACAACACTGGTGCTCCCCAAGGTGAGGAACTAGGTCGGACATATCCCTTATCCTGCAACTCTCTTATTTGTTGTTTAAGCTCTGCTAACTCATTCACTCCCATCCTATACGGCCTCTTAGCTATAGGTGCAGTACCAGGTAAAAGTTCAGTTATAAACTCTATATCTCGTTCAGGTGGCATACCTGGTAAATCATCTGGGAAGACATCAGGATATTCCTTTACAACCCGTATATCCTCTATAGATGCACCCTTCAACTGATTTACTGTACAACTATGATCAACTGTCATTGAGACTGCTACTTCAATTTGTTCCCCATCAGGTGTCATTAACTGAACTGTTCTGTTATCACACTGTATAACTGCTTTCACCCGTTTCAACCAATCCATGCCCAAAATGACATCAATTCCAGATGTTTTCAAAACTATAGGACTAGCTGTGAATTCTACCCCCCCTTAGAATTATCTTCACTACAGGACATGATAGAGAGGTTTGTATTTCAGCTCCTGGTGAGCTAACTATCAAGGGGGTTTTCATAGCTATCATGGGAATCTTATTCTTCTTGACAAATGAATGAGCAATAAAAGAATGCGAAGCGCCTGAATCAAACAGAACTGTAGCAAAACTGGAGTTGACTGGGAACATACCGATCATGACATCTGGCACCTCCTGAGCTGCTTCAGCAGTCACATGATTCACCCTGCCTCGGACATTGTTCTGCTGCACCTTTTTGGGACATCTGTTGGAGTAATGTCCCGGTTCTCCACAACTGTAGCATTTATTATCATTGGTGGGTGCCCTCTGTGCACCATTCTTTGGTGGAGCATTCTGAACATTTGCCCTTGCTGGAGCATTGGTGACGTGTTGCTGGCGCTGAGCTGGTGCTCTGTACTGTGCTTGCTGCTGCTGCTGCTGCTGAGGTGCCCGCTGTGCTTGCTGATTTCTATTTCCATAACCAACCTGACCCTGTTGACGCTGCTGAGGATAAGATTGCTGATTGTTGGTACGGAAGCGAGTGTTGCTTCCGGACGACTGTCCCTGAAACTTCCTCTTCTTTTCTTCCATCTCCCTGCGTTTGTTTTCAATCACTAAGGCCTTGTCCACCAGAGACTAAAAGTTGGCAAAGGTATGAGACAACAACTGATATTGTAGTCCATCATTCAATCCTTCCATGAAGAGCTCCTGACGCTTGTTATCATCCTCCACTTCAGTAGGTGCATACCTTGACAAAAGTACAAACTTGTCGTGGTATTCGGCTACAGACATACCCCCTTGCTTGAGAGCTAGGAATTCCTTCTTCTTGATCTTCATCAGCCCAGCTGGTACATGGTGGGAACGGAAAGCAGTACGAAATTCTTGCCACAGAATAGGGTTGGCCTCATTACGACCAAAGCGGAAAGCATCCCACCAATCTAGGGCTGCCCCTTGCAGTTGACCAGATGCATACAACACTTTCTCCCTGTCATCACATTGAGCAATCTCCAGTTGTCTTTCAATTGCACGAAGCCAATCATCAGCTTGTAGTGGATCAGTTGAGTGCTTGAAGACTGGTGGATGACCTTTCAGAAATTCACCCCTCTTGTCACGGACTTGAGGAGGTGGGTTCACATTACCATTACCATTAGCATTGTTCTGAAGGTTCTGAATATTTTGAGCCATCTGCTGCATGAGTTGAGTTTGCATGGCTAACAGTTGTTCAATGCTCACTGGCGGTGGCGGTGGTGGCGGCAAGTTCTCATTGCCAGCGTTCCTCCTTGTGTTCACCATCTGTCACATGTTTAAGGTTTATGAGCTTCTCACATTTAGGACATATAAAAGTTTGGGAGGATCACATATTTTGTATGAATATAACATAAGAAACACAACGGGTATATGACAGTTAACTGATAACTCTGCTGATTAGTGCTGCAGACAGCAGTGCAGTAAAATGACCATATCTCGCTTTCTGTTTAACCTCTGACTGCAAATCAGACCTTTCTAGAAAGCTTAAGAAATTCTCTACAACTTTCATTCAGAACACAATCCCAGATTCTGACGTTAAAATAGTCAAAAACAGACCAGAAACTGTACTGTTTTTGTTTCCTGACAGCATGTTATCACCAACTTGTAACAGGTATATCTCACAAACCATAACAGATTTTACAGTGCTTCCAGTTGGAGATGAAAGATACTGAAGTCTACTCTTTACCATAAAATTTTCACGAATTTTGAATATACATAGAGTGTGATATGAACAGATTAAGACAGACTGCTTCAGGATAACAGGATTTTGGACAGCAAGGTAGAGAAACTCATCTAACAAGGATTTTTATTAACTTAATTTAGATGATTGTGGACATGCCCCACAATTCATCTCAATCATCCAAAGATCCAAATCATGCATTAACACAATTACAAAAAGTGAAGCAACCAAAGGCAATTGTTCAACCATTACAACTGAAAAGTAAACACTCTCGCTCTAGCGCTTTTATTCTAGTAATGGTAGGACTTCCTAGAAGTCGAGGTAGGTGGTGGTGTCGGGGTTTCCTGGGGCGCCTCTGTATCTGGGAGGAGATTCTGCTGGTGCTCTTGGATCAGCCATTGGTGGACCTCCAAGCAAGCGTTTCATGAGGGCATTCTCCTGGCAAAGGTGCAGATATGACCTCCTTAGAGCATGCATCTCATCCAGAGCTTGGTCCAGATCAGTGTTGGTATGGGACAAGTACTCCAGAACGGGGCGAAGCCTGGCGTTCTCCTCTCTTATGGGTGCAGCAATGTTGCAGACGGACTGGCCACTGTGCCGGCGGGGAAGATAACGGTCCTGCTCCCACCTCAGATGATGGAAGCGCCGGTCGCAGTTGACCAACAGAGCCTGTCGAGCTGCATCTGCAATGGCTACAGCCCTGTTGAGCCTGGCTGTGACTGCCTTGTGAATGTAGCACACCCGGCTTCCCTCACGGATCATCACCTCTGTGCTACAGAACCCAACATAGTTAGGATGAGTGCAATGCTCAGATCTGTACTGCACGGTGCACCTGGGATGGTAACGACGCACAAGGTCCATCAGTCGAGGATGGTAGTAGGCATCTCCATGAAGGTCATAGTAGAGGTGCACGGTCCATCCATCAGCACGGAGAGTAGCGTAGAAGTCATTTCCACCGCCCCCTCTATTAGGACCATCACCATCATCACCATCGCCTCCATCACCATCATCACCATCGCCTCCATCACCATCATCACCGTCAGAGTCATCTGAGCCATCCCCATCATCAGGATCACCTGCAGGAACCTGTTCTTCTTGTTGCTCCTCCTCCATGGGGTCTTCCCATTGACTGGTTCCACTTCTTCATCTTCAACTGGTTCCACCTCTTCTGGCTCTTCTTCCATGTCAACATCCAGATTCTCCTCAACTGGTGGAACAACCTCCTCGGGTTCCTCCTCCTGGTTCCTAAGCATCTCCATCAGATGCTCCGGAACACGCTTCCCTGCGTAGAACCTGGTCCTCTTCGGAAGCGTGATGACGCTCTTGCGGGGTGTGCACTTGGTGCGAGCCATCTACAAGACTTTGAAATAGTTGAGGATTAGACAAAAATTAATTGCAATAGATGAAGAGCAGAATATAAGCATGATTTTATAACAAAATAATATGTAATAAAATAAAGAGTTGACAACTAAGGTACGCCCATTTCTACTGGTTGATCGTCCTACAGTCAGTTATGCTTTGATACCAATTTGTCACACCCGGTTTTGGAGATCAAAACCAAGTACTCATATACGTGCCCCCAGGATGTCCAAACACACGTATAATCTCAAATTGTATTAAGTATCAAAGTAAAGTACTTATTACATCGCATAGTCATCACATTTATTACAAGTCTTTGCTCAAAGGCATAACATAGCGGAAACGTAAAGCGAACGAGCCACCACGGGGACTCCAACTGGGGGTGATCAACTAGTAGTCCTGAACATCTTCTGGAAACTCCTCAAATCCATCATCTGGTACCCATCCGGGATTTTTATAAAATTACAACAAGTGTAAGCGCACCATGCTTAGCAAGAATAACAAAGGGATCTATGAGGCTCAAAAGGCTTGTTCGGGTTTGACTGCGGTTAGCAAATTTTAGTTAATCAAGTTTTAATTATTCCTGAAACACTACTTTAGTGATAAACCATCCCATGTTAAAATAGTAATTATTCAAAATTAAACCCATCCATCCATAACCAGTGCCACAAGTGTGAAGGATCCAGGCCGCTCGTGTCCGTGAGCACGGCTGTTATAACAGGTTTTAGATATCTGCAGATATTGTACAACTTTACCCCCAAGATGTGATTCCCATGTGTCGGGGTTTGCAAGGCCCACATCGCCTCTACCAAGGAAGCGCGATAGGGTTTCACTACGTAACCTTTCACAAGACACCCTAACAAGTTAGTAGCCGCTAAGGTTTTAGTGGCAAGTGTGTTATAGGTGTCCCCCTTCGTGAGGCACACATGAACGCCGCATAGCACACACCAGGACAGAGGAACAACTATACACCACGAGGCACTCCCCTCTTGCGCCTTTCGGTAACCACTAACAGGCTAGAGACGTACAAGTTATATAATTAAAGTCAGAGCCATATGACACTTGGGGTTGCACGTGTCCTCCTGGGTTGCCGCTTCACATGAAAACCCAAGCACAAACCGACGCTTGAGCTTCCTAAACCATGTTTCTAAAAAGATTCATTTTACAATATTACATATAATCATTAGTCAAGATTAAACATTTGTTTTGGTTATGCACGGTGGCAACTATCCAATAATGCATTCCCAACCATAGGTGACAAGGATTTGTGGTACAAGATAGCTAGGGATTACTCCTATGGTTATTCAATTTGGACACATGCATATGAACAAGTTAATCTTAGTTCTTAGGTACAAGGAGCCTTTGTTACACTTGCCTTCCTCAAAGCTGTTTCCCTGATCCTGCTGGTCCTCAACTTGTTCCTCAGCAACCTCGCACTGCTCGCCCTCTAAACGCGATGCGAAATCACCAATCATACACCATACCAAACCATTACATGCAAACAAAAGAGGTTTTAATTAGAACAGTACACCAAACAGTAAAAACAGAGAGTAAAAAGTTTATAAAACTAATCTATGCTTTACTACGAACACATGAGCGAAAGAATCACTCAAATCGGAGCTAAAACGTGAAAGATATGAGTAAAACAAGGTGCAATGGCATTACTGTAAATAAACCAAAACTGAAATTGGATTTAAATAAATCTAATTCAAAAATCCGACGGGCTCTGGACTGCGGGTCCTATATTTGAAAAAGACAGGGGCCAAAATGAGTAAAAACAGGACTGAAAAGAAATTAATCTGAACTGATATGGATTGCGGGTTGATTTCGCTAAAACAGAGGGGCTTAAGAGCAAAAGTGCTCAGAGCTGTCGGCGCTGACCGCATCGTTGCTGACGCGGCGGCCACGTGTTGTGCGCTGGTTGGCACGGTGTGCCACGCCAGCGGTGGTCCCGCTGATTGGGCCGCGGTGCTCCGCGTCCACGGGTCCACGGTGGACCGGTTACTCAGCCCCGAAGGGGTATCTAATCTCGGTCGTGCATCTTGCGATCGACGGCCCTGGTGAAAGGGGAAAAAACCCGCCGCAAGCACAGTGCCCACGACGGCGGCGCCATGGCTGACGGCGGCTCAAACTCGCCGGAGTTCGCCGGTACGGTGTTCCCGACCGTGTTTGGCCTAACCAACTACACCGAGAGGCTCTACGCGTGATTGCGAACTCGACTGTGCACAGAACGGAGGCGGGGGATCACGTCCGAGGGATGGCCCCACGGCGGTGCCATAGCCGCGTGCTCGGTGCTCGACAGAAGAGACTCTAGAGTGTTTGAAACTCAAAATTGGGGGCACGGGAGGACGTAGGGCCATACCACGAACTCGAAGATGACGACCGTGGCGGCTCCAGTGGCTTCCCGAGCTCGCACGAGAGTGATGGCGACTGCAAAGGGGAAAAAGGGTCAGTGAGCACCAATTCGGCTTCAATCCGAGCCACAGACGAAAGGAAAAGGCACCAACGGTCGCGGCGAAGTGCAGCGGTACTCCGGGACGGCAAAACAGCGGCCGTGCGTCTCTGACGTTGGCGAATTTGGAGTGGGGATTGTGCGGTGTGGCTGGGAGTGAAAGGGAGGGAGCGAGGGGCTCGGGTCAGGGTTTTATAGGGTGCCAGGGTGAGCGGAGGGGGTGGCGGCCGTTGCAACCGGCTTGAAGACCCGCCTTGATTGCCATCAAGGCCGGCGTGAAGAGGGCAGTGAAGAAGCGGATGGATGGGGGAGGGAATCGCGGCTCGGGCGAGGCAGCGAGGAGGGAGACGAACCCGGGTTGACCGGCAGGTCCCGCAGGGCAGTGAGTGAGGGGCGAGCGCGCAGTGCGGCATCAGTGTCTGACGCGTGGGGCCCCGGTGCAGAGAGCGACGGGCACGCGTGCGGTTTGCTGCGGGCTGGCGCGGGCGAGCGCGACGGCAGGCCGCGGAGCGGGCCGCCAAGCGGGCCGGTGTGCGAGCGGGAGTGGGAAAGAGCTAGCGGGCCAGCGCGAGAGCAGGCGGCCCATGGCCGGTTTGAGCGTGGGATAAGGTGAGGGAGAGAGAGCGGGCCGGTTCTGGTGGTTGGGCTGAAAGGAGGGAAAACAAAGAGGGAGAAAAGAAAACTTTTCTATTTTCTGTTTTCACAAAACTTGCCCAATTTCAAATTGGATTTGAAATCAAGTCAAACAATCTACCCCTACACCCAACCAAAACATTATGCACCAGCATGTATGCAACAAACATGTTTCTAGGTTTTAGGTTTATTTTATATTTCCCAAATTCTTATTAGTTGACCTATGTTTCATGCACAGAAAATATGTAAAAACTCAGAATTAATTACTAATTTGCAAGGTTTTATTTTTAGAGTGTTACAAACCTACCCCCCTTAGGATGAATCTCGTCCTCGAGATTCGGATGACTCAAAGAGATAAGGATATTGTGATCTCAGATCTTCCTCTCTTTCTCATGTTGCCTCATCCTCAGAGTGTCGGTTCCACTGAACTTTACACATTCTTATGACCTTACTCTGAGTAACTCTTTCTGCTGTTTCTAAAATCCTTGTGGGGTGTTCCTTGTAAGAGAGATCCTCTTGAACATCGAGCTCATCCAAAGGTAACTGTTCTTCTGGCGCCCTTAAACACTTTTTAAGCTGTGAGACATGGAACACATCATGCACACCTGACAACTTCTCAGGTAACTCCAGTTGATAAGCAACTTCTCCCCTTCTATTAATGACCTTAAATGGTCCCACATATCTAGGTGACAATTTCCCCTTGGTATGAAACCTCTTAACTCCTCTCATCGGTGAAACTTTTAGATACACATAATCGCCTATCTTAAATTCCAAGTCCCTTCTTCTCGTATCAGCATAACTTTTCTGTCGTGATTGTGCCACCTTGAGATTCTGCCTGACTGTTTGTACTTGTTTCTCTGCTTCCTTTATAACTTCTGGTCCAAACACTTGACTTTCTCCTGTTTGATTCCAGAATAGTGGTGTTCTGCATTTTCTGCCATACAAAACCTCAAACGGTGCCATATTGAGACTTTTCTGATAACTGTTATTATAAGAGAATTCAGCAAACGGTAAACTTTTATCCCAGCTTGTACCATATTGTAGAGCACATGCTCTCAACATATCTTCCAATATCTGATTTGTTCTTTCTGTCTGTCCATTTGTCTGTGGGTGGTAAGCTGAACTGAAACTCAGTTTCGTGTCCATAGATTCATGTAACTTCTGCCAGAAATGAGATGTGAACTGTGTTCCTCTGTCA
The DNA here is from genome assembly GCA_009763385.1 of Coix lacryma-jobi var. lacryma-jobi. Lineage (NCBI taxonomy): Eukaryota > Viridiplantae > Streptophyta > Magnoliopsida > Poales > Poaceae > Coix > Coix lacryma-jobi. Next base: position 46,415,148 of record CM019826.1, read on the forward strand.
GAAACGATTCTCTTTGGTACCCCATGCAGACATACTATTCTTTCCATGTACAACTCTGCTAGTTTTGCCCCTGAATAGGTAGTCTTCACCGGAATAAAATGTGCCACTTTTGACAAACGATCTACTATAACCCAAATTGAGTCATATCCCTTCTGCGTTCGAGGTAGACCTACTATGAAATCCATTCCAACTTCATCCCATTTCCATTCAGGTATCTTCAAAGGTTGAAGTTACCCAGCTGGTCTTTGGTGTTCTGCTTTCACTCTTTGGCACGTATCACATATAGCCACATACTCCGCTACATCTCTTTTGAGACCATACCACCAATACCTTTCTCTAAGGTCGAGATACATCTTTGTGCTTCCTGGATGTATGGAGTATGCCGAGTCATGAGCTTCCCTCAAGATAGATTCCCGAATAGATTTTATTTCTGGCACACAGATTCTCTGACCAAACCACACTGTTCCCTGTTCATCCATTCTGAAACCCGATGCTTTACCGACCACAATACGTTCAACAATATCTTTTATTTTCTTGTCTTCCAGTTGTCCCTTACGGATCTCCCGTTCTAAGGTAGGTTCTATTTCTAATTCCGTGGCATTAGCCACTATTCCCAGATTCAGATACGCAAACTCTTCACATAACTCTCATGATAGTTGTGTAGCATAGGCCATATTCACATAACTTTTTCTGCTTAGTGCATCTGCTACCACATTAGCTTTACCCGGATGATAATGTACCTCCAGATCATAATCTTTAATAAGCTCTAACCACCTGCGCTGCCTCAAATTCAGATCTGACTGCGTGAATATATACTTCAGACTCTTGTGATCCGTATATATGTCACACTTATGACCAATCAGGTAAAGTCTCCAGATTTTAAGTGCGCGAACTACAGCTGCTAACTCCAAATCATGTGTTGGATAATTCACCTCATGCTTCCGTAGTTGCCTAGATGCATAAGCAACCACTTTACCGTCTTGCATAAGTACACAGCCCAGACCTAGCCGAGAGGCATCATAGTATATGGAAAAACTTTTGGACAGATCAGGTAGAGTAAGCACTGGAGCTGAGGTCAACCTTCTTTTCAACTCTTCAAAATTGGCTTGACATTCCTCAGACCACACAAACTTGGCATTCTTTTGTAGCAAGGAAGTCATTGGTTTGGCTAGTTTAGAAAAACTCTCAATAAACCTCCTATCTGTCCAAGGAAATGTTTGAGCGCAAGGAAATGTATTTCCCTGATGAAGACTTCCTAAGAGCAGAGTTAGGAAACCGACCATCGCAGATTTGGGGAGGAATATGTGAAGTGACGAAGCAAGGTTTAATTCGGAGGATTGGTACGGGGAGCGACACTAGGATCTGGACGTGGATCCCGAGGCACTTTAAAATGACGCCGCTGTGCCCGCGGTCCAATGATCCACCTATGTTTGTGTCGGATCTTATCCATGCTGCAACCAGGCCGTGGAATATGGAGGTGGTCAGAGAACATATGTATGAGATGGACGCCGAAGCAGTAGCGAACATTCCCATCAGTCATGTTGCCCAGCCGGAAAGAATGGAAGAGGATTCCCATAAAATAGGGATAATCAATAAAAACATGAACTCTACCTACGCTGCCATGCAATGTGTGATTGTACTCTGCTCTCCTTCGATACCCTGCCATTCCAAGAAAACTCCGAATCTCACTTACATCCTGAGGTGGGTTCCAACTTAATACGTCAGAGACCTTTTTGGGATCCACTGCTACGCCTCCATCAGAGATAACATGACCAAGGAAAGATACCTCCTTTAACCAAAACTCACACTTACTGAACTTAGCAAATAGTTGATGCTCCCTAAGCTTTTGTAGAACTAACCTCAAATGTTCCTCATGTTCTCTTTCATCTCGTGAAAAGATCAGTATATCATCTATGAATACTACTACAAATTTATCCAAGTATTCCATGAATACCTTATTCATCAGATACATGAAGTAGGCCGGTGCATTTGTCAAACCAAAGGACATAACTGTGAATTCATATAACCCATATCTAGTTACAAAAGCAGTTTTTGGGATATCAGACTGCCTTATCCTTAACTGGTGATAGCCAGATCGGAGATCAATCTTAGAAAACACACATGCTCCTTTGAACTGGTCAAACAGGTCATCGATTCTGGGTAGTGGATACTTATTCTTTATTGTTACCTCATTCAGGGATCTATAATCTATACACATCCTCTGTGTACCATCTTTCTTTTCTACAAACAACACTGGTGCTCCCCAAGGTGAGGAACTAGGTCGGACATATCCCTTATCCTGCAACTCTCTTATTTGTTGTTTAAGCTCTGCTAACTCATTCACTCCCATCCTATACGGCCTCTTAGCTATAGGTGCAGTACCAGGTAAAAGTTCAGTTATAAACTCTATATCTCGTTCAGGTGGCATACCTGGTAAATCATCTGGGAAGACATCAGGATATTCCTTTACAACCCGTATATCCTCTATAGATGCACCCTTCAACTGATTTACTGTACAACTATGATCAACTGTCATTGAGACTGCTACTTCAATTTGTTCCCCATCAGGTGTCATTAACTGAACTGTTCTGTTATCACACTGTATAACTGCTTTCACCCGTTTCAACCAATCCATGCCCAAAATGACATCAATTCCAGATGTTTTCAAAACTATAGGACTAGCTGTGAATTCTACCCCCCCTTAGAATTATCTTCACTACAGGACATGATAGAGAGGTTTGTATTTCAGCTCCTGGTGAGCTAACTATCAAGGGGGTTTTCATAGCTATCATGGGAATCTTATTCTTCTTGACAAATGAATGAGCAATAAAAGAATGCGAAGCGCCTGAATCAAACAGAACTGTAGCAAAACTGGAGTTGACTGGGAACATACCGATCATGACATCTGGCACCTCCTGAGCTGCTTCAGCAGTCACATGATTCACCCTGCCTCGGACATTGTTCTGCTGCACCTTTTTGGGACATCTGTTGGAGTAATGTCCCGGTTCTCCACAACTGTAGCATTTATTATCATTGGTGGGTGCCCTCTGTGCACCATTCTTTGGTGGAGCATTCTGAACATTTGCCCTTGCTGGAGCATTGGTGACGTGTTGCTGGCGCTGAGCTGGTGCTCTGTACTGTGCTTGCTGCTGCTGCTGCTGCTGAGGTGCCCGCTGTGCTTGCTGATTTCTATTTCCATAACCAACCTGACCCTGTTGACGCTGCTGAGGATAAGATTGCTGATTGTTGGTACGGAAGCGAGTGTTGCTTCCGGACGACTGTCCCTGAAACTTCCTCTTCTTTTCTTCCATCTCCCTGCGTTTGTTTTCAATCACTAAGGCCTTGTCCACCAGAGACTAAAAGTTGGCAAAGGTATGAGACAACAACTGATATTGTAGTCCATCATTCAATCCTTCCATGAAGAGCTCCTGACGCTTGTTATCATCCTCCACTTCAGTAGGTGCATACCTTGACAAAAGTACAAACTTGTCGTGGTATTCGGCTACAGACATACCCCCTTGCTTGAGAGCTAGGAATTCCTTCTTCTTGATCTTCATCAGCCCAGCTGGTACATGGTGGGAACGGAAAGCAGTACGAAATTCTTGCCACAGAATAGGGTTGGCCTCATTACGACCAAAGCGGAAAGCATCCCACCAATCTAGGGCTGCCCCTTGCAGTTGACCAGATGCATACAACACTTTCTCCCTGTCATCACATTGAGCAATCTCCAGTTGTCTTTCAATTGCACGAAGCCAATCATCAGCTTGTAGTGGATCAGTTGAGTGCTTGAAGACTGGTGGATGACCTTTCAGAAATTCACCCCTCTTGTCACGGACTTGAGGAGGTGGGTTCACATTACCATTACCATTAGCATTGTTCTGAAGGTTCTGAATATTTTGAGCCATCTGCTGCATGAGTTGAGTTTGCATGGCTAACAGTTGTTCAATGCTCACTGGCGGTGGCGGTGGTGGCGGCAAGTTCTCATTGCCAGCGTTCCTCCTTGTGTTCACCATCTGTCACATGTTTAAGGTTTATGAGCTTCTCACATTTAGGACATATAAAAGTTTGGGAGGATCACATATTTTGTATGAATATAACATAAGAAACACAACGGGTATATGACAGTTAACTGATAACTCTGCTGATTAGTGCTGCAGACAGCAGTGCAGTAAAATGACCATATCTCGCTTTCTGTTTAACCTCTGACTGCAAATCAGACCTTTCTAGAAAGCTTAAGAAATTCTCTACAACTTTCATTCAGAACACAATCCCAGATTCTGACGTTAAAATAGTCAAAAACAGACCAGAAACTGTACTGTTTTTGTTTCCTGACAGCATGTTATCACCAACTTGTAACAGGTATATCTCACAAACCATAACAGATTTTACAGTGCTTCCAGTTGGAGATGAAAGATACTGAAGTCTACTCTTTACCATAAAATTTTCACGAATTTTGAATATACATAGAGTGTGATATGAACAGATTAAGACAGACTGCTTCAGGATAACAGGATTTTGGACAGCAAGGTAGAGAAACTCATCTAACAAGGATTTTTATTAACTTAATTTAGATGATTGTGGACATGCCCCACAATTCATCTCAATCATCCAAAGATCCAAATCATGCATTAACACAATTACAAAAAGTGAAGCAACCAAAGGCAATTGTTCAACCATTACAACTGAAAAGTAAACACTCTCGCTCTAGCGCTTTTATTCTAGTAATGGTAGGACTTCCTAGAAGTCGAGGTAGGTGGTGGTGTCGGGGTTTCCTGGGGCGCCTCTGTATCTGGGAGGAGATTCTGCTGGTGCTCTTGGATCAGCCATTGGTGGACCTCCAAGCAAGCGTTTCATGAGGGCATTCTCCTGGCAAAGGTGCAGATATGACCTCCTTAGAGCATGCATCTCATCCAGAGCTTGGTCCAGATCAGTGTTGGTATGGGACAAGTACTCCAGAACGGGGCGAAGCCTGGCGTTCTCCTCTCTTATGGGTGCAGCAATGTTGCAGACGGACTGGCCACTGTGCCGGCGGGGAAGATAACGGTCCTGCTCCCACCTCAGATGATGGAAGCGCCGGTCGCAGTTGACCAACAGAGCCTGTCGAGCTGCATCTGCAATGGCTACAGCCCTGTTGAGCCTGGCTGTGACTGCCTTGTGAATGTAGCACACCCGGCTTCCCTCACGGATCATCACCTCTGTGCTACAGAACCCAACATAGTTAGGATGAGTGCAATGCTCAGATCTGTACTGCACGGTGCACCTGGGATGGTAACGACGCACAAGGTCCATCAGTCGAGGATGGTAGTAGGCATCTCCATGAAGGTCATAGTAGAGGTGCACGGTCCATCCATCAGCACGGAGAGTAGCGTAGAAGTCATTTCCACCGCCCCCTCTATTAGGACCATCACCATCATCACCATCGCCTCCATCACCATCATCACCATCGCCTCCATCACCATCATCACCGTCAGAGTCATCTGAGCCATCCCCATCATCAGGATCACCTGCAGGAACCTGTTCTTCTTGTTGCTCCTCCTCCATGGGGTCTTCCCCATTGACTGGTTCCACTTCTTCATCTTCAACTGGTTCCACCTCTTCTGGCTCTTCTTCCATGTCAACATCCAGATTCTCCTCAACTGGTGGAACAACCTCCTCGGGTTCCTCCTCCTGGTTCCTAAGCATCTCCATCAGATGCTCCGGAACACGCTTCCCTGCGTAGAACCTGGTCCTCTTCGGAAGCGTGATGACGCTCTTGCGGGGTGTGCACTTGGTGCGAGCCATCTACAAGACTTTGAAATAGTTGAGGATTAGACAAAAATTAATTGCAATAGATGAAGAGCAGAATATAAGCATGATTTTATAACAAAATAATATGTAATAAAATAAAGAGTTGACAACTAAGGTACGCCCATTTCTACTGGTTGATCGTCCTACAGTCAGTTATGCTTTGATACCAATTTGTCACACCCGGTTTTGGAGATCAAAACCAAGTACTCATATACGTGCCCCCAGGATGTCCAAACACACGTATAATCTCAAATTGTATTAAGTATCAAAGTAAAGTACTTATTACATCGCATAGTCATCACATTTATTACAAGTCTTTGCTCAAAGGCATAACATAGCGGAAACGTAAAGCGAACGAGCCACCACGGGGACTCCAACTGGGGGTGATCAACTAGTAGTCCTGAACATCTTCTGGAAACTCCTCAAATCCATCATCTGGTACCCATCCGGGATTTTTATAAAATTACAACAAGTGTAAGCGCACCATGCTTAGCAAGAATAACAAAGGGATCTATGAGGCTCAAAAGGCTTGTTCGGGTTTGACTGCGGTTAGCAAATTTTAGTTAATCAAGTTTTAATTATTCCTGAAACACTACTTTAGTGATAAACCATCCCATGTTAAAATAGTAATTATTCAAAATTAAACCCATCCATCCATAACCAGTGCCACAAGTGTGAAGGATCCAGGCCGCTCGTGTCCGTGAGCACGGCTGTTATAACAGGTTTTAGATATCTGCAGATATTGTACAACTTTACCCCCAAGATGTGATTCCCATGTGTCGGGGTTTGCAAGGCCCACATCGCCTCTACCAAGGAAGCGCGATAGGGTTTCACTACGTAACCTTTCACAAGACACCCTAACAAGTTAGTAGCCGCTAAGGTTTCAGTGGCAAGTGTGTTATAGGTGTCCCCCTTCGTGAGGCACACATGAACGCCGCATAGCACACACCAGGACAGAGGAACAACTATACACCACGAGGCACTCCCCTCTTGCGCCTTTCGGTAACCACTAACAGGCTAGAGACGTACAAGTTATATAATTAAAGTCAGAGCCATATGACACTTGGGGTTGCACGTGTCCTCCTGGGTTGCCGCTTCACATGAAAACCCAAGCACAAACCGACGCTTGAGCTTCCTAAACCATGTTTCTAAAAAGATTCATTTTACAATATTACATATAATCATTAGTCAAGATTAAACATTTGTTTTGGTTATGCACGGTGGCAACTATCCAATAATGCATTCCCAACCATAGGTGACAAGGATTTGTGGTACAAGATAGCTAGGGATTACTCCTATGGTTATTCAATTTGGACACATGCATATGAACAAGTTAATCTTAGTTCTTAGGTATAAGGAGCCTAACTATGAGACCCTCACGTGCGACGAGCTCTTCAGTAAGCTCAAGTTTAGTGAGATTGACGCCATGACGAGGGCTTCTTATGAGAATCCTTCTGGCCCGTCTATGGCTTTGCTTTCTGGCTCTTCTGCTAACCCCTCTGGAGGCTTTGCTTTGTCTTCTCTTCTTTCTGTCACAGAGGAGCAGCTGGAGTTCATGGGAGATGATGAGTTGGCTTTGCTTGCCAACCGGTTCTCGCGGTTTCACAACAACTGCATGAACCGTCACCGCGGAGGAGGACGCTCTGGATGTTTCTAGTGCGGCGACCCCGACCACTTCATCGCCAACTGTCCCTAGAAGAACAAGCAAGCTTTTGGGAAGGGCGATCATGGGCACAAGTACGACTCTGGCAAGCGCAAGGAGAAGTACGTCCCCGCGAAGCACAAGCGGAAGGGTGGCTTCAACAAGGAGTACATCAATAAGAAGTACTTGGAGAAGGCCCAGGTTGAGCAGCGTGCTTTCTTTGCCACGCTCAGCGACGTCGACGACTCGGATGACGACTCCGCTTCCTCAAGCGATGATGAGTTCGAGAAGAAGAAGAGGATCGAGGACAAGCTCAACGGCCTCTGCTTCTACGCCGACAACGAGGGCTTTTGCACCATGGCCCTCGACAACGTGGAGCGAGGATTGGGGCTTCCTGCTTCTGACTTTCTCCGTGGATTGCTGTATTATTATGGTTTGACTCTCAACCATATTACTCCTAATGCGTGTCTTCATATTGCAATCTTCACCTATTTGTGTGAAGCTTTTCTGGGAATTTGTCCCTCTTTTACTCTTTTCCGCTACTTCTTCTGGGTTAAGTGTCAACCCAGTGATGCTAGCGTTGAAGTAGTCGGAGGAGCTAGCATCCAGGTTAGATTGGAAGTAGCTAGCCAGTATATAACCGTTGAGTTGTCGGATTTTGTATGAGACTGGGCTGCCGGATGGTTCTACATGGGTAATCCCCTGCCAGCTCTTCGTCGTCACAATGGATGGCCGCCGCAGAAGTGCCGTGAATGGAAGGACCGGATCACTAATGAGGAATTAGAAACTATCCGACCCCTCCTCGATATGATAGATGGGTTGATAATCAGTGGATTGACCGGGTACACCGTCGTCCAAGACTTTGTTGCACGGCGCATCCATCCTCTTCATCAACGAGCCAATTTTGGCTTCGAGTACCTGGGTATACAAGACCCTGGTCGTCATGACACCGAACAGTTGCCTGATCATGAGATCTTGAGGAGGGTGAACCGACTGCTCAAGAGCCGTGAACACCTTGTTCCGGTGATGACAACATTCTGCGCCATCAACCCGCCTCCTCAGGTGAGTAGTTGTCCTGTCATGTCGTCGAGGTTCTAAATAGATATCCTTCTGACTTGACTGAATGCTCTTCTCTTGTAGGGCCAGGGAAGAGATAACAATGATTGCCCTCCCCTGCCTTCGGCTACTGAAGAAGGCGGAGGCATAGTTCTGGAGGGTCCTATCCGAAGTGAGGACCTTCCCACCAAACCAAGCTCTCCTGAAGATCTTGACTGGCTTGACACAGATTCAACTGACTCCGATGTCATGCTTATAGACCCAGAAGCCGAGAGTAGCCGGAAGAGGTCACCGACTCCACTTCAAGATGCCGGGGAAACTATCCCAAAGAAGGCTCGCACTGGTAGGCGCCGTGCTGTTCGAAAAGTACTTTTGTCACCAGCTCTGGCTGAAAAGCACTGTAATATGGGTGCTCCTGGTAAGGGGAAACCCGAGTACCTTGTACTCTTTTTGTATTTGGATTGATAAACTTTGGTCTTATATCTGTTTTTGTACCAGATGCTGAGGCAACACAAGGGGCTTCGAGCGACGCGGTCCTTGAAGAAGCTCCGATTCCAGACCCATTACTACCAAAACCTCTCTTGAGGTTGCCTCCACCTTTGAAGCTTGTAAAGTAAGTTACAGAACTGTACTTTTAGAGTGCTCGCATACTGCTGGAATTAATCATAAATACTCCTCTGTTGTAGGAAAACGAAACTGGCTACCGTGAGCTCGAGTGCTGTTCCCGAGCCCCAGGCGGTAGAGGAGTCGGAGATGCTGAGCAAGGATGAATCCAGCATCCCGCCAACTTTTAGCAAGGTAGATCCGCTGCCCGGCTCCTCTCCATCTAGGTCGCAGGTTGATGTGGCATCTGAAGCAGATGTTCTCCCCTTGCCTCAGGTTGGTGTGCCATTCTCCATCTTTCGTTCTCCTGCTCAGTTGGAGTTTGACCGAGTGTTCAATGACTGGTTTTTCCGCACACGACAACCGGATGAACCAACCCTGGAGATGGTTTTGATGGATATTCGTGCTGAAACATCAACTCATCAACGGGGAGGGTCCCTAGATGCGCCTGAGTCCTCACGCCAAGGGGCGACTCTCGACGTATCCGGGTATAATCAGGACCTCACCCGGCTGAAGGAGCTGAGCGATCAAGTGAGGGCTCCTGTTGAAGCCCTTCACCAATTTGTTGAGGTAAGATTCTCAATTTATTCTTGTTGTACTGTAGTCGCATCCGAGTACTCACAATATTGTTTGTATGCAGGCCTTTGACTTCAAGGTTAAGGATCAGGTCACCCGGATCCGCCAGGAGATGTCCCGTGAGAACCAAGAGCTCCGGGACTACATTGCCCAGGACCAGATCAGTCAAAAAGTAGCCACCCAGCTTCTGCATAACCGCATCAATGAACTCCAAGGCAGCCTCAAGGAAGTGGTGGCGGAGCGTGACGCTGCTAACGACCGTGAGGTTGGGCTAATAGCCAAAATTGCCTCTATGGAGCAGAAGATGAAGGAGCTAAAAAAGGCTTTCAAAAAGCAGCTTGAGGGTAAACTTGAAGTTTCTGTGCCAGTCTGCTCCTTTTTGTTAACTAATGATATAGTAACCGACTAATATTTATGCAGATGCGAATAAGCTGGCTTCTGGGTGGCAGAATGCATTCAACCGGAAGTAGGCGGAGCTTGAGGAGGTATTTGCTAATGCGCAAAGTACTCTTCAGGAAGCCAAATTGATGCGTGAGGGTGCTGACTGGGACCTTCTGCAGGCTATGAAGTCTACGAAGGAGTCGCGGGAAGCCCTTGAGTCTTCGCAAGCTTCCTTGAAGGCCTTGGAACATGCCGTCGAGCCCATCCTGAACATGATTCCGGCACCAGGAGGAGTCGAAGAAACTTTGATGGCGACGCTGCGGTTGGACGGCTGGCTCAATATATTAAGGAAATGTCGACTTCTATGGTGCAAGGTCTGATGGTGACGCTGCGGTTGCATCTGCCGTCTTTTGACTTGTCCGCTCTGATGACTCTTCCTGAAGGCAAAGGCGACGAGGATCTTGTAGCGATGCAAGAGGAGGTGAAGACCGCGGCGGAGGAGTACTCGCAGATTTTAGATCTTGTAGAGTAGTCTAGTCTCCTTAATCTTTTGAGCGCGACTTGTATCCCCTAAAAACGATTATTATGAAATGTCAAAAATATTAGTTACTTTTGAGTCTCATGGATGTCATATATGATCAACTCAACATTGCGAAAATTTTGTTTGGCAATGGGTTGTCTTTGTTTGGTGTGGATGTGTGACCAGGCGTCTGATTAGACGAGTCTTATCCGAGTGGTCTCTAGCACTTTAGTTTGGGTCGTTTGACTTCGTTTCTCTAGCTATCGTGTAGAGAACTTTAGTCTTGCCCGAGTACTACTCTTAGTACCCTTGTTCAAGGGATAATTCTGATCAGGCACCTCTTGAAGGACCGTAACGATGGTTCCTTCTGGGTGGATCATATGCTCTTGATGATCGCAGCTTGGGTGCGAAGGTAGGTGGACCTCTGTCCAGTAAATATGTAACAGGGTGAGTACTACCCCACCTTGTTATGCCTTATAGGAACTAGTATCTACTACTGTAGATACTATATTCACTATGGGCTGATAGCCGGGTGTTAAGCCGTACTACCTTGTGAGTTGTATTGAGCTCGAAGCTCGTTACTCGAGTATGGTTACCGCTGAACCAATCCATCCGAGTAATATTAAATATTAGTCGGTGGTGAGCCCTGCTATTGCAGAGATTTTTATGCGACTAAGTAGTCGTGATGATATGTAGAAAAAGCCTAGATAATTTGAAAGTTCTTATTTCTGATGAACTCCAAACTTTATTAATATCCGACTAATAAATACAATTGCCCTGAGTCAGGATTGTAGCATAGTCCTTAGGTATGGAATTTCTTCAAGTGCTCAATGTTCCATGAATTTGGCAATGGAGATCCATCTTCAGTGACTAGCTCAAATGACCCGGGTCTTGTTACTTTGGATACAATGTAAGGACCTTCCCATGGACTCATGAGCTTGTGGCGTCCTGTGGTGTTCTGAATTTTCTTTAACACCATATCGCCTACTTGGAAGGTGCGGTGATGGACATTCTTATCGTAGTAGCGCCTCATCCCTTGAAGGTATCTTGCTGACTGAAAGAGTGAGATTAATCGGGCTTCTTCAAGGCTGTCGACTTCTAACCGCCTGGTATCATCAGCTTCGCCTTCATTGTACTGCTCTGTTCGTGGGGAGCTCCAGATTAAGTCCGCCGGGAGTATTGCTTCAGTGCCATATACCAAGAAGAAAGGAGTTTGGCCTGTTGCTCGACTTCGTTGTGTCCGTAGTCCCCAGACTATCTTGGGCAATTCTTCAACCCACTTCCCGCCGTGATCTTTTAGAAGGTCGAATAGCCTTGGCTATAATCCGGCAAGAATCAGGGCGTTTGCTCGTTCAACTTGACCATTAGACTGTGGATGGGCTACTGATGCGTAGTCTATGTTGATTCCGCAGTTGCTGGCCCATGACTTGAATTCAATAGCCGTGAAGGGGGACCCGAGATCGATAATAATTCTATGTGGCATCCCAAAACGGTGGAAGATGCTCTGCATGAATTGTACTAATTTAGATGCGTTGAACTTGACCAATGGCATGTACTCAATCCACTTGGTGAATTTGTCGATTGCGACGTAGATGTACTCGAATCCGCCTGGAGCTCGTTTAAGAGGACCCACCATGTCGAGGCCCCAGCATGAAAAATGCCATGACGGAGGGATACAGATCAATTCATGTGCAGGCACATGCTGCTGTTTGGCGAAGAACTGGCATGATTGACAGCGGCGGACTAGGTCTTCTGCATCCTCAAGGCTGAGGGCCAATAGTATCCTGACCTGAAGATTTTTCCGACTAGTGTCCTTGATGCTGCATGGTTGCCACAACACCCAGAGTGAACTTCATTTAGGATTTCCCTGCCTTCTTCGGGTGAAATGCATTTGAGGAGGACTCCTAATGAAGCTCCACGTCGATATAGCCTGTCCCCGACTAGTACATAGTTTTTGCTACGTCTGGTGACTTGCTCTGCGGTGGTTTTGTCACTTGGCAGTTTATGCTCTTTGAAGTAGTCAATAAAAGCTTGTGTCCAGTCGGGAGCTAGAGTTAGAACCTGAGTGGAAGGTGCTGGCTCAGCCTCTTCTTTCTCTTGGATTGAAGGCTTGGATAACTCATGTACGAAGGTACCACTAGGATCTAGAGCTCTGTCAGATCCCAATTTTGCTAGGATATCTGCTGCGACATTGAGATCCCGGGTAATATGAATAAGCTCTAGCCCAGAGAAGTGTTTTTCCAGCTTACGTACTTCCACGCAATAGGCATTCATTGTTTCCTTGGTACAATCTCAGTCTTTGTTGACTTGGTGAATTACCACAGAAGAGTCGCCGTAGACTAGGAGTCGCTTGATGCCCAATGCGACTGCTAGCTTGAGTCCGTGTAGTAGCGCTTCATATTCTGCTTCATTGTTGGTAGCGGGCCACAATATCTGCAGAACGTATTTGAGCTGCTCCCCAGCAGGTGATACAAGTAGTACTCCGGCTCCTGCTCCTCTGAGTTTGAGGGACCCATCGAAGTACATCTTCCAATGATCAGGAATAGCGCTATCTTGGATCTGCTGTATTTCTGTCCACTCGACAACGAAATCGGCTAGAGCCTGTGACTTGATTGCCTTCCTGGGAGTGAACTTGATGTTGAGTGCCCCCAGTTCGACTGCCCACTTGGAGATTCTTCCAGTAGCATCACGATTGTGGAGGATTTCTCCCAGAGGAAAATCCGTAACAACTGTGATCTCATGGGCTTCGAAGTAATGCCATAGCTTTCTTGAGGATATAAGTAGAGCGTAGAGTAATTTCTGTACTTGCGGGTATCTGGTCTTTGAATCGGAGAGTACCTCGCTGATGTAGTATACTGGTCGCTAGGTGTGGTAGATGTGCTTGTCATCCTTGCGCTACACTACGATTGCTGTACTTACAACGTGTGTGGTAGCTGCAATATAAAGCATCATCGGCTCCTTGGGTTCTGGTGGCGTCAACATAGGTGAATTGATGAGGTATCCTTTGAGTTGTTCAAAGGCCATGCCTGCTTCTTCTGTCCACTGAAATTTATCGCCGGCCTTAAGTAATTTGAAGAAAGGGAGTCCCTTTTCTCCTAGTCGTGAGATAAATCGATTTAACGCGGCCATACACCCGGTGAGCTTCTGAACATCCCTGACTGAGGTAGGTGGCTTCATGTTGATGATAGCTGTGATCTGCTTTTGACTAGCCTCGATGCCCCGATGGCTAACGAGAAAACCGAGTAACTGGCCAGAGGGTACTCCGAAAACGCATTTTGTGGGATTGAGTCTCCATTGATATGCGCGCAGTCGGTTGAATGTTTCCTCCAGGTCTGTTATGAGGGTAGTCAGATCCTTTGTCTTTATGACCACATCGTCGACATAAGCTTCATCATTGCGGCCAATTTGGTCACCCAAGCAATCTTGAATAGCTCGTTGATAAGTGGCCCCTGCGTTCTTCAGTCCAAAGGACACGGTTTTATAACAGTAGGCGCCAAATGGAGTTATAAATGATGTCTTGGGTTGATCTTCTTCTTTGAGAGCAATCTGGTGGTACCCGAAGTAGCAATCCAGAAAGGATAGTAGAGCGGAGCCTGCGGTGGCATCAACTATTTGATCTATCCTTGGTAATCCGAAAGGATCCTTTGGACAGTGTTTTTTGAGATCTGTGTAGTCGACACACATACGCCACTCGGCAGAGTTCTTTTTCTTGACTAGCACTGGGTTAGCTAACCACTCGGGCTGGAGGATTTCTCTGATGAATCCGACTGCGAGTAGTTTGGCTATCTCCTTCTTGATTGCCTCTTTCTTCTCTGGTGAGAATCGTCGTAATCTTTGCTTGATAGGTCTAGAGCCTTCTTTTAACTCCAATTTGTGCTCAGCCAAGTTCCTTGGGACTCCCGGCATATCAGCTGGTTTCCAAGCAAATATATCTTTGTTTGCTCTAAGGAACTTGGTGAGCGCGAATTCCTATTCTTCAGATAAGTGAGAACTGATAACCGCTATCTTGGACGGATCACCGGTTTCTAGGTCAATGGTTTTTGTAGAGACTTCTGCTGATGGTTGGATAGTACCCGCCTTCTTGGTTGGGATTTCTGAATTTCCAGGCTTGGTAGTATGCACCATCTGAGCGAGTTCTTGCACTTCTAGAGCGAGTTGAGCTTTTTCAGCGATTTGAACAGCCTCTGTGTCACAATCAAATGACCGCTTCAAGTCGCCTCTAAAGGTTAAGATTCCTTTAGGACCCGACATCTTCAATAGGAGGTACGGGTAGTGGGGTACTGCCATAAACTTGGCAATAGCAGGTCGTCCAAATATGGCGTGATACGATGATTCAAAGTCGGCTACTTCAAAACTGATGTACTCCGTTCGGTAATTGACCGGAGTTCCAAAAGTGACGGGTAGTATGATCCTTCCGAGGGGTACAACCGCTTTTCCGGGTACTATGCCGTAGAAAGGGGCACTCGATGGTGTGAGCTGAGTTGCAAGATCTAGATTCATCTTGCGTAGGGTGCTTGCAAAAATGACATTGAGACCTGCCCCGCCATCGATGAGTACTCTACCCAATGTATATCCAGCGACCATAGGATCCAGGACTAGCGGGTAATGTCCTGCATTAGAGACGCTGGTCCATTGGTCTGCTCTAGAGAAATTAATCGGGTGCTCGGACCAGTCGAGATATTTGGGTGCCGCTGGTTCGGTAGACATGATCTCCCGTAGGGAAAGCTTCTGGAGCCTCTTGCTATCGCTAATAGTTACTCCCCCGAAGATGACGTTGATAGCTCCTTTGGGGTGCTGGAAACCACCGGCGTCTTGATGAGGATCTTTAACTGTCTTCTTGCCTTTGTCCTTCTTGTTTTTGTTGAAGTTAGAGTTCAAGCCAAGCTCCTTGAGCTGTCGACAGTGCCTTGCCTGATGCCCGCCTTTCGGATGGAAGGGGCACGGTCCGTCGAGTAAGTCATCAAAGGTGAATGGCTTGTTTCCCTTCTTCTGAGGCTCCATGGCAGCAACAATATTGTCTCCTGCCCTTTTCCGGGTGTTTTGCTATGGCGCCTGGTTGCCTCTCTGGTTGTTCCCTCGATCACCTTGCGTGTTTCTATTGGGGAAACGTTCCTGTGTGCGTTCTTCTGTCGCCATCATGGAGTTTACAACCCGATGGAACTCGTCGGCGGTGGTCGGATCCTGCTTGATGAAATCTTTGTAATTGTACCTTTTGCAAATGTCGTTGCCAAAGAGGTCAATTACTTCTCTGTCTGTGATGTCGGATACTGTGGAGCGGATCTCTGAGAAGCGCCTATAGTACTCCCGCATTGATTCGTTTTTCTGTTGCTTACAGGATTTGAGCTTAGTCCGGGGGTCTGATCTCTCTGGGACACCCACAAAGTTTTCAATGAAGATACTATGGAGTTGTTCCCAAGAGTCGATGGACTCGGGTTTAAGCCTGTCGAACCAGGCGAGCGACATTGTCTCTAAAGCCATTGGGAGATAGAGTGCTTTGACGTCGTTGCTTCCGCCGGCTAACTCGACTGCTTGAGCATACATCCTGAGCCACTGTTTAGGTTCTGTTTTCCCGTCGTACTTTGAATAGTTCCTAGGTTTAAATTTTCGCGGGAACGAGACTACTCGGAGTCTTTGGGAAAAGCAGGGGAAACGATCGACTACGTCAGATGCTGCGACTGTGATTCCTCTATATGAAGATTCGGCTCCTCCCTCGGCTTGATCAGGTACTCGGTGGCCCAGACGACTCCTTGCTAGGATCCGACCGAGTCGCTCTTGAACAGGCCGCCTCTGGCTTAGGTGAGATGACACTTGCTCATCGGCTAGGGACTCGAGATTCCATCCTCGGAGTTGAAGCGTGGTAGTCTGAAGCATGACCAATCGTTGCTCTTCGTCACGGGTGCGGTTGGTCTTGGCCCCCATCTCTATAGCTAGAGCCAGGATGTTTTGGTAGGGAGTTTGGAAGACTTTATGGCCGGCGACCCTCATGAACTCCGGTTCGAGGTTGCGAGAGCAATCGGGGCGTCGTCTATTGTGATCATCCTGAGACTGATGCTCCTCAGTGTGAGCTTGGTGCTCCACCTCTGTTTCCAGACGTCTCCGAGTGTTGTACTCTTCTAGTCGTACGTTGTAGCGGTCTACAGCTTCCTTGCGGTGGTTTGCTCGCCTTCTGCGGGCTTCCTTAACTTGATTCCTTCGGATTCTCTCAGCCTTCAAAGACTCGGTTCCTCTAGGTCCTTCCGGGTCGTTGTCAGATATCATGCTCAGTGTTTGGTCGTCTTGAAAGACATCTGGTGGGGTTGGTGGTCATAAAGATGACTGATGCCCCGCCATGAAAACTTCACGAGTGTGGCTCTGGTTTGATGATCCTGGTGTTACCGACTCCAGAGTAGAAGCGCTGGAGATTAGTTCCGTTGAGGTGTCGTGTTCCTCAAAGGGGAGCTGATGTCTGTGTTGGTATGGGAGTTGCTGGTCAATTGTGCCAATCAATCTAGCAGGGGCGGACTGAATTGGCCAATGGACAATGTTATCTTCCTTGGTAAAGCTGAAAACGAGTCCTTGTTGAGCTCCTGTCAAAGGTATCTGTTGATACTCTTTGAATTTTGCGTCAATCAGGTCTTGAAAGCTTTCAGCGGAGTTCCGTGGTCCAAAGGTGACGCCGTGGCTAGTGTCCGGGTCCTTCTCCTCAGAACTCGAGTTCGAGTAGGAGTCGGATGCCTTTAGTTGGTCCTTAGGATCCTGTGGATCTTTGATTGCGAGATTTGCTAGGTTCTGAGCGAGGTGGTCCATCTTTGGCGTGGCTTGCAGTTCTGATTCAGTGTGAAGTTGTCGATGTAGCTTTCCTTGATCATCCGCGATGCAAGTCCATGAGCCAAAAATGAAAATTGATCCCGCCGAGAACATGTTGTTGTGGTTCGCCGGGCTCTTGGTCGTCGAATCGCCGAAAGCCCCTACCTGGCGCGCCAGCTGTCGGTGTTTGTTAACTGGCAACTCATCTTGAGTAATCTCAGACGATTTGTTCGGTGGGGATCGACGTTCGTAGGACTCGGCTAGTACACAGGGACAACGATTTATACTGGTTCAGGCCGCTAAATAGCGTAATACCCTACGTCCAGTGCGGCGTGTGCCTTGTGTATGATTATGATTCAATGTTCGATGATCTGGAGCCTGCGCCCACTTCCCCTTATATATCCGGGCAAGTCATAGCGCAGGCCGAGTCCTAGTCGATAACATCAAAGGAGTCCTATTCTAATTACAAGACTTCCTTTAAGAACTCGACTAAGTTACAACGAGAGTCCTAATCAAGTACACTTCGTAACAAGTCTTCGGATCTCCCGTGCCATCCAGGATTAGTCGGAGTAATCATTAACTGATGACATCTCTGACATCCTGGTCCGTCAGTAAGGTGTTGTCTCGTGGGTCGGTGCGAGTTAATGAGCACTTTGTGTTGCGTGATGTTGCTCTTGTTTCTAACTTGCATTTTAACCTTCTTTCTGTTTCGCAACTTTTTGATGATGACTATGAGATTCATTTTAAACCGAATCTCAGTCGTATTTTAGATCCTTAGGGCAATCTTGTATGTTTGATTTCGCCCTTTGGGAAGTCTTTCGTTCGAATTTCTCAGAGTCGTTTGGAATTTCTCGCTGTCTTGTGGCTGGTCCTTCCTCCTCTGATCTTTGGAAGTGGCATAGGAGACTCGGTCACCTGAGCTTCGACTTGCTTGCAAGGCTTAGCTCACTTGGCCTAATCCGAGGATTGCCCAAGTTGTGCATGGAGAAGGACCTTGTTTGCCATTCTTGTAGACATGGGAAGATGGTTGCCGCTCCCCACCGTCCAGTGACTCAGGTCATGACTAAGCGCCCTGGAGAGCTTTTACACATGGACCTTGTAGGTCCGGCTCGGGTGAGCTCGGTTGGGGGGAAGTGGTATGTACTTGTTGTTGTTCACGATTTTTCGAGATATTCGTGGGTTTTCTTTTTAGTTGAGAAAACTGAAACTTTCTCTTTTGCTCGTAATCTGATTTTGCGTCTTCAGAACGAGTTCCCTAAGAACTCAATGCGAGCTATTCGTAGTGATAATGGTACCGAGTTCAAAAACTCAGACTTTGAGAAGTTTTGTGACTCTTTGGGTTTGGAGCATCAGTTTTCTTCCCCCTACACACCGCCACAGAATGGTGTTGTAGAGAGGAAGAATCAGACCCTTGTTGAGATGGCCAGGACGATGCTCGATGAGCATTGGACTCCTAGGCAATATTGGGCCGAAGCTATGAACACTGCATGCTATATTTCCAATTGCATTTTTCTCCTAGCTTTCTTGAAAAAGACTTCTTATGAGGTGCGTTTTGGAAGACAACCCAAAGTGAGTTATTTTAGAGTTTTTGGTTGCCACTGTTTTATACTTAAGAAAGGCAACTTGGACAAGTTTGAGTCTCGTTCTTTTGACGGTGTATTTTTGGGTTATGGCACTCATACTCGTGCATATCGTGTACTTAACCTTGATACTAACCGAGTCATGGAGACATCTGATGTCACCTTCGACGAGACCATGGTTTGTCCTTCTTCTAGATTTGAGCGTGCAGGTGATCACGAGGTTGGCGAACCTCTCTTTGATGATGAGGACGAGGGTGCTGAAGGCACTGGTGACCCAGCACCACCTCCACCTGCTGTGCCGACAGGATCGGCTTCTACTACATCGACTCACGGCCCCGACCCTTCTTCGTCGACTACTTGGGGCCGTGGGATCCGCCACCTTGGGCTGTACCGTTTGTGCCCGAGGAAGCACCAGCTGCTGTTGAGGGGGAGGTTTCTTCAGCTCGGGAGGCGCCATGACACATTCAACGCCAACACTCGCCTCAACAGATGATCGGCAGCATCGACGAACGTGTCACTCGGTCAAGGTCACAACAAATCTCTCACTTTGCTCATTCTGCATTTGTTGTTGATTTTGAACCCCGAGATGTTGGAAACGCTTTATCTGATCCGGATTGGGTCAATGCCATGCATGAGGAGTTAGAAAATTTTGAAAGAAATCGGGTTTGAGTTTTAGTTCCACCTCCTCCAAATTGTAATCCTATTGGGACAAAATGGGTTTTCGAAAACAAACAAGGAGAGGATGGCCATATTGTGAGAAACAAGGCCAGACTTGTAGCCCAGGGGTATAGTCAGAAGGAGGGGATAGACTATGAGGAGACTTTTGCTCCTGTAGCCTGTTTGGAGGCAATTAGGATACTCTTGGCTTTTGCTGCATCCAAAGGGTTTAGACTTTTTCAAATGGATGTCAAGAGTGCCTTCTTAATCGACTACATAGAAGAAGAGGTGTATGTGAAGCAACCCCCCCGGTTTTGAAAATCCCAAGTTTCCAAACCATGTTTTTAAACTTCACAAAGCTTTGTATGGTTTGAAACAAGCCCCTAGAGCCTGGTATGATAGGCAAGCCTGGACGAAAAACTCGAACCTCGCTAGCTCGGTTGACTCGCTCGTTAATGGCTTGGCTCGAGCTCGACTCGTTTCATAATAAGCCAGCTTGTTTTATAACGAGCCAGCTCGATTTATAACGAGCCAGCTCGAGCTGGCTCGCGAGCTGCTCATTAGCTTGTATGAGCCAATTAATTCACAAGCCAATAAACTCAAATTAGCTATCGTAGAATGTCCAGACATCCAACAATGTGGTGGAAATCATATTTATTCTTAAGAAGATATAATCATACAAGAAAAATTATGTTTTTATATATGGATATTATTCTTTGTTAAATTTACCTGTACTTTGAGAAATTATGTTTTTATGATTTGGCTCGCGAGCCAAACGAGCCAGCTCGAGCTGTATAACGAGCCAAGCCGAGCTGCTCTTCTAGCTCGTTAGTATAACGAGCCGAGTCGAGCTAGCTTGCTAACGAGCCGAGCTATAACGAGCCGAGCTGTAACGAGCCAAGCTGGCTCGATATCCAGGCCTAATGATAGGTTGAAAACCTTTTTTCTTGCTAAGGGTTTTAAAATGGGATGTGTTGATAAAACGCTCTTTCTCCTCAAGCAAGGCAGTGACACTCCCTTGGTCCAGATTTACGTGGATGATATCATTTTCGGTGGTTCTTCTCACGCTTTGGTTGCCAAGTTTGCAGATCTTATGAGCAGGGAGTTTGAGATGAGCATGATGGGCGAGTTGACTTTCTTTCTCGGGTTGCAAATTAAGCAATCCCGAGAAGGGACGTTTGTGCACCAGGGCAAGTACACCAAGGACATATTGAAGAAATTCGATATGGGTGAGGCCAAGCCTCTTCTAACACCCATGTCGACTACGACAGCCCTGGATGAGGACGTGGATGGAGAAGCTGTTGACCAGAAGGAGTACCGGAGTATGATCGGGTCGCTGTTGTACCTGACGGCAACACGCCCGGATATTCAGTTCGCAGTGTGTCTTTGCGCGCACTTTCAGGCGTCGCCACACACCTCTCACCGTCAGGCGGTCAAGCGCATTATGAGGTACCTTCATTTCACACCTGAGTTCAGGATTTGGTATTCAGCTTCCTGCACCCTCTCCCTTTGCGGTTATTCTGATGCCGATTTTGCTGGTTGCCGACTTGAGCGCAAGTCCACTTCTGGGACTTGTCAGTTTTTGGGTTCTTCTCTTGTATCTTGGTCTTCTCGCAAGCAGTCTAGTGCCGCCCAGTCTACTACAGAGGCTGAGTATGTTGCTGCGGCTAGCTGCTGTTCCCAGTTGCTTTGGATGATGGCCACTTTGCGTGATTTTGGTCTGAGCTTTTCTCGAGTGCCTTTACTTTGTGACAACATGAGTGCTATTAGCGTTGCTAAGAACCCCGTGCTGCATTCTAAGACCAAACACATTGATGTGCGCTTTCATTTTCTGCGAGACCATTTTGAGAAGGGTGATATCGACCTTCGCCATGTCGATACTCATCATCAGTTGGCAGATATTTTTACCAAGCCTTTGGACCAATCAACTTTTAATAGGTTGAGAGGTGAGCTTGGTGTGTGTTTCCCCTTTTAGATGGGAGAAACATTTTGTTTATTGTATCATAGACTGACTCTTTTTCTTCTGTTCTGTTTTTGTTTTTGATAGGTTAGTCTTTGCTTTTCATCATGCATCTTTGCATTTCAAGCTTCATGCATATAATCTTTAGAATGCGACTATGCTCTGTTTAGTGTATTTCTGATGATTCTTGTAGCTTAGGCTCTTTTTGCGGATACATGGGTGTATGCCGAGTCTCTGAGTGATGAGTGATTGTCAACTGGGATAATGCACATGTTCTTTGGCTTGTGTTGTGCAGGTGTCGAGCACGGATACAGTGATCAAAGGCAAGGTGAAGGTCAAGTAGAGACGTCATGCCGATGGACCGAGAGTGGCGAAGGGCGGACGTGAGGCTTGGACTGAGGGACCGGTAGCCCGAGGATCAGCTGTGGTGGCTGACAGCCTGGGACAGCGACGAGTGAAGACTTGCGGGCACGGTGTTGCTTGGGTCGAGGACCTGGGGACACGTGTCGGTGGACGGGGTGCATGGGCGGTGCATCCCCTCTACGGCTCGGTTTGGTGGTTGAGCCATAGAAAAACCACCGAGTGGACGGTTTCCAGGTTTGGGCCTCAAAACATGGGCGCTGATGGTTTCTGAGTTTGGGCCACAAAACTCGGGCTGAGGACGGTTTCCAGGTTTGGGCCTCAAAACCTGGGTGCTGCGGGTTTCTGAGTTTGGGCCACAAAACTCAGGCGATGGACGGTTGGTTTCCCGGTTTGGGCCTCAAAACCGGGGGTTGGTCGTGAAGGCTGGTTTCCCGGTTTGGGCCTCAAAACCGGGGGCGAAGTCCGGGAAAAGGACAAACGGAGCGGTGGCGGCACATGGTGGCAATCGGTGAGGTTGCGTCGAGGCAACGCTACCAGTTGTGCGGGCGTGGCCGTCGGATCACCAGCATCTTCGAGTTGGTCCAGAATAACCCTAGGGTTTAGCTGGTTCGCTCTGTAATTAGTGAGGGGTAGAGTAGGAATTAGAAATAGGATAAGTAGAGGGAGACACCCTCCTCCCATTCTATCTCAGCCATTTGCTCTTTGCCTTCTAGGTTTTCCTGCTCTCCCAATCCCCTGCTGTAGCAACTGAGATCCGCAGAGAACCATACCTCTGAGTACTGGAGATTTTGAGGAAGTGAGACCGTAATCTCACTGTTGTAGCGTGTGGTAGCCACACGGTTGCAGATCGATGACTTGATTCGCATTTTGTTCGTGTTCTCCGCGTTCTTCGTTTCTCCGCGATTTTCCCGTGACTCGATCTCCCTCTCTACTGCGTCTTTGCGAAATCCGTTTGAATCAACTTGTTCTTTATAGTGAGGAGATCATTTCCACCGAAGTAATTCATCTAACTCCTCACGAACAAGTAGATCGGGTTAATTTCGTTTTCGTGGCGTTTTTTCGTTCATACACCTTCCCTTTTGATTTTCCGGTGATTGAGTTGATTTGAGCGGATGATTTCTTAGCGATAGTCTTCCAACTACCTCGTGATCATCTTCTCCAAGTTTGGGAACAAGGGATTTTGGTTTGATTCGAATTTGGGAGGATTTGAGTTGAGGGCGACTGAAATCGCCCTCTCTGGTCGACCGCGGACAGTCCGCCATCTGACCGGCGGACAGTCCGGGCGTCGGGGATCAGCCGGACCAGTGGCTGTGTTCTTCGGCCAATTTGCTTTTGAGTGACCGGCGGATAGTCCGCCGTTGGAGTTCGCGGACAGTCTGGGAACGTCTAGGGGACTTGCAGCAACTGTGCTATTTCGGGGTTTTTGCCGGCGGACAGTTCGCCATCCCCCCGCGGACAGTCCGCGGTTGAGCCGGACAGTTCGGGACCGTACTGGCGGACAGTCCAGGAATCGGCTGTGTGTTGAGTTTCAGTGCGTTTGCTCTCCCGGCTTCTTCGCTTGGTTTCCGGACTTCTCGGTTGGTCCTGTAGTTCACCTAGGAACCTCTCTAGGTATCTTTGCTACTTGTTAGCATCGGTATTTGGGGATTTCCCGACGTAGCTTTCAATCTACGTTTGGGACTCGGTTTCTAGACATCGAACTTGTGCCGGTGCTTTTGGCTTTTGGATTGCTGTCGCTTTGTGGTGCCTCGCTGTGATCCTAGGGATCATCCACCCTCTTCCAAGGGTCGTGGGCATCACGATTTCGATCGAAGCTTTTGGGGGTTGATTTGTGGGACAAAGGCCAAAGTTTCGAGAGAAATTTTTGAGCTCCCATTCACCCCCCTCTGGTCGCCTTGCTATTGCATTCTCGGTTCTTCAATTGGTATCAGAGCGGGTTAAGGATCTTCCACCTTAGCCGGTTCCAGATGCATAGAAGGCGACATGGATCGCGGCGTGGGCAAACCGCCATTTTTCGATGGTACGAACTATGCGTATTGGAAGATACGCATGTCGGCCTATCTATAGAGTTTGGGTGCTTCCATCTGGGATATTTGCAACTCTACCGATTACGTGGTCTTGGCTGCTCGTGCCACTCAACATCAGATCAATGAGCACGATGCCAATAGCCGAGCCCGTAATGCTCTTTTCTCATGCCTAAGCATGAGTGAGTTTGATCGCGTTTCTCACCTCGCTACGGCTCGGGAGATTTGGGCTACCCTCATGCGTTTACATGAGGGAACCACTCAAGTGAAAACCCGTCTCTATGAGTCGTTCAAGCGAGAGTATGAGAACTTTCGACACATGCCTGGCGAGAGGATGAGGGCTAACAAGGAGTTGTTGCCTTTCGACGATCATGAGAGGGCTTTGAAGCTTTTGCATACCCTTGATCGGTCGGTGTGGGATTCCAAGGTTCAGGCGATCGTTGAATCGCCTAACTGAGACCCTCACGTGCGACGAGCTCTTTAGTAAGCTCAAGTCCAGTGAGATCGATGCCATGGCGAGGGCTTCTTATGAAAATCCTTCTGGCCCGTTAATGGCTTTGCTTTCTGGCTCTTCTGCTAACACCTCTGGAGGCTTTGCACTTTCCTCTCTTCTTTCTGTCACAGAGGAGCAGCTGGAGTGCATGGGGGATGACGAGCTAGCGTTGCTCGCCAACCGGTTCTCACGGTTCCACAACAACCGTATGAACCGTCGCCGTGGAGAAGGACGCTCAGGATGCTTTGAGTGCGGCGACCCCAACCACTTCATCGCCAATTGCACGAAGAAGAACAAGAAAATCTTCGGCAAGGCGGATCATGGGCACAAGTACGACTCCGGCAAGCGCAAGGAGAAGTACGTCCTCGCGAAGCACAAGTGGAAGGGCAGCTTCAACAAGGAGTACATCAAGACCAAGTACTTGGAGAAGGCCCAGGCTGAGCAGCGTGCATTCTTCGCCACGCTCAGCGACGTCGATGACTCGGATGACGACTCCACTTCCTCAAGCGACGACGAGTCTGAGAAGAAGAAGAGGATCGAGGACAAGCTCAACGGCCTCTGCTTCTTCGCCGACGACGAGGGCTTCTGTACCATGGCCCTTGGCAAGGAGGTCGATGGCGAGCTGGAGGAGATCCCTCGGAACGATGACGACGACGACGACACCTCCCAGGTATCTCTGACCCCCGATGAGCTTTCTGCTGAGGTCGAGAAGCTTACTGCCGCCCTTCTTAGTCAAGACAAGTTGCTTAGGCGCGCTGCTAGAGAGCGGAAGGAGTTTAGGCAGAAGTGGGAGGATACGGTGAAGGAGCTTGAGTTTGCCAAGTCCACCGTAGTTGTCTCTGAGGAGGTTGAGTGTGAGATGTGCACCACGCACATGACTGATCTTCTCACTTTGAGAGGTAAGTATGTTGCGTTGGTAGGAGAGGTGGATGAGCTGAAGGCTAGATCCTTGCTGTTGGGTGCGTGCAAGTCCTGTGCGGGCTTGCAATCTGAGTTGGCAGAGAAGAATGCCAAGATTGTGTCTCTTGAGAAGGCCTGCTCGGATAGCACGTGTGTGACTAGGTGCATTCTGTGTGAGGGTTTGGAGATGGAGATTGCAAATGTGAAGCATGTCGAGATGCAAACCGAGGAGGAAAACACATACCTTCGGACCATCTTGTCATGGGTGTCGAGTGGTGAGCCACAGCTTGGGATGATGATCACCCTAGCAAGAACAATGTTAGATGAGTACTCTACACCGGAAAGATTTTGGGCGGAAGCAATCAACACCGCATGCTATGCATCCAACCGGTTGTTCCCCCATCGTCTCCTTGGCAAGACCCCCTATGAGCTACTCAACAACAAGAAGCCGGATGTATCCTTCTTTAGAGTGTTTGGGTGCAAATGCTACATCTACAAGAAGCGCAAACACCTAGGGAAGTTTCAACGCCGATGTGATATTGGTTTTCTTGTTGGTTACTCATTGAAGTCCAAAGCACATCGAGTATTCAACCATGCCACCGGGATGGTAGAAGAAACATATGATGTGGAATTCGATGAATCTAACGGCTCTCAAGGAGAGCATGAGAATCTTGATGATGTAGGTGATGAACCATTGAAGGAAGCAATGAAGAACATGCCGATTGAAGCCATCAAGCCTAAAGATGATGATGATGATGATGTGCAAGTCATTGACAAGCCATCCTCATCAAATGTACCACATGATGATGACAAAGATGGGAGAGATCCAAATGAAGATACTCATGTCTCCCATGATCAAATGGTGGTACAAGCTCAAGATGTTGGTGCTCCACAAGTGGCCCCTCAAGTGGTTGATCGAAGAACTACTCCCCTACTACAAGCTCATCCTCAAGATCTCATCATAGGGAGTCCAACAAGGGGTGTAATGACTCGATCTCAAAAACTTGCTTTATTTATGGAACATCACTCCTTTGTTTCTCTTGTTGAGCCTACCGTTGTAGATGAAGCTCTAAATGATCCGGATTGGGTGAATGCCATGCATGAAGAATTGAACAACTTCACCCACAATCAAGTTTGGACACTTGAAGAGCGACCTAAAGGCGCAAGAGTCATTGGAACAAAATGGGTGTGTAGAAACAAGCAAGATGATCAAGGCAAGGTTGTTAGAAACAAGGCAAGGCTAGTTGCAAAGGGGTTCTCTCAAGTTGAAGGTTTAGATTTTGGAGAGACCTTTGCACCGGTTGCAAGACTCAAAGCCATTCGTATCCTTCTTGCATATGCATCACATCATGACATCAAATTATATCAAATGGATGTGAAAAGTGCATTTTTAAATGGCTTCATAAATGAACTAGTCTATGTTGATCAATGATGAGGGACAACCCGATCTTCCGTGAGGTTACTGGTAAGTTCGATTGGTGGAGAACTCGGCGTTGGTGATCCGGCTTCAAATCAGACACGATTCGAACCCTGCAACCATTACACCACTGCTTCGCTGGTTATCAACAAAGCACAACTTGATTGACCTCGCCAAGAAGGCTATTCCTGCAAGCGAATCGAAGAACACAAGCAAGAATGTAAAAATGTGCAATCTGAAATTGCAAATATGAATGATGCGAATATCAATGGAAGGTTCAAGAACTCGGTTCCAAAGGACTAATCGACACAGTGGAGGAGATCAAGAATGGGGGCCCTGGAACGCTGTAAAAGGATTCGACACCACAATTACAATGCACGATTCAGTTTCTCGATGGAAAACTAAACTCTAAATAAAACCCAACCCTAACGACGGCGGTGGCAGCTAATTATAATGTCTAGGTCGTCGCCCCTGCTGGGCGCGCCCCCTGATGGGCTCTAAGACGATACACGACCCATCAGACCAAAATACGGTGTCGCAGCACCCTGGCAGATTCTAGATGCTGACTTGTTTCGACGATTCCTGTTGACTCTTAATGAATTTTGATGTGATTCCAAATACATTGGTTAGCTTATCAAATTATCTTTCCAAGCATATCTGGTTTGTCGAAAACGGAGTCTGTATGCGTCCGGGGCGTTGATTTTACCCGGGACTCCTACTAAATTCCGAGGGTGATGTGGTAGCTGAGTTGGAGACGAATTGCAACTTGGGGAAGACCATGGCGTCGGTGTGTCCAGCGTGGCGATGTCCTCATCAATCAACCTCTCAGGTTTGAAGACCCTAGATATCCTAATCATGTTTATAGGTTGTCCAAGGCGCTATATGGGCTCAAGCAAGCCCCAACAGCATGTTACGAGCGCCTCCGGGACTTCCTCATTGAGAAGGGCTTGACCATTGGGAAGTGCGGATACATGGGTGTATGCCGGATCTTGAGTGATGAGTGATTGTCAACGGGTTTGATGCGCATGTTCTTTGGCTTGTGTTGTGCAGGTGTCGAGCACAGAGACAGTGATCAAAGGCAAGGTGAAGGTCAAGTAGAGACGTGCCGTGCTGATGGACCGGGAGCGGTGAAGGGCAGACGTGAGGCTTGGACTGAGGGACCGCTGGCCTGAGGATCAGCTGTGGTGGCTGACAGCCTGGGACAGCGACGAGTGAAGACTTGCAGGGCACGGTGTTGCTCGGGTCGAGGACTTGGGGACACGTGTCGGTGGACGGGGTGCACGCGCGGTGCATCCCCTCTACGGCGTCGGTTTGATGGTTGAGCCACAGAAAAACCATCGGGTGGACGGTTTCCAGGTTTGGGCCACAAAACCTGGGTGCTGCCGGTTTCCGAGTTTGGGCCACAAAACTCGGGCTGAGGACAGTTTCCAGGTTTGGGCCTCAAAACCTGGGCGCTGGCGGGTTTCTGAGTTTGGGGCACAAAACTCAGGCGATGGACGGTAGGTTTCCCGGTGTGGGCCTCAAAACCAGGGGTTGGTCGTGAAGACAGGTTTCCCGGTTTCAGCCTCAAAACCGGGGGCGAGCGGAGCGGTGGCGGCACGTGGCGGCAATCGGTGAGGTCGTGACGAGGCGATGCTACCAGTTGTGCGGGCGTGGCCGTCGGATCAACATCTACTTCGAGTTGGTCTAGAATAACCTTAGTGTTTAGCTGGTTCGCTCTGTAATTAGTAGGGGTAGAGTGGGAATTAGAATTAGGATAAGTAGGGGAAGACACCCACCTCCCAAACTATCTCAGTCATTTGCTATTTTCCACCTAGGGTTTCCTGCTCTCCCACATCCCTGCTGTAGCTAGTGAGATCCGTAGAGAACTATACCTCTGTGTTCATGAGATTTTGAGGAAGTGAGACCGTAATCTCACCATTGTAGCGTGTGGTAGCCACATGGTTGCAATTCGTGGTGTGATTCGCGGTTTGGTGTTGTTCTTCGCGTTTTACTTTTCTCCATGATTTTCCTTTCGTTCGTTCTCCCTCTACGTTGCTCCGTTTGCAAAACCATTTGAATCAACTTGTTCTTTACCGTGAGGTGATCATTTCTACCGAAGGGATTCAACTCTAACCTCATGAACAAGTAGATCAATTGGTTTTCGTTTTGGATCAACTTTTCACCTCTCTTTCCCGATTTTCTTCGATTCATCGATTTGGAGATAGATTCGAGCCATGATCTCGTAGGAGTAGCTCACTATCCTCCTTGTGACTCTCCTCACCAAGTTTGATCCTTAGTGGATTCGTTTTGGGTGAGATCGAGTCGAATCGGTGGACGAACAACACTACGTCGGGGTGACCGGACGCTTGGCAGTGTGTCCGATCGTTGAATGTCCAGCGGCTCTGTTTTTCTCAGACTTGACCGGACGCTCGGACTTCGCATGACCGGACGCACTCCTTGCACTGTTCATTGGGTTTTGTTCTTGTGACCTGACGCTCGACTCTTGACCGGACGCTCGAACTTAGTGAGTCCGGTCCAACACAGAGAAGATCCAGAACGGATTTCTGCAGACCAGACGCGTCTAGTCCTCACTAGCCAGACGCAGACAGTCTGGTAATCTCTGTTCTGCGTAGTTTCGTCCGTAGTTTGTTCATCCGACTCTGGATTTGGTTTTGTGTTCTTACGTTGGATTTCTAGAGTCGTGTAGTGTCCCGCTGTGCTTCTTGGAAGCATCCACCCTACATCTAGGGTCGTGGACTCTATCGAGCTCTAGGTTTGCTCTTGGGGTTGATTTTCGGGACAGAGGCTAAAAGTTTCTAAAAAGAAATTTGAGGCTCCCATTCACCCCCTCTGGTCGCCTTGCATTAGCACTTTCGGTCCTTCAATTGGTATCAGAGCGGGTTAAGGATCTTCCACCTTAGCCGGTTCCAGATCCACAGAAGGCGACATGGATCGCGGCGTGGGCAAACCGCCGTTTTTCGATGGGACGAACTAAGCGTATTGGAAGATACGCATGTCGGCCTATCTTCAGAGCATGGGTGCTTCTGTTTGGGAGATTTGCAACAATGCTGATTATGTTGTCTTGGCTTCTCGTGTGTCTCAGTTGCAGATCGATGAGCACGATGCCAATAGCCGAGCCAGTAATGCTCTTTTCTCCTGTTTGAGCATGTCTAAGTTTGATCGCGTTTCTCATCTCCCCACGGCTCGCGAGATTTGGGCAACCCTCATGCGCTTTCATGAGGGAACCACTCAAGTCAAATCCCGTGTCTACGAGTCGCACAAGCGGGAGTATGAGAACTTTCGACACATGCCTGGCGAGAGCATAGAAAGTTTATTCACTCGCTTTTAGGTGATTGTCAACAGGATGAGGGCTAACAAGGAGCTGTTGCCTTTCGACTATCATGAGAGGGCTCTCAAGCTTTTGCATACTCTCGATCGGTCGGTGTGGGACTCAAAGGTTCAGGCGATCATCGAATCACCTAACTATGAGACTCTCACGTGCGACGAGCTCTTCAGTAAGCTCAAGTCCAGTGAGATTGATGCCACGACGAGGGCTTCTTATGAGAATCCTTCTGGCCCATCGATGTCTTTGCTTTCTGGCTCTTCTGCTAATCCCTCTGGAGGTGCGCATACATGGCTATATGCCGAGTCTCGAGTGATGAGTGATTGTCAACGAGTTTGATGCACATGTTCTGTGGCTTGTGTTGTGCAGGTGTCGAGCACAGAGACAGTGATTGAGGGCAAGGTGAAGGTCAAGTAGAGACGTGTCGTGCCGATGGACCGGGAGCGGTGAAGGGCAGACGTGAGGCTTGGACTGAGGGACCAGTGGCCTGAGGATCAGCTGTGGTGGCTGACAGTCTGGGACAGCGACGAGCGAAGATTTGCGGGGCACGGTGTTGCTCGGGTCGAGGACCTGGAGACACGTGTTGGTGGACGGGGTGCACGGGCGGTGCATCCCCTCTACAACGTCGGTTTGATGGTTGAGCCAAAGAAAAACCATCGGGTGGACGGTTTCCAGGTTGGGGCCACAAAACCTAGGTGCTGCGGGTTTGCCGAGTTTGGGCCACAAAACTCGGGCTGAGGACGGTTTCCAGGTTTGGGCCTCAAAACCTGGGCGCTGGCGGGTTTCTGAGTTTGGGCCACAAAACTCAGGCGATGGATGGCTGGTTTCCCGGTTTGGGCCTCAAAACCCGGGGATGGACTTGAAGGCCTGATTTCCCGGTTTCAGCCACAAAACCGGGGGGCGGAGTCCGTGAAAATGACAAGCAGAGCGGTGGCGGCACGTGGCGGCAATCGATGAGGTTGCGTCGAGGCAACACTACCAGTTGTGCGGGCGTGGCCGTCGGATCACCACCTACCAGGAGTTGGTCCAGAATAACCTTAGGGTTTAGCTGGTTCGCTCTTTAAATAATTAGGGGTAGAGTGGGAATTACAATTAGGATAAGTAGGGGGAGACACCCACCTCCCAAACTATCTCAGTACTCTTTTAGTCATTTGCTCTTTGCTTCTAGGGTTTTCCTGCTCTCCCAATCCCCTGCTGTAGCTACTGAGATCCACAGAGAACCACACCTTTGTGTCCATGAGATTTTGAGGAAGTGAGACCGTAATCTCACTATTGTAGCGTGTGGTAGCCACATGATTGCAAATTCGTGGTTGTGATTCACGTTTTGGTCTTGTTCTTCGCGGGTTACTTTTCTCCACAATTTTCCCATTGTTTGATCTCTCTACTTGGTGCGTCTTTTGGAAATCAGTTTGAACCAAGTTGTTCTAGATCGTGAGGCACTTCTTTTCACCGAAGGAATTCACCTCTAACCTCATGAGCTAGTAGATCGATCGATTTTTGTTTCAAATCGAGTTTTGCTCCTTTTGCCCTGAATTCTTCCAATTCACCGATTTGGAGTTAGGTTCGAGCCATGATCTCTTTGGGATAGCTCACTAACCCCCTTGGAACTCCTCATACCAAGTCTAAGCCTTAGAGCTTTTGATTCGGAGGAGATCAGGTGAATTTCGCGGAAGAACAACACTGTTTCGGGACCATCGGACACTCGAGTCGTGACCATCGGATGCTGAGTTCATACTAGCGGACGCGTCCGATGCCACATGTCGTCTGACAGTGTTTTTGAAGGAGCATCAGACGCTGACCATCGGAGCATCCGTTGTCATCGGACGCGCCGAGGGTCTTGCATCGGACGCTAGGGTTTCACTGTAGCAGCGTCTGATGCCTGTCCAATAAGGTTCCAGTAAGGTTCATTTTGCATCGGACGCGTCCGATGCTTAGCCATCGGACGCAGGCCAGTGTCCGATGCAGGTGATTCTGCACTGTTTCATCCGCGATTCGTTCGTCTGTTGTCAGTTTTGATTTCCGGCTTTTGTGTCGAGTTTCTAGAGCTGTATAGTGTCTCGCTGTGCTTCTTGGAAGCATCCACCCTACACCTAGGGTCATGGACATTTACAAGCTCTAGGGTTTGCTCTTGGGGTTGATTCTTGGGACAGTGGCGACAAGTTTCTGAAAAGAAATTTGAAGCTCCCATTCACCCCCCTCTGGTCATTTTCTGGTTGCACTTCCGGTCCTTCAATTGGTATCGGAGCAGGTTAAGGATCTTCCACCTTAGCCGGTTCTAGATCCACAGAAGGCGACATGGATCGCGGCGTGGGCAAACTGCCATTTTTCGATGGGACGAACTATGCGTATTGGAAGATACGTATGTCGGCCTATCTCCAGAGCATGGGCTCTTCTGTTTGGGAGATTTGCAACAAGGCTGATTACGTCGTCTTGGCTGCTCGTGCTACTCAGCTTCCGATCGATGAGCACGATGCCAATAGCCGAGCGCGTAATGATCTTTTCTCCTATTTGAGCATGTCCGAGTTTGATCGCGTTTCTCACCTCCCCACGGCTCGTGAGATTTGGGCCACCCTCATGCGCTTTCATGAGGGAACCACTCAAGTAAAATCTCGTCTCTATGAGTCGCACAAGCGGGAGTATGAGAACTTTCGACACTTGCCTGGCGAGAGCATAGAAAGTTTATTCGCTCGATTTCAGGTGATTGTCAACAAGATGAGAGCAAACAAGGAGCTGTTGCCTTTCGACGATCATGAGAGAGCTTTGAAGCTTTTGCATACTCTCGATCGGTCGGTGTGGGACTCAAAGGTCCAGGCGATCATCGAATCGTCTAACTATGAGACCCTCACATGCGACGAGCTCTTTAGTAAGCTCAAGTCTAGTGAGATTGACGCCATGTCGAGGGCTTCTTATGAAAATCCTTCTGGCCCGTTGATGGCTTTGGTTTCTGGCTCTTCTGCTAACACCTCTGGAGGATTTGCACTCTCTTCACTTCTTTCTGTCATAGAGGAGCAGCTGGAGTTCTTGGGGGATGACGAGTTGGCTTTGCTCGCCAACCGGTTCTCGCGGTTTCACAACAACCGCATGAACCATCGCCGTGGAGGAGGACGCTCGGGATGTTTCGAGTGCGGCGACCCCGACCACTTCATCGCCAACTGTCCCAAGAAGAACAAGCACACATTTGGGAAGGGCGATCATGGGCACAAGTACGACTCCAGCAAGCGCAAGGAGAAGCACGTCCCCGCGAAGCACAAGCGGAAGGGTGGCTTCGACAAGGAGTACATCAAGAAGTACTTGGAGAAGGCCCAGGCTGAGCAGCGTGCTTTCTTCGCCACGCTCAGCGACGTCGACGGCTCGGATGACGACTCCGTTGTTTCAAGCGACGACGAGTCCGAGAAGAGGAAGAGGATCGAGGACAAGCTGAACGGCCTCTGCTTCTTCGCCGACGACGAAGGCTTCTGTACCATGGCGCTCGGTGATGAGGTCAACGGCAAGCTGGAGGACACCCCTCGGGGCGACGACGACGACACCTCCCAGGTATCTCAGACCCCCGACGAGCTTTCTGCTGAGGTCGAGAAACTTACTGCCGCCCTTCTTAGTAAAGACAAGTTGCTTAGGCGTGCTGCTAGAGAGCGGAAGGAGTTTAGGCAGAAGTGGGAGGACACGGTGTGGGAGCTTGAGTTTGCTAAGTCCACCATGGTCATTTCCGATGAGAGCGAGTGCGAGATGTGCACCAAGCACATGACTGACCTTCTCACTCTGAGAGGTAAGTATGCTGCTTTGGTTGGAGAGGTGGATGAGCTCCGGGCTAGAACCGTGTTGTTGGGTGCGTGCAAGTCTTGTGCAGGCTTGCAATCCGAGTTGGCAGAGAAGAATGCCAAGATTGAGTCTCTTGAGAAGGCCGGCTTGGGTAGCACTTGTGTGTCTAGGTGCGCTTTGTGTGAGGGTTTGGAGATGGAGATTGCAAATGTGAATCATGGCAAGATGCAAACCGAGGAGGAAAACACATACCTTCGGACCATCTTGTCATGGGTATCCTGTAATGAGCCACAGCTTAGGATGATGATCGCTCAGTTTAAGCGTGCTGCTGGAGGTCCTGGTGTAGGTTTTGCTCAGGGTGTTGATGTTTCTTCTTTTGGGAAGATTGGAGAGTCGAGTGGTCTTAACCCGAGTGAGAAGCCCAACTCCACCACTACTCCCAAGCTTACCAAGCTTCCACCCAAAGAGCCTCTTAAGCCTAACACCAAGGATGGGTTGTTTGTTGAACCTCAAGAACAAACTAGACACAATGCCACCTATTCAAGAGGAGCTCATGCCACAGAAAGGCCAAGTGATCCACACCCACTACCGTGAGTACCAACAACCCCCTATGAGAGCGGTGACGTACCATTGTGAGCATTGTGGGAGAGATGGACACTTGAGTGAGTTTTGCTTTAGGCGCAAGAGAGAGGAGCGCCGTGCTAGGGAGATGAACAATGCGGACATGTACCATCCTTTCCATGATGTACATGTGCCGAATGTTCAGAGGAGAGCTGCTAGGCCTAGAGGTGCAGTGCCTCATGATGCTTGGCGGGTTCCTAGTTTTGCAGGATATGGACCCCGTGGCGGTGGTTTTGTTGAGCGTTTCTCTCCACCGCGTTTTGAGTGTCGTGATGGACGCTCTTTCCTTAGCGGACCACATTTTCCTGTGCGTGGTGATCGCTTTCCCGTAGGCATGCTAGGAATGTTTTTTCTACTAACCGTTCTTTTGAGCAGCCGGCCCAACACTGGTATTCTTCCTATTTCACTCACCCCAGTGTTGGACCGTATGCTCACCCTATGTCTTTTTATTGATGTAGGTGAAACGATTGGAGGACATTTGGTTGGTGGATTCTGGTTGCTCGAGGCACATGACCGGACATGCCAAGTGGTTCTCCAGTCTTAGTCCTGTTGCCGGAAAGGAGTTTATCACCTTCGGTGACAATAGTAAAGGTAAAGTATTGTCTCCTGGGTCGGTGCGAGTTAATGAGCACTTTGTGTTGCGTGATGTTGCTCTTGTTTCTAACTTGCATTTTAACCTTCTTTCTGTTTCGCAACTTTTTGACGATGACTATGAGATTCGTTTTAAACCAAATCTCAGTCGTATTTTAGATCCTTAGGGCAATCTTGTATGTTTGATTTCGCCCTTTGGGAAAGTCTTTCATGTGAATTTCTCAGAGTCGTTTGGATTTTCTCGCTGTCTCGTGGCTGGTCCTTCCTCCTCTGATCTTTGGAAGTGGCATAGGAGACTCGGTCACCTGAGCTTCGACTTGCTTGCAAGGCTTAGCTCACTTGGCCTAGTCCGAGGATTGCCCAAGTTGTCCATGGAGAAGGCCCTTGTTTGCCATTCTTGTAGACATGGGAAGATGGTTGCCACTCCCCACCATCCAGTGACTCAGGTCATGACTAAGCGCCCTGGAGAGCTTTTACACATGGACCTTGTTGGTCCGGCTCGGGTGAGCTCGATTGGGGGAAAGTGTTACGTGCTTGTTGTTGTTGACGATTTTTCGAGATATTTGTGGGTCTTCTTTTTGACTGAGAAAACTGAGACTTTCTCTTTTGCTCGCAATCTGATTTTGCGTCTTCAGAACGAGTTCCCTATGAACTCGATGCGGGCTATTCGTAGTGATAATGGTTCCGAGTTTAAGAATTTGGATTTTGAGAAGTTTTGTAACTCTTTTGGTTTGGAGCATCAGTTTTCTTCCCCCTACACACCGCCACAAAATGGTGTTGTAGAGAGGAAGAATCGGACCCTTGTAGAGATGGCCAGGACGATACTCGATGAGCATAGGACTCCTAGGCGATATTAGGCCGAAGCTATGAGCACTGCATGCTACATTTCAAATCGCATTTTTCTCCAAGCTTTCTTGAAAAAGACCTCTTATGAGTTGCATTTTGGAAAACTGCCCAAGGTGAGTTATTTTTGAGTCTTTGGTTGCCACTGTTTTATTCTTAAGAAAGGCAACCTGGACAAATTTGAGTCTCGTTCTTCTGACGGTGTGTTTTTGGGTTATGGCACTCACACTCGAGCTTATCGTGTACTTAACCTTGACACTAACCGAGTCATGGAGACATCCGATGTCACCTTCGATGAGACTATGGTTTGTCCTTCTTCTCGTTTTGAGCGCGCAGGTGATCATGAGGTTGGTGAGCCTCTTTTTGATGAGGAGGACGAGGGTGCTGAAGGGATGGATGATCCAACACCTCCTCCACCTGCTGTGTCGCAAGGAGAGGCTTCTACTACGACTCACGACCCCAATCCTTCTTCTTCGACTTCTTGGGGGCCGTGGGATCCGCCGCCTCGGGCTGTACTGTTCGTACCCAGGGAGGCACCAGCTGCTGCTGAGGGGGAGGTATCTTTAGCTCGGGAGGCACCACGACACATTCAGCGCCAACACCCGCCTCAACAGATGATCGGCAGCATTGACGAATGTGTCACTCGGTCCAGGTCACAACAAATCTCTCACTTTGCTCATTCTGCATTTGTTGCTGATTTTGAACCCCGAGATGTTGGACACGCTTTGATGGATCCGGATTGGGTCAATGCCATGCATCAGGAGTTAGAAAATTTTGAGCGAAATCGGGTTTGGGTTTTAGTTCCACCTCCTCCAGACTGTAATCCTATTGGGACAAAATGGGTTTTCAAAAACAAACAAGGAGAGGATGGCCACATTGTGAGGAACAAGGCCAGACTTGTAGCCAAAGGGTATAGTCAGAAGGAGGGGATAGACTATGAGGAGACTTTTGCTCCTGTAGCTCGTTTGGAGGCAATTAGGATACTCTTGGATTTTGCTGCATCCAAAGGCTTTAAACTTTTTCAAATGGATGTCAAGAGTGCCTTCTTAAACGGCTACATAGAAGAAGAGGTGTATGTCAAACAACCCCCCGATTTTGAAAATCCCAAGTTTCCAAACCATGTTTTTAAACTTCATAAAGCTTTATATGGTTTGAAACAAGCCCCTAGAGCCTGGTATGATAGGTTGAAAACCTTTTTGCTTGCTAAGGGTTTTAAAATGGGATGTGTTGATAAAACACTTTTTCTCCTCAAGCAAGGCAAAGACACTCTCTTGGTCCAGATTTATGTGGATGATATCATTTTCGGTGGTTCTTCTCACGCTATGGTTGCCAAGTTTGCAGATCTTATGAGCAGGGAGTTCAAGATGAGTATGATGGGCGAGTTGACATTCTTTCTCGGATTGCAAATTAAGCAATCTCGAGAAGGGACGTTTGTGCACCAGGGCAAGTACACCAAGGACTTATTGAAGAAGTTCAATATTGGTGAGGCCAAGCCTCTTTCAACACCCATGTCAACCACGACGGCCCTGGATGCGGACGAGGATGGAGAAGTTGTGGACCAAAATGAGTACCGAAGCATGATCGGGTAGCTACTCTACCTGACGGCGACATGCCCGGACATTCAGTTCACGGTGTGTCTGTGCGCATGCTTTCAGGCATCGCCGCGCACTTCTCACCGTTAGGCGGTCAAGCGCATTATGAGGTACCTTCGTTTCACACCTGAGTTTGGGATTTGGTATTCAGCTTCCTCCACCCTCTCCCTTTGCGGTTTTTCTGATGCCGATTTTGCTGGTTGCCGTCTTGAGCGCAAGTCCACTTCTGGGACTTGCCAGTTTTTAGGTTCTTCTCTTGTATCTTGGTCTTCTCGCAAGCAGTCTAGTGTCGCTCAGTCTACCATAGAGGCTGAATATGTTGCTGCGGCTAGCTGCTATTCTCAGTTGCTTTGGATGATGGCCACTTTGCGTGATTTTGGTCTGAGCTTTTCTCGTGTTCCTTTGCTTTGTGACAGCATGAGTGCTATTAGTGTTGCTAAGAACCCCGTGCTGTATTCTAAGAACAAACACATTGATGTGCGCTTTCATTTCTTGCGAGACCATGTTGAGAAGGGTGATATCGACCTTCGCCATGTGGATACTCATCATCAGTTGGCTGATATTTTTACCAAGCCTTTGGACCAATCAACCTTTAATCAGTTGAGAGGTGAGCTTGGTGTGTGTTTCCCCTTTTAGATGGGGGAAACATTTTGGATCTTGTATTATAGACTGACTTTCTTTCGTTTTTGTTTCTAATAGATCTTTACTTTCTGAGCTTCATGTATATAATCTCTAGAATGTGATTATGCTCTATCTAGTATGCTTCGATGCTATATGATGATGCTTGTAGCTTATGCTCTTTCTAATCAGTAATACATGTTGTGAGCTGAGCTATTTTGTAAATGGTGAAAATGCTTAATGAACATAAAAACTTGAATTTGTTCACCATTGAGATATGCAACTAGCATGTGTAGGATGTGTTGAATTCATTCGTGCTTTTCATATATGCTAGGTTGCTATGTCTCCAGTTCTGAGTCATTCACTTGCTTGGTATGTTCATATTCTGAGATAAAATTTGAACCAAGTCACAAGTGAATTGAAAAGATCGAGATGAGATTGCTTGTCAACACATCACGGTATCGAGTCTGTTTCTCATTTCACCTTGAGCTAAACTTGAGCCATGTAGTGTATGACCGAAACCGACGCTTTAAGCTTCTGATTGCTTTTTGCATAGGCTTAGCTCGGTTGAAAAGTTAGGCAATGACAAGCTTTCAACCTCTCGCAATCACATGCTGCATTCTAAACTTGTGAAATTTCACCGCTGCAACTTCGATTAAAATTTGAAATCACAAGTCTATGTTCCATTCTGTAGCATGATGTTTGAACTTTGCTAGGGGTAGTTCACCTTGTATACATGTTTAACACTTGTTTGATTCCCTGTCTATACATGTCTAGTGCTATGTTGATGGTGGATACTTTTTGGCTAAAACTGCTCACTTTGCTCATATGTTCATATTTCGTATTTAGGGATCAGTTTGAGCCTTTGCTAGCATGTTGTGGATGTTGTTGAGTCATCAGATCAGCACTTGCAGAGCATCTTCTCATTCTATTGACAATATTCTTGAAGCCGCTAACTT
The DNA here is from genome assembly GCA_009763385.1 of Coix lacryma-jobi var. lacryma-jobi. NCBI lineage: Eukaryota > Viridiplantae > Streptophyta > Magnoliopsida > Poales > Poaceae > Coix > Coix lacryma-jobi. Next base: position 46,454,198 of record CM019826.1, read on the forward strand.
GCATTTTTGACTCATATGCATTTTGGAAGGGGGAGAGATTTGCTTGATAGTGCATTATCAACTAAGGGGGAGAAATTCGTGCCAAATCATAAGGGGGAGAAATGACAAATCATATCCTAGTTGTGTGCACTATTTGAGGGGGAGTTTGCTCAGTTTGCTCGATTAAGGAACTTTTAAATTTTACCAATTGGTTCGGAGCGTTCTTAATTGGTTCAGAGCACTTTTGATAGCTAGTCGTGTTGAGCCTCTGCCTCTTTCTTGAGGGACTAGCGTATGCTTTTCAGTTTGTCAATTGGTATCAAAGCTCTTTTGCTCTTGAGTTGGTAACAGTTGGTATCGAGTTTTCCTGCTAGCAGTGTTGAGCCTATTCTACCTCTTCTTGAGGGCTAGCTTTGCTTTGCTTGGTTGCGTCGAGCCGTTGCCCATGTCTTTGGGGACCAAGTTGTCTTGCTCTTTCCACTTGACCTTCTTCGGCTTTGCTATGCTTTTGAGTCATTTGGTCGAGTTCTCTCTTCTCCTTCTTCCTTCTTCTACTTTCATTATGATTTGTGTGAGTAGTTGACAATGCACTCATCAAGGGGGAGATTGCGGATACATGGGTGTATGCCGAGTCTCGTGTGATGAGTGATTGTCAACGGGTTTGATGCGCATGTTCTTTGGCTTGTGTTGTGCAGGTGTCGAGCACGGAGACAGTGATCAAGGGCAAGGTGAAGGTCAAGTAGAGACGTGCCGTGCCGACGGACTGGGAGCGGTGAAGGGCGGACGTGAGGCTTGGACTGAGGGACTGTTGATGGTCCTTAAACACTTCTTTTACCATCAACATTTTACCCAAAAATTCACCAAAAAGGCATGAAAAGTAGTCAAATAGGTTTCAAACTAACCAAATTCCACATGTCCATTGATTTTTATTTGAATGCATGATTTGGACCAAATTTGGAGAATGGACCCACCAGGGGCCGAGACCACTCACCAGGGCCCATTTGGGCCCTAGGGGGTGGCGCCCGCCACCCCTAGGTGGCGTCCAAACTTCTCCCCTGCCACGTCACTGATCCGTGTGACTACCCCAGGGCCAAATCTTAGCCCTCGGTCACTAGGTCGGTGGCATCGGAGGGCTCAGGAGGGAGTGGCGTGGATCATGCATGCCGCCATGCAAAGAAGCACATGTTGAATTAAAGAAGGACATGCTTAATTCTTCTCCACCATTGATCTGAAGGAGGTTACGATCCAAGGGCTCTCATCCATCATCACGCAGATCGATGATGTGGCGGTGGAGTAGCCCCTACTCCACCTCTCTACTATAAATACCCCCCTGGAAGCATCACTTCACTTCAAGCAAGGAAAGCAAGGAAAGGAAGGAAGAAGAAAGCAAGGCTAAAGCTAGAGAGCTAATAGCTTAGGATTTAGCCAAGCTAAGGCAAGTAGGTAGCTAGTAGAGCAAGGCATCCTTGCCTCATTGCCCTCGCGGAAGCGCTGCTCAAGGCTTAGCTCAAGAGTAGAAGCGTGCGAGTAATCGGTCTTAGAGTTGGGAAGAGTCTTCCTTCATATCCGGTTCAGGTTTTGCTCTTGTAACTCAAGCACTTTACTATATTCTAGTTCATCATTTCAAGTATTACTTTATTCTACTTGCCAATATTGAGTAGTATACTTGATTGATTGCTTGAGTACCTAGCTATCCTACATTTCAATTCACTTAGCCATAGTAGTTAATCTCTAGTGTGCTTAGTGTCTGATATTTGCCAATAGGTTGCTTAGTTAGTTTAGTGTTTATCTTATTAAGTCAAGTATTTGCTCTGACGTCCGCAAGGGTGTCTCTATTCTAGGCCAGGATAGAGATAGTTAGAATATAATTAGGCGTGGTGCTTAGTTATAGACTTACCTTCAGATACAGCTAGACCCCCGGATAGCTGTGGTAGCAAGCAGGTGGTGACAGCCCTGTGCGCCTTGAATTCCACCACGTAGTTGGTCTAGTTCAATAGTAAGGCTCGTTGTGCTAGCGTTCAACCTAAGTTAGTGGTAAAGGCTAGTACGCCTCGGCACTTGACAAGATAGGAATAAAACTATACTTAACTTGGTTGCTTATTTGGCATTTGCCTATCTTGCTTCGTAGTTATCTAGGAGTAGTTTTTAGTTATTAGTTAGTTATATTAGTTATCCTTAGTTATCTTTTCCCCCTATGTACCTATCCATCCACCTTACCTTAACCATTCATTTCATCCTTACCTATCAACTCATAAATTCTTTCTAGCCTTTCATCTCCTCTCTTCTCTTCTCTCCTTTTCCCTTTCTTATTCTTCGACTCTCATCCCCTCCTTGACTCGACTCATACACCACCCTAGCCTTCCATTGGGATCAAATAAATCGACACATAGTACTTTCAGGCGAAGTGCTACTACGATAGTTCTGTGCGCTTGCAGAATCTCCTCTTGGTAGATTGCAATCTCTCTAGCTAGCTCCTACTAGTGTCGGGATTGACAACCCCATTTGACATTAGTAGATAGCTACTTTAGCTTCACTCCTTTAGGTATAGTGACTGGACTTGCTACAAGCATTTCTGGCGCCGTTGCCAGGGATAGATTCCATAGTCTACTCCTAGTAACGACGTTAGCAATTGTCAACAAGCATTTCTAGGCCGTTACCGGGGATAGTTGCCTAGCTCTATCTTTAGTGAAGTTAAGAACTACCAACAGGGACCAGTGGCCTGAGGATCAGCTGTGGTGGCTGACAGCCTGGGACAGCGACGAGCGGAGACTTGCGGGGCACAGTGTTGCTTAGGTCGAGGACCTGGGGACATGTGTCGGTGGACGGGGTGCACGGGCCGTGCATCCCCTCTACAACGTTGGTTTGATGGTTGAGCCACAGAAAAACCATCGGGTGGACGGTTTCCAGGTTTGGGCCACAAAACCTGGGTGCTGCGGGTTTCCGAGTTTGGGCCACAAAACTCGGGCTGAGGACGGTTTCCAGGTTTGGGCCTCAAAACCTTGGCACTGGCGGGTTTCTGAGTTTGGGCCACAAAACTCAGGCGATGGATGGCTGGTTTTCTGGTTTGGGCCTCAAAACCGGGGGATGGACTTGAAGGCCTGGTTTCTGGGTTTCGGCCACAAAACCAGAGGGCGGAGTCTGTGAAAAGGACAAGCAGAGCGGTGGCGGCACGTGGCGGCAATCGGTGAGGTTGCGTCGAGGCAACGCTACCAGTTGTGCGGGCGTGGCCGTCGGATCACCACCTACCACGAGTTGGTCCATAATAACCTTAGGGTTTAGCTGGATCGCTCTGTAAATAATTAGGGGTAGAGTGGGAATTAGAATTAGGATAAGTGGGGGGAGACACCCACCTCCCAAACTATCTTAGTACTCTTTCAGTCATTTGCTCTTTGCTTCTAGGGTTTTCCTGCTCTCCCAATCCCTTGCTGTAGCTACTGTGATCCACAGTGAACCATACCTCTGTGTCCATGAGATTTTGAGGAAGTGAGACCATAATCTCACTATTGTAGCATGTGGTAGCCACATGATTGCAAATTTGTGGTTGTGATTCGCGTTTTGGTCTTGTTCTTCGCGGGTTACTTTTCTCCACGATTTTCCCATTGTTTGATCTCTCTACTTGGTGCGTCTTTTGCAAATCTGTTTGAACCAAGTTGTTCTAGATCGTGAGGCACTTCTTTTCAACGAAGGAATTCACCTCTAACCTCATGAGCTAGTAGATCGATCGATTTTTGTTTCAAATCAAGTTTTGCTCCTTTTGCTCCGAATTCTTCCAATTCACAGATTTGGAGATACGTTCGAGCCATGATCTCTTTGGGATAGCTCACTAACCCCCTTGGAACTCCTAATACCAAGTCTAAGCCTTAGAGCTTTTGATTCGGAGGAGATCAGGTGAATTTCGTGGAAGAACAACACTGTTTCGGGACCATCGGACGCTCGAGTCGTGACCATCGGACGCTGAGTTCATACTAGCGGACGCGTCCGATGCCACGTGTCGTCTGACAGTGTTTTTGAAGGAGCATCGGACGCTAACCATCGGAGCGTCCGTTGTCATCGGACGCTAAGCTTTCATTGTAGCAGCGTCCGATGCCTGTCCAGTAAGGTTCCAGTAAGGTTCATTTTGCATCGGACGTGTCCGATGCCTGGCCATCGGACGCAGGCCAACGTCCGATGCAGGTGATTCTGCACTGTTTCGTCCGCGATTCGTTCGTGCGTTGTCGGTTTTGATTTCCGGCTTTTGTGTCGAGTTTCTAGAGCTGTATAGTGTCTCGTGCGGATACATGGGTGTAAGCCGAGTCTCTGAGTGATGAGTGATTGTCAACTGGGATAATGCGCATGTTCTTTGGCTTGTGTTGTGCAGGTGTCGATCACGGATACAGTGATCAGAGGCAAGGTGAAGGTCAACTAGGAACGTGCCGTGCCGATGGACCAAGAGTGGCGAAGGGCGGACGTGAGGCTTGGACTGAGGGACCGGTGGCCCGAGGATCAACTGTGGTGGCTGGCAGCATGGGATAGCAACGAGCGAAGACTTGCGGGCACGGTGTTGCCTGGGTCGAGGACCTGGGGACAGGTGTCGGTGGACGGGGTGAACGGGCGGTTCATCCCTTCTACGGTTCAGTTTGGTGGTTGAGCCACAGAAAAACCACCGAGTGGATGGTTTCCAGGTTTGGGCCTCAAAACCTGGGCGCTGATGGTTTCCGAGTTTGGGCCACAAAACTCGGGCTGAGGATGGTTTCCAGGTTTGGGCCTCAAAACCTGGGTGCTGCGGGTTTGCTGAGTTTGGGCCACAAAACTCAGGCTACGGTCGGTTGGTTTCCCGGTTTGGGCCTCAAAACCGGGGGTTGGTCGTGAAGGCTGGTTTCCCGGTTTGGGCCTCAAAACCGGGGGCGAAGTCCGTGAAAAGGACGAACGGAGCGGTGGCGGCACGTGGCGGCAATCGGTGAGGTTGCGTCGAGGCAACGCTACCAGTTGTGCGGGTGTGACCGTCGGATCACCAACATCTTTGAGTTGGTCCAGAATAACCCTAGGGTTTAGCTGGTTCGCTCTGTAATTAGAGAGGGGTAGAGTAGGAATTAGAATTAGGATAAGTGGAGGGAGACACCCTCCTCCCCTTCTATCTCAGTCATTTTTGCTCTTTGCTTCTAGGGTTTCCTGCTCTCCCAATCCCCTGCTGTAGCTAGCTGAGATCCGCAGAGAACCATACCTCTGTGTACTAAAGATTTTGAGGAAGTGAGGCCGTAACCTCACTGTTGTAGCGTGTGGTAGCCACACGGTTGCAGATCGATGACTTGATTCGTGTTTTGTTCGTGTTCTTCGCGTTCTTCGTTTCTTCGCGATTTTCCCGTCACTCGATCTCCCTCTCTACTGCGTCTTTGCGAAATCCATTTGAATCAACTTGTTCTTTGTAGTAAGGAGACCATTTCCACTGAAGGAATTCATCTAACTCCTCACGAACAAGTAGATCGGGTTGATTTTGTTTTCGGGGCGCTTTTTCGTTCATACTCCTCCCCTTTCGATTTCCCGGTGCTTGAGTTGATTTGAGCGGATGATTTCTTGGGGATAGTCTCCTAACTACCTTGTGATCATCTTCTCCAAGTTTGGGAACGTGGGATTGAGTTTTGTTTCGGATTCGAGAGGATTCGTGAGAGGGGCGACTGAAATCGCCCTCTCTGTTCATCCGCGTACAGTCCGCCACTGGGGGCGCAGACAGTCCGGGGGTCGGGCTTCAGCCTAGTCAGTGGCTGCATGGCTCGGTCGTTTTGCTGCTGTTAGACCGGCGGACAATCCGCCGTAGTCGATCGCGGATAGTCCGTGAGTCGACCAGGGGACTTCAGCAGCTGTGAAGTTTTTCACTTTCAGCCGGCGGACTGTCCGCCACCTGCTCGCGGACAGTCCGCAGTAGGGCCGGACAGTCCGCGAATTGGCTGTGTGCTCCAGTTTAGTGCGTTTGCTCTCCCGGCTTCTTCGCTTGATTTCCGAACTTCTCGTTTGGCCCTAGAGTTGACCAAGAAACCTCTCTAGGTATCTTTGCTACTTGTTAGCATCGGTATTTGGAGATTTCTCGACGTAGCCTTCCATCTACGTTCGGGACTTGGTTTTTAGAGGTCAAACTTGTGCTGGTGCTTTTTGTGTTTGGTTTGCTATCGCTTTGTGGTGCTTTGCTGTGATCCTAGGGATCATCCACCCTCTTCCAAGGGTCATGGGCATCACAGTTTCGATCGAAGCTTTCTGGGGTTGTTTTTGGGACAATAGGCCAAAGTTTCGAGAGAAATTTTTGTGGCTCCCATTCACCCCCCCTTTGGTCGCCTTGCTATTGCATTCTCGGTCCTTCATTTGGTATCAGAGCGGGTTAAGGATCTTCCACCTTAGCTGGTTCCAGATCCACCAAAGGCAACATGGATCGCGGCGTGGGCAAACCGCCGTTTTTCGATGGGACAAACTATGCGTATTGGAAGATACGCATGTCGGCCTATCTGCAGAGTATGGGTGCTTCCATCTGGGATATTTGCAACTCTGCTGATTACGTGGTCTTGGCTGCACGTGTGACTCAGCGTCAGATCGATGATCACGATGCCAATAGCCGAGCCCGTAATGCTCTTTTCTCATGCTTGAGCATGACAGAGTTTGATAATGTTTCGCACCTCGCTACGGCTCGGGAGATTTGGGCATCTCTCATGCGTTTCCATGAGGGAACCTCTCAAGTCAAAACTTGTCTCTACGAGTCGCACAAGCGAGAGTACGAGAACTTTTGACATATGCCTGGCGAGAGCATAGAGAGTTTATTCGCTCGCTTTCAGGTGATTGTCAACAGGATGAGGGCTAACAAGGAGCTGTTGCCTTTCGACGATCATGAGAGAGCTTTGAAGCTGTTGCATACTCTCGATCGATCGGTGTGGGATTCCAAGGTTCAGGCGATCATCGAATCGCCTAACTATGAGACTCTTACGTGCGACGAGCTCTTTAGTAAGCTCAAGACCAGTGAGATTGATGCCATGGCGAGGGCTTCTTATGAAAGTCCTTCTGGCCCGTCGATGGCTTTGGTTTCTGGCTCTTTTGCAAACCCCTCTGGAGGTTTTGCACTCTCTTCTCTCTTTTCTGTCACAGAGGAGCAGCTGGAGTCTTTCGGGGATGACGAGTTGGCTATGCTCGCCAACTGGTTCTTGCGGTTCCACAACAACCGCATGAACCGTCGCCGCGGAGGAGGACGCTCAGGATGCTTTGAGTGTGGCGACCCCAAACACTTCATCGCCAATTGCCCGAAGAAGAACAAGCAGACCTTCGGCAAGGCGGATCATGGGCACAAGTACGACTCCGGCAAGCGCAAGGAGAAGTACGTCCCTGCGAAGCACAAGCGGAAGGGCGGCTTCAACAAGGAGTACATCAAGACGAAGTACTTGGAGAAGGCCCAGGCTGAGCAGCGTGCGTTCTTCGCCACGCTCAGTGACGTTGACGACTCAGATGACGACTCTACTTCCTCAAGCGATGACGAGTCCGAGAAGAAGAAGAAGATCAAGGACAAGCTCAACGGCCTCTGCTTCTTCGCCGACGACGAGGGCTTCTTCACCATGGCTCTCGGCAAGGAGGTCGACGGCGAGCTGGAGGACACTCCTCGGAACAACGACGACGACGACACCTCCCAGGTATCTCAGACCCCCGACGAGCTTTCTGCTGAGGTCGAGAAGCTTACTGCCGCACTCCTTAGTCACGATAAGTTGCTTAGGCGTGCTGCTAGAGAGCGCAAGGAGTTTAGGCAGAAGTGGGAGGATAAGGTGAAGGAACTTGAATCTGTCAAGTCCACCGTAGTTGTTACCGATGAGGAGGAGTGTGAGATGTGCACCACGCACATGACTGACCTTCTCACCTTGAGAGGTAAGTATGTTGCATTGGTAGGAGAAGTGGATGAGCTGAAGGCTAGATCCTTGCTGTTGGGTGCATGCAAGTCCTGCGCGGGCTTGCAATCTGAGTTGGCAGAGAAGAATGCCAAGATTGTGTCTCTTGAAGAGGCCAACTCAGGTAGCACATGTGTGGCTAGGTGTGTTCTTTGTGAGGGTTTGGAGATGGAGATTGCGAATGTGAAGCATGACAAGATGCAAACCGAGGAGGAAAACACATACCTTCGGACCATCTTGTCATGGGTGTCGAGTGGTGAGCCGCAGCTCGGGATGATGATCTCCCAATTCAAGCGAGCTGCTGGAGGTCCAGGTGTAGGCTTTGCTCCGGGTGTTGATGTGTCATCTTTTGGCAAGATTGGAGAGTCGAGTGGTCTTAACCCATGTGAGAAGCCCAACTCCACCACTACTCCCAAGCTTATGAAGATTCCACCCAAAGAGCCTCTCAAGCCTAACACCAAGGATGGGGTCTTTGTTGAACCTCCGAGAGCTCCACTAAAGAAACAATCATGGGCTCCAAAACCAAACCACCTCATGAACAAGCTTGACACCATGCCACCCATCCAGGAGGAGCTTATGCCACAGAAGGGCAAAGTGATCCATACCCACTACCGTGAGTACCAACAACCCCCTTTGAGAGCGGTGAGGTACCATTGTGAGCAATGTGGGAGAGATGGACACTTGAGTGAGTTTTGCTTTCGGCGCAAGAGAGAGGCGCGCCGCGCAAAGGAGATGAACAACACGGACATGTACCATCCTTTCCATGATGTACATGTGCCGAATGTTCAGAGGCGTGCTGCTAGGCCTAGAGGTCTAGAACCTCAAGTTCCTAGGCCTAGGCAGCGGAGAGGACGTGCCCGGCGGGAGCCTGCAGTTGTAGGCTATGGACCCCGTGGCGGTGGCTTTGTAGTTGAGCGTTTTCCACCGCCGTGTTTTGAGTATTGCGATGGACGCTCCTCCCTTAGCGGACCACGTTTTCCTCAACGTGGTGATCGCTCTTCTCGTAGGCGTGCTAGGAATGGTTTTTTTGCTAACCGTTCTTTTGAGCAGCCGGCCCAACGCTGGTATTCTCCCTACTTCACTAACCCCAGTGTTGGACCGTATGCTCACTCTATGTCTTTTTACTGATGTAGGTAAAACGATTGGAGAACGTTTGGTTGGTGGATTTCGGGTGTTCGAGGCACATGACCGGAAACGCCAAGTGGTTCTCCAGTCTTAGTCCTGTTGCCGGAAAGGAGTTTATCACCTTCGGCGACAATAGCAAAGGTAAAGTGTTGTCTCATGGGTCGGTGCGAGTTAATGAGCACTTTGTGTTGCGCGATGTTGCTCTTGTTTCTAACTTGCATTTTAACCTTCTTTGTGTTTCGCAACTCTTTGATGACGACTATGAGATTCGTTTTAAGTCGAATCTCAGTCGTATTTTGGATCCTCAGGGGAATCTTGTTTGTGTGATTTCACCCTTTGGGAAAGTCTTTCGTGCGGATTTCTCGGAGTCGTTTGGAACTTCTCGCTGTCTTTTGGCTGGACCTTCCTCCTCTGATCTTTGGAAGTGGCATAGGAGACTTTGTCATCTGAGCTTCGACTTGCTTGCAAGGCTTAGTTCACTTGGCCTAATCCGAGGATTGCCCAAGTTGTCCATGGAGAAGGATCTTGTTTGCCATTCTTGTAGACATGGGAAGATGGTTGCCGCTCCCCACCATCCAGTGACTCAGGTCATGACCAAGCGCCCTGGAGAGCTTTTGCACATGGACCTTGTTGGTCCGGCTCGGGTGAGCTCGGTTGGAGGGAAGTGGTATGTGCTTGTTGTTGTTGACGATTTTTCGAGATATTCGTGGGTCTTCTTTTTAGCTGAGAAAACCGAGACTTTCTCCTTTGCTCGCAATCTGATTTTGCGTCTTCAGAACGAGTTCCCTTTGAACTCGATGCGAGCTATTAGGAGTGATAATGGTTCCGAATTCCAGAATTCGGATTTTAAGAAGTTTTGTAACTCTTTGGGTTTAGAGCATCAGTTTTCTTCCCCGTACACACCGCCTCAGAATGGTGTTGTAGAAAGGAAGAATCGGACCCTTGTAGAGATGGCCAGGACGATGCTCGATGAGCATAGGACTCCTAGGCGATATTGGGTCGAGGCGATGAATACTGCATGCTATATTTCCAATTGCATTTTTCTCCGAGCTTTCTTGAAAAAGACTTCTTATGAGTTGCGTTTTGGAAAACTGCTCAAGGTGAGTAATTTTAGAGTCTTTGGTTGCCACTGTTTTATACTTAAGAAAGGCAACTTGGACAAATTTCAGTCTCGTTCTTCTGACGGTGTGTTTTTGGGTTATGGCACTCGTACTCGCGCTTATCGTGTACTTAACCTTGACACTAACCGAGTCATGGAGACATCAGATGTCACCTTCGACGAGACCATGGTTTGTCCTTCTTCTCGTTTTAAGCGTGCAGGTGATCATGGGGTTGGTGAGCCTCTTTTTGATGACAAGGATGAGGGTGCTGAAGGTATGGATGATCCAACACCCCCTCCACCTGCTGTGCCGCAAGGAGCGGCTTCTACTACGACTCACGGCCCCGACACTTCATCTTGTGGGCCGTGGGATCCGCCACCTCGAGCGGTACCCTTTGTACCCGAGGAGGCACCAACTGCTGTTGAGGGCGAGATCACTTCTGCTCGCGAGGCGCCACGACACATCCAGCGCCAGCACCCGCCTCAACAGATGATCGGCAGCATCGGCGAATGTGTCACTCGGTCAAGGTCACAACAAATCTCTCACTTTGCTCATTCTGCATTTGTTGCTGATTTTGAACCCCGAGATGTTGGACACGCTTTATCTGATCCAGATTGGGTCAATGCCATGCATGAGGAACTAGAGAATTTTGAAAGAAATCGGGTTTGGGTTCTTGTTCCTCCTCCTCCTGAGTGTCACCCTATTGGGACAAAATGGGTTTTCAAAAACAAACAAGGAGAGGATGGCCATGTTGTGAGAAACAAGGCCAGACTTGTAGCCCAGGGGTATAGTCAGAAGGAGGGGATAGACTATGCGGAGACTTTTGCTCCCGTAGCTCGTTTGGAGGCTATTAGGATACTCTTGGCTTTTGCTTCATCCAAAGGTTTCAAACTTTTTCAAATGGATGTCAAGAGTGCCTTCTTAAATGGCTACATAGAAGAGGAGGTGTATGTTAGACAACCTCCTGGTTTCAAAAATCCCAAGTTTCCAAACCACGTTTTTAAACTTCACAAAGCGTTGTATGGTTTGAAACAAGCCCCTAGAGCCTGGTATGATAGGTTGAAAACCTTTTTGCTTGCTAAGGGTTTTAAAATGGGATGTGTGGATAAAACGCTCTTTCTCCTCAAGCAAGGCACTGATACTCCCTTGGTCCAGATTTACGTGGATGATATCATTTTCGGTGGTTCTTCTCACGCTTTGGTTGCCAAGTTTGCAGACACTATGAGCAGGGAATTTGTGATGAGCATGATGGGCGAGTTGACGTTTTTCCTTAGGTTGCAAATCAAGCAATCCCGGGAAGGGACGTTCGTGCACCAGGGTAAGTATACCAAGGACATCTTGAAGAAATTCGATATGGGTGAGGCCAAGCCTCTTCCAACACCCATGTCGACCACGACGGCCCTGGATGCGGATGTGGATGGAGAAGCAGTGGACCAAAAGGAGTACCGGAGTATGATCGGGTCGCTGTTGTACCTGACGGCGACCCACCCGGACATTCAGTTCGTGGAGTGTCTTTGCGCGCGCTTTCAGTCGTCGTCGCGCACTTCTCACCGTCAGGCGGTCAAGCGCATTATGAGGTACTTATCCTTCACTCCAGAATTTGGGATTTGGTATTCTGCTTCCTCCACCCTTTCCCTTTGTGGTTATTCTGATGCCGATTTTGCTGGTTGTCGCATTGATCGCAAGTCCACTTCCGGGACTTGACAGTTTATTGGATCTTCTCTTGTTTTGTGGTCCTCTCGCAAGTAGTCTAGTGTCGCCCAGTCTACCACGGAGGCTGAGTATGTTGCTGCGGCTAGCTGCTGTTCCCAGTTACTCTGGATGATGGCCACTTAGCGTGATTTTGGTCTGAGCTTTTCTCGTGTTCCCTTGCTTTGTGACAGCACAAGTGCGATTAGCGTTGCTAAGAACCTCATGCTGCACTCTAAGACCAAACACATTGATGTGCGCTTTCATTTTCTGCGAGACCACTATGAGAAGGGTGATATCGACCTTTGCCATGTCGATACTCATCATCAGTTGGCTGATATTTTCACCAAGCCTTTGGACCAATCGACTTTTGCTAGGTTGAGAGGTGAGCTTGGTGTGTGTTTGCCCTTTTAGATGGGGAAACATTTTGGTTCTTGTACCATAAACTAATTATTTTTCGTTTGTCTTGTTCTCTTTTTCATTTCAACATACGCTTTTACATTCAGAGCTTCATGTATATAATCTAAAGAATGTAACTATGCTCTATATAGGATTTGCTCCGATGCTTTATGCTGATGCAGTAGCTTATGCTCTTTCTGATCACTGATACATGTTGTGAGCAGAGCTATTTTATGAATGGTGAATCTGTTTAATGAACATAAAACTTGAAAATGTTCACCATTAAGATATGCAACTAGCATATGTAGAATGTGTTGAAGTCACTTGTGCTTTTCATATATGCTAGGTTGCTATGTCTCTAGTTTTTGAGTCATTCACTTGCTTGGTCTGTTCATATACTGTTTTAAATCTGAACCAAGTTAAGTGAATTGGAAAAGATCGAGATGGGATTGCTTGTCAGCACATCACAGTTTCGAGACTGTTTCTCATTGCACTTTGAGTTAAACTTGAGCTGTGTAGTGTATGACCGAAACTGTTGCTTTAAGCTTCTGATTGCTTCTGCATAGGCTTCGCACAGTTGAAAAGTTAGGCAATGACAAGCTTTGAACCTCTCGCAATCACATGCTGAAATTTGAACTTGTGTAATTAAACCGCTGCAACTCCGATAAAATTTGGATACACAGGTCTATGTTTCATTCTATAGCATGATGATTGAACTGTGCTAGGGGTAGTTCACCTTGTATACATGATTAGCACTTGTCGGATATTCTGTCTATACATGTTTTGTGCTATTTTGATGGTGAACCCTTTTTGGCTGTAAACTGCTCCTTTGCTCTCATTTTCATATTTCGTATCTGGTGATCAGTTTGAGCCTTTGCTAGCTTCTTATGGATATTGTTGAGTCATCGGATCAAAACTATTTAGAGCATCCTTGCACTCTCTTGATTATATTCCTGAAGCTGCTAACTTGTATTTTTACTCATATGCATTTTTGGAGGGAAATATTCTGTCGAGGGTGAGACATTTGAGTGCGTATGCACATTTGCTTGCTGGTGCATTTTCAACTAAGGGGGAGAAAATATTGACAAATCATGTGTTCCCTGGGTTGTGTGCACTAGTCGAGGGGGAGTTTGCCAGTTGTGCTGATCCTTTGCCTCTTTCTTAAGGAACTAGCAAACGTTTTTCAGCTCTTCAATTGGTATCGAACTCTTTTGGTTTTGAGTTGGTAACAGTTGTTATTGAGCTGCTTCGCTAGCGGTGTTGAGCCTGTTCTGCCTCTTCTTGAGGGCTAGCTCTGTTTTGCTTGAATTTCAGTTGATCTTTCAATTGATATCAAGTTTTCTCGCTAGTGGTGTTGAGCCTGTTCTACCTCTTCTTGAGGGCTAGCTTTGCTTTGCTTGGTTGCGTCGAGCCGTTGCCCATGTCCTTGGGAACCAAGTTGTCTTGCTCTTTTCACTTGACCTTCTTCGGCTTTGCTATGCTTTTGGGTCATTTGGTCGAGTTCTCTCTCCTTCTTCCTTCCTTCCTCTATTCATTATGATTTGTGTTGGTAGTTGACAATGCACTCATCAAGGGGGAGATTGCGGATACATGGGTGTATGCCGAGTCTCTGAGTGATGAGTGATTGTCAACTGGGATAATGCACATGTTCTTTGGATTGTGCTGTGCAGGTGTCGAGCACGGATACAGTGATCAGAGGCAAGGTGAAGGTCAAGTAGAAACGTGCCATGCCGATGGACCGAGAGTGGCGAAGGGCGGACGTGAGGCTTGGACTAAGGGACCGGTGGCCCGAGGATCAGCTGTGGTGGCTGGCAGCCTGGGACAGCAACGAGCGAAGACTTGCGGGCACGGTGTTGCCTGGGTCGAGGACCTGGGGACAGGTGTCGGTGGACGGGGTGCACGGGCGGTGCATCCCTTCTATGGTTCGGTTTGGTGGTTGAGCCACAGAAAAACCACCGAGTGGACGGTTTCTAGGTTTGGGCCTCAAAACCTGGGCGCTGATGGTTTCCGAGTTTGGGCCACAAAACTCGGGCTAAGGAAGGTTTCCAGGTTTGGGCCACAAAACTCAGGCTACGGTCGGCTGGTTTCCCGGTTTGGGCCTCAAAACCGGGGGTTGGTCGTGAAGGCTGGTTTCCCGGTTTGGGCCTCAAAACCGAGGGCGAAGTGCCTGAAAAGGACGAATGGAGCGGTGGCAGCACGTGGCGGCAATCGGTGAGGTTGCGTCGACACAACGCTACCAGTTGTGCGGGCGTGGCCGTCGGATCACCAGCATCTTTGAGTTGGTCCAGAATAACCCTAGGGTTTAGCTGGTTCGCTCTGTAATTAGAGAGGGGTAGAGTAGGAATTAGAATTAGGATAAGTGGAGGGAGACACCCTCCTCCCCTTCTATCTCAGTCATTTTTGCTCTTTGCTTCTAGGGTTTCCTGCTCTCCCAATCCCCTGCTGTAGCTAGCTGAGATCCGCAGAGAACCATACCTCTATGTATTGAAGATTTTGAGGAAGTTAGGCCGTAACCTCACTGTTGTAGCGTGTGGTAGCCACACGGTTGCAGATCGATGACTTGATTCTTGTTTTGTTCGTGTTCTTCGCGTTCTTCGTTTCTTCACGATTTTCCCGTCACTCGATCTCCCTCTCTACTGCGTCTTTTCGAAATCCGTTTGAATCAACTTGTTCTTTGTAGTAAGGAGATCATTTCCACCGAAGGAATTCATCTAACTCCTCACAAACAAGTAGATCGGGTTGATTTCGTTTTCGTGGCGCTTTTTCGTTCATACTCCTCCCCTTTCGATTTCCCGGTGCTTGAGTTGATTTGAGCGGATGATTTCTTGTGGATAGTCTCCTAACTACATCGTGATCATCTTCTCCAAGTTTGGGAACATGAGATTGAGTTTTGTTTCGGATTCGAGAGGATTCGTGAGAGGGACGACTGAAATCGCCCTCTCTGTTCATCCGCGGACAGTCCGCCACTGGGGGCGCGGAGGGGTCGGGCTTCAGCCTGGTCAGTGGCTGCGTGGCTTGGTCGTTTTGCTGCTGTTAGACCGGCGGACAGTCCGCCGTAGTCGATCGCGGACAGTCCACGAGTCGACCAGGGGACTTCAGCAGCTGTGCAGTTTTGCACTTTCAGCCAGCGGACAGTCCGCCACCTGCTCGCCGACAGTCCGCAGTAGGGCCGGACAGTCCGGGACCTCCGGGCCGGACAGTCCGCGAATCGGCTGTGTGCTCCAGTTTAGTGCGTTTGCTCTCCCGGCGTCTTCGCTTGATTTCTGGACTTCTCGTTTGGCCCTAGAGTTGACCAAGAAACCTCTCTAGGTATCTTTGCTACTTGTTAGCATCGGTATTTGGAGATTTCTCGACGTAGCCTTCCATCTACGTTCAGGACTTGGTTTTTAGAGGTCAAACTTGTGCTGGTGCTTTTTGTGTTTGGTTTGCTATCGCTTTGTGGTGCTTCGCTATGATCCTAGGGATCATCCACCCTCTTCCAAGGGTCGTGGGCATCACGGTTTCGATCGAAGCTTTCTGGGGTTGATTTTGGGACAATAGGCCAAAGTTTCGAGAGAAATTTTTGTGGCTCCCATTCACCCCCCCTCTGGTCGCCTTGCTATTGCATTCTCGGTCCTTCATCTCGCTGTGCTTCTTGGAAGCATCCACCCTACACCTAGGGTCGTGGACATTTACAAGCTCTAGGGTTTGCTCTTGGGGTTGATTCTTGGGACAGTGGCGACAAGTTTCTGAAAAGAAATTTGAAGCTCCCATTAACCCCCCTCTGGTCGCTTTCTGGTTGCACTTCCGGTCCTTCAGCGGCACGTGGTGGCAATCAGTGAGGTTGCGTCGAGGCAACGCTACCAGTTGTGTGGGCGTGGCCGTCGGATCAGCATCTTCTTCAAGTTGGTCCAGAATAACCTTAGGGTTTAGCTGGTTCGCTCTGTAAATAATTAGGGGTAGAGTGGGAATTAGAATTAGGATAAGTAGGAGGAGACACCCGCCTCCCAAACTATCTCAGTCATTTGCTATTCACCTGTAGGGTTCTCCTGCTCTCCCTATTCCCTGCTGTAGCGAACTGAGATCCATAGAGAAGACAATCATACCTCTGTGCCCGTGAGATTTTGAGGAAGTGAGACCGTAATCTCACGATTGTAGCGTGTGGTAGCCACACGACTGCAAATTCGTGGCTGTGATTCGCGTTTTGGTGTTGTTCTTCGCGGGTTGCGTTTCTCCACGATTTTCCCAGTGATTGATCTCCTTACTCGTTGCATCTTTTTTGATTCCGTTTGAACCAAGTTCTTCTAGATCGTGAGGCACTTCTTTCCACCGAAGGAATTCACCTCTAACCTCATGAGCTAGTAGATCGGTCGATTTTCGTTTTGAATCGAGTTTTGCTCCCTTTGTCCCGAATTCTTCCAATTCACCGATTTGGAGTTAGGTTCGAGCCATGATTTCTTCGGGATAGCTCACTAACCTCCTTGGAACTCCTCATACCAAGTCTAAGCCTCAGAGCTTTTGATTCAGAGGAGATCGTGTTGAAACCGCGGAGGAACAGTGCTGTTTCGGGGCCATCAGATGCTCAAGTCAGGGGGCATCGGACGCTGTGTTCATCACATCGGACGCGTCCGATGCCACGTGTCATCTGACAGCGTTTTTGAAGGAGCATCGAACGCTGACCATCGGAGCGTCCGTTGCCATCGGACGTGCCGAAGGTTTAGCATCGGACGCTAGGGTTTCACTGTAGCCAGCGTCCGATGCCTGTCCAGTAAGGTTCCAGACATGGTCTTTTCGCATCGGACACATCCGGTGCCTAACCATCGGACGCAGGCCAGCGTCTGATGCTGTATCTTTAGCACGTTTTCGTTCGTTGTTCGTTCGTCCGTTGTCGGTTTTGATTTCTGGCTTTTGCGTTGGGTTTCTAGAGTTGTGTAGTTGTCTCGCTGTGCTTCTTGGAAGCATCCACCCTACATCTAGGGTCGTGGACACTTGCAAGCTCTAGTTTTGTGCTTGGGGTTGACTCTAGGAATAGTGGCAACAAGTTTCTGAAAAGAAATTTGAAGCTCCCATTCACCCCCCCTCTGGTCACTTTCTGGTAGCACTTTCGGTCCTTCAATTGGTATCGGAGCAGGTTAAGGATCTTCCACCTAAGCCGGTTCCAGATCCATAGAAGGCGACATGGATCGCGGCGTGGGCAAACCACCGTTTTTCGATGGAACGAACTATGCGTATTGGAAGATACGCATGTCGGCCTATCTTCAGAGCATGGGTGCTTCTGTTTGGGATATTTGCAACAAGGCTGATTATGTGGTTCTGGCTGCTCGTGCTACTCAGTTGCAGATCGATGAGCACGATGCCAATAGCCGAGCCCGTAATGCTCTTTTCTCCTGTTTGAGCATGTCCGAGTTTGATCGCGTTTCTCACCTCCCCACGGCTCATGAGATTTGGGCGACCCTCATGCGCTTCCATGAGGGAACCACTCAAGTAAAATCCCGTCTCTACGAGTCGCACAAGCGGGAGTATGAGAACTTTCGACACATGCCTGGCGAGAGCATAGAAAGTTTATTCGCTTGCTTTCAGGTGATTGTCAACAGGATGAGGGCAAACAACGAGCTGTTGCCCTTCGACGATCATGAGAGGGCTCTCAAGATTTTGCATACTCTCGATCGGTCGGTGTGGGACTCAAAGGTCCAGACGATCATCGAATCGTCTAACTATGAGACCCTCACGTGCGACGAGCTCTTCAGTAAGCTCAAGTCCAGTGAGATTGACGCCTTGGCGAGGGCTTCTTATGAGAATCCTTCTGGCCCATCGATGGCTTTGGTTTCTGGCTCTTCTGCTAACCCCTCTGGAGGATTTGCACTTTCTTCTCTTCTTTCTGTCACAGAGGAGCAGCTGGAGTTCATGGGGGATGATGAGTTGGCTTTGCTTGCCAACCGGTTCTCGCGGTTTCACAACAACCGCATGAACCGTCGCCGCGGAGGAGGACGCTCGGGATGTTTCGAGTGCGGCGACCCCGACCACTTCATCGCCAACTGTCCCAAGAAGAACAAGCAAGCATTTGGGAAGGGCGATCATGGGCACAAGTACGACTCAGGCAAGCACAAGGAGAAGTACGTCCCCGCAAAGCACAAGCTGAAGGGTGGCTTCAACAAGGAGTACATCAAGAAGAAGTGCTTGGATAAGGCTCATGCTGAGCAGCGTGCTTTCTTCGCCATGCTCAGCGACGTCGACGACTCGGATGATGACTCCGCTTGCTCAAGCGACGACGAGTCCGAGAAGAAGAAGAGAATCGAGGACAAGCTGAATGGCCTCTGCTTCTTCGCCGACAATGAGGGCTTCTGCACCATGGCCATTGGCAAGGAGGTCGACAGCTAGCTGGAGGACACCCCTTGGAACGACAACGACGACGACGACACCTCCCAGGTATCTCAGACCCCCGACGAGCTTTCTGCTGAGGTCGAGAAACTTACTGCCACCCTTCTTAGTCAAGATAAGCTGCTTAGGCGTGCTGCTAGAGAGCGGAAGGAGTTTAGGAAGAAGTGGGAGGATACGGTGAAGGAGCTTGAGTTTGCCAAGTCCACTGTAGTTGTCTCTGAGGAGGGAGAGTGTGAGATGTGCACCAAGCACATGACTGACCTCACTTTGAGAGGTAAGTAAGCTGCTTTGGTTGGAGAGGTGGATGAGCTCCGGGCTAGACCCGTGTTGTTGAGTGCGTGCAAGTCTTGTGCAGGCTTGCAATCCGAGTTGGCAGAGAAGAATGCCAAGATTGTGTCTCTTGAGAAGGCCAGCTCGGGTAGCACTTGTGTGTCTAGGTGTGCTTTGTGTGAGGGTTTGGAGATGGAGATTGCAAATGTGAAGCATGGCAAGATGCAAACCGAGGAGGAAAACACATACCTTTGGACCATCTTGTCATGGGTATCTTGTGGTGAGCCACAGCTGGGTATGATGATAGCCCAATTCAAGCATGCTGCTGGAGGTCCAGGTGTAGGCTTTGCTCAGGGTGTTGAGTGTGCTTCTTCGTTTGGCAAGGTTGGAGAGTTTAGTGGTCTTAATCCGAGTGAGAAGCCTAACTCTACCACTACTCCCAAACTTACTAAGATTCCACCAAAAGAACCTCCTAAGCCTAACACCAAAGATGGAGTGTATGAGGAACCTCCGAGAGCTCCACCAAAGAAACAAGTGTGGCATCCCAAACCCAACCACCTGAAAAACAAGCTGGACACCATGCCACCAATCTAAGAGGAGTGTTGATGGTCCTTAAACACCTGTTTTACCATCAACATTTTACCCTAAAGTTCACCAAAAAGGCATGAAATGTAGTCAAATAGGTTTCAAACTAACCAAATTCCACATGTCCATAGATTTTTATTTGAATGCAGGATTTGGACCAAATTTGGGGAATGGACCCACCAGGAGACGAGCCCACTCACCTGGACCCATTTGGGCCCGAGTGTGGTGGCGCCCGCCAACCAGAGGTGGTGCCCACCACCCAAATTTGGCGCCCGCCACATGGAGAGGCCCAACTCTCCCCCTTTGCCACGTCACTGATCCGTGTGACCATCCCAAGGCCAAATCTTGGCCCTTGGTCACTAGGTCAGTGGCATCGGACGGCTCAGGAGTGAGTGGCGTGGATCAAGGCCGAATGGCGGTTACTTGGACATGCAACCGACCTACCAACCGCCTCTTTGGAGCTCCTGGATGCCGTTGAAGCCAAGGCGGTGCATCCAATGGTGAGGGACGTGGCGGCCGCCACCTAGGGCTGGCGGCCGCCACTAGGGTTAGCGCTAGGTCGGTTTGCTGCCCCCTATAAATACCCCCCTCACTCCTCAAGACTATAAATACCCCCCTGGTGGCACCACTTCATTGGAACCATCCATATACCACACCAAGAAGCAACAAAAGCAAGTGAGAGTTAGGTTAGAAGCTCAGAGAGCCTAGGCAAGTAGGTAGCTGGTGGAGCAAGGCATCTTTGCCCTTGCGGGAGCGCTGCTCAAGGCTTAGCTCAAGAGTAGAGGCGTGCGAGTGATCGGTCCTGGAGCTGGGAAGAGTCTTCCTTCATCTCCAGTTCAGGTTTTGCTCTTGTTACTCAAGCACTTTACTATATTCTATTTCATTATTTCAAGTATTACTTTATTCTACTTATCAGTATTGAGTGGTATACTTGATTGATTGCTTGAGTGCCTAGCTATCCTACAGATCAATTCACTTAGCCATAGTAGTTAATATCTAGTGAGCTTAGTGTTTGATCTTTGCCAATAGGTTGCTTAGTTAGTTTAGTGTTTATCTTATTAAGTCAAGTATTTGCTCTGACGTCCGCAAGGGTGTCTCTATTCAAAGCTAGGGTAGAGATAGTTATAATATAGTTAAGCGTGGTGCTTAGTTATAGACTTACCTTCAGATACGGCTGGACCCCCGGATAGCTGTGGTAGCAAGCAGGTGGTGACAGCCCTGTGCGCCTTGAATTCCACCACGTAGTTGGCCCAGTTTAACAGTAAGGCTCGTTGTGCTAGCGTTCAACCTAAGTCAGTGGTAAAGGCTAGTACGCCTCGATACTTGATAAGATAGGAATAAAACTTTACTTAACTTAGTTGCTTTATTGACATTTGCCAGTCTTGCTTCGCAGTTATCTTGCTCTGTGGTTATCTAGGAGTAGTTATTAGTTAGTAGTTAGTTATCATTAGTTATCCTTGGTTATCCCATTCTATCTATCTATTTAGTTATCCACCATACCTTACCATCCATTTCATCCTTACATATCCACCCATATATTCTTTCTAGCCTTTCATCCCCTCTTTTCCCTTCTCTCCTTTTCCCTTTTCTCTTTTCTTCGACTCTCATCCCCTCCTTGACTCGACTCATACACCACCCTAGCCTTCCCTTGGGATCAAATAAATCGACACCTGGTACTCCCAGGCGAAGTGCTACTACGATAGTTCTGTGCGCTTGCAGAATCTCCTCTTGGTAGATTGCAATCTCTCTAGCTAGCTCCTACTAGTGTCGGGATTGACAACCCCACTTGACATTAGTAGATAGCTGCTTTAGCTTCATTCCTTTAGGTATAGTGACCGGATTTGCTTCAAGCACTTCTGACACCGTTGCCTGGAATAGACTCCATAGTCTACTCCTAGTAATGACGTTGGCTAGTGTCAACAAGCATTTCTGGGCCGTTACCGGGGATAGTTGCCTACCTCTATCTTTAGTGAAGCTAAGAACTACCAACAAGGAGCTTATTCCACAGAAGGGCAAAGTGATCCACACCCACTACCGTGAGTACCAACAACCCCCTATGAGAGTGGTGAGGTACCATTGTGAGCACTGTGGGAGAGATGGTCACTTGAGTGAGTTTTGTTTTCGGCGCAAGAGAGAGGAGCGTCGTGCTATGGAGATGAACAATGCGGACATGTACCATCCTTTCCATGATGTACATGTGCCGAATGTTCAGAGAAGAGCTGCTAGGCCTAGAGGTACAATGCCTCAAGGTCCTAGGCCTCAGGGCGGTGTTGCCCGGCGGGATCCTGGCTTTGCAGGATATGGACCCCGTGGCGGTGGCTTTGTTGAGCGTTTCCCTTCACCGCGTTTTGAGTATCGCGATGGATGCTCGTTCCTTAGCAGACCACGTTTTCCTGTGCGTGGTGATCGCTTTCCCCGTAGGCGTGCTAGGGATGGTTTTTCTACTAACCATACTTTTGAGCAGCCAGCCCAACACTGGTATTCTTCCTATTTCACTCACCCCAGTGTTGGACCGTATGCTCACCCTATGTCTTTTTATTGATGTAGGTAAGACGATTGGAGGACATTTGGTAGGTGGATTCCGGTTGCTCGAGGCACATGACCGGAAACGCCAAGTGGTTCTCCAGTCTTAGTCCTGTTGCCGGAAAGGAGTTTATCACCTTCGGCGACAATAGCAAAGGTAAAGTGTTGTCTTGTGGGTCGGTGCGAGTTAATGAGCACTTTGTGTTGCGTGATGTTGCTCTTGTTTCTAACTTGCATTTTAACCTTCTTTCAGTTTTGCAACTTTTTGACGATGACTATGAGATTCGTTTTAAGCCGAATCTCAGTCGTATTTTAGATCCTCAGGGCAATCTTGTATGTTTGATTTCGCCCTTTGGGAAAGTATTTCGTGCGAATTTCTCAGAGTCATTTGGGATTTCTCCCTGTCTTGTGGCTGGTCCTTCCTCCTCTGATCTTTGGAAGTGGCATAGGAGACTCGGTCACCTGAGCTTCGACTTGCTTGCAAGGCTTAGTTCACATGGCCTAATCCGAGGATTGCCCAAGTTGTCCATGGAGAAGGATCTTGTTTGCCATTTGTGTAGACATGGGAAGATGGTTGCCGCTCCCCACCATCCAGTGACTCAGGCCATGACTAAGCGCCCTGGAGAGCTTTTACACATGGACCTTGTTGGTCCGGCTCAGGTGAGCTCGGCCGGGGGGAAGTGGTATGTACTTATGGTTGTTGACGATTTCTCGAGATATTCATGGGTCTTCTTTTTGTCTGAGAAGACTGAGACTTTCTCTTTTGCTCGCAATCTGATTTTGCGTCTTCAGAATGAGTTCCCTATGAACTCAATGCGAGCTATTCGTAGTGATAATGGTTCTGAATTTAAGAATTCAGATTTTGAGAAGTTTTGTAACTCTTTGGCTTTGGAGCATCAGTTTTCTTCCCCCTACACACCGCCACAGAATGGTGTTGTAGAGAGGAAGAATCGGACCCTTGTAGAGATGGCCAGGACGATGCTCGATGAGCATAAGACTCCTAGGCGATATTGGGCCGAAGCTATGAACACTGCATGCTATATTTCCAATCGCATTTTTCTCCGAGCTTTCTTGAAAAAGACTTCTTATGAGTTGCGTTTTGGAAGACAGCCTAAGGTGAGTTATTTTAGAGTTTTTGGTTGCCACTATTTTATACTTAAGAAAGGCAACTTGGACAAGTTTGAGTCTCGTTCTTCTGACGGGGTATTTTTGGGTTTTGGCACTCACACTCGAGCATATCGTGTACTTAACCTTGATACTAACCGAGTCATGGAGACATCCGATGTCACCTTCGACGAGACCATGGTTTATCCTTCTCGTTTTGAGCGTGCATGTGATCATTGTTGATGGTCCTTAAACACCTGTTTTACCATCAACACTTTACCCAAAAATTCTCCAAAAAGGCATGAAATGTAGTCAAATAGGTTTCAAACTAACCGAATTCCACATGTCCATAGATTTTGATTGGAATGCATGATTTGAACCAAATTTGGATATTTGAACCACCAAAGGCCAAGCCCACTCAGCAGGGCCCAATTGGGCCTCAGGGGGGTGGCGCCCGCCACTTGAGTTGGCCCAACTTTCCCCCCTGCCACGTCACTGCTCCGTGTGACCACCCCAGGGCCAAATCTTGGCCCTTGGTCACTAGGGCAGTGGCATCGGAGGGCTCAGGAGGGGAGTGGCGTGGATCATGACCGAATGACGGTTATCTCGACATGCAACCGACCTTGGAACCGCCTATCTGGAGCTCCTCGATGCCGTTGAAGCAATGACGGTGCATCCAACGGTGAGGGGGTGGCGGCCGCCACCTAGGGTTGGCGCCCGCCACTAGGGTTTGCCCTAGGTCGGCTGGCTGCCCCCTATAAGTACCCCCCTCACTCACTTGGGCTATAAATACCCCCCTAGAGGCATCACTTCAAATCAAGCAATCAAGCAAGAAAGCAAGGAAGAGAGGAAAGCAAGCAAGCAAGGCTAGAGCTAGAGAGCTAATAGCTTAGGGTTTAGCCAAGCTTAGGCAAGTAGGTAGCTAGTAGAGAAAGGCATCTTTGCCTCATTGCCCTCGCGGAAGCACTGCTCAAGGCTTAACTCAAGAGTAGAAGCGTGCGAGTGATCGGTCCTGGAGCTGGGAAGAGTCTTCCTTCATCTCCAGTTCAGGTTTTGCTCTTATATCTCAAGCACTTTACTATATTCTAGTTCATCATTTCAAGTATTACTTTATTCTACTTACCAGTATTGAGTAGTATACTTGATTGATTGCTTGAGTGCCTAGCTATACTACAGTTCAATTCACTTAGCCATAGTAGTTAATCTCTAGTGAGCTTAGTGTTTGATCTTTGCCAATAGGTTGCTTAGTTAGTTTAGTGTTTATCTTATTAAGTCAAGTATTTGCTCTGACATCCGCAAGGGTTTCTCTATTCAAAGCTAGGGTAGAGATAGTTAGAATATAATTATGCGTGGTGCTTAGTTATAGACTTACCTTCAGATACGGCTGGACCCCCGGATAGCTGTGGTAGCAAGCAGGTGGTGACAGCCCTGTGCGCCTTGAATTCCACCACGTAGTTGGCCCAGTTTAACAGTAAGGCTCCTTGTGCTAGCGTTCAACCTAAGTCAGTGGTAAAGGCTAGTACGCCTCGGTACTTCATAAGATACGAATAAAACTATACTTAACTTGGTTGCTTTATTGACATTTGCCTATCTTGCTTTGTAGTTATCTTGCTTCGTAGTTATCTAGGAGTAGTTAGTAGTTATATTAGTTATCCTTAGTTATCTTATTCCCCTTATCTACCTATCCACCTTACCTTACCATCCATTTCATCCTTACCTATCCACCCATATATTCTTTCTAGCCCTTTCATCTCCTCTCTTCTCCTCTTTCCCTCTTCTTATTCTTCGACTTTCATCCCCTCCTTGACTCGACTCATACACCACCCTAGCCTTCCCTTGGGATCAAATAAATGGACACCTGGTACTCCCAGGCGAAGTGCTACTATGATAGTCCTGTGCGCTTGCAGAATCTCCTCCTGGTAGATTGCAATCTCTCTAGCTAGCTCCTACTAGTGTCGGGATTGACAACCCCATTTGACATTAGTAGATAGCTGCTTTAGCTTCACTCCTTTAGGTATAGTGACTGGACTTGCTACAAGCATTTCCGGCGCCATTGCCAGGGGTAGATTCCATAGTCTACTCCTAGTCATGACGTTGGCAAGTGTCATCAAGCATTTCTGGGCCGTTACCGGGGATAGTTGCCTAGCTCTATCTTTAGTGAAGTTAAGAACTACCAACAAGCATTTCTGGCGCCTTTGCCGGGGAAGGCAATCGGTGTATCGGTTGAGTCCGTGTCGAATTTATCTTCGTTTAACTCCCGCTTAGCGAATCCCATCTTACCCCATTCTTTCTTTCCTTAGTCCTTCTTATCTTTTTTCTTCATCTTCTTCAACTTTTTTCTTTCTTATCTCGTTCTATCTTCACGATGGCCAAGAAGACCATTCGTGAATTTTCTACTCCTTCTGCCGCTAATGTAGCGACAGGACCAGCCGTGATCGATGCCAACCTCAATTTTGAGTTGAAACCGGCTCTGATCACGATGGTCCAAGCTAGCCCGTTCTGTGGCAAAGCTCATGAGGATGCCAACGCTCACCTCCAACAATTTTTGGAGATTTGCAGCACCTTCACCATTAAGGGGATAACCCAAGAAGCCATCCGTCTTTGTCTCTTTCCCTTTTCTCTTCTAGGAAAAGCGAAGCAATGGTTCTATACCAATCGCAACGCTGTACACACATGGGACAAGTGTTCCAATGCTTTTCTCGCCAAATTCTTTTCGATGGGCAAGACGAACGCTCTTCGCAACAAAATCTCCAGCTTTACGCAATAATCCGAGGAATCTATTCCCGAGGCTTGGGAGAGAATGCAAGAGTACGTCGTTGCTTGTCCGCACCATGGTATGGAGGATTGGTTATTGATCCAGAACTTCTACCATGGCCTAACCCCACTCTCTAGAAGCCATTTGGATGCCGCCACCGGCGGTGCATTCTTTTCTCTGAATATTGCAGATGCTAAGGCTCTCATAGAGAAGATGGTGTCGAACCAAGGATGGAATGATGAGAGACTGCAGCCCTGTAAGCGAGGTATGCATTCCCTTAAGGAGGCCGATATGATCGTGGCCAAGATGGACCTGCTGGCAAAGAAGCTAGACAACTGTGAGAAGATGAACCAACAAGAGAGTGTCCAATCTCTGGAATCCTACATGACTTGTGAGGTCTGTGGAGAAACCGGACATTCTGGGAACCACTGCCCCGAGTTACATGAAGATTTGAACTTCATCAACAACAACAACAACAACAACGGTTTCCATCAACAGAATCAAGGATGGAATCAGCCTGCAAATTCTCAAGGTAACAATTTATTCCCCCGCTCTAATTTTCAGAATTCTGATAATTTCTCATTCTTGAAAAATTTAGTTTACTCACAAGGTAGAACTACTGATTTCTTGAATAAGAGATTAATGTCAAATGATAAAACCCTTGAGAATATAAATGCTAAATTGGAAGATTTCTCATATGCTCTGAAAAATCAATTAAGTTTTAATAAGATGTTAGAAACCCAATTAGCTCAACTTGCTGCTATCATACCATCTTTTGAACCTAGCATAATTCCTACTAAACCTAACATGGAAACTGCAAATATGGTTGAAATAAAATATTTTAACTATTATAAAGATCAAACCATGACTGTTAAAAAGGGTGATCCTGGTAGTCCCATAATTAGATGCTCAATCTTTGGTGAAGTCTTTAAAAATGCCATTTGTGATTTAGGATCGAGTGTGAACATTTTATCTAAAGATTTTTATGAAAACTCATTCTTTCCACCCATGTCATCCACATCTGCCTATGTCGTGCTAGCTGATCAATCAACATGCTATGTAGAAGGAATAGTCACTGATTTACCTGTTCATATTAGAGGTTCATATGTTCCTGCTGATTTCATAATACTAGATATGGGAAATAGGAAAGATGTGCCTCTAATCTTAGGTAGACCTTTCTTGAATACTATGAATGCCTGCATATATGTGGGGAGTGGTAAAATGCAAATGACATTAGGAGGGAGGAAGGAAATGTTCTCTTTTTCCCGTGGTCCCGCATATGCCGCTAACATGCAGGAAGCAAAACCCGTTCGTACCAAGAAGAGGCGCCTAAGAACAAGGTGGAACAGAAAGAAAGAACCACCTCCCCCTGAGTTGTGTAATTCACATGACAAAGGAGAGGTGCCAAAAGAAGAAGAACCCGATGAAGTACCCAAGGAAGAAGATCTACCCAATAAGGATGAAATTCCATGGATCTAAGGTATGGATTTACTTTTAAATTTCCCTTTTTCAAATAAATAACATATGTCATGCATGTGACTAAAAAAATCAGTTATCATTAGTTATATGCATAAGTATATGTTAACTTAGCTAGAATAATAAAATATCATAATAGGATAGTTTCCCTTTTTCACAACATTAGATAGTTTCCCTTTTAATAAAATGAGAACAAGAGCTCCGACCGAGAAAGATGAAGACCGTTCACCAAGCAAGAAGCCAGCTTGGGGGAGATCCTCGCGCCAATAAGGTATGTTTCAACCTTACTATTTATGTTCGGTCCTTAAATTCTATATCTTTTGAATGTTATATGCTTGCCTAAGTAACCATTCCATGAATAAAATTGATGAAATCTGCTTAAACAAGTTGAAACCTGAATAAGAAATAAAATATGTCATGCAAATGCTATTGTTATAGTTAGAATAACTAGTTTTATCTAAGTTGTAGCTTTTGTGGGTTGCACATGTTTTAACTAAAATCATGCTTAGTGAATAAAGTCAGTTAGAAATGGAGTAATTCTTTAAACTTGCTAAGGTGAAATTAGGACCTAATCTGGAGGATTTCTTTTAAAAATTATGAAAACCTTGCTAAAAGTTCCTCCTGGACTTTATCCCATCCCACCACTAGGCAAACATTTGTTAGTCAAAACCACAAAGAGCTTTGTCTGAGCTTTGTTAGACCTCATAGATCTTAGTAGAGAAGCTTATCATATCTTTTGATCAAGATTCACACACCCACCATAAATTGCCTACTCTCCACTCTGGAAGTTTTCAACCACCAAATAAATGGCTCATTCTCTACACTGGAGATATGCAATACCTTGCCAAACGTTCCATTGCTAGCCTTATGCTATTCCTACACTGGGAATAAGCATTTCTCTCTCTTCCTCCTTTTCATTTCTAAAATCCTTTCCTATAGATATCTGGGGAAATCTAGAGCTAAAAAAAGAGAGATATGAAAAAAAAGTGAGCAAAGTAGCTCAAGAGCGGACTATGTCCTGAGAAAATGTGAGGACACATTTTTGTCTACTCACTATGTATCGGAAAGAGAGAGAGAGAGAGAGAGAGAGTTATCATTAGCTCTAGACCCCAGAAATTAACTAGGAAGGATTATGAAATATCTCTCTATACACTTCCACATAACCACACATGCACATCTTGATCAATTTTTATGATTTGCTGCTCCTTATGATCTGAGTGTCTAGCTTAGCAATAAACATTAGGCAATTTGCTCATGATTCTTAGCCTACCTATAACTCCACATATCATTCTTTAGAAATAGGAGAGGCTACATTTTGGCCTAAGTGAGGATTTAAACACCATTGAGTGATTGAGTGAATCTTGGAGGACTTAAGCAAGTTTTTATCTTTTGAAAACCTTAAAAAAACCTCCAGACAGAATCCTAGTTAAACCTAAGCAAGATAAAAGTTTCCTATCTACTACTTTATTTCACTCTTGCATGTTTGAAGTGAGAAGCTATAAGCCCCACATTGCTATGAATAATGATATATACTAAGTTATTTCTCACTATACAATATGCACTTCCATACATCTTAAGTTGCTATCTATTTCATGCTTAATGCTTAAACCGCATTGTGGTTGCTCGAGGACGAGCAACAGGTTAGCTTGGGGGAGCTTGTTGATGGTCCTTAAACACCTGTTTTACCATCAACACTTTACCCAAAAATTCACCAAAAAGGCATGAAATGTAGTCAAATAGGTTTCAAACTAACCGAATTCCACATGTCCATAGATTTTGATTGGAATGCAGGATTTGAACCAAATTTGGATATTTGAACCACCAAAGGCCAAGCCCACTCAGCAGGGCCCAATTGGGCCTCAGGGGGGTGGCGCCCGCCACTTGAGTTGGCCCAACTTTCCCCCCTGCCACGTCACTGCTCCGTGTGACCACCCCAGGGCCAAATCTTGGCCCTTGGTCACTAGGTCAGTGGCATCGGAGGGCTCAGGAGGGGAGTGGCGTGGATCATGACCGAATGACGGTTATCTCGACATGCAACCGACCTTGGAACCGCCTATCTGGAGCTCCTGGATGCCGTTGAAGCAATGACGGTGCATCCAACGGTGAGGAGGTGGCGGCCGCCACCTAGGGCTGGCGCCCGCCACTAGGGTTTGCCCTAGGTCGGCTGGCTGCCCCCTATAAGTACCCCCCTCACTCACTTGGGCTATAAATACCCCCCTGGAGGCATCACTTCAAATCAAGCAATCAAGCAAGAAAGCAAGGAAGTGAGGAATGCAAGCAAGCAAGGCTAGAGCTAGAGAGCTAATAGCTTAGGGTTTAGCCAAGCTTAGGCAAGTAGGTAGCTAGTAGAGCAAGGCATCTTTGCCTCATTGCCCTCGCGGAAGTGCTGCTCAAGGCTTAGCTCAAGAGTAGAAGCGTGCGAGTGATCGGTCCTGGAGCTGGGAAGAGTCTTCCTTCATCTCCAGTTCAGGTTTTGCTCTTGTATCTCAAGCACTTTACTATATTCTAGTTCATCATTTCAAGTATTACTTTATTCTACTTACCAGTATTGAGTAGTATACTTGATTGATTGCTTGAGTGCCTAGCTATCCTACAGTTCAATTCACTTAGCCATAGTAGTTAATCTCTAGTGAGCCTACTGTTTGATCTTTGCCAATAGGTTGCTTAGTTAGTTTAGTGTTTATCTTATTAAGTCAAGTATTTGCTCTGACGTCCGCAAGGGTGTCTCTATTCGAAGCTAGGGTAGAGATAGTTAGAATATAATTAAGCGTGGTGCTTAGTTATAGACTTACCTTCAGATACGGCTGGACCCCCGGATAGCTGTGGTAGCAAGCAGGTGGTGATAGCCCTGTGCGCCTTGAATTCCACCACGTAGTTGGCCCAGTTTAACAGTAAGGCTCGTTGTGCTAGCGTTCAACCTAAGTTAGTGGTAAAGGCTAGTACGCCTCGGTACTTGATAAGATAGGAATAAAACTATACTTAACTTGGTTGCTTTATTGACATTTGCCTATCTTGCTTCGTAGTTATCTTGCTTCGTAGTTATCTAGGAGTAGTTAGTAGTTATATTAGTTATTCTTAGTTATCTTATTCCCCTTATCTACCTATCCACCTTACCTTACCATCCATTTCATCCTTACCTATCCACCCATATATTCTTTCTAGCCCTTTTATCTCCTCTCTTCTCCTCTTTCCCTTTTCTTATTCTTCGACTCTCATCCCCTCCTTGACTCGACTCATACACCACCCTAGCCTTCCCTTGGGATCAAATAAATCGACACCTGGTACTCCCAGGCGAAGTGCTACTACGATAGTTCTGTGCGCTTGCAGAATCTCCTCTTGGTAGATTGCAATCTCTCTAGCTAGCTCCTACAAGTGTTGGGATTGACAACCCCATTTGACATTAGTAGATAGCTGCTTTAGCTTCACTCCTTTAGGTATAGTGACTGGACTTGCTACAAGCATTTCCGGTGCCGTTGCCATGGCTAGATTCCATAGTCTACTCCTAGTCACGACGTTGTGAAGGACCAAAAATGCTAAAGCAAGGCGACCAGAGAGGGGGGGGGGGTGAATGGGAGCCTAAAATTTCTTCTCAGAAATTACAGCCTCTGTCCCAACAAAATCAACCCCAAAAACTTCAGACTCAAACATGGTGCCCACGACCCTCGGAAAGAGGGTGGATGATCCCTAGGATCACAGCGAGGCACCACACAAGGGAGCAAACCAAAACTCCCAAAACTCCGAGTCAAGTTCGTGCCTAAAAGACCACTCCCAAACGTAGATAGAGGGCTACGTCGGGATTCCTCCAAATACCGATGCTAACGCGTAGCAAAGATATGTAGAGAGGTTCCTAGGTGAACTCTAGGAGCAAACGAGAAGTCCGGAAGTGAAGCGGAAAAGCTAGGAGAGCAAACGCACTAAACCGGAACCTACAGCCGATTCGCGGACTGTCCGGGCTGGGGGTGCCGGACTGTCCGCGCCAGGGGCGGACTGTCCGCGAAACCCTGGCGGACTGTCCGCAGGTCAAAAGGCAAAATCAGCACGGCTCCTGAACCCTCCCTGCGAGACTCCCGGACTGTCCGCGCCTTTGTACGGTGGACTGTCCGTCGGCCAAGTTATAAAACCAGCAACTCTGCTTGACGCTCCTGCGCGACTCGCGGACTGTCCGCGCCTACTAACGGCGGACTGTCCGTCGGTCACCCGAGAGGAAAAGGCCCGAGGCCAATAGCCACTGCTCGGCTGAAGCCGCGATGCGCGGACTGTCCGCGGCCAATATGGCGGACTGTCCGTGACCTCCCAGAAAGCCCAAAAACAGCTCAGCACTAAACCAAAATCGATTGGATCTTCACCAAATCGAACGGGGCTGCAACCAAACTTCTCCCAAGTGTTCTTCTATGTGTTGGGAAGCTAATCCTAGGATATCATCGCTTCAACCCAACTAATCCATGAGAAATCCGAAGAACACTAGAAAAGGGGAAGAACGGAGAACAAAAATGATTTCTTCCCGATCTACTTGTTCGTGAGGGTAGAGATGAATTCTTTTGGTGGAAATGTTCTCCTCACATCAAAGAACAAGTTGATTCAAACGGAATCGCAAAAGATGCAGCGTAGAGGGAGATCGAGTGAGGGGAAAAACGTGGAGAAAAGAAGAACGCGAAGAACAAATTCAAAACGTGAATTCAACCACGAATTTGATCCTTGGATTCAGCAAGATGAATTGTATTAAGCACTCGATGTCGGGCTACAAGCCACTCCTAGCAAATCAAAGCTTGGATGGCAAAAAGCTCAAGAACAAGAGCCAACTCTCCCTAACCCTAGCCTTCTCTCACAGGAACAAAATGAGAGAGACACCGTCCTAGAATTCCCCCGAGGATACAGCTGCCCTAGCAGCCCCCCTCATATATATAGGCGCACGTCCGAAGACCAAAACGCCCTTACATTAAGCACTCAACACAAATACCCCCCAGGGGTAAAACCGTCCAGTCCGGTCAATCTTCATCTGACGGCCATGCCCGCACATCCGGTAGCTTCGCCTCGACGCGACCTCCCTGATGCCGCCACGTCGACCACCGCGCCTTCCTCGTGGATAGCTTCGCTGCCGCGCCAGCCTCTCCACGCCGCCATGCATCGACTGTCCTTTCGGACCACCCCCGGTTTTGAGGCCCAAACCAGTAAACCTGCCAGCCCAGGTTTTGAGGCCCAAACCTGGCAAACCGTCCACCCCGAGTTTTGAGGCCCAAACTCGGAAACCCGTGCGCCCAGGTTTTGAGGCCCAAACCTGGAAACCGTCCTCGCCGAGTTTTGAGGCCCAAACTCGAAAACCGGCCATCCCAGGTTTTGAGGCCCAAACTTGGAAACCGTCGATGGTAGATTTTTGAGGCTCAGCTACCGAACCCGCACCGTAGACGGGATGTGGTTCGCACACCCCGACCACTGGCACCGATGCCGATGCATGTCCAGCCTCCACGCCGGGCACAACGCCTTCGCCTTCCTTCTTGACTTGGCCGACAGCACTTGCGCCGCACGCAAGCCCGTGTCCGACCTCCCGCCAAGTGCCACGACGCCATCGTCTTCCTCCTGACTCGGCCGATGCATCGCACATCCCCATGTGCTCTCGCTCGCCGATGCCACGTGCCAGCTACCACAGCTGGTCCTCTGGCCTCTCAGTCCGTCAGTCCAAGCCTCACGTCCACCCTTCACCGCTCTGGGTACATCGGCATGGCACGTCCGCCGCACGGCACGCCCATCCTTCACCGCTCCCAGTCCGTCAGCACGACACGTCTCTACTTGACCTTCACCTCGCCATCGACCACTGTATCCGAGCTCCACACCTGCACATCAACACAGCCAAGAGACACATGTCGCACACGCACACCAACACATAAACACCACAACTCAACGCCACCAGTTAGTCATAAACATTAAGTGCATAACGACATAATGACTCGACCGGGTAAAAGCCTCAAACCTTCCTCATCAAAGTCAATCATTCATCATATATGTTCTCACGTTAGCAAGTGTCAACAAGCATTTCTGGGCCGTTACCGGGGATAGTTGCCTAGCTCTATCTTTAGTGAAGTTAAGAACTACCAACAATCATGAGGTTGGCGAACCTCTTTTTGATGATGAGGACGAGGGTGTTGAAGGCATTGGTGACCCAGCACCACCTCCACCTGCTGTGTCGCAAGGATCGGCTTCTACTACTTCGACTCACGGCCCCAACCCTTCTTCTTTGACTACTTGGGGGCCGTGGGATCCGCCACCTCGGGCTGTACCTTTTGTACCTGAGGAGGCACCAGCTGCGGGTGAGGGGTAGGTTTCTTCAGCTCGAGAGGCGCCAAAACACATTCAGCGCCCACACCCGCCTCAATAGATGATCGGCAGCATCGACGAACGTGTCACTCGGTCAAGGTCACAACAAATCTCTCACTTTGCTCATTTTGCATTTGTTGCTGATTTTGAAACCTGAGATGTTGGACACGCTTTGTCTGATCCAGATTGGGTCAATGCCATGCATGAGGAGTTAGAAAATTTTGAAAGAAATCGGGTTTGGGTTTTAGTTCCACTTCCTCCAGACTGTAATCCTATTGGGACAAAATGGGTTTTCAAAAACAAACAAGGAGAGGATGGCCACATTGTGAGAAACAAGGCCAGACTTGTAGCCCAGGAGTATAGTCAGAAGGAGGGGATAGACTATGAGGAGACTTTTGCTCCTGTAGCTCGTTTGGAGGCTATTAGGTTACTCTTGGCTTTTTCTTCATCCAAAGGGTTTAAACTTTTTCAAATGGATGTCAAGAGTGCCTTCTTAAACGGCTACATAGAAGAAGAGGTGTATGTGAAACAACCCCCCGGTTTTGAAAATCCGAAGTTTCCAAACCATGTTTTTAAACTCTACAAAGCTTTATATGGTTTGAAACAAGCCCCGAGAGCCTGGTATGATAGGTTGAAAACCTTTTTGCTTGCTAAGGGTTTTAAAATGGGATGTGTGGATAAAACGCTTTTTCTCCTCAAGCAAGGCAAAGACACTCTCTTGGTCCAGATTTACGTGGATGATATCATTTTTCGTGGTTCTTCTCACGCTTTGGTTGCCAAGTTTGCAGACCTTATGAGCAAGGAATTCGAGATGAGTATGATAGGTGAGTTGACTTTCTTTCTCGGATTGCAAATTAAGCAATCCCGAGAAAGGACGTTTGTGCACCAGGGCAAGTACACCAAGGACTTATTGAAGAAGTTCGATATGGGTGAGGCCAAGCCTCTTTCAACACCCATGTCGACCACGATGGCCCTGGATGCGGACGAGGATGGAGAAGCTGTGGACCAGAAGGAGTACCGAAGCATGATCGGGTCGCTACTCTACCTGACGGCGACACGCCCGGACATTCAGTTCGCGGTGTGTCTCTGCGCGCGCTTTCAGGCGTCACCGCGCACTTCTCACCGTCAGGCGGTCAAGCGCATTATGAGGTACCTTCGTTTCACACCTGAGTTTGGGATTTGGTATTCAGTTTCCTCCACCCTCTCCCTTTGCGGTTATTCTGATGCCGATTTTGCTGGTTGTCGACTTGATCGCAAGTCCACTTCTGGGACTTGTCAGTTTATTGGTTCTTCTCTTGTATCTTGGTCTTCTCGCAAGCAGTCTAGTGTCGCTCAGTCTACCACAGAGGCTGAATATGTTGCTGCGGCTAGCTGTTGTTCCCAGTTGCTTTGGATGATGGCCATTTTGCGTGATTTTGGTCTGAGCTTTTCTCGCGTTCCTTTGCTTTATGACAGCATGAGTGTTATTTGCGTTGCTAAGAACCCCGTGCTGCATTCGAAGACCAAACACATTGATGTGCGCTTTTATTTTCTGCGAGACCATTTTGAGAAGGGTGATATCGACCTTCGCCATGTCGATACTCATCATCAGTTGGCTGATATTTTTACCAAGCCTTTGGAACAATCAACTTTTAATAGGTTGAGAGGTGAGCTTGGTGTGTGTTTCCCCTTTTAGATAGGGGAAACATTTTGATTCTTGTACTATAGACTGACTTTCTTTTCCTTCGTTTTGTTTTCATCCTTGATAGGTTAGTCTTTGCATTTCATCATGCATCTTTATTTTCTGAGCTTCATGTATATAATCTTTAGAATGTGATTATGCTCTATCTAGTATGCTCCGATGCTATATGATGATACTTGTAGCTTATGCTCCTTCTGATCACTGATACATGTTATGAGATGAGCTATTTTATGAATGATGAACTTACTTAATAAACATAAAACTTGAAATTGTTCACCATTGAGATATGCAACTAGCATGTGTAGAATGTGTTGAATTCACGTGTGCTCTTCATATATGCTAGGTTGTTATGTCTCTAGTTTTGAGTCATTCACTTGCTTGGTATGTTCATCTTCTGTTTTAAAATTGAACCAAGTTTTAAGTGAATTGAAAAGATCGAGATGGGATTGCTTGTCAGCACATCACGGTATCGAGACTGTTTCTCATTGCACATTGGGTTAAACTTGAGCCGTGTAGTGTATGACCGAAACCGACGCTTTAAGCTTCTGATTGCATATGCATAGGCTTAGCTCGGTTGAAAAGTTAGGCAATGACAAGCGTTCAACCTCTCGTAGTCACATGCTGAATTCTGAACTTGTGTAATTTTCACCGCTGCAACTCCGATAAAAACTGAAAAACACAAGTCTATGTTTCATTCTGCAGCTTGATGATTGAACTTTGCTAGGGGTAGTTCACCTTGTATACATGTTTAGCACTTGTTTGACTTCCTGTCTATACATGTTTAGTGCTATTTTGATGGTGAATACTTTTTGGCTAAAACTGCTCACTTTGTTCATATGTTCATATTTCATATTTGGTGATCAGGTTGAGCCTTTGCTAGCATGTTGTATATGTTGTTGAGTCATTGGAGTTATACTTTGTAAAGCATCTTTTCGTTCTATTGACTATATTCCTGAAGCTGCTAACTTGCATCTTTCACTCAAATGCATTTTGGAAGGGAGAAATTTGCTTGATAGTGCATTATCAACTAAGGGGGAGAGATTCATGTCAAATCATAAGGGGCTGAAATCATATCATATCCTAGTTGTGTGCACTATTGGAGGGGGAGTTTGCTCATTTGGAGGTTGCTCTCATTTGATGAATTTTTGAGTTTTTCAATTGGTCTGGAGCATCATTCCAATTGGTTCGGAGCTATTTATGCTAGTTGTGTTGAGCCTCTGTGCCTCTATCTTGAGGGACTAGCAATTTTGCTTTGTGAGTATGTTTCTCAATTGGTATCGAGTTTTTCTGCTCTTCAGTCGGTACTTTTTAGTTGGTATCAAGCTTTCTAGCTAGCGGTGTTGAGCCCATTCTGCCTCTTCTTGAGGGCTAGCTCTATTTTGGCTTGAATTTCAATTGATTTTTCGATTGATATCGAGCTTTTCTGCTAGCGGTGTTGAACCTGTTCTACTTCTTCTTGAGGGCTAGCTTTGCTTTGCTTGGTTGCGTCGAGCCGTTGCCCATGTCTTTGGGGACCAAGTTGTCTTGCTCTTTCCACTTGACCTTCTTCGGCTTTGCTATGCTTTTGGGTCATTTGGTCGAGTTCTCTCTCCTTCTTCTTCCTCCTTCTATCTACATTATGATTTGTGTTAGTAGTTGACAATGCACTCATCAAGGGGGAGATTGCGGATACATGGGTGTATGCCGAGTCTCGAGTGATGAGTGATTGTCAATGGGTTTGATGCGCATGTTCTGTGGCTTGTGTTGTGCAGGTGTCGAGCACGGAGACAGTGATCGAGGGCAAGGTGAAGGTCAAGTAGAGACGTGCCGTGCCGATGGACCGGGAGCGGTGAAGGGCGGACGTGAGGCTTGGACTGAGGGACCGGTGGCCTGAGGATCAGCTGTGGTGGCTGGCAGCCTGGGACAGCGACGAGCTAAGACTTCCGGGGCACGGTGTTGCTCGGGTCGAGGACCTGGAGACACGTTTTGGTGGACGGGGTGCACGAGCGGTGCATCCCCTCTACAGTGTCGGTTTGATGGTTGAGCCATAGAAAAACCATCGGGTGGACGGTTTCCAGGTTTGGGCCACAAAACCTAGGTGTTGCGGGTTTGTCGAGTTTGGGCCACAAAACTCGGGCTGAGGATGGTTTCCAGGTTTGGGCCTCAAAACCTGGGCGCTAGCCGGTTTCTGAGTTTGGGCCACAAAACTCAGGTGATGGATGGTTGGTTTCCCGGTTTGGGCCTCAAAACCGGGGGTTGGTCGTGAAGACAGGTTTCCCGGTTTCAGCCACAAAACCGGGGGCGGAGTCCGTGAAAAGGACAAGCAGAGCGGTGGCGGCACGCGGTGGCAATCAGTGAGGTTGCGTCGAGGCAACGCTACCAGTTGTGCGGGCGTGGCCGTCGGATCAGCATCTTCTTCGAGTTGGTCCAGAATAACCTTAGGGTTTAGCTGTTTCGCTCTGTAAATAATTAGGGGTAGAGTGGGAATTAGAATTAGGATAAGTAGGGGGAGACACCCGCCTCCCAAACTATCTCAGTCATTTGCTATTCACCTCTAGGGTTTTCCTGCTCTCCCTATTCCCTGCTGTAGCGAACTGAGATCCACAGAGAAGACAATCATACCTCTGTGCCCGTGAGATTTTGAGGAAGTGAGACCGTAATCTCATGATTGTAGCGTGTGGTAGCCACACAGCTGTAAATTCGTGGCTGTGATTCGCGTTTTGGTGTTGTTCTTTGCGGGTTGCTTTTCTCCACGATTTTCCCGATGATCGATCTCCTTACTCGTTGCGTCTTTTTTATTCCGTTTGAACCAAGTTCTTCTAGATCGTGAGGCACTTCTTTCCACTGAAGGAATTCACCTCTAACCTCACGAGCTAGTAGATCGGTCAATTTTTGTTTTGCATCGAGTTTTGGTCCCTTTGTCCCGAATTCTTCCAATTCACCGATTTGGAGTTAGGTTCGAGCCATGATTTCTTCGGGATAGCTCACTAACCTCCTTGGAACTCCTCATACCAAGTCTAAGCCTCAGAGCTTTTGATTCGGAGGAGATCGTGTTGAATCCGCGGAGGAACAGTGCTGTTTCGGGGGCATCTGACGCTCAAGTCGGGGGCATCGGATGTTGTGTTCATCACATCGGACGCGTCCGATGCCACATGTCATCTAACAACGTTTTTGAAGGAGCATCGGACGCTGACCATCGGAGCGTCCGTTGCCATCGGACGCGCCGGAGGTTTAGAATCGGACGCTAGGGTGTCACTGTAGCCAGCGTTCGATGCCTGTCCAGTAAGGTTCCAGACAGGGTCTTTTCGCATTGGACGCATCCGGTGCCTGACCATCGGACGCAGGCCAGCGTCCGATGCTGTATCTTCAGCATGTTTTCGTCCGCTGTTTGTTCGTCCATTGTCGGTTTTGATTTTCGGCTTTTGCGTTGGGTTTCTAGAGTTGTGTAGTTGTCTCGCTGTGCTTCTTGGAAGCATCCACCCTACATCTAGGGTCGTGGACACTTGCAAGCTCTAGTTTTGCGCTTGGGGTTGACTCTAGGAACAGTGGCAACAAGTTTCTGAAAAGAAATTTGAAGCTCCCATTCACCCCCCCTCTGGTCGCTTTCTGGTAGCACTTTCGGTCCTTCAGGAGGCTTTGCACTTTCTTCTCTTCTTTCTGTCACAGAGGAGCAGCTGGAGTTCATGGGGGATGATGAGTTGGCTTTACTTGCCAACCGGTTCTCGCAGTTCCACAACAACCGCATGAACCATCGCCGCGGAGGAGGACGCTCTGGATGTTTCGAGTGCGGCAACCCCGATCACTTCATCGTCAACTGTCCCAAGAAGAACAAGCAAGCTTTTGGGAAGGACGATCATGGGTACAAGTATGACTCCGGGAAGCGCAAGGAGAAGTATGTCCCCGCGAAGCACAAGCGGAAGGGCGGCTTCAACAAGGAGTACATCAAGAAGAAGTACTTGGAGAAGGCCCAGGCTGAGCAGCGTGCATTCTTCGCCACACTCAGCGATGTCGATGACTCGGATGACGACTCCGCTTCCTCAAGCGACGACGAGTCTGAGAAGAAGAAGAGGATCGAGGACAAGCTGAACGACCTCTACTTCTTCGCCGACAACGAGGGCTTCTGCACCATGGCCCTTGGCAAGGAGGTCTACAGCCAGCTGGAGGAGACTCCTTGGAACAACGATGACGACGACGACACCTCCCAGGTATCTCAAACACCTGAAGAACTTTCTGCTGAGGTCGATAAGCTTACTGCCGCTCTTCTTAGTCAAGATAAGTTGCTTAGGCATGCTGCTAGAGAGCGGAAGGAGTTTAGGCAAAAATGAGAGGATACGGTGAAGGAGCTTGAGTTTGCAAAGTCCACCGTAGTTGTCTCTAAGGAGGGTGAGTGTGAGATGCGCACCAAGCACATGACTGACCTTCTCACTCTGAGAGGTAAGTATGCTGCTTTGGTTGGAGAAGTGGATGAGCTTTGGGCTAGACCCGTGTTGCTTGGTGCGTGCAAGTGTTGTGCAGGCTTGCAATCCGAGTTGGCAGAGAAGAATGCTAAGATTGAGTCTCTTGAGAAGGCCAGCTCGGGTAGCACTTGTGTGTCTAGGTGCGCTTTGTGTGAGGGTTTGGAGATGGAGATTCCGAATGTGAAGCATGACAAGATGCAAACCGAGGAAGAAAACACATACCTTCGGACCATCTTGTCATCGGTGTCTTGTGGTGAGCCGTAGCTTGGGATGATGATTTCTCAGTTTAAGCGAGCTGCTGGAGGTCCTGGTGTAGGCTTTGCTCAGGGAGTTGAGTGTGCTTCATCCTG
Organism: Coix lacryma-jobi var. lacryma-jobi; assembly: GCA_009763385.1. Classification (NCBI taxonomy): domain Eukaryota; kingdom Viridiplantae; phylum Streptophyta; class Magnoliopsida; order Poales; family Poaceae; genus Coix; species Coix lacryma-jobi. The sequence continues at coordinate 46,494,222 of CM019826.1, forward strand.
TGGTAAGATTGGAGAGTCGAGTGGTCTAAACCCAAGTGAGAAGCCCAACTCCACCACTACTCCCAAACTTACAAAGATTCCACCCAAAGAGCCTCTCAAGCCCAACACTAAAGATGGAGTGTTTGTGGAACCTCCGAGAGCTCCACCCAAGAAACAGACATGGGCTACAAAACCAAACCACCTCAAAAACAAGCTAGACAGAATGCCACCTATCCAGGAGGAGCTCATGCCACAGAAGGGCAAAGTGATCCATACCCACTACCGTGAGTACCAACAACCCCCTATGAGAGCGGTGAGGTACCATTGTGAGCACTATGGGAGAGATGGACACTTGAGGGAGTTTTGCTTTCGGCGCAAGAGAGAGGAGCGTCGTGCGAGGGAGATGAACAATGCGGACATGTACCATCCTTTCCATAATGTACATGTGTCGAATGTTCAGAGGAGAGCTGCTAGGCCTAGAGGTCCAATGCCTCAAGGTCCTAGGACACAGGGAGGTTTTGCTCGGTGGGATCCTGGTTTTGTAGGATATGAAACCCGTGGCGGTGGCTTTGTTGAGCGTTTCCCTCCACCGCGTTTTGAGTATCACAATGGACGCTCTTCCCTTTGCGGACCATGTTTTCCTGTGTGTGGTGATCGCTTTCCCCGTAGGCGTGCTAGGAATGGTTTTTCTACTAACCGTTCTTTTGAGCAGCCGGCCCAACACTGGTATTCTTCCTATTTTACTCACCCTACTGTTGGACCGTATGCTCATCCTATGTCTTTTTATTGATATAGTTAAAACGATTGGAGGACATTTGGTTGGTGGATTCCGGTTGCTCGAGGCACATGACCGGAAACACCAAGTGGTTCTCCAGTCTTAGTCCTGTTGCCGGAAAGGAGTTAGTCACTTTCGGCGACAATAGCAAAGGTAAAGTGTTGTCTCGTGGGTCGGTGCGAGTTAATGAGCACTTTGTGTTGCGTGATGTTGCTCTTGTTTCTAACTTGCATTTTAACCTTCTTTCTGTTTCACAACTTTTCGATGATGACTATGAGATTCGTTTTAAGCCGAATCTCAATCGCATTTTAGATCCTCAGGGCAATCTTGTATGTTTGATTTCGCCCTTTGAGAAAGTCTTTCGTGCGAATTTCTCATAGTCATTTGGAATTTCCCGTTGTCTTGTGGCTGGTCCTTCCTCCTCTGATCTTTGGAAGTGGCATAGGAGGCTTGGACATTTGAGCTTCGACTTGCTTGCAAGGCTTAGCTCACTTGGCCTAATCCGTGGATTGCCCAAGCTGTGCATGGAGAAGGATCTTGTTTGCCATTCTTGTAGATATGGGAAGATGGTTGCCGCTCCCCACCATCCAGTGACTCAGGTCATGACTAAGCGTCCTGGAGAGCTTTTACACATGAATCTTGTCGGTCCGGCTCGGGTGAGCTCGGTTGGGGGGAAGTGGTATGTACTTGTTGTTGACGATTTTTTGAGATACTCGTGGGTTTTCTTTTTAGCTGAGAAAACTGAGACTTTCACTTCTGCTCGTAATCTGATCTTGCGTCTTCAGAATGAGTTCCCTAAGAACTCGATGCGAGCTATTCATAGTGATAATGGTTCCGAATTTAAGAATTTGGACTTTGAAAAGTTTTGTAATTCTTTGGGTTTGGAGCATCAGTTTTCTTCCTCCTACACACCACCTCAAAATGGTGTTATGGAGAGGAAGAATCGGACTCTTGTTGAGATGGCCAGGACGATGCTCGATGAGCATAGGACTCCTAGGCGGTATTGGGCCAAAGCTATGAACACTGCATGCTATATTTCCAATCGCATTTTTCTCCGAGCTTTCTTGAAAAAGACCTCTTATGAGTTTCATTTTGGAAGACAGCCCAAAGTGACTTATTTTAGAGTTTTTGGTTGCCACTATTTTATACTTAAGAAAGGCAGCTTGGACAAGTTTGAGTCTCGTTCTTCTGATGGTGTATTTTTGGGTTATGGCACTCATACTCGCGCATATCGTGTACTTAACCTTGATACTAACCGAGTCATGGAGACATCCAATGTCACCTTCGACGAGACCATGGTTTGTCCTTCTTCTAGATTTGAGCATGTAGGTGATCATGAGGTTGGCGAACCTCTTTTTGATGATGAGGATGAGGGTGCGGAAGGGATGGATGATCCAGCACCGCCTCCACTTGCTGTGCCGCTAGGATCGGCTTCTACTACGACGACTCACGGCCCCAACCCCTCTTCGTCGACTACTTGGGGGCCGTGGGATCCGCCACCTCAGGCTGTACCTTTTGTACCCGAGGAGGCACCAGCTGCTGTTGAGGGGGAGGTTTCTTCAGCTCGGGAGGCGCCACAACACATTCAGCGCCAACAACCACCTCAACAGATGATCGGCAGCATCGATGAACGTGTCACTCGGTCTAGGTCACAACAGATCTCTCACTTTGCTCATTCTGCTTTTGTTGCTAATTTTGAGCCCCGAGATGTTGGACACGCTTTATCTGATCCGGATTGGGTCAATGCCATGCATGAGGAGTTAGAAAATTTTGAGAGAAATTGGGTTTGGGTTTTGGTTCCACCTCCTCCAGACTATAATCCTATTTGGACAAAATGGATTTTCAAAAACAAACAAGGAGAGGATGGCCACATTGTGAGAAACAAGGCCAGACTTGTAGCCCAAGGGTATAGTCAGAAGGAGGGGATAGACTATGAGGAGACGTTTGCTCCTGTAGCTCGTTTGGAGACAATTAGGATACTCTTGGCTTTTGCTGCATCCAAAGGTGTTGACACCAAATTCTTGCACACACACGAGGAGATGACAAGTGGGCCCAGCCAGCAGAGAGGAAAGGATTCGACAAGTAATCAGGCGGCTGTTTGGTCCTCAGAGTTTTCGGTGAATACCTATGCGGTCGGCTATTTTGCAAAATGGTAGCCCCATTCGGAAAATGGGTATGTGTTGACACTGGTTATCTATCATAATAAAGGTATAAATAAATATGAAAAGGGCAAGAATTTGATCACCAACAAAGGTTTAGGGTTTCAACTGACAATATTCCACGAGTTTTGGTGAACTATGATTCTGCAGGGACTAAACCAGGAAATCAGCACCGATAGCTTCCCATAGAAGGAAACCGGCGGGAGATAACGCCACCACCACGTCAGGAATATTCTAGAAGACTCCAGAGGATGCAAGAAGACACCAGGAGGTCGACCACCGCTAGAGGCCGCCAGGTGGGACCGGTCGGTCCCACCCTTAGACCGACCGGTCTGCCACCGGGCCCGATGGCTTCCGTCTTCTGCAAGCTTCCTCCACCGACCTCTAGGATGCATCTTAGCCGTACCTTAAGTCGGTTTGATCCAACGGCCATGGTTGATCCCTCAGGGCTATATAAGCAGCCTTAGACCCCCCTCTCCAGGCATCTCCATCTTCATTATTCATCTCCACATCAGAAACTAGGGTTTCAATTAGAAGTAGAGGTCGCTCTAGATGAATCTCTTCTAGTTCATCTAGAATTAGATCTAGTTCATCTAGTTGTAATCAAGAGCCAGCTATCAAGTAGAAGACTAGTTACCCCTCTATTTAGGATTAGAACCTAGTCTTATTCTAGAACTAGAAGAGAGAGAGAGAGAGAGAGAGAGAGAGAGAGAGGAAGAGATCAAGAAGGAGCTCCGGCCTGTCGGATCAACTTCTTCATCTTGTACCTGTGGATTCAAGTTCTTCATCAACTTGCTTCAATGATTGTTTCGGTAATCAACGTCTATATTTAAGTTTGAGTTATTGTTCACATTATTCTTAAGGTTTGTGACTCTCTTTTGAGTACTTTAATTCTAAGTTGCTCTAGAGTTAGAGTAGTTGGATAGTGTAAGCGTGGTGCTTAGACTTGATAGCTCATATATGCCTCCTATAACGCCGGTAGTAGTGGTTGTTCGCAACGGTGACTCTTATAGCCTTGTTGATTCTTCTATAGTCCACTTACCCGTGTGTAGGCTCGGTAGGATTATACATTTGCATAAAAGACTCATACTCTGTTTGTGACCTTTTATGGCAACTTCCCCACTAAGAATAATATAAACATATCACTCTTAAATTGGAATTAGACAGCCTTAATGATCCCCTCTATACTTCTAGATTTTCCGTCCTTGTTAGCTACTCAGGGGTTAGACTTTAAGACTTAACACTATCCGTTCCTTTGGGTTCGATATTAAAACTGGGTTACTCCGGTGAAGTGCTACATCAGTAGATCTTATCTGTGCCCTTGCGGATAAAGTAGAGTGTGTGTTAATTTATACCAACAAGCATTTCTGGCGCCGTTGCCGGGGAACGGTAGATCATCTTAAGTCTTAGTTTAACCTTGTAATCATACTTTTATCTTTTTCCTTTTGTCCCAATCTTTTCATTATTTTTGTTTTCATTCTTATGAATGTTGTTTTTGAATTCCACTCTTATCTATCACTACCGCATGAGCAAGCTATAACCAGTAGAATCCTTACACCCCATCATAATACCTAGTTATTAGCTATGCCTACCTTTCTGTTGCACTGTCCTTGTAATGAGCAGAGAAATATAATTATGAAAATATTCCTTCGGGTATTTTGTCACTAACCTTCCCAGGTCTAGAGTAGAAAAGAACGAAGGAACAACAAACGCAAGGTATGTCCAACCAATCATCATGTAACATTGAATTACATTTATCCAATCTTGATTTGTGCAAAATCCAAGCTTGGGGAATAGGCTTTCTAAGAATACTTCTTGCCATGTTGCTATGTTGGTTGTCCCTACATTAAGATATGCTCATACGCTAATTGTGACACCCTAGTGTCAAGCACTGCATTAGGAACCACATTTAGCTACCAAAATGCATAAGCAATGCATTGCATCATTTCATGTGCATATGAGTGCTTTTTGCCTTTTGTTTATTTATCTGGATTTTGGATTTCTATTTGACTTGATGATTAAAGTGGATTTATGTTTTGGCAAATAGTTTTATAAAATAAGAGAATAATGAGTAGAGTGCTTTTCATGTTGATATTTTGACCTAGTTCAAAATAGTTTGTTAAATAAAAATGAAGTAAGCAAAATGTTTTATGTTTCAAAATTGGCTTTAATTATAAGGAGATTGTAAAAATAGTTTTCAGAAAAAGTGTCTTATATGAAAGTTGTAGGGAAAATTATTTTGAGCAACTTTTATATTTGGGTCAAAGCCTGGTTTGGAGTTTTTGAAACTATTTTTGAATGGTCAAAGTTTGAAAAGTTTTTGGAAAAAGAAAAAGGAAAACGATTTTTCCCGCGCCCTCACTTTTGGCCCAACCGGCCTTTCGGCCCAGCTCACCGCGCCGGCCCAGCGCTCGCCCGCGCGCCCGCCCGCCCGCGCACGGCGCGCTGCCGCCGCTGACATGTCGCGCCATACGCCGGCCGCAAGCGCCGCATGGCCGGCGATCTCTGCGAAAAATCTCGCGCGGCCACTCCCTCTCCGATCCTTCTCCACGTGATCATGCAAGCGATCGGCTTCGCCCACTCCGCGCTCGCCTCGCCTGCCGAGCCCTCGTCGACCGCACCCTGCCTCGCCCGCCGCGTCGCCGTGGCCCCCGCCGCGACTGGCCGTCCGCCGCTCCGCCGAGACCAAAACCCGAGCGCCTCCCTCTCTCCGCTCTCTCACTCTCATTTCGCACACACCCTCCTGCTCCCTCTCCCTCTCCTCTCCCGCGAACACGCCGAGCACTTCACTGCTCGCCGTCGTTCGGCACCGAAGAACCGCACCACCGTTCCGCCCTAGCCGAGCCACCACCGACCGATTAACCTCGGCCACCACCCCGCCATCATCCAGACCACACGGTGCGCACCTCCGCACCACCCGCCGAGCCTCGCTGACGTCGGAGTCCGAGGAGCCCCGCCGCGAAAGCCATCAGCGTCGTCCGGAGCTCGCGGCTGTTCTTCCCCGACCGAAGCTCCTCCGCTCCTCTCCTTCGTCCTCGAGCTTCACCGAGCCAAGGCAAGGTGAGAACACCTATCCATCTCAACACTACCGCTTCCTATCTCACTCCATCTCTCCGGCCGAACGCCATGGGCGCCGCCGCGGCCATGCATGAGGCCAAGCTCCCCTGGAGCCATCCGAGCCAAACCAACCCACTCACTTAGCTCCCTAGGGTTCACAAAGCACTGCGCACGCGCCAATTTGGCCGGCGACCGCCGGACACGGCCTAGCCGAGCCCCGCCACCGTCCGCCATGGCCGCTCGCGTGGCCAAGCTTCCTCGGAGCTTTCCGAGCCAAGCCGAGCCCTCCGATAGCCTCCCTAGGGCTCGAGTAAGCCTATGCCTTCCCCGATTTCACCGGCGTAGCCGTGTGTCGCCGCCGCCGCCGTTCGCCACCGCTCGCCACCGGCACGCTTCGGTCACCCTGTGGCCAAACCGACCCCACCGCTGGATGCGCCTCGTCGAGACGAGTCTATCGAGTCTAGCCTCACCGCCGGCGACCTCACCGTCGACGAGCTTTCGCCGGTTAACACCTTTCCCTGCTTCGCCCTCTCTGACGGGTGGGTCCCGTTGACCAGCGGACCCTGCGCGTCAGTCACACGCGGTCCATGGACCGAGTTCACGCAGTTTGAGCCGGGATGATTTCAAATGTTTTCTTTTTGTTTTTTTTCTAGAAATGCTTGTTATTTTTGTGTAGCTCGTTTTAAAAGCCCAAATAAAGTACTTTTAGTTTTGTTAGCTTGTTTATGAGTAGATCTATCATGGAAAAATATGAAAGTATTTTTGGTGAAAGTTTTTATTACTGTTTTTATTTAATTCAGTTTGTGAGCTTTTGTTTAGATAAATGAAAATATATGTTTTCTGGTTGAGATAATTCCTGGGAAAATTTGTGTAGGTTTCTTATCATGATTTGCACCTCTGAAAAATATATTCTGCACTATTTATGTGGAAAAAGTTTCTGTTATGATTAAAAGTCCTTTTTGGCTGTTTTCTTAGAATAAATATTAAGGTGTTTTATATGTAGAAATAAAATGTGGGAAAAATTGTGTAGTCTCTGTATGATTTGTTCAGGCTAAGAAAAATGTTAAGCATAAGCTGTTGTATGGAAGAATCTGAAGTTGTTTTACAACTGTACTTTTCTGTGTTTTCCTTTGGAAATTCATGTAAGAAATAATATAATGTTTCTGTTCATGAAACTTCCTTGATAAATATGAAATGTGAAGTAGAATCTGGGAAAAATATGAAAATGAGTTTAGCCCCTTTTTTCAGTAGGGTTGTAGTTCAAATGGTTTAATTTGGAATAGATTTGTTTATTTTGTGTAGGCTTGTATATTTATGTTCTGACAGTAAATTTTCTACAGTAGAATGTTTATGAGTAGTTGAAGCTAGGAAAATTATGAAATCTGCTGTTGAACACCTTTTGTGTGAAAAGTTAGTTCAAAGCACCTTTTGAGAAGTTTATTTGTTATTTTTATATCTGCAGTTCTCTATTTTATTTCTAGCTGAAAATTATTCAGTGAAGTCCAGCAGATGCCATTTGCCTTCTGGAATTTTTGTGGATTTTTCTGATTCCAGAAAAATGCACTTGCAGTTCAAACTCAAATTTCTTTTGAATTATTAAATAAGAAATAGGTGGATTAATGAAATTGTTTTATGAGATAATTAAGTGTTTACCTCAATGTCAAAAATGGTTCAACAAGTTGGTTTTGTTGGTTTGCAAGAAATATTTACACTCATACCACCCCATCTCACACTACGCATTATTTATTTATTATTTTCAACCGCATTGCAATAGGATCGATAGTTCAGGAGCAAGACCTGGAGCAGGAGACAAGCGCCGAGCAGGAGATCCCGGAACTGCATCAAGCCGAGGAAGTCGACCCCGCGGCCGACACTAACCTGTTTGAGTGCCCCTCCCACGAGGCCTTAGTCTTCTCTCAAGGCAAGCCCCGGAGCATATTAAGCCTCCTACCCTTTGCAATTAAAATTACTTGAGTCCTTTTATATTGTGATGCATTAGGTTTAGGAGTTGGAATGAAACCTACTTGCTGCATTACCATTCCTTGGTTATTGATTAATATCTACCTTGTTATCCTGTTATTTATTTACAATATAGAATTGCTTAGCTTGCTTAATAAAAGTAGTAGTTAAGAATGTTTCCGTAATACCCTGATGGGTAGTTACCGGATCACGGTTGGCTATATTTGCTATCGTGGAAAAGAACCTGAGTAGTAATGAAATACGGTCAGCTGGAAGGCAAGGCACCAAGTTGGAACTTGGGGGCAGTCCGTCCGTTGGATCGTGTAGGTTTGTATCGATGTTGGCCCTCGTTCATTTTTGAACGCGCCCTTTTACTTAGGGATACGTCGGTGTCGTAATCATCGACCCCAAAGCCGGTTAGAAGCTGTTCGGGCCAGTTTTGACCCGTGTCGCGCCCTCTAGTATGGAAATTGCGATCTGCCGCGTGAGGCCATTGCCAGGTTCCAATTGGGCGGTCTGTGCTTGAACCGCGACGATTACCACCACGAACAAGCATCGAGCGGTTGCCCAATGCATGGACCCGACGGGGAAAGTGTGGGCTGGTATTAAAGGTCTTTCACCAGTTGGTTTAGAATTCGATTCGAGTAGCCGTCTCCCCCGGTTAGTGGGAAACTATGGCGAGCTTCACCACGATACAACTCCATGTGATGTTTTAAAAGGTTCAACTAAAATATGGATAAGTCAACTGGATATGGTTATATTATTGTCTGTTAGACTCAAGTGTGTGCAGTAGTTCAGGTGCAAACCTAGAAAAAGGAGTATGTCTAAAAAATGACAGCTCATTAATATCATTAAATCCTCACTTATCTTAATTTGAGCTTTTCGCAACTAAAGATCCCAGATCCACCCAAAAAGGCCTTGCATACCCTTGGTGTCTTTATTTTCAGTTGGACGGGTAAGTCTAGCTGAGTACATTCCCGTACTCAGGGTTTATCCTGTTTGTTGCAGATGGCCAGGTCTACTTTGGCTATTGTAAGCACTGCCTCTACCCGGTGGAAGGTGATGAGGAGTAGGCCCAGGGCAGGGTCGTCCAGAAGCTTCCCCTTTTCTTTTGCTGGTCTGAGACTCCTAGTGGCACATTATCTAAAAAGGGAAGAGTGAGTTGTGTGAGTTGGATTTATCAAACAATGTTTCATTTGGACCACATGTGTAGTGGTCGTGTTTCAAACTTATTTAAGCTTCCGCACTTTTAAATTCGGTATTGTAATAACTCTTTTTTAAATTCGCACTCTGATACTTTAAATTCGGTTTTGTTCTCTGTGATATATCTTTGCGAATGTAATTCTTGAACAATGCGATCCTGTATGTTGTACGGTGATAGAAATCCTTCGAGATTTCCGGACTACCGGGGTTATATGGGTTCAAGTATGAGTCGAAGTCAGACGGATTTGACTAAGACGGTACTTGAGCTCTTATAATCAGGACGGTTTCGCCAGACTAATCAGACTCTTTCATCACCATCTAACTAAATCTCTACAATGCTTTCATGTTATCTTTATTTGCTATAGTATATTCTTTGGTTTTGAAGTATTTTCATACACCTTTTAAATTAGGCATGGAGCTTAGTTTAACTGTTTTCATGAATTAAAGTAAGACATGGTGTCTAGTTTGATTCTTGAGCTAAAAGGTGTGCTGATTTTACCTCTAAAGGCTTTTAAATTAAGTATGGTGCTTAGGTTAAAATGCCTTCCTAGATCAAATTAGACGTGGTGTCTAGGTTGATTTCTGAACCGATAGTATGCTATAGTAGATATTGGATATTTTGTTGGACTAACCCCTGCAGATAAACTTTCAATATCAATTTGGGAAAGTCCGGAGATGAACTCACACTAGAGATGAAGCAAGGCGTACAATGAACTTCAACAACTCTTGCACAACAAAGACTCAGCTCGTTCATCATAGATGAAAGAACTGTGAGTATCAAAGTTTATTTTGTTTTGTCTTCTACTGCAAGTTATCTTTTGCCTTGAATCATGTTAATGTGTAGCCAACACATACTAGTCTATGCTAAAACAATCCTAAAAACATCTTTTTATTAGCATAGATGCAAAATACATAAGTTATGGATAACAACCCATGCTTCAAATTCTTGCAATCCTTCGGGTATATATCCACTAACATTACGCATGAGAGAAATTTTGTTCATCCATGGTTTGGTCTAAACATTGAAGATCCAAAACCCAAACCATAGACACACAAACCTACTCTCAGATCACAAATGGTGCTAGCTTAGCTTTGAGTCTTGCTTGGGCGCTGATGACAACAGGATGCAACTCACCTCATATGAGACAACTTATGCCTGTAACCATCTATCATTGTCCAAGACATCAAGACAAGAAGTGGGGAGTTATCTTCTCTTCTAATCAAGAGTTAGCTTGGGAGACAAGATGGTACCACTACAACAATAGCAAGATCTACAAGTCAAACACATGAACATGTTGTTGGCAGTCCATCTACATCAGAAGCCAGCCTGGGAGAGAATTCCGTTGTCTAGATGTGTTTCACAATCAAAGGGAGGAAGGAGAAAACCACTTCAAGACATATTAATCTCCTACCCACCACTTTGATCAATACAAACCACTAGATGCTATCCCAGTCGAGAAGAAGAATATGATCCATCACTCATTCTTGGAAGATCGTTCTTGAACACCAACAATGTTATCATCTGTGCCAGACCTAGAGAAGTCAACTCTTGGATCTTTTGTTGATTCTTCAACAACTACATCACTTATGAGCAGCCAAAGAGAACCAAGAGAAGACGTCGAAGGGAGAGCCAACTACCAGGAATTGAGGAGGGCATCATGAAGGATGAAGCCACTGCACCACAAGAGTTAGAAGATGAAGAGATTACCTAAGTTAGCAAATCAAGAAGAACGGTCGATAAGATCTCCATCATCTAGACACTGTTGAGAGGACAAGTCTCAGTTGTGACATTACAAGACAAAAGACTATCATAAAGGCACTCAAGTAGCAGCTCTAATTTCAAGTCTCTTGTCAACCCAATGATTAAAAGAAAACAATAAAGGTTGACAAGAGAAGAATGCGGACGTCCCTACATCCTCATAGTACAGAATTAATACAAGAAAGAGAGGGGATCCTAGTCAGCATACTCGAAGAACAATGCTCCTTCACTGATAAGTTGACACAAGAGAAGGAAGGTCGATACCTATAAAGATGATTCCACTGTGATCTTCCTCCTCTCAATCACACTGTGAGACAAACAAGAGAAGACAAGCAATTCATAAATAACAACCAGCTAGACAAGAGGAGCTTCCACAAGGTGGTTCAGCACAATCACTCTTCAATGACAAAGTAATATTTCAAGGTAAGTAACCATCACTTTAAAAGCTTTTTTTTCTTGATTCTAGTATAAACATAAATAAAGAACAAAACATGTTTAAGCTGCACCCCACTTGATTCAACCTAATCAACTTAACATGTTTAGTCCTTTGATCTTAGCTTTACTCTCTTGAATCTCACTGTCTTAACTAAATGAGCTAAAATGTTGTGCATCTAAACCTTTGGAAGATGATATATCTCAATTATAAAAAGATCAACACTTTATGCATAGATTATCCTTCCTTGGGTTAAGTAACTTGATCTATTAAATATTTTAAGATGCTACTTTCAGGCTCATCCTCTGATCCTATCACTCATATAAAGATTGAATAGAACACATAAACAACAAGTTTGTCTTGTGCTATGTGCCTAAGGTTAGAGGGGAATAAACAAAACTTTTGGTTTTGTTGGTGTTTTTCCACCAACAGAGCCCATGCACTTGATCTCTACCTTGTCTTTATGAGCAGGACATACTCTTGAGCAAACATGGAGAAGTTTATCACTCCCAAATTATACAGAGAGAAGGTCCTAGATCTACAAGAACATGCACACTGAGCAAGATACTGCCAGCATCCACAATTAACGCTTCATTTCAAACGGCTGGCAAACGAAGAACAAGAGTGACACCATATCAAAAGGCATAAACAAGAAGGAATGATGAAAGACATCGTATTCATAATTAGAGGTCATGAAGTCCCCACAGACTTGTTGATCTTCGACATGGGAGAAGACGATGATGTCCACCTCATCCTAGGAAGACCATTCCTCTACGCTACAAGTGCAATCATCTACAAGAGGAAATCCATTTTCACTCTCCTGGAGAAAAGGTACGATGCAACTTCATCAACTACATGCCCAATGAAGCACCCAAGAAGAATAGAAGTGAAAGACGCCGCTCTCAAAGACAAAGAAGGCAAGCTATCAAGAATAGAGAGGACAATCACGAAGAAGAAGCTATCGACACTGTCCTAGAAAAGAAAGGAGAGAAACCTCAAGACAGTAAACCACAGGAAGTGAAGACCCAGACCAAGAAAGTACGAGAGAAAATGTCTGCACCTAAGAGGTACAATCAATAACAACTTTCCAAACGTCTGGCATGCCTTGGGAGGTCTGGACCAAGGGAAGGTCCAGTTCGTCGGACCTAAATATCCGAACCTTCGCCAAAAGGTAAAAATCGTTAGTTATCTTTATATTTACTTTGCTGCATATTTCTCATATTTAATTCTTAGTCATTTATTGCATCATCATATTTAATTCACAAACATTTTAATTTCTGCATTGCATTAGAAACGAAAATAAAAATGTTGCAATTGTTACATTATATCATAAACCATAAATCCCCATGTGAATAATTCTATGGTGTGAAACCCACGGGAATGTTCATTGTGGTGTCATAAAAAATAATAATAAAAATAAATATGCATGCATTTATCCTGTTACATTTTTCTCTTGCATCATAAAAATATTAAAACACAAAAATATTAAGAAAAGAGATCTTACTGAAATTCTAGACAACTATGGCTTGAGTGGCCAACCATTAATGCTTAATCTGTTGCACATGTTTTGTTGTCTATTTGAGTTTCACAGGATTTGAAAGGCCAAGAAAAGCTGACGAGCAAGTGAATGTTCCATCCACTATTGGAGCACTGTCTCAACAAACATCAACATCAATCAAAGCTCTAATCGAGGAAGGACATATCCACTGTCAGTCTGTACATTACAAGATCGAACGACTACGTCAACATTCAGCTTGGGAGAAGGCACCCCATGTATCCACGTAAGTATCTTTATCCTCTTAAGTTTTTCATTCTATAAATAAATTCAAAACACCAAAAATATGTGAGCACATGAAGGCTCACCCCTAAAAAGAAAAGAACAAAAATATGTGAGCACATGAAGGCTCACCATTAAAAAAAAGACAAAAAGAAAATATATGGGCACATGAAGGCTCAACACTATTAAGGGAACCAGCTTGGGGGAGACGCACCCCTGTTATCTTCGCAATTCAGGTATGTCTTTATTACTATTATTAGCTTTATCTTAAAGTGCGTTAGATTAAATAAATAAAATAGTGTGTCTAGTTTGTTTTAAGAAGTTGATGATCAAAGTAGAACCTGCTCTCTCTAATCTTTTGCATGGAAATGATGAATAGTTGCTCTATCTAATTTCTTTCAAGTACTTAGCCTTCAAAGCATGAGTTCTCCTCATTAATAATGATGCCTTAAAATAAAATTAAATACATGGTTGACAAATATTTAATCTAAGGTCTAGGTAGTTGGGACATGACATGTGATGATCTGAGCTGCTATTATCTTGTTCTAAACAACACTAAAGTTCTGGAGATTTCTAAATATAATCATGACTAATAATTGCATTGAGTTAGATTAAGCTTTGTGACCCTGTGGGAAGTTATCATACCATTGAATTGAGATCACTTTCACACTTCATCCATCTTTCACATAAATGCTCATAATTATCTGTTGCTACCCTCTCAGAAGTTTGTTGGAAGCATGTGGCTATTAAAAAAAAGAGAGAAAAGAAAAAAAAAGAGATCCGAGGAAATAAAAAGGGACAAGTGTCCGAAACCTCAAAAAGATAGATCCCGAGGAAATAAAAAGGGACAAGTGTCCGGAACCTCGAAGAAAAAGAAAAAAAAGGAAGAGAAAAAAAATGTCAAAAAAATGGGCACGTGCCCGACAGTAGAATTAGCCTAATAGCCATATGTCTCTGATAAACAGAAAAGAGTGAATATATTCAAAAGAGCATCCGACTCCATTTTTCCATACACATGCACTTCTTGATTCAATGGTTGGTTGACTTTCTCTTTGGATCCATTGTTTAATTTGACAACATATGTATTAATGCTTTTGAAAAAAATTAATTAAAACTCCGGGATAAAGGTGAAGTGAAAGAACTAGAGACATAGTGCTTGATTTGATCGTTCAATCTCTCAATTATTCAAGATCTAAGGTAAGAGTAATAAGCCCCATGAAGAATAACATGATATGTTTCGGAGAATTTTTGTTTAACGGCAGGTATACTTGATGGAAGTGAAGATATTGTAGCAACTCCTGATCCATTGTTAAGTTTTGGTTTTGCTAAGGGACTAGCAAAGGGTAAGCTTGGGGGAATTGTTGACACTGGTTATCTATCATAATAAAGGTATAAATAAATATGAAAAGGGCAAGAATTTGATCACCAACAAAGGTTTAGGGTTTCAACTGACAATATTCCACGAGTTTTGGTGAACTATGATTCTGCAGGGACTAAACCAGGAAATCAGCACCGATAGCTTCCCATAGAAGGAAACCGACGGGAGATAACGCCACCACCACGTCAGGAATATTCTAGAAGACTCCAGAGGACGCAAGAAGACACCAGGAGGTCGACCACCGCCAGAGGCCGCCAGGTGGGACCAGTCGGTCCCACCCTTAGACCGACCGGTCTGCCACCGGGCCCGATGGCTTCCGTCTTCTGCAAGCTTCCTCCACCGACCTCTAGGATGCATCTTAGCCGTACCTTAAGTCGGTTTGATCCAATGGCCACGGTTGATCCCTCAGGGCTATATAAGCAGCCTTAGACCCCCCTCTCCAGGCATCTCCATCTTCATTTTTCATCTCCACATCAGAAACTAGGGTTTCAATTAGAAGTAGAGGTCCCTCTAGATGAATCTCTTCTAGTTCATCTAGTTGTAATCAAGAGCTAGCTATCAAGTAGAAGACTAGTTACCCCTCTATTTAGGATTAGAACCTAGTCTTATTCTAGAACTAGAAGAGAGAGAGAGAGGAAGAGATCAAGAAGGAGATCCGGCCTGTCGGATCAACTTCTTCATCTTGTACCTGTGGATTCAAGTTCTTCGTCAACTTGCTTCAACGATTGTTTCGGTAATCAACGTCTATATTTAAGTTTGAGTTATTGTTCTCATTATTCTTAAGGTTTGTGACTCTCTTTTGAGTACTTTAATTCTAAGTTGCTCTAGAGTTAGAGTAGTTGGATAGTGTAAGCGTGGTGCTTAGACTTGATAGCTCATATATGCCTCCTATAACGCCGGTAGTAGTGGTTGTTCGCAAGGGTGACTCTTATAGCCTTGTTGATTCTTCTATAGTCCACTTACCCGTGTGTAGGCTCGGTAGGATTATACATTTGCATAAAAGACTCATACTCTGTTTGTGACCTTTTATGGCAACTTCCCCACTAAGAATAATATAAACATATCACTCTTAAATTGGAATTAGACAGCCTTAATGATCCCCTCTATACTTCTAGATTCTCCGTCCTTGTTAGCTACTCAGGGGTTAGACTTTAAGACTTAACACTATCCGTTCCTTTGGGTTCGATATTAAAACTGGGTTACTCCGGTGAAGTGCTACATCGGTAGATCTTATCTGTGCGCTTGCGGATAAAGTTGAGTGTGCGTTAATTTATATCAACAGTATGGCAAGTAAAGCCGGCTTGCACGAGAAGACACGTGACAATGAAGGACGCCGAAGAGGTTAAGAATAGAATTTGTACCTTTCCATATTTTTTATGAAAATCGTAATCGTCTAGGACTCGTGTGTCGTCCAGGGTATAAATATGAGCCCTTGACCATTGTAAAATTGTTCACAACCATATCAATACAAACCAGCCCCGTGCCACCTTCGAGTCCTTACTCGTGTCGTCGAGTTCTTCGAGAGGAATCATCGATCCGTCGACCTCCGTAAGTACCGACAACCTTGCCATCATGTCTAGTATCATGCGGTGGATTTAGATATGATGAAAGTAGTCTCGTATGTTAAGCTTAGTATCGTGCGGCGGATTTAAGCTTATGACGGGAAGTTTTTGCTTATGCCTTGTATTGTGCGGCGGATTAAGTCATGAGTACAAATAGTTATCGGCTCTATTAGATTTGGCAGATCCAATAGATTCATTAAGTTATCATGTGTTATATGTTTTATTTATTTAATTCTTGTAACACTCTTTTGCCCAATCTAGATTGATCTTTGTTCGGCCTTGTCGCACGAGTTTGCTTGTGCTCTCTTTTAATCATAAGATCATGATGGCTGAATCAACTTTCAATCTAGATTGTTACATGTTTCGAGTTCATGCATATCAATCATGGTTAGGCTTTGATGAAACTAGGTGTCGTGCGGCAGATGCAGGTTTTAGATTAGTTTAATTGTGCTTGCTTGTTTGTTCCTTCTTCATGGACCCCAATTCGGCTGGTTTGCCGATATTGGTTAAGCTTACACGAGTAATGAGCCTTTATAGATCAGTTCAAATATATGCATGCTTCTAGCTTGTTATAATTAGATTGTATCATGCGGTGGATTAATCTAATTATAAGAAGTGGTATAGGCTTATAGCAAGTGGTATCATGCGGTGGATTAGCTTTGCTTGAGTTTATGCCTGACCGGTTTATGAAGACTAAACGTGCGGCAGATTAGTTGGATTAGCCTATGCATGTGTTATTTGAATAGATCTATATTTGCAAGTTACCTGTTTATAATATCTTTAATTTGTTCAAGCATGTCTTTCTTTACATATGCATTCGGTAGTTAATATGCTTCACATACTCTGTTCTCATACTAGCCGAATGACTTTATAAACATGCTCTGACAGACAGCTTCTATAGCTGTGTGCCGTCGTGATTGGATTTCAAAGCCGTACATATGGAACTGTCTGGTTTTATCCGGCATGTTCCAAAGGTATTCTCACAGTTTTCTCCCTTGTTGGTTTTCAGGTCAAACCGACTGACACGTCTCCGGATTCAGCACATTCCGGGCACCCGATTGAAGCTAGCTTTTCGGCTTGCTGTGTGCTTGGCGTGAGGTGTCACGTTTTGCGTCAACACACTTTTTGGCACGCCTGGTGGGACCACTTTGTTTCAAGATGCCTGAAATCAGCGATGATCAAATTCTAGATATGACCATGGATGAGTTGCTGCCAGACTTAAGGGATTTAGTACAGCAAGCTTGTGATGAATTCCAGCACAAATGCTTGGCGTCTTTCTCCAAGAACAAGAGCGGCAGGGTCTTCCAGAAGCAAGAATTCACGAAGATCATTCCTCATCACCAGTCAGAGTCGTCTGATAATAACAAAGAGGAAGCTATTCGAAAGATGACTGAATTAGTATACAAAGCTGTATCAGAAGCCATGACCAATCATCAGGCAGCTTTCCTGAATACTTTTCGTGCTGTCATGGTTAGCATTTTCGGTCCAACAGCGGATAAACGCTTTGAAGAAGCTGCCGGTCCAATGCAAGGACCACTATTGTTCCCGGTACCTCAACATCGAAAGATCACAGAAGGAGGTGGAGCTGGCCCAAGCACAGGTGGGATTGTTCCTCATGAGACGCAACAACCTCCCCAAACTTATGGTCAGCTCACGCTCGGCACGACGGGGAACGTCCCACAATCTGCTTCTAAAGTGTCTCCTGCAGCAAACAGGATACAAAGGAATATGTTTGGGGATGGATATCAGGAGTTCATCGATTATAGCTCAATTAATGCTCTTCCAAATCCAGGCTACAAGAGTTTGGCAGGACTACATCTTGGGGGGCAAGCACAAGCAGCTCCTGATTCGAATATTGACCTCATTATGCATACGATGGCTGATATGATGCAAAATCAATTCGGCCTAAAACCAAAGGGTCAATCATATGCTTGCAAGTCCCCTTACCTAGAGTGGTACAATCGGGTAGCACTTCCTCCAAGGGTGAAGCCTCCCACTGATTTTGCCAAGTTTTCAGGCCAAGATGACACCAGTACCGTAGAACATATCAGCCGATACTTGATGCAACTTGGAGAGGCGTCTACGGATGAAGTTTGGAGGATTCGGTACTTCCCACTGTCGTTGACAGGACCAGCCTTCTCGTGGTTTGCTTCTCTGCCAGCAAATTCTATCAATACGTGGGCAGAGCTGGAACAGAAATTCCACTCGTATTTCTTCACCGGTACCAGCGAAAAGAAGTTGGTCGATCTCATGAGCCTGAGGATGAAACCTGGCGAGACGCCACAAGAATATCTACGCCGGTTCAGGGACACCAAGAATCTTTGGTATTCTTTGAATTTGCCAGACGACCAATTGCCGGGGATAGCCATAGCTGGTATGCTGCCGAGTATCAAAGAGAAACTATTCGGCATGGAGTTTGATGACCTCGGGCAGTTATCACAGAGGTTGGCAACGATGAGCAGTCAAGCCCAAGGATTCAAGAGGAATAATCAATTCCAGAAGGGTGATGTGGCTGCTGAAATGTATCAGGCTTTTCTAGAAGAGGCAGCTGAATACGATAATGAAGATGAAATAGCTGCAGCCGAAATAGTCTGGGCTAAAGAGCCGACTCAAGTCAACCAGCGATGGCTGAGGCAACAAAAAGGTACTTATGACTTTGATGTTTCCAAGTCTGATAAATTATTTGAG
The DNA here is from genome assembly GCA_009763385.1 of Coix lacryma-jobi var. lacryma-jobi. Lineage (NCBI taxonomy): Eukaryota > Viridiplantae > Streptophyta > Magnoliopsida > Poales > Poaceae > Coix > Coix lacryma-jobi. The sequence goes on from CM019826.1 coordinate 46,512,951, forward strand.
TACTTGTTGAAGGAAGGACGTATCAAGTTGCCAGAAGGTCACCCTATGCTGCATCCCGAAGGAGTCATGGATAAGAAGTATTGTGGTTTTCATAATACTAGATCCCATTCCATAAATGTTTGTCGAGTGTTCAGAGTGCGGATCCAGAAAGCTATCCATGACGGGCATCTGAGGTTTGATGGAAAGATGAAGGTTGATGATAGCCCTTTTGGACAGAATACTGTGTCTTTCTCTGTTAATATGGTCAATACAGCTGATCCTAGGGGTAAGAGCAAAATGAAAGTGTTAACCTCTGATAGAGCGAGGGAAGCTTGTGCTATTGACCCTGATCGGCAAATTATAAATAAAGAGCTTCAGCAGAGGGTTCGGTTCCAGAATAGTCGAGCTAAGACGGGTGAAACTTCTAGACCCAGGGTTACGATGCGTATTCTGCTGAATAAGTGGCGTTGGGAACAGGAACGGTACCAGAAGCAGAGATTTTATGAAGAACAGAAGTTCCTGGAGAAACAACGAAAGCACGAAGAAGAGATGTACCAAGAGGAACCAGAAGATATGAAGGAGCAAGAACAATCTCATTGGGAGTGCTCGTTTTTCCAGTACTGTTGGAACGAAGGCTTGAAGCTGCCTGTTAAGAACAATTGCCCTGAGTGCAGTAATCAATATTCTGAGTATAGGCAATCTCGAGTCAACCGCCATTCTGTCCATGAAAGGCTTGGGGCACGAGTCCCTGAAGACGATCGGTGTTTAAAAATAAATAATTCTGAAGATTGGCAGGGAAGACGATTTGCCAATCGCAGTTGGACTCGTACTAGAGAAGAAGAGTACCGCGAGTATGTCTGGCAGAGAGGACAGTGGTGTCCGCCAGGGCTGAGAAGGAGCCAGAAGAGAAGGGTGCAGCGCCTAAGAAACAGAGAGTTAGAACAAGCAAGTGCCAAGATAAAGCGAGTCTGGCGACCCAAAGAAAAGCCGGATGGAAGTGATCATTCGGCTGATGCATGCATGGCTTTCTTTCTTCCACCAGAATTCATAGCTCCCGAAGACCAGGATGTCCGAGACGAGGTGTATTTAGACTTCGATGAAGATGAATTCCAGGAGTTGTTGGCTCATCTTGTTTTAGCTCAACGAGCGGTATTTGATAAACCAGCTAAGCACCGACACTTGAAGCCACTTTATATGAGGGGGTATGTTAATATCAAGCCACTAAGCAAGATGTTCATTGATGGAGGGGCTGCCATAAACATCATGTCGTATACCACCTTCAGAAAACATGGAATGGCAAGTGAAGATTTATTGAAGACTGACATGGTGTTGAGAGACTTTGCTTGTAATTCCTCTAACACTCGGGGGGCAGTTCTTGTTGAGTTGACAATCGGAACTAAAACCTTGGTCACTACTTTCTTCGTCATTGATGGCAAGGGGGCATACAGTTTACTATTAGGAAGAGATTGGATACATGCAAACTGTTGTGTGCCGTCAACTATGCATCAATTCCTTATCCAGTGGATCGGAGATGATATCGAAATTGTCCATGTTGATGATTCAGTGAGTGTTGCTAATATGGAGCCCATCTACTGGGAATATGATGGTGTCGAGTGCTTCTCTGGGAGAGCTTGGGAAGTAGGTCCTGTGAATGTTTTCGACAAGGACCAACAGCCGATTCAGACGATCGGCTCTCAGAGTAATTTTTAAATAGTCCAGCTGATGGTAATGGAGAAGAATTGGGACCAAGTTTCATATCGGCTGACAAGGAATAAAGTATTGATGATGAAGCCGAGATAGGACCGATGTATCCCAAGTTTGGGTCTCGAGTGTTTAAAAGTTTTGTTTATTTCTCCATTACTGAAGCTCAAAGGAAATCAAGAATTCATGAGAAGTGACGTAAAACCAAAGGTCTTGGTGAAATTAAAAAGCATATGAAGGCATTTTCTCAACTTGGTGATCATTTCAAGTTGTACGTGGCGGCCGATGGCCTTACATCAGGATCGGCCCTTATTTTAAGTTTAAAGGAAAAGATAGGTAGCAGCTAGCTTTAGCCAGAAATGTTAAACCCAGAGAAGGGTATTCGGCCGTGGAGAAATTTTGTTCATATATGCGTCACTCATGGACTAAAGCTTCGATACTATTTATTAAAGGCTGAATGCATGGAAATTGTATCTGGAGCGGATGCAAAGACATTTTTATACGGCCGATGTGTAAAGCATCGCCTTTAGCAGAAAAAATGTTCCAAGAAGTTTAAGTTATAGCCGATATTATTTATATCGCCTTTAGTGCAAGAGTGTTCATGACCCGGTAATCCTAGCGTTTTTCAAGTAGTAGGTATATTGGGGAAAGAGAAAGGTGAGGTGCAGTAAATAAGGTGCCGAGTGACGTGACACATCAGAAATGAGATCTAGTCGGCTAAGATGACGTCATGCATTCGGGAAACATTTTCTCTAAAGCAATCGGAGAAATCATTGAGATAGTTGAAGATGCAGATAGATGCTATTCAGAGGGGAACGAGTCTCATGTGTTACAAGCTTCACTCATGGATTTATCCTGATACAAGCTACCCTTGAAATAATTTGTTTACAATGGATTGCGGGTCAATAATTTCGGCAATAGCAGCGGCATGATTATCATAGATTTCAAGGTCTTCAAATTCATCCGGATTCTCGCCTGCGAAACCAACTGGTAGGAGGGAGTAGTCTTCTTTGGTCCAAGAACTCATTGCTGATAGCCCAAGGGAAACCCCGGCGTGCACACCATGGATGACGGCCGGATCTATGCGACCATCCACGGCGTCAAGATGAGCTTCAGCTGAATCCCCACGAGCATTCACCTTAGGGACAATTCTGTTTGCTGCTACTTTCAAGCGGTCATTCTCTGCAGACAAGGCTGATAAAAAAAGGAGAGTATATTAGGCGAAAGAAAAATCGGGAGAAGGAGAAGAACCGAGATTCTGCTAACCTGTGATGATACTGCAGAACTGTTTCCGTTGATCTACCCATTCAACTTCCTCAATGCCGTGCTTCTTAAATAAATCTTCCAGTTCCTTCTAGACTTTGCCCTCTTCCTCGCAGCACCGAGGAGTGTCCAAACAGGTCTGCTGGAGTGAATCATCAAACTCATAATCTGGTGGCTTGCGAAAAGGTTGAAAGAAATCATTGGAGCTACCGTTTCTGGAGGAAGAACCCAAGCTCGACTGGGGGAAGATCCTGCTCTGGAGAGGAAACAAACAGTGAATCAGAGATAGACAAGCAAGAAAGCTACCGCAAGGGGGCAGGGAGTTCGTTTTTACCCATGACGCTGGTGAGTTGATGCTCGGCTTCCTCCTATTTCGTCTCCAATGTTATGATTATCGTGGTTGCCATTGCCTGCCATTGATGGAAACACAAGCGGAAGATTTTCTCTCTGGTTTGAGCCAAAGCTGAGGGGTGGAAGTTTTCTGCGAGTCAAGCTGTTTGGCTGAAGTCAAGAGTGGCGGCTTGTGTAGGGTCATATTTATAGAACCATGGCTTGCATACTGAAGGACCAAGCATCGGAGTAGGGTTTGAACGGCTTATGGGCCGTTATTGGGCCAAGCCAGGTTTTTAGTGATTGGAAGAGGTTATGACCCTAGAATCAGAAAGCTGATAGGATTCGGCTAAGGGTCGTTCAGTCTTAACTAGTAGTTTGGGAACTCATGTTACCGATTGACACTGAGAGCAGAGAGCTGAAGATCGTAAAATCCTTTAAGAGATACTACCTTAATGTCATCATGGATCGAAAAGCTAAGAGAAATTCAGAACTTTGAATCTAAGATGACCGATTACAACAAATTGTTCGCAAGGCGAAGGTATCTGATGCTATTATCAGCAATAGCCGATGTAGTATACATCGCCGTTGAAGTAATAAAACAGTGGCTGGTGCGCAAAATGGACCACGCATTGATCTCGAAGGATCAATCGCAGATTGATTTCAAAGCCGAACAAACGAAAGGGGCTTCTTATTTTACAGAAGAAGGTTTCAAGTTTACAATAGAAATCAGTTTGTCCATCCTATCCTCTGTCTGATCGGGAGGTCATGATCGAAGGAATTAGCCAGATCTGTTCCAGCTTCCTTCATATCATCTACGGAGTGTGCTACCTTGTATTCTAGTCCTCGTTCACAGACATCAAAATTACGATAGTCGGCGCCGGAATGGATCTGTACAGCATTGAAAGCAAGAGCCGCGCCGTATCCCATACCAGCTCTGGAGATTTCAGGGATGATTCGGGTGACTTCGTTCACTCGCCTCAGGGCCGTCGTGCCCAGTGCATTGGCCGCAAAGGCAAAGTCAGCAATGGCAGCTTCGAGAGAATGAAGCTTGGCCTCCAGAGCTGAAAAAGAAGGAAAAATCGATAGAAATATAAGGAAAAAGTGAGGAAGGGAATAGTGAAAGAATGCTTACCAATGGCCCGTTCCTGAGCGATATTACGCTCTTTACAAATTCGGGTAATTTCCCGATCCTTCCTTTCCAGATCGAACTGAAGATCTGCAATCTTCTGGGACAGATCCTCGGGAAGATCGTCACCGGTCCTCCTAAGAACAAGAGCAACAGTGTGAAGGCGGCTACTTCATTTTCGGGACGAAAACGATGAAGGACAAACCTCCTCTTAGAGGTGCTGGAAGCTCCGAACTCGGAGCTATGGTGGCTCGCTTCAGAAGGCATCTTCTGGTTGATTGGGGTAACAGGAGAAAAGAGGGTTTTCTGGTTTGGAAACGAAGCAGGGGAGTTCGGAAGGCACGAGTCAGAACAAAATGAAGGGAGATTTTAAGGGATCCCACGAGGTGCATCGGGAGATGAATCGGTAGGTGAAGTAATTATGACATGCGAGGTTTCTACAAAAGGTAGATGCTTCCGGGGATTCCACGTGTGTGTATGGAAAAGGAATTTTGAGACAAATATTTGTCCCAAAATTGGGGGGCATGTGTTGACACCAAATTCTTGCACACACATGAGGAGATGACAAGTGGGCCCAGCCAGCAGAGAGGAAAGGATTCGGAAAGTAATCAGGCGGTTGTTTGGTCCTCAGAGTTTTCGGTGAAAACCTATGCGGTCGGCTATTTTGCAAAATGGTAGCCCCAATCGGAAAATGGGTATGGCAAGTAAAGCCGGCTTGCACGAGAAGACACGTGACAATGAAGGACGCCGAAGAGGTTAAGAATAGAATTTGTACCTTTCCATATTTTTTATGAAAATTGTAATCGTCTAGGACTCGTGTGTCGTCCAGGGTATAAGTATGAGCCCTCGACCATTGTAAAATTGTTCACAACCATATCAATACAAACCGGCCCCGTGCCACCTTCGAGTCCTTAGTCGTGTCGTCGAGTTCTTTGAGAGGAATCATCGATCCGTCGACCTCCGTAAGTACCGGCAACCTTGCCATCATGTCTAGTATCATGCGGTGGATTTAGATATGATGCCAATAGTCTCATATGTTAAGCTTAGTATCGTGCGGCGGATTTAAGCTTATGACGGGAAGTTTTTGCTTATGCCTTGTATCGTGCAGCGGATTAAGTCATGAGTAAAAATAGTTATCGGCTCTATTATATTTGGCAGATCCAATAGATTCATTAAGTTATCATGTGTTATATGTTTTATTTATTTAATTCTTGTAACACTCTTTTGCCCAATCTAGATTGATCTTTGTTCGGCCTTGTCGCATGAGTTTGCTTGTGCTCTCTTTTAATCATAAGATCATGATGGCTGAATCAACTTTCAATCTAGATTGTTACATGTTGCGGGTTCATGCATAACAATCATGGCAGATGCAGGTTTTAGATTAGTATAATCGTGCTTGCTTGTTTGTTCCTTCTTCAAGGACCCCAATTCAGCCGGTTTGCCGATATTGGTTAAGCTTACACGAGTAATGAGCCTTTATAGATCTGTTCAAATATATGCATGCTTCTAGCTTGTTATAATTAGATTGTATCATGCAGTTGATTAATCTAATTATAAGAAGTGGTATAGGCTTATAGCAAGTGGTATCATGCGGTGGATTAGCTTTGCTTGAGTTTATGCCTGACCAGTTTATGAAGACTAAACGTGCAGCAGATTAGGTGGATTAGCCTATGCATGTGTTATTTGAATAGATCTATATTTGCAAGTTACCTGTTTATAATATCTTTAATTTGTTCAAGCATGTCTTTCTTTACATAAGCATTCAGTAGTTAATATGCTTCACATACTCTGTTCTCATACTAGCAGAATGACTTTATAAACATACTCTGACAGACAGCTTCTATAGCTGTGTGCCGTCGTGATTGGCTTTCAAAGCTGTACATATGGAACTGTCTGGTTTTATCCGGCATGTTCCAAAGGTATTCTCACAGTTTTCTCCCTTGTTGGTTTTCAGGTCAAACCGACTGGCACGTCTCCGGATTCAGCACATTCCGGGCATCTGATTGAAGCTAGCTTTTCGCCTTGCTGTGTGCTTGGCGTGAGGTGTCACGTTTTGCGTCAACAAAAGGGTTTAAACTTTTTCAAATGGATGTCAAGAGTGCCTTCTTAAACGGCTACATAGAAGAAGAGGTGTATGTGAAACAACCCCCCGGTTTTGAAAATCCCAAGTTTCCAAACCATGTTTTTAAACTTCATAAAGCTTTGTATGGTTTGAAACAAGCCCCTAGAGCCTGGTATGATAGGTTGAAAACCTTTTTGCTTGCTAAGGGTTTTAAAATGGGATGTGTGGATAAAACACTTTTTCTCCTCTAGCAAGGCAATGACACTCTCTTGGTCCAGATTTACCTGGATGATATCATTTTCGGTGGTTCTTCTCACGCTTTGGTTGCTAAGTTTGCAGATCTTATGAGTAGGGAGTTTGAGATGAGCATGATGGACGAGTTGACTTTCTTTCTCGTGTTGCAAATTAAGCAATCCCGAGAGGGGACGTTTGCGCACCAGGGAAAATATACCAAGGACATATTGAAGAAGTTCGATATGGGTGAGGCCAAGCCTCTTCCAACACCCATGTCGACCACGACGACCCTGGATGCGGACAAGGATGGAGAAGCTGTGGACCAGAAGGAGTACCGAAGCATGATCGGGTCGCTGCTGTACCTGATGGCGACACGCCCGAACATTCAGTTCGCGGTGTGTCTTTGCGCGCGCTTTCAGGCATCGCCACGCACCTCTCACCGTCAGGCGGTCAAGCGCATTATGATGTACCTTTGTTTCACACCTGAGTTCGGGATTTGGTATTCAGCTTCCTCCACCCTCTCCCTTTGCGGTTATTCTGATGCTGATTTTGTTGGTTGCTGACTTGAGCGCAAGTCCAGTTCTGGGACTTGTCAGTTTTTAGGTTCTTCTCTTGTATCCTGGTCTTCTCGCAAGCAGTCTAGTGTCGCCCAGTCTACCACAGAGGCTGAGTATGTTGTTGCGGCTAGCTGTTGTTCCCAGTTGCTTTGGATGATGGCCACTTTGCGTGATTTTGGTCTGAGCTTTTCTCGAGTTCCTTTGCTTTGTGACAGCACGAGTGCAATTAGCGTTGCTAAGAACCCCGTGCTGCATTCTAAGACCAAACACATAGATGTGCGCTTTCATTTTCTGTGAGACCATTTTGAGAAGGGTGATATCGACCTTCGCCATGTCGATACTCATCATCAGTTGACAGATATTTTTACCAAGCCTTTGGACCAATCAATGTTTAATAGGTTGAGAGGTGAGCTTGGTGTGTGTTTCCCCTTTTAGATGGGGGAAACATTTTGTCTATTGTATCATAGACTGACTCTTTTTCTATCATCTTGTTTTTGTTTTTCATAGTGTCGGTGTTTGTTAACCGGCAACTTGTCTTGAGGAATCTCAGACAATTTGTTCGGTGGGGATCGGCGTTCGTAGAACTCGGCGAGTACACAGGGACAACGATTTATACTGGTTCAGGCCGCTAAATAGCATAACACCTTACGTCCAGTGCGGCGTGTGCCTTGTGTATGATTAAAGATTCGATGATAGGAGCATGCGCCCGCTTCCCCTTATATATCCGGGTAAGGCATAGCGCAGACCGAGTCCTAGTCGGTTACAATAGTGGAGTCCTATTCTAATTACAAGACTTCCTTTAAGAACTCGACTAAGTTATAGTGAGATTCCTAATCCAAATACACTTCTTATCAAGGCTTCGAATCTCCCGCGCCGTCCAGATTTAGTCAGAGTAATCATCATCTGATGACATCTCTGACATCCTAGTCCGTCAAGCCCCTGAGCTCTTCATCATTTCTTCACAACATTATCTTCTAGTTTCTCTTTGAGAATCTCCGAGTTAATGTCTTGAGAAATCTTGAAGTGCTCCGTAGGTAAAAACTTTCCATGGCGTGCACTTTTTCATGAAAAGTGCACCCATAGGGTGTAGCCCCCGAGCCTGTTGTTATTTATAATAACTTTGAGGATCTTTTTGAGATTTTTCCGAGTAATCCTTGGTTAAGAAAAAATATTTCCTTTATGGTATGTACCCTGCAGCCCCCGAGCCCGAGTTCCGAGTACCATAGTAGTCGGTTCTTGGGGTCTTCTAAATATATCACCAATTAATCCATAAAGGACACTAATCTGTTGCTTAATCTTTCCGAGTAATAAATATCCAGCTTCAGGTGGGTAATGTTTTTATCAAACACTCCTTGTCACCCCCCATTGAATGAAAATTACTGTGAAGTCAGCAATAATTGACCAATGACTGTTCCAACTGTACGTATTGATGATTTTTGTCGTGTTCTGCAACTGCAAACTTTGTCGTCGTCTTCTTGAAGTACTTCTCGTGAAGCAAAGCCATCATTGGTGGTAGGCTTCACATATGTAACAGTCCGCAGGGTAAATTATTGGTTCTTCAGTTACTTGTATCTATAGATGATGTCCATAGACCAAGATGAGCCGCCTATAAATACCCTGCCTGGGAAGCAAGGAACCCATATCTTCTTGAGTATATGACTTCTCTTAGTCCCATGAATATTGTAGTATATGTAGCGGAGATGTCCGAGCCCCCGGGTATCTCCCTTCTGTAAGATATTTGATGTGTCCAGAAGAACTCTTGTGAAGGGACCATCCGCCAGGGTGGTTTCCATGTGGTCGCGAGCAAAGGGATACATAGGAGCGCCTAGAAGAACTCTTGTGACTACCACTCGTGGATAACCTCGGAGTCACAGGTTGTCAAAAGGTAGCGAGGGTGATGGTCTTCCCCCGAGTTCCTTGAGCACTGGGGCGGTGCCTGAGATCCACCTTGGGATGTACAGAAAAGATAGTATCTACCCAAGGTTCCGTGTCTGCTTTACTGCGTCTCACTGAACCCGGTGTAACACCTCTGGTGTTTAACATGTAATTAACTTGACATATCATCATTATCATCATTAAGCATCTTGATCATGATTTCATGTGTATGCATTTTGCTAAGTGTATCATTTTATGTGATTTACCACTATTGCTAAAACCCTATTTAGCCCACTTCTCTCTACTAGGGCAAAATGGAAATTTCACCTCTGTGCCTAGCTTTGTGTAATTCTTGTCCCTTTGGTGTCTTGAAGTGTTGTTGTGTTGACCAAAGTTCAAAAATCAGAATTTGATTTCAAATCCCTTTGCAAAACCCTGATTTCCAAATCCTGGATTTTATCCCTCTTGTTGTGATTCAAAAATTATTCAAAATTTGGGATTGGTCCAAAAAGCAAAGTTGTAGATCTGTCAAAGAGAAACAACTTTGGTATTTACAAATTTTCAAGTTGCAGTACAAAGTTTTGAGTTATTTCAAATTCAATCAAACTCCAGTTTTTGTCCCCTTTTCAGTTTTCAAAATTAGTTCAAAAACTAATGAGTTTCTGGAAAAGTGTATAATAGCAAAGTTGTAGGTTTTGATAAAAGGAATAACTTTCATGTTTACAGATTTTCAAGTTTCAGTTTGAAATCCAGAGTAAATTTGATTTGAATCAAGTTTGAAAAGGTGTCCCCTTTTCTGTTTTCAAATTTGTTCAAAAACTATTTGGAATTTGAAAATGTTCATATTGACAAAGTTGTAGATCTCATTTTTCTGAACAACTTTGATGTTTTGAGTTTTTGTCGCACAGTTCAAATTTTGGAAGCAATTTGCGAATTTCAGAAAGTCAAACCCTACTCCCTAGCACTGTTTATCTTCTCCGGTAGGGGGGGGGGGACCCGGCCGTGGCCGCCTCGCCGGCGTCGCGCGTGCCGCACGTCTGGCTGCTCCCCACGCGCCTGCAACCTGTCGCCGATGTTCCCCGGTTCCCTCCGCGCCCGCACGCGAGCGCTGACCTTCTCTCCCGGCCCCTACCGCCCGCAGCTCGTCGCCGCCACGCGTTCGCCGCCGGTGAGCCGTGCGCTCGACCCTGCGCAACCAAACCGCTGACTCTCGGCCTCGCAATCGATTGCGCACGCACTGGGCATCCTTATCCTCGCCAGAGCACGCCCTCTAGCGGCCCCTGGCCGCGGCTATAAGAAGCCCGCCGGTGGCCGGAGCTCTTCACCACCTCCGCCACCGTGGCCAGCTCACTCCAGACCTCCCGCCGCTCTACCAGCTAGCTCAGCAGCTCCGCCTTGAACCCGTGCAGCTTCCCCACTCCTCAATTTGGTCACTACCGTCCCCAATCGCCCGGCGTAACCCCGACTTCCCCAACGCCGGCGAAGCACCGTTGAGCACGGGTCCGAGAAATTCTCTCTCCCCGGCCATGATCATCCCTCCCCGACCTCTGTTTCTTCTTCCTCGAATCATTGCGATTCTAACCATGCCTTGGTGACCCCGTGTGGTGCTCAGGATCGCCGGAACGCCGTCGCGACGCTTTTCTGCCCGCCGACGACCCCCGCTCCGTCGACCTCCTAGCTCCGACCACCCCCTCGCCTCGCCACCGCGCGTCATCGACTGCCGGTGAGCTCCTGAACCTCTCCATGCCCTTGGATTCGGCCGCGAGCCCCTGCCGTGGCCGGAACATCATCTCGCCGCCGTCGGGTGACCGCCGGCGGGAGGAAGACGAAGAACAGTGCTGTTTTTCTTTTTTCCCATACATGTGAATAGTGTTCGGATTTCATTTTTTTGTGTGATTTTCTGTGTTGATCCATAAATTCTGAAAATTTTGTGGTAGACTTTTTATGCTCTGAAGTATTTTATAAAAATATGAAACTTGACTTTTCTGCACAAATTTGAAAATGAAAAATCTCCCTTTTAATTAATAAATGATGGTTTTGGATTTTTAGAAAATGTTTTATAACTCCAAAATTTATGAGATCACTTTTTGTGAGCTAGTTATGCCATGACAAGTCTCTGGTGAAATTTTGAAGTCATTTGGAACAAGTTGATTTTTGAGCTTTATTTTAATTAAGGAATAGTGCCTTTTGTTAATTAAATGCCTAGATTTAATTAAGCACCTTAATGACCTCCAAAAATTATGAAATTTGTTTTGCCATATACTTGTACCCTAATTAACTTGTGTGATTAATTTGGTAATTTTTGGAGCACCTTCATAAAATGACCTTTTTAAATAATTAAGAAAAATAGAAAAGGTGATTAGGGTTAGCGTTGATTGACCTGTGATGTGACTTTTGGGATTGCTTGATGTTCATAGACCCCTACCCTTTGGTCTATGATGTGTGATGCTATGTTTGGTTGATGCTTAGGATAGTTATGATATAGTTTAGTTTAATCAATTTTGCTTAAGGAAGAAATGGTTAACTTTTATGCTCAACCTAGATTCGATTATGCCTTGCTTAAAAGTAAACTTGAATCTGTGGCATTGTCTTGCACCTGAAGTCCATGTCATCATTCTCATGAGCATTCATCATTGCATCCGTATAGTTGACGAAGAAGGCCCTGAAGTCGAGGTAGCCGCCGAAGGATCTGTCCCCGAGGCAACCCCAAGCTCCGACGCTTATACCTACCCCGACTCTGCTCTTTTTGCCATCCAAGGCAAGCCCCGGTGCATTTAACCCTACCTTGCTTTTATAAATGTTTTCTTAAATGTTTTGAGTTAAATTATTGCATTAGGTTGATAGGAGTTGAGTGAAATCCTATCTGATGCATTATCTACCTTGACCAATGATACACCCGATACCGCTTTCAAAAACTATTTGCAAATGCTTAGCAATGCTATATGATAGATTTGCAATAAAAATGCCAACTTCAAAGTGTGATCACTTTAAGAATATTTATGGGAATTTCTGGTTTACTCCCACTATTGGCTATGTATCTGATCCATACCTAGTCAATGGGAAGGAGAGGTTGTCCTTGCGTACGGTGCCGTCATGTTGTAGTCCGGGACTCAACAGTTGACACCGACCGGGACAGGGTTGAAAAACTGACAGGACCTGTACTCTTGGGTTAGAGTCCCGAGGTGCTTGTCGCTGGCTGGAAAATTTAGGGACCACCTGTATGGGGGCCTGATTGACTAAGACTTGCAACTATTCACATACTACGGAAAGCTTCGGCTCCGAGGAATCCTTTATTGGACCGACAACCGCGCACTGGGAGTGGAGAGATGGCGGAAGTAGCATGTACCCACGTGGGTTAGAGGCCCGGATTGGAGTGGTGTACTGTACTTCCGGGTGGCGTAGGACCGGGCCCAATCTTGGAGGAATCGTGGTAGACGAGTTGGCATATGCAAGCTTGGGTGCTACATATGCAGTGTGGATAGGGACCCTCAGCTGAGTATTATTTATCCGGATTAACGCTGCTCCTCGGTTATGGAGACTTAGTCACTGACTGTCAACAGGGAGTGGTTCTCAACTAGGTCTGTTTTGGAAAGTAAAATGAATCAAGGATGATGATGGAACAAGGAATACCGCATCTTTCAAAATAAAAATGAGGTTTACCAAAAATGCTTTTCTGCAAAATACTTGAACTTGCTTAAGCCTTACCTTGACTACCCTAAGCCTGCATTCCTGAGTCTTCTCCCTTTTCTTTAGTCGGGTAAGTCTTGTTGAGTACCTTTGTACTCAGGGTTCTTTTACCCATGTTGCAGGTATGGCAGATCCCTCAGTATGCCGTGGACCCTGCTGTGTGACTGTTGTTCAGGAAGAGGCCGATGAGGCCGATGAGTGATTATTCACCCTTGGGCTGGGTGAAGTATCTTTATTATTGTCATATGCTACCTTGCCAACTCTATCTATTTGAACTATGGTCTGTAATAACTTCACTTTAAGTTTATGTTGAACACTGGTTTGTAAAACTATTGTTATTTAAGTCTTCCGCTATTTACTCCGATGTTTTTGTCAAAATGTTCAAGAGATTGTAACTGAATTGTGAGATGATCCTGCGGACATCGGGCACTGATGTAGCCCAGTGGCGAACCCGGTCCTAACCTCTGGGCTGTACGGATCGACTGTCAGTGGTTGATAGTGATCAGTGGGCCATGGGATTAGGGCCGTTACGTCACAGAGTGGTATCGGAGCATCTCACTACGACGTTGCAATCTTTTTGCGAAAACTTCAAAAGGTTTTAAGTCCAAAAACTAAACTTGACTATTTTGAGTCCAAATTGCTTCTCTCATCTCATCTTGTCTTTGGCAACTAGTAGCAAGACAACTTGTTTAAGCCCTATGTACCTTACCTTAGTAGTTGCATTGCCTTGTTCCGTAGGAACGAATCATGCATCATGTCATAATCACTTAAGATAATAACTTCCTCTCTAAGTCGGTTGGGTTAGTATGCCTTTACCTTTTTCTTGCTAGCCTTTCTCATCTGTAACCTCTTGTCCAGATATGGTCATCCTCAAGTGGACTGCTCGCAAGTCGACTGGACCGCATGGTGTGCCGCGTCACCAGCTGGCGCCACGCACCGGAGAAGAGACTGGAGAATCCTCCAACGGACGTCGCCCTTCCCGCCGCACCCGCAAGCAGCTGAAGGAGGAGATCAAGAATCTCAAAGCTGAGATGGAGAACATGGAGCATGACTTCTATCTTTCCCGCATGGAGTTTTATGAGGCACGAGCTTCCTTGGAGCAGGCCAATCGGAACACGGTTCGCGCTATCGAGCAGCGCAACGAGGCTTGGAACCGCGAGGACGTCGCCAGAGCCCAGCTCCATGGACTGCAGCAGTACACTGCCCAGATTGAGCAGTACAACGATATGCTTCATGAGGAGGTACATCAACTGTACGACCAGCTCCACCCCATGATTCCACCTGTTGCTGAGGATCCAGAAGATGGAGTCGTGGAGGAACCCGAAGTAGAACATGAGCCAGTCCAGAATGTAGAAGTGGAACCTGCTGAAGATGTTCACATTGAAGATGAAGATGAGGAGGAAGAGCCTGAGCTCATCATTGAAGATGAAGACGGCGATGAAGAGATGATCATCATCGATGACGACTAGATTCGTTATGTCTGTACCATCTGCTCACCTAAAGCCTTAGTCTAGGTTTGGGGCGTTAGTTGGTCTTCTGTCTAGTCGAGTCTGTATCGCGTCTTGTACCTTTCCTTTGTCAGTTAGTGGTTATCTATCAAACTTCTGTATCAGTTATCTACCTTGCATCAATGAATTTTATCAGTCAGTTTCGTTCAAAAGCAATCTTTGGATGCTAAGTTCCAAATTCTTAACAGATGCCTGTGAACACCCGCACTGGAGCCGGAAGTTCCGGAGGTGCCAACCTTCCAAACCCTCCACCAGTTCCTGCTACCCTGGCAGATGCCATTGCAGCCTTGGCCGCCGCTGCCAACCTAATGGCTCAGAACCAAGGACAGCAGAATGTTGGTCACCGTGGTCGTCACAACCAAGAGACCACCTATGTGGAGTTCACTGAAACCCGTCCACCGGTTTTCACCAGAGCCGATGAACCCCTCGAAGCTGATGATTGGCTCCGCACCATGGAGCAGAAGTTTGGTCTCATCCGATGCACTGAAATCCAGAAGCCCCGGTTTGCTTCTCAGCAGCTTCGTGGTCCAGCAAGTGCTTGGTATGCCAACCTCTTGGCTGCCCAACCTGAAGGTCATGAGTTGACCTGGGAGGAGTTCCGCACCGCTTTCCGTGCACATCACATCCCGTCAGGTCTGATGAAGATGAAGCTTGATCAGTTCCTAGCTCTGCAGCAGAAGGAATCCACAGTGATGCAGTATGTGGGTCAGTTCAATCACCTGAGCCAGTATGCCTCCGACTATGTCAACACAGAGGAAAAGAAGAGAGATTGTTTCCTTAGGGGTCTGCACCCTAAGATTCGCAGAGGTCTGTCCAACAACCTCAACGGATCCTATCATGATGTCGTTGACCGTGCTGTCGCTTTCGAGGAAAGTAACCGCCAGTATCAGGAGGAGAAGAAGAAGAAGAAGGCTGGGTCTAGCAGCTTCTCCAGCAACCACAAGCGCCCAAGAATCATCTACCACCCCAGCCACCACCAAAACCGTGCCCCATACCCGCATCAGCAAGTGGTCGTTCGTACCGCGGCCACCACTCATAACGCCAACCAGCAAAGTGCCACTCAGCCGAACGCCCCAGGTGTTCGTATCACCACCCCTCAAACAGCTTACAACCATCCATGCTACAACTGTGGCCAAGTTGGTCACTGGGCTCGCGAGTGCCCAAAACCCAAGAAGAATGCCCAGCATGCACAGAAAGGCCCTGGAGGATCACAGCAGCAGCACCGTGCACCGCAGCAGCACGTCCAGAAGGGCAAGCTTGTCAAGAAGCACGGGCAAGTCTACTTCACCACCGCCAGTAACATCCCAGAAGGAGAGCCCGTCATGCTCGGTAGGTTCCCTGTTGCCAATCATCCTGCAGTCGTCTTGTTTGATTCTGGTGCATCGCATTCCTTCATCAGTCGCACTTTTGTCATCAAGCATGAGTTACCCATGGGGGAGTTAAAAGAAAGTTTTTGCATACTTTCGCCTGGAGGGCGGATAAATACTAAGGAAGTGGTCCGCAGTATACCAGTAATGTTGGGGGAACATGTCTTTCCTACCACCATGATAGTACTGCGCGATCAAGAGATAGATGTCATCTTAGGCATGAATTGGATGTGTCAGTATAAAGCCATGATAGACATCTTGGATAGAGTTGTGAGAGTGGATATTCCTAACAGCACTTCCAAACTCCTTCTCCAACTTCCTATGCCTCAAAAACCAGCAACCACCCAGTTGAATGCCGCCTGTGTTGCGGAAGTCAGGGATATTCCCGTGGTCTGTGAGTTCCCTGATGTCTTCCCGGAAGATCTACCTGGTCTGCCTCCCGACCGCGATGTTGAGTTTGCCATAGAGCTAAAGCCCGGGACTGCTCCTATATCCCGTAGAGCTTATCGAATGCCTCCCAGAGAGTTGGCAGAGCTGAAGATCCAATTGCAAGAGCTCTTGGACAAGGGTCTCATTCGCCCAAGTTCATCTCCTTGGGGCTGTCCAGCTATCTTTGTGAAGAAGAAGGACAAAAGTCTTCGTCTGTGCGTTGACTATCGCCCACTCAACGAGGTCACCATCAAAAATAAATATCCCTTGCCTCGCATTGACCTTCTTTTTGACCAGTTATCTGGAGCCAGAGTGTTCTCCAAGATTGATCTCAGATCTGGCTATCACCAAATAAAAATCCGTCCAGAAGACATTCCTAAAACAGCTTTCACCACCAGATACGGCCTATATGAGTACTTGGTCATGTCCTTTGGCTTGACCAATGCCCCCGCTCATTTCATGTATCTCATGAACTCTGTGTTCATGCCAGAGCTCGATAAATTTGTAGTCGTGTTCATTGACGACATCCTTGTCTATTCAAGAACTCCTGAAGATCACGCCAAGCATCTTCGAATCGTTCTCTCTCGTCTCAGAGATCACCAGCTGTATGCCAAGTTCAGTAAATGCGAATTCTGGCTGGATCGAATTCAATTCCTTGGTCATGTCCTGTCCGCTGAAGGTGTGTCAGTTGACCCTGAAAAAGTGGCAGATATCTTGGATTGGAAGCCACCTACCACTGTCCGCGAAGTTCGCAGCTTCATGGGAATGGCTGGATACTATCGTCGTTTCATCCCAGATTTCTCCAGAGTCGCCAAGCCTATCACAGAGTTGTTGAAGAATTCCGTGGATTTCGTTTGGTCACCAGCCTGTGAGCAAGCCTTTCAAGCCCTGAAGAAACTGCTAACTACATCACCAGTCCTAGCTCAACCAGATATCGAGAAACCCTTCGATGTATACTGTGATGCATCTGGTACTGGTTTGGGCTGTGTTTTGATGCAAGAAGGACGAGTAATCGCTTATGCCTCACGACAGCTTAAGCGGCATGAGGAAAACTACCCAACCCATGATCTTGAGCTAGCAGCAGTCGTGCATGCCTTGAAGATTTGGCGCCACTATCTGTTGGGCAGTACCTGCAATATGTATACGGATCACAAGAGCCTAAAGTATATCTTCACTCAAGAAGAATTGAATATGAGGCAGAGAAGATGGCTTGAGCTGATTAAAGATTATGATCTCGAAGTACATTACCATCCTGGTAAGGCAAATGTAGTTGCCGATGCTCTCAGTCGCAAGTCATACTGCAACTGTCTGACGACGAAGCTCTATGATCTTTCCTTGTGCCATGAACTTGAATGGATGGGTATCGAAATGATCCCGCAAGGAAGCCTGAACAATGTCAGCATAGAAACATCCATCAAGGATCAAGTCATTGCTGCTCAAAAGGATAACCCTGGAATCAAGCACATCATCGAAAAGGTCCAGACCGGAAAGACTGATTGTTTCAGGATCGATGATGTAGGAGTTGTTTGGTTCAAGAACCGTCTAGTAGTTCCCAAGGTGCCTGAATTGAGACAGTTAATCCTTGATGAAGCACACTTGACCAGATTCTCTATTCACCCCGGCAGTAATAAGATGTACCAAGACTTAAAGCAGAGATTCTGGTGGACTAAAATGAAGATTGAGATTGCCCGGTATGTCGCTCAGTGTGATACCTGTCAAAGAGTCAAGGCAGTACACATGAAGCCTGGAGGAGAATTGCAACCTTTGTCAGTACCCGCTTGGAAATGGGACGACATTAGTATGGATTTTGTCAATGGACTACCCAAGACCCAGAAAGGTTTTGATTCCATTTGGGTAATCATGGACCGACTCACCAAACAAGCTCACTTTCTGCCAGTCAAGACAAGTTACACCGTCCCCATGTATGCCACTTTGTACAAGAACCACATAGTGAAACTTCATGGTATACCCAAGACCATTGTCTCTGACCGTGGTACCCAGTTTGTCGCTAAGTTTTGGAAAGCGTTCCATACCTCACTTGGAACCAAGCTCTTGCATAGTACGGCATATCATCCGCAAACTGATGGACAAACGGAGCGAGTCAACCAAGTGCTGGAGGACATGTTGAGAGCCTGTGTTCTTACCTTTGCAGATACTTGGGATGATTGTTTGCCTTTGGCAGAGTTCTCTTATAATAACAGTTACCAAGAGAGCATCAAAATGGCACCCTTTGAAGCACTGTACGGTCGTCGTTGTCGTACACCTCTCAGTTGGTCTGAGCCCGGAGAAAGAGAATTCTTTGGAGTTGACCTGGTCAAAGATATGGAGGAGAAAGTCAAGCAGATACAAGAGAATATGAAGATTGCCCAATCTCGACAGAAGAGTTACGCTGACAAGAGACGTCGACCTCTGAAGTTTCAAGTTGGAGATTATGTATATCTCAAGGTCTCACCAACCAAAGGAGTCACTCGTTTTGGAGTCAAAGGAAAGTTAGCACCCCGCTACATTGGTCCGTTTGAGATTTTGGAATGTTGTGGCAAGGTAGCTTACAAGCTGAAGTTGCCCGATCATCTCTCCGCTGTCCACAATGTTTTCCATGTCTCCCAACTCAAGAAGTGTCTCCGAGTACCAGAACATGTCGTGGAAGTTGAAGGTGTCGAGCTAGAGCCTGATCTGTCCTACTCAGAATACCCAGTTCGCGTGTTGGACCACAAGGATCGCGTTACCCGAAGAACCACCACAAGATGGTACAAAATCCAGTGGAACCAGCACTCTGAAGAAGAAGCCACCTGGGAATCTGAAGACTTCTTAGCAAAGAACTACCCCGATTTTCTCGAATCCCTGTCAATGTAAGGTTTGCCTTTATCCCTTCTTTGTCCTTTCTTAAGACGTGGAATCTCGGGGCGAGATTTCTTTAAGGGGGGGAGGCTGTAACACCTCTGGTGTTTAACATGTAATTAACTTGACATATCATCATTATCATCATTAAGCATCTTGATCATGATTTCATGTGTATGCATTTTGCTAAGTGTATCATTTTATGTGATTTACCTCTATTGCTAAAACCCTATTTAGCCCACTTCTCTCTACTAGGGCAAAATGGAAATTTCACCTCTGTGCCTAGCTTTGTGTAATTCTTGTCCCTTTGGTGTCTTGAAGTGTTGTTGTGTTGACCAAAGTTCAAAAATCAGAATTTGATTTCAAATCCCTTTGCAAAACCCTGATTTCCAAATCCTGGATTTTATCCCTCTTGTTGTGATTCAAAAATTATTCAAAATTTGGGATTGGTCCAAAAAGCAAAGTTGTAGATCTGTCAAAGAGAAACAACTTTGGTATTTACAAATTTTCAAGTTGCAGTACAAAGTTTTGAGTTATTTCAAATTCAATCAAACTCCAGTTTTTGTCCCCTTCTCAGTTTTCAAAATTAGTTCAAAAACTAATGAGTTTCTGGAAAAGTGTATAATAGCAAAGTTGTAGGTTTTGATAAAAGGAATAACTTTCATGTTTACAGATTTTCAAGTTTCAGTTTGAAATCCAGAGTAAATTTGATTTGAATCAAGTTTGAAAAGGTGTCCCCTTTTCTGTTTTCAAATTTGTTCAAAAACTATTTGGAATTTGAAAATGTTCATATTGACAAAGTTGTAGATCTCATTTTTCTGAACAACTTTGATGTTTTGAGTTTTTGTCGCACAGTTCAAATTTTGGAAGCAATTTGCGAATTTCAGAAAGTCAAACCCTACTCCCTAGCACTGTTTATCTTCTCCGGTAGGGGGGGGGGGGACCCGGCCGTGGCCGCCTCGCCGGCGTCGCGCGTGCCGCACGTCTGGCTGCTCCCCACGCGCCTGCAACCTGTCGCCGATGTTCCCCGGTTCCCTCCGCGCCCGCACGCGAGCGCTGACCTTCTCTCCCGGCCCCTACCGCCCGCAGCTCGTCGCCGCCACGCGTTCGCCGCCGGTGAGCCGTGCGCTCGACCCTGCGCAACCAAACCGCTGACTCTCGGCCTCGCAATCGATTGCGCACGCACTGGGCATCCTTATCCTCGCCAGAGCACGCCCTCTAGCGGCCCCTGGCCGCGGCTATAAGAAGCCCGCCGGTGGCCGGAGCTCTTCACCACCTCCGCCACCGTGGCCAGCTCACTCCAGACCTCCCGCCGCTCTACCAGCTAGCTCAGCAGCTCCGCCTTGAACCCGTGCAGCTTCCCCACTCCTCAATTTGGTCACTACCGTCCCCAATCGCCCGGCGTAACCCCGACTTCCCCAACGCCGGCGAAGCACCGTTGAGCACGGGTCCGAGAAATTCTCTCTCCCCGGCCATGATCATCCCTCCCCGACCTCTGTTTCTTCTTCCTCGAATCATTGCGATTCTAACCATGCCTTGGTGACCCCGTGTGGTGCTCAGGATCGCCGGAACGCCGTCGCGACGCTTTTCTGCCCGCCGACGACCCCCGCTCCGTCGACCTCCTAGCTCCGACCACCCCCTCGCCTCGCCACCGCGCGTCATCGACTGCCGGTGAGCTCCTGAACCTCTCCATGCCCTTGGATTCGGCCGCGAGCCCCTGCCGTGGCCGGAACATCATCTCGCCGCCGTCGGGTGACCGCCGGCGGGAGGAAGACGAAGAACAGTGCTGTTTTTCTTTTTTCCCATACATGTGAATAGTGTTCGGATTTCATTTTTTGTGTGATTTTCTGTGTTGATCCATAAATTCTGAAAATTTTGTGGTAGACTTTTTATGCTCTGAAGTATTTTATAAAAATATGAAACTTGACTTTTCTGCACAAATTTGAAAATGAAAAATCTCCCTTTTAATTAATAAATGATGGTTTTGGATTTTTAGAAAATGTTTTATAACTCCAAAATTTATGAGATCACTTTTTGTGAGCTAGTTATGCCATGACAAGTCTCTGGTGAAATTTTGAAGTCATTTGGAACAAGTTGATTTTTGAGCTTTATTTTAATTAAGGAATAGTGCCTTTTGTTAATTAAATGCCTAGATTTAATTAAGCACCTTAATGACCTCCAAAAATTATGAAATTTGTTTTGCCATATACTTGTACCCTAATTAACTTGTGTGATTAATTTGGTAATTTTTGGAGCACCTTCATAAAATGACCTTTTTAAATAATTAAGAAAAATAGAAAAGGTGATTAGGGTTAGCGTTGATTGACCTGTGATGTGACTTTTGGGATTGCTTGATGTTCATAGACCCCTACCCTTTGGTCTATGATGTGTGATGCTATGTTTGGTTGATGCTTAGGATAGTTATGATATAGTTTAGTTTAATCAATTTTGCTTAAGGAAGAAATGGTTAACTTTTATGCTCAACCTAGATTCGATTATGCCTTGCTTAAAAGTAAACTTGAATCTGTGGCATTGTCTTGCACCTGAAGTCCATGTCATCATTCTCATGAGCATTCATCATTGCATCCGTATAGTTGACGAAGAAGGCCCTGAAGTCGAGGTAGCCGCCGAAGGATCTGTCCCCGAGGCAACCCCAAGCTCCGACGCTTATACCTACCCCGACTCTGCTCTTTTTGCCATCCAAGGCAAGCCCCGGTGCATTTAACCCTACCTTGCTTTTATAAATGTTTTCTTAAATGTTTTGAGTTAAATTATTGCATTAGGTTGATAGGAGTTGAGTGAAATCCTATCTGATGCATTATCTACCTTGACCAATGATACACCCGATACCGCTTTCAAAAACTATTTGCAAATGCTTAGCAATGCTATATGATAGATTTGCAATAAAAATGCCAACTTCAAAGTGTGATCACTTTAAGAATATTTATGGGAATTTCTGGTTTACTCCCACTATTGGCTAAGTATCTGATCCATACCTAGTCAATGGGAAGGAGAGGTTGTCCTTGCGTACGGTGCCGTCATGTTGTAGTCCGGGACTCAACAGTTGACACCGACCGGGACAGGGTTGAAAAACTGACAGGACCTGTACTCTTGGGTTAGAGTCCCGAGGTGCTTGTCGCTGGCTGGAAAATTTAGGGACCACCTGTATGGGGGCCTGATTGACTAAGACTTGCAACTATTCACATACTACGGAAAGCTTCGGCTCCGAGGAATCCTTTATTGGACCGACAACCGCGCACTGGGAGTGGAGAGATGGCGGAAGTAGCATGTACCCACGTGGGTTAGAGGCCCGGATTGGAGTGGTGTACTGTACTTCCGGGTGGCGTAGGACCGGGCCCAATCTTGGAGGAATCGTGGTAGACGAGTTGGCATATGCAAGCTTGGGTGCTACATATGCAGTGTGGATAGGGACCCTCAGCTGAGTATTATTTATCCGGATTAACGCTGCTCCTCGGTTATGGAGACTTAGTCACTGACTGTCAACAGGGAGTGGTTCTCAACTAGGTCTGTTTTGGAAAGTAAAATGAATCAAGGATGATGATGGAACAAGGAATACCGCATCTTTCAAAATAAAAATGAGGTTTACCAAAAATGCTTTTCTGCAAAATACTTGAACTTGCTTAAGCCTTACCTTGACTACCCTAAGCCTGCATTCCTGAGTCTTCTCCCTTTTCTTTAGTCGGGTAAGTCTTGTTGAGTACCTTTGTACTCAGGGTTCTTTTACCCATGTTGCAGGTATGGCAGATCCCTCAGTATGCCGTGGACCCTGCTGTGTGACTGTTGTTCAGGAAGAGGCCGATGAGGCCGATGAGTGATTATTCACCCTTGGGCTGGGTGAAGTATCTTTATTATTGTCATATGCTACCTTGCCAACTCTATCTATTTGAACTATGGTCTGTAATAACTTCACTTTAAGTTTATGTTGAACACTGGTTTGTAAAACTATTGTTATTTAAGTCTTCCGCTATTTACTCCGATGTTTTTGTCAAAATGTTCAAGAGATTGTAACTGAATTGTGAGATGATCCTGCGGACATCGGGCACTGATGTAGCCCAGTGGCGAACCCGGTCCTAACCTCTGGGCTGTACGGATCGACTGTCAGTGGTTGATAGTGATCAGTGGGCCATGGGATTAGGGCCGTTACGTCACACCCGGTCCTTGGTGCACTAAGCACCAAGACTCTGTACCTTGATTACACTAGAGTAGCGTTTTGCATCCTGATTGTACTTGTCATGGTAGTTGTTGTATGTCAAGATGTTTCCATGTATCTCTGTGGTTATCCCGAGTAATAATAAATAAGATTCGGGTACTTGGAATATTTTCTAAGTCCTTTGTCTTGTTCTCCAAGTACTAATTGTATCTTGTGAAAGAAGGAAGCTTGTCTGTTTGCTGTGTGTCTGTTCACTGTTGCTGACGCCGTCTGAAACGTTCTCCCAACCATTAGGGTTTTGGACAGTTTCATAATGTCGTTTGGAAAAGATGAACGGTTGCCGAAATAGATCTACAATAAGCCGCCGTCGGGCCTGTGTTTCCCTCACGCTTTCATCAAGCCATTGTCTTCAGAGTTAGAAATCCTTTAGCCAATCCTCAGTTGATGCGCAGAAAATCTCTTGTCACCAACATGGGTCCCAAGAGACAATCCGCTACAGAGAAGAAGAAGCCTAGAATCACCACCACCGGAAAGCCGCGCCACCCGAACCCACCTACTGATGTGCTAGCATGGAAGCAGCCGGACACCATAGTTACAGAATTGGCGTTCTTGGCGCAGCAAGGATTGCTTCAAGCACAGCCGCTTGATGGGTGGAGAGTACCCACTGACCATCGCGCTCCCGCCCCCAATACCACGGAAATAGTCATGTTCAAGTCCTTCGTGGAGCCGGGATTAGGGCTTCCAGCGTCTGATTTCCTGCGAGGACTGCTCCATTATTATGGTTTGACTCTAAACCATATCACTCCTAATGCCTGCTTCCACATTGCGATTTTTACCCATCTGTGTGAAGCTTTTCTGGGTATCTGCCCTTCCTTTACTCTGTTCCGCTACTTCTTCTGGGTGAAGTGTCAACCCAGTGATGCTAACATAGAGGTAGTTGGAGGGGCTAGCATCCAGCTTAGGCTAGAGGTAGCTAGTAAATACATAGTTGTAGAGTTGTCAAAGTCTGTCCGGGATTGGGTTGCCAGATGGTTTTATATGGCAAACCCACCACCAGCCCTTCGTCGTCATGATGGATGGCCGTCGTAGAAGTGTCGTGAATGGAAGGACAAGATTACCACCGAGGAGGTAGAGGTTGTCCAGCCTTTCATTGAGATGATAGAAGGATTGAGGCTCAGTGGATTGACTGGGTACACCGTCGTCCAAGACTTCGTCGCACGCCGCATCCATCCTCTTCAACAGCGGGCTAACTTTGGCTTCGAGTACCTGGGTACGAAGGACCCGGGTCGTCATGACGCGGAGCAGCTGCCTGACTTCGAAATCCTGAGGAGGGTGATCCGGTTGCTTAAGAGCCGTGAACACCTTGCTCCGGTGATGACAACATTCTCGGCCATCAACCCGCCTCCTCAGGTGAATAGTTAATCTGTCTTGTCTTTGAGATTCTCAGTAGATATCCCTCTAACTTGACTTTATGTTCTTCTTTTATAGGGCCAGGGGAGGGATAAAAATGATTGTCCTCCCCTGCCTCTGGCGGCTGAGGAAGGCGGAGGCATAGCTCTGGGGGGTCCTATCCGAAGTGAGGACCTGCCAAACAAAACAAGCTCTGCTGATGATTTTGATTGGCTTGACACAGACTCAACTGACTCTGATGTCATGCTCATAGACCTAGAAGCTGAGAGTAGCCGGAAGAGGTCACCGACTCCACAGCAAGAAGCCGGAAGACCTGTCCCTAAGAAGGCTCGCACTGGTAATCGCCGTGCTTGTCGAAAAATTCTTTTATCACAAGAGTTGGCTGAAAAGCACTATAATCTGGGTGCTTCTGGTAAGGGAAAACCCGAGTACTTTGTAGTCTTTCTATCTTGGATTTAATAAACCCTTGTCTTATATCTTTTTTGATCCAGATGTTGAAACAGCCCAGGAGACTTCGAGTGGTGCGGTTCCTGATGAAGCTTCAGCTCCAGACCCATTGTTGAAGAAACCTCTGTTGAAGTTGCCGCGACCACTAAAACTCGTAAAGTAAGTTACAGAACTTTACTTTTAGAGTGTCCGCATGTTTCTGGTACTAACATAGATACTCGTTTGTTGTAGGAAAACGAAGTCGGCTGCTGCATCCTCAAATACTGTCCCTGAGACCCAGGCGGTAGAGGAGTCGGAGACGCTGAACAAGGATGAATCCGGCGTCCTGCCAATCTTTAGCCACGTAGATCCTCTGCCTGGCTCCTCTTCGTCTAGATCTCAGGTCGATGCAGCGCCTGAAGCGGATGTACTCCCTTTGCCTCAGGCTGGTGTGCCATTTTCCATCTTCCGTTCTCCCGCTCAGTTGGAATTTGACCGAGTAATCAATAGTGGTTTTTCCGCACTCGCCAGCCGGATGAGCCAACTCTAGAGATGGTCTTGGCCGACGTTCATGCAGAAGCTTCCACTCGCCCACAGGGAGGGTCCACAGATACCCCCGAATCCTCACGCTAAGGAGCAACTCTTGATGTTTTTGGGTACAACCAGGACCTTACTAGGTTGAAAGAGTTGAGTGAACAAGTGGCGACACCGGTCGAAGCGCTTTGCAAATTTGTTGAGGTAATTCTTTTGAAGTCCTCTTTATAGATTGTAGTCTCATTCGAGTACTTACGGTATTATTTCCGCGCAGGGTTTTGGCTTTAAGGTCAGGGATCAGATCACTCGGATTCGCCAGGAAATGTCCTGTGAAAATCAAGAGCTCCGGGATTGTATTGCCCAAGACCAGATTAGCCAAAAGGTGGTCACCCAACTTCTGCACAACCACATCAACGAGTTGCAAGGTAACCTGAAGACTGTTGTGGCCGAGCGCGATGCTGCCAACAACCGAGAGGTTGCACTGATAGCCAAAGATGCAGCTTTGGAGCAGAAGATGAAGGATCTTAAGAAGGCCTCCAAGAAACAGCTCGCTGGTAAGTTGCAAGTATTGTCCTGAGTCCTTGTTGCTTTTGCAGAGTGATGGCCCCTATGTAACTGTTGTATTTTTAGATGCGCAAACTCTAGCATCCGGGTAGTAGAATGCTTTCAACCGGAAAGAGGCGGAGCTCGAGGAGGTTGTTGACGCTCACTAATGCTCATAATTAACCATCAACTATTGCATGAAATGACACTAAATGAATCACAAAGCATAGTTGTAGGGTTTGAAACTAACAAGTTCCACTAGTTTTGGTGCTCTCACTTGTTTTGTAGGACATCCATGTTTTTACCATATAAAAGTATCTCAAGTGATGAAACAGAGCACACCATTGCGTAGACCTCGTTGAGACGATCGAAACGGACATATAGTTTGCTACATTTGGAGTCCCGACGAGAGAGTCCTCGATGGATACGACTTGGAAGATTCTAGAACATTCCAGAACATTCCAGAAGACACGAGAAGGCGACCCACAGAAGGTGGGGCCCACCTATCATAGAGACAGACCGGTCGGTCTCCCTCCTGGGCCGGTCGGTCTGGTTTTGGGCCCAAACTTGCCCCCCCTTCGCGTGGCACACTCCAACCGACATCTCCAACGCGTTTTGGCCCATTAAGGCCCATGTGCATATGGCGAAGGAATTAGTCCCACATCGCTTGCCCAATGTGGAGGGAAGGCCAGGAGCCCCTATATAATAAACCCAGGACCCCCCTGAGGCAATACAACAACATCATCATGGAGTTGTAGAGGCATCCCTCGAATGGATGACCTTTCTTCTCTATGTAATTAGGTTTAGATTTTCCAATGTAATAGCTTAGCTCTAGTCAGGAGTTAGGGAGAGCGGAGCTGCGCTACGGTTCCGGAGGAGTCTTCAGAGTTTTGGTATGTCTTTGTATCTTTTCTTTGTAAGACTTATGCTTTAATATATTTATCTTCTCTATTTACTTTATGCCTTTCATATTATGATTAGTATAGTTGTTATTTTCTAGCATAGTATCTCCGCTCGTATCGAGTGCTCTAGTTATAGGCCATAATTAGAGTAGTAATCGATAGACTAGACTTGGTGTTTAGTCTATAGGTTACCTGAGGTTGCGCTCAACCCCATGGATAGTTGTGGTAGCCCCAGGTGGTGATAGCCCTGATGGCCGATGTATTCCACCACGTTCGGGTTGATGTTCGTAGGACCGTAGTCAGACCTTCCCAAACCCCCTTCTCATCCCTTTCTGTGGTTGGTGTTCTGATGTCCCAAAGTGTTATTATATGACTGCTATATCTTTTCATCCTTGTTACCTTAGAACCCAAGTAATAGAGAATTGCATAGGAACCTTGATCTCTCCCGTTGTCCTCCCACTATAGTTATCTTTACAGTTATCATTGAATTCTCATTTATTGTGCTTTCATTCATTATCATATCATATATCATTCACTCCTGCTTTAGTCTAATTAGTACTCTGAGTTAGTAGATGCATGATAGTGAGTTATCAGATTCTTGACCTTAGCTTCCCAGTGGTAAAATATAAATAACGATCCTGGAATACTCCCGGTAAAATGCTACAATGATGTTCTGTGCGCTTGCGGAATCTTTCATATTCTTATTTGCACTAACAAACGTCAACAAGCATTTTTGGCGTCGTTGCCGGGGAAGCAATTGGTGTAAAGATTTTGATAATAATCTTGATGTATGCTAATTTAGTGTGCCACTAGCTTTAGTAGGATTACCCCTTGTTCTGTTGAGTGTGGAATAGACAGGACATCAAATGCCATTTCGACCTTATGGCAAGCTTCCACAAGATTGAAGAATCTAGGGTGCCTAAACATTCAAGATCCATCATTAATTCTGGAACCCTGCCATCTCACAGGTTTGTGTATACATATATATTATTTATTCTAACCATGTGTAGATTGAAGAAAAGGTCGTCGTCACAAGAATTCAACTCACATCCCATGTGACAGATAGTTACGTTGCGCCACTCATAAGTCCCAGTTGTGAGTCATGGTAAGTATGATCAAGGTGAGATAGTCTTGCCCATGGACTTTAAACTTTATGAGTAGTTATCTTTTTAATTTCTGCGGATACATGGGTGTATGCCGAGTCTCTGAGTGATGAGTGATTGTCAACTGGGATAATGCGCATGTTCTTTGGCTTGTGTTGTGCAGGTGTCGAGCACGGATACAGTGATCAGAGGCAAGGTGAAGGTCAAGTAGAGACGTACTGTGCCGATGGACCGAGAGTGGCGAAGGGCGGACGTGAGGCTTGGACTGAGGGACCGGTGGCCTGAGGATCAACTGTGGTGGCTGACAGCCTGGGACAGCGACGAGTGAAGACTTGCGGACACGGTGTTGCTCGGGTCGAAGACGAGGGGACACGTATCGGTGGACGGGGTGCACGGGCGGTGCATCCCCTCTACAACTTCGGTTTGGTGGTAGAGCCAGAGAAAAACCATTGGGTGGACGGTTTCTAGGTTTGGGCCTCAAAACCTGGGCGCGGATGGTTTCCGAGTTTGGCCACAAAACTCGGGCTGAGGACGGTTTCCAAGTTTGGGCCTCAAAACCTGGGCGCTGCGGGTTTCTGAGTTTGGGCCACAAAACTCAGGCGATGGACGGCTGGTTTCCGAGTTTGGGCCTCAAAACTGGGTGTTGGCTGTGAAGGCTGGTTTCCCAGTTTTGGCCACAAAAGCGGTGGCGGAGTCCGTGAAAAGGACGCAGAGCGGTGGCGGCACGTGGCGGCAATCGGTGAGGTTGCGTCGAGGCAACGCTACCAGTTGTGCGGGCGTGGCCGTCGGATCCACCTACCCTCGAGTTGGTCCAGAATAACCTTAGGGTTTAGCTGGTTCGCTCTGTAAGTAGTTAGGGGTAGAGTGGGAATTAGGAATAGTTTGAATTAGGATAAGTAGGGGGAGACACCCACCTCCCCATTTATCTCAGTCATTTGCTCTTTGCACTTAGGGTTTCCTGCTCTCCCAATCTCCTGCTGTAGCTAGCTGAGATCCACAGAGAACCATACCTCTGTGTACTGGAGATTTTGAGGAAGTGAGGCCGTAACCTCACTGTTGTAGCATGTGGTAGCCACACGGTTGCAGATCGATGACTTGATTCGCGTTTTGGTTCGTGTTCTTCGCGTTCTTCGTTTCTCCGCGATTTTCCCGTCACTCGATCTCCCTCTCTACTGCGTCTTTGCAAAATTCGTTTGAATCAACTTGTTCTTTATAGTGAGGAGGTCATTTCGACCAAAGGAATTCATCTAACTTCTCACGAACAAGTAGATCGGGTTGATTTCATTTTCGTGGTGCTTTTTCGGTTCATACACCTTCCCCTTCGATTTCCCGTTGATTGAGTTGATTTGAGCGGATGATTTCTTGGGGATAGTCTCCTAACTACCTCGTGATCATCCTCTCCAAGTTTGGGATCAAGGGATTTTGGTTTGAATCGATTTGGGAGTGATTTGGGTGAAGGGCGATCAAAATCGCCCTCACTGGACAGCCGTGGACAGTCCGCCACCTGACCGGCAGACAGTCCGGGCGTCGGGGAGCAGCCGGACCAGTGGCTGTGTTCTTCGGCTGATTTGGCTTTGGCTGACCGGCGGACAGTCCGCAGTTCAAAGCCACGGACAGTCCGGGAACTGTCCAGGGGACTTCAACAACTTTGCTGTTTGGCGAGTTTTGCCGGCGGACAGTCCGCCACTCGCCAGCGGATAGTCCGGCAGTACCGCGGACAGTCCGGGACCCCAGGTCCGGACAGTCCGGGAATCGCCTGAAGCGTCAGGTTTTGTGCGTTTGCTCTCACGGCTTCCTCGCTTGGTTTTCGGACTTCTCGTTTGGCCTTGTAGTTGACCAAGGAACCTCTCTAGGTATCTTTGCTACTTGTTAGTATCAGTATTTGGGATTTCTCCACATAGCCGTCTATCTATGTTCGAGACTTGGTTTTTGAGGGTTGAACTTGAGTCGGTACCTTAGGCGTTTGGTTTGCTATCTCTTTGTGGTGCCTCGCTGTGATCCAAGGGATCATCCACCCTCTTCCAAGGGTCGTGGGCATCACGTTCTCGGTCGTAGCTTTTGGGGGTTGATTTTGGGACAATCGGCCAAAGTTTCTGAGAAGAAATTTTTGAGCTCCCATTCACCCCCCCCTCTGGTCGCCTTGCTAGTGCATTCTCAGTCCTTCAATTAGTATCGGAGCGGGTTAAGGATCTTCCACCTTAGCCGGTTCCAGATCCACATAAGGCGACATGGATCGCGGCGTGGGCAAACCGCCGTTTTTCGATGGGACGAACTATGCGTATTGGATGATACGCATGTCGGCCTATCTGCAGAGTTTGGGTGCTTCCATTTGGGATATTTGCAACTCTGCCGATTACGTGGTCTTGGCTGCTCGTGTCTCTTAGCTTCAGATCGATGAGCACGATGCCAATAGCCGAGCCCGTAATGCTCTTTTCTCATGCTTGAGCATGAGTGAGTTTGATCGCGTTTCTCACCTTGCTACGGCTCGGGAGATTTGGGCTACCCTCATGCGTTTCCATGAGGGAACCTCTCGAGTCAAAACCCGTCTCTATGAGTCGTTCAAGCGAGAGTATGAGAACTTTTGACATATGCCTGGCGAGAGCATAGAAAGTTTATTTGCTCGCTTTCAGGTGATTGTCAATAGGATGAGGGCTAACAAAGAGCTGTTGCCTTTCGACGATCATGAGAGGGCTCTCAAGCTTTTTCATACTCTCGATCGGTCGGTGTGGGATTCCAAGGTTCAGGCGATCATCGAATCGCCTAACTATGAGACCCTCACGTGCGACGAGCTCTTCTGAAAATCCTTCTGGCCCGTCGATGGCTTTGCTTTCTGGCTCTTCTGCTAACCCCTCTGGAGGTTTTGCACTCTCTTCTCTCTTTTCTGTCACAGAGGAGCAGCTGGAGTCTTTGGGGGATGACGAGTTGGCTATGCTCGCCAACCGGTTCTCGCGGTTCCACAACAACCACATGAACCGTCGCCGCGGAGGAGGACGCTCGGGATGCTACGAGTGCGGTAACCCCAACCACTTCATCGCCAACTGTCCCAAGAAGAAGCACTCATCTGGGAAGGGCGATCATGGGCATAAGTACGACTCCGGCAAGCGCAAGGAGAAGTACGTCCCCGCAAGGAACAAGCGGAAGGGCGGCTTCAACAAGGAGTACATCAAGACCAAGTACTTGGAGAAGGCCCAGGCTGAGCAGCGTGCGTTCTTCGCCACGCTCAGCGACGTCGACGACTCGGACGACGACTCCGCTTCTTCAAGCGACGATGAGTCCGAGAAGAAGAAGAGGATCGAGGACAAGCTTAACGGCCTCTGCTTCTTCGCCGACGACAACGGCTTCTGCACCATGGCCCTCGACAAGGAGGTCGATGGCGAGCTGGAGGAGACTCCTCGGAACGACGACGACGACACCTCCCAGGTATCTCTCACCCACGATGAGCTTTCTGCTGAGGTCGAGAAGCTTACTGCCGCCTTGCTTAGTCAGGACAAGTTGCTTAGGCGTGCTGCTAGAGAGTGCAAGGAGTTTAGGCAGAAGTGGGAGAATACGGTGAAGGAACTTGAGTCTGTCAAGTCCACCATTGTTGTCACTGAGGAGGAGGAGTGTGAGATGTGCACCAAGCACATGACTGACCATCTCACTTTGAGAAGTAAGTATGCTGCGTTGGTAGGAGAGGTGGATGAGCTGAAGGCTAGACCCTCGCTGTTGGGTGCGTGCAAGACTTGTCCTGTCTTGCAATCTGAGTTGGCAGAGAAGAATGCCAAGATTGTGTCTCTTGAAGAGGCCAACTCAGGTAGCACATGTGTGGCTAGGTGTGTTCTTTGTGAGGGTTTGGAGATGGAGATCGCAAACGTGAAGCATGACAAGATGAAAACCGAGGAAGAAAACACATACCTTCGGACCATCTTGTCATGGGTGTCTAGTGGTGAGCCACAGCTCGGGATGATGATCTCCCAATTCAAGCGAGCTACTGGAGGTCCTGGTGTAGGCTTTGCTCCGGGCGTTGATGCTTCTTCTTTTGGGAAGATTGGAGAGTCGAGTGGTTTGAACCCGAGTGAGAAGCCCAACTCCACCACTACTCCAAAACTTACCAAACTTCCACCTAAAGAGCCTCTCAAGCCTAACACCAAGAATGGGGTCTTTGTTGAACCTCCGAGAGCTCCACCAAAGAAACAATCTTGGGCTCCCAAACCAAACCACCTCAAGAACAAGCTTGACACCATGCCACCCATTCAGGAGGAACTCATGCCACAGAAGGGCAAAGTGATCCACACCCACTACCGTGAGTACCAACAACCCCCTTTGAGAGCGGTGAGGTACCAATGTGAGCATTGTGGGCGAGATGGACACTTGAGTGAGTTCTGCTTTCGACGCAAGAGAGAGGCGCGCCGTGCTAGGGAGATGAACAATGCCGACATGTACCATCCTTTCCATGATGTACATGTGCCGAACGTTCAGAGGCGTGCTGCTAGGCCTAGAGGTCCAGAACCTCAAGTTCCTAGGCCTAGGCAGCGGAGAGGTCGTGCCCGGCGGGAGCCTGCAGTTGTAGGCTATGGACCCCGTGGCGGTGGCTTTGTTGTAGAGCGTTTTCCCCCACCGCGTTTTGAGTATCGTGATGGACGCTCCTTCCTTAGCGGACCACGTTTTCCTCAACGTGGTGATCGCTCTTCTCGTAGGCGTGCTAGGAATGGTTTTTCTGCTAATCGTTCTTTTGAGCAGCCGGCCCAACACTGGTATTCTCCATACTTCACTAACCCCAGTGTTGGCTCGTATGCTCACCCTATGTCTTTTTATTGATGTAGGTAAAACGATTGGAGAACGTTTGGTTGGTGGATTTCGGTTGCTCGAGGCACATGACTGGAAACGCCAAGTGGTTCTCTAGTCTTAGTCCAGTCACCAGAAAGGAGTTTATCACCTTCGGCGACAATAGCAAAGGTAAAGTGTTGTCTCGTGGGTCGGTGTGAGTTAATGAGCACTTTGTGTTGCGCGATGTAGCTCTTGTTTCTAACTTGCATTTTAACCTTCTTTCTGTTTCACAACTCTTTGATGACGACTATGACATTCGTTTTAAGCCGAATCTCAGTCGTATTTTGGATCCTCAGGGCAATCTTGTTTGTGTGATTTCGCCTTTTGGAAAAGTCTTTCGTGCAGATTTCTCGGAGTCATTTGGAATTTCTCGTTGTCTTTTGGCTGGACCTTCCTCCTCTGATCTTTGGAAGTGGCATAGGAGACTTGGACATTTGAGCTTCGACTTGCTTGCAAGGCTTAGTTCACTTGGCCTAATCCGAGGATTGCCCAAGTTATCCATGGAGAAGGATCTTGTTTGCCATTCTTGTAGACATGGAAAGATGGTTGCCGCTCCCCACCATCCAGTGACTCAGGTCATGACCAAGCACCCTGGAGAGCTTTTACATATGGACCTTGTTGGTCCGGCTCGGGTGAGCTCGGTTGGGGGGAAGTGGTATGTGCTTGTCGTTGTTGATGACTTTTCGAGATATTCGTGGGTCTTCTTTTTAGCTGAGAAGACTGAGACTTTCTCTTTTGCTCGCAATCTGATTTTGCATCTTCAGAACGAGTTCCCTTTGAACTTGATGCGATCTATTAGGAGTGATAATGGTTCCGAATTCAAGAATTCGGATTTTGAGAAGTTTTGTAACTCTTTGGGTTTAGAGCATCAGTTTTCTTCTCCCTACACACCGCCCCAAAATGGTGTAGTAGAGAGGAAGAATCGGACCCTTGTAAAGATGGCCAGGACGATGCTCGATGAGCATAGGACTCCTAGGCGATATTGGGCCGAAGCTATGAGCACTGCATGCTATATTTCCAATCGCATTTTTCTCCGAGCTTTCTTGAAAAAGACTTCTTATGAGTTGCGTTTTGGAAAACTGCCCAAGGTGAGTTATTTTTGAGTTTTTGTTTGCCATTGTTTTATACTCAAAAAGGGCAACATGGACAAGTTTGAGTCTCGTTCTTCTGACGGTGTGTTTTTGGGTTATGGCACTCATACTCGCGCTTATCGTGTACTTAACCTTGACACTAACCGAGTCATGGAGACATCCGATGTCACCTTCGACGAGACCATGGTTTGTCCTTCTTCTCGTTTTGAGCGTGCAGGTGATCATGAGGTTGGTGAGCCTCTTTTTGATGACGAGGATGAGGGTGCTGAAGGTATGGACGATCCAGCAACCCCTCCACCTGTTGTGCCGCAAGGAGCGGCTTCTACGACGACTCACGGCCCCGACACGTCTTCTTCCTTGGGGCCGTGGGATCCGCCACACCGAGCGGTACCTTTTGTACCTGGGGAGGCACCAGCTGCTGTTGAGGGGGAGATCATGTCTGCACGGGAGGCGCCACGACACATCCAGTGCCAACACCCCCCTCAGCAGATGATCGGCAACATTGACGAACGTGTCACTCGATCCAGGTCTCAAATCTCTCACTTTGCTCATTCTGATTTTGTTAGTAATTTTGAGCCTCGAGATGTTGGACATGCTTTGACAGATCCAGATTGGGTCAATGCCATGCATGAGGAGTTAGAGAACTTTGAGCGAAATCGAGTTTGGGTTTTAGTTCCACCTCCTCCAGACTGTAAGCCTATTGGGACAAAATGGGTTTTCAAAAACAAGCAAGGAGAGGATGGCCATGTTGTTAGAAACAAGGCCAGGCTTGTAGCGAAGGGCTATAGTCAAAAGGAGGGGATAGACTATGAGGAGACTTTTGCTCCTGTAGCTCGTTTGGAGGCTATTAGGATAGTCTTGGCTTTTGCAACATCCAAAGGTTTCAAACTTTTTCAAATGGATGTCAAGAGTGCCTTCCAAAACGGCTACATAGAAGGAGAGGTTTATGTTGAACAACCCCCCGGTTTTGAAAATCCCAAGTTTTCAAACCATGTTTTCAAACTCCATAAAGCTTTATATGGTTTGAAACAAGCCCCTAGAGCCTGGTATGATAGGTTGAAAACCTTTTTGCTTGCTAAGGGCTTTAAAATGGGATGTGTGGATAAAACGCTCTTTCTCCTCAAGCAAGGCAAAGACACTCTCTTGGTTCAGATTTACGTGGATGATATCATTTTCGGTGGTTCTTCTCACGCTTTGGTTGCCAAGTTTGCAGATACTATGAGCAGGGAGTTCGAGATGAGTATGATGGGCGAGCTGACTTTCTTTCTCGGATTGCAAATTAAGCAATCCCAAGAAGGGACGTTTGTGCACCAGGGCAAGTATACCAAGGACTTGCTGAAGAGGTTCGATATGGGTGAGGCCAAGCCTCTTCCAACACCCATGTCGACCATGACGGCCCTGGATGCGGACAAGGATGGAGAAGCTCTGGACCAGAAGGAGTACCGAAGCATGATCGGGTCGCTGCTCTACCTGACGACGACACGCCCGGACATCCAGTTCGCGGTGTGTCTGTGTGCGCGCTTTCAGGCGTCGTCGTGTACTTCTCACTGTCAGGCGGTGAAGCGCATTTTCAGGTACCTTCGTTTCACACCTGAGTTCGGGATTTGGTATTCAGCTTCCTCCACCCTCTCCCTCTGCGGTTATTCTGATGCTGATTTTGCTGGTTGTTGCATTGAGCGCAAGTCCACTTCTGGGACTTGCCAATTTATTGGTTCTTCTCTTGTATCGTGGTCCTCTCACAAGCAGTCTAGTGTCGCCCAGTCTACCACAGAGGCTGAGTATGTTGCTGCGGCTAGCTGCTGTTCCCAGTTGCTTTGGATGATGGCCACTTTGCATGATTTTGGTCTGAGCTTTTCTCATGTTCCTTTGCTTTGTGACAGCACGAGTGCGATTAGCATTGCTAAGAACCCCGTGCTTCACTCGAAGACCAAACACATTGATGTGCGCTTTCACTTTTTGCGAGACCAATATGAGAAGGGTGATATCGACCTTCGCCATGTCGATACTCATCATCAATTGGCTGATATTTTCACCAAGCCTTTGGACGAATCAACCTTTAATCGGTTGAGGGGTGAGCTTGGTGTGTGTTTTCCCTTTTAGATGCGGGAAACATTTTTGGATCTTGTATCATAGACTGACTATTTTCTCGTTTGCTTTGTTTTCCTTTGCATTTCAGCATACGCTTTTACATTCTGAGCTTCATGTATATAATCTTTAGAATGTGATTATGCTCTATGTAGTATGCTCCGATGCTTCTGTTGATGCTTGTAGCTTATGCTCTTTCCGATCACTAATACATGTTGTGAGCTGAGCTATTTTGAATGGTGAACCTGCTTAATGAACTTAAAATTTGAAAATGTTCACCATTGAGATATGCAGCTAGCATGTGTAGGATGTGTTGAATTCACTCGTGCTTTTCATATATGCTAGGTTGCTATGTCTCTAGTTCTGAGTCTATCACTTGCTTGGTCTGTTCATATTTTGTCAATAAAATCTGAACCAAGTTTTAAGTGAATGGAAAAGATCGAGATGAGATTGCTTGTCAACACATCACAGTTTCGAGACTGTTTCTCATTGCACTTTGAGTTAAACTTGAGCTGTGTAGTGTATGACCGAAACTGTAGCTTTAAGCTTCTGATTGCTTCTGCATAGGCTTCGCACAGTTGAAAAGTTAGGCAATGACAAGCTTTCAACCTCTCGCAATCATATGCTGAAATTTAAACTTGTGTATTTTAAACCGCTGCAACTCCGATACATTTTGGATACACAAGACTATGTTTCACTCTATAGCATGATGATTGAACTGTGCTAGGGGTAATTCACCTTGTATACATGTTTAGCACTTGCCTGATTTCCTGTCTATACATGTTTTGTGCTATTTTGATGGTGAATACCTTTTTGGCTAAAAACTGCTCACTTTGCTCATATGTTCATATTTCATATTTGGTGATCAGTTTGAGCCTTCGCTAGCTTGTATGCTTTCCAGTGAGTCGTTGGAGCTATACTGTTTAGAGCATCCTTGCATTTTCTTGACTATATTCCTGAAGCTGCTAACTTGCATTATGACTCATGTGCATCTTGGAAGGGGGAGAACTTCTCTTGTTGGCACTTTTGATGGTGCATTTTCTAAGGGGGAGAAACTCGTTTTCAGTTCCTTTTGCTTGATGGTGCATTTTCAACTAAGGGGGAGAAAATTTGGACAAATCATGTCTCCCATGTTGGCGGTTGTGTGCACCATGCAAGGGGGAGTTTGCTCATGCTGAACTTTTGAAATTTCCAATTGGTTCGGAGCGCTTTGCTAGTTGTGTTGAGCCTTTGCCTCTATCTTGAGGGACTAGCAGTCGCATCTTTGTTTCAGTTGGGTTCAGTTGATATCGAGTTTTTCAGTCGATGTCGAGCT
This sequence comes from Coix lacryma-jobi var. lacryma-jobi, assembly GCA_009763385.1. NCBI lineage: Eukaryota > Viridiplantae > Streptophyta > Magnoliopsida > Poales > Poaceae > Coix > Coix lacryma-jobi. Next base: position 46,550,296 of record CM019826.1, read on the forward strand.
TTCTTGCTACTTGTGTTGAGCCTCTGTGCCTCTATCTTGAGGGACTAGCATTTTGCTTCGATTTTTCATTTGGCATTTGCTAGCGGTGTTGAGCCTGTTCTACCTCTTCTTGAGGGCTAGCTTTGCTTTGCTTGGTTGCGTCGAGCCGTTGCCCATGTCTTTGGGAACCAAGTTGTTTTGCTCTTTCCACTTGACCTTCTTCGCCTTTCCTTTGCTTTTGGGTCATTTGGTCGAGTTCTCTCTTCTCCTTCTTCTTCCTTCTATTTTCATTATGATTTGTGTGTGTAGTTGACAATGCACTCATCAAGGGGGAGTGATGAGGGCATCACCGGTTCAAATATGACCATCTTATCCACTTCTAAACCAAAGGTGCAACCATTCTATATGAGACTTATTATTGATACATTTGATGAATTGGTGCTGCACCATAAAATGTGTATATTGTCTTTTTCAGAATTACTTGCATGGATGAAGGGAAGGTTTGATTGCATAAGGAAAGTTTGGAAGATCAATGAAGTTGATTGGGGACCAAGTCCAAGTGTTCTTAATGTTCTCCACAAAGTCACCACGTCAGTTTTGGCAAAAGAAAGGAAAGAGTCCAAGTCCAACACGTTTTGGAAGTTGAATTCGGACTGCAGAAAAGTCCCAACTTGTTACGGTCACCACGACTTCATACGGACTCGGATTTGGATGGTTCAGGACTTGATGGAAAGCTTAACAAGTCTACTTTCATTTGGATCCAGCCCCATGTCCGTATCTTCTACACAGCGGCGACAATTATCCAAATATTACCGAGAGATCTTGCTGTCCAGGGTGCTGCGTCACCATATCTTGGGCTATTGGCCCATGTATCAAGTTGGGTCCATTAAGGACACGTCCTAGGGTTGGAGGACGACCCCAACACCCTCCTGGTCGTCCTCTCCTCCTCTAATACCTCCCCATAGCCGCCACAAACAGATTGGGTTTTGTTTAGATCAAGTTTAGCCTTAGCTACTTGCTTGTAGGCGCGCGTGCAGGATCAGCCGCCCGTCTCCTTGTCTTTGGAACCCCATTGTAGATTAAGATTCAGTTTGAAACCTTCAATTTCATCTTGCAAATTCAGTGCTTGTTTCCTCGTTCTTGCTAGTTCTTCGATTGCTTGCAGGACGGGAGCCCTTGGGGCTGGTTGTCGCGCTCCACAAGATCGTGACGGCTATTGGACGTGGTGTATCGGTTGCTAAGGCGCGGTCTTGAAAGCTGTAGTCGGGCCGTGAACGTCATCTCCATCCACCAATCGAGTTATCCCCGTTTCTCATCGAAAGATCGGGCAAATACCCTAGCGGGTTCGCATCAGGGAGATTGCGGATACATGGGTGTATGCCGAGTCTCTGAGTGATGAGTGATTGTCAACTGGGATAATGCGCATGTTCTTTGGTTTGTGTTGTGCAGGTGTCGAGCACGGATACAGTGATCAGAGGCAAGGTGAAGATCAAGTAGAGACGTACCGTGCCGATGGACCGAGAGTGGCGAAGGGCAGACGTGAGGCTTGGACTGAGGGACCGGTGGATCAGCTGTGGTGGCTGACAGCCTGGGACAGCGACGAGTGAAGATTTGCGGACACGGTGCTGCTCGGGTCGAGGACCTGGGGACACGTGTCGGTGGATGGGGTGCACGGGCGGTGCTTCCCCTCTACAGCTTCGGTTTGGTGGTAGAGCTAGAGAAAAACCATCGGGTGGACGGTTTCCAGGTTTGGGCCTCAAAACCTGGGCGCGGATGGTTTCCGAGTTTGGCCACAAAACTCGGGCTGAGGATGGTTTCCAGGTTTGGGCCTCAAAACCTGGGCGCTGCGGGTTTCTGAGTTTGGGCCACAAAACTAAGGCGATGGACGACTGGTTTCCCGGTTTGGGCCTCAAAACCGGGGGATGGCTGTGAAGGCTGGTTTCCCGGTTTGGGCCACAAAACTGGGGGCGGAGTCCGTGAAAAGGACGCAGAGCGGTGGCGGCACGTGGCGGCAATCGGCGAGGTTGCGTCGAGGCAACGCTACCAGTTGTGCGGGCGTGGCCGTCGGATCCACCTACCCTCGAGTTGGTCCAGAATAACCTTAGCGTTTAGCTGGTTCGCTCTGTAAGTAGTTAGGGGTAGAGGGGGGATTAGGAATAGTTAGAATTAGGATAAGTAGGGGAGACACCCACCTCCCCATTTATCTCAGTCATTTGCTCTTTGCACTTAGGGTTTCCTGCTCTCCCAATCCCCTGCTGTAGCTAGCTGAGATCTGCAGAGAACCATACCTCTGTGTACTGGAGATTTTGAGGAAGTGAGGTCGTAACCTCACTGTTGTAGCGTGTGGTAGCCACACGGTTGCAGATCGATGACTTGATTCGCGTTTTGGTTCGTGTTCTTCGCGTTCTTCGTTTCTCCGCGATTTTCCCGTCACTCGATCTCCCTCTCTACTGCGTCTTTGCAAAATCCGTTTGAATCAACTTGTTCTTTATAGTGAGGAGGTCATTTCGACCAAAGGAATTCATCTAACTCCTCATGAACAAGTAGATCGGGTTGATTTCGTTTTTGTGGCGCTTTTTTGGTTCATACACCTTCCCTTCGATTTCCCGTTGATTGAGTTGATTTGAGCGGATGATTTCTTGGGGATAGTGTCCTAACTACCTCATGATCATCCTCTCCAAGTTTGGGATCAAGGGATTTTGGTTTGAATCGATTTGGGAGTGATTTGGGTGAAGGGCGATCAAAATCGCCCTCACTGGACAGCCGCGGACAGTCCGCCACCTGACCGGCGGACAGTCCGGGCGTCGGGGAGCAGCCGGACCAGTGGCTGTGTTCTTCGGCTGATTTGGCTTTGGCTGACCGGCGGACAGTCCACAGTTCAAAGCCGCGGACAGTACGAGAACTGTCCAGGGGACTTCAGCAACTTTGCTGTTTGGTGAGTTTTGCCTGCGGACAGTCCGCCACTCGCTAGCGGACAGTCCGGCAGTACCGCGGACAGTCCGGGACCCCAGGTCCGGACAGTCCGGGAATCGCCTGAAGCTTCAGGTTTTGTGCGTTTGCTCTCACGGCTTCCTCGCTTGGTTTTTGGACTTTTCGTTTGGCCTTGTAGTTGACCAAGGAACCTCTCTAGGTATCTTTGCTACTTGTTAGCATCGGTATTTGGGATTTCTCGACGTAGCCATCTATCTACGTTCGAGACTTGGTTTTTGAGGGTTGAACTTGAGTCGGTACCTTAGGCGTTTGGTTTGCTGTCGCTTTGTGGTGCCTCACTGTGATCCAAGGGATCATCCACCCTCTTCCAAGGGTCGTGGGCATCACGTTCTCGGTCGTAGCTTTTGGGGGTTGATTTTGGGACAATCGGCCAAAGTTTCTGAGAAGAAATTTTTGAGCTCCCATTCACCCCCCCCTCTGGTCGCCTTGCTAGTGCATTCTCGGTCCTTCAATTTCTTGCATACCACTGCATGTTTACTTTTAATCATTCATCCACCTCATTTAGTTTATGTTTTTCTCATGTCAAGTGCATAACATGTTTAGTCCCTTGCATGCATTCATATCATCTGCATCTAAACAAAAAAATATATATTAAAAAAAATATCCCTCACTGTGATCATACTCTTTCATCTCTATTTGAATAAATCTCTTTTATGCTTTCATGCTACCTTTGTCTATGCTAGTATATTTTGGTTTGAAAGTACTTCAATTGGGTACTTTCATAGGCTTTTTAAATTAAGCGTGGTGCTTAGGTTAAATAGTCTACCTTAATCAAATTAGACACGGAGTTTGGTTTGATTGTTGATCTGAAATTAGCTTGCGTAGACATTGGATATTTTGTTGGACTAACCCCTGCAGAGAACTCTAAATACACTTTGGGAAAGTCCTGAGATGAATTCACATTAGAGATGAAGCATGGCATACGGTGAACTGCATAATGAAGACTCAGCTCATTCATCATGGATGAAAAAACTATGAGTATTAATGTTTATTTCAATTTATCTTCTACTGCAAGTTATCTTGTGCCTTGAACTATGTTAAAATGTAGCCAACACATACGATACTAGTCTATGCTAAAGTAATCCTAAAATCAATATTTCTGTTATTAGCATGGATGAATAATACATAAGTTATGGATAACAACCTATGTTTCAAATTCAGTGCGATCCTTCGGGTATGTGTCCACTAACATTTGTAGGAGATGAGGTTTTCTTATTCATGGTGTGAACTTGAAGATCCAAAACCCAACCCGTGGATAGACAAAACTCATCATCAAACAAGTCACTAGTGATGTCGAAGGCAGCCAAGCTTTGAGCCATCCCAAGGCCTAAGCCAGGACACTGATGACGAATAGGATGCAACTCACCCGGTATGAGTCAATCTATGCCTACACTCATCATTGTCAAAGACATCAACACCGACACCAACAACAAATTTCAAGGTGACGATATGCCACTACATTATAACATCTATGTGTCGTCCGAAGGAAGTCTGTTTGTGGTTCACTATGAAGACAAGCAGTGGAATTTCTCCTCACTTCTAATCATTGCAACACATGAGCTAGTTTGGGGGACGAGGTGGTACGACTTCAACAACAACAAGGTCTACAATTTCAACTCATGAACATGTTGTTGAATAAATTTGGGTATCCACCTACTTCACAAGCCAGCTTGGAGGAGACACAATTCTATTGTCCAGATCTGCTTCACGATCAAGGGTAGGAAGGAGAAATCCAGCTTCAAGACACTTTGACCTCCTACTCACCACTATGATTAGTACAAGCCACTAGACGCTGCCCTACCCAAGAAGAAGAATATGAGCCATCACTCATTCTTGGAAGAACATTCTTGAACAATACCAAAGTTATCATCTATGTCGGACCTAGAGACATCCACTTTTGGATCTTCGATCAAAAGGATTACTGCTTCATCAACAATTACAGAACTTATGAGCAGCCGAAGGAAACCAAGAGAAGACGTTGACTTAACCGACAAAGAAAGAACCAACTGCCAGGAATTGAGGGAGACATCATGAAGGATGAAGCCACTGCACTGGAAGAATTCAAAGATGGAGAGATAGTACCCAAGCCTACAAATAAAGAGAATAGTTGGCAAAGTCTCCATCATCTGGACCTGTTGAGATCAAGACTCAGCTGGCCCACTGTGAGATAAGCAAGAGAAGACAAGCCATTCATGAACACAACCAGCTAGACAAGAGAAGCTTCCACAAGGCAGTTCAACACAATCACTCTACAATGATAAAATAACATTTCAAGGTATGTGACCATCACTTTAAAAGCTTCTCTTTGATTCTGGTATGCGCATAAATAAAGAACCAAACATGTTTAAGTTGCACCTCACTTGATCCAACCTAATCAACTTAACAGGTTCAGTTCTTTACTCTTTGTTCCTGGCTTTACACTCTCTTGAATCTCACTTAAATGAGCTAAAATGTTGTGCATCGAACCTTTGGAAGATGATATATCACAATCATGAAAAGATCAACACATTATGCATAGATTATCCTTCCTTGGGTTAAGTAATCTAATTTGATAAATATTTTAAGATGCTACTTTCATGCTCATCTTGTGATCTTATCACTCATGTTATGATTGAATAGAACACTTAAACAACAAGTTTATCTTGTGCAATGTGTCTAAGGTTAGAGAGGAATGAACAAAACTTTTGGTTTTGTTGGTGTTTTTCCACCAACAGAGCCTATGCACTTGATCTCTACCTTGTCTTTGTGAGCAGGACACACTCTTGAGCAAAACAGGGAGGAGTTTATCAACTCCCAAATTCTATAGAGTGAAGGTCCTGGATCTACAAGAACATGCACACTGAGCAAGATGCTGCCAGCTTCCACAACTAATGCTTCACTTCAAATTGCTGGACGAACGAAGAACATGAGTGACACCATATCAAGAGGTGTAGTTATCAAGGTCTACATAACGAAATCAAATGATGCACCTCAGGAATGAACATGGTGAGAAGTCTTGTTCAGATGACTTAAAACATTGAACCCTCGCCGAAAGGTAAAATCGGTAGTTATCCATATTTATCTTTTCTGCATTAGTTTCTATTTTTGCATATTTAGTTCCATTATTATTTCTCCATAGCATATTTACTTTTCTGCATTAGCATTGCATAAAAAAGAGAGAAAATATTTTACTTTTTGTACTGCATCATAAAACCTAATGCCCCATGTGAATAATTCTATGGTGTGTAAAAACCCACATGAAATATTTACCGTGGTAGCATAAAAATAAAAATAAAACTGCATTCATTTTATTAAATTATCATTGCATCGAAAAATATTAAAAATACAAAAATATTGAGAAAGAGATCTTACTGAAACTCTAGACAACTAAGGCTTAAGTGGCCAACCACTAATGCTTAATTTGTTCCACAAGTTTTGTTGTCTATTTGAGTTTCACAGGATTGAAAGACTAAGAAAAGCTGACGAGCAAAGTGGATGTTCCATCCACTGTTGGAGCACTATTTCAACAACCATCAACATCAATCAATGCTCTGATAGAGGAAGAACATTTTCACTGCCAGTTTGCTACATTGCAAGATCGAACGACTATATCAACATTCAGCTTGGGGGAAAGCACCCCTGTGTATCTAGGTAAGTATGTTTATCCTGTTAAGTTTTTCTTTTTATAAATAAATTCAAAACAAAAAAAATGTGAGCACATGAAGGCTCACCCTTAAAAAGAAAAAGAACAAAAAAATATTCGGGCACATGAAGGCTCGATGTGATCAAAGGGATTAGCTTAGGGAGACGCACCCCCGTTATCTTCGTAATTCAGGTATGTCTTACTACTATCTTAGTGTTTTTTAATTAATAGGTTATAGTTTATGTTAGATTAAATAAATAAAGCATCTCTCTCTAATTTCTTAAAATGGAAATGATGAATAGTTGCTCTATTGTATTTCTTTCTAGTACTTAGCCTTTAAACATGAGTTCTCCTAAGTTTAAAAAAATAATGATGCCTTCAAATGAAATTAAATATATGGGTAGCAAATGCTTGATCCAGAGTCTAAGTAATTGACAGATATGATATGTGATGATTTGAGCTACTGTTATCTTGTTCTAAACAACACTAGAGTTCCGGAGAGTTTCCAATATTAATATGACCAATAATTGCATTGAGTTAAATTAAGCTTTGTTGACCCTATGAGAAGTTATCATACTATTGAATTGAGATCACTTACACATTTCATCCATCTTTCGCATAAATGCTCATGATTATCTATTGCTATCCTCTCAAAATTTTGTTGGAAGCATGTGGCTATTGAAAAAAAAGAAAACAAATCCGAGGAAATAAAAAGGGACAAGTGTCCGAAACCTCAAAAAGATAGATCCCGAGGAAATAAAAAGGGACAAGTGTCCGGAACCTCGAAAAAAAAGAAAAAAAGAGAGAAAAAAAAGATGAATATCAGGAAAAAATGGGCATGTGCCCGACAGTAGAATTAGCCTGATAGCCATGTGTTTCTAATAAACAGAAGAGAGTGATATATTCAAAAGAGCATCCGCCTCCATTTTCCATACACATGCACTTCTCGATTCAATGGTGTGGTTGACTTTCTCTTTGGATCCATTGTTTAATTTGACAACATATGTTCTTAAGCTTTTTGAAAATTCATAAAAACTCCGGGATAATGGTGAAGTGAAAGAGCTAGAGACATAGTGCTTGATTTGATCGTTCTATCTTCCAATTACTCAAGATTCAAGGTAAAGTAATAAGCCCCATGATGAATAATATGATATCTTTTTTCTAATCCAAATGAGAACTTTTGTTTAAATGCATGTGTACTTGTTAGAAATGCAGATATTGCAGCAACTCCTGATCCATTGTTGAGTTCGACTTTGCTAAGGGACTAGCAAAGGGTAAGCTTGGGGGAACTTGTTGACGCTCACTAATGCTCATAATTAACCATCAACTATTGCATGAAATGACACTAAATGAATCACAAAGCATAGTTGTAGGGTTTGAAACTAACAAGTTCCACTAGTTTTGGTGCTCTCACTTGTTTTGTAGGACATCCATGTTTTTACCATATAAAAGTATCTCAAGTGATGAAACAGAGCACACCATTGCGAAGACCTCGTCGAGACGATCGAAACGGACATATGGTTTGCTACATTTGGAGTCCCGACGAGAGAGTCCTCGATGAATACGACTTGGAAGATTCTAGAACATTCCAGAACATTCCAGAAGACACGAGAAGGCGACCAACGGAAGGTGGGGCCCACCTATCATAGAGACAGACCGGTCGGTCTCCCTCCTGGGCCGGTCGGTCTGGTTTTGGGCCCAAACTTGCCCCCTTCGCGTGGCGCACTCCAACCGACATCTCCAACGCGTTTTGGCCCATTAAGGCCCATGTGCATATGGCGAAGGAATTAGTCCCACATCGCTTGCCCAAGGTGGAGGGGAGGTCAGGAGCCCCTATATAATAAACCCAGGACCCCCCTGAGGCAATACAACAACATCATCATGGAGTTGTAGAGGCGTCCCTCGAATGGATGACCTTTCTTCTCTATGTAATTAGGTTTAGATTTTCCAATGTAATAGCTTAGCTCTAGTCGGGAGTTAGGGAGAGCGGAGCTGCGCTCCGGTTCCGGAGGAGTCTTCAGAGTTTTGGTATGTCTTTGTATCTTTTCTTTGTAAGACTTATGCTTTAATATATTTATCTTCTCTATTTACTTTATGCCTTTCATATTATGATTAGTATAGTTGTTATGTTCTAGCATAGGATCTCCGCTCGTATCGAGTGCTCTAGTTATAGGCCATAATTAGAGTAGTAATCGATAGATTAGACTTGGTGTTTAGTCTATAGGTTACCTGAGGTTGCGCTCAACCCCACGGATAGTTGTGGTAGCCCCAGGTGGTGACAGCCCTGATGGCCGATGTATTCCACCACGTTCGGGTTGATGTTCGTAGGACCGTAGTCAGAACTTCCCAAACCCCCTTCTCATCCCTTTCTGTGGTTGGTGTTCTGATGTCCCAAAGTATTATTATATGACTGCTATATCTTTTCATCCTTGTTACCTTAGAACCCAAGTAATAGAGAAGTGCATAGGAACCTTGATCTCTCCCGTTGTCCTCCCGCTATAGTTATCTTTACAGTTATCATTGAATTCTCATTTATTGCACTTTCATTCATTATCATATCATATATCATTCACTCCTGCTTTAGTCTAATTAGTACTCTGAGTTAGTAGATGCATGATAGTGAGTTATCAGATTCTTGACCTTAGCTTCCCAGTGGTAAAATATAAATAACGATCCTGGAATACTCCCAGTAAAATGCTACAATGATGTTCTGTGCGCTTGCGGAATCTTTCATATTCTTATTTGCACTAACAAACATCAACAGAGGTATACGCTGATGCCCAAAATACTCTTCAGGAAGCCAAATTGATGCGTGAGGGTGCTGACCGGGACCTCCTGCAGGCTTTGAAATCAACAAAAGAGTCACGGGAAGCCCTCGAGTCTTCGCAAGCTTCCTTGAAGGCATTGGAGCGTGCCGTCGAGCCCATCCTGAATATGATTCCGCGCCCTGAAGGAGTCGACGAATCTTTAATTGATCGGGCCAAGGCTGCACCAGGGCGGCTGGCTCAGTATATCAAGGATATGTCGACTTCATTGGTGCAGGGTCTAATGGCGACACTTCGGCTGCATCTGTCGTCTTTCGACTTGTCAGCTCTCTTGACGCTCCCTGAAGGCAAGGGCAATGAGGATCTTGCAGCGATGCAGGAGGAGGTGAAGGCCGTAGCGAAGGAGTACTCACAAATTTTAGATCTTGTAGAGTAGAGCACCCTCCTTGGTCCTCTGGCCAGAACTTGTATCTCCTGTATACAATTATCATGAAGCATAAAGAATCAAAGTATAAGTTACTTTTGAGTCTTGCGAGTTATTTTTTTGTACGATCAACTCATCATTGCAAGTAATCTCTTGTCAATGGGTTGTTCGGTTTGATGTGGATGTGTGACCAGGCGTCTTATTAGACGAGTCTATCCGGGTTCTCTCTTGCACTTAGGTTTGGGTCGTATGACTGCATTTCTCTAATAGTCTTTTGACGATCATATAGAGATCTTAGTCTGCCCGAGTACTACTCTTAGTACCCTTGGTCAAGGGATAATTCTGATCAAGCACCTCTTGAAGGACCGTAACGATGGTTCCTTCTGGGTGAATCATATCCTCTTGGTGATCGCAGCTTGAGTGCGAAAGTAGGTGGACCTCTGTCCGGTAAATATGTAACAGGGTGAGTAGTACCGCACCTTGTTATACCTTATAGGAACTAGTATCTACTTTTGTAGACACCATATTCACTATAGGCTGATAGTCGGGTGTTAAACCGTACTATCTTTTGAGTTGTATTGAGCTCAGAGCTCGTAACTCGAGTATGGTTGCCACTGAACCAATCCATCCGAGTAATATTATATATTAGTCGGTGGGATACAATAGCTAAAGCTTATTATATCATTGAAAGACTTTATCCGACTAAGTAGTCGTGACAAAGTATGATAAAAGAAAAAGTCATAAAGCTCTTTGTTTCTGATGAACTCCAAACTTTATTGATATCCGAGTAATGAATACATTTGCCCTGAGACAGATTTGTAGCGTAGCCCTTAGGTGTGGAATTTCTTCAGATGCTCAATATTCCATGAATTTGGCAACGGAGAGCCATCCTCAGTGACTAGCTCAAATGAACCGAGTCTTGTTACTTTAGATACTATGTAGGGTCCTTCCCATGGACTCATAAGCTTGTGGCGTCCTGCGGTGTTCTGAATTTTCTTCAGGACCATGTCGTCTACTTGGAAGGTACAGTGATGGACGTTCTTGTCGTAGTAGCGCCTCATCCCTTGAAGGTATCTTGCTGATTGAAAGAGGGCGGCTAATCGGGCTTCTTCAAGACTGTCGACCTCTAGTCGCCTTGTATCGTTAGCTTCGCCTTCGTTGTACTGCTCTGTTCGTGGAGAATTCCAGATTAAGTCTGCCGGGAGGATTGCTTCAGTACCATAGACCATGAAGAAAGGAGTTTGTCCGGTCGCCCGACTTCGCTGTGTCCGTAGCCCCCAGACCACCTTAGGCAGCTCTTCGACCCACTTCCCGCCGTGGTCTTTTAGAAGATCGAATAGTCTAGGCTTGAGACCGGCTAAGATGAGGGCGTTTGCTCGTTCAACCTGACCGTTAGATTGTGGATGAGCTACTGATGAGTAGTCTATCTTAATTCCACAGTCGCTAGCCCATGATTTGAACTCGATAGCCGTGAAGGGGGACCCAAGATCAGTGATAATTCTGTGCGGCATGCTAAAGCGATGGAAGATGCTCTGCATGAATTGTACTGACTTGGATGCATTGAACTTGACCAATGGCATGTACTCAATCCACTTGGTGAATTTGTCGATTGCAACGTAGATGTACTCGAATCCGCCTGGGGCTCGCTTAAGAGGACCCACCATGTCGAGTCCCCAACATGAGAAAGGCCATGACGGAGGGATGCAGATCAATTCATGTGTAGGCACATGCTACTGTTTGGCGAAGAATTGGCACGATTGACAGCGGCGGACTAAGTCTTCTGCATCTTTCAAGGCCGAGGGCCAATAGTACCCTGATCTGAAGATTTTTCCGACTAATGTCCTTGATGCTGCATGGTTGCCACAACACCCGGAGTGGACCTCATTGAGTATCTCTCTACCTTCTTCTGTTGAGATGCACTTGAGGAGGACTCCGGAGGATGCACCACGTCGATATAGCCTATCTCCAACTAGGATATAGTTTTTGCTACGTCTGGTGACCTGCTCTGCAGCAGTTTTATCACTGGGCAGTTTATGCTCCTTGAAGTAGTCGATGAAAACTTGTGTCCAGTCGGGTGCTAAAGTTAAAATCTGGGCGGAGGGTGCGGGGTCGTCCTTATCCTTCTCTTGGATTGATGGCTTGGATAGCTCATGTACAAAGGTACCACTGGGAACTAAAGCTCTGTCGGATCCTAATTTTGCTAAGATGTCTGCTGCCACGTTAAGATCCTGGGTAACATGAATGAGTTCTAGTCCTGAAAAGTGTTTTTCTAGCTTGCGGACTTCTGCGCAGAAAGCGTTCATTATTTCTTTGGTGCAATCCCAGTCCTTATTGATTTGGTGAATTACCACGGAAGAGTCGTCGTAGACTAGAAGTCGCTTGATACCCAATGCGGCTGCTAGCTTGAGTCCGTGTAGTAGCGCTTTGTACTCAACTTCATTGTTGGTTGCGGGCCACATTATCTGTAGAATGTACTTGAGCTGTTCTCCAGCCGATGATACGAGTAGTACCCCGGCACCCGCTCCTCCGAGTTTTAAGGACCCATCAAAATACATTTTCCAATGCTCAAGAATAGCGTTGTCTTGCTTCTGCTGAATTTTTGTCCACTCGGCAACGAAATCAGCTAGAGCCTGTGACTTGATTGCTTTCCTTGGAGTAAACTTGATGTTGAGGGCCCCCAACTCGACTGCCCACTTTGAAATTCTTCCGGTAGCACCACGGTTGTTAAGGATTTCTCCTAATGGAAAATCCGTGACAACTGTGATCTCGTGGGCTTCAAAGTAGTGCCGTAGCTTTCTTGAGGAGATAAGCAGAGCGTAGAGTAGCTTCGGTACTTGCGGGTACCAAACTTTGGAGTCGGAGAGTACCTCGCTGATGTAGTATACTGGTCGCTGGGTGTGGTAGATGTGCTTATCATCCTTGCGCTCCACTACAATGGCTGTGCTTACAACGTGTGTGGTAGCTGCAATATAAAGCATCATCGGCTCCCTGGGATCTGGTGGCGTCAGTATGGGTGAATTGGTGACGTATCCTTTGAGCTGTTCAAAGGCCCTGTCCGCTTCTTCCGTCCACCAAAATTTATCGCCGGCCTTGAGAAATTTGAAGAAAGGTAGTCCCTTTTCTCCCAGTCGTGAGATGAATCGATTGAGCGCAGCCATGCACCCTGTGAGTTTTTGAACATCCCTAACTGAAGTGGGTGGCTTCATATTGATGATAGCTGTGATCTGTTTTTGACTAGCCTCGATGCCTTGATGACTAACAAGGAAACTGAGTAACTGTCCTGAGGGCACTCCGAAGACACACTTCGTGGGGTTGAGCCTCCATTGGTAAGCGCATAGCCGGGAAAAAGTTTCCTCCAGGTCTGATATGAGGGTAGTCAGGTCCTTTGTCTTTATGACCACATCATCGACATAAGCTTCCGCGTTACGGCCAATTTGGTTGCCTAAACAAAGTTTGATAGCACGTTGGTAAGTAGCCCCTGCGTTCTTCAACCCAAAGGACATGGTTTTATAACAGTAGGCACCAAAGGGAGTTATAAATGATGTCTTGGGTTGGTCTTCTTCTTTGAGAGCAATCTGATGGTACCCGGAGTAGCAATCCAGAAAGGATAATAGAGTAGAGCCTGCGGTGGCATCAACTATTTGATCTATCCGTGGTAATCCGAAGGGATCCTTTGGATAGTGCTTGTTGAGGCTTGTGTAGTCGACACACATGCGCCACTCAGCGGAGTTCTTCTTCTTGGCTAGGACTGGATTGGCTAACCACTCGGGGTGAAGGATTTCTCTAATGAATCCGGCTGCGAGTAGTTTAGCTATCACCTTCTTGATTGCCTCTTTCTTCTCTGGTGAGAATCGTCGTAGTTGCGGATACATGGGTGTATGCCGAGTCTCAAGTGATGAGTGATTGTCAACGGGTTTGATCGCAGGTTCTTTGGCTTGTGTTGTGCAGGTGTCGAGCATAGAGACAGTGATCGAGGGCAAGGTGAAGGTCAAGTAGAGACGTGCCGTGCCGACAGACCGGGAGCGGTGAAGGGCGGACGTGAGGCTTGGACTGAGGGACCGGTGGCCCGAGGATCAGCTGTGGCGGCTGGCAGCCTGGGACAACGACGAGCGAAGACTTGTGGGCACGGTCTTGCCTGGGTCGAGGACCTGGGGACACGTGTCGGTGGACGGGGTGCACGGGCGGTGCATCCCCTCTACAGGTTCGGTTTGGTGGTAGAGCCAGAGAAAAACCATCGGGTGGACGGTTTCCAGGTTTGGGCCACAAAACCTGGGCGTGCTGCGGGTTTCCGAGTTCGGGCCACAAAACTCAGGCTGAGGACGGTTTCCAGGTTTGGGCCTCAAAACCTGGGTGCTGCGGGTTTGCTGAGTTTGGGCCACAAAACTCAGGCTACGGTGGGCAGGTTTCCCGGTTTGGGCCTCAAAACCGGGGGTTGGTCGTGAAGGCTGGTTTCCCGTTTTGGGCCTCAAAACCGGGGGCGGAGTCTGTGAAGAGGACGCAGAGCGGTGGCGGCACGTGGCGGCAATCGGTGAGGTTGCGTCGAGGCAACGCTACCAGTTGTGCGGGCGTGGCCGTCGGATCCACCTACCATCGAGTTGGTCCAGAATAACCTTAGGGTTTAGCTGGTTCGCTCTGTAAGTAGTTAGGGGTAGAGTGGGAATTAGGAATAGTTAGAATTAGGATAAGTAGGGGGAGACACCCACCTCCCCATCTATCTCAGTCATTTGCTCTTTTGCTTCTAGGGTTTCCTGCTCTCCCACATCCCTACTGTAGCGAACTGAGATCCACAGAGAAGAGAACAATACCTCTGTGTCCGTGAGATTTTGAGGAAGTGAGACCGTAATCTCACTGTTGTAGCGTGTGGTAGCCACACGGTTGCAAATTCGTGGTTGTGATTCGCGTTTTGTTCGTGTGCTTCACGGGTTGTTTTTCTCCATGTTTTTCCCGTTGATCGATCTCTCTACTTGGTGTGTCGTTTGCAAATCCGTTTGAACCAAGTTGTTCTAGATCGTGAGGCTCTTCTTTCCACTGAAGGAATTCCCCTTCAACCTCACGAGCTAGTAGATCGGTTGATTTTTGTTTCGGGTCAAGTTTTTCTCCCTTCCCCCGAATTTCTTCGATTCATCGATTTGGAGATAGGTTCGAGCCATGATCTCTTAGAGATAGCTCACTATCCTCCTTGTGACTCCTCTCACCAAGTTTGATCCCTAGAGGATGTGTTTCGGGTGAGATCAAGTCGAATCAGTGAACGAACGTAGCAGTCGCGGAGTGACCGGACGCACGTATCGGGACGACCGGACGCTACCCTGGTGAGTCCGGTCGTTGAATGCCACGTGTATCCTCTGTGCATAGTTTGACCGGACTCTCCCTGTTGAACTGACCGGACGCGCTGTTTCCACTGTTCATCGTGATTGTTTTCTGCTGACCGGACGCTGCGGACCTGACCGGACGCACACTACATCAGCGTCCGATCGAGAACAGTAAGGTTCCAGAGACAATTTTCTCCGACCGGACGCGTCCGGTGCTTACAGACCGGACACAGGTCAGAGTCCGGTCGAGTGCAGATTGCACGTTACCGTCCGTGGTTCCTTCGTTCGTTGACGGTTTTGGTTTCCGTCTTTTGCGTTGGGTTTCTAGGGCTGTGTAGTGTCCCGCTATGCTTCTCGGAAGCATCCACCCTACATCTAGGGTCGTGGACACTTGCAAGCTCTAGGTTTGCTCTTGGGGTTGATTCTCGGGACAGTGGCAACAAGTTTCCATAAGGAAAATTTGAAGATCCCATTCACCCCCCCCCTCTGGTCGCTTTCTGGTAGCACTTTTGGTCCTTCAATTGGTATTGGAGCAGGTTAAGGATCTTCCACCTTAGCCGGTTCCAGATCCACAGAAGGCGACATGGATCGCGGCGTGGGCAAACCGCCGTTCTTTGATGGGACGAACTATGCGTATTGGAAGATACGCATGTCGGCCTATCTCCAGAGCACGGGCTCTTCTGTTTGGGAGATTTGCAACAGGGCTGATTACGTTGTCTTGGCTGCTCGTGTTACCCAGCTTCAGATCGATGAGCACGAAGCAAATAGCCGATCGCGTAACGCTCTTTTCTCCTGTTTGAGCATGTCCGAGTTTGATCGCGTTTCTCACCCCCCACGGCTCGTGAGATTTGGGCGACCCTCATGCGCTTTCATGAGGGAACCACTCAAATCAAATCCCGCCTCTACGAGTCGCACAAGCGGGAGTATGAGAATTTTCGACACATGCCTGGCGAGAGCATAGAGAGTTTATTCGCTCGCTTTCAGGTCATTGTCAACAAGATGAGAGCGAACAAAGAGTTGTTGCCTTTTGACGATCATGAGAGGGCTTTGAAGCTTTTGCACACTCTTGATCGGTCGGTGTGGGACTCAAAGGTCCAGGCGATCATCGAATCATCTAACTATGAGACCCTCACTTGCGACGAGCTCTTTAGTAAGCTCAAGTCTAGTGAGATTGACGCCATGTCGAGGGCTTCTTAAGAAAATCCTTCCGGCCCGACTATGGCTTTGGTTTCTGGCTCTTCTGCTAACCCCTCTGGAGGATTTGCACTTTCTTCACTCTTCTCTGTCACAGAGGACCAGCTGGAGTCTTTGGAGGATGACGAGATGGCGATGCTCGCCAACCGGTTCTCGCGGTTCCACAATAATCGCATGAACCGTCGCCGCGGAGGAGGACGCTCAGGATGCTTTGAGTGCGGCGACCCCGACCACTTCATTGCCAACTGTCCCAAGAAGAAGAACACATCTGGGAAGGGCGATCATGGGCACAAGTACGACTCTGGCAAGCGCAAGGAGAAGTACGTCCCCGCGAGGCACAAGCGGAGGGGCGGCTTCGACAAGGAGTACGTCAAGAAGAAGTACTTGGAAAAGGCCCAGGCTGAGCAGCGTGCGTTCTTCGCCACGCTCAGTGACGTCGATGGCTCGGATGACGACTCCGCTTGCTCAAGCGATGAAGAGTCCGAGAAGAAGAAGAGGATCGAGGACAAACTGAATGGCCTTTGCTTCTTCGCCGACGACGACGGCTTCTGCACCATGGCCCTCGGCAAGGAGGTCGACGGTGAGCTGGAGGAGACTCCTCGGAACGACGACGACGACGACACTTCTCAGGTATCACTCACCCACGATGAGCTTTCTGCTGAGGTCGAGAAGCCTACTGCCGCCTTGCTTAGTCAGGACAAGATGCTTAGGCGTGCTGCTAGAGAGCGCAAGGAGTTTAGGCAGAAGTGGGAGGACACGGTGAGAGAGCTTGAGTTTGCTAAGTCCACCGTGGTCGTTTCTGAGGAGGTGGAGTGTGAGATGTGCACCAAGCACATGACTGACCTTCTCACTCTGAGAGGTAAGTATGCTGCGTTGGTAGGAGAGGTGGATGAGCTGAAGGCTAGACCCTCGCTGTTGGGTGCGTGCAAGACTTGTCCTGTCTTGCAATCTGAGTTGGCAGAGAAGAATGCCAAGATTGTGTCTCTTGAAGAGGCCAACTCAGGTAGCACATGTGTGGCTAGGTGTGTTCTTTGTGAGGGTTTGGAGATGGAGATTGCGAACGTGAAGCATGACAAGATGCAAACCGAGGTGGAAAACACATACCTTCGGACCATCTTGTCATCGGTGTCTAGCGGTGAGCCACAGCTCGGGATGATGATCTCCCAATTCAAGTGAGCTGCTGGAGGTCCAAGTGTAGGTTTTGCTCCTGGTGTTGATGTTTCATCTTTTGGAAAGATTGGAGAGTCGAGTGGTCTTAACCCTTGTGAGAAGCCCAACTCCACCACTACTCCCAAGCTTACCAAGATTCCACCCAAAGAGCCTCTCAAGCCTAACACCAAGGATGGGGTCTTTGTTGAACCTCCGAGAGCTCCACCAAAGAAACAATCATGGGCTCCAAAACCAAACCATCTCAAGAACAAACTTGACACCATGCCACCCATCCAGGAGGAGCTTATGCCACAGAAGGGCAAAGTGATCCACACCCACTACCGTGAGTACCAACAACCCCCTTTGAGAGCGGTGAGGTACCATTGTGAGCATTGTGGGAGAGATGGACACTTGAGTGAGTTTTGCTTTCGGCGCAAGAGGGAGGCGCGCCATGCAAAGGAGATGAACAACATGGACATGTACCATCCTTTCCATGATGTACATGTGCCTAATGTTCAGAGGCGTGCTGCTAGGCCTAGAGGTCCAAAACCTCAAGTTCCTAGGCCTAGGCAGCAAGGAGGTCGTGCCCGGCGGGATCCTGCAGTTGTGGCTATGGACCCCGTGGCGGTGGCTTTGTTGTAGAGCGTTTTCCTCCACCACGTTTTGAGTATCACGATGGACGCTCCTCCCTTAGCGGACCACGTTTTCCTCAGCGTGGTGATCGCTTTCCCCGTAGGCATGCTAGGAATGGTTTTTCTGCTAACCGTTCTTTTGAGCAGCCGGCCCAACACTGGTATTCTCCCTACTTCACTAACCCCAGTGTTGGACCGTATGCTCACCCTATGTCTTTTTATTGATGTAGGTAAAACGATTGGAGAATGTTTGGTTGGTGGATTCCAGTTGCTCGAGGCACATGACCGAAAATGCCAAGTGGTTCTCCAGTCTTAGTCCAGTCGCTGGAAAGGAGTTTATCACCTTCGGCGACAATAGCAAAGGTAAAGTGTTGTCTCGTGGGTCGGTGCGAGTTAATGAGCACTTTGTGTTGCGCGATGTTGCTCTTGTTTCTAACTTGCATTTTAACCTTCTTTCTGTTTCGCAACTCTTTGATGATGACTATGAGATTCATTTTAAACCGAATCTCAGTCGTATTTTGGGCCCTCAGGGCAATCTTGTTTGTGTGATTTCACCCTTTGGGAAAGTCTTTTGTGCGGATTTCTCGGAGTCTTTTGGCATTTCTCGTTGTCTAGTGGCTGGACCTTCCTCCTCTGATCTTTGGAAGTGGCATAGGAGACTAGGACATTTGAGCTTCGACTTGCTTGCAAGACTTAGCTCACTAGGCCTAATCTGAGGATTGCCCAAGTTATCCATGGAGAAGGATCTTGTTTGCCATTCTTGTAGACATGGGAAGATGGTTGCCGCTCCCCACCATCCAGTGACTCAGGTCATGACCAAGCGCCCTGGAGAGCTTTTGCACATGGACCTTGTTGGTCCGGCTCGGGTGAGCTCGGTTGGGGGGAAGTGGTATGTACTTGTTGTTGTTGACGATTTCTCGAGATATTCATGGGTCTTCTTTTTAGCTGAGAAGACCGAGACTTTCTCCTTTGCTCGCAATCTGATTTTGCGTCTTCAGAATGAGTTCCCTTTGAACTCGATGCGAGCTATCAGGAGTGATAATGGTTCCGAATTCAAGAATTCGGATTTTGAGAAGTTTTGTAACTCTTTGGGTTTAGAGCATCAGTTTTCTTCCCCCTACACACCGCCCCAGAATGGTGTTGTAGAGAGGAAAAATCGGACCCTTGTAGAAATGGCCAGGACGATGCTCGATGAGCATAGGACTCCTAGGCGATATTGGGCCGAAGCGATGAGCACTGCATGCTACATTTCCAATCGCATTTTTCTCCGAGCTTTCTTGAAAAAGACTTCTTATGAGTTGCGTTTTGGGAAACTGCCCAAGGTGAGTTACTTTCGAGTTTTTGGTTGCCATTGTTTTATACCCAAAAAGGGCAACTTGGACAAGTTTGAGTCTCGTTCTTCTGACGGTGTGTTTTTGGGTTATGGCACTCATACTCGAGCTTATCGTGTACTTAACCTTGACACTAACCGAGTCATGGAGACATCAGATGTCACCTTCGACGAGACCATGGTTTGTCCTTCTTCTCGTTTTGAGCGTGCAGGTGATCATGAGGTTGGTGAGCCTCTTTTTGATGACGAGGACGAGGGTGCTGAAGGTATGGATGATCCAGCACCCCCTCCACCTGCTGTGCCGCAAGGAGCGGCTTCTACTATGACTCATGGCCCCGACACTTCTTCCTCTTGGGGGTCGTAGGATTCGCCACCTCGAGCGGTACCCTTTGTACCCGAGGAGGCGCCAGCTGCAGTTGAGGGGGAGATCACTTCTGCACGGGAGGCGCCACGACACATCCAGTGCCAACACCCCCCTGAGCAGATGATCGACAACATTGACGAATGTGTCACTCGGTCCAGGTCTCAAATCTCTCACTTTGCTCATTCTGCTTTTGTTGCTGATTTTGAGCCCCGAGATGTTGGACACGCTTTGACGGATCCGGATTGGGTCAATGCCATGCATGAGGAGTTAGAAAATTTTGAAAGAAATCGGGTTTGGGTTTTAGTTCCACCTCCTCCAGACTGTAAGCCTATTGGGACAAAATGGGTTTTCAAAAACAAGCAAGGAGAGGATGGCCACGTTGTTAGAAACAAGGCCAGGCTTGTAGCAAAGGGCTATAGTCAGAAGGAGGGGATAGACTATGAGGAGACTTTTGCTCCCGTAGCTCGTTTGGAGGCTATTAGGGTACTCTTGGCTTTTGCAACATCCAAAGGTTTCAAACTTTTTCAAATGGATGTCAAGAGTGCCTTCTTAAATGGCTACATAGAAGAAGAGGTTTATGTTGAACAACCCCCCAGTTTTGAAAATCCCAAGTTTCCAAACCATGTTTTTAAACTCCACAAAGCTTTATATGGTTTGAAACAAGCCCCTAGAGCCTGGTATGATAGGTTGAAAACCTTTTTGCTTGCTAAGGGTTTTAAAATGGGATGTGTGGATAAAACGCTCTTTCTCCTCAAGCAAGGCAAAGACACTCTCTTGGTCCAGATTTACGTGGATGATATCATTTTCGGTGGTTCTTCTCACGCTTTGGTTGCCAAGTTTGCAGATACTATGAGCAGGGAGTTCGAGATGAGTATGATGGGCGAGCTGACTGTCTTTCTCGGATTGCAAATTAAGCAATCCCGAGAAGGGACGTTTGTGCACCAGGGCAACTATACCAAGGACTTGCTGAAGAGGTTCGATATGGGTGAGGCCAAGCCTCTTCCAACACCCATGTCGACCACGACGGCCCTGGATGCGGACAAGGATGGAGAAGCTATGGACCAGAAGGAGTACCGAAGCATGATCGGGTCGCTGCTCTACCTGACGGCGACACGCCCGGACATCCAGTTCGCGGTGTGCCTGTGCGCGCGTTTTCTAGCGTCGCCGCGCACTTCTCACCGTCAGGCGGTAAAGCGCATTTTCAGGTACCTTCATTTCACACCTGAGTTCGGGATTTGGTATTCAGCTTCCTCCACCCTGTCCCTTTGCGGTTATTCCGATGACGATTTTGCTGGTTGTCGCATTGAGCGCAAGTCCACTTCTGGGACTTGTCAATTTATTGGTTCTTCTCTTGTATCGTGGTCTTCTCGCAAGCAGTCTAGTGTCGCCCAGTCTACCACGGAGGCTGAGTATGTTGCTACGGCTAGCTGTTGTTCCCAGTTGCTTTGGATGATGGCCACTTTGCATGATTTTGGTCTGAGCTTTTCTCGTGTTCCTTTGCTTTGTGACAGCACGAGTGCGATTAGCGTTGCTAAGAACCCCGTGCTTCACTCGAAGACCAAACACATTGATGTGCGCTTTCACTTTTTGCGAGACCACTATGAGAAGGGTGATATCGACCTTCGCCATGTCGATACTCATCATCAGTTGGCAGATATTTTCACCAAGCCTTTGGACGAATCAACCTTTAATCGGTTGAGGGGTGAGCTTGGTGTGTGTTTCCCTTTTTAGATGGGGGAAACATTTTTGATTTTGTATCAAAGCCTGACTATTTTCTCATTTTGCTTTGTCTTCCTTTTGCATTTC
This sequence comes from Coix lacryma-jobi var. lacryma-jobi, assembly GCA_009763385.1. Lineage (NCBI taxonomy): Eukaryota > Viridiplantae > Streptophyta > Magnoliopsida > Poales > Poaceae > Coix > Coix lacryma-jobi. Next base: position 46,571,861 of record CM019826.1, read on the forward strand.
AGCATACGCTTTTACATTCTGAGCTTCATGTATATAATCTTTAAAATGTAATTATGCTATGTTTAGTGTGCTCTGATGCTATATGTTGATGCTAGTAGCTTATGCTCTTTCTGATCACTAATACATGTTGTGAGCTGAGCTATTTTTGAATGGTGAATCTGCTTAACTAACATAAAACTTGAAAATATTCACCATTGAGATATGCAACTAGCATGTGTAGGATGTGTTGAATTCACTCGTGCTTTTCATATATGCTAGGTTGCTATGTCTCTAGTTCTGAGTCTGTCACTTGCTTGGTCTGTTCATATTCTGTCAATAAAATCTGAACCAAGTTTTAAGTGAATTGAAAAGATCGAGATGGGATTGCTTGTCAACACATCACAGTTTCGAGACTGTTTCTCATTGCACTTTGAGTTAAACTTGAGCTGTGTAGTGTATGACCGAAACTGTAGCTTTAAGCTTCTGATTGCTTCTGCATAGGCTTCACACAGTTGAAAAGTTGGGCAATGACAAGCTTTCAACCTCTCGCAATCATATGCTGAAATTTAAACTTGTGTATTTTAAACCGCTGCAACTCCGATACATTTTGGATACACAAGACTATGTTTCATTCTATAGCATGATGATTGAACTGTGCTAGGGGTAGTTCACCTTGTATACATGTTTAGCACTTGACTGATTTCCTGTCTATACATGTTTTGTGCTATTTGGATGGTGAATACCTTTTTGGCTAAAAACTGCTCACTGTGCTCTCATGTTCATATTTCGTACTTGATGATCAGTTTGAGCCTTCGCTAGCTTGTATGCCTTTCAGTGAGTCATTGGAGCTATACTGATTAGAGCATCCTTGCATTTTCTTGACTATATTTCTGAAGCTGCTAACTTGCATCTTAACTCATATGCATTTTGGAAGGGGGAGAACTTCTCTTGTTGGCACTTATGGTGGTGCATTTTCTGAGGGGGAGAAAATCGTTTTCAGTTCCTTTTGCTTGATGGTGCATTTTCAACTAAGGGGGAGAAAATTTGGACAAATCATGTCTCCCATATTGGCGGTTGTGTGCACCATGCAAGGGGAAGTTTGCTCGTGCTGAATTTTTGAAATTTCCAATTGGTTCGGAGCGCTTTGCTAGTTGTGTTGAGCCTTTGCCTCTATCTTGAGGGACTAGCAGTCACATCTTTGTCTCAGTTGGGTTCAGTTGGTATCGAGCTTTTTAGTCGATGTCGAGCTTTCTTGCTAGTTGTGTTGAGCCTCTGTGCCTCTATCTTGAGGGACTAGCATCTTGCTTCAATTTTTCATTTGGTATTTGCTAGCGGTGTTGAGCCTGTTCTACCTCTTCTTGAGGGCTAGCTTTGCTTTGCTTGGTCGCGTCAAGCCGTTGCCCATGTCTTTGGGGACCACGTTGTCTTGCTCTTTCCACTTGACCTTCTTCGGCTTTGCTATGCTTTTGGGTCATTTGGTCGAGTTCTCTCTTCTCCCTTCTTCATCCTTCTATTTCTATTATGATTTGTGTGAGTAGTTGACAATGCACTCATCAAGGGGGAGATTGCGGATACATGGGTGTATGCCGAGTCTCGAGTGATGAGTGATTGTCAACGGGTTTGATCGCAGGTTCTTTGGCTTGTGTTGTGCAGGTGTCGAGCACAGAGACAGTGATCGAGGGCAAGGTGAAGGTCAAGTAGAGACGTGCCGTGCCGATGGACCGGGAGCGGTGAAGGATGGACGTGAGGCTTGCACTGAGGGACCGGTGGCCTGAGGATCAGCTGTGGCGGCTGGCAGCCTGGGACAACGACGAGCGAAGACTTGTGGGCATGGTGTTGCCTGGGTCGAGGACTTGGGGACACGTGTCGGTGGACGGGGTGCACGGGCGGTGCATCCCCTCTACAGCTTCGGTTTGGTGGTAGAGCCAGAGAAAAACCATCAGGTGGACGGTTTCCAGGTTTCGGCCACAAAACTTGGGCGTGCTGCGGGTTTCCGAGTTTGGGCCACAAAACTCGGGCTGAGGACGGTTTCCAGGTTTGGGCCTCAAAACCTGGGTGCTGCGGGTTTGCTGAGTTTGGGCCACAAAACTCAGGCTACGGTGGGCTGGTTTCCCGGTTTGGGCCTCAAAACCGGGGGTTGGTCGTGAAGGCTGGTTTCCCGGTTTGGGCCTCAAAACCGGGGGCGGAGTCCGTGAAGAGGACGCAGAGCGGTGGCGGCACGTGGCGGCAATCGGTGAGGTTGTGTCGAGGCAACGCCACCAGTTGTGCGGGCGTGGCCGTCAGATCCACCTACCATCGAGTTGGTCCAGAATAACCTTGGGGTTTAGCTGGTTCGCTCTGTAAGTAGTTAGGGGTAGAGTGGGAATTAGGAATAGTTAGAATTTGGATAAGTAGGGGGAGACACCCACCTCCCCATCTATCTCAGTCATTTACTCTTTTGCTTCTAGGGTTTTCTGCTCTCCCACATCCCTGCTGTAGCGAACTGAGATCCACATAGAAGAGAACAATACCTCTGTGTCCGTGAGATTTTTAGGAAGTGAGACCGTAATCTCACTGTTGTAGCGTGTGGTAGCCACACGGTTGCAAATTCGTGGTTGTGATTCGCGTTTTGTTCGTGTGCTTCGCGGGTTGCTTTTCTCCACGTTTTTCCCATTGATCGATCTCTCTACTTGGTGTGTATTGGTAGTTCGTAGCTTCACTAAAGATAGTGCTAGGCAACTATCCCCGGTAACGGCCCAGGAATGCTTGTTGGCACTTGCTAACGTTGTTACTAGGAGTAGACTATGAAATCTATCCCTGGCAACGGCGTCAGAAATGCTTGAAGCAAGACCGGTCACTATACCGAAAGGAGTGGAGCTAAAGCAGCTATCTACTAATGCCAAGCGGGGTTGTCAATCCCGACACTAGTAGGAGCTAACTAGAGAGAATGCAATCTACGAGGAGGAGATTCTGCAAGCGCACAGAACTATCGTAGTAGCACTTCGCCTGGGAGTACCAGGTGTTGATTTATTTGATCCCAAGGGAAGGCTAGGGTGGTGTATGAGTTGAGTCAAGGAGGGGATGGGAGTCGAAGAAAAGAGAAAAGGGAAAAGGGGAGAAGAGAGGAGATGAAAGGCTAGAAAGAATATATGGGTGGATAGGTAAGGATGAAATGGATGGCTAAGGTAAGGTGGATAACTAGATAGATAGATAGTTGAAGGAAAATAGGATAACTAAGGATAACTAACTAATAACTAATCCTAGATAACTACAAAGCAAGATAACTACGAAGCGAGATAGTTTCAAAGCAAGGCAGGCAAAAGACAATAAAGCAACTAAGTTGAGTATAGTTTTATTCCTATCTTGTCAAGTATCGAGGCGTACTAGCCTTTACCACTTACTTAGGTTGAACGCTAGCACAACGAGCCTTACTGTTAAACTGGGCCAACTACGTGGTGGAATTCAAGTCGCACAGGGCTGTCACCACCTGCTTGCTACCACAGCTATCCGGGGGTCCAGCCGTATCTGAAGGTAAGTCTATAACTAAGCACCACGCTTAACTATATTCTAACTATCTCTACCCTAGCTTTGAATAGAGACACCCTTGCGGACGTCAGAGAAAACACTTGACTTAATAAGATAAACACTAAACTAACTAAGCAACCTATTGGCAAAGATCAAACACTAAGCTCACTAGAGATTAACTACTGTGGCTAAGTGAATTGATCTGTAGGATAGCTAGGTCACACTCAAGGTACTTGATAAAGTAATACTGAAAGTAATACTGAAAGTAATGCTTAAAGTAATACTGAGATAAAGATAAATGTACCTGAGATACAAGAGAGCAAACCAGACCAGAGACGCCGGGAAATCAACCGACCTCCGATGCCAGTCGCTCGCACCCGCTTCTCTCTTAGCAAGCTCTACGCTAATTCTGCCAAGGACTTAGGCTAAGCTGTGCTAAACTAAGAGCCGCGCTGTAGCGAGGGCACTAGAGCTATACTCTCTCTACTAGCTAACCTACTTGCCTAAGCTCTCTGAGCTTCTAACCTAACTCTCACTTGCTTCTCTTGCTTGTGTGTTGCTCTTGGATGGTACTCTTGGGTGTTGGTGTGAATGAAGAGGTGCCTCCAGGGGGTTATTTATAGCCCAAATGAGTGAGGGGGTTCTTATAGTGGGCAGCCAACCGACCTAGGGTTAGGTCAGTTGGCGGGCGCCACCCCCTACTGGCGGCCGCCAGCTCCCTGGCCGTTGGATGAACCGCCTCTGCTTCAACGACATCCAGGTGGTTGTCCAAGGCGGTTTGGAGGTCGGTTGCATGTCCTAGCAACCGACATTCAGCCTTGATCCATGCCACTTCATCCCGAGCCGTCCGATGCCACTGACCTAGTGACCAAGGGCTAGGATTTGGCCTTGGGGAGGTCACACGGATCGGTGACGTGGCAGGGGGTGACACTTGGGCCAACCCAAGTGGCGGGCGCCACCTAGGGGTGGCGGGCGCCACCTAGGGGTGGCGGGCGCCACCCCCCTTAGGCCCATTTGGGCCCTGCTGAGTGGGCTTCGCCTCTGGTGGGTCCATATGTCCAAATTTGGTTCAAATCCTGCATTCAAATAAAATTCTATGGACATGTGGAATTTGGTTAGTTTGAAACCTATTTGACTACGTTTCATGCCTTTTTGGTGAACTTTAGGGTCAATTGTTGACGGTAAAACAGGTGTTTAAGGACCGTCAACAAGCTCCCCCAAGCTAACCTGTTGCTCGTCCTCGAGCAACAATGCGGTTTAAGCATTGAGCATGAAATGGATAGCAACTTAAGATGTCTGCAAGTGCATATTGTATAGTGAGAAATAACTTAGCATATATCATAAATCATAGCAATGTGGAGCTTATAGCTTTTCACTTCAAACATGCAAGAGTGAAATAAAGTAGTAGATAGGAAACTTTTATCTTGCTTAGGTTTGACTAGGATTCTGTCTGGAGGGTTTTTCAAGGTTTTCAAAAGATAATAATTTGCTTAAGTCCTCCAAGATCCACTCAATCACTCAATGGTGTTTAAATCCTCACTTAGGCCAAAATGTAGCCTCTCCTATTTCTAAAGAATGATATGTGGAGTTATAGGTGGGCTAAAAACCATGAGCAAATTGCCTGATGTTTATTTCTAAGCTAGACACTCAGATCATAAGGAGCAGCAAATCATAAAAATTGATCACGATGTGCATGTGTGGTTATGTGGAAGTGTATAGAGAGGTATTTCATAATCCTTCCTAGTTAATTTCTGGGGTCTAGAGCTAATGATAATTCTCTCTCTCTCTCTCTTTTTTTTGGATGCATAGTGAGTAGACAAAAGATGTGTCCTCATATTTTCTTAGGACATAGTCCTCTTTTGAGCTACTTTGCTCCCTTTTTTTCACAGGACATAGTCCTTTCTTGAGCTACTTTGCTCATTTTTTTTTCTCTCTCTCTTTTAGCTCTAGATTTCCACAGACATCTATAGGAAAAGGATTTTGAAATGAAAAAGGGGAAGAGGGAGAAATGCTTACTCCTAGTGTAGGAATAAGCATAAGGCTAGCAATGGGATGTTTGGCAGGGTATTGCATATCTCCGTGTAGAGAATAAGCAATTTATTTGGTGGTTGCAAACCTCCAATGTGGAAAGTAGGCAGATTATGGTGGGTGTACGTGAATCTTGATTCAAAAGATATGATAAGCTTCTCTACTAAGATCTATGAGGTCTAACAAAGCTCAACACAAACAAAGCTCTTTGTGGTTTTGACTAATGACTAACAAATATTTGGCTGGTGGTAGGATGGGATAAAATCTAGGAGGAACTTTTAGCAAGGTTTCATAATATTTTAAAAGAAATCCTCCAGATTAGGTCCTAATTTCACTTTAGCAAGTTTAAAGAATTACTCCATTTCTTACTAACTTTATTCACTAAGCATGATTTCAGTTAAAGCATGTGCAACCCACAAAAACTACAACTTAGATAAGACCAGTTATTCGAACCATAACAACAACATTTGCATGGCATATTACAAATCTTATTCAGGTTTCAACTTGTTTAAGCAGATTTTATCAATTTATTCATGGAGTGGTATTTAGGCAAGCATGTGACATTCAAAAGATATAGAATTTAAGAACTGAATGTAAAGTGTAGGCTTGAGACATACCTTATTGGAGCGGGAGTCTCTCCCAAGCTGGCTTCTCGCTTGGTGAAGGGCCTTCATCTTTCTCGGTCGGAGCTCTTGTTCTCATTTTATTAAAAGGGAAACTATCTTAGGTCCATGGAGTTTCATCCTTATCGGGTGGATCTTCTTCCTTGGGCACTTCTTCTCTTAGTACTCCATCGGGTTCTTCTTCTTTTGGCATCTCTCCCTTGTTATGTGAATTACACAACTCAGGAGGAGGTGGTTCTTTCTTTCTGCTCCACCTTGTTCTTGGGCGCCTCTTCTTGGTATGAACGGGCTTTGCATCCTGCATGTTAGCAGCATATGCGGGACCTCGGGAGAAAGAGAATATTTTCTTCCTCCCTCCTAATGTCATTTGCATTTTACCACTTCCCACATATATGCAAGCATCAACAATGTTCAAGAAGGGTCTACCTAAGATTAGAGGCACATCTTTCCTATTTCCCATATCTAGTATTATGGAATCAGTAGGAACATATGAACCTCTAATATGAACAGGTAAATCATTGACTATTCCTTCTACATAGCAAGTGGATTGATCAGCTAGCACAACATAGGCAGATGTGGATGACATGGGTGGAAAGAAGGAGTTTTCATAAAAGTCTTTAGATAGAATGTTCACACTCGATCCTAAATCACACATGGCATTTTTAAAGACTTCACCAAAGATTGAGCATCTAATTATGGGACTACCAGGATCACCCTTTTTAACAGTCATGGTTTGAGCTTCATAATAGTTAAAATGTTTTATTTCAACCATATTTGCAGTTTCCATGTCAGGTTTAGCAGGAATTTTGCCAGTTTCAAAAGATGGTATGATAGCAGCAAGTTGAGCTAATTGGGTTTCTAGCATCTTATTAAAGCTTAATTGATTTTTTAGAGCAGATGAGAAATCTTCCAATTTTGCATTTATATTCTCAAGGGTTTTATCATTCGACATTAATTTCTTATTCAAGAAATCAGTAGTTCTACTTGTGAGTAAACTAAATTTTTCAAGAATGAGAGACTATCAGAATTATGAAAATTAGAGCGGGGGAATAAATTGTTACCTTGAGAGTTTGCAGGCTGATTTCATCCTTGATTCTGTTGACGGAAACCGTTACTGTTGTTGATGAAGTTCAAATCTTCATGTAGCTCGGGGCAGTGGCTCCCAGAATGTCCGGTTTCTCCACAGACTTCACAAGTCATGTAGGATTCCAGAGATTGGACACTCTCCTATTGGTTCATCTTCTCACAGCTGTCCAGCTTCTTTGCCAGCACGTCCATCTTGGCCACGATCATGTCGGCTTCCTTAAGGGAATGCATACCTCGCTTACGGGACTGTAGTCTTTCATCATTCCATCCTTGGTTCGACACCATCTTCTCTGTGAGAGCCTTAGCATCTGCAACATTCAGAGAAAAGAATGCACCGCCGGCAGCGGCATCCAAATGGCTTCTAGAGGGTGGGGTTAGGCCATGGTAGAAGTTCTGGATCAATAGCCAGTCCTCCATACCATGGTGCAGACAAGCAGCGACATACTCTTGCAACCTCTCCCAAGCCTCGGGAATAGATTCCTCGGCTTTTTGCGTAAAGCTGGAGATTTTGTTGCGAAGAGCATTCGTCTTGCCCAAAGGAAAGAATTTGGTGAGAAAAGCATTGGAACACTTGTCCCATGTGTCTACAGCGTTGCGATCGGTATAGAACCATTGCTTCACTTTTCCTAGCAAAGAGAAAGGGAAGTGTGGCAGAACCTCCTGAATTAAGTGGCCCACATGCACCCATCATTGTCCTAAAGACTTCTGATCGGCGTGCACGAGTTCCAAATGACTCAAGAGATCTGTCGGGTGTCCTCGGGAAACCCGAATCATCCACGTTACATTCTTTTCAGGAATTCCCTCGTCAAGCATCACAGTATTACAACAGTTTTATGGATAAGATAATCAGAGTAAAGCGGAAAGAGATATAACATAAAACATAGATGAAACTTAAGTTTAAAAGTTTACAACCCAAAAGTACTTGATACATAAAAGGTTCGGAACTTTATATTACATATACCACACAATTTTTGTTACTTGCCCAAGGTCAAACTTCAGTGTCATCCTCACTCTCCTCCATAAGAGTGAAGAAACATTGACCACAAAAGGATGATCAACAAACTCACCTGCAACAAAGGGTAACAAACCCTGAGTACAAAAGTACTCAACAAGACTTAACCGTCTAGAAAAGAGGAGAAGACTCAGGTATGAAGGTTATAGGGATTCAAGGTAAGGCTTTAGCAAGATCAAAACATTTATTTTGCATAAAAGCTTACTAATAGTAAAGCATATTTTCAAGTTTTAACTCAAGATTAAACTTTATAACTATCCAAGGATTCTCAAACCTTCATATGAATATCACATCTTTAGTTCTCATCTCATAAAGATCCCATTCATTACTACGGTGAGGGTCAGTGGATTGAGGCTCCATATCCGAGGAAACACGGCGATTCAAATCGATTAAACCCAGCTGGGGATTCAGTACCACACGACATATGTAGAACTTAATCTTGCATACATCAACCCTATCTATAGATCCTCCCATACAAGAACGGGTCCAGCGTCACCCGAGAGTACAGTACACCTCGAACCCGACTATCTCATAGCCCCAAGGGTACACGCTTCTCCCGCCATCTCTCCACTCCCAGTACGCGGTTGGCCGTTCTCAAGTATCGGAATAGCTATAGATGAGGCTTACCACCGCATGTGGGCTGTACTCAAAGGTCTCAATCACAGCAGGCCAACAACGATAAGGTCCTATGTTGAGTAACCTTACAACAAGACTCCATTCTTGATGTAAGTTACTATCGTTATCATGTTATCTCAAGATTCATTAAACCCATAACATAGCAACCATTTTTAAAAGCACCTACTATAATGAAGTAGTAAAGCATGGCTAAGCATACTAAGCATCTTCATAAAACGGGTATCAAGGTTAAGTATTGAAATCATCAAGCTTGGTAATGCATCAAATAAGGTTCACTCAACTCCTATTTACTTAATGCATCATATTAATTCAAGTGATATAAATAACTTTATAAAAATACAAGGATAGGTTTAATGTCCGGGGCTTGCCTTGGTGATTAGCGAAGTCCGGAGACTCAGAAAAACCAGAAGGATCCAAACTCTCAGAAGAAACCCACTGTGGATCCGGTTCTTCCAAAACGAGATCTACACGTAGAAGTGCATATGCAGGATCAATGAAATGCTGATGACATGATCATGGTAAAGATGGAAATTTTCTAAGCTGTAGACATTTATTTGTACAATCTTCCATCACGGTATAGTTGCAAACCAACAAAACCAAACTATTAAACTATTATATTATTACTAATCAAATTTTATTATCGCTATTAAGCAAGGTTATGTAACTTAATCAAGTAACAAAAGACCATTTACATAAAGGAATCCATAACCAGGGAGCAAATCATGCTACTGATCCCCTGATTGTCAAACAAAACCAAAAATCAATCAAATCTAAAAGGGATTAACAATTTCTATTTTTTTATAAGTCATTTTAATTAGCTTTTACTTATGAACAAATCATACTTATTCAAACAGAGCTGAAATTAAACATGAAGGTAGATATCAGTGACATAAACTCACATGTCAAATTTCATGATTTTTGGAGAAACACAGAAAATCACATAATTCATCAAAGTTGCATTTATTAATTAAAGTACAGATTTAATTGTCATAGTAAAAGTACTCAAAACACAAGTTTTATAATTTTTATATTAGCACAGACATGCTATCATCTAACATGTCAAATTTCACAATTAAAAGAGCTATAGAAAAATTATAGCAAAAATAACAAAACTAGCTACTGTGCATAAAGCTATAAAAAGAAAAACTCAATTCTAGCCCAAACTGGGCTTTCGGCCCAGTTCTGCTCGGCCCAACGCGCGTGAAAACGGCCCGGCCTAGCTCCCGCCCGCGTGCCCTGGTACTTTTGCAGAAAAGCCCTTTGGCTTCTGAGGAAACAACCCGCAGTCCAGAACACTATTTACATGAGTCATGGACTTTGCAACCAACACCCTGGACTTTCTTATCTTTACAACTGTGAGGTCCCCGACCATGGCTTGAGCGGACGGCGGCGCACCGAACGCCGGCGAACCTTACGCCGGTCAACTCCGGCCAGTAGAGACCTAACGGACGCGAGCACAAAGCACCGACAGGTCAACCACAGCCGATAGAGCTCCTAACCGTAACCGCTACCACTCCGGTGAGGTCTGGCCACGCACGGCGGCGGACCGGATCATGGCGGAGCTGTTCCGGTGAACCTAGGCTGGTAGCAGTAGAACAGAGGGGCTAGGAAACTCCAGTAGCTCACCCTGATGCTGGCTGTGTAGCTAGTTCGAGCGGAGGATGAACGGAGAGGTGAAGTCCACGGAGCAGTGGCTTGCGGCGGCGAACTCCGGCGAAGAAGATGATGTTCCGGCGAGACCTGAGCGCCAAAAGGAAAACCATCGAGCCGATGAGTAACCTGGGGTCAAGGCAAAACAGAAACATGAGACAGGAAGAGTAGAGGAGTGCCCGGTTGAGAGGACCACGGCGAGATCGAGCTCGGCGGCGATTTCGCCCGGCGGGAAGAAGAACGGCGAGCACGAACTCTCTGAGGCAGTAGAGATAGAAAGGATGGTCCTGGAGATGCGCAAGTGAGTAGATAAGTTATAGCCGCGGTCAATCTTGGATGAGGACGATCAGAGGCAGTGAATTTGGGGATTGGGTTGAATTGGAGCCCGTCGGTGCTTTGGTGGCGAACGGACGATGACGAGCTCAGGAGGAGGCGCCACGACGCGAGGGAGAGCGCCAGCAGCTGCTTGACCTTGCCACGGACTCAAGCACGAGCTCAAACGAGAAAGATCGACGCCCTACGCGCTGGCAGCACCGATCAAACATCGGTTGCCCACCGCCATGAACAGGGAAGCAAACATATCCCCCCCCTTCTCCTTTATACCCTTTCGGAAATTTTGAAATTACTTTGGATTTTTGAATATAAGTTGAAATATGTTAAAATATCAAATGTTTAGAATTCAATACTGAACATCTTTATTTTTACAACATATGCAAAATATGTTTAGATTTTGAATTAGGGTTTGAAAATCAAAAGGAGACAAAAAGGGCAAAACGGTATTTCCCAATTACTTTTGATTTTGTATTAAAACTTGAAAAACTTTATACATCAAAGTTGATCCTTATCAAAAATGGAGCAACTTTGCTTTTTAGAGCATAACCAAATTTTTTTAGATTTAGAATTAAGAAAAAGGGGACAAAATAGGGTTTTCAAATTAATTAAATTATTTAATTGGATTTCAACCAAATTTGAATTATACCTCAATGGTGACTTGAAACATGTTCCAAATACACCTTTGAGACATAATACCAAGGTTTGGTCCAAATTTTCAGTTACTATATATGAGATTACCAAAATACCCTTTTATAGCACAAAAGCACTAATCACAACAAAAGAAAACATAAACTAGGATTTCAAACTTAAGCACTCTTTATCAACTAAGCACAAGCATGAAAAAAATTAAACTTGTTTTTAGTGAATGCACAATTAGGTTATCAACTCAAATAAAATGCTAGTGCAGATGATGACATGTCAGGTTTTAGTCTGCTTAACACCAGAGTGTTACAGGAAGAGACGAAGACGTATGGCTTCTTGGGTTATCCCCTTAATGGTGAAGGTGCCGCAAATCTCCAAAAATTGTTGGAGGTGAGCATTGGCATCCTCATGAGCCTTGCCACAGAACGGGCTAGCTTGGACCATCGTGATCAGAGCCGGTTTCAACTCAAAATTGAGGTTGGCATCGATCACGTCTGGTCCTATCGCTATATTAGCGGCAGAAGGAGCAGAAAATTCACGAATGGCTTTGTTGGCCATCGTGAAGATAGAACGAGATAAGAAAGAAAGTAGTTGAAGAAGATGAAGGAAATAAATAAGAAGAGTTAAGGAAAGAAAGAATGGGGTGAGATGGGATTCGCTAAGTGGGAGCTTAAGCAAAGATAAATTCGACACGGACTCAACCGATACACCGATTGCCTTCCCCGGCAACAGCGCCAGAAATGTTTGTTGGTAGTTCTTAGCTTCACTAAAGATAGTGCTAGGCAACTATCCCCGGTAACGGCCTAGGAATGCTTATTGGCACTTGCTAACGTTGTTACTAGGAGTAGACTATGAAATCTATCCCTGGCAACGGCGTCAGAAATGCTTGAAGCAAGACCGGTCACTATACCGAAAGGAGTGGAGCTAAAGCAGCTATCTACTAATGCCAAGCAGGGTTGTCAATCCCGACACTAGTAGGAGGCTAGCTAGAGAGAATGCAATCTACCAGGAGGAGATTCTGCAAGCACACAGAACTATCGTAGTAGCACTTCGCCTGGGAGTACCAGGTGTCGATTTATTTGATCCCAAGGGAAGGCTAGGGTGGTGTATGAGTTGAGTCAAGGAGGGGATGAGAGTTGAAGAAAAGAGAAAAGGGAAAAGGGGAGAAGATAGGAGATGAAAGGCTAGAAAGAATATATGGGTGGATAGGTAAGGATGAAATGGATGGCTAAGGTAAGGTGGATAACTAGATAGATAGATAGTTGAAGGGAAATATGATAACTAAGGATAACTAACTAGTAACTAATCCTAGATAACTACAAAGCAAGATAACTACAAAGCGAGATAGTTTCGAAGCAAGGCAGACAAAAGACAATAAAGCAACTAAGTTGAGTATAGTTTTATTCCTATCTTGTCAAGTATCGAGGCGTACTAGCCTTTACCACTTACTTAGGTTGAACGCTAGCACAACGAGCCTTACTGTTAAACTGGGCCAACTACGTGGTGGAATTCAAGGCGCACAGGGCTGTCACCACCTGCTTGCTACCATAGCTATCCGGGGGTCCATCCGTATCTGAAGGTAAGTCTATAACTAAGCACCACGCTTAACTATATTCTAACTATCTCTACCCTAGCTTTGAATAGAGACACCCTTGCGGACGTCAGAGCAAACACTTGACTTAATAAGATAAACACTAAACTAACTAAGCAACCTATTGGCAAAGATCAAACACTAAGCTCACTAGAGATTAACTACTATGGCTAAGTGAATTGATCTGTAGGATAGCTAGGTCACACTCAAGGTACTTGATAAAGTAATACTGAAAGTAATACTGAAAGTAATGCTTAAAGTAATACTGAGATAAAGATAAATGTACCTGAGATACAAGAGAGCAAACCAGACCAGAGACGCCGGGAAATCAACCGACCTCCGATGCCAGTCGCTCGCACCCGCTTCTCTCTTAGCAAGCTCTACGCTAATTCTGCCAAGGACATAGGCTAAGCTGTGCTAAACTAAGAGCCGCGCTGTAGCGAGGGCACTAGAGCTATACTCTCTCTACTAGCTAACCTACTTGCCTAAGCTCTCTGAGCTTCTAACCTAACTCTCACTTGCTGCGGATACATGGGTGTATGCCGAGTCTCTGAGTGATGAGTGATTGTCAACTGGGATGATGCGCATGTTCTTTGGCTTGTGTTGTGCAGGTGTCAAGCACGGATACAGTGATCAGAGGCAAGGTGAAGGTCAAGTAGAGACGTGCCGTGCCGATGGACCGAGAGTGGCGAAGGGCGGACGTGACGCTTGGACTGAGGGACCGGTGGCCCGAGGATCAGCTGTGGTGGCTGGCACCCTGGGACAGCGACGAGCGAAGACTTGCGGTCATGTGTTGCCTGAGTCGTGGACTTGGGGACACGTGTCGGTGGACGGGGTGCATGGGCAGTGCATCCCATCTACGGCATCGGTTTGGTGGTAGAGCCAGAGAAAAACCATCGGGTGGACGGTTTCCAGGTTTGGGCCTCAAAACCTGGGTGCTGAGGGTTTCCGAGTTTGGCCACAAAACTCGGGCTGTGGACGGTTTCCAGGTTTGGGGCTCAAAACCTGGGCGCTGAGGGTTTGCTGAGTTTGGGCCTCAAAACTCAGATGCTGGTGGGCTGGTTTCCCGGTTTGGGCCTCAAAACCGGGGGTTGGCTGTGAAGGCTGGTTTCCCGGTTTGGGCCTCAAAACCGGGGGTGCGACGTCCAGGAAAAGGACGCGGAGCGGTGGCGACACGTGGCGGCAATCGGGAGGTTGCGTCGAGGCAATGCTACGAGTTGTGCGGGCGTGGCCGTCGGATCTACCTACCACCGAGTTGGTCCAGAATAACCTTAGGGTTTAGCTGGTTCGCTCTGTAAGTCGAGAGGGGTAGAATAGGAATAGAGTAGGAATTAGGAATAGGTTAAGTAGGGGGAGACACCCTCCTCCCCAACTATCTGAGTTCATTTTGCTCTTTGCACTTAGGGTTTCCTGCTCTCCCAATCCACTGCTGTAGCTAGCTGAGATCCGCAGAGAACCATACCTCTGTGTACTAGAGATTTTGAGGAAGTGAGGCTGTAACCTCACTGTTGTAGCGTGTGCTAGCCACACGGTTGCAGATCGATGTGTTGATTCGCGTTTTGGTTCATGTTCTTCGCATTCTTCATTTCTCCGTGTTTTTCCCGTCGCTCGATCTCTCTCCATAATGCGTCTTTGCAAAATCCGTTTGAATCAACTTGTTCGTATTTGAAAGGAGATCATTTCCACCGAAGGAATTTATCTAACTCCTTACGAACAAGTAGATCGGCTCGATTTTGTTTTCGTAGCACTTTTTGGTTCATCCTCCTCCCCTTTCTTGGAGTTTGAATCAATTTGAGCGGATGATTTCTTGGGGATAGTCTCCTAACTACCCCGTGATCATCTTCTCCAAGTTTGGGAACTTGGGATTTTGATTTGGATCGGATTTGGAGAGATTCGTGAGAGGGGCGACCAAAATCGCCCTCTCTGTTCATCCGCGGACAGTCCGCCACAGGGGGCGCGGACAGTCCGGGAGTCGGGGTCCAGCCGAGTCCGTGGCGGCGCATCCCGTACGGTTGAGTTCTTTTTTGAACCGCGGACAGTCCGCCGTTGGGACTCGCGGACAGTCCGGGAGTCGTCCAGGGACTGTTCAGCACCTTCGCTGTTTTGGGATTTGACCGGCGGACAGTCCGCCGTTGGGACTCGCGGACAGTCCGGGAACGTCCAGTGGACTTGCAGCAGCACTGTGGTTTTGCTCGTTTGGCCGGCGGACAGTCCGCGACCTGAGCCCGGACAGTCCGCCACTGGGCAGACAGTCCGGGACTTGCCTGAAGCTTCCGGTTTTGTGCGTTTGCCCTCCTGGCTTCCTCGCTTGGTTTTCGGACATCTCGTTTGATCTTGTAGTTAACCAAGGAACCTCTCTAGGTATCTTTACTACTTGTTAGCATCGGTATTTGGAGATTTCTCGACGTAGCCGTCTATCTACGTTCGGGACTTGGTTTTTGGGGTCGTATTCGAGCCGGTGCTTTTGACGTTTGGATTGCTATCGCTTTGTGGTGCCTCGCTGTGATCCTAGGGATCATCCACCTTCTTCCAAGGGTCGTGGGCATCACGGTTTAGGTAGTAGCTTTCGGGGGTTGATTTTGGGACATTTGGCCAAAGTTTCGAGAGAAATTTTTGAGCTCCCATTCACCCCCCCCTCTGGTCGCCTTGCTAGTGCTTTCTCGGTCCTTCACTTGCTTCTCTTGCTTGTGTGTTGCTCTTGGATGGTACTCTTGGGTGTTGGTGTGAATGAAGAGGTGCCTCCAGGGGGGTATTTATAGCCCAAATGAGTGAGGGGGGTTCTTATAGTGGGCAGCCAACCGACCTAGGGTTAGGTCAGGTGGCGGGCGCCACCCCCTACTGGCGGCCGCCAGCTCCCTGGCCGTTGGATGAACCGCCTCTGCTTCAATGGCATCCAGGTGGTTGCCCAAGGCGGTTTGGAGGTCGGTTGCATGTCCTAGCAACCGACATTCAGCCTTGATCCACGCCACTTCATCCTGAGCCGTCCGATGCCACTGACCTAGTGACCAAGGGCCAGGATTTGGCCTTGGGGAGGTCACACGGATCGGTGACATGGCAGGGGGTGACACTTGGGCCAACCCAAGTGGCGGGCGCCACCTAGAGGTGGCGGGCGCCACCTAGAGGTGGCGGGCGCCACCCCCCTTAGGCCCATTTGGGCCCTGCTGAGTGGGCTTGGCCTCTGGTGGGTCCATATGTCCAAATTTGGTTCAAATCCTGCATTCAAATAAAATTCTATGGACATGTGAAATTTGGTTAGTTTGAAACCTATTTGACTACATTTCATGCCTTTTTGGTGAACTTTAGGGTCAAATGTTGACGGTAAAACAGGTGTTTAAGGACCGTCAACAGTGTGTCATTTGCAAATCTGTTTGAACCAAGTTGTTCTAGATCGTGAGGCACTTCTTTCCACCGAAGGAATTCCCCTTCAACCTCACGAGCTAGTAGATCGGTTGATTTTTGTTTCGGGTCAAGTTTTTCTCCCTTCCCCCGAATTTCTTCGATTCATCGATTTGGAGATAGGTTCGAGCCATGATCTCTTAGAGATAGCTCACTATCCTCCTTGTGACTCCTCTCACCAAGTTTGATCCCTAGAGGATGTGTTTCGGGTGAGATCAAGTCGAATCGGTGAACGAACGGAGCAGTCGCGGAGTGACCGGACGCACGCATGGGGACGACCGGACGCTGCCCTGGTGAGTCCGGTCGTTGAATGCCACGTGTATCCTCTATGCATAGTTTGACAGGACTCTCCCTGTTGAACTGACCGGACGCGCTGTTTCCACTGTTCATCGTGCTTGTTTTCTGCTGACCGGACGCACCGTACATCAGCGTCCGATCGAGAACAGTAAGGTTCCAGAGACAATTTTCTTCGATCGGACGCGTCCGGTGCTTACAGACCGGACGCAGGTCAGAGTCCGATCGAGTGCAAATTGCACGTTATCGTCCGTGGTTCCTTCGTTCGTTGATGGTTTTGGTTTCCGTCTTTTGTGTTGGGTTTCTAGGGATGTGTAGTGTCCCGCTGTGCTTCTCGGAAGCATCCAGCCTACATCTAGGGTCGTGGACACTTGCAAGCTCTAGGTTTGCTCTTGGGGTTGATTCTCGGGACAGTGGCAACAAGTTTCCGTAAGGAAAATTTGAAGCTCCCATTCACCCCCCCTCTGGTCGCTTTCTGGTAGCACTTTCGGTCCTTCAATAGTCTTTGCTTGATAGGTCTAGAGCCTTCTTTTAGTTCCAATTTGTGCTCAGCCAAGTTCCTTGGGACTCCTGGCATATCAGCCGGTTTCCAAGCAAATATATCTTTGTTTGCTCTAAGGAACTTGGTGAGCGCTAATTCCTGTTCTTCAGATAGGTGAGCGCTGATGACTGCTGTTTTGGAGGGATCACTGGTTTCTAGGTCAATGGTTTTTGTAGAAACTTCCGCTGATGGTTGGATAGCACCTGCCTTCTTGGTTGGGATTTCTGAATCTCCAGGCTTGGTGTTATGCACCATCTGTGCGAGTTCTTTGACTTCCAGGGCGAGTTGAGCTTTTTCAGCGATTTCAACCGCCTCTGTGTCACAATCAAATGATCGCTTCAAGTCACCCCTGAAGGTTAGAATTCCTTTAGGACCCGGCATCTTCAGCAGAAGGTACAGGTAGTGAGGTACTGCCATGAACTTGGTGATAGCTGGTCATCCAAATATGGCATGATATGATGATTCGAAATCGGCTACCTCGAAATTGATGTACTCAGTCCGGTAATTGATCTGAGTTCCAAAAGTGACAGGTAGTATAATCCTTCCGAGTGGTACAACCGCCTTTCCGGGTACTATGTCGTAGAAGGGGGCACTTGATGGTGTGAGCTGGGTTGCGAGATCCAAACTCATCTTGCGTAGGGTGCTTGCAAAGATGACGTTGAGTCCTGCCCCTCCATCAATGAGTACTCTTCCCAATGTGAACCCTGCGACCGTAGGATCCAGGACTAGCGGGTAGTGCCCTACATTGGAGACGCTGGTCCATTGGTTCGCTCGGGAGAAGTTGATTGGATGCTCAGACCAATCAAGGTATCTGGGAGTCGCTGGTTCTGTAGACATTATCTCCCGTAGGGAACGCTTCTGGAGCCTCTTGCTGTTGTTGGTAGTTACTCCTCCGAATATGACATTGATAGTTCCTTTGGGGTGCTGGAAACCGCCGGCGTCTTGTTGAGGGTCTTCAGCTGTCTTCTTCCCCTTATCTTTCTTGCTTTTGTTGAAGTCAGAGTTCAAGCTTCGCTCCTTAAGCTGTCGACAATGCCTAGTCTGGTGTCCTCCTTTTGGATGGAAGGGACATGGTCCATCGAGTAAGTCGTCGAAGGTGGATGGCTTGTTTCCTTTTTTCTGAGGCTCCATGGCGGCAACAATATTGTCCCCTATTCTCTTGCGGGTGTTTTGTTGTGCGGCCTGGTGGCCTCTCTGATTGTTCCCTCGATCACCCTGCGTGTTCCTCTTGGGGAAGCATTCCTGAGTGCGTTCTTCTGTCGCCATCATGGAATTTACGGCCCGATGGAACTCGTAGGCGGTGGTCGGGTCCTGCTTGATGAAGTCTTTGTAATTGTATCGTTCGCAAATTCCATTGCCAAAAAGGTCAATTACTTCTCTGTCTGTAATGTCAGAGACTGTGGAGCGAATCTCTGAGAAGTGTCTATAGTATTCCCGTATTGACTCATTTTTCTGTTGCTTGCAGGTCCCGAGCTTGGTCCGGGGATCTGATCTCTCGGGGACACCCGCAAAGTTCTCTATGAAGATACGATGAAGTTGTTCCCAGGAATCAATGGACTCGGGCTTAAGCCTGTCGAACCATGCGAGTGGCATTGTCTCTAGAGCCATGGGGAGAAAGAGTGCTTTGACGTCGTTGCTTCCTCCGACTAACTCGACTGCTTGGGCGTACAGCCTGAGCCACCGTTTAGATTCTGTCTTCCCATCGTACTTTGAGTAGTTCCCGGGTTTGAATTTTTGTGGAAACGGGACTGCTCGGAGCCTTTGGGAAAAGCAAGGGAAACGATCAACCACGTCAGATGCTGCAATTGTGACTCCTCTGTATGAAGATTTGGCTCCTCCCTTAGCCTGATCGGGTTCTCGATTGCCCAGGCGACTCCTTACTAGTGCTCGGCTGAGTCGCTCATGAACAGGGCGCCTCTGGCTTGGATGGGATGACGCCTGTTCATCGGCTAAGGACTCGAGATTGCGACCTCTGAGCTGTAGAGTGGTAGTCTGAAGAATAACCAATCGTCGCTCCTCATCAAGGGTGCGGTTAGCTTTGGCCCCCATTTCTGTGGCTAGAGCCAAGATGTTTTGATAGGGAGTCTGGAAAACTTTATGGCCGGCGACCCTCATAAACTCGGGTTCGAGGTTGCGGGAACAATCAGGTCGCCGTCGGTTGTGATCGTCCTGGGACTGATTCTCCTGAGTGCGAGCTTGATGCTCCACTTCCTCTTCCAGACGTCTCCGAGTATTATACTCTTCCAGCCATACGTTGTAGCGTTCTATGGCTTCCTTTCGATGATTTGCTCATCTTCTGCAACCCTCTTTGGCTTGATTCTTCCTAATTCTCTCAGCCTTCATTGACTCGGTTTCTCCGGGTGCTTATGGATCATTATCAGATATCTACTTAGAGTTTCATCATCTCGGAAGACATCTGGAGGGGTTGGAGGTCGTAGAGATGACTGATGCCCTGCCATAAAGACTTCACGAGTGTAGCTCTGGTTTGTCGATCCTGGGGTAACCGACTCCAGGGTAGACGTGCTGGAGATTAGTTCTATTGAGGTGTCATGTTCCTCAAAGGGGAGCTGATGTCCATGTTGGTATGGAAGTTGCTGGTCGATTGTGCCAACCAGCCTAGCCGGAGCTGGCTGTATTGGCCAATGGACAATGTTACCCTCCTTGGTTGAGCTGAAAACGAGTCCTTGTTGAGCTCCGGTCAAAGGTATCTGTTGATACTCTTTGAATTCTGCATCAATTAGGTCTTGGAAGTTTTCAACGGAGTTCCGCAGTCCAAAGGTGATGCCATGGCTGGTGTCCGTGTCCTTTTCCTCAGAACTCGAGTTCGAGTAGGAGTCGGATGCTTCAGGTTGGTCCTCAGGATCTTGCGGATCTTGGAATGCAAGGTTTGCTAGGTTCTGAGTGAGATGGTCCATCTTTGGCATGGCTTGCGCTTCTGATTCAGGGTGAAGTTGTCGATGTAGCTTTCCTTGATCATCCGCGATGCAAGTCCACGAGCCAAAAACGAAAATTTATCCCGCCGAGAACATGTTGTCGTGGTTCGCCGGGCTCTTGGTCGTCGAATCACCGAAAGCCACTACCTGGCGCGCCAGCTGTCGGTGTTTGTTAACCGACAATTTGTCTTGAGGTATCTCGGACAATTTGTTCGGTGGGGATCGACATTCGTAGAACTCGGCGAGTATACAGGGACAGCGATTTATACTGGTTCAGGCCGCTAAATAGCGTAACACCTTACGTCCAGTGCGGCGTGTGCCTTGTGTATGATTCAAGATTCGATGATAGGAGCCTGCGCCCGCTTCCCCTTATATATCCGAGTAAGGCATAGCGCAGACCGAGTCCTAGTCGGTTACAATAGAGGAGTCCTATTCTAATTACAAGACTTCCTTTAAGAACTCGACTAAGTTATAGTGAGATTCCTAATCAAAATACACTTCATATCAAGGCTTCGGATCTCCCGCGCCGTCCAGAATTTATCGGAGTAATCATCATCTGATGACATCTCTGACATCCCAGTCCGTCAGATAGGTTAGTCTTTGCATTTCATCATGCATCTTTGCATTTTCAAGCTTCATGTATATAATCTTTAGAATGTGATTATGCTATGTTTAGTGTTTACTCCGATGCTATATGATGCTTGTAGCTTATGCTCTACCTGATCACTGATACATGTTGGGAGTTGAGCTATTTTTGAATGGTGAACTTGTTTAATGAACTTCAAATTTGAAATTGTTCACCATTGAGATTGGCAACTAGCATGTGTAGAATGTGTTGAAATCACTTGTGCTTCTCATATATGCTAGGTTGCTATGTTTCTAGTTCTGAGTTATTCACTTGCTTGGTATGTTCATATTCTGCTTTAAAATTGAACCAAGTTTTAAGTGAATTGAAAAGATCGAGATGGGACTGCTTGTCAGCACATCACGGTATCGAGACTGTTTCTCATTGCACTTTGAGTTAAACTTGAACCATGTAGTGTATGACTGAAACCGTTGCTTTAAGCTTCTGATTGCATATGCATAGGCTTAGCTCGATTGAAAAGTTAGGAAATGACAAGTTTTCAACCTCTCGCAATCACATGCTAATATCTGAACTTGTGACATTTCACCGCTGCTACTCCGATAAAGTTTGAAAACACAATTTTATGTTTCATTCGATAGCATGATGATTGAACTTTGCTAGGGGTAGTTCACCTTGTATACATGTTTAGCACTTGTTTGACTTCCTGTCTATACATGTTTAGTGCTATTTTGATGGTGAATACTTTTGGCTAAAACTGCTCACTTTGCTCATATGTTCATATTTCGTATTTGGTGATCAGTTTGAGCCTTTGCTAGCATGTTGTGTATGTGGTTGAGTCATCGGATCAGCACTTTGTAGAGCATCTTTTCATTCTATTGACTATATTCCTGAAGCTGCTAACTTGAATTTTTGACTCATATGCATTTGGAAGAAAGAAGTTTGCTTGATAGTGCATTTTCAACTAAGGGGGATAAATTTTGACAAATCATAAGGGGGAGAAATCATATCTTAAGTTGTGTGCATTATTGGAGGGGGAGTTTGGTCCGTTTGTTTGGTCCGTTTGATTTGGAGCACTTTTCCAATTGGCTCGGAGCATTATTTTTGTTAGCTAGTTGTGTTGAGCCTTTGCCTCTTTCTTGAGGGACTAGTGACTTTTCAAATTGGTATCGAGCTTCTTCTTTAATTGGTATCGAACTCTTACGTTCTTTAGTTGGTATCGAGCTTTCTCGCTAGCGGTGTTGAGCCCATTCTGCCTCTTCTTGAGGGCTAGCTCTATTTTGCTTGAATTTCAATTGATATTTCGATTGGTATCGAGCTTTCCTGCTAGCGGTGTTGAGCCTGTTCTACCTCTTCTTGAGGGCTAGCTTTGCTTTGCTTGGTTGCGTTGAGCCATTGCCCATGTCTTTGGGACCAAGTTGTCTTGCTCTTTCCACTTGACCTTCTTTCGGCTTTGCTATGCTTTTGGGTCATTTGGTCGAGTTCTCTCTCTCTTTTCTTCTTTCTTCTTCTACTCTCATATGATTTATGTTGGTAGTTGACAATGCACTCATCAAGGGGGAGATTGCGGATACAAGGGTGTATGCCGGATCTTGAGTGATGAGTGTTTGTCAATGGGTTTGATGCGCATGTTCTTTGGCTTGTGTTGTGCAGGTGTCGAGCACAGAGACAGTGATCAAAGGCAAGGTGAAGGTTAAGTAGATACGTGCCATGCCGATGGACCGGGAGCGATGAAGGGCGGACGTGAGGCTTGGACTGAGGGACCGGTGGCCTGAGGATCTGCTGTGGTGGCTGACAGCCTGGGACAACGACGAGTGAAGACTTGCGGGGCACGGTGTTGCTTGGGTTGAGGACTTGGGGACACGTGTCGATGGACGGGGTGCACGGGCGGTGCATCCCCTCTACGGCGTCAGTTTGATGGTTGAGCCAAAAAAAACCATCGGTTGGACGGTTTCCAGGTTTGGGCCACAAAACCTGGGTATTGCCGGTTTCCGAGTTTGGGCCACAAAACTTGGGCTGAGGATGGTTTCCAGGTTTGGGCCTCAAAACCTGGGCGCTGGCGGGTTTCTGAGTTTGGGCCACAAAACTTAGGCGATGGACGACAGGTTTCCCGGTTTGGGCCTCAAAACCGGGGGTTGGTCGTGAAGACAGGTTTCCCGGTTTCGGCCTCAAAACTGGGGGCGAGGTCCATGAAAAGGACGAGCAGAGCGGTGGCGGCACGTGGCAACAATCGGTGAGGTCGTGTCGAGGCGACGCTACCAGTTGTGCGGGCGTGGCCGTCGGATCAGCATCTACTTCGAGTTGGTCCAGAATAACCTTATTGTTTAGCTGGTTCGCTCTGTAATTAGTAGGGGTAGAGTGGGAATTAGAATTAGGATAAGTAGGGGGAGACACCCACCTCCCAAACTCTCTCAGTCATTTGCTATTTTCCACCTAGGGTTTCCTGCTCTCCCACATCCCTGCTGTAGCTACTGAGATCCGTAGAGATCTATACCTCTGCGTTCATGAGATTTTGAGGAAGTGAGACCGTAATCTCACCATTGTAGCGTGTGGTAGCCACACGGTTGCAATTCGTGGTTGTGATTCGCGGTTTGGTGTTGTTCTTCACATTTTACTTTTCTCCACGATTTTCCTTTCGTTCGTTCTCGCTCTACGTTGCTCCGTTTGCAAAACCGTTTGAATCAACTTGTTCATTACCATGAGGTGATCATTTCTACCGAAGGGATTCAACTCTAACCTCACGAACAAGTAGATCAATTGGTTTTCGTTTTGGATCAACTTTTCACCTCTCTTTCCCGATTTTCTTCGAGTCAATGATTTGGAGATAGGTTCGAGCCATGATCTCGTAGGAGTAGCTCACTATCCTCCTTGTGACTCTCCTCACCAAGTTTGATCTTAGTGGATTCTTTTGGGTGGTTGATGGTGATATCGAGTCAAATCGGTGGACGAATAGCAGTACGTCGGGGTGACCGGACACTGGGGTCGGGGTGACCGGACGCTTGGCAGTGTGTCCGGTCGTTGAATGTCCAGCGGCTCTGTTTTTCTCAGACTTGACTGGACGCTCGGGCTTCGCATGACCGGACGCACTCCTTGCACTTTTCATCGGGTTTCGTTCTTGTGACCGGACGCTCGACTCTTGACCGGACGCTCATACTTAGTAAGTCCGGTCCAACAAAGAGAATATCCAGAACGGATTTCTGCAGACCGGACGCGTCCGGTCCTCACTGACCGGACGCAGACAGAGTCCGGTCATCTCTGTTCTGTGCAGTTTCGTCCGCAGTTTGTTCATCCGACTCTGGATTTGGTTTTGGGTTCTTACGTTGGATTTCGAGAGTCGTGTAGTGTCCCGCTGTGCTTCTTGGAAGTATCCACCCTACATCTAGGGTCGTGGACTCTATCGAGCTCTAGGTTTGCTCTTGGGGTTGATTTTTGGGACAGAGGCTAAAAGTTTCTGAAAACAAATTTGATGCTCCAATTCACCTCCCCTCTGGTCGCCTTGCGTTAGAACTTTCGGTCCTTCAGGAAGGTCAACACCACACTATTCACCAAGAAGCTTGATGGAGAGATCTTCATTTGTCAAGTCTACGTTGATGATATCATCTTCGGGTCAACAAATGAAGCATATTGCAAGGAATTTGGTGACTTGATGTCGAAGGAGTTCGAAATGTCCATGATCGGCGAGCTCACATTCTTCCTAGGCTTCCAAGTGAAGAAATTGAAGGAGGGGACTTTTATATCTCAAGAGAAGTACACAAAAGACCTCCTCAAGCGCTTCAAGAAGGATGATTGGAAGCCTATCAAGACTCCAATGCCAACAAATGGACATCTCGAATTAGATGAGGGAGGTAACTCGGTTGATCAAACTCTCTACCGTTCTATGATTGGTAGCTTGTTATATTTGACTGCATCTAGGTCCGACATCATGTTTAGTGTGTGCATGTGTGCTAGGTTTCAAGCCAATCCTAAGGAGTCACACCTCATAGTCGTCAAAAGAATCCTTAGGTACCTAAAGCACACCCCAAGCATTGGCCTTTGGTATCCCAAAAGAGCTAACTTCCAACTCATTGGGTATTCCGATTCGGATTACACGGGTTGCAAAATTGATAGAAAGAGCACATCCGGAGGGTGCCATCTGCTTGGGAGATCACTAGTTTCATGGAGTTCGAAGAAGCAAAATAGTGTGGACTTGTCTACCGTCGAGGCGGAATACATAGCCGCAGGAGCTTGTTGTGCACAAATCCTTTACATGAAACAAACCTTTTTAGACTATGGTGTAGTCCTTGAAAGGGTACCTTTGTTGTGTGACAATGAGAGCACGATTAAGCTTGCTAACAAACCGGTTCAACACTCTCGCACAAAGCACATAGATATTCGCCATCACTTTCTAAGAGACCATGTTTCAAAGAAAGATATATCCTTAGAAGGAGTTAGAACCGAAGATCAATTGGTGGATATCTTCACAAATCCCTTAGATGAGAACACCCTTTGTAGTTTGCGAAGTGAGCTTAATGTGCTTGATCTAAGTAACTTTGTTAAAAGGTGTGAAAGGGGGTTGTATTTGCATTGCATTGTATATTATGTCATGTTTATTTATGTTATGCACATAGGCTTGTCAGACGTGGTTAAGATAATTGCCCTAAAAAGCGTGTGAAGAAGCTTACCCATGAGCAAACTTGACAGCAACCTAGATTCAAATTCCGTATTGCATTGCATATGCATGGTTGTTGCTTGTCATTTCTTTTCGGTTAAGCTTGAGCAACCACTGTGTTCGTCCACCACTAGGGGGAGCATTTAAGGCTCCTAATGGTTAAGACCCCTAGTTTTGGTGGCCACATGTTGTCTCCTCAGATTTTATTGCCTATTCTGTCTAGAAAACTAATTTAGCCTATGGCAAATTATTTGAAAAATTTGAGGGTTTGAGAGAGGTCACTCCACTAGGTTCCAACTGGTGTTTATTTGCTTCTTATTTGAGTTGGAACTTGGTTGGGAGAAGTCGACGCGTAAAATCGAGTCAAAACAGGGTTTTCCCAATGACCAGACGATGTGACTGGACCCACCCCGTGCGTTCGGTCAGTGCTTCACGCAAGATGGTGAACAGTAACCTCGTCGCGTCCAGTCAGGTGATGGTGGTGCGTCGATTGGTTGGGAGATGACGTGGCGTGCGTCTCCGGTCGAGTGGGACAGGACGCGTCTGATTGCGAAAAATGCGTTTCGGGAGCTCTCTGTTCGCGATCGGACGCTCCAAGGCAGGCGTCTGATCGATCGAGGAGTGCGTCCGATTGCAACTTAATGGGGGCTATAAGTTTGTACAACCGACACATGGGCCCACATTCTCTTTTCTCGTCGTCTTGCTCGCGCCCGACCCGCTCGCCGCCGCCACTCCCCAACCCTAGCTCCGCCGGGCCCGTTGCCTCCCACCTCGCTGCCGGCCTCAACTCCGCCGTGTTTGAACGCCTCCTCCGGCCTGCCGCGCCCGCCTCCGGCCCGCGTGTTGGCTGCCACTCCATTGCTGCTTGCCCTCGACAGTGCGCCCTCGCCAGTCTCGTCGCCCGCACACCTCGCCGGTGCTCCTCCATCGCCGGCGGCCCGAGCCCCCCGCTCTCCGGCATATTCTCGGGCCTCCCCATCGTCGGCAGCCTCACCGTTGAGCTCCACCCCACGCCATCTGTTCATCAGTGAGCTGTTTCCTCCCCTCTATTGATGGTCCTTATAGTCAATATTACACCATCAACTATGACATGAATTAACATGAAATGAACCATGAAGCATAGTTGTAGGGTTTGATTCTAACAAGTTCCACGAGTTGTGTTGTTCTCAATCGTCTTGCAGGTATATCTAATTTTACACAGAATAAAGTATCTCAAATGATGATTTAGAGTGCACCATTGTGAAGAGCTCGTCGAGACAATCGAAACAGACATATGGTTTGCCCTATTTGGAGTCCGGAGTCGAAAGATATCAATTCCACACCAAAACCAACACTAGAAGATTCTAGAAGACACGAGAAGGCGATTCACCAAAGGCGGGGCCCACCTGTCATAGGGGGAGGCCGGCCGGCCTCCTCCCTGGGCCGGCCGGCCCACTACAAAGCCCATTTGGGGCCCGCTTCGACAGACGGCTTCCAACCGTCTTATGGTTTGCATCTCAACCGTTGCTTAAGTCGGTTTGATCCAAGGGCTCATGTTCCACGCTCCGGCTATAAAACCAGACCTAGACCCCCCTGGGAGGTATCTCCATCTTCATTATTCAACTTCACATTAGAAACTAGGGTTTCAATTAGAAGTAGAGGTCCCTCTAGATGAATCTCTTCTAGTTCATCTAGATTTAGATCTTGTTCTAGTTCTAGTTCCTCTAGTTCTAGTTCTTTTAGTTCTATTTCTAGTTGTCTAGTTCATCTAGTTGTAATTAGAGGTCGAATTAGAGAGAGGAGGAGGAGAGAGCTGAGGAGGAGCCAGATCTATCGGATCTTCCTTGACATTATATTGGTGCAGCATCTGGTTCGTCTTCAAGTAATCTCTAGGTTCTTCATTTACTACTTCTAAGTATTATATTTAATTTTAGTTCTTACTTTATTTTATTTACTGGATCTCCGCTCATATTGAGTGCTCTAGTTATCATATGTAATTAGAGTAGTAAGCGTTAGTGTAGACATGGTGTCTAGACTAGGGTTTACCAGAGTTTGCGCCCAATCCTCCGGAATAGTTGTGGTAGCCCTAGAGGTGACAGCTCTGTCAGGTCTTTGTAATCCACCACGTTAGGGTTGGTGTTCTCATAGAGCTTTTCGTAGCCTTCTCCCAACTACCTTCTTCCCAGTCTTTCTCGAGAGTTGGAAAGGACCTGCTGCTCCAAAGTAAGTAAAGTATAGTAAGCCTTTGATTAGATAGACCCGCTTAGAAAACTCTTATATCCCTCTCTAACCATATTATCATTCTTTTCTTGGACGTTCTTAATTCTTCTCGTACACTTCACATTCCTTGTGGAAATCGATACCTTGGAATACTCTCAGGTGAAAGCTACATCGGTATCCGTGCCCTTGGAATACTCTCAGGTGAAAGCTACATCGGTATCCGTGCGCAGATTTTAATGTGTGGGTTTAAAATACCCAACAAGCTTTCTGGCGCCGTTGCCGGGGAACAGTAGCTGTTCTAGAATCAAACCAAGTTCGTCCGTGTTTCTTTTCTTTTTACCACCTTTCCCTTTGTACCACCACCTTTACCTCACCACCACACTTCTAACCACATGAATTTCACTCCTATCTTTAAATTCTTTGCTCCAAAGGGCGACTTGTTGGAGCCTACACCATCATCACACCCCATTCATATAGATGGCTATGAGCTTCGCCCTGCTCTTATAGCCATGGTTCGGGAGAAATCCTTCTCTGGGTCAAAAGACAAAGATCCATACACCCACCTTAGGGAATTTGAGGAGTTGTGTTCTTGTCATACTATAGCTGGCATGATACAAGAGACCATTAATTGGAAACTATTCCCGTTCACCTGAAGGACCGAGAATGCAATAGCAAGGTGACAAGAGGGGGGGGGGTGAATGGGAGCCTCAAAAAAAATCAACCCCCGAAACCTTCGACCGAAAACGTGATGCCTACGACCCTTGCAAGAGGGTGGATGATCCCTAGGATCACAGCGAGGCACCACCAAGCAAGAGCAAACCAAATGCCAAAAGCACCGGCACAAGTTCGACCCCTAAAAACCGACTCCCGAACGTAGATGGAAGGCTACATCGAGAAATCCTCAAATACCTATGCTAACAAGTAGCAAAGATACCTAGAGAGGTTTCTTGGTTAACTCAAGGGCCAAACGAGAAGTCCGAAAACCATGCGGAAAAGCCGGGAGAGCAAACGCACTGGAAAACAGCACTCAGCCGAGTCCCGGACTGTCTGGGGTTCAGACCGCGGACTGTCTGCCCAACGGCGGACTGTCCGCCGGCTAAAACCCAAAAACAGCAAAGCTGCTGAAGTCTCCCTGGACACTCCCGGACTGTTCACGACTCAGTACTACGGACTGTCCACCGGTGTCCCGAGGGTCTGAACACAGGAGCGAGCAGCCACTAATCTGGCTCACGCCCGATGCGTGGACTGTCCGCGAGTCATGCCGCGGACTGTCCGCCAATCGTCCAGTGAAGGCGATTTAAATCGCCACTCCACCAAATCTCTGCCAAATCGATCCAAATCAAAATCCCTTGATCCCAAACTTGGAGAAGATGATCACGAGGTAGTTAGGAGACTATCCCCAAGAAATCATCTGCTCAAATCAACTCAATCAACGGGAAATCGAAGAGGAAGTTGTATGAACCGAAAAAGCTCCACGAAAATTGAATCGACCCGATCTACTTGTTCATGAGGGTAGAGATGAATTCCTTCGGTGGAAATGTTCTCCTCACTATAAAGAACAAGTTGATTCAAGTGGATTTCAAAAAGACGCAGTAGAGAGGGAGATCGAGTGACGGGAAAATCACGGAGAAACGAAGAACACAAAGAACAAATTCAAAAACGCGAATCAAAACACGGATTTGCAACCGTGTGCCTACCACACGCTACAATAGTGAGATTACGGTCTCACTTCCTCAAAATGTCATGAACACAGAGGTATGGTTCTCTACGGATCTCAGTGGCTATAGCAGGGATGTGGGAGAGCAGGAAAACCCTAAGCGAAGAATAGCAAATGACTGAGATAGTTTGGGAAGTGGGTGTCTCCCCCTACTTATCCTAATTCTAATTCCCACTCTACCCCTAATTATTTAC
This sequence comes from Coix lacryma-jobi var. lacryma-jobi, assembly GCA_009763385.1. Classification (NCBI taxonomy): domain Eukaryota; kingdom Viridiplantae; phylum Streptophyta; class Magnoliopsida; order Poales; family Poaceae; genus Coix; species Coix lacryma-jobi. The sequence goes on from CM019826.1 coordinate 46,601,450, forward strand.
AGAGCGAACCAGCTAAACCCTAAGGTTATTCTGGACCAAATCGGAGGAGATGCTGATCCGACGGCCACGCCCGCACAACTAGTAGCGCAACCTCACCGATTGCCGCCACGTGCCGCCTCCGCTCTACTCGTCCTTTTCACGGACCTCGCCCCCGGTTTTGAGGCCGAAACTGGGAAACCTGTCTTCACGACCATCCCCCGGTTTTGAGGCCCAAACCAGGAAACCTGCCGTCCATCGCCTGAGTTTTGTGGACCAAACTCTGAAACCCGCCAGCGCCTAGGTTTTGGGGCCCAAACCTAGAAACCATCCTCAGCCCGAGTTTTGTGGCCCAAACTCGGAAACCTGCAGCACCCAAGTTTTGTGGCCTAAACCTGGAAACCGTCCACTGATGGTTTTTCTGTGGCTCAACCACCAAACCGACGCTGTAGAGGGGATGCACCGCTCGTGCACCCTGTCCGCCGACACGTGTCCCCAGGTCCTCAACTCGAGCAACACTGTGCCCCGCAACTCTTCGCTCGTCGCTATCCCAAGCTGTCAGCCACCACAGCTGATCCTCAGTCCACCGGTCCCTCAGTCCAAGCCTCACGTCCGCCCTTCACCGCTCCCGGTCCGTCGGCATGACACGTCTCTACTTGACCTTCACCTTGCCTTCGATCACTGTCTCCGTGCTCGACACCTGCACAACACAAGCCAAAGAACATGCACATCAAACCCGTTGACAATCACTCATCACTCAAGATCCGGCATACACCCATGTATCCGCAATCTCCCCCTTGATGAGTGCATTGTCAACTACCAACACAAATCATAATGAAGATAGAAGAAGGAAGAAGAAGGAAGGAGAACTCGACCAAATGACCCAAAAGCTTAGCAAAGCCGAAAGAAGGTCAAGTGGAAAGAGCAAGACAACTTGGTCCCCAAAGACATGGGCAACGACTCGACGCAACCAAGCAAAGCAAAGCTAGCCCTCAAGAAGAGGTAGAACAGGCTCAACACCGGTAGCAGGAAAGCTCGATACCAACTGAAAGACAGAAGAGCTCGATACCAATTGAAATATCAGTTGAAATTCAAGCAAAAATAGAGCTAGCCCTCAAGAAGAGGCAGAACGGGCTCAACACCGCTAGCGAGAAAGCTCGATACCATATGAAGGGCAAATAGGCAAAGTCGCTAGTCCCTTAAGAAAGAGGCAAAGGCTCAACACAACTAGCTACCAAAAATGCTCCAAACCAATTGGAAAAATTCTCCAAATCAAACGAGCAAACTCCCCCTCCAATAGTGCACACACAACTAGGACTTGCATGATTTGTCAAATTTCTCCCCCTTAGTTGATAATGCACTATCAAGCAAATTTCTCCCCCTTCAAAATGCATATGAGTCAAAAATGCAAGTTAGCAGCTTCAGGAATATAGTCGATAGAATGAAAGGATGCTCTACAAAGTGCTGATCCGATGACTCAACAACATATACAACATGCTAGCAAAGGCTCAAACAGATCACCTAATACGAAATATGACCATATGAGCAAATTGAGCAGTTTTAGCCAAAAAGTATTCACCATCAAAATAGCACTGAGTATGTATAGACAGGAAGTCAAACAAGTGCTAAACATGTATACAAGGTGAACTACCCCTAGCAAAGTTCAATCATCATGCCGCAGAATGAAACATATACTTGTGTTTTCAAATTTTATCGGAGTTGCAGCGGTGGAATTACACAAGTTCAGAATTCAGCATGTGATTGCGAGAGGTTGAAAGCTTGTCATTGCCTAACTTTTCAACCGAGCTAAGCCTATGCAATCGGAAGCTTAAAGCGTCGGTTTCGGTCATACACTACACGGCTCAAGTTTAACTCAAAGTGCAATGAGAAACAGTCTCGATACCATGATGTGTTGACAAGCAATCCCATCTCGATCTTTTCTATTCACTTAAAACTTGGTTCAATTTTATAACAGAATATGAACATACCAAGTAAGTGAATGACTCAGAACTAGAGACATAGCAACCTAGCATATATGAAAAGCACAAGTGATTTCAACACATTCTACACATGCTAGTTGCTAATCTCAATGGTGAACAATTTCAAGTTTTATGTTCATTAAGCAAGTTCACCAAAAATAGCTCAGCTCATAACATGTATCAGTGATCAGAAGGAGCATAAGCTACAAGGATCATCATATAGCATCGGAGTAAACACTAAACAAAGCATAGTGGCATTCTAAAGATTATATACATGAAGCTTAAAATGCAAAGATGCATGATGAAATGCAAAGACTATCTATCAAAAACGAATATAGTACAAAAAGAAAGAGTCAGTCTATGATACAATAACCAAAATGTTTCCCCATCTAAAAGGGGAAACACACACCAAGCTCACCTCTCAACCTATTAAAGGTTGATTGGTCCAAAGGCTTGGTAAAAATATCTGCCGACTGATGATGAGTATCGACATGGCGAAGGTCGATATCACCCTTCTCAAAATGGTCTCACAAAAAATGAAAGCGTACATCAATGTGTTTGGTCTTAGAATGCAGCACGGGGTTCTTAGCAATGCTAATAGCACTCGTGCTGTCACAAAGCAAAGGAACACGAGAAAAGCTCAAACCAAAATCACGCAAAGTGGCCATCATCCAAAGCAACTGGGAACAGCAGCTAGCCGCAGCAACATATTCAGCCTCTATGGCAGACTGAGTGACACTAGACTGCTTGCGAGAAGACCAAGATACAAGAGAAGAACCCAAAAACTGACAAGTCCCAGAAGTGGACTTGCGCTCAAGTTGGCAACCAGCAAAATCGGCATCAGAATAACCGCAAAGGGAGAGGGTGGAGGAAGCTGAATACCTATCCCGAACTCAGGTGTGAAATGAAGGTACCTCATAATGCGCTTGACCGCTTGACGGTGAGAGGTGCGCGGCGACGCCTGAAAGCGCGTGCAACGACACACCGCGAACTGAATGTCCGGGCGTGTCGCCGTCAGGTACAGCAGCGACCCGATCATGCTTCGGTACTCCTTCTGGTCCACAGCTTCTCCATCCTTGTCCGCATCCAGGGCCGTCGTGGTCGACATGGGTGTTGGAAGAGGCTTGGCCTCACCCATATCGAACTTCTTCAATATGTCTCTGGTATACTTGCCCTGGTGCACAAACGTCCCTTCTCGGGATTGCTTAATTTGCAACCCGAGAAAGAAAGTCAACTCGCCCATCATACTCATCTCGAACTCCCTGCTCATAAGATCTGCAAAGTTGGCAACCAAAACGTGAGAAGAACCACCGAAAATGATATCATCCACGTAAATCTGGACCAAGAGAATGTCTTTGCGTTGCTTGAGGAGAAAAAGTGTTTTATCCACACATCCCATTTTAAAACCCTTAGCAAGCAAAAAGGTTTTCAACCTATCATACCAGGCTCTAGGGGCTTGTTTCAAACCATATAAAGCTTTGTGTAGTTTAAAAACATGGTTTGGAAACTTGGGATTTTCAAAACCGGGGGGTTGTTTCACATACACCTCTTCTTCTATGTAGCCGTTTAAGAAGGCACTCTTGACATCCATTTGAAAAAGTTTAAACCCTTTGGATGCAGCAAAAGCCAAGAGTATCCAAATTGCCTCCAAACGAGCTACAGGAGCAAAAGTCTCCTCATAGTCTATCCCCTCCTTCTGAATATACCCCTGGGCTACAAGTCTGGCCTTGTTCCTCACAATGTGGCCATCCTCTCCTTGTTTGTGTTTGAAAACCCATTTTGTCCCAATAGGATTACAGTCTGGAGGAGGTGGAACCAAAACCCAAACCCGATTTCTCTCAAAATTTTCTAACTCCTCATGCATGGCATTGACCCAATCCGGATCAGACAAAGCGTGTCCAACATCTCGGGGTTCAAAATCAGCAACAAATGCAGAATGAGCAAAGTGAGAGATTTGTTGTGACCTTGACCGAGTGACGCGTTCATCGATACTGCCGATCATTTGTTGAGGCGGGTGTTGGCGCTGAATGTGTCGTGGCACCTCTCGAGCTGAAGAAACCTCCCCCTCAACAGCAGCTGGTGCCTCCTCGGGTACTAAAGGTACAACCCGAGGAGGTGGATCCCACAGCCCCCAAGTAGTCGAAGAAGAAGGGTCGGGGCCGTGAGTCGACGTAGTAGAAGCCGATCCTAGCGGCACAGCAGGTAGAGGTGGTGCTGGGTCACCAGTGCCTTCAGCACCCTCGTCCTCATCGTCAAAAAGAGGTTCACCAGCCTCATGATCACCTGCACGCTCAAAACGAGAAGAAGGACAAACAATGGTCTCGTCGAAGGTGACATCGGATGTCTTCATGACTCGGTTAGTATCAAGGTTAAGTACACGATAAGCTCGAGTGTGAGTGCCATAACCCAAAAATACACCATCAGAAGAACGAGACTCAAACTTGTCCAGGTTGCCTTTCTTGAGTATAAAACAGTGGCAACCGAAAACTCTAAAATAACTCACTTTGGGCTGTCTTCCAAAACACAACTCATAAGAAGTCTTTTTCAAGAAAGCTCGAAGAAAAATGCGATTGGAAATATAGCATGCAGTGTTCATAGCTTTGGCCCAATATCGCTTAGGTGTCTTATGCTCATCGAGCATCGTCCTGGCCATCTCTACAAGGGTCCGATTCTTCCTCTCTACAACACCATTCTGTGGCGGTGTGTAGGGGGAAGAAAACTGATGCTCCAAACCCAAAGAGTTACAAAACTTCTCAAAGCCCGAATTCTTAAATTCAGAACCATTATCACTACGAATAGCTCGCATTGAGTTCAAAGGGAACTCATTCTAAAGACGCAGAATCAGATTGCGAGCAAAAGAGAAAGTCTCAGTTTTCTCAGCTAAAAAGAAAACCCACGAATATCTCAAAAAATCGTCAACAACCACAAGCACATACCACTTCCCCCCAACCGAGCTCACCCGAGCCAGACGAACAAGGTCCATGTGCAAAAGCTCTCCAGGGCGCTTAGTCATGACCTGAGTCTCTGGATGGTGGGGAGCGGCAACCATCTTCCCATGTCTACAAGAATGGCAAACAAGATCCTTCTCGATGCACAACTTGGGCAATCCTCGGATTAGGCCAAGTGAGCTAAGCCCGGCAAGCAAGTCGAAGCTCAAATGTCCTAGTCTCTTATGCCACTTCCAAAGATCAGAGGAGGAAGGACCAGCAACAAGACAACGAGAAATTCCAAACAACTCCAAGAAATTTGCACGAAAGACTTTCCCAAAGGGCAAAATCAAACATACAAGATTGCCCTAAGGATCTAAAATACGACTGAGATTCGGCTTAAAACAAATCTCATAGTCATCATCAAAAAGTTGCGAAACAGAAAGAAGGTAAAAATGCAAGTTAGAAACAAGAGCAACATCACGCAACACAAAGTGCTCATTAACTCGCACCGGCCCACGAGACAACACTTTACCTTTGCTATTGTCGCCGAAGGTGATAAACTCCTTTCCGGCAACAGGACTAAGACTGGAGAACCACTTGGCATTTCCGGTCATGTGCCTTGAACAACCGGAATCCACCAACCAAATGTCCTCCAATCGTTTTACCTACATCAATAAAAAGACATAGGGTGAGCATATGGTCCAACACTGGGGTGAGTAAAATAGGAAGAATACCAGTGTTGGGCCGGCTGCTCAAAAGAACGGTTAGTAGAAAAACCATTCCTAGCACGCCTACGGGGAAAGCGATCACCATGCATAGGAAAACGTGGTCCGCTAAGGGAAGAGCGTCCATCGCAATACTCAAAACGCGGTGGAGGCAAACACTCAACAAAGCCACCGTCACGGGGTCCATATCCTACAAAGCCAGGATCCCGCCGGGCAAAACCTCCCTGAGGCCTACGACCTTGAGGCATTGGACCTTTAGGCCTAGCAGCTCTCCTCTGAACATTCGGCACATGTACATCATGGAAAGGATGGTACATGTCCGCATTGTTCACCTCCCTGGCACGGCGCTCCTCTCTCTTGCGCCAAAAGCAAAACTCCCTCAAGTGTCCATCTCTCCCACAGTGCTCACAATGGTACCTCACCGCTCTCATAAGGGGTTGTTGGTACTCACGATAGTGGGTGTGGATCACTTTGCCTTTCTGTGGCATGAGCTCCTCCTGGATAGGTGGCATGGTGTCTAGCTTGTTTGAGATGGTTTGGTTTTGGAGCCCATGTCTGTTTCTTGGGTTGAGCTCTCGGAGGTTCAACAAACACCCCATCCTTAGTGTTAGGTTTGAGAGGCTCTTTGGGTGGAATCTTGGTAAGCTTGGGAGTAGTGGTGGACTTGGGCTTCTCACTCGGGTTAAGACCACTCGACTCTCCAATCTTGCCAAAAGAGGAAGCACACTCAACACCCTGAGCAAAACCTACACCAGGACCTCCAGCAGCACGCTTGAATTGGGCTATCATCATCCCAAGCTGCGGCTCACCACAAGACACTCATGACAAGATGGTCTGAAGGTATGTGTTTTCTTCCTCGGTTTGCATCTTGTCATGCTTCACATTAGCAATCTCCATCTCCAAACCCTCACACAAAACACACCTAGAAACACAAGTGCTACCCGAGCTGGCCTTCTCAAGAGACACAATCTTGGCATTCTTCTCTGCCAACTCGGATTGCAAGCCTGCACAAGACTTGCACGCACCCAACAACACGGGTCTAGCCCGAAGCTCATCCACCTCTCCAACCAAAATAGCATACTTACCTCTCAAAGTGAGAAGGTCAGTCATGTGCTTGGTGCACATCTCGCACTCACCCTCCTCAGAAACAACAACGGTGGACTTGGCAAACTCAAGCTCCTTCACCATATCCTCCCACTTCTGCCTAAACTCCTTCTGCTCTCTAGCAGCACGCCTAAGCAGCTTATCTTGACTAAGAAGGGCGGCAGTAAGTTTCTCGACCTCAGTAGAAAGCTCGTCAGGGGTCTGAGATACATGGGAGGTGTCATCGTCGTTCCGAGGGATCTCCTCTAGCTGGTTGTCGACCTCCTTGCCGAGGGCCATGGTGCAAAAGCCCTCGTTGTCGGCGAAGAAGCAGAGGCCGTTCAACTTGTCCTCGATCTTCTTCTTCTTTTCGGACTCGTCGTCGCTTGAGGAAGTGGAGTCGTCATCCGAGTCATCGACGTCGCTGAGCGTGGCGAAGAAAGCATGCTGCTCAGCCTGGGCCTTCTCCAAGTACTTCTTGATGTACTCCTTGTTGAAGCCGCCCTTCCGCTTGTTCTTCGCGGGGACATACTTCTCCTTGCGCTTGCCGGAGTCGTACTTGTGCCCATGATCGCCCTTCCCAAATGCTTGCTTGTTCTTCTTGGGACAGTTGACGATGAAGTGGTCGGGGTCGTCGCACTCGAAACAGCCCGAGCGTCCTCCTCCGCGGCGACGGTTCATGCGGTTGTTGTGAAACTACGAGAACCGGTTGGCAAGCAAATCCAACTCATCATCCCCCATGAACTCCAGCTGCTCCTCTGTGATAGAAAGAAGAGAAGAAAGTGCAAATCCTCCAGAGGGGTTAGCAGAAGAGCCAGAAAGCAAAGCCATCAACGGGCCAGAAGGATTCTCATAAGAAGCCCTCGTCATGGCGTCAATCTCACTGGACTTGAGCTTACTGAAGAGCTCGTCGCACGTGAGGCTCTCATAGTTAGGTGATTCGATGATCGCCTGAACCTTAGAGTCCCACACCGATCGATCGAGAGTATGCAAAAGCTTCAAAGCCCTCTCATGATCGTTGAAAGGCAACAACTCCTTGTTAGCCCTCATCCTGTTGACAATCACCTGAAAGCGAGCAAATAAACTCTCTATGCTCTCGTCAGGCATGTGTCTAAAGTTCTCATACTCCCGCTTGTGCGACTCGTAGAGACGGGATTTGACTTGAGTGGTTCCCTCATGGAAGCGCATGAGGGTTGCCCAAATCTCACGAGCCTGGGGAGGTGAGAAACGCGATCAAACTCAGACATGCTCAGACAGGAGAAAAGAGCATTACGGGCTCGGCTATTGGCTTCGTGCTCATCGATCTACAGCTGAGTAGCACGAGCAGCCAAGACCACGTAATCGACCTTGTTGCAAATCTCCCAAACAGAAGCATCCATGCTCTAAAGATAGGCCGACATGCATATCTTCCAATACGCATAGTTCATCCCATCGAAAAATGGCGGTTTGCCCACGCCGCGATCCATGTCACCTTCTATGGATCTGGAACCGGCTAAGGTGGAAGATCCTTAACCTGCTCCGATACAAATTGAAGGACCGAGAATGCAATAGCAAGGCGACCAGAGGGGGGGGGGGTGAATGCGAGCCTCAAAAATTTCTCTCGAAACATTGGCCTTTTGTCCCAAAAATCAACCCCCGAAAGCTTCGACCGAAAACGTGATGCCCATGACCCTTGGAAGAGGGTGGATGATCCCTAGGATCACAGCGAGGCACCACCAAGCAAGAGAAAACCAAACGCCAAAAGCACCGGCACAAGTTCGACCCCTAAAAATCGACTCCCGAACGTAGATGGAAGGCTACGTCGAGAAATCCCCAAATACCTATGCTAACAAGTAGCAAAGATACCTAGAGAGGTTTCTTGGTTAACTCAAGGGCCAAACGAGAAGTCCGAAAACCAAGCGGAAAAGCAGGGAGAGCAAACGCACTGGAAAACAACACTCAGCCGAGTCCCGGACTGTCTGGGGTTCCGACCGCGGACTGTCTGCCCAACGGCGGACTGTCCATGAACCAGTGGCGGACTGTCCGCCGGCTAAAACCCAAAAACAGCAAAGCTGCTGAACTCTCCCTGGACACTCCCGGACTATCCATGACTCAGTACTGCGGACTGTCCACCGGTGTCCCGAGGGTCTGAACGTAGGAGCGAGCAGCCAGTGATCTGGCTCACGCCTGATGCGCGGACTGTCCGCGAGTCATGCCGCGGACTGTCCGCCAATCGTCCAGTGAAGGCGATTTGAATTGCCACTCCACCAAATCTCTCCCAAATCGATCCAAATCAAAATCCCTTGATCCCAAACTTGGAGAAGATGATCAAGAGGTAGTTAGGAGACTATCCCCAATAAATCATCTGCTCAAATCAACTAAATCAACGGGAAATCGAAGGGGAAGATGTATGAACCGAAAAAGCGCCACGAAAATTGAATCGACCCGATCTACTTGTTCGTGAGGGTAGAGATGAATTTCTTCGATGGAAATGTTCTCCTCACTATAATGAACAAGTTGATTCATGTGGATTTCAAAAAGACGCAGTAGGGAGGGAGATCGAGTGACGGGAAAATCATGGAGAAATGAAGAACATGAAGGACCGAGAAAGCACTAGCAAGGCGACCAGAGGGGGGGGTGAATGGGAGCCAATAAAATTTCTCTCGAAACTTTGGCCAAATGTCCCAAGATCAACCCCCGAAAGCTATGACTGAAACCGTGATGCCCACGACCCTTGGAAGAGGGTGGATGATCCCTAGGATCACAGCGAGGCACCACAAAACGATAGCGAACCAAACACCAAAAGCACCGGCACAAGTTCGACCCACAAAAACCAAGTCCCGAACGTAGATAGAAGGCTACGTCGAGAAATCCCCAAATACCGATGCTAACAAGTAGCAAAGATACCTAGAGAGGTTCCTTGGTCAACTACAAGGCCAAACGAGAAGTCCGAAAACCAAGCGAGGAAGCCGAGAGAGCAAACGCACAAAACCGGAAGCTTCAGGCGATTCCCGGACTGTCCGGACCTAGAGTCCCGGACTGTCCGCCCCTACTGCGGACTGTCCGCAAGGGGATGGCGGACTGTCCGCCGGTCAAAACAGCAAAGCTCCTGCAAGTCCCCTGGACAGTCCCAGACTGTCCGCGGTTTATACCGGCGGACTGTCTGCCGGTCAACCGAGACACGAACAGCAGAGACCCACGGCCACTGGTCTGGCCAAATCACCGATGCGCGGACTGTCCGCGCCCTGAGTAGCGGACTGTCCGCGGTCACTCAGGGAGGGCGATTTCAATCGCCCTTGTCTCAAAACTTCCCAAATCCGATCCAAATCAAAATCCCACGTTCCCAAATTTGGAGAAGATGATCACGAGGTAGTTAGGAGACTATCCCCAAGAAATCATCCGCTCAAATCGATTCAATCACCGGGAAATCGAAAGGGGAAGATCAAGAACGAAAAAGTGCCATGAAAATGAAATCAAGCCGATCTACTTGTTCTTGAGGAGCTAGATGAATTCCTTCGGTGGAAATGATCTCCTCACTATAAAGAACAAGTTGATTCAAACAGATGTCGAAAAGACGCTCTAGACAGGGAGATCGAGCGACGGGAAAAACGTGGAGAAATGAAGAACACGAGCCCAAACGCGAATCAACACTTCGATCTGCAACCGTGTGGCTACCACACGCTACAACAGTGAGGATACGGCCTCACTTCCTCAAAATCTCCAGTACACAGAGGTATGGTTCTCTGCGGATCTCAGCTGGCTACAGCAGGGGATTGGGAGAGCAGGAAACCCTAGAAGCAAAGAGCAAATGACTGAGATTAATGGGGAGGTGGGTGTCTCCCCCTACTTATCCTAATTCTAACTACTCCTAATTCCCACTCTACCCCTAACTACTTACAGAGCGAACCAGCGAAACCCTAAGGTTATTCTGGACCAACTCGTGGTAGGTGGATCCGACGGCCACGCCCGCACAACTGGTAGCGTTGCCTCGACGCAACCTCATCGATTACCGCCACGTGCCGCCACCGCTCTGCGTCGTTTTCATGGACTCTGCCCCCGGTTTTGTGGCCCAAACCGGGAAACCAGCCTTCACAGCCAACCTCCAGTTTTGAGGCCCAAACCGGGAAACCAGCCCACCATCGCCTGAGTTTTGTGGCCCAAACTCAGAAACCCGCCAGAGCCCAGGTTTTGAGGCCCAAACCTGGAAACCGTCCACCTGATGGTTTTTCTCTGGCTCTACCACCAAACCGAAGCTATTGAGGGGATGCACCGCCCGTGCACCCCGTCCACCGACACGTGTCCCCAGGTCCTCGACCCGAGGAACACCATGTCCCGCAAGTCTTCGCTCGTCGCTGTCCTAGGCTGCCAGCCACCACAGCTGATCCTCGGGCCACCGGTCCCTCAGTCCAAGCCTCACGTCTGCCCTTCGCCGCTCTTGGTCCATCGGCACGGCACGTCTCTACTTCACCTTCACCATGCCTCTGATCACTGTATCCGTGCTCGACACCAGCACAACACAAGTCAAAGAACATGCACATTATCCCAGTTGACAATCACTCATCACTCAGAGACTCAGCATACGCCCATGTATCCGCAGAACACGAAGAACAAATTCAAAAACGCGAATCAAAACACGGATTTGCAACCGTGTGGCTACCACACGCTACAATAGTGAGATTACGGTCTCACTTCCTCAAAATGTCATGAACACAGAGGTATGGTTCTCTGCGGATCTCAATGGCTACAGCAGGGATGTGGGAGAGTAGGAAAACCCTAAGCGAAGAATAGCAAATGACTGAGATAGTTTGGGAGGTGGGTGTCTCCCCCTACTTATCCTAATTCTAATTCTCACTCTACCCCTAATTATTTACAAAGCGAACGAGCTAAACCCTAAGGTTATTCTGGACCAACTCATGGTAGGTGGTGATCTGACGGCCACGACCGCACAACTGGTAGCGTTGCCTCGATGCAACCTCACCGATTGCCGCCACGTGCCGCCACCGCTCTGCTTGTCCTTTTCCCGGACTCCACCCCCGGTTTTGTGGCCGAAACCGGGAAACCAGGCCTTCACGACCAACCCCCGGTTTTGAGGCCCAAACCGGGAAACCAGCCTCCAAGTCCATCCCCCGGTTTTGAGGCCCAAACTGGGAAACCAGCCATCCATCGCCTGAGTTTTGTGGCCCAAACTCAGAAACCCGCCAGCGCCCAGGTTTTGAGGCCCAAACCTGGAAACCGTCCTCAGTCCGAGTTTTGTGGCCCAAACTCGGAAACCTGCAGCACCCAGGTTTTGTGGCCCAAACCTGGAAACCGTCCACCCGATGGTTTTTCTGTGGCTCAACCATCAAACCAACGCTGTAAAGGGGATGCACCGCCGGTGCACCCCGTCCACCGACACGTGTCCCCAGGTCCTGGACCCGAGCAACACCGTGCCCCACAAGTCTTTGCTCGTCGCTGTCCCAGGCTGTCAGCCACCACAGCTGATCCTCAGGCCATCGGTCCCTCAGTCCAAGCCTCACGTTCGCCCTTCACCGCTCCCAGTCCATCGGCACGGCACGTCTCTACTTGACCTTCACCTTGCCCTCGATCACTGTCTCCGTGCTCGACACCTGCACAACACAAGCCAAAGACCATGCACATCAAACCAATTGACAATCACTCATCACTCGAGACTCGGCATACACCCATGTATCCGCAAAAGAACAACCAGCCAGACAAGAGAAGCTTTCACAAGGTGGTTCGACACATCACTCTTCAATGATAAAGGTAACATCTCAAGGTATGTGACCATCACTTTAAAAGCTTCTCCTTAAATCTGGTATGTGCATAAATAAGAACCAAACATGTTTCAGTTGCACCTTATTTGATCCAACCTAATCAACTCAACATGTTCAGTTCTTTACTCTCTTGAATCTCACTATCTTAACCAATGAGCTAAAATGTTATGCATCTAACCTTTGGAAGATGATATATCACAATCATGAAAATATCGACACATTATGCATAAATTATCCTTCCTTGGGTTAAGTAATCTGATCTATTAAATATTTTAAGATGCAACTTTCATGCTCATCTTTTGATCCTATCACTCATGTTAAGATTGAATAGAACACATAAACAACAAGTTTATATTGTGCAATATGCCTAAGGTTAGAGAGGAATGAACAAAACTTTTGGTTTTGTTGGTGTTTTTCCATCAACAGAGCCCATGCACTTGATCTCTACCTTGTCTTTATGAGCAGGACACACTTTTGAGCAAAACATGGAGGTCAACTCTCAAACTCTACAGAGTGAAGATCCTAGATCTGCAAGAACATACACACTGAGCAAGATTCTGTCAGCTTCCACAATTAATGTTTCACTTTAATTTGCTGGGCGAACGAAGAACATGGGTGACACCATATCAAGATGAGTAGTTATCAAGGTCTACATATCAAGATCAAATGATGCACCTCAGGAATGAATATGGTGAGAAGTCCTGTTCAGAGGACTTTAAACATTGAACCCTCGCCGAAAGGTAAAATCGGTAGTTATCCATATTTATCTTTTTTGCATTAGTTTTTCTTTTTGCATGTTTACTTTCCATCATTTGCATCGTCATCTCTCCATAGCATATTTACTTTTCTGCATTAGCAATTTATTAGAAAAGAAATAAAAGTATTTTACTTTTTGCACTGCATCATAAAACCTAAAGCCCCATGTGAATAATTCTATGGTGTGTAAAAACCCGCAGGATATTCACCGTGGTGGCACAAAAATAAAAATAAAAATGCATTCATTTTGTTAGACTATCATTGCATCATGAAAAATATTAAAATACAAAAAAATTGAGAAAGTGATCTTACTGAAACTCTGGACAACTAAGGCTTAAGTGGTCAACCACTAACGCTTAATCTATTCCACAAGTTTTGTTGTCTATTTGAGTTTCACAGGATTGAAAGACCAAGAAAAGATGACGAGCAAGTGGATGTTCTATCCACTGTTGGACCACTGTTTCCACAACCATCAACATCAATCAAAGCTCCGACAGAGGAAGCACATTTCCACCGCCAGTCCGCTACATAGCATGATTGAACGACTATGGTAACATTCAGCTTGGGGGAAAGCACCCCCGTGTATTCAGGTAAGTATCCTTATCGTCTTAACTTTTCTTTCTATACATAAATGAAAATAAAATAAAAGAAAAGAAAAAAATATGGGCACATGAAGGCTCACCATTAATTAAAAAGAACAATATATATATATATAGGCACATGAAGGCTCACGCTATTAAGGGAAGCGGCTTGGGGAGACGCACCTCGTTATCTTCATAATCCAGATATGTCTTATTCACTATCTTAGTTATTTATAATAAGTATGTGTTACGTTAAATAAATAGTGTGTTAGGTTAAATAAATAGTGTGTTAAGTTTGCTTAGTTTGTTTTAAGAAGTTAATAATAAAAGAAGAACTCTCTCTCTAATCTTGTTAACACCAGATTTTCGCACACAAGAGGATATGACGGGTGGGTCCAGCCAGCAAGGAAGAGAAGGATTTGGCAAGCATTCGGACGGCTGTTTAGTCCTTAAGACTTTCAGTGAATGCCTGTGCGGTCGGCTATTTCGTAAAGCAGTGGCCCCATTCGGGAGATGGATGATGCAGGTAAAGCTGGCTTGCGCGGGAAGATACGTGGAGATGGAAGACGCTGAAAGAATTAGGAATATGATTTATATCTTTCCTTATTTTTAGTCGTAATCGTCTAGGATTCGTGTTTCGTCCGGGGTATAAATATAAGCCCTCGAAAATTGTAAAACTGTTCACAAGCATACAATACAACCGGCCCCGTGCCATCTTCGAGTCCCTTAATCGTGTCGTCGAGTTCTTCGAGAGGAATCATCGATCCGTCGACCTCCGTAAGTACCGGCAACCTTGCTATCATGTCTAGTATCATGCGGTGGATTTAGATATGATGCAAGTAGTCTCGTATGTTAAGCTTAGTATCGTGCGGCGGATTTAAGCTTATGACGGGAAGTTTTTACTTATGCCTTGTATCATGCGGCGGATTAAGTCATGGGTAAAAATAGTTATCGGCTCTGTTAGATTTGGCAGATCTAATAGATTCTTTAAGTTATCATGTGTTATATATTTTATTTATTTAATTCCTGTAACACTCTTTGCCCAATCTAGATTGATCTTTGTTCGGCCTTGCTGCACGAGTTTACTTGTGCTTTGTTAATCATAAGATCGTAATGGTCGAATTAACTTTCAATCAAGATTGTTACATGTTGTGGGTTCATGCATGTCGACCATGTTTAAGCTTTGATAGAGCTAGGCACCGTGCGGCAGGTGCAGGTTTTAGATTAGTTCAATCATGCTTTGCTTGTATGCTCCTTCTTCATGGACCCCAGTTCGGTTAGTTTGCCGATTCTGGTTAGGCTTACATGAGTAATGAGTTTTTATAGATCTGTTCGGATATATGTATGCTTTTAGCTTCTTATAATTAGACCGTATCATGCGGTGGATTAATCTAATTATAAGGAGTGGTGTGGACTTATAGCAAGTGGTATCATGCGGTGGATTAGCTTTGCTTGAGTTTATGCTTGACGGGTTCATGAAAGCTAAACGTGCGGCAGATTAGTTGGATTGGCCTATGCATATGTTATTTGAATAGATTTATATTTACATATTACCCTTTTTCCTCTTCTGTTATTCATGTGTTCGACATTCAACATGTTTATGAGCTCTATCTTTACACTTGCCGAATGACATTATAAACCTGTTTTTGACAAACAGCTTTCATAGCTGTGTGTCTTCATGATTGGCTTTCAAAGCCGCACATATGGAACTGCTTGGTCTCACCCAACATATTTTTATCCCTTGTTGGTTTTCAGGTCAAACCGACTTGCACGTTTCCGGATTCAGAATACTCCGGGCACCCGATTGAAGCCAGCCTCGTTCGGCTTGCTGTGTGCCTGGCGCAGAGCGTCACGTTTTGCGTCAACACACTTTTTGGCACGCCCGGTGGGACCACTTCATTTCAAGATGCCTGAAATCAGCGAAGATCAATCCTTCGATGTGACCATGGACGAGTTGCCACCAGAATCAAAGGATTTGGTGCAACGGGTTTGTGACGAATTCCAACGCAAGTGCTTAGAGACTTTCTCCAAGAATAAAAGCGGCAAAGTCTATCAGAAGCAGACGTTCCCGAAGGTTGTTCCTCATCACCAACTTGAGCTGCCTGACGGTAGCGAAGAAGCGGCTCTCCAGAAGATGGCGGAAATGATGCATAGGATCGTGTCAGGAGCAGTGACCAATCATCAATCGGCTTTCTTGAACACCTTTCGTGCCATCATGGTCGATACTTTCGGTCCAAACGCAGATAAATACTTGGAAGAAGCTGCTGGTCTGGTGCAGGGACCATTGTTGTTCCAAGTACCTCAACGACGGAGGATTGTCGAAAACAGTGGAGCTGACCCAAGCACATGAGGGGTGGTTTCTCAGGAGATGCAACAACCTCCCCAGACCTATGGCCAGCTCGCGTTCGACACAACGGGGAATGTCCCACAATCTGCTTCTAGAGTGTCTCCTATGGCAAACAGGATACAGAGAGATATGTTTGGAGATGGGTATCGGGAGTTTATGGACTATAACTCGATCAATGCTCTTCCGAATCCAGGCTATAGGAGTTCGGTAGGACCACATACTGGGGGGCAAGCACAAACAACTCCTGATTCAAGTGTTGATCTCATCATGCACAAAATGGCTAATATGATGCAGAATCAGTTCGGCCTGAAGCCAAAGAATCGGACATATGCTTACAAGTCTCCCTACCCTGAATGGTACAATCGGGTGGCTCTTCCTCCATGAGTAAAACCTCCCACTGATTTCACCAAGTTTTCGGGTCAAGATGATACCAGTACTATAGAGCACATCAGCCCATACTTGATGCAACTTGGGGAAGCGTCTACAGATGTAGCTTTGAGGATTCGGTATTTCCCACTGTCGCTGACAGGACCAGCCTTCTCCTGGTTTGCTTCTCTGCCGGCGAATTCTATCAATAAATGGACAGAGTTAGAGCAGAAGTTCCACTCATACTTCTTTACTGGAACCAGTGAAAAGAAGTTGGTTGATCTTATGAGCCTAAGGATGAAGCCCGGTGAAACGCCGCAAGAGTATCTGCACCGATTCAGGGAAACCAAAAATCTCTGTTATTCCTTGAATTTGCCGGATGACCAATTGCCGGGAATAGCCATAGCTGGCATGTTGCCGGGTATCAAAGAAAAACTATTCGGCATGGAGTTTGATGACCTCGGGCAGTTGTCCCAAAGGCTGGCGACGATGAGCAATCAAGCTCAGGGATTCAGAAGGAATAATCAATACCAGAAGGGTGATGTGGCTGCCGGGATGTATCAGGCTTTCCTAGACGAAGCAGATGAATCTGATAATGAAGATGAAGTGGCTGCAACCGAGATAACCTGGTCTAAAGAGCGTACTCAAGTCAACCAACGGTGGCTGAGGCAACATAAAGGTACTTATGACTTTGATGTGTCCAAGTCAGATAAATTATTTGAGTACCTACTGAAGGAGGGACGCATCAAGTTGCCGGAAGGTCATCCTATGCTGCTTCCTGAGGGCGTCAAAGACAAGAAGTATTGTGGTTTCCACAATACTAAGTCCCACTCCATAAATGATTGCCGAGTGTTCAGAGATCGGATCCAGAAGGCTATTCAAGGTGGACATCTGAGGTTCGATGGAAAGATGAAGATTGATGGTAGCCCTTTTGAACAGAATACTGTGTCTTTGTCTGTTAACATGATCAATGTAGCCGATCCTAGGGGTAAGGGTAAGATGAAAGTTTTAACCTCTGTTAACATGAATAGTTGCTCTATCTAATTTCTTTCAAGTACCTAGTGTAACACCTCTGGTGTTTAACTGTAAATAACCTGACATGTCATCATCATTAGTCATTAATCATCCTTGCCTTGCATTTATGTTTGCTTAGTACTTGTGTAGCAATCCCGTTTCAAAAACCCTAAAAGCCCAAATCTTCCTATAAGGGCAAAAATGGTAATTTGACCTCTGTGCCTAGCTTTGTGTAATTCTTGTTCAGTTGGATGTCTTGAAGTTTTGTTGTGTTGGCCAAAGTTCAAAAATCAAAATCAGATTTCAAATCCCTTTGCAAAACCCTGATTTCCAAACCCTGGATTTTATCCCTCTTTTTGTAATTCAAAAATTATTCAAAATTTGAGGTTGGTCCAAAAAGCAAAGTTGTAGATCCGGCCAAGAGAAACAACTTTGGTATTTACAAATTTTCAAGTTTCTGTACAAAGTTTGAAGTAAATCCAAATTCATTCAAATTCCAGTTTTTGTCCCCTTTTCAGTTTTCAAAATTTATTTAAAAACTATTGAGTTTCAGAAAAAGGGTATATTAGAAAAGTTGTAGGTTTTGATAAAAGGAACAACTTTCATATTTGCAGATTTCCAACTTTCAATGTAAAATCAAAAGTAATTTTGAAATTATTCAAATCCTAAAAATGTCCCCTTTTCTGATTTCGTATTTAATTCAAAAACTGTTTGGAATTTGAAAATATTCTTTTTGACAAAGTTGTAGATCTCTTTTTTCTGAACAACTTTGGTGTTTTGAGTTTTTGCTGCTCAGTTCAAGTTTTGGAAGTAATTTCCGAAATACAGAAAGTCAAACCCTAGACCTAGCCCTGTTCATCCCCTACCTCTAGCCGGCACAGAGCAGGAGGGGGCCCCGGCCATGGCCGCGCGCCAGCGCCGCTTGCGCCACGCGCGCCTGGCAGCCGCACGCCCGCCCCCGACTTGTCGCCTGCGCCCGCGCCATCATGCCGCACCCGCACGCGCAAAGCGCTGACCTCCGCCCCGTCCCCCACTGCTCCCAGCACGTCGCCGCCGCGTGGCCGTCACCGGCGAGCGCACGCCCGGCCCCTGAGCAGACTTCCGTCCTTCTTCATCATGGATTCGCAAGCACGCGACGCGGCCGACCTTATCCTCCCTCGCGCATCTCTTATCCGCCCCTGAGCTCGGCTATAAAAGCCACCCGCCGGCCGCCGTTTTTCCGCCACCAGCGAGCTCTGTGAACCCGAGCCACCAAGCCTCCCCAGAGCCCGCCGAAGCCGCCGTTGCCTTCGTCTTGAGCTTCTCCACCTTCCCACACCACCAATTTCACCCCTCCGCCCCTCCTTTCGCCGGCGCGAACGGTTCTTCCCCGACTCCGGCAAGCGGCCGCGTTTTGGCAAGGAGAGGAATTCGCCGCCGTGAGTGTTCCTCCCATTCCTCCGACCCCTGCCCTCTCTTCCTCACCTCCGTGCGCTCCTAACCGCACCTCGGTGATCCCTTTTGGTGGACAGAGCCGCCGGACGCTGCTCGCCGCCAGAGAGCTCCGCCGAAGCACCTCCACCGTCGAATTCCCTCCTCCGACCCTGCACCGCCTCGCCGAGTCTCCCTCCAGACTCACGGTGAGCCCGCGAATCTTTCCCCACCCTCGGCTTTCCCAGCGCGAGCCCCGAGTGGCCGGTCCGCCGTCCGCCTCGCCTGCGATTCGCCCGAGCCTTCCGTCTCGCCCGAGCCTCCAAGCCAGGCCTCGGACGAAGCGATCGTTCCGTCTCGCCCGAGTCCGCTTCGCCCGAGCCAAGCCTCGGCGAGCGCATGCTCTCCGCTTCGCCCGAGCCAGGCCTCGGCGAACACATGCCTTCCGTCTCGCCCGAGCCTCCGGGCCAGGCCTCGGACGAAGCAGTCGCTTCCGTCTCGCCCGAGCCCGTTTCGCCCGAGCCTCGCGAGGAAGGAGCACAGCGCTCTTTTCTTTTTCCTTTTTGAAAGAGTGTGAATAGTGTTCTGTTTTCTCTTTTTTGTGTGAATTAATCTGTTGTTCCTTAAATCCTGATAAAATTATGGTATGCTCCTTGCACTGTGTAGTATTTTATAAAAATATTAAACCTGACTTTTCTGCAAGAATTTGAAAATGTAAAATCCCTCTTTTAATTAATAAATGGATGGTTTTGGATTTTTAGAAAATTATTTAAAACTCCAAAAATCATGAGATAAATTTTTGTGAGCTTCCTATGCCATGATTAGTCTTTGGTGAAATTTTGAAGTCTTTTGGAGCAAGTTGATTTTTGAGCATTTATTTTAATTGTTAAATAGTGCCTTTATTAATTAATGTCTGATTTTATTTGAGCACCTTAATGAACTCCAAAAATTATGAAATTTGTTTTGCCATCTATCTACACCATAATGAACTTATGTGATTAATTTGGTAATTTTTGGAGCAACTTCATAAAATGACCTTTTTAAATAATTAAGGAAAATAGAAAAAATGATTAGGGTTCATGTTGTATGCCCTGTTTTGCATTGTTCATGCTAGCATACTCATGTGCATGCATCATTGTATTCGTATAGTCACCGAAGAAGGAGTCAAGATCGAGGCAGCCGCCGACGAACCTGTCCCTGAGGCTACCCCGAGTTCCGACAACTGCCCTGCCGCCTTCGAGCCTGCCCTCTTTGCTCTTCAAGGCAAGCCCCGGTGCATTTAACCCTTTCCTTGAATTTATAAAATGATTTCCTTAAATGCTTTTGAGTTAAATTATTGCATTAGGTTTATAGGAGTTGTGTGCTATCCTAATTGATGCACTATCCACCTTGACCACTGATACACCTGATACCTGCTGTTCAAAAGTATTTGAAAAATGCTTAGCAATGTTTATTGAATTAGACTTTGCAATAAAATGCCAATTTCAAAAGTGTGATCACTTAAGGAATGTTTATGGGATTTTGGTCTTACTCCCCAGCTGTTGGCTAGGTATCTGATCCGTACCTAGTCAATAGCGAGGAGAGGTTGTCCGCGCGTACGGTGCCGTCATGTTGTAGTCCGGGACTCAACAGTTGACACCGACCGGGACAGGGTTGAAAAACTGACAGGACTATTACGCTTGGGTGAGATATGACCAAGGTATAGTTCTGGCTGGAAAAATTAGGGACCATCTGTATGGGGCCTGCTGGTCAAGACTTGTAACTATGCACATACTTCGGAAAGCTCTGGCTCCGAGAAATCCTTGACTGGGACCGACAACCGTGCACTGGGAGTGGAGAGATGGCGGAAGTAGCATGTACCCACGTGGTCGTCGTACCTGGAAAGGAGTGGTGTACTGTACTTCTGGGTGGCGTAGGACCGGTCCAATCTTGGAGGAATCGTGGTAGACGAGTTCGCATATGCAAGCTTGGGTGCTACATATGCAGTGTGGATAGGGATCCTCAGCTGAGTATTATTTATCCGGATTAACGTTGCTCCTCGGTTATGGAGACTTGGTCACTGACTGTCAACGGAGAGTGGTTCTCAACTAGGTATGTTTTGAAACGTAAAATGAATCATGAACGATGAAGAATTGAGGAATACTGAATCTTTCAAAAATAAAATAAGGTTTACGAAAATGCTTTTCTGCAAAATACTTGATCTTGCTTAAGCCTTACCTTGACTACCCTAAGCCTCTCATTCCTGAGTCTTCTTCCCTTTTCTTTAGTCGGGTAAGTCTTGTTGAGTACCCCAGTACTCAGGGTTTGTTACCCATGCTGCAGGTATGACAGAGTCCCCGATGTGTCTTGCACCCTGCTGCGTGACTATCGTCCAGGAAGAGGCCGATGAGGCCGAAGAATAGTTGTACACCCTCGGGCTGGGTGATTATAAGTATCTGTGCTGTTCTCCACTATGTTGCCTATGTCTATTTCTATTATCAAGAACTTGGTTTGTAATAACTGCACCTTAATTTCTATTTGGAACCCTGTTTTGTAAAACTAATGTTATTTAAGTCTTCCGCTCATTATTCCGATGTTATTTGTAAAAGTATGCAATGCTGTAACCGAATTGTGAGATGATCCTGCGGACATTGGGCACTGATGTAGCCCGGTGGCGAACAGGTCTTAATCACATGGAACATGGGTTCGGCTGTCAGAGGTTGACAGGGACACGTGGGCCATGGGATTAGGGTCGTTCTATCACAGAGTGGTATCGGAGCATCTCACTTTAACGTTGCAGTGTTCGTTTTTGCGAAAACTTCAAAAGAACTTTTTAGTCCAAACAAACTACACTTGACTATTTTGAGTCCAAATTGCTTCTCTCATCTTGTCTCTCATATGGCAACACTAGCTAGTGGAACAACATGTTTTAAGCCCTATGTACCTTATTTATTGCATTGCTTTGTTCCGTAGGAACGATTCATGCATCATGTCATAATCACTAAAGTTAACTTCCTCTCTAAGTTCATTGGGGTAGTATGCCTTTACCTGTTCTTGCTAGCCTTTCTCATCCATCTTCTCTTATCCAGACATGGCCCGTATCAAGCTAACTGCCCGCAAGTCGACTGGACCGCATGGTGTGCCACGCCACCAGCTGGCACCACGCGCTGGGGAGGAGACTGGAGAATCTTCCAACGGTCGTCGCTTTCCCCGCCGCACCCGTAAGAACCTGAAGGAGGAGATCAAGGATCTGAAGGCTGAGCTGAAGAACTTGGAGCATGACTTCTACCACTCACGCTTGGAGTTTTATGAGGCACGAGCTTCCCTGGAGCAGGCCAATTGGAATACGGTTCGCGCTATCGAGCAGCGCAATGATGCTTGGACCCGCGAGGACGTTACCAGAGCCCAGCTCCACGGACTGCAGTAGTACACAGCTCAGATTGAACAGTTCAATGATATGCTTCATGAGGAAGTGCATCAGCTGTATGATCAACTCCACCCCTTGGTACCCCCGGTTATGGAAGACCCTGAGGACGGAGTAGTGGAAGAACCCGATGTGGAACAAGAGCCAGACGTGGACGAAGAAATTGAACCTGCTGAGGACGTCCACGCTGAAGACGAGGACGAGGAGGAGGAGCCTGAGCTCATCCTCGAAGAAGACGACGACGAAGACATGATCATCATCGACGACGACTAGACTCGTAGTGTCTGTACCATCTGCTTACCTAAAACCTTAGTCTAGGTTTGGGGGCGTTAGTCTGTCTGTTGCCAAGTCTGGCATGTATCTTTCTTTTCGCATCTTTTCCCTTTATCGGTCTGTATCATCTGTCAGTCACCTTATCAAGTCATCAGTCTTTTGTATCAGAAGAAGCTATCAGTCTGTTGTTTTCAGAACCCTATCTATGAATGCTAAGTTCCAAGTTGCTTAACAGATGTCTGTGAACACTCGCACTGGAGCTGGAGGTTCTGATGATGCCAACCTCCCAAACCCTCCACCTGTCCCAGCTACCCTAGCAGATGCCATTGCAGCCTTGGCCGCCGCTGCCAACCTAATGGCTCAAAACCAAGGACAGCAAAACTTTCACCGTGGTCGCCACAACATCAACCAAGAGACCACCTATGTGGAATTCACCGAAACTCATCCACCGGTCTTCACCAAGGCCGATGAACCCCTCGAAGCTGATTATTGGCTCCGCACCATGGAGCAGAAGTTTGGTCTTATCAACTGTACCGATATCCAGAAGCCACGGTTCGCTTCACAGCAGCTTCGTGGTCCGGCAAGTGCTTGGTACGCCAACCTGTTGGCTGCCCAGCCAGAAGGTCATCGGTTGACCTGGGAGGAGTTCCGCACTGCTTTCCGTGCTCATCACATCCCTTCCGGATTAATGAAAATGAAGCTTGATCAGTTCCTGGCTCTCCAACAGAAAGACTCCACAGTCATGCAATATGTGGGTCAATTCAATCATCTCAGCCAGTATGCCTCAGAGTATGTCAACACAGATGAGAAGAAGAGGGATTGTTTCCTCAGAGGACTGCACCCAAAGATCCGCAGGAGCTTGTCCAATAACCTGACTGGGTCTTATCACGATGTTGTTGACCGGGCTGTTGCTTTTGAAGAAAGCAATCGCCAGTACCAGGAAGAGAAGAAGAAGAAGAAAGCAGGGTCAGGCAGCTTCTCTGGCGGTCACAAACGCCAGAGAATCATCTATCACCCCAGCCACCACCACAATCGTCTACCTTACCCCAACCAGCAAGTGGTCGTCCGTACCGCGGCCACCACCCATAATGCCAACCAGCAGAGTGCCACACAGCCGAACGCCCCAGGTGTTCGTATCACCACTCCACAAACAGCCTACAACCATCCCTGCTACAACTGCGGCCAGCTTGGTCACTGGTCTCGTGAGTGCCCAAAGCCCAAGAGGTATGCTCAGAATGCTCAGAAGAATCCCGGAGGATCTCAGCAGCAGCAGCACCGTGCACAGCAGCAGCATGCTCAGAAGGGCAAGATTGTCAAGAAGCACGGACAAGTCTACTACACCGCTGTCAGCGATATACCAGAAGGGGAGCCCGTCATGATCGGTAGGTTTCCTGTTGCCAATCACCCTGCAGTTGTGTTGTTTGATTCTGGTGCATCGCATTCCTTCATCAGTCGTACTTTTGTCATCAAGCATGAAATATCAATTGAAGATTTAAAAGAAAGTTTCTGCATATTTTCGCCTGGAGGGCGTATAAGTACTAAGGAAGCGGTTCGCAGTATACCAATAATGTTGGGGGAACATGTATTTCCCACCACCATGATAGTGCTTCATGCTCAGGAGATAGATGTCATCCTAGGCATGAATTGGATGTGTTAGTATAAAGCCATGATCGACATCTTGAATAGAGTTATGAGAGTGGATATTCCTAACAGTACCGCCAAACTCCTTCTCCAACTTCCAATGCCTCAAAAACCAGCAGCCACTCAAATAAATATCGCCTATGTTCTGGAAACCCGGGACATCCCCGTGGTTTGTGAATTCCCTGATGTTTTTCCTGAGGATTTGCCTGGTCTGCCTCCTGACCGTGACGTTGAGTTTGCCATAGAGCTAAAGCCCGGGACTGCTCCTATATCCCGCAGAGCTTATCGAATGCCTCCCAGAGAGTTGGCAGAACTAAAAATCCAATTACAAGATTTGTTGGACAAGGGTTTCATTCGCCCAAGCTCGTCTCCTTGGGGCTGTCCTGCAATCTTTGTAAAGAAGAAAGACAAGACTCTCAGAATGTGCATTGATTATCGCCCACTCAATGAGGTCACCATCAAAAATAAATATCCCTTGCCTCGTATTGATCTTCTCTTTGACCAGTTAGCTGGAGCCAAAGTATTCTCCAAGATCGATCTCAGATCTGGCTACCACCAAATAAAGATTCGTCCTGAAGATATTCCTAAAACAGCTTTCACCACCAGATACGGCCTATATGAGTACTTGGTCATGTCCTTCGGTTTGACCAATGCCCCTGCTCATTTCATGTACCTCATGAACTCTGTGTTCATGCCAGAGCTTGATAAATTCGTGGTCGTGTTCATTGACGACATCCTTGTCTATTCAAAAACCCCTGAAGATCATGCCGAACATCTTCGTATCGTTCTATCCCGTCTCAGAGAGCATCAGCTGTATGCCAAGTTCAGTAAATGTGAGTTCTGGTTAGATCAGATACAGTTTCTTGGTCATGTCCTTTCCGCTGAAGGTGTGTCAGTTGACCCTGGTAAAGTGGCAGACATTCTGGATTGGAAGCCACCTACCACTGTTCATCAAGTCCGCAGTTTTATGGGAATGGCTGGATATTATCGTCGATTCATTCCGGATTTTTCCAGAATCGCCAAGCCTATCACCGAGTTAGTAAAGAATTCTGTGAAGTTTGTCTGGTCACCAGCTTGTGAGCAAGCCTTTCAAACGTTGAAGAAACTGTTGACCACATCACCAGTGTTAGCCCAGCCGAACATCGAGAAGCCCTTTGATATCTACTGTGATGCATCTGGTACTGGTTTGGGCTGTGTTTTGATGCAAGAAGGTCGAGTGATCACTTATGCCTCCCGACAGCTTAAGCGACATGAAGAGAATTACCCAACTCATGATCTCGAGTTAGCAGCAGTAGTGCATGCCTTGAAGATCTGGCGTCATTATCTGTTGGGCAGTACCTGTAATGTGTACACTGATCACAAAAGCCTGAAGTATATCTTCACTCAAGAGGAACTGAATATGAGGCAGAGAAGATGGCTTGAGTTAATTAAGGACTATGATCTTGAAGTGCATTACCATCCGGGTAAGGCGAATGTGGTCGCCGATGCACTCAGTCGCAAGTCTTATTGCAACTGTCTGATGAAGAAACCCTATGATTCTTCTTTGTGTTATGAGCTGGAAAAGTTAATTATTGAAATGATTCCACAAGGAACTCTGAATAATATCAGAATAGAAACCCCTATCAGAGAACAGATCATCGCTGCACAGAAAGATAACCCTGGAATCAAGCACATCATTGAAAAGGTCCAATCCGGAAAGGCTGATTATTTCAGGATTGATGATGCAGGAGTAGTATGGTTTAAGAATCGGTTAGTAGTTCCTAAAGTGTCTGAGTTAAGAAAGTTAATCCTTGATGAAGCACACTTGACTAGATTCTCCATCCACCCCGGCAGCAACAAGATGTACCAGGATTTGAAGCAGCAATTCTGGTGGACAAAGATGAAGATTGAGATCGCCCGATATGTCGCTCAGTGCAATACCTGCCAGAAAGTCAAAGCCGTGCACATGAAGCCCAGAGGAGAATTGCAACCCTTATCTGTACCTGCTTGGAAATGGGACGATATCAGTATGGATTTTATCAATGGTCTACCCAAGACATCAAGAGGTTTTGATTCCATATGGGTGATCGTGGATCGCCTCACTAAGCAAGCTCACTTCCTGCCAGTGAAGACCAGTTACACCGTCCCCACTTATGCCACTTTGTACAAGAACCACATAGTGAAACTCCATGGCATACCCAAGAGCATTATCTCTGATCATGGTACCCAGTTTGTCGCAAAGTTTTGGAAAGCGTTCCATACCTCACTTGGAACCAAGCTCTTGCATAGTACGGCATATCATCCGCAAACAGATGGACAAACTGAGTGAGTCAACCAAGTGTTAGAGGATATGTTGAGAGCATGTGTGCTCACCTTCGCAGATACTTGGGATGACTGTTTGCCCTTGGCAGAGTTCTCATATAATAACAGTTACCAAGAGAGCATCAAAATGGCACCCTTTGAAGCACTGTACGGTCGCCGTTGTCGTACACCTCTCAATTGGTCTGAACCCGGAGAAAGGGAATTCTTTGGAGTTGACCTAGTAAAAGATACGGAAGAGAAAGTCAAGCATATACAAGAGAACATGAAGATTGCACAGTCTCGACAGAAAAGTTATGCTGACAGGAGACGTCGACCTCTGCAGTTCGAGATCGGGGATTATGTGTGCCTGAAGGTCTCACCCACCAAAGGAGTCACTCGTTTTGGAGTCAAAGGAAAGTTAGCACCCCGCTACATTGGTCCCTTTGAGATTCTGGATCGTTGTGGCAAGGTAGCTTACAAGCTGAGGTTGCCCGATCATCTTTCAGCAGTTCATAATGTGTTTCATGTCTCCCAACTCAAGAAGTGCCTCCGAGTACCTGAACATGTGGTTGAAGTTGAAGGCGTTGAGCTAGAACCAGATCTGTCATACACTGAGTATCCAGTTCGCGTGTTGGATCACAAGGATCGTGTTACCCGAAGAACCACCACAAGATGGTACAAGATCCAGTGGAACCAGCACTCTGAAGAAGAAGCCACCTGGGAATCCGAAGACTTCTTAGCAAAGAACTATCCCGACTTTCTCGAATCTCTGTAGATGTAAGGTTTTGCCTTTTCCTTCTTAAGACGTGGAATCTCGGGGCGAGATTTGTTTTAGGGGGGAAGGCTGTAACACCTCTGGTGTTTAACTGTAATTAACCTGACATGTCATCATCATTAGTCATTAATCATCCTTGCCTTGCATTTATGTTTGCTTAGTACTTGTTTAGCAATCTCGTTTCAAAAACCCTAAAAGCCCAAATCTTCCTATAAGGGCAAAAATGGTAATTTCACCTCTGTGCCTAGCTTTGTGTAATTCTTGTTCAGTTGGATGTCTTGAAGTTTTGTTGTGTTGGCCAAAGTTCAAAAATCAAAATCAGATTTCAAATCCCTTTGCAAAACCCTGATTTCCAAACCCTGGATTTTATCCCTCTTTTTGTAATTCAAAAATTATTCAAAATTTGAGGTTGGTCCAAAAAGCAAAGTTGTAGATCCGGCCAAGAGAAACAACTTTGGTATTTACAAATTTTCAAGTTTCTGTACAAAGTTTGAAGTAAATCCAAATTCATTCAAATTCCAGTTTTTGTCCCCTTTTCAGTTTTCAAAATTTATTTAAAAACTATTGAGTTTCAGAAAAAGGGTATATTAGCAAAGTTGTAGGTTTTGATAAAAGGAACAACTTTCATATTTGCAGATTTCCAACTTTCAATGTAAAATCAAAAGTAATTTTGAAATTATTCAAATCCTAAAAATGTCCCCTTTTCTGATTTCGTATTTAATTCAAAAACTGTTTGGAATTTGAAAATATTCTTTTTGACAAAGTTGTAGATCTCTTTTTTCTGAACAACTTTGGTGTTTTGAGTTTTTGCTGCTCAGTTCAAGTTTTGGAAGTAATTTCCGAAATACAGAAAGTCAAACCCTAGACCTAGCCCTGTTCATCCCCTACCTCTAGCCGGCACAGAGCAGGAGGGGGCCCCGGCCATGGCCGCGCGCCAGCGCCGCTTGCGCCACGCGCGCCTGGCAGCCGCACGCCCGCCCCCGACTTGTCGCCTGCGCCCGCGCCATCATGCCGCACCCGCACGCGCAAAGCGCTGACCTCCGCCCCGTCCCCCACTGCTCCCAGCACGTCGCCGCCGCGTGGCCGTCACCGGCAAGCGCACGCCCGGCCCCTGAGCAGACTTCCGTCCTTCTTCATCATGGATTCGCAAGCACGCGACGCGGCCGACCTTATCCTCCCTCGCGCATCTCTTATCCGCCCCTGAGCTCGGCTATAAAAGCCACCCGCCGGCCGCCGTTTTTCCGCCACCAGCGAGCTCTGTGAACCCAAGCCACCAAGCCTCCCCAGAGCCCGCCGAAGCCGCCGTTGCCTTCGTCTTGAGCTTCTCCACCTTCCCACACCACCAATTTCACCCCTCCGCCCCTCCTTTCGCCGGCGCGAACGGTTCTTCCCCGACTCCGGCAAGCGGCCGCGTTTCGGCAAGGAGAGGAATTCGCCGCCGTGAGTGTTCCTCCCGTTCCTCCGACCCCTGCCCTCTCTTCCTCACCTCCGTGCGCTCCTAACCGCACCTCGGTGATCCCTTTTGGTGGACAGAGCCGCCGGACGCTGCTCGCCGCCAGAGAGCTCCGCCGAAGCACCTCCACCGTCGAATTCCCTCCTCCGACCCTGCACCGCCTCGCCGAGTCTCCCTCCAGACTCACGGTGAGCCCGCGAATCTTTCCCCACCCTCGGCTTTCCCAGCGCGAGCCCCGAGCGGCCGGTCCGCCGTCCGCCTCGCCTGCGATTCGCCCGAGCCTTCCGTCTCGCCCGAGCCTCCAAGCCAGGCCTCGGACGAAGCGATCGTTCCGTCTCGCCCGAGTCCGCTTCGCCCGAGCCAAGCCTCGGCGAGCGCATGCTCTCCGCTTCGCCCGAGCCAGGCCTCGGCGAACACATGCCTTCCTTCTCGCCCGAGCCTCCGGGCCAGGCCTCGGACGAAGCAGTCGCTTCCGTCTTGCCCGAGCCCGTTTCGCCCGAGCCTCGCGAGGAAGGAGCACAACGCTCTTTTCTTTTTCCTTTTTGAAAGAGTGTGAATAATGTTCTGTTTTCTCTTTTTTGTGTGAATTAATCTGTTGTTCCTTAAATCCTGATAAAATTATGGTATGCTCCTTGCACTGTGTAGTATTTTATAAAAATATGAAACTTGACATTTCTGCAAGAATTTGAAAATGTAAAATCCCTCTTTTAATTAATAAATGGATGGTTTTGGATTTTTAGAAAAATATTTAAAACTCCAAAAATCATGAGATAAATTTTTGTGAGCTTCCTATGCCATGATTAGTCTCTGGTGAAATTTTGAAGTCTTTTGGAGCAAGTTGATTTTTGAGCATTTATTTTTAATTGTTAAATAGTGCCTTTGTTAATTAATGTCTGATTTTATTTGAGCACCTTAAGGAACTCCAAAAATTATGAAATTTGTTTTGCCATCTATGCACATCATAATGAACTTATGTGATTAATTTGGTAATTTTTGGAGCAACTTCATAAAATGACCTTTTTAAATAATTAAGGAAAATAGAAAAAAATGATTAGGGTTCATGTTGTATGCCCTGTTTTGCATTGTTCATGCTAGCATACTCATGTGCATGTATCATTGCATTCGTATAGTCACCGAAGAAGGAGTCAAGATCGAGGCAGCCGCCGACGAACCTGTCCCTGAGGCTACCCCGAGTTCCGACAACTGCCCTGCCGCCTTCGAGCCTGCCCTCTTTGCTCTTCAAGGCAAGCCCCGGTGCATTTAACCCTTTCCTTGAATTTATAAAATGATTTCCTTAAATGCTTTTGAGTTAAATTATTGCATTAGGTTTATGGGAGTTGTGTGCTATCCTAATTGATGCACTATTCACCTTGACCACTGATACACCTGATACCTGCTGTTCAAAAGTATTTGAAAAATGCTTAGCAATGTTTATTGAATTAGACTTTGCAATAAAATGCCAATTTCAAAAGTGTGATCACTTAAGGAATGTTTATGGGATTTTGGTCTTACTCCCCGGCTGTTGGCTAGGTATCTGATCCGTACCTAGTCAATAGCGAGGAGAGGTTGTCCGCGTGTACGGTGCCGTCATGTTGTAGTCCGGGACTCAACAGTTGACACCGACCGGGACAGGGTTGAAAAACTGACAGGACTATTACGCTTGGGTGAGATATGACCAAGGTATAGTTCTGGCTGGAAAAATTAGGGACCATCCGTATGGGGGCCTGCTGGTCAAGACTTGTAACTATGCACATACTTCGGCAAGCTCTGGCTCCGAGAAATCCTTGATTGGGACCGACAACCGCGCACTGGGAGTGGAGAGATGGCGGAAGTAGCATGTACCCACGTGGTCGTCGTACCTGGAAAGGAGTGGTGTACTGTACTTCCGGGTGGCGTAGGACCGGTCCAATCTTGGAGGAATCGTGGTAGACGAGTTGGCATATGCAAGCTTGGGTGCTACATATGCAGTGTGGATAGGGATCCTCGGCTGAGTATTATTTATCCGGATTAACGTTGCTCCTCGGTTATGGAGACTTGGTCACTGACTGTCAACGGAGAGTGGTTCTCAACTAGGTATGTTTTGAAACGTAAAATGAATCATGAACGATGAAGAATTGAGGAATACTGAATCTTTCAAAAATAAAATAAGGTTTACGAAAATGCTTTTCTGCAAAATACTTGATCTTGCTTAAGCCTTACCCTGACTACCCTAAGCCTCTCATTCGTGAGTCTTCTCCCTTTTCTTTAGTCGGGTAAGTTTTGTTGAGTACCCCAGTACTCAGGGTTTGTTACCCATACTGCAGGTATGACAGAGTCCCTGATGTGTCTTGCACCCTGCTGCGTGACCATCATCCAGGAAGAGGCCGATGAGGCCGAAGAATAGTTGTACACCCTCGGGCTGGGTGATTATAAGTATCTTTGCTGTTCTCCACTATGTTGCCTATGTCTATTTCTATTAACAAGAACTTGGTTTGTAATAACTGCACCTTAATTTCTATTTGGAACCCTGTTTTGTAAAACTAATGTTATTTAAGTCTTCCGCTCATTATTCCGATGTTATTTGTAAAAGTATGCAATGCTGTAACCGAATTGTGAGATGATCCTACGGACATTGGGCACTGATGTAGCCCGGTGGCGAACAGGTCTTAATCACATGTGTTAACACCGAGTTTTCGCACTATGACAAGTGGACCGGCACTATGATAATTCGGCGAACGCCACCACTTGAAGGATTCGGCAGACGGCGGATGCGGTCGGCTAACTCAATGTATTCGGCAAGGCTGTGAAAGCGATTAGTCAACAGCGAGCGGATTCGGCAACGTAATGCTACGGTCGGTTACCTCGAGCCAAGTCAGTTTGCGACGAATACAGCATGTCGAGAAGATTTAGCGACGGGAATCTCGTTCATTTTAGCGCATGCCGGCTATTAAAGGAAGCTTGGAGCAAAAGGCATCATGTCTCTGATAGTTTCCTAATTTATCATTGTAATCGTATTCTTCTAGGACTCAGATAGGTTTCCTGTTTTATCGTTGTAATCGTGTCCTCCTAGGACTCCTAGGACACCAGGGTATAAATATAACCCCTGAGACTATTGTAAATCTGTTCACAACCAATACAACCAACCCCGGCCTCGTGCCGTCTTCGAGTCCAAGTCGTGTCGTCGTGTTCTTCGAGAGGGGCCATCGATCCGTCGACCTCCGTAAGTTCCGGCAACCTTGCTATCATGTCTAGTATCGTGCGGCGGATTTAGATATGGTGCAAGTAGTCTCGTACGTTAAGCTTAGTATCCTGCGGCGGATTTAAGCTTATGACGGGAAGTCTTTGTTTATGTCTTGTATCGTGCGGCGGATGGAGACATGAGTAGAGATAGTTATCGGCTCTGTTAGATTTGGCAATCTGATAGATTCATTAAGTTACCTTGTGTTATATGTTTTTGCTATGTTTATCTTATCATAACACTTTTGCCCAGTCTAGATACCGTCCGGTTCGGCTCCATCTTTATAGATCTGCTCTGTTCTTTCATGCTTATTACTGAAGAGTCGTTATGCAGTAGATCTAATGCTCGTAATAGCCGAATTGGATCGTATCTAGGTTGCCACATGGTGAGGGTTCACGCACGTTAAGCATGTTTGATCTATGACAAGGCTAGGTGTCGTGCGGCAGGCGCAGGCTTTGGATTAGCTTAGTCATGCTTAGCTTGTATGTTCAATCTCCATGGACCCCAACTCGGTTGTACAATCGAGATTGGTTAAGTTTCAACTTACATATAATACATCATGCGAGTACGATTCCCATGCAAACGTGTTCGGCAACCTATTATTCATGTAACTCTGTCCATATTGCCGAATAACCTTTAAACCTGTTGGCAGATAGCTTTCATAGCTATATGCCGTCGTAAGTGGCTTCAGGGCCGTACATCTTGGAACTGTCTGGTCACACCCGGCATGTTCCAGCTTTGTATTTAACGGTTTATCTCCCTTGTTAGTTGCAGGTCAAACTGACTGGCACGCACCGGACTTCTGAGCACCCGGGCCACAATTGAAGCCAGCTTCTCCGGCTTGCCGTGTGCCTGGCGCAGAACGCCACTTTTTGCGCCAACACACTTTTTGGCACGCCCGGTGGGACCCCCTTTTTTCCTACGGCAATGGTCGAAGTCACTGAAGCCGAGGCCAGCAACAAGGCGGGGCTCGTGCAGGTGCAGCTCACCGAACTACCCGACGAGTACAGAGAGCAGGTGGAGGATGCTTGTGCCGAATTCCAGGCCAAGTGCCTAGAAGCCTTTTCCAAGAACAAGAGCGGAAAGGTTCGCCGTCTGCACGATCTGCCGAAACCCGTCCAACCCAACCCGAATGATCCCGGGGAAGCGGAGGCAGTGTTGAAAATGTCTCATATGATCAACGAAGCTGTCTCTGGTGCCATCGGTCGCATGCACGGGGCGTTTCTCAACACTTTCCGCACCATCATGATTGCCCAATTCGGCCCCAAGGCCGATGAACTTATGGAGGCCGAGTTTGGCCCTATAGCGGGACCACATCTTTTCAATCTGCCGAATCACCTCAAGGGGGCAGGAACTGCTGGTGAGGAGACCCCGCCTAAGGCTCAATCGAGCGGAATGACCATTCAAGAGAAGCACACGCCAGAAGGCCAGTTGCCGACCATGGGTCAGCTCACATTCGGCGCTAAGGGTCAGCCGCCAGAGTCAACACGCAAGATCTCCCCGCAAACCTACAGGCTCATAAAGGACTACTATGGAAGCGGGTACCATGAGATGCTTGAGCCTCACAACATAGAGGGTGCCCCACATCCAGGATACGGGAAGCCGACGGCCGAGAAAACCGCCGACTCTAATGTCGATGTCATGCTAGAGAGGATGGCAGATATGATGCAGCGCACTTTCGGCCTGAAGCCTAAAGGCACTTATGCTTACAGATCTCCGTTCCCCGAGTGGTTCCACCGTGTGGCTCTACCTCCCAGAGTCAAAGTGCCGACAGACCTGTCCAAGTTCTCCAGCTTAGACGACACTAGCACGGTGGAGCACATCAGTCGCTATCTGCTCCAGCTTGGAGAGGCCAATACCGAGGATGCCTTCAGGGTTCGGTACTTCCCGTCTTCGCTCACTGGGCCGGCGTTCGCTTGGTTCACGTCTTTGCCACCGGGCTCTATTCTCTCTTGGGCAGACTTGGAACAGAAGTTCCATATGCACTTCTACACGGGCACCAAGGAGAAGAAGTTGGTGGACATCATGTATGTGCGCCAGAGGCCGAATGAGACACCGCAGGACTACCTGCGCAGGTTTAGGGAAGTCAAAAGCCAGTGCTTCGGCATGTACCTGCCGGACGACCAGCTTCCACCATTGGCCGTGGCGGGCATGCTCCCAAGCATCAGAGACAAGCTCTTCGGCCAGGAGTTCGAGGACCTGGGTCATCTCTCTCGCCGGCGGAATGAAATGACTATCCAGGCGCAAGGCTTCCGGAGGGAGGGACGCTTCCAGAGGGACAATGTCGCGGCCCAGATGTATCAAGCTTTCCTGGACGAAGCCGATGACTATTCCGATGCCGAAGATGAGGTGGCCGCTGCAGAGTTCAACTGGGACAAAGAACCGACCCAGGCCAACAAGCAGTGGCTGCGCCAGCAGAAAGGGGCATACGACTTCGACGTCACCAAGGCCGACAAACTCTTCGAGTTTCTGATTGCCGAAGGGAGAGTCAGGCTACCCCCGGATCACCCGATGCTGCGTCCTGGAGGGGTTAAGGACAAGAAGTACTGCGGCTTTCATAACACTAACACCCATTCTATTAATGACTGCCGTGTGTTCAGGACAAGGATCCAGAAGGCCATCCAGGATGGGCACATCAAGTTCAATGGCAAGATGAAGATCGATGCCAACCCCTTCGCCCAGAACTCCGTGTTCGTCTCAGTGAACATGGTAGCCCCGGAAGATCCCAGAGGCAAGGGCAAGGTCAAGGTCCTCACCTCCGACAAGGCGCGCGAGTCTGGCACAGTGGATCCCGATCGGCAAATCACTGGCGATGAGCTCCGACAGCACGCCCAAGCCGCGAATAGCCGATACGAGCACGAAGAGTCGTCTTCCAGGCACAGGCCTACCCACAGGGATCTCCTTAACAAGTGGCGCCGGCAAAAGGAGAAAGAGCAGATGCATCTCCAACGCGAAGAGCAAGAATTCACAGAGGAATACCAGCATGAAGACGATCACGCGGGAGAGCACCGGTATCGTCTGGAGGAGAGGGCTTACCACAGAGAACAGGCCCATCGCTGGGAGCAAGAACGCCGCCAAGAGCGGGAGCAAGCTCACTGGGGCTGTCCATTCTTCCGCCACTGCTGGAACGAAGGCTTGAAATTGCCTGCTGTCAATAACTGCCCCGAATGCAGCGATCAGTACAAGGGGTATAGGCAGGATCGGGTCAACCGCCGTCCCGTCCATGAGAGGTTGGGAGCACGCATCCCAGTGGACGATCGGCACCTAAAAATGAGAAGCCCGGGTCGGCAAGCCAAAAGATGTGCCGACCAGGAGTGGGTGCATCACCGGGACGACAACGAGGAGGTACAGCCCCGCCCATATAGGTGGCAAAAGGGGCAATGGTGCCCACCAGGGCTCAGGAAAAGCCAGAAAAGGAGAGTGCAACGCCTCCGGAATAGGGAGTTGGAAGAAGCAGCTGCCGGTGGGAAGAAGCAGGAATGGCGTCCGAAGGAAAAGCCGGACAATAATGGCAAAGGCGCTGGCGTGGCCATGACTTTCTTCCTTCCCCTGGAATTCATGGCTCCAATCGGCCAAGGGGCACAGGACGAAGCACGTTCGGACTCCGACGAGGCCGAGCACAATGAGCTCGCGGCACAGCTCGTGTTGTCTCAGAAGGCAGCATTTGACAAGCCAGCTAAGCATCGGCATTTGAAGCCGTTATATGTCAAGGGGTACGT
Organism: Coix lacryma-jobi var. lacryma-jobi; assembly: GCA_009763385.1. NCBI lineage: Eukaryota > Viridiplantae > Streptophyta > Magnoliopsida > Poales > Poaceae > Coix > Coix lacryma-jobi. Next base: position 46,637,131 of record CM019826.1, read on the forward strand.
CAACGGAAAGCCGCTAACCAAGATGTTTGTCGATGGCGGTGCAGCGATCAACATCATGCCTTACGCCACCTTCAGAAAGCTGGGCATGAACGATGAAGATCTGCTCAAAACAGACATGATACTCCGTGACTTTGCCGGCAATCCCTCTGACACTCAGGGTGCCGTGCACGTGGAACTGATGATAGGATCCAAGACGCTCATCACGACCTTCTTTGTCATTGACGGCAAGGGGGCATAAGCCTGCTTTTGGGCAGGGATTGGATCCATGCCAACTGTTGCACACCTTCGACCATGCACCAAATAATCATCCAGTGGGTTGGAGATGACATCGAGATTGTCCAAGCTGATGACTCGGTGAGTGTTGCTACCATTGAGCCCACTTACTGGGAATTTGACGGAGTGGATTGCTTCTCCGATCGTGTGTGGGGAGAAGGTCCTGTCAACATCTACGGCAGAGATCAACAGCCGATCCAAGCAGTCGGCTCTCAAAGTTTCTTTTAGATGGACAACCCAACTGACAGCAGCGAGGGCAAACTGGGACGTGGCTTTGCATCGGCCGACCAACTGGAAGAAGTGGATGTTGGCGACACAAGTAAAAGAATGCCGATGTTCATAAGTTCTAATTTAGACCCTGCTTTCAGAGTGCAGCTAGTAGATCTCCTAAAAGAGTTCAAAGATTGTTTCGCTTGGGACTACACAGAGATGCCCGGATTGGATCGGTCCATTGTTGAGCATAAGTTGCCGATCAAGCCTGGATACCGTCCGTACAAACAACCTCCGCGCAGGATCTACAAGGAGGAGGTATTGGCCGACGTGAAAAAAGAAGTGGAAAGATTACTAGAAGCTAACTTCATTCGGCCGTGTCGATATGCGGAGTGGATCTCCAATATTGTCCCGGTGTACAAGAAAAATGGGAAGATGAGGGTCTGCATCGACTTCAGGAACCTCAACAAAGCCACTCCTATGGACGGTTATCCAATGCCGGTGGCCGATTTGCTAGTAGATGCTTCGGCCGGTTTTGAAATCATAAGCTTTATGGACGGCAACGCAGGTTACAATCAGATCTTCATGGCTGCAGAGGATGTGGCGAAGACCGCCTTCAGGTGCCCCGGCCATATAGGTTTGTTTGAATGGATGGTCATGACTTTTGGTTTGAAAAATGCCGGTGCCACTTACCAGCGAGCCATGAATTACATATTCCATGAGCTGATCGGCAAGATCGTAGAGATCTACATTGATGATGTGGTGGTCAAATCCAGAAGCAAGGAAGGACACTTAGCCGATTTAAGGAAGACCTTGGAGTGCACGAGGAAACATGGTTTAAAGATGAATCCAACCAAGTGTGCATTTGGGGTGTCGGCTGGTGAGTTTCTGGGATTCCTGGTCCACAAAAAAGGGATCGAAGTCGGTAGGAAGAGCATGGAAGCAATTGATAAGGTAGTGCCACCGACCAATCTCAAAGAACTTCAGTCACTGCTCGGCAAAATCAACTTTGTCAGAAGGTTCATATCCAACTTGTCTGAGCGCGTGCTGCCATTTTCTCCACTATTGAAGCTCAAGAAAGATCAGGAGTTCGTGTGGGGTGACGTGCAACAAAAGGCTTTCGATGAGATCAAGGAGTACATGAAGGCACCACCAGTATTGGTTCCTCCACAACTCGACAAGCCTTTCAAGTTGTACGTGGCGGCCGACAACCTAACGATAGGGTCGGCCCTCATGCAAGAATTCGAAGGAAAGGAGAGAGTCGTAGCCTATCTTAGCCGAAAGCTACTGGACCCCGAAACAAGGTATTCGGCTACGGAAAAGTTGTGCTTGTGCGTTTTCTATTCCTGTACCAAGCTTCGGCACTATCTACTGAATGCCGAATGCGTGGTAGTATCAGAATTTGATGTAATCAAGCACATGTTATTAATGCCGATTTTAAGTGGAAGGATTGGTAAATGGGTTTTGGCCCTTTCTGAATTTGATCTGCGTTTTGAATCGGCAAAGGCTGTTAAAGGCCAGATTATGGCTGATTTTGTCACTCACCACCGTGATCCTAATGCTAACATGGTAGCCATTATCCCTTGGGCATTGTTTTTTGATGGATCCTCGTGTAGCAAAGGTGGTGGAGTCGGGATAGTGTTGATTTCTCCCAAGGGGGCACCCTTCAAGTACTCTATACCGATCGAGTACCCGGTAACTAATAATCAAGCAGAGTACGAAGCACTGCTCTGAGGGCTGCGGTTGCTTGTGGACATTAAGGCAGACGCTGTGGAGATCTTCGGAGACTCAGAATTGGTGATCAAGCAATTGACCGGCAAATACGAGTGCAAGAACGACACGCTGCAGGAATATCTCGAAGGTTGCCAAGAGCTCCTCAGACAGTTTCGTTCGGCAACCTTGCAACATATTCCTAGGGGGCAAAATGAAGAAGCAAACCAGTTGGCTCAGGCAGCATCCGGGTATAGGGAGAATCAAAATATTTTTGCACTTGAGGGAGAGCAAACAACCCCAGAAGGTGATCAAGCAGTCCCAAGTGATAATCAGGCAATTGAAGACTGGAGAAACAACATTGCCGATTACCTCAGGGACCCGTCCAGGAAAGTCTCCCGAAAACTCAGGTACAAGGCTCTTAAGTTCACACTCTTGGACAATCAATTGTACTACAAATCCATAGATGGGGTTCTGCTTAAGTGCCTGAACCAAGACGGGGCTAGGAAACTGATGTATGAGGTGCATGAAGGCGTATGTGGTGCACACCAGTCGGCTCACCGTATGAGATGGTTAATCAGGAGGACTGGATATTTTTGGCCGACTATGCTCGAAGATTGCTTTAAGTATTGCAGAGGTTGTCAGGATTGTCAGCGATTCGGCAATGTACAAAGGGCTCCAGCATCGGCCATGAATCCGATCGTTAAGCCTTGGCCTTTCAGAGGATGGGGCATTGATTTGATCGGCCAGATTCACCCTCCATCTAGCAAAGGACATAAGTTTGTCCTGTTGGCCACGGATTACTTCACTAAGTGGGTTGAAGCCATCCCATTGAAGAAGGTGACGTCAGAGAATATGGTGTCTTTCGTCAGGGAACATATCATTTATCGATTCGGCATTCCTCAGTCCATTACCACCGATCAGGGAACTCAGTTCACTTCCTTGGAGTTTTGTGACTTTGCCGAAGAGATGGGGATTAAGCTCTATAATTCTTCTCCCTACTATGCACAGGCCAATGGACAGGCAGAGGCTTCTAACAAAATCATGATTAAAATCATTCAAAAGAAGATCGAAGAGAAACCTAGAAGGTGGCACTTGGTACTCAATGAAGCTTTGTGGGCGTACCGAATGGCTTGTCATGGGTCGACTCAGACGTCGCCATACGAGTTGGTCTACGGGCATCACGCGGTGCTACCATGGGAATTGCAGTCGGGGTCAAGACGAGTTACATTGCAGAACGATCTGGCTAAAGAAAATTATAAGGATTTGATGATGGATGAACTAGAGGATTTGCATTTGATTCGTCTCAAGGCCTTGGAAAATATTGAGAAAAATAAGATACGCGTTGCCAAGTACTACAACTCGAAAGTGAGAGAAAAAGGATTCGAAGAGGGAGACTTGGTTTGGAAAATTATCTTGCCAATCGGTACCAAAGACAAGGTATTCGGCAAATGGTCCCCTAACTGGGAAGGGCCTTTTCGGATTCTGAGACGTGCTCCGGGTAATGCGTACGTTCTGAAAACCCTCCAAGGAGAAGAGTTTGCTAGGGCAATTAATGGACGATATCTAAAGAGATTTCATCCTAGCGTGGAGGTCGGTGCATAACGGAATCAAGGACTAGTGGGCACCGATGGCCGATACAAGGTGGTATCGCCCTTAGCACAAAAAATGGCCGATAGAGTCTATCGCCCTTAGAACAAAAACAGTCGGCATGGCATGTGTCGCCTCTAGCACAAAAAACGCAGAAATACAGGGCCAAGTGCACGCGATGCTGTGCAATCGGCTAGATAAATCAAACACTCAACAAGCGCAGGACAGGAAAACAGGTGGTGCGTCTAAACATAACAAAATAAAATATTGTTCGTAGTGAGGTGCAGATCAGTTATCGAACATCCTGTTGATAACCGTCTGCGGATTGGTGACTGCGGCGAGGGCGCGAGCATGATCCTCGTAGGAGTCCAGAAGATCATCGATCTGCTCGACGTCCTCCGGACCCGCTCCGCCGGGGAAGCCAACCGGCGTCACGGAAAAGTCCTCCTCTGCGCGGACCGTTAGCGCCGACAGCCCCAGCGCCACGCCATGGTGCACACCCTGCAGGGCGACCTGCTCGACGCGGCCATGTACATTGGCCAGGTGCGCCTCGGCGGTGTCACCCTGGGCGTTCACCCGGTCTGCGACGGCGTTCGCCGCCATCTTCAGGCGCTCCAGCTCTTCAGATAGTGCTATGAACGACGAGTTGAAATGGATCGGTTAAAAGATCAACAAGAACGACCGAAAACCGATCTAGGATTGGGTGTTCATACCCGTGATTGCGTCGCAGAACTGCCGGCGCTGGTCCTCCCACTCCAGCTGATCTATCCCGTACTGCTTCGAGACGGCGGCCAACTCTTCCCGGGACTCGTCCCGCAGCGCCATGAAGTTCAAGGCGTCGTTGTGGTCGTAAAGGCCGCCGTCGGAATCCCGGTCTGGGCTCGCCTCCCAAGGATGGGAGTGGTAGGAGAGACTGTCGGAAGAGCTTGGCGAATCCGACGGTGGAGTCTCTGGCCTCCCCGACGCTGAAGAAGGCCGGGCATGCCCGCCGGCGAAGGAAATAACGGGGACCCTGTCAGCAAGCAGCAACCGAGCGTGAACGAAGGTTTCAAGAAACCGCCACAAAGGACGTAAGCGAGGAGTCCTAACCGCGCCGACGGAGGCGCCAAGCGCGGCTCCCTTCGGCCTCCTCGGTCGCCGGGCGCTTGCCGCGGTCATCATGGCTCGCCATTGCACTCGGAAAGTTAGGGTTTCCTGGGGCGGAACGAACAAGGAAGCCGAAGCGGCGAGAGTACTAAAGGAGCGGATGCAGGATTGGGAGAAGGCAGGCCTCCAGGGACGATTTATGTCGAATATCAACCGACGGATTGGGGTTCTTTCCGTTTCCCAAGATGGGCTTCTACAGTAATGGGCTGCGTAGGCCGTCTGAGTACACTCACGTACGCGTTCGGCAGGGAATAGAGCGCCTGTCTTCGGTAAAACTGCCGATTTAGGTGTTCAAGACAAACACTGGCCAGATTGCCGAACAGGTTCACACGGTTAAACACGGTGTCATCAGAACGGTAACCGATTAGATGCAAAATGCAGATATGTTACAAATGGCCAAGTACATGGAATAGAGTACGCCCTGATTCCGAAGGATCAGTCACAGATTGATTTCAAGAAAAAAGATGAAAGGACTTCTTATCCACATAACAGGAGTCGATTACAAATGAAGGATCAGTTCGTCCATGTCATTCTATTTCTAATCGGAAGATCAGAATCAAAAGAGTCGGCCAAGTCTGTTCCGGCTTCTTTCATATCCTCAACAGAGCGTGCTATCCTAAATTCTAGTCCTCGCTCACAAACGTCAAAATGGCGATAGTCGACGCCAGAATGGATCCGGACGGCATTAAAAGCAAGTGCTGCGCCGTAGCCCATGCCGGCCCTAGAAATGTCAGGAAGGATCCGCTTGATCTCATTCACCTGCCTTAGAGACACCATGTCTGGCACATTGGCTGAAGTAGCAAGGTCGGCGATAGCAGCTTCAAGGGAGTGAAGCCTAGTCTCCAGAGCTGAATGGAAAAGGGGTCAAGCAGAAGGAAGGGCTAAGAAAAGGACAGTTAAGGGATGCTTACCGATGGCTTGTTCCCAAAAGGTATCGCGCTCCTGAGAGACTTGAATAATCTCCCGATTCTTCTTTCCTAGATCAGACTGGAGATCTGTAACCTTCTGAGCCAGGTCCTCGGTGAGGTCGTCGCCAGTCCTCCTGAAGGGGAAACAAAATAAGGCATAATTATCCAAAGCGAAAAGATCAAAGCAGAAGCAACCTTCTCTTAGAAGTGCTGGTGTCGCCATGCTCGAGACTGTAATGGCTTGCTTGGGAAGACATTTTCCGGTTCAGGGCAAGAGAAGAGAGGGTTTTTCTAGATGAAGAAGCTGAACAGAGGAATTCGGGAAGTTCAGGCCGAAATGGAATAGAGAGGAATTTTTAAGGATCTCGAATGCATTGGAAGGCGAGTCGGCAGCTGTGATGATTAATGACAAAGGAAGTCGGACGCTTCCAGAGACTCTACAGTGGTGCGAAAAGAAGAAGACGAATTTAGGAATAAAACATTTATCCCAAAATTAGGGGGCATGTGTTAACACCGAGTTTTCGCACTATGACAAGTGGACCGGCACTATGATAATTCGGCGAACGCCACCACTTGAAGGATTCGGCAGACGGCGGATGCGGTCGGCTAACTCAATGTATTCGGCAAGGCTGTGAAAGCGATTAGTCAACAGCGAGCGGATTCGGCAACGTAATGCTACGGTCGGTTACCTCGAGCCAAGTCAGTTTGCGATGAATACAGCATGTCGAGAAGATTTAGCGACGGGAATCTCGTTCATTTTAGCGCATGCCGGCTATTAATGGAAGCTTGGAGCAAAAGGCATCATGTCTCTGATAGTTTCCTAATTTATCATTGTAATCGTATTCTTCTAGGACTCAGATAGGTTTCCTGTTTTATCGTTGTAATCGTGTCCTCCTAGGACTCGTAGGACACCAGGGTATAAATATAACCCCTGAGACTATTGTAAATCTGTTCACAACCAATACAACCAACCCCGGCCCCGTGCCGTCTTCGAGTCCAAGTCGTGTCGTCCTGTTCTTCGAGAGGGGCCATCGATCCGTCGACCTCCGTAAGTTCCGGCAACCTTGCTATCATGTCTAGTATCGTGCGGCGGATTTAGATATGGTGCAAGTAGTCTCGTACGTTAAGCTTAGTATCGTGCGGCGGATTTAAGCTTATGACGGGAAGTCTTTGTTTATGTCATGTATCGTGCGGCGGATTGAGACATGAGTAGAGATAGTTATCGGCTCTGTTAGATTTGGCAATCTGATAGATTCATTAAGTTACCTTGTGTTATATGTTTTTGCTATGTTTATCTTATCATAACACTTTTGCCCAGTCTAGATACCGTCCGATTCGGCTCCATCTTTATAGATCTGCTCTGTTCTTTCATGCTTATTACTGAAGAGTCGTTATGCAGTAGATCTAATGCTCGTAATAGCCGAATTGGATCGTATCTAGGTTGCCACGTGGTGAGGGTTCACGCACGTTAAGCATGTTTGATCTATGACAAGGCTAGGTGTCGTGCGGCAGGCGCAGGCTTTGGATTAGCTTAGTCATGCTTAGCTTGTATGTTCAATCTCCATGGACCCCAACTCGGTTGTACAATCGAGATTGGTTAAGTTTCAACTTACATATAATACATCATGCGAGTACGATTCCCATGCAAACGTGTTCGGCAACCTATTATTCATGTAACTCTGTTCATATTGCCGAATAACCTTTAAACCTGTTGGCAGATAGCTTTCATAGCTATATGCCGTCGTAAGTGGCTTCAGGGCCGTACATCTTGGAACTGTCTGGTCACACCCGGCATGTTCCAGCTTTGTATTTAACGGTTTATCTCCCTTGTTAGTTGCAGGTCAAACTGACTGGCACGCACCGGACTTCTGAGCACCCGGGCCACAATTGAAGCCAGCTTCTCCGGCTTGCCGTGTGCCTGGCGCAGAACGCCACTTTTTGCGCCAACAACATGGAACATGGGTTCGGCTGTCAGAGGTTGACAGGGACACGTGGGCCATGGGATTAGGGTTGTTCCGTCACACCTAGCCTTCAAAACATGAGTTCTCCTAATTAATAATGATGCTTAAAAATGATATTAAATGCATGGGTGGCAAATACTTGATCTGAGTGCGGATACTTGGGTGTATGCCGGATCTTGAGATGATGAGTGATTGTCAACTGGTTTAATGCACATGTTCTTTGGCTTGTGTTGTGCAGGTGTCGAGCACAGAGACAGTGATCGAAGGCAAGGTGAAGGTCAAGTAGAGACGTGCCATGCCGATGGACTCGGAGCAGTGAAGGGCGGACGTGAGGCTTGGACTGAGGGACCGGTGGCCTGAGGATCAGCTGTGGTGGCTGACAGCCTGGGACAGCGACGAGCGAAGACTTGCGGGGCACGGTGTGGCTCGAGTCGAGGACCTGAGGACACGTGTCAGTGGACGGGGTGCACAGGAGGTGCATCCCCTCTACGGCGTCGGTTTGGTGGTTGAGCCATAGAAAAACCACTGGGTGCACGGTTTCCAGGTTTGGGCCACAAAACCTGGGTGCGACCGGTTAACGAGTTTGGGACTCAAAACTCGGGCTGAGGATGGTTTCCAGGTTTGGGCCTCAAAACCTGTGCGCTGGCGGGTTTCTGAGTTTGGGCCACAAAACTCAGGCGATGGACGATAGGTTTCCTGGGTTCAGCCTCAAAACCGGGGGGGGGGAGGTCCGTGAAAAGGACGAGCGGCGCGGTGGCGGCACGTGGCGGCATCAAGTGATGTCGCGTCGGGGCGAAGCTACTAGATGTGAAGGCGTGGCCGCCGGATCGACTACACATCGAGTTGGTCAGGAATACCCTTAGGGTTAGCCTGCCCACTCATTAGCAGTAGGGGGTAGAAGGGGAATAATTGTATTTGGTTATATAAGGAGTGGCAACCCCTCCCTCCAAACTATCTCAACCATTGCTATTTTCCACATAGGGTTTTGTGCTCTCCCACATCCCTGCTGTAGCTACTGAGATCCGCAGAGACAGTGAATCATACCTCTGTGTATTTGGATTTTGAGGAAACGAGACCGTAATCTCGTTGGCTCCTCGTGTGGAGGAGTTTCGGCTGGAAATCGAGTTCGATTCGTGTTTTGAGCTGTGTTCTTCGCGTTTTGTTTTTTCGTTCTCTCGGTGATTTGCTTCATTCTCCCACTCTGAGGAACGATTTTTGATTCCATTTGAACTGAGTTGTTCTAGATCGTGAGACGCAACTTTCCACCGAAGGGATTTGCCCCTAACCTCACGAGCTAGTAGATCAATCGATTTTCGTTTTGGATCGACTTTTCTCTCCCCTTCCCCCGATCTTCTTCGATTCATTGATTTGGAGATAGGTTCGAGCCTTGAAATCTTAGGAGTAGCTCACTATCCTTCTTCTAACTCTTCTCACCAAGTTTGATCCATAGTGATTTAGTTTTGGGTGAGATCGAGTTGAATCGGTGGACGAACAGCACGTTTCGGGGTGACCGGACTCTGGCCTCGGGATGACCAGACTCTGACTAGTGAGTCTGGTCATTGAAGGCTGAGCGAGATCTTTTCTGTGCGTAACTGACTGGACGCTCTGCAAGCACATGACCGGACTCGCCTGTTGCACTGTTCATTGCTTTTGTTCTTACGACCGGACGCACATGTGTTGTGACCGAACATTCCATGTCGTGAGTTCGGTCCAACACAGAGAGCTTCCAGAACGCTCTCGAGCTGACCGGACGCGTCCGATCCTACTAGACCGGACACTCATCAGAGTCCGGTCAGTGCAATTTCGCACGCTTTCATCCGCAGTTCGTTCGTCCGCTGACGGTTTTGGTTTCCGGCTTTTTGCCTTGGATTTCTAGAGTTGTGTAGTGTCCCGCTGTGCTTCTTGGAAGCATCCACCCTACATCAAGGGTCGAGGACACTATCAAGCTCTAGGTTTTCTTTTGGGGATTGATTCTTGGGACATTGGCTATAAGTTTCTGAAAAGAAATTTGAAGCTCCCATTCACCCCCCCCTCTGGTCGCCTTTGTGTAGCACATTTCGTCCTTCAATTGGTATCATTGCATGATTGGGTCGCTACTGTACCTGACGGCGACACGCCCGGACATTCAGTTCGCGGTGTGCCTGTGTGCATGCTTTCAGACGTCGCCGCGCACCTCTCACCGTTAAGCGGTCAAGCGCATTATGAGGTACCTTTGTTTCACACCAGAGTTTGGGATTTGGTATTCTGCTTCTTCCACCCTCTCTCTTTGTGGTTATTCTGATGCCGATTTTGCTGGTTGCCTACTTGAGTGCAAGTCCACTTCTGGGACTTGTCAGTTTTTGGGCTCTTCTCTTGTATCTTGGTCTTCTCGCAAGCAGTCTAGTGTCACCCAGTCTACCACAGAGGCTGAGTATGTTACTACGGCTAGCTGCTGTTCCTAATTGCATTGGATGATGGTCACTTTGCGTGATTTTGGTCTGAGCTTCTCTCGAGTTCCATTGCTTTGTGACAGCACGAGTGCGATTAGCATTGCTAAGAACCTCGTGCTGCATTCTAAGACCAAACACATAGATGTGTGCTTTTATTTTTTGCGAGACCACTTTGAGAAGGGTGATATCGACCTAAGACATGTTGATACTCATCATCATTTGGCTCATATTTTTACCAAGCCTTTGGACCAATCAACCTTTAATAGGTTGAGAGGTGAGCTTGGTGTGTGTTTCCCCTTTTAGATGGGGGAAACATTTTTAGTCATTGTATCTTAGACTGACTCTTTTTGTTTTGTTTTGTTTTAACTCTTTGATAGATCAGTCTTTGCATTTCATCATACATCTTCACATTTTGAGCTTCATGACTATAATCCTTAGAATGAATCTATGCTCTGTTTAGTGTATGCTCCGATGCTATATGATCATGTTTGTAGCTTAGGCTCACTTTGATCACTGATACATGTTGTGAGCTGAGCTAGTTTATGAATGGTGAATATGCTAAATGAACTAAAATTTGAAACTTGTTCACCATTTAGATTGGCAACTAGCATGTGTAGAATGTGTTGAAATCACTTGTGCTTTTCATATATGCTAGGTTGCTATGTCTCTAGTTCTGAGTCATTCACTTGCTTGGTTTGTTCATATTCTGGCTAAAATTGAACCAAGTCTAAGTGAATTGAAATGATCAAGATGGGATTGCTTGTCAGCACATCACGGTATCGAGACGGTTTCCCATTGCACTTTGAGTTAAACTTGAGTCGTGTAGTGTAAGACCGAAACTGATGCTTCAATCTTCTGATTGCTTATGCATAGGCTTAGCTCGGTTGAAAAGTTAGGCAATGACAAGCTTTCAACCTCTCGCAATCACATCCTGAAAATTGAACTTGTGTAAAATCACCGCTGCAACTCCGATAAAATTTTGAAAACACAAGTCTATGTTTCATTCTATAGCATGATGATTGAACTTTGCTAGGGGTAGTTCACCTTGTATACATGTTCAACACTTGTTTGACTTCCTGTCTATACATGTTCAGTGCTATTTTGATGGTGAAACCCTTTTCTGAATGGCTTAAAACTGCTCACTTTGCTCATAAGTTCATATTTCGTATTCTATGATCAGTTTGAGCCTTTGCTAGCATTTATACTTATTGTTGAGTTGTCGGATCAGCACTCTTTAGAGCATCTATTCATTCTATCGACTATATTCCTGAAGCTGCTAATCTGCATTTCTGACTCATATGCATTTGCTTGATTGTGCATTATCAACTAAGGGGGAGAAATTGACAAATCATGTCCTAGTTGTGTGCACTATTGAAGGGGGAGTTTATGTCACTATTGAAGGGGGAGTTTATGTCCAGGGATAGTTTGCTCGGTTGATGAGTTTTCAATTAGTTTGGAGCGTTTTGCAGGTAGTTGTGTTGAGCCTCTGCCTCTTTCTTGAGGGACTAGCAGTTGCATTATTATGCGCTTTTCAGTTGGTATCATTTCAAATAGGTATCGAGCTTTCTCGAGTTTCAATTGGTATCGACCTTTCTCACTAGCGGTGTTGAGCCCGTTCTACCTCTTCTTGATGAAGGACCGAGAATGCAATAGCAAGGCGACCAGAGGGGGGGTGAATGGGAGATCAAAAATTTCTCTCGAGGGCCTTTGTCCCACAAATCAACCCCCAAGAGCTTCGATCGAAACCGTGGTGCCCACGACCCTTGGAAGAGGGTGGATGATCCCTAGGATCACTGCGAGGCACCACAAGGCGATAACAAACCAAACGCCAAAAGCACCGGCACAAGTTTGCCCCCCAAAAACCAAGTCCCGAACGTAGATGGAAGGCTACATTGAGAAATCCCCAAATACCAATGCTAACGAGTAGCAAAGATACCTAGAGAGGTTCCTTGGTCAACTCTAGGGCCAAACGAGAAGTCCGGAAACCAAGCGAAGAAGCCGGCAGAGCAAACGCACTAAACCTCAACAAGCAGCCAACTCGCGGACTGTCCGGGCTACAGACCACGGACTGTCTGCCCAACGGTGGACTGTCCGGGATCAGGTGGCGGACTGTCCGCCGGCCAAAAGAGCGAAACAGCAATGTTGCTGAACAGCCCCTGAACGCTTCCCGGACTGTCCGCGACTCAGTACTGCGGACTGTCCGCGGGTGTTCTGAGTCAGCTCCAACAGCGCGGAGTCAGGCCACTAGTCAGGCCGACCCCGACGCGCGGACTGTCCGCGGATGAACAGAGAGGGCGAATTTGTTCGGCCCTTCTCCAAATCCTCCCAAATTCGATTCAAACCAAAATCCCATGTTCCCAAACTTGGAGAAGATGATCACGAGGTAGTTGGAAGACTATCCTCAAGAAATCATCCGCTCAAATCAACTCAATCACTAGGAAATCGAAAGGGAAGGTGCATGAACGAAAAAGCGCCACGAAAACGAAATCAACCTGATCTACTTGTTCGTGATGAGTTAGATGAATTCCTTCAGTGGAAATGATCTCCTCACTATAAAGAACAAGTTGATTCAAACGGATTTCGCAAAGACGCAGTAGAGAGGGAGATCGAGTGACGGGAAAATCGCGGAGAAACGAAGAACGCGAAGAACACGAACAAAACGCGAATCAAGTCATCGATCTGCAACCGTGTGGCTACCACACGCTACAACAGTGAGATTACGGTCTCACTTCCTCAAAATCTCCAGTACACAGAGGTATGGTTCTCTGCGCATCTCTGTTGCTACAGCAGGGGATTGGGAGAGCAGGAAAACCTAGAAGGCAAAGAGCAAATGGCTGAGATAGAATGGGAGGAGGGTATCTCCCTTTACTTATCCTAATTCTAATTCCTACTCTACCCCTCACTAATTACAGAGCGAGCTAGCTAAACCCTAGGGTTATTCTAGACCAACTCGAAGATAGTTGTGATCCGACGGCCCCCGCACAACTGGTAGCGTTGCCTCGACGCAACCTCACCGATTGCCGCCACGTACCGCCTCCGCTCTGACCGACCTTTTCCCGGACTTCGCCCCAGTTTTGAGGCCCAAACCGGGAAACCAGCCTTCACGACCAACCCCCGGTTTTGAGGCCCAAACCGGGAAACCAGCCGTCCATCGCCTGAGTTTTGTGGCCCAAACTCAGAAACCCGCAGCACCCTGGTTTTGAGGCCCAAACCTGGAAACCGTCCTCAGCCCGAGTTTTGTGGCTCAAACTCGGAAACCATCAGCGCCTAGGTTTTGAGGCCCAAACCTGGAAACCGTTCACTCGGTGGTTTTTCTGTGGCTCAACCACCAAACTGAGCCGTAGAGGGGATGCACCGCCCGTGCACCCCATCCACCGACACGTGTCCCCAGGTCCTCGACCCAAGCAACACCATGCCCGCAAGTCTTTGCTCATCGCTGTCCCAGACTGTCAGCCACCACAGCTGATCCTCGGGCCACCGGTCCCTCAGTCCAAGCCTCACGTCCACCCTTCGCCACTCTCGGTCCATCGGCACGGCACGTCTCTACTTGACCCTCACCTTGCCTTTGATCACTGTATCCGTGCTCGACACCTGCAGAACACAAGCCAAAGAACATGCGCATTATCCCAATTGACAATCACTCATCACTCAGAGACTCGGCATACACTTATGTATCCGCAATCTCCCCCTTAATGAGTGCATTGTCAACTACCAACAAAAATCATAAATGGAATAGAGGAAGGAAGGAAGAAGAAGAGAGAACTCGACCAAATGACCCAAAAGCATATCAAAGCCGAAGAAGGTCAAGTGGAAAGAGCAAAACAACTTGGTTCCCAAAGACATGGGCAACGGCTCGACACAACCAAGCAAAGCAAAGCTAGCCCTCAAGAAGAGGTAGAACAGGCTCAACACCGCTAGCGGGAAAGCTCGATACCAATTGGAAAATCAACTGAAAATCAAGCAAAACAGAGCTAGCCCTCAAGAAGAGGCAGAACGGGCTCAACACCGCTAGCGAGGAAGCTTGATACCAACTGAAGAAAGCTAGATATCAGCTGAAGAGCATAAAAGCAAAGATGCTAGTCCCTCAGGAAAGAGGCAAAGGCTCAACACAACTAGCTACCAAAAATGCTCCGAACCAACTATTACCAGCTCGAAAACGCAGCAGCGAGCAAACTCCCCCTCGAATGGTGCACACAACCAGGAAATCTCCCCTTTAGTTCAACTCGGAAAGCACATGATTTGCAATATTTTTCCCCCTTAGTTGAACATAGAAGGCACTCATGATTTGTCAATATTTTCTCCCCCTTAGTTGAAAATGCACCATCAAGCAAGTTTCTCCCCTTTGACAGAAGAACTCCCCCTTCCAAAATGCATATGAATCAAAATGCAAGTTAGTAGCTTCAGGAATAGAGTCAATAGAATGAAAAGATGCTCTACTTAGTGCTGATCCGATGACTCAACAACATCCAGAACGAGCTAGCAAAGGCTCAAACGGATCACCAAATGCGAAATATGAACATGTGAGCAAAGTGAGCAGTTCTTAGCCAAAAAGGTATTCACCATCAAAATAGCACTAAACATGTATAGACAGGAAGTCAAACAAGTGCTAAACATGTATACAAGGTGAACTACCCCTAGCACAGTTCAATCATTATGCTATAGAATGAAACATAGACTTGTGTATCCAAAATTTTATCGGAGTTGCAGCGGTTAGATTACACAAGTTCAAATTTCAGCATATGATTACGAGAGGTTGAAAGCTTGTCATTGCCTAACTTTTCAACTGTGCGGAAGCCTATGCAGAAGCAATCAGAAGCTTAAAGCAACAGTTTCGGTCATACACTACACAACTCAAGTTTAACTCAAAGTGCAATGAGAAATAGGCTCGAAACTGTGCTGTGCTGACAAGCTGTCCCGTCTCGATCTTTCCAATTTACTTAACTTGGTTCAAATTTTATCTCAGAATATGAACATACCAAGCAAGTGAATGACTCAGAACTAGAGACATAGCAACCTAGCATATATGAAAAGCACGAGTGAATTCTACACATCCTACACATGCTAGTTGCATATCTCAATGGTGAACAGTTTCAAGTTTTATGTTCATTAAGCAGGTTCACCATTCAAAAATAGCTCAGCTCACAACATGCATTAGTGATCAGAAAGAGCATAAGCTACAAGCATCATCATAAAGCATCGGAGCAAATACTAGTCAGAGCATAGCCAACCTCTAAAGATTATATTCATGAAGCTCTGAATGTAAATATGCAAGATGAAATGCAAATATGCATGAAGAAACCAAATGAAAAACACAAAGTCAGTTTAAAATACAAGAGTCAAAAATGTTTCCCCCATCTAAAAGGGGAAACACACACCAAGCTCACCTCTCAACCTAGCAAATGTTGATTGGTCCAAAGGCTTGGTGAAAATATCAGCTAACTGATGATGAGTATTGACATGGCGAAGGTCGATATCACCCTTCTCATAGTGGTCTCACAGAAAATGAAAGCACACATCAATGTGTTTGGTCTTAGAGTGCAGCACGGGGTTCTTAGCAACGCTAATAGCACTCGTGTTGTCACAAAGCAAAGCAACACGAGAAAAGCTCAGACCAAAATCACGCAAAGTGGCCATCATCCAAAGCAACTGGGAACAGTAGCTAGCCGCGGCAACATACTCAGCCTCCGTGGTAGACTGGGCGACACTAGACTGCTTGCGAGAAGACCACGAAACAAGAGAAGAACCAATAAACTGACAAGTCCTAAAAGTGGACTTGCGATCAATACGGCAACCAGCAAAATCGGCATCAGAATAACCGCAAAGGGAGAGGGTGGAGGAAGCAGAATACCAAATCTCGAATTCTGGAGTGAAGCATAAGTACCTCATAATGCGCTTGACCGCCTGACGGTGAGAAGTGCGCGGCGACGACTGAAATCGCGCGCACAGACACACCGCGAACTGGATGTCCGGGCGTGTCGCCGTCAGGTACAGCAGTGACCCAATCATACTCCGGTACTCCTTCTGGTCCACAGCTTCTCCATCCACATCCGCGTCCAGGGCCGCCGTGGTCGGCATGGGTGTTGGAAGAGGCTTGGCCTCACCCATGTCGAACTTCTTCAGGATGTCCTTAGTGTACTTGCCCTGGTGCACGAACGTCCCCTCTCGGGATTGCTTGATTTGCAACCCGAGGAAAAACGTCAACTCGCCCATCATGCTCATCTCAAACTCCCTGCTCATAGTGTCTGCAAACTTGGCAACCAAAGCGTGAGACGAACCACCGAAAATGATATCATCCATGTAAATCTGGACCAAGAGAGTGTCATTGCCTTGCTTGAGGAGAAAAAGCGTTTTATCCACACATCCCATTTTAAAACCCTTAGCAAGCAAAAAGGTTTTCAACCTATCATACCAGGCTCTAGGGGCTTGTTTCAAACCATACAAAGCATTGTGAAGTTTAAAGAAATGGTTTGGAAACTTGGGATTTTCAAAACCGGGGGGTTGTTTCACATATACTTCCTCTTCTATGTAGCCGTTTAAGAAGGCACTCTTGACATCCATTTGAAAAAGTTTAAACCCTTTGGATGCAGCAAAAGCCAAGAGTATCCTAATTGCCTCCAAACGTGCTACAGGAGCAAAAGTCTCCTCATAGTCTATCCCCTCCTTCTGACTATACCCCTGGGCTACTAGTCTGGCCTTGTTTCTCACAACATGGCCATCCTCTCCTTGTTTGTTTTTGAAAACCCATTTTGTCCCAATAGGGTGACACTCAGGAGGAAGAGAAACCAAAACCCAAACCCGATTTCTTTCAAAATTTTCAAGATCCTTATGCATGGCATTAACCCAATCTGGATCAGATAAAGCGTGTCCAACATCTCGGGGTTCAAAATTAGCAACAAATGTAGAATGAGCAAAGTGAGAGATTTGTTGTGACCTTGACCGAGTGACACGTTCGCCGATGCCACCGATCATCTGCTGAGACGGGCGTTGGCGCTGAATGTGTCGTGGCGCCTCTCAAGCTGATGTAGCCTCCCCCTCAACAGCAGCTGGTGCCTCCTCGGGTACAAAAGGTACCGCTCGAGGTGGCGGATCCCACGGCCCCCATGTCGTCGAAGAAGAGGGATCGGGGTCATGAGTCATAGTAGAAGCCGCTCTTTGCGGCACAGCAGGTGGAAGGAGGTGCTGGGTCATCCATCCCTTCAGCACCCTCTTCCTCATCATCAAAAAGAGGCTCACCAGCCTCATGATCACCTGCACGCTCAAAACGAGAAGAAGGACAAACCATGGTCTCATCGAAGGTGACATCTGATGTCTCCATGACTCGGTTAGTATCAAGGTTAAGTACACGATATGCACGAGTATGAGTGCCATAACACAAAAATACACCGTCAGAAGAATGAGACTCAAACTTGTCCAAGTTTCCTTTCTTAAGTATGAAACAGTGGCAACCAAAAACTCGAAAATAACTCACCTTGGGTAGTTTTCCAAAATGCAACTCATAAGACGTCTTTTTCAAGAAAGCTCGGAGAAAAATGCGATTGGAAATGTAGCATGCAGTGCTCATAGCTTTGGCCCAATATCGCCTAGGAGTCCTATGCTCATCGAGCATCGTCCTGGCCATCTCTACAAGGGTCTGATTCTTCCTTTCTACAACACCATTCTGTGGCGTTGTGTAGGGAGAAGAAAACTGATGCTCTAAACCCAAAGAGTTATACAACTTCTCAAAATCCGAATTCTTGAATTCGGAACCATTATCACTCCTAATAGCTCGCATCGAGTTCAAAGGGAACTCGTTCTGAAGACGCAAAATTAGATTGCGAGCAAAAGAGAAAGTCTCAGTTTTCTCAGCTAAAAAGAGAACCCACGAATATCTCGAAAAGTCGTCAACAACAACAAGCACATACCACTTCCCCCCAACCGAGCTCACCCGAGCTGGACCAACAAGGTCCATGTGCAAAAGCTCTCCGGGGCGCTTGGTCATGACCTGAGTCACTGGATGGTGGGGAGCGGCAACCATCTTCCCATGTCTACAAGAATGGCAAACAAGATCCTTCTCCATGGATAACTTGGGCAATCCTCGGATTAGTCCAAGTGAACTAAGTCTTGCAAGCAAGTCGAAGCTCAAATGTCCTAGTCTCCTATGCCACTTCCAAAGATCAGAGGAGGAAGGTCCAGCCACAAGACAACGAGAAGTTCCAAAAGTCTCCGAGAAATTCGCACGAACGACTTTTCCAAAGGGCGAAATCAAACACACAAGATTGCCCTGAGGATCCAAAATGCGACTGAGATTCGGTTTAAAATGAATCTCATCGTCATCATCAAAAAGTTGCGAAACAGAGAGAAGGTTAAAATGCAAGTTAGAAAGAAGAGCAACATCGCGCAACACAAAGTGCTCATTAACTCGCACCGACCCACGAGACAACACTTTACCTTTACTATTGTCGCCGAAGGTGATAAACTCCTTTTCGGCGATCGGACTAAGACTGGAGAACCACTTGGCGTTTCCGGTCATGTGCCTCGAGCAACCGGAATCCACCAACCAAACGTTCTCCAATCGTTTTACCTACATCAATAAAAAGACATAGGGTGAGCATACGGTCCAACACTAGGGTTAGTGAAGTAGGGAGAATACCAGTGTTGGGCCGGCTGCTCAAAAGAACGGTTAGCAGAAAAACCATTCCTAGAACGTCTACGGGAAGAGTGATCACCACGTAGAGGAAAACGTGGTCCGCTAAGGGAGGAGCGTCCATTGCGATACTCAAAACGCGGTGGAGAAAAACGCTCAACTACAAAGCCATCGCCACGGGGTCCATAGCCCACAACAGCAGGCTCCCGCCGGGCACGACCTCCTCGCGGCCTAGGCCTAGGAGCTTGAGGTTTAGGACCTCTAGGCCTAGCAGCACACCTCTGAACATTCGGCACATGTACATCATGGAAAGGATGGTACATGTCCGTGTTGTTCATCTCCTTTGCACGGCGCACCTCTCTCTTGCGCCGAAAGCAAAACTCACTCAAGTGTCCATCTCTCTCACAGTGCTCACAATGGTACCTCACCGCTCTCAAAGGGGGTTGTTGGTACTCACGGTAGTGGGTGTGGATCACTTTGCTCTTCTGTGGCATAAGCTCCTCCTGAATAGGTGGCATCGTGTCAAGCTTGTTTTTCAGGTGGTTGGGCTTGGGATGCCATATCTGTTTCTTGGGTGGAGCTCTCGGAGGTTCAACGAACACACCATCCTTGGTGTTGGGCTTGAGAAGCTCTTTGGGTGGATTCTTTGTGAGCTTGGGAGTAGTGGTGGAGTTGGGCTTCTCACATGGGTTCAGACCACTCGACTCTCCAATCTTGCCAAAAGATGAAACTTCAACACCCTGAGCGAAACCTACACCAGGACCTCCGGCAGCACGCTTGAACTAGGAGATCATCATCCCAAGCTGCGGCTCACCACAAGACACCCATGACAAAATGGTCCGAAGGTATGTGTTTTCCTCCTCAGTTTGCATCTTGTCATGCTTCACATTGGCTATCTCCATCTCCAAGCCCTCAAACAAAACGCACCTAGTCACACACGTGCTATCCGAGCTGGCCTTCTCAAGAGACACAATCTTGGCATTCTTCTCTACCAACTCGGATTGCAAGCCCGCACAGGACTTGCACGCACCCAACAACGAGGATCTAGCCTTCAACTCATCCACCTCTCCTACCAACGCAACATACTTACCTCTCAAAGTGAGAAGGTCAGTCATGTGCGTGGTGCACATCTCGCACTCAGCCTCCTCAGAAACAACTACGGTGGACTTGGCAAATTTAAGCTCCTTCACCGTATCCTCCCACTTCTGCGTGAACTCCTTCCGCTCTCTAGCAGCGCGCCTAAGCAACTTATCTTGACTAAGAAGGGTGGCAGTAAGCTTCTCGACCTCAGCAGAAAGCTCATCGGGGGTCAGAGATACCTGGGAGGTGTTGTCGTCGTCGTCGTCGTTCCGAGGGATCTCCTCCAGCTCGCTGTCGACCTCCTTGCCGAGGGCCATGGTGCAGAAGCCCTCGTCGTCGGCGAAGAAGCACAGGCCGTTGAGCTTGTCCTCGATCCTCTTCTTCTTCTCGGACTCGTCGTCGCTTGAGGAAGCGGAGTCGTCATCCGAGTCATCGACGTCACTGAGCATGGCGAAGAATGCACGCTGCTCAGCCTGGGCCTTCTCCAAGTACTTCGTCTTGATGAACTCCTTGTTGAAGCCGCCCTTCCGCTTGTGCCTTGCGGGGACGTACTTCTCCTTGCGCTTGCCGGAGTCGTACTTGTGCCCATGATCCGCCTTGCCAAAGGTCTACTTGTTCTTCTTCGGGCAATTGGCGATGAAGTGGTTGGGGTCGCCGCACTCGAAACACCCTGAGCGTCCTCCTCCGTGGTGACGGTTCATGCGGTTGTTGTGGAACCACGAGAACCGGTTGGCGAGCAAAGCTAGCTCGTCATCCCCCATGAACTCCAGCTGCTCCTCTGTGAAAGAAAGAAGAGAAGAAAGTGCAAAGCCTCCAGAGGTGTTAGCAGAAGAGCCAGAAAGCAAAGCCATCGACGGGCCAGAAGGGTTCTCATAAGAAGCCCTCACCATGGCATCTATCTCACTAGACTTGAGCTTACTGAAGAGCTCGTCGCACGTGAGGGTCTCATAGTTAGGTGATTCGATGATCGCCTAAACCTTGGAATCCCACACCGACCGATCAAGGGTATGCAAAAGCTTCAAAGCCCTCTCATGATCGTCGAAAGGCAACAGCTCCTTGTTAGCCCTCATCCTGTTGACAATCACCTGAAAGCGAGCGAATAAACTTTCTATGCTCTCGCCAGGCATATGTCGAAAGTTCTCATACTCTCGCTTGAACGACTCGTAGAGACGGGTTTTGACTTGAGTGGTTCCCTCATGGAAACGCATGAGGGTAGCCCAAATCTCGCGAGCCGTAGCGAGGTGAGAAACGCTATCAAACTCACTCATGCTCAGGCATGAGAAAAAAGCATTACGGGCTCGGCTATTGGCATCGTGCTCATCGATCTGATGCTGAGTGGCACGAGCAGCCAAGACCACGTAATCGGTAGAGTTGCAAATATCCCAGATGGAAGCACCCAAACTCTTCAGATAGGCCGACATGCGTATCTTCCAATACGCATAGTTCGTCCCATCGAAGAACGGCAGTTTGCCCACGCTGCGATCCATGTCGCCTTCTGTGGATCTGGAACCGGCTAAGGTGGAAGATCCTTAACCTGCTCCGATACCAATTGAAGGACCGAGAATGCAATAGCAAGGCGACCAGAGGGGGGTGAATGGGAGCTCAAAAATTTCTCTCGAAACTTTGGCCTTTGTCCCACAAATCAACCCCCAAGAGCTTCGATCAAAACCATGATGCCCACGACCCTTGGAAGAGGGTGGATGATCCCTAGGATCACAGCGAGGCACCACAAGGCGATAACAAACCAAACGCCAAAAGCACCGGCACAAGTTTGCCCCCCAAAAACCAAGTCCCAAACGTAGATGGAAGGCTACGTTGAGAAATCCCCAAATACCAATGCTAACGAGTAGCAAAGATACCTAGAGAGGTTCCTTGGTCAACTCTAGGGCCAAACGAGAAGTCCGAAAAACAAGCGAAGAAGCCGGCAGAGCAAACGCACTAAACCTCAACAAGCAGCCAACTCGCGGACTGTCCGGGCTACAGACCGCGGATTGTCTGCCCAACGACGAACTGTCCGGGATCAGGCGGCGGACTGTCCGCCGGCCAAAAGAGCGAAACACCAACGTTGCTGAACAGCCCCTGGACGCTTCCCGGACTATCCGCGACTCAGTACTGCGGACTATCCGCGGGTGTTCTGAGTTAGCTCCAACAGCGCGGAGTCAGGCCACTGGTCAGGCCGACCCCAACGCGCGGACTATGCGCGACCCAAACGGCGGACTGTCCGCGGATGAACAGAGAGGGTGAATTTGTTCGGCCCTTCTCCAAATCCTCCCAAATTCGAATCAAACCAAAATCCCTTGTTCCCAAGTTTGGAGAAGATGATCACGAGGTAGTTGGAAGACTATCCTTAAGAAATCATCCGCTCAAATCAACTCAATCACCGGGAAATCGAAAGGGAAGGTGTATGAACGAAAAAGCTCCACGAAAACGAAATCAACCCGTTCTACTTGTTCGTGAGGAGTTAGATGAATTCCTTCGGTGGAAATGATCTCCTCACTATAAAGAACAAGTTGATTCAAACGGATTTTGCAAAGACGCAGTAGAGAGGGAGATCGAGTGACGGGAAAATCACGGAGAAAGGAAGAACACGAAGAACACGAACAAAACGCGAATCAAGTCATCGATCTGCAACCGTGTGGCTACCACACGCTACAACAGTGAGATTACGGTCTCACTTCCTCAAAATCTCCAGTACACAGAGGTATGCTTCTCTGCGGATCTCAGTTGCTACAGCAGGGGATTGGGAGAGCAGGAAAACCTAGAAGGCAAAGAGCAAATGGCTGAGATAGAATGGGAGGAGGGTATCTCCCTCTACTTATCCTAATTCTAATTCCTACTCTACCCCTCACTAATTACAGAGCGAGCCAGCTAAACCCTAGGGTTATTCTGGACCAACTCAAAGATAGTTGTGATCCGACGGCCACGCCCGCACAACTGGTAGCGTTGCCTTGACGCAACCTCACCGATTGCCGCCACGTACCGCCTCCGCTCTGACCGTCCTTTTCCCGGACTTCGCCCCTGGTTTTGAGGCCCAAATCGGGAAACCAGCCGTCCATTGCCTGAGTTTTGTGGCCCAAACTCAGAAACCCGCAGCACCCAGGTTTTGAGGCCCAAACCTGGAAACCGTCCTCAGCCCGAGTTTTGTGGCTCAAACTTGGAAACCATCAGCGCCCAGGTTTTGAGGCCCAAACCTGGAAACCGTCCACTCGGTGGTTTTTCTGTGGCTCAACCACCAAACCGAGCCGTAGAGGGGAAGCACCGCCCGTGCACCCCGTCCAACGACACGTGTCCATAGGTGTCGTCGCTGTCCTAGGCTGTCAGCCACCACAGCTGATCCTCGGGCCACCGGTCCCTCAGTCCAAGCCTCACGTCCGCCCTTCGCCACTCTCGGTCCATCGGCATGGCACGTCACTACTTGACCTTCATCTTGCCTTTGATCACTGTATCCGTGCTCGATACCTGCACAACACAAGCCAAAGAACATGCGCATTATCCCAGTCGACAATCACTCATCACTCAGAGACTCGGCATACACCTATGTATCCGCACTTGAGGGCTAGCTTTGCCTTGCTTGGTTGCGTCAGCCGTTGCCCATTTCTTTGGGGACCAAGTTGTTTTGCTCTCCACTTGACCTTCTTTCGACATTGATATGCTTTTGGGTCATTTGGACGAGCTCTCTACTCTTCCTTCTTCTTCTTTCTTCTACCGTCATATAATTTGTGTTGGTAGTTGACAATGCACTCATCAAGGGGGAGATTGTGGATACATGGGTGTATGCCGGATCTTGAGATGATGAGTGATTGTTAACTGGTTTGATGCGCATGTTCTTTGGCTTGTGTTGTGCAGGTGTCGAGCACAGCGACAGTGATCAAAGGCAAAGTGAAGATCAAGTAGAGACGTGTCATGCTGGACACGGAGCGGTGAAGGGCGGATGTGAGGCTTGGACTGAGGGACCGGTGGCCTGAGGATCAGCTATGGAGGCTGACAGCCTGGGACAACGACGAGCGAAGACTTGCAGGGCACGGTGTGGCTCGGGTCGAGGACCTGAGGAAACGTGTCAGTGGACGGGGTGCACGGGCGGTGCATCCCCTCTACGGCGTCGGTTTGGTGGTTGAGCCACAGAAAAACCACCGGGTGGACGGCTTCTAGGTTTGTGCCACAAAACCTGGGTGCGGCTAGTTTCCGAGTTTGGGCCTCAAAACTCGGGCTGAGGATGGTTTCCAGGTTTGGGCCTCAAAACCTGGGCGCTGGCGGGTTTCTCAGTTTGGGCCACAAAACTCAGGCGATGGACGACAGGTTTCCCAGTTTCGGCCTCAAAACCAGGGGAGGACTTGAAGTCTAGTTTCCCAGTTTCGGCCTCAAAACCGGGGGGAGGTCCGTGAAAAGGACAAGCGGCGCAGTGGCGGCACGTGGCGACATCAGGTGAGGTCGCATCGAGGCGAAGCTACCAGATGTGCGGGCGTGGCCGTCGGATCGACTACACCTCGAGTTGGTCAGGAATACCCTTAGGGTTAGCCTACCCGCTCATTAGCTATAGGGGTAGAAGGGGAATAATTGTATTAGGTTATATAAGGAGTGGCAACCCCTCACTCCAAACTATCTCAGCCATTGCTATTTTCCACTTAGGGTTTTCTGCTCTCCCACATCCCTGCTGTAGCTACTGAGATCCGCAGAGACAGTGAATCATACCTCTGTGTATTTGGATTTTGAGGAAACGAGACCGTAATCTCGTTGGCTCCTCGTGTGGAGGAGTTTCGGCTGGAAATCGAGTTCGATTCGTGTTTTGAGCTGTGTTCTTCGCATTTTGTTTTTTCGTTCTCTCGGTGATTTGCTTCATTCTCCCACTCTGAGGAATGATTTTTGATTCCATTTGAACTGAGTTGTTCTAGATCGTGAGACGCAACTTTCCACCGAAGGAATTTGCCCCTAACCTCACGAGCTAGTAGATCAATCGATTTTCGTTTTGGATCGACTTTTCTCTCCCCTTCCCCCGATCTTCTTCGATTCGTTGATTTGGAGATAGGTTCGAGCCTTGAAATCTTAGGAGTAGCTCACTATCCTTCTTCTAACTCTTCTCACCAAGTTTGATCCATAGTGATTTAGTTTTGGGTGAGATCGAGTTGAATCGGTGGACGAACAGCACGTTTCGGGGTGACCGGACTCTGGCCTCGGGATGACCAGACTCTGACTAGTGAGTCTGGTCATTGAAGGCTGAGCGAGATCTTTTCTGTGCGTAACTGACTGGACGCTCTGCAAGCACATGACCGGACTCGCCTGTTGCACTGTTCATTGCTTTTGTTCTTACGACCGGATGCACATGTGTTGTGACCGAACATTCCATGTCGTGAGTCCGGTCCAACACAGAGAGCTTCCAGAACGCTCTCGAGCTGACCGGACGCGTCCGATCCTACTAGACCGGACGCTCATCAGAGTCCGATCAGTGCAATTTCGCACGCTTTCATCCGCAGTGCAATCTCGTTGTCTCCTCGAGTGGAGGAGTTTCGGCTAGAAATCGAGTTCGATTTGCGTTTTGAGCTATGTTCTTCGCGTTTTGTTTTTTTGTTCTCTCGGTGATTTGCTTCATTTTCCCACTCCGAAGAACGATTTTTGATTCCATTTGAACTGAGTTGTTCTAGATCGTGAGACGCACCTTTCCACCGAAGCAATTTGCCCCTAACCTCACGAGCTAGTAGATCGATCGATTTTCGTTTTGGATCGACTTTTCTCTCCCCTTCCCCCGAACTTCTTTGATTCATCGATTTGGAGATAGGTTTGAGCCATGACCTCTTAGGAGTAGCTCACTATCCTTCTTGTGACTCTTCTCACCAAGTTTGATCCTTAGTGAATTAGTTTTGGATGAGATCGAGTCGAATTGGTGGACGAACAGCACGTTTTGGGGTGACCGAACTCTGGCCTCGGGATGACCGGACTCTGACTAGTGAGTCTGGTCGTTGAAGGCTGAGCGAGATCTTTTCTACGCATAAATGACCGGACGCTCTGCAAACACATGACTGGACTTGCCTGTTGCACTGTTCATTGCTTTTGTTCTTGCGACCCGACGCACAAGTGTTGTGACCGGACGCTCCATGTCGTGAGTCCGGTCCAACATAGAGAGCTTCCAGAACGCTCTTGAGCTGACCGGACGCGTCCGATCCTACTTGACCGGACGCTCATCAGAGTCCGGTTAGTGCAATTTCGCACACTTTCGTCTGCAGTTCGTTCGTCCGCTGACGGTTTTGGTTCCCGACTTTTTGCCTTGGATTTCTAGAGTTGTGTAGTGTCCCGCTGTGCTTCTTGGAAGCATCCACCCTACATCTAGGGTCGAGGATGCTATCAAGCTCTAGGTTTGCTTTTGGGGATTGATTCTTGGGACATTGGCTATAAGTTTCTGAAAAAAAATTTGAAGCTCTCATTCACCCCCCCTCTGGTCACCTTTGTGTAACACTTTCGGTCCTTAAATGAGGTCTAGGTTATTGACAGATATGACATGTGATGATCTAAGCTACTACTATTTTGTTCTAAACAACACTAGAGTTCCAGAGAGTTTTCGATATTAATATGACTAATAATTGCATTGAGTTAAATTAAGCTTTGTTGACCCTATAAGAAGTTATCATGCTATTGAATTGAGATCACTTACACATTCCATCCATTTTCCGCATAAATGCTCATGATTATTTGTTCCTATCCTCTCAAAAGTTTGTTGGAAGCATATGGCTATTGAAAAAAGAAAAAAAAGAGAAAGAAAAAAATCCAAGGAAATAAAAAGGGATAAGTGTCCGAAACCTCAAAAAGAAATATCCCGAGGAAATAAAAAGGGACAAGTGTCCGGAACCTCGAAAAAATGAATATTAAAAAAATGGGCATGTGCCCAACAGTAGAATTTGCCTCATAGCCATGTGTCTCTAATAGACAGAAGCGAGTGATATATTCAAAAGAGCATCCGCCTCCATTTTCCATACACATGCACTTCTCGATTCAATGGTGTGGTTGACTTTCTCTTTGGATCCATTGTTTAATTTAACAACATATGTTTTTCATCTTTTGAAAAAATTAATAAAAACTCTGGGATAATTGTGAAGTGAAAGAGCAAGAGATATAGTGCTTGATTTGATCGTTCTATCTTTCAATTACTCAAGATTCAAGGTAAAGTACTAAGCCCATGATGAATAATATGATACTTTTATCTAATCCATATGAGAACTTTTGTTTGAATACATGTGTACTTGTTGGAAGTGAAGATATCGCAACAACTCTTGATCCACTGTTGAGTTTGACTTTGCTAAGGGACTAGCAAAGGGTAAGCTTGGGGCAACTTGTTGACGGTCCTTATAGTCAATATTATACCACTATGACATGAATTAACATGAAATGAACCATAAAGCATAGTTGTAGGGTTTGATTCTAACAAGTTCCACGAGTTGGGTTGTTCTCAATCGTCTTGCAGGTATATCTAATTTTACACAAAATAAAGTATCTCAAATGATGATTTAGAGTGCACCATTGTGAGGAGCTCATCGAGACGATCGAAACGGACATATTGTTTTCCCTATTTGGAGTCCAAAGTTGAAAGATATCAATTCTGCGGATACATGGGTGTATGCCGAGTCTCGAGTGATGAGTGATTATCAACGGGTTTGATGCGCATGTTCTTTGGCTTGTGTTGTGTAGGTGTCGAGCACGGAGACAGTGATTGAGGGCAAGGTGAAGGTCAAGTAGAGACGTGCTGTGCCGATGGACCAGGAGCGGTGAAGGGCGGACGTGAGGCATGGACTAAGGGACCGGTGGCCTGAGGATCAGCTGTGGTGGCTGACAGCCTAGGACAGCGACGAGCGGAGACTTGCGGGGCACAGTGTTGCTCGGGTTGAGGACCTAGGGACACGTGTCGGTGGACGGGGTGCACGGGCAGTGCATCCCCTCTACAGCGTCAGTTTGATGGTTGAGCCACAGAAAAACCATCGGGTGGACGGTTTCCAGGTTTGGGCCACAAAACCTAGGTGCTGCGGGTTTCCGAGTTTGGGCCACAAAACTCGGGCTGAGGACGGTTTCTAGGTTTAGGGCCTCAAAACTTGGGCGCTGGCGGGTTTCTCAGTTTGGGCCACAAAACTCAGGTGACGGATGGCTGGTTTCCCAGTTTGGGCCTCAAAACCGGGGGATGGACTTGGAGGCTGGTTTCCCAGTTTGGGCCTCAAAACCGGGGGTTGGTAGTGAAGGCCTCGTTTCCCGGTTTCGGCCACAAAACCGGGGGGCGGAGTCCGGGAAAAGGACAAGCAGAGCGGTGGCGGCACGTGGCGGCAATCGGTGAGGTTGCGTCGAGGCACCACCTACCACGAGTTGGTCCAGAATAACCTTAGGGTTTAGCTGGTTTGCTCTGTAAATAATTAGGGGTAGAGTGGGAATTAGAATTAGGGTAAGTAGGGGGAGACACCCACCTCCCAAACTATCTCAGTACTCTCTCTGTGATTTGCTCTTTGCTTCTAGGGTTTTCCTGCTCTCCCAATCCCCTGCTGTAGCTACTGAGATCCGCAGAGAACCATACCTCTGTGTACTGGAGATTTTGAGGAAGTGAGACCGTAATCTCACTATTGTAGCGTGTGGTAGCCACACGGTTGCAATTTCGTGGTTGTGATTCGCGTTTTGGTATTGTTCTTCGCGGGTTGCTGTTGGTAGTTCTTAACTACACCTAGGATAGGGTAGCTAAAGTAGCTATCTACTAATGCCAAGCGGGGTTGTTAGTCCCGACACTAGTAGGAGCTAACTAGCGAGAATGGAATCTACCAGGAGGAGATTCTACAAGCGCACAGAACTATCGTAGTAGCACTTCCTTGGGAGTACCAGGTGTCGATTTATTTGATCCCAAAGGAAGGTTAGGGTGGTGTATGAGTCGAGTCAAGGAGGGGATGAGAGTCGAAGAATAAGAAAAGGGAAAGAGGAGAAGAGAGGAGATGAAAGGGATGAGAGAGGATGAGAGGCTAGAAAGAACATATGGATGGATAGGTAAGGATGAATGAAATGGCTAAGGTAAGGTGGATAAATAGGTAGATGGATAGAATGGGATAACTAAGGATAACTAACTAATAAATAACTACTCCTAGATAACTACGAAGCAAGATAACTACGAAGCAAGATAGGCAAATGTCAATAAAGCAACCAAGTTAAGTATAGTTTTATTCCTATCTTATCAAGTACCGAGGCGTATTAGCCTTTACCACTGACTTAGGTTGAACGCTAGCACAACGAGCCTTACTGTTAAACTGGGCCAACTACGTGGTGGAATTCAAGGCGCACAGGGCTGTCACCTCCTGCTTGCTACCACAGCTATCGGGGGGTCCAGCCGTATCTGAAGGTAAGTCTATAACTAAGCACCACGCTTAATTATATTCTAACTATCTCTACCCTAGCTTTGAATAGAGACACCCTTGCGGACGTCAGAGCAAATACTTGACTTAATAAGATAAACACTAAACTAACTAAGCAACATTTTGGCAAAGATCAAACACTAAGCACACTAGAGATTAACTACTATGGCTAAGTGAATTGAACTATAAAATAGCTAGGTCACACTCAAGGCACTTGATAAAGTAATACTGAAAGTAATACTGAAAGTAATACTAAAGTAATATTGGAATAATGATAAGTGTACCTGAGATATAAGAGAGCAAACCAGACCAGAGACGCCGGGAAATCAACCGACCTCTGATGCCAGTCACTTGCACCCGCTTCTCTCCTAGCAAGCTCTACGCTACTATACCACTGGTCAGGGTTGAGCTGTGCTAAATTGAGAGGCGCGCTGCGGCGAGGGCACTAGAGCTATGCTCTCTCTACTAGCTAACCTACTTGCCTAAGCTCTCTGAGCTTCTAACCTAGCTCCCACTTTCTTTCTTGCTTGCTTGCTTCTTGCTTCCTTGCTTGAAATGAAGTGACGCCTCCAGGGGGTATTTATAGCCTTGTGGAGTGAGGGTGGTACTTATAGGGGGGCAGCCAACCGACCTAGGGCAAACCCTAGTGGCGGGCGCCAGCCCTAGGTGGCGGCCGCCACCCCCGTGGTCGTTGGATGCACCGTCATTGATCCTACGGTCTCCAGGGACTCCTCCAAGGCGGTTGCATGTCAGTTGCATGTCCAAATAACCGTCATTAGGTCATGATCCACGCCACTCCCCTCATGAGCCCTCCGATGCCACTGACCTAGTGACCAAGGGCCAAGATTTGGCCCTGGGGTGGTCACACGGATCAGTGACGTGGCAGGGGGGAAGTTTGGGCCTCTCCTTGTGGCGGACGCCACCTAGGGGTGGCGGGCGCCACCCCACTAGGGCCCAAATGGGCCCTACTGAGTGGGCTTGGCCTTTGGTGGTTCAAATATCCAAATTTGGTTCAAATCTTGCATTCAAATCAAAATCTATGGACATGTGGAATTCGGTTAGTTTGAAACCTATTTGACTACATTTCATGCCTTTTTGTTGAATTTTATGGTAAAATGTTGATGCTAAAACAGGTGTTTAAGGACCATCAACAAGCTCCCCCAAGCTAACCTGTTGCTCGTCCTCGAGCAACAATGCGGTTTAAGCATTAAGCATGAAATAGATAGCAACTTAAGATGTATACAAGTGCATATTGTATAGTGAGAAATAACTTAGTATATATCATTAATCATAGCAATGTGGGGTGTATAGCTTTTCACTTCAAACATGCAAGAGTGAAATAAAGTAGTAGATAGGAAACTTTTATCTTGCTTAGGTTTGACTAGGATTCTGTCTGGAGGTTTTTTAAAGGTTTTCAAAAGATAAAAACTTGATTAAGTCCTCCAAGATTCACTCACTCACTCAATGGTGTTTAAATCCTCACTTAGGCCAAAATGTAGCCTCTCCTATTTCTAAAGAATGATATGTGGAGTTATAGGTAGGCTAAGAATCATGAGCAAATTGCCTAATGTTTATTGCTAAGCTAGACACTCGGATCATAAGGAGCAAAAAATCATAAAAATTGATCAAGATGTGCATGTGTGATTATGTGGAAGTGTATAGAGAGATATTTCATAATCCTTCCTAGTTAATTTCTGGGGTCTAGAGCTAATGACAACTCTCTCTTTTTTTCGATACATAGTGAGTAGACAAAAATGTGTCCTCACATTTTCTCAGGACATAGTCTGCTCTTGAGCTACTTTGTTCACTTTTTTTTATATCTCTCTTTTTTTAGCTCTAGATTTCCCCAGATTGTCTATAGGAAAGGATTTTAGAAATGAAAAGGGGGAAGAGAGAGAAATGCTTATTCCCAGTGTAGGAATAGCATAAGGCTAGCAATGGAACGTTTGGCAAGGTATTGCATATCTCCAGTGTAGAGAATGAGCAATTTATTTGGTGGTTGCGAACTTCCAAAGTGGATAGTAAGCAATATGGTGGGTGTGTGTATCTTGATCAAAAGATATGATAAGCTTCTCTACTAAGATCTATGAGGTCTAACAAAGCTCAACACAAACAAAGCTCTTTGTGGTTTTGACTAACAAATATTTGGCTAGTGGTGGGATGAGATAAAATCTAGGAGGAACTTTTAGCAAGTTTTTCATGATTTTTAAAAGAAATCCTCCAGATTAGGTCCTAATTTCACCTTAGCAAGTTTAAAGAATTATTCCATTTCTTACTAACTTTATTCACTAAGCATGATTTCAGTTAAAGCATGTGCAACCCACAAAAGCTACAACTTAGATAAGACCAGTTATTCAAACCATAACAATAGCATTTGCATGACATATTTCAAATCTTATTCAGGTTTCAACTTGTTTAAGCAGATTTCATCAATTTTATTCATGGAATGGTTACTTAGGCAAGCATGTAACATTCAAAACTTCAAAAGATATAGAAATTAAAAACTGAATATAAAGTGTAGGCTTGAGACATACCTTATTGGAGCGGGAGTCTCCCCCAAGCTAGCTTCTTGCTTGGTAAAAGATCTTCTTCTTCTCAGTCAGAGCTCTTGTTTAATTTTATTTTTAAAATGGACACTAATCTAATGTTGTAAAAATGGAAACTATCCTATTATGATATTTTATTATTCTAGCTAAGTTAACATATAGTTATGCATATAACTAATGATAACTGTTTTTTTAGTTACATGCATGACATATGTTATTTATTTGAAAAAGGGAAATTTAAAAGTAAATCCATACCTTAAATCCATGGAATTTCATCGTTATTGGGTGGATCTTCTTCCTTGGGTGCTTCTTCTTTAAGTTCTTCATCGGGTTCTTCTTTTGGCACCTCTCCTTTGTCATGTGAATTACACAACTCAGGAGAAGGTGGTTCTTTCTTTCTGTTCCACCTTGTTCCTGGGTGCCTCCTCTTGGTACAAACGGGTTTTGCTTCCTGCATGATAGCGGCATATTTGGGACCACGGAAAAGGAGAATATTTCCTTCCTCCCTCCTAATGTCATTTGCATTTTACCACTCCCCACATATATGCAAGCATCAACAGTGTTTAAGAAAGGTCTACCCAAAATTAAAGGCACGTCTTTTCTATTTCCCATATCTAAAATCATGAAATCAGCAGGAACATAGGAGCCTCTAATTTGAACAGGTAAATCAGTAACTATTCCTTCTATATAGCAAGTGGATTGATCAGCTAGCACAACATAGGCAGATGTGGATGACATGGGTGGAAAGAACGAGTTTTCATAAAAATCTTTAGATAGAATGTTCACACTCGATCCTAAATCACACATGGCATTTTTAAAGACTTCACCAAAGATTGAGCATCTAATTATGGGACTACTAGGATCACCCTTTTTAACAGTCATGGTTTGATCTTCATAATAGTTAAAATATTTTATTTCAACCATATTTGCAGTTTCCATGTTAGGTTTAGCCAGAATTTTACCAGTTTCAAAAGATGGTATGATAACAGCAAGTTGAGCTAATTGGGTTTCTAACATCTTATTAAAGCTATGTTGATTTTTTAGAGCATATGAGAAATCTTCCAATTTAGCATTTATGTTCTCAAGCATTTTATCATTTGACATTAATCCCTTATTCAAGAAATCAGTAGTTCTACCTTGTGAGTAAACTAAATTCTTCAAGAATGAGAAATTATCAGAATTCTGAAAATTAGAGCGGGGGAATAAATTGTTACCTTGAGAATTTGAGTGCTGATTCCATCCTTGATTTTGTTGGCAGAAACCGTTGTTGTTGTTGTTGTTGATGATGAAGTTCAAATCTTCATGTAACTCGGGGCAGTGGTTCCCAGAATGTCCGGTTTCTCCACAGACTTCACAAGTCATGTAGGATTCCAGAGATTGGGCATTCTCTTGCTGGTTCATCTTCTCACAGCTGTCCAGCTTCTTTGCCAGCAAGTCCATCTTGGCCACGATCATGTCGGCCTCCTTAAGGGAATGCATACCTCGCTTACGGGGCTGCAGTCTCTCGTCATTCCATCCTTGGTTCGACACCATCTTCTCTATGAGAGCCTTAGCATCTGCAACATTCAGAGAAAAGAATGCACCACCGGTGGCGGCATCCAAATGGCTTCTAGAGAGTGGGGTTAGGCTATGGTAGAAGTTCTGGGTCAATAGCCAGTCCTCCATACCATGGTGTGGACAAGAAGTGACATACTGTTGCATTCTCACCCAAGCCTCGGGAATAGATTCCTTGGCTTGTTGCGTAAAGCTAGAGATTTTGTTGCAAAGAGCGTTCGTCTTGCCCATCGGAAAGAATTTGGCGAGAAAAGCATTGGAACACTTGTCCCATGTGTCTACAGCATTGCGATCGGTATAGAACCATTGCTTCGCTTTTCCGAGGAGTGAAAAGGGAAAGAGACGAAGACGGATGGCTTCTTGGGTTATCCCCTTAATGGTGAAGGTGTCGCAAATCTCCAAAAATTGTTGGAGATGAGCATTGGCATCCTCATGAGCTTTGCCACAGAACGGGCTAGCTTGGACTATCATGATCAGAGCCGGTTTCAACTCAAAATTGAGGTTGGCATCGATCACGGCTGGTCCTGTCGCTACATTGGCGGCAGAAGGAGCAGAAAACTCACGAATGGTCTTGTTGGCCATCGTGAAGATAGAACGAGATAAGAAAGAAAGAAGTTGAAGAATATGAAGGAAAAAGATAAGAAGGACTAAGGAAAGAAAGAATGGGGAAAGATGGGATTCGCTAAACGGGAGCTTAAGCGAAGATAAATTCGACAAGGACTCGAAGGATACACCGATTGCCTTCCCCGGCAACGGCGCCAGAAATGCTTGTTGACACTTGCTAATGTCGTTACTAGGAGTAGACTATGGAATCTATCCCCGGCAACGGCGCCAGAAATGCTTGTTGGTAGTTCTTAACTACACCTAGGATAGGGTAGCTAAAGTAGCTATCTACTAATGCCAAGCGGGGTTGTCAGTCCCGACACTAGTAGGAGCTAACTAGCGAGAATGCAATCTACCAGGAGGAGATTCTACAAGCGCACAGAACTATCATAGTAGCACTTCCCTGGGAGTACCAGGTGTCGATTTATTTGATCCCAAAGGAAGGTTAGGGTGGTGTATGAGTCGAGTCAAGGAGGGGATGAGAGTCGAAGGATAAGAAAAGGGAAAGAGGAGAAGAGAGGAGATGAAAGGGATGAGAGAGGATGAGAGGCTAGAAAGAATATATGGATGGATAGGTAAGGATGAATGAAATGGCTAAGGTAAGGTGGATAAATAGGTAGATGGATAGAATGGGATAACTAAGGATAACTAACTAATAAATAACTACTCCTAGATAACTACGAAGCAAGATAACTATGAAGCAAGATAACTACGAAGCAAGATAGGCAAATGTCAATAAAGCAACCAAGTTAAGTATAGTTTTATTCCTATCTTATCAAGTACCGAGGCGTACTAGCCTTTACCATAGACTTAGGTCGAACGCTAGCACAACGAGCCTTACTGTTAAACTGGGCCAACTACGTGGTGGAATTCAAGGCGCACAGGGCTGTCACCACCTGCTTGCTACCACAGCTATCCAGGGGTCCAGCCGTATCTGAAGGTAAGTCTATAACTGAGCACCACGCTTAATTATATTCTAACTATCTCTACCCTAGCTTTGAATAGAGACACCCTTGTGGACGTCAGAGCAAATACTTGACTTAATAAGATAAACACTAAACTAACTAAGCAACCTATTGACAAAGATCAAACACTAAGCACACTAGAGATTAACTACTATGGCTAAGTGAATTGAACTGTAGGATAGCTAGGTCACACTCAAGGCACTTGATAAAGTAATACTGAAAGTAATACTAAAGTAATATTGGAATAATGATAAGTGTACCTGAGATATAAGAGAGCAAACCAGACCAGAGACGCCGGGAAATCAACCGACCTCCGATGCCAGTCACTCGCACCCGCTTCTCTCCTAGCAAGCTCTACGCTACTATACCACTGGTCAGGGTTGAGCTATGCTAAACTAAGTGGCGCGCTGCAGTGAGGGCAGTAGAGCTATGCTCTCTCTACTAGCTAACCTACTTGCCTAAGCTCTCTGAGCTTCTAACCTAGCTTTCACTTCCTTTCTTGCTTGCTTGGTTCTTTCTTCCTTGCTTGAAATGAAGTGAGGCCTCTAGGGGGGTATTTATAGCCTTGTGGAGTGAGGGGGGTACTTATAGGGAGCAGCCAACCGACCTAGGGCAAACCCTAGTGGCGGGCGCGAGCCCTAGGTGGCGGCCGCCACCCCCCTGGCCGTTGGATGCACCGTCATTGATCCTACGGTCTCCAGGGACTCCTCCAAGGCGGTTGCATGTCGGTTGCATGTCCAAATAACCGTCATTAGGTCATGATCCCCACCACTCCCCTCATGAGCCCTCCGATGCCACTGACCTAGTGACCAAGGGCCAAGATTTGGCCCTGGGGTGGTCACACGGATCAGTGACGTGGCAGGGGGGAAGTTTGGGCCTCTCCTTGTGGCAGACGCCACCTAGGGGTGGCGAGCGCCACCCCACTAGGGCCCAAATGGGCCCTGCTGAGTGGGCTTGGCCTTTGGTGGTTCAAATATCCAAATTTGGTTCAAATCTTGCATTCAAATCAAAATCTATGGACATGTGGAATTCGGTTAGTTTGAAACCTATTTGACTACATTTCATGCCTTTTTGGTGAATTTTAGGGTAAAATGTTGATGGTAAAACAGGTGTTTAAGGACCATCAACAGTTGCTTTTCTCCATGATTTTCCCGTTGATCGATCTCTCTGCTTGGTGCGTCTTTTGCAAATCTGTTTGAACCAAGTTGTTCGAGATCGTGAGGCACTTCTTTCCACCGAATGAATTCACCTCTAACCTCACGAGCTAGTAGATCGGTCGATTTTCATTTCGGATCGTTTTTGCTCCTTTTGTCCCGAATTCTTCCAATTCACCGATTTGGAGTTAGGTTCGAGCCATGATCTCTTTGGGATAGCTCACTAACCGCCTTGGAACTCCTTATACCAAGTCTAAGCCTTACAGCTTTTGATTCGGAGGAGATCGGGTGAATTTCATGAAAGAACTGCATTGTTTCGGGACCATCGGACGCTCAAGTGGGGCGCATCAGACACTGTATTCATCACGTCGGACGCGTCCGATGCCACGTGTCATCTGACAGTGTTTTAAAAGGAGCATCGGACGCTGACCATCGGAGCGTCCGTTATCATCGGACGTGCCGGGGGTCTAGCATCGGACGCTAGGGTTTCACTTTAGCAGCGTCCGATGCCAGTCCAGTAAGGTTCAAGAAAGGTTATGTTTGCATCAGACGCGTCCGGTGCCTAGCCATCGGACGCAGGCCAGCGTCCGATGCAGGTGTTTCTGCGCTGTTTCGTCTGCGATTCGTTCGTCCGTTGTCGGTTTTGATTTTCAACTTTTTTTGTTGGGTTTCTAGAGTTGTATTGTGTCCCGAAGTGCTTCTTGGAAGCATCCACCCTACATCTAGGGTCATGGACACTTGCAAGCTCTAGGTTTGCTCTTGGGGTGATTCTCGGGACAGTGGCAACAAGTTTCTGAAAAGAAATTTTGAAGCTCCCATTCACCCCCCCTCTGGTCACTTTCTGGTTGCACTTCCTGTCCTTCAATTGGTATCAGAGCGGGTTAAGGATCTTCCACCTTAGCCGGTTCCAGATCCACAGAAGGCGACATGGATCGCGGCGTGGGCAAACTGCCAATTTTCAATGGGATGAACTATGCGTATTGGAAGATACGCATGTCGACCTATCTCCAGAGCATGGGCTCTTCTGTTTGGGAGATTTGCAACAAGGCCGATTACATTGTCTTGGCTGCTCGTGCTACTCAGCTTCAGATCGATGAGCACGATGCAAATAGCCGAGCGCGTAACGCTCTTTTCTCCTGTTTGAGCATGTTCGAGTTTGATCGCGTTTCTCACCTCCCCACGGCTCACGAGATTTGGGCGACCCTCATGCGCTTCCATGAGGGAACCACTCAAGTCAAATTTCGTCTCTATGAGTCGCACAAGCGGGAGTATGAGAACTTTCGACACATGCCTGGCGAGAGCATAGAGAGTTTATTCGCTCGCTTTCAGGTTATTGTCCACAAGATGAGAGCGAACAAGGAGTTGTTGCCTTTCGACGATCATTAGAGGGCTTTGAAGCTTTTGCATACTCTCAATCGGTCAGTGTGGGACTCAAAGGTCCAGGCGATCATCGAATCGTCTAACTATGAGACCCTCACATGCGACGAGCTCTTTAGTAAGCTCAAGTCTAGTGAGATTGACGCCATGTCGAGGGCTTCTTATGAAAATC
Source organism: Coix lacryma-jobi var. lacryma-jobi (assembly GCA_009763385.1). Taxonomy (NCBI): domain Eukaryota; kingdom Viridiplantae; phylum Streptophyta; class Magnoliopsida; order Poales; family Poaceae; genus Coix; species Coix lacryma-jobi. The sequence goes on from CM019826.1 coordinate 46,674,791, forward strand.
CTTCTGGCCCGACTATGGCTTTGGTTTTTGGCTATTCTGCTACCCCTCTGGAGGATTTGCACTCTCTTCACTTCTTTCTGTCACAGAGGAGCAGCTGGAGTCTTTGGGGGATGACGAGTTGGCTTTGTTTGCCAACCGGTTCTCGCAGTTTCACAACAACTGCATGAACCGCCGCCGTGGAGGAGGACGCTCGGGATTTTTTGAGTGCGGCGACCCCGATCACTTCATCGCCAACTGTCCCAAGAAGAACAAGCACTCATCTGGGAAGGGCGATCATGGGCACAAGTATGACTCCGGCAAGCGCAAGGAGAAGTATGTCCCCACGAAGCACAAGCGGAAGGGCGGCTTCGACAAGGAGTACATCAAGAAGAAGTACTTGGAGAAGGCCCAAGCTGAGCAGCGTGCCTTCTTCGCCACGCTTAGCGACGTCGATGGCTCGGATGACGACTCCGCTGTTTCAAGCGATGACGAGTCCGAGAAGAAGAAGAGGATCGAGGAGAAGCTGAACGGCCTCTGCTTCTTCGCCGACGACGAGGGCTTCTGCACCATGGCCCTTGGTGATGAGGTCGACGGCCAGCTGGAGGACACCCTTCGGAACGACGACGACAACGATGACACCTCCCTGGTATCTCTGACCCCCGATGAGCTTTCTGCTGAGGTCGAGAAACTTACTGCCGTGCTTCTTAGTCAAGATAAGCTGCTTAGGCGTGCTGCTAGAGAGCGCAAGGAGTTTAGGTAGAAGTGGGAGGACACGTTGAAGGAGCTTGAGTTTGCTAGATCCACCGTGGTCGTTTCTGAGGAGGGTGAGTGTGAGATGTGCACCAAGCACATGACTGACCTTCTCACTTTGAGAGGTAAGTATGTTGCTTTGGTTGGAGAGGTGGATGAGCTCCGGGCTAGACCCGTGTTGTTAGGTGCGTGCAAGTCTTGTGCTGGCTTGCAATCTGAGTTGGCAGAGAAGAATGCCAAGATTGTGTCTCTTGAGAAGGCCAGCTCGGGTAGCACTTGTGTGTCTAGGTGCACTTTGTGCAAGGGTTTGGAGATGGAGATTGCTAATGTGAAGCATGGCAAGATGCAAACTGAGGAAGAAAACACATACCTTCGGACCATCTTGTCATGGGTGTCTTGTGGTGATCCGTAGCTTGGGATGATGATCTCCCAGTTCAAGCATGCTGCTGGAGGTCCTGGTGTAGGCTTTGCTTAGGGCATTGATGCTTCTTCTTTTGGCAAGATTGGAGAGTCGAGTGGCCTTAACCCGAGTGAGAAGCCAAACTCTACCACTACTCCCAAACTTACCAAGCTTCCACCCAAAGAGACTCTTAAGACTAACACCAAGGACGGAGTGTTTGAGGAACCTCCAAAAGCTCCACCCAAGAAACAAATGTGGCATCCCAAACCCAACCACCTGAAAAACAAGCTAGACACAATGCCACCTATCCAGGAGGAGCTTATGCCATCGAAGGGCAAAGTGATCTACACCCACTACCGTGAGTACCAACAACCCCCTATGAGAGCGGTGAGGTACCATTGTGAGCACTGTGGGAGAGATGGACACTTGAGTGAGTTTTGCTTTCGGCGCAAGAGAGAGGAGCGCTGTGCCAGGGAGATGAACAAAGCAGACATGTACCGTCCTTTCCATGATGTACATGTGCCAAATGTTCAGAGGAGAGCTGCTAGGCCTAGAGGTACAGTGCCTCAAGGTCCTAGGCATCCGGGGGGTGTTGCCCGACGGAGTCCTGACTTTGCAGGATACGGACCCCGTGGCGGAGGCTTTGTTGAGCGTTTCACTCCACCGTGTTTTGAGTATCGCGATGGACGCTCTTCCCTTAGCGGACCACGTTTTCCTGTGCGTGGTGATCGCTTTCCCCGTAGGCATGCTAGGAATGATTTTTCTACTAACCGTTCTTTTGAGCTGCCGGCCCAACACTGGTATTCTTCCTATTTTACTCACCCCAGTGTTGGACCGTATGCTCACCCTATGTCTTTTTATTGATGTAGGTAAAACGATTGAAGGACATTTGGTTGGTGGACTCCGGTTGCTCGAGGCACATGACCGGACATGCCAAGTGGTTCTCCAGTCTTAGTCCTGTTGCCGGAAAGGAGTTTATCACCTTCGGCGACAATAGCAAAGGTAAAGTGTTGTCTCGTGGGTTGGTGCGAGTTAATGAGCACTTTGTGTTGCGTGATGTTGCTCTTGTTTCTAACTTGCATTTTAAGCTTCTTTCCGTTTCACAACTTTTTGATGATGACTACGAGATTCATTTTAAACCGAATCTCAGTCGCATTTTAGATCCTCAGGGCAATCTTGTATGTTTGATTTCGCCCTTTGGGAAAGTCTTTCGTGCGAATTTCTCGGAGTCGTTTGGATTTTCTCAATGTCTTGTGGCTGGTCCTTCCTCCTCTGATCTTTGGAAGTGGCATAAGAGCTCGGCAACCTGAGCTTCGACTTGCTTGCAAGGCTTAGCTCACTTGGCCTAATCCGAGGATTGCCCAAGTTGTCCATGGAGAAGGACCTTGTTTGCCATTCTTGTAGACATGGGAAGATGGTTGCCGCTACCCACCATCCAGTGACACAGGTCATGACACAGCGCCCTGGAGAGCTTTTACACATGGACCTTGTTGGTCCGGCTCGGGTGAGCTCGGTTGGGGGGAAGTGGTACGTGCTCGTCGTTGTTGATGATTTTTTGAGATATTCGTGGGTCTTCTTTTTGACTGAAAAGACTGAGACTTTCTCTTTTGCTCGCAATCTGATTTTGCGTCTTCAGAACGAGTTCCCTATGAACTCGATGCGAGCTATTAGAAGTGATAATGGTTCTGAATTCAAGAATTTGGATTTTGAGAAGTTTTGTAACTCTTTGGGTTTGGAGCATCAGTTTTCTTCCCCCTACGCACCGCCACAGAATGGTGTTGTAGAGAGGAAGAATCGGACCCTTGTAGAGATGGCCAGGACGATGCTCGATGAGCATAGGACTCCTAGGCGATATTGGGCCGAGGCTATGAACACTGCATGCTATATTTCCAATCGCATTTTTCTCCAAGCTTTCTTGAAAATGACTTCTTATGAGTTGCGTTTTGGAAGATAGCCCAAAGTGAGTTATTTTAGAGTTTTTGGTTGCCACTGTTTTATACTTAAGAAAGGCAACCTGGACAAATTTGAGTCTCGTTCTTCTGACGGTGTATTTTTGGGTTATGGCACTCACACTCGAGCTTATCGTGTACTTAACCTTGATACTAACCGAGTCATGGAGACATCCGATGTCACCTTCGACGAGACCATGGTTTGTCCTTCTTCTCGTTTTGAGCGTGCAGGTGATCATGAGGTTGGTGAGCCTCTTTTTGATGACGAGGATGAGGGTGCTGAAGGGTTGGATGATCCAGCACCTCCTCCACCTGCTGTGCCGCAAGGAGCGGCTTCTACTTCGACTCACGGCCCCGACCCTTCTTCCTCTTCCACTTGGGGGTCGTGGGATCCGCCGCCTCGGGCTGTACCGTTCGTACCCGGGGAGGCACCAGCTGCTGTTGAGGGGGAGATTACTTTAGCTCGGGAGGCGCCACGACACATTCAGTGCCAACACCCGCCTCAACAGATGATCGGCAGCATCGATGAACGTGTCACTCGGTCCAGGTCACAACAAATCTCTCACTTTGCTCATTCTGCATTTGTTGCTGATTTTGAACCCCGAGATGTTGGACACGCTTTGACGGATCCAGATTGGGTCAATGCCATGCATGAGGAGTTAGAAAATTTTGAGCGAAATCGGGTTTGGGTTTTGGTTCCACCTCCTCTAGACTGTAATCCTATTGGGACAAAATGGGTTTTTAAAAACAAACAAGGAGAGGTTGGCCACATTGTGAGGAACACGGCCAGACTTGTAGCCAAGGGTTATAGTTAGAAGGAGGGGATAGACTATGAGGAGACTTTTGCTCCCGTAGCTCGTTTGGAGGCTATTAGGATACTCTTGGCTTTTGCCGCATCCAAAGGGTTTAAACTTTTTCAATTGGATGTCAAGAGTGCCTTCTTAAACGGCTACATAGAAGAAGAGGTGTATGTCGAACAACCCCCCGGTTTTGAAGATCCCAAGTTTCCAAACCATGTTTTTAAACTCCACAAAGCTTTGTATGGTTTGAAACAAGCCCCTAGAGCCTGGCATGATAGATTGAAAACCTTTTTACTAGCTAAGGGTTTTAAAATGGGATGTGTGGATAAAACACTTTTTCTCCTCAAGCAAGGCAAAGACACTCTCTTGGTCCAGATTTACGTGGATGATATCATTTTCGGTGGTTCTTCTCACGCTTTGGTTGCCAAGTTTGTAGATTTAATGAGCAGGGAGTTCGAGATGAGTATGATGGGCGAGCTGACTTTCTTTCTCGGATTGCAAATTAAGCAATCCGGAGAAGGGACATTTGTGCACCAGGGCAAGTACACCAAAGACTTGCTGAAGAGGTTCGATATGGGTGAGGCCAAGCCTCTTCCATCACCCATGTCGACCACTATGGCCCTGGATGCGGATGTGGATGGAGAAGCTGTGGACCAGAAGGAGTACCGAAGTATGATCGGGTCACTGCTCTACCTATCGGTGACACGCCCGGACATCCAGTTCGCGGTGTGTCTGTGTGCGCGCTTTCAGGCGTTGCCGCGCACTTCTCACCGTCAGGCGGTCAAGCGCATTATGAGGTACCTTCGTTTTACACCTGAGTTTGGGATTTGGTATTCAGCTTCCTTCACCCTCTCCCTTTGCGGTTTTTCTGATGCCGATTTTGCTGGTTGCCGAGTTGAGCGCAAGTCCACTTCTGGGACTTCCCAGTTTATTGGTTCTTCTCTTGTATCTGGGTCTTCTCACAAGCAGTCTAGCGTCGCTCAGTCTACCACAGAGGCTGAATATGTTGCTACGGCTAGCTGTTGTTCTCAGTTGCTTTAGATGATGGCCACTTTGCGTGATTTTGGTCTGAGCTTTTCTCGCGTGCCTTTTCTTTGCGACAACACGAGTGCTATTAGCGTTGCTAAGAACCCCGTGCTGCATTCTAAGACCAAACACATTGATGTGCGCTTTCATTTTCTGGGAGACCATTATGAGAAGGGTGATATCGACCTTCGCCATGTTGATACTCATCATCAGTTGGCTGATATTTTCACCAAGCCTTTGGACCAATCAACCTTTAATCGGTTGAGAGGTGAGCTTGGTATGTGTTTCCCCTTTTAGATGGGGGAAACATTTTGGTTCTTGTATCATAGACTGACTCTTTTTCGTTTGTCTTGTTTTCTTTTCAGTTTTTGCATTTCATCATGCATCTTTACCTTCTGAGCTTCATGTATATAATCTTTAGAATGTGATTATGCTCTGATTAGTATGCTCCGATGCTATATGATGATACTTGTAGGCTTATGCTCTTTCTGATCACTGATACATGTTGTGAGCTGAGCTATTTTTGAATGGTGAACCTACTTAATGAACTTAAAATGGAAAATGTTCACTATTGAGATATGCAACTAGCATGTGTAGGATGTGTTGAATTCACTCGTGCTTTTCATATATGCTAGGTTGCTATGTCTCTAGTTCTGAGTCATTCACTTGCTTGGTATGTTCATATTCTATCAATAAAATTGAACCAAGTTTTTAAGTAAATTGAAAAGATCAAGATGGGATTGCTTGTCAACACATCACGGTATCGAGACTGTTTCTCATTGCACATTGAGTTAAACTTGAGCCGTGTAGTGTATGACCGAAACCGACGCTTTAAGCTTCTGATTGCATTTGCATAGGCTTAGCTCGGTTGAAAAGTTAGGCAATGACAAGCTTTCAACCTCTCGCAGTCACATGCTGAATTCTGATCTTGTGAAATTTCACCGCTGCAACTCCGATTAAAATCTGAAATCACAAGTGTATGTGTCATTCTGCAGCATGATGATTGAACTTTGCTAGGGGTAGTTCACATTGTATACATGTTTAACACTTGTTTGATTTCCTGTCTATACATGTTAAGTGCTATTTTGATGGTGAATACTTTTTGGCTAAAACTGCTCACTTTGCTCATATGTTCATATTTTGTATTCAGTGATCAGCTTGAGCCTTTGCTAGCTTGTTTGATATTGTTGAGTCATCGGATCAAAACTGTGTAGAGCATCTTTTCATTCTATCGACTATATCCCTGAAGCTGCTAACTTGCATTTCTGACTCATATGCATTTTGGAAGGGGAGTAATTTGCTTGATAGTGCATTATCAACTAAGGGGGAGAAAATGACAAATCATGAACATGTGTCTTCCGAGTTAAACTAAGGGGAAGATTTCTTGGTTGTGTGCACTATTTGAGGAGGAGTCTGCTCGTTTGATGAGTTTTTGATTTTTAATTTGATTCGGAGCATTTTTGCTAGTTGTGTTGAGCCTTTGCCTCTTTCTTGAGGGACTAGCAAACGTTTTTCAGTTCGATTGGTTTCGATTGGTTTGGAGCGTCTTTTCGATTGGTACGAAGCATTTTTGATAGCTAGTTGTGTTGAGCCTTTGCCTCTTTCTTGAGGGACTAGCGAACGCTTTCCGTCTTTTCATTTGGTATCAAGCTTTCGTGCTAGCGGTGTTGAGCCTGTTCTACCTCTTCTTGAGGGCTAGCTTTGCTTTGCTTGGTTGCGTCGAGCCTTGCCCATGTCTTTGGGGACCAAGTTGTCTTGCTCTTTCCACTTGACCTTCTTCGGCTTTGCTATGCTTTTGGGTCATTTGGTCAAGTTCTCTCTTCTCCTTCTTCCTTCTTCTATTTCTATTATGATTTGTGTGTGTAGTTGACAATGCACTCATCAAGGGGGAGATTGCGGATACATGGGTGTATGCCGAGTCTCGAGTGATGAGTGATTGTCAATGGGTTTGATGCGCATGTTTGTTGATGGCTCTTAAACACCTGTTTTACCATCAACATTTTACCCTAAAATTTACCAAAAAGGCATGAAATGTAGTCAAATAGGTTTCAAACTAACCGAATTCCACATGTCCAAAGATTTTGATTTGAATGCAGGATTTGAACCAAATTTGGATATTTGAACCACCAAAGGCCGAGCCCACTCAGGAGGGCCCAATTGGGCCTCAGGGGGGTGGCGCCCGCCACCCCTAGGTGGCGCCCGCCACTTGAGTTGGCCCAAATTTCCCCCCTGCCACGTCACTGATCCGTGTGACCACCCCAGGGCCAAATCTTGGCCCTTGGTCACTAGGTCAGTGGCATCGGAGGGCTCAGGAGGGGAGTGGCATGGATCATGACCGAATGACGGTTATCTGGACATGCAACCGACATGCAACCGCCTCTCTGGAGCTCCTGGATGTCGTTGAAGCAATGACGGTGCATCCAACGGTGAGGGCGGTGGCGGCCGCCACCTAGGGCTGGCGCCCGCCACTAGGGTTTGCCCTAGGTCGGCTGGCTGCCCCCTATATGTACCCCCTCACTCCACAACGCTATATATACCCCCCTGGAGGCGTCACTTCATTTGAAGCAAGGAAGCAAAAAAGCAAGGAAGAGAGGAAAGCAAGCAAGCAAGGCTAGAGCTAGAGAGCTAATAGCTTAAAGTTTAGGCAAGCTTAGGCAAGTAGGTAGCTAGTAGAGCAAGGCATCTTTGCCTCATTGACCTCGCGGAAGCGGTGCTCAAGGCTTAGCTCAAGAGTAGAAGCGTGCGAGTGATCGGTCCTGGAGCTAGGAAGAGTCTTCCTTCATCTCCAGTTCAGGTTTTGCTCTTGTATCTCAAGCACTTTACTATATTCTAGTTCATCATTTCAAGTATTACTTTATTCTACTTACCAGTATTGAGTAGTATACTTGATTGATTGCTTGAGTGCCTAGCTATCCTACAGTTCAATTCACTTAGCCATAGAGTTAATCTCTAGTGAGCTTAGTGTTTGATCTTTGCCAATAGGTTGCTTATTTAGTTTAGTGTTTATCTTATTAACTCAAGTATTTGCTCTGACGTCCGCAAGGGTGTCTCTATTCAAAGCTAGGGTAGAGATAGTTAGAATATAATTAAGCGTGGTGCTTAGTTATAGACTTACCTTGAGATACGGCTGGACCCCCGGATAGCTGTGGTAGCAAGCAGGTGGTGACAGCCCTGTGCGCCTTGAATTCCACCACGTAGTTGGCCCAGTTTAACAGTAAGGCTCGTTGTGCTAGCGTTCAACCTAAGTCAGTGGTAAAGGCTAGTACGCCTCGGTACTTGATAAGATAGGAATAAAACTATACTTAACTTGGTTGCTTGTTTGGCATTTGCCTATCTTGCTTCGTAGTTATCTTGCTTCGTAGTTATCTTGCTTGGTAGTTATCTAGCAATAGTTATTAGTTATTAGTTAGTTATATTAGTTATCCTTAGTTATCCCATTCTATCTTATCTACCTATCCATCCACGTTACCTTAACCATTCATTTCATCCTTACCTATCCACTCATAAACTCTTTCTAGCCTTTCATCTCCTTTCTTCTCCTCTTTCTCTTTTCTTATTCTTCGACTCTCATCCCCTCCTTGACTCGACTCATGCACCACCCTAGCCTTCCTTTGGGATCAAATAAATCGACACCTGGTACTCCCAGGGAAGTGCTACTACGATAGTTCTGTGCGCTTGCAGAATCTCCTCCTGGTAGATTGCATTCTCGCTAGTTAGCTCCTACTAGTGTCGGGACTGACAACCCCGCTTGGCATTAGTAGATAGCTACTTTAGCTTCACTCCTTTAGGTATAGTGACTGGACTTGCTACAAGCATTTCTGGCGCCGTTATCGGGGATAGATTTTGTGACAGAACCGACCAATTTATACCAGATTAAGCACTGAATCCCTGCTTTCACAGAGATTTGCAAGTGCTTAAGCTCGTACAGACCCGGTAGTCCGGAAATCTCGAAGGATTTCCAACCATTCAACTTTAGCCAAGATCATAATAGATTAGCGTACATGTCCACGAGGTACATTTAGTTCGCACATAGTTCAAATACATCGGAGTTCAACAGTTATTACAAACCAAAGTTCAAAATTCGAAAGCGGAAGCAACATAGTTTTAAACATAAGTTCTCAGTTCACAATACGGTGTCATTCCCTGATCAGTCCACAAAAGCATCAGGAGAGGATAAGAGATGACCATGCCCATGGTCTAATCATCACCCGCGACGGGGTACAGACAGTTCTCGCAATAGCCGTAGAAGCATTGCCCATCTGCAACAACAAGGGATAAACCCTGAGTACGAGAAGGTACTCAGCTAGACTTACCCGTCATAAACCAGAAATAAACGACACCAAGGAGTATGCAAGGCTGTATCTGGGTTTGGCCATACTTACCTTTTTGCATAAAAGCATTTTATTATTTAAATAATCATCATTAGAGTATTAGCAGTCAATTTCATGTAATCAACCTGATTAACTAGATTTGCACCTGATATAGAGCAATCACTTGGCTAATTAATCAAGCAAGAGTTACTATTTCATCAATAGCCTTTCAGATTAAACATCATAACCATCTTTAGTTCCATAAGTTACTACGGTAACACATGCCCAGTCAAGTTACTCACTATCCAGGAGCGATGGCGATTATAATCGATTCCTACCCAGCTGGGGATAAAATGTCGCACACTCGCCCAATCACACCTTGCCAGGTAGCCGTCGGCGACCACTTTAGGAAATTCGAGAACACAACACGCGGAACGGTCATGGGCCCTTCTACACCGGGGGTAATCTCAATGCCAGGTCGCTCAAGCTATAACTGTCCACAGTCATGCCAGGTCAATCAGGCCCCGCCTGTCCACGGACCATGCCAGGTTGCTTAGAATAGTTGCCCACGTTACATATAAGGCCCTGGGTGTTAGGCGTCGATATCTCCATCACCGGCTCGAATAGCCTTACTCGGCTTCATGGGAGGTACTCTGGCCTACTCCGTTAAGTGATTGACGCGTTCAAAATGACTGACGTGTGCCTTCGTCGGGTCCTAATCGACACAGACGAGAGACTACTAGCACACAGAACCCATGTCCTGCTGCTCCTATGTCCCGCCCGGTCTCAAATTAATTATCACATGGTTATATTCCACGATAGCACGAGGCTAGTCATGATCAGTATCCACCTATATGCGGGAGACAGGAAATCACCCGTCTTTTACCGGTCTAGCAGACTAAGCAGAAACGAGCCTAGAATTAACAGGGATATTAAGACAATAATTGTAGGTGGACAAGGATAAGTAATTAATGCAGCAACGGTGTCACTCAACTCTTATAACCTAATGCAGCAAACATATCGGGTGAACTTTGTAAATGGTAACTGCAAACCATAGGAGTAGGATGCTCCGGGGCTTGCCTCGTTCAAAGTCGGAGGGTCGATGGTCGCGGCACTCAGGCAGGTCCTCGACGTCTCCTTCTTCGGTCCTCTCGTCCTGGGTCTCCTCCGGACACGGTTCCTCCGGTGGCGGGTTCTGGATCTCCACTACCGATCCTGTATGATGCATAACACGTATAAGTAAAACGAATGCACATGGGATGCATTGGGATGCAACATAGAACAAGATAACTCAGGAGATAAGCAAATGTCATCTACTTCATTTTCTTCAACAAGGTAGTCAACATCATCCGATTACTATTTAACCAATTGCTACCATTTAATCATTTTATTTAGCCTAGAATAGTAACCCTCAGATAACAACTTCAGAAAAATCTATAGAAATTACTGGAGGTTGACAGCATGCAATCTAGTCTCCTATCGAAATTTCAACCCATTTGGACATAGACTCTATCCTCTATGAAAAAGACAAACACTACCATGAAAAGGTGCTTTGAACTACACACCCTAACCAAAAGTGTCAAACAACAAATTTCCTATTTTTCTACTGAAATTCTTAGCACAAGAGCAGTGTATAAAAATTCTCAGGTTCATATTCCTCATATTTTAATTACTACAATTTAAACAAGAAAGCAACATTTAATCACTTTAATTGCTACTGTCAAAATACTCCACAGAACAACATCATATTATTTTATTCCCAGAAACTATTCATCAATACAAACCTAGCAAAACAAGAATCACATTTTTCTGAGCAATACACAGTTTACTATGCAATTAACAAGATTTCAGCCTAAACATAATTTAAATATAACTACACATAAATTTATCACAACTAGACATATTATATTTTTCATGCATAGAACTCATCACAACAAACTTAACAAAACTTATTTCACCTTTTTAGCATTTACAGAACTCAGGATATGAGAGTTAAACAAACTCTACAAACATTTCTAAAAACTAATTAAACAAAAACCCTAAAAAACTCTTCAACCTAAACTGTTACGCGTACCCAACTACTGCACCCGAGACACTGACAGCCGGGACCCGAGCCACTGACTTGCAGGCCCCCGAGTCAAACCGGCCCCACCGGTCAGTCACTCAGAAGCAGGGGAAGGGTTGACCGCGGCGGAGCTCGCCGGCGGCGACCTTCCCGGCGAAACGGACATCACCATTCTACTCCTCTCCTCCTTCCGCACCCGGCGATACCACTCACAGCCCTAGCGCATGCTCGGAGCAAGCTTCGCCGGCGAGAATGGCGGCCGCGGCGGCGGGAGCTCGCCACGCCGGCCATCTCCGGCTTTCCTGAAGCAAACCAACGGCCATCTCACACTCCCCAAACCCTAACAAACCCTAATCGAAGCAAGGAAGCGAGGGTTGCCCTGAGAAACGGTCGAGACCACGGCTCGTCGTCCATGGCGAACAGAGCCAACGGCGGACGACGACGTACGGCCACTACCAAGCCCTAATCGGCCAAACCAACACCACCAACGTCTTCTACGGGTCAAGGCGACTCGCGAACACTAGCTAGGACAAACGGACGAGCTCGGAAAGGGGGTTGGCCACGGCGGACCGAGCTCGCCGGCCATGGTGGCCACGGCGGACGCGGCGTACCGCGGTCACCAAACCCTAATCGGCCAATCCGTCACCTTCTACCTCTTCCACGAACCTCACTGACCCTCAAACGTGAGCTAGAGTGGAAGGATTCGCACGGAGGGAGGGTCGACCACGGCGGACCGAGCTCGGCGGTCATGGCGGCCATGGCGGGAACTCACCCCGCGGCTTACCTAGGCGTTCCCGGCGAGCGCTAGCTAAAGCAGGCGATGCGGGAGGTGAAGGCGAGGTTGGCTGGGTGGTTGGGTTGGCGGTGAGGCGGCGGGACGACGGTGAACGGCGGCGGCGCTCGGTGTTTCCCCCCTCTTCCGCCCGAGCAACGGCGAGAGCATGGAGGAGACAGAACGGAGGGAGTGGGCGGCTTCGGTCAGTGCGGGGGCGAGCTGGCGACTTGAGCTCGCCACGCCGCGCGCGAACGCTGGCTCGGCCGGCCGCGGCATGCCACGCGGCGGCCAAGTTCTGGCGCGGTCGGCCACGACCACGGCATTGATTCAAACTGAATCGACCGATTCAGTCGCTGATGGCCGACTGACGACCGGATTTTGAACGTGATTAACGCGCTAACCACTCGATGAAACGCTAAACCACTTGTTCCATTGAGTAGAGCTATGTGCCGACTACAACTTTGGTTACAAGATCAAGCTTTGGTTCGGCCTGGATTGCTCTCTAGAAAGCTCCAAAGATCACTCCGCGAAACTGTTTCGGCAGTTAGGACTTAGAAGAATTTCTCTAAGTCAAATCTCCCCCATTTCTGCCTTGTGGGTCCTAAAACACCTTGTTAAACTCATTTTCATGAGTGGGCCCTTAAACACTTTTTGTTCTACTCTAAATTCTACACACTTTTGGTTAAGGGCCCACTGCCATGCAAAGCTTCTATCAAGGAGGTCTTAGTCAAACAAAAGGACTCCTAGGGCTCTATCAAGGCAACTAGGGTTAGAGACTTGGTTAGCCCTAATGACCAACACAAACCTAGCTTCACTTTGACTCCTCAACAAGGTTCAACTACTTAGGAGACTCAAACACTCCAAAAACAAGTCAAACAAGCACCACACCAAGCATAACATTACAAGCCAACACATGAAATGACACTTTACAAAAAGAATGCAACATGAGATGATGATGCTTATGCTCATGAGAAGTTAAGTTATGCATTTTAGGGTTGCTTAACACCAGGGGTGTTACAGATTCCATAGTCTACTCCTAGTCACGACGTTGGCAAGTGTCAACAAGCATTTCTGGGCCGTTACCGGGGATAGTTGCCTAGCTCTATCTTTAGTGAAGTTAAGAACTGCCAACAATGTTCTTTGGCTTGTGTTGTGCAGGTGTCGAGCACGAAGACAGTGATTGAGGGCAAGGTGAAGGTCAAGTAGAGACGTGCCGTGCCGACGAACCGGGAGCGGTGAAGGGCGGACGTGAGGTTTGGACTAAGGGACCGGTGGCCTGAGGATCAGCTGTGGTGGCTGACAGCCTGGGACAACGACGAGCGGAGACTTGTGGGCATGGTGTTGCTCGGGTCGAGGACCTGGGGACACGTGTCGGTGGACAGGGTGCACGGACGGTGCATCCCCTCTACAGTGTCGGTTTGGTGGTTGAGCCACAGAAAAACCACCGGGTGGACGGTTTCCAGGTTTGGGCCACAAAACCTGGGGGTGCTGCGGGTTTGCCGAGTTTGGGCCACAAAACTCGGGCTGAGGGCGGTTTCCAGGTTTGGGCCTCAAAACCTGGGCGCTGGCGGGTTTCTGAGTTTGGGCCACAAAACTCAGGCGACGAACGTCGGGTTTCCCAGTTTCGGCATCAAAACCGGGGGTTGGTCATGAAGGCCTGGTTTCCCGGTTTCGGCCACAAAACCGGGGGGCTGAGTTCGGGAAAAGGACAAGCAGAGCGGTGGCGGCACGTGGCGGTAATCGGTGAGGTTGCGTCGAGGCAACGCTACCAGTTGTGCGGGCGTGGCCGTCTGTAACACCTCAGGTGTTTACATGAATAAAATATTTTCATGCCATCATAAGCATTCCATTCCATAGCATCATGTGCTAGCTCACCTTGAGATGCATTCACTAAAATGAGTTTAATTCCTAATGTGTGAAGCATTTTGTTAATGCTTGTGAGGTAGCTCAAAACCCTAATTTGGAATGTCACTATGAAGTAACTTCTGTTCATTCCCTTTTGACTAGAGTCATGTAAAGGCATGAATCCAAGTTCAACAATTCAAAAGGTTACAAAATTTACTTAGCCTAAAAATGGGAAAATCATCAATTTCTATATAAGTTCATTAACCCTTTCCAGTTAACTCAAAATCTGTGCATATTTAGGGGCTGACCCTAAAAGCTTTTTAGTAGATCTTGAGAAGAGGTACAACTTTGGTATTCAAAATTTTCAAAGTTTTTGTACAAAATTCTAAGTAATTTTGAATTCAGTTTGGTCCACTTTTGATCTTTTAACCTTATTTCATAATCTAAACAGAATTTGACTTTGATTCTTAAAACAAAGTTGTAGAATCCAAAGTTTGGAGCAACTTTGGTTTTGGAAGTTTTTGCAGTATAATACAAGTTTTTAGAGAAATAGAAAAGGGGGAAATGCGGTGCTACAGTAATCTGGGAGAGGGGGAATAAAGAGCAGAGCATGTGCTCTGCCCTTGGCCGCCGCGTCGCCGCCGCCGAAGTTGAGCACCTCCGCCCGGCTCCGTGTGTCCGGCCACGGAGCTGCTTGCCGCTCTGCGTCATCCCATGCGGTGGCCAGCTCTGGGAGCTTCCCCACCTTCTTTTCACCCGCATCCACCACCTCCCCTCCTGCTCTGTTTTTCGCTCGGCTGCGACGAGCTTCTTCTCCACCGTTGCCGTGTCTCTGCCATCTCCATCTTCCAAGTTACTTCGCCCAACTCTTCTGCTTCTCCTGAGCTAGTTAGCTCAAGCCTTAGTGCTTGCAATCACCACCGCCACCGTCTCCTTCCTCACTGCCGGCAGAAAGCCGCCGTGAGTGCCTTAGTCGTGCTCACGGTAAGCCAAGGTATCTCCGGTCAGTTTCATCAGTGTTTTAGCTTCGGGTGGTGTCATGGCTCACGATCGACTTGTTTTGGAGGTCGCTAACGCTGTGTCTTGAGCAGTCCACGACGGTTGCCGCCGGCGCGAGCTCCGCCGTCGCCAACCTTGGTCCCGTGCTCCTCGAGTCAAAGCAAGGTGAGCACCGTAGTTGTCAGGAGCTCCTCGATGTGTTGCGTTCCCTGGTTCAGTCGCTACCGAGTCACCATGGTCGGTCCGCGAGGTCCGCCGTCGGCGCAAGAGCCGCCATGGCCGCCACCGTGGACCGCATGTTTGCAAGCCGTCTCTGTCCAAGCTAGGGGGTGTACCATGGTTGCGAGGCGTACCTCAAGGTGGTGCTGACCTCTTCTAGGTCGCTACCGAGCCCTAGCGGCCGGAATGCCACCTCACCGCCGTGCTCAGCATGGCCGAGCCGCCATGGCCGCTAATAGCTTAAGGTCGTGTAGGTGCTAGGGATAGTGAAGGGTGGAATCGATGCGCGAGATCCAGACGAGGTTGTGGAAGGCCTCACCGTCGCCGGAGACCTCGCCGGTGATGAGGTTGGAGGCCGGTCAACGGGAGTGCGCGTTCGGTAGAAGCTTTAGGCTGCCGGACGCAGGTCTCGGGCGAGTCGGAGAAGGCCTCGGGCGAGACGGAGAAGGAGTCGAGGCTGCCGGACGCAGGTCTCGGGCGAGCCGGAGAAAGCCTCGGGCGAGGCGGAGAAGGCCTCGGGCGAGGCGGAGAAGGAGACCCGCTAGCCTCGGGCGAGACGGAGAACCCGCTGGCCTCGGCGCGAAGCGGAGAGAGAGGACGCTGACACCTGGGGTCCGGCTGTCAGAGGCCGTAGGCCGGAGATGGGCCGAGCCCAGTAAGGAGAGGTGAACGTTTTTCTTTTTCTGTTTTCGTTGTATAGTGTTAGATTTTGTCTTTTTGATATCTTTCTGTAGGAAGCTCCAAAAATTGTGAAAATTTTTGTGTAGCTTGCTCAAGCTGCCTAATATTTAAGAAAAATATGGAACTGGAATTTTGAACAAATTTTGAAAGTGTTTTAAATAGGTCCTTTTATTAATAAATGGACTTTGATGTTTTTTGTAGGCCTATTTAATTGTCCAAAAATCATGAAACTATTTTTGTCACTGTTTTTAGATGAAAGAGTATCATCACAAAAATTTTGAGCTCGGTTAAAGAAAATAAATTTTATTCTTATTTATATATGCTTTATTTAATCATATGAATGTTTATGTAGTTAGTTTTGTTGGTTTGCAACTTTACCGTGAGGCAAGTTATTGCAAGTCAAGTGTTTATGACCTAGTAAATTTCCATCTTACCATGATCATGACATGAGCATCTCATTAAGCATACACTCTATTATCGTGTAGCTTCCGAAGTGATCGAGTGTCCAGACGAGGTTGATCCCGAAAGTTCAGAGTGTCTAGTTGACCCAAGTTATCAGGAGTTCCAGACTCTCCCGATCAACGAAGGCAAGCCCCGGTTCATTTAACCATTTCCTTGGATTTACAATTACACTTACTTTCGATAACCTGATGCATTAAATGTTTATCAAATAAATGCTTTAAACCTGTTGATGCATGATCAACCTTGTTATCGATATATCATTCCTTGATACCTGCTTTATGCAAAGGATAGAAATGCTCAGCCTTGTTTTCTCACGCTCCCGATAAATGTTGTGATACTTATCGTCTTGGAATGATAACGAGAAAGAATGATGGTTAAGACCAGTTGGGCACATTCATCGAACCTCGGGTTGGTGTAGGTTGACCCGGATGTGTCGGATTAGGGTAACCGTTGTTGGCCTGCTAGATTGAGAAACTATGAAGTACCGATCATATGCTACGGTAAGCCCTGCCTTGGTGGTTCTTAAATGAGAACGGCTAATCGCGCACTGGGAGTGGAGAGATGGCGGGAGTACTAGCTACCCTCGTGGGTCGAAGTCCCGGATTGGAGGTGTACAAGTACTCTCGGGTGGCGCGGACCCGGTCTTGTTTAGAGGATCCGAGGCTGGGGTTGGTATATGTGTGATCACGGGTCTACATATATCGTATGATCGTGGAAAACTCCCAGATCTGGTTGAATCGATTCGAATCGTCGTGCTCCTCGGTTAAGGAGACTCAATCTTTCGACCCGCACCGTAGAATGAAAATGGAACTGGTTTAAGAAAGTATGATGATGATCTCTCACTAATGATTTACTTTCAGTTCTTATCAAGTATTCAATTGATTAAGTAAAATTTGGATCTAGAACTACTTTAGTAAGCTTTTATGCAAATGAAAAATACTGTTGAGCCTACCCAAGCCAGCATACCTGTTCTTCTCTTCTCTTGTCGGGTCAGTCTTGTTGAGTACCTTTGTACTCAGGATTTGTTAATCCACTGTTGCAGGTGACGTTCACGAGCAGCCTTGTTTCGAGGCTTGTTGCGTGACCGTCGTTGAGGAGGATGTGTCCGGGGAGGAGTAATGCAACCCTTAGGCGGGGTTGTTTGTGTGAAATACAGTTTTATTAATGCTACTTCCACTACCTAGGGTAAAGTTCAAAACTATGGTTTGTAATAATGGCGTGAGTTTGAACAACTGGTTGGTAAAACTTATGGTGTAATACTTCCGCACTTTTATTCTCTGATGTATATTATTTGTGAAATGTTGTAATACTGCAATGACTCTTGCAATGATCCTGGGAGTGTAAGGAAACGTGGATGAGTCGGGTTATCCGATGACACGTGGTCGGTCTTTTGGACTATTGAGCACAGTGTAGATCTGTCCGAGGTCTGTAGGACAAGGACAAGTACACGTGGGCCCTAATAATCTAGGAGGTTCCGTCACAGCTGGTATCAGAGCGATCATTGCAGCAGTCTTGTAGTATTGCTGCAAAACTTCAAAATGATTTGAGTCAAAACTATTTGAATCTTGTTTGATCCAAAATTCTTTTGACTTACCTTGTTCATACTATTCGATCTATGTTCTGTCTTAAATAGTAGATCGTAGATTGTTAAGTGGAGCAGCATGTTAAGTTAAGCCTTAACTTGAAATTGTTGTTAAATTTTTTTTACTCCTCTATAAGGGAGTATAATTTAAATTTTATATGCTTTATGCGTAAGTACGTTTCATGCATCATGCTTAACCAACTTGTGGAATATGGTATAGTAGGGTAAGGGTTAGAATCCAATCCTTTCTTGCTATCCAAAAAGTATTTTCCTTTATCTGCCTAATTCAAAATCTTATCTCACTAGGATGCCACGCGGTAAGGAAAAACCTCGCAAGAGTACAGGTCCTCATGGTGTACCCATGCACCAACTCACATCCCGCAAGGAGGAAGAGTCCAGCAGGAGTCATGAGATCAATGAGGACTTGCAGGCAGAGGTTCGTGAGCTGAAATCTCAGTTGGCCACCACCTCTCGGGAGAAGAGTTTAGCACTTGCCAAAGCTGGAGGCATGAAGCTCAAGCTGGAGGGGGCCAGCCGAAGCGTAGTCAATGCAGAAAAGCTCATGACTAAAATGCTTGAAGAACGGAACACTGCCTGGCAGCGAGAAGATGCCGCGTTAGTCCGTCTGCATGAGTTGGAGGCATATGTGACGGATATAGAAGTATTCAATGACCAGTTACATGAGGAAGTCCATGTGTTGTATGATCAACTCCATCCACCTCCACCTCCAAATGCAGCTGAAGATGAGATGGGTACACTCACGGATGAGGAAGAGGTAGAAGGGCAGAGTGAGGAAGATCCTGATGTGGTTGATTCTGCTGATGACAGCGACAGTGAGAGTGAGGATGACGAGTGAATCGTCTCACACTAGAGTGTCAGGTGTGGATCTTTAACCCTAGGGGGTAAGGGCTGTGTAATAGTTTAGCTGAACATGATCTTAAGCTAGTTGAATCATGTATCAGTTCTGTTATGCATCAATAATGTAACATGAGTATGTAAGCAGTTGTTGTTTTTGTATCATAATCCAGAAATCAATAAAGTTTGGTTTGTTTATGAGCAGATGCCTCGTACCCGTGCTGCTGATGGGACTGGTTCGTCTCATGATGGGGAGGGTGTTCCCAATGCACCCCCAGTTCCACCAACGCTGGTAGACGCTATTGCTGCACTCATGCGTGCCACAACAGACAATGCACGTCTGCTGCAGGGCCTAGTTCAGAATGCACCATATGGACAGCGTGGCCGACATCATCATCAGGCCCAGGAAAGTACTTATCAAGACTTCACAGAGACCAGGCCACCAGTATTCACTAAGGCTGAGGAGCCTTTAGAAGCTGCAGATTGGCTCCGTACTATGAATCAGAAGTTTGAGCTAATTACTGTACCGAAACTCAGAAGCCAGCTTTCGCAGCCCAACAGTTGAGGGGAGCTGCGGGAACTTGGTGGGCAAATTTTGAAGCTGCCCAAGCTCCAGGACACCGCGTTACCTGGGATGAGTTCTCGAGAGCCTTCAAAGCTCACTACATTCCAGCGGGTGTGATGCGGATGAAAACTGAAGAGTTCTTAGCCCTCAGGCAGGGGGATCAGCCAGTACAGCAGTATATTGGCAAGTTTAATCATCTATCCTAGTATGCTTTAGATCATGTGAACGATGAAAAGAAGCGCAGTAGCTTCATGAGGGTGCTGAATACGAAGATGCAGAAGATGCTGGCAATGTGTGACGATAATATTTCTTTCAATGATGCGGTGAATAAAGCTATATCTGCGGAAGAGAAGCATTTCAAGCATCTCGAAGCTAAAAAGAGGAAGGGTGGGAGTTCAACTGGATCGTTTGGTGGCAATAAGAAGCACCAGCGTATCATATACCATCCAGTCCAGCATAACCGTCCACCGTACCGTCCACCCCAGCAACAACAAACCAGCTCACAGCAGTCATCTGCTAAAACTGTTGTGAACTCTAATTATCCACGACAGCCGAATGCCCCTGGCATTCGAACCCAAACTCCCCAGAACCATAACTACCCCTGCTACAACTGTGGAAAGCCGGGCCATTTCTCCCGTAATTGCCCGTATCCCAGGAAGAGCATTTCAAATACTCCACAGGGGCAAAGTGGTCAGAATTCCCAGCAGCGACCACAACAACAACCACAGCAGAATCAAGGCCATAATAACAATCAGAAGAATAAGACCGTCCTGAAGACTGGCCGGGTATATTATGCACAAGCGGCAGATATTCCTGAAGGGGAACCCGTCATGATGGGTATGTTTTCAGTTGCTCACCATCCTGCCGTATTATTATTTGATTCGGGTGCATCGCATACCTTTATCAGTAAGAGTTTTGTTGAAAAGTATCATATACCTATTGGGGAAGCAAAGGAAAATTTCCTTATACACACACCGGGAGGTCGTTTATATACAAAGGAAGTGGTGCATCAGGTGCCCGTAGAATTTGCCGGGCATACTTATCCCACTAGTATGATAGTAATCAAGGATCAGGATATAGATGTGATCCTAGGAATGAACTGGATGTACCAGCAGAAGGCAGTATTAGATGCCTTACATAGAACAGTCAGGTTGATCATACCTAATAGTACTTCTGAGCTTTTCATTCAACTTCCAATTCCCAAGAAAACCGTTGACCAGATGTGCGGCAGTGTCTGTGCAACCGCTGTTAAAGAGATTCAAGATATTCCAGTAGTCTGTGAGTTTCCGGATGTGTTTCCTGAAGACTTGCCGGGGTTACCACCAGACCGGGATGTTGAGTTCAGTATAGAGCTAAAACCCGGAACAGCACCAATATCTCGACGAGCCTATAGAATGCCACCTAAGGAACTGGCGGAATTAAAAGTTCAGTTGCAAGAACTGCTTGATAAAGGTTATGTCAGACCTAGTTCATCACCATGGGGTTGTCCTGCTTTGTTTGTCAAAAAGAAAGACCAAACATTGAGGCTATGTGTGGACTATCGTCCACTTAATGAAGTGACAGTGAAGAATAAGTACCCTTTGCCGCGGATTGATCTTCTGTTTGATCAACTCGCGGGCGCTAAGGTATTTTCCAAGATAGATCTGAGATCTGGGTATCACCAGATTAAGATAAGGCCTAAAGATGTTGCTAAAACTGCTTTCACCACCAGATATGGCCTATATGAGTATTTGGTCATGTCCTTTGGGTTGACCAATGCTCCAACTCACTTCATGTACCTGATGAATTCAGTATTCATGCCTGAGCTAGACAAGTTTGTGGTAGTATTCATTGATGACATTCTGATATATTCCAAGACTCCACCAGAACATGCTGAACACCTCAGGGTAGTGTTGGGTCGTCTCAGAGACCATCAGCTTTATGCAAAGTTCAGTAAATGTGAGTTCTGGTTAGACAAAGTTCCATTTTTGGGTCATGTGTTATCGGCTGAAGGTGTAGCTGTGGATCCAGGCAAGGTGCAAGAAATTCTTGAATGGGAATCTCCCAGAACTGTTCATCAAGTTCGCAGTTTTCTGGGTATGGCAGGCTATTACCGCAGGTTTATTCCAGACTTCTCCAAAGCTGCCAAACCTATAACTCAGTTGTTAAAGAATGAAGTCAAGTTTGTTTGGTCAGATAAATGTGAAAAAGCTTTTCAGAAGCTAAAGGAATTCTTAACTACAGCTCCCGTCTTAGCCCAACCCAATATTGAGAAGCCGTTTGATGTGTATTGTGATGCTTCTGGTATCGGGATTGGTTGTGTTTTGATGCAAGAGGGCAGAGTGATAGCTTATGCATCCAGACAGTTGAAACGTCATGAAGAACATTATCCAACTCATGACTTAGAGTTAGCAGCAGTTGTTCACGCCTTAAAGATTTGGCGTCATTACCTCTTGGGCAACACATGTCACATATACACCGACCACAAGAGTTTGAAATATATATTCACTCAGTCAGAGTTAAATATGAGGCAACGGAGGTGGTTAGAGCTAATCAAGGACTATGATCTTGAAGTGCATTACCATCCCGGAAAAGCAAATGTGGTAGCTGATGCTCTTAGTAGGAAGGTTCGTTGCAACTGTATCACTGTCAGACCAGTAGATCTTACTCTCTGTTCCGAGTTAGAAAAACTGGGTATTCAGATGATCACTCAAGGCAGTTTGTCTAATATATCCGTTCAATCCTCTATCAAAGACCAGATTGTAGCTGTTCAGAAAGAAAACAAGGGTATTGTTCACCTCAAAAAGAAAGTCAAAGCAGACAAAGCTTCATGTTTCCGAGTCGATGGAGCAGGAGTGGTCTGGTTCAAAGACAGACTGGTCGTTCCGAAGAATCCTGAATTGAGGAAGCAGATTCTAGATGAAGCTCATCTTACCCCGTTTGCGATTCATCCGGGAAGTACAAAAATGTACCAGGATCTTAGGCAAAGATTCTGGTGGACTAAGATGAAAATCGAGATTGCAAGATATGTAGCCAGATGTGATACTTGTCAGAAAGTCAAAGCCATTCATCTTAAGTCAGCTGGTGAACTGCAGCCATTGTCAATTCCTACTTGGAAATGGGAGGACATCAGTATGGACTTTATTGTTGGGTTACCAAGAACATCTAAGGGCTACGATTCTATTTGGGTTATAGTAGATTGTCTAACCAAGGTTTCACATTTCATACCAGTCAAGACCATCTACTCAGCGTCCACTTATGCTAAGATGTACTTTCAGAGGATTATGAGTCTGCATGGAGTTCCTAAGACTATTGTTTCAGATAGGGGTACTCAGTTTGTTTCAAAATTTTGGGAAAGTCTACATGAGTCTCTGGGCACTAAACTCTTACACGGTACAGCTTACCACCCACAAACAGATGGTCAGACTGAAAGAGTAAATCAGATATTAGAGGATATGCTCAGGGCGTGTGCTCTTAACTTTCCATTTAAGTGGGATGAGTGCTTACCTTTAGCAGAGTTCTCATACAACAATAGTTATCAAGAGAGTATCTATATGGCACCATTTGAAACTTTATATGGCAGAAGATGTCGGACTCCTTTACATTGGTCCGAGCCTGGTGAAAGATGGTTCTTTGGTGTCAATCTAGTTCAAGAGACTGAACAGAAAGTCAAACTCATACAAAGGAACATGAAAATAGCACAATCTCGACAGAAAAGCTATGCAGACAAAAGGCGTAGACCTTTGACGTTTGCCAAAGGAGAGTTTGTGTATTGAAAGGTGTCACCCACCAAGGGTGTTTATCATTTCGGGGTCAAAGGAAAACTTGCTCCCCGTTACATTGGGCCATTTCAAATCCTGGCCAAGTGTGGCAAAGTGGCATACCGTATTCAACTACCGGCTCATCTATCAGAGGTTCATAATGTGTTTCACATCTCTCAGCTGAAGAAATGTTTACGAGTTCCTGACCAAGTGGTTGATGTTGAAGGGGTACAACTTGAGCCTGATATGACATACTCAGAATGTCCCATCAAAATTCTTGATCAGCGAGATAGAGTAACTCGACGACACACTCACAGGTTCTATAAAGTTCAATGGAGTCAGCATTCTGAGGAGGAAGCAACTTGGGAAACCGAGGAATTTCTGATAGAACAGTTTCCTGAGTTCTATGCAACCATACAGTCAGGGCAGTGAAAGAGGTTGACAATAGAACCTGTTCCTAGTTTTGTAAAAAGTTTGTAATCTTTATCCCCGTACCCCACAACTTTAGTAGTTAGTTTAGTTTGTGGTGAAATCTCGGGTCGAGATTTCTTTTAGGGGGAAAGGATGTAACACCTCAGGTGTTTACATGAATAAAATATTTTCATGCCATCATAAGCATTCCATTCCATAGCATCATGTGCTAGCTCACCTTGAGATGCATTCACTAAAATGAGTTTAATTCCTAATGTGTGAAGCATTTTGTTAATGCTTGTGAGGTAGCTCAAAACCCTAATTTGGAATGTCACTATGAAGTAACTTGTGTTCATTCCCTTTTGACTAGAGTCATGTAAAGGCATGAATCCAAGTTCAACAATTCAAAAGGTTACAAAATTTACTTAGCCTAAAAATGGGGAAATCATCAATTTCTATATAAGTTCATTAACCCTTTCCAGTTAACTCAAAATCTGTGCATATTTAGGGGCTGACCCTAAAAGCTTTTTAGTAGATCTTGAGAAGAGGTACAACTTTGGTATTCAAAATTTTCAAAGTTTCTGTACAAAATTCTAAGTAATTTTGAATTCAGTTTGGTCCACTTTTGATCTTTTAACCTTATTTCATAATCTAAACAGAATTTGACTTTGATTCTTAAAACAAAGTTGTAGAATCCAAAGTTTGGAGCAACTTTGGTTTTGGAAGTTTTTGCAGTATAGTACAAGTTTTTAGAGAAATAGAAAAGGGGGAAAATGCGGTGCTACAGTAATCTGGGAGAGGGGGAATAAAGAGCAGAGCATGTGCTCTGCCCTTGGCCGCCGCGTCGCCGCCGCCGTAGTAGAGCACCTCCGCCCGGCTCCGCGTGTCCGGCCACGGAGCTGCTTGCCGCTCTGCGTCATCCCGTGCGGTGGCCAGCTCTGGGAGCTTCCCCACCTTCTTTTCACCCGCATCCGCCACCTCCCCTCCTGCTCTGTTTTCCGCTCGGCTGCGACGAGCTTCTTCTCCACCATTGTCGTGTCTCTGCCATCTCCATCTTCCAAGTTACTTCGCCCAACTCTTCTGCTTCTCCTGAGCTAGTTACCTCAAGCCTTAGTGCTTGCAATCACCACCGCCACCGTCTCCTTCCTCACTGCCGGCAGAAAGCCGCCGTGAGTGCCTTAGTCGTGCTCACGGTAAGCCAAGGTATCTCCGGTCAGTTTCATCAGTGTTTTAGCTTCGGGTGGTGTCATGGCTCACGATCGACTTGTTTTGGAGGTCGCTAACGCTGTGTCTTGAGCAGTCCACGACGGTTGCCGCCGGCGCGAGCTCCGCCGTCGCCAACCTTGGTCCCGTGCTCCTCGAGTCAAAGCAAGGTGAGCACCGTAGTTGTCAGGAGCTCCTCGATGTGTTGCGTTCCCTAGTTCAGTCACTACCGAGTCACCATGGTCGGTCCGCGAGGTCCGCCGTCGGCGCAAGAGCCGCCATGGCCGCCACCGTGGACCGCATGTTTGCAAGCCGTCTCTGTCCAAGCTAGGGGGTGTACCATGGTTGCGAGGCGTACCTCAAGGTGGTGCTGACCTCTTCTAGGTCGCTACCGAGCCCTAGCGGCCGGAACGCCACCTCACCGCCGTGCTCAGCATGGCCGAGCCACCATGGCCGCTAATAGCTTAAGGTCGTGTAGGTGCTAGGGATAGTGAAGGGTGGAATCGATGCGCGAGATCCAGACGAGGTTGTGGAAGGCCTCACCGTCGCCGGAGACCTCGCCGGTGATGAGGTTGGAGGCCGGTCAACGGGAGTGCGTGTTCGGTAGAAGCTTTAGGCTGCCGGACGCAGGTCTCGGGCGAGCCGGAGAAGGCCTCGGGCGAGACGGAGAAGGAGTCGAGGCTGCCGGACGCAGGTCTCGGGCGAGCCGGAGAAAGCCTCGGGCGAGGCGGAGAAGGCCTCGGGCGAGGCGGAGAAGGAGACCCGCTAGCCTCGGGCGAGACGGAGAACCCGCTGGCCTCGGCGCGAAGCGGAGAGAGAGGACGCTGACACCTGGGGTCCGGCTGTCAGAGGCCGTAGGCCGGAGATGGGCCGAGCCCAGTAAGGAGAGGTGAACGTTTTTCTTTTTCTATTTTGGTTGTATAGTGTTAGATTTTTTCTTTTTGATATCTTTTTGTAGGAAGCTCCAAAAATTGTGAAAATTTTTGTGTAGCTTGCTCAAGCTGCCTAATATTTAAGAAAAATATGGAACTGGAATTTTGAACAAATTTTGAAAGTGTTTTAAATAGGTCTTTTTATTAATAAATGGACTTTGATGTTTTTTGTAGGCCTATTTAATTGTCCAAAAATCATGAAACTATTTTTGTCACTGTTTTTAGATGAAAGAGTATCATCACAAAAATTTTGAGCTCGGTTAAAGAAAATAAATTTTATTCTTATTTATATATGCTTTATTTAATCATATGAATGTTTATGTAGTTAGTTTTGTTGCTTTGCAACTTTACCGTGAGGCAAGTTATTGCAAGTCAAGTGTTTATGACCTAGTAAATTTCCATCTTACCATGATCATGACATGAGCATCTCATTAAGCATACACTCTATTATCGTGTAGCTTCCGAAGTGATCGAGTGTCCAGACAAGGTTGATCCCGAAAGATCAGAGTGTCTAGTTGACCCAAGTTATCAGGAGTTCCAGACTCTCCCGATCAACGAAGGCAAGCCCCGGTTCATTTCACCATTTCCTTGGATTTACAATTACACTTACTTTCGATAACCTGATGCATTAAATGTTTATCAAATAAATGCTTTAAACCTGTTGATGCATGATCAACCTTGTTATCGATATATCATTCCTTGATACCTGCTTTATGCAAAGGATAGAAATGCTCAGCCTTGTTTTCTCACGCTCCCGATAAATGTTGTGATACTTATCGTCTTGGAATGATAACGAGAAAGAATGATGGTTAAGACCAGTTGGGCACATTCATCGAACCTCGGGTTGGTGTAGGTTGACCCGGATGTGTCGGATTAGGGTAACCGTTGTTGGCCTGCTAGATTGAGAAACTGTGAAGTACCGATCATATGCTACGGTAAGCCCTGCCTTGGTGGTTCTTAAATGAGAACGGCTAATCGCGCACTGGGAGTGGAGAGATGGCGGGAGTACTAGCTACCCTCGTGGGTCGAAGTCCCGGATTGGAGGTGTACAAGTACTCCCGGGTGGCGCGGACCCGGTCTTGTTTAGAGGATCCGAGGCTGGGGTTGGTATATGTGTGATCACGGGTCTACATATATCGTATGATCGTGGAAAACTCCCAGATCTGGTTGAATCGATTCGAATCGTCGTGCTCCAAGGTTAAGGAAACTCAATCTTTCGACCCGCACCGTAGAATGAAAATGGAACTGGTTTAAGAAAGTATGATGATGATCTCTCACTAATGATTTACTTTCAGTTCTTATCAAGTATTCAATTGATTAAGTAAAATTTGGATCTAGAACTACTTTAGTAAGCTTTTATGCAAATGAAAAATACTGTTGAGCCTACCCAAGCCAGCATACCTGTTCTTCTCTTCTCTTGTCGGGTCAGTCTTGTTGAGTACCTTTGTACTCAGGATTTGTTAATCCACTGTTGCAGGTGACGTTCACGAGCAGCCTTGTTTCGAGGCTTGTTGCGTGACCGTCGTTGAGGAGGATGTGTCCGGGGAGGAGTAATGCAACCCTTAGGCGGGGTTGTTTGTGTGAAATACAGTTTTATTAATGCTACTTCCACTACCTAGGGTAAAGTTCAAAACTATGGTTTGTAATAATGGCGTGAGTTTGAACAACTGGTTGGTAAAACTTATGGTGTAATACTTCCGCACTTTTATTCTCTGATGTATATTATTTGTGAAATGTTGTAATACTGCAATGACTCTTGCAATGATCCTGGGAGTGTAAGGAAACGTGGATGAGTCGGGTTATCCGATGACACGTGGTGGGTCTTTTGGACTATTGAGCACAGTGTAGATCTGTCCGAGGTCTGTAGGACAAGGACAAGAACACGTGGGCCCTAATAATCCAGGAGGTTCCGTCACATCGTCGGATCAGCATCATCTTCGGGTTGGTCCAGGATAGCCTTAGGGTTTGGCTGGGTCGCTCTGTAAATACTTAGGGGTAGATTGGGAATTAGAATTAGGATCAGTAGGGGGAGACACCCACCTCCCAAACTATCTCAGTCATTTGCTCTTTGCCTTCTAGGTTTTCCTGCTCTCCCAATCCCTTGCTGTAGCTACTGAGATCCGCAGAGAATCATACCTCTGTGTACTGGAGATTTTGAGGAAGTGAGACCGTAATCTCACTATTGTAGCGTGTGGTAGCCACATGGTTGCAGATCGATGTGTTGATTCGCGTTTTGTTCATGTTCTTCGCGTTCTTCGTTTCTCCGCGATTTTCCCGTCACTCGATCTCCCTCTCTACTGTGTCTTTTCGAATTCCACTTGAATCAACATGTTCTTTATAGTGAGGAGATCATTTCCACCGATGTAATTCATCTAACTCCTCGCGAACAACTAGATCGGGTCGATTTCGTTTTCGTGGCACTTTTTCGGTTCATACACATTCCCTTTTGATTTCCCGTTGATTTGAGCGGATGATTTCTTGGGGATAGTCTCCTAACTACCTCGTGATCATCCTCTCCAAGTTTGGGATCAAGGGATTTTGGTTTGAATCAATTTTTGAGAGATTTGGGGAGAAGGCGACTGAAATCGCCCTCTCTGCGCGTTCCCGGACAGTCCGCCGGTGAACCACGGACAGTCCGGGGGTCAGGCTCCAGCCTGTTCAGTGGCTGCGCAGTTCGTACGGACAAGTGATTTTTGTACCGCGGACAGTCCGCCGTTGGGACTCACGGACAGTCCGGGAGTCGACCAGGGAGGTTTAGTAGACTTGCAGTTTTGAGGACTTTGCCGGCGGACAGTCCGCCCCTTCCTCGCGGATAGTCCACAGTACCCGCAGACAGTCCGGGACCTGCTGTCCGGACAGTCCGGGATCCTGCTGAAGCTTCTAGTTTAGTGCGTTTGCTCTCCCGGCTTTTTCGCTTGGTTTCCGGACTTCTCGTTTGGCCCTATAGTTAATCAAGAAACCTCTCTAGGTATCTTTGCTACTTGATAGCATCGGTATTTGGGGATTTCTCGACGTAGCCTTCAATCTACGTTCGGGACTCGGTTTTTGTGGGTTCAACTTGTGTCAGTGCTTTTGGCTTTTGGTTTGCTATTGCTTTGTGGTGCCTCGCTGTGATCCTAGGGATCATCCACCCTCTTCCAAGGGTCGTGGGCATCACGGTTTCGATCGAAGCTTTCGGGGTTGATTTTGGGACAAAAGGCCGAAGTTTCGGAAGAAATTTTTGAGGCTCCCATTCACACCCCCCCTCTGGTCACCTTGCTATTTGCATTCTCGGTCCTTCAGAAGTATATCCCCGCGAAGCACAAGCGGAAGGGCGGCTTCGACAAGGAGTACATCAAGAAGAAGTACTTGGAGAAGGCCCAGGCTGAGCAGCGTGCTTTCTTCGCCACGCTCAGCGACATCGACAGCTCAAATGATGACTCCGCTGTCTCAAGCGATGACGAGTCCAAAAAGAAGAAGAGGATCGAGGACAAGCTGAACGACCTCTGCTTCTTCGCCGACGATGAAGGCTTCTGTACCATGGCACTCGGCGATGAGGTCGACGGCAAGCTGGAGGAGATCCCTCAGAACGATGACGACGACAACACCTCTTAGGTATCCCTAACTCCTGAGGAACTCTCTACTGAGGTTGATAAGCTGACTGCCTCCTTGCTTAGTCAGGATAAGTTGCTTAGGCGTGCAGCTAGAGAGAGGAAGGAGTTTAGGCAGAAGTGGGAGGACACGGTGAGGGAGCTTGATTTTGCTAAGTCCACCGTTGTAGTCTCCGATGAGAGTGAGTGCGAGATGTGCACCAAGCACATGACTGACCTTCTCACTCTGAGAGGTAAGTATGCTGCTTTGGTTGGAGAGGTGGATGAGCTTAGGGCTAGACACTCTTTGCTGGGTGCGTGCAAGTCCTGTGCAGGCTTGCAATCCGAGTTGGCAGAGAAGATTGCCAAGATTGAGTCTCTTGAGAAGGCCAGCTCGGGTAACACTTGTATGTCTAGGTGCGCTTTGTGTGAGGGTTTGGAGATGGAGATTGCAAACGTGAAGCATGGCAAGATGCAAACCGAGGAGGAAAACACATACCTTCGGACCATCTTGTCATGGAAATCCTGTAATGAGCCGCAGCTTGGGATGATGATTGCTCAGTTTAAGCGTGGTGCTGGAGGTCCTGGTGTAGGTTTTGCTCAGGGTGTTGATGTTTCTTCTTTTGGTAAGATTGGAGAGTTGAGTGGTCTAAATCCGAGTGAGAAGCCCAACTCCACCACTACTCCCAAGCTAACCAAGCTTCCACCCAAAGAGCCTCTCAAGCCTAACACCAAGGATGGGGTGTTTGATGAACCTCCAAGAGCTCCACCCAAGAAACAGACATGGGCTCCCAAACCAAACCATCTCAAGAACAAGCTAGACACAATGCCACCAATCCAAGAGGATCTCATGCCACAGAAAGGCCAAGTGATCCACACCCACTACCGCGAGTACCAACAACCCCCTATTAGAGCGGTGAGGTACCATTGTGAGCACTGTGGGAGAGATGGTCACTTGAGTGAGTTTTGCTTTAGGTGCAAGAGAGAGGAGCGTCGTGCTAGGGAGATGAACAATGCGGACATGTACCATCCTTTCCATGATGTACATGTGCCGAATGTTCAGAGGAGAGCTGCTAGGCCTAGAGGTGCAGTGCCTCAAGGTCCTAGGCGTCAGGGAGGTGTTGCCCGGCGGGATCCTGGTTTTGCAGGATATGGACCCCATGGCGGTGGCTTTGTTGAACGTTTCCCTCCACCGCGTTTTGAGTTTCGCGATGGACGCTCTTTTCTTAGCAGACCACGTTTTCCTGTGCGTGGTGATCGCTTTCCCCATAGGCGTGCTAGGAAAGGTTTTTCTACTAACCGTTCTTTTGAGCAGCCGGCCCAACACTGGTACTCTTCCTACTTCACTAACCCCAGTGTTGGACCGTATGCTCATCCTATGTCTTTTTATTGATATAGGTAAAACGATTGGAGGACATTTGGTTGGTGGATTCCGGTTGTTTGAGGCACATGACCGGAAACGCCAAGTGGTTCTCCAGTCTTAGCTTGTTCTTCTGATGGTGTATTTTTGGGTTATGGCACTCACCTTCAGCGACAATAGCAAAGGTAAGGTGTTGTCTCATGGGTCGGTGCGAGTTAATGAGCACTTTGTGTTGCGTGATGTTGCTCTTGTTTCTAACTTGCATTTTAACCTTCTTTCTGTTTCGCAACTTTTTGATGATGACTATGAGATTCGTTTTAAACCGAATCTCAGTCGTATTTTAGATCCTCAGGGAAATCTTGTATGTTTGATTTCGCCCTTTGGGAAAGTCTGTCGTGTGAATTTCTCGGAGTCGTTTCGATTTTCTCGTTGTCTTGTGGCTGGTCCTTCCTCCTCTGATCTTTGGAAGTGGCATAGGAGACTCGGTCACCTGAGCTTTGACTTGCTTGCAAGTCTTAGCTCACTTGGCTTAATCCGAGGATTGCCCAAGTTGTCCATGGAGAAGGACCTTGTTTTCCATTCTTGTAGACATGGGAAGATGGTTGCCGCTCCCCACCATCCAGTGACTCGGGTCATGACTAAGCGCCCTGGAGAGCTTTTACACATGGACCTTGTTGGTCCGGCTCGGGTGAGCCTGGTTGGGGGGAAGTGGTATGTACTTGTGGTTGTTGACGATTTTTCGAGATATTCGTGGGTCTTGTTTTTGACTGAGAAGACTGAGACTTTCTCTTTTGCTCGCAATCTGATTTTGCATCTTCAGAATGAGTTCCCTTTGAACTCGATGCGAGCTATTCGTAGTGATAATGGTTCCGAATTTAAGAATTCAGACTTTGAAAAGTTTTGTAACTCTTTGGGCTTGGAGAATCAGTTTTCTTCCCCCTACACACCGCCACAAAATGGTGTTGTAGAGAGGAAGAATCGGACCCTTGTAGAAATGGCCAGGACGATGCTCGATGAGCATAGGACTCCTAGGCGATATTGGGCCGAAGCTATGAACACTGCATGCTATATTTCCAATCGTATTTTTCTACGAGCTTTCTTGAAAAAGACTTCTTATGAGTTGCGTTTTGGAAGACATCCCAAGGTGAGTTACTTTACAGTTTTGGTTGCCACTATTTTATACTTAAGAAAGGTAACCTGGACAAATTTGAGTCTCGTTCTTCTGACGGTGTATTTTTGGGTTATGGCACTTACACTCGTGCATATCGTGTACTTAACCTTGACACTAACTGAGTCATGGAGACATCCGATGTCACCTTCGACGAGACCATGGTTTGTCCTTCTTCTCGTTTTGAGCGTGCATGTGATCATGAGGTTGGTGAGCCTCTTTTTGATGACGAGGATGAGGGTGCTGATGGAATGGACGATCCAGCACCTCCTCCACCTGTTGTTCCACAAAAAGCGGCTTCTACTACGACTCACGGCCCCGATCCTTCTTCTTCGACTACTTGGGGGCCGTGGGATCCGCCGCCTCGGGCTGTACTGTTCGTACCCAGGGAGGCACCAGCTGCTGTTGAGGGGGAGGTATCTTCAGCTCGAGAGGTGCCACGACACATTCAGCGCCAACAACTGCCTCAACAGATGATCGGCAGCATCGACGAACCTGTCACTCGGTCCAGGTCATAACAAATCTCTCACTTTGCTCAGTCTGCATTCGTTGCTGATTTTGAACCCCGAGATGTTGGACACGCTTTGACGGATCCGGATTGGGTCAATGCCATGCATGAGGAGTTAGAAAATTTTGAGAGAAATCGGGTTTGGGTTTTGGTTCCACCTCCTCCAGACTGTAATACTATTGGGACAAAATGGGTTTTCAAAAACAAACAAGGAGAGGATGGCCACATTGTAAGGAACAAGGCAAGACTTGTAGCCAAGGGTTATAGTCAGAAGGAGGGGATAGACTATGAGGAGACTTTTGCTCCTGTAGCTCGTTTGGAAGCTATTAGGATACTCTTGGCTTTTGCTGCATCCAAAGGTTTTAAACTTTTTCAAATGGATGTCAAGAGTGCCTTCTTAAATGGCTACATTGAAGAAGAGGTGTATGTCAAACAACCCCCCGGTTTTGAAAATCACAAGTTTCCAAACCATGTTTTTAAACTTCACAAAAGCTTTATATGGTTGGAAACAAGCCCCTAGAGCCTGATATGATAGGTTGAAAACCTTTTTGCTTGCTAAGGGTTTTAAAATGGGATGTGTGGATAAAACGCTTTTTCTCCTCAAGTAAGGAAAAGACACTCTCTTGGTCCAGATTTACATGGATGATATCATTTTCGGTGGTTCTTCTCACACTTTGGTTGCCAAGTTTGCAGATCTCATGAGCAGGGAGTTTGAGATGAGTATGATGGCCGAGCTGACTTTCTATCTCGGAGTGCAAATTAAGCAATCCCGAGAAGGGACGTTTGTGCACCAGGGCAAGTACACGAAAGACATGCTGAAGAAGTTCGATATGGGTGAGGCCAAGCCTCTTTCAACACCCATGTCGACCACGACGGCCCTAGATGCGGACGAGGAAGGAGAAGCTGTGGACCAGAAGGAGTACCGGAGCATGATCGGGTCGCTACTCTACCTAACGGCGACACGCCCGGACATTCAGTTCGCGGTGTGTCTGTGCGCGCGCTTTCAGGCGTCACCGTGCACTTCTCACGTCAAGCGGTCAAGCGTATTATGAGGTACCTTCGCTTCACACCTGAGTTCGGGATTTTGTATTCAGCTTCCTCCACCATCTCCCTTTGCGGTTTTTCTGATGCCGATTTTGCTGGTTGTCGTCTTGAGCGCAAGTCCACTTCCGGGACTTGTCAGTTTTTAGGTTCTTCTCTTATTTCTTGGTCTTCTCGCAAGCAGTCTAGTGTCGCTCAGTCTACCACAGAGGCTGAATATGTTGCTACAGCTAGCTGTTGTTCTCAGTTGCTTTGGATGATGGCCACTTTGCGTGATTTTGGTCTGAGCTTTTCTCGTGTTCCTTTGCTTTGCGATAGCACGAGTGCTATTAGCGTTGCTAAGAACCCCGTGCTGCATTCTAAGACCAAACACATTGATGTGCGCTTTCATTTCTTGCGAGACCATGTTGAGAAGGGTGATATTGACCTTCGCCTTGTCGATACTCATCATCAGTTGGCTGATATTTTCATCAAGCCTTTGGACCAATCAACCTTTAATCGGTTGAGAGGTGAGCTTGGTGTGTGTTTCCCCTTTTAGATGGGGGAAACATTTTGGATCTTTTATTATAGACTGACTTTCTTTTCCTTCGTTTTGTTTTCATCCTTGATAGGTTAGCCTTTGCATTACATCATGCATTATTACTTTCTGAGCTTCATGTATATAATCTTTAGAATGTGATTATGCTCTATCTAGTATGCTCCGATGCTATATAATGATACTTGTAGCTTATGCTCCTTCTGATCACTGATACATGTTATGAGTTGAGCTATTTTGTAAATGGTGAATTTGCTTAATGAACATAAAACTTGAAACTGTTCACCATTGAGATATGCAACTAGCATGTGTAGGATGTATTGAATTCACTCATGCTTTTCATATATGCTAGGTTGCTATGTCTCTAGTTCTGAGTCATTCACTTGCTTGGTATGTTCATATTCTGAGATTAAAAATTTGAACCAAGTCTTAAGTGAATTGAAAAGATCGAGATGGGATTGCTTGTCAACACATCACGGTATTGAGACTGTTTCTCATTGCACTTTGAGTTAAAGTTGAGTCGTGCAGTGTATGATCGAAACTGACGCTTTAAGCTTCTGATTGCATATGCATAGGCTTAGCTCGGTTGAAAAGTTAGGCAATGACAAGCTTTCAACCTCTCGCAATCACATGCTGAATTTTTGAACTTGTGAAATTTCACCGCTGCTACTCCGATTAAAATTTGAAATCACAAGTCTATGTTCCATTCTATAGCATGATGATTGAACTTTGCTAGGGGTAGTTCACCTTGTATACATGTTTAGCACTTGTTTGACTTCCTGTCTATACATGTTTAGTGCTATTTTTGTGGTGAACATCCTTTTCTGAATGGCTAAAACTGCTCACTTTGCTCAAATGTTCATATTTCGTATTTGGTGATCAGTTTGAGCCTATGCTAGCATGTTGTGGATGTTGTTGTCATCGGATCAACACTTTGTAGAGCATATTTTCATTCTATTGACTATATTCTTGAAGCCGCTAACTTGCATTTTTGACTCATATGCATTTTGGAAGGGGGAGAAATTTGCTTGATAGTGCACTATCAACTAAGGGGGAGAAATTCGTGCCAAATCATAAGGGGGAGAAATGACAAATCATATCCTAGTTGTGTGCACTATTTGAGGGGGAGATTCGTGCCAAATCATAAGGGGGAGAAATGACAAATCATATCCTAGTTGTGTGCACTATTTGAGGGGGAGTTTGCTCAGTTTGCTCGATTGAGGATCTTTTAGATTTTCCAATTGGTTCGGAGCGTTTTTGTTTGGTTCGGAGCATTTTTTATAGCTAGTTGTGTTGAGCCTTTGCCTCTTTCTTGAGGGACTAGCGTATTCTTTTCAGTTTTTCAATTGGTATCAAGCTCTTCTGTTCTTGAGTTGATAACAGTTGGTATCGAGCTTTCTCGCTAGCGGTGTTAAGCCCGTTCTGCCTCTTCTTGAGGGCTAGCTCTATTTTGCCTGAACTTCAAGTGATTTTTCCAATTGGTATCGAGTTTTCCTGCTAGCGGTGTTGAGCCTGTTCTACCTCTTCTTGAGGGCTAGCTTTGCTTTGCTTGGTTGCGTCGAGCCGTTGCCCATGTCTTTGGGGACCAAGTTGTCTTGCTCCTTCCACTTGACCTTCTTCGGCTTTGCTAGGCTTTTGGGTCAATTGGTCAAGTTCTCTCTCCTTCTTCTACCTTCTTCTATCTTCATTATGATTTGTATTGGTAGTTGACAATGCACTCATCAAGGGGGAGAATGCGTATACATGGGTGTATGCCGAGTCTCGAGTGATGAGTGATTGTCAACGGGTTTGATGCGCATGTTATTTGGCTTGTGTTGTGCAGGTGTCGAGCACGGAGACAGTGATCGAGGGCAAGGTGAAGGTCAAGTAGAGACGTGCCGTGCCGATGGACCAGGAGCGGTGAAGGGCGGACGTGAGGCTTGGACTGAGGGACCGGTGGCCTGAGGATCAGCTGTGGTGGCTGACAGCCTGGGACAGCGACAAGCAGAGACTTGTGAGGCATAGTGTTGCTCGGGTAGAGGACCTGGGGACACGTGTTGGTGGATGGGGTGCACGGGCAGTGCATCCCCTCTACAGGGTCGGTTTGATGGTTGAGCCATAGAAAAACCATCGGGTGGACGGTTTCCAGGATTGGGCCACAAAACCTGGGTGCTGCGGGCTTCCGAGTTTGGGCCACAAAACTCGGGCTGAGGACGGTTTCCAGGTTTAGGGCCTCAAAACCTGGGCGTTTGCGGGTTTCTGAGTTTGGGCCACAAAACTCAGGCGACGGATGGCTGGTTTCCCGGTTTGGGCCTCAAAACCGGGGGATGGACTTGGAGGCTGGTTTCCCGGTTTGGGCCTCAAAACCAGGGGTTGGTCATGAAGGCCTGGTTTCCCGGTTTCGGCCACAAAACCGGGGGGCGGAGTCCGGGAAAAGGACAAGTAGAGCGGTGGTGGCACGTGGCGGCAATCGCTGAGGTTGCGTCGAGGCAACGCTACCAGTTGTGCGGGCGTGGCCGTTGGATCACCACCTACCACGAGTTGGTCCAGAATAACCTTAGGGTTTAGCTGGTTCGCTTTGTAAATAATTAGGGGTAGAGTGGGAATTAGAATTAGGATAAGTAGGGGGAGACACCCACCTCCCAAACTATCTCAGTACTCTCTCTGTCATTTGCTCTTTGCTTCTAGGGTTTTCCTGCTCTCCCAATCCCCTGCTGTAGCTACTGAGATCCGCAGAGAACCATACCTCTGTGTACTGGAGATTTTGAGGAAGTGAGACCGTAATCTCACTATTGTAGCGTGTGGTAGCCACACGGTTGCAATTTCGTGGTTGTGATTCGCGTTTTGGTATTGTTCTTCGCGGGTTGCTTTTCTCCATGATTTTTCCGTTGATCGATCTCTCTGCTTGGTGCGTCTTTTGCAAATCTGTTTGAACCAAGTTGTTCTAGATTGTGAGGCACTTCTTTCCACCGAAGGAATTCACCTCTAACCTCACGAGCTAGTAGATCGATCGATTTTCATTTTGGATCGTTTTTGCTCCTTTTGTCCCGAATTCTTCCAATTCACCGATTTGGAGTTAGGTTCGAGCCATGATCTCTTTGGGATAGCTCACTAACCTCCTTGGAACTCCTCATACCAAGTCTAAGCCTTAGAGCTTTTGATTCGGAGGAGATAAGGTGAACTTCGTGGAAGAACTACACTGTTTCGGGACCAACGGATGCTCAAGTCGGGGGCATCGGACACTGTGTTCATCCCATCGGACACGTCCGATGCCATGTGTCATCTGACAGTGTTTTTAAAGGAGCATCGGATGCTGACCATCGGAGAGTCCGTTGTCATCGGACGCGCTGGGGGTCTAGCATCGGACGCTAGGGTTTCACTGTTGCAGCGTCCGATGCCAGTCTAGTAAGGTTCCAGAAAGGTTCTGTTTGCATCGGACGCGTCCAGTGCCTAGCCATCGGACGCAAGCCAGCGTCCGATGCAGGTGTTTCTGCGCTGTTTCGCCCGCAGTTCGTTCGTCCGTTGTCGGTTTTGATTTCCGGCTTTTGCGTTGTGTTTCTAGAGTTGTATTGTGTCCCGCTGTGCTTCTTGGAAGCATCCACCCTACATCTAGGGTCGTGGACACTTGCAAGCTCTAGGTTTGCTCTTGGGGTGATTCTCGGGACAGTGGCAACAAGTTTCTGAAAAGAAATTTTGAAGCTCCCATTCACCGCCCCTCTGGTCGCTTTCTAGTTGCACTTTCGGTCCTTCAAATTCCACACCAAAACCAACACTAGAAGATTCTAGAAGACATGAGAAGGCGATTCACCGAAAGCGGGGCCTACCTATCATAGGGGGAGGCCGGCCGGCCTCCCCCCTGGGCCGGTCGGCCCACTACAAAGCCCATTTGGGGCCCGCTTCGACAGACGGCTTCCAACCGCCGTAGGGTTTGCATCTCAATCGTTGCTTAAGTCGGTTTGATCCAAGGGCTCACGTTCCACGCTCCGGGCTATAAAACCTGACCTAGAGCCCCCCTGGGAGGCATCTCCATCTTCATTATTCATCTCCACATCAGAAACTAGGGTTTCAATTAGAAGTAGAGGTCTCTCTAGATGAATCTCTTCAAGTTAATCTAGATTTAGATCTAGTTCTAGTTCTAGTTCCTCTAGTTCTAGTTCTTCTAGTTCTAGTTCTAGTTGTCTAGTTCATCTAGTTGTAAATAGAGGTCGAATTAGAGAGAGGAGGAGGAGAGAGCTGAGGAGGAGCCGAATCTATCGGATCTTCCTCGACATTATATTGGTGCAGCATCTAGTTCGTCTTCAAGTAATCTCCAGGTTCTCCATTTACTACTTCTAAGTATTATATTTAATTTTAGTTCTTACTTTATTTTATTTACTGGATCTCCGCTCGTATTGAGTGCTCTAGTTATCATATGTAATTAGAGTAGTAAGCGTTAGT
This sequence comes from Coix lacryma-jobi var. lacryma-jobi, assembly GCA_009763385.1. Lineage (NCBI taxonomy): Eukaryota > Viridiplantae > Streptophyta > Magnoliopsida > Poales > Poaceae > Coix > Coix lacryma-jobi. Next base: position 46,712,936 of record CM019826.1, read on the forward strand.
GTAGACATGCTGTCTAGACTAGGGTTTACCTGAGTTTGCGCCCAATCCTCCGGAATAGTTGTGGTAGCCCCAGAGGTGATAGCTCTGTCAGGTCTTTGTAATCCACCACGTTAGGGTTGGTGTTCTCGTAGAGCTTTTGGCAGCCTTCTCCCAACTACCTTCTTCCCAGTCTTTCTCGAGAGTTGGAAACGACCTGCTGCTCCAAAGTAAGTAAAGTATAGTAAGCCTTTGATTAGATAGACCCGCTTAGAAAACTCTTATATTCCTCTCTAACCATATTATCATTCTTTTCTTGGACGTTCTTAATTCTTCTAGTACACTTCATGTTCCATGTGGAAATCGATACCCTGGAATACTCTCAGGTGAAAGCTACATCGGTATCTGTGCGCTTGCGGATTTTTCTGTGTGCGTTTAAAATACCCAACACCCTCTCATCACCCCTGCGCGCCAGCTGCTCGACAAAATGCCTAAACCAACGTTCATGCCCTTTTAACCTCATTTCTGGCCAAACTCTTGCACAGATCCTTCTAGCGAGAGCTCATGGTGCCCGAACGTAATGGTTCCTTCCCTTCGCTTCATCAGTTCGTCGTGTTTTGACAGGTAGCACAGCCATGGTCCTTTTCTTACCTCCCTTGCTTTGCTTCCGATAGGGCTTCTTCTCTCTAGATTATCTATGCTTATATATCTCTATCTATCTCCTGTAGCGAGTCAGGACCATGTCAGTGAGTAGTTGATAGTGTCAGCTTAATCCGGGGCCAAGCTAGCGGATATGGAACGAGGCCAAGCCTCTAAGGTTCAGTCCAGTTTCTTGTTTGTCAGAGGCTCTTGCAGTTGTCAGCGGCCGTGGATTGATTGACAATGGGGCTTGTTAGTGACAGTTGTGCTCAGTGGATATTCTCAAATTGGCAGTGTTTCTTTTCTTGTAGCGATGGCTAGCTGCGAGAACGTCGATGGAGGTCCTGGGGCATATCCTCCTCCCCCTCATCCTCCTTCTCGTGACAAGGGGAAGGGAAAGCAGAAGGTCGTGACCAAGAAGCGCAAGAGATTAGATCGTGATTCAGAGATGGCCTTAGTAGTGGCACAGGCAGCTGAGAGAGTAGAGCAGGGTGGCCAGTTGAGCGGTCTACGGATTCACGATCAACTTACCGAGCAGTAGCAGCAGGCCCTGCTTCAGAGCGAGGGGGGAGTGCTCCGTGTTCACAGTCAGCAGTACTCACTTGACGACCCGGTCGAGGTCCTTCCCCCGACTTTCGCTTTTCGTCAGAGGCAGCTTCAGCGGCAGCCGCAGCTTCAGTGGGTGGTTCTGCTCTAGAGACCAGCGCAACTACAGAGACCCAGGCAGAGGGTTCGACAGAGGAGCAGCCAGCTCAGCAGCTGGTTCGCAGGTCCACCCGTACTCGCACTCAGGTTTCTCCTAGACCTGAGGAGCAGAGGTGGGGTGGTCGACTTCCTCTGAGGCCACAGGCACCCCCGCCTGTGGAGCACTTGGACCCGCGGGCCGCTACAGCACGTCAAGTGCAGGCCCTTCGGTTGGTCTCGTACAAGGAGTGGTTCCCAGCTACCAGGCACCCTCAGGCCTCCGAGGGATCCTATACAGTGCTTCAGGAGGATTTCTACACAGTGTTTGTCAACAGTGGAGTTCACATTAGGCCTCACCGTATTTGCCCACTAGAGGACATCGTTGCAGCTGGAGGAGAGGCCATCCGTCCCTTGCTTTCTTACTTGCCTGGCTTGGCGGATTTATTTGGACGGAGTGGTCACTACGTCAAGGATTGGGTGCGACAGTTTTATGCGTCCCTATGGATCTCCCTAGATCACCGGTTCTTGCACTTTGCATTCAGGGGTCGTCCTTATAGGCTTTACAGCGCCAGGGCCAGAGAGTACCTTGGTTTGACAGCCTATGACACGAAGATTCACACCTTGTGCTACGACGAGATAGAGCCACCACGGCGTCCCCATGCAGGGGAGATTCCTCCAGCAGATCTCGTCCGTGCCTGCTTCTAAGAGCCGTTCGGAGAGGGGTCCAGCCGGCGTCCTCATGACTTGACATCGACGGCCCGTCTCGTGAATGAGGTCATGAGGCGTATTATCTTACCTCGGACAGGCTACAGGGAGGGCTTGACACGACTACAACTTTGGCTTGTTCACCACCTAGTCTCCCAATTTCAGTTCGACATTTGGGACGTGATTATCTTTGAGATGGAGGATACACTTGCAGAGGGTTTCAAGGGACACCGACAGCTTCCATATGCTCATTGGATTTGTGTCATTCTGAGGAAGATGATTCTGGCTCTGATTACCCCACTTACACACTCTCCGACTGAGTTCCCCGTGTACGACACTCGCCAGATCATTAGGGTCAGTCCAGACGCTCGTTAGTGGAGGCAGTGACAGCGGCCAGTTGTTCCTGAGATAGAGGCAGAGCAGGACGAGGCAGTTCGTTAGCTGGCAGAGGCCGAGTTGGCCGATCTTGAGGCAGAGGCAGAGGAGCCTGATCTTCTAGAGATCCCGACTGATAGCTCAGACGACGACTACGCTCCTCTTCCGAGGATGTGTCTAGTAGCTCACGACTCAGAGGCCTCCTCGTCTCGTATGGCCAGCTCTGATCTAGCTTTACTTGCTATTCTTTCTCGGATGGAGCAGCAGCAGGCATGGCATAGTGAGGAGGTTCAGCGACAGGCTGAGGAGTAGCGACGTCAGGCTCAGGAGCAGGCTCGACTTGCAGAGGCACAGGCAGTTGCTGCAGCACAGGATTAGGAGCGCCAGGACGCTCTCCAAAGGCAGATGATAGCACTTCAGGCTCAGACTTTAGCCTTCATGAAGAGGATGGCAGCAGTTCCGCAGTTACCTCAGCTGCCTCCGGTTCAGCTGCAGCAGCCTGGACCGTTGACTTCATTCTACACGACCGTTCCTCCATCGTCGGTCTCGCCCTTCCCGCAGTACACGCAGTGGTTCGCTTCACCTGTGACAGGGCAGCTGTCGGGGTTCACGCCGATCCACTCAGGCTTCACTCCTACTCGGACGGAGTCGGTTCTAGTGCCCCCCAGGAGTTTGGAGGCTACGTTCAGCGAGCTCACTGGTCAGCCTACACCGCCGGAGTTTCAGTTGCCAGTGACCTCCGCTCCAGCTCCTGCTCCCGCTACTGAAACTATAGAGACTTTACCCTCTTCAGTAGTGTCGTCCGAGCCACCAGTCACCCAGAGCCAGACCCTGCCGATCCGTTTGGCACCAGAGGATTCTTTGACTGCGTTAGTGGCCGTGACCGAGATTGTGGACCCTCCTATAGAGCCAGAGCTCCCACAGCCAGAGGTTCAAGAGCCAAAGCTCCAACAGCCAGAGGTTCCCGAGCCAGAGGCCGCACCAGAGACTGCTGAGCAGACCCAGACTGCTTCACCGCCACTTGCAGTGTCAGAGGGTCAGCCTGCTCAGAGTTTGTCGTCCGACGAGGAGGCTCTTCTTTCTCAGTTTGAGGCTATCCCGCGTACTTCATCGCCTGGCTCGTCTGCTCCTGTCCTGCCTTCTGACTCTTAGGTTTTGGTCCTTGATGCCAAAGGGGGAGAGGGAGCATAGGTTAGACTTAGGGGGAGCTTGTGAGAGGGTCTCGGTTCTTTTGTGTGATCCGTGCACTCATATGCATACATGTTTGTGTTATGCACTTGTACAATATGTGTATGTCTTTTGGTTGTGCCATGTCATGCTTCACTTATTATATATTACATGCCACATGTTTATGCTCATTTACTTTGCTTCCGCACTTATACTCCGTTAAATGAGCTTGTTCATAAGTACTTGTTGTTCTCTCTTATATGTTGAGTACTTATGCGGACTTGGTTTGTATAAGCATGCCTAACACCTTTTGATCTTATTGTCATATGCTTATATAAACCAAGTGGTTGAAAACCTCACCTCTCTTTCAAACATACTTGAGGTTGTCATCAATCACCAAAAAGGGGGAGATTGTGAGCATCTAGGCGCCTTGTGGGTTTCAGTGATTGGATGACAATGGTAAATTACTATGACTAACGTGTGTTTTGCAGAAACAGTTGAGTCAGGTCATGGTAATGATGATCGTATGGGCACAACGGTATTCATGTCCCCTTATTGATGGAATTCATTTCGGTTTTCAAAGGATGGATGACGAAGACGGTGATAGGTGAAGGACTGAGAATGCTAAAGCAAGGCGACCAGAGGGGGGGTGAATGGGAGCCTAAAAATTTCTCTCAAAACTTCGGCCTTTGTCCCGAAAATCAACCCCCAAAGGCTTCGACCGAAACGTGATGCCCACGACCCTTGGAAGAGGGTGGATGATCCCTAGGATCATAGCAAGGCACCACCGAAAGAGAGCAAGCCAAACATCAAAAACTCCTGCTCAAGTTTGACCCCAAAAACCGACTCCCGAACGTAGATGGAAGACTACGTCGGGAAAACTCCAAATACCTATGCTAGCAAGTAGCAAATATACCTAGAGAGGTTCCTTGGTTAACTCTAGGGCCAAACGAGAAGTCCGAAAACCATGCGGAAAACCCGGGAGAGCAAACACCCTGAAAATCAGCACACAACCGAGTCCCTGACTGTCCGGGGTTCCGACTGCGGACTGTCTGCCCAACGGCGGACTGTCCGCCGGCTAAAAGAGCAAAATAGCACCTCTGCTGAAACAGCTCTAGATAGTCCCAGACTGTTAGTGACCTAGTACTGCGGACTGTCCGCCGTTCAAACAAAAGCAAGACAGCTGAAAAACACAGCCACTGATCTCGCTCGCCCCCGATGCATGGATTGTCCGCGCCTTGGGTGGCGGACTGTCCGCCAACAACCAGTGAGGGCGATTTCAATCGCCCTTCTCCCAAATCTTCCCAAAATCAGTCCAAATCAAAATCCCTCGATCCCAAACTTGGAGAAGATGATCACAAGATAGTTAGGAGACTATCCCCAAGAAATCATCCGCTCAAATCAACTCAATCAACTGGAAATCAAAAGGGAAGGTGTATGAACCGAAAATGCGCCACGAAACTTGAATCGACCCGATCTACTTGTTCGTGAGGGTAGAGATGAATTCCTTCAGTGGAAATGTTCTCCTCACTTCAAAGAACAAGTTGATTCAAGTGGATTCGAAAAAGACGTAGCGAGGAGGGAGATCGAGTGACACGAAAATTGTGGAGAAACGAAGAACGCGAAGAACAAATTCAAAATGCGAATTCAAACCATGAATTGCAACCGTGTGGCTACCACACGAGACAATCGTGAGATTACGGTCTCACTTCCTCAAAATCTCAAGAACACAGAGGTATAATTGCGGTCTCTGCGGATCTCAGTTAGCTATGCAGAGAATGGGAGAAAGGAAACCCTAGAATGAAAATAGCAATGGCTGAGATAGAATGGAGGGAGGGGTTGCCACTCCTTATTCAACCTAATACAATTATTCCCCTTCTACCCCTACTGCTAATGAGCAGGCAGGCTAACCCTAAGGGTATTCCTGACCAACTCGATGTGTAGTCGATCCGACGGCCACGCCCGCACATCTAGTAGCTTCGCCTCGACGTGACCTCACCCGATGCCGCCACGTGCCGCCAACGCGCCGCTCGTCCTGTTCACGGACCTCCCCCTGGTTTTGAGGCTGAAACCGGGAAACCAATCTTCAAGTCCTCGGCCGGTTTTGAGGCCAAAACCGGGAAACCTATCGTCCATCGCTTGAGTTTTGTGGCCCAAATTCAGAAACCTGCCAGCACCCAGGTTTTGAGGCCCAAACCTGGAAACCATCCTCAGCCCGAGTTTTGTGGCCCAAACTCAAAAACCGGTCGTACCCAGGTTTTGTGGCCAAAACCTGGAAACCGTCCACCCGGTGGTTTTTCTGTGGCTCAACCACCAAACCGAACCGTTAGAGGGGATGCAACGTCTGTGCACCCCGTCCACCGACACGTGTCCCCAGGTCCACGACCCGGCAACACCGTGCCCCGCAAATCGCCGCTCGTCGCTGTCCCAGGCTGTCAGCCACCACAGCTGACCCTCAGGCCACCGGTCCCACAGTCCAAGCCTCACGTCCGCCCTTCACCGCTCTGGGTCCATTGGCATGGCACGTCCGCCGCACGACATGCCCATCCTTCACCGCTCCCGGTCCATCGGCACGACACGTCTCTACTTGACCTTCACCTTGCCTTCGATCACTGTATCCGTGCTCGACACCTGCACAACACAAGCCAAAGAACATGCGCATCAAACCAGTTGACAATCACTCATCACTCAAGATCCGACATACACCCATGTTTCCGCAATCTCCCCCTTGATGAGTGCATTGTAGACTACCAACACAAATCATATGATGGTAGAAGAAAGAAGAAGAAGGAGAAGTAGAGAACTCGTCCAAATGACCCAGAAGCAAAACAAAGCCGAAAGAAGGTCAAGTGGAAGAGCAAAACAACTTGGTCCCCAAAGACATGGGCAACAGCTCGACGCAACCAAGCAAAGCAAAGCTAGCCCTCAAGAAGAGGTAGAACAGGCTCAACACCACTAGCGAGAAATCTCGATACCAATTGAAATTCTGAGAGAGCTCAATGTCAATTGAAAAGCTAGCCCTCAAGAAGAGGCAGAACGGGCTCAACACCGCTAGCAAGAAAGCTCGATACGAACTGAAAGGCAAGAGAGCTCAATACCAATTGAACCAAAATAAACTGAGAAGCACATCAGAATGCACAACTGCTAGTCCCTCAAGATAGAGGCACAAAGGCTCAACACAACTAGCAAAAAACTCCGAACCAATTGAAAAATGCTCCAGAGCACAAAGCTACTAAAAACTCATCAAACGAGCAAACTCCCCCTTTGACATAAACTCCCCCTTCAGTAGTGCACACAACTAAGATATGATTTGTCAATTTTCTCACCCTTAGTTGATAAAGCACTATCAAGCAGATTTCTCCCCTTCAAATGCATATGAGTCAAAAATGCAAGTTAGCAACTTCAGGAATATAGTCGATAGAATGAAAAGATGCTCTAAAGAGTGTTTATCCGACAACTCAACAATAAGTATCAATGCCAGCAAAGGCTCAAACTGATCGCCCAATACGAAATATGAACATATGAGCAAAGTGAGCAGTTTCAACCATTCAGAAAAGGATGTTCACCATAAAACTAGCACCAAACATGTATAGACAGGAAGTCAAACAAGTGCTGAACATGTATACAAGATGAACTACCCCTAGCAAAGTTCAACCATCATGCTATAGAATGAAACATAGACTTGTGTTTTCAAATTTTATCGGAGTTGCAGTGGTGAAGATACACAAATTCAAATTTTAGCATGTGACTGCGAGAGGTTGAAAACTTGTGTAACAGACTCGCCCAATAATGTGGCCCACCTACACCTGTCATCTGTCCAACGACCTCTGATCGCTATGTAGGTGTGCCACAAGACTGGATTTATATGTTGGATACGATCGACGCATCCAAAGGTCATAGTAATCATCCGAGTGCAATCATTACAGCACAATACATTTCATACAAAATACCAAATCGGAGAATTTCAGCAGAAGTCTTATATAAACATAATATTACAAACCAGTGTTCATTATTACAACATAGGTGAAAAGGAGTTCAAGTTGCGATAGTACTAAGTGCTGGATAAAAGTCTGATAACATAACCATATTAATAAACCCTGCCCAAGGGCACATCACTTATCATCCTCCACCGGAAAGATGGTCATACAGCACGGTCCAAAGCACATCTGCTCAGCGGGCTCACCTGCAACAAGGGGGTCATAGAACCCTGAGTACAGGAGTACTCAACAAGACTTACCCGACTAATAAATTGGGGAGAAGACTCAGGAATGCAGGCTGAGGGGAAGTCAAGGTAAGGCTTTAGCAAGAATCCAAAAGTTTTCCTTTGCATAAAAGCTCCTACAACTAAGTAGTTGTGTTATTCCATATTTCTAATATTAGCTAAGTAAATGAATGTACATCTTATAATCAACCCATTAATCCACCATTGTTTCATCATTAAACTACGCTGAGGGTGCGAGGACGAGTCTCCTTTTCTCATGGAGCAAACGACGATTCGAACCGCTTGATCTACCCAGCTGGGGCTTCCTTATCACACGACATATGCAAGACCGAACTTGCATATATCAACCTTCCCGTGGATCCGCTCAAACCGGACCGGAGCCGCGCCACCCGGAAGTACAGTACACCACCGCCCTACAACGGCCTTGATGAGTAACGTCCATCAGTGGACCAAGCAGGGTGGGTACACGCTACTCCCGCCATCTCTCCACTCCCAGTGCGCGGGTGCGCCGTTCCAGTAAGGGCATAGCCACAGTAGTTTCTGTCCCCTTATGAAATACGCCAAAATTTTGAACTAAAGTGCAAAATTTGTAAGAATGAAAGTTGTTCATAATTTTGTGATCTAATTCGGCCTAGTTTTTGAATTATGGTTTGAATTCAAATTTGACCCAAACTGAATTCTCAAATTACTTTAAAATTTTCTGAAGAAGTTCAAATTCTGTGAACATGAAATTTGTCCCATTTGTCATTCCCTACAACTTTGATTTAAGGACCAAGGTCAGATTCTCAATAGTTTGAGAGTTGTAGTTCAAGGGTAGATTATAGGGTTTAAACAAATTTGTTTCAATTCAAATCCTGTGCAGAATCTGTGTTAACTTTATATACCAAAGTTGTTCCATTCATTAGTGTCTACAACTTTGTTTTAAGGGCCATGTCCAGATTCAGCTTGGATCTTAGTCCTTATCATAGAGCCACTATAAGGACTTGTGATTTCATGAACCATATGACTCTATAATCCTATCTTCCCTAGAAATTAGCCACTATGATACCCTAAGCATCACACATCAAATGAGCAAAACAGAATTTAAACAAGCATATTATGCACTTGAGATCAAGTTACATGAAATTTGTAAATGCATTTTTAGTGTTGCTACATGAATGCTTTCCATGCTCATGATGACATGTCAGATTTTAGTTGGCTTAAACACCAGAGGTGTTACAGCTCCTCCCCCCTTAAAGAAATCTCGTCACGAGATTGGTTTGACTGACTAAGTAATGGAAAAGGAAATGTGTCAGGATCTAGATCTATGACTTTCCTCTAAAGTATCAATGTAAGTTTCCCTAGGCCAGTGAAACACATACCTAAATGGAAGCGAGGAAATCCGGAAAGTGCTCCAACAGAAAATCCTCAGATTCCCAGGTGGCTTCTTCTTCTGAGTGTTGATCCCATTGCACTTTATTGAATTTAATCGTTCTACTATGGGTGACTCGGTCCTTTTGATCAAGCACTTTGACTGGATATTCTGCATAAGTCATATATGGCTGAATGTCCACGCCTTCATAACTCATCACTTGATCAGGCACTCGTAAACATTGCTTTAACTGAGACACATGGAAAACATTATGTACAGCAGCAAGTTGTTCAGGCAACTCAAACCGATAAGCCTGCTTTCCACACCGCTTTAAAATTTTGAACGGTCCAATGTATCGAGGTGCTAGTTTTCCCTTTACTCCAAACCGAACCACTCCCTTCATTGGTGATACCTTTAAGTATACATAGCTTCCCTCAGAAAATACTAACGGTCTTCGTCTTTTGTCTGCGTAACTCTTTTGTCAGGTCTGAGCTACCTTCAGGTTGTTTTGTATTTGCTTTACTTTTTCTTCAGCTTCATTTACTAAATCAACTCCGAAAAAGTTTCTCTCGCCAGGTTCTGACCAGTTTAGCGGGGTTCGACATCTTTGTCCATAAAGCGCTTCAAATGGTGCCATCTTGATACTCTCTTGATAGCTATTATTATAAGAAAACTCTGCCAATGGAAGACATTCATCCCATTGATCAGGATAGGTGAGCACACAAGATCTCAACATATCCTCTAAAATCTGATTTACCCTCTCGGTTTGACCTCCAGTCTGAGGATGGTATGCCGTGCTAAAAAGAAGTTTGGTTCCTAATGATTCATGTAAATGCTTCCAAAACTGAGAGACAAACTGTGTTCCCCTATCAGAGACTATAGTCTTGGGTACTCCATGGAGACTTAGAATTCTGGCAATATAGATTCGAGCATAGACAGGAGTTCTATAAGTAGTCTTAGCTGGGATAAAATGAGCTGATTTGGTTAGACGATCTACGATTACCCATATCGAGTCCAATCCCTTGGAAGTTTTGGGAAGACCCACGATGAAATCCATGCTAATATCCTCCCATTTCCAAGCTGGAACAGGCAAAGGCTGTAACTCACCGGCTGGCTTCAAACGTACTGCCTTTACTTTCTGACAAGTGTCACACTGAGCCACATAGCGAGCTATTTCAATCTTCATCTTTGTCCACTAGAATCTTTGCTTCAAATCTTGATACATTTTATTACTTCCTGGATGGATAGCTAGTCTGGTAAGATGAGCTTCATCAAGAATGTTCTGTCTGAGCTCGGGTACCTTGGGAACAACCAATCGGTCCTTAAACCATAGCACACCTGCTTCATCAACCCTGAAACAAGTTGCTTCCCCCGCTTTGATTTTTGCTATTATATGACCTATCCCCTTGTTCACTTTCTGAGCTGCTATAATTTCTTCCCGTATGGTAGGCTCGACCCTCATATTATTCAAGCTTCCTTGCAAAACTATCTCTATACCCAACTTTTCCAGCTCTTGACACAGACTAAGATGCATGGGTGCTACTGACAAGCAACTGCAGTGAGGGTTCCGACTGAGAGCGTCAGTAACTACATTTGCCTTACCAGGATGGTAATGTATTTCTAGATCATAATCCTTGATTAATTCTAGCCACCTCCTTTGCCGCATATTCAAGTCTTCTTGAGTAAAGATGTACTTCAAACTCTTGTGGTCGGTGTACATATGACAGGTATTCCCCAACAAATAATGTCGCCATATCTTCAGTGCATGTACAACTGCAGCTAACTCCAGGTCATGAGTAGGATAGTGTTCTTCGTGTCGCTTGAGCTGTCTTGATGCATAGGCAATGACTCTTCCTTCTTGCATCAATACACAGCCAAGACCGATTCCGGAGGCGTCACAGTATACATCGAAAGGCTTCTCAATATCTGGTTGAGCTAAAATTGGTGCTGTGGTAAGCAGCTTCTTTAGGGTTTGAAAAGCCTGCTCACACTCAGGAGTCCATTTAAACTTGACTTGGTTCTTGAGCAGCTCTGTAATAGGTTTGGCTATTTTTGAAAAACCAAGAATGAAACGGCGATAATAACCAGCCATTCCGAGGAAACTGCGGACTTGATGAACTGTGGTTGGCGATTTCCACTTCAGAATATCCTGCACCTTTCCGGGATCAACTGCAATACCCTCAGCAGATAACACGTGACCCAGGAATTGGACTTCTTCTAACCAAAAAGCACACTTGCTGAACTTAGCATATAACTGATGCTCACGCAGACGAGTCAGCACAACACGAAGATGTTCAGCATGTTCTTCTTTGGTTTTGGAATATACCAAGATGTCATCAATAAACACTACCACGAATTTGTCGAGCTCAGGCATGAACACAGAGTTCATGAGATACATGAAATGGGCTGGAGCATTAGTTAGGCCAAAGGACATGACAAGATATTCATATAGGCCATATCGAGTGGTGAAGGCAGTTTTAGGAATATCTTCGGGTCTAATCTTTATCTGGTGGTACCCTGATCTAAGATCTATTTTGGAGAAGACTTTGGCTCCGGCAAGCTGGTCAAAGAGAAGATCAATGCGTGGAAGGGGATATTTGTTTTTGATGGTTACTTCATTGAGGGGACGATAGTCTACTCACATCCTCGAAGTTTTGTCCTTCTTCTTCACAAAGATAGCGGGACATCCCCAAGGAGAAGAACTAGGCCGGATAAAACCCTTATCTAAGAGTTCTTTTAACTGAGTCTTCAACTCGGCTAACTCCTTTGGAGCCATTCTATAAGCTCTTCGGGATACAGGTGCTGTTCCTGGTTGTAACTCAATCACAAACTCCACGTTTCTGTCAGGTGGCAGACCAGGTAATTCTTCAGGGAACACATCAAGGAATTCTCGGACCACTGGGACATCCTCAACTCCTTCACTAACCATGGCACATAACTTCGGGCTGATTAGTTTGGGTTTTGGAAGCTGGATGAGAAGTTGGGATTTTCGGTCTGGTGAATTTAGACGAACAGTCCTATTTAATGTATCTAAAACAGCCCCATAACGCTGCATCCAGTTCATCCCCAGAATCACATCTAAGGTTTGATGGTTCAGCACAATCATAGAAGTGGGATAAACATGTCGTCCCATCTCTATTGGAACTTGATGCACTATCTCATTGGCATACAGCCGACCCCCAGGTGACAGTATAGATATTTTCCCCTTGGAATCACATATTGGAATTGCATGCCTCCTGACAAACTCTCTATTGATGAATGAATGCGATGCACCAGAGTCAAAGAGTGTAACTGCTAAATGATTGGCAACAGGAAACGTACCCAGCATAACCGGTTCGCCTTCTGGAATAGTCTCAACTTGAGTATGATGAACCTGTCCAGTCTTGGGTACCACATAGATCTTCTGTGTGCCTGATCGAGAGCCAGAACGGTTGCCTTGCTACTGCTTATTCTATGGATTAGCTTGATTGCCTTGCTGACGAGGAACATTTGAATTATAATTCTTTGGTGAAGGACAATTCTTAGCAAAGTGTCCTGACCCGCCACAGTTATAACAGGGGTTACTGGTTTTTGGGGCATTTGTGGATTGGGAGCTAGGTGCATTGGCTTGACGTGGGTACTGGAACTGGGAAGAGGCTTTGGCATTAGCTTGAGGCTGATAATATTGCTGTGGTGGGCGTGCAGGTACATGTGCATGGGGAACAGGGTGGTATAGGAACTTGGGACGTTTCGGCACACTCCCAGATGCGCCAGCTTGAGCAGTCTTCCTCCTTTTTGCCTCTTTGTGCACACGATTCTTCTCTTCTAAAGTGATGGCAATACTCACAATGTCGTTGAAGGTGGAGTTGGCACAGGTGGTCATCATGGTTTGCAGCTTGGTGCTCAGCCCTCGCATGAAGCACTGCTTCTTCTTAGCATCAGTGTTGACATGATCAGGAGCATACTGAGAGAGATGGTTGAACTTGGTCACGTACTGCATCACTGTTTGAGTACCCTGCTGCAGCTTGAGAAATTCTTCTAGCTTCATTTGCATGATGCCTGCTGGGATGTGATGTGCTCTAAAGACTTCACAAAATTCAGCCCAAGTGACCTGATGTCCAGGAGCTTGTGCGGCCAAATAATTTGCCCACCAGGTGCCTGCTGGTCCTCTAAACTGTTGTGCTGCAAACAGAGGCTTCTGGAGGTCTGTGCATCGGATTAACTCAAACTTTTGCTCAATAGCATGCAGCCACTCATTTGCTTCTAGAGGTTCTTCGGCTTTGGTAAAAAGCGGAGGGCGAGTATCCATAAAATCTGCGTACGTGCTGTTAGCATCCTGATTTCCTTGCCCGTGGTGTCCTTGCCCGCGACCTTGAGCCATAGCTTGTAACAGCCTAGTGTTATCAGCTGTCACAGTGGCTAATGCAGCAATTGCCTCGGCCAAGGTTGGGGGTGGTCGTGGTGGTGGTGGAGGGTTTTCCTCCCCCTGGGATGAACCACCAGCCCCGGAAGCACGCGTATGCACCGGCATCTGTAATATACAACAAGTATTGCACAACATCCATAAGTGACTCATAATTAACTTAGTCTTAAACTTCCATTACACATCAGCAAAAGCAGTTGCATGAACATCACATGGTCTGATTTATTTATTACACAAGTCCACTCCCGGCAGGACTATCTAGTGCAACTACCCCCCATACTACTAGTTAGAACTACTCAAGCTACGATCACTCCTCGTGGTCGGTGTCGAGGCCGGAAACATGGCCACCCTCTTCGTCACTATCGTCGATCTCGAACACCAACTCGGGCTCGTCCTCCTCCTCGTCGGGCTCTCCTCCGTCAGCCAGGACCACACCGTCCTCCATCTCGGCTGCCCCCAGCGCGTGATAGGGGTTGAGGCGGTTGTTGAGGACGTGGATCTCCTCATGGAGGTTGTTGACATACACCTCCATGTCCTCTATCTGAAACTCGAGGTGGAAGACCCGAGCGCGTGCCAGGTCCTCGCGACGCCATGCCGCATCTCTCATCTTGCGCAGCTGCTCATTTTCCTTCTCTAGATCAGCCTCGACTACGAGAGCCTCCTCTCGCTGCTCCTTCAGTAGGCCGATCATCATAGCGTCCCATGCCCGGTCCTTGGTGGCCTCCGCTAGCGCGGCAGTAAGCCTCGCGACCTCCGCGCGAAGCTCCGCCTTGCGGGTGCGGCCACTACGGCTGCTGCTGCCCTCCCCGGTACGCGGTGCGAGCTGGTGTCGCGGGACTACCCTCGGCCCCGTACTCTTGCGCGCAGTCTGCTTAGTGCAAGCCATCCTGGAATAAATTTAAGCTAAAGTCAGTTTCGTGCACCTATAAGTCAGTATAGTTATACCCATGACCCGATATCTATTAAAGGAGGAGAATTTTATAATTTAATTGATGCAAGATGAAATGATGCATACATACGATTCTACGCATACGACATTATCTACTTGTATACCCACCAAAATAATTTTTGTAACCTTTTTAAACATAGGGCAATACTTTCGAGCACACACCTCCTAGTAAGCAACAAGTAAGTTAAGGTGAGCAAAAGATAAGATTGGAAAGAGCTTTTTAGATTTTTCCATAGAAAGTAAGTTTTGAAGGTTTTTCAAATTACTATAATGATTCCCACGGGGATCCTGCTCCGATACCAAGCCTATAACAGACTCGCCCAATAATGTGGCCCACCTACACCTGTCATCTGTCCAACGACCTCTGAACGCTATGTAGGTGTGCCACAAGACTGGATTAATCTGTTGGATACGATCAACGCATCCAAAGGTCACAGGAATCATCCGAGTGCAATCATCACAGCACAATACATTTCATACAAAATACCAGATCGGAGAATTTCAGCGGAAGTCTTACATAAACATAATATTACAAACCAGTGTTCATTATTACAACATAGGTGAAAAGGAGTTCAAGTTGCGATAGTACTAAGTGCTGGATAAAAGTCTGATAACATAACCATATTAATAAACCCTGCCCAAGGGCACATCACTTATCATCCTCCACCGGAAAGATGGTCATACAGCACGGTCCAAAGCACATCTGCTCAGCGGGCTCACCTGCAACAAGGGGGGTCATAGAACCCTGAGTACAGGAGTACTCAACAAGACTTACCCGACTAATAAATTGGGGAGAAGACTCAGGAATGCAGGCTGAGGGGAAGTCAAGGTAAGGCTTTAGCAAGAATCCAAAAGTTTTCCTTTGCATAAAAGCTCCTACAACTAAGTAGTTGTGTCATTCCATATTTCTAATATTAGCTAAGTAAATGAATGTACATCTTATAATCAACCCATTAATCCACTATTGTTTCATCATTAAACTACGCTGAGGGTGCGAGGACGAGTCTCCTTTTCTCGTGGAGCAAACGACGATTCGAACCGCTTGATCTACCCAGCTGGGGCTTCCTTATCACACGACATATGCAAGACCGAACTTGCATATATCAACCTTCCCGTGGATCCGCTCAAACCGGACCGGAGCCGCGCCACCCGGAAGTACAGTACACCACCGCCCTACAACGGCCTTGATGAGTAACGTCCATCAGTGGACCAAGCAGGGTGGGTACACGCTACTCCGGCCATCTCTCCACTCCCAGTGCGCGGGTGCGCCGTTCCAGTAAGGGCATAGCCACAGTAGTTTCTGTCCCCTTATGAAATGCGCCAAAATTTTGAACTAAAGTGCAAAATTTGTAAGAATGAAAGTTGTTCATAATTTTGTGATCTACAAACTTTCTTAAAGAACCATGTTCCAATTCGGCCTAGTTTTTGAATTATGGTTTGAATTCAAATTTGACCCAAACTGAATTCTCAAATTACTTTAAAATTTTCTGAAGAAGTTCAAATTCTGTGAACATGAAATTTGTCCCATTTGTCATTCCCTACAACTTTGATTTAAGGACCAAGGTCAGATTCGCAATAGTTTGAGAGTTGTAGTTCAAGGGTAGATTCTAGGGTTTAAACAAATTTGTTTCAATTCAAATCCTGTGCAGAATCTGTGTTAACTTTATATACCAAAGTTGTTCCATTCATTAGTGTCTACAACTTTGTTTTAAGGGCCATGTCCAGATTCAGCTTGGATCTTAGTCCTTATCATAGAGCCACTATAAGGACTTGTGATTTCATGAACCATATGACTCTATAATCCTATCTTCCCTAGAAATCAGCCACTATGATACCCTAAGTATCACACATCAAATGAGCAAAACAGAATTTAAACAAGCATATGATGCACTTGAGATCAAGTTACATGAAATTTGTAAATGCATTTTTAGTGTTGCTACATGAATGCTTTCCATGCTCATGATGACATGTCAGATTTTAGTTGGCTTAAATACCAGAGGTGTTACAACTTGTCATTGCCTAACTTCTCAACCGAGCTAAGCCTATGCAGAAGCAATCAGAAGCTTAAAGCAACAGTTTCGGTCTTACACTAAACAGCTCAAGTTTAACTCAATGTGCAATGAGAAACAGACTCGATACCGTGATGTGCTGACAAGCAGTCCCATCTCGATCTTTTTAATTCACTTAAACTTGGTTCAATTTTTAATTCACTTAAACTTGAAGCCATGATCGCCCTTGCCAAAAGCTTGCTAGTTCTTCTTCGGGCAGTTGGCGATTAAGTGGTCGGAGTCACCACACTCATAGCATCCAGTTCGTCCTCCTCCGCGACGACGGTTCATGCGGTTGTTGTGGAACCGCGAGAACCGGTTGGCAAGCAAAGCCAACTCGTCATCTCCCAAGGACTCCAGCTGCTCGTCTATGACAAAAAGAAGGGAAGACAAAGGAAAGCCTCCAGAGGGGTTAGCAGAAGAGCCAGAAACCAAAGTCATAGATGGGCCAGAAGGATTCTCATAAGAAGACCTCATCATGGTGTCAATCTCACTGGACTTGAGCTTACTAAAGAGCTCGTCGCACATGAGAGTCTCATAGTTAGGCGATTCAATGATCGCTTGAACCTTAGAGTCCCACACCAACCGATCGAGAGTGTGAAGAAGCTTGAGAGCCCTCTCATGATCATCGTAAGGCAACAGCTCCTTGTTAGCCCTCATCCTATTGACAATCACCTGAAAGCGAGCGAATAAACTCTCTATGCTCTCGCCAGGTGTGTCGAAAGTTCTCATACTCCCACTTACGCGACTCGTAGAGACGAGGTTTGACTTGAGTGGTTCCCTCATGGAAACGCATGAGGGTTGCCCAAATCTCCCGAGCCGTGGGAAGGTGAGAAACGCGATCAACCTCTGTCATGCTCAAACACGAGAAAAGAGCATTACGGGCTCGGCTATTGGCATCGTGCTCATCGATCTGCTGTTGAGTCACACGAGCAACCAAGACCACGTAATCAGCAGAGTTGCAAATCTCCCAAATCGAAGCACCCATGCTCTGAAGATAGGCTGACATACGTATCTTCCAATATGCACAGTTTGTCCCATTGAAAAACGACGGTTTGCCCACGCCGCGATCCATGTCGCCTTATGTGGATCTGGAACCGGCTAAGGTGGAAGATCCTTAACCTGCTCTGATGCCAATTGGAGGACCGAGAATGCTACCAAAGGCGACCAGAGGGGGGTGAATGGGAGCCTAAATATTTCTTTTGAAATTCTGGCCTCTGTCCCACAAATCAATCCCTGAAGCTTCGAGCGCAAACATGATGCCCACGACCCTCGGAAAGAGGGTGGATGATCCCTAGGATTACAGCGAGGCACCACCAAACGAGATCAAACCAAAACTCGAAAACTCCAAGTCAAGTTCAACCCCAAAAACCTACTCCCGAACATAGATAGACAGCTACGTCGGGAAATCCCTAAATACCTATGCTAACAAGTAGCAAAGATACCTAGAGAGGTTCCTTGGTGAACTCTAGGAGCAAACGAGAAGTCCAGAAACCAAGCGGAAAAGTCGGGAGAGCAAACGCACTGAAAATCAACACACAGCAGGATCTCGGACTGTCCGCGGTACTGCCGGACTGTCTGCGGTTTGGTGGCGGACTGTCCGCCGGCCAAAACGCCAAAACTGCAAAGTTGCTGAACACTCCCTGGGTGATCTCGGACTGTCCGCGACCAACAACGGCGGACTGTCCGCCGGTCAAACCGAAGAAAAATGGCCGAGACATGCAGCCACTGAGTCGGCTGGACCCCGATGCCCGGACTGTCCGGGGGTCAATTGGCGGACTATCCGCAACCCTGCAGAGAGGGCGATTTTGATTGCCCCTCTCCCAAATCTCCCCAAATCCGATCCAAATCAAAATCCCTTGATCCCAAACTTGGAGAAGATGATCACTATGTAGTTGGGAGACTAATCCTAAGAAATCATCCGCTCAAATCGACTCAAACTCCGGGAAATCGAAAGGGAAGGTGCAAGAACAAAAAAGTCGCCACAAAACTTGAATTGGCCCGATCTACTTGTTTGTGAGGATTGAGATGAATTCCTTCGGTGGAAATGTTCTCCTCACATCAAAGAACAAGTTGGTTCAAGTGGATTCAAAAAAGACGCGGCGAGGAGGGAGATCGAGCGAAGGGAAAATTGTGGAGAAAAGATGAACGCGAAGAACAAATTCAAAACACGAGTCACAACCACAAGTTCAACCGTGTCTCGAACACACGAGACAATAGTGAGATTACGTTCTCACTTCCTCAAAATCTCAAGAACAAAGAGGTATGATTAGCCGTCTCTGCGGATCTCAGTAGCTACAGCAGGGAATGGGAGGCAAGAAAACCTTGAGTGAAAATAGCAATGGCTGAGATGGATTGGAGGAAGGGGTTGCCTCTCCTAATATAGCCTAATACAATTATTCCCCTTCTACCCCTACTGCTAATGAGCGGGCAGGCTAACCCTAAGGGTATTCCTGACCAACTCGAAGTGAAGTCGATCCGACGACCACGCCCGCACATCCGGTAGCTTCGCCTCGACGCGACCTCACCCGATGCCGCCACGCGCCATCCGTCCTTTTCCTGGACCTCCCCCCGGTTTTGAGGCTGAAACCGGGAAACCTAGACCTCCCCCCGGTTTTCAGGCTGAAACCGGGAAACCTGTTGTCCATCGGCTGAGTTTCGTGGCTGAAGGACCGAGAATGCCAAAGCAAGGTGACCAGAGGGGGGGGTGAATGGGAGCCTAAAAATTTCATTCGCAACTTCGGCCTTTGTCCCAACAAATCAACCCCCAAAGCTTCGAGTGCAAACGTGATGCCCCTGACCCTTGGAAAAGGGTGGATGATCCCTAGGATCACAGCGAGGCACCACCAAACGAGAGCAAGCCAAACACCGAAAACTCTGACTCAAGTTCAACTCTAAAAACCTACTCCCGAACGTAGATGGACGGCTACGTCGGGAAATCTCCAAATACATATGCTATCAAGTAGCAAAGATACCTAGAGAGGTTCCTAGGTGAACCCTAGGAGCAAACGAGAAGTCCGAAAACCAAGCGAAAAAGCCGGGAGAGCGAACGCACTAAAAACCAAGCTTCAGCAGGGGCTCGGACTGTCCGGGGTTCCGACAGCGGACTGTCTGCCCAACGACGGACTGTCCGGGATGGCTTGGCGGACTGTCCGTCGGCCAATTCCAAAAAACAACAACGCTACTAAAACCACTATGGGAAGTCCCGGACTGTCCGGGGATGACAACGGCGGACTATCTACAAGTCACTCTGGACAGGACTAGCCGAGCTGCGCAGCCACTGATCTGGCTCAAGCCCGACACGCGGACTGTCCGCGAGTCATGCTGCGGACTGTCCGCGACCGCCCAGTGAAGGCAATTTCAGTCGCCACTTCACCAAATCTTCCCAAATCCGAACCAAATCAAAATCCCTCGATTCCAAACTTTAAGAAGGGTGATCACAAGATAGTTAGGAGACTATCCCTAAGAAATCATCCGCTCAAATCAACTCAATCACCGGGAAATCGAAAGGGAAGGTGCAAGAACGAAAAAGTCGCCACAAAACTTGAATCGACCCGATCTACTTGTTCGTGAGGATTGAGATGAATTCCTACGGTGGAAATGTTCTCCTCACTTCAAAGAACAAGTTGGTTCAAGTAGTTTTTAAAAAGACGCACCGAGGAGGGAGATCGAGCAACGGGAAAATCGTGGAGAAAATGGGGAACGCGAAGAACATGTTCAAAACGCGAATCACAACCACGAATTGCGACCGTGTGGCTACCACACGAGACAATAGTGAGATTACGGTCTCACTTCGTCAAAATCTCGCGAACACAGAGGTATGATTAGTTGTCTCTGTGGATCTCAGTAGCTACAGCAGGGAATGGGAAGCAGGAAACCCTAAGTGAAAATTGCAAATGCTGAGATAGGTTGGGAGGTGGGTGTCTCCCTCTACTTATCCTAATTTTATTCCCACTCTACCCCTAATGATACAGATAGCAAACCAGCTAAACTCTAAGGCTATTCTGGACCAGCTCGAAGTAGATGGTGATCCGACGACCACGCCTGCACATCTGGTAGCTTCGCCTCGACGCGACCTCACCGGATGCCGCCACGTGCCGCCAACGCACTGCTTGTCCTTTTCACGGACCTCCCCCAGTTTTGAGGCCGAAACCGGGAAACCAGACTTCAAGTCCTCCCCTCTGTTTTGAGGCCAAAACTGGGAAACCAGTCGTCCATCGCCTGAGTTTTGTGGCCCAAACTCAGAAACCCGCTAGCACCCAGGTTTTGAGGCCCAAACCTGGAAACCGTCCTCAGCCCGAGTTTTGTGGCCCAAACTCGGAAAACCCGCAGCACCCAGGTTTTGTGGCCTAAACCTGGAAACCGTCCACCGGTGGTTTTTCTGTGGCTCAACCACCAAACCGACGCCGTAGAGGGGATGCACCGCCCGTGCACCCCGTCCACCGACACATGTCCCCATGTCCTCGACCCGAGCCACACCGTGGCCCGCAAGTCTCCGCTCATCGCTGTCCGAGGTTGTCAGCCACCACAGCTGATCTTCAGGCCACCGGTCCCTCAGTCCAAGCCTCACGTCCGCCGTTCACCGCTTCGGGTCCATGGGCACGACACATCTCTACTTGACCTTCACGTTGCCTTCGATCACTGTCTCTGTGCTTGACACCTGCACAACACAAGCCAAAGTACATGCACATCAAACTAGTTGACAATCATTCATCATCTCAAGATTCGGCATACACCCATGTATCCGCAATCTCCCCCTTGATGAGTGCATTGTCAAATACCAACACAAATCATATGAAGGTAGAAGAAAGAAGAAGAAGGAAGAGTAGAAAGTTGGTCCAAATGACCCAAAATCATACCAAAGCCGAAAGCAGGTCAAGTGGAGTGAGCAA
Source organism: Coix lacryma-jobi var. lacryma-jobi (assembly GCA_009763385.1). NCBI lineage: Eukaryota > Viridiplantae > Streptophyta > Magnoliopsida > Poales > Poaceae > Coix > Coix lacryma-jobi. The sequence goes on from CM019826.1 coordinate 46,734,346, forward strand.
AACAACTTGGTCCCCAAAGACATGGGCAACAGCTCGACGCAACCAAGCAAAGCAAAGCTAGCCCTCAAGAAGAGGCAGAACAGGCTCAACACCGCTAGCAGGAAAGCTCGATACCAACTGAAAAGCAAGAAAGCTCGATACCAATTGAAACAATATCAACTGAAAAGCACTATCAGCTGAAAAACACACCAAAATGCAAAAACTGCTAGTCCCTCAAGATAGAGGGACAGAGGCTCAACACAACTAGCAGAAGATCGCTCCATACCAATTGAAGAGAAATGCTCCAAACTGATTGAAAACTCATCAAGCGAGCAAACTCGAGCAAACTCCCCCTGGACATAAACTCCCCCTTCAATAGTGCACACAACTAAGATATGATTTGTCAAATTTGTCCCCCTTAGTTGATAATGCACAAACGAGTAAATGCATGAGTCAAAAATGCAGATTAGCAGCTTTAGGAATATAGTCGATAGAATGAAATGTTGCTCTACAGAGTGCTGATCCGATGACTCGACAACAAGCATACATGCTAGCAAAGGCTCAAGCTGATCACCAAATACGAAATATGAACATATGAGCAAAGTGAGCAGTTTTAAGCCATTCAGAAAAGGTTTCACCATCAAAATAGCACTGAATATTTATAGACAGGAAGTCAACAAGTGCTAAACATGTATACAAGGTGAACTACCCCTAGCAAAGTTCAATCATCATGCTATAGAAAGAAACATAGACTTGTGTTTTCAAATTTTATCGGAGTTACAACGGTGAAAATACACAAGTTCAAAGTTCAGCATGTGATTGCAAGAGGTTGAAAGCTTGTCATTGCCTAACTTTTCAACCGAGCTAAGCCTATGCAAAAGCAATCAGAAGCTTAAAGCAACGGTTTCGGTCTTACACTACACAGCTCAAGTTTAACTCAATTTGCAATGAGAAATAGTCTCGATACCGTGATGTGCTGACAAGCAATCCCATCTCGATCTTTCTAATTCACTTAAACTTGGTTCAATTTTATAGCAGAATATGAACATACCAAGCAAGTGAATGAATCAGAACTAGAGACATAGTAACGTAGCATATATGAAAAGCACAAGTGATTTCAACACATTCTACACATGCTAGTTGCCAATCTCAATGGTGAACAAGTTTCAAATTTTAAGTTCATTAAGCAGGTTCACCATTCATAAAATAGTTTAGCTCACAACATGTATAAGTGATCAAAAGGAGCCTAAGCTACAAGGGAACGTATGCTATGCAAACTAGACTTCTGTGCAAACTATGCAAACTCTAATCAAGACCACAAGAATCTAATCTGATGGCTGGTAATTTTAGCACTCAAACCCCTCCACTCTTGGGGGTGTTTTGCAACAGCCAGATAGGATGAGTGGGGGGTTTAAGTGCTAAAATTACCAGCCATCGGATTAGATTCTTGTGGTCTTGATTAGAGTTTGCATAGTTTGCACAGAAGTCAAGTTTGCATAGCATATGTTCCCAAGCTACAAACATTATCATATAGCATCGGAGCATACACTAAACAGAGCATAGATTCATTCTAAGGATTATAGACATGAATCTCAAAAGATGCAAAATGTAAACATGATAAAAAGCAAAGACTAAACAAAAACTAGAAAAGACTAAAAACCAAAAACAAAGGAAGTCAGTCTATGATACAATAACAAAAATGTTTCCCCCAACTAAAAGGGGAAGCACACACCAAGCTCACCTCTCAACCTATTAAAGGTTGATTGGTTCAAAGGCTTGGTAAAAATATCGGCCAGCTGATGATGAGTATCAACATGTCTCAGGTCGATATCACCCTTCTCAAAATGGTCTCGTAGAAAATGAAAGCGCACATCTATGTGGTTGGTCTTAGAATGCAGCACGGGGTTCTTAGCAACGCTAATCGCACTCGTGCTGTCACAAAGCAAAGGAACTCAAGAAAAGCTCAGACCAAAATCACGCAAAGTGGCCATCATCCAAAGCAACTGGGAACAGTAGCTAGACGCAACAACATACTCAGCCTCTGTGGTAGATTGGGCGACACTAGACTGCTTGCGAGAGGACCAAGATACAAGAGAAGAGCCCAAAAACTGACAAGTCCCGGAAGTGGACTTGCGATCAAGTCGGCAACCAGCAAAATTGGCATCAGAATAACTGCAAAGGGAGAGGGTGGAAGAAGCAGAATACCAAATCCCAAACTCTGGAGTGAAACGAAGGTACCTCATAATGCGCTTGACCGCCTGACGGTGAGAAGTGCGTGGCGACGCCTGAAAGCGCGCGCAAAGACACACCGCAAACTGAATGTCCGGGCGTGTCGCCGTCACGTATAGCAGCGACCCGATCATACTCCGGTACTCCTTCTGGTCCACGGCTTCTCCATCCTCGTCCACATCCAGGGCCATCGTGGTCGACATGGGTGTTGGAAGAGGCTTGGCCTCACCCATATCGAACTTCTTCAAAATGTCCTTGATGTACTTGCCCTGGTGCACAAACGTCCCTTCTCGGGATTGCTTGATTTGCAACCCGAGAAAGAATGTCAACTCGCCCATTATGCTCATATGAAATTCCCTGCTCATAAGATCTGCAAACTTGGCAACCAAAGCTTGAGAAGAATCACCGAAAATGATATCATCCACGTAAATCTAAACCAAGAGTGTGTCATTGCCTTGCTTGAGGAGAAAAAGCGTTTTATCAACACATCCCATTTTAAAACCCTTAGCAAGCAAAAAGGTTTTCAACCTATCATACCAGGCTCTAGGGGCTTGTTTAAAACCATACAAAGCTTTGTGGAGTTTAAGAACATGGTTTGGAAACTTGGGATTTTCAAAACCGGGGGGTTGTTTCACATACACCTCTTCTTCTATGTAGCCGTTTAGGAAGGCACTCTTGACATCCATTTGAAAAAGTTTAAAACCCTTGGATGCAGCAAAAGCCAAGAGGATCCTAATTGACTCCAAACGAGCAACAGGAGCAAAAGTCTCCTCATAATCTATCCCTTCCTTCTGACTGTACCCCTGGGCTACAAGTCTGGCCTTGTTCCTCACAATGTGGCCATTCTCTCCCTGTTTGTTTTTAAAGACCCATTTTGTCCCAATAGGATTACAGCCTGGAGGAGGTGGAACCAAAACCCAAACCCAATTTCGCTCAAAGTTTTCTAACTCCTCATGCATGGCATTAACCCAATCCAGATCAAATAAAGCATGTCCAACATCTCGGGGTTCAAAATCAGCAACAAATGCAGAATGAGCAAAGTGGGAGATTTGTTGTGACCTTGACCGAGTGACACGTTCGTCGATGCTGTCGATCATCTGTTGAGGTGGGTGTTGGCGCTGAATGTGTCATGGCGCCTCTCGAGCTGAAGAAACCTCCCCCTCGATAGTAGCTGGTGCCTCCTCGGGTACAAATGGTACAACCCGAGGTGGTGGATCACACGACCCCCAAGTGGTCGACGAAGAAGGGTTGGGTCCGTGAGTCGTCGTCGTAGAAGTCGATCCTAGCGGCACAGCAGGTGGAGGTGGTGCTGGATCACAAGTGCCTTCAGCACCCTTGTCCTCATCAATAAAAAGAGGTTCGCCAACCTCGTGATCACCTACACGCTCAAATCTAGAAGAAGGACAAACCATGGTCTCGTCGAAAGTGACATCGGATGTCTCCATGACTCGGTTAGTATCAAGGTTATGTACACAATATGCACGAGTATGATTACCATAACCCAAAAATACATCGTCAGAAGAACGAGACTCAAATTTGTCCAGGTTGCCTTTCTTAAGTATAAAATAGTGGCAACCAAAAACTCTAAAATAACTCACTTTGGGCTGTTTTCCAAAACACAACTCATAAGAAGTCTTTTTCAAGAAAGCTCGGAGAAAAATGCGATTGGAAATATAGCATTCAGTGTTCATAGCCTCAGCCCAATACCGCCTAGGAGTCCTATGCTCATCGTGCATCGTCCTGGCCATCTCAACAAGGGTCCGATTCTTCCTCTCTACAACACCATTTTGTGGCGGTGTGTAGGGGGAAGAAAACTGATGCTCCAAACCCAAAGAGTTACAAAACTTTTCAAAATCTGAGTTCTTAAACTCGGAACCATTATCGCTATGAATAGCTCTCATCGAGTTCTTAGGGAACTCGTTCAGAAGTCGCAAGATCAAATTGCGAACAAAGGTGAAAATCTCAGTGTTCTTAGCTAAAAAGAAAACCCACGAATATCTCGAAAAATAGTCAACGATAAAAAGCACATACCACTTCCCCCCAACTGAGCTCACCCGAGCCGGACCTATAAGGTCCATGTGTAAAAGCTCTCTAGGGCGCTTAGCAATAACCTGATTCACCGGATGGTGGGGAGCGGCAAGCATTTTTCATGTCTACAAGAATGGCCAACAAGATCCTTCTCCAAGTGCAATTTGGGCAATCCTCGAATTAGGCCAAGTGAGCTAAGCCTTGCAAGCAAGTCGAAGCTCAGGTGACCGAGTCTCCTATGCCACTTCCAAAGATCAGAGGAGGAAGGTCCAGCCACAAGACAACGGGAAATTCCAAACGACTCTGAGAAATTCGCACGAAAGAATTTCCCAAAGGGCGAAATCAAACATACAAGATTTCCCTGAGGATCTAAAATGCGACTGAGATTCGGTTTAAAACGAATCTCATAGTCATCATCGAAAAGTTGCGAAACAGAAAGAAGGTTAAAATGCAAGTTAGAAACAAGAGCAACATCACGCAACACAAAGTGCTCATTAACTCGCACCGACCCACGAGACAACACTTTACCTTTCCTATTGTCGCCGAAGGTGATAAATTCATTTCTGGCACCCTCCAACCTTGCCAAAAGAAGCAGCACTCTCCAACACCCTTAGCAAAGCCAACACCTGGACCTCCAGCAGCACGTTTGAATTGGGCAATCATCATCCCAAGCTGTGGCTCACCACAAGACACTCATGACAAGATGGTCCGAAGGTATGTGTTTTCTTCCTCGGTTTGCATCTTGTCATGCTTCACATTGGCTATCTCCATCTCCAAGTCCTCACACAAAGCACACCTAGACACACAAGTGCTATCCGAGTTGGAATTCTCAAGAGACACAATCTTGGCATTCTTCTCTGCCAACTCGGATTGCAAGCCCGCATAGGACTTGCATGCACCAAGCAACGAGGGTCGAGCCCTAAGCTCATCCACCTCTCCAACCAAAGCAACATACTTCCCCCTCATAGTGAGAAGGTCAGTCATGTGCTTGGGGCACATCTCACACTCACCCTCCTCGGTGACTACAACGGTGGACTTGGCAAACTCAAGTTCCTTCACTGTATCCTCCCACTTCTGCCTAAACTCCTTCCTCTCTCTAGCTGCATGCCTAAGCAACTTATCTTGACTAAGTAAAGCAGCAGTGAGTTTATCAACTTCAGCAGAGAGGTCTTCAGGAGATTGAAATGCCCGGGAGGTGTCGACGTCATCGTCGTTCCGAGGGATCTCCTCCAGCTTGCTGTCGACCTCATCGCCGAGGGCCATGGTACAAAAGCCCTCGTTGTCGGTGAAGAAGCAAAGACCGTTCAGCTTGTCCTCGATCTTCTTCTTCTTCTCAGACTCATCATCGCTTGAAGCAGTGGAGTCGTTGTCCGAGTCGTCGACGTCGCTAAGCGTGGCGAAGAAAGCACGCTGCTCAGCCTGGGCCTTCTCCAAGTACTTCTTCTTGATGTACTCCTTGTTGAAGCCACCCTTTCGCTTGTGCTTGGGAGGGATGTGCTTCTCCTTGTGCCAGCCGGAGTCGTACTTGTGGCCATGATCGCCCTTGCCCATAGCTTGCTTGTTCTTCTTCGGGCAGTTGGAGATGAAGTGGTCCGAGTCACCACACTCATAGCACCCAGCTCAGCCTCCTCCGCGACGACGGTTCATGCGGTTGTTGTGGAACCGCGAGAACCGGTTGGCAAGCAAAGCCAACTTGTCGTCTCCCATGAACTCCAGCTGCTCCTCTATAACAGAAAGAAGAGAAGACAAAGCAAAGCATCCAGAGGGGTTAGCAGAAGAGCCAGAAAGCAAAGCCATTGACGGGCCAGAAGAATTCTCATAAGAAGCTCTCATCATGGCGTCAATCTCACTGGACTTGAGCTTACTAAAGAGCTCGTCACACGTGAGGGTCTCATAGTTAGGTGATCCTATGATCGCCTGAACCTTAGAGTCCCACACCGATCGATCGAGAGTGTGTAAAAGCTTGAGAGCCCTCTCATGATCATCGAAAGGCAATAGCTCCTTGTTAGCCCTCATCCTGTTGACAATCACGTGAAAGCGAGCGAATAAACTCTCTATGCTCTCGCCAGGCATGTGTCGAAAGTTCTCATACTCCCGCTTGTGTGACTCATAGAGACGGGATTTGACTTGAGTGGTTCCCTCATGAAAGTGCATGAGGGTCGCCCAAATCTCTCGAGACGTGGGGAGGTGAGAAACGTGATCATACTTAGACATGCTCAAACATGAGAAAAGGGCATTACGGGCTCGACTATTGGCATCGTGCTCATCGATCTGTAGCTGAGTCACAGGAGCAGCCAAGACCACGTAATTTGCCTTGTTGCAAATCTCCCAGACAGAAGCACCCATGCTCTGAAGATAGGCCGACATACGTATATTCCAATACGCATAGTTCATCCCATCGAAAACGGTGGTTTCCCCACGCCGCGATCCATGTCGCCTTCTGTGGATCTAGAACTGGCTAAGGTGGAAGATCCTTAACCCGCTCCGATACCAATTGATGGACCGAGAATGCCAAACCAAGGCGACCAGAGGGGGGGAGAATGGGAGCCTAAAAATTTCTTTCAAAACATCGGCCTTTGTCCCAACAAATCAACCCCCAAAGCTTCGAGTACAAACGTGATGCCCACGACCCTTGGAAGAGGGTGGATGATCCCTAGGATCACAGCAAGGCACCACCAAACGAGAGCAAGCCAATCACCGAAAACTCCGACTCAAGTTCAAATCTAAAAACCTACTCCCAAACGTAGATGGACGGCTACGTCAGGACATCTCTAAATACCTATGCTATCAAGTAGCAAAGATACCTAGAGAGGTTCCTAGGTGAACTCGAGGAGCAAACGAGAAGTCCGAAAACCAAGCGAAAAAGCCGTGAGAGCAAACGCACTAAAAACCAAGCTTCAGCAGGGGCTCGGACTGTTCGGGGTTCCGACCACGGACTGTCTGCACAACGGCGGACTGCCCGGGATGGCTTGAAGGACTGTCCGCCGGCCAATTCCCAAAAACAACAACGCTGCTGAAACCACTCTGGGAAGTCTCGGACTGTCCGGGGATGACAATGGCGGACTGTCCGCCGGTCACTCTGGACAGGAACAGCCAAGCTGCGCAGCCACTGGTCTGGCTCAAGCCCGACGCACAGACTATCCGCGAGTCATGCCGCGGACTGTCCGCGACCGCCCAGTGTAGGCGATTTCAGTCGCCACTTCACCAAATCTTCCCAAATCCGAACCAAATCAAAATCCCTCGATTCCAAACTTTGAGAAGGGTGATCACAAGATAGTTAGGAGACTATCCCTAAGAAATCATCTGCTCAAATCAACTCAATCACCGGGAAATCCAAAGGGAAGGTGCAAGAACGAAAAAGTCACCACGAAACTTGAATCGACCTGATCTACTTGTTCGTGAGGATTGAGATGAATTCCTTCGGTGGAAATGTTCTTCTCACTTCAAAGAACAAGTTGGTTCAAGTGAATTCGAAAAAGATGCACTGAGGAGGGAGATTGAGCAACGGGAAAATCATGGAGAAAATGAAGAACGCGAAGAACAATTTCAAAACACGAATCACAACCACGAATTGCAACCGTGTGGCTACCATACGAGACAATAGTGAGATTACGGTCTCACTTCCTCAAAATCTCGTGAACACAGAGGTATGATTAGCCGTCTCTGCGGATCTCAGTAGCTACAGCAGGGAATGGGAAGCAGGAAACCCTAAGTGAAAATAGCAAATGCTGAGATAGGTTGGGAGGTGGCTGTCTCCCTCTACTTATCCTAATTTTATTCCCACTCTACCCCTAATGATACAGAGAGCGAACCAGCTAAACCCTAAGGCTATTCTGGACCAGCTCGAAGTAGATGGTGATCCGACGGCCACGCCCGCATATCTGGTAGCTTCGCCTCGACGCGACCTCACCGGATGCCGCCACGTGCCGCCAACGCGCCGCTCGTCCTTTTCACGGACCTCCCCCTGGTTTTGAGGCTAAAACCGGGAAACCAGACTTCATGTCCTCCCCTCGGTTTTGAGGCCGAAACCGGGAAACCTATTGTCCATCGCCTGAGTTTTGTGGCCCAAACTCAGAAACCCGCCAGCACCCAGGTTTTGAGGCCCAAACCTGGAAACCGTCCTCAACCCATGTTTTGTGGCCCAAACTCGAAAAACACGCAGCACCCAGGTTTTGTGGCCCAAACCTGGAAACCGTCCACCGGTGGTTTTTCTGTGGCTCAACCACCAAACCGACGCCGTAGAGGGGATGCATTGCCCGTGCACCCCGTCCATCGACACGTGTCCCCAGGTCCTCGACCCGAGCCACACCATGCCCCGCAAGTCTCCGCTCGTCGTTGTCCCAGGCTGTTAGCCACCACAGCTGATCCTCAGGCCATCGGTCCCTCAGTCTAAGCCTCACGTCCGCCCTTCACCGCTCCGGGTCCATCGGCACGGCACGTCTCCACTTGACCTTCACCTTGCCTTCGATCACTATCTCCGTACTCGACACCTGCACAACACAAGCCAAAGAACATGCGCATCAAACCAGTTGACAATCACACATCATCTCAAGATCCGGCATACACCCATGTATCCGCAGTGGCCCAAACTCAGAAACCCACCAGCGCCCAGGTTTTGAGACCCAAACCTGGAAACCATCCTCAGCCCTTGTTTTGAGGCCCAAACTCGGAAACCCGCAGCACCCAGGTTTTGTGGCCCAAACCTAGAAACCGTCCACCCGGTGGTTTTGCTGGGGCTCTACCACCAAACCGACGTTGTAGAGGGGATGCACCGCCCGTGCACCCCGTCCACCGACACGTGCCCTCAGGTCTATGACCCGAGCCACACCGTGCCCCACAAGTCTCCGCTCATTGCTGTCCCAGGCTGTCAGCCACCACAGCTGATCCTCAGGCCACCGGTCCATCAGTCCAAGCCTCACATCCGCCCTTCACCGCTACGGGTCCATTGGCACGACACGTCTCTACTTGACCTTCACCTTGCCTTCGATCACTGTCTCCGTGCTCAACACCTGCACAACACAAGCTAAAGAACATGTGCATCAAACCAGTTGACAATCGCTCATCATCTCAAGATCCGGCATACACCCATGTATCCGCATGTTTCCCTGTGGATATGATATTAAAACCTCCGGGTGAAAGCTATAACGGTATTCGTGCGCTTGCGGATCTTTTTCTGTAAGCTCATTTATACCAACCAACCACTTCTATGTGTTGCTGCTAGTGGTGATAGCTTAGCAGTAGTGTTATGCTAAGAAGTGCCAACAAGCTTTCTGGCGTCGTTGACGGGAAACGGTTGCTGAATTAACTACGAACCTAGCTTAATATTTTCTTTTATAAAAAATTAATAAAACTTCTCTTTCCATACTCCTTATCTTTATCCTTTTCTCATCCTTTACTTTTATCTTTTGCCTCATCTCTGCTAATCTTTCTTCTTATCTATCCTTTCATCTCTAGCATGGATGATAACATTCTTATCTATCAATATGCTAGACTCACGGGCACATACCTTAAACCACCAGAACATTTAGAGCCTATCACAATATCTAGTTTTGAGATAAGCCTGAAATACATGGAATTTTTCCAAAATCAACCTTTCTTGGGAGAAGGTGAGGAAAACCCTTATACACACCTGCAAGAGTTTGGACGAATTTGTGACCTCCTTCTCATAAAAGGGATGTCCGATGAGACCATACGATGGAAGCTCTTTCCATTCTCTTTAACGGAAAAAGCTAAACATTGGTATAAACTCAACATAGGAAGTATTCATGGAGATTGGAAGGTACTATGCACTAAATTTCTTATAAAATATTTTCCATCTCCAAAGTGATTGACCTTTGGAAAGAGGTTCTAACTTTTAGACAACTAGAAGAAGAATCGTTTGGTGAATCATGGGATCGATTTATTGACCTTACTCTCACTGGCCCAGATCATTCTATTACATTGGTCTTAGTAGCAAAAATAAGGAATCCCTTAATATAGCCTCTAGAGGATCCTTCCTTTGCTTGTCTGCTAGTAAAGCAAGGTATTTACTTGATATAATGAGTGGAAAGACCCCTTTCCCTAGCATTCAGAAACCAATCCCTAAGAAAGAGAAGGAACCAGTTCTTGGACAATAAGAGGAAGTTTTGATAGCCAAATCACAACCACTCACATCTCAAGATTTAGCTATCCATCCTAAACCATCAATGCCCCAAAATCCTCCTAGGGAAGAAGAAATTCTACCCTTGGAGAGCTCTAATCTTTCGGGTGCTAATGGTCTAGACTTTCGGTTTCATAGGAGACCTTCAAGCAAAGATAATTCAAATCCTCACAAGAATGGTTCTCTCAAATAATGTCCTGATTCCCATTATGAAGTAGTCGAGGATGGCATGTCAAGTGATGTCATAGAAGGATAGCTAAGCCACATGGAAAATTCAATCTTCTCCTCTACTATGCTCACAAATGACACAAACCATGAACCCATCTCTAAACCCATCCTTGACCACCTCATTAAATCCATACTCATATGAGACATCTCCTATTTCAATTGGTCTGTCTAACATTGCCACACTCAAGATCTTCAACCCCCTCACACTTTCTGTTTACAAAAACTTCAAAAGGGTGGTTGCAAATGCATATGTTTATCACAAATATTGTAGATCTAGTTGTGCTCTTAAGTGGGTGTTGGAGGGGAAACCACTTCACCAAATCACATCTTGAAGGTTTCCCAAAGACAAGCTCAGTGTCCTAAAACAAGCACTTTTTCAGATCCTAACATGAGTGTTCACCTTTCTGTTGCACTGCCCTTGTGTAATGAGCATAGAGATATAATTGTTAAAATATTCCTTCGGGTATTCTTGTCACTAACCTTTCTAGGTGTGGAGCAAAAAGTTTGAAGGAACGACAAACACAAGGTATGTCCAACCAATCATCATGCAACATTGAATTACAATCATCCAATCTTGATTTTTGCAAAATCTAAGCTTGGGGAATAACTTACATAAGAACATCCCTTACCATGTTGCTATCTTGGTTGTCCCTACCTTTAAGACATGCTCATGTGCTATACACTAATCATGCTCTCTTATCACCATTTCAGTAAATCTCTTTAATGTTATTTGCTATAGTATATGTTTAGGTTTGAAGTACTTTAATACATCTCTTAAATGAAGCATGGTGCCTAGTTTAGGAGTGGTGATCTTGCTTTCAAAGGCCATTTAATTTAAGCATGCTTAGGTTAAAATGTCCTCTTAAGTCAAATTAGATGTGGTATCTAGGTTGATTTTTGAGCTGATAGTATGCTATAATGGATGTTGGATATTTTGTTGGACTAAACCTTGTAGGAAAACTTTCAATATCAATTTGGGAAAGTCTTGAGATACTCACACTGGAGATGAAGAGACACATGAACTTCAACAACTTGCGCAAGGGAGACACAGCTCACTGATCATGGACAAATGAGACAGAAGACAAGTGCCACAAAACAATACCTACAATCAAAGCATTTACTCCATGGAAGTAGGTGAACAAGTCCCAGTAAAAGACAAAGACCATCATGGAGGCACTCGAGTAGCAGCTCCAATTTCAAGTCTCTTGTCAACCCAATAATTAATGGAAAACAAGAAAGGTTGACAAGAGAAAAACGTGCAATTGTCCTTCCATCCTCATCACTCAGGCCCACTGTGAGATAAGCAAGAGAAGACAAGCCGTTCATGAACACAACCAGTTGGGCAAGAGAAGCTTCCACAAGATATTTTGGTACCATCACTCTTCAAAAATAAAGGTAACATCTCAAGGTAAGTGACCATCACTTTAAAAGCTTTTCCTTAATTCTGGTATGCGCATAAATAAAGAACCAAATATGTCTAAGTTGCACCTCACTTGATCCAACCTAATCAACTCAACATGTTCAGTTCTTTGCTCTTAGCTTTACTCTCTTGATCTCACATTTTACCCATATGATCTAAAAAGTTCCACATCCAACCTTTGGAAGATATGATAGATCACTGTCACACCCAATTTTAAGAACAAAATTGAATGTATAAACTTATGTGCGCCCAGGAAACAGTCGCACACATAAGGGACAAATTACAAAGTAAGGCATCATCACTGTGCTTATTACATAGCGTATTTATTACAACTCCACAAATAAAACTAAACATAAACAAGCGGAAGATAGATAACTCTCGACGAAGCGCCACTCCACAGGGACGTCGACTGGTGGTCAGCAAGACTAGAAATCCTCTGGAAGCTTATCTTGCTCATACTCAAATCCATCTGTTACCCATCAGGGATTTTTATCCAAAAAGAAGAAAATATAACAAGCGTAAGTACATCTCGTACTCAGCAAGCATCATGGGGTTATGCAGCTCAAAAGGCTTGACACGGGTTTACTGCGGTTAGCACTTTTAGTTCGGTCAAGATTTTAGCGTTAATTAATCATTAAGTTGTGCCTGCAAACCCAATTAATCCACATGAATAATAATTAAAATATGGCAACATCGTCCGAAAACATAAACATGATGGTAACGTGAACAAAAGTAAATTTCGTTTAAGTGGTTAGCCTGCAAGTTTTCCGAGCCGCTCGTGACCGTGAGCACGGCTGATATATCAGTTTATTACTCTGCAGAGTTTGTACAACTTTACCCGTGAGCCGTGATCCCCATATGCCAGGGGTTGCAAATCCCATATCACCTCTTCCAAGGAGGTGCGGCAGGGTACACTATGAAGTCTTTCGAAGTTCCCCTAACAAGATAGTGGCCACTAGGTTTCCAATCGGCAAGCAGATATAGGAACCCCCCTTTCCGATGGCACATTCCTTCCCGGCTATACACATGAGACCAGGCGGCCGTCCTATACCCGTCTCGTCAAGCCCCTTTTGTGCCCTTTCAGGTAACCACCATCAAGCGAGGAGAGGTCCTCGAACCAACTAAAACCAGAGCCATGTAGCCCTCACGGTTGTACTGTATGTCCCAGCTTTTGCCCACAGAAGATCATTTAGGGGGGGCCAAGAGCACGATGACTCCCACGCCCGGGTCCACATTACCAAGAACAAGATAAGGACAGACGTTGCGCATATCGTTAATTATTTTATTAGATCATAGTTATAGGTTTATAGCACTAGCAGATCTACCATAATGCACATATATCCCACGGTATCAAGGTACAGGTTGAACATCTAGGTATATCCTATGGATATCATTTGACACATGCACATGATTGGTAGTTTAAGGTGCGTAGGTAACAAGGATGATCCCATGTATACTTGCCTTGGTTTGCGTATTCCTGGTTCTGGTCCTCCTGCTGGTCGTAGTAGATCTGATCTTGGTCGCCCACGTACTGCTCACCGTCTGAACTCGAATACAACGCAACATACAAGCATCCACGCACACACATGCATTGCAAACAGATCTAACATTAGAACAGTACATCAACAGATTTAAATAAATAAATAAATAAAAGTTGTAAAACAGATCTATTCGTCACTATGATCACATAGACGTTTGGATCACCGAAATCGGTTTTAAAACGCGGAAGTTACGGCCTAAACAAGATTATAAAAGGTCTAAACGAGACTGACTTAAACGTGAAATAAAACTTTTGCAAATCTAATCTACAGTGGTACTACTGCGTAGAGCACGAAATTACGAAACTAACGCAATTTGAATGGATCAAAACGGAGTTAAATTGAGCAAGATATAGACAAAATGGTGTAATGGCAAATCTGTAAATAGATCAAAGTATTTTCGAAATAAAATAAATCGGAAATTCGGATTTATCCGCGCCGGCCAGGGACTGCGGGTTAATTCGGCAAAAGTCGAGGGTCTCTTTAGCATAATTGTCCGCGAAGGGGTATAGATCTATTTCGGCCGTCCGATCCAATCTGAACGGTCTAGATCAGATATGGGGGGTTTCGGGCGGCGCCGCCGTCTCGTACAGAGACGGCGCGGCGGCTCCATGGCCACGGCGGTGGAAACCCCGCCGGAGTTGGCCTACTCGGCGATTCCGGCTGCCATTCGCGAAGCGGAAAAGACCGGGAGAGAGAGGAAGGGATGGTGAGCTCACCCAACCAAAAATCGAAGTCGGAGATCGATCGAGGACGGCGCACGGTGGAGATTGGCGGTCGGCGGAAACTGCAAGTCCGGCGAGCTCGGTTAGTTCACTGGAGAGGCAAAGATGGAACAAGAAAAACTTGCTGGAGTATCCTTACGACTCGGCGAAACTCGGGAGTCGGTCGAATTCGTTAGACGAGCGCCGAGATGGGAAAATGAGCTCGGCGGCGGCGGCGGCTAGGGTTTAGCTGGCGCGGAGCTCGGTTCGGTGGCTCTGGCGGCTTGATGATGGGAAAAAGGATGGTGGCTACGATGCGGAGCCCTTTATAGAGCTTGAGCACCCCTGGATAAGCATCCACGCCGGAGAAAACGGACGCGGAGCGGCGGCGGCTCGCGGCGGAGAAAGCGGGCGGAGGTTGGGGATGCTTCTGACAGGTGGGCCCCACCTGTCAGCGACTGCGCGACGCGGCGCTGAGCGCGCGGTTGGGCCGCTGCGGCGCTGCGGTGCGGAGGCGGCGCGCTGGCTTGGGCCGGCCCAGTTGCGGCCGCGCGCGAGGGAGGGGGAAGCGTGGGCCGAAAGAGAGGGAGGGAGAGGGCCTTCGGCCAGATTGGAAGAAGGGAGGGAATGGAAATAGCTTGCTCTTTTTCTTTTTATTTGCAAATGATTTTCCAAATCCTTTCCAAAACAATTTTGAAATTCAGTTTTCAAATTTGAACTTCACTCAATCAAAAGAATGCAGCAGCATGTATGCATCAATTTGTGGCTAAGCTAGGTTAAATTTTATTTCCCAAATATTTATTTATTTTGCCTATGTTATAATGCCACAATAAATTTAAATAAACCATATTATCCTATTTTGAACTAAAGAAAAATTTAGGGTGTTACAAACCTACCCCCCTTAACATGAATCTCGTCCTCGAGATTCGACTGGTGCTTACTCGAACAACTGCGGGTAAGCCTTCTTGAGCTCATCCTCTCTTTCCCAAGTAGCCTCTTCTGCGGTATACCGATTCCACTGCACTTTGCACATCTTAATAGCACGGCTCCTGGTAATCCTTTCAGCTGTCTCCAAAATTTTCACTGGATATTCCTTATATGTTAGATCTTCCTTCACAGTCAGTTCCTCTAGCGGTATTTGTTCCTATGGGACCCGTAAACATTTTTTTAACTGGGAGACATGGAACACATCGTGTACTCCTAACAAACTCGCGGGTAATTCCAACTGGTATGCCACTTCCCCACGCCTTTCTAAAATTTGGAATGGTCCCACATATCTGGGTGCTAACTTGCCCTTCATGTTAAACCTCTTTATACTGCGCATAGGAGTTACTTTTAGGTACACAAAGTCTCCTACCTTAAAGGTTAAGTCCCGTCTACGAGTGTCAGCATAGCTCTTCTGTCGGGACTGGGCTATCCTCAAATTATCCCTGATTTTTCTCACATGTTCCTCAGCATCCCTGAGCACATCGGGTCCGAACACTTGGCTCTCCCCTGTTTGGTTCCAGAATAACGGAGTCCTACATTTCCTCCCATACAAGGCCTCAAATGGTGCCATTTTGAGACTCTTTTGGTAACTGTTGTTGTAGGAGAACTCTGCATACGGCAAACTTTTGTCCCAACTAGTCCCATACTGCAAAGCACAAGCTCTCAACATGTCCTCCAGAATCTGATTAGTCCGTTCCGTTTGTCCATCTGTCTGCGGGTGATAGGCTGTACTAAAAGTCAACTGTGTCCCTAACGATTCGTGGACTTTTTCCCAGAAATGGGATGTGAACTGTGTGCCTCTGTCAGACACAATCCTCTTAGGGACCCCATGCAAACACACTATTCTTTCCATATATAGCTCTGCCAATCTTGCCCCTGTAAAGGTGGTCTTAACTGGTAGAAAATGAGCAACCTTAGTGAGTCGATCCACGATCACCCAGATTGAGTCATACCCTCGTTGGGTGCGTGGTAACCCAACTATGAAATCCATGCCCACTTCTTCCCATTTCCATTCCGGTACCTTCATAGGTTGTAGCAATCCGGCAGGTCGCTGGTGTTCAGCCTTGACCCGTTGACAGGTATCACATATTGCCACATATTCTGCTACGTCCCTTTTCAGACCATACCACCAATATTTTTCTTTCAGATCCAAATACATCTTAGTGCTACCCGGGTGAATGGAATAGGCTGACTCATGTGCCTCTTTCAAGATAGCCTCTTTAATGGTCTTCACATCAGGTACACAGATCCTCTTACCAAACCACAAGGTACCATCCTCATCTAGCTTGAAACCGGGTGCCTTCCCAAGTACTATATTCTCAGATATCTCCTTTAACTTTTCATCCTGCAGTTGAGCTTGACGTATATCCTTCTCAAGTGTGGGCATTACTTCCATCTCCACTGCATTAGCGACAAAACCCAGATTTAGATATGCCATTTCCTCACATAATTTCTCGGACCATTCTGTGATTAGGAGTTCATTCACATGACTCTTCCTACTCAGGGCATCTGCTACAACATTCACCTTCCCTGGATGATAATGCACCTCCAGGTCATAGTCCTTAATTAACTCCAACCACCGGCGTTGTCTTAGGTTCAGATCTGGCTGAGTGAAAATGTATTTCAGGCTTTTATGATCTGTATAGATATCACTAGGGTGTCCTATCAGATAGTGTCTCCAGATCTTCAATGCGTGGACCACTGCGGCTAACTCCAGATCATGGGTAGGATAATTCAACTCATGTTTCCTCAACTGCCTAGATGCATAAGCTACAACTCTACCTTCCTGCATCAGAACACATCCCAGACCCATACGAGAAGCATCACAGAAGATAGAGAACTTCTTACTCAGATCAGGTAAGACTAGTACTGGAGCTGTAGTCAACCTCTTCTTCAACTCCTCAAAGCTGGCTTGGCACTTTTCAGTCCATAGGAATTTGGCATTCTTCTCTAATAGGGCGGTCATAGGTTTAGCTATTTTAGAAAACCCTTCAATAAACCGTCGATAGTATCCTGCCATTCCCAGGAAACTACGAACCTCACTTACATCCACTGGTGGATCCCAATCCAACACATCCTTAACCTTGCTTGGGTCCACAGCTATTCCTCCATTTGAGATGACATGACCCAGAAAAGAGACCTCCCTCATCCAGAACTCACACTTACTCCGCTTCGCATACAGCTTATGCTCACGGAGTTTCTGCAAGACCAACCTGAGGTGTTCTGCATGTTCCTCCTCATTCTTGGAGTACACTAAGATATCATCAATGAACACAACCACGAACAGGTCTAGGTACTCCATGAAAACTTTATTCATCGTGTACATAAAGTGTGCGGGGGCATTAGTCAATCCAAAAGACATAACAGTATACTCATATAGCCCGTACCTAGTAACAAAGGCTGTCTTAGGGATGTCAGTAGCTCGAATCTTGATTTGGTGGTACCCCGATCGAAGATCGATTTTAGAGAATACACAAGCACCTTTTAATTGGTCAAAGAGGTCATCAATTCTAGGCAAAGGGTATTTGTTCTTAATTGTGACTCTATTCAAGGTCCGATAATCAACACACATACGCTGGCCCCCATCCTTTTTATCAACAAAGATAACTGGTGACCTCCAAGGTGAGGAACTAGGACGAATAAAACCCTTTTCTTGTAACTCTTTTAATTGTTTCTTTAATTCTTCTAATTCATCTACCCCCATTCTATATGGCCTTTGAGCTATAGGTGCAGTTCCAGGTAATAACTCAATAATAAATTCAACATCTCGGTCTGGTGGCATACCTGGCAGATCATCGAGAAAAACATCCTGGAATTCTTCCATCAGCCGATCTTGAGGTTGGTTATCTTTCTCTAACTGATTCACCACAGCCTTTGGCTGCTCCTTCATGACCACATCAACTCTGAGCCTGTCCCCACTAGGAGTCGTCAACATCACTACCTTCTCCTGGCACTGAATCTCTGCTCGATGTTGCATCATCCAATCCATTCCGAGAATTATATCTATCCCCGCTGTCCTCAACACAATGGGTCTCACTTGGAACTCTACCCCCCTTAGACTCACACTAACTGAAAAACACTGATATGTGGCCCTCATATAACCCCCAGGTGAATTTACTGCTATAGGATTGTTCATGGCACACAAAGGCACACTATGTATTCTAACAAAATCTTGCGAGATGAAAGAATGCGAAGCACCAGAATCAAAAAGAATTGTAGCAGGGATGGAATTGATACTGAACGTACCCATCATTACTTCTGGCGCCTCCTGTGCAGTTTCAGCAGCCACATGGTTCACGCGTCCAACATTAGGTGCTGGCTTCGGGTAGTTCCCCTTCTGGTTGTTCCGCCCCTGAGGTGCGGGTTGGTTCTGCTTTCGAGGACAATTGTTAGCATAATGTCCTTGCTCTCCACAATGAAAACACACATTGGAGTTATTTGGAGCTCCCCCTCTTGCTTGATTGTTGGCAGACACTCCCTGACGAGGCACCTGTTGATCTCCCTGCATCTGTTTCTGTTGTCGTTGCTGTTGGAACTGATTCCGCTGTTGGTTCTGTCCACCTCCCCATTGGTTCGGGGGTCCTTGAATACGCAGTTGGTTTTGGGGTGGGGGATTCATGCGGGGGCGAGTGTTGTTGTTGGATGTCTGCCCCAAGAACTTCCTTTTCTTGGCCTCCATTTCCCTGCGCTTATTGTCTATAACAATAGCGCGGTTGACCAGTGTCTGGTAATCAGCATATACATTGGCCATAAGCTGCAGCTGTAGGCCATCCTGCAACCCCCTTAGGAAACAGCGTTGCTTGTCCTTGTCCTCTGCCACATCTTTGGGAGCATAACGTGACAGCTGTGAGAACTTGTCACGGTACTCCGCCACGGACATTGACCCTTGCTTCAGGGCCCTGAACTCTTCTTGCTTCAGTTCCACTAGACCTTCCGGTATGTGGTAGGAACGGAACGTTTGCTTGAATTCTTGCCAGGTAAGTACAGGCGCATTGTTGGGACGTCCATCCTCGAAAGACTCCCACCACTCCTGGGCAGCTCCCTGAAGTTGCCCTGATGCATATAGGACCTTCTCGAGGTCAGTGCACTGAGCTATGCTCAGCTGCTTTTCAACTGCTCGCAGCCAATCGTCAGCATCCAGTGGGTCTACTGCGTGGGTGAACACTGGAGGGTGCCCCTTCAGGAATTCTCCCCTCTTGTCCCTCACATGCAATGGCGGTGGTGCTCCTGCTGGCTGGTTGTGCATGTGTTGCATCATTGTTTGCATAAACTGGGCCTGGATGCCCATCAGCTGTTGGATGTCCACTGGTGGCGGTGGTGGTGGTGGATTCACAGGTGCTCCACGACCACGTCCACGTCCACGTCCACGTCCAAAACCAGCTCCTCTGGCAGCCATCTGTGATCCAAAAATATGCAAGTTCATTTAGTGATCAGAGAGTAGCATTGGGGTAAGCATATGGAATAGAAGTGAAACAGTTTCAGCAGTAGCAGTCAGGTAAATCAGTCATATCTCGAGTTCCAGATATCGGATTAAGGCGTTCTTTAAACTGTTGGAAATATAATGAAATTATATACAACTTTCATTCAGATCATTTTCCCAGATTCTGTCATTAACGTACCCAAAAACAGAACACAAGCGAAACTGTTTTGTCCTCAGACTGCGCAGAAACCTTAACTTGTGACAGCCATATCTCACAAACGAAAAATGCTTTTTAGGTGATTCCAGTGGGGTTTGTTAGATATGGAAGTCTAGTTGTTACCATTAAAATTTCACTGCATTTGGTCATACGGATCTGGAGATATGTCGAATAGAACGCAGACTGCTCCAAGCAGAACAGCAGAAACAACATAAACGAAAACCCAGAAACTTTACTAACTCATATGAAAAACTCATCTAAGAGATTTGCGGACAAGCCCACAATCTCACAAACATAGAAAGATCCAAATCAAACATGTTTCATAATGACAAGCAAATGATCATCAAGTTCCACAACTCACTAAAAGACACGACTATCGAACTACTAACGATTATTACAAAGCATGGCACTAGTCTATGGCGCAGTGTCGATGTAAGTGTAAGGTTCTTCATTCTCCGTGTAAAGCGGGGGCATCCCTAGCTGTGCCCTGAGGTGGTCGATCTCATCTTGATGTCGCCGTGCAGCAGCTTGAGCATTGCCTAGCTCAATCGTCAGATTGTCCTTGTGAACCTGCACCTCACACAGGTGATCCACTGCAGCGTCCATGGCGGGGTTGACGCCAGGGGTCATCAACACAGCCCAGGTGTCCTCCTCGGGTCTGTTGCGCGGCAGGTACCGGTACTTGTCATGCCTCATGGCCTCGAAACGACGACCATGGTAATGCAAGTAAGCCACCTCCGCAGCATCTTCTAAGCTGGAGTGCAGTGTCTGACGTCTGGCTCCATGGGTGTGGGTAGACTCATGCTGTTCAGAGCCCAGACCTTCATTCCAGGAGGTGATGGTCAAGAAAGTCTCCCAGCAGGTAGCCTCCACTGGGTGGTAATGCTCAACGCTCATGTAGCGAAACTTGGCCTTCAAGTCGGGGTAGTACTTTCCCAACATCTCCTTCAGCAGCTTGTAGTAGTAGGCGTTGCCAGAGGGCTTCGGGAACAGGGTCCTGCGGTGCCAGCCCGCCTCGTCGTCTTCCGGCACAGGAGTTGGCGACGGAGTCGGTGTACGTGTAGACACCACGGGGTACACCGGCACAACTGGTGGCGCCGACGCAGGTGCAGGTGTCGGTGTAGGCAGCGGCGTCGGTGTCGGGGCAGGTGCTGAAGCAGGTACTGGAGCAGGTGCCGGCGCAGGTGCTGGAGCGGAGGTGTACTCTGGTGATGCATCTGGTGTCAGGTACCATTCCTCGCCGTCACGTCCAGTGATGTCATGGACCAACACCATATCCTCCACGGGCTCCTCCTCCATGGGTTCCATTTCTTCCTCATCATCCGAGATCATGATGATGTCGTCCTCCTGAGGCATGTAGGGGACCGAAGGTGAAAGCTGTCCTCCGGTGCTGATGCGGGCAGTCTTCTGGGCACGAGGCATCTATCAAAGTTTTAAGAATAAGTTGAGGTTAGATCAACAATTTTATAATAGAATATGAGGAAGTAGAATAAAATTTTGACAATTAACAAGAGTAAAATGCAAAAGCATCATCCAGAAGAGTAAAAAGAGACTAACACGACCCTTTCTACCTAGGCTTGCGTCCTACAGTCAACACGGCTCTGATACCAATTTGTCACACCCAATTTTAAGAACAAAATTGAATGTATAAACTTATGTGCGCCCAGGAAACAGTCGCACACATAAGGGACAAATTACAAAGTAAGGCATCATCACTGTGCTTATTACATAGCGTATTTATTACAACTCCACAAATAAAACTAAACATAAACAAGCGGAAGATAGATAACTCTCGACGAAGCGCCACTCCACAGGGACGTCGACTGGTGGTCAGCAAGACTAGAAATTCTCTGGAAGCTTATCTTGCTCATACTCAAATCCATCTGTTACCCATCAGGGATTTTTATCCAAAAAGAAGAAAATATAACAAGCGTAAGTACATCTCGTACTCAGCAAGCATCATGGGGTTATGCAGCTCAAAAGGCTTGACACGGGTTTACTGCGGTTAGCACTTTTAGTTCGGTCAAGATTTTAGCGTTAATTAATCATTAAGTTGTGCCTGCAAACCCAATTAATCCACATGAATAATAATTAAAATATGGCAACATCGTCCGAAAACATAAACATGATGGTAACGTGAACAAAAGTAAATTTCGTTTAAGTGGTTAGCCTGCAAGTTTTCCGAGCCGCTCGTGACCGTGAGCACGGCTGATATATCAGTTTATTACTCTGCAGAGTTTGTACAACTTTACCCGTGAGCCGTGATCCCCATATGCCAGGGGTTGCAAATCCCATATCACCTCTTCCAAGGAGGTGCGGCAGGGTACACTATGAAGTCTTTCGAAGTTCCCCTAACAAGATAGTGGCCACTAGGTTTCCAATCGGCAAGCAGATATAGGAACCCCCCTTTCCGATGGCACATTCCTTCCCGGCTATACACATGAGACCAGGCGGCCGTCCTATACCCGTCTTGTCAAGCCCCTTTTGTGCCCTTTCAGGTAACCACCATCAAGCGAGGAGAGGTCCTCGAACCAACTAAAACCAGAGCCATGTAGCCCTCACGGTTGTACTGTATGTCCCAGCTTTTGCCCACAGAAGATCATTTAGGGGGGGCCAAGAGCACGATGACTCCCACGCCCGGGTCCACATTACCAAGAACAAGATAAGGACAGACGTTGCGCATATCGTTAATTATTTTATTAGATCATAGTTATAGGTTTATAGCACTAGCAGATCTACCATAATGCACATATATCCCACGGTATCAAGGTACAGGTTGAACATCTAGGTATATCCTATGGATATCATTTGACACATGCACATGATTGGTAGTTTAAGGTGCGTAGGTAACAAGGATGATCCCATGTATACTTGCCTTGGTTTGCGTATTCCTGGTTCTGGTCCTCCTGCTGGTCGTAGTAGATCTGATCTTGGTCGCCCACGTACTGCTCACCGTCTGAACTCGAATACAACGCAACATACAAGCATCCACGCACACACATGCATTGCAAACAGATCTAACATTAGAACAGTACATCAACAGATTTAAATAAATAAATAAAAGTTGTAAAACAGATCTATTCGTCACTATGATCACATAGACGTTTGGATCACCGAAATCGGTTTTAAAACGCGGAAGTTACGGCCTAAACAAGATTATAAAAGGTCTAAACGAGACTGACTTAAACGTGAAATAAAACTTTTGCAAATCTAATCTACAGTGGTACTACTGCGTAGAGCACGAAATTACGAAACTAACGCAATTTGAATGGATCAAAACGGAGTTAAATTGAGCAAGATATAGACAAAATGGTGTAATGGCAATTCTGTAAATAGATCAAAGTATTTTCGAAATAAAATAAATCGGAAATTCGGATTTATCCGCGCCGGCCAGGGACTGCGGGTTAATTCGGCAAAAGTCGAGGGTCTCTTTAGCATAATTGTCCGCGAAGGGGTATAGATCTATTTCGGCCGTCCGATCCAATCTGAACGGTCTAGATCAGATATGGGGGGTTTCGGGCGGCGCCGCCGTCTCGTACAGAGACGGCGCGGCGGCTCCATGGCCACGGCGGTGGAAACCCCGCCGGAGTTGGCCTACTCGGCGATTCCGGCTGCCATTCGCGAAGCGGAAAAGACCGGGAGAGAGAGGAAGGGATGGTGAGCTCACCCAACCACAAATCGAAGTCGGAGATCGATCGAGGACGGCGCACGGTGGAGATTGGCGGTCGGCGGAAACTGCAAGTCCGGCGAGCTCGGTTAGTTCACTGGAGAGGCAAAGATGGAACAAGAAAAACTTGCTGGAGTATCATTACGACTCGGCGAAACTCGGGAGTCGGTCGAATTCGTTAGACGAGCGCCGAGATGGGAAAATGAGCTCGGCGGCGGCGGCGGCTAGGGTTTAGCTGGCGCGGAGCTCGGTTCGGTGGCTCTGGCGGCTTGATGATGGGAAAAAGGATGGCGGCTACGATGCGGAGCCCTTTATAGAGCTTGAGCACCCCTGGATAAGCATCCACGCCGGAGAAAACGGACGCGGAGCGGCGGCGGCTCGCGGCGGAGAAAGCGGGCGGAGGTTGGGGATGCTTCTGACAGGTGGGCCCCACCTGTCAGCGACTGCGCGACGCGGCGCTGAGCGCGCGGTTGGGCCGCTGCGGCGCTGCGGTGCGGAGGCGGCGCGCTGGCTTGGGCCGGCCCAGTTGCGGCCGCGCGCGAGGGAGGGGGAAGCGTGGGCCGAAAGAGAGGGAGGGAGAGGGCCTTCGGCCAGATTGGAAGAAGGGAGGGAATGGAAATAGCTTGCTCTTTTTCTTTTTATTTGCAAATGATTTTCCAAATCCTTTCCAAAACAATTTTGAAATTCAGTTTTCAAATTTGAACTTCACTCAATCAAAAGAATGCAGCAGCATGTATGCATCAATTTGTGGCTAAGCTAGGTTAAATTTTATTTCCCAAATATTTATTTATTTTGCCTATGTTATAATGCCACAATAAATTTAAATAAACCATATTATCCTATTTTGAACTAAAGAAAAATTTAGGGTGTTACAATCACAATCAAATAGATACATTGCATAAATAGATTATCCTTTCATGGGTTAAGTAATCTGATCTGTCAAATGTTTTAAGATATTCATGCTCATCTTCTAATCTCATATCACTCATACTAAAACTGAGCAGAACATATAAACAAACATTGTGTCTGGTTCAATGTGCCTAAGGTTAGAAAAGTATGAATAAACTTTTTGGTTTCCTTGGTATTTTTCCACCAACAGAGCCCATGCACTTGATCTCTGCGTTGTTTTTATGAGCAGGACACACTTTGAACAAAACACGAAGGAGTTTTTCAACTCCCAAACTCTACAGAGTAAAGGTCCTGGATCTACAAGAACATACACACTAAACAAGATGCTTGACACCATATCAAGAGATGCGGTTATTAAGATCTCCACCTTGTAATCAAATGATGCACCTAAGGAATGAACATTGTGAGAAGTCCTGTTCAGAGGACTTAAAACATTGAACCCTCATCGGGAGGTAAAATCGGTAGTAATCCATATTTATCTTTTCTGCATTAGTTTTTCTTTTTGCATGTTTACATTCCATCATTTGCATAATCATTTCTCCATAAAATATTTATTTTCTGCATTAGCATTGCATTAGAAATAAAAATAAAAATATTTTACCCTTTGCACTGCATCATAAACTCTAAAGCCCCATGTGAATAATTCTATGGTGTGTAAAAACCCGCAGGGATATTCATCGTGATGGCATAAAAATAAAAAATAAAAATGTATTCATTTTATTGGACTATCATTGTATCTTAAAAATATTAAAATACAAAAATATTGAGAAAGAGATCTTACTGAAAATACACTTAGAAAAAGGATCGAATAATCTCAAAAGCTTTGGACAACTAAGGCTTAAGTGTCCAACCACTAACGCTTAATCTATTCCACAAGTTTTGTTGTCTATTTGAGTTTCAGAGGATGTGAAAGGCCAAGAAAAACTGACAAGCAAGTGGATGTCTCATCCATAGTTGGAGCATTGTTTCAACAACCATAAACATCAATCAAAGCTCCGATAGAGGAATTATATTTCCACCGCAAATCCGCTACATGGCAAGATTGAACGACTACGATAACATTCAGCTTGGGGGAAAGCACCCCTGTGTATCCAGGTAAGTATTCCTATCCTCTTAAGTTTTCTTTCTATACATAAATTTTAAAAAAGAAAAATATATAACAAAACATGAGCACATGAAGGCTCACCCTTAATTAAAAAGAAAAAAAATTATGAACACATGAAGGCTCAACACTATTAAGGAAACCAGCTTGTGGGAGACGCACCCCGTTATCATTGCGATTCAGGTATGTCTTTATTACTATCTTAGTGTTTGAGTAGTTATAATGTGTATTAGATTAAATAAATAAAGTGTGTCTAGCTTGTTTTAAGAAGTTGATAATAAAAGAACTCTGTCTCTAATATCTTAAAATGGAAATGGTGAATAGTTGCTCTATCATAATTTCTTTCTAGTATCTAGCCTTCAAGCACGAGTTCTCCTAATTAATAATGATGCCTTAAAATAAAATTAAATGCATGGGTAGCAAATGCTTGATCTAAGGTCTAGGTAATTGACGGATATGATGTGATGATCTGAGCTACTATTATCTTGTTTTAAACAACACTAGAGTCCTGGAGATTTCTCAATATTAAATATGATTAATAAGTGCATTTAATAAAGCTTTGTCGGCCCTATGAGAAGTTATCATGCTATTGAATTGAGATCACTTACACATTTTATTCATCTTCTGCATAAATGCTCATAATTATTTGTTGTTATCCTCTCAAAAGTTTGTTGAAAACATATGGCTATAGAAAAAAAGAGAAAAAATAATAATAATATATCTGAGAAAATAAAAAAGGATAAGTGTCCGAAACCTTAAAAAAAAGAGAGATCCGAGGAAATAAAAAGGGACAAGTGTCTGGAACCTCGAAAAAAAGAATATCAGTAAAAATGGGCACGTGCCCTAAAGTAGAATTAGTCTAATAGCCATGTGTCTCTGATAAACAGAAGAGAATGATATATTTAAAAGATCATTCGACTCCATCTTCCATACACATGCACTTCTAGATTCAATGGTGTGGCTGACTTTCTCTTTGGATCAATTGTTTAATCTGACAACACATGTACTAAAGCTTTTGAAAATTTATAAAAACTCTAGGGTAAAGGTGATGTGAAAGAGCTAGAGACACAGTGCTTGATTTGATCATTTTATCTTTCAATTACTCAAGATTCAAGGTAAAGTACAAAGCCCCGTGACGAATAATATGATATCTTTTTTCTAATCGAAATGAGAACTTTTGTTTGAATGCATGTGTACTTATTGGAAGTGAAAATATTATAGCAACTTCTCATCCATTGTTGAGTTTGGCTTTGCTCAGGGACTAGAAAAGGGTAAGCTTAGGGGAACTTGTTGATGATCCTTACAATCAATATTATACCATCAACTAATGAATAGAATGATATGAAATGAACCATAAAGCATAGTTGTAGGGTTTGATTCTAACAAGTTCCACGATTTGTGTTGTTCTCACTTGTTTTGTAGGGTTATCAATATTTCACTATAGTGATGAATCAGAGCACACCATTGCGAAGAGCTCATCGAGACGATCGAAACGAACATATGGTTTGCTACATTTGGAGGCCCAACGAGAGAGTCCTTATTGGATACGACTTGGAAGCTTCTAGAACAACCTGGAGTGATCACCAAGCAACATAATCCAAAGGTTAAACTATCATATTCCACAGCTTTGGTGAATTGCTATTTTCCAAGGAGTTTTCCAGCAAATGTAAAGGGTAGAGTCCTAATCCAATACGACGAATCACAAAAACAGATTGAAAGTCGCATTAGGGCAACAAGGAAGGTTCCAGAAGACACCACGACGAATGTTGGGGGAAGGAACCCTCGGCAGTGACATCACGCAGGCTGATGCAGGAAACGACCCTCGCGCGCCCTGCACACCATCGTGAAAATTCTCGTCATTCGTTAAGTCCCTCGGGTCATTTTCCTAACCCTCGGATACTGGCTCGACCTTCGGGTTATCTTACGGTTCTTGCAGGAAAGAAGCATGAAGGAAACAGGAAGCAACCCTCGCGCATACCGCGCACCTTCGCAAGGAGGATTAAGCTCAGTGGGTGGCAGGCGGGCGCAGATCTCATGACTGGGGCGATGGTTCCACAAGCCAGAGGTCAACCCTCGCGTTCCCGCAAAGGTGTAAATGAGCCGGGCGGCGGCGGACGTATGGAAGGCGAGTTAGGGTTTTCGCACCAATTGGTGTTTGTGTAATTCTACCCTTCTGTTGTACGGCGTTGGGGAATCTTTTTTGTACCCTTTCGTAATTTGGCCGGTGTCCCTTGGTATTCCCTATAAATACCAGGGGATGAATAGTGCAAAGAGATGATGATTTTTGGATATAGCAAAATATCACCACCTTTTACTTTCCTGTACCTTCGCCTTCGTTCCCGACAGTTGGTTACCCTCGCCACTCCTCTGAGCAAGAGCGGGGGTAGGGCAGGTGTGATTCCAATAGTTTGGCGCCGTCCGTGGGGAACTGGAGTTCGTAATGGCTGGAAACAGAAGGGCGTCCTCAACTAGAGACCATCGCACGACCAGAGAGGCCACGGCGATGGTTCAACCCGTGGAAGAGAATGTGGAACCCTCGGGAGCAGAAGAAGTCCCTCCAGAGACAGAGGTCCCGGGCCCTCACGCCCGGCTGGTATCACAGCCGCACCCGCACAGCTCCGGAGAAGGTGGGGGAGATGAAGAGGAATTAGGCCTCGAGGCCCTAGAAAGACTTCAAGCTGAGTTGCAGGAGAAGAAGAGACGCCTAGACCAGCTTGAAAGGCACAACCGGCTACGCACCATCAGGCAAAAGGCGGACGAAGCGAGGGAATAGCTTCGCCGGATGGAGGAATCCCTCGCGGCAGGTGAGGCCGAAGCCGAGGGTTGGAATGATAGGGAAATGCCGCCACTCTAGGAGGGGAATGACGAGCAGGATCAGGGCAACGCCCGTCAGCCACCACCACCCCCGCCACCACCAAATTACCTAAACAACCCATACCATGAGAGACCACCAAATTTTCGCCAACTTTACCCAGATGAGAGAGAGCTAAATCTTCGCAACCAGCGAAGGGCCCAACAACACCAAATGCCCTATGACCCAAAATCACCACTCTCCCAAATACTGCAAACCCAACCCTGGCCACCATGCTACAATCCACAAAATCTACCCCGCTATGATGGACTTACTGACCCTCGCCAATTCATAATGAGTTATGAAGCGGCAGTCGCCGCAACAGGGGGAGATGAATCAACAATGGCGAAGTCCTTCGTAATCATCCTTCGCGACATCGTGCAGACTTGGTACAGCAACCTCCGCCCCAGAACTGTGGATTCCTGGGCCAACCTCAGAGACAGGCTCTGCAAAAACTTTAAGGTAATCACAACAGCCCCATCAAACCCTATCGAGTTGTTCAACTGCAAACAAGAAGAGCACGAACCACTGCAAGATTATTGGCGAAGGTTCATCCAAATCAGAGCAAGAACTCCGGGGATATCCAACGAGGTCGTGGTCCTTGCAGCAGTCAGCGGTCTGCGTCCAGGCCCATGTTCCTCGAAGTTTGCCAGAAAACTGGCAAACACAATCGAGGAACTACATGAGACAATGGAGAGATACTATACAGCGGACATGGACATCAGGGCAAAGTCCGACGCTCGAAGGTCAGAGCAGAAACCGCAGTCGAGGCCCCAAGCGAGAGAAAACAACCCTTGCCAAGATCAAAGCAACATTGGCGCAATCAACAAGGCAGGCCCACTTGAAGACCAAAGAAGGGGCACTCAGCCTTCGGGCAACCAAAATCCACAAGGATTCCCACCTCCGCCGGACCAACGAAACCAACAGAAGGATCCCACGAAAATGTATTGCCATTTTTGTGGTCCGGGAAAAGGCCACACCACCAAACAATGCGAGTGCTTCGCCAAGGGTAAAGAGTACCAGGAATCTAAAAGAGCTGCATCGACAGAAAACTGAACCATCAACCACACCAGAAAGCGAAATTTCAACCCTACTCATCCTCCATACCAGTACACCCCTATAAACTATGGCCTACATTCGCACCAACCATTCTACGCACATCACCCACACTACAACCACACCTCATATCAGCCGCCCTCCATCCCTCAACGCCCAAACATACCATACACCGTCACATACCCAACAACCCCTCAAACCCAAACCAACCAACAAGCGAGCAACGCTCTACCACCACCACCACCAATACCAGCACTACCAGCCCCCCAACCTGTCAAATCCGAAGCCCAAACCCAAACAACCATCAACAACCCAACATCAACCTTCGGTGTAATACTTGCCATCACCGGGGGCTCCAACGAAGATCATGGCAACAAAAGGCAAAGAAAAGAACATACCAGAAGAGTGCACCACGTAGTCGTCGAAGGACCGCACAAATTTGGGCGATGGTCCCATATCCCAATAACCTTCGATTCCGGTCACATCAAGTTAAGGGATTACCCTCACACTGACGCTATGGTGATCGAAACTAATCTAGCAGGGTGGACAGTCACCAAAATCCTGGTCGACACAGGAAGCTCTACGGACATTTTGTTCGCCACAACCTTCGATAGCATGAAGCTTGATAGAAACCTCTTGCAACCCGCTGGCAACCCCCTATACGGCTTCGGCGGTCAGCAGGTAAGAGCTATTGGAAAAATCTCTCTGCCCGTAACCTTCGGAGACCAAGTGAACTACAGAACAGAGCACATAACCTTCGATGTGGTTGACATGTTCTATCCCTACAACGCAATCTTTGGCCGAGGGGTCACCAACGTCTTCAATGCAGTCATGCATCCTGCATACCTTTGCATGAAGCTTCCTGCTCCGAAGGGGGTTGTTGCAGTGTATGGAGATCAAGACATTGCAAGAGCAGCTAAGAGAACAGTAGCACCCGGGCAACGCAATGTCCACAATCTGATAAAGCCTCAAGCAACAAACCTCAGCATCGAAGGTGAAGCATACAGTGACCAAAGAAGAGCATCACCCAAAGAAGAAACCAAACAAATCCAACTCTTCGAGGGCAACTCTGAAAGAAAAGTGTTCATCTCAGCCCACTTAGACCCCCAGCCAGAAAACAACCTCATCGGTTTTCTCAAAGAAAACTCTGAAACCTTCGCTTGGTCTGCGGAGGACCTCAAGGGAGTGAACAGATCTTTGTTTGAGCACAGCCTAAACATAAAACAAGGATACCGTCCAGTTAAGCAAAAGCTTCGCAAAATGTCAGAAGAAAGGAAAGAGGCAGCGAGGGCAGAAGTAAAAAGACTCTTGGACGCAGGAGTCATCCGCCCCGTCCAATATCCATCATGGCTCTCGAATATGGTCCTAGTCCAGAAAAAGAACAAGAAATGGAGAATGTGCGTAGATTTCACGTGCTTAAACAAAGCTTGCCCGAAGGATGATTTTCCCCTACCAAACATAAGCACCTTGGTTCACAGAGCAGCCGGATGTCAAATGTTTTCTCTCCTTGACTGTTTCTCGGGGTACCATCAAATCTGGATGAATGAAGAAGACAAAGAAAAAACAAGCTTCATCACCCCCTCGGGCACCTATTGCTTTCGAAGAATGGCAGAAGGCTTAAGAAACGCAGGGTCTACCTTCGCTCGCATGACATCCGAAGTTTTCAAATATGAGCATGCCATCTCTGCCTACGTCGATGACTTAATCGTTCAAAGCGAACAAAAAGAAAATCACATATCAGACTTGGCAAGAGTGTTCAATAACCTTCGGTCAGCCGGATTAAAACTAAACCCCGAAAAATGTGTCTTCGGGGTAAGCGAAGGTAAACTGTTAGGTTGTATCATCTCATCAAGGGGAATCGAAGCCAACCCTGAGAAAATTGATGCCATCATTAACATGGAACCACCGACAACCAAAAAAGCAGCTCAGCGTTTGTCAGGCCGCTTAGCAGCACTCAGCAGATTCATCTCCAGATCAGCTGAGCGAGGGTTACCTTTCTTCGAAACATTAAGAAGCACCGCTCCATTCAATTGAGGACCTCGGCAGCAGAAAGCTTTCGAGGATTTGAAAAAGTATCTCACCAACTTGACCATCTTAACCAGCCCCAGCAAAGGGGACCTGCTACTACTGTATGTCGCAGCTTCGCCTCATGCAGCCAGCGCAGTGCTGATCAAAGAATTGCACGAAAATAGCAAAACCAGGCAGGCCCCAATCTACTTTATGTCAGAAACCCTCGAGGGTCCCAAGCGAAACTACTCAGAGCTCGAGAAGATAGCGTACGCCATGGTCATGGCATCAAGAAAGCTAAAACACTATTTCTAGGCACATGAGATCCAAGTACCCTCAGCATACCCCCTCGAAAACATTTTCAAGAATAATGAGGCAGTCGGCAGAATAGCAAAGTGGGCAGTCGAATTGAACAGCTACACCATAACCTTCGTGGGCAGAACAGCGATCAAATCACGGGCCCTAGCAGATTTCATAGCCGAATGGACTCCAGAACCTCGCAGAGATGGAGCCGAAAAAGATCTGTTTTGGACAGTGTATGTTGACGGAGCCTGGGGAGCAGATGGAGCAGGAGCCTCGGCTATCCTAGTTTCGTCGTCTGGGTCGAAGCTACGATATGCAAAAAGGCTTGACTTCAAGTGCACAAACAATTCTGCAGAATATGAAGCTGTAATACTGGCACTTTCAAGACTTCGAGCATTATCAGTCCGAAGGGCGGTCATCAACACAGACTCCCAAGTCATTGCAGGTCATATCGAGAAAAATTACAAAGCAAAAGATTTAGAGCTGCAAAAGTACTTACAATATGTCCGAAGGTTAGAATCTGTCTTCCTCAGCATAACACTGAAAGCAATACCAAGGTCTGAGAACAGCGAGGCAGATAATCTGGCTAAAGCAGCAGCACAACAACTACAGCTGCCCCTAGACGTTTTTTATGAAGTAGCAACACAGTCAGCCATCGAAGCCTCCGAAAAAACAACGAAGCTAATCAATGCAATTCAGAGCGAAGATTGGAGAGCCCCAATCATGGCCTATATCAACGGGTTGCACGAGCCCGATTCCAAAGAAGAAGAAAACAGGCTCAGTCAAAGAGCTCGAGGGTACAAAATAGTGGACAACGCTTTGTTCAAAGTCTCGGTGACCTCCCCGTGGCTAAAATGCGTGTCACAAGACCAAGGAAAGGACATACTCAAACTCATTCACAAAGGTATCTGTGGCTCCCACAACGGCTCGAGGGCACTAGTTGGAAAAGTTTTCCGTCAAGGTTTCTTTTGGCCTACAGCATTACGAGATGCAGAAGATATTGTCAAGCACTGCGAGGGATACCAACTAACAGCAAAAACACAAAACGCCCCAAGCGCCCCAACAACTCTGATATGCCCAACATGGCCCTTGCAAAGATGGCCAATGGACCTCGTCGGTCCACTACCAACAGCTCCAGGAAACCTTCGCTACGCAGTGGTAGCTGTGGAATAGTTCACAAAGTGGATTGAAACTAGACCGTTGGTTTCCATCACCTCCCTAGCAGTGAAAAGTTTTTCTGGCAGCAAATAGTTTATCGATTCGGAGTTCCCAAACACCTAACCGTCGACAACGGCACTCAGTTTGACAGCGAGGTCTTCAAGGAATTCTGCGCTCAAATCGGAACAATCTTGTGCTTCGCCTCAGTCCGGCACCCTCAATCCAATGGCCTCGTTGAAAGAGCTAATGCAACAATTTTTCAAGCAATATCCAAAAAACTACAAGGCAGGCCCAAGGGAAAGTGGGCAGAAGAGCTAACCTCGGTCACCTGGTCCCATAACACTTCAGAATGCAGAGCCACCAAATTCACACCTTTTAGGCTTCTATTTGGGGATGAAGCTGTGTTACCAGAAGAATTGAAACATGGCTCCCTCAGAACAACCCTCGATTCAGATGAACAAAACCAGCTGCTTGATAAAGATTTACTCGAGGAAACGAGATGCAGTGCAGTGCACAACCTTCGCAAGTATCAAGAGGAAACCAAAAAATGGAGAGACAAAAAGGTGAGAATCAAAGACTTGAAGAAGGGTGACCTCGTACTCATTCGAAAACAAAACGCCAACATGGCGGGAAAATTTTAGCCAAAATGGACGGGACCATACCTGATAATAGAATGCAATCGTCCAGGGTCCTATCATCTCTCTGATAGCGAAGAAAACCGCCTGCCACACACCTAGAATGTTGACGACCTTCGCAAATATTATCCATAGCAGAGCCTTAGCGAGCTCTCGCAATATGTAATTTGCCTTTTCTCTTTTGTCCTTTTTCAGTACCATGCTTGTAACAAAAACAAAGGAGCTGCACTCTTTTTCCTTACGAAGGGGCGTAAGGTTTTTTAACGAGGTAGCATCCAAATCCTTAATACAAGCAACAACCCCCAAAAAACAAAACTCTAAATTGTTCTTTTTCTCTATAAACATCGAAAAAAGCAACTCTTTATCAAGAGCGCTTATAATCGATGAAAACCCCCGAAGATTGCTTCGAAACACAAACTATATCGAAGCAAACTAGGAAAAAGCAAACTTCACCTCCACCTAATATAAGGGGAGGCGCGAAATCCAAAAAATACAAGTACCTTCACAAAAACGCCAAGGGCTTGTAAAGCAAACTTCACCTCCACCTAAGATAAGGGAAGGCGCGAAGTCCAAAAAATACAAGTACCTTCGCAAAAAACGCTAGGGGCTTGTAAAGCAAACTTCACCTCCACCTAAGATAAGCGGAGGCGCGAAGTCCAAAAAATACAAGCACCATCGCAAAAACGTCCGGGGCTTGTAAAGAAAACTTCACCTCCACCTAAGGGGAGGCACGAAATCCAAAAAATAC
Source organism: Coix lacryma-jobi var. lacryma-jobi (assembly GCA_009763385.1). Taxonomy (NCBI): domain Eukaryota; kingdom Viridiplantae; phylum Streptophyta; class Magnoliopsida; order Poales; family Poaceae; genus Coix; species Coix lacryma-jobi. The sequence continues at coordinate 46,768,671 of CM019826.1, forward strand.
AAGTACCTTCGCAAAAACGCCAGGGGCTTGTAAATCAAACTTCACCTCCACCTAGGACAAGGGGAGGCACGAAGTCCAAAAAACTCGAGCACCCTCGCAAAAACGCGAGGGGCTTGCAAAGCAAACTTCACCTCCACCTCAGACAAGGGGAGGCGCGAAGTCCCAAAAAGTCGAGCAACCTCGCAAAAAACGCCAGGGGCTTGCAAAGCAAACTTCACCTCCACCTCAGACAAGGGGAGGCGCGAAGTCCCAAAATGTCGAGCACCCCCGCAAAAAAGCCATGGGCTTGCAAAGCAAACATCACCTCCACCTTCCACTAGGAGAGGACCGTAATGGCGTGCTTGTTACCCAATTTTCGTTTTTGCAAACATCATAAGCGAGCCTGGCTAAAAAGAAAGGGGGCGTCGCTGTTTTCCTAAACAGCGTACATAAACAATAAGCGAGCCTCGCTAAAAAGAAAGGGGGCATCGCTGTCTTCCCAAACAGCTTACATAAGCGATAAGCGAGCCTCGCTAAAAAGAAAGGGAGCGTCGCTATTTTCCTAAACAGCTTACATAAGTGATAAGCGAGCCTCGCTAAAAAGAAAGGGGGCGTCGCTGTTTTTCTAAACAGCGTACATAAACAATAAGCGAGTCTCGCTAAAAAGAAAGGGGGCGTCGCTGTCTTCCCAAACAGCTTACACAAGCGATAAGCGAGCCTCGCTAAAAAGAAAGGGGGTGTCGCTGTCTTCCCAAACAGCTTACATAAGCGATAAGCGAGCCTCGCTAAAAAGAAAGGGGGGTGTCGCTATTTTCCTGAAAAGCGTACATAAACGTTGAAAGCGAGCCTCGCGAAGAAACAAAGGGGGCGTCAACTCTTTTCCAAAATAACTTCGACAAAATACAACAAGGGACAAGTGTCATTCATTATCAAAATCCAATAGCGGACCACAGCGGGACAATACAATCTTACAACTCTTTCGTATAAATACAAACTGAACATAATATGGTACACATCTTCTATAAAGTTCAAACTTACAAGGAACCCTCACCATCTTCACAACCCTCCTAACCCACTTCAAATCCTATTTCCATCGGGACAATAGGCCCCCACAACAAAGGAGCCACAGGTACAATTGGCAGTTCCCCAGGCAACACCCTCGCCCTATACATATATCTACGATCCATATCACTAATCTCCAAAGGCTCCTCCTTCGGAATTACAAGAGAACCGTCTGGTCCCAATTCAAGGTTGCTACGCCCAAATAAAAAATCCAGAGCCAAATTCTCATCGATGTCATCATCAACAACAGGTTGTGAAGAAGAAGAAGAAGAAGAACCAAACAAAATCGCGTAGCTTGCCGATCAGTATAATCCACGTCACGCCAAAAACAGCTCGATCGACTGTTATTTAAATCGTACCTTCGCACCTTGGACCACCAGAAACGTTCGAAAGTCAGCGAAGGGTGTTTGAGTTTAGCTCGAGCCCATGATTCACCAGTTATAAAAGTATCTTGATAATTTAACGTCAAAGGCATCACATCAAACACCTCTAGCATGGTTCCATCAGGAACCTGCATTTTCAAATAGTCAAGAAAAGACTCAGTTTTCACAAACACCATCTCCATCACCCAAAATATTACAAAATATCCACGTGTTGAACTATCCCTAAATTCTCACACCTGCTCGGCATCATCTTGCTTCTCCACCTCAACCTCGCCAGTTGCAGCATCCTCAGCTTCACCAGTCGCAGCATCCTCAGCCTCGCCAATCACAGCAGCTTCTGCCATAGAGTGGTCAGCAGCAAATGCTTCGACCATGGCTGTCTCCTTAACATTAGCCTCTTCAGCGTCCGGGGCCTCTTCAGCCGAAGGTGCTGCTTCAATCGGTGGAACCTCCGCGAAGCTGTGCGCAGGTGCAGACTTGGAGCAACCGGCAGCGTCATCAGTTACAGTCGGCGAGGGCAGCGCGTCTTTCCGAGCCTACGAGAAAGGACACAAAAATAAATACTAACACATTCACCAATAAATAAACAAACCAAAAAACAAAACTTTCTGCGCTATCACAACCTAAAATGTAGCTTCGGCAACCTCTTCGAAGGCAAGAGCTCGACCTCCACCAGCAATCCAAAATTTACGGAGTAGATGCATCGCGCAATTCCTAACCTCCGCGTCATTAATCTTCATTGCACGTACTTCATCAACTGTCGGAAAGACATGATTTGGCCTCTTAACCTTGCGAAGGTGGTCACAATCTGCCTGACGAAGAGTACCGGCCATCGCCAAGGCGCCAGCATAACCACCGAAGTCTGCCGCGTTACCAACTAACGAGCTGAAAACATCAAGCTCATTGGAGAGCCATTCTCCGAAAGCCTCTGGGTCAGCAGAAGGCAACGGCTCCCCAGGAGAACCACCGGCTTCGGTCAAGCACGAATCAACTTTATTTTTAATCCCTTTCATACTCCTTCGCCATGCATCCGACTGAGAAGCCACCTCGGATGTCAGTTCAGTTACGCGACTCTTCGTAGACACTAATTCTTTGTCTTTTTCGCGGCAAGTTGACAAGAGTTCAGCATTACGGTTCGCGACCTCTTGCGCCTCCTCCCGGGACTTCTTAACCTTTTCCAACGCACCTTTAAGCTCAATATCTTTGTTTTCCAAATCTCGCCGGAGGTCTCTATTTTCTTTCTCAATCTCGGCCAACCGATTGCTCAGATAGTCATGGTTATAACTTGCCCTTCGGCGCGCAGAACGATTGAGAAGCATCAACTCAGCCAACTTAACATCAATGTCATCCTGAAGCTCGCCCAACGGCTGGTTGGTCAGCCGAAGCTTGGCCTCCGGCACACAAACTCGACCAAATATCCGACCAAGAAAACTCCTTTCCTCTGGAGCGCATTGCAAATGGCACTCTCGAAGGTCCGGACTCGTAAAAAGCTCCGTTGCCGGATCCGAAACATCAATCTTCTTGGCAAAATAAGGGAGGGTAGACCGGCTAGCTTTGCCATATGGCCTTTTGCCTGGGTTTCTTTCCGATTCAAGGTCACCGGCCACCTCAAAACCACCAACCCAATATATGCGACCCTGCAAACTCAGGCACTGACCCTCGCTCGGGACTCTCGGGTTCAAAATCCGGAAGTATCTCATCAACATTACGTGCAGCTGCAGCATCAGCGCTAGATGAAACAACCGCTTTCCCTCGGTCGTCACCTATGGAGATTTCATCTTCTGAGTCATCACCTTCACCGGAGGTGTTGCTGACCTCATCAGATGAATCGTCTTCAGATCCAGTTTCTTTCTCGGCCTCTTTCTCCTCGTCCCCTTCATCATCATCAGAGGCACCTTCATCATCCGAAATTTGAATGAGCACGCCAATACCTCCGACACGAGGCACGCGCCCTAACGCACTCGACCCAGACCCACCGCTGCCTCCGGCTCCAGCAGCTCGAAGTGCAGCCGAAGAAGATGTCAAACCAACGACGGATGTCGAAACTGCAACTTTCCTAGCCAAAGTTTTCACTCGGCCACCTGAAGCACCCCCACGGCCTCGATCGCGCCCCCTCTTCGGCGCTGCGGCAACCTCCTTGTCCTCCGCAGAGGACCGTTTTCTTTTCCTCGGCGCATCCTCACTCGAAGGTGCAGGCCAATCCGAGTAGGCAATGCCAAGAATATCAAACAACCTATTAACTCGACCTCCGCTACCCACTGAGCTGTGAATAGCCTTGACCTCCAGCGTAGAAAGCTTCCCAACGAGATCCTCTGTTCTCTGCTGAACACGCTTAAAAACAGCTTCGACACCATCTTCACGTTTGGGAAATTTCCTCAGGACTGGCTCCCAAACCTTTTTCAAATCCAATTTAGGTTTCTTCAAACCTCTTCTCTCGTACTTGCGGTCATCTTCTACCGCAAACCAGACTTGTTTCCGGCTAAGGGGCCACACTTTAGCACAACAATATTCCTCGACCTAGTCGCGAGCACTCTGAGAACGTGCAACCACTCTCAGACAGTCAACCGCAGCATGCGCCTCAACACTCATCTTAGCTTCGGCACTTACATCACCAAGAGGCGGAAGCTCGCCACAAAGCTCGGCAGCACCACTAAGTTTGTAGTAGAACCAATGCTCCTGCCACCCACTGGTCCACTTATTCTTCTGAGCTTGAACCGGCAGCTCCGATCCAGTGCGATGGCAAAAGGTGTACACCACAAACTGACCGAGGCAGCTGTTACCCTCACCATCCACAATATTGCGAGGCTGCATATGCACACGATGAGTACGCACGAAACCTTCGACGTGTGGGACAACGCCCTGAGAGCGGCAAGCCCAGACAAATACAGAAAGCTTCGTGAAACATGAGGGCGTAAGCTGATGGAATCTCAAATTGAACCTCTGCAGAACAGAAGTAACAAAGGAGGTAACCGGAAAACGAAGTCCAGCCGCAAAAAATTCTTCAAACACAACAACCTCATCGGCCTCCGGTTTGGGAACAGTCTCTCCAGAGCTGGCCCTCGCCTTTCCTTCCTCAATCCAGCCACGCCTGACGTAGGACGCTAGATCCGAGCTACAAACCCGTCTAAGTCCAAAATCAAAGGTAATAACCTCATCCGTGACAGACGGAGACGCAACGCGAGCAGTCTGCTTTGACCAAGCCATCTCTCTAGCTCAGAACCTTCGAACAACACTCGACTAACTAAACCTTCGCAGCAAAACAAAAACCTTCGCAACAAACAAAGCGCAGCAGCAGGATGGCTATAGCAAGAGGTTGGCACAATTTCAAACCATCCACCAACCCCACTTATTTATAGGCCAAGGCATGAGCCACCCAGCCCGACAAGATCGGCACGGACCCCGAAAACCACGGCACAAAAAAAGAGATGGACCTCAACACCATAAGTAAAAATACAACGGCCCGGCCCACAAGCAGCCGCGGGCGTCGCTGACGAGGGACACTGTTCATTTCCAAACAAAGGCGCTGCTTGGGCCTAAAGATCGTTTTTTAGATCCAAGCCATTGAGGGGCTACTGTTGGGGGAAGGAACCCTCGGCAGTGACGTCACGCAGGCAGACGCAGGAAACGACCCTCGCGCGCCCTGCACACCATCGTGAAAATTCTCGCCATTCGTTAAGTCCCTCGGGTCATTTTTCTAACCCTCAGATACTGGCTCGACCTTCGGGTTATCTTACGGTTCTTGCAGGAAAGAAGCGTGAAGGAAACAGGAAGCAACCCTCGCGCATACCGCGCACCTTCGCAAGGAGGATTAAGCTCAGCGGGTGGCAGGCGGGCGCAGATCTCGTGATTGGGGCGATGGTTCCACAAGCCGGAGGTCAACCCTCGCGTTCCCGCAAAGGTGTAAACGAGCCGGGTGGCGGCGGACGTATGGTAGGCGAGTTAGGGTTTTCGCACCAAACAGTGTTTGTACAATTCTACCCTTCCGCTGTACGACGTTGGGGAATCTTTTTTGTACCCTTTTGTAATTTGGTCGGTGTCCCTTGGTATTCCCTATAAATACCAGGGGATGAACAGTGCAAAGAGACGATGATTTTTGGATATACCAAAATATCACCACAGTTTAGTTTCCTGTACCTTCGCCTTCGTTCCCGACAGTTGGTTACCCTCGCCACTCCCCTGCGCAAGAGCGGGGGCAGGGCAGGTGTGATTCCAGCAATGAAGGCGGAGCCTGGCGGCTGCCAGGTGGGGCCGACCTGCCTGGGCCAGGATCTAATGGAGCGTCACCTAACCGACCTCCTCGACGCATCTAAGCCGTTGTTCAAGGTTGATTCGATCCATGTGTTGCGGTTCATCCCTAGGGGCTATATAACCAGACCCAGACCCCCCTCCGTGCAGCATATCTCTATTCATTAGCTACCTACAAAGCAGAAGTTAGGGTTTCGAGATGAGAGGTGTCCTCTCAACTCTAGAGTTAGTTTAGATCTAGTCTTCTAGATAGTAGAGAGATGGAGAGCGAGGGAGGAATTTGGAGGAGATGTCGGCCTGTCGGTGCTTCTTCCTCTGGTTGAACTTCGGTGGGATCAGGCTCTACATCGAGCTTGCTCCTGAGATTCTTCTGATGATCAACTTCTAATTCAAGTAAGATTCATGTTTATATTATTCTTCTGGTCATGAGTCTCTTTTGAGTATTTTAATCTAATGCATTAGGTTAGAATATTATTCATTGTGTAAGCGTGGTGCTTAGGCTCGAGTTACTCGTAGATGTACCCTATAGTCCAGGCTTATTTAGGTGGTAGTTCGCGAGTGTGTGTCTTATAGACCCGTTGAATCCTCTGCAGTCCACCTCCCCGTTTATAGGATGAGTGTTGACGGTCCTTATAGTCAATATTATACCATCAACTATGCAAGAATTATCATGAAATGAAATATAAAGCATAGTTGTAGGGTTTGAAACTAACAAGTTCCACGAGTTTTGGTGCTCTCACTTGTTTTGTAGAACATCCATGTTTTACCATATAAAAGTATCCCAAGTGATGAATTGGAGTGCAATATTGCGAAGGGCTCGTCGAGACAATCGAAATGGACATATCATTTGCTATATTTGGAGCACGGAGCAAGAAAATATTAATTTTGCAAATGATCCAACATATTTGGTGGGACCCACATACGCAGTCCCATGCAAGTGGGCCCCACCAAATAGGGCCACGCAGGCCAAATCTGCACACATGTCAGGCAGTCTGCTCCCCACGACGAAATGCATGTGTGCTTGCATGCGGTTGTCCCCCAGAAGGAAGACAAGCCTTCGTCCCAACCATTCAGATGGCGACAAGTGGCAGCGGGAGCATCACATGCGCGACCGTGCGCGAGTGGGAGCGCGGCGGCCCGTACGGCCAGGCTATGTGTCGAGCAGGCAGTGGTGGTGCAAGGCACCCAGGCGGGGAAGCGCTCGGGCGCTGACGCTGGCCCGGTTTGGTGGACAGGTGGCACATGGTGGTTGGAGCCCAGAGGTGGACGCGCGGTCTGGTCGCCCCAGGCGCAGCTGGGCCGCCTGAACCGGTCGGCCCAACTGACCAAAAAGGGCCTTTTTTCTCTAGAAACTCTACAGAACGCATATTTCACCGGTTCGGCTCCGGTTCGGGCCCTTAGAGTCCGGTTCCTGCCCGATTTTTGGCGCGGATCTGATCTACAACTCCTTGGCGTCCAAGATATGCTAGCCACTGACCTAGATAGGTCGGTTTCATCCAATGGTGGGCCAAAATTGGTGTATGCATCCGACGGTGGGCGATAAATGTGACGCGGATCGATGATGTGGCAATTCCTTGCCCCCTACTCCACCTCGGGCTATATAAGCAAGCCAAGAGGCGCCCCTAAGAGCCATCTTCATCTTCATTATTCATCTCCACATTAGAAACTAGGGTTTCAATTAGAAGTAGAGGTCCTCTAAATGAATCTCTTCTAGTTCATCTAGAATTAGATCTAGTTCTAGTTCTTCTAGTTCTAGTTCGTCTAGTTCTAGTTCTAGTTGTCTAGTTCATCTAGTTGTAATTAGAGATTGGATTAGAGAGAGGAGGAGAGAGATGAGGAGGAGCCGGATCTGTCGGATCTTCCTCGACATTGTATTGGTGCAGCATCTGATTCGTCTTCAAGTAATCTCCAGGTTCTTCATTTACTACTTCTAAGTATTATATTTAATTTCAGTTCTTACTTTATTTTATTTACTGGATCTCCGCTCGTATTGAGTGCTTTAGTTATCGTACGTAATTAGAGTAGTAAGCGTTAGTGTAGACACGGTGTGTAGACTAGGGTTTACCTGAGTTTACGCCCAATCCTCCGGATAGTTGTGGTAGCTACAGGGGTGACAGCTTTGTAGATTGTTATAATCCACCACATTAGGGTTGGTGTTTTCGTAGAGCTTTTTGGCAGCCTTCTCCCGATTACCCTTTTCTCAGTCTTTTTTGAGAATCGGAAAGGTACTGTTGCTCCGAAGTAAGTAAAGTATAGTGAGCCTTTAATTAAATAGACCGCTTAGAAAACCCTTATATCCCTCTCTAACCGCATTACCATTCTTTTCTTGGATGATCTTAATTCTTCTAGTACACTTCACGTTCCCCGTGGAAATCGATACGCTGGAATACTCTCGGGTGAAAGCTACATCGGTATCCGTGCGCTTGCGGATTATTCTGTGTGCGTTTAAAATACCCAACAAGCTTTCTGGCGCCGTTGCCGTGGAACGGTAGTTGTTCTAGAATCAAACCAGGATCGTCCATGTTTCTTTCCTTTTTACCACCTTTTTTCTTTTACCACCCCATCACCACATGGATTTCACTCCTATCTATAAGTTCTTTGCTCCAAAGGGCAACTTGTTGGAGCCTCCACCATCATCACACCCCATAGATGGCTATGAGCTTCGCCCTGCTCTTATAGCCATGGTTCGGGAAAAATCCTTCTCTGGATCAGAAGACGAAGATCCATACACCCACCTTATGGAATTTGAGCAATTGTGTTCTTGTCGGACTATTGCTGGCATGACACAAGAGACCATAAAATGGAAACTATTGCCGTTCTCCCTTTTGGGAAGAGCGAGAAAATGGTATGATCATTCCGTAAGGGGCACAAATGGAAATTGGGATGAACTTCGGGACAACTTTTGTCTTGCTTTCTTCCCTCTTTTTCGAATCACTGATCTTAGAATCGAAGTTCTTACATTTAAACAAAAAGAGAAGGAGACGCTAGAAGCAGCTTAGGCTAGGTTCATAAGCCTTACTAATTTTGGTCCAAATCTTTCCTTACCTAACCATGTCCTACACTTTCACTTCTATCATGGTCTTAGTAACGAAGCTGCTCTACATCTTGATTTAGCTTCTGGAGGATCATTCTCACATAAACTTGTTAGTGAAGGAAGAGACATCCTTGAGAAAATCCTTGAAAATACTCCTTCCACTAGCACTTTTGACGAATTCCCAGAAGAAGAAGTCGAGCCCAATCCCGACCAACACGAGGAGGAACACACAACCAAATTTGAAATTCCTTCAAATCCTTTTAATAATTTGGTTGTCATAGAACCTCCCATAGAGAAAACACCCCACGCTTTAGAAAATGATGAACCCCATCCTTTGGTGTTCTTCTCTAAAATTGAGGAAGATGATATCAAAGAGCATGGAAGCTACTTCATAAACACCTCTTTAAATCCATGCTCATATGAAACATCTCCTGATTCAATTGGTGTGTCTAACATTGCCACACTCGAGATTTTCAACCCCCTCACACTTTCTGTTTACAAAAACTTCAAAAGGGTGGTTGTAGATGCATATGTTTATCACAAATTTTGTAGATCTCGTTGTGCTCTTAAGTTGGTGTTGGAGGGGAAACCACTTCACCAAATCTCATTCTGAAGCTTTCTCAAAGACAAGCTCAGTGTCCTAAAATAAGCACTTTTTAGATCAGTGTTCACTCTCCTGCTACACTGCCTTTGTGTAATGAGCATAAGGATATAATTGTTAAAATATTCCTTCGGGTATTCTTGTCACTAACCTTTGCAGGTCTGTAGCGAAAATTTTGAAGGAATGACAAACACAAGGTATGTCCAACTAATCATCATGCAACATTGAATTACATTCATCCAATCTTGATTTTTGCAAATCTAAGCTGGGGGGATACACTTTGTAAGAACATCTCTTAACATGTTGCTATATTGGTTGTCCCTACCTTTAAGACATGCTCATGTGCTATACACTAATCATGCTCTTTCATCACCATTTGAGTAAATCTCTTTAATGTTTTAATGCTACCTTCATCTACTATAGAATATGTTTAGGTTTGAAGTACTTTCATACATCTCTTAAATTGAGCATGGTGCCTAGTTTAGGAGTGATGATCTTGCTTTCAAAGGTTTTTAAATTAAGCATGCTTAGCTTAAAATGCCTTCCTAAATCAAATTAGACGTGGTGTCTAGGTTGATTTTTGAACTAATAGTATGCTATAGTGGATGTTGGATATTTTGTTGGACTAACCCCTGTAGGAAAACTTTCAATATCAATTTGGGAAAGTCCTGAGATGAACCCACACTGGAGATGAAGAGACACATGAACTTCAACAACTTGCGCAAGGGAGACACAACTCACTGATCATGGAGAAATGAGATCCATGGAACAAGACAAAAGATGAGTGCCACAAAACAATATCTACAATCAAAGCACTCACTCCATGGAAGTAGGTGAACAAGTCTGAGTTGGGCCACTAAAAGACAAACACCATCACGGGGCACTCGTCTCTGAATCCTCAGATTAAACAGTACAAACACAAGCAGTGAGAACTTATTCTGTCTTCTAACACAAGAGCTAGTTTGGGGGATGAAGTGGAATGACTTCAACAACACCAAGGTCTACAAATTCAACACATGAACATGTTGTTGAAGAAATTTGGGCATCCACCTTCCTCACAAACCAGCTTGGGGGAGACACAATTCCGTTGTCTAGATCTGCTTAAAGGGGAGGACGGAGAAATCCAGCTTCAACACTTTGATCAGTACAGACCACTGGACGCTATCCGAATCAAGAAGAAGAATATGATCCACCACTCATTCTTGGAAGATCGTTCTTGAAAACCTTCAATGTTGTCATCTATGTCGGAACTAGAGAAATCCACTTTTGGATCTTTGACCAAAAAACTTCACTGTCTCTTCAACAATTACACCATTTATGAGCAGCCAAAGAAAACCAAGACAAGACATTGACTCAACCGACAAAAGAAGAACCAACTGCCAGGAATTGAGTGGATATCATAAAGGATGAAGCCACTGCACCACAAGAAGTAGAAGATGGAGAGACAGTACCTAAGCCTACAAATCAAGAAAATAGTTGACAAAGTCTCCATCATCTGGATCTGTTGAGGACAAGACTCAACTGGCCCACTATGAGATAAGCAAGAGAAGACAAGCTATTCATGAACAACAACCAGCTAGACAAGAGAAGCTCCCACAAGGTGGTTCGACACATCACTCTTCAATGATAAAGGTAACATCTCAAGGTATGTGACATCACTTTAAAAGCTTCTCCTTAATTCTGGTATTTGCATAAATAAGAACCAAACATGTTTCAGTTGCACCTTTTTGATCCAACCTAATCAACTCAACATGTTCAGTTCTTTACGCTTTGTTCCTAGCATTACTCTCTTGAATCTCACTATCTCAACCAAATGAGCTAAAATATTATGCATCCAACCTTTGGAAGATGATATATCACAATTATGATCAACACATTATGCATAGATTATCCTTCCTTGGGTTAAACAATCTGATCTGTTAAATATTTTAAGATGCTACTTTCATGCTCATCTTATCCTATCACTCATGTTAAGATTGAATAAAACACATAAACAACAAGTTTATCTTGCTCGATGTGCCTAAGGTTAGAGAGGAATGAACAAAACTTTTGGTTTTGTTGGTGTTTTTCCACCAACAGAGCCCATGCACTTGATCTCTACCTTGTCTTTATGAGCAGGATACACTCTTGAGCAAAACATAGAGGAGTTTGTCAACTCCTAAATTCTACAGAGTGAAGGTCCTTGATCTACAAGAAGATGTGCACTAAGCAAGATGCTGCCAGCTTTCACTTCACTTCAAACTACTGGGCGAACGAAGAACATGAGTGACACCATATCAAGAGGTGTAGTTATCAAGGTCTACATGTCAAGATCAAATAATGCACCTCAGGAATGAACATGGTGAGAAGTCTTGTTCAGAGGACTTAAAACATTGAACCCTCACCGAAAAGGTAAAATCGGTAGTTATCCATATTTATGTTTTTTGCATTAGTTCCTATTTTGCATATTTACTTTACATCATTATTTCCCCATAGCATATTTCGTTTTCTATATTAGCATTGCATAAAAAAATAAAATAAAATATTTTACTTATTGCATTTCATCATAAAACCTAAAGCCCCATGGGAATAATTCTGTGGTATGCAAAAACCCACATGAAATATTCACCGTGGTGGCATAAAAATAAAAATAAAAATATATTCATTTTGTTAGACTATCATTGCATCATAAAAATACAAATATAAAAATATTAAGAAAGAGATCTTACTGAAACTCTGGACAACTAAGGCCTAAGTGGCCAAACACTAACGCTTAATCTGTTCCACAAGTCTTGTTGTCTATTTGAGTTTCAAAGGATTAAAAGACCAAGAAAAGCTGACGAGCAAGTGGATGTTCTATCCACTGTTGGAGCACTGTTTCCACAACCATCAACATCAATCAGCGCTCCGATAGAGGAAACACATTTCCACCGCCAGTCTGCTACATGGCAAGAATGAACGACTACGTCAACATTCAGCTTGGGGGAAAGCACCCCCGTGTATCTAGGTAAGTATCCTTATCTTCTTAAGTTTTCCTTCAATACATAAATGAAAATAAAATATAAAACAAAACAAAAAAATATATGTGGGCACATGAAGGCTCACCATTAATTAAAAAGAAAAAAATATGGGCACATGAAGGCTCAACGCTATTAAGGGAACCAGCTTGGGCGAGACGCACCCCGTTATATCTTCGTAATCCAGGTATGTATTATTCACTGTCTTAGTTATTTATAATAAGTGTGTGTTAGGTTAAATAAATAGTGTCTTAAGTTTGCTTAGTTTGTTTTAATAAGTTAATAATAAAAGAAGAACTCTCTCTCTAATCTTTTATATGGAAATGATGAATAGTTGCTCTATCTAATTTCTTTCAAGTACCTAGCCTTCAAAGCATAAGTTCTCCTAATTAATAATGATGCATAAAAATGAAATTAAATATATGGGTAGTAAATGCTTGATCCAGAGTCTAGGTAATTGACAGATATGATATGTGATGATCTGAGCTGCTATTATCTTGTTCTAAAACAACACTAGAGTTCCGGAGAGTTTTCAATATTAATATGACTAATAATTGCATTGAGTTAAATTAAGCTTTGTTGACCCTATGAGAAGTTATCATGCTATTGAATTGAGATCACTTACACATTCCATCCATTTTCCACATAAATGCTTATGATTATTTGTTCCTATTCTCTCAAAAGTTTGTTAAAAGCATGTGGCTATTAAAAAAAGGAAGAAAAAAAAGAAAAAATATATATATCCGAGGAAATAAAAAGGGACAAGTGTCCGGAACCTCAAAAAAGAAGAAGAAGAAGAAAATGAATATCATAAAAAAGATGGGCATGTGCTCGCCAGTAGAATTAGCCTGATAATCATGTGTCTCTGATAAACAAAAGAGAGTGATATATTTCAAAAGACACCTGCACTTCTCGATTCAATGGTGTGGTTGACTTTCTCTTTGGATCCATTGTTAAATTTGACAACATATGTTTTTAATCTTTTCTGAAAATTCATAAAACTCCAGGATAATGGTGAAGTGACAGAGCAAGAGACATAGTACTTGATTTGATCATTCTATCTTTCAATTACTCAAGATTCAAGGTAAAGTACTAAGCCCCATGATAAATAATATGATATCTTTATGAGAACTTTTGTTTGAATGCATGTGTACTTGTTGGAAGTAAAGATATTGTAGCAACTCCTGATCCACTGACTTTGCTAAGGGACTAGCAAAGGGTAAGCTTGGGGGAACTTGTTGACGGTCCTTATAGTCAATATTATACCATCAACTATGCAAGAATTATCATGAAATGAAACATAAAGCATAGTTGTAGGGTTTGAAACTAACAAGTTCCACGAGTTTTGGTGCTCTCACTTGTTTTGTAGGACATCCATGTTTTACTATATAAAAGTATCCCAAGTGATGAATTGGAGTGCAACATTGCGAAGTGCTCGTCGAGACGATCGAAACAGACATATCATTTGCTATATTTGGAGCACGGAGCAAGAAGATATTAATTTTGCAAATGATCCAACATATTTGGTGGGACCCACATACGCAATCCCATGCAGGCGGGCCCCACCAAATAGGGCCATGCAGGCCAAATCTGCGCACATGTCAGGCAGTCTGCTCCCCACGACGAAATGCATGTGTGCTTGCATGCGATTGTCCCCCAGACGGAAGACAAGCTTTCGTCCCAACCATTCAGATGGCGACAACTGGCAGCGGGAGCATCACATGCGCGACCGTGCGCGAGCGGGAGCGCGGCGGCCCGTACGGCCAGGCTACGTGTCGAGCAGGGAGTGGTGGTGCAAGGCACCCAGGCGGGGGAGCGCTCGGGCGCTGACGCTGGCCCGGTTTGGTGGACAGGTGGCACATGGTGGTTGGAGCCCAGAGGTGGACGCGCGGTCTGGTCGCCCCAGGCGCAGCTGGGCCGCCTGAACCAGCCGGCCCAACTGACCAAAAAGGGCCTTTTCTCTCCGGAAACTCTATAGAACGCATATTTCACCGGTTCGACTCCGGTTCGGGCCCTTAGAGTCCGGTTCCTGCCCGGTTTTCGACACGGATCTGATCTACAACTCCTTGGCGTCCAAGATATGCTCTCCACCGACCTAGATAGGTTGGTTTCATCCAATGGTGGGCCAAAATTGGTGTATGCATCCGACGGTGGGCGATAAATGTGACGCGGATCGATGATGTGGCAATTCCTTGCCCCCTACTCCACCTTGGGCTATATAAGCCGGCCAAGAGGCGCCCCTAAGAGCCATCTCCATCTTCATTATTCATCTCCACATTAGAAACTAGGGTTTCAATTAGAAGTAGAGGTCCCTCTAGATGAATCTCTTCTAGTTCATCTAGAATTAGATCTAGTTCTAGTTCTTCTAGTTCTAGTTCGTCTAGTTCTAGTTCTAGTTGTCTAGTTCATCTAGTTGTAATTAGAGATTGGATTAGAGAGAGGAGGAGAGAGATGAGGAGGAGCGGGATCTGTCGGATCTTCCTCGACATTGTATTGGTGCAGCATCTTGTTCGTCTTCAAGTAATCTCTAGGTTCTTCATTTACTATTTCTAAGTATTATATTTAATTTCAGTTCTTCCTTTATTTTATTTACTGGATCTCCGCTCGTATTTGAGTGCTCTAGTTATCGTACGTAATTAGAGTAGTAAGCGTTGGTGTAGACACGGTGTCTAGACTAGGGTTTACCTGAGGTTGCGCCCAATCCTCCGGATAGTTGTGGTAGCTACAGGGGTGACAGCTTTGTAGATTGTTATAATCCACCACATTAGGGTTGGTGTTTTCGTAGAGATTTTTGGCAACCTTCTCCCGATTACCCTTTTCCTAGTCTTTTTTGAGAATCGGAAAGGTACTGTTGCTCCGAAGTAAGTAAAGTATAGTGAGCCTTTAATTAAATAGACCGCTTAGAAAACCCTTATATCCCTCTCTAACCGCATTACCATTCTTTTCTTGGATGATCTTAATTCTTCTAGTACACTTCATGTTCCCCGTGGAAATCGATACCCTGGAATACTCTCGGGTGAAAGCTACATCGGTATCCGTGCGCTTGCGGATTATTCTGTGTGCGTTTAAAATACCCAACAATGAGCAGGACCGTAGTTACCTAGTTGGGTTGTACTCTGGATGCAGGCCTTCTATTTGTAATGTCCCCAGTCGAATCTTATAAAACATAGTTTTTTGCCTAGGTCAAAACTAGAGAATCCCAAGTTGTCCTCTCTATAGTCCTATTATCGACCTAATACTAGATTGCTATTCCCCTATACATTTAATCTTGTTTTCACCATATCTTGTTTCCACTTTAGTTTCTATTCCTACTCATTTATCTTTTCGGTTTAAGTTAGAACGTAGTTGATCTCACATGTTTCCCTGTGGATACGATATTAAAACCTCCGGGTGAAAGCTACAACGGTATCCGTGCACTTGCGAATCTTTTTTTGTGCGCTCATTTATATCAACCAACCACTTCTATGTGTTGCCTATAGTGGTGACAACCTAGCAGTAGTGTGACGCTAAGAAGTGCCAACAACAGCCTGAGAGGTTGGCCTGGTAAACCAATTCATTTATAGACAGGGTCCGCAAGCACACGTGGTTACTATTGTAGCATTTTACAAGGAGTATTCCAGGTATCGTTATTTATATTTTTACCATAGGGAAGGCTAGATGCAAAAGATTTGAGATATACCCATGACAAGAATATGATACTTGCATAGTTAACCAATTAATGATAGCAGAAGGATAAACGGTACTTTGATAGTGGTGATCATCACATACACATCATAAGATAAGTGGAGCTTCTATGGGGATATAAGAAAGAATAAAGAATAAAGAATAACCTACAGAGCATAGATCCTAAACAAAGTTATGTTAATGAATTAAGCATACATGTTGTAATCATGTTAACATTAACATTAGGTATTGGATGGATTAGGAGACCCGGGAACACTAGTCTGCCAGCAGGATACACCGGGCAATTTAGACTCCTACCCATAGCCGAACGTGGGGGATTACAAGGGACGGACAGGGCTGTCACCACCTGCCACCTACCACCTCAACCGTGGACTAAGTTAGGCATTTACCCATCCCACCTGAGAACCATTCTCGTGTACATGAAAGAACACTTGCACCCCCTCGGGTCCCCGACCCTATGGATCAACAGGAAAAGGGCACAAGCGCACCCGAAGGCACGGTAAAACACCATCCAACACATAATCTTAAGTTAGCAAGATCTAAACATGATGAGTGAAGAACAGTGTTTGTGTTCATGATGAACATAGGTCTAAAACTATGAACTAGCTCTCGAACGATGAACGATGAACAAGAACATAGCTCTAATTCAAGAACATAGCAATGTTGATCATAAGAGAATAAGAACAAGTATGAAAAGAGAAACTTATTATTATTCATACCAAGTCGATTCTACAACTTCTCCTCCTCTCTTGCATGTAGCACTTGCTCCAACTACTAGAAGACTAACTAAAGGTAGAGAGCTCCAAGTACAATGTGGAATGTATGAGATGTGTATGAGAGATGATTTGAGAGGGAGCTCTATCCCTACTTTTATACTACAACATGGTTGATTCAGTGGAGTTAATCTTGGAAACCTCGATGAATCACCTCTGCATGCCGCCATGCAACCATCCTTCAAAGGTGGGCTCGAGACGCGCCAGGGGCGGTGTGCCCGCACCATGGGTTATTCAGTGTCAGTATGGTCCCATACAGAATACACAACTCAACCGAGCGACCGAGTGGTTATCCTGCCTTGGCTTATAAATATTGATTCCCAAATAGAATAACCGCAGCTAGTCCCCACAACAGATGGCCTTGGCATTAGATAGTGTCTGGCCTCGGCTTATATATCCCCATAGTGAAAGCACATTGTCTATATCCCCACAGCTAGTCCCCACATATGGCCTTGGCTTATTCTCTAGTCCCCACACTGTCTATATCCCCACAGCTAGTCCCCGAGCCTGACAATAGGTGACTTGGTCATGTGGTGCCAGGGTCTTGAGAATAACCAGACTTATATACATGCGCGGACGAGCGCCATGTATACACGGTAGTCCCCAAGGCTGCTTGAAGATGAAGAATAAATCATGTAGAAGGCTTATAAAAAGGGAAAACCACTATGGTGAAAGCAGTATGCCGTCCAAGCAGGTTGTCGAATGACGAGTCCGAGCACCAAGAAGTCTCCAGGCTAGCTGATGAGCCCTCGGTGTAGCCATCAATGAACACCGAGTAGTTCGACCAGCTGGTTGGCGATGAAGTCCGAGCGCTAGGTGGTGAGCACCGAGCGAAGCGACTAGCTGGTTGATGACAAAGTCCGAGCGTCGAGTTTTGAGAACCGAGCGAAGCGACCAGCTGGTTGGCGATGAAGTCCGAGCACCGGGTGGTGAGCACCGAGCGAAGCGACTAGCTGGTCGATGATGAAGTCCAAGCGTCGGGTGGTGAGCACCGAGCGAAGCGACCAGCTGGTCGGCGATGAAGTCCGAGCGCTAGGTGGTGAGCACCGAGCGAAGCGACCAGCAAGTCGGTGACGAAGTCTGAGAGCTGGGTGGTGAGCACCGAGCGAAGCAACCAGCTGGTCGGCGACGAAGTCCGAGCGCCAGGTGGTTGAAAGGTCCTAGTTTGGTTTTGGTAATTGAGTGACAACTCTAGGTGAGCTAATATGTGTTTAAGTGAAATACACAGGAGAATAGTTCATAGGTGAATGTATAATGAAGGAGCTTATTGTATATGAGACATGACATGGAGTCATGTGGCTAAGATGGAGAAGATCAAGGCAATACTTGGCTTGATGGACCGGTTGTGAAGGTGAAGGGCAAGTTGGAGGCTTTGAAGCCATTGGTACTGTTGGTATAAATTAACGCACACTCTACTTTATCCGCAAGCGCACAGATAAAATCTACCGATGTAGCACTTCACCGGAGTAACCCAGTTTTAATATCGAACCCAAAGGAACGGATAGTGTTAAGTCTTTAAAGTCTAACCCCTGAGTAGCTAACAAGGACGGAGAATCTAGAAGTATAGAGGGGATCACTAAGGTTGTCTAATTCCAATTTAAGAGTGATATGTTTGCATTATTCTTAGTGGGGAAGTTGCCATAAAAGGTCACAAACAGAGTATGAGTCTTTTATGCAAATGTATAATACTACCGAGCCTAGACACGGGTAAGTGGACTATAGAAGAATCAACAAGGCTATAAGAGTCACCCTTGCGAACAACCACTACTACCGGCGTTATAGGAGGCATTTATGAGCTATCAAGTCTAAGCACCACGCTTACACTATCCAACTACTCTAACTCTAGAATGACTAGAATTAAAGTACTCAAAAGAGAGTCATAAACCTTAAGAATAATAAGAACAATGGCTCAAACTTAAATATAGACGTTGATTACCGAAACAATCGCTGAAGTAAGTTGAAGATGATCTTGAATCCATGGGTACAAGATGAAGAAGTTGATCCGACAGGCCGGAGCTCCTTCTTGATCTCTTCCTCTCTCTCTCTCTTCTAGTTCTAGTATAAGACTAGGTTCTAAACCTAACTAGATGGGTATCTAGTCTTCTACTTGAAAGCTGGCTCTTGAAGTCTTCTCCTAGGGTTTCGGAATGAGGCATAGACTTTTCTGAAGAGAGACTTGATCTTCCCTGGGGTCTGGGGGCCTGTTTATATAGCACTGAGGGATCAACCGCGGTCGTTAGATCAAACCGACTTCACGTATGAAGGACCAAAAGTGCTACCAGAAAGCGACCAGAGGGGGGGGGGGGTGAATGGGAGCTTCAAATTTCTTTTCAGAAACTTGTTGCCTCTGTCCCAAGAATCAACCCCAAGAGCAAACCTAGAGCTTGCTAGTGTCCACGACCCTAGATGTAGGGAGGATGCCTCCGAGAAGCACAGCGGGACACTATACAACCCTAGAAACCTAATGCAAAAGACGGAAACCAAATCCGTCAATGAACGAACAAACCACGGATGAAACTGCGCGAAAACAGTCGCATCGGACGCTGCCCTGCGTTCGATGGCTCAGCACCGGACGCGTCCGATGCAAACAGTACCTCTCTGGAACCTTACTGGACTGGCATCGGACGCTGCTACAGTGAAACCCTAGCGTCTGATGCTAGACCCCCGGTGCGTCCGATGGCAACGGACGCTCCGATGGTCAGCGTCCGATGCTCCTTAAAACTCATTGTCAGATGACACATGGCAACGGACGTGTCCGCTAGTATGAATCAGCGTCCGATGGTCCCGACACCTGCGTCCGATGCTCCTAGATCAGAGCTGTTCTTCCGCAAAAATCACCCGATCTCCTCCGAATCAAAAGCACTAGGGCTTAGACTTGGTATGAGGAGTTCCAAGGAGGTTAGTGAGCTATCCTAAAGGAATCATGGCTCAAACCTAACTCCAAATCGGTGAATTGGAAGAATTCGGGACAAAGGAGCAAAACTTGATCCAAAACGAAAATCAACCGATCTACTAGCTCGTGAGGTTAGAGATGATTTCCTTTGGTGGAAAGAAGTGCCTCACGATCTAGAACATCTCTGTTCAAATGGAATCGCAAAAGACGCAACGAACAAAGAGATCGATCAACGGGAAAATCGTGGAGAAAAGCAATCCGCGAAGAACAAGAACAAAAAGCGAATCACAACCATGAATTTGCAACCGTGTGGCTACCACATGCTACAACAGTGAGATTACGGTCGCACTTCCTCAAAATCTCCAGTACACAGAGGTATGGTTCTCTGCGGATGTCAGTTGCTACAACAGGGGATTGGGAGAGCAGGAAAACCTAGAAGGCAAAGAGCAAATGGCTGAGATAGAATGTGAGGGGGGTGTCTCCCTCTACTTACCCTAATTCTAATTCCTACTCTACCCCTCTCTAATTACAGAGCGAACCAGCTAAACCCTAGGGTTATTCTGGACCAATTCGAAGATGCTGGTGATCCGACGGCCACGCCCGCACAACTGGTAGCGTTGCCTCGACGCAACCTCACCGATTGCCGCCACGTGCCGCCACCGCTCCGCTTGTCCTTTTCCTAGACTTCGCCCCTGGTTTTGAGGCCCAAACCGGGAAACCGACCTTCACAACCAACCCCCGGTTTTGAGGCCCAAATCGGGAAACCAGCCGTCCATCGCCTGAGTTTTGTGGCCCAAACTCAGAAACCCGCAGCACCCAGGTTTTGAGGCCCAAACCTGGAAACCGTCCTCAGCCCGAGTTTTGTGGCCCAAACTCAGAAACCATCAGCGCCCAGGTTTTGAGGCCCAAACCTGGAAACTGTCCACTCGGTGGTTTTTCTGTGGCTCAACCACCAAACCGAGCTGTAGAGGGGATGCACCACCCGTGCACCCCGTCCACCGACACGTGTCCCCAGGTCCTCGACCCAAGCAACACTGTGCCCGCAAGTCTTCCCTCGTCGCTGTCCCAGGCTGTCAGTCACCATAGCTGATCCTCGGGCCACAGGTCCCTCAGTCCAAGCCTCACGTCCGCCCTTCGCCACTCTCAGTCTATCGGCACAACACGTCTCTACTTGACCCTCACCTTGCCTTTGATCACTGTATCTGTGCTCGACACCTGCACAACACAAGCCAAAGAACATGCGCATTATCCCAGTTGACAATCACTCATCACTCAGAGACTCGGCATACACCCATGTATCCGCAATCTCCCCCTTGATGAGTGCATTGTCAACTACCAACACAAATCATAATGGAATAGAGATAGGAAGGAAGAAGGAGAGAGAACTCGACCAAATGACCCAAAAGCATATCAAAGCCGAAGAACGTCCAGTGGAAAGAGCAAAACAACTTGGTTCCCAAAGACATGGGCAACGGCTCGACGCAACCAAGCAAAGCAAAGCTAGCCCTCAAGAAGAGGTAGAACAGGCTCAACACCGCTAGCGTGAAAGCTTGATACCAATTGAAAAATCAACTGAAATTCAAGCAAAACAGAGCTAGCCCTCAAGAAGAGGCAGAACGGGCTCAACACCGCTAGCAAGGAAGCTCGGTACTAACTGAAGAAGGCTAGAAATTAGCTGAAGAGCATAAAAGATCAAAGGTGCTAGTTCCTCAAGAAAGAGGCAAAGGCTCAACACAACTAGCTACCAAAAATGCCCCGAACCAACTGTTACCAGCTCGAAAATGCAGAAGCGAGCAAAACTCCCCCTCGAATGATGCACACAACCAGGAGCAAAACTCCCCCTCGAATGATGCACACAACCAGGAAATCTCCCCCTTAGTTCAACTCGGAAAGCACATGATTTGCAATATTTTTTCCCCCTTAGTTGAACACAGAAGGCACTCATGATTTGTCAATATTTTCTCCCCCTTAGTTGAAAATGCACCATCAAGCAAAGTTCTCTCCTTTGACAAAAGAACTCCCCTTCCAAAATGCATATGAGTCAAAATGCAAGTTAGCAGCTTCAGAAATATAGTCGATAGAATATGAAGATGCTCGACAAAGTGCTGATCCGATGACTCATTAAAATGCACAGAATGCTAGCAAAGGCTCAAACTGATCACCAAATGCAAAACTTGAACGTGTGAGTAAAAGGAGCAGTTTTTAGCCAAAGAGGTATTCACCATCAAAATAGCACCAAACATGTATAGACAAAAAGTCAAACAAGTGCTAAACATGTATACAAGGTGAACTACCCCTAGCACAGTTCAACCATCATGCTATAGAGTGAAACATAGACTTGTGTATCCAAATTTTATCGGAGTTGCAGCAGTTAAATTACACAAGTTTAAATTTCAGCATGTGATTGCGAGAGGGTGAAAGCTTGTCATTGCCTAACTTTTCAACTGTGCGAAGCCTATGCAGAAGCAATCAGAAGCTTAAAGCAACAGTTTCGGTCATACACTACACAGCTCAAGTTTAACTCAAAGTGCAATGAGAAACAGTCTCGAAACTGTGATGTGTTGACAAGCAGTCTCATCTCGATCTTTCCAATTCACTTAACTTGGTTCAAATTTTATCTCAGAATATGAACAGACCAAGCAAGTGAATGACTCAGAACTAGAGACATAGCAACCTAGCATATATGAAAAGCACGAGTGAATTCTACACATCCTACACATGCTAGTTGCATATCTCAATGGTGAACAGTTTCAAGTTTTATGTTCATTAAGCAGGTTCACCTTTCAAAAATAGCTCAGCTCACAACATGCATTAGTGATCAGAAGAGCATAAGCTACAAGCATCATCATAAAGCATCGGAGCAAATACTATATAGAACATAGCCACATTCTAAAGATTATATTCATGAAGCTCTGAATGTAAATATGCAAGATGAAATGCAGAAAAGATACCAATTGAAAAATTCAAAGTCAATTTATGATACAAGAGTCAAAATGTTTCCCCCATCTAAAAGGGGAAACACACACCAAGCTCACCTCTCAACCTAGCAAAAGTCGATTGATCCAAAGGCTTGGTGAAAATATCAGCCAACTGATGATGAGTATCGACATGGCGAAGGTCGATATCACCCTTCTCATAGTGGTCTCGCAGAAATTGAAAGCGCAGATCAATGTGTTTGGTCTTAGAGTGCAGCATTGGGTTCTTAGCAATGCTAATAGCACTCGTGCTGTCACAAAGCAAAGGAACACGAGAAAAGCCCAAACCAAAATCACGCAAAGTGAACATCATCCAAAGCAACTGGGAACAGCAGCTAGCCGCAACAACATACTCAACCTCCGTGGTAGACTGGGCGACACTAGACTGCTTGCGAGAGGACCACGATACAAGAGAAGAACCAATAAACTGACAAGTCCTAGAAGTGGACTTGCAATCAATACGGCAACCGGCAAAATCGGCATCAGAATAACCACAAAGGGAGAGGGTGGAGGAAGCAGAATACCAAATCCCGAATTCTGGAGTGAAGCATAAGTACCTCATAATGCGCTTGACCGCCTGACGGTGAGAAATGCGCGGCGACGACTGAAATCGCGCGCACAGACACACCGCGAACTGGATGTCCGGGCGTGTCGTCGTCAGGTACAGCAGCGACCCGATCATACTCCGGTACTCCTTCTGATCCACAGCTTCTCCACCACATCCGCATCCAAGGCCGCCGTGGTCGGCATGGGTGTTGGAAGAGGCTTGGCCTCACCCATGTCGAACTTCTTCAGGATGTCCTTGGTGTACTTGCCCTGGTGCACGAACGTCCCCTCTCGGGATTGCTTTATTTGCAACCCGAGGAAAAACGTCAACTCGCCCATCATGCTCATCTCAAACTCCCTGCTCATAGTGTCTGTAAACTTGGCAACCAAAGCGTGAGAAGAACCACCGAAAATGATATCATCCAAGTAAATCTGGACCAAGAGAGTGTCATTGCCTTGCTTGAGGAGAAAAAGCGTTTTATCCACACATTCCATTTTAAAACCCTTAGCAAGCAAAAAGGTTTTCAACCTATCATACCAGGCTCTAGGGGCTTGTTTCAAACCATACAAAGCTTTGTGAAGTTTAAAAACAGGGTTTGGAAACTTGGGATTTTCGAAACCGAGGGGTTGTCTCACATACACTTCCTCTTCTATGTAGCCGTTTAAGAAGGCACTCTTGACATCCATTTGAAAAAGTTTAAACCCTTTGGATGCAGCAAAAGCCAAGAGTATCCTAATCGTCTCCAAACGAGCTACAGGAGCAAAAGTCTCCTCATAGTCTATCCCCTCCTTCTGACTATACCCCTGGGCTACTAGTCTGGCCTTGTTTCTCACAACATGGCCATCATCTCCTTGTTTGTTTTTGAAAACCCATTTTGTCCCAATAGAGTGACACTCAGGAGGAAAAGGAACCAAAACCCAAACCCGATTTCTTTCAAAATTTTCTAACTCCTCATGCATGGCATTGACCCAATCTGGATCAGATAAAGCGTGTCCAACATCTCAAGGCTCAAAATCAGCAACAAATGCAGAATGAGCAAAGTGAGAGATTTGTTGTGACCTTGACCGAGTGACACGTTCGCCGATGCTGCCGATCATCTGCTGAAGCGGGTGTTGGCGCTGGATGTGTTGTGGCGCCTCTCGAGCTGATGTAGCCTCCCCCTCAACAGCGGCTGGTGCCTCCTCGGGTACAAAAGGTACCGCTCGAGGTGGCAGATCCCACGGCCCCCAAGTCGAAGAAGAGAGATCGGGGCCATGAGTCGTAGTAGAAGCCGCTCTTTGCGGCACAGCAGGTGGAGGGGGCGCTGGGTCATCCATCCCTTCAGCACCCTCTTCCTCATCATCAAAAAGAGGCTCGCCAACCTCATGATCACCTGCACGCTCAAAACGAAAGGGCAAACCATGGTCTCGTCGAAGGTGACATCTGATGTCTCCATGACTCGGTTAGTATCAAGGTTAAGTACAAGATATGCGCGAGTATGAGTGCCATAACCCAAAAATACACCGTCAGAAGAACGAGACTCAAACTTGTCCAAGTTGCCTTTCTTAAGAATGAAACAGTGGCAACCAAAAACTCGAAAATAACTCACCTTGGGCTGTCTTCCAAAACGCAACTCATAAGAAGTCTTTTCAAGAAAGCTCGGAGAAAAATGCGATTGGAAATGTAGCATGCAGTGCTCATAGCTTCGGCCCAATATCGCCTAGGAGTCCTATGCTCATCGAGCATCGTCCTGGCCATCTCTACAAGGGTCCGATTCTTCCTCTCTACAACACCATTCTGAGGGGGTGTGTAGGGGAAGAAAACTGATGCTCTAAACCCAAAGAGTTACAAAACTTCTCAAAATCCGAATTCTTGAATTCGGAACCATTATCACTCCTAATAGCTCGCATCGAGTTCAAAGGGAACTCGTTCTGAAGATGCAAAATCAGATTGCGAGCAAAGGAGAAAGTCTCGGTCTTCTTAGCTAAAAAGAAGACCCACGAATATCTCGAAAAATCATCAACAACAACAAGCACATACCACTTCCCCCCAACCGAGCTCACCCGAGCCGGACCAACAAGGTCCATGTGCAAAAGCTCTCCAGGGCGCTTAGTCATGACCTGAGTCACTGGATGGTGGGGAGCGGCAACCACCTTCCCATGTCTACAAGAGTGGAAAACAAGATCCTTCTCCATGGATAACTTGGGCAATCCTCGGATTAAGCCAAGTGAGCTAAGTCTTGCAAGCAAGTCGAAGCTCAGGTGACCAAGTCTCCTATGCCACTTCCAAAGATCAGAGGAGGAAGGTCCAGCCACAAGACAACGAGAAGGTCCAAAAGACTCCGAGAAATCCGCACGAAAGACTTTCCCAAAGGGCGAAATCACACAAACAAGATTGCCCTGAGGGACCAAAATACGACTGAGATTCGGCTTAAAACGAATCTCATATTCGTCATCAAAGAGTTGCGAAACAGAAAGAAGGTTAAAATGCAAGTTAGAAACAAGAGCAACATCGCGCAACACAAAGTGCTCATTAACTCGCACCGATCCACGAGACAGCACTTTACCTTTGCTATTGTCGCCGAAGGTGATAAACTCCTTACCGGCGACCGGACTAAGACTGGAGAACCACTTGGCGTTTCCGGTCATGTGCCTAGAACACCCGGAATCCACCAACCAAACGTTCTCCAATCATTTTACCTATATCAATAAAAAGACATAGGGTGAGCATACGGTCCAACACTGGGGTTAGTGAAGTAGGGAGAATACCAGTGTTGGGCCGGCTGCTCAAAAGAACGGTTAGCAGAAAAACCATTCCTAGCACGCCTACGGGAAGAGCGATCACCACGTAGAGGAAAACGTGGTCCGCTAAGGGAGGAGCGTCCATCGCGATACTCAAAGCGCGGTGGTGGAAAACACTCAACTACAAAGCCACCGCCACGGGGTCCATAGCCCACAGCTGCAGGCTCCCGCTGGGCATGACCTCCTCGCAGCCTAGGCCTAGGAACTTGAGGTTTTGGACCTCTAGACCTAGCAGCACGCCTCTGAACATTCGGCACATGTACATCATGGAAAGGATGGTACATGTTCGTGTTGTTCATCTCCTTTGCACGGCGCGCCTCTCTCTTGCGCCGAAAGCAAAACTCACTCAAGTGTCCATCTCTCCCACAGTGCTCACAATGGTACCTCACCGCTCTCAAAGGGGGTTGTTGGTACTCACGGTAGTGGGTGTGGATCACTTTGCCCTTCTGTGGCATAAGCTCCTCCTGGATAGGTGGCATGGTGTCTAGCTTGTTCTTGAGGTGGTTTGGTTTTGGAGCCCATGATTGTTTCTTGGGTGCAGCTCTCAGAGGTTCAACAAATACCCCATCCTTGGTGTTAGGCTTGAGAGGCTCTTTGGGTGGAATCTTGGTAAGCTTGGGAGTAGTGGTGGAGTTGGGCTTCTCACGTGGGTTTAGACCACTCGACTCTCCAATCTTGCCAAAAGATGAAACATCAACACCCTGAGCAAAGCCTACACCTGGACCTCCAGCAGCACGCTTGAATTGGGAGATATTCATCCCAAGTTGCGGCTCACCACTCGACACCCATGACAAGATGGTCCGAAGGTATGTGTTTTCCTCCTCGGTTTGCATCTTGTCATGCTTCACGTTTGCGATCTCCATCTCCAAACCCTCACAAAGAACGCACCTAGTCACACACGTGCTATCCGAGCTGCCCTTCTTAAGAGACACAATCTTGGCATTCTTCTCTGCCAACTCAGATTGCAAGCCCGCACAGGACTTGCACACACCCAATAGCAAGGATCTAGCCTTCAGCTCATCCACATCTCCTACCAACGCAACATACTTACCTCTCAAAGTGAGAAGGTCAGTCATGTGCATGGTGCACATCTCGCACTCAACCTCCTCAAAAACAACTATGGTGGACTTGGCAAATTCAAGCTCCTTCACCGTATCCTCCCACTTCTGCCTAAACTCCTTACGCTCTCTAGCAGCACGCCTAAGCAACTTATCTTGACTAAGGAGAGCAGCAGCAAGTTTCTCGACCTCAGCAGAAAGCTCATCGGGGGTCAGAGATACCTGGGAGGTGTCATCGTCGTCGTTTCGAGGGATCTCCTCCAGCTCGCCGTCGACCTCCTTGCCGAGGGCCATGGTGCAGAAGCCCTCGTCGTCGGCGAAGAAGCAGAGGCCATTGAGCTTGTCTTCGATCCTCTTCTTCTTCTCGGACTCGTCGTCGCTTGAGGAAGCGGAGTCGTCATCCGAGTCATCGACGTCGCTGAGCGTGGCGAAGAATGCACGTTGCTCAGCCTGGGCCTTCTCCATGTACTTCGTCTTGATGTACTCCTTGTTGAAGCTGCCCTTCCGCTTGTGCCTTGCGGGGACGTACTTCTCCTTGCGCTTGCCGGAGTCATACTTGTGTCCATGATCCGCCTTGCCGAAGGTCTGCTTGTTCTTCTTTGGGCAATTGGCGATGAAGTGGTTGGGGTCGCCGCACTTAAAGCATCCTTAGCGTCCTCCTCTGCGGCGACGGTTCATGCGGTTGTTGTGGAACCGCGAGAACCGGTTGGCGAGCAAAGCCAACTCATCATCCCCCATGAACTCCAACTGCTCCTCTGTGACAGAAAGAAGAGAGGAAAGTGCAAAACCACCAGAGGGGTTAGCAGAAGAGCCAAAAAGCAAAGCCATTGACGGGCAAGAAGGATTTTCATAAGAAGCCCTCGCCATGGCATCAATCTCACTGGACTTGAGCTTACTGAAGAGCTCGTCGCACGTGAGGGTCTCATAGTTAGGCGATTCGATTATCGCCTGAACCTTGGAATCCCACACCGACCGATCAAGAGTATGGAGTAGCTTGAGAGCTCTCTCATGATCGTCGAAAGGCAACAACTCCTTGTTAGCCCTTATCCTGTTGACAATCACCTGAAGGCGAGCGAATAAACTTTCTATGCTCTCGCCAGGCATGTGTCGAAAGTTCTCATACTCTCGCTTGAACGACTCATAGAGATGGGTTTTGACTTGAGTGGTTCCCTCATGGAAACACACGAGAGTAGCCCAAATCTCCCGAGCCGTAGCGAGGTGAGAAACGCGATCAAACTCACTCATGCTCAGACATGAGAAAAGAGCATTACGGGGTCGGCTATTGGCATCGTGCTCATCGATCTGAAGCTGAGAGACACGAGCAGCCAAGACCACGTAATCGGCAGAGTTGCAAATATCCCAGATGGAAGCACCCAAACTCTGCAGATAGCCGACATGCGTATCTTCCAATACGCATAGTTCGTCCCATCGAAAAACGGCGGTTTGCCCACGCCGCGATCCATGTCACCTTCTGTGGATCTAGAACCGGCTAAGGTGGAAGATCCTTAACCCACTCCGATACCAATTGAAGGACCGAAAGTGCTACCAGAAAGCAACCAGAGGGGGGGGGGGGTGAATGGGAGCTTCAAATTTCTTTTCGGAAACTTGTTGCCTCTGTCCCAAGAATCAACCCCAAGAGCAAACCTAGAGCTTGCTAGTGTCCACGACCCTAGATGTAGGGAGGATGCCTCCGAGAAGCACAGCGAGACACTATACAACCCTAGAAACCTAATGCAAAAGACGGAAACCAAATCCGTCAATGAACGAACAAACCACGGATAAAACTGCGCGAACACAGTCGCATCGGACGCTGGCCTGCGTCCGATGGCTCAGCACCGGACGCGTCCGATGCAAACAGTACCTCTCTGGAACCTTACTGGACTGGCATCGGACGCTGCTACAGTGAAACCCTAGCATCCAATGCTAGACCCCCGGCGCGTTCGATGGCAACGGACGCTCCGATGGTCAGCGTCCGATGCTCCTTAAAACTCACTGTCAGATGACACGTGGCAACGGACGCGTCCGCTAGTATGAATTAGCGTCCGATGGTCCCGACACCTGCGTCCGATGCTCCCAGATCAGAGCTGTTCTTCCGCGAAAATCACCCAATCTCCTCCGAATCAAAAGCACTAGGGCTTAGACTTGGTATGAGGAGTTCCAAAGAGGTTAGTGAGCTATCCTAAAGGAATCATGGCTCGAACCTAACTCCAAATCGATGAATTGGAAGAATTTGGGACAAAGGAGCAAAACTTGATCCAAAACGAAAATCAACCGATCTACTAGCTCGTGAGGTTAGAGATGATTTCCTTCGGTGGAAGGAAGTGCCTCACGATCTAGAACATCTCTGTTCAAACGGAATAGCAAAAGACGCAACGAACAAAGAGATCGATCAATGGGAAAATCGTGGAGAAAAGCAATCCGCGAAGAACAAGAACAAAACACGAATCACAACCATAAATTTGCAACTGTGTGGCTACCACACGCTACAACAGTGAGATTACGGTCTCACTTCCTCAAAATCTCCAGTACACAGAGGTATGGTTCTCTGCGGATCTCAGTTGCTACCGCAGGGGATTGGGAGAGCAGGAAAACCTAGAAGGCAAAGAGCAAATGGCTGAGATAGAATGTGAGGGGGGGTGTCTCCCTCTACTTATCCTAATTATAATTCCTACTCTACCCCTCTCTAATTACAGAGCGAACCAGCTAAACCCTAGGGTTATTCTGGACAACCTCGAAGATGTTGGTGATCCGACGGCCACGCCCGCACAACTGGTAGCGTTGCCTCGACGCAACCTCACCGATTGCCGTCACGTGCCGCCACCGCTCCGCTTGTCCTTTTCCTGGACTTCGCCCCCGGTTTTGAGGCCCAAATCGGGAAACCAGCCTTCACGACCAACCCCCGGTTTTGAGGCCCAAACCGGGAAACCAGCCGTCCATCACCTGAGTTTTGTGGCCCAAACTCAGAAACCCGCAGCACCTAGGTTTTGAGGCCCAAACCTAGAAACCGTCCTCAGCCTGAGTTTTGTGGCCCAAACTCGGAAACCATCAGCGCCTTGGTTTTGAGGCCCAAACCTGGAAACCGTCCACTCGGTGGTTTTTCTGTGGCTCAACCACCAAACCAAGCCATAGAGGGGATGCACCACCCATGTACCCCGTCCACCGACACGTGTCCCCAGGTCCTCGACCCAAGCAACACCGTGACCGCAAGTCTTCGCTCGTCGCTGTCCCAGGCTGTCAGCCACCACAGCTGATCCTCAGGCTACCGATCCCTCAGTCCAAGCCTCATGTCCGCCCTTCGCCACTCTCGGTCCATCGGCACGGCACGTCTCTACTTGACCTTCACCTTGCCTTTGATCACTATATCCGTGCTCGACACCTGCACAACACAAGCCAAAGAACATGCACATTATCCCAGTTGACAATCACTCATCACTCAGAGACTCGGCATACACCCATGTATCCGCAACGTAGGGCTGAGATGGATCCTCAAAGGCGGTGGAGGAAGCTTCCAGAAGACGGAGTCCAGCAGGCCCAGAGGGAGACCGACCGGTCTAATGGTGGGACCGGTCGGTCCCACCTGGCCGCCTCTCGGGGTGTCCCGCCTCGTGGTGTCCTCTGGTGTCCTCTAGGTCCTTCTGGAGTATTCCTGACGTGCCGGTTCCGTAATCTTCCGTCGGTTTCCTTCTAGGAGAAGTAATCAGTGATGGTTTTCCTGTTTAGTCCCTGCAGAATCACAATTCACCAAAACTCATGGAATGTTGTCAATTAAAACCCTAAACCTTTATTGGTGATTAAATTCATGCCCTTTTTATATTTATTTATCCTTTAATTTTGATAGATAACCAGTGTCAACAACTCCCCCAAGCTTACCCTTTGCTAGTCCCTTAGCAAAACTAAAACTTAACAATGTATCAGGAGTTGCTACAATATCTTCACTTCCAACAAGTATACCTGCTGTTACACAAAAATTCTCCAAAAAATATATGGCTTATTACTTTTATCTTAGATCTTGAGTAATTGAAAGATTGAACAATCAAATCAAGCACTATGTTTCTAGTTCTTTCACTTCACCTTTATCCCAGAGTTTTAATTGATTTTCAAAAGCTTTAATACATGTGTTGTCAAATTAAACAATGGATCCAAAGAGAAAGTCAACCAACCATTGAATCAAGAAGTGCATGTGTATGGAAAATGGAGTCGAATGCTCTTTTGAATTCACTCTCTTCTGTTTATCAGAGACATATGGCTATCAGGCTAATTCTACTGTCGGGTACGTGCCTAATTCTATTGTTCCGGACACTTGTCCCTTTTTATTTCCTCGGGGTCTATCTTTTTGAGGTTTCGGACACTTGTCCCTTTTTATTTCCTCGGATCTTTCTTTTTTTTCTTTTCTCTTTTTTTAATAGCCACATGCTTCCAACAAACTTCTGAGAGGGTAGCAACAGATAATTATGAGCATTTATACGGAAGGTGGATGAAATGTGTAAGTGATCTCAATTCAATGGCATGATAACTTCCCACAGGGTCACAAAGCTTAATTTAACTCAATGCAATTATTAGTAATATTCATATTGAGAAATCTCCGGAACTTTAGTGTTGTTTAGAACAAGATAATAGCAGCTCAGATCATCACATGTCATATCCCAATTACCTAGACCTTAGATTAAGTATTTGCCATCCATGTATTTAATTTTATTTTAAGGCACCATTATTAATGAGGAGAACTCATGCTTTGAAGACTAGGTACTTGAAAGAAATTAGATAGAGCAACTATTCATCATTTCCATGCAAAAGATTAGCGAGAGCGGGTTCTTCTTTGGTCATCAACTTCTTAAACTAGACATACTATTTTATTTATTTAATCTAACACACTTTAAGATATACTATAAAAGCTAGTAGTAGTAGTAATAACAATAACAATAATAATAATAATAATAATAATAATAATAACAATAAAGACATACCTGAATCGTGAAGATAACGGGGGTGCGTCTCCCCCAAGCTAGTTCCCTTAATAGCGTTGAGCCTTCATGTTCCCATATATTTTTGTTTCTTTTTTAATTAATGGTGAGCCTTCATGTGCCCACATATTTTTGTTCTTTTCATTTTAAGGGTGAGCCTTCATGTGCTCACACATTTTTTTAAATTTGAATTTGTTTATAAAAAAACTTAAGAGGATAAAGATACTTATATGGATACATGGGGGTGCCTTCCCCCAAGCTGAATGTTGACGTAGTCGTTTGATCTTGGAATTTAGCAGACTGGCAGTGGATATATCCTTCCTCTATTAGAGCTTTGATTGATGTTGATATTTGTTGAGACAGTGCTCTAACAGTGGATGAAGCATTCACTTGTTCGTCAGCTTTTCTTGGCCTTTCAAATCCTGTGAAACTCAAATAGACAACAAAACTTGTGGAACAGATTAAGCATTAGTGGTTGGCCACTCAAGCCTTAGTTGTCTAGAATTTCAGTAAGATCTCTTTCTCAATATTTTTATATTTTTATATTTTTATGATGCAAGAGAAAATGCAACAGGATGAATGCATGCATATTTATTTTTATTTTTTATGTCACCACGGTGAATATCCTTGCGAGTTTTTACACACCATAGAATTATTCACATGGGGCTTTATGGTTTATGATATAGTGTAACAATTGCAATATTTTCTTTTCTAATGCAATACAGAAATTAAAATGTTTGTGAATTAAATATGATGATACAAGAAATGATTATGGATTAAATATGAGAAGTATACAGGAAAAATAAATATGAGGATAACTACCGATTTTTACCTTTTGGTGAAGGTTCAGATATTTAGGTGCGACGAACCGGACCTTCCCTTGGTTCAGACCTCCCAAGGTATATCAGACGTTTGGAAAGTTGTTATTGATTATACCTCTTAGGTGCAGACATTTTCTTCCATACTTTCTTGGTCTGAGTCTTCCTTCCTGTGGTTCACTGTCTTGGGGTTTCTCTTCTTCTTTCTTTTCTGGGACAGTGTCGATAGCTTCTTCTTCATGATTGGCCTCTCTGTTCTTGATAGCTTGTCTTCTTTGGCGTTGAGAGTGGCGTGTTTCACTTCTGTTCTTCTTGGGTGCTTCATTAGGTATGTAGTGATGAAGTAGCATCGTACCTTTTCTCCAGGAAAGTGAAAATGGATTTTCTCTTATAGATGATTGCACTTGTAGCGTAGAGGAATGGTCTTTCTAAGATGAGGTGGACATCATCATCTTCTCCCATGTCTAGGATCAACAAGTCTGTGGGGACTTTATGACCTCGAATTATGACTACGACGTCTTCCATCATTCCTTCTTATTTATGCCTCTTGATATGGTGTCACTCTTGTTCTTCGTTCGTCCAGCAGTTTGAAGTGAAGCGTTAATTGTGGAAGCATCTTGCTCAATGTGCATGTTCTTGTAGATCTAGGACTTTCACTCTGTAGAATTTGGGAGTGACAAACTTCTCCATATTTTGCTCAAGAGTGTGTCCTTCTCATAAAGACAAGGTAGAGATCAAGTGCATGGGCTCTGTTGGTGGAAAAACACCAACAGAACCAAAAGTTTTGTTTATTCCCCTCTAACCTTAGGCACATTGCACAAGACAAACTTGTTGTTTATGTGTTCTATTCAATCTTAACATGAGTGATAGGATCAGAGGATGAGCATAAAAGTAGCATCTTAAAATATTTAACAGATCAAATTACTTAACCCAAGGAAGGATAATCTATGCATAAAGTGTCGATCTTTTCATAATTGAGATATATCATCTTCCAAAGGTTAGATGCACAACATTTTAGCTCATTTAGTTAAGACAGTGAGATTCAAGAGAGTAAAGCTACGAACAAGGATCAAAGGACTGAATATGTTGAGTTGATTAGGTTGGATCAAGTGAGGTGCAACTTAAACATATTGAGTTCTTTATACTAGAATCAAGCAGAAGTTTTTACAGTGATGGTTACTCACCTTGAAATGTTACTTTGTCATTGGAAAGTGATTGTGTCGAACCACCTTATGGAAACTTCTCTTGTCTAGCTGGTTGTTATTTATGAATGGCTTGTCTTCTCTTGTTTGTCTCACAGTGTGATTGAGAGGAGGAAGATCATAGTGGAATAATCTTTAGAGGTATCGACCTTCCTTCTCTTGTGTCGACTTATCAATGAAGGCGCATTGTTCCTCGAGTATGCTGACTAGGATCCTCTCTCTTGCCTGTATTAATTCTATACTATGAGGATGTAGGGACAGTTCCGCATTCTTCTCTTGTCAGCCTTTCTTGTTTTCCTTTAATCATTGGGTTGGCAAGAGACTTGAATTTAGAGCTACTACTCGAGTGCCTCCATGAGAGTCTTTGTCTTGTAATGTCACAACTGAGACTTGTCCTCTCAACAGTGTCTAGATGATGGAGATCTTATCGGCTGTTCTTCTTGATTTGCTAGCTCAGGTGCTATCTCTCCATCTTCTAACTATTGTGGTGCAGTGGCTTCATCCTTCATGATGCCCTCCTCAATTCTTGTCAGTTGGTTCTCCCTTCAATGTCTTCTCTTGGTTCTCTTTGGCTGCTCATAAGTGATGTAGATGTTGAAGGTGTAGCGAAAGATCCAAAAGTTGACTTCTCCAGGTCTGATAAAGATGATAACATTGATGGTGTTCAAGAACAATCTTCCATGAATGAGTGGTGGATCATATTCTCCTTCTCGACTAGGACAACATCTAGTGGTTTGTACTGATCAAAGTGGTGAGTAGAAGATCAATATGTTTGAAGTTGGGTTTCTCCTTCCTCCATTTGACTGTGAAACACATCTAGACAATGGAATTGTCTCTCCCAGGCTGGCTTGTGATGTAGATGGACTCCCAACAACATGTTCATGTGTTTGACTTGTAGATCTTGATATTGTTGTAATGATATCATCTTGTCTCCCAAGCTAGCTCTTGATTAGAAAAGAGGATAACTTCCCACTTCTTGTCTTGATGTCTTGGGCAATGATGATTGCAGGCATAGGTTGTCTTGTACGATGTAAGTTGCATCCTGTTGTCATCAGCGCCTAAGCAAGACTCAAAGCGAGGCTATTGCCAGCACCATTCATGATCTGAGAGTAGGTTTGTGTGTCTATGGTTTGTGTTTTGGATCTTCAATGTTCAGACCAAACCATGGATGAACAAAATCTCTCTCCTGCATAATGTTAGTGGATATATACCTGAAGGATTGCAAGAATTTGAAGCATAGGTTATTATCCACAACTTATGTATTTTGCATCTATGCTAATAAAAAGATGTTTTTAGGATTACTTTAGCATAGACTAGTACTTGTTTGCTGCATGATTCAAGGCATAACTTGCAGTAGAAGACAAAATAAATAAACTTTGATACTCACAGTTCTTTCATCTATGATGAACGAGCTGAGTCTTCATTGTGCAAAGTTATTGAAGTTCGTGTGTCTCTTCATCTCCAGTGTGAGTTCATCTCCGGACTTTCCCAAATTGATATTGAAAGTTTTCCTGCAGGGGTTAGTCCAACAAAATATCCAACATCCACTATAGCATACTGTCGGCTCAAAAACCAACCTAGACTCCACGTCTAATTTGATTTAAGAGGGCATTCTAACCTAAGCATGCTTAAATTAAAAGGCCTTTGAAAGCAAGATCACCCACTCCTAAACTAGGCACCATGCTTCATTTAAGAGATGTATGAAAGTACTTCAAACCTAAACATATACTATAGCAAATAAAGGTAACATGAATGCATTATAGAGATTTAATCAGATGGTGATGAAAGAGCATGATGAGCATATCTTAAAGGTAGGGACAACCAACATAGCAACACGACAAGAAATGCTTTTAGAAAGTCTATTCCCCAAGCTTGGATTTTGCACAAATCAAGATTGGATGAATGTAATTCAATGTTACATAATGATTGGTTGGACATACCTTGTGTTTGTTGTTCCTTTGTTCTTTTCTGTTCCAGACCTGGGAAGGTTAGTGACAAAATACCCGAAGGAATATTTTCATAATTATATTTCTATGCTCATTACAAGGACAGTGCAGCAAAAATGTAGGCGTAGCTAATAACCAGGTGTTATGATGGGGTGTAAGGATTCTACTGGTTATAGCTTGCGCTCATGGGGTAGTGATAGATAAGAGTGGAATTCAAAAACAACATTCATAAGAATGAACACAAAAATAATGGAAAGACTGAGACAAATAAGGAAAAGAGAAAAGTATGATTACAAGGTTAAACTAAGACTTAAGATGATCTACCGTTCCCTGGCAACAGCGCCAGAAATGCTTGTTGGTACAAACTAATGCACAGTCTACTTTATCCACAAGCGCACAGATAAAATCTACCGATGTAGCACTTCACCGGAGTAACCCAGTTTTAATATCGAACCCAAAGGAACGGATAGTGTTAAGTCTTTAAAGTCTAACCCCTGAGTAGCTAACAAGGACGGAGAAACTAGAAGTATAGAGGGGATCACTAAGGCTGTCTAATTCCAATTTAAGAGTGATATGTTTGCATTATTCTTAGTGGGGAAGTTGCCATAAAAGGTCACAAACAAAGTATGAGTCTTTTATGCAAATGTATAATCCTACCGAGCCTACACACAGGTAAGTGGACAATAGAAGAATCAACAAGGCTATAAGAGTCACTCTTGCGAACAACCACTACTACCGGCGTTATAGGAGGCATTTATGAGCTATCAAGTCTAAGCACCACGCTTACACTATCCAGCTACTCTAACTCTAGTATGACTTGAATTAAAGTACTCAAAAGAGAGTCATAAACCTTAAGAATAATAAGAACAATGGCTCAAACTTAAATATAGACGTTGATTACCGAAACAATCGCTGAAGTAAGTTGAAGATGAACTTGAATCCGCAGGTACAAGATGATGAAGTTGATCCGACAGGCCAGAGCTCCTTCTTGATCTCTTTCTCTCTCTCTCTCTCTCTCTTCTAGTTCTAGCATAAGACTAGGTTCTAAACCTAACTAGAGGGGTATCTAGTCTTCTACTTGAAAGTTGGCTCTTGAAGTCTTCTTCTAGGGTTTCTGAATGAGGCATAGACTTTTCTGAAGAGAGACTTGATCTTCCCTGGGGTCTGGGGGCCTGTTTATATAGCCCTAAGGGATCAACCGCGGCCGTTAGATCAAACCGACTTCACGTAGGGCTGAGATGGATCCTCAAAGGCGGTGGAGGAAGCTTCCAGAAGACGGAGTCCAGCGGGCCCAGGGGGAGACCGAACGGTCTAATGGTGGGACCGGTCGGTCCCACCTGGCCGCCTCTCGGGGTGTCCCGCCTCGTGCTGTCCTCTGGTGTCCTCTAGGTCCTTTTGGAGTATTCCTGACGTGCCGGTTTCGTAATCTTCCATCGGTTTCCTTCTAGGAGAAGTAATCAGTGCTGGTTTTCCTGTTTAGTCCCTACAGAATCACAATTCACCAAAACTCGTGGAATATTGTCAATTAAAACCCTAAACCTTTATTGGTGATTGAATTCATGCCCTTTTTATATTTATTTATCCTTTAATTTTGATAGATAACCAGTGTCAACAGGTACTGAGTGTCAGGAGGCTTGAGCAAAGACTTGGCGCCGAAGGACCAAAGCAGTGGTGAAGAGCAATTGAGGTCAAGATCGATGGACCATGGAGGCCATGTGATGATATGAAGTGGATCATATCATTTGATCAAGATTGGTGCATGTGTTGCATCAACTTTGGAGGAGTTGAAATGGAATGTGCAAGGCAAAGGTATATTTGTAAGGCATTAAATTTTATTGGTCTAAGGTTGAGTAGAGTAGAAATGGACTGGGTTTAGGATAGATAATTGTAATATAAAGAGGAGATATCTTTAGTTGCAACGATTATCTAGTGCCACTAAGTGTGAGTCTCATGTGCATATGCATTGCACTTAGTGATGTGGTGAGAGTAACCCTAAAAATTCCTTGTGAAAATGCTAACTTAAGTGCCCAATTTACTTTGGAATACCTTGGTAAAGTTAGCACTTAAAAAGGGTGAAATTAGAGAAGGAAAGAGGAGCTGCTGCTGCCCAACAATAATTTCTTGTTAATAAAGTTGAAATTGCTGACAAGAAGTGCTCGGTCTTGAGCTAATTTTAATAAGCAATTTTTGTTGGCTTAACAAGAAATTCTTGTTGAGAGTGTGTGTGGTCTGGTCCGTTTTGGACTCTGGTCCGTTCCAGCCATATAGAAAGAGAGAGAGAGACGTGAGAGAAAAAGAGCCTCAACAAGCAATTTTCCTCTCCCTCACAAGAATTTCTTGTTGAGGGGGAACAAGGTTGCATGCGTGTGTCAGTGAGAGAGAGAAAGCTCTCAACCGGCAATTATTTGCATCCCTCACAAGAATTTCTTGTTGAGCTCAGATCTAGCCATTGCGGGGAGCGTGTGAGTGCAGCTGGCTAGCTTGTTACTGGATGGGGTCTAGCCGAAGAGATAAGGCAGTGCCTTTCCCCTTCTCTTTTGCCTGCCAAGCCTTCTCTCCCCATTCTTGCTCTTGGTGTTGCAAGTTCTAGGGTTCATCCCTCTCCTTCTCTCCATTGCTATGAGCTGAAATTTCTTGGAGAGATTGAGTGCCCTTTGTGGGTGTGGATGAGAGAGTGAAGATCCACCTCTTCCCCTTCCTCTACTTCTCATGCTTGGTGCTAATTTGAGTGAGGGATTGAGAGCCTAGTGTGTGCATTCAGGATTTGCATTTGGTGGCACTTGGCAATCTTTGTGATTGGAGATTTCTTATTACTCTTGGTGATTGCCATCACCTAGACGGCTTGGTGGATTTTGTCTCCGTTGTAAAGCCCACGTGGTGACTGTGTGTGGCTCCGGAGAAGGATTTGTGAGGGGTGTTGTGCTCACCCCGCGGGAGACGCGAAGAGCAACTCTAGTTGAGCAAGACATGAAGAGCGTCAAGTGGTCCGGCCGGGTCAAGCGCTAGAGCTTGTGGTAAGCACTCCTTGTGGGAGAGTGTGACTAGTGTAGTCGCCACAAGCAAGAGGACCAACGGCAACCTTGAGCTTGTCTCAATGGGGACTAGCTTGGTGGCAACCAAGTGAACCTCAGGATAAAATCACCATGTCAACCTTGTTCATCCCGTTGGTTTGCATTCCCCTTACACAAGCTTGCATTTACTTTCATATATATTGTGCTTGTGTAGTTGCTCTTGTAATTAGTTAGTTTGTGTAGCTTGCTAGTTACCTTCTTGCTTGTGTACATAGAAGTAGCTCCCTTCCGTGACTAATTGGCTTGTGTAGCCTTGTTAGTCACTTTGCTTAGTTTGTGTAGCTAAGTAATTTGAACTCTCTAATTTGGCTTGTGTAGCCTTGTTATTGAGCATTGCTAGTGAGCTTAGGCTTTGTGCACTTTGTATCACTAGATTGTGTAGGATCTCCCTTGTTCTTAAAGTACTAGTTGCATAGGTTTGTGTGACCTTGCTTCTAGAATTATTTAGGTGAGCTTTGCTAGCCCGACACCTTATTTTCTTTGTTTAGGATTTTTGTAAGGTGCTAGAGAATATAGATAGAGGGGTGTAGTCTTGGCTAGACCGAATAGTTTAATTCCACATTTGTTTCGGTTAGCCGGTGTGATTAATTTTAAAAAGGACTATTCACCCCCCTCTAGTCCGCCATCTCGACCCTACAGTGGTGAGCACCGAGCGAAGCAACTAGCTGGTTGACAACAAAGTCTGAGCGTCGGGGGCTGAGCACCGAGCGAAGCGACCAGCTGGTTGGTGACGAAGTCCGAGCGCCAGGTGGTGAGCACCGAGCGAAGCAACCAGCTGGTCGGCGAAGAAGTCCGAGCGCCAGGTGGTGAGCACCAAGCGACCCAACCAGTTGGTCCCATGCGATGGCCTTCTTGTCCTTCATGACTGGTCCAGTCCCCGAGTGTAAAGAATTTGCTCGTGGACCAAATATGATTCCTATAAAATAAACATGCAGATCGGTAGTACATGACATACAACTAAAATATAGAGAAAACTAGTAGTGAA
Organism: Coix lacryma-jobi var. lacryma-jobi; assembly: GCA_009763385.1. Classification (NCBI taxonomy): domain Eukaryota; kingdom Viridiplantae; phylum Streptophyta; class Magnoliopsida; order Poales; family Poaceae; genus Coix; species Coix lacryma-jobi. The sequence goes on from CM019826.1 coordinate 46,808,664, forward strand.
GAAATAGCATATGCTGCTCAGCGGTCAATCAGTTGGTATGAATGCTCAGTATTAAATAAAATGCCCCTGAGCAGTTTGTTTGTAACTGAGTTGCCAGCCCCGGCTAGCCGATAACTCCGGAGCGTGAGGCGCGGAGCCCAGGCATGCGTAAGAGGACCAACGTTACTAAGGAGCCGCTGTCGACCACCTGTAGCGCAGAGCGCAAAGCTGCATTCACGTGTAGGGAGGAGCCGGAGACAAGGCCGTTTCTGGAAAGCACGAGTGTAAACGTGTCTGCTCGGGAAGTCGCATATGTCATCCTCAGGATCGTATATGGTGAAAAATATTGAAGAGCCATTGTGAAGAATAATGTGACCATAGAGGCACATGATAAAATTCGGTATGACCACAGAGGCACACGAGGATATCTAGAGATATATGATGATCGAAGGAATATTTGATTGATGTGAAAGATAATACTTAGCTTGATTGTCGTCCGAACGGAGTAGTCGACGAGAGGTGTCAAGGATGAAGATGAGTCATCAATGAGCGGTCAGCGAGGATGGTGCTTGTTGGCACTTCTTAGCGTCACATAATTGCTAGGCTGTCACCACTAGCGACAACACTTAGAAGTGGTTGGTTGGTATATGTGAGCACACAGAAAAAGTTCACAGGCGTACGGATACCGTTGTAGTTTTCACCCGGAGGTTTTAATATTGTATCCACACGGAAACGTGTAAGATCAACTATGTTCTAACTTAATCAGAAGATAAATGAATGGTGGCAGAAACTAAAGTAGAAACAAGATAAAGTAAAACACAAGATTAAAATGTAGGGGAAGTAGCAATCTAGTATTAGGTAGATAGTAGGAGTATAGAGAGGATAACCTGGGATTCTTCTAGCTCTGATCTAAGCTAGAGACTATGTTTTATACGATTCAACTGGGGACATTACGAATAGAAGGGCTGCATCCAGAGTACATCTCAACTAGGTAACTATGGTCCTGCTCAGCCTATAAATGGGGAGGTGGACTACAGAGGATTCAACGGGTCTATAAGAGTCACACCCGTGAGCTACCACCTAAATAAGCCTGGCCTATAGGGTACATCTACGAGTAACTCGAGCCTAAGCACCCGCTTACACGACGAATTATGCTATAACCTATTGCAATAGATTAAAGCACTCAAAAGAGACTCGTGACCAGAAAAATAATGTAAACAAGAATATTACTTGAATTAGAAGTTGATCTCCCAAAGCATCTCAGGAGCAAGCTCAAACAGAGCTTGATCCCGCCGAAGTACAACCGGAGGAAGAAGCACCGATAGGTCGGCATCTCCTCCAAACTCCTTCCTCACTCTCCATCTCTCACTATCTAGAAGACTAGATCTAAACTAATTCTAGAGAGAGGTTATCCATTCGAGGGACACCTCTCATCTAGAAACCCTAGCTTTTGCTCATAGCCTTGATTATGATGAAGATAGATGATGGATGCTCCAGGGAGAGGGGTCTGAGGCTGCTTATATAGGCCGGTGGGATGAACCGCAGCCCTTCGATCAAACCGGCCTTGAACAACGGTGGCGATGCAAAACCTAGGGCGTAGGAAGCCATCCATCAAAGCGGAGCACATTTGGTCTCTTTGCCAGGCCGGCCGGCCCAGGGGGGAGGCCGGTCGGCCCCCCTCTGTGTCTCGTCTGCCTCTCCTTCGGTGGGTTGCCTTCTCGTGTCTTCTAGAGTCTTCTAATGCCACTTTCTGACCCGTTTGCACAATTACTGTCACACCCGGTTTTAAGGTCAAAACCAGGTATGCCATATGTGTGCCTAGAAAGTCCACACATACAACAACGGATGGAAAAGATATCAAAAATAATGTTATATATATAGTGAAAACATAGTTACAACTAACACTTACATCAAAGTTTAGCGGAACAGATACTGATCTTCTCTTCAGGCTTCATTCTTCACAGGAACGTTTGACTGGGGGTAACATATGCCTAACACTTCTCATCAAAATTACCCGAACTCCATCTTCTGTTACCCATCCGGGATTTTTATCCAAAAAGAAGATAAACAACAAGGATAAGTACTCCACGTACTTAGCAAGCTATCATAGGGTTCATGAGGCTCAAAAGGCTGACACTGTCTGACTGCAGTTAGCTTTTATGTTGGCAAAGTTTTAGCATTTAGATAAACGAATATTGTGCTTAACCCTTAAACCCATGATCCATTTGTCCATCAATGATAAGTAGAACAACATAGAGCATCAACAACATAAAGTAACATTTGTTCAAGTATCATAGTTCTGCTAGTTTTCTGGGCCGCTCGTGACCGAGAGCACGACTGTTATAACAGTTTTACACTCTGCAGAGGTTGTGCATCTTTACCCACAAGCCGTGTTGCCCTTTTGCCCGAGGCGGCCAACCTCTTGATCCACTTCCAAGGTAGATCGGCAGGGTACACTATGAAGCCTTTCGCTGGTTCGTCTAACAGGTTAGGGCCGCTAGGTTTCCTTGGCAATCAGATGTAGCAAACCCCCCTTTCCTATGGCACAAGGCCATCGCAGCTATACTCATAGGAACAGGAGCAGCCCTACATCCGTAGAGGCAAGCCCCTCTTGCGCCCTTCCGGGTCACCGCTAACAAGTTAGAAAAGGTCCAGTTTACTGAGCTAAAACCAGAGCCATATAGCACTCATGGTAGCACTGTCAGTCCCAGCTTTTGCTAACAGCAAGTTTTATTAACCGTTTAACAACATACCAACATAGGAATATTCATCATTGGACTGGATCAGTTATTAATCAGTTAGCACTAGCATTCTACCCATATGCATATAACCCACGGTATCAAGAATATCACAGATAACAAAACTAAGTAGATCTCTAAGGTTGTTCAGATAGACACATGCAATATGAATAAGTGTTTTATAAAGTGAATAGGTAACAAGGATGGTCCCATGCTAACTTTCCTGTTACACTTGCTCAATTCTCACATCCTCAGCTTTCGGTCGTCATCTTGGGATCTTTGACGTCCATAAACGGTTCTCGTCTACCCGTAGCAAGCACCACACATAGGCAGACATACAAGCAAACAAATATAGATAACTAAGAACAATACACCATACAAAGAAAAACAACATATTAGCGAGTAAGATCGTTGCTACGGTCGCTATAGCACAAGAAACGTCGATAACAGAACTATCGCTGAAAAAGAAATGACTACCAGAGTTTTATATTATAGAAGAAGAAAAAGACTATATGCTTGATTAATTTTAATTAAGCAAAACCATCTGTAATGATTAATTCAAATTAGATAAAAACATATTTTGATTCCAAACTCGGGTTGGATCAGTCATATTTTATTTATAAATAACTTTATATTATTTAATCTATTTAAACATTTATAATTTAGAAAACATAGAACATGTGAGAACACTAATCGATCCATTATATGTTTCGTGTTTAAACTAAACAACTCATTATTCAAAACATATGAATATTGATATTAATCAAGTTAACATTTATTTATAAGAGACCAGAGATTACACCCTATATTACTTTTAAATAGAAACTCATTGTGTAATCATTGATCCAATTAATATTTTACTCATAAAATTTAGATACATGTGGCCTGTTAGACATCGCCGAAAACACGTAGCTAAAGATCGGTACGGTCGCGACACGATAAGAACAGAGTTTAACCTATGTTCCTTTTAATTACAAAGGCATTAAATAAATATTAATCAAATTATATTTAATTGAATAAATTTATAAATGAATGATAAGATAAACACTAACGCTTCTGCATAGAGCACGAAGACATGAAACTAACGTAATTTAAATCACTCAAATCGAAATTAGGATAATTAAACAGCGAAGGATTAAAGAGCTAGCAGCGGTAAAATCATAATTACCTTCACTTCTCGTTGTGCGTGTGTACAGGACATGGAAGATCGATCTGCTCATGCACAGAGGGGATGGGGGAGGAGACGCAGCCACAAAGGGGATGGGGGAGGAGACGCAGCCAGACAGCCAGTTGTTTGGCCGGCTGCCAAAGCACGGGCGGCCGGCAGTACGCGGCCGAGGCGATGCCGATTTGTCTGATCCAAGCAGGAGGAGGCGAAGAGGCCAAGGGCAGCGTCCGGCTGCCCAAGAGCAGGAACGGTTTCCCCGCAAACGTCTGCCAGGGGCGCGGCAGCTTGGGCCACGGGCCTGCACTGCATGACGTGCGGAAGGAAGACGAGCGAGAGGAGCGGTACGACGGCGGCGGCCTCAACGCGGCTTGCAGATAGCGCCGAGAGCAGCGCATACTCCACGACCACGGCTTGGGACAGGGCGTGCTCAACCGGACAAGAAGAAGGACCTCCTCGCACGATGCATCTGCAGTTGGATTTAAAAAGAGGTCGTGGATGGTTGCTCTCAATGTTGTTGGCCATGTAAAGCTGCATCAAGATGTGAATAATGGAGCGGTTCTGGGAACAGAGGACACAGGAGCGGCCTCAAAACAACTTGAGACGCACATTGATAAGGTCACCCGTATCGTCAATATATAAAAACACTATACCTTTAGATCAAGAGAGACTGGTTTAGGATTGATTAAATACTCCGATGACTCCAAAAGTTTTGGAGATGAATCCAAATAAAGTATTTCAAGCTCATGAAAAGATATTTTGAAGCATTTAAAAAAATTACATTACGCTTGCAGATAAATGAGAAAAGTTCCTGGAAAAAGTCAGAAAAAATGTCCGAGCAGATTTCAAAGATAGACCGATAGATTGTGAACTCAAAGAAGTGATTTGGGACATGAGAAAAAGGATTTTGAAAAAGTTCAACATGAGGATAGTGTTGGGAAAAAATAAATTTAATTTTCGGTAAGGATAGAAACAAGCCAGATAAATACGGACAACCTACCAAACGCATTTTGAAAACTTGAATCAACCACGGTGCAAAGCCAAACAACAACCAACCATCACATCAAGCATAACCCATCAAATTAGTTTAGCAATAATTTTTTTTTAAAAAAAATCTTGTTTTACTATAACTAAAGTGGCGCTAGCTCAGACTAAACTTAATCAATTTTATGGAAATATTTAAATCATTCATTTTATTTAGCGTTTTCTACGCACAACCCAAAATTAGAAATTTTGGGGTGTGACAAACTACCCCACTTAACAGGAATCTCGTCCCGAGATTCAGAGAGACTAGGGAGATGGATAAAATTGATCTTCATGACTTCACACCTCCTTGATTTGTGATTGATGTGAGATGACAAGGATGATGAGGATGAACATGGTTTGAAGAAGGTGCTACCCCACTTAACAAAAGCTTGCTTATCTTCAAACTTCATCTAAGAGGACTTGATCTTTAGCGTCTTCTTCGAAACACAAAGATGGAAATGGCACACAAACAACACACCAACAAGACAAGCACACATCACAACATCGAAACTACACGTGCTTCTTGTAGCAACGGCGGGCATCCTAAAGTGTGGATTATAGATGATGGTGGACCATCGAGATTTTGAACAAGATGAGACTAGAAAATTTAGTAAAGCAATTAAAACAAAAAAAAATTAAGGAGATAAGAAACTATAGCTCAAAGGTAGCTATTCAAGAAGGAGAGAAAATATAACAAGGTTGATAATAGTCAAATTATTAGGCCAAGGAGGTGAAAAATAATTTTGTAGCATGAGCCGGATCTGTCGGATCTTCCTCGACATTGTATTGGTGCAACATCTAGTTCGTCTTCAAGTAATCTTCAGGTTCTTCATTTACTATTTCCAAGTATTATATTTACTTTTAGTTCTTGCTTTATTCTATTTACTGGATCTCCGCTCGTATCGAGTGCTCTAGTTATTCGAGGTAATTAGAGTAGTAGACGTTGGTGTAGACGTGGTGTCTAGACTAGGGTTTACGTGAGTTTGCACCCAGCCCCACGGATAGTTGTGGTAGCCCCAGGTGGTGACAGCCCTGACGGCCGACGTAGTCCACCATGTTCGGGTTGGTGTTTGTAGGACCGTAGTCGGAGCTTTCTAGCCCCTTTCTCATCCCTTTCTGTGGCTAGTGTTCTGATGTCCCGAAGTAAGTAAAGTATAGTGAGCCTTTATTTAGATAGACCTACTTAGAAAACCCTAAGATCTCTCTCTACCCATTTTATCATTCTTTTCTTGGACGTTCTTGATTATTCTAGTACACTTCACGTTCCCCGTGGAAATCGATACCCTGGAATACTCTCGGATGAAAGATACATCGGTATCCGTGCGCTTGCGGATTTTTCTGTGTGCATTTAAAATACCCAACAATAGACATCCGACATCATTTCTTGAGAGACCACGAAGCCAAAGGAGATATCGCATTACGCCATGTGAGCAGCGAAAAACAACTAGCCGATATCTTCACAAAGCCTTTAGATGAGTCAAGATTTTGTGACTTGAGGAGTGAGCTAAATATCATTGATTCTCGTAATGTAGTTTGATGTCTTACACACATTTATTTTCACCTAGAGACATACACCAATGTTTTGACAAATATTGTGTGTGATTTCAAAATCTATTTTGCATGCTGCAATTGTGTCTATAGTTATGTACTGCCTGTATGAAATCTGGACATGATTGAAGTGTGTGTAGTGTACCACACAAAGTTCTCCTAGGAAAGCTCTCTGTCCGTTCTGGAAGTGAACGGTCGGTAGTACCACCATAAGGGTCGGTAGTACCGACTGTCGGTAGTACCGAACCCTATGGGCGGTAGTACCGACGGGGTTTTTACCACGGTGAAAGTTTTTTCAACCTTATCCCTTCAGTTTTTCACCGCGCCGCCCTTAGCCCGAGTTCTTCGGTCGCCGCCTTTATGCCTCCTCCTCCTGATCTCCCTTCTCCTCCACCCAAATCCAAATCCCTCCAGTGAGAAGGTACGTACGAGCAAGGAGATCGTCGTGGTGGTGTTCTTGAAGCCCGGGAGCTCTTCTTCCATTGGATTTCGGCCTCTTCCTTTCGAGTAGCAAGGTACTAGGGTGTTCATGCCCGATCTCTCAATGTACCTGGTTCTAGGCCGTTTCCTTTGGTAGGATTGTTCTCTCTAGTACATAGATGCTTCTAGGATGTATTTTGTGCAAGATTGTGGGCGATTTGTGTGATTGGATCAAAGGTAACCGCATGCTGTTGTGCGGTCGGTAGTGCCGACCCTATGGTCGGTAGTACCGACCGCGCGTAGTGAACGGTCATTCTTCCCCGATCTCAATCATCGTTTCCTTTGCTACATCCTTTGAAGTTGCCTTGATGTCACTTGTGTCTCATGTTGGTCTATGAACTCTTTTCTAGATGTCGCATAGCCGAAGGGGCTCACGTGATGCACGGTTTGCTAGAGAGGCAAGGGATTAAGAAGAAAAGGAAGTTGCTGCTATGGAGCAAGGAGATCAGCAGCGGTGCAACCCCTCGCGCCGTGCTCGGCCTACCGGTGGGAGCAGTGAGGACGTATCTCGACACGTTCGTGGGCGTTCGTCCATGGGCCGTCGGAGCGTCGGCCGAGACAGTGCAGGTGGGAGTGGGCATGCACCACCTCCGCCTCCACCGCCTCCTGCTAATGGTCCCCCGGTCGGCTGCACAGTGTGATTGTGGGTGGTCAGTTGTTGGAGGTTGGTGCCGAGAGGGAGGGTCGAGCCATTGATCCTCACTTTAGGCCTCAATCTCCCCAGATTGTCGGGATGCTGTTTGTCAACAGGGTTTTTCATATGCATGGTATGGCTGCTGCTTCGATGGTTGGTCCAGCATATCCAGGAAATGTGATGGATTACTCGGACAGAAAGAGGGCAAATCTGTTGAGGGAGCAGCGTTTGGAGAACCCCTACCGCTACATCAAAGATGACTCAGTTGTTAGGCACTTTCGGTCCCGCTTCCAGCAGGACTACTACGTGTCTGTCCTCTGGAAGGGTTACAGTGTGAAGGGACGTCCTCCTCTCATTGAGCACAAGCGCCTGGCCATCCGATCCTTGTCAGATAAGAATTCAGAGCAGATGGAAAGTTTGGTGCAGAGGTTAGAAGAGTGGAGGATTCTGGGGCTCATATCTGGAAAGCGAAGCTAGAATCAAGAAATCACAGTCAGTTTTGGACTACCTTATACATTGATCAGCCTGGCAAAGTCCTTCATTGGATGACCCAAGAGGTCCACTACAGATGTGACTTTGTGACTTTCGCTAGGCTGCTGGGTTTCAACAATGAAGATCGCAGTGCCCCAAGACTGTCAGAATTGTATGGTGAGGGAATCTTTCCTTCAGAGGTTGAGGAGTCTAGGATTTATCTGCCTGGCAAAGAGGCCAACTTTCAGGTACATGGCCTGAAGTCTTATTATTTTGTGCTTAACAATTTGATGAGACTCACCCTGGATCCGAAGATTGAGGACAACACTTTCTTGCAAAGTGATGCTCCCAAGGTTCTTTGCCGGTTTGCCAAGCCAGATGGGAGGTTCACATCTCCCACTTTATGTGACAGAAGATCTCGAAAGCATACAATAATCCCAACAAAGACTTGCCTTATGCTCCGTATTTGATGCATATCATTGAGCACGTGGTGGGAGCAACTTTCCAGTATGATCGGATTGTAAAAGAATACAACGTCCGACAGTTCTCCTCCAAAGGCAAGGAAGTTGTTGGTGAAGGTGGTGATGCTTCAGCTGCAGCAGCTGCCCCTGGCGCAGCTCATGAGGGAGTGCCTCCTGCAGCTTCTTCTCCTCCGCGTCATGAGAGGCGTAGGAGTGGGGGTGGTGGGGCTGTTCGCTTCGCTCTTAGCAAGTTATTCAAATGGTTCTGCTACAAGGCTGAGCGCGACGAGCAGCATCAGAGGCAAGTGAATGAACATCTTGGTCTTCCTCAGCAACCTCCTCTTCAGCCCTTCCCAGATCCTTTCGCAGAGTACCATGTCCAGCATGGTCAAGATGATGATGATGATGACGAGGATGAGCAGCAGCAGCAGGGAGGTGGTGATGAGGCCGAGATCTTCAGCTCAGATATATATCAGCCTCTTCAGCATCCGCCATCGTATCAGCCTCCTCCTTTCTATCCTGACTACGGTGTGGGTCCGTCACATGGTGGTGGATCCACTTCGTACCAGGGTGGAGGGTGTGGCTCCTATATGGGTTTTGCTGACCCAGATGCTAACCCTGCTGGCAGTGGTGGTTTCCATGCTCCTTCGCCTCCACCGGATCCTTCGTCAGCTCCTTCTTCGTCGTTCCCTGGAGGTGATGTTGGCGCCAACGCGTACTCCTCTCTCTTTGGCGGTCCTTATCCCAGTGGCTTTGGTGGCTCTTCCGGTGGCTACTATTAGATCTTATGCATATCGTGGCCTACCCTTTTTGGCATTTGATGCCAAAAGGGGGGTGTTAGGCTTTATTTATGATGTAATAGCTAGCTTTGAGAATGTTTGAACTATGAGAACTAAGTGTGTGGTTATGCTACATTTAAATTTGTGATGATGTGATACATTTGAGCTTAATGTAATATTCTTGTATGGTTGATCCTCTATATTCTGCTCATGTCATGGTGATTGTTGTTTTCGATATGGCTATGTGACTTGAGTCTTTTTCTTTCTTCCATAGCCATTTGGTTTCTCTTATTCTTATTGTTATGTGAATCACCATGTCATCTTGTTTCATACATCACAAATTGTTATATATGATGTTGTCACATACTTAGGCACCCCACGGATTGCAAAATTTAGGGGGAGCTCTTATTCTTATGTATGCAGCCTTGCTCAAAGTCAAGGTTTGAAATTCACATCCAAAGCATTCACTAAGGGGGAGCTCGAACTAAATTTTGGAATTCAAAAGCTTCAATTCTTTCTATCCTTATTGTAAGCCTAAGTTGGTTGTCATCAATTACCAAAAAGGGGGAGTTTGTAAGTGCATTCGCCCCCAATGTGGGTTTTGGTTAATTAATGACAATCAAATTAGGGACTAACAGGTTTATAAAAGCATGTATGCAGGTATTAGTTCCTAGAAAGGTTTGAAATGTTGAAATCTCATGAACAAAGCACGTTGAATATATATGGTCAAAAGATGCCTAGCTCAAGTGGTGGTTTGAATGTTTATTTTTAAACTTGAGTTATAGGTAAGTCGGACTATCAAGAGGGTCACAAATTTGGTTGGCTAGATGTGGAAAAAGTGCTCAAATCGACTAACTAAAGTTTGCTTGAGAGTCACCGCACGATCACGAACACATAGATGTTTTTCTGTACAGTCGGTAGTACCGACCATGGGGGTCGGTGGTACCGACCAGGGAGGCAGCGCGCAATGCTCTCTAGGTAGAGTTCTTTTTGAACTGGCGGTAGTACCACCATAAGTTCGGTAGTACCGGCCACCCAGACCATTCTAACACCCTCTCTATGTAGGCTCAAAAATGACTTGGCGGTAGTACCGCCATAAGGCCGGTACTACCGACCCTCGGTGGTACCGACCTTGGTCGGTAGGAAGGTCATTTTTGCAGACCTCTATGTTCCTATTCGAAATGGCTTGGTGGTAGTACCGCCATAAAGTCGGTACTACCGACCTCGGTGGTACCGACCCAAGCCGGTAGAAGGGTAGTTTGTGCAGAGCTCTCTGTTCCTGCGAGATTTGACTTGGCGGTAGTACCGCCATAAGGCCGGTACTACTGACCCTCGGTGGTACCGACCTTGGTCGGTAGTTACCAAGGGGCTGAGTGTTTTTCTGTGGAGCTCTCTGTTCGCGACCAATTTGGCCTGGCGGTAGTACCGCCATAAGGCCGGTACTACCGACCCTCGGTGGCACGGACCTGAGGCCGATAGCTAGTTTTAGGTCAATCTCAGATCTGGCGCAACGGTTTTTGACTGGTCGGTACTACCGACCATGGGTGGTTGGTACTACCGACAGGCCTCGGGACTGGGGGACTATAAATAGCCCTCCACTTCACTTATGACTGTCACCGACTCACTCCACTCATTCATTGCGACCTACCAGCTGACAAAACACTCTCCAAGCATTCACTCCTCTCCTCTCTCTCCCCCTTTGCTCCTAGATTCACTCTTTTGCAAGATTTGAGCTAGGGAAGTGAGATTAGAGAGTGGGAAGCTTTGATCTATGACTTGAGCACTTGGTTTGCATCTAGCCGGCTTTGTTTGTGTCTATTACTCTTGGGTTCTTTGAACCCTAGCCAGTTAGGTGTTCTTCGTGGTAGCCCGTGTTGATTCATTTGTGAGGGCTCCCCGAAGTGTTTGTATTTTCCCCTGTGATTTCTAGTGGAGAAACTCTAGTAGCCTTTATGGTTGCTTGAGTGAGGCAAGGAGGTGAAAGAGACTCCGACCTTGGTGGTCACTTCAACAATGAGGATGTAGGAACTCCTTAGTGGTTTGGCCGAACCTCTAGATAAATTGTTGTGTCCCGTGTGCTTGTTGTTGTCTCTACTTTGGATATTACGTTTGTACTTGTGTTCTTCATGTTCTTCCTCTCCCTATCCCTTTCTTAGGTAGGGAAGGCTCGATCTACACCGTGGGAATCAACCAAGGCTTGGAGAGGCTAGTTTCGCCATCTACAATACTTAGGGAGTGGGGCATATCTTTGATTTACATTCATAGCTCACATATATTGGATTTGTAGTTTCTCTTTAGGATCCCGGTAGTGCTGTTTGTTTGTGTCAGTAGTACCGGTGTGTCACACCCAATAGTACCTACCCAAACAAACCGGTAATACCGGTTGTTGTCTAACTACAAGTTTAGTTTGTGAAGTTTCAGTTTGTAGAAAATCACCTATTCACCCCCCTCTATGCTGATTTGATCCTTTCAGAGAGAAAGAGGAGGAGGCGGATCTTCACTCTCTCATCCACACCCACAAAGGGCACTCACTCTCTCATAGGAATTTTAGCACACAACCATGAGAGAGAGGAGATGAGAGAAAGGGAGAGGATGAACCCTATCTCCTATGTGCAAGAATGGGGAAAGTTGGAGAGGGAGGAAGGAGAGGGGAGGACCTGGCCTTTACCTCAGCCATCCACCCATCCGACCGTTGCTGTGCAGGAAACCATTCCCGCACTGGAAATTCCAGGCTGCGTGGCCTGGGAATTTCAGGGCGGGAGTCGCTCAAATGGTCGATCGCGCACTGGAAATTCTAGGTAGCCTGGCCTAGATATTGCAGGGCGGGAGCACTCAACCCCTCAGCATCCCATCCCGCACTGGAAATTCCAGGCAGCGCGCCCTGGAATTTCTAGGGTGGGAGCATCTCCCGACCGTTGGCTCTAGATCAAACCCGCACTAGAAATTCTAGACACGCGTGGTCTGGAAATTCTAGGGCGGGCCTCTCTCATGAGGAAACTAAACCCCGCATTGGAAATTCCAGCTCGGGTGACGCAAATTTCTAGGAATTATTGTCCAACCAACAGAGAACCCCTGCCTAGAAATTTAGTCGAGCTAAACTGGAATTTCCGACCACAGACAAACTTCCTTCTCTTTTTTAAACCCTTTTAAGTGCTATCTCTTCCCACAAGCACCAAACCAAATTTAGCACTTGAGATAGCTTTTCACAAAGAATTTTCCCGGGCTTTATCATCAATCTCACCACGTCACTAAGCGTAATGTATATGCACATGAAGCTCACACTTAGTGGCACTAGATAACCGTTGCAACTAAAAGATTTCTCCTCTTTATAGTACGACTATCTATCCTAAACCCGGTCAAGCACTTCTGTACTCAACTTAGACCGGTGAAATGAAATTCCCTATAAATATACCTTTGCCTTGCGCATTCCATTTCAACTTCTCCAAAGTTGATGCAACACATGCACCAATCTTGATCAAATGATATGATCCACTTCATATCATCACATGGCCTTCATGGTTCATCGATCTTGACCTCACTTGCTCTTCACCACTGCTTCGGTCCATCGGCGCCAAGTCTTTGCTCAAGCCTCCCGACACTCTGTACCAACGGCTTCAAAGCCTCCAACTTGCCCTTCACCTTCGCAATCGGTCCATCAAGCCAAGTCTTGCCTTGATCTTCACCACCTTAGCCACATGACTCCATGTCATGTCTCATATGCAATAAGCTCCTTCATTGCATATTCACCTGTGAACTAATCTTCTGTGTATTTCACTTGAACACATATTAGTTCACCTAGGTTATCACTCAATTACCAAAACCAAATAAGGACCTTTCACTCATAATGCCCTCCTTGCGAATCTTATGCTTTTAGAAGATATGGGAGGTGAAGGTGTCGACTATCATTGAGTCGTTGAGCTATGACACCATCACTGTGGACGAGCTATTCAACAAGCTTAGGGGAGACATCTCCTTCTCGTTATTCATCTATAGAGCAAAAGCTAGGGTTTCAAGTATAAGTAGAGGTCCCTCTAGATGAATCTCTTCTAGTTCATCTAGATTTAGATTTAGTTCGTCTAGTTCTAGTTCTAGTTGTCTAGTTCATCTAGTTGTAATTAGAGATCAGGGAGAGAGGAGAGGAGAGAGTTGAGGAGGATCCAGATCTGTTGGATGTTCTTCAACATTGTACTTTTGCAGCATCTGGTTCATCTTCAACTATTCTCCAGGTTCTTCAACTATTATTTTTGAGTATTTTATTTAATTAATTTCAGTTCTTACTTTATTTTATTTACTAGATCTCTACTCATATTGAGTGAGATCTAGTTATCGTACGTAATTAGAGTAGTAAACATTCATGTAGACCGGGGTGTCTAGGCTAGGGTTTACCTGAGTTTACGTCCAAAACTACGGTTAGTTGTGGTAGCCCCAGAGGTGACATCTCTGTCAGGCCTTTGTAATCCATCACGTTAGGGTTGGTGTTCTCATAGAGCTTTTGGCAACCTTCCCCCAGCTACCTTCTTCCCAGTATTTTTTGAGAGATGGAAAGGACTTGCTCTGAAGTAAGTAAAGTAAAGTAAGCCTTTGATCAGATAGACCCACATAGAAAAACCGTAAAATTCCTCTCTGCTCACATTATCATTCTTTTCTTGGATGTTCTTAATTTTTTCTAGTACACTTCACATTCTCCATGGAAATTAATACTCTGGAATACTCCCGGGTGAAAGCTACATCAATATTCATGTGCTTGTGGATTTTTCTGTGTGCGTTCAAAATACCCAACAAGCTTTCTGGCGCCGTTGCTGGGAATAGAGTTTATCTCTACTCTTGGTAGTGACGCTAGAAAGTGTCAATAGTCACCCTTCGCCCATACATTGTAAACCTGCCTGGTAGGTCCATTTGGTTTAGTGCTATGCTGCTTAGCCGAAACCTCCAAGTTGCTGCCGTCTGCAAGAGTTCCGCACTGTGCGAACACAAGGTTGATATGTGCCCTTGTGGTTCAACCCTGAATGATGTGATTGATCATCAAGCTCACCGGGAGGGGTGAGTGGCAACATGTGTCTCTTGGTTGTGTTGATGTGCAGCTCTGGAGCTCGGAGACAGTGGTAGATGGCGAGGTGAAGGTCAAGTAGAGACAAGCCGTGCTGATGGACAAGGAGAGGTGAAGGGTGGACGTGAGGCTTGGACTGACGGACCGGACGACTGGAGGACCAGCTGTGGTAGCTGGCACTTGGCTTCGACGAGCAAGAGCACATGGGGATGTGCGATGGCATCGGCCGAGTCGGGTGGAAGACGATGACATCGTGGCACTTGGCGGCAGGTCGGACATGGGCTTGCGTGCGGCGCAAGTGTCGTCGGCCAAGTCAAGAAGGAAGGCGAAGGCGTTGTGCCCGGCGTGGAGGCTGGACATGCATCGGCATCGGTGCCGGTGGTCGGGGTATGAGAACCACACTCCGTCTATGGTGCAGGTTGGGTAGTTGAGCCTCAGAAAGCTACCCTCGATGGTTTCCAAGTTTAGACCTCAAAACACAGGGTGGACGATTTGCCAGGTTTGGGCCTCAAAACCTAGGTGGCGGGTTTCAGAGTTTGGGCCACAAAACTTAGCGAGGACGGTTTGCCGGTTTGGGCCTCAAAACCGGGCGGAGGTTCCTATGCGGAACAGTTGACGCGTGGCGGCACTGAGAGGCTTGTGTTGCGGCGAAGCTATCGGTGAGGGAGGCGCTGCGGTCGATGGGACGACATGTGGCGGCATCCTAGAGCTTGCGTCGAGGCAAAGCGAAGGATGAGAAGGCACATGGCCGTCGGATGAGATCCTGATAAAGTTGGACTAGAATACCCCTAGGGTTAGCCTGTTCGCTCTTTGTATCTAGGGGTAGAAGGGGAATAATGTATTAGGACTATATATAGAGAGGCAGCCCCTCCTCTCATTCTATCCTTGGAGCATTTACATTTCATAGACTCTATTAGGTTTTTCTCCCTCTAGCGGCTTGTGATCCGCAGAGTGCTACAATTCCTCTGTGTATTATGTGAGTCTCAGGAAAAAGGGACCGTTAATCCCTTTATCTCCTCGTGGGGATGAGTTCCGGCTGAAATCGAGATCGAACTCGCGTTTTGTCTTGTGTTCTTCGTGTTTCGTTCTTTGCCTCCTCGGTGATTTGCTTTGTTCTTCCAATCCGAGGGATGATTTTCGATTTCGTTTGAATAACTTTGTGCTAGGACGTGAGTGTCATCTTTCCATCGAAGGATTTCCTCCAAAACCTCACGAGCACATAGATCGGGTTGTTTTCGCGTTCGTTCTTCCCCCTTTTCTAGTGTTCTTCGGATTTCTCACGATTGAGTTGGTTTGGAGCGATGATTTCCTAGGATTAGCTCCCCAGCATGTAGAGGAACACTTGGGAGAAGTTTGGTTGCAGCCCCATTCGATTTGGTTGAGATTCAATCGATTTTGATTTTGACCCGAGCTGTTTTTGTGCTTTCTGGGCGTTCGTGGACAGTCCGCCGTCTAGGTCACAGATAGTCCGCGGGTCAGGACTTCGGCCATTCAGTCAGGCACAACCCCCTGACTGTTCATCATCAGGTGACCGGCGGACAGTCCGCGGTTCAAACCCCGGACAGTCCGGGACCTGACCAGCAGGGTTCCAGAACAGTTTGTTTTCTGGATTTTTGCCGGCGGACAGTCCGGCACCCAGGCGCGGACAGTCCGACGTTCTACCACAGACAGTCCGGGACCCTGACCCTGGATAGTCCGGGATCCTACTAAAAGGTGTTTTCAGCCTCGCTCGTTTGGTGCTTGGTTTTCGGCTCTCTCCGGCAGTTCCACTGTACCTCTAGGACATCTCCTAATGTATCCACCTACTCGTTAGGTCTTGAACTAGCCGATTGCTCGAGTCTTAGCTTTTGTGTGATTTTCTGGGACAGATGCCATCTATTTCTCGAGAAGAAATTTGAGGCTTTCATTCACCCCCCCTCTGGTTGCCAATTCTGTCCTTGAATTGGTATCAGAGCCAGTTAAGGATCATCAATACCTTAATCGGTTTCGGATCCACAAGGCGACATGGATCGAGGGAACGGTAAGACTCCATTTTTCGATGGCACCAACTACCCCTGTTGAAAGATTCAGATGCGTGCTTATCTCAACAGCATCGATTCTTCCGTGTGGGAGATTTGTGAGGATGAGCACTATGAGGTCTTGGCAGCCCATGTTGATCAGCACCAAATTGACCAACACACTGCGAACAACAAGGCTCGCAATGCTCTTTTGGCCAACATCTATCATTTTGAGTTTGAGCGTGTTTCTGAGCTTCAGACTGCTCGAGAGATCTGGGTGAAGCTTCAGAGCTATCACGAGGGGACCTCTCAGGTGAAGACCAGACTCTTTGAGACCTACAAGTGGGAATACGAGAACTTCACTCAGTTGGAGGGAGAGACGATTGATGCTACGTTCGCTCGTTTCCAAACGATTGTGAACAAGATGCGTGCCAATCGGGCTCTCAAGTTGCTATATGCCCTAGATCGGAAGGTATGGGAGGTGAAGGTGTTGACAATCAATGAGTCACCCAACTACGACACCCTCACAATGGATGAACTTTTCAGTAAGCTCAAGTCTACCGAGATCGATCACCTGACTCTCGCCAAGCTGAAGAACCTATCTTCACATACCATGGCTTTGGTCTCAGGCAGGAGTGGATCGACTCTTTCTGCTGACACTTTCTCCACTGCTTTTGCTATGTCTTCTTTGTTGTCTATTATAGAGGAGCAGTTGGAGGTGTTGGGCGATGACGAGCTCGGCCTAAACCGCCTAAACCGCAAGCGTGGAGGAGGCAAGGGCAGCTGTTTCGAGTGTGGTGATCCAAATCACTACATCGTAGAGTGCCCCAAGAAGGTCTTCACCGACAAGAACAACTACTCCAGGCTGAACGGTCGAGATGGCGGACTAGAGGAGGGGGGGTGAATAGTCCTTTCTAAAATAAATCACACCGGCTAACCGAAACAAATGCGGAATTAAAACTATCAGTCTAGCCAAGACTACACCCCTCTACCTATACCCTATAGCACCTTATAAATGATCCTAAACAAAGCAAATAATGTGCCGGGCTAGCTAGAGCTCACCTAACGAATTCTAGAAGCAAGGTCACACAAACCTATGCAACTAGTACTTCAAATACTGGGGAGCTCCTACATAATCTAGTAACCAAAGCACAAAGCTCCTAAGCTCACTAGCAATGCTCAATAACAAGGCTACACAAGCCAAATTAGAGAGCTCAACTTAGCTACACAAGTGTGACACCCTAAATTTCATTTTCCAAATTTAGTAATAAATTTGAGCTTTATTTTATTTTTTCTGTGCATTTAACCTAGGTCAAATATCAATTTTTGAAAGATTAAAATAAACCCTAGGGCTTAGAAATATGTTTGTTGCATTCATGTCGGTGCATAATATTTTGTTTTGAGTGTAGGATAGGTTGCTTGTGTTCAAATTCAAATGCAAATTTGAATTTGATCAAAGTTTGAAGCTTGAGAAAATTGGAAAGAGTTTTCTTTTTCTCCCTCACCCTATCCCTCCTTTTAGCCCACCAGCAGAAACAACCCAACCTCTCTCTCCCTCCCTCCTCCACTCCTTTCGGCCCAGCGCGCGGATGCAGCCCAGCTAGCCAACCCGCTCTCTTTCTCCCTCTCCCCTTTCTCTCCCGCGTGGGCTTGGCCCAGCTCGGCGCCCCGTAGCCCGGCTCCCCTTTCTCCTCTCCTTGCGCGCGACCCGCGCGACCCGCGCGGCAGCCCACCTCCACCTCTCCCCCTCACCCGCACCGGCCCAGTGCCGCGGCCCAGCTTGGCCTGCACCCGCCCACACCCGCGTCCCCGCTTGCGTCTCTGGCAGCCTGGCTCCGCGTGTCAGTCGGCCACCGCTCCACCTGCCAGCTGACCCCACTAGTCAACGTCTCCACCCCCCTTCCCCTACCTCCTGCAGGCATAGCGCCGCCGCCGCCTTTTCTCCTCCCCGTAATCATCGCCGGTGGGTGGCCATAATGGACACTCGGCCATCAAGTGGCCTTGGTGGAGCGCCAGCGCCTCTTCACCGCACTCCCAACACCCTATAAAGCCCCCGCCGAGCCCTCCCTTCTCCTTTACCCGAGCACCGAATGCCTCCTCCCTCACCTCCGCTCAGCGCCGCCCCTGCAGAGCCCTCCTGGTGTTGCGAGCCCCACCAACAAGTCAGTGGTAACCTCCTCTTCCTTCCAATGCTCTTCCTTTCGAGTTTGGTGCCCTGTAGTGTTATATCCGCGAGCTTCGAGCCGGCATCCATGGCGCCGCCGCGTTAGGGTTCTGCTCCGGCTTTCCCCCATCCCCAAATAGACCCCATGCTCGAGTTCGCTAGGCCCCGGCGGCCAATCTGGTAGTTTTGGTTGGGTCCGTGGTGGCCTAGAACGCCATTCCGGCGAGTCGCCGCCGTGCTTCGACCGGTGCCCAAGGCTGCCGCCGTGGGGAACGCCGCCCGGCCGGCCGGCTTCTCACCCAATCGTTCCGAGTCGTTCGTTGCTAGATCAAGGGCCAGGATTAGAAGATACCCCTTCGGGGTCATAACCGGTCCACCGGTTAAACTGTGGACTCAGCTCACAGCCAACGCGCGCTCCGGTCCACAGCACAGCATGCACTCAGCGAACCAGAGCCTGCCACGTGGCCGCCAGCTCAGCCGGTGACCTAGTCAGCAGTCCACGCGTGTGCAATTTTGCGAAAAAGCCCCCGATGTTTTTGTAAATCAACCTACAGTCCATCCCAATTCTAATCAGCCCTATTTTTATTCGTTTAAGCCCCTATGTTTTCTGAAAATAGTGGCCGCCGTCCAACCAGCATAGAAAATGCGAAATTTAATTGTTTTAATTCGAAAAAGAGTTCGGTTTATTTACAAAAGTGCCATTTGAACCTTGTTTTCAACATAACTTTTGATTTAAATGCCCGATTAGAGTGATTCTTGCGCTCACGTGTTCGTAGAAATGTCTAGAATAGTTTTATAACGTTTTTTTTATCTTGTTTTAGTACTGTTTGGTGTATTGTTCTAATAGAATACTATTTGTTTGCATGTGATGATTGGATTGGTTGATTGTGTGGTGCCTCTGATCCCGTTTAGAGTTCAAGCAGTCCAAGGTGATCGTGAAGCAGATCTTCGAAGAAGTGGAACCATCCACATGAGTTTTGGAAGGCAAGTGTAACATGAGTTCCTTTGTTTCCAAGCAACCTTTAAATCACCTTTTCATATACATGTGTCTAATATGATGAATCCTGGAGATTCTACCTAGAATTTTGTTATCCTGTATTCCTTGTTACCTTGGGTTATGCATATGGGTAGTACTGCTTAGCTTGCAAATACCAAATATTAAGATGATAATCTTGATTAATGATTTATGGAACAAATGTTGGTTCTGAATCTTAAAGCGGCAACCCAGGAGTTACAATACAACCACGAGGACTACATGGCTCTGGTCTTAGCTAAGTACTCTGAATGTTCTAGCTCGTCTGTAAGCTTACTGAAAGGGCAAGAGGGGTGTACCATGTAGTTATGGCCCGGTCCCACTAGGGTAATTGCTTTGGAGGATGGGGTGTTACCTTAGTGGGGAGGTGTTCATAACTCTTGGGAGACTGAAACCTTAGCGGCTACGACTTGTTAGACCAACTTTGGAAAGGCTTCGTAGTGATCCCTGCCGACTTACCTTGGTAGTGAGTTAAGAGGTTGGCCACCTCAGGAAATGGGCAATCATGACTCGGGGGTAAAGTTGTACACACTCTGCAGAGTTAACTATAAACTGATATATAAGTCGTGCTCTCGGTCATGAGCGGTCTGGATCCTTTTTGAGATAGTTCTATGAATAATATGGGTAATGATAATCTTGATGATACTTAATTATACTTTCACCATGGGAGCTTAAGCATAACCTAGAGACATAAGTCTAATAATAAAATATGACCAAGTAAAAATGCTTACCGTAGTTCAGCCGTGTCTAGCCTTTTGAGCCTTGCATCCCTCATGTTATACTTGTTGAGTACGGTGCGCTCACCCTTGCTTTGCGTACAATCAATGAAAATCTCGGATGGGTACCAGATGGTGGACTCAAGTGAGGAGTTACAGAAGATGTTCCAAGAGTTCTAGGCGAGTGTTTCCCCCAGTCAACCGTCCCTGTTAAGTTTGGAGCCCCAAAGATTAGTTTCCGCTCTGCTTTGATTTAGATGTAAGTCTTGTTGTATCAATGTTTCGACCGTCTTGTTATAATAGAGCATTGTCTTTGAGAAATTCCATATTTGTTGCTATATGTGTCTTGTGGACTTCCTAGGCACACATATAGTGGGAACTTGGTACTCTTCGGAAAACCAGGTGTTACAACAAGCTAAGCAATTAAACACTAGCACAAGAACAAAAATGGAAGCACAAGCTAGTGAAAGAAACAGGCAGCTGGTACTACCGGTCTGTTGAGCCGGTACTACCGGGGAGGAACACCGGTACTACCGACGCTAGCAACCGGTGCTACTGAGTACCTACAGAAACCTATGAAATTGAAGTGGGTGAGATGCAATTTCAAATCTGGTAATTACCCCACTTCCCTAAGTGTTGTTGATGAAGATTGTAGCTTTCCCACGTCTTGGTTCCTTGCCAAAAGGTAGATTGAGTCTTCCCAACCTAAGTAGGAGTGAAGGAGGGAGGAAGAACACGAAGAACACAAGCACACACGTAATATGCAAGGAACAAAGAACAACAAGGGGACACACGATTTTATCCCAAGGTTCACTTGGTTGCCACCAAGCTAGTCTCCGTTGAGGCAAGCCCAAGGTTGCCGCCGATCCTCTTGCTAGTGGCGACCCTAAGTCACACTCTCCATGATGGAGTGCTCACCAAGAGCTCTAGCTTCGATCCGGCCGGACCACTTGGCGCTCTTCGCACCTCTCTCCACTAGAGTTGCTCATCGCGATCTCCCGCGGGGCAAGCACAATGCCCCTCACAAAGCTTTCTCCAGAGCCACACACAATCTTCTCGCGAGCTTCACGACGGAGACAATCACCAAGCCGTCTAGGAGGTGGCAACCTCCAAGAGTAATAAGCACCACCGGCTTGCAACTCGAACACCTAGTGCCAACTCTTGCAATCTCTCATGCACCGCACTAGAATCGCTCTCTCACACAATCGGATAAGCACTAACAAGCATATGTGAGGTAGAGGGCTCTCAAGCACTCCCAACCATGGACACAAAGTCCCTAGGGTGCTCAACCTCTTCCAAGGGCCGGCCACCCCTCTATTTATAGAAAGGGCCACCAACTAGCCGTTATGCGGATACATGGGTGTATGCCGAGTCTCGAGTGATGAGTGATTGTTAACGGGTTTGATGCGCATGTTCTTTAGCTTGTGTTGTGCAGGTGTCGAGCACGGAGACAGTGATCGAGGGCAAGGTGAAGGTCAAGTAGAGACGTGTCGTGCCGAGGGACTGGGAGCGGTGAAGGGCAGACGTGAGGCTTGGACTGAGGGACCGGTGGCCTGAGGATCAGCTATGGTGGCTGACAGCCTGGGACAGCGACGAGCGAAGACTTGCGGGGCACGGTGTTGCTCGGGTCGAGGACCAGGGGACACGTGTCGGTGGACGGGGTGCATGGGCGGTGCATCCCCTCTACAGCGTCGGTTTGGTGGTTGAGCCACAGAAAACCACCGGGTGGACGGTTTCCAGGTTTGGGCCACAAAACCTGGGTGTTGCGGGTTTGCCGAGTTTGGGCCACAAAACTCGGGCTGAGGACGGTTTCCTGGTTCGGGCCTCAAAACCTGGGCGCTCGCGGGTTTCTGAGTTTGGGCCACTGTTGATGGTCCTTAAACACCTGTTTTACCATCAACATTTGACCCTTAAGTCCACCAAAAAGGCATGAAATGTAGTCAAATAGGTTTCAAACTAACCAAATTCCACATGTCCATAGAATTTTATTTGAATGCAGGATTTGAACCAAATTTGGTCAAATGGACCCACCAGAGGCCAAGCCCACTCAGCAGGGCCCAAATGGGCCTAAGGGGGGTGGCGCCCGCCACCTCTAAGTGGCGCTCGCCACTTGGGTTGGCCTCTCTGCCACGTCACCGATCCGTGTGACCTCCCCAGGGCCAAATCTTGGCCCTTGGTCACTAGGTCAGTGGCATCGGACGGCTCAGGATGAAGTGGCGTGGATCAAGGCTGAATGGCGATTGCTAGGACATGCAACCGACCTCCAAACCGCCTTGGACAACCACCTCGATGCCGTTGAAGCCAAGGCTGTGCATCCAACGGTGAGGGAGGTGGCGACCGCCACCTAGGGCTGGCGCCCGCCACTAGGGTTAGCCCTAGGTCGGCTGGCTGCCCCCTATAAGAACCCCCCTCACTCATTTGGGCTACAAATACCCATCTAAGGCATAAGTACCATCACACATTACCATCCCAGAGCAACACACAAGCAAGAGAAGCAAGTGAGAGTTAGGTTAGAAGTTCAGAGAGCTTAGGCAAGTAGGTAGCTAGTAGAGCAATGCATCTTCGCCCTCGTGGTAGCGCTGCTCAAGGGTTAGCTCAAGAGTAGAGGCGTGCGAGTGATCGATTCTGGAGCTGGGAAAAGTCTTCCTTCATCTCCAGTTCAGGTTTTGCTCTTGTTACTCAAGCACTTACTATATTCTAGTTCATCATTTCAAGTATTACTTTATTCTACTTATCAGTATTGAGTGGTATACTTGATTGATTGCTTGAGTGCCTAGTTATCCTACAGTTCAATTCACTTAGCCATAGTAGTTAATCTCTAGTGAGCTTAGTGTTTGATCTTTGCTAATAGGTTGCTTAGTTAGTTTAGTGTTTATCTTATTAAGTCAAGTGTTTGCTCTGACGTCCGCAAGGGTGTCTCTATTCAAAGCTAGGGTAGAGATAGTTAGAATATAGTTAAGCGTGGTGCTTAGTTATAGACTTACCTTCAGATACGGCTGGACCCCCGGATAGCTGTGGTAGCAAGCAGGTGGTGACAGCCCTGTGCGCCTTAAATTCCACCACGTAGTTGGCCCAGTTTAACAGTAAGGCTCGTTGTGCTCGCGTTCAACCTAAGTAAGTGGTAAAGGCTAGTACGCCTTGATACTTGACAAGATAGGAATAAAACTTTACTCAACTTAGTTGCTTTATTGACTTTTGCCTGGCTTGCTTCGTAACTATCTTGCTTCGCAGTTATCTTGCTCTGTGGTTATCTAGGAATAGTTATTAGTTAGTAGTTAGTTATCTTAGTTACCCTTACTTACCCTCTATCTACCTATCCATCCACCTTACCTTAGCCATCCATTTCATCCTTACCTATCCACCCATATATTATTTCTAGCCTTTCATCTCCTCTTTTCCCCTTTTCCCTTTTCTCTTTTCTTCGACTCTCATCCCCTCCTTGACTCGATTCTTACACCACCCTAGCCTTCCCTTGGGATCAAATAAATCGACACCTGGTACTCCCAGGCGAAGTGCTACTACGATAGTTATGTGCGCTTGCAGAATCTCCTCCTGGTAGATTGCATTCTCGCTAGCTAGCTCATACTAGTGTCGGGACTGACAACCCCGCTTGGCATTAGTAGATAGCTACTTTAGTTACCCTATCCTAGGTGTAGCTAAGAACTACCAACAAGCATTTCTGGCGCCGTTGCCGGGGAAGGCAATCGGTGTATCGGTTGAGTCCGTGTCGAATTTATCTTCGCTTAAGCTCCTGCTTAGCGAATCCCATCTTACCCCATTCTTTCTTTCCTTAGTTCTTCTTATCTTTTTCCTTCATCTTCTTCAACTTCCTTCTTTCTTATCTCGTTCTATCTTCACGATGGCCAATAAGACCATTCGTGAATTTTCTGCTCCTTCTGCCGCTTATGTAGCGATAGGACCAGACGTGATCGATGCCAACCTCAATTTTGAGTTGAAACCGGCTCTGATCACGATGGTCCAAGCTAGCCCATTCTGTGGCAAGGCTCATGAGGATGCCAATGCTCACCTCCAACAATTTTTGGAGATTTGCGGCACATTCACCATTAAGGGGATAACCCAAGAAGCCATCCGTCTTCGTCTCTTTCCTTTCTCTTTGCTAGGAAAAGCGAAGCAATGGTTCTATACCGATCGCAACGCTGTAGACACATGGGACAAGTGTTCCAATGCTTTTCTCGCCAAATTCTTTCCTATGGGCAAGACGAATGCTCTTCGCAACAAAATCTCCAGCTTTACGCAACAAGCCGAGGAATCTATTCCCGAGGCTTGGAGGAGGTTGCAAGAGTATGTCGCTGCTTGTCCACACCATGGTATGGAGGACTGGCTATTGATCCAGAACTTCTACCATGGCCTAACCCCTCTCTCTAGAAGCCAGTTGGATGCCGCCGTCGGCGGTGCATTCTTTTCTCTGAATGTTGCAGATGCTAAGGCTCTCATAGAGAAGATGGTGTCAAACCAAGGATGGAATGACGAGAGACTGCAGCTCCATAAGCGAGGTATGCATTCCCTTAAGGAGGCCGACATGATCGTGGCCAAGATGGACCTGCTGGCAAAGAAGCTAGACAGATGTGAGAAGATGAACCAACAAGAGAGTGTCCAATCTCTGGAATCCTACATGACTTGTGAAGTCTGTGGAGAAACCGGACATTCTAGGAGCCACTGCCCCGAGCTACATGAAGATCTGAACTTCATCAACAACAGTAACGGTTTCCATCAACAGAATCAAGGATGGAATCAGCCTGCAAACTCTCAAGGTAACAATTCATTACCCCGCTCTAATTTTCATAATTCTGATAGTCTCTCATTCCTGAAAAATTTAGTTTACTCACAAGGTAGAACTACTGATTTCTTGAATAAGAAATTAATGTCGAATGATAAAACCCTTGAGCATATAAATGCTAAATTGGAAGATTTCTCATCTATTCTGAAAAATCAACTTAGCTTTAATAAGATGTTAGAAACCCAATTAACTCAACTTGCTGCTATCATACCATCTTTTGAAACTGGCAAAATTCCTGCTAAACCTAACATGGAAACTGCAAATATGGTTGAAATAAAGTATTTTAACTATTATGAAGATCAAACCATGACTGTTAAAAAGGGTGATCCTGGTAGTCCCATAATTAGATGCTCAATCTTTGGTGAAGTCTTTAAAAATGCCATGTGTGATTTAGGATCGAGTGTGAACATTTTATCTAAAGATTTCTATGAAAACTCGTTCTTTCCACCCATGTCATCCACATCTGCCTATGTTGTCCTAGCTTATAAATCCACTTGCTATGTAGAAGGAATAATTAATGACTTACCTGTTCATATTAGAGGCTCCTATGTTTCTGCTGATTTCATAATACTAGATATGGGAAATAGGAAAGATGTTCCTCTAATCTTAGGTAGACCCTTCTTGAATACTGTTCATGCTTGCATATTTGTGGGAAGTGGTAAAATTCAAATGACATTAGGAGGGAGGAAGGAAATATTCTCCTTTTCCCGTGGTCCCGCATATGCCGCTAACATGCAGGTAGCAAAACCCGTTCGTACCAAGAAGAGGCGCCCAAGAACAGGGTGGAGCAGAAAGAGAGAACCACCTCCTCCTAAGTTGTGTGATTCACATAACAAGGGAGAGGTGCCAGAAGAAGAAGAACCTGATGAAGTACTGAGAGAAGAAGTGCCCAAGGAAGAAGAAGACCCACCTGATAATGATGAAATTCCATGGACCTAAGGTATGGTTTTACTTTTAATTTTTCCCTTCATTTTTCCCTTTTTCGAATAAATAACATATGTCATGCATGTAACTAAAAAAATATCACCAGTTATCATTAGTTATATGCATAGGAATATGTTAACTTAGTTAGAACAATAAAATATCATAATAGGATAGTTTCCCATTTTCATAACATTAGATAGTTTCCCTTTTAATAAAATGAGAACAAGAGCTCCGACTGAGAAGAAGAAGATCTTTTCACCAAGCAAGAAGCCAGCTTGGGGGAGACTCCCGCTCCGATAAGGTATGTCTCAAGCCTAGACTTTACATTCAGTTCTTAAATTCTATATCTTTTGAATGTCACATGCTTGCCTAAATAACCACTCAATGAATAAAACTGATAATATCTGCTTAAACAAGTTGAAACCTGAATAAGATTTGAAATATGTCATGCAAATGCTATTGTTATGGTTTGAATAACTGGTCTTATCTAAGTTGTAGCTTTTGTGGGTTGCACATGCTTTAACTGAAATCATGCTTAGTGAATAAAGTTAGTAAGAAATGGAGTAATTCTTTAAACTTGCTAAGGTGAAATTAGGACCTAATCTGGAGGATTTCTTTTAAAAATTATGAAAACCTTGCTAAAAGTTCCTCCTAGATTTTATCCCATCCCACCACCAGCCAAATATTTGTTAGTCATAGTCAAAACCACAAAGAGCTTTGTTTGTGTTGATCTTTGTTAGACCTCATAGATCTTAGTAGAGAAGCTTATCATATCTTTTGAATCAAGATTCACGTACACCCACCATAATTTGCCTACTTTCCACTTTGTAAGTTTGCAACCACCAAACAAATTGCTTATTCTCTACACCAGAGATACGCAATACCCTGCCAAACATCCCATTGCTAGCCTTATGCTTATTCCTACACTGGGAATAAGCATTTCTCTCCCTTTCCCTTTTTCATTTCAAAAATCCTTTTCCTATAGATAATCTGGGGAAATCTAGAGCTAAAAGAGAAAAAAAATGAGCAAAGTAGCTCAAGAAAGGACTATGTCCTGTGAAAAAAAAGTGAGCAAAGTAGCTCAAAAGAGGACTATGTCCTAAGAAAATGTGAGAACACATCTTTTGTCTACTCACTTTGTATTCAAAAAGAGAGAGAGAGAGAGAGAGAGAGAATTATCATTAGCTCTAGACCCCAGAAATTAACTAGGAAGGATTATGAAATATCTCTCTATACACTTCCACATAACCACACATGCACATCTTGATCAATTTTTATGATTTGCTGCTCCTTATGATCTGAGTGTCTAGCTTAGCAATAAACATCAGGCAATTTGCTCATGGTTCTTAACCCACCTATAACTGCACATATCATTCTTTAGAAATAGGAGAGGCTACATTTTGGCCTAAGTGAGGATTTAAACACCATTGAGTGATTGAGTGAATCTTGGAGGACTTAAGCAAGTTGTTATCTTTTGAAAACCTTGAAAAACCTCCAGACAGAATCCTAGTCAAACCTAAGCAAGATAAAAGTTTCCTATCTACTGCTTTATTTCACTCTTGCATGCTTGAAGTGAAAAGCTATAAGCCCCACATTGCTATGATTAATGATATATGCTAAGTTATTTCTCACTATACAATATGCACTTGCAGACATCTTAAGTTGCTATCCATTTCATGCTCAATGCTTAAACCGCATTGTTGCTCGAGGACGAGCAACAGGTTAGCTTGGGGGAGCTTGTTGATGGTCCTTAAACACCTGTTTTACCATCAACATTTGACCCTAAAGTCCATCAAAAAGGCATGAAATGTAGTCAAATAGGTTTCAAACTAACCAAATTCCACATGTCCATAGAATTTTATTTGAATGCAGGATTTGAACCAAATTTGGACATATGGACCCACCAGAGGCCAAGCCCACTCAGCAGGGCCCAAATGGGCCTAAGGGGGGTGGTGCCCGCCACCCCTAGGTGGCGCCCGCCACCCCTAGGTGGCGCCCGCCACCTCTAAGTGGCGCTCGCCACTTGGGTTGGCCTCCCTGCCACGTCACCGATCCGTGTGACCTCCCTAGGGCCAAATCTTGGCCCTTGGTCACTAGGTCAGTGGCATCGGACGGCTCAGGATGAAGTGGCGTGGATCAAGGCTGAATGGTGATTGCTAGGACATGCAACCGACCTCCAAACCGCCTTGGACAACCACCTGGATGCTGTTGAAGCCAAGGCGGTGCATCCAACGGTGAGGGAGGTGGCGGCCGCCACCTAGGGCTGGCGCCCGCCACTAGGGTTAGCCCTAGGTCGGCTGGCTGCCCCCTATAAGAACCCCCCTCACTCATTTGGGCTATAAAAAATACCCCCCTGAGGCATAAGTACCATCACACATTACCATCCCAGAGCAACACACAAGCAAGAGAAGCAAGTGAGAGTTAGGTTAGAAGCTCAGAGAGCTTAGGCAAGTAGGTAGCTAGTAGAGCAAGGCATCTTCGCCCTCGCGGTAGCGCTGCTCAAGGGTTAGCTCAAGAGTAGAGGCGTGCGAGTGATCGGTTATGGAGCTGGGAAGAGTCTTCCTTCATCTCCAGTTCAGGTTTTGGTCTTGTTACTCAAGCACTTACTATATTCTAGTTCATCATTTCAAGTATTACTTTATTCTACTTATCAGTATTGAGTGGTATACTTGATTGATTGCCTGAGTGCCTAGCTATCCTACAGTTCAATTCACTTAGCCATAGTAGTTAATCTCTAGTGAGCTTAGTGTTTGATCTTTGCCAATAGGTTGCTTAGTTAGTTTAGTGTTTATCTTATTAAGTCAAGTGTTTGCTCTGACGTCTGCAAGGGTGTCTCTATTCAAAGCTAGGGTAGACATAGTTAGAATATTGTTAAGCGTTGTGCTTAGTTATAGACTTACCTTCAGATACGGCTGGACCCCCGGATAGCTGTGGTAGCAAGCAGGTGGTGACAACCCTGTGCGCCTTGAATTCCACCACGTAATTGGCCCAGTTTAACAGTAAGGCTCGGTGTGCTAGCGTTCAACCTAAGTAAGTGGTAAAGGCTAGTACGCCTCGATACTTGACAAGATAGGAATAAAACTTTAGTCAACTTAGTTGCTTTTTTGACTTTTGCCTGCCTTGCTTCGTAACTATCTTGCTTCGCAGTTATCTTGCTATGTGGTTATCTAGGAATAGTTATTAGTTAGTAGTTAGTTCTCTTAGTTACCCTTACTTACCCTCTATCTACCTATCCATCCACCTTACCTTAGCCATCCATTTCATCGTTACCTATCCACCCATATATTATTTCTAGCCTTTGATCTCCTCTTTTCCCCTTTTCCCTTTTCTCTTTTCTTCGACTCTCATCCCCTCCTTGACTCGACTTTTACACCACCTACCCTTCCCTTGGGATCAAATAATTCGACACCTGGTACTCCCAGGCGAAGTGCTACTACGATAGTTCTGTGCGCTTGCAGAATCTCCTCCTGGTAGATTGCATTCTCGCTAGCTAGCTCCTACTAGTGTCGGGACCGACAACCCCGCTTGGCATTAGTAGATAGCTACTTTAGTTACCCTATCCTAGGTGTAGCTAATAACTACCAACAGCCACAAAACTCAGGCGACGGACGTCGGGTTTCCCGGTTTCAGCCTCAAAACCGGGGGATGGACTTGAAGGCCTAGTTTCCCGGTTTTGGCCACAAAACTGGGGGGGGTGGAGTCCGTGAAAAGGACAGGCAGAGCGGTGGCGGCACGTGGCGGCAATAGGTGAGGTTGCGTCGAGGCAACACTACCAGTTGTGCGGGCGTGGCTGTCGGATCAACATTATCTTCGGGTTGGTCCAGGATAGCCTTAGGGTTTGGCTGGGTCGCTATGTAAATAATTAGGGGTAGAGTGGGAATTAGAATTAGGATAAGTAGGGGGAGACACCCACCTCCCAAACAATCTCAGTCATTTGCTCTTTGCCTTCTAGGTTTTCCTGCTCTCCCCATCCTCTGCTGTAGCTACTGAGATCCGCAGAGAATCATACCTCTGTGTACTGGAGATTTTGAGGAAGTGAGATCGTAATCTCACTGTTGTAGCGTGTGGTAGCCACACGGTTGCCGATCGATGTGTTGATTCACGTTTTGTTCGTGTTCTTCGCGTTCTTCATTTCTTCGCGATTTTCCTGTCACTCGATCTCCCTCTCTACTGTGTCTTTTTGAATTCCACTTGAAACAACTTGTTCTTTATAGTGAGGAGATCATTTCCACTGAAGGAATTCATCTAACTCCTCACGAACAAGTAGATCGGGTCAATTTCGTTTTCGTGGCGCTTTTTCGGTTCATACACCTTCCCCTTCGATTTCCCATTGATTCAGTTGATTTGAGCGGATGATTTCTTGGGGATAGTCTCCTAACTACCTCGTGATCATCCTCTCCAAGTTTGGGATCAATGGATTTTGGTTTGAATCGATTTTGGAGAGATTTGGGGAGAAGGCGACTGAAATCGCCCTCTCTGTGCGTTCCCGGACAGTCCGCCGGTGAACCGCGGACAGTCCGGGGGTCGGGCTCCAGCCTGTTCAGTGGCTGCGCAGTTCATACAGACAAGTGATTTTTGTACCGCGGACAGTCCGCTGTTGGGACTCGCGGACAGTCCGAGAGTCGACCAGGGAGGTTCGGCAGACTTGCAGTTTTGAGGATTTTGCTGGCGGACAGTCCGCAGTACCGCGGACAGTCCGGGATCCTGCTGAAGCTTCCGGTTTAGTGCGTTTGCTCTCCCGGCTTTTTCGCTTGGTTTTCGGACTTCTCGTTTGACCCTATAGTTAACCAAGAAACCTCTCTAGGTATCTCTGCTACTTGTTAGCATTGGTATTTGGGGATTTCTCGACGTAGCCTTCAATCTACGTTCGGGACTCGGTTTTTGACGGTTGAACTTGTGTCGGTGCTTTTGGCTTTTGGTTGGCTATCGCTTTGTGGTGCCTCGCTGTGATCCTAGGGATCATCCACCCTCTTCCAAGGGTCGTGGGCATCACGGTTTCGGTCGAAGCTTTTGGGGGATGATTTTGGGACAATTGGCCAAAGTTTCGAGAGAAATTTTTGAGACTCCCATTCACCCCCGTCTAGTCGCCTTGCTATTTGCATTCTCGGTCCTTCAATTGGTATCGGAGCAGGTTAAGGATCTTCCACCTTAGCCGGTTCTAGATCCACAGAAGACGACATGTATCGCAGCGTGGGCAAACCGCCGTTCTTCGATGGGACGAACTATGCGTATTGGAAGATACGCATGTCGGCCTATCTCCAGAGCATGGGCTCTTCTGTTTGGGAGATTTGCAACAAGGCCGATTACGTTGTCTTGGCTGCTCGTGTTTCTCAGCTTCAGATAGATGAGCACGATGCCAATAGCCGAGCCCGTAATGCTCTTTTCTCCTGTTTGAGCATGTCCGAGTTTGATCGCGTTTCTCACCTCCCCACGGCTCGTGAAATTTGGGCGACCCTCATGCGCTTTCATGAGGGAACCACTCAAGTCAAATCCCGTCTCTACGAGTCACACAAGCGGGAGTATGAGAACTTTTGACATATGCCTGGCGAGAGCAAAGAGAGTTTATTCGCTCGCTTTCAGGTTATTGTCAACAAGATGAGAGCGAACAAGGAGTTGTTGCCTTTCGACGATCCTGAGAGGGCTTTGAAGCTTTTGCATACTCTCGATCGGTCGGTGTGGGACTCAAAGGTCCAGGCGATCATCGAATCGTCTAACTATGAGACCCTCACATGCGACGAGCTCTTTAGTAAGCTCAAGTCTAGTGAGATTGACGCCATGTCGAGGGCTTCTTATGAAAATCCGTCTGGCCTGACTATGGTTTTGGTTTCTGGCTCTTCTGCTAACCCCTCTGGAGGATTTGCACTTTCTTCTCTTCTTTCTATCACAGAGGAACAGTTGGAGTCCATGTGGGATGATGAGTTGGCTTTGCTTGCCAACCGGTTCTCGTGGTTTCACAACAACCGCATGAACCGTCGCCACGGAGGAGGACGCTCGGGTTGTTTCGAGTGCGGCGACCCCGACCACTTCATCGCCAATTGTCCCAAGAAGAACAAGCACTCATCTGGGACGGGCGATCATGGGCACAAGTACGACTCCGGCAAGCGCAAGGAGAAGTACGTCCCTGCGAAGCACAAGCGGAAGGGCGGCTTCGACAAGGAGTACATCAAGAAGAAGTACTTGGAGAAGGCCCAGGCTGAGCAGCGTGCTTTCTTCGCCATGCTCAGCGACGTCGATGGCTCGGATGATGACTCCGCTGTTTCAAGCGATGACGAGTCCGAGAAGAAGAAGAGGATCGAGGACAAGCTGAACGGTCTCTGCTTCTTCGCCGACAACGAGGGCTTCTGCACCATGGCTCTTGGTGATGAGGTCGACGGCAAGCTTGAGGACACCCCTCGGAACGACGATGACGACACCTCCCAGGTATCTCAGACCCCCGATGAGCTTTTTGCTGAGGTCGAGAAACTTACTGCCGCGCTTCTTAGTCAAGATAAGCTGCTTAGGCGTGCTGCTAGAGAGCGCAAGGAGTTTAGGCAGAAGTGGGAGGATACGGTCAAGGAGCCTGAGTTTGCTAGATCCACCGTGGTCGTTTCTGAGGAGGCTGAGTGCGAGATGTGCACCAAGCACATGACTGACCTTCTCACTTTGAGAGGTAAGTATGCTGCTTTGGTTGGAGAGGTGGATGAGCTCCGGGCTAGACCCGTGTTGTTGGGTGCGTGCAAGTCTTGTGCTAGCTTGCAATCCGAGTTGGCAGAGAAGAATGCCAAGATTGTGTCTCTTGAGAAGGCCAGCTCGGGTAGCACTTGTGTGTCTAGGTGCGCTTTGTGCGAGGGTTTGGAGATCGAGATTGCCAATGTGAAGCATGGCAAGATGCAAACCGAGGAAGAAAAGACATACCTTCGGAACATCTTATCATGGGTGTCTTGTGGTGAGCCGCAGCTTGGGATGATGATCTCCCAGTTCAAGCGTGCTGCTGGAGGTCCTGGTGTAGGTTTTGCTAAGGGTGTTGATGTTTCTTCTTTTGGGAAGATTGGAGAGTCGAGTGGTCTTAACCCGAGTGAGAAGCCCAATTTCACCAATACTCCCAAGCTTACCAAGATTCCACCCAAAGAACCCCTCAAGCCTAACACCAAGGATGGAGTGTTTGAGGAACCTCCGAGAGCTCCACCCAAGAAACAAATGTGGCATCCCAAACCAAACCACCTGAAAAACAAGCTAGACACAATGCCACCTATCCAAGAGGAGCTTATGCCACAGAAGGACAAAGTGATCCACACCCACTATCGTGAGTACCAACGACCCCCTTTGAGAGCGGTGAGGTACCATTGTGAGCACTGTGGGAGAGATGGACACTTGAGTGAGTTTTGCTTTCAGCGCAAGAGAGAGGAGCGCCGTGTCAGGGAGATGAACAATGCGGACATGTACCATCCTTTCCATGATGTGCATGTGCCGAATGTTCAGAGGAGAGCTGCTAGGCCTAGAGGTCCAATGCCTCAAGGTCCTAGGCGTCAGGGAGGTGTTGCCCGACGGGGTCCTGACTTTGCAGGATACGGACCCCGTGGTGGAGGCTTTGTTGAGCGTTTCTCTCCACCGTGTTTTGAGTATCGCGATGGACGCTCTTCCCTTAGCGGACCACGTTTTCCTGCGCGTGGTGATCGCTTTCCCCATAGGCGTGGTAGGAATGGTTTTTCTACTAACCGTTCTTTTGAGCAACCGGCCCAACACTGGTATTGTTCCTATTTTACTCACCCCAGTGTTGGACTGTATGTTCACCCTATGTCTTTTTATTGATGTAGGTAAAACGATTGGAGGACACTTGGTTGGTGGATTCCGGTTGCTCGAGGCACATGACCGGAAACGCCAAGTGGTTCTCCAGTCTTAGTCCTGTTGCCGGAAAGGAGTTTATCACCTTCGGCGACAATAGCAAAGGTAAAGTGTTGTCTCGTGGGTCGGTGCGAGTTAATGAGAACTTTGTGTTGCGTGATGTTGCTCTTGTTTCTAACTTGCATTTTAACCTTCTTTCTGTTTCGCAACTTTTTGATGATGACTATGAGATTCATTTTAAACCGAATCTCAATCGCATTTTAGATCCTCAGGGCAATCTTGTATGTTTGATTTTGCCCTTTGGGAATGTCTTTCGTGCGAATTTCTCAGAGTCATTTGGATTTTCTCGCTGTCTTGCGGCTGGTCCTTCCTCCTCTGATCTTTGGAAGTGGCATAGGAGGCTCGGCCACCTGAGCTTCGACTTGCTTGCAAGGCTTAGCTCACTTGGCTTAATCCTAGGATTGCCCAAGTTGTCCATGGAGAAGGACCTTGTTTGCCATTCTTGTAGACATGGGAAGATGGTTGCTGCTCCCCACCATCCAGTGACTCAGGTCATGACTAAGCACCCTAGAGAGCTTTTACACATGGACCTTGTTGGTCCGGCTCGGGTGAGCTCGGTTGGGGGGAAGTGGTATGTACTTGTGGTTGTTGACGATTTTTTGAGATATTCGTGGGTCTTCTTTTTGACTGAGAAGACTGAGACTTTCTCTTTTGCTTGCAAACTGATTTTGCGTCTTCAGAACGAGTTCCCTTTGAACTCGATGCGAGCTATTAGAAGTGATAATGGTTCCAAATTCAAGAATTCAGATTTTGAGAAGTTTTGTAACTCTTTGGGTTTGGAGCATCAGTTTTCTTCCCCCTACACACCGCTACAAAATGGTGTTGTAGAAAGGAAGAATCGGACCCTTGTAGAGATGGCCAGGACGATGCTCGATGAGCATAGGACTCCTAGGCGATATTGGGCCGAGGCTATGAACACTGCATGCTATATTTCCAATCGCATTTTTCTCCGAGCTTTCTTGAAAAAGACTTCTTATGAGTTGCGTTTTGGAAGACAGCCCAAAGTGAGTTATTTTAGAGTTTTTGGTTGCCACTGTTTTATACTTAAGAAAGGCAATCTAGACAAATTTGAGTCTCGTTCTTCTGACGATGTATTTTTGGGTTATGGCACTCACACTCGAGCTTATCGTGTACTTAACCTTGATACTAACCGAGTCATGGAGACATCCGATGTCACCTTCGACGAGACCATGGTTTGTCCTTCTTCTCGTTTTGAGCGTGCAGGTGATCATGAGGTTGGTGAGCCTCCTTTTGATGACGAGGACGAGGGTGCTGAAGGGATGGATGATCCAGCACCTCCTCCACCTGCTGTGCCGCAAGGAGCGACTTCTACTTCAACTCACGGCCCTGACCCTTCTTCCTCTTCCACTTGGGGGCCGTGGGATCCGCCACCTCGAGCGGTACCTTTTGTACCCGAGGGGGCACCAGCTGCTGTTGAGGGGGAGGTATCTTCAGCTCGGGAGGCGCCATGACACATTCAGCGCCAACACCCGCCTCAACAGATGATCGGCAGCATCGATGAATGTGTCACTCGGTCCAGGTCACAACAAATCTCTCACTTTGCTCATTCTGCATTTGTTGCTGATTTTGAACCCCGAGATGTTGGACACGCTTTGACGGATCCGGATTGGGTCAATGCCATGCATGAGGAGTTAGAAAATTTTGAAAGAAATCGGGTTTGGGTTTTGGTTCCACCTCCTCCAGACTGTAATCCTATTGGGACAAAATGGGTTTTCAAAAACAAACAAGGAGAGGATGGCCACATTGTTAGAAACAAGGCCAGACTTGTAGCAAAGGGTTATAGTCAGAAGGAGGGGATAGACTATGAGGAGAATTTTGCTCCTGTAGCTCGTTTGGAGGCTATTAGGATACTCTTGGCTTTTGCTACATCCAAAGGGTTTAAACTTTTTCAAATGGATGTCAAGAGTGCCTTTTTAAACGACTACATAGAAGAAGAGGCGTATGTTGAACAACCCCCCGGTTTTGAAAATCCCAAGTTCCCAAACCATGTTTTTAAACTCCACAAAGCTTTATATGGTTTGAAACAAGCCCCTAGAGCCTGGTATGATAGATTGAAAACCTTTTTGCTTGCTAAGGGTTTTAAAATGGGATGTGTGGATAAAACCCTTTTTCTCCTCAAGCAAGGCAAAGACACTCTCTTGGTCCAAATTTACGTGGATGATATCATTTTCGGTGGTTCTTCTCACGCTTTGGTTGCCAAGTTTGCAGATTTAATGAGCAGGCAGTTCGAGATGAGTATGATGGGCGAGCTGACTTTCTTTCTCAGATTGCAAATTAAGCAATCCCGAGAAGGGATGTTTGTGCACCAGGGCAAGTACACCAAAGACTTGCTGAAGAGGTTCGATATGGGTGAGGCCAAGCCTCTTCCAACACCCATGTCGACCACGATGGCCCTGGATGCGGATGTGGATGGAGAAGCTGTGGACAAGAAGGAGTACCGGAGTATGATCGGATCGCTGCTCTACCAGACGGCGACACGCCCGAACATCCAGTTCGCGGTGTGTCTGTGTGCGCGCTTTCAGGCGTCGCCGCACACTTCTCACCGTCAGGCGGTCAAGCGCATTATGAGGTACCTTCGTTTCACACCTGAGTTTAGGATTTGGTATTCAGCTTCCTCCACCCTCTCCCTTTGCGGTTTTTCTGATGCCAATTTTGCTGGTTGCCGAGTTGAACGCAAGTCCACTTCTGGGACTTGCCAGTTTATTGGTTCTTCTCTTTTATCTTGGTCTTCTCCCAAGCAGTCTAGTGTCGCTCAGTCTACCACAGAGGCTGAATATGTTGCTGCGGCTAGCTGCTGTTCTCAGTTGCTTTGGATGATGGCCACTTTGCGTGATTTTGGTCTGAGCTTTTCTCGCGTGCCTTTACTTTGCGACAGCACGAGTGCGATTAGCGTTGCTAAGAACCCCGTGCTGCATTCTAATACCAAACACATTGATGTGCGCTTTCATTTTCTGCGAGACCATTATGAGAAGGGTGATATCGACCTTCGCCATGTCGATACTCCTCATCAGATGACTGATATTTTCACCAAGCCTTTGGACCAATCAACCTTTAATCGGTTGAGAGTTGAGCTTGGTGTGTGTTTCCCCTTTTAAATGGGGGAAACATTTTGGTTCGTGTATCATAAGCTGACTATTTTTCATTTGTCTTGTTTCCTTTCAGATTAGTCTTTTGCATTTCAGCATACGTCTTTACTTTCTGAGCTTCATGTATATAATCTTTAGAATGTGACTATGCTCTGTTCAGTATGCTCCGATGTTATATGATGATACTTGTAGGCTTATGCTCTTTCTGATCACTGATACATGTTGTGAGCTTAGCTATTTTCGAATGATGAACCTGCTTAATGAACATAAAACTTGAAAATGTTCACCATTGAGATATGCAACTAGCATGTGTAGGATGTGTTGAATTCACTCGTGCTTTACATATATGCTTGGTTGCTATGTCTCTAGTTCTGAGTCATTCACTTGCTTGGTATGCTCATATTCTGTTTAAAATTGAACCAAGTTTTAAGTGAATTGAAAAGATTGAGATGGGATTGCTTGTCAACACATCACGGTATCGAGACTGTTTCTCATTGCACATTTGATTTAAACTTGAGCCGTGTAGTGTATGACCGAAACCGACGCTTTAAGCTTCTGATTGCATTTGCATAGGCTTAGCTCGGTTGAAAAGTTAGGCAATGACAAGCTTTCAACCTCTCGCAGTCACATGCTGAATTCAGATCTTGTGAAATTTCACCGCTGCAACTCCGATTAAAATCTGAAATCACAAGTGTATGTTTCATTCTGCAGCATGATGATTGAACTTTGCTAGGGGTAGTTCACCTTGTATACATGTTTAGCACTTGTTTGCTTTCCTGTCTATATATGTTAAGTGCTATTTTGATGGTGAATACTTTTTGGCTAAAAGCTGCTCACTTTGCTCATATGTTCATATTTCGTATTTGGTGATCAGTTTGAGCCTTTGCTAGCTTGTTGTGGATGTTGTTGAGTCATCGGATCAACTGTGTAGAGTATCTTTTGATTCTATTGACTATATTCCTGAAACTGCTGACTTGCATTTTTGACTCATATGCATTTTGGAAGGGGGAGTTATTTGCTTGATAGTGCATTATCAACTAAGGAGGAGAAAATATTGACAAATCATGTGTCTTCCGAGTTGAACTAAGGGGGAGATTTCTTGGTTGTGTGCACTATTTGAGGGGGAGTTTGCTCGTTTGTTGAGTTTTTAAGGTTTCAATTGGTTCGGAGCGTTTTTGCTAGTTGTGTTGAGCCTTTGCCTCTTTCTTGAGGGACTAGCAAACGTTTTTCAGTTCGATTGGTTTGGAGCATCTTTCCGATTGGTACGGAGCGTTTTTGATAGCTAGTTGTGTTGAGCCTTTGCCTCTTTCTTGAGGGACTAGCGGACGCTTTCCATCTCTTCATTTGGTATCGAGCTTTCGTGCTAGCGGTGTTGAGCCTGTTCTACCTCTTCTTGAGGGCTAGCTTTGCTTTGCTTGGTTGCGTCGAGCCATTGCCCATGTCTTTGGGGACCAAGTTGTCTTGCTCTTTCCACCTGACCTTCTTCGGCTTTGCTATGCTTTTGGGTTAGTTGGTCGAGTTCTCTCTTCTCCTTCTTCCTTCTTCTATTTTTATTATGATTTGTGTTTGTAGTTGACAATGCACTCATCAAGGGGGAGATTGCGGATACATGGGTGTATGCCGAGTCTCGAGTGATGAGTGATTGTCAACGGGTTTGATGCGCATATTCTTTAGCTTGTGTTGTGCAGGTGTCGAGCACGAAGACAGTGATCGAGGGCAAGGTGAAGGTCAAGTAGAGACGTGTCGTGCCGACGGACCGGGAGCGGTGAAGGGCGGACGTGAGGCTTGGACTGAGGGACCGGTGGTCTGAGGATCAGCTGTGGTGGCTGATAGCCTGGGATAGCGACGATCGAAGACATGCGGGGCACGGTGTTGCTCGGGTCGAGGACTAGGGGACACGTGTCGGTGGACGGGGTGCACGGGCGGTGCATCCCCTCTACAGCGTCGGTTTGATGGTTGAGCCACAGAAAAACCATCGGGTGTGAAAGGACCGTGACGCCTAAGAGGGGGGGTGAATTAGGCAACTTAAAACTTCTACTCTAAACTAAGGCCTCTAATTTCCACCTAGTCAAAACCTATGCAAGAAAGTAAACTATATAAAGTGCAACTAAGGTTTTGCTATGTGTGTTTGCTATCTCTATCGCAAAAGGAGTTATGCTACCTAGTTTCCAAACCTATCAACTAGCAAGAGAAAGCTAGGAAAGGTAAAGCACATAAACAAGGTAGCAATGTAAATGCGGAAGCTTAAAGAGTGTGATAGAGATGCAAACTCCCGTCGACGACTCCGGTATTTTTACCGAGGTATCGAGAAGCGCGCAAGCTTCCCCCTAGTCCTCGTTGGAGCCCCTCGCAAGGAATCCCTCGCAAGGGCCAACCTCCCGGTCGGATAACTCCGTGGATAGCTCCGGGCCTTCCCCACACGCAAGTGGGTCTCTGGTTAAGCCACTCGTGGCAAAGCCTCTCCCGGATGCTCTCCGCTGTCTTCACTATCAAGTTTCCGGCCGAACCGCCGCGGGCCTTGTTCCCTTCGGTACACGGAGGCGGCCACACCACAAACTCGGTTGGTGTGATCTCGCAAGACTACAAGCCCCGCCGATGTACAACAACGGTGCGCGCAAGACCGGTAGTCAAGAGGTTTTCAACCTCACTAAACACTAGGCCTAACACCTAGAGCAAGCGCATAAAGGTGGTCTAACTAGCCTAAGCACTTCGCAAAGCACCTACACTAATCACCTAGTATATCACTTGAGCACTTTGGTGGCTAGAGCAACTAAATATGTGACTATGCACTTGGTATACTTCCTTGAGCTCCCACCTCCTTGTTTTGGCCGGCCATGGGGGTATATATAGAGCCCCAAGCAAATAGAGCCGTTGGAGAAAGTCATGGACTTCACAGCGTGGCATCGGACGCTCGAGTCGCGACCATCGGACGCGTCCGATGCTCCATCAACGGCTAGATGCCGACCTGGCACTGTGCTGCAACGGCTAGTCAGCGTCCGATGCCTTATCACCGGACGCGTCCGATGCCGCCAGACCCTTTCTGGAACCTTTCTGTACAGTCATCGGACGCAGGGTCCTGTAGCGTCCGATGTTGCATCGGTGCGTCCGATGTTCGCTGTGCAGTCACACAGTGTCTTAGTCGCGTCCGATGCCTTCAGTCTTCAGCGTCCGATGCTCCTGTTGGTGCTGTCACGAGCTAGGGTTTTCCACCGGACGCGTCCGATGCTTTTGAGCAGCGTCCGATGCAACTCTTTGCTTCGTTTCTTTGTGTTTTCTTGCGTCGTCTTGGTTCCATTCTTGTGCCTTGGACTTTGCTTGATCTGGAGAGTCTTCCATTGAGCTTCAAATGTCTTGCTTGAGGTGTTGATCATCGGATCACCACGTCGCCTTTGTCCAAGTCACATTTGCACCCTATGGGACTACAAAACAAACACTTGCAAACGCATTAGTCCATTTTGGTTATGTTGTTCATCAAAAACCAAAATCCAAAGTTAAATGGTCCGAGGTCCATTTTCCTTACAGGATGGACGGTTTCCAGGTTTGGGCCACAAAACCTAGGTGCTGCGGGCTTCCGAGTTTGGGCCACAAAACTCGGGCTGAGGACGGTTTCCAGGTTTGGGCCTCAAAACCTGGGCGCTCGTGGGTTTCTGAGTTTGGGCCACAAAACTCAGGCGACAGACGTTGGGTTTCCCGGTTTCGGCCTCAAAACCGGGGGATGGACTTGAAGGCCTAGTTTCGCGGTTTCGGCCACAAAACCGGGGGTGGAGTCCGTGAAAAGGACAGGCAGAGCGGTGGCGGCACGTGGCGGCAATCGGTGAGGTTGCGTCGAGGCAACGCTACCAATTGTGCGGGCGTGGCCGTCGGATCAACATTATCTTCGGGTTGGTCCAGGATAGCCTTAGGGTTTGGCTGGGTCGCTCTGTAAATAATTAGGGGTAGAGTGGGAATTAGAATTAGGATAAGTAGGGGGAGACACCCACCTCCCAAACAATCTCAGTCATTTGCTCTTTGCCTTCTACGTTTTCCTGCTCTCCCCATCCCCTGCTGTAGCTACTGAGATCCGCAGAGAATCATACCTCTGTGTACTGGAGATTTTGAGGAAGTGAGACCGTAATCTCACTGTTGTAGCGTGTGGTAGCCATACGGTTGCAGATCGATGTGTTGATTTGCGTTTTGTTCGTGTTCTTCGCGTTCTTCATTTCTCCGTGATTTTCCCGTCACTCGATCTCCCTCTCTACTGCGTCTTTTCGAATTCCACTTGAATCAACTTGTTCTTTATAGTGAGGAGATCATTTCCACTGAAGGAATTCATCTAACTCCTCATGAACAAGTAGATCGGATCAATTTCATTTTTGTGGCGCTTTT
The DNA here is from genome assembly GCA_009763385.1 of Coix lacryma-jobi var. lacryma-jobi. Taxonomy (NCBI): domain Eukaryota; kingdom Viridiplantae; phylum Streptophyta; class Magnoliopsida; order Poales; family Poaceae; genus Coix; species Coix lacryma-jobi. The sequence goes on from CM019826.1 coordinate 46,849,977, forward strand.
TCGGTACATACACCTTCCCCTTTGATTTCCCGTTGATTGAGTTGATTTGAGCGGATGATTTCTTGGGGATAGTCTCCTAACTACCTCGTGATCATCCTCTCCAAGTTTGGGATCAAGGGATTTTGGTTTGAATCGATTTTGGAGAGATTTGGGGAGAAGGTGACTGAAATCGCCCTCTCTGTGTGTTCCCGGACAGTCCGCTAGTGAACCGCGGACAGTCCGGGGGTCGGGCTCCAGCCTGTTCAGTGGCTGCGTAGTTCGTACGGACAAGTGATTTTTGTACCGCGGACAGTCCGCCGTTGGGACTCGCAGTCAGTCCGGGAGTCGACCAGACTTGCAGTTTTGAGGATTTTGCCGGCGGACAGTCCGCCCCTTCCTCGCGGACAGTCCGCAGTACCCGCGGACAGTCCGGGACCTGCTGTCCAGACAGTCCGGGATCCTGCTGAAGCTTCCGGTTTAATGCGTTTGCTCTCCCGGCTTTTTCGCTTGGTTTCCGGACTTCTCGTTTGACCCTATAGTTAACCAAGAAACCTCTCTAGGTATCTCTGCTACTTGTTAGCATCGGTATTTGGGGATTTCTTGACGTAGCCTTCAATCTACGTTCGAAACTCGGTTTTTGAGGGTTGAACTTGTGTCGGTACTTTTGGCTTTTGGTTGGCTATCGCTTTGTGGTGCCTCGCTGTGATCCTAGGGATCTTCCACCCTCTTCCAAGGGTCGTGGGCATCATGGTTTCGGTCGAAGCTTCTGGGGTTGATTTTGGGACAATTGGCCAAAGTTTTGAGAGAAATTTTTGAGGCTCCCATTCACCCCCCTCTAGTCGCCTTGCTATTTGCATTCTCGGTCCTTCACGTTATCCCCTTTTCCTGAGCTCACACGGCTACACCTGGTACTACCGACGCGAGGGCCGGTACTACCGGCGATCAATATGACCGTTAGGATAACCTTCCTAACACACCCGGTAGAAGGGTCGGTAGTAGGGTCGGTAGTACCGGTAGTCCAAAACTTCCCCTACACAGAACGCCTCCAAACTGCCTCCAAACGTCGGTACTACCGACCATTAGGGGGTTAGTACTACTGGTCTTATGGCGGTACTACCTTTAGGCCAAAAATGGCCCAACACAGAGAGTCTGCGAACTGCCCACTGAGGGGTCAGTACTATCGGCTGCAGCATCGTGAGCTCCGCGCTAAAACGGCCATAACTCTTAGCTCTGAACTCCAATTTCGATGATCTTGGACATTTTTGGAAAGCTAACTCAGAGGGCTACACAACCCACAATCATAGCTGATCCAACTCACAAAGGATTAGTACAGAATTCCAATCCAAGAGTCATCCTAGAGCCCAGAACACACCGAAAAGTCTCCATCTCTTCTCCGAGTTGATCCAATTCAACTCCAACACCTTCTCCTTTGTAAATGTGCCAACACCACCAAGTGTACTCCATCATGTGCATGTGTGTTAGAATTTTCACAATCATTTTCAAAGGATTTTCACTTGCACTCACCACGCCACTCGATCCTAGTAACAATGCAATATTAGATCGCTCAAGTAGCACTAGATGACCGATATGCAAACAAGTTTGCTCCTCTTGAACGGCCATCTATCCTAAACCCGGTCATAATATTCTCTACACACCTATGGCCGGTGAAATGAAATGCCCTACAAATATACCTTTGTCTTGCGCATTCCACTCCATCTGCTCCAATGTTGATGCAACACATGCACCAACCTAGATCAAATGATATGATCCACTTCATATCATCACATGGCCTCCATGGTCCATTGATCTTGATATCACTTGCTCTTCACCATTGCTTCGGTCCTTCGGCGCCAAGTCTTTGCTCAAGCCTCCCGACACTCGGTACCAACGGCTTCAAAGCCTCCAACTTGCCCTTCACCTTCGCAACAGATCCATCAAGCCAAGTCTTGCCTTGATCTTCACCGTCTTAGCCACATGACTCTATGTCATGTCACATATGAAATAAGCTCCTTCATGATCATCACATGTGTGAGCTTCACATCAAGTCCAAGCCATTCACCTCCATTGCTCAAGTGCTCACACACATGTACCTGTGGACTAATCCCTGTGTATCTCACATAAACACAATTAGTCCACCTAAGGTTGTCACTCAATTACCAAAACCAAACTAGGACCATTCAATCTCCCCTTTTTGGTAATTGATGACGACTCTACAAAGATATGGAAATTAAGCTTATTCCAAGCTAGCACTTTACAAGAATGTAAATTGCTAACTTGGTTTGGATTCTATGTTACTTATCCAACATTAAGACCACATGAAAAGATTTGGATAAGTACCATACAACCCGACTTGGTAGTGTTAACTCCCCCTACATGTGTGCTCAAATGGTTTGGTTTCAAGCTTGCACACATGCATAAATATGAAATTTGTGGGAGTGTTAGCACTACTAAGTGATGCTAAGGTATACAAAATGGAAATGTACCTTTGAAGCGTGTATACCACATTTTAAATCATCCTTAGCATCAACCTTGCTAGAAACAAGTGAAACTAGATACCACGTGAGATCAACATTATAATTAAGGTTCTAGTTACCACTTGCCACACTAAGACTAAGCTCTAAATACCAATAGAAGGAAAACAATCATCATTCAAGTCTTAGCTCTAGCAAATCATTGCACACAAGCATATATATATCAAATGTAAAACATATGAATTATGCAAGCAAGTAAATGTAATGCACAAACAAATGCATCAAACATGTATTCATGAGCTTGCTCCCCCTACTTGTGTGCTCTCTTTGTCCAAGAATTTTGATCCTTTTTCGTTGTTCAATCTTGCTCCCTCTATGTCCATCTTCTTTTCTCCCCCTTTGTCCTTGACATATCACAATTGACATATCTTTTCCACAATTTCTCCCCCTTTGTCATCAATGACCACAAAGGGCATGCTTCTCTTGATACAAAGGATTGCACTAGGGTAGATAGTTGAGACTTGAATCTTGCATTTTTGATGGACACCACCATATGTGTTGGAATGACACCATGTGTAGATACCCCATGTAGATGCATGAAAGCCACTTGTAGGATCTTTGACCTTGATACCAATCGATGCGGCATCTTTTCTTATGTCATAGCATGATTCATTCACTTGATAAACTTGAGCTCTTGTTGGTGAGGGATGCTTTGCTTGATTTGATCACTTAAAGTTGAGGATCACTTGAAGTCTTGTAGAATACCACTTGAATGAAAGTTTAAACTTGATATCCATTTGCATTATTATCTTCTTCTTGAACTTTTGTCATGAGCCTCTCATTTGTGACTTGAACTATTAAATTTGCACAAGATATCTTAACTCGGTTTGTTCTAGAGTAAGCTTCTTCACACATCTTATAATGGTTATCTTACTCATGTTGAATTAGATACTTGAATGCTCATCTTCTAGATCACGTACTTGGGTTTACTAGCTCATGAACAAATCCATATACTAACCACTAGATCATATAATCAAACAAGCAATAATGGTAAGCTATGAATTTTAGTTTTTCATTTGTTATGCATGATCCTATTAAGTATGTACTATATATGCACTAACTGCATACTAGTAAGGGATGAAAAATGATCATGCACATTACAATGATACCTTTGCTATCTTGGAGTAGAGGATAGTCAATAGATTCCAATTAAGCTCCAAATAGCAATGTGAAGTCCATTTATAAGCTTGGTGAAGACCAATAGATACCAATTTGAATATCACTCTTCACCCATATGAATTGAGAACCACTAATGATCAAGTGCACTATCTTGTTGTGGTTGGCTTGCTTCTTCATTTGATCATAGCTTGCATATATGAATACCACTCATGATTTGCTTCCCTATCTTGGGTGTTGCTTGCTTTCTTTCTTGATCAATCTCTTGATTTCTCCAACTAAGCATCTCCAATGATACTTTAGATCACCACTTCCATGTTAGCCTTCCAAGCTTCGCTTGGTTAACCTACCAAAGGTGGCAAGCCCCTACAAAAGGGAGAAATGACCTCTCTCCAAAGAATTGAAGGGTCGAGATGGCGGACTAGAGGGGGGGGGGTGAATAGTCCTTTCTAAAATTAATTGTACCGGCTAACCGAAACAAATGTGGAATTAATAACTATCGGTCTAGCCAAGACTAAACCCCTCTACTTATACTCTATGACACCTTACAAAAGATCCTAAACAAAGAAAATAAGGTGTCGGGCTAGCTAGAGCTCACCTAAACAATTCTAGCTTGCAAGGTTACACAAACCTAAGAAACTAGTACTCAATCAACCGAGGAGCTCCTACACATGCCACTAAGCAAAAGCACAAAGCCTAAGCTCACTAGCAATGCTCAATAACAAGGCTACCAGAAGCCAAATTAGAGAGCTCAACTTAGTTACACAAACTAAGCAATATGACTAGCAAGACTATAAGTCAACTAGTCACTCACGGGATCGACTTCTATGCTACACAAGCAAGGAAGGTAACTAGCAAGCTACACAAGCTAACTAATTACAAGAACTATTAAGCTTCACAAGCTAGATAGCTACACAAGAGCAACAACTAAACACTAGCACAAGTATGAGTAAGGAAATACATGCTAGTGAATGGAGATAGCAAACTACCGATAAGATGTAGACAATGTTGACACGTTGATTTTATCCCGAGGTTCACTTGGTTGCCACCAAGCTAGTCCCCATTTAGGCAAGCCCAAGGTTGCCGCCGATCCTCTTGCTAGTGGTGACCCTAAGTCACACTCTCCACGATGGAGTGCTCACCAAGATCTCTAGCTTTCGATCCGGTCGGACCACTTGACGCTCTTCGCACCTCTCTCAACTAGAGTTGATCTACGCGATCCCCGCGGGGCGAGCACAATGCCCCTCAGAAAGCCTTCTCCGGAGCCACGCACAATCTTCTTGCGGGCTTCACGACGGAGAGACAACCACCAAGCCATCTAGGAGGTGGCAACCTCCAAGAGTAACAAGCACCACCGGCTTGCAACTCGATCACCTAGTGCCACACTTGCAATCTCTCATGCACCGCACTAGAATCGCTCTCTCACTTAGCGTATATGATTAGCACTAATCCCAAGTGAGTTGGAGGGCTCCCAAGCACTCTCACACAAGGACACTATGTCCCCAAGGTGCCCAACACACCAAATGACCGGCCACCCCCTCTATTTATAGAGGGAAACCTCAAACTAGTCGTTTGGACACGTGCTGAAATTTGAACTGCGGACAGTCCGCCCTTATAGCGCCAGACAGTCCGCCCTTATAACGAAACTAGCCGTTAGGAGCTGCAACGGTCACCCCGGATAGTCCGCCCCTTGGGCCCGGACAGTCTGCTGTTGAAAATCGACAGCCTACACAGAACCTGTCTAGCAACCTTGTTCTCTGAAAAATTAGCCGGCGGACAGTCCGCCCTTATAGGCCCGGACAGTCCGCCGTTCACCTGTCAACCCGAGAACAGTGAGCATGTTGCATCCGATGTATCCCCATCGGTGCGTCCGAGGCCCACGGACAGTCCACCACTAAAATGGCAGACAGTCTGCCACCCTCCAGAAAGCCTCCCACGAGAACGGCTATAACTTTTAGCTCGAAACTTGGAATTCGATGATCTTGGATATTTTGGAAAGCTTATTCAGAAGGCTACACAACCCACATGAACTCAAGATCCAACTCACAAAGGATCAATACAGTTTTCCAATCCAAGAGCCATCACTTCTCTTTTTCAACCAAAGTTTTCACCAAAACTTCTCCATTGGAAATGTGCTAACACCACCAAGTGAACATCATCATGTGCAAGTGTGTTAGCAATTTCATAATCATTTTTCAAAGGATTTTCACTTGCTGTCACCACGCCACTGGATCCTAGTAACAACGCAATATTAGATCGCTCAAGTGGCACCAGATGACCGATATGCAAACAAGTTTGCTCCTCTTGATAGTACGACCATTTATCCTAAACCCGGTCATCAACTTCTCTACACACCTATGACCGATGAAATGAAATGCCCTACAAATATACCTTTGCCTTGCGCATTTCATTCCATCTCCTCCATTGTTGATGCAACTGTTGGTATTTCTTAGCGTTTCTACTAAGAATAGAGTTTTAATCTATCCCCGACAACGGCGCCAGAAATGCTTGTTGGTATTTCTTTGCATCGCTACTAAGAATAGAGTTTTAATCTATCCTCGGCAACTGCGCCAGAAATGCTTGTTGACACTTCTTAACGTCACCTCTAAGAATAGAGTGTGAGCCTATCCTCAGTGATAGTGGCGGAAGTGTCTTGTCAGAAATTCTTATGTCTATTGGATAATTCCGCAAGCGCATAGAATATACCGTTGTAGCACTTCACCCGGGAGTATTCCAAGTTATCGTTATTTATTTTATCCCAAGGGAAAGCGATAGCTAGAAATGATAAGCAAGCAAGAGATCCACAGAGAAACAACAACTTAGTACCAACTACCAGAGATAGGTAAATGACTTTGGGTAAATGGGTGATGATGTAACAAACTCAATGAAAGATAAAAAGATAACTAGTAAGTATAGCTAGGTGGGAGGACAACGAGAGAGTATGCAACTCCTATGACTTTACTTCTACTCCTATGCGCTCAGTTTAATCACACCAAGGTTTAACTAGATTAAGCCCTCACGACAAGTATGCTAGGTGACGAGCGGACAGGGAGCACAGAGACTCTTACTGTCGGAACATCATGCTTAGCCTTATCCGTTAAATCCTGCCTAAAAACACGTGGTGGACTCCAGAGACCAGATTCAGGGCTGTCACCACCTGCTAGCTACCACTATCTATCCGTGCGACAGGCGACAACCAATGGTAAGATAATGTCTAAGCACCACGCTTAGACCGTCTCTTACTACTCTAATCGTGTGCACAACCAACTAGAGCACCCTATAACAGACAATGATTGCACACAGGCATGTTCCAGGTAACCCAACTAGTATAAACTAAGATATGACAAACTAAGAGCACAACAATACTATATTGAATATAATATTGCACAAAGTAAGGACTAAGTAAAGTAGAGTAAAGTAATACTATAAGGTAAAGTATTACGAAAATAAAGAGAAAGATACAAGAGCTATACCAGACTCCTCAGAAGACAGCTCCGGAAGACCCGAGCACAACTCACTACTCAACTCTAACTCCCACGCTAGACTACACTACTAGGAAGTGGACTAACTACTACTCTTCACTTGAGCTTGTAGGCTTCCATCATGCCACCTCAAATGAGAGGGGGAGGGCCTCTATTTATAGGTGGAGGTGGAGTAGGGGCTACTCCACCGCCACGTCATCGATCCGCGTGACGTGCCCTCTCCTCCGTCGGATTGTAACCGCCTCAAAAATGGATGGGCACCGCACTTGGAGGTTGATTTACCGTGAAGGAAGCTAGATTCCATGGGAAGGAACCTTGGGAGGTTCAGCACGGGGTCAGGCGACCCCCCTATGACACCTTGGCCCCAGCTTGGTATGTGTAGATGATGTCCCCACTTGTCATTTGGTGTTTGGCACGTTGGAATGTGTCATGATTACTTTGGATGCTTCGTTGTGGGCCCATTGATCCATGTGACTTCATCTTCCACCGTTGAGAGAAAACACAATTGTGATCAAAGGGTGGACAAGCACTTTGGGAGGCTTGAGATGGATCATGACACGTGGCAGAACCCTGGTGGGCCCATAGGGGGGTCGGGTGACCCCCTTATGTGGGTCCCACCAGATTTCCTTGACAGATTTCTTCATATTGGAGCTTAGCATGGTTGATGCCACTTGGTAGAGCCCTAGTGGGGCCGTAGGGGGGTCGGGCGACCCCCTTATGTAGGTCCCACCAGGTCATTTTGCCACATTTCTTCTTCATCTGCATAAACACACTTACAAGCACATGTGGAACTAGTTATTGATAAAAATATGTTCATGCCATGTTATTCTTCCTTGATACCGAGCTTGTTGACGGGATTTTGGGTGTGTTATTTTGGTAATATTCCACCATCAACAAGAATCCCCTAAGCTTAACCTTTGCTCGTCCTGAGCAAATAGTAAACTTAGCCTCAGTGGATCAGGAGTTGCTACTATGTTTCACATTTCAAGAGTATCATGTATACAACAAAGTACTTCTCTTTTGAATGGAAAAATTAGCAATATTGAAAACTCACCCATATTACCTTAGTCCTTCATGGGGCTTGTAGCCTTTTCCATTGTCTTGAGCGGTTGAGGGATAGAACGGCTTTTGATTCGAGTACCATTTTTCTTGCTTCACACCAGTTTGCATGTCGGAGGTTTTGCCATTTTCAAAGAAAACTTAGTGTTCCTCATATGGTACTCTCATTTCACTCATATGGTGTATGATTCCTTACCAAGTCATATGTATAAGTTGCCTTCTTTTTCATCCTACTTCTAATAAGGTCTATGTAGAGCTTGGCAGGGGTAAAAGATGTAGCATACTTACCTTCCATGTGTTGTCAAGTCCAAGCTTGGATCCAAGGAGAGAAGTGTCATACTCTTAGACCAAGATGTGCATGTGTGTGGTATATGGTACTTATACTCCTTTAGTTGATATGATCTCTTGCTAACACTTATTCTTTTGAGACATGGCTATCATAACTCTTTTTATTCATTAGCTCTACATGCTCATCTTTTCTTTTCTCTCTTTTTATTTTTCAGTACTTTGGACCTTCATGTGTCCATATTTTTTTTATACTTTTGCATAGCCTTTGTCTCTTTTAATATATTAAGCTAGAGAGATCATTCTTTTAGAACATGGAGTATTTATTTGGTGGACATGAAAGGCATCTTTTTGCGCACTTCTAGTGTAGAAGCGACATGTATATTTGGAGTGTACGTGATCTTGATCTTGGGAGCATGATAAGTCTCTTCAACAAGGGTCAACAAGACTTGACAAGACTCAACACAAAGTAAGTTTCTTTTATTTGAAAGGCTCATGTCATGAAAGGGTATATATGGCTATGGTAGGAATTTCATTACCATTGAGGAATAGAAAAGTTTTTCATCATTTTAAAATAAAACTCCGATAATTCAACAGGTGGAAACAATATTATGGCAACTCTTATCTTAGCTATCTCTTATCTCACAACAACTTAGACTTAGTAACAACTTTTTGCTACCCACAAAGTTTTAGGTTCATGATGGTTTCATGTGAGCTATGTGATCCATGGTTAGAGAAATATTAAGTTGCAAACTAGATACTAGAGAAACATTTAACAGAGCAACTATTCATCATTTCCAGAAAGGATAGACATAAATGAAGCATATATGAAGGGATTTTTTAGTATGGGAGGTTATGTAATTATTGCTAAAATTATAGCAAAATAAACTGGAAAAGAAATAAATGTTGAAAAATAAAACTTACCTTGGTGGGAGAGGGAACCTCCCCCAAGCTTGTTCTTCTCATTGTCCTGGTGGTGGGTATGGTGGTGGATAGACACCTTGTTGTGCCCAAAGTGCCTCCCACTACCGCCTGTGGTACTCTTGCATGCTGGCCAACATTTCTCTATTCTGGGCTACGTCATCATTGATGAGTCCTTGGTCCATGCGGAGCTCACCAACCTGGGTGGTGAGTTGGGCCAAGTCCCGCTGCATATTGCGCCTATCTTGGCGTTCCCTCTCTCGTGAGGACGAGAAGGAAAACCTCGCCCTTTGAGTACATGAATGGGGCAGCTGTCATCTCCCACCCGAGCTAGAGATTTGCATCTCGCTGGTAGCATCATCATCTTCTTCTTCAATTCCTCCAGATGGGCCTCCCTGCTCGAATCGTGCCATGTTGGCCATGCTACGCGTCATACGTCTAGGTCCTGCACCTGAAACACTTCTCCTTCCCACCTCCGTGTCTAACTCAAAAGTGAGCTCACAGACTCGGTAAAGCCAAAGCCTCTCACAAGGGAGTGGGATTCTGACTGTGTGGTCAAGATACATCATGGCAACTGTGTTGTTTGGACCGGTCACTAGCATGTGGGCTTGGACGAAGTGATCTATCGTGAGAACGGTCTGTGGTGTGTTTAGGTAGAGGACGGAGGGATCAAGTGCACACACTGTGTCGGCGATGCGTGTAACAAGGGAGGTACAGTCAAAATGCCCCTTTATGTTAACTTTGGTTTGCTAGTGGGCGACTAGGGTTTTGACTGGTGAGACGCGAATCCTTCTCTGCATAGCAAAGAGGATTCGCAGGTCATTGTCTCTAACGACCCTGACATCGTCTCGGGGAAACAACGTGATCCCTATCTAGCGGTGCATGAAGCGCAGAGTGGGGTTGTGGATGTGGTTCATCCTAGGATATTCACACTCTGGTAGGCCAGTGATTGAGAGCCAAAACTCGGCTTTGTTGAAAGCGCACGTGCTTTGTGGCAGGGTAAGGGAGTAGTTAGCAGCAAACCCAAGGGAAGCGCTCAATCCACCCCAAGTGAGGTTGTATTCCTGGTTGATCAGGCGAAAGTATACCCCCTTATCTGTGGTTCGTAGCGTGCTTAGGAATTCTAAAGTGAGAGGTTTGCTACTGCGGTCACCCTGGATGTGCCAGAAGTGCTTCCAGCCAATGGCAGAAAAGATAGTGTCAAATTCTCCATCCATACCTGTCTTTTCCAGCAGGGTTTGATCATACACCTTTGTGTGTTCAAAGGTGCGTTGAAGAAATTTGTTGTGCGTCTGGAGCTCATGTGGGTACAGCATAATCCCTGTGTCTGGAGCTCTTGCCATGACAGGAGGTGGAGAGTGTGTTTGGCTGCTAGAGGGCATGTTGCTCTCACTATGATGACTACTACCACAGTTGACACTGGTTATCTATCATAGTTAAGGGATAAATAAATATGAAAAGGGCAAGAATTTGATCACCAACAAAGGTTTAGGGTTTTAACTGACAATATTCCACGAGTTTTGGTGAACTATGATTCTCCAGGGACTAAACCAAGAAATCAACACCGATAGCTTCCCATAGAAGGAAACCGACGGGAGATAACGCCACCGCCACGTTAGGATTATTCTAGAAGACTCCAGAAGATGCAAGAAGACACCAGGAGGTCGACCACCACGATAGGATGACTGGTGGGACCGACCGGTCCCACCTAGGGACCGACCGGTCCCCCCTTGGGGCCAACGGACTCCTCCTTCTGGAACCTTCCTCCACCAACCTCTAGGATGCATCTTAGTCGTACCTTAAGTCGGTTTGATCCAAGGGCCACGGTTCATCGCCCAGGGCTATATAAACAGACCCTGACCCCCCTCTCCAGATCAACTCATTCATCATTAGATCAGATCATCATCAAAATCACCAGAGAAGGAGATCAATCGGATGCCCTAGAACTACATCCACCTAGAATAGTAGATAGAATAGGATTAGAGGAGGCAAGCTTCGCTTGGATTCCTGACCTAGTCACGAGAAGGCTCGGTAAACCCAAGTTCTTCTCTCTTGTATTAACATTATGGATCTATTTCATAATTGCTCTTCTAGTTCATCATTGTTCATCATTGTTTATGTTTTACTTCATCATCTAGTTCTAGTTCATCGTCTAGTTCATCTTCTAGTTCATAATCCTGTTCTAGTTCATGATCTAGTTCGTACTTTAGTTCTTCTCGATGATCTAATTCACCTTATTGTTCATCTTTATGCTCTAGATAGCAATACAATTGATATGACTAAGACATCAACTATTATATTCTTAATTATATTGCTTATAGTCTGATTTGATTATATATTTGGCATAGATAGTTCATCTTTATGTTTATACTCATGTTCGTATAGCGCTCATCTTAAAGTACAACGAGTGGGTGATAGATGCTGTGTAGGCATGGTGCTTATACACTATTTATCTGCGAATGCGTCCTATGTTCCGGATAGAGTGGTAGATCTCGGGTGTGATATTCCTGTTGAGTCCTTTGTATTCCACCTCCCGAATGTAGTGTTAAGTATGACTCAGTTAACTCATGGTTTAGGGGTTACTCTGTTTGACACCTTTACTATGGAGTTGCCTCTTGATTATAAATATGATGTGACCTAGCCAATGATTGCCAAATATGTTTGCACTAATCAATGTATGCTATGACTTGTAATTAGAATAACTTAGGACTGTTTCTTATTAATACCTGTTCTAATCATCACTTGCTAGGTAGTACTGTTCTAGGATTATCATTGATTGATCTGATCTCTGTTATCATTTATCATTTATCATTATCATTTACTCTATAATCTGATCCCTGTTTAGAGTAATAAGTGTGTTATCAGTCTTTATTATAAGTGTGCCATAATGAATGTTGTTAAGTCCTCATTAGTATAATACCATCATACTTTGAATTGATTAGTCTCTAGGCTAAATATAAATAACGATACCTGAGACTAGCTTGGGTGAAATGCTTCTACAATGGGTATATTTATCAGTGCGCTTGTAGGTAAATATTTATCTTTAAATCCAGTGCCCTGATATCATTACATTGCTAGCTTCCTGTTGGGGATGACAACTTGACGTTAAGTGAAGTTAGTAGTGTCCCGTACACTCTTTAGTGCCTTCACTAGATTATTATTTATATGGTTCATTCTTAGAGTGATTCCATTAAGGAGTGTCAACAACCACCAAAACTATGGCTCTCACTTGCCGTTGTGTGGGCGACAAGTGAGGGATAGTTATCCCATTGCTCATTGCATGACACAGAAGGGAGTATTTTTGTGTCATGGGAGGATGCTCGGCCTGAGTCGTCGGAGTGACAACTGTGGCGAGATGAGGAGCTCCCACTAGCGACCTTTCGGAGGGCTTTTGCAAACTTCTTCATTTCGGCTAACCCAAGGAGTGCACTAGGCTTGGCGCTAATGGCTATGTGTTAGTGAGCTTTGTAAGGCCGGTGAGCTCCTACAAAACCACTCTCTAAACTGTGAAATGCTGAACTCGAATTGAGTGAGTAGAACACTCCTTCAGGGGTGTATTTATAGGTGAAGTGAAGGAGGAGAGGAGAGGGTCATGGCTAGGTCGGCCGACCCCATGGTGCACCATTTGCACCAAAATGCATGGCTGAAGTTTAAAGTGGTAGAGAGTAGAGGTGGAGGGTAGGTATGGATGGGACATTAGGGGTCATGACCAGGTCGACCGACCCCATGGTGCACCATTTGCATCAAAATGTGTGGCTGAAATTTAAAGTGTTAAAGAGTAGAGGTGGAGGGCAGGTATGGATGGGACATTAGGGGGTCATAGCCAGGCCGGGCGACCCCCATTTGTATGCTTCGAGCAGAAATTTCAGCGCATGGTGTCTTCAAGGTTATGAGTGATATGGTAGTGGATGTACCATGCCATTACTTTAGTTGATGCTTGCTCCAATTTTCCTTCTATGTATGTGATGTAGGAAAGCTAGGAATTATAACAAGAGGGAGAGGAGCCAGGTTGTGGTGATTCTCCCATGGAGCAAGTGGTGAAAGTGGGTGAGAAAAGTGGGAGAAAGTGTTGGGAGCATATGCAGGTCGGCCGACCAGTGCATGTTGTCCAATGCTTTCCCTCTAGTGGAGAATAAGTGTACTATGGCACTCAACAAAGTTGGGCTGGTGGAGGCATCATGGTGGGGTCGACTGACCCCACCATGACCCCTAAACCAGCTAGGGTTCGTGGTAAAGATTGATTCAGAGCATGATCAGGCTTAAGAAATGTATAGGTGATAACCATACTTAAGCAGAAATAAGAATAGACGTAATGAAAATGCGGAAATAGAAATGTCGTACTTACCTTTCACGGGGTCTCCATCTTTTAGGTCCTTGGAGTGGGACTCGACCGCCAAGATGATTGTCCAGATGTTATGTTACCTTTGGGCGGCGAGGTGGCAACAGGTTTTGCCACGTTCTTTCTCCGAATCCGTTTGGTTTTAACCCATGGTTGCAGAGGTGTCTTTTTTCTGTCATGGAATTTGAAGTAAGAGACACTTAACTCTGTTACCTGGATCAGCGAACATTGCTCCACTTTTGGTTTGAAGGTGAATTTCTCCTTTGTCCCATTGATATTGAATTGGATTTCTCTTGCGCCTACGTCAATGTGTGCGTTCGCGGTGCCCAGGAATGGCCTTCCTAGGATCAGTGGCATCTTCTTGTCTACCTCCATGTCCAGCACCACGAAATCCACTGGGATGAAGAAGTCATGTATCTTGACGGGGACATCTTCAGCTATTCCCGCAGGGTAGCGAACAGATTGATCCGCTAGCTGCAAACACATAGGTGTAGGGTACAAGACAGTATGGTTGAGTTTATCAAAAACTACCCGAGGCATGACGCTGACGCTTGCTCCCAAGTCGCACAGCGCATGACTGAACTGTTGTGTCCCAATGGAGTAGTCGATGGTGGGACATCCAGGGTCCTTCTTCTTTAGTGGAGCTTGATCTAGTATAGCCGCGCTGCATTCTTCTGTCAACTTGATGACCTCCATTGTTGGCAACAGGCATTTCTTGTTGAGGATGTCTCCTAGGTACTTGGCATAGGTTGGGACCTGCATTGCATCAAGTAGAGGGATATGGACATATAATCTTCGTATTACCTCAACAAACTTCCCGAATTGTTCATCCGCAGTCATTCGTCTGGGTCTATCTGGGAAGGGTAATATGTTGGTGTCGTAGTATTCATGCGGGGCCGTCTTCCCATGAAACTTGACGTTGTTATTGTTGGCTAGGGGTTCATCCTTGTCGCTATCATCTTCCTCTTCCCTTCTAGCAGCTTTACCTGTCATGTTAGGAATTGGTGGATCGCGAGTGGTCTTACCTCCCCTCGTGGTCACCGCATTGGTACTCGACACATTTTTGGAAATTCCATCACTTCGGTTAAGAGACATAACACAAGTTGCTAACTGATTTAAACGAGTCTCTACCATATTGTTGAATTTTAATTGATTTGAAATAGCAGAAGTGAAGGTCTCCATTTTAGTATTTAAGTTCTCAAGGGTCTTGTCATTAAAGGCTATCCTCTTTTGTATGTTTTCATTAATCCTGGACTGGACTAAGACAAGATGTCTTAATGAAGGTTGGTTGTTTCCTTTGTTACCTTGATATGCGGAGTATGGATTCCACACCGAGTGTTGAGGATAATTTCTATTATTAGTTATGAAGCTCGCATCTTCTCTTGTTTCGGTGCAGTTACTTCCTGGATGATCTCCACCGCACACCTCACACCCTTTTGTTTTACGTGTTGAGGCATAGTGTTTGATTGCTTCTCTGTCCTTCTAGAAGTTGGCTCGTTCATTCAGCCGTTTCATCAAGAGGTTCATTTTATCAGAGATAGCTTTTACTTCTTGACTAGGGTGTATGCTTTTCTTCTTAGGTTGGAGTCGTTCCTCATTCCACCCTTGATTTGTCACCATCCTTTCTATGAGATCTTTTGCTTGGGCGACATTGAGTGAAACCAACGCTCCTCGTGCCGTGGCATCAAGGTGGCTACGGGCTAGGCTAGTGAGTCCATGGTAAAATCCTTGAATTAGGAGCCAGTCCTTGATTCCATGATGAGGGCACTCCCTAATGTATTCTTGGAGACGTTCCCATGCTTCGGGAATAGTCTCATCTATTTGTTGCCGGAAGCCCGAAATCTTTCCACGAAGAGCAGTGGTCTTGCTCGTCGGGAAGAATTTCTTGAGGAATGTATTCACACACTTTTCCCATGTTGACACGTCTTCCAGGTGAGCGTAGAACCATTGCTTCGCCTGCCCAAGCAATAAAAATGGGAACAGGCAAAGACAGATCACGTCTGAGGTGACCCCTCTAATGGCAATAGTGCCACATACCTCCAGGAAGTGTCTAAGGTGTGCGTTTGCGTCCTCATGAAACTTTCCGCAAAATGGGTTGGCTTGCACCATGTTTACTAGAGCTGGCTTAAGCTCAAAGGTCGTGTCTCCTAAATTGACTTGCGGTCCCGTAGCTACGTTAGCAACGGACGGGGCCGAGAAGTCAGAGATCGGTCTTAGGGCCATTGCCTTCTCTATTAACAGGCGCAGAACCTCCCTCCTTGAGTGGGTCAAGGCTCGAGATGATATTCCCATGGAACACTTGGTGATGTCTAATGGCCTTTAGGAGTTTTCAGGTATGGTCGCTCGAACTTGAAAACCACTCTGATAACGCCTCGCTTCACAAAGAAGCGAAGGCAAGGGTAAGTCTTTGAAGTAGTTGATGGCTAACTTAACGGTAACTCTAGGATGCAAGTTTACTAAAATTTCTAGGCTTATGCTTTCCCCGACAATGGCACCAGAAATGCTTGTTGGTATTTCTTAGCGTAGATACTAAGAATAGAGTTTTAATCTATCCCCGGCAACGGCGCCAGAAATGCTTGTTGGTATTTCTTAGCGTCGCTACTAAGAATAGAATTTTAATCTATCCCCAGTAACGGTGCCGGAAATGCTTGTTGACACTTCTTAACGTCACCTCTAAGAATAGGGTGTGAGCCTATCCTCAGTGATAGTGCCAGAAGTGTCTTGTCGGTAATTCTTATGTCTATTGGATAATTCTGCAAGCTGAAGGACTGAGAATGCAAAAGCAAGGCGACCAGAGGGGGATTGAATGGGAGCCTAAAAATTTCTCT
Source organism: Coix lacryma-jobi var. lacryma-jobi (assembly GCA_009763385.1). Classification (NCBI taxonomy): domain Eukaryota; kingdom Viridiplantae; phylum Streptophyta; class Magnoliopsida; order Poales; family Poaceae; genus Coix; species Coix lacryma-jobi. The sequence continues at coordinate 46,866,517 of CM019826.1, forward strand.
CGAAACTTTGGCCTTTGTCCCAAAAATCAACCCCCAAAAGCTTCGACCGAAACGTGATGCCCGTGACCCTTGGAAGAAGGTGGATGATCCCTACGATCACAGCGAGGCACCACCAAGCAAGAGCGAACCAAACACCAAAAGCTTCGGCTCAAGTTCGTTCCCAAAAACCGACCCTCGAACGTAGATAGAAGGCTACGTCGAGAAATCTCCAAATACCTATGCTAACAAGTAGCAAAGATACCTAGAGACGTTTCTTGGTTAACTCTAGGGCCAAACGAGAAGTCCGAAAATCAACCCGAAAAGCTGGGAGACCAAATGCACTAAAAATCACAAGTCTGCGAGTTCCCGGACTGTCCGCGGGTACGGTCCCGGACTATCCGCCCTTACTGTGGACTGTCCGCGAAGGGATGGTTGTGACGGAACGACCCTAATCCCATGGCCCACGTGTCCCTGTCAACCTCTGACAGCCGAACCCATGTTCCATGTGATTAAGACCTGTTCGCCACCGGGCTACATCAGTGCCCAATGTCCGCAGGATCATCTCACAATTCGGTTACAGCATTGCATACTTTTACAAGTAACATCGGAATAATGAGCGGAAGACTTAAATAACATTAGTTTTACAAAACAGGGTTCCAAATAGAAATTAAGGTGCAGTTATTACAAACCAAGTTCTTGATAATGGAAATAGACATAGGCAACATAGTGGAGAACAGCAAAGATACTTATAATCACCCAGCCCGAGGGTGTACAACTATTCTTCGGCCTCATCATCCTCTTCCTGGACGACGGTCATGCAGCAGGGCGCAAGACACAGCGGGGTCTCATTCATACCTGCAGCATGGGTAACAAACCCTGAGTACTGGGGTACTCAACAAGACTTACCCGACTAAAGAAAAAGGGAGAAGACTCAGGAATGAGAGGCTTAGGGTAGTCAAGGTAAGGCTTAATCAAGATCAGGTATTTTGCAGAAAAGCATTTTTGTAAACCTTATTTTATTTTTTGAAAGATTCAGTATTCCTCAATTCTTCATCGTTCATGATTCATTTTACATTTCAAAACATACCTAGTTAAGAACCACTCTCCGTTGACAGTCAGTGGACCAAGTCTCCATAACCGAGGAGCAACGTTAATCCGGATAAATAATACTCAGCTGAGGATCCCTATCCACACTGCATATGTAGCACCCAAGCTTGCATATGCCAACTCGTCTACCACGATTCGTCCAAGATTGGACCCGGTCCTACGCCGCCCGGAAGTACAGTACACCACTCCTATCCAGGTACGACGACCACGTGGGTACATGCTACTTCCGCCATCTCTCCACTCCCAGTGCGCAGTTGTCGGTCCCAATCAAGGATTTCTCGGAGCCAGAGCTTTCCGAAGTATGTGAATAGTTACAAGTCTTGACCAGCAGGCCCCCATACGGATGGTCCCTAATTTTCCAGCCAGAACTATACCTTGGTCATATCTCACCTAAGCGTAATAGTCCTGTCAGTTTTTCAACCCTGTCCCGGTCGGTGTCAACTGTTGAGTCCCGGACTACAACATGACGGCACCGTACGCTCGGACAACCTCTCCTCGCTATTGACTAGATACGGATCAGATACTTAGCCAACAGCCGGGGAGTAAGACCAAAATCCCATAAACATTCCTTAAGTGATCACACTTTTGAAATTGGCATTTTATTGCAAAGTCTAATTCAATAAGCATTGCTAAGCATTTTCAAATACTTTTGAAAAGCAGGTATCAGGTGTATCCGTGGTCAAGGTGGATAGTGCATCAATTAGGATGACACACAACTCCTATAAACCTAATGCAATAATTTAACTTAAAAGCATTTAAGGAAAACATTTTATAAATTCAAGGAAAGGGTTAAATGCACCGGGGCTTGCCTTGAAGAGCAAAGAGGGCAGGCTCGAAGGCGGGGGAGCAGTTGTCGGAACTCGGGGTAGCCTCGGGGACAGGTTCGTCGGCGGCTGCCTCGATCTTGACTCCTTCTTCGGTGACTATACGAATGCAATGATGCATGCACATGAGTATGCTAGCATGAACAATGCAAAACAGGGCATACAACATGAAACCTAATCACTTTTTCTATTTTCCTTAATTATTTAAAAAGGTCATTTTATGAAGTTGCTCCAAAAATTACCAAATTAATCGCATAAGTTCATTATGGTGTAGATAGATGGCAAAACAAATTTCATAATTTTTGGAGGTTATTAAGGTGCTCAAATAAAATCAGACATTAATTAACAAAAGGCACTATTTAACAATTAAAGATAAATGCTCAAAAATCAACTTGTTCCAATAGACTTCAAAATTTCACCAGAGACTAAACATGGCATAGGAAGCTCACAAAAATTTATCTCATGATTTTTGGAGTTATAAATAATTTTCTAAAAATCCGAAACTATCCATTTATTAATTAAAAGAGGGATTTTTCATTTTTAAATTCTTGCAGAAAAGTCAAGTTTCATATTTTTCTAAAATACTACACAGTGCATGGAGCATACCATAATTTTATCAGGATTTAAGAAACAACAGATTAATTCACACAAAAAAGAGAAAACAGAGCACTATTCACATCTTTCAGAAAAAGAAAAGAGCACTGTGCTCCTTCTATGCAGGGCTCGGCGAATCGCGCGGGGCTCGGGCGAAACGGGCTCGGTCGAGACGGAAGCGACTGCTTCGTCCGAGGCCTGGCCCGGAGGCTCGGGCGAGACGGAAAGCAAGCGTCCGTCCGAGGCCTGACTGGGAGGCTCGGGCGAGACGGAAAGCATGCGTTCGCCGAGGCCTGGCTCGGGCGAAGCGGAGAACGTGTGCTCGAGACCTGGCTGGGAGGCTCGGGCGAAGCGGAGTGGAAGCAGAGACCGGAGGCTTCGGGTGCTTACCACGGGTCGGAGGCAGGGCTCGGCTGCTTCGAGGGAGCGCGGTTCGCAGGCGTGCTCGAGGGTGTGGCTCGAGAACGTGCTCAAGGGTGAGGCTCGAGGGTGAGGCTCAACACGTGCTCGAGGGTGAGGCTCGACACGTGCTCGAGGGTGAGGCTCGAGGAAGGAGACGACCGCGGCGGCACTCCGGCGATCCGGCGATCCTGCGCAACACACGAGACCGCAAGGGCCTGGTTAGAGTCGCGCGGAGCCAAGGAAGCTGACACAGGGGTCAGGGGAAGATGATCGTGGCTGGAGAGGAAGTATTTGACGAACCCGAGTTCACCGGTGTTCCATCGGAGTTTGGGAAGATGGGGTTACGCCGGGCAATTGGAGGCGGGGGAGGTGAAATTGAGGGTGGGAAAGCTTCACGAGCTCAAGGCGGAGCTTTCGGGCTAGGTGGTTGAGTGGCGGGAGCTTCGGAGTGGTCTGGCCACGGCGGCGGGGTCGAGTGAGGAGCTCGGACTCCGGCGGTCCCTTTTATAGGCACGGTCGGGGACGGTAGAGAGCACGGGATGGTGTGGATAAGCTCGGTCGAAGCGTGCGCACTTGATTGCAAGCCGGCGGGAAGGACGGCGTGCACCCAGGGCCTGGGCGAAGGCTCGCCGGTGACGGCCACGCGGCGGCGACGCCCTGGGCACTGTAGGGGACGGGGCGGAGGTCAGCGCTTGCGCGTGCGGGTGCGGCATGATGGCGCGGGCGCAGGCGACAAGTCGGGGCGGGCGTGCGGCTGCCGGGCGCGCGTGGCGCAGGCGGCGCTGGCGCGCGGCCATGGCCGGGGCCCCCTCCTGCTCTGTGTCGGCTAGAGGTAGGGGATGAACAAGGCTAGGTCTAGGGTTTGACTTTCTGTATTTCGCAAATTACTTCCAAAACTTGAACTGAGCAGCAAAAACTCAAAACACCAAAGTTGTTCAGAAAAAAGAGATCTACAACTTTGTCAAAAAGAATATTTTCAAATTCCAAACAGTTTTTGAATTAAATACGAAATCAGAAAAGGGGACACTTTTAGGATTTGAATAATTTCAAAATTACTTTTGATTTTACATTGAAAGTTGGAAATCTGCAAATATGAAAGTTGTTCCTTTTATCAAAACCTACAACTTTGCTAATATACCCTTTTTCTGAAACCCAATAGTTTTAAATAAATTTTGAAAACTGAAAAGGGGACAAAAACTGGAATTTGAATGAATTTGGATTTACTTCAAACATTGTACAGAAACTTGAAAATTTGTAAATACCAAAGTTGTTTCTCTTGGCCAGATCTACAACTTTGCTTTTTGGACCAACCTCAAATTTTGAATAATTTTTGAATTACAAAAAAAGAGGGATAAAATCGAGGGTTTGGAAATCAGGGTTTTGCAAAGGGATTTGAAATCTGATTTTGATTTTTGAACTTTGGCCAACACAACAAAACATCAAGACACCCAACTGAACAAGAATTACACATAGCTAGGCACAGAGGTGAAATTACCATTTTTGCCCTTATAGGAAGATTTGGGCTTTTAGGGTTTTTGAAAAGAGATTGCTACACAAGTACTAAGCAAACATAAATGCAAGGCAAGGATGATTAATGACTAATGATGATGACATGTCAGGTTAATTATAGTTAAACACCAGAGGTGTTACAGCCTTCCCCCCTAAAAGAAATCTCGCCCCGAGATTCCACGTCTTAAGAAGGAAAAGGCAAAACCTTACATCTACAGAGATTCGAGAAAGTCGGGATAGTTCTTTGCTAAGAAGTCTTCGGATTCCCAGGTGGCTTCTTCTTCAGAGTGCTGGTTCCACTGGATCTTGTACCATCTTGTGGTGGTTCTTCGGGTAACACGATCCTTGTGATCCAACACGCGAACTGGATACTCAGTGTATGACAGATCTGGTTCTAGCTCAACGCCTTCAACTTCAACCACATGTTCAGGTACTCGGAGACACTTCTTGAGTTGGGAGACATGAAACACATTATGAACTGCTGAAAGATGATCGGGCAAACTTAGCTTGTAAGCGACCTTGCCACAAAGATCCAGAATTTCAAACGGACCAATGTAGCGGGGTGCTAACTTTCCTTTGACTCCAAAACGAGTGACTCCTTTGGTGGGTGAGACCTTCAGGTACACATAATCCCCGATCTCGAACTGCAGAGGTCGACGTCTCCTGTCAGCATAACTTTTCTGTCGAGACTGTGCAATCTTCATGTTCTCTTGTATTTGCTTGACTTTCTCTTCCATATCTTTTACTAGGTCAACTCCAAAGAATTCCCTTTCTCCGGGTTCAGACCAATTGAGAGGTGTACGACAACGGCGGCCGTACAGTGCTTCAAAGGGTGCCATTTTGATGCTCTCTTGGTAACTGTTATTATATGAGAACTCTGCCAAGGGCAAACAGTCATCCCAAGTATCTGCGAAGGTGAGCACACATGCTCTCAACATATCCTCTAACACTTGGTTGACTCGCTCGGTTTGTCCATCTGTTTGCGGATGATATGCCGTACTATGCAAGAGCTTGGTTCCAAGTGAGGTATGGAACGCTTTCCAAAACTTTACGACAAACTGGGTACCACGATCAGAGATAATGCTCTTGGGTATGCCATGGAGTTTCACTATGTTGTCCTTGTACAAAGTGGCACAAGTGGGGACGGTATAACTGGTCTTCACTGGCAGGAAGTGAGCTTGCTTAGTGAGGCGATCCACGATCACCCATATGGAATCAAAACCTCTTGATGTCTTGGGTAGACCATTGATAAAGTCCATACTGATATCGTCCCATTTCCAAGCAGGTATAGGTAAAGGTTGCAATTCTCCTCCGGGCTTCATGTGCACGGCTTTGACTTTCTGGCAGGTATCGCACTGAGCGACATACCGGGCGATCTCAATCTTCATCTTTGTCCACCAGAATTGCTGCTTCAAATCATGGTACATTTTGTTGCTGCCGGGGTGGATGGAGAATCTAGTCAAGTGTGCTTCATCAAGGATTAACTTTCTTAACTCAGGCACTTTAGGAACTACTAACCGATTCTTAAACCATACTACTCCTGCATCATCAATCCTGAAACAATCAGCCTTTCCGGATTGGACCTTTTCAAAGATGTGCTTGATTCCAGGGTTATCTTTTTGTGCAGCAATGATCTACTCTCTGATAGGGGTTTCTATTCTGATATTACTCAGAGTTCCTTGTGGAATCATTTCAATATTCAACTTTTCCAGCTCATAACACAAAGAAGAATCATAGGGTTTCTTCATCAGACAGTTGCAATAAGACTTGCGACTGAGTGCATCGGCGACCACATTCGCCTTACCCGGATGGTAATGCACTTCAAGATCATAGTCCTTAATTAACTCAAGCCATCTTCTCTGCCTCATATTCAGTTCCTCTTGAGTGAAGATATACTTCAGGCTTTTGTGATCAGTGTACACATTACAGGTACTGCCCAACAGATAATGACGCCAGATCTTCAAGGCATGCACTACTGCTGCTAACTCGAGATCATGAGTTGGGTAATTCTCTTCATGTCGCTTAAGCTGTCGGGAGGCATAAGCGATCACTCGACCTTCTTGCATCAAAACACAGCCCAAACCAGTACCAGATGCATCACAGTAGACATCAAAGGGCTTCTCGATGTTCGGCTGGGCTAACACTGGTGATGTGGTCAACAGTTTCTTCAATGTTTGAAAGGCTTGCTCACAAGCTGGTGACCAGACAAACTTCACCCAAATGGAAGCCAAGTCTTTCGTGGTTCAAAAACGCCGAATCTCGTCTGAATCATCATTTGTCAGGACTTTTCGGAGTAAGTTCTTTGGCTTGGACAGGACATTTAGTTCATGTTGCTATTCCCGGATCCAGGGGGGAGTACGTTCGATGGAATAACTAACTCAGTGATAGGCTTGGCGATTCTTGAGAAATCCGGAATGAATCAACGATAATATCCTGCCATTCCCATAAAGCTGCGGACTTGATGAACAGTGGTAGGTGGCTTCCAATCCAGAATGTCTGCCACTTTACCAGGGTCAACTGACACACCTTCAGCGGAAAGGACATGACCAAGAAACTGTATCTGATCTAACCAGAACTCACATTTACTGAACTTGGCGTGCAGCTGATGCTCTCTGAGACGGGATAGAACGATACGAAGATGTATGGCATGATCGTCAGGGGTTTTTGAGTAGACAAGGATGTCGTCAATGAACACGACCACGAATTTATCAAGCTCTGGCATGAACACAGAGTTCATGAGGTACATGAAATGAGCAGGGGCATTGGTCAAACCGAAGGACATGACCAAGTACTCATATAGGCCGTATCTGGTGGTGAAAGCTGTTTTAGGAATATCTTCAGGACGAATCTTTATTTGGTGGTAGCCGGATCTGAGATCGATCTTGGAGAATATTTTGGCTCCAGCTAACTGGTCAAAGAGAAGATCAATACGAGGCAAGGGATATTTATTTTTGATGGTGACCTCATTGAGTGGGCGATAATCAATGCACATTCTGAGAGTCTTGTCTTTCTTCTTTACAAAGATTGCAGGACAACCCCAAGGAGACGAGCTTGGGCGAATGAAACCCTTGTCCAACAAATCTTGTAATTGGATTTTTAGTTCTGCCAACTCTCTGGGAGGCATTCGATAAGCTCTGCGGGATATAGGAGCAGTCCCGGGCTTTAGCTCTATGGCAAACTCAATGTCACGGTCAGGAGGCAGACCAGGCAAATCCTCAGGAAAAACATCAGGGAATTCACAAACCACGGGGATGTCCCGGGTTTCCAGAACATAGGCGGTATTTATTTGAGTGGCTGCTGGTTTTTGAGGCATTGGAAGTTGGAGAAGGAGTTTGGCGGTACTGTTAGGAATATCCACTCTCACAACTCTATTCAAGATGTCGATCATGGCTTTATACTGACACATCCAATTCATGCCTAGGATGACATCTATCTCCTGATCATGAAGCACTATCATGGTGGTGGGAAATACATGTTCCCCCAACATTACTGGTATACTGCGAACCACTTCCTTAGTACTTATATGCCCTCCAGGCGAAAATATGCAGAAACTTTCTTTTAAATCCTCAATTGATATTTCATGCTTGATGACAAAAGTACGACTGATGAAGGAATGCGATGCACCAGAATCAAACAACACAACTGCAGGGTGATTGGCAACAGGAAACCTACCGATCATGACGGGCTCCCCTTCTGGTATATCGCTGACAGCGGTGTAGTAGACTTGCCCGTGCTTCTTGACAATCCTGCCTTTCTGAGCAAGCTGCTGCTGTGCACGGTGCTACTGCTGCTGAGATCCTCCAGGATTCTTCTGAGCATTCTGAGCATACCTCTTGGGCTTTGGGCACTCACGAGACCAGTGACCAAGCTGGCCACAGTTGTAGCAGGGATGGTTGTAGGCTGTTTGTGGAGTGGTGATACGAACACCTGGGGCGTTCGGCTGTGTGGCACTCTGTTGGTTGGCATTAAGGGTGGTGGCCGCGGTACGGACGACCACTTGCTGGTTGGGGTAAGGTAGACGATTGTGGTGGTGGCTGGGGTGATAGATGATTCTCTGGCGTTTGTGACCGCCAGAGAAGCTGCTTGACCCTGCTTTCTTCTTCTTCTTCTCTTCCTGGTACTGGCGATTGCTTTCTTCAAAAGCAACAGCCCGGTCAACAACATCGTGATAAGACCCAGTCAGGTTATTGGACAAGCTCCTGCGGATCTTTGGGTGCAGTCCTCTGAGGAAACAATCCCTCTTCTTCTCATCTGTGTTGACATACTCTGAGGCATACTGGCTGAGATGATTGAATTGACCCACATACTGCATGACTGTGGAGTCTTTCTGTTGGAGAGCCAGGAACTGATCAAGCTTCATTTTCATTAATCTGGAAGGGATGTGATGAGCACGGAAAGCAGTGCGGAACTCTTCCCAGGTCAACCGATGACCTTCTGGCTGGGCAGCCAACAGGTTGGCGTACCAAGCACTTGCCGGACCACGAAGCTGCTGTGAAGCGAACCATGGCTTTTGGATATCGGTGCAGTTGATAAGACCAAACTTCTGCTCCATGGTGCGGAGCCAATCATCAGCTTCGAGGGGTTCATCGGCCTTGGTGAAGACCGGTGGACGAGTTTCGGTGAATTCCACATAGGTGGTCTCTTGGTTGATGTTGTGGCGACCACGGTGAAAGTTCTGCTGTCCTTGGTTTTGAGCCATTAGGTTGGCAGCGGCGGCCAAGGCTGCAATGGCATCTGCTAGGGTGGCTGGGACAGGTGGAGGGTTTGGGAGGTTGGCATCATCAGAACCTCCAGCTCCAGTGCGAGTGTTCACAGGCATCTGTTAAGCAACTTGGAACTTAGCATTCATAGATAGGGTTCTGAAAACAACAGACTGATAGCTTCTTCTGATACAAAAGACTGATGACTTGATAAGGTGACTGACAGATGATACAGACCGATAAAGGGAAAAGATACGAAAAGAAAGATACATGCCAGACTTGGCAACAGACAGACTAACGCCCCCAAACCTAGACTAAGGTTTTAGGTAAGCAGATGGTACAGACACTACGAGTCTAGTCGTCGACGATGATGATCATGTCTTCGTCGTCGTCTTCTTCGAGGATGAGCTCAGGCTCCTCCTTGTCCTCGTCTTCATCGTGGACGTCCTCAGCAGGTTCAATTTCTTCGTTCACGTCTGGCTCTTGTTCCACATCGGGTTCTTCCACTACTCCGTCCTCAGGGTCTTCCATAACCGGGGGTACCAAGGGGTGGAGTTGATCATACAGCTGATGCACTTCCTCATGAAGCATATCATTGAACTGTTCAATCTGAGCTGTGTACTGCTGCAGTCCGTGGAGCTGGGCTCTGGTAACGTCCTCGCGGGTCCAAGCATCATTGCGCTGCTCGATAGCGCGAACCGTGTTCCGGTTGGCCTGCTCCAGGGAAGCTCGTGCCTCATAAAACTCCAGGCGTGATTGGTAGAAGTCATGCTCTAAGTTCTTCAGCTCAGCCTTCAGATCCTTGATTTCCTCCTTCAGGTTCTTACGGGTGCGGCGGGGAAAGCGACGACCGTTGGAAGATTCTCCAGTCTCCTCCCCAGCGCGTGGTGCCAGCTGGTGGCGTGGCACACCATGTGGTCCAGTCGACTTGCGGGCAGTCAGCTTGATACGGGCCATGTCTGGATAAGAGAAGATGGATGAGAAAGGCTAGCAAGAACAGGTAAAGGCATACTACCCCAACGAACTTAGAGAGGAAGTTAACTTAAGTGATTATGACATGATGCATTAATCGTTCCTACGGAACAAAGCAATGCAATAAATAAAGTACATAGGGCTTAAAACATGTTGTTCCACTAGCTAGTGTTGCCATATGAGAGACAAGATGAGAGAAGCAATTTGGACTCAAAATAGTCAAGTTTAGTTTGTTTGGACTAAAAAGGTCTTTTGAAGTTTTCGCAAAAACGAACACTGCAACGTTAAAGTGAGATGCTCCGATACCACTCTGTGACGGAACGACCCTAATCCCATGGCCCACGTGTCCCTGTCAACCTCTGACAGCCGAACCCATGTTCCATGTGATTAAGACCTGTTCGCCACCGGGCTACATCAGTGCCCAATGTCCGCAGGATCATCTCACAATTCGGTTACAGCATTGCATACTTTTACAAGTAACATCGGAATAATGAGCGGAAGACTTAAATAACATTAGTTTTACAAAACAGGGTTCCAAATAGAAATTAAGGTGCAGTTATTACAAACCAAGTTCTTGATAATGGAAATAGACATAGGCAACATAGTGGAGAACAGCAAGGATACTTATAATCACCCTACCCGAGGGTGTACAACTATTCTTCGGCCTCATCGGCCTCTTCCTGGACGACGGTCATGCAGCAGGGCGCAAGACACAGCGGGGTCTCATTCATACCTGCAGCATGGGTAACAAACCCTGAGTACTGGGGTACTCAACAAGACTTACCCGACTAAAGAAAAAGGGAGAAGACTCAGGAATGAGAGGCTTAGGGTAGTCAAGGTAAGGCTTAAGCAAGATCAAGTATTTTGCAGAAAAGCATTTTTGTAAACCTTATTTTATTTTTTGAAAGATTCAGTATTCCTCAATTCTTCATCGTTCATGATTCATTTTACATTTCAAAACATACCTAGTTAAGAACCACTCTCCGTTGACAGTCAGTGGACCAAGTCTCCATAACCGAGGAGCAACATTAATCCGGATAAATAATACTCAGCTGAGGATCCCTATCCACACTGCATATGTAGCACCAAGCTTGCATATGCCAACTCGTCTACCACGATTCGTCCAAGATTGGACCCGGTCCTACGCCGCCCGGAAGTACAGTACACCACTCCTATCCAGGTACGACGACCACGTGGGTACATGCTACTTCCGCCATCTCTCCACTCCCAGTGCGCGGTTGTCGGTCCCAATCAAGGATTTCTCGGAGCCAGAGCTTTCCGAAGTATGTGAATAGTTACAAGTCTTGACCAGCAGGCCCCCATACGGATGGTCCCTAATTTTCCAGCCAGAACTATACCTTGGTCATATCTCACCCAAGCGTAATAGTCCTGTCAGTTTTTCAACCCTGTCCCGGTCGGTGTCAACTGTTGAGTCCCGGACTACAACATGACGGCACCGTACGCTCGGACAACCTCTCCTCGCTATTGACTAGATACGGATCAGATACTTAGCCAACAGCCGGGGAGTAAGACCAAAATCCCATAAACATTCCTTAAGTGATCACACTTTTGAAATTGGCATTTTATTGCAAAGTCTAATTCAATAAGCATTGCTAAGCATTTTCAAATACTTTTGAAAAGCAGGTATCAGGTGTATCCGTGGTCAAGGTGGATAGTGCATCAATTAGGATGGCACACAACTCCTATAAACCTAATGCAATAATTTAACTCAAAAGCATTTAAGGAAAACATTTTATAAATTCAAGGAAAGGGTTAAATGCACCGGGGCTTGCCTTGAAGAGCAAAGAGGGCAGGCTCGAAGGCGGCGGAGCAGTTGTCGGAACTCGGGGTAGCCTCGGGGACAGGTTATTAAGGTGACTATACGAATGCAATGATGCATGCACATGAGTATGCTAGCATGAACAATGCAAAACAGGGCATACAACATGAACCCTAATCACTTTTTCTATTTTCCTTAATTATTTAAAAAGGTCATTTTATGAAGTTGCTCCAAAAATTACCAAATTAATCGCATAAGTTCATTATGGTGTAGATAGATGGCAAAACAAATTTCATAATTTTTGGAGGTTATTAAGGTGCTCAAATAAAATCAGACATTAATTAACAAAAGGCACTATTTAACAATTAAAGATAAATGCTCAAAAATCAACTTGTTCCAAAAGACTTCAAAATTTCACCAGAGACTAAACATGGCATAGGAAGCTCACAAAAATTTATCTCATGATTTTTGGAGTTATAAATAATTTTCTAAAAATCCGAAACTATCCATTTATTAATTAAAAGAGGGATTTTTCATTTTTAAATTCTTGCAGAAAAGTCAAGTTTCATATTTTTCTAAAATACTACACAGTGCATGGAGCATACCATAATTTTATCAGGATTTAAGGAACAATAGATTAATTCACACAAAAAAGAGAAAACAGAGCACTATTCACATCTTTCAGAAAAAGAAAAGAGCACTGTGCTCCTTCTATGCAGAGCTCGGCGAATCGCGCGGGGCTCGGGCGAAACGGGCTCGGTCGAGACGGAAGCGACTGCTTCGTCCGAGGCCTGGCCCGGAGGCTCGGGCGAGACGGAAAGCAAGCGTCCGTCCGAGGCCTGACTGGGAGGCTCGGGCGAGACGGAAAGCATGCGTTCGCCAAGGCCTGGCTCGGGCGAAGCGGAGAACGTGTGCTCGAGACCTGGCTGGGAGGCTCGGGCGAAGCGGAGTGGAAGCAGAGACCGGAGGCTTCGGGTGCTTACCACGGGTCGGAGGCAGGGCTCGGCTGCTTCGAGGGAGCGCGGTTCGCAGGCGTGCTCGAGGGTGTGGCTCGAGAACGTGCTCGAGGGTGAGGCTCGAGGGTGAGGCTCAACACGTGCTCGAGGGTGAGGCTCGAGGGTGAGGCTCGACACGTGCTCGAGGGTGAGGCTCGAGGAAGGAGACGACCGCGGCGGCACTCCGGCGATCCTGCGCAACACACGAGACCGCAAGGGCCTGGTTAGAGTCGCGCGGAGCCAAGGAAGCTGACACAGGGGTCAGGGGAAGATGATCGTGGCCGGAGAGGAAGTATTTGACGAACCCGAGTTCACCGGTGTTCCGTCGGAGTTTGGGAAGATGGGGTTACGCCGGGCGATTGGAGGCGGGGGAGGTGAAATTGAGGGGTGGGAAAGCTTCACGAGCTCAAGGCGGAGCTTTCGGGCTAGGTGGTTGAGCGGCGGGAGCTTCGGAGTGGTCTGGCCACGGCGGCGGGGTCGAGTGAGGAGCTCGGACTCCGGCGGTCCCTTTTATAGGCACAGTCGGGGACGGTAGAGAGCACGGGATGGTGTGGATAAGCTCGGCCGAAGCGTGCGCACTTGATTGCAAGCCGGCGGGAAGGACGGCGTGCACCCAGGGCCTGGGCGAAGGCTCGCCGGTGACGGCCACGCGGCGGCGACGCCCTGGGCACTGTAGGGGACGGGGCGGAGGTCAGCGCTTGCGCGTGCGGGTGCGGCATGATGGCGCGGGCGCAGGCGACAAGTCGAGGCGGGCGTGCGGCTGCCGGGCGCGCGTGGCGCAGGCGGCACTGGCGCGCGGCCATGGCCGGGGCCCCCTCCTGCTCTGTGCCGGCTAGAGGTAGGGGATGAACAGGGCTAGGTCTAGGGTTTGACTTTCTGTATTTCGCAAATTACTTCCAAAACTTGAACTGAGCAGCAAAAACTCAATACACCAAAGTTGTTTAGAAAAAAAAGATCTACAACTTTGTCAAAAAGAATATTTTCAAATTCCAAACAGTTTTTGAATTAAATACGAAATCAGAAAAGGGGACACTTTTAGGATTTGAATAATTTCAAAATTACTTTTGATTTTACATTGAAAGTTGGAAATCTGCAAATATGAAAGTTGTTCCTTTTATCAAAACCTACAACTTTGCTAATATACCTTTTTTCTGAAACCCAATAGTTTTAAATAAATTTTGAAAATTGAAAAGGGGACAAAAACTGGAATTTGAATGAATTTGGATTTACTTCAAACTTTGTACAGAAACTTGAAAATTTGTAAATACCAAAGTTGTTTCTCTTGGTCAGATCTACAACTTTGCTTTCTGGACCAACCTCAAATTTTGAATAATTTTTGAATTACAAAAAAAGAGGGATAAAATCCAGGGTTTGGAAATCAGGGTTTTGCAAAGGGATTTGAAATCTGATTTTGATTTTTGAACTTTGGCCAACACAACAAAACTTCAAGACATCCAACTGAACAAGAATTACACAAAGCTAGGCACAGAGGTGAAATTACCATTTTTGCCCTTATAGGAAGATTTGGGCTTTCAGGGTTTTTGAAAAGAGATTGCTACACAAGTACTAAGCAAACATAAATGCAAGGCAAGGATGATTAATGACTAATGATGATGACATGTCAGGTTAATTACAGTTAAACACCAGAGGTGTTACAATGGTGGACTGTCTGCCGGCAAAAACCCCGAAACAGCACTGCTGCTGAACACCCCCTGTGTGATCCCGGACTGTCCGCAGATCACAACGGCGGACTGTCTGCCGGTCAAAAATCAGCACTGTTCACCGAGACTCGCGGCACTGACCTGACTCACCACCGATGTGCGGACTGTCCGCGGTACCAGGCGCGGACTGTCCGCGACCCTGCAGAGAGGGTGATTTCGGTCGCCCTTCACCCAAATCTTCCCAAATTCGATCCAAATCAACATCCCTTGATCCCAAACTTGGAGAAGATGATCACGAGGTAGTTAGGAGACTATCCCCAAGAAATCATCCGCTCGAATCAACTCAATCAACGAGAAATCAAAGGGGAAGGTGTATGAACCAAAAAAGCACCACGAAACTTGAATCGACCCGATCTACTTGTTCATGAGGAGTTAGATGAATTCCTTCGGTGGAAATGATCTCCTCACATCAAAGAACAAGTTGGTTCAAGTGGATTCGAAAAAGACTCAGCATAAAGGGAGATCGAGTGACGGGAAAATCGTGGAGAAACGAAGAACGGGAAGAACAAATTCAAAACACGAATCAAACAAGAACAAATTTGCAACCGTGTGGCTACCACACGCTACAATAGTGAGATTACGGTCTCACTTCCTCAAAATCTCATGAACACAGAGGTATGGTTCTCTGCGGATCTCAGTAGCTACAGCGGGGATATGGGAGAGCAGGAAATCCTAGAATGAAAATAGCAACTGACTGAGATAGTTTGGGAGGTGGGTGTCTCCCCCTTCTTATCCTAATTCTAGTTCCCACTCTACCCCTACTAATTACAGAGCGAACTAGCTAAACCCTAAGGTTATTCTGGACCAACTCGAAGTAGACGCTGATCCGACGGCCACGCCTGCACAACTGGTAGCTTCGCCTCGACGCGACCTCACCGATTGCTGCCACGTGATGCCATCGCTCTGATCGTCCTTTTCACGGACCTCGCCCCCGGTTTTGAGGCCAAAACTGGGAAACCTGTCTTCACGACCAACCCCCGGTTTTGAGGCCGAAACCGGGAAACCTGCCGTCCATCGGCTGAGTTTTGTGGCCCAAACTCAGAAACCCGCCAGCGCCCAGGTTTTGAGGCCCAAACCTGAAAACCGTCCTCAGCCCGAGTTTTGTGGCCCAAACTCGGAAACCGGCCGCACCCAGGTTTTGTGGCCCAAACCTGGAAACCGTCCAGCCGATGGTTTTTCTGTGGCTCAACCATCAAACCGACGTCGTAGAGGGGATGCACCGCCCGTGCACCCCGTCCACCAACACATCTCCCCAGGTCCTCGACCCGAGCAACACCGTGCCCCGCAAGTCTCCGCTCGTCGCTGTCCCAGGCTGTCAGCCACCATAGCTGATCCTCGGGCCACCGGTCCCTCAGTCCAAGCCTCACGTAAGCCCTTCACCGCTCCCAGTCCGTCGGCACGGCACGTCTCTACTTGACCTTCACCTTGCCTTCGATCACTGTATCCGTGCTCGACACCTCAACAACACAAGCCAAAGAACATGCGCATCAAACCCGTTGACAATCACTCATCACTCAAGATCCGGCGTACACCCATGTATCCGCAATCTCCCCCTTGATGAGTGCATTGTCAACTACCAACACAAATCATATGAATGTAGAAGAAGGAAGAAGGAGAAGTGAAAACTCGACCAAATGACCCAAAAGCATAGCAAAGCCGAAAGAAGGTCAAGTGGAAACTGCAAAACAACTTGGTCCCCAAAGACATGGGCAACGGCTCGACGCAACCAAGCAAAGCAAAGCTAGCCCTCAAGAAGAGGTAAAACAGGCTCAACACCACTAGTAGGAAAACTCGATACCAACTGAAATATCAATTGAGATTCAAGCAAAATAGAGCTAGCCCTCAAGAAGAGGCAGAACGGGCTCAACACCGCTAGCGAGAAAAGCTCGATACCAACTGAAGGCAAAAGAGCTCAATACCAATTTAGAAGCTAGAGAGAGGCTCAAAACCAAATTGAAACAAAATCAACTGAAAACTGTAGTCCCTCAAGATAGAGGCACAAAGGCTCAACACAACTAGCAGAAAAGCTCCGAACTAATTGAACAGAAAAAGCTCCGAATCAATTGAAAATTGCTCCAAACTCCCCCTCAAATAATGCACACAACTAAGATATGATTTGACAAAATTTCTCCCCCTTAGTTGATAATGCACTATCAAGCAGATTTCCTCCCTTGAAATGCATATGAGTCAAAAATGCAAGTTAGCAGCTTCAGGAATATAGTCGATAGATTGAAAAGATGCTCTATAGACTGCTAATCCGACAACTCAGCAATAAGCATACATGCCAGCAAAGGCTCAAACTGATCACCAAATACGAAAAATGTACATTTGAGCAAAGTGAGAAGTTTTAAGCCATTCAGAAAAGGTGTTCACCATAAAAATAATAGCACTAGACATGTATAGACAGGAAGTCAAACAAGTGCTAAACATGTATACAAGGTGAACTACCCCTAGCAAAGTTCAATCATCATGCTATAGAATGAAACATAGACTTGTGTTTTCAAATTTTATCAGAGTTGCAGCGGTGAAAATACACAAGTTCAATAATTCAGCATGTGATTGCGAGAGGTTGAAAGCTTGTCATTGCCTAACTTTTCAACCGAGCTAAGCCTATGCATATGCAATCAGAAGCTTGAAGCAACGGTTTTGGTCATACACTACACGGCTCAAGTTTAACTCAATGTGCAATGAAAAACAGTCTCGATACCGTGATGTGCTGACAAGCAAACCCATCTCGATCTTTTCAATTCACTTAAAACTTGGTTCAACTTGATAACAGAATATGAACATACTGTTGATGCTCACTAAGTGTCATTTTCTTAGCATCAACAAGGTCATATAACACAACACAAGGACCTAAAATCAACCAAAAACCTTTTATAAACTAACGATTTCCACTTGTCCTTGAGTTTTATTTGAATGTAGGTAGTTGCAGTGTTTTTGAGCAAAATGACCAAGAGGACCCACCAGGAGGCGAGCACACTCACCTGGGCTCACTTTGGGCCAAGGTGGGGTGGCGCCCGCCACCCCTCACTGGCGGCCGCCAGGGGAGTGAGGCCCAAACTCCTCCCCTGCCACGTCACTGATCCAGGGGAGGCGTGCCACACTCATTTGCAGCCATTGATCACTTAGGTCATTGCATCCAAGGGCTAAGAAGAGATGTCACGTAGATCATGACCTAAATTTCCCATGTGACGGTTTTTGGACATGCAACCGACCTTGGAAACGCCTCCCTGGAGCTCCTGGATGCCGTTGAAGCAATGGCGGTGGATCCAATGGCCAGGGGGGGCGGCCGCCACCTAGGGCTGGCGCCCGCCACCTCACTCACCCCCCTGACCTAACCCTACATCTATAAGTAACCCCTAGGTCCCTTAGGCTATAAATAGGACCCCCCCGAGCTCATTAGTCCCACTCTCTTGTAAGCGGAGCTCTGGTGGAGTAACACTCTAGTTGAGAGACTTAGAGTGAGAGCGAGAGTGAAGAAGAGAAGAGCTAGAGTTGTAATAGAGGATCTTTCAGAGCCTCAGGTATAATTCCAAGTCTTTTTTCATTTATCTTAGTGTTCTTCTACTTTCAGCATTTACTTTAAGTTCTTTACTTATTGTTCTTGTTGAGTGCTTTCGATCATAGATAACTTAGTATTTAGTTTGTATCTAGTTTGGGTTCTTTGCTGAGTAATCAGTGCTCTAGTTTTGGACGCAAGATTAGAGTAGTATATATTAGTGTAAGCGCGGTGCTTAGACTGATTATACCTTAGTTTGTGGCTAGCCCCCCGGATAGCTGTGGTAGCAAACAGGTGGTGACAGCCCTAGGAGCCTTGAATTCCACCACATAGTTGGGTTATTTCTTAAATCATAAACCTCGTTGTGCACGTCTGAGGTAAATAGTCCAGAGGGTGTGTACGGTTCGAAGAACTAGATAAACTCTTTATTGCTAAGTTAGTTGTGTTCGTAAGTGTGTAGGAAAACATTAGTCTGTTCATTGGCCAGACCCCGCCGATTTAGTTTAGTAGTAGTTGAGTCTTTCTTTCTTCTTATTTTAGTAGTAGTAGAAACCAACCCCCATTCATACATTTCGATCAACCCTGCTAGAATCACTAGTTGTTCATAGCAGTCCTAGTGTTAGTTCTGCCATAGTAGCTTCCCTGAGGAAATAAATACGATACTTGGTTACTCCAGGGTGAAGTGCTACAATTGACTTACTCTGCGCGCTTGCGGAATTTACCAATAGTCATACGAATAGTTAGTTATACTTCTTACATTAAGAAGTATCAACAAGCCTTTCTGGCGCCGTTGCCGGGGATAGATTCCATAGTCTAATCCTAGTAATGACGTTAGCAAGAGTCAACAAGCATTTCTGGCGCCCTTGCTGGGGAAGCAATTGGCTAGAATTAATTCTTTGCGATTTCTATTGAATTAACCCCCGTAGTTCTAGCGGGTATATATATTGTTCGTTGTTTGTGATCGTTCAAGTAGCCATTGCCGGATTCAATCTTCCGAGCAACTATCAAGAAGATCCCGAGGCCATTCTTAGGAGAGCGAGAGCTAATCTCACTCCTCCGAGGAAGAACCTGGAGTTTCGCGAGAGGAGTTCGTCAAGACAAGAATCCCAGTCAAAAGTGACTGACGAACCAAGCTGCTCCAACGATCAATCAACATCGACGTCGACCAAAACACTCCGTGAGTATTCCATGCCTACTCTTGCTCACATTCCAGTGTTACCTTCTACTAGTAATGTAGATTTTGAGCTTAACCCTCACCTAATACGTATGGCTCAAGCTATTGCATTTAATGGCAAACCTTCCGGGCCAATGCTCACCTTTGGAATTTTCTGGAGATATGTAGTACAATTTCTGTGCAGGGAGTTTCGCAGGATGCCATTAGACTTCATCTTTTTCCATTTTCATTAGTGGAAAAAGTGAAGCAATGGTTCCTCTTCAACTCTGGACACCTACTGACATGGGTGAGATGCGCGGATCAATTCCTCAACAAGTTCTGCCCGATAAGCCGAACTATTCTTTTTCGTAGCAAGATTTCTAACTTTGGACAGGGAGACGAAGAAACAATCACTGAAGCTTAGGAGAGACTACAAGAGTATGTTGAAGACTGGCCCCACCATGGTATGCAAGACTGGTACTTGATCCAGAGCTTCTACCATGGACTCCAGCAAGAATCTCGACAACACATTGATGCTGCCGCCAGAGGTGCATACCTCTCTCTCACTATAGAGAAGGCAACCAAACTGATCGAGACAATGGTGGCGAATCAAGGATGGACAGAAAAACGTGCTAGAGGTATGTCTGAAATTAAGCAAGTTGATTCTGTTACCCTGCAAACTTTGGTAAAATTGCTAGATCAAAGAATAAATGAGAAGAGAGATCGTGCTGCAATGGAGTACTACACCAAGCAAAGAGCTGCTTCGTCAAGTGAAGGTCAAGAAGAAATTAAGAAAGAGGATGCAAAATCCCTTCTTAATAATGGTGGCTACGGAGAACCTCCAATTCCAATGATCCAACAATGGAAAATAAACGTATGCCTCAAACCTCCGTATTTAATTCTCCTATTGGAAAATTAGTTTCTAATCAAGGTAGAATTAATGACAGCATAAATAATAAATTAATTGAACATGATAAAATGTTAGAAGGAATTTATGCTAAAATGAAAGATTTTTCTGAAGCATTAAAGGAACAAATTAATTTTAATAAGAGATTAGAGCAAACAGTAGATAACATTAAATCTCAAATTAAATACTATGAGGAATTAAAAGTTGTAACCACGAGAGGTGGTAAATCCACTCGTGATCCACCTCATTCTAATTTAGTTCCTAGTAGTAATTCTGCTGCAAAGAAAAATATTGTTAATGTTGAAAAAGACGAAGAAGAGGAGACGCCAGCTGAACCTTCATCCAAGGTACAAACTGCTCCTCATCAATTCTATGATACACATGTATTACCTTTTCCAGATCGAAACAGAAATCCGACGGAATACGACCAATTCAAGAAATTCGTCGAGGTAATTTAAAAATTATATATACATGTGCCATTTATTGACGCTATGCAGGTTCCAACTTATGCAAAATA
Organism: Coix lacryma-jobi var. lacryma-jobi; assembly: GCA_009763385.1. Classification (NCBI taxonomy): domain Eukaryota; kingdom Viridiplantae; phylum Streptophyta; class Magnoliopsida; order Poales; family Poaceae; genus Coix; species Coix lacryma-jobi. Next base: position 46,887,179 of record CM019826.1, read on the forward strand.
TTTGAGAGACATGCTCAATAAGAAGAAACCAATTCCAAGTAGGGATGTGGTTAAATTGACCGAAGATTGCAGTGCGGTCATTTTAAACCAACTCCCAGAAAAGAAGAAGGACCCAGGAAACCCAACAATCACATGTTCAATTGGAGAGCAGCACTTCGAGCATGCACTCTGTGATCTGGGAGCAAGCGTCAGCGTCATGCCCAAGGTAATATATGATAAATTAAATCATCATACTTTGTCCCCTACTTCTATGTGTCTGCAGCTAGCCGATCAATCGCTCTGATATCCCGCAGGAATAGCAGAGAATATTCCAGTGAAAATCCGAAATCTCTTTGTCCCGGTGGATTTTGTGGTTCTGGATATTAATCCCGACCACCGGACGCCATTGATCTTGGGACGACCATTTCTGAGCACTGCAAAAGCCACCATCGATGTAGGAGCTGGAGAAATTCAGCTCCACATCAGTGGAAAGGAGGAGAAATTTGAGTTCACACCGCGACCGGAAAGACAGCCGTCATCAAAGTTCATCAGTGCCAACACTCCACCAAACAAAGCCAATGAAGGAAATATTCAGCCACAACCACCATGAAGGCAACACTAATCGGGAATCCAAAGCGGCTAACCAACATACTTAGTAGGGAGATTAGGTGAAGCCTAGGGGGCTTAGGGCAGCCTTAGGGGTGGCGCCCGCCACCCCATGCTGGCGCCCGCCACCCTATAGGCCTCTTTTTCACTTAGCCAATCAACTAGACTATCATCCCTAGCTCATAGACTCAAATAACACCAAGAGAGACCCATGTCTTTACTCTTTTCAATGCACTCATTCACTCCCATGTCTCCTCCTCTCTCTTCTACTTAACTCCATCTTTTGGACACTTCTCCACTCAAAAATTCTGGTGAGGAGTGATGAGGAGAGCACAAGTGAAAGGAGTGGCTTTGAGTGGGAATTACCCATAGAGGGCTGGCGCCCGCCACTTTTTCCTGGCGCCCGCCACCTCAATTTCCACATTTCTGCACGAAGCTGCACCCGAGTAAGTTTCCCACCATCCTTGGTATAAAATATGTCCAGGATGAAGAAGTGGACTTTGAAATTTTCAGCCCACTTACTCCATTTAGGAGGCTACACTCTTTGCACTTTGCACCGACACTACCACTTTATTCCCCACTTGGAATTTCAGTGGGCATTACGAGGGAAACCTCATGTGTCAGTTGCAGACAAAAATGGGCAAGGTGTGGTGGCGCCCGCCACTTATTGGTGGCGCCCGCCAGGTGGGAGGAGCTCTCAGCCTTCCCCCTTCCATCCTCAGCCTATAAATACTACCCACACCCCATGCAAGTTCCTACACCTCAATCAAAACACAAAAACACCAGCCACCTTGAGCACTAGCTAGGAGGTCATGAGCCCTCTCAAGAACTTCTTGACCGGCAAGAAGAAGAAGAGTAAGGGTGAGGGAAGTTCGTCGAGGGCAAACACTCACATTCGCTTCACTAGGAGTGATGAGGAGAGTGCCGGGAGGGGTACTCCATCCACCAACAAAATGTCAGTGGATCGGGACTCTCCGCCCACACACCAGGTCGGACCAACCATCCATGTCTTGAATTCCGTCGATGATATCATCTGGCAGAGTGATCGGGAACGGCAGGCCCGGAACATCCTCAGTGAGAGGGAGTTCGTTCACACCCGCCACATCAATGACGACTTGATAAGTCACACTGGTATGGACAATGAGTTTCTCTATATTTTTCGAACCTTGGGATGGGAAGATGCATGGAGGATTAATGAGGGAATCATGCCCCTCACAATGGAATTTCTGGCCACAATGCAAATATCTGCTAATCACATAAAATTTCGGCTTTTTAACGAAGAACATACTTTAACGTGGAAGCAGTTCAGCAAGAATTTAAACTTTGATGATTCATGCTTGCTGAGCTTGGAATCCGCCTATACGGGATTTAATAGAAATGAATTTTGGAAAAGTATTGCTAGGAACAGAAACCCAGGCTTGCCCCGTACAAGCAATATCCACAACCCCACGCTCAGGTTCTTTCATAAATATATTAGTATCACACTCTTTCCAAGGCCTGACTTAAGGCCAATTGAAAAGCCCGAAATGCTGCTGCGTTATGCTCTAGTAAACCACATAAAAGTATCACCCGCCAAAGCTATGGCAGACTACTGGTCAAAATTTGATCAACGCACTGGAAATATCGAAATGACATTATGGATAACTAGACTGGCTTTAAACATGGGTCTGCTGAATACAGCTATATACTCTTACATTCCTGGTGACCGAGACCTTTTGACCCTGGAACACTTCTCGCAAGGACACCTCTTGCATGAGAACCAGGAGACCGGTGGGATTCACATGATCTACCAAGATTATGTGAATAAAATCGCCCTTCCTGACATGTCACTCTGGTTGGTGAATGCACCAACGTTACTTTTGGCCCTGGAAACCGAGGCCGAACAAAACCGCAGGTTGGCTCGAGAGAACATCATGCAGGTTCCCAGGAGGAGGACGCGAGCGCAGAACCGTGCAGCAGAAGAGGCAGCAAGAGTCGCAGCAGCGGCACCGGAGTTTGACCCTTTTCATGCAGAGCAGTATGGAGGAGCATCACTCTATGGTCATTTGACACCCCCTGGCTCGCACCAAGCAGGGGGTCGAACTGGCAGCAACCGCAACATCCGCAGTGGGGATACGACCATGAGGCGTCCCTCCACTCAACCCAGTTAGGTAGTTCATCCCACTCTTTGGGAGGATCCACCAGGTACACTGGCCGTGGTGATGAGTTCTTCCCTGGAGGAATCTCACCACAGGCCGCTCGCCATTCGTCCTTTCATCAGGACGAGTGGATGCGCGATATGAGATATCTTCAGCACCAAATGGATGGACTCACCATGGATACTGCCGAAATCCGTCAGGACTTGAACGACATGAACCAGAATTTCCAGGTATTCCACCAGGAAACTGGTGGAGAACTGGGTAATATTTCTTCTCTCCTGCAGCAGAACCAGCAGAACTGGGACGACATGTACCGTCGTCAGGGATGGATGTAACCCAACCACGCCAAAAGCCAGCTTGGGGGAGGACCCCCGTCAAAGAGGTAAGTATCACTGCCGTCTTTATTACTGTCAGTTTTATTATTATTTCAGTAATTTAAATTTGAGTTTTATCTTAGTTAATTTCCAGCTTAATTAAGTTAAATAATAATAATAATAATAATAATAATATATAAATAAATAGCAATAAATGAAACGCTCTCATCATAAGTCTTTTTAATAAATAAAAAAATAATGTATGCCATGCATTAGACTTTTGTTGATAGACATGGTAGAGAAACTTGTCATATTTTTAGACCAAGGAATTCACTTGCACCCACCTATATAGTGCTATTCTTACACTGAGAATACGCACACAACATGCTTTTATTTCCATTCATTGTTAGGAATACTACATGGCAAAATATCATGCTCCATAATGAAATCTCAGGGACATGGCTATAGCATTCAAAAAAAAAGAGCAGGTGCTCTAAAATTTAAAAAAAGAGCAAGTGCTCTAGAAAGAAAAGAATATTTAAAAGAGCAAGTGCTCTCATTCATAGCCATGATCCCACAAATGAGATAAAAAGGAGAAGTGCCATGACAGTATTAGCCACAATAAATACCAGACACTTGCACATTCCTGGTCTGAACCTATGACTTGTTGCTCCTTTGCTCCATTTGTCTAACTTAGCAAAATTATGCTAGCATTGCATGCTCATTTCTATCCTACCCATTACACCCCACATAAAGTCTTAGTGAGAGGATAATTCTTCCATTTCCACATACAAATATGAGTGATCGAGTGAGCCACAAAATTTACTGAGCATGCTTTCTTTTGAACAAAACTTGCAAAAACTCCACATATCTTGATTAGCAAAATAGGCAAGGGAAAGACAAACCTTCTTTCTTGCTGGTCTCTTGTTCTAATCTTGAGTGCAGGGAAGGCTACCAATTCCATGGTGATGAAAATAATATGGGCATACACAACAAAAACACAGAGTTTCCAAAAATTCAAGTTCATGCTTGCTCGAGGACGAGCAAGAGGTAAGCTTGGGGGAGCTTGTTGATGCTCACTAAGTGTCATTTTCTTAGCATCAACAAGGTCATATAACACAACACAAGGACCTAAAATCAACTAAAAACCTTTTATAAACTAACGATTTCCACTTGTCCTTGAGTTTTATTTGAATGTAGGTAATTGTAGGGTTTTTGAGCAAAATGACCAAGAGGACCCACTAGGAGGCGAGCACACTCACCTGGGCTCACTTTGGGCCAAGGTGGGGTGGCGCCCGCCACCCCTCACTGGCGGCCGCCAGGGGAGTGAGGCCCAAACTCCTCCCCTGCCACGTCACTGATCCAGGGGAGGCGTGCCACACTCATTTGCAGCCATTGATCACTTAGGTCGTTGCATCCAAGGGCTAAGAAGACATGTCACGTGGATCATGACCTAAATTGCCCATGTGACGGTTTTTGGACATGCAACCGACCTTGGAACCGCCTCCCTGGAGCTCCTGGATGCCGTTGAAGCAATGGCGGTGGATCCAACGGCCAGGGGGGTGGCGGCCGCCACCTAGGGCTGGCGCCCGCCACTTCACTCACCCCCTGACCTAACCCTATGTCTATAAGTACCACCTTAGGTCCCTTAGGCTATAAATAGGACCCCCGAGCTCATTTGTACTGAGACCTCACCTCATTAGTCCCACTCTCTTGTAAGCGGAGCTCTGGTGGAGTAACACTCTAGTTGAGAGACTTAGAGTGAGAGCGAGAGTGAAGAAGAGAGGAGCTGGAGTTGTAATAGAGGATCTTTCAGAGCCTCAGGTATAATTCCAAGTCTTTCTTCATTTATCTTAGTGTTCTTCTACTTTCAGCATTTACTTTAAGTTCTTTACTTATTGTTCTTGTTGAGTGCTTTCGATCATAGATAACTTAGTATTTAGTTTGTATCTAGTTTGGGTTCTTCGCTGAGTAATCAGTGCTCTAGTTTTGGACGCAAGATTAGAGTAGTATATATTAGTGTAAGCGCGGTGCTTAGACTAATTATACCTTAGTTTGTGGCTAGCCCCCCCGGATTGCTGTGGTAGCAAACAGGTGGTGACAGCCCTGGGAGCCTTGAATTCCACCACGTAGTTGGGTTAGTTCTTAAATCATAAACCTCGTTGTGCACGTCTGAGGAAAATAGTCCAGAGGGTGTGTACGGTTCGAAGAACTAGATAAACTCTTTATTGCTAAGTTAGTTGTGTTCGTAAGTGTGTAGGAAAACATTAGCTTGTTCATCGGCCCGACCCCTTCGATTTAGTTTAGTAGTAGTTTAGTCTTTCTTTCTTCTTATTTTAGTAGTAGTAGAAACCAACCCCCATTCATACATTTCGATCAACCCTACTAGAATCACTAGTTGTTCATAGCAGTCCTAGTGTTAGTTCTGCCATAGTAGCTTCCCTGTGGAAATAAATACGATACTCGGTTACTCCCGGGTGAAGTGCTACAATTGACTTATTTTGTGCGCTTGCGGAATTTTCCAATAGTCATATGAATAGTTAGTTATACTTCTTACATTAAGAAGTATCAACAAGCCTTTCTGGCGCCGTTGCCGGGGATAGATTCCATAGTCTAATCCTAGTAACGACGTTAGCAAGAGTCAACACATACCAAGCAAGTGAATGACTTAGAACTAGAGTCATAGTAACCTAGCATATATGAAAAGCACTAGTGATTTCAACACATTCTACACATGCTAGTTGCCAATCTTCATGGTGAACAGGTTTCAAATTTTAAGTTCATTAAGCATATTCACCATTCATAAAATAGCTCAGCTCACAACATGTATCAGTGATCAAAAGGAGCCTAAGCTACAAGCATCATCATGTATCATCGGAACATACACTAAATAGAGCATAGTCTCATTCTAAAGATTATATACATGAAGCTCAAAAATGCAAAGATGCATGATGAAATGCAAGCCAAAACGAAAACGAGACGGATGCTGCATGCGCCAATAGGGAGCAACGCAATGTCGATCGCCAGCGCCGACGTGACGACGAGCGACGTGACCAGGAGCGCCGCGACCGGGAGCGTCGCGACGACGAACGACGCCGAGATCGCGACAATGTTGGAGGCCGCGACCTGATCTACGAATTCGACAGGGTCGATGATCAACCCGTCTACCCGACACCAAGCGCCAACCTCGCTGTCGTCGTCAACGAGCTCTCCAAGCTTCCGGTGACTCCAGAAATTTAGAAGGTTGTCGCCCACATCAAAGCTGCCGCCGTGCAGTGCAATGAAAGAGGCCGTTACGCCTCACCCTCCGGATTGTCGTACAGTGGAACGCCACCAAGCCCGCATCCTTCGCGCCAAAGGCGTCTCCGCCACGTCGCGACAAGGAAGTCTCCCAAGGCAACCGCGCCCGTGATCAAGCTCTGGCTCCCGACGCCTCAACAGGGCCATGCCCTTTCACCTCCCGGCTCCGAGCCGTCCGATGGTCTCAGGGCTTTAAGGTCACCACGATGGACAAGTACGATGGGAAGGCCAACCCGGAGCAGTGGCTCACCACGTACGAAATCGCCATTCAAGTAGCTGGCGGAGGATCTGACGTGATGGCCAAGTGCCTCCCCGTGATGCTATCGTTTTCGGCCAACAGCTGGCTCCACAAGCTCGCCGAGAACTCCATCGACACCTGGGAGCAATTGAAGGAAGTCTTCGTCAAGACATACAACGCTACCTGCGTCCAGCCAGGAACGTGCTATGACCTCCAAAACGTCCATCAGGAGCATAACGAGAGCCTCAGGAGCTACATCCGATGATTCTCCAACATGCGCCTCATGATTCCAGAGATCGCCGACGTGGAAGCCATCTCCACGTTCTCTAACAGCTTGCGCCATAAGGAGCTTCGTGACAAGATCATCCGGAAGAAGGTAGCTACGGTTACCGAACTGATGACGACCGCCAACTCCTACGCCGACGCCGATGACGCCCATCGCCACCATGAACGCCCGCGTCGCCGGTCACAATCCCAGGAGCGCCGTCGTGATGATGACCACCGTAATGAATGGCGCAATGAAGGACACGACCACCGCTTCGGGCAACGCGACCACCGTGATGATCGGGACCGCCGTCATGATCGCCCGGAATCCTCTCGACAGAGGATGGATCACCGTCGACGCGACCGTCGCTACATCGCCAACACCAATACTCCGCCGAAGCGCACCTACGACAACGACTACGAGAAGCTCCTCAACGGTCCCTGTCCTCTCCACAAAGGCGCCAAGCACTCCATGCGTGAGTGCGACACCATCGCCCGTAACGTTCGTGGGAGCGATGACAAGTGGCCCCGAAACGACAACGACAAGGACAAGGACGCTGACGCGCATGAGCCTGCATTCCAAGCACCGGCGAGGACACTCTCCATCTTCGGCGGCAACGTTGTCATTGAGACCGAGCAGAAGCGACGCCAAGTACGCCGCTGTTGACACTTGCTAACGTCGTTACTAGGAGTAGACTATGGAATCTATCCTCGGCAACGGCGCCAGAAATGCTTGTTGGTAGTTCTTAGCTACACCTAAGATAGGGTAACTAAAGTAGCTATCTACTAATGCCAAGCGGGGTTGTCAATCCTGGCACTAGAAGGAGCTTGCTAGCGAGAATTCAATCTACGAGGAGGAGATTCTGCAAGCGCACAGAACTATCATAGTAGCACTTCACCTGGGAGTACCAGGTGTCGATTTATTTGATCCCAAGGGAAGGCTAGGGTGGTGTATGAGTTGAGTCAAGGAGGGGATGAGAGTCAAAGAAAAGAGAAAAGGGAAAAGGGGAGAAGAGAGGCTAGAAAGAATATATGGATGGCTAGGTAAGGATGAACTGGATGGCTAAGGTAAGGTGGAATGGATAGGTAGATAGACGGTAACTAAGGATAACTAACTAACTACTAACTACTAACTACTAACTACTCCTAGATAACTACAAAGCAAGATAACTACGAAGCGAGATAGTTACGAAGCAAGGCAGGCAAAAGTCAATAAAGTAACTAAGTTGAGTATAGTTTTATTCCTATCTTGTCAAGTATCGAGGCGTACTAGCCTTTACCACTTACTTAGGTAGAACGCTAGCACAACGAGCCTTACTGTTAAACTGGGCCAACTACGTGGTGGAATTCAAGGCGCACAGGGCTGTCACCACCTGCTTGCTACCACAGCTATCCGGGGGTCCAGCCGTATCTGAAGGTAAGTCTATAACTAAGCACCACGCTTAATTATATTCTAACTATCTCTACCCTAGCTTTGAATAGAGACACCCTTGCGGACGTCAGAGCAAACACTTGACTTAATAAGATAAACACTAAACTAACTAAGCAACCTATTGGCAAAGATCAAACACTAAGCTCACTAGAGATTAACTACTATGGCTAAGTGAATTGAACTGTAGGATAGCTAGGCACTCAAGCAATCAATCAAGTATACCACTCAATACTGATAAGTAGAATAAAGTAATACTTGAAATGATGAACTATAATATAGTAAGTGCTTGAGTAACAAGAGCAAAACCTGAACTGGAGATGAAGGAAGACTCTTCCCAGCTCCAGAACCGATCACTCGCACGCCTCTACTCTTGAGCTAAGCCTTGAGCAGCGCTACCGCGAGGGCGAAGATGCCTTGCTCTACTAGCTACCTACTTGCCTAAGCTCTCTAAGCTTCTAACCTAACTCTCACTTGCTTCTCTTGCTTTGCTTCTCTTGGAAGTGTGGGATATGAGGGATATGAATGAAGTGATGCCGCAGGGGGGTATTTATAGCCCAAATGAGTGAGGGGGGTTCTTATAGTGGGCAGCCAACCGACCTAGGGTTAGGTCAGGTGGCGGGAGCCACCCCCTACTGGCGGCCGCCAGCTCCCTGGCCGTTGGATGAACCGCCTCTGCTTCAACGGCATCCAGGTGGTTGTCCAAGGTGGTTTGGAGGTCGGTTGCATGTCCTAGCAACCGACATTCAGCCTTGATCCACACCACTCCTCCCTGAGCCGTCTGATGCCACTGACCTAGTGACCAAGGGCCAGGATTTGGACTTGGGGAGGTCACACGGATCGGTGACATGGCAGGGGGTGACACTTGGGCCAACCCAAGTGGCGGGCGCCACTTAGAGGTGGCGGGCGCCACCTAGGGGTGGCGGGCGCCACCCCCCTTAGGCCCATTTGGGCCCTGCTGAGTGGGCTTGGCCTCTGGTGGGTTCATATGTCCAAATTTGGTTCAAATCCTGCATTCAAATAGAATTCTATGGACATGTGGAATTTGGTTAGTTTGAAACCTATTTGACTATATTTCGTGCCTTTTTGGTGAACTTTAGGGTCAAATGTTGACGGTAAAACAGGTGTTTAAGGACCGTCAACAAGCTCCCCCAAGCTAACCTGTTGCTCGTCCTCGAGCAACAATGCGGTTTAAGCATTGAGCATGAAATGGATAGCAACTTAAGATGTCTGCAAGTGCATATTGTATAGTGAGAAATAACTTAGCATATATCATTAATCATAGCAATGTGGAGCTTATAGCTTTTCACTTCAAACATGCAAGAGTGAAATAAAGTAGTAGATAGGAAACTTTTATCTTGCTTAGGTTTGACTAGGATTCTGTCTGGAGGTTTTTCAAGGTTTTCAAAAGATAACAACTTGCTTAAGTTCTCCAAGATTCACTCAATCACTCAATGGTGTTTAAATCCTTACTTAGGCCAAAATGTAGCCTCTCCTATTTCTAAAGAATGATATGTGGAGTTATAGGTGGGCTAAGAACCATGAGCAAATTGCCTGATGTTTATTGCTAAGCTAGACACTCAGATCATAAGGAGCAACAAATCATAAAAATTGATCAAGATGTGCATGTGTGGTTATGTGGAAGTGTATAGAGAGGTATTTCATAATCCTTCCTAGTTAATTTCTGGGATCTAGAGCTAATGATAATTCTCTCTCTTTTTTTTTGGATAAATAGTGAGTAGACAAAAGATGTATCCTCACATTTTCTTAGGACATAGTCCTCTTTTGAGCTACTTTGCTCACTTTTTTTTTCTTCAGGACATAGTCCTTCCATGAGCTACTTTGTTCATTTTTTCTCTCTCTCTTTTAGCTCTAGATTTCCCAGACATCTATAAGAAAGGATTTTTGAAATGAAAAGGGGAAGAGGGAGAAATGCTTATTCCCAGTGCAGGAATAGCATAAGGCTAGCAATGGGATGTTTGGCAGGGTATTGCATATCTCCGGTGTAGAGAATAAGCAATTTATTTGGTGGTTGCAAACTTCCAAAGTGGAAAGTAGGCAATTTATGGTGGGTGTACGTGAATCTTGATTCAAAAGATATGATAAGCTTCTCTACTAAGATCTATGAGGTCTAACAAAGCTCAACACAAACAAAGCTCTTTGTAGTTTTGACTAATGACTAACAAATATTTGGCTGGTGGTGGGATGGGATAAAATCTAGGAGGAACTTTTAGCAAGGTTTTCATAATTTTTAAAAGAAATCCTGCAGATTAGGTCCTAATTTCACATTAGCAAGTTTAAAGAATTACTCCATTTCTTACTAACTTTATTCACTAAGCATGATTTCAGTTTAAGGATGTGCAGCCCACAAAAGCTACAACTTAGATAAGACTAGTCATTCAAACCATAACAATAGCATTTGCATGACATATTTCAAATCTTATTCAGGTTTCAACTTGTTTAAGCAGATTTTATCAATTTTAATCATGGAGTGGTTATTTAGGCAAGCATGTGACATTCAAAAGATATAGAATTTAAGAACTGAATGTAAAGTGTAGGCTTGAGACATACCTTATCGGAGCGGGAGTCTCCCCCAAGCTGGCTTCTTGCTTGGTGAAAGATCTTCTTCGTCTCAGTCGGAGCTCTTGTTCTCATTTTATTAAAAGGAAACTATCTAATGTTGTGAAAAGGGAAACTATCCTATTATGATATTTTATTATTCTAACTAAGTTAACATATACCTATGCATAAAACTAATGATAACTGATTTTTTTAGTTTCATGCATGACATATGTTATTTATTCGAAGAAGGGAAATTTGAAGGGAAATTAAAAATAAAACCATACCTTAGGTCCATGGAGTTTCATCCTTATCGGGTGGATCTTCTTCCTTGGGCACTTCTTCTCTTAGTACTCCATCTGGTTCTTCTTCTTTTGTCACCTCTCCTTTGTTATGTGAATTACACAACTTAGGAGGAGGTGGCTCTCTCTTTCTGCTCCACCCTGTTCTTGGGCGCCTCTTCTTGGTACGAACGGGTTTTGGTTCCTGCATGTTAGCGGCATATGTGGGGCCTCGGGAGAAAGAGAATATTTCCTTCCTCCCTCCTAATGTCATTTGAATTTTACCACTTCCCACATATATGCAAGCATTAACAGTATTCAAGAAGGGTCTACCTAACATTAGAGGCACATCTTTCCTATTTCCCATATCTAGTATTATAAAATCAGCAGGAACATAGGAACCTCTAATATGAATAGGTAAATCATTAACTATTCCTTCTACATAGCAAGTGGGTTGATCAGCTAGCACGACATAGGCAGATCTGGATGACATGGGTGGAAAGAATGAGTTTTCATAAAAGTCTTTAGATAGAATGTTCACACTCGATCCTAAATCACACATGGCATTTTTAAAGACTTCACCAAAGATTGAGCATCTAATTATGGGACTACCAGGATCACCCTTTTTAACAGTCCTGGTTTGATCTTCATAATAGTTAAAATATTTTATTTCAACCATATTAGCAGTTTCCATGTCAGGTTTAGCAGGAATTTTGCCAGATTCAAAAGATGGTATAATAGCAGCAATTTGAGCTAATTGGGTTTCTAACATCTTATTAAAGCTAAGTTGATTTTTCAGAGCAGATGAGAAATCTTCCAATGTAGCATTTATATTCTCAAGGGCTTTATCATTCGCCATTAATTTCTTATTCAAAAATTCAGTAGTTCTACCTCGTGAGTAAACTAAATTCTTTAAGAACGAGAAATCATCAAAATTATGAAAATTAGAGCGAGGGAATGAATTGTTACCTTGAGAATTGGAGTGTTGATTCCATCCATGATTCTGTTGACGGAAACCGTTACTGTTGTTGATGAAGTTCAAATCTTCATGTAGCTCGGGGCAGTGGTTCCCAGAATGTCCGGTTTCTCCACAGACTTCACAAGTCATGTAGAATTCCAGAGATTGGACACTCTCTTGTTGGTTCATCTTCTCACAGCTGTCCAGCTTCTTTGCCAGCAGGTCCATCTTGGCCACGATCATGTCGGCTTCCTTAAGGGAATGCATACCTCGCTTACGGGGCTGTAATCTTTCGTCACTCCATCCTTGGTTTGACACCATCTTCTCTATGAGAGCCTTAGCATCTGCAACATTTAGAGAAAAGAATGCACCGCCGGAGGCGGCATCCAAATGGCTTCTAGAGAGTGGGGTTAGGCCATGGTAGATGTTCTGGATCAATAGCCAGTCCTCCATACCATGGTGGAGACAAGCAGCGACATACTCTTGCAACCTCTCCCAAGCCTCGGGGATAGACTCCTCGGCTTATTGCGTAAAGCTGGAGATTTTGTTGCGCAGAGCATTCGTCTTGCCCATCGGAAAGAATTTGGCGAGAAAAGCATTGGAACACTTGTCCCATGTGTCTACAGCATTGCGATCGGTATAGAACCATTGCTTCGCTTTTCCTAGCAAAGAGAAAGGAAAGAGACGAAGACGGATGGCTTCTTGGGTTATCCCCTTAATGGTGAAGGTGCCGCAAATCTCCAAAAAATTGTTGGAGGTGAGCATTGGCATCCTCATGAGCCTTGCCATAGAATGGCCTAGCTTGGACCATCGTGATCAGAGCCGGTTTCAACTCAAAATTGAGGTTGGCATCGATCATGTCTGGTCCTATCGCTACATTAGCGGCAGAAGGAGCAGAAAATTCACGAATGGTCTTGTTGGCCATCGTGAAGATAGAACGAGATAAGAAAGAAAGAAGTGGAAGAAGATGAAGGAAAAAGATAAGAAGAACTAAGAAAAGAAAGAATGGGGTAAGATGGGATTCGCTAAGCGGGAGCTTAAGCGAAGATAAATTCGACACAGACTCAACCGATACACCGATTGCCTTCCCCGGCAACGGCACCAGAAATGCTTGTTGACACGTGCTAACGTCGTTACTAGGAGTAGACTATGGAATCTATCCCCGGCAACGGCGCCAAAAATGCTTGTTGGTAGTTCTTAGCTACACCTAAGATAGGGTAACTAAAGTAGCTATCTACTAATGCCAAGCGGGGTTGTCAATCCCGACACTAGTAGAAGCTAGCTAGCGAGAATGCAATCTACCAAGAGGAGATTCTACAAGCGCACAGAACTATCGTAGTAGCACTTCGCCTGGGAGTACCAGGTGTCGATTTATTTGATCCCAAGGGAAGGCTAGGGTGGTGTATGAGTTGAGTCAAGGAGGGGATGAGAGTCGAAGAAAAGAGAAAAGGGAAAAGGGGAGAAGAGAGGCTAGAAAGAATATATTGATGGCTAGGTAAGGATGAACTAGATGGCTAAGGTAAGGTGGAATGGATAGGTAGATAGAGGGTAACTAAGGATAACTAACTAACTACTAACTACTAACTACTAACTACTCCTAGATAACTACAAAGCAAGATAACTACGAAGCGAGATAGTTAGGAAGCAAGGCAGGCAAAAGTCAATAAAGTAACTAAGTTGAGTATAGTTTTATTCCTATCTTGTCAAGTATCGAGGCGTACTAGCCTTTACCACTTACTTAGGTTGAACGCTAGCACAACGAGCCTTACTGTTAAACTGGGCCAACTACGTGGTGGAATTCAAGGCGCACAGGGCTGTCATCACCTGCTTGCTACCACAGCTATCCGGAGGTCCAGCCGTATCTGAAGGTAAGTCTATAACTAAGCACCATGCTTAATTATATTCTAACTATCTCTACCCTAGCTTTGAATAGAGACACCTTTGCGGACGTCAGAGCAAACACTTGACTTAATAAGATAAACACTAAACTAACTAAGCAACCTATTGGCAAAGATCAAACACTAAGCTCACTAGAGATTAACTACTATGGCTAAGTGAATTGAACTGTAGGATAGCTAGGCACTCAAGCAATCAATCAAGTATACCACTCAATACTGATAAGTAGAATAAAGTAATACTTGAAATGATGAATTACAATATAGTAAGTGCTTGAGTAACAAGAGCAAAACCTGAACTGGAGATGAAGGAAGACTCTTCCCAGCTCCAGAACCGATCACTCGCACGCCTCTACTCTTGAGCTAAGCCTTGAGCAGCGCTACCGCGAGGGCGAAGATGCCTTGCTCTACTAGCTACCTACTTGCCTAAGCTCTCTAAGCTTCTAACCTAACTCTCACTTGCTTCTCTTGCTTTGCTTCTCTTGGAAGTGTGGGATATGAGGGATATGAATGAAGTGATGCCGCAGGGGGGTATTTATAGCCCAAATGAGTGAGGGGGGTTCTTGTAGTGGGCAGCCAACCGACCTAGGGTTAGGTCAGGTGGCGGGAGCCACCCCCTACTGGCGGCCGCCAGCTCCCTGGCCGTTGGATGAACCGCCTTTGCTTCAATGGCATCCAGGTGGTTGTCCAAGGTGGTTTGGAGGTCGGTTGCATGTCCTAGCAACCGACATTCAGCCTTGATCCACGCCACTCCTCCCTGAGCCGTCCGATGCCACTGACCTAGTGACCAAGGGCCAGGATTTGGACTTGGGGAGGTCACACGGATCGGTGACATGGCAGGGGGTGACACTTGGGCCAACCCAAGTGGCGGGCGCCACTTAGAGGTGGCGGGCGCCACCTAGGGGTGGCGGGCGCCACCTCTCTTAGGCCCATTTGGGCCCTGCTGAGTGGGCTTGGCCTCTGGTGGGTTCATATGTCCAAATTTGGTTCAAATCCTGCATTCAAATAGAATTCTATGGACATGTGGAATTTGGATAGATTGAAACCTATTTGACTACATTTCATGCCTTTTTGGTGAACTTTAGGGTCAAATGTTGACGGTAAAACAGGTGTTTAAGGACCGTCAACAGCCGCAACATCGCCTCCGTGGCGGCCATCACCGACGACCCCGCCAACGTTCGCTGCCTTGCCTAGTCGGAGCGCCCCATCACCTTCTCCAGGGAGGACCAGTGGTCGGACGACAAGTACCCAGGACGTTTTCCTCTCGTCATCAACCCAATGATCTCCAGCTGCCGCTACCGCAAGGTCCTCGTCGACGGTGGGAGCGCCCTAAACATCATCTTCGCATCGGCATTCCGTGAGCTCGACTACTCCAATCGGGATCTGTTCCCAGCGAATTTCCCCTTCTGGGGCATCGTGCCACGACTGCCGTCCATGCTCGTCGGGTAGATCACCCTCCCGGTGCAGTTCGGCACGCCCGACCACTTCCACGAGGAGTACATCACCTTCATCATTGCCGACTTTAACACCGCCTACCACTCCATCCTCAGTCGCCCAGCGCTCTCTAAACTCATGGCTGTGCCACACTACGCCTACCTCGTGCTCAAGATCCCGACGAAGAAAGGCGTCCTCAGCCTCCGGGCAAATCTCCAGGTGGCATACGAGTGCGAGCAGGAGACAATCAACTCCGCCGAAGCACACCAGCAGATCCAGGGCGTCCAGGATAGCATCGCCAACGCTGCCAAACTCAGCCCCGACGATCTCGAGATCCCAGAGACCTCCGACCAGCGCTCCAGCAAGAAGTCGAAGGACACGAAGCAAGTGGCCCTGGTGGACGGAGCTCCGGAGAAGACCGCCATCATCGGCACCAACCTCGACCCCAAATAGGAAGATGCGCTCGTCGGCTTCCTACGGAGCAACGTCGATGTGTTCGCCTGGAAACCAGCGGACATGCCCGGAGTTCCATGGAAGTTCGTCGAGCACTCCCTGAACGTCTCCACAACCGCCAAGCCGGTTCGTCAAAAGCTCCATCGCTTCGCGCCAGATAGGAAGGAGGCAATTAGGGTAGAGCTCACCCAGCTCCTAGCTGCCGGCTTTATCAAAGAGGTGTATCACCCGGATTGGTTGGCCAATCCGGTCCTTGTACTCAAAAAGAATAAAGAATGGCGTATGTGCGTTGACTACACCGACCTCAATAAGCATTGCCCTAAGGACCCCTTCCTCCTCCCTCGCATCGACGAGGTCGTCGACTCCACCGCCGGGTGCGAACTTCTCTCCTTTCTTGATTGCTATTCTGGTTACCACCAAATTGCTTTGAAGGTAGAGGACCAAATCAAGACGGCGTTCATCACACCCTTCGACGCCTACTGCTACACGACCATGTCGTTCGGGCTGAAGAACGCCGGAGCCACATACCAGCGCGCAATCTAGGATTGCTTAAAGTACCTCATCTCGGAGAAGGTCGAAGCTTATGTGGATGACGTCGTCGTCAAGACCCGCACCGCTGACATGCTCATCTCTGACCTCGAAGCAACCTTTAATGCCCTCAACAGGTTTAAGTGGAAACTCAATCCCAGCAAGTGCATTTTTGGCCTGTCATCTGGAAACCTCCTCGGCAACATCGTCAGCCGCGACGGCATTCGCCCAAACCCCGACAAGACTTCGGTCCTCCTCCGCATGCAAGCTCCCTCCAATGTGAAGGACATCCAGAAGCTCACCGGGTGCATGGCGTCCCGCAGCCTCTTCATCTCCAGGCTCGGCGAAAAGGGGCTACTGAAAGGATCAAATCAGCATAGAGGGGGGTGAATAGGTGATTTTTCACAATCTGAAACTTCACAAACTAACAGATGTAGTTAGTTAACAACCGGAGAGTCCGGTTTGTTTCGGTAGGTACTACCGGGTGTAAAACACCGATACTACCGACACAAACAAACGGCACAACCGGGATCCTAAAAGAAACTACAAATCTGATGTATGTGAGCTATGACAGTAATACAAGAATCTAGCCCCACTTCCCTAAGTATGAAGGATGGAAAATCTACTCTCACCGAGCCTTGGTTGCTACCCTTGATGTAGATCGAGCCTTCCCAACCTAAGAAGGAGATAGGGATAGGAAGAACACGAAGAACACAACAACAACGTAATATACAAAGTAGAGACAACAACAAGCACACGGGACACGGCGATTTATCCCGAGGTTCGGCCAATCCACAAAGGAGTGCCTACGTCCTCGTTGTTGAGGTGACCACAAAGGTCGGAGTCTATTTCACCTCCTAGCCTCACTCAAGCAACCACAAAGGCTACTAGAGTTTCTCCACTAGAAATCACAGGGGTAATACAAACACTTCGGGGAGCCCTCACAAGTGAATCAATACGGGCTACCACGAAGAACACCTAACCGGCTAGAGCTCAAAGAGCTCAAGAGTAAAAGACACAAATCAAGCCGACTAGATGGAAACCAAGTGCTCAAGTCATAGATCGAAGCTTCTCTCTCTCTAATCTCACTTCCCTAGCTCAAATTTTGCAAGGGAATGAATCTAGGAGCAAAGGGAGAGAGAGAGGGGAGTAGTCAATGCTTAGAGAGAGCTTTGTCTAAAAGTAGGTGGCAATGAATGAATGGAATGAGTGGGTAACGGTCAAAAGTCAAGTGGAGGGCTATAAATAGTCCCCCAGTCCCAAGGCTGGTCGGTAGTACCGACCACCCATGGTCGGTAGTACCGACCAGTCACTGACTAGCCACTGACACGCGCACAGATCTGGATCTGACCTAAAAGTCAGTTACCAGCCACGGAACGGTACCACCGAGGGGCGGTAGTACCGGCCCTATGGCGGTACTACCGCCAGGCCAAAACGGCCACAAACAGAGAGCTCCGAAGAAGGGACTTGGTCCCTCGGTTACTACCGACCAGGGTTGGTACCACCGAGGGTCGGTAGTACCGGCCCAATGGCGGTACTACCGCCAAGTCGAAAAAGAGTTAGTCCAGAGAGCCCTGCAAACTCGATTACTATAGGCCTAGGGTCGGTACCACCGGGGGCGGTAGTACCGGCCCTATGGCGGTACTACCGCCAGGCCAAAAACTGATCCATCCAGAGAGCTTCGCGAGATTGCCTTTCTACCGACCAGGGTCGGTACCACCGGGGGCGGTAGTACCGACCTTATGGCGGTACTACCGCCAGGTCATTTTATGTGCGAATAGAGAGGTCTGCGAAACCAAGCTTACTACCGGCCAGGGTCGGTACCACCGGGTGCGGTAGTACCGGCCCTATAGTGGTACTACCGCTAGGCCATTTTTGAGCCAACACAGAGAGGTTGTTTTGAGCACTGGGCAGTGAAGCCACGTGCGGTACTACCGACCACCCATGGGCGGTACTACCGCCCGCACAGAAAACCCTCCATGTGTCCATGTTTGTGCGGTGTCTCTCAATCAAACTATAGTTAGTCGATTTGAGCACTTTTCTCCACATCTAGCCAACATAATTTGTGACCCTCTTGATAGTCCGGCTTACCTATAACTCAAGTTTAAAATTGAAATTTTAAACTATCACTTCAGCTAGGCATCTTTATGACCAAATGTATCCAAACGTGCTTTGTTCACGAGATTACAACATTTCAAATCTTTCTAGGACTAACACCTGCATACATGCTTTTACAAATCCGTTAGTCCCTAATTTGATTGTCATTAATTAGCCAAAACCCACAATGGGGGGTAATGCACTTTCAAACTCCCCCTTTTTGGTAATTGATGACAACCAACTTAGGCTTACAATAAGGATAGAAAGAATTGAAGCTTTTGAATTCCAAAAATTTAGTTCGAGCTCCCCCTTAGTGTATGCTTTGGATATGAATTTTAAACCTTGGCTTAAAGCAAGGTTGCATACACAAGAGCAAGAGCTCCACCTAAATTTTGCAATCTGTGGGGTGCCTAAGTGTGAGTGACAACAACATATATATCAATTTGTGATGCATAAACAGTATGGCATGGTGATTCACATAACAATGTAATAAGAAAAGCGAATGGCTATGGAAGAAAGAAAAGGACTCAAATCACATAGCCATATCGAAAACAACAATCACCAACCATGACAAGAGCATAGATAAAGAGGATGAACCACACAAGAATATAACATTAAGCACAAATGTTTTACATCCTCAACACATCACAAATAAAAGTAGCATACCACACTTAGTTCTCAAAGATTAACTCTCTCTCACAGGCTAGCTATTACATCAAGATAGATAAGCCTAACACTCCCCCTTTGTCATCAAATGCCAAAAAGGGTAGACCAAGATAAGCAAGAACAACTAATAGTAGCCACCTGGATACGGACCACCAAAGAGAGATGAGTAAGCACTGGCACCAACATCTCCACCTGGATACGACGATGAAGGGGCATCAGAGGGATCCAGCAGAGGAGTAGGGTCGCGGAAGCCACCACTTCCAGCTGGATCGGCGTCGGGGGCAGCAAAGCCGGTGTAGGAGCCACCACCACCACCCTGGTACGAGGTGGATCCACCACCATGTGAAGGATCCATACCGTAGTCGGGGTAGAAGGGCGGAGGCTGGTACGAAGGCGGGGGCTTAAAAGGCTTATACATCTCAGAGGAGAAGATCCCTGCCTCATCATCACCCGGCTGCTGCTGCTGCTGGCCACCATCGTCATCGTCATCATCATCATCACCATCATTACGGCGATGCTGAGCGTCATACTCGGAGAAGGGATCTGGAAAGGGACGAGGCGGAGAACGCGGAGGGAGACCAAGGTGCTCACGCACCTCCTGATGATGCCGCTCATCGCGCTCGGCCCTGTAGCACATCCACTGGAAAATCATGCCGAGTGCGGAGCGAAGACCGTCACTCCTACGCCTCTCACGACGCGGAGGAGGAGCGGTAGCAGGAGGCACCTCTCCATGGGCCAGCTCTGGGCCATGTGCCTCGCCAGGAGCTGCTGCTGCGGCTGGAATGTCATCACCTTCATCAACCTTTTCTTTGCCCGCGGAACTCGTGGAGGAGAACTTACGAACGCTGTACTCCTTCACGGTCCAATCATACTCGAAGGTGGCTCCAACCACATGCTCAATGATATGCATAAGATATGCAGCATAAGGCAGGTTCTTGTGAGGGTCATTGTACACATCTGAGATCTTCTGCCAGAGAAAATGTGAAATGCTAAAGCGTCCATCTGGCCGAGCAAACTGGACAAGGACCTTGGCAGCATCATCTCTCAAGTTGTCTTGGTCTCCAACCTTAGGATCCAGAGTCAGGCGCATCAAGTTGTTAAGGACAAAGTAGGCAGGCTTCAGGCCAGGGACCGTGAAGTTTGCCACTACACCATCCATATAGACACCTGAACTCTGCAGCTGATCTGTATACATGCCCCCACCATACATCTCAGATAAGCGAGGAGCATTCATGTCTTCATGGTTGAAGCCCAACAACCTAGCAAAGGTGACGAAGTTGCACCGGTAGTGGACCCCTTGGGTCATCCAATGCAGCACCTGAGCCTCTTGATCAATAAACAGGGTGGCCCAAAACTGACAGATAATCTCCTGGTTGTAGCTGCGCTCACCAGACACTAACCCCAGAATCCTCCATTCCTCCAACCTCTGCACCAAAGCCTGAATCTCTTCTGAATCCTTGTCTGTCAAGGAGCGAATTGCCAGCCGCTTATGCTCAAAGAGGGGAGGATGCCCCTTAGCACAAAAGCCCCTCCAAAGGACTGACACATAGTAATCTTGCTGGAAGCGGGACCAAAACCTCCTGTCCACTGTATCATCCCGAATAAAAAGATATGGATTTTCTATCCTCTGGGATCTCAACAAGTTTCCCTTCTTCCTGTCAGAGTAGTCCATGGTATTTCAAAGATGTGCGGGAGCAGACATCAAAGCACCAGCTTCAGGGTGCATATGAAACACCCAGTTGATAAGCAACAACCCGAATGTTGGAGGAGAAGGAGGTCCAACACGAGGATCGATGGACCGACCCTCTCGCTCAGCTCCGGCTCCCATAGCCACTCCGCCCACTATCACGCTGTGCAGGCGCCCTGGCGGACCACTAATCGGGGGTGGTGGAGGTGGAGGAGCAGCATGACCACTCCCACCTGCACCGCTCCTACCTGCACCACTGCCACCAGCATCACTGACACTGGCTCTGCCTCTGCCACTGTCGACACTACGACGGCCCGTGGACTTACGTCCACGCACCTGTCGAGTGACGTCCTTGCTGCTTCCACCGGCCCGGGCACGACACCCGGGATTGCGGCGCTGCGGCTCTCCCTGCTGCACATCACCAAGACCCAAAGCCACATACTCTTCCTCGTCATCATCTCCGGCCTGGTGAGAGGGCCTCCGGCCATACGACATCTAGAACAAGATAGCATAGACCGAAGTGAGACAAAAGTGATAGAAAGACAACTTCAAAGGATGTAGCAAAGACGACGATCAAAATTGGGGAGGAAAGCGCCTCACTATGCGCGGTCGGTACTACCGCCCGAGGAGGGTCGGTACTACCGACCGCACTGCAGCGTGCGGTTTCCTTCAATCCAATCAAAAAATCGTCCATGAAGTTGCAAAACATACATCCTAGAAGCATCTATACACTAGATAGAGCAATCCTACCAAAGGAATCAACCTAGAACAAGGTACATTGAGAGATCGGGCAAGAACACCCTAGTACCTTGGTACTCGTGAAGAAGAGGTCGAAATCCAATGAAGGAAGAAACTTCGGGCTTTAAGAACACCACCAAGACGATCTCCTTGCTCCCACGCACCTTTCCACCGGAGAGATTTGGATTTGGGTGAAGGAGGAGGGAGATCGGAGAGGAAGAAGGCGCGGCGGGTGCACGGGCACGGGCACGGGCGGCGGCGCAAGGAGGCAACGACTGCGGTCAAAAGAGGTTGACTGGGTAGGTTAGAACGGTTTCACTGCGGCCCTTTTATGACTGGATCATACCCGGTCGGTACTACCGCCCATAGGGAGGCGGTACTACCGACGTCGGTACTACCGTGTGACGGAACCGCCCAATAATGTGGCCCACTTGCACACGTCATCGTCATAGGGAGCCCAATGACTGTGCAAATGAAACACGTTACTGGAAAGATCCGTCGGGTGTCCCCGAGAGGACCCCGAATTACTCACGAGCCACAAGACCATCATCATGAAGGTTGGAATAATTACAACATTACAACAGTTGATACAAAATACCATCGGAGTGCGGAAGCAAGATAGATAAACTTTACAAATTATGAAGATGTTACTTTTTACATAAAAATAACTGGTATTGCGGAAGTAGAGTAGTATGACAGAACCACACTTAGGCGGAGTACCTAAGTTGGAGAAGAGGAACAACCAGATCACGTCAAGCCCACTGACATGATCATGATCAACACCACCTAATAGAAACATGCAACAGGGGATTAACAAACCCTGAGTACTGGGGTACTCAACAAGACTTACCCGACTAAAGAAAAAGGGAGAAGACTCAGGAATGAAAGGCTTAGGGTAGTCAAGGTAAGGCTTAAGTATTTTGTAGAAAAAGCATTTTGTAAACCTTGTTTTATTTTGGAAAGATTCAAGCATTTCTCAATTCTTCATTGTCCATGATTCATTTTACATTTCAAAACATACCTAGTTGAGAACCACTCTCCGTTGACAGTCAGTGACCAAGTCTCCATAACCGAGGAACAACGTTAATCCGGATAAATAATACTCAGCTGAGGATCCCTATCCACACTGCATATGTAGCACCCAAGCTTGCATATGCCAACTCGTCTACCACGATTCCTCCAAGATTGGGCCCGGTCCTACGCCACCCAGAAGTATAGTACACCACTCCTATCCAGGTACAACGACCACGTGGGTACATGCTACTTCCGCCATCTCTCCACTCTAGTGCGCGGTTGTCGGTCCAATAAAGGATTCCTCGGAGCCAGAGCTTTCCGTAGTATGTGAATAGTTGCAAGTCTTGGCCAGCAGGCCCCCATACGGATGGTCCCTAATTTTCCAGCCAGAACTACACCTTGGTTATATCTCACCCAAGCGTAATAGTCCTGTCAGTTTTTCAACCCTGTCCCGGTCGGTGTCAACTGTTGAGTCCCGGACTACAACATGACGGCACCGTACGCGCGGACAACCTCTTCTCGACAATGACCACATGCTAGCTAGGCAAGCAGTCATCGAACGGGAAGTAAAGCCAAATTCCCATAAAGATTCTTTCAGTGATCACACTTTTGAAAATGACATTTTATTGCAAATCTATAGTATAGCATCACTAAGCATTTTGCAAATAGTTTTAAAGCAGGGCTGGTGGATCTTCTGGTGGAGGTAAATAATGCAAGTAATAGGTCATCACACAACTCCTATAACCTAATGCAGTAGTTTAACTCAAAAGCATTTAAGGAAAACATTTTATAAATCCAAGGAAGGGTTAAATGCACCGGGGCTTGCCTTCGTTGCAGGGAAGATAAGATCCAAGAAAGATTGACACAAGTTAGTTCGTTTGCTGCTTGAAGTTAAGTCTTTTTCGACGAAGCCTGTCCAACAAGAACCCTCCTCCGAGGCTCGTTCGACAATGGTGAACACCAGAGCTTGATCAACACGACTTCAACACTCTTGGATACTACACGTGGATAAATGATGTATGCTTTAACATGATGCCATGGAATGCATGCTAAGGTGCAGGACAAGACTACTGATTCTAGAGTACAACTTTCTAACATGTGAGTAACTTCTAGGATAGACATAAAGATTAATTATCTTTATCTTTTTAAGCAAGATTAAACAAACTTATTAAGCATTATTTACAAAACATTGCAAGGCATCACAATCATCATAGACCAGAGGGGTGGGGTCTATGAACAGCAAATAATCCAAAAGGTCACACCATGATTACTTTTCTGTTTTTCCTAATTTATTTTAAAAGATCATTTTATACAGTTGTCCCAAAATTTACCAAATTAATCTCATAGGTTCATCATGGTGTAAATAGATGACAAAACAAATTTCATGACCTTTGGAGCTATACATGTTTTACTAAAAACCTAAAACTGTCCATTTATTAATTAAAAGGAGGATTTTTCATATTTTAAACTTTGCAGAAAAGTAGAGTTTCTTATTTTTCTAAAATACTACACAGAGCAAGGAACACACTCCATTTATCTCAAGATTTTTAGAACAACAGATTAAACCTCACAAAAAGAAGAAAACAAAACACTATTCATATTTTTAAAAGAAAAGGAAAACTGTGCTTCTCTCGAGGCTCGGCGCGCTTGCCTGTAAGGCGGACAGCGGACCGGTCGCTCGAGGTCTCGGCTGGGAAGGCAGAGGGTGGGGATAGCTTCGCGGGCTCACCAGGAGTTGGAAACGAGGCTCGGCGAGGCGGTGCAAGGGTCGGAGGCGGGAGCTCGATGGTGGCGAGGCCTTGGCGGAGGCTCGGCTAACCTCTCGAGGGTAGCCTCGGCGTGCTCGAGGCTCAGTCCGAGGGTGGCTGCGATTCACCCGAGGCTGAGGGTGGGGCTCGGCTGCTTCGAGGGGGCGCGGTTCGCAGGCGTGCTCGAGGGTGAGGCTCGAGGCTGGCCTTGGCATGTTCGAGAGATGCGGCTCGAGGGATGTGGCTCGAGGGGACGCTCGAGGGTGTGCGGTTCGCGGGTTGGCTCGAAGGTTGGCTCGAGGGTGAGGCTCGAGCGATTCGCCGGAGTTGGAGAGGAGTCGCTGCGCCGGCGAAGGAAAGGACGGAGGGGTGAAATTGGTGGCTTGGGAAGGTGAAGAAGCTCAAGGCGAAGGCAGTGGCGGCCTTGGCGGGCGCTGGGGCTGCCTGATGGCTTGGGTTGGCGAGGAAGTGTTGGTGGTGGCAATGGAGAGCTTGGTGGCTTTTATAGGCGCGGGGTGATGCCGGTGTCCGGGCGAAGGACGGTGGGGGTCCGGGGGAAGAGGACGGTGGGGGTCCGGGCAAGAGGACGGTGGGGGTCCGGGCAAAAGGACGGTGGGGGTCCGGGCAAAAGGACGGTGGGGGTCCGGGAAAAAGGACGGTGGGGTTCCGGGCAAAAGGACGGTGGGGGTCCGGGCAAAAGGACGGTGGGGGTCCGGGCAAAAGGACGGTGGGGGTCCGGGCAAAGAGAGGTAGGGGTCTTCCAGCTGTGCACAGTGAAAACCTATTCTTCTTTTGAAATTTTGAAAATTACTCCTAAACTTTGAACTGCACAAAGAAAACTCAAACAACAAAGTTGTTTAGAATTTGAGATCTACAACTTTGCTAAAAGGACCAACTTCAAATTTTGAACAACTTTTGAATTAGAAAAAGGGGTAAAACTAGAGTTTGGAAATTTGGGGTTTTTCAAAAGGAATTTAAATTTTATTTTGATTTTTGAATTTTGGTCCTCATAACACAGCATCAAAACACTTAACTGAACAAGATCTACACAAAAATTAAGCAAACTTAAATGCATGGCAAGAATGATTAAAGACTAATGATGATGACATGTCAGGTTAATTACTTATTAAACACTAGAGGTGTTACATACCGCCCCAGATGGCGGTACTACCGACCGATGATTTTCAGAGGGGACAGAGAGCTTTTCCAAGAGAACTTTGTGAGGCATACTACACAAACTTCAGTCATGTCCAGATTTCATATAAGCAGTACATAGCTATGGACATAAGAGAAGCATGCAAAATAGATTTTGAAATCTCATACAATATTTGGCAAAATTTTTTGTCTAAAGTCTCTAGGTGAAAACAAATATGTGCAAGACATCAAGCCACGTTACGAGAGTCAATGATATTTAGTTCACTCCTCAAAGCACAAAATCTTGACTCATCTAAAGGCTTTGTGAAGATATCGGCTAGTTGCTTTTCGGTGCTCACATGGCGTATTGCGATATCTCCTTTGGCTTCGTCGTCTCTCAAGAAATGGTGTCGGATGTCTATGTGTTTTGTGCGAGAATGGTTTACGGGATTGTTTGCTAGTTTGATAGCACTCTCATTGTCACACAAAAGTGGAATCTTATTTTCCTCACATCCGAAATCTTTTAGTGTTTGCTTCATCCAAAGTAGTTGAGCACAGCATGCGCCGGCCGCCACATACTCGGCTTCGGCAGTGGATAGGGCAACACTATTTTGTTTCTTAGAACTACATGACACCAAAGACCTTCCAATAAATTGGCAAGTCCCGGTAGTGCTCTTTCGATCTACCTTGCAACCGGCATAGTCTGAATTGGAATAGCCAAGTAGATCAAAAGTGGAGCCCTTGGGATACCACAAGCCAAGATTAGGAGTGTGCACTAAGTATCGAAAGATTCTCTTAATGGCCATAATATGACATTCTTTCGGGTTAGCTTGAAATCTTGCACACATGCACACGCTAAGCATAATATCAGGCCTAGATGCACAAAGATAAAGCAATGAACCGATCATAGAGCGATATACCTTTTGGTCCACTGACTTACCATCCTCATTTAGATCAAGATGTCCATTGGTAGGCATGGGGGTCTTGATGGGTTTGTCCTTGTCCATCTCAAACTTCTTTAGCATGTCTCTTGTCTACTTGGTTTGACTGATGAATGTGCCATCCTTGAGTTGCTTGATTTGGAATCCAAGAAAATACTTCAACTCACCCATCATGGACATCTCGAACCTTTTGGTCATGATCCTACTAAATTCCTCACAAAAAGTCACATTAGTACTACCAAATATTATGTCATCGACATATATTTGGCACACAAAGATATCATTATCGACTTTGTGAGTAAATAAAGTAGCGTCGGCCCTTCCTATCTCAAAACCCTTTTGAGTAGAAAGTCCTTAAGGCAATCATACCAAGCTCTTGGGGCTTGCCTGAGCCCATAGAGTGCCTTGTCGAGCTTGTAGACGTGGTTGGGATACTTGGGATCTTCAAAACCCGGTGGTTGCTCCACATATACCAATTCAAAGAGGGGGCCGTTGAGGAATGCACTTTTCACGTCCACTTGGTATAGCTTGAAATCATGGTGAGTAGCAAAGGCAAGTAATATACGAATTGACTCAAGCCTAGCTACGGGTGCATAGGTTTCCCCAAAATCCAAACCTTCGATTTGAGTGAGACCTTGAGCCACCAACCGTGCCTTGTTTCTTGTTACCACTCCATGCTCGTCTTGTTTGTTGCGGAAGACCCATTTGGTTCCTATCACATTTTGCTTGGGTCTTTCCACCAAGGACCAGACTTCATTCCTGGTGAAGTTGTTCAACTCTTCTTGCATAGCCATCACCCAATCCGGATCATCAAGTGCATCGTCCACCCTAAGAGGTTCCAAAGAGGAGACAAACAAGTAATGTTCACAAAAATTTGCTAAACATGAATGGGTCGTTACCCCACGACATATGCTCCCCAGTATGTTGTCAACGGGATGATCCCGTTGAATGGTATGGTGCACTTTAGGATGTGGCACGAGTGATCTCCTTTGGATTGGTCCATCTTCATCATCTTCGTCACATGTGGGGATGTCCCCATCATCTTGTCGGTCTTCATGTTGAGCTTGTGCTTGATCATCAAGTTGATGTTGCATATGACCACCATTTGCACCTCCATCTATCGGAGTTGCAGAAGCTTCACCATGTACATTTGAATGCACATGATGGACATTTGAATCTTGTGGAGTGTGCAACGGATCATCATCATCATCTTGAATCTCAATAGGTCTCACATCACCGGTTGCAAGCTTCTTGATTGCTTCGGATGGAGACATGTCATCACCTACAAGCTCATCATTGACTTGCTCCTTTTGGGAGCCGTCAGATTCATCAAAGGTCACGTCTACCATTAACTCAATAGTGCCGGTGGTATTATTGAATACGCGGTAGCCGTGTTCGTTAGTACCATAACCAAGTAGAAAGCCTTCATGTACCTTAGGTGCAAACTTTGAACTTTTGGCTCTCTTGTTAAGTATGAAACACTTGCAGCCAAAAACTTGAAAGTAATGCACCTTCGGTTTGTTACCGGTTAGAAGCTCGTATGGCGTCTTCTCCCTTAGCTTGTGGAGGTAGAGGCGGTTGATGGCATGACACGCGGTGTTCATCGCCTCCGCCCAAAAACCATGGGAAGGCTTGTACTCATCCAACATAGATCTTGTGGCTTCAACAAGAGTTCTATTCTTCCTTTCCACAACCCCATTTTGTTGTGGGGTATATGGAACGGAGAACTCATGCTTGATTCCTTCATCATCAAGATATTCTTCTATGTTGGTGTTTCTAAACTCGGTCCCGTTGTCGCTTCTTACTTTCTTGATCTTGAGCTCAAACTCATTTTGATCCCTTCTAGCAAACTTCTTGAAGATACCTTGGGTCTCGGTTTTATCTGCTAAAAAGAATACCCAAGTGAAACGAGAAAAGTCATCAACAATAACAAAGCCATATTTGTTACCGCTGATGCTTTGGTAAGCAACGGGTCCGATGAGGTCCATGTGAAGCAGCTCCAATGGTCTTGTGGTTGATACAATGTTCTTCATTGGATACTTTGCTCCAACTTGCTTTCCTGCTTGGCACGCGCTGCAAATCCTATCTTTCTCAAACGAGACATTGGTTAGTCCAAGGATGTGCCCTTCCCTTTGAAGTTGGGCCAAGTTTCTCATCCCAACATGAGCTAGTCGGCGATGCCAAAGCCAACCCATGCTAGATTTTGCCATTAGACATGTTGTAGGTTCTACCTTACTAGTTGAGAAGTCAGCTAGGTAAAGTTTTCCCTTCAACACGCCTTTAAAAGCAATAGAGGAATCCCTTCTTCTAGAGACGGTCACACCCTTATCCGTAAAGAGACAATCGTAACCCATTTCACAAAGTTGAGAAATGGACAACAAATTGTAACTCAAAGAATGCACAAGTAATACATTAGATATGGAATTGTCAGTTGAGATAGCAATTTTACCCAAACCAAGCACTTCTCCCTTTCCATTGACACCAAACACAATGTTGTTGCATGAGTCATTACTTGGTTGAAAGGAGGAGAACATTTCTTTTGCCCCGGTCATATGATTGGTGCATCCATTATCCAACACCCAACTTGACCCACCGGAGGCATATTCCTACAAAACAAGATTATGTTCTTGATTTAGGTACCCAAATGAGATTGGGTCCTTGGGGGTTAGTCACATAAGCTTTTGGCACCCAAACATTTCTCATAATTTCCCTCTTCTTGAGGGCACCAACATACTTAACGACAATCTTGCCGTCTTCTCCCCAACAACACAAGTAATCACATGTATAGCTTCTTGATATGGGCTTTTGTTGCTTGAGGGCCTCCACTTGCTTTTCCTTGTTGATCTTACCATTAGTAAGTGGAGCCTTAGGGTTGGCAACCTTGTTGGCCTTGTTCACAAGGTCAAAGAGAGGAACTCCTTTGTTAAAGTTAACAAAGGGTACCCCCTTTACCATCTTCCTTCCATTGGCCTTGCCACCATACCTATTGTACCCAATCCCATCCTTGATGGATGGATGTCTTGCGGTCTTGAGGATATCCCTTGGTTGTTCCATCTTGCACTTGCAACCATTCCTCAAGATCATGTTCAACCGTTGGATCTCTTTGCTCTTCTTCTTTAACTCAACAATGTTAGTTGCACAAGCATTGATATCAACTTTATAACATCTATTGCAACCATTACTTGTTGAAGCATTAGAGTTATCGGAATCCTTAGGAGTAGTTGAAGAAGTACTACTCCAAAGTGTGTTGTAGCTTAGTTCAAGAGTTTGATATTTATCTTAAGAGCTTCTGAGGCTCTCTTGAACCAAGCTAATCTCGCTCTTTAGATTAGCAATTGAGTCTTTGCTCGTGGAACACTCCTTAGCCAACTTCTTGTTAGAGTCATTAGCTTAAGATAGTTCCACGGTCAATTTCTCAACCTTCAACTTCTCCTCGGCAAGAGAGGCTTCCAATGCAAGGTTCCTTTCACTCTCTTGAGAGATCAAGTCTCCTTGCAAAGCAAGACTCTCATTCCGACTCTCTAATTTAGTGAGCAATTTTATGATTTTAGGTCCACCTTTCTTACCAAATTTTCTAATTATGCTAAGCTCAAATTCATCCATTTCATCATCACTATAATCATCGCTAGAACAAGTATGAGAGTTAGATGATACCTTCTCATCCTTAGCCATGAAGCAAGAATGAGTGAAGTCGTCCTCATCGTCGGTGAGGTTCTCGAACAAGCGTGATGAAGTGGTCGAAGTAGTCATGTTGGAGAAGAGACTTGGAGAAGAGGTCTTGTGTATGGCGATGTTGGCCGCTCCCTTCTCTTTCTCCTTGCCCTTGCTCTTCTCTTCATCACTTGATTCATCTTCGGAGAACCATTCTTCACCAAGATGAGCTTCACCACCTCTTCTTCTTCTTCTTTGGTTCTTGTCGTAACTCTTGCTAAACTTGTTCTTGTTCTTCTTTTGAGGACAATCAGCGATGAAATGATCGTCCGCCCCACACTCATAACAAGTCCTCTTCTTTGACTTCTTGAAGTATCCACCTTTGCCCTTCTTGTACGTTTTCTTCTTCATGAATCTTCGGAAGTTCTTCACAAGGAGAGCAATCTCATCATCGGAATCGTCGCTTTCATCACTTGATGAATCATGTTGGGCCTTGCTTCCTTCTTCTTGATTAGCCTTGAGAGCTACCACTTTCTTGTGGCTTTCGTCTTGATCTTCTAGCGCTTCATCATCCAAGACTTCATGATGCTTTATTTTGGCAAGCATCTCATGAGGTCCCATGCTCTCATAGTTGGGTCTCTCCATGATGATTGATGCAAGTGTTTTGTTCCTCTTTCTATATGCTCTCAATAGCTTTCTTCCAGCTGAGTAGTCATCCCACTTTTTGTCTCTGAGAGCTCTAATCTTATTGACCAATGTCATGAATCTATCAAACATTTGTTGAGTGGTCTCACTTTTCTTGATAGCAGAGTTCTCAATCTTTCCTTGAAGAAGCTCTATGTTGCACTTCCTCACACTTGCATCACCCTCATATGATATCCTGAGGGTGTCCCAAATCTTCTTGGCACTCTCCATTCCATGTACCTTGTTGCTTTCTTCAGGCTTAAGGCATGATAGGATCAATGATGCGGCTTCAACATTTTGTTGAAACTCAACCACATCATTGTCGGTGAACTCTTGGCCTTCAACATGACTTAGTCCACTCTCAACAATCTCCCAAACTCTTGCGGCAAGAAGATGTAGCTTCATTTTGTGTGCCCAATCATTGTAGTTGATTCCATCAAAGGCGGGTGGTTTGCCTAGATTGATGCTAGGAAATTGAATGACTTTGCCCATTTGGCTATAGTCATAAGGCACTCTAGAGAACTCGTTGTCTCTCTTGCCTTTCTCTTCATCTCCCTTCTTCTTGTCATCTTTGGGCGGTGGCGGGTTTTCTCCGGATGATTCGGCCTTGTTGTCTAAAGCTCGCCTCAAACTCTCAATCTCATCTTTCATCTTCTTCATTTCATCTTCATGCTTCTTTGCTTGATCTTCCATCATCTAAGCAGAAACCTTCTTCACAATCTCATCAAGTTGTTCTTGACTTAGGGTTGACATGATTCTCCCTTACGCGGTGAAGCGCTAACACAAGGGTTAGGCTCTGATACCAATTGAAAGGATCAAATTAGCCTAGAGGGGGGGTGAATAGGTGATTTTTCACAATCTGAAACATAACAAACTAATAGATGTAGTTAGATAACAACCAGAGAGTCCGGTTTGTTTGGGTGGGTACTACCGGGTGTAAAACAACGGTACTACCAACACAAACAAACGGCACAACCGGTATCCTAAAAGAAACTACAAATCCGATGTATGTGAGCTATGACAGTAATACAAGAATCTAGCCCCACTTCCCTAAGTATGAAGGATGGAAAATCTACTCTCACCGAGCCTTGGTTGCTACCCTTGATGTAGATCGAGCCTTCCCAACCTAAGAAGGAGACAGGGATAGGAAGAACACGAAGAACACAACAACAACGTAATATACAAAGTAGAGACAACAACAAGCACACGGGACACGGCGATTTATCCTGAGGTTCGGCCAATCCACAAAGGAGTGCCTATGTCCTCGTTGTTGAGGTGACCACAAAGGTTGGAGTCTATTTCACCTCCTAGCCTCACTCAAGCAACCACAAAGGCTACTAGAGTTTCTCCACTAGAAATCACAGGGGTAATACAAACACTTCGGGGAGCCCTCACAAGTGAATCAATATGGGCTACCATGAAGAACACCTAACCGGCTAGAGCTCAAAGAGCTCAAGAGTAAATGACACAAATCAAGCCGGCTAGATGGAAACCAAGTGCTCAAGTTGTAGATCGAAGCTTCTGTCTCTCTAATCTCACTTCCCTAGCTCAAATTTTGCAAGGGAATGAATCTAGGAGCAAAGGGAGAGAGAGAGGGGAGTAGTCAATGCTTAGAGAGAGCTTTGTCTGAAAGTAGGTGGCAATGAATGAATGGAATGAGTGGGTAACAGTCAAAAGTCAAGTGGAGGGCTATAAATAGTCCCCCAGTCCCGAGGCTAGTCGGTAGTACCGACCAATCACCGACCAGCCACTAACACGTGCACAGATCTGGATCTGACCTAAAAGTCAGCTATCGGCCACGGAACGGTACCACCGAGGGGCGGTAGTACCCGCCCTATGGCGGTACTACCGCTAGGCCAAAACGGCCACAAACAGAGAGCTCCGAAGAAGGGACATGGTCCCTCGGTTACTACCGACCAGGGTCGGTACCACCGAGGGTCGGTAGTACCGGCCCTATGGCGGTACTACCGCCAAGTCGAAAAAGAGTTAGTCCAGAGAGCCCTGCAAACTCGGTTACTACCGGCCTAGGGTCGGTACCACCGGGGGCGGTAGTACCGGCCCTATGGCGGTACTACCGCCAGGCCAAAAACTGATCCATCCAGAGAGCTTCACGAGATTGCCTTTCTACCGACCAGGGTCGTTACCACCGGGGGCGGTAGTACCGACCTTTTGGCGGTACTACCGCCAGGTCATTTTATGCGCGAACAGAGAGGTCTGCGAAACCAATCTTACTACTGGCCAGGGTCGGTACCACAGGGTGCGGTAGTACCGGCCCTATAGCGGTACTACCGCTAGGCCATTTTTGAGCCAACACAGAGAGGTTGTTTTGAGCACTGGGCGGTGAAGCCACGGGCGGTACTACCGACCACCCATGGGCGGTACTACCGCCCGCACAGAAAACCCTCCATGTGTCCATGTTTGTGCGGTGTCTCTCAAGCAAACTATAGTTAGTCGATTTGAGCACTTTTCTCTACATCTAGCCAACATAATTTGTGACCCTCTTGATAGTCCGGCTTACCTATAACTCAAGTTTAAAATTGAAATTTTAAACTATCACTTGAGTTAGGCATCTTTATGACCAAATGTATCCAAACGTGTTTTGTTCACGAGATTACAACATTTCAAATCTTTCTAGGACTAACACCTGCATACATGCTTTTACAAATCCGTTAGTCCCTAATTTGATTGTCATTAATTAGCCAAAACCCACAATGGGGGGAATGCACTTTCAGCTACCCTTCTTCAAGCTCCTCAAGGCTGGTGAAAAGTTCGTCTGGGACGCAGAAGCCGATCGCGCTTTCTCTGACCTGAAAAAGTACCTCACCGAGACTCCTATGCTTGCCGCACCTAAGGAGAAGGAGCCTTTGCTTCTCTGCATCGCCGCCACAAACCGGGTCGTCAGCTCCGTCATCGTCGTCGAACGCGAGGAAGCCGGCCACACCTACCCCGTCCAGCGACCCTGCTACTTCATCTTCGAGGTATTAAACGACTCCAAAACTCGATACCCCCAGGTACAAAAGCTCCTCTACGCGGTCCTTATTACCGCACGCAAACTGCGCCATTATTTCCAAAGCTCCGAGCGAGTCACCGTAGTCACGGAATTCCCCCTCAGGGACATTCTCCGAAACAAGGATGCTACGAGACGCATTATCAAGTGGGCCATCGAGCTCGGTTCCTACGACATCACCTTCCAGGGTCGCCAGACAATCAAGTCGCAAGCACTCGCCGACTTCGTCGCCTAATGGATGGATCTCCAAACTCCAGTACCGTCGGAAGCGCCAGAACACTGGACCCTCTTCTTCGATGGCTCCCTCACCTTACATGGCGCAGGTGCTGGTCTTCTCTTCACGTCTCCTTCTGGCGAGAAGCTCCGCTACGCACTATAGCTACTCTTTCCAGCCTCCAACAACGCCGCCGAGTATGAAGCTGCCCTCCACGGTCTCCGTATCGCCAGCGAACTAGGCATCAAGCGCCTCATGGTGTACGGCGACTCCGCTCTCATCATCAACCAGCTCAACAAGTACTGGAACTGCTCCAACGACAAGATGAACGCCTACTGCACCGCCATTCGGAAGCTTGAAGACAAGTTCTTCGGCATCGAGTATCACCATCTACCGCGAGACTGGAACCAGGCGGCCGACGAGCTGTCCATGCTGGCATCATCAAGATCTCCGGCCCCCGCTGGCGTATTTGTTCACGACCTGCTCAAGCCCTCTATCGCTGACCAATCGAGCTCCGCTTCATCGACGGATGCCATGATGCCGCCGATAGGACAACTAGTGGGCACCACCTCCACAGCACCGCCCGATTGGCGCGAGGACTTCATCAAATATCTCTCCGACAACCTTGTCCCTACAGACAAGATGGAAGCTGAGCACCACATTCGCCGTGTCAACAATTACGTATTGGTCGACAGCGTGCTTATGCGCAAAAACTCAAGAAACGAAGTACTCCAAAAATGCGTCTCCAGAGAAGATGGACTCGAAATCCTCTTCGACATCCACACCGGCGAATGCGGAAACCATGCGGCCGCAAGAACGTTGGTACGTAAAGCCTTTTGTGCAGGATTCTACTGGCCATCAGCGGTCGCCGACGCCGAACAGCTCGTCCGCACCTGCGAGGGGTGCCAATTCTTCGCCAAGCAAACCACGTTCCTGCGCAGGAACTCCAAGCGATACCAACCTCGTGGCCCTTCGCCTGCTGGGGACTCGACATGATCGGCCCCTTCTGACCAGCTCTGGGAAGCTTCAAGTGGATCTACATCGCCGTCGACAAATTCTCCAAATGGATCGAAGCAAAACCAATCACCAAGGCGACCGCCGAAAACGCCATCTCCTTCATCGATGAAATAATTGATCGCTTCGGTCTCCCGAACTCCATCATCACCGACCTCGGCTCCAACTTTACTGGCAACGTATTCTGGGATTTCTACGAAGGCCATGGCATCCTCATCAAGTACGTCTCCGTCGCCCACCCTCGAGCCAACGGCCAGGCCGAGCGTGCCAACGGCATGATCCTCGACGCCCTGAAGAAATGCCTCTACCAGAAAGACGAGAAGCACCCTGGTCGCTGGATGCGCGAGCTCCCCTCTGTACTCTGGGGTCTCCAAACTCAACCATGCGGATACATGGGTGTATGCCGAGTCTCGAGTGATGAGTGATTGTCAACTGGGATAATGCGCATGATCTTTGGCTTGTGTTGTGCAGGTGTCGAACAAGGATACAGTGATCGAAGGCAAGGTGAAGTTCAAGTAGAGACGTGCCGTGCCGATGGACCGAGAGTGGCGAAGGGCGGACGTGAGGCTTGGACTGAGGGACCGGTGGCGTGAGGATCAGCGGTGGTGGCTAACAGCCTGGGACAGCGACGAGCGAAGACTTGCGGGCACGATGTTGCTTGGGTCAAGGACCTAGGGACACGTGTTAGTGGACGGGGTGCACAGGCGGTGCATCCCCACTATGGCTCGGTTTGATGGTTGAGCCACAGAAAAACCATCGAGTGGACGGTTTCCAGGTTTGGGCCTCAAAATCTGGGCGCTGATGGTTTTCGAGTTTGGGCCACAAAACTCGGGCTGAGGACGGTTTCCAGGTTTGGGCCTCAAAACCTGGGCGCTGGCGGGTTTCTGAGTTTGGGCCATAAAACTCAGGCGATGGACGGCTGGTTTCCCGGTTTGGGCTTCAAAATCGGGGGTTGGTCGTGAAGGCTGGTTTCCCGGTTTGGGCCACAAAACCGGGGGCGAAGTCCGGGAAAGGACAAGCAGAGCGGTGGCGGCACGTGGCGGCAATCGGTGAGGTTGCGTCAAGGCAACGCTACCAGTTGTGCGGGCGTGGCCGTCGGATCACCACCTACCACGAATTGGTCCAGAATAACCCTAGGGTTTAGCTGGTTCGCTCTGTAATTAGTTAGGGGTAGAGTGGGAATTAGAATTAGGATAAGTAGAGGGAGACACCCACCTCCCATCCTGTCTCAGTCATTTGCTCTTTGCTTCTAGGGTTTCCTGCTCTCCCAATCCCCTGCTGTAGCAACTGAGATCCGCAGAGAACCATACCTCTGTGTACTGGAGATTTTGAGGAAGTGAGACCGTAATCTCACCGTTGTAGCATGTGGTAGCCACACGGTTGCAAATTCATGGTTGTGATTTGCATTTTGATGTTGTTCTTCGCGGATTGCTTTTCTCCATGTTTTTCCCGTTGATCGATCTCTTCACTCAGTGTGTCTTTCACGATTCTGTTTAAACTGAGTTGTTCTAGATCGTGAGGCGCATCTTTCCACCAGAGGAATTCGTCTCTAACCTCACGAGCTAGTAGATCAGTCGATTTTTGTTTCGGATCAAGTTTGGCCTCTTTTGTCCCGAATTCTTCCAATTCACTGATTTGGAGTTAGGTTCGAGCCATGATTCTCTTGGGATAGCTCAGTAACCTCTGTGGGACTCCTCATACCAAGTCTAGGCCTTAGTGCTTTTGATTCGGAGGAGATCGAGTGAATTTCGTGGAAGAACTGTGCTGAATCGGGACCATCGGACGCTCTGTTCATGAGCATCGGACGCTGAGTTCATATCATCGGAGCGTCTGTTGCCACGTGTCATCTGACAGTGTTTTCTAAGGAGCATCGGACGCTGACCATCGACGCGTCCGTTGTCATCGGAGCGTCCTAGGGTCTAGCATCGGACGCTAGGGTTTCACTGTAGCAGCGTCCGATGCCAGTCCAGTAAGGTTCCAGAATGTGCCATTTTGCATCGGACGCTTTCGGTGCCAGACCATCGGACGCTGCCAGCGTCCGATGCTGTGTCTTCAGCAATGTTTCGTCTGTGGTTCGTTCGTCCATTGTCGGTTTTGATTTCCGGCTCTTGCGTTGGGTTTCTAGAGTTGTGTAGTGTCTCGCTGTGCTTCTTGGAAGCATCCACCCTACATCTTGGGTCGTGGACACTCGCAAGCTCTAGGTTTTCTCTTGGGGTAATTCTCGGGACAGTGGCAACAAGTTTCTGAAAAGAAATTTTGAAGCTTCCATTCACCCCCCTCTGGTCGCTTTCTGGTAGCACTTCCGGTCCTTCAATTGGTATCGGAGCGGGTTAAGGATCTTCCACCTTAGCCGGTTCCAGATCCACAGAAGGCGACATGGATCATGGCGTGGGCAAACCACTGTTTTTCGATGGGACGAACTATGCATATTGGAAGATACGCATGTGGGCCTATTTGCAGAGTATTGGTGCTTCCATCTGGGATATTTGCAACTCTGCTGATTACGTGGTCTTGGCTGCTCGTGTGACTCAGTATCAGATCGATGAGCACGATGCCAATAGCCGAGCCCGTAATGCGCTTTTCTCATGCATGAGCATGACGGAGTTTGATCGCGTTTCTCACCTCGCTACGGCTCGGGAGATTTGGGCTACTGTTGACACTTGCTAATGTCGTTACTAGGAGTAGACTATAGAATCTATCCCCGGCAATGGCGCCAGAAATGCTTGTTGGTAGTTCTTAGCTTCACTAAAGATAGAGCTAGGCAACTATCCCCGGTAACGGCCTAGAAATGCTTGTTGACACTAGCTAACGTCATTACTAGGAGTAGACTATGGAATCTATCCCCTGCAACGGTGTCAGAAGTGCTTGTAGCAAGTCCGGTCACTATACCTAAACGAATGAAGCTAAAGCAGCTATCTACTAATGTCAAGTGGGGATGTCAATCCCGACACTAGTAGGAGCTAGCTAGAGAGATTGCAATTTGCCAAGAGGAGATTCTGCAAGCGCACAGAACTATCGTAGTAGCACTTCGCCTGGGAGTACCAGGTGTTGATTTATTTGATCCCAAGGGAAGGCTAGGGTGGTTGTAACACCCCGGGTGTTAAATTAATTAAAATAAATTAGAAAATGGCCAAAATCCTAGATGGAGGAAAATCCTAACCAGATGTTTGTTGCATTCATGCCGTTGCATAATTTTATTGAGTGAAAAAGATTTTTTATTAAACCCGATTAGGGCGAATCGAACTTATTCTATTTAGAAAATAAATAAAAAGGGTTTACAAAATTTTACAAAACTTTAAAAACTCAAAATTTTATTTTCAAAACCTAGGGAAAATATTTCTAAAATATTTGAAAGTGATTTTGATTTCAAACTGGATTTGATTTTGAATTCAAAATCCTTTTGAAAAGTTTGGAAAATCAAATGACAATAAGGAAAAGAAATAGGCAAAAGGGCCTTGGGCTCCCCTCTCCTTCTCCTTTTGACCCATCCGCGCCAGCCCGCATTCCCGCACCGGCCCGCCAAGCGTGCAGCCGGCCTCCCTTCTCTCTTCCCCACCCTTCCCTTGTCGCGGCCCACTGCGCGCACTCGGCCCACCGCGGGGCTCCCTCTGCGCGCGCCCCTCCCGCTCCCGCGAGTGACACGGCGCCGGCCCGCTCGCACCTCTCCTTCCCCACTGACCAATGGGTCCCATGCCCTGTCTCGCTGACGGGTGGGACTCATGTGTCAGCGGGTCATCCCTGACCTCCCGACAACACTCGGGTGCGCCGTTTCCACAGCCGCTCGCTCCGCCCTTCCTGCGCTTCGTGCCTATCCCGAGTCCCCTAGCCCTCATAATAGGGAGCGCCGCCGCAGTCACCTTTTCCGTTTTCTTTTTCCCATCAGATCATCGGCCATCTCGCCGACACCCAAGCACGAAGACACCCGCAACCCTAGCCGCGGCCACCATGGATGGACCCGGTCGGAGCTCGTCGATCTCCACAACCACATCCCAAAAGTCCTCCTACCCGACTCCTCCATTGGCACCGCAAGGGCACACCGCGTCCACCCAACCCCTTCGTGCCTTCATTCCATGCCCAGAGAGGCCACGTCATTGACCTCATCGGAGTAGCCGCTCGGCCACCACGACGTCCACCTTCGGCGGGCACCAATCGGCGTCCCCGACTCCATCTTCGAGCCCGCTGTAAGCTCCGCACCCGTTTCCCCTACTTTTCGCGGTCTCTACCACACCCTAGCCCCTATACCGAGATCTCTAGCGAGCCTTCCCCGGGCGAAGCCATGGCGCTGCCGCGTCCTCTCTGGCTC
This sequence comes from Coix lacryma-jobi var. lacryma-jobi, assembly GCA_009763385.1. Lineage (NCBI taxonomy): Eukaryota > Viridiplantae > Streptophyta > Magnoliopsida > Poales > Poaceae > Coix > Coix lacryma-jobi. Next base: position 46,926,453 of record CM019826.1, read on the forward strand.
AGGCCGTCGCATGCTCTCCCTCTCCCTTCCTGTCCGTCAGATCTGAGCGGGCGGCTCAGATTAGACTATACCCCGAAGGGGTATAGACCAGGTGCACCAGTCCCTGAACCCAGTCCACCACACACACGTCAGCGGTCCACCGCACACGAGGCAGACCTGCCAACCAGGAGTGCCACGCGGCGTGACGTGCGTCCACGCGGCAGGCGCCAACCGACACCGTCTATTTTTCAGAACGCCCCCTGGATTGTTACGAAATCAACCTGCCATCCACCTACTCTTGTTCCTGAGTCTTGCGAATCTTTCTTATTGACCCCTGAGCTTTTGCATTAATGAGGCCCGGTCCCACCGCCCTTTTCTTTTCTGTTTTATTTATTTAAAATCCGAAAATGAGTTCGAGCTATTTACAGAAATGCCATCCAACTTCAAAATCCCATAACTTTTGTGTTTTAACTCCGTTTTGACCCATTCAAGTCGCGTTAGATTCGTATCGACAAGCTCTACGCGTTAGATCTATTTACGTACTGTTTCATACTGTTGATGTACTGTTTCTTATATGTTTGTTTGGGCCATGTATTGATGTGTGATCCAGAGAGTGCGGAGTACGAGGACGCTCCTGGCCGTTCTTGTGTCCTGCAGTTTTGACCCGCCCGAAGGCAAGTGTCCTTGAACATATTGCTCCAGTATTATTTTATTTTGAGTTAGAGTAGTTAGATCCAGTAGATGCATGCAGTCTTAAATTGAATCCCATGTTAAGGTTTTACTAGAACTGGTTTATATTTTTCTTGACACCTGGTTGGGATGTGTGGGTAGAAGTCTATGCTTAGCCCTGCAGTCATGGTTGGGATGGTGGTTTAATAATAATCTTGATTAATGAACTATGGAACATGTGGGTTGGTAATGTTGTAGTGTGGTGAGTAGGTAAATCCGCAGGAGGGACCGTATTGTGGTTTTGTGCCGTGGACTCGGCAACTGGTTTGGTTTTTGTTCTGGGCTCGTGCTAGATTTATCCTGCCTGGATTCCCTAGGACCCGGTTCTTGAAGCCTGTAACCCGCAAAACAGCGCAAACCATGAGGCCTATGGCTCTGGGACTATGGGACTGCTAGTAATTAGTTTCCTCCAATTGAGGGTTTACACGGGGTCGGATTTGTGGCACAAGAGGGGGCTTCTGCAGTGGTGTATATCCACTGTGAGCGGTGAAACCTTAGTGAACGTGTAGAACGGACTTGGAGGAGGCTTTGTAAAGGCTTGTAGTGCGACCCCGCTGTGCACCTTGGCAGTGTTTGGGTGATGGGGAACGCATGACTCATGGGTAATGATGACGAACTCTGCAGAGTATTAAAACTGATATATCAGCATGCTCACGGTCACGAGCGGGCTGGACTTCTTCGAGATTAGCTGGTGGTTTTGTTCTAGTTCGTTAAAGAAGCCTTATGTGGTTATTGGTCTCATTGACATGGGTACAGAGGCTTCTTCTACGTGGGTTACTGCTTGGTACGGGAGTGATTCCCAGGCTCGGGGGCAGACCCGGTGTTATTACGGAAGGTAGCTCTCTATGTCGTGACGTATGAAACTAATACACATAGGACGCCTTGTAACGGCCTAGTTCGGGTCATCTGATGGACTTCAGTGTGGTTGCCTGATGTACTTCAGGTGTGGGTTTTGCTTGGTGGACTCCAAGTGTGTTGCTTGGTGGACTCCAAGTGTTGGTTGCTCGGTGTGACTCCGAGTGTGGTTTGCTCGGTGCGACTCCGAGTGTGGTTACTGTTCTGTTGGAGATTATGGGTTTTAACCTAGTAAATAGGTGCATAGGAAATAGGTTTAAAAGGATGTGTTGCTTTAGGAGCTTGAGTCAAATAGAGACAGCCTACCTTTGTTAATAGCCTCATAAGCATATTTTTTCCTACACTTGCGGAGTACATTTCGATGTACTCACCCTTCCTCTTTGAACCCCCTCCTACCCCACCCAGACGTTGGAGTTTACGACGCGGAGCAGGAGTACCCAAAAGACGGCGGATACGACCTCGACAACTTGTACCCAGAAGACGGTGGATACGACCCAGACGACTTGTACTAGGATGGCGCAGCCCCTGGTCGACCTTCCTGTGGAGTGGCATTCAGTTTTCGCGAAGTCTACATTAGAGTTAGACTGAGAGTCTGTACTTTTCTTTCAGACCCGAGGGTCATTTTTGTAATAATGTTCGATATATTAATAAAACATTGTTTTGATATTTACTATGATGTGATATATGTATGAAAATGGATCCTGGCATACATATATTATGCTCCCATTTTGTTCTTAAAATTGGGGTGTCACAGAGTGGTATCAAAGCTGTGTTGACCGTAGGACACTACCCTAGTCAGGTCGTTGTGTTGTTAATAAAACTATTTTTATAAAGCCTCCTTTTCTCACTTCTATAGACCCTTTCTCTGCTGAAATTCAAATTCTGTTTCAAAGTAGGTCCTCCAAACCCTAGGATGTCCACCATAATTGTTGAACTCGTAGCACGTTGATTGACATGTTCTTATGCTCTTGTTTGATTTGCTTTCTTGTATTGACTGTAGCTTCCCCGAATATCGGGACGAGATTCAAGTTAAGGGGGCAAGTTTATAACACCCCAGGTGTTAAATTAATTAAAATAAATTAGAAAATGGCCAAAATCCTAGATGGAGGAAAATCCTAACCAGATGTTTGTTGCATTCAGGCCGTTGCATAATTTTATTGGGTGAAAAAGATTTTTTATTAAACCGATTAGGGCGAATCGAACTTATTCTATTTAGAAAATAAATAAAAAGGGTCTACAAAATTTTACAAAACTTTAAAACTCAAAAAAAAATTTCAAAACCTAGGGAAAATACTTCTAAAATATTTCAAAGTGATTTTGACTTCAAACTGGATTTGATTTTGAATTCAAAAGGCTTTTGAAAAGTTTGGAAAATCAAATGACAAAAAGGAAAAGAAATAGGCAAAAGGGCCTTGGGCTCCCCTCTCCTTCTCCTTTTGACCCATCCGCGCTAGCCCGCACTCCTGCACTGGCCCGCCAAGCGTGCAGCTGGCCTCCCTTCTCTCTTCCACACCTTCCCTTGTCGCGGCCCACTGCGCGCACTCGGCCCACCGCGGGCGCTCCCTCTGTGCGCGCCCCTCCCGCTCCCCGCGAGCGAACGACGCCGGCTCGCTTCGCACCTCTCCTTCCCCCACTGACCAATGGGTCCCGCGCCCTGTCTCGCTGACGGGTGGGAACTCATGTGTCAGCGGGGTCATCCCCGACTCCCGACGAACTCGGGTGCGCGTTCCAGCCGCCGCTCCGCCCTTCCTGGCGCCCGTGCCTATCCCGAGTCCCCTTGGCCCTCATAATAGGGAGCGCCGCCGCAGTCACCTTCCATTTTCCCCATCATCGAGCCGTCTTCGCTGACACCCAAGCACGGAGACACCGCAACCCTAGCGCGGCCAACATGGATGGACCCGGTCGGAGCTCGTAGATCTCCACAACCACATCCCGAAAGTCCTCCCCGACTCCTCCATTGGCACCGCAAGGGCACCCCGCATCCACCCAACCCATTCGTGCCTTCATTCCATGCCCAGAGAGGCCACGTCATTGACCTCATCGGAGTAGCCGCTCGGCCACCACGACGTCCACCTTCGGCGGGCACCAATCGGCGTCCCCGACTCCATCTTCGAGCCCGCTGTAAGCTCCGCACCCGTTTCCCCTACTTTTCGCAGTCTCTACCACACCCTAGCCCCTGTACCGAGATCTCCGGCGAGCCTTCCCCGGGCGGAGCCATGGCGCCGCCGCGTCCTCTCTGGCTCAGGCCGCCGCACGCTCTCCCTCTCCCTTCCTGTCCATCAGATCTGAGCGGGCGGCTCTGATTAGACTATACCCCGAACGGGTATAGACCAGGTGCACCAGTCCCTAAACCTAGTCCACCACACACCACGTCAGCGGTCCACCGCACACGCGGCAGACCCTGCCAACCAGCGAGTGCCACGCGGCGTGACGTGGCGTCCACGCGGCAGGCGCCGACCGGCACTGTCTATTTTTCAGAACGCCCCCTGGATTGTTACGAAATCAACCTGCCATCCACCTTCTCTTGTTCCTGAGTCTTACGAATCTTTCTTATTGACCCCTGAGCTTTTGCATTAATGAGGCCCGGTCCCACCGCCCTTTTCTTTTCTGTTTTATTTATTTAAAATCTGAAAATGAGTTCGAGCTATTTACAGAAATGCCATGCAACTTCAAATGCCCATAACTTTTGTGTTTTAACTCCGTTTTGACCCGTTCAAGTCGCGTTAGATTCGTATCGACAAGCTCTACGCGTTAGATCTATTTTACGTACTGTTTTCATACTGTTGATGTACTGTTTCTTATATGTTTGTTTGGGCCATGTATTGATGTGTGATCCAGAGAGTGCGGAGTACGAGGACGCTCCTGGCCGTTCTTGTGATCCTGCAGTTTTGACCCAGCCCGAAGGCAAGTGTCCTTGAACATATTGCTCCCGTATTTATTTTATTTTGAGTTAGAGTAGTTAGATCCAGTAGATGCATGCAGTCTTAAATTGAATCCCATGTTAAGGTTTACTAGAACTTGTTTATATTTTTCTTGACACCTGGTTTGGGATGTGTTGGGTAGAAGTCTATGCTTAGCCCTGCAGTCATGGTTGGGATGGTGGTTTAATAATAATCTTGATTAATGAACTATGGAACATGTGGGTTGGTAATGTTGTAGTGTGGTGAGTAGGTAAATCCGGCAGGATGGACCGTATTGGTGGTTTTGTGCCGTGGACTCGGCAACTGGTTTTGGTTTTTGGTTCTGGGCTCGTGCTAGATTTATCCTGCCTGGATCCCTAGGACCCGGTTCTTGAAGCCTGTAACCCGGCAAAACAGCGCAAACCATGAGGCCTATATGGCTCTGGGACTTGCTAAGTAATTAGTTTCCTCCAAGTTGAGGGTTTACACGGGGTCGGATTTGTGGCACAAGAGGGGGCTTCTGCAGTGGTGTGTATATCCACTGTGAGCGGTGAAACCTTAGTGAACGTGTAGAACGGACTTGGAGGAGGCTTTGTAAAGGCCTTGTAGTGCGACCCCGCTGTGCACCTTGGCAGTGTTTGGCGTGATGGGGAACGCATGACTCATGGGTAATGATGAGCGAACTCTGCAGAGTATTAAAACTGATATATCAGCCATGCTCACGGTCACGAGCGGGCTTGGACTTCTTCGAGATTAGCTGGTGGTTTTGTTCTAGTTCGTTAAAGAAGCCTTATGTGGTTATTGGTCTCATATGACATGGGTACAGAGGCTTCTTCTACGTGGGTTACTGCTTGGTACGGGAGTGATTCCCAGGCTCGGGGGCAGACCTGGTGTTATTACGGAAGGTAGCTCTCTATGTCGTGACGTATGAAACTAATACACATAGGACGCCTTGTAACGGCCTAGTTCGGGTCATCTGATGGACTTCAGGTGTGGTTTGCCTGATGTACTTCAGGTGTGGGTTTTGCTTGGTGGACTCCAAGTGTGGTTGCTTGGTGGACTCCAAGTGTTGGTTGCTCGGTGTGACTCCGAGTGTGGTTTGCTCGGTGCGACTCCGAGTGTGGTTACTGTTCTGTTGGAGATTATGGTTTTAACCTAGTAAATAGGTGCATAGGAAATAGGATTTAATAGGATGTGTTGCTTTAGGCGCTTGAGTCAAACAGAGTCAGCCTACCTTTGTTAATAGCCTCATAAGCATATTTTTTCCTACACTTGCGGAGTACATTTCGATGTACTCACCCTTCCTCTTTGAACCCCCTGCTACCCCACCCAGACGTTGGAGTCTACGACGCGGAGCAGGAGTACCTAAAATAAAGCGGATACAACCTCGACAACTTGTACCCAGAAGACGGTGGATACGACCCAGACAACTTGCACTAGGATGGCGCAGCCCCCGGTCGACCTTCCTGTGGAGTGGCGTTCAGTTTCCGCGAAGTCTACATTAGAGTTAGACTGAGAGTCTGTACTTTTCTTTCAGACCCGAGGGTCATTTTTGTAATAATGTTCGATATATTAATAAAACATTGTTTTGATATTTACTATGATGTGATATATGTGTGAAAATTGATACTGGCATACATATATTATGCTCCAATTTTGTTCTTAAAATTGGGGTGTCACAGTGGTGTATGAGTCGAGTCAAGGAGGGGATGAGGGTCGAAGAATAAGAAAAGGGGAAAGGAGAGAAAAGAAGATGAAAGGCTAGAAAGAATATATGGGTGGATAGGTAAGGATGAAACCTATTTGACTACATTTCATGCCTTTTTGGTGAAGTTTAGGGTAAAATGTTGATGGTAAAACAGGTGGTTAAGGACCATCAACAGCTACCCTCAAGCGTTTCCATGAGGGAACCACTCAAGTCAAAACCCGTCTGTACGAGTCGCACAAGCGAGAGTATGAGAACTTTCGACACATGCCTGGCGAGAGCATAGAAAGTTTATTCGCTCGCTTTTAGGTGATTGTCAACAGGATGAGGGCTAACAAGGAGCTGTTGCCTTTCGATGATCATGAGAGAGCTTTGAAGCTTTTGCACACTCTCGATCGGTCGGTGTGGGACTCGAAGGTTCAGGCGATCATCGAATCACCTAACTATGAGACCCTCACATGCGACGAGCTCTTCAGTAAGCTCAAGTCCAGTGAGATTGACGCCATGGCGAGGGCTTCTTATGAAAATCCTTCTGGCCCATCGATGGCTTGGCTTTCTGGCTCTTCTGCTAACCCCTCTTGAGGCTTTGCACTCTCTTCTCTTCTTTCTGTCACAGAGGAGCAGCTGGAGTTCATGGGGGATGACGAGTTGGCTTTGCTCGCCAACCGGTTCTCGCGGTTCCACAACAACCGCATGATCCGTCGCCGCGGAGGAGGATGCTCGGGTTGTTTCGAGTGCGGCGACCCCAACCACTTCATCACCAATTGCCCGAAGAAGAACAAGCAAGTCTTCAGCAAGGCGGATCATGGGCACAAGTACGACTCCAGCAAGCGCAAGGAGAAGTACGTCCCTGCGAAGCACAAGCGGAAGGGTGGCTTCAACAAAGAGTACATCAAGACGAAAGACTTGGAGGGAAGGCCCAGGCTGAGTAGCGTGCCTTCTTCGCCACACTCAGCGACGTCGACGACTCTGCTTCCTCAAGCGACGACGAGTCTGAAAAGAAGAAGAGGATCGAGGACAAGCTGATTGGCCTCTGCTTCTTCGGTGACAACGAGGGCTTCTGCACCATGGCCCTCGGCAAGGAGGTCAACGGCGAGCTGGAGGATATCCCTCGGAACGACGACGACGACACCTCCCAGGTATATCAGACCCTCGATGAACTTTCTGTTGAGGTCGAGAAACTTACTGCCGCGATTCTTAGTCAAGATAAGCTGCTTAGGCGTGCTGCTAGAGAGCTCAAGGAGTTTAGGCAGAAGTGGGAGGACACGGTGAAGGAGCTTGAGTTTGCTAGGTCCACCGTGGTCGTTTCTAAGGAGGGTCAGTGCGAGATGTGCTCCACACACATGACTGACCTTCTCACATTGAGAAGTAAGTATGTTGTGTTGATAGGAGAGGTGGATGAGCATAAAGCTAGATCCTCGTTGTTGGGTGCATGCAGGTCCTGTGCGGGCTTGCAATCCGAGTTGGCAGAGAAGAATGCCAAGATTGTGTCTCTTGAGAAGGCCAGCTCGGATAGCACTTGTGTGTCTAGATGCTCTTTGTGTGAGGGTTTGGAGATGGAGATTGCAAATGTGAAGCATGACAAGATGCAAACCGAGGAGGAAAACACATACCTTCGGACCATTATCATGGGTGTCTAGTGGTGAGCCGCAGCTGGGATGATGATCTCCCAGTTCAAGCGTGGCTGGAGGTCCAGGTGTAGGCTTTGCTCAGGGTGTTGAGTGTGCGTCATCCTTTGGCAAGATTGGAGAGTCGAGTGGTCTGAACCCGTGTGAGAAGCCCAACTCCACCACTACTCCCAAGCTTACCAAGATTCCACCCAAAGAGCCACTCAAGCCTAACACCAAGGATGGGGTGTTTGTTGAACCTCCGAGAGCTCCACCCAAGAAACAATCATGGGCTCCAAAACCAAACCACCTGAAGAACAAACTAGACACGATGCCACCCATTCAGGAGGAGCTTATGCCACAGAAGGGCAAAGTGATCCACACCCACTACCGTGAGTACCAACAACCCCCTATGAGAGTGGTGAGGTACCATTGTGAGCACTATGGGAGAGATGGACACTTGAGTGAGTTTTGCTTTCGGCGCAAGAGAGAGGCGCGCCGTGCAAAGGAGTTGAACAACACGGTCATGTACCATCCTTTCCATGATGTGCATGTGCCGAATGTTCAGAGGCGTGCTGCTAGGCCTAGAGGTCCAAAACCTCAAGTTCCTAGGCCTAGGCCGCGAGGAGGTCGTGCCCGACGGGAGCCTGAGTTGTGAGCTATGGACCACGTGGCGGTGGCTTTGTAGTTGAGCGTTTTCCTCCACCGCATTTTGAGTATCGCGATGGACGCTCTTTCCTTAGCGGACCACGTTTTCCTCTACGTGGTGATCGCTCCTCCCGTAGGCGTGTTAGGAATGGTTTTTCTGCTAACCGTTCTTTTGAGCAGCCGGCCCAACACTGGTATTCTCCCTACTTCACTAACCCTAGTGTTGGACCGTATGCTCATCCTATGTATTTTTATTGATGTAGGTAAAACGATTGGAGAACGTTTGGTTGGTGGATTTCGGTTGTTCGAGGCACATGACCGAAAACGCCAAGTGGTTCTCCAGTCTTAGTCCGGTCGCCGGAAAGGAGTTCATTACCTTCGGCGACAATATCAAAGGTAAAGTGTTGTCTCGTGGGTCGGTGCGAGTTAATGAGCACTTTGTGTTGCGCGATGTTGCTCTTGTTTCTAACTTGCATTTTAACCTTCTTTCTGTATCGCAACTTTTCGATGATGACTATGAGATTCGTTTTAAGCCGAATCTCAGTCGTATTTTGGATCCGCAAGGGAATCTTGTTTGTTTGATTTCGCCCTTTGGAAAAGTCTTTCTTGCAAATTTCTCGGAGTCATTTGGGATTTCTCGTTATCTTTTGGCTGGACCTTCCTCCTCTGATCTCTGAAAGTGGCATAGGAGACTTGGTCACCTGAGCTTCGACTTGCTTGCAAGGCTTAGCTCACTTGGCTTAATCCGAGGATTGCCCAAGTTGTGCATGGAGAAGGATCTTGTTTGCCATTCTTGTAGACATGGGAAGATGGTTGCTGCTCCCCACCATCCACTGACTCAGGTCATGACTAAGCGCCCTGGAGAGCTTTTACACATGGACCTTGTTGGTCCGGCTCGGGTGAGCTCGGTTGGAGGGAAGTGGTATGTGCTTGTTGTTGTTGACGATTTTTTGTGGTATTCGTGGGTCTTCTTTATAGCTTAGAAGACCGAGACTTTATCCTTTGCTCGCAATCTGATTTTGCGTCTTCAGAATGAGTTCCCTATGAACTCAATGCAAGCAATACGGAGTGATAATGGTTCCGAATTCAAAAATTCAGATTTTGAGAAGTTTTGTAACTCATTGGGTTCGGAGCATCAGTTTTCTTCTCCCTACACACCGCCATAGAATGGTGTTGTAGAAAGGAAGAATCAGACCCTTGTAGAGATGGCCAGGATGATGCTCGATGAGCATAGGACTCCTAGGCAATATTGGGCCGAAGCTATGAGTACTGCATGCTATATTTCCAATCGCATTTTTCTCCGAGCTTTCTTGAAAAAGACTTCATATGAGTTGCGTTTTGGGAAACAACCCAAAGTGAGTTATTTTAGAGTTTTTGGTTGCCACTGTTTTATACCTAAGAAAGGCAACCTGGACAAATTTGAGTCTCGTTCTTCTGACGGTGTATTTTGGGTTATGGCACTCACACTCGAGCTTATCGTGTACTTAACCTTGATACTAACCGAGTCATGAAGACATCCGATGTCACCTTTGACGAGACCATGGTTTGTCCTTCTTCTCGTTTTGAGCGTGCAGGTGATCATGAGGTTGGCGAGCCTCTTTTTGATGATGAGGACGAGGGTGAAGGACCGGAAGTGCTACCAGAAGGCGACCAGAGGAGGGTGAATGGGAGCTTTAAAAATCTTTTTAGAAATTAATAGCTTATGTCCCAGAAATTCAACCCCTAGAGCAAAACTGATGCGCGTGATGTCCACGACCCAAGAGAATGGGTGGATGTTCCCTAGGAACACAGCAGGACACCACAAAAACTTCCTCACCCAAGTTCACGCAAGTCAACTAGTCAACAAGCAACACGAGGGGGATTCAGGCTATTTTGCTAAGCGGGAAGCCCGATTTCTGTAGAGCACGAAGTCGGTAATCCAACGCAAAAACCAAAAACCAAATCCGAAGTCGAATGGTCAAACTGTGGACGAAACAGTGAAGAAATCACTGCATCGGACGCTGGCAGCGTCCGATGGCCAGGCACCGGACGCGTCCGATGCAAAATGACCCTTACTGGAACCTTACTGGACGGGCATCAGACGCTGCTACAGTGAAACCCTAGCGTCCGATCCTAGACCCCCGGCGCGTCCGATGGCAACGGACGCTCCGGTGGTCAGCGTCCGATGCTCCTTCAAAAATGCTGTCAGACGACACGTGGCAACGGACGCTCCGATGGAAAGAACTCAGCGTCCGATGCTCAAGAACAGAGCGTCCGATGGTCCCAATACAGAACTATTCTTCCGCGAATTCAACCTGATCTCCTCCGAATCAAAAGCACTAAGGCTTAGACTTGGTATGAGGAGTTCCTAGGAGGTTAGTGAGCTATCCCAAAGAAATCATGGCTCGAACCTAACTCCAAATCGTTGAATTGGAAGAATTCGGGACAAAAGGAGCAAACTCGATCCAAATCGAAAATCGACCGATCTACTAGCTCGTGAGGTTAGAGATGATTTCCTTCGGTGGAAAGAAGTGCCTCATGATCTAGAACAACTCAGTTCAAATGGATTTGCAAAAGACGCACCGAGTAGAGAGATCGATCAATGGGAAAAACGTGGAGAAAAGCAACCCGCGAAGAACACAAGCAAAACGCGAATCACAACCATGAATTTGCAACCATGTGGCTACCACACGCTACAATAGTGAGATTACGGTCTCACTTCCTCAAAATCTCCAGTACACAGAGGTATGGTTCTCTGCGGATCTCAGTTGCTACAGCAGAGGATGGGGAGAGCAGGAAAACCTAGAAGGCAAAATAGCAAATGGCTGAGATGGAATGGGAGGAGGGTGTCTCCCTCTACTTATCCTAATTCTAATTCCTACTCTACCCCTCTCTAGTTACAGAGCGAACCAGCTAAACCCTAGGGTTATTCTGGACCAACTCGTGGTAGGTGGTGATCCGACGGCCACGCCCGCACAACTGGTAGCGTTGCCTCGACGCAACCTCACCGATTGCCGCCACGTGCCGCCACCGCTCTGCTTGTCCTTTTCCCGAACGTCACACCCCCGATTTTGTGGCCCAAACTGGGAAACCAGCCTTTACAGCCAACCCCCGGTTTTGAGGCCCAAATAGGGAAACCAGCCGTCCATCGCCTGAGTTTTGTGGCCCAAACTCAGAAACACGCAGCACCCAGGTTTTGAGGCCTAAACCTGGAAACCGTCCTCAGCCCGAGTTTTGTGGCCCAAACTTGGAAACCATCAGCGCCCAGGTTTTGAGGTCCAAACCTGGAAACCGTCCACTCGGTGGTTTTTCTGTGGCTCAACCACCAAACCGAGCCGTAGAGGGGATGCACCGCCCGTGCACCCCGTCCACTGACACGTGTCCCCAGGTCCTCGACCCAGGCAACACCGTGCCCGCAAGTCTCCGCTCGTCGCTATCCCAGGCTGTCAGCCACCACAGCTGATCCTCGGGCCACCAGTCCCTCAGTCCAAGCCTCACGTCCGCCCTTCGCCACTCTCGGTCCATCGGCACGGCACGTCTCTACTTGACCTTCACCTTGCCTCTGATCACTGTATCCGTGCTCGACACCTGCACAACACAAGCCAAAGAACATGCACATTATCCCAGTTGACAATCACTCATCACTGAGGGACTCGGCATACGCCCATGTATCCGCAATCTCCCCCTTGATGAGTGCATTGTCAACTACCAACACAAATCATAATGGAAACAGAAGAAGGAAGGAAGAAGAAAGAGAGAGAACTCAACCAAATGACCCAAAAGCATGTCAAAGCCGAAGAAGGTCAAGTGGAAAGAGCAACAGAACTTGGTTCCCAAAGACATGGGCAACGGCTCGACGCAACCAAGCAAAGCAAAGCTAGCCCTCAATAAGAGGTAGAACAGGCTCAACACCACTAGCGAGAAAACCTGATACCAATTGAAAGATCAACTGAAATTCAAGCAAACCAGAGCTAGCCCTCAAGAAGAGGCAGAAACGGGCTCAACACCGCTAGCGAAGCAACTCGATACCAACTGTTACCAACCCAAAAACCAAAAGAGTTCGATACCAATTGAAGAGCTGAGCATGAGCTGAAAATGTTTGCTAGTTCCTCAAGAAAGAGGCAAAGGCTCAACACAACTAGCAAACTCCCCCTCAACTAGTGCACACAACCCAGGGAACACAAGATTTGTCAATATTTTCTCCCCCTTAGTTGAAAATGCACCAACAAGCAAATGTGCAAACGCACTCAAATGTCTCCCCCTTGATAGAATATCTCCCTCTAAAAAATGCATATGAGTAAAAATGCATGTTAGTAGCTTCAAAAATATAATCAGGAGAGTGCAAGGATGCTCTACACAGTGCTGATCCGATTGCGGATACATGGGTGTATGCCGAGTCTCTGAGTGTTGAGTGATTGTCAACTGGGATAATGCGCATGTTCTTTGGCTTGTGTTGTGCAGGTGTCGAGCACAGATACAGAGATCAGAGGCAAGGTGAAGGTCAAGTAGAGACGTGCCGTGCCGATGGACCGAGAGTGGCGAAGGGCGGACATGAGGCTTGGACTGAGGGACTGGTGGCCCGAGGATCAGCTGTGGTGGCTGGCAGCCTGGGACAGTGACGAGCGAAGACTTGCGGGCACAGTGTTGCTCAGGTCGAGGACCTGGGGACACGTGTCGGTGGACGGGGTGCACGGGTGGTGCATCCCCTCTACAGCTTCGGTTTGGTGGTAGAGCCAGAGAAAAACCATCGGGTGGACGGTTTCCAGGTTTGGGCCACAAAACCTGGGCGTGCTGCGGGTTTCCGAGTTTGGGCCACAAAACTCGGGCAGAGGACGGTTTCCAGGTTTGGGCCTCAAAACCTGGGCGCTGGCGGGTTTCCTGGTTTCGGCCTCAAAACCAGGGGATGGACTTGAAGGCTGCTTTCCCGGTGTGGGCCTCAAAACCGGGGGCTGGCTGTGAAGGCTGGTTTCTCGGTTTGGGCCACAAAACCGGGGCGGAGTTCGTGAAGGGGACGCAGAGCGATGGCGGCACGTGGCGGCAATCGGGAGGTTGCGTCGAGGCAACGCTACGAGTTGTGCGGGCGTGGCCGTCGGATCACAACCTACCACGGTTTGGTCCAGAATAACCTTAGGGTTTAGCTGGTTCGCTCTGTAAGTAGTTAGGGGTAGAGTGGGAATTAGGAATAGTTAGAATTAGGATTAGTAGGGGGAGACACCCACCTCCCCATTTATCTCAGTCATTTGATCTTTCACTACTAGGGTTTCCTGCTCTCCCTATTCCCTGCTGTAGCGAACTGAGATCCACAGAGAAGAGAACCATACCTCTGTGCCCGTGAGATTTTGAGGAAGTGAGACCGTAATCTCCCTGTTGTAGCGTGTGGTAGCCACACGGTTGCAAATCCGTGGTTGTGATTCCTGTTTTGTTTGTGTTCTTCACGGATTGCTTTTCTCCACGTTTTTCCCGTCGATCAATCTCTTTGCTTGGTGAGTCTTTCGCAAATCCATTTGAACCAAGTTGTTCTAGATCGTGAGGCACTTCTTTCCACCGAAGGAAATCAACTCTAACCTCACGAGCTAGTAGATCAGTCATTTTTTGTTTCGGATCAAGTTTTGCTCTTGTGTCCCGAATTCTTCCAATTCACCAATTTGGAGTTAGGTTCGAGCCATGATTCCTTTAGGATAGCTCACTACCTCCTTGGAACTCCTCATACCAAGTCTAAGCCTTAGTGCATTTGATTCAGAGGAGATCGGGTGATTTTCGTGGAAGAACAGTGCAGTATAGGGACCATCGGACGCTGTGTTCTTGAGCATCGGACGCTGAGTCATTTCCATCGGAGCGTCCGGTGCCACGTGTCGTCTGACAGTGTTTTTGAAGGAGCATCGGACGCTGACCATCGGAGCGTCCGTTGCCATCGAACGCGCCGGGGGTCTAGCATCGGACGCTAGGGTTTCACTGTAGCAGCGTCCGATGCCAGTCCAGTAAGGTTCCAGAGAGATCCTGTTTGCATCGGACGCGTCCGGTGCTAAGACATCGGACGCAGGCCAACGTCCGATGCAACTGTTTTCGCACAGTTTCGTCCGCAGTTTGTTCGTTCGACGTTCGATTTGAGATCTGCTTGTTGCGTTGGATTCCTGACTTCGTGCTCTACAGAAATCGGGTTTCTCATTTTACAAAATAGCCTGAATCCTCCTCGTGTTGCTCGGGGGAGGTTGACGTTACCCAAAGTTCATCTTGTCACTAGTTGACCTGCGTGAACTGGGCGAGGGAATTTTTTGGTGTCCTGCTGTGTTCCTAGGGAACATCCACCCATTCTCTGGGTCGTGGACATCACGCGCATCGGTTTTGCTCTTGGGGTTGATTTTTGGGACAGAGGCTTAAAGTTTCTAAAAGGAAATTTAAAGCTCCCAATCACCCCCCCTCTGGTCGCTTTCTGGTTGCATTCTCGGTCCTTCAATTAGTATCGGAGCAGGTTAAGGATCTTCCACCTTAGCCGGTTCTAGATCCACAGAAGGCGACATGGATCGCGGCGTGGGCAAACCGCCGTTCTTTGATGGGACGAACTATGCGTATTGGAAGATACGCATGTCGGCCTATCTCCAGAGCATGGGCTCTTCTGTTTGGGAGATTTGCAACAGGGATGATTACATTGTCTTGGCTGCTCGTGTTACTCAGCTTCAGATGGATGAGCACGATGCCAATAGCCGAGCGCGTAACGCTCTTTTCTCCTGTTTGAGCATGTCCGAGTTTGATCGCGTTTCTCACCTCCCTACGGCTCGTGAGATTTGGGCGACCCTCATGCGCTTCCATGAGGGAACCACTCAAGTCAAATCCCGTCTCTACGAGTCGCACAAGCGGGAGTACGAGAACTTTCAACACATGCCTGGCGAGAGCATAGAGAGTTTATTCGCTCGCTTTCAGGTCATTGTCAACAAGATGAGAGCGAACAAAGAGCTGTTGCCTTTTGACGATCATGAGAGGGCTTTGAAGCTTTTGCACACTCTTGATCGGTCGGTGTGGGACTCAAAGGTCCAAGCGATCATCGAATCATCTAACTATGAGACCCTCACTTGCGACGAGCTCTTTAGTAAGCTCAAGTCTAGTGAGATTGACGCCATGTCGAGGGCTTCTTATGAAAATCCTTCCGGCCCGACTATGGCTTTGGTTTCTGGCTCTTCTGCTAACCCCTCTGGAGGATTTGCACTTTCTTCACTTTTTCTGTCACAGAGGACCAGCTGGAGTCTTTGGGGGATGATGAGTTGGCATTGCTCGCCAACCGGTTCTCGCGGTTCCACAACAACCGCATGAACCGTCGCCGCGGAGGAGGACGCTCAGGATGCTTTGAGTGCGGCGACCCCGACCACTTCATCGCCAACTGTCCCAAGAAGAAGCACACATCTGGGAAGGGCGATCATGGGCACAAGTACGACTCCGGCAAGCGCAAGGAAAAGTACGTCCCGCGAGGCACAAGCGGAGGGGCGGCTTCGACAAGGAGTACATCAAGAAGAAGTACTTGGAGAAGGCCCAGGCTGAGCAGCGTGCATTCTTCGCCACGCTCAGCGACGTCGACGGCTTGGATGATGACTCCGCTTGCTCAAGCGATGACGAGTTCGAGAAGAAGAAGAGGATCGAGGACAAGCTGAACGGCCTCTGCTTCTTCGCCGCCCACGACGGCCTCTGCACCATGGCCCTTGGTGATGAGGTCGACGGCAAGCTAGAGGACACCCCTCGGAACGACGACGACGACGACACCTCTCAGGTATCTCTCACCCACGATGAGCTTTCTGCTGAGGTCGAGAAGCTTACTATCGCCTTGCTTAGTCAAGATAAGTTGCTTAGGCGTGCTGCTAGAGAGCGCAAGGAGTTTAGGCAGAAGTGGGAGGACACGGTGAGGGAGCTTGTGTTCACTAAGTCCACCGTGGTCATGGCTGAGGAGGCTGAGTGTGAGATGTGCACCAAGCACATGACTGACCTTCTCACCTTGAGAGGTAAGTATGCTGCTTGGTTGGAGAGGTGGATGAGCTCTGGCTAGACCCTGTTGTTGGGTGCGTGCAAGTCTTGTCCAGTCTTGCAAACCGAGTTGGCAGAGAAGGATGCCAAGATTGAGTCTCTTGAGAAGGCCAGCTCGGGCAGCACTTGTGTGACTAGGTGCGCTTTGTGTGAGGGTTTGGAGATGGAGATTGCTAATGTGAAGCATGACAAGATGCAAACCGAGGAGGAAAACACATACCTTCGGACCATCTTGTCATGGGTGTCTAGCGGTGAGCCACAGCTCGGGATGATGATCTCCCAATTCAAGCGAGCTGCTGGAGGTCCTGGTGTAGGCTTTGCTCCGGGTGTTGATGTTTCTGCTTTTGGGAAGATTGGAGAGTCGAGTGGTTTGAACCCGAGTGAGAAGCCCAACTCCACCACTACTCCCAAACTTACCAAGCTTCCACCCAAAGAGCCTCTCAAGCCTAACACCAAGGATTGAGTGTTTGAAGAACCTCCACGAGCTCC
This sequence comes from Coix lacryma-jobi var. lacryma-jobi, assembly GCA_009763385.1. Lineage (NCBI taxonomy): Eukaryota > Viridiplantae > Streptophyta > Magnoliopsida > Poales > Poaceae > Coix > Coix lacryma-jobi. Next base: position 46,943,351 of record CM019826.1, read on the forward strand.
ACCCAAGAACCAGCAATGGGCTCCTAAACCCAATCACCTAAAAAACAAGCTGGACACAATGCCACCTATCCAGGAGGAGCTTATGCCACAGAAGGGCAAAGTGATCCACACCCACAACCGTCTGTACCAACAACCCCCTTTGAGAGCGGGAAGGTACCATTGTGAGCACTGTGGGAGAGATGGACACTTGAGTGAGTTCTGCTTTCGGCGCAAGAGAGAGGCGCGCCGTGCTCGGGAGATGAACAATGCGGACATGTACCATCCTTTCCATGATGTACATGCGCGAACGTTCAGAGGCGTGCTGCTAGGCCCAGAGGTCCAGAACCTCAAGTTCCAGGCCTAGGCAGCGGAGAGAGTGCCCGGCGGGAGCCTGCAGTTGTAGGCTATGGACCCCGTGGCGGTGGCTTTGTTGTAGCGTTTCCCCCACCGCGTTTTGAGTATCGCGATGGACGCTCTTCCCTTAGCGGACCATGTTTTCCTCAACGTGGTGATCGCTTCCCCGTAGGCGTGCTAGGAATGGTTTTTCTACTAACCGTTTTTTGAGCAGCCGGCCCAACACTGGTATTCTTCCTACTTCACTAACCCCAGTGTTGGACCGTATGCTCACCCTATGTCTTTTTATTGATGTAGGTAAAACGATTGGAGGACATTTGGTTGGTGGATTCCGGTTGCTCGAGGCACATGACTGGAAACGCCAAGTGGTTCTCCAGTCTTAGCCGTGTCGCCGGAAAGGAGTTTATCACCTTCGGCGACAATAGCAAAGGTAAAGTGTTGTCTTGTGGGTCGGTGCGAGTTAATGAGCACTTTGTGTTGCGTGATGTTGCTCTTGTTTCTAACTTGCATTTTCACCTTCTTTCTGTTTCGCAACTCTTTGATGACGACTATGAGATTCGTTTTAAGCCGAATCTCAGTCATATTTTGGATCCTCAGGGCAATCTTGTTTGTGTGATTTCGCCCTTTGGGAAAGTCTTTCGTGCGGATTTTCGGAGTCGTTTGGAGTTTCTCGTTGTCTTGGCTGGACCTTCCTCCTCTGATCTTTGGAAGTGGCATAGGAGACTAGGACATTTGAGCTTCGACTTGCTTGCAAGACTTAGCTCACTTGGCCTAATCCGAGGATTGCCCAAGTTGCGATGGAGAAGGATCTTGTTTGCCATTCTTGTAGACATGGGAAGATGGTTGCCGCTCCCCACCATCCAGTGACTCAGGTCATGACACAGCGCCCTGGAGAGCTTTTACACATGGACCTTGTTGGTCCGGCTCGGGTGAGCTCGGTTGGGGGGAAGTGGTATGTGCTTGTTGTTGTTGACGACTTTTCGAGATATTCGTGGGTCTTCTTTTTGTCTGAGAAGACCGAGACTTTCTCTTTTGCTCGCAAATTGATTTTGCGTCTTCAGAACGAGTTCCCTTTGAACTCGATGCGAACTATTAGAAGTGATAATGGTTCCGAATTCAAGAATTCATATTTTGAGAAGTTTTGTAACTCTTTGGGTTTAGAGCATCAGTTTTCTTCCCCCTACACACCGCCCCAGAATGGTGTTGTAGAGAGGAAAAATCAGACCCTTGTAGAGATGGCCAGGATGATGCTCGATGAGCATAGGACTCCTAGGCGATATTGGGCCGAAGCTATGAGCACTGCATGCTATATTTCCAATCGCATTTTTCTCCGAGCTTTCTTGAAAAAGACTTCTTATGAGTTGCGTTTTGGAAAACTGCCCAAAGTGAGTTATTTTCGAGTTTTGGTTGCCATTGTTTTATACTCAAAAAGGGCAACTTGGACAAGTTTGAGTCTCGTTCTTCTGACGGTGTGTTTTTGGGTTATGGCACTCATACTCGAGCTTATCGTGTACTTAACCTTGACACTAACCGAGTCATGGAGACATCAGATGTCACCTTCGACGAGACCATGGTTTGTCCTTCTTCTCGTTTTGAGCGTGCAGGTGATCATGAGGTGGTGAGCCTCTTTGATGACGAGGACGAGGGTGCTAAAGGTATGGATGATCCAGCACCCCCTCCACCTGCTGTGCCGCAAGGAGCGGCTTCTACTACGACTCACGGCCCCGACACTCTTCTTCCTGGGGGCCATGGGATCCGCCACCCGAGCGGTACCTTTTGTACCCGGGGAGGCACCAGCTGCTGTTGAGGGGAGATCACTCTGCACGGGAGGCGCCATGACACATCTAGCGCCAAACCACCCCTCAGCAGATGATCGACAACATTGACGAACGTGTCACTCGGTCCAGGTCTCAAATCTCTCACTTTGCTCATTCTGCTTTTGTTGTTGATTTTGAGCCCCGAGATGTTGGAGACGCTTTGAATGATCCGGATTGGGTCAATGCCATGCATGAGGAGTTAGAGAACTTTGAGCAAAATCGGGTTTGGGTTTTAGTTCCAGCTCCTCCAGACTGTAAGCCTATTGGGACAAAATGGGTTTTCAAAAACAAGCAAGGAGAGGATGGCCACGTTGTGAGAAACAAGGCCAGGCTTGTAGCGAAGGGCTATAGTCAGAAGGAGGGGATAGACTATGAGGAGACTTTTGCTCCTGTAGCTCGTTTGGAGGCTATTAGGATACTCTTGGCATTTGCAGCATCCAAAGGTTTCAAACTTTTTCAAATGGATGTCAAGAGTGCCTTCTTAAACGGCTACATAGAAGAGGAGGTTTATGTTGAACAACCCCCAAGTTTTGAAAATTCCAAGTTTCCAAACCATGTTTTCAAACTGCACAAAGCCTTATATGGTTTGAAACAAGGCCCTAGAGCCTGGTACGATAGGTTGAAAACCTTTTTGCTTGCTAAGGGTTTTAAAATGGGATGTGTGGATAAAACGCTCTTTCTCCTCAAGCAAGGCAAAGACACTCTCTTGGTCCAGATTTACGTGGATGATATCATTTTCGGTGGTTCTTCTCACACTTTGGTTGCCATGTTTCCAGATACTATGAGCAGGGAGTTCGAGATGAGTATAATGGGAGAGCTGACTTTCTTTCTCGGATTGCAAATTAAGCAATCCCGAGAAGGGATGTTTGTGCACCAGGGCAAGTATACCAAGGACTTGCTGAAGAGGTTCGATATGGGTGAGGCCAAGCCCCTTCCAACACCCATGTCGACCACGACGGCCCTGGATGCGGACAAGGATGGAGAAGCTGTGGACCAGAAGGAGTACCGAAGTATGATCGGGTCGCTGCTCTACCTGACGGCGACACGCCCGGACATCAGTCCAGTTCGCGGTGTGGCTGTGCGTGCGCTTTCAGGCGTCGCCGTGCACTTCTCACCGTCAGGCGGTGAAGCGCATTTTCAGGTACCTTCGTTTTACACCTGAGTTCAGGATTTGGTATTCAGCTTCCTCCACCCTCTCCCTTTGCGGTTATTCCGATGCCGATTTTGCTGGTTGTCGCATTGAGCGCAAGTTCACTTCTGGGACTTGCCAATTTATTGGTTCTTCTCTTGTATTGTGGTCTTCTCACAAGCAGTCTAGTGTCGCCCAGTCTACCACGGAGGCTGAGTATGTTGCTGCGGCTAGCTGCTGTTCCCAGTTGCTTTGGATGATGGCCACTTTGCGTGATTTCGGTCTGAGCTTTTCTCGTGTTCCTTTGCTTTGTGATAGCACGAGTGCCATTAGCGTTGCTAAGAATCCCGTGCTTCACTCGAAGACCAAACACATTGATGTGCGCTTTCACTTTTTGTGAGACCAATTGAGAAGGGTGATATCGACCTTCGCCATGTCGATACTCATCATCATCATTGGCTGATATTTTCACCAAGCCTTTGGACGAATCAACCTTTAATCGGTTGAGGGGTGAGCTTGGTGTGTGTTTCCCCTTTTAGATGGGGGAAACATTTTGGTTCTTGTATCATAAACTGATCTTTTGTTTTTCAATTGGTTTCTTCTTGCATATTTTCTGCATTTCATTTTGCATATTTACTTTCAGAGCTTCATACATATAATCTAAAGAATGTAACTATGCTCTATGTAGTATTTGCTCCGATGCTTTATGATGATGCTTATGCTCTTCTGATCACTGATACATGTTGTGAGCAGAGCTATTTCATGAATGGTGAATCTGATTAATGAACATAAAATCTGAAATGTTCACCATTGAGATATGCAACTAGCATGTGTAGGAGGTGTAGAGTTCACTCGTGCTTTTCATATATGCTAGGTTGCTATGTCTCTAGTGTTGAGTCTCTCACTTGCTTGGTATGTTCATATTCTGTTTTAAAATTTGAACCAAGTTAAGTGAATTAGAAAGATCAAGATGGGATTGCTTGTCAACACATCACAGTTTCGAGACTGTTTCTCATTGCACTTTGAGTTAAATTTGAGCTGTGTAGTGTATGACCAAAACTGTTGCTTTAAGCTTCTGATTGCTTCTGCATAGGCTTCGCACAGTTGAAAAGTTAGGCAATGACAAGCTTTTAACCTCTCGCAATCACATGCTGAATTTGAACTTGTGTAATTCAACCGCTGCAACTCCGATAAAATCTGGATACACAAGTCTATGTTTCATTCTATAGCATGATGATTGAACTTTGCTAGGGGTAGTTCACCTTGTATACATGTTTAGCACTTGTTTGACTTTCTGTCTATACTTGTCTAGTGCTATTTTGATGGAGAATCCTTTTTTGGCTAAAATTGCTCACTTTGCTCATATGTTCATATTTCATATTGGTGATCAGTTTGAGCCTTTGCTAGCATGTGTGCTTCAGTTGCGTCATGGAGTTATACTGTGTAGAGTATTGTTGCATTCTCCTAATTATATTCCTGAAGCTGCTAACTTGCATTTTAACTCATATGCATTTGGGAAGGGTGGAGAACTTCTCTTGTTGGCACTTTTTGATGGTGCATTCTCTAAGGGGGAGAGATTTTACTTGATGGTGCATTTTCATCTAAGGGGAGAATTTGGACAAATCATGCCTCCCATGTTCAACTAAGGGGGAGAAGAATCGGTTGTGTGCACTATGCAAGGGGGAGTTTGCTCGTGGTGAATTTTTTTTGAAATTTCCAATTGGTTCGGAGCGCGTTGCTAGTTGTGTTGAGCCTCTGTGCCTCTGTCTTGAGGGACTAGCATTTTGCTTTGATTTTTCAATTGGTATTTGCTAGCGGTGTTGAGCCTGTTCTACCTCTTCTTGAGGGCTAGCTTTGCTTTGCTTGGTTGCGTCGAGCCGTTGCCCATATCTTTGGGAACCAAGTTGTGTTGCTCTTTTCCACTTGATCTTCTTCGGCTTTGACATGCTTTTGGGTCATTTGGTTGAGTTTTCTCTCTTTCTTCCTTCCTTCTTCTATTCATTATGATTTGTGTTGGTAGTTGACAATGCACTCATCAAGGGGGAGATTGCGGATACATGGGTGTATGCCGAGTCTCTGAGTGATGAGTGATTGTCAACTAGGATAATGTGCATGTTCTTGGGCTTGTGTTGTGCAGGTGTCGAGCACGGATACAGTGATCAGAGGCAAGGTGAAGGTCAAGTAGAGACATGCCGTGCCGATGGACCGAGAGTGGCGAAGGGCGGACATGAGGCTTGGACTGAGGGACCGGTGGCCCGAGGATCAGCTGTGGTGCTGGCAGCCTGTGGGACAGCGACGAGCGAAGACTTGCGGGCATAGTGTTGCTAGGGTCGAGGACCTGGGGACACGTGTCGGTGGACGGGGTGCACGGGTGGAGCATCCCCTCTACAGCTTCGGTTTGGTGGTAGAGCCAGAGAAAAACCATCGGGTGGACGGTTTCCAGGTTTGGGCCACAAAACCTGGGCGTGTTGCGGGTTTCCGAGTTTGGGCCACAAAACTTGGGCAGAGGACGGTTTGCAGGTTTGGGCCTCAAAACCTGGGCGCTGGCGGGTTTCCTGGGTTCGGCCTCAAAACCAGGGGATGGACATGAAGGCTGGTTTACCGGTTTGGGCCTCAAAACCGGGGGCTGGCTGTGGCGGAACCGTCCTGATTATAAGAGCTCAAGTATTATCTTAGCCAAATCCGTCTGACTTCGACTGATACTTGAACCCATACAACCCCGGTAGTCCGGAAATCTCGAAGGATTTCTAACACCATAGATCAAACAGGATCGCATCGTTCAAGGATTACATTGTAAAGATACATCATAACGAAAACGAAACCGAATTTAAAATATCAGAGTGCGAATTTAAAATGGAGTTATTACAATACCGAGTTTAAAAGTGCGGAAGCTGAAATAGTTTGAAACACGACCACCACACATGTGGTCCAAATAAAACTTCATTGTTTTGATAAATCCACTCGACACAACTCACTCCTCCCTTAAAGATAATGTGCCACTAGTAGTCTTGGTCCAGCAAAAGAAAAGGGGAAAGCTTCTGGGACCCTGCCCTGGGCCTACTCATACATCACCCTTCCACCGGTAGAGGCAGTGCTTACAATAGCCAAAGTAGACCTGGCCATCTGGCAACAAACGGGATAAACCCTGAGTACGGAAAGTACTCAGCTAGACCTTACCGTCCAACTGAAAATAAAGACACCAAGGGTATGCAAGGCCTTTTCGGGTGGAGCTGGGATCTTTTAGTTGCGAGAAGCTCAAGTTCAGATAGGAAGTAGTTAATTAGTGCTAAAGATGAGCTGCCATTTTTATGTGACCTATTCCTTAATTCTAGGTTTTTCACCTGTACTAGAGCACTCACTTGAATTCTACCACTCAATAATATAACCATATCCAGTTGACTTATCCACATTTTAGTTGAACCTTTATTCATTACATGGAGTTGTATCGTGGTGAAGCTCGCCATAGTTTCCCACTAACCGGGGGAGACGGCGACTCGAATCGAATTCCAAATCAGCTGATGAAAGACCTTTAATACCAGCCCACACTTTCCCCGTCGGGTCCATGCATTGGGCAACCGCTCGACGCTTGTTCGTGGTGGTAATCGTCGCGGTTCAAGCACGGACCGCCCAATCAGAGTCTGGCGATGGCCTCACGTGGCAGATCGCAACTTCCGTACTAGAGGGCACGACACGGGTTGAAACCGGCCCGAACAGCTTCTAACCGGCTTTGGGGTCGATGATTACAGCACCGACATATCCCTAAGTAAAAGGGCGCGTTCAAAAATGAACGAGGGCCAACATCGATACAAACCTACACACACGATCCAACGGATGGACTGCCCCAAGTTTCCGAACTTGTGCCCTGCCATCCCGTTGACCGTATTTCATTACTACTCAGGTTCTTTTCCACGATAGCAAATATAGCCAACCGTGATCCGGTAAATACCCATCCGGGTATTACGGAAAACATCCTTAACTACCACTTTTATTAAGCAGGCTAAGCAATTCTACATTGTAACTAAATAACAGGATAACAAGGTAGATATTAATCAATAACCAAGGAATGGTAATGCAGCAAGTAGGATTCATTTCAACTCCTAGACCTAATGCATCACAAATAAAGGACTCAAGTAATCTTAATTGCAAAAGATAGGAGGCTTATATGCTCCGGGGCTTGCCTTGAGTGAAGACTGCTGCCTCGTGAGAGGGACACTCAGGTAAGTTAGGGTCGTGGACGGGGTCGACTTCCTCTGGCTGCTGCAGCTCCTGGATCTCCGGCTCGGCGTTTAGCTCCTGCTCTTGGTGGGGCTCCGGCGGGGTCGATCCTATTGCGTGCGATGAATATATATTTAAATAAATGCGGTGCAAGATGAAGGTGACATGAAAAGAAAATTCTTGCAAACAACAAAGTCAACTTGTTGAACCACTTTTGACATTGAGGTAATTACTTAATTATTTCGTAAACAAAATCTGGTTATTCACTCTTTTTTCTTATTTAATTTAAACCAAAGAAACTCCGATTGAACTGCAAGTGCATCTTTCTGGACTCAGAAAATCCACAAAAATTCCAGAAAGTCAACAACACTTGTTGGACTCTACTGAACAAGATTCAGCCAAAAATAAACTATAGAACTGCAGATACAAAATGACAAGCAAACTGCCCAAAAAGGTGCTTTGAACTACAACCCTACTGTAAAAGGGTGCACAACTCTATTTCATATTTTTCCCAGATTCTACTTCACATTTTATGTTTATCAAGAAAGTCCATGAACAGAAACATTGTATTATTTCTTACAGGAATTTCCAAAGATAAACACAGACAAGCACAGTTGTAAAGCAACTACAACTTTTTCCCTAAAACAGATCAGGTTTATTTTTTCTTAGACTCTTCATGGCATACAGAGACTGCATAAATTTTCCCATGTTTTATTTCAACCTATAAACACCTTAACACTTTTTCTAAGAACCAGCAAAAAAACTTTTAACCATAACAGGAACTCTTTTCATAAGAACAGTACTTCATATAATTTTCACAGGCACCAAACATAACAAAAGAACCTATACAATTTTCCCATGAATTAACTCCATCAGAAAATACTTAATTCCATTTATCCCAACAAAAGCATGTACACGGAAATAAATGAAAACAGTAAAATAACTGCTATCAAAAATACATTCATACTTTTCCATGATAGATCTACTCATAAACAAGCCAACAAAACTGAAAGTACTCTATTTGGACTTATAAATCATGCTGTACACAAATAACAAGCATCTCTGGAAATTAAAACTAAAAGAAAAACATTTGAATTTCTCCCGGCTGGCTACGTGCACCCGATCCATGGACCAGCGAGTGGCTGACGCGCGGGGCCCGTGGGTCAACGGGAACCCACCTGGCTCGAGCGCACGGCGGTAGGGATCGGCCGAGGCCTGCTCGAACGAGACCGCGGCCGAGGTTCGCTCGAGGCCGATTCGGCGAGACGGACACTAGTCCGTCCGAGGCCTGGCTCGAGGGCTCGGGCGAGACGGGAAAACAAACGCCGTCCGAGGCCGGCTCGAGGGCTCGGGCGAGGCGGAAACACACCGCCCGTCCGAGGCCTGGCTCGAGGGCTCGGGCGAGACGGAAACACACACACGCCCGTCCGAGGCCTGGCTCGAGGGCTCGGGCGAGACGGAAACACACACGCCCGTCCGAGGCCTTGCTCGAGGGCTCGGGCGAGACGAAACATACACGCCCGTCCGAGGCCTGGCTCGAGGGCTCGGGCGAGACGAAAACATACACGCCCGTCCGAGGCCTGGCTCGAGGGCTCGGCGAGACGGAAACATACACGCCCGTCTGAGGCCTGGCTCGAGGGCTCGGGCGAGACGGAAAACAGGGGAGAGGTTTGACCGTCGATTCCTCGCCGTCGGTGAGGTCGCCGGCGGGGAAGCTAGGCTTGTGAACTCACCTCGACGAGGCGCATCGAGTGGTGTAGGTGGTTTGGCTAGCGGATGGCCGGAGTGTGCCGGCGGCGAGCGGCAACGCACGGAGGCGGCGGTGACGCGCGACTACGCCGTCTCCGGCGGTCGCCGGTGAAATTGGGGGAGACAAAAGCTCGAGTGAACCCTAAGGAGCAAAGCTACGGGTTGGTTTGGCTCGGGTGGCTCCAGAGGAGCCTGGCCACGAGCGAGGTCTGCGGCGGCGCCCATGCGCTCGGCCGGGGAGAAGAGTGCGATAGGGAGCGGTAGCGTTGAAGCTCGTCGGTGTTCTTACCTTGCCTTGACTCGGTGAAGGTCGAGGATGACGAAGAGGGGCAGTGGTGCTCGGGTCGGCGAGGAACACGTCGCGGGCTCAGCGGTGGTGATGGCGTCCGCGCGGCGCTCTCCGATCTCCGGCGTTGGTGGGGCTCGAGAGGTGGTGCAAGCGGGAGCACCCGGGTGTCCGAGGTGTAGACGGAGTGGTGTGCGAGACGAATCGGGTGGTGGTGCTCCGGTGAGGCCGGAACACGGCGGGGCTTTTGCGGTGATGGTCGCGGCGAGCGGGGAGGTGTTCGGCGTGTTCGTGGGAGAGTGAGGGAGAGAGCGAGAGTGAGAGCGGGCGAGTGAAATGGCAGTGGGGAGAGGGGAGTGCGGTGCGCTCGGGGTTTTGATCGGCTTGACCGGTCGGTGGTCGTGGCGGGCCGCGACGGGACGTCGCGGCAGCAGCGGCGCGGTCGGCGAGGCGAGCGCAGAGCGGGCGAGGCGGATTGTGGCGTGTCGGGTGAGCAAAGATCTCTCGGGAGTGGGCGAGGAGGATTCGGGCAGAGGCGTGCCTCCACGCGGCGGTTGCGGCCGGCGTACGGCGCGGCCGTCAGCGGCGTCAGCGCGCGGCGCGCGCGGCGAGGCCGGCGCAGCTGGCGAGGCGGAGCGGGAGAGGGCAAGCAAGATAGCTTGCGTGCTTGGGCGGAGGGATCAGGCGACGATAGGCGGACGCGGATCCTCGGCAGGGAAAAACGGTCACGTGGTCGCATCGCCGGCGTACGGCGCGGCCGCGGGTCGGCGAGCGGCGTGCAGCGCGCGCGGGCGGCGCGGGGGAGGCTGGGCCGAAAGGCCAGATGGCCGAAGGGGTGGCACTGGAAAAAAAAAACGTTTTCCTTTTTCTTTTTCCAAATTCTTTCAAACTTTGACCACTCAAAAACAGTTTCAAAAACTCCAAACTAGGTTTTGACCAAAATACAAAAGTTGCTCAAAACATTTTTCTCTACAACCTTCATATAAGACACTTTTTCTGAAAACCAGTTTTTAAATCCTCTACATAAAGAAAGCCAAATAACTAAACAAAAGGCAACAAGCACTCATATGCACATGCAATGATGCAATGCATTGCTTATGCTCCTTTAGTAGCTAATGAAGTTCCTAATGCAGTGCTTGACACTAGGGTGTCACAGCCCTCCCCCCTTAAAGGAATCTCGTCCCGAGATTTGAGTTACGTACCATTTCTTAACAAAAGCGGGATAGCTTACGCGTAGGTACTCCTCGGTTTCCCATGTCGCATCGTTGGGTCCGTGATTGCTATAGAGAATCTTGTAAGTCTTCACTGTTCGTTACGAGTCTCTCGGGTCTTGGTATCCAAAATCTCCTTGGGCTGCTCGTAGTACTCTAGATCCGATCTGATGGTGATGTCTGGAATCCGAACTTCCTCTTGTTCTGGAACTCGAAGACACTTCTTTAACTGTGATACGTGGAATACCGGGAAAACTGTGCTCATTTCTGGGGGTAACTGTACTTCGTATGCCACTTGTCCCTTTTTTTGCTATGATCGGTATGGTCCCACATATCGAGGTGCTAGCTCTTCTTGATTCCAAAACGTTGGACCTTCCTCATAGGTGAAACCTTGAGATACACATAGTCTCCAACTTGAAATTCAAAGGTCTCCTTCGGGTGTCAGCATAACTCTTTTGTCGAGACTGTGCTACCTTGATATGTTGTTGTACGGTCTGCACGATTTCCTCGGCATCTTTTACATAATCTGATCCATAGAATCCTCGATCTCCAGACTCAACCCAATTTACTGGGGTTCTGCATCTTCGTCCATATAAAACTTCAAAAGGTGCCATCTTTATACTCTCTTGATAGTTGTTGTTGTATGAAAACTCAGCAGGGGTAACCATTTCTCCCATGACTCTCCTGAAGATAAGACACAAGCTCTTAGGATATCCTCCAAAATCTGATTCACTCTTTCTGTCTGTCCTGCAGTTTGAGGGTGATAGGCTGAACTTCTTACCAACTTGGTTCCTAACTCCTTGTGCAACTGTTCCCAAAAACGTGCTATGAACTGGGGTCCTCTATCAGAACTATCCGCTTGGAATTCCATGCAACCTCAGGATATCTGAATATACAGGTCTGCATACTGATGGGGGCGGTGAGTAGTCTTGACTGGTATGAAGTGAGCCACTTTAGATAACGTATCCACGATAACCCAAATCGAATCATTCCCTTTCTGAGTAGTGGGAAGTCCGGTGATAAAGTCCATACTGACTCTTTCCCACTTCCACTCTGGGATTGACAACGGTTTGTAAACTGCCCGGCGGGTTTCAGATGTATTGCCTTTATCCTGCAACAAGTATCACATCTGGCGACATAGGCTGCGACTTCGTTTCTTCATCTTTGACCACAAAATCTGGTTTTCAAATCCTGATACATCTTACTGCTTCCTGGGTGGATAGACAACTTTGAATTGTGAGCCTCGTTCAGAATCCTCTCTTTCAGCTCTGAATCCTTAGGAACAACTATCCTTCGTTTATACCATAGAATTCCCTGTTCATCTGTTCTAAAGTTCAACGAACTACTGGTTTCCAACCTCTTCTTTATCTGACAGATTTCTTCATCGGTCTTCTGTCTCTCGATGATGTCACTTTCCAAGGTGCACTGAAGAGTGATATTGTTTAGCATGACGGGGTGCATAAGATTAAATCCATCTTCGAACAGTGGTTGTAGAGAGTTGCAATGAGTCTTGCGACTCAAGGCATCAGCTACAACATTCGCTTTTCCAGGGTGGTAATGCACTTCTAGGTTATAATCCTTAATCAATTCTAGCCATCTTCTTTGCCTCATGTTCAACTCTGGCTGGGTGAAGATATATTTCAGACTTTTATGATCTGTGTACACATGACATAGGTTTCCCATAAGATAATGTCTCCATATCTTGAGTGCATGCACGACGGCTGCTAGTTCCAGATCATGAGTGGGATAGTTCTCTTCGTGCGGTTTCAACTGGCGAGAAGCATAGGCGATAACTCTTCCATTTTGCATGAGTACACATCCAAGTCCAATCTTGGATGCGTCGCAAAACACATCAAAAGGTTCCTCCAAGTTTGGCTGAGCCAAAACAGGTGCGGATGTCAACAACGTTCGCAGAGTGCGGAAAGCTGCTTCACACTCTGGAGTCCATTCGAACTTCTTGTTTTTCTGCGTTAAACGAGTCATAGGCTTGGCTATTCTTGAAAAATCCGGAATAAACCGACGGTAGTATCCTGCCAAACCCAAAAAGCTGCGAACCTCAAAACACTCGTGGTGCTTCCAATCCATAACCTCTTGTACTTTAGAAGGGTCTACAGAGATCCCTTCCTCTGAAAGGACGTGACCAAGGAAAGGTACCTTCTTCAACCAAAACTCACACTTGCTGAACTTAGCATACAACTTATGCTCTCTAAGCCGGGTCAAAACAACTCGTAGATGCTCAGCATGGTCCTTCTCATTCTCAGAGTATACCAAGATGTCATCGATGAACACTACAACAAACTTATCCAACTCTGGCATGAAAACTGAATTCATCAGGTACATGAAATGTGCCGGTGCATTGGTCAATCCAAAGGACATAACTAAATATTCATAGAGTCCGTATCTGGTAGAGAAAGCTGTTTTTGGCACGTCTTCTCTTCTGATCTTAATCTGATGGTATCCTGACCTCAGGTCGATCTTGGAGAACACTTTTGCTTTTGACAACTGATCAAACAAGACATCGATTCGAGGTAAGGGGTACTTATTCTTTATGGTTACTGCATTAAGCGGCCTATAATCCACGCACATCCTCAGAGTTTTATCTTTCTTTTTCACAAAGATAGCGGGACATCCCCAAGGTGACGAACTAGGACGTATCAAACCCTTATCCAAAAGTTCCTGTATTTGAACCTTAAGCTCTGCTAACTCTTAGCGTGCATTCTATACGGTCTTCGGGATATAGGTGCTGTTCCCGGGATTAACTCTATAGCAAACTCCACATCTCTATCAGGCGGTAAACCAGGCAACTCATCAGGAAAGACATCCGGAAACTCACATACTACCGGAATTTCAGCTATCTGCTTTGCCGTGATATTGAACAACACTCCAATCTCATGGGGGTTTCGGGTAACTTGAACCGAAAGAAGATCCATTCCTGGGACTAACCATGGACACTATTCTCTCTGCGGTGTCTAGATTAACCTTCCATAGTTTCATCAACTCATACCCAAAATACATCCAAACCTAGACCAGGAATGACTATGGGGTCCACTACGGCCTGTTTATCCCCAAAGGTCATTTCCACTCCTTTAGCCATTTTACGCGCGGAGAGAACAGCTCCGGCGGAACTTATCTGATATCCCCGGTCTAACTCTATCAACTCAAGATTACTTCTTATAACAAAGTTCTCACTTATAAAGAATGCGATGCTCCAGAATCAAACAGCACAACTGCGGGGCATTGATTAACAAGAAACGTACCAGCGGTGACAGGCTCTCCTTCTGGCACTTCTTCCACGGTGGTGTGATGCACATGACCGGTACGAGGTGGGGGCTGAGTGTACTGCTTCTTTGGGCGAGGGCACTGACGTGACAAGTGTCCAGTTTGGCCACAGTTATAGCATGGACCAATCACATATGGGGTCTTGGATCCTGCTGCACTTCCTGCCTTATTCTTGTTCTGCATCATGGGGGCGGTGTACGGCTTCTGGAAGCTGGGACGGGGACGGTTGGTGGTGATCTTCCTCTGTGGGGGACGGTATCGTGCTCCTGTGACAGGCGGGCGATAAGGGGCGCGTGCTCCAAAAGGGGTCCTCTGCTGGGACGAACCTCCTTCATTTGCACGGCGGCGTGTTTTCTGCTGCTAGCCGGCTGTCATTGGCCTCTTGATTCAGGCAGTCACTGACGAAGTCACTGAAAGTGGTGCGGTGACTGTTACCCATCTTTGATAGCATGGTGGCACTCATGCCACGCTTGAAACTTGCAATCTTTTTGGCCTCAGTGTCCACAAAATCTGGGGCATAGCGGGCCAGATTGTTGAAGCTGTGGAGGTACTCGGACATAGACCTAGTCCCCTGGGATAACCTCATGAACTCTGCAACCTTCATTTCCATCAGTCCACTAGGGATGTAGTGGTTGCGCATAGCGGTGGAGAACTGATCCCAAGTGGTACGTGCATTTACTGGCAAGGATGCACGGTACTGGGCCCACCACAAACCGGCGGGTCCTTCCAACATGTGGGCGGCGTACTCTGCCTTGAGCTCTTCCGTCAGACGAAGCAGACGAAACTTCTGGGTGATGGAGTTGAGCCATTCATCAGCTTCGAGCGGTTCGGTGGCTTCCTTGAACACAAGAGGGCGAGTGTCCAAGAAGTCACGGTAAGAGCTGTACTGGTTGGGCTCCGGACCTTGACGTTGATGATGCTGCTGTGCAGTGTTGTTAGCGATATTGCGAAGGGTGGCCTCCATGTGCCTCTGCATTTCCTCCATATTCCTTTGGCTGCCCAAGAACTGGCCAAAGAACGCTTCCGGCGTCATCGGCGGCGGTGGGGGAGGTGGCAGATTCTCCTCCTGTCCTGCCCCTTGCCCACGTTGGCTGCGAGTGTGTGCCGGCATCTGCATATCCCATTATTAAGCAATCATTAGGCGATGTTACATCGATCATGAATAAAATACTGCGCTGTACATAATTCGAAAATTTAGCACACGACCAAGTATAATTACTCATTTCCATACAACGTCACAGAATAATCGCTCAAAAATTAGACACGCAAACGACGGATTTCCATAAAAGGTGCCGGATCGAAGTCCGGACTTTGTCCAAAAGCTTACATGCCATCAACCATTTAAACATAACACTAGCACATGTGTAGGGTGTTACATCACTTAGCGAGCAAGCTCAAGCTATACAAAAAAAAACGTCTCCTAGCTAAACTAGCGCTCAGACGTCTCCAGCGGCGGATGCAGCGTCCTATGCGTCGACGTCGATCATCGGCTCGTCAGCATGATCCTCCTCTGGTGGGGCGTCGGGACCAAGGACTTCTCCGTCCTGGGGATCCGGGACCTCAGCTGCTGGGGCGGCGGCCTCCTGCGCGGCGTGGTGCATCTGATGGACGGCCTCGTGGAGCTGGTCGATATAGGCCTGCTGTCCGTGTATCTGCTGTATCAACAGGTGGGCTCCCTCTCTGAGCTGGTCGAGCGCGGTGCGGGCCTCATCCCTCTGAAGAGCGGTAGTCAGGTACATCTGCTCTGCAACTGTCCTGGCAGTGGACTGTGCTGCTGCTGTGGTGCGGGCGTCGTCACGCTCCAGAGTGAGCTGCTGAATCCTCTCCTGCAGACGAGCAACCTCAGCGTCGAAGTCCTCCTGAAGCTTCCTCTTGCTCTGGTAGGTGGCGGTGAGGGTGAAGGACACGCTCTCGAGAGTGTGCTCCAAACTCTCACATACACCCAACAAAGCTCCGGTGGCGCTCATCGCAGGCGTCTCACAGTAGAACCTCTCCTCTGGGCTCCCTGTCAAGACTGACTCTGAAGTCTGCTTCCAGCGCAATGGGAAAAGTGATCCACGGGGAAACACTCCTGCCATCGCACTTGCCAGGTCGGCGGGGAAGCGGGCGATGATATCCTTCAGCACTAGGTATGCTGCCCTGTTGGCTCCATCCTTGGCACAAGTGCCTCTGGTGATCTCAGTCCATCCTGTCCAGTGCGGCTTGGCAGGCAAGGCTTTGACCTTGATCTCTACCATAACCAGGGAATCCTGCCCGTAGATCTCCTTCTGCCAGGAGTACTTGGGCTCCTGTCCTTCCTCATAACCCACTGCCTGCAAAATCCTCCAAAGGATCGTCGGCAACCCAAAGTAGGTCAGGAACGTCCTCCGGGTCAGCTTGGTGGCCAAGCGATGACGCGGAACTCCTCTGCCTCCGGTGGCCTTGCGAGCAGTCAACTTGGTCCGGGCCATCTGTAGAAACAAAGGGTTTCGAACTCTCGTGAGACGGATATTAAGTTGGCAAATTTTATAACAAAGAGACAACTTTTAAATTAAGGGAGGTAATGTAAATGCATGAATATAAACATGATGTATGATCGTACTTACGTTCTCACTCACTAATAATGACTCGTAAGTCCTAACGTTCTAGTCGGTGGCAAGAACGATCTCTCATGCGTTAACTACACGTTCTACTCGATCGCATAGTTAGCGTACCTGCAGAAGATTCATTTCAGCCCAAAGAAATTCCCAATGATAAAACAATTCAGTATTGACCAGTATGCGCAAAATACATAAAGGTCAACACAAACACCATGCACCAATAGAAATCACCCTTAAAATCATTGATACCTTCATATGTGTCCGCGTAAAGCTCGCACATACTTGGTATAAGAATCCCTTGCCTAGACCGACGGTTGGACGGTCATGCTCTCATATCTCACAAAATCATTTTATGCATGTTTTCGCAATCGACACATTCTCTTTTCCCTCGAGAATGGACCAGCAAATAAAGATCCAGCATGAACAAATCCCTGAACCCTGTTAGCAGTTAAGCCACCTGAATCCTAGTATAGGGCTTAAGGACGAGACTGGGCACACTTAGTAATTGAAAATAGTTTCAAAATAGTTTTGAAATACCCATTTTAGTTCGAAAATAACTCTTTACTAGGGTAATCCCTTGAACCATGCTCCGATACCAAGCTGTGGCGGAACCGTCCTGATTATAAGAGCTCAAGTATTATCTTAGCCAAATCCGTCTGACTTCGACTGATACTTGAACCCATACAACCCCGGTAGTCCGGAAATCTCGAAGGATTTCTAACACCATACATCAAACAGGATCGCATCGTTCAAGGATTACATTCGTAAAGATACATCATAACGAAAACGAAACCGAATTTAAAATATCAGAGTGCGAATTTAAAATGGAGTTATTACAATACCGAGTTTAAAGTGCGGAAGCTGAAATAGTTTGAAACACGACCACCACACATGTGGTCCAAATAAAACTTCATTGTTTTGATAAATCCACTCGACACAACTCACTCCTCCCTTAAGATAATGTGCCACTAGTAGTCTTGGTCCAGCAAAAGAAAAGGGAAGCTTCTGGACGACCCTGCCCTGGGCCTACTCCTCATCACCTTCCACCGGGTAGAGGCAGTGCTTACAATAGCCAAAGTAGACCTGGCCATCTGCAACAAACGGGATAAACCCTGAGTACGGAATGTACTCAGCTAGACTTACCCGTCCAACTGAAAATAAAGACACCAAGGGTATGCAAGGCCTTTTCGGGTGGAGCTGGGATCTTTTAGTTGCGAGAAGCTCAAGTTCAGATAGGAAGTAATTAGTGATAAAGATGAGCTGCCATTTTTAGACCTATTCCTTAATTCTAGGTTTTTCACCTGTACTAGAGCACTCACTTGAATCTACCACTCAATAATATAACCATATCCAGTTGACTTATCCACATTTTAGTTGAACCTTTATTCATTACATGGAGTTGTATCGTGGTGAAGCTCGCCATAGTTTCCCACTAACCGGGGGAGACGGCGACTCGAATCGAATTCCAAATCAGCTGATGAAAGACCTTTAATACCAGCCCACACTTTCCCCGTCGGGTCCATGCATTGGGCAACCGCTCGACGCTTGTTCGTGGTGGTAATCGTCGCGGTTCAAGCACGGACCGCCCAATCAGAGTCTGGCGATGGCCTCACGCGGCAGATCGCAACTTCCGTACTAGAGGGCACGACACGGGTTGAAACCGGCCCGAACAGCTTCTAACCGGCTTTGGGGTCGATGATTACAGCACCGACATATCCCTAAGTAAAAGGGCGCGTTCAAAAATGAACGAGGGCCAACATCGATACAAACCTACACGATCCAACGGATGGACTGCCCAAGTTTCCGAACTTGTGCCCTGCCATCCCGTTGACCGTATTTCATTACTACTCAGGTTCTTTTCCACGATAGCAAATATAGCCAACCGTGATCCGGTAAATACCCATCCGGGTATTACGGAAACATCCTTAACTACCACTTTTATTAAGCAGGCTAAGCAATTCTACATTGTAACTAAATAACAGGATAACAAGGTAGATATTAATCAATAACCAAGGAATGGTAATGCAGCAAGTAGGATTCATTTCAACTCCTAGACCTAATGCATCACAATATAAAAGGACTCAAGTAATCTTAATTGCAAAAGATAGGAGGCTTAATATGCTCCGGGGCTTGCCTTGAGTGAAGACTGCTGCCTCGTGAGAGGACACTCAGGTAAGTTAGGGTCGTGGACGGGGTCGACTTCCTCTGGCTGCTGCAGCTCCTGGATCTCCGGCTCGGCGTTTAGCTCCTGCTCTTGGTGGGGCTCCGGCGGGGTCGATCCTATTGCGTGCGATGAATATATATTTAAATAAATGCGGTGCAAGATGAAGGTGACATGAAAAGAATAATTCTTGCAAACCAACAAAGTCAACTTGTTGAACCACTTTTGACATTGAGGTAATTACTTAATTATTTCGTAAAACAAAATCTGGTTATTCACTCTTTTTCTTATTTAATTTAAACCAAAGAAACTCCGATTGAACTGCAAGTGCATCTTTCTGGACTCAGAAAAATCCACAAAAATTCCAGAAAGTAAACAACACTTGCTGGACTCTACTGAACAAGTTTCAGCCAAAATAAACTATAGAACTGCAGAAAAATACAAAATGACAAGCAAACTGCCCAAAAGGTGCTTTGAACTACAACCCTACTGTAAAAGGGTGCACAACTCTATTTCATATTTTTCCCAGATTCTACTTCACATTTTATGTTTATCAAGAAAGTTCCATGAACAGAAACATTGTATTATTTCTTACAGGAATTTCCAAAGATAAACACAGACAAGCACAGTTGTAAAGCAACTACAACTTTTTCCATAAAACAGATCAGGTTTATATTTTTCTTAGACTCTTCATGGCATACAGAGACTGCACAAAATTTCCCATATTTTATTTCAACCTATAAAACACCTTAACACTTTTTCTAAGAAATCAGCAAAAAGGAACTTTTAACCATAACAGGAACTCTTTTCATAAGAACAGTACTTCATATAATTTTCACAGGCACCAAACATAACAAAGAACCTATACAAATTTTCCCATGAATTAACTCCATCAGAAAACACTTAATTCCATTTATCCCAACAAAAGCATGTACACGGAAATAAATGAAAACAGTAAAATAACTGCTATCAAAAATACATTCATACTTTTCCATGATAGATCTACTCATAAACAAGCCAACAAAACTGAAAGTACTCCATTTGGACTTATAAATCATGCTGTACAAAAATAACAAGCATCTCTGGAAATTAAAACTAAAAGAAAAACATTTGAATTTCTCCCGGCTGGCTACGTGCACCCGGTCCATGGACCAGCGAGTGGCTGACGCGCGGGGCCCGTGGGTCAACGGGAACCCACCCTGGCTCGAGCGCACGGCGGTAGGGGATCGGCCGAGGCCTGGCTCGAACGAGACCGCGGCCGAGGGTTCGCTCGAGGCCGAGTTCGGGCGAGACGGACAACTAGTCCGTCCGAGGCCTGGCTCGAGGGCTCGGGCGAGACGGGAAAACACGCCCGTCCGAGGCCTGGCTCGAGGGCTCGGGCGAGGCGGAAACACACACGCCCGTCCGAGGCCTGGCTCGAGGGCTCGGGCGAGACGGAAACACACGCCCGTCCGAGGCCTGGCTCGAGGGCTCGGGCGAGACGGAAACATACACGCCCGTCCGAGGCCTGGCTCGAGGGCTCGGGCGAGACGGAAACATACACACCCGTCCGAGGCCTGGCTCGAGGGCTCGGGCGAGACGGAAAACAGGGGAGAGAGTTTGACCGTCGATTTCTCGCCGTCGGTGAGGTCGCCGGCGGGGAAGCTAGGCTTGTGAACTCACCTCGACGAGGCGCATCGAGTGGTGTAGGTGGTTTGGCTAGCGGATGGCCGGAGTGTGCCGGCGGCGAGCGGCAGCGCACGGAGGCGGCGGTGACGCGCGACTACGCCGTCTCCGGCGGTCGCCGGTGAAATTGGGGGAGGCAAAGCTCGAGTGAACCTAAGGAGCAAAGCTACGGGTTGGTTTGGCTCGGGTGGCTCCAGAGGAGCCTGGCCACGAGCGAGGTCTGCGGCGGCGCCCATGGCGCTCGGTCGGGGAGAGAGTGCGATAGGGAGCGGTAGCGTTGAAGCTCGTCGGTGTTCTTACCTTGCCTTGACTCGGTGAAGGTCGAGGATGAAGAAGAGGGGCAGTGGTGCTCGGGTCGGCGAGGAACAGCGTCGCGGGCTCAGCGGTGGTGATGGCGTCCGCGGCGGCGCTCTCCGATCTCCGGCGTTGGTGGGGCTCGAGAGGTGGTGCAAGCGGGAGCACCGGGTGTCCGAGGTGTAGACGGAGTGGTGTGCGAGACGAATCGGGTGGTGGTGCTCCGGTGAGGCCGGAACACGGCGGGGCTTTTGCGGTGATGGTCGCGGCGAGCGGGGAGGTGTTCGGCGTGTTCGTGGGAGAGTGAGGGAGAGAGCGAGAGTGAGAGCGGGCGAGTGAAATGGCAGTGGGGAGAGGGGAGTGCGGTGCGCTCGGGGTTTTGATCGGCTTGACCGGCCTGTGGTCGTGGCGGGGCCGGTGACGGGACGTCGCGGCAGCAGCGGTGCGGTCGGCGAGGCGAGCGCGGAGCGGGCGAGGCGGATTGTGGCGTGATCGGGTGAACAAAGATCTCGCGGGGAGTGGGCGAGGAGGATTCGCGGCAGAGGCGTGCCGCCACGCGGCCGTTGCGGCTGGCGTACGGCGCGGCCGTCAGCGGCGTCAGCGCGCGGCGCGCGCGGCGAGGCCGGCGCAGCAGGCGAGGCGGAGCGGGAGAGGGCAAGCAAGATAGCTTGTGTGTTTGGGCGGAGGAGATCAGGCGACGATAGGCGGACGCGGATCCTCGGCAGGGAAAAACGGCCACGTGGCCGCGTCGCCGGCGTACGGCGCGGCCGCGGGTCGGCGAGCGGCGTGCAGCGCGCGCGGGCGAGGCTGGGCCGAAAGGCCAGATGGGCCGAAAGGGGTGGCACTGGAAAAAAACGTTTTTCTTTTTCTTTTTCCAAATTCTGTCAAACTTTGACCACTCAAAAACAGTTTCAAAAACTCCAAACTAGGTTTTGACCAAAATACAAAAGTTGCTCAAAACATTTTTCTCTACAACCTTCATATAAGACACTTTTTCTGAAAACCATTTTTAAATCCTCTACATAATGAAAGCCAAATAACTAAACAAAAGGCAACAAGCACTCATATGCACATGCAATGATGCAATGCATTGCTTATGCTCCTTTAGTAGCTAA
This sequence comes from Coix lacryma-jobi var. lacryma-jobi, assembly GCA_009763385.1. Lineage (NCBI taxonomy): Eukaryota > Viridiplantae > Streptophyta > Magnoliopsida > Poales > Poaceae > Coix > Coix lacryma-jobi. The sequence goes on from CM019826.1 coordinate 46,965,184, forward strand.
TGAAGTTCCTAATGCAGTGCTTGACACTAGGGTGTCACACTGGCTGTGAAGGCTGGTTTCCTGGTTTCGGCCACAAAACCGGGGGCGGAGTCCGTGAAGAGGACGCAGAGCGGTGGCGGCACGTGGCGGCAATCGGGAGGTTGCGTCGAGGCAACGCTACGAGTTGTGCGGGCGTGGCCGTCGGATCACCACCTACCACGGTTTGGTCCAGAATAACCTTAGGGTTTAGCTGGTTCGCTCTGTAAGTAGTTAGTGTAGTGGGAATTAGGAATAGATAGAATTAGGATAAGTAGGGGGAGACACCCACCTCCCCATTTATCTCAGTCATTTGCTCTTTCACTCCTAGGGTTTCCTGCTCTCCCTATTCCCTGCTGTAGCGAACTGAGATCCACAGAGAAGAGAACCATACCTCTGTGCCCGTGAGATTTTGAGGAAGTGAGACCGTAATCTCACTGTTGTAGCATGTAGTAGCCACACGGTTTCAAATCCGTGGTTGTGATTCGTGTTTTGTTTGTGTTCTTCGCGGATTGCTTTTCTCCATGTTTTTCCCGTCGATCGATCTCTTTGCTTGGTGCGTCTTTCGCAAATCCATTTGAACCAAGACGTTCTAGATCGTGAGGCACTTCTTTCCACCGAAGGAAATCAACTCTAACCTCACGAGCTAGTAGATCGGTCAATTTTTGTTTCGGATCAAGTTTTGCTCTTGTGTTCCGAATTCTTCCAATTCACCGATTTGGAGTTAGGATCGAGCCATGATTCCTTTAGGATAGCTCACTAACCTCCTTGGAACTCCTCATACCAAGTCTAAGCCTTAGTGCATTTGATTCGGAGGAGATCGGGTGATTTTCGTGGAAGAACAGTGCAGTATCGGGACCATCGGACGCTGTGTTCTTGAGCATCGGACGCTGAGTCGTTTCCATCGGAGCGTCCGGTGCCACGTGTCGTCTGACAGTTTTTTTGAAGGAGCATCGGACGCTGACCATCGGAGCGTCCGTTGCCATCGAACGCGCCGGGGGTCTAGCATCGGACGCTAGGGTTTCACTGTAGCAGCGTCCGATGCCAGTCCAGTAAGGTTCCAGAGAGATCCTGTTTGCATCGGACGCGTCCGGTGCTAAGACATCGGACGCAGGCCAACGTCCGATGCAATTGTTTTCGCACAGTTTCGTCCGCAGTTTGTTCGTTCGACGTTCGATTTGAGATCTGCTTGTTGCTTTGGATCCCTGACTTCGTGCTCTACAGAAATTGGGTTTCTCGTTTTACAAAATAGCCTGAATCCTCCTCGTGTTGCTCGGGGGAGGTTGACGTTACCCAAAGTTCATCTTGTCACTAGTTGACCTGCGTGAACTTGGGCGAGGGAATTTTTGTGGTGTCCCGCTGTGTTCCTAGGGAACATCCACCCATTCTCTTGGGTCGTGGACATCACGCGCATCGATTTTGCTCTTGGGGTTGATTTTCGGGACAGAGGCTTAAAGTTTCTAAAAGGAAATTTAAAGCTCCCATTCACCCTCCTCTGGTCGCTTTCTGGTTGCATTCTCGGTCCTTCACCGATGACTCAACAACATTTATAAGAAGCTAGCAAAGGCTCAAACTGATCACTAGATATGAATTCTGAGCATTGGAGCAAAAAGAGCAGTTTTCAGCCAAAAGGTATTCACCATCAAAATAGCACTAAGTATGTGAAGACAGGAAATCAGACAAGTGCTAAACATGTATACAAAGTGAACTACCCCTAGCACAGTCCAATCATCATGCTATAGAATGGAACATAGACTTGTGTGTCCAGGTTTTATCGGAGTTGCAGTAGTTAAATTACACAAGTTTAGATTTCAGCATGTGATTGCGAGAGGTTGAGAGCATGTCATCGCTTAACTTTTCAACTATGCGAAGCCTATGCAGAAGCAATCAGAAGCTTAAAGCAACAGTTTCGGTCATACACTACACAGCTCAAGTTTAACTCAATGTGCAATGAGAAACAGTCTCGAAACTGTGATGTGCTGACAAGCAATCCCATCTCGATCTTTCCAATTTACTTTAACTTGGTTCAGATTTAAAGCAGTATATGAACAGACCAAGCAAGTGAATGACTCAGAACTAGAGACATAGCAACCTAGCATATATGAAAAGCACGAGTGAATTCTACACATCCTACACATGCTAGTTGCATATCTCAATGGTGAACAATTTCAAGTTTTATGTTCATTAATCAGATTCACCATTCATAAAAATAGCTCTGCTCACAACATGTATCAGTGATAAAAAAGAGCATAAGCTACAACATCATCATTTAGCATCAGAGCAAATACTATACAGAGCATAGTTACATTCTTCAGATTATATACATGAAGCTCTGAATGGAAATATGCAAGATGAAATGCAAAGATGCATGAGGAAACCAGAAGAGAAACACAAAGTTAGTTTATAAGACAAGAGCTAAAATGTTTCCCCCATCTAAAAGGGCAAACACACACCAAGCTCACCTCTCAACCTGGCAAAAGTTGATTGGTCCAAAGGCTTGGTGAAAATATCAGCCAACTGATGATGAGTATCGACATGGCGAAGGTCGATATCACCCTTCTCATAGTGGTCTCGCAAAAAATGAAAGCGCACATCAATGTGTTTGGTCTTAGAGTGCAGCACGGGGTTCTTAGCAACGCTAATTGCACTCGTGCTGTCACAAAGCAAAGGAACGCGAGAAAAGCTCAGACCAAAATCACGCAAAGTGGCCATCATCCAAAGCAACTGGGAACAGCAGCTGGCCGCAGCTACATACTCAGCCTCCGTGGTAGACTGGGCAACACTAGACTGCTTGCGAGAGGACCACGAAACAAGAGAAGAACCAATAAACTGGCAAGTCCCAGAAGTGGACTTGCGATCAATGCGACAACCAGCAAAATCGGCATCAGAATAACCACAAAGGGAGAGGGTGGAGGAAGCAGAATACCAAATCCCAAATTCTAGAGTGAAGGATAAGTACCTCATAATGCGCTTGACCGCCTGACAGTATGAGGTGCGCGGCGATGACTGGAATCGCGCGCAAAGACACACCGCGAACTGAATGTTCGGACGTGTCGCCGTCAGGTACAGGAGCGACCCGATCATACTCCGGTACTCCTTCTGGTCCACAGCTTCTCCATCCACATCCGCATCCAGGGCCGTCGTGGTCGACATGGGTGTTGGAAGAGGCTTGGCCTCACCCATATCGAACTTCTTCAATATGTCCTTGGTATACTTACCCTGGTGCACGAACGTCCCTTCTCGGGATTGCTTGATTTGCAACCCGAGGAAAAACGTCAACTCGCGCATCATGCTCATCTCAAACTCCCTGCTCATAGTATCTGCAAACTTGGCAACCAAAGCGTGAGAAGAACCACCGAAAATGATATCATCCACGTAAATCTGGACCAAGAGAGTATCAGTGCCTTGCTTGAGGAGAAAAAGCGTTTTATCCACACACACCCCATTTTAAAACCCTTAGCAAGCAAAAAGGTTTTCAACCTATCATACCAGGCTCTAGGGGCTTGTTTCAAACCATACAAAGCTTTGTGAAGTTTAAAAACATGGTTTGGAAACTTTGGATTTTCGAAACCGGGGGGTTGTCTCACATATACCTCCTCTTCTATGTAGCCGTTTAAGAAGGCACTCTTGACATCCATTTGAAAAAGTTTAAACCCTTTGGATGCAGCAACAGCCAAGAGTATCCTAATAGCCTCCAAACGAGCTACAGGAGCAAAAGTCTCCTCATAGTCTATCCCCTCCTTCTGACTATACCCCTGAGCTACAAGTCTGGCCTTGTTTCTCACAACATGGCCATCCTGTCCTTGTTTATTTTTGAAAACTTATTTTGTCCCAATTGGGTGACACTCAGAAGGAGGAGAAACAAGAGCCCAAACCCGATTTCTTTCAAAATTTTCTAACTCCTCATGCATGGCATTGACCCAATCTGGATCAGATAAAGCGTGTCCAACATCTTGGGGTTCAAAATCAGCAACAAATGCAGAATGAGCAAAGTGAGAGATTTGTTGTGACCTTGACCGAGTGACACGTTCGCCGATGCTACCAATCATCTGTTGAGGAGGGTGTTGGCGCTGGATATGTCGTGGCGCCTCCCGAGCAGAAGTGATCTCCCCCTCAACAGCAGCTGGTGCCTCCCTGGGTACAAAAGGTACCGCTCGGGGTGGCGGATCCCACGGCCCCCAAGATGAAGAAGTGTCGGGGCCATGAGTTGTAGTAGAAGCCGCTCCTTGCGGCACAGCAGGTGGAGGGGGTGCTGGATTATCTATACCTTCAGCACCCTCATTCTCGTCATCAAAGAGAGGTTCGCCAACCTCATGATCACACTACTAGAGAACAGACCTTTGGACGATTTGCAAAATCAGCTTTAGTCACGGAAAAATTTGCGTCCGGAACTAGAAAGGTCTTTAGCCCCTGTTGGTAACACCAACCGGGGCTAAAGTTCCCCTGCCCAACGGCTCATATGTCAGAGGGACCTTTAGTCCCGGTTGGTGTCACCAACCGGGGCTAAAGATTGACCTTTAGCCCCGGTTGGTGACACCAACCGGGACTAAAGGTTTTGCCCCGGTTGCTGTATCCAGCCGGGGCTAAATGCCAACATTTAGCCCAGGCTAGGAACAAGGCTCGGGACTAAATGTCCCTCTCTATATTTGAACTGTTCTTCCACCTTCTTCAGCTGCCCGAGCTCTCTCAGTCTTCATTTTTTTCATTGAGTTCTTGCTTCCTTGTTTGCTCTCTTCTCCGGTGATTTTTGTTTGTTAACATATCTCCGGTGATTGATCTATTTCATCACATCTACGTCGACATCGACTCGTTCAAAGGTTACTAGCTTTAGTTTTTCATACTTTTAGCTGCTATATATATGTGGTTTTTTAAGCTATTTTGAGATCATTCACTTGATAGTTTAAATTAGTACCCTAAAAACAAAATGTGACCAGTTTAATTAGTTTATTTTAATTTTTTAGAGAAATAGAGATCATTTAAATCATTTGTTTACAGAAAATAGAAATATATAATACTTTAGTTTACAAAATGTGACCAGTTTAATTAGTTTATTTTAATTTTTTAGAGAAATAGAGATCATTTATATCATTTGTTTACAGAAAATAGAAATATATAATACTTTAGTTTACAAAATATGACCGGTTTAATTAGTTTATTTTAATTTTTTGAAGAAATAGAGATCAGTTAAATCATTTGTTTACAGAAAATAGAAATATATAATACTTTAGTTTACAAAATGTGACCGATTTAATTAGTTTATTTTAACTTTTTGGAGAAATAGAGATCAGTTAAATCATTTGTTTACAAAAATTAGAAATATATAATACTTTAGTTTACAAAATGTGACCGGTTTAATTAGTTTATTTTAATTTTTTTGGAGAAATAGAGATCATTTAAATCATTTGTTTACAAAAAATAGAAATATATAATACTTTGTTTACAAAATTTGACTGGTTTAATTAGTTTATTTTAATTTTTTGGCCAAATATAGGTCAGTTAAATCATTTGTTTACAGAAAATAGAAATATATAATACTTTAGTTTACAAAATGTGACCGGTTTAATTAGTTTATTTTAACTTTTTGGAGAAATAGAGATCAGTTAAATCATTTGTTTACAGAAATTAGAAATATATAATACTTTTGTTTACTGCTCAACTAAAATGCAGAAGGATGCCTGCTTGTATGTCGTTTTCGAGGGCACCAAGCCAGGTATTTACACCAGCTGGGTCGAGTGCAGTCAGTATGTCCTCAAAGTTAAGGGAGTTGTGCATAAAAAGTACAAGTCTTTTGAGGAAGCTTCTGCAGCTCTAGAGGCTTTCAAGTCAAGAATCAACTCAATTCCTACTGCACCTAGCCCGACCTTACCTTCCTATCAGGTTGGAGTGGCAGGCAGTCCATCTTGTTGGACTGTGATGTGGGAAAAATGTGCAGGTGTTGTTAGTTGCTTTGGTTGTGGCCAAGTGGATGAGGCTGCACTGTTATCTTGATGTAATAATTAATTAAACAAGTTCAACTGCTACTACTTATATGCCACCAGTGATGCTTACTAAATTTGGGTGTCATGAACATGTTTATAAATTTGAGCTAGAAAATTAAATTTGTTGATAAGAATGAGAGATATAATTATATGATATGTCATATAATACAGACGATGACACGTCACTGGATGTACAATGCCGATCGTCGCTCAAAAGAGTTCATTGATGGCGTGCATTATTTTTTAAGAGTGGCCGAGGCAAACAAGCGGAATGGTTTTATGTGCTGCCCATGTGCCCTTTGTAATAATTCGAAGGAATATTCTAGCTCAAGGAGTCTTCACTCACACCTGTTCAAGTCAGGTTTCATGCCAAACTATAGTTGTTGGACGAAGCATGGATAAATTGGTGTTATGATGGAAGAAGGTGAAGAAGAACAATTACACCCTGACGATGATATTATTGCTCAATACGGTGACTTTGGTGATACTGCAATGGGGGAAGGTGAAGAAGAGGCAAGTGCAGAAGACACACTAGCTAAAGATGATTCTCTTGGTGATGTCATTCGTGATGCACAAAGAGATTGTGAAAGTGAAAGGGAGAAGGCTAAGTTTGACTATATGCTAGAGGGTCACAGGAAATTACTATACCCGTCTGCTGCAGATGGACAAAAAAAGTTGGGTACAACACTTGAGTTGCTACAATGGAAGGCACAGAATGGTGTATCTGACAAGGCATTTGGACAATTATTGAAGATTATAAAACAAAAGATGCTTTCGAAGCCTAACGAATTGCCCGCCACTACGTACGAAGCAAAACAAGTCGTCTGTCCATTGGGTTTAGAAATCCAGAAGATACATGCATGTCCTAATGACTGCATCCTGTACCGTGGTAAGGAATACGAGAATTTGGATGAATGCCCTGTATGTAAAACATCACGATATAAGATCAGGCGAGATGACCCTGGCGATGTTGAGGGTGAAGAACATCCCCGGAAGAAAATCCCTGCCAAGGTTATGTGGTACGCTCCTATAATACCACGCCTAAAATGTCTGTTCAGAATCAAGGACCATGCAAAGTTGGTGCGATGGCACAAAGAAGACCGTAAGGTAGACAACATGTTGAGACACCCTGCTGATGGGTCCCAGTGGAGAGCAATAGATAGAGAATTCCCGGAATTTGCAAAAGACGCTAGAAACTTAAGGTTTGGTTTAAGTACGGACGGGATGAATCCTTATGAGGAACAGAGCAGTAGTCATAGCACGTGGCCTGTTACTCTATGTATCTACAACCTTCCTCCATGGTTATGCATGAAGCGGAAGTTCATTATGATGCCAGTGCTCATCCAAGGCCCGAGACAACCTGGCAACGACATCGATGTCTACCTGAGGCCATTAGTTGAGGAACTCCTACTTTTATGGAGTAAATCAGGTGTACCTATGTGGGATGATTACAAACAGGAACACTTTGACCTGCGAGCATTGTTGTTCGTAACAATCAATGATTGGCCTGCTCTAAGTAATCTTTCTGGATAGACAAACAAGGGATATAATGCATGCACACATTGTTTTGATGACATGGATAGTATATATTTGAAAAATGTAGAAAGGTAGTGTACCTTGGCCATCGTCGATTTCTTTCGTGAATCACCAGGTTAGAAAGAAAGGCAAGCATTTTAAAGGTGAGACAAACCACCGGAGCAAGCCTCGCAATAGAACTGAGGAAGATATACTTGAGATGATCAAGGATGTGAAAGTAGTCTTTGGAAAGGGGACGGGCAGTGAACCTGTTCCGAAAGACGCTTCGGGACACGCAACCATGTGGAAGAAGAAATCAATATTTTGGGAGCTACCCTATTGGCATGTACTAGAGGTCCGCCACGCGATCGACGTGATGCACCTGACAAAGAATCTTTGTGTCAACCTTCTAGGATTCATGGGTGTGTATGGAAAGTCTAAGGATACACTTGAAGCACGACAAGACTTGCAGCGCGTGAAAGAACGAGACAACCTACATCCAGAGAAGACAGATGATGGACGCCATTACTTAAGACCTGCTAGCTATACTCTTAGCAATGAAGAGAAGGAAATCATGTTTGAATGCCTAAACAGCATCAAGGTCCCATCTGGATTCTCCTCTAATATAAAGGGAATAATAAATATGCAAGAGAAGAAATTCCTAAACTTAAAGTCGCATGACTGCCACGTGCTTATGACGCCATTGCTTCCGGTTGCTTTAAGAGGAATTCTACCTCCACATGTACGTCTGGCCACTGTGAAGCTATGTGCATTCCTCAATGCAATTTCTCAGAAGGCAATTAATCCACTAGAACTAGCTACTCTACAGAATGATGTGGTTCAATGTCTTGTGAGCTTTGAGTTGGTGTTCCCTCCATCCTTCTTTAATATCATGACACACCTCCTAGTTCACCTGGTCAAGGAGATTCATATTCTCGGTCCTGTGTTCCTACACAATATGTTCCCCTTCGAGAGGTTCATGGGAGTACTGAAAAAAATATGTTCACCAACGTGCTCGGCCAGAAGGAAGCATCGCCAAGGGCTATGGGACAGAGGAGGTCATAGAGTTCTGTGTTGAATTTATTCCTGACCTTGACCCGATTGGTGTTCCTGAATCACGACACGAGGGGAGGCTGTGTGGAAAGGGGACACTAGGGAAGAAAACATATATCGGTACGGGGAACGAATATTTCAATAAAGCGCACTACACAGTTCTTCAAAACTCATCAGTGGTGGATCCATATATGGGAAGAATGAAGTTTGGATTACACGTGAGCACATGAATACTTTTAGCACTTGGTTGCGAAAAGAATGTCTGGGTGATAACAATATTGATGAGCAACTATATTTGTTGGCTAGGCAACCATCATGGCACATCCTCACGTACAAAGGGATATGAGATAAATGGAAACACATTTTACACCATTGCCCAAGATAAAAGGAGAACAAACCAAAACAGTGGTGTTCGCGTAGATGCCACGGACCCAATGGGAAGAGGCAAACATATTATGGCCGCATAGAGGAGATTTGGGAACTAGACTACACACCTAATTTTAAAGTCCCTTTGTTTCGATGCCAATGGGTCAAGACGACCGGAGGCCGGAGTAACAGTTGACAAGGAGTATGGAATGACAACAGTGGATCTCAACAATATTGGATACAAAGGTGAACCATTCGTCCTTGCTGCTGATGTGACTCAGGTGTTCTACGTGAAAGACATGTCTACAAAACCCAAGAGAGGGAAAAATGACGATAAATCAACCAAAGAGCCAAAACGCCACACAGTTCTTTCAGGAAGAAGAAACATCGTGGGAATTGAGGACAAGTCAGACATGTCAGAAGATTATGAAAGGGATAACCGAATACCGCCCTTCAGTGTGACCAAAGACCCAAGCATCCTGCTAAATGCTGAGGAGACTCCATGGTACGACATGATCATAACCAAGGACATACGTCAAGAAGAAGATCATCCAGTTGTCGGTGGTACAAAAAGGGTACCCCCAATCAACGCAAAACACCGCGAACGCTCTGTTTCCGTCTAGCCCGAGCCCTCCCAGCCAGGCCTCGGGCGAACGCTCTGTCTCCATCTCGCCCGAGCCCTCCCAGCCAGGCCTCGGGCGAACGCTCTATCTCCGTCTCGCCCGAGCCCTCCCAGCCAGGCCTCGGGCGAACGCTCTGTCTCCGTCTCGCCCGAGCCCTCCCAGCCGGGCCTCGGGCGAACGCTCTTTCTCCGCCTCGCCCGAGCCCTCCGAGCAAGGCCTCGGGCGAGCACGATCGCTCTCCATCTCGCCCGAGCCCTCCAGGCCTCGGGCGAACGCGCCCCCACACCTCGAGCCTTAACGCACAGACCTCGAGCCGTACAGACAACCGTACCAGCCCATACCACGCATTTAATGCCTTCACCTACTCCGGTCATGTCCACTAGTGCACAGCATGTACCACAGTAACTCGGTGTAAAGGTCAAGTCTCGTTTTCACCACAAGCATGGGCAAAAGGGCACCAGTACAGCACTGTTCGGCCAAGCCAGGCACTGCAACTCCTCGAGGCCGGCTACGCGCCCCTCGAGCCCTGCACTGTAACCCCTCGAGGCCGGCTACGCGCCCCTCGAGCCCTGCACTGTAACCCCTCGAGGCCGGCTACGCGCCCCTCGAGCCCTGCACTGTAACACCTCGAGGCCGGCTCCGCGCCCCTCGAGCCCCCGTGGCACCACCTCGAAGCCGGCTCCGCGCCCTTCGAGCCCTAACTACTTTCATGCTATTGGAGGACAGGTACCCCAAGACCCGGAGGGACCCCGCCGCGTACTGTACATTCCGGGATGGGTGCTGTACGGCTCCTGCCTTGTCGCGCCACCACGTCCGCGCCCAGGATGGAAGCCACGACCCAAGGACGCCTCAACAGCGACGATCACATCGGCTCCAGTGGCCCCGACAAGATAGGGTTCCTACCCTTCTCCGTATGGGGCACCATACGCCCCGACACCTGTAATACCTTTATGTAACCCTGGCCTCCCCTTGCTCTATAAAAGGGGACACTAGGGCCCTCATTCAAGAGGACGGACACAACACACGAGTCCACACACAGGCACGAGTCCGGACTCCGGTCCACGCTCACTGAGCTTGTATTCTCCCCTGTACAAGCACTTAGGTGCAAGTAATACAAGAACATCCCCCCCCCCCCGCTGGACGTAGGGCCTTCTTTGCCCGAACCAGGATAAATCCTTGTGTCCTCTTGCATCACCATCCAGGAAGAGAAGCACGCGATCATATCACTCGTTGGTGTGATACCCCCGGGTACGAAACACCGACAGTTGGCGCGCCAGGTAGGGGACTTCGCGTGTCCGAGCCGATTTCTCGTTGATTCCTGGATGGCTTCATCCCCTCTTCCGTTCTCGGCTGGTGCCGTCGTCTGGTTCGGGAGCCTCGAGTTCCTGGCCACAGGCAACGGCAACGAGCTGACTCTGCTCTCCACGAAGGGCCTGAGCGGAGTGCGTGTCACGCCACCCCGCGCGGGGGGCGTGACGCGTCGCCCGCACCACCACACGTCGCCACATCGCGAGCGGCGCCGTCGTCACCGTCGTCGCCGGGCGCAGGCGGTGCCCGCGGCAAACACCTACGCCCCCGTAGCCGGTGCAGGGTCCCCAAGGGGAAACCAGCCCGGCGCGCAGCCGGAGACCTCCAGGGCGCACCCGCGCCCGCCTAGCGACTTCGCATTCATCATGCGTACGGACCGGGAACCAGGCCAGAGGCCTCCGAGCCGTGCGCCGTCGACGCCACTCAGCCTCCTCCCGCACGGGTCGCGCCGCGCTTGACGCCAGCGGTTCCCGGTCGGCCTCGACAACTCTGCGGCTGTATACGCCCACCGCCTCGACGAGCGCCATCAGGACCAGACGGTGGCGGACCAGGAGCAGCGTTCGGGCGCGCTGCTGCAGGCCATGGCCAGCCTGGAGATCGTCCACCCCGCGTGCATCGACCGCGACTTCTTGCGAGCCTTCGAGCCACCTCGGCGAGCCACCGTCGGAGAATGGTACCGCGAGCTGCGGTCCCAGCATCGGTCAAGGCGGCGTGCCGTCAACAGCTCCGACTCCGACTGAATACGACTACCACGACCCCGACCTCTGGGATCCCACCAGGGAGTGCTTCCAACTCGAGGGAGTCGTATGCGATACCGAGGACGAAGGCGACGACGACAGGCCGGCGCTCGACCTAGAGGGACCTAGCGACGTGGCCGCGGCAGGCGGATCACGCGTTCAGGGAAGGGACGAACCTCCAGCACCGGCTGTACCGCCTAAGCACGACGATGGCCGGGCGGCGCAACTCGCACAAGTGCAAGAGGCAATCACCAAAGCCGAGGAAGAACGGCGACACCTGCTGCAGCTCCGGCAAACCCTGATGCAGGAACCACCCCAGCCCCGAGGAGCTGGAGCTCGAGGCCAGGCTCGAGAGGTCCACCGGCGGATCCTCGAGGACGGGGCACCAGCACGCCCTAAAGTATGTTTCCCACGAGCCGGGCAGAACGTGGTGGCGGCGGCTATGATGCTTCGTGACCTGCCCGCCGTCTCCAACCCCGATGCCAGGCGCATGCTCGGAGAAATGAAAAACCTCCTCGAGACAGCCGCGGTACAGCAGGCCGAGAGCTCGGCGTCACGCCGACGCGGAGCAGCCTCGGGGAGACCGGCGGACACTGCCCCACGACGCTCGCGAGGCATCCGTCCACCAGCCGGACGCCTCTCGAGCTAGGCCAGTCCGCGAACGGATCGTCGACAACCGGCCACCTCGAGACCCCAACGACGCCCGCAACGACATCAACCGACGGCGCAAGGACAAGGGGGCCCAAGAGCGTGGCTATAGCGCCCATCGAGGGGGGCGCTACGACAGCGACGAGGACCGGCAGGTCCTCGAGCCCCCGGGCCCCCGAGTCTTCAGCCGGGCCATCCGCAGCTCGACCCTCCCCGACCGCTTCCGACCGCCGACCAACATCGTGAAGTATGACGGGGAGGTCGAGCCCAAGCTCTGGCTCTCGGACTTCCGCCTTGGCTGCCAACTGGGCGGAGCGAAGAACGACGACCGCGTGATCATACGTCAACTCCCACTTTACCTCTCGGACACCGCCCGCCGGTGGCTCGAGGGGCTCCCGCCGGATCGGATCCATGACTGGGCCGACCTAGTCAGGGTCTTCGACGGGAATTTCAAGGGGACCTGCGTGCGTCCAGGCAACCCCTGGGACCTACGGCGTTGCAGGCAGGCGGCGGACGAGCCCCTCCGCGACTTCGCTCGACGGTTCTCGAAGCAGCGTCTCGAGCTCCCCCACGTGCCTGACGAGGACGTCATCTCAGCGTTCCTCGCGGGCACGACATGCCAAGAGCTTGTTCATGAGCTAGGACGCTACCGTCCCGGGACGGTCGAGGACCTGATGGATCGCGTCACCAGCTTTGCTTCGGGCGACGAAGCAGTGGGGGCCTTCTTTGGCCGTTCCACGGACAAAGGCAAGGCGGTGATCGCGCCGGAGGGCTCCAACAAGGGCAACGACGCCAAGAACGACAACAATGACGGCAACAAAAGGAAGAAAAACAAACGCAAGGGCCAGAAGGCGAAGCGTGGCGCCGATGACGACGACGACAAAGAGGTGCTCGCGGGCGCCCTCGAGCCTAAGAAGCCCCGAGGCCCCCCCGATGGGGCTGTTTTCGACCAGATGCTCGAGGATCCCTGCACCTACCACAGGGGCCCCGTAAACCACAAGTTGAAAGACTGCCGACTGTTGAAGGGCTACTACTCCAAGCTCGGCGATAAGAGGGATGACGCGCCTAAGGGAAAGGATACCGATCGACGCGGCGGCAGGAACGCAGATGGCGACTTCCCCCCGGTGCGCGACTGCTACATGATCTACGGGGGGCCGACCGTCGGGCTCTCAGCTCGAGAAAGAAAGAAGGAGCGCCGGGAAATCTTTTCGCTTAGCCACGACGCCCCCCGGTATCTTGACTGGTCCGATGCGCCAATCACGTTCGACCGTGACGACCATCCGGACCGTGTCATAAACCCGGGGGCTTACCCCCTCGTCGTCGACCCCATCATAATCGACGTTCGGTTCTCCAAGGTGTTGATGGATGGGGGCTCGAGCCTCAACATCATATACCTCGAGACCCTCGACCTCCTGGGGAATTTCAGAGGGACAGCTCCGACCCAGCGTCGGGGGATTCCACGGAGTAGTACCAGGAAAGAAGGCCCACCCCCTCGGGCGCATCGACCTGCCGGTTTGCTTCGGCACGCCGGCAAACTTCCGTCAGGAGACGCTCACCTTCGAGGTGGTCGGCTTCCAAGGGACCTACCACGCCATCATCGGCCGGCCAGGCTACGCCAAGTTCATGGCGATTCCTAACTACACGTACTTGAAGCTCAAGATGCCGGGGCCAAAAGGGGTCATCACCGTTGACACCTCCTACGAGCACGCATACCACTGCGACGTGGAGTGCGTCGAGCGGGGGGAGGCCAACGTCCACCTCGACTCGCTCGAGGCCTTGGCAGCTCTGGCCACCGAGGGGGCCCCAGAAGCAAAGCGTCACGCCGGCACCTTCGAGCCGGCTGAGCACACCAAGCAAATACCCGTCGACCCGACCTCGGCCAATGGCAAGACGCTGACCATCAGTACCAGCCTCGAGCCCAAATAGGAAGCAGTGCTCGTCGACTTTCTCCGTGCGAACATCGACATGTTTGCATGGAACCCCTCGGACATGCCGGGCATACCGAGGGAAGTCGCCGAGCACGCCTTGGAGATCCAGGCCGGGTCCAGACCGGTGAAGCAACGCCTGCGCCGCTTCGACGAGGAAAAGCGCAGGATCATCGGCGAGGAGGTGCACAAGCTTTTGGCGGCCAGATTCATCAAGGAGGTATTTCACCCAGAGTGGCTAGCTAACCCTGTACTAGTTAGGAAAAAGAATGGAAAAATGCGGATGTGTGTAGATTACACTAGTCTGAATAAAGCATGTCCAAAAGTTCCATTTCCTTTACCTAGAATTGACCAGATCGTCGATTCCACTGCTGGGTGCGAAGTGCTTTCGTTCCTTGATGCGTATTCCGGCTACCACCAAATTAGGATGAGAAAATCCGATGAACTCGCAACCTCTTTTATCACGCCATTCGGTATGTATTGCTATGTTACGATGCCCTTCGGCCTGCGAAACGCCGGGGCAACATACCAGCGATGTATGCAGCACATCTTTGGCGAGCACATAGGCAAGACCGTCGAGGCCTACGTCGATGACATCGTGGTTAAAACTAAAAAAGTCGGGAACCTCATCAGCGACCTCGAGACCACGTTCGAGTGCCTCCGGGCCAAGAATGTGAAGCTCAACACCGAGAAGTGTGTCTTTGGTGTGCCTCGAGGCATGCTACTTGGCTACATCGTCTCACAACGGGGGATCGAGGCAAACCCTGAAAAAATCTCAGCAGTCACGAGGATGGGTCCGATTCGTGACCTCAAGGGTGTGCAGAAAGTGACAGGCTGCCTAGCCGCCCTCAGTAGATTCATCTCGAGGCTGGGGGAAAAAGCACTACCCCTCTACCGCCTGCTAAAAAAGACGGAACACTTTGCGTGGACCGCCGAAGCCGAGGAGGCCTTAACCAAGTTGAAGGGGTTGCTGACTTCTGCACCAATTCTCGTGCCCCCGCGACCAGCCGAAGGTGACGATTCCTCCGAGCCCCTCCTCCTCTATGTGGCCGCAACCACTCAGGTGGTTAGCGGGGTCATAGCCGTCGAGAGGCACGAGGAGGGTCATACATTGCCGGTCCAGCGACCGGTATACTTCACCAGTGAGGTACTCTCCGAGGCCAAGGTCCGGTATCCGCACATCCAAAAGCTGCTCTACGGCATCATCGTCACAAGGCGCAAGCTCCAGCACTACTTCCTCGCTCCCCCTCGGAGAGATCGTCAACAATCGGGAGGCCATGGGGCGCATCGCCAAGTGGTCCGCCGAACTAATGGGGGAGACCATCACCTATGCCCCGCGAAAGGCCATCAAGTCGCAAGCGTTGGCGGACTTCGTTGCTGAATGGACCGACACTCAGCTCCCGCCGGCACAGATTCAAGCCGAGCTCTGGACCATGTACTTCGATGGTTCCCTCACGAAGACGGGGGCAGGAGCAGGCCTGCTCTTCATCTCACCCCTCGGAGTACACATGCGCTACCTGCTACGCTTGCACTTCCCCGCCTCCAACAACGTCGCCGAGTACGAGGCCCTCGTCAATGGGCTGCGCATCGCCCTCGAGCTCGGGGTCCGATGCCTCGACGCCCGAGGAGACTCGCAGCTCGTCATCAACCAGGTTATGAAGGCTTCAAGCTGCATCGATCCCAAGATGGAGGCATACTGCGGGGAGGTGCGCAAGCTGGAAGACAAGTTTTACGGCCTCGAGCTCAACCACATAGCTCGGAAGAACAACGAGGCCGCAGACGAGCTGGCAAAGTTGACGTCCACGCGCGGCACGGTACCGCCAGATGTCTTCTCGAGGGACATCTTCGAGCCATCCGTCGAAATCGACCTGGGGGCTGGCCCCTCGACGCCACCCCTCGAGCAAGACACGGGGGCTCGACTCTCAATGCCACCCCTCGAGAAAGACCCCTCAACGTCCACGGAGGCGATGCAGGTCGACGCACACGCCTCTTCGTCATCACGGCCCCTCGACTGGCGGACGCCCTACCTCGACTACCTGACGCGAGGCGAGCTATCAGAAGACAAGACGGAGGCCCGACGCATCGCTCGGAGGGCCAAGACCTACGTCATCTACGGCGATGAACGGGAGCTATACCGACGAAGTCCGACTGGGATCCTTCAACGCTGCATCCCACTCGAGGAAGGGCGCAAGCTCCTCGACGATATGCACTCGGGGGCTTGCGGCCACCACGCAGCGCCGAGGGCCCTGGTTGGGAACGCCTTCCGTCAAGGCTTCTATTGGCCGACCGCCATTGGGGACGCCAAGCGTTTGGTCCAAGTGTGCCATGGGTGTCAATTCTATGCCAAGCAAACGCACCAGCCCGCACACGCCCTGCAGATGATCCCAATCACTTG
Organism: Coix lacryma-jobi var. lacryma-jobi; assembly: GCA_009763385.1. Taxonomy (NCBI): domain Eukaryota; kingdom Viridiplantae; phylum Streptophyta; class Magnoliopsida; order Poales; family Poaceae; genus Coix; species Coix lacryma-jobi. The sequence goes on from CM019826.1 coordinate 46,981,747, forward strand.
GCCATTTGCCGTTTGGGGGCTCGACCTTGTGGGTCCCCTCAAAAGGACAAGTGGAGGGCACACACACATGCTCGTGGCCGTCGACAAGTTCACCAAGTGGATCGAGGCTAAGCCGATAGGAGACCCCACCTCCGAGAGGGCTGTCGAGTTCATCGCCAACATCATGTACCGGTTCGGGGTGCCTAATGTCATCATCACCGACAATGGCACCCAATTCACGGGCAAAAAGTTCACCAACTTCTGAGATGACAACAACATTCGCGTAACCTGGGCCTCGGTCGCATACCCCCAATGCAATGGGCAGGTCGAGCGCGCCAACGGCATGATACTCCATGGGCTAAAGCCGAGGCTGTTCAAGACCCTTAAGAATTTCGGAAAGGGGTGGGCTATAGAACTCCCCTCGGTGCTGTGGGGCCTCAGGACTACGCCGAGTCGAGCCACCGGGTTCACTCCGTTTTTCCTAACCTACGGCGCAGAGGCCGTCTTACCTACGGACCTCGAGTACGGCTCACCTCGACTTCGAGCCTACAACGAGCAAACCAGCGACGAAAGGCTCGCCAACGCCAAGGACCAGCTCGAGGAGGCCCGAGACGTGGCGCTGATCAACTCTGCATGCTACCAGCAAACACTTCGATGCTACCACGACAAGCACGTGCGCAAAAGGGACCTGGCGGTGGGGGACCTCGTGCTTCGACGGCTGCAAGATAATCGAGGGCGCCATAAGCGCACCCCTCCGTGGGAAGGCCCATACACCGTGGCCGAAGTGCTCAAGCCAGGAACATACAAGCTCTACGATGACCAAGGCAGGATCCTGGCGAACGCGTGGAACATATCTCAGCTATGTCGCTTCTACCCTTAAAGGCCTCGAGGCCTTGTTCATTTTATCACTTTGTACAAACATGTCAAAATGAATGAACAAACTCGTGCATTGTCGTTCATGTTGCTTCGCATCTTAAGGTAGCCTCGACCCTGCTTTGCTCAGGGTCAAGCCTCCCTCGGGGGCTGACGGGGGGCCCCCCCAGACTCCAGAAAAAATACGCGTTTTCTTTTCTAAAAATTTTGACCCTCGTCTCGACTCGTGCCTCGAGTGAACTAGCGACGTCTAAATCCTAAAGTACCTCGAGCCTCCAAGGTCGGGGGGCGTCAACGTAGACGGCCACCTACGCCCCCGGGCTATGGTGCCCTACCTATGCCTCCCCTCGAGGGGCTCGCGACGTATCGAAGGAACACAGACTAAGTTAGCAGAAACTCGAGCTTGCGACAAAGAGAAGTGGTCAAACGCATTTGAAAGGAAAACAACCCCTTTTAAACAAACAAATCATATATACATTCGGGTCTCGACGTACCCTCATTCACGTCATAAAATTCTTACAAGGGCCCCGGTGCCCAAATTTGGCGCGCAGGCCCTAGTCTTCGTCGGTACGGTACTCCTCCCCGAGGTCTTCCGCGGCGGGCTCAACCTCGACGCCCGAGCTCGAAGGAGGAGGGCTCCCGACACCGCTGCTGGCGTCAGGAGGCATCACGTCCTCCTCAAAGATCTTCGCGAGCGACGTCCCCGACCTCTCCATCTTCTCCAAAATTTTGTCGACACGGCGGTTGTTCCACTCCTCATCCTTCCCCTCGATCTCGATGAAGCCATTCGCGACAACGTGGACCGAGAAGCGGAAACCAGAGCGAACGACCGCGAGTGTCTGCTTGACGCCGTGATGGAGAGCTTGCCGGACACGGTCCCGCGCGGCTGCGTCGAAGAAGCACAAGGCGTCGACCATGGCATCGCCCCGAGCCACTGCACCTTCTGTCGCGGACACAGGAGAAGCACCCCACATGGGGCCGAGCCGGTCGAGAGAAGAGCGAGCCCGCTCTGCCACCATCGTCTCGTCTTGGAGTTGGTCCAAGAGAGCCTGGTTCGTCCCGCGGAGCTCCTCGACCGTCTTCTCGACCCTTGCGCAACAAACAAGGAAGAGTGAGACTGCGGCGTAACAAAAAACTTCAAGACCCAAACAAGAACAAGGTGTAAGCCTCACCGTCGCAGTGTTGCCCCAGTGCGGCGAGGTCGCTGGTCAGGCCCTCAGCACGATGCTCCAGCCTGCGCTTCTCGGCCAGCGTGAGGAGCTTCTCGGACCTAAGGTCCTCGATCAGCCGGCCCGCCTCCACCAGGGCCAGATCCTTGCGGATCACCTCCTGCCACGCCGCCCCCTCGGCAGCTCGGGCGGTGGCGGCACCACTCTCGGCGGCTTCGGCCTCTTTTCTCGCCGCCTCCGCTGCGGTTCGGGCAGCGGCGGCCTCGCCACGGGCGTCAGCAGCCTCCTGCTTCGCCGCCTCGGCTTCAGCCCGGGCAGAGGTGGCCTCGCTTCGGGCGTCCGCGGCCTCCTCCTTGGATTGAGCGACCTCGCCTCGAGCCATCCGGACCTCCGCCTCCGCCTCGTTAAGCCGGCTCGCCATCTGGGCGTTCCGGCTCAGCTCCGCGCGGAGATCTCGAAGCTCCGCCTCAGCCCGCGCGAGGGCGACCGACACCTGTGCGGACCGGCCCGCCTCCTCGGAGCAGGACCGCTCCGCCTCCGCCATAAGCTCGGCCACCTCCCGGAAGATGGACCGCACCTCGCGCGGGGCCCCCCGCTGGGCTGGCTGCTCGATGGGAACCACGGCAAGGGGCGGGCTCAGTGGGACGAGAAACGGCCATATCGGTCGGTCGAGCTCGATGTCGGGCAGATCCTCCTCCGCCTCGAGCTACCCCGACAGCGACCAGCCGCCCGACGGCACCGGCCCCGACTCCCTCCGTCCCTCCGCCGGCACTTCCTGTTGTGGATCGATCGAGGGAAGGCTCGACCCCGGGCCCTCTTCCCTGGCCGGGCCCTCCGGCGCCTTGTCGGCGCTAGCCGGCACCTCGGGCGCCTCCACCATCATCGAGCCCGCGGCGAGGAGCGGCCCCTGCTCCAGCTCGTTCAGGAGGTCCTCCACCGTCGGCTCCTTCTCCGCCGACGCCTCTCCCCCCTTTCCCTCCTCCGCAGCCCGGCCCGTGCTGGTCGGAGCCACAAGGGGCGCAGTCTCCTCAGCCCCAGACGCCGGCGGGGCCGTGCTCGCCCCAGGCGCTTCCCCCGGAACAACCGTCGTGGTGAGGGGAAGGATGGCGCTCCCAGTTGGCACCATCGCGAGAGGAGGAGGAGGGGGAGGAGGCAGCGCTTCGGCGGATATGGTGGTGGCAGGCTCGATGCCATGAGCTGAGGCCCCTGCAGTACAAGATGACGGAGATATCAGAACCAGGAAGAGTACCTCGACCCCTGTGGTCGATGGCGACGGCCTCACCAAAATTCGAGACGATCATCTGGCCCCCTCGAGCCATGGCAGCTCGGGCCTTCTCCAGCCAAGCGGCTTCTCTAGCGGAGGAAGGTGCCATACCTCGAGGTGCCTGTGCCTCGACGGGGCTCGAGGTCTTGGCCCGCTTGGACGAAGCGAGGTCCACCTCCTGGTAGGAGCGCTTCCCCCTGAGAAGACGGAGATGGCACGCGTCATCAAAAGCAAAGAGGTGAAGCCTCACTACCGACGAGACCCAAGGAAACTACTCACCCAAAGCGGCGGCTGGGCTTCTTCCCGGAATCGCCGGACCCACTCGGGGGCTTCGAGCCCACCCCACGGCTCGAGCCCTGTGCCTGGGCCGTCTCCACAGGGCTGGGATGGGGGGAGGGCTCCCGACGCCTCCCATGGCTCGACCTCGAGGGAGAGCCCTCCTTCCGCCCCACATCGCGGGAGGGCGACCGTACCACCCTCGTGCTGACGTCGTGGCGCTCGCCCCGGCGCGGGCTCCGGGACTTGCTCCGGCGCCCGCGCTGGTGGTCGCGCCCTCCCGCGTCCGTTTCCGTGTCCCGGCGGCGGTACGGCGATGGACTCCGGGGACGCTCGCGCCCCTGGTCACGAGACGCTCGGGGGCTCCCTCCCCGACGCTCGTGATGGCGCGGGCTCGATGCCTCTTCCTGGCGCCCGCTCCTCCGCGGGCTCGACGGCGCCCTTGACGGCTCGCGGGGGTCGGGCCCGAAACCCTTCTCGACCTGTCGACCGCCTCTCGAGGCCCGACCCCTCTCGAGACCCCCCGTCTGGGCTGACGCGGGGGCGGCCTCCGTTGGCGCTGTGGCGGAGGCGCTCCGGGTCCGGGGCTTCCTTACGACCAGGGGCACGTCCGGCGCGGAGCTCGACGGACCTCGGGCCCCCGACGAGGCAGGGATCGGCGCCGCCTTCCGCGGCTGCGTCCCGCGCGACCCTTTTGTCGGTGGGACCTCCAGTGTACCCTCCTGCACAGAGAAGCGGTCAGCCCTGTCATCGACGAGCCCCGCGCGCATCAAGCGCACATCCATCCTGTCGTCGTCGCCCTCCTCCTCATCACCACTCTCCTCCTCCGAGCTCGAGGAGCTCAGCTCGGGGGACCCGTCCCCAGGCTGACGGTTACGACGAGCCTTCGCCAGTCTCTGCTCCCGAGCCAAGCGACGCAGGTTTTTGTTTTTCTCTTTCTTCTTCCTGGCATCCTTGCTCTCCTTGTCTTTCTGAGCAGAGAGGAGCCTCACCTGAGTATCCGCGGCGTCCTCCCTCACCGGGGGCCTCGACGCGCGACAAGTAAATGCCCCTAAGAAAGAAGAAGCGTGATGAGACAAACCACAAGACGGATGCAAACGGCTCGAAGGAGGAAAAAGGGGGAGGTGGCTCGAGATAGCTCGACTTGAGGGAGGCTTACCAGGTCGAGACACCCCTCGTCGGGTGCCATCGCAACCAGGTTGGAGTATTCAGGGACGAACGGCCCCTGGATCGTGATCGACACCCGGGAGACGCCCTCATTCCGGGACAGCCTCTCTTCGGCCATCCTCGAGCGATTGAGCGCCTCGAGCTGAGCCTGCGGGCCCATCTCGTGCATAAGAAGGGGGCGGTCCGCCAGCGGGAGAACTCTTCGCTGGTGGAACGCCCAAATGACCGCTTGCACGGTCAGCTTCTTCTCGTCCACCAGCGTCTTCATCATCTCCATCAGCGGGGCCAGGTGGCGTTGCCTGTCCGCCGCAACGCCCCAGGTCCACTTCTCCGGGCGTTGAGTGAGGACCCTGCCGGTGTACTGCGGAAGGAGGCCACCTTCGTTCCGCAGATAGAACCAATGGTCGTCCCACCCGGCCTGGTTGGTGGAAAGCTTGTATCGCAGGTACTCGCGGGGGACATTGGCCGACGAGGTCCCCGCCCTCGCGGTAATGGCAAGGGAGCCCATGCGCACGGGCCGCCTCCCGCTCGGCTTCAGGGACTTGATGAAGAGCTCGCCCCGGAAGAGATGGACGAACATCTCCCAGTGCGGCTCCATCTTCAGGTACCCCTCGCACACCGCGGCGAATATGGCGGCGTGCGAGATGGAGTTGGGGGAGAAGTGTTGCAGCTCCACCTCGAAATGGTGGGCCAGCCCTCGCAAGAAGCGGCTCGGCGGGACGCCGAGCCCCATACGGTGGTAGCGCGTGAAGCTCACCACGTACCCCTCCGGCGGGTGCGGCTCCCGGTGCTCCGCCGACGGGATAACCCACCATGCGGGTCCCTCCTCCGGGTTGGGGCGCAGAAGCCCCTGGGCCACCAGCGAGTCCATTTCGCTCTGCGTCACCTTCGACGGGCTCCAGTCCTCGGCTGGCAGCATCTGTGTCTGGGCGGCCATGACGGTGGCGCGGCGCGGATCCGAGCAGCGGGCGGGCGGCCGGAAATCCCCAATCGACTCGCTCGAAGGAGAGGGCGCGTAAAGGCTACGGCGGCGGCGAAGGCAAAGGCAAAGTAAAGGGTTCTTTTTCCCCTCTTTCGATATTTATAGGGGGAAATCCAGATGGGCGGGATCTCCCACGACGTGAAAAGGTAACCGAATGCATTCAATGCGCCCACCTAACCACGTCTCGAGCCGGATGCAGGGTACACGCGTTACCTCTCCATTCGCTCCACTACCCGGGCCCACCACGACCGTCGCTCCGGCTTCGCGCCCGCCGCTCTCCCAGACGGTTTCCGCCTAAAAAGGCGTGCCCAACGGGCAGAAGGATTCCCAGACGACGGAGGCTTCTTCATAAAGGTAAAAACGGGCCCCGGCCCTAAGTCTCGAAGCAGCGAAGGCTGGCCCTCGAAAAGGGATCGACAGCCGGCTTTGAGCACCCGAGTCAGGGACACCAAGGGGCGCCACTCGCGGCATTACTCGAGGGCCGAGCCCTCGAGGCCCCTCACGTGTATCCAAGGCGGGGAGCTCGACGTGCAGTGAGATCCCCTCGGAGGGAGGCATCGAGCCACCGGGTCCTATCGAATGGACCCGGCACTCCTGCAGACTGAGCCCCCATGCTTTATGAGACCGCCTCCGGGCCACAGTCGACCCCTAACGAACGGGGCACGAGCTCTCACTTGGATTCCCCGTTACCAGCTCACCGGGAACCTCGATACTCGCCCACTCGGGGTAGTACGAGGCATCCCCCTCGCATCCGATCGAAAGGACTCGCGGGATGACAAGCCAGGGCAATCGGCATGCCGGACAGCTCGAGGAGCCGACCAGTCGGTTCAGCCTGGCACCCCTCGATGAAAGAGGGTCTAAGAGCTCGGACAGTTACGACTAATCTCTTTTCTTTGTGTAAACATGAGATTTTCAGGCCTCGGGCGAACGCTCGACCTCCATCTCGCCTGAGCCCTCAAGGCCAGGCCTCGAACGATCGCTCGTTCTCCGTCTCTCCCGAGCCCTCCAAGCCAAGCCTCGGACGGAGTCTCCCACGACAAAGGAAAGGTAACCGCAAATATTTAATGAGACTACCGAACCACATTTCGAGCCTGTTGACAGGTACACACGGCGCCGCGATCTCCGCTCCCTGATGATTTCCGCCTAAAAAGGCGCGCCCACTAGGCAGAAGGTTCCCAAACGACAGAGGATTCTTCAGGAAGCCCACGAGGGGGTTCTAACCACTCCCCCATGGTCTCGGGGGCTACACCCGCGGGTGTCGCTCGCACGACACCCACGGAATCAAATCGACAAAACCCTCGAGACCAGTTAGCTATCCATCGAGATCCCAATCTGGAGCCCCTGCTCGAATGCAAGCACTCAAACAAGGGCTCGGGGGCTACTGTCGGTGGAACGAAAAAGGGTACCCCCAATCAACGCAAACACCCGAACGCTCTATCTCCGTCTCGCCCGAGCCCTCCCAGCTAGGCCTCGGGCGAACGCTCTGTCTCCGTCTGGCCCGAGCCCTCCCAGCCAGGCCTCGGGCGAACGCTCTGTCTCCATCTCGCCCGAGCCCTCCCAGCCAGGCCTCGGGCGAACGCTCTATCTCCGTCTCGCCCGAGCCCTCCCAGCCAGGCCTCGGGAGAACGCTCTGTCTCCGTCTCGCCCGAGCCCTCCCAGCCGGGCCTCGGGCGAACGCTCTTTCTCCGCCTCGCCCGAGCCCTCCGAGCAAGGCCTCGGGCGAGCACGATCGCTCTCCGTCTCGCCCGAGCCCTCCAGGCCTCGGGCGAACGCGCCCCCACACCTCGAGCCTTAACGCACGGACCTCGAGCCGTACAGACAACCGTACCAGCCCATACCACGCATTTAATGCCTTCACCTACTTCGGTCATGTCCACAAGTGCACAGCATGTACCACAGTAACTCGGTGTAAAGGTCAAGTCTCGTTTTCACCACAAGCATGGGCAAAAGGGCACCAGTACAGCACTGTTCGGCCAAGCCAGGCACTGCAACTCCTCGACGCCAGCTACGCGCCCCTCGAGCCCTGCACTGTAACCCCTCGAGGCCGACTACGCGCCCCTCGAGCCCTGCACTGTAACCCCTCGAGGCCGGCTACGCGCCCCTCGAGCCCTGCACTGTAACACCTCGAGGCCGGCTCCGCGCCCCTCGAGCCCCCGTGGCACCACCTCGAAGCCGGCTCCGCGCCCTTCGAGCCCTAACTACTTTCATGCTATTGGAGGACAGGTACCCCAAGACCCGGAGGGACCCCGCCGCGTACTGTACATTCCGGGATGGGTGCTGTACGGCTCCCGCCTTGTCGCACCACCACGTCCGCGCCCAGGATGGAAGCCACGACCCAAGGACACCTCAACAGCGACGATCACATCGGCTCCAGTGGCCCCGACAAGACAGGGTTCCTACCCTTCTCCGTATGGGGCACCATACGCCCCGACACCTGTAATACCTTTATGTAACCCTGGCCTCCCCTTGCTCTATAAAAGGGGACACTAGGGCCCTCATTCATGAGGACGGACACAACACACGAGTCCACACACAGGCACGAGTCCGGACTCCGGTCCACGCTCACTGAGCTTGTATTCTCCCCTGTAGAAGCACTTAGGTGCAAGTAATACAAGAACATCCCCCCGCTGGACGTAGGATCTTCTTTGCCCGAACCAGGATAAATCCTTGTGTCCTCTTGCATCACCATCCAGGAAGAGAAGCACGCGATCATATCACTCGTTGGTGTGATACCCCGGGTACGAAACACCGACACTGAGGAGACTCCATGGTTACGACATGATCATAACCAAGGGACATACGTCAAGAAGAAGATCACCAGTGTACCCGCTTGATATATAGTTATGCTTTAACTAATATTATGTATTACAGTTTGTGTAATTAATAATGATTATGGATAGTCATGGTTCGTTGATGTCGGTGTCGAAATGACTTGATTTATTAAATTATTTTGATTTATTACATTATTTTAATTATTGGAGGCCAAATTGATGCACCACACGAGATGCCCAAAAAATTTTCCAAGTCGGAGGCCTAGTTTATCCAATAATTATTGGGTGACGGTACGCGGTAATTCGATTAAACCGGAAAAAGTACGAAACCATCTCCGAAAAATCACAAACTTGTTGGTCGCATTTGGACAATAAAAGATGAACAACCCAAAATTTAACGTTCAGATAATGCAAAAATAATTTTCCTATCGAGAACTAGTTGTTTCAGATATTTAAATTTAACATTATATTTTTGCATTAACAAAACATGAATTGTTATTTACATTTATATTTGTTATTATAAGAAAAGAAAAGAATTTATGTTACAAAATTTTCTACTATACAATAAGGTAAAATAAAATACAACTGCTATTTTTAAGAAATTTTATGCCTAATATTGAATTTACTATGCAATTAACAAGTATTACAACATATTAATATAGTGAAAACCTAATACAAAAGCCAAAATACGGAAAGCCCAAAACAGTGGCGGGAAAGAACCTTTAGTCCCGGGCTTCGACACCACCCGGGACTAAAGGTACCTTTAGTACCGGGGCGTAAGCCAGCCCGGGACTAAAGGTCCAAACCTTTAGTCCCGGGTGGTGCCACCACCCGGGACTAAAGGGTCCCCGAGTATATAGGGTACAGGGCCCTCCTACGTCCCCAGATCGACGTCAGAGTTTGCGCCGCCGCCTCCGTTGTCTTCGCCGTCTTCCCTGTGTGCCTCGCCGCCGCGTCGTCCTCTCTCCCTCGTCGTCGTCCTCGCTTCCGTCGCCGTCGTCCTCGGTCGAGACTCCCCACCGGCCGCGCCGCCGTTCGTCGCGGCGCCCTCGGCCTCCCTCGCCGCCGCGGCCCGCCGCGCACCGGCCGCCCTCGGCCGGGACTCCCCGCCACGCCGTTTGCCGTTCGCCGCGGCACTCTCGGCCACCACCGGTGAGGCCCCCATGCGGCGTGTGTTTGCCGCCGCCGGAGTGTCCTCGCCGTGAAGTGTGTGCGTGTGCGCGCGTGTGAAGTGTGTGCGTGTGTGCATGTGCATGTGCTGTGTATGTGCAGTGTATAGAAAAAGAAAAAGAAAAAAAAAGAATGAATGATATATATAGAAAATGAATGATTATAGAAAATGATTATAAATACATATATATTTATATATGTTTATAGAAAAATGAATATATATTTATATAAATATAGTTATATAAATCATTTTTAGAAAATCATGTTTATAGAAAATGTTTCTTTGTAGTGTATACGTATATATTTATAGAAAAATAAATATATAAATCGTGTGTTCCTTTGCAACGCACAAACATTTGTAGAAAATGTTTATAGAAAATGTTTTTTACCTAACAAAATATTATGTTTACACGTGTAGATAAAAAGAGATTGGTCGCGTTGACCACGCCGCCGTCCGCCGTCATCCTCACAGCGACGTCATCCACGCCGCCGTCCGTCGTCGTCCTCACTGCGACGTCATTCTCGCCGCCGTCCGTCGTCGTCCGCACTGCGTCGTCATCCTCGCCGTCGTCCGTTGTCGTCCTCTCGTCAACGGTGTGTCCTTTGTGATAGATGGAAGAGGAATAATCACTTAGATACGTTTATGGAATAATCACTTAGATATGTTTATGGAATAATTATTTAGATATGTTTATGGAATAATCACTTAGATATGTTTATGGAATAATCACTTAGACATGACTTTTCGATCATGTCAGTAGTGTTATTTTTATGAATATGGTCGTGTATATGTTTATGAAATAATCACTTAGATATATATATTTTGGTTCACTTAGATATGATATGTAAACATTTATTTATATCGGTCGTCTATATGTTTATGGAATAATCACATAGATATAATTTTTTTGGTTCACATAGACATGATATGACTTTTCGTGTATGTCGGTAGTGTTATTTTTACGAATATGGTCTTTATGAATATACGTTATTTTTAATGTTGTCAAAACCTAGACCCTAAATCTAAACCCTAAACCCTAAACCCTAAACCCTAAACCCCAAACCCTAAACCGTAAACCCTAAACCTTAACCCTAAACCCCAAATCCGAAACCCTAAACCCTAAACCGTAAACCCTAAACTCCAAACCCGAAACCCTAAACCCCAAACCCAAAACCCTAAGACTAAACCCTAAACCCTTAACCCTTAACCCTAAACACTAAACCCCAAACCCTAAACCCGAAACCCTAAACCCTAAACACTAAACCCCAAACCCTAAACCGTAAACCCTAAACCCTAAACCTTAACCCTAAACCCTAAACCCTAAACCCTAAACCCTAAAACCCTAAACCCTTATTTTTAATGTTGTCAAAACCTAGAACCTAAACCCTAAACCCTAAACCGTAAACCCTAAACCTTAACCCTAAACCCCAAATCTAAAACCCTAAACCCTAAACCGTAAACACTAAACTCCAAACCCGAAACCCTAAACCCCAAACCCGAAACCCTAAGCCTAAACCCTTAACCCTTAAACATAAACACTAAACCCCAAACCCTAAACCCGAAACCCTAAACCCTAAACACTAAACCCCAAACCCTAAACCGTAAACCCTAAACCCTAAACCTTAACCCTAAACCCAAACCCGAAACCCTAAACCGTAAACCCCAAACCCTAAACCCTAATCCCCAAACCCAAAGTGTTTATTATCGATCGTGTTACCTTTACAAAGTGTTAAAAAAAATGAATATGGTCTTTATGAATATACGTTATTCGCAGAAATGGCCGACCCAGTTGACAACATGGAGGAGGAAATGTACGACTTAATCAACAGCGGCGCTAATTAAGAATTAGCAGGTGATGATAACAATAATCAAGAAGTGGATGACGGCAGTCAATACTTTGCCGATTATGAAGAAATCATGCAAGAAAATACTGGCGAGGTATACCTACAATCTCTATGTGCACCTGAAATTCTAAACAATTTATAAATGTATTTATAATGTATTGTTCCTACATACGTAGCCCTTTTGATCGACAATGACTACCGGGAAGAGTAGGACCGTACGAGGTCCGAAGAAGCCGTTGGATGGCCGGTACATTATCTCGGAATTCAACGAGGAAACAGGCCAAGTACTTGGAGAACATGCACAAAAATTTGTTAACCACTGTGGGTACCTTGTAAGGGATAAGATCCCGATCAGTGCTCGTGAATGGAAGGAAAAGAGAAGTGCTCCTCATATAAGTTTTGTCTCTGATCTTGATAAGGAATTGGTTTGGCAAGATGTCCTTGCACATTTCACGCTTGAAACAGAAGATAGAAATTTGAAGCAAAGAGTTCGGGAGTGGGCTATGAAGAAAATGGCAACACTATTCCAGGGCTGGAAGAAGAAGTTGTATAACACATTTATCAAGAAGGATCTAACTCCGGATTTCAACACTAAGGCCTACGTCAAGTTGAGGCCATTTTGGGATGAGTTTGTAGAATTCAAGAAATCAGAAGAGGGTGAGGCACGGGTCAGAAGGAACCAACAGAATGCCCGACAAAAACAATACCACCATCACTTGGGATCAGGTGTCTACAAGAGTGCCATTCCTAAATGGGAAAGAATGGAACGAGAGATGCTAGCCAAGGGCATTGAACCAGAATCAATAAACTGGCCTGAGCGCGCCAAATATTGGTTTTTTGGTCATGGAGGAAGCCTGGACCAACAGACAGGAAGGATACAGTATGGCGAAAAACTCCATAGAGCAGCAGAAAGATTTGCTTATGCAAGAGAAATGGCTGACAGTGGCAGGTGGCAGCCGAACAGAGAAAAGGACGAGCTGACATACGCCCTGGAGAATCCGGAACATGGTGGGAGAACCAGAGGCTATGGGGAGCTGTCGTGGGAAATTACCTCCTCCTCCTCAACAACCTAACCCTAGGTGTGTATGAAATTAGTGAATGAATGTTAATAGTATTGGTGAGCTAATAGTATAAATGGATACTCATATACCATGTTGTTTTCGCAGCAGGACATCCCCCAACCTTAGTCCAATTATTCATTCACCACATGATCACAGTGTTGCGGGCGATGATGATCAAGATCTAACACGACGGGATCCATCACCGCCACTGGCCCCACCATCTCCTCCACGAAGGGATCCAACACCGCCACCGGCCCCATCTCCCCCACGGCGTGATCCAACACCGCCACCGGCCCCACCATCTCCTCCACAGCAGGCTCCAACACCGCCACCTGCCCCATCTCCACGGCGGGTTCCAACACCGCCACCGCCAACAAAGAAGAGGCCTGTCACACAAACAAAGGCGTCAGCCCCACCACCTCCGAAGAAGACAGCCTCTGTGAGAAAACCAGCGGCCATTCCCAAGATGACAAAACTTCCATATGACATGACCGATGAGGAGACTGAAGCTGTAGCACAAAAAGACTTGAACAAGTTCTTCGACGCTGTCGTTGCTAGTACTCGAGCAAAGCGAAACTCGGAGAAGCCGTACCTTTTTGTTCGTCCTGAAAAACTAAGGCAAACTGTGGACGCTCACCAGAAAAAGGTACGTGCTGCCCGTAAGGCTTCGCCAAAATCAGACTATGATCTCACGCTCAGCAAATCAATTGAGGAGGCGAATAAGACAAAGAAGAGAGCAGGAAAGGGTGTCCCACAGCTCGGGGAACAAACGCAACAATCAGTGCTGGATCTAGCTGTTGGGAATGAATACGGTACAAACATGGACATCATACAACGAACATATGGAGACGTTGATCCTGAGCAACTGCTCAAATTTTTCGAGGAAACTGGTTTAAATGTGGAAAATATACTCGAAGAAGCAGGCATCATAAGTGCTCCAGAAGTTGATAAATGGCAGAGGGCATATGTATATGGTCAAAGTCTATACAACCCAGCGGCCCTGAGGGATCTTGGTATGCAAATGCACTTGCTAAATCAGTGGTACCTCACGGCGTGTGGCAGAAAAGTTGATGACTATATTTGCGTCAGAATTAGAGACCATGATTACTTTCGTGGTGATGACATAATATATGTTCAGTTTAATGAGTTACATCAGCTCTGCCACATGGACGCTCTAGACAAATCTCTCGTCAGCTGCTTTTGCCTGTAAGTGATTGTTTCTTTAGCTTATGTATATGTATAAGTAATTATCCTCACACTAGCAAGCGTTTCTAAACATATGCAGAAACATGATGAGACAACTAAGGCGTAAAAATGATAAGGAGATTAGTTTCATCGATCCATATATCGTATTCAAGCACCCAAGCAATACTTCCTCGGATGCATGGAAAACTCAAACAGAGAGGAATTTGCGGAGGTTCTTCGTAAACCAAAGGGACAAAAGATATATACTATTCCCCTACAACTTTAGGTGAGTTTTGTTATCATATGCACATTTTATTATAGGTTGACATAAAGATATATGTGTTGACTTATAAATATAAATGCAGTTTTCACTGGATACTAATTGTGATCGATGTCCACGAAAGTCATTTGCTAATCTATGACTCTCTAAGAAAACCACAAGAAGATTACCAAGATATGATACATATTATCGGAGGGTAAATGTGATCTTTAAATATTGATTCCTGCTCTTTAACTCTGCAATAGTTAATTAACGATCCAATTATATATATTGTGCAGGGTTTGGGCTTGGTTTGTTCAGAAACACCGTCCGGATCTGAAAGCGCAACTTCCTGATCCTCTACGACTAAATGTAAGTTGTACTACCTCTCCGCCTCTTTACCTTCATTAGCATCACTCAGCAGACGCACGCTCAGCCGAGAGTAATCTATTTATATCTTGTACAGTGGGTTCTACGACAGTCACCGAGAAATAATTTATGTGCGTACTATGTTTCCGAGTTCCTGACGGTGTATGAAGAAAGAACTCCTCTACAGAGTCAGCAAGTACGTAACATGTAAATGAATTTATTTCATTTTTTTGCTTTTACATAAATATTATGTATGCTAATACTTTCTTTTTCTTTTAATCCAAATTGAAGGAGACACGGTTGAAGAACCAGGTGATCGATAAGGTCCGCCTCAAAGCAATTCAAGAGACCATCGCGGGCTTCATTAACGACCATGTCCTTAAGTGTGGCACCGAGTATTGGTTTAACAAAGATGAACCAATGAAGCCAAACTAAGACGAACACTTGTATGACCTCTAAGTCAAGAACAATATTTGTGTTGTAAATATCAAGTTAAGGATGCATGATGGATCATACTCCCTCCGTCCCAAGATATAAGGCACGCACGTATTTCAAAATTCAAACTTTTTTATCTTTGACTAACAATTAGCCTAATCATATAAAAAATTCATACTATAAAAGTAGTTGCATTATATTTATATTTAGAAATACTTTCTAATGATCAAATTTTTATTTTTATAAATTATATATTATGAGAGAAATTATAGGTCAAAATCTATTCTTGGAGACCGCACCGAGTCAAATCGCGCCTTATATCTTGGGACAGAGGGAGTATATTTTATGTACATATGTATAGCTCGATCTATAATATATATAGTTTCATATTTCATTTGTGTGTAATTGTAAATTTTATGTGTTTATATATATTTATTAGCAGCGAAGAATACGAATTTGAAATCCTAATGGAATATATTAGCAGCGAAGAATACGTATTAGAAACCCTAATGTAATTGTAAAACCGAAAACAATAACCAATTGAAAAGAAAAGAAAAAGAAAAAAGAAAAAAGAGGCGGCCTCTTTAGCATCGGTTGGTAATACCAACCGGGACTAAAGAAGCCAGCAACCGTGGCTCGGCTGGAGACCTCTTTAGTCCCGGTTGGTATTACCAACCGGGGCTAAAGGTCGCCCCTTTAACCCCGGGGCGGGGAACCGGGGCTAAAGGTCGGGCCTTTAGTCCCGATTCCTTAGCCCCGGCTCCATGCCCGGGGCTAAAGGCCAAAATGGACCGGGGCTAAAGGCCTGTTCTCCAGTAGTGTCACCTGCACGCTCAAAACGAGAAGAAGGACAAACCATGGTCTCGTCGAAGGTGACATCTGATGTCTCCATGACTCGGTTAGTATCAAGGTTAAGTACACGATATGCAAGAGTATGAGTGCCATAACCCAAAAATACTCCGTCAGAAGAACGAGACTCAGATTTGTCCAGGTTGCCCTTTTTGAGTATAAAATAATGGCAACCAAAAACTCGAAAATAACTCACCTTGGGCAGTTTTCCAAAACGCAACTCATAAGACGTCTTTTTCAAGAAAGCTCGGAGAAAAATGCGATTGGAAATATAGCATGCAGTGCTCATAGCTTCGGCCCAATATCTCCTAGGAGTCCTATGCTCATCGAGCATCGTCCTGGCCATCTCTACAAGGGTCCGATTCTTCCTTTCTACAACACCATTCTGTGGCGGTGTGTAGGGGGAAGAAAACTGATGCTCTAAACCCAAAGAGTTACAAAACTTCTCAAAATCCGAATTTTTAAATTCGGAACCATTATCACTCCTAATACCTCGCATCGAGTTCAAAGGGAACTCGTTCTGAAGACGCAAAATCAGAATGCGAGCAAAGGAGAAAGTCTTGGTCTTCTCGGCTAAAAAGAAGACCCACGAATATCTCGAAAAATCGTCAACAACAACAAGCACATACCACTTCCCCCAACCGAGCTCACCCGAGCTGGACCAACAAGGTCCATGTGCAAAAGCTCTCCAGGGTGTTTAGTCATGACCTGAGTCACTGGATGGTGGGGAGCGGCGACCATCTTCCCATGTCTACAAGAATAGCAAACAAGATCCTTCTTCGTGGACAACTTGGGCAATCCTCGGATTAGGCCAAGTGAACTAAGTCTTGCAAGCAAGTCGAAGCTCAGGTGAACAAGTCTCCTATGCCACTTCCAAAGAACAGAGGAGGAAGGTCCAGCCAAAAGACAACGAGAAATGCCAAACGATTCCGAGAAATCCGCACGAAAGACTTTCCCAAAGGGCGAAATCACACAAACAAGATTGCACTAAGGATCCAAAATACGACTGAGATTCGGCTTAAAACGAATCTCATAATCGTCATCAAAGAGTTGCGAAACAGAAAGAAGGTTAAAATGCAAGTTAGAAACAAGAGCAACATCGCGCAACACAAAGTGCTCATTAACTCGCACCGACCCACGAGACAATACCTTACCTTTGCTATTGTCACCGAAGGTGATAAACTCCTTTTCGGCGACTGGACTAAGACTGGAGAACCACTTGGCGTTTCCGGTCATGTGCCTCGAGCAACCGGAATCCACCAACCAAATGTTCTCCAATCGTTTTACCTACATCAATAAAAAGACATAGGGTGAGCATACGGTCCAACACTGGGGTTAGTGAAGTAGGGAGAATATCAGTGTTGGGCCGGCTGCTCAAAAGAACGGTTAGCAGAAAAACCATTCCTAGCACGCCTACGGGAAGAGCGATCACCACATAGAGGAAAACGCGGTCCGCTAAGGGAGGAGCGTCTATCGCGATACTCAAAACGCGGTGGGGGGAAATGCTCAACTACAAAGCCACCGCCACGGGGTCCATAGCTCACAACAGCGGGCTCCCGTCGGGCACGACCTCCTCGCGGCCTAGACCTAGGAACTTGAGGCTTTGGACCTCTAGGCCTAGCAGCACGCCTCTGAACATTCGGCACATGTACATCATGGAAAGGATGGTACATGTCCGTGTTGTTCATCTCCTTTGCACGGCGCGCCTCTCTCTTGCGCCAAAAGCAAAACTCACTCAAGTGTCCATCTCTCCCACAATGCTCACAATGGTACCTCACCGCTCTCATAAGGGGTTGCTGGTACTCACGGTAGTGGGTGTGGATCACTTTGCCCTTCTGTGGCATAAGCTTCTCTTGGATGGGTGGCATGGTGTCAAGCTTGTTCTTGAGGTGGTTTGGTTTTGGAGCCCATGATTGTTTCTTGGGTGGAGCTCTCGGAGGTTCAACAAAGACCCCATCCTTGGTGTTAGGCTTGAGAGGCTCTTTGGGTGGAATCTTGGTAAGCTTGGGAGTAGTGGTGGAATTGGGCTTCTCACATGGGTTAAGACCACTCGACTCTCCAATCTTCCCAAAAGACGAAACATCAACACCCGGAGCAAAACCTACACTTGGACCTCCAGCAGCTCGCTTGAATTGGGAGATCATCATCCCGAGCTGTGGCTCACCACTAGACACCCATGACAAGATGGTCCGAAGGTATGTGTTTTCCTCCTCGGTTTGCATCTTGTCATGCTTCACATTAGCAATCTCCATCTCCAAACCCTCACAAAGAACACACCTAGCCACACATGTGCTACCTGAGTTGGCCTCTTCAAGAGACACAATCTTGGCATTCTTCTCTGCCAACTCAGATTGCAGGCCTGCACAACAATTGCAGGCACCCAACAGCGAGGATCTAGCCTTCAGCTCATCCACCTCTCCTACCAACGCAACATACTTACCTCTCAAAGTGAGAAGGTCAGTCATGTGCGTGGTGCACATCTCACACTCCTCCTCATCGGTAACCGGACTTGACAGATTCAAGTTCCTTCACTGTATCCTCCCACTTCTGCCTAAACTCCTTGCGCTCTCTAGCAGCACGCCTAAGCAACTTATCCTGACTAAGGAGAGCAGCAGTAAGCTTCTCGACCTCAGCAGAAAGCTCATCGGGGGTCTGAGATACCTGGGAGGTGTCGTCGTCGTCGTTCCGAGGAGTGTCCTCCAGCTCGCCGTCGACCTCCTTGCTGAGGGCCATGGTGCAGAAGCCATCGTCGTCGGTGAAGAAGCAGAGGCCGTTCAGCTTGTCCTCGATCCTCTTCTTCTTCTCGGACTCGTCGTCGCTTGAGGAAGCAGAGTCGTCATCCGAGTCGTCGACGTTGCTGAGCGTGGCGAAGAACGCACGCTGCTCAGCCTGGGCCTTCTCCAAGTACTTCGTCTTGATGTACTCCTTGTTGAAGCCGCCCTTCCGCTTGTGCTTCACGGGGACGTACTTCTCCTTGCGCTTGCCGGAGTCGTACTTGTGCCCATGATCCGCCTTGCCGAAGACTTGCTTGTTCTTCTTCGGGCAATTGGCGATGAAGTGGTTGGGGTCGCCGCACTCAAAGCATCCTGAGCGTCCTCCTCCACGGCGACGGTTCATGCAGTTGTTGTGAAACCGCGAGAACCGGTTGGCAAGCAAAGCCAACTCGTCATCCCCCATGAACTCCAGCTGCTCCTCTGTGACAGAAAGAAGAGAAGAGAGTGCAAAGCCTGCAGAGGGGTTAGCAGAAGAGCCAGAAACCAAAGCCATCGACGGGCCAGAAGGATTTTCATAAGAAGCCCTCGCCATGGCAACGATCTCACTGGACTTGAGCTTACTGAAGAGCGCGTCGCATGTGAGGGTCTCATAGTTTGGCGATTCGATGATCGCCTGAACCGTGGAATCCCACACCGACCGATCAAGAGTGTGGAGTAGCTTGAGAGCTCTCTCATGATCGTCGAAAGGCAACAACTCCTTGTTAGCCCTCATCCTGTTGACAATCACCTGAAAGCGAGCGAATAAACTTTCTACGCTCTCGCCAGGCATATGTCAAAAGTTCTCATACTCTCGCTTGAATGACTCGTAGAGACGGATTTTGACTTGAGAGGTTCCCTCATGGAAACGCATGAGGGTAGCCCAAATCTCCCGAGCCGTAGCGAGGTGAGAAACACGATCAAACTCGGACATGCTCAAACAAGAGAAAAGAGCATTACGGGCTCGACTATTGGCATCGTGCTCATTGATCTGAAGCTAAGAGACACGAGCAGCCAAGACCACGTAATCGGCAGAGTTGCAAATATCCCAGATGGAACCACCCAAACTCTGCAGATAGGCCGACATGCGTATCTTCCAATACGCATAGTTCGTCCCATCGAAAAACGACGGTTTGCCCACGCCGCGATCCATGTCGCCTTCTGTGGATCTGGAACCGGCTAAGGTGGAAGATCCTTAACCCGCTCCGATACCAATTGAAGGACCGGAAGTGCTACCAGAAGGTGACCAGAGGGGGGGTGAATGGGAGCTTTAAAAATCTTTTTAGAAATTAATCACTTATGTCCCAGAAATTCAACCCCTAGAGCAAAACCGATGCGCGTGATGTCCACGACCCAAGAGAATGGGTGGATGTTCCCTAGGAACACAGCGGGACACCACAAAAACTTCCTCACCCAAGTTCACGCAAGTCAACTAGTGACAGGATGGACTTTGGGTAACCTCAACCTCCCCCGAGCAACGCGCTAAGCGGGAAGCCCGATTTCTGTAGAGCACGAAGTCGGTAATCCAACGCAAAAACCCAAAACCAAATCCGAAGTTGAACGGTCAAACTGCGGACGAAACAGTGAAGAAATCACTGCATCGGACGCTGGCAGCGTCCGATGGCCAGGCACCGGACGCGTCAGATGCAAAATGACCCTTACTGCAACCTTACTGGACTGGCATCAAACGCTGCTACAGTGAAACCCTAGCGTCCGATGCTAGACCCCCAGCGCGTCCGATGGCAACGGACGCTCCGATGGTCAGCGTCCGATGCTCCTTCAAAAATGCTGTCAGACGACACGTGGCAACGGACGCTCCTATGGAAAGAACTCAGCGTCCGATGCTCAAGAATAGAGCGTCCGATGGTCCCGATACAGAACTGTTCTTCCGCGAATTCAACCCGATCTCTTCCGAATCAAAAGCACTAAGGCTTAGACTTGGTATGAGGAGTTCCTAGGAGGTTAGTGAGCTATCCCAAAGAAATCATGGCTCGAACCTAACTCCAAATCGGTGAATTGGAAGAATTCGGGACAAAAGGAGCAAACTCGATCCAAATCGAAAATCGACCGATCTACTAGCTCGTGAGGTTAGAGATGATTTCCTTCGGTGGAAAGAAGTGCCTCACGATCTAGAACAACTCAGTTCAAACGGATTTGCAAAAGATGCACCGAGTAGAGAGATCGATCAATGGGAAAAATGTGGAGAAAAGCAACCCGCGAAGAACACAAGCAAAACGCGAATCACAACCACGAATTTGCAACCGTGTGGCTACCACACAATACAATAGTGAGATTACGGTCTCACTTCCTCAAAATCTCCAGTACACAGAGGTATGGTTCTCTGCGGATCTCAGTTGCTACAGCAGAGGATGGGGAGAGCAGGAAAACCTAGAAGGCAAAATAGCAAATGGCTGAGATGGAATGTGTAACACCCCCGGTGTTAAGCAGTAATTAAAAACTCTAAGTACGACGAATATTATGCATAATCATCTAGTGTCATGGCATATAAGCATATCATGTGTGATGATTTCCATGATTGATTATGTGTGTTGTATGAATGTGTTGTGTGTGTCACATGAAATGACGATCCAAAACCATACTTAAGAAAAACTTTGGTTAATTCTAAAATGAACTCTCTTAAATAAACTTGGGGCAACTAAGACACTATTTGTTGGGTCAACTTTCGCTCTAATCAATAGTGAGGTTGGTTGCTAGTAATGAACACAAAAGACCCCTAATTAAATTCCTTAAGATTTGAAGGTTTCAAATTAGCAAAACCCTAATTTTAAATAATTCTTTTATTCCCTTTTCAATAAATCGAAAGGTAAGCTAAATCTCAACATGAACTTAAAATAAAAGTTGTGGCTCCTGTTAAAAGGTACAACTTTGGTATTCAAAATTTTCACTGATTCAGTATAGAACTTGAATGAATTTGAAATTACTTAAACCCTAAATTTAACCCTTAAACTACGGTTCAAAAACTAAAAAGAAATAGAACTTTGTACCTTAAGTAAAGTTGTAGAAGAGATTAAATGATACAACTTATATTCAAACAGAATTTCAAGTCCTTGAAGAAAATCTAAAGTAATTGGAGAAATAAGTTTAAATTGAATCCCAAATTGAAGTTTAATTTCAAAATCAGATTTACCCCCTTTGCTATAGTTTGAAAAATATGCATAATTTTGGTATGAGACCAAAAGCAAAGTTGTAGATAATGTTCTAAGGAACAACTTTTATACAGGTCAAATTTCAAGTTATTAAACAAATTCAAAAGTAATTTTGAATTTAGGTTTAAGGGCAATTCAAATTCGAATTATGATTTTAAAATCTGCACAGATTTTGGGGTTGCTCCTTAAATGAAAGTTGTAGATCAGAATGTTTAGAGCAACTTTCATGTTGGCATATTTTGGAGTTCCTATACAAAATTAAGGGTAATTTGGTGAGAGAGTGCTCTGCTATAGTGAAAAGGGGGTGGGGGGCAGAAACTGTGGGCTGGGCACGCGGCAAACGGAGCCGTCATCGCGGCGTCCCGCCAGCTGACCGCGCGACGCGTGTTCCCTGCGTGGCACTTGCGAGCGTCGTGGCAAGTTCTTCATCGCGCCGACTTCTTCTTCCCTTCCCCATTTTCCTTCTCTTCCCTTCTCTTTCTTGTTTTCTCTGGTTTTGTCGCCGCCGGGAAACAGAGCAAGCCGCCGCCGTCTCCTCTCGCCGTGCTTGCTTTACCTCCGGCTTCTCCACCTCGGCAATGACTCCGCCATCTCCTTGCGCTTCTTCTGAGCCCTCTTGCGCAAGCCATGGTCGCCGGAGTCCGCCGCACCACCCATTTCTTCCCCTGCTCCGGCCGAAGCGCCGCTGGGAACACCACCCCATGGTCTGCCCGTCCTGGCGAACCCCGAGCTAAACCAGCGCCCGTCCGAGCTCCGCCACAACGCCCCGAACCCCATCGGCTCGACCTTGAGGTCTCTACCGCCTCGACCCCGCCGGACCACGACCACAGCGCCGGTTCCAGCCGCCATGAGCCGCTCCACGGTGGCTAGCTTACCCTGGAGTCTCTCCCATCTACCTGATGCACGCGCTAGCTTCGCCATGACCTCCCGGTGTTGGTCGGCTCGGTTTCTAGGTTTCTACCGGCCAGGACGTGGTGGAACGCGGAAGCTTTGCCAGTCTGTTCCGCCGCCGTCGCCATTGCCGGTGGCAAACCACCTCTGCTCCGTCCCGGCTCCAACCAACTCGCGCATCATGTGTTGAGTGAGGCCCTGGTGCTAGTAGCCCAACCCCGAGGCCGCTACCAACCCCCCTCGCCGGAACCGCTGTGCGCCGCCGTGCCCTGGCTTGCCAAGACGCCATGGCTGGTGTGGAGACCTCTTCGGTGCTTTTGATCCCCGTCTAACCCTTCCTGTTGGTGCGCTTGATCATGAGGATCTCGCCGGAGCTCTCCCCGTCGCCGGTGAGGCCCCTGCCGGCGAGCTGGGCTTTCGGCCGCCGCGGTCGCCATGGCCAGGGCCGCGGTCAAGGCATGGTCGTGGCCTCGCCGGGCGGTGCTGACTCGGGTCCCCGCCCGTCAGTGGCTTGGGCCAAATTCGGCCCAGTAAGATTAGGGTTTTGCCCTTTTTCCAATTTTCTGAAAATGCCAAAATATGCTGAGAATAGAAAATTGCATAAGTAAATAAATACTGATCCAAAAATTATGAAACAAATTTTGTTGTGTTCCTGATGAGGTGCTATACACAGTAAAAATATGAGACTTGGTGTTTGGATAAATTTTGATGGTGAATTAAAAAGGTCATTTAATTAATAAATGCACTTTGAATAATTTATATAGGGTTATTTAATTGTCCAAAAATCATGAAACTATTTTTTCTGCTTTTTGTGTCATGTGATGGAGCTTCACAAAAAATTTAAGGTCTTTTGGACAAAATAAAATTTCATCCTTAGTTTGAGCCCATTTAAATAATTAAATAATGCTTAAACCTTAAATCATTTCTGTGGGTCAAAATAATAATCCAGAAATTCTCAAATTTGTTTTGCAACTTCTATTTGCTGTAACCTACCATCACAAAAAGTTTAGGCTCCATTTGACAAACTTTAGTTAAACCCTAATTTTCATATTTTAAAATGGTAGTTAGTAAAGCCTAAATTAACTAATTAGATCTTGCTGATTTTAACTAGGACTAATACATGGTTAAGCTCTGATGATTAACTTAAACACTTTTATGAGCTTTGTTAAGTATAGCACTTAGTCACTTAACCACATAGTATAATAGTAAAAGCTTAAACCTAAATCACTTTGCTAAATGGTCTCTATTACTTTGCTAATCGGTCTCTATTAATTAAGCTACTTAAATGATGGTTAAAGATTTATGTTAGAGTTAACCTTGCTGTTCTAGTAATCTTTTGTTTCATGATTCTGTCATGTATAGAATTGATTGGTTATATATGGCTATGGTATTTGATCAAGAGACACACTTGATCACATTGGTGAATTACATGGCTGCAGGATCAGTTTTTGTTGAGAGGTTATTTCCACTATGTAAACCATGTTTCCTGTAAAAGTGTTATATACCAAAGTTGTAGTTAACTTCAGTATCTAGCTTGTCCTAAAATTTCATGCTTTTAGGCCAGCTATATTAGGAGTTATAGATTTTCTAAGTTACCAGATCAAATCTGTTTTACTCTCTGGATGAGTCTGAGATAATGATCTGTTTAGGTTATTACACTTGGAAATCACTTGTTAACTATAATAGGAACGTTGTAGTAAACTGCTATATCTAGTTTGTCCTAAAATTTTATGATTTTAGGCCTGTTAGACTAAGAGTTATGGATTTTATAAGGTTCAGGTCGAATCTGTCCTTCCTTCTGGACAGATCGGAGAAATGAAGTTGTTGAGCTGTCTTAACTAGGAAATCACCTCTTGACCATAAAAATAAAGTTGTAGTAGACTTCTTAAGCTTTCTAACTTGCTAAGGATCATATCTTTTAATGACCTAGAACTCCAGTTATAGCTGTTTGAAGTTGGATGATCAAATCTGTCCAGAATCTGAACAGAGATCTTTGCCCAAGTTGTTTGACCTAAATTTCTGTAGAATCAACTCAAGTTCATAATAACAAAAGTGTAGGTAATTAGATAATCTTTCCGAAAAGTCTAGGTTCATAGTTTGAAATATTTTGAAACTCCAGATATGGCTGTTCTTTGTGCAGTGTTGAAATCTGTCGAAATCCTGAACATAACTTCTTCTTTGCAGTGTTTGACCTTGTTAAGTCTAGAATCAACCTCCAGTGTTAATAACAAGTTTGTAGACATTTAGGCAAGCTTTCCAAATTATCCTCAATCATCATTTTTGGAGGTCTAGAACTCTAGTTATTGATAGTTTAAGTTGATTATGTAAATCTGTCCAAAATCTGGACAGCAGTGTTTGATTGTATTGTTTGACTTAGTTAACTCTAGGATCACTTAAAGATGATAAAAATGAAGTGATAGCTAACTTAATGAACTTTCAAAAGAAAGTTAGTATAACCTTATCCTTGCTTAGTGTGAACTAGAATAGTCTGCTCCAACAACTGTAAAAATAGTTAATAAACAATTAAGTTTTGCTTTGCACCATGTATGGTTAAAGTCTTGATTGAAAACCATGGGACATTCCCACTCCGAGGTCCCATGGCAGTGGATGATGCTTGTGATACACTCTTAAACACTTTAGTTAATCCATGTAATGATATTTTATGAAAATAACACACTACCCTAGGAACACTAGTTAGTAGGTTACAAGTTGGTTTTGTTGGTTTGCAACCCTACCGCGAAGGAAGGTTATACTCGACCTCCCTTACCTTGCGTTAACTTTTGTTATGCATTTGTTTGTCCTGCACCTTATCATGCATTGCATCATACTAAGCATGCATCATTGTATACGTGTAGTTCATACGAGAGAGTCGATGGTCGTGTTGAGCAAGCTTCGGGTCGAGGAGGTCCAGATGATCAAGCCTCAGGAGAAGAACTTCGTCAGACAACCTTCTTCAGGAAGATTCAACTTCAAGTCTCTAAGGAACTAACTTCTGTGGATCTTTCGGAGATCCTAGTCTTCTCTGCAACACAGGCAAGCCCCAGTGCATACACCCACTCTCTGTTTTACAAATACTTTATTACACTATAGGTCTTGTGAAATGTGCATTAAGTAAGTAGGAGTTGAATGAAACCGTTGTTGCATGAATACCTTGGATTTCCTGATAATCCCCTGATGATATCCCATCAGTAGTGATAAAACGATCTCAAATGCTTAGCAATGCTTAGACTTCGGTAGAAGTCGATCGATGGTTTCATCGTTCGCGAGATATAGGTTTTACCTTTTGTCTCTTCGACTCTGTCTATGGGTCGTGAGAACCCCAATATGATGATAACTATTAAACTGAGACCGGGTGGGTAACTTGCACAGGAATGGAGTCCTGGTGTAGTGTTTCCGCCTGTGTTGCCTAGGACCCGTCCGCTGTTGGCCCGTTGGATCGAGAACTATTTGTTAGTACTGGTCACATGCTTCGGTAAGCCCTACTGTGGCTATGCCCTTATTGGAACGGCGCACCCGCGCACTGGGAGTGGAGAGATGGCGGGAGTAGCGTGTACCCACCCTGCTCGGTCCACTGATGGGTGTTACTCATCAAGGCCGTTGTAGGGCGGTGGTGTACTGTACTTCCGGGTGGCGCGGCTCCGGTCCGGTCTGAGCGGATCCACAGGAAGGTAGATATATGCAAGTTCGGTCTTGCATATGTCGTGTGATAAGGAAGCCCCAGCTGGGTAGATCAAGCGGTTCGAATCGTCGTTTGCTCCACGAGAATAGGAGACTCGTCCTCGCACCCTCAGCGTAGTTTAATCAAGTGAAGATGATGGCAAGAAAAGTTTATCATGAGATGTGATGCTTAAATAAGTGTTTGATTTAGATAGGTGCAAAGTGGATACTATTTAATAACTTAATGCACCGCTAAAACTTGAAAAATAGGATGAACTAGTAGAAAGCTTTTTCTGCAAAGCTCTTCTCTTTTGCTAGGCTCACTACATCCCTTAAGCCAGCATGCCCTTGGAGTCTTTTTCTTAGTCGGGTAAGTCTTGTTGAGTACCCTCATGTACTCAGGGTTTGTTAATCCCCTGTTGCAGGTTTTAGCTTGTGATGTCTTTCTGGATCATGTCCGTGGGCTCGATATGATCTGGTGGTTCTCTCTTCGACTTAGGTGCTCTACCGAAGTCAGGCTTTGTAGTGTTGCTCTTCTTCTGCAATCCAAGTTAAGTTTATTTGAAAAAGTAACTTATTCATGCTTTGTAAAATTTTATCTTACCTTGCTTCCGCGCTCTGATGTTATTTTGTAACAACTGTTGTAATGTTGTAGTTATTTCACTCAAGGTGAGGATGATCCTGTAACTCATGGATTATTCGGGGTTCTCTCGGGGACTCCCGACGGATCTTTCCAGTAACGTGGTACACATGCACAGTCATCAGAGCTCTGGGAGATGATGATGTGTGCAGTTGGGCCACATTGCCGGGAGGTTCTGCCACAAAATGGGAGGAGGGTGTCTCCCTCTACTTATCCTAATTCTAATTCCTACTCTACCCCTCTCTAGTTACAGAACGAACCAGCTAAACCCTAGGGTTATTCTGGACCAACTCGTGGTAGGTGGTGATCCGACGGCCACGCCCGCACAACTGGTAGCGTTGCCTCGACGCAACCTCACCGATTGCCGCCACGTGCCGCCACCGCTCTGCTTGTCCTTTTCCCGGACGTCGCACCCCCGGATTTGTGGCCCAAACCGGGAAACCAGCCTTTACAGCCAACCCCCGGTTTTGAGGCCCAAACCGGGAAACCAGCCGTCCATCGCCTGAGTTTTGTGGGCCAAACTCAGAAACCCGCAACACCCAGGTTTTGAGGCCTAAACCTGGAAACCGTCTTCAACCCGAGTTTTGTGGCCCAAACTCGGAAACCATCAGCGCCCAGGTTTTGAGGTCCAAACCTAGAAACCGTCCACTCGGTGGTTTTTCTGTGGCACAACCACCAAACCGAGCCGTAGAGGGGATGCACCGCCTGTGCACCCCGTCCACCGACATGTGTCCCCAGGTCCTCGAACCAGGCAACACCATGCCCGCAAGTCTCCGCTCGTCGCTGTCCCAGGCTGTCAGCCACCACAGCTGATCCTTGGGCCACCGGTCCCTCAGTCCAAGCCTCACGTCCGCCCTTCGCCACTCTCGGTCCATCGGCACGGCACGTCTCTACTTGACCTTCACCTTGCCTCTGATCACTGTATCCGTGCTCGACACCTGCACAACACAAGCCAAAGAACATGCGCATTATCCCAGTTGACAATCACTCGGCATACGCCCATGTATCCGCAGAGGGTGCTGAAGGGATGGATGACCCAGCACCACTTCCACCTGTTGTGCCGCAAGGAGCGGCTTCTACTACGACTCACGTCCCCGATCCTTCCTCTTCGACTTGGGGGCCATGGGATCCGCCACCTCGGGCTGTACCATTTGTACCCGGGGAGGCACCAGCTGCTGTTAAGGGGGAGGCTACATCAGTTCGGGAGACGCCACGACACATTCAGTGCCAACACCCGCCTCAACAGATGATCGGCAGCATCGGCGAACGTGTCACTCGGTCAAGGTCACAACAAATCTCTCACTTTGCTCATTCTGCATTTGTTGCTAATTTTGAACCCCGAGATGTTGGACATGCTTTATCTGATCCGGATTGGGTCAATGCCATGCATGAGGAGTTAGAAAATTTTGAAAGAAATCGGGTTTGGGTTTTGGTTCCACCTCCTCCTGAGTGTCACCCTATTGGTACAAAATGGGTTTTAAAAAACAAACAAGGAGAGGATGGCCATGTTGTGAGAAACAAGGCCAGACTTGTAGCCCAGGGGTATAGTCAGAAGGAGGGGATAGACTATGAGGAGACGTTTGCTCCCGTAGCTCGTTTGGAGGCTATTAGGATACTCTTGGCTTTTGCTGCATCCAAAGAGATTAAACTTTTCCAAATGGATGTCAAGAGTGCTTTCTTAAACGGCTACATAGAAGAAGAGGTGTATGTGAAACAACCTCCCGGTTTCGAAAATTCCAAGTTTCCAAACCATCTTTTTAAACTTTACAAAGCTTTGTATGGTTTGAAACAAGCCCCTAGAGCCTGGTATGATAGGTTGAAGACCTTTTTGCTTGCTAAGGATTTTAAAATGGGATGTGTGGATAAAACGCTTTTTCTCCTCAAGCAAGGAAATGACACTCTCTTGGTCTAGATCTATGTGGATGATATCATTTTCGGTGGTTCTTCTCACGCTTTGGTTGCCAAGTTTGCAGATACTATGAGCAGGGAGTTTGAGATGACCATGATAGGCGAGTTGATGTTTTTCCTTGGGTTGCAAATCAAGCAATTTCGAGAGGGAACGTTTGTGCACCAGGGTAAGTATACCAAGGATATCCTGAAGAAATTCGATATGGGTGAGGCCAAGCCTCTTCCAACACCCATGTCGACCACGACGACCCTGGATGTGGACAAGGATGGAGAAGCTACGAACCAGAAAGAGTACCGGAGTATGATCGGGTCGCTGCTGTACCTGACGGCGACACGCCCGGACATTCAGTTCGCAGTGTGTCTTTGCGCACGATTTCAGTCGTTGCCGCGCACCTCTCACCGTCAGGCGGTCAAGCGCATTATGAGGTACTTATGCTTCACTCCTGAGTTTGGGATTTGGTATTCTGCTTCCTCCACCCTCTCCCTTTGTGGTTATTCCGATGGCGATTTTGCTGGCTGTCGCATTGAGCGCAAGTCCACTTCTGGGACTTGTCAGTTTATTGGTTCTTCTCTTGTATCGTGGTCTTCTCGAAAGCAGTCTAGTGTCGCCCAGTCTACCACGGAGGCTGAGTATGTTGCTGCGGCTAGCTGCTATTCCCAGTTGCTTTGGATGATGGCCACTTTGCGTGATTTTGGTCTGAGCTTTTCTCGCGTTCCTTTGCTTTGTGACAGCATGAGTGCTATTAGCGTTGCTAAGAACCCCGAGCTGCACTCACACTCAAAAAAGGCTCGCCAACCTCATGATCACCTGCACGCTCAAAACGAGAAGAATGACAAACCATGGTCTCGTCGAAGGTGAAATCGGATGTCTCCATGACTCGGTTAGTATCAAGGTTAAGTACACGATATGCACGAGTGTGAGTGCCATAACCCAAAAATACACCGTCTGAAGAACGAGACTCAAATTTTTCCAGGTTGCCTTTCTTTAGTATAAAACAGTGGCAACCAAAAACTCTAAAATAACTCACCTTGGGCAGTTTTCCAAAACACAACTCATAAGAAGTCTTTTTCAAGAAAGCTCGGAGAAAAATGCGATTGGAAATGTAGCATGCAGTGCTCATAGCCTCGGCCCAATATCGCCTAGGAGTCCTATGCTCATCGAGCATCGTCCTGGCCATCTCTACAAGGGTCCGATTTTTCCTTTCTACAACACCATTCTGAGGCGGAGTGTAGGGAGAAGAAAACTGATGCTCTAAACCCAAAGAGTTACAGAACTTCTCAAAATCCGAGTTTTTGAACTCGGAACCATTATCACTTCTAATAGCTCGCATTGAGTTCAAAGGGAACTCATTTTGAAGACGCAAAATCAGATTGCGAGCAAAAGAGAAAGTCTCAGTTTTGTCAGCTAAAAAGAAAACCCACGAATATCTCGAAAAGTCATCAACGACAACAAGCACATACCACTTCCCCCCAACCGAGCTCACCCGAGCCGGACCAACAAGGTCCATGTGCAAAAGCTCTCCAGGGCGCTTGGTCATGACCTGAGTCACTAGATGGTGGGGAGCGGCAACCATCTTCCCATGTCTACAACAATGACAAACAAGATCCTTCTCCATGCACAACTTGGGCAATCCTTAGATTAGGCCAAGTGAACTAAGCCTTGCAAGCAAGTCGAAGCTCAAATGTCCTAGTCTCCTATGCCACTTCCAAAGATCAGAGAAGGAAGGTCCAGCCAAAAGACAACGAGAAACTCCAAACGACTCCGAGAAATTTGCACGAAAGACTTTCCCAAAGGGCGAAATCACACAAACAAGATTGCCCTGAGGATCCAAAATGCGACTGAGATTCGGCTTAAAACGAATCTCAGAGTCATCATCGAAAAGTTGCGAAACAGAGAGAAGGTTAAAATGCAAGTTAGAAACAAGAGCAACATTGCGCAACACAAAGTGCTCATTAACTCGCACCGACCCACGAGACAACACTTTACCTTTACTATTGTCGCCGAAGGTGATAAACTCCTTTCCGGCGACCGGACTAAGACTGGAGAACCACTTGGCGTTTCCGATCATGTGCCTCGAGCAACCGGAATCCACCAACCAAACGTTCTCCAATCGTTTTACCTACATCAATAAAAAGTGATAGGGTGAGCATATGGTCCAACACTGGGGTTAGTGAAGTAGGGAGAATACCAGTGTTGGGCTGGCTGCTCAAAAGAACGGTTAGCAGAAAAACCATTCCTAGCACGCCTACGGGAAGAGCGATCACCACGTAGAGGAAAACGTGGTCCGCTAAGGGAGGAGCGTCCATCGCGATACTCAAAACGCGATGGGGGAAAACGCTCAACGACAAAGCCACCGCCACGGGGTCCATAGCTCACAACTGTAGGCTCCCGCCGAGCACGTTCTCTTCGCGGCCTAGGCCTAGGAACTTGAGGTTTTGGACCTCTAGGCCTAGCAGCACGCCTCTGAACATTCGGCACATGTACATCGTGGAAAGGATGGTACATGTCCGTGTTGTTCATCTCCTTTGCACGACACGCCTCTCTCTTGCGCCGAAAGAAAAACTCACTCAAGTGACCATCTCTCCCACAGTGCTCACAATGGTACCTCACCGCTCTCATAGGGGGTTGTTGGTACTCACGGTAGTGGGTGTGGATCACTTTGCCCTTCTGTGGCATAAGCTCCTCTTGGATAGGTGGCATGGTGTCTAGCTTGTTCTTGAGGTGGTTTGGTTTTGGAGCCCATGATTGTTTCTTGGGTGGAGCTCTCGGAGGTTCCAGAAATACACCATCCTTGTTTTTTGGCTTTAGAGGCTCTTTGGGTGGAATCTTGGTGAGCTTGGGAGTAGTGGTGGAGTTGGGCTTCTCACACGGGTTCAGGCCACTCGACTCTCCAATCTTCCAGAAGATGAAGCGCACTCAACACCCTGAGCAAAGCCTACACCTGGACCTCTAGCAGCACGCTTGAACTGGGAGATCATCATCCCAAGCTGCGGCTCACCACTCGACACCCATGACAAGATGGTCCGAAGGTATGTGTTTTCCTCCTCGGTTTGCATCTTGTCATGCTTCACGTTTGCAATCTCCATCTCCAAACCCTCACACAGAACGCACATAGTCACATACGTGCTATCAGAGCTGGCTTTCTCAAGAGATACAATCTTGGCATTCTTCTCTGCCAACTCGGATTGCAAGCCCGCACAGGACTTGCACGCACCCAACAGCGAGGATCTAGCCTTCAGCTCATCCACCTCTCCTACCAACACAGCATACTTACTTCTCAAGGTGAGAAGGTCAGTCATGTGTGTGGAGCACATCTCACACTCATCCTCATCTGTGACAACAACGGTGGACTTGACAGATTCAAGTTCCTTCACCGTATCCTCCCACTTCTGCCTAAACTCCTTCCTCTCTCTAGCAGCACGCCTAAGCAGCTTGTCTTGACTAAGGAGAGCGGCAGTAAGGTTCTCGACCTCAGCAGAAAGCTCATCGGGGGTCTGAGATACCTGGGAGGTGTCGTCGTCGTCGTCGTTCCGAGGGATGTCCTCCAGCTCGCCGTTGACCTCCTTGCCGAGGGCGATGGTGCAGAAACCCTCGTCGTCGGCGAGGAAGCAGAGGCCGTTCAGCTTGTCCTCGATCCTCTTCTTCTTCTTGGACTCGTCGTCGCTTGAGGAAGCGGAGTCATCATCCGTGTCGTCAACATCGCTGAGCATGGCGAAGAACACACGCTGGTCAGCCTGGGCCTTCTCCAAGTACTTCGTCTTGATGTACTGCTTGTTGAACCCGCCCTTCCGCTTGTGCTTCGCGGGGATGTACTTCTCCTTGCGCTTGCCGGAGTCGTACTTGTGCCCATGATCCGCCTTGCCGAAGGTCTGCTTGTTCTTCTTTGGGCAATTGGCGATGAAGTGGTTGGGGTCGCCGCACTCGAAACATCCCGAGCGTCCTCCTCCGCGTTGATGGTTCATGCGGTTGTTGTGTTACCGTGATAACCGGTTGGCGAGCAAAGCCAACTCGTCATCCCCCATGAACTCCAACTGCTCCTCTGTGACAGAAAGAAGAGAAGAAAGTGCAAAGCCTCCAGAGGGGTTAGCAGAAGAGCCAGAAACCAAAGCCATTGACGGGCCAGAAGGATTTTCATAAGAAGCCCTCGCCATGGCGTCAATCTCACTGGACTTGAGCTTACTAAAGAGCTCGTCGTATGTGAGAGTCTCATAGTTTGGTGATTCGATGATCGCCTGAACCTTTGAGTCCCACACCGACCGATCGAGAGTGTGCAAAAGCTTCAACGCTCTCTCATCATCGTCGAAAGGCAACAACTCCTTGTTTGCCCTCATCTTGTTGACAATCACCTGAAAGCGAGCGAATAAACTTTCTATGCTCTCGCCAGGCATATGTCGAAAGTTCTCATACTCTCGCTTGTGCGACTCGTAGAGACGGGTTTTGACTTGAGTGGTTCCCTCATGGAAACGCATGAGGGTAGCCCAAATCTCCCGAGCCGTAGCGAGGTGAGAAACACGATTAAACTCCATCATGCTCAAGCATGAGAAAAGAGCATTACGGGCTCAGCTATTGGCATCGTGCTCATCGATCTGATGCTGAGTCACACGAGCAGCCAAGACCACGTAATCAGCAGAGTTGCAACAGATGGGCCGACATGCATATCTTCCAATACGCATAGTTCGTCCCATCGAAAAACAGCGGTTTGCCCATGCCGCGATCCATGTCGCTTTCTGTGGATCTGGAACCGGCTGAGGTGGAAGATCCTTAACCCGCTCTGATACCAATTGAAGGACTGAGATTGCAATAGCAAGGCGACCAGAGGGGGGTGAATGGGAGCTCAAAAATTTCTCTCAAAACTTTGGCCTTTTGTCCCCAAAATCAACCCCAAAAGCTTCGATCGAAACCGTGATGCCCACGACCCTTGGAAGAGGGTGGATGATCCCTAAGATCATAGTGAGGCACCACAAAGCGATAGTAATCCAAACGCCAAAAGCACCGTCACAAGTTCGACCCCTAATAATCTAGTCCCAAACGTAGATTGGAGACTACATCGGGAAATCCCCAAATACCGATGCTAACAAGTAGCAAAGATACTTAGAGAGGTTCCTAGGTGAACTAAAGGGCCAAACGAGAAGTTCGAAAACCAAGCGAAAAAGTTGGGAGATCAAACGAACTAAACCGGAGGCTTCAGCTAAATCCCGGACTGTCCGGACTACAGGTCCCGGACTGTCCGCGGCTACTGCGGACTGTCCGCCAGCCGATCCCGGACTGTCCACCGGCGAAAATCGCCAAACAGCACTGCTGCTGAAAGTCCCCTGTTCGACTCTCAAACTGTCCGCGAGTCCCTACGGTGGACTGTCCGCCGGTCAAGGAACAGTAACACGACCGAGACCCGCAGCCACTGACCTGGCTCGATCCCGATGGCCGGACTGTCCGCCGGTCAGGTGGCGGACTGTCCGCGACCGACCAGATAGGGCGATTTCAGTGGCCCTTCTCCCAAATCCTCCCAAAATCGATTCAAATCAAAATCTCTTGATCCCAAACTTGGAGAAGATGATCACGAGATAGTTGGAAGACAATCGCCAAGAAATCATCCGCTCAAATCAACTCAAACATCGGGAATCCGAGAGGGAAGGAGTATGAACCAAAAAAGTGCCATGAAAATGAAATCAACCCGATCTACTTGTTCGTGAGGAGTTAGATGAATTCCTTCGGTGGAAATGATCTCCTCAAGATAAAGAACAAGTTGATTCAAACGGATTTTGAAAAGACGCAGTGGAGAGGGAGATCGAGTGACGGGAAAAACACGGAGAAACGAAGAACGCGAAGAATACGAACAAAACGCGAATCAACACATCGATTTGCAACCGTGTGGCTACCACACGCTACAACAGTGAGATTACGGTCTCACTTCCTCAAAATCTCCAGTACACAGAGGTATGGTTCTCTGCGGATCTCAGTTGCTACAGCAGGGGATTGGGAGAGCAGGAAAACCTAGAAGGCAAAGAGCAAATGACTGAGATTGCATGGGAGGTGGGTGTCTCCCTCTACTTATCCTAATTTTAATTCCCACTCTACCCCTAACTAATTACAGAATGAACCAGCTAAACCCTAGGGTTATTCTGGACCAACTCGTGGTAGGTGGTGATCGGACGGCCATGCCCGCACAACTGGTAGCGTTGCCTCGACGCAACCTCACCGATTGCCGCCACGTGCCGCCACTGCTCTGCTTGTCCTTTTCCCAGACTTCGCCCCCGGTTTTGTGGCCCAAACCAGAAAAACCAGCCTTCACAGCCAACCCCTGGTTTTGAGGCCCAAACCGGGAAACCAGCCGACCGTCGCCTGAGTTTTGTGCCCAAACTCAGAAACCCGCAGCACCCAGGTTTTGAGGCCCAAACCTGGAAACCGTCCTCAGCCCGAGTTTTGTGGCCCAAACTCGGAAACCATCAGCGCCCAGGTTTTGAGGCCCAAACCTAGAAACCGTCCACTCGGTGGTTTTTCTGTGGCTCAACCACCAAACCGAGCTGTTGAGGGGATGCACCGCCCGTGCACCCCGTCCACCCGCAAGTCTTCGCTCATCACTGTCCCAGGCTGTCATCCACCACAGCTAATCCTCAGGCCACCGGTCCCTCAGTCCAAGCCTCACGTCCGCCCTTCGCCACTCTCGGTCCATCGGCACGGCACGTCTCTACTTGACCTTCTCCTTGCCTTCCATCATTGTATCCGTGCTTGACACCTGCACAACACAAGCCAAAGAACATGCGCATTATCCCAGTTGACAATCACTCATCACTCAGAGACTCGGCATACACCCATGTATCCGCAAAGAGGAGCTGGAGAGGAGAAGAGTAGAAGTCTGGAGAGTTCCGGAGTTGTCGGAAACCTCTGCTTCTCTCTGCTCTGCGCTTCAACTTTGGTAACTTAGTATTTATTTTATCTTCAAGTATTTATTTTCAGTACTTGTGTGCTCGTTTCATTGCTTGATATTTGTTTCAAGTGCTCTAGTTCTAGTACAGGGCTAGTAGTAGTAATATATAGATTAAGTGTGGTACTTAGGCTATATATTGCTAGTGAATACGGCTAGGCCCCCGGATAGCTGTGGTAGCAAGCAGGTGGTGACAGCCCTGTGCGCCTTGAATTCCACCACGTAGTTGGTCTAGTTTTACAGTAGGGCTCGTTGTGCTAGCGTTCAACCTAAGTCAGTGGTAAAGGCTAGTACGCCCACAGTACACTAGTAAAGAACTTAAATCACTAGAAGTCTAATAGAACTAGGATACCCCAGTAGATAGTGCCCGTTCCCTTCATCTATCCTAGATATCCTTATCCCCCTAGTTTTCTCAAAATCACTTTGCGTTCGTCGTGGATTCGATACCCCGGAATACTCTGAGGTGAAAAGCTACAACTAACAGCCGTGTGCTTGCGGTTTCTTCTGCGTGCCACCCGAGGTGTCAACAAGCTTTTCTGGCGCCGTTGCCGAGGAACGGTAGCTGATTTTTGAAACTAGAGTTAGGATCGTCTTTACCCTCTCCGTATGGAGAACCAATCTATCTTCCAATTCGCAGCTCCTAAGAGTTCGCGATTAGAGCAACATTCATCATCACAACCTATATATGCCGATAGTTACGAATTGCGCCCTGACTTTATTAACAAAGTTCAAGAGAGCATATTTACGGGATCAGAAAATCCCAACACACATCTACGTGAGTTTGAGAAAGTCTGTGCATGCTTGAACATTTCGGGCATTTCACCTAACACTGTCAAGTGGAAGCTATTTCCGTTCACTTTGACGGGAGCAGCTAAAACATGGCATGCTCGAACCGTGGAAAGTGCCAAAGGAGACTGGGGAACTTTACAGACCAAGTTTATCTTGACGTATTTCCCTGTCCACCGAGTGGTACAACTACAAGTAGAAGAGTTGACCTTTAGACAAAATGATAAGGAGACATTAGGGGAGGCTTGGGCCCGTTTTATTGATTTAATCAATTCAGGACCCAATTTAGCCATACCCGATCCAGTGCTCCTTCAGCATTTTTATGTCAGTTTAGAGAAAGACAGCACTCTTCACCTTGATCATTCGTCAGGTGGAGCGTTTCTTCATCTTTCTCCACGAGGTGGAAAGGAGGTTCTTGATAGAATTCTTGAGAATACTCCTTATACTGGAGTTTCTGATGAAATCCCTGACGAAGAAGTCGTAGAAACTCAAGTTTCGACCGTAGAACAACAAGAAGAGCCCGAGTCTAGCTCACTGGACTTAGCGGAGCCTATTCCGTCCACATCTGGGGAAGAAATTCTTTCAGAATTTTTGGGCGGGATAGAGGATGATGTGTTTGAGGATTACGGAAATGCTATGAACTACTCCGTTCAAGCTCTCTCATCCGACAAACCACTTCCTGAGTCTTCTGATGGAATCTATAGCCGAGAGCGTCTTTTGGAACTTTCAGATGTCATGAGTCATGAATGGACAATGGAAGCCGAAGTAATAGAAAACATGCCTTGCATAGATAAAGTACCTAGCATAATAAATTGTCGAATTAGGGGAGAAAGAGCCTTTGCCTTTTACGACCCTGTCGTGGGAATTAATGTTCTTGCTAGTAATTACATATCTAGAACATTCCCCGACCTTCAACGACAACCAACTAAACGGTGTTTAAGAGACCCAAATGGTGACATCTTGGAAAGTGAAGGAATCCTAAAGATGGTCCCCATCCAAGTAGATGGAGCGGACATGGTCTTAGATTTCTACATTTTCGATGTAGTCCTTTTTGACGTCTTCTTAGGACAACCTTGGTCCATACTTGCCTTACAAGGACCATATCAAGAGCACTTTAATGCTCAAATCGTTGGAAAAGTGTACTCAGTACCTTTCGTTCGTGCATTAAATTCTATTGCCGAACAACCACTAGAACCAGATCTTCTCGATCAAGCTAGAACCTCTACCCTTTATGAGTTGGCTCAGCCTGATTTTGAAGAAGATTCTAAGTTCTTTGTCGAAGAAGAGGCCGAGACAGATGAACTGTTTCGCTTAGACGAATCGAAAAAGCCATCTCGACCTTCCATAGAGCTAAAACCTCTGCCTGAAGGCCTGAGATACATTTTTCTAAACAATGACCCCGAGACTCCCGTAATCATTAGCAGTAAGCTATCTGAAGAGGAAGTCCGTAGGTTGACCCTTGTCTTAGAAAAACACCGATCTGTCTTTGGCTATTCACTTCAAGATTTGAAGGGAATTAGTCCAAATCTCTACACCCATCGTATCCCTCTCGATCCTGAGATACCCCCTTCAAGAGAGCCCCAAAAATGACTTAATAACGCTATGCATGAAGTCATGAAAAAGGAGGTTCTGAAACTCTTGCACGCGGGAATTATTTATCCAGTTCCTTATAGTGAATGGGTAAGTCCCGTGCAAGTAGTTCCAAAGAAAGGAGGCATGACAGTCGTTAAGAATGAGAAAAATGAGTTAATCCCTCAACGCACTGTCACTGGATGGAGGATGTGTATAGACTATAGGAAGCTGAATAAAGCCACAAAGAAAGATCATTTCCCACTTCCTTTTATAGATGAGATGCTAGAGATATTGGCAAACCATTCCTTCTTTTGCTTCCTGGATGGATATTCTGGTTATCACCAAATTCCAATCCATCCAGATGACCAAAGTAAGACCACTTTCACATGCCCGTATGGAACTTATGCCTATAGACGCATGTCCTTTGGACTTTGCAATGCGCCGACATCTTTCCAACGGTGTATGATGTCCATCTTTTCCGACATGATTGAACAAATCATGTAGGTATTCATGGACGACTTTTCGGTCTATGGGAAAACCTTTGACGATTGCCTAGCCAATTTAGACAGAGTCCTCCAACGCTGTGAAGGGACGGACCTAGTTCTTAACTGGGAAAAGTGTCACTTCATGGTGCGGGAAGGAATTGTCCTAGGCTATCGAAATTCAGAACGTGGGATAGAATTGTCCTAAGCCAAGGTTGATCCGCTGGATCCTTCTCCTTCAAGAATTTGACCTGAAAATAAGAGACAAGAAAGGAGTAGAGAATTCAGTAGCTGATCACTTGTCTAGACTACAAGTCAATAATTCGGACAATCTCCCAATAAATGACTTTCTTCACGATGATACCCTTTTAAAAGTCACATATACCAACCCTTGGTATGCAAACATCGTGAATTTTATAGTCGCCGGCTATGTCCCGCCGGGGGAGAATAAAAAGAAACTGCTATATCAAAGCAGAACGCACCTATGGGATGAACCATATCTCTATAAGGTCTGTGCAGATGGACTCTTGAGAAAATGTGTCCCCATAGAAGAAGCAACAAAAATCATAGATAGATGTCACTCCGCCGAATATGGAGGACACTATGGAGCTTTTTGGACACATGCTAAAATATGGCAAAGTGGTTTTTATTGGCCATCCATGTACGAGGAC
Source organism: Coix lacryma-jobi var. lacryma-jobi (assembly GCA_009763385.1). Taxonomy (NCBI): domain Eukaryota; kingdom Viridiplantae; phylum Streptophyta; class Magnoliopsida; order Poales; family Poaceae; genus Coix; species Coix lacryma-jobi. Next base: position 47,020,848 of record CM019826.1, read on the forward strand.
ACAAAGGATTTTGTGAGACATTGTCCTCGTTGCCAAAAGCATGGTAACATTAGTGCCCGAGATGCTATGCCTCTCGTGAACAATCTCCAAGTTGAGTTGTTCGATGTTTGGGGTATAGATTTCATGGGCCCCTTTCCTAAATCCTATGACGCCGAGTACATTCTTGTGGCTGTGGATTATGTCTCGAAATGGGTAGAAGCCATACCCTGTCGAGCGGCAGATGCTAAACATTCGAAGAAAATGTTCAAAGAAAACATCTTTCCTCGTTTTGGAGTTCCTAGACTAGTCATTAGTGACGGAGGCCCTCATTTCATAGATAAGAGCTTCCGACATTTCTTAGCTAGTCAAGGAGTCCAACATAATGTAGCCACTGCATACCACCCCCAAACAAGTGGACAGGCCGAAACGTCCAATAAACAAATAAAGAATATCTTGCAAAAGACGGTAGAAGAAATGGGAAAGGGATGAAAACATAAGTTACCCGAAGCTCTGTGGGCCTATCGGACCGCCTATAAGACCCCGATTGTAAGGTCCCCATACCAACTAGTTTATGGGAAAACTTGTCATCTTCCTGTTGAGCTTGAGTTCAAAGCTCATTGGGCCATTAAGAAATGGAACATGGACCTTGACCAAGCTGGCCAAAATAGGAAGATGCAAATTTCCGAACTAGAAGAATGGCGAGAGAAAACCTATCATAGTGCCAAGCTCTATAAAGAGAGGACTAAGAGATGGCATGATAAACGGATCAAAAAGAAAGAAGTGGGAGATAAAGTTTTACTCTTTCAACTCCCGTGTTTGACTTTTCGGACATGGTAAACTCCGAAGCAAATGGGAAGGACCTTTCAAGGTTGTTGCAACCTCGTCCCATGGAGCCGTCACATTGGAAAGTGACGATGGGCAAATCTTCAAAGTCAATGGACAAAGGTTAAAAATGTTCTATGACTTTGATAAAAATGAGCTAAACGAAATTGATATAATTGAATTTGAAGTAGCTCAAGCCCATGACCATTAATAGATGGACCTAGTTTATCCTTTGTCCATTTCATGCACCTAGTCCAACCAAAACCCTGAGAAAGGCCTCTTTAGGCCCATCCAAGCCATTTCGATCTCGGGACTTTGAATTTTAGGAGGCTTAGCTTCTCCTGCTCGATGCCAGGCGAAGGAGGAGTGGCGGCCGCCACTCTCAACTGGCGGCCGCCACCAAACCCTAGCGCCCGCCACGCTAGGGGGCGGTTTAGAGGCCCCCCTCCACGTGGCAACCAATCCACCCATGAAGTCTAGCCAAGCCTCCTCCACTTCTCCCCCTTCTTAAAAGAAGAACTCCTTCTTATTCCTCCATCCACCCATGAAGTCTAGCCAGGCCTCCTCCAAAACCATGACATCTCCACGGAAATCCGTGTCCTACAACCCTCAAGGATCCATCTCGTCCTCCACCAAAGCTATCATCCGGTCTTTGATCGACGACGACATGGAGGTGCTTGACGTACCTCCTTTAGCGATGGTGCTGCCCGACGGAACCTATGTCGAGGGGACACCACCGGAGGGTGCGGGGAAGGAACCAGCCACCACTCTAGTGGCGTGCGCCACCCCTGCTGGGCGGCCGCCAGGGGTGAAGCGCCCCCTGGCCTCGCCTCCGCTCCGTCTTCATCCTCCTCCAGTGACGCCACCCGGGAAAAAGTTGAGGACGCCCACCAGGCCGACCATGGGGGAGATCACCTCGAGGAAGTCTCCAGCCGTCAAAACCAGGGGCGATGAGACGCCCACTCCGTCAAGGGTGAAATCCCAGGTCAGCTTTGGCTCGGATAGCCGGACCCGTAGTTACAGACCTAAGAGGGCTAAACTAGAGGTGTATGGCGTGAGGATGCCCGATGGGCATTATGAAAAGGTGCTGCGTGAGCGTGAGGCGAGCACTCATGACTCCAATGGGTCGCTCTCCGCGCCATCCGTGCACTGTCGTCTCAACCCAACGCCGGCAGGAGTCCCCGGCGAGATGGAGCACAGCGGTGGTGAGGAGGGGTTAACCCTCAAAAAACTCGCCGCCGAGGTGAAGAAGCTGCGCAAGGAGAAGAGCGCCTTGGAGGGTCAGGTCGCAGAGATAGCCCTGTGGCGGATGGATATGGAGCATCGGTTCACTATCCTCCGCAAGGGCTGCACCTCGAAAATCAAGCGTCTCTTCAAAGAGACGGGCTTCAAGGATCTCTACGAGACTCCTTTAGTAGATTAGATTAGGTTTAGGGTGTCTAGTTAGGTTCTTAGTTAGATTAAGTTTAATTTTTAGTTTGCTTGATTTAAATTTTAGTTTGCTTGATTTAATTTTTAGTTATTTTGATATGATATTTTTATGATAGACAAGATTTGGTGATGTATGCATTCTGTGATTTTGTCAGTATTTTTAATATATTACAAATAAATTAACTAATTAATCATGGTTATCTTTGTCTATTCATGAAGAGAGGCAAAATTATCATTTTAGTGCAAAATAATATTTTTAGTATGTAGTTCTTATCATGTAGAGTGTCGAAAAAATTATATTATAATTTTTTTGGCACTTATATAATTTTATATCTATTTTATAAAAATATTGGATGAGGGTCGATGTCTATTGGCCCAATTACACGAAACCACAGTGTCTTCTGGCAAATATTGAAAGTGGATGTGTGCACCGGCCAATTTCGGCCTTTCAGAGTGTCCCATGGCCAATTCTCCCTTTTAGTACTCTGCTACAACCTTGGGAGTTTTTATTTTGAAAACCAAAATTACCATGGTTCATGATCTTTCTTTCCTATCCACCTACCAAAGCCAAAATATTAGAGTATAGGAGAACAGCCCATAAAGCCTTCTAAATCAATCTTTGAGCCTTGTCAAGAATAGTTGATCTAGGTAGAAGAGTTTAGTCATGCTCTAAAAGCCAAGGCAAACTATGCCTTTTTGAGACAACTCTCACACTAAGAATATACTCATGTAGTTCTCCTCCAAAATTTTGTTATAAAAGAATAGAATAAATTTTCTCATTCCTTCAATGGACATGGCTATATAGTATCTAAAAAAGAGCAAATGCTCTAAAAAGGACAAGTGTCCAAGTATTTTATCTTCAAAAGAAAAAGAGAGAGATGCATATAGCCATGATCCTTGGTAAGAGAAGAGATTCAAAAAGAACAAAGGAGTTGAGTTAGTCCACCTTATACCTTGGCTAGTGCATGACTATACTCTCCCATGATCCTAAACCTGACTTAGCAATAAAAGAGAGATAGAAGTGCCTTACATTCTTTCCTTTCCCTATAAACTCCACATAAACCATAGGATAGACTCTGGCATTTCTTTTCCCATAAAGTGAGGATATACATCATGAGTGCCTTGAGATTTAAAGAGAGATTCAATGAACCATGATTTTCTTTTCGAAAATATCATGAAACCCCAAGGTATGTAAAAGAGGATAGTGTGTTTCTCTTATTTGCAAGCTATTCTATCTTTCAACCGCCGTAGGTATTATTTATTAGCCACTTGGAAAGGTACCTAACATGAGTAAAGGTAGTTGAACATCTTGTGTGAATGCTTAGATCAATAAAATTGTTGCAATTCTTAAAATCCATGCTTGCTTGAGACGAGCAAGAGGTTAGTGTGGGGGAGCTTGTTGATGGTGCTTAAAGCATCATTTCACCATCAACATTTCACCCAAAAACAAGGTAAAACAACATAAAAAGTAGAAGATTTGGTTTATAACTAACCTATTTCCACATGTGCATAGTTTCTTATCTTAATGCAGGAAATGATGGAATTTGGGCCAAACAAGTGTACCAGGAGCAAGGCCAAGCCACTCTGGCCCATTTGGGCCTGAGTAGGGTGTCGGCCGCCACCTATTACTGTCGGCCGCCAGGTCCATCTTGCCCAAAGTGGCCCAAGCCACGTCATCAATCCATGGGAGTCACCTCAAGCTCAAATCCTAGCCATTGCTCACAAAGACGGTTTGATCCAAGGGATAAGAGGAGTATCACCTGGATAGTGGGCTCTGGACAAGTGTCTAAAACCCTAACCGACCCTCAAACCGACTTAGGAGAGCAAGTGAAGACCGTTGGATGAATGGCGGTTGCAATGGACAGCAGAGGGGTGGCGGGCGCTAGGGTGTAGTGGCGGGCGCCACCCCTAAACCCTAACCGACCTCCCCTTCACTCTATAAGTACCCCTCTAGCTTCCTAGCACTATAAATAGGCCCCTAGAGTTCTCATTCGGAGAGCCTCACATCATTCCTCACCATTTGGTTAGATTAGCACACTTGCTATGCTAGAGAGATTAGAGAGAGTGTGAGTGCCTCACTAGAAGAGGAGTTGGAGAGGAGAAGAGTAGAAGTCTGGAGAGTTCCGGAGTTGTCGGAGACCTCTGCTTCTCTCTGCTCTGCGCTTCAACTTTGGTAACTTAGTATTTATTTTATCTTCAAGTATTTATTTTCAGTACTTGTGTGCTCGTTTCATTGCTTGATATTTGTTTCAAGTGCTCTAGTTCTAGTACAGGGCTATTAGTAGTAATATATAGATTAAGTGTGGTACTTAGGCTATATATTGCTAGTGAATACGGCTAGGCCCCTAGATAGCTGTGGTAGCAAGCAGGTGGTGACAGCCCTGTGCGCCTTGGATTCCACCACGTAGTTGGTCTAGTTTAACAGTAGGGCTCGTTGTGCTAGCGTTCAACCTAAGTCAGTGGTAAAGGCTAGTACGCCCACAGTACACTAGTAAAGAACTTAAATCACTAGAAGTCTAATAGAACTAGGATCTACCCTAGTAGATAGTGCCTGTTCCCTTCATCTATCCTAGATATCCTTATCCCCTAGTTTTCTCAAAATCACTTCGCGTTCCTCGTGGATTCGATACCCCGAAATACTCTGAGGTGAAAAGCTACAACTGATAGCCGTGCGCTTGTGGTTTCTTCTGCGTGCCACCCGAGGTGTCAACAACGGCGACACGCCCGGACATCCAGTTCGCGGTGTGTCTTTGCGCGCAATTTCAGTCGTCGCCATGTCCCTCTCACCGTCAGGCGGTCAAGCGCATTATGAGGTACTTATGCTTCACTCCTGAGTTTGGGATTTGGTATTCTGCTTCCTCCACCCTCTCCCTTTGCGGTTATTCTGATGCCGATTTTGCTAGTTGCCGACTTGAGCGCAAGTCCACTTCTGGGACTTGTCAGTTTATTGGTTCTTCTCTTGTATCGTGGTCTTCTCGCAAGTAGTCTAGTGTCGCCCAATCTACCACAGAGGCTGAGTATGTTGCTGCGGCTAGCTGCTGTTCCCAATTGCTTTGGATGATGGCCACTTTGCGTGATTTTGGTCTGAGCTTTTTTCGTGTTCCTTTGTTTTGTGACAGCACGAGTGCTATTAGCATTGCTAAGAACCCCGTGCTGCATTCTAAGACCAAACACATTGATGTGCGCTTTTATTTTCTGCGAGACTACTATGAGAAGGGTGATATCGACCTTCGCCATGTCGATACTCATCATCAGTTGGCTGATATTTTCACCAAGCCTTTGGACCAATCAACTTTTGCTAGGTTGAGAGGTGAGCTTGGTGTGTGTTTCCCCTTTTAGATGGGGGAAACATTTTGGTTCTTGTATTATAGACTGACTCTTTTTCTTTCAATTGGTTTCATCATGCATCTTTGCATTTCATCTTGCATATTTACATTCAGAGCTTCATGTGTATAATCTTTAGAATGTGACTATGCTCTGTGTAGTGTTTGCTCTGATGCTTTATGATGATGCTTGTAGCTTATGCTCCTTCTGATCACTGATACATGTTGTGAACTGAGCTATTTTATAAATGGTGAACTTGCTTAATGAACATAAAACTTGAAATTATTCACCATTGAGATATGCAACTAGCATGTGTAGAATATGTTGAAATCACTTGTGCTTTTCATATATGCTAGGTTGCTATGTCTCTAGTTCTGAGTCATTCACTTGCTTGGTATGTTCATATTCTACTTTCATTTTGAACCAAGTTAAGTGAATTGGAAAGATCGAGATGGGATTGCTTGTCAGCACATCACAGTATCGAGACTGTATCTCATTGCACTTTGAGTTAAACTTGAGCTGTGTAGTGTATGACCGAAACTGTAGCTTTAAGCTTCTGATTGCTTCTGCATAGGCTTCGCACAGTTGAAAAGTTAGGCAATGACAAGTTTTCAACCTCTCGCAATTACATGCTGAAATTTGAACTTGTGTAATTTAACCGCTGCAACTCCGATAAAATTTAAATACACAAGTCTATGTTTCATTCTATAGCATGATGATTTAACGTTGCTAGGGGTAGTTCACCTTGTATACATGTTTAGCACTTGTTTGACATCCTGTCTATACATGCTTAGTGCTCTTTTGATGGTGAATACCTTTCTGGCTGAAAACTGCTCATTTTGCTCCAATGTTCAGATTTCGTATTTTGATGATCAGTTTGAGCCTTTGCTAGCATTCTGTGCATATTGATTGAGTCATCGATCAACATTTTGTCGAGCATCTTCTCATTCTATTGACTATATTCCTGAAGCTGCTAACTTGCATTTCTGACTCATATGCATTTTGAAAGGGGGAGAAATTATGTCAAGAGGGAAAAACTTGCCTGATGGTGCATTTTCAACTAAGGGGGAGAAAATATTGCAAATCATGTGCTTTCCGAGTTGAACTAAGGGGTTCCTGGTTGTGTGCACTATTTGAGGGGGAGTTTGCTCACTGATGAGTTTTTGCGCTGGTAACAGTTGGTACGGAGCGTTTTTTTTGTAGCTAGTTGTGTTGAGCCTTTGCCTTTTTCTTGAGGCACTAGCGCCTTTGCCTTTGTGCTCTTCAGTTGGTATTGAGCTTTCTCGCTAGCGGTGTTGAGCTTGTTCTGCCTCTTCTTGAGGGCTAGTTCTATTTTGCTTGATTTTCAATTGGTATTTCAATTGGAGTCGAGTTTTCTCGCTAGTGGTGTTGAGCCTGTTCTACCTCTTCTTGAGGGCTAGCTTTGCTTTGCTTGGTTGCGTCGAGCCGTTGCCCATATCTTTGGGGACCAAGTTGTCTTGCTCTTTCCACTTGACCTTCTTGGGCTTTGTTATGCTTTTGGGTCATTTGGTCGAGTTCTCTCTCTTTCTTCTTCCTTCCTCTATTCCATTATGATTTGTGTTGGTAGTTTACAATGCACTCATCAAGTGGGAGATTGCGGATACATGGGTGTATGCCGAGTCTCGAGTGATGAGTGATTGTCAACTGGGATAATGCGCATGATCTTTAGCTTGTGTTGTGCAGGTGTCGAGCACGGATACAGTGATCGAAGGCAAGGTGAAGGTCAAGTAGAGACGTGTCGTGCCGATGGACCGAGACTGGCGAAGGGCGGACGTGAGGCTTGGACTGAGGGACCGGTGGCCTGAGGATCAGCTGTGGTGGCTGACAGCCTGGGACAGCGACGAGCGAAGACTTGCGGGCATGATGTTGCTTGGGTCAAGGATCTAGGGACACATGTCGGTGTACAGGGTGCACGGGCGGTGCATCCCCTCTACAGCTCGGTTTGATGGTTGAGCCACAGAAAAACCATCGAGTGGACGGTTTCTAGGTTTGGGCCTCAAAATCTGGGCGCTGATGGTTTCCGAGTTTGGGCCACAAAACTCGGGCTGAGGACGGTTTCCAGGTTTGCGCCTCAAAACCTGGGCGCTGGCGGGTTTCTGAGTTTGGGCCACAAAACTTAGGCGATGGACGGCTGGTTTCCCGGTTTGGGCCTCAAAACCGAGGGTTGGTCGTGAAGGCTGGTTTCCCGGTTTGGGCCACAAAACCGGGGGCGAAGTCCGGGAAAGGACAAGCAGAGCGGTGGCGACAATCGGTGAGGTTGCGTCGAGGCAACGTTACCAGTTGTGCGGGCGTGGCCGTCGGATCACCACCTACCACGAGTTGGTCCAGAATAACCCTAGGGTTTAGCTGGTTCGCTCTGTAATTAGTTAGGGGTAGAGTGGGAATTAGAATTAGGATAAGTAGAGGGAGACACCCACCTCCCATCCTATCTCAGTCATTTGCTCTTTGCTTCTAGGGTTTCCTGCTCTCCCAATCCCCTGCTGTAGCAACTGAGATCCGTAGAGAACCATACCTCTGTGTACTGGAGATTTTGAGGAAGTGAGATCGTAATCTCATCATTGTAGCGTGTGGTAGTCACACGGTTGCAAATTCGTGGTTGTGATTTGCGTTTTGATGTTGTTCTTCGCGGATTGCTTTTCTCCACGTTTTTCCCGTTGATCGATCTCTTCACTCAGTGTGTCTTTCATGATTCCGTTTAAACTGAGTTGTTCTAGATCGTGAGGCGCATCTTTCCACCAGAGGAATTCGTCTCTAACCTCACGAGCTAGTAGATCGGTCGATTTTTGTTTCGGATCAAGTTTTGTCTCTTTTGTCCCGAATTCTTCCAATTCACCGATTTGGAGTTAGGTTCGAGCCATGATTCTCTTGGGATAGCTCACTAACCTCCGTGGGACTCCTCATACCAAGTCTAGGCCTTAGTGCTTTTGATTCGGAGGAGATCGAGTGAATTTTGCGGAAGAACTGTGCTGAATCGGGACCATCGGACGCTCTGTTCGTGAGCATCGGACGCTGAGTTCATATCATCGGAGCGTCCGTTGCCACGTGTCATCTGACAGTGTTTTCTAAGGAGCATCGGACGCTGGCCATCGGCGCATCCATTGTCATCGGAGCGTCCGAGGGTCTAGCATCGGACGCTAGGGTTTCACTGTAGCAGCGTCCGATGCCAGTCCAGTAAGGTTCCAGAACGTGCCATTTTGCATCGGACGCTTTCGATGCCAGACCATCAGACGCTGCCAGCGTCCGATGCTATGTCTTCAGCACTGTTTCGTCTGCGGTTCGTTCGTCCGTTGTCAGTTTTGATTTCCGGCTCTTGAGTTGGGTTTCTAGAGTTGTGTAGTGCCTCGCTGTGCTTCTTGGAAGCATCCACCCTACATCTAGGGTCGTGGACACTCACAAGCTATAGGTTTTCTCATGGGGTAATTCTCGGGACAATGGCATCAAGTTTCTGAAAAGAAATTTTGAAGCTTCCATTCACCGCCCCCCCCTCTGGTCGCTTTCTGGTAGCACTTCTGGTCCTTCAAACCCAGCCGCAACACCAACGTTTCACCATACTTTATGGTCTTCGGGTCTGAAGCCGTCATCCCCGCCGATGTCGTCTTCCGCTCTCCGCGCATCGAGAACTACGATGAAGAAGTTTTCGACCAGGCTCGCTGCGACGATCTTGACCGTCTCAAAGAAGAACGGCTGGCATCCTGCCTCCGCACCGCCAAGTACCACGAAGGAGTTCGCCGTTACTACAACCGGAACGTAAAAGATCGATCCTTCGTCGGCGGCGACCTCGTCCTCAAACGAAAACTCAAGACCGACGGCCTGCACAAATTGTCTTCACACTGGGACGGCCCCTACATGGTGAAGGAGGTCACCCGACCAGGCGCCTATCGTCTCGCCGACCTTGAAGGCATCGACGTACCTAACTCCTGGAGCATTGAGCACCTTAGAAAATTCTACGCTTAAGGGATGGCTCGCCGACCTCGCCACCCGTCTCCGGACGGCTCGCCGACCTCTCCACCTGTCTCCGGACGGCTCGCCGACCTCGCCACCCATCTCCGGACGACTCGCTGATTTCTCCAATACGTCTCCGGACGGTTCGCCGACCTCTCCAACTCGTCTCCGGACGACTCGCCAATTACTCCAAACAGCGTGGCTGATGCTGAAGGAGTCTTAGAGCAGGGGCTACTGTAACTGTCGGACGCGTGCATGAGTGCCCACCCTCTGTGCTATGGCGGCCAGTAGTCCTACTAAGTGATGTCACGACCTCTCTACGCGTGCATGAGCGCCCACCCTCTACGCTACGAAGGGAAGGCTAAGCTTGGGCTGAGACATCCGGAGGCTATACGTCCAGTGCCTGTATGCGCCGGTTATGGGCACGATCTCCACTCGGTCTTCAAGCAGCCTGACTAATACCGATGAAAACTCAGAGCCGTGGCTGTTGTCACCATTGGACGCGTGCATGAGCGCCCGCCCTCTACGCTATGGTGGCCAACAATTCTCCCAGGGGACGTCCCGACCTCTCTACGCATGCATGAGTGCCCGCCCTCTGCGCTATGAAGGAACGGCTAAACTGTGCTGAGAATTGTGAGGCTATATGCTCAGTGCCTTGCATTCGCGCCACCCACGCGCTCGACAACGGTCGCCATTCGCCCATGTCACGCCACGATCGAGCCTCTCGGAAAAGACCATGGCCGTGGTACCTCCTTACGCGTGAACGAGCGCCCGCCCTCTGCGCTATGGGATGCCAGCAGCGGTCCCTTGGGCGACGCCCTTGACTCCTATGGGCAAACGAGCTCCGCGCTCTACGCTACGGATCCTGGGATAACCTGATTCACCGGATGGTGGGGAGCGGCAACCATCTTCCCATGTCTACAAGAATGGCACACAAGATTCTTCTCCAAGTGCAATTTGGGCAATCCTCGGATTAGGCCAAGTGAGCTAAGCCTTGCAAGCAAGTCGAAGCTCAGGTGACCGAGTCTCATAAGCCACTTCCAAAGATCAGAGGAGGAAGGACGAGCCACAAGACAGCGGGAAATACCAAACGACTTCGAGAAATTCGCACGAAATACTTTCCCAAAGGGCGAAATGAAACATACATGATTGCCCTGAGGATCTAAAATGCGATTGAGATTTGGTTTAAAATGAATCTCATAGTCATCATCAAGAAGTTGTGAAACAGAAAGAAGGTTAAAATGCAGGTTAGAAACAAGAGCAACATCACGCAACACAAAGTGCTTATTAACTCGCACCGACACACGAGGCAACACTTTACCTTTGCTATTATCGCCGAAGGTGATAAACTCCTTTCCTACAACTGGACTAAGACTAGAGAACTACTTGGCGTTTCCGGTCATGTGCCTCGAACAATCGGAATCCACCAACCAAATGTCCTCCAATCGTTTTACCTACATCAACGAAAAGACATAGGGTGAACATACGGTCCAACACTGGGGTGAGTGAAATAGGAAGAATACCAGTGTTGGGCCGGCTGCTCAAAAGAACGGTTAGTAGAAAAACCATTCCTAGCACGCCTATGGGGAAAGGGATCACCACGCACAGGAAAACATGGTCTGCTAAGGGAAGAGCGTCCATCGCGATACTCAAAACGCGGTGGAGGGAAACGCTCAACAAAGCCACCGCCACGGGGTCCATATCCTACAAAGTCAGGATCCCGCCGAGCAAAACCTTCCTGAGGCCTAGGACCTTTAAGCATAGGACCTCTAGGCCTACCAGCTCTCCTCTGAACATTCGGCACATGTACATCATGGAAAGGATGGTACATGTCCGCATTGTTCATCTCCCTTGCACGGCGCTCCTCTCTCTTGCGCCGAAAGCAAAACTCCCTCAAGTGTCCATCTCTCCCACAATGCTCACAATGGTACCTCACCGCTCTCATAGGGGGTTGTTGGTACTCACGGTAGTGGGTGTGGATCACTTTGCCCTTCTGTGGCATAAGCTCCTCCTAGATAGGTGGCATGGTGTCCAGCTTGTTTTTCAGGTGGTTGGGCTTAGGAGACCACACTTGTTTCTTGGGTGGAGCTCTCGGAGGTTCCTCATACACTCCATCTTTGGTGTTAGGCTTGAGAGGCTCTCTGGTTGAATCTTAGTAAGTTTGGGAGTAGTGGTGGAGTTAGGCTTCTCACTCGGGTTAAGACCACTAAACTCTCCAACCTTGCCAAAAGAAGTGCACTCAACACCCTGAGCAAAACCAACACCTGGACCTCCAGCAGCACGCTTGAACTGGGCAATCATCATCCCAAGCTGCGGCTCACCACAAGATACCCATGACAAGATGGTCCGAAGGTATGTGTTTTCTTCCTCGGTTTGCATCTTGTCATGCTTCACATTGGCTATCTCCATCTCCAAGCCCTCACACAAAGCACACCTAGACACACAAGTGCTACCCGAGCTGGCCTTCTCAAGAGACACAATCTTGGCATTCTTCTCTGCCAACTCGGATTGCAAGCCTGCACAAGACTTGCACGCACCCAGCAAAGAGGGTCTCGCCCTAAGCTCATCTACCTCTCCAACCAAAGCAGCATACTTACCTCTCAATGTGAGAAGGTCAGTCATGTGCTTGGTGCACATCTCGCACTCACCCTCCTCAGAGACAACAACGGTGGACTTGGCAAACTCACGCTCCTTCACCGTATCCTCCCACTTTTACCTAAACTCCTTTCTTTCTCTAGTAGCACGCCTAATCAGCTTATCTTGACTAAGGAGAGTAGCAGTAAGTTTCTCGACCTCAGCAGCAAGTTCATTGAGGGTCTGAGATACCTAGGAGGTGTCGTCATCATCGTCGTTCCGAGGGGTCTCCTCCAGCTGGCTGTTGTGACGGAACGACCCTAATCCCATGGCTCACGTGTCCCTGTCAACCTCTGACAGCCGAACCCATGTTCCATGTGATTAAGATCTGTTCGCCACCGGGCTACATCAGTGCCCAATGTCCGCAGGATCATCTCACAATTCGGTTACAGCATTGCATACTTTTACAAATAACATCGGAATAAAGAGCGGAAGACTTAAATAACATTAGTTTTACAAACTGAGGTTTCAAATGAGGTAAGGAGTACGATTATTACAGACCATTGTTCGGGAAATTCAAAGTAGACGACGTAGTGGAAACATTAACATAGAGATACATGTAACACCCAGCCCGAGGGTGCACATTTACTCATCGGCCTCATCGGCCTCTTCCTGGACGAAGGTCACGCAACAGGGTGCGAGACACATCGGAGTCTCAGGCATACCTGCAACATGGGTAACAAACCCTGAGTACTGGGGTACTCAACAAGACTTACCCGACTAAAGAAAAAGGGAGAAGACTCAGGAATGAGAGGCTTAGGGTAGTCAAGGTAAGGCTTAAGCAAGATCAAGTATTTTGCAGAAAAGCATTTTTGTAAACCTTATTTTATTTTTGAAAGATTCAGTATTCCTCAATTCTTCATCATTCATGATTCATTTTACCTTTCAAAACATTCCTAGTTGAGAACCACTCTCCGTTGACAGTCAGTGGACCAAGTCTCCATAACCGAGGAGCAACGTTAATCCGGATAAATAATACTCAGCTGAGGATCCCTATCCACACTGCATATGTAGCACCCAAGCTTGCATATGCCAACTCGTCTACCACGATTCCTCCAAGATTGGGCCCGGTCCTACGCCACCCGGAAGTACAGTACACCACTCCAATCCGGGACTTTAACCCACGTGGGTACATGCTACTTCCGCCATCTCTCCACTCCCAGTGCGCGGTTGTCGGTCCAATAAAGGATTCCTCGGAGCCAGAGCTTTCCGTAGTATGTGAATAGTTACAAGTCTTGACCAGCAGGCCCCCATACGGATGGTCCCTAATTTTCCAGCCAGAACTATACCTTGGTCATATCTCACCCAAGCGTAATAGTCCTGTCAGTTTTTCAACCATGTCCCGGTCGGTGTCAACTGTTGAGTCCCGGACTACAACATGACGGCACCGTACGCTCGGACAACCTCTCCTCGCTATTAACTAGGTACGGATCAGATACCTAGCCAACAGCCGGGGAGTAAGACCAAAATTCCCATAAACATTCCTTAAGTGATCACACTTTTAAAAATTGGCATTTTATTGCAAAGTCTAATTCAATAAGCATTGCTAAGCATTTTTCAAATACTTTTGAAAAGCTGGTATCGGGTGTATCAGTGGTCAAGGTGGATAGTGCATCAATTAGGATAGCACACAACTCCTATAAACCTAATGCAATAATTTAACTCAAAAGCATTTAAGGAAATCATTTTATAAAATTCAAGGAAAGGGTTAAATGCACCGGGGCTTGCCTTGAATGGCAAAGAGAGCAGACTCGGGGTAGGTATAGGTGTTGGAGCTCGGGGTCGCCTCGGGAGTTGGTTCGTCAACAGCGGCCTCGACTCTGGTACCTTCTTCGTCAACTATACGGATTCAATGATGAATGCTCATGAGAATGATGATATGGGCTTATGGTGCAAGACAATACCACTGAATCTAGATTACTCTTAGGCAAGGCATAATCGAAATCTAGGTTGAGCATAAAAGGTAACCATTTCTTTCTTAAGCATTATTGATGTTAGGCCTTATTATAATTATCCTAAGCATCAACCAATCATAGCATCACAACCATCATAGACCAAAGGGTAGGGGTCTATGAACATCAATCAATCCAAAGATCACATCATTAAACACTTATTACCAACCCTAATCCATCTTTTCTATTTTCCTTAATTTATTTAAAAGGTCATTTTATGAAGTTGCTCCAAAAATTACCAAATTAATCACATAAGTTCATTAAGGCATAAACAGATGGTAAAACAAATTTCATAATTTTTGGAGGTAATTAAGGTGCTCAAAAAAATCAGACATTAATTAGCAAAAGGCACTATTTAACAATTAAAATAAAAGCTCAAAAATCAACTTGTTCCAAAAGACTTCAAAATTTTACCAGAGGTTCAGCATGTCATAAAAAGGTCACAAAAATTTATCTCAAGATTTTTGGAGTTATAGATCACTCTCCAAAAATACCAAAACCTTCATTTTTCAATTAAAAGGGGAATTTTACATTTTCAAATTTTTGCACAAAACTCAAGTTTCATATTTTTATAAAATACTTCAGAGCATAAAGAGTCTACCACAAAAATTTCAGAATTTTTGGATGCACACAGAAAATCATACAAAAAAAGATAAAACAGAACAATGTTCACATTTCTCAGAAAAAGAAAAGAGCACTGTGCTCCTTCTAAGCAGGGCTCCGCGAATCGCGCGGGGCTCGGGCGAATCGCGCGGGGCTCGGGCGAAACGGGCTCGGTCGAGACGGGCTCGGTTGAGACGGGCTCGGTCGAGACGGAAGCGACAGCTTCGTCCGAGGCCTGGCCCGGAGGCTCGGGCGAGACGGAGAAGTAAGCCTCCGTCCGAGGCCTGACTCGGGCGAAGCGGAGAGCATGCGCTCGCCGAGGCTTGGGCTCGGGCGAAGCAGAGGGCATGCGCTCGCCGAGGCTTGGGCTCGGGCGAGACGGAAAAACAAGCCTCCGTCCGAGGCGTGACTTGGAGGCTCGGGCAAAACGGAGTGGAAGCAGAGGCCGGAGGCTTCGGATGCTTACCACGGGTCGGAGGCAGGGCTCGAGGGTGAGGCTCGACACGCGCTCGAGGGTGAGGCTCGAGGAAGGAGGCTCGACACGTGCTCGAGGGGCGGTGGTTCGGTGGAGCTCCTTCGGCGGCGAGCGGCGAGCGGCGCTCCGACGACCCTGCGCAACACACGAGTCCGCAAGGGCCTGGTCAGAGTCGCACGGAACCAAGGAACACGACACGGGGGTCGGTGAGGGATGATCATGGCCGGAGGCGGCGAATTTCACGAACCCGAGCTCGCCGGGTTTCTGCCGGAGATGGGAACGGCGAGCTTATGCCGGGCGATTGAGGGCGGTAGAGATGAAATTGAAGGGTGGGAAAGCTTCACGAGCTCAAGGCGGAGCTTCTGAGCTAGGTGGTGGAGCGGCGGAGGCACTGGACTGGCCTGGCCACGGTGGCGGAGATGAGTGAGGAGCTCGGGGCTCCGACGGGCTTATATAGCCACGGCCAGAGGCCGGTAGAGAGCACGGGGTGGGGTGGATAAGATCGGCGGGAGCGTGCGCACTCGATTGCGCTAAGGCGGAGGTGATGGCGTGCAGGCGGGGCCGGTGCGCAAGCTTGGCCGGCAATGGCCACGCGGCGGCGGCGCGCTGGACTCGGTAGGGGACGGGAGCGGGGTCAACTGTGCGCGTGCGGGTGCGAAATGATGGTGGCGACAACGGCGGCTGGTCGGGGACAGACGAGCGGCTGCCAAACGTGTGGCGCGCGCAGCGCCGGAGGCTCGGCCACGACCGGGGCCCTCCCCCTACGCGAGGAAGATGAACAGGGCTATGCCCTAGGGTTTGACTTTTTGGCTGGTATCTGTATTTTGCAAATTACTTCCAAAACTTGAACTGTGCGACAAAAACTCAAAATACCAAAGTTGCTCAGAAAAAAGAGATCTACAACTTTGTCAATATGAACATTTTCAAATTCCAAATAGTTTTTGAACTATATTCAAAAACAGAAAAGGGGACACTTTTCAAATTTGATTCAAATCAAAATTACTTTGGATTTCAAACTGAGACTTGAAAATTTGTAAATACCAAAGTTGTTCCTTTTGACAAAACCTACAACTTTGCTAATATACACTTTTCTGAAACTCAATAGTTTTGAAATAATTTTGAAAACTCAAAAAGGGACAAAAACTGGAGTTTGAAAGAATTTGAAATTACTTCAAATTTTATATAGAACTTTGAAAATCTGTAAATACCAAAGTTGTTTCTCTTGGCCAGATCTACAACTTTGCTTTTTGGACCAACCTCAAATTCTGAATAATTTTGAATTACAAAAGAGGGATAAAAATCCAGGGTTTGGAAATCAGGGTTTTGCAAAAGGGAAAACCAAATCAAATCTGATTTTTGAACTTTGATCAAAGCAGCAAACATCAGGGTACTAAATTTGAACAAGAATTAAATATAACTAGGCACAGAGGTGAAATTACCATTTTGCCCTTATAGAGAGAATTGGGCTTTTAGGGTTTTTGAAAAGGGAATCAAGGCATAGCAATTAGGCAAATCAAATGCATCACAGGAAATGATTAATGCTTAAGATGATGACATGTCAGGTTAATTACATTTAAACACCAGGGGTGTTACAGCCTTCCCCCCTAAAAGAAATCTCGCCCCGAGATTCCACGTCTTAAGAAGGAAAAGGCAAAACTTTACATCTACAGAGATTCGAGAAAGTCGGGATAGTTCTTTGCTAAGAAGTCTTCGGATTCCCAGGTGGCTTCTTCTTCAAAGTGCTGGTTCCACTGGATTTTGTACCATCTTGTGGTGGTTCTTCGGGTAACACGATCCTTGTGATCCAACACGCGAACTGGATACTCAGTGTATGACAGATCTGGTTCTAGCTCAACGCCTTCAACTTCAACCATATGTTCAGGTACTCGGAGACACTTCTTGAGTTGGGAGACATGAAACACATTATGAACTGCTGAAAGATGATCGGGCAAACTTAACTTGTAAGCGACCTTGCCACAACGATCCAGAATCTCAAACGGACCAATGTAGCGGGGTGCTAACTTTCCTTTGACTCCAAAACGAGTGACTCCTTTAGTGGGTGAGACCTTCAGGTACACATAATCTCCAATCTGGAACTGCAGAGGTCGACGTCTCTTGTCAGCATAACTTTTCTGTCGAGACTGTGCGATCTTCATGTTCTCTTGTATTTGCTTGACTTTCTCTTCCATATCTTTTACTAGGTCAACTCCAAAGAATTCCCTTTCTCCGGGTTCAGACCAACTGAGAGGTGTACGACAACGGCGGCCGTACAGTGCTTCAAAGGGTGCCATTTTGATGCTCTCTTGGTAACTGTTATTATAAGAGAATTCTGCCAAGAGCAAACACTGATCCCAAGTATCTGCGAAGGTAAGCACACAGGCTCTCAACATATCTTCTAACACTTGGTTGACTCTCTCAGTCTGTCCATCGGTCTGCGGATGATAAGCCGTGCTATACAATAGCTTGGTTCCAAGTGAGGCATGGAACGCTTTCCAGAACTTAGCGACAAACTGAGTACCACGATCTGAGATGATGGTCTTGGGGATGCCATGGAGCTTCACTATGTTGTTCTTGTATAAGGTGGCATAAGTTGGGGCGGTATAACTTGTTTTGACCGGTAGGAAGTGAGCTTGCTTCGTGAGACGGTCCACTATCACCCAAATGGAATCGAATCCTTTTTGAGTCTTGGGTAATCCATTGATAAAATCCATGCTGATATCCTCCCATTTCCAACCAGGTACTGACAAAGGTTGCAGCTCTCCTCCGGGCTTCATATGCACAGCCTTGACTTTCTGACATGTATCACAACGAGCGACATGTCGAGCGATTTCGATCTTCATCTTTGTCCACCAGAATTTTTGCTTCAAGTCTTGGTACATTTTGTTTCTACCAGGATGGATGGCAAATCTGGTTGAGTGTGCTTCATCAAGGATTATCTGTCTCAGCTCAGGTACCTTGGGAACTACCAGACGATTCTTGAACCATACCACTCCTTCATCATCAATCCTGAAACAGTCAGCTTTTCCAGCTTGAATCTTTTCGATGATGTGCTTGATTCCGGGGTTATCTTTCTGTGCAGCTATGATCTGTTCTCTGATAGAGGTTTCTACTCTAACATTGCTCAGACTCCCTTGTGGCACTATTTCAATACCCAGCTTCTCTAGTTCATAGCATAGGGAAGATTCATAGGATTTCATAACCAGGCAGTTACAGTATGACTTGCGACTGAGTGCATCGGCGACCACATCCGGAGGCTATACGTCCAGTGCCTGTATGCGCCGGTTATGGGCACGATCTCCACTCGGTCTTCAAGCAGCCTGACTAATACCGATGAAAACTCAGAGCCGTGGCTGTTGTCACCATTGGACGCGTGCATGAGCGCCCGCCCTCTACGCTACGGTGGCCAACAATTCTCCCAGGGGACGTCCCGACCTCTCTACGCATGCATGAGTGCCCGCCCTCTGCGCTATGAAGGAACGGCTAAACTGTGCTGAGAATTGTGAGGCTATATGCTCAGTGCCTCGCATTCGCGCCACCCACGCGCTCGACAACGGTCGCCATTCGCCCATGTCACGCCACGATCGAGCCTCTCGGAAAAGACCATGGCCGTGGTACCTCCTTACGCGTGAACGAGCGCCCGCCCTCTGCGCTATGGGATGCCAGCAGCGGTCCCTTGGGCGACGCCCTTGACTCCTATGGGCAAACGAGCTCCGCGCTCTACGCTACGGATCCTGGGATAACCTGATTCACCGGATGGTGGGGAGCGGCAACCATCTTCCCATGTCTACAAGAATGGCACACAAGATTCTTCTCCAAGTGCAATTTGGGCAATCCTCGGATTAGGCCAAGTGAGCTAAGCCTTGCAAGCAAGTCGAAGCTCAGGTGACCGAGTCTCATAAGCCACTTCCAAAGATCAGAGGAGGAAGGACGAGCCACAAGACAGCGGGAAATACCAAACGACTTCGAGAAATTCGCACGAAATACTTTCCAAAAGGGCGAAATGAAACATACATGATTGCCCTGAGGATCTAAAATACGATTGAGATTTGGTTTAAAATGAATCTCATAGTCATCATCAAGAAGTTGTGAAACAGAAAGAAGGTTAAAATGCAGGTTAGAAACAAGAGCAACATCACGCAACACAAAGTGCTTATTAACTCGCACCGACACACGAGGCAACACTTTACCTTTGCTATTATCGCCGAAGGTGATAAACTCCTTTCCTACAACTGGACTAAGACTAGAGAACTACTTGGCGTTTCCGGTCATGTGCCTCGAACAATCGGAATCCACCAACCAAATGTCCTCCAATCGTTTTACCTACATCAACGAAAAGACATAGGGTGAACATACGGTCCAACACTGGGGTGAGTGAAATAGGAAGAATACCAGTGTTGGGCCGGCTGCTCAAAAGAACGGTTAGTAGAAAAAACATTCCTAGCACGCCTATGGGGAAAGGGATCACCACGCACAGGAAAACATGGTCTGCTAAGGGAAGAGCGTCCATCGCGATACTCAAAACGCGGTGGAGGGAAACGCTCAACAAAGCCACCGCCACGGGGTCCATATCCTACAAAGTCAGGATCCCGCCGAGCAAAACCTTCCTGAGGCCTAGGACCTTTAAGCATAGGACCTCTAGGCCTACCAGGTCTCCTCTGAACATTCGGCACATGTACATCATGGAAAGGATGGTACATGTCCGCATTGTTCATCTCCCTTGCACGGCGCTCCTCTCTCTTGCGCCGAAAGCAAAACTCCCTCAAGTGTCCATCTCTCCCACAATGCTCACAATGGTACCTCACCGCTCTCATAGGGGGTTGTTGGTACTCACGGTAGTGGGTGTGGATCACTTTGCCCTTCTGTGGCATAAGCTCCTCCTAGATAGGTGGCATGGTGTCCAGCTTGTTTTTCAGGTGGTTGGGCTTAGGAGACCACACTTGTTTCTTGGGTGGAGCTCTCGGAGGTTCCTCATACACTCCATCTTTGGTGTTAGGCTTGAGAGGCTCTCTGGTTGAATCTTAGTAAGTTTGGGAGTAGTGGTGGAGTTAGGCTTCTCACTCGGGTTAAGACCACTAAACTCTCCAACCTTGCCAAAAGAAGTGCACTCAACACCCTGAGCAAAACCAACACCTGGACCTCCAGCAGCACGCTTGAACTGGGCAATCATCATCCCAAGCTGCGGCTCACCACAAGATACCCATGACAAGATGGTCCGAAGGTATGTGTTTTCTTCCTCGGTTTGCATCTTGTCATGCTTCACATTGGCTATCTCCATCTCCAAGCCCTCACACAAAGCACACCTAGACACACAAGTGCTACCCGAGCTGGCCTTCTCAAGAGACACAATCTTGGCATTCTTCTCTGCCAACTCGGATTGCAAGCCTGCACAAGACTTGCACGCACCCAGCAAAGAGGGTCTCGCCCTAAGCTCATCTACCTCTCCAACCAAAGCAGCATACTTACCTCTCAATGTGAGAAGGTCAGTCATGTGCTTGGTGCACATCTCGCACTCACCCTCCTCAGAGACAACAACGGTGGACTCGGCAAACTCACGCTCCTTTACCGTATCCTCCCACTTTTACCTAAACTCCTTTCTTTCTCTAGTAGCACGCCTAATCAGCTTATCTTGACTAAGGAGAGTAGCAGTAAGTTTCTCGACCTCAGCAGCAAGTTCATTGAGGGTCTGAGATACCTGGGAGGTGTCGTCATCATCGTCGTTCCGAGGGGTCTCCTCCAGCTGGCTGTTGTGACGGAACGACCCTAATCCCATGGCCCACGTGTCCCTGTCAACCTCTGACAGCCGAACCCATGTTCCATGTGATTAAGATCTGTTCGCCACCGGGCTACATCAGTGCCCAATGTCCGCAGGATCATCTCACAATTCGGTTACAGCATTGCATACTTTTACAAATAACATCGGAATAAAGAGCGAAAGACTTAAATAACATTAGTTTTACAAACTGAGGTTTCAAATGAGGTAAGGAGTACGATTATTACAGACCATTGTTCGGGAAATTCAAAGTAGACGACGTAGTGGAAACATTAACATAGAGATACATGTAACACCCAGCCCGAGGGTGCACATTTACTCATCGGCCTCTTCCTGGACGAAGGTCACGCAACAGGGTGCGAGACACATCGGAGTCTCAGGCATACCTGCAACATGGGTAACAAACCCTGAGTACTGGGGTACTCAACAAGACTTACCCGACTAAAGAAAAAGGGAGAAGACTCAGGAATGAGAGGCTTAGGGTAGTCAAGGTAAGGCTTAAGCAAGATCAAGTATTTTGCAGAAAAGCATTTTTGTAAACCTTATTTTATTTTTGAAAGATTCAGTATTCCTCAATTCTTCATCATTCATGATTCATTTTACCTTTCAAAACATTCCTAGTTGAGAACCACTCTCCGTTGACAGTCAGTGGACCAAGTCTCCATAACCGAGGAGCAACGTTAATCCGGATAAATAATACTCAGCTGAGGATCCCTATCCACACTGCATATGTAGCACCCAAGCTTGCATATGCCAACTCGTCTACCACGATTCCTCCAAGATTGGGCCCGGTCCTACGCCACCCGGAAGTACAGTACACCACTCCAATCCGGGACTTTAACCCACGTGGGTACATGCTACTTCCGCCATCTCTCCACTCCCAGTGCGCGGTTGTCGGTCCAATAAAGGATTCCTCGGAGCCAGAGCTTTCCGTAGTATGTGAATAGTTACAAGTCTTGACCAGCAGGCCCCCATACGGATGGTCCCTAATTTTCCAGCCAGAACTATACCTTGGTCATATCTCACCCAAGCGTAATAGTCCTGTCAGTTTTTCAACCATGTCCCGGTCGGTGTCAACTGTTGAGTCCCGGACTACAACATGACGGCACCGTACGCTCGGACAACCTCTCCTCGCTATTAACTAGGTACGGATCAGATACCTAGCCAACAGCCGGGGAGTAAGACCAAAATTCCCATAAACATTCCTTAAGTGATCACACTTTTAAAAATTGGCATTTTATTGCAAAGTCTAATTCAATAAGCATTGCTAAGCATTTTTCAAATACTTTTGAAAAGCAGGTATCGGGTGTATCAGTGGTCAAGGTGGATAGTGCATCAATTAGGATAGCACACAACTCCTATAAACCTAATGCAATAATTTAACTCAAAAGCATTTAAGGAAATCATTTTATAAAATTCAAGGAAAGGGTTAAATGCACCGGGGCTTGCCTTGAATGGCAAAGAGAGCAGACTCGGGGTAGGTATAGGTGTTGGAGCTCGGGGTCGCCTCGGGAGTTGGTTCGTCAACAGCGGCCTCGACTCTGGTACCTTCTTCGTCAACTATACGGATGCAATGATGAATGCTCATGAGAATGATGATATGGGCTTATGGTGCAAGACAATACCACTGAATCTAGATTACTCTTAGGCAAGGCATAATCGAAATCTAGGTTGAGCATAAAAGGTAACCATTTCTTTCTTAAGCATTATTGATGTTAGGCCTTATTATAATTATCCTAAGCATCAACCAATCATAGCATCACAACCATCATAGACCAAAGGGTAGGGGTCTATGAACATCAATCAATCCAAAGATCACATCATTAAACACTTATTACCAACCCTAATCCATCTTTTCTATTTTCCTTAATTTATTTAAAAGGTCATTTTATGAAGTTGCTCCAAAAATTACCAAATTAATCACATAAGTTCATTAAGGCATAAACAGATGGTAAAACAAATTTCATAATTTTTGGAGGTCATTAAGGTGCTCAAAAAAATCAGACATTAATTAGCAAAAGGCACTATTTAACAATTAAAATAAAAGCTCAAAAATCAACTTGTTCCAAAAGACTTCAAAATTTTACCAGAGGTTCAGCATGTCATAAAAAGGTCACAAAAATTTATCTCAATGTTTTTGGAGTTATAGATCACTCTCCAAAAATACCAAAACCTTCATTTTTCAATTAAAAGGGGAATTTTACATTTTCAAATTTTTGCACAAAACTCAAGTTTCATATTTTTATAAAATACTTCAGAGCATAAAGAGTCTACCACAAAAATTTCAGAATTTTTGGATGCACACAGAAAATCATACAAAAAAAGATAAAACAGAACACTGTTCACATTTCTCAGAAAAAGAAAAGAGCACTGTGCTCCTTCTAAGCAGGGCTCGGCGAATCGCGCGGGGCTCGGGCGAATCGCGCGGGGCTCGGGCGAAACGGGCTCGGCCGAGACGGGCTCGGTTGAGACGGGCTCGGTCGAGACGGAAGCGACAGCTTCGTCTGAGGCCTGGCCCGGAGGCTCGGGCGAGACGGAGAAGTAAGCCTCCGTCCGAGGCCTGACTCGGGCGAAGCGGAGAGCATGCGCTCGCCGAGGCTTGGGCTCGGGCGAAGCGGAGGGCATGCGCTCGCCGAGGCTTGGGCTCGGGCGAGACGGAAAAACAAGCCTCCGTCCGAGGCGTGACTTGGAGGCTCGGGCGAAACGGAGTGGAAGCAGAGGCCGGAGGCTTCGGATGCTTACCACGGGTCGGAGGCAGGGCTCGAGGGTGAGGCTCGAGGAAGGAGGCACGACACGTGCTCGAGGGGCGGTGGTTCGGTGGAGCTCCTTCGGCGGCGAGCGGCGAGCGGCGCTCCGACGACCCTGCGCAACACACGAGACCGCAAGGGCCTGGTCAGAGTCGCACGGAACCAAGGAACACGACACGGGGGTCGGTGAGGGATGATCATGGCCGGAGGCGGCGAATTTCACGAACCCGAGCTCGCCGGGTTTCTGCCGGAGATGGGAACGGCGAGCTTACGCCGGGCGATTGAGGGCGGTAGAGATGAAATTGAAGGGTGGGAAAGCTTCACGAGCTCAAGGCGGAGCTTCTGAGCTAGGTGGTGGAGCGGCGGAGGCACTGGACTGGCCTGGCCACGGTGGCGGAGATGAGTGAGGAGCTCGGGGCTCCGGCGGGCTTATATAGCCGCGGCCAGAGGCCGGTAGAGAGCACGGGGTGGGGTGGATAAGATCGGCGGGAGCGTGCGCACTCGATTGCGCTAAGGCGGAGGTGATGGCGTGCAGCCGGGGCCGGTGCGCAAGCTTGGCCGGCAATGGCCACGCGGCGCGACGCGCTGGACTCGGTAGGGGACGGGAGCGGGGTCAACTGTGCGCGTGCGGGTGCGAAATGATGGTGGCGACAACGGCGGCTGGTCGGGGACAGACGAGCGGCTGCCAAACGCGTGGCGCGCGCAGCGCCG
The DNA here is from genome assembly GCA_009763385.1 of Coix lacryma-jobi var. lacryma-jobi. Taxonomy (NCBI): domain Eukaryota; kingdom Viridiplantae; phylum Streptophyta; class Magnoliopsida; order Poales; family Poaceae; genus Coix; species Coix lacryma-jobi. The sequence continues at coordinate 47,045,259 of CM019826.1, forward strand.
GAGGCTCGGCCACGACCGGGGCCCTCCCCCTACGCGAGGAAGATGAACAGGGCTATGCCCTAGGGTTTGACTTTTTGGCTGGTATCTGTATTTTGCAAATTACTTCCAAAATTTGAACTGTGCGACAAAAACTCAAAATACCAAAGTTGCTCAGAAAAAAGAGATCTACATCTTTGTAAATATGAACATTTTCAAATTCCAAATAGTTTTTGAACTATATTCAAAAACAGAAAAGGGGACACTTTTCAAATTTGATTCAAATCAAAATTACTTTGGATTTCAAACTGAGACTTGAAAATTTGTAAATACCAAAGTTGTTCCTTTTGACAAAACCTACAACTTTGCTAATATACACTTTTCGGAAACTCAATAGTTTTGAAATAATTTTGAAAACTCAAAAAGGGACAAAAACTGGAGTTTGAAAGAATTTGAAATTACTTCAAATTTTATATAGAACTTTGAAAATCTGTAAATACCAAAGTTGTTTCTCTTGGCCAGATCTACAACTTTGCTTTTTGGACCAACCTCAAATTCTGAATAATTTTGAATTACAAAAGAGGGATAAAAATCCAGGGTTTGGAAATCAGGGTTTTGCAAAAGGGAAAACCAAATCAAATCTGATTTTTGAACTTTGATCAAAGCAGCAAACATCAGGGTACTAAATTTGAACAAGAATTAAATATAACTAGGCACAGAGGTGAAATTACCATTTTGCCCTTATAGAGAGAATTGGGCTTTTAGGGTTTTTGAAAAGGGAATCAAGGCATAGCAATTAGGCAAATCAAATGCATCACAGGAAATGATTAATGCTTAAGATGATGACATGTCAGGTTAATTACATTTAAACACCAGGGGTGTTACAGCCTTCCCCCCTAAAAGAAATCTCGCCCCGAGATTCCACGTCTTAAGAAGGAAAAGGCAAAACTTTACATCTACAGAGATTCGAGAAAGTCGGGATAGTTCTTTGCTAAGAAGTCTTCGGATTCCCAGGTGGCTTCTTCTTCAGAGTGCTGGTTCCACTGGATTTTGTACCATCTTGTGGTGGTTCTTCGGGTAACACGATCCTTGTGATCCAACACGCGAACTGGATACTCAGTGTATGACAGATCTGGTTCTAGCTCAACGCCTTCAACTTCAACCATATGTTCAGGTACTCGGAGACACTTCTTGAGTTGGGAGACATGAAACACATTATGAACTGCTGAAAGATGATCGGGCAAACTTAACTTGTAAGCGACCTTGCCACAATGATCCAGAATCTCAAACGGACCAATGTAGCGGGGTGCTAACTTTCCTTTGACTCCAAAACGAGTGACTCCTTTAGTGGGTGAGACCTTCAGGTACACATAATCTCCAATCTGGAACTGCAGAGGTCGACGTCTCTTGTCAGCATAACTTTTCTGTCGAGACTGTGCGATCTTCATGTTCTCTTGTATTTGCTTGACTTTCTCTTCCATATCTTTTACTAGGTCAACTCCAAAGAATTCCCTTTCTCCGGGTTCAGACCAACTGAGAGGTGTACGACAACGGCGGCCGTACAGTGCTTCAAAGGGTGCCATTTTAATGCTCTCTTTGTAACTGTTATTATAAGAGAATTCTGCCAAGGGCAAACACTGATCCCAAGTATCTGCGAAGGTAAGCACACAGGCTCTCAACATATCTTCTAACACTTGGTTGACTCTCTCAGTCTGTCCATCGGTCTGCGGATGATAAGCCGTGCTATACAATAGCTTGGTTCCAAGTGAGGCATGGAACGCTTTCCAGAACTTAGCGACAAACTGAGTACCACGATCTGAGATGATGGTCTTGGGGATGCCATGGAGCTTCACTATGTTGTTCTTGTATAAGGTGGCATAAGTTGGGGCGGTATAACTTGTTTTGACCGATAGGAAGTGAGCTTGCTTCGTGAGACGGTCCACTATCACCCAAATGGAATCGAATCCTTTTTGAGTCTTGGGTAATCCATTGATAAAATCCATGCTGATATCCTCCCATTTCCAACCAGGTACTGACAAAGGTTGCAGCTCTCCTCCGGGCTTCATATGCACAGCCTTGACTTTCTGACATGTATCACAACGAGTGACATGTCGAGCGATTTCGATCTTCATCTTTGTCCACCAGAATTTTTGCTTCAAGTCATGGTACATTTTGTTGCTGCCAGGATGGATGGCAAATCTAGTTGAGTGTGCTTCATCAAGGATTATCTGTCTCAGCTCAGGTACCTTGGGAACTACCAGACGGTTCTTGAACCATACCACTCCTTCATCATCAATCCTGAAACAGTCAGCTTTTCCAGCTTGAATCTTTTCGATGATGTGCTTGATTCCGGGGTTATCTTTCTGTGCAGCTATGATCTGTTCTCTGATAGAGGTTTCTACTCTAACATTGCTCAGACTCCCTTGTGGCACTATTTCAATACCCAGCTTCTCTAGTTCATAGCATAGGGAAGATTCATAGGATTTCATAACCAGGCAGTTACAGTATGACTTGCGACTGAGTGCATCGGCGACCACATTCGCCTTACCCGGATGGTAATGCACTTCGATATCATAGTCCTTGATTAACTCAAGCCATCTTCGCTGCCTCATGTTCAGCTCTTCTTGGGTGAAGATATACTTCAGGCTCTTGTGATCTGTGTACACATTGCAGGTACTGCCCAACAGATAATGACGCCATATCTTCAAGGCATGAACCACTGCTGCTAACTCAAGATCATGAGTTGGATAATTTTCCTCATGTCGCTTAAGCTGCCGCGAGGCATAAGCGATCACTCTTCCTTCTTGCATCAACACACAGCCCAAACCGGTACCAGATGCATCACAGTAGACATCAAAGGGCTTCTTGATGTTCGGCTGGGCTAGCACTGGTGATGTGGTCAACAGTTTCTTCAGAGTCTGAAAAGCTTGTTCACAAGCTGGTGACCAAAAGAACTTCACAGAATTCTTCAGCAACTCGGTGATAGGCTTGGCAATTCTGGAGAAATCTGGGATGAATCGACGATAATATCCAGCCATTCCCATAAAACTGCGGACCTTGTGAACAGAGGTAGGTGGCTTCCAATCCAGGATATCTGACACTTTTCCGGGGTCGACTGACACACCTTCTGCGGATAGGACATGGCCTAGAAACTGTATCTGATCCAACCAGAATTCACACTTACTGAACTTAGCATAGAGCTGATGTTCTCTGAGACGGGATAGAACAATACGAAGATGTTCAGCATGATCTTCAGGGGTTTTTGAGTAGACAAGGATGTCGTCAATGAACACGACCACGAATTTATCAAGCTCTGGCATGAACACAGAGTTCATGAGGTACATGAAATGAGCAGGGGCATTGGTCAAACCGAAGGACATGACCAAGTACTCATATAGGCCGTATCTGGTGGTGAAAGCTGTTTTAGGAATATCTTCAGGACGGATTTTTATTTGGTGGTAACCAGATCTGAGGTCAATCTTGGAGAATACCTTGGCTCCAGCTAACTGGTCAAAGAGAAGATCAATCCGAGGCAAGGGATATTTGTTTTTGATGGTGACCTCATTGAGTGGGCGATAATCAATGCACATTCTGAGAGTCTTGTCTTTCTTCTTTACAAAGATTGCAGGACAGCCCCAAGGAGACGAGCTTGGGCGAATGAAACCCTTGTCCAACAAATCTTGTAATTGGATTTTTAGTTCTGCCAACTCTCTGGGAGGCATTCGATAAGCTCTGCGGGATATAGGAGCAGTCCCGGGCTTTAGCTCTATGGCAAACTCAACGTCACGGTCAGGAGGTAGACCAGGTAAATCCTCAGGAAAAACATCAGGGAATTCACAAACCACGGGGATGTCCCGGGTTTCCAGAACATGGGCGGTATTTATTTGAGTGGCTGCTGGTTTTTGAGGCATTGGAAGTTGGAGAAGGAGTTTGGCGGTACTGTTAGGAATATCCACTCTCACAACTCTATTCAGGATGTCGATCATGGCTTTATACTGACACATCCAATTCATGCCTAGGATGACATCTATCTCCTGATCATGAAGCACTATCATGGTGGTGGGAAATACATGTTCCCCCAACCTTACTGGTATACTGCGAACCACCTCTTTGGTGATTATACGCCCTCCAGGCGATAAAATGCAAAAACTTTCTTTCAAATCCTCAATTGATATTTCATGCTTGATGACAAAAGTACGACTGATGAAGGAATGCGATGCACCAGAATCAAACAACACAACTGCAGGATGATTGGCAACGGGAAACCTACCGATCATGACGGGCTCCCCTTCTGGAATATCGCTGACAGTGGTGTAGTAGACTTGCCCGTGCTTCTTGACGAACTTGCCCTTCTGCACTTGCTGCTGTGGAGCACAGTGTTGCTGCTGCTGTGGTCCTCCAGGACCCTTCTGAGCATTCTGGGCATACCTCTTGGGCTTTGGGCACTCACGAGACCAGTGGCCAAGTTGACCACAGTTGTAGCAGGGATGGTTATAGGCGGTTTGTGGGGTGGTGATACGAACACCTGGGGCGTTCGGCTGAGTGGCACTTTGTTGGTTGGCGTTGTGGGTGGTAGCCGCGGTACGGACAACCACTTGCTGGTGAGGGTAAGGTGGACGGTTGTGGTGGTGACTAGGATGATATATGACCCTCTGGCACTTGTGATTGCCAGAGTGGCTGCTAGATCCTGCTTTCTTCTTCTTCTTCTCCTCTTGGTACTGACGGTTACTCTCTTCAAAAGCAACTGCCCGGTCAACAGCCTCATGATAAGAACCGGTCAGGTTGTTTGACATGCTTCTGCGGATCTTAGGGTGCAATCCCCTAAGGAAACAGTCTCTCTTCTTCTCATCCGTGTTGACATATTCCGCTGCATACTGACTCAGATGGTTGAATTGACCCACATACTGCATCACTGTGGAGTCCTTCTGTTGGAGAGCCAGGAACTGATCAAGCTTCATCTTCATCAGACCTGATGGGATGTGGTGTGCACGGAAAGCGGTGCGGAACTCTTCCCAGGTCAACTCATGACCTTCAGGCTGGGCAGCCAAGAGGTTGGCATACCAAGCACTTGCTGGGCCACGAAGCTGCTGCGAAGCAAACCGGGGCTTCTGGATTTCAGTGCATCGGATGAGACCAACTTCTGCTCCATGGTGCGGAGCCAATCGTCAGCTTCGAGGGGTTCATCGGCTCTGGTGAAAACCGGTGGACGGGTTTCAGTGAAATCCACATAGGTGGTCTCTTGGTTGTGACGACCACGGTGACCAACATTCTGCTGTCCTTGGTTCTGAGCCATCAGATTGGCAGCGGCGGCCAGGGCTGCAATGGCATCTGCTAGGGTAGCTGGGACAGGCGGAGGGTTTGGGATGTTGGCATCATCAGAACCTCCAGCTCCGGTACGGGTGTTCACAGGCATCTGTATAAGCAACTCGGAACTCAGCATATATGGACAAAGGTTCTGAAACGATCGATTGATAGCTTCATTGATACAAAGATAGCTGGCTTGATAAAGATGACAACAGACTAATAAGGGAAACGGTACGAAAAGAAAGATACATGCCAGACTTGGCAACAGACAGACTAACGCCCCCAAACCTAGCCTAAGGTTTTAGGTAAGCAGATGGTACAGACACAAGGAGTCTAGTCATCATCGATGAAGATCAACTCTTCGTCATCATCATCATCCTCAATGATAAGCTCAGGCTCTTCCTCCTCATCTTCATCTTCAACGTGGACATCTCCAGCAGGTTCCACTTCCTCATTCTGATCGGGCTCATGTTCCACTTCAGGTTCCTCCACGACTCCGTCTTCGGGGTCCTCAACAACTGGTGGAATCACGGGGTGAAGCTGGTTGTGCAGCTGGTGTACTTCCTCATGAAGCATATCATTGAACTGCTCGATCTGGGTGGTGTACTGCTGCAATCCATGGAGCTGGGCTCTGGTGACATCCTCTCGGATCCATGTTGCATCACGCTGCTGGATAGCGCGAACCACATTCTGGTTAGCTTCCTCAAGAGCGGCTCGTGCCTCGTAGAACTCCAGGCGGGAAAGGTAGAAGTCATGCTCCATGTTCTCTATCTCGGCCTTCAGATTCTTGATTTCCTCCTTTAGGTTCTTGCGGGTGCGGCGGGGAAAACGACGACCATTGGAGGATTCTCCAGTCTCTTCTCCGGTGCGTGGCGCCAGCTGGTGACGCGGCATACCGTTCGGTCCAGTCGACTTGCGGGCGGTCAGCTTGATGCGAGCCATATCTGGACAAGAGGTTATAGATGAGAAAGGCTAGCAAGAAAAGGCATAGGTACACTATCCCAACGAACTCATTTATTAACTTAAGTGAATATGACATGATGCATGAATCGTTCCTACGGAACAAGGCAATGCAATACTTAACATATATAGGGCTTAAAACATGTTGTTCCACTAGCTAGTGTTGCCATAAGAGGGACAAGATGAGAGAAGCAATTTGGACTCAAAATAGTCAAGTTTAAATTTTGTTTGGACTCAAAAGAACTTTTGAAGTTTTCGCAAAAGAAACACTGCAACGTTAAAGTGAGATGCTCCGATACCACTCTGTGACGGAACGACCCTAATCCCATGGCCCACGTGTCCCTGTCAACCTCTGACAGCCGAACCCATGTTCCATGTGATTAAGATCTGTTCGCCACCGGGCTACATCAGTGCCCAATGTCCGCAGGATCATTTCACAATTCGGTTACAGCATTGCATACTTTTACAAATAACATCGGAATAAAGAGCGGAAGACTTAAATAACATTAGTTTTACAAACTGAGGTTTCAAATGAGGTAAGGAGTACGATTATTACAGACCATTGTTCGGGAAATTCAAAGTAGACGACGTAGTGGAAACATTAACATAGAGATACATGTAACACCCAGCCCGAGGGTGCACATTTACTCATCGGCCTCATCGGCCTCTTCCTGGACGAAGGTCACGCAACAGGGTGCGAGACACATCGGAGTCTCAGGCATACCTGCAACATGGGTAACAAACCCTGAGTACTGGGGTACTCAACAAGACTTACCCGACTAAAGAAAAAGGGAGAAGACTCAGGAATGAGAGGCTTAGGGTAGTCAAGGTAAGGCTTAAGCAAGATCAAGTATTTTGCAGAAAAGCATTTTTGTAAACCTTATTTTATTTTTGAAAGATTCAGTATTCCTCAATTCTTCATCATTCATGATTCATTTTACCTTTCAAAACATTCCTAGTTGAGAACCACTCTCCGTTGACAGTCAGTGGACCAAGTCTCCATAACCGAGGAGCAACGTTAATCCGGATAAATAATACTCAGCTGAGGATCCCTATCCACACTGCATATGTAGCACCCAAGCTTGCATATGCCAACTCGTCTACCACGATTCCTCCAAGATTGGGCCCGGTCCTACGCCACCCGGAAGTACAGTACACCACTCCAATCCGGGACTTTAACCCACGTGGGTACATGCTACTTCCGCCATCTCTCCACTCCCAGTGCGCGGTTGTCGGTCCAATAAAGGATTCCTCGGAGCCAGAGCTTTCCGTAGTATGTGAATAGTTACAAGTCTTGACCAGCAGGCCCCCATACGGATGGTCCCTAATTTTCCAGCCAGAACTATACCTTGGTCATATCTCACCCAAGCGTAATAGTCCTGTCAGTTTTTCAACCATGTCCCGGTCGGTGTCAACTGTTGAGTCCCGGACTACAACATGACGGCACCGTACGCTCGGACAACCTCTCCTCGCTATTAACTAGGTACGGATCAGATACCTAGCCAACAGCCGGGGAGTAAGACCAAAATTCCCATAAACATTCCTTAAGTGATCACACTTTTAAAAATTGGCATTTTATTGCAAAGTCTAATTCAATAAGCATTGCTAAGCATTTTTCAAATACTTTTGAAAAGCTGGTATCGGGTGTATCAGTGGTCAAGGTGGATAGTGCATCAATTAGGATAGCACACAACTCCTATAAACCTAATGCAATAATTTAACTCAAAAGCATTTAAGGAAATCATTTTATAAAATTCAAGGAAAGGGTTAAATGCACCGGGGCTTGCCTTGAATGGCAAAGAGAGCAGACTCGGGGTAGGTATAGGTGTTGGAGCTCGGGGTCGCCTCGGGAGTTGGTTCGTCAACAGCGGCCTCGACTCTGGTACCTTCTTCGTCAACTATACGGATGCAATGATGAATGCTCATGAGAATGATGATATGGGCTTATGGTGCAAGACAATACCACTGAATCTAGATTACTCTTAGGCAAGGCATAATCGAAATCTAGGTTGAGCATAAAAGGTAACCATTTCTTTCTTAAGCATTATTGATGTTAGGCCTTATTATAATTATCCTAAGCATCAACCAATCATAGCATCACAACCATCATAGACCAAAGGGTAGGGGTCTATGAACATCAATCAATCCAAAGATCACATCATTAAACACTTATTACCAACCCTAATCCATCTTTTCTATTTTCCTTAATTTATTTAAAAGGTCATTTTATGAAGTTGCTCCAAAAATTACCAAATTAATCACATAAGTTCATTAATGCATAAACAGATGGTAAAACAAATTTCATAATTTTTGGAGGTCATTAAGGTGCTCAAAAAAATCAGACATTAATTAGCAAAAGGCACTATTTAACAATTAAAATAAAAGCTCAAAAATCAACTTGTTCCAAAAGACTTCAAAATTTTACCATAGGTTCAGCATGTCATAAAAAGGTCACAAAAATTTATCTCAAGATTTTTGGAGTTATAGATCACTCTCCAAAAATACCAAAACCTTCATTTTTCAATTAAAAGGGGAATTTTACATTTTCAAATTTTTGCACAAAACTCAAGTTTCATATTTTTATAAAATACTTCAGAGCATAAAGAGTCTACCACAAAAATTTCAGAATTTTTGGATGCACACAGAAAATCATACAAAAAAAGATAAAACAGAACACTGTTCACATTTCTCAGAAAAAGAAAAGAGCACTGTGCTCCTTCTAAGCAGGGCTCGGCGAATCGCGCGGGGCTCGGGCGAATCGCGCGGGGCTCGGGCGAAACGGGCTCGGCCGAGACGGGCTCGGTTGAGACGGGCTCGGTCGAGACGGAAGCGACAGCTTCGTCCGAGGCCTGGCCCGGAGGCTCGGGCGAGACGGAGAAGTAAGCCTCCGTCCGAGGCCTGACTCAGGCGAAGCGGAGAGCATGCGCTCGCCGAGGCTTGGGCTCGGGCGAAGCGGAGGGCATGCGCTCGCCGAGGCTTGGGCTCGGGCGAGACGGAAAAACAAGCCTCCGTCCGAGGCGTGACTTGGAGGCTCGGGCGAAACGGAGTGGAAGCAGAGGCCGGAGGCTTCGGATGCTTACCACGGGTCGGAGGCAGGGCTCGAGGGTGAGGCTCGACACGCGCTCGAGGGTGAGGCTCGAGGAAGGAGGCTCGACACGTGCTCGAGGGGCGGTGGTTCGGTGGAGCTCCTTCGGCGGCGAGCGGCGAGCGGCGCTCCGACGACCCTGCGCAACACACGAGACCGCAAGGGCCTGGTCAGAGTCGCACGGAACCAAGGAACACGACACGGGGGTCGGTGAGGGATGATCATGGCCGGAGGCGGCGAATTTCACGAACCCGAGCTCGCCGGGTTTCTGCCGGAGATGGGAACGGCGAGCTTACGCCGGGCGATTGAGGGCGGTAGAGATGAAATTGAAGGGTGGGAAAGCTTCACGAGCTCAAGGCGGAGCTTCTGAGCTAGGTGGTGGAGCGGCGGAGGCACTGGACTGGCCTGGCCACGGTGGCGGAGATGAGTGAGGAGCTCGGGGCTCCGGCGGGCTTATATAGCCGCGGCCAGAGGCCGGTAGAGAGCACGGGGTGGGGTGGATAAGATCGGCGGGAGCGTGCGCACTCGATTGCGCTAAGGCGGAGGTGATGGCGTGCAGCCGGGGCCGGTGCGCAAGCTTGGTCGGCAATGGCCACGCGGCGGCGGCGCGCTGGACTCGGTAGGGGACGGGAGCGGGGTCAACTGTGCGCGTGCGGGTGCGAAATGATGGTGGCGACAACGGCGGCTGGTCAGGGACAGACGAGCGGCTGCCAAACGCGTGGCGCGCGCAGCGCCGGAGGCTCGGCCACGACCGGGGCCCTCCCCCTACGCGAGGAAGATGAACAGGGCTATGCCCTAGGAAGATCTACAACTTTGTCAATATGAACATTTTCAAATTCCAAATAGTTTTTGAACTATATTCAAAAACAGAAAAGGGGACACTTTTCAAATTTGATTCAAATCAAAATTACTTTGGATTTCAAACTGAGACTTGAAAATTTGTAAATACCAAAGTTGTTCCTTTTGACAAAACCTACAACTTTGCTAATATACACTTTTCTGAAACTCAATAGTTTTGAAATAATTTTGAAAACTCAAAAAGGGACAAAAACTGGAGTTTGAAAGAATTTGAAATTACTTCAAATTTTATATAGAACTTTGAAAATCTGTAAATACCAAAGTTGTTTCTCTTGGCCAGATCTACAACTTTGCTTTTTGGACCAACCTCAAATTCTGAATAATTTTGAATTACAAAAGAGGGATAAAAATCCAGGGTTTGGAAATCAGGGTTTTGCAAAAGGGAAAACCAAATCAAATCTGATTTTTGAACTTTGATCAAAGCAGCAAACATCAGGGTACTAAATTTGAACAAGAATTAAATATAACTAGGCACAGAGGTGAAATTACCATTTTGCCCTTATAGAGAGAATTGGGCTTTTAGGGTTTTTGAAAAGGGAATCAAGGCATAGCAATTAGGCAAATCAAATGCATCACAGGAAATGATTAATGCTTAAGATGATGACATGTCAGGTTAATTACATTTAAACACTAGGGGTGTTACAGCCTTCCCCCCTAAAAGAAATCTCGCCCCGAGATTCCACGTCTTAAGAAGGAAAAGGCAAAACTTTACATCTACAGAGATTCGAGAAAGTCGGGATATTTCTTTGCTAAGAAGTCTTCGGATTCCAGGTGGCTTCTTCTTTAGAGTGCTGGTTCCACTAGATTTTGTACCATCTTGTGGTGGTTCTTCGGGTAACACGATCCTTGTGATCCAACACGCGAACTGGATACTCAGTGTATGACAGATCTGGTTCTAGCTCAACGCCTTCAACTTCAACCATATGTTCAGGTACTCGGAGACACTTCTTGAGTTGGGAGACATGAAACACATTATGAACTGCTGAAAGATGATCGGGCAAACTTAACTTGTAAGCGACCTTGCCACAACGATCCAGAATCTCAAACGGACCAATGTAGCGGGGTGCTAACTTTCCTTTGACTCCAAAACGAGTGACTCCTTTAGTGGGTGAGACCTTCAGGTACACATAATCTCCAATCTGGAACTGCAGAGGTCGACGTCTCTTGTCAGCATAACTTTTCTGTCGAGACTGTGCAATCTTCATGTTCTCTTGTATTTGCTTGACTTTCTCTTCCATATCTTTTACTAGGTCAACTCCAAAGAATTCCCTTTCTCCGGGTTCAGACCAACTGAGAGGTGTACGACAACGGCGGCCGTACAGTGCTTCAAAGGGTGCCATTTTGATGCTCTCTTGGTAACTGTTATTATAAGAGAATTCTGCCAAGGGCAAACACTGATCCCAAGTATCTGCGAAGGTAAGCACACAGGCTCTCAACATATCTTCTAACACTTGGTTGACTCTCTAAGTCTGTCCATCGGTCTGCGGATGATAAGCCGTGCTATACAATAGCTTGGTTCCAAGTGAGGCATGGAACGCTTTCCAGAACTTAGCGACAAACTGAGTACCACGATCTGAGATGATGGTCTTGGGGATGCCATGGAGCTTCACTATGTTGTTCTTGTATAAGGTGGCATAAGTTGGGGCGGTATAACTTGTTTTGACCGGTAGGAAGTGAGCTTGCTTCGTGAGACGGTCCACTATCACCCAAATGGAATCGAATCCTTTTTGAGTCTTGGGTAATCCATTGATAAAATCCATGCTGATATCCTCCCATTTCCAACCAGGTACTGACAAAGGTTGCAGCTCTCCTCCGGGCTTCATATGCACAGCCTTGACTTTCTGACATGTATCACAACGAGCGACATGTCGAGCGATTTCGATCTTCATCTTTGTCCACCAGAATTTTTGCTTCAAGTCTTGGTACATTTTGTTGCTGCCAGGATGGATGGCAAATCTGGTTGAGTGTGCTTCATCAAGGATTATCTGTCTCAGCTCAGGTACCTTGGGAACTACCAGACGATTCTTGAACCATACCACTCCTTCATCATCAATCCTGAAACAGTCAGCTTTTCCAGCTTGAATCTTTTCGATGATGTGCTTGATTCCGGGGTTATCTTTCTGTGCAGCTATGATCTGTTCTCTGATAGAGGTTTCTACTCTAACATTGCTCAGACTCCCTTGTGGCACTATTTCAATACCCAGCTTCTCTAGTTCATAGCATAGGGAAGATTCATAGGATTTCATAACCAGGCAGTTACAGTATGACTTGCGACTGAGTGCATCGGCGACCACATCCGGAGGCTATACGTCCAGTGCCTGTATGCGCCGGTTATGGGCACGATCTCCACTCGGTCTTCAAGCAGCCTGACTAATACCGATGAAAACTCAGAGCCGTGGCTGTTGTCACCATTGGACGCGTGCATGAGCGCCCGCCCTCTACGCTACGGTGGCCAACAATTCTCCCAGGGGACGTCCCGACCTCTCTACGCATGCATGAGTGCCCGCCCTCTGCGCTATGAAGGAACGGCTAAACTGTGCTGAGAATTGTGAGGCTATATGCTCAGTGCCTCGCATTCGCGCCACCCACGCGCTCGACAACGGTCGCCATTCGCCCATGTCACGCCACGATCGAGCCTCTCGGAAAAGACCATGGCCGTGGTACCTCCTTACGCGTGAACGAGCGCCCGCCCTCTACGCTATGGGATGCCAGCAGCGGTCCCTTGGGCGACGCCCTTGACTCCTATGGGCAAACGAGCTCCGCGCTCTACGCTACGGATCCTGGGATAACCTGATTCACCGGATGGTGGGGAGCGGCAACCATCTTCCCATGTCTACAAGAATGGCACACAAGATTCTTCTCCAAGTGCAATTTGGGCAATCCTCGGATTAGGCCAAGTGAGCTAAGCCTTGCAAGCAAGTCGAAGCTCAGGTGACCGAGTCTCATAAGCCACTTCCAAAGATCAGAGGAGGAAGGACGAGCCACAAGACAGCGGGAAATACCAAACGACTTCGAGAAATTCGCACGAAATACTTTCCAAAAGGGCGAAATGAAACATACATGATTGCCCTGAGGATCTAAAATACGATTGAGATTTGGTTTAAAATGAATCTCATAGTCATCATCAAGAAGTTGTGAAACAGAAAGAAGGTTAAAATGCAGGTTAGAAACAAGAGCAACATCACGCAACACAAAGTGCTTATTAACTCGCACCGACACACGAGGCAACACTTTACCTTTGCTATTATCGCCGAAGGTGATAAACTCCTTTCCTACAACTGGACTAAGACTAGAGAACTACTTGGCGTTTCCGGTCATGTGCCTCGAACAATCGGAATCCACCAACCAAATGTCCTCCAATCGTTTTACCTACATCAACGAAAAGACATAGGGTGAACATACGGTCCAACACTGGGGTGAGTGAAATAGGAAGAATACCAGTGTTGGGCCGGCTGCTCAAAAGAACGGTTAGTAGAAAAACCATTCCTAGCACGCCTATGGGGAAAGGGATCACCACGCACAGGAAAACATGGTCTGCTAAGGGAAGAGCGTCCATCGCGATACTCAAAACGCGGTGGAGGGAAACGCTCAACAAAGCCACCGCCACGGGGTCCATATCCTACAAAGTCAGGATCCCGCCGAGCAAAACCTTCCTGAGGCCTAGGACCTTTAAGCATAGGACCTCTAGGCCTACCAGCTCTCCTCTGAACATTCGGCACATGTACATCATGGAAAGGATGGTACATGTCCGCATTGTTCATCTCCCTTGCACGGCGCTCCTCTCTCTTGCGCCGAAAGCAAAACTCCCTCAAGTGTCCATCTCTCCCACAATGCTCACAATGGTACCTCACCGCTCTCATAGGGGGTTGTTGGTACTCACGGTAGTGGGTGTGGATCACTTTGCCCTTCTGTGGCATAAGCTCCTCCTAGATAGGTGGCATGGTGTCCAGCTTGTTTTTCAGGTGGTTGGGCTTAGGAGACCACACTTGTTTCTTGGGTGGAGCTCTCGGAGGTTCCTCATACACTCCATCTTTGGTGTTAGGCTTGAGAGGCTCTCTGGTTGAATCTTAGTAAGTTTGGGAGTAGTGGTGGAGTTAGGCTTCTCACTCGGGTTAAGACCACTAAACTCTCCAACCTTGCCAAAAGAAGTGCACTCAACACCCTGAGCAAAACCAACACCTGGACCTCCAGCAGCACGCTTGAACTGGGCAATCATCATCCCAAGCTGCGGCTCACCACAAGATACCCATGACAAGATGGTCCGAAGGTATGTGTTTTCTTCCTCGGTTTGCATCTTGTCATGCTTCACATTGGCTATCTCCATCTCCAAGCCCTCACACAAAGCACACCTAGACACACAAGTGCTACCCGAGCTGGCCTTCTCAAGAGACACAATCTTGGCATTCTTCTCTGCCAACTCGGATTGCAAGCCTGCACAAGACTTGCACGCACCCAGCAAAGAGGGTCTCGCCCTAAGCTCATCTACCTCTCCAACCAAAGCAGCATACTTACCTCTCAATGTGAGAAGGTCAGTCATGTGCTTGGTGCACATCTCGCACTCACCCTCCTCAGAGACAACAACGGTGGACTTGGCAAACTCACGCTCCTTCACCGTATCCTCCCACTTTTACCTAAACTCCTTTCTTTCTCTAGTAGCACGCCTAATCAGCTTATCTTGACTAAGGAGAGTAGCAGTAAGTTTCTCGACCTCAGCAGCAAGTTCATTGAGGGTCTGAGATACCTGGGAGGTGTCGTCATCATCGTCGTTCCGAGGGGTCTCCTCCAGCTGGCTGTCAACCTCATTGCCGAGGGCCATGGTGCAAAAGCCCTCATTGTCGGCGAAGAAGCAGAGGCCGTTGAGCTTGTCCTCGATCTTCTTCTTCTTCTCGGACTCGTCGTCGCTTAATGCAGCGGAGTCGTCATCCGAGTCGTCGATGTCGTTGAGCGTGGCAAAGAAAGCACGCTGCTCAGCCTGGGCCTTCTCCAAGTACTTCTTCTTGATGTACTCCTTGATGAAGCCGCCCTTCCGCTTGTGCAACGCGGGGACGTACTTCTCCTTGTGCTTGTGGGAGTCGTACTTGTGCCCATGATCGCCCTTCCCAAAAGCTTGCTTGTTCTTCTTGGGGCCGTTGGCGATGAAGTGGTCAGGGTTGCCACACTCAAAGCACCCAGCGCGTCCTCCTCCACGGTGACGGTTCATGCGGTTGTTGTGGAACTGCAAGAACCGGTTGGCGAGCAAAGCCAACTCGTCGTCTCCCATGAACTCCAGCTGCTCCTCTGTGATAGAAAGAAGAGAAGACAAAGCAAAGCCTCCAGAGGGGTTAGCAGAAGAGCCAGAAACCAAAGCTATCGACGGGCCAGAAGGATTCTCATAAGAAGCCCTCGTCATGGCATCATCTCACTGGACTTGAGCTTACTATAGAGCTCGTCGCACGTGAGAGTCTCATAGTTAGGCGATTCAATGATCGCCGGAACCTTTGAGTCCCACACCGACCGATCGAGAGTATGCAAAAGCTTGAGAGCCCTCTCTTGATCGTCGAAAGGCAACAGCTCCTTGTTAGCCCTCATCCTGTTGACAATCACCTGAAAGCGAGCGAATAAACTCTCTATGCTCTCGCCAGGCATGTGTCGAAAGTTCTCATACTCAAGCTTATGCAACTCGTAGAGACGGGTTTTGACTTGAGTGGTGCCCTCATGAAAGCGCATGAGATTAGCCCAAATCTCCCAAGCCGTGGTGAGATGAGAAACGCGATCAAACTCAGACATGCTCAAATAGGTGAAAAGAGCATTACGGGCTCGGTTATTGGCATCGTGCTCATCGATCTATAGGTGAGTAGCACGAGCAGCCAAGACCACGTAATCAGCCTTGTTGCAAATATCCCAGACAGAAGCACCCATGCTCTGAAGATAGGCCGACATGCGTATCTTCCAATACGCATAGTTCGTCCCATCGAAAAACGGCAGTTTGCCCACGTCGCGATCCATGTCGCCTTCTTGTGGATATGGAATGAAGATCCTTAACCCGCTCCGATACCAATTGAAGGACCGAGAATGCAAAAGCAAGGCGACCAGAGGGGGGGTGAATGGGAGCCTAAAAATTTCTCTCAAAACTTTGGCCTTTGTCCCAAAAATCAACCCCCAAAAGCTTCGACCGAAACGTGATGCCCACGACCCTTGGAAGAGGGTGGATGATCCCTAGGATCACAGCGAGGCACCACCAAGCAAGAGCGAACCAAACACCAAAAGCTTCGGCTCAAGTTCGACCCCAAAAACCGACTCTCGAACGTAGATAGAAGGCTACGTCGAGAAATCTCCAAATACCTATGCTAACAAGTAGCAAAGATACCTACAGAGGTTTCTTGGTTAACTCTAGGGCCAAACGAGAAGTCCGAAAATCAACCCGAAAAGCCGGGAGACCAAATGCACTGAAAAGCACAAGTCTGCGAGTTCCCGGACTGTCCGCCCTTACTGCGGACTGTCCGCGAAGGGATGACGGACTGTCTGCCGGCAAAAACCCCAAAACAGCACTGCTGCTGAACACCCCCTGTGTGATCCCGGACTGTCCGCGGATCACAACGGCGGACTGTCCGCCGGTCAAAAATCAGCACTGTTCACCGAGACTCGCAGCACTGACCTGGCTCGCCCCCGATGTACACCAGGAGCGGACTGTCCGCGACCCTGCAGAGAGGGCGATTTCGGTCGCCCTTCACCCAAATCTTCCCAAATTTGATCCAAATCAAAATCCCTTGATCCCAAACTTGGAGAAGATGATCACAAGGTAGTTAGGATATTATCCCCAAGAAATCATCCGCTCAAATCAACTCAATCAATGGGAAATCAAAGGGGAAGGTGTATGAACCGAAAAAAGCGCCATGAAACTTGAATCGACCCGATCTACTTGTTCGTGAGGAGTTAGATGAATTCCTTCGGTGGAAATGATCTCCTCACATCAAAGAACAAGTTGGTTCAAGTGGATTCGAAAAAGACTCAGCGTAGAGGGAGATCGAGTGACGGGAAAATCATGGAGAAATGAAGAACGCGAAGAACAAATTCAAAACGCAAATCAAACCACAAATTTGCAACCGTGTTGCTACCACATGCTACAATAGTGAGATTACAGTCTCACTTCCTCAAAATCTCATGAACATAGAGGTATGGTTCTCTGCGGATCTCAGTAGCTACAGCAGGGATGTGGGAGAGCAGGAAACCCTAGAATGAAAATAGCAAATGACTGAGATAGTTTGGGAGGTGGGTGTCTCCCCGTACTTATCCTAATTCTAGTTCCCACTCTACCCCTACTAATTACAGAGCGAACCAGCTAAACCCTAAGGTTATTCTGGACCAACTCGAAGTAGATGCTGATCCGACAGCCACGCCCGCACAACTGGTAGCTTCGCCTCAACGCGACCTCACCGATTGCCGCCACGTGCCGCCACCGCTCTACTCGTCCTTTTAACGGACCTCGCCCCCGGTTTTGAGGCCGAAACCGGGAAACCTGTCTTCACGACCAACCCACGGTTTTGAGGCCGAAACCGGGAAACCTGCCGTCCATCGCCTGAGTTTTGTGGCCCAAACTCAGAAACCCGCCAACGCCCAGGTTTGAGGCCCAAACCTGGAAACCGTCCTCAGCCCGAGTTATGTGGCCCAAACTCGGAAACCGGCCGCACCCAGGTTTTGTGGCCCAAACCTGAAAACCGTCCACCCAATGGTTTTTCTGTGGCTCAACCATCAAACCGATGTCGTAGAGGGGATGCACCGCCCGTGCACCCCGTCCACCAACACGTGTCCCCAGGTCCTCGACCCGAGCAACACTGTGCCCCGCAAGTCCCTGCTCGTCGCTGTCCCAGGCTGTCAGCCACCACAGCTGATCCTCGGGCCACCCGTCCCTCAGTCCAAGCCTCACGTCCGCCCTTCACCGCTCCCGGTCCGTCGGCACGGCACATCTCTACTTGACCTTCACCTTGCCTTCGATCACTGTCTTCGTGCTCGACACCTGCACAACACAAGCCAAAGAACATGCGCATCAAACCCGTTGACAATCACTCATCACTCAAGATCCGGCATACACCCATGTATCCGCACAAGCGCACAGAATATACCATTGTAGCACTTCACCCGGGAGTATTCCAAGGTATCGTTATTTATTTTATCCCAAGGGAAAGCAATAGCTAGAAACGATAAGCAAGCAAGAGATCCACAGAGAGACAACAACTTAGTACCAACTACCAGAGATAGTTAAACGACTTTGGGTAAATGGGTGATGATGTAACAAACTCAGTGAAAGATAAAAAGATAACTAGTAAGTATAGCTAGGTGGGAGGACAACGAGAGAGTATGGGACTCCAATTGACTTTACTTCTACTCCTATGCGCTCAGTTTAATCACACCAAGGTTTAACTAGATTAAGCCCTCACGACATGTGTTCTAGGCGACGAGCGGACAGGGAGCACAGAGACTCTTACTGTCGGAACGTCATGCTCAGCCTTATCCTTTAAATCCTGCCTAAAAACACGTGGTGGACTCCAGAGACCAGATTCAGGGCTGTCACCACCTGCTGGCTACCACTATCTATCCGTGCGACAAGCGGCAACCAAAGGTAAGATAATTTCTAAGCACCACGCTTAAACCGTCTCTTACTACTCTAATCGTGTGCACAACCAACTAGAGCACCCTATAACAGACAATGATCACACACAGGCATGTTCCAGGTAACCCAACTAGTATAAACTAAGATATGACAAACTAAGAGAACAACAATACTATATTGAATATAATATTGCACAAAGTAAGGGCTAAGTAAAGTAGAGTAAAGTAACACTATAAGGTAAAGTCTTACGAAAATAAAGAGAAAGATACAAGAGCTATACCAGACTCCTCAGAAGACAGCTCCGAAAGACCCGAGCACAGCTCACTACTCAACTCTAACTCCCACACTAGACTACACTACTAGGAAGTGGACTAAATACTCTTCACTTGAGCTTGTAGGCTTCCATCATGCCACCTCAAATGAGAGGGGGAGGGCCTCTATTTATAGGTGAAGGTGGAGTAGGGGCTACTCCACCGCCACATCATCGATCCGCGTGACGTGCCCTCTCCTCCGTCAGATTATAACCGCCTCAAAAATGGATGGCCACCGCACTTGGAGGTTGATTCACCGTGAAGGAAGGTAGATTCCACGGGAAGGAACCTTGGGAGGTTCACCACGGGGTCAGGCGACCCCCTATGACACCTTGGCCCCACCTTGGTATGTGTAGATGATGTCCCCACTTGTCATTTGTTGTTTGGCACATTGGAACGTGTCATGATTACTTTGGATGCTTCGTTGTGGGCCCATTGATCCATGTGACTTCATCTTCCACCGTTGAGAGAAAACACAATTGTGATCCAAGGGTGGAGAAGCACTTTGGGAGGCTTGACATGGACCATGACACGTGGCAGAACCCCGGTGGGCCCATAGGGGGGTCGGGCGACCTCCTTATGTGGGTCCCACCAGATTTCCTTGGCAGATTTCTTCATATTGGAGCTTAGCGTGGTTGATCCCACTTGGTAGAGCCCTGGTGGGGCCGTAGGGGAGTCGGGCGACCCCCTTAGGTAGGTCCCACCATGTCATTTTGCCACATTTCTTCTTCATCTGCATAAACACACTTACAAGCACATGTGGAACTAGTTATTGATAAAAATATGTTCATGCCATGTTATTCTTCCTTGATACCGAGCTTGTTGACGGGATTTTGGGTGTGTTATTTTGGTTATATTCCACCATCAACAGCAACACATGCACCAACCTAGATCACATGATATGATCCACTTCATATCATCACATGGCCTCCATGGTACATCAATCTTGACCTCACTTGCTCTTCACCATTGCTTCGGTCCTTCGGCGCCAAGTCTTTGCTCAAGCCTCCCGACACTTGGTACCAACGGCTTGAAAGCCTCCAACTTGCCCTTCACCTTCGCAACTTGTCCATCAAGCCAAGTCTTGCCTTGATCTTCACCATCTTAGCCACATGACTCCATGTCATGTCACATATGAAATAAGCTCCTTCATCACATGTGTGAGCCTTTGCAACATCTCCAAGTCATTTCACCTCTATGGCATATGTTGCTCACACATGATCACTTTTGGACTAATCACCTGTGTAATTCACTTCAAAACACATATTAATCAACCTAAGTTGTCACTCAATTACCAAAACCAAACTAGGACCTTTCAAAAATCATCCTTGATACTCACTTGAATTGACCTTGTTTGATTGATCCATTTGAACTCTTCTTGAAATGTGACTTTGAATCCTTCTTTGAGTCCTTTTCTTTCTTCCAAAATGATCTTCTATTATTACTAGGACTTGATCTTCCTCTTCATCTTGATATTGGTCTTGATCTTCAATTTGAGTACCAAATTGTGTGCCAAATACACTTCTCAATTGAATGGCCTTGTACTCATCTTTGTCATGCTTCTAGCTCATCTCAAAACCAAACATAGGTCCCTCAACCACTTATAAACATGATTCCAACTTGAGGGCCTTTCAATCAAAGTGACTTGTGATCTATCCAATACTTATCACTTTTCTGGCAGATTCTGTCTTCTTCAATGAATTGATCTTATCTCACAATATATAGATCCAATTGCCATGAAATTTGGTGGAGATGTGCCTCACTAAGTCTTCTAGTAGCCATAAAAGTTTTAGCTTCATTGGATTTCTAGATTGCTACCAGATTTTGCATCTTTCTACACTACTACATGCTGAAAACTACTGCACTTGTGTTGACAAGATCCACTCCAAAAAAGAAGCATTACTTATCTAATTATCATGAATTTTGCACAGCAACTAATACCATAATGTAGAGCATGTGTACCAAATTTCAAGCCAATCCAACTAGATTGGATCATCCAAACATGGCTATCTTCTCAGCTCACTCAGATTTTGCAATATTTGACAGATTTCAACACTTGAGCTATACTTCTTCAATTTGAATCAAACTTGAGATAAACTTGCTTGAACATCAACACAAAACATATATCCATGCAAATCCACTTACTAAAGGTCATCTTGTTAACATATCCAATCAAACTAACTCAAACTTGATTACTAAGCAATTTATCCATTCAAACTTCTCATAGAAAGCAACATATGCATATATATCCAATTCAAACAACTCATATGCACCCAAATGAATGTCATCAACTAGATATATACCTTGTTAGCTCATGATCATCCAATAGCAAGCTTCTTCATCAATTATTTGCAAGCCTTCAAATATATTCAATAAATCACCACAACTTGAACTTTGCACTTGTATGTTATAGCACTTAGACTTCACTCTTTTGTCTTGGCATTGGGTTTGTATGTGCACTATGCTTTATTTCTTGACTCAATCATATGATGAACACTATGGAATCAATTGAATCAAGTCTCCAATGCCATGGTACCTACACACATTCATCCACTTTTTGATGGTACCCAAACTTGTTTGGGTCCTCTCAAGTTAGGAGCAACATACTTTCTATGGATAGCGGGATGTTTTGCAATAGCCACCAATGAGGTACCAT
This sequence comes from Coix lacryma-jobi var. lacryma-jobi, assembly GCA_009763385.1. NCBI lineage: Eukaryota > Viridiplantae > Streptophyta > Magnoliopsida > Poales > Poaceae > Coix > Coix lacryma-jobi. The sequence continues at coordinate 47,066,996 of CM019826.1, forward strand.
TACCATCCTTTCTGAGCACATTATCATCGTTAATTGAAATAGGCTTAGAAGTTTTACCTAGGGGACATGAATTTGCCATGTGTCCCCTTTCCCGGCATGAATAGCAAACTCTCTCTTTGATTGAGCCTTCTCTTCCTTGCTCATATGTTGCTTCTCATTGCTTTGCCTCTTCTCTTTTGCTCGAATCTTCTTCTCAAGCTTGGTAGGACACTTCGAGGCAAAGTGTCCCATATCTCTACACTTGTAGCACTTGATGTGAGCCAAATCTTTCTTCTCAACTTGATTCTTGCTCATCATCTTGGCATCTTGGATATGAGTTGGATGCCTTGCTCTTCCTCCTCTTCTTGTTTTCTTCTTCTTTATCAAGTCACCATCATGATGGTTGTTCTTGATTTGAACTTGGGGCTTCTTCTTTTTATCTTGTGGCCTCATCATTGGATTCTTGGTTGAGCAAGATTTGGCAAAGTATCCCATTTCATGGCACCGGTAGCACATGAAATGAGATAGCTCCTTTTCTTCTTGCTTCTTCATCTTCTTGCCTTTGCTCTTGTTCAAGCCAATGCCACTCTTGTCACCATAGCTCTTTGGATTCTTCATCATGTGCTCATAGGTGACCTTTGACCCATACCACCTCTCTAACTTGTTGCTCAAATTCTTCACTTCACTTTTGAGCTCATTGTTCTCCTTCAAAAGGTTAGTCTCACAAGTGTTGGCATTTCTTAGCGTCGCTACCAAGAATAGAGTTAAACCCTATCCCCGGCAACGGCGCCAGAAAGCCAGTTGTTATGTGTTACGCATAGAGACAAATCCGCAAGCGCACGGATACCGTTGTAGCTTTCACCCAGGAGTATTCCAGGGTATCGTATTTATATCCTCAGGGAAGTAATGTGTAAAGAGTTTAATAACTGACGATCATGTATCTACTAACTTAGTGTACCGACTAGATTAAAGTGGGGTTAAGTGGTAGCATATATTTTTGATAGATAAATGATACACCGGAGAACTCCATAAAAAGATAAAGAGCAGACAAGCACAATTGGGAGGTCATCAAAAGAGTTCAAGGTTCCTATATACTTCTCCATTACTATGGTTCTAATCTAGATCAAACCAAAGGGATTAACCAAAGCAAAGGTCAAACATAATGAGCACACCATGACACTTAGGAGCAGCAGTTCCTTTCTGGTTCTCGAAGAGACTGGGAAGGGTTAACCAGGAGAAGGCTGCCAAAATCTCTACGAAACACCAACCCGAACGTGGTGGAATACAAAGGCCTGGTCGGAGCTGCCACCCCCGGGGCTACCACAACTATCCATGGGGTTGGGCGCTGAAGGACCGAGAATGCTAAAGCAAGGCGACCAGAGGGGGGGTGAATGGGAGCCTAAAAATTTCTCTCGAAACTTTGGCCTTTGTCTCGAAAATCAACCCCCAAAAGCTTCGACCGAAACGTGATGCCCACGACCCTTGGAAGAGGGTGGATGATCCCTAGGATCACAGCGAGGCACCACCAAACAAGAGCAACCCAAACGCCAAAAGCTCCGGCTCAAGTTTGACCCCAAAAACCGACTCCCGAACGTAGATGGAAGGCTACGTCGGGAAATCTCCAAATACCTATGCTAACAAGTAGCAAAGATACCTAGAGAGGTTCCTTGGTTAACTCTAGGGCCAAACATGAAGTCCAAAAACCAAGCGGAAAAGTCTGGAGAGCCAACGCACTAAAAATCAGAACTCAGTCGAGTCCCAGTGCGGATACATGGGTGTATGCCGAGTCTCTGAGTGATGAGTGATTGTCAACTGGGATAATGGGCATGTTCTTTGGCTTGTGTTGTGCAGGTGTCGAGCACGGATACAATGATCAAAGGCAAGGTGAAGGTCAAGTAGAGACGTACTGTGCCGATGGACCGAGAGTGGCGAAGGGCAGACGTGAGGCTTGGACTGAGGGACCGGTGGCCCGACGATCAGCTGTGGTGGCTGACAGCCTGGGACAGCGACGAGCGAAGACTTGCGGGCACGGTGTTGCCTAGGTCGTGGACCTAGCGACATGTGTCGGTGGACGGGGTGCACGGGCGGTGCATCCCCTCTACGGCTCGGTTTGGTGGTTGAGCCACAGAAAAACCACCGAGTGGATGGTTTCTAGGTTTGGGCCTCAAGACCTGGGCACTGATAGTTTCCGAGTTTGGGCCACAAAACTCGGGCTGAGGACGGTTTCTAGGTTTGGGCCTCAAAACCTAGGTGTTCCGAGTTTGCTGAGTTTGGGCCACAAAAATCAGGCGATGGACGGCTGGTTTCCCGGTTTGGGCCTCAAAACCGGGGGTTGGTCGTGAAGGCTGGTTTCCCAGTTTGGGCCTCAAAACTAGGGGCGAAGTCCGGGGAAAGGACGTGCAGAGCGGTGGCGGCACGTGGCGGCAATCGGTGATGTTGCGTCGAGGCAACGCTACCAGTTGTGCGGGCGTGGCCGTCGGATCTCCAGCAACTTCGAGTTGGTCCAGAATAACCCTAGGGTTTAGCTGGTTCGCTCTGTAATTAGTTAGGGTTAGAGTGGGAAATAGAATTAGGATAAGTAGAGGGAGACACCCTCCTCCCATGGTATCTCTATCATTTTGCTATTTTGCCTTCTAGGTTTTCCTGCTCTCCCCATCCTCTGCTGTAGCGAACTGAGATCCACAGAGAAGACAATCATACCTCTATGTTCGTGAGTTTTTGAGGAAGTGAGACCGTAATCTCACTGTTGTAGCGTGTGGTAGCCACACGGTTGCAAATTCGTGGTTGTGATTCGCGTTTTGTTCGTGTTCTTCGCGGGTTGCTTTTCTCCAAGATTTTCCCGTTGATCGATCTCTCTACTTGTTGTGTCTTTCGCAAATCCATTTGAACCAAGTTGTTCTAGATCATGAGGCACTTCTTTCCACCGAAGGAATTCTCTTCTAACCTCACGAGCTAGTAGATCGGTCGATTTTCATTTTGGGTCAAGTCTTTCTCCTTTCCCCCAAATTTCTTCGATTCATCGATTTGGAGATAGGTTTGAGCCATGATCTCTTTAAGATAGCTCACTATCCTCCTTGTGACTCATCTCACCAAGTTTGATCCATAGAGGATTCGTTTTGGGTGAGATCAAGTCGAATCGGTGGACGAACAGCGTTTTTCGGGGTGACCGGACGCTGGGTCGGGGTGACCGGACGCACGCTCCTGAGTCCGGTCGTTGAATGTGCTAGTGCCCAGATTTTCTCGGACTCGACCGGACGCTCGGTTGGTCACTGACCGGACGCTGCATGATCACTGTTCATCGTGTGTTTTTTCATTGACCGGACGCTCCTTGCTCTGACTGGACGCATCACTTCTGTGAGTCCGTTCACAAACAGAGAGGTCCGAAATTGGTTTTCGCCTGACCGGTCGCGTCCAGTGTCTACTGACCGGACGCTGGCCAGAGTTCGGTCAGTGTTGTTCTGCGTGTTTTTTTGTCCGCGGTTCATTCGTACTTTGTCGGTTCTGATTTCCGGCTTTTGCGTTGGATTTCTAGAGTTGTGTAGTGTCCCGCTGTGCTTCTTGGAAGCATCCACCCTACATCTAGGGTCGTGGATACTTGCAAGCTCTAGGTTTGCTCTTGGGGGTTGATTCTTGGAACAGTAGCAACAAGTTTCAGAAAGGAAAATTTGAAGCTCTCATTCACCCCCCTCTGGTCGCAGTCTGGTAGCACTTTCGGTCCTTCAATTGGTATCGGAGCAAGGTTAAGGATCTTCCACCTTAGCCGGTTCCAGATCCACATAAGGCGACATGGATCGCGGCGTGGGCAAACCACCGTTTTTCGATGGGACGAACTATGCGTATTGGAAGATACGCATGTCGGCCTATCTGCATAGTTTGGGTGCTTCCATCTGGGATATTTGCAACTCTGCTAATTACGTGGTCTTGGGTGCTCGTGCTACTCAGCATCAGATTGATGAGCACGATGCCAATAGCCGAGCCCGTAATGCTCTTTTCTGATGTCTGAGCATGAGTGAGTTTGATCGCGTTTCTCACCTCGCTACGGCTCGGGAGATTTGGGCTACCCTCATGCGTTTCCATGAGGGAACCACTCAAGTCAAAACCCGTCTCTACGAGTCGTTCAAGCGAGAGTATGAGAACTTTCAACATATGCCTAGAGAGGGCATAGAGAGTTTATTCGCTCATTTTCAGGTGATTGTCAACAGGATGAGGGCTAACAAGGAGCTGTTGCCTTTTGATGATCATGAGAGAGCTTTGAAGCTTTTGCACACTCTTGATCGATCGGTGTGGGACTCAAAGGTTCAGGTGATCATCGAATCGCTTAAATATGAGACCCTCACATGCGACGAGCTCTTTAGTAAGCTCAGGTCCAGTGAGATTGACGCCATGGCGAGGGCTTCTTATGAAAATCCTTCTGGCCCATCGATGGCTTTGCCTTCTGGCTCTTCTGCTAACCCCTCTGGAGGCTTTGCACTCTCTTCTCTTCTTTCTGTCACAGAGGAGCAGCTGGAGTTCATGGGGGATGACGAGTTGGCTTTGCTCACCAACCGGTTCTCGCGGTTTCACAACAACCGTATGAACCATCGCCGTGGAGGAGGACGCTCGGGATGTTTCGAGTGCGGCGACCCCAACCACTTCATCGCCAATTGCCCGAAGAAGAACTGTAAAATCCCGGCCTAAGGCTTAATAGGAATAATAGGATACTCATACCAACAAGTTGCAACTTCTTTTCCGGAAGCCCATCTCCTAAAAACTCCAAAGTTAAGCGTGCTTGGCTTAGAGCGATGGGTGACCGACCGGGAAGTTCTTCCCGGGTGCGCACGAGTGAGGACAAAGTGCGCAGAAAAGACTGGTGTTGGTCTGTGAGGGAAGTCTATGTCCTAGAAAAGCTGCCAGATGTAAGTGGGCCCGGCCGCGTGGAGGCGGGACGTTACAGAATGGTATCAGAGCCGACTCTCGCGGTTTCACGGGTGCGTGTGTCGCAGTTGCTCAGACATGGTGGTCATGGCTGGTGTGGACCCGGAGTGGTCACACAGCATGGCACATGTGCTAGCACTGGACACACGGACGTGGCCAAGAGAGGACGTTCCTGGCTTGGGATTGATCGACGAGGACGTCGATCTCTTAAGGGGGTGAGGATGTAAAATCCCGGCCTAAGGCTTAATAGGAATAATAGGATACTCATACCAACAAGTTGCAACTTCTTTTCCGGAAGCCCATCTCCTAAAAACTCCAAAGTTAAGCGTGCTTGGCTTAGAGCGATGGGTGACCGACCGGGAAGTTCTTCCCGGGTGCGCACGAGTGAGGACAAAGTGCGCAGAAAAGACTGGTGTTGGTCTGTGAGGGAAGTCTATGTCCTAGAAAAGCTGCCAGATGTAAGTGGGCCCGGCCGCGTGGAGGCGGGACGTTACAAGAACAAGCAAGTCTTCGGCAAGGCGGATCATGGGCACAAGTACGACTCCGGCAAGCGCAAGGAGAAGTACGTCCTCGCAAAGCACAAGCAGAAGGGCGGCTTCAACAAGGAGTACATCAAGACCAAGTACTTGGAGAAGGCCCAGGCTGAGCAGCGTGCATTCTTCGCCACGCTCAGCGACATCGACGACTCGGATGACGACTCCGCTTCCTCAAGCGACGACGAGTCCGAGAAGAAGAAGAGGATCGAGGACAAGCTCAACGGCCTCTGCTTCTTCGCCGACGACGAGGGCTTCTGCACCATGGCCCTCGGCAAGGAGGTCGACGGCGAGCTGGAGGAGATCCCTCGGAACGACGACGACGACGACGACACCTCGTAGGTATCTCTGACCCCCGATGAGCTTTCTGCTGAGGTCGAGAAGCTTACTGCCGCCCTTCTTAGTCAAGATAAGTTGCTTAGGCGTGCTGCTAGAGAGCGGGAGGAGTTTAGGCAGAAGTGGGAGGATACGGTGAAGGAACTTGAATCTGTCAAGTCCACCGTTGTTGTCACCGAGGAGGAGGAGTGTGAGATGTGCTCCACACACATGACTGACCTTCTCACATTGAGAAGTAAGTATGCTGTGTTGGTAGGAGAGGTGGATGAGCTGAAGGCTAGATCCTCGCTGTTGGGTGCGTGCAAGTCCTGTGCGGGCTTGCAATCCGAGTTGGCAGAGAAGAATGCCAAGATTGTGTCTCCTGAGAAGGCCAACTCGGATAGCACGTGTGTGCCTAGGTGTGTTCTGTGTGAGGGTTTGGAGATGGAAATTGCAAACGTGAAGCATGACAAGATGCAAACCGAGGAGGAAAACACATACCTTCAGACCATCTTGTCATGGGTGTCAAGTGGTGAGCCGCAGCTTGGGATGATGATCTCCCAGTTCAAGCGTGCTGCTGGAGGTCCAGGTGTAGGTTTTGCTCAGGGTGTTGAGTGCGCTTCATCTTTTGGGAAGATTGGAGAGTCGAGTGGTCTAAACCCGTGTGAGAAGCCCAACTCCACCACTACTCCCAAGCTTACCAAGATTCCACCCAAAGAGCCTCTAAAGCCTAACACCAAGGATGGTGTATTTGTGGAACCTTCGAGAGCTCCACCCAAGAAACAGTCATGGGCTCCAAAACCAAACCACCTCAAGAACAAGCTAGACACCATGCCACCCATCCAGGAGGAGCTTATGCCACAGAAGGGCAAAGTGATCCACACCCACTACCGTGAGTAGCAACAACCCCCTATGAGAGCGGTGAGGTACCATTGTGAGCATTGTGGGAGAGATGGACACTTGAGTGAGTTTTGCTTTCGACGCAAGAGAGAGGCGCGTCATGCAAAGGAGATGAACAACACGGACATGTACCATCCTTTCCATGATGTACATGTGCCGAATGTTCAGAGGCGTGCTGCTAGGCCTAGATGTCCAAAACCTCAAGTTCTTAGGCCTAGGCCGCGAGGAGGTCATGCCCGGCGGGAGCCTGCAGTTGTAGGCTATGGACCCCGTGGCGGTGGCTTTGTAGTTGAGCGTTTTCCTCCACCGCGTTTTGAGTATCGCGATGGACGCTCCTCCCTTAGCGGACCACGTTTTCCTCTACGTGGTGATCGCTCTTCCCGTAGGCGTGCTAGGAATAGTTTTTCTACTAACTGTTCTTTTGAGCAGCCGACCCAACACTGGTATTCTCCCTACTTCACTAACCTCAGTGTTGGACCGTATGCTCACCCTATGTCTTTGTTGACGCAAAAAGTGACACCTTGCGCCAAGGCACACAGCAAGCCGAACGAGGCCAGCTTCAATCGGGTGCCCAGAGTGTGTTGAATTCGGAGACGTGACAATCGGTTTGACCTAAAAACCAACAAGGGATAAAGCGTGAGAATACCTCTGGAACATGCTGGGTAAAACTAGACAGTTCCATATGTACGACTTTGAAAGCCAGTCACGACGGCACACAGCTATAGAAGCTGTCTGTCAGTGCATGTTTACAAAGCCATTCGGCAAGTACGAGAACAGAGTATGTGAAGCATGTTCACTGCCGAATGCAAAAGGAAGACATGCTTGAACGAATCAAGGATATTATAAACAGGCAACTTGCAAGAATAGATCTATTCAAATAACACATGCATAGGCCAATCCAACTAATCTGCCGCACGTTTAGTCTTCATAAACCCGTCAAGCATAAACTTAAGCGAAGCTAATCCACCGCATGATACCACTTGCTATAAGTCTATACCACTTCTTATAATTAGATTAATCCACCGCATGATACAATCTAATTATAACAAGCTAAAAGCATGCATATATTTGAATAGATCTATAAAAGCTCATTACTCGTGTAAGCATAACCAAAATCGGCAAACTAGCCGAGTTGGGGTCCATGAAGAAGGAACATACAAGCAAGCATAATCAAACTAATCTAAAACCTGCATTTGCCGCACGACACCCAGTTCTATCAAAGCATCAACATGATTGACATGTATGAACCCACAACATGTAACAACCTAGATTGAACGCTGATCCGGCCATCATGATATTATGATTAGCAAAGCACAAGCAAACTTGTGAAACAAGGCCGAATAGAGATCAATCTAGATTGGGCAAAAGAGTGTTACAAGAATTAAATAAATAAAACATGTAACACATGATAACTTAATGAATCTATCAGATCTGCCAAATCTAATAGAGCCGATAACTATTTTTACTCATGACTCAATCCGCCGCACGATACAAGGCACAAGCAAAAACTTCCCGTCATAAGCTTAAATCCGTCGCACGATACTAAGCTTAACATACGAGACTACTTGCATCATATCTAAATCCACCGCATGATACTAGACATGATAGCAAGGTTGCCGGGACTTACGGAGGTCGATAGATCGATGATTCCTCTCAAAGAACTCGACGACACGACTAAGGACTCAAAGATGGCACGGGGCCGGTTTGTATTGATGTGGTTGTGAACCCTTTTTACAATAGCCAAGGGTTTATATTTATACCCTGGACGCAATACAAGTCCTAAGAGGACACGACTATGAAATATTAAAGGAAAATACAATATTCTTGACCTTCAACTCCTTTTGGAATCTTCATTGCCTTAATTGTCGCAATTTTGTTGCCCGGTCGGCTCTTGCTTCCGTCGTTTCAATGGAAACTCCTTTTTTCAAAATAGCCGACCGCATGAGCAGTTGCCGAATCCTTGGAAACTAGCCGACCGCATGGGTACTTGCCGAATGCCTCATACGCCCATCTCCGCACACTGGACATGCACGCCGTCTTCTAGCCTTTCCTTCATCGTGAAGCCATTTATGCTAAATATAGAACTGGACGTCGACATGTGCATGCTTTATATATATTTCTTCATCGTGAAGCCATTTATGCTAAATATAGAACTGGACGTCGAGATGTGCATGCTTTATATATATTTATATTTAAATTGCCTTCTTTGCTTGCTTGTCACATCACAACGCCACCAAATCCAACTCCTGGCTAATGCGATCAGACCCCTCTGGCTTCTTGAATACTCGTTTAATCTGTCACGGTCATGGTCGATTATCCTCGTGATCGGCTTCTCTTGCCATATCTATTTCCTGAATGAAGTAACCGACCGCTTGGTCGTCTACCGAATGCTCTTCTCACTGCTCGTTGGGTCCACCTATCATCTTCTCAATGTTGACAAAAATTCAGTGTTAACACAGGCCCCCTAGTTCGGAGTATGAATTGTCATGCTTCGAACTATTTGATCTCTGTTGGTCTTCTTCAAAAAGCCAAGAAATCCACTGATAGCATTAACATTTTCTCACCATGTTTCCACAATTTTGCCTGTAAAACAATAATTCTCCAATACATGTGGAAACAAGTTAGTTACAAATGCATATGTGTATAAATATTATAGTTCTTCCATTTTATTGATCAGAAGATGCTGCAATGCCGACTACATCTCAAAAGTATCATATTTTATAACCAAGATTTCTTTTAAACTTGAATAAAATGGTACCTTACTCATCCATCCATCTCTTTAATTATGGGGCTTTAGATCTCACTGAATCCTCAAGCGATTGCAAAACAGAATAGCTACAGAAATGCTTATCTTTTACCCCTTGATCACTTTTCATCCTGAGTTTTTATCATTATCTTTATGTAAAATCGTATCACATAATATTGCAAAGTCAAAGACTCGATCATAAGGAGATACAAGCCATAAACCTAGATCAAGAAGTGCAAGTGAATATTTTTATTACTTTTTCTTTTGCATATGTCATTCTCCCTACTTTTTAAAATTATGAGGCTACTGGGCCTTCGGCCATCTTTTATTTTATTTGGCGGTCACTTGACCTTTTCTTTTTCATATTTTATTTTGGGCGGTTTGCCCTTTTTTCTTTCTTAGTTCTAGCGGACACGTGTCCGTCGTTTTTATTTCTGAGATTTATAGAATAGCCTCATATTTTTAATCAAAGAGAGAATGCACATGCAAAACACTTATTAGTTTATAACGTGTACGTGAATCTTGATGTTGAGAATATGACTATAATCTCAACTAGTAGCCACAATGATTTGACAGTGCTCAATATGACATTAAGTAAATTTTATTATTTCATCAAATCTCCGAATTTCAAGTATGTCTCAGAATAATGTCATACCAAATTCTACTTCTATTCATATCCCACAACTACTTTCAGACATAGTTTAAATTCTATACAACCCACAAATTTCAAAGACTTCAAGATAAATATAATAACCACTAGACCCAAATCTTAAAGAAATCAAAGCTATAAACCAGACACAGGTGAAACATAAAACAGAGCATCTATTTATCATCTCAATAATGGATAACCCAAAATATTTATATCACATATTCATAGAGTGGAATTTTTTTGGTTTTTTTTAGTGTGGAGATGCAACATGAGAGGTTTCGCTTTTTAATGATTTTAATTTTGCTCTGAAACTATTAGAGAAGCGAGGGTAAAATTACACAAACCACCGTTGGAGATGAAGCAGCCATTCGTTTTGTCCTTCTTCACGATGGATCGCTCGATGCTGTACGATGTGTGCGTGTTGATCTCAGGCCCCCCGACACGTAATCACAACGGCGTAATCGATGATTCACTGGTGTCCTCCTTTCTCTCATCCGAGACGTCTTCGCCGAATACAGGTTGAAAATATTTGAAGCCAATCATAAACATCAATCCTTCTTCTGCAAATGACTGGCTGCTTCAGATCTTGTAGCTGCTCTCTGATTCAAATTATGTACATGATCAGCATGCACATGCTTTTCTTTTGGTGTGAATATTTAGTCTTTTTAGACTTTATCGTTGGTTCCGCCAATCTACATCTTTCTTTTGTATAGGAGTCCAGCGCCGATCTGTCGGCTATATAGCTGATGGAAGACACTATTGGCAACAGCCCATGTGATGATCATTTTGTAACAGTATCATTTGTCCTCATTAGCTTCCCAACTACTATCTTCAGGTCTTTTGTTGTGCCAAAGTCTAAGGCTTATCGGCCATGCAACAGTCAATGTCATTACATGGCTGAACGCCGATATGCCTATAAGTAGCGACATGATGTGAATCCTTGAGGTGTCACTGCCCACCAACAAAAATGGGAAAGATGGCTGTGTTTTGACCACCACACATCAACTGCTAGTGATGATCTCAGTTCTATAGCTGCCAGATTTTGATCTGCCCCTCGAGACGGCATGATGATTTAAGATTCTCCTGATCTTGAACTTTGATGGTTATCAGTGGGACAGGAATTACTCCAACTCCTCCATGTTCCTTTATTAACTTTATGATCTAGCTGACCAGCTGCTGGAATGATTTTCAAAGCATGCATTGGGCCTGACTAAATGACCTGAAAGAAGACAGCCTTCCATGGCCATAGATGGTGCGGCGGACGTACTTGGTACGCGACAGCATTGGGTTGGAGGCCGCATTCTCAAATAGCACCAGCATGATCTTATCAGCAGCGTGATCCATCACGTTCTGGCATACGCAATCGTTGTTCGCCACTTCTTGACGGTCAAAGTTTCATTTGTGGCCGAACCTCATGTTATTCGTGGCCGTTGCTGCATCTGTCAGCTCCTCTACTCTTACCAGCAAAGAATTTTTAGTTCTCTCTATTTGCTTAGCCTGATGACATTATGCCTAATAAATATAGGAGCATTATATCCAAGGAAAGATAATTGGCTAATGGCTGCCACATAATCAGCTAGCATCGGATTCATCCAGATATTGTATATGCTTTTAAAAATTATATGAGCTGATTTCCTTGAATAGCCGATTCCACCTTTTTTCAGCAGTGTATGGTAGCACTCGTAAACTAGCTGATGAAACTAAGCCAATAGCTGATTCTTCTTCCTGCTGTCAAACTGATATTAAATCTTAAGACTTGATCTTCCTGATTTCTCAGCATGGCTCCTGATTAATTTCCTGAGTCTGAAATAATATCACCTTGCTGCGCGTGGATTTGTCCTCCATAACAAACAGAGATTTGAACTTCCTGATGTATACCAGAAAATATTTTTTTAACCGAACTCCCATCGGCTGTCAAATTACCAAGCTTCTAACGTATCCTCTTATGGTGGTTTTTATCTTCAAACTCTCCGAGTCAATCGCCCTTTGCTCATCTTATCGGAAAGGATGAAGTTGCACCAACAGGAGCTGACAGCTACACGCCTTATCGGCTTTCTGCTTGTCGAGGATCTGGAATACCTAGGTGAGCGCACCAGTAGTTCATAGGCAGCTTCGAAGAACGTCAAGGCGATGAAGCTATCGTTGAGTGTGCCGCAGAGGATGAAGATGAACTCCGCAGCATGCAGATGTGTGCGCAATAGGTTTAGGCCCCCCGGGTCCGACACGTAGCTGACGCGGGAGCTTGAAATGCCAAGTGTACCTATCTCAATGATTTTCTTGGTGTTGTTGTATCCACCGATTCCTTTCCTGAATAGCCGATTCCAAAGATGACATGCAGATAAGCTATCGGCCAACTTCCCTCGGCTGACGTATGACCTCTTGATAATCAACCGGCTATTTATAGCAGCATGCAAGTAAATCTGAACATGGACTTCATCTCTTTGAACATCTCCATGGAAATCTTCCTTTTACAACGTGCATGTTGTTCTTTGTTTAGCCGATGCATCACTAACACTTCGTTCATAGCTTCTGATAAAATCAACCAATACTTCTCCTTTTTTTATCATGATATCGGCCATCAAGCTGATTTTACTGGAAAGTTCTTCATCAAATTATATTGCACTTTGTCTTTGTCACTTCTTTGGGCCAAACTTTTATTGATAAAATAAAAGTTAAATATCATCTCATCGCGATTTGAAAGTGACAAATATTTGGAGAGGATCTGATGTTCGATCAAATGATTGTTGTCCCACCAGGCGTGCCAAAAAGTGTGTTGACGCAAAACGTGACGCCCTGCGCCAGGCACACAGCAAGCCGAATGAAGCTAGCTTCAATCGAGAGCCCGGGGTGTATCGAACCCGGAGACGTGCCAGTCGGTTTGACCTGAAAACCAACAAGGGATAAAAGTGTGAGAATACCTTGGAACATGCTGGGTGAAACCAGACAGTTTCATATGTATGGCTTTGGAAGCCAATCACGACGGCACACAGCTATAGAAGCTGTTTGTCAAAACAGGTTTAATATGTCATTTGGCAAGTGTAAAGAGAAAGCATGTAGACATGTCGAATGCCGAATACATACGTGACAAAAGGATAAAAGAGGTAACTTGTAAATACAGATCTATTCAGATAACATATGCATAGGCCAATCCAGCTAGTCTGCCGCACGTCCAGCTTTCATAAACCCATCAGGCATAAACTCAAGCAAAGCTAATCCACCGCATGATACCACTTGCTATAAATCTACACCACTCCTTATAATTAGATTAATCCACCGCATGATACGATCTAATTATAAGAAGCTAAAAGCACACATACATCTGAACAGATCTATACATACTCATTACTCATGTACGCTTAACCAGAATCGGCAAACTAGCCGAACTGGGGTCCATGAAGAAGAAACACACAGGCAAAGCATGATTAAACTAATCTAAAACCTGTACCTGCCGCACGGCACCCAGCTCTATCAAAGCCTAAACATGATCGGCATGTATGAACCCGCAACATGTAACAACCTAGATTGAAAGTCGATTCGGCCATCATGATCTTATAATTAGCAAAGCACAAGCAAACTCGTGCAATGAGGCCGAACGAAGATCAATCTAGATTGGGAAAAAAGTGTTGTACGAATTAAATAAATAAGACATATAACACGTGATAACTTAATGAATCTATTAGATCTGCCAAACCTAACCGAGCCGATAACTATTTTTACTCATGACTTAATCCGCCGCACGATACAAGTCATAGGTAAAAACTTCCCGTCATAAGCTTAAATCCGCCGCACGATACTAAGCTTAACGTACGAGACTACTTGCATCATATCTAAATCCACCGCATGATACTAGGCATGATAGCAAGGTTGCCGGTATTTACGGAGGTCGACGGATCGATGATTCCTCTCGAAGAACTCAACGACATGACTATAAGGACTCGAAGATGGCACGGGGCCGGTTGTATTGATGTGGTTGTGAACATTTTTTACAATAGCCAAGGGTTTATATTTATACCCTGGACGCAATACAAGTCCTAAGAGGATACGACTATGAAATATTAAAGGAAAATACAATATTCTTGGCCTTCAACTCTTTTCGAAATCATCACTGCCTTAATTGTCGCAATTTTGTTGCCCGATCGGCTCTCGCTTCCGTCGTTCCAATGGAAACTCCCTTTTCTCAGAATAGCCGACCGCATGAGCAGTTGTCGAATCCTTGGAAACTAGCCGACCGCATGAATACTTGCCGAATGCCTTATACGTCCATCTCCGCACACTGGACATGCATGCCGTCTTCTAGCCTTTCCTTCATCGTGAAGCCATTCATGCTAAATATAGAAGTGGACGTCGAGATATGCATGCTTTATATATATTGTCTTCTTTGCATGCTTGCCACATCACAACGCCACCAAATCCAACTCCTGACCAATGAGATTAGAACCCTCTGCTTCTTGAATACTCGTTTAATCGGTCACGGTCGTGGTCGATTATCCTCGTGATCGGCTTCTCTTGCCATATCTATTTCCTGAATGGAGTAACCGACCGCTTGGCCGTCTGCCGAATGCTCTTCTCACTGCTCGTTGGGTTCACCTGTCATCTTCTCAATGTTGACCAAAATCCAGTGTTAACACAAATATTTGGAGAGGATCTGATGTTCGATCAAATGATTGTTGTCCCACTGGGCGTGCCAAAAAGTGTGTTGACGCAAAAAGTGACACCTTGCGCCAAGGCACACAGCAAGCCGAACGAGGCTAGCTTCAATCGGGTGCCCAGAGTGTGTTGAATCTGGAGACGTGCTAGTCGGTTTGACCTGAAAACCAACAAGGGATAAAGCGTGAGAATACCTCTAGAACATGCTGGGTAAAACCAGACAGTTCCATATGTACGGCTTTGAAAGCCAGTCACGACGGCACACAGCTATAGAAGCTGTCTGTCAGAGCATGTTTACAAAGCCATTCTGCAAGTACGAGAACAGAGTATGTGAAGCATATTAACTGCCGAATGCAAAAGGAAGACATGCTTGAACGAATCAAAGATATTATAAACAGGCAACTTGCAAGAATAGATCTATTCAAATAACACATGCATAGGCCAATCCAACTAATCTGCCGCACGTTTAGTCTTCATAAACCCGTCAAGCATAAACTTAAGCGAAGCTAATCCACCGCATGATACCACTTGCTATAAGTCTATACCACTTCTTATAATTAGATTAATCCACCGCATGATACAATCTAATTATAACAAGCTAAAAGCATGCATATATTTGAATAGATCTATAAAATCTCATTACTTGTGTAAGCATAACCAAAATCGGCAAACTAGCCGAGTTGGGGTCCATGAAGAAGGAACATACAAGCAAGCATGATCAAACTAATATAAAACCTGCATCTGCCGCACGACACCCAGTTCTATCAAAGCATCAACATGATTGACATGTATGAACCCACAACATGTAACAACCTAGATTGAAAGCTGATCCGGCCATCATGATATTATGATTAGCAAAGCACAAGCAAACTTGTGAAACAAGGCCGAATAGAGATCAATCTAGATTGGGCAAAAGAGTGTTGCAAGAATTAAATAAATAAAACATGTAACACATGATAACTTAATGAATCTATCAGATCTGCCAAATCTAATAGAGCCGATAACTATTTTTACTCATGACTCAATCCGCCGCACGATACAAGGCACAAGCAAAAACTTCCCGTCATAAGCTTAAATCCGCCGCACGATACTAAGCTTAACATACGAGACTACTTGCATCATATCTAAATCCACCGCATGATACTAGACATGATAGCAAGGTTGCCGGGACTTACGGAGGTCGACGGATCGATGATTCCTCTCGAAGAACTCGACGACACGACTAAGGACTCGAAGATGGCACGGGGCCGGTTTGTATTGACATGGTTGTGAACCCTTTTTACAATAGCCAAGGGTTTATATTTATACCCTGGACGCAATACAAGTCCTAAGAGGACACGACTATGAAATATTAAAGGAAAATACAATATTCTTGGCCTTCAACTCCTTTCGGAATCTTCATTGCCTTAATTGTCGCAATTTTGTTGCCTGATCGGCTCTTGCTTCCGTCGTTTCAATGGAAACTCCTTTTCTCAAAATAGCCGACCGCATGAGCAGTTGCCGAATCCTTGGAAGCTAGCCGACCGCATGGGTACTTGTCGAATGCCTCATACGCCCATCTCCGCACACTGGACATGCACGTCGTATTCTAGCCTTTCCTTCATTGTGAGGCCATTTATGCTAAATATAGAACTAGACGTCGAGATGTGCATGCTTTATATATATTTCTTCATCTTGAAGCCATTTATGCTAAATATAGAACTGGACGTCGAGATGTGCATGCTTTATATATATTTATATTTAAATTGCCTTCTTTGCTTGCTTGTCACATCACAACGCCACCAAATCCAACTCCTGGCCAATGAGATCAGACCCCTCTGGCTTCTTGAATACTCGTTTAATCTGTCACGGTCATGGTCGATTATCCTCGTGATCGGCTTCTCTTGCCATATCTATTTCCTGAATGAAGTAACCGACCGCTTGGCCGTCTGCCGAATGCTCTTCTCACTGCTCGTTGGGTCCACCTGTCATCTTCTCAATGTTGACCAAAATCCAGTGTTAACAGTCTTTTTATTGATGTAGGTAAAACGATTGGAGAACGTTTGGTTGGTGGATTCCGGTTGCTCGAGGCACATGACCAGAAACGCCAAGTGGTTCTCCAGTCTTAGTCCGGTTGCCGGAAAGGAGTTTATCACCTTCGGCGACAATAGCAAAGGTAAAGTATTGTCTCGGGGGTCGGTGCGAGTTAATGAGCACTTTGTGTTGCGCGATGTTGCTCTTGTTTCTAACTTGCATTTTAACCTTCTTTCTGTTTCGCAACTCTTTGATGACGACTATGAGATTCATTTTAAGCCGAATCTCAGTCGTATTCTGGATCCTCAGGGCAATCTTGTTTGTGTGATTTCGCCCTTTGGGAAAGTCTTTCGTGCGGATTTCTCGGAGTCATTTGCAGTTTCTAGTTGTCTTTTGGCTGGACCCTCCTCCTCTGATCTTTGGAAGTGGCATAGGAGACTAGGACATTTGAGCTTCGACTTGCTTGCAAGACTTAGTTCACTTGGACTAATCCGAGGATTGCCCAAGTTATCCATGGAGAAGGATCTTGTTTGCCATTCTTGTAGACATGGGAAGATGGTTGCTGCTCCCCACCATCCAGTGACTCAGGTCATGACCAAGTGCCCTGGAGAGCTTTTGCACATGGACCTGGTTGGTCCGGCTCGGGTGAGCTCGGTTGGGGGGAAGTGGTATGTGCTTGTTGTTGTTGATGACTTTTCGAGATATCCGTGGGTTTTCTTTTTAGCTGAGAAAACTAAGACTTTCTCTTTTGCTCACAATCTGATTTTGCGTCTTCAGAATGAGTTCCCTTTGAACTCAATGCGAGCTATCCGTAGTGATAATGGTTCCGAATTCAAGAATTCGAATTTTGAGAAGTTTTGTAACTCTTTGGGTTTAGAGCATCAGTTCTCTTCCCCCTACACACCCCCTCAAAATGGTGTTATAGAGAGGAAGAATCGGACCATTGTTAAGATGGCCAGGACGATGCTCGATGAGCATAGGACTCCTAGGCGATATTGGGCCGAAGCTATGAGCACTACATGCTACATTTCCAATCGCATTTTTCTCCGAGCTTTCTTGAAAAAGACTTCTTATGAGTTGCGTTTTGGAAAACAACCCAAAGTGAGTTATTTTAGAGTTTTTGGTTGCCATTGTTTTATACTCAAAAAGGGCAACTTGGACAAATTTGAGTCTAGTTCTTCTGACGGTGTATTTTTGGGTTATGGCACTCATACTCGCGCATATCGTGTACTTAACCTCGATACTAACCGAGTCATGGAGACATCCGATGTCACCTTCGACGAGACCATGGTTTGTCCTTCCTCTCGTTTTGAGCGTGCAAGTGATCATGAGGTTGGAGAGCTTCTTTTTGATGATGAGGATGAGGGTGCTGAAGGGATGGATGACCCAGCACCTCCTCCACCTGCTGTGCCGCAAAGAGCGGCCTCTACTACCACTCACAGCCGCGATCCCTCTTCTTCGACTACTTGGGTTCATCTCAAGCGGTACCTTTTGTACCCGAGGAGGCACCAACTGCTGTTGAGGGGGAGGCTACATCAGCTCGAGAGGCGCCATGACACATTCAGTGCCAACACCCGCCTCAACAGATGATCGGCAGCATCGTCGAACGTGTCACTCGGTCAAGGTCACAACAAATCTCTCACTTTGCTCATTCTGCATTTGTTGCTGATTTTGAACCCCGAGATGTTGGACACGCTTTATCTGATCCAGATTGGGTCAATGCCATGCATGAGGATCTTGAAAATTTTGAAAGAAATCGGGTTTGGGTTTTGGTTTCTCTTCCTCCAAAGTGTCACCCTATTGGGACAAAATGGGTTTTCAAAAACAAACAAGGAGAGGATGGCCATGTTGTGAGAAACAAGGCCAGACTAGTAGCCCAGGGGTATAGTCAGAAGGAGGGGACAGACTATGAGGAGACTTTTGCTCCTGTAGCTCGTTTGGAGGCAATTAGGATACTCTTGGCTTTTGCTGCATCCAAGGGGTTCAAACTTTTTCAAATGGATGTCAAGAGTGCCTTCTTAAACGGCTACATAGAAGAGGAAGTGTATGTGAGACAACCCCCCGGTTTCGAAAATCCCAAGTTTCCAAACCATGTTCTTAAACTTCACAAAGCTTTGTATGGTTTGAAACAAGCCTCTAGAGCCTGGTATGATAGGTTGAAAACCTTTTTGCTTGCTAAGGGTTTTAAAATGGGATGTGTGGATAAAACGCTTTTTCTCCTCAAGCAAGGCAATGACACTCTCTTGGTCCAGATTTACGTGGATGATATCATTCTCGGTGGTTCTTCTCACGCTTTGGTTGCCAAGTTTGCAGACACTATGAGCAGGGAGTTTCAGATGAGCATGATGGGCGAGTTGACGTTTTTCCTCGGGTTGCAAATCAAGCAATCCCGAGAGGGGACGTTCGTGCACCAGGGCAAGTACACCAAGGACATCCTGAAGAAGTTCGACATGAGTGAGGCCAAGCCTCTTCCAACACCCATGCCGACCACGGCGGCCCTGGATGCGGATGTGGATGGAGAAGCTGTGGACCAGAAGGAGTACCGGAGTATGATCGGGTCGCTGCTGTACGTGACGGCGACACGCCCGGACATCCAGTTCGCGGTGTGTCTGTGCGCACGATTTCATTCGTCGCCGCGCACTTCTCAGTGTCATGCGGTCAAGCGCATTATGAGGTACTTATGCTTCACTCCAGAGTTTGGGATTTGGTATTCTGCTTCCTCCACCCTCTCCCTTTGTGGTTTTTCCGATGCCGATTTTGCTGGTTGCCGTATCGATCGCAAGTCCACTTCTGGGACTTGTCAGTTTATTGGTTCTTCTCTTGTATCGTGGTCTTCTCGCAAGCAGTCTAGTGTCGCCCAGTCTACCACAGAGGCTGAGTATGTTGCTGTGGCTAGCTGTTGTTCCCAGTTGCTTTCGATGATGGCCACTTTGCGTGATCTTGGTCTGAGCTTTTCTCGCGTTCCTTTGCTTTGTGATAGCACGAGTGCTATTAGCGTTGCTAAGAACCCCGTGCTGCACTCTAAGACCAAACACATTGATGTGCGCTTTCATTTTCTGCGAGACCATTATGAGAAGGGTGATATCGACCTTCGTCATGTCGATACCCATCATCAGCTGGCTGATATTTTCACTAAGCCTTTGGACCAATCAACTTTTGCTAGGTTGAGACGTGAGCTTGGTGTGTGTTTCCCCTTTTAGATGGGGGAAACATTTTGATTCTTGTATCATAAATTGACTTTGAATTTTTCAATTGGTATCTTTTCTGCTTTTCATCTTGCATATTTACTTTTAGAGCTTCATGAATAAAATCTTTAGAATGTGACTATGCTCTGTATAGTGTATGCTTCGATGTTTTATGATGATGCTTGTAGCTTATGCTCTTTCTGATCACTAATGCATGTTGTGAGTTGAGCTATTTTTGAATGGTGAACCTGCTTAATGGACATAAAACTTAAAACTGTTCACCATTGAGATATGCAACTAGCATGTGTAGGATGTGTAGAATTCACTCGTGCTTTTCATATATGCTAGGTTGCTATGTCTCTAGTTCTAAGTCATTCACTTGCTTGGTATGTTCATATTCTGAGATAAAATTTGAACCAAGTTAAGTGAACTGAAAAGATCGAGATGGGTTTGCTTGTCAGCACATCACAGTTTCGAGACTGTTTCTCATTGCACTTTGAGTTAAACTTGAGCTATGTAGTGTATGACCGAAACTGCTGCTTTAAGCTTCTGATTGCTTCTGCATAGGCTTCGCACAGTTGAAAAGTCAGGCAATGACAAGCTTTCAACCTCTCGCAATCACATGCTAACATTTGAACTTGTGTAATTTTTAACCACTGCAACTCCGATAAAATTTGGATACACAAGTCTATGTTTCATTCTATAGCATGTTGGTTGAACTGTGCTAGGGGTAGTTCACCTTGTATACATGTTTAGCACTTGTTCGACTTCCTGTCTATACATGTTGGTGCTATTTTGATGGTGAATACCTTTTTGGCTACGAACTGGTCACTTTGCTCACATGTTCATATTTCGCATTTGGTGATCAGTTTGAGCCTTTGCTAGCTCGTTCTGGATGTTGTTGAGTCATCGGATTAGCACTGTGTAGAGCATCTTTTCATTCTATTGACTCTATTTCTGAAGCTGCTAACTTGCATTTTGACTCATATGCATTTGGAGGGGAGATTCTTGATAGTGCATTTTCAACTAAGGGGGAGAAAATTCTATGTTCAACTAAGGGGGAGAAAATAATGCAAATCATGTGCTTTCCGAGTTGAACTAAGGGGGAGATTTCCTGGTTGTGTGCACCATTCGAGGGGGAGTTTGCTCGCTGCTACGTTTTCGAGCTGGTAACAGTTGGTTCGGAGCATTTTTGGGTAGCTAGTTGTGTTGAGCCTTTGCCTCTTTCTTGAGGGACTAGCACCTTTGCTGTTATGCTTTTCAGCTGGTATCAAGTTTTCTTCAGTTGGTGTCGAGCTTCCTCGCTAGCAGTGTTGAGCCTGTTCTGCCTCTTCTTGAGGGCTAGCTCTATTTTGCTAGAATTTCAGTTGATTCTTCAATTGGTATCGAGCTTTCACGCTAGCGGTGTTGAGCCAGTTCTACCTCTTCTTGAGGGCTAGCTTTGCTTTGCTTGGTTGCGTCGAGCCGTTGCCCATGTCTTTGGGAACCAAGTTGTTTTGCTCCTTCCACTTGACCTTCTTCGGCTTTGATATGCTTTTGGGTCATTTGGTCGAGTTCTCTCTCCTTCTTCCTTCCTTCCTCTATTCCATTTATGATTTGTGTTGGTAGTTGACAATGCACTCATCAAGGGGGAGATTGCGGATACATGGGTGTATGCCGAGTCTCTGAGTGATGAGTGATTGTCAACTGGGATAATGGGCATGTTCTTTGGCTTGTGTTGTGCAGGTGTCGAGCACGGATACAGTGATCAAAGGCAAGGTGAAGGTCAAGTAGAGACGTACCGTGCCGATGGACCGAGAGTGGCGAAGGGCGGACGTGAGCCTTGGACTGAGGGACCGGTGGCTCCAGGATCAGCTGTGATGGCTGACAGCTTGGGACAGCGATGAGCGAAGACTTGCGGGCACGGTGTTGCCTGGGTCGTGGACATGGGGACATGTGTCGGTGGACGGGGTGCACGGGCGGTGCATCCCCTCTACGGCTCGGTTTCGTGGTTGAGCCACAGAAAAACCACCGAGTGGACGGTTTCCAGATTTGGGCCTCAAGACCTGGGCGCTGATGGTTTCCGAGTTTGGGCCACAAAACTCGGGCCGAGGACGGTTTCTAGGTTTGGGCCTCAAAACCTGGGTGCTGTGGGTTTGCTGAGTTTGGGCCACAAAACTAAAGCGATGGACGGCTGGTTTCCCGGTTTGGGCCTCAAAACCGGGGGTTGGTCATGAAGGCTGGTTTCTCGGTTTGGGCCTCAAAACCGGGGGCGAAGTCCGAGAAAAGGACGTGCAGAGCGATGGCAACACGTGGCGGCAATCGGTGAGGTTGCGTCGAGGCAACGCTACCAGTTGTGCGGGCGTGGCCGTCGGATCTCCAGCAACTTCGAGTTGGTCCAGAATAACCCTAGGGTTTAGCTGGTTCGCTCTATAATTAGTTAGGGGTAGAGTGGGAAATAGAATTAGGATAAGTAGAGGGAGACACCCACCTCCCATGGTATCTCAGTCATTTTGCTATTTTGCCTTCTAGGTTTTCCTGCTCTCCCCATCCTCTGCTGTAGCGAACTGAGATCCACAGAGAAGACAATCATACCTCTGTGTTCGTGAGTTTTTGAGGAAGTGAGACCGTAATCTCACTGTTGTAGCGTGTGGTAGCCACACGGTTGCAAATTCGTGGTTGTGATTCGCGTTTTGTTCGTGTTCTTCGCGGGTTGCTTTCCTCCACGATTTTCCCGTTGATCGATCTCTCTACTTGGTGTGTCTTTCGCAAATCCGTTTGAACCAAGTTGTTTTAGATCGTGAGGCACTTCTTTCCATCGAAGGAATTCTCTTCTAACCTCACGAGCTAGTAGATCGGTCGATTTTCATTTCGGGTCAAGTCTTTCTCCTTTCCCCCGAATTTCTTCGATTCATCGATTTGGAGATAGGTTCGAGCCATGATTTCTTTGAGATAGCTCACTATCCTCCTTGTGACTCATCTCACCAAGTTTGATCCATAGAGGATTCATTTTGGGTGAGATCAAGTCGAATAGGTGGACGAACAATGTTTTTCGGGGTGACCGGACGCTGGGTCGCGGTGACCGGACGCACGCTCCTGAGTCCGGTCGTTGAAGGATCGAAAGTGCAATCAGAAAGCGACCAGAGGGGGGGTGAATGGGAGCTTCAAAATTTCCTTTCGGAAACTTGTTGCAACTGTCCCGAGAATCAACCCTAAGAGCAAACCTAGAGCTTGCAAGTGTCCACAACCCTAGATGTAGGGTGGATGCTTCCGAGAAGCACAGCGGGACACTACACAACCCTAGAAACCCAACGCAAAAGACAGAAACCAAATCCGTCAACGATCGAACGAAACGCGAACGAAACAGCGCGAAACAGCACTAACCGGACTCTGCCTGCGTCCGGTCAGTCAGGATCGGACGCGTCCGATCAACCAGAATCGCTTCTGGAACCTTACTGTATTGGACCGGACTCAGGGCAGCAGTGCGTCCGGTCGTCACAAGAGCGTCCGGTCAGATAGAACAAAAACCAGGAATAGTACCAGAGGCGAGTCCGATCACTCAAGAGATCAAGCGTCCGGTCAGATTGCAGAAACGGTCGAGAAGAATGTTCATCGACCGGACTCTTGACCTAGCGTCCGGTCACCCCGACTTGGGCGTCCGATCACTGCGAAAATCCACTCCTCGTCCACCGATTCGACTCGACCTCAACCAAAACGAATCCTCTAGGGATCTAACTTGGTGAGAGGAGTCACAAGGAGGATAGTGAGCTATCTCTATGAGATCATGGCTCGAACCTATCTCCAAATCGATGAATCGAAGAAATTCGGGGGAAGGGAGAAAAACTTAACCCAAAACGAAAATCAACCGATCTACTAGCTCGTGAGGTTAGAGGTGAATTCCTTCGGTGGAAAGAAGTGCCTCACGATCTAGAACAACTTCGTTCAAATGGATTTCCAAAAGAAGCACCAAGCAAAAAGATCGATCGACGGGAAAAACGTGGAGAAAAGGATTCCGTGAAGAACACAAACAAAACGCGAAACACAACCATGAATTTGCAACCGTGTGGCTACCACACGCTACAACAGTGAGATTATGGTCTCACTTCCTCAAAATCTCACGGGCACAGAGGTATTGTTCTCTTCTCTGTGGATCTCAGTTAGCTACAGCAGGGGAGAGGGAGAACACGAAAACCTAGAAGGCAAAATAGCAAATGACTGAGATAGATGGGGAGGTGGGTGTCTCCCCCTACTTATCCTAATTCTAACTATTCCTAATTCCCACTCTACCCCTAACTACTTACAGAGCGAACCAGCTAAACCCTAAGGTTATTCTGGACCAACTCGATGGTAGGTGGATCCGACGGCCATGCCCGCACAACTCGTAGCGTTGCCTCGACGCAACCTCCCGATTGCCGCCACGTGCCGCCACCGCTCTGCGTCCTTTTCCTGGACGTCGCACCCCCGGTTTTGTGGCCCAAACCGGGAAACCAGCCTTCACGATCAACCCCCGGTTTTGAGGCCCAAACCGGGAAACCAGCCCACCAGCGCCTGAGTTTTGTGGCCCAAACTCAGCAAACTCGTAGCACCCAGGTTTTGAGGCCCAAACCTGGAAACCGTCCCCAGCCCGAGTTTTGTGGCCAAACTCGGAAACCATCCGTGCCCAGGTTTTGAGGCCCAAACCCAGAAACCGTCCATCCGATGGTTTTTCTCTGGCTCTACCACCAAACCGAAGCTGTAGAGGGGATGCACCGCCCGTGCACCCCGTCCACCGACACGTGTCCCCAAGTCCATGACTCAGACAACACATGACCGCAAGTCTTCGCTCGTCGCTATCCCAGGCTGTCAGCCACCACAGCTAATCCTCGGGCCACCGGTCCCTCAGTCCAAGCCTCACGTCCGCCCTTCGCCACTCTCGGTCCATTGCCTCTGATCACTGCATCCGTGCTCCACACCTGCACAACACAAGCCAAAGAACATGCGCATCATCCCAGTTGACAATCACTCATCACTCAGAGACTCGGCATACACCCATGTATCCGCAATCTCCCCCTTGATGAGTGCATTGTCAACTACCAACACAAATCATAATAGAAATAGAAGAAGGAAGAAGGAGAAGAGAGAACTCGACCAAATGACCCAAAAGCATAGCAAAGCCGAAGAAGGTCAAGTGGAAAGAGCAAGACAACTTGGTCCCCAAAGACATGGGCAACGGCTCGACGCAACCAAGCAAAGTAAAACTAGCCCTCAAGAAGAGGTAAAACAGACTCAACACCGCTTAGCAAGAAAAAGGTTCGATACCAATTGAAAACCAAAAATCGAAGCAAAATGCTAGTCCCTCAAGATAGAGGCACAGAGGCTCAACACAACTAGCAAGAAGGCTCGACGCCAATTGAAAATCCGAAAGGCGAATGCTAGTCCCTCAAGAAGGAGGCAAAGGCTCAACACAACTAGCAAAAACGCTCCGAACCAATTGGAAATTTCAACAACTCAACATGAGCAAGCTCCCCCTAGCATGGTGCACACAACCGATTCCTCTCCCCTTTGAACATGGGAGGTATGATTTGTCCTAATTCTCCCCCTTAGTTGAAAATGCACCAACAAGCAAAAGGAATCGAAAGCAATTTCCCCCCTCCCTAGAAAATGCACCATCAAAAGTGCCAATCAAGAGAAAGTCTTCCCCTTCCAAAATGCATATGAGTCATAATGCAAGTTAGCAGCTTCAGGAATATAATCAAGAAAATGCAAAGATGCTCTAAACAGTATAGCTCCAACGACTCACTAGAAAGCATATTAGCTAGCAAAGGCTCAAACTGATCACCAAATATGAAATATGAACATATGAGCAAAGTGAGCAGTTTTTAGCCAAAAGTATTCACCATCAAAAGAGCACTGAACATATGTATAGACAGGAATTCGAACAAGTGCTAAACATGTATACAAGGTGAACTACCCCTAGCAAGGTTCAACCATCATGCTATAGAATGAAACATAGACTTGTGTATCCAAATTTTATCGGAGTTGCAGCGGTTAAGATTACACAAGTTAAGATTTCAGCATGTGATTGCGAGAGGTTGAAAGCTTGTCATTGCGTAACTTTTCAACTGTGCGAAGCCTATGCAGAAGCAATCAGAAGCTTAAAGCAACAGTTTTGGTCATACACTACACAGCTCAAGTTTAACTCAAAGTGCAATGAGAAACAGTCTCGAAACTGTGATGTGTTGACAAGCAATCCCATCTCGATCTTTTCATTTCACTTAAAACTTGGTTCAGATTTTATTGACAGAATATGAACAGACCAAGCAAGTGACAGATTCAGAACTAGAGACATAGCAACCTAGCATATATGAAAAGCACGAGTGAATTCAACACATCCTACACATGCTAGTTGCATATCTCAATGGTGAACAGTTTTAGATTTTAAGTTCATTAAGCAGGTTCACCATTAAAAATAGCTCAGCTCACAACATGTATCAGTGATCAGAAAGAGCATAAGCTACATAGCATCAACATAAGCATCGGAGCATACTAAATAGAGCATAATCACATTCTAAAGAGTATATACATGAAGCTCAGAATGTAATAGTGTATGCTGAAATGCAAAAGAAAACAAAGACAAACGAAAAAGAGTCAGTCTATCGTACAAGAACCAAAATGTTTCCCCCATCTAAAAGGGGAAACACACACCAAGCTCACCTCTCAACCGATTAAAGGTTGATTGGTCCAAAGGCTTGGTGAAAATATCAGCCAACTGATGATGAGTATCGACATGGCGAAGATCGATATCACCCTTCTCATAGTGGTCTCGCAGAAAATGAAAGCGCACATCAATGTGTTTGGTCTTCGAGTGAAGCACGGGGTTCTTAGCAACGCTAATAGCACTCGTGCTGTCACAAAGCAAAGGAACGCGAGAAAAGCTCAGACCAAAATCACGCAAAGTGGCCATCATCCAGAGTAACTCGGAACAGCAGCTAGCCGCAGCAACATACTCAGCCTCCGTGGTAGACTGGGCGACACTAGACTGCTTGCGAGAAGACCACGACACAAGAGAAGAACCAATAACCTGGCAAGTCCCAGAAGTGGACTTGTGCTCAATGCGACAACCAGGAAAATCGGCATCGGAATAACCACAAAGGGAAAGGGTGGAGGAAGCAGAATACCAAATCCCAAACTCAGGAGTGAAGCATAAGTACCTCATAATGCGCTTGACTGCCTGGCGGTGAGAGGTGCACGGCGAAGACTGAAATCGCGCGCAAAGACACACCGCGAACTGAATGTCCGGGCGTGTCGCCGTCAGGTACAGCAGCGACCCGATCATACTTCGGTACTCCTTCTGGTCCACTGCTTCTCCCTCCTTGTCCGCATCCAGGGCCGTCATGGTCGACATGGGTGTTGGAAGAGGCTTGGCCTCACCCATATCGAATTTCTTCAGAATGTCCTTGGTATACTTGCCCTAGTGCACAAACGTCCCTTCCCGGGATTGCTTGATTTGCAACCCAAGGAAAAACGTCAACTGACCCATCATGCTCATCTCAAATTCCCTGCTCATAGTATCTGCAAACTTGGCAACCAAAGCGTGAGAAGAACCACCGAAAATGATATCATCCACGTAAATTTGGACCAAGAGAGTATCAGTGCCTTGCTTGAGGAGAAAGAGCGTTTTATCTACACATCCCATTTTAAAACCCTTAGCAAGCAAAAAGGGTTTTCAATCTATCATACCAGGCTCTAAGGGCTTGTTTCAAACCATACAAAGCTTTGTGGAGTTTAAAGACATGGTTTGGAAACTTGGGATTTTCAAAACCGGGGGGTTGTCTAACATACACCTCCTCTTCTATATAGCCGTTTAAGAAGGCACTCTTGACATCCATTTGAAAAAGTTTGAAACCTTTGGATGCAGCAAAAGCCAAGAGTATCCTAATTGCCTCCAAACGAGCTACAGGAGCAAACGTCTCCTCATAGTCTATCCCCTCCTTCTGACTATATCCCTGGGCTACGAATCTGGCCTTGTTTCTCACAACATGGCCATCTTCTCCCTGTTTGTTTTTGAAAACCCATTTTGTCCCAATTGGGTGACACTCAGAAGGTGGAGACACTAGAACCCAAACCCGATTTCTCTCAAAGTTCTCAAGCTCCTCATGCATGGCATTAACCCAATCCGGATCCGTCAAAGCGTGTCCAACATCCCGGGGTTCAAAATCAGCAACAAATGCAGAATGAGCAAAGTGAGAGATTTGCCTTGACCGGGTGACGCGTTCGTCGATGCTGCCGATCATCTGCTGAGGCGGGTGCTGGCACTGAATGTGTCGTGGCGCCTCCCTTGCCGAAGTGGCCTCCCCCCTCAACAGCAGCTGGTGCCTCCCCGGGTACAAAAGGTACCGCTCGGGGTGGCGGATCCCACGGCCCCTAGGAAGAAGACGTGTGGGGGCCGTGAGTCGTCGTAGAAGCCGCTCCTTACGGCAAAGCAGGTGGAGGGGGTGCTGGATCATCCATACCTTCAGCTCCCTCGTCCTCGTCATCAAAAAGAGGCTCACCAACCTCATGATCACCTGCACGCTCAAAATGAGAAGAAGGACAAACCATGGTCTCGTCGAAGGTGACATCAGATGTCTCCATGACTCGGTTAGTGTCAAGGTTAAGTACACGATAAGCGCGAGTATGAGTGCCATAACCCAAAAACACACCGTCAGAAGAGCGAGACTCAAACTTGTCCAAGTTGCCCTTTTTGAGTATAAAACAATGGCAACCAAAAACTCAAAAATAACTCACCTTGGGCAGTTTTCCAAAACGCAACTCATAAGAAGTCTTTTTCAAGAAAGCTCAGAGAAAAATGCGATTTGAAATGTAGCATGCAGTGCTCATAGCTTCGGCCCAATATCGCCTAGGAGTCCTATGCTCATCGAGCATCGTCCTGGCCATCTCTACAAGGGTCTGATTCTTCCTCTCTACAACACCATTTTGGGGCGGTGTGTAGGGGGAAGAAAACTGATGCTCTAAACCCAAAGAGTTACAAAACTTCTCAAAATCTGAAATCTTGAATTCAGAACCATTATCACTCCTAATAGCTCACATCGAGTTCAAAGGGAACTCGTTCTGAAGACGTAAAATCAGATTGCGAGCAAGGGAGAAAGTCTCGGTCTTCTCAGCTAAAAAGAAGACCCACGAATATCTCGAAAAGTCATCATCAACAACAAGCACATACCACTTCCCACCAACCGAGCTCAGCCGAGCCGGACCAACAAGGTCCATGTGCAAAAGCTCTCCAGGGCGCTTGGTCATGACCTGAGTCACTGGATGGTGGGGAGCGGCAACCATCTTCCCATGTCTACAAGAATGGCAAACAAGATCCTTCTCCATGGATAACTTGGGCAATCCTTGGATTAGGCCAAGTGAGCTAAGTCTTGCAAGCAAGTCGAAGCTCAAATGTCCTAGTCTCCTATGCCACTTCCAAAGATCAGAGGAGGATGGTCCAGCCACAAGACAGCGGGAAATGCCAAATGACTCCGAGAAATCCGCACGAAAGACTTTCCCAAAGGGCGAAATCACACAAACAAGATTGCCCTGAGGGTCCAAAATACAACTGAGATTCGGTTTAAAACGAATCTCATAGTCATCATCAAAGAGTTGTGAAACAGAAAGAAGGTTAAAATGCAAGTTAGAAACAAGAGCAACATCGCGCAACACAAAGTGCTCATTAACTCACACCGACCCACGAGACAACACTTTACCTTTGCTATTGTCGCCGAAGGTGATAAACTCCTTTCCGGCGACTGGACTAAGACTGGAGAACCACTTGGCGTTTCCGGTCATGTGCCTTGAACACCCGGAATCCACGAACCAAATGTTCTCCAATCGTTTTACCTGAGAGGTGTCGTCGTCGTCGTCGTTCCGAGGGGTGTCCTCCAGCTTGCCGTCGACCTCATCACCAAGGGCCATGGTGCAGAAGCCGTCGTCGTCGGCGAAGAAGCAGAGACCGTTCAGCTTGTCCTCGATCCTCTTCTTCTTCTCGGACTCGTCATCGCTTGAGCAAGCGGAGTCGTCATCCGAGCCGTCGACGTCGCTGAGCATGGCGAAGAACGCACGCTGCTCAGCCTGGGCCTTCTCCAAGTACTTCTTCTTGATGTACTCCTTGTCGAAGCCGCCCCTCCGCTTGTGCCTCGCGGGGACGTACTTCTCCTTGCGCTTGCCGGAGTCGTACTTGTGCCCATGATCGCCCTTCCCAGATGTGTTCTTCTTCTTGGGACAGTTGGCGATGAAGTGGTCGGGGTCGCCGCACTCAAAGCATCCTGAGCGTCCTCCTCCGCGGCGATGGTTCATGCGGTTGTTGTGGAACCGTGAGAACCGGTTGGCGAGCATCGCCAGCTCGTCAACCCCCAAAGACTCCAGCTGGTCCTCTGTGACAGAGAAGAGTGAAGAAAGTGCAAATCCTCTAGAGGGTTTAGTAGAAGAGCCAGAAACCAAAGCCATAGTCGGGCCAGAAGGATTTTCATAAGAAGCCCTCGACATGGCGTCAATCTCACTAGACTTGAGCTTGATAAAGAGCTCGTCGCAAATGAGGGTTTCATAGTTAGACGATTCGATGATCGCCTGAACCTTGGAATCCCACACCGATCGATCAAGAGTATGCAAAAGCTTCAAAGCCCTCTCATGATTGCCGAAAGGCAACAGCTCCTTGTTTGCTCTCATCTTGTTGACAATGACCTGAAAGCGAGCGAATAAACTCTCTATGCTCTCGCTAGGCATATGTCGAAAGTTCTCATACTCCCGCTTGTGTGACTCGTAGAGACGGGATTTGACTTGAGTGGTTCCCTCATGGAAGCGCATGAGGGTCGCCCAAATCTCACGAGCCGTGGGAAGGTGAGAAACGCGATCAAACTCGGACATGCTCAAACAGGAGAAAAGAGCATTACGTGCTCGACTATTGGCATCGTGCTCATCGATCTGAAGCTGAGAGACACGAGCGGCCAAGACAACGTAATCGGCCTTGTTGCAAATATCCCAAACAGAAGAGCCCATGCTCTGAAGATAGGCCGACATGCGTATCTTCCAATACGCATAGTTCGTCCCATCAAAGAACGGCGGTTTGCCCACGCCGCGATCCATGTCGCCTTCTGTGGATCTGGAACCGGCTAAGGTGGAAGATCCTTAACCTGCTCCGATACCAATTGAAGGATCGAAAGTGCAATCAGAAAGCGACCAGAGGGGGGGTGAATGGGAGCTTCAAAATTTCCTTTCAGAAACTTGTTGCCACTGTCCCGAGAATCAACCCTAAGAGCAAACCTAGAGCTTGCAAGTGTCCACGACCCTAGATGTAGGGTGGATGCTTCCGAGAAGCACAGCGGGACACTACACAACCCTAGAAACCCAATGCAAAAGACAGAAACCAAATCCGTCAACGATCGAACGAAACGCGAACGAAACAGCGCGAAACAACATTGACCGGACTCTGCCTGCGTCCGGTCAGTCAGGATCGGACGCGTCCGGTCAACCAGAATCGCTTCTGGAACCTTACTGTATTGGACCGGACTCAGAGGAGCAGTGCGTCCGGTCGTCACAAGAGCGTCCGGTCAGATAGAACAAAAACCAGGAACAGTACCAGAGGCGAGTCCGATCACTCAAGAGATCAAGCGTCCGGTCAGATTGCAGAAATGGTCGAGAAGACTGTTCATCGACCGGACTCTTGACCTAGCGTCCGGTCACCCAGACTTGGGCGTCCGGTCACTGCGAAAATCCACTCCTCATCCACCGATTCGACTCGATCTCACCCAAAATGAATCCTCTAGGGATCTAACTTGGTGAGAGGAGTCACAAGGAGGATAGTGAGCTATCTCTATGAGATCATGGCTCGAACCTATCTCCAAATCGATGAATCGAAGAAATTCGGGGGAAGGGAGAAAAACTTGACCCGAAACGAAAATCAACCAATGTACTAGCTCGTGAGGTTAGAGGTGAATTCCTTCGGTGGAAAGAAGTGCCTCACGATCTAGAACAACTTGGTTCAAACGGATTTCCAAAAGAAGCACCAAGCACAAAGATCGATCGACGGGAAAAACGTGGAGAAATGGATTCCGCGAAGAACACAAACAAAACGCGAAACACAACCACGAATTTGCAACCGTGTGGCTACCACACGCTACAACAGTGAGATTACGGTCTCACTTCCTCAAAATCTCACGGGCACAGAGGTATTGTTCTCTTCTCTGTGGATCTCAGTTAGCTACAGCAGGGGAGAGGGAGAGCAGGAAAACCTAGAAGGCAAAATAGCAAATGACTGAGATAGATGGGGAGGTGGGTGTCTCCCCGTACTTATTCTAATTCTAACTATTCCTAATTCCCACTCTACCCCTAACTACTTACAGAGCGAACCAGCTAAACCCTAAGGTTATTCTGGACCAACTCGATGGTAGGTGGATCCGACGGCCACGCCCGCACAACTCGTAGCGTTGCCTCGACGCAACCTCCCGATTGCCGCCACGTGCCGCCACCGCTCTGCGTCCTTTTCCTGGACGTCGCACCCCCCGGTTTTGTGGCCCAAACCGGGAAACCAGCCTTCACGATCAACCCCCGGTTTTGAGGCCCAAACCGGGAAACCAGCCCACCAGCGCCTGAGTTTTGTGGCCCAAACTCAGCAAACCCGTAGCACCCAGGTTTTGAGGCCCAAACCTGGAAACCGTCCTCAGCCCGAGTTTTGTGGCCAAACTCGGAAACCATCCGCGCCCAGGTTTTGAGGCCCAAACTCGGAAACCGTCCATCCGATGGTTTTTCTCTGGCTCTACCACCAAACCGAAGCTGTAGAGGGGATGCACCGCCCGTGCACCCCGTCCACCGACACGTGTCCCCAAGTCCACGACTCAGACAACACATGACCGCAAGTCTTCGCTCGTCGCTGTCCCAGGCTATCAGCCACCACAGCTGATCCTCGGGCCACCGGTCCCTCAGTCCAAGCCTCACGTCCGCCCTTCGCCACTCTCGGTCCATCGGCACGGCACGTCTCTACTTGACCTTCACCTTGCCTCTGATCACTGCATCCGTGCTCGACACCTGCACAACACAAGCCAAAGAACATGCACATCATCCTAGTTGACAATCACTCATCACTCAGAGACTCGGCATACACCCATGTATCCGCAGTCGTTGAATGTGCCAGTGCCCAGATTTTATCGAACTCGACCGGACGCTCGGTTGGTCACTGACCGGACGCTGCGTGATCACTGTTCATCGTGTGTTTTTCCATTGACCGGACGCTCCTTGCTCTGACCGGACGCATCACTTCTGTGAATCCGATCACAAACAAAGAGGTCTGAAATTGGGTTTTGCCTGACCGGACACGTCCGGTGTCTACTGACCGGACGCTGGCCAGAGTCCGGTCAGTGTTGTTCTGTGCGTTTTTTTGTCCGCGGTTCGTTCGAACGTTGTCGGTTTTGATTTCCGGCTTTTGCGTTGGATTTCTAGAGTTGTGTAGTGTCCCGCTGTGCTTCTTGGAAGCATCCACCCTACATCTAGGGTCGTGGACACTTGCAAGCTCAAGGTTTTCTCTTGGGGGTTGATTCTTGGAACAATAGCAACAAGTTTCAGAAAGGAAAATTTGAAGCTCCCATTCACCCCTCCTCTAGTCGCAGTTTGGTAGCACTTTAGGTCCTTCACCCGGACTATCCGTGGGTACGGCTGCGAACTGTTTGCCCAACGGCGGACTGTTCGGGAACCAGCGGTGGACTGTCCGCAGGCCAAAAGAGCAAAACAACATCAGCGGACTGTCCGCCGTTCAACCAAAAGCAAAGTGCCCAATCCACGCAGTCACTGCTCTGACTGAACCCCGATGCCCGGACTGTCCGCAGTTCACCGGCGGACTGTCCGGGAACACACAGTGAGGGCGATTTCGGTCGCCCTTCACCCAAATCTCCCCAAATCTGATCCAAATCAAAATCCCTCGATCCCAAACTTGGAGAAGATGATCACAACGTAGTTGGAAGACTATCCCCAAGAAATCATCCGCTCAAATCAACTAAATCAACGGGAAATCGAAGGGGAAGGTGTATGAACCGAAAAAGCGCCACGAAACTTGAATCTACCCGATCTACTTGTTCCTGAGGAGTTAGATGAATTCCTTCAGTGGAAATGATCTCCTCACATCAAAGAACAAGTTGGTTCAAGTGGATTCAAAAAAGACGCAATGTAGAGGGAGATCGAGTGATGGGAAAATCGTGGAGAAACGAAGAACGCGAAGAAGAAGTTCAAAACACGAATCAAAAACACGAATTGCAACCGTGTGGCTACCACATGAGACAATAGTGCGATTACGGTCTCACTTCCTCAAAATCTCATGAACACAGAGGTATGATTGTCTTCTCTGCGGATCTCAGTTAGCTACAGCAGGGAATGGGAGAGAGGAAACCCTAGAATGAAAATAGCAATGGCTGAGATGGTTTGGGAGGTGGGTGTCTCCCTCTACTTATCCTAATTCTAGTTCCCACTCTACCCCTACTAATTACAGAGCGAACCAGCTAAACCCTAAGGTTATTCTGGACCAACTCGAAGTAGATGGTGATCCAACGGCCACACCCGCACAATATGTAGCTTCGCCTCGACGCGACCTCACCGATTGCCGCCACGTGCCGCCACCGCTCTGCTCGTCCTTTTCCCGGACCTCGCCCCCGGTTTTGACGCCGAATCCAGGAAACCTGTCT
This sequence comes from Coix lacryma-jobi var. lacryma-jobi, assembly GCA_009763385.1. Taxonomy (NCBI): domain Eukaryota; kingdom Viridiplantae; phylum Streptophyta; class Magnoliopsida; order Poales; family Poaceae; genus Coix; species Coix lacryma-jobi. Next base: position 47,101,537 of record CM019826.1, read on the forward strand.
TCACGACCAACCCCCGGTTTTGAGGCCGAAACCGGGAAACCCATCGTCCATCGCCTGAGTTTTGTGGCCCAAACTCAGAAACCCGCTAGCGCCTAGGTTTTGAGGCCCAAACCTGGAAACCGTCCTCAGCCCGAGTTTTGTGGCCCAAACTCAAAAAAGCCGCAACACCCAGGTTTTGTGGCCCAAACATGGAAACCATCCACCGGTGGTGTTTCTGTGGCCCAACCACCAAACCGGCGCCGTAGAGGGGATGCACCGCCCGTGCACCCTGTCCACCGACATGTGTCTCCAGGTCCTTGACCCAAGCAACACCGTGTCCCGCAAGTCTCCGCTCGTCGCTGTCCCAGGCTGTCAGCCACCACAGCTGATCCTCAGGCCACCAGTCCGTCAGTCCAAGCCTCATGTCCTCCCTTCACCGCTCTGGGTTCATCGGCATGGCACGTCTACCGCACGGCACGCCCATCCTTCGCCACTCCATGTCCATCGGCACGACACGTCTCTACTTGACCTTCACCTTGCCTTCGATCACTGTATCCGTGCTCGACACCTGCACAACACAAGCCAAAGAACATGCGCATCAAACCAGTTGACAATCACTCATCACTCAAGATCCGGCATACACCCATGTATCCGCAATCTCCCCCTTGATGAGTGCATTGTCAACTACCAACACAAATCATATGAAGGTAGAAGAAAGAAGAAGGAGAAGTAGAGAACTCGTCCAAATGACCCAAAAGCATATCAAAGCCGAAAGAAGGTCAAGTGGAAGAGCAAAACAACTTGGTCCCCAAAGACATGGGCAACGGCTCGACGCAACCAAGCAAAGCAAAGATAGCCCTCAAGAAGAGATAGAACAGGCTCAACACCGCTAGCGAGAAAGCTCGATACCAACTGAAACTCTGAGAAAGCCCAATATCAATTGAAAAACTAGCCCTCAAGAAGAGGCAGAACGGGCTCAACACCGCTAGCAAGAAAGCTCGATACCAACTGAAAAGCAAGAGAGCTCGATACCAACTGAACTTTACCAATTGAACCAAAATCAACTCATAAGCACATCAGATGGCAAGAAACTGCTAGTCTCTCAAGATAGAGGCACAGAGGCTCAACACAGCTAGCGGAAAAGCTCCGAACCAATTGAAAAATCTGCGCCAATTGAAGAATGCTCCAAAACAATTGAAAATTCATTAACCAAGAAAACTCCCCCTGGACATAAACTCCCCCTTCAATAGTGCACACAACCAACTAGGACATGATTTGTCAAAGTTTTCTCCCCGTTAGTTGATAATGCACTATCAAGCATATTTCTCCCTTCCAAATGCATATAAGTCAAAAAATGCAAGTTAGCAGCTTCAGGAGTATAGTCAATAGAATGAAAAGATGCTCTACAAGGTGCTGATTCGATCACTCAACAACATACCCAAAATGCTAGCAAAGGCTCAAACTGATCACTAAATACCAAAAATGAACATATGAGCAAAAATGAGCAGTTTTAGCCATTCAGAAAAGGATGTTCACCATAAAACTAGCACCAAAACATGTATAGATAGGAAGTCAAATAAGTGCTAAACATGTATACAAGGTGAACTATCCCTAGCAAACTTCAATCATCATGCTATAGAATGAATCATAGACTTGTGTTTTCAAATTTATCGGAGTTGCAGCGGTGAAAATTCACAAGTTCAAATTTTAGCATGTGATTGCGAGAGGTTGAAAGCTTGTCATTGCCTAACTTTTCAACCGAGCTAAGCCTATGCAAAAGCAATCAGAAGCTTAAAGCAACGGTTTCGGTATTACACTACACGGCTCAAGTTTAACTCAATGTACAATGAGAAACAATCTCGATACCGTGATGTGTTGACAAGCAATCCCATCTCGATCTTTTCAATTCACTTAAACTTGGTTCAATTTTAAGACAGAATATGAACATGCCAACCAATTGAATGACTCAGAACTAGAGACATAGCAACCTAGCATATATGAAAAGCACAAATGATTTCAACACATCCTACACATGCTAGTTGCCAATCTCAATGGTGAACAAATTTTAAATTTTATATTCATTAAGCATATTCACCATTCATAAAATAGCTCAGCTCACAACATGTATCAGGGATCAGAAAGAGCATAAGTGTTGATGGTCCTTAAGCACCTATTTTACCATCAACATTTTACCCTAGACTTCACCAAAAAGGCATGAAATGTAGTCAAATAGGTTTCAAACTAACCAAATTCCACATGTCCATAGATTTTTATTTGAATGCAGGATTTGGACCAAATTTGGAGAATGGACCCACCAGGAGACGAGCCCACTCAACAGGGCCCAAATGGGCCTAAGTGAGGTGGCGCCCGCCACCCCTAGGTGGCGCCCGCAAAATGGAGAGGCCCAACTTCCCTCCTTGCCACGTCACCAATCCGTGTGACCTTCCCAAGGCCAAATCTTGGCCCTTGGTCACTAGGTCCGTGGCATCGTACGGCTCAGGAGGGAGTGGCATGGATCAAGATAAAATGGTGGTTACATGGACATGCAACCGACCTAACCACCGCCTCTCTGGAGCTCCTGGATGTCGATGAAGCAAGGGCGGTGCATCCAACGGTGATGGGGGTGGCGGCCGCCACCTAGGGCTGGCGCCCGCCACTAGGGTTTGCCCTAGGTCGGCTGGCTGCCCCCTATAAATACCCCCCTCACTCCACAAGGCTATAAATACCCCCTGAGGCTTCACTTCAGAAGACACCACAACCAAGCAACACACAAGCAAGGGAAGCAAGGCTAGAGCCAGAGAGCTGATAGCTTAGGGTTTAGCCAAGCTTAGGCAAGTAGGTAGCTAGTAGAGCAAGGCATCTTTGCCCTCGCGGAAGCGTTGCTCAAGGCTTAGCTCAAGAGTAGAGGCGTGCGAGTGATCGGTCCTGGAGCTGGGAAGAGTCTTCCTTCATCTCTAGTTCAGGTATTGCTCTTGTTACTCAAGCACTTTACTATATTCTATTTCATCATTTCAAGTATTACTTTATTCTACTTATCAGTATTGAGTGGTATACTTGATTGATTGCTTGAGTGCCTAGCTATCCTATAGATCAATTCACTTAGCCATAGTAGTTAATCTCTAGTGAGCTTAGTGTTTGATCTTTGCCAATAGGTTGCTTAGTTAGTTTAGTGTTTATCTTATTAAGTCAAGTATTTGCTCTGACGTCCGCAAGGGTGTCTCTATTCAAAGCTAGGGTAGAGATAGTTATAATATAGTTAAGCGTGGTGCTTAGTTATAGACTTACCTTCAGATACGGCTGGACCCCCGGATAGCTGTGGTAGCAAGCAGGTGGTGACAGCCTTGTGCGCCTTGAATTCCACCACGTAGTTGGCCCAGTTTAACAGTAAGGCTCGTTGTGCTAGCGTTCAACCTAATTCAGTGGTAAAGGCTAGTACGCCTCGATACTTGATAAGATAGGAATAAAACTTTACTTAACTAGGTTGCTTTATTGACATTTGCCTGTCTTGCTTCGTAGTTATCTTGCTTCGTGGTCATCTAGGAGTAGTTATTAGTTAGTAGTTAGTTATCTTAGTTACCCTTAGTTACTCTCTATCTATCTATCCATCCACCTTACCTTAGCCATCCATTTCATCCTTACCTATCCACCCACATATTCTTTCTAGCCTTTCGTCATATCCTCTCTCCTTCCCCTTTTCTTATTCTTCGACTTTCATCCCCTCCTTGACTCTACTCATACACCACCCTAGCCTTCCTTTGGGATCAAATAAATCGACACCTGGTACTCCCAGGGAAGTGCTACTACGATAGTTCTGTGCGCTTGCAGAATCTCCTCCTGGTAGATTGCATTCTCCCTAGTTAGCTCCTACTAGTGTCAGGACTGACAACCCCGCGTGGCATTAGTAGATAGCTACTTTAGCTACCCTATCCTAGGTGTAGTTAAGAACTACCAACAAGCATTTCTGGCGCCCTTGCCGGGGATAGATTCCATAGTCTACTCCTAGTAACGACGTTAGCAAGTGTCAACAAGCATTTCTGGCGCCGTTGCCGGGGAAGGCAATCGGTGTATCGGTTGAGTCCGTGTCGAATTTATCTTCGCTCAAGCTCCCACTTAGCGAATCCCATCTTCCGTTCTTTCTTTCTTTAGTTCTTCTTATCTTTTTCCTTCATCTTCTTCAGCTTCTTTCTTTCTTATCTCGTTCTATCTTCACGATGGCCAACAAGACCATTCGTGAATTTTGTGCTCCTTCTGCCGCTAATGTAGCGATTGGACCAGACGTGATCGATGCCAACCTCAATTTTGAGTTAAAACGGGCTCTGATCACGATGGTCCAAGCTAGCCCGTTCTGTGGCAAGGCTCATGAGGATGCCAATGCTCACCTCCAACAATTTTTGGAGATTTGCGGCACCTTCACCATTAAGGGGATAACCCAAGAAGCCATCCGTCTTCGTCTCTTTCCCTTTTCTCTTCTAGGAAAAGCGAAGCAATGGTTCTATACCGATCGCAACGCTGTAGACACATGGGACAATTGTTCCAATGCTTTTCTTGCTAAATTCTTTCCGATGGGCAAGACGAATGCTCTTCACAACAAAATCTCCAGCTTTACGCAACAAGCCGAGGAATCTATTCCCGAGGCTTGGGAGAGGTTGCAAGAGTATGTCGCCGCTTGTCCGCACCATGGTATGGAGGACTGTCTATTGATCCAGAACTTCTACTATGGCCTAACCCCATTCTCTAGAAGCCATTTGGATGCCACCACCGGCGGTGCATTCTTTTCTCTGAATGTTGCAGATGCTAAGACTCTCATAGAGAAGATGGTGTCGAACCAAGGATGGAATGACGAGAGACTGCAGCCCCGTAAGCGAGGTATACATTCCTTTAAGGAGGCCGACATGATTGTGGCCAAGATGGACATGCTGGCAAAGAAGCTGGCAGCTGTGAGAAGATGAACCAACAAGAGAGTGTCCAATCTCTGGAATCCTACATGACTTGTGAAGTCTGTGGAGAAACCGGACATTCTGGGAGCCACTGCCCCGAGCTACATGAAGATTTGAACTTCATCAACAACAACGGTTTCCGTCAACAGAATCAAGGATGGAATCAGCCTGCAACTTCTCAAGGTAACAATTCATTCCCCCGCTCTAATTTTCAGAATTTTGATAATATCTCATTCTTGAAAATTTTAGTTTACTCACAAGGTAGAACTACTGATTTCTTGAATAAGAGATTAATGTCGAATGATAAAACCCTTGAGAATATAAATGCTAAATTGGAAGATTTCTCATCTGCTCTGAAAAATCAATTAAGTTTTAATAAGATATTAGAAACCCAATTAGCTCAACTTGCTGCTATCATACCATCTTTTGAAGCTGGCAAAATTCCTGCTAAACCTGGCATGGAAACTGCAAATATGGTTGAAATAAAATATTTTAACTATTATGAAGCTCAAACCATGACTGTTAAAAAGGGTGATCCTGGTAGTCCCATAATTAGATGCTCAATCTTTGGTGAAGTCTTTACAAATGCCATGTGTGATTTAGGATCGAGTGTGAACATTCTATCTAAAGATTTTTATGAAAACTCGTTCTTTCCACCCATGTCATCCAGATCTGCCTATGTTGTGCTAGCTGATCAGTCCATTTGCTATGTAGAAGCAATAGTCAATGATTTACCTGTTCATATTAGAGGCTCCTATGTTCCTGCTGATTTCATAATACTAGATATGGGAAATAGGAAAGATGTGGCTTTAATTTTGGGTAGACCTTTCTTGAATACTGTGAATGCCTGCATATATGTGGGGAGTGGTAAAATGCAAATGACATTAGGAGGGAGGAAGGAAATATTCTCCTTTTCTCATGGTCCCGCATATGCTGCTAACATGCAGGTAGCAAAACCCGTTCGTAGCAAGAAGAGGCGCCCAAGAACAAGGTGGAACATAAAGGAAGAACCACCTTCTCCTGAGTTGTGTAATTCACATAACAAAGGAGAGGTGTCAAAAGAAGAAGAACCTGATGAAGTACTAAGAGAAGAAGTGCCTAAGGAAGAAGAAGACCCACCTGATAAGGATGAAATTCCATGGACCTAAGATATGGTTTTACTTTTAATTTTTCCCTTCAATTTTCCTTTTTTCGAATAAGTAACATATGTCTTGCATGAAACTAAAAAAATCAGTTATCATTAGTTTTATGCATAGGTATATGTTAACTTAGTTAGAATAATAAAATATCATAATAGGATAGTTTCCCTTTTCACAACATTAGATAGTTTCCCTTTTTAATAAAATGAGAACAAAAGCTGTGACTGAGAAGAAGAAGATCCTTCACCAAGCAAGAAGCCAGCTTGGGGGAGACTCCCGCTCCAATAAGGTATGTCTTAAGCCTACACTTTATATTCAGTTCTTAAATTCTATATCTTTTGAATGTCACATGCTTGCCTAAATAACCATTCCATGAATAAAATTGATAAAATCTGCTTAAACAAGTTGAAACCTGAATAAGATTTGAAATATGTCATGCAAATGCTATTGTTATGGGTTGAATAACTAGTCTTATCTAAGTTGTAGCTTTTGTGGGTTGCACTTGCTTTAACTGAAATCATGCTTAGTGAATAAAGTTAGTAAGAAATGGAGTAATTCTTTAAACTTGCTAAGGTGAAATTAGGACCTAATCTGGAGGATTTCTTTTAAAAATTATGAAAACCTTGCTAAAAGTTCCTCCTAGATTTTATCCCATCCCACCACCAGCCAAATATTTGTTAGTCAAAACCACAAAGAGCTTTGTCTGTGTTGAGCTTTGTTAGACCTCATAGATCTTAGTAGAGAAGCTTATCATATCTTTTGAATCAAGATTCACACACCCACCATAAATTGCCTACTCTCCACTTTGGAAGTTTGCAACCACCAAATAAAATTGCTCATTCTCTACACTAGAGATATGCAATACCTTGCCAAACATCCCATTGCTAGCCTTATGCTATTCCTACACTGGGAATAAGCATTTCTCTCCCTTTCCCTACTCATTTCAAAAATCCTTTCCTGTAGATATCTGTGGAAATCTAGAGCTAAAACAAAAAGAGAGAGATATGAAAACAAAAAAAGGTGAGCAAAGTAGATCAAGAGAGGACTATGTCCTAAGAAAATGTGAGGACACATCTTTTGTCTACTCACTATGTATTCAAAAAGAGAGAGAGAGAGAGAGAGAGAGAGAATTATCATTAGCTCTAGACCCCAGAAATTAACTAGGAAGGATTATGGAATATCTCTCTATACACTTCCACATAACCACACATGCACATCTTGATCAATTTTTATGATTTGCTACTCCTTATGATCTGAGTGTCTAGCTTAGCAATAAACATTAGGCAATTTGCTCATGATTCTTAGCCTACCTATAACTCCACATATCATTTTTTAGAAATAGGAGAGGCTACATTTTGGCCTAAGTGAGGATTTAAACACCATTGAGTGATTGAGTGAATCTTGGAGGACTTAAGCAAGTTGTTATCTTTTGAAAACCTTGAAAAACCTCCAGACAAAATCCTAGTCAAACCTAAGCAAGATAAAAGTTTCCTATCTACTAATTTATTTCACTCTTGCATGTTTGAAGTGAAAAGCTATAAGCCCCACAGTGCTATGATTAATGATATATACTAAGTTATTTCTCACTATACAATATGCACTTGTATACATCTCAAGTTGCTATCTTTTTCATGCTCAATGCTTAAACCGCATTGTTGCTCGAGGACGAGCAACAGGTTAGCTTGGGGGAGCTCGTTGATGGTCCTTAAGCACCTGTTTTACCATCAACATTTTACCCTAAACTTCACCAAAAAGGCATGAAATGTAGTCAAATAGGTTTCAAACTAACCAAATTCCACATGTCCATAGATTTTTATTTGAATGCAGGATTTGGACCAAATTTGGAGAATGGACCCACCAGGACATGAGCCCACTCAGCTGGGCCCAAATGGGCCTAAGTGGGGTGGCGCCCGCCACCCCTAGGTGGCGCCCGCCACATGGAGAGGCCCAACTTCCCTCCTTGCCACGTCACTGATCCGTGTGACCTTCCCAAGGCCAAATCTTGGCCCTTGGTCACTAGGTCAGTGGCATCGGACGGCTCAGGAGGGAGTGGCATGGATCAAGACCAAATGGCGGTTACTTGGACATGCAACCAACCTAACCACCGCCTCTCTGGAGCTCCTGGATGCCGTTGAAGCAAGGGCGGTGCATCCAACGGTGATGGGGGTGGCGGCCGCCACCTAGGGCTGGCGCCCGCCACTAGGGTTTGCCCTAGGTCGGCTGGCTGCCCCCTATAAATACCCCCCTCACTCCACAAGGCTATAAATACCCCCCCCCCCCGAGGCTTCACTTCAGAAGACACCACAACCAAGCAACCCACAAGCAAGGGAAGCAAGGCTAGAGCCAGAGAGCTGATAGCTTAGGGTTTAGCCAAGCTTAGGCAAGTAGGTAGCTAGTAGAGCAAGGCATCTTTGCCCTCGCGGAAGCGCTGCTCAAGGCTTAGCTCAAGAGTAGAGGCATGCGAGTGATCGGTCCTGGAGCTGGGAAGAGTCTTCCTTCATCTCTAGTTCAGGTTTTGCTCTTGTTACTCAAGCACTTTACTATATTCTATTTCATCATTTCAAGTATTACTTTATTCTACTTATCAGTATTGAGTGGTATACTTGATTGATTGCTTGAGTGCCTAGCTATCCTACAGATCAATTCACTTAGCCATAGTAGTTAATCTCTAGTGAGCTTAGTGTTTGATCTTTGCCAATAGGTTGCTTAGTTAGTTTAGTGTTTATCTTATTAAGTCAAGTATTTGCTCTGACGTCCGCAAGGGTGTCTCTATTCAAAGCTAGGGTAGAGATAGTTATAATATAGTTAAGCGTGGTGCTTAGTTATAGACTTACCTTCAGATACGGCTGGACCCCCGGATAGCTGTGGTAGCAAGCAGGTGGTGACAGCCTTGTGCGCCTTGAATTCCACCACGTAGTTGGCCCAGTTTAACAGTAAGGCTCGTTGTGCTAGCGTTCAACCTAATTCAGTGGTAAAGGCTAGTACGCCTCGATACTTGATAAGATAGGAATAAAACTTTACTTAACTAGGTTGCTTTATTGACATTTGCCTGTCTTGCTTCGTAGTTATCTTGCTTCGTGGTCATCTAGGAGTAGTTATTAGTTAGTAGTTAGTTATCTTAGTTACCCTTAGTTACTCTCTATCTATCTATCCATCCACCTTACCTTAGCCATCCATTTCATCCTTACCTATCCACCCACATATTCTTTCTAGCCTTTCATCATCTCCTCTGTCCTTCCCCTTTTCTTATTCTTCGACTTTCATCCCCTCCTTGACTCTACTCATACACCACCCTAGCCTTCCTTTGGGATCAAATAAATCAACACCTGGTACTCCCAGGGAAGTGCTACTACGATAGTTCTGTGCGCTTGCAGAATCTCCTCCTGGTAGATTGCATTCTCCCTAGTTAGCTCCTACTAGTGTCGGGACTGACAACCCCGCGTGGCATTAGTAGATAGCTACTTTAGCTACCCTATTTTAAGTGTAGTTAAGAACTACCAACAAGCATTTCTGGCGCCGTTGCCGGGGATAGATTGCATAGTCTACTCCTAGTAACGACGTTAGCATGTGTCAACAATAAGCTACAGGCATCACCATATAGCTTCGGAGCATACTAGACAGAGCATAGTTACATTGTATAGAATATAGACATGAGGCTCAGAAAAAAAAATGCATGATGAAATGCAAGGACTAACTTACCAAAAACGAAAACAAAACGAAAGAGAAAGAGTTAGTCTATGATACAGTAACCAAAATGTTTCCCCCATCTAAAAGGGGAAACACACACCAGCTCACCTCTCAACCTATTGAAGGTTGATTGGTCCAAAGGCTTGGTAAAAATATCTGCCAACTGATGATGAGTATCGACATGGCAAAGGTCGATATCACCCTTCTCAAAATGGTCTCGCGGAAAATGAAAGCACACATCAATGTGTTTGGTCTTAGAATGCAGCACGGGGTTCTTAGCAACACTAATCGCACTCGTGCTATCACAAAGCAAAGGAACTCGAGAAAAGCTCAGACCAAAATCACGCAAAGTGGCCATCATCCAAAGCAACTGGGAACAGCAGCTAGCCGCAGCAACATACTCAGCCTCTGTAGTAGACTGGGTGACACTAGACTGCTTGCGAGAAGACCAAGATACAAGAGAAGAACCCAAAAACTGACAAGTCCCAGAAGTGGACTTGCGCTCAAGTCGGCAACCAGCAAAATTGGCATCAGAATAACCGCAAAGAGAGAGGGTGGAGGAAGCTGAATACCAAATCCCAAACTCAGGAATCAAATGAAGGTACCTCATGATGCGCATGACCGCCTGATGGTGAGAGGTGTGCGGCGACGCCTGAAAGCACGCGCAAAGACACACCATGAACTGAATGTCCGGGCGTGTCATCGTCAGGTACAGCAGCGTCCCGATCATACTCTGGTACTCCTTCCGATCCACTGCTTCTCCATCCTCGTCCGCACCTAGGGCCGTCGTGGTCGACATGGTTGTTGGAAGAGGCTTGGCCTCACCCATATCGAATTTCTTCAAAATGTCCTTGGTGTACTTGCCCTGGTGCACAAACGTTCCTTCTCGGGATTGCTTAATTTGAGATCCGAGAAAGAATGTCAACTCGCCCATCATGCTCATCTCAAACTCCCTGCTCATAAGATCTGCAAACTTGGCAACCAAAGCGTGAGAAGAACCACCGAAAATGATATCATCCACGTAAATCTGGACCAAGAGTGTCATTGCCTTGCTTGAGGAGAAAAAGCGTTTTATCAACACATCCCATTTTAAAACCCTTAGCAAGCAAAAAGGTTTTCAACCTATCATACCAGGCTCTACGGGCTTGTTTCAAACCATACAAAGCTTTGTGAAGTTTAAAAACATGGTTTGGAAACTTGGGATTTTCAAAACCGGGGGGTTGTATTACATACACTTCTTCTTCTATGTAGCCGTTTAAGAAGGCACTCTTGACATCCATTTGAAAACGTTTAAACCCTTTGGATGCAGCAAAAGCCAACAGTATCCTAATTGCCTCCAAACGAGCTACATGAGCGAAAGTCTCCTCATAGTCTATCCCCTCCTTCTGACTATACCCCTAGGCTACAAGTCTGGCCTTGTTTCTCACAATATGGCCATCCTCTCCTTGTTTGTTTTTGAAAACCCATTTTGTCCCAATAGGATTACAGTCTGGAGGAGGTGAAACCAAAACCCAAACCCGATTTCTCTCAAAATTTTCTAACTCCTCATGCATGGCATTGACCCAATCTGGATTAGATAAAGTGTGTCCAACATCTCGGGGTTCAAAATCAGCAACAAATGTAGAATGAGCAAAGTGAGAGATTTGTTGTGACCTTGACCGAGTGACACGTTCGTTGATGCTGCCGATCATCTTTTGAGGTGGGTGTTGGCGCTGAATGTGTCGTGGCGCCTCCCGAGCTGAAGAAACCTCCCCCTCAACAGCAGCTGGTGCCTTCTCGGGTACAAAAGGTACAACCTGAGGTGGCGGATCCCACGGCCCCCAAGTAGTCGAAGAAGAAGGATCGGGGCCGTGAGTCGTCGTAGTAGAAGCCGATCCTAACGGCACAGCAGGTGGTGCTGGATCATCCATACCTTCAGCACCTTTTTCCGCGTCATCAAAAAGAGGCTCACCAACCTCATGATCACCTGCACACTCAAATCTAGAAGAAGGACAATGCATGGTCTCGTCGAAGGTGACATCGGATGTCTCCATGACTCGGTTAGTATCAAGGTTAAGTACACGATATGCACGAGTATGAGTGCCATAACCCAAAAATACACCGTCAGAAGAACGAGACTCAAACTTGTCCAAGTTGCCCTTTTTGAGTATAAAACAATGGCAACAAAAAACTCTAAAATAACTTACTTTGGGCTGTCTTCCAAAATGCAACTCATAAGAAGTCTTTTTCAAGAAAGCTCGGAGAAAAATGCGATTGGAAATATAGCATGCAGTGTTCATAGCTTCGGCCCAATATCGCCTAGGAGTCCTATGCTCATCGAGCATCGTCCTGGCCATCTCAACAAGGGTCCGATTCTTCCTCTCTACAACACCATTTTGTGGCGATGTGTAAGGGGAAGAAAACTGATGCTCTAAACCCAAAGAGTTACAAAACTTCTCAAAGTCTGAATTCTTAAATTCAGAACCATTATCACTCCGAATAGCTCGCATTGAGTTCATAGGGAACTCATTATGAAGATGCAAAATTAGATTGAGAGCAAAAGAGAAAGTCTCAGTTTTCTCAGTTAAAAAGAAAACCCACGAATATCTTGAAAAATCGTCAACAACAACGAGTACATACCACTTCCCCCCAACCGAGCTCACCCGAGCCGGACCAACAAGGTCCATGTGCAAAAGCTCTCCAGGGTGCTTAGTCATGACTTGATTTACTGGATGGTGGGGAGCGACAACCATCTTCCCATGTCTACAAGAATGGCAAACAAGATCCTTCTCCATGCACAACTTGGGCAATCCTCCGATTAGGCCAAGTGAGCTAAGCCTTGCAAGCAAGTCGAAGCTCAGGTGACCGATTCTCCTATGCCACTTCCAAAGATCAGAGGAGGAAGGACCAGCCACAAGACAGCGGGAAATACCAAACGACTCCGAGAAGTTCACACGAATGACTTTCCCAAAGGGCGAAATCAAACATACAAGATTGCCCTGAGGATCTAAAATGCGACTGAGATTTGGTTTAAAACGAATCTCATAGTCATCATCAAAAAGTTGCGAAATAGAAAGAAGGTTAAATTGCAAGTTAGAAACAAGAGCAACATCACGCAACACAAAGTGCTCATTAACTCGCACCGACCCATGAGACAACACCTTACCTTTGCTATTTTCGCCGAAGGTGATAAACTCCTTTTCGGCAACAGGACTAAGACTGGAGAACCACTTGGCGTTTCCGGTCATGTGCCTCGAACAACCGGAATCTACCAACCAAATGTCCTCCAATCGTTTTACCTACATCAATAAAAATACATAGGGTGAGCAAACGGTCCAACACTAGGGTTAGTGAAATAGGAAGAATACCAGTGTTGGCCCGATTGCTCAAAAGAACGCTTAGTAGAAAAACCATTCCTAGCACGCCTACGGGGAAAGCGATCACCACGCACAGGAAAATGTGGTCCGCTAAGAGAAGAGCGTCCATCGCGATACTCAAAATGCGGTGGAGGGTAACACTCAACAAAACCACCGCCACAGGGTCCATATCCTGCAGAGCCAGCATCTCGCCGGGCAAAACCTCCCTAAGGCCTAGGACCTTTAGGCCTAGCAGCTCTCCTCTGAACATTCGGCACATGTACATCATGGAAAGGATGGTACATGTCTGCATTGTTCATCTCCCTTGCACGGCGCTCCTCTCTCTTGCGCCGAAAGCAAAACTCCCTCAAGTGTCCATCTCTCCCACAGTGCTCACAATGGTACCTCACCGCTCTCACAGGGAGTTGTTGGTACACACGGTAGTGGGTGTGGATCACTTTGCCCTTCTGTGGCATGAGCTCCTCCTGGATGGGTGGCATGGTGTCCAGCTTGTTTTTCAGGTGGTTGGGCTTGGGATGCCATGTCTGTTTCTTGGGTGGAGCTTTTGGAGGTTCAACAAACACCCCATCCTTGATGTTAGGCTTAAAAGGCTCTTTTGGTGGAATCTTGGTTAGCTTGGGAGTAGTGGTGGAGTTGGGTCACTCGGGTTAAGACCACTCGACTCTCCAATCTTACCAAAAGATGAAGCACACTAAACACTGTTGATGGTCCTTAAACACCTGTTTTACCATCAACATTTTACCCTAAAATTCACCAAAAAGGCATGAAATGTAGTCAAATAGGTTTCAAACTAACCGAATTCCACATGTCCATAGGTTTTTTTTTTGAATGCAGGAATTTGGACCAAATTTGGAGAATGGACCCACCAGGAGACAAGCCCACTCACCAGGACCCATTTGGGCCCAAGTGAGGTGCCGCCCGCCAACCAGAGGTGGCGCCCGCCACCCATATGTGGCGCCCGCCACATGAAGAGGCCCAACTCTCCCCCTTTTGCCACGTCACTGATCCGTGTGACCATCCCAAGGCCAAATCTTGGCCCTTGGTCACTAGGTCAGTGGCATCCGACGGCTCAGGATGGAATGGCGTGGATCAAGGCCGAAAGGCGATTACTCAGACATGCAACCAACCTAACCACCGCCTCTCTGGAGCCCCTGGATGTCGTTGAAGCAGAGGCGGTGCATCCAACGGTGATGGGGGTGGCGGCCGCCACCTAGGGCTGGCACCCGCCACTAGGGTTAGCCCTAGGTCGGCTGGCTGCCCCCTATAAGTACCCCCTTCACTCCACAAGGCTATAAATACCCCCCTGGTGACACCACTTCATTTGTACCATCAAGTACCATCCAGTACCACCACACCAAGCAACACACAAGCAAGAGAAGCAAGTGAGAGTTAGGTTAGAAGCTCAGAGAGCTTAGGCAAGTAGGTTAGCTAGTAGAGAGAGTATAGCTCTAGTGCCCTCGCTACAACGCGGCTCTTAGTTTAGCACAGCTCAGCCTAAGTTCTTGGTAAAAGGAGCGTAGAGCTTGCTAAGAGAGAAGTGGGTGCGAGTGACTAGCATCGAAGGTAGGTTGATTTCCCGGCGTCTCTGGTCTGGTTTGCTCTCTTGTATCTCAGCTACATTTATCTTTATCTCAGTATTACTTTAAGCATTACTTTTAGTATTACTTTCAGTATTACTTTATCAAGTACTTTGAGTGTGACCAAGCTATCCTACAGTTCAATTCACTTAGCCATAGTAGTTAATCTCTAGTGTGCTTAGTGATTGATCTTTACCAATAGGTTGCTTAGTTAGTTTAGTGTTTATCTTATTAAGTCAAGTATTTGCTCTGACGTCCGCAAGGGTGTCTCTATTCAAAGCTAGGATAGAGATAGTTAGAATATAGTTAAGTGTGGTGCTTAGTTATAGACTTACCTTCAGATACGGCTGGACCTCCGGATAGTTGTGGTAGCAAGCAGGTGGTGACAGCCCTATGCGCCTTGAATTCCACCACGTAGTTGGCCCAGTTTAACAGTAAGGCTCGTTGTGCTAGCGTTCAACCTAAGTAAGTGGTAAAGGCTAGTACGCCTCGATTCTTGACAAGATAGGAATAAAACTATACTCAACGTAGTTGCTTTATTGACTTTTGCCTGCCTTGCTTCGCAACTATCTTGCTTCGTAGTTATCTTCGTCTGTGGTTATCTAGGAGTAGTTAGTAGTTATTAGTTAGTAGTTAGTTATCTTTAGTTACCCCATAACTACCTATCCATCCACCCTACCTTAGCCATCCATTTCATCCTTACCTATCCACCCACACATTCTTTCTGGCCTTCCATCCTCTCTTTTCCCTTCTCCCCTTTTTCCTTTTCTCTTTTCTTTGACTCTCATCCCCTCCTTGACTCGACTCATACACCACCCTAGCCTTCCCTTGGGATCAAATAAATCGACACCTGGTACTCCCAGGCGAAGTGCTACTATGATAGTTCTGTGCGCTTGCAGAATCTCCTCTTGGTAGATTGCAATCTCTCTAGCTAGCTCCTACTAGTGTCGGGATTGACAACCCCGCTTGGCATTAGTAGATAGCTGCTTTAGCTTCACCCCTTTAGGTATAGTGACCGGACTTGCTTCAAGCACGTCTGACACCGTTGCCTGGAATAGATCCCATAGTCTGCTCCTAGTAACGACGTTGGCTAGTGTCAACAAGCATTTCTGGGACGTTACCGGGGATAGTTGCCAAGCTCTATCTTTAGTGAAGCTAAGAACTACCAACAAACACCCTGAGCAAAGCCTACACCAGGACCTCCAGCAACACGTTTAAACTGGGCAATCATCATCCCAAGCTGCGGCTCACCACAAGACACCCATGACAAGATGGTCCGAAGGTATGTGTTTTCTTCCTCGGTTTGCATCTTGTCATGCTTCACATTAGCAATCTCCATCTCCAAACTCTCACACAAAGCGCACCTAGACACATAAGTGCTACCCGAGCTAGCCTTCTCAAGAGACACAATCTTGGCATTCTTCTCTGCCAACTCGGATTGCAAGCCTGCACAAGACTTGCACGCACCCAACAACACGGGTCTAGCCCGAAGCTCATCCACCTCTCCAACCAAAGCAGCATACTTACCTCTCAAAGTGAGAAGGTCAGTCATGTGCTTGGTGCACATCTCGCACTAACCCTCCTCAGAGACAACTACGGTGGACTTGGCAAACTCAAGCTCCTTCACCGTATCCTCTCACTTCTGCCTAAACTCCTTCCTCTCTCTAGCTGCATGCCTAAGCAACTTATCTTGACTAAGCAAAGTAGCAGTAAGCTTATCGACCTCAGCAGAGAGTTCCTTAGGAGTTTGAGATACCTGGGAGGTGTCATCGTCGTCGTCGTCGTTCCGACGGGTCTCCTCCAGGTGGCTGTCGACCTCCTTGCCGAGGGCCATGGTGCAAAAGCCCTCGTTGTCGGCGAAGAAGCAGAGGCCGTTCAGCTTGTCCTCGATCCTCTTCTTCTTCTCAGACTCGTCGTCGCTTGAGGCAGCGGAGTCATCATCCGAGTCATCGACGTCGCTGAGCGTGGCGAAGAAAGCACGCTGCTCGGCATGGGATTTCTCCAAGTACTTCTTCTTGATGTACTCCTTGTTGAAGCCACCCTTCCGCTTGTGCCTGGGAGGGGTGTGCTTCTCCTTGTGCCAGCCGGAGTCGTACTTGTGGCCACAATCGCCCTTGCCCGCCGCTTGCTTGTTCTTCTTCAGGTAGTTGGCGATGAAGTGGTCAGGGTCGCCACACTCAAAGCACCCAGCGCGTCCTCCTCCACGGTGACGGTTCATGCGGTTGTTGTGGAAACGCAAGAACTGGTTGGCGAGCAAAGCCAACTCATCATCTCCCATGAACTCCAGCTGCTCCTCTGTGACAGAAAGAAGGGAAGACAAAGCAAAGCCTCCAGAGGGGTTAGCAGAAGAGCCACAAAGCAAAGCCATCGACGGGCCAGAAGGATTCTGATAAGAAGCCCTCGTCATGGCATCAATCTCACTGGACTTGAGCTTACTGAAGAGCTCGTCGCACGTGAGGGTCTCATAGTTAGACGATTCGATGATCGCCTGGACCTTAGAGTCCCACACCGACCGATCGAGAGTATGCAAAAGCTTGAGAGCCCTCTCATGATCATCGAAAGGCAACAGCTCCTTGTTAGCCCTCATCCTATTGACAAATGGATGTGAAAAGTGCATTTTTAGATGGCTTCATAAATGAACTAGTCTATGTTGATCAACCTCCCAGGTTTGAAGACCCTAGATATCCTAATCATGTTTATAGGTTGTCCAAGGCGCTATATGGGCTCAAGCAAGCCCCTAAAGCGTTGTACGAGCGCCTCTGGGACTTCCTCATTGAGAAGGGTTTCACCATTGGGAAGGTCGACACCACACTATTCACCAAGAAGCTTGATGGAGAGATCTTCATTTGTCAAGTCTACGTTGATGATATCATCTTCGGGTCAACAAATGAAGCCTATTGCAAGGAATTTGGTGACTCGATGTCGAAGGAGTTCGAAATGTCCATGATTGGGGAGCTCACATTCTTCCTAGGGTTTCAAGTCAAGCAATTGAAGGAGGGGACTTTTATATCTCAAGAGAAGTACACAAAAGACCTCCTCAAGCGCTTCAAGATGGATGATTGCAAGCCTATCAAGACTCCAATGCCAACAAATGGACATCTCGACCTAGGTGAGGGAGGTAACCCGGTTGATCAAACTCTCTACCGCTCTATGATTGGTAGCTTGTTATACTTGACCGCATCTAGGCCTGACATCATGTTTAGTGTGTGCATGTGTGCTAGGTTTCAAGCTGATCCTAAGAAGTCACACCTCATAGCCATAAAGAGAATCCTTAGGTACCTAAAGCACACCCCAAGCATTGGCCTTTGGTATCCCAAAGGAGCTAACTTCCAACTCGTTGGGTATTCTGATTCGGATTACGCGGGTTGCAAAATTGATAGAAAGAGCACATCCGGAGGGTGCCATTTGCTTGGGAGATCACTAGTTTCATGGAGATCGAAGAAGAAAAATAGTGTGGCCTTGTCTACCGCCGAGGCGGAGTACATAGCCGTGGGAGCTTGTTGTGCACAAATCCTTTACATGAAACAAACCCTTTTAGACTATGGTGTAGTTCTAGAAAGGGTACCTTTGTTGTGTGACAATGAGAGCGCGGTTAAGCTTGCTAACAACCCGGTTCAACACTCTCGCACAAAGCACATAGATATTCGCCATCACTTTCTTAGAGACCATGTTTCGAAGAAAGATATATCTCTAGAAGGAGTTAGAACCGAAGATCAATTGGCGGATATCTTCACAAAACCCCTAGATGAGAACACCCTTTGTAGATTGTGAAGTGAGCTTAATGTGCTTGATCTAAGTAACTTTGTCAAAAGGTGAAAGGGGGTTGTCTTTGCATTGCATTGTATCATATGCCATGTTTAATTTATGCTATGCACATAGGCTTGATAGACGTGGTTAAGATAACCGCCCTAAAAAGCGTGTGAAGAAGCTTACCCATGAGCAAACTTGACAAGCAACCTAGATTCAAATTTTGTATTGCATTGCATATCATTTTTGTTGCTTTGTCATTTCTTTTTTGTTAAGGTTTGAGAAACCGTTGTGTTTGTCCACTGCTAGGGGGAGCATTTGAGGCTCCTAATGGTTGAGACCCCTAGTTTTGGTGGCCACATGTTGTCTCCTCAGGATTTATTGCCTATTTTCCCTAAAAATGATATGTAGCCTATGGCAAAATATTTGTCAAATTGAGAGTTTATGCGAGGATGCTCATACTAGGTTCCAACTAGTGTTTATTTGCCTCTTATTTGAGTTGGAACTTGGTTGGGAAAGGGAGCCGCAACGGAGATCTTCGAAACAGTCCAATTTGCAGCATCGGAAGCTGGCTCCAGCGTCCGATGTCGGCACTGTAGGCAGCCCTGGCTGGAACAGTGATTTGTCAACGTCCGATGTGTCACCAACGGCGCGTCCGACGCTCCATCGGACGCCGAGGCAAAGGACGCGTCCGATGTGAATTTGGTCGTTTTGGAGCTCTCTGGATGGACATCAGAGCGTCCGATGTGATCACATCGGTGCATCCGATGCTCCTTTAAGCGGCGTGGTGCGTTCTTCAACCGACAGACCGGTCCCACAAGTCATACCTCCTGCCTTCGTCTTCACCGCGCCCATCGAACCGCTGCCGCCCTCGAGCACCCAAACCCTAGCACCCCAGCCACCGACCGTCGTGCTCCGCCAGATGCTGTCCACCGCGCGCCCCTGCATCCCATCCCGTCGCGCGTGCCCGCCTGCTCCTCCCCATGCTGCAGCCCATCGCTCACGGGAGTCAACATCGCCAGCCAGCCATGACCTCGCCGGAGTTCGCGATTCGAGCTCGCCACAGTTTGCTGGAGCAACGTCCTTGTCCTCACCGGCCTTGGCCCTCATCCTCTCCATCACCGGCGACCGTCTACTCCGGTCCGAAATCAACTCAGTGAGCTTCCACCCTTTCCATAACCCATGCACATAACCTGCTCGATGAAATGTCTCAATGGCCGTTCCTTCACTGGTTGAACCCCATTTCGCTCCAAACTTTTTGCAGACCCCTTGGTGTGACGTGTGGACGCCGGAACATTGGTTCTTACCCCTTTCTTGGTTGGGTTCATCGATCGTCAGGTAGCAAAGCCAGTTTCCTCTCTTATCCCCATGCTTTGCTTCTGATTGGTCATTCTTCCCTCTAGACTATGTGTTTGCTTATATGTATTTCCCATCTTGCGGATACATGGGTGTATGCCGGATCTTGAGTGTTGAGTGATTGTCAACTGGTTTGATGTGCATGTTCTTTGGCTTGTGTTGTGCAGGTGTCGAGCGCGGAGACAGTGATCGAAGGCAAGGTGAAGGTCAAGTAGAGACGTGCCGTGCCGATGGATCCAGAGCGGTGAAGAGCGAACGTGAGGCTTGGACTGGGGGACCGGTGGCCTGAGGATCGGCTGTGGTGGCTGACAGCCTGGGACAGCGATGAGCGAAGACTTGCGGGACACGATGTGGCTCGGGTCATGGACCTGGGGACACGTGTCGGTGGACGGGGTGCACGGGCGGTGCATCCCCTCTACGACTTCGGTTTGGTGGTTGAGCCACAGAAAAAGGACGGTTTCCAGGTTTGGGCCACAAAACCTGGGTGCAACCGATTTCTGAGTTTATGCCACAAAACTCGGGTTGAGGACGGTTTCCAGGTTTAGGCCTCAAAACCTGGGCGCTGGTGGGTTTCTGAGTTTGGGCCACAAAACTCAGGCGATGGACGACAGGTTTCCCAGTTTCGGCCTCAAAACCGGGGGAGGACTTGAAGCCTTGTTTCCCGGTTTCATCCTCAAAACCAGGGGGAGGTCCAGGAAACAGACGGGCGGCGCGAGACGGCACGTGGCGGCATCGGGTGAGGTCGCGTTGAGGCGAAGCTACCGGATGTGCGGGCGTGGCCGTCGGATTGACTACACTCCGAGTTGGTCAGGAATACCCTTAGGGTTAGCCTGCCTGCTCATTAGCTGTAGGGGTAGAAGGGGAATAATTGTATTAGGCTATATTAGGAGAGGCCACCCCTCCCTCCAATCTATCTCAGTCATTGCTATTTTCTTTCTAGGGTTTCCTGATCTCCCAATCCCTGCTGTAGCTACTGAGATCCGTAGAGACGGCTAATCATACCTCTGTGTTCCCGAGATTTTGAGGAAGTGAGACCGTAATCTCACTGTAGTCTCGTGTGTTCGAGACACGGTTGAAGTTGTGGTGTTGATTCGTGTTTGTTCTTCGCGTTCTTGTTTACTCCACGATTTTCCCGTGACTCAATCTCCCACCTTGCTACGTCTTTTTCGATTCCATTTGAACTGAGTTGTTCTAGATCGTGAGGCGCACATTTCCACCGAAGGAATTCACCTCTAACCTCACGAGCTAGTAGATCGATCGATTTTTGTTTCGAATCGGTTTTTGTCTCCCTTGCCCTCAATTCTTCGGATTCACCGATTTGGAGTTAGGTTCAAGCCATGATCTCTTAGGGATAGCTCACTAACATCCTTGGAACTCCTCGTACTAAGTCTAAGCCTTAGAGCTTTTGATTCAGAGGAGATCGGGTTGAATCCGCGGAAGAACTGTGCAGTTTTAGGGGCATCGGACGCTCAGGTCGGGGGCATCGGATGCTGAGTTCGTCACGCAGGTGTGCGGGTGCGGCTGTGATACCAGTCAGGCGTGAGGGCCCGGGACCTCTGTCTCTGGAGCAACTTCTTCTGCTCCCAAAGTTTCCACATTCTCTTCCACAGGTTGAACCGTCGCCCTGGCCTCTCCGGTTCTGCGATGGTCTCTAGTTGAGGATGCCCTTCTGTTTCCGGACATTACGAACTCCGTCTCCCCACGGACGGCGCCAACGGATATCTCATCTTCTGAGTCACCACTTTCACCGGAGGTGTCGCTGACCTCGTTAGATGAATCGTCCTCAGATCCAGTTTCTTTTTCAGCCTCTTTCTCCTCGTCCACTTCATCATCATCGGAGGCACCTTCGCCATCCGAAATCTGAATGAGCGCGCCAATACCTCCGACACGAGGCACGTGCCCTGATGCACGTGACCCAGACCCACCGCTGCCTCCAGCTCCAGCAGCTCGTAATGCAGCCGAAGAAGATGTCGCACCAACGATGGAGGTCGAAACTGCAACTTTCCTAGCAAAAGTTTTCGCTCGGCCACCTGAAGCACCCCCGCGGCCTCGACCCCGACCCCTCTTCAGCGCTGCGGCAACCTCCTTGTCCTCCGCGGAGGCACGTTTCCTTTTCCGCGGCGCATCCTCACTCGAAGGTGCAGGCCAATCCGGTTAGGCAATGCCAAGCATGTCAAATAATCTATTGACTCAACCTCCGCTTCCCACCGAGCTGTGGATCACCTTAACCTCCAGCGTGGAAAGCTTACCAACGAGTTCCTCCACCCTCTGCTGCACCCGCTTATAAATAACTTCAACACCATCTTCTCATTTGGGAAATTTCCTAAGAATAGGCTCCCAAACCTTCTTCAAATCTAACTTGGGTTTCTTCAAACCCCTCCTCTCATACTTAGAGTCATCTTCAACCCCGAACCAAGCCTGTTTCCAGCTAAGGGGCCACACTTTAGCACAACAGAATTCTTCGACCAAGTCCCGAGCACTTTGAGAACGTGCAACCACCCTCAAACAATCAACCGCAGCATGCGCCTCGACGCTCATCATAGCTTCGGCGGTTATATCACCAAGGAGGGGAAGCTCGCCGCAAAGCTCGGCAACACCTCCACGTTTGTAGTAAAACCAATACTCCTGCCATCCACTCGTCCACTTGTTCTTCTGAGCTTGCACCGGCAGCTCTGACCCAGTGCGATGGAAGAACGTATACACCGCAAACTGACCAAGGCTGATGTTACCCTCGCCATCCACAATCTTCCGAGGCTGCATATGCACACGATGAGTGCGAACAAAACCCTCGACGTGCGGGACAACGCCCTGAGAGTGGCACGCCCAAACGTATACAGAAAGCTTCGTGAAGCATGATGGCGTGAGCTAATGAAATCTCTAGTTAAACCTCTGCAGAACCGAAGTCACAAAGGAAATAACCGAAAAACGCAGACCGACTAAAAAGTACTCCTCAAATACAACAACCTCGTTAGCCTCCGGCTTAGGGACAGTCTCTCTAGCGCTGGTCCTCGCCTTTCCGTTCTCAATCCAGCCTCGCTTGACATAAGACGCCAGATCCGAACTGCAAACCTGGCTAAGTCCGAACTCGAAGGTCACTCCGTCATCCGCAGCAGACGGAGAAGCAACACGAGCAGTTTGCTTAGACGTAGCTATCTCTCTAGCTCAAACCCTCGCAAAACACAAGGCACTAAACCTTCGCAGAAAACTTAACAAACCTTCGCAACAAGAAAATCACGGCAGCAGGGTGGCTAAAGCAAAATGAGAGCTCAGTTCAAACCACTCACCAACCCCAACTATATATAGGCCAAGGGATGAGGCACCCAACCCGACAAACCCGGCACGGCCCCCGAAAACCATGGCGCAAGAAACGAGATGGACCTTAACACAATAAGTAAAAAACATAAAGGCCTGGCCCACGAGCAGTCACGGGCGTCGCTGCCAAGGGTCATGTTACGTTTCCCAACAAAGAGCGCTGCTTGGGCCTAAGTATCGTTTTTTAGATCCAAGCCATCGAGGGGCTACTATTGGGGGAAGGGACCCTCGGCAGTGACGTCACGCAGGCTGACACAAAAACGATCCTCGCGGGTCCCGCATACCTTCGAAAGTTTTCCTTTCATCATTTGGTGAATCCCTCGGGTCATTTTTCTAACCTTCGGATACTGGCTCGGCCCTCAGGAAATATCATGGTTTTTTGCAGGGCGGAGGCGCGAAGAACACAGAAAGTGACCCTCGCGCGTCCTATACACCTTCGCAGGAGACGCTGAGCCCAACGGAGGACAAGCGAGCGCGGGCCTCGTGACTAAAGCGATGGTTCCACTAGCCGAAGGTCAACCCTCGCGTACCTGCGAGGGGACGCACGAGCCGGGTGGCAGCGGACATAAGGAAGGCGAGTTAGGGTTTTCGCACCATCAGTGTTTGTACAATTCTACCCTTCTGTTGTACGGCATTAGGGAATCTTTCTTGTACCCTTTCGTAATTTGGTCAGTGTCCCTTGGCATTCCCTATAAATACCACGGGATGAACCGTGTAAACGGATGATTTTTTGGGGAAGAGAGAAATAATACTGCCGTTACTTTTCCATAGCTTCACCTTTAGTTCCGACAGTTGATCACCCTCGCCACTCCCATGCACAAGAGCGGAGCAAGGTCAGAACACAAGGTTGATATGTGCCCTTGTGGTTCCCTTCCTGAATGATGAGTGATCGATCAACGGGCAACATGTCTCTTGGCTGTGTTGATGTGCAGGTGCGGAGCTCGGGCAGTGGTCGAAGGTAAGGGGAAGGTCAAGTGGGGACGTGTCGTGCCGACGGACCGGGAGCGGTGAAGGGCGGACGTGGAGCTTGGACCGATGGACCAGGAGACCTGAGGATCAGCTGTGGTAGCTGGCACGTGGCGTTGACAAGCAAGAGTACATGGGGATGTGCGGTGCATCGGCCGAGTCGGGAGGATGCCCGGCGTGGAGGCTGGACATGCTCCGGCATCGGTGCTGGAACTCGGGGTGTGCGAACCACATCCCGTCTATGGCACGGGTTCGGTAGCTGAGCCTCGAAAAGCTACCCTCGACGGTTTCCGAGTTTGGGCCTCAAAACTCGGGGTGGCCGGTTTCCGAGTTTCGGCCTCAAAACTCGGCGTGGACGGTTTCCAGGTTTGGGCCTCAAAACCTGGGCGCGCGGGTTTCTGAGTTTGGGCCACAAAACTCAGCCTGAGGACAGGTTTCCCGGTTTCGGCCTCAAAACCGGGGGAAGGCCCAGGTTTTCCGGTTTCGGCCTCAAAACCGGGGGGAGGTCCGCAAAAAGGACGGTCGACGCGTGGCCGCGTGGAGAGGCTGGCGCGGAGGCGAGGCTATCCACGAGGTAGGCGCGGCGGTCGACTGGGCGGCACGTGGCGGCATCCTGAGGCTTGCGTCGAGGCGAAGCTAAGGATGAGGAAGGTGCGTGGCCGTCAGATCAACTATCAGCAGAGTTGGATCGGGATACCCCTAGGGTTGGCCGCTTCGCTCGTGTATCTAGGGGTAGTAAGGGGATTATTGTTTTAGGCTATAAATAAGAGAGGCACCCCTCCTCTCCCTCTATCCTTTCAGTCATTTTGTTCCTGAGCTCTCTCTCTCTCTAGCCCTTGCTTAGGTTCTAATCATACCTCGCTGCAAGCGATCCGCAAAGACGGGAATCATACCTCTGTGTATTTGGATCTTTTGAGGAAAGGAGACCGTATTCTCGTTGTCTCCTCGTGTGGAGGAATTTCGGCTGAAATTGAATCGTGTTCTGTGTTCTTCACGTTTTGGTTTTTCATCTCCCGGAGATTTGCTTCGTTCTTCCTCTGCGCGAGATGATTTTCGATTCCACTTGAATCAATTTGTTCTTGGTCGTGAGCCCCTTCTTTCTACCGAAGGGATTTTCTTCTAACCTCACGAATCCATAGATCGGGTTGATTTCGTGTTCGTTCTTCCTCTTTTCCCCCTTCCGGTGTTTCTCGGATTACTCTCGATTGACTTGGATTGGTGCGATGATTTCTTAGGATTAGCACCCCAATACGTTGAGGAACACCTGGGAGAAGTTTGATCGAAGCCTCTTTTGATTTGGTGAAGTTTCGATTGATTTCCCTTTTGACCCGAGTGGTTTTTCTGCTCTCTGTTCATCCGCGGACAGTCCGCGCCACCAGCGGCGGACAGTCCGGGGATCGAGGTTGGCCAGGTCAGTCAGGCGCAGTCCCCTGACTGTTCACTGTCAAGTGAACGGCGGACAGTCCGCGGTACAAACCCGTGGACAGTCCGGGACCTGTCTAGCAGACTTGCAGATTAGTTCGATTTCTGCATTTTTGCCGGCGGACAGTCCGGCGCCTAGTCGCGGACAGTCCGGGACTTAACGGCGGACAGTCCGGGACTCTGACCGCGGACAGTCTGCGAATCTGCAGTTTGTGCTATTTTGCTCCGTAGCTTTGGTAGTTGGCTTTGGGGTTTCTCCGGAGGTTCCGCTGTACCACTAGGACATCTCCTAGGGTATCCACCTACTCGTAGGTCGTGAACTCTCCGGTTGTTTCGAGTCTTCGCTTTTGGGGTGATTTTCTGGGACAAGGGCTATACAATTCACGAGTTGAATTTCAGGCTCCCATTCACCCCCCCCCCCCCCTCTGGTCGCTAATCCAGTCCTTCACAAGGGCAGGTGTGACTCCAACAGGACGCGTCCGAGGGGTGAGCATCGGATGCTGAAGTGATACTGTAGCCAGCGTCCGATGGCTATGTAGTGAGGTTCCAGAACAGTACATTTTGCATCGGACGCGTCTGGTGCCTGGACATCGGACATAGGCTAGCGTCTGATGCAGTGAGTTTTGCATTGTTTCGTCCGCAGTTTGCTCGTTCGACTTCGGATTTGATTTTGGGTTTTTGCGTTGGATTTCCGACTTCGTGCTCTATAGAAATCGGGCTTCCCGCTTTGCGAAATAGCCTGAATCCCCCTCGTGTTGCTCGGGGGAGGTTGAGGTTACCCAAAGTCCATCCTGTCACTAGTTGACTTGCGTGAACTTGAGTGAGGAGGCTTTTTTGGTGTCCCGCTGTGTTCCTAGGGAACATCCACCCATTCTCTTAGGTCGTGGACATCACACGCATCAGTTTTGCTCTTGGGGTTGATTTTCTGGGACAGAGGCTAAAAGTTTCTGAAAAGAAATTTAAGGCTCCCATTCACCCCCCCCCCCCCCCTCTCTGGTTGCCTTTGGTAGCATTCTCGGTCCTTCACATCTACTCTTGCAGCGAGTCAGTGACTTGGTCAGTTGGCAGTTGGCAGTGACAGAGAACCCGGGGCCAAGCCCGCGGGTAAGGATTGAGGCCAAGCCTCGCGAGTGTCAGTTTAGTGGCAGTCAGTGTTAGGGGGAGTCTTTGTTAGTGGCTTGATTGTCAGTTGGACTTGTCGAGGCTATTCAGTGTCAGTTGGTCTTTCAGCGGCAGTCCAGAGCTTCTCAGTGACAGTGTTTCTCTATTCTTGTCAGCTATGCATTGCAAGAACATCGGCGGTGCCCCGGAGGATTCACCTCCCCGTCCTCCTCCTTCTGGTCAGCGGAAGGGGAAGGCGAAGCTTATTACGCGCAAGAAGCGCACCAGGGAGCAGCGAGAGGCCGATCAGGCTCGTGTAGTTGTAGACGCCGAATAGCTTGCTAAGAGGGGAGGTCGTGGTGGCGGCTTGCGTATAGAGGACCAGCTTTCCCCCGAACAGAGGAGAGCAGCTGAGGAGACTGAGCGCTTTCACGGTTTGCCGACTGGCACGCTTATGGCTGTCGGTCGTCGTACGACTTTCACAGCTCCAGGTGTCGAGCCACAGGGCTCAGGGCAGGGCCAGGCAGAGGCCGATGCAGCCGAGGTAGAGGAGGCAGAGGTAGAGGCTGAGGCTGAGGAGGAGGTCCCAGAGGAGGTGCCCAGGCGCCGGTCGTCCCGTCGCAGGACTGAGGTGCCACCCCGGCCCGACATCCCTCTGCGGGGTGCATGTGCTCCATCGAGGCGTGCGCCCCCGCCGATTCCGCGACTGGACCTCCGGGCGGCCACCTGTTCACAGATCCAGACACTACGCTTAGTGCCAGTGGAGCAGTGGTTCCCTAGGGAGAGGCAGCAGCAGGCCAGTCCAGATTTCTTCACTGTGCTGTAGGAGGACTTTTACCGGGGGTACAGGAACGCCGAGATCAGTCTGCGCTCCCAGCGTGTTTGCACCTTGGAGGCACTGGTTGCAGCAGCCGAGCAGCTCCGCCCCGTTCTCACCTACCTACCTGGTCTCGCAGACCTTCTGGGCGGTCTGGCTCCTATATAGAGGACTGGGTCTTTCAGTTCTACGCCTCGTTGTGGGTGCACCCCGACCGTCAGATGATTGAGTTTGCTTTCAGAGGGGAGCACTACAGGTTGTTTGCGTTAGAGATCCAGGATTGGTTCAGTCTTCGTCACTTTCAGACCCGGATCCACGACCTGTGCTACGACAAGACAGAGCCACCTAGATGCCCTCACGGCGGAGAGCAGCCGACCACTGACCTAGTGCGTCCGTGCTTCAGAGAGCCTTTCGGGGAGGGTTCGAGCCGAGCGCCTAAGGATCTTACTCCTGCGGCTCGGATCCTCCACGAGGTCCTTCGTCGTACCCTGCTACCTCGTGTTGGCTTCAGAGAGGGTATGTCCCGACTCCAGCTGTGGTTGCTTGCTTATCTAATCCGGCAGCAGGAGTTCAATGTTTTGGATGTGATCATTTGTGAGATGGAGGACATCGTGGCAGAGGGCATAAAGGCCCGCAGGCAGCTACCGTACGCACATTGGATCTCCTATATTCTATGGAAGGTAGCTGCCACGACAGGGACAGACCCCGGGCAGACACTCATAGGATCCGCGATCGTGTTCCCCAAGTATAACATGAGTCAGCTTCTCGGACACGGTCGGGATCGCAGGCAGCAGCAGAGGGCACCGTCCAGTTCCAGACGCCGTCCAGAGGTGGCCGAGTCAGCTCAGGAGCAGGACGAGGCTGTCAGAGCCCTCGCAGAGCAGGAGCTTGCTGACCTAGAGGGTGAGGACACCTTCGTGGCTGACGACCCCACAGACAGTTCAGACGAGGACTATCAGCTCCCGCCTCCTCGCTCTCACGACACTGAGGTCGGGACGTCTGGATCCTCCGACCCCGCGCTGCTAGCTATACTATCTAGGATGGAGGAGCAACAGAGAACAGTCACGCAGGACGTCCAGAGGCTCGCACAGGAGCAGCAGAGGTTAGCTCAGGCCCAGGCACTCGCTCAGGAGCAGGCATAGGAATGGTCGGACGCTCTTTAGAGGCAGATGATGGAGCTCCAGCAGCAGACTCTGAGCTTCATGGAGCGGATCATGAGCGGTCCACCTCAGTGGCAGTGGCAGCAGCCCCCTCCCCAGCAGCAGATCCAGTGGTCGCCTCCTGTTCCACCACAGCAGCAGTAGTTCAGCCATCAGCAGCAGTTCTATGGCCCTGGCCCCTCCCACTTCACCAGCTTCACTACTCCGCTTGGAGGGGCCCAGCTGTTCAGTCCGCTTCACACAGGGTTCACTCCATGTCCGACAGATTATCTGTTCGCGACCACCACCACTGTGACGCGTGACTTGTCAGCCACGTTCAGCGAGCTCACTGGGTTTCCCACGCCGGATCTTCAGGGCCCAGTTCAGACATCGACAGCTCCTATTACCTCTACTACAGAGACCATACCGAGCTCCATCGCGTCCTCAGAGCAGACTGCGCTAGTCCAGTCCGAGACCACGACGTCCGTGCAGCCTGAGCTTTCTTCTATTCCAGAGCTTCCGCACTCTGAGGCTCAGGCGGGCACAGCTATCGAGACTGCGGCAGAGACTGAGCAGATTGAGCAGCCAGAGCAGGCAGACCCGACCCAGACCGCTTCACCTCCGCGTACAGCTACTGAGGGTCAGACTGCCAAGTCTTCTTCGTCAGACTCCGAGGCGCTTTTGCAGCAGTTCAAGTTCACTCAGCGCACTCCGGAGACGGCTCCTGACTCGTCTGCACCACCTCCGCCCTCCGACGCTTAGTTTGGTGCTTGATGCCAAAGGAGGAGAGTGGTCGAGTATAGCGATAGGGGGAGCGATGTGAGAGAGATTTGATCTTATGATGTGTTATGTTTCACATACGCTCTTGCATATCGCATCTTTTGCACTGTGTTTATATTATATTTGTGTGCTTTGGACCCTATGACATGTATGTGCTCACTATGTTATCATTTATGACATGTCATTTTGTTTCGCTCGATTACTTGCGCTTAATTCTCACTTGTTATGTATTCGAGCTCTTTTACTCTTGCACTTGCTATTCACTCTAACTTGTTGAGTGCAGGATGTTGGCATGATATGTATGAGCTTGCCCCTAACTATTTTCTTTTATTCATTGCAAGTTCATACATGTCATGATTTGAAAACCTCTTCTCTCTATACTCGAGGTCGTGTTGTCATGAATCACCAAAAAAGGGGAGATTGAACGCATCTTGGCCCCTTGCGCGGATCAAGGGGGAACGATACCCTTGCGCGAGTGCTCCAATGAGGACTAGGGGTTGTGCCGACACCTCGATACCTTGGGAAAAAAGTCGCCGAGTCATCTCTACTCTCTTTACTTCCGCATTTACATTTGAGCAATTCAATTCCGCAATTTACTTGTTGTTCATTCTCAATTGGATTGCCATGCTAGAGTAGATATGGTGTAGTGATAGTCTTTTGTGCTCTAGAGTTTAGTGAACCACACTTGTAAGCACATAGGGGTTAATTGGGCTTGATAGGATTTAATCCTTGCAAAAGTTTTAGAAAATCCCAATTCACCCCCCCCCCTCTTGGGCATCTTGATCCTTTCA
Source organism: Coix lacryma-jobi var. lacryma-jobi (assembly GCA_009763385.1). NCBI lineage: Eukaryota > Viridiplantae > Streptophyta > Magnoliopsida > Poales > Poaceae > Coix > Coix lacryma-jobi. Next base: position 47,131,643 of record CM019826.1, read on the forward strand.
TGACCTAATTCTACCTTGCTCCTTTGAAACTTCATCTCTTTTGTTGAACTTTTTTAGAACATATGCTCAGGACGACATGAGCTATCTTTTTCTTCTTCTTCTTTTTGGTGGGTATTGAGATACCCCTAATTCTACTCCGGACACTTGTCCGTTTTTTTCTGGTGGGTATGGAGATACCCCTAATTCTACTTTAGGCACTTGACCAATTTTTTATATACCCTTTTTTCTCTCTTTCTTTTTTTCTTTTTGCATAGCCCATGCCTCCATCACATTTTTGGAAATTCAAAAGAGATACAGGAACTTGGCGCTTTATTCATATAAAACATTTTTTGTGTTCATTCCTAGTTTAGGAATGGAACATTTTTGGGTGGATGGAAATCAAATATGAGATACATACCGATTTACCTATCGGCAAGGGCTCACCGTTTTAAGTCCGTTGAGCAGGACTTCTTCATTGAATTGAGCTTCTATGTGCATCATTCAATCCTGGAGATGGATGGGAATGATTGCACTCCTTTGTTTCCACCATGCCATTGTGATCTTCGTGTGGTTTCGGCTTGGCGGGCGCTTGATTATCTTTCTTTCTACTTTTTGATCAAGGTCTCATCCCTGCATAAGGTTAGTGAACAAACATACCCGAGAGATTTTTACAAATGTTTTGAAATGATAAAGGTTGAAGTTATGAGATGAAGACTCCAATGCTAATGAAAGATTGTTGGTTGGGGTTTAAGCAAAGAGAGCCCATTTGTTTTTTTAGTTTGAAACCTTTGTTCATTCAAAGTTCAACAAATGGAATTTGAATTATCTCCATTATGAATTCCTTTCAAAAACCTACCCTTATGAATTTGATGATTCCTACAAGAGTTAGTCAATGCATACGACCAAAATCAACACTAGCACTTTCAGTTCAATTAATCAAATTAAACTCCTTGTCCAATTTGATTAAGGTAGGCTTTTTAACCTAAGCACCACGCTTAATTTAAAAAGCCTATGGAAATATGGTCACCGCGAATGACCAACACTCCCAAACTAAATCATACTAGAACTTTGCGCAAAAAAAAATCATACTAGAGCAGAAAATGGTAGCATGTGAAAGATTGAACAAGAGAATCATTCAAACGAAGGTGAGAACATTGAATGTAAATCAGGGAACCATTATTTATTTATATGCAAGCAATGTGAACGGGGAGGATAAATGCTTTTAAACAAATATGCCATGAGTTGAAACAAGAAATTCTAATCAAGCGAGTGATATGCATGCAAAATCTAGGCTCTGGCTTTTTCCTCGTAGCGCGGACCATCTAACGATATCATATCAACTGGCAAAGCCAACATATGATTCGAGATGATCCTATTTCACATCCGTCTACTACAAAGCTAGACTAAGAGCACCGAATAGATAGATAACAATAAAATTGTCATCTACCTAGACTAGGCATGGCGCCCGAATACAGCTCAAAGACTAGGAGACACCCAAAGAAAGCACTAGATATGATGAAATAAACAAACATGGAGTGGTGAAAAGAAAATAACAATGAAAATGTTTTTTATTGGTTCTCACATACCTTGATCGATTCATCTCTCACAATCTATGATTGGATTGTGAGTGATGTGGTGTAGGTCTTTCGCCAACAACGATGTTTTTAATTACTCCTTGACGGCGAGCTTCTCTCCATCTGCATAGGGTTAGTATGTATACAAATATATATCTACCTATGAGATGACAGGGTGAAAGTTTGATTGTTCATGAAAGACTGGGCACCCTGGGCTCGTGATGATTCTTTATAATTTTTTTAATACCCACAAAAGCTAGTGACAAACTAGATTAGCAGATATCAAGGTCAAATATTAAATTCTTTACGCCAATTACTTCTCCGGCAATGGCGCCAGAAAGCTTATTGACATTTCTTAGCGTCGCTACCAAGAATAGAGTTAAACCCTATCCCCGGCAACGGCGCCAGAAAGCCAGTTGTTATGTGTAACGCATACAGACAAATCCGCAAGCGCACGGATACCGTTGTAGCTTTCACCCAGGAGTATTCTGGGGTATCGTATTTATATCCTCAGGGAAGTAATGTGTAAAGAGTTTAATAACTAACTATCATGTATCTACTAACTTAGTGTACCGATTAGATTAAAGTGGGGGTAAGTGGTAGCATATATGTTTGATAGATAAATGATACACCGGAGAACTCCATAAAAAGATAAAGAGCAGACAAGAACAATTGGGAGGTCATCAGAAGTGTTCAAGGTTCCTATATACTTCTCCATTACTGTGGTTCTAATCTAGATCAAACCAAAGGGATTAACTAAAGCAAAGGTCAAACATAATGATCACACCATGACACTTTGGAGCAGCAGTTCCTTTCCGGTTCTCGAAGAGACTGGGAAGGGTTAACTGGGAGAAGGCTGCCAAAAGCTCTACCAAACACCAACCCAAACGTGGTGGAATACAAAGGCCTGGTCGGAGCTGTCACCCCCGGGGCTACCACAACTATCTGTGGGGTTGGGCGCAACCTCAGTTAACCGATAGTCTAGACACCACGTCTATACTACCGATTACTACTCTAGCCACATATAATAACTAGAGCACTCGGTCGAGCGGAGATCCCATGCCAAGGTGCAAAACATTAAACTAACCATGATTTATCTAAAACATAAGGTAAGAACTAGATAACCATGTAAACGATCCAAGTAATTAGAGAAGATAAATATATTGAATACTCGAGTCTTCCAAAGAAGCGGTACAAGATTATACCGATCCTCCGAGGACTCCTCCGGAACTTGAGCATCTCTCCCTCACTCTCAACTAGAGCTATTCTACTACTACATCTTGGCAATATAGTGAAGAGGACTCCTTGTGGTGTGTATGATCTCCATGTAGATGATTACAAATGATGGAGAGAGCCTCTATATATAGTGGAGGTGCCTTAGGGGAGTGGAGGACCTCTCCTCCTCATTTGGAAGGTGCAAAACCGACCTCCAAACCGACCCTCTAAGGTTCATCGAACCTGGACACCATGACAACCGACCTATGCATGGAGGCATGCAACCGACTGCAAAAGCTGGGCCCGAGGGGCGCCCGTGGCGGTGCGGCCGCACCAGGGGTGCGGGCGCACCCCTGGCGCCGCCTCTGGCCACCGACCTTCTCCTGTGGGTCCTTGGCTGGGCCTGGATGCCTCCCATGTGGGTTGTTAGCCCAGATTTGATGTTTAGGTGGGCTTCTTCTTTATTTCTTGATTTTATGCATTGCCAGAAGGCGTATTCCTCTTGCCTTTTCATGGTATTCTTTGATTACTCCTGCAAGACAAGTGAATCACCAAAACTTGTGGAACTTGTTAGATATAAAAGACCTAATTCTAGTTTGGTGATCATTTCATGTGAGAGTTGGCGGTTATAAATAGGCAATAAGGACCGCCAACACCTTCTCACCGCTAGCTTTGCCTCGACGCAAGCCTCGCTATGCCGCCACTTGTCGTCGCATTTCGCATAGGAACCTCCGCCAGGTTTTGAGGCCCAAATCGGCAAAACTGCCATCCTAAGTTTTGAGGCCCAAACTCAGAAATCAGCCACCCTAGGTTTTGAGGCCCAAACCTGAAAATCGTCGGGATAGTTTTCTAAGGCTCTACTACCAAACCCGCGCCGAAGACGGAGCATGGGTCCCACGCCCTGTTGCCGACACCGATGTCGATGCATGTCCAGCCTCCACCATCCACGATGCCTTCGTCTTCCTCCCTGACTCGACCGACGGCACTTGCATCTCCCATGCAAGCCTGTGTCCGGGCTCCGCCAGGTGCCACAATGCCATCGCCTTCTGTCTTGACTCGACCGATGCGGCCGACATCCCCATGTATTCTTGCTTGTTGTCGTCAAGTGCCAGCTACCGTAACTGGTCCTCCGACCTCCTAGTCCGTTAGTCCAAGCCTCACGTCCGCCCTTGCCACTCCCGGTTCATCGGCACGACATGTCTCTACTTGACCTTCACCTCACCATCGACAATTGCCTCCGAGCTCCACGCCTCCACACCAACACAAACAAGAGACATGTTGCACTCACGCCAACCTGTGAGCCTATTGATCAATCACTCATCACAAGGACGAACCACAAGGGCACATATTAACCTTGTGTTCGTATCTATATGCTTAGCCATGCTTAGACCGGCAGAAGTCTAGTGATTTCATGTCATCACTTGATTAAGGAGCATCACAATAGTAACCATAATATTTCATAGTCACATATGCTCCTTAATCAAGTGATTGTTATAGAATAGGTGCAAATTTAGCTCTAAATAGCTTGGTAGAAATTGATGCTAAAACCTTGACAAAATATATTGAAAGTAAGAACTTATTTTAGTAATGCTCTTTCTGCAAAGTTATGCTATCCAACCAGCTCCACTAAATAAGCCTCGCATATCCATAAGAGTCTTTTATTTCTCTCATTTCGGGTAAGTCTAGCTGAGTGCATTCGAGTACTCAGGGTTTTATCTCACCTTGTTGCAAGTGAAGGTTCAGCCTGCTGAAAGATGATGGCTAAGTGCCGATGGGCTTGGCGGTTCCATACTACTTCTCTATATGCTTTTGTTGGAGGGTGTCATTTGAGCTAGAAATGTATTTCAACTTATGCTACTCTATTTATTTCAAAGCTATTTTATTTCTTCTAAATTAAGTGGAACTCAAACTTGTATCCTTAATTGTGAACTCTATTGTAATATTATTTCCGCTGCAAAATTTCGTGTACGTGATATGTATTTGCTTAACCATGCGATCTGGGTTGTGATGTTGATTTATCGAGGCCATTCGTGACATTCGGTGGACTATCAGATTTGTACAAGTGAAAGTATGCATGTGTCAACGTGCTAAGCAGGAACAACATACTTGATCTTATATAAAGTTGGCAGTTCTGTCACACTAGCACTAATCCTACCATATCTACACTGCACCCATTACCCTAACACTAGTAAAATCTAACTACCAAACTAATCTAATTACTAACCCTATTATGTGCATTAAAGAAAGAGACCAAAATCAACAAATCTAGGAACTTGGAGAGGGGATATACATTGATAACGGAGGTGGAGGGCCTTGGGGGTCACCCCGACCCTATACACAAACACAAAGGCAGCGACGGGTGCAACGCTATACACAAAGGCAGCGACGGGTGCAACCAACAAGCAAGGGATAGGAAAGAAAGGAGAGAGAGGAAGGAGAGGCCTAGGGCATGGGCCTCTACTGCGCCAGTCGTGCCATGCGGGTTGGCACGGTAGTATCGTGTCATTATTCAGGGCGCAACATGCATGCCCACGTTAGCAGTCAACTCTTGTAATGATTGCCACGATGGCTATTTTGCCGTGTCGCCATGCATGACATGATAGTGTGCTTTCGCTATGTCATAGCAGACAGCGCCAAAAGCCCAAAAGTGTTAGATTTAAAAAAAATAATATATGATATTATTAAAAATAGTATTTAAAAAGTGCTAAAAATTTGCTGGTGTGATGATGACGAACCTATAATAATCGGTCATTTTGTCGTTTTAACCAACACAAATCCTGACTTGATTTAGCACGCCAACATGTCTCGTTTACGAACACGAGACGGATACAGGGTGAGGTATCTACAAAGTCTAGGCACAGCAGTAGCAAGCACAAAGAAATAAAAGCAGCTCAACAAAGTGAAGTTCCACTTTGAGAAGGGATTGACAGCGGATCTACGAAGTCGGCGCAGCAGTGCAAGCACAAAGAAATAGAAGCAGCTCAACAAAGTGAAGTTCCACTTTGAGAAGGGATTGACAGCGACTTCTTGATCAGTACGTATTTAGTAAGTCACAAAATACAATTTTTTTTTATCTCTCAAGTCTTAACCTAAAACAAGGGACAAACATCTACAAAATGTTTTACAACATTCATATAGAGTTTCCGCAAATGGAAAATCTGACAGCAGTGTCAGATAGGACCTGGGGGGTTCACTTGTTAGTACAGTACCTTCAAGTTAGGATCCATTGCTCTGCAATCTAGTTATATGCTGTTTCCAATTGCAAAAGCCATGCCAGCAGCTGCAGCGATCAAAACTGCTGTTGTACAGTTCGGGACTTGTTGCAGGGAAAAGCAGCCAAAAGAATGCTATTGAACCAGCCAGAAACGCTACCGATGCCGCTCCTATGACAGAAAAACAGAAGGACACATTAGAAGTTGGGCATAATAACTTTACAAACCTTAATGTTTATTTCGTGTTATCAAAACAAGCAGGACATATATACATATACAAGCACACACCTTGTGTTCGTGATGATGAGAAAACAGGCAAACCCATCATGTTACAGAAGACATGAGCAATAATTGGGCATAACAGATTACCTGTAGTTTATTTTTTACAAAAATGGAAGTCAATCAACAATGAAACCTTGTTATCTTAAAACCAAATGGAAATTGGAGTGCAACCACAATCATCCAGCCAGGTTACAATCCATAAACTTAGTCGAGTGTGCCAAAATATGGTTGAAAAAACAAAGATGAAATATGGAAAATGGAATCATCATTTTGCTGTCATACGGTTTTGCTTATCATGTTTCTGCAATATGGAATATCATACTAAAACATAACTGGTAATCATAACACATACAGTGCAAATTTGATTATCCAAAAAATTGATCGAGCATGAACCAAGTATGAACGATAAACATGGAAACTTCAATTCTAAAACCAGAAAAGTAGCTCAAGCAAGAATAGCAAGAAAATAATAACACAGGTGACAATATAAAGGAATGAGTGAGACCTGTTCGAATGAACAAAAATGCTGCATACCACCCAAATATTACAGTGTAGCCTAACTGGACACCTGAGGAGGGAAGGTAAAAAGTCAAATCAAGCTCAGAAAGTGCACCAAATAGCTGTCCACAATCAATGAAACAGAAGTAATCCATTTTTTCTCTGCCAATGTCTGAGGAAATATGTGCAGAACTAAAGAAGACTAATGAGTTTGAAGATGCCAATTTTCTTACCAAGCATAGTAAAAAGTAAAAGTGTAGGTTTCTAGCTTCAGATACAATCTGTAAGAGCAATAAGTCTCAGTGCCTGAACTGGAACCATCTCAATCGAGAAGTTAATATTTGGAAAACAAGCCTAAGGCTAGAGCATCGAAGAATGAAGATAGGAATACTAAGATCATAGCTTAACGTATCCTATGTTGACCCTTCTGGAATGCAGATGCAGTGCAGTGGTAGTGAATATTTGAGACCATAGTGCAACTGGTTTCAAGTTAAACTTGTCACTGGAGAACAAACATAATAACCTAATATGTTATAGTTCTCCTTGATTTCAACAGAAATAAAGTTAGTTAAATATAGGTCTCAAAGTCTGTTCTGAGTTTCTGACACCCCAATGCTAAGTTAATCTAGCTCAAAATTTTCTTCCCGAACCATTGCAGGAAGAATGGAAGATACTAAAGGAGAAAACAAGATGTGTAAAGAAAAATACCTACAATCAGTAGTGATCTCATAAGATTGCATCCCTGCTGGTGTAGTTCGAATAAATGATTTAAGTGTGCTGTCAATAGAAAGGTTCAGTTCTAATTAGAAGAGTACATCAGTATGACATCACAGAATGTACATGCAATACAATGAAGATGTGGTATGCAGCAATTTCATTAATAAACTAATCATAAATTAGAGCAAGATAGATCGGAAAACTTTAGGTCCTCATCGCCTGACCAAACTAGTGAAAACCCTAGTTTGGTTTTAGCTAATTGATGAAACCTATTGGACTAATCCTATGTGCTAAGTGTGTAGCTTTGAAAGGATTAGAACCAAGCCAAGTGGAGAGGTCAGCTAGTGTTCCTAGGTGGTCGGCGTTGGTCGGACACACTTGGAGAGCTCAGCCATGAAGATGGAGAGGTCGGCGTGTGGTCGGCCATGCCTTGATGAGATCGGCCATGAAGGTGAAGTGGTCGGACTTGACTTCACATGGTGAAAAAGAAGAAAGAGAAAAACAAATGAGCAAAGAAGCCCGAAGGCAAAGGTATAACCAATAGGGCTCTGTGTTTTGGTGGTCAAGGCACTTGAGTGCGATCACATTTAAGATAGATAGTCGTACTATCAAGAGGGGATAAATCACGGTTTAATGCAGTGTTCAAGTGCCACTATATGTTCTCTAACTAATCGACACATTAGAGCCTAGTGAATGACTAACAAACCCTTGAAAAATGCTTTCGTAAATGCTAGCACACAAGCACAAGTGATGAAACACTTTGGTGTTGGCACATGAAAGCAAGGGTGGAAGAAAGAAGGCAAGTCCTAGGGTCACAGAGGTGACCGGACGCTGTCCAAAGGGTGACAGGACATGTTTGGTACCTAACCCTAGCTGGCACAGAGGTCTAAAATTGACCGGGCTCTGGTCAGAGTGCTAACCGGACACGACGGTGGTGCGTCCAGTCGTGGTGACGTAGCGCAGGCAGTGCAGTAGCAGTTGACCGAACACTGGGGCACGTCCGATCGACCCTGATCGGACGCGTCCGGTTAGGATTTTACCTCTTGGGATCCTCTCTAAGTTGGACCAGACGCTAAGAAAGTAAGAAGGTTGTGTCCGACCGTTTCAGTGCTGGCACGTCCGGTCGCTCTGGCAGTTAACTGTTGGGGCTCGCTGCGCGATTGGACTCGACAGATCGAGCGTGTCCGGTTAGTGGTCGCCGCATCCGATCAAACATTATTAAACCGCGCGAAGAGTGAAGTAGCCGTTGGGATCAAGTGGCTGACGTTGAATCGGCTAGACACGTGGCATCCATCAGACCACTGGACGCTGGGAGTAGCGTGTCCAGTCGGCCCGACAAACGCATACGATCGTGCCTGTTTCAGCCCAACAACTAGCCCTCTCTTGTGTGAGCTATTTAAGTGGAGTCGTTGGCTTGGGGGAGTCACTATTGCACATTTTGATCCTTGGACATAATTGTGAGTTGAGCACACTCCTCCCACTCATCTTTTGACTTGATTTGTTCATCCCAAGTGAGATTTAGTGAACTAGTGCATTGCTTTGTGAGATTGCATTCTAGTGGTATTGTTCTTCGCATTGGCTGCGATTTTCTTGTTACTCTTGGCACTTGCCAGTGCCTAGACGGCTTGGAGCAGCTTGGTGGAGTTAGCAAAAGTTGGTGATTCTTTCTTGGACACCAATGATTGCGAATTGTGAGGGATTTCTTAGGCCTCAACCCCACCGGAGCGGCAAAAGGCACCTCTAGTGGATTACTCGTGTAGCTACCTCTCTTGTGGTGCTCTACCAAGAGTTGGTCGACACAACGGGAACTAGCGTGCCGGCAAACACGTGAACCTCAGGATAAAAATCGTCTTGTCCCTTGGGTTGATCTTCTACGTGATTGATCATATTGGTGATTGGTTCATCTTCCAGCTATTTGGTGATCGGCTCCACCTTGGTATTCACTGGTGATTGGCTCTTCATTGATGTTCCCGAAGGCTCAGTGATACCTTACTTATCCCTAGCTCGATTACTTTGCGCAATTACATTTGTTGTTGAGCTAGTTATAGTAGCTTGCTAGAGTAGCTTTTAAAGTTTTTTTTCTTGCTTAGCTCTTTTGCTAGCTTGTGTGTCATAGACATATTAGGATAGAATTGTTGGATAGGTAGCTTGCAACATCCTTTGTAGGCTAGCGCAAAAAGTTTCGCGATTAGTGTTGCTAACAATTGTTTTAGTGTCTTGTAGATTTTTAGTAGGTTATTCAACCCCCTCCCCCTCTAGCCATATTAGGACCTTTTAACTAGCCTGATCATCCTAAGCAAGGTCCTTGTCGCCACACAGTGTGTGATCCAGAGTCTAGACACGATATTGCGAGGTTCAGTGTGCAAACCTGTTTGGCGCTCTCGTCATGCGATGCTTGGAGGATGGTGATTTTCACTGGCAAGCGACTCCAGGATCTTTTCTATTGACGCCAACAGAATCGACCATCTGCTTTAGATCCATGAGGATCGATGTCAACGGTTATGATGATGTCAATTTTCTTGGAGAGCTCGTCTTGCAAAATGGGATTGGAACCAGACAAAGAAGATACCAGAGATGGTCGTGGATTATTGGAGGCGGGAGCATTGCGTAGGCTTTAATTGTGTGATGTGGCGTGGCCATGAACCTCGAGCCCATGGCTTAGAAGCCCACAATGGCACACATGTGACCAAGAGGCAGGGACAGAAAGAGGTAGTGGATGATAGATTACATCTATTGTTTAAGTTCACCAATTACAATCAGCCAAGTCCATCTAACTTCTAAATCAATCTGCTAATGATAAGATCATAGGACCTGAAAGGTTGCGGAGGACACAATGGTAACGGACCAGCAGCCAGGGTTTGAACCCCTGGCAGCGAGGTGAGAACGTAAATGGGTTCTGGGCAAGAAGCAACAACTTCTGTACTGATCTTGCTTAACAAACAATGATAGTGTTTGGGCTATTTAAATAGCCGAGTCCTAACAAACCAACAAACTTATCAAACCAATCGAACTCCTATGATCCTATCTCTGAGCTAACAAACTGAGAAACAAATGCCCTGAACCGACTGAAGTGATGTCGATGCTATCATTGGTTCGCCATGGTGACGCTTGGCACGACATTAATATAGAATGCCAGTCATAACAGCTAACGATCCAAAGCCCGTAACAAATGAGATATCCTAACAAACCAAATGACAACCATTACTAGTCCAATGCCCCTGACTAACTGAAACTTCAGACAGGACCCAAACTTTCTTCAGAACCTAGCTACTATCTTGCACTGCAGCCTACTCCAGAGCACTCATTGCGCCACCGTTCACAGATGTGTGCCCGTAGATGAGAAGGTTAAAAAAAAGGTACAGCGAAGGTTGGTTCCTTCGAACAACACTATAGAAATTTACCTAGACTGAAGAAGACTGGACTCAGAAATATAATTGTAGGCATTTTGAATCCCCCGCACAGAAGAAGAGGTATCATGCATGCCCTGAAAACCAGCTCCTCAGTAAATGGCGCCTGGTCAAAAGGTCATCACCAAACAATATCACTACAATAGAAGAGGGAATCAAAGTGTTCTCAGTAGTAGCGCCGATTCATATAGTAGAATTACTAAACAGTACTACAGATTGCAAAGTTTTCCCAGTAGTAGCACTAATTAATATCAGTAGCATCCTAAACAGTACTAAAGATTGCAAAGGCACTACAGTATTTGTTAGCTGGTAATTATGGTCCTTACACTCGGATGTTCAGTCAATGAGTCAACAATTCTTCATTTATTGCTAGTTTGCTATAATAACCTTCGATCACTGGTTTACAACATGTAGTGAGCATCTTCAAAAGTTTGGAAAAATGACTTGCTATCCTTGTTTTTTTGGGAAAAGAAGAAAAAAAACGTTCTCCAACAGATTGGTATATGACTTGCTAAATTTTTCCAAGTTGGAATCAGAGGCCATCTACTTGCTATATTTACCAGTCATCTTCACTTGCTATCCGGCGTTTCTATGTTATTTTTACCAAGTTGAAATACTTTTCTATGTTATTTTTATCAAACTATTGGAGATACATGAAAAATTTATTTGTCAAAAGTTTTAGCAAGTTGCTAAATGACAACTTTTCCCAAGTCAATTTTTCCAAACAATTGGAGATGCTCAATAGTAAAAAGGGAAAGAAGAGCAGACCACTACATAGTTCCGCCAAACCATAACATCCACAACAGCAGCTTGGATCCATTGTGCAAGCCTCTGGGCACAGCCTATCTCCACCTCATCGCCACTGCCCCACGTGCTCGCTAGGAGCCACAATCTATTGACGAATGACCCAGCATACACTAGGGATGTAAGGAGAAGTGGAATCACCACGACCTGAATCTGTAGAAGAGCCAGCGTTTCAATACAAGCATGAAAAGCTCAACACTAATGACTAATGAGCGAGCTACGGTACTGTAGCTTATATTTGGAAAAAGATAGCTTACTGAGTGATCCTTCCTAATGCCGAACACAGCAAACATATCAGCGAAGTCGCTGAGGCTCCAGACCTGAGGACGAAGACAAGAAGCTGGGGGATTTGAGATTCGTTCAGTTCAGGTTCAGGTTCAGGTTCAGGTATTGGACAGGAGGCATGTACCGGAGGAGAGCAGGGGCGCTTACTCGGAGGAGGGACGCGGTGGCAAGGGCGGAGGCGGCGGATGCGACGGCGGCGCAGGCGAAGCGGCGTTGCAGGAAGGTACGGAGCGAGGTCGGGGGCGGGAAGCGGAGGATGACCGTCGGGGCATAGAGGACAGCGACGTAGGATACCGCCATGGCGGCGCACGCCGCCACCGCCACGGCACCTGATATCGCCGGCGGCGAGGCGGGATGTAGGTCCGCCGGCGTCGCCATATAATCCGGCGAAGCGGGCGTTAGTCGAGGTTGCTCATTGGATCCTAGATTTCGTAGGGGGAGAGAAGTGGGGGCGGGGGTTGGAGCGAGGAAAAAGATGCCGGCGCCGAGTTGGGAGTCGTAGTCGAGTGAAGCGGCGGCGGCGGCGGCTGAAGTGACTAGCGAGTCGCCAGTCAGCAATAGGACAGGAGAATGTGCCGGGATTGTTCAGGTCAATGTGATCGGCCCGATTCATGTCCCTTGGCTCCCTCTTCAAACCAAGGTTGGCATCATTAGAATTGTATATAAGAATTAACTCTCTAATTATAAATGTAGTCGTATTTTAACAATCATGTTTGAAACTAGTTTAGACTTAACCCTCTATTTTGGACAGGTGCAAATTTATTTTTAGATTTTTTATGAATAATATCATGATTTTGTAGAATATCTAGGTATTTATTAAAGCGTTTGTGTGAGGTTCGCTCATTTATCTTACGGTTTGTTTAGATCCTGGAGCTAGAAATAAGTCCACATTACAAAAATAGATTAAATATAGACTAATAAGGATTAATACTAGAGTTTAGTCACCAATTAGCACTCATTAGCTCTTAGTAGCCTAGAAGCAGCTCACATTTAGCATTTCTAATTGGTATAAAAAACAAGCACTAATTATTAGCCCTTGATCAAAATATACCCTTTTAGTTCTACCATCCATAAAAACCAAATAAGAAAATTCTCGTACCCTAAAACCACATTTGACTTTTACACAAATTCAGTTTCAGAGTCCGCAGTTTTGAGTTTGTGGTCTAGATCAAAGACTGGATAGTGATTTAGATTTCTAATTCCTCACCAACCGTCATCTCTAAACCCGCATCGTTTTTGCATGTTGTGTCGTCGTCAATCTCAACCAAATACCGATTATTTTAAGGGTGTTACTTAAAACGACCAAAACTTTTACACAAGCTCTTAAATCAGGGGCATTGATAAAATATTTATCATCTAGTTTCCTCATGCTTCACCAAGTTTAGAGCAAAAATATATCAAGTATGGCTCTCTATAAATAAAGCAGAGAGAGATCATGGTTTTACCAATTCCCACTTCATTGACACACCACCTCACAATTCAAGTTCCACAACCAACTTTCCAAGGCTTTGATCAAGGATAACAGAAGCTTATAAGAGCTCGGTAAGACGTATGAGTGTGTGTTTCCAATGTTCTTGGATAATAGTCGAGAGGGATAATCCTTTGTGTTTACTTTTATCTTCTTGCCAACAATGATGAATGACGAGTTTGTTCTTAAGAGGAATTTGCAAGGCTATATAAGAAACAGATATTCGTTGGGATGTATGAAACAATTGTAAAGGGAGTCAATGAAGCTTTTGTCAAACAAAAGTTTATTTGCAAAAGCTATGTGGATTATTTAGAGGAACATCCCTTTGCTATCTTTTTCATGTGACTAACCTTTTTAAGACAATGTGGTTACTCTACATCAGCGACTTCTGCTAAGTTCTCAAACACAGAAGGTAGAGAAAAAATCATTTTCACAATTTGTTTTAGACTTTTTTATTTATTGTGTTGTAGTAACATTGTTGTAACATCATTAATAGTGAGAGTTGCAACAACCTTGCAAGTTCTAAGATGCTCGAGAAGTGGATTTTGCTTGATCACACAACCACACCCACGTCCATAATACATCTAATAGATAAATTTTTGTGATAAGATAAAGATAAGTGCATATTTTGACATTGTTCCTATATAAGCATGTTTCTATTGCTACATAAAACTTGGATTTATACAAATAATATTCTGCACAATACGATTTATCTAGCAACTAGGAAGAGCCAAAATTTATCCACCAATCATGCGACAGTAAAGTAACATTTAGCAGAAACTTTAATTGATTTACCTTTGTTACAAGTCACTTTGCCTGCTATTTGAAGGAACGGAAACGGCCACTAGAGGAGGGTGAATGTGAGCCTTAAATTTCTTTCCAGAAATAGATGACCACTGTCCCAGATTCAAACCCCATTGGCAAAAAAAAACTCTGATAATGTCCACAACCCTAGAGATAGGGTGGATGTTGCCAAAGAACGTAGCGGGACATTGCAAAGGGTCAAGGATCCCAACACAAAAGTCGGATCACAAATAGGAAACCCACTGAAGAAACTGCGGACGAAAACGCGCAGCAGCAGCACTGACCAGACTCTGGGTGCGTCCGGTCAGCAGGGATCGGATGCGTCCGGTCCGAGAAAACACGTTTCTGAATCTCTCTGTGTTGGACCGGACTCTGCACAGGAGCGTCCGGTCAACAACGCCCGGTCACTGCTGCTCAATGAACAGTGCAAGCCCAGCGTCCGGTCAGGTCTCAACAAACGCATCCGGTCAGTTCATAACCTCTCTGGACAGTGACCGGACTCACCAGGTGTAACACCCTGATTTAAATTTTCCCAAATTTATTTAAAGTAATTAGAAATTAATAGGATTGGCTAATTAATTATAGAAGGAAAATAAAATTTATTTATTCGTTTCATGTTGCATTCATGCCATTGCATAATTTTATTGAGCGAAAAATAAATTTATTAAACCCGATCAGGGTGAATCAGTTTTAGTTCTATTTAGAAAATAAATAAAATATTTATAAAAAATTTACAAAAATAAACTCAAAGTTTAATTTTCAAAACCTAGGAAAAATATTTTCAAAGTTTGAAAACAGATTTGGTTTTCAAATAGTTTTGAAAATGATTTTGAAATAGTTTTGAAAAGAAAAAGGCAAATCCGTCTCCTCTCCTCCCAATCCGGCCCGGCCGGCCTGCCACCCCATTTGACCCAGCCCAACCTCCAGTCGGCTGCCATCCCCTCTCCCCACACCGGCCCACACATCGACAGCCCAACATCCCTCCCATTTCCCTCACTTCCCCTCTCTCGCGCTGCTCTCTCCCAACTCCTTAGCCCGCAAGCCGCGCGGCCCAAAGCCGGCGTCCCTTCTCCTGGCTCGATCACCCGGCCATTTCCACCCCACCCCCAAACGCCTCCTCTCCTTTGGGCCGAAGCCCAGCAGCTCACCACACCATCGTGCAGGCCACACTGCACACGCACCTCTCTCTCTCGCACTCACTGACCGGTGGGGCCTCTTGGTCGGGTTTATCCCCTCCCCCTCTCCGGTGCCGATCTCTCCTCCCGCTCCCTCCCCTCTGTGCCACCGGCCCAACCTCACCCCATTCTCCTTGGAACTAACTGTAGATCACATCCAACCGCCACCACCACCCCTCTCGACCTACAAGTAGCCTCTCCGCGGCCCTAGCTCCCCTCTTCTTCCTCCCCAGATCACCGCCACCACCACCAAGTTCGGCTCGAGCTTGACTCCGCCCTGCAGACCGTCGTTGGCCTCCCTTGGGCCACGAGGAAACTCACTGAGACACGCCACATCCCGGAGCCCCATCCTCAGTAAGAATCAACGTCGGGAAGCTACTTCATCGACCTCGCTGGAGCTCCAAGCCGTCAATCCTCGCCTCCACCGTCGATTCTTCACATCTAAACCACCACCGACGGCGAGAACACTGCCAGAGCAACCTCTGTAAGCTCTGCATCTGATTCCACCCCTCCTCACTGTCTCCCATACACTCTAACCTATAGCCGAGAACGCCGGCGAACTCCCTGGGCGCCGCCCATGGCGCTCTACCGTGAGCAATACGCGCCAGCCACCGCGCTTTCCCCCTGGCCTCCCCAGCACCGTCCGATTTCAATTGTCTGGCTCAGATTAGATCCACCCTTGCTGCGTCGGCATGCCCACCGCAATCCGCAGCCCGCCGCGTGGCGCCACGCCAGCGCTGCGTCAGCCGTGTCAGTGGCTCTTTTGCAAAAGAGTCCTCTAAGTTTTGGTGAATCAACCCGTGCTCCCCATGCACTGTGCGCTGAGTCTGTGTACTTTTCCGATCTAGACCCCGTGTTTCAGCCGAATGGAGGCACAGTCCAGCCAGTTTTTCCTTTTCCTTTTGATTTATTTAAATTATGAAAATGACTTTGATCTATTTACAGTTTGCCATCCAACTTCAAACCCTTATAACTTTTGCGTTTTAATTCTGTTTTGACCCGTTCAAGTCGCGTTAGATTTGTCTCGTCGAGCTCTATGCAGTATATATGTTTACCTTCTGTTTTGTTACTATTTGTTGTACTATTATTTATATTCTTTATATGTGCCATGTATGTTGCGTGATCCAGAGAGTACGGAGTTCGAGGACTCTCCAGACCCTGATTGCGCCCCTGCTGATCCGACCCAGCCCGCAGGCAAGTGTCGTTGAACATCTTGCACCTGTATTTATTTTACTTTTTGTATTAGAGTAGATTAGATCCAGTAGATGCATGTTGTCTTAAATTGAATCCCATGTTAGGGTTTACTAGATTTTGATTATATTTTCCTTGTCACCTGATTTGGAATGTTGGGTAGATGTCATGCTTAGCCCTGTTGTCATGTCGGGATGAGATGGAGGTTAAATATTAATCTTGATTAATGAATCTATGGGATTATGTGGAACTAGTAATTTTTGTAGTAGCATGGTGATTACGTATATCCAGCAGGATGGACCATTTTGGTGGGTTTGGTTGCCATGGACTTGGCAGATGGGGTTGGTGGTTGGGTACGTGTTTGTTATCCTGCCTGGATCCCTAGGACCCAGTTCTCAAAGCCTATAACCCGTCTTAACAACACAACCATGAGGTTTGGATGAGTTGGACCTGACTAAGTAATTAGTTACCTCCAAGTTGAGGGTTTACACGAGGATGGTTTTAGTGTCTCAAGAGGGGGCCCTAGGGGGGTGAAACCTTAGAGGTACGTGTAAAACGTACTTGGAGGCGGCTTTGTAAAGGCCTTGTAGTGCGACCCGCTATGCACCTTGGCAGTGTTTAGCGTGACGAGAAAATTCACGACTCATGGGTAATGATGTACAATCTCTGTAGAGTGTAAAACTGATATATCAGTCATGCTCACGGTCATGAGCAGACTTGGACTTCTTCGAGATTAATTGGGTGGTTACGAGTTTGGTTCTGGTTCGAGTTATGAGAAAGGCGGCATCGACTTGCAGCATGTAGATACCCACAATCAGCTTGCAGATATTTTCACCAAGCCTTTAGATCTCTCAATTTTTGCTAGGTTGAGAAGTGAGCTTGGTGTGTGCTTTCCTTTTTAGTTGAGGGGAGTTTTGATTGATGTACATATGTTGCTCTGATAGTTTAGTTTAGCTTTTGTTTGGCTTTGTTGCATTTGTGTGCATTTCATCATGTTTTGTAGTGCATTTTAGAGCTTCATATCTATAGCAATGAGAATGAGATTAAGCTCTTTTTGGCATGCCTTGTTAGTACATGCTGATGCTTGTAGCTTAGGCTCCTTTTGATCACTTGATACATGTTATGAGCGAAGCTATTTTTACAATTGGTGAACTCGACGAACCAATTATGAATCTTGTAAAATTGATCACCATTGAGATTGGCAACTAGCATGGGTAGGATGTGCTGAGATCACTTGAACTATCTTTTGTATGATAGGTTTCTATGTCTCTTGCTTTAAGTCATTCACTTCCTTGGATTGATCATAATTTGCTTGTGCTTAAAATTTGATCCAAGATTAGTGAATCGAAAATGATCGAGATGGGATTGCTTTGTCAACACATCACTATATTGAGAATGTTTCTCATTGCACATTTAAGTTAAACTTGAGCAGTGTAGTGTAAGACTGAAACAGTGCTTTAAGCTTTTGATTGCTTTTCTTGCATAGGCTTAGCCAGGTTGGAAAGTTAGGCAATGACAATTCTTTCAACCTCTCGTAATCACATGCTTTACATTTGAACTTGTGTTACTCTGCTGCTATTTCCGATAAAATTTGATAATAACACAAGTATTTGCTTCATTCTATGGCATGCTGATTGAACATTGCTAGGGGTAGTTCACCTTACATACATCGGTTAGCAGTTGTTGGATTTCCTATCTATTCATTCTTAGTGCTATTTTAGTGGTGAACTCCTTTTGAATGGCTTACAATTGCTCAATATGCTAAATTGTTCATATTTCGTATTCATTTGATCAGTTTGAGCCTTTGCTAGCACTTTTATTTGTTGTCACTTTCAGGGCAGAACCCTTTTTGAGCATCTTTTCACTCTAATTGTTATACACTTGAAGCTGTTGCATTGTGTATTTCATGCATTTTTAGCTTAGTGTAAATACCCCCAGCCCTGATGCCTTTTATTCAACCCCTTAGCATCACTTCATTGGTCTGTGGTGTTGGTTAGCTCTGATACCCTCTGGTCACCACAGTCACCTTCTGGTGCTTTTGAGGCTCCCACGTGCATATTGTTGCTATCTTGTGTGTGCATTTGTCAACAAGGGGGAGAATTGATCACAAACACGTCCTTTCGTGTAAACAAGAGGGAGAAGTTTCACAAACACCCCAAGTTGTGACAAGGGGGAGTCATAACACTTGTCTAGGGGGAGAGTCCTAGCACTTTTCTAGGGGGAGAGTCCTCTTAGGTTGGGTAACCATTTAGGGACTTTTCGGTGTCGAGGTTTTGCATAACTTTTGTGTCAAAGCTTGCTTTCAGGGGGAGTCGCACCTTTTCTACTGCTTGCTAGTCGTATTGAGCCATTTTGCCTCTTTCTTGAGGGACTAGCAGTTTTCGGTGCTTTGAGCTTTGAGCTTTGAGCTAGTGGTGTTGAGCCTGTTCTACCTCTTCTTAAGGACTAGCTTATTTTTGATTTGGTTGCGTCGAGTCGTTGCCCATGTCTTTGGGAACGAACCAAGTCTTTCCTCTTTTGATCGAGTTTTAGCTCTGAGAAGGGTTTTGCTCCGATCTTTTGTTGGTTGCGTTGAGGCATTGACCATATTTTTGGGGACCAAGCTTTGCTTATTTCAAATTGCCCTCTTTCGGCTTTTCTCTAGCTTTTGGGCATTTGGATTGCATCCTTCTTTTATTCTTTCTCTTTGTGTTGACAATGAACTCATCAAGGGTGAGATTGCGAACACAAGGTTGATATGTGCCCTTGTGGTTTGGCCCGTTGTGATGAGTGATTGATCAATAGGCTCACAGGTTGGTGTGAGTGGGCAACATGTCTCTTGGTTGTGTTGGTGTGCAGGTGTGGAGCTCGGAGGCAATTGTCAATGGTGAAGTGAAGGTCAAGTAGAGAGGTGTGTTGATAGTCCTTATAGTCAACATTATACCGACAACTAGTGCATAAAATAATGATAAACATGTCACAATGCATAGTTGTAGGGTTTGATTCTAACAAGTTCCACGAGTTGTGTAGATCTCACTTGTTTTGCAGGAGCATCAATATTTCACTATATAAAAGTTTCTCAAGTGATGAATTGGACCATACCATTACGAAGAGCTCGTCGAGACGATCGAAACAGACATATGGTTTGCTACATTTGGAGTCCCAACGAGAGAGTCCTTGTTGGATACGATATAGAAACTTCTAGAACAACTTGGAGTGATCACCAAACAACATAATTCAGGGACTAAACTGACAAATCCAACAACTTTGGTGAATTATTGTTTTCTAGGGAGTTTTACAGAAGATGGAAAGAGATTGAATCCTACTCCAACACGACAAATCGTGCAAACGGATGGAAAGGCGCATTAGGGCAACAAGGGAGGTTTCAGAAGACGTCACGGCGAAGCAAGCACCTGGGGATGATAGGTGGGGTCGGCCAGCCCCACCCCTAAGCTGGTTGGCCTGGGCCAGGATCCCCCCTGGCCCATCTTCGCGGAGCGTGACCTAACTGACCTCCTCGATGCATCTAAGCCCTTGTTCAAGGTCGGTATGTTTCGAGGGTCACGGTTCATCCCACCGGGCTATATAAGAAACCCCAGACCCCCCTCCCTGAGGCATCAAGGTATTGTGATCAGATCTATCTTCATCAGGCAATTAGAGAGACAAAGTTAGCGTTCCAGAGATTAGAGATTAGATTAGAGCTCTACTTCGAGATTAGAATTAGAATTAGGTAGAAACAAGTAGAGTTGAGCACGGCTTAGAATTAGGATTCTGGATCGTCATCAGGAGCTCTACTTTGTGCTATTTCAATTATCATTATGTTTCTCTTTATTTCGTTCTTAGCTTATTCTAGTTGTATGCTTGATATAGTTATGATTGATAATAAGTTCATACATATGTTCGTAAAGCGCTTAGTTCGATTCCGGATTGGATTAAGTGGTAGATATAATGTAGGCGTGGTGCTTAGATTATGTTTACCTACGAATGCACCTTATTCTCCGGGCCAACAAGTGGTAGTTTGCGAGGGTGACCCTTATAGCCTCATTGATTCCTATGTAGTCCACTCCCCGAGTCTAGGCCAAGTAGAACCTGGTTACACTGAAGGAATTACTCTGGATATGAACTTCTTTCGTAATGTTCCTTATGTATGGGTGGATGATTAGTTATGCTATAGATGATATCATATGCTAGGGTTAACTTAGACTTAATAGAAGTAATATAACTTAGGAGTCTAATCTCTTAACGTATCGATTAGTTCACAATTATGTTTGATCATATGAGTCTCTCTCTCTCTAATTATGGAATCTCTGCTAGTCTCTGTTATTTACCTTAATTATCATTATCATTACTATTATCCTTTTGCCTTACCCATGTATTAGATGAGAGATGAGTTATTAGATTCATGTCTAATTATATATGTTTGCAATTCTTAAGCCACATCATTCTTATTCTTAACCCTGTTAAGCTCTCAATGGTAGAATTATAAATAACGATACCTGGAACATTCCTGGGTGAAATGCTACAACGGGTGTATTTTATCTGTGCGCTTGCGAAAACCTTTATTTCATATCTTATCAAAGTGTCGTGCTATAAATACGATCACATCTCTAGTGTTACTGCTAGTGGTGATAGCCTAGCATTAGAGTGATGCTATGAGATGTCCACCCACATTTTTGGCATTAGTACCGGGGTAGATTCTAACCTACTTTCGGTAACGATGCTAAGAAATGTCAACAAGCATTTCTGGCGCCGTTGTCGGGGAGCTTTCAGGAACTTTTATATGGCTACAGAAGAATATATCGAACATATATACTTTAGATAGGAATCATCACCTCTGTCTTTACAGGATTACCCTTGTTCCACTTTTGTTTATACCTTATGCAGGGTAATACAGGTTCAGTTGTGATCAATCACTATTCTATCAAAAAGCAACTCAACCTAGAAGAAGATTGATTCAATTAGTGAAGATGATGGCCAACAAGACTTTGCTAGAGTTCTCTGCTCCCAACATTGGAAACATTCAGACTGGACCAACACTCGAGACGGATAACTTAGAATTTTAGCTCAAGCCAAGCCTTATCAACCTAGTCCAAGCTACTACATTCAGTGGAAATGCACAAGAAGATGCTACTGCCCATCTACATGATTTCTTGGAGATTGGAAGCACCATCATCATCAAGGACATTGCCCAAGACATCATACTTCTTCAGTTATTCCCATTCTCACTGGAGGAAAGAGCGAAGTAGTGGTTCTACACTAATAGGGAAGACATCAACACATGGGACAAATGTTCAGAAGCTTTTCTATAAAGATTTTTCCTATAGGCAAAACCAATGCCTTAAGAGGAAAGATTAGAAGTTTTCAACAACAAAGAGGAGAAGCCATTCCAGAAGCTTGGGAATGTTTTCAAGATTACATTTTAGAATGCCCACACCATGGAATGGAAGATTGGTTGCTCATGCATGGATTCTACAATGGACTCACTCAGAAGTCACGTGAGCAACTAGATGCAACTGTTGGAGGATCATTTATGTCACTTACTGTTGGGAAAGCTGAAGTCCTTATGGAGAAGATGTAACAACCTGGAAAAAAAACCCTTAACCCAAAAATCACAACTTTCAAAAACTTTTTGAAGGTAACCCAAGCTTGGTGAGTGTCATGTAGGAAACCCTACCTAGAGGCATAGGTGACACCCATATAGAGGTAAAAGCATATGCATTGTTATTCAATTTATGATTTGGATCTTATCTCTTCATGTGTGTGTTATATTTTAAGTAAGACTCTATAAGGACTAAGATCCAAATCCCAACATGCTGACACAAAGTAACCTCGGCTCATGATGCCCTGAAAACCTAACCAACCCCTAGAGACCCAAGTGGGTCCCACACTGGTTCACACACACACCCTTGGTTCATATGCATAATGGAGAAATGGCACAAGGGAGGAAAATCCTGGAAGAAAAGGAGAAGGAGAAAGAAGCCCGAACAGGCCCAGCCGGCCCAGCCTGCCTACCCATGCGCGCACACCACGGCCGCACTCCACGGCCCAAGCCGTTCCGGCCTGCTCCCCTCACACGCGGCCCACGGGCGCGCCTCACAGCCCGAGCGCACGCGCGCGCGCGCTCGACCAACGTCGCGCGGCCCATCGCCGCGCCAGCCCAACAGCGCGCGCGCTTCCGGCCTCTCTCTCACACGCCGACTGACAGGTGGTCCCGCTGACCCCACCTGTCATCCCCCACCTTTCCCCCTCCTCTGCTTTTCTTCCCCGCGCCAAAGCAGAGCCCTCGATCCGCCGGAGCGAATCCGAGGCATCGCCTCGCATCACCGCCGTCCGCCTCCAAGCCGTTGCGCGAGAAGCACGCGGATGAGTGCAGCGCCCCCTCCACCGGATAGGCACGGCCGCGCCGCTAACGCCACCGCCGTGGCCCGCGCCGCTAACGCCATGGCACCCACTCTTGACCGGCCGCCGCCGCAATTGGGAGCGCCAGCCCGCTCTCCCGCTCGCACCTACCCCCGAACCCTAACCCTAAGGCCCTAATCGCCCTACACGTATCCCTCCACTGTTCCCCGCCGTCCACTGCCAAGCCATGGCCGTCGAGCAGCTATAAAACGCCGCACCGCCAGCCCTAGCCCCATCCTAGCCACCCGCCGCCTCTAGTCGCAATCCACAAACCCTGAGACACGAAGGGAGGAGGAAGGCGAGGAAGGAAGGAAGGAAGGAGAGCCCGAGCCACCGGTGTCGCCAAGCCCCGCTCGACGCTGCCGGAGCGGAGGATGACGCCCCGAACGGCTACACCGACGTTGCGGCTCACCCTGCACTGCCTCAAATCGCCACGGCCTCACCTCGCCACTGCATCGCCATCCTAGCCGTCACGAGCCCTACGGTGAGCGCCGCCTTCCTCTGTTCGCCGGACACGCATCTGCCATGGCCACCGAGGGCGCCGCCGTGTTCTTCCCCACTGGGAGGGGCAAGGCGCCGCCCTGGCTGAGCACCATGTCGCACGACACCCACCGCACACGTAGAGCAGGCAAGGGTGGCGAAGCCGAGCCACACGGGCTCGGGAACGCCCGAACGAGCGCCACGCCGAACGCGCTCGCCATGGCCAGAGCACGGCCATGGCGAAGCCGTTCCGGTCGGCACCATTCCCCTCAGCCGTTAAGGGCTAGCCGACCAGCCTCACCACGGCACAGCGCACCTAGCCGCACTCTTGGGCATACACGGGGTCCTTCTGGGGGCCTTGACCACGGGAGCCGGGAACCACCGGGGCACCGTCGCGCCTGAGCACGAGGGGCGGACTCCGCCGCGGGTTTTGGTAGCCGCCGGCAGCGTAACAACGAGCCTGCGGACCACAGCTAAAAGTCACACGGACGCTCGCGCGGCCGTAGCCTCCCCACGCCGGTGCACCAACTCGACCGAGCACCGAGATCCGCCACCGCGCCTTATCGAGCCACCGGAAGACCCAAGGCCCACCTTTTGGTACCTTGTCGAGCTCGCCGTAGAACGGAGAAGCCGCTGGGGGTCTCCATTGGCTCGATTGACCACCGAAGCGCGAAGAGGAGGGAGGAGATCACCGCCGGCAAGCGTCGGGCGGAGGAAAGAACGGGGGGGGGGGGGGGGGGGGAAAGAGAGAGAGCCGGCGCGTGCACCCAGTGCGCGAGAGCCGGAGCGAAGGGGAGAAGGGTGGACGCGGTCCACCGCAGACCATGACCGCGGTCCATGGACCGACACGGGGAGTTCACCACGGACTGCGCCCACTACACCCCGGCTGTTCACAGGCCCGTTTTAGGCCCAAGGCGCCACGTGGTCTCACTCATAGGCCGACACGTGTCCGGGCCGGCCTGGCCCAGACCGGCCCAAATCCAGCCCGTATCCGGCCCGCCAAAACCCAGTCACAGCCCGGTCAGCGTTGACCGTTGACCGGTCAACGTTGACTGACACCGGGCCCCACTTATCAGCCTCACAGAGTCCTGGACCAATCGGAAGATGCCAAGTGTCACAGCCAGGGCCCGCCACGTGTCAGCAGAAGGATTTCTGGACCTTTTTCATTTTCAGAAATGATTTCAAACTTAGAAAATTCATACGGTCTCAGAAAAATACGAAACCAGTTTCTAATTTTTTCTAAAAATAAGCACTACGTCATAGGCCTATGTTTGAGTGAATTTGGATCTTTTGGATTTTAGTTGCTTCTTTATGAACATCTATAGGAGTCGCTTATTGCGACGTAACGTCTCGTTTTTCAGCCCCGGAGGAGCAGGACCCTGAGGAGGACGACTACGAGTACCAGGAGGAGCTCGGAGACGACGGTTCCGAAGGTGCCACAGCCCATCCAACCCCGTAGAACCTATTAGACATGCAATAATATAGATGCTAGCGCTTTACTTTGTGCAAATAATTATGATAGGTTGCATGATAGATTGCTTGTGAAGCCATTACCTTGTCGCAACCTTTCCCCAGCACACCCGCTTATAGGCTAGACACCGCTTACTCATACCTGATACTTGTTTCTTCCACGCATTATATCTGTGATGTGATGCTTGTGATGATGCTTGTGTTTGGCTAAGGCACGTGGTGGCATAACAATGGGATGGTATATGGGGAGATCTTGGCGTGAGTCTTGGGTGCGTGTGGGTGAGGGTTGAGTCGATCGGACAGGATCCACGACGAGTCCGGTGACGAGTCTTGCCGAGGGAGTGTGACCTGGGCATTCCCTGGGGAGTACCTGTGGCGGGTACATTGTGATCTAAGAAGAGGTCCTGGGGAGGAGTGATCTGTGTGGGACGAATCCCCGGGACAGAGGTGTTGTGTCAGCACGGGGGCGATGGAAGCCCCGAGGAGGAGATGTCCTGTCCGGTCCTTAGGACTGATTGCGCTGGGGCTACCGGCCATAGTACCTTCGTGCGCACCACTTGTTCTTGTATGGGCACAGAACCGTTCCTACCCCCTGGGCGAAACGATGCCATTACTGCTAGGCTGAAAGGTGATAAGTGTAGGGAGGTAAGGGCTGGATACCCACACCCTCCTAAGACAACGTGGTGTTTTATTTGGTACGCCAGGATCCACGTCTCACAGTCTCAGCGTTACGGTGATTTTCCACCGGGGTGCCCTAGGGCTGAGTGGTAGGATGGCATCGTTGCGGATTAGGGGGAAGTTCGGAATCAGTCTAGGCGAGCGCGATCGTCGATGATGACTAACCTGTGGTTCCAGGCGTACACGCTCTGCAGAGTCGATCGATCTATACGTATAGCCGTGTCCACGGTCATGGACAACACTATGGTGCTCAGAGTCCCCCGGACTTAGTGAGAGGTGTCTTTCGCTTCTCTTTCCCCTGGGATGATAGGTCCGGCTTGGCCGTTGAGGCAAGATGCGAGAGGGAGTCGCCCTTGCCGCTTGGAGAGTGTGAGAGTGTGTGGTGAGATGTGTGTGGATGGATGGTCTGGATGGGACATCCGGGAAGGTGATCGGGCGGCCGATCGCGTGACTGGATGATGGAAATAAAACTTGACTACTTATACTATTATTTAAGATAACTGAATGCATAGGAAAACTACAGCCATAGTAGGCTCTTTTGCTCTACCCTTGCATCCACCTACCACATAGCAAATTTAAGCATAGGATGGGAAAGTGTGGCCAGTACAAATCGTACTGAAAATTCGGTTAAACAGGTGCTGAGCCCGAGTATGACTACAAGGGCGATGGATGGGAGGACTAGGGGGCCTTGTTCTACGCTCGAGTTGGAGGAGTCGACAAGTCTTCAACCGAGATTGTGTTCTGGATGTCATGTGATGCTTGATTCCACCAAGTGGCGATGTAATAATAAGTAAACCCTGCTATTTGTACTCTTAAAACAGGGATTCGATGTATGCACTTTGGTTATCAACTGAATTTCTATAATAATGTGATGGCATGATCTTCGGAGACTGTCGCATTGTTGTTGTATCTGTGGATTTCCCTTCGAGGAAATCATGGTACATTTCAGTTGGTATCAAAGCCATACTTGACCGTAGGACGAGACCCTAGGAATGGCCGATAGAATCAGGACCGGCCTTTGTCAAAAACCTATTTTCTACAAAAACCTTTACCTCTTTTCATGCTATCCTACCAAAAGAACTGACCCACATCCCCGTTTCTTCCTCACCTTGCAGATGCCTCCCTCCATCGAGCTGCCGATCGAGGGGACGAGCTACGGTGGCTATGCAAGGACGTTGTACGACGTGCTGGAGGAGCTGGGAGTTCTTCCGGAGGAGGTCCGGTACACTTGCCGGGGGGAGCCAGGACCAGACGGAGTTGGGTTGCAAGGACACATCGTTATCCATCTCCAGATCTCCGCCAACAACGCGACTCCCGAGCTGACCGCTTTCACTGAGATGGATGTGGAGACGTCCATTGAGGCTTGTGTCCAGTCCGTCTCTCGTTCGACACTTCGCCGTGTGAGGCGTGACGCTCACAAGCTTCTCAAAGATGGACCCTACCGCTTGCTTCCTCGTGCTCTTGACCTCACCCAGAACACTAGGAGGCAGGTGGTGGATGCCGATCGCTTCGCTCTCCGTGAAGATGATGAATGCCTTCAGGTGATAGGGCAGCATGTGCTTGACCAGGATCGCTACATCATGGAGTTGATCTCCCAGAACCATCGCTATCGGGACATGCTGTTCCAAGCTGATGAAGCCTTTCTAGCAGAGGAGCAGGAGAAGAAGCGACTGCGCGAGATCATCCAGAGTCTGCGCATGGATCTCTACTGTGTGGATCTGACCTACAAGGAGCGGGAAGCCATGCTGAAGGCAGAGATCGCTGATCTGCGAGACAAGGCAGGAGACTTTGGACTTCGCAATGACTACCTGGATAGCAAGGTGTTCGAGTTGGAGGACACACTGGAGCGCAAGAGGACGTCCTTACAGGAGCATCTGAACAAGGAGAAGAGGTACAGATTCCAGAAGATGGCAATGACCAACCGCCTCAACGCTGTGGAAGAAAAGATGGTGCAGATCGCAATCAATGCTGACCACAACAAGCAGCACCTCAAGGTTTATGTCAAGTACACCGAGTATCTCAAGGAGAAGGTTGATCGCGTCATGGAAGCTTGGAAGAAGTCGGACGCTAAGCGCCTGGAGGAGTATGAGAACATGCAGGAGGAGGTGCCGATTCGCGCCCGCAAGAAGTCACGCTAGGAGAAGTTCCGCATCAAGCCCACTCAGCTGAACCTGTCCGCCTGCCCAGCTGAGGAGCTCTTGGAGCCCACAATGACTCCCGAGCTGAAGGAGGCACTCGAGTACGTGTCCAGACTCCACCGCACCGACGCCGAGCTCCAGGACATGGATTGCACCTCTACACCGCCACCTAGTCAGTCTCAGGCTGGTACCCTGTCGTAAGAAGTAGGAGAAGAGTAATGGAAAGCCCTGCGTGGCTACAATCATGATCCATCCAGAGTAGAGTAGAGTCATCACCTTTTGGAGCCTACCTGCGTGTAGTGCGAATTCTCGCGAGTCTGCCAAGCGTAGCTGCTGGAGACATTGCCATGTAATAAAAATAATGTAATGAATGCTTGGAGTTTATGCATCTTATGGTTGTTATGCTTCTTTGATTGAGTGTTAAAGTTTTAAAATCATGAACTAATTAAAAGATTTAATAAATTACCTAACCCATGCCTCATAACCTGGTTGATGAGGAAGCAGGATGTCGAACCGCCGCTCAGCTCGCTTGGAGAACCGCACTCCATCCTCTGCCCCTGCCGCCCGAGGTAGGAGAGGCCGACGTGGAGGGCGTGCTGGCAATGAGCCGCCCCGTTTCGAGGAAGAGGTGCTACCACCGTCGCCGCTGAGGGCTGCAACACCACCACCGCCTCCCCCGGCCGGTGAAGAACCGCTAGTGGAGAATGCGCCACCACCTCCACCCCAGCTAGCTGAGGTGATGGACCGTCAGACTCGCCTGCTGGAGACTCTGGCATAAGGCATGATACGTCGCAACGGAGGCCCACCCAATGACTTCCAGCGCAAGTTGGAGGGCTTCCTGAAGCTGAGGCCGCCCACCTTCGACAGCTCCAACGACCCCCTCGACGCCGAGGACTGGTTGAGGGAGATGGAGAAGAAGCTGGACCTGACCACTTGCTCCGACGAGGAGTGTGTCGGTGTCGCAGCTCATCAGCTCACTGGCGCTGCACGCGCATGGTGGGATGGGTTCCAGGAGACCCATGAAGACCCTGCCCACATCTCTTGGGAGGAATTCACGGAGGCTTTCCGTGAGTACCATGTGCCCAAGGGAGCGATGTATGCTAAGGTGGAGGAGTTCCGTAACACTACTCAGGGATCTCAGAGGGTCCAAGAGTATGGGAACCGCTTCATCAAGCTGATGCGTTACGCTCCAGAGGAGACCCCGACTGAGAAAAAGAAGACGTACTTCTTCAAGAAGGGCCTCAACACTCGCATCAAGCTGAGCCTGTCCAGCGCTACCTGCCACACCCTAAGGGAGATGATGAACAAGGCCATGACAATCGAGTCGGACCGTCTGGAGGCCGATGTCATGTTCAGGGAGAAGAAACGCCGCTCCGAGGGGTCTTCCAGGGCCCCGGCTGCATCAAGGATGAGGGGAAGTTTTCCCTCTCATCAGCGTCCCCGAGCTACACCAAGGGCGTCGCCTGCACCGAGTCGAGGTGGGGGTACCTACACCACCAACTACCCCCGCCCCGCTCAGAGCAGTGGCACGTGGAAGGCTGCTGCACCAACACCCACAGGTGGTGCGCCTTTCACCTGCTATGGCTGCGGGCAGCCCGGGCACAGGGTGGCTGCCTGCCCTGAGAAGAAGACTGTCAACCCGCCTGCGCCGCCTTCAGCAAGGAAGCCGCCATACCAGGGCACACCGTACAGGACTCCCGCCAAGACAGCTCAGGGCCGCCTCAACCACATGACTGAGGAGGAGGCCCAGGAGGCTCCCAACGTGGTGTACGGTATGTTTGTTGTTCACAGAGACAAGGCTTCGGTTTTGTTTGACTCGGGGGCTACATGCTCCTACATATCTTCCAGGTTTGCACAAAAGCACCGAGTGCCAATTACACCCCGCCGTGAGGCAATAGTCACAAGCTCCCCACTCGGGAACTTCAGAAGCACTAAGATATGCTTAAGAGTGTGCATAGTGATCGAGGGATACCCTTTTCTAGCCGACCTCACCTTACTCCCTTCAGATGGTTTGGATGTTATCTTGGGAATGGACTGGTTGACCCTACACCAAGGAGTGATATCATGTTCACCAAGGTTTGTGCAAGTCACACACCCTGCGGGTTATACGGTTCGATGTCAGCCAGATCAGGAGAGATCAGTGTCCATGTTGTGTGCTATGGAAGGTCAGGCTATGGAGGCTGTGCCTATAGTCAGGGAGTACCCGGATGTGTTTCCCGAAGAGCTACCGGGGATGCCACCCGACAGAGATGTGGAGTTTGTGATAGATCTGTTACCAGGGACAGGGCCAATTGCAAAAGGGCCATACCGAATGTCTGTGGACGAGTTGGAGGAACTCAAGATACAACTCAGGGAGTTGTCAGACAAGGGCTACATCAGGCCAAGCGCTTCCCCTTGGGGATCGCCAGTGTTGTTCGTAAAGAAGAAGGACGGATCCATGAGGATGTGCATTGACTACTGCAATCTGAATGCCGTAACCGTCAAAAACAAGTACCCTTTGCCCAGGATTGATGACCTGCTGGATCAGTTAAGGAATGCTAAGTATTTCTCCAAGATCGACCTTCGTTCGGGTTATCATCAGATGAAGATCTGACCAGAGGACATTCCAAAGACTGCCTTTGTGACCAGATATGGACAGTATGAGTTCACTGTGGTGTCGTTTGGGCTCACGAATGCCCCAGCCTACTTTATGAACATGATGAACAAGGTGTTCATGGAGGAGTTGGACAAGTTTGTGGTGGTGTTCATCGATGACATTTTGGTCTACTCATCCACCGCTGAGGAGCACAAACAACATCTGAGGATAGTGTTGGAGAAGCTGAGACGGAACCAGTTGTACGCCAAGTTCAGCAAGTGTGAGTTCTGGCTTGAAGAGGTTGCCTTTTTGGGGCATGTGCTTACGACCGAAGGAGTGGCCGTAGACCCCGCAAAGATCGAGGCAGTAAAGAGCTGGGAACAGCCTTGGAACGTGACCGATATCCGGAGTTTTCTCGGATTGGCGGGATACTACCATCGCTTCATTGAGAATTTCTCCAAGATAGCTCGCCCGATGACCAACCTCTTGAAGAAAACCAAAGAGTTTGAATGGACGCCAGAGTGCGAACAAAGTTTTCAGACCCTGAAAGAAAGGCTTACTACCACCCCAGTGCTAGCGCTACCCGACATTCGTCAAGACATTGTGGTGTATTGCGATGCTTCTCGACAAAGACTTGGCTGTGTACTGATGCAAAATGGGAAAGTCATTGCCTATGCGTCCCGCCAGTTGAAGGAACACGAGCAGCGTTACCCTACGCATGATCTAGAACTCGCTGCAGTCATACATGCCTTGAAGATATGGAGGCACTACTTGATCGGGAACAAGTGTGACATCTACACTGATCACAAGAGCCTCAAGTACTTCTTCACCCAAGAAGACCTAAACATGAGACAGCGCAGATGGTTGGAACTGATCAAGGACTACAATCTGGAAATATACTATCACCCAGGAAAGGCCAACGTAGTCGCGGACGCTCTCAGCCGCAAGAGTTACTGCCACCACCTTGAGACATGCACCATGCCAGAAGAGTTGAGCCGGGAGATGGAAAGGCTACGCCTGGAAATAGTACCTAAAGGACACCTAAATGCCCTCCGAATACAATATGACCTGGAGGAACGCATTAGGAAGGGACAACAAAACTGTGCGGAAATCAGAGACATACGTCGTTTGATGAGAAAGGGAAAGTGCCCAGAGTTTTGGGAGGATAAACAAGGGACAATGTGGTATAAGGATAGAGTCTGTATACCTGAGGACCGAGCCTTGCGAGATGAAATCCTCTCCGAGGGACATGATTCCAGGTACTGCATTCACCCAGGGAGCACCAAGATGTATGCCGACATGAAAAAGAGTTTCTGGTGGAATAACATGAAAGCTGACATAGCCGGACATGTAGCACGATGTGATATCTGTAACCGCATAAAGGCCGAACACCAAAGACCGGCAGGATTGCTCTAGCCTCTCGATGTGCCCGAATGGAAGTGGGAGGCCATATCCATGGACTTCATAGTAGGACTCCCACGAACACCAAGGGGGCATGAATCCATTTGGGTAATAGTGGATCGACTAACCAAGGTAGCCCACTTTATACCAGTTCAAACCCGCTACAGTGGAGAGAAGCTGGCCGACTTGTATGTGGAGAACATATTAAGACTCCACGGGGCACCCACCAGCATTGTGTTCGACAGAGGCACCCAGTTCGTATCACACTTCTGGAAGAGCCTACATAAGGCAATCGGGACACGACTGGATTACAGTACCGCATACCACCCACAGACTGATGGTCAGACTGAGAGGGTAAACCAAATCTTGGAAGATATGTTGAGAGCTTGCGTGCTCAAATATGGGCCAGATTGGGAGAAGAGCTTACCTCATGCAGAGTTCTCATACAACAACAGCTACCAGGCCAGCCTCAAGATGTCACCGTTTGAAGCGCTATACGGTCAAAAGTGCCGCACTCCTCTGATGTGGTCAGAAGTAGGAGAGAGATCATTCTTTGGACCAGCCAAGATCAAGGATGCCGAAGAAGGGGTCGCACAAGTACGTACGAACCTGAAGGCCGCTCAGAGCAGGCAGAAGAGCTATGCGGACAACCGACGCAGGGACTTGGAATTCAATGTGGGAGACTACGTGTACCTCAAGATATCCCCGCTCCGAGGGACAATCAGGTTCCATGTGAAAGGGAAGTTGGCGCCATGATACGTGGGCCCATACAGGATATGCAAAAGGATAGGCAAGTTGGCATACAAGGTCGAGTTACCGGATGAGCTAGCCGGAGTACACCCAGTTTTTCATGTGTCACAGTTGCGCAAGTGCCTGAAGCTGCTAGAAGAACAGCTACCCACCGATGTGTTGGATCTGCAGGATACTCTCGAGTACAAGGAACACCCCACCCGCATCTTGGACAGGGCAACCAAGGAAACCAGAAGCACCACCATTCCCATGTGCAAGGTACAGTGGAGCAATCACACAGAAAGGGAGGCCACTTGGGAGAAAGAGTCGGAGCTTCGAATGATCTACCCCTACCTTTTCGACAGGTATGTTTACCCTGAATCTCAAGGACGAGATCCTAGTGAGGGGGGAGTCTGTAACAACCTAGAAAAAAAACCCTTAACCCAAAAATCACAACTTTCAAAAACTTTTTGAAGGTAACCCAAGCTTGGTGAGTGTCATGTAGGAAACCCTACCTAGAGGCATAGGTGACACCCATATAGAGGTAAAAGCATATGCATTGTTATTCAATTTATGATTTGGATCTTATCTCTTCATGTGTGTGTTATATTTTAAGTAAGACTCTATAAGGACTAAGATCCAAATCCCAACATGCTGACACAAAGTAACCTCGGCTCATGATGCCCTGAAAACCTAACCAACCCCTAGAGACCCAAGTGGGTCCCACACTAGTTCACACACACACCCTTGGTTCATATGCATAATGGAGAAATGGCAAAAGGGAGGAAAATCCTGGAAGAAAAGGAGAAGGAGAAAGAAGCCCGAACAGGCCCAGCCGGCCCAGCCTGCCTACCCATGCGCGCGCACCATAGCCGCACTCCACGGCCCAAGCCGTTCCGGCCTGCTCCCCGCGCACAAAACCCACGAGCGCGCCTCAGAGCCCGAGCGCACGCGCGCACGCGCTCGACCAACGTCGCGCGGCCCATCGCCGCGCCAGCCCAACAGCGCGCGCGCTTCCGCCCTCTCTCTCACACGCCGACTGACAGGTGGTCCCGCTGATCCCACCTGTCATACCCCACCTTTCCCCCTCCTCTGCTTTTCTTCCCCGCGCCAAAGCAGAGCCCTCGATCCGCCGGAGCGAATCCGAGGCATCGCCTCGCATCACCGCCATCCGCCTCCAAGCCGTTGCGCGAGAAGCACGCGGATGAGTGCCACGTCCACAAACCCGGAGTGCAGCGCCCCCTCCACCGGATAGGCACGGCCGCGCCGCTGACGCCACCGCCGTGGCCCGCGCCGCTGACGCCATGGCACCCACTCTTGACCGGCCGCCGCCGCAATTGGGAGCGCCAGCCCGCTCTCCCGCTCGCACCTACCCCCGAACCCTAACCCTAAGGCCCTAATCGCCCTACACGTACCCCTCCACTGTTCCCCGCCGTCCACTGCCAAGCCATGGCCGCCGAGCGGCTATAAAACGCTGCACCGCCAGCCCTAGCCCCATCCTAGCCACCCGCCGCCTCTGGTGGCAATCCACAAACCCTGAGACACGAAGGGAGGAGGAAGGTGAGGAAGGAAGGAAGGAAGGAGAGCCCGAGCCGCCGGTGTCGCCAAGCCCCGCTCGACACTGCCGGAGCGGAGGACGACGCCCTGAACGGCTACACCGACGTTGCGGCTCACCCTGCACTGCCTCGAATCGCCATGGCCTCACCTCGCCACTGCATCGCCATCCTAGCCGCCACGAGCCCTACGGTGAGCGCCGCCTTCCTCTGTTCGCCGGACACGCATCCGCCATGGCCACCGAGGGCGTCGCCGTGTTCTTCCCCACTAAGAGGGGCAAGGCGCCGCCCTGGCCGAGCACCATGTCGCACGACACGCACCGCACACGTAGAGCAGGCAAGGGTGGCGAAGCCAAGCCACACGGGCTCGGGAACGCCCGAACGAGCGCCACGCCGAACGCGCTCGCCATGGCTAGAGCACGGCCATGGCGAAGCCGTTCCGGTCGGCACCATTCCCCTCAGCCGTTAAGGGCTTGCCGACCAGCCTCACCACGGCACAGCGCACCTAGCCGCACTCTTGGGCATACCCCGGGTCCTTCTGGGGGCCTTGACCCCGGGAGCCGGGAACCACCGGGGCACCGCCGCGCCTGAGCACGAGGGGCGGACTCCGCCGCGGTTTTTGGTCGCCGCCGACAGCGTAACAACGAGCCTGCGGACCACAGCTAAAAGTCACACGGACGCTCGCGCGGCCGTAGCCTCCCCACGAAGCGCGAAGAGGAGGGAGGAGATCACCGCCGGCAAGCGCCGGGCGGAGGAAAGAATGGGGGGGGGGGGGAAGAGAGAGAGCCGGTGCGTGCACCCAGTGCGCGAGAGCCGGAGCGAAGGGGAGAAGGGTGGACGCGGTCCACCGCAGACCATGACCGCGGTCCATGGACCGACACGGGGAGTTCACCACGGACCGCGCCCACTACACCCCGGCTATTCACAGGCCCGTTTTAGGCCCAAGGCGCCACGTGGTCTCACTCACAGGCCGACACGTGTCCGGGCCGGCCTGTAACACCCCTGGTGTTAAGCAGTAATTAAAGTTCTAAATAATATGTTTAGTATGCATAATCATCTGGCATCATGGCATAAAAGCATTTCATGTTTTCATGTTTAAGGCATAAATGTGATGCTTTATATGTTTGACAAGAGTGTTGTATGTTTTTGAGTGTTGATTTCCATGTTTGAAATATATGTGGCTTGATTGTGATGTTTGGTGTTACATGAAAGGGCAAGTGAGAAGAACCTTGGTTTTTAAATCTCTCTTTTTGTCCCCTTTTTAATAAGTCAAAAAGTAAGTCAAATTTCAAAGTGATTTCAAAAGCAAAGTTGTAGCTCTTGTTGAGAGGCACAACTTTGGTATTTAAGGTTTTCAAAGTTTCAGTACAAAAGTTTGAATAAATTTGAAATCTTTCAAACCCTAAATTTGACCCCCAAAACTAGATTTCAAAAACTAAAAAGAAGTAGACCTTGGTCCTTTAGTCAAAGTTGTAGAGAGGATTAAAAGAAACAACTTTTATTATGATGGATTTTCATGTTACTAAAGAAAATCTGAAGTAATTTGGAAAACCAGTTTGAATTGGTTTCAAATCAGAAATTAATTTCCAAACCCTAGTTTTATCCCCTTTTGTGTAGTTCAAAAATTAAGCATAATTTTGATATGAGACCAAAACCAAAGTTGTAGATAATTTCATAAGGAACAACTTTTATATTGGTAAAATTTGAAGTTGTTCAGAAAATTCAAAAGTAATTTTGAAATTCAGTTTGGTCCAAATTTGAATTTGAACTCTAATTCAAAATCCAGGCAGACTTTGACTTTGGTTCTTTAAGCAAACTTGTAGAACACAAAGTTTGGAGCAACTTTTGTTTTTGGAGTTTTTGCAGTGCAGTACAAAAATCTGGAGATTTTAGAAAGGGGAAAATATCTGCCCTGCTACAGTAGAATGGGAGAGGGGGCAAGAACAGAGCATGTGCTCTGCATCTGCCGTGCCCGCGCCGTCGCCGCCTCTGCCGGCCAGGACACGCACCCCCGCCACCTCCTGCTTGCACTGTGGTGACCGCCTTTGACGTGCCCATCGCCCCAAGCCCTTGGCCGGCTATATAAGCCTCTCCATCGCCGGCACCATTCCTGTTCTCCTCCTCTGCTCCACTAAAACCGTCAAGCTTCGCCGCCACGCCTCGCCGTCGTTACGCCGTCTCCGGCCAAATTGGCTGTGCCACTGATTTCGCCGCCTCCTGAGCTTTCGTTTGAGCCCTCCCTCGTCTGCTCCGGTGAACCGTAGCCCCACCACCAGGGTCGTCTTCTCCAGCGCCGACCGAAGCTCCGCCGTGAGCCTCGCCATGGCTGGCCTGCTCCGGTGAGTTCTGCTTCCTCCAAGCGCTTGTGCTAGCTCCGCCACAAGGTCACGAAGCTCATCGGTCTGCCGCTGAGGTCTTTACCACGACAGAAGCGCCAGACCGCTGTGCACGCCACCGCAACCACTGCCGAGCCGCCATGGCCATGGTCGCGAGCTCCGCCTCGCCGTGGCCAAGCACATGCAGTGCACCTCTCACCTCCCCGTTGAGTGCGTTGGCTTCGTCTCAATTCGAGGGTTGTGGTCGGCCTGTTGTTTTGGTTGCTACCGCCACCGTCGCGTCGGAACGCCGCCGCAGTGCCAGTTCGCGCCGCCGCGTCCGCCATGACCGTGCGCCGCACCACCCGCCGTGTCCCCGCTCCAACCAAGTCGCGCACCGACTCCATAGTGAATCCCTGTAACTTCCTAGGCCTTCTTCCCGGTCGCTACCGCCGCTCCGCCGTCAAGCCGCCGGGCCGTCCGCCGTCGCGCCGCCATAGTTGCGGCCAAGCCTTCGCCAAGCCCTAGCTAGCCCAACCAACAGCATGGGCATGTGCGCGTGGTCGAGGAGATCGCGTAGATGTGCTCGCCATCGCCGGAAACCTCGTCGTCGGCGAGAACGCCGATGTACCCGCCGGCGAACCCGCAGTCAAGGCCGCCCAGGTTCCTATGTTGACCGGGCCCGCGAGCCAGAGAGAGAGGGTAAGTAAGGGTGAGTAAGAAATGGTTTTTGGCTCTTTAATCTTTTCCAGAAAATGCTTATTTGTGCTGATTGTTTGATTAATGCATAACTAATTCATATGTGCTCCAAAAATTATGAGATAAGTTTTGTTGTAATCCTTGTGATGTGCTCTATCCATGAAAAATATGAAACTTGTTGTTTGAAGAAATTTTGGTAGTGATTTAAATATGGCTTTTAATTAATAAATTGGTCTTTGATAATTTTTATAGGCTTATTTATAAGTCCAAAAATCAGGAAACCAATTTTGTTACTGTTGTCATAATGTAGCTAATCTTTAGTAAAAATTTGAGCTCAATTTGGTAAAGTTTAGTTTAACCTTAATTTCTTTATTTAATTAATAAAGAATGAGTAATAGCACTTTGTTTAGGTAATAAAACCTTGCTGATTTTTGATTAAGAACAATTAATATTACCTGATTAACCTTTATTGCCTTAGTATATCATGAATGATGGTTGTGCTCCATGTGATTAAGTGGTTAAGTATGATCTTGCTTATAGATCAAGTTTAACACTTGGTCTTAATTGTGGTTTGTTCTAGCCGCATGACCAGTGTTTGTTCAGTGGTTGTTTCCACTAAGTAAAGTATATTTTCTGTCAATGAGTTGTATAGAGAAGTCATAGCCAACTTCTACATCTAGCCTATCTTAAAATTTCATGATTTTAGGCCTTCTAGATTAGGAGTTATGGTTTTTATAAGTCAGCAGGTTAGATCTGTCCTATCTTCTGGACAGATCTGGGTAATGTAGTTGTTTGAGGTAATTAAGTTGTAAACCACCTTTTGGCCCTAATAAGAAAGTTTTAATGTTTTTCATAAGCTTTCTAGAATGTTAACGATCACCACTTTTGGTAACCTAGAGCTCCAGTTATAGGTGTTAAAAGTTGGGTGACCAAATCTGTCCAAACCCTGGACAGAAATGTTTGTCCCAACTGTTTGACCTAGTTGCCTATAGAACCAACCATGGGTGATATTAGGATGTTTGTAGACAATTTGATAAGCTTTTCAAATTGTCTAAGATCACCCCTTTTGGATGATGGTAGCTCTGGTTATGGTTAATAAACCATTAAATTTAAGTTTGCAAGTTGTGTGACTTTTGGTTATTGTTTGAAGACCATGGGACACCTCTCATCTTGTGCTCCTATGGCTTGAGTGATGTTTTAATAAACCTTAGTCATCTTAATTAACCCACCTAAAGGTGTTTGGTGATAGTTGTTTGTTAAGCTAGAAACCGTAGTGGTAAGTTACAAGTTGGTTTGTTGGTTTGCAACTTTACCGCGAAGGAAAGTTGTACTCGACCTTCCTTATCTTGTGTTACCTTCTGTTATGCATTTGAATTGTCCTGCACCTTAGCATACATCACATGGCATCATGCTAAAGCATACATCATTTATCTACGTGTTGTATCCGAGAGTGTTTGAGTCGTGTTGATCAAGCTTTGGTGATCACCCTTGTCGAACAAGCCTCGGAAGGAGATTCTTGTTGGACAAGCTTCATCGAGAAAACTTAACTTCTAGATGAAGGAACTAACCTTTGTGGATCATTCTTGGATCCTATCTTCCGTGCAACGAAGGCAAGCCCTGGTTCAATTAACCATTTCCTTGGATTTACAATTACACTTACTTTCGATAACCTGATGCATTAAATGTTTATCAAATAAATGCTTTAAACCTGTTGATGCATGATCAACCTTGTTATCGATATATCATTCCTTGCTACCTGCTTTATGCAAAGGATAGAAATGCTTAACCTTGCTTTATGAAGCTTTTGATAAATGTTTTCGATACTTATCGTTTTGGAATGATAATGAGAAAGAATGATGGTTAAGACCAGATGGGCACATGCATCGACCCTTGGATCGATGTGTGGTGACCCGGATGTGTCAGAATAGGACCTTATCGTTGTTGGCCTGCTGTGATTGAGACCTTTGAGTACAGGCCACATGCGGTGGTAAGCCTCTTCTATAGCTATTCCGATACTTGAGAACGGCCAACCGCGTACTGGGAGTGGAGAGATGGCGGGAGTAGCGTGTACCCTCGGGGCTATGAGATAGTCGGGTTCGAGGTGTACTGTACTCTCGGGTGACGCTGAACCCGTTCTTGTATGGGAGGATCTATAGATAAGGTTGACATATGCAAGATTAAGTTCTACATATGTCGTGTGGTACTGAATCCCCAGCTGAGTTTAATCGATTCGAATCGCCGTGTTTCCTCGGATATGGAGCCTCAATCCACTGACCCGCACCGTAGAAGAAAAATGGAACTAGTTTAAGAAAGAATGACAATGATCTTGCACTAAGGTTCACTTTCAGTTCTTACCAAGTACTTAAATGATTAAGTAAAATTTGGATCTAGGATTACTTTAGTAAGCTTTTATGCAAATGAAAAATACTGTTGAGCCTACCTGAACCAGCATGACCCTGAAGTCTTTTCTGTTGACGGGTAAGTCTTGCTGAGTACCAACAGTACTCAGGGTTTATTAAATCCGTGTTGCAGATTTCTTAACAAGTGTTGTCAATCACAATCATGTCAGTGGGCTTGACATGATCTGGTTGCTCTTCTCCAACTTAGGTGCTCCATCTAAGTGTGGCTCCATAGTACTGCTCTACTTCCGCAATACAAGTTATGTTTATGTAAAAGTAACTTATTCATGTTTTGTAAAGGTTATTTATCTTGCTTCCGCACTCCGATGGTATTTTGTATCAACTGTCATAATGTTGTAATTATTCCAACCTTCATGATGATGATCCTGTGGTTCATGGATAATTCGGGGTTCTCTCGGGGACACCCGACAGATCTTTCCAGTGATGTGGTACATGTGCACAGTCATTAGGGCTCAGGGAGACGATGACGTGTGCAGGTGGGCCACATTATCGGGAGGTTCTGCCACACGGCCCGGCCCAGACCGACCCAAATCCAGCCCGTATCCGGCCCGCCAAAACCCAGTCACAGCCCGGTCAGCGTTGACCGTTGACCTTTCAACGTTGACAGACACCGGCCCCACTTATCAGCCTCACAGAGTCCTGGACCAATCGGAAGATGCCAAGTGTCACAGCCAGGGCCCGCCACGTGTCAGCAGAAGGATTTCTGGACCTTTTTCATTTTCAGAAATGATTTCAAACTTAGAAAATTCATAGGAAATTCATACGGTCTCAGAAAAATACGAAACCAGTTTCTAAATTTTTCTAAAAATAAGCACTACGTCATAGGCCTATGTTTGAGTGAATTTGGATCTTTTGGATTTTAGTTTCTTCTTTATGAACATCTATAGGAGTCGCTTATTGCGACGTTACGCCTCGTTTTTCAGCCCCGGAGGAGCAGGACCCTGAGGAGGACGACTACGAGTACCAGGAGGAGCTCGGAGATGACGGTTCCGAAGGTGCCACAGCCCATCCAACCCCATAGAACCTATTAGACATGCAATAATATAGATGCTAGCGCTTTACTTTCTGCAAATAATTATGATAGGTTGCATGATAGATTGCTTGTGAAGCCATTACCTTGTCGCAACCTTTCCCCTGCACACCCGCTTATAGGCTAGACACCGCTTACTCATACCTGATACTTGTTTCTTCCACGCATTATATCTGTGATGTGATGCTTGTGATGATGCTTGTGTTTGGCTAAGGCACGTGGTGCCATAACAACGGGATGGTATATGGGGAGATCTTGGCGTGAGTCTTGGGTGCGTGTGGGTGAGGGTTGAGTCGATCGGACAGGATCCACGACGAGTCCGGTGACGAGTCTTGCCGAGGGAGTGTGACCTGGGCATTCCCTGGGGAGTACCTGTGGCGGGTACATTGTGATCTAAGAAGAGGTCCTGGGGAGGAGTGATCTGTGTGGGACGAATCCCCGGGACAGAGGTGCTGTGTCAGCACGGGGGCGATGGAAGCCCCGAGGAGGAGATGTCCTGTCCGGTCCTTAGGACTGATTGCGCTGGGGCTACCGGCCATAGTACCTTCGTGCGCACCACTTGTTCTTGTATGGGCACAGAACCGTTCCTACCCCCTGGGCGAAACGATGCCATTACTGCTAGGCTGAAAGGTGATAAGTGTAGGGAGGTAAGGGCTGGATACCCACACCCTCCTAAGACAACGTGGTGTTTTATTTGGTACGCCAGGATCCACGTCTCACAGTCTCAGCGTTACGGTGATTTTCCACCGGGGTGCCCTAGGGCTGAGTGGTAGGATGGCATCGTTGCGGATTAGGGGGAAGTTCGGAATCAGTCTAGGCGAGCGCGATCGTCGATGATGACTAACCTGTGGTTCCAGGCGTACACGCTCTGCAGAGTCGATCGATCTATACGTATAGCCGTGTCCACGGTCATGGACAACACTATGGTGCTCAGAGTCCCCCGGACTTAGTGAGAGGTGTCTTTGGCTTCTCTTTCCCCTGGGATGATAGGTCCGGCTTGGCCGTTGAGGCAAGATGCGAGAGGGAGTCGCCCTTGCCGCTTGGAGAGTGTGAGAGTGTGTGGTGAGATGTGTGTGGATGGATGGTCTGGATGGGACATCCGGGAAGGTGATCGGGCGGCCGATCGCGTGACTGGATGATGGAAATAAAACTTGACTACTTATACTATTATTTAAGATAACTGAATGCATAGGAAAACTACAGCCATAGTAGGCTCTTTTGCTCTACCCTTGCATCCACCTACCACATAGCAAATTTAAGCATAGGATGGGAAAGTGTGGCCAGTACAAATCGTACTGAAAATTCGGTTAAACAGGTGCTGAGCCCGAGTATGACTACAAGGGCGATGGATGGGAGGACTAGGGGGCCTTGTTCTACGCTCGAGTTGGAGGAGTCGACAAGTCTTCAACCGAGATCGTGTCTTCTGATGCTGTTCTGGATGTCATGTGATGCTTGATTCCGCCAAGTGGCGATGTAATAATAAGTAAACCCTGCTATTTGTACTCTTAAAACAGGGATTCGATGTATGCACTTTGGTTATCAACTGAATTTCTATAATAATGTGATGGCATGATCTTC
Source organism: Coix lacryma-jobi var. lacryma-jobi (assembly GCA_009763385.1). NCBI lineage: Eukaryota > Viridiplantae > Streptophyta > Magnoliopsida > Poales > Poaceae > Coix > Coix lacryma-jobi. The sequence continues at coordinate 47,173,698 of CM019826.1, forward strand.
GGAGACTGTCGCATTGTTGTTGTATCTGTGGATTTCCCTTCGAGGAAATCATGGTACGTTTCAGAAGATAGCTGAGAATCAGAGCTGAAAACAAGACAATAATCAACGCTGTCACTAGATGGAGGAAGTCCCAGAAGAAGTGAAGGCACTGACAACAAATATGGATGTGTTACTATGGTGGCTAGACCAATGCGAGAAATACAAAAGAGATCGTCAAGCTATTCAAGATGCATTCGATGCTCAGACTAGATGTGAAGAGAGGATTTAGGACAATGCAAATATCATCAACAACTCTTCTACACTATGAAAGCAAGGATGGAATCAACACTCCACTTATCAAGGTAAGTCCTCATACAATTTTAATTCTTCCCATTTTAAGCAAATGCCTTTAAGAGATATAATCATGGAACATACTAGAGTTAACGACACCATTATTAGGAAGCTTGTTCTCAAAGATAAAGCCTTAGAGGATATAAATGCAAAAATGGATGAGTTTTCTTCTACTCTAAAAGAACAAACCAATATAAATCAAAAGATAGAGATACATTTAGCTAAATTGGCTGCTGTTTTGCCTGTTGCCATTAACCCTGAGCAGACACAAGCTATAACCACTAGAGGTGGGAAGGTCACTCGTGACCCCCATATCCAAAAGGAGCAAGAGGACAGACAACACCAGTGATGCCAACTGTGACAGAAGAAAAGAAAGACAATGAAGTTGAAGAAGTACGTAGATCCACCACTACCAGAAATGATGCAAGATTATCACGACACCAACCACATACCATTTCCATGTAGAAAGAGGAGAGCCACATCAGATGAGCAGTTCAGTAAGTTTATTGAAGTAATTCAAAAAATTATATATCAATATTCCTCTGTTAAATGCCATACATGTACCCACCTATGCAAGATATCTAAGAGACATCCTCAATAACAAACGACCACTGCCCACCAGTGAGGTAATCAAGTTGACAGAAGAGTGTAGTGCGGCCATCCTCAACACTTCTCCACAAAAGAAGAAGGATCCAGGATGTCCTACTATCGACTGTTCAATCGGTGATCAACACTTCAACAATGCGCTTTGTGATCTCGGAGAAAGTGTGAGCGTGATGCCCAAGACAGTCTTTGATAAGCTCAATCATTCAAGACTTGTCCCAACATCAATGTGCCTACAACTTGTCGATCAATCACTCCGCTATCCAGTAGGAATTGCTGAAGACATTCCAGTCAAGATTAGAGAGTTCTTCATACCAGTTGACTTTGTGGTGTTGGACATGTAATCAGACTCGAAAGTGTCACTCATTCTAGGGAGACCCTTTCCGAGTACTGCAAATGCCCACATCAATGTTGGCATTGGAGAAGTCAGACTCAACATCAATGGACAAGAAGAATGTTTTCCATTCAAGCCAAAGCCTGAGTTAGGATCAACAACAAAGGTGGTAAGTTTAGAGGGAGATCAACAATCACCAGAGGCACCATCCTCAGGGAAGGCTACAACCCCTCCAGAATGACAACTTTGGAGAAGTCCAATTCGCTGGACTTTAAAACCCCGAACCTTCACCGGGAGGTAACTCAGTAGTTATCCATGTTTACTTTCTTGCAATTTCATTTCTGCATATGCATATGCATATAAAAACTAAATAAAAATATGAAAATATAAAATTCAGGCCCCGCACAAATAATTTTTACGGTGTGTAAAACCCCGAAAGAATATTTACTGTGATGGCATAAAAATATGTCTTTGCATCTATAGTCATTTTTCATTTCGTAAAAGTAATTTAGTTTTCTAAAATTTTCTGCATGGTAATTATTTTTCACCATCGGGACCTACCTTTTGGAATCACTACTACTTTTCTTCCTAACCACTCAACCAAGCACCAGAACACTTTGCATCTTGCATGGACAAAATTCTTGCTTGAAATTACATCAAGGTTTGAGTGGAAGGAACACTAGGTGGGCCCTAGAGGGGGGCCGGCCGGCTCCACCACGAGGCTGGCCGGCCTGCCCTGGCCACAGCTATAAATAGCCACCTCTCGGAGCTCTCCACACTCACTCACAAGGCTCTCAATCCTCTCCTTTCAGCAAAATTTGTTTTGAAATCTGTTTGCTAGCTCAAACCTTCAATCAAGATTGAGAAACCAAGAGAGAAGGAAGATTTTAGTAGAGAAGAGAAAGTAGGAGTGTGAGAAGTTTTAAATTTGAGTAGAGAAAAAAAGTTTTAAAGAAGAGTAGTGTTGTCCAATTCAATCATAAACAACTCTCTTGATAAACTAACCTTTGGACGTCTGACTTGAGAACGACTAACCACTGACTGTTTATATTTTTCTAAACCGTTCCATAGACTTCTCTTGTTTGGTTGTTTGTTTTTCTCTGTTCAACAGGATGAGTAAGAAGTCCTTCTTCGGAAAGATCGGGCTTGGACGCCTCACAAGGAGCAGCTCAAGAGCGAACTCCGACATGGACGTTGATTCATCGGCGCCCTCTCAAGCATCCTCGTTCCGCTCCTCTTCCGAAGGTATGAATATATTAATAGAGGAGAAGGACCTCAAGTTGCAAGGGAGTGAGGAGAAGGCAAGATTTAGAAGCCTAAAGAATAGAACCTTTAGGCCAACACCTATCTACGACCCACGACTCCTATGCGACACAGGTATGGATGTCGAATTCCTCAGTATTTTCACTATGTTGGGTTGTGCGGATACATGGGTGTATGCCGAGTCTCTGAGTGATGAGTGATTGTCAACTAGGACGATGCGCATGTTCTTTGGCTTGTGTTGTGCAGGTGTCGAGCACGGATACAGTAATCAAAGGCAAGGTGAAGGTCAAGTAGAGACGTGCCGTGCCGATGGACCAAGAGTGGCGAAGGGCGGACATGAGGCTTGGACTGAGGGACCGGTGGCCCGAGGATCAGCTGTGGTGGCTGGCAGCCTGGACACGACGAGCGAAGACTTGCGGTCATGTGTTGCCTGAGTCGTGGACTTGGGGACACGTGTCGGTGGACGGGGTGCACGGGCGGTGCATCCCATCTACGACGTCGGTTTGGTGGTAGAGCCAGAAAAACCATCGGGTGGACAGTTTCCAGGTTTGGGCCTCAAAACCTGGGTGCTGAGGGTTTCCGAGTTTGGCCACAAAACTCGGGCTGAGGACGGTTTCCAGGTTTGGGCCTCAAAACCTGGGTGCTGCGGGTTTGCTGAGTTTGGGCCACAAAACTCAGGCGCTGGTGGGCTGGTTTCCCGGTTTGGGCCTCAAAACCGGGGGTGGTCGTGAAGGCTGGTTTCCCGGTTTGGGCCTCAAAACCGGGGGTGCGACGTCCAGGAAAAGGACACGGAGCAGTGGCGGCATGTGGCGGCAATCGGGAGGTTGCATCGAGGCAACGCTACGAGTTGTGCGGGCGTGGCCGTCGGATCTACCTACCACCGAGTTGGTCCAGAATAACCTTAGGGTTTAGCTGGTTCGCTCTGTAAGTAGAGAAGGGTAGAATAGGAATAGAGTAGGAATTAGGAATAGGTTAAGTAGGGGGAGACACCCTCCTTCCAAACCTTCTCAGTCATTTGCTCTTTTGCTTCTAGGTTTTCCTGCTCTCCCTCTCCCCTGCTGTAGCGAACCTGAGATCCACAGAGAAGAGAAGAATACCTCTGTGTTCATGAGATTTTGAGGAAGTGAGGCCTTAACCTCACTGTTGTAGCGTGTGGTAGCCACACGGTTGCAATTTCATGGCTGTGATTCATGTTTTGATTGTGTTCTTCGTGGATTACTTTTCTCCACGTTTTTCCCATCGATCGATCTCTGTGCTCGGCTCATCTTTTGTGAATTCGTTTGAACTGATTTGTTCTAGATCCTGAGGCACTTGTTTCCACCGAAGGAAATCACCTCTAACCTCAAGAGCTAGCAGATCGAGCGATTTTCGTTTCGGGTTAAGTTTTTCTCCTTTCCGCCGAATGTCTTCGATTCATCGATTTGGAGATAGGTTCGAGCCATGATCTCTTAGAGATAGCTCACTATCCTCCTTGTGACTCCTCTCACCAAGTTTGAACCCTAGTAGTTTTGTTTTGGGTGAGATCGAGTTGATTCGGTGGTCGGACTGCTCAAAGTCGGTGTGACCGGACGCTCTCTGATCATCGACCGGACGCTCCTTGTGAGTCCGGTCGTTGAAGGCCGAGCAGAAACACTTTTCGCGTGATCGACCGGACTCTCTATTTTCGCTAGGACCGGACGCACTGTGGTTACTGTTCACCTGCGTTTTGTGTTGACCAAATGCTAACTGTTGCGACCGGACGCTCTGACTCCGTGAGTCCGGTCCAACATAGAGAGCTCCCAAAACGTTTTTCATACGACCGGACGCGTCCGGTGGTGCTTGACCGGACGCAGGCAGAGTCCGGTCAGTACTGGTTTTGCGCAGTTTCGTTCGCAGTTCGCTCGATCGTTGTCGGATTTGGTTTTCGTCTTTTGCGTTGGCTTTCTAGAGTTGTGAAGTGTCCCGTTGTGCTTCTTGGAAGCATCCACCCTACATCTAGGGTCATGGACATTAGCAAGCTCTAGGGTTTGTCTTTCGGGGTGATTCTCGGGACAGTGGCTACTAGTTTCCGAAAGGAAATTTTGAAGCTCCCATTCACCCCCCCTCTGGTCGCTTTCTGGTTGCTTCTCGGTCCTTCAATTGGTATCGGAGCGGGTTAAGGATCTTCCACCTTAGCCGGTTCCAGATCCACAGAAGGCGACATGGATCGCGGCGTGGGCAAACCGCCGTTTTTCGATGGGACGAACTATGCGTATTGGAAGATACGCATGTCGGCCTATCTGCAGAGTTTGGGCGCTTCCATTTGGGACATTTGCAACTCTACCGATTACGTTGTCTTGGCTGCTCGTGTGACTCAGCATCAGATCGATGAGCACGATGCCAATAGCCGGGCACGTAATGCTCTTTTCTCATGCTTGAGCATGAGTGAGTTTGATCGTGTTTCTCACCTCGCTACGGCTCGGGAGATTTGGGCTACCCTCATGCGTTTTCATGAGGGAACCTCTCAAGTCAAAACCCGTCTCTACGATTCGTTCAAGCGAGAGTATGAGAACTTTCGACATATGCTTGGCGAGAGCATAGAAAGTTTATTCGCTCGCTTTCAGGTGATTGTCAACTGGATGAGGGCTAACAAGGAGCTGTTGCCTTTCAACGATCATGAGAGAGCTTTGAAGCTACTTCATACTCTTGATCAGTCGGTGTGGGATTCCAAAGTTCAGGCGATCATCGAATCACCTAACTATGAGACCCTCACGTGCGACGAGCTCTTCAGTAAGCTCAAGTCCAGTGAGATCGATGCCATGGCGAGGGCTTCTTATGAAAATCCTTCTGGCCCGTCGATGGCTTTGCTTTCTAGCTCTTCTGCTAACCCCTCTGGAGGCTTTGCTTTGCATTCCCTTCTTTCTGTCACAGAGGAGCAGTTGGAGTCTTTGGGAGACGATGAGTTGGCTTTGCTTGCCAACCGGTTCTCGCAGTTTCACAACAACCGCATGAACCGTCGTCGCGGAGGAGGATGCTCGGGATGCTACGAGTGTGGCGACCCCGACCACTTCATCACCAACTGTCCCAAGAAGAACAAGCATTCTGGGAAGGGCGATCATGGGCACATGTACGACTCCGGCAAGCGCAAGGAGAAGTACGTCCCCACAAGGCACAAGCGGAAGGGCGGCTTCAATAAGGAGTACATCAAGACCAAGTACTTGGAGAAGGCCCAAGCTGAGCAGCGTGTGTTCTTCGCCACGCTCAGTGACGTCGACGACTCGGACGATGACTCCGCTTCCTCAAGTGACGACGAGTCCGAGAAGAAGAAGAGGATCGAAGACAAGCTCAACGGCCTCTGCTTCTTCGCCGATGACGATGGCTTCTGCACCATGGCCCTTGGTGATGAGGTCGGAGGCGACACTCCTCGGAACAACGACGACGACGACGACACCTCCCAGGTATCTCTGACCCACGACGAGCTTTCCGCTGAGGTTGAGAAACTTACTGCCCGGCTTCTTAGTCAAGATAAGCTGCTTAGGCGTGCCGCTAGAGAGCTCAAGGAGTTTAGGCAGAAGTGGGAGGATACGGTGAAGGAACTTGATTCTGTCAAGTCCACCGTGGTTGTTACCGATGAGGAGGAGTGTGAGATGTGCACCACACACATGACTGACCTTCTCACTTTGAGGAGCAAGTATGCTGTGCTAGTAGAAGAGGTGGATGAGCTCTGTGCTAGACCCATGCTGTTGGGTGCGTGCAAGACTTGTCCTGTCTTGCAAACCGAGTTGGCTGAGAAGAATGCCAAGATTGAGTCTCTTGAGAAGGCCAGCTCAGGTAGCACTTGTGTGACCAGGTGCGCTTTGTGTGAGGGTTTGGAGATGGAGATTGCAAACGTGAAGCATGACAAGATGCAAACCGAGGAGGAAAACACATACCTTCAGACCATCTTGTCATGGGTGTCTTCTGGTGAGCCACAGCTCGGGATGATGATCTCCCAATTCAAGCGAGCTGCTGGAGGTCCTGGTGTAGGTTTTGCTCTGGGTGTTGATCTTTCTGCTTTTGGGAAGATTGGAGAGTCGAGTGGTTTGAACCCGAGTGAGAAGCCAAACTCCACCACTACTCCCAAACTTACCAAGCTTCCACCCAAAGAGCCTCTCAAGCCTAACACCAAGGATGGAGTGTTTGAAGAACCTCCGAGAGCTCCACCCAAGAACCAAGTGTGGCATCCCAAACCCAACCACTTGAAAAACAAGCTTGATACGATGCCACCTATCCAGGAGGAGTGTTTGCCACAGAAGGGCAAAGTGATCCAAACCCACAACCATGTGTACCAACAATCCCCTTTGAGAGCGGAGGTACCATTGTGAGCATTGTGGGAGAGATGGACACTTGAGCGAGTTCTGCTTTCGACGCAAGAGAGAGGCGCGCCGTGCTAGGGAGATGAACAACCCGGACATGTACCATCCTTTCCATGATGTACATGTGCCGAATGTTCAGAGGAGAGCTCCGAGGAGAGCTGCTAGGCCCAGAGGTCCAGAACCTCAAGTTCCCAGGCCTAGGCAGAGGAGAGCTCCGAGGAGAGATACTAGGCCTAGAGGTGCAGTGCCTCAAGTTCCTAGGCCTAGGCCTCGTAGAGAGCGTGCCCGGCGGGAGCCTGCTGTTGTAGGCTATGGACCCCGTGGCGGTGGCGTTGTAGTTGAGCGTTTTCCCCCCCACCGCGTTTTGAGTATCGCGATGGACGCTCCTCCCTTAGCGGACCACGTTCTTCTAAGCGTGGTGATCGCTTCCTTCGTAGGTGTGCTAGGAATGGTTTTTTCGCTAACCGTTCTTTTGAGCAGCCGGCCCAACACTGGTATTCCCCTTACTTCACTAACCCCAGTGTTGGCCCGTATGCTCACCCTATGTCTTTTTATTGATGTAGGTAAAACGATTGGAGAACGTTTGGTTGGTGGATTCCGGGTGTTCGAGGCACATGACCGGAAACGCCAAGTGGTTCTCCAGTCTTAGTCCGGTCGCCGGAAAGGAGTATATCACCTTCGGCGACAACAGCAAAGGTAAGGTGCTGTCTCGTGGGTCTGTGCGAGTTAATGAGCACTTTGTGTTGCGCGATGTTGCTCTTGTTTCTAACTTGCATTTTAACCTTCTTTCTGTTTCGCAACTCTTTGACGACGACTATGAGATTTGTTTTAAACCGAATCTCAGTCGTATTTTTGATCCTCAGGGCAATCTTGTGTGTTTGATTTCACCCTTTGGAAAAGTCTTTCGTGCGAATTTCTCGGAGTCTTTTGGCACTTCTCGTTGTCTTGTGGCTGGACCTTCCTCCTCTGATCTTTGGAAGTGGCATAGGAGACTTGGACATTTGAGTTTCGACTTGCTTGCAAGGCTTAGTTCACTTGGCCTAATCCGAGGATTGCCCAAGTTGCATATGGAGAAGGATCTTGTTTGCCACTCTTGTAGACACGGGAAGATGGTTGCTGCTCCCCACCATCCAGTGACTCAGGTCATGACCAAGCGCCCTGGAGAGCTTTTGCATATGGACCTTGTTGGTCCGGCTCGGGTGAGCTCGGTTGGGGGGAAGTGGTATGTGCTTGTTGTTGTTGATGACTTTTTGAGATATTCGTGGGTCTTCTTTTAGCTGAGAAGACTGAGACTTTCTCCTTCGCTCGCAATCTGATTTTGCGTCTTCAGAACGAGTTCCCTTTGAACTCGATGCGAGCTATTAGGAGTGATAATGGTTCCAAATTCAAGAATTCGGATTTTGAGAAGTTTTGTAACTCTTTGGGTTTAGAGCATCAGTTTTCTTCCCCCTACACACCCCCTCAGAATGGTGTTGTAGAGAGGAAGAATCGGACCCTTGTAGAGATGGCCAAGACGATACTCGATGAGCATATGACTCCTAGGCGATATTGGGCCGAAGCTATGAGCACTGCATGCTATATTTCCAATCGCATTTTTCTTCGAGCTTTTTTGAAAAAGACCTCTTACGAGTTGCGTTTTGAAAAACTCCCCAAGGTGAGTTATTTTAGAGTTTTTGGTTGCCATTGTTTTATACTCAAAAGGGCAACCTAGACAAATTTGAGTCTCGTTCTTCTGATGGTGTGTTTTTGGGTTATGGCACTCACACTCGAGCTTATCGTGTACTTAACCTTGACACTAACCGAGTCATGGAGACATCAGATGTCACCTTCGACGAGACCATGGTTTGTCCTTCTTCTCGTTTTGAGCGTGCAGGTGATCACGAGGTCAGTGAGCCTCTTTTCGATGATGAAGAAGAAGGTGCTGAAGGGATAGATGACCTAGCACCTCCTCCACCTGCTGTGCCGCAAAGAGCGGCTTCTACTATGACTCACGGCCCCGACACCTCTTCTTCCTGGGGGCCGTGGGATGCGCCACCTCGAGCGGTACCCTTTGTACCCGAGGAGGCACCAGCTACTGTTGAGGGGGAGGCCACTTTGGCAAGGGAGGCGCCACGACACATTCAGCGCCAGCACCCGCCTCAGCAGATGATCGGCAGCATCGACGAACGCGTCTCCTGGTCAAGGCAAATCTCTCACTTTGCTCATTCTGCATTTGTTGCTGATTTTGAACCCCGGGATGTTGGACACGCCTTGACGGATCCGATTGGGTCAATGCCATGCATGAGGAGCTTGAGAACTTTGAGAGAAATCGGGTTTGGGTTCTAGTGTCTCCACCTTCTGAGTGTCATCCTATTGGGACAAAATGGGTTTTCAAAAACAAACAGGGAGAAGATGGCCATGTTGTGAAAACAAGGCCAGACTCGTAGCCCAGGGATATAGTCAGAAGGAGGGGATAGACTATGAGGAGACGTTTGCTCCTGTAGCTCGTTTGTAGGCTATTAGGATACTCTTGGCTTTTGCTGCATCCAAAGGTTTCAAACTTTTTCAAATGGATGTCAAGAGTGCCTTCTTAAACGACTACATAGAAGAGGAGGTATATGTTAGACAACCCCCCGGTTTCAAAAATCCCAAGTTTCCAAACCATGTCTTTAAACTTCACAAAGCTTTGTATGGTTTGAAACAAGCCCCTAGAGCCTGGTATGATAGGTTGAAAACCTTTTTGCTTGCTAAGGGTTTTAAAATGGGGTGTGTAGATAAAACACTCTTTCTCCTCAAGCAAGGCACTGATACTCTCTTGGTCCAAATTTACGTGGATGATATCATTTTCGGTGGTTCTTCTCATGCTTTGGTTGCCAAGTTTGCAGATACTATAAGCAGGGAGTTCGAGATGAGCATGATGGGCGAGTTGACGTTTTTCCTCGGTTTGCAAATCAAGCAATCCCGGGAAGGGACGTTAGTGCACCAGGGCAAGTACACCCAGGACATTTTGAAGAAATTCAACTTGGGTGAGGCCAAGCCTCTTCCGACACCCATGGCGACCACGACGGCCCTGGATGCGAACAAGGAGGGAGAAGCAGTGGACCAGAAGGAGTACCGGAGTATGATCGGGTCGCTACTGTACCTGATGGCGACACGCCAGGACATCCAGTTCGCGGTGTGCCTCTGCGCGTGCTTTCAGTCGTCGCCGCGTACTTCGCACTGTCAGGCGGTCAAGCGCATTATTAGGTACTTATCCTTCACTCCAGAGTTCGGGATTTGGTATTCTGCTTCCTCCACCCTCTCCCTTTGCGGTTATTCCGATGCTGATTTTGCTGGTTGCCGGATTGAGCGCAAGTCCACTTCTGGGACTTGCCAGTTTATGGGTTCTTCTCTTGTTTCGTGGTCCTCTCGCAAGCAGTCTAGTGTCGCCCAGTCTACCACGAAGGCTGAGTATGTTGCAGCGGCTAGCTGCTATTCCCAGTTACTCTGGATGATGGCCACTTTGCGTGATTTTGGTCTGAGCTTTTCTCGCGTTCCTTTGCTTTGTGACAGCACGAGTGCGATTAGCGTTGCTAAGAACCCCGTGTTGCACTCGAAGACCAAACACATTGATGTGCACTTTCATTTTCTGCGAGACCACTATGAGAAGGGTGATATCGACCTTCGCCATGTCGATACTCATCATCAGTTGGCTGATATTTTCACCAAGCCTTTGGACCAATCAACTTTTAATCGGTTGAGAGGTGAGCTTGGTGTGTGTTTCCCCTTTTAGTTGGGGGAAACATTTTTACTCTTGTATGATACACTGACTTTGGGTTTTTTCAGTTGGTTTTGCTTCTTTTTGGTTTCTTCATGCATCTTTGCATTTCAGCATACGCTTTTACATTCTGAGCTTCATGAATATAGTCTGAAGAATGTAACTTTGCTGTGTGTAGTCTTTGCTCTGATGCTTTATGTAGATGCTGTAGCTTATGCTCTTTCTGATCACTGATACATACTGTGAGCTGAGCTATTTTTGAATGGTGAAATTTGATAATGAACTTAAAACTTGAAAATGTTCACCATTGAGATATGCAACTAGCATGTGTAGGATGTGTCGAAGTCACTTATGCTATTTATGTATGCTAGGTTGCTATGTCTCTAGTGTTGAGTCATTCACTTGCTTGGTATGTCTTATTCTGTTTAAAATCTAACCTGAGTTAAGTGAATTGAAAAGATCGAGATGGGTTTGCTTGTTAACACCTCAGAGTTTTGAGACTGTTTCTCATTGCACTTTGAGTTAAACTTGAGCTGTGTAGTGTATGACCGAAACTGTTGCTTTAAGCTTCTGATTGCTTATGCATAGGCTTCGCACAGTTGGAAAGTTAGGCAATAACAAGCATTCAACCTCTCGCAGTCACATGCTGTTTTCTGAACTTGTGTAATTTCACCGCTGCAACTCCGATTAAAATTTGAAATCACAAGTATATGCTTCATTTTTTCAATTGTATCAGCATGATGATTGAACTGTGCTAGGGGTAGTTCACCTTGTATACATGTTTAGCACTTGCTTGACTTCCTGTCTATCCATGCCTGTGCTATTTTGATGGTGAATACCTTGTCTGCTAAAAACTGCTCTTTGTGCTCTCATTTCAGACTTAGTGATCAGTTTGAGCCTTTGCTAGCATTCTGTGCATTTTCTGAGTCATCGGATCAGAACTCTGTAGAGCATCTTTGCACTCCCTTGAGTATACTCCTGAAGCTCCTAACTCGCATTTTGACTCATATGCATTTTGGAAGGGGGGAGAACTTCTCTTGTTGGTAGGAGAACTTCTCTGGTTTGCACTTTTTGGTGTGCAGTTTCTGAGGAGGAGCATTGTTTCTTGATAAGTGCATTTTCAACTAAGGGGGAGAAATTGCAAATCATTACCCTCCGTTTGAACTAAGGGGGAGCTTTCCTGGTTGTTTGCACTATTCGAGGGGAAGTTTTTGCTGCTTCCTATTGGTCGTAAGGCATTGGTATCGAGCTTCTTTGCTAGTTGTGTTGAGCCTCTGTGCCTCTATCTTGAGGGATTAGCATTTTGCTTTGATATTTTCAATTGGTATTTGCTAGCGGTGTTGAGCCTATTCTACCTCATCTTGAGGGCTAGCTTTGCTTTGCTTGGTCGCGTCGAGCCGTTGCCCATGTCTTTGGGGACCAAGTTGTCTTGCTCTTTCCACTTGACCTTCTTCGGCTTTGCTATGCTTTTGGGTCATTTGGTTGAGTTCTCTCTTCTTCTCCTTCTTCCTTCTTCTGCTTCCATTATGATTTGTGTTGGTAGTTGGCAATGCACTCATCAAGGGGGAGATTGTGGATACATGGGTGTATGCCGAGTCTCTGAGTGATGAGTGATTGTCAACTGGGATGATGCGCATGTTCTTTGGCTTGTGTTGTGCAGGTGTCGAGCACGGATACAGTGATCAAAGTCAAGGTGAAGGTCAAGTAGAGACGTGTCGCGCCGATGGTCCGAGAGTGGCGAAGGGCGGACGTGAGGCTTGGACTGAGGGACCGGTGGCCCGAGGATCAGCTGTGGTGGCTGGCAGCCTGGGACAGCGACGAGCGAAGACTTGCGGTCATGTGTTGCCTGAGTCGTGGACTTGGGGACACGTGTCGGTGGACGGGGTGCACGGGCGGTGCATCCCATCTACGACGTCGGTTTGGTGGTAGAGCCAGAGAAAAACCATCGGGTGGACGGTTTCCAGGTTTGGGCCTCAAAACCTGGGTGCTGAGGGTTTTCGAGTTTGGCCACAAAACTCGAGCTGAGGACGGTTTCCAGGTTTGGGCCTCAAAACCTGGGTGTTGCGGGTTTGCTGAGTTTGGGCCACAAAACTCAGGCGCTGGTGGGCTGGTTTCCCGGTTTGGGCCTCAAAACAGGGGGTTGGTCGTGAAGGCTGGTTTCCCAGTTTGAGCCTCAAAACCGGGGGTGCGACGTCCAGGACAAGGACGCGGAGCAGTGGCGGCACGTGGCGGCAATCGGGAGGTTGCGTCGAGGCAACGCTACGAGTTGTGCGGGCGTGGCCGTCGGATCTACCTACCACCGAGTTGGTCTAGAATAACCTTAGGGTTTAGCTGGTTCGCTCTGTAAGTAGAGAAGGGTAGAATAGGAATAGAGTAGGAATTAGGAATAGGTTAAGTAGGGGGAGACACCTTCCTCCCAAACCATCTCAGTCATTTGCTCTTTTGCTTCTAGGTTTTCCTGCTCTCCCTCTCCCCTGCTGTAGCGAACCTGAGATCCACAGAGAAGAGAACAATACCTCTGTGTTCATGATATTTTGAAGAAGTGAGGCCTTAACCTCACTGTTGTAGCATGTGGTAGCCACACGGTTGCAATTTCGTGGCTGTGATTCGTGTTTTGATTGTGTTCTTCACGGATTACTTTTCTCCACGTTTTTCCCATCGATCGATCTCTGTGCTCGGCTCATCTTTTGGGAATCCGTTTGAACTGAGTTGTTCTAGATCGTGAGGCACTTGTTTCCACCGAAGGAAATCACCTCTAACCTCACGAGCTAGCAGATCGAGCGATTTTCGTTTCGGGTTAAGTTTTTCTCCTTTCCCCTGAATGTCTTCGATTCATCGATTTGGAGATAGGTTCGAGCCATGATCTCTTAGAGATAGCTCACTATCCTCCTTGTGACTCCTCTCACCAAGTTTGAACCCTAGTAGTTTTGTTTTGGGTGAGATCGAGTTGATTCGGTGGTCGGACTGCTCAAAGTCGGGGTGACCGGACGCTCTCTGATCATCGACCGGACGCTCCTTGTGAGTCCGGTCGTTGAAGGCCGAGTAGAAACACTTTTCGCGTGATCGACCGGACTCTCTGTTTTCGCTAGGACCGGACGCACTATGGTTACTGTTCACCTGCGTTTTGTGTTGATCGGACGCTAACTGTTGCGACCGGACGCTCTGACTCCGTGAGTCCGGTCCAACACAGAGAGCTCCCAAAACGGTTTTCATATGACCGGACGCATCCTGTGGTGCTTGACCGGACGCAGGCAGAGTCCGGTCAGTACTGGTTTTGCGCAGTTTCGTTCGCAGTTCACTCGATCATTGTCGGATTTGGTTTCCGTCTTTTGCGTTGGCTTTCTAGAGTTGTGAAGTGTCCCGCTGTGCTTCTTGGAAGCATCCACCCTACATCTAGGGTCGTGGACATTAGCAAGCTCTAGGGTTTGTCTTTCGGGGTGATTCTCGGGACAGTGGCTACTAGTTTCCGATAGGAAATTTTGAAGCTCCCATTCACCCCCCTCTGGTCGCTTTCTGGTTGCTTCTCGGTCCTTCAGGTTGGATGGGATTTGTGCCTGTCAATGAGATAGGAGTGAAGCTCCTTACCATCTAATTCCTTTGCACTTTGGTTTCTTTAGCTACTGGCATAAGTTTCCGCATGTTCAACAAAAAAGTTTACACTCACTTGGAGGGAACTTAGTGACCATTTGGGTTTTGATTCTAACTGCGCTCTTGATTTTTTAAATGCTTTACTTGATTTTAATAAAGAGTAGTTTTGGAAAGAGATTACCGATTTAGATACTTTCTCAAAACCAAAAAATAATGATATTCAGTTGCCCACTCTTCGTTTTATTCATCGTTTTATTTCATCGACCATCTTCCCTAGACCAGAAACTCGAACAGTGAGGGAAGATGAGTTGAGACTTCTTTTTGCTGTTGTGAAGAAATGAAGAGTGTCTCCTGTTATCCACATGATCAACCAGTGGATGGAAGTTTTTGGCCCAACCAAAGGGGATATAGAATGTTCTTCTCTTGTTTACCGTTTGGCTACCAAATTGGGTTTGACCCAATCTTGTCTGGTGCAAAATATTTCCGATGGTCGTACCATTATGACCTTTGACTTTTTCAGACAAGCCTAGATCCTCAAGAAAAATAACAATGTTATTCATATGATGTGAGATTCCGCTTCCTAACCCGAAACTCAATGTCTATACCACGAGAAGTTTTCTTGTAGGTTTGCAGCCAATCACCACCACACAGAGAAGTGCATCGGCAAGTTTCCCAAATGCACCACCAACATACTATTATGGAGCCGACCCGATCCTCGAAGAACCAGCACCCACAGCGTATGATGATGGAGTCCAAACAAGACACCCGCCACAATATCAAGAACCATACTCTCCATGGGCTCCATCACCGTCCATCCATTCAGAAGATTCTTGGCAAGCCGACAGTGCGGAGTGGCGGAGGAGATCCCGCTACGACAAGTACCAAGGAAGATGCTCAGTAGACCAGCCAGGACTATCTACTCAACATGAACCACCTAGACACTCGGTCTCGAGTGTAGGGTATCATGATGACCAAATGGCTCGTCAAAACATCAGTACCCGGTTGACAAGAATATCAGAAGAACAAGCCGACATTCACCGATTACTGATGGAGCAACAACAATGGAATGCCAGAATGGAGAATGTGATCGAGAACATTCGACAAAATCAAGATCAAACAAATCAGTACTGGGATGCCTTCTGGTCCATACCCCAGTACCATCATTATTGACCGCCACCGCCATAGTGATCTCCAGCTTGGGGGAGGAGCCCCCAAGGTTTTGCACCAACAAGGGAGGAACCCCAGTGTCAGGTAAGTCCTTATCTGATGAGTTATCTTTATATTTATATTTATATCTATTTAGTTTGCTTTATTAAATTAGAATAAATAGTAAGTTTTAGTTTATCTTTGATTAATGGAACCCTAAAACTTAAAAAACCACAAAAATACTAGAAGCTCTGTTATAATTCTTTCCATATGCCTAGTGTTAAATTTTGAATTCTCCCGGATATATCATCAAAAACTTAAAACTTGTGGGAAGCAACATGCTTGACCCTAGTCTAAAGTAATTGATGGATATGATATGAATCTGAGCTACTATATATATATCTTGTTCTGAAATGACACTTGAGTTCTGGAGAATTTTTTAATTAAACATGATCATTAAAACATTGAGTTAAGTTAAGCTTTGTTGACCCTATGAGAAGTTATTATGCTATTGAATCAAGTTCACTTACACGTTTTCATTTGCCGCATAAATGCTCAAAGTTTTTATTATCCTTTCAAAAGTTTGTTGGAAGCATGTGGCTATGCAAAAATAAAAATAAAAATATTCGAGGAAATGAAAAGGGATAAGTGTCTGAAACCTCCAAAAGATAGATCCCAAGGAAATAAAAAGGGACAAGTGTCCGGAACCTCGTTACCATAAAAAATGAGCACGTGCCCGACAGTAAAATTAGCCTGATAGCCACATAACTACATCAAACAAGAGGAAGTGATATTTTTAAAAGAGCATCCGACTCCATTTTTCCACACACATGCACCTCTTGATTCAATAAGTATGATTGCTTTCTCTATGGATCCTTTGTTTAATTTAGCAATATATGTTCAACATTTGAAAATCTCTAAAAACTCCGGAATGAAGGTGAACTAGAAGGACTTGAGACATAGTGCTTGATTTACTTATCTTGTCTTTCATTTACTCAAGACTAAGGCAATGCTATACACCCCATGGTGGAGAGTAATAAAGACAAGTGTGAAAATGAGACAATTTTATTTCAATCTGGATGATAATTTTTTGTTTAGCACAAGGGAGGCTTAAGTTATTTCTCTGATCTATCATAATTATTTGTTAAGGGACTAGCAAAGGTTAAGCTTGGGGGAGCTTGTTGACAGTCCTTACAGTCAACATTATACAGTCAACTAGTGCATAAAACAATGATAAACATGTGACAAAGCATAGTTGTAGGGTTTGATTCTAAAAAGTTCCACGAGTTCTGTAGTTCTCACTTGTTTTGCAGGAGCATCAATATTTCACTACATAAAAGTATCTCAAGTGATGAATTGGACCATACCATTGCGAAGAGCTCGTCGAGACGATCGAAACGGACATATGGTTTGCTACATTTGGAGTCCCGATGAGAGAGTCCTTGTTAGATACGATATGGAAGCTTCTAGAACAACCCGGAGTGGTCACCAAGCAACATAATTCAGGGACTAAACTGACTGATCCAATAGCTTTGGTGAATTACTGTTTTCCAGGGAGTTTTATAGAAGATGGAAAGAGATTGAATCCTACTCCAACACAATAAATCGTGCAAACGGATGGAAAGGCGCATTAGGGCAACAAGGGAGGTTCTAGAAGACGTCACGGCGAAGCAAGCACCTGGGGGATGACAGGTGGGGCCGGGCGACCCCACCCCTAGGCCGGCCGGCCTGGGCCGGGATCCCTCCTAGCCCATCTTCGTGGAGCATGACCTAACCGACCTCCTCGACGCATCTAAGCCCTTGTTCAAGGTCGGTTTGTTTCGAGGGTCACGGTTCATCCCACTGGGCTATATAAGAAACCGCAGACCCCCTCCCTGAGGCATCAAGGCATTGTGATTAGATCTATCTTCATCACACAATTAGAGAGACAGATTTAGGGTTCTAGAGATTAGAGATTAGATTAGAGCTCTACTTTGAGATTAGAATTAGAATTATGTAGAAACAAGTAGAGTTGAGCGTGGTTCAGGATTCCGGATTGTCATCAGGAGTTCTAGTAATTCTTGTAGCCTCTTATAGCCTCATTGATTCCTATGTAGTCCACTCCCTGAGTCTAGGCCAAGTAGAACCTGGTTACACTGAAGCAATTACTCTGGATATGAACTTCTTTCGTAATATTCCTTATGTATGGGTGGATGATTAATTGTGCTATAGATGATATCGTATGCTAGGGTTAACTTAGACTTAATGAAAGTAATATACCTTAGGAGTCTAATCTCTTAACGTATCGATTAGTTTTCAATTCTGCTTGATCATATGAGTCTCTCTCTCTAATTATGGAATTCCTGCTAGTCTCTGTTATTTACCTTAATTATCATTATCATTACTATTGTCCTTTTGCCTTACCCCTGTATTAGGCGATTGGTGAGTTATTAGATTCATGCCTAATAATATATGTTTGCAATTCTTAAGCCATATCATTCTTGTTCTTAACCCTGTTATGCTCTCGATGGTAGAATTATAAATAACGATACCTAGAACATTCCTGGGTGAAATGCTACAATGGGTGTATTTTATCTGTGCACTTGCGGATAACCTTTATTTCATATCTTATCAAAGTGTCGTGCTATAAATACGATAGCCTAGCGTTAGAGTGATGCTATGCGATGTTCACCCATGTGGCAGAACCGTCCAAATTATAAGAGCTCAAGTACCGTCTTAGCCGAATTAACTAGCTCCGACTCGCACTTGAACCCATATAACTCTGGTAGTCCGGAAACCTCGAAGGATTTCAAACATCTTACAACATACAGGATCACATTGTTCAAGTACCACATTCACGAGGATACAACAGTTAATAATCGAAATCGAAATTAACATCAGAGTGCGAAGACTCAAAGTTATTACAATACTGAGTTCAAATAGCGGAAGCTTTAAACAAGTCTTGGAAATACACCAACCACACACGTGGTCTAAATAAAACATTGTTTTTAATAACTCACTCCTCCTTTTTCAAATATTGTGCCACCAGTAGTCTTAGTCCCCCGCAAAAGCAAAGGAAGCTTTGAGATAACCCCGCCCTGGGCCTACTCCTCATCACCCTCCTCGGGGTAGAGGCAGTACTTACAATAGCCGAAGTAAACCTGGCTATCTGCAACAACGGGATAAACCCTGAGTACGGGAATGTACTCAGCTAGACTTACCCGTCTAACTAAAAAAAGACAACACCAAGAGTATGCAAGGCTTTTCTGGTGGAGCTAGGAATTTAGTTGCGAAAAGCTCAAATTAAGGGAGTAACATTTAATTTTGATGAATGAGCAGCCTATCTCTGAGTCTAGGTTTCCACCTGAGCTACAACATTCACTTGAATCTAACAATCAATAAAATGTACCATATCAGGTTGACTTGTCCACATTTTTATTGAACCTTATGCATCACGTGGAGTTGTATCATGGTGAAGCTCGACATAGTTTTCCACTAACCGGGGAGACGGCGAATCGAATCGAATTACAAACTAGCTGGCGAGAAACCTTTAATACAAACCCACACTTTCCCCGTCGGGTCCATGCATTGGGTCACCGCTCGATACTGTTCGTGGTGGTAATCGCCGCGTTTCAAACACGGACTGCCCAATTGGAACCTGGCGATGGCCACGCGAGGCAGATCGCATTTCCATACTACAGGGCATGACACGCGTTGAGACCGACCCGAACAGCGTCTAACCGGCTTCGGGGTCAGCGATTACACCACCGACAACCCTAAGTAAAAGGGCGCTTTCAAAAATGAACGAGGGCCAACATCGATACAAACCTACACAATCCAACGGACGAGCTGCCCCCAAGTTCCAACTTGGTGCCTTTCCTTTCTGTTGACCGTATTTTATTACTACTCAGGTTCTTTTCCACGATAGCAAAATATAGCCAACCGTGATCCGGTAAATACCCACCAGGGGTATTACGGGAACATCCTCAAATTACTACTTTTATTAAGCACACTAAGCAATTCTACTTATAGATAAGTAACAAGATAACAAGGCAAATATAATCGATAATCAAGGAAGGGTAATGCAACAAGTAGGATTCAATCAACTCCTATACTTAATGCATTCACATTATAAAATACTCAGTCATTTAATTATAAAACTATGATACTTTAGAATGGAACTATGAGACTTAGAATGCTCCGAGGCTTGCCTTGGGAGAAGACCGAGGCTTCGTGAGAGGGGCACTCGGGTAGGTTAGTTTCAGGTCCTGGTGGTTTGGCTTCCTCGCTTCGGGGCACCTCCTGGATCTCCGGCTGTGCATTTGCTTCCGGCTCCTGGTCGTTCTCTGGGATTACCGATCCTATTTGCGATGTGATAAAGTAATTAAATAATGCATGATGCACCATGATGGTATGCAACAGCGAAATAACACTATAAATCACAAAACCAACTTGTTGAACAACTTTTGACATTGAGAAAAATTCACTTTATTAAAATCACAAACAACTTAACTCCACCATTTCCTATTTATTAAATCAGAAGAGCTCAGGTTTGTACAACAAGTGCTGTTTCCCGATCTCCAAAAACTCCACAAAAATTACAGTAGGTACTCTATACCCACTGGACTCCACTGCACAAATTTCAGCAAGAGATAAATACTGGACAACAGATACGAAAAGATCAAATAAACTGCCAAAAAGGTACTTTGAACTAACTTTTTTCTTTTCTTCTGAAAAGTGTCAAACAACAGATTTTATATTTTTCCTGGCTTCTTCTACTGAAAACAACCCTACTTCAAAAAAATGACTGCTAGAACAGGCATATATAACTCTACACAAAATTCCAAAGTTTAAATCAGATTAAAAGCTTTGAACTGCAACCTACTGGAAAAGGGTGCAACATCCAATCTTATATTTTTTCCAGATTCTACTCCACATTTCATATTTATCAAGAAAGTTCCATGAACAACAAAGTTATACTTTTCCTGCATGAATTTTTTAAGAAAAACTCAGAAAAGCACACTTGTACTACAACTTTATTTTACTTCATACAACTACCCATACTTAACATTTTTCTCAGCTTTAACAAGACACACAAAGACTGCATAAATTTTTCCATATTTTATTTTCACATATATTCCACTTAACAATTATTTTAAAAAATCAGCTGAAAAGACTTTTAAATCTAAACAAATACTTTCTCCACAAAAACAGGCCTTCATAAATTTTTCACACATTCCTTACATGATAAGGAGCATACACAATTTTTGCCATAATTTATTCAACCAGAAAACGTATAAACATATTTATTTAACAATATACACATAAACTAAAATAAATAAAAATAGTATAATAAACTATCACCAAAAAAAATACTTTCCTATTTTTCCCTGATAGATCTGCTCATGAACGAATTTACAAAACTAAAAGTACTTCATTTGGACCAATAAATTATGCTACATAAAATAAACAAGCTTTTCTGGAAAACAAAAGGAAAAGGAAAAACATTTGAAATCTCCCGGCTGGGCTTGGTGAACTTGGTCCATGGACCGTGGGTGGCTGACGCGTGGGGCCTGGTGGTCAACGAGACCCACCTGTCGGTGTGAGCCGAGCAGGGGAGCGGCTTTGACCGCCGATTCCTCGCCGACGGTGAGGTCGCCGGCGGTGAGGTAGGTCTTAGTGAACAAGTCTCGACGAGGCGAACCAGTAGGTGGTGATGGTTTGGCTAAAGGGTGGCCATCGCTCGCCGGCCGCGAGCTATGGCGGACGGCAGCGGTGGTGTGGCTCGGCTATGCCATCTCTGGCGGTCGCTGGCGAAATTGAAGGGTGCGTAAGCACCAGTGAACCCTAGGGAAGGTGCTTGGGGATTGGTTTGGCCTCTGAAGCTTCAGAGAAGCTCGATCACGTGCGCATGTCGCGGCGGCGCTAATTGCGCTCGGCCGCGTGGGAGAAGGCTAGGGGCGGTAGCGTTGAGACTGAGGGGCGTTCTCACCTTGCCTTGGCGTGACAAAGCGTGCGGGTGAAGACGGGGCTCGACGGAGGTTTGGTTGGTCTGGAACAACGGCGTGCACTCCCTGGCGTCGGCGGTGGCCGAAAGGGGGCACCTCCCGTTCCGGCAATGGTGGGGCTCTGACGGTGGTGATGGCGGGAGCACCGCGTGTCCCAGACAAGGGCAGAGCGGTGGCCGGAGTTAATCGGCCGACAGTGGTTTGGTTAAGGCGGGAACGCGGTGGCGTTCGTGCGGTGGCGAGGGGTGCTCGGGTGTGCGCGCGTTTGCATGCAGGCGAAGAGAGCGAGAGGGAGCGGGCGAAAGTGGAAATGGCAAGTGAAGGGAGAGGGAGCGAACGGCGCTGCTGTTTTGCTCTGGCTTTGGCTGGGCGAGCGGTGGTCGTGGCGGGTCCACGGCCGGCGAGACGACGGGCGAGCGGGAGCAGCGAGGTGGCGCGACAGGCGAGGCAGCGAGGGAGAGGGCGAGCGGGATCCTTGCGTGATGCGGGTGAAGAGATCGCGTGCGGAGTGGTCGGGGATGATTCAAGGTCAGGCGCTTGCGGCCACGTGGCAACGTTGCCGGTGTACGGCACGATCGCGGGTCGGCTCGGCGCGGCGCGCGGCGCCGCGAGCACGCGGGAACGAGCGCGCGCAGGAGAGCACGCGCGGGCTGGGCTAGAAAGGCCGAATGGGCCGGAAGGGTGGCGCCCCAGAAAACGTTTCCCTTTTTCTTTTCCCAGAAATTTTCCGAATTTTGACCATTTCAAAACAGCTTCAAAAACTCAAAACTAGGATTTGACTCAAAAACAAAAGTTGCTCAAAATATTTTTCTCTACAACTTTTATATAGATCATATTTTTTGAAAATCAGTTCTTGAGCCTACACATAATTAAAGCCGATTTTAGGGCTATAAATCATTTTTGTTTCTTCATTTTTAATTATTAATTCATACTGAACTAAGACAAGGTATCCACATGAAAAGTATTACTCTCATTACTCTCCATTTTATAAAATTATTTGCCAAGACAAAAATCATTTTAAACAAACAAGTTCTAGTGAACCCTAATTTTAAATAAACAACAAAAGGCAAAAAAGCACTTTGATGCAACTTGAGATGATGCAATGCAATGCTCATGTTAATCAGTAGCTAATGCTGCTCCTAATGCAGTGCTTGGTACTAGGGTGTTACAACCCTTCCTGTAGGGTTATGGGGATGCTACGCTAGCCGAACGCTTCCGGACTGTTAGCCGAATAGCCGAAAACAAAGCGCTGCGCTAGCCGAAAAACGGTTCTGCTACATTAGCCGAATGAACTAGCCGAACGCAAATTTTTCCGACCCCATAAACCAGGAACTACTGCTAGTTATAGATCATGGGATTACCACTAGACGTGCAGGTGCAGCGGAAGACGTCTCGGTGTAGACGTGCGCGTCGCAGCGATGCCGTGTAGATGTTCACGTCCGTCCTTCACGTCTCCATGTGCGGTTCGTCCTTGTGCTCCAGATGCAGCACCTCCGAGGTATCCCACACGTACAGGGAGGAAGCGTCATGCCTCCACTGATGCTAGTCTGCGAGGAGCAATAGGCGCGGACGTGGGGTGGGCGACGACTGTCAACAATTGACGTGGTTCCAACCCTGGTCGCCCCACCCCTCTTTATATAGGCGTCCCTAATGAGCCCACCGACCTAGAGGCCCATTATCAAACCCTAATCCGGTCTGACTCGAGTCCAACTCGAATCAGGCTTCCAGCCCCTTAAGCGTGCGACCCTATGGGTTCACGCACACATAGACATGGCCCGAGTACTCCTACTCGCCCAATAGTTGACAGCGGCCTCTAGCAAGACGTGTCAACTCCTATGTACGCGCAAAGATCATATCAGACGAACCACCATGATCACATACACGTAATTCCCTTGCCACACATATTTGGTCCAACTCATAGGTTAACACTTAACCTAAGCACGGCCATGCATTTTATGATCCAATCATTTGAGTGGTCCAGTGATATCTCTCTCACGTGGAGAGGGGCAAATCCCATCTTGATCGTCTATGTCTCATAGCATACTTCCTGACAAACCCGAAGACTATCTTTATAACTACCCTATTATGAAGTAGCGTTTGATAGTCCCTAAGTAAGTCGATTCATATCTTGAGAACATACCACAATCTCAGGTCGAAGGACATAACGTATACGATGTGTAAAGAGATAATAAGAACATCTCACGTTGGGTCAGTCCAGCCCCATGTCATACATGTGCCCACATTATTAGTTTGACATCTCCATGTCTATGACTTGTGAAACAGTCATCAACTAATACATGTGCTGATCTAATATTCATGTGTGTCCTCACATGAACTCCGATCAGGGACAACTATCGAATAACCATACAAGTAAAAGAGTTTCACAGACAATTCACATAATTGCCAATCAATACAAGTTGTCTTTAATGGATACTCAATGAACATATAATAAATCATGGATACAATAGAAATATCATCATCTCTATGATTACCTCTAGGGCATATTTCCAACACTTCCCCCGTTAAAGAAATCTCGTCCTGAGATTTAGATTACGTACCACTTTCTATGAAAAGCGGGGTAATTCATGCGCAAGTACTCTTCAGTCTCCCAGGTAGCATCATTGGGTCCATGATTACTCCAAAGAATCTTGTAAGTGTTGACTTCACGGTTGCGAGTTTCTCTGGTTTTAGTGTCAAGTACCTCTTGTGGTTGCTCCTAATATTCAAGGTCTGATCGGATGGTGATGTCTAGGATTTGAACTTCTTCTCGTTCGGGTACTCGGAGACATTTCTTTAGTTGTGATACATGGAACACCGGAAAGATTGCACTCATTTTCGGGGGTAAGTGTACTTCGTAGGCCACTTCACCCTTTTTCGCTATGATCTGATATGGTCCCACATATCGAGGTGCTAACTTCTTTTTGATTCCAAAACGTTGGACTTTTCTATGGGTGAGACCTTAAGGTAAACATAGTCTCCTACTTGGAATTCCAAGGGCCTTGTTCTGGTGTCAGCATAATTTTTCTGTCAAGACCGCGCTGTCTTGATATGTTGTTGTATGGTTTGCACGATCTCTTCTGCATCCTTTACATAATCCGATTCATAAAATCCTCGATCTCCTGATTCGACCCAGTTTACTGGTGTTCTGCATCTTCGTCCATACAAAACTTCAAATGGTGCCATTTTTATACTTTCTTGATAGCTGTTGTTGTAAGAGAACTCTGCCAAAGGTAACCACTTTTCCCATGATTCTCCTGAGAAAAGCACACATGCTCTGAGAATATCTTCTAGAATTTGATTCACTCTTTCCGTTTGTCCTGCGGTTTGGGGGTGGTAGGCGGAACTTTGTACCACTTGGTTCCCAACTCCTTGTGCAATTGTTCCCAAAAACGAGCTATGAACTGAGGTCTTCTGTCAGAAACAATCCTTTTGGAATTCCGTGTAATCTCAAGATGTTCTAAATGTACAAATCTGCATATTGATGAGGTCGATATGTAGTCTTTACTGGTATGAAGTGAGCTACCTTTGATAAACGATCTACGATAACCCAAATAGAATCATGTCTCTTTGAGTGACTGGTAATCTTGTGATAAAATCGATACTAATCTCTTCCCATTTCCACTCCAGAATTGACAGGGTTGTAACAGTCCGTCTGGTTTCAAATGTATAGTCTTAATCCTGCAACAAGTATCGCACTTAGCGACAAAAGCTGCAACCTCTCTTTTCATCTTAGGCCACCAATACCTTGTTTTCAAATCCTGGTACATCTTACTACTTCCTGGATGAATAGACAATTTTGAATTGTGAGCTTCGCTCAAGATCCTGTCTCTTAATCTTGTGTCTTTTGGTACTACCAACCTTTGATTATACCATGAAATCCCTTGCTCATCCACTCGAAAGTTCAACAAACTGTTCGTTTCCAGTCTCTTCTTGATTTGACGGATTTCTTCATCGGTCTTTTGTCCTTCGATGATATCATCACTTCTAGGTACACTGTATGGTGATATTATTCAGCATAACGGGGTGCATCAGGTTGAATCCATTTTCCAATAATGGTTGCATGGAGTTGCAATGAGTCTTGCGACTCAAGGCATCAACCATGACATTTGCTTTTCCAGGGTGGTAATGCACTTCCATGTTATAATCCTTGATTAGTTCTAACCATTTTCTCTGTCTCATGTTTAACTCAGGTTGGGTGAAGATATACTTCAAACTCTTATGATCTGTATACACGTGACAAAGATTGCCCATAAGATAGTGCCTCCAAATTTTGAGTGGATGAACTACTGCGGCCAATTCCAAGTCATGAGTCGGGTAGTTCTCTTCATGCGGTCGTAACTGATGTGAAGCAAAGGCTATGACTCTTCCATTTTGCATAAGCACACATCCAAGTCCAATCTTGGACGCATCACAAAACACATCAAAAGGTTCCTCCAGATCTAGTTGAGCCAAAACTGGTGCTGTAGTCAACAACGTCCGAAGAGCGCGAAATGCTGCTTCACACTCCGGAGTCCATTCAAACTTCTTGTTCTTCTAAGTCAAATGGGTCATAGGTTTTGCTATCCTAGAGAAATCCGTGATAAACCTACGGTAATATCCGGCTAATCCCAAAAGTTGCGTACCTCGTGTATGTTGGTGGGTGCTTGCCAATCCATAACTTCGTATACCTTGTTGGGGTCCATAGAGATTCCTTCTTCTGAAAGGATATGTCCAAGAAAAGGCACTTTCTTCAACCAAAATCACACTTGCTAAACTTTGCATACAACTTATGCTCTCTAAGCCGAGTTAAAACAACTCTTAAGTGCTCTGCATGATCTTTCTCATTTTTTGAGTATACCAAGATATCATCAATGAACACCACAACAAACTTATCCAACAGAATTCATCAAGTACATGAAATGTGCTGGTGCATTTGTCAATCCAAACGACATGACTAGATACTCATAAAGTCCATATCTGGTGGAAAAAACTGTTTTTGGTATGTCCTCCTCCTTTCTGATCTTGATCTGATGGTAACCTGAACTTAAGTCAATCTTGGAAAACACTTTTGCTTTGGACAACTGATCGAACAAGACGTCAATTTGGAATAAGGGGTATTTGTTCTTTATAGTTACTGCATTCAGAGGTCTATAATCCACACACATTATTAAGGTTTTATCCTTCTTTTTCACAAAGATGGCAGGACATCCCCAAGGTGACGAACTAGGACGTATCAAACCCTTATCCAAAAGTTCTTGTAGCTGGGTTTTGAGCTCTACTAGCTCATTAGTTGGCATCCTATACAGCCTTCGAGAAATAGGTGCAGTTCCGGGAATCAACTCTATAGCAAACTCCACATCCCTATCTGGTGGTAATCCTGGCAACTCATCAGGAAAAACATCTAGGAACTTGCACACTACTGGAATCTCGGTTATCTGCTTTGCCATGATATTGAACAACACTCCTATCTCATGCGGGTTTCGAGGTAACTTGATTCGGAGAGAAGACCCATTCCGGGGACTTACCAGGGAAACTACTTGTTCTGGAATAATGTCAAGATTGACTTTCCAAAGTTTCATCCAACCCATACCCAAAATCACATCCAGACCCAAACCAAGGATTACTATGGGATCCACTATGGCCTTTTTATCCCCAATGGTCATTTCAACTCCTTAGCCATTTTACGGGCGGAGAGAACAACCCCTGCTGAACTTATCTGATAACCCCAATCCATTTCTACTAACTCAAGATTACTTCTTAAAACAAAGTTCTCACTAACGAATGAATGCAATGCTCCAGAATCAAACAACACGACTGCAGGGTATTGATTAACAAAACGTACCAGCAGTAACAGGTTCTCCTTCAGGTACCTCCTCAACGGTGGTGAAATGCACATTGCCCGTGCGGGGTCGAGGATGAGTGTACTGCTTCTTTGGCTGAGGGCACTGACGTGACAGATGTCCAGTCTGACCACAGTTGTAGCATGACCCAATCACATATGGGGTCTTCTGACCTCCTGAGCTTGCTGCCTTTGCCTTGTTCTGCATCAAGGGAGCGGTGTACGGCTTCTGAAAGCTCAGACGGGGACGGTTGTTGGTCATCTTTCTCTGTGGTGGACGGAACCTTGCTCCTACAACTAGCGGGCGGTACGGGGCGCATGCTCCAAAAGGGGTCCTCTGCTGAGATGAACCGCCTTCATTTGCATGATGGCGAGTCTCCATTGCCAGCCTGCTATCATTTGCCTCCTGATTCAGGCAATCACTGACGAAGTCACTGAAGGTGGTGCGGTGACTGTTTCCCATCTTGGAGAGCATAGTGGCATTCATGCCACGCTTGAGCTGCTATCTTCTTGTCTTCAGTATTCACGAAGTCTGGGGCTAGCGAGACAGATTGTTTTTGAAGCTATGTAGATACTCCAACATTGATCTAGTCTCTTGCGACAACCTCATGAACTCTGTACATTCATTTCCATCAAGCCACTAGGGATATAGTGACTGCGCATAGCGGTGGAGAACTGTTCCTAGGTAATGGGTGCATTTGCTGGCAGGGATGTACGGTACTGGGACCACCACAAACCTGCAGGTCCTTCCAACAGATAGGCGGCATAATCCGCCTTGAGTTCTTCAGTCACGCGGAGAAGACGAAACTTCTGTGTGATAGAGCTCAGCCATTCATCTGCCTTGAGCGGTTCAGTGGCTTCCTTGAACACAGGGGGACGAGTGTCCAACAAGTCACGGTACGAGATATACTGATTCGGCTCGGGTCCCTGACGTTGCTGATGCTGCTGTGCAGTGTTGTTGGCGATGTTACAGAGCGTAGCCTCCATATGCCTTTGCATCTCTTCCATATTCCTCTGGCTGCCCAAGAGCTGCCCAAAGAATGCTTTCGTCGTCATCGGCGGTGGTGGAGGTGGTGGCAGATTCTCTTCCTGCCCTGATCCTTGTCCACGCTGGCTGCTAGTGTGGGTCGGCATCTGCATATCCAATTGATGAGCAACAATTAGGTGATGTTATATTGATCAGGAATAAATAATGTGCTATACATAATTCAAAAATTTAGCACACGACCAAGTATAATTACTCATTTCCATACAACATCACAGAATAATCGCTCGAAAATAAGAACGCAAATGACGGATTTCCATAAATTAAAGGGCTAGATCAAAGTCTGGACTTTGTCCAAAAGTCATACATTTCATCATGCAACCGAGTCATAAACACAAAACACATGTCTGGGTTACATCAAAAGCGACCATGATCAAGACTAAGCAAAAGAGAGACTCCTAGCGAGACTAACGCTCAAGCATCCCCAGTGTCGGATGCGGCGTCATCCACATCGGCGTCGAACATCGGCTCGTCAGCATGGGCCTCATCGTCAGATGCAAGATCTGGACCAAGTACTACTCCATCCTGGGGCTCGGGGGCCTCGTTGGCTGCTGGGGCGGTGGCCTCCTGTGCCTCATGATGCATCTGGTGGATCACCTCGTGAAGGTTGTCGATGTAGGCTTGTTGGTTATCCACCTGCTGTACCAGGTGAAGGGCACCCTCTCTGAGCTGGTCAAGCGCGAATCGGGCTTCGTCCCATTGGAAAGCCTTTGTCAAGTACATCTGCTCGGTGATAGTTCTGGCGGTGTTCTCTGCTCCTGCTCTGGCATGTGCCTCGTCACGCTCCAGGGTGACCTGGTGCAGCCTCTCCTGTAGTTGGGCTACCTCAGCGTCGAACTCCTCCTGCAGCTTCCTCTTGCTCTCGTAAGAGGCGGTGAGAGTAAAGGACACGCTCTCCAAGGTGCGCTCCAAACTCTCACACACTCCCACCAAAGCTCCTATGGCACTCATTGCTGATGTCTCACAAAAGAACCTTTCTTCGGCGCCTCCTGTCAGGACCGAGTCCGCAGTCTGTCTCCAGTGCAATGGAAAAGGTGATCCACGAGGGAACACTCCTGCCATAGCACTAGCAAGATCGGTGGGAAGCGAGCTATGATGTCCTTTAACACCAAGTATGCTGCCATGTTGGCTCCATCCTTTGCACAACTGCCTCTGGTGATCTCTGTCCATCCCGACCAATGGGGCTTGCTAGCCAAGGCCTTAACTTTGACCAGCACCATGACCAGGGAGTCCTGCCCATAGATATCCTTCTGCCAGGAGTACCGGGCTCCTGTCCTTCCTCATATCCAATGGCCTGCAGAATCCTCCAGAGGATCATTGGCAACCCAAAGTAGGACAAGAACGTGTTCTTGGTCAACTTTGTGGCCAAGCGACGACGTGGAACTCCCCTGCCTCCGGTGGCCTTGCGAGCTGTCAGCTTAGTCCGGGCCATCTGTAGAAACAAAAGGGGTTTCGAACTCTCGTGAGACACATATTTAAGTTGGCAAAATTTTATAAAGAATAGGGACAACCTTTAATTAAGGGGAGGATTGCAAAGTGCAAGAATAAACATGATGCATGATCGATCTTACGTTCTCACTCACTAATAATGACTCGTAAGTACTAACGTTCTAGTCGGTGGCAACAACGATCTCTCATGCGTTATCTAGTCGTTCTATTCGATCGTGTAGTTAGTGTACCTGCAGAAGATTCATTTTAGCCCAAGAAAATCCCAATGATAGAAAATAATTGAGCATGTGCCCGTACATACGAAGGTACATAGAGGCCGATACTAAACACCATGCACCAATTCAGAAAAACATACCCACACTTGATACCCTCATATATGTTTGCGTAGAGCTCACACATACTTGGTATAACAACACTCTTCCTAGACCGACGGTTGGACGATCATGCTCTCATATCTCACCAAATCATTTTATGCATGTTTTCGCGATTGACACATTCTCTTTCCCCGAGAATGGACCAACAAATAAAAGATCCAACATGAAGCAAATCCCTGAACCCTGTTAGCAGTTAAGCCACCTGAATCCTAATATAGGGCTTAAGGACAAGACTAGGCACACATAAAATTTCAAAATAGTTTTGAAAATAGTTTTTGAAATACCCATTTTAGTTCAAAAATAGCTCCTTATGGATGCAATAACTTGAACCATGCTCCGATACCAGCCGTGGCGGAACCGTCCAAATTATAAGAGCTCAAGTACCGTCTTAGCCGAATTAACTGGCTCCCACTCGCACTTGAACCCATAACTCTGGTAGTTCGGAAACCTCAAAGGATTTCAAACATCTTACAACATACAGGATCACATTGTTCAAGTACCACATTTGCAAGGATACAACAGTTAATAATCAAAATCGAAATTGAAGGACCAGAAGTGCTACCAGAAAGCGACCAGAGGGGGGGGTGAATGGGAGCTTCAAATTTCTTTTTAGAAACTTGTTGCTACTGTTCTGAGAATCAACCCCCAAGAGCAAACCTAGAGCTTGCAAGTGTCCAAGACCCTAGATGTAGGGTGGATGCTTCCAAGAAGCACAGCGGGACACTACACAACTCTAGAAATCCAACGCAAAAGCCGAAAATCAAAACCGACAACGGACGATCGAACCGCGGATGAAAAAACGCAGAACCAGCAGCATCAGAAGCTGACTAGCATCCGATGGCTAGGCACCGGAAGCTTCCGATGCCAAATGGACAGAACTGGAACCTTACTGCATAGACATCAGAAGTTGGCTACAGTGGAGACTCAGCTTCCGATGCAAGACCCCCGGCGCGTCCGATGGCAACAGACGCTCCGATGGTCAGCGTCTGATGCTCCTTAAAACTCACTGTCAGATGACACGTGGCAACAGACGCTCCGATGGAAAGAACTCAACGTTCGATGCTCAAGAACAGAGAGTCCGATGGTCCCGATTCAGAACTGTTCTTCCACGAAAATCACCGGATCTCCTCCGAATCAAAAGCACTAAGGCTTAGACTTGGTATGAGGTGTTCCAAGGAGGTTAGTGAGCTATCCCAAGGGATCATGGCTCGAACCTAACTCCAAATCGGTGAATTGGAAGAAATCGGGACAAAGGGAGCAAAACCGATCCAAAAAGAAAATCGACCGACCTACTAGCTCGTGAGGTTAGAGGTGAATTCCTTCGGTGCAAAGAAGTGCCTCACGATCTAGAACAACTTGGTTCAAACGGATTTGCAAAAGACGCACCAAGTAGAGAGATCGATCAACGGGAAAACGTGGAGAAAAGCAACCCGCGAAGAACACAAACAAAACGCGAATCACAACCACGAATTTGCAACCGTGTGGCTACCACACGCTACAATAGTGATATTATGGTCTCACTTCCTCCAAATCTCATGAACACAGAGGTATAATTGTCTTCTATGTGGATCTCAGTTCGCTACAACAGAGGATAGGGAGAGTAGGAAACCCTAGA
Source organism: Coix lacryma-jobi var. lacryma-jobi (assembly GCA_009763385.1). Classification (NCBI taxonomy): domain Eukaryota; kingdom Viridiplantae; phylum Streptophyta; class Magnoliopsida; order Poales; family Poaceae; genus Coix; species Coix lacryma-jobi. Next base: position 47,205,299 of record CM019826.1, read on the forward strand.
AACAAAAGAGCAAATGACTGAGATAGAATGGGAGGTGGGTGTCTCCCTCTACTTATCCTAATTCTATTTCCCACTGTTACCCCTAACTAATTATAGAGCGAACTAGCTAAACCCTAGGGTTATTCTGGACCAACTCAAGGTAGGTGGTGATCCGACGGCCATGCCCGCACAGCTGGTAGCGTTGCCTCGACGCAACCTCACTGATTGCCGCCACGTTGCGGATACATGGGTGTATGCCGAGTCTCTGAGTGATGAGTGATTGTCAACTGGGATGATGCGCATGTTCTTTGGCTTGTGTTGTGCAGGTGTCGAGCACGGATACAGTGATCAGAGGCAAGGTGAAGGTCAAGTAGAGACGTGCCGTGCCGATGGACCGAGAGTGGCGAAGGGCGGACTTGTAACACCCCTGGTGTTACTAATGTAATTAACTTGACATGTCATCATCTTAAGCATTAATCATTTCCTATGGTGCATTTGAATTGCCTAATTGCTATGCTTTGATTCCGTTTTCAAAAACCCTAAAAGCCCAATTCTCTCTATAAGGGCAAAAATGGTAATTTCACCCCTGTGCCTAGTTCTATGTAATTCTTGTTCAAATTTAGTGCCCTGATGTTTGTTGCATTGATCAAAGTTCAAAAATCAGATTTGATTTGATTTTCCTTTTGCAAAACCCTAAAATCCCAAATCCTGGAATTATTCCCTTTTTGATAACTTTTTCAAAATTCAAAATTTTGAGTTGGGTTCAAAAAGCAAAGTTGTGAATCTGATCAAGAGGAACAACTTTGGTATTTACAAATTTCAAAGTTTCTATATAAAATTTGAAGTAATTTCAAATTCATTCAAACTCTAGTTTTTGTCCCTTTTTGAGTTTTCAAAATTAATTCAGAAACTATTGAGTTTCAGAAAAAGTGTATATTAGCAAATTTGTAGGTTTTGATAAAAGGAACAACTTTCATATATAAAGATTTTCAAGTTTCAGTTTGAAATCCAAAGTAATTTTGATTTGAGTCAAATTTGAAAAGTGTCCCCTTTTTCTGTTTTGAATATAGTTCAAAAACTATTTGGAATTTGAAAATGTTCATATTGAGAAAGTTGTAGATCTCATTTTTCTGAGCAACTTTGGTGTTTTGAGTTTTTGTCGCACAGTTCAAATTTTGGGAGAAGTTTGCAAAATTCAGAAACCAGCAAAAGTCAAAACCTAGGCCTAGCACTGTTCGTCCCCTACCTCTAGCCAGCGCAGTGCAGAGGGGGCCCCGGTCATGGCGCCCCGCCGGCGCTGCTCCTGCAGCTCACCTGGCTGCTCCCCACGCGCCACCAACCTGCCGCCGCTGTCTCCCTGTTCCCTCCGCGCCCGCACGCGAGCGCTGACCCTCGCTCCCGTCCCCTACAGTCCTCTGCGCGTCGCCGCCGCGTGGCCATCGCCGGCGAGGTTTCGCCCAGGCCCCGGCTGCACGCCAGTACCCCCGCCTGAGCGCAATCGAGTGCGCGTGCGTCCACCGAGCTTATCCACCCCACCCCGAGCTCTCTACCGACCCCTGGCCGTCCCTATAAAAGGCCGCCGGAGTCCCGACCTCCCTCACTCACCTCCGCCGTCGCCTCCAGCCCAGTCCAGAGCCTCCCGAGCCCAATCACCTAGCTCTACAGCTCCGCCGTGTTCTCCCGCAGCTCCCCCACCCACCAATTTGGTCTCTACCGCCCCCGTTTGCCCGGCGTTGCTCGTCGTTGCCGTCTCCGGCAGAAATCCGGCGAGGTCGGAATCGTGAAATTCCTCGCCTCCGGCCTTGATCATCTCCCTCTGACTCTCGCATTCGCTTCCTTGGCTCCGTGCGACTATAACCCGGCCATCGCGGCTCCGTTTGTTGCACAGGGTCGCCAGGACGCCTGTCGCCGCCGCAAGCTTCCCGCCGGCCAGCGTCGTTCACCCCTCTCCGTCCATCCCCGTCCCTCGCCGTGCCGCTCAATCGACGCCGGTGAGTCCTCCGGTGCTCCCTGTGCTCTCGGTTTCGCCCCGGACCTCCTGGTTTGGCCGGCGTGCCGAGCGCCGCCCATCTATGGTCGCCGGCGACGAGCAGTCGCCGCCGTGTTCTTTTTCCTTTTTATTTTTGAAGATGTGAATAGTGTTCAAACTTCATCTTTTTGTATGATTTTCTGTGTTGATCCAAAAATTCTGAAATTTTTGTGGAAGACTCTTTATGCTCTGTAGTATTTTATAAAAATATGAAACTTGAGTTTTGTGCAAAAATTTGAAAATGTAAAATTCCCCTTTTAATTGAAAAATGAAGGTTTTGGTATTTTTGGAGAGTGATCTATAGCTCCAAAAATCTTGAGATAAACTTTTGTGACCTTGTGGTGTCATGGTGAGTCTCTGGTAAAATTTTGAAGTCATTTGGAGCAAGTTGATTTTTGAGCATTTATTTTAATTCTTGAATAGTGCCTTTTGTTAATTAAATGTCTAGATTTAATTGAGCACCTTAATGACCTCCAAAAATTATGAAATTTGTTTTGCCATCTATTTAAGTCATAATGAACTTATGTGATTAATTTGGTAATTTTTGGAGCAACTTCATAAAATGACCTTTTAAATAAATTAAGAAAATAGAAAAGGTGGATTAGGGTTGGTAATAAGTGTTGATGATGTGATCTTTGGATTGATTGATGTTCATAGACCCCTACCCTTTGGTCTATGATGGTTGTGATGCTATGATTGGATGATGCTTAGGATAATCATAATAAGGCCTAGCTTTAATCAATATTGCTTAAGGAAGAAATGGTTACCTTTTATGCTCAACCTAGGTTCGATTATGCCTTATTTAAGAGTAATCTAGAATCAGTGGAATTGTCTTGCAGCATAAGTCCATATCATCATTCTCATGAGCATTCATCATTACATCCGTATAGTTGACGAAGAAGGTACCAGAGTCGAGGCCGCTGTTGACAAACCAACTCCCGAGGCGACCCCGAGCTCTGACACCTATACCTACCCCGAGTCTGCTCTTTTTGCCATCCAAGGCAAGCCCCGGTGCATTTAACCCTACCTTGTTTTTATAAATGTTTTCTTTAAATATTTTACTATTGCATTAGGTAATAGGAGTTGTGTGATGACCTATTTCTTGCATTACCCACCTCCACCAAAAGATACACCTGTCCTGTTCTCAAAATGTTTGCAAAATGCTTAGCAATGCTATTCAATAGATTTGCAATAAAAATGCCAATTTCAAAAAGTGTGATCACTTTAAGAATGTTTATGGGAATTTGGCTTTACTCCCGTCTACTGGCTAGTTATCTGATCCGTACCTAGTCAATAGCGAGGAGAGGTTGTCCGAGCGTACGGTGCCGTCATGTTGTAGTCCGGGACTCAACAGTTGACACCGACCGGGACAGGGTTGAAAAACTGACAGGACTATTACGCTTGGGTGAGATATGACCAAGGTATAGTTCTGGCTGGAAAATTTAGGGACCCTCCGTATGGGGGCCTGCTGGTCAAGACTTGTAACTATTCACATACTTCGGAAAGCTCTGGCTCCGAGGAATCCTTTATTGGACCGACAACCGCGCACTGGGAGTGGAGAGATGGCGGAAGTAGCATGTACCCACGTGGTCGTCGTACCTGGAAAGGAGTGGTGTACTGTACTTCCGGGTGGCGTAGGACCGGGTCCAATCTTGGAGGAATCGTGGTAGACGAGTTGGCCTATGCAAGCTTGGGTGCTACATATGTCGTGTGAATAGGGATCCTCAGCTGAGTATTCTTTATCCGGATTAACGTTGCTCCTCGGTTATGGAGACTTGGTCACTGACTGTCAACGGAGAGTGGTTCTCAACTAGGAATGTTTTGAAATGTAAAATGAATCATGAACGATGAAGAATTGAGGAATACTGAATCTTTCAAAATAAAATAAGGTTTACAAAAATGCTTTTCTGCAAAATACTTGATCTTGCTTAAGCCTTACCTTGACTACCCTAAGCCTCTCATTCCTGAGTCTTCTCCCTTTTTCTTTAGTCGGGTAAGTCTTGTTGAGTACCCCAGTACTCAGGGTTTGTTACCCATGTTGCAGGTATGCCTGAGACCCCGATGTGTCTCGCACCCTGTTGCGTGACCTTCGTCCAGGAAGAGGCCGATGAGGCCGATGAGTAAATGTGCACCCTCGGGCTGGGTGTTACATGTATCTTTATGTTAATGTTTCCGCTACGTTGTCTACTTTGAATTTCCTGAACAATGGTTTGTAATAATCGTACTCCTTACCTCATTTGAAACCTCGGTTTGTAAAACTAATGTTATTTAAGTCTTCCGCTGATTATTCCGATGATATTTGTAAAAGTATGCAATGCTGTAACCGAATTGTGGGATGATCCTGCGGACATTGGGCACTGATGTAGCCCGGTGGCGAATAGGTCTTAATCACATGGAACATGGGTTCGGCTGTCACAGGTTGACAGGGACACGTGGGCCATGGGATTAGGGTCGTTCCGTCACAGGACGTGAGGCTTGGACTGAGGGACCAGTGGCCCGAGCATCAGCTGTGGTGGCTGACAGCCTGGGACAGCGACAAGCGAAGACTTGCGGTCATGTGTTGCCTGAGTCGTGGACTTGGGGACACGTGTCGGTGGACGGGGTGCACGGGCGGTGCATCCCCTCTACAGCTTCGGTTTGGTGGTAGAGCCAGAGAAAAACCATCGGGTGGACGGTTTCTAGGTTTGGGCCTCAAAACCTGAGCGCGGATGGTTTCCGAGTTTGGCCACAAAACTCGGGCTGAGGACGGTTTGCAGGTTTGGGCCTCAAAACCTGGGTGCTGCGGGTTTGCTGAGTTTGGGCCACAAAACGCAGGCGCTGGTGGGCTGGTTTCCTGGTTTGGGCCTCAAAACCGGGGGTTGGTCGTGAAGGCTGGTTTCCCGGTTTGGGCCACAAAACCGGGGGTGCGACGTCCAGGAAAAGGACGCAGAGCGGTGGCGGCATGTGGCGGTAATCCGGAGGTTGCGTCGAGGCAACGCTACGAGTTGTGCGGGCGTGGCCATCGGATCCACCTACCTTCGAGTTGGTCCAGAATAACCGTAGGGTTTAGCTGGTTCGCTCTGTAAGTAGTTAGGGGTAGAGTGGGAATTAGGAATAGTTAGAATTGTGATAAGTAGGGGGAGACACCCACCTCCCCATCGATCTCAGTTATTTGCTTTTTGCTTCTAGGGTTTCCTGCTCTCCCAATCCCCTGCTGTAGCTAGCTGAGATCCGCAGAGAACCATACCTCTGTGTACTAGAGATTTTGAGGAAGTGAGGCCGTAACCTCACTGTTGTAGCGTGTGGTAGCCACACGGTTGCAATTTTGTGGTTGTGATTCGCATTTCGTTCATGTTCTTCGCGGAATCCTTTTCTCCACGTTTTTCACGTCGCTTGATCTTTTTGCTCGGTTCATCTTTTGCAAATCCATTTGAACCAAGTTGTTCTAGATCGTGAGGCACTTCTTTCCAACGAAGGAATTCACCTCTAACCTCACGGTCTAGGAGATCGATCGATTTTGGTTTCGGGTCATGTTTTTCTCCCTTCCCCTGAATTTCTTCGATTCATCGATTTGGAGATAGGTTCGAGCCATGATCTCTTAGAGATAGCTCACTATCCTCCTTGTGACTCTTCTCACCAAGTTTGATCCCTAGAGGACTTGTTTTGGGTGAGATCGAGTCGAATCGGTGGACGAATAGGGTGCTGTTGGGGTGACCAGACGCTGTCTTCGCAATGACCGGACGTGTCCGGTGTTTGAATGTCGCGCAGTGATTTTCGGATGTTGACCGGACGCTCCTTCTGCCGTGCGACCGGACTCAACACTTGCACTGTTCACCGTTCTGTCCTTCACTGACAGGACACACTGCTTTCGACCGGACGCTCCTCGCTTGTGAGTCCGGTCAGAAATAGTAAGGTTCCAGAGAAGTTTTCTTGTGACCGGACGCGTCCGGTGGTGACTGACCGGATGCAGTCAGAGTCCGGTCCAAGCTGTTTCGCGCAGTTTCGTTCGCCGTTCGTTCGTGCGATCTCGGATTTGGTTTTGGACTTTTGCGTTGGGTTTCTAGAGTCGTGTAGTGTCTTGCTGTGCTTCTTGGATGCATCCATCGTACATCTAGGGTCGTGGACACTAACGAGCTCTAGGGTTTGCTTTCAGGGTGATTCTCGGGACAGTGGCTACTAGTTTCTGGTAGGAAATTTTGAAGCTCCCATTCACCCCCCCTCTGGTCGCTTTCTGGTTGCTTTCTCGGTCCTTCAATTGGTATCGGAGCGGGTTAAGGATCTTCCACCTTAGCCGGTTCCAGATCCACAGAAGGCGACATGGATCGCGGCGTAGGCAAACCGCCGTTTTTCGATGGGACGAACTATGCGTATTGGAAGATACGCATGTCGGCCTATCTGTAGAGTTTGGGTGCTTTCATTTGGGATATTTGCAACTCTGCCGATTACGTGGTCTTGGCTGCTCGTGTCTCTCAGCTTCAGATCGATGAGCATGATGCCAATAGCCGAGCCCGTAATGCTCTTTTCTCATGCTTGAGCATGAGTGAGTTTGATCGCGTTTCTCACCTCGCTACGGCTCAGGAGATTTGGGCAACCCTCATGCATTTCCATGAGGGAACCTCTCAAGTCAAAACCCGTCTCTACGAGTCGTTCAAGCGAGAGTATGAGAACATTCGACATATGCCTAGCGAGAGCATAGAAAGTTTATTCGCTCGCTTTCTGGTGATTGTCAACAGGATGAGGGCTAACAAGGAGCTATTGCCTTTCGACGATCATGAGAGGGCTTTGAAGCTTTTGCATACTCTCGATCGATCGGTGTGGGATTCCAAGGTTCAGGCGATCATCGAATCGCCTAACTATGAGACTCTCACGTGCGACGAGCTCTTCAGTAAGCTCAAGTCCAGTGAGATCGATGCCATGGCGAGGGCTTCTTATGAAAATCCTTCTGGCCCGTCGATGGCTTTGCTTTCTGGCTCTTCTGCTAACCCCTCTGGAGGATTTGCACTCTCTTCACTCTTTTCTGTCACAGAGGACCAGCTGGAGTCTTTGAGGGATGACGAGTTGGCGATGCTCGCCAACTGGTTCTCGCGGTTCCACAACAACCGCATGAACCGTCGTCGCGGAGGAGGACGCTCAGGATGCTTTGAGTGTGGCGACCCCGACCACTTCATCGCCAACTGTCCCAAGAGGAAGCACACATCTGGGAAGGGCGATCATGGGCACAAGTACAACTCCGGCAAGCGCAAGAGAAGTACGTTCCCGCAAGGCACAAGCGGAAGGGCGGCTTCAACAAGGAGTACATCAAGACCAAGTACTTGGAGAAGGCCCAGGCTGAGCAGCGTGCTTTCTTCGCCATGCTCAACGACGTCGACGACTCGGACGACGACTCTGCTTCTTCAAGCGACGATGAGTCCGAGAAGAAGAAGAGGATCGAGGACAAGCTCAACGGCCTCTGCTTCTTCGCCGACGAGGACGGCTTCTGCACCATGGCCCTCGGCAAGGAGGTCGATGGCGAGCTGGTGGACACCCCTCGGAACGACGACGATGATGACACCTCCCAGGTATCTCTGACCCACGATGAGCTTTCTGCTGAAGTCGAGAAACTTACTGCTGCGCTCCTTAGTCAGGATAAGTTGCTTAGGCGTGCCGCTAGAGAGCGCAAGGAGTTTAGGCAGAACTGGGAGGATACGGTGAAGGAACTTGAGTCTGTCAAGTCCACCGTGGTTGTTACCGATGAGGAGGAGTGTGAGATGTGCACCACGCACATGACTGACCTTCTCACTTTGAGAGGTAAGTATGCTGCGTTGGTAGGAGAAGTGGATGAGCTGAAGGCTAGACCCTTGCTGTTGGGTGCGTGCAAGACTTGTCTTGTCTTGCAATCCGAGTTGGCAGAGAAGAATGCCAAGATTGTGTCTCTTGAAGAGGCCAACTCGGGTAGCACTTGTGTGACTAGGTGCGCTTTGTGTGAGGGTTTGGAGATGGAGATTGCAAACGTAAAGCATGACAAGATGCAAACCGAGGAGGAAAACACATACCTTCGGACCATCTTGTCATGGGTGTCTTGTGGTGAGCCGCAGCTCGGGATGATGATCTCCCAATTCAAGCGAGCTGCTGGAGGTCCTGGTGTAGGTTTTGCTCCGGGCGTTGATGTTTCTGCTTTTGGGAAGATTGGAGAGTCGAGTGGTTTGAACCCGAGTGAGAAGCCCAACTCCACCACTACTCCCAAACTTACCAAGCTTCCACCCAAAGAGCCTCTCAAGCCTAACACCAAGGATGGAGTGTTTGAGGAACCTCCGAGAGCTCCACCCAAGAACCAAGTGTGGCATCCCAAACCCAACCATCTAAAGAACAAGCTGGACACAATGCCACCCATCCAGGAGGAGCTTATGCCACAGAAGGGCAAGGTGATCCTCACCCACAACCGTGTGTACCAACAACCCCTTTTGAGAGCAGTGAGGTACCATTGTGAGCATTGTGGGAGAGATGAACACTTGAGTGATTTCTGCTTTCGGCGCAAGAGAGAGGCGCGCCGTGCTAAGGAGATGAACAACACGGACATGTACCATCCTTTCCATGATGTACATGTGCCGAATGTTCAGAGGAGAGCTCCGAGGAGAGCTGTTAGGCCTAGAGGTCCAAAACCTCAAGTTCCTAGGCCTAGGCCGCGTAGAGAGCGTGCCCGGTGGGAGCCTGCAGTTGTAGGCTATGGACCCCGTGGCGGTGGCTTTGTAGTTGAACGTTTTCCCCCACCGCATTTTGACTATCGCGATGGACGCTCTTTACTTAGTGGACCACGTTTTCCTCAACGTGGTGATCGCTCCTCTTGTAGGCGTGCTAGGAATGGTTTTTCTGCTAACCGTTCTTTTGAGCAGCCAGCCCAACACTGGTATTCTCCTTACTTCACTAACCCCAGTGTTGGCCCGTATGCTCACCCTATGTCTTTTTATTGATGTAGGTAAAACGATTGGAGAACGTTTGGTTGGTGGATTCCGGTTGGTCGAGGCACATGACCGGAAACGCCAAGTGGTTCTCCAGTCTTAGTCCAGTCGCCGAAAAGGAGTTTATCACCTTCGGCGACAATAGCAAAGGTAAGGTATTGTCTCGTGGGTCGGTGCGAGTTAATGAGCACTTTGTGTTGCGCGATGTTGCTCTTGTTTCTAACTTGCATTTTAACCTTCTTTCTGTTTCGCAACTCTTTGATGACGACTATGAGATTCGTTTTAAGCCGAATCTCAGTCGTATTTTGGACCCTCAGGGCAATCTTGTTTGTGTGATTTCGCCCTTTGGGAAAGTCTTTCCTGCGGATTTCTCGGAGTCTTTTGGCATTTATCGTTGTCTATTGGTTGGACCTTCTTCCTCTGATCTTTGGAAGTGGCATAGGAGACTAGGACATTTGAGCTTCGACTTGCTTGCAAGGCTTAGTTCACTTGGCCTAATCCGAGGATTGCCCAAGTTATCCATGGAGAAGGATCTTGTTTGCCATTCTTGTAGACATGGGAAGATGGTTGCTGCTCCCCACCATCCAGTGACTCAGGTCATGACTAAGCGCCCTGGAGAGCTTTTGCATATGGACCTTGTCGGTCCGGCTCGGGTGAGCTCGGTTGGGGGGAAGTGGTATGTGCTTGTTGTTGTTGACGACTTTTCGAGATATTCGTGGGTCTTCTTTTTAGCTGAGAAGACCGAGACTTTCTCCTTTGCTCGCAATCTGATTTTGCATCTTCAGAATGAGTTCCCTTTGAACTCGATGCGAGCTATTAGGAGTGATAATGGTTCCGAATTCAAGAATTCGGATTTTGAGAAGTTTTGTAACTCTTTGGGTTTGGAGCATCAGTTTTCTTCCCCCTACACACCGCCCCAAAATGGTGTTGTAGAGAGGAAAAATCGGACCCTTGTAGAGATGGCCAGGACGATGCTCGATGAGCATAGGACTCCTAGGCGATATTGGGCCGAAGCTATGAGCACTGCATGCTACATTTCAAATCGCATTTTTCTCCGAGCCTTCTTGAAAAAGACTTCTTATGAGTTGCGTTTTGGAAAACTGCCCAAGGTGAGTTATTTTCGAGTCTTTGGTTGCCACTGTTTTATACTCAAAAAGGGCAACTTGGACAAGTTTGAGTCTCGTTCTTCTGACGGTGTGTTTTTGGGTTGTGGCACTCACACTCGAGTTTATCGTGTACTTAACCTTGACACTAACCGAGTCATGGAGACATCCGATGTCACCTTCGACGAGACCATGGTTTGTCCTTCTTCTCGTTTTGAGCGTGCAGGTGATCATGAGGTCGGTGAGCCTCTTTTTGATGACGAGGACGAGGGTGCTGAAGGTATGGATGATCCAGCACCCCCTCCACCTGCTGTGCCGCAAGGAGCGGCTTCTACGACGACTTACAGCCCCGACACTTCTTCTTCCTGGGGGCCGTGGGATCCGCCACCCCGAGGGGTACCTTTTGTACCCGGGGAGGCACCAGCTGCTGTTGAGGGGGAGGCCACTTCAGCAAGGGAGGCACCACGACACATTCAGCGCCAGCACCCGCCTCAGCAGATGATCGGCAACATCAACGAACGCGTCACCCGGTCAAGGTAAATCTCTCACTTTGCTCATTCTGCATTTGTTGCTGATTTTGAACCCCGGGATGTTGGACACGCTTTGACGGATCCGGATTGGGTCAATGCCATGCATGAGGAGCTTGAGAACTTTGAGAGAAATCGGGTTTGGGTTCTAGTGTCTCCACCTTCTGAGTGTCACCCAATTGGGACAAAATGGGTTTTCAAAAACAAACAGGGAGAAGATGGCCATGTTGTGAGAAACAAGGCCAGACTCGTAGCCCAGGGATATAGTCAGAAGGAGAAGATAGACTATGAGGAGACATTTGCTCCTATAGCTCGTTTGGAGGCTATTACGATACTCTTGGCTTTTGCTGCATCCAAAGGTTTCAAAGTTTTTCAAATGGATGTCAAGAGTGCCTTCTTAAACGGCTACATAGAAGAGGAGGTGTATGTTAGACAACCCCCCGGTTTTGAAAATCCCAAGTTTCCAAACCATGTCTTTAAACTCCACAAAGCTTTGTATGGTTTGAAACAAACCCCTAGAGCCTGGTACGATAGGTTGAAAACCTTTTTGCTTGCTAAGGGTTTTAAAATGGGATGTGTGGATAAAACGCTCTTTCTCCTCAAGCAAGGCACTGATACTCTCTTGGTCCACATTTACGTGGATGATATCATTTTTGGTGGTTCTTCTCACGCTTTGGTTGCCAAGTTTGCAGATACTATGAGCAGGGAATTTGAGATGAGCATGATGGATGAGTTGACGTTTTTCCTCGGGTTGCAAATCAAGCAATCCCGGGAAGGGACGTTCGTGCACCAGGGCAAGTACACCCAGGACATTCTGAAGAAATTCGATATGGGTGAGGCCAAGCCTCTTCCAACACCCATGTCGACCACAACAGCCCTGGATGCGGACAAGGAGGGAGAAGCAGTGGACCAGAAGGAGTACCGGAGTATGATCGGGTCGCTGTTGTACCTGACGGCGACACGCCCGGACATTCAGTTCGCGGTATGTCTTTGCGCGCGATTTCAATCTTCGCCGCGCACCTCTCACCGTCAGGCAGTCAAGCGCATTATGAGGTACTTATGCTTCACTCCTGAGATTGGGATTTGGTATTCTGCTTCCTTCACCCTTTCCCTTTGTGGTTATTCCGATGCCGATTTTGCTGGTTGTCGCATTGAGCGCAAGTCCACTTCTGGGACTTGCCAGTTTATTGGTTCTTCTCTTGTTTCGTGGTCTTCTCGCAAGCAGTCTAGTGTCGCCCAGTCTACCACGGAGGCTGAGTATGTTGCTGCGGCTAGCTGCTGTTCCCAATTGCTTTGGATGATGGCCACTTTGCGTGGTTTTGGTCTGAGCTTTTCTCGTGTTGCTTTGGTGAACACGACCACGAATTTATCAAGCTCTGGCATGAACACAGAGTTCATGAGGTACATGAAATGAGCAGGGGCATAGGTCAAACCGAAGGACATGACCAAGTACTCATATAGGCCGTATCTGGTGGTGAAAGCTGTTTTAGGAATATCTTCAGGACGAATCTTTATTTGGTGGTAGCCGGATCTGAGATCGATCTTGGAGAATACTTTAGCTCCAGCTAACTGGTCAAAGAGAAGATCAATACGAGGCAAGGGATATTTATTTTTGATGGTGACCTCATTGAGTGGGCGATAGTCAATGCACATTCTGAGAGTCTTGTCTTTCTTCTTTACAAAGATTGCAGGACAGCCCCAAGGAGACGAGCTTGGGCGAATGAAACCCTTGTCCAACAAATCTTGTAATTGGATTTTTAGTTCTACCAACTCTCTGGGAGGCATTCGATAAGCTCTACGGGATATAGGAGCAGTCCCGGGCTTTAGCTCTATGGCAAACTCAACGTCACAGTCAGGAGGCAGACCAGGCAAATCCTCAGGAAAAACATCAGGGAATTCACAAACCACGGGGATGTCCCGGGTTTCCAGAACATAGGCGGTATTTATTTGAGTGGCTGCTGGTTTTTGAGGCATTGGAAGTTGGAGAAGGAGTTTGGCGGTACTGTTAGGAATATCCACTCTCACAACTCTATTCAAGATGTCGATCATGGCTTTATACTGACACATCCAATTCATGCCTAGGATGACATCTATCTCCTGAGCATGAAGCACTATCATGGTGGTGGGAAATACATGTTCCCCCAACATTACTGGTATACTGCGAACCACTTCCTTAGTACTTATACGCCCTCCAGGCGAAAATATGCAGAAACTTTCTTTTAAATCCTCAATTGATATTTCATGTTTGATGACAAAAGTACGACTGATGAAGGAATGCGATGCACCAGAATCAAACAACACAACTGCAGGGTGATTGGCAACAGGAAACCTACCGATCATGACGGGCTCCCCTTCTGGTATATCGCTGACAGCGGTGTAGTAGACTTGCCCGTGCTTCTTGACAATCCTGCCTTTCTGGGCCTGTTGCTGCTGGGCACGGTGCTGCTGCTGCTGAGATCCTCCGGGATTCTTCTGAGCATTCTGAGCATACCTCTTGGGCTTGGGGCACTCACGAGACCAGTGACCAAGCTGGCCGCAGTTGTAGCAGGGATGGTTGTAGGCTGTTTGTGGAGTGGTGATACGAACACCTGGGGCGTTCGGCTGTGTGGCACTCTGCTGGTTGGCATTATGGGTGGTGGCCGCGGTACGGACGACCACTTGCTGGTTGGGGTAAGGTAGACGATTGTGGTGGTGGCTGGGGTGATAGATGATTCTCTGGCGTTTGTGACCGCCAGAGAAGCTGCTTGACCCTGCTTTCTTCTTCTTCTTCTCTTCCTGGTACTGGCGATTGCTTTCTTCAAAAGCAACAGCCCGGTCAACAACATCGTGATAAGACCCAGTCAGGTTATTGGACAAGCTCCTGCGGATCTTCGGGTGCAGTCCTCTAAGGAAACAATCCCTCTTCTTCTCATCTGTGTTGACATACTCTGAGGCATACTGGCTGAGATGATTGAATTGACCCACATACTGCATGACTGTGGAGTCTTTCTGTTGGAGAGCCAGGAACTGATCAAGCTTCATCTTCATTAATCCGGAAGGGATGTGATGAGCACGGAAGGCAGTGCGGAACTCCTCCCAGGTCAACCGATGACCTTCTGGCTGGGCAGCCAACAGGTTGGCGTACCAAGCACTTGCCGGACCACGAAGCTGTTGTGAAGCGAACCGTGGCTTCTGGATATCGGTACAGTTGATAAGACCAAACTTCTGCTCCATGGTGCGGAGCCAATCATCAGCTTCGAGGGGTTCATCGGCCTTGATGAAGACCGGTGGACGAGTTTCGGTGAATTCCACATAGGTGGTCTCTTGGTTGATGTTGTGGTGACCACGGTGAAAGTTCTGCTGTCCTTGGTTTTGAGCCATTAGGTTGGCAGCGGCGGCCAAGGCTGCAATGGCATCTGCTAGGGTGGCTGGGACAGGTGGGGGGTTTGGGAGGTTGGCATCATCAGAACCTCCAGCTCCAGTGCGAGTGTTCACAGGCATCTGTTAAGCAACTTGGAACTTAGCATTCATAGATAGGGTTCTGAAAACAACAGACTGATAGCTTCTTTTGATACAAAAGACTGATGACTTGATAAGGTGACTGACAGATGATACAGACCGATAAAGGGAAAAGATGCAAAAAGAAAGACACATGCCAGACTTGGAAACATACAGACTAACGCCCCCAAACCTAGACTAAGGTTTTAGGTAAGCAGATGGTACAGACACTACGAGTCTAGTCGTCGTCGATGATGATCATGTCTTCGTCGTTGTCTTCTTCGAGGATGAGCTCAGGCTCCTCCTCCTCGTCCTCGTCTTCAGCGTGGACGTCCTCAGCAGGTTCAATTTCTTCGTCCACGTCTGGCTCTTGTTCCACATCGGGTTCTTCCACTACTCCGTCCTCAGGGTCTTCCATAACCGGGGGTACCAAGGGGTGGAGTTGATCATACAGCTGATGCACTTCCTCATGAAGCATATCATTGAACTGTTCAATCTGAGCTGTGTACTGCTGCAGTCCGTGGAGCTGGGCTCTGGTAACGTCCTCGCGGGTCCAAGCATCATTGCGCTGCTCGATAGCGCGAACCGTGTTCCGGTTGGCCTGCTCCAGGGAAGCTCGTGCCTCATAAAACTCCAGGCGTGAGTGGTAGAAGTCATGCTCCAAGTTCTTCAGCTCAGCCTTCAGATCCTTGATCTCCTCCTTCAGGTTCTTACGGGTGCGGTGGGGAAAGCGACGACCGTTGGAAGATTCTCCAGTCTCCTCCCCAGCGCGTGGTGCCAGCTGGTGGCGTGGCACACCATGCGGTCCAGTCGACTTGCGGGCAGTCAGCTTGATACGGGCCATGTCTGGATAAGAGAAGATGGATGAGAAAGGCTAGCAAGAACAGGTAAAGGCATACTACCCCAACGAACTTAGAGAGGAAGTTAACTTAAGTGATTATGACATGATGCATGAATCGTTCCTACGGAACAAAGCAATGCAATAAATAAGGTACATAGGGCTTAAAACATGTTGTTCCACTAGCTAGTGTTGCCATATGAGAGTCAAGATGAGAGAAGCAATTTGGACTCAAAATAGTCAAGTTTAGTTTGTTTGGACTCAAAAGGTCTTTTGAAGTTTTCACAAAAACGAACACTGCAACGTTAAAGTGAGATGCTCCGATACCACTCTGTGACGGAACGACCCTAATCCCATGGCCCACGTGTCCCTGTCAACCTCTGACAGCCGAACCCATGTTCCATGTGATTAAGACTTGTTCGCCACCGGGCTACATCAGTGCCCAATGTCCGTAGGATCATCTCACAATTCGGTTACAACATTGCATACTTTTACAAATAACATCGGAATAATGAGCGGAAGACTTAAATAACATTAGTTTTACAAAACAGGGTTCCAAATAGAAATTTAGGTGCAGTTATTACCAACCAAGTTCTGATAATAGAAATAGACATAGGCAACGTAGTGGAGAACAGCAAAGATACTTATAATCACCCAGCCCGCGGGTGTACAACTATTCTTCGGCCTCATCGGCCTCTTCCTGGACGACGGTCACGCAGCAGGGTGCAAGACACATCGGGGACTCTGTCATACCTGCAGCATGGGTAACAAACCCTGAGTACTGGGGTACTCAACAAGACTTACCCGACTAAAGAAAAAGGGAGAAGACTCAGGAATGAGAGGCTTAGGGTAGTCAAGGTAAGGCTTAAGCAAGATCAAGTATTTTGCAGAAAAGCATTTTTGTACACCTTATTTTATTTTTAAAAGATTCAGTATTCCTCAATTCTTCATCGTTCATGATTCATTTTACATTTCAAAACATTCCTAGTTGAGAACCACTCTCCGTTGACAGTCAGTGGACCAAGTCTCCATAACCGAGGAGCAACGTTAATCCGGATAAATAATACTCAGCTGAGGATCCCTATCCACACTGCATATGTAGCACCCAAGCTTGCATATGCCAACTCGTCTACCACGATTCCTCTAAGTTTGGACCCGGTCCTACGCCACCCGGAAGTACAGTACACCACTCCTATCCAGGTACGACGACCACGTGGGTACATGCTACTTCCGCCATCTCTCCACTCCCAGAGCGCAGTTGTCGGTCCCAATCAAGGATTTCTCAGAGCCAGAGCTTTCCGAAGTATGTGAATAGTTACAAGTCTTGACCAGCAGGCCCCCATACGGATGGTCCCTAATTTTCCAGCCAGAACTATACGTTGGTCATATCTCACCCAAGCGTAATAGTCCTGTCAGTTTTTCAACCCTGTCCCGGTCGGTGTCAACTGTTGAGTCCCGGACTACAACATGACGGCACCGTACGCTCGGACAACCTCTCCTCGCTATTGACTAGGTACGGATCAGATACCTAGCCAACAGCCGGGGAGTAAGACCAAATTCCCATAATCATTCCTTAAGTGATCACACTTTTGAAATTGGTATTTTATTGCAAAGTCTAATTCAATAAGCATTGCTAAGCATTTTCAAATACTTTTGAAAAGCAGGTATCAGGTGTATCAGTGGTCAAGGTGAATAGTGCATCAATTAGGATAGCACACAACTCCTATAAACCTAATGCAATAATTTAACTCAAAAGCATTTAAGGAAAATCATTTTATAAATTCAAGGAAAGGGTTAAATGCACCGGGGCTTGCCTTGAAGAGCAAAGAGGGCAGGCTCGAGGGCGGCAGGGCAGTTGTCGGAGCTCGGGGTAGCCTCAGGGACAGGTTCGTCGGCGGCTGCCTCGATCTTGACTCCTTCTTCGGTGACTATACGAATGCAATGATGCATGCACATGAGTATGCTAGCATGAACAATGTAAAAACAGGGCATACAACATGAACCCTAATCCCTTTTTCTATTTTTCTTAATTATTTAAAAAGGTCATTTTATGAAGTTGCTCCAAAAATTACCAAATTAATCACATAAGTTCATTATGGTGTAGATAGATGGCAAAACAAATTTCATAATTTTTGGAGGTCATTAAAGTGCTCAAATAATTCCAGACATTAATTAACAAAAGGCACTATTTAACAATTAAAGATAAATGCTCAAAAATCAACTTGCTCCAAAAGACTTCAAAATTTCACCAGAGACTAAACATGGCATAGGAAGTTCACAAAAATTTATCTCATGATTTTTGGAGTTATAAATAATTTTCTAAAAATCCAAAACCATTCATTTATTAATTAAAAGAGGGATTTTACATTTTCAAATTCTTGCAGAAAAGTCAAGTTTCATATTTTTATAAAATACTACACAGTGCATGGAGCATACCATAATTTTATCAGGATTTAAGGAACAACAGATTAATTCACACAAAAAAGAGAAAACAGAACACTATTTACACTCTTTCAAAAAGGAAAAAGAAAAGAGCGCTGTGCTCCCTCCTCGCAGGGGCTCGGGCGAATCGCTGCGAGGCGGACAGCAGGGCTCGGTCGAGGCGGAAACACTCGGCCGTCCGAGACCTGGCTGGTAGGCTCGGGCGAGACGGAAACAAGCGTTTCGTCCGAGGCCTGGCCAGGAGGCTCGGGCGAAGCGGAGGCAAGCGTTTCGTCCGAGGCCTGACTGGGAGGCTCGGGCGAGACGGAAAGCATGTGTTCGCCGAGGCCTGGCTCGAGCGAAGCTGAGGGTGCGTGAGTCCGCTCGAGGCCTGGCTCGAGCGAAGTGGTGAGGGTCTGTGTGTCCGCTCGAGGCTAGGCTCGGCGAAGACAGTGAGGGTACGTGTCTGCTCGAGGCTAGGCTCGGGCGAAGCGGAGTGGAAGCAGAGACCGGGGGGGCTTCGAGTGCTTACCACGCGGCGGCGACGCCCTGGGCACTGTAGGGGACGGGGGCGGAGGTCAGCGTTTGCGCGTGCGGGTGCGGCATGATGGCGCGGGCGCAGGCGACAAGTCGGGGGCGGGCGTGCGGCTGCCAGGCGCGCGTGGCGCAAGCGGCGCTGGCGCGCGGCCATGGCCGGGGCCCCCTCCTGCTCTGTGCCGGCTAGAGGTAGGGGATGAACAGGGCTAGGTCTAGGGTTTGACTTTCTGTATTTTGCAAATTACTTCCAAAACTTGAACTGAGCAGCAAAAACTCAAAACACCAAAGTTGTTCAGAAAAAAGAGATCTACAACTTTGTCAAAAAGAATATTTTCAAATTCCAAACAGTTTTTGAATTAAATACGAAATCAGAAAAGGGGACACTTTTAGGATTTGAATAATTTCAAAATTACTTTTGATTTTTCATTGAAAGTTGGAAATCTGCAAATATGAAAGTTGTTCCTTTTATCAAAACCTACAACTTTGCTAATATACCCTTTTTCTGAAACTCAATATTTTTTAAATAAATTTTGAAAACTGAAAAGGGGACAAAAACTGGAATTTGAATGAATTTGGATTTACTTCAAACTTTGTACAGAAACTTGAAAATTTATAAATACCAAAGTTGTTTCTCTTGGCCAGATCTACAACTTTGCTTTTTGGACCAACCTCAAATTTTTAATAATTTTTGAATTACAAAAAGAGGGATAAAATCCAGGGTTTGGAAATCAGGGTTTTGCAAAGGGATTTGAAATCTGATTTTGATTTTTGAACTTTGGCCAACACAACAAAACTTCAAGACATCCAACTGAACAAGAATTACACAAAGCTAGGCACAGAGGTGAAATTACCATTTTTGCCCTTATAGGAAGATTTGGGCTTTTAGGGTTTTTGAAAAGAGATTGCTACACAAATACTAAGCAAACATAAAAGCAAGGCAAGAATGATTAATGACTAATGATGATGACATGTCTGGTTAATTACAGTTAAACACCAGAGGTGTTACAACCATGATAGTATGCAACAGCGAAATAACTCTATAAATCACAAAACCAACTTGTTGAACAACTTTTGACATTGAGAAAAATTCACTTTATTGAAATCACAAAACAACTTAACTCCACCATTTCCTATTTATTAAATCAGAAGAGCTCAGGTTTGTACAATAGCACATTCCTGATCTTTGAAAAATCCACAAAAATTACAGTAGGTACTCTATACCCACTGGATTCCACTGCACAAATTTTAGCAAGAGATAAAATATTGGACAACAGATACGAAAAGATCAAATAAACTGCCAAAACGGTACTTTGAACTAACTTTTCTTCTAAAAAGTGTCAAACAACAGATTTTATATTTTTTCTGCCTTTTTCTACTGAAAAAACCCTACTTCAGAAAAATGACTGCTAGAACAGGCATATATAACTCTACACAAAATTCCAAAGTTTAACTCAAATTAAAACCTTTGAAATGCAACCCTACTGGAAAAGGGTGCAACATCCAATCTTATATTTTTCCCAGATTCTACTCCACATTTCATATTTATCAAGAAAGTTCCATGAACAACAAAGTTATACTTTTTCCTGCATGAATTTTCTAAGAAAAACTCAGAAAAGCACACTTGTACTAAAACTTCATTTTACTTCATACAACTACCCATACTTAATATTTTTCTCAGCTTTATCAAGACACACAGAGACTGCATAAATTTTCCTATATTTTATTTCCAAATATATTTATCTCAACAATTATTTTAAAAATCAGCTAAAAAGACTTTTAAATCTAAACAGATACTTTCTCTACAAAAACAGGACTTCATAAATTTTTCACAGATTCCTTACATGATAAGGAGCATACACAATTGTTTCCATAATTTAATTCCACCAAAAAACATATAAATATATTTATTTAACAATATGCACATAAACTGAAATAAATAAAAACAGTATAATAAACTTTCACCAAAAAAATACTTTCCTATTTTCCCCTGATAGATCTGCTCATGAAAGAATTTACAAAACTGAAAGTACTTCATTTGGACCAATAAATCGTGCTACACAAAATAAACAAGCTTTTTTAGAAAACAAAAGGAAAACGAAAAATATTTGAAATCTCCCGGCTGGGCTCGGTGAACTCGGTCCATAGACCATGGGTGGCTGACGTGTGGGGCCTGGTGGTCAACGGGACCCACCTGTCGGTGTGAGCCGAGCAGGGGAGCGGCTTTGACTCCGATTCCACGACGACGGTGAGGTCGCCAGCGGTGAGGTAGGGCTCGGTGAACTCGTCTCAACGAGGCGAACCGGTAGGTGGTGATGGTTTGGCTATAGGGTGGCCGTCACTCACCGACGGCGAGCTATGGCGGACGGCAGCGGTGGTGTGGCTCGGCTACACCATCTTTGGCGGTCGCTGGCGAAATTGAAGGGTGCGTAAGCACCAGTGAACCCTAGGGAAGGTGCTTGGGGAGTTGGTTTGGCTGGTGAAGCTTCGGAAAAGCTCGATCAAGTGCGCATGTCGCGGCGGTGCTAATGGCGCTCGACCGCATGGGAGAGAAGGCTAGGGGGCGGTAGCGTTGAGACTGAGGGGCGTTCTCACCTTGCCTTGGCGTGACGAAGCGTGCGGGTGAAGATGGGACTCAGCGGAGGTCTGGTTGGTGTGGAACAACGACATGCACTCCCTGGTGTCGGCGGCGGCCGAACGGGGGCACCTCCCGTTTCGGCGATGGTGGGGCTCCGACGGTGGTGAAGGCGGGAGCACCGCGTGTCCCAGACGAGGGCGGAGCGGTGGCCGGAGTTAATCGGCCGGCGGTGGTTTGGTTAAGGCGGCAACGTGGTGGCGTTCGTGCGGTGGCGAGGGATGCTCGGGTGTGCACGCGTTTGCGTGCAGGCGAAGAGAGCGAGAGGGAGCGGGCGAAAGTGAAAATGGCAAGTGATCCAAGGGAGAGGGAGAGAACGGCATTGCCATTTTGCTCTGGCTTCGGCTAGGCGAGCGGTGGTCGTTGCCGGGTCCACGGCCGGCGTAGCGACTGGCGAGCGGGAGCAGTGAGGCGGCGTGACAGGCGAGGCAGCGAGGGAGAGGGCGAGCGGGATCCTTGCGTGATGCGGGTGAAGAGATCGCGTACGGAGTGGTCGGGGAGGATTCGGGGTCAGGCGCCTGTGGTCACGCGGCAGCGTTGCCTGCTGTTAACACCAAATTTTTGCACGCGTAAGAAGATGACAGATGGGCCAATATACGGAGATGGGTGTATGAGGCATTTGGCAGGTATCCATGCGGTCGGATAATTTCCAAGGATTCGGCAACTGCTTGTGCGGTCGGTTATTTTGAGAAAGGGGATTTCCGTTGAAGCAGCGGTAGCAAGAGCCGATCGAGCAACAAGATGGCGACAATTAAGGCAATGAAAATTCCGAAGGAAGTCCAAGGCCAAAATATTGTATTTTTTCTTTTAACGTTTCATAGTCGTATCCTCTTAGGATTCGTTTCGTGTCCAGGGTATAAATATAAACCCTTGGCTATTATAAAAAGGGTTCACAACCATATCAATACAAATCGGCCCCGTGACATCTTCGAGTCCTTTGTCGTGTCGTCGAGTTCTTCGAGAGGAATCATCGATCCGTCGACCTCCGTAAGTCCCGACAACCTTGTTATCATGTCTAGTATCATGCGGTGGATTTAGATGTGATGCAAGTAGTCTTGCTTGTTTCCAATGGTCGTGCGGCGGACCTTTGTTAACGATCAAGAAATCTTTGCTTATGCTTTACTTATGAGTAAATACCGTGCAGCAGGCGTTTGCTTGATATGTTTAGCAAAGGCGAGATAGTTATCGACTCTATTAGATTCGGCAAGATCTAGTAGATTCAGTAAGTTACCATGTGTTGCATGATTTAATTAATTTTGTAACACTCTTTTGCCCAATCTAGATTGACTTTGTTCGTCCTTGCTTTACAAGTTTACTAGTGTTCCAATAATTGCATGATCATGATGGCCGAATTAATTTCTAATCTAGATTGTTACGTGTTGTGGGTTCATATATATCAATCACGTTTGAGCTTAGATAAAACTAGGTATCGTGCGGCAAATGCAGGTTTTAGATTGGTTTAATCGTGTTTGTTTGCATGCTCCTTCTTCATGGACCCCAACTCGGCTAGTTTGCCGAGCTTGGTTACACGTCAATTTATAATTTATCTTTACTTGTCCAAGCATGTCTTTTTCATGTATGTACGTTCGGCAATCAACTGTTTATATATGTTTATGTTTAGAGATAGCCGAATAACCTTTAAACTTGTTGACAGACAACTTCTATAGCTGTATGTCGTCATGAGTGGCTTCAGGGCCGTAAATATGGAACTGTCTGGTCTCACCCGGTATGTTCCAGTTTTATTCTCACAGTTTTATCCCTTGTTGGTTTTTAGGTCAAACCGACTGGCACGTCTCCGGATTTCAAATCACCCGGGCACCCGTTTGAAGCCACGCTTTCCGGCTTGCTGTGTGTCAGGCGCGGAACACCGTTTTTGCGTCAACACACTTTTTGGCACGCTCGGTGGGACACCACATTCCAAGATGCCTGAAATCGACAACAGTCAAGTTCTGGACGTGACCATGGATGATTTGCCACCAGACTTGAGAAATTTAGTTCAACAAGCATGCAATGAGTTTCAACACAAATGCTTGATGTCCTTCTCTAAGAATAAGAGCAACAAGGTTTTCCAGAAGCAGTCACTCCCAAGAACTCTCCTTCCTCATCAATCTGATAGCACTGATGAGGAAGATGCTCAAAAACTATCCGAACTGGTGTACAAGGCTATAGAAGAGGCCATGACAAATCATCAATCAGCTTTCTTAAATACCTTTCATGCCATCATGGTTGGTACTTTCGGCCCGGCAGTTGATAAACGTTTTGAGGAAGCCGCTGGCCCGATGCGGGGGCCTATGTTATTCCCCGTACCCCAACATCAGGGAAAGACTGCTGAAGACGGTGGAGTCGGTACAAGCAGAGGTGGGATGGTCCTTCACGAGGGGCAGCAACCTCCCACAACTCATCGCCAACTCGCATTCGGCACGACGGGAAACGTCCCAGAATGTGCCTTTAGAGTGTCCCCCATGACAAATAGGTTGCAAAAGAACATGTTTGGGAATGGATATCAGGAGTTCGTTGATTACAGTGCGATTGATGCTTTCCCGAATCCGGGCTATAAAAATTCAGCAGGGGCATTTCTTGGTGGTCAAACGCATGCGGCTCCAGATTCAAACATCGACCTCATCATGCACAGGATGGCTGACATTATGCAGAATCAATCCGGCTTGAAGCCAAAGAATCAGTCCTATGCATACAAGTCCCCTTATCCAGAGTGGTATAACTGAGTGGCGCTTCCTCCAAGGGTGAAACCTCCCACCGATCTCACCAAATTTTCAGGCCAAGATGACACTAGCACTATAGAACACATCAGTCGTTACTTGATGCAACTTGGAGAAGCGTCTGTAGATGAAGCTTGGAGAATCCGGTATTTCCCACTATCATTAACAGGACCAGCTTTCTCATGGTTCACGTCTCTGCCGTCAAATTCTATTAGTACATGGGCAGAGCTAGAACAGAAATTCCACGCGTATTTCTGTACATGCACTAATGAAAAGAAGTTGGTCGATCTCATGAGTTTGAAGATGAGGGCTAATGAAACACCGCAAGAATATTTGCGCAGATTCAGGGAGACTAAAAATCTCTGCTATTCCCTGAATTTGCCAGATGATCAATTGCCAGGGATAGCTATAGCTGGCATGTTGCCGAATATCAGGGAAAAGCTATTCGGCATGGAGTTTGATGATCTTGGTCAATTATCACAACGATTGGCAATGATGAATAGTCAGGCTCAAGGGTTTAAGAGAAACAACCAATTCCAGAGAGGCGATGTGGCTAGCGAAATGTATCAGGCTTTCTTTGAAGAAGCAATGGAATATGATGATGAAGATGAGATAGCTGCAGCTGAGTTAGTCTGGGCGAAAGAGCCGACTCAAGTCAATCAACGATGGCTGAGGTAGCAAAAGGGTACCTACGATTTTGATGTTTCCAAATCGGATAAGCTATTTGAATTGCTGGTGAAAGAGGGACGCGTCAAGCTACTGGAAGGCCATCCCATGCTGCACCCTGAAGGAGTTAAAGACAAGAAGTATTGTGGTTTCCATAACACCAGATCTCATTCTATAAATGATTGTCGAGTCTTCAGAGTGCGGATCCAGAAGCTATCCAGGAAGGGCATTTGAAGTTCGATGGAAAAATAAAAATTGATGGTAACCCTTTTGCACAGAATACCGTATCTTTCTCCGTTAACATGATTAATGCAGACGACCCCAGGGGCAAAAGCAAGATGAAGGTATTAACCTCTGATAGAGCGAGAAAGACCGGTGTTGTTGACCCCGATCGACAGATCACAAATGAAGAATTTCGGCAACAAATTCATTTCCAGAATAGCCGAACTGAAAGGGGTGAAGCTTCCAGGCCTAGGGTCACGACACGTATTTTATTGAACAAATGGCGTCAGGAGCAGGAACGGCGCCAGAAGCAAAAGTTCTATGAAGAACAAAAGTTCATAGAGGAGCAACGGAGGTATGAAGAGATAATGTACTGAGAAGAACGAGAGTATACGAGAGAGCAAGAGCAATCTCATTGGGGGTGTTCATTTTTCAAATATTGTTGGAATGAAGGCTTGAAGCTGCCTGCTAAGAACAATTGTCCTGAATGCAGTGATCAATATTCTGAGTACAGGCAGTCTCGAGTCAACCGCCATTCAGTCCATGAAAGGCTTGGGATGCAGTTCCCTAAGGACGATCGACGCTTAAAAATGGGTAATTCCGAAAATCGGCAAGGAAAAAGATTTGCCGATCGAGATTGGGCTCGCACTGAGGAAGAGGAGTACCATGAATATGTTTGGCAAAAAGGACAGTGGTGTCCACCAGGATTGAGAAAGAGCCAGAAAAGAAGGGTGCAACGCCTAAGGAACAAAGAATTAGCACAAGCGGGTGCCAAAACAAAGCAAATTTGGCGTCCTAAAGAAAAGCCCGATGAAGGTGATCGTTCGACTAATGCATGCATGGCTTTCTTCCTCCCATCGGAGTTCGTGGCTCCCGGAGATCAATATGTCAAAGAAGAAGTGTATTCGGACTTTGACGAAGACGAATACCAAGATCTGATGGCTCAGCTCGTTCTGACTCAACGGGCAGTTTTTGATAAACCAGCCAAGCATCGTCACTTGAAGCCGCTTTATGTGAAGGGGTACATTAATGGCAAACCGTTAACCAAAATGTTTATTGACGGGGAGCTGCCATAAATATCATGCCATATACTACCTTCAGGAAACTTGGGATGGCAATTGAAGAATTATTGAAAAGTGACATGGTGTTGAGGGACTTCGCTGACAATCCTTCTGATACTCGAGGAGCGGTTCATGTTGAGTTGACGATCGGGTCCAAGACTTTGATTACTACCTTCTTCGTCATCGATGGCAAGGGGGGATATAGTTGCTCTTAGGAAGGGACTGGATACATGCAAACTGCTGCGTTCCGTCAACTATGCATCAAATCCTCATCCAGTGGATTGAAGATGACATCGAAGTTGTCCATGCCGATGATTCGGTGAGTGTTGCTACTGCAGAACCCGTTTACTGGGAGTATGATGGCGTCGAGTGCTTCTCTGGAAGAATTTGGAAAGAAGGTCCTGTAAATGTTTTCGACAAGGACCAACAGCCGATCCAAGCAGTCGGCTCTCAGAGCAATTTTTGAATGGATGGTCCAATTGATGATAACGAAGGAAAGTTGGGACGAGGTTTCATGTCGGCTGATAAATTAGAAGAAGTAAATGTTGGTAATGAAGCCGAAACAAGACCAATATATGTCAGTGCAAATTTGGATCCAGAATATAGATTAAAATTGATATATCTTTTGAAGGAGTTCAAGGATTGTTTTGCTTGGGATTACACAGAGGTGCCCGGACTAGGCCGTTCTATTGTT
Source organism: Coix lacryma-jobi var. lacryma-jobi (assembly GCA_009763385.1). Classification (NCBI taxonomy): domain Eukaryota; kingdom Viridiplantae; phylum Streptophyta; class Magnoliopsida; order Poales; family Poaceae; genus Coix; species Coix lacryma-jobi. Next base: position 47,231,116 of record CM019826.1, read on the forward strand.
GAGCATCGATTACCGATCAAACCTGGGTATCGCCCCTACAAACAACCTCCTCGGAAGATTTTTAAAGAGGAAGTACTGGCCGACGTGAAAAAAGAAGTTGAGAGATTATTGGAAGAAAATTTCATTCGACCGTGTAGGTATGCAGAGTGGATTTCAAGCATAGTTCCGGTATATAAAAAGAATGGAAAGATGAGGGTTTGCATTGATTTTAGAGATCTCAATAGAGCTACCCCAATGGACAGTTACCCAATGCCGGTTGCCGAATTGCTTGTTGATGCAGCGGCTGGTTACGAAGTCATCAGCTTTATGGATGGCAATGCTGGATACAATCAGATCTTTATGGCAGTGGAAGATATTTCAAAGACAGCTTTTAGATGCCCTGGTCATATTGGTTTGTTTGAATGGGTTTTTATGACGTTCGGATTAAAGAATGCCAGCGCAACTTATGAAAGAGCTATGAATTATATCTTCCATGAGTTGATCGGCAAAATTGTGGAAATCTATATCGACGATGTAGTCGTGAAGTCTAGGGATCATGACGAACATCTAGCTAATTTGAGGAAGACTTTGGAGTGCACAAGGAAACATGGTTTGAGGATGAATCCAAACAAATGTGCTTTTGGAGTTTCGGCAGGTGAGTTTTTGGGGTTTCTGATCCATAAAAGAGAGATTGAAGTCGAAAAGAAAAGCATGGAAGCGATAGATAAAGTTGCCCCTCCAACCAACCTCATGGAGTTACAGTCGCTGCTTGGCAAGATTAATTTTGTAAGAAGGTTTATATCTAACTTATCAGAAAGAATTTTGCCTTTTTCTCCGTTGCTCAAGCTTAAGAAAGATCAAGAATTCATGTGGGGTGACATACAACAGAAAGCTTTTGATGAAATTAAAGAATACATGAAGGCACCACCGGTGTTGGTACCTCCGCAGCTTGGTAAATCTTTCAAGTCGTACGTGGCGGCTGATAGCCTAACGATAGGATCGGCCCTTATACAAAAATTTGAGGGAAAAGAAAGAGTAATAGCTTACCTTAGCCGAAAGCTGTTAGACCCAGAGACGAGGTATTCGGCTACAGAGAAACTTTGTTTATGTGTGTATTACTCATGTACCAAGCTTTGGCACTACTAATTAAATGCCGAATGCGTGATAGTTTCTGAATTTGATGTGATAAAGCATATTTTGTCAATGCCTATTTTGAATGGAAGGATCGGCAAGTGGATTTTAGCTCTGTCAGAATTTGATTTAAGGTATGAATCGGCAAAGGCAGTGAAAGGTCAAGCTATTGCCGATTTTGTTACTCATCATCGTGATCCTTCTGCTAATATGGTAAATATCGCACCTTGGACTTTGTTTTTCGATGGTTCATCTTATAGTAAAGGTGGTGGTGCTGGTATTTTCTTAATTTCTCCATGAGGGTTGACTTTTAAATATGCCATCCCCATTGAGTTTTATGTTACTAACAATCAAGCAGAGTATGAAGCATTGCTCAGAGGGCTTTGGCTGCTTGTAGAAATAAAAGCTGTTGCTGTCGAAATTTTTGGGGATTCTGAGTTGGTCATCAACCAATTAACCGGTCAATATGAATGTAAAAGCGATATATTGAGAGAGTATTATGAAGAATGTCAAGAGCTTTTGAGATATTTCTAGATGGCAACTTTACATCATATCCCTAGGGGGCATAATGAAGAAGCAAATAAATTAGCTCAGGCTTCTTCTGGATATCGGGAAGATCAAGAAGTTTTTGCTTTGGATGAAGATCATACGACTAATGATTGGAGAAAAGAAATCGCCGATTACTTGAAAACCCCATCACAAAAAGTCTCCCAAAAGCTCAGGTATAAGGCTCTCAAGTTTACACTTCTTGATGATCAGTTGTACTTTAAATCTATAGATGGAGTGTTCCTCAAGTGTTTAAGTCAAGAAGAAGCCAAAAAGCTGATATACGAAGTGCATGAAGGGTTATGTGGTGCACATCAATCGGCTTACCGAATGAAATGGATAATAAGGAGGACTGGGTATTTTTGGCCAACAATTCTCAAAGATTGTTTTGAATATTATAAAGGATGTCAAGATTGTCAGAGATTCGGCAATATTCAAAGAGTTCCGGCATCGGCTATGAATCCAATTATCAAGCCGTGGCCGTTTAGGGGATGGGCTATAAATTTGATTGGTCAAATTCATCCTCCTTCTAGCAAAGGACATAAGTTCGTACTATTGGCTATAGATTACTTTACCAAATGGGTCGAAGCTATACTTTGAAGAAAGTTACATCAAAAAACATGATCAATTTTGTTAAGGAACATATAGTTCACAAATTCGGAATCCCTCAAACTATTACAACGGACCAAGGGACCCAGTTTACATATCCGAATTTTGTGACTTTGCTGAAGAAATGGGGATCAAGTTATATAATTCTTCTCCTTATTATGCACAAGCCAATGGTAAAGCTGAAGCATCAAATAAGATTATGATTAAGATTATCTAGAAAAAGATTGACGAAAAGCCGAAGAAGTGGCATTTGGTTCTTAATGAAGCATTGTGGGCTTACCGAATGGCATGTCATGGGTCTACTCAAGCGTCTCCCTACGAGTTGGTTTATGGGCACTGTGCTGTGTTGCCATGGGAGTTACAATCAAGTTCGAGGCGAGTTACATTGCAGAATGATTTGAAGAAAGAAGATTATAAAAATCTAATGATGGATGAACTAGAAGATTTGCACTTGGTTCATCTTAAGGCATTGGAGAATATAGAGAAGAACAAATTGCGCGTTGCTAGGTATTACAATATGAAAGTTAAAGAAAAACACTTTATAGAGGGAGATTTGGTTTGGAAGGTTATATTGCCGATCGGGATGAGGGACAAAGCGTTCGGTAAATGGTCTCCAAATTGGGAAGGTCCTTTTCGGATAGTAAGGCATGTACCTGGCAACGCATATATTTTGAAGACTTTATTGGGAGAAGAATTTTCTAGAGCTATTAATGGGAGATTTCTCAAGAGATTCCATCCCAGTGTAGAAGTTGGCGCATGAACAGTCTCAAAGATTCTTCGTGTGAAGGAAAAATAGCCGATGTCAAACATCGCCTTTAGCAGAAAAAATGCTCCAAGAGTTTGGAGAATAGCCGATATTGTTTGAATTGCCTTTAGTACAAAAACTGATCATAACCCTGGTGGCCCTAGCATTTTTCAAGTTAGCAGATTTATCGGGAGGTGAGAAAGGCGAAGCGCAGTAAATGAGATGTCGAGTGACATGACATGTCGAAATGAGATCTAGTCGGCTAAAATGACTGCGGATACATGGGTGTATGCCGAGTCTCGTGTGATGAGTGATTGTGGGTTTGATGCGCATGTTCTTTGGCTTGTGTTGTGCTGGTGTCGAGCATGGGTATAGTGATCGAAGGCAAGGTGAAGGTGAAGTAGAGACGTGCCGTGCCGATGGACCGAGAGTGGCGAAGGACGGACGTGAGGCTTGGACTGAGGGACCGGTGGCACGAGGATCAGCTGTGGTGGCTGACAGCCTGGGACAGCGACGAGCGAAGACTTGCAGGCACGGTGTTGCTTGGGTCGAGGACCTGGGGACAAGTGTCGGTGGACATGGTGCACGGGCGGTGCATCCCCTCTATGGCTCGGTTTGGTGGTTGAGCCACAGAAAAACCACCGGGTGGACGGTTTCCAGGTTTGGGCCTCAAAACCTAGGCGCTGATGGTTTCTGAGTTTGGGCCACAAAACTCGGGCTGAGGACGGCTTCCAGGTTTGGGCCTCAAAACCTGGGTGTTGCGGGTTTCTGAGTTTGGGCCACAAAACTCAGGCGATGGACTACGGGTTTCCCGGTTTGGGCCTCAAAACCGGGGGTTGGTCGTGAAGGCTGGTTTTCTGGTTTGGGCCACAAAACCGGGGGTGAAGTCTGGGAAAAGGACGAGCAGAGCGATGGCGGCACGTGGCGGCAATCGATGAGGTTGCGTCAAGGCAACGCTACCAGTTGTGCGGGCGTGGCCGTCGGATCACCCCCTACCACGAGTTGGTCCAGAATAACCCTAGGGTTTAGCTGGTTCGCTCTGTAATTAGTTAGGGGTAGAGTGGGAATTAGAATTAGGATAAGTAGGGGGAGACACCCACCTCCCAAATTATCTCAGTCATTTGCTCTTTTGTTTCTAGGGTTTCCTGCTCTCCCCATCCTCTGCTATAGCAAACTGAGATCCACAGAGAAGACAAGCATACCTCTATGTTCGTGAGATTTTGAGGAAGTGGTCTCACTGTTGTAGCGTGTGGTAGCTAGACGGTTGCAAATTCGTGGTTGTGATTCACGTTTTGTTTGTGTTCTTCGCGGGTTGCTTTTCTCCACATTTTTCCCGTTGATCGATCTCTCTACTCGGTGCGTCTTTCGCAAATCCATTTGAACTGAGTTGTTCTAGATCGTGAGGCGCTTCTTTCCACCGAAGGAATTCACCTCTAACCTCACGAGCTAGTAGATCGGTCGATTTTCTTTTTGGATCAGTTTTGCTCCTTTTGTTCCGATTTCTTCCAATTCACCGATTTGGAGTTAGGTTCGAGCCACGATCCTCTTGGGATAGCTCACTAACCTCCTTGGAACTCCTCATACCAAGTCTAAGCCTTAGTGCTTTTGATTCGGAGGAGATCGGGTGATTTTTGCGGAAGAACAGTTCTAAATCGGGACCATCGGACGCTCTGTTCTTGAGCATCGGACGCTAAGTTCTTTCCATCGGAGCATCCGTTGTCAGGTGTCGTCTGACAGTGAGTTTTAAGGAGCATCGGACGCTGACCATCGGAGCGTCCGTTGCCATCCGACGCGCCGGGGGTCTTGCATCGGAAGCTGAGTCTCCACTGTAGCAGCTTCCGATGTCTATGCAGTAAGGTTCTAGTTCTGTCCTTTTGGCATCGGAAGCTTTCGGTGCCTGGCCATTGGATGCTAGTCAGCTTCCGATGCTGCTGGTTCTGTGCTGTTTCATCCGCGGTTCGATCGTCCGTTGTCGGTTTTGATTTCCGGCTTTTGCGTTGGGTTTCTAGAGTTGTGTAGTGTCCCGCTGTGCTTCTTGGAAGCATCCACCCTACATCTAGGGTCGTGGACACTTGCAAGCTCTAGGTTTGCTCTTGGGGGTTGATTTTCAGAACAGTAGCAACAAGTTTCTGAAAAGAAATTTGAAGCTCCCATTCACCCCCCCTCTAGTCGCTTTCTGGTAGCATCTTCGGTCCTTCAATTGGTATTGGAGCGGGTTAAGGATCTTCCACCATAGCCGGTTCCAGATCCACAGAAGGCGACATGGATCGCGGCGTGGGCAAACCGCTATTTTTCGATGGGACGAACTATGTGTATTGGAAGATACGCATGTCACCCTATCTGCAGAGTTTGGGTGCTTCCATCTGGGAGATTTGCAACAAGGCCGATTACGTTGTCTTGGCTGCTCGTGCTACTCAGCTTCAGATCGATGAGCACGATGCCAATAGCTGAGCTCATAACGCTCTTTTCTCCAGTTTGAGCATGTCTGAGTTTGATCGCGTTTCTCACCTCGCTACGGCTCAGGAGATTTGGGCTACCCTCATGCGTTTCCATGAGGGAACCACTCAAGTCAAAACCCGTCTCTACCAGTCGTTCAAGCGAGAGTATGAGAACTTTCGACACATGCCTGGCGAGAGCATAGAAAGTTTATTCGCTCGCTTTCAGGTGATTGTCAACAGGATGAGGGCTAACAAGGAGCTGTTGCCTTTTGATGATCATGAGAGAGCTCTCAAGCTACTCCATACTCTTGATCGGTCGGTGTGGGATTCCAAGGTTCAGGCGATCATCAAATCGCCTAAATATGAGACTCTCACGTGCGACGAGCTCTTCAGTAAGCTCAAGTCCAGTGAGATCGATGCCATGGCGAGGGCTTCTTATGAAAATCCTTCTGGCCCGTTGATGGCTTTGCTTTCTGGCTCTTCTACTAACACCTCTAGAGGCTTTGCACATTCCTCTCTTCTTTCTGTCATAGAGGAGCAGCTGGAGTTCATGGGGGATGACGAGTTGGCTTTGCTCGCCAACCGGTTCTCGCGGTTCCACAACAACCGCATGAACCATCGCCGCGGAGGAGGACGCTCAGGATGCTTTGAGTGCGGCGACCCCAACCACTTCATCGCCAATTGCTCGAAGAATAACAAGCAAGTCTTCGGCAAGGCGGATCATGGGCACAAGTACGACTCCGAAAAGCGCAAGGAGAAGTACGTCCCCGCGAAGCACAAGCGGAAGGGCGGCTTCAACAAGGAGTACATCAAGACGAAGTACTTGGAGAAGGCCCAGGCTGAGCAGCGTGCTTTCTTCGCCACGCTCAGCGACGTCGACGACTTGGATGACGACTCTGCTTCCTCAAGCGACGATGAGTCCGAGAAGAAGAAGAGGATCAAGGACAAACTGAACGGCCTCTGCTTCTTCACCGACAACGAGGGCTTCTGCACCATGGCCCTCGGCAAGGAGGTCGACGGTGAGCTGGAGGAGATCCCTTGGAACGACGACGACGATGACGACACCTCCCAGGTATCTCTGACCCCCGATGAGCTTTCTGCTGAGGTCAAGAAGCTTACTGCTGCCCTTCTTAGTCAGGATAATTTGCTTAGGCGCGCTGCTAGAGAGCGGAAGGAGTTTAGGCAGAAGTGGGAGGATACGGTGAAGGTGAGTTTGCCAAGTCCACCGTAGTTGTTTCTGAGGAGGTCGAGTGCGAGATGTGCACCACGCACATGACTGACCTTCTCACCTTGAGAGGTAAGTATGTTGCGTTGGTTGGAGAGGTGGATGAGCTTAAAGCCAGATCCTCGCTGTTAGGTGCGTGCAAGTCCTGTGCGGGCTTGCAATCCGAGTTGGCAGAGAAGAATGCCAAGATTGTGTCTCTTGAAGAGGCTAGCTCGGGTAGCACGTGTGTGGCTAGGTGTGTTCTGTGTGAGGGCTTGGAGATGGAGATAGCCAATGTGAAGCATGACAACATGCAAACCGAGGAGGAAAACACATACCTTTGGACCATCTTGTCATGGGTATCTAGTGGTGAGCCGCAGCTTGGGATGATGATTGCCCAATTCAAGCGTGTTGCTGGAGGTCCCGGTGTAGGTTTTGCTCAGGGTATTGATGTTTCATCTTTTGGCAAGATTGGAGAGTCAAGTGGTCTTAACCCATGTGAGAAGCCCAACTCCACCACTACTTCCAAACTTACCAAGATTCCACCCAAAGAGCCCCTCAAGCCTAACACCAAGGATGGAGTGTTTGTGGAACCTCCAAGAGCTCCACTAAAGAAACAGACATGGTCTCCTAAGCCCAACCACCTGAAAAATAAGCTTGACACCATGCCACCTATCCAAGACGAGCTTATGCCACAGAAGGGCAAAGTGATCCACACCCACTACCGTGAGTACCAACAACCCCCTATGAGAGCGGTGAGGTACGATTGTGAGCACTGTGGGAGAGATGGACACTTGAGTTAGTTCTGCTTTCGGCGCAAGAGAGAGGCGCGCCGTGCAAAGGGGATGAACAACACGGACATGTACCATCCTTTCCATGATGTACATGTGTCGAACGTTCAGAGGCGTGCTGCTAGGCCTAGAGGTCCGGTGCCTCAAGTTCCTAGGCCTAGGCCGCGAGGAGGTCGTGCCCGGCGGGAGCCTGCATTTGTGGGCTATGGACCCCGTGGCGGTGACTTTGTAGTTGAGCATTTTCCCCCACCACGTTTTGACTATCGCGGTGAGCGCTCCTTCCCTAGCGGACCACGTTTTCCTCAGCGTGGTGATCGCTTTCCCCGTAGGCGTGCTAGGAATGGTTTTTCTGCTAACCGTTCTTTTGAGCAGCCGGCCCAACACTGGTATTCTTCCTACTTCACTAACCCCAGTGTTGGACCGTATGCTCACCCTATGTCTTTTTATTGATGTAGGTAAAAAGATTGGAGAACGTTTGGTTGGTGGATTCTGGGTGCTCAAGACATATGACCGGAAACGCCAAGTGGTTCTCCAGTCATAGTCCGGTCGCCGGAAAGGAGTTTATCACCTTCGGCGATAATAGCGAAGCTAAGGTGTTGTCTCATGGGACGGTGCTAGTTAATGAGCACTTTGTGTTGCGTGATGTTGCTCTTGTTTCTAACTTGCATTTTAACCTTCTTTCTGTTTTGCAACTTTTCGATGATGACTATGAGATTCGTTTTAAGCCGAATCTCAGTCGTACTTTGGATCCTTAGGGCAATCTTGTATGTATGATTTTGCCCTTTGGGAAAGTCTTTCGTGCAAATTTCTCAGAGTCTTTTGGAACTTCTCGTTGTCTTGTGGCTGGACCTTCCTCCTCTGATCTTTGGAAGTGGCATAGGAGACTTGGTCACTTGAGCTTCGACTTGCTTGCAAGGCTTAGTTCACTTGGCTTAATCCGATGATTGCCCAAGTTGTCTATGGAGAAGGATCTTGTTTGCCACTCTTGTAGACATGGGAAGATGGTCGCCGCTCCCCACCATCCAGTAACTCAGGTCATGACCAAGCGCCCTGGAGAGCTTTTGCACATGGACCTTGTTGGTCCGGCTCGGGTGAGCTCGGTTGGGGGGAAGTGGTACGTGCTTGTTGTCGTTGACGATTTTTCGAGATATTCGTGGGTTTTATTTTTAGCTGAGAAGACCGAGACCTTCTCCATTGCTCGCAATCTGATTTTGCGTCTTCAGAACGAGTTCCCTTTGAACTTGATGCGAGCTATTAGAACTGTTAATGGTTCCGAATTCAAGAATTCGGATTTTGAAAAGTTTTGTAACTCTTTGGGTTTAGAGCATCAGTTTTCTTCCCCTTACACATCGCCATAGAATGGTGTTGTAGAAAGGAAGAATCGGACCCTTGTAGAGATGGCCAGGACGATGCTCGATGAGCATAGGACACCTAGGCGATATTGGGCCGAAGCTATGAGCACTGCATGCTACATTTCCAATCGCATTTTTCTCCGAGCTTTCTTGAAAAAGACATCTTATGAGTTGCATTTTGGAAAACTGCCCAAGGTGAGTTGTTTTAGACTCTTTGGTTGACACTGTTTTATACTCAAGAAAGGCAACCTGGACAAATTTAAGTCTCGTTCTTCTGACGGTGTATTTTTGGGTTATGGCACTCATACTCGCGCATATCGTGTACTTATCCTTGATACTAACCGAGTCATGGAGACATCAGATGTCACCTTCGACGAGACCATGGTTTGTCCTTCTTCTCGTTTTGAGCGAGCAGGTGATCATGAGGTTGGTGAGCCTCTTTTTGGTGATGAGGACGAGGGTGCTGAAGGGATGGATGACCCAGCACCACCTCCACCTGCTGTGCCACAAAGAGCGGCCTCTACTACCACTCATGGCCCCGACCCTTCTTCTTCGACTACTTGGGGGTCGTGGGATCCGCCACCTCGAGCGGTACCTTTTGTACCCGAGGAGGCACCAGCTGTTGTTGAGGGGGAGGTTTCTTCAGCTCGGGAGGCGCCATGACACATCCAGTGCCAACACCCGCCTCAACAGATGATCGGCAACATCGGTGAACGTGTCACTCGGTCTAGGTCACAACAAATCTCTCACTTTGCTCATTCTGCATTTGTTGCTGATTTTGAACCCCGAGATGTTGGACACGCTTTATCTGATCCAGACTGGGTCAATGCCATGCATGAGGAGCTTGAAAACTTTGAGAGAAATTGGGTTTGGGTTTTGGTTCCACCTCCTCCTGAGTGTCACCCTATTGGGACAAAATGGGTTTTCAAAAACAAACAAGGAGAGGATGGCCATGTTGTGAGAAACAAGGCCAGACTTGTAGCCCAGGGGTATAGTCAGAAGGAGGGGATAGACTATGAGGAGACTTTTGCTCCCGTAGCTTGTTTGGAGGCAATTAGGATAGTCTTGGCTTTTGCTGCATCCAAAGGGTTTAAACGGCTACATAGAACAGGAAGTATATGTGAAACAACCCCCCGGTTTTGAAAATCCCAAGTTTCCAAACCATGTTTTTAAACTTCACAAAGCTTTGTATGGTTTGAAACAAGCCCCTAGAGCCTGGTATGATAGGTTGAAAACCTTTTTGCTAGCTAAGGGTTTTAAAATGGGATGTGTGAATAAAACGCTCTTTCTCCTCAAGCAAGGCAATGATACTCTCTTGGTCCAGATTTACGTGGATGATATCATGTTCGGTGGTTCTTCTCACGCTTTGGTTGCCAAGTTTGCAGATACTATGAGCAGGGAGTTTGAGATGAGCATGATGGGTGAGTTGACGTTTTTCCTCGGGTTGCAAATCAAGCAATCCCGAGAAGGGACGTTCATGCACCAGGGCAAGTACACCAAGGACATTCTGAAGAAGTTCGATATGGGTGAGGCCAAGCCTCTTCCAACACCCATGTCGACCACGATGGCCCTGGATGCGGATGTGGATGGAGAAGCTGTAGACCAGAAGGAGTACCGGAGTATGATCGGGTCGCTGTAGACCAGTTCGCGGTGTGTCTGTGTGCACGATTTCAGTCGTCGCCGCGCACTTCTCACCGTCAGGGAGTCAAGCGCATTATGAGGTACTTATGCTTCACTCCAGAGTTTGGGATTTGATATTCTGCTTCCTCCACCCTCTCCCTTTGTGGTTACTTTGATGCCGATTTTGCTGGCTACCGTATTGATCGCAAGTCCACTTCTGGGACTTGTCAGTTTATTGGTTCTTCTCTTGTATCGTGGTCTTCTCGCAAGCAGTCTAGTGTCGCCCAGTCTACCACGGAGGCTGAGTATGTTGCTGCGGCTAGCTGTTGTTCCCAGTTGCTTTGGATGATGGCCACTTTGCGTGATTTTGGTCTGAGCTTTTCTCGCGTTCCTTTGCTTTGTGACAGCACGAGTGCTATTAGCGTTGCTAAGAACCCCGTGCTGCACTCTAAGACCAAACACATTGATGTGCGCTTTCATTTTTTGTGAGACCACTATGAGAATGGTGATATCGACCTTCACCATGTCGATACTCATCATCAGTTGGCTGATATTTTCACCAAGCCATTAGACCAATCAACTTTTGCTAGGTTGAGAGGTGAGCTTGGTGTGTGTTTCCCCTTTTAGATGGGGGAAACATTTTGCTCTTGTATCATAGACTGACTCTTTTTCGTTTGTCTTATTTTCCTTTCAGTTTTTGCATTTCATCATGCATCTTTACTTTCTGAGCTTCATATATATAATCTTTAGAATGTGATTATGCTCTATCTAGTTTACTCCGATGCAATATGATGATGCTTGTAGCTTATGCTCTTTCTGATCATTAATGTATATTGTGAGCTGAGCTATTTTTGAATGGTGAACCTGCTTAATGGACATAAAACTTGAAAATGTTCACCATTGAGATATGCAACTAGCATGTGTAGAATGTGTTGAAATCACTTGTGCTTTTCATATATGCTAGGTTGCTATGTCTCTAGTTCTGAGTCAGTCACTTGCTTGGTATGTTTATATTCTGCATTGAATTTAAACCAAGTTAAGTGAATTGGAAAGATCGAGATGGGATTGCTTGTCAGCACATCACAGTTTCGAGACTGTCTCTCATTGCACTTTGAGTTAAACTTGAGCTGTGTAGTGTATGACCGAAACTGTTGCTTTAAGCTTCTGATTGCTTCTGCATAGGCTTCGCACAGTTGGAAATTTAGGCAATGACAAGCTTTCAACCTCTCGCAATCATATGCTGAAATTTGATCTTGTGTCATTCCACCGCTACAACTCCGATAAAATTTTGTATATACAAGTCTATGTTTCATTCTATAGCATGATGATTGAACCTTGCTAGGGGTAGTTCACCTTGTATACATGTTTAGCACTTGTTTGACTTTCTGTCTATACATGCTTAGTGCTATTTTGATGGTGAATACCTTTTTGGCTAAAACTGCTCACTTTGCTCATATGTTCATATTTCGCATTTAGTGATAAGTTTGAGCCTTTGCTAGCTTGTTCTGGATGTTATTGAGTCATCGGATCAGAACTGTGTAGAGCATCTTTTCATTCTATTGACTCTATTCCTGAAGCTGCTAACTTGCATTTTAACTCATATGCATTTTGGAGGGGAAATACTTGATTAGTGCATTTTCAACTAAGGGGGAGAAAATCTTGCAAATCATGTGCTTTTCGAGTTGAACTAAGGGGAAGATTTCCTGGTTGTGTGCACTTTTTGAGGGGGAGTTTGCTCGCTGCTGAGTTTTTGAGCAGGTAACAGTTGGTATGGAGCATTTTTGGCAGCTAGTTGTGTTGAGCCTTTGCCTCTTTCTTGAGGGACTAGGGACTTTGCTTTTATGTTCTTCAGTTGGTATCGAGCTTTCTCTCTAGCGGTGTTGAGCCCGTTCTGCCTCTTCTTGAGGGCTAGCTCTATTTTGCTTGGATTTCAATTGTTTTTTCGATTGGTATCGAGCTTTTCTCGCTAGTGGCGCTGAGCCTGTTCTACCTCTTCTTGAGGGCTAGCTTTGCTTTGCTTGGTTGTGTCGAGCCGTTGCCCATGTCTTTGGGGACCAAGTTGTCTTGCTTCTTCCACTTGACCTTCTTTGGCTTTGCTATGCTTCTGGGTCATTTGGTCGAGTTCTCTCTTCTTCTTCCTCCCTTCCTCTATTTCATTATGATTTGTGTGAGTAGTTGACAATGCACTCATCAAGGGGGAGATTGCGGATACATGGGTGTATGCCGAGTCTCGTGTGATGAGTGATTGTCAACGGGTTTGATGCACATGTTCTTTGGCTTGTGTTGTGCAGGTGTCGAGCACGGGTACAGTGATCGAAGGCAAGGTGAAGGTCAAGTAGAGACGTGCCGTGCCGATGGACCGAGAGTGGCGAAGGGCGGACGTGAGGCTTGGACTGAGGGACCGGTGGCCCGAGGATCAGCTGTGGTGGCTGACAGCGTGGGACAGCGACGAGCGAAGACTTGCGGGCACGGTGTTGCTTGGGTCGAGGACCTGGGGACAAGTGTTTGTGGACGGGGTGCACGGGCAGTGCATCCCCTCTACGGCTCGGTTTGGTGGTTGAGCCATAGAAAAACCACCGGGTGGATTGTTTCCAGGTTTGGGCCTCAAAACCTGGGCGCTGATGGTTTCCGATTTTGGGCCACAAAACTCGAGCTGAGGACGGTTTCCAGGTTTGGGCCTTAAAACCTGGGTGCTGCGGGTTTCTCAGTTTGGGCCACAAAACTCAGGCGATGGACTACGGGTTTTGCCGGTTTGGGCCTCAAAACCGGGGGTTGGTCGTGAAGGCTGGTTTCCCGGTTTGGGCCACAAAACCGGGGGCGAAGTCCAGGAAAAGGACGAGCCGAGCGGTGGCGACACGTGGCGGCAATCGGTGAGGTTGCGTCGAGGCAATGCTACCAGTTGTGCTGGCGTGGCCGTCGGATCACCCCTACCACGAGTTGGTCCAGAATAACCCTAGGGTTTAGCTGGTTCGCTCTGTAATTAGTTAGGTGTAGAGTGGGAATTAGAATTAGGATAAGTAGGGGGGAGACACCCACCTCCCAAATTAACTCAGTCATTTGCTCTTTTGTTTCTAGGGTTTCCTGCTCTCCCCATCCTCTGTTGTAGCAAACTGAGATCCACAGAGAAGACAAGCATACCTCTGTGTTCGTGAGATTTTGAGGAAGTGAGACCGTAATCTCACTGTTGTAGCGTGTGGTAGCCACACGGTTGCAAATTCGTGGTTGTGATTCGCGTTTTGTTTGTGTTCTTCGCGGGTTGCTTTTCTCCACGTTTTTCCCGTTGATCGATCTCTCTACTCGGTGCGTCTTTCGCAAATCTGTTTGAACTGAGTTGTTCTAGATCATGAGGCGCTTCTTTCCACCGAAGGAATTCACCTCTAACCTCACGAGCTAGTAGATCGGTCAATTTTCTTTTTGGATCAGTTTTGCTCCTTTTGTTCCGATTTCTTCCAATTCACCGATTTGGAGTTAGGTTCGAGCCATGATCCTCTTGGGGTAGCTCACTAACCTCCTTGGAACTCCTCATACCAAGTCTAAGCCTTAGTGCTTTTGATTTGGAGGAGATCGGGTGATTTTCGCGGAAGAACAGTTCTGAATCGGGACCCTCGGACGCTCTATTCTTGAGCATCGGACGCTGAGTTCTTTCCATCGGAGCGTTCGTTGCCATGTGTCGTCTGATAATGAGTTTTAAGGAGCATCGGACGCTGACCATCGGAGCGTCCGTTTCCATTGGACGCGCCGGGGGTCTTGCATCGGAAGCTGAGTCTCCACTGTAGCAGCTTCCGATGTCTATGCAGTAAGGTTCCAGTTCTATACTTTTGGCATCGGAAGCTTCCGGTGCTTGGCCATCAGATGCTAGTCTGCTTCCGATGTTGCTGGTTCTGCGCTGTTTCATCCGCGGTTCGATCATCCGTTGTCGGTTTTGATTTCCGGCTTTTGCGTTGGGTTTCTAGAGTTGTGTAGTGTCCCGCTATGCTTCTTGGAAGCATCCACCCTACATCTAGGGTCGTGGACACTTGCAAGCTCTAGGTTTGCTCTTGGGGGTTGATTTTCAGAACACTAGCAACAAGTTTCTGAAAAGAAATTTGAGGCTCCCATTCACCCCCCCTCTGGTCGCTTTCTGGTAGCATCTTCGGTCCTTTAATGACGTCATGCGTTTGGGAAGCGTTTTTCTGAAGAAATGTTGCAATCGGGAAAATCACTGTGTAATCAGGGGATGCAAATAGACATTATTCAGAGAAAACAACTTCGTTTATTCATTTACAGATCCGTCCTAGTACAAACTACTCCTGGAATAATCTGTTCAGAATGGACTGCGGGTTGGTGACTCCGGCGAGAGCAGCAACATGATCATCATAAACTTCAAGATGATCTTCAATACCTTTGATTTCATCTGGACGTCCGCCTGCGAAGCCGACCGGTTGGACGGAGTAGTCCTCGTTGGTCCGAGAGCCCAAGGGAGACACCAAGGTGCACACCTTGGATGACGGCCTGATCTATGCGGCCATCAGTAGCATCAAGGCGCGCCTCGGTTGAGTCCCCGTGGGCATTCACCTTTGTCAGCAACTCTGTTCGCCGCCGCCCTCAGACGGCCATTCTCCGCAGAAAGAGCTCAAAGAGAAAAGAATGAGTTCGTGATGCAGGAAAAGGCCGAAAGAAGATGGAATGAACGATAGATGTCAAACCGGTAATGGTTGCAGAACTGCTTCCGCTGGTCCTCCCATTCGGTTTCCTCAATGCCGTATTTCTTGGATACGTCCTCCAACTCCTTCTGGGCCTTATCCCTCTCCTCGCGGTACCAAAGAGCGTCCAAACGGGTGTACCGAGGTGAGTCGTCAGACTCAGAGGAATTTGATGACCCAGAAGAAGGAGTGGGAGAACCCGGTGGAGCTGCCGTTTGTGGAAAAGGAATCCGGGTTTAGCTGGAGAAAGCCCTCACCCTAGAAAGAAGATGAATAGTGAATCGGGAACGGATAAATAAGAAAAGCTACCACAAGGGGGCAAGAAGCCAATTTTTACCCATAACGCCGACGAGTCGGTGCTCAGCTTCCTTTCGCTTCGTCTCCAACGAGGCGTTTGCCATGGTCACCATTGCCTGCCATTGATGAAAATACAAGCGAGGGTTTTCTCTCTGGTTTGAGTTAGGAGCCGAGGAATGGAGAGATTGCAAGTCAAACTGATTGGAGTTGAAGATGATGGCCTGCGTAGGGTCATATTTATGGAACCGTGGCTTGCACCCCGGAAAGCCAAGCATTAGAGTATGGTTTTCAAGATTTATGGGCCGTTGTTGGGTCGGGTCAGATTTTTGCTGACTTGAGGAGATCGTGGCTCCAGAATCAGGAAGCCGATAGGATTCGGCTGAGGATCGTTGCCACATGAAAAATTCAGTTTCGGTCGATTGTTTGGAAACTCATATTACCGATTAGCGCCGAAGACAGTAAGTTTGGCAAATGGTCTTCGATCTGGGAAGGACTATACTTTATTCCAGGCAATGGAATTTTAATGGAGAAGTCTTCGAGAAAGCTGTAGATGGAAAATTCCTTAAGAAGTACTATCCTAACATCGTCATGGATTGGAAAATTGAGAGGAATCCGGAACACTAGATCTGAAAATAGCCGATTACAACAATCGCCTACAAAACAGAGATGACTGACATGATTGTTAGCAATAGCCGATGTGGTATACATCGCCTTTAGAGCAAAAAAATAAAAGTCAATGATTAATGCACGAAGCAGAACACACATTGATCTCAAGGGATCAGTAACAATTTGATTTCAAGGGTCAAACAAAAGGGCTTTTTATTTACAGAAGGGGGGGTACAAGATTACAGTAAAGATCAGTTCGTCCACCCCATCCTACGCGCCTAATCGGGAGAACATGGTCAAAGGAATCAGCCAGATCTGTTCCAGCTTCCTTCATATCATCCATAGAATGTTCTACCTTGTATTCCAGCCCCCGCTCAGAGACGTCAAATCTATGATAGTCAGCGCCGGAGTTAATCCGTACGGCGTTGAAGGCAAGCGCTGTGCCGTATCCCATGCCAGCCCTGGAGATGTCGGGAAGGATTCGGTTGATCTCGTTCACCCGATCCAAGGCTGTCATACCCGCCGCATTGGCCGTAATGGCAAGCTTGGCGACGACAGTTTCAAGAGCATGAAGTTTTGCCTCCAGAGCTGAAAGGGAGAAGAGTAAGTAGAAGCAAGAGGGGAAACAAAGACAGAAATGATGAAAATATTCACCAGCGGCCCGATTCTGAGCGATGTCATGCTCCTAGGAGACTCGGGTAATCTCCTGATCCTTCTCCTCCAGATCAAGCTAAAGGTCTATGACCTGTTGAGTCAGGTTTTCGGAGAAATCATCATCGATCTTCCTGAACAAAAGTAACAAAGTAAGAACGGCTGCTTCATTTTGAAACAAAAAAAAATAGAAGGAAGCAACCTCTTCTTGGGAGTGCTGGAAGCGCCAAGCTCAGAGCTATGTCTGCTCGCCACGGAAGACATCTTCTTGGTTGGATTAGATGATGATAGGAGAAAGAAGGGTTTTTCTTGGTTTTGAGATCGAAACAGGGGAGTTTGAAGGCGTAAGCCGAGACGGAGAGAAGGGTGACTTAAAAAGACCCCAAAAGGTGCATTGGAAGGTGAATCGGCAGGTAAGGCAATTATGGCACGCGAAATTTCCACGAGAGTGGATGCTTCCAGAGGTTCCACGTCAGTAGTTTGGGAGAAAGGAATTTTGGAATAAATATTTATCCCAAAATTAGGGGGCATGTGTTAACACCAAATTTTCGCACGCGTAAGAAGATGACAGATGGGCCAATATACGGAGATGGGTGTATGAGGCATTCGGCAGGTATCCATGCGGTCGGCTAATTTCCAAGGATTCGGCAACTGCTTGTGCGGTCGGTTATTTTGAGAAAGGGGATTTCCGTTGAAGCAGCTGTAGCAAGAGCCAATCGAGCAACAAGATGGCGATAATTAAGGCAATGAAAATTCCGAAGGAAGTCGAAGGCCAAAAATATTGTATTTTTTCCTTTAACGTTTCATAGTCGTATCCTCTTAGGATTCGTTTCGCGTCTAGGGTATAAATATAAACTCTTGGCTATTGTAAAAAGGGTTCACAACCATATCAATACAAATCGGCCCCGTGCCATCTTCGAGTCCTTTGTCGTGTCATCGAGTTCTTCGAGAGGAATCATCGATCCGTCGACCTCCGTAAGTCCCGACAACCTTGTTATCATGTCTAGAATCATGCGGTGAATTTAGATGTGATGCAAGTAGTCTTGCTTGTTTCCAATGGTCGTGCTAATGATCAAGAAATCTTTGCTTATGCTTTACTTATGAGTAAATACCGTGCGGCAGGCGTTTGCTTGATATGTTTAGCAAATGCGAGATAGTTATCGGCTCTATTAGATTTGGCAAAATCTAGTAGATTCAGTAAGTTACCATGTGTTGCATGATTTAATTAATTTTGTAACACTCTTTTGCCCAATTTAGATTGACTTTGTTTGGCCTTGCTTTACAAGTTTACTTGTGTTCCAATAATTGCATGATCATGATGGCTGAATTAATTTCTAATTTAGATTGTTACGTATTGTGGGTTCATATATATCAATCATGTTTGAGCTTAGATAAAACTAGGTATCGTGCGACAGATGCAGGTTTTAGATTGGTTTAATCATGTTTGTTTGCATGTTCCTTCTTCATGGACCCCAACTCGGCTAGTTTACCGAGCTTGGTTACACGTCAAATTATAATTTATCTTTACTTGTCCAAGCATGTCTTTTTCATGTATGTACGTTCGGCAATCAGCTGTTTATATATGTTTATGTTTAGAGATAGCCGAATAACTTTTAAACTTGTTGACAGACAACTTATATAGTTGTATGTCTTCATGAGTGGCTTCAGGGCCGTAAATATGGAACTGTCTGGTCTCACCCGGCATGTTCCAGTTTTATTCTCACAGTTTTATCCCTTGTTAATTTTTAGGTCAAACCGACTGGCACGTCTCCGGATTTCAAATCACCCAGGCACCCGTTTGAAGCCACGCTTTCCGGTTTGCTGTGTGTCAGGCGCGGAGCGCCGTTTTTGCGTCAACACCTGCGTACGGCGCGGCACACGGCGTGGCGAGCGCGCGGGAGTGGGCGCGGGCGAGCACGCGTGGGCTGGGCTGGAAAGGCCGAATGGGCCGGAAGGGTGGCACCGGAGAAAACGTTTCCCTTTTTCTTTTCCCAGAAATTTTCCAAATTTTGACCATTTCAAAACAGCTTCAAAAACTCAAAACTAGGGTTTGACCCAAAAACAAAAGTTGCTCAAAATAATTTTCTCTACAATCTTCATATAGAACATATTTTCTAAAAATCAGTTCTTTAGCCTACACATAATTAAAGCTGATTTTAGGGCTATAAATCATTTTAGTTTCTTCATTTTTAATTATTAATTCATACTAAACTAAGACAAGGTGTCCACATGAAAAGTATTGTTCTCATTACTCTCCATTTTATAAAATTATTTGCCAAGACAAAAATCATTTTAAACAAACAAGTTCTAGTGAACCCTAATTTAAATAAACAACAAAAGGCAAAAAAGCACTTTGATGCAACATGAGACGATGCAATGCAATGCTCATGTTAATTAGTAGCTAATGCTGCTCCTAATGCAGTGCTTGACACTAGGGTGTCACAACCCACATTTCTGGCATTAGTACCGGCGGTAGATTCTAACCTACTTTTTGGTAACGATTCTAAGAAATGTCAACAACGTGTCATGACGATGGACCGGGAGTGGTGAAGGTCGGACATGGGGCTTGGACTGACGGACCGGAGGGCCAGAGGACCAGTTGCGGTAGCTGGCACTTGGTGGCAACAAACAAGAGTACATGGGGATGTGCAACAACATCGGTTGAGTCAAAATGGAAGGCGATGGTGTCGTGGCACCTGGCGGAGGCTGGACACGGGCTTGCATGGGAGATGCAAGTGCCATCGGTTGAGTCAGGGAGGAAGGCGAAGGTGTCATGCTTGGTGGAGGCTGGACATGCGTCGACATCAATGTCAGCAACAGGGCGTGATACCCACGCTCCGTCTACGACGCGGGTTTGGTGGTAGAACCTCGAAAAACCACTAGCGACGTTTTCCAGGTTTGGGCCGCAAAACCTGGGGTGGCTGGTTTCTGAGTTCGGGCCTCAAAACTCAGGGTGGTGGGGTTGCTGGTTTGGACCTCAAAACCTAGTGGAGGTTCCTATGCGGAACGGGACGACGTGTGGTGGCACCGCAAGCCTTGCGTCAAGGCGAAGCAAACAGTGAGAAGGCGCGGTGGTCGTCGGGACGACACGTGGCAGCATCTGGGAGCTTGCGTTGTGGCAAAGCGACCAATAGGAATGCACGTGACCGTCGATGAAGATGCTGACAGAGTTGGACTAGAATGCCCCTAGGGCTAGCTAGTTTGCTCTATGTATCTAGGGGTAGAAGGGGTATTGTTTATTAGGCTATAAATAAGGGATGACACCTCTCATCCCAAATTATCTCTCCATCTTTTCATTTCTAGCAGACTTCATTTGTTAGGGATTCTCTCTCTATAGCTGCTGAAGAGATCCGCAAAGATGGAAACATTCCTCTGTGAATTTTGATTTAAGGAAAGGAAACTGTAATCTCCTTGCCTCCTCGTTGAGGATTTTGGCTAAAATCTTTGAGTTCGTGTTTTGTTCTTCGCGTTCTTTGTTTTCTCCCTTGGGCTTTTTCATGAGATCTTTCATTTCAAGGGATGGATTGAGAACCGTTTGAACCATCTTGTGCTGCACCATGAGAGTTATCTTTCAACCAAAGGATTTTCTCTAATTTCTCACAAGCACAAAGATCAGGCAGATTTCATTTTGGATCTGGTTTTGCCTCTATCCACCGTATTTCTTTGATTCACCAATTTGTAGTTAGGTTCGAGCCATGATCTCTTAGGAGTAGCTCACTAATGTGCTTTTGACCCCTCACACAAAGTTTGAGACCGAGTGCTTTTGATTTGAGGGAGACCGAGTCGAATCGGTCGAAAAACTGCACAATTTTGGAGGCATCAGATGTTGTTGTTCTTACCATCGGACGCTGACCCTCAGGCATCGGACGCTCCGTTGCTACCCTGTGCAGGGTTGTGTTTTAAGGAGCATCAGACTCTAGGCATCGAAGGCTGCATCAAATGCTGAAGTAACACGATTCATGCATATGATGTCCATACAGTAAGGTTCTAGAGAGGTCCAGATCACATCGGATGCGTCCGACGACCTGGCATCGAACGCTCCTAGCTTGTTTGTTCGGGTTTGGATTTGCATTCCGGCTTTTGCGTTGGGTTTCTGACCTCCGTAGTGTCCCTCTGTGTTCCTTCGGAGCATCCACCCTATCTCTAGGGTCGTGAACATTGTGTGGGTTGGCTTTGCTTTTGGGATTTGAGCTTGGGACAGAGGCTATCTATTTCTGCAAAGAAATTTGAGGCTCTCATAACCCCCCCCCTCTGGTCACCCTTTTCGGTCCTTCAAAGTTATATGTGGCGTCTTCCACCCTTGCTCACTAGGGGCGGCAGTTGTAGCTGATGAAGGACCGAAGGTGCTACACGAAGGCGACCAGAGGGGGGGGGGGTGAATGGGAGCCTCAAATTTCTTTTCAGAAACTTATAGTTGTTGTCCCAAGAATCAACCCAAAGAGCAAACCTAGAGCTTGATAGTGTCCACGACCCTAGATGTAGGGTGGATGCTTCCTAGAAGCACAGCGGGACTCTACACAACTCTAAAAACCCAACGCAAAAACCCAAAACCAAATCCGAAGTCGGACGAACAAACGGCGGACGAAACAGTGCTGACTTCACTGCATCGGACAATGGCAGCGTCCGATGCCAGAGTGGCGGACGCGTCCGATGTGAACAGAGCAGTTCTGGAACCTTAATGCATAGCCATCGGACGCTGCTATAGTGATAGCTCAGCGTCCGATGCTTAGGCCTCAGAGCGTCCGATGACAACGGAGCGTCCGATGCCCAACGTCTGATGTTCACTCAAAAACGCAGTTCTTCGACACGTGGCATCGGCGCGTCCGGTGTGACGAACTCAGCGTCTGATGCCCCCATGCTCAGCATCCGATGCTCCCAAAACTAAGCAGTTCTTCCGCGAATATTCAACCCGATCTCCTCTGAATCAAAAGCTCTAAAGCTTACACTTGATATGAGGAGTGCCTAGGATGTTAGTGAGCTACTCCTAAGAGATCATGGCTCGAACCTAACTCCAAATCGGTGAATCAGAAGAATTCGGGGCAAAGGAGAGAAAAAGCGATCCAAAACAAAAATCAATCGATCTATTTGTTCGTGAGATTTGAGTTGAATTCCTTCGGTGGAAATGATCTCCTCACAGCAAACAACAAGTTGGTTCAAACGGTTTTGCAAATAAAGCAACATAGAGGGAGATCGATTAATGAGAAGAAACGTGAAGAAAATATGAACGCGAAGAACAACTCAAGAACGTGATTCACAACCACGAATTCCAGCCGAAAATCGTCCCCACGAGGAGACAATGCGATTACGGTCCCGTTTCCTGGAAGTCTCAAAAACACAGAGGAATTGTACTCTCTGTGGATCTCAGTAGCTACAACAGAGAATAGGGAGGCACGAAAACCTAGAATGAAAATAGCAAATGACTGAGATAGATTGGAGGGAGGGGCTGCCTCTCCATTGCGGATACATGGGTGTATGCCGAGTCTCTGAGTGATGAGTGATTGTCAACTGGGATAATGCGCATGTTCTTTGGCTTGTGTTGTGCAGGTGTCGAGCACGGATACAGTGATCAGAGGCAAGGTGAAGGTCAAGTAGAGACGTGTCGTGCCTATGGACCGAGAGCGCCGAAGGGCGGATGTGAGGCTTTGACTGAGGGACCGGTGGCCCGAGGATCAGCTGTGGTGGCTGACAGTCTGGGACAGCGACGAGCCAAGACTTGCGGGACATGGTGCTGCTCGGGTCGAGGACCTGGGGACACGTGTCGGTGGACGGGGTGCACGGGCGGTGCATCCCCTCTACAGCTTCGGTTTGGTGGTAGAGCCAGAGAAAAACCATCGAGTGGACGGTTTCCAGGTTTGGGCCACAAAACCTAGGCATGCTGCGGGTTTTTGAGTTTGGGCCACAAAACTCGGGCTGAGGACGGTTTCCAGGTTTGGGCCTCAAAACCTGGGCGCTGGCGGGTTTCCTGGTTTCGGCCTCAAAACCAGTGGATGGACTTGGAGGCTGGTTTCCCGGTTTGGGCCTCAAAACCGGGGGTTGGCTGTGAAGGCTGGTTTCCCGGTTTGGGCCTCAAAACCGGGGGCGGAGTACGTGAAAAGGACGCAGAGCGGTGGCGGCACCTGGCAGCAATCGGTGAGGTTGCGTCGAGGCAACGCTACCTATTGTGCGGGCGTGGCTGTCGGATCACCACCTACCACGAGTTGGTCCAGAATAACCTTAGGCTTTAGCTGGTTCGCTCTGTAAGTAGTTAGGGGTAGAGTGGGAATTAGGAATAGTTAGAATTAGGATAAGTAGGGGGAGACACCCACCTCCCCATCCATCTCAATCATTTGCTCTTTGCTTCTAGGGTTTCCTGCTCTCCCAATCCCCTGCTGTAGCTAGCTGAGATCCGCAGAGAACCATACCTCTGTGTACTGAAGATTTTGAGGAAGTGAGGCCGTAACCTCACTGTTGTAGCGTGTGGTAGCCACACGGTTTCAGATCGATGACTTGATTCGCGTTTTGTTCGTGTTCTTCGCGTTCTTCATTTCTCCGTGATTTTCCCGTCACTCGATCTCCCTCTCTACTGTGTCTTTGCGAACTCCGTTTGAATCAACTTGTTCTTTATAGTGAGGAGATCATTTCCACCAAAGGAATTTATCTAACTCCTCACGAACAAGTAGATCGGGTCGATTTCATTTTCGTGGCGCTTTTTGGTTCATACACCTTCCCCTTCGATTTCCCGTTGATTGAGTTGATTTGAGCGGATGACTTCTTGGGGATAGTCTTCTAACTACCTCGTGATCATTCTCTCCAAGTTTGGGATCAAGGGATTTTGGTTTGAATCGATTTGGAGAAGATTTGGGTGAAGGGCGACCAAAATCGCCCTCACAGGGAGTTGGCGGACAGTCCGCCATCCCAGCCGCGGACAGTCCGCGCGTCGGGGACTCAGCCGAGCAGTGGTTGTGTGTCTTGGTGAACAGTGCCGAAGTTCGACCGGCGGACAGTCCGCCACTGGTTTTCGCGGACAGTCCGGGAACTGTCCAGGGGACTTCAGCAGCACTGCGGTTTTGCTCTTTTGGCCGGCGGACAGTCCGCCAGCTGAGCCCGGACAGTACGCCACTGGGCAGACAGTCCGCGACCGTACTGCCGGACAGTCCGGGATTTGGCTGAAGCCTCCGGTTTAGTGCGTTTGCTCTCCCGGCTTCTTTGCTTGGCTTCCGGACTTCTCGTTTGGCCCTAGAGTTGATCAAGGAATCTCTCTAGGTATCTTTGCTACTTGTTAGCATAGATATTTGGGGATCTCTCGACGTAGCCGTCTATCTACGCTCGAGACTTGGTTTTTGAGGGGCGAACTTGTGTCAGTACTTTTGACGTTTGGTTTGCTATCGCTTTGTGGTGCCTCGCTGTGATCCTAGGGATCATCCACCCTCTTCCAAGGGTCATGGCATCACCGTTTTGATCGAAGCTTTCGGGGGTTGATTTCAGGAACAAAAGGCCAAAGTTTCGAGAGAAATTTTTGAGTTCACCCCCCCTCTGGTCGCCTTGCTTTAGCATTTTCGGTCCTTCAATTGGTATCGGAGAAGGTTAAGGATCTCCACCTTAACTGGTTCCAGATCCACAGAAGGCGACATGGATCGCGGCGTGGGCAAACCGCCGTTTTTCGATGAGACGAACTATGCGTATTGGAAGATACGCATGTCGGCCTATCTGCAGAGTTTGGGTGCTTCCATCTGGGATATTTGCAACTCTGCTGATTACGTGGTCTTGGCTGCACGTGTGACTCAGCGTCAGATCGATGATCACGATGCCAATAGCCGAGCCCGTAATGCTCTTTTCTCATGGTTGAGCATGATAGAGTTTGATCGTGTTTCTCACCTCGCTACGGCTCGGGAGATTTGGGCATCCCTCATGCGTTTCAATGAGGGAACCTCTCAAGTCAAAACCCGTCTCTATGAGTAGCACAAGCGAGAGTACGAGAACTTTCGACATATGCCTGGCGAGAGCATAAAGAGTTTATTCGCTCGCTTTCAGGTGATTGTCAACACGATGAGGGCTAACAAGGAGCTGTTGCCTTTCAACAATCATGAGAGAGCTTTGAAGCTTTTGCATACTCTCAATCGGTCAGTGTGGGATTCCAACGTTCAGGCGATCATCGAATCGCCTAACTATGAGACCCTCACGTGTGACGAGCTCTTCAGTAAGCTCAAGTCCAGTGAGATCGATGCCATGGCGAGGGCTTCTTATGAAAATCATTCTGGCCCGTCGATGGCTTTGCTTTCTGGCTCTTCTGCTAACCCCTCTGGAGGTTTTGCACTCTCTTCTCTCTTTTCTGTCACAGAGGAGCAGCTGGAGTCTTTGGGGGATGACGAGTTGGCTATGCTCGTCAACCGGTTCTCGCGGTTCCACAACAATCGCATGAACCGTCGCCGCGGAGGAGGACGCTCAGGATGCTTTGAGTGCGGCGACCCCAACCACTTCATCGCCAATTTTCCGAAGAAGAACAAGCAGACCTTCGGCAAGGCGGAACATGGGCACAAGTACGACTCCGGCAAGCGCAAGGAGAAGTACGTCCCCGCGAAGCACAAGCGGAAGGGCGGCTTCAACAAGGAGTACATCAAGACCAAGTACTTGGAGAAGGCCCAGGCTGAGCAGCGTGCGTTCTTCGCCACGCTCAGCGACGTTGACGACTCGGATGACGACTCCGCTTCCTCAAGCGATGACGAGTCCGAGAAGAAGAAGAGGATCGAGGACAAGCTCAACGGCCTCTACTTCTTCACCGACGATGAGGGCTTCTGCACCATGGCCCTCGGCAAGGAGGTCGACGGCGAGCTGGAGGACACTCCTTGTAACGACGACGACGACGACGACACCTCCCAGGTATCTCAGACCCCCGATGAGCTTTCTGCTGAGGTCGAGAAGCTTACTGCCATGCTCCTTAGTCAGGATAAGTTGCTTAGGCGTGCTGCTAGAGAGCGCAAGGAGTTTAGGCAGAAGTGGGAGGACACGGTGAAAGAACTTGAATCTGTCAAGTCCACCGTAGTTGTTACCGATGAGGAGGAGTGTGAGATGTGCACCACACACATGACTGACCTTCTCACTTTGAGAGGTAAGTATGTTGCGTTGGTAGGAGAGGTGGATGAGCTGAAAGCTAGATCTTCGTTGTTGGGTGCGTGCAAGTCCTGTGCGGGCTTGCAATCTGAGTTGACAGAGAAGAATGCCAAGATTGTGTCTCTTGAAGAGGCCAACTCAGGTAGCACATGTGTGGCTAGGTGTGTTCTTTGTGAGGGTTTGAAGATGGAGATAGCCAATGTGAAGCATGACAAGATGCAAACCGAGGAGGAAAACACATACCTTCGGATCATCTTGTCATGGGTGTCGAGTGGTGAGCCACAGCTCGGGATGATGATCTCCCAATTCAAGCGAGCTGCTGGAGGCCCTGGTGTAGGTTTTGCTCCGGGTGTTGATGTGTCATCTTTTGGCAAGATTGGAGAGTCGAGTGGTCTGAACCCATGTGAGAAGCCTAACTCCACCACTACTCCCAAGCTTACAAAGATTCCACCCAAAGAGCCTCTCAAGCCTAACACCAAGGATGGGGTCTTTGTTGAACCTCCAAGAGCTCCACCAAAGAAACAATCATGGGCTCCAAAACCAAACCACCTCAAGAATAAGCTTGACACCATGCCACCCATCCAAGAGGAGCTTGTGCCACAGAAGGGAAAAGTGATCCATACCCACTACCGTGAGTACCAACAACCCCCTTTGAGAGCGGTGAGGTACCATTGTGAGCATTGTGGGCGAGATGGACACTTGAGCGAGTTTTGCTTTCGGCGCAAGAGAGAGGCGCGCCGCGCAAAGGAGATGAACAATCCAGACATGTACCATCCTTTCCATGATGTACATGTGCCGAACGTTCAGAGGCGTGCTGCTAGGCCTAGAGGTCCAAAACCTCAAGTCCCTAGGCCTAGGCCGCGGAGAGAGCGTGCCCGGCGGGAGCCTGCAGTTGTAGGCTATGGACCCCGTGGCGGTGGCTTTGTAGTTGAGCGTTTTCCACCACCGCGTTTTGAGTATCGCGATGGACGCTCCTCCCTTAGCGGACCATGTTTTCCTCTACGTGGTGATCGCTCCTCTCGTAGGCGTGCTAGGAATGGTTTTTCTGCTAACCGTTCTTTTGAGCAGCCGACCCAACATTGGTATTCTCCCTACTTCACTAACCCCAGTGTTGGACCGTATGCTCACCCTATGTCTTTTTATTGATGTAGGTAAAACGATTGGAGAACATTTGGTTGGTGAATTCCGGGTGTTCGAGGCACATGACCGGAAACACCAAGTGGTTCTCCAGTCTTAGTCTAGTCGCCGAAAAGGAGTTTATCACCTTCGGAGACAACAGCAAAGGTAAGGTGCTGTCTCGTGGGTCTGTGCAAGTTAATGAGCACTTTGTGTTGCGCGATGTTGCTCTTGTTTCTAACTTGCATTTTAACCTTCTTTCTGTTTCGCAACATTTCGATGATGACTATGAGATTCGTTTTAAACCGAATCTCAGTCGTATTTTGGATCCTCAGGGCAATCTTGTTTGTGTGATTTCGCCCTTTGGGAAAGTCTTTCGTGCAGATTTCTCGGAGTCGTTTGGAGTTTCTTGTTGTCTTTTGGCTGGACCTTCCTCCTCTGATCTTTGGAAGTGGCATAGAAGACTAGGACATTTGAGCTTCGACTTGCTTGCAAGACTTAGTTCACTTGGCCTAATCCGAGGATTGCCCAACTTGTCTATAGAGAAGGATCTTGTTTGCCATTCTTGTATACATGGGAAGATGGTTGCCGCTCCCCACCATCCAGTGACTCAGGTCATGACCAAGCGCCCTGGAGAGCTTTTACACATGGACCTTGTTGGTCCGGCTCGGGTGAGCTCGGTTGGGGGGAAGTGGTATGTGCTTGTTGTTGTTGACGACTTTTCGAGATATTCGTGGGTCTTCTTTTTAGCTGAGAAGACCTAGACTTTGTCCTTTGCTCGCAATCTGATTTTGCGTCTTCAGAACGAGTTCCCTTTGAACTCGATGCAAGCTATTAGGAGTGATAATGGTTCTGAATTCAAGAATTTGGATTTTGAGAAGTTTTGTAACTCTTTGGGTTTAGAGCATCAGTTTTCTTCCCCCTACACACCGCCTCAGAATGGTGTTGTAGAAAGAAAGAATCGGACCCTTGTAGAGATGCCCAGGACGATGCTCGATGAGCATAGGACTCCTAGGCGATATTGGGCCGAAGCAATGAGCACTGCATGCTACATTTCCAATCGCATTTTTCTCTGAGCTTTCTTGAAAAAGACTTCTTATGAGTTGCGTTTTGGAAAACTGCCCAAGGTGAGTTATTTTAGAGTCTTTGGTTGCCACTGTTTTATACCTAAGAAAGACAACCTGGACAAATTTGAGTTTCGTTCTTCTGACGGTGTGTTTTTGGGTTATGGCACTCATACTCGCGCTTATCGTGTACCTAACCTTGACACTAACCGAGTCATGGAGACATCCGATGTCACCTTCGACGAGACCATGGTTTGTCCTTCTCGTTTTGAGCGTGCAGGTGATCATGAGGTTGGTGAGCCTCTTTTTGATGACGAGGATGAGGGTGCTGAAGGTATGGATGATCCAGCACCCCCTCCACCTGCTGTGCCACAAGGAGTGGCTTCTACTACAACTCACAGCCTCGACACCTCTTCCTCATGGGGGCCGTGGGATCCGCCACCTCGAGCGGTACCCTTTGTACCCGAGGAGGCGCCACCTGCTATTGAGGGGGAGATCACTTCTGTTCGGGAGGCGCCACGACACATCCAGCGCCAGCACCCGCCTCAACAGATGGTTGGCAGCATCGGCGAACGTGTCACTCGGTCCAGGTCACAAATCTCTCACTTTGCTCATTCTGCTTTTGTTGCTGATTTTGAGCCCCGAGATGTTGGACACGCTTTGACGGATCCGGATTGGGTCAATGCCATGCATGAGGAGTTAGAGAACTTTGAGTGAAATCAGGTTTGGGTATTAGTTCCACCTCCTTCAGACTGTAAGCCTATTGGGACAAAATGAGTTTTCAAAAACAAGCAAGGAGAGGATGGCCACGTTGTTAGAAACAAGGCCAGGCTTGTAGCAAAGGGCTATAGTCAGAAGGAGGGGATAGACTATGAGGAGACTTTTGCTCCTGTAGCTCGTTTGGAGGCTATTAGGATACTCTTGGCATTTGCAGCATCAAAAGGTTTCAAACTTTTTCAAATGGATGTCAAGAGTGCCTTCTTAAACTGCTACATAGAAGAGAAGGTTTATGTTGAACAACCCCCCGGTTTCGAAAATTCCAAGTTTCCAAACCATGTTTTTAAACTTCACAAAGCTTTATATGGTTTGAAACAAGCCCCTAGAGCCTGGTATGATAGGTTGAAAACCTTTTTGCTTGCTAAGGGTTTTAAAATGGGATGTGTGGATAAAACACTCTTTCTCCTCAAGCAAGGCACTGATACTCTCTTGGTCCAGATTTACATGGATGATATCATTTTTGGTGGTTCTTCTCATGCTTTGGTTGCCAAGTTTGCAGACACTATGAGCAGGGAGTTTGAGATGAGCATGATGGGCGAGTTGACGTTTTTCCTCGGGTTGCAAATCAAGCAAACCCGAGAGGGGACATTCGTGCACCAGGGCAAATACACCAAGGACATCCTGAAGAAGTTCGACGTGGGTGAGGCCAAGCCTCTTCCAACACCCATGTCGACCACGACGGCCCTGGATGCAGATGTGGATGGAGAAGCAGTGGACCAGAAGGAGTACCGAAGTATGATCGGGTCGCTGCTGTACCTGACGGCGACATGCCCGGACATCCAGTTCGCGGTGTGTCTTTGCGCGCGATTTCAGTCGTCGCCGCGCACCTCGCACCGTCAGGCGGTCAAGCGCATAAGGAGATACTTATCCTTCACACCTGAGTTTGGGATCTGTTATTCTGCTTCCTCTACCCTCTCCCTTTGCGGTTATTCCGATGCCGATTTTGCTGGTTGCCGTATTGATCGCAAGTCCACTTCTGGGACTTGCCAGTTTATTGGTTCTTCTCTTGTATCATGGTCTTCTCGCAAGCAGTCTAGTGTCGCCCAGTCTACCATGGAGGCTGAGTATGTTGCTGCGGCTAGCTGCTGTTCCCAATTGCTTTGGATGATGGCCACTTTGCGTGATTTTGGTCTGAGCTTTTCTCGCGTTCTTTTGCTTTGTGACAGCACGAGTGCTATTAGCGTTTCTAAGAACCCCGTGCTGCACTCGAAGACCAAACACATTGATGTGCGCTTTCATTTCTTGCGAGACCATTATGAGAAGGGTGATATCGACCTTCGCCATGTCGATACTCATCATCAGTTGGCTGATATTTTCACCAAGCCTTTGGACCAATCAACTTTTGCTAGGTTGAGAGGTGAGCTTGGTGTGTGTTTCCCCTTTTAGATGGGGGAAACATTTTGATTCTTGTATCATAAACTGACTTTTTTTTCGTTTGTCTTGTCTTTCTTTTGGTTTAGTCTCCTTGCATATGCTTTTACATTGAGCTTCATGTATATAATCTTTAGAATGTAATTATGCTCTGTTCAGTATGCTCCGATGCTATATGTTGATGCTTGTAGCTTATGCTCTTTCTGATCACTAATACATGTTGTGAGCTGAGCTATTTTTGAATGGTGAACCTACTTAACAAACATAAAACCATGAAAATGTTCACCATTGAGATATGCAACTAGCATGTGTAGGATGTGTTGAATTCACTCGTGCTTTTCATATATGCTAGGTTGTTATGTCTCTAGTTCTGAGTCACTCACTTGCTTGGTATGTTCATATTCTGTTTAAAACTTGAACCAAGTTAAGTGAATTAGAAAGATCGAGATGGGATTGCTTGTCAACACATCACAGTTTCGAGACTGTTTCTCATTGCACTTTGAGTTAAACTTGAGCTGTGTAGTGTATGACCGAAACTGTTGCTTTAAGCTTCTGATTGCTTCTGCATAGGCTTCGCACAGTTGAAAAGTTAGGCAATGACAAGCTTTTAACCTCTCGCAATCACATGTTGAATTTGAACTTGTGTAACTCAACCGCTGCAACTCCGATAAAATCTGGATACACAAGTCTATGTTTCATTCTATAGCATGATGATTGAACTTTGCTAGGGGTAGTTCACCTTGTATACATGTTTAGCACTTGTTTGACTTTTTGTCTATACTTGTCTCGTGCTATTTTGATGGTGAATCCTTTTTGGCTAAAATTGCTCACTTTGCTCATATGTTCATATTTCATATTTGGTGATCAGTTTGAGCCTTTGCTAGCATGTGTGCTTCAGTTGTGTCATTGGAGTTATACTGTGTAGAGCATTTTTGCATTCTCTTGACTATATTCCTGAAGCTGCTAACTTGCATTTTGACTCATATGCATTTTGGGAAGTGGGAGAACCTCTCTTGTTGGCACTTTTTGATGGTGCATTCTCTAAGGGGGAGAGATTTTACTTGATGGTGCATTTTCAACTAAGGGGGAGAATTTGGACAAATCATGACTCCCATATTCGACTAAGGGGAATGGAATCAGTTGTGTGCACCATGCAAGGGGGAGTTTGTTCGTAATGAATTTTTTTTGAAATTTCCAATTGGTTCGGAGCGCTTTGCTAGTTGTGTTGAGCCCTTGCCTCTATCTTGAGGGACTAGCAGTCGCATCTTTGCTTCAGTTGGTATCGAGCTTTTCAGTTGATGTCGAGCTTTCTGCTAGTTGTGTTGAGCCTCTGTGCCTCTGTCTTGAGGGACAAGCATTTTGCTTTGATTTTTCAATTGGTATGTGCTAGCGGTGTTGTTCTACCTCTTCTTGAGCCTCTTCTTGAGGGCTAGCTTTACTTTGCTTGGTTGCGTCGAGCCGTTGCCCATGTCTTTGGGAACCAAGTTGTTACGCTCTTTCCACTTGACCTTTTTCGGCTTTGTCATGCTTTTGGGTCATTTGGTCGAGTTCTCTATCCTTCCTTCCTTCCTCTTTCCATTATGATTTGTGTTGGTAGTTGACAATGCACTCATCAAGGGGGAGATTGCGGATACATGGGTGTATGCCGAGTCTCTGAGTGATGAGTGATTGTCAACTGGGATAATGCGCATGTTCTTTGGCTTGTGTTGTGCAGGTGTCAAGCACGGATACAGTGATCAGAGGCAAGGTGAAGGTCAAGTAGAGACGTGTCTTGCCGATGGACCGAGAGCGGCGAAGGGCGGATGTGAGGCTTCGACTGAGGGACCGGTGGCCCGAGGATCAGTTGTGGTGGCTGACAGTCTAGGGCAGCGACGAGCGAAGACTTGCGGGACATGGTGCTGCTCGGGTCGAGGACCTGGGGACACGTGTCGGTGTACGCGGTGCACAGGCGGTGCATCCCCTCTACAGCTTCGGTTTGGTGGTAGAGCCAGACAAAAACCATTGAGTGGACGGTTTCCGGGTTTGGGCCACAAAACCTGGGCATGCTGCGGGTTTCCGAGTTTGGGCCACTGTTGACGGTCCTTAAACACCTGTTTTACCATCAACATTTGACCCTAAAGTCCACCAAAAAGGCATGAAATGTAGTCAAATAGGTTTCAAACTAGCCAAATTCCACATGTCCATAAAATTTTATTTGAATGCAGGATCTGAACCGAATTTGGACATATGGACCCACCAGAGGCCAAGCCCACTCAGCAGGGCCCAAATGGGCCTAAGGGGGGTGGCGCCAGCCACCCCTAGGTTGCGCCCGCCACCTCTAAGTGGCGCCCGCCACTTGGGTTGGCCCAAGCTCCACTCCCTGCCACGTCACCGATCCGTGTGACCTCCCCAAGGCCTCGTCTTGGCCCGTGGTCACTAGGTCAGTGGCATCGGACGGCTCAGGATGAAGTGGCGTGGATCAAGGCTGAATGGCGGTTGCTAGGACATGCAACCGACCTCCAAACCGCCTTGGACAACCACCTGGATGCCGTTGAAGCCAAGGCGGTGCATCCAACGGTGAGGGAGGTGGCGGCCGCCACCTAGGGCTGGCGCCCGCCACTAGGGTTAGCCCTAGGTCGGCTGGCTGCCCCCTATAAGTACCCCCCTCACTCATTTGGGCTATAAATACCGCCCTGGTGACACTACTTCATTTGTACCATCCCACACAAGAGAAGCAAAGCAAGTAGAAGCAAGCAAGTGAGAGCTCAGAGAGCTTATGCAAGTAGGTAGCTAGTAGAGCAAGGCATCTTTGCCCTCGCGGTAGCGCTGCTCAAGGCTTAGCTCAAGAGTAGAGGTGTGCGAGTGATCGGTTCTAGAGCTGGGAAGAGTCTTCCTTCATCTCCAGTTCAGGTTTTGCTCTTGTATCTCAAGCACTTACTATATTCTAGTTCATCATTTCAAGTATTACTTTATTCTACTTATCAGTATTGAGTGGTATACTTAATTGATTGCTTGAGTGCCTAGCTATCCTACAGTTCAATTCACTTAGCCATAGTAGTTAATCTCTAGTGATCTTAGTGATTGATCTTTGCCAATAGGTTGCTTAGTTAGTTTAGTGTTTATCTTATTAAGTCAAGTGTTTGCTCTGACGTCTGCAAGGGTGTCTCTATTCAAAGCTAGGGTAGAGATAGTTAGAATATAGTTAAGCGTGGTGCTTAGTTATAGACTTACCTTCAGATACGGCTGGACCCCCAGATAGTTGTGGTAGCAAGCAGGTGGTGACAGCCCTGTGCGCCTTGAATTCCACCACGTAGTTGGCCCAGTTTAATAGTAAGGCTCGTTGTGCTAGCGTTCAACCTAAGTAAGTGGTAAAGGCTAGTACGCCTCGATACTTGACAAGATAAGAATAAAACTTTACTCAACTTAGTTGCTTTATTGTCTTTTGTCTGCCTTGCTTCGTAACTATCTTGCTTCGCAGTTATCTTGTTTGTAGTTATCTAGGATTAGTTATTAGTATTAGTTAGTTATCCTTAGTTATCATATTTCCCTTCAACTATCTATCTATCTATCTAGTTATCCACCTTACCTTAGCCTTCCATTTCATCCTTACCTATCCACCCATATATTCTTTCTAGCCTTTCATCTTCCCTTCTCCCCTTTTCCTTTTTCTCTTTTCTTCGACTCTCATCCCCTTCTTGACTCGACTCATACACCACCCTAGCCTTCCCTTGGGATCAAATAAATCGACACCTGGTACTCCCAGGCGAAGTGCTACTACGATAGTTCTGTGCGCTTGCAGAATCTCCTCCTGGTAGATTGCATTCTCGCTAGCTAGCTCTTACTAGTGTCGGGACTAACAACCCCGCTTGACATTAGTAGATAGCTACTTTAGTTACCCTATCCTAGGTGTAGCTAAGAACTACCAACAAGCATTTCTGGCGCCGTTGTCGGGGAAGGCAATCGATGTATCGGTTGAGTCCGTGTCGAATTTATCTTCGCTTAAGCTCCCGCTTAGCGAATCCCATCTTACCCCATTCTTTCTTTCCTTAACTCTTCTTATCTTTTTCCTTCATCTTCTTCAACTTCTTTCTTTCTTATCTCGTTCTATCTTCACGATGGCCAATAAGACCATTCGTGAGTTTTCTGCTCCTTCTGCCGCTAATGTAGCGATAGGACCAGACGTGATCGATGCCAACCTCAATTTTGAGTTGAAACCGGCTCTGATCACGATGGTCCAAGTTAGCCCGTTCTGTGGTAAAGCTCATGAGGATGCCAATGCTCATCTCCAACAATTCTTGGAGATTTGCGGCACCTTCACCATTAAGGGGATAACCCAAGAAGCCATCCGTCTTCGTCTCTTTCCTTTCTCTTTGCTAGGAAAAGCGAAGCAATGGTTCTATACCGATCACAACGCTGTAGACACATGGGACAAGTGTTCCAATGCTTTTCTCGCCAAATTCTTTCCTATGGGCAAAACGAATGCTCTTCGCAACAAAATCTCCAGCTCTACGCAACAAGCCGAGGAATCTATTCCCGAGGCTTGGGAGAGGTTGCAAGACTATGTCACTGCTTGTCCGCACCATGGTATGGAGGACTGGCTATTGATCCAGAACTTCTACCATGGCCTAACCCCACTCTCTAGAAGCCATTTGGATGCCGCCGCCGGCGGTGCATTCTTTTCTCTGAATGTTGCAGATGCTAAGGCTCTCATAGAGAAGATGGTGTCAAACCAAGGATGGAATGACGAAAGACTATAACCCCGTAAGCGAGGTATACATTCCCTTAAGGAGGCCGACATGATCGTGGCCAAGATGGACCTGCTGGCAATGAAGCTGGACAGCTGTGAGAAGATGAACCAACAAGAGAGTGTCCAATCTCTGGAATCCTACATGACTGGTGAAGTCTGTGGAGAAACCAGACATTCTGGGAGCCATTGCCCCGAGCTACATGAAGATTTGAACTTCATCAACAACAACAACGGTTTCCGTCAACAAAATCAAGGATGGAATCAGCCTGCAAACTCTCAAGGTAACAATTCATTCCCCCACTCTAATTTTCACAATTCTGATAATCTCTCATTCCTGAAGAATTTAGTTTACTCACAAGGTAAAACTACTGATTTCTTGAAAGAGAAATTAATGGTGAATGATAAAATTCTTGAGAAAATAAATGCTAAATTGGAAGATTTCTCATCTGCTCTGAAAAATCAACTTAGCTTTAATAAGATGTTAGAAACCCGATTAGCTCAACTTGCTGCTATCATACCATCTTTTGAACCTGGCAAAATTCCTGCTAAACCTGACATGGAAACTGCTAATATGGTTGAAATAAAACATTTTAACTATTATGAAGATCAAACCATGACTATTAAAAAGAGTGATCCTAGTAGTCCCATAATTAGATGCTCAATCTTTGGTGAAGTCTTTAAAAATGCCATGTGTGATTTAGGATCGAGTGTGAACATTTTATCTAAAGATTTCTATGAAAACTCGTTGTTTCCACCCATGTCATCCACATCTGCCTATGTTGTGCTAGCTGATCAATCCACTTGCTATGTAGAAGGAATAGTTAATGATTTACCTGTTCATATTAGAGGTTCCTATGTTCCTGCTGATTTCATAATACTAGATATGGGAAATAGGAAAGATGTGCCTCTAATCATAGGTAGACCCTTCTTGACTACTGTTAATGCTTGCATATATGTGGGGAGTGGCAAAATACAAATGACATTAGGAGGGAGGAAGGAAATATTCTCCCGTGGTCCCGCATATGCCGCTAACATGCAGGATGCAAAGCCCGTTCGTACCAAGAAGAGGCACCCAAGAACAAGGTGGAGCAGAAAGAAAGAACCCCCTCCTCCTAAGTTGTGTGATTCACATAACAAGGGAGAGGTGCCAAAAGAAGAAGAACCGGATGGAGTACTGATAGAAGAAGTGCCCAAGGAAGAAGAAGACCCACCGGATAAGGATGAAACTCCATGGACCTAAGGTATGGTTTTTACTTTTAATTTTTATTTCCCTTCAAATTTCCCTTTTTTCAATAAATAACATATGTCATGCATGTAACTAAAAAAATCACCAGTTATCATTAGTTATATGCATAGGTATATGTTAACTTAGCTAGAATAATAAAATATCAAAATAGGATAGTTTCCCTTTTTACAACATTAGATAGTTTCCCTTTTAATAAAATAAGAACAAGAGCTCCGACTGAGAAGAAGAAGATCTTTCACCAAGCAAGAAGCCAGCTTGGGGGAGACTCCCGCTCCGATAAGGTATGTCTCAAGCCTACACTTTACATTCAGTTCTTAAATTCTATATCTTTTGAATGTCACATGCTTGCCTAAATAACCATTCCATGAACAAAATTGATAAAATCTGCTTAAACAAGTTGAAACCTGAATAAGATTTGAAATATGTCATGCAAATGCTATTGTTATGGTTTGAATGACTAGTCTTATCCAAGTTGTAGCTTTTGTGGGTTGCACATGCTTAAACTGAAATCATGCTTAGTGAGTAAAGTTAGTAAGAAATGGAGTAATTCTTTAGACCTGCTAAGGTGAAATTAGGACCTAATCTGGAGAATTTCTTTTAAAAATTATGAAAACCTTGCTAAAAGTTCCTCCTAGATTTTTATCCCATCCCACCACCAGCCAAATATTTGTTAGTCATTAGTCAAAACCACAAAGAGCTTTGTTTGTGTTGAGCTTTGTTAGACCTCATAGATCTTAGTAGAGAAGCTTATCATATCTTTTGAATCAAGATTCACGTACACCCACCATAATTTGCCTACTTTCCACTTTGGAAGTTTGCAACCACCAAATAAATTGCTTATTCTCTACACCGGAGATATGCAATACCCTGCCAACCATCCCATTGCTAGCCTTATGCTTATTCCTACACTGGGAATAAGCATTTCTCCCTCTTCCCCTTTTTCATTTCAAAAATCCTTTCCTATAGATGTCTGGGGAAATCTAGAGCTAAAAGAGAGAGAGAAAAAAATGAGCAAAGTAGCTCAAGAAAGGACTATGTCCTGAAGAAAAAAAAAGTGACATAAGTAGCTCAAGAGATGACTATGTCCTAAGAAAATGTGAGGACATATCTTTTGTCTCCTCACTATGTATCCAAAAAAAAAGAGAGAGTTATCATTAGCTCTAGACCCCCAGAAATTAACTAGGAAGGATTATGAAATATCTCTCTATACATTTCCACATAACCACACATGCACATCTTGATCAATTTTTATGATTTGCTGCTCCTTATGATCTGAGTGTCTAGCTTAGCAATAAACATCAGTTATTAGTAGTAGTTAGTTATCCTTAGTTATCATATTTCCCTTCAACTATTTATCTATCTAGTTATCCACCTTACCTTAGCCTTCCATTTCATCCTTACCTATCCACCCATATATTCTTTCTAGCCTTTCATCTTCCCTTCTCCCCATTTCCTTTTTCTCTTTTCTTCGACTCTCATCCCCTCCTTGACTCGACTCATACACCACCCTAGCCTTCCCTTGGGATCAAATAAATCGACACCTGGTACTCCCAGGCGAAGTGCTACTACGATAGTTCTGTGCGCTTGCAGAATCTCCTCTTGGTAGATTGCATTCTCGCTAGCTAGCTCCTACTAGTGTCGGGACTGACAACCCCGCTTGGCATTAGTAGATAGCTACTTTAGTTACCCTATCCTAGGTGTAGCTAAGAACTACCAACAGCCACAAAACTCGGGCTGAGGACGGTTTCCAGGTTTGGGCCTCAAAACCTGGGCGCTGGCGGGTTTCCTGGTTTCGGCCTCAAAACCAGGGGATGGAGTTGGAGGCTGGTTTCCCGGTTTGGGCCTCAAAACCGGGGGTTGGCTGTGAAGGCTATTTTCCCGGTTTGGGCCACAAAACCGGGGGCGGAGTCCGTGAAAAGGACGCAGAGCGGTGGCGGCACGTGGCGGCAATCGGTGAGGTTGCGTCGAGGCAACGCTACCTATTGTGCGGGCGTGGCCGTCGGATCACCACCTACCACGAGTTGGTCCAGAATAACCTTAGGGTTTAGCTGGTTCACTCTGTAAGTAGTTAGGGGTAGAGTGGGAATTAGGAATAGTTAGAATTAGGATAAGTAGGGGGAGACACCCACCTCCCCATCGATCTCCGTCATTTGCTCTTTGCTTCTAGGGTTTCCTGCTCTCCCAATCCCCTGCTATAGCTAGCTGAGATCCGCAGAGAACCATACCTCTGTGTACTGAAGATTTTGAGGAAGTGAGGCCGTAACCTCACTGTTGTAGCGTGTGGTAGCCACACGGTTTCAGATCGATGACTTGATTCGCGTTTTGTTCGTGTTCTTCGCGTTCTTCATTTCTCCGCGATTTTCCCGTCACTCGATCTCCCTCTCTACTGCATCTTTGAGAAATCCGTTTGAATCAACTTGTTCTTTATAGTGAGGAGATCATTTCCACCGAAGGAATTCATCTAACTCCTCACAAACAAGTAGATTGGGTCGATTTCGTTTTCGTGGCGCTTTTTGGTTCATACACCTTCCCCTTCGATTTCCCGTTGATTGAGTTGATTTGAGCGGATGATTTCTTGGGGATAGTCTTCTAACTACCTCGTGATCATTCTCTCCAAGTTTGGGATCAAGGGATTTTGGTTTGAATCGATTTGGAGAAGATTTGGGTGAAGGGAGACCAAAATCGCCCTCACTGGGAGTTGGCGGACAGTCCGCCATCCCAGCCGCGGACAGTCCGCGCGTCGGGGACTCAGCCGAGCAGTGGCTGTGTGTCTCGGTGAATAGTGCCGAAGTTTGACCGGCGGACAGTCCGCCGTTGGTTTTCGCGGACAGTCCAGGAACTGTCCAGGGGACTTCAGCAGCACTGCGGTTTTTCTCTTTTGGCTGGCGGATCGTCCACCAGCTGAGCCCGGATAGTCCGCCACTGGGCAGACAGTCCGCGACCGTACTACCAGACAGTCCGGGATTTGGCTGAAGCCACCGGTTTAGTGCGTTTGCTCTCCCAGCTTCTTTGCTTGGCTTCCGGACTTCTCGTTTGGCCCTAGAGTTGATCAAGGAATCTCTCTAGGTATCTTTGCTA
This sequence comes from Coix lacryma-jobi var. lacryma-jobi, assembly GCA_009763385.1. Lineage (NCBI taxonomy): Eukaryota > Viridiplantae > Streptophyta > Magnoliopsida > Poales > Poaceae > Coix > Coix lacryma-jobi. Next base: position 47,270,232 of record CM019826.1, read on the forward strand.
CTTGTTAGCATAGATATTTGGGGATCTCTCGACGTAGCCGTCTATCTACGCTCGAGACTTGGTTTTTGAGGGGCGAACTTGTGCCGGTACTTTTGACGTTTGGTTTGCTATCGCTTTGTGGTGCCTCGCTGTGATCCTAGGGATCATCCACCCTCTTCCAAGGGTCGTGGGCATCACCGTTTCGATCGAAGCTTTCGGGGGTTGATTTTGGGAACAAAAGGCCAAAGTTTTGAGAGAAATTTTTGAGCTCCCATTCACCCCCCCCTCTGGTCGCCTTGCTTTTGCATTTTCGGTCCTTCATCCATATATAGCCTAATACATATTCCCCTTCTACCCCTACTGATAATGAGCGAGCAGGCTAACCCTAAGGGTATTCCTGTCCAACTCCAGATGTAGTCGATCCGATGGCCACGCCCGCACATCTGGTAGCTTCGCCTCGACGTGACCTCACCCGATGCCGCCATGTGCGGTCACTACCCCCGGACGTCCACCTCGTGAACTCCGCCGCTGGTTTTGTGGCCCAAACCAGCAAACCGTCCACCTTTAGTTTTGTGGCCCAAACTCGAAAACCCTTCAGTGCCCAGGTTTTGAGGCCCAAACCTGGAAACTGTCCTCAGCCCGAGTTTTGAGGCCCAAACTCAGAAACCGGCCCACCGATGGTTTTTCTGGGGCTCTACCACCAAACCGAAGCCGTAGAGGGAGGCACCGCCTGTGCACCCCGTCCACCCGCAAGTCTTCACTTGTCGCTGTCCCAGGCTGTCAGCCATCACAGCTGATCCTCAAGCCACCGGTCCGTCAGTCCAAGCCTCATGTCCGCCCTTCACCGCTTCAGGTCCATCGACACGACACGTCTCTACTTGACCTTCACCTTGCCTTTGATTACCATCTCTGAGCTCGACACCTGCACAACACAAGCCAAAGAACATGCGCATCAAACCAGTTGACAATCACTCATCATCACAAGACCCGGAATACACCCATATATCCGCAATCTCCCCCTTGATGAGTGCATTGTCAACTACCAACACAAATCATGTAGAGTAGAAAGAAGGAAGGAAAGAACAAAGAGAACTCATCCAACTAACCAAGAGCGAAGCAAAGCCGGAAGAAGGTCAAGTGGAATGAGCAAGACAACTTGGTCCCCAAAGACAAGGGCAATGACTCGACGCAACCAAGCAAAGCAAAGCTAGCCCTCAAGAAGAGGCAGAACAGGCTCAACACCACTAGCGAGAAAATCAGAGCAAAGAAGCCAAAAACTGAGAAAAACAGTTAGTCCCTCCAGAAAGAGGCAAAAGGCTCACACAACTAGTCGCAGACTCCTCCAAACCAATTGAAAAACCAACCACAAGCTGAAAACTCGTGAAGCAAAACGAGCAAACTCCCTTTGGACACCAACTCCCCCTTAGATGATGCATATAACTAAATCATGATTTGTCAAATTTCTCCCCCTTAGTTGATAATGCACATATCAAGAAGAATATGGGAGCGTGAAAGGAGGCTCAAAATGCAAAAAGCTTCAAAGATATGCTATCCAGAGTGATAAAATGCTCAATTTGCACAAAGGAAAATAACAGAGCCCTAATGCTAGCATAAGCTCATCATGATCATATAGCTCAACGAAGATGACAAAGTAGTTTTAGTTTTGAAGTTTAGGCACAAGGTTAAGCTCACCATGGAAATAGCATCTAGTATGAAAATAGACATGTCATTAACTAGAGCTAACAAAACCACACTGGTGATCTACCTCAAAGCAAGTGTCAAAACAACAAGCCATATACAACTCATTTCAAATGAATTAAGCAATTTATACAAGAGTTATACATGTCAAGTAACTGCGAGGGGTTGAAAAACACAACAAAGCCTTACTTTTCAACCAAGCGAAGCCTAAGTCAAAAGACTATCAGAAGCTTAAGGCACTGGTTTTGATCATACACTACACTGCTCAAGTTCATCCCAAAAGGGAAGTAGTCTCGATATAGTGAGGTGTTGTAGTGCAATCCCACCTCGATCTTTTATCTCTTAACTTGGATTTCAGATTTTAGCATTTAAGAGTTTCGGAGTATATACATTGGAAGCGATTTAAACTCCAAGCTAGAGACATAGCAACCTAGTATAGCAAAGCAAGCTCAAGAAAGACATGATCTACTCATACTAGTTGCCAAAGCAAATGGTGAACCGTTTTTAGGATTTGATAGTTATTAAACAGGTTCATCATTGCAAAATTATACTTAGCTCATCAAGTTAAGTTACATGATCATAACGAGATGAAACTACATACACTAAGTATCAGACAAGCATGTGAAAACTGAACATAGTATCAACCTAGACAGAATATAATTGAAGCTCAAAATGCAAGTATGATACATATGCAAATGAAGAAAAGCTATGAAAGAACCTAGATTGTACATCATATGATACAACAAAGTGATCCCACATCTAAAATGGGAAACACACACCAAGCTCACCTCTCAACCTAGCAAAAGTTGATTGGTCCAAAGGCTTGGTAAAGATATCGCCAACTGATTATGTGTGTCAACATGCCGAAGGTCGATATCACCGTTCTCATAATGGTCTCGCAGAAACTGAAAGCGCACATCTATGTGTTTGGTCTTAGAATGTAACACTGGGTTCTTAGCAACGCTAATCGCACTCGTGCTATCACACAACAAGGGTACACGAGAAAAGCTTAGACCAAAATCACGCAAATTGGCCATCATCCACAACAACTAGGAACAACAGCTAGCCGCAGCAACATACTCAGCCTCTGTGGTACACTGGGCGACACTAGACTGCTTGCGAGAAGACCAAGAAACAAGAGAAGAACCCAAAAACTGACAAGTCTCTGAAGTGAAATTGCGATCAAGTCGGCAACCAGGAAAATCAGCATCAGAGTAACCACAAAAGGAGAGAGTAGAAGAAGCAGAATACCAAAGCCCAAACTCAGGTGTGAAACGAAGGTACCTCATAATGCGCTTGACCGCCTGAGGGTGAGAAGTGCGCGGCGATGACTGAAATCTTGTGCAAAGACACTAAAGGATCAAGAACTCTGTCAGAAAGTGACCAGAGGGGGGGGTGAATGGGAGCCTAAAATATTTCTTTCGAAACTTTGGCTTCTGTCCCACAAATCAACCCCCAAATTCAAACCTAGAGCTCGTTAGTGTCCACGACCCTAGATGTAGGGTGGACATACCCCTAAATCCAAGTCTCGGTTTTCTCAGCTAAAAAGAAAACCCACGAATATCGCGAAAAGTCGTCAACCACAACAAGCACATACCACTTCCCACCAACCGAGCTCACCCGAGCCAGACCAACAAGGTCCATAAGCAAAAGCTCTCCATGGCGCTTGGTCATAACTTGATTCACAGGATGGTGAGGAGCGGCTACCATTTTCCCATGTCTACAAGAATGGCAAACAAGATCCTTCTCCATGTGTAACTTGGGCAATCCTCGGATTAGGCCAAATGAACTAAGCCTTGCAAGCAAGTCGAAGCTCAGGTGACCAAGTCTCCTATGCCACTTCCAAAGATCAGAAGAAGAAGGTCCAGCCAAAAGACAACGAGAAATTCCAAATGACTCCGAGAAATTCGCACGAAAGACTTTCCCAAAGGGCGAAATCAAACAAACAAGATTGCCCTGAGGATCCAAAATACGACTGAGATTCGGCTTAAAACGAATCTCATAGTCATCATCAAAGAGTTGCGAAATAGAAAGAAGGTTAAAATGCAACTTAGAAACAAGAGCAACATCACGCAACACAAAATGCTCATTAACTCGCACCGACCCACGAGACAACACTTTACCTTTGCTATTGTCGCCGAAGGTGATAAACTCCTTTCCGGCAACTGGACTAAGACTGGAGAACCACTTGGCGTTTCCGGTCATATGCCTTGAGCACCCGGAATCCACCAACCAAATGTTCTCCAATCGCCTTACCTACATCAATAAAAAGACATAGAGTGAGCATACGGTCCAACACTGGGGTGAGTAAAATGGGAAGTATACCAGTGTTGGGCCGGCTGCTCAAAAGAACAGTTAGTAGCAAAACCATTCCTAGCACGCCTACGGGGAAAGCGATCACAACGTGTAGGAAAACATGGTCCGCTAAGGGAAGAGCGTCCATCGCGATAGTCAAAACGTGGTGGGGGGTAACGCTCAACAACAAAGCCACCACCACGGGGTCCATATCCTACAAAGTTAGGATCCCGCCGTGTAAAACCTCCTTGTGGCCTAAGTTCTTGAGGCATTGGAACTCTAGGCCTAGCAGCTCTCCTTTGAACATTCGGCACATGTACATCATGGAATGGATGGTACATGTCCGAGTTGTTCATCTCCTTAGCACGACACTCCTCTCTCTTGCGCCGAAAGCAAAACTCCCTCAAGTGTCCATCTCTACCATAGTGCTCACAATGGTACCTCACCGCTCTCATAGGGGGTTGTTGGTACTCACGGTATTGGGTGTGGATCACTTGGTTCTTTTGTGGCATGAGCTCCTCATGGATTGGTGGCATAGTGTCTAGCTTGTTCCTGAGGTGGTTTGGTTTTGGAGCCCATGTCTGTTTCTTGGGTGGAGCCCTTGGAGGTTCTACAAAAACACCATCCTTGGTGTTCGGCTTGAGAGGCTCTTTGGATGGAATCTTGGTTAGTTTGAGAGTAGTGGTGGAGTTGGGCTTCTCACTCGGCTTGAGACCACTAAACTCTCCAACCTTCCCAAAAGATGTAGCATTCTCAACACCCTGAGCAAACCAACACCAGGACCTCCAACAACATGTTTGAATTGGGCAATCATCATCCCAAGCTGCGGCTCACCACTAGACACCCATGACAAGATGGTCCGAAGGTATGTGTTTTCTTCCTCGGTTTGCATCTTGTCATGCTTCACGTTTGCAATCTCCATCTCCAAACCCTCACACAAAGCACAACTAGACACACAAGTGTTATCCGAGCTGGCCTTCTCAAGAGACAATCTTGGCATTCTTCTCTGCCAACTCGGATTGCAAGCCTGCACAAGACTTGCACCACCCAGCAACACAGGTCTAGCCCTAAGCTCATCCACCTCTCCAACCAAAGCAACATACTTACCCCTCAAAGTGAGAAGGTCAGTCATGTGCTTGGAGCACATCTCACACTCATCCTCCTCAGTCACGACAATGGTGGACTTGACAGACTCAAGCTCCTTCACCGCATCTTCCCACTTCCGCCTAAACTCCTTCCTTTCTCTAGCAGCACGCCTAAGCAGCTTATCTTGACTAAGGAGGGCAGCAGTAAGTTTATCGACCTCAGCAGAAAGCTCATCGGGAGTCTATGATACCTGGGAGGTTGTTGACGCTCACTAATGCTCATAATTAACCATCAACTATTGCATGAAATGACACTAAATGAATCACAAAGCATAGTTGTAGGGTTTGAAACTAACGAGTTCCACGAGTTTTGGTGCTCTCACTTGTTTTGTAGGACATCCATGTTTTTACATTATAAAAGCATCTCAAGTGATGAATTGGAGTGCACCATTGTGAAGAGCTCGTCGAGACGATCGAAACGGACATATCATTTGCTATATTCGGAGTCCCGGATGAAAAGATATTAATTTTGAAGCGAAATCTACAAAAGAAGGATCTAGAAGACACCAGAAGACACCACGAGGCGGGCCACCACATGGGCCCACTGGGCCAGACCGACCGGTCCCACATGGAGACCGACCGGTCGGCCACGGAGCCCATTTCGCCTCCGCCTTCTGGAACCTTCTTCCATCGCCTCCTAGGATGCATCTCCACCGTCCCCGAAGTCGGTTTGATCTAACGGTGGGCGATAAACGTGACGCGGATCGATGACATGGCGATTCCTTGCCCCCTACTCCACCTCGGGCTATATAAGCAACCTCAGACCCCCCTCTCCAGGCATCTCCATCTTCATTATTCATCTCCACATCAGAAACTAGGGTTTCAATTAGAAGTAGAGGTCCCTCTAGATGAATCTCTTCTAGTTCATCTAGAATTAGATCTAGTTCTAGTTCTAGTTGTCTAGTTCATCTAATAATTTGAGATCGGATTAGAGAGAGGAGAAGGAGAGAGCTGAGGAGGAGCCGGATCTGTCGGATCTTCCTCGACATTGTATTGGTGCAGCATCTAGTTCGTCTTCAAGTAATCTCCAGGTTCTTCATTTACTATTTCCATGTATTATATTTAATTTCAGTTCTTGCTTTATTCTATTTACTGGATCTCCGCTCGTATCGAGTGCTCTAGTTATTCGAGGTAATTAGAGTAGTAGACATTAGTGTAGACGTGGTGTCTAGACTAGGGTTTACCTGAGTTTGCACCCAGCCCCACGGATAGTTGTGGTAGCCCCAGGTGGTGACAGCCCTGACGGCCGACGTAGTCCACCACGTTCCGGTTGGTGTTTGTAGGACCGTGGTCGGAGCTTCCTAGCCCCTTTCTCATCCCTTTCTGTGGCTAGTGTTTTGATGTCCCGAAGTAAGTAAAGTATAGTGAGCCTTTATTTAGATAGACCTACTTAGAAAACCCTAAGATCTCTCTCTACCCATTTTATCATTCTTTTCTTGGACATTCTTGATTCTTCTAGTACACTTCACGTTCCCCATGGAAATCGATACCCTGGAATACTCTCGGGTGAAAGCTACATCGGTATCCGTGCGCTTGCGGATTTTTCTGTGTGCGTTTAAAATACCCAACAGAGGTGTCGTCGTCGTTGTCGTCGTTTCGAAGGATCTCCTCCAGCTCGTCGTTGACCTCCACACAGAGGGCCATGGTGCAGAAGCCCTCGTTGTCGGCGAAGAAACAGAGGCCATTCAGCTTGTCCTCGATGTTCTTCCTTTTCTCGGACTCGTCATCGCTTGATGTAGCAGAGTCGTCATCCGAGTCGTTGACATCGCTAAGCGTGGCGAAGAAGGCACGCTGCTCGGCCTGGGCCTTCTCCAAGTACTTCTCCTTGATGTACTCCTTGTTGAAGCCGCCCCTCCGCTTGTGCTTGGCGGGGACGTACTTCTCCTTGCGCATGCCGGAGTCGTACTTGTGGCCATGATCCGCCTTGCCAAAAGCTTGCTTGTTCTTCTTTGGGCAATTGGCAATGAAGTGGTCCGAGCCTCCAAACTCGTAGCAGCCACTATGTCCTTGTGACGTAACGGCCCTAATCCCATGGCCCACTGATCACTATCAACCACTGACAGTCGATCCGTACAGCCAAGAGGTTAGGACCGGGTTCGCCACTGGGCTACATCAGTGCCCGATGTCCGCAGGATCATCTCACAATTCAGTTACAATCTCTTGAACATTTTGACAAAAACATCGGAGTAAATAGCGGAAGACTTAAATAACAATAGTTTTACAAACCAGTGTTCAACATAAACTTAAAGTGAAGTTATTACAGACCATAGTTCAAATAGATAGAGTTGGCAAGGTAGCATATGACAACAATAAAGATACTTCACCCAGCCCAAGGGTGAATAATCACTCATCGGCCTCATCGGCCTCTTCCTGAACAACAGTCACACAGCAGGGTCCAAGGCATATTGAGGGATCTGCCATACCTGCAACATGGGTAAAAGAACCCTGAGTACAAAGGTACTCAACAAGACTTACCCGACTAAAGAAAAGGGAGAAGACTCAGGAATGCAGGCTTAGGGTAGTCAAGGTAAGGCTTAAGCAAGTTCAAGTATTTTGCAGAAAAGCATTTTTGGTAAACCTCATTTTTATTTTGAAAGATGCGGTATTCCTTGTTCCATCATCATCCTTGATTCATTTTACTTTCCAAAACAGACCTAGTTGAGAACCACTCCCTGTTGACAGTCAGTGACTAAGTCTCCATAACCGAGGAGCAGCGTTAATCCGGATAAATAATACTCAGCTGAGGGTCCCTATCCACACTGCATATGTAGCACCAAAGCTTGCATATGCCAACTCGTCTACCACGATTCCTCCAAGATTGGGCCCGGTCCTACGCCACCCGGAAGTACAGTACACCACTCCAATCCGGGCCTCTAACCCACGTGGGTACATGCTACTTCCGCCATCTCTCCACTCCCAGTGCGCGGTTGTCGGTCCAATAAAGGATTCCTCGGAGCCGAAGCTTTCCGTAGTATGTGAATAGTTGCAAGTCTTAGTCAATCAGGCCCCCATACAGGTGGTCCCTAAATTTTCCAGCCAGCGACAAGCACCTCGGGACTCTAACCCAAGAGTACAGGTCCTGTCAGTTTTTCAACCCTGTCCCGGTCGGTGTCAACTGTTGAGTCCCGGACTACAACATGACGGCACCGTACGCAAGGACAACCTCTCCTTCCCATTGACTAGGTACGGATCAGATACTTAGCCAATAGTGGGAGTAAACCAGAAATTCCCATAAATATTCTTAAAGTGATCACACTTTGAAGTTGGCATTTTTATTGCAAATCTATCATATAGCATTGCTAAGCATTTGCAAATAGTTTTTGAAAGCGGTATCGGGTGTATCATTGGTCAAGGTAGATAATGCATCAGATAGGATTTCACTCAACTCCTATCAACCTAATGCAATAATTTAACTCAAAACATTTAAGAAAACATTTATAAAAGCAAGGTAGGGTTAAATGCACCGGGGCTTGCCTTGGATGGCAAAAAGAGCAGAGTCGGGGTAGGTATAAGCGTCGGAGCTTGGGGTTGCCTCGGGGACAGATCCTTCGGCGGCTACCTCGACTTCAGGGCCTTCTTCGTCAACTATACGGATGCAATGATGAATGCTCATGAGAATGATGACATGGACTTCAGGTGCAAGACAATGCCACAGATTCAAGTTTACTTTTAAGCAAGGCATAATCGAATCTAGGTTGACATAAAAGTTAACCATTTCTTCCTTAAGCAAAATTGATTAAACTAAACTATATCATAACTATCCTAAGCATCAACCAAACATAGCATCACACATCATAGACCAAAGGGTAGGGGTCTATGAACATCAAGCAATCCCAAAAGTCACATCACAGGTCAATCAACGCTAACCCTAATCACCTTTTCTATTTTTCTTAATTATTTAAAAAGGTCATTTTATGAAGGTGCTCCAAAAATTACCAAATTAATCACACAAGTTAATTAGGGTACAAGTATATGGCAAAACAAATTTCATAATTTTTGGAGGTCATTAAGGTGCTTAATTAAATCTAGGCATTTAATTAACAAAAAGCACTATTCCTTAATTAAAATAAAGCTCAAAAATCAACTTGTTCCAAATGACTTCAAAATTTCACCAGAGACTTGTCATGGCATAACTAGCTCTCAAAAAGTGATCTCATAAATTTTGGAGTTATAAAACATTTTCTAAAAATCCAAAACCATCATTTATTAATTAAAAGGGAGATTTTTCATTTTCAAATTTGTGCAGAAAAGTCAAGTTTCATATTTTTATAAAATACTTCAGAGCATAAAAAGTCTACCACAAAATTTTCAGAATTTATGGATCAACACAGAAAATCACACAAAAATATGAAATCTGAACACTATTCACATGTGTGAAGAAAATAGAAAACGGCACTGTTCTTCTCCTCCGTTCGCCGGCGACCGTCCGACGGCGGCGGCGTTGCTACGCCGGCCACGACGAGGCGTCTCAGGCGAAACCGAGGAGATGGGAGGCTTCAGGAGCTCACCGTGAGTCGATTAAGCGGCTCGGCGAGGGATGGGGATGAACGGAGGGAGGTGGTCGACGGTGACCGGCGGACGTCTCACGGCGGCGATCGTCGACTCGGCGATCCTGCGCGATACAAGTGACCGCAAGGGGTCTGTCAGAGGCGCAAAGGAGCAAGGAAGGTGATGCGGGGGTCGGAGGGAGATGATCAAGGCCGGAGAGGGAGTATTTCACGATCCCGACCTCGACGGGCTTCTCGCCGGAGATGGGAACGGCGAGTTACGCCGGGCAACCAGGGACGGTAGAGACCAAATTGAGGGGTGGTGAAGCTGCACAAGGACACGGCGGAGCTCCTGAGCTAGATGGTTGAGCTCGGGAGGCGCTGGTGTGAGCTGGCGACGGTGGCGGAGGGGATGAGTGAGCTCGGGCTCACCGGCGGCCTTATATAGCCACGGTTAGCGGGCGGTAGAGAGCTCGGAGAGGTGTGGATGAGCTCGGCCGAGGCACGCGCAATCGATTGCGAGCTGGCGGAGAGGACGGCGTGCAGTCGGGGCCTGGGCGTGAGCTCGCCGGCGTTGTCCACGCGGCGGCGACGAACTGGGGACAGTGGGGGACGGGCGAGAGGTCAGCGCTCGCACGCGCGGACGCGAAATGATCACGCGGCCGCAGGCGGCAGGTCGGGAGCATTCGGGCGGCTGCCAGGCGCGTGGCGCACGCGGCGCCGGCGAGGCGTCCATGGCCGGGCCCCCCCCCCTACGACGGAGAAGATGAACAGGGTAGGCTAGGTTTTGACTTTTGGCTCATTTCTGTTTTTTGCAAATTACTCCCAAAATTTGAACTGGGCAACAAAAACTCAAAACATCAAAGTTGTTCAGAAAAATGAGATCTACAACTTTGTAAATATGAACATTTTCAAATTCCAAATAGATTTTGAACAAATTTGAAAACAGAAAAGGGGACACCTTTTCAAACTTGATTCAAATCAAATTTACTCTGGATTTCAAACTGAAACTTGAAAATCTGTAAACATGAAAGTTATTCCTTTTATCAAAACCTACAACTTTGCTATTATACACTTTTCCAGAAACTCATTAGTTTTTGAACTAATTTTGAAAACTGAAAAGGGGACAAAAACTGGAGTTTGATTGAATTTGAAATAACTCAAAACTTTGTACTGCAACTTGAAAATTTGTAAATACCAAAGTTGTTTCTCTTTGACAGATCTACAACTTTGCTTTTTGGACCAATCCCAAATTTTGAATAATTTTTGAATCACAACAAGAGGGATAAAATCCAGGATTTGGAAATCAGGGTTTTGCAAAGGGATTTGAAATCAAATTCTGATTTTTGAACTTTGGTCAACACAACAACACTTCAAGACACCAAAGGAACAAGAATTACACAAAGCTAGGCACAGAGGTGAAATTTCCATTTTGCCCTAGTAGAGAGAAGTGGGCTAAATAGGGTTTTAGCAATAGAGGTAAATCACATAAAATGATACACTTAGCAAAATGCATACACATGAAATCATGATCAAGATGCTTAATGATGATAATGATGATATGTCAAGTTAATTACATGTTAAACACCAGAGGTGTTACAGCCTCCCCCCCTTAAAGAAATCTCGCCCCGAGATTCCACGTCTTAAGAAAGGACAAAGAAGGGATAAAGGCAAACCTTACATTGACAGGGATTCGAGAAAATCGGGGTAGTTCTTTGCTAAGAAGTCTTCAGATTCCCAGGTGGCTTCTTCTTCAGAGTGCTGGTTCCACTGGATTTTGTACCATCTTGTGGTGGTTCTTCGGGTAACGCGATCCTTGAGGTCCAACACGCGAACTGGGTATTCTGAGTAGGACAGATCAGGCTCTAGCTCGACACCTTCAACTTCCACGACATGTTCTGGTACTCGGAGACACTTCTTGAGTTGAGAGACATGGAAAACATTGTGGACAGCGGAGAGATGATTGGGCAACTTCAGCTTGTAAGCTACTTTGCCACAACATTCCAAAATCTCAAACGGACCAATGTAGCGAGGTGCTAACTTTCCTTTGACTCCAAAACGAGTGACTCCTTTGGTTGGTGAGACCTTGAGATATACATAATCTCCAACTTGAAACTTCAAAGGTCGACGTCTCTTGTCTGCGTAGCTCTTCTGTCGAGATTGGGCAATCTTCATATTCTCCTGTATCTGCTTGACTTTCTCTTCCATATCTTTAACCAGGTCAACTCCGAAGAATTCTCTTTCTCCGGGCTCAGACCAACTGAGGGGTGTACGACAACGACGACCGTACAGTGCTTCAAAGGGTGCCATTTTGATGCTCTCTTGGTAACTGTTATTATAAGAGAACTCTGCCAAAGGCAAACAGTCATCCCAAGTATCTGCGAAGGTAAGAATACAGGCTCTCAACATGTCTTCCAGCACTTGGTTGACTCGCTCTGTTTGTCCATCAGTTTGAGGATGATAAGCTGTACTATGCAAGAGCTTGGTTCCAAGTGAGGTATGGAACGCTTTCCAAAACTTAGCGACAAACTGGGTACCACGGTCAGAGATAATGCTCTTGGGTATGCCATGAAGCTTCACTATGTTGTTCTTGTACAAGGTGGCATACATGGGGACAGTGTAACTGGTCTTGACTGGCAAAAAGTGAGCTTGCTTAGTGAGTCGGTCCACGATTACCCAAATGGAATCAAAACCTTTCTGGGTTCTGGGTAGTCCATTGACAAAATCCATACTAATGTCGTCCCATTTCCAAGCGGGTACTGACAAAGGTTGCAATTCTCCTCCAGGCTTCATGTGTACTGCCTTGACTCTTTGACAGGTATCACACTGAGCGACATACCGGGCAATCTCAATCTTCATTTTAGTCCACCAGAATCTCTGCTTTAAGTCTTGGTACATCTTATTACTGCCGGGGTGAATAGAGAATCTGGTCAAGTGTGCTTCATCAAGGATTAACTGTCTCAATTCAGGCACCTTGGGAACTACTAGACGGTTCTTGAACCAAACAACTCCTACATCATCGATCCTGAAACAATCAGTCTTTCCGGTCTGGACCTTTTCGATGATGTGCTTGATTCCAGGGTTATCCTTCTGAGCAGCAATGACTTGATCCTTGATGGATGTTTCTATGCTGACATTGTTCAGGCTTCCTTGCGGGATCATTTCGATACCCATCCTTTCAAGTTCATGGCACAAGGAAAGATCATAGGGCTTCGTCGTCAGACAGTTGCAGTATGACTTGCGACTGAGAGCATCGGCAACTACATTTGCCTTACCAGGATGGTAATGTACTTCGAGATCATAATCTTTAATCAGCTCAAGCCATCTTCTCTGCCTCATATTCAATTCTTCTTGAGTGAAGATATACTTTAGGCTCTTGTGATCCGTATACATATTGCAGGTACTGCCCAACAGATAGTGGCGCCAAATCTTCAAGGCATGCACGACTGCTGCTAGCTCAAGATCATGGGTTGGGTAGTTTTCCTCATGCCGCTTAAGCTGTCGTGAGGCATAAGCGATTACTCGTCCTTCTTGCATCAAAACACAGCCCAAACCAGTACCAGATGCATCACAGTATACATCGAAGGGTTTCTCGATATCTGGTTGAGCTAGGACTGGTGATGTAGTTAGCAGTTTCTTCAGGGCTTGAAAGGCTTGCTCACAGGCTGGTGACCAAACGAAATCCACGGAATTCTTCAACAACTCTGTGATAGGCTTGGCGACTCTGGAGAAATCTGGGATGAAACGACGATAGTATCCAGCCATTCCCATGAAGCTGCGAACTTCGCGGACAGTGGTTGGTGGCTTCCAATCCAAGATATCTGCCACTTTTTCAGGGTCAACTGACACACCTTCAGCGGACAGGACATGACCAAGGAATTGAATTCGATCCAGCCAGAATTCGCATTTACTGAACTTGGCATACAGCTGGTGATCTCTGAGACGAGAGAGAACGATTCGAAGATGCTTGGCGTGATCTTCAGGAGTTCTTGAATAGACAAGGATGTCGTCAATGAACACGACTACAAATTTATCGAGCTCTGGCATGAACACAGAGTTCATGAGATACATGAAATGAGCGGGGGCATTGGTCAAGCCAAAGGACATGACCAAGTACTCATATAGGCCGTATCTGGTGGTGAAAGCTGTTTTAGGAATGTCTTCTGGACGGATTTTTATTTGGTGGTAGCCAGATCTGAGATCAATCTTGGAGAACACTCTGGCTCCAGATAACTGGTCAAAAAGAAGGTCAATGCGAGGCAAGGGATATTTATTTTTGATGGTGACCTCGTTGAGTGGGCGATAGTCAACGCACAGACGAAGACTTTTGTCCTTCTTCTTCACAAAGATAGCTGGACAGCCCCAAGGAGATGAACTTGGGCGAATGAGACCCTTGTCCAAGAGCTCTTGCAATTGGATCTTCAGCTCTGCCAACTCTCTGGGAGGCATTCGATAAGCTCTACGGGATATAGGAGCAGTCCCGGGCTTTAGCTCTATGGCAAACTCAACATTACGGTCGGGAGGCAGACCAGGTAGATCTTCCGGGAAGACATCAGGGAACTCACAGACCACGGGAATATCCCTGACTTCCGCAACACAGGCGGCATTCAACTGGGTGGTTGCTGGTTTTTGAGGCATAGGAAGTTGGAGAAGGAGTTTGGAAGTGCTGTTAGGAATATCCACTCTCACAACTCTATCCAAGATGTCTATCATGGCTTTATACTGACACATCCAATTCATGCCTAAGATGACATCTATCTCTTGATCGCGCAGTACTATCATGGTGGTAGGAAAGACATGTTCCCCCAACATTACTGGTATACTGCGGACCACTTCCTTAGTATTTATCCGCCCTCCAGGCGAAAGTATGCAAAAACTTTCTTTTAACTCCCCCATGGGTAACTCATGCTTGATGACAAAAGTGCGACTGATGAAGGAATGCGATGCACCAGAATCGAACAAGACGACTGCAGGATGATTGGCAACAGAGAACCTACCGAGCATGACGGGCTCTCCTTCTGGGATGCTACTGACGGTGGTGAAGTAGACTTGCCCGTGCTTCTTGACAAACTTGCCCTTCTGGACGTGCTGCTGCGGCGCACGGTGCTGCTGCTGTGATCCTCCAGGGCCTTTCTGTGCATGCTGGGCATTCTTCTTGGGTTTCGGACAATCACGAGACCAGTGACCAACTTGGCCACAGTTGTAGCATGGATGGTTGTAAGCTGTTTGAGGGGTGGTGATACGAACACCTGGGGCGTTCGGCTGAGTGGCACTTTGCTGGTTGGCGTTATGAGTGGTGGCCGCGGTACGAACGACCACTTGCTGATGCGGGTATGGGGCACGGTTTTGGTGGTGGCTGGGGTGGTAGATGATTCTTGGGCGCTTGTGGTTGCTGGAGAAGCTGCTAGACCCAGCCTTCTTCTTCTTCTTCTCCTCCTGATACTGGCGGTTACTTTCCTCGAAAGCGACAGCACGGTCAACGACATCATGATAGGATCCGTTGAGGTTGTTGGACAGACCTCTGCGAATCTTAGGGTGCAGACCCCTAAGGAAACAATCTCTCTTCTTTTCCTCTGTGTTGACATAGTCGGAGGCATACTGGCTCAGGTGATTGAACTGAGCCACATACTGCATCACTGTGGATTCCTTCTGCTGCAGAGCTAGGAACTGATCAAGCTTCATCTTCATCAGACCTGACGGGAGGTGATGTGCACGGAAAGCGGTGCGGAACTCCTCCCAGGTCAACTCATGACCTTCAGGTTGGGCAGCCAAGAGGTTGGCATACCAAGCACTTGCTGGACCACGAAGCTGCTGAGAAGCAAACCGGGGCTTCTGGATTTCAGTGCATCGGATGAGACCAAACTTCTGCTCCATGGTGCGGAGCCAATCATCAGCTTCGAGGGGTTCATCGGCTCTGGTGAAAACCGGTGGACGGGTTTCAGTGAACTCCACATAGGTGGTCTCTTGGTTGTGACGACCACGGTGACCAACATTCTGCTGTCCTTGGTTCTGAGCCATTAGGTTGGCAGCGGCGGCCAAGGCTGCAATGGCATCTGCCAGGGTAGCAGGAACTGGTGGAGGGTTTGGAAGGTTGGCACCACCGGAACTTCCGGCTCCAGTGCGGGTGTTCACAGGCATCTGTTAAGAATTTGGAACTTAGCATCCAAAGATTGCTTTTGAACGAAACTGACTGATAAAATTCATTGATGCAAGGTAGATAACTGATACAGAAGTTTGATAGATAACCACTAACTGACAAAGGAAAGGTACAAGACGCGATACAGACTCGACTAGACAGAAGACCAACTAACGCCCCAAACCTAGACTAAGGCTTTAGGTGAGCAGATGGTACAGACATAACGAATCTAGTCGTCATCGATGATGATCATCTCTTCATCGCCGTCTTCATCTTCAATGATGAGCTCAGGCTCTTCCTCCTCATCTTCATCTTCAATGTGAACATCTTCAGCAGGTTCCACTCCTACATTCTGGACTGGCCCATGTTCTACTTCAGGTTCCTCCACGACTCCATCTTCTGGATCCTCAGCAACAGGTGGAATCATGGGGTGGAGCTGGTCGTACAGTTGATGTACCTCCTCATGAAGCATATCGTTGTACTGCTCAATCTGGGCAGTGTACTGCTGCAGTCCATGGAGCTGGGCTCTGGCGACGTCCTCGCGGTTCCAAGCCTCGTTGCGCTGCTCGATAGCGCGAACCGTGTTCCGATTGGCCTGCTCCAAGGAAGCTCGTGCCTCATAAAACTCCATGCGGGAAAGATAGAAGTCATGCTCCATGTTCTCCATCTCAGCTTTGAGATTCTTGATCTCCTCCTTCAGCTGCTTGCGGGTGCGGCGGGAAGGGCGACGTCCGTTGGAGGATTCTCCAGTCTCTTCTCCGGTGCGTGGCGCCAGCTGGTGACGCGGCACACCATGCGGTCCAGTCGACTTGCGAGCAGTCCGCTTGAGGATGACCATATCTGGACAAGAGGTTACAGATGAGAAAGGCTAGCAAGAAAAAGGTAAAGGCATACTAACCCAACCGACTTAGAGAGGAAGTTATTATCTTAAGTGATTATGACATGATGCATGATTCGTTCCTACGGAACAAGGCAATGCAACTACTAAGGTAAGGTACATAGGGCTTAAACAAGTTGTCTTGCTACTAGTTGCCAAAGACAAGATGAGATGAGAGAAGCAATTTGGACTCAAAATAGTCAAGTTTAGTTTTTGGACTTAAAACCTTTTGAAGTTTTCGCAAA
Source organism: Coix lacryma-jobi var. lacryma-jobi (assembly GCA_009763385.1). NCBI lineage: Eukaryota > Viridiplantae > Streptophyta > Magnoliopsida > Poales > Poaceae > Coix > Coix lacryma-jobi. Next base: position 47,287,094 of record CM019826.1, read on the forward strand.
AAGATTGCAACGTCGTAGTGAGATGCTCCGATACCACTCTGTGACGTAACGGCCCTAATCCCATGGCCCACTGATCACTATCAACCACTGACAGTCGATCCGTACAGCCAAGAGGTTAGGACCGGGTTCGCCACTGGGCTACATCAGTGCCCGATGTCCGCAGGATCATCTCACAATTCAGTTACAATCTCTTGAACATTTTGACAAAAACATCGGAGTAAATAGCGGAAGACTTAAATAACAATAGTTTTACAAACCAGTGTTCAACATAAACTTAAAGTGAAGTTATTACAGACCATAGTTCAAATAGATAGAGTTGGCAAGGTAGCATATGACAACAATAAAGATACTTCACCCAGCCCAAGGGTGAATAATCACTCATCGGCCTCATCGGCCTCTTCCTGAACAACAGTCACACAGCAGGGTCCAAGGCATACTGAGGGATCTGCCATACCTGCAACATGGGTAAAAGAACCCTGAGTACAAAGGTACTCAACAAGACTTACCCGACTAAAGAAAAGGGAGAAGACTCAGGAATGCAGGCTTAGGGTAGTCAAGGTAAGGCTTAAGCAAGTTCAAGTATTTTGCAGAAAAGCATTTTTGGTAAACCTCATTTTTATTTTGAAAGATGCGGTATTCCTTGTTCCATCATCATCCTTGATTCATTTTACTTTCCAAAACAGACCTAGTTGAGAACCACTCCCTGTTGACAGTCAGTGACTAAGTCTCCATAACCGAGGAGCAGCGTTAATCCGGATAAATAATACTCAGCTGAGGGTCCCTATCCACACTGCATATGTAGCACCAAAGCTTGCATATGCCAACTCGTCTACCACGATTCCTCCAAGATTGGGCCCGGTCCTACGCCACCCGGAAGTACAGTACACCACTCCAATCCGGGCCTCTAACCCACGTGGGTACATGCTACTTCCGCCATCTCTCCACTCCCAGTGCGCGGTTGTCGGTCCAATAAAGGATTCCTCGGAGCCGAAGCTTTCCGTAGTATGTGAATAGTTGCAAGTCTTAGTCAATCAGGCCCCCATACAGGTGGTCCCTAAATTTTCCAGCCAGCGACAAGCACCTCGGGACTCTAACCCAAGAGTACAGGTCCTGTCAGTTTTTCAACCCTGTCCCGGTCGGTGTCAACTGTTGAGTCCCGGACTACAACATGACGGCACCGTACGCAAGGACAACCTCTCCTTCCCATTGACTAGGTACGGATCAGATACTTAGCCAAAAGTGGGAGTAAACCAGAAATTCCCATAAATATTCTTAAAGTGATCACACTTTGAAGTTGGCATTTTTATTGCAAATCTATCATATAGCATTGCTAAGCATTTGCAAATAGTTTTTGAAAGCGGTATCGGGTGTATCATTGGTCAAGGTAGATAATGCATCAGATAGGATTTCACTCAACTCCTATCAACCTAATGCAATAATTTAACTCAAAACATTTAAGAAAACATTTATAAAAGCAAGGTAGGGTTAAATGCACCGGGGCTTGCCTTGGATGGCAAAAAGAGCAGAGTCGGGGTAGGTATAAGCGTCGGAGCTTGGGGTTGCCTCGGGGACAGATCCTTCGGCGGCTACCTCGACTTCAGGGCCTTCTTCGTCAACTATACGGATGCAATGATGAATGCTCATGAGAATGATGACATGGACTTCAGGTGCAAGACAATGCCACAGATTCAAGTTTACTTTTAAGCAAGGCATAATCGAATCTAGGTTGAGCATAAAAGTTAACCATTTCTTCCTTAAGCAAAATTGATTAAACTAAACTATATCATAACTATCCTAAGCATCAACCAAACATAGCATCACACATCATAGACCAAAGGGTAGGGGTCTATGAACATCAAGCAATCCCAAAAGTCACATCACAGGTCAATCAACGCTAACCCTAATCACCTTTTCTATTTTTCTTAATTATTTAAAAAGGTCATTTTATGAAGGTGCTCCAAAAATTACCAAATTAATCACACAAGTTAATTAGGGTACAAGTATATGGCAAAACAAATTTCATAATTTTTGGAGGTCATTAAGGTGCTTAATTAAATCTAGGCATTTAATTAACAAAAAGCACTATTCCTTAATTAAAATAAAGCTCAAAAATCAACTTGTTCCAAATGACTTCAAAATTTCACCAGAGACTTGTCATGGCATAACTAGCTCTCAAAAAGTGATCTCATAAATTTTGGAGTTATAAAACATTTTCTAAAAATCCAAAACCATCATTTATTAATTAAAAGGGAGATTTTTCATTTTCAAATTTGTGCAGAAAAGTCAAGTTTCATATTTTTATAAAATACTTCAGAGCATAAAAAGTCTACCACAAAATTTTCAGAATTTATGGATCAACACAGAAAATCACACAAAAATATGAAATCTGAACACTATTCACATGTGTGAAGAAAATAGAAAACGGCACTGTTCTTCTCCTCCGTTCGCCGGCGACCGTCCGACGGCGGCGGCGTTGCTACGCCGGCCACGACGAGGCGTCTCAGGCGAAACCGAGGAGATGGGAGGCTTCAGGAGCTCACCGTGAGTCGATTAAGCGGCTCGGCGAGGGAAGGGGATGAACGGAGGGAGGTGGTCGACGGTGACCGGCGGACGTCTCACGGCGGCGATCGTCGACTCGGCGATCCTGCGCGATACAAGTGACCGCAAGGGGTCTGTCAGAGGCGCAAAGGAGCAAGGAAGGTGATGCGGGGGTCGGAGGGAGATGATCAAGGCCGGAGAGGGAGTATTTCACGATCCCGACCTCGACGGGCTTCTCGCCGGAGATGGGAACGGCGAGTTACGCCGGGCAACCAGGGACGGTAGAGACCAAATTGAGGGGTGGTGAAGCTGCACAAGGACACGGCGGAGCTCCTGAGCTAGATGGTTGAGCTCGGGAGGCGCTGGTGTGAGCTGGCGACGGTGGCGGAGGGGATGAGTGAGCTCGGGCTCACCGGCGGCCTTATATAGCCACGGTTAGCGGGCGGTAGAGAGCTCGGAGAGGTGTGGATGAGCTCGGCCGAGGCACGCGCAATCGATTGCGAGCTGGCGGAGAGGACGGCGTGCAGTCGGGGCCTGGGCGTGAGCTCGCCGGCGTTGTCCACGCGGCGGCGACGAACTGGGGACAGTGGGGGACGGGCGAGAGGTCAGCGCTCGCACGCGCGGACGCGAAATGATCACGCGGCCGCAGGCGGCAGGTCGGGAGCATTCGGGCGGCTGCCAGGCGCGTGGCGCACGCGGCGCCGGCGAGGCGTCCATGGCCGGGCCCCCCCCCCTACGACGGAGAAGATGAACAGGGTAGGCTAGGTTTTGACTTTTGGCTCATTTCTGTTTTTTGCAAATTACTCCCAAAATTTGAACTGGGCAACAAAAACTCAAAACATCAAAGTTGTTCAGAAAAATGAGATCTACAACTTTGTAAATATGAACATTTTCAAATTCCAAATAGATTTTGAACAAATTTGAAAACAGAAAAGGGGACACCTTTTCAAACTTGATTCAAATCAAATTTACTCTGGATTTCAAACTGAAACTTGAAAATCTGTAAAAATGAAAGTTATTCCTTTTATCAAAACCTACAACTTTGCTATTATACACTTTTCCAGAAACTCATTAGTTTTTGAACTAATTTTGAAAACTGAAAAGGGGACAAAAACTGGAGTTTGATTGAATTTGAAATAACTCAAAACTTTGTACTGCAACTTGAAAATTTGTAAATACCAAAGTTGTTTCTCTTTGACAGATCTACAACTTTGCTTTTTGGACCAATCCCAAATTTTGAATAATTTTTGAATCACAACAAGAGGGATAAAATCCAGGATTTGGAAATCAGGGTTTTGCAAAGGGATTTGAAATCAAATTCTGATTTTTGAACTTTGGTCAACACAACAACACTTCAAGACACCAAAGGAACAAGAATTACACAAAGCTAGGCACAGAGGTGAAATTTCCATTTTGCCCTAGTAGAGAGAAGTGGGCTAAATAGGGTTTTAGCAATAGAGGTAAATCACATAAAATGATACACTTAGCAAAATGCATACACATGAAATCATGATCAAGATGCTTAATGATGATAATGATGATATGTCAAGTTAATTACATGTTAAACACCAGAGGTGTTACAGTCCTCCTCCGCGGCGACGGTTCATGCGGTTGTTGTGGAACCGCGAGAACCGGTTGGCAAGCAGGGCCAACTCATTGTCCGCCATGAACTCCAGGTGCTCCTCTGTGACAGAAAGAAGAGATGACAAAGCAAAGCCTCCAGTGGTGTTAGCAGAAGAGCCAGAAACCAAAGCCATCGACGGGCCAGAAGGATTTTCATAAGAAGCCCTCGCCATGGCGTAAATCTCACTGGACTTGAGCTTACTAAAGAGCTCGTCGCACATGAGAGTCTCATAGTTAGGCGATTCGATGATCACCTGAACCTTAGAGTCCCACACTGATCGATCGAGAGTGTGTAAAAGCTTGAGAACCCTCTCATGATCGTCGAAAGGCAACAACTCCTTGTTAGCCCTCATCCTGTTGACAATCACCTGAAAGTGAGCGAATAAACTTTCTATGCTCTCGCCAGGCATGTGTCGGAAGTTCTCATACTCTCGCTTGTGCGACTCATAGAGACGGGTTTTGACTTGAGTGTTGCCCTCATGAAAATGCATGAGGGTAGCCCAAATCTCCCGAGCCGTAGCGAGGTGAGAAACGCGATCAAACTCAGACATGCTCAAATAGGAGAAAAGAGCATTACGGGCTCGGCTATTGGCATCATCCTCATTGATTTGATGCTGAGTCACACGAGCAGCCAAGACCACATAATCTGCAGAGTGGCAAATATCCCAAATAGGAGCACTTATACTCTGAAGATAGGCCGACATGCTCAAAAATGGCGGTTTGCCCACGCCGCGATCCATGTCGCCTTCTGTGGATCTGGAACTGGCTAAGGTGGAAGATCCTTAACCCACTCTGATACCAAATGAAGGACCGAGAACTCTGTCAGAAAGCGACCAGAGGGGGGTGAATGGGAGCCTAAAATATTTCTTTCGAAACTTTGGCTTCTGTCCCACAAATCAACCCCCAAATTAAAACCTAGAGCTCGTTAGTGTCCACGACCCTAGATGTAGGGTGGATGCTTCCAAGAAGCACAGCGGGGCACTACACGATTCTAGAAACCCAACGCAAAAACCAGAAATCAAATCTGAAGTCGAACGACCAAACAACGGATGAAACAGTGCAGAAATTACTGCATCGGACGCTGGCCTGCGTCCGATGTCCAAGCACCGGACGCGTCCGATGCAAAATGTGCAGTTCTGGAACCTTACTGCATGACCATCGGATGCTGCTACAGTGAAAGCTCAGCGTCCGATGCTCAGGCTCCGGCGCGTCCGATGGTCATCGGAGCGTCCGATGCCCAGCGTCCGATGCTCCCTCGAAAATGATGTTCTTGACACATGGCGTCTGAGTGTCCGATGTGACGAACTCAGCGTCCGATGTCCCCGAGCCGAGCGTCCGATGCCCCCGACAGCAGTGCTGTTCTTGACCGATTCAGACCAATCTCCTCCGAATCAAAAGCTCTAGGGCCAAGACTCGATCGGAGTGGTCACAAGGATGTTAGTGAGCTACTCCTAAGAGATCATGGCTCGAACCTAACTCAAAATCGGTGAATCGAAAGAATTCGGGGCAAGGGGAAGAAAATCGATCCAAATGGAAAAAACCAACGGATCTACTTGTTCCTAAGGATTGAGTTGAATTCCTTCGGTGGAAGCGATCCACTCACGACAAAGAACAAGTTGATTCAAATGGTTTTCCAAACGGAGCAACGAAGAGTGAGATCGATCGACGGGAAAAACGTGGAGAAAAGATGAACGCGAAGAACAACTCAAGAATGCAAATCACAACCACGAATTCTAGCCGAAAATCGTCCCCACGAGGAGACAACGGGAATCCGGACCCATTTCTGCAAAATCCAAATACACAGAGGTATGATTAGCCGTCTCTGCGGATCTCAGTAGCTACAGCAGAGATGTGGGAGAACAGGAAACCCTAAGTGAAAGTAGCAAATGGCTAAGATAGTCTGGAGGGAGGGGTAGCCTCTCCTTATATAGCCTAATACAATTATTCCCCTTCTACCCTTACATTAAAAGAGCGAGCAGGCTAACCCTAAGGGTATTCCTGACCAACTCGAGGTTGATGTTGATCTGACGGCCACGCCCACACATCAAGTAGCTTCGCCTCGACGCGACCTCCCCGGATGCCTCCACGTGCCGCCAAGCGCTGCTCGTCCTTTTCACGGACCCCCTCCGCTTTTGAGGCTAAAACCGGGAAACCTGGGCCACTCCCCGGTTTTGAGGCCAAAACCGGGAAACCTGTCGTCCGTCGCCTGAGTTTTGTGACCGAAACTCAGAAACCAGCCAGCGCCCAGGTTTTGAGGCCCAAACCTGGAAACCATCCTCAGCCCGAGTTTTGTGGCCCAAACTCGGAAACCGGCCGCACCCAGGTTTTGAGGCCCAAACCTGGAAACCGTCCACTCGGTGGTTTTTTCTGTGGCTCAACCACCAAACCGACGCCGTAGAGGGATGCACCGCCCGTGCACCCCGTCCACCCGCAAGTCTTCACTTGTCGCTATCCCAAGCTGTCAGCCACCACGGCCGACCCTCAGGCCACCGGTCCATCAGTCCAAGCCTCACGTCCGCCCTTCACCGCTCCGGGTCCATCAGCACGGCACGTCTCTACTTGACCTTCACCTTGCCTTTGATCACTGTCTCTGTGCTCGACACCTGCACAACACAAGCCAAAGAACATGCGCATCAAACCAGTTGACAATCACTCATCATCTCAAGATCCGGTATACACCCATGTATCCGTAGACACTCGACGAACTGTATGTCCGGGAATGTCGCCATCAGGTACAGCAGCGATCCAATCATACTCTAGTACTCCTTCGGGTCCATGGCTTTCTCCATCCTCGTCCGCATCCAGGGTCGTCATGGTCGACATGGGTGTTGGAAGAGGCTTGGCCTCACCCATATCGAACTTCTTCACTATGTCCTTCGTGTACTTGCCCTGGTGTACAAACGTCCCTTCTCGGGATTGCTTGATTTGCAACCCGAGAAAGAAAGTCAACTCGCCCATCATGCTCATCTCAAATTCCCTGCTCATAGTATGTGCAAACTTGGCAACCAAAGCATGAGAAGAACCACCGAAAATGATATCATCCACGTAAATCTGAACCAAGAGAGTGTCATTGCCTTGCTTGAGGAGAAAAAGAGTTTTATCAACACATCCCATTTTAAAACCCTTAGCAAGAAAAAAAGTTTTCAACTTGTCATACCAGGCTCTAGGGGCTTGTTTCAAACCATACAAAGCTTTGTGATGTTTAAAAACAAGGTTTGGAAACTTGGGATTTTCAAAATCCGGCGTTGTTTCACATACACCTCTTCTTCTAGGTAGCCGTTTAAGAAGGCACTCTTGACATCCATTTGAAAAAGTTTAAATCCTTTGGATGCAGCAAAAGCCAAGAGTATCCTAATTGCCTCCAAACAGGCTACGGGAGCAAAGGTCTCCTCATAGTCTATCCTCTCCTTCTGACTATACCCCTAGGCTACAAGTCTGGGCTTGTTTCTCACAATGTGGCCATCCTCTCCTTGTTTGTTTTTGAAAACCCAACTACAAAAAATGAGACCTTCTACGACGATAAGAGGGTTTTCTGTTGTCATAGAAGGCCCGTCACTAAGGACCTTCTGTGACAATTTTTGATCTATGACAATTTTTGTGACAATTACAGTTGTCGTAAATCACAAATTGTCATAAAAATAGCTTGTAATTGTCACAGAAGGTCCTTAGTGACGTGTTTGTTGATGGCATTGACCCAATAGGGTGACACTCAATAGGGTCCCAATAGGGTGACACTCAGGAGGAGGTGGAACAAAAACCCAAACCCGATTTCTCTCAAAATTTTCTAGTTCCTCATGCATGGCATTTACCCAATCCAGATCAGATAAAGCATGTCCAACATCTCAGGGTTCAAAATCAGCAACAAATGCAGAATGAGCAAAGTGAGAGATTTGCTGTGACTTTGACCGAGTGACGTGTTCGTTGATGTTGAAGATCATCTGTTCAGGAGGGTGTTGGCGCTGAATGTTTTGTGGCGCCTCCCTGGCTGAAGTGACCTCCCCCTCAACAGTAGCTGGTACCTCCTCAGGTATCTCTAGCAAACCCTGAGGTAGTGGATCGACCGGCCCCCATGTAGTGGAAGAAGACGGGTCAGGGCCGTGAATAGTCGTGGTAGAAGTCGATCTCAAAGGGGCAGCAGGTGGAGGAAGATCTGGATCATCTATCTGTTCTGCTTCATGTTCCTCATCATCAAAAAGAGGTTCGCCGACCTCATGATCACCTGCACGCTCAAATCTAGAAGAAGGACAATGCATGGTCTCGTCGAAGGTGGCATCGGATGTCTCCATGACTCAGTTAGTTTCAAGGTTAAGGACATGATATGCACGAGTATGACTACCATAACCCAAAAAAACACTGTCAGAAGAGCGAGACTCAAACTTGTCTAAGTTGCCTTTCATAATAAGTATAAAACAGTGGCAACCAAAAACTCTAAAATAACTCACCTTGGGCTGCCTCCCAAAACGCAACTCATAAGAGGTCTTCTTCAAGAAAGCACGAAGAAAAATGCGATTGGGAATATAACATGCAGTGTTTATAGCCTCGGCCCAATACCGTCTAGGAGTCCTATGCTCATAGAGCATCGTCCTAGCCATCTCAACAAGGGTCTGATTTTTCCTCTCTACAACACCATTTTGTGGCGGTGTGTAGGGGGAAGAAAACTGATGCTCCAAACCCAAAGAGTTACAAAACTTTTCAAAGTCTGAGTTTTTAAACTCGGTACCATTATCGCTACGAATAGCTCTCATCGAGTTCTTAGGGAACTCATTCTAAAGATGCAAAATCAAATTGTGAGTAAAAGATAAAGTCTCAGTTTTCTCAGCTAAAAAGAAAACCCATGAATATCTCGAGAAGTCGTCAACAACAACAAGCACATACCACTTCCCACCAACCGAGCTCACCTGAGCCAGACCTACAAGGTCCATATGCAAAAGCTCTCCAGGGTGCTTGGTCATAACTTGATTCACTGGATGGTGGGGAGCAACAACCATTTTCCCATGTCTACAAGAATGACAAACAAGATCCTTCTCCATGTGTAACTTAGGCAATCCTCAGATTAAGCCAAGTGAACTAAGCCTTGCAAGCAAGTCAAAGCTCAGATGACCAAGTCTCCTATGCCATTTCCAAAGATCGGAGGAGGATCCGGCCAAAAGACAACGAGAAATGCCAAAAGACTCTAAGAAATTCACACGAAAGACTTTTCCAAAGGGCGAAATCAAACACAGAAGATTGCCCTGAGGATCCAAAATACGACTAAGATTTGGCTTAAAACGAATCTCATAGTCATCCTCAAAGAGTCGAGAAACAAAGAGAAGGTTAAAATGCAAGTTGGAGACAAGAGCAACATCACGCAACACAAAATGCTCATTAACTCGCACATAACCACGTGATAGCACTTTACCTTTGCTATTGTCACCGAAGGTAATAAACTCCTTGCCGGAATCCACAAGCCAAACGTTCTCCAATCGACTTACCTATATCAATTAAAAGACATAGGGTGAGCATACGGTCCAACACTGGGGTGAGTAAAAAGGGAAATATACCAGTGTTGTCGCGGCTGCTCTAAAGAACAGTTAGTAGCAACACCATTCCTAGCACGCCTACGGGGGAAGCGATCACCACGCACATGAAAACATGGTCCGCTAAGAGAAGAGCGCTCACCGCAATAGCCAAAACGCAGTGGGGGGTAACGCTCAACAACAAAGCCACCACCACAGGGTCCATAGCCTACAAAACTAGGCTCCCGCCGGGCAAAGCCTCCATGTGGCCTAGGACCTTGAGACATTGGTCCTCTAGGCCTAGCATTCCTCCTTCGAACATTCGACACATGTACATCATGGAAAGGATGGTACATGTCCGTCTTGTTCATCTCCTTTGCACGACGCTCTTCTCTCTTGTGCTGAAAGCAAAACTCCCTCAAGTGTCCATCTCTCCCACAGAGCTCACAGTGGTACCTCACCGCTCTCATAGGGGGTTGTTGGTACTCACAGTATTGGGTGTGGATCACTTGATTCTTTTGTGGCATGAGCTCCTCTTGGATTGGTGGCATGGTGTCTAGCTTGTTCCTCAAGTAGTTTGGTTTTGGAGCCCATGTTTGTTTCTTGGGTGGAGCTCTCGGAGGTTCCACAAACACACCATCTTTGGTGTTAGGCTTTAGAGGCTCTTTGGGTGGAATCTTGGTTAGTATGGGAGTAGTGGTGGAGTTGGGCTTCTCACTTGGCTTAAGACCACTAGACTCACCAATCTTCCCGAAAGAAGTAGCACTCTCCATACCCTGAGCAAAGCCAACACCTGGACCTCCAGCAGCACACTTGAATTGAGCAATCATCATGCCAAGTTGCGGCTCACCACTAGAAACCCATGACAAGGTGGTCCAAAGGTATGTGTTTTCTTCCTCGGTTTGCATCTTATCTTGCTGCACATTAGCCATCTCCATCTCCAAACCCTCACACAAAGCGCACCTAGAAACACTAGTGCTACCTGCGTTGGCCTTCTCAAGAGAATCAATCTTGGCATTCTTCTCTGCCAACTCAGATTGCAAGCGCACACAAGACTTGCACGCACCAAGCAAGGTGGGTCTAGCCCTAAGCTCATCCATCTCTCCAACCAAAGCAACATACTTCCCCCTCATTTCGCAAAAAAACATACTCCCCCCTTAAAGTGAGAAGGTCAGTCATGTGCTTAGAGCACATCTCACACTCATCCTCCTCGGTGACTACAACGGTGGACTTGACAGACTCAAGATCCTTCACCGCATCCTCCCACTTCTTCCTAAACTCCTTTCTCTCTCTAGCAGCAAGTTTTAGCAACTTGTCTTGACTAATAAGTGCAGCAGTAAGTTTCTCGACTTCAGCAGAAAGGTCATCAGGAGTTTGAGATACCTAGGAGGTGTCGTCATCATCGTCATTCCGAGGGATCTCCTCCAGCTTGCTGTCGACCTCATCGCCGAGGGCCATGGTACAGAATCCCTCATTGTCGGCAAAGAAGCAAAGACTGTTCAGCTTGTCCTCGATCTTGTTCTTTTCAGACTCATCGTCGCTTGACACAATGAAGTCATTGTCCGAGTCATCGATGTTGCTGAGCGTGGCGAAGAAAGCACGCTGCTCGGCCTTGGCTTTCTCCAAATACTTCTCCTTGATGTATTCTTTGTTGAAGCCACCCTTCCGTTTGTGCTTTGCGGGGATGTACTTCTCCTTGCGCTTGCCAGAGTCATACTTGTGGCCATGATCGCCCTTGCCAAAGACTTGCTTGTTCTTCTTAGGACAGTTGGTGATGAAATGGTTGGAATCGCCGCACTCGAAACAACCAACTCGTCCTCCTCCGCGGCGACGGTTCATGCAGTTGTTGTGAAACCGCGAGAACCGATTGGCAAGTAAGGCCAACTCATCATCTGCCATGAACTCCAGCTGCTCCTCTGTAACAGAGAGAAGAGATGAAAGTGCAAAGCCTCCAGTGGGGTTAGCACCCACAAGTCTTCACTTGTCGCTGTCCCAGGCTCTCTCATGATCGTCATACGACAACAATTCTTTGTTAGCCCTCATCCTATTGACAATTACCTGAAAGAGAGCGATAAACTTTCTATGCTCTCGCCAGGCATGTGTCGAAAGTTCTCATACTCACGCTTATGCGACTCATAGAGATGGGTTTTGACTTGAGTGGTTCCCTCATGAAAACGCATGAGAATCGCCCAAATCTCCCGAGCCGTGGTGAGGTGAGAGACGCGATCAAACTCGGTCATGCTCAAACAAGTGAAAAGAGCATTATGGTCTCGGCTATTGGCATCGTGCTCATCGATCTGTCGTTGAGTCACACGTGCAGCCAAGACCATGTAATCAGCACAATTGCAAATTTCCCAAACAGAAGCACTCATGCTTTGAAGATAGGCCGACATACGTATCTTACAATACGTATAGTTCGTCCCATCGAAAAACGGCGGTTTGGCCACGCCGCGATCCATGTCGCCTTCTGTGGATCTGGAACCGGCTAAGGTGGAAGATCCTTAACCTGCTCTGATTCCAATTGAAGCACCAAAAGTGCTACACAAAGGCGACCAGAGGGGGGGGTGAATGGGAGCCTCAAATTTCTTTTCAGAAACTTATAGCCGCTGTCCCAAGAATCAACCCCAAGAGCAAACCTAGAGCTTGATAGTGTCCATGACCCTAGATGTAGGGTGGATGCTTCCTAGAAGCACAGCGGGACTCTACACAACACTAGAAACCCATCGCAAAAACCCAAAACCAAATCCGAAGTCGGACGAACGAACGATGGATAAAACAGTGCAGACTTCACTGCATCGGACGCTGGTAGCGTCCGATGCCAGAGTGGCAGACGCGTCCGATGTGAAAGAGCAGTTCTGGAACCTTACTAAAGCCATCAGACGCTGCTATAGTGATAGCTCAGCATCTGATGCTTAGGCCTCAGAGCGTCCGATGTTCACTCAAAAACGCAGACAGGTGGCATCAGCGCGTCCGGTGTGACGAACTCAGCGTTGATGCCCCCATGCTCAGCGTCCGATGCTCCCGAAACTGAGCAGTTCTTCTATGAATTCAACCCAATCTCCTCCGAATCAAAAGCTCTAAAGCTTAAACTTGATATGAGGAGTTCCTAGGATGTTAGTGAGCTACTCCTAAGAGATCATGGCTCGAACCTAACTCCAAATCGGTGAATCGGAATAATTCGGGGCAAAGGAGAGAAAAATCGATCCAAAACGAAAATCGATCGATCTACTTGTTCGTGAGATTTGAGTTGAATTGCTTCAGTGGAAATGATCTCCTCACAGCAAAGAACAAGTTGGTTCAAACGGTTTTGCAAATAAAGCAACGTAGAGGGAGATCGATCGACGGGAAGAAACATGGAGAAAATATGAATGCGAAGAACAACTCAAGAAAGCGAATCACAACCACTAATTCCAGCCAAAAATCATCCCCACGAGGAGACAATGGGATTACGGTCCCGTTTCCTGGAAGTGTCAAAAACACAGAGGAATTGTGCTCTCTGTGGATCTCAGTAGCTATAGCAGAGAATAGGGAGGCAGGAAAACCTAGAATGAAAATAGCAAATGACTGAGATAGATTTGAGGGAGGGGCTGCCTCTTCATATATAGCCTAATACATTATTCCCCTTCTACCCCTACTGATAATGAGCGAGCAGGCTAACGCCCGTACATCTAGTAGGTTCGCCTCGACGCGACCTCACCCGATGCCGCCCCATGCCGTCACTGCCCCCGGACGTCCATCTCGTGAATTTCGCCGCTGGTTTTGTGGCCCAAACCAGCAAACCATCCACCCTGAGTTTTGTGAACCAAACTCGGAACCCTTCAGTGCTCAGGTTTTGAGGCCCAAACCTAAAAACTGTCCTCAGCCCGAGTTTTGTGGCCCAAACTCGGAAACCGGTCCACTGATGGTTTTTCTGGGGCTCTACCACCAAACCGAAGCCGTAGAGGGATGCACCACCCATGCACCCCGTCCACCCGCAAGTCTTCACTTGTCACTGTCCCAGGCTGTCAGCCACCACAGCTGATCCTCAGGCCATCGGTCCGTCAGTCCAAGCCTCACGTCCGCCCTTCACTGCTCCGGGTCCATCGACACGGCATGTCTCTACTTCACCTTCACCTTGCCTTTGATCACCGTCTTCGAGCTTGACACCTGCACAACACAAGCCAAAGAACATGCGCATCAAACCAGTTGACAATCACTCAACATCACAAGACCCAGAATACACCCATGTATCCGCAGCTGAAGCCCATGCAAGCAGCCCAACTCCCTTACTCAGCCCTACTTTTTAGGAACTTGGCTAAGAACACGTGGTGGACTCCAAAGACCAGATTCAGGGTTGTCACCACCCGCTGGCTACCACTATCTATCTGTGCGACAAGCAACATATACTAACAAGATATAGCCTAAACACCACGTTTACGCTACCCTTACTATAACCCGGTACCCATGAAACACAAGTATATAACTTAATGCTAAACCAGATACTGAATATTAAAGAAGATCTCAGATGTTTACTTACAGAGAAGATCGCATCCGATGAGGTACACCGCGGAGCAGATTCTCGACTGGCCCGGGGCTTCCTCCAGATGACTCCCTCACTCTCTCCTTACTCGCATAGCACTATGCCAGAGCTTCGCTAATTCTTCTTAAGTGTAGCTAACTTTACTATGTCATGAATGAAGAGTGAGGGGTACGGGGGTATTTATAGGAGAGGTAGAGTAGGGGTTACTCCGATGCCGATGAATGAGAACCACTCAATGTGCCACATCAGCGATCCGTATGCTCTCCATCCTCCATCATTGGATCAAACCAATGAGAGCCACTCGATGTGCCATGTCAGCAATCCATGTGCTCTCCATTCTCTTTCCTTGGATGAAACCGCCATTGATCAATGGTTTTGATGTGGTAACCTGCATGGAGGTATGCATAGAGGCGGTGGAATAAAGTTGAGGCAGATTGAAGGACCGAAAGTGCTACCAGAAAGCGACCAGAGGGGGGGTGAATGGGAGCTTAAGATTTCTTTTCAGAAACTTTAAACCTCTGTCCTGAAAATCAACCCCAAGAGCAAAACCGATGTGCGTGATGTCCACGACCCAAGAGACTGGGTGGATGTCCCCTAGGAACATAGCGGGACACCACAAAAACTTCCTCACCCAAGTTCACGTAAGTCAACTAGTGACAGGATGGACTTTGGGTAACCTCAACCTCCCCCGAGCAACGCGAGGGGGATTCAGGCTATTTTGCAAAGCGGGAAGCCCGATTTCTGTAGAGCATGAAGTCCGAAGTCCAACGCAAAAACCCAAAACCAAATCCGAAGTCGAACGGTCAAACTGCGGATGAAACAGTGAAGAAATCACTGCATCGGACGCTGGCAGCGTCCGATGCCCTGGCACCGGACGCGTCCGATGCAAAATGACCCTTACTGGAACCTTACTGGACTGGCATCAGACGCTGCTACAGTGAAACCCTAGCGTCCGATGCTTGACCCCCGGCGCGTCCAATGGCAACGGACGCTCTGATGGTCAGCGTCCGATGCTCCTTTAAAAGCACTGTCAGATGACACGTGGCAACACACGCTCCGATGGAAAGAACTCAACGTCCGATGCTCAAGAACAGAGCGTCCGATGGTCCCAATACAGAACTGTTCTTCCGCGAATTCAACCCGATTTCCTCCGAATCAAAAGCACTAAGGCTTAGACTTAGTATGAGGAGTTCCTAGGAGGTTAGTGAGCTATCCCAAAGAGATCATGGCTCGAACCTAACTCCAAATCGGTGAATTGGAAGAATTCAGGACAAAAGGA
Organism: Coix lacryma-jobi var. lacryma-jobi; assembly: GCA_009763385.1. NCBI lineage: Eukaryota > Viridiplantae > Streptophyta > Magnoliopsida > Poales > Poaceae > Coix > Coix lacryma-jobi. The sequence goes on from CM019826.1 coordinate 47,302,548, forward strand.
GCAAACTCAATCCAAAACAAAAATCAACCGATCTACTAGCTCGTGAGGTTAGAGATGATTTCCTTCGGTGGAAAGAAGTGCCTCACGATCTAGAACAACTCAGTTCAAACGGATATGCAAAAGACGCACCGTGTAGAGAGATCGATCAACGGGAAAAACGTGGAGAAAAGCAACCCGCGAAGAACAGGAACAAAACGCGAATCACAACCACGAATTTGCAACTGTGTGGCTACCACACGCTACAATAGTGAGATTATGGTCTCACTTCCTCAAAATCTCACGGACACAGAGGTATGCTTCTCTTCTCGGTGGATCTCAGTTTGCTACCGCAGAGAATGGGTGAGCAGGAAAACCTAGAAGCAAAAGAGCAAATGACTGAGATAGAATGGCAGGAGGGTGTCTCCCTCTACTTATCCTAATTCTAATTCCTACTCTACCCCTCTCTAATTACAGGGCGAACCAGCTAAACCCTAGGGTTATTCTGGACCAACTCGAAGATGTTGGTGATCCGACAGCCACGCCCGCACAACTGGTAGCGTTGCCTCGACGCAACCTCACCGATTGCAGCCACGTGCCGCCACCGCTCCGCTCGTCCTTTTCCCGGACTTTGCCCCCGGTTTTGAGGCCCAAACCGAGAAATCAGCCTTCACGACCAACCCCCGGTTTTGAGGCCCAAACCGGGAAACCCGCAGTCCATCGCCTAAGTTTTGTGGCCCAAACTCAGCAAACCCGCAGCACCCAGGTTTTGAGGCACAAACCTGGAAACCGTCCTCAGCCCGAGTTTTGTGGCCCAAACTCGGAAACCATCAGCGCCCAGGTTTTGAGGCCCAAACCTGGAAACCGTCCACTCCGTGGTTTTTCTGTGGCTCAACCACCAAACCGAGCCATAGAGGGGATGCACCGCCCGTGCACCCCGTCCACCGACACATGTCCCCAGGTCCTCGACCCAAGCAACACCGTGCCCACAAGTCTTCGCTCGTCGCTGTCCCAGGCTGCCAGCCACCACAGCTGATCCTCGGGCCACCGATCCCTCAGTCCAAGCCTCACGTCTGCCCTTCGCCACTCTCGGTCCATCGGCACGGCATGTCTCTACTTGACCTTCACCTTGCCTTTGATCACTGTATCTGTGCTTGACACCTGCACAACACAAGCCAAAGAACATGCGCATTATCCAAGTTGACAATCACTCATCACTCAGAGACTCGGCATACACCCATGTATTCGCGCAGATTGGCCACATAATGGAGTCGGCTGACCCCCCTATGATAGGTGGGACCAATTGTCTCTGGTGTGGTGTTTTGGCGGTGCTTACCGACAACTTTATAAGCCAACCAAGGATGAAACAAGGCACACTTGCATACATATGTTATCACCTTGACCTATTTCCACTTGTATTGGAGAATCATTGTTTTACAGGTAACAAAAGTGAATACAGTGGAAAAGGCGAGAAGAATACACTTTCTGAAAAAGCATAAATCCAACAAACAAGGAAGATGCCCACCTAAAGAATGCATTTGGGCTGGAAACCACCAAAGCTCCTGCATGCACCAAGCCAAGGGCCCACCATGCAAAGGCGGTGGCCAGTGGGCCCACCAAGGGTGCGGGCGCATCGCCCCTGGCCCCACTCGCCACCGACCTCCTATGGCCGTTGCATGGCGGCATGCACATGTCAGTTATGTAGGTTTCCATGTTTAGATCCTCTGAACCGACCATGTTTTAGTATAAATAAAGGGGTAGAGCTCCCTCTCAAATAGGTCATCACACATCAACACATTGTTTAGTCATTCCACTTTGTATTTGGAGCTATCTACCTTAGTTTAGATCTTCTAGTAGTTGGCGCAAGTAATACTTGCAAGAGAGGAGGAGAAGTTGTAAGGATCAACTTGGTATGAATACTAAATTACTCTTTTCATACTTGTTCTTATTCTCTTATGTTCAACATTATTATGTTCTTGAATTAGAGCTATGTTTTTGTTCATCATTCATCGTTCTAGAGCTAGTTCATAGTTTTAGATCTCTGTTCATCATGGACATGAATATTGTTCTTCATTCAACATGTTTAGATCTTGATAGCTTAGTGTCATGTGTTGGGTGGTGTTTTGCCGTGCCTTCGGGCGCGCTTGTGCCCTTTTCCTGTCAATCCGTAGGGTTGGGGACCTGAGGGTGTGCAAGTGTTCTTCATGTACGCGAGAATGGTTCTCGGGTGTATGGAGTTGGCTGAATGCCTGGCTTAGTCCACGGTTGAGGGGTAGGTGGCAGGTGGTGACAGCCCTGTCCGTCCCTTGTAATCCCCCACGTTCGGCTTTGGGGTAGGAGTCTAAATTGCCCGGTGTATCCTGCTAGCAGACTAGTGTTCCCGGGTCTCCTAATCCATTCAATACTTAGCACTAACGTTAACTTGATTATGACATGTATATTAATTCATTAACATGACCTTGTTCAGATCTATGCTCCGTAGGATACTCTTTATTCTTTTATTCTTTCTTCTATCTCTGTAGAAGCTCCATATATCTTAGGCAATGCGTGTGTTGATCCCACTATTCAAATCACCGTTTATCCTCCTGCTATGGTTAATTGTTCAACTATGCAAGTATTATGTTCTTGTCATGGGTATATCTTGAATCCTTTCGCATCTAGCCTTCCCAGTGGTAAAATATAAATAACGATACCTGGAATACTCCCGGTGAAATTCTACAACGGTAACCCCATGCGCTTGCAGACCCTGTCTATAAACGAATTGGTTTACCAGGTCAGCCTCTTAGGCCGTCAATAAAGTCACATGTTTTGGTATATGAAGTGCCATCACACTTCAGCGCCGATACCGGACGTGTAGCTAGAGTGACTGCGTTTGAGGCTGACACTGACATCCTTTGGTAGCACCACTAGGAACCAACATACTCGGTGTATGTCATTAAGGAATGTCAACAGGCATTCCTGGCGTCGTGCCCGGGGATGATGGCCTACCCGAGTGATGATGCTTAGAGATGCTAGTAAGTATTTCTGGCATGATCGCCGAGGATGGACCATAAACCTATCCATCGGTGGTTGTGCTAAGAAATGCCAACATGGAGCCTCTTAGCGTGTTGTAGAATGGGAAAGTGCAGAAGATTCTTGCTGGTGGGTACAAAAGGGGGTCACGCGACGTCCAAATGAGGCCAAATCAGCCCATCTTTTGCAGGTGGCTTCTAGAAGCATAGTCTATGATGTTGGTCAAGTTGCATTCGACATTTGCCATACTTGGTGGGTCAACCACCAAGTCATGTTGGGCTTCCCAAGCTTGGGTTTTCACTCACTTTGCACCTACATTCAAATAGAGGACACGTACATCTGGAACCAAGTTATTTGAATCAAAACACTATTTTTCCCTTGTTTTTCCCCAGAATGAGTGTCTTGTTGATGGTTTTACTGTATAAAAAATGGGGCACATTCTACCATCAACAGTGACTAAAATGCCCAAAAAGTGATGCAAACGGCCAAGGTCTTTCATGGAGAATTCTTATCACATGGCAGTGATAGTGCAGCGCAGAATAGAGGCACTTGAGGCAGGTAGGACAATGTCATCCACATAGAGTAGTGGGTAAAGAATCTCATTGCCTCGGTGGTAAATGAATAGGGAGGTGTCAGCCTTTGCTTCAACAAATCCAAGAGACAGGAGGTAGGTGCATGGGCAGATCTATATGTAATTCACTAGGTGCGGATGCACCCATAAAATTTTCGAAAAACAGTGATTATGATCAAATTTTCACTATATTCACACCCATATGACAAAATCATATGCACCCACAAGCGCACCCCTTCATATTTGCTCTAGCTCTGCCACTGGGTAGGTGGCAAACTGGTTGTACCAAGCGCGAGGTGCTTGCTTTAGTCCGTATAAAGATTTGTTGAGGCAACAAACATGATTCAGGAGAGCAGTGTCAACAAATCCAGTGGGTTGGCAGCAATAGACAGTCTCGGAGAGGGTGCCATGGAGGAAGGCAATCTTGACATCCATTTGATGGATAGGCCACTACAATGAGAGAGCTAAAGAGAGGACTGTGTGGACCATTGCTGGTTTCACCACAGGACTAAAGGTCTCACCATGATCCACTCCTGGACGTTGGGCAAAACCTTGGAGAACCCACCGAGCCTTGTAGCTATCAAAGGAGCCATCAACATTGAATCTCTGATGACAGATCCACTTGCCAGTTACCACATTTGCACCAGACGGTCGGGGAACAAGATCCCATGTGTTATTGGACAGAAGTGCAGCATACTCCTCTTCCATTGTTGTTCACTAATTAGAATCAGCAAGAGCACTCTGATAAGTCTTTGAAATGGGAGATATGATGTAGCATGATACATGGCAGGTTGATGGAAGCCAAGTTTCCCTCTAGTGGTCATGGAGTGATGATTCACCACTTGATGAACTGGAGCAGCGCTCTGGGGCAGTGTAACAGGAGCAGCAACAACTGAAGGACCATGTGATAGCCCTGTATTAGCGACACCCAGACTACCTTGTGACAACCTAGAATCTATAGCAGCTGGAGTACGTTGTGACAGCCCAGAATCAACAGCAATTGGAGGAACATGAGTTGGGTGGCGCCAAGTGTAGACATGAGTGATGGTGTGTGTAGGGGGCACAGCAGGGGGAGCAAGCAGGGACGTTATGATGTTCCACCGGGGGAGCCAAAGCTGCATGTGGCGCAGGAAGGGGCTAGTGAGGACCTGCGACATCCACAGACTCAACCAACACTGGTGTGATAGGAGTCACAGTGGCAGCTGGCGAGACACCAAGTGAACCAGGGTTGACTCTGTAGAAGGTGCCTAAAAGGGAGGAGCCAGCAAGGAGGCTAGGAATGCACACCGAGGGCTCAAACTCATCCAAAAAATCAAAATCATTAGTGGTGGGGTGATAGTGTCTTGGCAAAGGGAAATTGTGCTCATCAAAGGTAACATGACGAGAGATGATGATGCAGTTGGAGGAGAGGTCAAGACACCAAAAGCCCTTATGATTAGAAGAATACCCCAGGAAAACACAAAGAGTGGAGCAAGGGGAAAGATTGTGAGGGGCAGTGGCAGACATGTTAAGATAATAGGCACAACCAAATACCCGAAGGTGGGAGTAGGAGGGATGTGAGTCGAACAAGCCTAAGTGAGGAGTGGTGAAATCCAGAATTTTAGTGGGGAGATGGTTTAGTAAATAAGTGGCAGTGTAAAGGCCTTCAACCCAGTAGGAAGTAGGCAAGAAAGCTTGGAAGAGAAGGGAGCACACAATGTTGTTAATGGAGCGAAGAATGCGTTCAGCCATGCCATTTTGGGAGGAGGTGTAAGAACAAGACATTCATGGAAGAACCTCGTGAGTGAGGAAGAAAGAGCGGGCGAAGGAATTGTCAAATTCACGCCCATTGTTGCACAAGACACTTTTTATGGTGTAGGCAAACTGAGTGGTCACGTAGGAAAAGAAATTTGCCAAAGTAGAAAAGCCTCGGACTTCAGCCGCAAAGGGAAAGTCTAAAGAAAGTGAGAGTGATCGTCAAGAATAACGAGATAATATTTATACCTAGAAACACTCTTGATAGGAGATGTCCATAGGTCACAGTGAATTAAATCAAAATTCTTAAGAGTAAGGGATGAAGAATTAGCAAATGGTAAGTGAATACGACGACCAAGTCGACACGCATGACAAACTTGATCATTAGAGTGATGAGTACATGAAATAGCAGAAACACTAGATAGTTTGAAGAGGGCTTCATGGCCAGAATGCCCAAGACGATGATGACAAACAACAGCAGGAGCAACATCGATGGGGGGACATGAAGAGGAGGAAGTGGCCAGTGGGACAAAGGAGTAAAGGGGTCCGGAGCTATTGCACCTGATGATATCATTCTTGGAATGAAGATCCTTCACAGAGAGACCAAAGGGATCAAACTCAATAGAACAATTGTTATTAGTAGTGAATTGACAAACAGAAATGAGGTTCTTAATAATGTTGGGAGCAACAAGAACATTATTAAGATGAAAGGTTCCTGGAAGAACAACATCACTGAAGGACCGAGAGTGCTACCAGAAAGCGACCAGAGGGGGGGGTGAATGGGAGCTTCAAATTTTCCTTTCAGAAACTTGTCACCACTTTCCCAAAAATCGACCACAAAGGCAAACCCTAGAGCTCGTTAGTGTCCACGACCCTACTGGTAGGGTGGATGCTTCCAAGAAGCACAGCGAGACACTACGCGACTCTAGAAACCCAACGCAAAAGCCAGAAATCAAATCTGACAACGAACGAATGAACCGCGGATGAAACTGCGCGGAACAGCACTGACTGGACTCTGCCTGCGTCCGGTCAGGCACCACCGGACGCGTCCGGTCACGCCGAAACAGTTTTGGGAGCTCTTTGTAAACGACCGGACTCACGATGAGTGATGCGTCCGGTCACAAGCAGAGCGTCCGGTCAGAGTGTGACAAAACGGTGAACAGTGCAAGTGTTGGGTCCGGTCACACAGCAGAGGTAGCGTCCGGTCAACTTCGAAAAACTGCACGTGACATTCAACGACCGGACTCACTGTGCGAGCGTCCGGTCGCCACGATGCATGCGTCCGGTCACCCCGTGTCAGCCTCGTTCCTCCACCGATTCGGCTCGATCTCACCCAAAACAAATCCTCTAGGGATCAAACTTGGTGAGAGGAGTCACAAGGAGGATAGTGAGCTAGCTCTAAGAGATCATGGCTCGAACCTATCTCCAAATCGATGAATCAAAGAAACTTGGGGGAAAGAAGAAAAACTTGACCCGAAACTAAAATCAATCGATCTACTAGCTCGTGAGGTTTCAGGAGAATTCCTTCGGTGGAAAGAAGTGCCTCACAATCTAGAACATCTTGGTTCAAATGGATTCGCAAGAGTTGTACCAAGAAGAGAGATCAATCAACGGGAAAAACGTGGAGAAAAGCAACCCGCGAGGAACACGAACAAAATGCGAATCACAACCACGAATTTACAACCGTGTGGCTACCACACGCTACAATAGGGAGATTACGGTCTCACTTCCTCAAAATCTCACGGGCACAGAGGTATTGTTCTCTTCTCTGTGGATCTCAGTTCGCTACAGCAGGGATATGGGAGAGCAGAAAAACCTAGAAGCAAAAGAGCAAATGACTGAGAAAGATTGGGAGGTGGGTGTCTCCCCCTACTTATCCTAATTCTAAGTATTCCTCATTCCCACTCTACCTCTAACTAAATACAGAGCGAGCCAGCTAAACCCTAAGGTTATTCTGGCCCAACTCGATGGTAGGTGGATCTGACGGCCACGCCCGCACAACTGGTAGCGTTGCCTCGACGCAACCTCACCGATTGCCGCCACGTGCCGCCACCGCTCTGCGTCCTTTTCACGGACTCCGCCCCCGGTTTTGTGGCCCAAACCAGGAAACCAGCCTTCACAGCCAACCCCCGGTTTTGAGGCCCAAACCGGGAAACCAGCCGACCATAGCCTGAGTTTTGTGGCCCAAACTCAGCAAACCCGCAGCACCCAGGTTTTGAGGCCCAAACCTGAAAACCGTCCTCAGCCCGAGTTTTGTGGCCAAACTCGGAAACCATCAGCGCCCAGGTTTTGAGGCCCAAACCTGGAAACCGTCCACTCGATGGTTTTTCTCTGGCTCTACCACCAAACCGATGCTGTAGAGGGGATGCACAGCCCGTGCACCCCGTCCACCGACACGTGTCCCCAGGTCCTCGACCCGAGCAACACCATGTCCGCAAGTCTTCGCTCGTCGCTGTCCCAGGCTGTCAGCCACCACAGCTGATCCTCGGGCCACCGGTCCCTCAGTCCAAGCCTCACGTCCGCCCTTCGCCACTCTCGGTCCATCGACACGGCACGTCTCTACTTGACCTTCACCTTGCCTCTGATCACTGTATCCGTGCTCGACACCTGCACAACACAAGCCAAAGAACCTACGATCAAACTCGTTGATAATCACTCATCACTCGAGACTCGGCATACACCCATGTATCCGCAATCACCAGTAGCTGTCACAGGAAGAGTGGAACCGTTTCCACTTTCCAACAACAATGGATGAAGGACAAGTAAAATGGGGCGGTCGGAAAAGGGAAATGTTACCGGCGTCAGGTGTCATATGATTAGAGGCGCCAGAATCCATGACCCAGTCAGTGACAACAGGTGGAGTGAGGCTTATGGTGCTGAAGGAGTTGGCCAAAGAATGTGGATCCCAGGAGCCAGTTCAGGGAGACTAGGAAGGCACCTGGTACACCTGCTGTTGTGGCTACTGCTGATGGTATTGCTGCTAATTCATAGAAAAAGTTGGGGTAGTCAGCATGGATGGAAATCTCGGTGGCGGGGGAACACCATAGGGATTGGGCGCCGCCATGAATGCTTGCTGAGGTGCAGGGTGACCATAGCGCCTATTTGGAGGAGGACCACGAGGCTACTGCTGCTGGCCACGAGTGGGCCCCACGGTGAAGAAGCCCGTCCAGGGGTTGTAGGAGGAGGGCCAAGCAGAGCCACCTTGGTTGTTGTTTCCATCTTTACCGTTGTTCCCATGGCGACGATGCCGCTTTCTGCCATTGCTACCAGAATCGACAGCAGCCCCATGGTGGCTGGGACTGGTGAGAGGAGCCCGATTAGAGGTGTCATGGATGGAGAGGCGCACCCGGGAGGTGTTAGTGGCGCTGGACTTCGGTTGCAAGGCGAGGATAGCCGTCGGTGGCTGGTAAACAAGGGGGTCCAGCATGAGCTCCTCAAGTTGGAGATTATTGAGGACGTCACTGAACGTCGGGAACAGATGGGTCCGCTTCAAGAGAGCCTTCATGTGATCATACTTGGCATTTAGACCATCAAGGGCATTGAGGACAAGGGTGCGATCAATGATGATTTCGCCGAGATTGCCTAGAGCACTTGTCATACCTTTTATCTTACAGCAGTAGTCGCGGATGGGCAAGTCGCCTTGGATGAATGCACGGAACTCAGTGTCGAGGTAGAGAGCGCGGGTCTCACGGTTGCCCAAGAATTGTTCCTCGATGCCAAGCCAAGCATCACGTGTTGAGCCACCGCTCTCACGAACAGTGTCCTGTAGTTCGATAGTAAGGGTGCCAAATAAGCAAGACATCACAACACAGTCCATCTTATGCCAAGGGCGTGTGGGGCAGGGCGCGGTGGGCAGGACATGGTTGGCGAGGGCATACCGCTCGAGAGTGAGCAGCACTAAGTCACGCCATCAGTTGTAGTGGGGGACAGGAGATCCAGGACCACTGGCACAAGGGAGCAGATGTTCTGGACACCCGTAGCCTGGGCATGGAGGTGGGCGATGAGGGCAACTTCATGGTGAGGAGCGTCCACATCGCTGAGGTTGGAGCCATCGTCTTCAAGGGCCGGCGAGGCGACACGGTCTCAAGCCGTGGCAGATTCGCGTTCGAGGGCAGCGGCCGCAACACGCTCGGCCTCCAGGGTAGCAAGGGCTGCTTGGACGCGGGCCTGGGCGGTGGCAGTAGCCTGGGTAGCAGCCTACCTGTCAGCTGTAGCAGTGTTCTCTAGGCGCTGACGGACATTGGCGTCCTCTGTGAAAGGATCAAGATGCCCAAGAGGGGGGTGAATTGGGCTTTTCTAAAACTTTAGCACAAATTAAAACCTATCAAGCCCAATGAACGCATCTTGGCCCCCAGTGGGTTTCGGTGATTGGATGAAACACAAGATTACTGTGACTAACGTGTGTTTTGCAGAAACAGGGATGAGTTAGGTCACGGTAATGGCGACGATACGGGCGTACGAAGTTCATGTCCCCTGGCGATGAAAATCGTTTCAGTTTTCAAAGGACGGACGACGAAGACAGTGGTAGACTAGGCTAAGTGTCACATTGTGTTGGAGGACACTTAGGTAGTCTTAGGTCTTTGTTTTTCCTTTGGTCGTACTATAAAGGGGAGCATGAATCAGTAGCTTGACCTAGATGAGTCTATTGAGGTAGGTGTGGTGCACACTTGTTATTTCATAGTCCTAGGTAGCTTTGAGAGAGCTCTTATGTCGTGAGGATGAAAAGTCGCTAAGGCCGCGTCACGATCCGAGTCGGTTTTGCCCTTGAAAAGGGCATCGGACGTTGGCCTGGTGGGCATCAGACGCGCGTCCAATGCTCACTAGACTTAAGTGTGTCTAATGCATGGCATCAGACGTGCCGATGATGTCACATCGGACGCGCCCATGCCACTGTTCACTTGCGAGTGAATTTGGGGTTGCATCGGACGCTGACATCGGACGTTGAGGGCCAGCGTCCGATGGTCATGCAGAGAGGTTCCAGAGAGGTCAGAATCACATCGGACGCGTCCAATGAGAGAGCATCGGACGCTGCCCAGGATCCGATGCCCCTTTAAATAGTCTAACAGAAAGTACAGTTGACCGTTGGGTCGAGGGCATCGGCGCGTCCGATGCCCCCGAAAAACATGTTGTGCAGTACTCTATTGGATGGCCAGTTGGGGGGAGTATTTATACTCCTCCCCCTCCTCCATTAGAGTGTTCTTTCCTTTCCATTCTGCTGAGAAACACCTTGAGAGAGCAAGGGAGAGCAAGAGCCCTAGTGAGGTTGAGAAATTTCCTAATTGTGAGAATTAGTGACCTCAATAGCGAAAGAGAGTAGCAAGTGTGCATCCATCGTCTCTTTGGCCTTGTCTTGGTCAAGTGAGAGCTCTAGTTTGTTACTCTTGGTGATAGGCATAACCTAGATAGCTTGGTGGTGATCGTGAAGCTTGGTGATCATCCGGTGGACTTGTGGATGACCCAAGTTGGATTGTGACCGGTACTGAGCGATTCACCAAGCCAGAGTGGCAAAGAATCAGCTCATAGTGAGCACTTGATCCTTGTGCGGATCAAGGGGGAGCGATACCCTTGCGCGGGTGCTCCAACGAGGACTAGGGGGTGTGCCGACACCTCGATACCTCGATAAAAAGATCGTCGTGTCATCGCTACTCTCTTTACTTAAGCATTTACCCTTGAGCAACTCAATTCCACAATTTACTTATTGTTCATTCATACTTGGATTGCTTTGCTAGAGTAGTAGTGGCATAGTGTTAGTCTTTTGTGCAGTAGAGTATAGAGAAACAAACTTCTAGGCACAAGGGGTTAATTGGGCTTGATAGGTTTTAATTTGTGCTAAAGTTTTAGAAAATCCCAATTCACCCCCCTCTTGGGCATCTTGATCCTTTGAATTGGTATCGGAGCCTCGTGCTCTCGATTTAGGCTTAACCTCCTAGAGTTAAGATGTTCAGAGGTGATGGACCACCTCCCATGTTTGAGGGAGACGACTTTCCATATTGGAAAATCTGTATGGAGTCATACCTAGAGGCGGTTGATGTAAAATGCCGCCAAGCCGCGATAATCGGGTTTGCCAAACCCAAGGAGGGCACTAGTCTCACTCCTAATGAGGAGGAAAATGAGAAGTGAAATGCAAAAGCCAAAAACATCATATTTAGAGGCATTTGCGAGGATGTGTTCAACCGTGTCCGGAACCACAAAGACGCCCATGAGCTATGGGATAACATTTGTGCTCTCCATGAGGGAACCAAGAGTGAGCGTGAGGAACGATATCATCTTGTCATGCAAAAGCTTAATTCCTTTGATATGCATGCAAATGAAAGTGCTAATGAAATGTACTCACACTTAAATGTTCTTGTAGAAGAGCTCAATGGACTTGGCCTCACACAAATGCAACCATCCGATGTTGTGAGGAAGATTCTATGTGTCCTTCCAATTGACAAGTATGGACACATTGTGACCATGCTACATCAAAGTGATCTTTCCACCGCTACACCAACTCAAATCTTGGGAAAGATCAACGCTCACGAGATGTACATGCACATCACACCAAGTGGTGGTTCATCCTCCGACAAGAAGAAGGACTTGGCCTTCAAAGCTAGCCATGACAAGAAGCACAAGTCCAAGGCAATGGAGGTGCACCATGAGAGCACAAGTGATGAGGAAGATGATTCCAACATTGCTCTCATGGTGAGGAAGACCACCAAGATGTTGAAGAAGCTTCACAAGAATGGAGTCAACTTTGACTCAAGAAAGAAGAAGTTCTACACAAGTAGCAAGAGAAGACCGATCTCCGAAAGGGGCTAGGAAGCTCCTACTACGGTCCTAGAAACACCAACCCGAATGAGGTGGACTACGTCAGCCGTCAGGGCTGTCACCACCTGGGGCTACCACAACTATCCGTGGGGTTGGGTGCAAACTCAGGTAAACCCTAGTCTAGACACCACGTCTAGACTAATGTCTACTACTCTAATTACGTACAATAATTAGAGCACTCGATACGAGCGGAGATCCAGTAAATAAAATAATGCAAGAACTGAAATTAAATATAATACTTGGAAATAGTAAATGAAGAACCTGGAGATTACTTGAAGACGAACCAGATACTGCACCAATAAAATGTCGAGGAAGATCCGACAGATCCGGCTCCTCCTCAGCTCTCTCCTTCTCCTCTCTCTAATTACAACTAGATGAACTAGACAACTAGAACTAGAACTAGATCTAATTCTAGATGAACTAAAAGAGATTCATCTAGAGGGACCTCTACTTCTAATTTAAACCCTAGTTTCTGATGTGGAGATGAATAATGAAGATGGAGATGCCTTCTGGGGGGGTCTGGGTCTGGTTTTATAGCCAGGAGCGTGAAACGTGAGCCCTTGGATCAAACCAACTTCAAAGACGGTGGAGATGCATCCTAGGAGGCGGTGGAAGAAGGTTCCAGAAGGCGGAGGCAAAACGGCCTCCGTGGCCAACCGACCGATTGGTGGGCCCCACCGGTCGGTCTGGCCCAGTGGGCCCCGTGGCGGGCTGCCTCGTGGTGTCTTCTGGTGTCTTCTAGATCCTTCTTTTGCAGGTTTCGTTGCGAAATTAATATCTTTTCATCCGGAACTCCGAATATAGCAAATGATATGTCTGTTTCGATCGTCTCGACAAGCTCTTCGCAATGGTGCACTCCAATTCATCACTTGAGATGCTTTTATATGGTAAAAACATGGATGTCCTACAAAACAAGTGAGAGCACCAAAACTCGTGGAACTTGTTAGTTTCAAACCGTACAACTATGCTTTGTGATTCATTTAGTGTCATTTCATGCAATAGTTCATGGTTAATTATGAGCATTAGTGAGCGTCAACACTGAGCCTACCTACCAGCTCACCGGAGCCGAGCCCCTTTTGCTCACCCGGGGCACGAAATACCAAGAACCAAGAACCGAATGGAAAATACCGAGAACCGAACCAAAAAATACCGAAACAAAAAATTCAGTTCCTGTTCGGTTCCTATTTCTCAGGAACCGAATTTACCGAGGTAAATACCGAACCGAACCAAATTTACCGAACCGAACCGATTACCAAATTTAGCTGAAATGTGATAAGTTTAAGTGTTGTTATATTATTTATTGTTCTATTATAGACTATTATATTATGTATTTTTGACACTCACACTTAGAATCTTGTGGACTTTTACATGTATATGTATTTTGCACTATTATTATCTACAAAATCATGTAAAAATTATTTTTTGAACATGCCATTACATTTTATATATGATTAGTTCGGTACTCTTCGGTAAATACCGGAACCGAACCGAATTTATCGATACCGAACCGAACCGGTACCGAATTTTTTTAGGAATTGATTGGTACCAATTTCTCAGGAACCGAATTTACCGAGGAACCGAACCGATCGATTCGGTATTTACCGAATGCCTAGGCTGACCTTCCACTAGAGTTCGCTGGAGCCGAGCCCATTCCGCCGGAGTTTACCGGAGCTTGTTGTTGGTAGTTCTTAGCTTCACTAAAGATAGAGCTAGGCAACTATCCCCGGAAATGGCCCAGAAATGCTTGTTGACACTAGCCAACGTCGTTACTAGGAGCAGACTATGGAATCTATTCCAGGTAACGGTGTCAAAAGTGCTTGAAGCAAGTCCGGTCACTATACCTAAAGGAGTGAAGCTAAAGCAGCTATCTACTAATGCCAAGCGGGGTTGTCAATCCCGACACTAGTAGGAGCTAGCTAGAGAGATTGCAACCTACCAAGAGGAGATTCTGCAAGCGCACAGAACTATCGTAGTAGCACTTCGCCTGGGAGTACCAGGTGTCGATTTATTTGATCCCAAGGGAAGGCTAGGGTGGTGTATGAGTTGAGTCAAGGAGGGGATGCGAGTCGAAGAAAAGAGAAAGGGGAAAAGGAGAGAAGCGAAAAGAGGGGATGGAAGGCTAGAAAGAATATGTGGGTGGATAGGTAAGGATGAAATGGGTGGTAAGGTAAGGTGGATAACTAGATAGATAGATAGAATGTGATAACTAAGGATAACTAACTAATTACTAACTACTAACTACTCCTAGATAACCACAGAGCAAGATAACTATGAAGCAAGACAGGCAAATGTCAATAAAGCAACTAAGTTAAGTAAAGTTTTATTCCTATCTTATCAAGTATCGAGGCATACTAGCCTTTACCACTGACTTAGGTTGAACGCTAGCACAACGAGCCTTACTGTTAAACTGGGCCAACTACGTGGTGGAATTCAAGGCGCACAGGGCTGTCACCACCTGCTTGCTACCACAGCTATCCGGGGGTCCAGCCGTATCTGAAGGTAAGTCTATAACTAAGCACCACGCTTAACTATATTCTAACTATCTCTACCCTAGCTTTGAATAGAGACACCCTTGCGGACGTCAGAGCAAATACTTGACTTAATAAGATAAACACTAAACTAACTAAGCAACCTATTGGCAAAGATCAAACACTAAGCTCACTAGAGATTAACTACTATGGCTAAGTGAATTGATCTGTAGGATAGCTAGGCACTCAAGCAATCAATCAAGTATACCACTCAATACTGATAAGTAGAATAAAGTAATACTTGAAATGATGAAATATAATATAGTAAAGTGCTTGAGTAACAAGAGCAAAACCTGAACTGGAGATGAAGGAAGACTCTTCCCAGCTTCAGGACCGATCACTCGCACGCCTCTACTCTTGAGCTAAGCCTTGAGCAGCGCTTCCGCGAGGGCAAAGATGCCTTGCTCTACTAGCTACCTACTTGCCTAAGCTCTCTGAGCTTCTAACCTAACTCTCACTTGCTTGTGTTGCTTCTTGGTGTGGTATGGGATGGTACAGGATGGTACAAATGAAGTGGTGCCACCAGGGGGGTATTTATAGCCTTGTGGAGTGAAGGGGGTACTTATAGGGGGCAGCCAGCCAACCTAGGGCTAACCCTAGTGGCGGGCGCCAGCCCTAGGTGGCGGCCGCCACCCCCATCACCGTTGGATGCACCGCCTCTACTTCAAAGGCATCCAGGAGCTCCAGAGAGGCAGTGGTTAGGTCGGTTGCATGTCTGAGTAACCGCCATCCTGCCTTGATCCACGCCATTCCATCCTGAGCCATCCGATGCCACTGACCTAGTGACCAAGGGCCAAGATTTGGCCTTGGGATGGACACACGGATCAGTGACGTGGCAAAGGGGGAGAGTTGGGCCTCTCCATGTGGCGGGCGCCACATATGGGTGGCGGGCGCCACCTCTAGTTGGCGGGCGCCACCCCACTCGGGCCCAAATGGGTCCTGGTGTAACGTAACGGCCCTAACCCCAAGGCCCACTGATCACCGTCAACCACTGACAGTCGATCCGTACAGCTAAGAGATTAAGACCGGTTCCGCTACTGGGCTACATCAGTGCCCGTTGTCCGCAGGATCATCTCACAATTCAGTTACAATCTCTTGAATCATTTTGACAAATAACATCGGAGTAAATAGCGGAAGACTTAGATAACAATAGTTTTACAAACCAGGGTTCAACATAAAATTAAAGTGAAGTTATTACAGACCATAGTTCAAATAGATAGAGTTGGCAGAGTAGCATATGACAACAACTGAAGAGTAAAGATACTTCACCCAGCCCGAGGGTGAATAATCACTCATCGGCCTCGTCGGCCTCTTCCTGAACAACAGTCACACAGCAGGGTCCAAGGCATACTGAGGGATCTGCCATACCTGCAACATGGGTAATAAAACCCTGAGTACAAAGGTACTCAACAAGACTTACCCGACTAAAGAAAAAGGGAGAAGACTCAGGAATGAAGGCTTAGGGTAGTCAAGGTAAGGCTTAAGCAAGTTCAAGTATTTTGCAGAAAAGCATTTTTGTAAATCTTATTTTATTTTGAAAGATTCAGTATTCCTCAATTCTTCATCATTCATGATTCATTTTACATTTCAAAACATTCCTAGTTGAGAACCACTCTCCGTTGACAGTCAGTGGACCAAGTCTCCATAACCGAGGAGCAACGTTAATCCGGATAAATAATACTCAGCTGAGGATCCCTATCCACACTGCATATGTAGCACCCAAGCTTGCATATGCCAACTCGTCTACCACGATTCCTCCAAGATTGGGCCCGGTCCTACGCCACCCGGAAGTACAGTACACCACTCCAATCCGGGACTCTAACCCACGTGGGTACATGCTACTTCCGCCATCTCTCCACTCCCAGTGCGCGGTTGTCGGTCCAATAATGGATTTCTCGGAGCCAGAGCTTTCCGTAGTATGTGAATAGTTACAAGTCTTGACCAGCAGGCCCCCATACGGATGGTCCCTACATTTTTCCGCCAGCGACAAGCACCTCGGGACTCTAACCCAAGAGTACAGGTCCTGTCGGTTTTTCAACCCTGTCCCGGTCGGTGTCAACTGTTGAGTCCCGGACTACAACATGACGGCACCGTACGCAAGGACAACCTCTCCTTCCCATTGACTAAGTACGGATCAGATACATAGCCAATAGTGGGAGTAAAGCCAAATTCCCATAAAGATCCTTAAGTGATCACACTTTTGAAATTGGCATTTTATTGCAAAGTCTAATTCAATAAGCATTGCTAAGCATTTTCCAAATACTTTTGAAAAGCAGGTATCGGGTGTATCAGTGGTCAAGGTAGATAGTGCATCAATTAGGATAGCACACAACTCCTATAAACCTAATGCAGTAATTTAACTCAAAAGCATTTAAGGAAATCATTTATAAAATTCAAGGGAAGGGTTAAATGCACCGGGGCTTGCCTTGAAGAGCAAAGAGGATGGGATCGGGGTTGGTAGTGCAGTCGTCGGAGCTCGGGGTCACCTCGGGGGTAGGCTCGTCAGCGGCTGCCTCGATCTTGACGCCTTCTCCGTCGGTCACTAAACGGATGCAATGATGTATGCTTATGAGGATGCTGACATGAACAATAAACACAAGACAAAGCTACTGCTTCTAGAGTACAACTTTCTATCGTGAAACTAATTTCTAAAATAGACACAAAGTTACCTATCTTTTCCTTTAAGTAAGATTAGTTAAACCTATTAAGTATCATTGAAATCGGCCTAAGCATATGACATCACAAACATCACAGACCAGATGGGTGGGGGTCTATGAACAGCAAACAATCCGAAAGTCACACACAAGGCATACAACAAGGTTCCTAATTACTTCTCTATTCTAATTATTCCAAAAAGGTCATTTTATGCAGTTGCTCCAAAAGGTCTTAAAAATCTACCAGAGACTGAGCATGACATAACTAGCACATAAAAATTTATCTCATGATTTTTGGAGCTACACATGATTTTCTAAAAAATCTAAAACTATCCATTTATTAATTAAAAGGTGGATTTTTCATTTTCTAATTGTTACAGAAAAGTCAAGTTTATTATTTTTATAAAAAACTACATGGTTTAAGGAGTCTACCATAAAAATTTCAGAATTTTTGGAGCAACACAGAAAATTCTACAAAAAGATGAAAAAGGAACACTATTCACAACTTCCAAAAAGAAAAAGAGAACTGTGCAAGGCTCGGGCGGAACGGGAGGCTCGGGCGAAACGAAAAACTGATGCTTCGTCCGAGGCCAGGCTCAAAGGCTCGGGCGAGACGGGAGGGTGTGCCCATTCGAGGCCTGGCTCGAGCGAGACGGAACGTGTGCTCGAGGGTAAGGCTCGAGCTGGGAGGCTCGGGCGAAACGGAAGGTGACTGACTCGTCCGAGGCCTGGCTTGGAGGCTCGGGCGAGACGGACAGCAGGGCTCGGGCGAGGCGGCGGTCCGGCTGCTCGGGACTTGCGCTGGGAAAGCCGAGGGTGGGAAAAAGTTCGCGGGCTCACCGTGAGTCGGGCGGTAGGCTCGGCGAGGCGGTGCGGGGTCGGAGGAGGGAGTTCGGCGGTGGAGGTGCTCCGGCGGAGCTCTCTGGCGGCGAACGACATTCCGGCGGTCCTGTCCACCAAAAGGGATCACCGAGGTGCGGTTAGGAGCGCACGGAGGTGAGGAAGAGAGGGCAGGGGTCGGAGGGACGGGAGAGACACTCACGGCGGCGAATTTCTCGGGCGGCAGAAACGCGGCCGTATGCCGGAGTTGAGGAAGAAGCTTCTGCGCCGGCGAGGGGAGGGGCGGAGGGGTGAAATTGGTTGCTCGGGAAGGTGGAGCAGCCCAAGGCGAAGGCGGTGGAGGCTTCGGCGGGTGCTGGGGTGGTCTGGTGACTCGGGCTCACGGAGCTCGTTGATGGCGGAGGAATGGCGGACTCGGCGGCTTCTTATAGTCGCGAGACGGAGCCGAGGAGGGGTCCGGGCGAGGGGTGCGAGTGTTCGGACGGTCATTGAAGGAGGTAGGGAACACGATAGGGCGGCTCGGTGCGGTCGGGAGACTGCGCGCGGCAGGGCTGTTGCCGGCGGCCGGCAACTGCGCGCTGTCCGCGGCCGAGGGGAAAGAGGGAGGGGTAGGGAACGGCGAAGCGGCGATAGGTAGGGGTCCGGAGAGGGAGCGAGCGCCAGCGCTTGGCCGCGTGCGGCACGGGCGCGGGTCGGCCGGGCTCGGCATGTTGGCGAGGCTCGCGCGCGGCGCGGCGGCCATTGCCAGAGGCCGGGGCCCCCGAGCTTTAATGCTCGTGCACAGTGACGGTATTAAAAGCAAAACTTCCCTTTACTGAAATTTTGAAATTACTCCCAAAACTTGAACTACACAAGAAAAACTCAAAACACCAAAGTTGCTCAAAAATTCGAGATCTACAACTTTGCTAAAAGGACCAACCTCAGATTTTGAATAGTTTTTAAATTAATAAAAGAGGGGTAAAAACCACGGTTTGTAAATCAGGGGTTTTCAAAAGGAACTTAAATTCTATTTCTGATTTTTAACTTTGATCAACACAACAAGGCATCAAGGCACAAAACTGAACAAGAGTTAACACAAAGCTAGACACAGAGGTAAAATTACCATTTTGCCCTTAAGGAAGATTTGGGCCTTTAGGGTTTTCGAAAAAAAGAAAAAAGGATTGCTACACAAGTATTTAAGCAAACATAAATGCAAGGCAAGAATGATTAATGACTAATGATGATGACATGTCAGGTTAATTATATTTTAAACACCGGAGGTGTTACAGCCTTCCCCCCTAAAAGAAATCTCGTCCCGAGATTCCACGACTTACATCTATAGAGTATTGAGAAAGTCGGGATAGTTCTTTGCTAAGAAGTCTTCAGATTCCCAAGTGGCTTCTTCTTCAGAGTGTTGGTTCCACTGGATCTTGTACCATCTCATGGTAGTCCTTCGGGTAACACGGTCTTTGCAATCCAACACACGAACTGGATACTCAGAGTATGACAGATCAGGTTCTAACTCAACACCTTCAACATCTATCACATGTTCGGGCACTCGGAGACATTTCTTGAGTTGAGAGACGTGAAACACATTATGAACTGCTGAAAGATGATCGGGCAACCTTAGCTTATAAGCTACCTTGCCACAGCATTCCAGAATCTCAAAGGGACCAATATAGCGAGGTGCTAACTTCCCTTTAACTCCAAAACGAGTGACTCCTTTGGTGGGTGAGACTTTCAGGTACACATAATCTCCAACTTGAAATTTCAGAGGTCGACGTCTTTTGTCAGCATAGCTCTTCTGTCGAGACTGTGCAATCTTCATATTCTCTTGTAATTGCTTGACTTTTTCTTCCATATCTTTCACTAGGTCGACTCCAAAGAATTCTCTTTCTCCAGGTTCAGACCAACTAAGAGGTGTACGACAACGGCGGCCGTACAGTGCTTCAAAGGGTGCCATCTTGATGCTCTCTTGGTAACTGTTATTATATGAAAACTCTGCCAAGGGCAAACAATCATCCCAAGTATCGGCGAAGGTGAGCACAGATGCTCTCAACATATCTTCTAACACTTGGTTGACTCGCTCAGTTTGTCCATCTGTTTGTGGATGATATGCTGTACTATGCAAGAGCTTGGTTCCAAGTGAGGTATGGAACGCTTTCCAGAACTTTGCGACAAACTGGGTACCACGGTCAGAGATAATGGTCTTGGGTATTCCATGAAGCTTCACTATGTTGTTCTTATACAAGGCGGCATACGTGGGGACGGCATAGCTGGTCTTGACTGGCAGAAAGTGAGCTTGTTTGGTGAGTCGGTCCACGATTACCCAAATGGAATCAAAACCTTTCTTAGTCTTGGGTAGTCCATTGACAAAATCCATGCTGATATCTTCCCACTTCCACGCAGGTACAGATAAAGGCTGCAATTCTCCTCCAGGCTTCATGTGCACGGCTTTGACTTTCTGACAAGTATCACAGCGAGCGACATAGCGAGCGATTTCAATCTTCATCTTTGTCCACCAGAATCTCTGCCTTAGATCCTGGTACATTTTGTTGCTGCCGGGGTGGATGGAAAACCTAGACAGGTGTGCCTCATCAAGGATCAACTGTCTCAACTCAGGCACCTTGGGAACTACTAGACGGTTCTTGAACCAAACAACTCCTACATCATCGATCCTGAAACAATCAGCCTTGCCGGTCTGGACCTTTTCGATGATGTGCTTGATCCCTGGGTTATCTTTCTGTGCGGCGATGACTTGTTCCTTGACCGATGTTTCTATCCTGTCATTGTTCAGGCTTCCTTGCGGAACTATCTCAATACCCATCCTTTCAAGAGCATGGCACAAGGAAAGATCATAGGGCTTCGTCGTCAGACAGTTGCAGTATGACTTGCGACTGAGGGCATCGGCAACTACATTTGCCTTACCAGGATGGTAATGTACTTCGAGATCATAATCTTTAATCAACTCAAGCCATCTTCTCTGCCTCATGTTCAACTCTTCTTGAGTGAAGATATACTTCAGGCTCTTATGATCGGTGTACACATTGCAGGTACTGCCCAACAGATAATGACGCCATATCTTCAAAGCATGCACCACTGCTGCTAACTCGAGGTCATGGGTTGGATAATTCTCCTCATGTCGCCTAAGCTGCCGTGAGGCATAAGCGATCACTCGACCTTCTTGCATCAAAACACAGCCTAACCCAGTACCAGATGCATCACAGTACACATCAAAGGGTTTCTCGATGTCTGGTTGAGCTAGGACTGGTGATGTAGTTAGTAGTTTCTTCAAGGCTTGAAAAGCTTGCTCACAGGCTGTTGACCAAACAAAATCCACGGAATTCTTCAACAACTCTGTGATAGGCTTGGCAACTCTGGAGAAGTCTGGGATGAAACGACGATAGTATCCAGCCATTCCCATGAAGCTGCGAACTTCGCGGACAGTGGTAGGTGGCTTCCAATCCAAGATATCTGCCACTTTTTCAGGGTCGACTGACACACCTTCAGCGGACAGGACATGACCAAGGAATTGAATTCGATCTAGCCAGAATTCACATTTACTGAACTTGGCATACAGCTGGTGATCTCTGAGACGAGAGAGAACGACACGAAGATGCTTGGCATGATCTTCAGGAGTTCTTGAATAAACAAGGATGTCGTCAATGAACACGACTACAAATTTATCGAGCTCTGGCATGAACACAGAGTTCATGAGATACATGAAATGAGCGGGGGCATTGGTCAAGCCAAAAGACATGACCAAGTACTCATATAGGCCGTATCTGGTGGTGAAAGCTGTTTTGGGGATATCTTCGGGACGAATTTTTATTTGGTGATAGCCAGATCTGAGATCGATCTTGGAAAACACTCTGGCTCCAGATAACTGGTCAAACAGAAGATCAATGCGAGGCAAGGGGTATTTGTTTTTGATGGTGACCTCGTTGAGTGGGCGATAGTCAACACACAGACGAAGGCTTTTGTCCTTCTTCTTCACAAAGATAGCAGGACAGCCCCAAGGAGATGAACTTGGGCGAATGAGACCCTTATCCAATAGCTCTTGCAATTGGATCTTCAGCTCTGCCAACTCTCTGGGAGGCATTCGATAAGCTCTACGGGATATAGGAGCAGTCCCGGGCTTTAGCTCTATAGCAAACTCAACATCACGGTCGGGAGGCAGACCAGGTAGATCTTCTGGGAAGACATCAGGGAACTCACAGACTACAGGGATGTCTCGGATCCCTTGATCATAGGTAGCATTTAGCTGCGTGGTAGCTGGTTTTGAAGGTATAGGAAGTTGGAGAAGGAGTTTGGCGGTACTGTTAGGAATATCCACTCTCACAACTCTATTCAAGATGTCTATCATGGCTTTATACTGACACATCCAATTCATGCCTAAGATGACATCTATCTCTTGATCACGCAGTACTATCATGGTGGTAGGAAAGACATGTTTCCCCAACATTACTGGTATACTGCGGACCACTTCCTTAGTATTTATCCGCCCTCCAGGCGAAAGTATGCAGAAAATCTCTTTTAACTTCCCCATGGGCAACTCATGCTTGATGACAAAAGTGCGACTGATGAAGGAATGCGATGCACCAGAATCAAACAAGACAACTGATAGCTTCTTCTGATGCAAAGGCTGATGACTTGATAAGGTGACTGACAGATGATACAGGCCGATAAAGGGAAAAGATGCGAAAAGAAAGATACATGCCAGACTTGGCAACAGACAGACTAACGCCCCCAAACCTAGTCTAAGGTTTTAGGTAAGCAGATGGTACAGACACAAGGAGTCTAGTCATCATCGATGAAGATCAACTCTTCGTCATCATCATCATCCTCGATGATAAGCTCAGGCTCTTCCTCCTCATCTTCATCTTCAACGTGGACACCTTCAGCAGGTTCCACTTCCTCATACTGATCGGGCTCGTGTTCTACTTCAGGTTCCTCCACGACTCCGTCTTCGGGGTCTTCCATAACCGGGGGTACCAAGGGATGGAGTTGATCATGCAGCTGATGCACTTCCTCATGAAGCATATCATTGAACTGCTCAATCTGGGCGGTGTATTGCTGCAGTCCATGGAGCTGGGCTCTGGTGACATCCTCGCGGGTCCAAGCATCATTGCGCTGCTCGATAGCGCGAACCGTGTTCCGGTTGGCCTGCTCCAGGGAAGCTCGTGCCTCATAAAACTCCATGCGGGAAAGGTAGAAGTCATGCTCCATATTCTCCATTTCAGCCTTCAGATTCCTGATTTCCTCCTTCAGCTGCTTGCGGGTGCGGCGGGGAAAACGACGACCATTGGAGGATTCTCCAGTCTCTTCTCCGGTGCGTGGCGCCAGCTGGTGACGCGGCACACCATGCGGTCCAGTCGACTTGCGGGCAGTCCGCTTGATGATGGCCATATCTGGATAAGAGGTTATAGATGAGAAAGGCTAGCAAGAAAAAGGTATAGGTACACTAATCCAACGAACTCTTTTATAACTTAAGTGAATGTGACATGATGCATGAATCGTTCCTACGGAACAAGGCAATGCAACTACTAAGGTAAGGTGCATAGGGCTTATACAAGTTGTCTTGCTACTAGTTGCCAAAGAAAAGATGAGATGAGAGAAGCAATTTGGACTCAAAATAGTCAAGTTTAGTTTTTGTTAAAAACATTTTGAAGTTTTCGCAAAAAGATTGCGACGTCATAGTGAGATGCTCCGATACCACTCTGTAACGTAACGGCCCTAACCCCAAGGCCCACTGATCACCGTCAACCACTGACAGTCGATCCGTACAGCTAAGAGATTAAGACCGGTTCCGCTACTGGGCTACATCAGTGCCCGTTGTCCGCAGGATCATCTCACAATTCAGTTACAATCTCTTGAATCATTTTGACAAATAACATCGGAGTAAATAGCGGAAGACTTAGATAACAATAGTTTTACAAACCAGGGTTCAACATAAAATTAAAGTGAAGTTATTACAGACCATAGTTCAAATAGATAGAGTTGGCAGAGTAGCATATGACAACAACTGAAGAGTAAAGATACTTCACCCAGCCCGAGGGTGAATAATCACTCATCGGCCTCGTCGGCCTCTTCCTGAACAACAGTCACACAGCAGGGTCCAAGGCATACTGAGGGATCTGCCATACCTGCAACATGGGTAATAAAACCCTGAGTACAAAGGTACTCAACAAGACTTACCCGACTAAAGAAAAAGGGAGAAGACTCAGGAATGAAGGCTTAGGGTAGTCAAGGTAAGGCTTAAGCAAGTTCAAGTATTTTGCAGAAAAGCATTTTTGTAAATCTTATTTTATTTTGAAAGATTCAGTATTCCTCAATTCTTCATCATTCATGATTCATTTTACATTTCAAAACATTCCTAGTTGAGAACCACTCTCCGTTGACAGTCAGTGGACCAAGTCTCCATAACCGAGGAGCAACGTTAATCCGGATAAATAATACTCAGCTGAGGATCCCTATCCACACTGCATATGTAGCACCCAAGCTTGCATATGCCAACTCGTCTACCACGATTCCTCCAAGATTGGGCCCGGTCCTACGCCACCCGGAAGTACAGTACACCACTCCAATCCGGGACTCTAACCCACGTGGGTACATGCTACTTCCGCCATCTCTCCACTCCCAGTGCGCGGTTGTCGGTCCAATAATGGATTTCTCGGAGCCAGAGCTTTCCGTAGTATGTGAATAGTTACAAGTCTTGACCAGCAGGCCCCCATACGGATGGTCCCTACATTTTTCCGCCAGCGACAAGCACCTCGGGACTCTAACCCAAGAGTACAGGTCCTGTCGGTTTTTCAACCCTGTCCCGGTCGGTGTCAACTGTTGAGTCCCGGACTACAACATGACGGCACCGTACGCAAGGACAACCTCTCCTTCCCATTGACTAAGTACGGATCAGATACATAGCCAATAGTGGGAGTAAAGCCAAATTCCCATAAAGATCCTTAAGTGATCACACTTTTGAAATTGGCATTTTATTGCAAAGTCTAATTCAATAAGCATTGCTAAGCATTTTCCAAATACTTTTGAAAAGCAGGTATCGGGTGTATCAGTGGTCAAGGTAGATAGTGCATCAATTAGGATAGCACACAACTCCTATAAACCTAATGCAGTAATTTAACTCAAAAGCATTTAAGGAAATCATTTATAAAATTCAAGGGAAGGGTTAAATGCACCGGGGCTTGCCTTGAAGAGCAAAGAGGATGGGCTCGGGGTTGGTAGTGCAGTCGTCGGAGCTCGGGGTCACCTCGGGGGTAGGCTCGTCAGCGGCTGCCTCGATCTTGACGCCTTCTCCGTCGGTC
The DNA here is from genome assembly GCA_009763385.1 of Coix lacryma-jobi var. lacryma-jobi. Lineage (NCBI taxonomy): Eukaryota > Viridiplantae > Streptophyta > Magnoliopsida > Poales > Poaceae > Coix > Coix lacryma-jobi. The sequence goes on from CM019826.1 coordinate 47,327,968, forward strand.
ACTAAACGGATGCAATGATGTATGCTTATGAGGATGCTGACATGAACAATAAACACAAGACAAAGCTACTGCTTCTAGAGTACAACTTTCTATCGTGAAACTAATTTCTAAAATAGACACAAAGTTACCTATCTTTTCCTTTAAGTAAGATTAGTTAAACCTATTAAGTATCATTGAAATCGGCCTAAGCATATGACATCACAAATATCACAGACCAGATGGGTGGGGGTCTATGAACAGCAAACAATCCGAAAGTCACACACAAGGCATACAACAAGGTTCCTAATTACTTCTCTATTCTAATTATTCCAAAAAGGTCATTTTATGCAGTTGCTCCAAAAGGTCTTAAAAATCTACCAGAGACTGAGCATGACATAACTAGCACATAAAAATTTATCTCATGATTTTTGGAGCTACACATGATTTTCTAAAAAATCTAAAACTATCCATTTATTAATTAAAAGGTGGATTTTTCATTTTCTAATTGTTACAGAAAAGTCAAGTTTATTATTTTTATAAAAAACTACATGGTTTAAGGAGTCTACCATAAAAATTTCAGAATTTTTGGAGCAACACAGAAAATTCTACAAAAAGATGAAAAAGGAACACTATTCACAACTTCCAAAAAGAAAAAGAGAACTGTGCAAGGCTTGGGCGGAACGGGAGGCTCGGGCGAAACGAAAAACTGATGCTTCGTCCGAGGCCAGGCTCAAAGGCTCGGGCGAGACGGGAGGGTGTGCCCATTCGAGGCCTGGCTCGAGCGAGACGGAACGTGTGCTCGAGGGTAAGGCTCGAGCTGGGAGGCTCGGGCGAAACGGAAGGTGACTGACTCGTCCGAGGCCTGGCTTGGAGGCTCGGGCGAGACGGACAGCAGGGCTCGGGCGAGGCGGCGGTCCGGCTGCTCGGGACTTGCGCTGGGAAAGCCGAGGGTGGGAAAAAGTTCGCGGGCTCACCGTGAGTCGGGCGGTAGGCTCGGCGAGGCGGTGCGGGGTCGGAGGAGGGAGTTCGGCGGTGGAGGTGCTCCGGCGGAGCTCTCTGGCGGCGAACGACATTCCGGCGGTCCTGTCCACCAAAAGGGATCACCGAGGTGCGGTTAGGAGCGCACGGAGGTGAGGAAGAGAGGGCAGGGGTCGGAGGGACGGGAGAGACACTCACGGCGGCGAATTTCTCGGGCGGCAGAAACGCGGCCGTATGCCGGAGTTGAGGAAGAAGCTTCTGCGCCGGCGAGGGGAGGGGCGGAGGGGTGAAATTGGTTGCTCGGGAAGGTGGAGCAGCCCAAGGCGAAGGCGGTGGAGGCTTCGGCGGGTGCTGGGGTGGTCTGGTGACTCGGGCTCACGGAGCTCGTTGATGGCGGAGGAATGGCGGACTCGGCGGCTTCTTATAGTCGCGAGACGGAGCCGAGGAGGGGTCCGGGCGAGGGGTGCGAGTGTTCGGACGGTCATTGAAGGAGGTAGGGAACACGATAGGGCGGCTCGGTGCGGTCGGGAGACTGCGCGCGGCAGGGCTGTTGCCGGCGGCCGGCAACTGCGCGCTGTCCGCGGCCGAGGGGAAAGAGGGAGGGGTAGGGAACGGCGAAGCGGCGATAGGTAGGGGTCCGGAGAGGGAGCGAGCGCCAGCGCTTGGCCGCGTGCGGCACGGGCGCGGGTCGGCCGGGCTCGGCATGTTGGCGAGGCTCGCGCGCGGCGCGGCGGCCATTGCCAGAGGCCGGGGCCCCCGAGCTTTAATGCTCGTGCACAGTGACGGTATTAAAAGCAAAACTTCCCTTTACTGAAATTTTGAAATTACTCCCAAAACTTGAACTACACAAGAAAAACTCAAAACACCAAAGTTGCTCAAAAATTCGAGATCTACAACTTTGCTAAAAGGACCAACCTCAGATTTTGAATAGTTTTTAAATTAATAAAAGAGGGGTAAAAACCACGGTTTGTAAATCAGGGGTTTTCAAAAGGAACTTAAATTCTATTTCTGATTTTTAACTTTGATCAACACAACAAGGCATCAAGGCACAAAACTGAACAAGAGTTAACACAAAGCTAGACACAGAGGTAAAATTACCATTTTGCCCTTAAGGAAGATTTGGGCCTTTAGGGTTTTCGAAAAAAAGAAAAAAGGATTGCTACACAAGTATTTAAGCAAACATAAATGCAAGGCAAGAATTATTAATGACTAATGATGATGACATGTCAGGTTAATTATATTTTAAACACCGGAGGTGTTACACCTGGTGAGTGGGCTTGTCTCCTGGTGGGTCCATTCTTCAAATTTGGTCCAAATTCCTGCATTCAAATAAAATTCTATGGACATGTGGAATTTGGTTAGTTTGAAACCTATTTGACTACATTTCATGCCTTTTTGGTGAATTTTAGGGTAAAATGTTGATGGTAAAACAGGTGTTTAAGGACCATCAACAAGCTCCCCCAAGCTAACTCGTTGCTCGTCCTCGAGCAACAATGCGGTTTAAGCATTGAGCATGAAATAGATATCAACTTATGATGTATGCAAGTGCACATTGTATAGTGAGAAATAACTTAGCATATATCATTAATCATAGCAATGTGGGGCTTACAGCTTTTCACTTCAAACATGCAAGAGTGAAATAAAGCAGTAGATCGGAAACTTTTATCTTGCTTAGGTTTGACTAGGATTCTGTCTGGAGGGTTTTCAAGGTTTTCAAAAGATAACAACTTGCTTAAGTCCTCCAAGATTCACTCAATCACTCAATGGTGTTTAAATCCTCACTTAGGCCAAAATGTAGCCTCTCCTATTTCTAAAGAATGATATGTGCAGTTATAGGTAGGCTAAGAATCATGAGCAAATTGCTTGATGTTTATTGCTAAGCTAGACACTCAGATCATAAGGAGCAGCAAATCATAAAAATTGATCAAGATGTGCATGTATGGTTATGTGGAAGTGTATAGAGAGATGTTTCATAATCCTTCCTAGTTAATTTCTGGGGTCTAGAGCTAATGATAATTCTCTCACTCTCTCTTTTTTTTGGATACATAGTGAGTAGACAAAAGATGTGTCCTCACATTTTCTTAGGACATAGTCCTCTTTTGAGCTACTTTGCTCACTTTTTTTCTTAGGACATAGTCCTTTCTTGAGCTACTTTGCTCATTTTTCTCTCTCTTTCTCTTTTTTTTAGCTCTAGATTTCCCCAGACATCTATAGGAAAGGAGTTCAGAAATGAAAAGGGGGGAAGAGGGGGAAATGCTTATTCCCAGTGTAGGAATAAGCATAAGGCTAGCAATGGGATGTTTGGCAGGGTATTGCATATCTCCGGTGTAGAGAATAAGCAATTTATTTGGTGGTTGCAAACTTCCAAAGTGGAGAGTAGGCAATTTATGGTGGGTGTGTGTGAATCTTGATTCAAAAGATATGATAAGCTTCTCTACTAAGATCTATGAGGTCTAACAAAGCTCAACACAAACAAAGCTCTCTGTGGTTTTGACTAATGACTAACAAATATTTGGCTGGTGGTGGGATGGGATAAAATCCAGGAGGAACTTTTTAGCAAGGTTTTCATAATTTTTAAAAGAAATCCTCCAGATTAGGTCCTAATTTCACCTTAGCAAGTTTAAAGAATTACTCCATTTCTTACTAACTTTATTCACTAAGCATGATTTCAGTTAAAGCATGTGCAACCCACAAAAGCTACAACTTAGATAAGAACAGTTATTCAAATCATAACAATAGCATTTGCATGACATATTTCAAATCTTATTCAGGTTTCAACTTGTTTAAGCAGATTTTATCAATTTTATTCATGGAGTGGTTATTTAGGCAAGCATGTGACATTCAAAAGATATAGAATTTAAGAACTGAATGTAAAGTGTAGGCCTTGAGACATACCTTATTGGAGTGGGAGTCTCCCCCAAGTTGGCTTCTTGCTTGGTGAAGGGTCTTCTTCTTTCTCGGTCGGAGCTCTCGTTCTCATTTTATTAAAAAGGGAAACTATCTAATGTTGTGAAAAGGGAAACTATCCTATTATGATATTTTATTGTTCTAACTAAGTTAACATATACCTATGCATATAACTAATGATAACTGGTGATTTTTTTTAGTTACATGCATGACATATGTTATTTATTCGAAAAAGGGAAAATTGAAGGGAAAAAGTAAAACCATACCTTAGGTCCATGGAGTTTCATCCTTATCGGGTGGATCTTCTTCCTTGGGAGCTTCTTCTTCAAGTACTCCATCTGGTTCTTATTCTTTTGGCACCTCTCCTTTGTTATGTGAATTACACAACTCAGGAGGAGGTGGTTCTTTCTTTATGTTCCACCTTGTTCTTGGGCGCCTCTTCTTGGTACGAACGGGTTTTGCTACCTGCATGTTAGCGGCATATGCGGGACCACGGGAAAAAGAGAATATTTCCTTCCTCCCTCCTAATGTCATTTGAATTTTACCACTTCCCACATATATGCAGGCATCAACAGTGTTCAAGAAGGGTCTACCTAAGATTAGAGGCACATCTTTCCTATTTCCCATATCTAGTATTATGAAATCAGCAGGAACATATGAACCTCTAATATGAACAGGTAAATCATTAACTATTCCTTCCACATAGCAAGTGGATTGATCAGCTAGCACAACATAGGCAGATGTGGATGACATGGGTGGAAAGAACGAGTTTTCATAAAAATCTTTAGATAAAATGTTCACACTCGATCCTAAATCACACATGGCATTTTTAAAGACTTCACCAAAGATTGAGCATCTAATTATGGGACTACTAGGATCACTCTTTTTAATAGTCATGGTTTGATCTTCATAATAGTTAAAATATTTTATTTCAACCATATTTGCAGTTTCCATGTCAGGTTTAGCAGGAATTTTGCCAGATTCAAGAGTTGGTATGATAGCAGCAAGTTGAGCTAATTGGGTTTCTAACATCTTATTAAAGCTTAATTGATTTTTCAGAGCAGATGAGAAATCTTCCAATTTAGCATTTATATTCTCAAGGGTTTTATCATTCAACATTAATTTCTTATTCAAAAATTCAGTAGTTCTACCTTGAGAGTAGACTAGATTCTTTAAGAACGAGAAAACATCAGAATTATGAAAATTAGAGCGGGGGAATGAATTGTTACCTTGAGAGTTTGCAGGCTGATTCCATCCTTGATTCCGTTGACGGAAACCGTTGTTGTTGTTGTTGAAGTTCAAATCTTCATGTACCTCGGGGCAGTGGCTCCCAGAATGTCCGGTTTCTCAACAGACTTCACAAGTCATGTAGGATTCCAGAGATTGGACACTCTCTTGTTGGTTCATCTTCTCACAGCTGTCCAGCTTCTTTGCTAGTAGGTCCATCATGGCCACGATCATGTCGGCCTCCTTAAGGGAATGCATACCTCGCTCACGGGGCTGTAGTCTCTCGTCATTCCATCCTTGGTTCGACACCATCTTCTCTATGAGAGCATTAGCATCTGCAACATTCAGAGAAATGAATGCACCGCCGGCGGCGGCATCCAAATGGCTTCTAGAGAATGGGGTTAGGCCATGGTAGAAGTTCTGGATCAATAGCCAGTCCTCCATACCATGGTGTGGACAAGCAGCGACATACTCTTGCAACCTCTCCCAAGCCTCGGGAATAGATTCCCCGGCTTGTTGCGTAAAGCTGGAGATTTTGTTGCGAAGAGCATTCGTCTTGCCCAACGGAAAGAATTTGGCGAGAAAAGCATTGGAACACTTGTCCCATGTGTCTACAGCGTTGCGATCGGTATAGAACCATTGCTTCGCTTTTCCTAGCAAAGAGAAAGGAAAGAGACGAAGACGGATGGCTTCTTGAGTTATCCCCTTAATGGTGAAGGTGCCGCAAATCTCCAAGAATTATTGGAGGTGAGCATTGGCATCCTCATGAGCCTTGCCACAGAATGGGCTAGCTTGGACCATCGTGATCAGAGCCGGTTTCAACTCAAAATTGAGGTTGGCATCGATCACATCTGCTCCTATCGCTACATTAGCGGCAGAAGGAGCAGAAAACTCACGAATGGTCTTATTGGCCATCGTGAAGATAGAACGAGATAAGAAGGAAAGAAGTTGAAGAAGATGAAGGAAAAAGATAAGAAGAACTAAGGAAAGAAAGAATGGGGTAAGATGGGATTCGCTAAGCGGGAGCTTGAGCGAAGATAAATTCGACACGGACTCAACCGATACACCGAATGCCTTCCCCGGCAACGGCGCCAGAAATGCTTGTTGGTAGTTCTTAGCTTCACTAAAGATAGAGCTAGGCAACTATCCCTGGTAACGGCCCAGAAATGCTTGTTGACACTAGCCAACGTCGTTACTAGGAGCAGACTATGGAATCTATTCCAGGCAACGGTGTCAGAAGTGCTTGAAGCAAGTCCGATCACTATACCTAAAGGAGTGAAGCTAAAGCAGCTATCTACTAATGCCAAGCGGGGTTGTCAATCCCGACACTAGTAGGAGCTAGCTAGAGAGATTGCAATCTACCAAGAGGAGATTCTGCAAGCGCACAGAACTATCGTAGTAGCACTTCTCCTGGGAGTACCAGGTGTCAATTTATTTGATCCCAAGGGAAGGCTAGGGTGGTGTATGAGTCGAGTCAAGGAGGGGATGCGAGTCGAAGAAAAGAGAAATGGGAAAAGGAGAGAAGGGAAAAGAGGGGATGGAAGGCTAGAAAGAATATGTGGGTGGATAGGTAAGGATGAAATGGATGGCTAAGGTAAGGTGGATGGATAGGTAGTTAAGGGGTAACTAAGGGTAACTAAAGATAACTAACTACTAACTACTCCTAGATAACCACAGAGCAAGATAACTGTGAAGCAAGACAGGCAAATGTCAATAAAGCAACTAAGTTAAGTAAAGTTTTATTCCTATCTTTTCAAGTATCGAGGCGTACTAGCCTTTACCACTGACTTAGGTTGAACGCTAGCACAACGAGCCTTACTGTTAAACTAGGCCAACTACATGGTGGAATTCAAGGCGCACAGGGCTGTCACCACCTGCTTGCTACCACAGCTATCCGGGGGTCCAGCCGTATCTGAAGGTAAGTCTATAACTAAACACCACGCTTAACTATATTCTAACTATCTCTACCCTAGCTTTGAATAGAGACACCCTTGCGGACGTCAGAGCAAATACTTGACTTAATAAGATAAACACTAAACTAACTAAGCAACCTATTGGCAAAGATCAAACACTAAGCTCACTAGAGGTTAACTACTATGGCTAAGTGAATTGATCTGTAGGATAGCTAGGCACTCAAGCAATCAATCAAGTATACCACTCAATACTGATAAGTAGAATAAAGTAATACTTGAAATGACGAAATAGAATATAGTGAAGTGCTTGAGTAACAAGAGCAAAACCTGAACTGGAGATGAAGGAAGACTCTTCCCAGCTCCAGGACGGATCACTCGCACGCCTCTACTCTTGAGCTAAGCCTTGAGCAGCGCTTCCGCGAGGGCAAAGATGCCTTGCTCTACTAGCTACCTACTTGCCTAAGCTCTCTGAGCTTCTAACCTAACTCTCACTTGCTTGTGTTGCTTCTTGGTGTGGTATGGGATGGTACGGGATGGTACAAATGAAGTGGTGCCACCAAGGGGATATTTATAGCCTTGTGGAGTGAAGGGGGTACTTATAGGGGGCAGCCAGCCGACCTAGGGCTAACCCTAGTGGCGGGCGCCAGCCCTAGGTGGCGGCCGCCACCCCCATCACCGTTGGATGCACCGCATCTGCTTCAACGGCATCCAGGAGCTCCAGAGAGGCGGTGGTTAGGTCGGTTGCATGTCTGAGTAACCGCCATCCTGCCTTGATCCACGCCATTCCATCTTGAGCTGTCTGATGCCACTGACCTAGTGACCAAGGGCCAAGATTTGGCCTTGGGATGGTCACACGGATTAGTGACGTGGCAAAGGGGGAGATTTGGGCCTCTCCATGTGGCGGGCGCCACCTCTGGTTGGCGGGCGCCACCCCACTCGGGCCCAAATGGGTCCTGGTGAGTGGGCTTGTCTCCTGGTGGGTCCATTCTTCAAATTTGGTCCAAATTTCTGCATTCAAATAAAATTCTATGGACATGTGGAATTTGGTTAGTTTGAAACCTATTTGACTACATTTCATGCCTTTTTGGTGAATTTTAGGGTAAAATGTTGATGGTAAAACAGGTGTTTAAGGACCATCAACACTTGTTCTCGCGCTAGGTTTCCTTCTTCGGTGACTCTTCCCGGCCTGCTGGTACCTCACAGTGAGCATCCATCGTTTTCTCCATAACCTATGCCCTCTAAGTGCTCGATGAAATGTTCCAACGCTCGTTCCTTCCCTGTTTGAACCCCGTTTCGCTCCAACCTTTTTGCATACCCCTTGGTGTGACGTGTGGACGCAGGAACGTTGGTTCTTAACCCTTTCTTGGTTGGGTTCGTCGATCATCAGGTAGCAAAACCTGTTTCCCGTCTCATCTCCATTGCTTTGCTTCCATAGGTCCTTCTCGTCTCTAGTGTATATGTTTTCTTATATATCCTCTCTATTCTATGCAGCGAGTCAGTGACAGTTGGCAGTTGGCAGCTGGTCAGTGACAGAGAACCCAGGGCCAAGCCTGTGGGTACGGATCGAGGCCAAGCCTCGCGAGTGTTAGACTCAGCCGGTCAGTGACACGGGGAGTTTTTGTCAGGAATTCTTGTCAGTTGGTCTGGTCAGTTGAGCTTCAGTGTCAGTTGGGTTTCTTTAAGCGATAGTCTAGCCCTCTTTCAGTGGCAGTTGGTTCCAGTTCTTGTTCGCTATGCGCTAAAAGAACGTTGGTGGTGCTCCATGGGATTCCCCGCCTCGTCGTCCTCCTTCTGGTCGGCCGAAGGGGAAGGCGAAGCTTGTCACACGCAGGAAGTGCTCCAGCGCTGTCAGAGAGGCTGAGTTGGCTAGAGAAGTGGCAGAGGCTGCCGAGAGAGCAGAGCGGGGAGGCCGCGGTGGCGGTTTGAGGATCGAGGATCAGCTTTCCCCCGAGCAGAGGTGAGCAGTTGAGGAGGTTGAGCGTCGGCATAGCTCGCCGACTGGCACTCTTATGGCTGCCGGTCACCGGACCATGTTCACCGCTCCGGGTGTCGAGCCTCAGGGCTCCGGACAGGGCCAGACAGAGGCCAAGATAGCAGAGCCCGAGACAGAGGAGGCAGAGCCAGAGGCACAAGCACAGGAGGAGCCCAGGCGCCGGTCGTCCCGTCGCAGGACTGAGGTGCCACCCCGGCACGACGTCCCTCTGCGGGGTGCACGCGCTCCATCGTGGCGTCCACCTTCGCCGATCCCACGCTTGGACCTTCGGTTGGCCACCTGTTCCCAGATACAGGTTCTGCGTCTTGTGCCGGTCGACCAGTGGTTCCCGAGGGAGCGTCAGCAGCAGGCCAGTCCAGATTTCTACACTGTCCTCCAGGAGGATTTCTACCAGGGATACAAGAACGTTGGCATCTGCTTGCGTTCATAGAGAGTTTGTCCCCTGGAGGCAGTGGTTACAGCAGCTGGTGAGCAGATCTGTCCCATACTCACGTTCTTACCCGGTTTGGCAGACCTGTTGGGGCGGTCTAACTCCTATATAGAGGACTAGGTCTTTCAGTTCTACGCCTCATTGTGGGTACACCCGGACAGAGAGACTATAGAGTTCGCTTTCAGAGCGGACAACTACAGTCTGTTCTCGTCAGAGATCCAGGATTGTTCGGACTGCGCCACTCTCAGACCCGGATCCATGACCCGTGCTACGATAGGACAGAGCCACCCAGACGCCCTCACGGTGGAGCTCAGCCACCGACAAACTTGGTACGGTCGTTTTTCACAAAGCCCTTCGGCGAGGGTTCGAGTCGGGCACCTAGTGATCTCACCCCTACAACTCGGATCCTCAACGAGGTCCTACGCCGTACCTTGCTACCCAGGGTTGGTTTCAGAGAGGGGTTGTCACGCCTGCAGCTGTGGTTACTTGCATACATGGTCAGGCAGCAGGAGTTCAACGTCTGGGACGTCATCTTTTGTGAGATGGAGGAAATAGTGGCAGAGGGTATCAAGGCCCGGCGGCAGCTACCATATGCACACTGGATCTCCTATATTCTTTGGAAGGTAGCTGCCACGGCAGGGACAGACCCAGGACAGACACTCATTGGCTCCGCGACCGTGTTCCCAGAGTATAACATGAGCCAACTACTTGGACACGGTCGGGACCGCAGGCAGCAGGAGCAGCCGCGACCGTCCAGCTCGAGACAGCGGCCAGAGGTGCCAGAGTCCGCCCAGGAGCAGGACGAGACCGTTAGAGCCCTCGTAGAGCAGGAGTTGGCAGACTTAGAGGGTGAGGACACTTTTGATGCCGAGGACCCCACTGACTGCTCTGACGAGGACTACCAGCTCTCGCCTCACGTTCAGCCTCGCTCTCACGACACTGAGGCCGGGTCATCTGGTACCTCTGATCCAGCGCTACTTGCTATTCTATCCAGGATGGAGGAGCAGCAGAGGACAATCACTCAGGATGTCCAAAGGCTTGCCCAGGAGCAGCAGCGATTAGCACAGGCTCAGGCCTTGGCACGGCAGCAGGCCCAGAAGTGGTCCGATGCGCTTCAGCGTCAGATGATGGCGCTTCAGCAGCAGACCTTGAGTTTCATGGAGTGGATCATGAGCGGACCTCCTCAGTGGCAGTGGCAGCAGCCTCCACATGAACAGCAGCTCTAGTGGCCGCCACCTGTTCCACCGCAGCGGCAGCGGCAGTTCAGTCAGCAGCAGCAGTTCTCCGGCCCCGGTCCCTCCTAGTTCATGAGCTTCACTACTCCACCTGGAGGGGCCCAACTGTTCAGTCCGCTTCACACAGGTTTCACTCCACGTCTGACAGACTACCTGTACGCGACTACTACCACTGTGACGCGTGACCTGTCTGTGAGTTTCAGCGAGCTCAACGGGATGCCCACTCCAGATGTCCCCAGTTCAGCTCCGACGACAACGGCTCCAGTGACTTCCACAAAAGAGACCCTACGGAGCTCCGTCGCGTCCTCTGAGCAGACTGAGCCTGTCTAGTCAGAAACTACTACTGTCGTTCAGCCTGAGTTGTCTTCGATACCCGAGCTTCCGTACTCCGATACTCAGGTTGACACCACTACAGAGACTACGACAGCTACAGAGCAGACAGAGATTGAGCACACTGAGCAGATCGAGCAGTCAGAGCAGCCACAGCCGACCTGGACCACTTCACCTCTGTTTCTAGCTCTAGAGGGTCAGCAGGCTACAGGCTCTTCCTCGTCAGACTCCAAGGCGCTTCTGCAGCAGTTCGAGTTCTCACAGCACACTCCGAAGACTACTCCTGACTCGTCTGCGCCACCTCCACCCTCTGACGCTTAGTTTGGTGTTTGACGCCAAAGGGGGAGAGTGGTCGAGTATAGCAATAGGGGGAGCGATGTGAGAGGGTTTTAGATCTTTTGATTGTTATATTCACATACGCTCTTTATATCGCATATGTTTTGCACTATGTTTATTATATATGTGTGTGATATGGACCTTATGACATGTTTGTGCTCATTACATATTATATCTGACATGTCATTTCGTCTCGCTCGTTTACTTGCGCTTAACTCTCACATGTTATGTATTTGAGCTATATTACTCTTGCACTTGCTTTTCACTCTAACTCGTTGAGTGCAGGATGATGACATGATATGTATGAGCTTGCCTCTAACAAGTTTCACTTATCTATCGCAAGTTCATACATGTCATGATATTGAAAACCTCTTCTCTCTATACTCGAGGTAGTGTTGTCATCAATCACCAAAAAGGGGGAGATTGAACGCATCTTGGCCCCCAGTGGGTTTCAGTGATTGAATGAAACACAAGATTACTGTGACTAACGTGTGTTTTGTAGAAACAAGGATGAGTTAGGTCACGGTAATGGCGATGATACGGGCGTACGAAGTTCATGTCTGAAAGGTCCTAGTTTGGTTTTGGTAATTGAGTGACAACTTAGGTGGACTAATAAGTGTTTAAAGTGAATTACACAGGTGATTAGTCCACAGGTGATCATGTGTGAGCAACATATGCCATAGAGGGGAAATGGCTTGGAAGATGTTGCAATGCTCACACATGTAATGAAGGAGCTTAATGCACATGAAACATGACATGTGGTCATGTGGCTAAGATGGTGAAGATCAAGGCAAGACTCGGCTTGATGGACCGGTTGCGAAGGTGAAGGGCAAGTTGGAGGCTTTGAAGCCGTTGGTACCGAGTGTCGGGAGGCTTAAGAAAGACTTGGTGCCGAAGGACCGAAGCGATGGTGAAGAGCAAGTGATGTCAAGATCAATGGACCATGGAGGCCATGTGATGATATGAAGTGGATCATATCATTTGATGAAGAGGTTGGTGCATGTGTTGCATCAACACCAAAGAAGATGAAATGCAATGCGCAAGGCAAAGGTGTACTTGTAGGGCATTTCATTTCACCGGTCATAGGTGTGTAGAGAAGATTATGACCGGGTTTAGGATAGATGGCCGTACTATTAAGAGGAGCAAACTTGTTTGCATATCGGTCATCTAGTGCCACTTGAGCGATCTAACATTGCGATGTTGCTAGGATCAAGTGGCGTGGTGAGAGCAAGTGAAAATCCTTTGAAAAATGTTTGTGAAAATGCTAACACATATGCACAAGGTTTTATACACTTGGTGGTGTTCGCACATTTGCAAACGAGAAGGTGTTGGAGTTGATTTGGATCAACTCGGAGAAGTTTTGGAGAAAGCTTTGGTTGAAAAAAGAGATGCGATGGATCTTGGATTGGAAAACTGTACTAACCCTTTGTGGGTTGGTTTAGCTTTGTATGTGGGTTGTGTAGCCCTCTGAATAAGCTTTCCAAAATGTCCAAGATCATCGAAATCGGAGTTCGGAGCTAAAAGTTATGGCCGTTTTAGCGTGGAGGTCTTTTTTGGCCTAGAGGTAGTACCGACCCTGAGGCCGGTAGTACCGACCCCTCCGCGAACAGATCGCATGCTCTCTGTGTTTGGGCCATTTTTGGCCTAGAGGTAGTACTGCCATAGAGCCGGTCCTACCGACCCTCGGTAGTACCGACCCCTCTGTGGGCAGCGCGCAAACTCTCTGTTCGGAGGAGTTTTGGCCTAGAGGTAGTACCGCCATAAGGCCGGTAATACCGACCCTACTATCGACCCCTGTACGCAGCGCGCAAACTCTCTGTTCGGGAGACGGTTTGGCCTACCGGTAGTACCGCCATATGACCGGTAGTACCGGGCCACGGTAGTACCGACCCTAGGGGTCGGTGGTACCGAGGTTTGGAGGAAGTTTGGGAGCGTTCTGTGTAGATCTAGATTTGGCCTACCGGTAGTACCGCTATAAGGCCGGTAGTACCGGGGGAGGTAGTACCGACCCTACTACCGACCCTTCTACCGCTCGTGTTAGAAAGTCATTTCTAACTGTCTTTTGGACCGCCGGTAGTACCGACCCTTGGGTCGGTAGTACCGACCGAAGGCGTGGAAGCTCGGGAGAAGGGGAAAATGGCTAGTTGGTGGCTCCCCTCTATAAATAGAGGGGTGGCCGGCCCTTGGGAAAGGTTGAGCACCCTAGGGACTTTGTGTCCATGGTTGGGAAGTGCTTAGGAGCCCTCTAACTCGCTTGTGCTTGCTAGTGTGCGAATCTATTGTGAGTGAGCGATTCTAGTGCGTTGCTTTGAGAGATTGCATCGAGTGGCACTAGGTGTTCGAGTTGCAAGCCGGTGGTGCTTATTACTCTTGGAGGTTGCCACCTCCTAGACGGCTTGGTGCTCGTCTCCGTCGTGAAGCCCGCGTGAAGATTGTGTGTGGCTCCGGAGAAACTTTGTGAGGGGCATTGTGCTCGCCCCGCGGGAGATCGCGAAGAGCAACTCTAGTGGAGAAGAGGCGTGAAGAGCGCCAAGTGGTCCGGCCGGATCGAACGCTAGAGCTCTTGGTGAGCACTCCATCGTGGAGAGGTTGGCTTAGTGTCACCACTAGTGAGAGGATCGGCGGCAACCTTGGGCTTGCTTCAACGGGGACTAGCTTGGTGGCAACCAAGTCAACCTCGGGATAAAATCTTGTGTCCTCGTCTCTTGTTGCTCTTATTGTTCTTTGTTCCTTGCATATTACGCTTGTTTGTGTTCTTCGTGTTCTTCCTCCCTCCTTCACTCTATCTTAGGTTGGGAAGACTCGATCTACCTTTTGGCAAGGAATCAAGACGTGGGGAAGCTACATTCGTCATCTACATCATCTAGGGAAGTGGGGTAATTGCTAGATCTGAGATTGCATCTCATCCCCTTCGATTTCGTAGCTCCCTGCAGGTGCTCGGTAGTACCGGCCTGGAAGCCCGGTAGTACCGGTGTCGGTAGTACCGGTGATGAGGACATTGCCATGCTGGACACAACGAGGCCATGGTCTTCCCCAAGTTGAAATCCGTCTCCAACTCAGCTTCCACGTCACTCTCGGAATTCAGGAGCAGTCCCAAGTAAAATCAATGCCTCGGACGCATACGGACTCCGTTTTCGACGAACCAGATATGCTTGGAAAGATAATTTGATAAGCTAACCAATGGCTTTGGAATCACATCAAAATACATCCGGAGTCAATGGGAATCGTCGAAACAATTCAGCGTCCTGAATCTGCCAGGGTGCTGCGTCACTGTATTTTGGTCCGTTGGGCCGTGTATCGTCTTAGAGCCCATTAGGGGGCGCGTCCAGCATAGATGATGTCCTAAACCCTATAATTAGCCGCCGTCGTCATCGTTAGGTCTTGGGTTTTATTTAGAGTTTAGTTTTCCATCGAGAAACTGAATCGTTCATTGTAACTGTGGTGTCGAATCCTTTTACAGTGATCTAGGGCCCCCGTTCTTGATCTCCTCCACTGTGTCGATTAGTCCTTTGGAACAGAGTTCTTGAACCCTCTATATAAATTCATGAGATTCATATTTGCAATTTTAGATTGCGTGTTTTTACCTTCTTGCTTGTGTTCTTCGATTCGCTTGCAGGATTAGCCTTCTTGGCGAGGTCAATAAAGTTGTGCTTGGTTGATAACCAATGGAGCAGTGGTGTAACGGTTGCAGGGTTCGAATCGTGTCTGATTTGAAGCCGGATCGCCAACGTCGAGTTCTCCACCAATCAAACCTATCGCTACCTCACGGAAGATCGGGCCATCCCTCATCAATTGGTATCGGATATTTCACGTTTCCCGCGAGGTATAATCTCGTTTGCCCTTAGATTCATATTTGTTTATTACCTACAGTCCACAAAAAGCCAAAAAAATATTTCAATTTCCGCTGTCCTAGCGCCTTGTGTGCCTTTGCAATTTCGTTTCAAATTCGCTTTGTTGAGTTTGTGTCCGTGGTCGAGTCTTGTTGCTGGTTTAGGTTGTGTTCGTCGTCGTAGTTCAACGTGCCCGTTCCTGTTTCTTTGTTTTCCGTCGCTATCTCATCCACCGTTCCTAAACAAGTCGAAGCCACCACATTACTCGACTTGCCCCGCTAGCCGCCTTGTGTAAATTCTCGCCGCCGCGCAAACCCTAGATAGGTTGCCAACCGCTCTAATTTTTTGCCTGCATCGTAGCCCTCCTTACATCATCTGGCATCTACCTACTGCTGTTAGTCACAAGGACGCTTGCTCTTGTGATCGTTGTTGGAGTTTAGGGTCGCTTCACCCTAACTGCCGCTGCCGAGTCGCCCTAACTGTCGTTTTCGTGTTGTGCCTTTTCAAAACCATAACTTGAGGTACATTCGCTAAAACAGGCATAACTTTTCGCTCGTTTGTCAGAAAAATCTTAAATTTTTTGTGGAGATTCTTGACACCATTTGGAGCCGACCCAAACTCGGCTTCGCCCTATTTGGTCCCCTCAAAATTGCCAAAAAAATTCGGGAAAATAAATTAAAAAAATTGACAAGGTTTCAGCACGCTTTTCAGAGAACTTGCTGATTTTCTATAGACCTCATCCCACCTCAGTTGCAGGTGCCAATTTTTGTGGTTGCATCTTGTGTGATCCTTGTTCAGAGAAAAATATAAAAAATAGTGAAAAAATAAAAAAGTTTGATTCCTACTAGTACCTTTTTGGAAAATCAAGGGAAAATTCAGGAAAAAGGAAAAATGAGTGCTCTTTGCTTGTTCTGTGAGTTCTTTTCATCGTTCTTTGTTTCATCTTGTTGCGCTACGTCTACACACGTCTTAGCCAGCAATTGTGACTTGTGCTTTGGATACTTATTGAACTTTGCTAATCTGTATTCGTTAATTGCTAATCCTTGCTGTCATATTGTGCCTATCTATAGCTCCACATATACTTCTGTCAGCACAGGTTCATCTTGCAACTGTTACCCACGCTCAACAACAGATTGCTTTGTCACTTTGGTTTGATCTTGTTTGGCGTTGGTAAGAATACAGGCAAGACGATGGTAAGCCGCTTGTGATTTCGCTTTCCACTTTCACCACCACCACCACTTGGTTCCTTTTAGTTGATAGGGATAATACTTTGCTGTTGTCTTTTTCTATCTTCTAACAATGGCAGAAATCCCGGCGGACTTCAATGAGTGTGTGTCCAAAGGCGAGCTTACAACATTCATGAATGAACAACGCAACCTCATGATCGAGCTGACGCGCAACGTGAACAATCTGGTCAACCGCATTGAACAACTTGAACAACGCCCTCAACCTCATCGTGATGACGAAGATGCCGATGCTTTTGGTGATGACGATGCGGATGCTGATGCTGGTCCTCGTCGCCGCCTCAACTTCAATCGCCGCGGTATGGGAGGTAATAATCATAATAATGATCCTTTTGCTAAACTAAATTTAGCCTACCTTCTTTTGCTGGTAATATGGATCTAGAGACATATTTAGATTGGGAACTTGCTGTTCAACAAAAATTTGATTCTCATAATGTTCCTGTTGAGCATAGAGTTAGACTTGCTACTAGTGAGTTTACAAATTTTGCTTTATTCTGGTGGAGTGATCTTTGCAATGCTAATAATGCTGCTGCTGTGCCTTAAACTTGGAATGCTTTAAAGCAACACATGAAATCTCGTTTTGTTCCTCCTTATTACCAACGTGATTTACGTTTAAAACTGTAAACTTTAAAACAAGGTGATAAAGGGGTAGAGGCATATTATCATGAATTGCTTATTGGTTTAGCACGTTGTGGTATACATGAAGATGATGATGATGCTACTGCTAGATTCTTTGGTGGTTTGAATCATGATATCCAGGATATTCTTGATTACAAAGATTGGAACAGGTTCAGCCAATTATATCATCTTGCTCTTAAAGCTGAACGCGAAGTACAGGGCCGCAAACAACAACATCGGCCTTTTAGGTCTAACAATGGGAGGACTTTTCAGCAACGTTCCGAGCTGGAGACGCCCACGCTTCCTGCAGCACCACAACCATCTACACCTTCAGGGGTAAGTAAATTGTCTAATGTGCAGATTCCACAATTCAAGAAAGGTGCCACTTCGGGTGCTTCTACTAGATCTTTCTCGTCCAGCTCTACAATCATTTGCCACTGATGCAAAGGCATGGGATATGTCATGAAGGATTGCCCCAGTCGTCGTGCTTTCTTTGCTACCGAGGATGGATATGTAAGTACTAGTGATGTTGAAGATGATTTTGCTCTTGCTGCTAATATTGCTGCAGATTCCACCGAGGACGATCAAGCCAAGGAGACCATCACTATTGACTCTGTGGCTGCTGCTGCGGACTATCCTAGTCTTCTTGTGCAGTGAGTGTTGAGTACACGTGTGGGACATGAAGAAGAAGAGATGAAGATCCATCGCCACAATTTGTTCCACATGTATCTCATTGTGCAGGGTAGTCGTGTTCTCACCATCATTAATAGCGGGAGTTGCAACAACTTGGTGAGTTCAGATTTGGTTGAGAAGCTTGGCTTGACCACACGACAACATTCATATCCATATAAACTTCAATGGTTCAATAATAATGGTATGACTAAGGTAACTAAATCAGCACGCATTAGCTTTTTCACAGGTTCTTATCATGATACTGCTGATTTTGATGTTGTCCCTATGCAAGCTTGTTCCATTTTGTTAGGACGTCTATGGGAATTTGATAATGATGCTTTACACCATGGTAGAACTAATAGATACACTATCATACATAAGGACAAGAAAATTACTTTGCTGCCTTTGTCTCCTACGGATATTATTAAACATGTTAAAGAGATTAAAAATAAAAATAAACCCCCGATAGACATTGCTAAAAATAATGAGATTAAATTAAAAGAAGGTGCTTTTCTAGCTACAACTAATGATAATAATTATGCTCCTTGTTTACTATGCTTTCTCGACATGTTAGTGTTGCTGCACATATTCCTATGCCTTGTGTTTCACGTTATGCGGTCACTAACCTTTTGCAGGAGCTTGGAGATGACATGGAGTCGCGGACGACTCCAATTCTGGAAGGAGGGGATGATGAGGACATCGCCAAGATGGAGTCGAGGACGACTCCAATTCAAGAAGGGGAGGATGATGAGGACATCGCCACGCTGGACACAACGAGTTCATGGTCTTCCCCAAGTTGCAATCCGTCTCCAACTCAGCTTCCACGTCACTCTCAGAATTCAGGAGCAGTCCCGGGTAAAATCAACGCCCCGGACGCATACGGACTCCATTTTTGACGAACCAGATATGCTTGGAAAGATAATTTGATAAACTACCCAATGGCTTTGGAATCACGTCAAAATACGTCCGGAGTCAATGGAAATCGTCGAAACAAGTCAGCATCCAGAATCTGCCAGGGTGCTGCATCACCGTATTTTGGTCCGTTGGGCCGTGTATCGTCTTAGAGCCCATTAGGGGGCGCGTCTAGCATAGTTGACGTCCTAAACCCTATAATTAGCCGCTGTCATCGTCGTTAGGTCTTGGGTTTTGTTTAGAGTTTAGTTTTCCATCGAGAAACTGAATTCTTCATTGTAACTGTGGTGTCGAATCCTTTTACAGTGATCCAGGGCCCCCGTTCTTGATCTCCTCCACTGTGTCGATTAGTCCTTTGGAACCGAGTTCTTGAACCCTCTATATAAATTTGTGAGATTCATATTTGCAATTTCAGATTGCGTGTTTTTACCTTCTTGCTTGTGTTCTTCGATTCGCTTGCAGGATTAGCCTTCTTGGCGAGGTCAATCAAGTTGTGCTTGGTTGATAACCAATGGAGCAGTGGTGTAACGGTTGCAGGGTTCGAATCGTGTCTGATTTGAAGACAGATCGCCAACGTCGAGTTCTCCACCAATCGAACCTATCGCTACCTCATGGAAGATCGGGCCGTCCCTCATCAACCGGCCTATAGCCCAGTAGTACCGACTACCTGGTGTTTGCACTAGCTTGTATTGCAATACTATCTCTTGTGCTAGTGTTTAGTTGCTTAGTTTGTGTAGCTAAGTTGAGCTCTCTAATTTGGCTTGTGTAGCCTTGTTATTGAGCATTGCTAGTGAGCTTAGGCTTTGTGCTTTGCTTGCTAGATTGCATAGGAGCTCCCCCGTGCTTGAAGTACTAGTTGCATAGGCTTGTGTGACCTTGCTTCTAGAATTGGTTAGGTGAGCTCTAGCTAGCCCGACACCTTATTTGCATTGATTAGGATCTTTTGTAAGGTGTCATAGTGTATAGGTAGAGGGGTGTAGTCTTGGCTAGACCGATAGTTTTAATTCCGCATTTGTTTCGGTTAGCCGCTACGTTTAATTTTAAAAAGGACTATTCACCCCCCCTCTAGTCCGCCATCTCGACCTTTCAAGTGGTATCAGAGCTAGGTGTCTCATTTGTGGTCTTCACCGACCTGAGAGGATGGCGACCTATGGGCTAGGCATTGATTGTCCACACATTTTTGATGGCACACACTTTACACGATGGAAAACTTGGATGATATGCAATTTCAAGTTTATTTGCCCTCAAATGTGGTGGATCGTAGATGTAGGCTTTTCTCATGTGTTGGATGAAAAGAATCTAACTCAAGCACAAGAGAAATGCCTAGATCTCGAGTGCCAAGCTACTAACATCATTTTTAGATCTTTGCATGATAATATCTTTAGCGAGATCATGGATATGGAGTCCTCCCATCACATGTGGAAGTATCTCAATGACAAGTATGGGAGTGCTCCAATTGATGATGATGTTAGTGAGCCCGAGGAAGAGGCACACGAGGTGGTTGAGCAAGAACACAACTCCATGATTGTGGAAGATTGCTCCACCTCATGGTCAAGTGATGAAGATGATGATCAATCCACAAGATCACTTGACAAGGATGATGGCTATGAGAGTGATGTCTCTACAAGCTCTCCCTCTACACCACATTGCTTCATGTCACATGGTGACACTAAGGTATCAATTGCAAATGTGGTTGTTGATTGTGATGATCCAAATGTAGAGCTATTATGTAGACTCACCAAAGCTTTAGAAAATGAGATGGCTAAAACAATGAAATTGATAAAAGAAAGCTCATTTCTAAAGAATGCATGTGAACAACAAAAACATCTACTTTATGTTACTATTTGTTCACATGATGAGTTTAAATTGACTCATGAGGAACTTAGTGTTGCTCATGACAACTTGGTACAAGACCATGCTTTTCTCACTAAGAAGCTTTCTAATGTAGAAACTAAAACTAGTGAGAGCTCATCATTTGGGTCAAATGATCAATCACCTATTTGTGCTAACCCATGTGATGTAGAGAAGAAGCATGTATCCACCTCTTGTGAAGATTTATTATTTATGCCATGTTCTTCACATATAGATGCTTGTTCTACTTCCTTGTCTTGTGAGACTAACATTTTGAAGGAGAACAATGAGCTCAAAAGAGAAGTGAAGAACTTGAGCAACAAGTTAGAGAGGTGGTGTAGATCAAAGGTCACCTATGAGCACTTGATAGAGAATCAAAGAAGCTATGGTGACAAGAATGGCATTGGCTTCAACAAGAGCAATGTCAAAGGGAAGAGATGGGGCAAGAGAAGATATGTGTTGACACCGGATTTTCGCACGTATGACGGATCGGCACGGCCAGCAGAGAAAAGAAGGATTCGGCAAGCATTCGGACGGATATTTGGTCCTTAGGGCTTTCGGTGAGTAGCTGCGCGGTCGGCTATTTCGTGAAGCAATGACCTCATTCGGGAGATGGATGATGCAGGCGAAGCCAGTTTGCGCCAGAAGACGCGTGACAATGGAAGATGCCAAAAGGTTTAGGAATGTGATTTATATCTTTCCTTATTTTTAGAAGTCGTAATCATCTAGGATTCGTGTTTTGTCCAGGGTATAAATATAAGACCTCGACCATTGTAAAACTGTTCACAGCCACATCAATACAACCGGCCCCGTGCCACCTTCGAGTCCTTATAGTCGTGTCGTCGAGTTCTTCGAGAGGAATCATCGATCCGTCGACCTCCGTAAGTACCGGCAACCTTGCTATCATGTCTAGTATCATGCGGTGGATTTAGATATGATGCAAGTGGTCTCGTATGTTAAGCTTAGTATCGTGCGGCGGATTTAAGCTTATGACGGGAAGTTTTTACCTATGACTTGTATCGTGCGGCGTATTGAGTCATGAGTAAAAATAGTTATCGGCTCTGTTAGATTTGACAGATCTAATAGATTCATCAAGTTATCATGTGTTATATGTTTTATTTATTTAATTCGTACAACACTTTTTGCCCAATCTAGATTGATCTTTGTTCGGCCTCGTTGCACGAGTTTGCTTGTGCTTTTACTAATTATAAGATCATGATGGCCGAATTGACTTTCAATCTAGGTTGCTACATGTTGCGGGTTCATACATGCCGATCATGTTTAGGCTTTGATAGAGCTGGGTGTCGTGCGGCAGGTGCAGGTTTTAGATTAGTTTAACCATGCTTGGTTTGTATGTTTCTTCTTCATGGACCCCAGTTCGGCTAGTTTCACGATTCTGGTTAAGCTTACATGAGTAACGAGTATATATAGATCTGTTCAGATGTATGTGTGCTTTTAGCTTCTTATAATTAGATCATATCATGCGGTGGATTAATCTAATTATAAGGAGTGGTGTAGATTTATAGCAAGTGGTATCATGCGGTGGATTAGCTTTGCTTGAGTTTATGCCTGACGGGTTCATGAAGGATGGACGTGCGGCAGACTAGCTGGATTGGCCTATGCATATGTTATCTGAATAGATCTGTATTTACAAGTTACCTCTTTTATCCTTTTGTCACGTATGTATTCGGCATTCGACATGTTTACATGCTTTCTCTTTATACTTGCCGAATGACATCTTAAACCCGTTTCGACAAACAGCTTCTATAGCTGTGTGCCGTCGTGATTGGCTTCCAAAGCCGTACATATGGAACTGTCTGGTTTTTGCCCAGCATGTTCCAAGGTATTCTCACATTTTATCCCTTGTTGGTTTTCAAGTCAAACCGATTGGCATGTCTCCGGGTTTGATACACCCCGGGCTCCCGATTGAAGCTAGCCTCGTTCGGCTTGCTGTGTGCCCTTGACGCGAGACGTCACATTTTGCGTCAACACACTTTTTGGCACGCCTGGTGGGACCACTTCATTTCAAGATGCCTGAGATTAACGAAGATCAAGTCTTCGAGGTGACCATGGACGATTTGCCACTAGAATCAAAAGATCTGGTACCGCGAGCTTGTGATGAATTCCAGTGCAAGTGCTTGGAGACCTTCTCCAAGAATAAAAGCGGCAAAGTCTATCAGAAGCAGACGTTCCCGAAGATTGTTCCTCATCACCAACTGGAGCTACCTGACGGTAGCGAAGAGGCGGCTCTCCAGAAGATGGCAGATATGATGCATAGGATCGTATTGGGAGCAGTTATCAGTCATCAATCGGCTTTCCTGAACACCTTTCGTGTTGTCATGGTTGATACTTTCGGTCCAAACGCGGATAAGTATTTTGAAGAAGTTGCTGGTCCAGTGCGGGGGCCATTGTTGTTCCAAGTACCTCAACGCCGAAGAGTTGTCGAAAACAGTGGAGCCGGCCCAAGCACGGGTGGGATGGTTTCACAGGAAACACAACAACTTCCCCAGACCTATGGCCAGCTCGCATTCGGCACAACAGGGAATGTCCCACCATCTGCTTCTAGAGTGTCTCCTGTGGCAAACAGGATACAGAAAGATATGTTTCGAGACGGATATCGGGAATTTGTGGACTATAACTCGATTAGTGCTCTTCCGAATCCAGGCTACGGGAGTTCAGCAGGATTATACGCTGGGGGGCAAACACAAGCAGCTCCTGATTCAAATGATGACCTCATCATGCATAAGATGGCTGATATGATGCAGAATCAGTTCGGCTTGGAACCGAAGAATCAGACATACACGTACAAGTCTCCTTACCCTGAATGGTACAATCGGGTAGCTCTTCCCCCGAGAGTCAAACCTCCCACTAACCTTACCAAGTTCTCAGGCCAAGATGATACCAGTACGAGGGAACACATCAGCCGTTACCTGATGCTTCTTGGTGAAGCATCGGCAGATGAAGCTTGGAGGATTCGATACTTCCCGTTGTCGTTGACAGGACCAGCCTTCTCTTGGTTCGCCTCTCTGCCAGTGAATTCCATCAGTACGTGGGCGGAGCTGGAGCAGAAATTCCACTCATACTTCTTTACGGGAACCAGTGAGAAGAAGTTGGTCGATCTCATGAGCTTGAGGATGAGACCCAGCGAGACACCGCAAGAGTATCTGCGCCGATTCAGGGAGACCAAAAATCTGTGCTATGCTCTGAATTTGCCGGATGACCAGTTACCGGGGATAGCCATAGCTGGCATGTTGCCGAGTATCAAAGAAAAGCTATTCGGCATGGAATTTGAAGACCTCGGGCAGTTATCACAAAGGTTGGCAATAATGAGCAATCAAGCTCAGGGATTCAAGAGGAACAATCAGTTCCAGAAGGGTGATGTAGCTGCCGAGATGTATCAGGCTTTCCTAGAGGAAGCAGATGAATATCATGATGAAGATGAGGTGGCTGCAGCCGAGATAACCTGGTCTAAAGAGCTGACTCAAGTCAACCAACGGTGGCTGAGGCAACACAAAGGTACTTATGACTTTGATGTGTCCAAGTCAGACAAATTATTTGAATACTTGTTGAAGGAGGGACGCATTAAGTTGCCGGAAGGTCATCCTATGCTGCTTCCTGGGGGTGTCAAAGACAAAAAGTATTGTGGTTTCCACAACACTAGGTCCCATTCCATAAATGATTGCCGAGTGTTCAGGGATCGGATCCAGAAGGCTATTCAAGGCAGACATCTAAGGTTCGATGGAAAGATGAAGATTGATGGTAGCCCTTTTGAGCAGAATACTGTGTCTTTCTCTGTTAACATGATCAATGTAGCCAATCCCAGGGGTAAGGGTAAGATGAAAGTCTTAACCTCTGACAAAGCGAGGGAAGCTGGCACTATTGATCCCGATCGGCAGGTTACAAAAGGAGAGCTTCAGCGGAAAGTTCGGTTCCAAGATAGCCGAATTGAGACGGGTAACGCCTCCAGGCCCAGGGTCACGACGCGCATTCTGTTGAATAAGTGGCGTCGGGAACAGGAACGGTACCAGAAGCAGAGGCTTTATGAAGAACAGAAGTTCCTGGAGGAGCGGAGGAGGTACGAGGAAGAGATGTACCGAAAAGAACGAGAAGATATGGAGGAACAGGAACAGTCTCATTGGGAATGCTCGTTCTTCCAGTATTGTTGGAACGAAGGCTTGAAGTTGCCTGTTAAGAACGACTGCCCTGAATGCAGTAGTCAGTACTCCGAGTACAGGCAATCTCGAGTCAACCGTCGTTCTGTCCATGAAAGGCTTGGGGCACGAATCCCTGGGGACGATCGGCGCTTAAAAATAAATAATTCTGAGAATCGACAGGGAAGATTTGCCAATCAAGGTTGGGCTCATACCGAAGAGGAAGAATACCGTGAGTATGTCTGGCAAAAAGGACAATGGTGTCCGCCAGGTTTAAGGAAGAGCCATAAAAGGAGGGTGCAACGCTTGAGGAACAGAGAATTAGAGCAAGCAGGCACCAGGACAAGACAAGTTTGGCGTCCTAAAGAGAAGTCGGATGGAGGTAATTGTTCGGCTGATACATGCATGGCGTTCTTTCTCCCGTCAGATTTTGCAGCTCCGAAGAATCAAGATGTCCAGGACGAGACATATTCAGACTTCGATGATAGTGAATTTCAGGACTTATTGGCTCATCTTGTCTTGGCTGAAAAGGCAGTATTTGACAAACCAATCAGACACCGACACTTGAGGCCATTATATATGAGGGGGTATGTCAATGGCAAGCCATTAACCAAGATGTTCATTGATGGAGGAGCTGCCATAAATATCATGCCGTATACCACTTTCAGGAAGCTTGGCATGACAAGTGAAGATCTGCTGAAGACTGACATGGTATTGAGGGATTTTGCGGGAAATTCTTCTGACACCCGAGGAGCAGTCCACATCGAATTAATGATTGGGTCTAAAACCTTGATTACTACCTTCTTCGTCATTGAGGGCAAGGGGGCATACAGTTTGCTGCTAGGAAGAGATTGGATACATGCAAACTGTTGTGTGCCATCAACTATGCATCAGTTCCTCATACAGTGGATTGGAGATGATATTGAGATCGTTCATGCTGATGATTCGGTTAGTGTTGCTAATACAGAACCAATCTATTGGGAGTATGAAGGTGTCGAGTGTTTCTCTGGAAGAGCCTGGGAAGCAGGTCCTGTTAATGTCTTCGACGAGGACCAACAGCCGATTCAGACAGTCGGCTCTCAGAGTAATTTTTAAATCTAACTAATGGTAATGGAGAAAAGCTAGAGCCAAAGTCTCATATCGGCTGACAAGGAATAAAGTGTCGATAATGAAGCCGAAGTTGGATCAATGTGTGCAAGTTGGGATCTCGATATGATTCAAAATCTGCAAACCTTTAGGGGTTCTGATTATTTCTTCATTACCAGAGCTCATGGAAGTTCAGAGAAGATTCTTACGAGGTGACGTACAACAGAAGCTTTATGATGAGTTTAAGGATATGTAAAAGTGCTTCTACAGCTTGGTGATTATTTCGAGTTGTACGTGACGGCCGGTAGCCTTATAAGTAGGGTCGGCCCTTATTTTTTGAGTTTAGAGGAAAGATAATTAGCAATCTGTTTTAGCCGAAAATGTCAAACCTAAGAAAGGGGTATTCGGATGTGGCAAGACTTTTCGGTTTGTGTACTTGTCAGTTGAAGCTTCGGCACTATTTGCTAAAGCCGAACGCATGGGAGTCGTGTAACTCGAGAGATATTTTGTATACAGCCGATGTGAAAAAACATCGCCTTTAGCAGAAAAAATATTCCAAGAGATTAAGTTATAGCCGATATTTTTACATATCGCCTTTAGTGCAAGGATATTTATGATCTTGGTAACCCTGGCAGTTTCAAATTGGTAGGTTTGTCGGGGAAAGAGAAAGGTAAAGTGCAGTAAATGCAATGCCGGGTGACATGACATGTTAAGGATGAGATATAGTCGGCTAAGATAACGTCACACATTCAGCAAGCGCTCTTCTGAAGGGATGTTGCGAACAGGAAAAGTCATTGAAAAAATCGGAAATGAGCATCATTTAGAGAGGAGCAAGTTCATCTGCTGCGAATTTCGTTTACAGGTCTGTCCTAGTACAAATTACTCTCGGAATAATGCATTCACAATAGATTGCGGGTCAGTGATTTCAGCAATAGCGGCAGCATGACCATCATAAACTTCGAGATCTTCAAACTCATCTGGATCGCATGCAAATCCAATTGGTAGGGAAGAATAATCTTCTTTGGTCCAAGAACTCATTGCTGCTAGCCCGAAGGAAACCCCGGCGCGTACACCTTGGATGACGGCCTGATTTATGCGGCCATTCACAGCGTCAAGACGGGCTTCGACAGAATCCCCGCGGGCATTTACATTGAGAGCGACTTTGTTTGCTACTGTCTTCAAGCGCTCATTCTTCGCAGACAAGGCTGACAAGAAGCAGATTCAATCAGGAGAAAGGGGAGAGCCGAGATTTTGCTAGCCTGCAATGATGCTGCAGAAGTGCTTCCGTTGTTCTGCCCACTCGGCCTTCTCAGTGCTATGCTTCTTACGTACATCCTCCAGTTCTTTCTGAGCTTTGTCCTTTTCCTCGCGGGGCCAAGGAGCATCCAAATGGATCTGCTAAAGTGAATCATTAAACTCAAAATCTGATGGTTTGAGGAAAATTTGAAGAAGAGCTTTTTAGATCTACCGTTTCTGAAGAGGGAACCCGAGCATGGCTGGAGGAAGACTCTACCCTAGGGAGAGGATAAATAAAAAATCAAGGAGCGAGCTATCACAAGGGGGCAGAGAATTGGTTTCTTACCTGTAACGCCGGTGAATTCGTGTTCGGCTCCCTCCTGCTTCGCATTCAGTAGGATGCTTGCTACGGTCGCCATTCCCTGCCATTGTTTTTCTCTCTAGTTTGAACTGGAAGTTGAAGGGTGAGAGTTTTGCAAGATAAGTTGTTTGATTGGAGTCACAGCTTATATGCGGTCATCTTTATAAAACCAAAGCCTGCATACTGGAGACCAAGCATCGGGGTAGGGTTTGCACAGTTTATGGACCGTTGTTGGGCCGGGCCAAATCTTTTGATGGTTAGAGAAAATTGTGGCTTCAGGATCAGGAGGCCAATGGGATTCGGCTAAGATTCTTTCAGTTTTAATTGGCTGTTTGGAAGCTCATATTGCCGATTAACGATGAAAGTAGAGACGAAAGGATTCCCTAAAGAAGGTTGTTCTGATGTCATTGGAAATTTGGAGAAGAAGATTGGAAACTTCAGATCTGAAATGGCCAGTTTCAGTGTTGTCTGCAAAGTGGAGTTTTCCGGTACGGTCAGCACGGTAACCAATGTGTATGCATTGCCGATTGAAGCGGAAAGACAGAAATCAGTGGTCGATATGCTAAAAAGTAGAACACACAGTGATCTCGGAAGATCGGTCATGGATTGATTTCAAATGGACAAACAAGGGAGCTTCATATTTACAAAAGGGGAAACAGGATTACAGAGAGCTAATTTATCCAATCCATTCTATGTTTAATCGGGAGAAAATGATCGAAAGTGTCGGCCAGATCTGATCCAGCTACCTTCATGTCATCTACGGAACGTTCTACTCTATCCTCTAGATCTTGTTCACAGACGTCGAATCTGTGGTAATCGGCGCCGGAATGAATCTTCATGGCGGAAAAAGCGAGTGTCGCGCCGTACCCCATGTCGGCTCTGGATATGATGGGGAGGGCACGGTTGACTTCGTTTACCCGTTTCAAGGGTGTTGTGCCCGTTACATCGGCCGTGACAGCAAGCTTGGTGATGGCAGCCTCGAGATCATGAAGTTTGGCCGCCAAGGCTAAAGAAAGAAGAAATCGGTAAAAGCAGAAAAAGAGAGAACAGAAATAAATGGTCAAGCTGAAGATTCATGATTTTTTGGGTCAAATCCTCGGTGAGATCGTCGCTAGTCCTCCTGAGGCGAAAACAATGGAATGAAGCCGGATTCTTTGGAGAGGAGAAAAGAGGAAAGTAACCTTCTTTTGGAAGAACTGGAGGCATCGAGCTCGAGGCTATGGCGGCTTGCTTGGGAAGACATCTTCTGGCTGATTTTTAGAGTGGCGAGGGAGAAGAGGGTTTTCTGGTTTGGAGGCTGAAGCAGAGGAGTCCGAAATGCACGAGCCGAAACGAAGTAAAGGGGAGCATTTAAGAAACCCTGAGTGCATTGGGAAGCGAATCGACAGACACGGTAATGATGATATGAGAGGACGGATGCTTCTGGGGTTTCCACGTCAGTGCGAAAAGGAAAAGGAATTTTAGAATAAAACATTTATCCCAAAATTAGGGGGCATGTGTTGACACCGGATTTTCGCACGTATGACGGATCGGCACGGCCAGCAGAGAAAAGAAGGATTCGGCAAGCATTCGGACGGATATTTGGTCCTTAGGGCTTTCGGTGAGTAGTTGCGCGGTCGGCTATTTCGTGAAGCAATGACCTCATTCGGGAGATGGATGATGCAGGCGAAGCCGGTTTGCGCAAGAAGACGCGTGACAATGGAAGATGCCGAAAGGTTTAGGATTGTGATTTATATCTTTCCTTATTTTTAGAAGTCGTAATCATCTAGGATTCGTGTTTCGTCCAGGGTATAAATATAAGCCCTCGACCATTGTAAAACTGTTCACAACCACATCAATACAACCGGGCCCGTGCCACCTTCGAGTCCTTATAGTCGTGTCGTCGAGTTCTTCGAGAGGAATCATCGATCCGTCGACCTCCGTAAGTACCGGCAACCTTGCTATCATGTCTAGTATCATGCGGTGGATTTAGATATGATGCAAGTAGTCTCGTATGTTAAGCTTAGTATCGTGCGGCGGATTTAAGCTTATGACGGGAAGTTTTTACCTATGACTTGTATCGTGCGGCGGATTGAGTCATGAGTAAAAATAGTTATCGGCTCTGTTAGATTTGGCAGATCTAATAGATTCATCAAGTTATCACGTGTTATATGTTTTATTTATTTAATTCGTACAACACTTTTTGCCCAATCTAGATTGATCTTTGTTCGGCCTCGTTGCACGAGTTTGCTTGTGCTTTTACTAATTATAAGATCATGATGGCCGAATCGACTTTCAATCTAGGTTGTTACATGTTGCGGGTTCATACATGCCGATCATGTTTAGGCTTTGATAGAGCTGGGTGCCATGCGGCAGGTGCAGGTTTTAGATTAGTTTAACCATGCTTGGTTTGTATGTTTCTTCTTCATGGACCCCAGTTCGGCTAGTTTGCCGATTCTGGTTAAGCTTACATGAGTAACGAGTATATATAGATCTGTTCAGATGTATGTGTGCTTTTAGCTTCTTATAATTAGATCCTATCATGCGGTGGATTAATCTAATTATAAGGAGTGGTGTAGATTTATAGCAAGTGGTATCATGCGGTGGATTAGCTTTGCTTGAGTTTATGCCTGACGGGTTCATGAAGGCTGGATGTGCGGCAGACTAGCTGGATTGGCCTATGCATATGTTATCTGAATAGATCTGTATTTACAAGTTACCTCTTTTATCCTTTTGTCACGTATGTATTCGGCATTCGACATGTTTACATGCTTTCTCTTTATACTTGCCGAATGACATCTTAAACCCATTTCGACAAACAGCTTCTATAGCTATGTGCCGTCGTGATTGGCTTCCAAAGCCGTAGATATGGAACTGTCTAGTTTTTTCCCAGCATGTTCCAAGGTATTCTCACATTTTATCCCTTGTTGGTTTTCAGGTCAAACCGATTGGCACGTCTCCGGGTTCGATACACCTCGTGCTCCTGATTGAAGCTAGCCTCGTTCGACTTGTTGTGTGCCCTTGACGCGAGACGTCACGTTTTGCGTCAACACACTTTTTGGCACGCTCGGTGGGACCACTTCATTTCAAGATGCCTGAGATTAACGAAGATCAAGTCTTCGAGGTGACCATGGACGATTTGCCGCTAGAATCAAAAGATCTGGTACAACGAGCTTGTGATGAATTCCAGCGCAAGTGCTTGGAGACCTTCTCCAAGAATAAAAGCGGCAAAGTCTATCAGAAGCAGACGTTCCCGAAGATTGTTCCTCATCACCAACTTGAGCTACCTGACGGTAGCGAAGAGGCGGCTCTCCAGAAGATGGCAGATATGATGCATAGGATCGTATCGGGAGCAGTTACCAGTCATCAATCGGCTTTCCTGAACACCTTTCGTGCTGTCATGGTTGATACTTTCGGTCCAAACGCGGATAAGTATTTTGAAGAAGCTGCTGGTCCAGTGTGGGGGCCATTGTTGTTCCAAGTACCTCAACGCCGAAGAGTTGTCGAAAACAGTGGAGCCGGCACAGGCACGGGTGGGATGGTTTCACAGGAAACACAACAACTTCCCCAGACCTATGGCCAGGTCACATTTTCGCACGTATGACGGATCGGCACGGCCAGCAGAGAAAAGAAGGATTCGGCAAGCATTCGGACGGATATTTGGTCCTTAGGGCTTTCGGTGAGTAGCTGCGCGGTCGGCTATTTCATGAAGCAATGACCTCATTCGGGAGATGGATGATGCAGGCGAAGCCGGTTTGCGCAAGAAGACGCGTGACAATGGAAGATGCCGAAAGGTTTAGGAATGTGATTTATATCTTTCCTTATTTTTAGAAGTCGTAATCATCTAGGATTCGTGTTTCGTCCAGGGTATAAATATAAGCCCTCGACCATTGTAAAACTGTTCACAACCACTGTTGGGGGAAAGGACCCTCGGCAGAAGCGCCGCTCGAACTGGTGCTCGAAATTAACCCTCGCGCAACGCCTGTTGTCCTTGCGAGGTCCGTCTCCTATTGGAGACCGTTACCCTAACCCCCGGACGCGGGTTCGACCCTCGTCGCTTTGTTGCATTTCCGTGCAGGTCTATGTCGACGGTCGCACTACAGGAAACCTTCGCCGACTCACAACGCCGCCTTCGCTTGGAGCGAAGGTCCAGGCAAGCGGCGAGTGTGCGCTGCCCCGGAGGCAAGCGAAGCCGAAGGTCCGGCGAGCACGACCGAAGGTCAAACCTTCGGTCTTCTCCCCGGAGGCAAGTAAGGCCGGAGGTCCGGCAGATGGCGGAGGGGCGCGGGCCCAAGGGCGAGCGCGGCCGAAGGTCAAAACCTCCGCACCTCTCCCCGAAGGTGAACAAGGGCCAGGTGGCGGCGCGTTGCAGGGTGACCGATTAGGGTTTCCGCTTTGGCTGTGTACTTACGTTTTTCCCCTTCCTCCATGTGTGGAGGCGAGGAATCTTTCCTGTACCCTTTTGTAATTTGGCCCGTGCCCCTTGGCATTCCCTATAAATACCAAGGGAATGAACAGTGTAAGGGGATGACTTTTCAGGAAATTTAGCATCTTCCACTTCCGCCTTACCTTCGCTACCGCTTCCGACGCTTGGCCGCCTTCGCTCTTCCCCCTGCACAAGTGCGGAGGTGGGGCAAGTGCGTTTCCAACAGTTTGGCGCCGTCCGTGGGGAGTCGAAGTCTGAAATGGCGGGAAACAGGAGAGCACCTTCGACGAGGGACCAGCGCGTTGCTAGAGAGACGGCGGCGGTGGTCCCGCCTGCTGAGGAAATTGTACAGCCCTCGGGAGGAGAGAATGTCACCCCGGAACCCCAATCCCTGGGCCCCCAGGCCCGAGTGGCGACGCAGCCGCACCCACACACTTCGGGAGAAGGAGAGGGAGAAGAAGAAGAGGTGGGCCTCGAGGCCCTTGAAAGGCTCGAGGCTGAGCTGCAAGAGAAGAAGAGGCGCCTCGATCAGCTTGAGAAGCATAACCGATTGCGCTCGATCAGACAGAGGGCCGATGAGGCCAGGGAGCAGCTTCGCCGTATGGAGGAATCCCTCGCCGCGGCAGAAGCCGAAGCCGAAGGCTGGAATGAAGAGGAGATTCCCCCGCCGCAAGAGGGGAATGAGGAGCCGAATCAAGATAACCTTCGTTACCATCCACCACCCCCACCACCACCAGTACACCCAGACCCATATCCTATGAGACACCCAAACTTCCGCCAACTCTACCCAGATGAGAGAGAACAAAACCTTCGCATTCAGCGAAGGCATCAGCAACACCAAATGCCATACGATCCAAAGTCACCACTCTCCCAAATACTCCAAACCCAGCCCTGGCCACCATGCTATAATCCACAAAACCTACCCCGCTATGATGGACTTTCTGACCCTCGCCAGTTCATCATGAGCTACGAAGCAGCGGTTGCCGCAGTAGGCGGTGATGAATCAACAATGGCAAAATCCTTTGTCATCATTCTGCGAGACATCGCACAAACTTGGTACAGCAACCTTCGCCCCGGAACTGTGGATTCCTGGGCCACCCTCAGAGACAAGCTGTGTACAAATTTCAAGGGCATCACTCCAGCCCCGTCAAACCCCATCGAGCTGTTCAATTGCAAGCAAGAAGAACGCGAGCCGCTCCAAGATTACTGGCGAAGGTTTATTCAAATCAGAGCAAGGACCCCGGGGATATCTGACGAGGCTGTCATCCTCGCTGCAGTCAGTGGCCTGCGCCCAGGACCATGCTCCTCAAAATTTGCCAAAAAACCAGCAAACTCAATCGAAGAGTTGCATGAAACAATGGAAAGATACTGTAGAGCTGATATGGATTTCAGAGCGAAGTCCGATGCTCGGAGGTCTCAGCAGAGGCCACAGCCGAGGCCTCAACCGAGAGAAAGCAACCTTCGCCAAGAGCAAAGCAACGTCGGTGCGATCAACAAAGCAACAAATTGCGAAGATCAAAGACGGAACGCTCAACCTCCGAGCAACCAAGCCCCGCAGGTTTTGCCACCTCCGCCGAATCAGCGGTACCAGCAGCGAGATCCTGCCAAAATGTATTGTCACTTCTGTGGAATGGGAAAGGGACACACAACAAAGCAATGCGAATGCTTCGCCAAGGGTAAAGAATACCAGGAATCCAGGAAAGCTACTTCGTCCGACACCCGAACCATCAACCACACCAGGAAACCAAGTTTCCACCCACCAAATCCCCCATACCAGTATACCCCCATAAACTACGGCCTACCTTCGCAACAACCCTCTTACACTCACCACCCACTCTACAACCAAACCCCTTATCAGCCAACCACCACCCCACAACGCCAAAACCCACCTTACACAGTCACATACCCAGCTACCCCTCAAAACCAAATTCCAACAACATACCAAGCTAGCAACACTCTGCCACCACCACCGCCAATCCCCGCGTTACCAGCACCACAACCTGTCAAAGCCGAAGCCGCGAGCCAAACGACCATCAACAATCCAACATCAACCTTCGGTGTGATTCTAGCTATCACCGGAGGTTCAAATGAAGACCATGGTAACAAATGGCAGAGGAAGGAACATGCCAGACGCGTTCACCACGTGGTCGTCGAAGGACCACATAAATTCGGTCGTTGGTCTCACATCCCCATAACCTTCGATTCCAGTGACATGAAGCTAAGAGATTACCCTCACACAGATGCTATGGTGATCGAAACCAACCTCGCTGGGTGGACTGTCACCAAAATACTGGTCGATACAGGAAGCTCCGCTGACATCTTGTTCGCTTCAACCTTCGACAGCATGAAGCTTGACAGAAACCTTCTGCAACCGGCCGACAACCCCCTATACGGTTTCGGTGGTCAACAAGTGAGAGCCGTCGGGAAAATTTCTCTGTCCGTGACCTTCGGCGACCAAATCAACTGCAGGACGGAACATATAACATTTGATGTCGTCGACATGTTCTACCCATACAATGCCATTTTTGGCCGAGGGGTCACAAACGCGTTCAATGCGGTCATCCATCCCGCCTACCTATGCATGAAACTTCCCACTCCGAAGGGTGTGGTCGCAGTATTTTGGGACCAGGACATTGCAAGGACAGCTGAAGGGAACGTAGCCCCGGGGCAACGTAATGTACACAATTTGTTAAAACCTCAAACCCCGGTATCAGCGTCGAGGGCGAGGTCTGCAATGACAGAGTGAAGGCAGCGCCAAAGGAGGAAACCAAACAAGTCCAACTCTTCGAGGGTAATGCCGAAAGAAAGGTGATCATTTCAGCCAATCTAGGCCCTCAATCAGAAGGCAACCTCGTCACCTTCCTCAGAGAAAATTCTGACACCTTCGCTTGGTCCGCAGAAGACCTAAAAGGAGTCAACAGATCAATGATCGAGCATAGCCTGAACATCAAAACAGGCTATCGCACAATCAAACAAAAGCTTCGCAAGATGTCAGAAGAAAGAAAGGAGGCAGCGAAGGCTGAGGTAAAAAGGCTTCTGGACGCAGGCGTCATTCGCCCAGTCAAATACCCAACTTGGCTCTCAAATGTGGACCTAGTCCAAAAGAAGAACAAAAAATGGCGAATGTGCGTCGATTTCACTTGCTTGAACAAAGCCTGTCCGAAGGATGATTTCCCCCTCCCAAACATAAGCACCCTGGTCGACAGAGCGGCAGGTTGCCAAATGCTATCCCTCCTTGATTGCTTCTCAGGCTATCACCAGATCTGGATGAATGAAGAAGACGAAGAAAAAAACAAGCTTTATCACACCCTCGGGCACCTTTTGCTTCCGAAGGATGGCAGAAGGTTTGAAAAATGCAGGCTCAACCTTCGCTCGCATGACCTCTGAAGTTTTCAAGGATGAGCATGCTGTCTCCGCCTATGTCGACGACCTAGTCGTTCAGAGTGAACTAAAAGAGAACCACATACCAGACTTATCGAGGGTATTCAGCAACCTCCGGTCCGCCGGACTGAAACTAAACCCAGAAAAATGTGTTTTCGGGGTAAGCGAAGGTAAATTGCTAGGTTGCATCGTCTCAGCCAGAGGAATCGAAGCCAACCCTGAGAAGATTGATGCCATCATGAACATGGAACCTCCGACGACCAAGAAAGCAGCTCAGCGTCTGACCGGTCGTTTGGCAGCACTTAGCAGATTCATCTCAAGATCCGCAGAGCGAGGGTTACCCTTTTTTGAAACACTCAGAAGCAACGCTCCATTCAACTGGGGTCCCCAGCAGCAAAAGGCCTTCGAGGAGTTGAAAAAGTATCTGACCAGCTTGACTGCCCTAACCAGCCCAAGCAAGGGAGACTTATTGTTACTCTACGTCACAGCTTCGCCACACGCAGCAAGCGCATTCCTCATCAAGGAGCTCCGCGAAAACAACAAAACCAGACAAGCCCCAATCTACTATGTTTCAGAAACCCTCGAAGGCCCAAAGAGAAATTATTCGGAGCTTGAGAAAATAGCATACGCCGTCGTCATGGCATCAAGAAAGCTCAAACACTATTTCCAGGCGCACGAGATACATGTACCTTCGACGTACCCTCTCGAGAACATTTTCAAAAACAACGAAGCCGTTGGAAGAATAGCAAAATGGGCAGTCGAGCTTAACAGTTATGCTGTAACCTTCGTTGGCAGAACAGCGATCAAATCACAAGTGCTGGCTGATTTCATAGCAGAATGGACACCCGACCCTCGCCCCGGTGAGCTGCAGCAGGACCAGTTTTGGATCGTTTACATCGACGGGGCCTGGGGTGCAACTGGAGCCGGTGCCTCGGCCATTCTAATCTCGCCTTCCGGGTCGAAGCTGAGATACGCACGAAGGCTGGACTTCAAATGCACAAACAACTCCGCTGAATATGAGGCTGTGATTCTGGCACTTTCAAGGCTGCGATCGTTATCAGTCCGAAGGGCACTCATCAACACAGTCTCTCAAGTCATTGCGGGGCACATTGAAAAGAACTACAAAGCAAAAGATCCAGAGCTTCAAAAGTATTTTCAATATGTCCGAAGGTTAGAATCTTTCTTCCTCGGCATAACCGTAAAAGCAATATCGAGGACTGAAAATAGCAAAGCAGATTGCTTAGCCAAAGCAGCCGCGCAGCAGCTACAGCTCCCTCCGGACGTGTTCTACGAGGTTTCCACTCGGTCAGCCTTCGAAGCTTCCGAAATCAGCATCAAGCTGATCAGCGCAATTCAGTGCGAGGATTGGAGAGCACCTATCATGGCCTACATCAAAGGACTCCATGAACCCAGCTCCAAAGAAGAAGAGAACAGACTAAAGCAAAGAGTGCGAGGGTACAAGATTGTGGATAACACCCTATTCAAAGCTTCCGTAACCTCACCTTGGCTCAAGTGCGTGTCACAGTCCGAAGGTAACGACATTCTCAAACTCATCCACGAAGGTATATGTGGTTCACACAATGGCCCGAGGGCACTAGTAGGAAAGGCTTTCCGGCAAGGTTTCTACTGGCCAACTGCGCTGAGAGATGCTGAAACCATCGTCAAGAAGTGCGAAGGTTGTCAACTGACAGCAAAAAACCAAAACACCCCAGGGGCTCCCACAACCCTCATATGCCCAACCTGGCCTCTGCAAAGGTAGGCAATGGATCTCGTGGGCCCACTACCGACGGCTCCGGGGAACCTTCGCTATGCGGTGGTAGCCGTGGAATATTTCACCAAATGGACCGAAACAAGACCGCTGTCCTCCATAACCTCCCTCGCAGTAAAAAAGTTTTTCTGGCAGCAGATAGTTTGTCGCTTCGGAGTCCCCCAACATCTAACCGTCGACAACGGCACCCAGTTTGACAGCGAGGTTTTCAAAGAATTCTGTGCACAAATCGGAACAATTCTATGCTTCGCCTCAGTCCGACACCCGCAGTCCAACGGTCTAGTCGAAAGAGCCAACGCAACAATCTTCCAATCCATATCCAAAAAGTTGCAAGGCAGACCCAAAGGCAAATGGGCAGACGAGCTAACTTCAGTCACCTGGTCTCACAATACCTCCGAATGCAGAGCAACCAAATTCACACCCTTCAAACTTTTGTTCGGCGAAGAAGCCGTGTTACCAGAGGAGCTAAAATACGTTTCACCGAGAACAACCCTCGCAAGTGATGAGCCAGCCAAGCTAACTGACAAAGACTTGCTAGAAGAAACAAGATGCAGCGCAGTTCACAACCTTCGCAAGTATCAGGAAGAGACCAAAAAATGGAGAGATAAAAAGGTCAGAATCAAAAACCTGCAGAAGGGTGACCTCGTCCTCATCCGTAAACAAAACGCCAGCATGGCCGGAAAGTTCCAGCCTAAGTGGACAGGCCCGTTCCTGATCGCAGAATGCAATCGTCCAGGCTCTTTCCACCTCTCCGACAGCGAAGGTAATATCCTACCACACACCTGGAACATTGACGACCTTCGCAAATTCTACCCATAGCGGAGCCTTAGCGAGCCCTCGCGTTATGTAATCTTTGTCACATACTATCTTATCTACACTCATGTACTTGACAAGAACAGGAGCTGCACTCTTTTTCCTTACGAAGGGGCGTAAGGTTTTTTAACGAGGTAGTATCCAAAGCTTTAATACAGGCTAGAACCCCCAAAAAGTAAAATCTCCAACCCTCTACTCCCAAACATCGAAAAAGCGGATCTCTTTCAAGAGCGCTACATTCGATGAAAACCTGCTAAGATTGCTTCGAAAAACATTCCTTTTCTTTTCAAAGCAAACTTCACCTCCGCCTAAGATAAGGGGAGGAAAGTCGAGCACCCTGGCACAAACGACAGGGGCTCGCAAAAAAGCAAACTCACCCCCGCCTAAGATAAGGGGAGGAAAGTCGAGCACCCTGGCACAAACGACAGGGGCTCGCAAAAAGCAAACTCACCTCCGCCTAAGATAAGGGGAGGAAAGTCGAGCACCCTGGCACAAACGACAGGGGCTCGCAAAAAGCAAACTCACCTCCGCCTAAGATAAGGGGAGGAAAGTCGAGCACCCTGGCACAAACGACAGGGGCTCGCAAAAAGCAAACTTCACCTCCGCCTAAGATAAGGGGAGGCGCGAAGTCCAAAAAAGTCGAGCACCCTGGCACAAACGACAGGGGCTCGCAAAAAAGCAAACTTCACCTCCGCCTAAGATAAGGGGAGGCGCGAAGTCCAAAAAAGTCGAGCACTCTCGCACAAGCAAAGTCAGGCCTCGGGCGGGCGCGCATTCTCCGTCTCGCCTGAGCCCTCCAAGCCAGGCCTCGGGCGGGCGCGCATTCTCCGTCTCGCCCGCGCCCTCCAAGTCAGGCCTCGGGCGGGCGCGCATTCTCCGTCTCGCCCGAGCCCTCCAAGCCAGGCCTCGGGCGGGTCCACATTCTCCGTCTCGCCCGAGCCCTCCAAGTCAGGCCTCGGGCGGGCACGCATTCTCCGTCTCGCCCGAGCCCTCCAAGCCAGGCCTCGGGCGGGTCCACATTCTCCGTCTCGCCCGAGCCCTCCAAGCCAGGCCTCGGGCGGGTCCACATTCTCCGTCTTGCCCGAGCCCTCCAAGCCAGGCCTCAGGCGGGCGCGCATTCTCCGTCTCGCCCGAGCCCTCCAAGCCAGGCCTCGGGCGGGTCCACATCCTCCGTCTCGCCCGAGCCCTCCAAGCCAGGCCTCAGGCGGGCGCGCATTCTCCGTCTCGCCCGAGCCCTCCAAGCCAGGCCTCGGGCGGGTCCACGTTCTCCGTCTCGCCCGAGCCCTCCAAGCCAGGCCCCGGGCGGGTGCACTTTCTCCCGCCTCGCCCGACCAATGTGGCACCCTCGTCCAGCAGAGTCTCGGCATAGCATCTGTCGCACCGTTTTGCAAACCGCAAACTCCAAACCATCGACCTTTGTAGCACCCTCGAAAGAATGACTATAGACGTACGGGTCACTGTCCTCTCCAAATCAGCATGTTAAAAAGCATTGCGCAAGCCTCGCTAAAAAGTAAAAGGGGGCATCGCTGTTTTTTCAAAACAAGCTCACAAGAGCAAGTGCGCGAGCCTCGCTAAAAGAAAAAGGGGGCGTCGCTGTTTTTTCAAAACAAGCTCACAAGAGCAAGTGCGCGAGCCTCGCTAAAAGAAAAAGGGGGCGTCGCTATTTTTTCAAAACAAGCTCACAAGAGCAAATGCGCGAGCCTCGCTAAAAGAAAAAGGGGGCGTCGCTGTTTTTTCAAAACAAGCTCACAAGAGCAAGTGCGCGAGCCTCGCTAAAAGAAAAAGGGGACGTCGCTGTTTTTTCAAAACAAGCTCACAAGAGCAAGTGCGCGAGCCTCGCTAAAAGAAAAAGGGGGTGTCGCTGTTTTTTCAAAACAAGCTCACACGAGCAAGCGCGCGAGCCTCGCCAAAAATAAAGCAGGGCGTCGTTGTTAAAACAATATAAGAAACGTTAAACAGCACAGCAAACATGGCACACAACCCATACATCTTTCCCATGCTATTACAAAGTAACGACACAACAACAAACATATCCGAAAAATAAAAAATTCTTTACAAGGAACCATCGCTCCCCTCAATCAACATCAAATCACCGAAACCTTCGGCCTCCTCCTCAAACCCCCCCTCCACCGGAACCAGGGGTCCCCACAACAAAGGAGCTGCAGGGACAATTGGCAGCTCCCCGGGTAAAACCCTCGCCCTATACATGTATCTATGCCCCGTCTCACTAACCTCCTTAGGTTCTTCCTTCGGAATCAAAAGCGCCCCATCCGAACCAATTTCAAGCTCTCTTTGCCCGAACAAGTATTCTAAAGCTGTGTTCTCGTCAATATCATCATCACCGCCAGCTTGCGAGGTCGAAGAAGATCCAAACAAATAACGATCGGCTTGACGGTCTGTATAGTCTGCTTCGCGCCAAAATCGACTCGACCTACTATTTTTTAAATCATACCTCCGCACCTTCGACCACCAAAAACGTTCAAAGGAAAGCGAAGGATATTTAAACCTAGCGCGAGCCCACGATTCACCAGTTATAAACACATCTTGGTAGTTCAACATCAGCGGAGTCACGTCGAATACGTCTAGCACGGTTCCGTCAGGAACCTGCATGTTGCACAAAAATACGAGATGTCTCAGCCTCGTCAAGTCTTTACAAACAACCACAAATTCTACAAAAAGGCCTCCCTCGCCCCAACAATCCCGAGGTTCACACCTGACCACTTTCCCTATGAGCACCACCCGCAGCTTCGCTGTCGATAGCCCCTGAACCTTCGCCAACAGCGACGGTCGAGGCTTCAGCAGGCGTCTCCTCCACCGCAGGTCTGTCCACGGCAGCCTCGACGGTCGAAGCAGGCCCCTCTTCCATCGCGGTCTTTTCCACGACGACCTCTTCAATGCTCGGGACGTCCCCAGTCAATGCCTCGATCTCGGCGAGCGTAACCCCCGCAACATTCAACTCAGGGGCGGCTTCGGAGCCACCGACCGCTGCAACTTCCGTGGGCGGCGAGGGCAACGCATCTTGTCAAGCATACAAGCAAAACAAAAAGCAAACCACGCCAAGATCAATAATACTCCCTATGAAACAGGTCAACAAAATCAAGAAGTCCGAATAAGTATGCAAACTTGACGCGTAGCCTCGGCAGCTTCCTCGAAGGCGAGAGCTCGGCCGCCGCCAGAGATCCAAAACTTGCGGAGCAGGCGCATCGCGCAGTTCCGAACTTCAGAATCGTCAACCTTCATGCGGCGAACCTCTTCCACCGACGGAAAGGCATGGTTCGGCCTCTTAACTCTGCGAAGGTGATCACAACCAGCCAGCCGAAGCGTGCTCGCCATCGCCAAAGCCCCGGCGTAGCCACCAAAATCGGCCGCATTGGCAACTAACGAGCTAAATACATCAAGCTCATTGCCCAGCCAGCCCTCGAAGGCCTCCGCGTCAGCTGCAAGCAACGGCTCTCCGGCAGAGCCTCCAGCCTCGGTCAGACAGCAATCAACCTTACGCTTGATATTCTCCATACTTTTCCGCCAGGATTCGCCCAAATCCACCAAGCGACCCTCGATAACGGCCAGCACCTTGTCCTTCGCCTTTCCCTCGGCAATCAAATCAGCATTACGCTTCGCCAGCTCAACTGCCTCCTCACAAGCCTTCGCGGCCTCCTCCGAAGCTTTCTTCAGTTCAATTTCTTTATTCTTCAAGCCTCGCGCAAGTCTGCTATTCTCCCTCTCAAGCTCGTCAAGCTGGCTTCTCATAAATTCCATGTCGGAGCCAACTTTCCGCCTTGCCGCACGGTTCAAAAGCATTAGCTCCGCCAGCTTAACGTCCACGTCGGCAAAGGTATCACCAACCGTCTGGTCCGCAAGTCGAACCTCCGCCTCCGGCACACAAATGCGGCCGAAGATTCGGCCTAAAAAACGCCTTTCCTCCGGGCCGCACTGCAAGTGACATTCCCGAAGGTCCGGACTAGTAAACAGCTCCGTCGCCGGATCAGAAATCCCAGGCCTCTTAGCATACTCCGGAAGGCTCGACCGACTTGCCTCGCCAAACGGTCTCTTTCCCCGGACCCGGTCGGACTCAAATTCTCCACCAAACTCCACACCCTCTACCCACAGGTGCGAGCCCGCAAAGCTGGAAATCGACCCTCGTCGAGGGCTGCCTGGCTCAACGTCTTGTGCGATGTCGACCGCGCTCTGGTCAACAATCGCATCAGCACTCAGCGGGGCTGCACCTCCGATAGACACATCTTCATCAGTATCATGACCCTCGCTGGAGCTCTCGCTGCTTTCTTCAGACGAACGCTCGTCCATCTCCCCCTCCTTTCCAGTTTTCTCCTCCCCCACCCCATCATCATCAGACCGATCCTCGTCGCCTGACATCTGAATTAAAGTGCTGATCCCCCCAACGCGAGGCACGCGCCCCCCAACCATAACGGCACCCCGGCCGCTTGGAGCTACGGCCGAGGAGGAAGAAGTGCCGGCAACACCAAAACCAGCAGCGACCTTCGTCGCAAGCACCTTCGCTCGGCCGCCAACGCCGCCACGGCCACGGCCACGACCTCTCTTCGGACGCGACACAAAATCCCCCCCCTCGGTGGCGGCATGTTTCCTTTTCTTCGGCGCGTCATCGCTCGAAGGGGCGGGCCAGTCCTTGTACCGGATCCCAAGAATGTCGAACATCTTGTTCACTCGACCTCCGCTACCCACCGAGCTGTGGATAGCCTTCACCTCCAATATGGATAATTTCCCAACAAGCTCTTCAGCCCACTGCTGAACCCGCTTGTAAACAGCTTCGTTCCCATCCTCGCGCCTCGGAAACTTTGCAAGAACTTTTTCCCAAACCTTGTTCAAATCAACTATCGGTTTCTTCAAAGCCTTAGCCTCATACTTGGGGTCCTCCCCGACTCCAAACCATTTTTGCCTTCGGCTAAGGGGCCACACCTTCGCACAGCAATACTCTTCGACCAAGTCGCGGGCGCACTGAGAGCGCGCCACAACCCTCAAGCAATCAACCGCAGCATGAGCCTCGGCGCTCATCTTGGCCTCGGCGCCGACATCTCCGAGAAGCGGAAGCTCGCCGCAAAGCTCGACGTCGCCACTAAGCTTGTAGTAAAACCAAGACTCTTGCCATCCGCTGCTCCACTTATTCTTCTGGGCCTGCACCGGCACCTCCGACCCAGCGCGATAGCAGAATGTGTACACAGCAAACTGTCCAAGGCTGGTCTTGCCCTCGCTGTCCGTAATCTTGCGAGGCTGCATATGAACGCGATGAGTGCGAACAAAACCCTCGACATGAGGGACAACCCCCTGAGACCTGCAGGCCCAGACATAGACCGACATCTTTGTGAAGCAAGAAGGCGTAAGCTGATGAAACCGCAAATTGAACCTTCGCAGGACCGAAGTCACGAAGGAGTCAGCTGGAAAGCGAAGACCAGCCGAAAAGAACTCTTCAAACACTACAACTTCAACTGCGTACGGCTTCGGCACGGTCTCCCCACTGCTGGTCCTCGCCTTGCCTTCCTCAACCCAGCCCCACCTCACATAAGATGCAATCTCACTGGCGCAAACCCGGCTAAGACCAAACTCGAAGGTAACCCCCTCATCCGCGACGGCGGGAGAACCAGACCGAGCAGTCTGCTTCAATCTGGCCATCCCTTCAGCTACCAAAACTACCAAACAAACCCTCGCACACAAGTATGTTCGCCAATGCCCTTCCGAACCCTCGCACGCAAGCTAAAACAAACCTTCGCTACAAGCAAATCGCAACAGCAGGACGACTATAGCAGAGGGCACAATCAAAACTCTTCACCCACTCTTTCTATTTATAGGTCGGGAGACGAGCCCCTCACCCGACGAAATCGGCACGACAACCGAAAAACGCGGCGCAAAAAACGAAACAGGCTTCAATAGTACAAACAACACCACAGCGGCCCAGCCCAAAGCAGTCGCGGGCGTCGCTGCCGAGGGTCC
Organism: Coix lacryma-jobi var. lacryma-jobi; assembly: GCA_009763385.1. Classification (NCBI taxonomy): domain Eukaryota; kingdom Viridiplantae; phylum Streptophyta; class Magnoliopsida; order Poales; family Poaceae; genus Coix; species Coix lacryma-jobi. The sequence continues at coordinate 47,371,585 of CM019826.1, forward strand.
CGTTTTTTGTCCCCATTGAAAGGCGCTGCTTGGGCCTAAACACGGTTTTTTAGATCCAAGACAACGAGGGGCTACTGTTGGGGGAAAGGACCCTCGGCAGAAGCGCCACTCGAACTGGTGCTCGAAATTAACCCTCGCACAACGCCTGTTGTCCTTGCGAGGTCCCTCTCCTATTGGAGACCGTTACCCTAACCCCCGGACGCGGGTTCGACCCTCGTCGCTTTGTTGCATTTCCGTGCAGGTCTAAGTCGACGGTCGCACTACAGGAAACCTTCGCCGACTCACAACGCCACCTTCGCTTGGAGCGAAGGTCCAGGCAAGCGGCGAGTGTGCGCTGCCCCGGAGGCAAGCGAAGCCGAAGGTCCGGCGAGCACGACCGAAGGACAAACCTTCGGTCTTCTCCCCGGAGGCAAGTAAGGCCGGAGGTCCGGCAGATGGCGGAGGGGCGCGGGCCCAAGGGCGAGCGTGGCCGAAGGTCAAAACCTCGGCACCTCTCCCCGAAGGTGAACAAGGGCCAGGTGGCGGCGCGTTGGAGGATGGCCGATTAGGGTTTCCGCTTTGGCTGTGTACTTACGTTTTTGCCCTTCCTCCCTGTGTGGAGGCGAGGAATCTTTCCTGTACCCTTTTGTAATTTGGCCCGTGCCCCTTGGCATTCCCTATAAATACCAAGGGAATGAATAGTGTAAGGGGACGACTTTTTGGGAAATTTAGCATCTTCCACTTCCGCCTTACCTTCGCTACCGCTTCCGACGCTTGGCCGCCTTCGCTCTTCCCCCTGCACAAGTGCGGAGGTGGGGCAAGTGCGTTTCCAACAACCACATCAATACAACCGGGCCCGTGCCACCTTCGAGTCCTTATAGTCGTGTCGTCGAGTTCTTCGAGAGGTATCATCGATCCGTCGACCTCCGTAAGTACCGGCAACCTTGCTATCATGTCTAGTATCATGCGGTGGATTTAGATATGATGCAAGTAGTCTCGTATGTTAAGCTTAGTATCGTGCGGCGGATTTAAGCTTATGACGGGAAGTTTTTACCTATGACTTGTATTGTGCGGCGGATTGAGTCATGAGTAAAAATAGTTATCGGCTCTGTTAGATTTGGCAGATCTAATAGATTCATCAAGTTATCACGTGTTATATGTTTTATTTATTTAATTCGTACAACACTTTTTGCCCAATCTAGATTGATCTTTGTTCGGCCTCGTTGCATGAGTTTGCTTGTGCTTTTACTAATTATAAGATCATGATGGCCGAATCGACTTTCAATCTAGGTTGTTACATGTTGCGGGTTCATACATGCCGATCATGTTTAGGCTTTGATAGAGCTGGGTGCCTGCGGCAGGTGCAGGTTTTAGATTAGTTTAACCATGCTTGGTTTGTATCTTTCTTCTTCATGGACCCCAGTTCGGCTAGTTTACCGATTCTGGTTAAGCTTACATGAGTAACGAGTATATATAGATCTATTCAGATGTATGTGTGCTTTTAGCTTCTTATAATTAGATCGTATCATGCGGTGGATTAATCTAATTATAAGAAGTGGTGTAGATTTATAGCAAGTGGTATCATGCGGTGGATTAGCTTTGCTTGAGTTTATGCCTGACGGGTTCATGAAGGGTGGACGTGCGGCAGACTAGCTGGATTGGCCTATGCATATGTTATCTGAATAGATCTGTATTTACAAGTTACCTCTTTTATCCTTTTGTCACGTATGTATTCGGCATTCGACATGTTTACATGCTTTCTCTTTATACTTGCCGAATGACATCTTAAACCCGTTTTGACAAACAGCTTCTATAGCTATGTGCCGTCGTGATTGGCTTCCAAAGCCGTACATATGGAACTGTCTGGTTTTTGCCCAGCATGTTCCAAGGTATTCTCACATTTTATCCCTTGTTGGTTTTCAGGTCAAACCGATTGGCACATCTCCGGGTTCGATACACCCCGGGCTCCCGATTGAAGCTAGCCTCGTTCGACTTGCTGTGTGCCCTTGACGCGAGACGTCACGTTTTGCGTCGACAATATGAAAGAGAAATGAAGAAGCAAGAAGAAAAGAAGCTATCTCATTTCATGTGCTATCGGTGCCATGAGATGGGACATCTTGCAAAAGCTTGCCCCAACAAGAAGAAGCCCCAAGATCAAATCAAGATCAACCATGAAGATGGTGATATGGGGAAGAAGACAAGAAGGGGAGGTAGAAGATCAAGATCAACACAAGACCTCACCCAAGTCAAGTGCTAAAAATATGATGAGTTGGGCCACCTAGCTTCGGGTTGTCCAAACAAGATTGAGGAGAAGGCTCAAGCAAACAAGAAGAAGCAAGGCAATGAGAAGCAACACATGAGCAAGGAAGAGAAGGCTCAATCAAAGAGAAGTTGCTACTCATGCCGGGAAAGAGGACACATGGCTAATTCATGTCCCCTAGGTATGACTTCTAAGCCGATTTCAATTGATAATGTTAATGTGCTTAGAAAGGATGAAAATGGTACCTCTTTGGTTGTTATTGCAAAACATCCCGCTATCCATACTAAGGCAATGCCTAAGTATGTTGCTCCTAACTTGAGAGGACCCAAACTAGTTTGGGTACCATCAAAAAGTGGATGAATGTGTGTAGGTACCATGGCATTGGAGACTTGATTCAATTGATTCCATATTGTTCATTATATGATTGAGTCAAGTAATGAAGCTTAGTGCTATCCAAACCCAATGCCAAGACAAAAGAGTGAAGTCCAAGTGCAAAACATACAAGTGCAAAAGATCAAGTTGTGGTGGTTGATTCAAAATATTTGAAGGCATGCAAATGATAGATAAAGAAGCTTGCTATTTGATGATCATGAGCTACTAAGGTATATCTCTAGTTGATCATGTTCTTTTAGATGCATATGAGTTGATTGAATTGGATATATATGCATATGTTGCTTGCTATAAGATGATTGAAAGGATAAATTGCTTAGTGATCAAGTTTGAGTTAGTTTGATCGGATATGTTCACAAGATGACCTTTAGTAAGTGGATTTGCATGGATATATGTCTTGTGTTGATGTTCAAGCAAGTTTATCTCAAGTTTGATTCAAATTGGTAGAGTATAGCTCAATTACTCAAAGCTGTCCAAAATCTGAAATCTGAGCTAGCTGAGATGATAGCCATGTTTGAATGATCAAATCTATTTGGATTGGCTTGAAATTTGGTACACATGCTCTACACTTATGATATTAGTTGCTGTGCAAAATTCATGATTATTGGATAAGATGTACTTTATTTTGGAGTAGATCTTGTCAACTATAGTGCAGTAGTTTTCAGCATGTAGTACTATGGAAAGAATTGAAATCTGGTAGCAATCTAGAAAGCCAATGAAGCTCAAATTTTTATGGCTGCTAGAACACTTAGAGCAACACATCTCCACCAAATTTCATGGTCATTGGACTTATATCTTGGGAGATATGCATGTTTCTTTGAGAAGGACAGAATCTGCCAGAAAAGTGACAATTATTGGATTAATCTAGAGTCACTTTGATTGAAAGGCCCTCAAGTTGGAATCATGTTTATAAGTGATTGAGGGATCTATGTTTGGTTTTGAAATGAGCTAGAAGTATGACAAAGATGAGATCAAGACCAACATCAATATGAAGAGAAAGATCAAGTCCTAGTATCAAATTGAAGATCTTTTGGAAGAAAGAAAAGGACTCAAAGAAGAACTCAAAGAAGGATTCAAAGTCACATTTCAAGAAGAGTTCAATTGGATCAATCAAACAAGGTCAATTCAAGTGAGTATTAAGGATGATTCTTTGGAGAAAGATCACTTCTCCCTTTCGTAGGGGCTTGCCGCCTTTGGTAGGTTAACCAAGCAAGGCTTGGAAGGCTAACATGGAAGTGGTGATCTAAAGTGTCATTTGAGATGCTTAGTTGAAGATATCAAAAGGGTTGATCTAAAGAAGCAAGCAACATCCAAGATAGACAAGTAAATCATGCCAACTAAAGTGGTATTTATATGCAAGCAAAGGTCAAATGAAGAAGCAAGCCAACCACAACAAGATAGTGCACTTGATCATATGGGTGAAGATTTGATTCTTTCAATTGGTATCTATTGGTCTTCACCATGGACTTCACATTGCTATTTCAAAGTTGAATCAAATGACTAACCTCTACTCCAAGATAGCAAGGTATCATTGTTTGTCATATGCATTCATACTATGCTTAGGACTTGATTAGAGCATATAGACATCCTTGTGATACTATCTAGGAGCATCCATGAAAATCAAATGTTTTGATGCTTATATGATGCCACTATTGCTTCTATGCTTTACATGATCTAGTGGTAACATATAACATGTTTATGTGCTTGCAATCCTAGTGTTTAATAGAGAGAATGAGCAATGGAACATTTAACCAACGTGAGTAAGATAACCATTGCAAAATGTGTGAAGAAGCTTTCTCTAGAGCAAACCGTGTTGAATGTTTCATGCAAATGATCTAGGTTGAACCACAAATGAAATGAAACAAACATCTCTCTCTTAACAATTTGAACCTCCTTTATGCAAACCTTTTATGGAAATAGATGACAAAGGGGGAGAAAGTATAACAAAGATAAAATGAAAGGGGGAGAACAAAGATAAAATGAGGGGAGAGAATGTAAAGATAAAATGAAAAAAAATTTGAGCACACAAGTAAGGGGAGCAAGCTCATGAACTTGGTCGTTGCATTTGATATGTGCATAATCATGTGCTTGCTTGCAATGCATAAGCTTTTAAATCTTATATGCATGCTTGTGTGGTGTATGCTAGTTATAGGGTTTAATTGATGATTTGATAACTAGCATGCATAGGTTGATAGCTAGACTTGTGCTTTTCATGCAAAACTAGACCCTTGCTTTTAAAGTTGATCTCACGGGGTTTTCTAGTTTTTTTATGATGTCTAGCTACTCATTGTGCTAACGAAGGTGTACAACTATGAACTTCATCGATAACACGCTTCAAAGGTTATTCTATACACCTTAGCACATTTTGATAGTAATTACGCTCCCACACTTCGGTATCTATGCATATGTGCAAGCTTCATTTCCAAACACTCTAGCACATATGCAGGGGGAGCTAATACTACCATTTCGAGTTTGTGATACTTGTCCAAAATCCTTTACACATGGTAAAATAGCTTGGGCAAGCAACATGAATCCAAACCAAGTTAGCAATTTACATTCTTGTAAAGTGCTAGCTTGGAATAAGCTTAATTTCCATATCTTTATAGAGTTGTCATCAATTACCAAAAAGGGGGAGATTGAAAGGTCCTAGTTTGGTTTTGGTAATTGAGTGACAACTTAGGTGTACTAATAAGTGTTTAAAGTGAATTACACAGGTGATTAGTCCACAGGTGATCATGTGTGAGCAACATATGCCATAGAGGGGAAATGGCTTGGAAGATGTTGCAATGCTCACACATGTAATGAAGGAGCTTAATGCATATGAAACATGACATGTGGTCATGTGGCTAAGATGGTGAAGATCAAGACAAGACTCGGCTTGATGGACCGGTTGCGAAGGTGAATGGCAAGTTGGAGGCTTTGAAGCCGTTGGTACCGAGTGTCGGGAGGCTTAAGCAAGACTTGGCGCCGAAGGACCGAAGCGATGGTGAAGAGCAAGTGATGTCAAGATCAATGGACCATGGAGGCCATGTGATGATATGAAGTGGATCATATCATTTGATGAAGAGGTTGGTGCATGTGTTGCATCAACACCAAAGAAGATGAAATGCAGCGCAAGGCAAAGGTATACTTGTAGGGCATTTCATTTCACCGGTCATAGGTGTGTAGAGAAGATTATGACCAGGTTTAGGATAGATGGCCGTACTATTAAGAGGAGCAAACTTGTTTGCATATCAGTCATCTAGTGCCACTTGAGCGATCTAACATTGCGATGTTGCTAGGATCGAGTGGCGTGGTGAGAGCAAGTGGAAATCCTTTGAAAAATGTTTGTGAAAATGCTAACACATATGCACAAGGTTGTATACACTTGGTGGTGTTCGCACATTTGCAAAGGAGAAGGTGTTGGAGTTGATTTGGATAAAACTCGGAGAAGTTTTGGAGAAAGCTTTGGTTGGAAAAAGAGAAGCGATGGATCTTGGATTGGAAAACTGTACTACCACTTTGTGAGTTGGTTTAGCTTTGCATGTGGGTTGTGTATCCCTCTGAATAAGCTTTCCAAAATGTCCAAGATCATCGAAATCGGAGTTCGGAGCTAAAAGTTATGGCCGTTTTAGCGTGGAGGTCTTTTTTGGCCTAGAGGTAGTACCGACCCTGAGGCCGGTAGTACCGACCCCTCCGCGAACAGATCACATGCTCTCTGTGTTTGGGCCATTTTTGGCCTAGAGGTAGTACCACCATAGGGCCGGTACTACCGACCCTCGGTAGTACCGACCCCTCTGTGGGCAGCGCGCAAACTCTCTGTTCGGATGAGTTTTGGCCTAGAGGTAGTACCGCCATAAGGCCGGTAGTACCGACCCTACTACCGACCCCTGTATGCAGCGCGCAAACTCTCTGTTCAGGAGACGGTTTGGCCTACCGGTAGTACCGCCATATGACCGGTAGTACCGGGCCACGGTAGTACCGACCCTAGGGGTCAGTGGTACCGAGGTTTGGAGGAAGTTTGGGAGTGTTGTGTGTAGATCTAGATTTGGCCTACCAGTAGTACCGCTATAAGGCCGGTAGTACCGGGGGAGGTAGTACCGACCCTACTACCGACCCTTCTACTGCCCGTGTTAGAAAGTCGTTTCTAACTGTCTTTTGGACCGCCGATAGTACCGGCCCTTGGGTCGGTAGTACCGACCGAAGGCGTGGAAGCTCGGGACAAGGGGAAGACGGCTAGTTGGTGGCTCCCCTCTATAAATAGAGGGATCGCCGGCCCTTGGGAAAGGTTGAGCACCCTAGGGACTTTGTGTCCATGGTTGGGAAGTGCTTAGGAGCCCTCTAACTCGCTTGTGCTTGCTAGTGTGCGAATCTATTGCGAGTGAGCGATTCTAGTGCGTTGCTTTGAGAGATTGCATCGAGTGGCACTAGGTGTTCGAGTTGCAAGCCGGTGGTGCTTATTACTCTTGGAGGTTGCCACCTCCTAGACGGCTTGGTGCTCGTCTCCGTCGTGAAGCCCGCGTGAAGATTGTGCGTGGCTCCGGAGAAGCTTTGTGAGGGGCATTGTGCTCACCCCGCGGGAAATCGCGAAGAGCAACTCTAGTGGAGAAGAGGGGTGAAGAGCGCCAAGTTGTCCGGCCGGATCGAACGCTAGAGCTCTTGGTGAGCACTCCATCGTGGAGAGGTTGGCTTAGTGTCACCACTAGCGAGAGGATCGGCGGCAACCTTGGGCTTGCTTCAACGGGGACTAGCTTGGTGGCAACCAAGTGAACCTCGGGATAAAATCTTGTGTGCGGATACATGGTTGTATGCAGGGTCTCTGAGTGTTGAGTGATTGTCAACTGGGATGATGCGCATGTTCTTTGGCTTGTGTTGTGCAGGTGTCGAGCCCAGATACAGTGATCGACGGTGAGGTGAAGGTCAAGTTGAGACGTGCCGTGCTGACGGACCGAGTGCGGTGAAGGATGGGCGTGCCGTGCGGCGGACGTGCCATGCCGAGGTACCGAGCGGTGAAGGGCGGACGTGAGGCTTCGACTGAGGGACCATAGGCCCGACGATTAGCTGTGGTGGCTGGCAGCCTGTGACGACGACAAGTGAAGAAATGCGGTCATGTGTTGCCTGAGTCGTAGACTCGGGGACACGTGTCAGTGGACGGGGTGCACGGGAGGTGCATCCCATCTACGACGTCGGTTTGGTGGTAGAGCCAGGGAAAAACCATCGGATGGACGGTTTCCAGGTTTGGGCCTCAAAACCTGGGCGTGGACGGTTTCTGAGTTTGGCCACAAAACTCGGGCTGAGGGTTTCCGAGTTTGGCCACAAAACTCGGGCTGAGGACGGTTTCCAGGTTTGGGCCTCAAAACCTGGGCGCTGAGGGTTTGCTGAGTTTGGCCTCAAAACTCAGATGTTGGTGGGCTGGTTTCCCGGTTTGGGCCTCAAAACCGGGGCTTGGCTGGAAAAGGTTGGTTTCCCGGTTTGGGCCACAAAACTGGGGGTGCAGAGCGAGGGCGGCACGTGGTGGCGATCCGGAGGTTGCGTCGAGGCAACGCTTCGAATTGTACGGGCGTGGCCATCGGATACACCTACCACCGAGTTGGTCCAGAATAACCCTAGGGTTTAGCTGGTTCGCTCTGTAATTAGAATAGAGAGGGGTAGAGTAGGAAATAGACTTAGGCTAGTAGTAGGATAAGTAGTCGGGAGACACCCTCCTCCCAATTATCTCAGTCATTTGCTCTTTCGCACTTAGGGTTTCCTGCTCTCCCATTCCCTGCTGTAGCTAGCTGAGATCCGCAGAGAGACTTGCCTCTGTGTACTGTTCATTTCGAGGAAGTGAGGCCGTAACCTCACTGTTGTAGCGTGTGGTAGCCACACGGTTGCAATTTGTGGTTGTGATTCGCGTTTCGTTCGTGTTCTTCGCGGAATCCTTTTTCTCCATGATTTTCCTGTCGCTTGATCTCTTTGCTCGGTTCATCTTTTGCTAAACCGTTTGAACCAAGTTGTTCTAGATCGTGAGGCACTTCTTTCGACCGAAGGAAATCACCTCTAACCTCACGGTCTAGGAGATCGATCGATTTTTGTTTTGGGTCAAGTTTTTCTCCCCTCCCCCGAAATTCTTCGATTCATCGATTTGGAGATAGGTTCGAGCCATGATCTCTTAGAGATAGCTCACTATCCTCCTTGTGACTCCTCTCACCAAGTTTGATCCCTAGAGGATTTGTTTTGGGTGAGATCGAGTCGAATCGGTGAGTGAACAGCGAAGTCACGAGGTGACCGGACGCTAGGTCGGGCTGACCGGACGCGTCCGGTGGTTGAATGTGTCACGGAATTTTCTGAGTATTGACCGAACGCTCGTGACCGGACGCTAGGTTGTTGGATTGACCGGACGCTCAGGATGTACTGTTCACCTGTCTTGGCTCTAGTGACCGGACGCACTGCTCTCGACCGGACGCTCCTCGCTTGTGAGTCCGGTCAGAAACAGTAAGGTCCGAAAACTGTTTTCGATCGACCGGACGTGTCCGGTGGGTGTTGACCGGACGCAGGGTGAGTCCGGTCAGTGCAGTTTAGTGCAGTTTCGTCCGCAGCTTGGTCGCTCGTTGTCGGTTTTTGTTTCCGTCTTTTGCGTTGGCTTTCTAGAGTTGTGTAGTGTCCCGCTGTGCTTCTTGGAAGCATGCACCCTACATCTAGGGTCGTGGACATTAGCAAGCTCTAGGGTTTGTCTTTTGGGGTGATTCTCGGGACAGTGGCTACTAGTTTCCGAAAGGAAATTTTGAAGCTCCCATTCACCCCCCCTCTGGTCGCTTTCTGGTTGCTTCTCGGTCCTTCAATTGGTATCAGAGCGGGTTAAGGATCTTCCACCTTAGCCGGTTCCAGATCCACAGAAGGCGACATGGATCGCGGCGTGGGCAAACCGCCGTTCTTTGATGGGACGAACTATGCGTATTAGAAGATACGCATGTCGGCCTATCTCCAGAGCATGGGCTCTTCTATTTGGGAGATTTGCAACAGGGCCGATTACGTTGTCCTGGCTGCTCGTGTCTCTCAGCTTCAGATAGATGAGCACGAGGCCAATAGCCGGGCGCGTAACGCCTTGTTCTCCTGTTTGAGCTTGTCGGAGTTTGATCGCGTTTCTCACCTCCCCACGGCTCGTGAGATTTGGGACACCCTCATGCGCTTTCATGAGGGCACCTCTCAAGTCAAATCCCGTCTCTACGAGTCGCACAAGCGGGAGTATGAGAACTTTCGACATATGCCTGGCGAGAGCATAGAAAGCTTATTCGCTCGCTTTCAGGTGATTGTCAACAAGATGCGAGCTAACAAGGAGCTGTTGCCTTTCGACGATCATGAGAGAGCTTTAAAGCTTTTGCATACTCTCGATCGATCGGTGTGGGACTCAAAGGTCCAGGCGATCATCGAATCGTCTAACTATGAGACTCTCACTTGTGACGAGCTCTTTAGTAAGCTCAAGTCTAGTGAGATTGACGCCATGTCGAGGGCTTCTTATGCGAATCCTTCTGGCCCGACTATGGCTTTGGTTTCTGGCTCTTCTGCTAACCCCTCTGCTGGCTTTGCACTTTCTTCACTTTTTTCTGTCACAGAGGACCAGCTTGAGTCGTTGGGGGATGACGAGTTGGCAATGCTCGCCAACCGGTTCACACGGTTCCACAACAACCGCATGAACCGTCGCCGCGGTGGACGACGCTCAGGATGCTATGAGTGCGGCGACCCCGACCACTTCATCGCCAACTGCCCCAAGAAGAAGCATTCATCTGGGAAGGGCGATCATGGGCACAAGTACGACTCCGGCAAGCGCAAGGAGAAGTACGTCCCCGCGAGGCACAAGCGGAGGGGCGGCTTCGACAAGGAGTACATCAAGAAGAAGTACTTGGAGAAGGCCCAAGCTGAGCAGCGTGCGTTCTTCGCCACGCTCAGCGACGTCGACGGCTCGGAGGACGATTTCGCTTGCTCAAGCGATGACGAGTCCGAGAAGAAGAAGAGGATCGAGGACAAGCTGAACGGCCTCTGCTTCTTCGCCGACGACGACGGCTTCTGCACCCTGGCGCTTGGTGATGAGGTCGACGGCAAGCTGGAGCACACCCCTCGGGACGACGACGACGACGACACCTCCCAGGTATCCCTCACCCACGACGAGCTTTCTGCTGAGGTTGAGAAGCTTACTGCCGCGCTCCTTAGTCAGGACAAGTTGCTTAGGCGTGCCGCTAGAGAGCGCAAGGAGTTTAGGCAGAAGTGGGAGGACACGGTGAGAGAGCTTGAGTTTGCCAAGTCCACCGTGGTCGTGTCGGAGAAGGTTGAGTGTGAGATGTGCACCACGCACATGACTGACCTTCTCACTTTGAGAGGTAAGTATGCTGCGTTGGTAGGAGAGGTGGATGAGCTGAAGGCTAGACCTTCTCTGTTGGGTGCGTGCAAGACTTGTCCTGTCTTGCAATCTGAGTTGGCAGAGAAGAATGCCAAGATTGTGTCTCTTGAGGAGGCCAACTCAGGTAGCACTTGTGTGTCCAAGTGCGCTTTGTGTGAGGGTTTGGAGATGGAGATTGCGAACGTCAAGCATGGCAAGATGCAAACCGAGGAGGAAAACACATACCTTCAGACCATCTTGTCATGGGTCTCTTGTAGTGAGCCGCAGCTCGGGATGATGATCTCCCAATTTAAGCGAGCTGCTGGAGGTTCTGGTGTAGGTCTTGCTCAGGGTGTTGATCTTTCTGCTTTTGGGAAGATTGGAGAGTCGAGTGGTTTGAATCCTAGTGAGAAGCCCAATTCCACCACTACTCCCAAACTGACCAAGCTTCCACCCAAAGAGCCCGTCAAGCCTACCACCAAGGATGGGGTGTTTGAGGAACCTCCGAGAGCTCCACCCAAGAACCAAGTGTGGCATCCCAAACCCAACCACCTAAAGAACAAGCTGGATACAATGCCACCTATCCAGGAGGAGTTGCCACAGAAGGGCAAAGTGATCCACACCCACAGCCATGAGTACCAACAACCCCCTTTGCGTGCGGTGAGGTATCATTGTGATTTCTGTGGGAGAGATGGACACTTGAGCGAGTTCTGCTTTAGGTGCAAGAGAGAGGCGCGCCGTGCTAGGGAGATGAACAACACAGACATGTACCATCCTTTTCATGATGTACATGTGCCGAATGTTCAGAGGAGTGCTCCGAGGAGAGCAGCTAGGCCCAGAGGTCCAGAACCTCAAGTTCCCAGGCCTAGGCAGCAGAGAGCTCCGAGGAGAGATGCTAGGCCTAGAGGAGCAGTGCCTCAAATTGCTAGGCCTAGGCCTCATAGAGAGCGTGCCCGGCGGGAGCCTGCAGTTGTAGGCTATGGACCCTGTGGCGGAGGCTTTGTAGTTGAGCGTTTTCCCCCACCGCGTTTTGAGTATCGCGATGGACGCTCCTCCCTTAGCGGACCACATTTTCCTCTATGTGGTGATCGCTCCTCTCGTAGACGTGCTAGGAATGGTTTTTCTGCTAACCGTTCTTTTGAGCAGCCGGCCCAACACTAGTATTCTTCCTACTTCACTAACCCCAGTGTTGGACCGTATGCTCACCCTATGTCTTTTTATTGATGTGGGTAAAACGGTTGGAGGACATTTGGTTGGTGGATTCCGGTTGCTCGAGGCACATGACCGGAAACGCCAAGTGGTTCTCCAGCCTTAGCCCTGTTGCCGGAAAGGAGTACATAACCTTCAGTGACAATAGCAAAGGTAAGGTATTGTCTCGCGGGTCGGTGCGAGTTAATGAGCACTTTGTGTTGCGCGATGTTGCTCTTGTTTCTAACTTGCATTTTAACCTTCTTTCTGTTTCGCAACTCTTTGACGACGACTATGAGATTCGTTTTAAACCGAATCTCAGTCGTATTTTGGATCCTCAGGGCAATCTTGTGTGTTTGATTTCACCCTTTGGAAAAGTCTTTCGTGCGAATTTCTCGGAGTCTTTTGGCACTTCTCGTTGTCTTGTGGCTGGACCTTCCTCCTCTGATCTTTGGAAGTGTCATAGGAGACTTGGACATTTGAGCTTCGACTTGCTTGCAAGGCTTAGTTCACTTGGCCTAATTCGAGGATTGCCCAAGTTGCATATGGAGAAGGATCTTGTTTGCCACTCTTGTAGACACGGGAAGATGGTTGCCGCTCCCCACCATCCAGTGACTCAGGTCATGACCAAGCGCCCTGGAGAGCTTTTGCACATGGACCTTGTTGGTCCGGCTCGGGTGAGCTCGGTTGGGGGGAAGTGGTATGTGCTTGTTGTTGTTGATGACTTTTCGAGATATTCGTGGGTCTTCTTTTTAGCTGAGAAGACCGAGACTTTCTCCTTTGCTCGCAATCTGATTTTGTGTCTTCAGAACGAGTTCCCTTTGAACTCGATGCGAGCAATTCGTAGTGATAATGGTTCCAAATTTAAAAATTCGGATTTTGAGAAGTTTTGTAACTCTTTGGGTTTAGAGCATCGGTTTTCTTCCCCCTACACACCGCCACAAAATGGTGTTGTAGAAAGGAAGAATCGGACCCTTGTAGAGATGGCCAGGACGATGCTCAATGAGCATAGGACTCCTAGGCGATATTGGGCCAAAGCTATGAGCACTGCATGCTACATTTCCAATCGCATTTTTCTCCGAGCTTTCTTGAAAAAGACTTCTTATGAGTTGCGTTTTGGAAAACTGCCCAAGGTGAGTTATTTTCAAGTTTTTGGTTGCCATTGTTTTATACTCAAAAAGGGCAACTTGGAAAAGTTTGAGTCTCGTTCTTCTGACGGTGTGTTTTTGGGTTATGGCACTCACACTCGAGCTTATCGTGTACTTAACCTTGACACTAACCGAGTCATGGAGACATCCGATGTCACCTTCGACGAGACCATGGTTTGTCCTTCTTCTCGCTTTGAGCATGCAGGTGACCATGAGGTTGGCGAGCCTCTTTTTGATGATGATGAAGAAGGTGCTGAAGGGATAGATGACCCAACACCTCCTCTACCTGCAATGCCGCAAAGAGCGGCTTCTACGACGACTCACGGCCCCGACACCTCTTCTTCCTGGGGGCCGTGGGATCCGCCACCCTGAGCGGTACCATTTGTACCCGGGGAGGCACCAGCTGCTGTTGAGGGGGAGGCTACTTCCGCTCGGGAGGCGCCACGACACATCCAGCGCCAGCACCCGCCTCAGCAGATGATCGGCAACATCGACGAACGAGTCACTCGGTCCAGGTCACAGCAAATCTCGCACTTCGCTCATTCTGCTTTTGTTGCTAATTTTGAGCCCCGAGATGTTGGACACGCTTTGACGGATCCGGATTGGGTCAATGCTATGCATGAGGAGTTAGAAAATTTTGAGCGAAATCGGGTTTGGGTTCTAGTTCCACCTCCTCCTGAGTGTTAGCCTATTGGGACAAAATGGGTTTTCAAAAACAAGCAAGGAGAGGATGGCCACGTTGTTAGAAACAAGGCCAGGCTTGTAGCGAAGGGTTATAGTCAGAAGGAGGGGATAGACTATGAGGAGACGTTTGCTCCTGTAGCTCGTTTGGAGGCAATTAGGATACTCTTGGCCTTTGCTACATCCAAAGGTTTCAAACTTTTTCAAATGGATGTCAAGAGTGCCTTCTTAAACGGCTACATAGAAGAAGAAGTTTATGTTGAGCAACCCCCCGGTTTTGAAAATCCCAAGTTTCCAAACCACATTTTTAAACTCCACAAAGCTTTATATGGTTTGAAACAAGCCCCTAGAGCCTGGTATGATAGGTTGAAAACCTTTTTGCTTGCTAAGGGTTTTAAAATGGGATGTGTAGATAAAACGCTCTTTCTACTCAAGCAAGGCAAAGACACTCTCTTGGTCCAGATTTACGTGGATGATATCATTTTCGGTGGTTCTTCTCACGCTTTGGTTGCCAAGTTTGCAGATACTATGAGCAGGGAGTTCGAGATGAGCATGATGGGCGAGCTGACATTCTTTCTCGGGTTGCAAATTAAGCAATCCCGAGAGGGGACGTTTGTGCACCAGGGCAAGTACACCAAGGACTTGCTGAAGCGGTTCGATATGGGTGAGGCCAAGCCTCTTCCAACACCCATGTCGACGACGACTGCCCTGGATGCGGATGTGGATGGAGAAGCAGTGGACCAGAAGAAGTACCGCAGCATGATCGGGTCTCTCCTCTACCTGACGGCGACACGCCCGGACATCCAGTTCGTGGTGTGTCTGTGTGCGCGCTTTCAGGCGTCGCCGCGCACCTCTCACCGTCAGGCGGTGAAGCAGATTTTCAGGTACCTTCGTTTTATGCCTGAGTTCGGGATTTGGTATTCTGCTTCCTCCACCCTCTCCCTTTGCGGTTATTCAGATGCCAATTTTGCTGGTTGCCGTATTGAGCGCAAGTCCACTTCTGGGACTTGCCAATTTATTGGTTCTTCTCTTGTTTCGTGGTCATCTCGCAAGCAGTCTAGTGTCGCTCAGTCCACTACAGAGGCTGAATATGTTGTTGCGGCTAGCTGCTGTTCCTAGTTGCTTTGGATGATGGCCACTTTGCGTGATTTTGGTCTGAGCTTTTCTCGCGTGCCTTTGTTTTGTGACAGCACGAGTGCCATTAGCATTGCTAAGAACCCCGTGCTTCACTCGAAGACCAAACACATTGATGTGCGCTTTCATTTTCTGCGAGACCACCAGGAGAAGGGTGATATCGACCTTCGCCATGTCGATACTCATCATCAACTGGCTGATATTTTCACCAAGCCTTTAGACGAATCAACCTTTAATCAGTTGAGGGGTGAGCTTGGTGTGTGTTTCCCCTTTTAGATGGGGGAAACATTTTGGATCTTGTTTATTTGACTGACTCTTTTGTCTTTCTTTTCTTTTGCATTTCAGCATACGCATTCACATTCTAAGCTTCATGTTTATAATCACTAGAATGTAACTATGCTCTATGTAGTATGCTCTGATGCTTATTTTGATGCTTGTAGCTTATGCTCCTTCTGATCACTAGTACATGTTGTGAGCTGAGCTATTTTGAAATGGTGAATTTACTTAATAACTTACAATCTGAAAATGTTCACCATTGAGATATGCAACTAGCATGTGTAGGATATGTTGAGTTCACTCGTGCTTTTCATATATGCTAGGTTGCTATGTCTCCAGTTATGAGTCATTCACTTGCTTGGTCTGTTCATATCATGTTTAAAATTTGAACCAAGTTTTAGTGAATTGAAAAGATCGAGATGGGATTGCTTGTCAACACCTCACGGTACCGAGACTGTTTCTCATTGCACTTTGAGTTAAACTTGAGCTGTGTAGTGTATGACCGAAACCGTTGCTTTAAGCTTCTGATTGCATATGCATAGGCTTTGCACGGTTGAAAAGTTAGGCAAAGACAAGCTTTCAACCTCTCGCAATCACATGCTGAAATTAAACTTGTGTAATTTTCACCGCTGCAACTCCGATATAAAAATGAAATCACAAGTATATGCTTCATTCCTATGCATGATGATTGAACTTTGCTAGGGGTAGTTCACCTTGTATACATGTTTAGCACTTGTTTGGATTCCTGTCTATACATGTGTAGTGCTATTTTGATGGTGACTATCTTTTTGGCTAAAGACTGCTCATATGTTCATATTTCGTATGTGTGATCAGTTTGAGCCTTTGCTATTTGAGTGCTTAGTTGAGTCATTGGAGTTATACTGTTTAGAGCATTCTTGCACTCTTTTGATTATATGCCTGAAGCTGCTAACTTGCATTTCTAACTTCATATGCATGTTGGAAGGAGGAGTTTCTTGCCTTGATGACTTTTCTTGATTAGTGCATTTTCAACTAAGGGGGAGAAATTGCAAATCATATGTCTCCTGGATGTTCAACTAAAGGGGAGTTTTCGTCAAGGGGGAGAATTTCAAATCTTTGTGCTCTTCTCATGTTGGACCTAAGGGGGTTTTTCCTAGTTGCTTGCACTTGTCGAGGGGGAGTTTGCTAGTTGTGTTGAGCCTTTGCCTCTGTCTTGAGGAACTAGCAAACATTTTCAGGGCATTTTGTCTTCGATTGGTTCTCTTTTAGTTTGGAGTCATTCCAATTGGTTCGGAGCGTGCCTGGCCGAAAGGCATTGGTTTCGAGCTTTCTTTGCTAGTTCTGTTGAGCCTCTGTGCCTCTATCTTGAGGAACTAGCATTTTGCTTCGATTTTCATTCGGCTTCAATTGGTTTGAGCTCTTTTCTCTGGAGTTTCCAATTGGTATCTGCTAGCGGTGTTGAGCCTATTCTACCTCTTCTTGAGGGCTAGCTTTGCTTTGCTTGGTTGCGTCGAGCCGTTGCCCATGTCTTTGGGGACCAAGTTCTTTCGCTCTTTCCACTTGACCTTCTTCAGTTTTGCTATGCTTTTGGGTCATTTGGTTGAGTTTTCTCCTTCCTCCTTCTTCCTTATTCTTCTTTTCATTATGATTTGTGTGAGTAGTTGACAATGCACTCATCAAGGGGGAGATTGCGGATACATGGGTGTATGCCGGGTCTCTGAGTGTTGAGTGATTGTCAACTGGGATGATGTGCATGTTCTTTGGCTTGTGTTGTGCAGGTGTCGAGCCCGGATACAGTGATCGACGGCGAGGTGAAGGTCAAGTTGAGACGTGCCGTGCTGACGGACCGGGTGCGGTGAAGGATGGGCGTGCCGTGCGGCAGACGTGCCATGCCGAGGTACCGAGCGGTGAAGGGCGGACATGAGGCTTCGACTGAGGGACCATAGGCCCGACGATTAGCTGTGGTGGCTGGCAGCCTGTGACGACGACAAGTGAAGAAATGCGGTCATGTGTTGCCTGAGTCGTAGACTCGGGGACACGTGTCGGTGGACGGGGTGCACGGGAGGTGCATCCCATCTACGACGTCGGTTTGGTGGTAGAGCCAGGGAAAAACCATCGGATGGACGGTTTCCAGGTTTGGGCCTCAAAACCTGGGCGTGGACGGTTTCCGAGTTTGGCCACAAAACTCGGGCTGAGGGTTTCCGAGTTTGGCCACAAAACTCGGGCTGAGGACGGTTTCCAGGTTTGGGCCTCAAAACCTGGGCGCTGAGGGTTTGCTGAGTTTGGCCTCAAAACTCAGATGCTGGTGGGCTGGTTTCCCGGTTTGGGCCTCAAAACCGGGGGTTGGCTGGAAAAGGTTGGTTTCCCGGTTTGGGCCACAAAACCGGGGGTGCAGAGCGAGGGCGGCACGTGGCGGCGATCCGGAGGTTGCGTCGAGGCAACGCTTCGAATTGTGCGGGCGTGGCCGTCGGATACACCTACCACCGAGTTGGTCCAGAATAACCCTAGGGTTTAGCTGGTTCGCTCTGTAATTAGAATAGAGAGGGGTAGAGTAGGAAATAGACTTAGGCTAGTAGTAGGATAAGTAGTCGGGAGACACCCTCCTCCCAATTATCTTAGTGATTTGCTCTTTCGCACTTAGGGTTTCCTGCTCTCCTATTCCCTGCTGTAGCTAGCTGAGATCCGCAGAGAGACTTGCCTCTGTGTAATGTTGATTTCGAGGAAGTGAGGCCGTAACCTCACTGTTGTAGCGTGTGGTAGCCACACGGTTGCAATTTGTGGTTGTGATTCGTGTTTCGTTCGTGTTCTTCGCGGAATCCTTTTTCTCCACGATTTTCCCGTCGCTTGATCTCTTTGCTCGGTTCATCTTTTGCTAAACCGTTTGAACCAAGTTGTTCTAGATCGTGAGGCACTTCTTTCGACCGAAGGAAATCACCTCTAACCTCACGGTCTAGGAGATCGATCGATTTTTGTTTCGGGTCAAGTTTTTCTCCCCTCCCCCGAAATTCTTCGATTCATCGATTTGGAGATAGGTTCGAGCCATGATCTCTTAGAGATAGCTCACTATCCTCCTTGTGACTCCTCTCACCAAGTTTGATCCCTAGAGGATTTGGTTTGGGTGAGATCGAGTCGAATCGGTGAGTGAACAGCGAAGTCATGAGGTGACCGGACGCTAGGTCGGGCTGACCGGACGCGTCCGGTGGTTGAATGTGTCGCGGAATTTTCTGAGTATTGACCGGACGCTCGTGACCGGACGCTAGGTTGTTGGATTGACCGGACGCTCAGGATCTACTATTCACCTGTCTTGGCTCTAGTGACCGGACGCACTGCTCTCGACCGGACGCTCCTCGCTTGTGAGTCCGGTCGGAAACAGTAAGGTCCGAAAACTATTTTCGATCGACCGGACGCGTCCAGTGGGTGTTGACCGGACGCAGGGTGGGTCCGGTCAGTGCAGTTTAGTGCAGTTTCGTCCGCAGCTTGGTCGCTCGTTGTCGGTTTTTGTTTCCGTCTTTTGCGTTGGCTTTCTAGAGTTGTGTAGTGTCCCGCTGTGCTTCTTGGAAGCATCCACCCTACATCTAGGGTCGTGGACATTAGCAAGCTCTAGGGTTTGTCTTTTGGGGTGATTCTCGGGACAGTGGCTACTAGTTTCCGAAAGGAAATTTTGAAGCTCCCATTCACCCCCCCCCCTCTGGTCGCTTTCCGGTTGCTTCTCGGTCCTTCATTGTGTCCCCGTCTCTTGTTGCTCTTATTGTTCTTTGTTCCTTGCATATTATGCTTGTTTGTGTTCTTCGTGTTCTTCCTCCCTCCTTCACTCTATCTTAGGTTGGGAAGACTCGATCTACCTTTTGGCAAGGAATCAAGACGTGGGGAAGCTACATTCGTCATCTACATCATCTAGGGAAGTGGGGTAATTGCTAGATCTGAGATTGCATCTCATCCCCTTCGATTTCGTAGCTCCCTGCAGGTGCTCGGTAGTACCGGCCTGGAAGCCCGGTAGTACCGGTGTCGGTAGTACCGGCCTATAGCCCGGTAGTACCGACTGCCTGGTGTTTGCACTAGCTTGTATTGCAATACTATCTCTTGTGCTAGTGTTTAGTTGCTTAGTTGGTGTAGCTAAGTTGAGCTCTCTAATTTGGCTTGTGTAGCCTTGTTATTGAGCATTGCTAGTGAGCTTAGGCTTTGTGCTTTGCTTGCTAGATTGCATAGGAGCTCCCCCGTGCTTGAAGTACTAGTTGCATAGGCTTGTGTGACCTTGCTTCTAGAATTGGTTAGGTGAGCCCTAGCTAGCCCGACACCTTATTTGCATTGATTAGGATCTTTTGTAAGGTGTCATAGAGTATAGGTAGAGGGGTGTAGTCTTGGCTAGACCGATAGTTTTAATTCCGCATTTGTTTCGGTTAGCCGCTATGTTTAATTTAAAAAACGACTATTCACCCCCCCCCTCTAGTCCGCCATCTCGACCTTTCAATGTCCCCTGGTGATGAAAATCATTTTGGTTTTCAAAGGACGGACGACGAAGACGGTGGTAGACTAGGCTAAGTGTCACATTGTGTTGGAGGACACTTAGGTAGTCTTAGGTCTTTGTTTTTCCTTTGGTCGTACTATAAAGGGGAGCGTGAATCAATAGCTTGAGCTAGATGAGTCTATTGAGGTAGGTGTGGTGCACACTTGTTATTTCATAGCCCTATGTTGCTTTGAGAGAGCCCTTATGTCGTGAGGATGAAAATTCATTAAGGCCGCGTCGTGATCCGAGTCGGTTTTGCCCTTGAAAAAGGCATCGGACGCTGGCCTGGTGGGCATCGGACGCGCGTCCAATGCTCACTAGACTTGAGTGTGTCTGATGCGTGGCATCAGACGCACCCATGCCACTGTTCACTTGTGAGTGAATTTGGGGTTGCATCGGACGCTGACATCGGACGCTGAGGGCCAGCGCCTGATGGTCATGCATAGAGGTTCCAGAGAGGTCATAATCGCATCGGACGCTGCCCAGCGTCCGATGCTCCTTTAATCAGTCTGGCAGAAAGTATAGTTGACCGTTGGGTCGAGGGCATCGGCGCGTCCAATGCCAGGCATCGACGCGTCCGATGCCACCAAAAAACATGTTGTGCAGTACTCTTTTGGATGGCCGGTTGGGGGAGTATTTATACTCCTCCCCCTCCTCCATTAGAGTGTTCTTGCCATTCCATTCTGCTGAGAAACACCTTGAGAGAGCAAGGGAGAGCAAGAGCCCTAGTGAGGTTGAGAAATTTCCTAATTGTGAGAATTAGTGACCTCATTAGCGAAAGAGAGTAGCAAGTGTGCATCCATCCGTACGTCTCTTTGGCCTTGTCTTGGTCAAGTGAGAGTTCTAGCTTGTTACTCTTGGTGATCGGCATCACCTAGATGGCTTGGTGGTGATCGTGAAGCTTGGTGATCATCCGGTGGATTGTGGATGACCCAAGTTGGATTATGATCGGTAGTGAGCGATTCACCGGGCCAGAGTGGTGAAGAATCAACTCATAGTGAGCATTTGATCCTTGCGCGGATCAAGGGGGAGCGATACCCATGCGCGGGTGCTCCAACGTGGACTAGGGGGTGTGCTGACACCTCGATACCTCAGCAAAAAGATCGCTGTGTCATCTATACTCTCTTTGCTTAAGCATTTACCTTTGAGCAATTCAATTCCACAATTTAATTGTTCATTCATACTTGGATTGCTTTGCTAGAGTAGTAGTGGCATAGTGTTAGTATTTTGTGCGGTAGAGTATAGAGAAACACACTTCTAGGCACAAGGGGTTAATTGGGCTTGATAGGTTTTAATTTGTGCTAAAGTTTTAGAAAAGCCCAATTCACCCCCCATGTAAGTGCAATCAAGCCCTAATTGTGGGTTTTGGTGATAATGACCACATGATTGAAGAACTAATGAGATTTATCAAGATGATAAGCAAGTTGATAATAAGAAATGATGGTGCATATGTGTTGGTGGACCCCTCATGCGTTATTTCATCGGTTCCGGACTCAAAGTGCTACAACGAGCTTTTTCTTATATATTTGAGTTATAGGATTGTCGTACTATCAAGGGGGAATGCAAATGCATTGCTATGGCTGAATGATATGTGCTCAAACCAACCCAAGCCATCCTTATTTCTAACCAAAGACAGCTGCACAAAATTCTGATCTTTCACTGTCTGTCTGGTAGGCGCGGCAGTGCCGCTCAGGGCGCGGCAGTGCCGGGCCGCGGCACTGCCGGGCTAAGGCCGGCACTGCCGCGACTTGTTTCAACCGTTGGATGGCAGGGGGTATTTACACTACCTCCCTGCCACCCCAACAGTCATCCACGACCATTTACTCTTCTCCTACCTCCAGACAAGGCTTCCTCTCCCCATTGAAGGCTCCCAAGCTCTCTCTCACCCAATCTTTGATTCCCATTGATTCCAAGTGAGTTAGAGCCTCAAACCTTCATCAAAGAGAAGCCCTGGCTGAGATCTACTCCCTAGAGCACTCGATTTGAGACATAGCCGGTGGATTTGATTCTATTACTCTTGGGTTCTTGGAACCCTAGTCGGCTAGGCGTCGCCCTTGAGCTAGCCAACTTGTGTGGCGGCCTTGGGAGGTTTGTAATCACTCGTGCAGCTAGTATTATTACCCCTCACTTCAAGGATTTGGTTCCTTGACTTGAGAACGAGGAAGAGTTGCAAAGCTCATGACCTAAGCGGTCAACCTCAACAACATGGAGGTAGGCAAGCCTTGGTGGCGAGCTGAACCATGGGATAAATCACTTGTCACTTGTGCTTACTTGCTTTCATATTTCATACTTGTGAGCTTGTGATAGATTCTAGGGTTTGGCCCGATCTACTTAATACTACATATTTCGCTTGGTAGAGTTGGTTCTGCTGGTTCAGGAAACCTAGTGTAGCATTTCCATTCATATAGATTCGGTTTGCTGTGGCTGGATTTCGAATTGCAGGCTCGGGAAGTATTCTGCGCGGTAGTACCGGGTTGAGGCCGGTAGTGCCGGGGAGCGGCAGTGCCGGGCACAGGGCGGTAGTGCCGGGCTTAACTAATTAAGTTTTGAGCTGTGATTTTTGACAGGCCTATTCACCCCCCCCCCCTCTAGGCCACACAGGTCCTTACAAGTGGTATCGGAGCCTGGTCTCTCACGCAGCACTTCACCGCGCGAGAGAATGGCCACCGACGGAGGAACGGGTAACGCTAGTGTTGTGCAACCCACACTCGAAGTGGAAGTGCACACCACTAGCTGCAGCGAAAGCGTCTCCACAGCAAGTGAAAGGACACTTCCTCAATTGGATGTGTCGGCCGGAGAGCTCGCAAGAAGAAAGGAAGAAAGAAGGTTGAGAAGAGAAGCAAGAGCCAAAGCAAGAGAAGATGCAGCGGCTCGCAAAGCTAGAGAACAGAAGGCTCAAAGAAAAGAAGAGAGAAAGATTAGAAGAGAAGAAAGAGCCAAGAAAAGAGAAGAAAAGAAGAAGAAGGAAGAGCTCCAAGCAAAGAAGAGTGCGAACTTGAGTGATGACTCAAGTAGCACCGAAGATGGAGACGATGACATCTCCTATATCCCTAAGGACAACAAGAAGAAGAAGGAGGAGACCAAGAAGTCATATGGAGCCGTATCCTTTAACTATTCTTCTATGACTAACCATGATTCTAGGCCTCTCATCAATGTGCCCGCGGGCAAGTTACCTCGTTTCGATGGGACTAACTTTGCCAAGTGGAAGCAAATTATGAAGACCTATCTTATTGGTCTCCATCCAGGTATTTGGGAAATAGTGCACAATGGACTTGAAGCACCGGTTGATCCAAAGAACCCCACTCAAGATGAATTCCGCAACATTCATCTCAATGCCCAAGCCACTAGTGTGTTACTTAGTGCTTTGGATGGTGATGAGTACAACAAGGTCATGGGAGTTGAGGTTGCAAAAGAGATTTGGGACACTTTGCACATTGCTCATGAGGGAGTGGACAAAGTGAGGCAATCAAAGATTGACTTGTTGATGGCTAAGCTCAACCGGTTTGTGATTTGTGATGGTGAAGGTCCACAAGAGATGTTTGATAGATTGATGGTCATTGTTGGCAAGATTAGAGGGCTAGGTGGTAGTGAAATCAATGATCACAAGGTTGTGAAGATCATGTTGGAAGCATACTCACCAAGGAATGAGACCGTAGTGACATTGATTAGAGACAAGAAGAAGTTTGAGCAATTCACACCTAGTGATGTGCTTGGGAGGATCATCACCTTTGACATGCAAAGAGAAGAGGCAAATGAAAGAAGGAAGCTTGGAGAGTTGCAAGCTAGGCTAGATGGGATGAAAATCAAGGATGTGGCACTCAAGGCTAGCAAACCAACAAGGCAAGCAACATCAAGCAAAGCAAAATCAAGCAAACAAGCCTCTACAAGCAAGCCTAAGCAACAAAAGAAGAAAATAGAAGTTGAGGACAGCACATCATCCTCAAATGAAAGTGGAAGTGAAGGTGAAGAATTTGAAGCAATTGGAGACATAGCTCTATTCATGAGAAGATACCGCAAGGAGCTCAAGAAGGAAGGTTACAAGTTTGTGAAGAGAAGGTTTCCAAACAAGAAAAAGAGAACTTGCTACAATTGTGGTAGCACCGATCATTTCATAGCACATTGCCCACATGAGAAGAAGGACAACAATTTCAACAAGGGCAAGAAAGATGACAAAGGCACTTACAAGAAGCACAACAAGAGATACATGGGAGAAGCTCACATTGGACATGAATGGGACTCAACCGCACAAACCTCAAGTGAAGAAGATGAGAAGATAGCAACAATAGCATTTCAAAAGTCATCTCCTTCACCAAGACTATTCAACAACTTGTCCAATGATGATGATTGCAACTCCCACACTTGTCTCATGGCCAAGAAAGAGAAGGTGAAAAAGACTCCTAAACCTTCTCTTCCACCTAGTGACATCTCTATATTGCTTGCAAGGAGGCTCTTGCATTAGAGAGAAGTGAGTTGGACATCTTGCATGAGGCCTTGGCCAAAGAGCAAGATGAACATGCTTCCCTAAAGAAGACTCATATTGCACTCAAGGAAAAGTATTGTGGCTTGGATAAAAAGCACAAAGAACTTGAGCTGCAATATAATCTTCTTTGGGAAAGCAATTCACCTCTCCCTAAAGCAAATGTCACTTCTATTCCCTCCACTAGTGAAGGTTGTGGAAAATGCTATAATGTTGATTTGAATGCCTATTCCACTAACCTTGTGAACATGGAGGCCATGAGAAAGGAGATAGAAAGATTGACAAACATCATTGTAAGTGGTTGTGTCAAGTCTACCACAAGTGCTAATGAGAAGACTCAAGAAAAGAGCAAGCCCAAGTTCAAGAATGGACGACGTCCTTCCATAAAAGATGGGTTGGTGCACGAAAAAGGAGCCAAGACTAATGGAAGAAGGACAGTGAATGGCTATGAGTGTGTGAGGTTTGAGAAGAAGGGTCAGATTGGTACAGTACAGCCTGCACAGATCATGGCAGTGCTGCGCCAGAAGGCGGCAGTGCCGGGCCCCGGCAGTGCCGCCCCCAGGCCGGCAGTGCCGCGCCCCAAGAAAGGGAAGGCTACCAGTTTCCCTTCTGCTCAGTCTCACACACAGCACAAGCAGGTGCCCAGCCCAAGCAAGGATCCCAGAAACCAAAGGAATCAATTTGGATGACCAAGAACAAGTTTGCACATCAACCCAAGATAGAAGCCCCAAGGAAGAGCATGTCATGTTGTTACATATTAGAACACAACAACAGTGGTAAAGTTGTTGCGAAATATGTTGGTGATAACAAGAGGACAACCGACAAGTTTATATGGGTTCCTAAGATACTTGTGACTAACTTGCAAGGCCCCAATCTCAATTGGGGACCTAAATCTAGGAACTAAACTTGTTTTGCAGGCATACTCCTCCGGTGGATCAAGTTGGGTGCTTGATAGCGGATGTACAAATCATATGACCGGAGAAAGGAGTATGTTCTCATCATATTCCCCAACATCAAATGCAAGTGAAAACATCATTTTCGGTGATAACTCCAAGGGGGATGTGTTAGGACTTGGTAAAGTTGCCATTACACTTGAGCATTCAATTACTAATGTCTTACATGTTGATTCGTTGAGTTACAACTTGTTATCCGTTTCACAGTTGTGTGGGATGGGTTTCAATTGTCTCTTTACGGATGAGGGTGTGGAAGTCTTTAGAAGGGAGGATTCCTCTATTGTCTTTACGGGTCGTTTGAAAGGGAAGCTTTACTTAGTTGATTTCAACAAAAGTGAAGCCAAACTTGAGACTTGTTTAGTGGCAAAATCTAGCATGGGTTGGTTATGGCATCACTGACTAGCTCATGTTGGGATGAGGAACTTGGCCAAACTTCAAAAAGGCAACCACATCCTAGGACTAACCAATGTTGATTTTGAGAAAGACAGAGTATGTGGAGCTTGCCAAGTCGGAAAACAAGTAGGCGTACCTCACCCACCAAAGAGCTATGACACTACTACACATCCATTGGAGTTGATTCATATGGATCTCTTTGGACCGGTTGCCTACCTTAGCATCGGCGGTAACAAACATGGTCTTGTTATTGTTGATGATTTTTCTCGTTGCACTTGGGTATTATTTTTGCATGACAAGAGTGTAGTGCAAGAGAAGGTCAAGATGTTCATACGAAGAGCTCAAAGGGAATTCGGTTTCAACATCAAGAAAGTTCGTAGTGACAATGGAACCGAATTCCGAAACACCCAAGTGGAAGAGTTTCTTGATGAGGAGGGCATCAAGCACGAGTTTTCAGTTCCATACACCCCTCAACAAAATGGCGTGGTGGAGAGGAAGAATAGAACACTCATTGACATGGCAAGGATGATGCTAGATGAGTACAAGACACCGGACATCTTTTGGGCCGAAGTCGTCAATACCGCTTGCCATGCAATCAACCGCCTCTACCTCCACAAGAGAAGAAAGAAGACCTCCTTTGAGCTGCTGACCGGTAACAAGCCAAAGGTGTCTTACTTTAGAGTCTTTGGGTGCAAATGTTTCATATTGAACAAGAAGCCCAAAGCCTCTAAGTTTGCATCCAAGGTTGATGAAGGTTTTCTTCTCGGTTATGGATCAAACGAGCATGCCTATCGTGTTTTCAACAAGGCCTCCGGCAAGGTTGAAATAGTGATAGACGTCACGTTTGATGAAACTAATGGCTCTCAAGTAGAGCAGGTTGATGAAGTGGTTGTAGGAAATGAGGAACCACCTTGCGAAACAATCAAGCAATTAGCTATTGGTGATATCAGGCCACAAGAACAGCAGGCTACTGATCAGGATGGTCCTCAAGCTGAAGCCCCTGTTGGGACTGGTGATATACAGTCCCCGGCAGTGCCGGCCATGACCCCGGCAATGCCGGGCAGAGCCCAGCAGTTCTGGGCACTCCCAGGGGAGCTGCAGCTACTCCACTTCATGGAGTGAACCTACAACCCATCTTCGAGCAAGATGAAGAAGATGCAGAAGATGAAGCAGAACCCACTGATCATCCAAGGCTAAAGCAAACTATTTAACGGGACCATCCCGTTGACAACATCCTTGGGAGTCTTCGAAAGGGGGTAACGACACGCTCTCATTTAGCAAATTTCTGTCAATATTACTCGTTTGTTTCCTCTTTGGAACCTCTCAAGGTAGAAGAAGCTCTTGAAGATCCAGATTGGGTGATGGCCATGCAAGAGGAGCTTAACAACTTCGAGCATAATCATGTATGGCCACTTGTGGAAAGACCAAATACCAATGTCATTGGAACCAAATGGGTCTTCCGCAACAATCAAGATGAAGAAGATGTGGTGACAAGGAACAAGGCAAGATTGGTAGCTCAAGGGTTCACTCAAGTAGAGGGTTTGGACTTCGAAGAAACGTATGCACCGGTTGCTAGACTTGAAGCCATTCGGATTCTTTTAGCCTATGCAGCCCATCACAACTTCAAGTTATATCAAATGGATGTGTAGAGTACATTTCTCAATGGCCGTATACAAGAGTTGGTGTATGTTGAGCAACCACCGGGTTTTGAAGATCCCAAGTTCCCTAACCATGTCTTCAAACTCCAAACAAGGCTTAAGGAATTCTAGAGCATGGTATGAATGCCTTAAGGAATTCTTCCTCAAACAAGGCTTTGAAATAGGCAAAGCCAATCCTACTCTCTTCACTCATAAAATCAATGGAGATATTTTTGTGTGCCAAATATATGTCGATGACATAATATTTGGTAGTACTAACAAATCCTTTTGTGATGAGTTTAGTAGGATCATGACTAAGAGATTTGAGATGTCTATGATGGGTGAGCTCAAGTTCTTCCTTGGTTTTCAAATCAAGCAATTGAAGGAAGGGACTTTTCTTTGCCAAACCAAGTACACCCATGATATGTTGAGAAAGTTTGACATGGTGAACGCCAAACCTATCAAAACTCCCATGCCAACTAATGGACATCTTGATCTCAACATAGAGGGAAAAGCCGTGGACATCAAGGTATATCGCTCCATGATCGGCTCTCTACTCTATTTGTGCACATCTAGGCCCGATATTATGCTTAGTGTGTGCATGTGTGCTAGATTTCAAGCTAACCCGAAAGAGTGTCACCTAGTGGCCGTTAAGAGAATCTTGAGATATCTAGTTCACACTCCAAACCTTAGCTTGTGGTATCCTAAGGGCTCCAAGTTCGAACTACTTGGCTATTTGGATTCCGATTACGCCGGTTGTAAAGTAGATCGAAAAAGCATTTCGGGGACATGTCAATTCCTTGGACGCTCCTTAGTGTCTTGGGGTTCTAAAAAGCAAAATTGTGTAGCCCTTTCCACAGCCGAGGCCGAGTATGTTGCAGCAGGTGCATGTTGTGCGCAACTACTTTGGATGAGGCATACCCTTCATGATTTCGAATGTCATTTCACCCATATCCCACTCTTGTGTGACAATGAAAGTGTCATAAAACTTGCAAACAATCAAGTGAGTCACTCAAGGACCAAACATATAGACATCCGACATCACTTCTTGAGAGATCACGAAATCAAAGGAGATATCGCAATTCGTCATGTGAGCACTGACAAACAACTAGCCGATATCTTCACTAAGCCTCTTGATGAGTCAAGGTTTTGTGCTTTGAGGAGTGAACTAAATATCCTTGACTCTCGTAACGTAGTTTGAAACTTAGTATGCTTGATTGATCAACTAGTTTGACCTAGGCAAAACCGGTTTCAAAACTTTCATACATTGTGTTTCAAAATCTTTGAAAAGAAACTTGCTTGAATTGACCATTGTTCTGTATTGATTGATTGTCACTAGTCATAACATGCAAGCTGTACGTGTCCACTCCAAGGAAGAGATATAGTAACCTAGAGATAATTTTGTTCTGTGGTGACTATCCGGCAGTGCCGGGCCAGCCACGGAGGTGCCGGGCCCCGGCAGTACCGCGCTGGGCGCGGCAGTGCCGCGACTTGTCGGTTTAGCCTGAATCGACTGTTACCGTGTGGGGCCAAAGGGAAAAACCTTTTTACTCTACCTGACGGCCTCGCCCTCTCTCCCTCTCTCCCTCTTTCTTATCCAAGTCCACCGTGAAATCTCTCTCTCTCTCACGGGCGGTAAAAAGGGCGACCGACGGCCGACCTCTCACTGGGCTCCCTCCCGGCGTTTCTGGCCTGCAGCGGTGCAGCTCCGAGCTCCCCTCCATTGCAGCTCCGGTCTCCCTTCCTCAAGGGCTCTCCTTCCCTCTTCTCTCCATCTCAAGGTGAATCTTCAAATGACTAACCCTAGTTTTCCCGATTTGTAAAATGCGCCATGGTAGTTGTACTTAGAGGTTGTAGAAGGGTTTGTAGATGATAGGGAGGCAGTGGGAATGATGGATGTGGGGTTTCTTGGCTCAGACCTGGCATGCCCGCGCGGCAGTGTCGGACCATGAGTAGGGGCTTGATCCAAGCAACACCCTATCCATCAAAGCCTATTGCATCACTATAACCTACTAGCCCTTATGCAGTCTTCTAATTCACAGTTTCCATGTTTTAGATGTCAGGAGGAAGAGGTGATGAGAGAAGAGTGAAGCAAAGGATGGATCCGCTCAGGGGGAGGAGCAAGCAGCCGTCTCGCAGAGGTGGCTCTAGCTCTCAAGGGGAGAATGTGACTGCACGGCAGCAGATCCGTGATGAGGCTCGCCTGCAGATGCAAGGGTGACAGATTCGGGATGATCTCTATCCCAACACACCAGAGCATCTTGCAGAGGTCAGCAGGACTCATTTGCAGCACTACACAGAGGATGTGCAGGAGAGGCCTCCACAGGACACCAAGGACATGCAGCCCGTGTCTTACTACCAGCAGTTCAGCTCAGTGAAGACACAGCGCCAGCTCAATCCCTACAACTTTCAGAAAGATATGGGCATTGACTACAGGTTCTCGAATGAGTTCCATTCCGACTTCTACCATAAAGTCTTGTATAATGCCAAGAAACAAAAGATTCTGAGTATGAAGTATGTTGATTGGGAGCACTTGGAGGCCAAGCATGATCGTGATATTGACAGGGTGGTGGCAGCTTGCAAGGAAAGGAATATGTATGACTTGATGGGTTTCAGCTATAATTGGAACACCGAGATCATCCATCAGTTTCATGCCACACTCCATGTGGACAATGTGAAGGACCGAGAATGCAATAGCAAGGCGACCAGAGGGGGGGTGAATGGGAGCTCAAAAATTTCTCTCGAAACTTTGGCCTTTGTCCCACAAATCAACCCCCAAAAGCTTCGATCGAAACTGTGATGCCCAAGACCCATGGAAGAGGGTGAATGATCCCTAGGATCACAGCGAGGCACCACAAAACGATATCAAACCAAACGGCAAAAACACCGACCCAAGTTCAATGCCTAGAAACCAATTCCCAAATGTGGATTGAAGGCTACGTCGGGAA
Organism: Coix lacryma-jobi var. lacryma-jobi; assembly: GCA_009763385.1. Lineage (NCBI taxonomy): Eukaryota > Viridiplantae > Streptophyta > Magnoliopsida > Poales > Poaceae > Coix > Coix lacryma-jobi. The sequence goes on from CM019826.1 coordinate 47,401,864, forward strand.
ATCTCCAAATACCGATGCTAACAAGTAGCAAAGATACTTCGAGAGGTTCCTAGGTGAACTGAAAGGCCAACCGAGAGGTCCAGAAACCAAGCGAAGAAGTCGGGAGAGCAAACGCACTAAGGCTCAGCCTACAGCCGATTCGCGGACTGTCCGGACTCCCAGTCGCGGACTGTCCGCGCCAGGTGCGGACTGTCCGCGGTTCACTGGCGGACTGTCCACCAGCAGAAAACCAGAAACAGCAACGATGCTGCAAGTCCCCTGGACGTTCCCGGACTGTCCGTGAGTCCCAACGGCGGACTGTCCGTGGTTCAAAAAATACTTGCCCAACAGCGCAGAGTCAGACCACTGGTCTGACCGACCCCGACGCGTGGACTGTCCGTGACCCAAACGGCGGACTGTCCGCGGATGAACAGAGAGGGCGAATTTGTTCGGCCCTTCTCCAAATCCTCCCAAAATCGAATCAAATCACAATCCCACGTTCCCAAACTTGGAGAAGATGATCACGGGGTAGTTAGGAGACTATCCCCAAGAAATCATCCGCTCAAATCGATTCAATCAACGGGAAATCAAAGGGGAAGGTGTATGAAACGAAAAAGCACAACGAAAACGAAATCGACCCGATCTACTTGTTCGTGAGGAGTTAGATGAATTCCTTCGGTGGAAATGATCTCCTCACAATAATAAACAAGTTGATTCAAGTGGAATTCGAAAAGATGCAGTAGGGAGGGAGATCGAGTGACGCGAAAATCGCAGAGAAATAAAGAACACGAACCAAAACGCGAATCAACACATCGATCTGCAACCGTGTGGCTACCACACGCTACAACAATGAGATTACGGTCTCACTTCCTCAAAATCTCCAGTACACAGAGGTATGGTTCTCTGCGGATCTCAGTTGCTACAGCAGGGGATTGGGAGAGCAGGAAAACCTAGAAGGCAAAGAGCAAATGGCTGAGATAACATGGGAGGAGGGTGTCTCCCTCTACTTATCCTATTTCTAATTCCTACTCTACCCCTCACTAATTACAGAGCGAACCAGCTAAACCCTAGGGTTATTCTGGACCAACTCGAAGATGCTGGTGATCCGACGGCCACGCCCACACAACTGGTAGCGTTGCCTCGATGCAACCTCACCGATTGCCGCCACCGCTCCGCTTGTCCTTTTCCCGGACTTCGCCCCCGGTTTTGAGGCCTAAACCGGGAAACCATCCTTCACGACCAACCCCCGGTTTTGAGGCCCAAACCGGGAAACCAGCTGTCCATCGCCTGGGATTTGTGGCCCAAACTCAGAAACCCGCAGCGCCCAGGTTTTGAGGCCCAAACTTGGAAACCGTCCTCAGCCCGAGTTTTGTGGCCCAAACTCGGAAACCATCAGCGCCCAGGTTTTGAGGCCCAAACCTGGAAACTGTCCACTCGGTGGTTTTTCTATGGCTCAACCACCAAACCGAGCCGTAGAGGGGATGCACCGCCCGTGCACCCCGTCCACCGACACATGTCCCCAGGTCCTTGACCCAAGCAACACCGTGCCTGCAAGTCTTCGCTCGTCGCTGTCCCAGGCTTCCAGCCACCACAGATCCTCGGGCCACCGGTCCCTCAGTCCAAGCCTCACGTCCGCCCTTCGCCACTCTCGGTCCATCGGCACGGCACGTCTCTACTTGACCTTCACCTTGCCTTTGATCACTGTATCCGTGCTCGACACCTGCACAACACAAGCCAAAGAACATGCGCATTATCCCAGTTGACAATCACTCATCACTCAGAGACTCGGCATACACCCATGTATCCGCAATCTCCCCCTTGATGAGTGCATTGTCAACTACCAACACAAATCATAAAGGAATAGAGGAAGGAAGGAAGAAGGCGAGAGAGCTCGACCAAATGACCCAAAAGCATATCAAAGCCGAAGAAGGTCAAGTGGAAAGAGCAAAACAACTTGGTTCCCAAAGACATGGGCAACGGCTCGACGCAACCAAGCAAAGCAAAGCTAGCTCGCAAGAAGAGGTAGAACAGGCTCAATACCGCTAGTGGAAAAACTCGATACCAATTGGAAAATCAACTGAAAATCAAGCAAAACAAAGCTAGCCCTCAAGAAGAGGCAGAACGGGCTCAACACAGCTAGCGAGGAAGCTCGATACTAACTAAAGAAAGCTAGATATCAGCTGAAGAGCATAAAAGCAAAGATGCTAGTCCCTCAAGAAAGAGGCAAAGGCTCAACACAACTAGCTACCAAAAATGCTCCGAACCAACTGTTTACCAGCTCAAAAATGCAGCAGCGAGCAAAACTCCCCCTCGAATGGTACACACAACCAGGAAATCTCCCCCTTAGTTGAACACAGAAGGCACTCATGATTTGTCAATATTTTCTCTCCCTTAGTTGAAAATGCACCATCAAGCAAAACTCCCCCTTCCAAAATGCATATGGGTCAGAAATGCAAGTTAGCAGCTTCAGAAATATAGTCGATAGAATGACAAGATGCTCGACAGAGTGCTGATCTGATGACTCATAAAATGCACAGATGCTAGCAAAGGCTCAAACTGATCACCAAATGCGAAATGAGAACAAATGAGCAGTGTTTAGCCAAAAGGTATTTGTTGGTAGTTCTTAGCTTCACTAAAGATAGAGCTAGGCAACTATCCCCGGTAACGGCCCAGAAATGCTTGTTGACACTAGCCAACGTCGTTACTAGGAGCAGACTATGGAATCTATTCCAAGCAACGGTGTCAGAAGTGCTTGAAGCAAGTCCGGTCAGTATACCTAAAGGAGTGAAGCAAAAGCAGCTATCTACTAATGCCAAGCGGGGTTGTCAATCCCGACACTAGTAGGAGCTAGCTAGAGAGATTGCAATCTACCAAGAGGAGATTCTGCAAGCGCACAGAACTATCATAGTAGCACTTCGCTTGGGAGTACCAGGTGTCGATTTATTTGATCCCAAGTGAAGGCTAGGGTGGTGAATGAGTCGAGTCAAGGAGGGGATGCGAGTCGAAGAAAAGAGAAATGGGAAAAGGAGAGAAGGGAAAAGAGGGGATGGAAGGCTAGAAAGAATATGTGGGTGGATAGGTAAGGATGAAATGGATGGCTAAGGTAAGGTGGATGGATAGGTAGTTAAGGGGTAACTAAGGGTAACTAAAGATAACTAACTACTAACTAATAACTACTCCTAGATAACCACAGAGCAAGATAACTGTGAAGCAAGACTGGCAAATGTCAATAAAGCAACTAAGTTAAGTAAAGTTTTATTCCTATCTTATCAAGTATCGAGGCGTACTAGCCTTTACCACTGACTTAGGTTGAACGCTAGCACAACGAGCCTTACTGTTAAACTGGGCCAACTACGTGGTGGAATTCAAGGCGCACAGGGTTGTCACCACCTGCTTGCTACCACAGCTATCTGGGGGTCCAGCCGTATCTGAAGGTAAGTCTATAACTAAGCACCACGCTTAACTATATTCTAACTATCTCTACCCTAGCTTTGAATAGAGACACCCTTGCGGACGTCAGAGCAAATACTTGACTTAATAAGATAAACACTAAACCAACTAAGCAACCTATTGGCAAAGATCAAACACTAAGCTCACTAGAGATTAACTACTATGGCTAAGTGAATTGATCTGTAGGATAGCTAGGCACTCAAGAAATCAATCAAGTATACCACTCAATACTGATAAGTAGAATAAAGTAATACTTGAAATGATGAAATAGAATATAGTAAAGTGCTTGAGTAACAAGAGCAAAACCTGAACTGGAGATGAAGGAAGACTCTTCCCAGCTCCAGGACTGGTCACTCGCACGCCTCTACTCTTGAGCTAAGCCTTGAGCAGCGCTTCCGCGAGGGCAAAGATGCCTTACTCTACTAGCTACCTACTTGCCTAAGCTCTCTGAGCTTCTAACCTAACTCTCACTTGCTTGTGTAGCTTCTTGGTGTGGTATGGGATGGTACCAATGAAGTGGTGCCACCAGGGGGGTATTTATAGTCTTGAGGAGTGAGGGGGGTACTTATAGGGGGCAGCCAGCCGACCTAGGGCTAACCCTAGTGGCGGGCGCCAGCCCTAGGTGGCGGCCACCACCCCCACAACCGTTGGATGCACCGCCTTTGCTTCAACGGCATCCAGGAGCTCCAGAGAGGCGGTTGGTAGGTCGGTTGCATGTCCAAGTAACCGCCATTCGGTCTTGATCCACGCCACTCACTCCTGAGCCGTCCGATGCCACTGACCTAGTGACCAAGGGCCAAGATTTGGCCTTGGGATGGTCACACGGATCAGTGACATGGCAAAGGGGGAGAGTTGGGCCTCTCCATGTGGCGGGCGCCACATTTGGGTGGCGGGCGCCACCTCTGGTTGGCAGGCGCCACCCCACTCGGGCCCAAATGGGTCCTGGTGAGTGGGCTCGTCTCCTGGTGGGTCCATTCTCCAAATTTGGTCCAAATCTTGCATTCAAATAAAAATCTATGGACATGTGGAATTTGGTTAGTTTGAAACCTATTTGACTACATTTCATGCCTTTTTGGTGAACTTTAGGGTAAAATGTTGATGGTAAAACAGGTGTTTAAGGACCATCAACAGTATTCACCATCAAAATAGCACCAAACATGTATATACAGGAAGTTAAACAAGTGCTAATCATGTATACAAGGTGAACTACCCCTAGCAAGGTTCAATCATCATGCTATAGAGTGAAACATAGACTTGTGTATCCAAATTTTATCGGAGTTGCAGCGGTTTAATTACACAAGTTCAATTTTAGCATGTGATTGCGAGAGGTTGAAAGCTTGTCATCGCCTAACTTTTCAACTCTGCGAAGCCTATGCAGAAGCAATCAGAAGCTTAAAGCAACAGTTTCGGTCATACACTACACAACTCTGAAGGACCGAGAATGTAATCAGAAAGCGACCAGAGGGGGGGTGAATGGGAGCTTCAAATTTTCCTTTTGGAAACTTCTCGCCACTGTCCCGAAACTCAACCCCAAGAGCAAACCTTAGAGCTCGTAAGTGTTCTCGACCCTAGATGTAGGGTGGATGCTTCCACGAAGCACAGCGAGACACTCTACCACTCTAGAAATCCAACACAAAAGCTGCAAACCAAAACCGACAACGAACGAACGAGCTGCGAACGAAAACGCGCGAACCAGCACTGACCGGACTCAGGGGTGCGTCCGGTCAGGTGTCACCGGACGCGTCCGGTCAGGCAAAATCGGTTTTGGGACCTTACTGGAAACGACCGGACTCACTGAAGCTAGCGTCCGGTCATTTGAGCACAGTGTCCGGTCGATCAGGAAAACACGATGAACAGTGCACGAGATGCGTCCGGTCACAAAAGAGGTCGAGCGTCCGGTCAAGTCCCAAAATGAACAGAGCTCAGTTTCAACGACCGGACCCAATGACCTAGCGTCCGATCAATGTGAGCAAGCGTCCGGTCACCCCGCGGATCCACGGTTCATCCACCGAATCGACTCGATCTCACCCAAAACCAATCCTATAGGGATCAAACTTGGTGAGTAGAGTCACAAGGAGTATAGTGAGCTATCTCTAAGAGATCATGGCTCGAACCTATCTCCAAATCGATGAATCAGAGAATTTCGGGGGAAGGGAGAAAACTTGACCCGAAACGAAAATCGATCGATCTCCTAGACCGTGAGGTTAGAGATTAATTCCTTCGGTGGAAAGAAGTGCCTCACGATCAAGAACAACTTGGTTCAAACGGTTTTGCAAAAGATGAACCGAGCAAAGAGATCAAGCGACGGGAAAATCGTGGAGAAAAAGGATTCCGCGAAGAACACGAACGAAACGCGAATCACAACCACGAATTGCAACCGTGTGGCTACCACACGCTACAACAGTGAGGTTACGGCCTCACTTCCTCAAAATCAACAGTACACAGAGGCAAGTCTCTCTGCGGATCTCAGCTAGCTACAGCAGGGGATGGGAGAGCAGGAAACCCTAAGTGCGAAAGAGCAAATGACTGAGATGAAGGGGAGGAGGGTGTCTCCCTACTACTTATCCTAATTCTAACCTAAGTCTAATTCCTACTCTACCCCTCACTATTCTAATTACAGAGCGAACCAGCTAAACCCTAGGGTTATTTTGGACCAACTCGGTGGTAGGTGTATCCGACGGCCACGCCCGCACAATTCGAAGCGTTGCCTCGACGCAACCTCCAGATCGCCGCCACGTGCCGCCCTCGCTCTGCACCCCCAGTTTTGTGGCCCAAACTGGGAAACGAGCCTTTTCCAGCCAACCCCCGGTTTTGAGGCCCAAACCGGGAAACCAGCCCACCAGCATCTGAGTTTTGAGGCCAAACTCAGCAAACCCTCAGCGCCCAGGTTTTGAGGCCCAAACCTGGAAACCGTCCTCAGCCCGAGTTTTGTGTCCAAACTCGGAAACCATCCGCACCCAGGTTTTGAGGCCCAAACCTGGAAACCGTCCACCAGATGGTTTTTCCCTGGCTCTACCGCCAAACCGACGTCGTAGAGGGGATGCACCTCCCGTGCACCCCGTCCACCGACACGTGTCCCCGATTCCACAACTCAGGCAACACATGACCGCAAGTCTTCGCTTGTAGCTGCCACAGGCTGCCAGCCACCACAGCTGATCCTCGGGCCTCTGGTCCCTTAGTCCAAGCCTCACGTCCGCCCTTCGCCACTCTTGGTCCATCGGCACGGCACGTCTCTACTTGACCTTCACCTCGCCTTCGATCACTGCATCCGTGCTTGACACCTGCACAACACAAGCCAAAGAACATGCGCATCATCCCAGTTGACAATCACTCATCACTCAGAGACCCGGCATACACCCATGTATCCGCAATCTCCCCCTTGATGAGTGCATTGTCAACTACCAACACAAATCATAGTAGAAAGAGAATAAGGAAGAAGGAGAAGAGAGAACTCGACCAAATGACCCAAAAGCATAGAAAAGCCGAAGAAGGTCAAGTGGAAAGAGCGAAAGAACTTGGTCCTCGAAGACATGGGCAACGGCTCGACACAACCAAGCAAAGCAAAGCTAGCCCTCAAGAAGAGGTAGAACAGGCTCAACACCGCTAGCAAATCCCAATCGAAAATATCGAAGCAAAATGCTAGTCCCTCAAGATAGAGGCACAGAGGCCTCAACACAACTAGCAAAGAAGGCTCGATACCAATGCCTTTCGGCCAACAAGAGACAGCAAAGCTCCCCCTCGACTAGTGCTTACAACTAGGAAAGCTCCCCCTGGGTCCAAAATGGGAGGAACACAAAGATTTGAAAAATTTTCCCTTAAATGCAAACTCCCCCTTAGTTGAACATCCAGGAGACATATGATTTGCAAACTCTCCCCCTTAGTTGAAAATGCACTAATCAAGTAAAAGACTCTCCCCACCAGAAAATGCACCAACAAAAGTGCTAACAAGGGAGGTTCTCGCCCTTCCAACATGCATATGAGTCAAAATGCAAGTTAGCAGCTTCAGGCATACAGTCAAAAGAATGCAAAGATGCTCTAAACAGTATAACTCCAATGACTCAACAACAGCATACAAGCTCAGCAAAGGCTCAAACTGATCACCAGATATGAAATATGAACATATAAGCAGAAATGAGCAGTTTTGAGTCAAAAGGTATTCACCATCAAAATAGCACTAGCAATGTATAAACAGGAGTCTGAACAAGTGCTAAACATGTATACAAGGTGAACTACCCCTAGCAAAGTTCTATCATCATGCTTAAGAATGTAACATACACTTGTGAATTCAAATTCAGATCGGAGTTGCAGCGGTGAAATTACACAAGTTCAATTATTAGCATGTGATTGCGAGAGGTTGAAAGCTTGTCATTGCCTAACTTTTCAACCGAGCGAAGCCTATGCCGAAGCAATCAGAAGCTTAAAGCTACGGTTTCGGTCATACACTACACGGCTCAAGTTTAACTCAAAGTGCAATGAGAAACCGTCTCGATACCGTGATGTGTTGACAAGCAATCCCATCTCGATCTTTTCAATTCACTAAAACTTGGTTCAAATTTTAAACATGATATGAACAGACCAAGCAAGTGAATGACTCAGAACTAGAGACATAGCAACCTAGCATATATGAAAAGCACGAGTAAACTCAACACATCCTACACATGCTAGTTGCATATCTCAGTGGTGAACATTTTCAGATTTTAAGTTATTAAGCAAATTCACCATTTCAAAAATAGCTCAGCTCACAACATGTACTAGTGATCAGAAAGAGCATAAGCTACAAGCATCAACATAAGCATCGGAGCATACCACATAGAGCATAGTTACATTCTAGTGATTATAAACATGAAGCTTAGAATGTAAATGCGTATGCTAAAAAGCAAAAGAAAAGAAAGACAAACGAAAAAAGAGTCAGTCTAATATACAAGATCCAAAATGTTTCCCCCAACTAAAAGGGAAAACACATACCAAGCTCACCCGTCAACCGGTTAAAGGTTGATTCGTCTAAAAGCTTGGTGAAAATATCAGCCAGTTGATGATGAGTATCGACATGGCGAAGGTCGATATCACCCTTCTCCTGGTGGTCTCGCAAGAAATGAAAGCGCACATCAATGTGTTTGGTCTTCGAGTGAAGCACGGGGTTCTTAGCAACGCTAATAGCACTCGTGCTGTCACAAAGCAAAGGAACACGGGTAAAGCTCAGACCAAAATCACGCAAAGTGGCCATCATCCAAAGCAACTGGGAACAGCAGCTAGCCGCAGCAACATATTCAGCCTCTGTGGTGGACTGAGCGACACTAGACTGCTTGCGAGAAGACCACGATACAAGAGAAGAACCAATAAACTGGCAAGTCCCAGAAGTGGACTTGCGCTCAATACAGCAACCAGCAAAATCGGCATCCGAATAACCGCAAAGGGAGAGGGTGGAGGAAGCAGAATACCAAATCCCGAACTCAGGTGTGAAACGAAGGTACCTGAATATGCGCTTCACTGCCTGACGGTGAGAAGTGCGCGGCGACGCCTGAAAGCGCGCGCACAGACACACCGCGAATTGGATGTCCGGGCATGTCGCCGTCAGGTAGAGCAGCGACCCGATCATGCTTCGATACTCCTTCTGGTCCACTGCTTCTCCATCCACATCTGCATCTAGGGCAGTCGTCGTCGACATGGGTGTTGGAAGAGGCTTGGCCTCACCCACATCGAACCGCTTCAGCAAGTCCTTGGTGTACTTGCCCTGGTGCACAAACGTCCCCTCTCGGGATTGCTTGATTTGCAACCCAAGAAAGAATATCAGCTGGCCCATCATGCTCATCTCGAACTCCCTGCTCATAATATCTGCAAACTTGGCAACCAAAGCATGAGAAGAACCACCGAAAATGATATCATCCACGTAAATCTGGACCAAGAGAGTGTCTTTGCCTTGCTTGAGGAGAAAGAGCGTTTTATCTACACATCCCATTTTAAAACCCTTAGCAAGCAAAAAGGTTTTCAATCTATCATACCAGGCTCTAGGGGCTTGTTTCAACCCATATAAAGCTTTGTGAAGTTTAAAAACATGGTTTGGAAACTTGGGATTTTCAAAACCGGGGGGTTGCTCAACATACACTTCCTCTTCTATGTAGCCGTTTAAGAAGACACTCTTGACATCCATTTGAAAGAGTTTAAAACCTTTGGATGCAGCAAAAGCCAAGAGTATCCTAATAGCCTCCAAACGAGCAACAGGAGCAAAAGTCTCCTCAAAATCTATCCCCTCCTTCTGACTATAACCCTTGGCCACAAGACGCGCTTTGTTCCTCACAATGTGGCCATCCTCTCCTTGTTTGTTTTTGAAAACCCATTTTGTCCCAATAGGATTACAGTTAGGAGGAGGAGGAACTAGAACCCAAACCCGATTTCTCTCAAAATTTTCTAACTCCTCATGCATGGCATTGACCCAATCCGGATCCGTCAAAGCGTGTCAAACATCTCAGGGCTCAAAATTAGCAACAAAAGCAGAATGAGCGAAGTGAGAGATGTGTTGTGACCTGGACCGAGTAACCCATTCGTCGATGCTGCCGATCATCTGCTGAGGCAGGTGCTGGCGCTGGATGTGTCGTGGCGCCTCCCGAGCTGAAGTAGCCTCCCCCTCAACAGCAGCTGGTGCCTCCCCGAGTACAAAAGGTACCGCTCGGGGTGACGGATCCCACGGCCCCCAGGAAGAAGAGGTATCGGGGCCGCGAGTCGTCGTAGAAACCGCTCTTTCCGGCACAGCAGGTGGAGGCAATGATGGGTCATCTATGCCTTCAGCATCCTCGTCCTCATCATCGAAAAGAGGCTCACCAACCTCATGATCACCTGCTCGCTCAAAACGAGAAGAAGGACAAACGAGAGTCTCGTCAAAGGTGACATCTGATGTCTCCATGACTCGGTTAGTATCAAGGTTAAGTACACGATATGCGCGAGTGTGAGTGCCATAACCCAAAAATACACCGTCAGAAGAACGAGACTCAAACTTGTCCAGGTTGCCTTTCTTCAAAATAAAACAATGGCAACCGAAGACTCTAAAATAACTCACCTTGGGCTGTCTACCAAAACGCAACTCATAAGAGGTCTTCTTCAAGAAAGCTCTCAGAAAAATGCGATTTGAAATGTAGCCTGCAGTGTTCATAGCTTCGGCCCAATATCGCCTAGGAGTCCTATGCTCGTCGAGCATCGTCCTGGCCATCTCAATAAGGGTTCGATTCTTCCTCTCTACAACACCATTCTGGGGCAGTGTGTAGGGGGAAGAAAACTGATGCTCCAAACCCAAGCGGTCACAAAACTTCTCAAAATCCGAATTCTTGAATTCGGAACCATTATCACTTCTAATAGCTCGCATCGAGTTCAAAGGGAACTCGTTCTGAAGACGTAAAATCAGATTGCGAGCAAATGAGAAAGTCTCGGTCTTCTCGGCTAAAAAGAAGACCCACGAATATCTCGAAAAGTCATCAACAACAACAAGCACATACCACTTCCCCCCAACCGAGCTCACCTGAGCCGGACCAACAAGGTCCATGTGCAAAAGCTCTCCAGGGCGCTTGGTCATGACCTGAGTCACTGGATGGTGGGGAGCGGCAACCATCTTCCCGTGTCTACAAGAGTGGCAAACAAGATCCTTCTCCATATGCAACTTGGGCAATCCTTGGATTAGGCCAAGTGAACTAAGCCTTGCAAGCAAGTCGAAGCTCAAATGTCCAAGTCTCCTATGCCACTTCCAAAGATCAGAGGAGGAAGGTCCAGCCACAAGACAACGAGAAGTGATAAAAGACTCCGAGAAATTTGCACGAAATACTTTTCCAAAGGGCGAAATCAAACACACAAGATTGCCCTGAGGATCCAAAATACGACTGAGATTCGGTTTAAAACGAATCTCATAGTCGTCGTCAAAGAGTTGCGAAACAGAAAGAAGGTTAAAATGCAAGTTAGAAACAAGAGCAACATCGCTCAACACAAAGTGCTCATTAACTCGCACTGACCCGCGAGACAATACCTTACCTTTGCTATTGTCGCCGAAGGTTATGTACTCCTTTCCGGCAACAGGGCTAAGGCTGGAGAACCACTTGGCGTTTCCGGTCATGTGCCTCGAGCAACCGGAATCCACCAACCAAATGTCCTCCAACCATTTTACCTACATCAATAAAAAGACATAGGGTGAGCATACGGTCCAACACTGGGGTTAGTGAAGTAAGGGGAATACCAGTGTTGGGCCGGCTGCTCAAAAGAACGGTTAGCGAAAAAACCATTCCTAGCACGTCTACGAGAGGAGCGATCACCACGTAGAGGAAAACGTGGTCCGCTAAGGGAGAAGCGTCCATCGCGATACTCAAAACGCGGTGGGGAAAACGCTCAACTACAAAGCCTCCGCCACGGGGTCCATAGCCTACCACTGCAGGCTCCCGCCGGGCATGCTCTCTACGAGGCCTACGCCTAGGGACTTGAGGCTCAACACCTCTAGGCCTAGCGTCTCTCCTCGGAGCTCTCTGCTGCCTAGGCCTGAGAACTTGAGGTTCTGGACCTCTGGGCCTAGCAGCACGTCTCTGAACATTTGGCGCATGTACATCATGGAAAGGTTGGTACATGTCCGCATTGTTCATCTCCCTAGCACGGCACGCCTCTCTCTTGCGCCGAAAACAGAACTCACTCAAGTGACCATCTCTCCCACAGAAGTCACAATGATACCTCACTGCACGCAAAGGGGGTTGTTGGTACTCATGGCTGTGGGTGTGGATCACTTTGCCCTTCTGTGGCAAACACTCCTCCTAGATGGGTGGCATTGTGTCCAGCTTGTTTTTGAGGTGGTTGGGTTTGGGTGCCCACTGCTGGTTCTTGGGTGGAGCTCGTGGAGGTTCTTCAATCACCCCATCCTTGGTGGTAGGCTTGAGAGGCTCTTTGGGTGGAAGCTTGGTAAGTTTGGGAGTAGTGGTGGAGTTGGGCTTCTCACTAGGATTCAGACCACTCGACTCTCCAATCTTCCCAAAAGCAGAAAGATCAACACCCTGAGCAAAACCTACACCAGGACCTCCAGCAGCTCGCTTGAATTGGGAACTCATCATCCCGAGCTGCGGCTCACTGCAAGAAACCCATGACAAGATGGTCCAAAGGTATGTGTTTTCTTCCTCGGTTTGCATCTTGCCATGCTGCATGTTTGCAATCTCCTTCTCCAAACCCTCACACAAAGCGCACCTGGACACACAAGTGCTACCCGAGTTGGCCTTCTCAAGAGACTCAATCTTGGCATTCTTCTCTGCCAACTCGGATTGCAAGACAGGACAAGTCTTGCACGCACCCAACAGCGAGGGTCTAGCCTTCAGCTCATCCACCTCTGCTACCAACGCAGCATACTTACCTCTCAAAATGAGAAGGTCAGTCATGTGCGTGGTGCACATCTCGCACTCACTCTCCTCAGACACGACCACGGTGGACCGAGCGAACTCAAGCTCCTTCACCGTGTCCTCCCACTTCTGCCTAAACTCCTTGTGCTCTCTAGCGGCACGCCTAAGCAGCTTATCTTGACTAAGAAGCGCGGCAGTAAGCTTGTCGACCTCAGCAGAAAGCTCGTCGTGGGTCATAGATACCTGGGAGGTGTCGTCGTCGTCGTCGTCCCAAGGGGTGTGCTCCAGCTTGCCGTCGACCTCATCACCAAGCGCCATGGTGCAGAAGCCGTCGTCGTCGGCGAAGAAGCAGAGACCGTTCAGCTTGTCCTCGATCCTCTTCTTCTTCTCGGACTCGTCATCGCTTGAGCAAGCGGAGTCATCATCCGAGCCGTCGACGTCGCTGAGCGTGGCGAAGAACGCACGCTGCTCAGCCTTGGCCTTCTCCAAGTACTTCTTCTTGATGTACTCCTTGTCGAAGCCGCCCCTCCGCTTGTGCTTCGCGGGGACGTACTTCTCCTTGCGCTTGCCGGAGTCGTACTTGTGCCCATGATCGCCCTTCCCAGATGAATGCTTCTTCTTGGGGCAGTTGGCGATGAAGTGGTCGGGGTCGCCGCACTCATAGCATCTTGAGCGTCCTCCTCCGCGGCGATGGTTCATGCGGTTGTTGTGGAACCGCGAGAACCGGTTGGCGAGCATTGCCAACTCGTCATCCCCAAAGACTCAAGCTGGTCCTCTGTGACAGAAAAGAGAGACGAAAGAGCAAAATCTCCAGAGGGGTTAGAAGGGCCAGAAACCAAAGCCATAGTCGGGCCAGAAGGATTCTCATAAGAAGCCCTCGACATGGCGTCAATCTCACTAGACTTGAGCTTACTAAAGAGCTCGTCGCAAGTGAGGGTCTCATAGTTAGACGATTCGATGATCGCTTGGACCTTTGAGTCCCACACCGACCGATCAAGAGTGTGCAAAAGCTTCAAAGCCCTCTCATGATCGTCAAAAGGCAATAGCTCCTTGTTCGCTCTCATCTTGTTGACAATGACCTGAAAGCGAGCGAATAAACTCTCTATGCTCTCGCCAGGCATATGTCGAAAGTTCTCATACTCCCGCTTGTGCGACTCGTAGAGACGGAATTTAACTTGAATGGTTCCCTCATGGAAGCGCATGAGGGTCGCCCAAATCTCGCGAGCCGTGGGGAGATGAGAAACACGATCAAACTCAGACATGCTCAAACAGGAGAACAAGGCGTTACGTGCCCGGCTATTGGCCTCGTGCTCATCGATCTTAAGCTGAGTGACACGAGCAGCCAAGACAACGTAATCGGCCTTGTTGCAAATCTCCCAAACAGAAGAGCCCATGCTCTGGAGATAGGCCGCCGACATGCGTATCTTCCAATACGCATAGTTCGTCCCATCAAAGAACGGCGGTTTGCCCACGCCGCGATCCATGTCGCCTTCTGTGGATCTGAAACCGGCTAAGGTGGAAGATCCTTAACCCGCTCCGATACCAATTGAAGGACCGAGAATGTAATCAGAAAGCGACCAGAGGGGGGTGAATGGGAGCTTCAAATTTTCCTTTTGGAAACTTCTCGCCACTGTCCCGAAACTCAACCCCAAGAGCAAACCTTAGGGCTCGTAAGTGTTCTCGACCCTAGATGTAGGGTGGATGCTTCCACGAAGCACAGCGAGACACTCTACGACTCTAGAAATCCAATGCAAAAGCCGCAAACCAAAACCGACAATGAACGAACGAGCTGCGAACGAAAACGCGCGAACCAGCACTTACCGGACTCAGGGGTGCGTCCGGTCAGGTGTCACCGGACGCGTCCGGTCAGGCAAAATCGGTTTTGGGACCTTACTGGAAACGACCGGACTCACTGAAGCTAGCGTCCGGTCATTTGAGCACAGCGTCCGGTCGATCAGGAAAAACACGATGAACAGTGCACGAGATGCGTCTGGTCACAAAAGAGGTCGAGCGTCCGGTCAAGCCCCAAAATGAACAGAGCTCAGTTTCAATGACCGGACCCAAGGACCTAGCGTCCAATCAATGTGAGCAAGCGTCCGGTCACCCCGCGGATCCACGGTTCATCCACCGAATCGACTCGATCTCACCCAAAACCAATCCTCTAGGGATCAAACTTGGTGAGTAGAGTCACAAGGAGTATAGTGAGCTATCTCTAAGAGATCATGGCTCGAACCTATCTCCAAATCGATGAATCGGAGAATTTCGGGGGAAGGGAGAAAACTTGACCCGAAACGAAAATCGATCGATCTCCTAGACCGTGAGGTTAGAGATTAATTCCTTCGGTGGAAAGAAGTGCCTCACGATCTAGAACAACATGGTTCAAATGGTTTTGCAAAAGATGAACCGAGCAAAGAGATCAAGCGATGGGAAAATCATGGAGAAAAAGGATTCCGCGAAGAACACGAACGAAACGCGAATCACAACCACGAATTGCAACCGTGTGGCTACCACACGCTACAACAGTGAGGTTACGGCCTCACTTCCTCAAAATCAACAGTACACAGAGGCAAGTCTCTCTGCGGATCTCAGCTAGCTACAGCAGGGGATGGGAGAGCAGGAAACCCTAAGTGCGAAAGAGCAAATGACTGAGATGAAGGGGAGGAGGGTGTCTCCCTACTACTTATCCTAATTCTAACCTAAGTCTAATTCCTACTCTACCCCTCACTATTCTAATTACAGAGCGAACCAGCTAAACCCTAGGGTTATTCTGGACCAACTCGGTGGTAGGTGTATCCGACGGCCACGCCCGCACAATTCGAAGCGCTGCCTCGACGCAACCTCCAGATCGCTGCCATGTGCCGCCCTCGCTCTGCACCCCCAGTTTTGTGGCCCAAACCGGGAAACCAGCCTTTTCCAGCCAACCCCCGGTTTTGAGGCCCAAACCGGGAAACCAGCCCACCAGCATCTGAGTTTTGAGGCCAAACTCAGCAAACCCTCAGCGCCCAGGTTTTGAGGCCCAAACCTGGAAACCGTCCTCAGCCCGAGTTTTGTGGCCAAACTCGGAAACCATCCGCACCCAGGTTTTGAGGCCCAAACCTGAAAACCGTCCACCAGATGGTTTTTCCGTGGCTCTACCACCAAACCGACGTCGTAGAGGGGATGCACCTCCCGTGCACCCCGTCCACCGACACGTGTCCCCGAGTCCACGACTCAGGCAACACATGACCGCAAGTCTTCGCTTGTAGCTGCCACAGGCTGCCAGCCACCACAGCTGATCCTCGGGCCTCTGGTCCCTCAGTCCAAGCCTCACGTCCGTCCTTCGCCACTCTCGGTCCATCGGCACAGCACGTCTCTACTTGACCTTCACCTCGCCTTCGATCACTGCATCCGTGCTCGACACCG
The DNA here is from genome assembly GCA_009763385.1 of Coix lacryma-jobi var. lacryma-jobi. Classification (NCBI taxonomy): domain Eukaryota; kingdom Viridiplantae; phylum Streptophyta; class Magnoliopsida; order Poales; family Poaceae; genus Coix; species Coix lacryma-jobi. Next base: position 47,418,042 of record CM019826.1, read on the forward strand.
GCACAACACAAGCCAAAGAACATGCGCATCATCCCAGTTGACAATCACTCATCACTCAGAGACCCGGCATACACCCATGTATCCGCAAGCTCAAGTTTAACTCAAAGTGCAATGAGAAACAGTCTCAAAACTATGATGTGCTGACAAGCAGTCCCGTCTCGATCTTTCCAATTCACTTAACTTGGTTCAAATTTTATCTCAAAATATGAACATACCAAGCAAGTGAATGACTCAGAACTAGAGACATAGCAACCTAGCATATATGAAAAGCATAAGTGAATTCTACACATCCTACACATGCTAGTTGCATATATCAATGGTGAATAGTTTTAAGTTTTATGTTCATTAAACAGGTTCACCATTCAAAAATAGCTCAGTTCACAATCATGCATTAGTGATCAGAAAGAGCATAAGCTACAAGCATCATCATAAAACATCGAAGCAAATACTATACAGAGCATAGCCACATTCTAAAGATTATATTCATGAAGCTCTGAATGTAAATATGCAAGATGAAATGCAAAGATGCATGAAGAAACCAAAGGAAAAACACAAAGTCAGTGTATAATACAAGAGTCAAAATGTTTCCCCCATCTAAAAGGGGAAACACACACCAAGCTCACCTCTCAACCTAGCAAAAGTCGATTGGTCCAAAGGCTTGGTGAAAATATCAGCCAGCTGATGATGAGTATCGACATGGCGAAGGTCGATATCACCCTTCTCATAGTGGTCTCGTAGAAAATGGAAGTGCACATCAATGTGTTTGGTCTTAGAGTGCAGCACGGGGTTCTTAACAACGCTAATAGCACTCGTGCTGTCACAAAGCAAATGAACGCGAGAAAAGCTCAGACCAAAATCATGCAAAGTGGCCATCATCCAAAGCAACTGGGAACAGCAGCTAGCCGCAACAACATACTCAGCCTCCGTGGTAGACTGGGCGACACTAGACTGCTTGCGAGAAGACCATGATACAACAGAAGAACCAATAAACTGACAAGTCCCAGAAGTGGACTTGCGATCAATACGGCAACCAGCTGTGGCAGAACCTCCTGAATTAAGTGGCCCACATGCACCCATCATTGTCCTAAAGACTTCTGATCGGCGTGCACGAGTTCCAAATGACTCAAGAGATCTGTCGGGTGTCCTCGGGAAACCCGAATCATCCACGTTACATTCTTTTCAGGAATTCCCTCGTCAAGCATCACAGTATTACAACAGTTTTATAGATAAGATAAATCAGAGTAAAAGCGGAAAGAGTATATAACATAGATTGAAACTTAAGTTTAAAAGTTTACAACCCAGAAGTACTTGGTACATAAAAGGTTCGGAACTTTATATTACATATACCACACAATTTTTGGTTACTTGCCCAAGGTCAAACATCAGTGTCATCATCACTCTCCTCCACAAGAGTGAAGAAACATTGACCACCAAAAGGATGATCAATAAACTCACCTGCAACAAAGGGTAACGAACCCTGAGTACAAAAGTACTCAACAAGACTTAACCGTCTAGAAAAGAGGAGAAGACTCAGGTATGAAGGTTATAGGAATTCAAGGTAAGTCTTTAGCAAAATCAAAACATTTCTTTTGCATAAAAGCTTACTAATAGTAAAGCCTATTTTCAAGTTTTAACTCAAGATTAAACTTTATAACTATCCAAGGATTCTCAAACTTTCATATGAATATCACATCTTTAGTTCTTATCTCATCAAGATCCCATTCATTACTACGGTGAGGGTCAGTGGATTGAGGCTCCATATCCGAGGAAACACGGCGATTCGAATTGTTTAAACCTAGCTGGGGATTCAGTACCACACGACATATGTAGATCTTAATCTTGCATATGTCGACGCTATCTATAGATCCTCCCATACAAGAACGGGTCCAGCGTCACCCGAGAGTACAGTACACCTCGAACCCGACTATCTCATAGCCCCGAGGGTACACGCTACTCCCGCCATCTCTCCACTCCCAGTACGCGGTTGGCCGTTCTCAAGTATCGGAATAGCTATAGATGAGGCTTACCACCGCATGTGGGCTGTACTCAAAGGTCTCAATCACAGCAGGCCAACAACGATAAAGTCCTATGTTGAGTAACCTTACAACAAGACTCCATTCTTGATGTAAGTTACTATAATTATCATGTTGTCTCAAGATTCATTAATCCCATAACATAGCAACCATTTTTAAAACACTTACTATAATGAAGTAGTAAAGCATGGCTAAGCATACTAAGTATTTTTATAAAACGGGTATCAAGGTTAAGTATTGGAATCATCAAGGTTGGTAATGCATCAACTAGGATTCACCCAACTCCTATTTACCCAATGCATCATATTAACTCAAGTGATATAAATAACTTTATAAAAATACAAGATTAGGGTTAATGTCCGGGGCTTGCCTTGTTTATCAGCGAAGTCCGGTGACACAGAAAACCAGAAGGATCCAAACTCTCAGAAGAAACCCACTGTGGATCCGGTTCTTCCGAAACGAGATCTACACGTAGAAGTGCATATGCATGATCAATGAAATGCTTATGACATGATCATGGTAAAGATGGAAATTTTCTAAGCTGTAGACATTTATTTGTACAATCTTCCATCACGGTATAGTTGGAAACCAACAAAACCAACTTAGCTATTAAACTATATATTACTACTAAGCAAATTTCATTATCTTTATTAAGCAAGGTTATGAAACTAATTAGAAACAAAAGATCATCTGCATAAAGGAATCCATAACCAGGGAGCAAATCATGCTACTGATCCCCTGATTGTCAAACAAAACCAAAAATCATACAAATCTAAAAGGGATTAACAAATTCTATTTATTTTATAAGTCATTTTAATTAGCTTTTACTTATGAACAAATCATACTTATTCAAACAGAGCTGAAATTAAACATGAAGGTAGATATCAGTGACATAAACTCACATGTCAAATTTCATGATTTTTGGAGAAACACAGAAAATCACATAATTCATCAAAGTTGCATTTATTAATTAAAGTACAGATTTATTTGTCATCGTAAAAGTACTCAAAACACAAGTTTTATAATTTTTATATTAGCATAGACATGCTATCATCTAACATGTCAAATTTCACAATTAACAGAGCTATAGAAAAATTATAGCAAAAATAACAAAACTAGCTACTGTGCATAAAGCCAGAAAAAGAAAAACTTAAATCTAGCCCAAACTGGGCTTTCGGCCCGCTCCAGCGCGGCCCAACACACGTGAAAGACGGCCCGGCCTGGCTCCGCCCGCGCGCCTCGGCGACTTTGCAGAAAAGCCCTTCGGTTTAAACGAAAACAACCCGCAGTCCTGAGCACTATTAACATGAGTCACGAACTTTGCAACCAACACCCTGGACTTTCTTATCTTTACAACTATGAGGTCCCCGACCATGGCCAGAGCAGACGGCGGCGCACCGAGCGCCGGCGAGCCTTACGCCGGTCAACTCCGGCCAGTAGAGACCTAACGGACGCGAGCACCAACACCGGCAAGTCACCCGCAGCCCATAGAGCTCCTAACCCTAACCGCTACCACTCCGGTGAGGTCTAGCCACGCACGGCGACGGACCGGATCACGGCGGAGCTGTTCCGGCGAACTTAGGCCGGTAGCAGTAGAACGGAGGGGCTAGGAAGCTCCAGTAGCTTACCCTGTTACTGACTGTGTAGCTGGTTTGAGCGGAGGATGAGCGGAGAGGAAAGTTCCACGGAGCAGTGGCTTGCGGCGGCGAGCTCCGACGAAGACAACAATGTTCCGGCAAGACCTGAGCATCAAACAGAGAACCATCGAGCCGATGAGTACTCTGGGGTCAAGGTGAAACATAAACATGAGACAGGGAGAGTAGAGGAGTGCCCGGTTGAGCGGACCACGACGAGATCGAGCTCAGCGGCGATTTCGCCCGGCGGGAAGAAGAACGGCGAGCACGAGCTCTCTGAGGCAGTAGGGGTCGAAGGGATGGGCTCTGGAGATGCGCAAGGAGGTAAGGGAGTTATAGTTGCGGTCAATTTTGGATGAGGACGATCAGAGGCAGTGAATTTGGGATTTGGACGGAAAGGAGTCCGTCGGTGCCCTAGGTGGCAAAACGGCGACGGCGAGCTCAGGAGAAGGTGCCACGACTAGGCCTGGATATCGAGCCAGCTCGGCTCGTTATAGCTCGGCTCGTTATAGCTCGGCTCGTTAGCAGGCTGGCTCGACTCGGCTCGTTATACTAACGAGCTAGAAGAGCAGCTCGGCTCGGCTCGTTATAGAGCTCGAGCTGGCTCGTTTGGCTCGCGAGCCAAATCATAAAAACAAAATTTCTCAAACTACATGTAAATTTAACAAAAAATAATATCTACATATAAAAACATAAATTCCCTTATATGATTATATCTTCTTACCTATATGTGAACAACATGTAAGAACAAATATGTTTTCCACCACATTGCTGGACGCCTGAACATTCTACAATAGCTAATTTAAGCTTGTTGGCTTATAAATTAATTGGCTCATACGAGCTAACGAGCAGCTCGCGAGCCAGCTCGAGCTGGCTCGTTATAAATCGAGCTGGCTCGTTATAAAACAAGCTGGCTCATTATAAAACGAGTTGAGCTCGAGCCGAGCCGTTAACGAGCGAGTCGAGCGAGCTAGCGAGTTTCGAGTTTTTCGTCCAGGCTTAGCCACGACGCGAGGGAGAGCGCCAGCAGCTGCTTCACTTTGCCACGAACACGGTTGCGAGCTCATTCGAGAGAGAACGACGCCCTACGCGCGGTCAGTGCTGATCAAAGATCAGCTCCCACCGCCATGAACAGGAGAAGAAACTTATCCCCCCTTCTCCTTTATACCCTTTCGGAAATTTTGAAATTACTTCAGAGTTTTGAATATAAATTGAAAATATGTTAAAATATCAAATGCTCAGAATTCAATACTGAACATCTTTTATTTTTGCAACATATACAAAATATGCTTAGATTTTGAATTAGGGTTTGAAAATCAAAAGGGGACAAAAAGGGAAAAAGGGTATTTTCCCAATTACTTTTGATTTCGTATGAAAACTTGAAAAACTTTATACATCAAAGTTGATCCTTATCAAAAATGGAGCAACTTTGCTTTTTAGAGTTTACCCAAATTCTTTTTAGATTTAGAATTATGAAAAAGGGGACAAAAATAGGGTTTTTAACTTAATTAAATTATTTATTTGAATTTCAACCAAATTTGAATTATACCTCAATGGTGACTTGAAACATGATCCCAATACACCTTTGAGACATAATACCAAGTTGTGGTCCAAAATTCAATTACTATATAAGAAATTACCATAGTACCCTTATATAGCATAAAAGCACTATTCACAACAAGAAAGCATAGACTAGGGTTGCAAACTTAAACACTCCTTATCCACTAAGCACAAGCATAAAGAATAAAACTTGTTTTTAGTGAATGCAAAATTGGGTTATCAACTCAAATGAAATGCTAGTGCATATGATGACATGTTAGGTTTTAGTCTGCTTAACACCAGAGTGTTACACCAGCAAAGTCGGCATCAGAATGACCGCAAAGGGAGAGGGTGGAAGAAGAAGAATACCAAATCCTAAATTCTGGAGTGAAGCATAAGTACCTCATAATGCGCTTGACCGCCTGACGGTGAGAAGTGCGCGGCGATGACAGAAATCGCGCGCACAGACACATCGCGAACTGGATGTCCGGGCGTGTCGCCGTCAGGTACAGCAACGACCCGATCATACTCCGGTACTCCTTCTGGTCCACAGCTTCTCCATCCACATCCGCATCCAGGGCCGCCGTGGTCGGCATGGGTGTTGGAAGAGGCTTGGCCTCACCCATGTTGAACTTCTTCAGGATGTCCTTAGTGTACTTGCCCTGGTGCACGAACGTCCCCTCTCGGGATTGCTTGATTTGCAACCTGAGGAAAAGCATCAACTCGCCCATCATGCTCATCTCAAACTCCCTGCTCATAGTGTCTGCAAACTTGGCAACCAAAGCGTGAGAAGAACCACCAAAAATGATATCATCCACGTAAATCTGGACCAAGAGAGTGTCATTGCCTTGCTTGAGGAGAAAGAGCGTTTTATCCACACATCCCATTTTAAAACCCTTAGCAAGCAAAAAGGTTTTCAATCTATCATACCAGGCTCTAGGGGCTTGTTTCAAACCATATAATGCTTTGTGAAGTTTAAAGACATGGATTGGAAACATGGGATTTTCGAAACTGGGGGGTTGTCTCGCATACACTTCTTCTTTTATGTAGCCGTTTAAGAAGGCACTCTTGACATCCATTTGAAAAAGTTTGAACCCTTTGGATGCAGCAAAAGCCAAGATTATTCTAATTGCCTCCAAACGAGCTACAGGAGCAAAAGTCTCCTCATAGTCTATCCCCTCCTTCTGACTATACCCCTGGGCTACTAGTCTGGCCTTGTTTCTCACAACATGTCCATCCTCTCCTTGTTTGTTTTTGAAAACCCATTTTGTCCCAATAGGATGACACTCAAGAGGAGGAGGAACAAGAACCCAAACCCGATTTCTTTCAAAATTTTCTAACTCCTCATGCATGGCATTGACCAAATCTGGATCAGATAAAGCGTGTCCAACATCTCAGGGTTCAAAATCAGCAACAAATGCAGAATGAGCAAAGTGAGAGATTTGTTGTGACCTTGACCGAGTGACACATTCGCCGATGTTGCCGATCATCTGTTGAGGCGGGTGTTGGTGCTGGATATGTCATGGCGCCTCCCGAGCAGAGGTGATCTCCCCCTCAACAGCAGTTGGTGCCTCCCTGGGTACAAAAGGTACCGCTCGGGGTGGCGGATCCCACGGCCCCCAAGTCGAAGAAGAGGGATCGAGGCCGTGAGTCGTAGTAGAAGCCGCTCTTTGCGGCACAGCAGGTGGAGGAGGTGCTGGGTCATCCATCCCTTCAGCACCCTCTTCCTCATCATCAAAAAGAGGCTCGCCAACCTCATGATCAGCTGCACGCTCAAAACGAGAAGAAGGACAAACCATGGTCTCGTCGAAGGTGACATCTGATGTCTCCATGACTCGGTTAGTGTCAAGGTTAAGTACACGATATGCGCGAGTATGAGTGCCATAACACAAAAACACACTGTTAGAAGAACGAGACTCAAATTTGTCCAGATTGCCTTTCTTAAGAATGAAACAGTGGCAACCAAAAACTCAAAAATAACTCACCTTGGGCAGTTTTCCAAAACGCAACTCATAAGACGTCTTTTTCAAGAAAGCTCGGAGAAAAATGCGATTGGAAATGTAGCATGCAGTGCTCATAGCTTCGGCCCAATATCGCCTAGGAGTCCTATGCTCATCGAGCATCGTCCTGGCCATCTCTACAAGGGTCCGATTCTTCATCTCTACAACACCATTCTGTGGCGGTGTGTAGGGAGAAGAAAACTGATGCTCTAAACCCAAAGAGTTACAAAACTTCTCAAAATCCAAATTCTTGAATTCGGAACCATTATCACTCCTAATAGCTCGCATCGAGTTCAAAGGGAACTCGTTCTGAAGATGCAAAATCAGATTGCGAGCAAAGAACAAAGTCTCGGTCTTCTCAGCTAAAAAGAAGACCCACGAATATCTCGAAAAGTCATCAACAACAACAAGCACATACCACTTCCTCCCAATCGAGCTCACCTGAGCCGGACCAACAAGGTCCATGTGCAAAAGATCTCCAGGGCGCTTAGTCATGACCTGAGTCACTGGATGGTGGGGTGCGGCTACCATCTTCCCATGTCTACAAGAGTGGCAAACAAGATCCTTCTCCATGAATAACTTGGGCAATCCTCAGATTAGGCCAAGTGAACTAAGCCTTGCAAGCAAGTCGAAGCTCAAATGTCCTAGTCTTCTATGCCACTTCCAAAGGTCAGAGGAGGATGCTCCAGCCACAAGACAACGAGAAATGCCAAAAGACTCCGAGAAATTCGCACAAAAGACTTTTCCAAAGGGCAAAATCAAACACACAAGATTGTCCTGAGGATCCAAACTACGACTGAGATTCAGTTTAAAACGAATCTCATAGTCATCATCGAAAAGTTGCAAAACAGAAAGAAGGTTAAAATGCAAGTTAGAAACAAGAGCAACATCGCGCAACACAAAGTGCTCATTAACTCGCACCGACCCACGAGACAACACTTTACCTTTGCTATTGTCGCCGAAGGTGATAAACTCCTTTCCGGCGACTGGACTAAGACTGGAGAACCACTTGGCGTTTCCGGTCATGTGCCTCGAGCAACCGGAATCCACCAACCAAACGTTCTCCAATTGTTTTACCTACATCAATAAAAAGACATAGGGTGAGCATACGGGCCAACACTGGGTGAGCATACCTCCAGCAGCACGCTTGAACTGGGAGATCATCATCCCAAGCTGCGGCTCACCACTCGACACCCATGACAAGATGGTCCGAAGGTATGTGTTTTCCTCCTCGGTTTGCATCTTGTCATGCTTCACATTCGCAATCTCCATCTCCAAACCCTCACAAAGAACGCACCTAGTCACACATGTGCTATCCGAGCTGGCCTTCTCAAGAGACACAATCTTGGCATTCTTCTCTGCCAACTTGGATTGCAAGCCCGCACAGGACTTGCACGCACCCAACAGCAAGGATCTAGCCTTCAGCTCATCCACCTCTCCTACCAACGCAACATACTTACCTCTCAAAGTGAGAAGGTCAGTCATGTGCGTGGTGCACATCTCACACAAAACCTCCTCAGAGACAACTACGGTGGACTTGGCAAACTCAAGCTCCTTCACCGTGTCCTCCCACTTCTGCCTGAACTCCTTCCTCTCTCTAGCAGCACGCCTAAGCAGCTTATCTTGACTAAGGAGAGTGGCAGTAAGTTTCTCGACCTCAGCAGAAAGCTCATCGGGGGTCAGAGATACCTGGGAGGTGTCGTCGTCATCATCGTCGTTCTGAGGGATGTCCTTCAGCTCACCGTCGACCTCCTTGCCGAGGGCCATGGTGCAGAAGCCCTCGTCATCGGCGAAGAAGCAGAGGCCGTTGAGCTTGTCCTCAATCCTCTTCTTCTTCTCGGACTCATCATCGCTTGAGGAAGCGGAGTCGTCATCCGAGTCGTCGACGTCGCTGAGTGTGGCGAAGAATGCACGCTGCTCAGCCTGGGCCTTCTCCAAGTACTTGGTCTTGATGTACTCCTTGTTGAAGCCGCCCTTCCACTTGTGCTTCGCGGGGACGCACTTCTCCTTGCGCTTGCTGGAGTCGTACTTGTGCCCATGATCCGCCTTGCCGAAGGTCTGCTTGTTCTTCTTCGGGCAATTGGCGATGAAGTGGTTGGGGTCGCCGCACTCGAAACAGCCCGAGCATCCTCCTCTGCGGCGATGGTTCATGCAGTTGTTGTGAAACCACAAGAACCGGTTGGCGAGCAATGCTAGCTCGTCATCCCCCATGAACTCCAGCTGCTCCTCTATGACAGAAAGAAGAGAAGAGAGTGCAGAGCCTCCAGAGGGGTTAGTAGAAGAGCCAGAAAGCAAAGCCATCGACGGGCCAGAAGGATTTTCATAAGAAGCCCTCGCCATGGCATCGATCTCACTGGACTTGAGCTTACTGAAGAGCTCGTCGCACGTGAGGGTCTCATAGTTAGGCGATTCGATGATCGCCTGAACCTTGGAATCCCACACCGACCGATCAAGAGTATGGAGTAGCTTGAGAGCTCTCTCATGATCGTCGAAAGGCAACAGCTCCTTGTTAGCCCTCATCCTGTTGACAATCACCTGAAAGCGAGCGAATAAACTTTCTATGCTCTTGCCAGGCATGTGTCGAAAGTTCTCATACTCTCGCTTGAACGACTCGTAGAGACGGGTTTTGACTTGAGTGGTTCCCTCATGGAAACGCATGAGGGTAGCCCAAATCTCCCGAGCCGTAGCGAGGTGAGAAACGCGATCAAACTCACTCATGCTCAGGCATGAGAAAAGAGCATTACGGGCTCGGCTATTGGCATCGTGCTCATCGATCTGATGCTGAGAGACACGAGCAGCCAAGACCACGTAATCGGTAGAGTTGCAAATATCCCAGATGGAAGCACTCAAACTCTGCAGATAGGCCGACATGCATATCTTCCAATACGCATAGTTCGTCCCATCGAAAAACGGCGGTTTGCCCACGCCGCGATCCATGTCGCCTTCTGTGGATCTGGAACCAGCTAAGGTGGAAGATCCTTAACCCGCTCCGATACCAATTGAAGGACCGAGAATGCAATAGCAAGGCGACCAGAGGGGGGGTGAATGGGAGCTCAAAAATTTCTCTCAAAACTTTGGCCTTTGTCCCACAAATCAACCCCTAAAAGCTTCGATCGAAACCGTGATGCCCATGACCCTTGGAAGAGGGTGGATGATCCCTAGGATCACAGCGAGGCACCACAAAACGATATCAAACCAAACGGCAAAAACACCAACCCAAGTTCAATGCCTAGAAACCGAGTCCCAAACGTGGATTGAAGGCTACATCGGGAAATCTCCAAATACCGATGCTAACAAGTAGCAAAGATACTTAGAGAGGTTCCTAGGTGAACTAAAAGGCCAACCGAGAGGTCCGGAAACCAAGCAAAGAAGTCGGGAGAGCAAACGCACTAAGGCTCAGCCTACAGCCGATTCGCGGACTGTCCGGACTCCCAGTCGCGGACTGTCTGCGCCAAGTGCGGACTGTCCGCGGTTCACTAGCCGACTGTCCGCCGGCAGAAAACCAGAAACAACAACGATGCTGCAAGTCCCCTGGACGTTCCCGGACTGTCCGCGAGTCCCAACGGCGGACTGTCCGTGGTTCAAAAAATACTTGCCCAACAACGCAGAGTCAGACCACTGGTCTGACCGACCCCGACGCGCGGACTGTCCGCGACCCAAACGGCGGACTGTCCGCGGATGAACAGAGAGGGCGAATTTGTTCGGCCCTTCTCCAAATCCTCCCAAAATCGAATCAAATCACAATCCCATGTTCCCAAACTTGGAGAAGATGATCACGGGGTAGTTAGGAGACTATCCCCAAGAAATCATCCGCTCAAATCGATTCAATCAACGGGAAATTGAAGGGGAAGGTGTATGAAATGAAAAAGCACCACGAAAACGAAATCGGCCCGATCTACTTGTTCGTGAGGAGTTAGATGAATTCCTTTGGTGGAAATGATCTCCTCACTATAAAGAACAAGTTGGTTCAAGTGGAATTCGAAAAGATGCAGTAGGGAGGGAGATCGAGTGACGGGAAAATCGTGGAGAAACGAAGAACGCGAAGAAGACGAACCAAAACGCGAATCAACACATCGTCTGCAACCTTGTGGCTACCACACGCTACCACAGTGAGATTACGGTCTCACTTTCTCAAAATCTCCAGTACACAGAGGTATGGTTCTTTGCGGATCTCAGTTGCTACAGTAGGGGATTGGGAGAGCAGGAAAACCTAGAAGGCAAAGAGCAAATGGCTGAGATAACATGGGAGGAGGGTGTCTCCCTCTACTTATCATATTTCTAATTCCTACTCTACCCCTCACTAATTACAGAGCGAACCAGCTAAACCCAAGGGTTATTCTGGACCAACTCGAAGATGCTGGTGATCCGACGACCACGCCCGCAAAACTGGTAGCGTTGCCTCGACGCAACCTCACCGATTGCCGCCACGTGCCGCCACCGCTCCGCTTGTCCTTTTCCCGGACTTCGCCCCCGATTTTGAGGCCCAAACCGGGAAACCATCCTTCACGACCAACCCCCAGTTTTGAGGCCCAAACCGGGAAACCAGCCGTCCATCGCCTGAGTTTTGTGGCCCAAACTCAGAAACCCACAGTGCCCAGGTTTTGAGGCCCAAACCTGGAAACCGTCCTCAGCCCGAGTTTTGTGGCCCAAACTCGGAAACCATCAGCGTCTAGGTTTTGAGGCCCAAACCTAGAAACCGTCCACTCGGTGGTTTTTCTGTGGCTCAGCCACCAAACCGAGCCGTAGAGGGGATGCACCGCCCGTGCACCCCGTCCACCGACACGTGTCACCAGGTCCTCGACCCAAGCAACACCGTGCCCGCAAGTCTTCGCTCATCGCTGTCCCAGGCTGCCAGCCACCACAGGTGATCCTCGGGCCACCGGTCCCTCAGTCCAAGCCTCACGTCCGCCCTTCTCCACTCTCGGTCCATCGGCACGGCACATCTCTACTTGACCTTCACCTTGCCTTTGATCACTGTATCTGTGCTCGACACCTGCACAACACAAGCCAAAGAACATGCGCATTATCCGAGTTGACAATCACTCATCACTCAGAGACTCGGCATACACCCATGTATCCGCACAATGTGGTGGAGGAGATGCATTGGATGACCGAGGGTCATCACTACAAGGTCTCTTATGAGACCTTTGCTAGGATCCTCGGTTTGGGCAGCGGGGATAGAGAGCTTGATAGTCTGCACCAGGAGAGGACTCTGACAAATAATGATATTGCGTTCATGTATGAGGATCCTTGGAAGGCAGATGGGTTGGTCAAGGGGCTGAAGGGCTATTACTACATGTTGAACAACCTTTTCAGGCAGACTCTCAACCCCAAAGGGGGTTCCCATTCTAACCTCTATGGATATGGCAGGAACATGTTGGCTAGGATGGCCCCCAGGGCAAATCACTTCTCCATCTCCACTTTCATTTGGACTGAGCTTCAGGTGGCAGCCGAGGATGCTAGGAAGGCAGTGCTTTATGCCCCCTACATCATGTTTATCATTGAGATGGTCTCCGGCTACACCTTTGCTAAGGATGGGTTGCATGAGCCATATCGTGCAGAGAAGAAGAAAGCAGCAGCAGGGGCAGCAGCAGTTGACAGGCCAGAGAGCTCCCACCCTTCCTCCCAGAGGAAGAAGAAGAGCAAGCTGGCCAAATGGATCAAGGCCATCTTCTCTACTTGCACCTACGCAGCCTAGACAGCTCACCAGGCACTCGTTCAGCAGCGCAGAGCGAGAGCGGGCGGGTCGGTCTTCGTTACCTCCACCCCGCTCTCCACCTCACTTCGACCTCTCCAGCCTTAACTCAGATGATATAGACTTAGATGGCGATGAGGAGCAGGAGGAGATAGTGCCTGAGCCGTCTCGTCGTTCTACGCGCACCTCGACACGCTACACCAGCACTACCCATCGCCATGGGAAGGCCGTTGTAGAGTCCGATGACGATGACGACGATGGCGATGACGACGATGCTGATGATGATGAGACCGAGGTTCAGTGGGACACCATAGCGTCTGATGATGAGTGAGTGTTTGGACACTTTTCTCTTCTCTCTACTTCTCTCTTTTTGGTGACTTGTTGCCAAAGGGGGAGAATTAGGTGAAGAGAAGGGGGTACAACACTTTCTTGTTCATATCCCATCTTTTAGTAGTTGTCTTTTAGTAGTTGTGAGTTGTGAGAGAGTTTGTCGATCAAAACTCTATTTTGTAATACTCTATGTTGCTACTTCTTAGACTTGGATGTGGACATGTACGTTTATCTGCTTATCTAGCTTGTCATATTCTATTTAGACCTGTTGTTTATTATGCTTTGTGGTTGTTTTAATTTCCGCTGCGTTTGCTGTCTGTAAGTTTGAGCGGCAGTGCCGCTCCAGGGCCGGTAGTGCCGGGCTCCGGCAGTACCGCGCCTAGAGTGGCAGTGCCGCTCTGGCTGACAGGCAGCAAACCACTCTGATGTGCTTAAACTGTCATTCGCATCACGTATTTGATCTTGACACAATGTTTCGCACCTCACAAAGCTATTAGATGTGAAATTGAACCATCTTTACACTTTTAAATATGTGAATGTTGGCCTCTAATGCCATTTTGAGATTTCAGCTCTCATTCACCCATTTAGGGGGAGGTTTCACACCTAAGCTTCTAAATCTCAAGTATTGTACCCTTCTATTGTAAGCTTCAATTGTGTTGTCATCAATCACCAAAAAGGGGGAGATTGTAAGTGCAATCAAGCCCTAATTGTGGGTTTTGGTGATAATGACCACATGATTGAAGAACTAATGAGATTTACCAAGATGACAAGCAGGTTGATAATAAGAAAGGATGGTGCATATGTGTTGGTGGACACCTCATGCGTTATTTCATCGGTTCCGAACTCAAAGTGCTACAACGAGCTTTTTCTTATATATTTGAGTTATAGGATTGTCGTACTATCAAGGGGGAATGTAAATGCATCGCTATGGCTGAATGATATGTGCTCAAACCAACCCAAGCCATCCTTATTTCTAACCAAAGACAGCTGCACAGAATTCTGATCTTTCACTGTCTGTCTGGTAGGCGCGGCAGTGCCGGGCCGCGGCACTGCCGGGCTAAGGCCGGCACTGCCGCGACTTGTTTCAGCCGTTGGATGGCAGGGGGTATTTACACTACCTCCCTGCCACCCCAACAGTCATCCACGACCATTTACTCTTCTCCTACCTCCAGACAAGGCTTCCTCTCCCCATTGAAGGCTCCCAAGCTCTCTCTCACCCAATCTTCGATTCCCATTGATTCCAAGTGAGTTAGAGCCTCAAACCTTCATCAAAGAGAATCCCTAGGTGAGATCTACTCCCTAGAGCACTCGATTTGAGACATAGCCGGTGGATTTGATTCTATTACTCTTGGGTTCTTGGAACCCTAGCCGGCTAGGCGTCGCCCTTGAGCTAGCCAACTTGTGTGGCGGCCTTGGGAGGTTTGTAATCACTCGTGTAGCTAGTATTATTACCCCTCACTTCAAGGATTTGGTTCCTTGACTTGAGAACGAGGAAGAGTTGCAAAGCTCATGACCTAAGTGGTCAACCTCAACAACGTGGAGGTAGGCAAGCCTTGGTGGCGAGCTGAACCACGAGATAAATCACTTGTCACTTGTGCTTACTTGCTTTCATATTTCATACTTGTGAGCTTGTGATAGATTCTAGGGTTTGACCCGATCTACTTCATACTACATATTTGGCTTGGTAGAGTTGGTTCTGCTGGTTCAGGAAACCTAGTGTAGCATTTCCATTCATATAGATTCGGTTTGCTGTGGCTGTATTTTGAATTGCAGGCTCGGGAAGTATTATGCGCGGCAGTACCGGGCTGA
Source organism: Coix lacryma-jobi var. lacryma-jobi (assembly GCA_009763385.1). NCBI lineage: Eukaryota > Viridiplantae > Streptophyta > Magnoliopsida > Poales > Poaceae > Coix > Coix lacryma-jobi. The sequence continues at coordinate 47,433,082 of CM019826.1, forward strand.
GGCCGGCAGTGCCGGGGAGCGGCAGTGCCGGGCACAGGGCGGTAGTGCCGGGCTTAACTAATTAAGTTTTGAGCTGTGATTTTTGACAGGCCTATTCACCCCCCCCCCCCCTCTAGGCCACACAGGTCCTTACACCCCATCTTGGGCATCTTGATCCTTTCACCCAATTAACCCCTTATGCCTAGAAGTGTGTTTCTCTATACTCTACCGCACAAAAGACTATACTATGTCACTTCTACTCTAGCAAGGCAATTCAAGTAAGGATGAACAAGAAGTAAATTGTGGAATTGAATTGCTCAAAAGTAAATGCGTATGTAAAGGGAGTAGAGATGACACGACGATCTTTTTGCCGAGGTATCGAGGTGTCGGCACACCTCTAGTCCTCGTTGGAGCACCCGCGCAAGGGTATCGCTCCCCCTAGATCCGCGCAAGGATCAAGTGCTCACTATGAGCTGATTCTTCGCCACTCCGACCCGGTGAATTGCTCACTACCGGTCACAAGCCAACTTGGATCATCCACAAGTCCATCGGATGATCACCAAGCTCTTCGATCACCACCAAGCCGTCTAGGTGATGTCGATCACCAAGAGTAACAAGCTAGAACTCTCACTTGACCAAGCCAAGGTCAAAGAGATGGATGGATGCACACTTGCTACTCTCTTTCACTAATGAGGCCACTAATTCTCTCAATTAGGGATTCTCTCAACCTCACTAGGGCTCTTGCACTTTCTCACACTCACAGTGTGTCTCTCAGCAGATGGAAGTGGCAAGAACACTCTAATGGATGAGGGGGAGGAGTATAAATACACCCCCCAACCGGCCATCCAAAAGAGCACTGAACAGCATAGTTTTCGGGGGCATCAGACGCGTCGATGCCCTCGACCCAACGGTCAACTGTACTTTCTGTCAGACGATTCAAAGGAGCATCGGACATTGGGCAGCGTCCAATGCCCTCACCTCGGACGCGTCTGATGCGAATCTGACCTCTCTGGATCCTCTCTGCATGGACATCGGACGCTGACCGATGTGCCCCTCAGGGAACTCTCTCAGAACAATGGCACAGGCGCGTCCGATGTGACAACATCGGAGCGTCCGATGCCACATTGCCAGCACACTCAAGTCTGGTGGACATCGGACGCACGTCCGATGCCACTAAGGCCAGCGTCTGATGCCCATTTCTGGGCCGAAACGACTTCGGATCGCGACGCTGCCTTAACGACTTTTCATCCTCACGACATAAGGGCTCTCTCAAAGCTACCTAGGGCTATGAAATAACAAGTGTGCACCATCCCTACCTCAATAGACTCATCTAGGTCAAGCTACTGATTCACGTTCGCCTTTATAGTACGGCCAAAGAAAAAACAAAGAACTAAGACTACCTAAGTGTCCCCCAACACCATATGACACTTAGCCTAGTCTACCACCGTCTTCGTCGTCCATCCTTTGAAAACTGAAACGAATTCCATCGCCAAGGGACATGAACTACATACGCCCGCATCGTCGCCATTACCGTGACCTAACTCATCCACGTTTCTGCAAAACACACGTTAGTCACAGTAAACTTGTGTTTTATCCAATCATCGAAACCCACTAAGGGCCAAGATGTGTTCACTCTGCACGCAGGCGAACAGCGGCCTGCTCATGCGCAACCTGGGCGGTGAGGGTGGCTGCATCAGAGAAAGGCAGCAGCTTAGGGGCCATGGAGATAGGGAGAGAGGGAGCGGAAGGAGACTGCAGGATCTCAAGAGTCTCGTGATACCACGAGAGAGGATCAACTAGTTGTGGTATTCATTCATATTGACTAAACTAATTAAAGGCATTTATATAGGAGTTAATAGACTAACACAAGCGAGAGAGGGGGAAGCACACAGGCCACAGCCAGGGAACATTCCCAGACATCAGCCATCTCTAGCAGTGTTCGCCAACATTTTTCAAAAATTTTCTAGATTCCTCGTCACATCAATCTTTGGATACATGCATAAAATATTAAATATAGGTAAAAAAACTAATTGTACTTTTAATATGTACATGTTGAGACGAATCTTTTAAGCCTAGCTAGTCCATGTTTAGACAAAATTTGTCAAATAACAACGAAAATGCTACAAGAACCTTTCCAAAAATTTTGTCAGGCCTAAATACTAGCAGTAAATAGGTGATAGCCAGGGGAGATTCCTTGGCGTCAGCCAGCTAGTAATAAATGATGCAGTAAACATGCTAACACCTAGGGCTACCAACACTAAAATACTGAGGTTGGTGCAATGATAATTTGTACAGGAAGACGATGATCCATCTTCACTAACGGAGCAACCTGATAAAAACATCTTCAATCAAAAGTTTTTATCCCTTGATAAAAAAGGATGTATGTGACATAAGAGAAAAACATCCAAGTACCCTCACGGAAGCTATAATTCCTGTAGCAATCCAATATGAATATTGAAAATTAATGAAAAAATATAAATCATTCTTTTTTATGATATATCTAAGTGCTCTCTGAAGGTAATCATTCTTTGGTTTGTATCACCTGCTGGAGCTTACCTAGTAGCAAGAAGCAGAATAATCGGTACCACCTGTTGGGGCTTATCTGGCAGGAGGAAGCAAAAATACTGCAAAGCACACCTAATAACTTCAGAGATATGCTATGAACTTCTTTGGAGGAACCATTGGGGTCAAAAAATCACTAACGGACTGACCTGATGACCCGAAATAAAGGCCACAATGAGAATAAAAATTATATACTAACTAAATTTGAAACTAAGTAGTATAGAAATGTAAACTACTAACTGCTAATCCGAGTCCATATAAGTTAATGACAACGAGCTCCATGTAAACCTGCTAGCTGGCCGTGAGATCATCTATCATTAAAGCAACAGTTTGCTAAACTCACTTGACAAATCTATAGTTTTGTCAAGTCCCAAAACCAAATGTCAAGTGAAAAAAAAGGCCTTCTCCAACAGTTTACTATTTGGGCTTGGCAAAAGAACTTGGCATCCTAGACTTTTTGCCAAAATCATAAAATTGAGCCTCCAACAAGTTGACAAAACTAGTTGGCAAATTGGGATACACGTGATGCCAAGCGATGGAGGACTTGACATATTTAGCAAGTGAAGGGGGATTTTGCCAAGATTGTCAAATTGCCAAGTTGTTGGAGGAGGTTTTTTATGGTTTTAGCAAAAATCCTATGATGCCAAGTGGTTTTGCCAAACTGTTGGAGTTGCTCTGGGTGTTTGGCAGAGCTCCACGGAGCAGATTCTCAGCGAGAATCACTCCCTCACTGCGAAAGGTATTTTTCAGCGAGAAGTGATTCTTTGCTGATTCTGTGAAGTGATTCTCTGAAATGAACTAGCAGATTGAGAGCTGAAAAAATTAGTTTCACTTGATTCTGTGAGGTGATTCTCTATCCTAATTTTGAGAGTTTAGTCTAAAGAATCAAAGAGAATGTACTTTCAACCACAGAATCACTTCACCAGAGAATCTGGGAGGACAGCTGGAGAATCAGGAAGGATAGCTCTCCCAAACAAGCTGGCTTGCCGTGGAGAGGATCAGGGAGCGCGCCACTCAAGATGGCGATGCTAGGCAGACCGAGGAAGATTGATGGGCAAAAACGATTCATTTTTTAGATGCTTCATTCAGATGTACTATTCATGGCCACCGTGGGTGTGGGTTGTAGCATTAAAGAGAACATGTGTAGTGCTTGCAAAACGAGGGTTGACAGAGAAATCTGCTAGCGGGGTATAGAAGATGACCGAGAATATTTTGATATCCATTCTTAAGTCTTACTTTTTCGGCCTAAAAAATATAATTATCACTTTTCGAAGAGTTAAATATTTAAAATTTTAACTAAATTTATATAAAAATACTAACATTCGTGTTAGAAAATAAGTGTCATTAGATTTGTTATAAAATATATTTTTATAAAAAATTATTTGAAAATATAGATGCTAATATAATTTACTATGTTCAAGTTGAGCTAATTTGACGAGTACGGATCCCACAGCTATATTTTTTTTTATGGACGGAGCGAATAGCATTTAATAGCATATGTTGTGCTCTCGTCAGAACATAATCCCCATCTTTCAATCTCCATTTCTGACGAGGGTCTCAGAACAATTGTTATCTGTCACCGCTATTCACCGTTGCGTTTGTGGACAGGTTCTAAAATTCGTCGTTTGCGTCGGCGCCGAAATTGCATTGCCGGCCATGATGATAAGACTAGGACAGAACAAGCAGGCCACGGACACAGTCACACAGACTCGGTCCAAGCCGGCCGCATCCGACACCCACAAAGAGCAGAACCCAGAAACAAAAGGGAGCGAGCTAGAGACGCGAAGGGTTTTTGCTGCTTGCACCAAAACTTTGAAGCCAAATGACTCAAAAGGCATCCAATGTGAAAGATGCCTGTGTCCCGTTTAAGTTCCCGTCGATCTACCCCTCAACTGACCTATATATACCAAGCTCCACGCACCAAGATGCATCAGCAAGCCTTGTAATAAGTACTTAATAAACTGTTGTGGATTTAGAGATCTCCATTGGAGTCGCCGGTCGGCGAAAATGGGGCATCGCAGTAAGACATCGTGGCCGGAGGTGAAGGGGCTGCCGGCCGAGGTGGCCAAGGACAAGATTCAGGAGGACCGCCCAGACGTCGAGGTGATCCTTGTGTCTGTCGGCTCCGCCGTGACCGATGACTTCGACACCAAGCGCGTCCGCGTCTTCTTCAACAAGGCCGGCAATGTGGCAGGGGTCCCCAAGATCGGCTAGGGGCAATAATATATTTGTTACTTCAGTTGTATCCAGTCGAAGCTGATTTCAGTTTGTTATATGCGATAAGCAGATTATGGGCGTGGTTGTGCCGTGGGAGCTAGTGCCTGGCGCCCTGTCTAGCTGCTAGGTTCCTGCTCATCCAAACAACCCCTATATGCTCTTTCTAGTTTTAATTCTAGCATCTACAGTCGTCTTTTAACTTTGAAGATGTAACTTTGCGATTATATACAATATATACTACAATTACTAAAATCAACGAGTTGACTTATTATGGAACTATATGAAAGTACCACTACTACAAAAATGAATTTACGTAGTGTTGCTCTTTTATCCTCCGTGGCGGTAAATCGATTTACCGCAGCGGGCAAAGCGGTCCGCTGCTGAAAAGCCACGATTTACCGTGGCCTTATCACTGCAGCGGACTCGTTTGCCCGCTGCGGAAAACCGATTTTGTTCGCTGCGGTAAAGATTTGTGCAATAGTGTACTTCTACTAGCATATAAATTCTTTTGACTAAACTTAGCCCTAAATTAGTTTCTGGATTTGAAAAATCTCATCGAACTCTAATACCATACAACAACATACACACATCTTAACTGTCAAAATTAGACAAAATACCCCTTAACTACCAAAGTGATTTCTTAGGCAGGTTTGTCGATGTGGGGGTAGGGCCCACATGTCATATGGTCCCTCTCTCTTATATAGAAAACCATAAATTTGAATGAATATAAATTTTATATTAAAAATGTATAGATCAACATGATGTACAGCTTTTGCAGTTAGTAGCTTCTTTTAAAATGTTTTAGAGGCTTGTATATTCATTTTAAGTTATCAAATTTTGAATTAAACAATCTCGAACATTAACAAGGTCTAAACCAAAGCTGTAACGATCCATACCTTTGTAGTTGCCAACTTTCTTTTATTTGAGATCGTTTAGAAAACCAAATATTTGTTTCAAGTTTCACATTTCAAAATTTATTTTTAATATTTCAAATAAACTACTTCACATGTTGACAAGGTCTATAACAAACTTACAGACGCCAAAATATTTATTTAAGTTTCTTTAATTATGAAATTTATTTTTTAATTTTTCAAATAACCTGGGACAAAGACATGCTCTATATACAAAATTTGTACTGTCTGATGAGATCCAAAAATTTGTAATCAAAATTTACTTTCATTTGAAATTGTAGACATGCTCTATACACAAATTTTGTAGTGTCTGATGAGATCCAAAAATTTATAGTTGAAATTTAATTTCATTTGAAATTATTTAGGAGTCTAAATATTCAATAAAAATGTTATGGCTAAAAATAAAAGGCATGGCCTCACGTGCTGCGTATATATCTTATCAACCAAAATTACTATAAGATCTTATTTGGTTGAGCTATGGCTTCTAAAAAAATGTTGTATGGGCTGTAAAAAAGTTGTTATAGGTTGTAGGTTGTGAAAAAGCTAAAAGTTGTTTGATTGAACAAGTATGGCTTTTGAAAAAAAAATTGTTCAATTTATCCCACTTATGAGCAGACCCCACATGTCATTCGTCACCCTCTCCACTCAACTTCCTTCCTCTCTCTCCCTTACGAGTGGACTCATGTGGTCAACCTCATACGCCTTGGATCTTCCTCTCGCCGCGTTGGGCAATGGCCTCGTTAGTGCAGGGCATTAGGGCTGAGGCAGAGGCCGCACCCACACACCAAGGAGAGAAGTGAGAAGTCGCGAGAAAGATTCAAGAGGTATGCAATATAACTAGTGAGATGGATAATTTTCGTGAAAATAAGTGAGGGTGTTATAAAAATTGTACTAGTTAAAAGATACCTCTATTGATGGCTTTGGATGGAAGCCATCCTCTTTAGTTGGTTTTGACTTTTTAGAAGTCAAAGCGACTTAAAAAGCCCAACGGGTTTTAAACTAGTGTTAAACTATTTAGAGGGATACTTTGTGTTGTTCTAACAAGTTAAGTGGGAGGTGATATATTGTCCGGTTTTCGAGTTCAAAGGATATTTTTAAATTTATATGGCATGTTTAGGTGAACAAATCGAACATTACTCTGATATTTCCAAGTAGTCTTCAAGGGATCCTCTTGTAGTCAATGCACCTTCATCAATCTCATCTCGATGATTTACTGATCTAGACCTTGAAGATACTTATAGTGGTAGGATTTGCATGTGTACATTTATAGGAGTGAGTGTACGTGCATTTTGAGTATTTGTGTCATATTGTATAATTAAAAACATTGATTCATCTCCTTCAACCTTTTTTCTTGATAGCTATGCTAGAATCACTATGCATAGGCCTATAAAGAAGAAATTGCCGGGCAGGACATGAGCAATGAAGTCGATAAAGATACCGAATAAGAGAAATGACTCTGAAGGCCTTAAGAGAAAGACCACCATATATCCAATCTGAGGAGCCAAAAAGGAAGAGCCCATTGTCTTTGAGGTTCGAATATCCTAAGGTTTGCACGACACTATACGCGTTTTGTTAGTGTGTTTGTCTAGCCAGTCTAGACTCGGCACTAGGCTAAGCGTGTTCAGGTTGTGTGATATAGGTGTGTAATATATGGCTGCCCAGTCACTAGTGTTAGGAAACGTGTTTCAGTAGGTTTGTAAACGTGTTGCACGTATTGTACCGAGACTCTGATCCGGTTGTGCACACGTCTTGAGCTGAGTCGGTTGAGGAGATATTCAGATATTCATAGTTTGTTAGGTTTAGTTGTTGAGAGATTATCTCCTCCAACCACTTACCTTGTAATGCAAGTTGTAACATCTATATATATATATACATATGTTAACACGAAGGCATGGCAAGCCAAGATAGGCAATCACGATTATTGCCATCTTTACATGGTAATCGGAGCACCTCTTCCACCAAACAACATCTAGCTATGTCGTCATCTCCCTCTTCTTCCACCGTCGCCGCCGCGCCATCCGGCAACACGCCGTTTGGTTCATCCATCTCCGAGAAACTCACGCGCGAGAACTTCCTCCTATGGAAGGCGCAGATCATGCCAGGGATCAGGGCTGCGCAGTATAAAGGTTACCTAGATGGAACCAAGATAGCGCCAGCCAAGACCCTGGAACTGGTGAAGGACGACAAGACGAAAGTCGTGATTTCCAATCCAGATTACGAGAAGTGGCTCAAGGAAGATCAACAACTTCTGTCCCACATCAACAACTCCCTATCAAGGGAGGTGCTCGCACAGGTGGCAACCAAGACCACCTCGGCATCCGTCTGGGAGGCGCTCAGGAGCATGTTCTCCGCCCAGTCCCAAGCGCGGGTGACCAATCTTCGCATGCAGTTGGCTAACTGCAAGAAGGGCGGCGAGACAGCCGCCGTCTACTACGCCAGGATCAAGAGCTTTGGCGATGAACTGGCTGCCGCTGGGAGACCAGTTCATGATGATGAGCTGGTGACATTCATCCTCGCCGGCCTCGACTTCGACTACAATCCGCTGGTATCCTCCGTTCTGGGTCATACCGATCCCATATCTCTGAGTGATCTGTATGCCCAGATTCTTGCCTATGACATGCGTCTCCAGATGCTTCAGAACAACCACAATGGTGGTCACAACTCCTCGGCCAACTCTGCATCACGTGGTCGTGGAGGACCTCGTGGCCGCGGCCGTGGTGGCTTTGGCCGTGGCTTCGGTGGTCGTGGTGCTGCCCCCCAGTTTTCAAAGACTAGTGGACAGACTACTTCCAAACCGATCTGTCAGGTGTGCAAGAAGAAGGGACACGAAGCTGATGTCTGCTAGCACCATTTTGAAGAAGACTATCAGCCCTATGCCAAGTCTGCTGGAGCAGCACAGATAGGCACGTATGGGGTTGATACAAACTGGTATGCTGATAGTGGAGCAACTGATCACATCACCGCTGACCTTGGGAAGCTGATGATCAGCGACAAATACAAGGGCACCGATCAGATCCATACTGCTAGTGGCTCAGGTATGAAGATCAGTAATGTTGGTCATGCTATTTTACATACCCCAGACAAAAATCTTCATCTACAAAATATTCTTCATGTACCCAGTGCCAATAAGAGCCTTGTTTCCATTCATCGTCTCACATCTGATAACAATACCTATCTTGAATTTCATCCTCGTTATTTTCTCATAAAGGATCAGGCCACGAAGAGGGTTCTCCATCGAGGAAGTTGTGAGAGTAGTCTCTACCCTATGAAGTTCCGTCCACATGGAGATGGCATAGTCGTTTGGGTTATGCGTCTTTTCCAGTTGTTGAGAGAGTCATTAGAAACAATTTGTTACCTTGTTCTGTTAGTTATAATCTTGAGTCTGTCTGCGACTCTTGCCAAAGAGCAAAGAGTCATCAATTTTGTCGACGAAATATGGTCGATAGTCTACCGAGGGGTATGCCCAAGGTAGTAGATTGAGCGGTGGAGGCATGCAAGACGTCTGCAAAGCGTCAACACTGGGACGAGAGACGGCGATTTAGACAGGTTCGGGCCGGCAAGTCGCTGTAATACCCTACGTCCTGTGTTCTGGTGGTTGGTTTGTATTGATGGGTTGGAATATGACGTGTGATCCGATGGGATCTGAGGTGAGATCTCGGGTCTGATGGACCTCAGATGAGAGGGGGTCCCTGCTCGCCTTATATAGCCGGGGAGCAGGGTTACAGTTGTCAAGTCCTTATCAGATTACAAGTGGTTCCTTAAGGCAAGGAATCCGGATCTAACTCTAGGATCTTCCTTGGCAGGCATGGCTTCGTGAGAGTCCTTGACGAGCACGACGAGCTGGTCGCGTGCTGTAAGGCCTCGCGAGCTGGGCTGTCCTTGACGAAGGACCTATGTAGGTCCAGGGGGGTATACGGAGGTAATATCCCCACAGCTAGTCCCCGAGCACTTTGTATCCGTTGGCGACGACGTCTTGAGCTTGTCCGAGCAGGCGAAGTCGATGTCGGGGAAGTAATTCTCGCCAGAAGGATGTAAGGTGCTCAAGAAATTTTGTGAAGAGCTTTCTTCTGGTGAAGTGTATCCACTTGGAGCTTGCAAGACTATAAGGAACAGCGTGGTCCTAGTTGAAGTCTGTTCAAGTCCAACTTGACAGAGCGTCCTTGAATTGGCAGAGGAAAAGAAAATACATTCACCGCAAGGTGAAGTGTATCCACTTAGTCCCCGAGCTTGGTAGTAGGTGTTGAAGACACGTGGTGCCGAGCTTGTAGAGCATTTAGCAAGTGCCCCGATGAGCTGCCCAAAATCAGCACCCTAATCCGAACAGCATGGAGCGACTTGATGCACACCGGCGACGAGTGAATGCTAGGCCAACGAGCCTGGGCGACGGGCGAAGATCAGGTCGATGAACCTGGTCGGCGACGGGTTGATGAAGCAGAAGACGACGAAGAATGATGGCGGCAGCGAGCGAAAACGGCGACGAATGATGGCGGCGGCGAACGAAGACGATGATGAGTGAAGACGGCGAGGAGCGAAGGCAGCGACGAGCGAAGGCGAAGTCCCCGAGCCTGGTCGGCGGCAAGCGACAGCGACGACGAGCAAAGGCGGCGATGAGCCTGGTCGACGACGAGTGACGGCGGCGACGGGCGAAGGCGCTGACGAGCCCGGTAGACGACGGGTGAAGACAACAACGAGGGCAGGCGTCGAGGAGCCGGGTCGACGACGAGCGAAGGCAGCGGCGAGCGAAGGCGAAGTCCCCGAGCCTGGTCGGCGGCGAGCAACGGCAGCGACGGGCGAAGGCGGCGACGAGCCTGGTCGACGACGAGCGACGACGGCGACAGGCGAAGGCGGCGACGAGCTTGGTCGGAGACGAGCGAAGGCGGCGAGGAGCCTGGTCAACGATGAAGAAAGACGACGACGAGCAAAGGTGGCGACGAGCAACGATGGCGACGAGCGAAGGCGGCGACGAACGAAGGCGGTGACGAGCCTGGTCGAAGACGAGCCAAGGCAGCGAGGAGCAAAGGCGAAGTCCCCGAGCCTAGATGGCGACGAGTGAAGGCGAAGTCCCCGAGCCTGGTCGGCGGTGAGCGACGGGCAAAGGCGGCAATGAGCCTGGTCGACGACGAGCGACGGCGGCGACGGGCGAAGGCGGTGACGAGCCCGGTTGATGACGGTGAAGACGACGACGAGTGAAGGCGGCGAGAATGTAACACCTCTGGTGTTTAGCATGTAATTAACTTGACATATCATCATTATCATCATTAAGCATCTTGATCATGATTTCATGTGTATGCATTTTGCTAAGTGTATCATTTTATGTGATTTACCTCTATTGCAAAAACCCTATTTAGCCCACTTCTCTCTACTAGGGCAAAATGGTAATTTCATCTCTGTGATTAGCTTTGTGTAATTCTTGTTCCTTTGGTGTCTTGAAGTGTTGTTGTGTTGGCCAAAGTTCAAAAATCAGAATTTGATTTCAAATCCCTTTTGCAAAACCCTGATTTCCAAATCCTGGATTTTATCCCTCTTGTTGTGATTCAAAATTATTCAAAATTTGGGATTGGTCCAAAAAGCAAAGTTGTAGATCTGTCAAAGAGAAACAACTTTGGTATTTACAAATTTTCAAGTTGCAGTACAAAGTTTTGAGTTATTTCAAATTCAATCAAACTCCAGTTTTTGTCCCCTTTTCAGTTTTCAAAATGAGTTCAAAAACTAATGAGTTTCTGGAAAAGTGTATAATAGCAAAGTTGTAGGTTTTGATAAAAGGAACAACTTTCATGTTTACAGATTTTCAAGTTTCAGTTTGAAATCCAGAGTAATTTGATTTGAATCAAGTTTGAAAAAGTGTCCCCTTTACTGTTTTCAAATTTGTTCAAAAACTATTTGGAATTTGAAAATGTTCATATTGACAAAGTTGTAGATCTCATTTTTCTGAACAACTTTGGTGTTTTGAGTTTTGTCGCACAGTTCAAATTTTGGAAGTAATTTGCAAATTTTCAGAAAGTCAAACCCTACCTCCCTACTGTTTATCTTCCCAGGGGGGGGGCCGGCCATGGCCGCCTCGCGGCGCTGCGCGTGCCGCGCGCCTGGCTGCCCCACGCGCCTCCAACCTGTCGCGCTGTTCCCCGGTTCCCTCCGCGCCCGCACGCGAGCGCTGACCTCTCTCCCGTCCCCTACCGCCCCAGCTCGTCGCCGCCACGCGTTCCGCGCCGGTGAGCCGTGGCCCGGACCCTGCGCAACCAACCGCTGACTCTCGGCCTCGCAATCGATTGCGCACGCCTCTGTGCCATCCTTATCCTCGCTAGAGCACGCCCTCTACGGCCCCTGCCGCGGCTATAAAAGCCCGCCGGTGGCCGGAGCTCCTCACCACCTCCGCCACCGTGGCCAGCTCACTCCAGACCCCCGCCGCTCAACCAGCTAGCTCAGCAGCTCCGCTTGATCCCGTGCAGCTTCCCCACTCCTCAATTTGGTCACTACCGTCCCCAATCGCCCGGCGTAACCTCGACTTCCCAACTCCGGCGAAGCCCGTCGAGCTCGGGTCCGTGAAATTCTCTCTCCCCGGCCTTGATCATCCCTCCCCGACCCCGTTTCTTCTTCCTCCATCATTGCGATTCTAACCATGCCTTGGTGACCCCGTGTGGTGCTCAGGATCGCCGGAACGCCGTCGCGACGCTTTTCTGCCCGCCGACGACCCCCGCTCCGTCGACCTCCTAGCTCCGACCACCCCTCCCTCGCCACGCGCGTCATCGACTGCCGGTGAGCTCCTGAACCTCTCCATGCCCTCGGTTTCGGCCGCGAGCCCCTGCCGTGGCCGGAACAGCATCTCGCCGCCGTCGGTGACCGCCGGCGGGAGGAAGAGAAGAACAGTGCTTTTTCAATTTTCTCATACATGTGAATAGTGTTCAGATTTCATATTTTTGTGTGATTTTCTGTGTTGATCCATAAATTCTGAAATTTTTGTGGTAGACTCTTTATGCTCTGAAGTATTTTATAAAAATATAAACTTGACTTTTCTGCAAAATTTGAAAATGAAAAATCTCCCTTTTAATTAATAAATGATGGTTTTGGATTTTTAGAAAATGTTTTATAACTCCAAAATTTATGAGATCACTTTTTGTGAGCTAGTTATGCCATGACAAGTCTCTGGTGAAATTTTGAAGTCTTTTGGAACAAGTTGATTTTTGAGCTTTATTTTAATTAAGGAATAGTGCCTTTTGTTAATTAAATGTCTAGATTTAATTGAGCACCTTAATGACCTCCAAAAATTATGAAATTTGTTTTGCCATATACTTGTACCCTAATGAACTTGTGTGATTAATTTGGTAATTTTTGGAGCACCTTCATAAAATGACCTTTTAAATAATTAAGAAAATAGAAAAGGTGATTAGGGTTAGCGTTGATTGACCTGTGATGTGACTTTTGGGATTGCTTGATGTTCATAGACCCCTACCCTTTGGTCTATGATTTTGTGATGCTATGTTTGGTTGATGCTTAGGATAGTTATGATAAAGTCTAGTTTAATCAATTTTGCTTAAGGAAGAAATGGTTAACTTTTATGCTCAACCTAGATTTCGATTATGCCTTGCTTAAGAGTAATCTTGAATCTGTGGTATTGTCTTGCACCTAAGTCCATGTCATCATTCTCATGAGCATTCATCATTGCATCCGTATAGTTGACGAAGAAGGCCCTGAAGTCGAGGTAGCCGCCGAAGGATCTGTCCCCGAGGCAACCCCGAGCTCCGACGCTTATACCTACCCCGACTCTGCTCTTTTTGCCATCCAAGGCAAGCCCCGGTGCATTTAACCCTACCTTGCTTTTATAAATGTTTCTTAAATGTTTTGAGTTAAATTATTGCATTAGGTTGATAGGAGTTGAGTGAAATCCTATCTGATGCATTATCTACCTTGACCAATGATACACCCGATACCGCTTTCAAAAACTATTTGCAAATGCTTAGCAATGCTATATGATAGATTTGCAATAAAAATGCCAAGTTCAAAGTGTGATCACTTTAAGAATATTTATGGGAATTTCTGGTTTACTCCCACTATTGGCTAAGTATCTGATCCGTACCTAGTCAATGGGAAGGAGAGGTTGTCCTTGCGTACGGTGCCGTCATGTTGTAGTCCGGGACTCAACAGTTGACACCGACCGGGACAGGGTTGAAAAACTGACAGGACCTGTACTCTTGGGTTAGAGTCCCGAGGTGCTTGTCGCTGGCTGGAAAATTTAGGGACCACCTGTATGGGGGCCTGATTGACTAAGACTTGCAACTATTCACATACTACGGAAAGCTTCGGCTCCGAGGAATCCTTTATTGGACCGACAACCGCGCACTGGGAGTGGAGAGATGGCGGAAGTAGCATGTACCCACGTGGGTTAGAGGCCCGGATTGGAGTGGTGTACTGTACTTCCGGGTGGCGTAGGACCGGGCCCAATCTTGGAGGAATCGTGGTAGACGAGTTGGCATATGCAAGCTTGGGTGCTACATATGCAGTGTGGATAGGGACCCTCAGCTGAGTATTATTTATCCGGATTAACGCTGCTCCTCGGTTATGGAGACTTAGTCACTGACTGTCAACAGGGAGTGGTTCTCAACTAGGTCTGTTTTGGAAAGTAAAATGAATCAAGGATTATGATGGAACAAGGAATACCGAATCTTTCAAAATAAAAAATGAGTTTACCAAAAATGCTTTTCTGCAAAATACTTGAACTTGCTTAAGCCTTACCTTGACTACCCTAAGCCTGCATTCCTGAGTCTTCTCCCTTTTCTTTAGTCGGGTAAGTCTTGTTGAGTACCTTTGTACTCAGGGTTCTTTTACCCATGTTGCAGGTATGGCAGATCCCTCAGTATGCCTTGGACCCTGCTGTGTGACTGTTGTTCAGGAAGAGGCCGATGAGGCCGATGAGTGATTATTCACCCTCGGGCTGGGTGAAGTATCTTTAGTTGTTGTCATATGCTACCCTGCCAACTCTATCTATTTGAACTATGGTCTGTAATAACTTCACTTTAAGTTTATGTTGAACACTGGTTTGTAAAACTATTGTTATTTAAGTCTTCCGCTATTTACTCCGATGTTTTTGTCAAAATGTTCAAGAGATTGTAACTGAATTGTGAGATGATCCTGCGGACATCGGGCACTGATGTAGCCCAGTGGCGAACCCGTCTAATCTCTTGGCTGTACGGATCGACTGTCAGTGGTTGATAGTGATCAGTGGGCCATGGGATTAGGGCCGTTACGTCACAGAGTGGTATCGGAGCATCTCACTACGACGTTGCAATCTTTTTGCGAAAACTTCAAAAGGTTTTAAGTCCAAAAACTAAACTTGACTATTTTGAGTCCAAATTGCTTCTCTCATCTCATCTTGTCTTTGGCAACTAGTAGCAAGACAACTTGTTATAAGCCCTATGTACCTTACCTTAGTAGTTGCATTGCCTTGTTCCGTAGGAACGAATCATGCATCATGTCATAATCACTTAAGATAATAACTTCCTCTCTAAGTCGGTTGGGTTAGTATGCCTTTACCTTTTTCTTGCTAGCCTTTCTCACCTATAACCTCTTGTCCAGATATGGTCATCCTCAAGCGGACTGCTCGCAAGTCGACTGGACCGCATGGTGTGCCGCGTCACCAGCTGGCGCCACGCACCGGAGAAGAGACTGGAGAATCCTCCAACGGACGTCGCCCTTCCCGCCGCACCCGCAAGCAGCTGAAGGAGGAGATCAAGAATCTAAAGCTGAGATGGAGAACATGGAGCATGACTTCTATCTTTCCCGCATGGAGTTTTATGAGGCACGAGCTTCCCTGGAGCAGGCCAATCGGAACACGGTTCGCGCTATCGAGCAGCGCAACGATGCTTGGAACCGCGAGGACGTCGCCAGAGCCCAGCTCCATGGACTGCAGCAGTACACTGCCCAGATTGAGCAGTACAATGATATGCTTCATGAGGAGGTACATCAACTGTACGACCAGCTCCACCCCATGATTCCACCTGTTGCTGAGGATCCAGAAGATGGAGTCGTGGAGGAACCTGAAGTAGAACATGAGCCAGTCCAGAATGTAGAAGTGGAACCTGCTGAAGATGTTCACGTTGAAGATGAAGATGAGGAGGAAGAGCCTGAGCTCATCATCGAAGATGAAGATGACGATGAAGAGATGATCATCATCGATGACGACTAGATTCGTTGTGTCTGTACCATCTGCTCACCTAAAGCCTTAGTCTAGGTTTGGGACGTTAGTTGGTCTTCTGTCTAGTCGAGTCTGTATCGTGTCTTGTACCTTTCCTTTGTCAGTTTAGTCGAACCTCTGTATCAGTTATCTACCTTGCATCAATGAATCTTATCAGTCAGTTTCGTTCAAAAGCAATCTTTGGATGCTAAGTTCCCAAATTCTTAACAGATGCCTGTGAACACCCGCACTGGAGCCGGAAGTTCCGGAGGTGCCAACCTTCCAAACCCTCCACCAGTTCCTGCTACCCTGGCAGATGCCATTGCAGCCTTGGCCGCCGCTGCCAACCTAATGGCTCAGAACCAAGGACAGCAGAATGTTGGTCACCGTGGTCGTCACAACCAAGAAACCACCTATGTGGAGTTCACTGAAACCCGTCCACCGGTTTTCACCAGAGCCGATGAACCCCTCGAAGCTGATGATTGGCTCCGCACCATGGAGCAGAAGTTTGGTCTCATCCGATGCACTGAAATCCAGAAGCCCGGTTTGCTTCTCAGCAGCTTCGTGGTCCAGCAAGTGCTTGGTATGCCAACCTCTTGGCTGCCCAACCTGAAGGTCATGAGTTGACCTGGGAAGAGTTCCGCACCGCTTTCCGTGCACACCACATCCCATCAGGTCTGATGAAGATGAAGCTTGATCAGTTCCTAGCCCTGCAGCAGAAGGAATCCACAGTGATGCAGTATGTGGGTCAGTTCAACCACCTGAGCCAGTATGCCTCCGACTATGTCAACACAGAGGAAAGAAGAGAGATTGTTTCCTTAGGGGTCTGCACCCTAAGATTCGCAGAGGTCTATCCAACAACCTCAACGGATCCTATCATGATGTCGTTGACCGTGCTGTCGCTTTCGAGGAAAGTAACCGCCAGTATCAGGAGGAGAAGAAGAAGAAGAAGGCTGGGTCTAGCAGCTTCTCCAGCAACCATAAGCGCCCAAGAATCATCTACCACCCCAGCCACCACCAAAACCGTGCCCCATATCCCATCAGCAAGTGGTCGTTCGTACCGCGGCCACCACTCATAATGCCAACCAGCAAAGTGCCACTCAGCCGAACGCCCCAGGTGTTCGTATCACCACCCCTCAAACAGCTTACAACCATCCATGCTACAACTGTGGCCAAGTTGGTCACTGGTCTCGCGATTGCCCAAAACCCAAGAAGAATGCCCAGCATGCACAGAAAGGCCCTGGAGGATCACAGCAGCAGCACCGTGCACCGCAGCAGCACGTCCAGAAGGGCAAGTTTGTCAAGAAGCACGGGCAAGTCTACTTCACCACCGTCAGTAACATCCCAGAAGGAGAGCCCGTCATGCTCGGTAGGTTCCCTGTTGCCAATCATCCTGCAGTCGTCTTGTTCGATTCTGGTGCATCGCATTCCTTCATCAGTCGCACTTTTGTCATCAAGCATGAGTTACCCATGGGGAGTTAAAAGAAAGTTTTTGCATACTTTCGCCTGGAGGGCGGATAAATACTAAGGAAGTGGTCCGCAGTATACCAGTAATGTTGGGGGAACATGTCTTTCCTACCACCATGATAGTACTGCGCAATCAAGAGATAGATGTCATCTTAGGCATGAATTGGATGTGTCAGTATAAAGCCATGATAGACATCTTGAATAGAGTTGTGAGAGTGGATATTCCTAACAGCACTTCCAAACTCCTTCTCCAACTTCCTATGCCTCAAAAACCAGCAACCACCCAGTTGAATGCCGCCTGTGTTCCGGAAGTCAGGGATATTCCCGTGGTCTGTGAGTTCCCTGATGTCTTCCCAGAAGATCTACCTGGTCTGCCTCCCGACCGTGATGTTGAGTTTGCCATAGAGCTAAAGCCCGGGACTGCTCCTATATCCCGTAGAGCTTATCGAATGCCTCCCAGAGAGTTGGCAGAGCTGAAGATCCAATTGCAAGAGCTATTGGACAAGGGTCTCATTCGCCCAAGTTCATCTCCTTGGGGCTGTCCTGCTATCTTTGTGAAGAAGAAGGACAAAAGTCTTCGTCTGTGCGTTGACTATCGCCCACTCAACGAGGTCACCATCAAAAATAAATATCCCTTGCCTCGCATTGACCTTCTTTTCGACCAGTTATCTGGAGCCAGAGTGTTCTCCAAGATTGATCTCAGATCTGGCTATCACCAAATAAAAATCCGTCCAGAAGACATTCCTAAAACAGCTTTCACCACCAGATACGGCCTATATGAGTACTTGGTCATGTCCTTTGGCTTGACCAATGCCCCCGCTCATTTCATGTATCTCATGAACTCTGTGTTCATGCCAGAGCTCGATAAATTTGTAGTCGTGTTCATTGACGACATCCTTGTCTATTCAAGAACTCCTGAAGATCACGCCAAGCATCTTCGAATCGTTCTCTCTCGTCTCAGAGATCACCAGCTGTATGCCAAGTTCAGTAAATGCGAATTCTGGCTAGATCGAATTCAATTCCTTGGTCATGTCCTGTCCGCTGAAGGTGTGTCAGTTGACCCTGAAAAAGTGGCAGATATCTTGGATTGGAAGCCACCTACCACTGTCCGCGAAGTTCGCAGCTTCATGGGAATGGCTGGATACTATCGTCGTTTCATCCCAGATTTCTCCAGAGTCGCCAAGCCTATCACAGAGTTGTTGAAGAATTCCGTGGATTTCGTTTGGTCACCAGCCTGTGAGCAAGCCTTTCAAGCCCTGAAGAAACTGCTAACTACATCACCAGTCCTAGCTCAACCAGATATCGAGAAACCCTTCGATGTATACTGTGATGCATCTGGTACTGGTTTGGGCTGTGTTTTGATGCAAGAAGGACGAGTAATCGCTTATGCCTCACGACAGCTTAAGCGACATGAGGAAAACTACCCCACCCATGATCTTGAGCTAGCAGCAGTCGTGCATGCCTTGAAGATTTGGCGTCACTATCTGTTAGGCAGTACCTGCAATATGTATACGGATCACAAGAGCCTAAAGTATATCTTCACTCAAGAAGAATTGAATATGAGGCAGAGAAGATGGCTTGAGCTGATTAAAGATTATGATCTCAAGTACATTACCATCCTGGTAAGGCAAATGTAGTTGCCGATGCCCTCAGTCGCAAGTCACACTGCAACTGTCTGACGACGAAGCCCTATGATCTTTCCTTGTGCCATGAACTTGAAAGGATGGGTATCGAAATGATCCCGCAAGGAAGCCTGAACAATGTCAGCATAGAAACATCCATCAAGGATCAAGTCATTGCTGCTCAGAAGGATAACCCTGGAATCAAGCACATCATCGAAAAGGTCCAGACCGGAAAGGACTGATTGTTTCAGGATCGATGATGTAGGAGTTGTTTGGTTCAAGAACCGTCTAGTAGTTCCCAAGGTGCCTGAATTGAGACAGTTAATCCTTGATGAAGCACACTTGACCAGATTCTCTATTCACCCCGGTAGCAACAAGATGTACCAAGACTTAAAGCAGAGATTCTGGTGGACTAAAATGAAGATTGAGATTGCCCGGTATGTCGCTCAGTGTGATACCTGCCAAAGAGTCAAGGCAGTACACATGAAGCCTGGAGGAGAATTGCAACCTTTGTCAGTACCCGCTTGGAAATGGGACGACATTAGTATGGATTTTGTCAATGGACTACCCAGAACCCAGAAAGGTTTTGATTCCATTTGGGTAATCGTGGACCGACTCACTAAGCAAGCTCACTTTCTGCCAGTCAAGACCAGTTACACCGTCCCCATGTATGCCACTTTGTACAAGAACCACATAGTGAAACTTCATGGCATACCCAAGACCATTGTCTCTGACCGTGGTACCCAGTTTGTCGCTAAGTTTTGGAAAGCGTTCCATACCTCACTTGGAACCAAGCTCTTGCATAGTACGGCATATCATCCGCAAACTGATGGACAAACTGAGCGAGTCAACCAAGTGCTGGAGGACATGTTGAGAGCCTGTGTTCTTACCTTCGCAGATACTTGGGATGACTGTTTGCCTTTGGCAGAGTTCTCTTATAATAACAGTTACCAAGAGAGCATCAAAATGGCACCCTTTGAAGCACTGTACGGTCGTCGTTGTCGTACACCCTCAGTTGGTCTGAGCCCGGAGAAAGAGAATTCTTTGGAGTTGACCTGGTCAAGGATATGGAAGAGAAAGTCAAGCAGATACAGGAGAATATGAAGATTGCCCAATCTCGACAGAAGAGCTACGCAGACAAGAGACGTCGACCTCTGAAGTTTCAAGTTGGAGATTATGTATATCTCAAGGTCTCACCAACCAAAGGAGTCACTCGTTTTGGAGTCAAAGGAAAGTTAGCACCCCGCTACATTGGTCCGTTTGAGATTTTGGAATGTTGTGGCAAGGTAGCTTACAAGCTGAAGTTGCCCGATCATCTCTCCGCTGTCCACAATGTTTTCCATGTCTCCCAACTCAAGAAGTGTCTCAGAGTACCAGAACATGTCGTGGAAGTTGAAGGTGTCGAGCTAGAGCCTGATCTGTCCTACTCAGAATATCCAGTTCGCGTGTTGGACCACAAGGATCGCGTTACCGAAGAACCACCACAAGATGGTACAAAATCCAGTGGAACCAGCACTCTGAAGAAGAAGCTACCTGGGAATCTGAAGACTTCTTAGCAAAGAACTACCCCGACTTTCTCGAATCCCTGTCTATGTAAGGTTTGCCTTTATCCCTTCTTTGTCCTTTCTTAAGACGTGGAATCTCGGGGCGAGATTTCTTTTAAGGGGGAGGCTGTAACACCTCTGGTGTTTAGCATGTAATTAACTTGACATATCATCATTATCATCATTAAGCATCTTGATCATGATTTCATGTGTATGCATTTTGCTAAGTGTATCATTTTATGTGATTTACCTCTATTGCAAAACCCTATTTAGCCCACTTCTCTCTACTAGGGCAAAATGGTAATTTCACCTCTGTGCTAGCTTTGTGTAATTCTTGTTCCTTTGGTGTCTTGAAGTGTTGTTGTGTTGGCCAAAGTTCAAAAATCAGAATTTGATTTCAAATCTCTTTGCAAAACCCTGATTTCCAAATCCTGGATTTTATCCCTCTTGTTGTGATTCAAAAATTATTCAAAATTTGGGATTGGTCCAAAAAGCAAAGTTGTAGATCTGTCAAAGAGAAACAACTTTGGTATTTACAAATTTTCAAGTTGCAGTACAAAGTTTTGAGTTATTTCAAATTCAATCAAACTCCAGTTTTTGTCCCCTTTTCAGTTTTCAAAATGAGTTCAAAAACTAATGAGTTTCTGGAAAAGTGTATAATAGCAAAGTTGTAGGTTTTGATAAAAGGAACAACTTTCATGTTTACAGATTTTCAAGTTTCAGTTTGAAATCCAGAGTAAATTTGATTTGAATCAAGTTTGAAAAAGTGTCCCCTTTACTGTTTTCAAAATTGTTCAAAAACTATTTGGTGGAATTTGAAAATGTTCATATTGACAAAGTTGTAGATCTCATTTTTCTGAACAACTTTGATGTTTTGAGTTTTGTGTCGCACAGTTCAAATTTTGGAAGCAATTTGCAAATTCAGAAAGTCAAACCCTACTCCCTAGCACTGTTTATCTTCTCCGGTAGGGGGGGGGACCCGGCCATGGCCGCCTCGCCGGCGTCGCGCGTGCCGCACGTCTGGCTGCTCCCCACGCGCCTGCCTGCAACCTGTCGCCGATGTTCCCCGGTTCCCTCCCCCCGCACGCGAGCGCTGACCTTCTCTCCCGGCCCCTACCGCCCGCAGCTCGTCGCCGCCACGCGTTCGCCGCCGGTGAGCCGTGCGCCTCGACCCTGCGCAACCAAACCGCTGACTCTCGGCCTCGCAATCGATTGCGCACGCCTGGGCATCCTTATCCTCGCCAGAGCACGCCCTCTACGGCCCCTGGCCGCGGCTATAAGAAGCCCGCCGGTGGCCGGAGCTCTTCACCACCTCCGCCACCGTGGCCAGCTCACTCCAGACCTCCCGCCGCTCAACCAGCTAGCTCAGCAGCTCCGCCTTGAACCGTGCAGCTTCCCACTCCTCAATTTGGTCACTACCGTCCCCATCGCCCGGCGTAACCCGACTTCCCCACGCCGGCGAAGCACCGTTGAGCTCGGGTCGAGAAATTCTCTCTCCCGGCCATGATCATCCCTCCCCGACCTCTGTTTTTCTTCATCGCATCATTGCGTTCTAACCATGCCTTGGTGACCCCGTGTGGTGCTCAGGATCGCCGGAACGCCTCGCGACGCTTTTCTGCCCGCCGACGACCCCCGCCGTCGACCTCCTAGCTCCGACACCCCCTCGCCTCGCCACGCGCGTCATCGACTGCCGGTGAGCTCCTGAACCTCTCCATGCCCTTGGTTCGGCCGCGAGCCTGCCGTGGCCGGAACATCATCTCGCCGCCGTCGGTGACCGCCCGCGGGAGGAGAGAAGCAACAGTGTGCTTTTTTTATTTTCTTCACACATGTGAATAGTGTTCAGATTTCATATTTTGTGTGATTTTCTGTGTTGATCCATAAATTCTGAAATTTTGTGTGGTAGACTCTTTATGCTCTGAAGTATTTTTAAAAAATATGAAACCTGAGTTTTGTGCAAAAATTGAAAATGAAAAATTCCCTTTTAATTGAAAAATGAAGGCTTTGGTATTTTTAGAGAGTGTTCTGTAGCTCCAAAAATCTTGAGATAAATTTTGCAAGCTAGTTGTGTCATGATGAGTCTCTGGTAAAATTTTGAAGTCATTTGGAACAAGTTGATTTTTGAGCTTTATTTTAATTAAGGAATAGTGCTTTTTGTTAATTAAATGCCTAGATTTAATTAAGCACCTTAATGACCTCCAAAAATTATGAAATTTGTTTTGCCATATACTTGTACCCTAATTGAACTTGTGTGATTAATTTGGTAATTTTTGGAGCACCTTCATAAAATGACTTTTTAAATAATTAAGAAAAATAGAAAAGGTGATTAGGGTTAGCGTTGAATGCTCTGTGATGTGACTTTTGGGATTGCTTGATGTTCATAGACCCCTACCCTTTGGTCTATGATGTTTGTGATGCTATGTTTGTTGATGCTTAGGATAGTTATGATATAGTCTAGTTTAATCAATTTTGCCTAAGGAAGAAATGGTTAACTTTTATGCTCAACCTAGATTTCGATTATGCCTTGCCTTAGAGTAATCTGAATCTTGGTATTGTCTTGCACCTGAAGTCCATGTCATCATTCTCATGAGCATTCATCATTGCATCCGTATAGTTGACGAAGAAGGCCCTGAAGTCGAGGTAGCCGCCGAAGGATCTGTCCCCGAGGCAACCCCAAGCTCCGACGCTTATACCTACCCCGACTCTGCTCTTTTTGCCATCCAAGGCAAGCCCCGGTGCATTTAACCCTACCTTGCTTTTATAAATGTTTTCTTAAATGTTTTGAGTTAAATTATTGCATTAGGTTGATAGGAGTTGAGTGAAATCCTATCTGATGCATTATCTACCTTGACCAATGATACACCCGATACCGCTTTCAAAAACTATTTGCAAATGCTTAGCAATGCTATATGATAGATTTGCAATAAAAATGCCAACTTCAAAGTGTGATCACTTTAAGAATATTTATGGGAATTTCTGGTTTACTCCCACTATTGGCTAAGTATCTGATCCGTACCTAGTCAATGGGAAGGAGAGGTTGTCCTTGCGTACGGTGCCGTCATGTTGTAGTCCGGGACTCAACAGTTGACACCGACCGGGACAGGGTTGAAAAACTGACAGGACCTGTACTCTTGGGTTAGAGTCCCGAGGTGCTTGTCGCTGGCTGGAAAATTTAGGGACCACCTGTTGGGGGCCTGATTGACTAAGAACTTGCAACTATTCACATACTACGGAAAGCTTCGGCTCCGAGGAATCCTTTATTGGACCGACAACCGCGCACTGGGAGTGGAGAGATGGCGGAAGTAGCATGTACCCACGTGGGTTAGAGGCCCGGATTGGAGTGGTGTACTGTACTTCCGGGTGGCGTAGGACCGGGCCCAATCTTGGAGGAATCGTGGTAGACGAGTTGGCATATGCAAGCTTGGGTGCTACATATGCAGTGTGGATAGGGACCCTCAGCTGAGTATTATTTATCCGGATTAACGCTGCTCCTCGGTTATGGAGACTTAGTCACTGACTGTCAACAGGGAGTGGTTCTCAACTAGGTCTGTTTTGGAAAGTAAAATGAATCAAGGATGATGATGGAACAAGGAATACCGCATCTTTCAAAATAAAAATGAGGTTTACAAAAATGCTTTTCTGCAAAATACTTGAACTTGCTTAAGCCTTACCTTGACTACCCTAAGCCTGCATTCTGAGTCTTCTCCTTTTTTTAGTCGGGTAAGTCTTGTTGAGTACCTTTGTACTCAGGGTTCTTTTACCCATGTTGCAGGTATGGCAGATCCTCAGTATGCCTTGGACCCTGCTGTGTGACTGTTGTTCAGGAAGAGGCCGATGAGGCCGATGAGTGATTATTCACCCTTGGGCTGGGTGAAGTATCTTTATTGTTGTCATATGCTACCTTGCCAACTCTATCTATTTGAACTATGGTCTGTAATAACTTCACTTTAAGTTTATGTTGAACACTGGTTGTAAAACTATTGTTATTTAAGTCTTCCGCTATTTACTCCGATGTTTTTGTCAAAATGTTCAAGAGATTGTAACTGAATTGTGAGATGATCCTGCGGACATCGGGCACTGATGTAGCCCAGTGGCGAACCCGGTCCTAACCTCTTGGCTGTACGGATCGACTGTCAGTGGTTGATAGTGATCAGTGGGCCATGGGATTAGGGCCGTTACGTCACAGAGAAGCCGGGTTGATGACGAGCGAAGGCAGCGACGAGCGAAGGCGAAGTCCCGGGTCTGGTCGGCGACGAGCGACGACGGCGACGGGCGAAGGCGGTGACGAGCGCCGGTTGATGACGGTGAAGACGACGACGAGTGAAGGCGGCGAGGAGCCGGGTCGATGACGAGCGAAGCGCAGCGACGAGCAAAGGCGAAGTCCCTGAAAAATAAACATGGAGACCAGTAGTACATGATGATGTAGTGATGTACGAATAAAATATGGAGAAAAACCAGTGGCGAAGGATGACTGCAGCTTGACAAAGTCCCCGAGCCTGGAGTCGTCATGTCGACATGGAGCATCTGGAGACGGAGACGGAGACGGCCATGGAGGCCCTGGTCGCCGATGTAGATCTTTTTGCCGTAGGTCAGTAGTAGAACGTTGCATAGGAGAATAGTCTGTAAATAGACCCTTGGGCGAACAGAGGCAAAACTTGAAGCGAGTCGGCGTGTTTTGCATATTCCCCGAATTTCGCAGACCCTATAGCCGTGAGCCGAAGCGATGAACAGTTCGGTCTTGGGTTATCCCAGGATCCGTAGCATAGAGCGTGGAGCTCGTTTGCGCATAGGAGTCAAGGGCGTCGCCCAAGGAACCGCTGCTGGCATCCCATAGCGCAGAGGGCAGACGCTCGTGCACGCGTAGGGAGGTACCACGAACAGGGTCTTTTCCGAGAGGCTCGATCGTGGCGTGACCTGGGCGAATGGAGACCGTTCGTCGAGCGCGTGCGTAGCACGAATGCGAGCGCTGAGCGTGTAGCCTCATAATTCTCAGCCCAAGTTAGCCTTTCCTTCGTAGCGCAGAGGGCAGGCACTCGTGCACGCGTAGAGAGATCGGGACGTCCCTTGGGAGAGCTGTTGGCCACCGTAGCGCAGAGGGCAGGCGCTCATGCACGTGTCCGATGGTGACAACAGCCCCGGCTCTGAGTCTTCGTCGGCATCAGTCAGGCTGCTTGAAGACCGCATGGAGAACGAGCGCATAACGGCGCGTACACAGGCACTGGACGTATAGCCTCTGGAGGTCTCAGCCCAAGCTTAGCCTTCCCTTCGTAGCGCAGAGGGCAGACGCTCATGCATGCGTAGAGAGGTCATGACGTCACTTGGGAGAACTATTGGCCGCCATAGCGCAGAGGGCGGGCGCTCATGCACGCGTCCGACGGTTACAGTAGCCCCTGCTCTAAGACTCCTTCAGCATCAGCCAGGCTGTTTGGAGAAATTGGCGAGTCGTCCGGAGACGAGTTGGAGAGGTCGGCGAGCCATCCGGACACGGGTGGAGAGTTGGCGAACGTCCGGAGACGGGTGGAGAGGACGGCGATCGTTTTGGAGAGGTCGGCAAACGTCTGGAGTGGTCGGCGAGTCATTTGGAGAGGTCGGCGAGTCATTTGGCAAAGATGACAACGAGCCCGGTTGATGATGCTGGTCGACGACGAGCGACGGCGGCGATGGGCGAAGGCGGCGATGAGCCGGTTGGCGACGAACGAAGGCAGTGACGAGCCTGGTCGGAGACAAGCGAAGGCGCGACGGGCGAAGGCGGCGGCGAGCGCAGTCAGCGACGAACGAAGTCCCTGAGCCTGGACGGCGATGGGCAAAGGCGAAGTTGTAACACCTCTGGTGTTTAAGATGTAATTAACCTGACATGTCATCATCATTAGTCATAATCATTCTTGTCATGCAATTTGTCTGCTTAGTACTTGTGTGGCAATCTCTTTTCAAAAACCCAAAAGCAAAACAGATTTTCAAATCCTTTTGAAAAACCCTAGTTTCAAAACCTGGTTTTTACCCCTCTTTTAATACTTCAAAAACTATTCAAAATTTGGACTTGGTCCAAAAAGCAAAGTTGCAGATCTTGTCCAAAAGGAACAACTTTGGTATTTACAAATTTTCAAGTTTCTATACAAAGTTTGAAGTAATTTCAAATTCCAGTTTTTGTCCCCTTTTCAGTTTTCAAAATTAATTCAAAAACTAATGAGTTTCAGAAAAAGTGTATATAAGCAAAGTTATAGGTTTTGACAAAAGGAATAACTTTCCTATTTGCAGATTTCCAACTTTCAATGTAAAATCAAAAGTAATATTGAATTTATTCAAATCCCAAAAGTGTTCCCTTTTCTGATTTCAAATGTGGTCAAAAAACAATTTGGATTCTGAAAATGTTCATATGACAAAGTTGTAGATTTCCTTTTTCTGAACAACTTTGATGTTCTGAGTTTTTGTTGCCCAGTTCAAATTTTGGGAGAAATTTGCAAAATACAGAAAGTCAAAACCTAGACCTAGCCCTGTTCATCCCCTACCTCTAGCCGGCACAGAGCAGGGGGGGGGGGCCCGGCCATGGCGCCTCGCCGGCACTGCGCACGCCGCGTGCCTGGCAGCCGCACGCGCGCCTCCAACCTGCCGCCGCTGACCCCGTGATCATTTCGCACCTGCTCGCGAGCGCTGACCCTCGCTCCCGTCCCTACAGTGCCCAGGGCGTCGCCGCCGCGTGGCCGTCACCGGCGAGCCTTCGCCCAGGCCCTGGGTGCACGTCCGTCCTCCCGCCGGCTTGCAATCGAGTGCGCACGCCTCGGCCGAGCTCATCCACACCATCCCGTGCTCTCTACCTTATTGTTACTTTATCCACGCCGGCGATCGGGAAGAGCACAGTGCTCTTTTTCCCTTTTCTTTTAAAAATGTGAATAGTATTGTTACTTCATCTTTTTGTATGATTTTCTGTGTTGTTCCAAAAATTCTGAAAAATTCAGGGTAGACTCTTTACACCTTGAAGTATTTTAGAAAAATATAAAACTTGACTTTTCTGCAAAAATTTGAAAATGTAAAATCCCTCTTTTAATTAATAAATGGATGGTTTTGGATTTTAGAAAATCATTTTAACTCCAAAAATCATGAGATAAATTTTTTTGAGCTTCCTATGCCATGTTTAGTCTCTGGTGAAATTTCGAAGTCTTTTGGAACAAGTTGATTTTTGAGCCTTTATTTTAATTGTTAAATAGTGCCTTTTGTTAATTAAATGTCTGAATTTATTTGAGCACCTTAATGACCTCCAAAAATTATGAAATTTGTTTGCCATCTATCTACACCATAATGAAACTTATGTGATTAATTTGGTAATTTTGGAGCAACTGCATAAGATGACCTTTTTTTAAATAATTAAGAAAATAGAAAAAAGTGATTAGGGTTCAAGTTGTATGTCCTGTGTTACATTGTTCATGCTAGCATACTCATGTGCATGCATCATTGCATTCGTATAGTCACCAAGAAGGCATCAAGATCGAGGCAGCCGCTGACGAACCTGTCCCCGAGGCTACCCCGAGCACCGAGAACTGCCCCGCCCCCTCGAGCCTGCCCTCTTTGCTCTTCAAGGCAAGCCCCGGTGCATTTAACCCTTTTTTGAATGTATAAAATGTTCTCCTTAAAGGCTTTTGAGTAAACTTCTGCATTAGGTTTATAGGAGTTGAGTGATATCCTATCTGATGCATTATCCACCTTGACCACTGATACACCCGATACCTGCTTTTCAAAAGTATTTGAAAAAGCTTAGCAATGCTCATTGAATTAGACTTTGCAATAAAAATGCCAATTTCAAAAGTATGATCACTGAAAGAATCTTTATGGGAATTTGGCTTTACTTCCTGTCGATGATTGCTTGCCTAGCTAGCATGTGGTCATTGTCGAGAAGAGGTTGTCCGCGCGTACGGTGCCGTCATGTTGTAGTCCGGGACTCAACAGTTGACACACCGACGGGACAGGGTTGAAAAACCGACAGGACCGGTACTCTTGGGTTAGAGTCCCGAGGTGCTTGTTGCTGATGGAAAAACTTTAGGGACCATCCGTAGGGGGCCTGCTGGTCAAGACTTGTAACTATTCACATACTTCGAAAGCTCTGCTCCGAGGAATCCTTTATTGGACCGACAACCGCGCACTGGGAGTGGAGAGATGGCGGAAGTAGCATGTACCCACGTGGTCGTCGTACCTGGATAAGAGTGGTGTACTGTACTTCCGGGTGGCGTAGGACGGGCCCAATCTTGGAGGAATCGTGGTAGACGAGTTGGCATATGCAAGCTTGGGTGCTACATATGCAGTGTGGATAGGGATCCTCAGCTGAGTATTATTTATCCGGATTAACGTTGCTCCTCGGTTATGGAGGACTTGGTCACTAACTGTCAACGGAGAGTGGTTCTCAACTAGGAATGTTTTGAAATGTTAAAATGAATCATGAACGATGAAGAATTGAGGAATACTGAATCTTTCCAAAGTAAAATAAGATTTACAAAATGCTTTTCTGCAAAATACTTGATCTTGCTTAAACCTTACCTTGACTACCCTAAGCCTCTCATTCCTGAGTCTTCTCCCTTTTTCTTAGTCGGGTAAGTCTTGTGAGTACCCCAGTACTCAGGGTTGTTACCCATGCTGCAGGTATGACAGAGTCCCCGATGGTCTTGCACCCTGCTGCGTGACCGTCGTCCAGGAAGAGGCCGATGAGGCCGAAGAATAGTTGTACACCCTCGGGCTGGGTGATTATAAGTTCTTTGCTGTTCCCCACTACGTTGCCTATGTCTATCTCTATTATCAGAACTTGGTTTGTAATAACTGCACCTTAATTTCTATTTGGAACCCTGCTTTGTAAAACTATTGTTATTTAAGTCTTCCGCTCTTTATTCCGATGTTATTTGTAAAAGTATGCAATGCTGTAACCGAATGTGAGATGATCCTGCGGACATTGGGCGCTGATGTAGCCCGGTGGCGAACAGGTCTTAATCACATGGAACATGGGTTCGGCTGTCAGAGGTTGACAGGGACCGGTGGGCCATGGGATTAGGGCCGTTCCGTCACAGAGTGGTATCGGAGCATCTCACTTAACGTTGCAGTGTTCGTTTTTGCGAAAACTTCAAAAGACCTTTTGAGTCCAAACAAATTAAACTTGACTATTTTGAGTCCAAATGCTTCTCTCATCTTGTCTCTCATATGGCAACACTAGCTAGTGGAACAACAGTTTTAAGCCCTATGTACCTTATTTATTTATTGCATTGCTTTGTTCCGTAGGAACGATTCATGCATCATGTCATAATCACTTAAGTAACTTCCTCTCTAAGTTCGTTGGGGTAGTATGCCTTTACCTGTTCTTGCTAGCCTTTCTCATCCATCTAATCTTGTCCAGACATGGCCCTATCAAGCGGACTGCTCGCAAGTCGACTGGACCGCATGGCGTGCCGCGCCATCAGCTGGCACCACGCGTTGGAGAAGAGACTGCCGAATCTTCCAATGGTCGTCGTTTTCCCCGCCGCACCCGTAAGAACCTGAAGGAGGAAATCAAGGATCTGAAGGCTGAGCTGAAGAACTTGGAGCATGACTTCTACCACTCACGCCTGGAGTTTTATGAGGCACGAGCTTCCCTGGAGCAGGCCAACCCGGAACACGGTCGCGCTATCGAGCAGCGCAATGATGCTTGGATCCGCGAGGACGTCACCAGAGCCGAGCTCCACGGACTGCAGCAGTACACAGCTCAGATTGAACAGTTCAATGATATGCTTCATGAGGAAGTGCATCAGCTGTATGATCAACTCCACCCCTTGGTACCCCGGTTATGGAAGACCCTGAGGACGGAGTAGTGGAAGAACCCGATGTGGATCAAGAGCCAGACGTGGACGAGGAAATTGAACCTGCTGAGGACGTCCACGCTGAAGACGAGGACGAGGAGGAAGAGCCTGAGCTCATCCTCGAAGAAGAAGACGACGACGAAGAAATGATCATCATCGATGAGGACTAGACCCGTCTTTAGGAGATGGAGATCCGTGTGTCTGTACCACCTGCTTACCTAAAACCTTAGTCTAGGTTTGGGAGCGTTAGTCTGTCTTTTGTTAAGTCAGTTTGTATCTTTCTTTTCGTATCTTTTTCCCCTTATCAGTCCGTTGTTATCTGTCAGTCATCTTTATCAATCTATCAACCTTTGTATCAGTGAAGCTATCAGTCTGTTGTTTTCAGAACTCTATTTATGAATGCTAAGTTCCAAGTTGCTTAACAGATGCCTGTGAACACTCGCACTGGAGCTGGAGGTTCTGACGGTGCCAACCTTCCAAACCCTCCACCTGTTCCTGCTACCCTGGCAGATGCCATTGCAGCCTTGGCAGCCGCTGCTAACCTGATGGCTCAAAACCAAGGACAGCAGAACCATGGTCACCGTGGTCGCCATAACATCAACAACGAGGCCACATATGTGGTTTCACCGAGACCCGTCCACCAGTTTTCACCAAAGCAGATGAACCCCTGGAAGCTGATGACTGGCTCCGCACTATGGAGCAAAAGTTCAGTCTTCTCCGCTGCACCGACATCCAGAAGCCCCGGTTCGCTTCCCAGCAGCTTCGTGGTCCAGCAAGCGCTTGGTATGCCAACCTGTTGGCTGCCCAGCCAGAAGGTCATCAGTTGACCTGGAAGAGTTCCGTACCGCTTTCGTGCACATCACATCCCTTCGGGATTAATGAAGATGAAGCTTGATCAGTTTCTGGCACTGCAGCAGAAGGACTCCACAGTCATGCAGTATGTGGGTCAGTTCAACCCATCTTAGCCAGTATGCTTCAGAGTATGTCAACACAGATGAAAAGAAGAGGGATTGTTTCCTTAGAGGTCTGCATCCTAAGATCCGCAGAAGTCTGTCCAATAACCTGACCGGTTCGTATCATGATGCTGTTGACCGGGCTGTCGCTTTTGAAGAGAGCAACCGCCAGTACCAAGAGGAGAAGAAGAAAAGAAGAAAGCAGGATCCAGCAGCTTCTCTGGCAATCACAAGCGCCAGAGGATCATATACCACCCTAGTCACCACCAAAATCGCCTACCTTACCCAAACCAGCAAGTGGTCGTCCGTACTGCGACCACCACCCATAATGCCAACCAGCAGAGTGCCACACAGCCGAACGCCCCAGGTGTTCGTATCACCACTCCACAAACAGCCTACAACCATCCTGCTACACACTGCGGCCAGCTTGGTCACTGGTCTCGTGAGTGCCAAAGCCCAAGAGGTATGCCCAGAATACTCAGAAGAATCCTGGAGGATCTCAGCAGCAGCAGCAGCACCGTGCCCAGCAGCAGCATGTTCAGAAAGGCAAAGTTGTCAAGAAGCACGGGCAAGTCTACTACACCACTATCGGCGACATCCCAGAAGGAGAGCCCGTCATGATCGGTAGGTTTCTCGTTGCCAATCATCCTGCAGTTGTGTTGTTTGATTCTGGTGCATCGCATTCCTTCATCAGTCGTACATTTGTCATTAAGCATGAGATATCAATTGGGGAGTTGAAAGAAAGTTTCTGCATTTTCGCCTGGAGGGCGTATAAGTACTAAGGAAGGGTTCGCAGTATACCAGTAATGTTGGGGAACATATATTTCCTACCACCATGATAGTGCTACGTGATCAGGAGATAGATGTCATTTTAGGCATGAATTGGATGTGCTAGTATAAAGCCATGATCGACATCTGAATAGAGTTGTGAGAGTGGACATTCCTAACAGCACCTCCAAACTCCTTCTCCAACTCCCAATGCCTCGAAAACCAGCAGCCACTCAAATAAATACCGCCTATGTCCTGGAAACCAGAGACATCCCCGTGGTCTGTGAATTTCCTGATTTTTTCCTGAGGATTTACTGGTCTGCCTCCTGACCGTGATGTCGAGTTTGCCATAGAGCTAAAGCCGGGACTGCTCCCCATATCCCGCAGGGCTTATCGAATGCCTACCAGAGAGTTGGCAGAGCTAAAAATCCAATTAAAAGATTTGTTGACAAGGGTTTCATTCGCCCAAGCTCGTCTCCTTGGGGCTGTCCTGCAATCTTTGTAAAGAAGAAAGACAAGACTCTCAGAATGTGCATTGATTATCGCCCACTCAATGAGGTCACCATCAAAAATAAATATCCCTTGCCTCGTATTGATCTTCTCTTGACCAGTAGCTGGAGCCAAAGTATTCTCCAAGATCGATCTCAGATCTGGTTACCACCAAATAAAGATTCGTCCTGAAGATATTCCTAAACAGCTTCACCCACCAGATACGGCCTATATGAGTACTTGGTCATGTCCTTTGGTTTGACCAATGCCCCCGCTCATTTCATGTATCTCATGAACTCTGTTTTCATGCCAGAGCTTGATAAATTCGTGGTCGTGTTCATTGACGACATCCTTGTCTACTCAAAGACCCCTGAAGATCACGCCGAGCATCTTCGTATCGTTCTATCCCATCTCAGAGAACATCAGCTGTATGCCAAGTTCAGTAAATGTGAGTTCTGGTTAGATGATACAGTTCTTGGTCATGTCCTATCCGCTGAAGGTGTGTCAGGACCCTGGTAAAGTGGCAGACATTCTGGATTGGAAGCCACCTACCACTGTTCATCAAGTCCGCAGCTTTATGGGAATGGCTGGATATTATCGTCGATTCATTCCGGATTTCTCCAGAATCGCCAAGCCTATCACTGAGTTGTAAAAATTCTGTGAAGTTTGTCTGGTCACCGGCTTGTGAACAAGCTTTTCAAACATTGAAGAAACTGTTAACCACGGCACCAGTGCTAGCCCAGCCGAACACGAAAAAAACCTTTGATGTCTACTGTGATGCATCTGGTACTGGTTTGGTGCTGTGTTTTGATGCAAGAAGGTCGAGTGATCGCATATGCCTCCCGACAGCTTAAGCGACATGAAGAGAATTATCCAACTCATGATCTCGAGTTAGCAGCAGTAGTGCATGCCTTGAAGATCTGGCGTCATTATCTGTTGGGCAGTACCTGTAATGTGTACACTGATCACAAAAGCCTGAAGTATATCTTCACTCAAGAAGTTGAATATGAGACAGAGAAGATGGCTTGAGTTAATTAAGGACTATGATCTTGAAGTGCATTACCATCCGGGTAAGGCGAATGTGGTCGCCGATGCACTCAGTCGCAAGTCTTATTGCAACTGTCTGATGAAGAAACCCTATGATTCTTCTTTGTGTTATGAGCTGGAAAAGTTGAATATTGAAATGATTCCGCAAGGAACTCTGAGTAATATCAGAATAGAAACCCCTATCAGAGAGCAGATCATCGCTGCACAGAAAGATAACCCTGGAATCAAGCACATCATCGAAAAGGTTCAATCCGGAAAGGCTGATTGTTTCAGGATTGATGATGCAGGAGTAGTATGGTTTAAGAATCGGTTAGTAGTTCCTAAAGTGCCTGAGTTAAGAAGGTTAATCCTTGATGAAGCACACTTGACTAGATTCTCCATCCACCCCGGCAGCAACAAAATGTACCAGGATTTGAAGCAAATTCTGGTGGACAAAGATGAAGATTGAGATCGCCCGGTATGTCGCTCAGTGCGATACCTGCCAGAAAGTCAAAGCCGTGCACATGAAGCCCGGAGGAGAATTGCAACCTTTATCTGTACCTGCTTGGAAATGGGACGACATCAGTATGGATTTTATCAATGGTCTACCCAGACATCAAGGTTTTGATTCCATATGGGTGATCGTAGATCGCCTCACTAAGCAAGCTCACTTTCTGCCAGTGAAGACCAGTTACACACCGTTCCCACTTATGCCACTTTGTACAAGAACAACATAGTAAAACTCCATGGTATACCCAAAACCATTATCTCTGATCGTGGTACCCAGTTTGTCGCAAAGTTCTGGAAAGCGTTCCATACCTCACTTGGAACCAAGCTCTTGCATAGTACAGCATATCATCCACAAACAGATGGACAAACTGAGCGAGTCAACCAAGTGTTAGAGGATATGTTGAGAGCATGTGTGCTCACCTTCGCAGATACTTGGGATAACTGTTTGCCCTTGGCAGAATTCTCGTATAATAACAGTTATCAGGAGAGCATCAAAATGGCACCCTTTGAAGCACTGTACGGTCGCCGTTGTCGTACACCTCTCAGTTGGTCTGAACCTGGAGAAAGAGAATTCTTCGGAGTCGACCTAGTGAAAGATATGGAAGAAAAGTCAAGCAAATACAAGAGAATATGAAGATTGCGCAATCTCGACAGAAGAGCTATGCTGACAAAAGACGTCGACCTCTGAAGTTTCAAATCGGAGATTATGTGTACCTGAAAGTCTCACCCACCAAAGGAGTCACTCGTTTTGGAGTTAAAGGGAAGTTAGCACCTCGCTATATGGTCCCTTTGAGATTCTGGAATGTTATGGCAAGGTAGCTTATAAGCTAAGGTTGCCCGATCATCTTTCAGCAGTTCATAATGTGTTTCACGTCTCCCAACTCAAGAAGTGTCTCCGAGTGCCCGAACATGTGGTAGATGTTGAAGGTGTTGAGTTAGAACCTGATATGTCATACTCTGAGTATCCAGTTCGTGTGTTGGATTCCAAGGACCGTGTTACCCGAAGGACTACCACGAGATGGTACAAGATCCAGTGGAACCTACACTCTGAAGAAGAAGCCACTTGGGAATCTGAAGACTTCTTAGCAAAGAACTATCCCGACTTTCTCGATACTCTGTAGATGTAAGGTTTTGCCTTTTCCTTCTTAAGACGTGGAATCTCGGGGCGAGATTTCTTTTAGGGGGGAAGGCTGTAACACCTCTGGTGTTTAAGATGTAATTAACCTGACATGTCATCATCATTAGTCATAATCATTCTTGTCATGCATTTGTCTGCTTAGTACTTGTGTGGCAATCTCTTTTCAAAAACCCAAAAGCAAAAACAGATTCAAATCCCTTTTGAAAAACCCTAGTTTCCAAACCCTGGTTTTTACCCCTCTTTTAATACTTCAAAAACTATTCAAAATTTGGACTTGGTCCAAAAAGCAAAGTTGCAGATCTTGTCAAAAGGAACAACTTTGGTATTTACAAATTTTCAAGTTTATATACAAAGTTTGAAGTAATTTCAAATTCATTCCAATTCCAGTTTTTGTCCCCTTTTCAGTTTTCAAAATTAATTCAAAAACTAATGAGTTTCAGAAAAAGTGTATATTAGCAAAGTTATAGGTTTTGACAAAGTAATAACTTTCCTATTTGCAGATTTCCAACTTTCAATGTAAAATCAAAAGTAATATTGAATTTATTCAAATCCCAAAAGTGTTCCCTTTTCTGATTTCAAATGTGGTTCAAAAACTATTTGGATTCTGAAAATGTTCATATTGACAAAGTTGTATATTTCCTTTTTCTGAACAACTTTGATGTTCTGAGTTTTTGTTGCCCAGTTCAAATTTTGGGAGAAATTTGCAAAATACAGAAAGTCAAAACCTAGACCTAGCCCTGTTCATCCCCTACCTCTAGCCGGCACAGAGCAGGGGGGGGCCCGGCCATGGCGCCTCGCCGGCACTGCGCACGCCGCGTGCCTGGCAGCCGCACGCGCGCCTCCAACCTGCCGCCGCTGACCCCCGTGATCATTTCGCACCTGCTCGCGAGCGCTGACCCTCGCTCCCGTCCCCTACAGTGCCCAGGGCGTCGCCGCCGCGTGGCCGTCACCGGCGAGCCTTCGCCCAGGCCCTGGGTGCACGTCCGTCCTCCCGCCGGCTTGCAATCGAGTGCGCACGCCTCGGCCGAGCTCATCCACACCATCCCGTGCTCTCTACCGTCCCCGACCGTGCCTATAAAAGGGACCGCCGGAGTCCGAGCTCCTCACTCATCTCCGCCGCCGTCGCCAGCCCACTCCGAAGCTCCCGCCGCCCAACCAACTAGCCCAACAGCTCCGTCTTGAGCTCGTGAAGCTTCCCCACCCCTCAATTTGGTCTCTACCGCCTCCTATCGCCCGGCGTAGCTCGCCGTTCCCATCTCCGGCGAAAACCCGGCGAACTCGGGTTCGTCAAATACTACCTCTCCGGCCACGATCATCTTCCCCTGATCCCTGTGTCAGCTTCCTTGGCTCCGCGCGACTCTAACCAGGCCCTTGCGGTCTCGTGTGTTGCGCAGGGTCGTCGGAGCGCCGATCGCCGCCGTGAACCGTCCGCCGGTCACCGTCGACCACCCTCCTCCGTCCATCCCCTCACCTCGCCGAGCCCCTTAATCAACGCCGGTGAGCTCCCTGAAGCCTCCCATGCCCTTGGTTTCGTCTGCCGAGCCTCGCCGTGGCCGGCGCAGCAGCGCCGCCGCCGTCGGCCGGCCGCCGGCGATCGGGAAGAGCACAGTGCTCTTTTTCCCTTTTCTTTTAAAAATGTGAATAGTATTGTTACTTCATCTTTTTGTATGATTTTCTGTGTTGTTCCAAAAATTCTGAAAAATTCAGGGTAGACTCTTTACACCTTGAAGTATTTTAGAAAAATATAAAACTTGACTTTTCTGCAAAAATTTGAAAATGTAAAATCCCTCTTTTAATTAATAAATGGATGGTTTTGGATTTTTAGAAAATCATTTATAACTCAAAAATCATGAGATAAATTTTTTTGAGCTTCCTATGCCATGTTTAGTCTCTGGTGAAATTTCGAAGTCTTTTGGAACAAGTTGATTTTTGAGCCTTTATTTTAATTGTTAAATAGTGCCTTTTGTTAATTAAATGTCTGAATTTATTTGAGCACCTTAATGACCTCCAAAAATTATGAAATTTGTTTTGCCATCTATCTACACCATAATGAACTTATGTGATTAATTTGGTAATTTTTGGAGCAACTGCATAAGATGACCTTTTTTTAAATAATTAAGAAAAATAGAAAAAGTGATTAGGGTTCATGTTGTATGTCCTGTGTTACATTGTTCATGCTAGCATACTCATGTGCATGCATCATTGCATTCGTATAGTCACCAAAGAAGGCATCAAGATCGAGGCAGCCGCTGACGAACCTGTCCCCGAGGCTACCCCGAGCACCGACAACTGCCCCGCCGCCCTCGAGCCTGCCCTCTTTGCTCTTCAAGGCAAGCCCCGGTGCATTTAACCCTTTCCTTGAATTTATAAAAAGTTCTCCTTAAAGGCTTTTGAGTAAACTTTTGCATTAGGTTTATAGGAGTTGAGTGATATCCTATCTGATGCATTATCCACCTTGACCACTGATACACCCGATACCTGCTTTTCAAAAGTATTTGAAAAATGCTTAGCAATGCTCATTGAATTAGACTTTGCAATAAAAATGCCAATTTCAAAAGTATGATCACTGAAAGAATCTTTATGGGAATTTGGCTTTACTTCCTGTTCGATGACTGCTTGCCTAGCTAGCATGTGGTCATTGTCGAGAAGAGGTTGTCCGCGCGTACGATGTCGTCATGTTGTAGTCCGGGACTCAACAGTTGACACCGACCGGGACAGGGTTGAAAAACCGACAGGACCGGTACTCTTGGGTTAGAGTCTCAAGTTGCTTGTTGCTGACGGAAAAACTTTAGGGACCATCCGTATGGGGGCCTGCTGGTCAAGACTTGTAACTATTCACATACTTCGGAAAGCTCTGGCTCCGAGGAATCCTTTATTGGACCGACAACCGCGCACTGGGAGTGGAGAGATGGCGGAAGTAGCATGTACCCACGTGGTCGTCGTACCTGGATAAGAGTGGTGTACTGTACTTCCGGGTGGCGTAGGACCGGGCCCAATCTTGGAGGAATCGTGGTAGACGAGTTGGCATATGCAAGCTTGGGTGCTACATATGCAGTGTGGATAGGGATCCTCAGCTGAGTATTATTTATCCGGATTAACGTTGCTCCTCGGTTATGAAGACTTGGTCACTGACTGTCAACGGAGAGTGGTTCTCAACTAAGAATGTTTTTAAATGTAAAATGAATCATGAACGATGAAGAATTGAGGAATACTGAATCTTTCCAAAGTAAAATAAGATTTACAAAATGCTTTTCTGCAAAATACTTGATCTTGCTTAAACCTTACCTTGACTACCCTAAGCCTCTCATTCCTGAGTCTTCTCCCTTTTTCTTAGTCGGGTAAGTCTTGTTGAGTACCCCAGTACTCAGGGTTTGTTACCCATGCTGTAGGTATGACAGAGTCCCCGATGTGTCTTGCACCCTGCTGCGTGACCGTCGTCCAGGAAGAGGCCGATGAGGCCGAAGAATAGTTGTACACCCTCGGGCTGGGTGATTATAAGTTTCTTTGTTGTTTCCCCACTACGTTGCCTATGTCTATCTCTATTATCAGAACTTGGTTTGTAATAACTGCACCTTAATTTCTATTTGGAACCCTGCTTTGTAAAACTATTGTTATTTAAGTCTTCCGCTCTTTATTCCGATGTTATTTGTAAAAGTATGCAATGCTGTAACCAAATGGTGAGATGATCCTGCGGACATTGGGCGCTGATGTAGCCCGGTGGCGAACAGGTCTTAATCACATGGAACATGGGTTCGGCTGTCAGAGGTTGACAGGGACCGGTGGGCCATGGGATTAGGGCCGTTCCGTCACAGAAGTCCCCGGGCCTGGTCGGCGACGAGCGACGATGGCGACGGGCGAAGGCAAAGTCCCCGAGCCTGGTCGGTGACGAGCGACGGCGGCGATGGGCGAAGGCGGTGACGAGCCCGGTTGACGACGGTGAAGACGACGACGAGTGAAGGCGGCAAGGAGCCGGGTCGATGACGAGTGAAGGCAGCGATGAGCGAAGGCGAAGTCCTCGAGCCTGAATGGCGGCGAGCGAAGGCGAAGTCCCCGAGCCTGGTCAATGACGGGCGTAGACGACGACCTGTGGAGGCGGCGGCGAGCCGGGTTGGTGATGAGCGAAGGCGAAGTCCTCGGGCTTGGTCGGCGACGAGCGAAGGCAAAGTCCCCGGGCCTGGTCGGCTGTTGGTATAAATTAACGCACACTGTACTTTATCCGCAAGCGCACAAATAACATCTACCGATGTAGCACTTCACCAGAGTAACCCAGTTTTAATATCGAACCCAAAGGAACGGATAGTGTTAAGTCTCAAGTCTAACCCCTGAGTAGCTAACAAGGACGGAGAATCTAGAAGCATAGAGGGGATCACTAAGGTTGTCTAATTCCAATTTAAGAGTGATATGTTTATATTATTCTTAGTGGGGAAGTTGCCATAAAAGGTCACAAACAGAGTATGAGTCTTTTATGCAAATGTATAATCCTACCGAGCCTACACACGGGTACGTGGACTATAGAAGAATCAACAAGGCTATAAGAGTCACGCTTGCGAACAACCACTACTACCGGCGTTGTAGGAGGCATTTATGAGCTATCAAGTCTAAGCACCACGCTTACACTATCCAACTACTCTAACTCTAGAATGACTAGAATTAAAGTACTCAAAAGAGAGTCACAAACCTTAAGAATAATAAGAACAATAGCTCAAACTTAAATATAGACGTTGATTACCGAAACAATCGCTGAAGCAAGTTGAAGATGAACTTGAATCCACAGGTACAAGATGAAGAAGTGGATCCGACAGGCCGGAGCTCCTTCTTGATCTCTTCCTCTCTCTCTCTCTCTTCTAGTTCTAATATTAGACTAGGTTCTAAACCTAACTAGAGGGGTAACTAGTCTTCTACTTGATAGCTGGCTCTTGATTACAACTAGATGAACTAGATCTAATTCTAGATGAACTAGAAGAGATTCATCTAGAGGGACCTCTACTTCTAATTGAAACCCTAGTTTCTGAAGTAGAGATGAATAATGAAGATGGAGATGCCTGGAGAGGGGGTCTGAGGCTGCTTATATAGCCCTGAGGGATCAACCGCGGCCGTTAGATCAAACCGACTTAAGGTACGGCGGAGATGAGTCCTAGGGTTCGGTGTAGGAAGCTTGCAGAAGACGGAAGCCAGCGTGCCCGGTGGCAGACCGGTCGGTCTAAGGGTGGGACTGACCGGTCCCACCTGGCGGCCTCTCGCGGTGGTCGACCTCCTGGTGTCTTCTTACGTCCTCTGGAGTCTTCTAGAATAATCCTGACGTGGTGGTGGCGTTATCTCCCGTCGGTTTCCTTCTATGGGAAGCTATCGGTGTTGATTTCCTGGTTTAGTCCCTGCAGAATCATAGTTCACCAAAACTCGTGGAATATTGTTAGTTGAAACCCTAAACCTTTGTTGGTGATCAAATTCTTTCCCTTTTCGTATTTATTTATCCCTTAATTATGATAGATAATCAGTGTCAACAATTCCCCCAAGCTTACCTTTTGCTAGTCCCTTAGCAAAACCAAAACTTAACAATGGATCTGGAGTTGCTACTATATCTTCACTTCCAACAAGTATACCTGCTGTTAAACAAAAATTCTCCGAAACATATCATGTTATTCTTCATGGGGCTTATTACTCTTACCTTAGATCCTAAATAATTGAGAGATTGAGCAATCGAATCAAGCACTATGTCTCTAGTTCTTTCACTTCACCTTTACCCCGGAGTTT
This sequence comes from Coix lacryma-jobi var. lacryma-jobi, assembly GCA_009763385.1. Taxonomy (NCBI): domain Eukaryota; kingdom Viridiplantae; phylum Streptophyta; class Magnoliopsida; order Poales; family Poaceae; genus Coix; species Coix lacryma-jobi. Next base: position 47,473,987 of record CM019826.1, read on the forward strand.
TAATTAATTTTCAAAAGCATTAATACATATGTTGTCAAATTAAACAATGGATCCAAAGAGAAAGTCAACCAACCATTGAATCAAGAAGTGCATGTGTATGGAAAAATGGAGTCGGATGCTCTTTTGAATATATTCACTCTCTTCTGTTCATCAGAGACATATGGCTATTAGGCTAATTCTACTATCGGGCACGTGCCCATTTTTTCTGACATTTTTTTTCTTTTTTTTATTTCTTTCGAGGTTCCGGACACTTGTCCCTTTTTATTTCCTCGGGATCTATCTTTTTGAGGTTTCAGACTCTTGTCCCTTTTTATTTCCTCAGATCTCTCTCTTTTTTTTTAATAGTCGTATGCTTCCAAAAACTTCTGAGAGGGTAGCAACAGATAATTATGAGCATTTATGCGGAAGATGGATGAAATGTGTGAGTGATCTCAATTCAATGGCAAGATAACATCTCACAGGGTCACAAAGCTTAATTTAACTCAATGCAATTATTAGTCATATTCATATTTAGAAATCTCCGGAACTTTAGTGTTGTTTAGAACAAGATAATAGCAGCTTAGATCATCACATGACATATCCCAATTACCTAGACCTTAGATTAAGTATTTGCCATCCATGTATTTAATTTTATTTTAAGGCATCATTATTAATTAGGAGAACTCATGCTTTGAAGGCTAGGTACTTGAAAGAAATTAGATAGAGCAACTATTCATCATTTCCATGCAAAAGATTAGAGAGAGGGTTCTTCTTTAGTTATCAACTTCTTAAAACACACTATTTTATTTATTTAATCTAACACACTTTAAGATATAATATAAAAGCTAATAATAATAGTAGTAGTAATAATAATAAAGACATACCTGAATCGTGAAGATAACGGGGGTGCGTCTCCCCCAAGCTAGTTTCCTTAATAGCGTTGAGCCTTCATGTGCCCATATATTTTTGTCTCTTTTTTAATTAATGGTGAGCCTTCATGTGCCCACATATTTTTGTTCTTTTCTTTTTAAGGGTGAGCCTTCATGTGCTCACATATTTTTGGTATTTTTATTTTTAAGAGTGAACCTTCATGTGCTCACATATTTTTGGTGTTTTGAATTTGTTTATGAAAAACTTAAGAGGATAAAGATACTTACGTGGATACATGGGGGTGCCTTCCCCCAAGCTGAATATTGATGTAGTCGTTCGATCTTGCAATGTATCAGACTGGCAGTGGATATGTCCTTCCTCAATTAGAGCTTTGATTGATGTTGATGTTTGTTGAGACAGTGCTCCAATAGTGGATGGAACATTCACTTGCTCATCAGCTTTTCTTGGTCTTTCAAATCCTGTGAAACTCAAATAGACAACAAAACTTGTGGAACAGATTAGTGGTTGGCCACTCAAGCCTTAGTTGTCTAGAATTTCAGTAAGATCTCTTCCTCAATATTTTTATATTTTTATATTTTTATGATGCAAGAGAAAATGCAACAGGATGAATGCATGCATATTTATTTTTATTATTTTTATGCCACCACGGTGAACATCCTTGCGGGTTTTACATACCATAGGATTATTCACATGGGGCTTTATAGTTTGTAGTGTAACAATATTTTTATTTTCTTTTCTAATGCAATGCAGAAATTAAAATGTTTGTGAATTAAATATGATGATGCAATGGTTAAATATGATGATGCAATAAATGACTAAGAATTAAATATGAGAAATATGAGGATAACTACCGGTTTTTACCTTTTGGCGAAGGTTCGGATATTTAGGTCCGACGAACCGGACCTTCCCTTGGTTCCGACCTTCCAAGGTATGTCAGTTGTTATTGATTGTACCCCTTAGGTGCAGACATTTTCTCCCGTACTTTCTTGGTCTGAGTCTTCACTTCCTGTGGTTCACTGTCTTGAGGTTTCTCTCCTTTCTTTTCTGGGACAGTGTCGATTCTCCCATACTTTCTTGGTCTGAGTCTTCACTTCCTGTGGTTCACTGTCTTGAGGTTTCTCTCCTTTCTTTTCTGGGACAGTGTCGATAGCTTCTTCTTCGTGATTGGCCTCTCTATTCTTGATAGTTTGTCTTCTTTGGCTTTGAGAGCGGCGTCTTTCACTTCTATTCTTCTTAGGTGCTTCATTGGGCATGTAGCTGATGAAGTTGCATCGTGCCTTTTCTCCAGGAAAGTGAAAAATGGATTTCCTCTTGTAGATGATTGTACTTGTAGCGCAGAGGAATGGTCTTCCTAGGATGAGGTGGACATCATTGTCTTCTCTCATGTCGAGGATCAAGAAGTCCGTGGGGACTTTATGACCTCTAATTCTGACTATGATGTCTTTCATCATTCCTTCTTGTTTATGCCTCTTGATATGGTGTCACTCATGTCATTTGTTTGCCCAGCAGTTTGAAATGAAGCGTTAATTGTGGATGCTGGAAGTATCTTGCTCAGTGTGTATGTTCTTGTAGATCAAGGACCTTCACTCTGTAGAATTTGGGAGTGACTTCTCCATGTTTTGCTTAAGAGTGTGTCCTGCTTATAAAGACAAGGTAGAGATCAAGTGCATGGGCTCTGTTGGTGGAAAAACACCAACAGAACCAAAAGTTTTGTTTATTCCTCTCTAACCTTAGGCACATTGCACAAGACAAACTTGTTGTTTATGTGTTCTATTCAAACTTAACATGAGTGATAGGATCAAAGGATGAGCATAAAAGTAACATCTTAAAATATTTAACAGATCAAATTACTTAACCCAAGGAAGGATAATCTATGCATAAAGTGTGGATCTTTTCATGATTGAAATATATCATTTTCCAAAGGTTTGATGCACAACATTTTAGCTCATTTAATTAAGACAGTGATGTTCAAGAGAGTAAAACTATGAACAAGGATCAAAGGACTAAATATGTTGAGTTGATTAGGTTGGATCAAGTGAGGTGCAACTTAAACATGTTTAGTTCTTTATTTATGTTCATACTAGAATCAAGAAGAAGCTTTTAAAGTGATGGTTACTTACCTTGAAATTTTACTTTGTCATTGAAGAGTGATTGTGTCGAACCACCTTGTGGAAGCTTCTCTTGTCTAGCCGGCTTGTCTTTTCTTGCTCACAGTGTGCTTGAGAGAAGGAAGATCACAGTGGAATCATCTTTATAGGTATCGACCTTCCTTCTCTTGTGTTGACTTATCAGTGAAGGTGCATTGTTCGAGTATGTTGCCTAGGATCCTCTCTCTTTCTTGTATTAATTTTGTACTATGAGGATGTAGGGACAGTTCCGTATTCTTCTCTTGTCAACCTTTCTTGTTTTCCTTTAATCATTGGGTTGGCAAGCGACTTAAAATTAGAGCTGCTACTCGAGTGCCTCTATGATAGTCTTTTGTCTTGTAATGTCACATCTGAGACTTGTCCTCTCAACAGTGTCTAGATGATGGAGATCTTATCGGCTGTTCTTCTTGATTTGCTGGCTCAGGTACTATCTCTCCATCTTCTAACTCTTGTGGTGCAGTGGCTTTATCCTTCATGATGCCCTCCTCAATTCTTGGCAGTTGGTTCTCCCTTCGACGTCTTCTCTTGGTTCTCTTTGGCTGTTCATAACTGATGTAGATGTTGAAGATGCAGCGAAAGATCCAAAAGTTGACTTCTCCAGGTCCGGCAAAGATGATAACATTGATGGTGTTCAAGAACGATCTTCCAAGAATGAGTGGTGGATCATATTCTTCTTCTCGACTAGGATAGCATCTAGTGGTTTGTATTGATCAAAGTGGTGGGTAGGAGATCAATATGTTTTGAAGCTGGTTTTCTCCTTCCCCTTTGATTGTGAAACACATCTAGACAACGGAATTGTCTCTCCCAGGCTGGCTTGTGATGCAGATGGATTCCCAACAACATGTTCATGTGTTTGACTTGTAGATCTTGCTATTGTTGTAGTGGTACCATCTTGTCTCCCAAGCTAGCTCTTGATTAGAAAAGAGGATAACTTCCCACTTCTTGTCTTGATGTCTTGGGCAATGATGGGTGCAGGCATAGGTTGTCTCATACGAGGTAAGTTGCATTCTGTTCGTCATCAGCGCCCAAGCAAGACTCAAAGCTAGGCTAGCACATTTTGTGATCTGAGAGTAGGTTTGTGTGTCTATGGTTTGAGTTCTGGAACTTCAATGTTCACACCAAACCATGGATGAGCAAAATTTCTCTCCTGCATAATTTTAGTGGACATATACCCGAAGGATTGCAAGAATTCTAAGCATGGGTTGTTATCCATAACTTATGTATTTTGCATCTATGCTAATAAAAAGATGTTTTGAGGATTGTTTTAGCATAGACTATTATGTGTTGGCTGCACTTTAACATGATTCAAGACAAAAGATAACTTGCAGTAGAAGACAAAATAAATAAACTTTGATACTCACAGTTCTTTCATCCATGATGAATGAGCTGAGTCTTCATTGTGCAAAGTTGTTGAAGTTCATGTGTCTCTTCATCTCCAGCGTGAGTTCATCTCCGGACTTTACCAAATTGATATTAAAAGTTTCCCTGCAGGGGTTAGTCCAACAAAATATCCAACATCCACTATAGCATACTGTCGGCTCAGAAACCAACCTAGACACCACGTCTAATTTGATTTAAGAGGGCATTCTAACCTAAGCATGCTTAAATTAAAAGGCCTTTGAAAGCAAGATCACCCACTCCTAAACTAGGCACCATGCTTCATTTAAGAGATGTATGAAAGTACTTCAAACCTAAACATATACTATAGCAAATAAAGGTAACATGAAGGCATTATAGAGATTTACTCAGATGAAAGAGCATGATGAGCATATCTTAAAGGTAGGGACAACCAACATAGCAACATGGAAAGAGATGTTCTTAGAAAGTCTATTCCCCAAGCTTGGATTTTGCACAAATCAAGATTGGATGAATGTAATTCAATGTTGCATGATGATTGGTTGGACATACCTTGTGTTTGTTGTTCCTTCGTTCTTTTCTGCTCCAGACCTAGAAAGGTTAGTGACAAAATATCCGAAGGAATATTTTCATAATTATATTTCTATGCTCATTACAAGGACAGTGCAGCAGAAAGGTAGGCATAGCTCATAACCAGGTATTATGATGGGGTGTAAGGATTCTACTGGTTATAGCTTGCTCATGGGGTAGTGATAGATAAGAGTGGAATTCAAAAACAACATTCATATGAATGAAAACAAAAATAATGAAAAGACTGGGACAAAAAGGAAAAACATAAAAGTATGATTACAAGGTTAGACTAAGACTTAAGATGATCTGCCGTTCCCCCGCAACGGCGCCAGAAATGCTTGTTGGTATAAATTAACGCACACTGTACTTTATCCGCAAGCGCACAGATAACATCTACCGATGTAGCACTTCACCAGAGTAACCCAGTTTTAATATCGAACCCAAAGGAACGGATAGTGTTAAGTCTCAAGTCTAACCCCTGAGTAGCTAACAAGGACGGAGAATCTAGAAGCATAGAGGGGATCACTAAGGTTGTCTAATTCCAATTTAAGAGTGATATGTTTATATTATTCTTAGTGGGGAAGTTGCCATAAAAGGTCACAAACAGAGTATGAGTCTTTTATGCAAATGTATAATCCTACCGAGCCTACACACGGGTACGTGGACTATAGAAGAATCAACAAGGCTATAAGAGTCACGCTTGCGAACAACCACTACTACCGGCGTTGTAGGAGGCATTTATGAGCTATCAAGTCTAAGCACCACGCTTACACTATCCAACTACTCTAACTCTAGAATGACTAGAATTAAAGTACTCAAAAGAGAGTCACAAACCTTAAGAATAATAAGAACAATAGCTCAAACTTAAATATAGACGTTGATTACCGAAACAATCGCTGAAGCAAGTTGAAGATGAACTTGAATCCACAGGTACAAGATGAAGAAGTGGATCCGACAGGTCGGAGCTCCTTCTTGATCTCTTCCTCTCTCTCTCTCTTCTAGTTCTAATATTCGACTAGGTTCTAAACCTAACTAGAGGGGTAACTAGTCTTCTACTTGATAGCTGGCTCTTGATTACAACTAGATGAACTAGATCTAATTCTAGATGAACTAGAAGAGATTCATCTAGAGGGACCTCTACTTCTAATTGAAACCCTAGTTTCTGAAGTAGAGATGAATAATGAAGATGGAGATGCCTGGAGAGGGGGTCTGAGGCCGCTTATATAGCCCTGAGGGATCAACCGCGGCCGTTAGATCAAACCGAGTTAAGGTACGGCGGAGATGAGTCCTAGGGTTCGGTGGAGGAAGCTTGCAGAAGACGGAAGCCAGCGTGCCCGGTGGCAGACCGGTCGGTCTAAGGGTGGGACCGACCGGTCCCACCTGGCGGCCTCTCGCGGTGGTCAACCTCCTGGTGTCTTCTTACGTCCTCTGGAGTCTTCTAGAATAATCCTGATGTGGTGGTGGCGTTATCTCCCGTCGGTTTCCTTCTATGGGAAGCTATCGGTGCTGATTTCCTGGTTTAGTCCCTGCAGAATCATAGTTCACCAAAACTCGTGGAATATTGTTAGTTGAAACCCTAAACCTTTGTTGGTGATCAAATTCTTGCGCTTTTCATATTTATTTATCCCTTAATTATGATAGATAATCAGTGTCAACATCGGCGGCGAGCGAAGGCGAAGTCCCTGAAAAATAAATATGGAGAGCAGTAGTACATGATGATGTACAAATAAAATACGGAGAAAAACCAATGGCGGAGGATGACTGAAGCTTGATGTAGATCCGATCTTGGGCGGCGGGCGGGTCGGTGACGGGCCCGGTTGACGATGAGCGAAGGAGGCGACGATCCTAGTCGACGTCGAGCGACGGCAGTGACAAAGGCGGTGACGAACGCGGCGACGATCCTGGTCGATGACGGGCGAAGACGACGACGAAGGCGGCGGCGATCCTGGTCGATGACGAGCGATGGCGGCGATGGGCGAAGACGACGACGAATGCGGCGGCGATCCCGGTCGATGACGAGCGATGGCGGCGACTGGCGAAGACGACGATGAAGGCGGCGGCGATCCTGGTCGATGACGAGCGATGACGGCGACGGGCGAAGACGACGACGAAGGCGGCGGCGATCCTGGTCGATGACGAGCGACGGCGGCGACGAAGGCGGCGATGATCCTGGTCGGCGACGAGCGACGACAGCGACGAACGAAGGAGGCGATCCTGGTTGATGACGAGCGAAGGCGGCGATGTTGGTGCAGTCGGTGATCCTCTTGTTGGCCCGGTCGATGGCCTCGACCAGGTCGTCGCGGCGGATGGATCTTGGCGCGCATGGCGCGATGGTGGACGGCGAGGTGTCCGGCGCAGGAAGTTGCGCGGGTTCCACGATCTCCGGAGCGAAGACGGCGTCACCGATGGTCCAGATGATAGATCCGATCTGGAAGGAGACGCCGGGCTTGGGAGGATCATGGAGTCGAGGAAGATGACCGCTTGGCAGATCATGGTGTCATAGCACACACCCCCTACCTGGCGTGCCAACTGTCGATGAAATATGGTCGATAGTCTACCGAGGGGTATGCCCAAGTTAGTAGATTGAGCAGTGGAGGCGTGCGAGACGTCTGCAAAGCGTAAACATAGGGACGAGAGACAGCGATTTAGACAAGTTCGGGCCGGCAAGTCGTCGTAATACCCTACGTCCTGTGTTCTGGTGGTTGGTTTGTATTGATGGGTTGGAATATGACGTGTGATCCGATAGGATCTGAGGTGAGATCTCGGGTCTGTCACACCCCAAAATTTCTGATTTTGGGTGTGAGTAGAAAACACTAAATAAAATAAATAATTTTAATATTTGTATAAAATTGATCAAGTTTAGTCGGAGATTGTGCCACTTTAGTCGTAGTAAAATAAGAATTTTCAAAATTTTCCTAAACTAATTTGATGGGTTATGTTTGATGTGATGGTTGGTTGCTGTTTGACCTTGTGTTGTGAGTCGGTAGAGTTTTAAAACACCTTTGGTAGGCCGTCTTTCTATATCCAGTCCGTTTCTGTCTTCTTTCGAAATCAAATTTATCGTTTCCATCTCTATCCTCTTGTTGGACATTTCTAAAATTCTTTTTATTATATCTCAAATTACTTCTTTAAGTTCATCATCCATCATAATATCGCTATAAACTTATTGGGAATTTTTCTCGGTTTATCCGGAAGAGTTTCCAATATTTCAGCGAGCATAATCTAATTTTTAGATACTCTAAAATATCTTTTCATGAGCTCTAAATATTTTATTTGGGTTCATCATGTTTCAAAGTGTCTCGGAGAATTTTACTAAAATTTTCGGAGCCATCGGAGTATTTTTCGTGACTTAAATAACAATTCTGGACTTTTCTGGAATTATTTTAATCCCGAAATTAATTAAATCCGAAATTAATAAAATATCCCGTTTTTCAAACTTATCCAAACCCTACATATATATATACATGCCGGTGTTCATCTCGTCGCGAGGAGTCCAAAAGTACGGCCCGTTTCGCGAGCCGCCACTCCTATCGTCCCAGATCTGAAGCCGAACTTTCGCATCTCCTGAGCTGCGGCGAACTTCCGGCGAGCGTTTCCGGTCAAACCATCGCGTCCCGGAGAAAACCGTCGCCACCATGAGGTAACTCTCGTCGTTATCTACACCGTGGTGTCTTTCTCTTCACGAATCCATCAGCGTTTGATCTATCTCTTTTTGTTTCTTCGTTTCCGGTGAACTTGTCCGGCGAACTGCGTTGCTGCGTTCCCTTTCGGCCACCGGCTTCACCTGCGCCACTAGGACCTCCACCTATGCCATCAGCAGCACACCGTACCCTCGGCCCCGTATTTCCGGTGCACCGCTACGCCCTTGCTGTGCAGGGCAGCACTGCCGCCGCCGCCGGTGTGGCCACTCGGCCACCCGTGCTGCAGGCCGTGCAGACCCTGTCCCGGCCCCGCCGCATGGGACCCGCGCCACCATGGCTTGGTGTGCTGCGTCGCCACTGCGGACTGCCTAATCCCGGTTGGAGCTCTTCATCGCCCAGTACGAGTTCCACAGCAGCAGCCAGCCATCGATGGCCTCCGTGTCCTGCACGTGAGAAGAGTAAAGTCCATCACCGGTCCCTAAACTTGTGTCGTTGTGTCATCCTGGTCCCTAAACTCACAAATCGACCGTTTAGGTCCTCAAACTTGTTCGCTTGTGTCATCCCGGTCCCTAAACTTATTCGGTTGTGTCATCCTGGTCTATAAACTTATAAATCACTCGTTTAGGTCCTCAAACTTAGTCAGTTATGTCATCCTGGTCCCTAAACTTTGTTTTGAGTCTCATCTAGATCTAAACATGGTAATTTTAAAACTTTATATCAACAAATAATTCATAACTTTTTCATATAAACTCAAATGAAGACAAACTTTATATCAAAATTGCAGCTCTCGATGTGATCTACAACTTTGCAGTTTAAAAGTTTTTGATTTAAAACTGTTTAGGTCCCAAAATATTGTTGTATGTTTATAGATTTTGAAATTTAAAATTTAAAATTATTTTTTTGGATAATAAATGACTTTAAATAAAAAAAATATCTACAATGTTTTAGATTGCATTGAGAACTATAACTTTTATATAGATCATGTAAATATTCAAGATTGTTTGATAATTTTAAATTTTAAATTTCAAAATCTATAAACATACAACAATATTTGGGACCCTAAACAGTTTTAAATCAAAAACTTTTCAACTACAAAGCTGTAGATCACATTGAGGGCTACAATTTTGATATAAAGTTTGTCTTCATTCGAGTTTATATGAAAAAGTTATGAATTTTTTGTTGATATAAAGTTTTCAAATTATAATATTTAGATTTAGATGAGACTCAAAACCAAGTTTAGGGACCAGGATGACACAACTGACTAAGTTTGAGGACCTAAACGAGTGATTTACAAGTTTAAGGACCGGGATGACACAACCGAACAAGTTTGAGGACTTAAACGGTCGATTTGCGAGTTTAGGGACCGGGATGACACAACCGAACAAGTTTGAGGACCGGTGATGGATTTTACTCACGTGAGAATTCCAACGAGGAAGATGAGATAATCACAAGTTTGCCACTGGTTCGTAATCTCCACTGTTGAATTATCTAATCTCCGTTTTAGTCCGTTTCAGTTGCGTTAGTTTCATGTCGACGTGTTTTACGCAGCAGTGTTAACACTTTTCACCTCACATGTTTTTCCATATAAAGTTAAATATTAAATTGATTAATAAACCTTCCACGGATTTATAATTAAAATTAATGTAGGTTTATATTTTGATATTTTATACATAAATGTTAATATGATTAATCACTAGTGTAAATATGTTTTTAATTTATAATTTGATTAGTTTAAACACGAAACATATATCATGATTCGATTAGTTGCTCTTATATGATCTATGTTTTCTAAAATTACAAATGCTTAAATGGTTTAATTAATATTATAGAATTGTTTATGAATAAAATATGATTAGTCTAATCCGGCTTTAAAATTAAAATATGTTGTTCTCTAATCTGAATTAATATTTTATCATGATCATATTTAATTAAAATAAAGCAAGCCGGTAGTTTTTCTTTTTATAATATAAAATTCCCGGTAGACGTGTCTTTCAGTCGTTCCGTGCGATCCCGCGACCGTAGTGCGAGCTCTCTTTTAGTACGTTGTTTTGTCTCGTGTTATGTTGTTCTTAGTTCTCTGTTGTTTGCTTGTATGTTGCCTATGTGTGATGCTTGCTACGAGTAGACGTCGATCGGTTGTGCGCGCTAAAGATCAGAAGTTGATGACCCAGAGCTGAAGATGTGAGAATTGGTCAAGTTTAACAGGCAAGTATACATGAGATCATCCTTGTTACCTACGCACTTTCATCTACCAATCATGTGCATGTGTCAAATGATAACCATAGGTTTTATCTAGATGTTCAACCTGTACCTTGTTACCGTGGGATAAGTGCATATGGGTAGATCTGCTAGTGCTGTAAACCTTCAAATAAGATCTAATAATCTGACTAATGATATGCGCAACTTCTGATCTTATCTTGTTCTTGGTAATGTGAACTCGGGCGTGGGAGTCTTCGTGCTCTTGGCCCCCTCCAAATGATCTTCTGAGGGCAAAAGCTGGGACATACAGTACAACCGTGAGGGCTACATGGCTCTGGTTTTAGTTGGTTCGAGGACCTCTCCTCGCTTGATGGTGGTTACCCGAAAGGGCACAAAAGGGGCTCGCCGACTCGGGTATAGGACGGCCGCCTGGTCTCATGTGTATAGCCGGGAAGGAATGTGCCATCAGAAAGGGGTGTTCCTATATCTGCTTGCCGATTGGAAACCTAGTGGCCACTATCTTGTTAGGTGAACCTCGAAAGACTTCATAGTGTACCCTGCCATACTTCCTTGGTAGAGGTGATATGGGATTTGCAACCCCTAGCATCTGGGGATCACGGCTCACGGGTAAAGTTGTACAAACTCTGTAGAGTATTAAAACTGATATATCAGCCGTGCTCACGGTCACGAGCGGCTCGAAAAACTTGCAGGCTAATCACTTAAACAAAATTTACTTTTGTTCACGTTACTATCATATTTGTGATTCTGATGATGTTGCCATATTATTACTCATGTGGTTTAATTGGGTTTGCAAGCACAACTTGATGACTACTTAAAGCTAAAATCTTGACTAACTAAAAGTGCTAATCGCAGTAAACCAGTGTCAAGCCTTTTTGAGCTGCATAACCCCAAGTTATATTTGCTGAGTACGACATGTGCTCACCCTTGCTATTTCCCCCACACCCCAGTCTCCATCAGAGTTGCGCAGCGGAAGCGTGGTGAAGACACAGATGAGTTTCCGGAATACTGACAGAAGTGCTAGGCGTATGTTACCCCCAGTCAACTGTCCCTGTGAAGAATGGAGTCTGATGAGAAGATTAGTTTTCGTTCCGCTTAACTTTGATGTAAGTTTTAGTTATAGCTGTGTTTTCGATATCTAGAACACTGTTTTTGATATCTTTTCCTTCTGTGGTTGTATGTGTGGACTTCCTGGGCACACATATGGCGTACCTGGTTTTGTTCTTTAAAACCGGGTGTTACAGGGTCTGATGGACCTCAGATGAGAGGGGGTCCCTGCTCACCTTATATAGCCGGGGAGCAGAGTTACAGTTGTCGAGTCCTTATCAGATTACAAGCGGTTCCTTAAGGCAAGGAATCCGGATCTAACTCTAGGATCTTCCTTGGCAGGCAAGGCTTCGTGAGAGTCCTTGACGAGCACGACGAGCTGGTCGCGTGTTGTAAGGCCTCGCGAGCTGGGCTGTCCTTGACGAAGGGCCCATGTAGGTCCATGGTGGTATACGGAGGTAATATCCCCACAAATTTCCCTATTCTAGTTCGGATAATAAAAGTCGTGCTCCCCTTGATTTGATACATTCAGATGTATGGGGTCCAGCTCCTGTCTCGATTGGTAATCATACCATGTTTCCTTCATAGATGACTTCAGTAGATACACTTGGATCTACCTCCTTAAACACAAATCTGAAGTCTTTCAAGTCTTCAAAAACTTTCAGAATCTTGTTGAAAGAAAATTCAACAGGAAAATCATCTCCATGCAAACTGACTGGGGAGGAGAATATGAGAAATTAAATTCTTTCTTTCAGCAGCTAGGGATCGCACATCGTGTCTCATGTCCTCATACCCATCAACAGAATGGGAGAGCTAAGAGGAAGCGTCGCCCCATAGTTGAGATAGGGCTTTCCTTGTTAGCCCAAGCATCTATGCCGTGAAAATTCTAGGATCATGCCTTCATTACTGCAACCCATCTCATTGACATTCTTCCAACCAAGGTTCTGAATAACATAACTCTTGCTGAGCTTCTGCTACATGAGAAACCTGATTATATGTCCCTAAGAGTCTTTGGGTGTGCCTGCTAGCCAAATCTAAGAACCTATAATACTAGAAAACTGGCTTTTTGTTCGACACGTTGGGTATAGCCTGCCTCATAAAGGTTTTAAGTGCCTAGAACCCAATACTGGTCGTATCTATCTTTCTCGTGACGTGGTTTTTGATGATGTTTTCCCGTTCTCCTCCCTACATCCAAATGCTGGGGCTAGGATTCGGAGTGAAATCTCTCTCCTTCCAAAAAATCTGTCTCCTTTTGCCTCCGGGGATGTAGATAGTCATGCACCTAACGTTACTAATTCTGCTGGTTCAAGTGCTTGTGGTGAATTGCAGGAATCAGGTGATGTGCATGTGGTACATGAAATCATAGATGAAGAAGCCACAGATCCTATGGCCGCAGCCGATCCCAGCACAAGTTCCGGTGATGATACGCCGGTGGAACCCGCGTCAATCTCGTCTGCTCCTTCTGTCGCCAGTTCGAGTTCACCACGTGATGGGGGGGGGGCAAGATCACCCTCGGGATATGCGTCTGTACCGCGCGCAGAATCTACAACAGAGGCAACGGGATCTTCTGCGCCTTCTCCCAGATCTGGTGCGGCAACGATGACACAGCCGGTGACAGCAGAGCCCGAACTTGTTGTATCGCGACCACACACTAGACTTCAGAGCGGTATCGTCAAGCCCAAAGTGTACACTGACGGCACAGTAAGGTATGCAAATTTATGCACCGATGGAGAGCCAAACTCGGTAGTAGAGGCATTGGAATCTGATAACTGGAGGAAGGCCATGCAAGATGAGTATGATGCACTGCATAGAAACGGTACGTGGTCTTTGGTTCCACCTTCCAAAAATAAGAATCTTATTGACTGTAAATGGGTCTTCACATAAAAAGAAGAGCTGATGGTCAGATTGACAGATACAAGGCTAGGTTAGTAGCCAAAGGATTCAAACAAAGGTATGGGATAGATTGTGAGGACATGTTTAGTCTAGTTTTTAAATTTGCTACTATAAGACTCATATTGTCTTTAGCTGTAACAAGAGGATGGTGTCTGAGGCAGCTGGATGTTCAGAACGCGTTTCTTCATGGTGTTCTGGAAGAGGAGGTCTTTATGAAGCAATCGCCTGGGTTTGAGGATCCTAAATACCCTTCGTTTGTTTGTAAGCTTAAAAAGGCTATTTACGGTTTGAAACAAGCTCCAAGGGCCTGGTACTCAAAATTGAGTTCAAAGCTTGTGAGTCTAGGATTTGTTCCTTCATAGTCTGATAGTTCACTCTTTATTTATAAAAAGGGGAACATAGAGGTATACATGTTAATATATGTTGATGATATAATCGTTACAAGTTCCTCTCAGGAAGCGGTGAAGGTATTATTACAGGCTCTCAAAGCAGAATTTGTGTTGAAGGATCTTGGAGATCTACATTATTTTCTTGGGATTGAAGTAGAGAAGAAACCCAGTGGAGATCTACTTCTAACTCAAAGGAAATATGCCAGAGAGATTTTGGCACGGGTTGGCATGACAAATTGCAAACCAGTGACTACTCCTATGCCTTCCATGGAAAAATTGTCGCAGTGTGATGGTGACTCTCTTGGACCTGAAGATAGTACAAAATACAGAAGCATAGTTGGTGCCTTACAATACATCACTCTCACTCGACAAGATTTGGCGTTTGCTATTAATAAAGTTTGTCAGTATTTGCATTCACCAACGACTGTGCATTGGACGGCAGTAAAACACATTATTAGATATTTGAAGTTTTCTGAGAATACCGGATTGTTAATCCGGAGGCATTCACCACTAGTTATCAATGGATTTTTTTGATGCAGATTGGGCAGGCTCTAGAGATGATCGAAGATCAACTGGTGGGTTTGTGGTGTTCCTTGGGTCGAATGTGATCTCGTGAAGTGCTAGAAAACAACCTACAGTTTCTAGATCCAGTACTGAAGCTGAATATAAGTCTATGGCCAATACTATTGCTGAGATGACATGGGTAGAACAATTACTTGTCGAGTTAGGGGTTATGTTGAAGGTCAAACCTCGACTCTGGTGTGACAACTTAGGTGCAACATATTTGTCTGCCAATCCAGTGTTTCATGCTAGAGCCAAGCACATTGAGATTGATTTCCACTTTGTACGAGAAAGGGTTGCTAGGAAAGAGTTACAAGTGAGACTTGTTTCATCAGATGATCAGGTTGCAGATGGATTTACAAAAGCTTTGTCATACAGGAAGTTTGAAGAATTTAAGAACAATCTAAATCTTGTAGAGAAGACAAGTATAGATTGAGTGGGGGTGTTAGGAAACGTGTTTCAGTAGGTTTGTAAACGTGTTGCACATATTTTCCCGAGACTCTGATCCGGTTGTGCACACGTCTTGGGCTGAGTCAGTTGAGGACATATTCAGATATTCATAGTTTGTTAGGTTTAGTTGTTGAGAGATTATCTCCTCCAATCGCTTACCTTGTAATGCAAGTTGTAACATCTATATATATATATGTTAACATGAAGGCGTGACAAGCCAAGATAGGCAGTCACGATTATTGCCATCTTTACAACTAGCCTAGGAACGAGAGTTAATCCAAGCACGTGTAAGCAATCTATTTGTTTCACTTGCTTCGCATAGGCTAGGATTTATCATCTCTTGTGATTGATTTGTTGAGCTAGATTCTATTTGCGACTAAAAAAACAGGTTTTTTGTCACGCGTGCTATATCTGGCCAAGCCAAGCACCATAGATGGCCATCGGGCCGGCTCGGCCCACCCTGGCCCGGGCCCGGGCTAAGGAAGGCCCGCACCGTGCCGGGCCGACATGGCCCGCGGGTCTCTTGTGTCGTGCCTTAGTGGCCCACGGGTCTTGCCCTCGGCCCAAGCACAGGCCCACAGGCCTATTTTCAGGCCGTGCCGGCCCGCTAGGCACGGCGTTTTTAGCAGACGGGGCCGGCCCATGGCCCGATAGAGATTTTTTTCACAACTGATAGCCACCATAGAGCAGAGAGAGGGAGCAATGGGGGAGGAGATGCGGCCGCCGGAGGAAGAGGCCGAGGAGGCGCTGCTCTCCCGCAGCGTGGAGGAGGGGTGGAGGGCCATGGAGAGGCAGATCTGTGGCGCTCGCGGCCTTGCACTGGAGGCGGCCGCGCGGGGAGGCACGGGACGTGGTGCCGACACGGTCGTCGCCACGCTCGCTGAAGGAGATGCGGCCACCGGAGGAAGAGGCCAAGGAGGCACTACTCGCCCGCAACATGGAGGAGGGGTGGAGGGTCATGGGGAGGCAGATCCGCGGCGCTCGCGGCATTGTGCTGGAGGCGGCCGCACGGGGAGGCACGGGACATGGCGCCGACGCGGTGGTCGCCGCGCTCGCTGAAGGAGATGAAGCCGCCGGAGGAAGAGGCCGAGGAGGCGATGCTCGCACGCAGCGTGGAGGTGGGGTGGAGGGTCGTTGGGAGGTAGATCCGCGGCGCTCGTTACCTCGCGCTAGAGGCGGATGCGCGAGGACGCACGGGACGTGGCGCCACCGCGGCCGTTGCCGTGCTCGCTGAAGGAGAAGGCACAATCGTCGTTGCCCGAGCGCGCGTTGGAGAGGAGTCGAAGGAGGATGAGCACAGAACTGAACCGCATCGCTTGAGGCTTGGGAGCGGCCGTTGGCCGACGAGTTGGGGAGGACCGAAGGCGGGAGGAGACAAGATGAGGAGTGAGGAGTCAGGAAGGGAGGAGGTGAGGGACGCGAGCGAGACGGAGTCGCGACTGCGCGAGCAGAAGCCAAGCAGTGTGGGCTGGGGTGGGATGGGGACTCAGGAGTGGGGAGATTAGGGTTTGGCTAGTGAGGCCTTTGTCAGGCCTTTGTCGGGCCATAAGGAAATGTCGGGTCGTGTCGTGCCAGCCCACGAGCCTAGGGTGCGGCCAAGGCACGGGTCTGTACCTCAGGCCGGGCCGTGCTTGGGTCGGGCCAAAATGTCGTGATTCGTGTCATGCTGTCGTGCCTCGGGCTGCATGGACATATATACCAAGCAGTGGGAGAAGAATTTCAATCTTGCTTTAACCAAACTAGACAAACTTGATCTCACTAGTACATAGACTTACTATACAGGCGGTTGTAAACCTATTTCTACAGGCATTTTTCTCAACTGCCTGCGCTGGGGGCTAGTAGAAATAGGAGCACAACACAGACGATTGCTTGTGAACCGCCTGTGGAAATGGATTTCCACAAGCGGTTGACATAGCGATCCGCCTGAGAAAATGGACATTTCCATAGGCGGTTGACCTAGCGAACTGTTGACACTGGTTATCTATCAAAATTAAAGGATAAATAAATATGAAAAGGGCATGAATTCAATAACCAATAAAGGTTTAGGGTTTTAATTGACAATATTCCACGAGTTTTGGTGGATTGTGATTATGCACGGACTAAACAGGAAAACCAGCACTGATTACTTCTCCTAGAAGGAAACCGACGGTAGATTACGGAACCAGCACGTCAGGAATACTCCAGAAGGACCTAGAGGACACCACAAGGCGGGACACCCCGAGAGGCCGCCAGGTGGGACCGACCGATCCCACCCTATGACCGGTCGGTCACCCCCTGGGCCCGATGGCCTCCGCCTTCCGGAACCTTCTTCCACCGCCTCCTAGGATGCATCTCCACCATCCCTGAAGTCAGTTTGATCTAACGGCCGCGGTTGATCCCTCAGGGCTATATAAACAGGCCCCCAGGCCCCAGGGTAGAACAAGTCTTTCTTCAGAAAAGTCTACGCCTAATTCAGAAACCCTAGAAGAAGACTTCAAGAGCCAGCTTTCAAGTAGAAGATTAGTTACCCCTCTAGTTTAGGTTTAGAACCTAGTCTTATATTAGAACTAGAAGAGAGAGAGAGAGAGGAAGAGATCAAGAAGGAGCTCCGGCCTGTCGGATCAACTTCTTCATCTTGTACCTGCGGATTCAAGTTCATCTTCAACTTGCTTCAGCGATTATTTCGGTAATCAACATCTATATTTAAGTTTGAGCCATTGTTCTTATTGTTCTTAAGGTTTATGACTCTCTTTTGAGTACTTTAATTCTAGATGCGCTAGAGTTAGAGTAGTTGGATAGTGTAAGCGTGGTGCTTAGACTTGATAGCTCATAAATGCCTCCTATAACGCCGATAGTAGTGGTTGTTCGCAAGGGTGACTCTTATAGCCTTGTTTATTCTTCTATAGTCCACTTACCCGTGTGTAGGCTCGGTAGGATTATACATTTGCATAAAAGATTCATAATCAGTTTGTGACCTTTTATGGCAACTTCCCCACTAAGAATAATATAAACATATCACTCTTAAATTGGAATTAGACAGCCTTAATGATCCCCTCTATACTTCTAGATTCTCCGTCCTTGTTAGCTACTCAGGGGTTAGACTTTAAAGACTTAACGCTATCCATTCCTTTGGGTTCGATATTAAAACTGGGTTACTCCGGTGAAGTGCTACATCGGTAGATTTTATCTGTGCGCTTGCGGATAAAGTAGAGTGTGTGTTAATTTATACCAACAAGCATTTTTGGCGCCGTTGCCGGGGAACGGTAGATCATCTTAAGTCTTAGTTTAACCTTGTATTATACTTTTATCTTTTTCTTTTTTTTGTCCCAGTCTTTTCATTATTTTTGTGTTCATTCTTATGAATGTTGTTTTTGAATTCCACTCTTATCTATCACAACCCCATGAGCGCAAGCTATAACCACTAGAATCCTTACACCCTATCATAACATCTGGTTATTAGCTACACCTACCTTTCCGCTGCAATTCCTTCTATAATGAGCATAGAAATATAATTATAAAATTATTCCTTCGGGTATTCTTGTCACTAACCTTTCCAGGTCTAGAGCAGAAAAGAACGAAGGAACAACAAACACAAGGTATGCCCAACCAATCACCATGTAACATTGAATTACATTCATCCAATCTTGATTTGCAAAATCCAAGCTTGGGGAATAGACTTCTAACAGCATCTCTTGCCGTGTTGCTATGTTGGTTATCCCTACCTTTAAGATATGCTCATATACTAATCATGCTCTTTCATCACTATCTGAATAAATCTCTATAATACTTTCATGCTACCCTCATTTGCTATATTATATGTTTAGGTTTGGAGTACTTTCATACATCTCTTAAATTAAGTATGGTGCCTAGTTTAGGAGTGGTGATCTTGCTTTCAAAGGCTTTTAATTTAAGCAATTAAGTTAAAATGCCTTCCTAGATCAAATTAGACGTGGTGTCTAGGTTGATTTTTGAGCCGATAGTATGCTATAGTGGATGTTGGATATTTTGTTGGACTAACCCCTGTAGGGAAACTTTCAATATCAATTTGAGAAAGTCCGGAGATGAACTCACACTGGGGATGAAGCAAGGCGTACAATGAACTTCAACAACTCTTGCACAATGAAGACTCAGCTCATTCATCATGGATGAAAGAACTGTGAGTATCAAAGTTTATTTATTTTGTCTTCTACTGCAAGTTATCTTTTGCCTTGAATCATGTTAAAGTGCAGCCAACACATGAAATACTAGTCTATGCTAAAGTAATCCTAAAAACATCTTTTTATTAGCATAGATGCAAAATACATAAGTTGTGGATAATAACTCATGCTTCAAATTCTTGCAATCCTTCGGGTATATGTCCACTAACATTAAGCAGGAGAGAGATTTTGTTCATCCATGGTTTGGTCTGAACATTGAAGATCCAAAACTCAAACCATAGACACACAAACCTACTCTCAAATCACAAATGGTGCTAGCCTAGCTTTGAGTCTTGCTTGGGCGCTGATGACAAACAGGATGCAACTTACCTCATATGAGACAACCTCTACCTGCAACCATCATTGCCCAAGACATCAAGACAAGAAGTGGGAAGTTATCCTCTTTTCTAATCAATAGATAGCTTGGGAGACAAGATGGTACCACTACAACAATAACAAGATCTACAAGTCAAACACATGAACATGTTGTTGGGAGTCTATCTACATCACAAGCCAGCCTGGGAGAGACAATTCCGTTGTCTAGATGTGTTTCACAATCAAAGGGAGGAAGGAGAAACCCAACTTCAAACATATTGATCTTCTACTCACCACTTTGATCATTACAAACCACTAGATGTTGTCCTAATCGAGAAGAAGAATGTGATCCACCACACATTCTTGGAAGATTGTTCTTGAACACCATTAATGTCATCTTTGCCGGACCTAGAGAAGTCAACTTTTGGATCTTTTGCTGCATCTTCAATAACTACATCACTTATGAGCAGCCAAAGAGAACCAAGAGAAGACGTCAAGGGAAGAACCAACTGCCAAGAATTGAGGAGGGCATTATGAAGGATGAAGCCACTACACCACAAGAATTAGAAGATGGAGAGATAGTACTGTGACACCCTAGTGTCAAGCACTGCATTAGGCACTGCAATTAGATACTAAGAAAGCATAAGCAATGCATTGCATCATTTCATGTGCATGAGAGTGTTTTGTGTTTGTTTATTTATTTGGACTTGGATTTCTTTTGACTCGATGATTTAATTGGATTTCTGTCTTGGCAATGATTTTATAAAGTAGAGAGCTTTGAGTAGAGTGTTTTTCATGTTGAAGTTTTGACCTAGTTCAAAATAGTTGTCAAATAAAAATGTGTTGAACAAAAATGTTTTATGCTTTAAAATTGGCTTTATTTATGCAGAGGTTACAAAAATGGTTTTTTAGAAAAAGTGTCCTATATGAAAGTTGTAGAGAAAATTATTTTGAGCAACTTTTATATTTGGGTCAAAACCTAGTTTGGAGTTTTTGAAACTATTTTTGAGTGGTCAAAGTTTGAAAAGAATTTGGAAAAAGAAAAAGGAAAACGATTTGTCCCGCGCCCGCTCCGCTCGCCCGCGCGCGCCCGCCCGCGCACGGCGCGCCGGCCGCCTGACACGGCCGCGCCGTACGCCGGCCAAACCGCCGCGTGGCGGCTTGCCCTGCCGCGTGGCGCCCCAAACCCTGCGCCAAATCCGCCTCCGCCACTCCCCGCTCGATCCTCGCCTCCCCGATCACGCAAGCGATCGCGCTTGCCCACTCCCGCGCGGTCTTGCCTGTCGCACCGCCTCGCCGACCGCGCCGCGCTGCCGCGACGTCCCGTCGCCGGCCCCGCCGCCACCACTGGCCGGCCAAGGCCCCGGCTAAGACCCCGGGCACCCTTCGCTCTCTCTCCCAACCGCACACACTCTTCCACTCTCGCTCACACTCTCCTCACCCACGAACGCGAGCCGAGAACACTGCTCGCTCTCGCCGCGACCACCGCCGCAACCACCCCTCTCCGTTCCGACCACCACCCTCCATCGCCGACCGATTCCTTCCGCACACCGCTCCGCCTACGCCGTGCACACGCCGTGCGCACGTCGTCATCCCCGACCGAGCCCCGACGCCGCCGGAGGACGTAGCGCCTCCTTCGGTCCGCCAGTCGCCACCGCCGAGCCGCAACGCCGTTCTTCCCCAACCCGAGCTCCACCGACTCCTCTTCTTCCTCCTCGAGCCTCACCGAGCCAAGGCAAGGTGAGAACGCCAACTAGCCCTAACTCTACCGCCTTCTACCTCCCTCTTCTTCTCCGGCCGAACGCCATGGCCGTCCGCCGCGGCCATGCGCGAGGTCAAGCTTCCCTGGAGCCAATCAAGCCAAACCAACCCCGTAGTCTTGCTCCCTAGGGCTCGAGAAAGCGTATGCCAGCCTCAATTTCACCGGCGACCGCCGGAAACGGCGTAGCCGTGTGTCGCCGCCTCCGTCGTCCGCCACCGCTCGCCGCTGGCACGCTTCGGTCACCCTCTGGCCAAGCCGACCCCACCGCTGGATGCGCCTCGTCGAGCCGAATCTTTCGAGCCTAGCCTCACCGCCGGCGACCTCACCGTCGGCGAGGAATCGACGGTCAAACCTCTCCCCTGTTTTCCGTCTCGCCCGAGCCGTCTCGCCCGAGCCCTCGAGCCAGGCCTCGGACGGGCGATTGTTTCCATCTCGCCCGAGCCCTCGAGCCAGGCCTCGGACGGGCGATTGTTTCCGTCTCGCCCGAGCCTCCGAGCCATGCCTCGGACAGACGTTTGTTTCCGTCATCTCGCTCGAGCTAGGCCTCGAGCGAACCCTCGGACGCTGTCACGTTCGAGCCGGGCCTCGAGCGAACGCACACCTATTCTGTGCGCCGAGTGTTTTCCAGAAAACGTTTTCCAAAATGTTTTTCTATTTCCAGTAAATGCTTGTTTATTTTGTAGGTCCTGTTTTGTTAGTCCAAATGGAGTGCTTTCAGTTTTGTTAGCTTGTTTGTGAGTAGATCTGTCATGGAAAAATATGAAAGTATTTTTGGTAGAAGTTTATTTTACTGTTTTCATTTATTCCAGTTTTTATGCTTTTGCTAAGATAAATGGTTATGTATGTTTTCTGGTTGAGTTAATTCCTGGAAAATTTTGTGTAAGTTTGTTGTCATGTTGAGTACCTGTGAAAATTATATGATGCACTGTTTATGTGGAAAAAGTTTCTGTTATGGTTTAAAGTCCTTTTTGGCTGATTCTTAGAATAAATGTTAAAGTGTTTTATATGCTGAAATAAAATATGGGAAAATTTGTATAGTCTCTGTTTATGATGTCCAAGCTAAGAAAAATGTAAGCATGATCTGTTATGTGAAGAAATATGAAGTTGCTTTACAAAGGTGCTTTTCTGTGTTTTCCTTTGGAAATTCATGTAAGAAATAATATAATGTTTCTGTTCATGGAACTTTCTTGATAAGCATAAAATATGAAGTAGAATCTGGGAAAAATATGAAATAGAGTTATGCACCCTTTTACAGTAGGGTTGTAGTTCAAAGTACCTTTTTGGGGCTGTTTGCTTGTCATTTTTGTATCTGCAGTTCGGTATTTTATTTTTGGCTGAATTTGTTCAGTGGAGTCCAGCAACTGTTGTTTGCCTTCTGAAATTTTTGTGGATTTTTCTGAGTCCAGAAAAATGCAATCGCAGTTCTAATCGGAGTTCTTTTGATTTATTTAAATAAGAAAAGGGTGAATAATCAGATTTGGTTTTATGAATTAAATAAGTATTTACCTCAATGGTTCAACAAGTTGGTTTTGTTGGTTTGCAAGAAATGCCCTTTCTCATACCTTCACATCTTGCACCCGCATTGTAATTATTTATTATTCGTCGCATGCAATAGGATCGACACTCCCGGAGCCCGAGCAGGAGCCAGAAGCAAACGCCGAGCAGCAGATTCCGGAGCTCCAGCAAGCCGAGGAAGCCGACCCCGTCCCCGACACTAACTTGCCCGAGTGCCCGTCTCACGAGGCCTCGGTCTTCACCCAAGGCAAGCCCCGGAGCATTCTAAGTCTCTCAGTATTCACAATTAAATTACTTGAGTCCTTTTATATTGTGATGCATTAGGTTTAGGAGTTGAATGAATCCTATTTGCTGCATTACCATTCCTTGATGATTGATTAATATCTACCTTGTTATCCTGTTATTCATTTGCAATGTAGAATTGCTTAGCCTGCTTAATAAAAGTAGTAGTTAAGGATGTCTCCGTAATACCCTGATGGGTACTTACCGGATCACGGTTGGCTATATTTGCTATCGTGGAAAAGAACCTGAGTAGTAATGAAATACGGTCAACAGGAAGGCAAGGCACAGGTTTGGAAACTTGGGGCAGTCTGTCCGTTGGATCGTGTAGGTTTGTATCGATGTTGGCCCTCGTTCATTTTTGAACGCGCCCTTTTACTTAGGGATATGTCGGTGCCGTAATCATCGACCCCAAAGCCGGTTAGAAGCTGTTCGGGCCGGTCTCAACCCGTGTCGTGCCCTCTAGTATGGAAATTGCGATCTGCCGCGTGAGGCCATCGCCAGGTTCCAATTGTGCGGTCCGTGCTTGAACCGCGGCGATTACCACCACGAACAAGCGTCGAGTGGTTGCCCAATGCATGGACCCGACGGGGAAAGTGTGAGCTGGTATTAAGGTCTTTCACCAGCTGGTTTGGAATTCGATTCGAGTCGCCGTCTCCCCCGGTTAGTGGGAAACTATGGCGAGCTTCACCACGATACAACTCCATGTGATGTTTTAAAGGTTCAACTAAAATGTGGATAAGTCAACTGGATATGGTTATATTATTGATTGGTAGATTCAAGTGAGTGCTCTAGTACAGGTGAAAAACCTAGAATTAAGGAATAGGTCTAAAAATGACAGCTCATCATTATCATTAATTACCTCTTATCTAAAATTAAGCTTTTCGCAACTAAAGATCCTAGCTCCACCTCAAAAGCCTTGCATACCCTTGGAGTCTCTATTTTTAGTTGGACGGGTAAGTCTAGCTGAGTACATTCCCGTACTCAGGGTTTATCCCGTTTGTTGCAGGTGGCCAGGTCTACTTCGGCTATTGTAAGCACTGCCTCTACCCAGTGGAAGGTGATGAGGAGTAGGCGCAGGGCAGGGTCGTCCAGAAGCTTTTCCCTTTTCTTTTGCTGGACTGAGACTACTAGTGGCACATTATCTTAAAAAGGGAGGAGTGAGTGTGTCGAGTGGATTTATCAAAACAATGTTTTATTTGGACCACGTGTGTGGTGGTCGTGTGTTAAAAACTTATTTAAGCTTCCGCACTTTTAAAACTTGGTTTGTAATAACTCTGTTTCTAAATTCGTACTCTGATGTTAATTTCGCTTTCAATTTCGCTGAGTTGTATCCTACGAATGTGATCCTTGAACGATGCGATCCTGTATGATGTACGTTGAAAGAAATCCTTCGAGATTTCCGGACTACCGGGGGTTATATGGGTTCAAGTATGAGTCGAAGTCAGTCGGATTTGACAAAGACAGTACTTGAGTTCTTATAATCAGGACGGTTCCGCCACAAGTACCTGAGCCAGCAAATCAAGAAGAACAGCCGATAAGATCTCCATCATCAAGACATTGTTGAGAGGACAAGTCTCAGTTGTGACATTACAAGACAAAAGACTCTCATGGAGGCACTCGAGTAGCAGCTCTAAATTCAAGTCTCTTGCCAACCCAATAAAGGTTGACAAGAGAAGAATTTGGAATTGTCCCTACATCCTCATAGTACAGAATTAATATAAGAAAGAGAGAGGATCCTAGTCAGCATACTCGAGGAACAATGCGCCTTCATTGATAAGTCGACACAAGAGAAGGAAGGTCGATACCTCTAAAGATGATTCCACTGTGATCTTCCTCCTCTCAAGCACAATGTGAGACAAGCAAGAGAAGACAAGCCAGCTAGACAAGAGAAGCTTCCACAAGGTGGTTCGACACATCACTCTTCAATGACAAAGTAACATTTCAAGATAAGTAACCATCACTTTAAAAGTTTCTTCTTGATTCTAGTATGAACATAAATAAAGAACAAAACATGTTTAAGTTGCACCTCACTTGATCCAACTTAATCAACTTAACATGTTTAGTCCTTTGATCTTAGCTTTACTCTCTTGAATCCACTGTCTTAACTAAA
This sequence comes from Coix lacryma-jobi var. lacryma-jobi, assembly GCA_009763385.1. Classification (NCBI taxonomy): domain Eukaryota; kingdom Viridiplantae; phylum Streptophyta; class Magnoliopsida; order Poales; family Poaceae; genus Coix; species Coix lacryma-jobi. The sequence goes on from CM019826.1 coordinate 47,499,287, forward strand.
TGAGCTAAAATATTGTGCATCTAACCTTTGGAAGATGATATATCTCAATCATGAAAAGATCGACACTTTATGCATAGATTATTCTTCCTTGGGTCAAGTAATTTGATTTGTTAAATATTTTAAGATGCTACTTTTATGCTCATCCTCTGATCCTATCACTCGTGTTAAGATTGAATAGAACACATAAACAACAAGTTTGTCTTGTGCAATGTGCCTAAGGTTAGAGGGGAATGAACAAAACTTTTGGTTCTGTTGGTGTTTTTCCACCAACAGGGCCCATGCACTTGATCTCTACCTTGTCTTTATGAGCAGGACACACTCTTGAGCAAAACATGGAGAAGTCACTCCCAAATTCTACAGAGTGAAGGTCCTAGATCTACAAGAACATGCACACTGAGCAAGATGCTGCCAGCGTCCACAATTAACGCTTTACTTCAAACTGCTGGACGAACAAATGACATGAGTGACACCATATCAAGAGGCATAAACAAGAAGGCATGATGGAAGACGTTGTAGTCAGAATTAGAGGTCATGAAGTCCCCACAGACTTCTTGATCCTCGACATGAGAAGACGATGATGTCCACCTCATCCTAGGAAGACCATTCCTCTACGCTACAAGTGCAATCATCTACAAGAGGAAATCCATTTTCACTTTCCTGGAGAAAAGGCACGATGCAAGTTCATCAACTACATGCCCAATGAAGCACCCAAGAAGAATAGAAGTGAAAGACGCCACTCTCAAAGCCAAAGAAGATAAGCTATCAAGAATAGAGAGGCCAATCATGAGGAAGAAGCTATCGACACGGTCCCAGAAAAGAAGAAGAGAAACCTCAAGACAGTGAATCACAGGAAGTGAAGACTCAGACCAAGAAAGTATGGAAAAAAAAGTCCGCACCTAAAAGGTACAATCAATAACAACTTTCCAAACGTCTAACAACCTTGGGAGGTCTGAACCAAGGGAAGGTCTGGTTCGTCGGACCTAAATATCCGAACCTTCGCCAAAAGGTAAAAATCGGTAGTTATCTTTATATTTACTTTGCTGCATATTTCTCATATTTAATTCATAATCATTTTTTATATCATCATATTTAATTCACAAACATTTTAATTAGAAAACAAAATAAAAAAATTTTACTGCATTATAAACCATGAAGCCCTATATGAATAATTCTATGGCGTGTAAAAACCCGCAGGAATGTTCACCGTGGTGGCATAAAAAATAATAAAAATAAATATGCATACATTCATCTTGTTGCATTTTTTCTCTTGCGTCGTAAAAAATATTAAAATACAAAAATATTGATAAAGAAATCTTACTGAAATTCTGGACAACTAAGGCTTGAGTGGCCAACCATTAATGCTTAATCTGTTCCACAAGTTTTGTTGTCTATTTGAGTTTCACAGGATTTGAAAGGCTAAGAAAAGCTGATGAGCAAGTGAATGCTCCATCCACTGTTGGAGCACTGTCTCAACAAACATCAACATCAATCAAAGCTCTAATAGAGGAAGGACATATCCACTGCCAGTCTGCTACATTGCAATATCGAATGACTATGTCAACATTCAGCTTGGGGGAAGGCATCCCCATGTATCCAGGTAAGTATCTTTATCCCCTTAAGTTTTTCATTCAATAAACAAATTCAAAAAAAAATGTGAGCACATGAAGGCTCACCCCTAAAAAGAAAAGAACAAAAATATGTGAGCACATGAAGGCTCACCATTAATTAAAAAAGAACAAAAAAAAATGTGAGCACATGAAAGCTCACCATTAATTAAAAAAGACAAAAATATATGGGCACATGAAGGCTCAACGCTATTAAGGGAACTAGCTTGGGGGAGACGCACCCCTGTTATCTTCGCGATTCAGGTATGTCTTTATCATTATTATTATTATTATTATTATTATTATTATTATTACTACTACTACTACTACTACTATTATTATTAGCTTTTATATTATATCTTAAAGTGTGTTAGATTAAATAAATAAAATAGTGTGTCTAGTTTGTTTTAATAAGTTGATGACCAAAGAAGAACCCGCTCTCTCTAATCTTTTGCATGGAAATGATAAATAATTGCTCTATCTAATTTCTTTCAAGTACCTAGTCTTCAAAGCATGAGTTCTCCTCATTAATAATGATGCCTTAAAATAAAATTAAATACATGACCTAAGGTCTAGGTATTTGGGATATGACATGTGATGATCTAAGCTGCTATTATCTTATTCTAAACATCACTAAAGTTCCAAAGATTTCTAAATATAAACATGACTAATAATTGCATTGAGTTAAATTAAGCTTTGTGACCCTATGAGTAGTTTATCATGCCATTGAATTGAGATCACTTACACATTTCATCCATCTTCCGCATAAATGCTCATAATTATCTGTTGCTACCCTCTCACAAGTTTGTTGGAAGCATGTGGCTATTAAAAAAAAGAAAGAAAAAAATAGAGAGAAAGATCCGAGAAAATAAAAAGGGACAAGTGTCCGAAACCTCAAAAAGATAGATCTCGAGGAAATAAAAAGGGACAAGTGTCCGGAACCTCGTTAATATATATATATATATATATATATATATATATATATATATATATATATATATATATATATATATATATCAGAAACCATGGGCACGTGCCCGACAGTAGAATTAGCCTACTAGCCATATGTCTCTGATAAACAGAAGAGAGTGAATATATTCAAAAGAGCATCTGACTCTATTTTTCCATACACATGCACTTCTTGATTCAATGGTTGGTTGACTTTGTCTTTGGATCCATTGTTTAATTTGACAACATATGTATTAAAGTTTTTTTTTAAAAAAAATAATTAAAACTCCGGGATAAAGGTGAAGTGAAGGAACTAGAGACATAGTGCTTGATTTGATCGTTTAATGTTTCAATTACTCAAGATCTAAGGTAAAAGTAATAAGCCCTATGAAGAATAACATAATATATTTTGAAGAATTTTTCCTTAACAGCAGGTATACTTGTTGGAAGTGAAGATATTGTAGCAACTCCTGATACATTGTTAATTTTTGGTTTTGCTAAGGGACTAGCAAAAGGTAAGCTTGGGGGAATTGTTGACACTGGTTATCTATCAAAATTAAAGGATAAATAAATATGAAAAGGGCATGAATTCAATCACCAATAAAGGTTTAGGGTTTTAATTGACAATATTTTACGAGTTTTGGTGGATTGTGATTCTGCAGGGACTAAACAGGAAAACCAACACTGATTACTTCTCCTAGAAGGAAACCGACGGTAGATTACGGAACCGGCACGTCAGGTAAACTCCAGAAGGACCTAGAGGACACCACGAGGCGGGACATCCCGAGAGGCCGCCAGGTGGGACCGACCGATCCCACCCTATGACCGGTCGGTCACCCCCTGGGCCCGATGGCCTCCGCCTTCCGGAACCTTCTTCCACCGCCTCCTAGGATGCATCTCCACCGTCCCTAAAGTCGGTTTGATCTAACGGCCGCGGTTCATCCCTAAGGGCTATATAAACAGGCCCCCAGGCCCCAGGGTAGAACAAGTCTTTCTTCAGAAAAGTCTACGTCTCATTCAGAAACCCTAGAAGAAGACTTCAAGAGCCAGCTTTCAAGTAGAAGACTAGTTACCCCTCTAGTTTAGGTTTAGAACCTAGTCTTATATTAGAACTAGAAGAGAGAGAGAGGAAGAGATCAAGATGGAGCTCCGGCCTGTCAGATCAACTTCTTCATCTTGTGCCTAAAGATTCAAGTTCATCTTCAACTTGCTTCAGCGATTGTTTCGGTAATCAACGTCTATATTTATGTTTGAGCCATTGTTCTTATTGTTCTTAAGGTTTATGACTCTCTTTTGAGTACTTTAATTCTAGATGCGCTAGAGTTAGAGTAGTTGGATAGTGTAAGTGTGATGCTTAGACTTGATAGCTCATAAATGCCTCCTATAACGCAGGTAGTAGTGGTTGTTCGCAAGGGTGACTCTTATAGCCTTGTTGATTCTTCTATAGTCCACTTACCCGTGTGTAGGCTCGGTAGAATTATACATTTGCATAGAAGATTCATACTCTGTTTGTGACCTTTTATGACAACTTCCCCACTAAGAATAATATAAACATATCACTCTTAAGTTGGAATTAGACAGCCTTAATGATCCCCTCTATACTTCTAGATTCTCCGTCCTTGTTAGCTACTCAGGGGTTAGACTTTAAAGACTTAACACTATCCATTCATTTGGGTTCGATATTAAAACTGGGTTACTCCGGTGAAGTGCTACATCGGTAGATTTTATCTGTGCGCTTGCGGATAAAGTAGAGTGTGTATTAATTTATACCAACACGAACCGAACCGCCTGTGAAAATAAACATTTCCACATGCGTTTGACCTAGCGAACCGCCTGTAGAATTTTTTTTCAAAAAAAGCCAAAAATAAATAGGAAAAAAATATTTTAATTAGAGGAGGAACCCACCGTCCAGCGTCTGTCTTCGATCCCACAACCTCGGGTTCGCGCGGAACCTCCTCTACCACTGCACCACATACTCACGTATGTTCATATACCCTTTCGGTTCCCCACATATTATACAAATCCGAGTATAATTTGCTAGTTTGAGATGTTAAACGATTTCAAATCAAAAAGTTGTCAACTACAAAGTTTCATAACTTTTCAAGACGAACAACTTTTGTATTGGCCATTTCTCCATCCGAGGTCTTTTATAAAATTTGAATTTCAAATTTAAGACCATTCAAACATATTTTTCGTTGACAAGATGACTTCAAATTAAAAAGTTGTAGTTTATAATGTTTCATAACTTTTTGAGACGAACAACTTTTATTTTGGGTGTTTTCTCATCCGAGATCGTTTGAAAAAAATCAAATTTTAAAAAACACATGTATTTCTAGAGGCGGTTGTCTTAACGAACCGCCTGTAGAAATTCATTTGGAATACTTTTTAAGTTTACTATCATAGTTGTGGAAAAAACATGAATAATCCAAAGGTTTCATACAAGACCTCTAGTTTAATTCTATCACATTAATGAAATCTTTTTTTAACCTCACATTAATGAAATCTCACTATTGGTATAAAATAATTTTAGCAGGCACCTCTGAATAAAGGTGGCCGGAAAATCTACCTATTTTCCTAAAATACCCTAAGATTTTCAGAGACGATCACCCTATTTACCGAAAAGGTCTTAGAAAATAAATTGATAGAAACATGCTTCTTTAAAAAGACCCACCTCTAAAAATAGGTTATTTTAAAAACATGATTCACCAAAAACCGTAGAACTACAAGAACAACTCTAGCACACCCCCTACCTAAGCCATCATAGCTAAATATAGGTGCCCAGGTAAAAAACTAAGGTCTAATAGGGCCCCTGCTACAACTAATTTTGGGTGGACACCCAAATCTATCCCCAACACCGATCCCTGAGGGCTCATGGAGACAAGCCCCGAAACGTCTGTTTCGGCTGTTTTCCTCGCGCGGGCTTTCTTCCCGCTCGTCACCAAGAGCCGCTCGTGCCGCCACTTCCGTCATCTTGCTTCCTGCCCGCTCATGCTGCTTCCTCTCGATTGCATGTTGTCCGCATCCTCAGCCCCCCCACCCCAACATCTGGCTCGTGCGCGGACCATCCTGTCCGGCCGCGAGTAGGAAGCAAGATGGTGCCGCTGGATCTGCAAGAACTGACTGGCGCCGGCGCCGCCGCCGCCTGGTTCTTCCCCTCTCCCCGGCTGTGTCTGCTCCCGGCCGGTTCCCTCCCCTCCCCTGCTGTTGTGCTCTCGGACAAGCCCCTTCCCCATCTCCGCAAGATTGGCGCATCTGGATCTATGGGAAGGGACCGGCTCTGCTGCATCTCAGCTCACGAGCGGCCCGCGCATTTCCATCTGTGCCCTCGGCAAGAGTAGCACCAGCAACGGTATATGCTTGCCCCTAGATATGCATTGGATTCCTTGCATTTATTAGTTCTACTAGTTTCAATTATATCGTGCTTGCGTCGTCAGACATGAGTGGCTTTGGATGATTTTTTGGCTCTCTATTCTAGTAATTGTTCTCTGATAATTGCCCTTTGATAATTGCTCTCTGATATTGTGGTGTACGTGGTACTTCAATTTTAGTAATTTCTCTAATAATTTTGTCTCTCTATTTTCATGTACCTGTTCATATTAAGATGCTGAAATTATAAATTAATATGCAACAATGATATTGCAGATGGTGTTTACCGATGATGAAGATGATTTTTTTGAGCAATGATGGGAGGAAGAAGAATCAGATAATGATGATTTGGTTGCGCTGCTGCTAATTCTTGCTGAAGATGAAGAAAGGAGTCATAAGAAATGCAATATTGCCGACGATATTGTTAACACTGGATTTTGGTCAACATTGGGAAGATGACGGGTGGACCCAACGAGCAGTGAGAAGAGCATTCGGCAGACGGCCAAGCGGTCGGTTAATTTTCGGAGCTTCGGCAACTACCTATGCGGTCGGCTATTTTACAAGGGTGCGACTCCATTCGGAAAATAGATATGGCAAGAGAAGCCGATCACGAGGATAATCGACCATGGCCGTGACAGATTAAACGAGTATTCAAGAATCAGAGGGGTCTGATCTCATTGGCCAGGAGTTGGATTTGGTGGCGTTGTGATGTAGCAAGCAAGCAAAGAAGGCAATTACGATATCACGTATCTATCTAGGATCCTTACCTACGTACGCAAGCATGTCATATAATATTTTCCTTTATTTTAGATGTTAATTAGGTAAGTCCCTTCAGGACTCTTATCTGCCTAGGGTATAAATATAAACCCTTGGCCATTGTAAAACTGTTCACAACCATATCAATACAAATCAGCCCCGTGCCAACTTCGAGTCCTTAGTCGTGTCGTCGAGTTCTTCGAGAGGAATCATCGATCCGTCGACCTCCGTAAGTACCGGCAACCTTGCTATCATGTCTAGTATCATGCAGTGGATTTAAATATGATGCAAGTAGTCTCGTATGTTAAGCTTAGTATCGTGCGGCGGATTTAAGCTTATGACGGGAAGTTTTTGCTTATGTCTTATATCGTGCGGCGGATTAAGTCATGAGTAAAAATAGTTATCGGCTCTATTAGATTTGGCAGATCCAATAGATTCATTAAGTTATCATGTGTTATATATTTTATTTATTTAATTCTTGTAACACTCTTTTGTCCAATCTAGATTGATCTTTGTTCGGCCTTGTCGCACGAGTTTACTTGTGCTCTCTTTTAATCATAAGATCATGATGGCCGAATCAACTCTCAATCTAGATTGTCACATGTTGTGGGTTCATGCATGTCAATCGTGGTCAGGCTTTGATGAAACTAGGTGTCGTGCGGCAGATGCAGGTTTTAGATTAGTTTAATCATGCTTGCTTGTTTGTTCCTTCTCCATGGAACCAAATTCGGCTGGTTTGCCGATTTTGGTTAAGCTTACACGAGTAATGAGCCTTTATAGATCTGTTCAAATATATGCATGCTTTTAGCTTGTTATAATTAGATTGTATCATGCGGTGGATTAATCTAATTATAAGAAGTGGTGTAGACTTATAGCAAGTGGTATCATGCGGTGGATTAGCTTTGCTTGAGTTTATACCTGACCGATTTATGAAGACTAAACGTGCGGTAGATTAGTTGGATTAGCCTATGCATATGTTATTTGAATAGATCTATATTTGCAAGTTACCTGTTTATAATATCTTTAATTTGTTCAAGCATGTCTTTCTTTACATATGCATTCGGCAGTTAATATGCTTTACATACTCTGTTCTCATACTAGCCGAATGACTTTATAAACATGCTCTGACAGACAGCTTCTATAGCTGTGTGCCGTCGTGATTGGCTTTCAAACCCATACATATGGAACTGTCTGGTTTTATCCGGCATGTTCCAAAGGTATTCTCACAGTTTTTCCCTTGTTGGTTTTCAGGTCAATCCGACTGGCACGTCTCCGGGTTCAGCACATTCCGGGCACCTGATTGAAGCTAGCTTTTCGGCTTGCTGTGTGCTTGGTGCGAGGTGTCACGTTTTGCGCCAACACACTTTTTGGCACGCCCGGTGTGACACCACATTCCAAGATGCCTGAAATCAAAGACACTCAAATTCTGGAAGTAACCATGGATGAGTTGCCACCAGACTTGAGAAATTTAGTACAACATGCATGTCATGTTTTTGTCTCGAGAGATTTGGATCTGTTACCACCATGCCAATCATAACCTAAGTCAAGGCCTTACTGGACAAAGAATACTATGCCCAGATGGTGATCGGCTATTCACTTTCATTGGTTCCAGGATCAAATCGACTCTTGAAGATAAGAATCGACTGTTCAGAATACCAGACATAATAAAACCAATGAGATATTGGTTCTGGTAAAGCAGCAGCAGGACATCGGTTCTTTTGGTTTAAAACTAAGACAGAAAAAGTAGCCGATGATGATTCTAATCGAGAACTATCCAGCTCCTACGTGTTTGCTGCACTTGCATGTTTAATCAAGGAAACAGAAGGAAGCTTCAATAGCAATAAACATGGAGACTGTACAAGCGTCAAACTATGATTGCAAGTCCAAATGCATCACAGTCCTGGTTACCTGATGGCTGCGTAATGAAAGAATAGAGATTGAGTATGAAGCGACCAGGTGAACCGCAAACGTACGTGAAACTGATGATCCGAACATGTTGCACTAGTTCTATCAGTTTCCATGTGGCGTAGTTTCAGAATATCAGATGTTGAAGGCAGTATGTGTACATATACCCAGCAATGTATAAGTATAAGCTGATTCAAAAAAGACTGATCGGCTAATAATCATAAGGGAAGGAAAGCAAAATAATTACAGAAAAGGCATGTGCATGCAAGCCATGGTTCGGACATCTAAGCATATGCGTTTTCTCTGAGGGAAACCTATCGAGAAGGATTTCTATTGATCCCAATATAGTCGAATGATGGACAATTTCAGTAACCATAATCGCAGCAGTCACCGGATTATGCAATGGCCGGCTCAGAAGAGGTTTGATGTCTCATACAAGACGTCTCAGTCGGCTTCAAAATTGATCCATCGGTTCAGAAGATTATTTACAATGTTGATACAAATTATTTTAGAAATAAAATGATTTGATCAGCACAAGAGCCGATTGTCCCGTCGGCACATGTGGCAGAACCTCCTGAATTAAGTGGCCCACATGCACCCATCATTGTCCTAAAGACTTCTGATCGGCGTGCACGAGTTCCAAATGACTCAAGAGATCTGTCGGGTGTCCTCGGGAAACCCGAATCATCCACGTTACATTCTTTTCAGGAATTCCCTCGTCAAGCATCACAGTATTACAACAGTTTTATAGATAAGATAAATCAGAGTAAAAACGGAAAGAGTATATAACATAGATTGAAACTTAAGTTTAAAATTTACAACCCAGAAGTACTTGGTACATAAAAGGTTCAGAACTTTATATTACATATACCACACAATTTTTGGTTACTTGCCCAAGGTCAAACATCAGTGTCATCATCACTCTCCTCCACAAGAGTGAAGAAACATTGACCACCAAAAGGATGATCAATAAACTCACCTGCAACAAAGGGTAACGAATCCTGAGTACAAAAGTACTCAACAAGACTTAACCGTCTAGAAAAGAGGAGAAGACTCAGGTATGAAGGTTATAGGAATTCAAGGTAAGTCTTTAGCAAAATCAAAACATTTCTTTTGCATAAAAGCTTACTAATAGTAAAGCCTATTTTCAAGTTTTAACTCAAGATTGAACTTTATAACTATGCAAGGATTCTCAAACTTTCATATGAATATCACATCTTTAGTTCTTATCTCATCAAGATCCCATTCATTACTACGGTGAGGGTCAGTGGATTGAGGCTCCATATCCGAGGAAACACGACGATTCGAATCGTTTAAACCCAGCTGGGGATTCAGTACCACACGACATATGTAGATCTTAATATTGCATATGTCGACCCTATCTATAGATCCTCCCATACAAGAACGGGTCCAGCGTCACCCGAGAGTACAGTACACCTCGAACCCGACTATCTCATAGCCCCGAGGGTACACGCTACTCCCGCTATCTCTCCACTCCCAGTACGCGGTTGGCCATTCTCAAGTATCAGAATAGCTATAGATGAGACTTACCACCGCATGTGGGCTGTACTCAAAGGTCTCAATCACAGCAGGCCAACAACGATAAAGTCCTATGTTGAGTAACCTTACAACAAGACTCCATTCTTGATGTAAGTTACTATAATTATCATGTTGTCTCAAGATTCATTAATCCCATAACATAGCAACCATTTTTAAAACACTTACTATAATGAAGTAGTAAAGCATGGCTAAGCATACTAAGTATTTTTATAAAACGGGTATCAAGGTTAAGTATTGGAATCATCAAGGTTGGTAATGCATCAACTAGGATTCACCCAACTCCTATTTACCCAATGCATCATATTGACTCAAGTGATATAAATAACTTTATAAAAATACAAGATTAGGGTTAATGTCCGGGGCTTGCCTTGTTGATCAGCGAAGTCCGGTGACTCAGAAAAACTAGAAGGATCCAAACTCTCAGAAGAAACCCACTGTGGATCCGGTTCTTCCGAAACGAGATCTACACGTAGAAGTGCATATGCATGATCAATGAAATGCTTATGACATGATCATGGTAAAGATGGAAATTTTCTAAGCTGTAGACATTTATTTGTACAATCTTCCATCACGGTATAGTTGCAAACCAACAAAACCAACTTAGCTATTAAACTATATATTACTACTAAGCAAATTTCATTATCTTTATTAAGCAAGGTTATGAAACTAATTAGAAACAAAAGATCATCTGCATAAAGGAATCCATAACCAGGGAGCAAATCATGCTACTGATCCCCTGATTGTCAAACAAAACCAAAAATCATACAAATCTAAAAGGGATTAACAAATTCTATTTATTTTATAAGTCATTTTAATTAGCTTTTACTTATGAACAAATCATACTTATTCAAACAGATCTGAAATTAAACATGAAGGTAGATATCAGTGACATAAACTCACATGTCAAATTTCATGATTTTTGGAGAAACACAGAAAATCACATAATTCATCAAAGTTGCATTTATTAATTAAAGTACAGATTTATTTGTCATAGTAAAAGTACTCAAAACACAAGTTTTATAATTTTTATATTAGCATAGACATGCTATCATCTAACATGTCAAATTTCACAATTAACAGAGCTATAGAAAAATTATAGCAAAAATAACAAAACTAGCTACTGTGCATAAAGCCAGAAAAAGAAAAACTTAAATCTAGCCCAAACTGGGCTTTCGGCCCGCTCCAGCGCGGCCCAACGCACGTGAAAGACGGCCCGGCATGGCTCCGCCCGCGTGCCTCGGCGACTTTGCAGAAAAGCCCTTCGGTTTAAACGAAAACAACCCGCAGTCCTGAGCACTATTAACATGAGTCACGAACTTTGCAACCAACACCCTGGACTTTCTTATCTTTACAACTATGAGGTCCCCGACCATGGCCAGAGCAGACGGCGGTGCACCGAGCGCCGGCGAGCCTTACGCTGGTCAACTCCGGCCAGTAGAGACCTAACGGACGCGAGCACCAACACCGGCAAGTCACCCGCAGCTGATAGAGCTCCTAACCCTAACCGCTACCACTCCGGTGAGGTCTAGCCACACACGGCGGCGGACCGTATCACGGCGGAGCTGTTCCGGCGAACTTAGGCCGGTAGCAGTAGAACGGAGGGGCTAGGAAGCTCCAGTAGCTTACCCTGTTACTGACTGTGTAGCTGGTTTGAGCGGAGGATAAGCGGAGAGGAAAGTTCCACGAAGGAGTGGCTTGCGGCGGCGAGCTCCGGCGAAGACAACAATGTTCCGGCGAGACCTGACCATCAAACAGAGAACCATCAAGCCGATGAGTACTCTGGGGTCAAGGTGAAACATAAACATGAGACAGGGAGAGTAGAGGAGTGCCCGGTTGAGCGGACCACGACGAGATCGAGCTCGGCGGCGATTTCGCCCGGCGGGAAGAAGAACGGCGAGCACGAGCTCTCTGAGGCAGTAGGGGTCGAAGGGATGGGCTTTGGAGATGCGCAAGGAGGTAAGGGAGTTATAGTTGTGGTCAATTTTTGATGAGGACGATCAGAGGCAGTGAATTTGGGATTTGGACGGAAAGGAGTCCGTCGGTGCCCTAGGTGGCAAAACGGCGACGGCGAGCTCAGGAGAAGGTGCCACGACGCGAGGGAGAGCGCCAGCAGCTGCTTCACTTTGCCACGAACACGGTTGCGAGCTCATTCGAGAGAGAACGACGCCCTACGCGCGGTCAGTGCTGATCAAAGATCAGCTCCCACCGCCATGAACAGGAGAAGAAACTTATCCCCTCTTCTCCTTTATACCCTTTCGGAAATTTTGAAATTACTTCAGAGTTTTGAATATAAATTGAAAATATGTTAAAATATCAAATGCTCAGAATTCAATACTGAACATCTTTTATTTTTGCAACATATACAAAATATGCTTAGATTTTGAATTAGGGTTTGAAAATCAAAAGGGGACAAAAAGGGCAAAAGGGTATTTTCCCAATTACTTTTGATTTCGTATGAAAACTTGAAAAACTTTATACATCAAAGTTGATCCTTATCAAAAATGGAGCAACTTTGCTTTTTAGAGTTTACCCAAATTCTTTTTAGATTTAGAATTATGAAAAAGGGGACAAAAATAGGGTTTTTAACTTAATTAAATTATTTATTTGAATTTCAACCAAATTTGAATTATACCTCAATGGTGACTTGAAACATGATCCCAATACACCTTTGAGACATAATACCAAGTTGTGGTCCAAAATTCAATTACTATATAAGAAATTACCATAGTACCCTTATATAGCATAAAAGCACTTTTCACAACAAGAAAGCATAGACTAGGGTTGCAAACTTAAACACTCCTTATCCACTAAGCACAAGCATAAAGAATAAAACTTGTTTTTATTGAATGCAAAATTGGGTTACCAACTCAAATGAAATGCTAGTGCATATGATGACATGTTAGGTTTTAGTCTGCTTAACACCAGAGTGTTACAGCTCTTTCCCCCTTAAAGAAATCTCGTCCCGAGATTTAACCTGTAGGCTAACTAATGGAAAAGGAAATGTGTCAGGCATTTCCATTACTAACCTTTACACAAAGTAGGGGATAAGTTATCATATTACAGATTACAAGGACTACACAGAAGAAAGAAACTCCGGAAAACTTTCTAAGAGAAACTCTTCTGACTCCCATGTGGCTTCATCTTCCGTATGTTGATTCCATTGAACCTTGTAGAACTTGACAGTTCTTTTTCGAGTGACTCGATCTTTCTGGTCAAGAATCTTGATAGGATACTCCGAGTATGTCAGATCAGGCTCTAATTCAATCTCTTCAACATGAATGATATGATCAGGTACTTGAAGACATTTCTTTAACTGAGAGACATGAAACACATTATGAACTAATGATAACTGTGGCGGTAAATCAAGTTGATATGCCACCTTTCCACATCTTTTAAGGATTTGATAAGGACCTATATATCGTGGTGCCAACTTTCCTTTGATTCCAAATCGAGTAACTCCTTTCATTGGTGATACCTTGAGATAAACATAATCACCAACTTTAAAGGTAAGAGACCGACGTCTCTTATCGGCATAACTCTTTTGCCTGGATTGTGCTATCTTCATGTTCTCTCGAATCAACCTGACTTTTTCTTCAGCTTCCTTAACTAAGTCAACTCCGAAGAGACTACGTTCTCCAGGTTCAGACCAGTTTAAAGGTGTTCTACATCTTCTGCCATACAGAGCTTCAAATGGTGCCATCTTAATGCTCTCTTGATAACTATTATTGTAAGACAACTCTGCTAAAGGCAAACATTCATCCCATTTCTCTGAATAATTGAGTACACAGAATCTTAACATATCTTCTAAGATCTGATTAACTCTTTCAGTTTGGCCCCCAGTCTGTGGATGATAAGCTGTACTATGCAAAAGCTCGGTACCCAAGGACTTATGTAAGTGCCTCCAGAAAACATTGACAAACTGTGTCCCTCTATCAGACACGATAGTCTTTGGAACACCATGCAGACTTACAATTCTGTCAAAATATATCTTGGCATAGCTAGATGCTGGATATGCTGTCTTAACAGATATAAAATGAGTTGATTTGGTCAGACGATCAACAATGACCCATATGGAATCAAACCCTTTTGATGTCCTGGGCAGACCCACTATGAAGTCCATACTAATGTCATCCCACTTCCAAGATGGAATTGGCAATGGTTGCAATTCTGCAGCAGACCTAAGATGAACTGCCTTTACTTTTTGACAAGTATCACATTTAGCTACATAACTAGCAATTTCAAGTTTCATCTTAGTCCACCAGAATCTCTGTTTCAGATCATGATACATCTTATTACTGCCTGGATGTACTGGAAATCTTGTTGCATGAGCTTCATCAAGAATCTGCTTTCTGAGCTCAGGATCCTTTGGAACCACTAACCGATTCTTGAACCAAATCACTCCAGCTTCATCTATTTTGAAATTGGAATTCTGGTCAGAGGGAATCTTTTCTTTCAGATGGATCATACCCTTGCTTTCCTTCTGGGCTGTAATGATCTGATCTTTAATGGATGATTGAACGGTCACATTTGCAAGATTTCCTTGTGGAATCATTTCAAGGCTGAACCTTTCAAACTCATGGCACAAGGTAATATCTATTGGCTTGACTTCCAGACAATTGCAATGACCCTTTCGACTGAGTGCATCTGCCACTACATTGGCTTTTCCTGGGTGATAATGTACTTCAATATCATAATCTTTTATCAGTTCTAACCATCTTCTCTGACGCATATTCAACTCAGACTGAGTGAAGATCTATTTCAAGCTCTTATGATCAGTGTATATGTGACAAGTATTACCCAACAAATAATGTCGCCAGATCTTTAGAGCATGGACTACAGCTGCCAACTCTAGATCATGTGTTGGATAATGTTCTTCGTGCCGCTTAAGCTGTCATGAAGCATAGGCAATGACTCTACCTTCTTGCATCAGTACACACTCAATGCCTTTGCCTGAAGCATCACAATAAACATCAAAGGATTTTTCAATGTCTGGCTGAGCTAATACTGGTGCAGTTGTCAATAACTTTTTCAAAGTCTGAAAAGCTTCTTCACATTTCGATGACCACACAAACTTGGTGTCATTCTTTAGCAGTGTTGTCATTGGTTTAGAGATCTTGGAGAAGTCAGGGATAAATCTACGATAATACCCTGCTAATCCTAAGAAACTCCAAACTTGATGTACTGACGTTGGTGACTTCCAGTCAAGAACTTCTTGGACCTTACATGGATCTACTGCAACACCTGCAGCTGACAGAACATGACCCAAGAATTGAACTTCATCTATCCAGAACTCACATTTACTAAATTTAGCATATAACTGATGTTCTCTCAGGCGAGTCAACACTATCCTGAGATGTTCTGCATGCTCTTCTTTGGTTTTGGAATAGATGAGAATGTCATCAATAAACACAACCACGAACTTATCTAGCTCTGGCATAAACACTGAATTCATCAAGTACATGAAGTGTGCTGGGGCATTGGTCAGACCAAAGGACATGACTAGATATTCATACAAACCATATCTGGTAGTGAATGCTGTTTTCGGGACATCTTCTGGTTTGATCTTGATCTGATGATACCCTGATCTCAAATCTATCTTCGAAAATACCTTCGCACCAGCAAGTTGATCAAAGAGAAGATCAATACGGGGCAAAGGATACTTGTTCTTGATTGTCACTTCATTCAAGGGACGATAATCAACACATAGCCTCAAGGTATGGTCCTTCTTCTTCACAAAGATCGCTGGACAACCCCATGGTGATGAACTGGGTCGAATGAAACCTTTATCTATCAAACCTTGCAACTGAGTTTTCAACTCTGCTAACTCTTTTGGTGGCATTCTATAAGCTCTTCTGGCTATTGGTGCTGTTCCTGGTTTGAGTTCTATTTCAAACTCCACATCACGATCAGGTGGCAGACCAGGTAAATCTTCTGGGAACACATCAGGAAACTCACAAACCATGGGAATGTCTTGGATTTCCTTGACAGAGGTAGCACACACTCGCTCAATTGCCCTCTTAAGAGTAGGAAGATGGACAAGAAGTTGAGACTTGCTATTAGGTAAGTTGAGCTTGATGGTTCTATTCAAGGTGTCTATCACTGCACCTCTTTGGTTCATCCAGTTCATACCCAAGATCACATCTATACTTGGATCTTTTAAAACTATCATGGATGTTGGAAAAATATTTCCACCCAGATCTATAGGTACCTGATGTACCATTTCCTTAGTACATAGTCGACCCCAGGCGACTGTATAAAGAATTCATCTTTGGTTTCACCAATAGGTATATTATGCTTCTCCGCAAATGTTTTATTCATGAAAGTATGTGATGCACCAGAATCAAAAAGTGTAAGTGCTGGGTGTTGAGCAACAGGGAACATACCAAGCATAACAGGTTCTCCTTCAGGAATAGCTTCTATCTGAGTATGGAAAACCTTTCCTGTTTTCTGTGTACCCTTACCTTTCTGATTGTTCTGTGCATTTCCCTTGTTCTGGTTTGCTTGCTGATTTCCCGCTGGCCTTGGTACATTGGCATTGGGAACATTCTGCCTTGGATAAGGACAGTCACGAGAGAAATGTCCAACCTTTCCACAATTGTAGCATGGATAATTTGTAGCTTGTGCCACTGGTGGATGAATAGCAGGAACATTAGGCTGACGTTGAACATTGAAAGGCATAGCAGGCCTTGCAAAAGTACTCTGAGAATTCTGCTGCTGAGGCGGACGGTACGGTGGACGATAAGATGGGCGGAACTGCTGGACTGGATGATATACCAGCCTCTGACGCTTCTTGTTGCCGCCAGATGATCCAGACCCTGACACAACTCCCTTCTTCTTCTTAGCCTCCTTATGCTTGCGGTTCTTTTCTTCACTAGATATAGCAACATTCACTGTCTCATGATAATTTATATTGCCACAAGTTGTCATCATAGACTGAAGCTTTGTATTCAATCCTCTCATGAAACATGCCTTCTTCTTCTCATCAGTGTTGACCTGGTCAAAGGCATATTGGGACAGATGATTAAACTTCCCAATGTACTGCATAACTGGCTCATCTCCCTGATGGAGAGCTAAGAACTCTTCAAGCTTCATCTTCATAACTCCATCTGGAATATAATGAGCCCTGAAGGCCTCCTTGAATTCAGTCCAAGTGATTCGGTGATCGGCTGGTTGAACAGCTAGTAAATTTGCCCACCAAACCCCTGCGGCTCCTCGAAGTTGCTGAGCTGCAAATGCTGGCTTCTGGACTTCAGTGCAGTTGATAAGACTGAAATTTTGTTCCATGGTGCGAAGCCAATCATCAGCTTCAAGAGGTTCATCAGCTTTAAAGAACACTGGAGGACGGGTATCAGTGAAATCAACATATGTTGTCTCTTCTCTGTTGTTACGGCCACGACCACGTTGACCAACATTCTGATTTTGTGCTAACAGAGTGGTTGCATTGACCAACGCTGCAATTGCATCAGCCAAAGAGGGTGGAACTGGTGGTGCATTAGGGATATCATCCCCACCAAGGGAAGCACTAGCGCCACGTGTGTTAACAGGCATCTGTTTAAAACAAACCATACTTTGATTAACACTCATATATATACATCATAACATGCATATCATGTTCAACTTATTTATCATACAAGTCCGCTCTTGGGCAGGACTACTGAAACCACTATCTTACACACTGACCATACTAGAGGTTTTCTGACTAACTAGATTACAAAGTCAGAAAGGTCACACTATGATACATCTCATGTCTACTCAACCTCTAGATCTATCACTCTTCCCCAGATAAGACTTCATACTCCACCGGCTCTAACTCCTCATCTTCTTCTTCCTCTGCTTCCACCTCAGATTCCGTCTCAGGAGTAGGTGGCGTAGCAGGTTCTGGCTGCAACTGTGCAGTCAGCTCCTCCACCTGCCTGTGTAGGTCAGCAAGGTGGATCTCCATGAGATTCTGATTATCCCTCATTACATCTACCCGGGTTCGTGCCCGATTCCTCTGCTCGATAGCCTTCCTCCACTTGCACTCATACTCTTGATGCTGCTCATGGTGGTACTGCAACTACTCACTTAACTCTTCTCTCTCTCTGGTACCCCTCAACCTTTCTCCATTCGCCCTTGCCAACTCCATGTACAGGCGGTCTACTTCCGCCTGAAGTTGTGATGAGACACTGTTACTACCTTCACCTTCTTCATAAGTAACCACGGGCTGGTTGCTTCCCACACTACCAGCGGGTTCATCATCTCTCGGGGCAAGAACGTGTCGAGGAACACCTCGAGGTCCGGTACACTTGCGTGCAGTCTGCTTGGTACGGGCCATCTGCTAAAATATTTATATTTTGAATATTAGAACTATATATGTTCCAAGATTAAGAGACAAAGTTTTATAATTAGATAGACATATAGACTCTATTTCTACCCTTAGATACAACTTTAAGAGGAAAAATTAATTATATGTTATCAATCATGATGCATGAAACGTACTTACGAACAAACACACTTCAAACAAATAATTAACTTTAAATTAGTCACTTATAATAAAAGTGAATAAACTTTCTTTTCATAATTAGGGCAATATTATAATGTTATAAGTATTGTTCCTTAGATATAACTATCATCATAACTATATTAAAAACATATTCATTAAGATAGAAGGATAAGTCTAAAGAATGAATTAAGGCAAGTCAGAAGAATAAGACAAGTCTAGAAGCAATTTGGACTCAAACTAATTTGAAATTTAGTTTGACTCAAAACTTTTGAAGTTTTCAAAGATGAATACTGTCATACTTTTTAAGGGAACCTGCTCTGATACCAGCTGTGGCAGAACCTCCTGAATTAAGTGGCCCACATGCACCCATCATTGTCCTAAAGACTTCTGATCGGCGTGCACGAGTTCCAAATGACTCAAGAGATCTGTCGGGTGTCCTCGGGAAACCCGAATCATCCACGTTACATTCTTTTTAGGAATTCCCTCGTCAAGCATCACAGTATTACAACAGTTTTATAGATAAGATAAATCAGAGTAAAAACAGAAAGAGTATATAACATAGATTGAAACTTAAGTTTAAAATTTACAACCCAGAAGTACTTGGTACATAAAAGGTTCGGAACTTTATATTACATATACCACACAATTTTTGGTTACTTGCCCAAGGTCAAACATCAGTGTCATCATCACTCTCCTCCACAAGAGTGAAGAAACATTGACCACCAAAAGGATGATCAATAAACTCACCTGCAACAAAGGGTAACGAATCCTGAGTACAAAAGTACTCAACAAGACTTAACCGTCTAGAAAAGAGGAGAAGACTCAGGTATGAAGGTTATAGGAATTCAAGGTAAGTCTTTAGCAAAATCAAAACATTTCTTTTGCATAAAAGCTTACTAATAGTAAAGCCTATTTTCAAGTTTTAACTCAAGATTGAACTTTATAACTATGCAAGGATTCTCAAACTTTCATATGAATATCACATCTTTAGTTCTTATCTCATCAAGATCCCATTCATTACTACGGTGAGGGTCAGTGGATTGAGGCTCCATATCCGAGGAAACACGACGATTCGAATCGTTTAAACCCAGCTGGGGATTCAGTACCACACGACATATGTAGATCTTAATCTTGCATATGTCGACCCTATCTATAGATCCTCCCATACAAGAACGGGTCCAGCGTCACCCGAGAGTACAGTACACCTCGAACCCGACTATCTCATAGCCCCGAGGGTACACGCTACTCCCGCCATCTCTCCACTCCCAGTACGCGGTTGGCCATTCTCAAGTATCAGAATAGCTATAGATGAGGCTTACCACCGCATGTGGGCTGTACTCAAAGGTCTCAATCACAGCAGGCCAACAACGATAAAGTCCTATGTTGAGTAACCTTACAACAAGACTCCATTCTTGATGTAAGTTACTATAATTATCATGTTGTCTCAAGATTCATTAATCCCATAACATAGCAACCATTTTTAAAACACTTACTATAATGAAGTAGTAAAGCATGGCTAAGCATACTAAGTATTTTTATAAAACGGGTATCAAGGTTAAGTATTGGAATCATCAAGGTTGGTAATGCATCAACTAGGATTCACCCAACTCCTATTTACCCAATGCATCATATTAACTCAAGTGATATAAATAACTTTATAAAAATACAAGATTAGGGTTAATGTCCGGGGCTTGCCTTGTTGATCAGCGAAGTCCGGTGACTCAGAAAAACCAGAAGGATCCAAACTCTCAGAAGAAACCCACTGTGGATCCGGTTCTTCCGAAACGAGATCTACACGTAGAAGTGCATATGCATGATCAATGAAATGCTTATGACATGATCATGGTAAAGATGGAAATTTTCTAAGCTGTAGACATTTATTTGTACAATCTTCCATCACGGTATAGTTGCAAACCAACAAAACCAACTTAGCTATTAAACTATATATTACTACTAAGCAAATTTCATTATCTTTATTAAGCAAGGTTATGAAACTAATTAGAAACAAAAGATCATCTGCATAAAGGAATCCATAACCAGGGAGCAAATCATGCTACTGATCCCCTGATTGTCAAACAAAACCAAAAATCATACAAATCTAAAAGGGATTAACAAATTCTATTTATTTTATAAGTCATTTTAATTAGCTTTTACTTATGAACAAATCATACTTATTCAAACAGATCTGAAATTAAACATGAAGGTAGATATCAGTGACATAAACTCACATGTCAAATTTCATGATTTTTGGAGAAACACAGAAAATCACATAATTCATCAAAGTTGCATTTATTAATTAAAGTACAGATTTATTTGTCATAGTAAAAGTACTCAAAACACAAGTTTTATAATTTTTATATTAGCATAGACATGCTATCATCTAACATGTCAAATTTCACAATTAACAGAGCTATAGAAAAATTATAGCAAAAATAACAAAACTAGCTACTGTGCATAAAGCCAGAAAAAGAAAAACTTAAATCTAGCCCAAACTGGGCTTTCGGCCCGCTCCAGCGCGGCCCAACGCACGTGAAAGACGGCCCGGCATGGCTCCGCCCGCGCGCCTCGGCGACTTTGCAGAAAAGCCCTTCGGTTTAAACGAAAACAACCCGCAGTCCTGAGCACTATTAACATGAGTCACGAACTTTGCAACCAACACCCTGGACTTTCTTATCTTTACAACTATGAGGTCCCCGACCATGGCCAGAGCAGACGGCGGCGCACCGAGCGCCGGCGAGCCTTACGCCGGTCAACTCCGGCCAGTAGAGACCTAACGGACGCGAGCACCAACACCGGCAAGTCACCCGCAGCCGATAGAGCTCCTAACCCTAACCGCTACCACTCCGGTGAGGTCTAGCCACGCACGGCGGCGGACCGGATCACGGCGGAGCTGTTCCGGCGAACTTAGGCCGGTAGCAGTAGAACGGAGGGGCTAGGAAGCTCCAGTAGCTTACCCTGTTTCTGACTGTGTAGCTGGTTTGAGCGGAGGATGAGTGGAGAGGAAAGTTCCACGGAGCAGTGGCTTGCGGCGACGAGCTCCGGCGAAGACAACAATGTTCCGGCGAGACCTGAGCATCAAACAGAGAACCATCGAGCCGATGAGTACTCTGGGGTCAAGGTGAAACATAAACATGAGACAGGGAGAGTAGAGGAGTGCCCGGTTGAGCGGACCCCGACGAGATCGAGCTCGGCGGCGATTTCGCCCGGCGGGAAGAAGAACGGCGAGCACGAGCTCTCTGAGGCAGTAGGGGTCGAAGGGATGGGCTCTGGAGATGCGCAAGGAGGTAAGGGAGTTATAGTTGCGGTCAATTTTGGATGAGGACGATCAGAGGCAGTGAATTTGGGATTTGGACGGAAAGGAGTCCGTCGGTGCCCTAGGTGGTAAAACGGCGACGGCGAGCTCAGGAGAAGGTGCCACGACGCGAGGGAGAGCGCCAGCAGCTGCTTCACTTTGCCATGAACACGGTTGCGAGCTCATTCGAGAGAGAACGACGCCCTACGCGCGGTCAGTGCTCATCAAAGATCAGCTCCCACCGCCATGAACAGGAGAAGAAACTTATCCCCCCCTTCTCCTTTATACCCTTTCGGAAATTTTGAAATTACTTCAGAGTTTTGAATATAAATTGAAAATATGTTAAAATATCAAATCCTCAGAATTCAATACTGAACATCTTTTATTTTTGCAACATATACAAAATATGCTTAGATTTTGAATTAGGGTTTGAAAATCAAAAGGGGACAAAAAAGGCAAAAGGGTATTTTCCCAATTACTTTTGATTTCGTATGAAAACTTGAAAAACTTTATACATCAAAGTTCATCCTTATCAAAAATGGAGCAACTTTGCTTTTTAGAGTTTACCCAAATTCTTTTTAGATTTAGAATTATGAAAAAGGGGACAAAAATAGGGTTTTTAACTTAATTAAATTATTTATTTGAATTTCAACCAAATTTGAATTATACCTCAATGGTGACTTGAAACATGATCCCAATACACCTTTGAGACATAATACCAAGTTGTGGTCCAAAATTCAATTACTATATAAGAAATTACCATAGTACCCTTATATAGCATAAAAGCACTATTCACAACAAGAAAGCATAGACTAGGGTTGCAAACTTAAACACTCCTTATCCACTAAGCACAAGCATAAAGAATAAAACTTGTTTTTAGTGAATGCAAAATTGGGTTATCAACTCAAATGAAATGCTAGTGCATATGATGACATGTTAGGTTTTAGTCTGCTTAACACCAGAGTGTTACAACACACCTCCAGCATAGAAAACTTTCTGCTGTCTACTGTCACACCCAATTTTAAGAACAAAATTGAATGCAATAACTCATGTGTGCCCAGAGATCAATCACACACATAAGCCACAAATTAAGAAGTACCCTCACATATGTTTATTACATAACGAATAATACTCAAAGTCTTTACATAGCAGCGGATAAATAAAGTGTCTCTCGCGGTAGCTCCATCACAGGGAAGATGACTGGTTGACAGCAAGACTAGAACTCTTCAGGGAAGTCGTCGTTACCATAGCAATCTGTTACCCATCCGGGATTTTATCCAAGTAGAAAGAAAATAAACAAGCATAAGTACTTCTCGTACTTAACAAGTGTAACATGGGGTTCATGAGGCTCAAATAAGGCTGACACTGGTTAGACTGCGGTAGCTTTTAATTGGCAATATTTTAATATTAAAGTGAGCATATATGAATGCTTAAACCCAATCCACATGATCATAATAACTGAAACATAGTAATAAGGTAATCAACATGAGCAACATAAATAAACAACATATAACAACTAAGTCTGTGAGTTTTCCGGGCCGCTCGTATCCGTGAGCACGGCTGATATATCAGTTTATTAAACTCTGCGCAGAGGTGTACACTTTACCCGATGAGTCGTGATATCCAGATGCCCGGGTTAATTACTCCCATAACACTTCCGAGGTGAGCGGGCAGGATACACGCAAAGCCTTTCAAAGGTTCGTCTAACAAGTTAGGGCCGCTAGTTCTTAAGGCAAGGGGATGTAGAGCCCTCCTTCCAGGTGGCACAATAACACGCAGCCTATACTCACGTGGACAGAAGCCGCACTATACCCGTCTCGGCAAGATCCAACGCGCCTATACAGGTGTCCACTAACAAGCTAGAAAAGGTCCTTATACTGAGCTAAGGTCAGAGCCATATAACCCTCATGGTTGCACTGTATGTCCCAGCTTTTGCTGACAGGGGATCCTAACCATGTTGCTAAAAAGATCAAGTTTTATTCACCGTTATTAGATCATGTTTGGTTTAAGTAAAGCTCTAGCAAAGATTCTACCCATATGCATAGCATCCCAAGGTTAGCAAGGTAACAGGTCCAAAAATCTAGGATAAACTAGATAGGAGGTCAAAATTAGACACATGCATATGAATTTAGATGCTTCATGGTGATTAGGTCAACAAGGATGATCCCATGCTATACTTGCCTGATTCAGCGAACTCTGGTTGCTCTTGGTTGTCGTAGAAGGGTTCCTGATCACCAGCGTATGTCTCACCGTCTATACTCGATTACCACATCAACACACAATCAACGGGACAACAATCATGCAAGACAAACAAGCTTTAATTAGAACATTACACCAACAGCAAGAAAATAATATAAAAGTTTGAAAACAGAAACTACGATTCAACACGATCACACAAACGCGAGAATCACGAAAAACGGATTTATAACGCCAAAGTTATGAGCTAAACAAGTTACAAAACCTTAATTAGTAGATTAAACCTAACTCAAATTTTAATTACTGAAAACAGTAGATATTCTTGTACAGATAGATAGATCTTTTCAAAACGAATCTAACGCAACTTGAACGGACTAAATCGGACTAAAAACGTAGAAGTTATAAGCACTTAAAACTGGTGGCAAATCTGTAAATAAACTGAAATTGATTTTGAATTTAAATTGATTTAAAACGAATTTCAGATCTGGCTGGACTGCGCCTCAATTTGGATGAAACGCAGGGGCTTAGAAGCAAGTTTTCATAGACTCAGAGCACAGTGCCCAAAAGGACGACGGGTTGAGGTCCAAGAAATTGTAATGGCCTTTTTGCAAAACTACCAGCGAAGGGGTATCGACTGATGGAGATCGTCGATTCCCAGATGGATGGCTCAGATTAGTTCTGGGAGAGGCCGGCGGCGCTTTCGCCGGAGCAAAGAGAGGACGCGGCGGCGACATGGCCGGAAAGCGACGGCGCGGCTCGGGATTCCGCTACAGAGCGGTAGAGACCTCGGGAGTAGGTCCAATCGAAAGAGGAAAGCAAAGCGGACTCACCAGTGGTGATGATAGCGTCGGTGAGGTCTCTGTGACGGCGGATTGCGCGGCGAGGCGGAAAGCGGGGGCGCTGCAACGACGGCGAGCACGGGTTAACGCGAAACCAGGAGAAAACAGAGGGGAAACAGGTGTAATGGCTTCACGTGACCAAGACGAAGCTAGATAGGAACCTTGCGACGGCTGGAACTCGTTGAAGCGTCGGGTTGACGACGGCGGATCTTCGGCGGCCGCGGAGATCTCGGTGAGGGCAAGATAGAGCACGAGAGCAAGAGCTTGATGCATGGGGAGAGGCGGTGGAATCTTGGGGATCTATTTATGGGGTTGGCTCGGCCGATTAGGCAAGTGGAGACGCGTAGCGAGGAAGGATTCGATCTCGGCCATGGAGTCCGAGCCGGATACGAGAGGGAGAGGGAGCGGTGGGACGCTGACAGGCGGGGGCGTGCTGTCAGCGACGGGAGAGAGAGGAGAACGCGCGCGGCGAGCGGCGAGCGAAGCTGGGCCGTCGGCGCGGCTGCGGTGCTGCGCGCGAGCTGGGCCGGAGCGGCGGCCCACGCGGGCGAGAGAGAGGGGAGGGAGGCAGGCCAGCAAGAGGGAGGGAGCGGGCCGGCCAAGCTGGCTCGGGCCAGAAGGGAGAAAGGAGGAGGAGGGAGAAGGAAAAAGGTTTTCCAATTTCCAAAACTGATTTTCCAAAGCAAATTTGAAATCCCTTTAAATTCAAACAAGTTTTGAGCAAAAACCAATCATCACAAAAATAAGATGTGCACCAGCATGTATGCTTCAACATGATCTTTGGCCTAGGATTAATTTTAGCTTTTGTAAATAATTTTATTAACTAGGTTCCATGCAACACATAAAATGCAACAATTAAATCAAATTGCCTATTTTCAAATTAATGCAAATTTTGGGATGTTACAATTCTACCCCCCTTAAAGAATCTCGTCCTCGAGATTCCAGCGATGCTTACTCAAACATCTGCGGGTATGATTTTCTCAAATCCTCTTCTCTTTCCCAAGTTGCCTCTGCTTCTGAGTACCGATTCCACTGAACCTTGCACATCTTTATTACTCTGCTCCGGGTAACTCTTTCGGCTGTTTCCAAAATCTTTATCGGATACTCATCATAAGTCAAATCTTCCTTAACTGTGAGCTCTTCCAACGGTATCTGCTCTTCGGGTACTCGCAGGCACTTTTTCAACTGGGAAACATGAAACACATTATGCACTCCGGACAAGCTTTCAGGCAACTCTAACTGATATGCCACTTCACCACATCTTTCAAGAATCTTGAATGGTCCAATATACCTGGGTGCTAGCTTTCCTTTCTTATTGAACCTTTTCACACCTCTCATCGGTGACACCTTTAGGTAGACATAATCACCTACTGCAAAAGTTAGATCTCGACGACGGTTGTTTGCATAACTCTTCTGTCGGGACTGAGCGGCTCTCAGATTATCTCTGATTATTCTGACATGTTCCTCCGCATTCCTCAACACATCAGGTCCAAACACTTGACTTTCACCTGTCTGATCCCAGAACAACGGTGTTCTACATGATCTTCCATATAAAGCTTCAAACGGTGCCATCTTAAGACTCTCCTGATAGCTGTTGTTATACGAGAACTCTGCATAACACAGATTCCTGTCCCAACTGGTGCCATACTGCAAGGCACAAGCTCTCAACATGTCTTCAAGAATCTGATTTGTTCTTTCCGTCTGTCCATCAGTCTGTGGATGATAAGCAGTACTGAAGTTCAACCTTGTACCCAATGATCGATGTATCATCTGCCAAAAGTGAGAGGTGAACTGAGTACCACGATCTGACACAATCTTTCGAGGCACTCCATGCAAACATACTATCCGTTCCATATACAATTCTGCCAACCTAGCTCCCGTGTAGGTAGTTTTGACCGGTATAAAGTGAGCAACCTTGGTCAATCGATCTACTATTACCCATATGGAGTCGTATCCTCTCTGAGTACGGGGCAACCCAACTATAAAGTCCATACCAACTTCTTCCCACTTCCATTCAGGTATCTTCATTGGTTGTAACAAACCAGCGGGTCTCTGATGTTCTGCCTTCACCCTCTGACATGTATCACACAGAGCGACGTACTCGGCTACATCCCGCTTCAGTCCATCCCACCAATACTTTTTCTTCAGATCAAGGTACATCTTAGTGCTTCCAGGATGAATGGAGTAAGCTGACTCATGCACTTCTCGCAGTATAGTCTCACGTATCTCCTTGTTTTCAGGCACACATAACCTCTTCCCATGCCATAACGTACCTTCATCATCTAACCGAAAACCTGATGCTTTGCCAAGAACAATGTTATCGGCTATCTGCTTTAACTTTTCATCTGACATCTGACCCTTACGTATCTCTTGCATCAATACTGGTTCAAGTTCTAACTCTATTCTGTTGATCACAATTCCCAAATTCAGATGTGCAAATTCAGCACACAACTCTTCTGGCATAGAAGCAATTCGGATCTCATTGGCATGGCTTTTTCTGCTCAAGGCATCTGCTACAACATTAGCCTTCCCGGGATGGTAGTGTATTTCCAAATCATAATCCTTAATCAATTCCAACCATCTGCGCTGCCTTAAATTCAAATCAGACTGAGTAAAGATGTACTTCAAGCTCTTGTGATCAGTATAAATGTCTGTCTTGTGACCCACTAGGTAGTGTCTCCAAATTTTTAATGCATGGACAACAGCTACCAATTCTAGATCATGAGTGGGGTAATTCAGCTCATGCTTTCTCAACTGCCTCGATGCATATGCTACAACTCGGCCTTCTTGCATAAGAACACAACCCAAACCTTGACGGGATGCATCACAATAAATAGAGAAGTCCTTACTTAGATCTGGTAGTATTAACACTGGAGCTGTAGTCAGACGTTTCTTCAACTCTTCAAAGTTAGCTTGACATTTATCGGTCCAGACAAACTTAGCATTCTTCTCTAGCAGAGCTGTCATTGGCTTAGCAAGCTTGGAGAATCCTTCAATGAACCTTCTATAGTAACCAGCCAATCCAAGGAAACTACAAATCTCGGTCACATCTGTTGGTGGCTTCCAATTCAACACATCTTCAACCTTGCCCGGATCTACTGAGATGCCTCCATTAGAGATAACATGTCCAAGGAAAGAAACTTCCTTTAACCAGAACTCACACTTACTGCGCTTGGCATACAACTTGTGCTCTCTGAGTTTCTGTAGCACTAACCTCAGATGATCAGCATGATCCTCCTTGTTCTTAGAGTATACCAGAATATCATCAATAAACACAACAACGAACTTGTCGAGATATTCCATGAACACCTTGTTCATCAAATACATAAAGTAGGCAGGTGCATTGGTCAATCCAAATGACATGACTGTATACTCATACAACCCATACCTGGTAGTGAAAGCTGTCTTTGGAATATCAGATGCTCGAATCTTCAACTGATGGTAACCAGAACGCAGATCAATCTTAGAGAACACACATGCACCTTTTAGTTGATCGAACAGATCATCAATCCTTGGCAACGGGTACTTATTCTTGATGGTAACCTCATTAAGCGATCTATAGTCAACACACATCCGTTGACCACCATCCTTCTTGTCAACAAAAATAACAGGAGCTCCCCAAGGTGATGAACTAGGACGAATAAACCCTTTTTCTTGCAACTCTTTAATTTGTTTCTTAAGTTCATCTAATTCAGGTACTCCCATCCTATATGGTCTTTTAGCTATGGGTGCAGTTCCAGGTAAAAGTTCAATAATAAATTCAATGTCGCGATCAGGTGGCATACCTGGCAAGTCATCGGGGAACACATCCGGGAACTCATCCACCACTAGATCTTCCGGGAAAACCTCTTCATTCATCTGGTTCACGGTTGCAGTCGGTGTTGGTTGAAGCACTACCTTCACACTGATTCTGTCTCCCTTAGCTGTAGTAACTGTCACAACTTTCTCTTGACACTGTATATCTGTCTTGCACCTCTTCATCCAGTCCATACCCAGTATCAAATCAATGCCAGCTGTTCTCAGCACAATTGGGGATACTGAGAAATCTACCCCCCAGGGACACATCTATAGGCATACTCTGAAGCGTAGCTTGCAATCCTCCACCCGGTGAGGTAACCATTATGGGGGTTTTCATGAGGCTAACAGGTAGGTTATGCATTCTAACAAATGTATGAGATATGAAAGTATGCGATGCACCAGAATCGAAAAGAACTGTAGCAGGGATGGAGCTGATATTGAACGTACCAAGCATAATCTCTGGCGCCTCCTGCACGGTTTCTGCAGACACATGGTTCACCTTGCCTGAGTTGGGTGATGGATTCGGTCGTCCCCTTTGATTGCTGTTCTGGTGCTGCGGAGTCTGCTGGTTCTGCTTCTTAGGACAGTTGTAGGAGAGATGACCAGCATCACCACAGACAAAACACTTGTTGGGAGTGTTAGGTGCACTATTCTTCATGGGGGTGCTGACAGGGGTACCTTGGCGTTGAGCTTGATTGTTAGGCTGTTGCTGGGGGCGTTGATTATTACCCTGCTGCTGGTATGAAGGACGTTGCTGTCCCTGGTTGCGGTTCCACTGAGTAGTAGGTCCCTGGTACCTCTGCTGATAGCCTGGTGCAAAGTTGGAACGAGGGCGGTTGTTACTACCAAAAGACTGACCTTGGAGCTTCCTCTTTCTAGCCTCCATCTCCTTGCGCTTGTTGTCAACCACTATAGCACGGTTGACTAGAGTCTGGTAACTGGCATACTCATTGGACATTAGCTGTAGTGCCAGTCCGTCATTCAGACCCTTGAGGAAGCGACGCTGCTTGTCGGCATCCTAAGCAATATCAGCGGGAGCATAGCGTGACAATTGAGCAAACTTGTCACGGTACTCAGCAACGGTCATGGCTCCTTGGCGCAGAGATCTGAACTCTTCCTGCTTCAATTCAATCAGACCAGCAGGGATATGGTACGCTTTGAAGTTGGTCTTGAATTCCTCAAAGGTGACAGGTGGAGCATCGTTGGCCTGACCGAACTGAAATGATTCCCACCAATCCAGAGCAGCTCCTTGCAATTGACCAGAAGCATAGAGCACCTTCTCCTGGTCATTGCATTGCGCGATGGTAAGCTGGCGTTCAATAGCACGAAGCCAGTCATCAGCCTCCAGGGGATCAGCGGCATGAGAGAACACTGGCGGGTGACCCTTTAAGAACTCACCCCTCTTGTCCGTCACTTGCATCGGTGGTGCTCCTCCAACTGGCTGATTCTGCATATGTTGCATCATGGTTTGCATAAATTGGGCTTGGATGCCCATCAACTGCTGAATGTTAACTGGGGGTGGTGGTGGTGGGTTAACAGGTGCTCCACGACCACGGCCACGTCCACGTCCACCTCCAACTCCACCTCCTCTGGCGGCCATCTGCATTTTCAAGCAGGGATCAAGATTAGCGAACTTTTTAAGAAAAGATCACTTATAGGAGAGGAAACAGGAGATCTGAAAATTTCTGGGCGAGATCCGGTAACAGCAGCACAGAAAAACAATCATATACGGAGTTCCAGAAATCCAAACAGGGCGTTTGATACACGGTTGGAAAGATAACGAAATTATATACAACTTTTATTTAAGTGACTTTCCCAGATTCTGTCGTTAAGTTAGTCAAAAACAGAGAACAAACAGATCTGTCCAGAGCTCAAAACTGCGCAGAAACTCTAACTTGAAACAGCCATATCTCACAAACCATAACAGCTATTGAAGTGATTCCAGAGACATTGGTTAGATATAGGAGTCTATTTTCCACCATAAAATTTTCAGCCATGTTGCACGATCAGAACTTGAGTTATAACCAAAAGATCACAGGTTGCTCCAGAAAACAGCATAGGACAAGATGTAACTAACCCTCTTATTAATCATAAACGTTATGTCTAACTAGGAGATTTGTAGACAAGCCCACAAATCTCAACACTCAATACAAAGAACCAAATCACACATAGGCATAATGATAATCCAACTCACACATAAAGAAGCACATTAGCACAAAATTTAACTAGACTCGACAAAGCGTTTACTAATATCGTCTTATTACATAGAAGGGTGACCTATGCCTATTTGTAGAGCGGTTCGCGGAGCCTCTTGTACATAGGGGGTTGGTGGAGAAGTTCCAAGAGCCCATCAATGGTGCTATAGCATCTTTTGAGATCTTTTCCCAGGGATATCACCTCCTTTTCCAAGTCCGCATTAGATCTTTCCCTGTCAAGGAGAAAATCTCGTGTGGCCTTCTCGGTTGGAGTTGCATTGGGGTCTTCTACCATAGCCTCCTTATTCTCTCTGTTCCAATAGGGCAGATAGCGGTATGCATCATCCCTCATGTCTTCAATGCGACGACCCCGGAATGCTTTGTAGGCTTCAACCGCCACAGCTTCCAAGGCTGACGCTAGAGTGGACCGACGAGCTCTGTGGCCAATCACCATCTCATGCAGGTATAGGCCACTCTCTGGTTCTCGGACGGCGACAGTCACTCTTGCCTTCCAGTAGGTCCTTTCCATGGGATGGCTGTACCTCCAGTGGGTGTACTGTATGATGATGTTCTTGTCGGGGTAGTAGGCATCAAAAAGTCCCATCAGCCTGTGATGTGTGGGACTCTGGGCCGCTGTGGGCGCTCCGACGAGATACCCGGAGTCCACGTCCCAACCCGTTGGAAGCTCTTCATCGTCTTCAACCTCCAGCACTTCTGGGGGCACTGACGCGGGAGGTACTGGAGCTTGTGGAGCTGGTACTTGTACTGGTGGTGCCGGCACTTGTGGTGCTGGTCCTTGTGGTTCCACCTCTTGAGGTGCTTGTTCTTGCAGTACTGGCTCTTGCGGAGCTACCTCCTGCGGTTCTGGCTCCTGGGGTGCTTGCGGTGCTTGCGGAACGGGATTGCCTGCCCTCATGCGTCCACCGACGGTCCTGCGGGTGGTACGACGAGCCATCTATGGAGTAGACCAAGAGACAGATACAATAGAATCAATATATTTGTGTAATAGAGCAAGTAAAGAGAAGCATATAGTTTTGATAAATTAACAAGGCTAAGATAAATAGCAAGAATTGAGAAGCAAGGACCACTAAAACGACCATAACTAACTAGGCTTGCGTCCTACAGTCAACATAGCTCCGATACCAATTTGTCACACCCAATTTTAAGAACAAAATTGAATGCAATAACTCATGTGTGCCCAGAGATCAATCACACACATAAGCCACAAATTAAGAAGTACCCTCACATATGTTTATTACATAACGAATAATACTCAAAGTCTTTACATAGCAGCGGATAAATAAAGTGTCTCTCGCGGTAGCTCCATCACAGGGAAGATGACTGGTTGACAGCAAGACTAGAACTCTTCAGGGAAGTCGTCGTTACCATAGCAATCTGTTACCCATCCGGGATTTTATCCAAGTAGAAAGAAAATAAACAAGCATAAGTACTTCTCGTACTTAACAAGTGTAACATGGGGTTCATGAGGCTCAAATAAGGCTGACACTGGTTAGACTGCGGTAGCTTTTAATTGGCAATATTTTAATATTAAAGTGAGCATATATGAATGCTTAAACCCAATCCACATGATCATAATAACTGAAACATAGTAATAAGGTAATCAACATGAGCAACATAAATAAACAACATATAACAACTAAGTCTGTGAGTTTTCCGGGCCGCTCGTATCCGTGAGCACGGCTGATATATCAGTTTATTAAACTCTGCGCAGAGGTGTACACTTTACCCGATGAGTCGTGATATCCAGATGCCCGGGTTAATTACTCCCATAACACTTCCGAGGTGAGCGGGCAGGATACACGCAAAGCCTTTCAAAGGTTCGTCTAACAAGTTAGGGCCGCTAGTTCTTAAGGCAAGGGGATGTAGAGCCCTCCTTCCAGGTGGCACAATAACACGCAGCCTATACTCACGTGGACAGAAGCCGCACTATACCCGTCTCGGCAAGATCCAACGCGCCTATACAGGTGTCCACTAACAAGCTAGAAAAGGTCCTTATACTGAGCTAAGGTCAGAGCCATATAACCCTCATGGTTGCACTGTATGTCCCAGCTTTTGCTGACAGGGGATCCTAACCATGTTGCTAAAAAGATCAAGTTTTATTCACCGTTATTATATCATGTTTGGTTTAAGTAAAGCTCTAGCAAAGATTCTACCCATATGCATAGCATCCCAAGGTTAGCAAGGTAACAGGTCCAAAAATCTAGGATAAACTAGATAGGAGGTCAAAATTAGACACATGCATATGAATTTAGATGCTTCATGGTGATTAGGTCAACAAGGATGATCCCATGCTATACTTGCCTGATTCAGCGAACTCTGGTTGCTCTTGGTTGTCGTAGAAGGGTTCCTGATCACCAGCGTATGTCTCACCGTCTATACTCGATTACCACATCAACACACAATCAACGGGACAACAATCATGCAAGACAAACAAGCTTTAATTAGAACATTACACCAACAGCAAGAAAATAATATAAAAGTATGAAAACAGAAACTACGATTCAACACGATCACACAAACGCGAGAATCACGAAAAACGGATTTATAACGCCAAAGTTATGAGCTAAACAAGTTACAAAACCTTAATTAGTAGATTAAACCTAACTCAAATTTTAATTACTGAAAACAGTAGATATTCTTGTACAGATAGATAGATCTTTTCAAAACGAATCTAACGCAACTTGAACGGACTAAATCGGACTAAAAACGTAGAAGTTATAAGCACTTAAAACTGGTGGCAAATCTGTAAATAAACTGAAATTGATTTTGAATTTAAATTGATTTAAAACGAATTTCAGATCTGGCTGGACTGCGCCTCAATTTGGATGAAACGCAGGGGCTTAGAAGCAAGTTTTCACAGACTCAGAGCACAGTGCCCAAAAGGACGGCGGGTTGAGGTCTAAGAAATTGTAATGGCCTTTTTGCAAAACAACCAGCGAAGGGGTATCGACTGATGGAGATCGTCGATTCCCAGATGGATGGCTCAGATTAGTTCTGGGAGAGGCCGGCGGCGCTTTCGCCGGAGCAAAGAGAGGACGCGGCGGTGACATGGCCGGAAAGCGACGGCGCGGCTCGGGATTCCGCTACAGAGCGGTAGAGACCTCGGGAGTAGGTCTAATCGAAAGAGGAAAGCAAAGCGGACTCACCAGTGGTGATGATAGCGTCGGTGAGGTCTCTGTGACGGCGGATTGCGCGGCGAGGCGGAAAGCGGGGGCGCTGCAACGACGGCGAGCACGGGTTAACGCGAAACCAGGAGAAAACAGAGGGGAAAAAGGTGTAATGGCTTCACGTGACCAAGACGAAGCTAGATAGGAACCTTGCGATGGCTGGAACTCGTTGAAGCGTCGGGTTGACGACGGCGGATCTTCGGCGGCCGCGGAGATCTCGGTGAGGGCAAGATAGAGCACGAGAGCAAGAGCTTGATGCATGGGGAGAGGCGGCGGAATCTTGGGGATCTATTTATGGGGTTGGCTCGGCCGATTAGGCAAGTGGAGACGCGTAGCGAGGAAGGATTCGATCTCGGCCATGGAGTCCGAGCCGGATACGAGAGGGAGAGGGAGCGGTGGGACGCTGACAGGCGGGGGCGTGCTGTCAGCGACGGGAGAGAGAGGAGAACGCGCGCGGCGAGCGGCGAGCGAAGCTGGGCCGTCGGCGCGGCTGCGGTGCTGCGCGCGAGCTGGGCCGGAGCGGCGGCCCACGCGGGCGAGAGAGAGGGGAGGGAGGCAGGCCAGCAAGAGGGAGGGAGCGGGCCGGCCAAGCTGGCTCGGGCCAGAAGGGAGAAAGGAGGAGGAGGGAGAAGGAAAAAGGTTTTCCAATTTCCAAAACTGATTTTCCAAAGCAAATTTGAAATCCCTTTAAATTCAAACAAGTTTTGAGCAAAAACCAATCATCACAAAAATAAGATGTGCACCAGCATGTATGCTTCAACATGATCTTTGGCCTAGGATTAATTTTAGCTTTTGTAAATAATTTTA
The DNA here is from genome assembly GCA_009763385.1 of Coix lacryma-jobi var. lacryma-jobi. Lineage (NCBI taxonomy): Eukaryota > Viridiplantae > Streptophyta > Magnoliopsida > Poales > Poaceae > Coix > Coix lacryma-jobi. Next base: position 47,534,223 of record CM019826.1, read on the forward strand.
TTAACTAGGTTCCATGCAACACATAAAATGCAACAATTAAATCAAATTGCCTATTTTCAAATTAATGCAAATTTTGGGATGTTACATCTACAGAGGAAACAACCAAAGCTAACCAGATTAATTATTTTGGAGTACTATCAACATTGAGACTAATGATAATTTTGAAGCGTGATTTCTCATAATCATGTTGATCTTGCGCTGCAACTTCTTGGAGTTGAGATAATATTGCTAGACCCACAACAATATAGTTCACCATTCTTTGGGAATAAATTTGGCAACGTCGCGAGACGAAAAATGAAGTACTATTGTTGTGACAAAGGACGTGCTTTACCTTCACATTCACCATCATCACCAATCTGTCATCATGCATCCAAGCTACCATTAACCATCCATCAGAGTATAATATCATCTCTCACTTCATGATCGGCTACGCGGAGCCTCGCAAGACTGTTGCAACCTGCAACCTCTGCAATATCGACAAAGAGGCAATAGTCGATCCGTTTTTAGTATTCACAAGAAGTGGAGAATCTATTGTTGGTGAATAAAGAAGCTAGATATGATCGATGGAGTAAGCTGACAGACTCGAATAAAATATCAGGCCGAATCAAAGTTGTTTGGACCCTGACGATGTTACACAGCTGGTGTTACTCAAATTGAACTCCAGATCCAGCACTGTAAGAACTCAGTTAAGGAAAAATCAATCCTTAACTAGTGGATATAAGAATCAGCTGTTAAGATCAGGCCAACACACCAAAAGCCAATCAGCCAAGCAGACACGAGGATGATTAACCAAGAAGCATCACACATAATTTTTGGAGGCATTGGCTGAAAGGGTAGGCCGACAGCAATAGTTCTGATCGCCGCACCAGAAGATTGCATACATTCAAGATCGATGCCCAATTTATGTTTATGTCGGTTAAATATCTGGACGGCATATTTAAAGTCCAATATTAGCATGAAAGGCTACATCAGAGGCACAAAGGACGTTAGCAACCGGACGACCGAGACCATCGGCTAAAACATTTTCAGCACACTTCATATTGAAAGAGATGCCTTGACTGATGGCCTTGAATAAGGTGGTGCCAACAAAACACATGCAACAGTGACAAGTTCACTTATAGTCAGAACAGCTACAAGATCTGAAGCAGCCAGTCATTTACAGAAGAAGGATTGACGTTTATGATTGGCTTTAAATATTTTCAACCCGTATTCGGCGAAGACGTCTCGGATGAGAGAAAGGAGGACACCAGTGAATCATCGATTATGCCGCTGTGACTTCATGTCAGGAGGCCTGAGATCAACACGCACACATCGTACAACATCGAGCGATCCATCGTGAAGAAGGACAAGACGAATGGCTGCTTCATCTTCAACGATGGTTTGTGTAATTTTACCCTCGCTTCTCTAATAGTTTCAGAGCTTAAAATTAAAATCATTCAAAAGCAAAACCTCTCATGTTGCGTCTTCGCATATGTGATATAAATATTTTGGGTTATCCATTGTTGAAATGATAAATAGATGCTCTATTTTATGTTTCATCTGTGTCTGGTTTATAGCTTTGATTTCTTTAAGATTTGGGTCTAGTGGTTATTATATTTATCTTGAAGTCTTTGAAATTTGTGGGTTACATAGAATTTAAACTTTGTATGAAAGTAGTTGTGGGATATGAATAGAGGTAGAATTTGCTATGACATTATTCTGAGAGATACTTGAAATTCGGAGATTTAATGAAATAATAAAATTTACTTAATGTCATATTGAGCACTGTCAAATCATTATGACTACTAGTTGAGATTATAGTCATATTCTCAAGATCAAGATTCACGTACACGTTATAAACTAATAAGTGTTTTGCATGTGCATTCTTTCTTTGATTAAAAATATGAGGCTATTCTATAAATCTCAGAAATAAAAATGACGGACACGTGTCCGCCAGAACTGAGAAAGAAAAAAAAGGTCAAGTGACCGCCCAAATAAAAATATGAAAAAAGAAAAGGTCAAGTGACCGCCAAATAAAATAAAAGATGGCCGAAGGCCCAGTAGCCTCATGATTTTAAAAGGTAGGGAGAATGACATATGCAAAAGAAAAAGTAATAAAAATATTCACTTGCACTTCTTGATCTAGGTTTATGGCTTGTATCTCCTTATGGTCGAGTCTTTGACTTTGCAATATTATGTGATACGATTTTATATAAAGATAATAATAAAAACTCCAGATGAAAAGTGATCAAGGGGTAAAAGATAAGCATTTTTGTAGCTATTCTGTTTTGCAATCGCTTGAGGACTCAGTGAGAACTAAAGCCCTATAATTAAAGAGACGGATAGATGAGTAAGGTACCATTTTATTCAAGTTTAAAAGAAATCTTGGTTATAAAATATGATACTTTTGAGATGTTACATCATCTTTTGATCAATAAAATAGAAGAACTATAATATTTATACACATATGCATTTGTAACTAACTTGTTTCCACATGTATTGGAGAATTATTGTTTTACAGGCAAAATTGTGGAAACATGGCGAAAAAATGTTATTGTTATCAGTGGATTTCTTGGCTTCTTGAAGAAGACCAACAGAGATCAAATAGTTCGAAGCATGACAATTCATACTCCGAACTAAGGGGGCCTGTGTTAACACTGGATTTTGGTCAACATTGGGAAGATGACGGGTGGACCCAACGAGCAGTGAGAAGAGCATTCGGCAGACGGCCAAGCGGTCGGTTAATTTTTGGAGCTTCGGCAACTACCTATGCGGTCGGCTATTTTATAAGGGCGCGACTCCATTCGGAAAATAGATATGGCAAGAGAAGCCGATCACGAGGATAATCGACCATGGCAGTGACAGATTAAACGAGTATTCAAGAATCAGAGGGGTCTGATCTCATTGGCCAGGAGTTGGATTTGGTGGCGTTGTGATGTAGCAAGCAAGCAAAGAAGGCAATTACGATATCACGTATCTATCTAGGATCCTTACGTACGTACGTAAGCATGTCATATAATATTTCCCTTTATTTTAGATGTTAATTAGGTAAGTCCCTTCAGGACTCTTATCTGCCCAGGGTATAAATATAAACCCTTGGCCATTGTAAAACTGTTCACAACCATATCAATACAAACCGGCCCCGTGCTATCTTCGAGTCCTTAGTCGTGTCGTCGAGTTCTTCGAGAGGAATCATCGATCCGTCGACCTCCGTAAGTACCGGCAACCTTGTTATCATGTCTAGTATCATGCGGTGGATTTACATATGATGCAAGTAGTCTCGTTTGTTAAGCTTAGTATCGTGCGGTGGATTTAAGCTTATGACGGGAGGTTTTTGCTTGTGCCTTGTATCGTGCGGCGGATTAAGTCATGAGTAAAAATAGTTATCGGCTCTATTAGATTTGGCAGATCTGATAGATTCATTAAGTTATCATGTGTTATATGTTTTATTGTTTAATTCTTGTAACACTCTTTTTGCCCAATCTAGATTGATCTTTGTTCGCCCCTGTTTCACAAGCTTGCTTGTGTTTTCGTTAATCATGAGATCATGGCGGCCGAATCAACTTTCTATCTAGATTGTTACATGTTGTGGGTTCATGTATGTCAATCACGGTTAGGCTTTGATGGAACTGGGTATCGTGCGGCAGATGCAGGTTTTAGATTGGTTTAATCATGCTTGCTTGTATGTTCCTTCTTCATGGACCCCAACTCGGCTAACTTACCGAGCTTGGTTAAGCTTACATGAGTAATGAGTACATATAGATCTGTTCGGATATATACATGCTTTTAACTTCTTATAATTAGATTGTATCATGCGGTGGATTAATCTAATTATAAGAAGTAGCGTAGATTTATAGCAAGTGGTATCATGCGGTGGATTAGCTTCGCTTGAGTTTATGCTTGACGGGTCTATGAAGGCTGGACGTGCGGCAGACTAGTTGGATTAACCTATGCATGTGTTATTTGAATAGATTTATATTTGCATGTTACCTGTTTACAATGTTTTAATGATACCTTTCATCTGTTCGAGCAAGTCTTTCTTTACATGTGCATTCGGCAGTTAATATGCTTTACATGCCCTGTTCTCATACTAGCCGAATGACTTTATAAACATGCTCTGACAGACAGCTTCTATAGTTGTGTGCCGTCGTGATTGGCTTTCAAAGCCGTACATATAGAACTGTCTGGTCTCACCCGGCATGTTCCATTGGTATTCTCACAGTTTTATCCCTTGTTGGTTTTCAGGTCAAACCGACTGGCACGTTTCCGGATTCAACACACTCCGGGCACCAGATTGAAGCCAGCTTTTTCGGTTTGCTGTGTGCTTGGCGCGAGGTGTCACGTTTTGCGTCAACAGATATTTTATTTGGACAGATTCCATAATTTTACAGATCGTTCTCAAGTATTGTTGATTCTTTTTGCCATATTGCAGCAGGGTGCTCAACTTATAAATTATGTGCTGTTATTTTTTTGCAGATTATGAAACTCGCAAAGACGTGCTCTACCGAAGGAGCACAATCAGCCAATTGAAGTTGCAGCTCCAGTGAAGCAAGAACAAAAGCTTATATTTAGGACTGTGTGTTTTCATTTGATAACCATGTGGTGAACTATTATTATAGCTCTTTTGATTTGTGATCAAATGTCATCAAATTTAGAACAAATTTATGTTTGAATTTAAATTTGAATATTTGTATTTTTTATTATTATTTTACGTATGGTGCTTTAATGTTATAGTTTAAATAAAGTATTATATAATATGATGTTCTCAAATACATATGCATATGTGAGAGGAAATAGATGGAATTAAGAATAAGGGCTTTGATTTGGGATCTTCTGTTGGAGTTGAGTTCAGAAAATAGGACCCTCAAAAGTAGGGGAGCACCTAAACAAAAAGTAGGGGCCCTGTTTAAGGGATTACTACTAGAGTTTCTCTAAGAGAAACTCCAACAGGCTTTCCATATTCTTCGTAAATGCTAGGAACAGAAATTTTGACGAAAAATTACCAACAGCTTATCTAAATGGTTGTCTAAATATAACCATCTTCTACTTCGAATTTTTTGCTAGCCAAAAATAGAAGATGAGAATGGCTCTCTAGACTGCATGCGAGATATAGAAAAGCTGTTGGAGATTGCAAAGATATAGAAAATGATTTTTATGCAAATGACTCTCTAAATGATGGTTTAGAGAGTGAGATTTAGAAAGACTTTTGGAGATGCTCTAAGTAATTATCCTTCTCTCTAACTTCCTCCCTCTCTCTCCTTCACTCGTGTAAGGAAAATGGACCTCAGCCCATTTGACTTTTGGATTTTGGTGTTTGATGATCAACATAATCATATTGGACTAGTGTGTTTGCGAGTGTTTATTTTGTAGTCCAATAGGGTGCAAATGTGACTTGAACAAAGGCAATATGATGATCCGATGATCAACACCTCAGCAAGACATTTGAAGATCACTAGAAGACTCGCAAGAATAAGCAAAGTCCAAGGCACAAGACTGGAACCAAGACAACAAGAAATCATGAAGAAACGAAGAAAACAGTACATCGGACACTACATCGGACGTTGCCCATACAGGCGTCGGACGCACCAATGGTAAACTCTAGCTCAAGTCAGCGCCAGCAGAAGCATCAGACGTGGCGGTAACACCGTGCAGTGTTGCACAACATGCATCGGATGCACCGATGCACATCGGACGCTACAGGACCCTTGCGTCCGATGCCTATGCAGAGAGGTTCTAGAGAGGCTCTGAAGACATCGGACGCGTCAGATGTTGGAGCATTGGACGCTGTCAGAGTCCGATGTGACTCAGTGCCAGGTCGGCAACTAGCCGTTATGTGACATTGAACGCGTGTCCGATGCTCCCGTCAGGAGCATTCGATGCTTCGCATAAAAGTCCATCTTTGGTATCCAACGACTCTATTTGCTTGGGGCTCTATATATACCCTCATGGTCAACCAAAACAGAAGGTTGGAGCTCAAGGAAGTATACCAAGTGCATAGACACATATTTAGTTGCTCTAGCCACCAAAGTGCTTAGTGATATACTAGGTGATTAGTGTAGGTGCTTTGCGAAGTGCTTAAGCTAATTAGACCACCGCGTTCAGGTTCAACCCACCTGTGCGTGGCGAAGGCCCAGAGTGGTTCCGTTAGGTGGTTCGACCGGAAGCTTGATAGTGAAGGCAGCGAGGAGCGGTCCGGGAGAGGCTTTGCCACGAGTGGCTTAACTTGAGACCCACTTGTGCGTGGCGAAGGCCCAGAGCGATCCACTGAGTTACCCGATCGGGAGCTCGGCCCTTGTGAGGGATTCCTTGCGAGGGGCTCCAATGAGGACTAGGGGTAAGCTTGCGCACTTACCTCGGTAAAAATACTGTTGCCATCGACGGGAGTTTGCATCTCTACCACACTCTTTAGCTTTCGCATTTACATTGTTACCTTGGTTGTGTGCTTTACCTTTCCTAGCTTAGTTGATAGGTTTGGAACCTAAGTTGCATAACTCCTTTTGCGGTAGAGATATGTGACGTAACGGCCCTAATCCCATGGCCCACTGATCACTATCAACCACTGACAGTCGATCCGTACAGCCAAGAGGTTAGGACCGGGTTCGCCACTGGGCTACATCAGTGCCCGATGTCCGCAGGATCATCTCACAATTCAGTTACAATCTCTTGAACATTTTGACAAAAACATCGGAGTAAATAGCGGAAGACTTAAATAACAATAGTTTTACAAACCAGTGTTCAACATAAACTTAAAGTGAAGTTATTACAGACCATAGTTCAAATAGATAGAGTTGGCAAGGTAGCATATGACAACAATAAAGATACTTCACCCAGCCCAAGGGTGAATAATCACTCATCGGCCTCATCGGCCTCTTCCTGAACAACAGTCACACAGCAGGGTCCAAGACATACTGAGGGATCTGCCATACCTGCAACATGGGTAAAAGAACCCTGAGTACAAAGGTACTCAACAAGACTTACCCGACTAAAGAAAAGGGAGAAGACTCAGGAATGCAGGCTTAGGGTAGTCAAGGTAAGGCTTAAGCAAGTTCAAGTATTTTGCAGAAAAGCATTTTTGGTAAACCTCATTTTTATTTTGAAAGATGCGGTATTCCTTGTTCCATCATCATCCTTGATTCATTTTACTTTCCAAAACAGACCTAGTTGAGAACCACTCCCTGTTGACAGTCAGTGACTAAGTCTCCATAACCGAGGAGCAGCGTTAATCCGGATAAATAATACTCAACTGAGGGTCCCTATCCACACTGCATATGTAGCACCAAAGCTTGCATATGCCAACTCGTCTACCACGATTCCTCCAAGATTGGGCCCGGTCCTACGCCACCTGGAAGTACAGTACACCACTCCAATCCGGGCCTCTAACCCACGTGGGTACATGCTACTTCCGCCATCTCTCCACTCCCAGTGCGCGGTTGTCGGTCCAATAAAGGATTCCTCGGAGCCGAAGCTTTCCGTAGTATGTGAATAGTTGCAAGTCTTAGTCAATCAGGCCCCCATACAGGTGGTCCCTAAATTTTCCAGCCAGCGACAAGCACCTCGGGACTCTAACCCAAGAGTACAGGTCCTGTCAGTTTTTCAACCCTGTCCCGGTCGGTGTCAACTGTTGAGTCCCGGACTACAACATGACGGCACCGTACGCAAGGACAACCTCTCCTTCCCATTAACTAAGTACGGATCAGATACTTAGCCAATAGTGGGAGTAAACCAGAAATTCCCATAAATATTCTTAAAGTGATCACACTTTGAAATTGGCCTTTTTTTATTGCAAATCTATCATATAGCATTGCTAAGCATTTGCAAATAGTTTTTGAAAGCGGTATCGGGTGTATCATTGGTCAAGGTAGATAATGCATCAGATAGGATTTCACTCAACTCCTATCAACCTAATGCAATAATTTAACTCAAAACATTTAAGAAAACATTTATAAAAGCAAGGTAGGGTTAAATGCACCGGGGCTTGCCTTGGATGGCAAAAAGAGCAGAGTCGGGGTAGGTATAAGCGTCGGAGCTTGGGGTTGCCTCGGGGACAGATCCTTCGGCGGCTACCTCGACTTCAGGGCCTTCTTCGTCAACTATACGGATGCAATGACGAATGCTCATGAGAATGATGACATGGACTTCAGGTGCAAGACAATACCACAGATTCAAGATTACTCTAAGGCAAGGCATAATCGAAATCTAGGTTGAGCATAAAAGTTAACCATTTCTTCCTTAGGCAAAATTGATTAAACTAAACTATATCATAACTATCCTAAGCATCAATCAAACATAGCATCACAAACATCATAGACCAAAGGGTAGGGGTCTATGAACATCAAGCAATCCCAAAAGTCACATCACAGAGCATTCAACGCTAACCCTAATCACCTTTTCTATTTTTCTTAATTATTTAAAAAGGTCATTTTATGAAGGTGCTCCAAAAATTATCAAATTAATCACACAAGTTAATTAGGGTACAAGTATATGGCAAAACAAATTTCATAATTTTTGGAGGTCATTAAGGTGCTTAATTAAATCTAGGCATTTAATTAACAAAAGGCACTATTCCTTAATTAAAATAAAGCTCAAAAATCAACTTGTTCCAAATGACTTCAAAATTTTACCAGAGACTCATCATGGCATAACTAGCTCACAAAAAGTGATCTCATAAATTTTGGAGTTATAAAACATTTTCTAAAAATCCAAAACCATCATTTATTAATTAAAAGGGAGATTTTTCATTTTCAAATTTGTGCAGAAAAGTCAAGTTTCATATTTTTATAAAATACTTCAGAGCATAAAAAGTCTACCACAAAATTTTCAGAATTTATGGATCAACACAGAAAATCACACAAAAATATGAAATCTCAGCACTATTCACATGTATGAGAAAAATAGAAAAGAGCACTGTTCTTCTCCCTCGCTCACCGGCGGCCGGCCGACGGCGGCGGCGCTGCTGCGCCGGCCACTGCGGGCTCTCCGCGGCGAAACCGAGGGTAGGGACGGCATCAGGAGCTCACCGTGAGTCGATTAAGCGGCTCGGCGAGGGAAGGGGATGAACGGAGGGAGGTGGTCGACGGTGGCCGGCGGAAAAGCTCACGGCGGCGATCGTCGTCCCGATGATCCTGCGCGATACAAGTGACCGCAAGGGGTCAGTCAGAGGCGCAAAGGAGCAAGGAAGGTGATGCGGGGGTCGGAGGGAGATGATCAAGGCCGGAGAGGGAGTATTTCAAGATCCCGACCTCGACGGGCTTCTCGCCGGAGATGGGAACGGCGAGTTACGCCGGGCAACCAGGGACGGTAGAGACCAAATTGAGGGGTGGTGAAGCTGCACAAGGACACGGCGGAGCTCCTGAGCTAGATGGTTGAGCTCGGGAGGCGCTGGTGTGAGCTGGCGACGGTGGCGGAGGCGGTGAGGGCTTCGGCTCACCGGCGGGGAGGTTTTATAGGCGCGCTCGGGGGCGGAGAGGTGTCACGGGCAGGCGGGTAAGCTTCACGGAGGCGTGCGCACTCGATTGTGCTCTGGCAGCAGGGTTGACGCGCGCTCGGGGCCTGGGCGTGAGCTCGCCGACGTTGAACACGCGGCGGCGGTGTCGGGGAGCAGTGGGGGACGGGTGCGAGGGTCAGCGGTTGCGCGTGCGGGTGCGGCGTGCTGTCGCGGTTGCAGGCGGCTGGTCGGGAGCAGGCGGACAGCAGCCAGGCGCGTGGCGCACGCGGCGACGGCGAGGCGGCCATGGCCGGACCCCCCCCCCCCTACCGGAGAAGATGAACAGGGTCTAGGCTAGGGTTTGACTTTTGGCTGGTTTCTGTATTTTGCAAAATACTTCAAAAACTTGAACTGAGCGACAAAAACTCAAAACACCAAAGTTGCTCAGAAAAACGAGATCTACAACTTTGTCAATATGAACATTTTCAAATTCCAAATAGTTTTTGAACAATACTTGAAAACAGTAAAGGGGACACTTTTTCAAACTTGATTCAAATCAAAATTACTCTGGATTTCAAACTAAAACTTGAAAATCTTTATATATGAAAGTTGTTCCATTTGTCAAAACCTACAACTTTGCTATTATACACTTTTCCTGAAACTCATTAGTTTTTGAACTCATTTTGAAAACTGAAAAGGGGACAAAAACTGGAGTTTGATAGAATTTGAAATAACTCAAAACTTTGTACTGTAACTTGAAAATTTGTAAATACCAAAGTTGTTTCTCTTTGACAGATCTACAACTTTGCTTTTTGGACCAATCCCAAATTTTGAATAATTTTTGAATCACAACAAGAGGGATAAAATCCAGGATTTGGAAATCAGGGTTTTGCAAAGAGTTTTGAAATCAAATTCTGATTTTTGAACTTTGGCCAACACAACAACACTTCAAGACACCAAAGGAATAAGAATTACACAAAGCTAATCACAGAGATGAAATTACCATTTTGCCCTAGTAGAGAGAAGTGGGCTAAATAGGGTTTTTGCAATAGAGATAAATCACATAAAATGATACACTTAGCAAAATGCATACACATGAAATCATGATCAAGATGCTTAATGATGATATGTCAAGTTAATTACATGCTAAACACCAGAGGTGTTACAGCCTCCCCCCCTTAAAGAAATCTCGCCCCGAGATTCCACGTCTTACAAAAGGACAAAGAAGGGATAAAGGCAAAACTTTACATTGACAGAGATTCGAGAAAGTCGGGGTAGTTCTTTGCTAAGAAGTCTTCAGATTCCCAAGTAGCTTCTTCTTCAGAGTGCTGGTTCCACTGGATTTTGTACCATCTTGTGGTGGTTCTTCGGGTAACGCGATCCTTGTGGTCCAACACGCGAACTGGGTATTCTGAGTAGGACAGATCAGGCTCTAGCTCGACACCTTCAACTTCCACGACATGTTCTGGTACTCTGAGACACTTCTTGAGTTGGGAGACATGGAAAACATTGTGGACAGCGGAGAGATGATCAGGCAACTTCAGCTTGTAAGCTACCTTGCCACAACATTCCAAAATCTCAAACGGACCAATGTAGCGAGGTGCTAACTTTCCTTTGACTCCAAAACGAGTGACTCCTTTGGTTGGTGAGACCTTGAGATATACATAATCTCCAACTTGAAACTTCAAAGGTCGACGTCTCTTGTCTGCGTAGCTCTTCTGTCGAGATTGGGCAATCTTCATATTCTCCTGTATCTGCTTGACTTTCTCTTCCATATCTTTAACCAGGTCAACTCCGAAGAATTCTCTTTCTCCGGGCTCAGACCAACTGAGGGGTGTACGACAACGACGACCGTACAGTGCTTCAAAGGGTGCCATTTTGATGCTCTCTTGGTAGCTGTTATTATACGAGAACTCTGCCAAAGGCAAACAGTCATCCCAAGTATCTGCGAAGGTAAGAATACAGGCTCTCAACATGTCTTCCAGCACTTGGTTGACTCGCTCTGTTTGTCCATCAGTTTGAGGATGATAAGCTGTACTATGCAAGAGCTTGGTTCCAAGTGAGGCATGGAACGCTTTCCAAAACTTAGCGACAAACTGGGTACCACGGTCAGAGATAATGCTCTTGGGTATGCCATGAAGCTTCACTATGTTGTTCTTGTACAAGGTGGCATACATGGGGACAGTGTAACTGGTCTTGACTGGCAAAAAGTGAGCTTGCTTAGTGAGTCGGTCCACGATTACCCAAATGGAATCAAAACCTTTCTGGGTTCTGGGTAGTCCATTAACAAAATCCATACTAATGTCGTCCCATTTCCAAGCGGGTACTGACAAAGGTTGCAATTCTCCTCCAGGCTTCATGTGTACTGCCTTGACTCTTTGGCAGGTATCACACTGAGCGACATACCGAGCAATCTCAATCTTCATTTTAGTCCACCAGAATCTCTGCTTTAAGTCTTGGTACATCTTGTTGCTACCGGGGTGAATAGAGAATCTGGTCAAGTGTGCTTCATCAAGGATTAACTGTCTCAATTCAGGCACCTTGGGAACTACTAGACGGTTCTTGAACCAAACAACTCCTACATCATCGATCCTGAAACAATCAGCCTTTCCGGTCTGGATCTTTTCGATGATGTGCTTGATTCCAGGGTTATCCTTCTGAGCAGCAATGACTTGATCCTTGATGGATGTTTCTATGCTGACATTGTTCAGGCTTCCTTGCGGGATCATTTCGATACCCATCCTTTCAAGTTCATGGCACAAGGAAAGATCATAGGGCTTCGTCGTCAGACAGTTGCAGTGTGACTTGCGACTGAGGGCATCGGCAACTACATTTGCCTTACCAGGATGGTAATGTACTTTGAGATCATAATCTTTAATCAGCTCAAGCCATCTTCTCTGCCTCATATTCAATTCTTCTTGAGTGAATATATACTTTAGGCTCTTGTGATCCGTATACATATTGCAGGTACTGCCTAACAGATAGTGACGCCAAATCTTCAAGGCATGCACGACTGCTGCTAGCTCAAGATCATGGGTGGGGTAGTTTTCCTCATGTCGCTTAAGCTGTCGTGAGGCATAAGCGATTACTCGTCCTTCTTGCATCAAAACACAGCCCAAACCAGTACCAGATGCATCACAGTATACATCGAAGGGTTTCTCGATATCTGGTTGAGCTAGGACTGGTGATGTAGTTAGCAGTTTCTTCAGGGCTTGAAAGGCTTGCTCACAGGCTGGTGACCAAACGAAATCCACGGAATTCTTCAACAACTCTGTGATAGGCTTGGCGACTCTGGAGAAATCTGGGATGAAACGACGATAGTATCCAGCCATTCCCATGAAGCTGCGAACTTCGCGGACAGTGGTAGGTGGCTTCCAATCCAAGATATCTGCCACTTTTTCAGGGTCAACTGACACACCTTCAGCGGACAGGACATGACCAAGGAATTGAATTTGATCTAGCCAGAATTCGCATTTACTGAACTTGGCATACAGCTGGTGATCTCTGAGACGAGAGAGAACGATTCGAAGATGCTTGGCGTGATCTTCAGGAGTTCTTGAATAGACAAGGATGTCGTCAATGAACACGACTACAAATTTATCGAGCTCTGGCATGAACACAGAGTTCATGAGATACATGAAATGAGCGGGGGCATTGGTCAAGCCAAAGGACATGACCAAGTACTCATATAGGCCGTATCTGGTGGTGAAAGCTGTTTTAGGAATGTCTTCTGGACGGATTTTTATTTGGTGATAGCCAGATCTGAGATCAATCTTGGAGAACACTCTGGCTCCAGACAACTGGTCGAAAAGAAGGTCAATGCGAGGCAAGGGATATTTATTTTTGATGGTGACCTCGTTGAGTGGGCGATAGTCAACGCACAGACGAAGACTTTTGTCCTTCTTCTTCACAAAGATAGCTGGACAGCCCCAAGGAGATGAACTTGGGCGAATGAGACCCTTGTCCAAGAGCTCTTGCAATTGGATCTTCAGCTCTGCCAACTCTCTGGGAGGCATTCGATAAGCTCTACGGGATATAGGAGCAGTCCCGGGCTTTAGCTCTATGGCAAACTCAACATCGCGGTCGGGAGGCAGACCAGGTAGATCTTCCGGGAAGACATCAGGGAACTCACAGACCACGGGAATATCCCTGACTTCCGCAACACAGGCGGCATTCAACTGGGTGGTTGCTGGTTTTTGAGGCATAGGAAGTTGGAGAAGGAGTTTGGAAGTGCTGTTAGGAATATCCACTCTCACAACTCTATCCAAGATGTCTATCATGGCTTTATACTGACACATCCAATTCATGCCTAAGATGACATCTATCTCTTGATCGCGCAGTACTATCATGGTGGTAGGAAAGACATGTTCCCCCAACATTACTGGTATACTGCGGACCACTTCCTTAGTATTTATCCGCCCTCCAGGCGAAAGTATGCAAAAACTTTCTTTTAACTCCCCCATGGGTAACTCATGCTTGATGACAAAAGTGCGACTGATGAAGGAATGCGATGCACCAGAATCGAACAAGACGACTGCAGGATGATTGGCAACAGAGAACCTACCGAGCATGACGGGCTCTCCTTCTGGGATGCTACTGACGGTGGTGAAGTAGACTTGCCCGTGCTTCTTGACAAACTTGCCCTTCTGGACGTGCTGCTGCGGTGCACGGTGCTGCTGCTGTGATCCTCCAGGGCCTTTCTGTGCATGCTGGGCATTCTTCTTGGGTTTCGGACAATCACGAGACCAGTGACCAACTTGGCCACAGTTGTAGCATGGATGGTTGTAAGCTGTTTGAGGGGTGGTGATACGAACACCTGGGGCGTTCGGCTGAGTGGCACTTTGCTGGTTGGCGTTATGAGTGGTGGCCGCGGTACGAACGACCACTTGCTGATGGGGATATGGGGCACGGTTTTGGTGGTGGCTGGGGTGGTAGATGATTCTTGGGCGCTTGTGGTTGCTGGAGAAGCTGCTAGACCCAGCCTTCTTCTTCTTCTTCTCCTCCTGATACTGGCGGTTACTTTCCTCGAAAGCGACAGCACGGTCAACGACATCATGATAGGATCCGTTGAGGTTGTTGGACAGACCTCTGCGAATCTTAGGGTGCAGACCCCTAAGGAAACAATCTCTCTTCTTTTCCTCTGTGTTGACATAGTCGGAGGCATACTGGCTCAGGTGATTGAACTGACCCACATACTGCATCACTGTGGATTCCTTCTGCTGCAGAGCTAGGAACTGATCAAGCTTCATCTTCATCAGACCTGACGGGATGTGATGTGCACGGAAAGCGGTGCGGAACTCCTCCCAGGTCAACTCATGACCTTCAGGTTGGGCAGCCAAGAGGTTGGCATACCAAGCACTTGCTGGACCACGAAGCTGCTGAGAAGCAAACCGGGGCTTCTGGATTTCAGTGCATCGGATGAGACCAAACTTCTGCTCCATGGTGCGGAGCCAATCATCAGCTTCGAGGGGTTCATCGGCTCTGGTGAAAACCGGTGGACGGGTTTCAGTGAACTCCACATAGGTGGTCTCTTGGTTGTGACGACCACGGTGACCAACATTCTGCTGTCCTTGGTTCTGAGCCATTAGGTTGGCAGCGGCGGCCAAGGCTGCAATGGCATCTGCCAGGGTAGCAGGAACTGGTGGAGGGTTTGGAAGGTTGGCACCTCCGGAACTTCCGGCTCCAGTGCGGGTGTTCACAGGCATCTGTTAAGAATTTGGGAACTTAGCATCCAAAGATTGATTTTGAACGAAACTGACTGATAAGATTCATTGATGCAAGGGTAGATAACTGATACAGAGGTTCGACTAACTGATAAAGGAAAGGTACAAGACGCGATACAGACTCGACTAGACAGAAGACCAACTAACGTCCCAAACCTAGACTAAGGCTTTAGGTGAGCAGATGGTACAGACACAACGAATCTAGTCGTCATCGATGATGATCATCTCTTCATCGTCATCTTCATCTTCGATGATGAGCTCAGGCTCTTCCTCCTCATCTTCATCTTCAATGTGAACATCTTCAAGCAGGTTCCACTCCTACATTCTGGACTGGCCCATGTTCTACTTCAGGTTCCTCCACGACTCCATCTTCTGGATCCTCAGCAACAGGTGGAATCATGGGGTGGAGCTGGTCGTACAGTTGATGTACCTCCTCATGAAGCATATCGTTGTACTGCTCAATCTGGGCAGTGTACTGCTGCAGTCCATGGAGCTGGGCTCTGGCGACGTCCTCGCGGTTCCAAGCCTCGTTGCGCTGCTCGATAGCGCGAACCGTGTTCCGATTGGCCTGCTCCAAGGAAGCTCGTGCCTCATAAAACTCCATGCGGGAAAGATAGAAGTCATGCTCCATGTTCTCCATCTCAGCTTTGAGATTCTTGATCTCCTCCTTCAGCTGCTTGCGGGTGCGGCGGGAAGGGCGACGTCCGTTGGAGGATTCTCCAGTCTCTTCTCCGGTGCGTGACGCCAGCTGGTGACGCGGCACACCATGCGGTCCAGTCGACTTGCGAGCAGTCCGCTTGAGGATGACCATATCTGGACAAGAGGTTACAGATGAGAAAGGCTAGCAAGAAAAAGGTAAAGGCATACTAACCCAACCGACTTAGAGAGGAAGTTATTATCTTAAGTGATTATGACATGATGCATGATTCGTTCCTACGGAACAAGGCAATGCAACTACTAAGGTAAGGTACATAGGGCTTAAACAAGTTGTCTTGCTACTAGTTGCCAAAGACAAGATGAGATGAGAGAAGCAATTTGGACTCAAAATAGTCAAGTTTAGTTTTTGGACTTAAAACCTTTTGAAGTTTTCGCAAAAAGATTGCAACGTCGTAGTGAGATGCTCCGATACCACTCTGTGACGTAACGGCCCTAATCCCATGGCCCACTGATCACTATCAACCACTGACAGTCGATCCGTACAGCCAAGAGGTTAGGACCGGGTTCGCCACTGGGCTACATCAGTGCCCGATGTCCGCAGGATCATCTCACAATTCAGTTACAATCTCTTGAACATTTTGACAAAAACATCGGAGTAAATAGCGGAAGACTTAAATAACAATAGTTTTACAAACCAGTGTTCAACATAAACTTAAAGTGAAGTTATTACAGACCATAGTTCAAATAGATAGAGTTGGCAAGGTAGCATATGACAACAATAAAGATACTTCACCCAGCCCAAGGGTGAATAATCACTCATCGGCCTCATCGGCCTCTTCCTGAACAACAGTCACACAGCAGGGTCCAAGGCATACTGAGGGATCTGCCATACCTGCAACATGGGTAAAAGAACCCTGAGTACAAAGGTACTCAACAAGACTTACCCGACTAAAGAAAAGGGAGAAGACTCAGGAATGCAGGCTTAGGGTAGTCAAGGTAAGGCTTAAGCAAGTTCAAGTATTTTGCAGAAAAGCATTTTTGGTAAACCTCATTTTTATTTTGAAAGGTTCGGTATTCCTTGTTCCATCATAATCCTTGATTCATTTTACTTTCCAAAACAGACCTAGTTGAGAACCACTCCCTGTTGACAGTCAGTGACTAAGTCTCCATAACCGAGGAGCAGCGTTAATCCGGATAAATAATACTCAGCTGAGGGTCCCTATCCACACTGCATATGTAGCACCAAAGCTTGCATATGCCAACTCGTCTACCACGATTCCTCCAAGATTGGGCCCGGTCCTACGCCACCCGGAAGTACAGTACACCACTCCAATCCGGGCCTCTAACCCACGTGGGTACATGCTACTTCCGCCATCTCTCCACTCCCAGTGCGCGGTTGTCGGTCCAATAAAGGATTCCTCGGAGCCGAAGCTTTCCGTAGTATGTGAATAGTTGCAAGTCTTAGTCAATCAGGCCCCCATACAGGTGGTCCCTAAATTTTCCAGCCAGCGACAAGCACCTCGGGACTCTAACCCAAGAGTACAGGTCCTGTCAGTTTTTCAACCCTGTCCCGGTCGGTGTCAACTGTTGAGTCCCGGACTACAACATGACGGCACCGTACGCAAGGACAACCTCTCCTTCCCATTGACTAGGTACGGATCAGATACTTAGCCAATAGTGGGAGTAAACCAGAAATTCCCATAAATATTCTTAAAGTGATCACACTTTGAAGTTGGCATTTTTTATTGCAAATCTATCATATAGCATTGCTAAGCATTTGCAAATAGTTTTTGAAAGCGGTATCGGGTGTATCATTGGTCAAGGTAGATAATGCATCAGATAGGATTTCACTCAACTCCTATCAACCTAATGCAATAATTTAACTCAAAACATTTAAGAAAACATTTATAAAAGCAAGGTAGGGTTAAATGCACCGGGGCTTGCCTTGGATGGCAAAAAGAGCAGAGTCGGGGTAGGTATAAGCGTCGGAGCTTGGGGTTGCCTCGGGGACAGATCCTTCGGCGGCTACCTCGACTTCAGGGCCTTCTTCGTCAACTATACGGATGCAATGATGAATGCTCATGAGAATGATGACATGGACTTCAGGTGCAAGACAATACCACAGATTCAAGATTACTCTAAGGCAAGGCATAATCGAAATCTAGGTTGAGCATAAAAGTTAACCATTTCTTCCTTAGGCAAAATTGATTAAACTAGACTATATCATAACTATCCTAAGCATCAATCAAACATAGCATCACAAACATCATAGACCAAAGGGTAGGGGTCTATGAACATCAAGCAATCCCAAAAGTCACATCACAGAGCATTCAACGCTAACCCTAATCACCTTTTCTATTTTTCTTAATTATTTAAAAAGGTCATTTTATGAAGGTGCTCCAAAAATTACCAAATTAATCACACAAGTTAATTAGGGTACAAGTATATGGCAAAACAAATTTCATAATTTTTGGAGGTCATTAAGGTGCTCAATTAAATCTAGACATTTAATTAACAAAAGGCACTATTCCTTAATTAAAATAAAGCTCAAAAATCAACTTGTTCCAAATGACTTCAAAATTTCACCAGAGACTTGTCATGGCATAACTAGCTCACAAAAAGTGATCTCATAAATTTTGGAGTTATAAAACATTTTCTAAAAATCCAAAACCATCATTTATTAATTAAAAGGGAGATTTTTCATTTTCAAATTTGTGCAGAAAAGTCAAGTTTCATATTTTTATAAAATACTTCAGAGCATAAAAAGTCTACCACAAAATTTTCAGAATTTATGGATCAACACAGAAAATCACACAAAAATATGAAATCTCAGCACTATTCACATGTATGAGAAAAATAGAAAAGAGCACTGTTCTTCTCCCTCGCTCACCGGCGGCCGGCCGACGGCGGCGGCGCTGCTGCGCCGGCCACTGCGGGCTCTCCGCGGCGAAACCGAGGGTAGGGACGGCATCAGGAGCTCACCGTGAGTCGATTAAGCGGCTCGGCGAGGGAAGGGGATGAACGGAGGGAGGTGGTCGACGGTGGCCGGCGGAAAAGCTCACGGCGGCGATCGTCGTCCCGATGATCCTGCGCGATACAAGTGACCGCAAGGGGTCAGTCAGAGGCGCAAAGGAGCAAGGAAGGTGATGCGGGGGTCGGAGGGAGATGATCAAGGCCGGAGAGGGAGTATTTCACGATCCCGACCTCGACGGGCTTCTCGCCGGAGATGGGAACGGCGAGTTACGCCGGGCAACCAGGGACGGTAGAGACCAAATTGAGGGGTGGTGAAGCTGCACAAGGACACGGCGGAGCTCCTGAGCTAGATGGTTGAGCTCGGGAGGCGCTGGTGTGAGCTGGCGACGGTGGCGGAGGCGGTGAGGGCTTCGGCTCACCGGCGGGGAGGTTTTATAGGCGCGCTCGGGGGCGGAGAGGTGTCACGGGCAGGCGGGTAAGCTTCACGGAGGCGTGCGCACTCGATTGTGCTCTGGCAGCAGGGTTGACGCGCGCTCGGGGCCTGGGCGTGAGCTCGCCGACGTTGAACACGCGGCGGCGGTGTCGGGGAGCAGTGGGGGACGGGTGCGAGGGTCAGCGGTTGCGCGTGCGGGTGCGGCGTGCTGTCGCGGTTGCAGGCGGCTGGTCGGGAGCAGGCGGACAGCAGCCAGGCGCGTGGCGCACGCGGCGACGGCGAGGCGGCCATGGCCGGACCCCCCCCCCCCTACCGGAGAAGATGAACAGGGTCTAGGCTAGGGTTTGACTTTTGGCTGGTTTCTGTATTTTGCAAAATACTTCAAAAACTTGAACTGAGCGACAAAAACTCAAAACACCAAAGTTGCTCAGAAAAACGAGATCTACAACTTTGTCAATATGAACATTTTCAAATTCCAAATAGTTTTTGAACAATACTTGAAAACAGTAAAGGGGACACTTTTTCAAACTTGATTCAAATCAAAATTACTCTGGATTTCAAACTAAAACTTGAAAATCTTTATATATGAAAGTTGTTCCATTTGTCAAAACCTACAACTTTGCTATTATACACTTTTCCTGAAACTCATTAGTTTTTGAACTCATTTTGAAAACTGAAAAGGGGACAAAAACTGGAGTTTGATAGAATTTGAAATAACTCAAAACTTTGTACTGTAACTTGAAAATTGGTAAATACCAAAGTTGTTTCTCTTTGACAGATCTACAACTTTGCTTTTTGGACCAATCCCAAATTTTGAATAATTTTTGAATCACAACAAGAGGGATAAAATCCAGGATTTGGAAATCAGGGTTTTGCAAAGAGTTTTGAAATCAAATTCTGATTTTTGAACTTTGGCCAACACAACAACACTTCAAGACACCAAAGGAATAAGAATTACACAAAGCTAATCACAGAGATGAAATTACCATTTTGCCCTAGTAGAGAGAAGTGGGCTAAATAGGGTTTTTGCAATAGAGATAAATCACATAAAATGATACACTTAGCAAAATGCATACACATGAAATCATGATCAAGATGCTTAATGATGATATGTCAAGTTAATTACATGCTAAACACCAGAGGTGTTACAAGATAGCAACACACCTAGTAAAACCTTAGTTGCCCTTTAATTAGTTTACTTTGTTGCTTAGGTTTTGATTAGGTGGTTATTAGAGGCCATAGTTTAAAGTAGAAGTTTTTAGTTGCCTAATTCACCCCACCCCCTCTTAGGCATCATGGTCCTTTCAATTGGTATCAAAGCTGGTTGTCTCATTTGTGGACTCTTGGCTTCATTGCCTTCGAGCCGACGACCCTAAGGGTGGTTGGGACGGATACCTCTAGGCCTCCACAATTTGACGGCACAAACTTCCCCTATTGTAGTACTAGAATGGCTTTCTACCTAGAAGCATTTGATCTAGGTGTTTGGAGAGTCACCCGCGATGGGATGAGACCCCCAAGAATTCTAACAAGCTCACCGCTGGTGATGAAAAGGAAATTCATCTTAATGCCAGAGCCAAAAATTGCTTGTTTGAATCTTTTAGCATGGATGTGTTTACCAAGTTTTTACTTTACAAACATCTCATGAAATTTGGTTAAAACTCCATGAGCTCCATGATGGAACAAGTAATGTTCGTGAGCAAAAACATCACCTAACTAGAACAAGTTATGATTCTTTTAAAATGAATGATAATGAGCTTGTTCGTGATATGTACTCTCATTTGAATCTAATCATCAATGAGCTCAATTCTATTAGAATTACAAAGCTAGGTGATGCAGATATTGTGAGGACGATCATCTCCGTGCTTCCAAAGAACAAATATGCAACCATCATCACCATCCTCCACAACATGGAAGACTTGACCCACCATGACCCCTGCCATTGTCATTGGCAAATTGGTGGCATTTGAGATGTCACGCAAGATAGGTCAAGAAGAAGCCACTTCATCAAGCAAAGGCATAGCTCTCACATGTGATGAGCACAAGAAGATGAAGGGCAAGAAGCAAGTTGACACAATCTCATGCTCCTCAAGTGAAGATGAGGAAGAAGAAGAGGACGATGATGATGAAGAATCAAGTGATGATGATCAAGCCTCCACCTCCTCCAACTCCTCCTTAGATGAAGAAACAATCAAGCTAGTATGAGGATTTGAGAGGATGATCTGCAAGCTCAATGTCAAGGGTGTGCCCATCACAATCGAAGATTGCCTCTTCACCAATCAAAGAGGAGAGCAAAGAAAAAATGGATGTTATGGATGTGGCAAGAGAGGGCACTTTGTGGAGGATTGTCCAAAACAAAAGCCCACACCCAAGGACAAGAAAAAGAAGGGATGCAAGGTCAAAGCCCTCACCACCATCAAGTCATGGGATGATTCAAGTGAAGATGAAGCCCAACACAAGTGGTGTGGCCACAAGCACTCATCATCAACCTCCTCACATGTGTGCCTTATGGCACAAGGTAACATGAACTCTATCTATAGTGATAGTGATAGTGATAGTGATGATGCTTGCACTAGTCAACAAAAGAAAATAAATGCTTTGAAAGAAAAACTAGATGGTTCTCAACAAGCATATAACACTTTGGTTGATCAATATGGAACTTTTGCTAATCTCAATGTTGAGCTATCTAGTAAAACTGAGAAATTAGAAGCTAATGCAAGCCAAGTGATAGCACAATAAATGATGAGCGACTTGTTAAGAAAAATGGAAAACTAAAAGCAAAGTTAGCTAGCACACAAGATGCTTACAAAAGTTTGCTTGCTAAAATGGAAATCATGTGCAAACATTGTGATGAGCTAACTAATAAAGTTGCTAATCTTGAAACCATCGGAGCAAACACTACCAATGCACCAAAAATAAAAACTCAATTTTTGATTCTCCTAAAAAGGACACCTCTACTTCTTGCATTGATTTACTTAATTTAGACTCACCCATGTGCAAACAAGTTTGTGTTGAGGATGTGATTGTAGAAACATGTACACAAGAAGTTGTAATGGAGAATGAGCTACTAAGGCAAGAGGTGGCTCGCCTCACCATGGACTTGACCCAACAAAAAGGCAAGACGGAGCAAACCCGAACTCATCAAGATAACACCGTCAAGGGAGTGAAGAAGCTTGATGAGGAGCAAATTGTGGTTTGTTACGTTTGCCACAAGGAAGGCCACAAGTCCTATGAGTGCAAGGTGAAGCATGGGGGAGAGAAAAATAAGAAAGAGAAAAACAAAAAGCAAACAAGCAAGCTCTCCAGCACCTACACCAACAAGGTGAACAAGAAGGCCTCTACTCCTTATCTTTTGAAGAAAAAGAAGAATGACAAGGTGGTGGCCATCAAGGTGAACTAACAATGGGGCCAAACACATTTGGTTTCCCAAGGACATTATCTCAACCATGAAGAGCACCAAAAAGGTTTGGATGCCAAAAGGGAAGCGAGTAGTCAAGTGCACTACGGGGAATTTGGAGACTTGGCAAAGTTTGGGTGCATATAGTGGGGTGCATCACATTGGATCATGTCATTGCCAAGTGGGTTAGTGGAAACTATGGACCCAAATTCCCCTTCCCATGAGAGGTAACTAGATTTAAACTCTTGCAATTCCTTTTAGCATCTAGTTCCTTCCATTGCCTAGGTTTGCATTTGCATATTCAAATCCTTTGTCATGCATTCACTAGGTTTATCATATGGCAGTTTTACTTGGTGTCACTCTCATTCTTGGAGCAAACCTACATGATTTAAATGGCTTAGAAGCACGGTGTTGACATCTCTTAGCATCACTTCAGATAATGGTGCTAGAAATGCAGGTAGACAAATCTAACAATATTACCTTTAACGATAGGCTATCACCACTAGCAGCAACACTAGAGACGTGGATGGTATTTATGATCTTGCCCTTATAAAATATGAAATGAGATTATCCGCAAACGCACAGATAGAATACATCCGTTGTAGCATTTCACCAAGGAAAGAGTTTCCAAGGTATCGTTATTTATAACGGAGCAATGCATATTGTTAGTTACCCGGTAGGAGATAAACATCTATAACTATGACACACACATGTATGATTACGATAAGAGTTCCACTAGATCTATACTCAACACAGGAATCAATCATGAATGATAAATAAGATAAATGTAATAAAACGGAGTAAACCATATAAAAGAGTTCCAACAGAGCATTCTCACCCAAGGTCGGATCGTAGCCAAATCTAGAAAGAGATAGATTAAATTCCTAACATGGTTCTAACTATAGGTCATAGACTACATTAATTAGTGCAATTATATTTAGCAATCATGGTTAGAATAACTTATATTTATACGCAGGCGACATCACTCATGGAGGATCAGATCCAGAGTCTATCACCTTCGGGTGACCAGGTCTTACTTGCCCTATATTCGGGGAGTGGACTACAAAGGACTCAACAAGGCTATAATAGTTACCCTCGCGATCTACCACTTGCTGGCCCAGAATATAGGGTGCATTCGCAGGTAAACAATGTATAAGCAACACGCTTACACAATGTTGACCACTCACCCCGCGATCGACAGAATGAGCACTATACGAACAAGAGCATAAACATAAAGATACCTTAGCTATGCTAGACATATAATCAAAGTAGACAATGAACATTATAAATATGAACACGAAATAGTAACAAGTCATGACATGTGTCAACTAGAACACAAACTAGAAGATGAATAAGAACTAGATGAACAATTAGAACTAGATTAGAAGACAGAGATGAACTAGAGAGGTAATTAGAACTAGATTAGAACACAAAGATGAACTAGAGAGATTAGAAGATGAACTAGCTAGGACACAATTAGAACACAAGATAATGAACTAGAAGACAATTAGACAATTAGAAGAACAATGTTGATACAAGAGAGAAGACAAGGAGGGGTGGCTTCTAGGTGGGCCCAGGCCAGCCGGCCTTCCCCTGGCGCCGCCTGCCTCTTCCTTCGACTGGAAGTCTCCTCGTACCTTCCTTGTTTGTCTTGAGTCCTTGTTAGGTTGATTTGCGCAACGAGTCATGGCGTGGATGGATTCCTTGTCGTCTTCTTCCTATCTGGTCCCTAGATATCTCTGGTATTCTGTAGCTGTTGGAATCTTGTCTGTTACACCCCTGATCTTCATATGGATAAGGCTTCTAGAGGGTTCCAGAGTCTTCTTGGTTGTATTCATCGAGGACTCTTGCTTCGGGACTCCAAATATGGCAAGTGGTATGTCCGTTGCGATCGTCCCGACGAGCGCGTCTCACTGGTGTGCTCTGATTCTTTACTTGAGATACTTTCTTATGATGAAATATTGAATATCCTACAAAACAAGTGGAATTGACATAACTCATGGAACTCGTTAGAATCAAACCCTATAGCTATACTCTTTGGATCATTGCGGGTCATTTATGAGGTTAGTTGATGGATTAAAATAGGAGTTATCTACCGTCAACAAGTTCCCCTAAGCTTAACCTTTGCTAGTCCCTTAGCAAACATTTAGATGATATATTATGATGGATCAGGAGTTGCTACTATGCTTTCACACCTCAAAAGTACACAAGTGTTCAAACAAAAAATTTCCTCAAATTAGAATCAATCGTTTCAACTTTCAAACTCACCTCTTACCTTTTGAACACATCTTGGCCCCTAGTGGGTTTCGGTGATTGGATGAAACACAAGATTATTGTGACTAACGTGTGTTTTGCTGAAACAGGGATGCGTTAGGGCACGGTAATGGCGACGATACAGGCATATGGAGTTCATGTCCCCTGGCGATGGAAATCATTTCGGTTTTCAAAGGACGGACGACGAAGACGGTGGTAGACTAGGCTAAGTGTCATATAGTGTTGGAGGACACTTAGGTAGTCTTAGGTCTTTGTTTTTCCTTTGGTCGTACTATAAAGGGGAGCGTGAATCAGTAGCTTGACCTAGATAAGTCTATAGAGGTAGGTGTGGTGAACACTTGTTATTTCATAGCCCTAGGTAGCTTTGAGAGAGCCCTTATGTCGAGAGGATGAAAAGTCGTTAAGGCAGCATCGCGATTCGAAGTCATTTCAGCCCTGTTTTGGGCATCGGATGCTGGCCTTAGTGGCATCGGACGCGCGTCCGATGTCACTTAGACTTGGGTGTGCTGGCCAGGTGGCATCGGACGCTCCGATTTTATCACATCGGACGCGCCTGTGCCACTGTTCCAGAGACGGTGTCCTGAGGGGCACATCGGACGCTGAGGTCCAGCGTTCGATATCCATGCAGAGAGGTTCCAAAGGGGGCAGATTTGAATCGGACGCTGCCCAGCGTCCGATGTCCCTTTAAAATGTCTGACAACAGGTACAGTTGACCGTTGGGTCGAGGGCATCGGCGCGTCCGATGCCAGGCATTGGAGCGTTCGATGCCCCCAAAAAATGCCCTGTTCAGTGCTCTTTTGGATGGCCGGTTGGGGGAGTATTTATACTCCTCCCCCTCCTCCATTAGAGTGTTCTTGCCACTTTCCTCTGCTGAGAAGCACATTGTGAGTGTGAGAAAGAGCAAGAGCCCTAGTGAGGTTGAGAGAATTAGTGACCTCCTAGTGAGAATTGAGTAGCAAGTGTGCATCCATCCATCTCTTTGGCCTTGTCTTGGTCAACTGAGAGTTCTAGCTTGTTACTCTTGGTGATCGGCATCACCTAGACGGCTTGGTGGTGATCGTGAAGCTTGGTGATCATCCGGAGGCTTGTGGATGACCCAAGGAGGCTTGTGACCGGTAGTGAGCGATTCACCGGGCCGGAGTTGCGAAGAATCAGCTCATAGTGAGCACTTGAAACTTGCGCGGATCAATGGGGAGCTATACCCTTGCGCGGGTGCTCCAACAAGGACTAGGGGGTGTGCCGACACCTCGATACCTCGGGAAAAAGATTGTCGTGTCATCTCTACTCTCTTTACTTACACATTTACCTTTGAGCAATTCAATTCCGCAATTTACTTATTGTTCATCCATATATGAATTGTCATGGTAGAGTAGATATGACATAGTGTTGGTCTTTTGTGCGGTTGAGTTTAGAGAAACACACTTCTAGGCACAAGGGGTTAATTAGGCTTGTTAGGATTTAAATATTGCAAAATGTTTTAGAAAAGCCCAATTCACCCCCCTCTTGGGCATCTTGATCCTTTCTCCTTTAACTATGGTGCTTGTAGCTTTCACCTGGGTCTTGAGTAATTTGAAAAGCAAAACGATCAAGTTAAACACTATGTCTCAAGTTCTTTGATCTACCTTCATTCCGGAGTTTCGTAAGATTTTGAAAATAAAACTCAGAGATTCCTTCATATGATCCTTTCAAGTCTCTCATCTGTGGTATTTGTGGATACTCTCCAAGGCAGTGAATGTTGTGCCTTCTCTCACCCTATAACTAATAAGCTTTTTGTGGAGTTCATAGGTGGGAGTCAACCTGTACATACTTGTTGACGCTCACTATTGCTCATAATTAACCATCAACTATTGCATGAAATGACACTAAATGAATCACAAAGCATAGTTATAGGGTTTGAAACTAACAAGTTCCACGAGTTTTGGTACTCTCACTTGTTTTGTACGACATCCATGTTTTACCATATAAAATTATCTCAAGTGATGAAACGGAGCACACCATTGCGAAGACCTCGTCGAGACGATCGAAACGGATATATGATTTGCTATATTTGGAGTCCCGAAGAGAGAGTCCTCGATGGATACGACTTGGAAGATTCTAGAACATTCCAGAAGATACAAGAAGGCGACCCACGGAAGGCAGGGCCCACCTGTCATAGAGGCAGGCTGACCGGTCTCCACCTTGGACCGACCGGTCTGGTGTAGGGCCCAAACTCGCCCTCCTTCGCGTGGCGCACTCCAACCGACCTCTCCAACGCGTTTTGGCCCATTAAGGCCCATGTGCATATGGCGAAGGATTTAGTCCCACATCGCTTGCCCAATGTGGAGGGGAGGCCAGGAGCCCCTATATAATAAACCCAGGACCCCCCTGAGGCATCATAACATCATCATGGAGCTGTAGAGGCGTCCCTCGAATGGATGACCTCTCTCCTCTATGTAATTAGGTTTAGATTTTCCAATGTAATAGCTTAACTCTAGTCGGGAGTTAGGGAGAGCAGAGCTGCGCTCTAGTTCCGGAGGAGTCTTCAGAGATTCGGTATGCCTTTGTATCTTTCTTTGTAAGACTTATACTTTAATATATTTATCTTCTCTATTTACTTTATGCTTTATTATATGATTAGTATAGTTGTTATATCTTGGCATGGGATCTTTGCTCGTATTGAGTGCTCTAGTTATAGGCCATAATTAGAGTAGTAATCAATAGATTAGACATGGTGTTTAGTCTATAGGTTACCTGAGGTTGCGCTCAATGCCACGGAATAGTTGTGGTAGCCCCAGGGGTGACAGCTCTGTTAGGCCTTCGTAGTCCACCACGTTCGAATTGATGTTTCGTAGAGCTTTTGGCAGCCTTCTCCCAACTACCTTTTTCCCAGTCTTCTTCGAGTGTTGGAAAGGACCTGCTGCTCCAAAGTGCCAATGTTTATAACTGCTATATCTTTTCATCTTTGTTGCTTTAGAACCCAAGTAATAGAGAAGTGCATAGGAACCTTGATCTCTCCCGTTGTCCTCCCACTATAGTTATCTATACATTTATCATTAAATTCTCTTAATTGTGCTTCCATTCATTATCATATCAATTATCAATTACTTCTGCTCTAGTCTATTTAGTACTCTGAGTTAGTAGATGCATGATAGTAAGTTATCAGATTCTTGACCCTAGCTTCCCAGTGGTAAAATATAAATAACGATCCTGGAATACTCCCGGTAAAATGCTACAATGGTGTTCTGTGCGCTTGCGGAATCTTTCATATTCTATTTGCACTAACAAACGTCAACAATAGTTACATAGCATATATTGCAAAGTCAAACCATGGATCCAAAGAAACTTGGCATACAATCAAATCAAGATGTGCATGTGTGTGGACCTATATGTGGAATGGATGTGTATGGTGGAATAATGGTGGTAAACAAGTGTGAGGGTGAAAACATGCGGATACATGGGTGTATGCCGAGTCTCGAGTGATGAGTGATTGTCAACTAGGATAATGCGCATGTTCTTTGGCTTGTGTTGTGCAGGTGTCGAGCACGGATACAGCGATCGAAGGCAAGGTGAAGGTCAAGTAGAGACGTGCCGTGCCGATGGACTGAGAGCGGTGAAGGGCGGACATGAGGATTGGACTGAGGGACCGGTGGCCTGAGGATCAGCTGCTGTGGCTGACAGCCTGGGACAGCGACGAGCGAAGACTTACGGGCATGGTGTTGCTTGGGTCGAGGACCTGGGGACACGTGTCGGTGGACGGGGTGCACGGGCGGTGCATCCCTTCGACGGCTCGGTTTGATGGTTGAGCCACAGAAAAACCATCGGGTGGAGGGTTTCCAGGTTTGGGCCTCAAAACCTGGGCGCTGATGGTTTCCGAGTTTGGGCCACAAAACTCGGGCTGAGGACGGTTTCCAGGTTTGGGTCTCAAAACCTGGGCGCTGCGGTTTTCTGAGTTTGGGCCACAAAACTCAGGCGTTGGACAGCTGGTTTCCCGGTTTGGGCCTCAAAACCGGGGGCGAAGTCCGGGAAAAGGACGAGCAGAGCGGTGGCGGCACGTGGCGGCAATTGGTGAGGTTGCGTCGAGGCAACGCTAGCAGTTGTGCGGGCGTGGTCGTCGGATCACCACCTACCACGAGTTGGTCCAGAATAACCCTAGGGTTTAGCTGGTTCGCCCTGTAATTAGTTAGGGGTAGAGTGGGAACTAGAATTAGGACAAGTAGAGGGAGACACCCACCTCCCATTCCATCTCAGTCATTTGCTCTTTGCTTCTAGGGTTTCCTGCTCTCCCAATCCCCTGCTGTAGCAAACTGAGATCCACAGAGAAGACAATCATACCTCTGTGTTCGTGAGATTTTGAGAAAGTGAGACCGTATTTTCACTTTTGTAGCGTGTGGTAGCCACACGGTTGCAAATTCGTGGTTGTGATTCGCGTTTTGGTACTATTCATCGCGGGTTGCTTTTCTCCATGTTTTTCCCGATGATCGATCTCTTTACTCGTTGCGTCTTTTGCAAATCCGTTTGAACTGAGTTGTTCTAGATCGTGAGGCACTTCTTTCCACCGAAGGAATTCACCTCTAACCTCACGAGCTAGTAGATCGATCGATTTTTGTTTCGGTTCGGTTTTTGTCTCTGTTCCCCCGAAGTTCTTTGATTCATTGATTTGGAGATAGGTTCGAGCCATGATCTCCTAGCAGTAGCTCACTGTCCTCCTTGTGACTCATCTCTCCAAGTTTGAACCCTGGAGGTTTTGTTTTGGGAGAGTTTGGATCAAATCGGTGGATGAACAACACTTTTTCGGGGTGACCGGACGCTCAGCCCGGGGTGATCGGACGCACGTCCGAGAGTCCGGTCGTTGAATGCGTGCTTTGTGTTCTGCACAATCTTGACCGGACGCACCACTTGCTCAACGACCGGACGCAACACTTCCACTGTTCATCGGGTGTTTTTCTGTCGACCGGACGCTTGAGTTTTGACCGGACGCTCAGGGACAGTGAGTCCGGTCACAAACAGTAAGGTTCCTGAAGCGGTTTTGGCTGACCGGACGCGTCCGGTGCCCACTGACCGGACGCTGGTCACAGTCCGGTCAGGTGTGTTCTGCACGTTTTCGTCCGCAGTTCGATCGTTCATTGTCGGTTTTGATTTCTGGCTTTTTGCATTGGGTTTCTAGAGTTGTGTAGTGTCTCGCTGTGCTTCTTGGAAGCATCCACCCTACATCTAGGGTCGTGGACACTCGCAAGCTCTAGGTTTGCACTTGGGGTTGATTCTCGTGACAGTGGCAACAAGTTTCTGAAAAGAAATTTGAAGCTCCCATTCACCCCCGTTCTGGTCGCTTTCTGGTAGCACTTTCGGTCCTTCAAAACATAGTGATGATGAAAATATAATGATGGATGATGGGTGTAGACCTTTGCTTACTTTACTCCTTGTAGATACTTCTCTCTTGTATAACTTCTGCTAGAGACAAAATGGGCTATCATTTTTTTAAGGTGGGCGTCAGAACACCCCTTATTCTACTATCGGACACTTGTCCATTTTTTTTCCTTTCCTCCCTTTTTGTAGATAACTTTTGCATAACCCATGTATCTTTTTGAAGCATAAAATTTAAAGAGATAACAATGATAACTTGGAGTGTTTATGAATGGCAATGAAGGCATAAAAAGGCCATATGAATGAAGGGATTTTTTTGTGTTGTTCACTCCCAGTGTAGAAGTGAAACATTTTTGAGTGGATCTAAATGGAAGGCATGTTGTTTGCGTACTCCCAGTGTAGGAGCAGCATATATGGGTGGTGTGTACGTGATCTTGATTTTAACTGTATGACAAGTCTCTAAGGGTCAACACGATTTGACAATACTCAATGCATATGCAAGGCATGTATACCAGGTTGTGGTAGGAATTTCAAACACTCATCATAGAGGATCTCATCATGTAGCATTTTTAAGTTTTCAAAAGATAAATTTCCAGAACTCTAGTATCACTAGGAACAAGATAAATAGCAGTTCAACCTTTTCATATCATACTCGTCAAACACCTAGACTTAGGTCAAAACTTTTGCAACCCACAAGTCTCAGATTCAAAGTAAATTCTCATGTTAAAACAATATTATCCAAAACTTGGGAAAATTCAAGACTGAACACTAGGCACTTGAAAAGAATTACGGCAGAGCAACTATTCATCATTTTCATCGGATTAATTTTATTATCCTAGAGCTCAATTATTTCAGGACAAGCTTTTCTTCTAGATCATCATTTTTCTTTTTATTAACTCTAATTACTAAACACACACACTCTAATATATAATATAAAGACTAATAGATATATAAAGGCTAATAATAATAATAATAATAATAATAATAATAATAATAATAATAATAATAATAATAATAATAATAATAATTGTTTACACCAGATTTTGGACCGAGAAGATTGTTATTTTTGTAAACATAAACGGCTGATTTATTGAGGAAAAAGATCGGCCTAAAAATAAGGAAGCTAGTGTGGGTCAAGCATAACCACAAGGATTCGTGCGGACCAGCATGATGGGCTTCGGAGACGTGTCGGACTCGACCAAGGAGTTCAAGTCCGGGTCGTCTTGTATTTTTACCTTTTTTGTAATCTATTCATGTTAGGGAAGGAGTCAACTGGGTTATAAATAGCTAGGAACCCAGATTTTGTAAGGACATCCAATCAATCAATACATCGGCCCTCGGCCAAAACCCTAGGAGTAGGAGTAACGTAGATCTCAGCGAGACCTTCAATCAGGCAGGGCTGCATTTGCATCGACCGACCTCCGGTTTGCTTGTAAGTTTCACCAATGGCTTATGTCATCGTGTAATAAGGCTGCATTGGCATCGACCAACCTCTTGTTAAGCTATGGCATGGCTAGTTATCGGTCTAAGTTCGTCTTTTGTGAGACTATCTTAACTCTGATCAATCTCTTGCTTTAGTCGATCTTGACTAGTTATCGGCTCTATTGGCTTGGCAAGCTAGTAGATTCATTAAGTTATCGATGTTGTTTTATGTTTTAATATGTCTATTTACGTTTTAAACAACATCTTGCCCAATCAAGATTGACGAAGTAATCTAAACCTAAAAGATACTTAGTTTCGGCTATCCTGAGGTTTACACGCTCACAATAAAGGAAATAGCCGATTCAAGCCTTTCATCGACTATTTCGTCAATCTTGGTTGTTACATGTTGTGCGTTCGATATATTCGATAAAATCATGATCTGATCTAAGAGCATATAGATTTGATCTAACATGTCTATTACGGCTGTATTCCCAAACCCCACTGATATACATGATAGATTAAGTTTGTTTTTCTTAGTTTAAATCATGGTTTTGATGGATAGATCTTATTCGTGCCTCATGGACCCTGAATCAGCTAAAATAGCCGATCCAGTTATATTTTCTTCATAATATGTTCTTTTAAATGGCTTAGAAATAACAGATCTACAATTTGCATGAGACGTGATCTAGCTTGACCATCATCATGGCTGCATGGAGACACCCCACTGTTGATGTTTAAGCTATTTTATCGATCTATTTGTTATTATGGTTGTATGGAGACACCTCACTGCTAATGAATAGAACTGCTCACACAATTAGTCGATACGTTGGTTTCATGTCGCTTAAACGTACATATAGATCTTTATCTTGTTAAAAGTTTATCGTCTGTTTATTTAATATAAATATTCTTTTTCATATATGTTATAGACGTTACACTTTATATCTTTTTCAATACCTTTATACGCAATCTCATGGGAGTTGACTTTGTAGTCAATATCCTAAAGACAAATGGCTATATCACAGCCGCATAATTTGGAACTGTCTGGCATCAAACCGGCAGATTCCACGATTTAACGATCTTTTTCTTCTCCTTGTCAATTACAGGTCAAATTGACTGGCACGCCCTAAGTTGATTTTGTTGAGAATCGGCTCCACTGCATGCTGAAGGACCAGGAGGTCAGGATTCGCTCTGTACCCCTCTGAGGACCTTGCACACGAGTGTGTTGGCGCTGAACGACCGAGATTTTGTGTCAACAATAATAATAATAAGAGTAATAATAGCAGTAGTAACATACCTTAATAGTGAAGATAACGGGGGTGCGTCTCCCCCAAGCTAATCCCTTCGATAGCGTCAAACCTTCATGTACTCGAATATTTTTGTTCTTTTTCTTTTAAAGGGTGAGCCTCATGTGCTCATATATTTTTGGGGTTTTATTTTTACGAGTGAGCCTTCGTGTGCTCACATATTTTTGGTATTTTCTATTTTTATAAAATTCAAAAATATATAGATATATTACCTCGGGTAACGGGGGAGCCTTTTCCCCCAAGCTAGATGATTGCGTGTTGGTTCTCTTGGTAGCATCGATGTACTTCACTCCTCTGGTCCTTATAGAAGGTTGTTGTTTTCGTCTTTCGAGAGTGGATGAAGTTATCTGGCCTTCTCATTGATTCCTGCTAAACTCAAATAGACAACAAAGCTCTTGGAATTGATTAAGCGTTAGAACCATTCATGTCTTATCGAGCCTCGTAGATGTTTAAGCAAGCATGATTCAACAAGAGTTTAATATTTATATTATTTTTGGATTTTTATTTTTATATTATGCAGATGCAAAAAGTAAGAAACAATTATTTTTTGTGCGCCTCCAAAGTAAATAGTTGAATATTCACATGGGGCTTAATGGTTTTTCTTTTTAAATGCAATGCAAAAATGCATCAGAATTATTTTTATTTTCTTTTCTAATGCAATGCAGAAATTAAAATGCTTATGGATGATGCAATAATTAAATATGATGATGCAGTAAATGATTAAGAATTAAATATGATAAATATGCAGAAAAGTAAATATAAGGATAACTACCGATTTTACCTTTTGGCAAAGGTTCGGATATTTAGGTCCGACGAACCGGACATTCGTTTGGTTTAGACATCCCAAGGTGTGTCAGACATTTGGAAAGTTGTTTCTAGTTGTTCCTCTTTAGGAGTTGTCTTTTTCTTCCATACTTTCTTGGTCTGAGTCTTTACTTCCTGCTGTTTACTGTCTTGAGGTGTCTCTTCTTCTTTCTTTTCTGGGATAGTGTCACTAGCTTCTTCTTTGTGATTGGTCTCTCCATTCTTGATGGCTTGTCTTCTTTGGTGTTGATAGCGGCGTCTTTCACTTCTACTCTTTTTAGGTGCTTCATTAGGCATGTAGTTGATGAAGTAGCATCGTACCTTCTTGAAAGGTCCTTGTTTGGTTTTGGTAATTGAGTGACAACCTAGGTGAACTAATATGTGCTTATGTGAGATACATAGGAAATTAGTTCACATGTGAATGGGCAATGAAGGAGCTTATTGCATATGAGACATGACATGGAGTCATATGGCTAAGGCGGTGAAGATCATGGCAAGACTTGGCTTGATGGACCGGTTGCGAAGGTGAAGGGCAAGTTGGAGGCTTTGAAGCCGTTGGTACCGAGTGTCGGGAGGCTTGAGCAAAGACTTGGCGCCGAAGGACCGAAGCAATGGTGAAGAGCAAGTGAGGTCAAGATCGATGGACCATGGAGGCCATTTGATGATATGAAGTGGCTCATATCATTTGGTGATCAAGATTGGTGCATGTGTTGCATCAACTTTGGAAGAGTTGAAATGGAATGCGCAAGGCAAAGGTATATTTGTAGGGCATTTCATTTCACCGGTCTAAGTTGAGTAGAGAAGTGCTTGACCGGATTTAGGATAGATAGCCATACTATAAAGAGGAGAAATCTTTAGTTGCAACGGTTATCTAGTGCCACTAAGTGTGAGTTTCATGTGCATTTGCATTGCGCTTAGTGACGTGGTGAGATTGATGAGAAAACCCAAGAAAATTCTTTGTGAAAAGCTATCTCAAGTGCTAAATTTGATTTGGTGCTTGTGGGAAGAGATAGCACTTAAAACGGTTTAAAAAAGAGAAGAAAGTTTGGTTGTGGTCGGAAATTCCAGCTTAGCTCGGTTGATTTCCAGGAAGGGGTTCTCTGTCTGGTTCTCCACTTTCATCCAGAAATTGGTGTCGCCCGAGCTGGAAATTCCAGTCCGTGTTCTCTTTGACGCGAAGGCTGCTCCCACCCTGGAATTTCCAGGGCGCGCCGCCTGGAATTTCCAGTGTGGGTTTGGTCCAGAGCAACGGTCGGGAGAGACGCTCCCACCCTGGAAATTCCAGGGCGCACCGCCTGGAATTTCCAGTGCGGGAATGGATCTTTGGACAACAACGGTCGGTTCCCTGGCTGGGTGGGGATAAGGTTGGGTCTCCCCCTCACCTTCTTCTCCATCCCCTCCATTTTCTCCATTGTTGCATCCATGGCTAGGGTTCATCCCCTCCATTTCTCTCCTCTCCTCTCTCCCATGATTTGAGCTAAGATTTCTAGAGAGAGAAGAGTGCCTTTGTGGGTGTGGATGAGAGAGTGAAGATCCACCTCTTCCCCTTCCTCTCCCTCTCAAGCTTGGTGCTAATTTGAGTGAGGGATTGAGAGCCTAGTGTGCGTGCATTTGAGGATTTGCATTTGGTGGCACTAGGTAATCTTTGTGATTGGGGATTTCTTATTACTCTTGGTGATTGCCATCACCTAGACGGCTTGGTGGATTGTGTCTCCGTTGTGAAGCCCGCGTGGTGATTGTGCGTGGTTCCGGAGAAGGATTTGTGAGGGGTGTTGTGCTCACCCCACGGGGATCGCGAAGAGCAACTCTAGTTGAGCGAGACGTGAAGAGCGTCAATTGGTCCGGCCGGGTCAAGTGCTAGAGCTTGTGGTAAGCACTCCAAGTGGGAGAGTGTGACTAGTATAGTCACCACTAGCAAGAGGACCGGCGGCAACCTTGAGCTTATCTCAACAGGGACTAGCTTGGTGGCAACCAAGTGAACCTCGGGATAAAATCACCATGTCAACCTTGTTCATCCCGTTGGTTTGCATTCCCCTTACACAAGCTTGTATTTACTTTCTTATATATTGTGCTTGTGTAGTTGCTCTTGTAATTAGTTAGCCTGTGTAGCTTCTATTTACCTTCCTTGCTTGTGTAGCATAGAAGTAGCTCTCTTGCATGACTAATTGGCTTGAGTAGCCTTGTTAGTCACATTGCTTAGTTTGTGTAGCTAAGTAATTTGAGCTCTCTAATTTGGCTTGTGTAGCCTTGTTATTGAGTATTGCTAGTGAGCTTAGGAGCTTTGTGCTTTTGCTTACTATTGGTAGTTCTTAACTTCACTAAAGATAGAGCTAGGCAACTATCCCCGGTAACGGCCCAGAAATGCTTGTTGACACTTGCCAACGTCGTGACTAGGAGTAGACTATGGAATCTACCCCTGGCAACGGCACCAGAAATGCTTGTAGCAAGTCCAGTCACTATACCTAAAGGAGTGAAGCTAAAGCAGCTATCTACTAATGTCAAATGGGGTTGTCAATCCCGACACTAGTAGGAGCTAGCTAGAGAGATTGCAATCTACCTAGAGGAGATTCTGCAAGCGCACAGAACTATCGTAGTAGCACTTCCCTGGGAGTACCAGGTGTCCATTTATTTGATCCCAAAGGAAGGCTAGGGTGGTGTATGAGTCGAGTCAAGGAGGGGATGTGAGTCGAGAGAGAGTTTATGAGTGGATAGGTAAGAACGAAATGAATGGTTAAGGTAAGGTGGATGGATAGGTAGATAAGGGGAATAAGATAAGTAAGGATAACTAATATAACTAACTAATAACTACTCCTAGATAACTATGAAGCAAGATAACTACAAAGCAAGATAGGCAAATGCCAAACAAGCAACCAAGTTAATTATAGTTTTATTCCTATCTTATGAAGTACTGAGGCATACTAGCCTCTACCACTGACTTAGGTTGAACGCTAGCACAACGAGCCTTACTGTTAAACTGGGCCAACTACGTGGTGGAATTCAAGGCGCACAGGGCTGTCACCACCTCCTTGCTACCGCAGCTATCCGGGGGTCCAGCCGTATCTGAAGGTAAGTCTATAACTAAGCACCACACTTAATTATATTCTAACTATCTCTACCCTAGCTTTGAATAGAGACACCCTTGCGGACATCAGAGCAAATACTTGACTTAATAAGATAAACACTAAACTAACTAAGCAACCTATTGGCAAAGATCAAACACTAAGCACACTAGAGATTAACTACTATGGCTAAGTGAACTGAACTGTAGGATAGCTAGGCACTCAAGCAATCAATCAAGTATACTACTCAATACTGGTAAGTAGAATAAAGTAATACTTGAAATGATGAACTAGAATATAGTAAAGTGCTTTAGTAATAAGAGCAAAACCTGAACTGGAGATGAAGGAAGACTCTTCCCAGCTCTAGGACCGATCACTCGCACGCTTCTACTCTTGAGCTAAGCCTTGAGCAGCGCTTCCGCGAGGGCAATGAGGCAAGGATGCCTTGCTCTACTAGCTACCTACTTGCCTAAGCTTGGCTAAACCCTAAGCTATTAGCTCTCTAGCTCTAGCCTTGCTTTCTACATTGCTTGCTTTCCTTCCTTGCTTGCTTCCTGCTTGAAATGAAGTGACGCCTCCAGGGGGGTATTTATAGCCTTGTGGAGTGAGGGGGTACTTATAGGGGGCAGCCAACCGACCTAGGGCAAACCCTAGTGGTGGGCGCTAGCCCTAGGTGGCGGCCGCCACCCCCCTGGCCGTTGGATGCACCGTCATTGATCCTACGGTCTCCAGGGGCTCCTCCAAGGCGGTTGCATGTCGGTTGCATGTCCAAAGAACCGTCATTAGGTCATGATCCACGCCACTCCCCTCCTGAGCCCTCTGATGCCACTGACCTAGTGACCAAGGGCCAAGATTTGGCTCTAGGGTGGTCACACGGATCAGTGACGTGGCAGGGGAGAAGTTTGG
Source organism: Coix lacryma-jobi var. lacryma-jobi (assembly GCA_009763385.1). NCBI lineage: Eukaryota > Viridiplantae > Streptophyta > Magnoliopsida > Poales > Poaceae > Coix > Coix lacryma-jobi. The sequence goes on from CM019826.1 coordinate 47,571,915, forward strand.
GCCTCTCCTTGTGGCGAGCGCCACCCCACTAGGGCCCAAATGGGCTCTGGTGAGTGGTCTCGGCCCCTGGTGGGTCCATGCTCCAAATTTGGTCCAAATCCTGTATTCAAATAAAAATCTATGGACATGTGGAATTTGGTTAGTTTAAAACCTATTTGACTACATTTCATGCCTTTTTGGTGAATTTTTGGGTAAAGTCTTGATGGTAAAACAGGTGTTTAAGGACCATCAACAAGCTCCCCCAAGCTAACCTGTTGCTCGTCCTCGAGCAACAATGCGGTTTAAGCATTGAGCATGAAATAGATAGCAACTTAAGATGTATACAAGTGCATATTGTATAGTGAGAAATAACTTAGTATATATCATTAATCATAGCAATGTGGGGCTTATAGCTTTTCACTTCAAACATGCAAGAGTGAAATAAAGCAGTAGATAGGAAACTTTTATCTTGCTTAGGTTTAACTAGGATTCTGTCTGGAGGTTTTTTTTAAGGTTTTCAAAAGATAAAAACTTGCTTAAGTCCTCCAAGATTCACTTAATCACTCAATGGTGTTTAAATCCTCACTTAGGCCAAAATGTAGCCTCTCCTATTTCTAAAGAATGATATGTGGAGTTATAGGTAGGCTAAGAATCATGAGCAAATTGCCTAATGTTTATTGCTAAGCTAGACACTCAGATCATAAGGAGCAGCAAATCATAAAAAATGATCAAGATGTGCATGTGTGGTTACGTGGAAGTGTATAGAGAGATATTTCATAATCCTTCCTAGTTAATTTCTGGGGTCTAGAGCTAATGATAACTCTCTCTCTCTCTCTCTCTCTCTCTTTTTCGATACATAGTGAGTAGACAAAAATGTGTCCTCACATTTTCTCAGGACATAGTCCGCTCTTGAGCTACTTTGCTCACTTTTTTTTCATATCTCTCTTTTTTAGCTCTAGATTTCCCCAAATTGTCTATAGGAAAGGATTTTAGAAATGAAAAGGAGGAAGAGAGAGAAATGCTTATTCCCAGTGTAGGAATAGCATAGGGCTAGCAATGGAACGTTTGGCAAGATATTGCATATCTCCAGTGTAGAGAATGAGCAATTTATTTGGTGGTTGCAAACTTCCAAAGTGGATAGTAAGAAATATGGTGGGTGTGTGTATCTTGCTCAAAAGATATGATAAGCTTCTCTACTAAGATCTATGAGGTCTAACAAGGCTCAACACAAACAAAGCTCTTTGTGGTTTTGACTAACAAATATTTCGCTAGTGGTGGGATGGGATAAAATCCAGGAGGAACTTTTAGCAAGGTTTCCATGATTTTTAAAAGAAATCCTCCAGATTAGGTCCTAATTTCACCTTAGCAAGTTTAAAGAATTACTCCATTTCTTACTAACTTTATTCACTAAGCATGATTTCAGTTAAAGCATGTGCAACCCACAAAAGCTACAACTTAGATAAGACCAGTTATTCAAACCATAACAATAGCATTTGCATGACATATTTCAAATCTTATTCAGGTTTCAACTTGTTTAAGCAGATTTCATCAATTTTATTCATGGAATGGTTACTTAGGCAAGCATATAACATTCAAAAGATATAGAATTTAAGAACTGAATATAAAGTGTAGGCTTGAGACATACCTTATTGGAGCGGGAGTCTCCCCCAAGCTGGCTTCTTGCTTGGTAAAAGATCTTCTTCTTCTCAGTCGGAGATCTTGTTTTATTTTATTAAAAGGGAAACTATCTAATGTTGTGGAAAAGGGAAACTATCCTATGATATTTTATTATTCTAGCTAAGTTAACATATACTTATGCATATAACTAATGATAACTGATTTTTTTTTGTTTTTTTAGTTACATGCATGACATATGTTATTTATTTGAAAAAGGGAAATTTGAAGCAAAAAAATTAAAAGTAAATCCATACCTTAGATCCATGGAATTTCATCCTTGTTAGGTAGATCTTCTTCCTTGGGTGCTTCTTCTTTAAGTACTTCATCGGGTTCTTCTTCTTTTGGCACCTCTCCCTTGTTATGTGAATTACACAACTCAGGAGAAGGTGGTTCTTTCTTTTTGTTCCACCTTGTTCATCGGCGCCTCTTCTTGGTACGAACGGGTTTTGCTTCCTGCATGTTGGCGGCATATGCGGGACCACAGGAAAAGGAGAATATTTCCTTCTTCCCTCCTAATGTCATTTGCATTTTACCACTCCCCACATATATGCAAGCGTCAACTGTGTTCAAGAAAGGTCTACCTAAGATTAGAGGCACATCTTTTCTATTTCCCATATCTAAAATCATGAAATCAGCAGGAACATAGGAGCCTCTATTTTGAACAGGTAAATCAGTTACTATCCCTTCTATATAGCAAGTGGATTGATCAGCTAGCACAACATTGGCAGATGTGGATGACATGGGTGGAAAGAACGAGTTTTCATAAACATCTTTAGATAGAATGTTCACACTCGATCCTAAATCACACATGGCATTTTTAAAGACTTCACCAAAGATTGAGCATCTAATTACGGGACTACTAGGATCACCCTTTTTAACAGTCATGGTTTGATCTTCATAATAGTTAAAATATTTTATTTCAACCATATTTGCAGTTTCCATGTTTGGTTTGGCCAGAATTTTACCAGTTTCAAAAGACGGTATGATAGCAACAAGTTGAGCTAATTGGGTTTCTAACATCTTATTAAAGCTAAGTTGATTTTTCAGAGCAGATGAGAAATCTTCCAATTTAGCATTTATATTCTCAAGGGTTTTATCATTTGACATTAATTTCTTATTCAAAAATTCAGTAGTTCTACCTTGAGAGTAGACTAGATTCTTTAAGAATGAGAAATTATCAGTACTTTGGAAATTAGAGCGAGGGAATGAATTATTACCTTGAGAGTTGGAGTGCTGATTCCATCCTTGATTTTGTTGGCGGAAACCGTTGTTGTTGTTGTTGTTGATGAAGTTCAAATCTTCATGTAACTCGGGGCAGTGGTTCCCAGATGTCCGGTTTCTCCACAGACTTCACAAGTCATGTAGGATTCCAGAGATTGCACACTCTCTTGTTGGTTCATCTTCTCACAACTGTCCAGCTTCTTTGCCAGCAGGTCCATCTTGGCCACGATCATGTCGGCCTCCTTAAGGGAATGCATACCTCGCTTACGGGGCTGCAGTTTCTCATCATTCCATCCTTAGTTCGACACCATCTTCTCTATGAGAGCCTTAGCATCTGCAACATTCAGAGAAAAGAATGCACCGCCGGCGGCAGCATCCAAATGGCTTCTAGAGAGTGGGGTTAGGCCATGGTAGAAGTTCTGGATCAATAGCCAGTCCTCCACACCATGGTGTGGACAAGAAGTGACGTACTCTTGCATTCTCTCCCAAGCCTCGGGAATAGATTCCTCGGCTTGTTGCGTAAAACTGGAGATTTTGTTGCGAAGAGCGTTCGTCTTGCCCGTCGGAAAGAATTTGGCGAGAAAAGCATTGGAACACTTGTCCCATGTGTATACAGTGTTGCGATTGGTATAGAACCATTGCTTCGCTTTTCCTAGGAGAGAAAAGGGAAAGAGACGAAGACGGATGGCTTCTTGGGTTATCCTCTTAATGGTGAAGGTGCCGCAAATCTCCAAGAATTATTGGAGGTGAGCATTGGCATCCTCATGAGCTTTGCCACAGAACGGGCTAGCTTGAACCATCGTGATCAGAGCCGGTTTCAACTCGAAATTGAGGTTGGCATCGATCACGTCTGGTCCTGTCACTACATTGGCGGCAGCAGGAGCAAAAAACTCACGAATGGTCTTATTGGCCATCATGAAGGTAGAACAAGATAAGAAAGAAAGAAGTTGAAGAAGATGAAGGAAAAAGATAAGAAGGACTAAGGAAAGAAAGAATGGGGAAAGATGGGATTCGCTAAGCGGGAGCTTAAGCGAAGATAAATTCGACAAGGACTCGAAAGATACACCGATTGCCTTCCCCGGCAACGGCGCCAGAAATGCTTGTTGGTAGTTCTTAACTTCACTAAAGATAGAGCTAGGCAACTATCCCCGGTAACGGCGGTTGACGGAAGTTATAGCATGTTTTACCTTATCAAAATACCGTCAACAGGCCTCGGTTTTAAGGAAGTATAGCATATCATGAGCATATTTATCACTAATAAGTTCCACTTGTACTCTTAGCTTGTGAACTTGTAGGAGATGGCAAAATGAACAAAATGAGGCCAGGTGGGCCCACCAAGGGGGTCGGCCAACCCAACCTTGGAGCCACCTCGGCCAGGGTGACATGGCACGATCCAAGAGAATCATGTTCAAGCCAATATCAACCCTTGGATCAAACATGTGCTTTTACTCAATGGTACAAGATGAGAAGCACATGGATTCATGGGTCCACACCGAAACCAAATGCAACCATCATCACAAGACTTGCTCCATGACATGTGGGGTCACCAAGGGAGAGAAGAAGGTGGGCCAGCCCTGTCATTGGGGGGTCGGCCGACCCCCCCTTGGTGGGCCCTGGCTACACTGTTCAGCCTGGTGACATCAGCACCTTCTAGAAGCAAAGTGGTGGGCCCACCTGTCATTGGCTGGGGTCGGCCGACCCCATGGTGAACCCCATCCAATGTCGGTTGTTTGCACATGTTTCACACGTGAAGAAATCAAGGCCATCCATCCATGGCGGTTGCTATGGCGGTTTGATCCAATGCCCAAGGAAGGAGAGCACGCGGATCGCTGATGTGGCACCGGAGTAGCCGCTACTCCACCTCCAAGCTATAAATACCCCCCCTAAAGCTCTTCATTTGTATGCATCCAAGGAGAGAAAGTCTACTTAGTAGCTTTAGTGTTAAAAGAGAGGGAAGGGAGTGAGGAGTTCCACGGAGGAGTCCCGGCCTGTCGGGAGTCTTCTCCAAGGTGCGCCTCAGCGGATGCGATTCTTCTTGTAAGTGTTACATCTGAGTCCTTCTAGTATTTAATATTCAGGTCTGGTAATTTAAGTTTACAGTTCTTTTACTTGGCACATTGTTTTACTTTGTTGAAGTGCTCTAGGCCTAATAAGCTTAGCTTTAGAGTAGTAAGATTAGTGTAGATGTGGTGTCTAGGCTATATCTTGCCAGTGTGGACTTCTTGTCGCACTTGTGTAGACGCCTGGTGGTAGGGTGACAGACATAGCCAGTGCTTGGAGTTCCTCTCAAGTGTTGTAGGCAAGTTGAAAATAATAGTTGGGTAGCAGCATTGCCGCCTTAGTAGTTGTTAGGTGGAAAACCTTTTAATCAACTATTGTTTCGTCCTTCGCCCCCAGTAAGGAATGAGGTGGTAAACCTCAGTATTCTTAGAAAACCAGTACCAGATATTGATATCAGGAATTGAAAGGACCGTGACGCCTAAGAGGGGGGGTGAATTAGGCAACTTAAAACTTCTACTCTAAACTATGGCCTCTAATTTCCACCTAAGCAAAACCTATGCAAGAAAGTAAACTATCTAATGTGCAGCTAAGGTTTTGCTAAGTGTGTTTGCTATCTCTACCGCAAAAGGAGTTATGCAACCTAGTTTCAAAACCTATCAACTAGCAAGAGTAAGCTAGGAAAGGTAAAGCACACAAACAAGGTAGCCATGTAAATGCGGAAGCCAAAGAGTGTGATAGAGATGCAAACTCCCGTCGATGACTTCGGTATTTTTACCGAGGTATCGAGAAGCGCGCAAGCTTCCCCCTAGTCCTCGTTGGAGCCCCTCGCAAGGAATCCCTCGCAAGGGCCAAGCTCCCGGTCGGGTAACTCCGTGGATAGCTCCGGTCTTCCCCACGCGCAAGTGGGTCTCCGGTTAAGCCACTCGTGGCAAAGCCTCTCTCGGATGCTCTCCGCCGTCTTCACTATCAAGTTTCTGGCCGAAGCGCCGCGGGCCTTGTTCCCTTCGGTACACGGAGGCGGCCACACCACAATCGCGGTTGGTGTGATCTCGCAAGACTTACAAGCCCCGCCGATGTACAACCTCGGTGCGCGCAAGCACCGGTAGATGAGAGGTTTTCAACCTCACTAAACACTAGGCCTAACACCTAGAGCAAGCGCAAAGCGGTGGTCTAACTAGCTTAAGCACTTCGCAAAGCACCTCTACTAATCACCTAGTATATCACTTAAGCACTTTGGTGGCTAGAGAAACTAAATATGTGTCTATATACTTGGTACACTTCCTTGAGCTCAAACCTTCTGTTTTTGGCCGGCCTTGGGGGTATATATAGAGCCCCAAGCAAATAGAGCCGTTGGGCAAAGAGATGCACTTTTCAGACATCGATCGGACGCACTCACGTCCTGACCGGACGCGTCCGGTCACTCACAACGGCTAGTTGGCTGCCAGCACAGGCACTGATCGAACTCTGGCATGAGTCCGGTCGCAGACGACCGGACGCGTCCGGTCACGATTTTGTGCCTCTGGAACCTCTCTGTGTTCGATCGGACTCTGCTGAGCTCCAGCGTCCGGTCGACGTCGTAGCGTCCGGTCACGCTGCCACGCTGATGAACAGTCGCATCGTCGCATCCGGTCCAACTGGCGTAGCGTCCGGTCGCTTTTGACGTGGCGCTGTTGGCTGGGTGAACTGACCGGACGCATCCAGGCCAGCGTCCGGTCACTGCGAAGCAGCGTCCGGTCACTCCTTCTTCGTTTCTTCGCTGTTTCTTGCGCCGTCTTGGTTCCATTATTGTGCCTTGGACTTTGCTTGATCTTGAGAGTCTTCTATTGAGCTTCAAATGTCTTGCTTGAGGTGTTGATCATCGGATCACCACGTCGCCTTAGTCCAAGTCACATTTGCACCCTATTGGACTATAAAACAAACACTCGCAAACACATTAGTCCAATTTGGTTATGTTGTTCATCAAACACCAAAATCTGAAGTTAAATGGTCCGAGGTCCATTTTCCTTACAATCTCCCCCTTTTTGGTGATTGATGACAACACGACCAAAACAAGCAAATAGAAGATACAAAGTTTAAAATGCAATCTACTTGCTAGGATGCAATGCAAAGGCAAGATCATATGATGTTTAAAAGATACCAAATTGAAATACATTTCTTCTAGCATATCTTGCCCTTGTCATAGAGTTCCTCTTTATGACTTTATGGATTAAGACTCCCCCTAACTCCATAAATCACTTCCTCCCTTTTTGAACCATTCCCATGAAAATAACCATAGAATTTTTGAAAATTTGATTTTGGTTATTTTGTTTATTTTAGTTTGGGCTTGATTTTGGTCCCTACACATTCTCCCCCTTTGGAATCAAACACCGAAAAGGAAGACATTAAAGATCTAGAGAGGAAACATTATATAAGCTAAACTCCCCCTAAGTATATGCATACATATGATGTAAGGCTAAAGCATATGCATAACCGACAAAATAAAGCATAAAGGAGTTTAAACTATATAATGTATGGAGAGAGCATATAAGAGTATCAAAGTGAAATCAACATAAGGTTATCGGTTAGGAATACCATATGTAGATACCAAATGAATTCTCATCACATATTGATGCTTGTCTCCGGGAACTCCATTTTCCTTGCAATGAGACTACTACACATATGATAGACTTGAAAGTAGTATTAGTCTCAAAGCTTCCAAATTATAGAGTAAACTCCCCCTAAAAGTGTGCATACAAGTTGGAATACTTGTGGGAGACATGCACATTGACTTGTAAGGTCAAACTACCATTTTCCATATTGATATTATGAGAAATGTGACATCAATTGAAGATGGTAATTTTGGGGTAGTTTATCTATAATTTGGACTTTGGCACATATAAGATAAATACACAGTAAACGAAGCTATGCGCCGTGCTTCTAACCAATTAAAACAATGTAGAATTGCTCTAAGAATATGAGTGATACCGAGCAAAACTACCATATGATAAGCCTAATTTGCATGACAAAAATATGAAAATACTAATGCAAACATAGGCAAAGAAGGAACTAGATGCTAAAGAACTTGCAAGAAATTAAACCAAATGAAAGTAAATGCAAGAATTTAAATCTAGTTACCTAACATGGGAGGGGGAACTTGGGTCCATAGAACCTACTAACATACTTGGCAATGACATGATCCAATGTGATGCACCCCATGATATGCACCCAAAACTTTGCCAAGTCTCCAAATTCCCCGTAGCCCACTTGACTACTTACTTCCCTTTCGGGATCCAAACCTTTTTGGTGCTCTTCATGGTTGAGATGATGTCCTTAGGCACCCAAATGCGTTTGGCCCCATTGTTGGCTTGCTTGTTCACCTTGATGGCCACCACCTTGTCATTCTTCTTCTTCTTCTTCAAAAGATAAGGTGTGGTGGCCTTCTTGTTCACCTTGTTGGTGTAGGTGTTGGAGAGCTTGCTTGTTTGCTTTTTGTTTTTCTCTTTCTTCTTTTCTCCCCCATGCTTCACCTTGCACTCATAGGATTTGTGGCCTTCCTTGTGGCAAAGGTAACAAACCACGGTTTGCTCCTCATCAAGCTTCTTCACTCCCTTGTTGGTGTTATCTTGATGAGTTCGGGTTTGCTTCGCCTTGACTTTTGCTTGGGTCAAGTCCTTGGTGAGGCGAGCCACTTCTTGCTTTAGTAGCTCATTCTCCAGTGCAAGTTCTCGTGTACATGTTTCTACAATGACATTCTCAACACAAGCTTGTTTGCACATGGGTGAGTCTAAATCAAGTAAATCAATGCAAGAAGTAGAGGCATCCTTTTTAGGCATATCAAAGATTGATTTTTCAATTTTAGGTGCCTCGGTGCGGTTTGCTCCGATGGTTTCAAGAATAGCAACTTTGTTAGTTAGCTCATAACAATGCTTGCACATAATTTCCATTTTAGCAAGCAAGCTTTTGTAAGCATCTTGTGTGCTAGCTAACTTTGCTTTTAGTTTTTCATTTTTCTTAGCAAGTTGCTCATCATTACTTGTGCTATCATATGTGCTTATACTAGCCTCAAGTTTCTCAATTTTATTAGATAGCTCAACATTTAAGTTTGAAAATGTTTCATATTGATCAAGCATGGCATTGTAGGCTTGTTGAGAACTATCTAATTTTTCTTTTAAGGTATTAATCTTCCTTTGTTGGCTAGTACAAGCTTTAGCATATTTAAGATTATCTTGCACAAGTTGATTGTAAGAAGGAAGTTCATCATCACTATCACTATCTCTATCACTATCACTAGAGATAGGGCTTGTGTTACCTCGTGCCATAAGGCACATACGTGAGGAGCTTGATGATGAGTGCTTGAGGCCATGCCTCTTGTGACGGGCTTCATCATCACTTGATGAATCATCCCATGTCTTGATGGTGGTGAGAGCTTTGGCCTTGCATCCCTTCTTTTTCTTGTCATTGGGTGTGGGCTTTTGTTTTGGACAATCTTCCATAAAGTGCCCTTTCTTGCCACATCTATAGCAACCCCTTTTTCTTTGCTCTCTTCTTTGATTGGTGAAGAGGCAATCTTCTATAGTGATGGGCACACCCTTGACATTGAGCTTGTGGATCATCCTCTTCACTCCTTTCATGAGCTTGATTGTTTCTTCTTCATCTAAGGAGGAATCGGATGAGGTGGAGGCTTGATCATCACTTGATTCTTCATCTTCATCATCCTCTTCTTCTTCACTTGAGGAGCTTGAGCTTGTTTCAACTTGCTTTTTGCCCTTCATCTTTTTGTGCTCACAAGAGAGAGCAATGTCTTTGCTTGATGAAGTGGCTTCTTCTTGACCCATCTTGCGTGACATCTCAAATTCCACCAATTTGCCAATGACAATGGCCGGGGTCATGGTGCTCATGTCCTCCATGTTGTGGAGGATGGTGATGATGGTTGCATATTTGTTCTTTGGAAGCACGGAGATGATCTTCCTCACAATATCCGCATCACCTAACTTTGTAATTCCTATAGAATGGAGCTCATTGATAATTAGATTCAAACGAGAATACATATCACGAACAAGCTCATTATCATTCATTTTAAAGGAATCATAGCTTGTTTTTGTTAGGTGATGTTTTTGCTCACGTACATTACTTGTACCATCATGGAGCTCATGTAGCTTTAACCAAATTTCATGAGATGTTTGCAAAGTGAAAACTTGGTTAAAGACATCCATGCTAATAGATTCAAACAAGCAATTCTTAGCTCTAGCATTTAGATGAATTTCTTTTTCATCACCCGTGGTAGGCTTTTCGGGATTCTTAATGGGTTTCATCCCGTCGCGGGTGACTCTCCAAACACCTAGATCAACGGCTTCTAAAAAGCAAGCCATTCTAGCACTATAGTAGGGGAAGTTAGTGCCGTCAAAGTGTGGAGGCCTAGAGGTATCCATCCCAAACTCTCTTAGGGGCGTCAGCTCGAAGGCGATTAAGCCAAGAGTCCACAAGAGAGCCAACTGGCTCCGATACCAATTGAAAGGACCGTGACGCCTAAGAGGGGGGGTGAATTAGGCAACTTAAAACTTCTACTCTAAACTATGGCCTCTAATTTCCACCTAAGCAAAACCTATGCAAGAAAGTAAACTATCTAATGTGCAGCTAAGGTTTTGCTAAGTGTGTTTGCTATCTCTACCGCAAAAGGAGTTATGCAACCTAGTTTCAAAACCTATCAACTAGCAAGAGTAAGCTAGGAAAGGTAAAGCACATAAACAAGGTAGCCATGTAAATGCGGAAGCCAAAGAGTGTGATAGAGATGCAAACTCCCGTTGACGACTTCGGTATTTTTACCGAGGTATCGAGAAGCGCGCAAGCTTCCCCCTAGTCCTCGTTGGAGCCCCTCGCAAGGAATCCCTCGCAAGGGCCAAGCTCCCGGTCGGGTAACTCCGTGGATAGCTCCGGTCTTCCCCACGCGCAAGTGGGTCTCCGGTTAAGCCACTCGTGGCAAAGCCTCTCCCGGATGCTCTCCGCCGTCTTCACTATCAAGTTTCTGGCCGAAGCGCCGCGGGCCTTGTTCCCTTCGGTACACGGAGGCGGCCACACCACAATCGCGGTTGGTGTGATCTCGCAAGACTTACAAGCCCCGCCGATGTACAACCTCGGTGCGCGCAAGCACCGGTAGATGAGAGGTTTTCAACCTCACTAAACACTAGGCCTAACACCTAGAGCAAGCGCAAAGCGGTGGTCTAACTAGCTTAAGCACTTCGCAAAGCACCTCTACTAATCACCTAGTATATCACTTAAGCACTTTGGTGGCTAGAGCAACTAAATATGTGTCTATACACTTGGTACACTTCCTTGAGCTCAAACCTTCTGTTTTTGGCCGGCCATGGGGGTATATATATAGCCCCAAGCAAATAGAGCCGTTGGGCAAAGAGATGCACTTTCAGACATCGACCGGACGCACTCACGTCCTGACCGGACGCGTCCGGTCACTCACAACGGCTAGTTGGCCGCCAGCACAGGCACTGATTGGACTCTGGCATGAGTCCGGTCGCAGACGACCGGACGCGTCCGGTCACGATTTTGTGCCTCTGGAACCTCTCTATGTTCGATCGGACTCTGCTGAGCTCTAGCGTCCGGTCGACGTCGTAGCGTCCGGTCACGCTGCCACGCTGATGAACAGTCGCATCGTCGCGTCCGGTCCAACTGGCGTAGCGTCCGGTCACTTTTGACGTGGCGCTGTTGGCTGGGTGAACTGACCGGATGCATCCAGGCCAGCGTCCGGTCACTGCGAAGCAGCGTCCGGTCACTCCTTCGTTTCTTCACTGTTTCTTGCGCCGTCTTGGTTCCGTTATTGTGCCTTGGACTTTGCTTGATCTTGAGAGTCTTCTATTGAGCTTCAAATGTCTTGCTTGAGGTGTTGATCATCGGATCACCACGTCGCCTTAGTCCAAGTCACATTTGCACCCTATTGGACTACAAAACAAACACTCGCAAACACATTAGTCCAATTTGGTTATGTTGTTCATCAAACACCAAAATCTGAAGTTAAATGGTCCGAGGTCCATTTTCCTTACAGGAATACCTCTCTATCCCAGTTATCATATACCCTTTGATCATCCTTTGATGATCCTACATCTAGTTAATCCACTTCACGTTCCCTGTGGAAATACGATACCTGGAATACTCCCAGTGAAAGGCTACAATTGACTACCGTACGCTTGTGGTATATCCGTTTGGCACTTCTGGTGTCAACAAGCTTTTCTAGCGCTGTTGCCGGGGATTAGGCTCCATAGTCTAGTTCTAGTGGTTGCATTAAGAAGTGTCAACAAGCTTTTCTGGCGCCGTTGCCGGGGAATGGTAGCTGTGTTAGCTAGAACAAAGTCGTTAAAGTTATCATAGTTTGATTAGAACTTTTATTTCATAAATCAATATGGATCAAACAGCCCTTTTTGACTACACTGCTCCATCGGGCGCTGAGTTGGAGCCGCCTAGTTCATCTCATGCTGTTTTGGCAATTCGCTATGAGCTTCGCCCCAGCCTCATAGCGATGGTTCAGGAGAATCCCTTTTCGGGAGAAGTAGATGAGAATCCTTATACCCACCTACGTGATTTCGAACAACTTTGTTCGTGTATTCACATCCAAGGGATGAGGCGAGTCACTCTTAAGTGGAAGCTATTTTCGTTCTCGTTAACGGGAAAAGCTAGAGGCTGGTATACTCGCTACGTTGGTAGTGTGAACGGAGAATGGGAGAAACTACAAGCCATGTTCTGCTTAACGTACTTTCCCATATCCCGCGTAGCTCGTCTTCGTAGAGATGTGCTAAACTTCAAACAAGATGAGAAGGAATCTATAGGTGCGGCCTGGGCACGACTTACAGACTTAGCATCCTCTGGCCCAGATTTAGCTATAACCGAGCCAACCCTTATGCAACATTTCTATCTCGGTCTTAGCCAAAACTCCGCAAAATTCCTTGATTTAGCCTCTAAAGGAGCTTTCCTCCATTTACCCATTAGTGAAGGTAAGGAAGTCCTTGCGACCATTCTCAAGAACACCCCCTACACCGATGACCATGGTGAAACTCTAGAGGAAGATCAAACTCCTAGGGACGAACCCACGACAGCCAAAACTCCTTTACCTATACCACAAGCTGTCAAACCTGAACCACAACCACCTCCTCCTCCAAAGGAAGAAGTAATTCATCCTTTGGATTATCCTCTAAATATCGAGACAGATCTTTTTGCGGATTATGGCAATGTCTCGAAACAACCTGTGCAGAAGAGATCCACAGCCTGTAGAGCTCCTAATAACCACATGCCAACCTAGTTTGAGGCAAGTTACCTTAAGGCGACTTCCCAATAACTCATGTCTATTATGAGCAACGAATGGTTCAGGGAGGCTGAAGCATCATTAGATGTCATTAAGCTTCTGTTCTGTTTCACATCCATACTGTGTGCCATAAACAAGACAGTTGTAGATTCCCTCTATGATCCCGCTGTAAATTTAATGTCTAAATCGTTGATGTTAACACTCCTAGGTGAGGAACCGCTAAACCCGACCAATAAATTCCTTAAGCTTCCTTCTGGAAAATTGGTCGAGAGCTGCGGGATTGCACAGAATATTTCTATCACAATTAACAAGGTTAGCTTCCTCGCAAACTTCTATGTCTTTGACGTAGATGAGGTCAACTTGTTAATTGGGCACCCACTCATGAGATTCATTGAGGGATTTCGTGAAGGGAGACTTAAGGGTCACCTTGGGAAGGATCTAGATCTTTCAGTTCCTTTTGCCGGCTCCGTTAATTCGATAGCCGAACCAAAACCAAAGCCTGATCCAATAGAGGAGGTGATGTCGGTATCTTCGCTAGAAACTTCTCAACCTGATCTAGAAGAAGACGCCCATGACTTTATCCAAGAAGAAGACACTGATTTAGATGAACCGTTAGACTTGGATGAGTCTAAACCTCCACCAAAAGCCTCTATAGAGCTTAAGCCACTTCCTTCTAGGCTTAAGTATGCCTTCCTTAATGGTGATAGAGAGACTCCCGTGATCATTAGTGATCGACTTACAATGGAAGAAGTTTCTAAACTCATCACCGTCCTAGAAAAACACTGATCCGTCTTAGGATATTCGTTGCAAGATCTCAAGGGAATTAGTCCCGCTCTTTGCACACATCGCATTCCGATCGAACCCGATGCTACACCTTCTAGAGAGCCACAAAGGAGGCTCAACAATGCGATGAGAGAAGTAGTAAAGAAGGAGGTCTTGAAGCTCTTCCACGCGAGCATAATCTACCATGTTCCAAACAACGAGTGGGTCAGCCCCGTCCAAGTAGTTCCTAAGAAAGGAGGAATGACGGTCGTTAAAAATCAAAACAATGAATTGATTCCATAACGAACTGTCACGGGATGGAGAATGTGTATAGACTACCGAAAACTTAACAAGGCCACAAAGAAAGACCACTTTCCGTTGCCATTCATCGATGAGATGTTGGAACGGCTAGCCAAACATTCCTTCTTTTGTTTCCTTGATGGGTATTCGGGATACCATCAGATTCCAATCCATCCCGACGACCAAAGTAAGACCACGTTCACATGCCCCTACGGGACATATGCATACAGGCGCATGTCATTTGGCATGTGCAATGCCCCTGCTTGATTTCAGAGGTGCATGATGTCCATCTTCTCGGATATGATAGAAGAAATCATGGAAGTTTTCATGGATGACTTTTCAGTCTATGGAACAACCTTTGATCACTGCTTAGAGAATCTGGACCGTGTCTTACAACGCTGTCAAGAAAAAGCACTTGATCTTGAACTGGGAAAAATGCCACTTCATGGTTCGAGAAGGGATAGTGCTAGGACATAGAGTATCTGAACATGGAATAGAGGTAGATAGAGCTAAAATAGAAGTTATAGAACAGCTCCCACCTCCCACGAATGTTAAAGGCGTTCACAGTTTTCTTGGCCATGCCGGTTTTTATAGAAGGTTTATAAAAGATTTTTCTCAAATTGCTAGACCTTTAACAAACCTGCTAGCTAAAGACGCACCTTTTGACTTTGACGACAGATGCTTAGACTCTTTTTACCATCTCAAGAAAGCACTTATCTCTCCGCCAGTCATTCAACCCCCTGACTGGTCGCTACCTTTTGAGATAATGTGCGATGCTGCGGATAAATGGGTGTATGCCGAGTCTCTAAGTGATGAGTGATTGTCAACTGGGATAATGCGCATGTTCTTTGGCTTGTGTTGTGCTGGTGTCGAGCACGGATACAGTGATCAGAGGCAAGGTGAAGGTCAAGTAGAGACGTACCGTGCCGATGGACCGAGAGTGGCGAAGGGCGGACGTGAGGCTTGGACTGAGGGACCGGTGGCCCGAGGATCAGCTGTGGTGGCTGACAGCCTGGGACAGCGATGAGTGAAGACTTGTGGACACGGTGTTCCTCGGGTCGAGGACCTGGGGACACGTGTTGGTGGACGGGGTGCACGGGCGGTGCATCCCCTCTACAGCTTTGGTTTAGTGGTAGAGCCAGAGAAAAACCATCGGGTGGACGGTTTCCAGGTTTGGGCCTCAAAACCTGGGCGCGGATGGTTTCCGAGTTTGGCCACAAAACTCGGGCTGAGGACGGTTTCCAGGTTTGGGCCTCAAAACCTGGGCGCTGCGGGTTTCTGAGTTTGGGCCATAAAACTCAGGCGATGGACGGCTGGTTTCCCGGTTTGGGCCTCAAAACCGGGGGTTGGCTGTGAAGGCTGGTGTTGACGGTCCTTAAACACCTATTTTACCATCAACATTTGACCCTAAAGTCCACCAAAAAGGCATGAAATGTAGTCAAATAGGTTTCAAACTAACCGAATTCCACATGTCCATAGAATTCTATTTGAATGCAGGATTTGAACCAAATTTGGACATTTGGACCCACCAGGAGCCAAGCCCACTCAGCAGGGCCCAAATGGGCCTAAGGGGGGTGGCGCCCGCCACATGGGTTGGCCCAAGTGCCACCACCTGCCATGTCACTGATACGTGTGACCTCCCCACGGCCAAATTCTGGCCCTTGGTCACTAGGTCAGTGGCATCGGACGGCTCAGGGAGGAGTGGCGTGGATCAAGGCTGAATGTCGGTTGCTGGGACATGCAACCGACCTCCAAACTGCCTTGGACAACCACCTAGATGCCGTTGAAGCAGAGGCGGTTCATCCAACGGCCAGGGAGCTGGCGGCCGCCAGTAGGGGGTGGCGCTCGCCACCTGACCTAACCCTAGGTCGGTTGGCTGCCCACTATAAGAACCCCCCTCACTCATTTGGGCTATAAATACCCCCCTGGAGGCACCTCTTCATTTACACCATCTCACACCAAGTACCATCCCAAGCAAAGCAAGAGAAGCAAGTGAGAGTTAGGTTAGAAGCTTAGAGAGCATAGGCAAGTAGGTAGCTAGTAGAGCAAGGCATCTTCGCCCTCGCGGTAGCGCTGCTCAAGGGTTAGCTCAAGAGTAGAGGCGTGCGAGTGATCAGTTCTGGAGCTGGGAAGAGTCTTCCTTCATCTCCAGTTCCGGTTTTGCTCTTGTTACTCAAGCATTTACTATATTCTAGTTCATCATTTCAAGTATTACTTTATTCTACTTATCAGTATTGAGTGGTATACTTGGTTGATTGCTTGAGTGCCTAGCTATCCTACAGTTCAATTCACTTAGCCATAGTAGTTAATCTCTAGTGAGCTTAGTGTTTGATCTTTGCCAATAGGTTGCTTAGTTAGTTTAGTGTTTATCTTATTAAGTCAAGTATTTGCCTTGATGTCCGCAAGGGTGTCTCTATTCAAAGCTAGGATAGAGATAGTTAGAATATAGTTAAGCGTGGTGCTTAGTTATAGACTTACCTTCAGATACGGCTGGACCCCCGGATAGCTGTGGTAGCAAGCAGGTGGTGACAGCCCTGTGCGCCTTGAATTCCACCACGTAGTTGGCCCAGTTTAACAGTAAGGCTCTTTGTGCTAGCGTTCAACCTAAGTAAGTGGTAAAGGCTAGTACGCCTCGATACTTGACAAGATAGGAATAAAACTTTACTTAACTTAGTTGCTTTATTGTCTTTTGCCTGCCTTGCTTCGTAACTGTCTCGCTTCATAGTTATCTTGCTTGGTAGTTATCTAGGATTAGTTATCAGTAGTTATTAGTTAGTAGTTAGTTATCCTTAGTTACCCCCTTAACTACCTATCTATCCACCTTACCTTAGCCATCCAGTTCATCCTTACCTAGCCATCCATATATTCTTTATAGCCTTCCATCCCTTCTCTTCCCTTCTCCCCTTTTCCTTTTTCTTATTTCTTCGACTCTTATCCCCTCCTTGACTCGACTCATACACCACCCTAGCCTTCCCTTGGGATCAAATAAATCGACACCTGGTACTCCCAGGCGAAGTGCTACTACGATAGTTCTGTGCGCTTGCAGAATCTCCACCTGGTAGATTGCATTCTCTCTAGCTAGCTCCTACTAGTGTCGGGATTGACAACCCCGCTTGGCATTAGTAGATAGCTGCTTTAGCTCCACTCCTTTAGGTATAGTGACCGGTCTTGCTTCAAGCACTTCTGACGCCGTTGCCGGGAATAGACTCCATAGTCTACTCCTAGTAACATCGTTAGCAAGTGCCAACAAGCATTCCTGGGCCGTTACCGGGGATAGTTGCCCAGCTCTATCTTTAGTGAAGCTAAGAACTACCAACAAGCATTTCTGGCGCCGTTGCCGGGGAAGGCAATCGGTGTATCGGTTGAGTCCGTGTCGAATTTAACTTCGCTTAAGCTCCCGCTTAGCGAATCCCATCTTACCTCATTCCTTCTTTCCTTAACTCTTCTTATCTTTTTCCTTCATCTTCTTCAACTTCTTTCTTTCTTATCTCGTTCTATCTTCACGATGGCCAACAAAGCCATTCGTGAATTTTCTGCTCCTTCTGCCGCTAATATAGCGATAGGACCAGACGTGATCGATGCCAACCTCAATTTTGAGTTGAAACCGGCTCTGATCACGATGGTCCAAGCTAGCCCGTTCTGTGGCAAGGCTCATGAGGATGCCAATGCTCACCTCCAACAATTTTTGGAGATTTGCGGCACCTTCACCATTAAGGGGATAACCCAAGAAGCCATTCGTCTTCGTCTCTTTCCTTTCTCTTTGGTAGGAAAAGCGAAGCAATGGTTCTATACCGATCGCAACGCTGTAGACACATGGGACAAGTGTTCCAATGCTTTTTTCGCCAAATTCTTTCCTATGGGCAAGACGAATGCTCTGCGCAACAAAATCTCTAGCTTTACGCAACAAGCCAAGGAATCCATTCCCGAGGCATGGGAGAGGTTGCAAGAGTATGTCGCTGCTTGTCCGCACCATGGTATGGAGGACTGGCTATTGATCCAGAACTTCTACCATGGCCCAACCCCACTCTCTAGAAGCCATTTGGATGCCGCCACCGGCGGTGCATTCTTTTCTCTGAATGTTGCAGATGTGAAGGACCGAGAAGCAACCAGAAAGCGACCAGAGGGGGGTGAATGGGAGCTTCAAATTTTCCTTTCGGAAACTAGTAGCCACTGTCCCAAGAATCACCCTGAAGGCAAACCCTAGAGCTCGATAGTGTCGACGACCCTAGCGGTAGGGTGGATGCTTCCAAGAAGCACAGCGAGACACTACGCGACTCTAGAAACCCAACGCAAAAGACGGAAA
Organism: Coix lacryma-jobi var. lacryma-jobi; assembly: GCA_009763385.1. Lineage (NCBI taxonomy): Eukaryota > Viridiplantae > Streptophyta > Magnoliopsida > Poales > Poaceae > Coix > Coix lacryma-jobi. The sequence continues at coordinate 47,590,442 of CM019826.1, forward strand.
CTAAATTCGACAACGGACGAACGAACGGCGAACGAAACTGCGCGAAACAGACACGACCGGACTCTGGGCAGCGTCCGGTCAGAGAGCACCGGACGCGTCCGGTCGTTAGAAAACCAGTTTCGGACCTTACTGTTCGTGACCGGACTCTGGTGTTCGGTGCGTCCGGTCAGGTCAGTAGCGTCAGGTCATAAGAAAACGCGAGTGATGAACAGTGGAAGCTGTGCGTCCGGTCAGCGACCAAGTGGAGCGTCCGGTCGACTACAGAGGCTTCACACACGTGGCATTCAACGACCGGACCCTGAACTTGTGCGTCCGGTCATCCCGATCAAGCGTCCAGTCACTCCGTAATTCCACAGTTCATCCACCGATTTCACTCGATCTCACCCAAAACGAATCCTCTAGGGATCAAACTTGGTGAGAGGAGTCACAAGGAGAATAGTGAGCTATCTCTAAGAGATCATGGCTCGAACCTATCTCCAAATCGATGAATCAAAGAATTTCGGGGGAAGGGAGAAAAACTTGACCCGAAAACAAAATCGATCGATCTCCTAGACCGTGAGGTTAGAGGTGAATTCCTTCGGTGGAAAGAAGTGCCTCACGATCTAGAACAACTTGGTTCAAACGGATTTGCAAAAGATGAACCGAGCAAAGAGATCAAGCGACGGGAAAAACGTGGAGAAAAGGATTCCGCGAAGAACACGAACGAAACGCGAATCACAACCACGAGATTGCAACCGTGTGGCTACCACACGCTACAACAGTGAGGTTAAGGCCTCACTTCCTCAAAATCTCATGAACACAGAGGTATTGTTCTCTTCTCTGTGGATCTCAGGTTCGCTACAGCAGGGGAGAGGGAGAGCAGGAAAACCTAGAAGCAAAAGAGCAAATGACTGAGATAGATGGGGAGGAGGGTGTCTCCCCCTACTTAACCTATTCCTAATTCTACTCTATTCCTATTCTACTTCTCTCTACTTACAGAGCGAACCAGCTAAACCCTAAGGTTATTCTGGACCAACTCGGTGGTAGGTAGATCCGACGGCCACGCCCGCACAACTCGTAGCGTTGCCTCGACGCAACCTCCCGATTGCCGCCACATGCCGCCACCGCTCTGCGTCCTTTTCCTGGACGTCGCACCCCCGGTTTTGAGGCCCAAACCGGGAAACCAGCCTTCATAGCCAACCCCCGGTTTTGAGGCCCAAACCAGGAAACCAGCCCACCAGCATCTGAGTTTTGAGGCCCAAACTCAGCAAACCCGCAGCGCCCAGGTTTTGAGGCCCAAACCTGGAAACCGTCCTCAGCCCGAGTTTTGTGGCCAAACTCGGAAACCGTCAGCACCCAGGTTTTGACGCCCAAACCTGGAAACCGTCCACCCGATGGTTTTTCCCTGGCTCTACCACCAAACCGACGCCGTAGATGGGCTGCACCGCCCGTGCACCCCGTCCACCGACACGTGTCCCCAAGTCCACGACTCAGGCAACACATGACCGCAAGTCTTCGCTCGTCGCTGTCCCAGGCTGCCAGCCACCACAGCTGATCCTCGGGCCACCGGTCCCTCAGTCCAAGCCTCATGTCTGCCCTTCGCCACTCTCGGTCCATCGGCACGGCACGTCTCTACTTGACCTTCACCTTGCCTTTGATCACTGTATCCGTGCTCGACACCGGCACAACACAAGCCAAAGAACATGCACATCATCCCAGTTGACAATCACTCATCACTCAGAGACTCAGCATACACCCATGTATCCGCAAGATGCTAAGGCTCTCATAGAGAAGATGGTGTCGAAACAAGGATGGAATGACGAAAGACTACAGCCCCGTAAGCGAGGTATGCATTCCCTTAAGGAGGCCGACATGATCGTGGCCAAGATGGACCTGCTGGCAAAGAAGCTGGACAGCTGTGAGAAGATGAACCAACAAGAGAGTGTCCAATCTCTGGAATCCTACATGACTTGTGAAGTCTGTGGAGAAACCGGACATTCTGGGAGCCACTGCCCCGAGCTACATGAAGATTTGAACTTCATCAACAACAGTAACGGTTTCCGTCAACAGAATCAAGGATGGAATCAGCACTCCAATTCTCAAGGTAACAATCCATTCCCTCGCTCTAATTTTCATAATTCTGATAATTTTTCATTCCTGAAAAATTTAGTTTACTCACAAGGTAAAACTACTGATTTCTTGAAAGAGAGATTAATGGCGAATGATAAAACTCTTGAGAATATAAATGCTAAATTGGAAGATTTCTCATCTGCTCTGAAAAATCAACTTAGCTTTAATAAGATGTTAGAAACCCAATTAGCTCAACTTGTTGCTATCATACCATCTTTTGAATCTGGCAAAATTCCTGCTAAACCTAACATGGAAACTGCTAATATGGTTGAAATAAAATATTTTAACTATTATGAAGATCAAACCATGACTATTAAAAAGGGTGACCCTGGTAGTCCCATAATTAGATGCTCAATCTTTGGTGAAGTCTTTAAAAATGCCATGTGTGATTTAGGATCGAGTGTGAACATTTTATCTAAAGATTTCTATGAAAACTCGTTCTTTCCACCCATGTCATCCACATCTGCCTATGTTGTGCTAGCTGATCAATCCACTTGCTATGTAGAAGGAATAGTTAATGATTTACCTGTTCATATTAGAGGCTCCTATGTTCATGCTGATTTCATAATACTAGATATGGGAAATAGGAAAGATGTGCCTCTAATCTTAGGTAGACCCTTCTTGAATACTGTTAATGCTTGCATATATGTGGGAAGTTGTAAAATTCAAATGACATTAGGAGGGAGGAAGGAAATATTCTCCTTCTCCCATGGTCCCGCATATGCCGCTAACATGCAGGTAGCAAAACCCGTTCGTACCAAGAAGAGGCGCCCAAGAACAAGGTGGAACAGAAAGAAAGAACCACCTCCTGAGTTGTGTGATTCACATAACAAGGGAGAGGTGCCAAAAGAAGAAGAACCCGATGGAGTACTAAGAGAAGAAGTGCCCAAGGAAGAAGATCCACCCGATAAGGATGAAACTCCATGGACCTAAGGTACGGTTTTACTTTTAATTTCCCTTCTTCGAATAAATAACATATGTCATGCATGAAACTAAAAAAAATCTGTTATCATTAGTTTTATGCATAGGTATATGTTAACTTAGTTAGAACAATAAAATATCAAAATAGGATAGTTTCCCTTTTAATAAAATGAGAACAAGAGCTCCGACTGAGATGAAGAAGATCTTTCACCAAGCAAGAAGCCAGCTTGGGGGAGACTCCCGCTCCGATAAGGTATGTCTCAAGCCTACACTTTACATTCAGTTCTTAAATTCTATATCTTTTGAATGTCACATGCTTGCCTAAATAACCACTCCATGAATAAAACTGATAATATCTGCTTAAACAAGTTGAAACCTGAATAAGATTTGAAATATGTCATGCAAATGCTATTGTTATGGTTTGAATGACTGGTCTTATCTAAGTTGTAGCTTTTGTGGGTTGCACACGCTTAAACTGAAATCATGCTTAGTGAATAGATTTAGTAAGAAATGGAGTAATTCTTTAAACTTGCTAAGGTGAAATTAGGACCTAATCTGGAGGATTTCTTTTAAAAATTATGAAAACCTTGCTAAAAGTTCCTCCTAGATTTTATCCCATCCCACCACCAGCCAAATATTTGTTAGTCATTAGTCAAAACCACAAAGAGCTTTGTTTGTGTTGAGCTTTGTTAGACCTCATAGATCTTAGTAGAGAAGCTTATCATATCTTTTGAATCAAGATTCACGTACACCCACCATAATTTTCCTACTTTCCACTTTGGAAGTTTGCAACCACCAAATAAATTGCTTATTCTCTACACCGGAGATATGCAATACCCTGCCAAACATCCCATTGCTAGCCTTATGCTATTCCTACACTGGGAATAAGCATTTCTCTCCCTTTCCCTACTCATTAGAAAAAAATCCTTTCCTATAGATGTCTGGGGAAATCTAGAGCTAAAAGAGAGAGAGAGAAAAATGAGCAAAATAGCTCAAGAAAGGACTATGTCCTATGAAAAAAAAAGAAAAAAAAGAGAGAAAAAGTGAGCAAAGTAGCTCAAGAGAGGACTATGTCCTAAGAAAATGTGAGGACACATCTTTTGTCTACTCACTATGTATCCAACAAAAAAGAGAGAGAGAGAGAATTATCATTAGCTCTAGACCCCAGAAATTAACTAGGAAGGATTATGAAATATCTCTCTATACACTTCCACATAACCACACATGCACATCTTGATCAATTTTTATGATTTGCTGCTCCTTATGATCTGAGTGTCTAGCTTAGCAATAAACATCAGGCAATTTGCTCATGGTTCTTAGCCTACCTATAACTCCACATATCATTCTTTAGAAATAGTAGAGGCTACATTTTGGCCTAAGTAAGGATCTAAACACCATTGAGTGATTGAGTGAATCTTGGAGGACTTAAGCAAGTTGTTATCTTTTGAAAACCTTGAAAAACCTCTAGACAGAATCCTAGTCAAACCTAAGCAAGATAAACGTTTCCTATCTACTGCTTTATTTCACTCTTGCATGTTTGAAGTGAAAAGCTATAAGCCCCACATTGCTATGATTAATGATATATGCTAAGTTATTTCTCACTATACAATATGCACTTGCAGACATCTTATGTTGCTATCCATTTCATGCTCAATGCTTAAACCGCATTGTTGCTCGAGGACGAGCAACATGTTAGCTTGGGGGAGCTTGTTGACGGTCCTTAAACACCTATTTTACCATCAACATTTGACCCTAAAGTCCACCAAAAAGGCATGAAATGTAGTCAAATAGGTTTCAAACTAACCGAATTCCACATGTCCATAGAATTCTATTTGAATGCAGGATTTGAACCAAATTTGGACCCACCAGGAGCCAAGCCCAATCAGCAGGGCCCAAATGGGCCTAAGGGGGGTGGCGCCCGCCACCCCTAGGTGGCGCCTGCCACCTCTAAGTGGCGCCCGCCACTTGGGTTGGCCCAAGTGCCACCACCTGCCATGTCACTGATCCGTGTGACCTCCCTAAGGCCAAATCCTGGCCCTTGGTCACTAGGTCAGTGGCATCGGACGGCTCAGGGAGGAGTGGCGTCGATCAAGGCTGAATGTCGGTTGCTAGGACATGCAACCGACCTCCAAACCGCCTTGGACAACCACCTGGATGCCGTTGAAGCAGAGGCGGTTCATCCAACGGCCAGGGAGCTAGTGGCCGCCAGTAGGGGGTGGCGCCCGCCACCTGACCTAACCCTAGGTCGGTTGGCTGCCCACTATAAGAACCCCCCTCACTCATTTGGGCTATAAATACCCCCCTGGAGGCACCTCTTCATTTACACCATCTCACACCAAGTACCATCCCAAGCAAAGCAAGAGAAGCAAGTGAGAGTTAGGTTAGAAGCTTAGAGAGCTTAGGCAAGTAGGTAGCTAGTAGAGCAAGCCATCTTCTTCCTCGCGGTTGCGCTGCTCAAGGGTTAGCTCAAGAGTAGAGGCGTGCGAGTGATCGGTTCTGGAGCTGGGAAGAGTCTTCCTTCATCTCTAGTTCAGGTTTTGCTCTTGTTACTCAAGCATTTACTATATTCTAGTTCATCATTTCAAGTATTACTTTATTCTACTTATCAGTATTGAGTGGTATACTTGGTTAATTGCTTGAGTGCCTAGCTATCCTACAGTTCAATTCACTTAGCCATAGTAGTTAATCTCTAGTGAGCTTAGTGTTTGATCTTTGCCAATAGGTTGCTTAGTTAGTTTAGTGTTTCTCTTATTAAGTCAAGTATTTGCTCTGACGTCCGCAAGGGTGTCTCTATTCAAAGCTAGGATAGAGATAGTTAGAATATAGTTAAGCGTGGTGCTTAGTTATAGACTTACCTTCAGATACGGCTGGACCCCCGGATAGCTGTGGTAGAAAGCAGGTGGTGACAGCCCTGTGCGCCTTGAATTCCACCACGTAGTTGGCCCAGTTTAACAGTAAGGCTCGTTGTGCTAGCGTTCAACCTAAGTACGTGGTAAAGGCTAGTACACCTCGATACTTGACAAGATAGGAATAAAACTTTACTTAACTTAGTTGCTTTATTGTCTTTTGCCTACCTTGCTTCGTAACTGTCTCGCTTCGTAGTTATCTTGCCTGGTAGTTATCTAGGATTAGTTATCAGTAGTTATTAGTTAGTAGTTAGTTATCCTTAGTTACCCCCCTTAACTACCTATCTATCCACCTTACCTTAGCCATCCAGTTCGTCCTTACCTAGCCATCCATATATTCTTTCTAGCCTTCCATCCCTTCTCTTCCCTTCTCCCCTTTTCCTTTTTCTTATTTCTTCGACTCTTATCCCCTCCTTGACTCAACTCATACACCACCCTAGCCTTCCCTTGGGATCAAATAAATCGACACCTGGTACTCCCAGGCGAAGTGCTACTACGATAGTTCTGTGCGCTTGCAGAATCTCCTCCTGGTAGATTGCATTCTCTCTAGCTAGCTCCTACTAGTGTCGGGATTGACAACCCCGCTTGGCATTAGTAGATAGCTGCTTTAGCTCCACTCCTTTAGGTATAGTGACCGGTCTTGCTTCAAGCACTTCTGACGCCGTTGCCGGGGATAGACTCCATAGTCTACTCCTAGTAACATCGTTAGCAAGTGCCAACAAGCATTCCTGGGCCATTACCGGGGATAGTTGCTGTTGGGCATTCTTAACGTCATTACCAAAAGTAGACTTAATTCTCTAATTCTGATAACGGCGCCAAAAATGCCAAACCTATCCCTCATGCCACTTAAGCCAAGTTGTCATCCCCAGCATGACATGAGAGACGCGGTATTGAAATATGCAATTGCTCATCAAGATAAATAAATAAAGGGAATCTGCAAGCGCACAGATTAATACCGATGCAGCATTTTAACCGGGAAGTATTCCAGGTATCGTTATTTATATTTTTACCACTGGGAAGGGATTCTAAGCATCGTAGTTGATCGTGGAATGAGAATATAGAACTGAGTATCTATCATTGCATGTATAATATAGAGCATCTATCTATCTCATCATACAGGGATAAATGTCACATAGAATATAGATAAATATGAATAGTGACAAGGATAATTAATCTGATCAGCATAACTAGCCACATATAATAATGATAAGCACCTCAACAGATATTCTAGCAAGTCATTAGCATGGAATTAGGATGAACTACAAAGATATTCCCTAAGTAATTATTAACTATAAAGTCTAGCATTATCATAGTTAGTGCAATTATACTTGGCAATCATAGCGAGAAAAGACTACACCCATGCATAGTGAATATTAGCAAGGAAGATGAAGAACATAGCAATCACTCCCCTGTAATAATGTTGCTCTGCCTGCCCTATACACGAGAGGGGGACTATATAAGAATCAACGAAGCTGTCACCATCGCGAACTACCCACCGATCCGGCATATAGGGTGCAATCGCAGATAAAGACGGTATAGACACCACGTCTACACAATATTTATCATTCACCCACTGCGCACATGGATAAACGCTATACGATCCTAGGCATGTATATAATTCCAATCTAACTATGCCAAGCATATAACTACGATAAACTAAGAACAATATAATTGCTAATATAATCAAGTAGAGCAAAGTCATATTCAATATATTGAAATAGAACAAAGTAGTATTCATAATATTGAAGAACAATGATGAACAATTGAAGAACAGGAGAGAAATTACCAAGAATCCTCTTGACAGATCCGGGAACCAATCGAAGATTGACTCCTTCTAGTTCTAATCCTATGTAGCTATGCTAAAACTAGAGATCTAGTTGATGTGGTGGCTCTAGGGCTTGATCAGAGACTCTCTCCTCCTGATGACTGAATTAGGAACTGAATAATGAGACAGAGGTGCCTGCTCCAGGGTCCAGGGCCTTGCTTATATAGTCTTTTCGGGTGAATCTGGGCCGTTGGATCAAACCGACATTGAACGGACGGTTTTCCTTAATCCTTTAGGTCGGTGGAGCATAATCCTCGAGGCGGAGCCTGATTGGCTGAGGGGGCAGGGCGGGCGCCCAAGGGACTAGGGCGGGCGCCCTGGTCCCGGGCCCGTTCGGCCTCCCGCTCGTTCCCATGGCTTCTGGACTCTTCCACATTAAGGAAAATTGGGGGTTACGTTAATTATCCGTCATTAACCCGACATGTGGGCCTTTCCTTCATATTTCCTGATAACCCCCTGCAGAAATAGATAAACAGCAAAACTCGTGGAATTCTGTCAGATAAAACCCTAAGTCTGGGTGTTGGTTTCATTTGGATCCTTTTCTCTATTTATTTGATAGATATAATTGATACTTAAGGACCGTCAACAAACTCCCCCAAGCTTACCTCTTGCTCGTCCCTGAGCAAGGATAGTCTCAGTGATGGATCAGAAGTTGCTGAATGCTTTTGAATTTTGACGGTACACATGCTTTCAAATAGAGTCTTATCTCTGAATTAGAGTAAACTGTCAAGACTTAAAACTTACTCATTGTGCCTTTCACTATGGGGCTTGCAACTGTCACCTTTGTCTTGAGCGGTTAAAAGATAGAACAGTCTAATCAAGCGCCATGTCTCTTATTCTTGATCAGCTATAGCTCTGGAGTTTTTGCAGATTTTCAAATAAAACTCAGAGATTCCTTGTATGACTCTCTCAGGTCTCTCATTTGTGGTATTTCTGGATCCTCACCAAGGCAGTAATGGTGTTTGCCTTCTCTCAAAGCAAAGTATGTAGTATTTGTGGTATAAGGCAGAGTGACATTGCCTTCTCTCTCAACCTATCCTAATAAGGTTTTTGATATCTGGAGCTCATAGGTGGGAGATAAGGTATACATACTTACAAGACATTTATTGCATAGTCAAACCATGGATCCAGAGAAACAAGTCAATAAGTCAAATCAAGATGTGCATGTGTGGTGAATGAATGGTGTATGGTGATAATGGTGATAATGGTGGAGAGTGTCTAATTCTACTTTTGCTCTTTTTGAGGGGATACATACCTTTCTTGCTTTTGGTGCTCTTGAGGAGGATGAGATGCTCTATATTTTTATTTATTATTTTTTTTCTTTCCTCTCAGGTGGGTATCTTGTACCCCTAATTCTACTGTCGGACACTTGTCCATTTTTACCTCTCTTCTCACACTTTTTCACTTTTTTTTTTCATCGAGGTTCCGAGCACTTGCTCCTTTTTATTTCCTCGTAATATTTTTCTTTTCGAGGTTCCGGGCACTTGCCCCTTTTTATTTCCTCGGATAGAGCACTCATCTCCTTAGAACAATTTAGCAAGTGGTAGTAACCAAAATAACTTGAGCATTTATTTCACAGGGAATAACAGGAAATAGGAAAATGTTTTTGGCTATTCTCTCCCGGGTTAGGAGTAGAATAATTTTGTGTGGATCTGGAGATGGAATGGATGGATGTATGTGGATGCGTACTTCCGGAGTAGAAGCAGCATATATGAGTGAACGTGCAAGTGAATCTTGATTTAACCACATGACAAGCTCCTAAGGGTCTACACAGCTTGACTACACTCAATGCTCATAAGTAGTAAAAAGTAAATGTATAGCTTAAAGTCTAGCAAGCATGTATGTATGGCCGTGGTAGGAATTTAAACTCTCATCATAAAGGAACTCATCATGTAGCATTTTAAAGATTTTCAAAGATAAAATTCTCCAGAATTCTAGCATCTCTAGGAATAGATAAACAGCAGCTCGACCTTTCCATATCATATCCGTTAACAACTTAGACTTTAGATCAAGTTCTCTTCCCACAAGTTCAGGTTTAGAGTAAGCTTTTAAATAATAACAGTTATGTCTAAACTAGAGAGAGAACTTCTAATTGAAATTAGGCAGAGCAACTATTCATCATATCCATGCTAGAGTTTTATTATCTAGATTCATTTTAGCATAGCCACTTTATTTATTTATTAAACACACTAAGCAAAAGATATAGATATATATATATATATATAAGCACAAAATCTTTATTTGGTTTTTCATCGTTTTATTTTAATATAGTATAAGTATAAATATAAAGATAGATATAGAAATACTTAGCGAGATAACGGGGGTGCTCTCCCCCAAGCTGGATCTTGACGTAGTTTCTCTTGATGTAGCTAGCAGATAGCGGAGGTGTATTTGAAAGTCGGCAGCACCCTGACAGCGATTAGAATGTCCTCCGTCTGCCAGTCCTCTTGGATTCTGTGAAGCTCAAATAGACAACAAAGCTTGTGGAACTGATTAAGTGTTAGCATAAATATCTAGCCTTTATCATGTTGAGCCTCCTTGATTATTTTTATGTTTTCATTTTATAAAACAGAAGAAAATATTTATTTATTTTTTTATGCCACCACAGTGAATGTACTTATGGGTTTTATGCCACTCGTATACTCACATGGGGCTTCTAGAGTTTTTTTTAACATTTTTATTTTCTTTCTAAGATAACATGAATATGATTAACTAAACAAACTATTAAGTAAATATCTGAGAAGGGAAATGGATAACTACCAAGTTACCTCTTGGCAAGGCGTCCGGCATTTTTAAGTCCTCCGAACGGGACTCTATGTGTACTCAGTTGTCTTGGGAGTCAGTGGATGGCGTAGTCGGTGGTTCCGGCAGCGCCTCCTCCTCGTGTTCAACTGTCTTTTCTTTCCACACTTGTCTTGGTGCTTCGGTCTCTTCAAGACAGTGCTGATTGAGTGGTATGTCCTCAGATCTTACCACTTCTCCTTCGTAGTCTGCCCATCCATCCTTGATGACCGGTTGCTTCTGGTTGCGGTTCCGCCTCCTTCTCCTTGTCCTGACCTGCTTAGATTCTTCAAATACGTAGTTGGGGTCAGTAAAGTAAAGGCGTACCTTCTCAGAGGGGAAGTGCATGTGGACTTCTCCAGTTCCAATGTAGATGATTGCTTTGACAGTACTGAGGAACGGTCTTCCAAGGATGATAGGTGGATCATACTCGTCTTCTCCCATGTCAACAACTTGAAAGTCTGTATGGACAAAATGATCGTCTATCTTGACAGGGACGTCAGTTACTGTACCTTCAACCTGTCGGAATGTCTGATCTGCCATCTGGAGACGAATGTATGTCGGCTTCAAGGGCATGGTTCCGAACAGCAGTTCATAGGTGACCTTGGCCATTATGTTGACGCCCGACCCAGTGTCGCATAGTGTCTTGTAGAAGTTGTACCCATTAATGGAGCAATAAATGCTTGGCATACCTGGGTCGTCCTTCTTGTCCAAGAATGGTGACTTGAGTTGGCGATCTTGACCTTTGTGCACGACAGTGACCATCTTGACTGATTCGGTCCACACTTGCTTTTTGCTCTTGTTCCTCTTGTTGGTCCTCCTTGGTTCATATTGGGGTTGCTCTAGGATTTGTACGGTCTTGTTCTTGAAGGAAAACATTTCCTTCCTCCCCTTTATGTGGAAACTGATCTTGGCAGCACTAGCGTAGATGACAGCTCCCGTGGTGTTCAGGAATGGCCTCCCTAGGATGACGGGAGCCCTCTCGTCAGAACCGGTCTCTATTACTACGAAGTCTGCTGGAGCGTACGAGGAACCAACTCGGACACAGATGTTCTTCAAGATTCCTCTTGGGTAACTTAGTGTCCTATCTGCAAGCTGCAAACACATGGTTGTTTCTAATAATGGTTGTGAAAAGAGTTTTTCGTAGAGTACCCTGGGCATGATGTTGACGCTTGAGCCGAAGTCACAGAGTGCTTCTGGGAAGTCTCGCATGCCGATGGAGATCGGGATGACGGGGCGTCCTGGGTCGCCTCTCTTGACTGGCAGAAGTTCAGTACTTACCTCAATGATGGGGTTACTCCAGTAATCTCCTGCATCAAATATGTCTACAAGATTTGCAGATTCTAATGCATCCGGTTGTGATGGTATACCGGGGTTAGTAGCAGGAACAGCAGCAGCTATTTGATTCAATTGAGATTCAATCATTTTATTAAAGCTAATTTGATTCTTGATGGCAGTAGAAAAATTATCCATTCTATTATTTATATTTTCTAGAATTTTATCATTAGATGCCAATTTCTTAGACATGTTATCCATTAGCTTTCCTTGATTAGACACTAACTCTCTTAAAGGTGGATAATTATTATTACTGAAAGAATTGTTACCTTGGTAATTACCTGAGTAGTTAGGCCTTTGTTGATTCCAACCTTGATTCTGCTGAGGACGGTTGTAGTAGTTATTGTTGTTGTTGTTGATGTAGTTCACGTCCTCTAGCAACTCGGGACAGTGATTGCCCGAATGTCCAACACCTCCACACTCCTCACAAGTCATGTGGGAGTCGTAGACGTGCATTACTTCCTTCTTCTCTCCAGCTCGGTCATCGAGCTTCTTCATGAGTAGGTCTAGCTTGGCAGACAGCATGTCTACCTCCTTGAGCTGATGCATACCTCCACCTCTCTTGCGGGTCTGAGTTCTCTCTTCATTCCAACCTTGGTTGGACGCCATCTTCTCCACAAGAGCTGTGGCTTGTGGTATGGTGAGTGATAGGAATGCTCCTCCAGCTGCAGCATCCATGGTCTCACGGGCACTATTGACGAGCCCATGATAGAATGTCTGCATCAGCAACCAGCTCTCCATTCCATGATGGGGACATTCTAGGATGTAGTCTTGAAAGCGCTCCCATGCTTCTGGAACGGATTCATCGTGCTGTTGCTGAAAGCTTGTAATCTTCCCACGGAGAGCATTTGTCTTGCCCATGGGAAAGAACTTGGCTAGAAAGTTCGTGGAGCAGAGTGCCCACGTAGTATTCTTCTCCTTTGTAGCGTAGAACCACTGCTTCGCTCTCCCCAACAGTGAGAATGGGAAAAGGCGAAGTAGTATGGCGTCTCTAGGAACATCAGCCATGGTGAAAGTGCTGCAGATCTCCAGGAAGTGTTGAAGATGAGCACTAGCATCCTCGTGTGGCTTCCCACAGAACTGGTTAGCTTGCACCATGTTGATGAGCCCAGGCTTGAGCTCGAAGTTGCGGTCGATCTCCACAGCAGGTCCAGTGCGGATGTTGTCCGTAGTGGGAGCTGAGAACTCGCGGATCGACTTGTTCGCCATAGCTTCGAATTCAGCTGACAAGTTCCGGACGAAACTTCGGCGGTCTTCTGATTTGGATGAAGTTTTGCGCTGAAGTGTTGACGATTTGAGCTTGGCTCTTGTTCTTCTGAATAAGGCTTCGGGGTCGTCAACAAAGTTGTCTGGAAGATGTCTTCTATTCATACATCACCCTGAAATAAAATAAAAAATGGAAAATGCAGGGGTAAAACTGTACGAGAGAATTGATAAGCTCGAATATATTAGTGATGCGAATGATGTCTCAAAGTTCTTTATTCATTCCAACTTAGAAATCAACCTTCCCCGGCAACGGCGCCAAAAATGCTTGTTGGGCATTCTTAACGTCATTACCAAAAGTAGACTTAATTCTCTAATTCTGATAACGGCGCCAAAAATGCCAAACCTATCCCTCATGCCACTTAAGCCAAGTTGTCATCCCCAGCATGACATGAGAGACGCGGTATTGAAATATGCAATTGCTCATCAAGATAAATAAATAAAGGGAATCTGCAAGCGCACAGATTAATACCGATGCAGCATTTTAACCGGGAAGTATTCCAGGTATCGTTATTTATATTTTTACCACTGGGAAGGGATTCTAAGCATCGTAGTTGATCGTGGAATGAGAATATAGAACTGAGTATCTATCATTGCATGTATAATATAGAGCATCTATCTATCTCATCATACAGGGATAAATGTCACATAGAATATAGATAAATATGAATAGTGACAAGGATAATTAATCTGATCAGCATAACTAGCCACATATAATAATGATAAGCACCTCAACAGATATTCTAGCAAGTCATTAGCATGGAATTAGGATGAACTACAAAGATATTCCCTAAGTAATTATTAACTATAAAGTCTAGCATTATCATAGTTAGTGCAATTATACTTGGCAATCATAGCGAGAAAAGACTACACCCATGCATAGTGAATATTAGCAAGGAAGATGAAGAACATAGCAATCACTCCCCTGTAATAATGTTGCTCTGCCTGCCCTATACACGAGAGGGGGACTATATAAGAATCAACGAAGCTGTCACCATCGCGAACTACCCACCGATCCGGCATATAGGGTGCAATCGCAGATAAAGACGGTATAGACACCACGTCTACACAATATTTATCATTCACCCACTGCGCACATGGATAAACGCTATACGATCCTAGGCATGTATATAATTCCAATCTAACTATGCCAAGCATATAACTACGATAAACTAAGAACAATATAATTGCTAATATAATCAAGTAGAGCAAAGTCATATTCAATATATTGAAATAGAACAAAGTAGTATTCATAATATTGAAGAACAATGATGAACAATTGAAGAACAGGAGAGAAATTACCAAGAATCCTCTTGACAGATCCGGGAACCAATCGAAGATTGACTCCTTCTAGTTCTAATCCTATGTAGCTATGCTAAAACTAGAGATCTAGTTGATGTGGTGGCTCTAGGGCTTGATCAGAGACTCTCTCCTCCTGATGACTGAATTAGGAACTGAATAATGAGACAGAGGTGCCTGCTCCAGGGTCCAGGGCCTTGCTTATATAGTCTTTTCGGGTGAATCTGGGCCGTTGGATCAAACCGACATTGAACGGACGGTTTTCCTTAATCCTTTAGGTCGGTGGAGCATAATCCTCGAGGCGGAGCCTGATTGGCTGAGGGGGCAGGGCGGGCGCCCAAGGGACTAGGGCGGGCGCCCTGGTCCCGGGCCCGTTCGGCCTCCCGCTCGTTCCCATGGCTTCTGGACTCTTCCACATTAAGGAAAATTGGGGGTTACGTTAATTATCCGTCATTAACCCGACATGTGGGCCTTTCCTTCATATTTCCTGATAACCCCCTGCAGAAATAGATAAACAGCAAAACTCGTGGAATTCTGTCAGATAAAACCCTAAGTCTGGGTGTTGGTTTCATTTGGATCCTTTTCTCTATTTATTTGATAGATATAATTGATACTTAAGGACCGTCAACAGTTGCCCAGCTCTATCTTTAGTGAAGCTAAGAACTACCAACAGCTGGTTTCCCGGTTTGGGCCACAAAACCGGGGGCGGAGTCCTTGAAAAGGACGCAGAGTGGTGGCGGCACGTGGCGGCAATCGGTGAGGTTGCGTCGAGGCAACGCTACCAGTTGTGCGGGCGTGGCCGTCGGATCCACCTACCCTCGAGTTGGTCCAGAATAACCTTAGGGTTTAGCTGGTTCGCTCTGTAAGTAGTTAGGGGTAGAGTGGGAATTAGGAATAGTTAGAATTAGGATAAGTACGTGGAGACACCCACCTCCCCATTGATCTCAGTCATTTGCTCTTTGCACTTAGGGTTTCCTGCTCTCCCAATCCCCTGCTGTAGCTAGCTGAGATCCGCAGAGAACCATTCCTCTGTGTACTTGAGATTTTGAGGAAGTGAGGCTGTAACCTCACTGTTGTAGCGTGTGGTAGCCACACGGTTGCAGATCGATGACTTGATTCGCGTTTTGGTTCGTGTTCTTCACGTTATTCGTTTCTCCGTGATTTTCCTGTCACTCGATCTCCCTCTCTACTGCGTATTTGCGAAATCCGTTTGAATCAACTTGTTCTTTATAGTGAGGAGGTCATTTCAACCAAAGGAATTCATCTAACTCCTCACGAACAAGTAGATCGGGTTGATTTCGTTTTCGTGGCGCTTTTTCGGTTCAGACACCTTCCCCTTCGATTTCCCGTTGATTGAGTTGATTTGAGCGGATGATTTCTTGGGGATAGTCTCCTAACTACCTCGTGATCATCCTCTCCAAGTTTGGGATCAAGGGATTTTGGTTTGAATCGATTTGGGAGTGATTTGGGTGAAGGGCGATCAAAATTGCCCTCACTGGACAGCCGCGGACAGTCCGCCACCTGACCGGCGGACAGTCCGGGCGTCGGGGAGCAGCTGGACCAGTGGCTGTGTTCTTCGGCTGATTTGGCTTTGGCTAACCGGCGGACAGTCCGCAGTTCAAGGCCGCGGACAGTCCGGGAACTGTCCAGGGGACTTCAGCACTTTGCTGTTTGGCGAGTTTTGCCGGCGGACAGTCCGCCACTCGTTAGCGGACAGTCCGGCAGTACCGCGGACAGTCCGGGACCCCAGGTCCGGACAGTCCGGGAATCGCCTGAAGCTTCAGGTTTTGTGCGTTTGCTCTCACGGCTTCCTCACTTGGTTTTCGGACTTCTCGTTTGGCATTGTAGTTGACCAAGGAACCTCTCTAGGTATCTTTGCTAGTTGTTAGCATCTGTATTTAGGATTTCTCGACGTAGCCGTCTATCTACGTTCGAGACTTGGTTTTTGAGGGTTGAACTTGAGTCGGTACCTTAGGCGTTTGGTTTGCTGTCGCTTTGTGGTGCCTCGCTGTGATCCAAGGGATCATCCACCCTCTTCCAAGGGTCGTGGGCATCACGTTCTCGGTCGTAGCTTTTGGGGGTTGATTTTGGGACAATCGGCCAAAGTTTCTGAGAAGAAATTTTTGAGCTCCCATTCACCCCCCCTCTGGTCGCCTTGCTAGTGCATTCTCGATCCTTCAATTGGTATCGGAGCGAGTTAAGGATCTTCCACCTTAGCCGGTTCTAGATCCACAGAAGGCGACATGGATCGCGGCGTGGGCAAACCGCCGTTTTTCGATGGGACGAACTATGCGTATTGGAAGATACACATGTCGGCCTATCTGCAGAGTTTGGGTGCTTCCATTGGGGATATTTGCAACTCTGCGGATTACGTGGTCTTGGCTGCTCGTGTCTCTCAACTTCAGATCGATGAGCACGATGCCAATAGTCGAGCCCGTAATGCTCTTTTCTCATGCTTGAGCATGAGTGAGTTTGATCGCGTTTCTCACCTCGCTACGGCTCGAGAGATTTGGGCTACCCTCATGCGTTTCCATGAGGGAACCTCTCAAGTCAAAACCCGTCTCTATGAGTCGTTCAAGCGAGAGTATGAGAACTTTCGACATATGCCTGGCGAGAGCATAGAAAGTTTATTCGCTCGCTTTCAGGTGATTGTCAACAGGATGAGGGCTAACAAGGAGCTGTTGCCTTTCGACGATCATGAGAGGGCTCTCAAGCTTTTGCATACTCTCGATCGGTCAGTGTGGGATTCCAAGGTTCAGGCGATCATCGAATCGCCTAACTATGAGACCCTCACGTGCGACGAGCTCTTCAGTAAGCTCAAGTCCAGTGAGATCGATGCCATGGCAAGGGCTTCTTATGAAAATCCTTCTGGCCCATCGATGGCTTTGCTTTCTGGCTCTTCTGCTAACCCCTCTGGAGGTTTTGCACTCTCTTCTCTCTTTTCTGTCACAAAGGAGCAGCTGGAGTCTTTGGGGGATGACGAGTTGGCTATGCTCGCTAACCGGTTCTCGCGGTTCCACAACAACCGCATGAACCGTCGCCGCAGAGGAGGACGCTCGGGATGCTACGACTGCGGCGACCCCAACCACTTCATCGCCAACTGTCCCAAGAAGAAGCACTCATCTGGGAAGGGCGATCATAGGCACAAGTACGACTCCGGCAAGCGCAAGGAGAAGTATGTCCCCGCAAGGCACAAGCGGAAGGGCGGCTTCAACAAGGAGTACATCAAGACCAAGTACTTGGAGAAGGCCTAGGTTGAGTAGCGTGCGTTCTTTGCCACACTCAGCGACGTCGACGACTCGGATGACGACTCCGCTTCTTCAAGCGACGATGAGTCCGAGAAGAAGAAGAGGATCGAGGACAAGCTCAACGGCCTCTGCTTCTTCGCCGACGATGACGGCTTTTGCACCATGGCCCTCGGCAAGGAGGTCGACGACGAGCTGGAGGAGACTCCTCGGAATGACGACGACGACGACGACACCTCCCAGGTATCTCTCACCCACGACGAGCTTTCTGCTGAGGTCGAGAAGCTTACTGCCGCCTTGCTTAGTCAGGACAAGTTGCTTAGGCGTGCTGCTAGAGAGCGCAAGGAGTTTAGGCAGAAGTGGGAGGATACGGTGAAGGAACTTGAGTCTGTCAAGTCCACCGTTGTTGTCACTGAGGAGGAGGAGTGTGAGATGTGCACCAAGCACATGACTGACCTTCTCACTTTGAGAAGTAAGTATGCTGCGTTGGTAGGAGAGGTGGATGAGCTGAGGGCTAGACCCTCGCTGTTGGGTGCGTGCAAGACTTGTCCTGTCTTGCAATCTGAGTTGGCAGAGAAGAATGCCAAGATTGTGTCTCTTGAAGAGGCCAACTCAGGTAGCACATGTTTGGCTAGGTGTGTTCTTTGTGAGGGTTTGGAGATGGAGATCGCAAACGTGAAGCATGACAAGATGCAAACCGAGGAAGAAAACACATACCTTCGGACCATCTTGTCATGGGTGTCTAGTGGTGAGCCACAGCTCGGGATGATGATCTCCCAATTCAAGCGAGCTGCTGGAGGTCCTGGTGTAGGCTTTGCTCCGGGCGTTGATGCTTCTGCTTTTGGGAAGATTGGAGAGTAGAGTGGTTTGAACCCGAGTGAGAAGCCCAACTCCACCACTACTCCCAAACTTACCAAGCTTCCACCCAAAGAGCCTCTCAAGCCTAACACCAAGGATGGGGTCTTTGTTGAACCTCTGAGAGCTCCACCAAAGAAACAATCTTGGGCTCCCAAACCAAACCACCTCAAGAACAAGCTTGACACCATGCCACCCATTCAGGAGGAACTCATGCCACAGAAGGGCAAAGTGATCCACACCCACTACCGTGAGTACCAACAACCCCCTTTGAGAGCGGTGAGGTACCAATGTGAGCATTGTGGGCGAGATGGATACTTGAGTGAGTTCTGCTTTCGGCGCAAGAGAGAGGCGCGCCATGCTAGGGAGATGAACAATGCGGACATGTACCATCCTTTCCATGATGTACATGTGTCGAATGTTCAGAGGCGTGCTGCTAGGCCTAGAGGTCCAGAACCTCAAGTTCCTAGGCCTAGGCAGCGGAGAGATCGTGCCCGGCGGGAGCCTGCAGTTGTAGGCTATGGACCCCGTGGCGGTGGCTTTGTTGTAGAGCGTTTTCCCCCACCGTGTTTTGAGTATCGCGATGGACGCTCCTTCCTTAGCGGACCACGTTTTCCTCAACGTGGTGATCGCTCTTCTCGTAGGCGTGCTAGGATTGGTTTTTCTGCTAACCGTTCTTTTGAGCAGCCGGCCCAACACTGGTATTCTCCATACTTCACTAACCCCAGTGTTGGCCCGTATGCTCACCCTATGTCTTTTTATTGATGTAGGTAAAACGATTGGAGAACGTTTGGTTGGTGGATTCCGGTTGCTCGAGGCACATGACCGGAAATGCCAAGTGGTTCTCCAGTCTTAGTCCAATCGCCGGAAAGGAGTTTATCACCTTCGGCGACAATAGCAAAGGTAAAGTGTTGTCTCGTGGGTCGGTGCGAGTTAATGAGCACTTTGTGTTACACGATGTTGCTCTTGTTTCTAACTTGCATTTTAACCTTCTTTCTGTTTCACAACTCTTTGATGACGACTATGAGATTCGTTTTAAGCCGAATCTCAGTCGTATTTTGGATCCTCGGGGCAATCTTGTTTGTGTGATTTCGCCTTTTGGAAAAGTCTTTCGTGCAGATTTCTCGGAGTCGTTTGGAATTTCTCGTTGTCTTTTGGCTGGACCTTCCTCCTCTGATCTTTGGAAGTGGCATAGGAGACTTGGACATTTGAGCTTCGACTTGCTTGCAAGGCTTAGTTCACTTGGCCTAATCCGAGGATTGCCCAAGTTATCCATGGAGAAGGATCTTGTTTGCCATTCTTGTAGACAAGGGAAGATGGTTGCCGCTCCCCACCATCCAGTGACTCAGGTCATGACCAAGCACCCTGGAGAGCTTTTACATATGGACCTTGTTGGTCCGGCTCGGGTGAGCTCGGTTGGGGGGAAGTGGTATGTGCTTGTCGTTGTTGATGACTTTTTGAGATATTCGTGGGTCTTCTTTTTAGCTGAGAAGACCGAGACTTTCACTTTTGCTCGCAATCTGATTTTGCGTCTTCAGAACGAGTTCCCTTTGAACTCGATGCGACCTATTAGGAGTGATAATGGTTCCGAATTCAAGAATTCGGATTTTGAGAAGTTTTGTAACTCTTTGGGTTTAGAGCATCAGTTTTCATCTCCCTACACACCGCCCCAAAATGGTGTAGTAGAGAGGAAGAATCGGACCCTTGTAGAGATGGCCAGGATGATGCTCGATGAGCATAGGACTCCTAGGCGATATTGGGCCGAAGCTATGAGCACTGCATGCTATATTTCCAATCGCATTTTTCTCCGAGCTTTCTTGAAAAAGACTTCTTATGAGTTGCGTTTTGGAAAACTGCCCAAGGTGAGTTATTTTCGAGTTTTTGGTTGCCGTTGTTTTATACTCAAAAAGGGAAACTTGGACAAGTTTGAGTCTCGTTCTTTTGACGGTGTGTTTTTGGGTTATGGCACTCATACTCGCGCTTATCGTGTACTTAACCTTGACACTAACCGAGTCATGGAGACATCCGATGTCACCTTCGGCGAGACCATGGTTTGTCCTTCTCGTTTTGAGCGTGCAGGTGATCATGACGTTGGTGAGCCTCTTTTTGATGATGAGGATGAGGGTGCTAAAGGTATGGATGATCCAGCACCCCCTCCACCTGCTGTGCCGCAAGGAGCGGCTTCTACGACGACTCACAGCCTCGACACGTCTTCTTCCTAGGGGCCGTGGGATCCGCCACCCCGAGCGGTACCTTTTGTACCCGGGGAGGCACCAGCTGCTGTTGAGGGGGAGATCACGTCTGCACGGGAGGCGCCACGACACATCCAGCGCCAACACCCCCCTCAGCAGATGATCGGCAACATTGACGAATGTGTCACTCGATCCAGGTCTCAAATCTCTCACTTTGCTCATTCTGCTTTTGTTGCTAATTTTGAGCCCCGAGATGTTGGACACGCTTTGACGGATCCAGATTGGGTCAATGCCATGCATGAGGAGTTAGAGAACTTTGAGCGAAATCGGGTTTGGGTTTTAGTTCCACCTCCTCCAGACTGTAAGACTATTGGGACAAAATGGGTTTTCAAAAACAAGCAAGGAGAGGATGGCCACGTTGTTAGAAACAAGGCCAAACTTGTAGCGAAGGGCTATAGTCAGAAGGAGGGGATAGACTATGACGAGACTTTTGCTCCTGTAGCTTGTTTGGAGGCTATTAGGATACTCTTGGCTTTTGCAACATCCAAAGGTTTCAAACTTTTTCAAATGGATGTCAAGAGTGCCTTCTTAAACGGCTACATAGAAGAAGAGGTTTATGTTGAACAACCCCCCGGTTTTGAAAATCCCAAGTTTCCAAACCATGTTTTCAAACTCCACAAAGCTTTATATGGTTTGAAACAAGCCCCTAGAGTCTGGTATGATTGGTTGAAAACCTTTTTGCTTGCTAAGGGCTTTAAAATGGGATGTGTGGATAAAACGCTCTTTCTCCTCAAGCAAGGCAAAGACACTCTCTTGGTCCAGATTTACGTGGATGGTATCATTTTTGGTGGTTCTTCTCACGCTTTGGTTGCCAAGTTTGCAGATACTATGAGCAGGGAGTTCGAGATGAGTATGATGGGCGAGCTGACTTTCTTTCTCGGATTGCAAATTAAGCAATCCCGAGAAGGGACGTTTGTGCACCAGGGCAAGTATACCAAGGACTTGCTGAAGAGGTTCGATATGGGTGAGGCCAAGCCTCTTCCAACACCCACGTCGACCACGACGGCCCTGGATGCGGACAAGGATGGAGAAGCTGTGGACCAGAAGGAGTACCGAAGCATGATCGGGTCGCTGCTCTACCTGACGGCGACATGCCCGGACATCCAGTTCGCGCTGTGTCTGTGTGCGCGCTTTCAGGCGTCGCCGCGTACTTCTCACCGTCAGGCGGTGAAGCGCATTTTCAGGTACCTTCGTTTCACACCTGAGTTCGGGATTTGGTATTCAGCTTCCTCCACCCTCTCCCTCTGCGGTTATTCCGATGCCAATTTTGCTGGTTGTCGCATTGAGCGCAAGTCCACTTTTGGGACTTGCCAATTTATTGGTTCTTCTCTTGTATCGTGTTCCTCTCGCAAGCAGTCTAGTGTTGCCCAGTCTACCACGGAGACTGAGTATGTTGCTGCGGCTAGCTGCTGTTCCCAGTTGCTTTGGATGATGGCCACTTTGCGTGATTTTGGTCTGAGCTTTTTTCGTGTTCCTTTGCTTTGTGACAGCACGAGTGCGATTAGCGTTGCTCAGAACCCCGTGCTTCACTCGAAGACCAAACACATTGATGTGCGCTTTCACTTTTTGCGAGACCACTATGAGAAGGGTGATATCGACCTTCGCCATGACGATACTCATCATCAATTGGCTGATATTTTCACCAAGCCTTTGGACGAATCAACCTTTAATCGGTTGAGGGGTGAGCTTGGTGTGTGTTTCCCCTTTTAGATGGGGGAAACATTTTTGGATCTTGTATCATAGACTGACTATTTTCTCGTTTGCTTTGTTTTCCTTTGCATTTCAGCATACGCTTTTACATTCTGAGCTTCATGTATATAATCTTTAGAATGTGATTATGCTCTATGTAGTATGCTCTGATGCTTCTGTTGATGCTTGTAGCTTATGCTCTTTTCGATCACTAATACATGTTGTGAGCTGAGCTATTTTGAATGGTGAACCTGCTTAATGAACTTAAAATTTGAAAATGTTCACCATTGAGATATGCAGCTAGCATGTGTAGGATGTGTTGAATTCACTCGTGCTTTTCATATATGCTAGGTTGCTATGTCTCTAGTTCTGAGTCTGTCACTTGCTTGGTCTGTTCATATTCTGTCAATAAAATCTGAACCAAGTTTTAAGTGAATTGAAAAGATCGAGATGGGATTGCTTGTCAACACATCACAGTTTCGAGACTGTTTCTCATTGCACTTTGAGTTAAACTTGAGTTGTGTAGTGTATGACCGAAACTGTAGCTTTAAGCTTCTGATTGCTTCTGCATAGGCTTCGCACAGTTGAAAAGTTAGGCAATGACAAGCTTTCAACCTCTCGCAATCATATGCTGAAATTTAAACTTGTGTATTTTAAACCGCTGCAACTTCGATACATTTTGGATACACAAGACTATGTTTCACTCTATAGCATGATGATTGAACTGTGCTAGGGGTAATTCACCTTGTATACATGTTTAGCACTTGCCTGATTTCCTGTCTATACATGTTTTGTGCTATTTTGATGGTGAATACCTTTTTGGCTAAAAACTGCTCACTTTGCTCATATGTTCATATTTCATATTTGGTGATCAGTTTGAGCCTTCTCTAGCTTGTATGCTTTCCAGTGAGTCATTGGAGCTATACTGTTTAGAGCATCCTTGCATTTTCTTGACTATATTCCTGAAGCTGCTAACTTGCATTATGACTCATGTGCATCTTGGAAGGGGGAGAACTTCTCTTGTTGGCACTTTTGATGGTGCATTTTCTAAGGGGGAGAAACTTGTTTTCAGTTCCTTTTGCTTGATGGTGCATTTTCAACTAAGGGGGAGAAAATTTGGACAAATCATGTCTCCCATGTTGGCGGTTGTGTGCACCATGCAAGGGGGAGTTTGCTCGTGCTGAATTTTTGAAATTTCCAATTGGTTCGGAGCGCTTTGCTAGTTGTGTTGAGCCTTTGCCTCTATCTTGAGGGACTAGCAGTCGCATCTTTGTTTCAGTTGGGTTCAGTTGATATCGAGTTTTTCAGTCGATGTCGAGCTTTCTTGCTAGTTGTGTTGAGCCTCTGTGCCTCTATCTTGAGGGACTAGCATTTTGCGTCGATTTTTAATTTGGCATTTGCTAGCGGTGTTGAGCCTGTTCTACCTCTTCTTGAGGGCTAGCTTTGCTTTGCTTGGTTGCGTCGAGCTGTTGCCCATGTCTTTGGGAACCAAGTTGTTTTGCTCTTTCCACTTGACCTTCTTCGGCTTTCCTATGCTTTTGGGTCATTTGGTCGAGTTCTCTCTTCTCCTTTTTCTACCTTCTATTTTCATTATGATTTGTCTGTGTAGTTGACAATGCACTCATCAAGGGGGAGATTGTGGATACATGGGTGTATGCCAAGTCTCTGAGTGATGAGTGATTGTCAACTGGGATAATGCGCATGTTCTTTGGCTTGTGTTGTGCAGGTGTCGAGCACGGATACAGTGATCAGAGGCAAGGTGAAGGTCAAGTAGAGACGTACCGTGCCGATGGACCGAGAGTGGCGAAGGGCGGACGTGAGGCTTGGACTGAGGGACCGGTGGCCCGAGGATCAGCTGTGGTGGCTGACAGCCTAGGATAGCGACGAGTGAAGACTTGCGGACACGGTGTTGCTCGGGTCGAGGACCTGGGGACACGTGTCGGTGGACGGGGTGCACGGGCGGTGCATCCCCTCTACAGCTTCGGTTTGGTGGTAGAGCCAGAGAAAAACCATCGGGTGGACGGTTTCCAGGTTTGGGCCTCAAAACCTGGGCGCGGATGGTTTCCGAGTTTGTCACAAAACTCAGGCTGAGGACGGTTTCCAGGTTTGGGCCTCAAAACCTGGGCGCTGCGGGTTTCTGAGTTTGGGCCACAAAACTCAGGCGATGGACGACTGGTTTCCTGGTTTGGGCCTCAAAACCGGGGGTTGGCTGTGAAGGCTGGTTTCCCAGTTTGGGCCACAAAACCAGGGGCGGAGTCCGTGAAAAGGACGCAGAGCGGTGGCGGCACGTGGCGGCAATCGGTGAGGTTGCGTCGAGGCAACGCTACCAGTTGTGCGGGCGTGGCCGTCGGATCCACCTACCCTCGAGTTGGTCCAGAATAACCTTAGGGTTTAGCTAGTTCGCTCTGTAAGTAGTTAGGGGTAGAGTGGGAATTAGGAATAGTTAGAATTAGGATAAGTAGGGGGAGACACCCACCTCCCCATTGATCTCAGTCATTTGCTCTTTGCACTTAGGGTTTCCTGCTCTCCCAATCCCCTTCTGTAGCTAGCTGAGATCCGCAGAGAACCATACCTCTGTGTACTGGAGATTTTGAGGAAGTGAGGTCGTAACCTCACTGTTGTAGCGTGTGGTAGCCACACGGTTGCAGATCGATGACTTGATTCGCGTTTTGGTTCGTGTTCTTCGCGTTCTTCGTTTCTCCGCGATTTTCCCGTCACTCGATCTCCCTCTCTACTGCGTCTTTGCGAAATCCGTTTGAATCAACTTGTTCTTTATAGTGAGGAGGTCATTTCGACCAAAGGAATTCATCTAACTCCTCACGAACAAGTAGATCAGGTTGATTTCGTTTTCATGGCACTTTTTTGGTTCATACACCTTCCCCTTCGATTTCCCGTTGATTGAGTTGATTTGAGCGGATGATTTCTTGGGGATAGTCTCCTAACTACCTCGTGACCATCCTCTCCAAGTTTGGGATCAAGGGATTTTGGTTTGATTCGATTTGGGAGTGATTTGGGTGAAGGGCGATCAAAATTGCCCTCACTGGATAGCCGCGGACAGTCCGCCACCTGACCGGTGGACAATCCGGGCGTCGGGGAGCAGCCGGACCAGTGGCTGTGTTCTTCGGCTGATTTGGCTTTGGCTAACCGGCGGACAGTCCGCAGTTCAAAGCCGCGGACAGTCCGCGAACTGTCCAGGGGACTTCAGCACTTTGCTGTTTGGCGAGTTTTGCTGGCGGACAGTCCGCCACTCGCTAGCGGACAGTCCGGCAGTACCACGGACAGTCCGGGACCCCAGGTTCGGACAGTCCGGGAATCGGCTGAAGCTTCAGGTTTTTTGCGTTTGCTCTCACGGCTTCCTCGCTTGGTTTTCGGACTTCTCGTTTGGCCTTGTAGTTGACCAAGGAACCTCTCTAGGTATCTTTGCTACTTGTTAGCATCGGTATTTGGGATTTCTCGACGTAGCCGTCTATCTACGTTCGAGACTTGGTTTTTGAGGGTTGAACTTGAGTCGGTGCCTTAGGCGTTTGGTTTGCTGTTGCTTTGTGGTGCCTCACTGTGATCCAAGGGATCATCCACCCTCTTCCAAGGGTCGTGGGCATCACATTCTCGGTCATAGCTTTTGGGGGTTGATTTTGGGACAATCGGCCAAAGTTTCTGAGAAGAAATTTTTGAGCTCCCATTCACCCCCCCCTCTGGTCGCCTTGCTAATGCATTCTCGGTCCTTCAGATGCTAGTGACTATGCTGTAGGAGCTGTCTAGGGACAGACCCATGATAAGAAACACTATGCCATTTCCTATGCCAGTAAAACACTAACCGGACCACAGCTAAACCATGCAACAACAGAAAAAGAACTTTTAGCTGTGGTATTTGCTATAGACAAGTTTAGATCTTACTTGGTAGGAGCCAAGGTGATCGTCTTCACCGATCACGTAGCTCTGAAATACCTAGTCACTAAGAAAGATGATAAACCATGGCTAATAAGATGGATCCTACTCCTCCAAGAATTTGATCTAGAAATTAAAGATAAAAAGGGAGTAGAGAACTCTGTAGCCGACCCTTGTCTAGAATGCAAACTGAGGATAAACAGGACCTGCCCATCAACGACTATCTTCGGGACGACACACTCCTCAAAGTTTCAGACACCTACCCGTGGTATGCAAACATCGTCAACTACATAGTCTCAGGCTACGTACCACCTGGTGTAGACAAAAAGAAGCTTATCAAGGAGAGCTCGGTGCATCTATGGGATGACCCGTATCTCTATAGAGTATGCCAAGACGGCATACTAAGAAGGTGTGTGCCCATGAACGAAGCAGTCAAGATCACGGAGAAGTGTCATGGAGCAGAGAATGGAGGCCATTATGGAACATTCCGAACCCATGCCAAGATTTGGCAAAGTGGATTCTATTGGCCTACCATGTATGAAGACACCAAGGACTTCGTGAAGAAGTGTGCAAGGTGTCAGAAACATGGGAACATCAATGCCCGTGATGCAATGCCACTCACAAACAACCTACAAGTAGAGTTGTTTGACGCCTGGGGAATTGACTACATGGGTCCTTTCCCCCCGTCTCAAGGTTGTGAGTATATTCTGGTGGCAGTAGACTACGTATCCAAATGGGTTGAAGCCATGCCATGCAAGTCAGCGGATTCGTTGCACGCAACGAAGATGTTCAAGGAAATAATATTCCCACAGTTTGGCACCCCAAGGTTAGTAATCAGCGATGGAGGAAGCCACTTCATTAACAGAAAGTTCCGACGCTACTTAACAGAAAGAGGGATAAGGCACAATATTGGAACACCTTATCACCCACAAACAAGCGGACAAGCAGAAACATCAAACAAGCAAATCAAGAATATTCTGCAAAAGACTGTCAATGAAATGGGGACAACATGGAGAAGCATGCTATCAGATGCACTGTGGGCATACAGGACCGCATACAAGACTCCAATTGGTATGACCCATACCAACTTATATACGGCAAGACATGCCATCTGCCCGTGGAATTGGAGCATAGAGCACACTGGGCAATAAAGAGATGGAATATGGATTTGCTCGCAGCTGGAAGAAATAGGAGAATGCAGATCTCTGAACTAGAAGAATGCAGAGAGAAGGCCTATCACAACGCTAGGATCTATAAAGAGAGAACCAAGAAATGGCATGACAAGAGGATCAAGCAAAAGGAGTTCCATCCGGGAGACAAGGTTCTTATGTTCAACTCAAGGGTCAAGCTCTTTGGCCATGGAAAACTAAAAAGCAAATGGGAAGGACCATTCCTCGTGATCGATTGAAGGACCGAGAATGCACTAGCAAGGCGACCAGAGGGGGGGTGAATGGGAGCCAACAAAAATTCATTCGAATCTTTGGCCAAATGTCCCAAAATCAACCCCGAGAAGCTTGGATCAAAACCGTGATGCCCACGACCCTTGGAAGAGGGTGGATGATCCCTAGGATCACAGCGAGGCACCACAATGTGATAGCAAACCAAACACCGAAAGTACCAAGACAAGTTCGACCCTCAAAACCCAAGTCCCGAACGTAGATTGACGGCTACGTCGAGAAATCCCCAAATACCGATGCTAACAAGTAGCAAAGATACCTAGAGAGGTTCCTTGGTCAACTACAAGGCCAAACGAGAAGTCCGAAAACCAAGCGAGGAAGCCGGGAAAGCAAATGCACAAAACCAGAAGCTTCAGGCGATTCCCGGACTGTCCGGACCTGGAGTCCCGGACTATCCGCCCCTACTGCAGACTGTCCGCGACAGGAGCTCGGACTGTCCGCCGGCCAAATGGACAAAACAGCAAGGTTGCTGAACGTCCCTGGTCAACTCTCGGACTGTCCGCGAAATTCAACTGCGGACTGTCTGCCGGTCAAAAATCGCGAAGGCAGCCGAGGAACGCAGCCACTGATCTGGCTCACCCCCGATGCCCGGACTGTCCGCGGTACCAGGCGCGGACTGTCCGCGACCTTGCAGAGAGGGCGATTTTGGTCGCCCTTCTCCCAAAACTTCTCCAAATCGAATCAACTCTCAATCCCACGTTCCCAAACTTGGAGAGGATGATCACGGAGTAGTTAGGAGACTATCCCCAAGAAATCATCCGCTCAAATCAACTCAAACACCAGGAAATCGAAAGGGGAGGAGTATGAACCGAAAAAGCGCCACGAAAACAAAATCAACCCGATCTACTTGTTCGTGAGGAGTTAGATGAATTCCTTTGGTGGAAATGATCTCCTTTCAAAAACGAACAAGATGATTCAAACGAATTTCGCAAAGACGCAGTATGGAGAGAGATCGAGCGACGGGAAAAACGCGGTGAAAAGAAGAACGCGAAGAACACGAACCAAAACGCGAATCAACACACCGATCTGCAACCGTGTGGCTACCACACGCTACAACAGTGAGGTTACGGCCTCACTTCCTCAAAATCTCCAGTACACAGAGGTATGGTTCTCTGCGGATCTCAGCTAGCTACAGCATGGGATTGGGAGAGCAGGAAACCCTAGGTGCAAAGAGCAAATGACTGAGATAAATGGGGAGGTGGGTGTCTCCCCCTACTTATCCTAATTCTAACTATTCCTAATTCCCACTCTACCCCTAACTACTTACAGAGCGAACCAGCTAAACCCTAAGGTTATTCTGGACCAACTCGATGGTAGGTGGATCCGACGGCCACGCCCGCACAACTCGTAGCGTTGCCTCGACGCAACCTCCCGATTGCCGCCACGTGTCGCGACCGCTCTGCTTGTCCTTTTCCTGGACGTCGCACCCCCGGTTTTGTGGCCCAAACCGGGAAACCAGCCTTCACCGTCAACCCCCGGTTTTGAGGCCCAAACCGGGAAACCGGCCCACCAGCGCCTGAGTTTTGTGGCCCAAACTCAGCAAACCTGCATCACCCAGGTTTTGAGGCCCAAACGTGGAAACCGTCCTCAACCCGAGTTTTGTGGCCAAACTCGGAAACCATCCGCGCCCAGGTTTTGAGGCCCAAACCTGGAAACCGTCCATTCGATGGTTTTTATCTGGCTTTACCACCAAACCGAAGCTGTAGAGGGGATGCACCGCCCGTGCACCCCGTCCACCGACATGTGTCCCCAAGTCCTCGACTCAGGCAACACCATGCCCGTAAGTCTCCGCTCGTCGCTGTCCCAGGCTGTCAGCCACCACAGCTGATCCTCGGGCCACCGGTCCCTCAGTCCAAGCCTCACGTCCGCCCTTCGCCACTCTCGGTCCATCGGCACGGCACGTCTCTACTTGACCTTCACCTTGCCTCTGATCACTGTATCCGTGCTCGACACCTGCACAACACAAGCCAAAGAACATGCGCATCATTCCAGTTGACAATCACTCATCACTCAGAGACTCGGCATACACCCATGTATCCGCAATCTCCCCCTTGATGAGTGCATTGTCAACTACACACACAAATCATATTGGAAATAGAAGAAGGAAGAAGGAGAAGAGAGGGCTCGACCAAATGACCCAAAAGCATTGGAAAGCCGAAGAAGGTCAGGTGGAAAGAGGAAGACAACTTGGTCCTCAAAGACATGGGCAATGGCTCGACGCGACCAAGCAAAGCAAAGCTAGCCCTCAAGAAGAGGTAGAACAGGCTCAACACCGCTAGCAAAACACCAATTGAAAAATCAAAGCGAAATGCTAGTCCCTTAAGACAGAGGCACAGAGGCTAAACACAACTAGCAGAAAGCTTGATATCAACTGAAAAGCTCGATACCAACTGAAAACAACTGAAGCAAAGATGCGACTGCTAGTCCCTCAAGATAGAGGTAAAAGCTAAACACAACTAGCAAGGCGCTCTGAACCAATTTGAAAATTCAAAAATTCAGCACGAGCAAACTCCCCCTTGCATGGTGCACACAACCGATTCCTCTCCCGTTAGTGAAACATGGGAGGCATGATTTGTCCAAATTTTCTCCCCCTTAGTTGAAAATGCACCATCAAGCAAAAGGAACTGAAAACGATTTTCTCCCCCTTAGAAAATGCACCATTAAAAGTGCCAACAAGAGAAGTTCTCCCCCTTCCAAAATGCATATGAGTCAAAATGCAAGTTAGCAGCTTCAGGAATATAGTCAAGAAAATGCAAAGATGCTCTAAACAGTATAGCTCCAATGACTCACTGGGAAGCATACTAGCTAGCGGAGGCTCAAACTAATCACCAAATATGAAATATGAACATATGAGCAAGGTGAGCAGTTTTTCGCCAAAAAAGTATTCACCATCAAAATTGGCACTAAACATGTATAGGCATGAAAACAGACAAGTGCTAACCATGTATGCAAGGTGAACTACCCCTAGCAAAGTTCAACCATCATGCTATAGAATGAATCATAACTTGTGATTTCATAATTTTAGATCGGAGTTGCAGCGATGAAATAGCACAAAGTTAGAATTTAGCATGTAATTGCGAGAGGTTGAAAGCTTGTCATTGCCTAACTTTTCAACTGTGTGAAGCCTATGCAAAAGCAATCAGAAGCTTAAAGCAACAGTTTCGGTCATACACTACACACCTCAAGTTTAACTCAAAGTGCAATGAGAAACAGTCTCGAAACTGTGATGTGTTGACAAGCAATCCCATCTCGATCTTTTCAATTCACTTAAAACTTGGTTCAGATTTTAAACAGAGTATGAACATGCCAAGCAAGTGACAGAATCAGAACTAGAGACATAGCAACCTAGCATATATGAAAAGCACGAGTGTATTCAACACATCCTACACATGCTAGTTGCATATCTCAATGGTGAACATTTTCAAGTTTTATGTTTGTTAAGTAGATTCACCATTCAAAAATAGCTCAGTTCACAACATGTATTAGTGATCAGAAGGAGCAAAAGCTACTAGCATCAGCATATAGCATCGAAGCACACTGAACAGAGCATAATTACATTCTAAAGATTATATGCATGATGCTCAGAATGTAAAAGTGTATGCTGAAATGCAAAACAACAAAAGAGACAAGAAAACAAGACAAACGAAAAATAGTCAGTTTTATGATACAAGATCCAAAATGTTTCCCCCATCTAAAAGGGGAAACACACACCAAGCTCACCCCTCAACCGATTAAAGTTTGATTCGTCCAAAGGCTTGGTGAAAATATCTGCCAACTGATGATGAGTATCGACATGGCGAAGGTTGATATCACCCTTCTCATAGTGGTCTCGCAGAAAATGAAAGCGCACATCAATGTGTTTGGTCTTCGAGTGAAGCACGGGGTTCTTAGCAATGCTAATCGCACTCGTGCTGTCACAAAGCAAAGGAACACGAGAAAAGCTTAGACCAAAATCACGCAAAGTGGCCATCATCCAAAGCAACTGGGAACAGCAGCTAGCCGCAGCAATATACTCAGCCTCCGTGGTAGACTGGGCGACACTAGACTGCTTGCGAGAAGACCACGATACAAGAGAAGAACCAATAAATTGGCAAGTCCCAGAAGTGGACTTGCGCTCAATGCGACAACCAGCAAAATCGGCATCGGAATAACCGCAAAGGGAGAGGGTGGAGGAAGCTGAATACCAAATCCCGAACTCAGGTGTGAAATGAAGGTACCTGAAAATGCGCTTCACCGCCTGACGGTGAGAAGTGCGCGGCGATGCCTGAAAGCGCGCACACAGACACACCGCGAACTGGATGTCCGGGCGTGTTGCCGTCAGGTAGAGCAGCGACCCGATCATGCTTCGGTACTCCTTCTGGCTCACAGCTTCTCCATCCTTGTCCGCATCCAGGGCCGTCGTGGTCGACATGGGTGTTGGAAGAGGCTTGGCCTCACCCATATCGATCCTCTTCAGCAAGTCCTTGGTATATTTGCCCTGGTGCACAAACGTCCCTTCTCGGGATTGCTTAATTTGCAATCTGAGAAAGAAAGTCAGCTCGCCCATCATACTCATCTCGAACTCCCTGCTCATAGTATCTGCAAACTTGGCAACCAAAGCGTGAGAAGAACCACCGAAAATGATATCATCCACGTAAATCTGGACCAAGAGAGTGTCTTTGCCTTGCTTGAGGAGAAAGAGCGTTTTATCCACACATCCCATTTTAAAGCCCTTAGCAAGCAAAAAGGTTTTCAACCAATCATACCAGGCTCTAGGGGCTTGTTTCAAACCATATAAAGCTTTGTGGAGTTTGAAAACATGGTTTGGAAACTTGGGATTTTCAAAGCCGGGGGGTTGTTCAACATAAACTTCTTCTTCTATGTAGCCGTTTAAGAAGGCACTCTTGACATCCCTTTGAAAAAGTTTGAAACCTTTGGATGTTGCAAAAGCCAAGAGTATCCTAATAGCCTCCAAACAAGCTACAGGAGCAAAAGTCTCCTCATAGTCTATCCCCTCCTTCTGACTATAACCCTTCGCTACAAGCCTGGCCTTGTTTCTAACAACGTGGCCATCCTCTCCTTGCTTGTTTTTTAAAACCCATTTTGTCCCAATAGGCTTACAGTCTGGAGGGGGTTGAACTAAAACCCAAACCCGATTTCGCTCCAAGTTCTCTAACTCCTCATGCATGACATTGACCTAATCCGGATCCGTCAAAGCGTGTCCAACATCTTGGGGCTCAAAATCAGCAACAAAAGCAGAATGAGCAAAATGAGAGATTTGAGACCTGGACCGAGTGACCCGTTCGTCAATGTTGCCGATCATCTACTGAGGGGGGTGTTGGCACTGGATGTGTCGTGGCGCCTCTCGTGCAGAAGTGTCTCCCCCTCAACAGCAGCTGGTGCCTCCCCAGGTACAAAAGGTACCGCTCGGGGTGGCGGATCCCACGGCCCCCAGGAAGAAGACGTGTCGGGGCCGTGAGTTGTCGTAGAAGTCGCTCCTTGCGGCACAGCAGGTGGAGGGGGTGCTGGATCATCCATACCTTCAGCACCCTCATCCTCATCATCAAAAATAGGCTCACCAACCTCATGATCACCTGCACGCTCAAAACGAGAAGAAGGACAAACCATGGTCTCATCGAAGGTGACATCGGATGTCTCCATGACTCGGTTACTGTCAAGGTTAAGTACACGATAAGCTCGAGTGTGAGTGCCATAACCCAAAAACACACCGTCAGAAGAACGAGACTCAAACTTGTCCAAGTTGCCCTTTTTGAGTATAAAACAATGGCAACCAAAAACTCGAAAATAACTCACCTTGGGCAGTTTTCCAAAATGCAACTCATAAGAAGTCTTTTTCAAGAAAGCTCGGAGAAAAATGCGATTTGAAATGTAGCATGCAGTGTTCATAGCCTCGGCCCAATATCGCCTAGGAGTCCTATGCTCATCGAGCATCGTCCTGCCCATCTCTACAGGGGTCCGATTCTTCCTCTCTACAAGACCATTCTGAGGCGGTGTGTAGGGGGAAGAAAACTGATGCTCTAAACCCAAAGAGTTACAAAACTTCTCAAAATCCGAATTCTTGAATTCGGAACCATTATCACTCCTAATAGCTCTCATCGAGTTCAAAGGGAACTCGTTCTGAAGACGTAAAATTAGATTGCGAGTAAAGGAGAAAGTCTCGGTCTTCTTAGCTAGAAAGAAGACCCACGAATATCTCGAAAAGTCGTCAACAACAACAAGCACATACCACTTCCCCCCAACCGAGCTCACCCGAGCCGGACCAACAAGGTCCATGTGCAAAAGCTCTCTAGGGCGCTTGGTCATGACCTGAGTCACGAGATGGTGGGGAGCGGCAACCATCTTCCCATGTCTACAAGAGTGGCAAACATGATCCTTCTCCATGGATAACTTGGGCAATCCTCGGATTAGGCCAAGTGAACTAAGTCTTGCAAGCAAGTCGAAGCTCAAGTGTCCTAGTCTCCTATGCCACTTCCAAAGATCAGAAGAAGAAGGTCCAGCCACAAGACAATGAGAAATGCCAAAAGACTCCGAGAAATCCGCACGAAAGACTTTCCCAAAGGGCGAAATCCCACAAACAAGATTGCCCTGAGGATCCAAAATACGATTGAGATTCGGCTTAGAACGAATCTCATAGTCATCATCAAAGAGTTGCGAAACAGAAAGAAGGTTAAAATGCAAGTTTGAAACAAGAGCAACATCGCGCAACACAAAGTGCTCATTAACTCGCACCGACCCACGAGACAATACCTTACCTTTGCTATTGTCGCCGAAGGTAATAAACTCCTTTCTGGCGACCGGACTAAGACTGGAGAACCACTTGGCGTTTCCGGTCGTGTGCCTCGAACACCCGGAATCCACCAACCAAACGTTCTCCAATCATTTTACCTATATCAATAAAAAGACATAGGGTGAGCATACGGGCCAACACTGGGGTTAGTGAAGTAAGGAGAATACCAGTGTTGGGTCAGCTGCTCAAAAGAACGGTTAGCAGAAAAACCATTCCTAGCACACCTACGGAGGAAGCGATCACCACGTTTAGAAAAATGTGGTCCGCTGGGGAAGGAGCGCTCACCGTGATACTCAAAACGCGGTGGAGGAAAGCGCTCAACTACAAAGCCACCGCGACGGGGTCCATAGCCTACAACTGTAGGCTCCCGTCGGGCACGACCTCTCCGCTGCCTAGGCCTAGGAACTTGAGGTTCTGGACCCCTAGGCCTAGCAGTACGCCTCTGAACGTTCGGGACATGTACATCATGGAAAGGATGGTACATGTCCGGATTGTTCATCTCCCTTGCACGGCGCGCCTCTCTCTTGCGCCGAAAGGAAAACTCACTCAAGTGTCCATCTCGCCCACAATGCTCACAATGGTACCTCACCGCTCTCAAAGAGGGTTGTTGGTACTCACTGTAGTGGGTGTGGATCACTTTGCCCTTCTATGGCATAAGCTCCTCCTGAATGGGTGGCATGGTGTCCAGCTTGTTCTTGAGGTGGTTTGGTTTAGCAGCCCAAGATTGTTTCTTTGGTGGAGCTCTCAGAGGTTCAACAAAGACTCCATCCTTGGTGTTAGGCTTGAGAGGCTCTTTGGGTGGAATCTTGGTAAGCTTGGGAGTAGTGGTGGAGTTGGGCTTCTCACATGGGTCAAGACCACTCGACTCTTGAATCTTCCCAAAAGATGAAACATCAACACCCGGAGCAAAACCTACACCAGGACCTCCAGCAGCTCGCTTGAATTGGGAGATCATCATCCCGAGCTGTGGCTCACCACTAGACACCCATGACAAGATGGTCCGAAGGTATGTGTTTTCTTCCTCGGTTTGCATCTTGTCATGCTTCACGTTTGCGATCTCCATCTCCAAACCCTCACAAAGAACACACCTAGCCACACATGTGCTACCTGAGTTGGCCTCTTCAAGAGACACAATCTTGGCATTCTTCTCTGCCAACTCAGATTGCAAGACAGGACAAGTCTTGCACGCACCTAACAGCGAGGGTCTAGCCTTCAGCTCATCCACCTCT
Organism: Coix lacryma-jobi var. lacryma-jobi; assembly: GCA_009763385.1. Lineage (NCBI taxonomy): Eukaryota > Viridiplantae > Streptophyta > Magnoliopsida > Poales > Poaceae > Coix > Coix lacryma-jobi. Next base: position 47,626,280 of record CM019826.1, read on the forward strand.
CCTACCAACACAGCATACTTACTTCTCAAAGTGAGAAGGTCAGTCATGTGCTTGGTGCACATCTCACACTCCTCCTCAGTGACAACAACGGTGGACTTGACAGACTCAAGTTCCTTCACCGTATCCTCCCACTTCTGCCTAAACTCCTTGCGCTCTCTAGCAGCACGCCTAAGCAACTTGTCCTGACTAAGCAAGGCGGCAGTAAGCTTCTCGACCTCAGCAGAAAGCTCGTCGTGGGTGAGAGATACCTGGGAGGTGTCGTCGTCGTCGTCGTTCCGAGGAGTCTCCTCCAGCTCACCGTAGACCTCCTTGCTGAGGACCATGGTGCAGAAGCCGTCGTCGTCAGCGAAGAAGCAGAGGTCATTGAGCTTGTCCTCGATCCTCTTCTTCTCGGACTCATCGTCGCTTGAAGAAGCGGAGTCGTCGTCCGAGTCGTCGACGTCGCTGAGTGTGGCGAAGAACGCACGCTGCTCAGCCTGGGCCTTCTCCAAGTACTTGGTCTTGATGTAATCCTTGTTGAAGCCGCCCTTCCACTTGTGCCTTGCGGGGACGTACTTCTCCTTGCGCTTGCCGGAGTCGTACTTGTGCCCATGATCGCCCTTCCCAGATGAGTGCTTCTTCTTGGGACAGTTGGCGATGAAGTGGTTGGGTCGCCGCACTCGTAGCATCCCGAGCGTCCTCCTCCACAGCGACGGTTCATGCGGTTGTTGTGGAACCGCGAGAACCGTTTGGCGAGCATAGCCAACTCGTCATCCCCCAATGACTCCAGCTGCTCCTCTGTGACAGAAAAGAGAGAAGAGAGTGCAAAACCTCCAGAGGGATTAGCAGAAGAGCCAGAAAGCAAAGCCATTGACGGGCCAGAAGGATTTTCATAAGAAGCCCTCGCCATGGCATCGATCTCACTGGATTTGAGCTTACTGAAGAGCTCGTCGCACGTGAGGGTCTCATAGTTAGGCGATTCGATGATCGCCTGAACCTTGGAATCCCACACCGACCGATCGAGAGTATGCAAAAGCTTGAGAGCCCTCTCATGATCGTCGAAAGGCAACAGCTCCTTGTTAGCCCTCATCCTCTTGACAATCACCTGAAAGCGAGCGAATAAACTTTCTATGCTCTCGCCAGGCATATGTCGAAAGCTCTCATACTCTCGCTTGAACGACTCATAGAGACGGGTTTTGACTTGAGAGGTTCCCTCATGGAAACGCATGAGGGTAGCCCAAATCTCCCGAGCCGTAGCGAGGTGAGAAACGCGATCAAACTCACTCATGCTCAAGCATGAGAAAAGAGCATTACGGGCTCGGCTATTGGCATCGTGCTCATCGATCTGAAGCTGAGAGACACGAGCAGCCAAGACCACGTAATCGGCAGAGTTGCAAATATCCCAAATGGAAGCACCCAAACTCTGCAAATAGGCCGACATGCGTATCTTCCAATACGCATAGTTTGTCCCATCGAAAAACGGCGGTTTGCCCACGCCGCGATCCATGTCGCCTTCTGTGGATCTGGAACCAGCTAAGGTGGAAGATCCTTAACCTGCTCCGATACCAATTGAAGGACCGAGAATGCACAAGCAAGGCGACCAGAGGGGGGTGAATGGGAGCCAACAAAAATTCTTTCAAATCTTTGGCCAAATGTCCCAAAATCAACCCCGAGAAGCTTCGATCAAAACCGTGATGCCCACGACCCTTGGAAGAGGGTGGATGATCCCTAGGATCACAGCGAGGCACCACAACGTGATAGCAAACCAAACACCGAAAGTGCCGAGACAAGTTCGACCCTCAAAACCCAAGTCCCGAACGTAGATTGATGGCTACGTCGAGAAATCCCCAAATACCGATGCTAACAAGTAGCAAAGATACCTAGAGAGGTTCCTTGGTCAACTACAAGGCCAAACGAGAAGTCCGAAAACCAAGCGAGGAAGCCGGGAAAGCAAATGCACAAAACCGGAAGCTTCAGGCGATTCCTGGACTGTCCGGACCTGGAGTCCCGGACTGTCCGCCCCTACTACGGACTGTCCGCGACAGGAGCTCGGACTGTCCGCCGGCCAAATGGACAAAACAGCAAGGTTGCTGAACGTCCCAGGTCAACTCCCGGAGTGTCCGCGAAATTCAACTGCGGACTGTCCGCCGGTCAAAAATCGCCAAGGCAGCCGAGGAACGCAGCCACTGATCTGGCTCACCCCCGATGCCCGGACTGTCCGCGGTACCAGGCGGGGACTGTCCGCGACCTTGCAGAGAGGGCGATTTTGGTCGCCCTTCTCCCAAAACTTCTCCAAATCGAAAAAACTCTCAATCCCACGTTCCCAAACTTGGAGAGGATGATCACGGAGTAGTTAGGAGACTATCCCCAAGAAATCATCCGCTCAAATCAACTCAAACACCGGGAAATCGAAAGGGGAGGAGTATGAACCAAAAAAGCGCCACGAAAACAAAATCAACCCGATCTACTTGTTCGTGAGGAGTTAGATGAATTCCTTCGGTGGAAATGATCTCCTTTCAAAAACGAACAAGATGATTCAAACGGATTTCGCAAAGACGCAATATGGAGAGAGATCGAGCGATGGGAAAAACGCGATGAAAATAAGAACGCGAAGAACACGAACCAAAACGTGAATTAACACACCGATCTGCAACCGTGTGGCTACCACATGCTACAACAGTGAGGTTACGGCCTCACTTCCTAAAAATCTCCAGTACACAGAGGTATGGTTCTCTGCGGATCTCCGCTAGCTACAGCAGGGGATTGGGAGAGCAGGAAACCCTAGGTGCAAAGAGCAAATGACTGAGATAAATGGGGAGGTGGGTGTCTCCCCCTACTTATCCTAATTCTAACTATTCCTAATTCCCACTCTACCCCTAACTACTTACAGAGCGAACCAGCTAAATCCTAAGGTTATTCTGGACCAACTCGATGGTAGGTGGATCCGACGGCCACGCCCACACAACTCGTAGCGTTGCCTCGACGCAACCTCCCGATTGCCGCCACGTGCCGCCACCGCTCTGCTTGTCCTTTTCCTGGATGTCGCACCCCCGGTTTTGTGGCCCAAACCGGGAAACCAGCCTTCACCGTCAACACCGGGTTTTGAGGCCCAAACCGGGAAACCAGCCCACCAGCGCCTGAGTTTTGTGGCCCAAACTCAGCAAACCCGCAGCACCTAGGTTTTGAGGCCCAGGCCTGGAAACCGTCCTCAGCCCGAGTTTTGTGGCCAAACTCGGAAACCATCAGCGCCCAGGTTTTGAGGCCCAAACCTGGAAACCGTCCATCCGATGGTTTTTCTCTGGCTCTACCACCAAACCGAAGCTGTAGAGGGGATGCACCGCCCATGCACCCCGTCCACCGACATGTGTCCCCAAGTCCTCGACTCAGGCAACACCATGCCCGCAAGTCTCCGCTCGTCGCTGTCCCAGGCTGTCAGCCACCACAGCTGATCCTCGGGCCACCGGTCCCTCAGTCCAAGTCTCACGTCCGCCCTTCGCCACTCTCGGTCCATCGGCACGGCACGTCTCTACTTGACCTTCACCTTGCCTCTGATCACTGTATCCGTGCTCGACACCTGCACAACACAAGCCAAAGAACATGCGCATCATTCCAGTTGACAATCACTCATCACTCAGAGACTCGGCATACACCCATGTATCCGCATCGATGCAGCAATGCATGGAGCGGTCACGCTTCAGGACACCGACGGCAACATCTTTAAGGTAAATGGCCACCGTCTTAAAGTTTTTCATGAACATGATCCCATAGAAAATGAAGTAGACTTGGTAGAGTTCAAACTATACACAACCTAAAACCTACAAGTCTCTTCTCTTCATTGCTTGAACCAAATCCTAAAAGCTACATGTCCTCGATCTCATGTCTTGGTTCAAGAAGTTATAGGCTAGGCTTACCTTAGGCTTTGAGGTGGGGCCCACAGACCCCAGTTAGGGGGTCGGGCGATCCCTATATGGGGCCCACCTGCAACAAGGGTTGCACAATCACGTAGAGGGGCTCGAGCTGGGGACGTGACCGCGCCGGAGACCCACCATTGGGGTCGGCCGATCCACCCACCTACAACCCTCAATACACACACGTTAGGGGAAGCACGGACTTGGGAAGTGTTTGTTCCGAGGACCCAACTAGGGGGTCGGGCAATCCCCGCCTTGCGGGATTGGAACGGCGGCGCAATGGGCTCTATGAAGTTACGAGTTTTCCGCGGCGATCCCGTGAAAATCAGCGTCGTAGTCGCCTGCAGCCGCTATTTAGCCTTCCACCCCTCTCCTTCTTCCTCCTAGCCTTCCCTACACTCTCCACCGCGATCTAAAGCACTAGCCATGACACCCACTAGCAAGCCTACGCGCCCTGCAACACCCACGCCACGATGGGCTCTAGCCGAAGATCTAGAGCAGGCCCTCGCAATCAACGTGATCGATGCGGGGCCACTGGCCATGGTACCTCCACCAGGGAGGCTGGCCGGGCCGGTGGCGGTGTCGCTGTTGACGCTCACTAAGTGTCATATTCTTAGCATCAACAAGGTCATATAACACAACACAAGGGCCTAAAATCAACCAAAAACCTTTTATAAACTAACGATTTCCACTTGTCCTTGAGTTTTATTTGAATGTAGGAAATTGCAGGGTTTTTGAGCAAAATGACCAAATGGACCCACCAGGAAGCAAGCCCACTTGCCTGGGCTCACTTTGGGCCAAGGAGGGGTGGCGCCCGCCACCCCTAGCTGGCGGCCGCCAGGGGGGAGAAGCCCAAACTCCCCCCTGCCACGTCACTGATCCAGGGGAAGCACCCCACACTCATTGGCAGTCGTTGCTCACCTAAGTCGGTTCATCCAAGAGCTAAGAAGCAGCGTCACGTGGATCATGGCCTAATTGCCCATGTGACGGTTATTGGACAACCCTAACCGACCCCAAACCGACTTGGAGGACCTCCTGAATGCCGTTGGTGAAGAGGCGGTGGATCCAAGGGCCAGGGGAGTGGCGCCCGCCACCCCTAGCTGGCGCCCGCCACCACACTCACCCCCCTGACCTAACCCTTGGTCCATAAGTACCCCCCTAGGTCCCTTAGGCTATAAATAGGACCCCCCCGAGCTCATTTGTACTCAGACCTCACCTCATTAGTCCCACTCTCTTGTAAGCGAAGCTCTGGTGAAGGAACACTCTAGTTGAGAGACTTAGAGTGAGAGCGAGAGTGTAGAAGAGAAGAGCTAGAGTTGTAATAGAGGATCTTCCAAGTCTCTGGTATAATTCCAAGTCTTCCTTCATTTATCTTAGTGTTCTTCTACTTTCAGCATTTACTTTAAGTTCTTTACTTATTGTTCTTGTTGAGTGCTTTCGATCATAGATAACTTAGTATTTAGTTTATATCTAGTTTGGGTTCTTTGCTGAGTAATCAGTGCTCTAGTTTTGGACGCAAGATTAGAGTAGTATATATTAGTGTAAGCGCGGTGCTTAGACTAGTTATACCTTAGTTTGTGGCGAGCCCCCCGGATAGCTGTGGTAGCAAATAGGTGGTGACAGCCCTGGGAGCCTTGAATTCCACCACGTAGTTGGGTTAGTTCTTAAATCATAAACCTCGTTGTGCACGTCTGAGGTAAATAGTCCAGAGGGTGTGTACGGTTCGAAGAACTAGATAAAACCTTTATTGCTAAGTTAGTTGTGATCGTAAGTGTGTAGGAAAACATTAATCTGTTCATCGGCCAGACCCCGCCGATTTAGGTTAGTAATAGTTAGTCTTTCTTTTCTTTTTAGTAGTAGTAGAAACCAACCCTCATTCACACATTTCGATCAACCCTGCTAGAATCACTAGTTGTTCATAGCAGTCCTAGTGTTAGTTCTGTCATAGTAGCTTCCCTGTGGAAATAAATATGATACTCGGTTACTCCCGGGTGAAGTGCTACAATAGACTTATTCTGTGCCCTTGCGGAACCTACCAATAGTCATACGAATAGTTAGTTATACTTCTTACATTAAGAAGTACGAACAAACCTTTCTGGCGCCGTTGCCAGGGATAGATTTTATAGTCTAATCCTAGTGACGACGTTAGCAAGAGTCAACAAGCATTTCTGGCGCCATTGCCAGGGAGGCAATTGGCTAGAATTAATTCTTTGTGATTTCTATTGAATTAACCCCCGTAGTTCTAGCGGGTATATATTGTTCGTTGTTTGTTATCGTTCAAGTAGTCATGGCCGGATTCAATCTTCCGAGCGACTATCAAGAAGATCCTGAGGCCATTCTTAGGACAGCGAGAGCTAATCTCACTCCTCCGAGGAAGAACCTGGAGCTTCATGAGAGGAGTTCGTCGAGACAAGAATCCCAGTCAAAAGTTACTGACGAACCAAGCTGCTCCAACGATCAATCTACATTGACGTCGACCAAAACACTCTGTGAGTATTCCATGCCTACTCTTGCTCACATTCCAGTGTTACCTTCTACTAGTAATGTAGATTTTGAGCTTAAACCTCACTTAATACGTATGGCTCAAGCTATTGCATTTAATGGCAAACCTTCCGAGGATGCCAATGCTCACCTCCGGAATTTTCTGGAGATATGTAGTACAATTTCTGTGCAGGGAGTTTCGCAGGATGCCATCAGACTTCGTCTCTTTCCATTTTCATAAGTGGAAAAAGCGAAGCAGTGGTTCCTCTTCAACTTTGGACACCTGCTGACGTGGGTGAGATGCGCGGATCAATTCCTCAACAAGTTATGCCCGATAAGTCGGACTATTCTTGTCCGTAGCAAGATTTCCAACTTTGGACAGGGAGACGAAGAAACAATCACGGAAGCTTGGGAGAGACTACAGGAGTATGTTGAATACTGTCCTCACCATGGTATGCAAGACTGGTACTTGATCCAGAGCTTCTACAATGGACTCCAGCAAGAATCTCGACAACACATTGATGTTGCCGCCGGAGGTGCATACCTCTCTCTCACTGTAGAGAAGGCAACCAAACTGATCGAGACAATGGTGGCGAATCAAGGATGGACAGAAAAACGTGCTAGAAGTATGTCTGAAATTAAGCAAGCTGATCCTATTACCCTGCAAACTTTGGTAAAATTGCTAGAGCAAAGGATAAATGAGAAGAGAGATCGTGCTGCAAAAGAGTACTACGCCAAGCAAAGAGCCGCTTCGTCAAGTGAAGGTCAAGCAGAAATTAAGAAAGAGGATGCCAAATCCCTTCTTAATAATGGTGGCTACGGAGAACCTCCAATTCCAATGATCCAACAATGGAATAAAAAAGGTATGCCTCAAACCTCCGTATTTAATTCTTCTATTGGAAAATTAGTTTCTAATCAAGGTAGAATTAATGATAGCATAAATAATAAATTAATTGAACATGATAAAATGTTAGACGGAATTTATGCTAAACTAAAAGATTTTTCTGAAGCATTTAAGGAACAAATTAATTTTAATAAGAGATTAGAGCAAAAAGTAGATAACATTAAATCTCAAATTAAATACTATGAGGAGGTAAAAGTTGTAACCACGAGAGGTGGTAAATTCACTCATGATCCCCCTCATCCTAATTTAGTTCCTAGTAGTAATACTGCTGCAAAGAAAAATATTGTTAATGTTGAAGAAGACGAAGAAGAGGAGACCCCAGCTAAACCTTCATCCAAGGTACGAACTGCTCCTCATGAATTCTATGATACACATGTATTACCTTTTCCAGATCGAAACAGAAATCCGACGGAAGACGACCAATTCAAGAAATTCGTCGAGGTAATTCAAAAATTATATATACATGTGCCATTTATTGACGCTATGCAGGTTCCAACTTATGCAAAATATTTGAGAGACATGCTCAATAAGAAGAAACCAATTTCAAGTAGAGATGTGGTTAAACTGACCGAAGATTGCAGTGTGGTCATTTTAATCCAACTCCCCGAAAAGAAGAAGGACCCAGGAAACCCAACGATCGCATGTTCAATTGGAGAGCAGCACTTCGAGCATGCACTCTGTGATCTGGGAGCAAGCGCCAGCGTCATGCCCAAGGTAATATATGATAAATTAAATCATCATACCTTGTCCCCTACTTCTATGTGTTTGCAGCTAGCCAATCAATCGCTCCGATATCCTGCGGGAATAGCAGAGAATATTCCGGTGAAAATCCGGAATCTCTTTGTCCCAGTGGATTTCATGGTTCTGGATATTAATCCCGACCACCGGACGCCATTGATCTTGGGACGGCCATTTCTGAGCACTGCAAAAGCCACCATTGATGTAGGAGCTGGAGAAATTCAGCTCCACATCAGTGGAAAGGAGGAGAAATTCGAGTTCACACCGCGACCGGAAAAACACCCGTCACCAAAGTTCGTCGGTGCCGACATTCCACCACAACCACCGTGAAAGCGACCCTAATCGGGAATCCAAAGCGGCTAACCAAGGTAAGTTAGGCTAAGGTAAGTCTTTATCCCCTCATTTAATTTTTCGTTTTACTTAAGCAATTTAATTTTCTGCAAATTGGATGTTTACTAGAGTGATTAGGTGGCACCTAGGGGGCTTATGGCAGCCATAGGGTTGGCGCCCGCCACCCCAGTGTGCACTAGGGAGCACTAGCCAATCTCTAGACTATTACACCTACCTCCTAGACCCAAATAACACCAAGGGAGACCCATGTCTTTGCTCATTTCAATGCAATCACTCACTTCCATGTCTCCCCATGTCTCCACCTCTTCACTCCACCTTTTGGACACATCTCCACCCAAAAATTCTGGTGCACATGTGATGGAGAATGACAAGGAGAGCACTAGGTGAAAGGAGGGATGAGTTGGAGTGAAATTCAGCCAAGGAGGGTGGCGCCCGCCACTTTTTCCTGGCGCCCGCCACCTCTATTTCCACATTTCGGCACAAAACTGCTCCCGAGTAAGTTTCCCACCATCTTTGGTATAAAGTATGACCAGGATGAAGAAGTGGTCTTTGAAATTTTCAGCCCACTTGCCCCATTTAGGAGGTTACACTCTTTTCACTTTGCACCGACCAACCACTTTATTCCCCACCTGGAATTTCAGTGGACATTACGAGGGAAACCTCATGTGTCGGTTGCAGGCAAAAATGGGCAATGTGGGGTGGCGCCCGCCACTTATTGGTGGCGCCCGCCAGCAGGGTGAGGCTCACAGCCTCCCCCCTTCCACCCTCAGCCTATAAATACTACCCACACCCCATGCAAATTCTCACAACTCACTCAAAACACAAAAACATCAGCCATCTTGAGCATTAGCAAGGAAGTCATGGGCCCTCTCAAGAACTTCTTCACCGGAAAGAAGAAGAAGAAGAAGAGTAAGGGTGAGGGAAGTTCGTCGAGAGCAAACACCCACATTCGCTTTGCTGGGAGTGATGAGGAGTTTGTCGGGTGGGGTAGCCCATCCACCAACGAAATGTCGGTGGATCGGAACTCTCCGTTCACACACCAGGTCGGACCGACCATCCACATCCTGAACTCCGTCAATGATATCATCTGGCAGAGTGATCGGGAGCGGCAGGCCCAGAACATCCTCAGTGAGAGGGAGTTCGTTCACACCCGCTGCATCGACGACGACTTGCTACGTCGCACTGGTATGGACAGTGAGTTTCTCTATATTTCTCGAACCCTAGGATGGGAAGATGCATGGATGGTTAATGAGGAGGGAATCCTTCCCCTCACAATGGAATTTCTAGCTACCATGCAATTGTCTGCTACTCACATAACATTCCGGCTTTTTAATGAAGAGCACACTCTCTCGTGGGGGCAGTTTAGCAAGCACTTAAATTTTGATGATTCATGCTTGCTAAACCTGGAGTCTGCTTGTACGGGTTTTAATAGAAATGATTTTTTGGAAAAGCATTGCTGGGAACAGAGACCCAGGCTTGCCCCGTACAAGTAATATCCACAACCCCACGCTCAGGTTTTTCCACAAATATATTAGTATCACACTTTTTCCAAGACCTGACTTGAGACCAATTAAAAAGCCTGAAATGCTGCTGCTTTATGCTCTAGTTAACCACATAAAAGTGTCACCCGCCAAGGCCATGGCAGACTACTAGTCTAAATTTAATCAACGCACTGGAAATATTGAAATGACATCATGGATAACTAGACTGGCTTTTAACATGGGTCTGCTGAACACCGCTATATACTCCTACATTCCTAGTGACCGAGACCTTTTGACAATGGAGCACTTCTCGCAAGGACACCTCTTGCGTGAGAACCAGGAGACCGGTGAGATTCACATGATCTATCAAGATTATGTGAATAAAATCGCTCTTCCTGACATGTCACTTTGGTTGGTGAATGCACCAACGTTACTTTTGGCCCTGGAAACCGAGGCAGAGCAAAACCGCAGGTTGGCCCGAGACAACATCATGCAGGTTCCCAGGAAGAGGACGCGAGCGCAGACCCGTGCAGCAGAAGAGGCCGCAAGAGCAGCAGCGGCGGCACAGGAGTTTGACCCTTTCCATGCAGGGCAGTATGATGGAGCAGCACACTATGGTCATTTGATACCCCATGGCTCGCACCAAGCAGGAGGATCAAATTGGCAACAACCACAACATCCGCGGTGGGAATACGGCCAGGAGGCGTCCTTTCACTCATCCCAGTTGGGGAGTTCAACCCATTCCTTGGGAGGATCCACCCGGTACACTGGCCGTGGTGATGAGTTCTTCCATAGGGCAATCTCGCCATAGGCCGCTCGCCATTCGTCCTTTCATTAGGATGAGTGGATGTGCGATATGGGATATCTTCAGCACCAGATGAATGGACTTACCATGGATACTGCTGAAATCCGTTAGGACTTGAACAACTTTAATCAAAATTTCCAGGAATTCCGCCAGGAAACTAGTGGAGAACTGGGTAATATTTCTTCTCTCCTGCAGCAGAACCAGCAGAACTGGGACGACATGTACCGTCGTCAGGGATGGATGTAGCCCAACCACGCCAAAAGCCAGCTTGGGGAGGACCCCCGTCATCGAGGTAAGTATCACTGCCATCTTTATTACTGTCAGTTTTATTTTTATTTCAGTAGTTTAAATTTGAATTTTATCTTAGTTAATTTGCAGTTAAAAAATAATAATAAATAGCAATAAATGAAACGCTCTCATCGTAAGTCTTTCTAATAAATAAAAATGTATGCCATGCATTAGAGTTATCATGGGAAAACGTATGCTAGAACTAAACTTGAGACATGAGCATTAGACTAAGCAAAGGGGAAGTAAGTTTCTACTTTGACTAGCAAGTCAAGTTTGTGGAGTAATTATTCTGAAAAAATTAAAAACTTGCTCTAAGTACTTCTGTGGCAAAGAAAGTCCTACCAAAGCCAAATATTTTTTACTATTAGAGTAGGAGCTTCCACTTGCTGCATATTAGTGTTGAGCTAGTTAGACTTTTATTGATAGTCATGGTAGAGAAACTTGTCATATCTTTAGACCAAGGAATTCACTTGCACCCACCTATATAGTGTTATTCTTACACTGAGAATACGCACACAACATGCCTTTATTTCCATTCATTGTTAGGAATACTTCATGGCAAAATATCTTGCTCCATAATGAAATCTCAGGGACATGGCTATAATCATTCATTCAAAAAAAAGAGCAAGTGCTCTAGAAAGAAAAAAATATATTCAAAAGAGCAAGTGCTCTAGAAAGAAAATTCAAAAGAGCAAGTGCTCTAGAAAGAAGAGAATATCCAAAAGAGCAAATGCTCTCATCCATAGCCATGATCCCACAAATGAGATAGAAAGGAGAAGTGCCATGAAAGTAGTAGCCACAATAAATACCACACACTTGCACAATTCTGGTCTGAACCTATGACTTGTTGCTCCTTTGCTCCATTTGTCTAACTTAGCAAAATTATGCTAGCATTGCATGCTCACTTTTATCCTACCCATTAAACCCCACATAAAGTCTTAGTGAGAGGATAATTTTTCTATTTCTACATACAAATATGAGTGATCGAGTGAGCCACAGAAGTTACTAAGCATGCTTTCTTTTGAACAAAACTTGCAAAAACTCCACATATCTTGATTAGCAAAATAGGCAAGGGAAAGACAAACCTTCTTTCTTGCTGGTCTTTTGTTCTAATCTTGAGTGCAGGGAAAGCTACCAATTCCATGGTGATGAAAATAATATGGGCATACACAACAAAAACACTGAGTTTCCAAGATTATTTCAAGTCCATGCTTGCTCGAGGACGAGCAAGAGGTAAGCTTGGGGGAGCTTGTTGACGCTCACTAAGTGTCATATTCTTAGCATCAACAAGGTCATATAACACAACACAAGGGCCTAAAATCAACCAAAAACCTTTTTATAAACTAACGATTTCAACTTGTCCTTGAGTTTTATTTGAATGTAGGAAATTGTAGGGTTTTTGAGCAAAATGACCAAATGGACCCACCAGGAAGCAAGCCCACTTGCCTGGGCTCACTTTGGGCCAAGGAGGGGTGGCGCCCGCCACCCCTAGCTGGCGGCCGCTCACTGATCCAAACTCCCCCTGCCACATCACTGATCCAAGGGAAGCACCCCACACTCATTGGCAGTCGTTGCTCACCTAAGTCGGTTCATCCAAGGGCTAAGAAGCAGCGTCACGTGGATCATGGCCTAATTGCCCATGTGACGGTTATTGGACAACCCTAACCGACCCCAAACCGACTTGGAGGACCTCCTGGATGCCGTTGGTGAAGAGGCGGTGGATCCAAGGGCCAGGGGAGTGGCGCCCGCCACCCCTAGCTGGCGCCCGCCACCACACTCACCCCCCTAACCTAACCCTTGGTCCATAAGTACCCCCCTAGGTCCCTTAGGCTATAAATAGGACCCCCCCGAGCTCATTTGTACTCAGACCTCACCTCATTAGTCCCACTCTCTTGTAAGCGAAGCTCTGGTGAAGGAACACTCTAGTTGAGAAACTTAGAGTGAGAGCGAGAGTGTAGAAGAGAAGAGCTAGAGTTGTAATAGAGGATCTTCCAAGTCTCTGGTATAATTCCAAGTCTTCCTTCATTTATATTAGTGTTCTTCTACTTTCAGCATTTACTTTAAGTTCTTTACTTATTGTTCTTGTTGAGTGCTTTCGATCATAGATAACTTAGTATTTAGTTTATATCTAGTTTGGGTTCTTCGTTGAGTAATCAGTGCTCTAGTTTTGGACGCAAGATTAGAGTAGTATATATTAGTGTAAGCGCGGTGCTTAGACTAGTTATACCTTAGTTTGTGGCTAGCCCCCCAGATAGTTGTGGTAGCAAACAGGTGGTGACAGCCCTGGGAGCCTTGAATTCCACCACGTAGTTGGGTTAGTTCTTAAATCATAAACCTCGTTGTGCACGTCTGAGGTAAATAGTCCAGAGGGTGTGTACGGTTCGAAGAACTAGATAAAACCTTTATTGCTAAGTTAGTTGTGATCATAAGTGTGTAGGAAAACATTAATCTGTTCATCGGCTAGACCCCGCCGATTTAGGTTAGTAATAGTTAGTCTTTCTTTTCTTTTTAGTAGTAGTAGAAACCAACCCCCATTCACACATTTCGATCAACCCTGCTAGAATCACTAGTTGTTCATAGCAGTCCTAGTGTTAGTTCTGCCATAGTAGCTTCCCTGTGGAAATAAATACGATACTCGGTTACTCCCGGGTGAAGTGCTACAATAGACTTATTCTGTGCGCTTGCGGAACCTACCAATAGTCATACGAATAGTTAGTTATACTTCTTACATTAAGAAGTACGAACAAACCTTTCTGGCGCCGTTGCCAGGGATAGATTTTATAGTCTAATCCTAGTGACGACGTTAGCAAGAGTCAACAGTCGCCTGATCCCACCAGGGATCGGCTGACCACCCCCCGTCCATCGCCTCGCGCGGCGGCATCGTCCCGCTCGCTGACTCCGAGAAGGGGGATCAGGAAATCCCCCCGGCCGCTCCATCACGCCAACTAGGCCGACCACGGGCCAACTCGCGCTGAAGGGGAAGGCCCCGCTGGAGGAGAACCCACGCGCGATCACCACGACAACGGGGAGTACGGAGTACACTTCGTCGTACTCCCCGTCGACGCCCACATTCTGGAAGACCCATCGGATCATGGCCGGTGGGCATGGCCGAGGGAAGGTGGTCGTCCCTTCTCTCAACACGGAAGAGAAGGGTGAGCTGCGGGAGTCCCTGGTGTCCCAGGCTTCTATTCGGCGGAGGATGGACCCCCCGTCGATCAAGGGGCCGCCGGGACAATTCGAGGAGGAAGACGAGAAAACAGATCTGGAGAGGCTGATGCACGTCACCTCCACCCTGCAAGCAAAGAACAGGGTGTTGGAGGAGACGGTGCCAGAGTTGAAGATGGCGAATAAAGACCTAGAAGATGACTTTCGCCATATTAGGATTAGCACCTCTGTGAAACTCAAACGCTTCGCTAGGGCTTTGGGGTGGGATGATCTCCTAGACCCCCCATCACCATAAATAAGTTTAGCTTAGGTTAGAATAAAGTTCCATATTAGATTTATTTTGAATTTCCAAGTTTCATCTTAGATTTATTTCTTTTGAATTTCTCTTTTAAATTTCCAATGTATTTCCCTTCTTAGAGAATAAATAAAATATATCTCGTCTCTACTAGTGTGTTTGCCACCAGTAGAGCACTTTGCATTTTACCTTTGCGTCATGTTCAGAGTTCATTTATGGAAAAATTCAAGTGTGGGGGGGTCAGACGACCCCCAGATTTCATCATTGAACCACACTGAACTGCTGAGCACAGGCCGACACGCTGCAGTGCACAAAACAGATGTAAGCAAGGGGTCGGGCGACCCCCGTTCTCTTGAATTTTTGAAAAGTGTTTTGCAGATGTAAAACTGAATAGAGGAAAAAGCAAATGGCAACGAAAACCACCATTTGGTGGGGTCGGCCGACCCCACCATGGTGACCTGGGCCCACCAGCTCACCTCTGCACAGTAAGCTCAACACTGCTGTCTGGTTCGTTTCCCCTTTCTCCTCTCGGTTCAATCAGTTTCACAATCATTCCATATTCTGAATAAAATAAAATAAAATAAAAAGCTACAAAGTAACTTGAGTTATGATAGGCTAAGAATGTTAATGACATAAAACCATGTTCTTACATATGTTTATACTCATGGGTAAACTGAATTAGGATACCGTATTGACTAAGTTGTTGCTAAAAGTGAGATAAATCTTGGCTTAAGACTCAAACTTGTTTTTGTTTAAGGTGCTTAGAGATTTGTTTTTGAAAATATCTCAAAACCATAGTATCATTTACTCCTCTATAGTGAGAAATACCTACCAAAACCATACATATGCATACATGAACAAAACCTTTTACACACATGCTACTTGTTTTTGTCTTGAGTTTGGTCAAACCTTATTGACCCTAGTCGAGAATTTTGTCATAATCCCAAGATCAAGATCACATACACACCATCTATATATGCAACTTCTATACTGGAAGTATGCCTGCACATGCCATTCATTTCCACTCTATAGATGCTCCGTACATTAAAGTTCTACAATATCTCTCTCTCTCTAACTCTGATTAGTAAAAAGAGACACTAAGGCTAAGTTAAAAAAAAATTGGACACATGAAGGTCCACAAAAAAAAATATGGACACATGAAGGTCCATTGTTGAAAAAATGCTAGCCATGTCTCAAGGTAAAATAAAGTAGAGAGTGAGATTATATTAAAGGAGCATTCTAGTCCACATACTTTCCACACACATGCACATCTTGATCTAGGATTATGACATTCTTCTCCTTGGATCTTTGTTTTGACTTTACAATATATGCAAAACAAGTATGCTACTTTGTTTATCCCTACCAAGCTCCACATCAGCCTGATAGATTAGGATAAAACAAAAATAAGGCAATCACATGCTATGCCTTGGTGAGGAACCAAACACCTATAAGAGTGTCTTGAGAGTACTATATGACGAGTAAGCATGAACTATGTGTTTTCCTTTCAAACTATCCTAAAAAACTCTAAGTACCAAGAACAAGAATTCAGGGAGATGACTTTGCTTTGAGATTTGTTCCTTTTCTCAACATCTAAAGGATATATGATAGACAGTACCACATAACCCATTTGTATAAACTATGTTAGGAATGATGCTTTATGATCATTATCATTTTAAATATGTAATAATCACTTGTTCACTTTCTCTAACCTTTACTCGAGGACGAGCAAAGATTCAAGTGTGGGGGATCTTGTTGACGGAAGTTATAGCATGTTTTACCTTATCAAAATACCGTCAACAGGCCTCGGTTTCAAGGAAGTATAGCATATCATGAGCATATTTATCACTAATAAGTTTCACTTGTACTCTTAGCTTGTGAACTTGTATGAGATGGCAAAATGAACAAAATGAGGCCAGGTGGGCCCACCAAGGGGGTCGGCCGACCCAACCTTGGAGCCACCTCGGCCAGGGTGACATGGCACGATCCAAGAGAAGCATGTTCAAGCCAATATCAACCCTTGGATCAAACATGTGCTTTTACTCAATGGTACAATATGAGAAGCACATGGATTCATGGGTCCACACCGAAACCAAATGCAACCATCTTCACAAGACTTGCTCCATGACATGTGGGGTCACCAAGGGAGAGAAGAAGGTGGGCTAGCCCTGTCATAGGGGGGTCGGTCGACCCCCCCTTGGTGGGCCCTGGCTACACTGTTCAGCCTGGTGACATCAGCACCTTCTAGAAGCAAAGTGGTGGGCCCACCTGTCATTGGCTGGGGTCGGCCGACCCCAGGGTGAACCCCATCCAATGTCGGTTGTTTGCACATGTTTCACACGTGAAGAAATCAAGGCCATCCATCCATGGCGGTTGCTATGGCGGTTTGATCCAATGGCCAAGGAAGGAGAGCACACGGATCGTTGACGTGGCACCGGAGTAGCCGCTACTCCACCTTCATGCTATAAATAGCCCCCTAGAGCTCTTCATTTGTATGCATCCAAGGAGAGAAAGTCTACTTAGTAGCTTTAGTGTTAGAAGAGAGGGAAGGGAGTGAGGAGTTCCACGGAGGAGTCCCGGCCTGTCGGGAGTCTTCTCCAAGGTGCGCCTCAGCGAATGCGATTCTTCTTGTAAGTGTTACATCTGAGTCCTTCTAGTATTTAATATTCAGGTCTAGTAATTTAAGTTTACAGTTCTTTTACTTGGCACATTGCTTTACTTTGTTGAAGTGCTCTAGGCCTAATAAGCTTAGCTTTAGAGTAGTAAGATTAGTGTAGACGTGGTGTCTAGGCTATATCTTGCCAGTGTGGACTTCTTGTCGCACTTGTGTAGACGCCTGGTGGTAGGGTGACAGACACAGCCAGTGCTTGGAGTTCCTCACAAATGTTGTAGGCAAGTTGAAAATAATAGTTGGGTAGCAGCATTGCCGCCTTAGTAGTTGTTAGGTGGAAAACCTTTTAATCAACTATTGTTTCGTCCTTCGCCCCCAGTAAGGAATGAGGTGGCAAACCTCAGTACTCTTAGAAAACCAGTACCAGATATTGATATTAGGAAGACCTCTCTATCCCAGTTATCATATACCCTTTGATCATCCTTTGACGATCCTACATCTAGTTAATCCACTTCACGTTCCCTGTGGAAATACGATACCTGGAATACTCCCGGTGAAAGGCTACAATTGACTACCGTACGCTTGCCGTATAGCCGTTTGCCACTTCTGGTGTCAACAACGGCCCAGAAATGCTTGTTGACACTTGCCAACATCGAGACTAGGAGTAGACTATGGAATCTACCCTTGGCAACGGCACCGGAAATGCTTGTAGCAAGTCCAGTCACTATACCTAAAGGAGGGAAGCTAAAGCAGCTATCTACTAATGTCAAATGGGGTTGTCCATCCCGACACTAGTAGGAGCTAGCTAGAGAGATTGCAATCTACCTAGAGGAGATTCTCCAAGCGCACAGAACTATCGTAGTAGCACTTCCTTGGGAGTACCAGGTGTCGATTTATTTGATCCCAAAGGAAGGCTAGGGTGGTGTATGAGTCGAGTCAAGGAGGGGATGAGAGTCGAGAGAGAGTTTATGAGTGGATAGGTAAGAACGAAATGAATGGTTAAGGTAAGGTGGATGGATAGGTAGATAAGGGGAATAAGATAACTAAGGATAACTAATATAACTAACTAATAACTACTCCTAGATAACTATGAAGCAAGATAACTACGAAGCAAGATAGGCAAATGCCAAACAAGCAACCAAGTTAAGTATAGTTTTATTCCTATCTTATCATGTATCGAGGCGTACTAGCCTTTACCACAGACTTAGGTTGAACGCTAGCACAACGAGCCTTACTGTTAAACTGGGCCAACTACGTGGTGGAATTCAAGGCGCATAGGGCTGTCACCACCTGCTTGCTACCACAGCTATCCGAGGGTCTAGCCGTATCTGAAGGTAAGTCTATAACTAAGCACCATGCTTAATTATATTCTAACTATCTCTACCCTAGCTTTGAATAGAGACACCCTTGCGGACGTCAAAGCAAATACTTGACTTAATAAGATAAACACTAAACTAACTAAGCAACCTATTGGCAAAGATCAAACACTAAGCACACTAAAGATTAACTACTATGGCTAAGTGAAGTGAGCTGTAGGATAGCTAGGCACTCAAGCAATCAATCAAGTATACTACTCAATACTGGTAAGTAGAATAAAGTAATACTTGAAATGATGAACTAGAATATAGTAAAGTGCTTGAGTAACAAGAGCAAAACCTGAACTGGAAATGAAGGAAGACTCTTCCCAGCTCCAGGACCGATCACTCGCACGCTTCTACTCTTGAGCTAAGCCTTGAGCAGCGCTTCCGTGAGGGCAATGAGGCAAGGATGCCTTGCTCTACTAGCTACCTACTTGCCTAAGCTTGGCTAAACCCTAAGCTATTAGCTCTCTAGCTCTAGCCTTGCTTTCTACATTTCTTGCTTTCCTTCCTTGCTTGCTTCCTGCTTGAAATGAAGTGACACCTCCAGGGGGGTATTTATAGCCTTGTGGAGTGAGGGGGTACTTATAGGGGGCAGCCAACCGACCTAGGGCAAACCCTAGTGGCGGCGCCAGCCCTAGGTGGCGGCCGCCACCCCCCTGGCCGTTGGATGCACCGTCATTGATCCTACGGTCTCCAGGGGCTCCTCCAAGGCGGTTGCATGTCGGTTGCATGTCCAAATAACCGTCATTAGGTCATGATCCATGGCACTCCCCTCCTGAGCCCTCCGATGCCACTGACCTAGTGACCAAGGGCCAAGATTTGGCCCTGGGGTGGTCACACGGATCAGTGACGTGGCAGGGGGGAAGTTTGGGCCTCTCCTTGTGGCGGGCGCCACCCCACTAGGGCCCAAATGGGCTCTGGTGAGTGGTCTCGGCCCCTGGTGGGTCCATGCTCCAAATTTGGTCCAAATCCTGTATTCAAATAAAAATCTATGAACATGTGGAATTTGGTTAGTTTGAAACCTATTTGACTACATTTCATGCATTTTTGGTGAATTTTTGGGGTAAAGTGTTGATGGTAAAAATCTATGGACATGTGGAATTTGGTTAGTTTGAAATCCTGTAGTCACATTGCTTAGTTTGTGTAGCTAAGTAATTTGAGCTCTCTAATTTGGCTTGTGTAGCCTTGTTATTGAGTATTGCTAGTGAGCTTAGGAGCTTTGTGCTTTTGCTTACTAGATTGTGTAGGAGCTCCCTTGTGCTTTAAGTACTAGTTGCATAGGTTTGTGTGACCTTGCCTCTAGAATTATTTAGGTGAACTTTTGCTAGCCTGACACCTTTGTTGCCTAATTAGGATCTTTGTAAGGTGCTAGAGAACTTAGATAGAGGGGTGTAGTCTTGGCTAGACCGATAGTTTTAATTCCGCATTTATTTTGGTTAGCCGGCGCGATTAATTTTAGAAAGGACTATTCACCCCCCCCCCTCTCTAGTCCGCCATCTCGACCCTACACGTGGTATCGGAGCCGTGGTCTCCCATTTGTGGTCTTCACCGACCAGAGAGGATGGCGACTTTTGGGCTAGATGTTGATTGTCCACACATTTTTTATGGCACACACTTTGCACGATGGAAAAAATGGAATATATGCAATTTCAAGTTTATTTGCCCTCAAATGTGGTGGATGGTAGATGTAGGTGAAAGGACCGTGACGGCCTAAGAGGGGGGTGAATTAGGCAACTTAAAACTTCTACTATAAACAATGGCCTCTAATTTCCACCTAGACAAAACCTATGCAAGAAAGTAAACTATCTAAAGTGCAACTAAGGTTTTGCTATGTGTGTTTGTTATCTCTACCGCAAAAGGAGTTATGCTACCTAGTTTCCAAACCTATCAACTAGCATTTCAAGCTAGGAAAGGTAAAGCACATGAACAAGATAGCAATGTAACTGCGGAAGCTAAATAGTGTGGTAGAGATACAAACTCCCGTCGATGACTCCGGTATTTTTACCGAGGTATCGAGAAGCACGCAAGCTTCCCCCTAGTCCTCGTTGGAGCCCCTCGCAAGGGCCAGGCTCCCGGTCGAGTAACTCCGTGGATAGCTCCGGTTCTTCCCCACGCGCAAGTGGGTCTCCGGTTAAGCCACTCGTGGCAAAGCCTCTCCCGGATGCTCTCCGCCGTCTTCACTATCAAGCTTCCGGCCGAAGCACCGCGGGCCTTGTTCCCTTCGGTACACGGAGGCGGCCACACCACAAACGCGGTTGGTGTGATCTCGCAAGACTTACATGCCCCGCCGATGTACAATCACGGTGCGCGCAAGCACCGGTAGACAAGAGGTTTTCAACCTCACTAAACACTAGGCCTAACACCTAGAGCAAGCGCAAAGCGGTGGTCTAACTAGCTTAAGCACTTCGCAAAGCACCTTTACTAATCACCTAGTATATTCACTAAGCACTTTGGTGGCTAGAGCAACTAAATATGTGTCTATTCACTATGGTCACTTCCTTGAGCTCCAACCCTTGTGTTTTTGGCCGGCCATGGGGGTATATATAGAGCCCCAACCAAATAGAGCCATTGGGCAAAGAGATGTACTTCTCAGACATGGACCGGACGCACTCACGTCCTGACCGGACGCGTCCGGTCTCTCCAACGGCTAGTTGCCAGCCTGCACAGGCACTGATCGGACTCTGGCATGAGTCCGGTCGCATATGACCGGACGCGTCCGGTCACGATTTTATGCCTCTGGAACCTCTCTGTGTTCGATCGGACTCTGCTGAGCTACTGCGTCCAGTCGACATCGTAGCGTCCGGTCATGCTGCCACGCTGATGAACAGTCGTATCGTCGCGTTCGATCCAACTGGCGTAGCGTCCGGTCGCTTTTGACGTGGCGCTGTTGGCTGGGTGAACTGACCGGACGCATCCAGGCCAGCGTCCGGTCACTGCGAAGCAGCGTCCGGTCACTCCTTCTTCTTCGTTTCTTCGCGGTTTCTTGCGCCGTCTTGGTTCCGTTTATTGTGCCTTGGACTTTGCTTGATCTTGAGAGTCTTCTATTGAGCTTCAAATGTCTTGCTTGAGGTGTTGATCATCGGATCACCACGTCGCCTTAGTCCAAGTCACATTTGCACCCTATTGGACTACAAAACAAACACTCGCAAACACATTAGTCCAATTTGGTTATGTTGTTCATCAAACACCAAAATCCGAAGTTAAATGGTCCGAGGTCCATTTTCCTTACAGTAGGTTTTTCTCATGTGTTGGATGAAAATAATCTAACTCAAGCACAAGAGAAATTCCTAGATCTTGACATCCAAGCTACTAACATCATCTATAGATCTTTGCATGATGATATATTTGGAGAGATCATGGACATGAAGTCCTCCCATGAAATTTGGAAATATCTTAATGACAAGTATGGGAGTGTCTCTCATGATGGTGATGATGATGTTGATGAGTCGAAGAAGGAGACACATGAGGATGTTGAGCATGACCACAACTTGGTGATTGTGGAAGATTACTCCACCTCATGGTCAAGTGATGATGATGATCGATCTACTACAAGTTCACTTGACAAAGTTGATGATGATGGTTCATGTTCATGCCGTAATTGTGATGCCACTGCAAGCTCATCCACTACATCACATTGATTTATGTCACATGGTGACACCAAGGTATCTAATGCAAATGTGATTGATCTTGACTCATATGAGGAGCTTTTATATAGATTTGGTAGAATGATCAAAGCTTTAGAAAATGAGATGGCTAAAACAAAGAAATTGGAAAATGAAAACTCATTTCTAAAGAACACATGTGAACAACAAAAGCATCTACTCTATGTTACTACTTGTTCACATGAGGAGCTAAAATTGGCTCATGAGGAACTTAATGTTGCTCATGATAACTTGGTACAAGACCATGCTTTACTCACTAACAAGTATTCTAATGAAGAAATTAAAACTAGTGAGAGCTCATCACTTGGGTCAAATGATCAATCACATATTGTTGCTAACCCTTGTGTAGAGAAGAAGCATGTATCCACCTCTTGTAATGATTTATTATCTATGCCATGTACTTCACATATAGATGCTTGTTCTACTTCTATGTCTTGTGAGACTAACCTTTTGAAGGAGAACAATGAGCTCAAAAGTGAGGTGAAGAATTTGAGCAACAAGTTAGAGAGGTGTTACAACTCAAAAGTCACCGTCGAGCATATGTTGAACAACCAAAGAACCTATGGTGACAAGAGTGGCATTGGCTTCAACAAGAGCAATGTCAAAGGCAAGAGATGGGGCAAGAGAAGACATGAAAGAGAGATGAAGACACAAGAACAAGAGAAGTTATCTCACTTCATGTGATACAAATGCCATGAGATGGGACATCTCGCAAATGGATGCCCTAACAAAGAAAAGCTCAAGTTGAAGAAACAAGAAGAGAGGCTCAAGCATGTCAAGTGCTTCAAGTGCCGCACTAGAGGACATCTCACCTCTATGTGCCCAACCAAGAAATTGGTGAAGCAACAAGAAGAGCCTCAACCAAAGCCACAAGTTGAGCAAAAAGAGAAGCCCCAAGATCAAATCAAGAACAACCATAATGATGGTGACTTGATGATGAAGAAGAAGAAAACAAGAAGGGGTGGAAGAACAAGAGCAAGGCATCCAACTCATATCCAACATGCCAAGAAGATGATGAGCAAGAATCAAGATGAGAAAGATTTAGCTCACATCAAGTGCTACAAGTGTGAAGATATGGGACACTTTGCCTCGAAGTGTCCTACCAAGCTTGAGAAGAAGGCTCAAGCAACTCATGAGAGGCAAGGCAATGAGAAGCAACATATGGGCAGGAAGAGAAGGCTCAATCAAAGAGAGTTTGCTACTCATGTCGGGAAAGGGGACACATGGCTAATTTATGTCCCCTAGGTAAGACTTCTAAGCCTATTTCAATTAATAATGATATTGTGCTTAGAAAGGATGGTAATGGTACCTCATTGGTTGCTATTGCGAAACATCCCGCAATTCATACTAAGGCATTGCCTAAGTATGTTGCTCCTAACTTGAGAGGACCCAAACAAGTTTGGGTACCATCAAAGAGTGGATGAATGTGTGTAGGTACCATGGCATTGGAGGCTTGATTCAATTGATTTCATATTGTTCATCGTTTGATTGAGTCAATAAATGAAGCTTAGTGCACATCCAAACCCAATGCCAAGTCAATATAAGTGAAGTCCAAATGTGCTACAACATACAAGTGCAAAGTTCAAGTTGTGGTAATTTTATTGGAAATATTTGAAGGTTTGCAATTTATTGAAGTAGAAGCTTGCTATTGATGATCATGAGCTGCCAAGGTATATCTTTAGTTGATCAAATTTATTTGGGTGCATATGAGTTGATTGAATTGGATATATATGCATATGTTGCTTGATACGAGATGTTTGAATGGATTTAATGCTTAGTAATCAAAATTAAGTTGGTTTGATTGGATAAGTTCATGAGACTTCTTTTAGTAAGTGGTTTCAATGAATGTACGTCTTGTGAGACTATTCAAACAATTTGATTTCAAGTTTGGTTCATATTTCAAGAGGAATAGCTCAAGTAGTCAAATCTGTCCTATATTGCAAAATCTGAGTTAGCTGTGATCTTTGCGATGTTTGAATACTCAAATCTATTTGGATTGGTTTGAAATTTGGTACACATGCTCTATACTTATGGTATTACTTGCTGCAAAAAAATCATAATGAATGGATAAGTGATGCTTTGGTTTTGGAGTGGATCTTGTCAATTATAGTGCAGCAGTTTTCAGCATGTAGTAGTTGGGAAAGATGTGAAATCTGGTAGCAATCTATAAGTCCAATGAAGCTCAAATTTTTATGGCTGCTAGAAGACTTAGTGAGGCACATCTCCACCAAATTTCATGGCAATTGGATCAATATATTGTGAGATATGATCAATTCATTGAAGAGGACAGAATCTGCCATATAAGTGACCTTTATTGATAGATCACAAGTCACTTTGATTGAAAGGCCCTCAAGTTGGAATCATGTTTACAAGTGTTTGAGGAACCTATGTTTGGTTTTGAGATGAGCTAGAAGCATGACAAAAATGAGTACAAGGTCATTCAATTGAGAAGTGCATTTGACACACAATTTGGTACTCAAATTGAAAATCAAGACCAATATGAAGATAAAGATCAAATTTTGTATCAATTGAAGATCATTTTGAAAGAAAGAAAAGGATTCAAAGTCATATTTCAAGAAGAGTTCAAATGGATCAATCAAACAAATTCAATTCAAGTGAGTGTCAAAGATGATTCTTTGGAAAGAGGTCACTTCTCCCTAGTGAGGGGCTTGCCGCCTTTTGTAGGTTAACCAAGCACGTGGCTTGGAAGGCTAACATGGAAGTGGTGATCTAAAGGACATTTGAGATGCTTAGTTGGATAAATCAAAAGGGTTGATCTAGAAAGCAAGCAACACTCAAAAGAGCACAAATCATTGCAATTCAAGTGATATACTCTTGCAAGCTATGGTTAAATGAAAAAGCAAGCCAACCACAACAAAGATAGTGCACTTGATCATTAGTGGTTCTCAATTCATATGGGTGAAGAATGGTATTCAAATTGGTATCTATTGGTCTTCACCAAGATTTGAAATGGACTTCACATTGCTATTATGGAGCTTACTTGGAATCTTAATGACTATCCTCTACTCCAAGATAGCAAAGGTATCATTGTAATGTGCATGATCATTTCATCCCTTACTAGTATGCGGTTAGTGCATATAGTACATGTTTAATAGGATCATGCATAACAATTGAAAAAATTAAATTCATACCCTACCACTATTGCTTGATTGTTTATATATCTAGTGGTTAGTATATGAGTTTGTTCATGAGCTAGTGAATCCAAGTACTTGATCTAGAAGATGAGCATTCAAGTGTCTAATTCAACATGAGTAAGATAACCATTGAAAGATGTGTGAAGAAGCTTACTCTAGAGCAAACCGAGTTAGATATCTTATGCAAGTTGACTAGTTCATGTCACAAATGAGAAGCTCATGAAGATAACAAATGTTCAAGAAGAAGACAACAATGCAAATGGATATCAAGTTCAACTCATTCAAGTGATATCTAGACTCACGTATCCTTAAAGTGGTATTTTCAAGTGGTGTCTAGATCAAACTCACAAGTGGTATCCTACAAGATGTCAAGTGATCCTCAATTTTAAGTGATCAAATAAAGCAAAGCATTCCTCACCAACAAGAGCTCAAGTGAATGACCCATGTTATGACATAGGGGGATATGCCCCACCGATTGGTATCAAGGTCAAAGATCCTACAAGTGTTCTACATGTAGTATTTCAAAGTGGTTTTCATGCATCTACATGTGGTATCTACAAGAGGTGTCATTCAACATATATGGTAGTGTCCATAAAAAATACAAGACTCTAGTGTCAACCATCTACCCTAGTGCAACCCTTTGTATCAAGAGAAGCGTACCTTTTGTGGTCATTGATGACAAAGGGGGAGAAATTGTGGAAAAGATATGTCAATTGTGATATGTCAAGGACAAAGGGGGAGAAAATAAGACGGACATGGATCAAGAGGAAGCAAGATTGGACAATGGAAAAGGATCAAAATTCTTGGACAAAGAGAGCACACAAGTAGGGGGAGCAAGCTCGTGAATACATGTTTGATGCATTTGGTTGTGCATTACATTTGCTTGCTCGCATTGCATATGTTTTACATTCCTACATGCTTGTGTGCAATATTTGCTAGAACTAAGACTTGAATGATGTTTGCTTCATTTTGGTATCTAGAGCCTAGTCTTAGTATAGGAAGTGGTAACTAGAACATTGTTTATAATGTTGATCTCACGTGGTATCTAGTTTCACTTGTTTCTAGCAAGTTGATGCTAAGGATGATTTAAAATGTGGTATACACGCTACAAAGGTACAACTTTATCTTGTATACCTTAGCATCACTTAGTAGTGGTAACACTCCCACAAATTTTATATTTATGCATGTGTGCAAGTTTGAATCCAAACCATTTAAGCACACATGTAGGGGGGTTATCACTACCAAGTCGGGTTGTATGGTGCTTATCCAAATCTTCACAAGTGATCTTAATGTTGGATAAGTAACATAGAATCCAAAGAGCTTAATTTCTATATCTTTGTAGAGTTGTCATCAATTACCAAAAAGGGGGAGATTGAAAGGTCCTTGTTTGGTTTTGGTAATTGAGTGACAACCTAGGTGAACTAATATGTGCTTATGTGAGATACACGGGAAATTAGTTCACATGTGAATGGGCAATGAAGGAGCTTATTGCATATGAGACATGACATGGAGTCATATGGCTAAGGTGGTGAAGATCATGGCAAGACTTGGCTTGATGGACCGGTTCCGAAGGTGAAGGGCAAGTTGGAGGCTTTGAAGCCGTTGGTACCGAGTGTCGGGAGGCTTGAGCAAAGACTTGGCGCCGAAGGACCGAAGCAATGGTGAAGAGCAAGTGAGGTCAAGATCGATGGACCATGGAGGCCATTTGATGATATGAAGTGGCTCATATCATTTGGTGATCAAGATTTATGCATGTGTTGCATCAACTTTGGAAGAGTTGAAATGGAATGCGCAAGGCAAAGGTATATTTGTAGGGCATTTCATTTCACCAGTCAAAGTTGAGTAGAGAAGTGCTTGACCGGGTTTAGGATAGATAGCCATACTATAAAGAGGAGAAATCTTTAGTTGCAACGGTTATCTAGTGCCACTAAGTGTGAGTTTCATGTGCATTTGCATTGCGCTTAGTGACGTGGTGAGATTGATGAGAAAGCCCAAGAAAATTCTTTGTGAAAAGCTATCTCAAGTGCTAAATTTGATTTGGTGCTTGTGGGAAGAGATAGCACTTAAAAGGGTTTAAAAAAGAGAAGAAAGTTTCACTGTGGTCGGAAATTCCAGCTTAGCTCGGTTGATTTCCAGGAAGGGGTTCTCTGTCTGGTTCTCCACTTTCATCCAGAAATTGGTGTCGCCCGAGCTGGAAATTCCAGTCCGTGTTCTTTTCGACGCGAAGGCTGCTCCCACCCTGGAATTTCCAGGGCGCGCCGCCTGGAATTTCCAGTGCGGGTTTGGTCCAGAGCAATGGTCGGGAGAGACGCTCCCACCCTAGAAATTCCAAGGCGCACCGCCTGGAATTTCCAGTGCAGGAATGGATCTTTGGACAACAACGGTCGGTTCCCTGGCTGGGTGGGGATAAGGTTGGGTCTCCCCCTCACCTTCTTCTCCATCCCCTCCATTTTCTCCATTGTTGCATCCATGGCTAGGGTCCATCCCCTCTATTTCTCTCATCTCCTCTCTCCCATGATTTGAGCTAAGATATCTAGAGAGAGAAGAGTGTCTTTGTGGGTGTGGATGAGAGAGTGAAGATCCACCTCTTCCCCTTCCTCTCCCTCTCAAGCTTGGTGCTAATTTGAGTGAGGGATTGAGAGCCTAGTGTGCGTGCATTTGAGGATTTGCATTTGGTGGCACTAGGTAATCTTTGTGATTGGGGATTTCTTATTACTCTTGGTGATTGCCATCACCTAGACGGCTTGGTGGATTGTGTCTCCGTTGTGAAGCCCGCGTGGTGATTGTGCGTGGCTCCGGAGAAGGATTTGTGAGGGGTGTTGTGCTCACCCCGCGGGGATCGCGAAGAGCAACTCTAGTTGAGCGAGACGTGAAGAGCGTCAAGTGGTCCGGCCGGGTCAAGTGCTAGAGCTTGTGGTAAGCACTCCAAGTGGGAGACTGTGACTAGTATAGTCACCACTAGCAAGAGGACCGGCGGCAACCTTGAGCTTGTCTCAACAGGGACTAGCTTGGTGGCAACCAAGTGAACCTCGGGATAAAATCACCGTGTCAACCTTGTTCATCCCGTTGGTTTGCATTCCCCTTACACAAGTTTGTATTTACTTTCTTATATATTGTGCTTGTGTAGTTGCTCTTGTAATTAGTTAGCTTGTGTAGCTTGCTATTTACCTTCCTTGCTTGTGTAGCATAGAAGTAGCTCTCTTGTGTGACTAATTGGCTTGAGCAGCCTTGTTAGTCACATTGCTTAGTTTGTGTAGCTAAGTAATTTGAGCTCTCTAATTTGGCTTGTGTAGCCTTGTTATTGAGTATTGCTAGTGAGCTTAGGAGCTTTGTGCTTTTGCTTACTAGATTGTGTAGGAGCTCCCTTATGCTTTAAGTACTAGTTGCATAGGTTTGTGTGACCTTGCCTCTAGAATTATTTAGGTGAACTTTTGCTAGCCTGACACCTTTGTTGCCTAATTAGGATCTTTGTAAGGTGCTAGAGAACTTAGATAGAGGGGTGTAGTCTTGGCTAGACCAATAGTTTTAATTCCACATTTATTTGGGTTAGTCGGCGCGATTAATTTTAGAAAGCACTATTCACCCCCCCCCCCTCTAGTCCGCCATCTCGACCCTACACTTTTCTCCAGGAAAGTGAAAATGGATCTCCCCTTGCTTCATGTAGATAATTGCACTTGTAGTGTACAGGAACGGTCTTCCTAGGATGAGGTGGACATCATCGTCTTCTCCCATGTCGAGAACCAAGAAGTCTGTGGGGACTTCATGACCTCTAATTCTGACTACGATGTTTTCCACCCTTCCTTCCGGAAATCGGACTGTTTGGTCGGCTAGCCTTACCTTCAAGCATGTTAGTTCCAATGGTGCATCACAAAATAAATGTCTATACGTTGCCGTAGACATGATGTTGACACTTGAGCCGGTGTCGCAGAATGTTTTGTAGAAGGTACTCTCCTTGATCATGCAGTCGATGGTACGTACTCCTGGATTGTACAGCTTCTCAAGGCGTAGTAGAGGTTGAGTGGTGTCTTCTGGTGGTTCAATAGTGTTGACCATCCATACTGGTTCTTGCTCTTGTGGCTTCGTCCTGTTCCTCCTCCTTCTATTGTTGTTGTTCTTCTTCGGGGCAGCAGGTGCATCCTCGTACTCATATGATGTCTGTGGTGTACACGAGTCTTGAGTGTGTGGTTCTTGAAACTGAACCTCTCCTTCCTATTGTTGATCGTGAAGCAGATCTTGGCGCTTTCGGTATAGATGATGGCTTTAGTTGTACTTAGGAATGGTCTTCCCAAGATGATGGGTGCTCTTTCATCTCCTCCAGTTTCCACTATCACAAAATCTACTAGGACATAAGAGTGTCCAACTTGTACTTGAACATCTTCAAGGATTCCCTTGGGGTAGCAAAGTGTCTGATCTGCAAGCTGCAAACACATGGTTGTGTACAACAATGGTTGACCATGAATTTTCTCATAGATTACCTTAGGCATAATGTTGACACTTGCTCCAAGATCACAAACGGCTTCGTCAAAGGTATGGGGTCCAATGGTGATCGGGATGACAGGTCTCCCTGGATCTCCTTTCTTCTCGGGCAGATTCTCATCTCCCCATCATCTGTACTTTGGCCTTGGTGGAGCTATAAAGTAATCTCCTGCATTGAAAATGTCTACAAGATTTGCAGTTTCTAATTCTTCCAGATTCCCCGGAATCTTACCTTTTTCGGTCACAGGTACAGAAGCGGCTAGCTGAGAAATTTGTGATCCTATCATCTTATTAAAGCTAAGTTGATTCTGAATAGCAGAAGTAAAGCTTTCCATTCTATTATTAATGGTTTCAAGTATTTTATCATTGGAAGCTATCTTTCAGGACCTATTATCAATAACCTTATTTTGATTAACAATCATTTCTCTTAAAGGCGGTTGGTTGAAGTGGTTACCTTGGTAGTTACCTGAGTGATTACCTTGGTAGTTGGGCCTCTATTGTTGATTCCATCCTTGATTCTGTTGAGGACGATAGTTGTTGTTGTTGATGATGTAGTTCACATCCTCTTGGACTTCAGGATAGTTGCTTCCTGAGTGGCCAGTGCCTCCACACTCTTCACAAGTCATGCGAGAATCGTGGATGTGCATAACTTCCTTCTTCTCTTGGTGTCGTTCGCCGAGCTTCTTCATCAATAGGTCTATCTGAGCAGACAACATGTCTACTTCCTTGAGTTGATGCATTCCTCCTCTCTTCTTCGGTTGAGTGCGTTCTTCGTTCCATCCTCGGTTGGAAGCTATCTTCTCAACGAGAGCAGTTGCCTCTTTGATAGTGAGTGACAAGAACGATCCTCCAGCAGCTGCATCGATATTATCACGGGCACTCGAAGTGAGCCCATGGTAGAATGTCTGCATAAGTAACCAATTCTCCATCCCGTGGTGTGGGCATTCTGATATGTTATCTTGAAAGTGTTCCCATGCCTCAGGGATAGATTCATCATACTGCTGCTAAAAAGTTGAGATCTTGGCTCGTATGGCATTCGTCTTGCCTACAGGGAAGAACTTTGCTAGGAAAGCAGTGGAGCAGATCTCCCATGTAGTGTTTTTGTCTTTGTTGGAGTAGAACCATTGCTTCGCTCTTCCCAAAAGTGAGAATGGGAATAGGCGGAGGTATATGGCGTCCTTAGTGACTCCTTTGATAGTGAAGGTGTTGCATATCTCCAGGAAGTGTTGGAGATGGGCACTTGCATCTTCATGTGCTTTCCCACAAAGCTGGCTGGCTTGCACCATGTTGATCAGAGATGGCTTGAGTTCGAATCCCTCAGTTCCCACATTGATTGTTGGTCCAGTCCTGATGTTGGCAGTAGTTGGCGCAGAGAAATCGCGGAGAGTCTTGTCAGCCATGTCTTCTAACACTGGTGTTGAGCTTCTTTCCTGAGTGTCTTCGGTCAACGTGGTTGGTGGTTTCCTGAGCTTGGCGTTGGCTTTGGCTTTTCGGATCAAAACTTCAGGATTGTCAACGTAGTTTTCCGGTCGATCAAATCCAGTCATACATCACCCTGTAATAAGATATTCAAGAAATAGACAAAGGACAGGGTGAGCCTGTTTGAGAAAAGATCAATAGTGTGGCTCGATTATCATAAACATGTGTGTACAGTTTTTCCTATGTATTCAAATTATATCATATTATCTCCTGGTCTTAACTTAGAAACTCGAATAACTTAACGAATGGTTCCGGTAATGGGATTTCCTTAAGGGATTTCCCAAACATCGGGGAATGTGCTTTGGAATCACACATTTGGTTCCCCAGCAACGGCGCCAGAAATGTTTGTTGACATCTCTTAGCATCACTTCAGATAACGGCGCTAGAAATGCAGGTAGACAAATCTAACAATATTACCTTTAACGCTAGGCTGTCACCACTAGCAGCAACACTAGAGACATGGATAGTATTTATGATCTTGCCCTTATAAAATATGAAATGAGATTATCCGCAAGCGCACAGATACAATACATTTGTTGTAGCATTTCACCAAGGAAAGAGTTTCCAAGGTATCGTTATTTATAACGGAGCAATGCATATCATTAGTTACCCGGTAGGAGATAAACATCTATAACTATGACACACACATGTATGATTATGATAAGAGTTCCACTAGATCTATACTCAACAAAGGAATCAATCATAAATGATAAATAAGATAAATGTAATAGAACAGAGTAAACAATACAAAAGAGTTCTAACAGAGCATTCTCACCCAAGGTCGAATCGTAGCCAAATCTAGAAAGAGATAGATTAACTTCCTAACATGGTTCTAACTATAGGTCATAGACTACATTAATTAGTGCAATTATGATTAGCAATCATGGTTAGAATAAATTATATTTATACGTAGGAGACATCACGCATGGAGGATCAGATCCAGAGTCTATCACCTCCGGGTGATCAGGTCTTACTTGCCCTATATTCGGGGAGTGGACTACAAAGGACTCAACAAGGCTATAATAGTCACCTTCGCGATCTACCATTTGTTGGCCTGAAATATAGGGTGCATTCGCAGGTAAACAACGTATAAGCACCACGCTTACACAATGTTGACCACTCACCCCGCGATCGACCGAATGAGCGTTATACGAACAAGAGCGTAAACATAAAGATACCCTAGCTATGCTAGACATATAATCAAAGTAGACGATGAACATTATAATTATGAACACGAAATAGTAACAAGTCATGACATGTATCAACTAGAACACAAACTAGAAGATGAATAAGAACTAGATGAACAATTAGAACTAGATTAGAAGACAGAGATGAACTAGAGAGGTAATTAGAACTAGATTAGAACACAGAGATGAACTAGAGAGATTAGAAGATGAATTAGAACACAATTAGAACACAAGATAATTAACTAGAAGACAATTAGACAATTAGAAGAACAATTAGAAGAATAATGTTGATACAAGAGAGAAGACAAGGCTAATTACCTAGCTCCTCCTGACTAGATCCGGAATCCGAGCTTCCTCGACTCTTCTAATTCTATTCTAGCTACGCCCTTGGATGATGGAGGTCCTGGTTGTCTAGGCTACCTCTAAACTACACGATTGATCTATGAAGTGATGAACTGGTTGTTGATCTGATGATGTCTCCAGGAGGGGGGTCTGCGGTTTCTTATATAGCCCGGTGGGATGAACCGCAGCCCTTAGATCAAACCGACGTTGAACAACGGCCAAGATACAAAGTAGAGGTTGGTTAGGTCATGCTCCACGAAGGAGGGGTGGCTTCCAGGTGGGCCCAGGCCGGCCGGCCTAGGGTTGAGGCCGGCCGGCCTCCCCCTGGCGCCACCTGCCTCTTCCTTCGACTGGAAGTCTCCGGGTACCTTCCTTGTTTGTCTTGAGTCCTTGTTCGGTTGATTTGCGCAATGAGTCGTGGCGTGGATGGATTCCTTGTCGTCTTCTTCCTGTCTGGTCCCTGGATATCTCTGGTATTCTGTAGCTGTTGGAATCTTGTCTGTTACACCCCTGATCTTCATATGGATAAGGCTTCTAGAGGGTTCCAAAGTCTTCCTGGTTGTATTCATCAAGGACTCTTGCTTCGGGACTCCAAATATGGCAAGTGGTATGTCCGTTGCGATCGTCTCGACGAGCGCGTCTCACTGGTATGCTCTGATTCTTCACTTGAGATACTTTCTTATGATGAAATATTGAATATCCTGCAAAACAAGTGGAATCGACACAACTCGTGGAACTCGTTAGAATCAAACCCTATAGCTATACTCTTTGGATCATTGCGGGTCATTAATGAGGTTAGGTGACTGTTTAAAATAGGAGTTGTTGACGCAAAAAGTGACACCTTGCGCCAAGACACACATCAAGCCGAACGAGGCTAGCTTCAATCGGGTGCCCAGAGCGTGTTGAATCCTGAGACGTGTTAGTCGGTTTGACCTGAAAACCAACAAGGGATAAAGCATGAGAATACCTCTGGAACGTGCTGGGTAAAACCAGACAGTTCCATATGTACGGCTTTGAAAGCCAGTCACGACGGCACACAGCTATAGAAGTTGTCTGTCAGAGCATGTTTACAAAGTCATTCGGCAAGTACGAGAACAGAGTATGTGAAGCATATTAACTGTCGAATGCAAAAGGAAAAACATGCTTGAACAAATCAAAGATATCATAAACAGGCAACTTGCAAGAATAGATCTATCCAAATAACACATGCATAGGTCAATCCAACTAATCTGCCGCACATTTAGTCTTCATAAACCCGTCAAGCATAAACTTAAGCGAAGCTAATCCACCGCATGATACCACTTGCTATAAGTCTATACCACTTCTTATAATTAGATTAATCCACCGCATGATACAATCTAATTATAACAAGCTAAAAGCAAGCATATATTTGAATAGATCTATAAAAGCTCATTACTCGTGTAAGCATAACTAAAATTGGCAAATTAGCCGAGTTGGGGTCCATGAAGAAGGAACGTACAAGCAAGCATGATCAAACTAATCTAAAACCTGCATCTGCCGCACGACACCCAGTTCTATCAAAGCATAAACATGATTGACATGTATGAACCCACAACATGTAACAACCTAGATTGAAAGTTGATCCGGCCATCATGATGTTATGATTAGCAAAGCACAAGCAAACTTGTGAAACGGGACCGAATAGAGATCAATCTAGATTGGGCAAAAGAGTGTTACAGGAATTAAATAAATAAAACACATAACACATGATAACTTAATGAATCTACTAGATCTGCCAAATCTAATAGAGCCGATAACTATTTTTACTCATGTCTTAATCCGCCGCACTATACAAGGCATAAGCAAAAACTTCCCCTCATAAGCTTAAATCCGTCGCACGATACTAAGCTTAACATACGAGACCAGTTGCATCATATCTAAATCCACCGCATGATACTAGACATGATAACAAGGTTGCCGGTACTTACGGAGGTCGACGGATCGATGTTTCCTCTCGAAGAACTCGACGACACGACTTAGGGACTCGAAGATGGCACGGGGCCGGTTTGTATTGATATGGTTGTGAACAATTTTACAATGGTCGATGGTTTATATTTATACCCTGGACGAAATACGAGTCCTAAATGATTACGATTTACATAATAAAATATGGAAAGATACAAACATTACTTCAAATCCCTTTGGCATTCTCCATTGCCACATGCCTTCTCGTGCAAGCCGGCTTCATCCGCAGCATCCATCTCCCGAATGGAACCACCTCTCTGCAAGATAGCCGACCACACAGATATTCATTTAAATCCTAAAGACCAAATAGCCATCTGATTGCTTGCCGAATCCCTTCTTCTCTGCTGGCTGGGCCCACCTGTCATATCCTCATGCGTGCGAAAATCTGGTGTCAACACATGCCCCCTCAATTTCGGGATAAAAGTCAATTTTATTTCAAAATTGTCCGCAAGCTTCTCCCTTCCTAGGTTTTCACTTTTTGGCACCGTAACCGCCGCTCAAGAAATTCAAACCTCTGCATAATCGACCTTACTTCGAACCTTTGATGGCGACCCAAGATGAGATCCCAGAGGTAAACTTCACATATTCAGTAATTTCGTGCTAGCTTCTTCTTTCGGTTCACCTTTTTCTCTATTCGCTATTTCTTGAAGGAATTCAAAAACCAAATCCTGATTCCTTATGCTGCCAACCCTGGATCCTACCTCCTTGGTCCAATGGGAAATCTCGATCTAACGGAAATTATTGAGAAAGAAACCCAAAGAATTCCCTTCAAATCTGGAGTTACCTCACCGAATCACTGGCCGAACACCTTCAAGAACTGGCCTTTTCCCCCAATTGTTGGATGGCGAAATTGGTATCGGAGGATGTTTGAGAAAAGCAGCAGCCACTGGGAAAATCAAGACATTGGCCACTGTTTGGAGTTATCTTTATCAGAAACACCCAGGAACGACTCTCTTCTGATAGCAGCTTCCCATTTCTGGTCCAACGCCATCAACGCTTTCATTTTCGGCCATGGTATGATGACCATTACTTTAGCCGACGTCTTCATGATGACGGGTCTGAATGTAGCACTACCAGTATATCCTTACAAATACAAGAACAAAAGTAACCAGAGAGATGTCAATTCTGGATGTGGATGGGCCAAATACATTCAGACTTATATGGAGTCATCCAACACTGTCTCTGACAAAGAGCTGAAAGCCTTCATGAATATGTGGCTATGTAGATTCATCTTCTGTGGAAAATCCAATGAACCTACTTTGAATCATATGGTGATGGCTGAAGATTTGTCTGCAGGCACTCAAATCCCTCTAGGCAAATACCTCTTGGGGTCTGTCTATCATATGATGCATCAGATTACTCTTCAGATGCACACAGGCAGAGAAATCTCCTGTGTGAATGGTCCCTGGTGGTTGGTCCAGATGTGGCTCCAACTATATATGCATCAGATAGTCTCTGTGAGCCTCCTCAACTTGAGCTTCCCTTCGATGAACTATGCTAAAGGCAAAACAGCAAAAGTCAAAGCCTGTCAGACTTATGGAGAAGCAGCATCATCTATCAGCATTGATATGGATATTGGTCATCTCTTCAAGCTATTCTTCAAAGGCTTTGGCAATGCACTTTGGCTTCCCTACAAAGAGAATGAAAATCTGACTCTTCCCTGCAAGTTCAGCTACGAATCTGGCTGTGCAGACAAAGCATCTACTGAAATTTTCAACTCCTTCATCAAACCCTGTGTTCTGCCAGCCGAATTTCACCATGGAAGACTGGTACAGTCTACCTACGAGTTCTATTATCCAAACATGGTGGCCAGACAATTAGGGTGTGGCCAATTGCCCCCTAGACTCTACTTCTCAACAGCAATAAGACCCAGAGAAGTAATTATGGAGTGGATAATAGCTAAAAAAGTCTTTGAATTGGGATGGGAACTGCCAACATATGAACCATCTCCATTTGGGATAGTGGACACCACTCATCCTTTCTTTACTTCTTGGTGGGGAGAGTGGCATGCTCATCTCTTCAGTGTGCCAGTTCACCCCTTGTGTCAAAATTTGCAACCTGACTTTGCTTCTGACAGTGAGGTAATCTCATCACACCTATCATTTTCCATTCTTGAATCCAATCTCTTTCTAATACTCGGCCATACGTAGGATCCTGAGTCTGCACCTCCTGTCAGAGCGATCCAGTATTACCCAGCTAGACCCAATCCTGCTCTTGGTTTCAACGCCCCAAATTTAAACACCTTCATGAAGATCCCTGCAACTTCAACCATTGTGCCTCCAGGAGGGGACAACAAAACAAAAGCACCTGAGAATGTTCTTTCGTCCAAGAAACCAAGGACCAAAAGGGTTAAACTATCTTCCAAGGTATGAATCTTCCATTTTGTGCTAAGCAACTTTGCTCGGTAATAAATCTAATCTAATCTATGTTGCATCACTTGTTGCAGTCACAAGCCAAAATCTTAAAATCAGGTAGTACTTCAGGAACTACCGAAATATCCCCCGAGACTTCTACAAAAGAAATTCAGGACGAAACTGAAGATCCAAAAACTCCTGAAGGTTCAAAAAACGAAGAGGCCGACGAAACCATAGGTAACGCGTTCGGCCATTCTCCCCTCTGTTGTCACATACTTATGTCACTACTTGAAACAGATGAAGTTTTAAAAGAAATGGAAGCAGAGCCATCTCCTGATCATACTCCAAGCCCGTCTCTTCCGAACATTCAACAAAGCCCTCGAACAAGCCAAGGCACAGCATCCTCTGACGATCAACCATCTCAGCAGGTAAAGTTTCTGTCCCTGAATTACATAGCTTTCGCCAAAACGCATTCAGTCGGCTAACACTTTTCCCCCTTCTCAGAAAAATACTAAAGAGCCGACTGTGAGTTATTCTTTCCCTGCTGAAAATTATATCACCGAGAAAGGCGAAGAAAACACCTCCCAACGTACTTTGTCAACAGAAAACCAGGCTCGGTTGAGGGAAGTAATTACTCTGCTGAACAAGGACGTCGTTAGTCTGGCTCGAGACGCAAATCAAATAAGAGATGTTCTTGAGCTCATCGATGAAGACATCCCTTCTGCTCTTTTGGCTCACTTGGAATAACTTTCTTGGAATGGTAAGGAGAGCAACTAAAAACGTTTCATCTAAGGCTGCTTTACAGAATGACAGATCTTCGAAGAAGCTGGAAATCAAAGATTTGCACTCCAATATCCAAGTTGCAAAAAATTCTCTGGCAACTTTGGAATCCGAACTGAAAATCATGGAGGAAGATAAAAGCAAGCTAGAAACCCAATTAGCCAATCTGAACACCAAAATCCAATCTCATAGGGCTAACATGGCTGTCCTGCCGAAGGACATAGAAGCAGCTTCATTGAAGATAACTTCGGCTCTTAAAGAGGATCGACAAATCAAAGCTAAATTATCCAACATTCAAAAATCTGAAGACGAAGATCAAAAAGTGCTTGATACTGTCAGCCGAATCAGAGCCGAGGCCATAAAGACGATCAATCAGCTTTTGCGTGAGTAAACACTGATCTTGTAACAAACCAAGTGTAATGTATTTCGTCTTTGTAAAACTACTTTCGTGTTCCCACACCTCTACATGTCTGAGAACGCAGTCAGCTTCTCTTCTTCAATTTTCCTGTAATGAGATACAACCGATTGTCCTCATTTTCTGATAGCCGAAACGAATTCCAAGAGGATAACCGAGTGGTATTTGGCTTAACCGAGCCTGGCCCAACTCAGAAAACGGCCCAGCCGAATGAAAACCCTGCGCCGTCGTTTGGCATTCTTATCCCACTACTCCGTAGACTTCGCCACGACTCTTTTTCCGGCTTATAAACGAATCCCCTTCTGCAACCTTGACTAGCACTTGCAGTTACTCATCTTCGCCTCCGTCTCCTTGCTTCCTCTTGTTGGCTCAACTCGAAAGAAGAAACCCCAATCTTGTAGCAATGGCGAACGGCGACGACCGCGGCAAGCGACCTGCTGAAGGAGAAGCGGAGGGCAGCCAAGCACCGCAACGGCGGCGCCATGGGTGAGAATTGGCTATCCTGCCCCCTTGCAATCTCTATCCCCCTGTTCATCCATTGTTTCGATTTCGATTCTCCTCTTACTTTTAGGATAAGATTCATCTCCAGCAGCCAAGGCCATCTCCTTCCCCAACCTGGGACTCCATCATCCGGATCTTCCAAATCCTCCGACTCTTCAGATTCTTCTTCAGATTCCTACTACTCGGACCGGTGGAACCACCATGACGCCTGCCGCTTCAAGGAGGAACGGGACCAGGCCCGAGAGGAGTTGAGCGAGGTCTCCAAGCAGTATGGCATCAACCAACTTGATTGGGAAAATCAGCGGAAACAATTCTGCGATTCAATCTCAGGTTAGAAAACATCTCCACTTGATTCCTATTTTTCCCTAATCGGACTCGTTTGTCTGATGTATTCCCTTTTCGTTCAGCATTATCAGCAAAGGTTGAGCGCCTGAAGATTGCGGGAACCAGGGTGGCCGACAAGGTGAACGCCCAGTGGGAAACCGTGGAGGCGCGCCTTGATGATGCGGTCAACCGTGTCGATCAAGTTGCCATTCATGGCGTACACCATGGCGTCGCCTTGGGGCTGGCGGCGATGTCCACCCAGACGCACGAGGACTTCTCCGCCATGCCGACTGGCTTCCAAGGTGGTGAGCTTCCAGAGGATATCGAAGATCTCCTGGAAAATTATGAAGATCATGCGATCGTGCTCGCCCAGGCTTCTGACGCTCAATCTGTCTTGAACAGGTTATTTGATGAGTAGTCTGTACTTAGGAGCCTTCTGTGAAAACTACTCCTTTTGTAAAACATCTGCATCCGTGAAATGCTCGTCTGTGACTCCCATCTCCTGAATTACCAAAAGCAAAATCCTCGTATGATATCATCTTCATTAGGTTAAACCGATATTTTTGCTCTAAAGGCGACATATGTCATGTCGGCTGCTCACACATTTTTTCTGCTAAAGGCGATGTTCCTCATCGGCTATCTTACTGCATATGATTCTCATGTACCGATCTCTATGCTGGGGTGAAACTTTTTAAGAAATCTCCCATTAATTGCTCTAGAAAACTCTTCCCCCAGCAAAGTCTTCAAAATATATGCGTTGCCAGGCACGTGCCTTATCACCCGAAAAGGACCTTCCCAATTTGGAGACCATTTGCCGAATGCTTTGTCTTTCGTTCTGATAGGCAACACAACCTTCCAAACCAAATCTCCCTCTTCAAAGTGTTTTTCCTTGACCTTTTTATTGTAATACCTGGCAACACGCAATTTATTCTTCTCTATACTTTCCAATGCCTTAAGATGAACCAGGTGCCGATCTTCTAGTTCGTTCATCACTAAACTCTCATAATCTTCTTTTCTTAACTCATTTTGCAACACAACTCGCCTTGAACTCAATTGTAACTCCCAGGGTAACACAGCACAATGTCCATAAACCAACTCGTAGGGAGATACTTGAGTAGACCCATGACATGCCATTCGGTAAGCCCATAATGCTTCACTTAAAACCGAATGCCATTTTTCGGCTTCTCGTCAATCTTCTTTTGGATAATCTTAATTGTAATCTTATTTGATGCTTCGGCTTGACCATTGGCTTGCGCGTAATAAGGAGAAGAATTACATAGCTTGATCCCCATTTCTTCAGCAAAATCACAGAATTCGGATGATGTAAACTGGGTGCCTTGATCCGTAGTTATAGTTTGAGGAATCCCGAATCTGTGAATTATATGCTCTTTGACAAAACCGATCATGTTCTCTGATGTAACATTCTTCAAAGGCACAGCCTCAACCCATTTAGTAAAGTAGTCTGTAGCCAATAGTATGAATTTGTGTCCTTTACTGGAAGGAGGATGAATTTGACCAATCAAATCTATAGCCCATCCTCTAAATGGCCACGGCTTGATAATTGGATTCATGGACGATGCTGGAACTCTCTGAACATTCCTGAATCTCTGACAATCTTGACATCCCTTATAATATTCAAAACAATCCTCTAGCATAGTCGGCCAAAAATAACCGGTCCTTCTTATTATCCATTTCATCTGGTAGGCCGATTGATGTGCGCCACATAACCCTTCATGTACCTCATACATCAGCTTCTTGGCTTCTTCTTGGCTTAGACACTTCAGGAGTACCCCATCTATGGATCTATAGTACAACTGACCGTCAAGGAGTGTAAACTTGATAGCTTTATATCTCATCTTTCGAGAGACCTTCTGTGATGGATTTCTCAAGTATTCGATAATTTCTTTCCTCCAATCATCAACCATATGATCTCCATTCAAAGCAAGAACCTCTTGATCCTCCCGATATCCTGACGCAACTTGAGCCAATTTATTTGCTTCTTCATTATGCCCCCTAGGGATATGATGTAAAGTTGCTATCCGGAAACA
The DNA here is from genome assembly GCA_009763385.1 of Coix lacryma-jobi var. lacryma-jobi. Taxonomy (NCBI): domain Eukaryota; kingdom Viridiplantae; phylum Streptophyta; class Magnoliopsida; order Poales; family Poaceae; genus Coix; species Coix lacryma-jobi. The sequence goes on from CM019826.1 coordinate 47,667,353, forward strand.
TTTCAAAAGCTCTTGACATTCTTCATAATATTCTCTCAATATGTCACTTTTACATTCATATTGGCCAATCAACTGGTTGATGACTAACTCAGAATCCCCAAAGATTTCGACAACAATAGCTTTTATTTCCACAAGAAGCCAAAGTCCTCTGAGTAAAGCTTCATATTCTGCTTGGTTGTTGGTGACATAGGACCCAATGGGGATAGCATACTTGAAAGTTAATCCTCGTGGAGAAATCAACAAAATACCAACACCACCACCCTTGCTGCAAGATGAGCCATCAAAAAAACAACGTCCAAGGTGCAATATTCACTATGTCAGCAGAAGGATCACGATGATGAGTAACAAAATCGGCAATAACTTGACCTTTCACTGCCTTCGCCGATTCGTATCTCAGATCAAATTCTGACAATGCTAAAATCCACTTGCCGATTCTACCGTTTAGAATAGGCATTGACAGCATATGTTTTATTACGTCAAATTCAGAAATTATTATGCATTCGGCATCTAACAAGTAATGCCGAAACTTGGTGCATGAGTAATACACACACAAACAAAGCTTCTCCGTGGCTGAATATCTCATTTCTGGATCTAGCAGTTTTCGGCTAAGGTAGGCTATTACTCTTTCTTTCCCTTCAAATTCTTGCATAAGAGCCGATCCTATTGTCAGCCCATCAGCTGCCACATACAATTTGAAAGGCTTACCAAATTGAGGAGGTATCAATACTGGTGGTGCTTTCATATATTCTTTAATTTCATCAAAAGCTTTCTGTTGCACATCACCCCATATGAACTTTTGATCTTTCTTAAGCTTCAGCAATGGGGGAAAAGGCAAAACTCTCTCGGATAAGCCAGATATGAATCTCCTTACAAAATTAATCTTGCCAAGCAACGACTGCAACTCTGTGAGGTTGGTTGGAGGGACAACCTTGTCTATTGCCTCCTTGCTTTTCTTTCCCACTTCAATTCCTCCTTTATGGATCAGAAACCCTAAAAACTCCCCTGCCGAAACTCCAAAGGCACATTTGTTTGGATTCATTCTCAAACCATGCTTTCTTGTGCACTCCAAAGTTTTCCTTAAATCAGCCAAATGTCCTTCACGATCTCTGGACTTTACAACCACATCATCAATATACATTTCCATGATCTTGCCGATTAACTCATGAAAAATGTAATTCATGGCTCATTGATAAGTTGCACCGGCATTTTTCAACTCGAATGTCATAACAACCCATTCAAACAGGCCGATATGACCAGGACATCTAAAAGCTGTTTTTGAAACGTCTTCTATTGCCATAAAGATTTGGTTGTATCCAGCGTTACCGTCCATAAAGCTGATGACTTCGTAACCAGCCGCTGCATCAATATGCAGTTCGGCAACCGGCATCGGGTAACTATCCATTGGAGTAGCTTTATTGAGATTCCTAAAATCAATGCAGACCCTCATTTTTCCATTCTTCTTGTACACCGGGACTATGTTCGAGATCCAATCTGCATATCTACACGGGCGAATGAAATTTGCTTTCAATAATCTCTCGACCTCTTTCTTTACATCGGCTAGTACTTCTTCCTTGAAAATCTTCCGAGGAGGTTGCTTGTAAGGACGATACCCAGGTTTGATCGGTAATCGATGCTCAACAATAGAGCGATCTAACCCAGGCATCTCTGTGTAATCCCATGCAAAACAATCTTTGAACTCCTTTAAAAGATTTATCAATTCCAGTCTATATTCTAGATCCAAATTTGCACTGATATATATCGGCCTTGCTTCAATTCCATCACTAATATTTACTTCTTCTAATTTATCAGCCGACATGAAGCCTTGTCCTAATTTCCCTTTGTTTCCGTCAATTGGGTTGTTCTCAGTTTCAGGCATCTTGAAATGAAGTGGTTCCACCGGGCGTGCCAAAAAGTGTGTTGACGCAAAAAGTGACACCTTGCACCAAGACACACAGCAAGCCGAACGAGGCTAGCTTCAATCGGGTGCCCGGAGCGTGTTGAATCCAGAGACGTGCCAGTCGGTTTGACCTGAAAACCAACAAGGGATAAAGCGTGAGAATACCTCTGGAACGTGCTGGGTAAAACCAGATAGTTCCATATGTACGGCTTTGAAAGCCAGTCACGACGGCACACAGCTATAGAAGCTGTCTGTCAGAGCATGTTTACAAAGCCATTCGGCAAGTACGAGAACAGAGTATGTGAAGCATATTAACTGCCAAATGCAAAAGGAAAAACATGCTTGAACAAATCAAAGATATCATAAACAGGCAACTTGCAAGAATAGATCTATCCAAATAACACATGCATAGGTCAATCCAACTAATCTGCCGCACGTTTAGTCTTCATAAACCCGTCAAGCATAAACTTAAGCGAAGCTAATCCACCGCATGATACCACTTGCTATAAGTCTATACCACTTCTTATAATTAGATTAATCCACCGCATGATACAATCTAATTATAACAAGCTAAAAGCATGCATATATTTGAATAGATCTATAAAAGCTCATTACTCGTGTAAGCATAACTAAAATCGGCAAATTAGCCGAGTTGGGGTCCATGAAGAAGGAACGTACAAGCAAGGATGATCAAACTAATCTAAAACCTGCATCTGCCGCACGACACCCAGTTCTATCAAAGCATAAACATGATTGACATGTATGAACCCACAATATGTAACAACCTAGATTGAAAGCTGATCCGGCCATCATGATGTTATGATTAGCAAAGCACAAGCAAACTTGTGAAATAGGACCGAATAGAGATCAATCTAGATTGGGCAAAAGAGTGTTACAGGAATTAAATAAATAAAACACATAACACATGATAACTTAATGAATCTACTAGATCTGCCAAATCTAATAGAGCCGATAACTATTTTTACTCATGTCTTAATCCGCCGCACGATACAAGGCATAAGCAAAAACTTCCCGTCATAAGCTTAAATCCGCCGCACGATACTAAGCTTAACATACGAGACTACTTGCATCATATCTAAATCCACCGCATGATACTAGACATGATAACAAGGTTGCCGGTACTTACGGAGGTCGACGGATCGATGTTTCCTCTCGAAGAACTCGACGACACGACTTAGGGACTCGAAGATGGCACAGGGCCGGTTTGTATTGATATGGTTGTGAACAATTTTACAATGGTCGAGGGTTTATATTTATACCCTGGACGAAATACAAGTCCTAACCGATTACGATTTACATAATAAAATATGGAAAGATGCAAACATTACTTCAAATCCCTTTGGCATTCTCCATTGCCACATGCCTTCTCATGCAAGCCGGCTTCATCCGCAACATCTATCTCCCGAATGGAACCACCTCTCTGCAAGATAGCCGACCGCACAGATATTCATCGAAATCCTGAAGACCAAATAGTCGTCTGATTGCTTGCCGAATCCCTTCTTCTCTGCTGGCTGGGCCCACCTGTCATATCCTCATGCGTGCGAAAATCTGGTGTCAACAGGAGTTATCTACCGTCAACACACGGCACATAGCTTCTCTTAATTATATCTATCTTATATGTGCCAAAGTCTAAATAGTAGATAAACTACCCTGATTACCATTTTCAATTGGTGTCACACTTCTAGTGATGTCAATTTGCAAAATGGTAGTTTGACCTTAGAAGTCAAAGTGCATGTCTCCTAAAAGTATTTCAAACTTGTATGCACGCTTTTAGGGGGAGTTTACTCTACAGTTTGGAAGCTTTGAGACTAACACTACTTTCAAGTTTATCATGTGTAGTAGTCTCATTGCAAGGAAAATGGAGTCCCCGGAGACAAGCATCATGTGTGGCGACGATCCAATTGGTATCTACATGAGGTGTTCCTACCAATATCATTATGTTGATCTCAATTTGATACTCTTATATATGCTTTATCCATGCGTTATATAGATTAAACTCATTTGTGCATTAATTTGTCGGTTATGCATATGCTTTCCCACACACCATATGTATGCATACACTTAGGGGGAGTTTAGTTTATATAATGTGAGAGTCAAGTTTTATGGTCAATTTCACTCCATATAAAAAGGATCACAAAAGTTGACCCTCCCTTGTGCCACTAATGTCTTCCTTTTCAGTATTTGATTCCAAAGGGGAAGAATTTGAAGGGACCAAAAGCAAGCCCATCTCTAAAACCAAACAAATGACCAAAATCAAATTTTCAAATTTTTATGGTTATATTTTTGGGAATGGTCCAAGTAGGGGTGAAAACGGTCGGAAACAATCAGTAGGAGGCCAAATCACTTTCACTTTCAAATTGTTTTCATGAAAACGAAATCGATACGATATTGTCGGAAACGAATACGGCGCCGGTATTCCGGTAATTCCGAAAATGATAGTAGTTGATCGGAAAAATACATCGATAACGGTCGATATCAATTAGAATGGTATCTAAAAAACGATAAACACGACAAATCATAATACATGATTGTTGCTGGTGACTGATTACCCGATTGGCTTCTTGTTTATAAACACATGAAATCGTTACCTAATATTTCCTTTTCCAAAAAAAATTACCTTATGTGCTTATGTGTGCACATAGATGGTAGGATGGACATGCTTATGTGAGCCAATTAGACCTAAACTCCTAAAGCATGTGTTGTGTCGATAATTACCATCGGTAAATTACCGGCTAAATACGGAAATCTTCGAAAACGATCGGAAGAGGGCAAAATCATTTTTACTTTCGTTTCCATTTAGTTTTACCATTATTGTTTTCATTTTTTCGGTTACCACTATCATTTCCATTTAGGTCTAAAAGTCGGAAAAAAACTCAAAAATGATTTCGGAAAATCGGTGATTACCATTTTTGTTTTCATCCCTAGGTCCAAGAAAGGGAGGATGTGGATTATGAAATTAGGGGGAGACTTAAATTCATAAAGCCACAAAGGGACTCTATAGCAAGGGCAAGGTATGTTATAATAGTGTTGTTTCAATTTGGTATCTTTTAGCATCATATGATCTTGTCTTTGCATTGCATCCTAGCAAGTAGATTGCATTTTAAATTTTGTATCTATTATTTGCTTGCTTTGGTTGTGTTGTCATCAATCACCAAAAAGGGGGAGATTGTAAGGAAAAATGAACCTTGGCCCATTTGACTTTTGGATTTTGGTGTTTGATGATCAACATAACCATATTGGATTAATGTGTTTGTGAGTGTTTGTTTTGTAGTCCAATAGGCTGCAAATGTGACTTGGACAAAGGCAATATGATGATCCGATGATCAACACCTCAAGCAAGACATTTGAACATCACTAGAAGACTCACAAGATCAAGCAAAAGTCCAAGCATAAGACTGGAACCAAGACGGCGCAAGAAATCATGAAGAAACAAAGAAAATGGTACATCGGACGCTGCATCAGACGCTGCCCGTACAGGCGTCGAACGCACCAATGGAATACCCTAGCTCAAGTCAGCGCTAACAGAAGCATCAGACGGGCCGAACTGAGGACATCGAACGTGGTGGTAACATTGTGCAGTGTTGCACAGCATGCATCAGACGCACCGATGCACATCGGACGCTACACGACCCTTGCGTCTGATGCCTATGCAGAGAGGTTCTAGAGAGGCTCCAAAGACATCGGACGCGTCAGATGTTGGAGCATCAGACGTTGTCAGAGTCCGATGTGACTTAGTGCCAGGTCAGTAACTAGCCATTATGTGACATCGGACGCGCGTCTGATGGTCCCGTCAGGAGCGTCTGATGCTTCACAGAAAAGTCCATCGTTGGTGTCTAACGTCTCTATTTGCTTGGGCCTCTATATATACCCTCATGGTCGGCCAAAAACAGAAGGTTGGAGCTCAAGGAAGTATACCAAGTGCATAGACACATATTTAGTTGCTCTAGCCACCAAAGTGCTTAGTGATATACTAGATTAGTGTAGGTGCTTTGCAAAGTGCTTAAGCTAGTTAGACCACCGCTTTGCGCTTGCTCTAGGTGTTAGGCCTAGTGTTTAGTGAGGTTTGCATACCTCTTACCTACCGGTACTTGCGTGCACCGTTGTTGTACATCGGACGGGCTTGTAGTCCTGTGAGACCACAACAACCGAGTTTGTTGTGTGGCCGCCACCGTGTATCGAAGGGAACAAGGCCCGCGGTGGTTCGGTCGAAAGCTTGATAGTGAAGACGGCGGGGAGCGGTCCTGGACAGGCTTTGCCACGAGTGGCTTAACCGGAGACCCACTTGTGTGTGGGGAAGGCCCGGAGCTATCCACGGAGTTATCCGATCTGGAGATTGGCCCTCGCGAGGGATTCCTTGCAACGGGCTCCAACGAGGACTAGGGGAAGCTTGCGCGCTTCTCGATACCTCGGTAAAAATACCGGAGTCATCGACGGGAGTTTGCATCTCTACCACACTGTTGGTAGTTCTTAACTTCACTAAAGATAGAGCTAGGCAACTATCCCCGGTAACGGCCCAGAAATGCTTGTTGACACTTGCTAACGTCGTTACTAGGAGTAGACTATGGAATCTATCCCTGGCAACGGCGCCAGAAATGCTTGTAGCAAGTCCAGTCACCATACCTAAAGGAGTGAAGCTAAAGCAGCTATCTACTAATGTCAAATGGGGTTGTCAATCTCGACACTAGTAGGAGCTAGCTAGAGAGATTGCAATCTACCTAGAGGAGATTCTGCAAGCGCACAGAACTATCGTAGTAGCACTTCGCCTGGGAGTACCAAGTGTCGATTTATTGGATCCCAAAGGAAGGCTAGGGTGGTGTATGAGTCGAGTCAAGGAGGGGATGAGAGTCTAAGAATAAGAAAGGGAAAAGGAGAAAAGAGAAGAGAGGAGATGAAAGGCTAGAAAGAATTTATGAGTGGATAGGTAAGGATGAAATGAATGGTTAAGGTAAGGTGGATAGACAGGTAGATAGGGGGAATAAGATAACTAAGGATAACTAATATAACTAACTAATAATTAATAACTACTCCTAGATAACTACGAAGCAAGATAGGCAAATGCCAAATAAGCAACCAAGTTAAGTATAGTTTTATTCCTATATTGTCAAGTACCGATGCGTACTAGCCTTTACCACTGACTTAGGTTGAACGCTAGCACAACAAGCCTTACTGTTAAACTATACCGACTACGTGGTGGAATTCAAGGTGCACAGGGTTGTCACCACCTGCTTGCTACCACAGCTATCCGGGGGTCTAGCCGTATGTGAAGGTAAGTCTATAACTACGCACCACGCCTAGTTATTGTAACACCCTAAAAATTTCTCCAAAACAAAATAGGTGAAAATGATTTAATTACGATTTTTGTGAAGCATTTCACCTAGGGGTTAAATAATTTTTGTTGAATTAAAATAATAGTGGCAACATGTTTATGCATTCATGCTGGTGCATCATATTTATTTGAGTGACTGGTTTTTGCCAAAATTTGGTTTGAATTCGAATTCACTTTGAAATGGATTTGAAATGCCTTGAAATAAAATGAAAAGCTTTTTCTTTTCTCTCTTTCTCCTTTCCTCTCTTCTGGCCCAAGCGGCCTGGCGGCCCAACCCGCCGGCGCTCCCTCCCTTCCCCTTTTCTCCCGCGCTGGGCCTCCCTCCTCCCTTTCCCTTCGCCTGCACGGCCCGCTGGCCGGCCCAGCTCGGCGCCCGCGTGCAACCGCCCACGCCCTCCCCCTCTCTCTCTCTGGCAGGCTGGGCCCGCGCGTCAGCTCCCTCCTTTTCCCTCCGCGCGACGCCGCCCGCAGCGCAGAGCGCAACCGCCGCGCCCGAGTCCTCCGCGCGTCGTGGGAGCGTCCGCGCACCCCCCCTCTCGGCCTTATCACGTGCGCCCGCGCCCCGCTCCCCTCCTCCCTCTGTTGCCTCACTCGCACTCGCCGCAGAGCACCAGAGCACCCGCGCCGAGCACCTCTGCGCCATTGCCGCCGCCGCCGCAGTCGAGCCGCCGATTCGGCACCGCTCCGGCCAATCGACCTTCCCCGAGCTCCGCCGCGTCGCAGTAAAGTTGCCGCACCCCCTCCTTCCTTTTCTTTCGCTTGGTTTAGCCCTAACCGCCGCTGTCTACTCATAGTTTCGCCGCCGTCGCTCGGACACTCGCCGCCGTTCGCCGTTTGTCACCGTCCGAGCCTCTCCGTCCCTTCTTCCGACGCGGTGAGAACCCCTTGCGCTCCGCTACTCCTCCGACCGCTTGGTTCATCTTGCGGTGCCCCCAGTGCCCTTGCCCGCGAGCTCCCATGTCCCTGCCATGGCGTGTGCGTGCCCGGCGTCGCGACGCGGCCACGACGTCGCGGCCCGTGCCTGCCGCGGCGCGCCGTCGGCCCGCTCCGCGCGCACACCTCCCCCGCGTCTGATCTGTGCCGTCCAGCTCTGATCCGGCGGCTCAGATCGGCTGATACCCCTTCGCCGTGCCACTTTGCTAAAGAAACCCCGAAGAAAACCTAAATCAACCCGCGCTCCTTTGGCACTGTTCCCTGTGTCGTTGCAAACTTCCAACCGGGCCCCTGCGTTTCTTCGGATTTGAGGCGCAGTCCAGCCGGTGGAGAATTTTGATTTAAAACTCAGTTTAAATTCCGTTTTAATTTCAAATTGATTTCACTCTATTTACAGAAATGCCATTACACTAAAATGCTTATAAAATCCACGTTTTAGCTCCGTTTTGACCCGTTCAAGTTGCGTTAGGTTCGTAATTTAGTTATCTACCTGTTTATGCCTCTGTTAGTCAGCGTAGATCAGTTTAGTTTCAGGGTTTATGTTAATCTTGTTTAGGGCTCTAGAAACACCGTTTCGGCCGTATCTTTCGCATAGTAACTCCGTTTTCGGTGAACCAAAACTTGTTGTGATCGTAGAAATGCGTACTTCAGTTTTATCAAAGTTTTATTTCTGTTTATTACTGTTTGGTGTACTGTTCTAATGATAGCCATGTTTGCATTGTGTATGTATGCGCCTGGAATGCGTGGTGATGTTTTGTGTTCGAGTAGGCGGTGAGTCGGTGTGGTACGATCAGGACCCTTCTTTTGACGACCAGCAAGAGGACCAGTCTTTCAACAACCAAGGCAAGTTAGTATGGGATCTCCTTGTTACCTATTTCACTTTACCATTAAATTACTCATTTATGCATGTGTCCAATTGAGCAACCTTAGAGACCCACTTAGCTTTGTTATCTGTGATGTTCTTGACTCCGTGGGATATATGCATATGGGTAGAATGCTAGTGCTAACTGACTTATAACTGATCCAGTCCAATGATGAATTTTGTTCTCATGATGATATGTTGTTAAACGGTTAATAAAACTTGCTGTTAGCAAAAGCTGGGATTTACAGTGCTACCATGAGTGCTATATGGCTCTGGTTTTAGCTCAGTACACTGGACCTTTTCTAACTTGTTAGCGGTGACCCGAAAGGGCGCAAAAGGGGCTTGCCACTTTGGGTGTAGGGCTGCTCCTGTTCCTATGTGTATAGCTGCGATGGCCTTGTGCCATAGGAAAGGGGGGTTACTACATCTGCCTGCCATGGAAACCTAGCGGCCCTAACATGTTAGACGAACCAACGAAAGGCTTCATAGTGTGCCCTGCCGATCTACCTCGGAAGTGGATCAAGAGGTTGGCCGCCTCGGGCACAAGGGTAACACGGCTTGTGGTAAAGATGCACAACCTCTGCAGAGTGTAAAACTGTTATAACAGCCGTGCTCACGGTCACGAGCGGCCCGGGAAACTAGCAGAACTTTGATACTTGAATAACTGTTTACTTTATGTTGTTGGTACCTTGTGATGTTATATTTATCTTTGTTGGACAAATGGATCATGGGTTAAGGGTTAAGCACAATATTCGTTTACCTTAATGCTAAAACCTGCCAACTTAAAAGCTAACTGCAGTCAGACAGTGTCAGCCTTTTGAGCCTCATGAACCCTGTGTTAGCTTGCTAAGTACGAGAAGTACTTACGCTTGTTGTTTCTCTTCTTTTTGGATAAAATCCCGGATGGGTAACAGATGAAGGTGCAGTTGGCGACTTCCCAGAGGACTTCTAGGCTAGCTGTTTCCCCAGTCAGCGTTCCCTGTGGAGTAGCTCTTGTTAGCAGTTCAGTTATCTTTTGTTTCGCTTGATGTAAGACTTGTGTTGATACTATCGTTATGTAATAAACAATGTGATGATGCCACCTTCTTGTAATTTGTCTAACTTATGTGTGTGATTGTTTCCTGGGCACACATGAGTATTCCGCCACAATTTTATCCTTAAAATTGGGGTGTGACAAATTGGTATCAAAGCTTTGTTGACTGTAGGATGCAAGCCTAGCTAGGAAATGGCCGTTCTAACACCTGTTTGTTACCTGTTCATGCTTACTTTATTATCTTGTTATTTTATTAAAATTTATATGCTCCTTATTCTTATTCTATTATGCAAAACTAATTGTTTCTGCTTATCTTATATTAAACCATAACGTCAGGATGCCTCGCCTCAATGCCCGCGCGTATCGTGCCCTTTTCACCGCCAGCGTCAGCCAGCCTGCTCCCCCTGTGGTCCACATCTCCGACAGTGACGGTTCCTCCAGCTCCTCCAACACCGCCTTCATCGTGGAGGATGAAGAATTGACCTCTACTCCGACCATCTCTGTTGAGCTCGCAGCGCCACCACCGCCCCCTGCCGTTGTTCCTGAGGCGCCAGTGCCTGAGGTCCCTGCTCCGGAGGCACCCGCTCCTGTGGTGCCCGTCGCTCCACCAGCCGTGGAGGCCCCCGCCGCTCCAGCAGCCCCTGCAGCACCAGTCGCCCCAGCAAATCCTACAGCACCGGCTTTCGTGCCAGTGCACCCTGTGGTGCACTCCCCCGCCGCTTCGTCTGCTTCAGCACCGACACCCCCTGCCTCTCCAGAAGTGCAGGTGGTGGATGAGGACCTCGGATGGACTCGTCGCTTCATGTTCAAGAAGCCTGATGAGACAGCGTACTACCATAGTATGCTGGTTCGCCTGCTGAATGAATACTACCCAGAGTTGGAGGCTATGCTCCAATATCACTGTGGCGAGTACACCCACCCCTTGGAGGCTTCTTACTGGAAGTCCGACCTGATGGTTACAGGTTGGAATGATGTGGATCAAGGCCACGTCATAGAGTCTGTTCATAGGACCACCACCAAGCGTGGTGAAGCTCTAGCAAGCATGGAGGATGCTGCGCAGGATGCTTTCCAGTCTGCGCTTCCAGTCTATGAGGACAGACCGCTACCGCTACCTGCCCCACAGTGACCTGGTGGGCTCGTGGCAAGCCCTGCTTCCACCTGTGGAGTACCCGGTTCTGGTCTCTACCGCCCAACATGCCTATGAAGTGCAGAGGAAGGCTGACAAGGTGCAGGATGACCTGCGCGCTTCACAGAAGGTGATGAGGCGTCTGGAGCGTGAAGTGGACCATCTTCGCGGTGAGCTGGGTCTTCCAGCTGTTTACAAGAAGAAGTTCAGGGCCAACAATGCCCCCGGTGGAGCCCAGTAGTTTGCCTACCATGTTTAGTTATCTCGTTTAGAAACGTTGTTTAAATTTCAGTTTATGTCTGGTGAACTTTTAGTGGATGTGTTGCTTATGTTAGTGAACTATGTTTGATGGATCTTTGCTTGTGTGTGGTGAAGTATGGGTTTTGTCTGTGCTTCTCCAAGTTTAAAACATATCTCTGTGGTGAATAAAGTTGTTTATTCCATATCTGTGTTGCTGTTTTCTGGAGCAATCTGTGGTTATATCAGTATATCTCTTAATCCGTGTTCCCAAAAATTATGAAATTTTTGTGGAAGTATCTAGACTGATGTATCTTTCAAACAAATCTGGAACCAAGTCTTTATCTGTTCGGATCTGGGAGATATGCCTGTTTAAAGTTGATGTTTCTGCGCAGTCTGTCATCCAGAACAGGTTCTGTTCAACGCTGTTTTTGACCCAGAATATGACCGAATCTGAAAATGAGTTCTGAATAAAGGTTGTAACTGGTTTCTTAAGCTTTCCAACGATATCTGGTTCGACCCTGTTGGATTTCTGTAGCTTGAGTTATGTCAGTTTTTGTTCACTGCTGTTGATAAATATGTGCCCAGAAATTTTTCAGCAATGCTCGTTTATGTTTTAAAATAATTTCTATGTTGGATATAAAGGTCTAACTCTTGCGCATTTGTTGGTGAGCAGATGGCAGCAAGGGGTGGACACGGAAGGGGTCGTGGCCGTGGGCGTGGTGCTCCTGTGGACCCGCCACCGCCACCGCCGCCAGTAACCATCGAGCAGCTGATGGGAATGCAGAATCAGCTGATGCAAGCTATGATGAACCGCCTGGATCAGGCGCCAGCTGCAGCACCCCCACCCCTCCAAGTCAGGGACCGTCGAGGAGAATTCCTGAAAGGCCACCCACCTGTGTTCACTCATGCCTCTGAACCTTTGGAGGCGGATGACTGGCTTCGTGTAGTAGAGAAACAGCTGAACATTGCCCAGTGCACAGATTATGAGAAAGTGCTCTACGCTTCTGGGCAACTGCAGGGAGCAGCCCAAGACTGGTGGGATGCATTCATGTTCGGCCGTCCCCAAGATGCTCCAGTGGTTACATGGCAGGAGTTCAAGGAGAACTTCAGATCCTATCATATCCCTGATGGTCTCGTAGAGCTGAAACAAGAAGAGTTCCGCTCCTTGAAACAAGGGTCCATGTCAGTGGCGGAATACCGCGACAAGTTTGCCCAACTGTCGCGCTATGCCCCACAGGATGTGGCCCAAGACAAGGACAAGCAGCGTCGATTTCTGAAGGGTCTTTATGATGGGTTGCAGCTCCACTTATGTCAAACACCTATCCAAACTATCAGGCCCTGGTCAATAGGGCGATTGTTATTGACAACAAGCAGAAGGAGATGGAAGCAAAGAAGAGAAGCTTCCAAGGTCAGTCTTCGGGGAGCAACACTCGTCCCCGAACCAACCCCCAGCAAGGCTGCCCCCAGAGGAATCAAGGCTCCTCCAACCAGTGGAACAGGGGACAGCAGCCCCAAGGCAACCAGAACCAGCAGCGCCCTCCATTCCAACAGCAGTCAGCGCTACCAGTAGCAGCCAGGAGGGCAGAGGTACCAGCAGCAGAGCAGCCAAGCATCACGCCAGGGAGCACCCAACTCCGCTCCCATGAAGAATGCATCTCAGCAGAACCCCAACGCTTGCTACCGCTGTGGGGAGGTTGGACACTATGCTCACTAGTGTCCCAAGAAGCAGAACCCTCAGGCTCCACAGAATCAAGCAGGAGGTCAGAAGCAGAATGCTCGTCCACCTCACACTGGGCGGGTGAACCATGTGGCTGCCGATAGTGCCCTGGATGCACCGGATGTTATGATGGGTACGTTCAGCATCAACTCAATCCCAGCAACCATACTTTTTGATTCTGGTGCTTCGCATTCCTTCATTTCACAGTCATTTGTTAGAATGCATGGTGTGCCTTTATGTGCAATGAAAGAAACAATCATAGTGAACTCACCGGGGGGTAGTATGCCTGCAAATTTCTGGAGCCCCACCTCTAGTGTCAACCTAAGGGGGGTAGAATTTAAAGTAAAGCCTATAGTGCTGAGAACGGCAGGCATAGATCTCATCTTGGGTATGGACTGGATGAAGCAACATGGGGCTGTCATTCAGTGTCAAGAAAGATCAGTTGTTGTATCTACACCCAAGGGAGACAGGATCTGTGTGGAAGTGGTGATGCAAGAGCAGCCGACTGCCACCATAAACCAGATGGATGCTAGTGGTGCAGAGCAAGATCGGGTGGTGGACGAGTTCCCTGATGTCTTTCCTGATGATCTGCCAGGTATGCCACCTGATCGCGATGTTGAGTTCATTATTGAATTACTGCCTGGAACTGCACCAATAGCTAAAAGACCTTATAGAATGGGGGTAAATGAACTAGAAGAGCTTAAGAAGCAACTTAAGGAGTTGTTAGAGAAGGGGTATATACGCCCCAGTGCTTCTCCTTGGGGAGCACCTGTGATCTTTGTGGATAAGAAAGATGGTAGCCAGAGGATGTGTGTGGACTATAGGTCTTTAAATGAGGTTACCATTAAAAACAAATACCCTCTACCCCGGATAGACGATCTATTTGACCAGCTTAGAGGAGCATGTGTGTTCTCCAAAATAGATCTCAGGTCTGGGTGTCACCAGTTGAAAATCCGGAACTCAGACATTCCTAAGACTGCTTTCACAACGCGGTATGGATTGTATGAGTATACAGTTATGTCTTTTGGACTGACCAACGCCCCAGCCTACTTCATGTACCTGATGAATAAGGTGTTCATGGAGTATCTAGACAAGTTTGTGGTGGTGTTCATAGATGATATTCTAGTGTTCTCTAAGACAGAAGAGGAACATGCTGAACATCTGAGAATGGTTCTGCAGAAGTTGAGAGAGCATCAACTCTATGCCAAGAGGAGCAAGTGTGAGTTTTGGTTGAAAGAAGTCTCTTTCTTGGGGCATGTAGTCTCTGACGGAGGTATATCCGTTGATCCTACGAAGGTGCAGGATGTGTTGGACTGGAACCCGCCAACCAATGCTACCGAAATCCGAAGTTTTCTGGGTTTGGCTGGGTATTACAGAAGGTTCATTGAAGGTTTCTCCAAGCTTGCGAAGCCTATGACTGCCTTGCTAGAAAAGAGTGCTAAGTTTGTGTGGTCTGATAAGTGCCAGGCAAACTTTGAAGAATTGAAGAGGAGATTGACCTCAGCACCAGTCCTAGTTCTGCCAGACTTGAACAAAAGCTTCTCCATCTATTGTGATGCATCTCGTCTGGGACTTGGATGTGTTCTAATGCAAGAAGGAAGAGTAGTAGCATATGCATCTAGACAGCTGAGAAAGCACGAGGTGAACTATCCAACTCATGATTTGGAGTTAGCAGCTGTTGTCCATGCTCTAAAAATATGGAGACATTATCTAGTTGGGCATAAGTGTGATGTGTACACAGATCATAAAAGTTTGAAGTACATATTTACTCAATCAGATCTGAATTTGAGGCAACGCCGTTGGCTAGAATTGATCAAAGACTATGACCTGGAGGTACATTATCACCCAGGAAAGGCCAATGTCGTGGTCGATGCCTTGAGCAGAAAAACTTATGCAAATGGACTGCAAGTGGAATACATGTCAGCAGAGTTGAGAGCTGAAATGGCATATCTTAACCTATGCTTTGCCAACAATGTTGTGGAGATGACAGTTGAACCTACCTTGGAGAAAGAAATCCGTGAGGGTCAATTGAAAGATGAGAAATTGCAAGAGATAGCAGAGAACATAGTGCTTGGGAAGGCACCAGGTTTCAGGATGGATGATAATGGGACACTATGGTTTGGAAAAAGGATATGTGTGCCTGAAGTGAAAGTTATCTGTGATGCCATCTTGCGAGATGCACATGAATCTGCCTACTCCATACATCCCGGCAGTACCAAAATGTACTTAGATCTGAAGGAAAAGTACTGGTGGTATGGATTGAAGCGAGATGTAGCAGAATATGTGGCCCTATGTGACACCTGTCAGAAGGTCAAAGCTGAACATCAAAGACCAGCAGGACTGTTGCAACCTATGCAGGTACCCGAGTGGAAATGGGAAGAAGTGGGAATGGATTTTATCACTGAATTACCCCGCACACAGAGAGGCTATGACTCTATATGGGTAATCGTCGACCGTCTCACTAAGGTCGCTCACTTCCTACCAGTTAAGACCACTTATACTGGGGCAAGGTTAGCAGAGCTGTACATGGAGAGAATTGTGTCCTTACATGGTGTACCGAAGAAAATAGTATCTGACAGAGGAACACAATTCACATCTCATTTTTGGCATCAGATACATCAATCGTTGGGAACCAAGCTGAATTTCAGTTCTGCATATCACCCACAAACAGATGGGCAGACTGAAAGGATAAATCAAATCTTGGAGGATATGTTGAGAGCATGTGCACTTCAGCACGGGGCTAGTTGGGATAAAAGCCTGCCATATGCTGAATTCTCTTACAACAACAGTCATCAGAAGAGTCTAAAAATGGCTCCCTTTGAAGCTTTGTATGGGCGAAAGTGTAGAACTCCCTTGTTCTGGAATCAGACGGGAGAAACTCAAGTGTTTGGACCAGATGTTCTGCGCGATGCTGAAGAACAAGTGAGAGTAATCCGGGATAACTTGAGGATAGCTCAGTCTCGACAAAAGAGTTATGCAGATACTCGCAGAAGGGACTTAACGTTTAAAGAGGGAGATTATGTGTACTTGAAAGTGTCACCCATGAGAAGCGTGAAGAGATTCAACATGAAAGGGAAGTTGGCCCCAGATACATAGGTCCTTTCCGGATCATTGCCAGACGTGGAGAAGTGGCCTATCAGCTTGAGTTACCTGAGAGTCTGTCAGGCGTTCATGATGTGTTCCATGTCTCTCAGCTGAAGAAATGTCTAAGGGTGCCTGAAGAGCAAGTTCCCCTGGAAGAGATCAAGATAGGAGAAGATCTCACTTATGAAGAGTATCCTGTCAAGATCTTAGAGACAGCAGAAAGAGTTACCAGGAGCCGAGTTATCAAGATGTGCAAGGTTCGGTGGAACAGATATACAGAAGAAGAGGCTACCTGGGAAAGAGAAGAAGATCTCCGGAAATCTTATCCGCAGTTGTTTGAGTAAGCTCCAGTCGAATCTCGAGGACGAGATTCATCTTAAGGGGGGTAGAGTTGTAACACCCTAAAAATTTCTCCAAAACAAAATAGGTGAAAATGATTTAATTACGATTTTTGTGAAGCATTTAACCTAGGGGTTAAATAATTTTTGTTGAATTAAAATAATAGTGGCAACATGTTTATGCATTCATGCTGGTGCATCATATTTATTTGAGTGACTGGTTTTTGCCAAAATTTGGTTTGAATTCGAATTCACTTTGAAATGGATTTGAAATTCCTTGAAATAAAATGAAAAGCTTTTTCTTTTCTCTCTTTCTCCTTTCCTCTCTTCTGGCCCAAGCGGCCTGGCGGCCCAACCCGCCGGCGCTCCCTCCCTTCCCCTTTTCTCCCGCGCTGGGCCTCCCTCCTCCCTTTCCCTTCGCCTGCACGGCCCGCTGGCCGGCCCAGCTCGGCGCCCGCGTGCAACCGCCCACGCCCTCCCCTCTCTTTCTCTGGCAGGCCGGGCCCGCGCGTCAGCTCCCTCCTTTTCCCTCCGCGCGACGCCGCCCGCAGCGCAGAGCGCAACCGCCGCGCCCGAGCCCTCCGCGCGTCGTGGGAGCGTCCGTGCACCCCCCCCCCCCCTCTCGGCCTTATCGCGTGCGCCCGCGCCCCGCTCCCCTCCTCCCTCTGTTGCCTCACTCGCACTCGCCGCAGAGCACCAGAGCACCCGCGCCGAGCACCTCTGCGCCATTGCCGCCGCCGCCGCAGTCGAGCCGCCGATTCGGCACCGCTCCGGCCAATCGACCTTCCCCGAGCTCCGCCGCGTCGCAGTAAAGTTGCCGCACCCCCTCCTTCCTTTTCTTTCGCTTGGTTTAGCCCTAACCGCCGCTGTCTACTCACAGTTTCGCCGCCGTCGCTCGGACACTCGCCGCCGTTCGCCGTTTGTCGCCGTCCGAGCCTCTCCGTCCCTTCTTCCGACGCGGTGAGAACCCCTTGCGCTCCGCTACTCCTCCGACCGCTTGGTTCATCTTGCGGTGCCCCCAGTGCCCTTGCCCGCGAGCTCCCATGTCCCTGCCATGGCGTGTGCGTGCCCGGCGTCGCGACGCGGCCACGACGTCGCGGCCCGTGCCTGCCGCGGCGCGCCGTCGGCCCGCTCCGCGCGCACACCTCCCCCGCGTCTGATCTGTGCCGTCCAGCTCTGATCCGGCGGCTCAGATCGGCTGATACCCCTTCGCCGTGCCACTTTGCTAAAGAAACCCCGAAGAAAACCTAAATCAACCCGCGCTCCTTTGGCACTGTTCCCTGTGTCGTTGCAAACTTCCAACCGGGCCCCTGCGTTTCTTCGGATTTGAGGCGCAGTCCAGCCGGTGGAGAATTTTGATTTAAAACTCAGTTTAAATTCCGTTTTAATTTCAAATTGATTTCACTCTATTTACAGAAATGCCATTACACTAAAATGCTTATAAAATCCACGTTTTAGCTCCGTTTTGACCCGTTCAAGTTGCGTTAGGTTCGTAATTTAGTTATCTACCTGTTTATGCCTCTGTTAGTCAGCGTAGATCAGTTTAGTTTCAGGGTTTATGTTAATCTTGTTTAGGGCTCTAGAAACACCGTTTCGGCCGTATCTTTCGCATAGTAACTCCGTTTTCGGTGAACCAAAACTTGTTGTGATCGTAGAAATGCGTACTTCAGTTTTATCAAAGTTTTATTTCTGTTTATTACTGTTTGGTGTACTGTTCTAATGATAGCCATGTTTGCATTGTGTATGTATGCGCCTGGAATGCGTGGTGATGTTTTGTGTTCGAGTAGGCGGTGAGTCGGTGTGGTACGATCAGGACCCTTCTTTTGACGACCAGCAAGAGGACCAGTCTTTCAACAACCAAGGCAAGTTAGTATGGGATCTCCTTGTTACCTATTTCACTTTACCATTAAATTACTCATTTATGCATGTGTCCAATTGAGCAACCTTAGAGACCCACTTAGCTTTGTTATCTGTGATGTTCTTGACTCCGTGGGATATATGCATATGGGTAGAATGCTAGTGCTAACTGACTTATACTGATCCTCCCATGATGAATTTTGTTCTCATGATGATATGTTGTTAACGTTAATAAAACTTGCTGTTAGCAAAGCTGGGATTGACAGTGCTACCATGAGTGCTATATGGCTCTGGTTTTAGCTCAGTACACTGGACCTTTTCTAACTTGTTAGCGGTGACCCGAAAGGGCGCAAAAGGGGCTTGCCACTTTGGGTGTAGGGCTGCTCCTGTTCCTATGTGTATAGCTGCGATGGCCTTTGTGCCATAGGAAAGGGGGGTTACTACATCTGCCTGCCATGGAACCTAGCGGCCCTAACATGTTGACGAACCAACGAAAGGCTTCATAGTGTGCCCTGCCGATCTACCTCGGAAGTGGATCAGAGGGGTTGGCCCGCCTCGGGCCCAAGGGTAACACGGCTTGTGGTAAAGATGCACAACCTCTGCAGAGTGTAAAATGTTATAACAGCCGTGCTCACGGTCACGAGCGGCCCAGGAAACTAGCAGAACTTTGATACTTGAATAACTGTTTACTTTATGTTGTTGGTACCTTGTGATTTATATTTATCTTTGTTGACAAATGGATCATGGGTTAAGGGTTAAGCACAATATCGTTTACCTTAATGCTAAAACCTGCCAACTTAAAAGCTAACTGCAGTCAGACAGTGTCAGCCTTTTGAGCCTCATGAACCCTGTGTTAGCTTGCTAAGTACGAGAAGTACTTACGCTTGTTGTTTCTCTTCTTTTTGGATAAAATCCCGGATGGGTAACAGATGAAGGTGCAGTTGGCGACTTCCAGAGGACTTCTAGGCTAGCTGTTTTTCCCCAGTCAGCGTTCCCTGTGGAGTAGCTCTTGTTAGCAGTTCATTTATTTTTGTTTCGCTTGATGTAAGACTTGTGTTGATACTATCGTTATGTAATAAACAATGTGATGATGCCACCTTCTTGTAATTTGTCTAACTTATGTGTGTGATTGTTTCCTGGGCACACATGAGTATTCCGCCACAATTTTATCCTTAAAATTGGGGTGTGACAAATTGGTATCAAAGCTTTTTTGACTGTAGGATGCAAGCCTAGCTAGGAATGGCCGTTCTAACACCTGTTTGTACCTGTTCATGTCTTACTTTATTTATCTTGTTATTTTATTAAAATTTATATGCTGCTTATTCTTATTCTATTATGCAAAACTAATTGTTTCTGCTTATCTTATATTAAACCATAACGTCAGGATGCCCGCCTCATGCCCGCGCGTATCGTGCCCTTTTTCACCCGCCAGCGCCAGCCAGCCTGCTCCCCCTGTGGTCCACATCCCCGACAGTGACGGTTCCTCCAGCTCCTCCAACACCGCCTTCATCGTGGACGATGAAGAATTGACCTCTACTCTCCGACTCTCTGAGCCTCACTCTGTACTGTCTCTGAGCTCGCAGCGCCACACCTCCGCCCCCTGCCCTTGTTGTTCCTGAGGCGCCAGTGCCTGAGGTCCCTGCTCCGGAGGCACCCGCTCCTGTGGTGCCCGTCGCTCCACCAGCCGTGGAGGCCCCCGCCGCTCCAGCAGCCCCTCTGCAGCCCCCAGTCCGCCCCAGCAGCTCCTGCAGCACCGGCTTTCGTGCCAGTGTACCCTGTGGTGCACTCCCCTCGCCGCCGCTTCGTCTGCTTCAGCACCGACACCCCCTGCCTCTCCAGAAGTGCAGTGGTGGATGAGGACCTCGGATGGACTCGTCGCTTCATGTTCAAGAAGCCTGATGAGACAGCGTACTACCATAGTATGCTGGTTCGCCTGCTGAATGAATACTACCCAGAGTTGGAGGCTATGCTCAAATCACTGTGGCGAGTACACCCACCCCTTGGAGGCTTCTTACTGGAATCCGACCTGATGGTTACAGGTTGGAATGATGTGGATCAAGGCCACGTCATAGAGTCTGTTCATAGGACCCACCAAAGCGTGGTGAAGCTCTAGCAAGCATGGAGGATGCTGCGCAGGATGCTTTCCAGTCTGCGCGCTTCCAGTCTATGAGGACAGACCGCTACCGCTACCTGCCCCACAGTGACCTGGTGGGCTCGTGGCAAGCCCTGCTTCCACCTGTGGAGTACCCGGTTCTGGTCTCTACCGCCCAACATGCCTATGAAGTGCAGAGGAAGGCTGACAAGGTGCAGGATGACCTGCGCGCTTCACAGAAGGTGATGAGGCGTCTGGAGCGTGAAGTGGACCATCTTCGCGGTGAGCTGGGTCTCCAGCTGTTTACAAGAAGAAGTTCAGGGCCAACAATGCCCCCGGTGGAGCCCAGTAGTTTGCCTACCATGTTTAGTTATCTCGTTTAGAAACGTTGTTTAAATTTCAGTTTATGTCTGGTGAACTTTTAGTGGATGTGTTTGCTTATGTTAGTGAACTATGTTTGATGGATCTTTGCTTGTGTGTGGTGAAGTATGGGTTTTGTCTGTGCTTCTCCAAGTTTAAAACATATCTCTGTGGTGAATAAAGTTGTTTATTCCCCATATCTGTGTTTGCTGTTTTCTGGAGCAATCTGTGGTTATCCATATATCTCTTAATCCGTGTTCCCAAAAATTATGAAATTTTTGTGGAAGTATCTAGACTGATGTATCTTTCAAACAAATCTGGAACCAAGTCTTTATCTGTTCGGATCTGGGAGATATGCCTGTTTAAAGTTGATGTTTCTGCGCAGTCTGTCATCCAGAACAGGTTCTGTTCAACGCTGTTTTTGACCCAGAATATGACCGAATCTGAAAATGAGTTCTGAATAAAGGTTGTAACTGGTTTCTTAAGCTTTCCAACGATGTCTGGTTCGACCCTGTTGGATTTCTGTAGCTTGAGTTATGTCATTTTTGTTCACTGCTGTTGATAAAGATGTGCCCAGAAATTTTTCAGCAATGCTCGTTTATGTTTTAAAAAATTTCTATGTTGGATATAAAGGTCTAACTCTTGCGCATTTGTTGGTGAGCAGATGGCAGCAAGGGGTGGACACGGAAGGGGTCGTGGCCGTGGGCGTGGTGCTCCTGTGGACCCGCCACCGCACCGCCGCCGCCAGTAACCATCGAGCAGCTGATGGGAATGCAGAATCAGCTGATGCAAGCTATGATGAACCGCCTGGATCAGGCGCCAGCTGCAGCACCCCCACCCCTCCAAGTCAGGGACCGTCGAGGAGAATTCCTGAAAGGCCACCCACCTGTGTTCACTCATGCCTCTGAACCTTTGGAGGCGGATGACTGGCTTCGTTAGTAGAGAAACAGCTGAACATTGCCCAGTGCACAGATTATGAGAAAGTGCTCTACGCTTCTGGGCAACTGCAGGGAGCAGCCCAAGACTGTGGGATGCATTCATGTTCGGCCGTCCCCAAGATGCTCCAGTGGTTACATGGCAGGAGTTCAAGGAGAACTTCAGATCCTATCATCTCCCTGATGGTCTCGTAGAGCTGAAACAAGAAGAGTTCCGCTCCTTGAAACAAGGGTCCATGTCAGTGGCGAATACCGCGACAAGTTTGCCCAACTGTCGCGCTATGCCCCACAGGATGTGGCCCAAGACAAGGACAAGCAGCGTCGATTTCTGAAGGGTCTTTATGATGGGTTGCAGCTCCACTTATGTCAAACACCTATCCAAACTATCAGGCCCTGGTCAATAGGGCGATTGTTATTGACAACAAGCAGAAGGAGATGGAAGCAAAGAAGAGAAGCTTCCAAGGTCAGTCTTCGGGAGCAACACTCGTCCCCGAACCAACCCCAGCAAGGCTGCCCCCAGAGGAATCAAGGCTCCTCCAACCAGTGGAACAGGGGACAGCAGCCCCAAGGCAACCAGAACCAGCAGCGCCCTCCATTCCAACAGCAGTCAGCGCTACAGTAGCAGCCAGGAGGCAGAGGTACCAGCAAGAGCAGCCAAGCATCACGCCAGGGAGCACCCAACTCCGCTCCATGAAGAATGCATCTCAGCAGAACCCCAACGCTTGCTACCGCTGTGGGGAGGTTGGACACTATGCTCACTAGTGTCCCAAAAGCAGAACCCTCAGGCTCCACAGAATCAAGCAGGAGGTCAGAAGCAGAATGCTCGTCCACCTCACACTGGGCGGGTGAACCATGTGGCTGCCGATAGTGCCCTGGATGCACGGATGTTATGATGGGTACGTTCAGCATCAACTCAATCCCAGCAACCATACTTTTTGATTCTGGTGCTTCGCATTCCTTCATTTCACAGTCATTTGTTAGAATGCATGGTGTGCCTTTATGTGCAATGAAAGAAACAATCATAGTGAACTCACCGGGGGTAGTATGCCTGCAAAATTTCTGGAGCCCCACCTCTAGTGTCAACTAAGGGGGGTAGAATTTAAAGTAAAGCCTATAGTGCTGAGAACGGCAGGCATAGATCTCATCTTGGGTATGGACTGGATGAAGCAACATGGGGCTGTCATTCAGTGTCAAGAAAGATCAGTTGTTGTATCTACACCCAAGGGAGACAGGATCTGTGTGGAAGTGGTGATGCAAGAGCAGCCGACTGCCACCATAAACCAGATGGATGCTAGTGGTGCAGAGCAAGATCGGTGGTGGACGAGTTCCCTGATGTCTTTCCTGATGATCTGCCAGGTATGCCACCTGATCGCGATGTTGAGTTCATTATTGAATTACTGCCTGGAACTGCACCAATAGCTAAAAGACCTTATAGAATGGGGGTAAATGAACTAGAAGAGCTTAAGAAGCAACTTAAGGAGTTGTTAGAGAAGGGGTATATACGCCCCAGTGCTTCTCCTTGGGGAGCACCTGTGATCTTTGTGGATAAGAAAGATGGTAGCCAGAGGATGTGTGTGGACTATAGGTCTTTAAATGAGGTTACCATTAAAACAAATACCCTCTACCCCGGATAGACGATCTATTTGACCAGCTTAGAGGAGCATGTGTGTTCTCCAAAAGAGATCTCAGGTCTGGGTATCACCAGTTGAAAATCCGGAACTCAGACATTCCTAAGACTGCTTTCACAACGCGGTATGGATTGTATGAGTATACAGTTATGTCTTTTGGACTGACCAACCCCCAGCCTACTTCATGTACCTGATGAATAAGGTGTTCATGGAGTATCTAGACAAGTTTGTGGTGTGTTCATAGATGATATTCTAGTGTTCTCTAAGACAGAAGAGGAACATGCTGAACATCTGAGAATGGTTCTGCAGAAGTTGAGAGAGCATCAACTCTATGCCAAGAGGAGCAAGTGTGAGTTTTGTTGAAAGAAGTCTCTTTCTTGGGGCATGTAGTCTCTGACGGAGGTATATCCGTTGATCCTACGAAGGTGCAGGATGTGTTGGACTGGAACCCGCCAACCAATGCTACCGAAATCCGAAGTTTTCTGGGTTTGGCTGGGTATTACAGAAGGTTCATTGAAGGTTTCTCCAAGCTTGCGAAGCCTATGACTGCCTTGCTAGAAAAGAGTGCTAAGTTTGTGTGTGTCTGATAAGTGCCAGGCAAACATTGAAGAATTGAAGAGGAGATTGACCTCAGCACCAGTCCTAGTTCTGCCAGACTTGAACAAAAGCTTCTCCATCTATTGTGATGCATCTCGTCTGGGACTTGGATGTGTTTCTAATGCAAGAAGGAAGAGTAGTAGCATATGCATCTAGACAGCTGAGAAAGCACGAGGTGAACTATCCAACTCATGATTGGAGTTAGCAGCTGTTGTCCATGCTCTAAAAATATGGAGACATTATCTAGTTGGGCATAAGTGTGATGTGTACACAGATCATAAAAGTTTGAAGTACATATTTACTCAATCAGATCTGAATTTGAGGCAACGCCGTTGGCTAGAATTGATCAAGACTATGACCTGGAGGTACATTATCACCCAGGAAAGGCCAATGTCGTGGTCGATGCCTTGAGCAGAAAACTTATGCAAATGGACTGCAAGTGGAATACATGTCAGCAGAGTTGAGAGCTGAAATGGCATATCTTAACCTATGCTTTGCCAACAATGTTGTGAGATGACAGTTGAACCTACCTTGGAGAAAGAAATCCGTGAGGGTCAATGAAAGATGAGAAATTGCAAGAGATAGCAGAGAACATAGTGCTTGGAAGGCACCAGGTTTCAGGATGGATGATAATGGGACACTATGGTTTGGAAAAAGGATATGTGTGCCTGAAGTGAAAGTTATCCGTGATGCCATCTTGCGAGATGCACATGAATCTGCCTACTCCATACATCCCGGCAGTACCAAAATGTACTTAGATCTGAAGGAAAAGTACTGGTGGTATGGATTGAAGCGAGATGTAGCAGAATATGTGGCCCTATGTGACACCTGTCAGAAGGTCAAAGCTGAACATCAAAGACCAGCAGGACTGTTGCAACCTATGCAGGTACCCGAGTGGAAATGGGAAGAAGTGGGAATGGATTTTATCACTGAATTACCCCGCACACAGAGAGGCTATGACTCTATATGGGTAATCGTCGACCGTCTCACTAAGGTCACTCACTTCCTACCAGTTAAGACCACTTATACTGGGGCAAGGTTAGCAGAGCTGTACATGGAGAGAATTGTGTCCTTACATGGTGTACCGAAGAAAATAGTATCTGACAGAGGAACACAATTCACATCTCATTTTTGGCATCAGATACATCAATCGTTGGGAACCAAGCTGAATTTCAGTTCTGCATATCACCCACAAACAGATGGGCAGACTGAAAGGATAAATCAAATCTTGGAGGATATGTTGAGAGCATGTGCACTTCAGCACGGGGCTAGTTGGGATAAAAGCCTGCCATATGCTGAATTCTCTTACAACAACAGTCATCAGAAGAGTCTAAAATGGCTCCCTTTGAAGCTTTGTATGGGCGAAAGTGTAGAACTCCCTGTTCTGGAATCAGACGGGAGAAACTCAAGTGTTTGGACCAGATGTTCTGCGCGATGCTGAAGAACAAGTGAGAGTAATCCGGGATAACTTGAGGATAGCTCAGTCTCGACAAAAGAGTTATGCAGATACTCGCAGAAGGGACTAACGTTTTAAAGAGGGAGATTATGTGTACTTGAAAGTGTCACCCATGAGAAGCGTGAAGAGATTCAACATGAAAGGGAAGTTGGCCCCAGATACATAGGTCCTTTCCGGATCATTGCCAGACGTGGAGAAGTGGCCTATCAGCTTGAGTTACCTGAGAGTCTGTCAGGCGTTCATGATGTGTTCCATGTCTCTCAGCTGAAGAAATGTCTAAGGGTGCCTGAAGAGCAAGTTCCCCTGGAAGAGATCAAGATAGGAGAAGATCTCACTTATGAAGAGTATCCTGTCAAGATCTTAGAGACAGCAGAAAGAGTTACCAGGAGCCGAGTTATCAAGATGTGCAAGGTTCGGTGGAACAGATATACAGAAGAAGGGCTACCTGGGAAAGAGAAGAAGATCTCCGGAAATCTTATCCGCAGTTGTTTGAGTAAGCTCCAGTCGAATCTCGAGGACGAGATTCATCTTAAGGGGGGTAGAGTTGTAAACACCCTAAAAATTTCTCCAAAACAAAATAGGTGAAAATGATTTAATTACGATTTTTGTGAAGCATTTAACCTAGGGGTTAAATAATTTTTGTTGAATTAAAATAATAGTGGCAACATGTTTATGCATTCATGCTGGTGCATCATATTTATTTGAGTGACTGGTTTTTGCCAAAATTTGGTTTGAATTCGAATTCACTTTGAAATGGATTTGAAATGCCTTGAAATAAAATGAAAAGCTTTTTCTTTTCTCTTTTCTCCTTTCCTCTCTCTGGCCCAAGCGGCCTGGCGGCCCAACCCGCCGGCGCTCCCTCCCTTCCCCTTTCTCCCGCGCTGGGCCTCCCTCCTCCCTTTCCCTTCGCCTGCACGGCCCGCTGGCCGGCCCAGCTCGGCGCCCGCGTGCAACCGCCCACGCCCTCCCCTCTCTCTCTCTCTGGCAGGCCGGGCCCGCGCGTCAGCTCCCTCCTTTTCCCTCCGCGCGACGCCGCCCCCAGCGCAGAGCGCAACCGCCGCGCCCGAGCCCTCCGCGCGTCGTGGGAGCGTCCGTGCACCCCCCCTCTCTCTCGGCCTTATCGCGTGCGCCCCGCTCCCCGCTCCCCCTCCTCCCTCTGTTGCCCTCACTCGCACTCGCGCCGACAGAGCACCCGACACCCCGCCGAGCACCTCTGCGCCATTGCCGCCGCCGCCGCAGTCGAGCCGCCGATTCGGCACCGTCCGGCCAATCGACCTTCCCGCCATCTCCGCCGCGTCGCAGTAAAGTTGCCGCACCCCCCCCTCCTTCCTTTTCTTTCGCTTGGTTTAGCCCTAACCGCCGCTGTCTACTCACAGTTTCGCCGCCGTCGCTCGGACACTCGCCGCCGTTCGCCGTTTGTCGCCGTCCGAGCCTCTCCGTCCCTTCTTCCGACGCGGTGAGAACCCCTTGCGCTCCGCTACTCCTCCGACCGCTTGGTTCATCTTGCGGTGCCCCCAGTGCCCTTGCCCGCGAGCTCCCATGTCCCTGCCATGGCGTGTGCGTGCCCGCGTCGCGACGCGGCCACGACGTCGCGGCCCGTGCCTGCCGCGGCGCGCCGTCGGCCCGCTCCGCGCGCACACCTCCCCCGCGTCTGATCTGTGCCGTCCAGCTCTGATCCGGCGGCTCAGATCGGCTGATACCCCTTCGCCGTGCCACTTTGCTAAAGAAACCCCGAAGAAAACCTAAATCAACCCGCGCTCCTTTGGCACTGTTCCCTGTGTCGTTGCAAACTTCCAACCGGCCCCTGCGTTTCTTCGGATTTGAGGCGCAGTCCAGCCGGTGGAGAATTTTGATTTAAAACTCAGTTTAAATTCCGTTTTAATTTCAAATTGATTTCACTCTATTTACAGAAATGCCATTACACTAAAATGCTTATAAAATCCACGTTTTAGCTCCGTTTTGACCCGTTCAAGTTGCGTTAGGTTCGTAATTTAGTTATCTACCTGTTTATGCCTCTGTTAGTCAGCGTAGATCATTTAGTTTCAGGGTTTATGTTAATCTTGTTTAGGGCTCTAGAAACACCGTTTCGGCCGTATCTTTCGCATAGTAACTCCGTTTTCGGTGAACCAAAACTTGTTGTGATCGTAGAAATGCGTACTTCAGTTTTATCAAAGTTTTATTTCTGTTTATTACTGTTTGGTGTACTGTTCTAATGATAGCCATGTTTGCATTGTGTATGTATGCGCCTGGAATGCGTGGTGATGTTTTGTGTTCGAGTAGGCGGTGAGTCGGTGGGTACGATCAGGACCCTTCTTTGACGACCAGCAAGAGGACCAGTCTTTCAACAACCAAGGCAAGTTAGTATGGGATCTCCTTGTTACCTATTTCACTTTACCATTAAATTACTCATTTATGCATGTGTCCAATTGAGCAACCTTAGAGACCCACTTAGCTTTGTTATCTGTGATGTTCTTGACTCCGTGGGATATATGCATATGGGTAGAATGCTAGTGCTAACTGACTTATAACTGATCCAGTCCAATGATGAATTTTGTTCTCATGATGATATGTTGTTAAACGGTTAATAAAACTTGCTGTTAGCAAAAGCTGGGATTGACAGTGCTACCATGAGTGCTATATGGCTCTGGTTTTAGCTCAGTACACTGGACCTTTTCTAACTTGTTAGCGGTGACCCGAAAGGGCGCAAAAGGGGCTTGCCACTTTGGTGTAGGGCTGCTCCTGTTCCTATGTGTATAGCTGCGATGGCCTTGTGCCATAGGAAAGGGGGTTACTACATCTGCCTGCCAAGGAACCTAGCGGCCCTAACATGTTAGACGAACCAACGAAAGGCTTCATAGTGTGCCCTGCCGATCTACCTCGGAAGTGGATCAAGAGGTTGGCCGCCTCGGGCACAAGGGTAACACGGCTTGTGGTAAAGATGCACAACCTCTGCAGAGCAGATGTGTAAACTGTTATAACAGCCGTGCTCACGGTCACGAGCGGCCCGGGAAACTAGCAGAACTTTGATACTTGAATAACTGTTTACTTTGTTGTTGGTACCTTATGATGTTATATTTATCTTTGTTGGACAAATGGATCATGGGTTAAGGGTTAAGCATAATATTCGTTTACCTTAATGCTAAAACCTGCCAACTTAAAAGCTAACTGCAGTCAGCAGTCAGCCTTTGTGCCTCACGTGCCTTTTGAGCCTCACGAACCTGTGTTAGCTTGCTAAGTACGAGAAGTACTTACGCTTGTTGTTTCTCTTCTTTTTGGATAAAATCCCGGATGGGTAACAGATGAAGGTGCAGTTGGCGACTTCCCAGAGGACTTCTAGGCTAGCTGTTTCCCCAGTCAGCGTTCCCTGTGGAGTAGCTCTTGTTAGCAGTTCAGTTATCTTTTGTTTCGCTTGATGTAAGACTTGTGTTGATACTATCGTTATGTAATAAACAATGTGATGATGCCACCTTCTTGTAATTTGTCTAACTTATGTGTGTGATTGTTTCCTGGGCACACATGAGTATTCCGCCACAATTTTATCCTTAAAATTGGGGTGTGACAGTTATATTCTAACTATCTATATCCTGGCCTAGAATAGAGAAACCCTTGCGGACGTCCAAGCAAATACTTGACTTAATAAGATAAACACTAAACTAACTAAGCAACCTATTGGCAAAGATCAAACACTAAGCACACTAGAGATTAACTACTATGGCTAAGTGAATTGAAATGTAGGATAGCTAGGTACTCAAGCAATCAATCAAGTATACTACTCAATACTGGTAAGTAGAATAAAGTAATACTTGAAATGATGAACTAGAATATAGTAAAGTGCTTGAGTTACAAGAGCAAAACCTGAATCAGATATGAAGGAAGACTCATCCCAACTCCAGGACCGATTACTCGCATGCTTCTACTCTTGAGCTAAGCCTTGAGTAGCGCTTCCGCGAGGGCAATGAGGCAAGGATGCCTTGCTCTACTAGCTACCTACTTGCCTAAGCTTGGCTACATCCTAAGCTATTAGCCTTGCTTTCTTCCTTCCTTGCTTTCCTTGCTTGAAATGAAGTGACGCCTCCAGGGGGGTATTTATAGTAGAGAGGTGGAGTAGGGGCTACTCCACCGCCACATCATCGATCCGCGTGATGATGGATGAGAGCCCTTGAATCGTAACCTCCTTCAGATCAATGGTGGAGAAGAATTAAGCATGTGCTTCTTTAATTCAACATGTGCTTCTTTGCATGGCGGCATGCATGATCCACGCCACTCCCTCCTAAGCCCTCTGATGCCACCGACCTAGTGACCAAGGGCTAAGATTTGGCCCTAGGGTGGTCACACGGATTAGTGGCGTCAGGACAGTTAGCCACCGAGGGCGCCACCTAGTGGCGAGCGCCACCCCACTAGGGCCCAAATGGGCCCTGGTGAGTGGTCTCGGCCCCTGGTGGGTCCATTCTCCAAATTTGGTCCAAATCCTGCATTCAAATAAAAATCTATGGACATGTGAAATTTGGTTGAAACCTATTTGAACTACTTTTCATGCCTTTTTGGTGAATTTTTGGGTAAAATGTTGATGGTAAAACAAGTGTTTAAGGACCATCAACACACACTCTTTAGCTTCCGCATTTACATTGTTACCTTGGTTGTGTGCTTTACTTTTCCTAGCTTAGTTGGTAGGCTAGTTGATAGGTTTAGAACCTAGGTTGCATAACTCCTTTTGTGGTAGAGATAGCAGCACACCTAGTAAAACCTTAGTTGCACTTTAATTAGTTTATTTTGTTGCATAGGTTTTGATTAGGTGGTTATTAGAGGCCATAGTTTAGAGTAGAAGTTTTTAGTTACCTAATTCACCCCCCCTCTTAGGCATCACGGTCCTTTCAACTCGGTCACTACTCCGCCACACACCTTTCTCCGCACACATGGATGCCACCAAGGAGATCTTTGAGTGCACCATTGACAACTAGATCTTGCTCTCTCTGTTGTTCCTTCCTCTTTGCCACTCATATCCCTCGGTGCACACGGGCAGTACTAGGCGGATCTCCAAGCACACTAAGTCTTGCTAGATCTCACTCACTCTGGTGCCCCTCCTTCGTTGTTCTCTCTCTCTCACGCTCTCCCTCTATGCACAAGGACAGCGCCAGGTGGATCTACAAGCGCAACGAGGCCTGACAGATGTTGCCCGTGTGCGCTTGTCCCATCCATTGCTCATGCCTTCTATGTGCCCAGTCTGGCTCCACCTTGACTCCTGCGTGTCCAAGATCTACAGCTCCATGGACAAACCACACTGGCCTCGTCGCCGACCACAAAAATCTTGCCATCGACCTCGCATCCAACCCCATCATCGCCTCGACACTATAACACATAAGATAGTAAGGGACGGTCACTCTCTCTCCCCCCCTCTCTCTCTCTCTCTCCTAGTAGCATGGCATTGGGCAAATGCAGTGATGGAGCATGTTGAATGGGGTTTGAACTCACAACCTCAAAGTTTCAAAGGCAAGAACTGGACTACCAAGACATGTTATTAGAATATTGGTGTGGTTTAGCAATATATTTCAATTTAAACAGGGTTTAGTTGGCGATTCAATAGTTTGAACCAATCAAACCACAACCTGAGAGGATGACCGATCTGATCTCTGGTCTACTTCTAATAACTATGACGAGCAGAAGCAATTGTGATCCGAAGCAGAAGCCACTTCCCCTAGAGTTGTTGTGCCCTTTTTATAATTTTTTTTTACCAATTTTCAGAGGGGGCATAGCATGTCGCCTCTCGAATTGCATTTTCTAAGTGAGGTAACAGGCCGCCTATGTAAATCTTTAAATTTTACAAAACTGGATGAGTGACTGCACAACACTAATCTGCTGTGACATTTGTGATAGTGATTCTCACGTCACCAAAGCTTGCCCTTCTATGAAGGGTGCAAAACCTACAGCAGAGTTATGTGGTTATGCAGTTTGAGGTTTGGGTTTTTATTATATACCCTTTTCAGGTAACCAAAAGGCAAAAATTGATCCTAGATAGGCAATAGTGAAGGTCTCTGATGGTTCTCTTACTGTGAAACAAGTCAGAGTAGAGCTTGAGAGACTCATACCAAACTGGAAATGGGTTGTGGAAGAAATTAATGAAAACTCTTTTGCCACGACTTTTCCATCGAGTGCTGAGCTTAAACGAATGGACATTTGGGGTCCCGTGGAAGCAAGGAGTGCGAAAGGTAAATTGAATATTTCAGAGAAAAAAGATGCAGAGGTGTACAAGTATGAAATTCCTAAAGTTTGGGTGCAGTTCTGTGATCTCCCGAGCGACTTACGGAATTTTCCTATCATCTGGGCTGTGGGTACTATTCTTGGTGCCACAAAGATGGTGGACATGAAATTTACCAAGCGATTTGGAAGACCAAGGCTGAGAGTTGTTGTACTAAGTCCGGAACTGATTCCGGATTTAGTTGACGTGGTAATTGGAGAATTTGTGTATGAACTCCAATTCCGGGTAGAAACAGAAGAGGAGGAAAATGACCCAAGACTAATTGACATGGATAATCAACCGGGTGAATCCGGTGGAAAGGATGATGGTCTCGACAGTCTCAACAAAGACTCAGCACCTAATACTAAGGAACAAGACTCCAACAAAGAGAACGCGAAAAATGATAAGAAAGATGGGAACTCCTCTGCTCCTCCAGCAGCAAAAAATTTGAGCAAAGGGACTCATGCTGCTGTTCTGTCATGACCTATTTTGGAGCTGAAGCCGACCGGGCTATGCGACTCAACCAAGGCTTGGGTAGCTAAATCCTTCCAAGAGCCTTTGATTTTAAACCCCCCTGCACAAACCCCTGCTGAGAATACCACGCCTACCCGTAGAAGGAAGCGCAATGCGGCGATTGGCGACCAAGATGCTACTGAGAGAGCGGCCAAGCTAAAGGCACGCAAAAATTTGGAGGAACCTAATTTTTCAGGTAACTTTTTAAACTCATCTTTTCTTCTCTCTCTAATGATGTAGTTGCTCAAAATATCAATAAGGTGGGGGTTCTGTTTGGTTCAAATGATGCTAGTATTAGTAAGTCGATAAACACTCTTAGACATGTGTAAAGGAGTAGACTGCATGTGTCACCTAAACAAAAGGAACATGCTAGTAGCAAGTAATTGCATTGTAACTTAACAGATTCAGAGGATGAACTTGATCTCTTAGCTATTGACCAACTTTGTGGTGAGATAGCCGAGGGTATGAGTGAAGGGGAAGCCAGTGATCTCTATGATCTACAGGTGGTGTCCCAAAAAAATAAATCAAGTTCAAAAAAGAAAAATAAGTTAGGCAAATGGAAATCAAAAGAGAACCATTAGTTTAACAAATGAAAGGCATATTTTGGAATTGCAATGGGTTAGCTGACCCAAAAAAACATAGATTTGTGTCTGATTTGGTGCGAGAAAAGGAGCTAGGTTTTGTTGCTTTATCAGAGACCGGTAGGAGGGACTTCTCACCAATTTTTCTAAAAAATTTGTCTGGTGGAAAGGATTTTTTATGGCATTGTAAACCTCCTCGTGGTAGATCTGGTGGCATGCTAGTAGGTATAAACCTTCTAGAGCTCGATATTGGTGAGATAGAAGAAGGAGATTTCTTTGTAAAATTAAAATTGAGAAATAAACATGACGACTTTAAATGGTTGCTTGTGTCTGTCTATGGGGCAGCTCAACATCAGCTTAAAGAGGCTTTTTTTAACCGAGTTAGTCCAATTATGCACCAAAAAAACCTTACCTATTTTAATAGGTGGAGACTTTAACATCATTAGAGGGCCACAAGAGAAAAATAATGCTAATTACAACGATAGATGCCACCATTCCTGTTTAATGCTATCATTGATGCCTTTAATTTAGGGAGTTGGAACTTTCTGGAAGACAATTCACTTGGGCTAACAACCTACAAATTCAAACATATGAAAAGTTGGATAGGATTCTTTCTTGTACAGAGTAGGAACTAAAATTCCCGCGCACAGGAAAACGAGGATCTTTAGGCTGGAGCAGGAGGAAGGTTTAATTCATGGTGACAATGAGCTTAAAAAATATATCACTACTTACTACTCCCTCCGTCCCTGAAAGAATCAATTCCTAGTAGTTTTAGGACAGATTAGAGTAGCAGAGAAAAGACCATCCTACCCTTCATTAAACTGCGTTCTACTATTACTGTTGCACAGGAAACCATGACTAACTGTTCGGTATCCACACTCATCTGGTGCAGCATTTAATGGCATATCAAGAGACACCGGTTATAGCGCAAAAACAGGAGAGAAAGAGGTGGGATGCGTGGGGAGAAGATGGTGGAGAGAAACATGCGGTTAATGCAGGAGAGAGAGAGGGGGGATTTGTTTCCTTAAATGACATGCAGACTCCAAGGTTTAGGCATCCACGCTCGGAATCAATTTATTTGTGGACAAATTTTTGCTCTAGAAATTGATTCTTTCAGGAACAGAGGGAGTACACAAAATTATTCGGGCCATCTAATCAAAACAATTTGTTAATGGATGAGTCGTACTGTGATGACACTCCTCAAGTTACAGCCGAGGAAAATGAATTCTTGGTTGCTGAGTTTACAGAGGAGGAGATTAGAGGTGCGATTTTCCAAATGAACCATAATACAGCTCCAGGTCCTGATGGCTTTCCTCCAGAGTTTTATCAGGTTTTTTGGAATGTAATTAAGGATGATCTGATGGCTTTGTTCATAGATTTCCATAAGGGAGAATTGCCTCTACATAGCCTAAACTTCGGAACGATAATTTTAATACCAAAGTCTATAGAAGCTAAACAAATACAACAATATAGACCCATCTGTTTATTAAATGTTAGCTTCAAGATTTTTACTAAAGTTGCTACTAACCGAATTGTAAAGATAGCTCAACGTATTATTAAACCATCCCAAACCGCTTTCCTACTGGGAAGAAATATAATGGACGGTGCAGTTATTTTACATGAAACCTTACACGAGTTACATAGAAGGAAACATAATGGAATTATTTTTAAGATTGATTTTGAAAAGGCTTATGATAAGGTGAGTTGGAATTTCTTACAACAAGCACTAAGAATGAAGGGGTTTCATTCGGTGTGGTGTGATTGGGTCAAGGCTTATGTACAAGGTGGGAATGTGGGCATTAAAGTTAATGATCAAATGGGCTCATATTTTCAGACCAAGAAAGGTCTTAGACAAGGTGATCCTCTATCACCGATTCTTTTCAATATTGTTGTAGATATGCTAGCTATCATTTTATCTCGAGCCAAGGAGGAAGGCCAAATAAAAGGGGTTGTTACACACTTAGTGGAAAATGGTTTGTCTATCTTGCAATATGCAGATGACACAGTTCTATTTTTGGACCATGATATTGAGCAAGCAAAAAATTTGAAACTTTTGCTAAGTACTTTTGAACAATTATCAGGTCTAAAAATTAACTTTCATAAAAGTGAATTATTTGCTTTGGCCAAGCAAAGAATCTGAGGAGCAATACTCAAGTCTTTTCGGTTGCAAAATGGGATCATACCCTTTTCGATATTTGGGCCTTCCTATGCATTACAGAAAGTTGAATAATAAGGATTAGAAATTAATTGAAGAAAGAATTGAAAAGAAGTTAAGCGGGTGAAAAGTAAACATTTATCATATGGGGGTAGATTAGTGTTAATAAATTCTATTTGTCAAGCTTACCTATGTTCATGATGTGTTTCTTTGAAGTCCCGAGAGGTGTTCTAAAAAAGATTGAATATTTTAGATCAAGGTTTTTTTGGCAAAATGATGAGCATAAAAGAAATATAGACTAGCCAAGTGGAATATTTTGTGCCCACCAAAAGAGCAAGGTGGTTTTGGAATTCAAAATTTGGATTTACAAAATAAGTGTCTTTTAAGCAAATGGTTGTTCAAACTTTGCAATGAGCACGGCACCTGGCAAGAGTTAATTAGGAAAAAGTACCTAAAGAACAAGACTCTAAGTCAAATTGAAAAGAAAAATGGTTTTTCACATTTTTGGAATGGTTTGTTGGGAGTCAAAGACATTTTCTTAAGTCTTGGGAAGTTTAAACTAGACAATGGAACTCAAATTAGATTTTGGGAAGATAAATGGTTGGGCTCCCAAGCATTGAAAATCCAATACCCGAATTTATTTAATATAGTGCATAAGAAACAAGCAACAGTGGCTGATGTACTTAATTCCACCCCTCTCAATGTGTCTTTTAGAAGGGCACTAGTTGGGAACAAGCTGTTGGAATGGCAAAATCTAGTTGCAAGAGTTGCTTTTATTAACTTAAATGAGGGTCGGGATACCTTTATTTGGAACTTTGTTAAGTCCATGTACAAACACCTAGTCAATAACAGAATTAAAGTTACTCAGAAAATTTGGCATATGAAAGTACCCCTGAAGATTAAGATTTTTTTTGGTTCTTAAGGAAGGGGGTGATTCTAACAAAAGACAATCTTGCTAAAAGGAATTGGAATGGTAGTAAGTCTTGTTGTTTTTGCAGCAAATTTGAAACTATCCAGCACTTATTTTTTGATTGTCATTATGCCAGTTTCCTTTGGTGTGTTTGTTTCTGTGTTTTTAGTATTAATCCGCCTAGGAACACGAACCATCTTTTCAGTAGTTGGTCAAAGCTAGGAGGGTCCAAACATAATCATCTTTTGTTGACTGGAGCTGCAGCGTTATGTTGGGCAATATGGATCACAAGGAACGATATGGTTTTTGATAAAGGTGGCCGAAAAACTTTTTTGCAGGTTCTTTGCAGGGGACACACTGGTTCCGATTTTGGGCTCTGTTGCAACGCTCGAATGATGGAAAGGAACAATTCTTGATGCTTGCAAGCTACTTGAATCGAGAGCCATGAAGTTCTTCTCATCGCATGGATGGTCCTTTATTTACCGTCTTCAAGTTTTTAGTTGAACCTGTAATAAGTTTTAATTATGGGTGTGATTTTGTAATAAATTTGGACTGATGCTTCTTTTTTTTAGAAAATGGCTGAAACCGGAATGTTTTTCCATTATTAAAAAACAAAACTTGTGTATGCCGCCAATTATTGTGACGGAGGTATATGGTCGGGACAGCTAATTAGCGAACGCTCTACATTTCGGACATAGTACTACTTCCTTTTTTGGAAAAAAATAATCCCACCTTTTTTCCATATTTGGTTGGTTGTTGCGCGCGTGCTATTTTGTGCTCCGCCGCGTACACGTGAGATCAAAGAATTAACAATCCAACTAGCTAATAATATTTTTTTTGGGGGGGATATTTCTGTAACTTTTTTTTTAGAAAGCTACAAAGTTATACTCACAACTTTTATGTATTAATTTGTAGAACAAACGTCAACATATAATTTATGGAGTATATATAACTTTACACTTGACTTTAACGTATCCTTAAAATGATAAACTTACATATATAATTTATACAAATAAATTACTACGTAACAAAGTTATATGCAAAACTTTCATATATAAGAATGTTTGTAGAACTTAGATATCAACATAATTTATTACAAAAAGCTATAAAATATACATAAATTTTTTATATAACTTAGATATATAACTCAATGAATGACTTAGATGTAAAATTAGACATATAATTTATTTTAAAAACTTAGATGTATAAATTAATATCAAACATATTAGTAGAAGTATAAAACTATGTAGCATAATAACTTATAAATATATAACAAAAAAGAAAAATGGTAAAAACAAAAAAAGAAATGTCAGTGCAAGTGTGTGACACCCTAAAATTTTCCCAATTTAAAATAGGTGAAAATGTTTTTTTTATTGATTTTAGGTGTGCATTTAATCTAGGGTTAAATAATTTTCACAAAATTAAAATCAAGTTAGCAACATGATGTGGCATTCATGCTGATGCATCCTATTTCTTGAGATGAGTGGTTTGGTCAAAATTTGATTTGAATCCAAAAATTCTTGTCAATGCTTTGATTTGTGCTGAAAATAAATAAAAAGGTTTTCCCTTCCTCTCCCTTCACTCCCTTCCTTTCAGCCCGAGCTGCCTGGTGGCCCAACCCACCGGCCCCTCCTTCCCTCACCTCTCTCCCGCGCTGGGCTCCCTTTCCCTTTTTTTCCCTTCACTGCGCGGCCCAGAAGGCCGGCCCACTCGCGCTGCAACCGGCCGCCGCATTCCCTCCTTCTCCCCTCGTTCTTGCGCGGCCCAGCTGGGGCCAGCTCGGCCCATCCGCGCCATCTCCCCATTTGGCCCGTGCGCGCGCTGCAAGCCGCTGCTGCCTTTCCTCCCTCTCTGCGGCTGATTGGGCGGGCCCGTGCGTCAGCGCTCCTCTCCCTACCTCCCGCTCTGCTCATCGACGCCAGAGCCGCAGGCCGCAACCCCGCGCTCTTCGCTCTTCCCCCCGCGTCGTGGGCGCTCCCCACTCCTCCTCGGCCATAAAGCGGACGCACCCGCACTCCCGCTCTCCCTTCCCGCAATTGCTCTCTCCCCGCTTCGGTTCTCAGACCCCGCACACAGCGCCTTAGAGCCTCGCCGCGCCATTGCCGCCGCCCGCCGCCGTCGATCCGTCGATTCGGCACCGCTCCGGCCGTTCGCGACCTCCCCTGAGCTCCGTCGCGCCACGGTGAATCTGCCGAGCCATCCCCTCTCTTTCTTTCGCTTGGTTTGGCTTTAACCGCCGCCGTTCGCCCGTGCAGGCCGCCCCCGACCGCCATTCGCCGCAGGCCGCCACCTCCGAGCCACCTCCTCCGTTCGTTTCGCCGC
Organism: Coix lacryma-jobi var. lacryma-jobi; assembly: GCA_009763385.1. Classification (NCBI taxonomy): domain Eukaryota; kingdom Viridiplantae; phylum Streptophyta; class Magnoliopsida; order Poales; family Poaceae; genus Coix; species Coix lacryma-jobi. Next base: position 47,705,568 of record CM019826.1, read on the forward strand.
GGTGAGAACCCCCTTGCCTTCCTCTACCCCTCTGTCCGCTTGGTTCGTCTTGCGGTGCCCTCTGTGGCCGGGTCCGCAGTTCGTGTGCGCCATACATGGCGGGTGCGCCCACGCCGTCGCGTGGCGTCGCGACGTCGCGACCAGAGCTCGCGCGCGGCGCGCCGTCGGCACGCCCCGCGTGCGCACCTCCCTTGCCTAATCCGCGCCGTCCGTCTCCAATCCGGCAGCCCCAAATCATCGATACCCCTTCGGGGGAAGTCTTGCTAAAGAGCCCCTGAGGATTTGCGGAATCAACCCGCACTCCTTACGACATTGTTCCCTGTGCCTTGAAACATTTTCAACCAGGCCCCTGATTTTCGGTTGATTTGAGGCGCAGTCCAGCTGGCTGTGAATTTGATTTAAATTTCAATTTAAATTCCGATTTAAATTTAAAAGCATTTCAGGCTATTTACAAGTTCGCCACTGCACTAAAATGCTTATAAAATCCACGTTTTAGCTCCGATTTAATCCGTTCAAATTGTGTTAGCTTCGTAATTTAGTGCTCTATCCGTTTATGCCTCTGTTAGCCTGTTTTAGTCAGGTTAGGTGTAGGGTCCAAGTCAGGCTCGTTTAGAGCTTTGTAAATACGGTTTCGGCCGTATCTTTCGCGCCGTAACTCCATTTTTAGTGAACCAAATCTTGTTGTGATCGTAGAAACACGTGCTACTGTTTTACAAATGTTTTATTTCTATTTATGACTATTGGTGTACTGTTCTAATGGATAGCCTTGTTTGCAATGCATGTATGCACTTGGAATGCGTGTATGGTGTTCTATGTGACCGAGTAATCGGTGAGCAAACGTGGTTCGATCAAGAGCTTTCGTTTGAGGATCAGCAAGAGGATCAACGGTACAACAACCAAGGCAATTTAGCATGGGATCATCCTTGTTACCTATTCACTTTATTAAGCACTTCATATTGCAAGTGTATATCTGAACAACCTTAGAGATCTACTTAGCTTTTGTTACCTGTGATACTCTTGACACCCGTGGGATAAATGCATATGGGTAGAATATTAGTGCTAACTGTTCTATAACTGATCCCGTCCAATGATGAATGTTCTCATGTGGTATATGTTGATAAACGGTTAATAAAACTTGTTGTTAGGAAAAGTTGGGACTGACAGTGCTACCATGAGTGCTATATGGCTCTGGTTTTAGCTCAGTAAACTGGACCTTTTCTAGCTTGTTAGAGGTTACCCGAAAGGGCGCAGTAGGGGCTTGCCACTACGGGTGTAGGGCTGCTCCTGTTCCTATGAGTATAGCTGCGATGGCCTTGTGCCATAGGAAAGGGAGGTTTGCTACATTTGATTGCCAAGGAAACCTAGCGGCCCTAACATGTTAGACGAACCAGCGAAAGGCTTCATAGTGTACCCTGCCCGCTCACCTCGGAAGTGTTATGGGGGCCGCTCCCCTGGGCATCTGGGCAACATGGCTTGTGGGTAAAGATGCACAACCTCTGCAGAGTGTAAAACTGTTATAACAGTCGTGCTCACGGTCACGAGCGGCCTGGAAAACTAGCAGGACTATGATACTTAATTAAATGATACTTTAAGTTGATGGTGCTCTTATGGTGAATTATTTATCATTGATGGACAAATAGATCAGGGGTTTGAGGGTTAAGCACAATATTCGTTTACCTTAATGCTAAAACTTTGCCAACATAAAAGCTAACTGCAGTCAGACAGTGTCAGCTTTTTGAGCCTCATGAACCCTATGTTAGCTTGCTAAGTACCAGAAGTACTTACGCTTGTTTATCTTTCTTTTTGGACAAAAATCCCGGATGGGTAGCAGATGAAGTTGGAGTTGGAGTTTTTCCAGAAGTTTCTAGGCTAGCGTATCCCCCAGTCGGCAGTCCCTGTGGTGGTTGCCCGTGAGAGCTATATCCAGTTTACCTTTTTCCGTTGATGTAAGTCTTTGTTTTTCTTCTATCGTTATGTAATAAACACCATGATGGTACCTTTTTCATATTTTGTCTAGCTTATGTGTGCGACTGATGCCTGGGCACGCATGAGTTCGTTGCCTCAGTTTTGTTCTTAAAATTGGGGTGTGACAAAATGGTATCAAAGCTGTGTTGATTGTAGGACGCAAGCCTAGTTAGAAACTGGTCGTTTAAAGATTTTGAAAATTGCTATAGAACCTTTGTTCTATCAACCTTGTTATTTTCTTCTCTAATTGTATCTTCTACCCTTGTTATTCGTCTCCTCCTTGAAGCTTATTTTAAAATCTTGTTCCTGACTACAAACCTTGTCTTGATACTCTTTTAGAATCTTCTCTTACCACATTCTTGCATCGTCAAAAGTGGAGCTTAGGATCTTTGCCCTTAAGATGAAGAGAACGATAATAGCACGAGTCGAGTCATTGTTTGAAGTGTGAACCTTTATTGCTCTGTTGAGTTGACTTTACGATAATGGTTGTTTTGGATCTTTGTAATGAGTGCAAAAGATTTTGTGGGATTTCCTCACAATATCATTTAGGTTAGGCTTAAGAGGTTTTAAGTGTAAAGGGTAGGGTTTCTGTTTTCTTCTGTCTCTTCTACCTTATCTATCAGAAGTAGTTTGTCTTCTCAACTCATATCTCAAGTTTGGAACCACCAAAAGTGATGGATATCAGAAGGCCGTTATGCTTGTCAATCTTCTCGAAAGGAGTAAGAAGCTACCCTTTGGTGTCCTCTGGTTCAACTCTTCTTAAGAGGGTAGCCAAGATAAAGAAGTCACAATCTTAAGGTTGCTCACGGCGTGAAGTTTCTTTTCGAAGTGAAGATGAAGGTCCTATGCTAGAGTATCTGTCTCTTGAGCTTCTCTATCTGAATCTCGAGGACGAGATTCTCTTAAGGGGGGTAGATTTGTGACACCCTAAAATTTGCCCAATTTAAAATAGGTGAAAATGTTTTTTTTATTGATTTTATGTGTGCATTTAATCTAGGGTTAAATAATTTTCATAAAATTAAAACCAAGTTAGCAACATGATGTGGCATTCATGCTGATGCATCCTATTTCTTGAGATGAGTGGTTTGGTCAAAATTTGGTTTGAATCCACAAATACTTTTGAAATGTTTTGATTTGTGCTGAAAACAAAATAACAAGGTTTTCCCTTCCTCTCCCTTCACTCCCTTCCTTTCAGCCCGAGCTGCCTGGTGGCCCAGCCCACCGGCCCCTCCTTCCCTCACCTCTCTCCTGCGCTGGGCTCCCTTTCCCTTTTTTTTCCATTCACTGCGCGTCCCAGAAGGCCGGCCCACTCGCGCTGCAACCGGCCGCCGCATTCCTTCCTTCTCCCCTCGTTCTTGCGCGGCCCAGCTGGGGCCAGCTCGACCCATCCGCGCCATCTCCCCATTTGGCCCGTGCGCGCGCTGCAAGCCACTACTGCCTTTCCTCCCTCTCTGCGGCTGACTGGGCGGGCCCGCGCATCAACGCTCCTCTCCCCTACCTCCCGCTCTGCTCACTCGAAACGCCAGAGCCGCAACGGCCGCACCCTCGCTCTTCCCCTCCGCGTCGTGGGCGCTCCCCACTCCTCCTCGGCCATAAAGCGGACGCACCCGCACCCCCGCTCTCCCTTCCCGCAGTTGCTCTCTACCCGCTTCGGTTCTCAGACCCCGCACACAGCGCCTTAGAGCCTCGCCGCGCCATTGCCGCCGCCCGCCGCCGTCGATCCGTCGATTCGGCGCCGCTCCGGCTGTTCGCGACCTCCCCTGAGCTCCGTCGCGCCACGGTGAAGGTGCCGAGCCATCCCCCTCTCTTTCTTTCGCTTGGTTTGGCTTTAACCGCCGCCGTTCGCCCGTGCAGGCCGCCCCCGATCGCCGTTCGCCACAGGCCGCCACCTCCGAGCCACCTCCTCTGTTCGTTTCGCCGCGGTGAGAACCCCCTTGCCTTCCTCTACCTTTTCGTCCGCTTGGTTCGTCTTGCGATGCCCTATGTGGCCGGGTCCGCAAGTTCCCGTGCGCCATTCATGGCGGGTGCGCGCACGCCGTCGCGTGGCGCCGCGACGTCGCGACCAGAGCTCGCGCGCGGCATGCCGTCGGCTCGCCCCGCGTGCGCACCTCCCGTGCCTAATCCGCGCCGTCCGTCTCCAATCCGGCGGCCCCAAATCACCGATACCCGTTCGGGGGAAGTCTTGCTAAAGAGCCCCTAAGGATTTGCGGAATCAAACCGCACTCCTTACGGCACTGTTCCCTGTGCCTTGAAACATTTTCAACCAGGCCCCTGTTTTTCGGTTGATTTGAGGCGCAGTCCATCCGGCTGTGAATTTGATTTAAAATTCAATTTAAATTCCGATTTAAGTTCAAAAGCATTTCAGGCTATTTACAAGTTTGCCACTGCACTAAAATGCTTATAAAATCCACGTTTTAGCTCCGATTTGATCCATTCAATTTGCGTTAGCTTCATAATTTAGTGTTCTATCCGTTTATGCCTCTGTTAGCCTGTTTTAGTCAGGTTAGCTGTAGGCTCCAAGTCAGGCTTGTTTAGAGCTTTGTAAATACCATTTCGGTCGTATCTTTCGCGTCGTAACTCCGTTTTCAGTGAACCAAATCTTGTTGTGATCGTAGAAACACGTGCTACTGTTTTATAAATGTTTTATTTCTATTTATCACTGTTGGTGTACTGTTTTAATGGATAGCCTTGTTTGCAATGCATGTATGCACTTGGAATGCGTGTATGGTGTTCTATGTGACCGAGTAATCGGTGAGCAAATGTGGTTCGATCAAGAGCTTTCGTTCGAGGATCAGCAAGAGGATCAACGGTGCAACAACCAAGGCAAGTTAGGATGGGATCATCCTTGTTACCTATTCACTTTATTAAGCACTTCATATTGCATGTGTATATCTGAACAACCTTAGAGATCTACTTAGCTTTTGTTACTTGTGATACTCTTGACACCCGTGGGATAAATGCATATGGGTAGAATGCTAGTGCTAACTGTTCTATAACTGATCCAGTCCAATGATGAATGTTCTCATATGGTATATGTTGATAAACGGTTAATAAAACTTGTTGTTAGCAAAAGCTGGGACTGACAGTGCTACCATGAGTGTTATATGGCTCTGGTTTTAGCTCAATAAACTGGACCTTTTCTAGCTTGTTAGAGGTTACCCAAAAGGGCGCAGTAGGGGCTTGCCACTACGGGTGTAGGGCTGCTTCTGTTCTTATGAGTATAGCTGTGATTGCCTTATGCCATAGGAAAGGGGGTTGCTACATCTGATTGCCAAGGACCTAGCGGCCCTAACATGTTAGACGAACCAGCGAAAGGCTTCATAGTGTACCCTGCCCGCTCACCTCGGAAGTGTTATGGGGGTCGCTCCCCTGGGTATCTGGGCAACACGGCTTGTGGGTAAAGATGCACAACCTCTGCAATGTGTAAAACTGTTATAACAGCCGTGCTCACGGTCACGAGCGGCCCGGAAAACTAGCAGAACTATGATACTTAATTAAATGATACTTTAAGTTGATGGTGTTCTTATGGTGAATTATTTATCATTTATGGACAAATGGATCAGGGGTTTAAGGGTTAAGCACAATATTTGTTTACCTTAATGCTAAAACTTTGCCAACATAAAAGCTAACTGCAGTCAGACAATGTCAGCTTTTTGAGCCTCATGAACCCTATGTTAGCTTGCTAAGTACGAGAAGTACTTACGCTTGTTGGTTATCTTTCTTTTTGGACAAAAATCCCGAATGGGTAGCAGATGAAGTTGGAGTTGGAGTTTTCCCAGAAGTTTCTAGGCTAGCGTATCGCCCAGTCGGCAGTCCCTATGGTGGTTGCCCGTGAGAGCTATATCCAGTTTACCCTTTTCCGCTGATGTAAGTCTTTGTTTTGCTTCTATCGTTATGTAATAAGCACTGTGATGGTATCTTTTTCATATTTTGTCTAGCGTATGTGTGCGACTGATGCCTGGGCACACATGAGTTTGTTGCCTTAGTTTTATTCTTAAAATTGGGGTGTGACAAAGTGTAGCTATGCCATCGAGCGAATCTAACTAGCAAAAAAGTTATTTAATACAACTTATATGCATAAGTTGTAAGTTATAAAATAATACGTATAAATTGTTACTAGAAAAAAATCGTTAAAACATATGCAAGTGGGATCTAATTTTATTTGTCTCGTCACACATAACACAATGGTAAAAAAATAAATATACTATTTAAAAGTTATAATATTTTGAAATAAATATTTTTTTAAGATGTCATCAACAATAGCAGGAAAGTGAGTAGAGAGGAGAGCAGACGGTACCGGCACGCCAGCAAGTGAAAATAAATATTTTTTAAGATATCATCAATAACAGCAGAAAAGTGAGTAGAGAGGAGAGCAGACGGTACCGGCACGCCAGCAAGCAGACGCGTCCAACGATGTGTGATCGTTCGCAATCGGGTGAACGATCGCCAAAATGGAATTGGGGTATGCGGTAATGTCACTTAAATGACGGAGCAAACAGCCTAACACGTAAAAATGTGCAAATAGAAGCATGATATGAAAGGCACAAGAAAATAATGTTGAAATTATTAAAAGAAGTGACATAACAATAATATTACTCTATAAACAATGAGCGATTGTATAAATTTATCTATAAATTAATAACATCATCATGTATCTAAAAATCCGATTAAGTTGACTCTGAAGGAGGCGGCGTTGGTGAAGGAGCAGAAGCAGGAGCACCATGTGCCTCACCGGAGCTCTGGAGCTGTGCCATGGCACGGCGAGGGTTCGCACGGTGTACCTCACACAACTCTGAAAAAGCTACGCCTGCCATTGCAAATATATAGCAAGTTTGAATTAGTTCATGCATGTTCCCAATTACTATGCACCAATATTGTTAAGCAATACTACTAACTTCCAATTTCAATGGCCAGCTACATGTGTGTCAGTGTTGAAATTAGCTTTGCAACACATCCATAAAGAGCCAAATTTCTTAGCTTTATAGTTTGCATATTTTACTCGAAGACATATACTCCCTCCGTCCCAAAATAATTATCGTTTTAGGTTTCCATGTCTCAAATTTAACTAGATTTATAGAAAATACGTATACAATTTGTATCTCTAAATATATTTATTAAAAAATAGATTTAAAGATCTTTTTAATAATACTAATTATGTACCATAAATATTAATATTTTTAATATATATTTAGTCAAAGTTATTTTTCTGTAAATGAAAACGACAGTTATTTTGGAAGAGAGTAATATTGTTTGCATATGCCTAGCCTCACTATTTATATATGGACAAAATACATGAAAGCGTCTAGACAAACAGTAACCTGCAAGAACTTTTTGCTACCAGCACTTAATGATGGGCGGGTTGTAATGTCATGTGTTGATGAGAAATGAAAAAGGAAAAATAGTACGAATGAAAAGATTATGACGTCGGAAAGCATTTTTTTTTCACTTAAATTTCGTAGCCAGATTCGCAGAAAGTTTATTTTTGTTAGTTTCACATGCTACGCGGCTCTAACTAATAAAAGCTTCACCCAAAAGCAGAGACGACGTAAAAGTGGGATTTGCTATATTTCAGGCGTATGAAATATAGCATCTTTTCATACGACGACCACAACCTTTAGATCTTCATCCAATGGTCCAAATCTACTAGTACAAATCACAAGAAACAAATGATAATTTTTTTCTATAAAAGAACAAAGGCAAAATTATTCCGGCGTCTGAAATATGGACATAAAAACATACAAAACAAAGACTATACATATATATGATTGATGCGCGTGGTTTGTTACCCTCTCCGGCGGCGAGGTTGGAGTAGAGGTCGACGATGTTGGGGCATCCCCGTAGGCACGCCGAGGAGCAAACCGCGCCGGCGACGCGCGAGTCGAGGAGGGAATCGGAGGAGATGCCGACGGTGGCGCGGTCGACGCCGCACGCGCGCACGCACCCGTCGGTCTCCACCAGGCCCGACAGCCGGCCGTCCTCGACCACCACCTCCGACGTCCGGCACTGGTACTCCGTCGGCCGCCCCGCGCAGTGCGTGTTCTCCAGCACGCACCGCCGCGACGTGGACGACACGGCGAACGCGCACAGCTCCGCCGTCAGCTGCTCGCACACCACCCTCGCCCCTGTGCAGTCCACGGTTCTGGGATTCGGCCCGAATGGGCCGAATTTTGGTGAAATTCGTCCAATTCGGTTGGGCCCGAAATAAACTTGAACCGGCCAAAAAAATTCGGCCCAATTTAAATTTCGAGCCCATCATATGATGCAGCAACGGCCCACAAACACTACTGATGACTATAAAACGTGCAAACCCTTCTTTCCGGGAGCCTAACGCAACTTCCGCCGCCGCCAGCAGCTCTGGCCTCTGGCTCCGTGTCTCACCGCCAGCTCTAGCTGTTGCTGCCTGCCACCGCCGCTTGCGTCGTGGAGCTCTGCTCCTATCTTCCACGCCCAAGACAGCACTAGCACAGCACGTCGACGCCCGCTCCTATCCTCGACGCCCAAGACCACGCTGACACAGCACGTCGACGACGCCCGCACCGGCACCGGCGTAGCCTCTCGGTGTGCTGTCGAGGGTCGAGGCTCCCAGCTGCCACTGCCGCACCGGTGCCAGCCACTGCATGTTCCAATCCAGCGCTAGGCACATCCTCTTCATGCCTACGGCCATTTTTGGCCATGTGTGCCAAATTTCATTCAAATTTAGTCAAATTTCATTCAAATTTTAAGTGGGAACCGGTCCGAATTTTTCGAATTTTCCGAATTTCGTCTATTTCGGTGAGCTCCGAAATATTTGCAAAAAAGAATCCCAAAACCTTGGTGCAGTCAGCAAATCAAATCAAACACACATGTCAGGATTCAGAGCAACAGGCCGTGCTTTGTCGGCCTCCACCATGGTCCATGCATGGTTACCGTACCAAGTGCAGAGGAGAGGAGAAGGGACAGGGAGAAGACGAAAGCCGGAAGCTTTGCGTGCAGGACGGAAGCCATGGATGCTGATGCTGCACGAGCTGAGCTTAAGACCGATCACCGATGTCTTACTTGTGCTGCGGTTAATAACGATATGAAGTATTATAAGCTATATATGTACTAGCTCTAGTAGAGTACACTAGAGGAGGGGGTTTAAAGCTGTGCCGTGTTTATAAGACATAAGACTGCCTAACATGTCCGGTTCGAGTCAAACTGATTGTCGTCTCTGTCGTTTACTTTTTTTCATTATTTGGTTTTGCCTTTTAGATAGATGTTAAATAATGACGATATTCAAGAGCAGGGGAACCAAGATATTATACCATGCTGCCTAGAACAAATTCAAACGGTGTCCTTGACAAAAGGTGAATGGGAGATCGAGGTGCCACTTAGCTTTATACTATACCATAATGAGCTGCTTGCTATACATGAAGGGGTGAACGTTCAAGTCGTCAAGGGTAGGACGTACGTTTTCTGTCCCCAAATGCAAATGAGATGGCGCCTAATTAAGTTGATCGACGGCGTGTTCCATGATTAGATGCACAGCAGTTGACGTCAACAAAGGCAGACAAACAAGCATTCAAGAGCAGGCGCAACGAGTGGCGTAGAGAAGGCCGTGAAGAACGGGGCAGGTGAGCAGGTCTGGCCATCAGGGCAGGAAATTAGCTCGCAACTTGGCAGCAGTGCATTTTCCTTTCATGTTACTGTTTCGCTCACTTCCGTTCCGTGTAGCCTCCACGATGAGAAAATATGACCAACGGTTTTACCCTTTTCTTCTCCTTCAAACAAGGAGAATCCCTAATTCAGATTGACCGATAAACTGGTCCACTCTTGCATGCTTTCCACAAAACACAAAAGTTCGGTGGAATGTGAGACGTTGTCCACGCGCCTTGCTTTCGGCCTTTGAAATACGTACTCCCTCTATATTGAAAATAGAAGTCGTTTAGGACAGCGACATGGTCTTCAAAACATAACTTTGACAACTTATTTCTTTAAAAATATTTGTTATAAAATGGTATATGTATGTTTTTATGAAAGTACTTTTTTAAAAAAATTATTTATATGATTTTTACATCTCTAAACTCAACAATTTAAAAGTTATTTATGGTTTATATTCTTAATATTTGACTCAAACTTTATCTAAAACGACTTCTAATTCCGATACTGAGGGAGTATATTTTAATTTGAAATTTAGTCAGCAGCGGAGTCAAAAGCTTTTAGGAGCCGAGACGGGTTTTATTTATTATGTATAAAATTATTTAGCTAGTAAATTATAGAGTTCTTTTGATATAAAGAAAAAAATCTTTTGAACTTTGGTGACAAAGCCCGGCGTGCCACCCGGGTGGCCGCAGTGGCTAGTTTAGATACGAAACTAAGTTTAACGAATATGAATATATTACTGAATTATGAATACAAAACGGATATCTACTTGATTTTGAAGATAGCAAGGAGTTGCTCTTAGTTTTATTTTTTACATTAGATGTTTGAATGTAGCGTCTGGATTTGTAATCTATCACTTCAAACTTAACAATCAGTTATTATTGTATAGCGAGGTGAAGTACATATGGAAGGGCAACTCTTTCTCTTTTTTTTAAAAAAAAAAAAAAAAAGATAGCAACTTTCTGATGAAGTGCATTCACTATTTTCATTACTGCTTGGTCACTTCTTGAAAAAGGCTAGTTGAGTTGGTTGATCCTCGGCAGTCCGGCATGGAGGTGAAAAATGCTAATAATTGAATTGGGTTATCCTTGTCTGAAAGTAAGTCTGAAGCTAGGTAAATACAACTTAACCACTAAACACAGTGCATATATACTGGCAAAAGATTTGAAGCATCAAAAAGTATCAGAGTCTAGATTAAAGAAAAACTAGGAGATGAACTTAACTTATTTTGTCTAAAGCTAAACTGTGAAAATAGTATCTAAAACGATTGCTTAATTATAGAAGGGCTACAGTAATTAAATTGTCAATTGAACATTGAGGTTCCTATGGCTGCTAATTCCTCAAGTAAACAGGTTTAGGGAAAAATAATCATTGCTAAAGATTGGTTATGTTAATTGCATCAGCAATATGCATCAGAGGCTTAATGACACGAGCATCCACTAAAGGTGTCTTTTGCCACTCCGGTGGGGATTAGGCCTAAAGAAACCCTCATAACTCGATCGATGATGGCTAAGAACAATCACCAACTCTTGCTAACTCCACCAAACACCTCCAAGTCATCTAGGCACTGACAAATCCCAAAAGTAACAAGAAACTCAAAGTTGATGCGAAGAACTAGTGCCGCTAGAATGAACACCTTCAAACCTTTTGCACTAGATCACTCAATCTCACTTGGAATCAACAAATCAAGTCAAGAGATGAGTGGGGAGGGTTGCCAAGGCTCACAAAGATGCTAGAATATCAAAACGTACAAGAGAGAACCCTCACAAGCTAGCTGGCCAACCCCCTTAAATAGCCTCCACACAAAGGGGCTAGTCGTTGGGCTTTTCAGCCAAGCATCGGACACACCATGTCGGGGGCATTAGACGCTGGCCGAGTGAAAGCATCTAGGCCCCTAGTGGATTTCGATGATTGATGACAGCATAAGATTATTGTGACTAACGTGTGTTTTGCAAAAATAGTGAGTTAGGTTACAATAATGGTGACTGTATGAGCAAATGGTTTTCATGCCCCCTAGCGATGGAAATTGATTCGGTTTTCAAAGGATAGACGACGAAGACATAGATAAGCTAGTTCTAAGTGTCGACTGGTGTTGGGAGACTTAGAGTAGTTTAGGTCTTTGTTTTTCCTTTGGTTGTACTATAAAGGGGAGTATGAATGGGTAGCTTGACCTAGGTAGCTTGGAGATAGCCCATAGATCGTGAGGATTGAAAGTCTATTAGGCAACCCGTCACAATCCGAAGTCGTTTCGGCCCTCAAAAGGGCATCGAACGCTGCCCCTGCTGGCATTCGATGTGCGTCCGATGCCAACAGGAAGTGCACAGTGTGTTTGCCCATGCATCGGACGCACCGAGGGGGTGTCTTCGGATAAACAGGTAACACTGTTCACTTAGGCGTGTGATTCAGAATCACATCGGACGCTGACATCGGACGCACCGGGGGGTGCGTCTGATGTCCATGCAGAGAGGTTTCCGAGAGGGCAATTTGCCATCAGACGCATTTGATAGGGTGGCATCGGACGCTGCCAGCGTCCGATGTTACTATGACGTGTGCTGTCAGAGATAGTACACATTACCGTTGTTAGGGCATAGCGTCTGATGCTGCTTTTCCTGCAGCAGTTTACCCCTTCGTGGAGGGGTTGTGTGTGGGGCTATTTAAACCCATCACCTCCTCCATTTGGGGTCTCTTGCCCATTTGATCTGCAGCAAACATCCTTGAGTGTGCAAGGGAGTCCAAGAGCCCCAGTGAGGTTGTGAGATTTGTTAATCGTGAGATTAGGCACCTCATTAGTGAGTTGTGAGTAGCAAGTGTGCATCCATCTATCTCTTTGGCCTTGCTTCGGTCAAGTGAGAGTTCTAGTTTATTACTCTTGGTGATCAGCATCACCTAGATAGCTTGGTGGTGATTGGGAGCTTGGTGATCATCCGGGGAGCTCGTGGATGACCCAACTCAAGTTGTAATCGGTTGTGGGCGATTCACCGACCGGAGTGGCAAAAAAATAACTCATAGTGAGCATTTGATCCTTGTGTCGATCAAGGAGGAGTGATACCCTTGCGCGGGTGCTCGAACGAGGACTAGGGGTTGTACTGACACCTCGATACTTCAGGAAAACATCGTGACGTTCCTCTCCTCTCTTTACTTACACATTTACTTTGAGCATTTGGATTCTTGCAATTTACATTTGTAGAATTTCCATGCTAGAGTAGGATTGGAACCTAGGTGATAGTCATTTGTGCGAGAGAGAGAGAGAGAGAGAGTTTTTCTAGACACACTACTAGGCACAAGGGGTGAAGTTGAAGGACCGAGAATGCAATAGCAAGACGACCAGAGGGGGGTGAATGGGAGCACAAAAATTTCTCTCGAAACTTTGGCCTTTTGTCCCCAAAATCAACCCCCGAAAGCTTCGATCGAAACCGTGATGCCCACGACCCTTGGAAGAGGGTGGATGATCTCTAGGATCACAGCGAGGCACCACAAAACGATAGCAAACCAAACGCCAAAGACACCGGCACATGTTCGACCCTTAAAAACCAAGTCTCGAACGTAGATGGAAGACTACGTCGAGAAAACCCCAAATACCAATGCTAACAAGTAGCAAAGATACCTAGAGAGGTTCCTTGATCAACTCTAGGGTCAAACGAGAGGTCCGGAAACCAAGCGGAGAAGTCGGGAGAGCAAACGCACTAAACTAGAGGCTTCAGCCGATTCCCGGACTGTCCGGCCCTGAGGTCCCGGACTGTCCGCCCCTACTGCGGACTGCCCGCGAGGGGATGGCGGACTATCGGCCGGCAAAAAGAGCAAAACAACAGTGTTGCTGAAACACCTCTGGACAGTCCCGGACTGTCCGCGGGTTGTAACGGCGGACTGTCCGCCGGTCAACCTGGACACAAACAGCAGGAACTCGCGGCCACTGATCTGGCCAAGTCCCCGACGCGCGGACTGTCCGCGGGAGGAACGGCGGACTGTCCGCGACCTCCCAGCGAAGGCGATTTTGGTCGCCCCTCACACAACTCTTCCCAAATCCGAATCAAAACTCAATCCCTCGTTCCCAAACTTGGAGAAGATGATCACGAGGTAGTTAGGAGACTATCCCCAAGAAATCATCCGCTCAAATCAACTCAAACACCGGGAAATCGAAAGGGGAGGAGTATGAACGAAAAAGCGCCACGAAAACGAAATCAACCCGATCTACTTGTTCGTGAGGAGTTAGATGAATTCCTTCGGTGGAAATGACCTCCTCACTATAAAGAACAAGTTGATTCAAACGGATTTTGCAAAGACGCAATAGAGAGGGAGATCGAGTGACGGGAAAATCGTGGAGAAACGAAGAACGCGTAGAACACGAACAAAACGCGAATCAAGTCATCGATCTGCAACCATGTGGCTACCACACGCTACAACAGTGAGATTACGGTCTCACTTCCTCAAAATCTCCAGTACACAGAGGTATGATTCTCTGCGGATCTCAGTAGCTACAGCAGGGGATTAGGAGAGCAGGAAACCCTAGAAGCAAAGAGCAAATGACTGAGATCAAATGGGAGGAGGGTGTCTCCCTCTACTTATCCTAATTCTAATTCCTACTCTACCCCTCTCTAATTACAGAGCGAACCAGCTAAACCCTAGGGTTATTCTGGACCAACTCATGGTAGGTGGTGATCCAACGGCCACGCCCGCACAACTGGTAGCGTTGCCTCGACGCAACCTCACCGATTGCCGCCACGTGCCACCACCGTTGTGCTTGTCCTTTTCCCGGACGTCGCACCCCCGGTTTTGTGGCCCAAACCGGGAAACCAGCCTTCACGACCAACCCTCGGTTTTGAGGCCCAAACCGGGAAACCCACAGTCCATCGCCTGAGTTTTGTGGCCCAAACTCAGCAAACCCGCAGCACCCAGGTTTTGAGGCCCAAACCTGGAAACCGTCCTCAGCCCGAGTTTTGTGGCCCAAACTCGGAAACCATCAGCACCCAGGTTTTGAGGCCCAAACCTGGAAACCGTCCACTCGGTGGTTTTTCTGTGGCTCAACCACCAAACCGAGCCGTAGAGGGGATGCACTGCCCGTGCACCCCGTCCACCGACACGTGTCCCCAGGTCCTCGACCCAAGCAACACCGTGCCCGCAAGTCTTCGCTCGTCGCTGTCCCAGGCTGTCAGCCACCACAGCTGATCCTCGGGCGACCGGTCCCTCAGTCCAAGCCTCACGTCCGCCCTTCACCACTCTCGGTCCCTCGGCACGACACGTCTCTAGTTGACCTTCACCTTGCCTCTGATCACTGTATCCATGCTCGACACCTGCACAACACAAGCCAAAGAACATGCGCATCATCCCAGTTGACAATCACTCATCACTCAGAGACTCGGCATACACCCATGTATCCGCAATCTCCTTCTTGATGAGTGCATTGTCAACTACTAACACAAATCATAATGGAGACAGAAGAAGGAAGGAAGAAAGAGAGAGAACTCGACCAAATGACCCAAAAGCATGTCAAAGCCGAAGAAACTCAAGTGGAAAGAGCAAAACAACTTGGTTCCCAAAGACATGGGCAACGGCTCGACGCAACCAAGAAAGCAAAGCTAGCCCTCAAGAAGAGGTAGAACAGGCTCAACACCACTAGCGAGAAAACTTGATATCAATTGAAAGATCAACTAAAATTCAAGCAAAACAGAGCTAGCCCTCAAGAAGAGGCAGAAACGGGCTCAACACCGCTAGCGAAGCAGCTCGATACCAACTATTACCAACTCAAAAACCAAAAGAGTTTGATACCAATTGAAGAGCTGAACAAGAGCTGAAAATGTTTGCTAGTCCCTCAAGAAAGAGGCAAAGGCTCAACACAACTAGCAAACTCCCCCTCAACTAATGCACACAACCCAGGGAACACATGATTTGTCAATATTTTCTCCCCCTTAGTTGAAAATGCATCATCAAGCAAATGTGCACACGCACTCAAATGTCGCCCTTGACAGAATATCTCCCTCCAAAAATGCATATGAGTAAAAATGCAAGTTAGCAGCTTCAGAAATATAATCAAGAGAGTGCAAGGATGCTCTACACAGTTCTGATCCGATGACTCAACAACAGCCATAAGAAGCTAGCAAAGGCTCAAACTGATCACCAGATACGAAATATGAATATGAGAGCAAAAAGAGCAGTTTTCAGCCAAAAAGGGTTCACCATCAAAATAGCACAACACATGTATAGACAAGGTATCCGACAAGTGCTAAACATGTATACAAGGTGAACTACCCCTAGCATAGTTCAATCATCATGCTATAGAATGAAACATAGACTTGTGTTTGCAAAATTTTATCGGAGTTGCAGCGGTTAATTTACACAAGGTCAAATTTCAGCATATGATTGCGAGAGGTTGAAAGCTTGTCATTGCCTAACTTTTCAACTGTGCGAAGCCTATGCAGAAGCAATCAGAAGCTTAAAGCAACAGTTTCGGTCATACACTACATAGCTCAAGTTTAACTCAAAGTGCAATGAGAAACAGTCTCGAAACTGTGATGTGCTGACAAGCAATCCCATCTCGATCTTTTCCAATTCACTTAACTTGGTTCAGATTTTTAGAACAGAAAAAGAACATACCAAGCAAGTGAAAGACTCAACACTAGAGACATAGCAACCTAGCATATATGAAAATCACAAGTGACTTCAACACATTCTACACATGCTAGTTGCATATCTCAATGGTGAACATTTTCAAGTTTTATGTTCATTAATCAGATTCACCATTCATAAAATAGCTCTGCTCACAACATGTATCAGTGATCAGAAAGAGCATAAGCTACAGCATCATCATAAAGCATCGGAGAAAATACTATACAGAGCATAGTTACATTCTTCAGATTATATACATGAAGCTCTGAATGGAAAAATGCAAGATGAAATGCAAAGATGCATGAAGAAACCAAAAGAAAAACACAAAGTCAGTTTATAAGACAAGAGCCAAAATGTTTCCCCATCTAAAAGGGGAAACACACACCAAGCTCACCTCTCAACCTAGCAAAAGTTGATTGGTCCAAAGGCTTGGTGAAAATATCAGCCAACTGATGATGAGTATCGACATGGCGAAGGTCGATATCACCCTTCTCATAGTGGTCTCGCAGAAAATGAAAGCGCACATCAATGTGTTTGGTCTTAGAGTGCAGCACGGGGTTCTTAGCAACGCTAATAGCACTCGTGCTGTCACAAAGCAAAGGAACGCGAGAAAAGCTCAGACCAAAATCACGCAAAGTGGCCATCATCCAAAGCAACTGGGAACAGCAGCTAGCCGTAGCAACATACTCCGCCTCCGTGGTAGACTGGGCGACACTAGACTGCTTGCGAGAAGACCACGAAACAAGAGAAGAACCAATAAACTGGCAAGTCCCAGAAGTGGACTTGCGATCAATGCGACAACCTGCAACATCGGCATCGGAATAACCGCAAAGGGAGAGGGTGGAGGAAGCAGAATACCAAATCCCAAATTCTGGAGTGAAGGATAAGTACCTCATAATGCGCTTGACCGCCTGACGGTGCGAGGTGCGCGGCGATGACTGGAATCGCGCGCAAAGACACACCGCGAACTGAATGTCCGGGCGTGTCGCCGTCAGGTACAGCAGCGACCCGATCATACTCCGATACTCCTTCTGGTCCACTGCTTCTCCCTCCTTGTCCGCATCCAGGGCCGTCGTGGTCGACATGGGTGTTGGAAGAGGCCTGGCCTCACCCATATCGAATTTCTTCAAGATGTCCTTGGTATACTTACCCTGGTGCACAAACGTTCCCTCTCGAGATTGCTTGATTTGCAATCCGAGGAAAAACGTCAACTCGCCCATCATGCTCATCTCAAACTCCCTGCTCATAGTATCTGCAAACTTGGCAACCAAAGCGTGAGAAGAACCACCGAAAATGATATCATCCACGTAAATCTGGACCAAGAGAGTGTATTTGCTTTGCTTGAGGAGAAAAAGCGTTTTATCCACACATCCCATTTTAAAACCCTTAGCAAGCAAAAAGGTTTTCAACCTATCATACCAGGCTCTAGGGGCTTGTTTCAAACCATACAAAGCTTTGTGAAGTATAAAAACTGGGTTTAGAAACTTGGGATTTTCAAAACCGGGAGGTTGTCTCACATATACTTCCTCTTCTATGTAGCCATTTAAGAAGGCACTCTTGACATCCATTTGAAAAAGTTTAAACCCTTTGGATGCAGCAAAAGCCAAGAGTATCCTAATCGCCTCCAAACGAGCTACAGGAGCAAAAGTCTCCTCATAGTCTATCCCCTCCTTCTAACTATACCCCTGGGCTACTAGTCTGGCCTTGTTTCTCACAACATGGCCATCCTCTCCTTGTTTGTTTTTGAAAACCCATTTTGTCCCAATAGGATGACACTTAGGAGGAGGAGGAACAAGAACCCAAACCCGATTTCTTTCAAAATTTTCTAACTCCTCATGCATGGCATTGACCCAATCTGGATCCATCAAAGCGTGTCCAACATCTCGGGGTTCAAAATTAGCAACAAATGCAGAATGAGCAAAGTGAGAGATTTGTTGTGACCTAGACCGAGTGACGCGATCGTTGATGTCGCCGATCATCTGTTGAGGCGGATGTTGGCGCTGGATGTGTCGTGGCGCCTCCCGAGCAGAAGTGATCTCCCCCTCAACAGCAGCTGGTGCCTCCCCGGGTACAAAAGGTACCGCTTGGGGTGGCGGATCCCATGGCCCCCAAGTCATCGAGGAAGAAGGGTCTGGGCCGTGAGTCATAGTAGAAGCCGCTCCTTGCGGCACAGCAGGTGGAGGAGGTGCTGGATCATCCATCCCTTCAGCACCTTTGTCCTCGTCATCAAAAAGAGGCTCACCAACCTCATGATCACCTGCACGCTCAAAACGAGAAGAAGGACAAACCATGGTCTCGTCGAAGGTGACATCTGATGTCTCCATGACTCAGTTAGTATCAAGGTTAAGTACACAATATGCACGAGTGTGAGTGCCATAACCCAAAAATACACCGTCTGAAGAACGAGACTCAAACTTGTCCAGGTTGCCTTTCTTCAAAATACAACAATGGCAACCGAAGACTCTAAAATAACTCACCTTGGGCTGTCTACCAAAACGCAACTCATAAGAGGTCTTCTTCAAGAAAGCTCTCAGAAAAATGCGATTTGAAATGTAGCATGCAGTGTTCATAGCTTCGGCCCAATATCGCCTAGGAGTCCTATGCTCGTCGAGCATCGTCCTGGCCATCTCAATAAGGGTCTGATTCTTCCTCTCTACAACACCATTCTGTGGCGGTGTGTAGGGGGAAGAAAACTGATGCTCTAAACCTAAAGAGTTACAAAACTTCTCAAAATCCGAATTCTTGAATTCGGAACCATTATCACTCTTAATAGCTCGCATCGAGTTCAAAGGGAACTCGTTCTGAAGACGCAAAATCAGATTGCGAGCAAAGGAGAAAGTCTCGGTCTTCTCAGCTAAAAAGAAGATCCACGAATATCTCGAAAAGTCGTCAATGACAACAAGCACATATCACTTCCCCCCAACCGAGCTCACCCGAGCCGGACCAACAAGGTCCATGTGCAAAAGCTCTCCAGGGTGCTTGGTCATGACCTGAGTCACTGGATGGTGGGGAGCGGCAACCATCTTCCCATGTCTACAAGAGTGGCAAACAAGATCCTTCTCCATGGATAACTTGGGCAATCCTCGGATTAGGCCAAGTGAACTAAGCCTTGCAAGCAAGTCGAAGCTCAGGTGACCAAGTCTCCTATGCCACTTCCAAAAATCAGAGGAGGAAGGTCCAGCCAAAAGACAACGAGAAATTCCAAACGACTCCGAGAAATCCGCACGAAAGACTTTTCCAAAGGGCGAGATCACACAAACAAGATTGCCCTGAGGATCCAAAATGCGACTAAGATTCGGTTTAAAACGAATCTCATAGTCATCATCGAAAAGTTGCGAAACAGAAAGAAGGTTAAAATGCAAGTTAGAAACAAGAGCAACATCGCGCAACACAAAGTGCTCATTAACTCGCACAGACCCACGAGACAGCACCTTACCTTTGCTGTTGTCGCCGAAGGTGATAAACTCCTTTCTGGCAACAGGACTAAGACTGGAGAACCACTTGGCGTTTCCGGTCATGTGCCTCAAACACCCGGAATCCACCAACCAAACGTTCTGCAATCGTTTTACCTATGTCAATAAAAAGACATAGGATGAGCATACGGTCCAACACTGGGGTGAGTGACATAGGAATTATACCAGTGTTGGGCCGGCTGCTCAAAAGAACGGTTAGCAGAAAAACCATTCCTAGCACGCCTACGAGAAGAGCGATCACCACGTAGAGGAAAACATGGTCCGCTAAGGGAGGAGCGTCCATCGCGATACTCAAAACACGGTGGAGGAAAACGCTCAACTACAAAGCCACCGCCATGGGGTCCATAGCCTACAACTGCAGGCTCCCGCCGGGCATGCTCTCTTCACAGCCTAGGCCTAGGAACTTGAGGTTTCGGACCTCTAGGCCTAGCAGCATGCCTCTGAACATTTGGCACATGTACATCATGGAAAGGATGGTACATGTCCGTGTTGTTCATCTCCTTTGCACGGCGCGCCTCTCTCTTGCGCCGAAAGCAAAACTCACTCAAGTGACCATCTCTCCCACAGTGCTCACAATGGTACCTCACCGCTCTCATAGGGGGTTGTTGGTACTCACGGTAGTGGGTGTGGATCACTTTGCCCTTCTGTGGCAAAAGCTCCTCTTGGATGGGTGGCATGGTGTCAAGCTTGTTCTTGAGGTGGTTTGGTTTTGGAGCCCATGATTGTTTCTTGGGTGGAGCTCTCGGAGGTTCCACAAATACACCATCCTTGGTGTTAGGCTTTAGAGGCTCTCTGGGTGGAATCTTGGTAAGCTTGGGAGTAGTGGTGGAGTTGGGCTTCTCACATGGGTTCAGACCACTCGACTCTCCAATCTTCCCAAAAGATGAAACATCAACACCCTGAGCAAAACCTACACCTGGACCTCCAGCAGCTCGCTTGAATTGGGAGATCATCATCCCGAGCTGTGGCTCACCACTAGACACCCATGACAAGATGATCCGAAGGTATGTGTTTTCCTCCTCGGTTTGCATCTTGTCATGCTTCACATTAGCGATCTCCATCTCCAAACCCTCACAAAGAACACACCTGACCACACATGTGCTACCTGAGTTGGCCTCTTCAAGAGACACAATCTTGACATTCTTCTCTGCCAACTCAGATTGCAAGCCCGCACAGGACTTGCACGCACCCAACAGCGAGGATCTAGCCTTCAGCTCATCCACCTCTCCTACCAGCACAGCATACTTGCTTCTCAAAGTGAGAAGGTCAGTCATGTGTGTGGTGCACATCTCACACTCCTCCTCATCGGTAACAACTACGGTGGACTTGACAGATTCAAGTTCCTTCACCGTATCCTCCCACTTCTGCCTAAACTCCTTGCGCTCTCTAGCAGCACGCCTAAGCAACTTATCCTGACTAAGGAGCGCGGCAGTAAGCTTTTCAACCTCAGCAGAAAGCTCGTCGGGGGTCTGAGATACCTGGGAGGTGTCGTCGTTGTCGTCTTCGTCGTTCCGAGGGGTGTCCTCCAGCTCGCCGTCGACCTCCTTGCCAAGGGCCATGGTGCAGAAGCCGTCGTCGGCGGCGAAGAAGCAGAGTCCGTTCAGCTTGTCCTCGATCCTCTTCTTCTTCTCTGACTCGTCGTCGCTTGAGGAAGCGGAGTCGTCATCCGAGTCGTCGACGTCGCTGAGCGTGGCGAAGAACGCACGCTGCTCAGCCTGGGCCTTCTCCAAGTACTTCGTCTTGATGTACTCCTTGTTGAAGCCGCCCTTCCGCTTATGCTTTGCGGGGACGTACTTCTCCTTGCGCTTGTCGGAGTTGTACTTGTGCCCATGATCCGCCTTGCCAAAGACTTGCTTGTTCTTCTTCGGGGAATTGGCGATGAAGTGGTTGGGGTCGCCGCACTCAAAGCATCCTGAGCGTCCTCCTCCGCGGCGACGGTTCATGCGGTTGTTGTGGAACCGCAAGAACCGGTTGGCGAGCAACGCCAGCTCGTCATCCCCCATGAACTCCAGCTGCTCCTCTGTGACAGAAAGAAGAGAGGAAAGTGCAAAGCCTCCAGAGGTGTTAGCAGAAGAGCCAGAAACCAAAGTCATCGACGGGCCAGAAGGATTTTCATAAGAAGCCCTCGCCATGGCGTCAATCTCACTAGACTTCAGCTTACTGAAGAGCTTGTCGCATGTGAGGGTCTCATAGTTAGGTGATTCGATGATCGTCTGGACCTTTGAGTCCCACACCGACCGATCAAGAGTATGCAACAGCTTCAAAGCTCTCTCATGATCGTCGAAAGGCAACAGCTCCTTGTTAGCCCTCATCTTGTTGACAATCACCTGAAAGCGAGCGAATAAACTCTCTATGCTCTCGCCAGGCATATGTCGAAAGTTCTCGTACTCTCGCTTGTGCGACTCGTAGAGACGGGTTTTGACTTGAGAGGTTCCCTCATGGAAACGCATGAGGGATGCCCAAATCTCCTGAGCCGTAGCGAGGTGAGAAACGCGATCAAACTCGGACATGCTCAAACAAGAGAAAAGAGCATTACGGGCTCGGCTATTGGCATCGTGCTCATCGATCTGACGCTGAGTGACACGAGCAGCCAAGACCACGTAATTAGCAGAGTTGCAAATATCCCAGATGGAAGCACCCAAACTCTGCAGATAGGCCGACATGCGTATCTTCCAATACGCATAGTTCATCCCATCGAAAAACGGCGGTTTGCCCACGCCGCGATCCATGTCGCCTTCTGTGGATCTGGAACCGGCTAAGGTGGAAGATCCTTAGCCCGCTCCGATACCAATTGAAGGACCGAGAATGCAATAGCAAGGTGACCAGAGGGGGGTGAATGGGAGCACAAAAATTTCTCTCGAAACTTTGGCCTTTTGTCCCCAAAATCAACCACCGAAAGCTTCAATCAAAACCGTGATGCCCATGACCCTTGGAAGAGGGTGGATGATCCCTAGGATCATAGCGAGGCACCACAAAATGATAGCAAACCAAACGCCAAAGACACTGGCACAAGTTTGACCCTTAAAAACCAAGTCTCGAACGTAGATGGAATACTACGTCGAGAAAACCCCAAATACTAATGCTAACAAGTAGCAAAGATACCTAGAGAGGTTCCTTGATCAACTCTAGGGTCAAATGAGAGGTCCGGAAACCAAGCGGAGAAGTCGGGAGAGCAAACGCACTAAACCAGAGGCTTCAGCCGATTCCCGGACTGTCCGGCCCTGAGGTCCCGGACTGTCCGCCCCTACTGCGGACTATCCGCGAGGGGATGGCGGACTGTCCGCCGGCAAAAAGAGCAAAACAACAGTGTTGCTGAAACACCTCTGGACAGTCCCGGACTGTCCGCGGGTTGTAACGGCGGACTGTCCGCCGGTCAACCTGGACACAAACAGCAGGAACCCGCGGCCACTGATCTGGCCAAGTCCCCGACGCGCGGACTATCCGCGGGAGGAACGGCGGACTGTCCGCGACCTCCCAGTGAGGGCGATTTTGGTCGCCCCTCACACAACTCTTCCCAAATCCGAATCAAAACTCAATCCCTCGTTCCCAAACTTGGAGAAGATGATCACGAGGTAGTTAGGAGACTATCCCCAAGAAATCATCCGCTCAAATCAACTCAAACACCGGGAAATCGAAAGGGGAGGAGTATGAACGAAAAAGCGCCACGAAAACGAAATCAACCCGATCTACTTGTTCGTGAGGAGTTAGATGAATTCCTTCGGTGGAAATGATCTCCTCACTATAAAGAACAAGTTGATTCAAACGGATTTTGCAAAGACGCAATAGAGAGGGAGATCGAGTGACGGGAAAATCGCGGAGAAACGAAGAACGCGTAGAACACGAACAAAACGCGAATCAAGTCATCGATCTGCAACCATGTGGCTACCACACGCTACAACAGTGAGATTACGGTCTCACTTCCTCAAAATCTCCAGTACACAGAGGTATGATTCTCTGCGGATCTCAGTAGCTACAGCAGGGGATTAGGAGAGCAGGAAACCCTAGAAGCAAAGAGCAAATGACTGAGATCAAATGGGAGGAGGGTGTCTCCCTCTACTTATCCTAATTCTAATTCCTACTCTACCCCTCTCTAATTACAGAGCGAACCAGCTAAACCCTAGGGTTATTCTGGACCAACTCATGGTAGGTGCTGATCCGACGGCCACGCCCGCACAACTGGTAGCGTTGCCTCGACGCAACCTCACCGATCGCCGTCACGTGCCACCACCGTTGTGCTTGTCCTTTTCCCGGACGTCGCACCCCCAGTTTTGTGGCCCAAACCGGGAAACCAGCCTTCATGACCAACCCTCGGTTTTGAGGCCCAAACTGGGAAACCCGCAGTCCATCGCCTGAGTTTTGTGGCCCAAACTCAGCAAACCCGCAGCACCCAGGTTTTGAGGCCCAAACCTGGAAACCGTCCTCAGCCCGAGTTTTGTGGCCCAAACTCGGAAACCATCAGCACCCAGGTTTTGAGGCCCAAACCTGGAAACCGTCCACTCGGTGGTTTTTCTGTGGCTCAACCACCAAACCGAGCCGTAGAGGGGATGCACTGCCCGTGCACCCCGTCCACCGACACGTGTCCTCAGGTCCTCGACCCAAGCAACACCGTGCCCGCAAGTCTTCGCTCGTCACTGTCCCAGGCTGTCAGCCACCACAGCTGATCCTCAGGCCACCGGTCCCTCAGTCTAAGCCTCACGTCTGCCCTTCGCCACTCTCGGTCCATCGGCACGGCACGTCTCTACTTGACCTTCACCTTGCCTCTGATCACTGTATCCATGCTCGACACCTGCACAACACAAGCCAAAGAACATGCGCATTATCCCAGTTGACAATCACTCATCACTCAGAGACTCGGCATACACCCATGTATCCGCAGAAGTTGGGTTAGTGTAGGTTTAATTCTTGCGAGAAATTTTAGATTAGCCCAATTCACCCCCCCCCCCCTCTTGGGTATCTTGATCCTTTCACCCAGCGTCCGATGCTCTGATTGGTGCCACATGTCCAGCCCCTTTGAACAAGAACCGCCAGATCCCAACGGCTAACATATTCTCAAGCCAATTAATGTAGTGTTAGACACACCACGCCCTAGCATCAGACGTGTCTAGTGCACTGAAAGGATCAAGATGCCCAAGAGGGGTGTGAATTGGGCTTTTCTAAAATTTCTTGCGATAATTAAATCCTAATCAAGCCCAATGTCACCCCTTGTGCCTACGAGTGTGTTTGTCTAAACTCTACCACACAGAAGACTACTCCTAGTCCATTCCTACTCTAGCATGGCATTTCAACAATGAATTGACAACAAGTAAATTTATGCGTATAAAGAGAGTAAGAAAGACTCCGTGATCTTTTTGCGAGGTATCGAGGTGTCGGCACACCCCTTAGTCCTCATTGGAGCACCTGCGCAAGGGTATCGCTCCCCCTTGATCCGCCCAAGGATCAAGTGCTCACTATGAGCTGATTTTTCGCCACTCCGGCCCGGTGAATCGCTCGCTACCGGTCATAACTTGACTTGGGTCATCCACAAAGCCATCGGATGATCACCAAGCTCCTTGATCACCACCAAGCCGTCTAGGTGATGCCGATCACCAAGAGTAACAAGCTAGAACTCTCACTTGACCAACACAAGGCCAAAGAGATGGATGGATGCAAATTTGCTACTCACAACTCACTAATGAGGTCACTAATTCTCACAATTAGCAAATCACTCAACCTCACTAGGGCTCTTGCTCTCCCTTGCTCACTCGAGGTGTTTCTCAGCTGATCAAATGGGCAAGAGACCCCAAATGGAGGTGGTGGTGAAGTATAAATACTCCCCCAACCAACCATCCACGAGGGGCACAAACCAGTACAGTTAAAGGGGCATCGGACGCGTCGATGCCCTGTCCAATGGTCGATTGTACCTGTCTGTCAGACTGCACATCATGTGACATCGGACGCTGGTAGCGTCTGATGCCTCCACATCGGACGTGTCTGATGTGGAAATGACCTCTCTGGACTGCCATCGGACGCTGGCCCACAGCGTTCGATGCCAACGTTCGATGCCACAGCGTTAGATTCTTTTCATCCAACACATGAGAAAAGCCTACATCTACGATCCACCACATTTGAGGGCAAATAAACTTGAAATTGCATATCATCCAAGTTTTCCAACGTGTAAAGTGAGTGCCATCAAAAATATGTGGACAATCAATGCCTAGCCCATAAGTCGCCATCCTCTCGGGTCGGTGAAGACCACAAATGAGAGACCTAGCTCCGATACCACTTGAAGGGTCGAGATGGTGGACTAGAGGGGGGGTGAATTGTCTTTTCTAAAATTAATCTTACCGGCTAACCGAAACAAATGCGGAATTAAAACTATCGGTCTAGCCAAGACTACACCCCTCTACTTATACTCTATGACACCTTACAAAAGATCCTAATCAATGCAAATAAGGTGTCGGGCTAGCTAGAGCTCACCTAACCAATTCTAGAAGCAAGGTCACACAAGCCTATGCAACTAGTACTTCAAGCACGGGGGAGCTCCTACACAATCTAGCAAGCAAAGCATAAAGCCTAAGCTCACTAGCAATGCTCAATAACAAGGCTACACAAGCCAAATTAGAGAGCTCAACTTAGCTACACAAACTAAGCAATGTGACTAGCAAGACTACAAGTCAACTAGTCACGCAAGAGAGCTACTTCTAGGCTACACAAGCAAAGAAGGTAACTAGCAAGCTACACAAGCTAACTAATTACAAGAGCAACTACACAAGCACTATATATATGAAAATTACAAGCTTGTGTATGAGGAATGCAAACCAACGGGATGAACAAGGTTGACACGGTGATTTTATCCCAAGGTTCACTTGGTTGCCACCAAGTTAGTCCCCGTTGAGGCAAGCCCAAGGTTGCCGCCGATCCTCTTGCTAGTGGTGACCCTAAGTCACACTCTCCACGATGGAGTGCTCACCAAGAGCTCTAGCTTCGATCCGGCCGGACCACTTGGCGCTCTTCGCGCCTCTCTCTACTAGAGTTGCTCTTCGCGATCTCCCGCGGGGCGAGCACAATGCCCCTCACAAAGCTTCTCCGGAGCCACGCACAATCTTCTTGCGGGCTTCACGACGGAGACACAACCACCAAGCCGTCTAGGAGGTGGCAACCTCCAAGAGTAACAAGCACCACCGGCTTGCAACACGATCACCTAGTGCCACTCGAAGCAATCTCTCAATGCAACGCACTAGCGATCACTCACTCGCTATCGATTCGCACACTAGCAAGCACAAGCGAGTTAGAGGGCTCCCAAGCACATCCACACAAGCCACCAAGGCTTTGGAGTGCTCAACCACCAGCCCAAGGCCGGTTACCAATGATATATATAGCCCCAAGGGCTAAACTAGTCGTTGCCCCTTCACTGGGCAACCTGCGCCACCATTAGACGCTCTGGATCGGGTCCATCGGACGCTGAGGCCAGCGTCCGATGCATGGATGCTCGCCACGTGTCCCCCATGAATAACTTCGGTCGAGCGATCCCAACGGCTATATTCCTTCCCGCGCCAGTTAAAGTGGCATCGGACGCGCCGATGCCTAGCATCGGACGCTCCGATGCCTCTGCTCGATTCTGCACGAAAACACCCTCACATCGGACGCGCTGGACCCTTAGCATCGGACGCTAAGGGCCAGCGTCCGATGTCTATGCAGAGAGCTCCCCGAGAGCTCCATTCTACATCGGACGCGTCAGATGGGTCCACATCGGACGCTAGGGTGCGTCCGATGCTCCCAGCACAGAAAGCTTATGCCACGTCATTGCCATCGGACGCTCGGACCAGCGTCCGATGCAGCGTCCGATGCATCCTCTGCAACAGACTTCAACTAGGGTTTGCCATCGGACGCTCGGCCCAGCGTCCGATGCCCCTCGGACCAGCGTCCGATGCTCCCAGAGCACTATACTTCTCCTCCGAAAACCGATGAATCCTGCCTCGCAAGCTCGGCAGGAGGGAGAGGGACTATACACTAGTTTCTCCCACTTCTCCACACCTCCTTTCAACACGACTTCTTTTCAAAACAACTTCTCCTTTGCAAATGTGCCAAACCACCAAGTGTACAACATCATGTGTATGTGTGTTAGCATTTTCATAATCATTTTTTAAAGGATTTTCACTTGTGCTCACAACGCCACTCGATCCTAGCAACATCGTAATGTTAGATCGCTCAAGTGGCACTAGATGACCGATATGCAAACAAGTTTGCTCCTCTTGATAGTACGGCCATCTATCCTAAACCCGGTCATCAACTTCTCTACACACCTATGACCGGTGAAATGAAATGCCCTACAAATATACCTTTGTCTTGCGCATTCCATTCCATCTCCTTCGATGTTGATGCAACACATGCACCAACCTATCAAATGATATGATCCACTTCATATCATCACATGGCCTCCATGGTCCATCGATCTTGACCTCACTTGCTCTTCACCATTGCTTCGGTCCTTCGGCGCCAAGTCTTTGCTCAAGCCTCCCGACACTCGGTACCAACAGCTTCAAAGCCTCCAACTTGCCCTTTACCTTCGCAACCGGTCCATCAAGCCAAGTCTTGCCTTGATCTTCACCATCTTAGCCACATGCCCACATGTCATGTCACATATGCAATAAGCTCATTCTTCATCACATGCATGAGCATTGCAACATCTGTGATGTAACGGCCCTAATCCCATGGCCCACTGATCATTGTCAACCACTGACAGTCGATCCGTACAGCCAAGAGATTAAGACTGGTTCCGCCACTGGGCTACATCAGTGCCCGATGTCCGCAGGATCATCTCACAATTCAGTTACAACCTCTTGAACATATTGACAAATAACATCGGAGTAAATAGCGGAAGACTTAGATAACAATAGTTTTACAAACCAGGTTTCAACATAAAATTTAAGTGAAGTTATTACAGACCATAGTTCAAATAGATAGACTTGGCAGAGTAGCATATGGCAACAACTAAAGGATAAAGATACTTCACCCAGCCCAAGGGTGAATAATCACTCATCGGCCTCATCGGCCTCTTCCTGAACAACAGTCACACAGCAGGGTCCAAGGCATACTGAGGAATCTGCCATACCTGCAACATGGGTAATAGAACCCTGAGTACAAAGGTACTCAACAAGACTTACCCGACTAAAGAAAAAGGGAGAAGACTCAGGTATGAGAGGCTTAGGGTAGTCAAGGTAAGGCTTTAAGCAAGTTCAAGTATTTTGCAGAAAAACATTTTTCTATCCTTGTTCCTTATTTTGAAAAGACTCAAATATTCCTTGTTTCATCATAATCCTTGATTCATTTTACTTTCCAAAACAGACCTAGTTGAGAACCACTCCCTGTTGACAGTCAGTGACTAAGTCTCCATAACCGAGGAGCAGCGTTAATCCGGATAAATAATACTCAGCTGAGGGTCCCTATCCACACTGCATATGTAGCACCAAAGCTTGCATATGCCAACTCGTCTCCCACGATTCCTCCAAGATTGGGCCCGGTCCTACGCCACCCGAAAGTACAGTACACCACTCCAATCCGGGACTTTAACCCACGTGGGTACATGCTACTTCCGCCATCTCTCCACTCCCAGTGCGCGGTTGTCGGTCCAATAAAGGATTCCTCGGAGCCGAAGCTTTCCGTAGTATGTGAATAGTTGCAAGTCTTAGTCAGCAGGCCCCCATACAGGTGGTCCCTAATTTTTCCAGCCAGCGACAAGCACCTCGGGACTCTAACCCAAGAGTACAGGTCCTGTCAGTTTTTCAACCCTGTCCCGGTCGGTGTCAACTGTTGAGTCCCGGACTACAACATGACGGCACCATACGCAAGGACAACCTCTCCTTCCCATTGACTAAGTACGGATCAGATACTTAGCCAACAGTGGGAGTAAACCAGAAATTCCCATAAATATTCTTAAAGTGATCACACCTTTGAAATTGGCATTTTTATTGCAAATCTAGTGTATAGCATTGCTAAGCATTTTTCAAATAGTTTTAAAACAGGGTTAGGGTTTGACAGTGGAGGTAAGTAATGCAAGAGTTAGGTCATCACACAACTCCTAAAACTTAATGCAGTAGTTTAACTTAAAACATTTAAGAAAAACTTTATAAAAGCAAGGAAGGGTTTAAATGCACCGGGGCTTGCCTTGAATGGCAAAAAGGACAGGCTCGGGGTCAGCAGTGCAGTTGACGGGGCTCGGGGTTGCCTCGGGGACAGATCCTTCGGTGGCTACCTCGACTTCAGGGCCTTCTTCCTCGGTCACTATACGTATGCAATGATGCATGCACATGAGTATGCTAGTAAGAACAAAGAGCATAGGACGAAACTAGAGTATAGCTTTGCAAAGTATAAGTGGTTGTTAAAGTGGACATAAAATTATTTATCCCTTTTTAGTAATATTAGCCAACTTTATTAAGCAACTTTTATTAAGCTTAAGCATGGACATAGCAAGGCACCACAAACCTCATAGACCAGAGGGGTATGGGTCTATAAACATCAAACAATCCAAAAGTCACATCACAGGGCATTCAACACTAATCCTAATCACCTTTTTCTATTTTTCTTAATTATTTAAAAGGTCATTTTATGAAGATGCTCCAAAAATTACCAAATTAATCACATAAGTTTGTTATGGTATAAATAGATGGCAAAACAAATTTCATAATTTTAGGAGATCATTAAGGTGCTCAATTAAATCTAGGCATTAATTAACAAAAGGCACTATTTAACAATTAAAATAAATGCCCAAAAATCAACTTGTTCCAAAAGACTTCAAAATTGTACCAGAGACTAAGAATGGCATAAGAAGCTCACAAAAATTTATCTCATGATTTTCGGAGTTATAAATCATTTTCTAAAAATCCAAAACCATCATTTATTAATTAAAAGGGAGATTTTTCATTTTCAAATTTTTGCAGAAAAGTCAAGTTTTATATTTTTATAAAATACTTCAAGGTGTAAAGAGTCTACCATCAAAATTTCAGAATTTTTGGATCAACACAGAAAATACCATAAAAAAGAGAAATCAGAGCACTATTCACATGTTTGAAGAAATAGAAAAATGGCACTGTTCTTCTCCCTCGCTCACCGGCGGCCGACCGACGGCGGCGGCGCTGCTGCGCCGGCCTCTGCGGGCACTCCGCGGCGAAACCGAGGGCATGGAGAGGTTCAGGAGCTCACCGGCGGTCGATTAGAGGACTCAGCGCGGTGAAGGGATGAACGGAGGGAGGTGGCCGATGGTGACCGGCGGAAAGCTCACGGCGGCGATCGTCGACTCGGCGATTCCTGCGCGACACAAGCGACCGCAAGGGGTCGGTCAGAGGCGCAAAGGAGTAAGGAAGGTGATGCGGGGGTCAGTGGAGGATGATCAAGGCCGGAGAGGGAGTATTTCACGATCCCGACCTCGACGGGATTCTCGCCGGAGATGACAACGGCGAGCTATGCCGGGCGAATGGAGGCGGTAGCGACCAAATTGAGAAGTGGGGAAGCTTCACGAGCTCAAGGCGGAGCTTCTGGGCTCGTTGGTTGAGCGGCGGAAGGTCTGGAGTGGGCTGGCCACGGTGGCGGAGGTGAGGTTACTCCGGCGACATCGTCGGGCCTTTTATAGCCGCGGCGAGAGGCTGGCGGAGCGACTGTTCTGGCGCGGATAAGATCGCTCGAGGCATGCGCAATCGATTGCGAGGCCGAGGGTCAGCGGTTTGGCACGCAGGGCCCGGGCGTTGTGTTCGCCGGCGGCGAACACGCGGCGGCGAGGTGCTGCGGGGTGGGGGACGGGTGCGCGGGGTGAACTTGTGCACAGACGCGTGTGGAATGATGAACTGAGCATCGGCGTGGGGTTGGTTTGGGCGAAGAAGCTTCGGACACGCGGCGGCATGCGAATCCGGCGAGGGAGGTGGCCGGGCCCCCCCCTAGCTCGCCGGGGAAGATGAACAGGCTATGGCCCTAGGGTTTGACTTTTGGCTGGTATCTGTATTTTGCGAATTACTCCCAAAATTTGAACTGGGCAACAAAAACTCAAAACATCAAAGTTGGGCAGAAAAATGAGATCTACAACTTTGTCAATATGAACATTTTCAAAATCCTAATAGTTTTTGAACGACATTTGAAATCAGAAAAGGGAACACTTTTGGGATTTGAATAAATTCAAAATTACTTTTGATTTTACACTGAAAGTTGGAAATCTGCAAATATGAAAGTTGTTTCTTTTGTCAAAACCTACAACTTTGCTAATACACACTTTTTCTGAAACTCATTAGTTTTTGAAATAATTTTGAAAACTCAAAAAGGGACAAAAACTGGAGTTTGAATGAATTTGAAATAACTCAAAAGTTTGTACTACAACTAGAAAATTTGTAAATACCAAAGTTGTTTATCTTGGCCAGATCTACAACTTTGCTTTTTGGGCCAACCTCAATTTTGAATAATTTTTGAATTACAAAAAGAGGGATAAAATCCAGGGTTTGGAAATCGGGGTTTTGCAAAGGGATTTGAAATCTGATTTTGATTTTTGAACTTTGGCCAACACAACAAAACTTCAAGACACCAAAGGAACAAGAATTACACAAAGCTAGTCACAGAGATGAAATTACCATTTTGCCCTTGTAGAGAGAAGTGGGCTAATTAGGGTTTTTGCAATAGAGGTACTTCACATAAAATGATACACTTAGCAAAATGCTTACACATGAAATCATGATCAAGATGCTTAAAGATGATAATGATGATATGTCAAGTTAATTACATGTTAAACACCAGAGGTGTTACAGCCTTCCCCCCTAAAAGAAATCTCGCCCCGAGATTCTGCGTCTTAAGAAAGGACAAAGAAGGGATAAAGGCAAAACTTTACATTGACAGGGATTCGAGAAAGTCGGGATAGTTGTTTGCCAAGAAGTCTTCAGATTCCCAGGTAGCTTCTTCTTCAGAGTGCTGGTTCCACTGGATTTTGTACCATCTCGTGGTAGTTCTTCGAGTAACGCGATCCTTGTGGTCCAACACGCGAACTGGATATTCCGAGTAGGATAGATCAGGCTCTAGCTCGACACCTTCAACTTCCACGACATGTTCTGGTACTCGGAGACACTTCTTGAGTTGGGAGACATGGAAAACATTGTGGACAGCGGAGAGATGATCGGGCAACTTCAGCTTGTAAGCTACCTTGCCACAACATTCCAAAATCTCAAACGGACCAATGTAGCGGGGTGCTAACTTTCCCTTGACTCCAAAACGAGTGACTCCTTTGGTTGGTGAGACCTTGAGATATACATAATCTCCAATTTGAAACTTCAGAGGTCGACGTCTCTTGTCAGCGTAGCTCTTCTGTCGAGATTGGGCAATCTTCATATTCTCCTGTATCTACTTGACTTTCTCTTCCATATCTTTGACCAGGTCAACTCCAAAGAATTCTCTTTCTCCGGGCTCAGACCAACTGAGGGGTGTACGACAACGACGACCGTACAGTGCTTCAAAGGGTGCCATTTTGATGCTCTCTTGGTAACTGTTATTATATGAGAATTCTGCCAAAGGCAAACAGTCATCCCAAGTATCTGCGAAGGTAAGAACACAGGCTCTCAACATGTCCTCCAGCACTTGGTTGACTCGCTCCGTTTGTCCATCAGTTTGAGGATGATAAGCTGTGCTATGTAAGAGCTTGGTTCCAAGCGAGGTATGGAACGCTTTCCAAAACTTAGCGACAAACTGGGTACCACGGTCAGAGACAATGGTCTTGGGTATGCCATGAAGTTTCACTATGTGGTTCTTGTACAAAGTGGCATAAGTGGGGACGGTGTAACTAGTCTTCACTGGCAGAAAGTGAGCTTGTTTGGTGAGTCGGTCCACGATTACCCAAATGGAATCAAAACCTTTCTGGGTCTTGGGTAGTCCATTGACAAAATCCATACTAATGTCGTCCCATTTCCAAGCGGGTACTGACAAAGGTTGCAATTCTCCTCCAGGCTTCATGTGTACTGCCTTGACTCTTTGGCAGGTATCACACTGAGCGACATACCGGGCAATCTCAATCTTCATTTTAGTCCACCAGAATCTCTGCTTTAAGTCTTGGTACATCTTGTTACTGCCGGGGTGAATAGAGAATCTGGTCAAGTGTGCTTCATCAAGGATTAACTGTCTCAATTCAGGCACCTTGGGAACTACTAGACGGTTCTTGAACCAAACAACTCCTACATCATCGATCCTGAAACAATCAGCTTTTCCGGTCTGGACCTTTTCGATGATGTGCTTGATTCCAGGGTTATCCTTCTAAGCAGCAATGACTTGATCCTTGATGGATGTTTCTATGCTGACATTGTTCAGGCTTCCTTGCGGGATCATTTCGATACCCATCCTTTCAAGTTCATGGCACAAGGAAAGATCATAGGGCTTCGTCGTCAGACAGTTGCAGTATGACTTGCGACTGAGGGCATCGGCAACTACATTTGCCTTACCTGGATGGTAATGTACTTCGAGATCATAATCTTTAATCAACTCAAGCCATCTTCTCTGCCTCATATTCAATTCTTCTTGAGTGAAGATATACTTTAGGCTCTTGTGATCCGTATACATATTACAAGTGCTGCCCAACAGATAGTGACGCCAAATCTTCAAGGCATGCACGACTGCTGCTAGCTCAAGATCATGGGTTGGGTAGTTTTACTCATGTCGCTTAAGCTGTCGTGAGGCATAAGCGATTACTCGTCCTTCTTGCATCAAAACACAGCCCAAACCAGTACCAGATGCATCACAGTATACATCGAAGGGTTTCTCGATATCTGGTTGAGCTAGGACTGGTGATGTAGTTAGCAGTTTCTTCAAGGCTTGAAAGGCTTGCTCACAGGCTGGTGACCAAACGAAATCCACGGAATTCTTCAACAACTCAGTGATAGGCTTGGCGACTCTGGAGAAATCTGGGATGAAACGACGATAGTATCCAGCCATTCCCATGAAGCTGCGAACTTCGCGGACAGTGGTAGGTGGCTTCCAATCCAAGATATCTGCCACTTTTCCAGGGTCAACTGACACACCTTCGGCGGACAGGACATGACCAAGGAATTGAATTTGATCTAGCCAGAATTCACATTTACTGAACTTGGCATACAGCTGGTGATCTCTGAGACGAGAAAGAACGATTCGAAGATGCTTGGTGTGATCTTCAGGAGTTCTTGAATAGACAAGGATGTCGTCAATGAACACGACTACAAATTTATCGAGCTCTGGCATGAACACAGAGTTCATGAGATACATGAAATGAGCGGGGGCATTGGTCAAGCCAAAAGACATGACCAAGTACTCATATAGGCCGTATCTGGTGGTGAAAGCTGTTTTAGGAATGTCTTCTGGACGGATTTTTATTTGGTGATAGCCAGATCTGAGATCAATTTTGGAGAACACTCTGGCTCCAGATAACTGGTCAAAAAGAAGGTCAATGCGAGGCAAGGGATATTTATTCTTGATGGTGACCTCATTGAGCGGGCGATAGTCAACGCACAGACGAAGGCTTTTGTCCTTCTTCTTCACAAAGATCGCAGGACAGCCCCAAGGAGATGAACTTGGGCGAATGAGACCCTTATCCAATAGCTCTTGCAATTGGATCTTCAGCTCTGCCAACTCTCTGGGAGGCATTCGATAAGCTCTACGGGCTATAGGAGCAGTCCCGGGTTTTAGCTCTATGGCAAACTCAACATCACGGTCGGGAGGCAGACCAGGTAGATCTTCTGGGAAGACATCAGGGAACTCACAGACCACGGGAATATCCCTGACTTCCGGAACACAGGCGGTATTCAACTGGGTGGTTGCTGGTTTTTGAGGCACAGGAAGTTGGAGAAGGAGTTTGGAGGTGCTGTTAGGAATATCCACTCTCACAACTCTATTCAAGATGTCTATCATGGCTTTATACTGACACATCCAATTCATGCCTAAGATGACATCTATCTCTTGATTGCGTAGTACTATCATGGTGGTAGGAAAGACATGTTTCCCCAACATTACTGGTATACTGCGGACCACTTCCTTAGTATTTATCCGCCCTCCAGGCGAAAGTATGCAAAAACTTTCTTTTAACTCCCCCATGGGTAACTTATGCTTGATGACAAAAGTGCGACTGATGAAGGAATGCGATGCACCAGAATCGAACAAGACGACTGCAGGATGATTGGCAACAGGGAACCTACCGAGCATGACGGGCTCTCCTTCTGGGATGTTACTGATGGTGGTGAAGTAGACTTGCCCGTGCTTCTTGACAAACTTGCCCTTCTGGACGTGCTGCTGCGGTGCACGATGCTGCTGCTGTGATCCTCCAGGGCCTTTCTGTGCATGTTGGGCATTCTTCTTGGGTTTTGGGCACTCGCGAGACCAGTGACCAACTTGGCCACAGTTGTAGCATGGATGGTTGTAAGCTGTTTGAGGGGTGGTGACACGAACACCTGGGGCGTTCGGCTGAGTGGCACTTTGCTGGTTGGCATTATGGGTGGTGGCCGCGGTACGAACGACCACTTGCTGATGGGGGTATGGGGCACGGTTTTGGTGGTGGCTGGGGTGATAGATGATTCTTGGGCGCTTATGGTTGCTGGAGAAGCTGCTAGACCCAGCCTTCTTCTTCTTCTCCTCCTGATACTGGCGGTTACTTTCCTCGAAAGCGACAGCACGGTCAACGACATCATGATAAGATCCGTTTAGGTTGTTGGATAGACCTCTGCGAATCTTAGGGTGCAGACCCCTGAGAAAACAATCTCTCTTCTTTTCCTCTGTGTTGACATAGTCGGAGGCATACTGGCTCAGGTGGTTGAACTGTCCCACGTACTGCATAACGGTGGAATCTTTCTGTTGCAGGGCCAGGAACTGATCCAACTTCATTTTCATCAATCCCGAAGGGATGTGATGTACTCTGAAAGCGGTGCGGAACTCTTCCCAGGTCAGCTGGTGACCTTCAGGCTGGGCAGCCAACAGGTTGACGTACCAGGCACTTGCGGGACCACGGAGCTGCTGAGAAGCGAACCGAGGCTTCTGGATCTCTGTGCAGTACAGAAGGCTGAACTTCTGTTCCATGGTGCGTAACCAGTCGTCAGCCTCGAGAGGTTCATCGGCCTTTGTGAAGACCGGTGGTCGGGTTTCAGTGAAATCCACGTAGGTTGTCTCTTGGTTGTTACGACGACCACGGTTGCCGTTGTTCTGCGGCCCTTGGTTCTGAGCCATCATGGTTGCGGCTGCTGCCAAAGCTGAGATGGCATCTGCCAGGGTAGCAGGAACTGGTGGAGGGTTTGGAAGGTTGGCATCTCCGGAACTTCCGGCTCCAGTGCGGGTGTTCGCAGGCATCTGTTAAGAACTTGGGAACTTAGCATCCAAAGATTGATTTTGAACGAAACTGACTGATAAGATTCATTGATGCAAGGGTAGATAACTGATACAGAGGTTCGATAGATAACCACTGACTGACAAAGGAAAGGTACAAGACAAGATACAGACTCGACTAGACAGAAGACCAACTAACGCCCCAAACCTAGACTTAAGGCTTTAGGTGAGCAGATGGCACAGACACAACGAGTCTAGTCGTCATCGATGATGATCACGTCTTCATCGTCGTCTTCATCTTCGATGATGAGTTCGGGCTCTTCCTCCTCATCCTCGTCCTCGGCATGGACATCTTCAGCAGGTTCCACTTCCTCATTCTGATCGGGCTCGTGTTCCACTTCAGGTTCCTCCACGACTCCGTCTTCGGGGTCCTCAGCAACTGGTGGAATCACGGGGTGAAGCTGGTTGTGCAGCTGGTGTACTTCCTCATGAAGCATATCATTGAACTGCTCGATCTGGGCGGTGTACTGCTGCAGTCCATGGAGCTGGGCTTTGGTGACGTCCTCGCGGATCCATGTTGCGTCACGTTGCTGGATGGCACGGACCACATTCTTGTTGGCTTCCTCCTAGAGCGGCTCGTGTCTCATAGAACTCCAGGCGGGAAATGTAGAAGTCGTGCTCCATGTTCTCCATCTCAGCCTTCAGATTCTTGATTTCTTCCTTCAGATTCTTGCGGGTGCGGCGGGGAAAGCGACGACCGTTGGAAGATTCTCCAGTCTCCTCCCCAGCGCGTGGTGCCAGCTGGTGGCGTGGCACACCATGCGGTCCAGTCGACTTGCGGGCAGTCAGCTTGATACGGGCCATGTCTGGATAAGAGAAGATGGATGAGAAAGGCTAGCAAGAACAGGTAAAGGCATACTAACCTAACAGACTTAGAGAGGAAGTTATTATCTTAAGTGATTATGGCATGATGCATGATTCGTTCCTACGGAACAAGGCAATGTAACTACTAAGGTAAGGTACATAGGGCTTATACAAGTTGTCTTGCTACTAGTTGCCAAAGACAAGATGAGATGAGAGAAGCAATTTGGACTCAAAATAGTCAAGTTTAGTTTTTTTTGGACTTAAAAACCTTTTGAAGTTTTCGCAAAAAGATTGCAACGTCGTAGTGAGATGCTCCGATACCACTCTGTGACGTAACGGCCCTAATCCCATGGCCCACTGATCATTGTCAACCACTGACAGTCGATCCGTACAGCCAAGAGATTAAGACTGGTTCCGCCACTGGGCTACATCAGTGCCCGATGTCCGCAGGATCATCTCACAATTCAGTTACAACCTCTTGAACATATTGACAAATAACATCGGAGTAAATAGCGGAAGACTTAGATAACAATAGTTTTACAAACCAGGTTTCAACATAAAATTTAAGTGAAGTTATTACAGACCATAGTTCAAATAGATAGACTTGGCAGAGTAGCATATGGCAACAACTAAAGGATAAAGATACTTCACCCAGCCCAAGGGTGAATAATCACTCATCGGCCTCATCGGCCTCTTCCTGAACAACAGTCACACAGCAGGGTCCAAGGCATACTGAGGAATCTGCCATACCTGCAACATGGGTAATAGAACCCTGAGTACAAAGGTACTCAACAAGACTTACCCGACTAAAGAAAAAGGGAGAAGACTCAGGTATGAGAGGCTTAGGGTAGTCAAGGTAAGGCTTTAAGCAAGTTCAAGTATTTTGCAGAAAAACATTTTTCTATCCTTGTTCCTTATTTTGAAAAGACTCAAATATTCCTTGTTTCATCATAATCCTTGATTCATTTTACTTTCCAAAACAGACCTAGTTGAGAACCACTCCCTGTTGACAGTCAGTGACTAAGTCTCCATAACCGAGGAGCAGCGTTAATCCGGATAAATAATACTCAGCTGAGGGTCCCTATCCACACTGCATATGTAGCACCAAAGCTTGCATATGCCAACTCGTCTCCCACGATTCCTCCAAGATTGGGCCCGGTCCTACGCCACCCGAAAGTACAGTACACCACTCCAATCCG
Source organism: Coix lacryma-jobi var. lacryma-jobi (assembly GCA_009763385.1). Classification (NCBI taxonomy): domain Eukaryota; kingdom Viridiplantae; phylum Streptophyta; class Magnoliopsida; order Poales; family Poaceae; genus Coix; species Coix lacryma-jobi. The sequence goes on from CM019826.1 coordinate 47,744,563, forward strand.
GGACTTTAACCCACGTGGGTACATGCTACTTCCGCCATCTCTCCACTCCCAGTGCGCGGTTGTCGGTCCAATAAAGGATTCCTCGGAGCCGAAGCTTTCCGTAGTATGTGAATAGTTGCAAGTCTTAGTCAGCAGGCCCCCATACAGGTGGTCCCTAATTTTTCCAGCCAGCGACAAGCACCTCGGGACTCTAACCCAAGAGTACAGGTCCTGTCAGTTTTTCAACCCTGTCCCGGTCGGTGTCAACTGTTGAGTCCCGGACTACAACATGACGGCACCATACGCAAGGACAACCTCTCCTTCCCATTGACTAAGTACGGATCAGATACTTAGCCAACAGTGGGAGTAAACCAGAAATTCCCATAAATATTCTTAAAGTGATCACACCTTTGAAATTGGCATTTTTATTGCAAATCTAGTGTATAGCATTGCTAAGCATTTTTCAAATAGTTTTAAAACAGGGTTAGGGTTTGACGGTGGAGGTAAGTAATGCAAGAGTTAGGTCATCACACAACTCCTAAAACTTAATGCAGTAGTTTAACTTAAAACATTTAAGAAAAACTTTATAAAAGCAAGGAAGGGTTTAAATGCACCGGGGCTTGCCTTGAATGGCAAAAAGGACAGGCTCGGGGTCAGCAGTGCAGTTGACGGGGCTCGGGGTTGCCTCGGGGACAGATCCTTCGGTGGCTACCTCGACTTCAGGGCCTTCTTCCTCGGTCACTATACGTATGCAATGATGCATGCACATGAGTATGCTAGTAAGAACAAAGCGCATAGGACGAAACTAGAGTATAGCTTTGCAAAGTATAAGTGGTTGTTAAAGTGGACATAAAATTACTTATCCCTTTTTAGTAATATTAGCCAACTTTATTAAGCAACTTTTATTAAGCTTAAGCATGGACATAGCAAGGCACCACAAACCTCATAGACCAGAGGGGTATGGGTCTATAAACATCAAACAATCCAAAAGTCACATCACAGGGCATTCAACACTAATCCTAATCACCTTTTTCTATTTTTCTTAATTATTTAAAAGGTCATTTTATGAAGATGCTCCAAAAATTACCAAATTAATCACATAAGTTTGTTATGGTATAAATAGATGGCAAAACAAATTTCATAATTTTAGGAGATCATTAAGGTGCTCAATTAAATCTAGGCATTAATTAACAAAAGGCACTATTTAACAATTAAAATAAATGCCCAAAAATCAACTTGTTCCAAAAGACTTCAAAATTGTACCAGAGACTAAGAATGGCATAAGAAGCTCACAAAAATTTATCTCATGATTTTCGGAGTTATAAATCATTTTCTAAAAATCCAAAACCATCATTTATTAATTAAAAGGGAGATTTTTCATTTTCAAATTTTTGCAGAAAAGTCAAGTTTTATATTTTTATAAAATACTTCAAGGTGTAAAGAGTCTACCATCAAAATTTCAGAATTTTTGGATCAACACAGAAAATACCATAAAAAAGAGAAATCAGAGCACTATTCACATGTTTGAAGAAATAGAAAAATGGCACTGTTCTTCTCCCTCGCTCACCGGCGGCCGACCGACGGCGGCGGCGCTGCTGCGCCGGCCTCTGCGGGCACTCCGCGGCGAAACCGAGGGCATGGAGAGGTTCAGGAGCTCACCGGCGGTCGATTAGAGGACTCAGCGCGGTGAAGGGATGAACGGAGGGAGGTGGCCGATGGTGACCGGCGGAAAGCTCACGGCGGCGATCGTCGACTCGGCGATTCCTGCGCGACACAAGCGACCGCAAGGGGTCGGTCAGAGGCGCAAAGGAGTAAGGAAGGTGATGCGGGGGTCAGTGGAGGATGATCAAGGCCGGAGAGGGAGTATTTCACGATCCCGACCTCGACGGGATTCTCGCCGGAGATGACAACGGCGAGCTATGCCGGGCGAATGGAGGCGGTAGCGACCAAATTGAGAAGTGGGGAAGCTTCACGAGCTCAAGGCGGAGCTTCTGGGCTCGTTGGTTGAGCGGCGGAAGGTCTGGAGTGGGCTGGCCACGGTGGCGGAGGTGAGGTTACTCCGGCGACATCGTCGGGCCTTTTATAGCCGCGGCGAGAGGCTGGCGGAGCGACTGTTCTGGCGCGGATAAGATCGCTCGAGGCATGCGCAATCGATTGCGAGGCCGAGGGTCAGCGGTTTGGCACGCAGGGCCCGGGCGTTGTGTTCGCCGGCGGCGAACACGCGGCGGCGAGGTGCTGCGGGGTGGGGGACGGGTGCGCGGGGTCAACTTGTGCACAGACGCGTGCGGAATGATGAACTGAGCATCGGCGTGGGGTTGGTTTGGGCGAAGAAGCTTCGGACACGCGGCGGCATGCGAATCCGGCGAGGGAGGTGGCCGGGCCCCCCCCTAGCTCGCCGGGGAAGATGAACAGGCTATGGCCCTAGGGTTTGACTTTTGGCTGGTATCTGTATTTTGCGAATTACTCCCAAAATTTGAACTGGGCAACAAAAACTCAAAACATCAAAGTTGGGCAGAAAAATGAGATCTACAACTTTGTCAATATGAACATTTTCAAAATCCTAATAGTTTTTGAACCGACATTTGAAATCAGAAAAGGGAACACTTTTGGGATTTGAATAAATTCAAAATTACTTTTGATTTTACACTGAAAGTTGGAAATCTGCAAATATGAAAGTTGTTTCTTTTGTCAAAACCTACAACTTTGCTAATACACACTTTTTCTGAAACTCATTAGTTTTTGAAATAATTTTGAAAACTCAAAAAGGGACAAAAACTGGAGTTTGAATGAATTTGAAATAACTCAAAAGTTTGTACTACAACTAGAAAATTTGTAAATACCAAAGTTGTTTATCTTGGCCAGATCTACAACTTTGCTTTTTGGGCCAACCTCAATTTTGAATAATTTTTGAATTACAAAAAGAGGGATAAAATCCAGGGTTTGGAAATCAGGGTTTTGCAAAGGGATTTGAAATCTGATTTTGATTTTTGAACTTTGGCCAACACAACAAAACTTCAAGACACCAAAGGAACAAGAATTACACAAAGCTAGTCACAGAGATGAAATTACCATTTTGCCCTTGTAGAGAGAAGTGGGCTAATTAGGGTTTTTGCAATAGAGGTACTTCACATAAAATGATACACTTAGCAAAATGCTTACACATGAAATCATGATCAAGATGCTTAAAGATGATAATGATGATATGTCAAGTTAATTACATGTTAAACACCAGAGGTGTTACAGCCTTCCCCCCTAAAAGAAATCTCGCCCCGAGATTCTGCGTCTTAAGAAAGGACAAAGAAGGGATAAAGGCAAAACTTTACATTGACAGGGATTCGAGAAAGTCGGGATAGTTGTTTGCCAAGAAGTCTTCAGATTCCCAGGTAGCTTCTTCTTCAGAGTGCTGGTTCCACTGGATTTTGTACCATCTCGTGGTAGTTCTTCGAGTAACGCGATCCTTGTGGTCCAACACGCGAACTGGATATTCCGAGTAGGATAGATCAGGCTCTAGCTCGACACCTTCAACTTCCACGACATGTTCTGGTACTCGGAGACACTTCTTGAGTTGGGAGACATGGAAAACATTGTGGACAGCGGAGAGATGATCGGGCAACTTCAGCTTGTAAGCTACCTTGCCACAACATTCCAAAATCTCAAACGGACCAATGTAGCGGGGTGCTAACTTTCCCTTGACTCCAAAACGAGTGACTCCTTTGGTTGGTGAGACCTTGAGATATACATAATCTCCAATTTGAAACTTCAGAGGTCGACGTCTCTTGTCAGCGTAGCTCTTCTGTCGAGATTGGGCAATCTTCATATTCTCCTGTATCTGCTTGACTTTCTCTTCCATATCTTTGACCAGGTCAACTCCAAAGAATTCTCTTTCTCCGGGCTCAGACCAACTGAGGGGTGTACGACAACGACGACCGTACAGTGCTTCAAAGGGTGCCATTTTGATGCTCTCTTGGTAACTGTTATTATATGAGAATTCTGCCAAAGGCAAACAGTCATCCCAAGTATCTGCGAAGGTAAGAACACAGGCTCTCAACATGTCCTCCAGCACTTGGTTGACTCGCTCCGTTTGTCCATCAGTTTGAGGATGATAAGCTGTGCTATGTAAGAGCTTGGTTCCAAGCGAGGTATGGAACGCTTTCCAAAACTTAGCGACAAACTGGGTACCACGGTCAGAGACAATGGTCTTGGGTATGCCATGAAGTTTCACTATGTGGTTCTTGTACAAAGTGGCATAAGTGGGGACGGTGTAACTAGTCTTCACTGGCAGAAAGTGAGCTTGTTTGGTGAGTCGGTCCACGATTACCCAAATGGAATCAAAACCTTTCTGGGTCTTGGGTAGTCCATTGACAAAATCCATACTAATGTCGTCCCATTTCCAAGCGGGTACTGACAAAGGTTGCAATTCTCCTCCAGGCTTCATGTGTACTGCCTTGACTCTTTGGCAGGTATCACACTGAGCGACATACCGGGCAATCTCAATCTTCATTTTAGTCCACCAGAATCTCTGCTTTAAGTCTTGGTACATCTTGTTACTGCCGGGGTGAATAGAGAATCTGGTCAAGTGTGCTTCATCAAGGATTAACTGTCTCAATTCAGGCACCTTGGGAACTACTAGACGGTTCTTGAACCAAACAACTCCTACATCATCGATCCTGAAACAATCAGCTTTTCCGGTCTGGACCTTTTCGATGATGTGCTTGATTCCAGGGTTATCCTTCTAAGCAGCAATGACTTGATCCTTGATGGATGTTTCTATGCTGACATTGTTCAGGCTTCCTTGCGGGATCATTTCGATACCCATCCTTTCAAGTTCATGGCACAAGGAAAGATCATAGGGCTTCGTCGTCAGACAGTTGCAGTATGACTTGCGACTGAGGGCATCGGCAACTACATTTGCCTTACCTGGATGGTAATGTACTTCGAGATCATAATCTTTAATCAACTCAAGCCATCTTCTCTGCCTCATATTCAATTCTTCTTGAGTGAAGATATACTTTAGGCTCTTGTGATCCGTATACATATTACAAGTGCTGCCCAACAGATAGTGACGCCAAATCTTCAAGGCATGCACGACTGCTGCTAGCTCAAGATCATGGGTTGGGTAGTTTTACTCATGTCGCTTAAGCTGTCGTGAGGCATAAGCGATTACTCGTCCTTCTTGCATCAAAACACAGCCCAAACCAGTACCAGATGCATCACAGTATACATCGAAGGGTTTCTCGATATCTGGTTGAGCTAGGACTGGTGATGTAGTTAGCAGTTTCTTCAAGGCTTGAAAGGCTTGCTCACAGGCTGGTGACCAAACGAAATCCACGGAATTCTTCAACAACTCAGTGATAGGCTTGGCGACTCTGGAGAAATCTGGGATGAAACGACGATAGTATCCAGCCATTCCCATGAAGCTGCGAACTTCGCGGACAGTGGTAGGTGGCTTCCAATCCAAGATATCTGCCACTTTTCCAGGGTCAACTGACACACCTTCGGCGGACAGGACATGACCAAGGAATTGAATTTGATCTAGCCAGAATTCACATTTACTGAACTTGGCATACAGCTGGTGATCTCTGAGACGAGAAAGAACGATTCGAAGATGCTTGGTGTGATCTTCAGGAGTTCTTGAATAGACAAGGATGTCGTCAATGAACACGACTACAAATTTATCGAGCTCTGGCATGAACACAGAGTTCATGAGATACATGAAATGAGCGGGGGCATTGGTCAAGCCAAAAGACATGACCAAGTACTCATATAGGCCGTATCTGGTGGTGAAAGCTGTTTTAGGAATGTCTTCTGGACGGATTTTTATTTGGTGATAGCCAGATCTGAGATCAATTTTGGAGAACACTCTGGCTCCAGATAACTGGTCAAAAAGAAGGTCAATGCGAGGCAAGGGATATTTATTCTTGACGGTGACCTCATTGAGCGGGCGATAGTCAACGCACAGACGAAGGCTTTTGTCCTTCTTCTTCACAAAGATCGCAGGACAGCCCCAAGGAGATGAACTTGGGCGAATGAGACCCTTATCCAATAGCTCTTGCAATTGGATCTTCAGCTCTGCCAACTCTCTGGGAGGCATTCGATAAGCTCTACGGGCTATAGGAGCAGTCCCGGGTTTTAGCTCTATGGCAAACTCAACATCACGGTCGGGAGGCAGACCAGGTAGATCTTCTGGGAAGACATCAGGGAACTCACAGACCACGGGAATATCCCTGACTTCCGGAACACAGGCGGTATTCAACTGGGTGGTTGCTGGTTTTTGAGGCACAGGAAGTTGGAGAAGGAGTTTGGAGGTGCTGTTAGGAATATCCACTCTCACAACTCTATTCAAGATGTCTATCATGGCTTTATACTGACACATCCAATTCATGCCTAAGATGACATCTATCTCTTGATTGCGTAGTACTATCATGGTGGTAGGAAAGACATGTTTCCCCAACATTACTGGTATACTGCGGACCACTTCCTTAGTATTTATCCGCCCTCCAGGCGAAAGTATGCAAAAACTTTCTTTTAACTCCCCCACGGGTAACTTATGCTTGATGACAAAAGTGCGACTGATGAAGGAATGCGATGCACCAGAATCGAACAAGACGACTGCAGGATGATTGGCAACAGGGAACCTACCGAGCATGACGGGCTCTCCTTCTGGGATGTTACTGATGGTGGTGAAGTAGACTTGCCCGTGCTTCTTGACAAACTTGCCCTTCTGGACGTGCTGCTGCGGTGCACGATGCTACTGCTGTGATCCTCCAGGGCCTTTCTGTGCATGTTGGGCATTCTTCTTGGGTTTTGGGCACTCGCGAGACCAGTGACCAACTTGGCCACAGTTGTAGCATGGATGGTTGTAAGCTGTTTGAGGGGTGGTGACACGAACACCTGGGGCGTTCGGCTGAGTGGCACTTTGCTGGTTGGCATTATGGGTGGTGGCCGCGGTACGAACGACCACTTGCTGATGGGGGTATGGGGCACGGTTTTGGTGGTGGCTGGGGTGATAGATGATTCTTGGGCGCTTATGGTTGCTGGAGAAGCTGCTAGACCCAGCCTTCTTCTTCTTCTCCTCCTGATACTGGCGGTTACTTTCCTCGAAAGCGACAGCACGGTCAACGACATCATGATAAGATCCGTTTAGGTTGTTGGATAGACCTCTGCGAATCTTAGGGTGCAGACCCCTGAGAAAACAATCTCTCTTCTTTTCCTCTGTGTTGACATAGTCGGAGGCATACTGGCTCAGGTGGTTGAACTGTCCCACGTACTGCATAACGGTGGAATCTTTCTGTTGCAGGGCCAGGAACTGATCCAACTTCATTTTCATCAATCCCGAAGGGATGTGATGTGCTCTGAAAGCGGTGCGGAACTCTTCCTAGGTCAGCTGGTGACCTTCAGGCTGGGCAGCCAACAGGTTGACGTACCAGGCACTTGCGGGACCACGGAGCTGCTGAGAAGCGAAGCGAGGCTTCTGGATCTCTGTGCAGTACAGAAGGCTGAACTTCTGTTCCATGGTGCGTAACCAGTCGTCAGCCTCGAGAGGTTCATCGGCCTTTGTGAAGACCGGTGGTCGGGTTTCAGTGAAATCCACGTAGGTTGTCTCTTGGTTGTTACGACGACCACGGTTGCCGTTGTTCTGCGGCCCTTGGTTCTGAGCCATCATGGTTGCGGCTGCTGCCAAAGCTGAGATGGCATCTGCCAGGGTAGCAGGAACTGGTGGAGGGTTTGGAAGGTTGGCATCTCCGGAACTTCCGGCTCCAGTGCGGGTGTTCACAGGCATCTGTTAAGAACTTGGGAACTTAGCATCCAAAGATTGATTTTGAACGAAACTGACTGATAAGATTCATTGATGCAAGGGTAGATAACTGATACAGAGGTTCGATAAATAACCACTGACTGACAAAGGAAAGGTACAAGACAAGATACAGACTCGACTAGACAGAAGACCAACTAACGCCCCAAACCTAGACTTAAGGCTTTAGGTGAGCAAATGGCACAGACACAACGAGTCTAGTCGTCATCGATGATGATCACGTCTTCAACGTCGTCTTCATCTTCGATGATGAGTTCGGGCTCTTCCTCCTCATCCTCGTCCTCGGCATGGACATCTTCAGCAGGTTCCACTTCCTCATTCTGATCGGGCTCGTGTTCCACTTCAGGTTCCTCCACGACTCCGTCTTCGGGGTCCTCAGCAACTGGTGGAATCACGGGGTGAAGCTGGTTGTGCAGCTGGTGTACTTCCTCATGAAGCATATCATTGAACTGCTCGATCTGGGCGGTGTACTGCTGCAGTCCATGGAGCTGGGCTCTGGTGACGTCCTCGCGGATCCATGTTGCGTCACGTTGCTGGATGGCACGGACCACATTCTTGTTGGCTTCCTCTAGAGCGGCTCGTGTCTCATAGAACTCCAGGCGGGAAATGTAGAAGTCGTGCTCCATGTTCTCCATCTCAGCCTTCAGATTCTTGATTTCTTCCTTCAGATTCTTGCGGGTGCGGCGGGGAAAGCGACGACCGTTGGAAGATTCTCCAGTCTCCTCCCCAGCGCGTGGTGCCAGCTGGTGGCGTGGCACACCATGCGGTCCAGTCGACTTGCGGGCAGTCAGCTTGATACGGGCCATGTCTGGATAAGAGAAGATGGATGAGAAAGGCTAGCAAGAACAGGTAAAGGCATACTAACCTAACAGACTTAGAGAGGAAGTTATTATCTTAAGTGATTATGGCATGATGCATGATTCGTTCCTACGGAACAAGGCAATGTAACTACTAAGGTAAGGTACATAGGGCTTATACAAGTTGTCTTGCTACTAGTTGCCAAAGACAAGATGAGATGAGAGAAGCAATTTGGACTCAAAATAGTCAAGTTTAGTTTTTTTTGGACTTAAAAACCTTTTGAAGTTTTCGCAAAAAGATTGCAACGTCGTAGTGAGATGCTCCGATACCACTCTGTGACGTAACGGCCCTAATCCCATGGCCCACTGATCATTGTCAACCACTGACAGTCGATCCGTACAGCCAAGAGATTAAGACTGGTTCCGCCACTGGGCTACATCAGTGCCCGATGTCCGCAGGATCATCTCACAATTCAGTTACAACCTCTTGAACATATTGACAAATAACATCGGAGTAAATAGCGGAAGACTTAGATAACAATAGTTTTACAAACCAGGTTTCAACATAAAATTTAAGTGAAGTTATTACAGACCATAGTTCAAATAGATAGACTTGGCAGAGTAGCATATGGCAACAACTAAAGGATAAAGATACTTCACCCAGCCCAAGGGTGAATAATCACTCATCGGCCTCATCGGCCTCTTCCTGAACAACAGTCACACAGCAGGGTCCAAGGCATACTGAGGAATCTGCCATACCTGCAACATGGGTAATAGAACCCTGAGTACAAAGGTACTCAACAAGACTTACCCGACTAAAGAAAAAGGGAGAAGACTCAGGTATGAGAGGCTTAGGGTAGTCAAGGTAAGGCTTTAAGCAAGTTCAAGTATTTTGCAGAAAAACATTTTTCTATCCTTGTTGTTTCGGGGATCGAGATCCCGAAACAGCGGGTCGCCGCACGAGCGAAAGCACGAAGCGAAAGCGGAAAACGTTCGGTGGAGTGGGGAAGTGGTAGTGGTGAACAGTGTTCTCCTCCTCCTCTCCCCTGGGAGGTTGGGAGCTTTTTATATTAATCCGGATCAAATTGAAAGTACAAGAATACCCTTCCATCCACTCTGCTACAATTACAATGATGCCCCTGCTCAACTACTCCATGGTTGCACGCCACCTTTTCCGGCGCGAGGGGCATCGTCGTAACTTCGCCATCTGGTGGGCCCAGCGTCCCCCGGCTCCTTTTCCCGGCCTGTGGGCCCGCTCCCTTTGACCCAGGCTTCCGTCGAGCTGCGAAAACCTAAGAAAAACCAGTCATGAAAGACGAAAACTCACCGGAAGCATTGGGCTCCTTTCGCGCGAATGCTCCATTTCGCACGAAAACTCCGTCCTGCTCCGGCCATGCGGACCGGAGGCAAACGCCTGCTTCCGCGCGAATGCTCCTTTTCGCACGAAAGCTCCGCCTTTCCCTGGTCCGCGAGCCGAAACGCGTGCTTCCGCGCGAATGCCTCCTTTCGCACGAAAGCTCCGCCTCCCTACTCCAGTTGTGCGGACCGGAGGCGAATGCCTGCTTCCGCGCGAATGCTTCCTTTCGCACGAAAGCTCCGCCTCCCCTCGGTCCGCGAGCCGAAACGCGTGCTTCCGCGCGAATGCCTCCTTTCGCACGAAAGCTCCGCCTCCCTACTCCAGTTGTGCGGACCGGAGGCGAATGCCTGCTTCCGCGCGAATGCGACCTTTCGCACGAAAGCATCATCATCTTTCGGTAAAATGCGGGACGGAGGCGCCTGCGGTCTGGGCGCCGCCCCAACAATCCTTGTTCCTTATTTTGAAAAGACTCAAATATTCCTTGTTTCATCATAATCCTTGATTCATTTTACTTTCCAAAACAGACCTAGTTGAGAACCACTCCCTGTTGACAGTCAGTGACTAAGTCTCCATAACCGAGGAGCAGCGTTAATCCGGATAAATAATACTCAGCTGAGGGTCCCTATCCACACTGCATATGTAGCACCAAAGCTTGCATATGCCAACTCGTCTCCCACGATTCCTCCAAGATTGGGCCCGGTCCTACGCCACCCGAAAGTACAGTACACCACTCCAATCCGGGACTTTAACCCACGTGGGTACATGCTACTTCCGCCATCTCTCCACTCCCAGTGCGCGGTTGTCGGTCCAATAAAGGATTCCTCGGAGCCGAAGCTTTCCGTAGTATGTGAATAGTTGCAAGTCTTAGTCAGCAGGCCCCCATACAGGTGGTCCCTAATTTTTCCAGCCAGCGACAAGCACCTCGGGACTCTAACCCAAGAGTACAGGTCCTGTCAGTTTTTCAACCCTGTCCCGGTCGGTGTCAACTGTTGAGTCCCGGACTACAACATGACGGCACCATACGCAAGGACGACCTCTCCTTCCCATTGACTAAGTACGGATCAGATACTTAGCCAACAGTGGGAGTAAACCAGAAATTCCCATAAATATTCTTAAAGTGATCACACCTTTGAAATTGGCATTTTTATTGCAAATCTAGTGTATAGCATTGCTAAGCATTTTTTAAATAGTTTTAAAACAGGGTTAGGGTTTGACAGTGGAGGTAAGTAATGCAAGAGTTAGGTCATCACACAACTCCTAAAACTTAATGCAGTAGTTTAACTTAAAACATTTAAGAAAAACTTTATAAAAGCAAGGAAGGGTTTAAATGCACCGGGGCTTGCCTTGAATGGCAAAAAGGACAGGCTCGGGGTCAGCAGTGCAGTTGACGGGGCTCGGGGTTGCCTCGGGGACAGATCCTTCGGTGGCTACCTCGACTTCAGGGCCTTCTTCCTCGGTCACTATACGTATGCAATGATGCATGCACATGAGTATGCTAGTAAGAACAAAGCGCATAGGACGAAACTAGAGTATAGCTTTGCAAAGTATAAGTGGTTGTTAAAGTGGACATAAAATTACTTATCCCTTTTTAGTAATATTAGCCAACTTTATTAAGCAACTTTTATTAAGCTTAAGCATGGACATAGCAAGGCACCACAAACCTCATAGACCAGAGGGGTATGGGTCTATAAACATCAAACAATCCAACAGTCACATCACAGGGCATTCAACACTAATCCTAATCACCTTTTTCTATTTTTCTTAATTATTTAAAAGGTCATTTTATGAAGATGCTCCAAAAATTACCAAATTAATCACATAAGTTTGTTATGGTATAAATAGATGGCAAAACAAATTTCATAATTTTAGGAGATCATTAAGGTGCTCAATTAAATCTAGGCATTAATTAACAAAAGGCACTATTTAACAATTAAAATAAATGCCCAAAAATCAACTTGTTCCAAAAGACTTCAAAATTGTACCAGAGACTAAGAATGGCATAAGAAGCTCACAAAAATTTATCTCATGATTTTCGGAGTTATAAATCATTTTCTAAAAATCCAAAACCATCATTTATTAATTAAAAGGGAGATTTTTCATTTTCAAATTTTTGCAGAAAAGTCAAGTTTTATATTTTTATAAAATACTTCAAGGTGTAAAGAGTCTACCATCAAAATTTCAGAATTTTTGGATCAACACAGAAAATACCATAAAAAAGAGAAATCAGAGCACTATTCACATGTTTGAAGAAATAGAAAAATGGCACTGTTCTTCTCCCTCGCTCACCGGCGGCCGACCGACGGCGGCGGCGCTGCTGCGCCGGCCTCTGCGGGCACTCCGCGGCGAAACCGAGGGCATGGAGAGGTTCAGGAGCTCACCGGCGGTCGATTAGAGGACTCAGCGCGGTGAAGGGATGAACGGAGGGAGGTGGCCGATGGTGACCGGCGGAAAGCTCACGGCGGCGATCGTCGACTCGGCGATTCCTGCGCGACACAAGCGACCGCAAGGGGTCGGTCAGAGGCGCAAAGGAGTAAGGAAGGTGATGCGGGGGTCAGTGGAGGATGATCAAGGCCGGAGAGGGAGTATTTCACGATCCCGACCTCGACGGGATTCTCGCCGGAGATGACAACGGCGAGCTATGCCGGGCCAATGGAGGCGGTAGCGACCAAATTGAGAAGTGGGGAAGCTTCACGAGCTCAAGGCGGAGCTTCTGGGCTCGTTGGTTGAGCGGCGGAAGGTCTGGAGTGGGCTGGCCACGGTGGCGGAGGTGAGGTTACTCTGGCGACATCGTCGGGCCTTTTATAGCCGCGGCGAGAGGCTGGCGGAGCGACTGTTCTGGCGCGGATAAGATCGCTCGAGGCATGCGCAATCGATTGCGAGGCCGAGGGTCAGCGGTTTGGCACGCAGGGCCCGGGCGTTGTGTTCGCCGGCGGCGAACACGCGGCGGCGAGGTGCTGCGGGGTGGGGGACGGGTGCGCGGGGTCAACTTGTGCACAGACGCGTGCGGAATGATGAACTGAGCATCGGCGTGGGGTTGGTTTGGGCGAAGAAGCTTCGGACACGCGGCGGCATGCGAATCCGGCGAGGGAGGTGGCCGGGCCCCCCCTAGCTCGCCGGGGAAGATGAACAGGCTATGGCCCTAGGGTTTGACTTTTGGCTGGTATCTGTATTTTGCGAATTACTCCCAAAATTTGAACTGGGCAACAAAAACTCAAAACATCAAAGTTGGGCAGAAAAATGAGATCTACAACTTTGTCAATATGAACATTTTCAAAATCCAAATAGTTTTTGAACCACATTTGAAATCAGAAAAGGGAACACTTTTGGGATTTGAATAAATTCAAAATTACTTTTGATTTTACACTGAAAGTTGGAAATCTGCAAATATGAAAGTTGTTTCTTTTGTCAAAACCTACAACTTTGCTAATACACACTTTTTCTGAAACTCATTAGTTTTTGAAATAATTTTGAAAACTCAAAAAGGGACAAAAACTGGAGTTTGAATGAATTTGAAATAACTCAAAAGTTTGTACTACAACTAGAAAATTTGTAAATACCAAAGTTGTTTATCTTGGCCAGATCTACAACTTTGCTTTTTGGGCCAACCTCAATTTTGAATAATTTTTGAATTACAAAAAGAGGGATAAAATCCAGGGTTTGGAAATCAGGGTTTTGCAAAGGGATTTGAAATCTGATTTTGATTTTTGAACTTTGGCCAACACAACAAAACTTCAAGACACCAAAGGAACAAGAATTACACAAAGCTAGTCACAGAGATGAAATTACCATTTTGCCCTTGTAGAGAGAAGTGGGCTAATTAGGGTTTTTGCAATAGAGGTACTTCACATAAAATGATACACTTAGCAAAATGCTTACACATGAAATCATGATCAAGATGCTTAAAGATGATAATGATGATATGTCAAGTTAATTACATGTTAAACACCAGAGGTGTTACAACATCCTTCGAGCCATTTCACCCCTATGGCATATGTTGCTCATACATGATCCCCTGTTGTAACGTAACGGCTCTAATCCCATGGCCCACTGATCACCGTCAACCACCGACAGTCGATCCGTACAGCCAAGAGATTAGGACCGGTTCCGCTACTGGGCTACATCAGTGCCCGATGTCCGCAGGATCATCTCACAATTCAGTTACAATCTCTTTAACATTTTGACAAATAACATCGGAGTAAATAGCGGAAGACTTAGATAACAATAGTTTTACAAACCAGGGTTCAACATAAAATTAAAGTGAAGTTATTACAGACCATAGTTCAAATAGATAGAGTTGGCAGAGTAGCATATGACAACAACTAAAGGTCAAGGTACATCACCCAGCCCGAGGGTGAATAATCACTCATCGGCCTCATCGGCCTCCTCCTGAACAACAGTCACACAGCAGGGTCCAAGGCATACTGAGGGATCTGCCATACCTGCAACATGGGTAATAAAACCCTGAGTACAAAGGTACTCAACAAGACTTACCCGACTAAAGAAAAAGGGAGAAAACTCAGGAATGAAGGCTTAGGGTAGTCAAGGTAAGGCTTAAGCAAGATCAAGTATTTTGCAGAAAAGCATTTTGTAAATCTTATTTTATTTGAAAGATTCGGTATTCCTCAATTCTTCATCGTTCATGATTCATTTTACATTTCAAAACATTCCTAGTTGAGAACCACTCTCCGTTGACAGTCAGTGGACCAAGTCTCCATAACCGAGGAGCAACGTTAATCCGGATAAATAATACTCAGCTGAGGATCCCTATCCACACTGCATATGTAGCACCCAAGCTTGCATATGCCAACTCGTCTACCACGATTCCTCCAAGATTGGGCCCGGTCCTACGCCACCCGGAAGTACAGTACACCACTCCAATCCGGGACTCTAACCCACGTGGGTACATGCTACTTCCGCCATCTCTCCACTCCCAGTGCGCGGTTGTCGGTCCAATAATGGATTTCTCGGAGCCAGAGCTTTCCGTAGTATGTGAATAGTTACAGGTCTTGACCAGCAGGCCCCCATACGGATGGTCCCTACATTTTCCAGCCAGCGACAAGCACCTCGGGACTCTAACCCAAGAGTACAGGTCCTGTCAGTTTTTCAACCCTGTCCCGGTCGGTGTCAACTGTTGAGTCCCGGACTACAACATGACGGCACCGTACGCAAGGACAACCTCTCCTTCCCATTGACTAAGTACGGATCAGATACTTAGCCAATAGTGGGAGTAAAGCCAAATTCCCATAAAGATTCTTAAGTGATCACACTTTTGAAATTGGCATTTTTATTGCGAAGTCTAATTCAATAAGCATTGCTAAGCATTTTTCAAATACTTTTGAAAAGCAGGTATCGGGTGTATCAGTGGTCAAGGTGGATAGTGCATCAATTAGGATAGCACACAACTCCTATAAACCTAATGCAATAATTTAACTCAAAAGCATTTAACGAAATCATTTTATAAATTCAAGGAAAGGGTTAAATGCACCGGGGCTTGCCTTGAGTGGCAAAAAGGACGGACTCGGGTAGGAGTAGGTGTCGGAGCTCGGGGTTGCCTCGGGGACAGATCCTTCGGTGGCTACCTCGACTTCAGGTCCTTCTTCGTCAACTATACGGATGTAATGATGAATGCTCATGAGAATGATGATATGGACTTAAGGTGCAAGACAATTCCACTGATTCTAGATTATTTTTAAACAAAGCATGATTGAAATCTAGGTTGAGCATAAAAGGTAACCATTTCTTCCTTAAGCGATATTGATTAAACTAGACCTTAATATACTTATCCTAAGCATCAACCAAACATAGCATCACAAACATCATAGACCAAGGGTAGGGATCTATGAACAGCAATCAATCCAAAGATCACATCATCAGACATTTACTACCAACCCTAATCCATCTTTTCTATTTTCTTAATTTATTTAAAAGGTCATTTTATGAAGTTGCTCCAAAAATTACCAAATTAATCACATAAGTTCATTATGGTGTAAATAGATGGCAAAACAAATTTCATAATTTTTGGAGGCCATTAAGGTGCTCAATTAAATCTAGACATTAATTAACAAAAGGCACTATTCAAGAATTAAAATAAAAGCTCAAAAATCAACTTGTTCCAAAAGACTTCAAAATTTTACCAGAGACTAAACATGGCATAAGAAGCTCACAAAAATTTGTCTCATGATTTTTGGAGTTATAAATCACTCTCCAAAAATACCAAATCCTTCATTTTTCAATTAAAAGGGAGATTTTTCATTTCCAAATTTTTGCAGAAAAGTCAAGTTTTATATTTTTATAAAATACTCCAGAGCATAAAGAGTCTACCACAAAAATTTCAGCATTTTTGGATGCACACAGAAAATCATACAAAAAGATGAAATTTGAACACTATTCACATGTTTGGAAAAAAGAAAAACAGCACTGTTCTTCTCCTCCCCGCGTTTGCCGGCGGCCGGACGGCGGCGGCGCTGCTGCGCCGGCCACTGCGGGCACTCCGCGGCGAAACCGAGGGCATGGGAGGTAACAGGGAGCTCACCGGCGTCGATTGCGGGGCTCGGCGAGGTGAGGGGATGAACGGAGGGGTGAGTTCGACGGTGACCGGCGGACGGCGGACGGCGGTGATCGTCGACTCGGCGTTCCTATGCGACACAAGCGACCACAAGGGGTCAGTCAGAGGCGCAAAGGAGCAAGGAAGGTGATGCGGGGGTCAGCGGAGGATGATCAAGGCCGGAGAGGGAGTATTTCACGATCCCGACCTCGACGGGATTCTTGCCGGAGATGACAACGACGAGCTACGCCGGGCGAATGGAGGCGGTAGCGACCAAATTGAAAGGTGGGGAAGCTGCGCAAGGACCTGGCGGAGCTTCTGGGCTAGCTGGGAGAGAAGCGGAGGCTCGGGCTTGCTCTGGCCGCGGTGGCGGAGTTGGGTTCCACTCCGGCCGGCTCGGCGGGGTTCTTATAGCCGCGGCGAGAGGCTGGCAAGACGCGCGCGGGGGCGGATAAGATCGCTCGACGCGTGCGCAATCGAGTGCGAGGCCGAGGGTCAGCGGTTTGGCATGCAGGGACCGGGCGCACGGCTCACCGGCGGCGAACGCGTGGCGGCGACGCACTGCGGGCAGTAGGGGTCGGGGAAGATGTCAACTGGGGCTCAGGCGCGTGCGCAATGATGCGCTGAGCATTGGCGTGGAGTCGGTTTGGCCGAAGGAGCTTCGGACACGCGGCGGCATGCGACTCCGGCGAGGGCGCGCGGCCGGGCCCCCCCCCTGGCTCGCCTGAGAAGAGGAACAGGGCTATGCCCTAGCTTTTGACTTTGAGCAGATTTTGTATTTTGCAAAATACTTTCAAAATTTGAACGGTGCTGCAAAAACTCAAAATACCAAAGTTGCTCAGAAAAAAGAGATCTACAACTTTGTCAATATGAACATTTTCAAATTCCAAATAGTTTTTGAACTATATTCAAAAACAGAAAAGGGGACACTTTTTCAAACTTGATTTAAATCAAAATTACTCTGGATTTCAAACTGAAACTTAAAAACCTTCCAATATGAAAGTTGTTCCATTTGACAAAATCTACAACTTTGCTATTATACACTTTTTCTGAAACTCAATAGTTTTTGAATAACTTTTAAAACTGAAAAGGGGACAAAAACTGGGATTTGAATGAATTTGAAATTACTTCAAATTTTATATAGAAACATGGAAATCTGTAAATACCAAAGTTGTTCCTCTTGATCAGATTCACAACTTTGCTTTTTGAACCAACTCAAAATTTTGAATTTTGAAAAAGTTATTTAAAAAGGGAATAAATCCAGGGTTTGGGATTTTAGGGTTTTGCAAAAGGAAAATCAAATCAAATCTGACTTTTGAACTTTGATCAAAGCAACAAACATCAGGGCACTAAATTTGAACAAGGATTACATAGAACTAGGCACAGAGGTGAAATTACCATTTTGCCCCTATAGGAAGAAGTGGGCTAATAAGGTTTTTTTGCAATAGAGGTACATCACATAAAATGATACCCTAAGCAAATGCATACACATGAAATCATGATCAAGATGATTAATGATGCTAATGATTATATGTCAAGTTAATTACATGCTTAAACACCAGAGGTGTTACACCTGTGGACTTAACACCTGTGTATCTCACATAAACATCGTTAGTCCACCTAAAGTTGTCACTCAATTACCAAAACCAAACTAGGACCTTTCACTGTATCGTCGCCATTATTGTGACCTAACTTAACCCTGTTTCTGCGAAACACACGTTAGTCACAATAATCTTGTGTTGTCATTCAATCATCGAAACCCACTAGGGGCCTAGATGCTTTCATGCACTCAACCAAAAAACACACTTCTCTGGACCCTCACCGGATGCACCCATCGGACGCGTCGGGTCTAGCGTCCGATGGGTGTCCAGAGAGGTTCCAGAGCCTCCCTAGAGCCATCGAACGTATCAGGTGGACATGCATCGGACGCTCTGGTCCATTGACCCGCTAGCCTCGTGTCACGTCAACTGCACCGGACGCGCGCGCAATACCACATGTGTGTTCGGTGCAGCGCCTGATGCAGGGTGCTCCATAGTCTGCACCTAGGGTACATCAAACGCGTCTGGTGCTCCTGCAGGGAGCGTATGATGCCCCTAGGACAGCACCTCTCGCTTTTCAACTTCCGCCCTTGCTTCCATACACCAACATTTAAGTGTTTCACCACTTGTGCATATGTGTTAGCTTTTTTCATAGCATTTTTCAAGGGTTTTGTTAGTCACTCACTAAATCTAAAGCATCAACATGTTAGCGATCACCTAGTGGCACTTGAACACCGCATAACTTGTGTGCTTGTGGCCATCAACATCTCATCCATAGTCACCACCTTGCTAGCTGCACCATTTGGCCTGGTCTTAATTCATCCTCATGAGGAACGCAAATGTTTTGCCATAGGATTTAGACCAAATAGGTTTCATTAATTATCAAAAAGGGCATATTAAAAGCCCTAGTTTGGTTTTGATAATTTGAGTACCTTTACACCACATGCACCTCATGAGGTACCTTTACAAAGATATGTAATTTAAATTTGAGTTACCACATTGGTAGTATTAGCTTTCCCTACACATTGGTATAATATTTATATAAAGATACTAATCTCTAAAGGGGAGTAGCGAACGAAAACAATACAAGTTGTAACCTAAAGTAGCAAATTAAAATAAGCATTGCATAAGCTATAAATTAAGAGGACAAATTATTTTTACGATACATTACAAAAAATCTAGGAAACATGACTCGCTCCTAAACTAGAGGTATTTATTAAAAAATTGAGATAACGACATAAAACAAGACAACCTACAACCTGAGGTAAAATTAGTAGAACAAATATGGCATAAGCTGCCAACTAGAGAGGCAAGTTACTATAAATCCCACTATATGATTTGATAAACATGACTAACTGACAGTTGAAGGGATATTTATTTAAAATTGATAAACATGACTAACTGACAGTTGAAGGGATATTTATTTAAAAGACAAGAGCAGTGACCTAAAATAAGACAAGTTACACTACTAAGAGATAAATTTATTAAAAGAAGCATTGCATAAGATGTTAACTTAGAGGATAAGTTATTATACAACTAAACAGAATATATGAACACATTTAAACATAAAAAGTTATTGAAAATTAAAACTAAAAAACATTAAAAAACTTGACTGAAAAATGGGACTTAGAAAACACTAAAGAGAAACATGACTACAAACTGAAAATAAAAAAAATATCGTTTGACTAAAGCTAAAACAAATAATAAAAAAAACTGAAAGAATGAACTAAAATATACACAATGAAAAAAAGAGAATTAAAATTATTAAAAAATGAAACTAAATATGACAAATAGAAAAATGAAAAATAATGAAAAAAAAAGAAAACCAAAAGAAACAAAAAAATAAAGTGTAAAAAAGAAAACCAAAAGAAACAAAAAATAAAGTGTAAAAAAGAAAAGAAAATAAAACTAAAAACTCACATAAAACAAAAACTAAATAAATTAAAAAGAATAAAAAACGGTCACATGCACCACATGCGATAATACAGACCAAGGTAGGCTTCGAAGGGCCCATGACACAGACCAGGCCATGTGCAGTCACTCGCTCAACTGGGAGCGCGATCCCACTCGTCTTAAACTTTGTGATGTAGTTGCATCTTGTATACTATCGCTCGCTCCACTGGGAGCGTGACCCCACTCGTGTTAAACTTTGTGATGTAGTTATGCCTTGTATACTGAGACAGAGAGTATAGTTTAAAAAGATTTCTTCCAACCAATATGCCGCCTGCTACTGCTACTGCTACAGCCCAGCAACGGCCCAGAAAATGGAACGCGTCCAACCCTTCATTTCTTGTTTGATTTTTCGCTCTTCTAATCCTTTCATAAAATCATTATTACCGCTAACCAGAAGTCAGGACTCTTTCATTTCTTGTTTGATTTTTCTCTTTCTTCTAATCCTTTCACAAAATCACTATTATCAATAACCAGAAGTCAAGCCGATTTATCACAAACTCCGGCAAATTGACACAAGATATTGTAGGCCTGAGGTCACGGATTCACAGCTCAATAGGTTATAGGTGTCAAAAAGAATATTGAATCACTCCATATGTCAGTAACATTATTTTCTTTTCATCATCATCATGAAGAAAACATACCCAACATCACCACATATACCTCCCCCCCAAATGCATGCTAACAAATCTATTACATACACAGATGCTAATGCTCTGCCTACACTATTGTTTCAACTTTTGAATGGCAGCTACCTGTTGCATATCCGGGAAAAAACTTCTCTTTGACAGGAGCCATCTGGCACAGTAAACAACATTGCCGGATGGTTACTGGGGTCCTATGGCAGCATGGATAGGGTACAGGTGTTGTATGGTCAATGCTTTAGAGGTTGGATGTGCCGTTCAGGTTCAGCAGGGAATAGATCAAGAAGGAACCTGTGGATCATCTCGAAGCTAGTGAAAGTTATCACTGCAGCAGGGGTCGTCCGCAACAGATTTGTGGCGCATCCACGGTAGAAGCCAGCCACACCCTCTTTGTGATAAACCTTTCTGATGCAGTCTGTTACACCTTTGTATCTGGCATCAGAGTGTGCTCGCTGGTCTTGCAGCCTTGATCGAACAACCTGTAATAATTACCAGAGCAATGAAGTCCGACTTGATGTAATAGCAGGCAATCAATGTACGTTCTTCCTTGGATCTGTATATTCATTTTACTAGAGGATCACAAATGTACAGGACTAAGTACCTCATGAGGATATGTCAATGTTGATGCAGCTACTTTAGCCAGAGATGAAGCAACAGCAACATCACCAAAACTCAATGCTTCTACAGTAGTATTATCTGTTAAGGCACAGGCAGTCATTGGTTCAAACCAAGACAGTCAAGCTGGTCATCATAAAGCATGTATCTTGAAAAATAAGAAAACCAACAGTAATACCTCGCTCAGCCAGATAAGCTTTTATCTTCTCGTATGCAGGGAACTGAATAGCAACATGACTGATACCAGCCAAGGCAGGGACCAGACCACTTTTGAAAAGAAAATAGCAGCAAGCACATCAGAACAAATAATCGTCAAGAAATAAAGTTTTCTTTTAAAAAAAAAACAGCATTCCATGCAATTCTACCTGTATAGTCCTCGGATGCCTTCTTCATGTGCTATTCTTCTCAAGGCAGCAAGTGTACCTTTATACGGGATTGACCCAGCTCTTATTCCTTGGGTCTATAAAAAGGAACATATTGATGCTTTAACAGGATTTCCATATGTCATCAACTTCTACATATACTATGCCTTATAACAATGTAGGGCAAGACAACAACAACAACCAAACCTCTTAGTCCCAAACAAGTTGGGGTAGGCTAGAGTTGAAACCCAACAACAGACCCTAGTCACGGTTCAGGCACGTCAATGGCTGCTCTCCATGCATTTCTATCCAAACATAGATCTCTAGGTATATCCCAACTTTTTAGATCTCTCTTTATTGCCTCCCCCCACGTCAATATTGGCTCCTGATGTAGCATCCGCATATGCTACTCTACATTTAAAATTAGACATTGATACCTAAGACACTTCCATTGTTTCCATTTAGCAAAATATATGGAAGTTTGCAAAAGTGTATCTATGTTTTCATGAACCCAGCAGGCCATAAGCCATATCTTTGGTCATCGAGGTTCCATTTCAGATTGGACTTATTCAGCAAGTGTAATACCTACAGTAAACATCATAAAGGGAATATAATCCCAAAGACTTGAATAATTACCTATTAATTAATACTTACACAGAAAACTTTCTACATGAGATTATGCTCTCAGAGCAGGAATACCTGAAATCTTGTCTTCACAACCCAAAGTGGATTTGTGACAATAGTTGTTGCAGCTCCAGCACATGATGCAGCAACAACATTTGCCCCTAAAGAAAGCTGATGACTTCCATCTACAAAATCAATGGATGATACCACTTAGAATTTATGCTGGAAAGAACTACTACCTCCGTCCCAAATTATAGTCATTCCAAAAATGCTGGAAAGTCAAACCATCTCAAGTTTGACCAAAATTTATAGAGAAACATAAAGATTTATGTCATCAAATAGGTATACTATGAAAATATAACTAATAAATAATCTAATGATATTTAGTTGGTATCATAAATGCTATTGTTTTATTATATAAATGTGGTCAAACTTTAAAAACTTTGACTCTCCAAAATTCTTGGAATGACTTATAATTTGGAACAAAAGAAGTAATAGGTAACATGTAGGGTAAAGAACAAACCATTGGAAGAAAGTAAGCTTTTAAGTTGCTCATACACAGTAAAGTAGACCTGCATTCCACAAGAGAACAATAAGCTAATAGAAGAACATAGGCATCTGACTGATTTTCTAGTTGCCACAGATGGAGTGCAGAAAAATCTTTACAAAGGTCTAATTGTCATTTGTACTGTTTTGTACAGAAACCTTTGTATGCATCTATGGTAGTAAAGCAAACAATATAGGGAATACTTACCGCCCAGTTAGGCAAGAGCGCAAGAATAGTTGGGGAGAGACCACGATACATTCCTCGAAAACCTTCGCGTTGAGCAATCTGCTGTAAGCTCCCAATAATTACACTACCTAGCATTGATTGACACCACACATAATAAATCTCAATGTTCAAAGACAATTCAAATGTAATACCTCGAAGCATTCCTGATACAATGATAAAACAGTTAGCGTAAATAATAGCATCACAAGTTTGGTAGTACCAAGCAACATAAAGCACATATGTATGCAATAATCAGCCAGCGTGAGAACATTTGTGTTCATAGCACCCATGGTTACATTCTAGCAGTTTACACTTTTTTGCATTCACAATATGCTCGTTGGGTATCAGTAACACATAACATAATATCAGCAGAACTCAATATGTAATCTCAAAAACACCAGGCTTGATATATCTGTTAATAGTATGTTTTACATGTATAACCAAAGAACTAACTCCATATATGAAGACATTCATAACAGAAATGACAATAGACATATAGTGCCTAGAGACACACTTACAGTTTTGCACCCATTGTTTGAAACTTCAACAAATTTGGTAGTAACAACTAACAAGAAAGACAAAGCGCATACGTATGTGATAGGCTGCCAGCGTGAGAACATTCTGGCAGTTTTAAACTTTTTTGCATTCATGATATGGCTGTTGGGTATTGGTTGCACATAACATAATACAAGCAAAAGTCAATATAAATCTCACAAACACCAGACTAGGAAATATTAGGTATACTCTATTTTGCACGTATAACCAAAGAAATAACTCCATATAAGGCAAACAAGACACTCATAATGGAAAATGACAATAGACATATCATGCCCACAGACACTTAGTCTTGCGTGCATTGTTTGAAACTTCAAATACTTGTCTGATCTCTGACTTTGTCACGTGCATAAACGAATAAGTGCAGCACCGGTTAGTGAGAGTTTGCATGCTTTTTCCACTCTCGAACATGCATGGCATTGTAAATTCACAACGACAGCACAACATGCTACACGCGTGATGCCTCCTGTTGTCCCATTCCCATGGAAGCATTTATACTTCAAGTCATGAAGGGAGCTAACAAATGACCGTTAGACAACTACACAACCAACCAATAGTAAGCCTAAGGAGTAAGGATAAGACATCCGTCCAAAAAAATTAATTTGAGCCGTTACAAAACCTAAATGTAGATCCTCAGTTTCCAAAAGATTCTCTCACAATTCCCTGAATCTTGGATGGTCCATGTCAGCAGGAGACACCACAAGCGTAAACTTAAGCAGTCTCCCCATACTAAGCAGATTTTCTGTAACATCTCTGAATCTGAAATTGTCCACGTGACATCACAAGAACAAACCAAGCACAAAATTCACACAGGTTGACCTCCATCCTTCGTCCTCACACAATTCAACAAGACCAGGACACGCTGTTCCAGACAGGTTTGCGTGTGTCTCTAATTCAAGAGCAACGAACTGAAGCAAAATTCATAAGGAATCTTTGGAGCAAAGTCCTCACCTCCAATTGTGCCTGTGGCAAGCTTGGGCCAGCCATGTACCTGGAACCTGGTCTTGATGACATCGAGCGGGCACACGAAGGTCGCCGCCACCACACCTGCCCCCAAATCCCAAATCACGTCCAAAGCCCCGAAACATTGAAACCACAGGCCGAAATGCATAGGGTAGATGCAGCGCAAAAGCTACCACACTTACCAGCGGAGGCGCCTGCGACGGCGTGGCAGAGGAGGCCGCGGGCGGTCGTGGGGCCGTGAAGGTGGTGGTTCTGCGACGACGAGGACACGGACGGCGGCGCCGGCGCCTGCGAGGTCGCGACGTCCCCCGGCATCTCGCTCCAGCCGTCCTCCCCTCCCCGATCCGCGCCTCGGCCGCGCGTCGCTGCGGCCAGGGGATCGGGCAGGGAGACCCCCCACTTTCCGACGCTTCCTTGCGCGAGAGAATCACGGGGGACGCGGCACACAGGGCGTCAGCGTCGGCTCCCGATCGCGTCGCCGGCGGCGGCACCGCGGACGGCCGACTAGGGTTAGGGTTTGGGATCTGATGAGGCGGGAGCGGTGGGCATTGGCCGACTAGAGTATATGTAAGGTTCGCTTCTCCCTCTCGGCTTCGTTTCCGTCGTCACGACATCCCTCTGCCTCGTTTCGCCTGAGCTCCTTCCTCTCTTGCGCTCGCCTCGGAGCCGAGGGAACCCGTGTACGGTGTGTCCCCACCGGGCTGGAGTGTGGGCCCGTGTAGGGAGGTAACGTCCCACTGGATTGCGGGTCCGCAATTTTGGTGAGCCCAGTGTCAGTGGCCTGCCTTCGCCGGCGCGCACGTGCTGCACAGGCTGCTGCGGCTAAACGCCGGGGCCCTGGAGATCAGAGACCGGTGATCTACTGTCATTGAGTGTCTATACTCATTTCGTGCGCCGTGTGCAGCTATGTTGTGTGATCGGAGCCAAGAAGCCGGACAGCTCGCAGCCGTGTCACTCTGCCATGCGGTCCCAACCCAGAAATGAGCAGCGGGAGTAGTAGGCTAGTAGTAGGCCACGTGGTAGCTGTGCTGTCAGGGGCTGCGGGGCCCAGTACGATGTCTGGTCGCCGCTTACCGGTGACGTGGTGAACCATGGGCCGTTCAGAGGATCAGGGAGGAGGTGTGGAATTAAATTGGCGCGGCCGAGATGGGGCCCGGAGAGGCGGGGACTACGGCGCCGCGGAATGGAACGCTCGGTTGTCCTGGTCGCTGATCCGGAACGATAGAGTTCTCCCCCCACACTCGAGAGATGGGAGAGGATAAGAAGCAATTTCGGCCATTTCGGGGCCCACATGGTACGTCTGTGTCATCTAATTTCACTGCACAATTCCGTGCTGTGTAGCCTATTTTTGGAAAAATGACGCATGAATGCTATTTTTTCAAATTTAATACTTGGACAGTTATTAGTGATTAAAGATGTACTCCAATTGTGCGTGGAAATTACTGTATGTTTTAGAATACTCCCTCCGTCCCTGAATAAATAGATTCCTAGAGTTGTCCTAAGTCAAATTTTTTAAACTTTAACCGAATTTTTAGAATAATACATCAAGATTTATCATATCAAATTAGTATCATTAGATACATCATGAAATATATTTTCATAATATGTTTGTTTTATATCATAAATATTTTTACTCTTTTCTATAAAATTAGTCAAACTTTAAAAAATTTGACCGGCACGGATTCTATGAATCGATTTATTCAGGGACGGAGGGAGTATATCATTCTGAAAGACTTAAATTCCATGGCAAAACGGAGTTGACTCCTATATTGGCTGCCCCCGACCAGTCACTTTATACTTGCAACCAGGAGTGAGTCTGATCTTCACAAGCAAGATTGCAATAGGCAACAACAAATTCGATTCTTAGATGCAAAGATGGGGAAGAAAATTAAAAGTAATGAAAGGAAGGTTCTAAAGGAACTGTGACCTCTCGTTTCTAATGATTCCATGACGCTCCACTTTTCCGCACCCTTTATATGGCTGGTTTTGGTAATGCCACGATGGATGGAAGGCGACAGTGCGTTTAAGAAATATAATATAACACAACTTTTATTACCTGTCTATATCCCATCAAATTAATAAATTGACATTGTCTTCATAAGTTGATATCACCTCACTTTTTATAGAAACTCAGGTGTCTAGAGGGCCAGATTATCTGAATTTGCAGCTCATGAGCAGCCAAAGGGGAGCAAAAAATTGTGCCATGACTGTAAATAAGAGGCAAATGAAATAGGCCTAATAGGGCGGTAATAATTATAAGACCTAACCTAGGAGAAACCAAATCCGTTAATTCATTGATTAAGAAGAAAACAGGTTTAAATGAGCGCAAGTTGTTAGGATACGTCCCCGCCCCAAACCTTTACACAAATACATCTCAATCCACATGGTTTGAAAGGAATTAGAGTAAAATTTAGTTTAAATTTCACTCTAATCCACTTCAAACCACGTGAATTGAGGTACATTTGTATACAGCCAAACAAGGCTTAAGGCTTAAGGTATGTTCACTTCCCATAATACGGAAATAAGCCTCTGACTTTCTTGCCCCTGCACTGAACGTGACACTTCCTGACTTACTACTCCCTCCATCCCAAATTACAAGACATTCCAAGAATCTTGGAGAGTCAAAGTTTTTCAACTTTGACCAACATATTTATGATATCAACTAAGTGCAATTAGATTCTCCATTAGTTATATTTCCATAATATGTATATTTGATGGTATAAATCTTTATATTTTTCTTTATAATTTTGGTCAAAGTTGAAAAACTTTGACTCTCCAAGATTCTTGGAACGTCTTATAATTTGGAATGGAGGGAGTAATTCATAAGAGAAAAGGGGGTTTGAAATCCAACTGGTAGTCTGGTACCGATTGCACTCAACAGCTTGAATGCGATTGAGCAGGAAAGGAAAAACTCCGATGGAAGTAATATATACAAGGCAAAGATTAACGAAGTCGCAACACTAGCTTCTGGAGATCAGCTATGAGCCTATGAATCTATGATGCCGGAGAACTGTCCAAGAAAACAGTTTGGTTCCTTGGAAGTTTAAGCTTCAAAAGACGGCACATGTAGATGTTACAAAATATTCACTCTCCAACATTAGTCAGCTTGTCTACCCCTGCTAGAAATGCAATGGCCTACGTGTGGTATTCACTCGGGAAACCTGCAAAAGACAGTTAGCTGTATCAGCTGATGCCCTGGTTTATCCAATCATCACACGAGGCAGTGGAATTATTTCTCGCCAGGTGTGTAGAGTGACAACTTACAACGTGAGACTTCCATTCGACTTTGCTTCCTTCAGAGACACCAAACTGTGGTTGCCTCCGCATGTGTTCATGGAATATATGCACAAGGACCACAGCGTCAAGAGCAGCATACTCTTTCTACAAAACAGAAGCATGTGGACTTCTATTTTTAGCAACGAAACTTGAAAGCATGACACCTTACCAATTTTGACACAGTTTTGAGCTATGGAGCAGGTTGGACCTAATTTAAACTAATGCTTCCCACCAAGATATGCACAACCCATAATCAAATAAAAAAAAAAGTATAGCTAGCACATGAGGACAGGGAAGGCGATAGTGTCAGAGTGGGGTTTTTTTCAAGGTGGTAGCTAAAAATGTTATCTTTTTCCCCCCTTTTTAGCAGCAAAACCTTATGAACTATCTTTATAAGTCTTGATTGAAGTTACAATATCTTAGAGTTACAGCTGTAATAAACCATACTCCATCAGTACTAGAAAAATTGCGATTCTCACTTCCCAACGAGTCAAACTATTTCAAGTTTGATCAAATCTATTAAAAACGGTACTAGCGTTTATACTACCGAATAAGTACCACTAGATTAATTGTGAATATATTTTCATAGTAAACCTATTTGGAGACAAAAATGTTGGTACTATTTTCTATAAATTTAGTCAAACTTAAGAAAATTTGACTTGTCTTAAACCTAGTATGCATTCTTTTTGGGAATGAGAGAGTACCATTTATCTCTTCATTCAAAACCAGGTAAGAATGCCTAAAACGGAGGAAAGCTCTGCTAAAGAATGGAGTAGAATCTATTAGCAGCCGCACTAAATTACAGTGTCCAGATATGTCAAATCAATTTCTGATACCTAGAAGTAGGTGTTAACACTCACATGAACACATGACTGTTTTCGAGGGAACAAGAAAAAGGAGCACCAATAACAGTGGTGGACCTGATTTTGGGTTAGTGGTCGTTGCTCCCAGTTGCTATTACGCCGGGCCTTGTTCAAACCAGCTCCTAATATTTCCTGACAGCATTTCATGAACATGTCATACACTTTACTAAACAAGAAAATGTTAAAAGTAGATGGACAACAGTTAACTGCGACCAGTTTATTCTATGATGATTGTATATTTGTATACCTTTGTCAATCCAGAGAGCCCACCAGCAACCCCTTTGAACAGCTTCTGCATATCAAGTAGCATTTCATAGGACTGAAAACATTCCAACTCTCCATAGGATTGCGTTAGTTGATGAAGATCACATTGAATGTCGTAGCCTTTAGTGTCCAATGTACAAAAGGTAAATTATCATCTAATAAAATACAAATGATATTTTTTAAATAGGACCATATGAGATGACAGAAATATATAACATTACCCAGCTTTAGTATCTTAGATGAGCACATAATACGCCTCAAGCAGCTGTCCAATGCTTTTGGGTCATCTTCATACAGTTTAATCAGATCAAAAATGAAGGCTATCTTATCTGATGCAATTTGTAAGATTGAGACCTGGCCAAATAGCTAAAATCAACCACGAGGATAACTACTATGCAAAGAGATAAGGTGAAAGAGTACTAATATACAGTGGTTCAAAAAGAATAAAGCTTGCAGAAAATTAGCAACAAAAGAAATGAAATGGCAAGGTGTTGATAACTACTAAACTTCAAGCCAATCCATCAAAGAACAAGGAAACC
This sequence comes from Coix lacryma-jobi var. lacryma-jobi, assembly GCA_009763385.1. Taxonomy (NCBI): domain Eukaryota; kingdom Viridiplantae; phylum Streptophyta; class Magnoliopsida; order Poales; family Poaceae; genus Coix; species Coix lacryma-jobi. Next base: position 47,774,018 of record CM019826.1, read on the forward strand.
GTGCACTGTGAAGCAGGCTTTTAATACAGAAGATGGGTGGAAGACATCAAGGGAACTCTCACCATCTAGGTTATAGTTGAGTATCTACATCTCTGTGACTTTTAAGATTCAAATAAAAATTTGAAGAACTTTCTACTATTGTGCAGTCCACCCCCACCCCCAAAAACAAAGGAAAATTAGTATTTCTGTCTCTGTCTCTGGTCCTACAGCAAGACATACTTTTTTTTCTTGAATACGCAAGAGAATAGCGTATCATTGTGTTAGGTAGAGAAGAGTTTTGAGTACAAATATTCAGGCTTGTAGCCGGCACAGGATTCGCTGTTGCTACATTTTAACTGTCAGCAAGACATACCTGATCAGCAGGAATGGAAATTTACACGGTCAGGCTCCTACACCAGCAAGTCAGCATATAACGCTTACTTCATTTGATCCATCAGGTTTGCGACATGGAAGCAATTTGGAAATGCTGTGCTCCTCTGTGCTAGAAATTCGTGTGGCTGTTAACAATTTGATGTTGGACTTTTGACCATCTTGCCAAGTGCAGATTACCAAATCCAACAACCTGCTCCTCTACGATCAAGCTGAGGAATCAATTCAACACATACTTGTCTCATGCATATTCGCTCGGCAAATCTGGACATTAACCTTTCAAGAAGCTACATTTGATTGCAGTTGGACCATAAGCTTCACGGATTCATTTCTCAAGTTGGTGGTGCCAAGCCATCAAGGATGTTCCTAAAGAACTACGAAAGGATCCAAACTCGTTGAAGAAAGTACCCTCTGGTGTGAGCTTCTCCTACAGTCACCTGCCCCAGATACTTAGTCCATCGTAATCTGGTTGTGAGCTTCTCCTACAGTCACCTGCCCCAGATACTTAGTCCATCGTAATCTGGTTGTGTATAAAAGTCTGTGTGACGCGTAGTTGTGTGTGTGTGTTGGGGAGGGGAGGGGGGGGGGAGGGGGAATCGAGCACAGCTCTTCTGCATTTCCCAAAATACAAAGCAACTACTAAACTACCCACAATGACACATTGTAACACCCGGCCTATATCAAATACCGGCTGGCTTCAATAGTGGGCTGAGTGTCACTAGACAGAGCCCATGGCCCAAGTCAGAGGATGTGTCGTCATCTCTACAATCTCTACAAGAGTAGTAACAAGGGCACGAGAGGGGCATCGAAGAAAATACAGAACACAGAACACGGACAGAGGGAAGGAAGCGGTTCTTCCTCCTCCGTATCGAGATCATCCTTCTCAGATTATCCCTGTGATTGCTCACGTCGCCGATTTGATCTCGGCGGCGGCCACGGTTGTGATACACATGGGAAACATAAACAATCATTTCACCTAGCTTACTCAGCCATGCTTTCTGAGAAAGAACTATTAGTGAGGATTTGATTCACCTATAGGCCGATGCCACCATGACACTATTACAGTTATACCCAGAAAACCAAAAAGATATTGAAACTTATAATACCAGTACAAACCAAGGTGTTACTTACCTTACTAGGTTTAGTATTTTTCTCGAAATTAGGTCTCCATTCGCAATCCATGCCAATAATTTTACAAGCTTCAATATTACTTGTTGCATTAAGCAGCCCATTGATTTCATCAACCCAGATAATTTCTTCCACATCCAATTTCTTCAGATCTAAGTAATCAGATGCACAGAAAACCTTCTCCGGAACTGCCTTGTACATCGTATATAAGTGCATCAAGAATAGAAATGTAACAAATACAGTAAAAGGTAGCAAATCATGTGAATCTTTTTTTAATACTGTTCAAAAAATTGGGGTGGGACTCCAAAATAGGATGACAACAAAAACGGCATACACAAGTTTAAATTGGAATGCTACAACAACAACAACAACAACAACCAAGCCTCTTAGTCCCAAACAAGTTGGGGTAGGCTAGAGTTGAAACCCAAGAAAAGACCCTAGTCACGGTTCAGGCACATCAATGGCTGCTCTCCATGCAATTCTATCCAAACATAGATCTCTAGGTATATCCCAACTTTTTAGATCTCTAGTTTAAATTGGAATGCTAAATCCACTGAATTCATGGCTTAATTTTCACCTCGTATGACATGTCATTCATCCATAAACAAGAGAATCATCAGCATGTATTGTCCAAAACTAAACTAGAATGAGTAAAATTTAAACATTTTTTTCTCAAAACACGCAGGAGAGCTGCATATCATTACATTAAAGAAAAAAGGGAAAAGAGCCCCAAGTACAACACACAAAGATAAACGTTTTAGAGATTACATGTGCACCAGTGAAGAGTAAAGAAGATCTCAAAAACTACTGTCTGACATAAAAAAAAATATCAGCTTCTTTTTTATAACATTCAGCTAACTTTGTACCCACCCAAGATGTCATATTCTCTCTCTCATCTTCTAGTGTTGGTGATGTTTCCTCAGCAGTGAATTTTTTGTTTCTAAATGTTTAAAGTTCCATATACAGTTTTGCAACTAGGTAGCAATACAGCATGATTCTGTAAGCCAGGTTTCTGCTGCCAAGTCATCTCAGTCATAGAGCCCTCAGGCTCCTGTGAACCAATTGTGTTTTGTTTTGAAAGTATAGTGAATTGGATGCCAAATAGTTCCATCTCCCATGAACTGTTTAAGTGTCGTTTTGAGAATTGAGAGGCATGTAATACAGATCTTCATAAAGTTGAGTGTTTTTTATAACTAATCCAAGCATAAATGTGTGGTCCTATAACATAAGCTACTATTTACCACTATAAGAAATGACTACTAATTAACAGAATAACCCTCTATAACTTAATGTTGGATAATTAACTTTCTAGCCTTCTAGCTTACCCAAAGATCCAACATAACCTTCAAGAGAATATCGCTGGCAAAGCTCGTCAACCTTCTCCATATAACCAGCTTCCATTGCTAAATACACCTACAGCAGAAGATCTGTTAAATTGTATTTTCATGACACATGATGTTTATTAGCAAGAGAATATATCAATATAGCCATATAGTCATTTCATAGAAGATAGGATCATATTTTTACAAACTATCATGCATGCACAACACATAACCAGAAGAAGGTAATTCTCCTCGACAGTTCATCCAAAAAGAAATGCAGGGGCATATACATTCCTTGCATAGATCAAATGAATCTTCCTAAAGAAAATACATCTGTCTTCTGGTATATCTAATCAAAACATTGATTGTGGCAATGTGGATGCACTTTACCAGGTATTCCATGAGTTTTATTTCCTTCTTGGCCCTAGTTTCTGCAATATCCCAGCATCCTTTCTCAGCCAACTTCTTTACTGAACTGCAAATAGTAAAATGTTTCACAATTCTAGAAGTTTGATAAAGAATATATATGTAGGTGTAGGGACTTTGAAGTGAGCAACAGGAATGTCACCTCTCTTTATACAAATAGCTAACATCTGGGAACTCTTCTGCTAGTTCATGTTCTTTGACCAATTTGTTCGCACTCTTCAGCATTTTCATATCTACATACTTTTGAATGACTAAAGAAATCATTTCCTTGCCCATGAAAGTAGCACACTCCTCTGCAATCTCTAATTGATTGTTTTCAATCAATTTTATGATAAAGGACTCATCACAGCATTGGATGGAAAAACGTGTTATTAGAGTCACAGCGACCACATTGGATTCTGATTCCATACAGCACTTCACTTGCTGTCTGAGATGTTCCATTGCTTTCATTAGATCATCATCCAACTCTGAACCATACAAAGCATGAGCAATGTCTCTCAACTCAATTTCAAATGTCTCGAGAAGTTTGATCAATATGCGGTTCTCATGGGGTACAACAGAATCAAGGATATCAAGAACAAGTTGTGCAGCAAGATGCTTTGCCTCCAAAAAATCTTTCTGCACTGATTTCACAGATTTCAAGTGCTTTAAAGAGGATATCAACATGTGGCTGAACCCTTCAGAATAAGTATTTCCCAGCAGAGGTACAATATACATACACTGGACAACATATGTGAACGGGCCTGGCTGTGGAGCATTATGCAATGCCACTTTTACCAGCTGCATGAGGATCTTAAACTTTGAGGTTGCTTTGTTCGTACCTGAATTAAAAGGTAAGAAAAGATCAGAGCCCCAGATGTCAGCATACCAAGCATTATAAAAGCTATAAACAAGATAATTAAGGGTTATAGCAATAATGCATTTAAAAATATATAAATTTTGGAGAACAATTTGTTTTTACATAAACTGCAATTTATTTGTAAGCATTACTACCATCAGTCAAATTTTGATAAAATCATATTGCGATTATTAAAATTTTACTGTTCCTCCAATTACAGATTCCATAGGAACTGATAACGAAAAACAGTAGTTAACAATATACAAATGGGATGATTGTCTCCTCTCAGAAACTCTTTTAGAAGATTCACTGTGAGGATTAGACTTCACAGTGAAACAAGATCAGCAGCAGAGTCGATTTCAACAAATGAAGGAATATAGATAGTGAAACATGCAATTTATTTGTAGGCATACCATATCCATAGCAGTCCTTTAAGAGATAAATAAAAGTGACTGCAGGGACGTGTGATAGATCAGAAAATGCATGTAAACGTATGGAGCACTGCTCATTGTGCTGATTAGTTTCAGGGCCTTCTGGAGTAACTTGTTCAAAACAACCCATGCTTCAAAGCACAGCTAGCCTGTATAGAACAGCATAGATCTGGAATCAAACATAAGAATGCAACTTTCCTTCCATTCAAACATCAAGAATGCAACTTTCTATCCATGAAAATATACTTCTTTTTTGACCTATGCCTCTAATGGACATTAAAGTACTATGTATTTCATCTTCGTCTACTTCAAACCAACTCTGTATTGTACTCTAGCACATGAACAAACTCTATTTCAGTAATATACTGTACCAAATCTGAATTCTACTGTTGTCGGTCAACACCGGCACATGAAAAAATTCAACCAAATTCCATTCTACTGATCTTAACCTACTCTGTATTGTACAGTTGTGCATCAATATGTCTATTTCACAATTTTAGCACATGAACAAAAATACATCACTGAATCACTGTCTGCAGAACGAGATTGGAGATTGTAGACAGGTAGTTCTCAAGGCCCTAGAATTTTTGCATGTGGTATGCCGAACCAAAATTTTCATATGCAAACCGGTAAAATCCATTTAACAATTTGGTCAAGTTTCATAAGAAATTGTCAAACAATTCGGTACACAACAAATTTATTTGACCCCTTGCCCTTGTATTTCTTGCTTTTGAACAAGTAGCAGAAAAGGCAAAACATAGAATCCTTCTTGATGCTATATTCAACCCAATCATATTTAGCAAACCATAAACATGTGAAATCATGATCTCTATTTCCAATTTTCGTACAACCAAATTACATAATGCATAAGTAATTTGGGGGATAACAGTGAAGCTAGGGTTAGGAATTTTGGGAGAAAACTAGAGAAAATACAGGAGAGAGCAGAGGGGAACGATTTCTTACCAGCTGGGGGCTGGAGCACGGCCGCAAGGGGCAGCCCGACGCAGCCTACAGCCGGCTGGGAGGCCGGGGCCGGACTGCAGGAGCCCTGGGGCGAGTGCCGGGGCGGCGGCCAGCGGGCGTACTGGCCGGAGGTGGGGCTGGCTGCTGGGGGACGAGAACGACGCGCCGGGAAGGCGCTGTGGCGTGCGGGCCGCTCGCCGCGGGCCGCAATGCGCCGGAGGTGGGGCTGGCCGCTCGCTCGCAGTGGGGGACGCCAACCACGTCACGTGAGCGGACCAGCAAGTGGCACGCCACCCCTTAAGAACTAGCCCTGCCCAGCTGCGGAACTAGGCGCCTAGGCGTCCCTAGTGAAGGAAGGGGCAGGACTGTTGCCAGAAATTTCAATATTCAAGACTCAATTCGGCTGTCTCCTAAGATTTAAAATCAATACATATATCTTTTAAAATATAAGACTAGACGTATGAATTATTTTGAGAAAAGGGATTTTGATCATTTTCTCTCATTTTTTCTTTTTTCTTTAATCTTTTCAACTTTCCTAGTAGAAACCTAAAAAGACCATAGTGCCCCTAACATCATGAAACTGTATCGATCTCTTCCTCGTCTTGATTTCTCTCTTCTACTATCACGATTCACAACAGATAGGAGTGTGTGGACTCGGTCACAAAAGCACGACACGGACGACGCCCTGCGTCGTTGCTCTGCCACAAACGAGGCCCTCCGCGCGCCCTATGCCCCTTCGCCCTCCGCATCGTCAGGCCCTCCGCCCCTTTGCAACAGTAAGACACAGCCAGGCTAGGGTCTTGATACTGTTATCATGTTCTATAAATCTGAGGTGCTCGGTGCCAAATTTTTAAGGAGCCAAGCGCATAGTGCCCAGGTATTCTATTGAGTCAGGGATAGTTTGGTCCTTTTAGGTGGCCTGGAGAGGTGGAAAGATTAAAGGAAAAGTGAAAATGGCTCAAATCCTAAATCTTGAAGCAATTCGCATGTTCAGTCCTATTTTTTGAAAAGCAGACAAATTGACTCTCAAATCTTGCGAGACACGCGAATTGAGTCCCAAATATTAAAATTTCTCATTGCACGCTCTCACTTTCAAGCCCAATCTACTCACTCTAGTCACTGACGCTCCTCCTCTGTACGCATGCACGAGCTCGGCCGCCGGCGCTCGATATCTGCACACACGACCGAGTCCCATCCGCTGGCGCTCACCGATCGCAGTCTAGCCGCCTCCCCCACTGCGGTGATGCTGGAAATCCGCCTCGGCCTCCAGGAGAGCGGCAACCGAGCTCGTGAGAGGCCCGGACGCCGGTGCTCGCCGTCCGCAGCCCTGCCCCTCCCTTCGCTAGTTAGTGCCGCCCATCCACCTCGGTCTCTTGGCGGTCAACGGTCGGCGCTTGCTGTCTACGCCCCCACCCCCTCCCCTGCCACGGTGGCACCGCCACTTGCTGGTCCGCTAACGTGAGGTCGAGCCTGCAGATGAATGAGGGTTAGGAAGGTAAAGCCTGGCGATGGCAGCCACTCCGAGCGGTCGTTATGGTCCATCCTTGTTCTTTCTCTCTAACGACGCCAGAACTCCTTGATGGTGAGGAAATTAGAAGGAAGAACGGAATCAATTTGGGTCTGATATCTATGATGGGTTGGATACATGTGTTCTCTCTTTTCCCTTATTTTGTTAAAAAAAACCCCAAAATCTTTTTTCTATTGTTATAAAAGAAATTTAATCATGGTTCACAGAGAAGTCTTTGTGTCCCAAACTAGATCTTGCATGGTTTGAATCTTGATTAGGATTGGCAACAGGGATTAGGAGAGTTCTGTATACTGAAATATATCACTTTTATCAGTTGAGAGAGGGGGAGACACAAGAAGACGATGTTAGATAGGTCTTGGCAATTAGATTCCTGGATTATGGTTTGAGCCTCTTTGTAGAGGCATTGTAGTTGCAATCGATGCCTATAAATTATCAGAACCCACTTGAAACACCTCCCTATATTTTACGCTTTCCATGTTCCAACTAATTTTGTAGCTTTCACATGATACAATATTCCCGATAATTCTTTACTGCTCTTCCTGAGATATTATGTCATGACAATTCTATTTCTGTTCTGTTTCACTGGATCCAGATACGTTTCAAGAGGATTTGGTTTTGCAAGCCTTTGATGCTTAGTGAATTTCAAGATGCTTTCCAGAACTACTCTGTTAAAAACAAGTTTAGTTATGGTTTGTCACACCAACAGGTCTGCTCCACAGTTTTTTGATGTGTTCTGACAATATGCTTCGCTACTGACCTCAGGGTGCTTCTGTTATACAGGTTGCAGAGCTTCTCCATTTGTTTTCTTCACAGAACTGGTTGTGTTTACACCAGATTTTGGACTAAGAAGATTATCATCTTACAAGCACAAACGACTGATTTTGGTTGATAAAGGAATCGGCCAGAAAAATAAAAGTGGGTGTTTGGACCTGAACGCAACCAAAGTTTGTGTGGATCGGACGTGACAAAGCTTCGAAGGGATGTTGGGTTCGGCCGAAGAGTTTGAGTCTGGTTCGTATTTTGTTTTATTCTCATGTAACCTAATCGTGTTAGGACATGAGTCCAACCGGGTTATAAATAGCTAGAAACCCAAATTTTTTAAAAACATCCAATCAATCAACACATCGGCTACCGGCCAAAACCCTAGGAGTAGGAGAAACGTAGATCTCGGCGGAACCTTCAACCAGGCAGGGCTGCATCGGTTTCGACCGACCTCCGGTTTGCTAGTAAGTTTCACCAATGGCTTGTGTCATTGTATAATAAGGCTGTATTTGGCATCGACCAAACTCTTGTTAAGCTATGACATGGCTAGTTATCAGTTTAAGATCGTTTTTTGTAAGACTGTCATGACTCTGATCAATCTCTTGCTTTAGTCGATCTTGACTAGTTATCGGCTCTATTGGTCTTGGCAAACCAATGGATTCATTAAGTTATCGATGTTGTTTATGTTTTAACATCTTTTCTTTATGTTTTAAACAACATCTTGCCCAATCAAGATTGACAAAGTAGCTTAAGCTCAAAAGATGCTTAGTTTCGGCTATCCAAAGGCTTTACACGTTAACACCAAAGGAAATAGCCGATTCAAGCTTTTCATCGACTATTTTGTCAATCTTAATTGTTACATGTTGTGCGTTCGAGAAATCCGTTAAAACCGCGATTCGATATAAGAGCAGATAGATTTAATCTAGCATGTCTATTATGGCTGTATTTCTGAACCACACTGATATATATGATAGATTAGATCTACTTGATCTTAGGTCAAAATCATGTTTTTAACGGATAGATCTTGTTCGTGCCTCATGGACCCTGCATCGGCTAAAATAGTCGATCCAGTTATGCTTCCTTCATAATGTGTACTTTTAGGTGACTTGAAATCAACGCATCTGCTTGTTACATCGGACGTGATCTAGTTCGGTCATCATTATGGCTGCATGGAGACACCCCACTGTTGATGATTAAGCTATTTTATCGATCTTTTTGTTATTATGGCTGCATGGAAACACCCCACTGTTAACAGATAGAACTGTCTATGCAATTAGTCGATATGTTGATTTCACGCCGTTTGGACGTACATATAGATCTTTATTCTGCTAATATGTTTAAGCTTATCGGTTGTTCATCTGTCCCAAATGCTTCTTTACATATATCATAGCCGTTTTGCTTTATATCTTTATCAATATTTTCATGCGATCTTTTGGGAGTTGACTTTGTAGTCAATATCCTATTAACAATGGCTATGTCAAAACCGTATAATTTGGAACTGTCTGGCACCAAAGCGGCAGGTTCCACAATTTGACAACATTTTCTTCTCCTTGTTAATTGCAGGTCAAATTGACTGACACGTCCGAGATCAATCTCACTAAGATTTGGCACCATCACCTGTTGAAGGTTCAGGAGGTTAGGACCTTGCTCCGTACGCCCTCTGAGGACCGTGCATTCGAGTGTGTTGGCGCCACCGATCGGATTTTTTGTGTCAATACATTCTTTTGGCACGCCCGGTGGGACACAATCGTCTGATCATGACAATCAATAACGAAGACGTGTTGAACGTGACAATGGAGGAACTTTCAGATGAGCTTCGACGCCTGATAGAAGAAACTGTTGAACAATATTGTTACATGTGTCTGTTGAGCTTCAGTAAAAGCAGGGATAAGAAGATTATCCATAAGTCTCATCTTCCAAGGGTGGTTCTAGATGGACATGTTGATCCAATGGTTGAGTTCCAACACAATGTCATGCAAGAAGTGATCAGCAGAGCAATGTCTGCTAGTCTGATGAATCACAATGAAGTTTTTCTCAACAGTCTCACGAATGTCATTAAGGAGGCATTCAACTTAGGCGATGATAGGAGAGGTCCAACATATACCATTAGAAATAATCAATGAGTTGGAACTTCTGGTGGAACACAGATTAATGGGCCTAATGGCAACAGAAACAAAATGGTTTTCAGCCCTGGGGGCGTGATGCTGCAGCCAATGCAACAGCCGAATATGAGTAATAACATATACTCATCGGCTACAAAAATAGCTCTCCATGCAAGACGCATTACTAAAGATTTCAATGCACCACTGTATCAAGGGAATGTGGCACCTGGTGATATTCCTCCTGGATATCATTATGTTTCAGACTTTTATACCTTGGATGCTCAGGAGAACCCGGGGTATCATGGCAATGCCTTCGGAGGGTAGAACATCGGCTATCAAGGGCCGGTGAATCAAATTGATCAGCTAATGAGTTGGGTCACTGACTTGATTCAAAAGCAATTTGGCCTAACGCCAAAATCTACGATGACTGGCTACAAGAAGCCATATCCAGAGTGGTTTGATCAGGTTGTTCTTCCTCCAAGATATAGAATCCCTGATTTTACCAAATTCACAAGGACCGGCTCGGTGACGACCATGGAACATATAACTCAGTTTTTAGTCCAGCTTGGGGAAGTTGGTGATGATTCGACACTTAAAGTGAGATTGTTTCCTTTATCCCTGTCTGGTTCAGTTTTTTCATGGTTTTCATCTCTGCCGTCCAATTCCATTCAGAGCTGGGAGGATTTGGAAGACAAGTTCCATAAATACTTTGACTCTGGAGTATTGAAAAAAGCCTTGTGGACTTAGTCGATACGAGGCAAGGAAATAATGAAACTGGATGCCAGTATCTTCAGAGATTCAGAGAGGTTAAAAATCAGTGCTATACCTTATCATTGCCAGATTCAGAAGTTGTTCGCATTGCAATTCGAGGGTTGACATCTGCCATCAGAGAAAAAATCGGCTTTGGTTGTAACAATATGGCCGATTTGACTAAGAAGGTGGCAAATATTGATGCTCAGAATCGATACAATCAGGTTTTCAAGCCCAAGAAAGCCTATAATGCAGAGAGTCATTTCTTCTTACAAGAAGAAGACAATAATTCAAGTGATGAAAGTGAAGATGAAGTGGTTGTTGTGGACTGGGCTTGCAAGAACAACGAGTACATGCCTTGGGCAAAGGCTAAGAGTATGAGAAAGATGTAAAATATAGCTTTGACATCACTAAGGCCGACAAAGATATTTGACTACTTGCTAGAGAAGGGTCAAATCAAGTTAACTGGGAATCACAATATTCCATCGGTTGAAGAGCTCAAAAATAAAAGGTACTGCAAATTTCATAACTCTGGTACTCATACTACTAACGATTGCCGAGTTTTCAGAGATATGATCCAGAGGGCTATTGTCAAAGGAAAGATTGGCTTAGAAAAGACCAAGGGTATGAGCATCAATAGTCATCCTTTTCCACAGAACATGGTGGCTCCTGCACCTCGGAGTGAGATCAAAGTGTTGACTTCTGACAAAGCCAAGGCAGCTGGGACGGTCGATCCAAAGAAACAACTCACAGCCAAGGAGTATCAGGAGATGAAAGGAAAGAAAAATGATGATCAACATGATCAACCTGAAACTTCAAAGGCTGGTGAGGCAAGAAGACGTCCAACTGTCAGAATCTTATTGAACAAATGACAACATCAGAAAGAAAGGAGCCAAATGCAAAGGGAAAGGGATGAGCAAGAATATCAAGAATGGCTCGAAGAGGAGGAGTATAAGAGATCTCGTGAAGAAGAAAGGCGTGTCAGGGATGAAGAAAAGAATCATTGGGATTGCCCTTTCTTCAGACATTGTTGGAATGAAGGTTTAAAACTTCCTACCCTCCGTAATTGCCCAGAATGCAGTGACCAGTATCAGGAGTATAGGCAGTCAAGAGACAACCGTCGATCTGTACATGAAAGGTTAAGATTTGAAAAAACAGATCATCGTATAAAAAATAAAAGTGTTTATAATCGGCTCGGAGCAAGATTAGCCGATCATGATTGTAGCAGAACCGACCAATTTATAAGAGTACAAGTGCGAAAACCTCCACCGGAGCAGCTGAATTAGCACACTTGAGCCCATATAAACCCGATAGTCCGTGAAATCCTGAGGGATTTCAAACTTTTTCAACATCTCAGCCAAGATCGAATGGTCAAGCAAATACAAATCATGTTCACGGAGCTTTGCAGCAAAAATAAAATTACAATAAAGTTCACAAATAATAATACAACTTGATTTACTTTGAACATAGCTTTGAAATGAATACCATAACATAAGTTGAAATACTTTGCTAGCTTGAGTGACATCCTCCAACAACAGCATAAAGAGAAGAAGTAGGGAACTGCCGAGCCCACCGGCACTGGCCATCACCTTTCGGCAGACCTAACCTTCACCTGCAACAAGGTGGGATAAACCCTGAGTACTCGAATGTACTCAGCTAGACTTACCCGTCGGAAACCAAAAATAAAGAGACACCAAGGAGTATGCAAGGCTGATATAAACAGTGGAGCTGGCTAACTTTATTTGCAAAAGGAGCTTGAGATAAAAGGTTCATCATTAAATTATATGAGCAGTCATCTTTTATCCTATTCCTTAAACTCTAGGTTTTGCACCTGCACTAGAGCACTCACTTGAATCTAGCAAACAAATACATAATACCATATCAGGTTTGCTTATCAATATTTTAGTTGAACCAACAAATGTCACATGGAGTTGTATCGTGGTGAAGCTCGCCATAGTTTCCCACTAACCGGGGGAGACGGCGACTCGAATCGAATTCCAAACCAGCTGGTGAAAGACCTTTAATACCAACCCACACTTTCCCCGTCGGGTCCATGCATTGGGTAACCGCTCGATGCTTGTTCGTGGTGGTAATCGTCGCGGTTCAAGCACGGACCGCCCAATTGGAACCTGGCGATGGCCTCCCGCGGCAGATCGCATTTCCATACTAGAGGGCGCGACACGGGTTGAGACCGGCCCGAACAGCGTCTAACCAGCTTTGGGGTCGATGATTACAGCACCGACATATCCCTAAGTAAAAGGGCGCGTTCAAAAATGAACGAGGGCCAACATCGATACAAACCTACACGATCCAACGGACGGACTGCCCCAAGTTTCCAAACTTGTGCCTTGCCTTCCAGTTGACCGTATTTCATTACTACTCAGGTTCTTTTCCACGATAGCAAATATAGCCAACCGTGATCCGGTAAATACCCACCAGGGGTATTACGGGAACATCCTTAACTACTACTTTTATTAAGCAGAATAAGCAATTCTACATTATAATAAGTAATAGGATAACAAGGCGGATATTAATCAATAATCAAGGAATGATAATGCAGCAAGTAGGATTCAATCAACTCCTATACCTAATGCATCACAATATAAAATACTCAATTAAATTAATTGTAAATACTAGGAGACTTAGAATGCTCTGGGGCTTGCCTGGGAACCAACACTAGGTTAGTGTTTGTTAGGTGATACTCGCTTGGCGAGCATCTCCGTTGGAGCACTTGCTTAACTCCGCATCTTCGGAATAATCCACCGAGCACCGTCTTCGGGTTTAGCCACATCATCATGTCCTTCACGATGTATCTATCGTTACCTAAATGAGATGTGCAATGCAAGCGTATGAATGCAAGGGAAACGCTTACGAAGCAACACAAACATTACTATTCACTTTGCATAAGCAATTAGGATAACTACTAAAAGAAGACATAGCTCTAACACCCAATATAGAATAATTACTTTAGCAGGTCACAATTAAAGTAAGGTGTGACACATGGTTCATTTGGCACTCAGAGAGGCTAGCTATAACAATCAATCAAGGCTACATCACACATCACACAAATGGAGCACCTGTATGCTCATACAACTATTATTTTAGTTAAACATGTCAATCAACATCATCTAATATATTTATATAACACATTAGGTTGATTAACTTAATAACATGGAATAAACATGCTCATCATTAACAAGGTAGAGGGTATCACTGAAGATCACATAAACAACTATCGAGTTACATCAATCAATTTAGACTTATTCACTAAATAAGGACAGCCACACTGCAGGTACTTTAAACAGACATAACTGAGGCTGCACATAACCCAACAAGGTGATCATAGTCTTTTTGGAAAGCTAATGAAATTATCTACAACTTTGCTATTATCACTTAAGCATGATTCAGCCATTAAAAAGACCAAACATAACACAAACACTTCTGTCCAAACTTTGGACAGAATATAACATTCATCTTCAAACAACCACAACTAGAAATCTAAAGCACCAGAAGACTTGACTTATTAGAAAGCTTATTAAGTTGTCTAAAACTTATTTATAATCATCTCAAGATGATTAAGCTGTTATCAAGGCTAACCAACTCAAACAAGTAAATCTGTCCAGACTTTGGACAGATTCTGACTTCTAACTTTAAACACATGTAACTCAAGTTCTAGACCACCAAAAATAGTGATCCAAGACAATTTATAAAGCCTATGAAAATCACTACAACTCTTCTATTAACACGAAGACATGATTCATAACTTAAACTAGCCAAACAATTCATTCTTTCAGATCTTCACAGAAAGTATGAAAAACCTGACAACCAACTTGCAAAAGCTATAACTCCTAAACCACTTGGCCTAAAATCATGAAATTTTAGGAAAAACAAGATAAAGAAGTTATCTACAACTTTTGTATAGAACACATCTACAGAAAACATTATTTTCCTCGCGAACTAATCACCACTATAAAAACTATGCATGCAGCAATTTCAGCATATTAACAAACTCACTTCACTACTTATTTAGTTAATCATTTGAGCACACATATATAAGCTATTAAACACTTTTAACAGTCATAAACATGACATACAATAATCATCTCAGATTAATATGCAACAAAGTCAATCATTCAAACATATACATTTTTATTTATCACCATGCCTTTATTAATTAAATAATTAACTAACATAGGCATTATTTTTAAGTGACATTGTAAACATATAATTTGAGGCTCATATTTTTTTACAGGTGATAGATAACGTCAAAATATAGCTACTGTAAAAATACTATATGCTCAGGTCTTATAGATTATTTATTAAAAACATGGCAAGTTTAATTTACGAAAAATGCAGGTGAGATCAAAATAAATCTACAAAACATATTTTCTGCAAACACATGACCATGATAAAATTATCCAAGCTACAACAATGCCACAGAAAGGCAGTGGACCACCTTTTCCATTTTTACATGCAAACATTTACCACAATTCATTTTAATCTATTTAATGAGCTGAAATCAAGATAAATACGTAACTAAATCATACATGCACCAATAAATCTGAAATTTTTATCACAGCACATACATGATCAGAGGAGCCTACCATAAAAATTTCACAGCAAACTAAGTAATACAACAATAGATATCATTTTCTTCTTATTTAATACTATTTAACACAAATAAATCACCATAGCACAAACTTTACACTAACATCCCACATATTAAACATTTAATGGACAGAGCTATTTGCAAGGATTCCAAAAAGTTCTCACTTGCAATTTTTCGATATTCCTACGATTTACTACGCATTTTACAACATTCAACCAGATTTGCTAATTAAACAAAAACGAAAACTGCTTTCGCGTCTGGAACCCTGGAATCTGCAGAAAACGTTAAAGGACCAATTAGTAAACACTTGTGTCATGCCATATATGCAAAGTAAAATAAGAAAGAGTTTCAGCGTTGCAACCGGGTCCTTCTTCTTCGTTTTCACGGGAAAACGACGGCAACAGAAACAGCGGTCGTCGACGGGCTCGACATGGAGGGCGCTGGGCTACTGGGGACGCCTTGCTGCAGGCTAGCCACGGCGCCATCTAGGGCGCTGCTCGCCCCAGCCTTGATGGCTCGCGGCCACGCGCGGCTCCGCGCAGAAGGGCGCGGCCTTGCAGAACCGTACTGCCATGGCTGGTGGCGCGCGAAGGGAAAACGGATGGGGCAGCGGAGGGAAGCGGGAGTGCGAGGGAGGACTGCTGCCTTGCTGCCTGCTCGCTGGGGGCTGCTTGCTGCGAACAGCCATGGGAGCAGGGGAAGGAGGAGCTGCTGCTCCTGTTCGAACGAAGAAGAAACAGGAAGGGGGGAAAATAGAGAAGAGGCCATGCTGCTGGTTTCCTTGTGCTGCAAGAGAGACTGAGAGGAGGGAGAGAGGGCAGAGAAGGCTCGGTCTTTGATGGGATGAGGAGAGGAGGACGGCAGCGCCCTTTTGGGCCAATCGGGCGAGGGCGCGGCAGAGCGGCCTCGGGACGCGGCGCAGAGTGTCGGCAATTTTCTCGAAAATTTCTTTCCTGGCAGGTTTTCGCAAACTTTCGGTCATTTTCAAAAATTGCGAATACTGATCAAACGGGCCCCGATTCTGACGAAACTAATTTTGTTGTCGTCGTCTCGACGAGTACTCCGACTTTCGTTAAAGGCGCTCGGTCAAATTCCCAATCGTTTGTCCGCTAACGTTCGTCGACGGCAGCATCGCGGTGACCGAATTTCCAATTATGCAGTACAGGCTTAACTAATTTTCGGAACCTGAAAACTGTGTTGTATCTCATCTTGCGAGCTCATTTTCACCCTTTTCGGCACCGATTCAGGTCTCGGCCATAAAACGAAATTTGTTCCTCTTGATCTGTACTACAACTTTTATTTAGGGCGCACTGCCATGCGAGCAATTGAAGAGGCCGTTCAATGCTGGTCAAAACTGTCACCCGATAGGGTCCGGATTACGGTCTCTCGTCGCTCGGGATATTTTCCGGTCGTCTGCTCAACACAAAACTTTCATAACTTTTGCTCGTGAGTCCATAAATAATTGACTGGGCATAATCACAACACTCGGTTGAACTCTCATGAATTTCTTCAGTTAATCAGCCAGTACAGGCAAAGCTGTGACTCGTCATTTTATGTGACTTTTTGATTCCAAACTTCACGAAACTTTTTCATCAGTTACTATAGACAGGAATGGAGGTGGGTCACATGAAAAATCTATGTTCAGCATAAATCCTGAATATTCATAATTTGACAATCATTATTACTTGTGCTGTTAATTATTTCTGGAATAATTTAAACAGAGGCTCTATTTCTGGAGTTGATTCCAAATCTTGAGTCATCACTGACAATACTAGAAATCATCTCTCGATCATCACCTGACAGACCATGTCTGTGTTCACACTGACTGCTCGTCTGGCATCAAACACCTGGGGCGTTACAACCCCTCCCCCTTAAAAGAATCTCGTCCCGAGATTCCGGACGAAAGACTTTTCGAGGGAAGAGAAGCATATCACTTATCCTTAATGGCTACTGACAACTCAAGATATACCGACTTCTCGGTAGAAAAGAAACTGTCAGGAATAGAACAACTTTCAAATCTTTCAAGTCATTTCCTGGTTACTAGCTCTTGTTTCAAAAAATTTCCTCTGTTGATTCACATCGAGCATTGAGGTGCACTCAGAACATCACTGTTAGGTTGAAAGGAAAACCAAGCTTGCATTGTTACATTGGGAGGAATCCAAGATAATATTGTCAAATTACTGGATCTTCTGCTGGTTGACACAATTACAAAGAAACTTCCTTCGAGACTGGGAGGAACTGGCGGACCAACAGCCACTGTGTATACCAATTGGTGAATGTTTGTTCTGTCAGATAGCAATCGATGGAAAGCTACAAAAGGTTCCATGTGTGCAGTTCTCTTTCTATGATGATAACACTATATTATCTGAGCCTCTTGAGAGAGCGGTGAATGTAATAGCTGACTCTACCAATTTCACGCTTTCGCTGATCCTTCTTTACAGGAATTCTTATCTCTTCAGCAGCAACAATCACCAAGATTGAATTCGATGCAACCTCTTGGGTAAAAACAACAAACTACCGAATTTCCGTATACCACCAAGCTGGTCCATATATACCATCTTCCTTCATGAGGTAGCTACAATTTAACAGAACTACTTGTTCAACTATCTTGGTTACAGAATAACCTTCTTGAATTCACTCAGTAATGCAGGGACATAATCCGAAATCTGTTGTTTGACACTTCACTCCGTCATCAATTTGCACTTCTTGGAGTTGATTTTGTAGAGTACCTTGTCTGCTCAAGAATAAGGGATTGATTCTGACTGTCCTTTTCATTCTTCATCTAGCAGAATCCAAAATAAATCTTCCCATAGTACTCCGATGTATTACCACTTAGTCCTTACTCGATGTATATTTCTTACTGAGTTACTAGGCTGGTGTACTATCTTGTAATACCATTCAAATTTTTCCAAGATAAAGTTGGTCTGAACACGACAGAAACTGGGATGTACGAGTACCACAAACAACGTCAGTTGGTTCACAATCTTCTGATATAACATTGTTTTGTGAGACATAGCCTTCATATCTACCAAGGAGTCATTTCTGAATTGAATATTAGCCTTTCCATGGATTAAACCAATCAATTGTCTCTCAACACTAAAAAGCTCCAAGGTTTCAGCTTTTACTAGAAGCAATGCTGAATACCAATGCACACAGTCACCAACAAAGTCCACAGAGAATCCGACACATCTAGGATGATTGAGTTGGCTACAAGATCGCCATGCAAATATCTATATTGAGTTCAGACAGAAAACTTTTTAGATCTCAAGTATCTTATTGTTGACGGAAGTTATAGCATGTTTTACCTTATCAAAATACCGTCAACAGGCCTCAGTTTCAAGGAAGTATAGCATATCATGAGCATATTTATCACTAATAAGTTCCACTTGTACTCTTAGCTTGTGAACTTGTAGGAGACGGCAAAATGAACAAAATGAGGCCAGGTGGGCCCACCAAGGGGGTCGGCCGACCCCACCTTGGTGGCCACCTCGACCAGGGTGACATGGCACGATCCAAGAGAAGCATGCTCAAGCCAATATCAACCCTTGGATCAAACATGTGCTTTTACTCAATGGTGCAAGATGAGAAGCACATGGATTCATGGGCCCACACTGAAACCAAATGCAACCAACTTCACAAGACTTTCTCCATGACATGTGGGGTCACCAAGGGAGAGAAGAAGGTGGGCCAGCCCTGTCATAGGGGGGTTGGCCGACCCCCCCTTGGTGGGCCCTGGCTACACTGTTCAGCCCGGTGACATCAGCACCTTCTAGAAGCAAAGTGGTGGGCCCACCTGTCATTGGCTGGGGTCGGCCGACCCCAGGGTGAACCCCATCCAATGTCGGTTGCTTGCACATGTTTCACACGTGAAGAAATCAAGGCCATCCATCCATGACGGTTACTATGGCGGTTTGATCCAATGGCCAAGGAAGGAGAGCACGCGGATCGCTGACGTGGCACTGGAGTAGCCGCTACTCCACCTCCAAGCTATAAATACCCCCCTAGAGCTCTTCATTTGTATGCATCCAAGGAGAGAAAGCCTACTTAGTAGCTTTAGTGTTAGAAGAGGGGGAAGGGAGTGAGGAGTTCCACGGAGGAGTCCCGGCCTGTCGGGAATCTTCTCCAAGGTGCGCCTCAGCGGATGCGATTCTTCTTGTAAGTGTTACATCTGAGTCCTTCTAGTATTTAATATTCTGGTCTGGTTATTTAAGTTTACAGTTCTTTTACTTGGCACATTGCTTTACTTTGTTGAAGTGCTCTAGGCCTATTAAGCTTAGCTTTAGAGTAGTAAGATCAGTGTAGACGTGGTGTCTAGGCTATATCTTGCCAGTGTGGACTTCTTGTCGCACTTGTGTAGACGCCTGGTGGTAGAGTGACAGACACAACCAGTGCTTGGAGTTCCTCTCAAGTGTTGTAGGCAAGTTGAAAATAATAGTTGGGTAGCAGCATTGCCGCCTCAGTAGTTGTTAGGTGGAAAACCTTTTAATCAACTACTGTTTCGTCCTTCGCCCCCAGTAAGGAATGAGGTGGTAAACCTCAGTACTCTTAGAAAACCAGTACCAGATATTGATATTAGAAGACCTCTCTATCCCAGTTATCATATACCCTTTGATCATCCTTTGACGACCCTACCTCTAGTTAATCCACTTCACGTTCCCTGTGGAAATACGATACCTGGAATACTCCTGGTAAAAAGCTACAATTGACTACCGTGTGCTTGCGGTATATCCGTTTGCCACTTCTAGTGTCAACACTTATCCAATAACATACCACTTCTGTCGCTCGTTCTGCAGCTGATACTTGTCCACCTCAAGTTTGTTGTGCCACTTTACTTCACTATGACCATATATATATATATTGTTCGATCATTGTCGTCAGAGTCCTTTGTCTACCACCTCTTACGGTCTACTATTGCTTTCATCATTGACTGATTCTGGATACGGTCATCCTCTTTGCATCTTCAAAAGAAACACTGCCACAACTGATCTACCATAGGGATTTCTTTGAAGGAATATAGAAGATAACAAGGAGAAAGCTTCACGAAAGATAACACATTGGCGTAGTTTCCATAATGAATCTCGACTAGAAACCATGATACCAGCGCGTGCCGAGTAGCACAACCATGTGTCTGCAGCCACAGGAGGCTCTCGGTTTCATCGCAGCACCATTAGTTCATAATCAAGACATCATTATTGAATCCATAACCGATGAGAAATCTTACATGACGCAGATAAATCTTGCATGGAGAGAGCATCACATGCAAGGCATAAGCTAGCAAAACAAGGATGATCACAAGGTATGGAATTCACAAAGGAGGTGATTTCAGGAACAAAACATGGCACAAGACAACAAGGATACGCATTGTGCACACCAAGGTCATGACAAGATAGAAGATTACTTGAACTTGATTTGGCCAAACAGCAACAAAAGGGCAACCGAGGGGATACATGGATTTGGGCATGGTCTTCACAACTGGGCAAGGCTGACTACGGTCAAGAACTGGTGTTGGCAGGAACTTGGCTAGGCTTGGTCAAACAAACAAGGGCCTTCACAACAAGGGAAACAAAACACCTATGGCTTAGGAAACACTTACAGGGAGGGGCAGGCTTGGGTCTACAGGTTAGTCAGAGGCATGGCTACACAAAAGCATAGGCATACCACGGTTCAGATCCAAGATTCTGAAAAGCTTAACTTGGGCTAGCTGGTCAAACAAAAGGCATGGACAGACATAGGTACAGGTCGTTGGCACAAACATTCTAAACCATCAAACTAGACACACAAACACAGGCCTTAAGCAACAAAGGTTCTACTCGGGGCATCTCGGAAGGTCGAGAAGGCTTGAGCATGATTCTAGAAGAAGGTTGACTTAACCAGGGTACGACTTAGGTTACAACACATCTACAAACACACAGCCTAACAAGCATTGGGGGACACAAACAAACAATTTAAACAACCAACACTAATCACCAAGCTCATACCAGGCAAACGTCTATCTATAGCACATAAGCAAACATATACCAAGCAAACTAAACTATAGTTGTTTGTTACTACAAGCAGTTCACAACTTAGAACTAACAACTCACTTATTTAGTCTAAGAAACTAACAACAAGCAACAAGCTCATGCTAGTCTATATTCCAAAAAGGAATAAGGCGACACTGGGTAACAACAATTAACAAGACACATACAACAACTTGATCTGGAGTACAGGCAAGCATAACAACAGTTTGAAAACATTCTAAACTTGCTATATATGCTAAGATTGCAGTCCACTTAAATTAGTTGCAAGCATTTAGTTCTTACAAGCATATCACTAGTGAGGATTAAAACTAGATTAGAGAGCAATCATAAAGCACGGTGCACATAAGAACATAATTCTAGGCATAACCATGTATGAAAACAGTTTGTATACATCTTCAACATGTTAGAAAAGTTCATGATTAGCCCAAATTAAATTCCTTACATGCACTTATTAATTTCCTTAACTTAGCAAAGTGAATTAGAGAGCGATCCAATCTATACCCAGAGAACTCTGGAAGACTAGAGCAGCTCACTCCTGCTTTTAGTAGGCTACTACAAGCATTTTAGTATTTTGAAGTAAGTAAAACAACCTACGCAAGTCTAGCAAGTAATCATGCTTAAAACAACTTAAACAGGTTTAAGCTATTTAAGGTTGTCTACCAACAAGTTTTATATTTTTCTTACAGTAAACATGATACTAGACGTATGAAAATTAGTTTCACAAACTTTTCATTCATATAACTCTAGTTCTTATTCTTTACAGGAAAGCAAGCATGAAACAAAATTACATGGTTATAGCATGAAAAAGCAATTAAACAACAAGTTGAGTATATTTCCTTGCTAAAGCATGTTAACACAAAGCTAACAAAACTATAATTTGTAACCTTTGGACACACTTAGCTTCATTATCACAGTTACAAGTTTAGGAAGCATTTAACAACCCAAACAAAACTGCATACAAAATAATTTCAAACAACAAGTTTTGTTGTTTCCTTAGGTGAAGCATTTCGAGACAAAACTAACTCAAAACATTGAATTACAAACTTTAGCATAGTTTTGCTATACAAGCAGAACAACACTACACAAGTCATTTTGGTTACAACAAGACACTTCAACATAGGGAAAGAACTTGGTCACCAGAAGCTTCTTGTCTAACTATTCTTCTAGCAAACATTAAGTAGAGCAAGACAATCACACAACCTGAAGAACTAGCAGGTTTATTCAGACAACAACATACATGGTATTTATTTCTAACCTATAACAAGCAATCACTTGTTTAGCTTACATGAAAGCATTCCTATAAACATTGCACACTAGCAAACATCATGAACAAGACCCTATTACATCTAGCTCAGATCAACACACCACATCAAACAACTAATTGCTTCTCACCTTTCTCATGCAATCTAGCACATCACAATTGGAGCACTAGTTCATAACAAACTTCACCATTACAAGAGTAAAGGTGGGGGAAGCATTTATATGCACAAACAACCATTCATGTTTAATCATTACATTAGTCACACTTAACAACAAGTTGTTTATTATTGGAATAAAGACGAGAAAAGCATGTTCATGAGGAAAGCACAACAAGATGGATGCTCGTCCTATACGTCCTCACTAATTGCCAGCCAGAGGCGGCAATCACGTTCTAGGTCGGTGGCATAACACGCACTCTCGATATAACTAGCCGTCAACTATACATACGCATTCGAGGTTAGCGTACCTGCAGAAAATCTCATTTCAGCCCATTCCCACAATAAATATAAATACATTGCAGGAATTTAAATCTAGATACTATCTTAGGTGCATACCCAGTATACACGTAAGTAGTATATGCACCCATCAGAATAATATTACTCCCGTAATTAAATACCTTCACCTGCATTCGTGTGCTTACGAGTACAGGTTCCAGTACCAAACTAGCTCTTCCCTAGACCAACGGTTGTTTGGTCATGCTCTCACAACTCACATTTACCTGAGCGTAGGTGCGACGTTGCATAAAATAAATTCAACTACCCCACATATATGAGTACATCATATGTGAGGGCTACCTCCAACATTAGACCACAGGGTAACATAGTGCGGTCATCTATACATACCTCTTGAGTCGACGTGTCGTTGCAAGAAAGTAAAACCCCCAAAGTTAGTATTACTTAACTAAGCCACCTGAAAGTCCTAATTGGGCATAACTGGAGGTTGTCGCTAGCATATAGTTTATAAATTAGGTTTTGACAAACTTGTCTACTAGCTAAAGCTTTTTAGTAAAATAAGCTTTGCAAAACCAAAATTTTGTTTTGAAACCATGCACATGAAAGTATTATGCTTAACCTTGCTCTGATACCAGCTGTAGCAGAACCGACCAATTTATAAGAGCACAAATGCGAAAACCTCTGCCGGAGCAGCTGAATTAGCACACTTGAGCCCATATAAACCCGATAGTCCGTGAAATCCTGAGGGATTTCAAACTTTTTCAACATCTCAGCCAAGATCGAATGGTCAAGCAAATACAAATCATGTTCACGGAGCTTTGCAGCAGAAATAAAATTACAATAAAGTTCACAAATAATAATACAACTTGATTTACTTTGAACATAGCTTTGAAATGAATACCATAACATAAGTTGAAATACTTTGCTAGCTTGAGTGACATCCTCCAACAACAGCATAAAGAGAAGAAGTAGGGAACTGCCGAGCCCACCGGCACTGGCCATCACCTTTCGGCAGACCTAACCTTCACCTGCAACAAGGTGGGATAAACCCTGAGTACTCGAATGTACTCAGCTAGACTTACCCGTCGGAAACCAAAAATAAAGAGACACCAAGGAGTATGCAAGGCTGATATAAACAGTGGAGCTGGCTAACTTTATTTGCAAAAGGAGCTTGAGATAAAAGGTTCATCATTAAATTATATGAGCAGTCATCTTTTATCCTATTCCTTAAACTCTAGGTTTTGCACCTGCACTAGAGCACTCACTTGAATCTAGCAAACAAATACATAATACCATATCAGGTTTGCTTATCAATATTTTAGTTGAACCAACAAATGTCACATGGAGTTGTATCGTGGTGAAGCTCGCCATAGTTTCCCACTAACCTGGGGGGGACGGCGACTCGAATCGAATTCCAAACCAGCTGGTGAAAGACCTTTAATACCAACCCACACTTTCCCCGTCGGGTCCATGCATTGGGTAACCGCTCGATGCTTGTTCGTGGTGGTAATCGTCGCGGTTCAAGCACGGACCGCCCAATTGGAACCTGGCGATGGCCTCGCGCGGCAAATCGCATTTCCATACTAGAGGGCGCGACACGGGTTGAGACCGGCCCGATCAGCGTCTAACCGGCTTTGGGGTCGATGATTACAGCACCGACATATCCCTAAGTAAAAGGGCGCGTTCAAAAATGAACGAGGGCCAACATCGATACAAACCTACACGATCCAACGGACGGACTGCCCCAAGTTTCCAAACTTGTGCCTTGCCTTCCAGTTGACCGTATTTCATTACTACTCAGGTTCTTTTCCACGATAGCAAATATAGCCAACCGTGATCCGGTAAATACCCACTAGGGGTATTACGGGAACATCCTTAACTACTACTTTTATTAAGCAGAATAAGCAATTCTACATTATAATAAGTAATAGGATAACAAGGCGGATATTAATCAATAATCAACGAATGATAATGCAGCAAGTAGGATTCAATCAACTCCTATACCTAATGCATCATAATATAAAATACTCAATTAAATTAATTGTAAATACTAGGAGACTTAGAATGCTCCTGGGCTTGCCTGGGAACCAACACTAGGTTAGTGTTTGTTAGGTGATACTCGTTTGGCGAGCATCTCCGCTGTAGCACTTGCTTAACTCCGCATCTTCGAAATAATCCACCAAGCACCATCTTCGGGTTTAGCCACATCATCATGTCCTTCACGGTGTATCTATCGTTACCTAAATGAGATGTGCAATGCAAGCGTATGAATGCAAGGAAAACGCTTACGAAGCAACACAAACATTACTATTCACTTCGCATAAGGAATTAGGATAACTACTAAAAGAAGACATAGCTCTAACACCCAACATAGAATAATTACTTTAGCAGGTCACAATTAAAGTAAGGTGTGACACATGGTTCATTTGGCACTCAGAGAGGCTAGCTATAACAATCAATCAAGGCTACATCACACATCACACAAATGGAGCACCTGTATGCGCATACAACTATTATTTTAGTTAAACATGTCAATCAACATCATCTAATATATTTATATAACACATTAGGTTGATTAACTTAATAACATGGAATAAACATGCTCATCATTAACAAGGCAGAGGGTATCACTGAAGATCACATAAACAACTATCGAGTTACATCAATCAATTTAGGCTTATTCACTAAACAAGGACAGCCACACTGCAGGTACTTTAAATAGACATAACTGAGGCTACACATAACCCAATAAGGTGATCATAGTCTTTCTGGAAAGCTAATGAAATTATCTACAACTTTTCTATTATCACTTAAGCATGATTCAGCCATTAAAAAGACCAAACATAACACACAAACACTTCTGTCCAAACTTTGGACAGAATATAACATTCATCTTCAAACAACCACAACTAGAAATCTAAAGCACCAGAAGACTTGACATAAGACTTATTAGAAAGCTAATTAAGTTGTCTAAAACTTATTTATAATCATCTCAAGATGATTAAGCTGTTATCAAGGCTAACCAACTCAAACAAGTAAATCTGTCCAGACTTTGGACAGATTCTGACTTCTAACTTTAAACACATGTAACTCAAGTTCTAGACCACCAAAAATAGTGATCCAAGATAATTTAGAAAGCCTAGGAAAATCACTACAACTCCTCTATTAACACGAAGACATGATTCATAACTTAAACTAGCCAAACAATTCATTCTTTCAGATCTGCACAGAAAGTATGAAAAACCGGACAACCAAATTGCAAAAGCTATAACTCCTAAACCACTTGGCCTCCAATCATGAAATTATAGGACAAACAAGATAAAGAAGTTATCTACAACTTTTGTATAGAACACATCTACAGAAAACATTATTTTCCTCGCGAACTAATCACCACTACAAAAACTATGCATGCAGCAATTTCAGCATATTAATAAACTCACTTCACTACTTATTTAGTTAATCATTTGAGCACACATATATAAGCTATTAAACACTTTTAACAGTCATAAACATGACATACAATAATCATCTCAGATTAATATGCAACAAAGTCAATCATTCAAACATATACATTTTTATTTATCACCATGCCTTTATTAATTAAATAATTAACTAACATAGGCATTATTTTTAAGTGACATTGTAAACATATAATTTGAGGCTCATATTTTTTTTACAGGTGATAGATAACATCAAAATATATCTACTGTAAAAATACTATATGCTCAGGTCTTATAGATTATTTATTAAAAACATGGCAAGTTTAATTTACGAAAAATGCAGGTGAGATCAAAATAAATCTACAAAACATATTTTCTGCAAACACATGACCATGATAAAATTATCCAAGCTACAAAAATGCCATAGAAAGGCAGTGGAGCCACCTTTTCTATTTTTACATGCAAACATTTACCACAATTCATTTTAATCCATTTAATGAGCTGAAATCAAGATAAATACGTAACTAAATCATACATGCACCAATAAATCTGAAATTTTTATCACAGCACATACATGACCATAGGAGCCTACCATAAAAATTTCACAGCAAACTAAGTAATACAACAACAGATATCATTTTCTTCTTATTTAATGCTATTTAACACAAATAAATCACCATAGCACAAACTTTACACTAACATCCCACATATTAAATATTCAATGGACATAGCTATTTGCAAGGATTCCAAAAAATTCTCACTTGCAATTTTTCGATATTCCTACGATTTACTACGCATTTTACAACATTCAACCAGATTTGCTAATTAAACAAAAATGAAAACTGCTTTCGCGTCTGGAACCCTGGAATCTGCAGAAAACGTTAAACGACAAATTAGTAAACACTTGTGTCATGCCATATATGCAAAGTGAAACAAGAAAGAGTTTCAGCGTTGCAACCGGGTCCTTCTTCTTCGTTTTCACGGGAAAACGACGGCAACAGAAACAGCGGTCGTCGACGGGCTCGACATGGAGGGCGCTGGGCTGCTGAGCTACTGGGGACGCCTTGCTGCAGGCCAGCCACGGCGCCATCTAGGGCGCTGCTCGCCCCGGCCTTGATGGCTCGCGGCCACGTGCGGCTCCGCGCAGAAGGGCGCGACCTTGCAGAACCATACTGCCATGGCTGGTGGCGCGCGAAGGGAAAACGGATGGGGCAGCGGAGGGAAGCGGGAGTGCGAGGGAGGACTGCTGCCTTGCTGCCTGCTCGCTGGGGGCTGCTTGCTGCGAACAGCCATGGGAGCAGGGGAAGGAGGAGCTGCTGCTCCTGTTCGAACGAAGAAGAAACAGGAAGGGGGAAAAATAGAGGAGAGGTCATGCTGCTGGTTTCCTTGTGCTGCAAGAGAGACTGAGAGGAGGGAGAGAGGGCAGAGAAGGCTCGGTCTTTGATGGGATGAGGAGAGGAGGACGGCACCGCCCTTTTGGGCCAATCGGGCGAGGGCGCGGCAGAGCGGCCTCGGGACGCGGCGCAGAGTGTCGGCAATTTTCTCGAAAATTTCTTTCCCAATCTGGCAGGTTTCCGGAAACTTTCGGTCATTTTCAAAAATTGCGAATACTGATCAAACAGACCCCGATTCTGACGAAACTAATTTTGTTGTCGTCGTCTCGACGAGTACTCCGACTTTCGTTAAAGGCGCTCGGTCAAATTCTCAATCGTTTGTCAACGTTCGTCGACGGCAGCATCGCGGTGACCGAATTTCCAATTTTGCAGACTTAACTAATTTTCGGAACCTGAAAACTGTGTTGTATCTCATCTTGCGAGCTCATTTTCACCCTTTTCGGCACCGATCTAGGTCTCGGCCATAAAACGAAATTTGTTCCTCTTGATCTGTACTACAACTTTTATTTAGGGCGCACTGCCATGCGAGCAATTGAAGAGGCCGTTCAACGCTAGTCAAAATAGTCACCCGATAGGGTCCGGATTACAGTCTCTCGTCGCTCGGGATATTTTCCGGTCGTCTGCTCAACACAAAACTTTCATAACTTTTGCTCGTGAGTCCATAAATAATTGACTGGGCATAATCACAACACTCGGTTGAACTCTCATGAATTTCTTCAGTTAATCAGCCAGTACAGGCAAAGCTGTGACTCGTCATTTCATGTGACTTTTTGATTCCAAACTTCACAAAACTTTTTCATCAGTTACTATAGACAGGAATGGAGGTGGGACTCATGAAAAATCTATGTTCAGCATAAATCCTGAATATTCGTAATTTGACAATCATTATTACTTGTGCTGTTAATTATTTCCGGAATAATTTAAACAGAGGCTCTATTTCTGGAGTTGATTCCAAATCTTCAGTCATCACTGAAAATACTAGAAATCATCTCTCGATCATCACCTGACAGACCATGTCTGTGTTCACACTGACTGCTCGTCTGGCGTCAAACACCTGGGGTGTTATAATGATCGTTGTTGGCAAGAGGGACAATGGTGTCCTGGTGGCTTGACCAAAAGCCAGAAGCAACGAGTTCAAAGACTAAGGGATGATGAGGTCCAGAAAAAGAAGCCCAAGGTCTGGCAGGTAAAACAAGTAGCCGATAAAGGAGAGTCATCGGCTGATATAGCTGCTCTGTTCATGCTACCTGCTGAGTTTAGATCCTCTGATCATGAAGAAGAGTTTGATGATGAAGAAGCAATTGCTCAGTGGGTCCATCAAGCAGAAGAGGCCACATTTCAAAAACCCGAGGGACATTCCCATCTAAAATCTTTGTATTTGAAAGGGTTTGTTGATGGAAGGCCTCTGAACAGGATGTTAGTTGATGGAGGGGCAGCTGTTAATATGATGTCATATGCCACCTTTAGAAAGCTTGACAAGACTGCAGAAGACTTAACTCGGACCGATATGAGGTTGACCGACTTTGCTAGCAACGTATCGGCTACTAAAAATGTTGTGTGTGTCGAGTTGACGATTGGCAGCAAGAGTATGCCAACTACTTTATTTGTGGTCGATGCGAAAGGATCATACAGTGTGCTTCTTGGAAGGGATTGGATCCACGCCAATTGCTGTGTTCCATCTACCATGCATCAGAATGTGACTCAGTGGATCGGCGACACTGTGGAAGTGGTACTAGCTAATTCAACTATTAGCATTGCTTATTCAAACCCTGGTGTTTGGAATTTTGATAACGTAGAGTGCTTTTCTGGGAAGATTCTCGAAGAAGGCTTTCTCACAACATCTGATGATAGCCAACAGCCGATCCAAGCAGTTGGCTTCAAAAAATATATTTAATGGATTGTACGATCAATGAAGATGAGAGTAAGATGGGTAAGGGTTTCACATCGGCTCATGAACTAGAAGCGGTTGATATTGGAAATGGTGATAAGCCAAGGTTGACATATATCAGTGCCAAGTTGGATCCCAAGTTTAGACAAGAACTTATTACATTATTAAAAGAGTATAAAGAATGGTTTGCTTGGGATTATTTTGAAATGTCTGATCTTGATCGATCGTTGGTTGAGCATCGACTACCTATCAAACATGGGAGTCGGCCTGTAAAACAAGCTCCGAGGAGAATTAGAGCGGAAGTTATGGCTGATGTGAAAACGGAAATAACTCGAGGCTAACTTCATTCGACAATGTAGATATGCTGAGTGGATATCTAGTGTAGTCC
Source organism: Coix lacryma-jobi var. lacryma-jobi (assembly GCA_009763385.1). Classification (NCBI taxonomy): domain Eukaryota; kingdom Viridiplantae; phylum Streptophyta; class Magnoliopsida; order Poales; family Poaceae; genus Coix; species Coix lacryma-jobi. The sequence continues at coordinate 47,804,088 of CM019826.1, forward strand.
CTGTGTATAAGAAAAATAGAAAAATGAGAGTTTGCATTGATTTCAGGGATTTGAATAAAGCTACTCCAATGGATGGCTACCCAATGTCAGTGGCAGACATGTTGGTTGATGCAGCAGCAGGACATAAGGTGATCAGTTTTATGGATGGCAATGCTGGTTATAACCAAATTTTTATGGCAGAGGAAGATATACATAAAGCCGCATTCAGATGTCCGGGTGCTATAGGCTTATATGAATGAGTAGTCATGACTTTCGGGCTTAAGAATGCTGGTGCAACTTATCAAAGGGCTATGAATTATATCTTTCACGAGTTGATCGGCAGGATTGTGGAAATTTACATTGATGATGTGGTTGTAAAGTCGAGGGATTATCAAGGGCATCTTAAGGATCTTAGAGATACTCTTGAATGTGCAAGGAAGCATGGGTTAAGGATGAATCCCCACAAATGTGCGTTTGGAGTATCAGTTGGACAATTTTTGGGGTTTATGATACATGAAAAGGGGATTGAAGTTGGTCAAAAGAGTTATGATGCAATTGACAAAGCAGTACCACCAACTACAAAGACTCAATTGCAATCTTTGATCAGCAAAATCAATTTTATCAGGAGGTTTGTTTCGAATTTGTCGGCCAAGATTTTGCCGTTCTCAGTTTTGTTGAAATTAAAAGATGACCAGGAGTTTAAATGGGGAAATGAACAACAGAAGACATTTGATGAAATCAAAGAGTATATGAAGTCTCCACCAGTTTTGATTCCTCCTCAAAAGAACAAGCCTTTTAAGTTGTATATATCGGCTGACGATCATACAATTGGGTCGGCCTTAATGCAAGAATTTGAAGGGAAGGAAAGAGTAGCGTTCTATCTCAGCAGAAGGTTACTTGATCCAGAAACAAGATATTCTCCTGTTGAAAGGTTATGCTTGTGTTTATACTTCTCGTGCACCAAACTTCGGCATTACCTGTTATCTTCTGAATGCACGGTGGTGTCAAAGTTTGATGTAATTAAACATATGTTATCCATGCCTATTCTAAATGGGAGGATTGGCAAATGGATTCTTGCATTATCAGAATTGGACTTGAAGTATGAATCGGCTAAAGTGGTTAAAGGTCAGGTAATAGCCGATTTTGTTACTCATCATCATAAACAAGGGATTAAGACTTTAGATTTTACCCTGTGGGCTTTGTTTTTTGATGGTTCCAATTGCAAGCAAGGTGGGGGCATTGGTATTGTTCTTGTTTCTCCTCAAGGGGGAAGTTTTGAATTTGCCTTTTCGATTGATCCAACCTCTACTAACAATCAAGCTGAGTATAAAGCACTTCTCAAGGGACTTCAGCTTTTGTGAGGTAAGGGCCGAGACTGTTGAGATTTTTGGAGATTCTCAATTAGTGATTAATCAATTACTCGGCCTCTATAAGTGCAAAGATGACATTTTAAGGAAGCATTATGAGAAGTGCCTTGAGTTACTCGATTCTTTCTCTTCTGTTGTCATAAAGCATATTCCTAGATGTCAGAATCAAGAAGCTAATCGGTTAGCTCAAAGTGCTTCTGGATATCGGCAAATCGTTGAAATATTAGCCGATAAGATTGCTGATAGTGATGATTGGAGAATTGAGATTATTGAATACTTAAAAAACCCATCACGACAGGTATCCAGAAAATTGAGATATAAGGCTACAAAGTTTGTCCTTCTTGATGATCAACTTTTTCACAAAACAATCGATGGTGTACTCCTTGAATGTATCAATCGAGAGGAGGCCAAGATTCTGATGGGGGAAATTCACGAAGGAGTTTGTGGTGCACATCAGTCTGCTCATAAGATGAAATGGATGATCAAGAGAGCAGGATATTTTTGGCCGACCATTTTAGAAGATTGTTTTAAATACTATAAAGGATGTCAAGAGTGTCAAAGATTCGGTAATGTTCAGAAGTCTCCGGCGTCAGCTATGGATCCAATTACAAAACCATGGCCATTTAGAGGATGGGGAATAGATCTGATTGGCCAAATATTTTCGGCATCTAGCAAAGGGCACAAATTTGTGTTGGTAGCAACTGATTATTTCACCAAGTGGATTGAAGCTATTCCTTTGAAGGAAGCTTCATCGGCTGTTGTAATTGAGTTTATCAAAGAGCATATTATCTACAGATTTGGTGTTCCTCAAACCATTACCATAGATCAAGGAAAGATGTTTACATCGAAAGAATTTGAGGATTTTGCTACTAGCACAGGCTTCAAGTTGATTAACTCATCTCCATATTATGCCCAAGCTAATGGACAAGCCGAAGCTTCTAACCAGAGTTTGATCAAAATTATTAAGAAAAAGGTCAAGGAGCATTCGAAGAAGTGGCATTCAATACTAAGTGAGACTTTGTGGTCCTATAGAATGGCTTGTCATGGTGGGACTAAGTGTTCACCTTATGAGTTGGTCTATGGTCATGAAGCTGTGTTACCTTGGGAGATCAGTATAGGGTCCAGAAGGGTGTCACAACAGAATAACTTGAAAGCCGATGAATATAAACATCTCATGATGGACAACCTTGATGATTTAAATTTTCATCGGCTAAAAGCTCTTGAGAATATTAGGGCTCAAAAATTGAGAGTTGCCAAGTATTATGATCGAAAGGTCAGAGAGAAGAAGTTTAATGAAGGAGACCTAGTTTGGAAAGTTATTTTGCCTATTGGAACTAAGGATAGCAAGTACGACAAATGGTCTCCAAACTGGGAAGGACCTTATCGGATTACAAGGTATGCACTTGGCAATGCTTATTTCTGTGAGACTTTGGAGGGTGTCAAGTATTTCAGAGCAGTTAATGGAAAATATTTTAAGAAGTATTACCCTAGTATCTGGGTGGATCTGCTATGATTAAGCGATCTGGCCAATAGTCGATATGATTATATCGCCTTCAAGTTTAAAAAGAAGCATAGCCAATATGTGTTGTATCGCTCCTAGCAGTGAAACAAATAGCCGATGCAAGCAAGGCATCGTTTTCAGCCTAAAAATATAAATTCAAGAACTTCTGAAATTAAGAGACCTCGATGGGCCTTATCACAGAAAGGTCATAAAGGAGCAGAAATTTCATTATATTCATAAGAGGGTTTCTTATATAGAAAGCTTAATCCTAATGAACTACTCGAAGACTTTGTCTACTATAATTACAGAGGGGGTGGACTCTGCTATCTCCCCGGCTGCTCCGTCGACACCATCGAAATTCACTTCCATGGCGTGGCTTATTTCTGGAGTAACCTCAAGGCCACTTAAATCTTGGCCGGTGTAGGCTTGGGCAGCCCCGAGAGCCATAGCGGCACCATGACGGACACCATGGAGGGCGACCTCATGTACCCTTGCGGGGATGTTGGTCACCCTCTCTGCGACACTCTCGCCAATGGCGTTCACAGAGTTGGCCGCCTCGTTCCCCGCCTCATGAAGGGCCTCCAGGCGCACAGTCAAGTCTGCGGAGTAAACAAAACACGTCAAAGATTGAGCAGAAGAGATTCAATTAAATGAAAATTCTTCAGAGAAAAAAAGAGAAATACCGGCAACGCGTGCATCAGACTCGGTGCATTGTTGAACCGCCCGAGAGGCTCTCGCCTCTGCATCCTCCAGTGCCTTTTGAAGTTGGGCGATGTGATCTTCGAGGAGGCAGTTCCTGATGGTGGCCTCTGAATGATGATTCTGCATTTCCGTCATCTAACGGTAATGGCAAGCGGTCGTCGACTCTGAGCTGCTGGAGGAGGGGTTTTCGGAAACCGACTCCATTCCAGGAGGGGGCGCCAGAGCAGCGGCGACATTGGATGGGCCTGCGTCAACCCTGGATGAAGATAATAAGGGAAATTGAGTCAGGCTCTGAGAGGGGCAATGATGAAGTATCAGAATCAACTAATGTGAAGGAAAAGCATGCCTAGCATGACGCTGAGGGCGACGGTAAGAATCCACTTCCTCCTCTGCGGGGCGCTTGCCGCGATTGTTGTCTGCCATCGGAGGATAAAGAGAAATTTTTGGGGAGAAGAAATGAGAACACAAGGTTGATATGTGCCCTTGTGGTTCCCTTCCTGAGTGATGAGTGATCGATCAACGGGCAACATGTCTCTTGGCTGTGTTGATGTGCAGGTGCGGAGCTCGGACAGTGGTCGAAGGTGAGGTGAAGGTCAAGTCGGGACGTGCCGTGCCGACGGACCGGGAGCGGTGAAGGGCGGATGTGGAGCTTGGACCGACGGATCGGGAGACCTGAGGACCAGCTGTGGTAGCTGGCACGTGGCGTCGACAAAGCAAGAGCACATGGGGATGTGCGGTGCATCGGCCGAGTCAGGAGGAAGGTGATGGCGTCGTGACACTTCGCGGGAGGCCGAGAAGGATGGCGAATGCACTGTGCCCGGCGTGGAGGCTGGACATGCTCCGGCATCGATGCTGGAACTCGGGGTGTGCGAACCACATCCCGTCTTCGGCGCGGGTTCGGTAGCTGAGCCTCGAAAAGCTACCATCGACGGTTTCCGAGTTTGGGCCTCAAAACTCGGGGTGGCCGGTTTCCGAGTTTGGGCCTCAAAACTCGGCGTGGACGGTTTCCAGGTTTGGGCCTCAAAACCTGGGTGCGCGGGTTTCTGAGTTTGGGCCACAAAACTCAGCCTGAGGACAGGTTTCCTGGTTTGAGCCTCAAAACCGGGGGAAGGCCCAGGTTTCCCGGTTTCGGCCTCAAAACCGGGGGGAGGTCCGCAAAAAGGACGGTCGATGCGTGGCGGCGTGGAGAGGCTGGCGCGGAGGCGAGGCTATCCATGAGGAAGGCGCGACGGTCGACTGGGCGGCACGTGGCGGCATCCTGAGGCTTGCGTCGAGGCGAAGCTAAGGGTGAGGAAGGCGCGTGGTCGTCAGATCAACTATCAGCGGAGTTGGACTGGGATACCCCTAGGGTTGGCCGCTTCGCTCTTGTATCTAGGGGTAGAAAGGGATTATTGTATTAGGCTATAAATAAGATAGGCACCCCTCCTCTCTCCCTATCCTTGCAGTCATTTGTTCCTGAGCACTCTCTCTCTAGCCCCCGCTTAGGTTCTAATCATACCTCGCTGCAAGCGATCCGCAGAGACGGGAATCATACCTCTGTGTATTTGGATCTTTTGAGGAAACGAGACCGTATTCTCGTTGTCTCCTCGTGTGGAGGAATTTCGGCTGAAATCGAATCGAATCGTGTCCTGTGTTTTGTGTTCTTCACGTTTTGGTTTTTCATCTCCCGGGGATTTGCCTTGTTCTCCCTCTCCGTGAGATGATTTTCGATTCCACTTGAATCAATTTGTTCTTGGTCGTGAGGCCCTTCTTTCTACCGAAGGAATTCTCTCCTAACCTCACGAATCCATAGATCGGGTTGATTTCGTGTTCGTTCTTCGTTCTTTCTCCTTTTCAGGTGATCCTCAGATTTCTCTTGATAGACTTGGTTTGGTGCGATGATTTCTTAGGATTAGCACCCCAACACGTAGAGGAACATCTGGGAGGAGTTTGATCGAAGTTCTTTTCGATTTGGTTGAGATCGAAACGAATTTGGTTTTGAACCCGAGCAGTTTTGTGCTTTCTGAGTGTTGGCGGACAGTCCGCGCCCTGATGGCGGACAGTCCGCGCATCGGGTCTCGGCTAGGTCAGTCAGGCGCAGTCCCCTGACTGTTCACTATGAAGTGAATGGCGGACAGTCCGCGCTACAAACCCGCGGACAGTCCGGGACCTGTCCAGCAGACCTGCAACACTGTTTGGTTTCTGTGTTTTGGCCGGCGAACAGTCCGGCTCCCAGTAGCGGACAGTCTGGGACTCAACGGCGGACAGTCCGAGACTCTGACCCCGAACAGTCCGGGAATCTGCTGCTTGTGCAGTTTTGCTCCGAGGCTTTGGCAGTTGGTTTTGGTGTTTCTCCGGGGGTTCCGCTGTACCACTAGGACATCTCCTAGGGTATCCACCTACTCGTAGGTTGTGAACTCTTTGATCGTTTCGAGTCTTAGCTTTTGGGGTGATTTTCTGGGACAAGGGTCACTCTATTCACGAGTTGAATTTGAGGCTCCCGTTCACCCCCCTCTGGTCGCTAATCCGGTCCTTCAAGAAAGGAGCTTTTGGTGAAAAGGAGGGTTTTTCTTCGGATGGGAGGCAAGCGATGGATGCAAGATGGGGACAAAGGAGAGATTTATATTAGAAGATTGAGTCTCCGAAGGGAAAAAGATTTCGTTTCGTATGGTGTGCGCAGAGTACTCGAGTGGGATGTTAAATCATAAAACGGTTTTCAAGAGAAGGGCAACCGTCTCGCATTGATCGTCAGAATACTGTTCGGGCCATTTGAGATGCCGAAAGGGTCTCAAGGTAAGAAATAGCATTTTTGGAATAAAATAAATTTCATCCCAAAATTGGGGGGCATGTGTTTACACCAGATTTTGGACTAAGAAGATTATCATCTTACGAGCACAAACGGTTGATTTTGGTTGATAAAGGAATCGGCCAGAAAAATAAAAGTGGGCGTTTGGACCTGAACGCAACCAAAGTTTGTGTGGATCAGACGTGACAAAGCTTCGAAGGGATGTTGGGTTCGACCGAAGAGTTTGAGTCCGGTTCGTATTTTGTTTTATTCTCATGTAACCTAGTCGTGTTAGGACAGGAGTCCAACCGGGTTATAAATAGCTAGAAACCCAAATTTTTTAAAAACATCCAATCAATCAACACATCGCCCACCGGCCAAAACCCTAGGAGTAGGGGTAACGTAGATCTCGGCGGAACCTTCAACCAGGCAGGGCTGCATCAGTTTCGACCGACCTCCGGTTTGCTAGTAAGTTTCACCAATGGCTTGTGTCATTGTATAATAAGGCTGTATTTGGCATCGACCAAACTCTTGTTAAGCTATGACATGGCTAGTTATCGGTTTAAGATCGCTTTTTGTAAGTCTGTCTTGACTCTGATCAATCTCTTGCTTTAGTCGATCTTGACTAGTTATCGGCTCTATTGGTCTTGGCAAACCAATGGATTCATTAAGTTATCGATGTTGTTTATGTTTTAACATCTTTTCTTTATGTTTTAAACAACATCTTGCCCAATCAAGATTGACAAAGTAGCTTAAGCTCAAAAGATGCTTAGTTTCGGCTATCCAAAGGCTTTACACGTTAACACCAAAGGAAATAGCCGATTCAAGCTTTTCATCGACTATTTTGTCAATCTTAATTATGACATGTTGTGCGTTCGAGAAATCCGTTAAAACCGTGATTCGATATAAGAGCAGATAGATTTAATCCAGCATGTCTATTATGGCTGTATTTCCGAACCCCACTGATATATATGATAGATTATATCTACTTGATCTTAGGTCAAAATCATGTTTTTAACGAAGATCTTGTTCGTGCCTCGGACCCTGCATCGGCTAAAATAGCCGATCCAGTTATGCTTCCTTCATAATGTGTACTTTTAGGCGACTTGGAATCAACGCATCTGCTTGTTACATCGGACGTGATCTAGTTCGGTCATCATTATGGCTGCATGGAGACACCCCACTATTGATGATTAAGCTATTTTATCGATCTTTTTGTTATTATGGCTGCATGGAAACACCCCACTGTTAACAGATAGAACTGCCTGTGCAATTAGTCGATATGTTGATTTCACGCCGCTTGGACGTACATATAGATCTTTATTCTGCTAATATGTTTAAGCTTATCGGCTGTTCATCTGTCCCAAATGCTTCTTTACATATATCATAGCCGTTTTGCTTTATATCTTTATCAATATTTTCATGCGATCTTTTGGGAGTTGACTTTGTAGTCAATATCCTATTAACAATGGCTATGTCAGAGCCGTATAATTTGGAACTGTCTGGCACCAAACCGGCAGGTTCCACAATTTGACAACATTTTCTTCTCCTTGTTAATTGCAGGTCAAATTGACTGGCACGTCCGAGATCAATCTCACTAAGATTTGGCACCACCACTTGTTGAAGGTTTAGGAGATCAGGACCTTGCTCCGTACGCCCTCTGAGGACCGTGCATTCGAGTGTGTTGGCGCTACCGATCGGATTTTTGTGTCAATCGGTTGCAATTTCCTCAGAATCCAAGATTACAAGATGATCTCCCAAGGGACCTTGAGACTTCTTCTCTGACTAAAGTAACTGATGTGCAGTCCAGTCCAGACAACAGTTCATGTGGTTCATTCAGAAGCACCTGTCAAACATGTTCCTCCACTACTCTTGTGGAACATACGGTGGCATTAGTGCACAAAGGTCTACAATCACACATGGCCACTGTCACCATACCTGGGAACCAAGAAGCAATGCATGACCAATCTACTGATGACTATATACCTCTTTCCGAGGAGGAAGATACTTTTGAAGGTGTTGATGATCTATTTGTGTTACTAAAAGATGAGAACCACTCTTCTGAAACTAAAGGTAGCAGTGACTTTGAAAACTGTACTACTTTGCACCAAGTTTGTATTAGGAAGGAAGATGAATGCTATTCACCTAGCTTAGATTCCAAACTCCGTGCTGACAGTGAAGAGAGAACAAGTGTGTTTTCTCGGATAGTGAGAAAGCATGAAATCTACAACCATAGAAAAAGACTCAAGACCGAAGCATTTCCACCAAGGAGTGCTGAGTTTAGCAATGCCCTTTCGCTGAGCAAAAACAGCAGAAGCCGCAACATAACAAGTCATTTCCCTGTCGTAATGATGGAATGTTGGATATGCCTTTAGCTGATAGGTGTTAATATTACAGGATCACCTAGTAGTAGATCTAGCCGGGTAGGAACATTAACTGTGCATAAAACAATGTCCTGTGAACTACTAGAGACTAGATCCGAGGAGGAGGAGGGTCTAAGGGTCCATACCAAGATTGTTTGAGCCAGTTGACGTTGTAGAAGAAGTGGATCCGTCGCCCGCCATGGCCGATGGCGTCCCGGGGTCAACGACGGTGTGGGAAAGGAGACGCAGGGGTAGGAGTCCGCCGATGGTGACGAAGGCGGACGTGGTCCAGTGCGGCGACGAGGAACGGCGGCGGCAGAGCTTCCGGTCGCTGGCTGCGCCCTCTCTTAGATCGGTTAGGGTTTGTCGGTGGGGAACAGTGGCTCACGGTGAACCTCATACTGAGAGCCGCCGGCCCCCACCCTCTATATATTGCGCAGTGCGATTCGGGCCCACCAGCCATAAACGGGCTGGGCGCCCCTGATCAGGGCGCGAGCACAAGGCCCAATGACCGTTGGGTCATTGACAGAGTGATCAGTCTAACAATAGGCTGAACAGAGCTCCAGCATCTAATCATTCATTTGTCTGGAGAAGATCCACCAAGTCTTCTGGGGGGAAGCAGAGTGGAATTCCGAGAGGCCTCGGTCCATTTTGAGAAATACTAATGGCGTCGCAAATACGAAAGTATTGTAAGTTACATTCACTCCTCGATTTGGCTGGGTTTGGTCATGTATAATGGAAGGTGCTTAAGATTTAGTGCATAAAGAGAAAATATACTACGTAATTAATCACCCTTATAAATTCGAAAAGAATGTACAATTATATTTGAAAGGATCAAGATGCCCAAGAGGGGGGTGAATTGGGCTTTTCTAAAACTTTAGCAAGAATTAAAACCAATTAAGCCCAAATTAACCCCCTTGTGCCTAGAAGTGTATTTCTCTCTATTCTATCGCACAAAAGACCAAGTCTATGCCACTCCTACTCTAGCAAAGCAATTCAATAGTGAATGAACAACAAGTATAATGCGGAATTGAATTGCTTGAAAGTAAATGCGTAAGTAAAGGAGTAGAGATGATAAGACGATCTTGCCGAGGTATCGAGGTGTCGGCACACCCCCTAGTCCTCGTTGGAGCACCCGCGCAAGGGTATCGCTCCCCCTTGATCCGCGTAAGGATCAAGTGCTCACTATTTGTTGATTCTTCGCCGCTCCGGCCCGGTGAATCGCTCACTACCGGTCACAAGCTTGCTTGGGTCATCCACAATGCCACCGGATGCTCTCCAAGCTTCACGATCGCCACCAAGCCGTCTAGGTGATGCCGATCACCAAGAGTAAAAAGCTAGAACTCTCACTTGACCAACACAAGGCCAAAGAGATGGATGGATGCACACTTGCTACTCAATTCTCACTAGGAGGTGTCTAATTCTCACAATTAGCAAATCAGTCAACCTCACTAGGGCTCTTGCACTATCTCACACTCACAATGTGTCTCTCAGCAGATGGAAGTGGCAAGAACGCTCTAATGGATGGAGGGAAGGAGTATAAATACTCCCCTAACCTGTCATCCAAAAGAGCACCAAACATGGCTCTCTGCGGGGGCATCGGACGCTCCGATGCCTGGCATCGGACGCGCCGATGACCTCGACCAACGGTCGACTGTACCACCCTGTCAGACTGGTTAAAGGGACATCGAACGCTGGGCAGCGTCCGATGCCACCACATCGGACGCGTCCGATGTGGATTTACCCTCTCTGGATGGCCATCGGACGCTGGCCCTCAGCGTCCGATGCCAGCGTCCGATGCGACCTCCAGTTCACGCGCACGTGAACAGTGGCACGGGCGCGTCCGATGTGAACACATCGGCGCGTCCGATGCCACGCACCAGACTAAACCCAAGTTGGGGTGGGCATCAGACGCGTCCAATGCCCACCTGGCCAGCGTCCGATGCCCATTACAAGGGCAGACTCATTTCGGATCGCGACGCGGCCTAAACGACTTTTGATCCTCTCGACTTAAGGCATCTCTCTGAGCTATCTACGGCTATGAAATAACAAGTGTGCACCACACCTACCTCAATAGACTCATCTAGGTCAAGCTACTGATTCACGCTCCCCTTTATAGTACGGCCAAAGCAAAAACAAAGACATAAGACTACCTAAGTGTCCTCCAACACCATATGACACTTAGCCTAGTCTACCACCGTCTTCGTCGTCCATCCTTTGAAAACCGAAACGATATCCATCGCCAGGGGACATGAACTCCATATGCCCGTATTGTTGTCATTACCGTGACCTAACTCAATCCTGTTTCTGCAAAACACACGTTAGTCACAGTAATCTTGTGTTTCATCCAATCACCGAAACCACTAGGGGCCAAGATGCGTTCAATCTCCCCCTTTTTGGTGATTGATGACAACACGAGATCGAGTATAGAGAGAAGAGGTTTTTTAATCATGACATGTATGAACTTGCAATGAATAAGAGAAAATGATTAGGGGCAAGCTCATACATATCATGCCATCATCCTGCACTCAACAAGTTAGAGTGAATAGCAAGTGCAAGAGTAAAAGAGCTCATATACATAACCAAGTGAGAATTAAGTGCAAGTAATGAGCGAAACGAAATGACATGTCATATAATATATCAAAGTGAGCACAAACATGTCACACGGTCCATAGCACAAGTATATGACGAAACATAGTGCCAAAAGATGCGATAAGTAAAGAGCGTATGAGAAACATAACACATCAAAAGAAACAAAGCCCTCTCACAACGCTCCCCCTATTGCTATACTCATCCACTCTCCCCCTTTGGCATCAATCGCCAAACTAAGCGTCGGAAGGCGGACGTGGTGCAGACGAGTCAAGAGCCGTCTCCGGAGTGCGCTGAGTAAACTCAAATTGCTGTAGAAACCCCTCGGAGTCGGAAGACGAGATGCCGGTAGCCTGCTGACCCTCTGAAGCTGGAAGCTGTTGAGAAGCGATCTGGGTCGGCTCGGGCACTGACTGCTCGGTCTGCTCGGGCTGCTCTGACTCTGTCACAGTCTCAGTCACAGTCTGTGTAGCTGTAGCCGCCTGAGCCACGGAGTGCGGAAGCTCGGGAATCGTTGATAGCTCAGGCAGCACTGTAGTGGTAGTCTCAGACTGGACTGGCTCTGTCTGCTCAGAAGACGCCACAGAACTCGGAAGAGTCTCAGTAGTGGAGGTCACTGGAGCTGTCGGCGTCTGTACTGGTCCTGGATATCTGGCGTAGGAAAACCAGTGAGCTAACTGAAACTGGCGGATAAGTCCCGCGTCACTGTGGTGGTCGTCGTGAACAGAGACTGTCAGACGTGGCGTGAAACCAGTGCGCAAGGGGCTGAAGACGGGAGCTCCTCCAGGCGGAGTGGTGAAGGAGGTGAACTGGGAGGAGCTCTGGCCAAAAGATTGCAACTGCTGGAACTGTGGCGGCGGACCAACACTACTAGAATCTACAAGTTTCCCTAGAGTTTATATTCCTAGGGAAAGGCTGAAAAACAGTAGGGAAACTGATTCCCTAGGGTATTTGGTAGGGAAAGGCCCCTAGGGAGGAGTATCGACGGGAAATGCCATAGTGCCCTACGGTTTCAGGCAAAACGGTAGGGAAAGATTATTTCCCTACGGCGTTGCATCCCTAGGGAAACTTCCTGAGAAGGTCTGTTGCATCCTAGGTGAAAAGGTGATTTCCCTACCAATTATATTCCTAGGGAACAAATATGACATGCCTAACAAACTTTCCCTAGGAATTTAAACTGTAGGGAAATAATATATCATGAAGCATACCATTAGAATTCAAATCTTTTGCACAGGATTATATTATTTAAATTCAGTTACCAAAAAATAATTCAAATTCACACACATGAACATAGTACTTAAACACTCATTTCATTCAATACATAACCATTACCAGGAATCCATACATTTAGAGTTAATTATCATAATACAATACTTATAGTCCGCTAATACAAATGTCTAGTTGGCATCACTACTTAGCTTGCAAGATCTGCTGCAACAAGCAATCTAAAGGACTACAACTCATGGTTTGACAACAATCAAAAGAACTCAAAGTGATTTCCATCTACAGGAGGAGAGTAAGTGCCTCCACCACTTGTAGTTCCATTCACTCCAGGACTAGTTTCATTCACTTCACCATTTGTAGTTCCATTCACTCCACTAGTTTCATTGAGACCACCACATGTAGTTCCTGGATGGCCATGAAATACTCCACAAGCAATCCTACTGATTGTTTCATCCGGAGTTTCCACTCCAACAGACGAGCCAAAGGTACCGACCTATGAGATTAAGTAAGTCAAAAGTTAGAAAAGTATCAAATTAATTGCACTAATAATTCATGACTTGCAACTTCTTCACTAGTTATTGATTCTGCACAACTAATCATTTACACAGACACATCTTGTGTTAACAGACAATAAGAAATACCATATGTTTTCCACTTGCTACACAATTTTAACATGGATTGATCATTTTCAGACCAACACAGAAAGCAAAGCTCATAAAATTTTGCCTACGTCTAGATAATCCATCTCTATTTATTGCTATCCAGTGCTACTTTGCAACTTATTGGAATCAGAACATGTACATGTTGCAAATAAAATCAAACTTACATTGTCATGAGAGGGATTTGGAGTTGAGTGAACAACAAATATTGGTGGCTGAGGTGGGGGAGGTATGGGAGCAGGAACTGCTGTAGCTGGCATACCAGTGTGGAAAGCAACACTCTGCGGTTTACAGTTTAGGTTACAAGCAATTAGAATGTAGCTAAATTGATACTAAAAAATACACAAGGACAAATGACACATCTCACCTCCATAAACCTTTGTATACTTTCATTGTGAGCATGTACCATTCTCCCCCAATCCAACATATTTTGGGCGTATTCCTTAGCCATACGACTATCACTAGCTTCTCTTCGCATACCGTCTTCCTCTTCTTGACGTTGACGCCTAGCAGCCATGGCTGAGGCATGACTTCTTTTCAAGTCAAAAAGGGCTTCGTTGTCATTGATGGTCCCATTAAATAAGGCCCACTTCCCATGTGGCCGACCACAACTGCATTGATACAGAGCTCTAGCATCTACCGGAGAGTGCAACCAATCAAAATCTGGTCCATTTAACTCAATGGCCTTGACTTTGTATTTCTCCTGTGTGAACATTTGCAAAATTAGTAACAATCAAAGTTATACAAAATAAGTAACATTAAAAAGCATTTAGTAACAATCAAAGTTATACAGGAGAGATGACACAAGATAAATTTCATTCTCACCTTCAAGCTTTGCTTGCACAATAGCACAGATGTAGATCCCTGGCTTTTTTATCCCTCTCCAATCTTCTTACAAAAATCAAGATCTTCTCTCCACGCTTGAATCTGAAATGTGCATTATTTAACATCAGTTCATTATTTTTCACTACACGGTCCACTATATTTAATTAGACGTACAGAAGTAGCAAGCTAGTGCAAATTGAAAGCCAGACAAAGTTTCAGGTTCAGCAGCTCGTGAGGACATCTTGTGCAAACTGATGGCTATGTGAACCTGAACATAAGAATACGATGATATGTGAACCTGAACATCTTGTGCAAACCGATGGCTCTAAGAATATTTTCCTAAATTAATTGACAGCCTCAAAGTGAACCAAATGTCTATGTGAGCCTGAACATATATACAGGTCTATCTCTTTTTTTTGGAATGGAACAATAACAAATTCTAAAATGTAGGTCCAACATCTACAAATTTTGGGTACTCCTTTGCATCAGCCGTTGGTTCATCGTGCATACTATCAATTAGCGGCACTAAATTGAATCTTTTTAGCCGAAATAGCAGGTTAAGGACAGCTATTAGCGGCAGCTAATATGTAGCGGCAAAACTCAAATATCCTAGTGGCGTCTGCAGCTAGCAGCTATCTCCCAACCTTGGTACCCACAAATCTGACCCAGATCTACCGATGAAACCTAACTCAAGTCAGGAACTCCACTACAGAACCCATATGAGCAGGCCATAGCACTCACCAGGTCGAGCCCTTGGACTGAAGAAGAAGCGAGGACAAGCTGCACAGACTGGGAGGTACAGCACACACCAGATGAGACAGGACTGCGTCTGCGAGGTAGAGTGTGCGTAGTTGTCGGAGACCCGCGCGGCGTGGAGAACGGAGGGAGCCCCGCCGCGTATGGTCCGAGCCACGGACGGAGGGAGCTGCGGCACCGTGCGACGCGAGAGGCTGGTGCGCGGCTGTAGGGCGACGCGGGTGAAACTGCGGCGGCGTGCGATGCGGAGAAGCTGCAGCTGTGTGGGAGGAAGCTACGGCGGCGCGCGGCTTCCTCAGGAGCACGCGTCGTGCGGCTGCAGATGGCGGCGGCGGGAGGGGAAACGCGAGCTGCGCGAAGGGAATGGGAGAGGCGGCGCGAAAAGAAAATGTGCGCGGGTGATTTTTGGGGATAGGGTTAGTAATTCCCTACGACTCCTCTCTCTTTCCTAGGTAAAGAAGACACGCAGGCACCAACGTGTCTTTGCCGGTGTTGCTTCCTTGGCTCGTCCCGACGAAATTGTTATGTTCCTATGGAGAAGTTTCCCTACGGTTTTGCTAACTAACCCAAGGAAAACATATCATTCCCTAAGAAGCTTAGAAAACGGTAGGGAAATATTATACACCAGGGAAACTTGCAGATTCTAGTAGTGCAAACTGCTGCGACTGTGGAGGAACTGGTGGCTGCCACTACCACTGGGGAGGTCCGCTCGCAAGGCGCTCCATGAAGCTAAGTGTCTGCTGCTGAAGGGCCATCATCTGACACTGCAGGGCGTCTGAACGCTCCTGAGCCTGCTGCTATGCCAGGGCCTGTTGCTGTGCCAAGCGCTGCTGCTCCTGGGCTAACCGTTGTACGTCCTGTGTGACAGTCCGCTGCTGCTCCTCCATCCGTGCCAGAATAGCGAGTAGCGCTGGGTCGGAGGAGGCAGTACCACTGGTCCCGGCCTGAGAGTCATGTGCCCGCGGCTGAAAGCGGGGCGGGAGCTGGTAGTCCTCATCAGAGCTATCGGTGGGGTCCTCTGCGACGTACGTGTCACCACCCTCTAGATCTGCAAGCTCCTGCTCTGCGAGTGCCCGGATGGCCTCGTCCTGCTCCTGAGCTGACTCGGGTACCTCAGGTCTATGGCGTGAAGAGGACGGTGCCTGCTACTCCTGCTGTCTGCGATCCCGGTCGTGTCCCAATAGCTGACTCATGTTGTACTCGCGGAACACGGTCGCGGATCCTGTGAGAGACTGACTGGGGTGAGAACCAGTAGTGGCAGCTACCTTCCACAGAATATAGGAGATCCAATGTGCATAAGGTAGTTGTCTCCGGACCTTGATGCCCTCAGCAACGGTGTCCTCCATCTCACACAGAATGACGTCCCAGACGTCGAACTCCTGCTGCCTGACCATGTATGCTAGTAACCACAGCTGCAGTCTAGAAAGACCCTCTCGGAAGCCAACCCTAGGAAGCAAGGTCCGCCGAAGAACCTCGTTGAGGATCCGAGTCGTAGGGGTGAGATCCCTAGGCGCGCGACTCGAACCCTCACCGAAGGGCTCAGTGAAGCAGGGGCGGACCAAGTCTGTCGACGGCTGGGCACCACCGTGAGGGCGGCAGGGTGGCTCCGTCCTGTCGTAGCACAGGTCGTGGATCCGGGTCTGTGAGTGTCTCAAGCCAAACCAACTCCGGATCTCTGACGAGAACAGTCTGTAGTGCTCCCCCTCAAATGCAAACTCAATAGTCTCTCTGTCCGGGTGCACCCAAAGCGAAGCGTAGAACTGGAACACCCAATCCTCAATATATGAGCCAGACCACCCCAGAAGGTCTGCCAGACCAGGTAGGTAGGTGAGTATGAGGCGGATCTGCTCTCCAGCTGCCATAACTACTGCCTCTAGCGGATAGACTCTCTGAGAACGAAGGCAAATACCGGCGTTCCTGTAGCCCTGATAAAAATCCTCCTGCAGCACGGTATAGAAGTCGGCACCGACCTGCTGCTACCTCTCCCTCGGGAACCACTGCTCCACGGGCACAAGTCGAAGAGTCTGAATCTAGGAACAGGTGGCCGCACGAAGGTCCAGTCGCGGGATCGGCGGGGGCGCACGTCTCGACGGAGCACGTGCTCCCCGCAGAGGGACGTCGGGCCGAGGTGGTACCGCTGTCCTGCGACGAGTGGACCGGCGCCTGGGAACCTCCTTAGGGACCACCTCCTCTGCCTCGGCCTCTGCCTCTGCGGCCTCTGCTGCCTCGGCCTCTGCCTGGCCCTGCCCTGAGCTCTCGGGCTCCACACCCGGAGACGTAAACATCGTCCGGCGACCGGCAGCCATAAGCGTGCCAGTCGGAGAGTGGTGGAACCGCTCAACCGCCTCCACTGCATGCCTCTGCTCTGGAGACAGTTGGTCCTCGATCTGCAAGCCGCCACTACGGCCACCCTGCTCGGCACGCTCTGCGGCGGCTGCAACCTCTCTGGCCTGGTCGGCCTCCCGCTGCTCCCTGGTGCACTTCCTGCGCGTAATCAGCTTCCCCTTCCCTGGCCTCTGACCGGAAGGGGGGCGACGGGGAGGAGAATCCCCTGGGCCACCACCGACGTTCTTGCAGCGTGGCATGGCTGACAAGAACAGAGAAACTGACGCTGAAGGGGCTCTGGACTGTCGCTGAAAGAAACACTGTCACTGAAAACCAGCTGACAACCCAAACTGACAAGAAAACCAGTGAACACAAGCTCCTGCTGTCTCACTGACACCCAACTGCGCTGTCACTCGCGAGGCTTGGCCTCAATCCTTACCCACGGGCTTGGCCCCGGGTTAGCTGTCACTGCCAAACTGCCAAGCTGACCACTGTCACTGACTCGGACTCACTGCGAGAGAGATGGGATATATATAAGCAACACATATAGTCTAGAGACGAGAGACCTATGGAAGCAAAGCATGGAGATAAGAATTGGAAAGGGCTTTGCTACCTGACACATCGACGAACCTACTGAAAACAAGATGAGACACTGACGTTCCGGCACCCACACGACACACCAAGGGATCTGCAAAAAGAATGGGGCGAAGCGGGGTTCAAAACAAGGTGGAACGTGGATTGGAACATTTCGTCGAACACCTTGTGGGCATGGACGATGGAGGGGGGAGGTGGTGCTCACGGTGGGGATATGTCGTCCGGGGAAACGGTCGCTGGAGAGGAGGAGACGCTCGGGGTCAAGGGGAGGAGCGCCGGCGAGTTGGAAGCGGGCGCCGACGAGCTCCGACGAGCGCGCACGGGACTCCGGCGAGCACGGAGTGGAGCGAGCGCGCGCGGGGGGGGGGGGGGGGGGTGGCGGTCAGGAGCGGCTGCGGGCGCGGATGAGCACGGCGGAGCACCGCGGCCGGCGGCGAGGGCTCGGGTGGGGAGGGAAATCGGTCGGCGAGCAAGCTAGGGTTAGGGCGTGCGGCTCGGCGGTGCGCTCGGGGTTGGGTGCGGGCGCGAGGAGGAAGAAGGCAGGGGAAGGTATGATGCGTGGGTCCCAGATGTCAATAGAAGAACAGACTGCACCGCTTAAAGGGGCATCGGACGCGCCGATGGTTTTACATCAGACGCTCCGATGCCTGTCTAGAGAGCTCCAGAACGGCCAAAATCACATCGGACGCGTCCTTTGCCTCGGCATCGGTCGCTGGGTAGCGTCCGATGAAGCATCGGACGCTCCGATGGGGACACATCGGACGCTACCCTGACACTGTTTGAGCCGGAGCTATCTACAGTGTAGGGCATCGGACGCTGGGGGAGCGTCCGATGCAGCGTCCGATGCCGCATTTGAGCTGTTTTGAAGATTTCTGTTGCGGCTCCCTGTGGGGATATTACACCCGTATACCCCCATGGCACGATTTGGGCTCTCCTACAGACACGGCCCAACCAGAAGGCCTTGCGGCCCGCGACCAGGCCGTCGCAGCCGCCAAGGACTCTCCTAATGACTTGCTCGACAAGGAAGATCCGAATAGATAGACCCGGATTCCTTGCCAAAAGGAACCGATTGTAATCTGTTAAGATTCAGCAAGTTGTAACCCTACTCCCTGGCTATATAAGGCGAGCAGGGACCCCCTCAAAATGGAGGGGGATCACCCGATCTCATAATACAAACCAGCCACCAGAACACAGGACGTAGGGTATTACGGCGACTTGCCGGCCCGAATGTCACAACCCAAAATCAGAAATTTTGGGTTGTGACACCGAACCTGTCTAAATCGCCGTCTCTCGTCCCTATGTTTAAGCTTTGCAGACGTCTCGCACGCCTCCGCCGCTCAATCTACTACCTTGGGCATACCCCTCGATAGACTATCGACCATATTTCATCGACAGTTTGCGCGCCAGGTAGGGGGTGTGTGCTACGACACCATGATCTGCCAAGCGGTTACTTTCCCTCGCTCCATGGCTCTTCCGGAATCGGGCACCACTTTTCAGATCGGATCTATGATCTGGACCGGGGGCGACCACGCTCCTGCTCCGGAAATCATGGAATCTGCGCAGCTTCCTGCGCCGGACGCTCTGCCGTCCATCCGTAGCGTCACCAAGCTGACACGCCGTCCGCCAAGAATCGTCCCTTGCGACGACCTGATCGAAGCCATCGACCGAGCCAACCAAGGACTTGCAGAATGCATTGACGCCATCGAGGTAGCTCGTATACAGCTTTCCGACCAATCTTGCCCTGAGCAATTTTCAGGTACACCAACAGGAGTTTCAAGCGCGCGACCCACCCGCCGCCCCATATCGGATCGGCATCCGACTCACCGCCGCGCCTCGTCTCCAACGTCCATGCCCTTCGGGCTACGCGGTGTGGCTCGTACATATCAGCACAACGCGCTGCGACGGCTCTCTGACCAGCTCCAATCTCTCGGCTCCGACCAGATGGCTCCGACCAGCACGCGCGATCGAATGACTCCACCTCCACTCGTCGGCATGGTGACTCTACAAGAGATCTCCGGTGACACTGTGCCGGAAAGTTCGGCGTCCCGATCTACCACGACAAACGGCTCCACCTCCACGCGGTCTACGACCGTCATCTCCAGCGACTCAGGGGCTGACTTCCCGCCGTATCGTGGCGGCTTCATCTTCAATGTCTCAGCCGATAGCCCCCCACCGCTGAATGAAGCGGAAGGCGAACGCGCCAATCGGGAGCAACGCAACATCGACCGGCAACGCCGGCGATACGACGAACGACGCGACCAGGAGCGCCGCGACCGGGAGCATCGCGACAACGAGCGACGTCGGGAACGCAACCAAGCTGGAGGCCGTGACCTCATCTATGAGTTCGACAGGGTCAATGATCAACCCGTCTACCCGACACCAAGCGCCAACCTCGCCGTCGTCTACAATGAACTCTCCAAGCTTCCGCTGACCCCGGAGTTACAGAAGGTTGTCGCCCATGTCAAAGCTGCCACCGTACAGTGCAACGAGAGAGGCCGCTACGCCTCACCCTCCGGATCGTCGTACAGCAGAACGCCTCCAAGCCCGCATCCTTCACGCCGACGGAGGTCGCCGCCACGTCGCGACCAGGAAGTCTCCCAAGACAATCGCGCTCGCGATCAAGCTCCAGCTCCCGACGCCCCGACAGGGCCACGCCCTTTCACCTCCCGGCTATGAGCCGTCCAATGGCCTCAAGGTTTCAAAGTCACCACGGTGGACAAGTACGATGGAAAGGCCAACCCGGAGCAGTGGCTTACCACGTACGAAATCGCCATTCAGGCAGCTGGCGGAGGATCCGACGTGATGGCCAAGTACCTCCCCGTGATGCTATCGTCTTCGGCCAACAGCTGGCTCCACAAGCTCGCCGAGAACACCATCGACACCTGGGAGCAACTGAAGGAAGTCTTCATCAAGACTTACAGCGCCACCTGCGTTCAGCCAGGAACGCGCTATAATCTCCAGAACGTCCACCAGGAGCACAATGAAGGCCTCCGAAGCTACATCCGACGATTCTCCACCATGCGGCTCACGATTCCAGAGATCGACAATGCTGAAGCCATCTCTACGTTCTCCAACGGTCTACGCCATAAGGAGCTCCGCGACAAGATCATCCGGAAAAAGGTCACCACGGTCACCGAACTAATGACGATCGCCAACTCCTACGCCGACGCCGACGACGCCCATCGCCATCATGAACGCCTGCGTCACCGATCACGGTCCCAGGAGCGTCGCCGTGAGGACGATCGTCGCACTGAACGATGCAATGAAGGACGCGACCACCGCGACTACTGAGATCGCCGACACGATCGGCCAGAGTCTTCCCGTCCGAGAACAGGCCACCGCCGACACGACCGCCGCTACATCGCCAACACCAATACTCGGCCAAGGCGCACCTACGACAACGACTACGAGAAACTTCTCAATGGCCCGTGTCCTCTCCACAAAGGCGCCAGACACTCCATGCGCGAGTGCGACACCATCGCCCGCAACGTCCATGGGAGCGACGACAAGCGGCCGCGAATCGACACCGACAAGGACAAGGACGCCGACAACAACGAGCCTGCTTTTTGTGCACCAGCAAGGACCCTCACCATCTTCGGCGGCAACGTCGTCATCGAGACTGAGCAGAAGCGGCGCCAAGTACAACGCGACATCGCCTCCGTCGCGGCCATCACCGACGACCCCGCCAATGTTCGCTACCTCGACTGGTCGGAGCGCCCCATCACCTTCTCCAGGGAAGTCCAATGGTCGGACGACAAGTATCCAGGGTGCTTTCCTCTCGTCATCGACCCGGTGATCTCCAACTGCCGCTACCGCAAAGTCCTCGTCGACGGCGGAAGCGCCCTCAACATCATCTTCTCATCGGCATTCCGCGAGCTCGATTACTCCAAGCGGGACTTGTTCCCGGCGAATTTCCCCTTCTGGGGCATCGTACCAGGTAAACCATCCATGCCCGTTGGACAGATAACCCTCCCAGTGCAGTTCGGCACCTCCGACCACTTCCGCGAGGAGTACATCACCTTCATCGTCGCCGACTTCGACACCGCCTACCACGCCATCCTCGGTCGCCCGACGCTCTCCAAGCTCATGGTTGTTCCACACTACGCCTACCTCGTGCTCAAGATGCCAACGAAGAAAGGCGTCCTCAACGTTCAAGCAAATCTCCAAGTGGCGTACGAGTGCGAGCAGGAGACAATCAACTCCGCCGAGACACGCCAACAGCTCCAGGGTGCCTAAGACTACATCGCCAACGTCGCTAAGCTCCGCCCCGACGATCTCGAGATCCTGGAGACCTCCGACCAGCGCTCCAGCAAGAAGTCGAAGGACACGAAGCAGGTGGCCCTGGTAGACGGCGCTCCGGAGAAGACTGCCGTCATCGGCACCAACCTCGACCCTAAATAGGAAGACGCGCTCGTCAGCTTCCTACGGAGCAACGTCGACGTGTTCGCCTGGAAACCAGCGGACATGCCTGGAGTTCCATGGAAGTTCGTCGAGCACTCCCTGAACGTCTCCTCAACCGCCAGGCCGGTTCGCCAAAAGCTCCGTCTCTTCGCGCCAGATAGGAAGGAGCCAATTAGGGTAGAGCTCACCCGGCTCCTAGCTGCCGGTTTCATCAAAGAGGTGTATCACCCGGATTGGCTGGCCAATCTAGTTCTTGTACTCAAAAAGAATAAAGAATGGCGTATGTGCGTTGACTAGACCGATCTCAATAAGCATTGCCCTAAGGACCCCTTCCTCCTCCCTCGCATCGACAAGGTCGTCGACTCCACTGCCGGGTGCGAACTTCTCTCCTTTCTCGATTGCTATTCCGGTTACCATCAAATTGCCTTGAAGGACGAAGACCAGATTAAAACGGCGTTCATCACGCCTTTTGGTGCCTACTGCTACACGACCAAGTCGTTCGGGCTGAAGAACACCGGCGCCACGTACCAACGTGCGATCCAGGATTGCCTGAAGGACCTCATCCCGGAGAAAGTCGAAGCTTACGTGGATGACGTCGTCGTCAAAACTCGCACCACCGACACGCTCATCTCCAACCTCGAAGCAACCTTTAAGGCCCTCAACAAGTTCAAGTGGAAGCTCAATCCCAATAAGTGCATCTTCGGCGTATCATCTGGAAACCTGCTCGGCAACATCGTTAGCCGCGACGGCATTCGCCCAAACCCCGACAATACTTCGGTCGTTCTCCGCATGCGAGCTCCTTCCAATGTGAAGGACATCCAGAAGCTCACCGGGTGCAAGGCGTCCCTCAGCCGCTTCATCTCCAGGCTCGGCGAAAAAGGGTTACCCTTCTTCAAGCTCCTCAAGGCTGGCAAAAAGTTCGTATGGGACGCCAAAGCCGATTGCGCTTTCTCCGATCTGAAGACATACATCACCCAGCCTCCTGTGCTTGCCGCACCTAAGGAGAAAGAGCCCCTACTGCTCTACATCGCCACCACAAACCGGGTTATCAGCTCTGTCATTGTCGTCGAACGCGAGGAAGTCGGCCACTCCTACACAGTCCAGCGACCCTGCTATTTCGTCAGCGAGGTATTGAACGACTCCAAAACTCGATACCCTCAGGTACAAAAGCTCCTCTACGCGGTCCTTATTACTGCACGCAAGCTACGCCACTATTTCCAAAGCTCCGAGCGGGTCACTGTTGTCACGGAATTCCCTCTCGGAGACATTCTCCGCAACAAGGATGCTACGGGACACATCATCAAGTGGGCCATCGAGCTTGGCTCCTACAACATCGCCTTTCAAGGTCGCCAAACAATTAAGTCACAAGCACTCGCCGATTTCCTCACCGAATGGACGGATCTCCAAACTCCAGTACCGCCGGAAGCGCCAGAACATTGGACCCTCTTCTTCGATGGCTCCCTCACCTTGCATGGCGCCGGCGCCGGTCTCCTCTTCACATCTACCTCCGGTGAAAAGCTCTGCTACGCTTTACAACTACTCTTTCCAGCCTCCAACAATGCCGCCGAGTACGAAGCCGCCCTCCACGGTTTACGCATCGCCAGGGAGCTAGGCGTCAAGCGCCTCATGGTCTACGGTGACTCCGCCCTCATCATCAATCAGCTCAACAAGGACTGGAATTGCTCCAATGACAAGATGAACGCCTACTGCACCGCCATCCGGAAAATTGAAGGTAAATTCTTCGGTATCGAATACCATCATCTACCGCGTGATCGGATCCAGGCGGCCGACGAGCTCTCCAAGTTGGCATCATCAAGATCTCCGACCCCCTTCGGCGTATTCGTCCACGATCTGCTCGAGCCCTCCATCGCCGACCACTCAGGCTTTGGCTCACCCACGAACGCCACGACTCCACTTCCGCCGACAGAGCCACTGGTCACCGCCGTTCCCTCAATGCCATCCGACTGGCGCGATGACTTCATCAAATATCTCTCCGAGAACCTTGTCCCCGGCGACAAGATCGAAGCTGATTGCCTCGTTCGCCGTGTCAACAATTACATCATGGTCGACGGTACGCTCATGTGCAAAAACTCCAGAAACGAGGTACTCCAAAAATGTGTCTCGAGGGAGGATGACCTCAAAATTCTCTTCGACATCCACGCCGGCAAATGTGGGAACCACACGGCTGCAAAGATGTTGGTACGTAAGGCTTTCCGTGCAGGATTCTACTGGCCATCAGCGGTCGCCGACGCCGGGCAGCTCGTCCGCACCTGCGAGGGGTGCCAATTCTTCGCCAAACAAACCCACGTTCCTGCGCAGTCGCTTCAAGCAATACCGGCCTCGTGGCCTTTCGCCTGCTGGGGACTCGACATGATCGGTCCTTTCCGACCAGCTCCGGGAAGCTTCAAGTGGATATACGTCGCCATCGACAAATTCTCCAAATGGATCGAAGCAAAGCCAATCACCAAGGCGACCGCCGAAAACGCTGTCTCCTTCATCGACAAAATAATCCATCGCTTCAGACTCTCGAACTCCATCATCACCGACCTCGGCTCCAACTTCACCGACAACGTCTTCTGGGATTTCTGCGAAAGCCACAGCATCCTTGTCAAGTATGTCTCCGTCGCCCATCCTCGAGCCAACGGCCAGGTAGAACGTGCCAACGACATGATCCTCGACGCCCTGAAGAAACGCCTCTACCAGAAAGACGAGAAGCACCCTGGTCGCTGGATGCGCGAGCTCCCCTCCGTACTCTGGGGCCTCCGGACTCAACCCAGCCGTAACACCAACGTTTCACCGTATTTCATGGTCTTCGGCTCTGAAGCCATCATCCCCGCCGATGTCGTCTTCCGCTCTCCACGCATCGAGAACTACGATGAGGAAGCCTTCAACCAGACTCGCTGCGACGACCTCGACCGCCTAGAAGAAGAACGCCTGGCATCTTGCCTCCGCACAGCCAAGTACCTCGAAGGAGTTCGCCGCTTCTACAACCGCAACGTGAAAGACCGATCCTTCGTCGTCGGCGACCTCGTCCTCAAGCGGAAACTCAAAACCGACGGTCTGCACAAACTATCTTCGCATTGTGATGGCCCTTACATGGTGAAGGAAGTCACCCGACCAGGCACCTACCGTCTCGCCGACCTCGAAGGCACTGACGTGCCCAACTCCTGGAGTATCGAGCACCTTAGAAAGTTCTACGCTTAAGCGACGGCTCGCTGACCTCTCCACCCATTTCCGGACAGCTCGCCGACCTCTCCACCCATCTCCGGATGGCTCGCCGACCTCTCCCCCCGTTTTCGGACGGCTCACCGATCTCTCCACCCGTCTCCAGACGGCTCGCCGACCTCTCCAAATCGTCTCCGGACGACTCGCCATTTTCTCCAAACAGCCTGGCTGATGCCAAAGGAGACTCAGAGCAGGGGCTACCACAACCACCGGCCGCGTGCATGAGCGCCCGCCCTCTGCACTATGGTGGCCAGTAGTCCTCCCAAGCGATGTCCCGACCTCTCTACGCGTGCATGAGCACCCGCCCTCTGCGCTACGAAGGGAAGGCTAAACTTGGGCTAAAACCTCCGGAGGCTATACGCCCAGTGCCTGTATGCACCGGTTATGCGCACGGTCTCCATTCGGTCTTCTAGCAGCCTGACTTATACCGATGAAAAATCAGAGCCGGGGCTGTTGTCACCATCGGACGCGTGCATGAGCGCCCGCCCTCTACGCTACAGTGGCCAACAGTTCTCCCAGGGGACGTCCCGACCTCTCTACGCGTGCATGAGCGCCCGCCCTCTGCGCTATGAAGGAAAGGCTAACATGGGCTGAGAATTCTGAGGTTATAAGCTCAGTGCCTCGCGTTCGCGCCACCCATGTGCTCGACAACGGTCGCCATTCGCCCATGTCACGCCACGATCGAGCCTCTCGGAAAAGACCCTGGCCGTGGTACCTCCCTACGCGTGCATGAGCGCCCGCCCTCTGCGCTATGGGATGCCAGCAGAGGTTCCTTGGGCGACACCCTCGACTCCTACGCGCAAACGAGCCCCACACTCTACGCTACGGATCTTGGGATAACCCAAGGCCGAACCATTCATCGCTATGGCTAACGACTATCGGGTCTGCGGAATTCGGGGAACGAACGAAACACACCGACTTGCTTCAAGTTTTGATTCAGTTTGCCCAAGAGTCTATTTACAGACTATCTCCTAATATACATACTACTGGTTCCCAGCACCGAACAAGTCTACACCTCCGACAAGGGCTTCGGCGGCAGGCTCGGCCTCCTCCTCCAGACGCTCCATCTCGGCCTCTGACGTGTTCGCCGCAAAGCCTGCGCCCAGCCTCGACATCTCCATCCGCGGATAATGCGAACAAAGAATGGCGAGGCCATGAGCCGCCACACTCTGCGCCGCCGCCTTGGTGTACGCTTGGAAGCGCCCCCACAGGCCACGTGCCTTTTGGACGACATGGTCGCCGATTCACCGCTCCTTCTCTGCTGGGAAGAAAGGCTCCTCATCGATGCACTGCACCAACGGGGCCACCTCCTCCGCCAACGACCAGAAGCGCTCATGGTAATCGTCAATACGCCACTGCAGATCTGCAAATTGCATTTTCACGTTTTCCCGGTAAACTGCAAACACCAAAACAAAGGGTAAGACGACGACCACCTCCGACCACGCTTCACCATGGAGACTTACCGGCGTGCATGGCCTGCCACTTCCGCAACTCCTCATCGGACTTCACCTTCTCCTCGGCCAGGAGACGTTTCTCCTCGCCCGCCTGCATCGCCTCTGCGAAGACAACACCAAGATTCAGGACTCCGACCAGATGACGTACTAAGCAAAAGAGAACGTAGCATCATCAACTTACGTGCGGCAAACTCATCGGCCTTATCGGCCCGCAGCTGAAGCTGGAAGTTCTCCTGCCCCTGCTGCTGGATGATCTCCTCAAGCTCCCAAGAACGGGCGTGGGCATCCTCCAAATGCGCCTCCAAGCCAGCGAATTAGCCCTCGACACGCTTTACATCCGCCCGGAGCCGCTCGTTCTCCTCGGCCATCGGCACCATCCGGTCAAGGGCGAGCTTAGGCTCTTCCCCGACCTTTAACAGGTACTGCAGGGGAACGACGACTAACATGAACAAAGGCCATCCGGAGAGACAACATGAAGAGGTGAACGTACTCATCTGGATCTTCTCCAGCAGCTTCGACGCGTCTCCGATCACGGCGTCTGTTGCTGCGCTAGCCGCCTCGTCATCAACTTCGATGACCTCGTCGCCATCAACGCGGAAACGGCGGATAGGACACCGATGCGGGTCCTCCTCTGGACGCTCAATCTCCACGATCTCCGGTGAGGCAGGCGGCGCCACCTTCCTCTTCATCCCTCGGGCGTGACGACCCAGGGACCCGGCCACTGGAGCTGCAGCACTTCCCGCCATGACGCCTCCTCCAGAACTTCCCCCGGGCGTTGGGGATGCCCGCCGCTCCGCCTCCCGAGGCTCGGGGACTTCCGATGCCTCTGGCTCGCTCGGGGACTGCAGACGCCTCGACGTCCACCGCCGCCTCTGATGCCACCTCCGGCGCGGCCGACTTCGCCGACCCGCCAATGTTCGCCTCCACCGGAGGGCTTGTCTCCCTCCGAGCACCGCCCTCGGTGTCCGGCACCCTTGCGGCATCCGCCGACCTGCAAAGGGCATGGATATGTCGTCAACACTCAGACGCGACCAGGGTAAGACCCATATGATGAGTAGGGGAAACTTACAGGTCCGACACTTTCTTCTCCCGAGAGAAGCGACGAGAGCGTGGACGTGCGCCACTACCTGCGGACTCCTCCTGCGGCTTGGGCGCACCAGCCGCCGCGCCAAAAGACCCCAGGGTCTCCGACGTCTGCGGTGGCGTCTCCTTCGGCTTCGGCTTCGCCTTCGCCGCTCCGCGACTCGCCGAGGATCCCTGCCCGAACCGGGCACTCAGTGGGACCTCATCATCACTGTCAGACGCATCGTCCGACCAGTCGACAACTACGCAG
Source organism: Coix lacryma-jobi var. lacryma-jobi (assembly GCA_009763385.1). Lineage (NCBI taxonomy): Eukaryota > Viridiplantae > Streptophyta > Magnoliopsida > Poales > Poaceae > Coix > Coix lacryma-jobi. Next base: position 47,832,149 of record CM019826.1, read on the forward strand.
CGACGCTTCGCCGTCTCCTCGTCAATGGCGAAGGCGCCACCGGTCTCCAGCGACACCTTCTTTTTCTTTTTTGCAGGGACGGCCTGGCGCTTTCCCTTCGGGTCAGCGTGGGCCTGCCGCCCACCAGACCGGGGCTCAGGGACTCGGCTCCCCTCATCCCCGCTGTCTTCGATCTCCTCCGCGTCGACCTCTGCCGCGCCGCGACCATCGTCGTCGACACCGTCCCGCGACGGGTCAACACCCTTCGGCCACGCCTTCGATGGCGCCTGCGACACGAACGTCGCCCGACCCTGCGTTACACTTTTCAACACTGAGTATCTACTTATGCATTTTAACGAACACACACAGGGCAAAGATACTGACCTCCGGCGGAGGGTACTCCAGGGAGTACGACTTCCACAAGTACTCCAGTTTCTTCCTCTTCTGCAGGTCGAACAGTGCATCGACCCGCAGGAACACCTCCTTCGACGACAGGGCCTCCGGTGCCTCCCCGAAAGGTCCGAATGGCTAGAGGGGGGGTGAATAGCCTATTTAAAATTCTAGAATCCTGAAACTCAAAGCTCAAAACGAGTATCAGATTGCACAGTCGGTACTACCGACTATAGGGGCCGGTACTACCAAGGTTGGTACTACCGGCTCTACAGGTCGGTACTACCGACACCCTAAAACTGCTACAAAATCGAGATAGAGGAGATGCAAAAGTGAATCTAGCACATACCAATGTTTCCCTAGAAGATGTGGATGAAGTTTATACCTTGTCCAAGTAGTGGCTCCTCCCAAAAGAGTAGATCGAGCCTTCCCACACCTAGAATCTGAAAGGAGGGAGGAAGAACACGAAGAACACGAGAGCAAACGAAATCTCCAAAGATGCGAAATCAACAAGCACACGAGACACAAGATTTAACCCGAGGTTCGGCCACTTCACTAAGAATTACCTACGTCCCCGTTGTTGAGGTGACCACGAAGGTCAGAGTCTCTTTCACCTCCTTGCCTCACTCAATCAACCACAAAGGCTAGTTGAGTTTCTTCACTAAGAATCAGGGGGTAATACAAACACTTCGGAGTGCCCTCACAGATGAGTCAATCACGGGCAACAACCGAAGAACACCTAACCGGCTAGAGTTCCAAGAACTCAAGAGTAAAGAACACAAATCAAGCCGGAGAGATGTTGGATCCAAGTGCTCTTGACGATGATCAATGCGTCTCACTCTCTAATCTCACTTCCCTAGCTCAAAGCTTGCAAGAGATTCACTCTAGAATCAAAGGGGGAGAGAGAGAGGATGTTGGTCAACACTTGAGAGCTCTCTTTCTTGAGTTTTGGGCGCAAATGAATCAAAGAGGTAACCGAAATAAGCCGGCCGAGCGGCTATTTAAACAAGACATGCTGCGCCACGGTCGGTAGTACCGACCGTACTAAATACGACCGTTACAGCGACCGTTGACCAGATGGAGCAACCGACCCTTGGTCGGTACCACCGGGGTCGGTAGTACCGGCCCTATGGCGGTACTACCGCCAGGCCAAACAGGCCACTTCCAGAGAGCATTCAAAACACTTCCAGACCACGGTACCACTGACCCCCTGGTCAGTACTACCAAGGGTGGGTACTACCGACCCTATAGCGGTACAACCACCAGGTCAAACTGACCACTTCCAGAGAGCACTGGACTTCCTCCAAACCTTAGAGATACCAACAGTCGGTAGTACCGGCCCTATGGCGGTACCACCGGCAGGCCAAAACTGGACCAACACAGAGAGGATGAAAAAACGTCGTGGATCCTTGGTACTACCGACCAGGGGGTCGGTACTACCGAGGTCGGTAGTACCGACTCTACAGCGGTACTACCGTTAGGTCACCTGAGACCAAATCCAGAGAGCATTGCACACAACACCCTTGGGCGGTACTACCGACCCCCTTGGTCGGTACTACCGACCACACCCAGAAAACCTCTCTCTGTTCGTGAGTGCGTGGTGTCTCTCAAGCGCTAGAAGTTAGTCGTCATGAGCACTTTTCTCCACATCTAGCTAGCCTCAAATGTGTCCCTCTTGATAGTCTGGCTTGCCTATTACTCAAGATCAAAGATAAAACTAAAGTCTCAACTTGAGCAATGGCATCAATTCCCTTCTCCATTTTACCGAAGACAGAGCATTTGAACACTTGAGAGCTTGTGGCCGTCACCATCCAACATGGTTGCCATCTAGCTAGCTCCATCAAAGACTTGGTCATAATCCTCTCATTAGCTACACACATGCTTAGCAATAGGATTAGACCAAAATAGGTTTCATCAATTAACCAAAACCAAACTAGGGCTTTCAATCTCCCCCTTTTTAGTAATTGATGACAACCTATACAAAGATATGTAATTTAAATTTGAGTAACCACATTGATGGTATTAGCTCCCCCTACATATGTGCTATAGAGTTTGGTTCTAAAATTGGCACATATGTATGGATATGAAATATGGGCGAGCAACACTATCAATGATGATGCTAAGGCATAAGAATGGACCTTTGAAGCATGATACCAATCGGAGTGCACATGTTATACCATCCTTAGCATCATTATTCACTAGACATACATCAAAACTCAAGAACTCCGTGAGATCAATATTTATAATAAAGTTCTTGAACCATTTGAAACAACAATATGTCTAGTTGCAATCCTATACATGCTAATTTAAACAATTCATCAATCAAGTCTTATCACAAGCATTCATCACATAAGCATGAATATCAATATAAATAGCTTATGCAATGCAACAAACATATGAATATGCACATTTCAAATGCAACATACATGTTTATGAGCTTGCTCCCCCTATTTGTATGCTCAAATTTTAAGAGTTCAAGCTTCGAACCACTTGACATTTTATCCCCTTTTGTCTTTGTTACTCCCCCTTCCACTAGCATATATCTTTGTAGCACTTTCTTTCTTCTTTCTCCCCCTTTGTCAACAATTATCATAAAGGTGGAACAGAATTTCAAAGAAGGAGGCAACATTCATTATGAGATACATATGAGGAGATCAAACTAAGTCAAGTTGTGGCTTAATCTAGCTCATGAACAAAAGGTATTTAACACGGTTTGCTCTAGAGTAAGCTTCTTCACACATCTTACAATGGTTATCTTACTCACGTTGGTTAAACACATTTTGCTCACTTACTAGATCAAACACTAGAGTTACAAGCTCACAAACAAGTTATATGCTACCACTAGATCAAGTCAAACATAGAAGCAATAGTGGCACCATATATACTTCAAAGTCATTTGATTTACCATGAATGAACCTAGATAAGCAATATGATGGCTATATGAACTAGAGCACAACCTAATAAGAATGAATGCACATGCCAAACAATTTCACCTTTGCTTTGTCGGAGGAGAGGCATGTCATATGTGGGGGTGCATTCAACTCATATTGGAGAAATCAAGAATATTCAATTCATTCCTTAGCTTGCAAAATCTTCTCTCATCTAGTGGCTTGGTGAAGATATCGGCAAGTTGATCATCGGTGCCCACACTTTCAATAGATATATCTTTCTTTGCTTGATGATCTCTAATGAAGTGATGCCTTATATCAATGTGCTTTGTTCTTGAATGTTGAACCGGGTTGGTGGCTATTTTGACGGCGCTCTCATTATCACATAGCAATGAGACTTGTCCAAACTTGACTCCATAATCTTGCAATGTAGCTTTCGTCCATAACAATTGTGCACAACAACTACCCGTGGATATGTATTCGGCTTCGGCGGTAGAGAGTGCAACACTATTTTGTTTCTTTGATGACCAAGAGACAAGTGATCTTCCAAGCAATTGACAAGTGCCCGATGTGCTCTTTCTATCCACCTTGCATCCCGCATAGTCGGAATCCGAGTATCCAATTAATTCAAATTGAGAGCCCTTGGGATACCATAGTCCAACATTTGGAGTGTGCTTCAAATATCTCAATATTCTTTTGGTTGCCTTCAAATGACTTTCTCTTGGTGAAGCTTGGAACCTTGCACACATACATACACTAAACATGACATCTGGCCTTGATGCGGTCACATAGAGTAAGCTTCCAATCATTGACCGATATAACTTTTGATCTACCATGTCATCACTAGAGTCACTATCCAAATGTCCATTTGTGCCCATTGGAGTGGTTATTGCTTTAGCTTCATCTAACCCAAACTTCTTGAGCATGTCCTTGATGTACTTGCCTTGACTAACGAATGTGCCTTTCTTCATTTGCTTGATTTGTAGACCAAGGAAGTAACTAAGCTCTCCAATAATGGACATCTCAAACTCTTTTGCCATCATCTCCCCAAACTCTTCACAAAAGTCTTGGTTGGTGGATCCAAAGATAATGTCATCCACATAGATTTGCAACACAAACAAGCTACTTCCAATTTTCTTGGTGAAGAGAGTGGTGTCAACCTTCCCAATCTTAAACCCTTTTGCTAACAAGAAGTCCCTCAATCTTTCATACCAAGCTCTAGGTGCTTGCTTCAACCATATAGTGCCTTCTTGAGCTTGTACACATGGTTGGGCTTCTTCAAGTCTTCAAACCCAGGAGGTTGCTCAACATACACTAACTCATTTATGAATCCATTGAGAAAAGCACTCTTCACATCCATTTGATAGAGCTTAATGTTGTGAGCACAAGCATATGCAAGTAGGATTCTAATGGCTTCCAATCTAGCAACCGGTGCATAGGTTTCTCCAAAGTCAATCCCTTCCATTTGAGTGTATCCTTGTGCAACCAATCTTGCTTTGTTCCTTATTACAATGCCATCTTCATCTTGCTTGTCCCGGAAGACCCATCTTGTACCAATAACATTTGTGTTCTTTGGTCTTTCCACTAACTCCCAAACATCATTGCGGGTGAAGTTGTTCAACTCTTCATGCATTGCATTCACCCAATCAACATCCATCAAGGCTTCATCAATCTTGGTTGGCTCAATAGATGATACAAATGAGTAGTGTTCACAAAATGAGGCCAATCTTGATCTTGTTTGCACACCTCTTCTTATGTCACCAACAATTTGATCTAAAGGATGATCTCTTGCAATGTGTGTTGGTTGGAGCACTTGTTCCGGTTGAGTACTTGCACTTGCACTTGGATGAGCCACTTGAGAGCTACTAGCATCTAGTTGATCATGAGAAGCACTAGAGCTTGCAACACCATTGTCGTGCATGGTTGGAGGTGAGAGCACTTGATCTTTGTCATCTTCAATGTCAATCACTTGCTTTGGCCTAATATCACCAAGGTCCATGTTCTTCATAGCTTTGGCCAATTGTGTTCCTCTCACATCATCTAGATTATCTTGTTCTTCATGTGAGCCATTTGTTTCATCAAATTCAACATCATGGACTTCTTCAACTATTCTTGTTGTGTTGTTCCACACTCTATAGGCTTTGCTTGTAGTGGAGTAACCAAGAAGTGTCCCTTCATCACATTTCTTCTCAAATTTTCCAAGTCTTGTGCCCTTCTTCAATATGTAACATTTGCACCCAAAGACCCGGAAATGATCAATGTTGGGCTTTCTATCATTGAGGAGCTCATATGGTGTCTTCTTCAATAGAGGGTGACAATAGAGCCGATTGCTATAATAGCATGCCGTGTTGATTGCTTCGGCCCAAAAAGAATTACTCACATTGTATTCACTAAGCATAGATCTTGACATATCAATGAGTGTCCTATTCTTTCTTTCAACTATCCCATTGGATTGAGGTGTATACTTGGTCGAGAATTGATGTTTGACTCCAAACTCATCACATAGCTCATCAACCCTTGTGTTTCTAAACTCACTTCCATTGTCACTTCTCACTTTCTTGATTCTTCTATCAAACTCATTTTGACTTCTCTTGACAAAGGTTTTGAATACCCCAAACACTTCACTTTTGTCAACAAGAAAGAAGACCCATGTGTATCTTGTATAGTCATCCACTATCACAAAGCCATACTTGTTTCCCCCAATACTTGCATATGTAGTTGGTCCAAACAAGTCCATGTGCAACAACTCAAGTGCATGTGTAGTGCTCATCATTCCTTTGTTAGGATGGGTGTTTCCAACTTGCTTTCCCATTTGGCATGCACTACATAGCTTGTCCTTCTCAAAGTGAACATCTTTTAGCCCTCTCACCATGTCATGCTTCACTAGCCTCTTTAGTTGCTTCATTCCAACATGTCCCAAGCGCCTATGCCATAGCCAACCCATGCTTGATTTGGTGAATAAGCATGTTGTCAATTGAGCTTTACTATCATCAAAGTCCACCAAATAGAGGTTCTCATATCTAAATCCTTTGAAGATCACATCACTTCCATCAACACTCACAATCTCCACATCATCAACACCAAATATACATTTGAATCCCAAATCACACAATTGTGCCACTGACAACAAGTTGAAGTTGAGAGATTCTACCAATAGCACATTTGAGATGCTCAAGTCATTGGATATTGCAATCTTGCCCAAGCCTTTGACCTTGCCTTTCTTGTTGTCACCAAATGTGATAGCATCCGCATGATCATCACCACTAGTGTTGATTGATTTGAACATTCTACCATCTCCGGTCATGTGTTGAGTGCACCCACTATCAAGCACCCAATGCCTTCCTCCGGCTTTGTAATTAACCTACAAAAAGGATCAATTCTTTTTAGGTACCCAAATCTTTTTGGGTCCTCCAAGGTTAGTAACCAAGCTCTTGGGCACCCAAATTGCCTTCTTCTTTGGGCCAACCATGGGTGCACCAATGTACTTAGCCTTCACACCAATAGTGCCCTTAGTAAGCATATAACAAGAATCAAAGCGAATAGATGTAACATGAGCATGATTCTTGTTTTTATTCTTGTTAAAACAATGTTGCTCTATATGCCCGGATTGCTTGCAACTATTGCAAAACCGACTGTTGCTCTTCACAAAACAAGTCTTGTGAGGAGCAAAAGCCGCCTTGCCCTTCTTGGGGGTATAACCAAGTCCCTCCTGCCTAAAGCATGAGTGAGCTCAACAACCTTGTTCTTAAGGTTCTCATTTTCTACCACTAATGATAAATCACAAATAGTAGAAGTAGACATTTTAGTTGAGCTAGATGATGATGATGATGCATTTGTGGGAGCAACAATAATAGGAGCATAAAAGGATTCATTAAGTATATCACATGTAACTCCTACATTGCATGTCTCTACAACATCTTCAATCTTACTTTGATCAAGGAGGGAGGAGTGGGCTTTCTTAAGCCTAGTCTGAGCTTGATCAAGCTTCTCATGGGCTTCCTCTAGCCTCTCATGAGTAGACTTGAGCTCATCAAAGGATTGCTCAAGAGCCTTGTTGGCCTTGCGCAATTCTTTGCACTCCTTCCTCTTAGTCTCAATGTAAGAGTGAGCATCTCGTAGCATGCTTATGAGGTCCTCCTTTGAGTACTCCTCATCATCATCACTCTCACTCTCACTCTCATCGGATGATACCTTAGTGGCCTTGGCCATGAAGCATGTTGATGGAGCATCGAAGATAGAAGGCTTGCTTGAGATAGCAAGACTAGCCATAGCCTTTTTCTTGGTGGTCTTCCTCTCATCATCACTAATATCACCATCATCGCTTGAGGAAGCATCACTATCCCATGTCACAACATAGGATCCACCCTTCTTCTTTTCCTTCTTCTTCTCCTTCTTCTCCTTCTTCTCCATCTTGTTCTTCTTATGATCATCTTCATCATCACTAGATTGTGGACAATCCGCAATGAAGTGATCTTTGCTCTTGCATCGATAGCATCTTCTAGTTGAGCTCTTGAATGAATCTCTTTTCTTTCTTGCCCCAAAGCTCTTCTTCTTCATGAACTTGCCAAACTTCTTGACAAAGAGAGCGAGGTCTTCATCATCTAATTCATTTCCGCTTGTGCTAGCTTCATCATCACTTTCTCCCTTCTTGGCTTTGCCCTTGCTCTTGTTCTTGCTCTTGGATGTTGACGCTTTGAACGCCACTGTCTTCTTCTTCTTCTCTTCCTCTTGGGCTCCCCCATCCCGTTCCACGCGGTATGTGTCTTGAGTGACCACATCACCTAGTACTTGGTTTGGGGTTACCGTATCCAACCCTTCTCTCACAAGGATTGTCACCAAGGTATCAAACCTAGGTGGCAAGCATCTCAAGAACTTGTGAGAAAAGTCCTTGTCATTCACCTTCTCGCCCAACGCCTTTAAGTCATTGACAATGACTTGCAACCAGTGAAACATCTCCGGTATGCTCTCATCATCTAGCATCTTGAAGGTGGCAAGCTTGTCCTTTAGAATGTATAGCTTGGCACTTTTCATGGCCTTGGTGCCCTCATAGGTCTCCTCTAATCGTTCCCATATCTCACTTGCACGCTCAAGATTCTTGATTTGCTCAAAGACTTTGATGTCGAAGGCTTCATAGAATAGGTTGATTGCCACATCATTCAATTAAAGCTTCTCTTCTTCTCTTGGAGTTGGATCGGCAGAATCAATCACAGCAAAGTCATGCTCGATCACATCCCAAATCTTCCTATTCATGCCTCTAGTGAACGCGCACATCTTCCGCTTCCAACAATCGAAGTTGGTGCCGTCAAAATGTGGTGGCTTCCCCATATAGTTGATTTGAGCCATTGCAACACCGGAGGTTGTAAATCCTCAAACAAACGGTGACTTGGCTCCGATACCACTTGAAAGGTCCGAATGGCTAGAGGGGGGGGGGGGGGGTGAATAGCCTATTTAAAATTCTAGAATCCTGAAACTCAAAGCTCAAAACGAGTATCAGATTGCACAGTCGGTACTACCGACTATAGGGGCCGGTACTACCAAGGTTGGTACTACCGGCTCTACAGGTCGGTACTACCGACACCCTAAAACTGCTACAAAATCGAGATAGAGGAGATGCAAAAGTGAATCTAGCACATACCAATGTTTCCCTAGAAGATGTGGATGAAGTTTATACCTTGTCCAAGTAGTGGCTCCTCCTAAAAGAGTAGATCGAGCCTTCCCACACCTAGAATCTGAAAGGAGGGAGGAAGAACACGAAGAACATGAGAGCAAACGAAATCTCCAAAGATGCGAAATCAATAAGCACATGAGACACAAGATTTAACCCAAGGTTCAGCCACTTCACTAAGAAGAACCTATGTCCCCGTTGTTGAGGTGACCACGAAGGTCGGAGTCTCTTTCACCTCCTTGGCTCACTCAATCAACCACAAAGGCTAGTTGAGTTTCTTCACTAAGAATCAGGCGGTAATACAAACACTTCGGAGTGCCCTCACAGATGAGCCAATCACGGGCAACAACCGAAGAACACCTAATCGGCTAGAGTTCCAAGAACTCAAGAGTAAAGAACACAAATCAAGCCGGAGAGATGTTGGATCCAAGTGCTCTTGACGAAGATCGATGCGTCTCACTCTCTAATCTCACTTCCCTAGCTCAAAGCTTGCAAGAGATTCACTCTAGAATCAAAGGGGGAGAGAGAGAGGAGGTTGGTCAACACTTGGGAGCTCTCTTTCTTGAGTTTTGGGCGCAAATGAATCGAAGAGGTAACCGAAAGAAGCCGGCCGAGCGGCTATTTATACAAGACATGCTGCGCGACCGTACTAAATACGACCGTTACAACGACCGTTGACCAGATGGAGCAACCGACCCTTGGTCGGTACCACCGGGGTCGGTAGTACCGGCCCTATGGCGGTACTACCACCAGGCCAAATAGGCCACTTCCAGAGAGCATCCAAAACACTTCCAGACCACGGTACCACTGACCCCCTGGTCAGTACTAAGCGGTACAACTGCCAGGTCAAACTGACCACTTCCAGAGAGCACCAGACTTCCTCCAAACCTTAGAGATACCAATAGTCGGTAGTACCGTCCCTATGGCGGTACCACCGGCAGGCCAAAACTGGACCAACACAGAGAGGATTAAAAAACGTCCTAGATCCTTGGTACTACCGACCAGGGGGTCAGTACTACCGAGGCCGGTAGTACCGACTCTATAGCGGTACTACCGTTAGGTCACCTGAGACCAAATCCAGAGAGCATTGCACACAACACCCTTGGGCGGTACTACCGACCCCCTTGGTCGGTACTACCGACCACACCCAGAAAACCTCTATGTGTTCGTGAGTGCGTGGTGTCTCTCAAGCGCTAGAAGTTAGTCGTCATGAGCACTTTTCTCCACATCTAGCTAGCCTCAAATGTGTCCCTCTTGATAGTCCGGCTTGCCTATTACTCAAGATCAAAGATAAAACTAAAGTCTCAACTTGAGCAATGGCATCAATTCCCTTCTCCATTTTACCAAAGACAGAGCATTTGAACACTTGAGAGCTTGTGGCCGTCACCATCCAACATGGTTGCCATCTAGCTAGCTCCATCAAAGACTTGGTCATAATCCTCTCATTAGCTACACACATGCTTAGCAATAGGATTAGACCAAAATAGGTTTCATCAATTAACCAAAACCAAACTAGGGCTTTCACTCCCGCGTCTGGTCCTCCGCATCCCCGGCATACTCGTACGCCGGGTGCGCCCTTTCCTTGCAGGGCTGGCAGCGTCTCTTGTTGAAGTTCGACGCCACCGCCACCCCGTCGACGCACTGCTTGTCAACCAGCTTCAGGAGCTCCTCCACCTGCTCCATCGCCAAGGCGCTAGGACGCTCCGACCACGACGACAACACCTTCGGCTCAAAGGCTGGGTCGCACGGCGGCCTCGGCGCCTCCTGATGGATGTAGAACCACTTGGGCTTGTACTCCATCGCCTTCGAATGCAGTGGCATAGCAATGTACTTCTCCGCCATTCCGTCCCGCAGCTGGAGATACACTGACCCGACGATGTTTGATGCTCCAGTGCCGTTGATCTTCAAACGAAAGAAGTGGCAGAAGAGGTCGAAATGGGGCTCGATGCCCAGATACGCCTCGCAGTAGTGGATGAAGACCGAGATGTGCAGCATGGTGTTCGGCGTCAGGTTGCATAGTGCAACCTGATAGTACTCCAGCAGGCCATGGAGGAAGGGGTGGACCGGGATCCCGAACCCGCACCTGAAGAACGCCTCGAAGACGACGAGCTCCGAAGTGTTTGGCGTCGGCCAATCCTCCAGGTACGCCTCCCTCTAGCCGCCGGTGACGCTATCGAGCAGCAGGCCGACGAAGACGAGCTCCTCCAGATTCTCCCGGCGGAGAACACTCCGCGTCCACCCGCATGCCTAGCTCGACACTTCGATGCGGTTGTCAGATCCCTCCTTCGCCACCTTCTTCGTTTTCGCCGCGTCGCCGCGAGCCCGCTTTCCACCCGCCATTGACGACGACGAGGGGTGGATTCGGATCTAGATCTGGGGCTAAAGTGTTTTGGTGCTCGGAATTGCTCGTGCGCTCAAAGGAAGCAGAGAAGGCAGGGGCTACGAGGCGGGAGCTCAAGAGGCAAGTGAGGAACCGCCGCCGCCCGTTTCCCCTTTTATATGGTGCGGCCCGACCCTTTGCCTCCAGGGTTCCTGGGTGCAAGTGCCCACCATTCCCACGACCGCCACGTCGCCTGCGGCAACCGCACGCGCGCACTCGACGCCGCATCCGCCTTAATGGGCCGCTGGACCATTGGTTTGACAAAACAGCCTGTCCGTTCGCCGTCTTTTATTTCTTCAATTTCACTTATTTTGCGCCAATTAACGTGATACTAATGAAGGGGATTGACTACCCCTGCTAGTTCTAATGTTCATTTCAGGCAAACAAAAAGCTCTACAATTTCTGGTCGGCGCTACATTAACTCCCAGGGACTGTAGATCCCCAACTTTATCCTCGGGGACTCTCCCCTCATATTTATACTAATGCATTTTCTTTGGCCCTGCTACAAGAACCATGCTGCTTCTTACAGTAGGCCCGGGGACTAAGTGGATACACTTCACCTAGTGGTGAATGTATTATTTATCCTTTTCTTCTACAGCTTGATTTGGACTAGCTTGGACTTCAACCGGAACGCCATCGGCTGCTGGTGTCTAGCTGCGTCCAAAGTGGATACACTTCACCGGATGAAAGATCTTCAAATTTTTTCTTGCAGCACCTTGCATCCTTTTTTGCAGGACGACACAAAATACTCCACCCGGCTGCACTTTGGCTACAGCTCAGGCTGCTACGTTCGTGACCAGCTTAACCTGGTCGGAGGCCTACTACAAGTGCAACCGTGACCAGGCGACCTGGTCGGAGGACGCCTCCACCAACGTACGACCAGACTCGACCTACTCGGAAGACTTCACGATGCCCAGCACAATGGATGCAAAGTGCTCGGGGACTAGCTGTGGGGATATTACACCCGTATACCCCCATGGCACGATTTGGGCTCTCCTACAGACACGGCCCAACCAGAAGGCCTTGCGGACCGCGACCAGGCCGTCGCAGCCGCCAAGGACTCTCCTAATGACTTGCTCGACAAGGAAGATCCGAATAGATAGACCCGAATTCCTTGCCAAAAGGAACCGATTGTAATCTGTTAGGATTCAGCAAGTTGTAACCCTGCTCCCCGGCTATATAAGGCGAGCAGGGACCCCTCAAAATGGAGGGGGATCACCCGATCTCATAATACAAACCAGCCACCAGAACACAGGACGTAGGGTATTACAGTGTTGATGCTCACTAATGCTCATAATTAACCATCAACTATTGCATGAAATGACACTAAATGAATCACAAAGCATAGTTGTAGGGTTTGAATCTAATAAGTTCCACGAGTTTTGGCGCTCTCACTTGTTTTGTAGGACATCAATATTTCACCATATAAAAGTATCTCAAGTGATGATTTGGAGTGCACCATTGCGAAGGGCTCGTCGAGACGATCGAAGGACATATCATTTGCTATATTCGGAGTCCCGGATGAAAAGATATTAATTTCGCATCGAAATCTGCAAAAGAAGGATCTAGAAGACACCAGAAGACACCACAAGGCGGGCCACCACGTGGGCCCACTGGGCCAGACCGACCGGTCCCACATGGAGACCGACCGGTCGGCCACGGAGCCCGTTTCACCTCCGCCTTCTAGAACCTTCTTCCACCGCCTCCTAGGATGCATCTCCACCGTCCCTGAAGTCGGTTTGATCTAACGGTGGGCGATAAACGTGACGCGGATCGATGACATGGCGATTCCTTGCCCCCTACTCCACCTCGGGCTATATAAGCAACCCCAGACCCCCCTCTCCAGGCATCTCCATCTTCATTATTCATCTCCACATCAGAAACTAGGGTTTCAATTAGAAGTAGAGGTCCCTCTAGTTGATCGACTAGTTCATCTTCTAGTTCTAGATCTAGTTCTAGTTCATCATCTAGTTGTAATCTAGAGAGAGAAGGAGAGAGCTGAGGAGGAGCCGGATCTGTCGGATCTTCCTCGACATTGTATTGGTGCAGCATCTGGTTTGTCTTCAAGTAATCTCCAGGTTCTTCATTTACTATTTTTAAGTATTCTATTTAATTTCAGTTCTTACTTTATTTTATTTACTGGATCTCCGCTCGTATTGAGTGCTCTAATTATGATATCTGATTAGAGTAGTAAGCGTTAGTGTAGACTTGGTGTCTAGACTAGGGTTTACCTGAGTTTGCGCCCAATCCTCCGGAATAGTTGTGGTAGCCCCAGAGGTGACAACTCTGTCAGGCCTTTGTAATCCACCACGTTAGGGTTGGTGTTCTCGTAGAGCTTTTGGCAGCCTTCCCCCAACTACCTTCTTCCCAGTCCTTCTCGAGAGTTGGAAAGGACCTGCTGCTCCGATGTAAGTAAAGTATAGTAAGCCTTTAATTAAATAGACCCGCTTAGAAAACCCTTATATCCCTCTCTAACCACATTATCATTCTTTTCTTGGACGTTCTTTATTCCTCTGGTACACTTCACGTTCCCCGTGGAAATCGATACCCTGGAATACTCTCGGGTGAAAGCTACATCGGTATCCGTGCGCTTGCGTACTTTTCTGTGTGCGTTTAAAATATCCAACAAGCTTTCTGGCGCCGTTGCCGGGGAACGGTAGCTGTTCTAGAATCAAACCAGGATCGTCCATGTTTCTTTTCTTTTACCACCTTTTTCTTATCACCACCTTTACCTCACCACCACACTTCTTACCACATAGATTTCACTCCTATCTTAAAATTCTTTACTCCAAAGGGCGACTTGTTGGAGACTCCACCATCATCACACCCCATTCATACATATGGCTATGAGCTTCACCCTGCTCTTATAGCCATGGTTCGGGAGAAATCCTTCTCTGGGTCATAAGACGAAGATCCATACACCCACCTTAGGGAATTTGAATAGTTGTGTTCTTGTCAAACTACCGTTGGCATGACACAAGAGATCATTAAATGGAAACTATTCCCGTTCTCCCTTTTGGGAAGAGCGAGAAAATGGTATGATCATTCCGTAAGGGGCCTAAATGGAAATTGGGATGAACTTCGGGACAACTTTTGTCTTGCTTTCTTCCCTCTTTTTCGAATCGCTGATCTTACAATCGAAGTTCTTACATTCAAACAAAAAGAGAAGGAGACACTAGGAGCAGCTTGGGCTAGGTTCAAAAGTCTTACCAATTCTAGCCCAAACCTTTCCTTGCCAGACCATGTGCTACACTTTCTATCATGGTCTTAACAAGGAAGCTGCTCTACATCTCGATTTAGCTTCTGGAGGATCATTCTCACATAAACTTGTTAGTGAAGGAAGAGACATCCTAGAGAAAATCCTTGAAAACACTCCTTATACTGGCATTTTTGACGAATTCCCAGAAGAAGTCGAGCCCAACCCCGACCAACACGAGGATGAACACACAACCAAATTTGAAATTCCTACAAATCCTTCTAATAATTTGGTTGTCACAGAACCTTCTCTAGAGAAAACACCCTACACTTTAGAAAATGATGAACCCCACCCTTCGGTGTTCTTCTCTGAAATCGAGGAAGGTGATATCAAAGAGCATGGAAGCTACTTCATAAACACCTCTTTAAATCCATGCTCATATGAAACATCTCCTGATTCAATTGGTGTGTCTAACATTGCCACACTCGAGATTTTCAACCCTCTCACACTTTCTGTTTACAAAAACTTCAAAAGGGTGGTTGTCGATGCATATGTTTATCACAAATTTTGTAGATCTCGTTGTGCTCTTAAGTTGGTGTTGGAGGGGAAACCACTTCACCAAATCTCATTCTGAAGGTTTCCCAAAGACAAGCTCAGTGTCCTAAAACAAGCACTTTTCAGATCAGTGTTTACTTTCTTGCTACACTGCCCTTGTATAATGAGCATAGAGATATAATTGTTAAAATATTCCTTCGGGTATTCTTGTCACTAACCTTTGCAAGTCTGGAGCAAAAATGTTTGAAGGAATGACAAACACAAGGTATGTCCAACCAAGCATTATGCAACATTGAATTACATTCATCCAATCTTGATTTTTGCAAATCTAAGCTTGGGGGATACACTTTGTAAGAACATCTCTTAACATGTTGCTATATTGGTTGTCCCTACCTTTAAGTCATGCTCATGTGCTATACACTAATCATGCTCTCTCATCACCATTTGAGTAAATCTCTTTAATGCTTTCATGCTACCTTCATTTGCTATAGTATATGCTTTGGTTTTGAAGTATTCTCATACACCTTTTAAATTAGGCATGGTGCTTAGTTTAAACTGTTTTCATGAATTAAAGTAAGACATGGTGTCTGGTTTGATTCTTGAGCTAAAAGGTGCCCTGATTTTACCTCTAAAGGCTTTTAAATTAAGTATGGTGCTTAGGTTAAAATGCCTTCCTGGATCAAATTAGACGTGGTGTCTAGGTTGATTTTTGAGCCAATAGTATACTATAGTGGATGCTGGATATTTTGTTGGACTAACCCCTGCAGGAAAACTTTCAATATCAATTTGGAAAAGTCCTGAGATGAACTCACACTGGAACTGAAGAGATACATGAACTTTAACAACTTGTGCAAGGGAGACACAACTCACTGATCATGGAGAAATGAGATCCATGGAACAAGACAAAAGATGAGTGCCACAAAACAATACCTACAATCAAAGCACTCACTCCATGGAAGTAGCTGAACATGTCTGAATTGGGTCACTAGAAGATAAAGACCATCGTGGGAGGAACAACACACCTTCACTGATAGGTTGACACATAGAGAAGGAAGGCTGATCCCTCTAAAGATGATCCTACTATACCTTCCTCTTCTCAAGCTCCCATCACTCAGGTTCACTACGAGATAAGCAAGAGAAGACAAGCTATTCATGAGAACAACCAGCCAGACAAGAGAAGCTTCCACAAGGTGGTTCGACACATCACTCTTCAATGATAAAGGCAACATCTCAAGGTATGTGACCATCACTTTAAAAGCTTCTCCTTAATTCTGGTATGTGCATAAATAAGAACCAAACATGTTTCAGTTGCACCTTATTTAATCCAACCTAATCAACTCAACATGTTCAGTTCTTTACTCTTTGTTCCTAGCTTTACTCTCTTGAATCTCACTATCTTAACCAATGAGCTAAAATGTTATGCATCTAACCTTTGGAAGATGATATATCACAATCATGAAAAGATCGATACTTTATGCATAGATTATCCTTCCTTGGGTTAAAGAATCTGATCTGTTAAATATTTTAAGATGCTACTTTCATGCTCATCTTTTGATCCGATCACTCATGTTAAGATTGAATAGAATACATAAACAACAAGTTTATCTTGCTCGATGTGCCTAAGGTTAGAGGGGAATAAACAAAACTTTTGGTTCTGTTGGTGTTTTTCCACCAACAGAGCCCATGCACTTGATCTCTACCTTGTCTTTATGAGCAGGACACACTCTTGAGCAAAATATGGAGAAGTTTGTCACTCCCAAATTCTACAGAGTGAAGGTCCTAAATCTACAAGAACATGCACACTGAGCAAGATGCTGCCAGCGTCCGCAATTAACGCTTCACTTCAAACTGCTGGACGAACGAAGAACATGAGTGACACCATATCAAGAGGCATAAACAAGAAGGAATGATGGAAGACGTCAGTCAAAATTAGAGGTCATGAAGTCCCCACAAACTTCTTGATCCTCAACATGAGAAGACGATGATGTCCACCTCATCCTAGAAAGATCATTCCTCTACGCTACAAGTACAATCATCTACAAGAGGAAATCCATTTTCACTTTCCTGGAGAAAAGGCACGATGCAACTTCATCAGCTACATGCCCAATGAAGCACCTAAGAAGAACAGAAGTGAAAGACGCCGCTCTCAATGCCAAAGAAGACAAACTATCAACAATAGAAAGGCCAATCACGAAGAAGAAGCTATCGACACTGTCCTAGAAAAGAAAGAAGAAAAACCTCAAGACAGTGAACCACAGGAAGTGAAGACTCCGACCAAGAAAGTATGGAAGAAAAAGTCTGCACCTCAGAGGTACAATCAATAACAACTTTCCAAACGTCTGACATACCTTGGGAGGTCTAAACCAAGGGAAGGTCCGGTTCATCGGACCTAAATATCCGAACCTTCGCCAAAAGGTAAAAATTGGTAGTTATCCTCATATTTATTTTCCTGCATATTTCTCATATTTAATTCTTAGTTATTTATTGCATCATCATATTTAATCATTGCATCATCATATTTAATTCACAAACATTTTAATTTCTGCATTGCATTAGAAAGGAAAATAAAAATATTGTATTTGTTACACTACATCATAAACAATGAAGCCCCATGTGAATAATTCTATGGTGTGTAAAAACCCACGAGAATGTTCATCGTGGTGGCATAAAAATAATAAAAATAAATATGCATGAATTCATCCTGTGCATTTTCTTTTGCATCATAAAAATATAAAATACAAAAATAGTGAGAAAAAGATCTTACTGAAATTCTAGACAACTAAGGCTTAAGTGGCCAACCACTAACGCTTAATCTGTTCCACAAGTTTTGTTGTCTATTTGAGTTTCACAGGATTTGAAAGGCCAAGAAAAGCTGACGAGCGAGTGAATGCTCCATCCACTATTGGAGCACTGTCTCAACAAACATCAACATCAATCAAATCTCTGATAGAGGAAGTACATTTCCACTGCCAGTTTGCTACATGGCAAGAATGAACGACTACATCAACATTCAGCTTGGGGGAAAGCACCCCCGTGTATCCAGGTAAGTATCCTTATCCTCTTAAGTTTTCCTTCTATACATAAATGAAAATAAAATATAAAACAAAAAAAAAAATATGTGGGCACATGAAGGCTCACCATTAATTAAAAAGAAAAAAAATATGGGCACATGAAGGCCCAACGCTATTAAGGGAACCAGCTTGAGGGAGACGCACCCCCGTTATCTTCGTGATCCAGGTATGTCTTATTCATTATCTTAGTTATTTATAATAAAGTGTGTTAGGCTAAATAAATAGTATGTTAAGTTTGTTTTACATGGAAATGATGAATAGTTGCTCTATCTAATTTCCTCCAAGTACCTAGCGTTCAAAGCATGAGTTCTCCTGATTAATAATGATGCTTAAAAATAAAATTAAATGCATGGGTAGCAAATGCTTGACCTAGAGTCTAGGTAATTGATAGATATGTCATGTGATGATCTGAGCTACTACTATCTTGTTCTAAACAACACTAAAGTTCCGGAGAGTTTCCAATATTAACATGACTAATAATTGCATTGAGTTAAATTAAGCTTTGTTGACCCTATGAGACGTTATCATGCTATTGAATTGAGATCACTTACACATTCCATCCATTTTCCGCATAAATGCTCATGATTATTTGTTCCAATCCTCTCAAAAGTTTGTTGGTCCCTCTAGTTGATCGACTAGTTCATCTTCTAGTTCTAGATCTAGTTCTAGTTCATCATCTAGTTGTAATCTAGAGAGAGAGAAGGAGAGAGCTGAGGAGGAGCCGGATCTGTCGGATCTTCCTCGACATTGTATTGGTGCAGCATCTGGTTTGTCTTCAAGTAATCTCCAGGTTCTTCATTTACTATTTTTAAGTATTCTATTTAATTTCAGTTCTTACTTTATTTTATTTACTGGATCTCCGCTCGTATTGAGTGCTCTAATTATGATATCTGATTAGAGTAGTAAGCGTTAGTGTAGACTTGGTGTCTAGACTAGGGTTTACCTGAGTTTGCGCCCAATCCTCCGGAATAGTTGTGGTAGCCCCAGAGGTGACAGCTCTGTTAGGCCTTTGTAATCCACCACGTTAGGGTTGGTGTTCTCGTAGAGCTTTTGGCAGCCTTCTCCCAACTACCTTCTTCCCAGTCTTTCTCGAGAGTTGGAAAGGACCTGCTGCTCCGAAGTAAGTAAAGTATAGTAAGCCTTTAATTAAATAGACCCGCTTAGAAAACCCTTATATCCCTCTCTAACCACATTATCATTCTTTTCTTGGACGTTCTTTATTCCTCTAGTACACTTCACATTCCCCGTGGAAATCAATACCCTAGAATACTCTCAGGTGAAAGCTACATCGGTATCCGTGCGCTTGCGGACTTTTCTGTGTGCGTTTAAAATATCCAACATACGGCGACTTGTCGGCCAGAACCTGTCTAAATCGCCGTCTCTCGTCCCTGTGTTTACGCTTTGCAGACGTCTCGCACGCCTCCGCCGCTCAATCTACTACCTTGGGCATACCCCTCGGTAGACTATCGACCATATTTCGTCGACACTCCGTCTCCCAACTAAGTTCCAACTCAAATAAGAAGCAAATAAACACCAGTTGGAACCTAGTATGAGCATCCTCGCATAAACCCTCAATTTTATAAGTATTTTGCCATAGGCTATATATCATTTATAGGTAAGATAGGTGATAAAACTCGAGGAGACAACATGTGGCCACCAAAACTAGGGGACTTAACCATTAGGAGCCTCAAATGCTCCCCCTAGCGGTGGACGAACACAGCGGTTGCTCAAAGCTTAACCGAAAAGAAACGACAAAACAACACACATGCATATGCAATGCAATACAGAATTTGAATCTAGGTTGCTTGTCAAGTTTGCTCATGGGTAAGCTTCTTCACACGCTTTTTAGGTCGGTTATCTTAACCACATATGACAAGCCTATGTGCATAGCATAATTTAAACATGGCATATTATACAATGCAATGCAAAGACAACCCCCTTTCACCTTTTGACAAAGTTACTTAGATCAAGCACATTAAGCTCACTTCGCAATCTACAAAGGGTGTTCTCATCTAGGGGTTTTGTGAAGATATCCGCCAATTGATCTTCGGTTCTAACTCCCTCTAAGGATATGTCTTTCTTTGAAACATGGTCTCTAAGAAAGTGATGGCGAATATCTATGTGCTTTGTGTGAGAGTGTTGAACCGGGTTGTTAGCAAGCTTAACCGTGCTCTCATTGTCACACAACAAAGGTACCCTTTCTAGAACTACACCATAGTCTAAAAGGGTTTGTTTCATGTAAAGGATTTGTGCACAACAAGCACCCGCGGCTATGTATTCCGCCTCGGCGGTAGACAAGGCCACACTATTTTGCTTTTTCGAACTCCATGAAACTAGAGATCTCCCAAGCAAATGGCACCCTCCGGATGTGCTTTTTCTATCTACTTTGCAACCCGCGTAATCCGAATCGGAATACCCAATGAGTTGGAAGTTAGCTCCTTTGGGATACCAAAGGCCAATGCTTGGGGTGTGCTTTAGGTACCTAAGGATTCTCTTCACCGCTATGAGATGTGATTCCCTAGGATCGGCTTGAAAACGAGCACACATGCACACACTAAACATGATGTCGGGCCTAGATGCGGTCAAGTATAACAAGTTACCAATCATAGAGCGGTAGAGAGTTTGATCAACCGGGTTACCTCCCACATCTAGGTCGAGATGTCAGTTTGTTGGCATTGGAGTTTTGATAGGCTTACAATCATCCATGTTGAAGCGCTTGAGGAGGTCTTTTGTATACTTCTCTTGAGATATGAAAGTCCCCTCCTTCAATTGCTTGACTTGGAAGCCTAGGAAGAATGTGAGCTCGCCAATCATGGACATTTTGAACTCCTTCGACATCCAGTCACCAAATTCCTTGCAATAGGCTTCATTTGTTGACCCGAAGATGATATCATCAACGTAGACTTGACAAATGAAGATCTCTCCATCAAGCTTCTTGGTGAATAGTGTGGTGTCGACCTTCCCAATGGTGAAGCCCTTCTCAATGAGGAAGTCCCGGAGGCGCTCGTACCATGCTCTTGGGGCTTGCTTGAGCCCATATAGCGCCTTGGACAACCTATAAACATGATTAGGATATCTAGGGTCTTCAAACCCGGGAGGTTGATCAACATAGACTAGTTCATTTATGAAGCCATTTAAAAATGCACTTTTCACATCCATTTGATATAATTTAATGTCATGATGTGATGCATATGCAAGGAGGATACGAATGGCTTCGAGTCTTGCAACCGGTGCAAAGGTCTCTCCAAAATCCAAACCTTCAACTTGAGAGAACCCCTTTGCCACTAGCCTTGCCTTGTTTCTAACAACCTTGCCTTGATCATCTTGCTTGTTCCTAAACACCGATTTTGTTCCAACGACTCTTGCGCCTTTGGGTCGCTCTTCAAGTGTCCAAACTTGGTTGCGGGTGAAGTTGTTTAATTCTTCATGCATAGCATTCACCCAATCCGGATCACCTAGAGCTTCATCTACAATGGTAGGCTCAACAAGAGACACAAAGGAGTGATGTTCAATAAATAAAGCAAGTTTTTGAGATTGAGTCATTACACCCCTTGTTGGACTCCCTATGATGAGATCTTGAGGATGAGCTTGTAGTCGAGGAGTAGTCCTTTGATCAACCACTTGAGGGGCCGCTTGTGGAGCATCAACATCTTGAGCTTGTACCACCATTTGATCATGGGAGACATGAGTATCTTCAAATGGATCTCTCCCATCTTTGTCATCATCTTGTGGTACATTGGATGAGGATGGCTTGTCAATGACTTGCACATCATCATCATCATCTTTAGGTTTGATGGCTCCAACCGACATGTTCTTCATGGCTTCCCTCAATGGTTCATCACCTACATCATCAAGATTTTCATGCTCTCCTTGCGAGCCATTAGATTCATCGAATTCCACATCATATGTTTCTTCTACCATCCCGGTGGCATGGTTGAATACTCGATATGCTTTGGACTTCAATGAGTAACCAATAAGAAAACCAATATCACATCGGCGTTGAAACTTCCCTAGGTGTTGGCGCTTCTTGTAGATGTAGCATTTGCACCCAAACACTCTAAAGAATGATATATCCGGCTTCTTGTTGTTGAGTAGCCCAAAGGGGGTCTTGCCAAGGAGACGATGGGGGAACAACCGGTTTGATGCATAGCAAGCGGTGTTGATTGCTTCCGCCCAAAATATTTCCGGTGTAGTGTACTCATCTAGCATTGTCCTTGCTAGGGTGATTAGTGTCCGGTTCTTCCTCTCAACTACCCCATTTTGTTGTGGTGTGTAGGTTGCGGAGACTTCATGCTTGATCCCAACTTCATCACAATATTGCTCAATGTGGGTGTTGTCAAATTCTCTTCCATTGTCACTTCTTAGCTTCTTGATTTTCAAGTCAAACTCATTTTGGGCTCTCTTGGCAAACTTCTTGAATGAAGGGGTTGCTTCGGATTTGTTATGAAGAAAGAATACCCAAGTGTATCTAGAATAGTCATCAACAATCACTAGGCAATAGAGATTTCCACCCAAGCTAGCATATGTTGTTGGCCCAAATAGATCCATGTGAAGTAGCTCTAACTCTCTTGATGTTGATACAAAGGCTTTGGTTGGATGAGTGTTTGCAACTTGCTTGCCGGCTTGACATGCACTACACAATTTGTCCTTCTCAAATTTGACATCCTTCAAGCCCCTAACCAAATCCTTCTTCAATAGCTTGTTGAGAGTGTTCATTCCTACATGAGCCAATCTTCTATGCCATAGCCAACCAAGCGATTGCTTAGTGAACAAACATGTCTTCAAGTTGGCATCTTCGGAGGTGAAATCTACTAGATAGAGATTGTTGTATCTAAAGCCTTTGAATATCACTTGTGTATCATCTTTCTTAGTCACAACCACTTCTTTGTCGGTGAACAAACATTGAAAGCCAAGATCACATAGTTGCCCAACGGATAGCAAGTTGAAGCTCAATGATGCAACTAGAAGCACATTGGAGATGGTATGATCATTTGATATAGCCACTTTGCCCAATCCCTTGACATTGCCCTTTGAGTTGTCACCATATGTAATCTTTTCTTGGTCATTGACATTCTCTTCTAGTGAGGTGAACATCCGGGGATCACCGGTCATATGTTGCGTGCAACCACTATCAATCACCCAAAGAGATCCACCGGTCTTGTAGTTCACCTACACAGACAAGAAATCAAGCTTTGAGCTTTTGGGACCCAAACTTGTTGCGGTCCCTTAACCTTCTCAACTAGTGACTTTGCAACCCAAATTTGCTTTGGCCTATTCTTGTTAGGAGGCCCCATGAACATGACTTTCATCTTGGCACTAGAGTCTTGTCTAAGCATGTAGTGAGCATTGAAAGCAAAGGGCCTAGCATGCTTGGGCAAGGGTGTGGGTTTTGGCTCTTCACAATCATGAGCAAAATGTCCTTCCTTTCCACACTCATAGCATCTCCCAATCTTCTTCTTCTTTGGCTTTGTGATGCTCTTGCGTTGCTTCATCTTCTCTTCAAGGAAGCCAATGCCATTTCTATTTGTCTTCATCACGGTGTTCATGAGTAGCTCACTTTGAAGACATTGACCCTTGGTGAATTTCTTCAACCCGGTGGTGAGGTGCTCCTTCTCTTTCTTGAGCTTGTCATTCTCTTGTTGGAGCTCTAATTGAGATGGTGTCATCTTGTAATCCCTCTCCATCTTCAATCTCTTGTTCTCTTCTTTTAGCATGTCTAGCTCAAGTGACATGCTATAATCGTCATCTTGGGTCTCAACAATGACTTGCTTTGTGGTTGCAAGCTTCTCTAGATCAACCTTGAGCTTTGCATTCTCATTCTTGATCTTGACATAATCATCATAGTGATCGGCCACAACCACATTCTTGCCCTTGCCACTAGCTCTTTGCTCATCATGCTCACTAACCAAGTCCTCACAAGATGTTGCTATGCCACACTTAACAACAAGGTTAGGAGCATCAAGTGTCTCATGTGAAAGCATATCATAAGCAATGGTGAGAGTATCATAGTCAACTTTCACTTGAGTGTATTGTTCTTTGAGCAAAGCATAACTAGTGGTAAAGTCACTGTGCATCTTATCAAGTTTTTTATTTTTAGCTTTGAGCTCTTTGTTAGAGGACTTGAGCTCCTTGATAGATGATGACATAGTAGCAAGTTCATCTTTTAGCTCATCACTGGCATGAATAGCATGATCACATTTCTCAACAAGAGATTCATTTTCATCAACAAGCTTTTCATTTTTAGCTCTAGTCTTTCTTATGATTTTAGAGTAGTTGTTTAGCAATTTAACAAGCTCATCATAAGTGGGTGCCTCAAATTCACCATCACTATCACTATCACTAGAGTCATCATCGCTTTGTACTTTTCGATCACCTTTAGCCATGAGGCATAGGTGTGTAGATGATTATGGTGACGGTGGTGGTGGTGGTGTAGAGGAGCCAATGACTAGAGCGGCCACCTTCTCCTTCTCATCATCACTATATTCATCGGATGAGCCACCGGAGGAGTCAATGTCGGTGAGCCAATCACTAACAATGTATGCTTTACCACCTTTCTTGTGGTATTGCTTCTTCTTGCCATCTCTCTTCTTGTAGGGCTTGTCATTCTTCTTCTCATCTTCACTTGATGAGTCATACTTCTTGCCCTT
This sequence comes from Coix lacryma-jobi var. lacryma-jobi, assembly GCA_009763385.1. NCBI lineage: Eukaryota > Viridiplantae > Streptophyta > Magnoliopsida > Poales > Poaceae > Coix > Coix lacryma-jobi. The sequence goes on from CM019826.1 coordinate 47,856,920, forward strand.
GTTCTTGTTCTTGTAGTTGTCTTTCTTGGGCTTGGTGCATTGGTGGGCAAGATGGCCAAGCTCACCGCAATTGTAGCAATCCATTTTGGAGATTGGCCTCCTCTTGCTACTTGTGAAGAATTTCTTCTTTCTTGAGTCAAAGTGGACTCCATTTTTGTGAAGCTTCTTCAACATCTTGGTGGTCTTCCTCACCATGAGAGCGATGTTAGAATCATCCTCTTCATTACTTGAGCTCTCATGATGCACCTCAATAGCCTTTGACTTGCCCTTCTTGTCATGGCTTGCTTTGAAGGCCAAGTCCTTCTTCTTGTCGGTGGAAGAGCCACCACTTGGTGTGATGTGCATGTACATCTCATGCGCATTGATCTTTCCCAAGATTTGAGTTGGTGTAGCGGTGGAAAGATCGCCTTGATGTAGCACCGTCACAATGTGTCCATATTTCTCAATTGGGAGGACACAAAGGATCTTCCTCACAGCATCGGATGGTTGCATTTGTGTGAGGCCAAGTCCATTGAGTTCTTCTACAAGAACATTCAAGCGTGGGTACATTTCATTTGCACTTTCATTAGCATGCATATCAAATGAATGAAGCTTTTGCATAACTAAATGATATCTCTCCTCACACTCACTCTTGGTTCCCTCATGGAGAGCACAAATGTTATCCCACAGATCATGGGCATTCTTGTGGTTACGGACGCGGTTAAACACATCCTTGCAAATGCCTCTAAATAGAATGTTTTTGGCTTTTGCATTCCACTTCTCATTTTCTTCCTCATGTGGCGTGAGGCTAGTGCCCTCCTTGGGTTTGGGGAACCCGGTTATGGCGGCTTCGCGGCATCTAACATCAACCGCTTCTAGGTACGACTCCATACAGATTTTCCAATATGGAAAGTCGTCTCCCTCGAACATGGGAGGTGGTCCATCACCTCCGGACATCTTAACTCTAGGTGGTTAAGCCTAAATTGAGAGCACGAGGCTCCAATACCAATTGAAAGGATCAAGATGCCCAAGAGGGGGGTGAATTGGGTTTTTCTAAAACTTTAGCAAGAATTAAAACCTATTAAGCCCAATTAACCCCCTTGTGCCTAGAAGTGTATTTCTCTCTATTCTACCGCACAAAAGACCAAGTCTATGTCACTCCTACTGTAGCAAAGCAATTCAATAGTGAATGAACAACAAGTATAATGCAGAATTGAATTGCTTGAAAGTAAATGCGTAAGTAAAGGAGTATAAATGACAAGATGATCTTTTGGCCAAGGTATCAAGGTGTCGGCACACCCCCTAGTCCTCGTTGGTGCACCCGCGCAAGGGTATGGCTCCCCCTTGATTCGCGCAAGGATCAAGTGCTCACTATTTGCTGATTCTTCGCCGCTCCGGCCCGGTGAATCGCTCACTACCGGTCACAAGCTTGCTTGGGTCATCCACAATGCCACCGGATGCTCTCCAAGCTTCACGATCGCCACCAAGCCGTCTAGGTGATGCCGATCACCAAGAGTAACAAGCTAGAACTCTCACTTGACCAACACAAGGCCAAAGAGATGGATGGATGCACACTTGCTACTCAATTCTCACTAGGAGGTGTCTAATTCTCATAATTAGCAAATCACTCAACCTCACTAGGGCTCTTGCACTATCTCACACTCACAATGTGTCACTCAGCAGATGGAAGTGGCAAGAACGCTCTAATGGATGGAGGGAAGGAGTATAAATACTCCCCCAACCGGTCATCCAAAAGAGCACCAAACAGGGCTCTATGCGGGGGCATCGGACGCGCCGATGACCTCGACCAACGGTTGACTGTACCACCCTGTCAGACTGGTTAGAGGGACATCGGACGCTGGGCAGCGTCCGATGCCACCACATCGGACGCGTCCGATGTGGATTTACCCTCTCTGGAACCTCTCTGGATGGCCATCGGACGCTGGCCCTCAACGTCCGATGCCAGCGTCCGATGCGACCTCCAGTTCACGCGCACGTGAACAGTGGCACGGGCGCGTCCGATGTGAACACATCGGCGCATCCGATGCCACGCACCAGACTAAACCCTAGTCGGGGTGAGCATCGGACGCGTTCGATGCCCACCTGGCCAGCGTCCGATGCCCATTACAAGGGCATACTCAACTCGGATCGCGACGCGGCCTAAACAACTTTTGATCCTCTTGACTTAAGGCATCTCTCTGAGCTACCTAGGGCTATGAAATAACAAGTGTGCCCCACACCTACCTCAATAGACTCATCTAGGTCAAGCTACTGATTCACGCTCCCCTTTATAGTACGGCCAAAGGAAAAACAAAGACCTAAGACTACCTAAGTGTCCTCCAACACCATATGACACTTAGCCTAGTCTACCACCGTCTTTGTCGTCCATCCTTTGAAACCGAAACGATATCCATCGCCAGGGGACATGAACTCCATATGCCCGTATCGTCGCCATTACCGTGACCTAACTCAATCTTGTTTCTGCAAAACACACGTTAGTCACAGTAATCTTGTGTTTCATCCAATCACCGAAACCACTAGGGGCCAAGATGCGTTCAATATTTACACAAATAAATGATTTTTTTCTTACAGTTCTCTATAAAGATTTTATTTCTCCCGTTGCAACGCAAGACATGTTTTGCTAGTCTATACCTAATACTAAAGAGGCAAAATTTCCGCCTCTTTTTTGGTACCTATTTTTTTGGTATAGCCTCCTCTAACTAACTTTGTGAATGTGAAATTTGGTTCTATTCGTTTGTCTACCACTTGAACATATATTCTTGAGACCTAGATAGTTAGAATCCTAAGCTAAATAGATCTCTGACGCTCTTGAGACCCAGATAGTTACAATTCTAATCCAAATAGATTTCCGACGAGTATACCTAATATTAAAATTTCTGCCATCAATAACATAGACATGCACTCGGGTAAGCTCCTGTGTCCTCCCTCGAGTCCTGGACTGAGGGGTTCCAACTTCCAATTCAAACGTAGAGCACAACAAATAAATATCTAAAACTAAAATCAATGGTAAATAAAAACGGATTTAACATTCCAATAAAAAAGCAACATAGATCACTATGTTTTGCTTCCTTTATTTGTTCCATGTGTATATATAGACTAACACTGCATATAAGATCGAATAACAATATTAACAATCCAAACCGATTGTAAAGAGAGTGTGGAGTGATGTGGGTTTTCACCACTGCTTAGACTGAGACTGTGTTTAGATGCATTCTATTTTTTTTTGAGATGTCACATGAAATGTTGCGACATTAATTTAGTCTATTAAAAATAGATTAATTATAAAACTAATTACACCATCGCACTATACTTAACGAGATGAAACTATTAAGCATAATTAATTTATCATTGACATATGTTTACTATAGCACCGTATTATCAAATCATGGACTAATTAGGCTTAGTAGATTCGTCTCGCAAAGTAGATTTCGGCTGATAAATTAGTTTTGTAATTAGTCTATAGTTGATACTTCATGCATGTGTCCTAATATTCGATGTGACAGGTGAAATTTTTTGGAAAGACATCTAAACTAGGTCTGAGATTGGAAAAATAGGTTAGTGATCTACCATTTCGACCAGCAATATGTGAATGGATCTAATATTAAAGAGAGTTTTCTTTTTGCCCATCGTTTAAAAATATTTACCGGGGATCTGATGGACCTAACCTCTCTTGTGTCGTACAAATTAGGATAGTGTGTTTATATACGGATGGACTTCGATTCCAAACAAATTAGAATGTCGACCATTTTCATGGTTCATTTTTCTCTTCATTCCTTATACGGGTTTGAGTGAACAACACATGTATAATGCATGGAGTTTGATTCTAAGATGAGTTAAAATAAATAGAATGATAGTTTAAGAAACTCATAGCTACAATTCCAGGTGATCTTGCCACACGATACACGTCTCTGCTGCGACCCATGGGTATATATAAGAACCCGTTGCAACGCACGGGTATATGTGCTAGTATATATATGTGACGGAACGACCCTAATCCCATGGCCCACGTGTCCCTGTCAACCTCTGACAGCCGAACCCATGTTCCATGTGATTAAGACCTGTTCGCCACCGGGCTACATCAGTGCCCAATGTCCGCAGGATCATCTCATAATTCGGTTACAGCATTGCATACTTTTACAAATAACATCGGAATAATCAGCGGAAGACTTAAATAACATTAGTTTTACAAACCGAGGTTTCAAATGAGGTAAGGAGTACGATTATTACAAACCATTGTTCGGGAAATTCAAAGTAGACAACGTAGCGGAAACATTAACATAAAGATACGTGTAACACCCAGCCCGAGGGTGCACATTTACTCATCGGCCTCATCGGCCTCTTCCTGGACGAAGGTCACGCAACAGGGTGCGAGACACATCGGGGTCTCAGGCATACCTGCAACATGGGTAACAAACCCTGAGTACTGGGGTACTCAACAAGACTTACCCGACTAAAGAAAAAGGGAGAAGACTCAGGAATGAGAGGCTTAGGGTAGTCAAGGTAAGGCTTAAGCAAGATCAAGTATTTTGCAGAAAAGCATTTTTGTAAACCTTATTTTTATTTTGAAAGATTCAGTATTCCTCAATTCTTCATCGTTCATGATTCATTTTACATTTCAAAACATTCCTAGTTGAGAACCACTCTCCGTTGACAGTCAGTGGACCAAGTCTCCATAACCGAGGAGCAACGTTAATCCGGATAAATAATACTCAGCTGAGGATCCCTATCCACACTGCATATGTAGCACCCAAGCTTGCATATGCCAACTCGTCTACCACGATTCCTCCAAGATTGGGCCCGGTCCTACGCCACCCGGAAGTACAGTACACCACTCCAATTTTCCGCCAGCGACAAGTACCTCGGGACTCTAACCCAAGAGTACAGGTCCTGTCACGTGGGTACATGCTACTTCCGCCACCTCTCTACTCCCAGTGCGCGGTTGTCGGTCCAATAAAGGATTCCTCGGAGCCAGAGCTTTCCGTAGTATGTGAATAGTTACAAGTCTTGACCAGTAGGCCCCCATACGGATGGTCCCTAATTTTCCAGCCAGAACTACACCTTGGTTATATCTCACCCAAGCGTAATAGTCCTGTCAGTTTTTCAACCCTGTCCCAGTCGGTGTCAACTGTTGAGTCCCGGACTACAACATGACGGCACCGTACGCTCGGACAACCTCTCCTCGCTATTGACTAGGTACGGATCAGATACCTAGCCAACAGCCGGGGAGTAAGACCAAATTCCCATAAAAGTTCTTTAAGTGATCACACTTTTGAAATTGGTATTTTATTGCAAGGTCTAATTCAATAGGCATTGCTAAGCATTTTTCAAATACTTTTGAAAAGCAGGTATCAGGTGTATCAGTGGTCAAGGTGGATAGTGCATCAATTAGGATAGCACACAACTCCTATAAACCTAATGCAATAATTTAACTCAAAAGCATTTAAGGAAATCATTTTATAAATTCAAGGAAAGGGTTAAATGCACCGGGGCTCCTTGAAGAGCAAAGATAGCTGGCTCAGGGTTGGAGGTGCAGAGGTCGAAGCTCGGAGTTACTTCGGGAGCAGGTTCGTCGGCGGCGGCCTCGATCTTGACTCCTTCTTCGGTGACTATACGAATGCAATGATGCATGCACATGAGTATGCTAGCATGAACAATGCAAAAACAGGGCATACAACATGAACCCTAATCACTCTTTCTATTTTCCTTAATTATTTAAAAAGGTCATTTTATGAAGTTGCTCCAAAAATTACCAAATTAATCACATAAGTTCATTATGGTGTAGGTAGATGGCAAAACAAATTTCATAATTTTTGGAGGTCATTAAGGTGCTCAAATAAAATCAGACATTAATTAACAAAGGCACTATTTAACAATTAAAGATAAATGCTCAAAAATCAATTTGTTCCAAAAGACTTCAAAATTTCACCAGAGACTAAACATGGCAGGGGAAGCTCACAAAAATTAGTCTCATGATTTTTGGAGTTATAAATAATTTTCTAAAAATCCGAAACTATCCATTTATTAATTAAAAGAAGGATTTTTCATTTTCAAATTCTTGCAGAAAAGTCAAGTTTTATATTTTTATAAAATACTACACAGAGCAAGGAGCATACCATATTTTTCTCAAGATTTAAGAAACAACAGATTAATTCACACAAAAAAGAGAAAACAGAACACTATTCACAACTCCAAAAAGAAAAAAAAGGGCACTGTGCTCTTTCTTCGCAAGGCTCGGGCGAACGGGAGGCTCGGGCGAATCGGAAGTCATGTGTTCGCCGAGGCCTGGCTCGAGCGAAGCGGATTCGGGGAAACGAGCTCGGTCGAGACGGAAGCGAACGCTTCGTCCGAGGCCTGGCCCGGAGGCTCGGGCGAGACGGAAACAAGGGTTTCGTCCGAGGCCTAGCTCGACGAAGCGGAGGGTGCGCCAGTCTGCTCGAGGCTGGGCTCGGGCGAGACGGAAAAGTGTGCTCGAGGCCTGGCTCGAGCGAAGTGGTGAGGGTCTGTCCGCTCGAGGCTTGGGCTCGGGCGAGACGGAAAAGTGTGCACGAGGCCTGGCTCGAGCCACAGTGAACGCGGGCGCCCGAGGCCTGGCTCGAGCTTTCCGCCGTTAAAAGGCAGGGACCGAGGGGCTTCGAGTGCTTACCACGGTCGGAGACAGGGCTCGGCGGGGCGGTGCTTCGGTGGAGCTCTTTCGGCGGCGAGCGGCGAGCGGCGCTCCGATGACCCTGCGCAACACACGAGACCGCAAGGGCCTGGTCAGAGTCGCACGGAACCAAGGAAGCTGACACCGGGGTCAGGGGAGGGTATCCGTGACCGGAGAGGGAGTATCTCACGAACCCGAGTTCACCGGTGTCCGTCGGAGTTTGGGAAGATGGGGTTACGCCGGGCGATTGGAGGCGGTAGAGATGAAATTGAAGAGCGGGGAAGCTTCACGAGCTCAAGGCGGAGCTGTTAGGCTAGTTGGTTGAGCGGCGGGAGCTCTGGACTGGTCTGGCCACGACGGCGAAGCTGAGTGGGAGAGCTCGAGCACCGGCGGGGCTTTTATAGAGGCGGATAGCGGCCGGTAGAGGCCGTGGTGATGGCTGGATAAGCTCGGCGAGCGCATGCGCACTCGATTGCACTCTGGCAGAGGCGCTGGCGTGCAGCCGGGGCTCGGGCGCAGGCAGCGCCGGCAATGGCCACGCGGCGGCGGCGAGCAGGAGCAGTAGGGGCCGAGAGATGGAGTCAGCGCTCGCGTGCGGGCGCGGAGGGAACAGGGCGACAGCGGCGACAGGATAAGGACGCGTGGGGAGCAGCCGTATGCGCTGCAGGCGCAGCGCCGGCGCCATGGCCGGCCCCCCCCCTCCCCCTGGCTCTACGGGAAGAAGAACAGTGTAGGGGCTAGGGTTTGACTTTTGGCCAGTTTTTGTATTTCGCAAATTTCTTCCAAAACTTGAACTGAGCAGCAAAAACTCAAAACACCAAAGTTGTTCAGAAAAAAGAGATCTACAACTTTGTCAATATGAACATTTTCAAATTCCAAATAGTTTTTGAACTATATTCAAAAACAGAAAAGGGACACTTTTCAAATTTGATTCAAATCAAAATTACTTTGGATTTCAAACTGAAACTTGAAAATCTTTATATATGAAAGTTGTTCCATTTGACAAAACCTACAACTTTGCTAATATACACTTTTTCTGAAACTCAATAGTTTTTGAATAAATTTTGAAAACTGAAAAAGGGACAAAAACTGGAATTTGAATGAATTTGGATTTACTCCAAACTTTGTACAGAAACTTGAAAATTTGTAAATACCAAAGTTGTTTCTCTTGGCCAGATCTACAACTTTGCTTTGGACCAACCTCAAAATTTTGAATTTTGAAAAAATTATCAAAAAGAGGATAAATCCAGGATTTGGGATTTTAGGGTTTTGCAAAAGGAAAATCAAATCAAATCTGATTTTTGAACTTTGACCAACACAACAAAACTTCAAGACAACCAACTGAACAAGAATTACACAAAGCTAGGCACAGAGGTGAAATTACCATTTTTGCCCTTATAGGAAGATTTGGGCTTTTAGGGTTTTTGAAAAGAGATTGCTACACAAGTACTAGGCAAACATAAATGCAAGGCAAGAATGATTAATGACTAATGATGATGACATGTCAGGTTAATTACAGTTAAACACCAGAGGTGTTACAGCCTTCCCCCCTAAAAGAAATCTCGCCCCGAGATTCCACGTCTTAAGAAGGAAAAGGCAAAACCTTATATCTACAGAGATTCGAGAAAGTCGGGATAGTTCTTTGCTAAGAAGTCTTCGGATTCCCAGGTGGCTTCTTCTTCAGAGTGCTGGTTCCACTGGATCTTGTACCATCTTGTGGTGGTTCTTCGGGTAACACGATCCTTGTGATCCAACACGCGAACTGGATACTCACTGTATGACAGATCTGGTTCTAGCTCAACGCCTTCAACTTCAACCACATGTTCAGGTACTCGGAGACACTTCTTGAGTTGGGAGACATGAAACACATTATGAACTGCTGAAAGATGATCGGGCAAACTTAACTTGTAAGCGACCTTGCCACAACGATCCAGAATTTCAAACGGACCAATGTAACGGGGTGCTAGCTTTCCTTTGACTCCAAAACGAGTGACTCCTTTGGTGGGTGAGACTTTCAGGTACACATAATCCCCGATCTCGAACTGCAGAGGTCGACGTCTCTTATCGGCATAACTCTTCTGTCGAGACTGCGCAATCTTCATATTCTCTTGGATCTGTTTGACTTTTTCTTCCATTTCCTTTACTAGGTCAACTCCAAAGAATTCTCTTTCTCCGGACTCAGACCAATTGAGAGGTGTACGACAACGGCGGCCGTACAGTGCTTCAAAGGGTGCCATTTTGATGCTCTCTTGATAACTGTTATTATAAGAGAATTCTGCCAAGGGCAAACACTGATCCCAAGTATCTGCGAAGGTAAGCACACAGGCTCTCAACATATCTTCTAACACTTGGTTGACTCTCTCAGTCTGTCCATCAGTCTGCGGATGATAAGCCGTGCTATACAATAGCTTGGTTCCAAGTGAGGCATGGAACGCTTTCCAGAACTTAGCGACAAACTGAGTACCACGATCTGAGATGATGGTCTTGGGTATGCCATGGAGCTTCACTATGTTGTTCTTGTACAAGGTGGCATAAGTTGGGGCGGTATAACTTGTTTTGACCGGTAGGAAGTGAGCTTGCTTCGTGAGACGGTCCACTATCACCCAAATGGAATCGAATCCCTTTTGAGTCTTGGGTAATCCATTGATAAAATCCATGCTGATATCCTCCCATTTCCAACCAGGTACTGACAAAGGTTGCAGCTCTCCTCCGAGCTTCATATGCACAGCCTTGACTTTCTGACATGTATCACAAAGAGCAACATGTCGAGCGATTTCGATCTTCATCTTTGTCCACCAGAATTTCTGCTTCAAGTCTTGGTACATCTTGTTGCTGCCAGGATGGATGGCAAATCTGGTTGAGTGTGCTTCATCAAGGATTATCTGTCTCAGCTCAGGTACCTTGGGAACTACCAGACGGTTCTTGAACCATACCACTCCTTCATCATCAATCCTGAAACAGTCGGCTTTTCTAGCTCGAACCTTTTCGCTGATGTGCTTGATTCTGGGGTTATCTTTCTGTGCAGCTATGATCCGTTCTCTGATAGAGGTTTCTACTCTGACATTGCCTAGACTTCCTTGTGGAACCATTTCAATACCCAACTTCTCTAGTTCATAGCATAGGGAAGATTCATAGGATTTCATAACCAGGCAGTTACAGTATGACTTGCGACTGAGTGCATCGGTGACCACATTTGCCTTACCCGGATGGTAATGCACTTCGATATCATAGTCCTTGATTAACTCAAGCCATCTTCGCTGCCTCATGTTCAGCTCTTCTTGGGTGAAGATATACTTCAGGCTCTTGTGATCTGTGTACACATTACAGGTACTGCCCAACAAATAATGACACCAGATCTTCAAGGCATGCACTACTGCTGCTAACTCGAGATCATGAGTTGGGTAATTCTCTTCATGTCGCTTAAGCTGTCGGGAGGCATAAGCGATCACTCGACCTTCTTGCATCAAAACACAGCCCAAACTAGTACCAGATGCATCACAGTAGACATCAAAGGGCTTCTCGATGTTCGGCTGGGCTAGCACTGGTGATGTAGTTAACAATTTCTTCAGAGTTTGAAAGGCTTGCTCACAGGCTGGTGACCAGACAAACTTCACAGAATTCTTTACTAACTCAGTGATAGGCTTGGCGATTCTGGAGAAATCCGGAATGAATCGACGATAATATCCTGCCATTCCCATAAAGCTGCGGACTTGATGAACCGTGGTAGGTGGCTCCCAATCCAGAATGTCTGCCACTTTACCAGGGTCAACTGACACACCTTCAGCGGATAGGACATGACCAAGAAACTGTATCTGATCTAACCAGAACTCACATTTACTGAACTTGGCATACAGCTGATGTTCTCTGAGACGGGATAGAACGATACGAAGATGTTTAGCATGATCTTCAGGGGTTTTTGAGTAGACAAGGATGTCGTCAATGAACACGACCACGAATTTATCTAGTTCTGGCATGAACACAGAGTTCATGAGGTACATGAAATGAGCAGGGGCATTGGTCAAACCGAAGGACATGACCAAGTACTCATATAGGCCGTATCTGGTGGTGAAAGCTGTTTTAGGAATATCTTCAGGACGAATCTTTATTTGGTGGTAGCCGGATCTGAGATCGATCTTGGAGAATACTTTGGCTCCAGCTAACTGGTCAAAGAGAAGATCAATACGAGGCAAGGGATATTTATTTTTGATGGTGACCTCATTGAGTGGGCGATAATCAATGCACATTCTGAGAGTCTTGTCTTTCTTCTTTACAAAGATTGCAGGACAGCCCCAAGGAGACGAGCTTGGGCGAATGAAACCCTTGTCCAACAAATCTTGTAATTGGATTTTTAGTTCTGCCAACTCTCTGGGAGGCATTCGATAAGCTCTGCGGGATATAGGAGCAGTCCCGGGCTTTAGCTCTATGGCAAACTCAACGTCACGGTCAGGAGGCAGACCCGGCAAATCCTCAGGAAAAACATCAGGGAATTCACAAACCACGGGGATGTCCCGGGTTTCCAGAACATAGGCGGTGTTTATTTGAGTGGCTGCTGGTTTTTGAGGCATTGGAAGTTGGAGAAGGAGTTTGGCGGTACTGTTAGGAATATCCACTCTCACAACTCTATTTAGGATGTCGATCATGGCTTTATACTAACACATCCAATTCATGCCTAGGATGACATCTATCTCCTGATCATGAAGCACTATCATGGTGGTGGGAAATACATGTTCCCCCAACATTACTGGTATACTGCGAACCACTTCCTTAGTACTTATACGCCCTCCAGGCGAAAATATGCAGAAACTTTCTTTTAAATCCTCAATTGATATCTCATGCTTGATGACAAAAGTACGACTGATGAAGGAATGCGATGCACCAGAATCAAACAACACAACTGCAGGGTGATTGGCAACAGGAAACCTACCGATCATGATGGGCTCCCCTTCTGGAATATCGCTGACAGCGGTGTAGTGGACTTGCCCGTGCTTCTTGACAATCTTGCCCTTCTGAGCATGCTGCTGCTGTGCACGGTGCTGCTGCGGCTGAGATCCTCCAGGATTCTTCTGAGCATTCTGAGCATACCTCTTGGGCTTTGGGCACTCACGAGACCAGTGACCAAGCTGGCCACAGTTGTAGCAGGGATGGTTGTAGGCTGTTTGTGGAGTGGTGATACGAACACCTGGGGCGTTCGGCTGTGTGGCACTCTGCTGGTTGGCATTATGGGTGGTGGCCGCGGTACGGACGACCACTTGCTGGTTGGGGTAAGGTAGACGATTGTGGTGGTGGCTGGGGTGATAGATGATTCTCTGGCGTTTGTGACCGCCAGAGAAGCTGCTTGACCCTGCTTTCTTCTTCTTCTTCTCTTCCTGGTACTGGCGATTGCTTTCTTCAAAAGCAACAGCCCGGTCAACAACATCGTGATAAGACCCAGTCAGGTTATTGGACAAGCTCCTGCGGATCTTTGGGTGCAGTCCTCTGAGGAAACAATCCCTCTTCTTCTCATCTGTGTTGACATACTCTGAGGCATACTGACTGAGATGATTGAATTGACCCACATACTGCATGACTGTGGAGTCTTTCTGTTGGAGAGCCAGAAACTGGTCAAGCTTCATTTTCATCAATCCGGAAGGGATGTGATGAGCACGAAAGGCAGTGCGGAACTCCTCCCAGGTCAACTGATGACCTTCTGGCTGGGCAGCCAACAGGTTGGCATACCAAGCACTTGCCGGACCACGAAGCTGCTGTGAAGCGAAACGTGGCTTCTGGATGTCGGTGCAGTTGATAAGACCAAACTTTTGCTCCATGGTGCGGAGCCAATCATCAGCTTCGAGGGGTTCATCGGCCTTGGTGAAGACTGGTGGACGAGTCTTGGTGAATTCCACATAGGTGGTCTCGTTGTTGATGTACTGACGACCACGGTGACCATTATTCTGCTGCTGGCCTTGGTTTCTAGCCATGAGGTTAGCAGCGGCTGCCAAGGCTGCAATGGCATCTGCTAGGGTAGCTGGGACAGTTGGAGGGTTTGGGAGGTTGGCATCATCAGAACCTCCAGCTCCAGTGCGAGTGTTCACAGGCATCTGTTAAGCAACTTGGAACTTAGCATTCATAGATAGAGTTCTGAAAACTCTGAAAACAATAGACTGAGAAACTTCGTTGATTCAAAGGTAGATGATGGATACAGATGACTGACAGGTGATACAGACCGATAAAGGGAAAAGATGCGAAAAGAAAGATACATGCCAGACTTGGCAACAGACAGACTAACGCCCCCAAACCTAGTCTAAGGTTTTAGGTAAGCAGATGGTACAGACACAAGGAGTCTAGTCGTCATCGATGAAGATCAACTCTTCGTCATCATCATCATCCTTGATGATAAGCTCAGGCTCTTCCTCCTCATCTTCATCTTCAACGTGGATGTCCTCAGCAGGTTCAACTTCTTCGTTCTCGCCTGGCCCTTGTTCCACTTCTGGTTCCTCCACAACTCCGTCCTCGGGGTCTTCCATAACCGGGGGTACCAAGGGGTGGAGTTGATCATACAGCTGATGCACTTCCTCATGAAGCATATCATTGAACTGTTCAATCTGAGCTGTGTACTGCTGCAGTCCGTGGAGCTGGGCTCTGGTAACGTCCTCGCGGGTCCAAGCATCATTGCGCTGCTCGATAGCGCGAACCGTATTCCGGTTGGCCTTCTCCAGGGAAGCTCGTGCCTCATAAAACTCCAGGCGGGAAAGGTAGAAGTCATGCTCCATGTTCTCCATTTCAGCCTTCAGATTCTTGATTTCCTCCTTCAGATTCTTGCGGGTGCGGCGGGGAAAGCGACGACCGTTGGAAGATTCTCCAATCTCTTCTCCAACGCGAGGTGCCAGCTGGTGGCGTGGCACACCATGCGGTCCAGTCGACTTGCGGGCAGTCAGCTTGATACGGGCCATGTCTGGATAAGAGAAGATAGATGAGAAAGGCTAGCAAGAACAGGTAAAGGCATACTACCCAAACGAACTTAGAGAGGAAGTTAACTTAAGTGATTTATGACATGATGCATGAATCGTTCCTACGGAACAAAGCGATGCAATAAATAAAGTACATAGGGCTTAAAACATGTTGTTCCACTAGCTAGTGTTGCCATATGAGAGACAAGATGAGAGAAGCAATTTGGACTCAAAAATAGTCAAGTTTAGTTTGTTTGGACTCGAAAGGTCTTTTGAAGTTTTCGCAAAAACGAACACTGCAACGTTAAAGTGAGATGCTCCGATACCACTCTGTGACGGAACGACCCTAATCCCATGGCCCACGTGTCCCTGTCAACCTCTGACAGCCGAACCCATGTTCCATGTGATTAAGACCTGTTCGCCACCGGTCTACATCAGTGCCCAATGTCCGCAGGATCATCTCACAATTCGGTTACAGCATTGCATACTTTTACAAATAACATCGGAATAATCAGCGGAAGACTTAAATAACATTAGTTTTACAAACCGAGGTTTCAAATGAGGTAAGGAGTATGATTATTACAAACCATTGTTCGGGAAATTCAAAGTAGACAACGTAGCGGAAACATTAACATAAAGATACATGTAACACCCAGCCCGAGGGTGCACATTTACTCATCGGCCTCATCGGCCTCTTCCTGGACGAAGGTCACGCAACAGGGTGCGAGACACATCGGGGTCTCAGGCATACCTGCAACATGGGTAACAAACCCTGAGTACTGGGGTACTCAACAAGACTTACCCGACTAAAGAAAAAGGGAGAAGACTCAGGAATGAGAGGCTTAGGGTAGTCAAGGTAAGGCTTAAGCAAGATCAAGTATTTTGCAGAAAAGCATTTTTGTAAACCTTATTTTTATTTTGAAAGATTCAGTATTCCTCAATTCTTCATCGTTCATGATTCATTTTACATTTCAAAACATTCCTAGTTGAGAACCACTCTCCGTTGACAGTCAGTGGACCAAGTCTCCATAACCGAGGAGCAACGTTAATCCAGATAAATAATACTCAGCTGAGGATCCCTATCCACACTGCATATGTAGCACCCAAGCTTGCATATGTCAACTCGTCTACCACGATTCCTCCAAGATTGGGCCCGGTCCTACGCCACCCGGAAGTACAGTACACCACTCCAATTTTCCGCCAGCGACAAGTACCTCGGGACTCTAACCCAAGAGTACAGGTCCTGTCACGTGGGTACATGCTACTTCCGCCATCTCTCCACTCCCAGTGCGCGGTTGTCGGTCCAATAAAGGATTCCTCGGAGCCAGAGCTTTCCGTAGTATGTGAATAGTTACAAGTCTTGACCAGCAGGCCCCCATACGGATGGTCCCTAATTTTCCAGCCAGAACTACACCTTGGTTATATCTCACCCAAGCGTAATAGTCCTGTCAGTTTTTCAACCCTGTCCCGGTCGGTGTCAACTGTTGAGTCCCGGACTACAACATGACGGCACCGTACGCTCGGACAACCTCTCCTCGCTATTGACTAGGTACGGATCAGATACCTAGCCAACAGCCGGGGAGTAAGACCAAATTCCCATAAAAGTTCTTTAAGTGATCACACTTTTGAAATTGGCATTTTATTGCAAGGTCTAATTCAATAGGCATTGCTAAGCATTTTTCAAATACTTTTGAAAAGCAGGTATCAGGTGTATCAGTGGTAAAGGTGGATAGTGCATCAATTAGGATAGCACACAACTCCTATAAACCTAATGCAATAATTTAACTCAAAAGCATTTAAGGAAATCATTTTATAAATTCAAGGAAAGGGTTAAATGCACCGGGGCTTGCCTTGAAGAGCAAAGATAGCTGGCTCAGGGTTGGAGGTGCAGAGGTCGAAGCTCGGAGTTACTTCGGGAGCAGGTTCGTCGGCGGCGGCCTCGATCTTGACTCCTTCTTCGGTGACTATACGAATGCAATGATGCATGCACATGAGTATGCTAGCATGAACAATGCAAAAACAGGGCATACAACATGAACCCTAATCACTCTTTCTATTTTCCTTAATTATTTAAAAAGGTCATTTTATGAAGTTGCTCCAAAAATTACCAAATTAATCACATAAGTTCATTATGGTGTAGGTAGATGGCAAAACAAATTTCATAATTTTTGGAGGTCATTAAGGTGCTCAAATAAAATCAGACATTAATTAACAAAGGCACTATTTAACAATTAAAGATAAATGCTCAAAAATCAATTTGTTCCAAAAGACTTCAAAATTTCACCAGAGACTAAACATGGCATGGGAAGCTCACAAAAATTAGTCTCATGATTTTTGGAGTTATAAATAATTTTCTAAAAATCCGAAACTATCCATTTATTAATTAAAAGAAGGAGTTTTCATTTTCAAATTCTTGCAGAAAAGTCAAGTTTTATATTTTTATAAAATACTACACAGAGCAAGGAGCATACCATATTTTTCTCAAGATTTAAGGAACAACAGATTAATTCACACAAAAAAGAGAAAACAGAACACTATTCACAACTCCAAAAAGAAAAAAAAAGGGCACTGTGCTCTTTCTTCGCAAGGCTCGGGCGAACGGGAGGCTCGGGCGAATCGGAAGTCATGTGTTCGCCGAGGCCTGGCTCGAGCGAAGCGGATTCGGGGAAACGAGCTCGGTCGAGACGGAAGCGAACGCTTCGTCCGAGGCCTGGCCCGGAGGCTCGGGCGAGACGGAAACAAGGGTTTCGTCCGAGGCCTAGCTCGACGAAGCGGAGGGTGCGCCAGTCTGCTCGAGGCTGGGCTCGGGCGAGACGGAAAAGTGTGCTCGAGGCCTGGCTCGAGCGAAGTGGTGAGGGTCTGTCCGCTCGAGGCTTGGGCTCGGGCGAGACGGAAAAGTGTGCACGAGGCCTGGCTCGAGCTTTGCGCCGTTAAAAGGCAGGGACCGAGGGGCTTCGAGTGCTTACCACGGTCGGAGACAGGGCTCGGCGGGGCGGTGCTTCGGTGGAGCTCTTTCGGCGGCGAGCGGCGAGCGGCGCTCCGATGACCCTGCGCAACACACGAGACCGCAAGGGCCTGGTCAGAGTCGCACGGAACCAAGGAAGCTGACACCGGGGTCAGGGGAGGGTATCCGTGACCGGAGAGGGAGTATCTCACGAACCCGAGTTCACCGGTGTCCGTCGGAGTTTGGGAAGATGGGGTTACGCCGGGCGATTGGAGGCGGTAGAGATGAAATTGAAGAGCGGGGAAGCTTCACGAGCTCAAGGCGGAGCTGTTAGGCTAGTTGGTTGAGCGGCGGGAGCTCTGGACTGGTCTGGCCACGACGGCGGAGCTGAGTGGGAGAGCTCGAGCACCGGCGGGGCTTTTATAGAGGCGGATAGCGGCCGGTAGAGGCCGTGGTGATGGCTGGATAAGCTCGGCGAGCGCATGCGCACTCGATTGCACTCTGGCAGAGGCGCTGGCGTGCAGCCGGGGCTCGGGCGCAGGCAGCGCCGGCAATGGCCACGCGGCGGCGGCGAGCAGGAGCAGTAGGGGCCGAGAGATGGAGTCAGCGCTCGCGTGCGGGCGCGGAGGGAACAGGGCGACAGCGGCGACAGGATAAGGACGCGTGGGGAGCAGCCGTATGCGCTGCAGGCGCAGCGCCGGCGCCATGGCCGGGCCCCCCCCCCCTCCCCCTGGCTCTACGGGAAGAAGAACAGTGTAGGGGCTAGGGTTTGACTTTTGGCCAGTTTTTGTATTTCGCAAATTTCTTCCAAAACTTGAACTGAGCAGCAAAAACTCAAAACACCAAAGTTGTTCAGAAAAAAGAGATCTACAACTTTGTCAATATGAACATTTTCAAATTCCAAATAGTTTTTGAACTATATTCAAAAACAGAAAAGGGACACTTTTCAAATTTGATTCAAATCAAAATTACTTTGGATTTCAAACTGAAACTTGAAAATCTTTATATATGAAAGTTGTTCCATTTGACAAAACCTACAACTTTGCTAATATACACTTTTTCTGAAACTCAATAGTTTTTGAATAAATTTTGAAAACTGAAAAAGGGACAAAAACTGGAATTTGAATGAATTTGGATTTACTCCAAACTTTGTACAGAAACTTGAAAATTTGTAAATACCAAAGTTGTTTCTCTTGGCCAGATCTACAACTTTGCTTTGGACCAACCTCAAAATTTTGAATTTTGAAAAAATTATCAAAAAGAGGATAAATCCAGGATTTGGGATTTTAGGGTTTTGCAAAAGGAAAATCAAATCAAATCTGATTTTTGAACTTTGACCAACACAACAAAACTTCAAGACAACCAACTGAACAAGAATTACACAAAGCTAGGCACAGAGGTGAAATTACCATTTTTGCCCTTATAGGAAGATTTGGGCTTTTAGGGTTTTTGAAAAGAGATTGCTACACAAGTACTAGGCAAACATAAATGCAAGGCAAGAATGATTAATGACTAATGATGATGACATGTCAGGTTAATTACAGTTAAACACCAGAGGTGTTACAATATATATATAAAAATAAATATAAATATATAATACTAAAGAGGCAAAATTTCAGTTTTTTTGTCTGGAATCTTTGGTCTGCTCTAAGAACGGAGATTAGAGATTTGGACAAAGAAAATTAATGGAACCACACCGAATTGGGATAAGAAAAAAGTACATTGATCTTTATCAATTTAACAATAGACGTTGACGAGGTGAGTTGATTAACAACACATTATCCTCTTCGGTCTCAGGTTCGAATCCTATTAGCACCAGTGTTTTTTTGCGATTTTGCTTTTTTCCCCTATTAGCACCAATTTTTTTGCGATTTTGCTTTTTTTTCCTTTTTTGGGCGGCTGTTGGGTCTTGTCCGCAGCCAAATTTACTTTGTTTTTTTTTTCTGCTGTTGTACTTTATTTTTTTTGGTGCTGTTGGTGTGTAAAAATTCACGGGAATGTTCATCGTGGTGGCATAAAAATAATAAAAATAAATATGCATGAATTCATCCTGTGCATTTTCTTTTGCATCATAAAAATATAAAATACAAAAATATTGAGAAAAAGATCTTACTGAAATTCTAGACAACTAAGGCTTAAGTGGCCAACCACTGACGCTTAATCTGTTCCACAAGTTTTGTTGTCTATTTGAGTTTCACAGGATTTGAAAGGCCAAGAAAAGCTGACGAGCGAGTGAATGCTCCATCCACTATTGGAACACTGTCTCAACAAACATCAACATCAATCAAATCTCCGATAGAGGAAGTACATTTCCACTGCCAG
The DNA here is from genome assembly GCA_009763385.1 of Coix lacryma-jobi var. lacryma-jobi. NCBI lineage: Eukaryota > Viridiplantae > Streptophyta > Magnoliopsida > Poales > Poaceae > Coix > Coix lacryma-jobi. The sequence continues at coordinate 47,875,755 of CM019826.1, forward strand.
TTTGCTACATGGCAAGAATGAACGACTACCTCAACATTCAGCTTGGGGGAAAGCACCCCCGTGTATCCAGAGAAGTATCCTTATCCTCTTAAGTTTTCCTTCTATACATAAATGAAAATAAAATATAAAACAAAAAAAATATGTGGACACATGAAGGCTCACCATTAATTAAAAAGAAAAAAAAATATGGGCACATGAAGGCTCAACGCTATTAAGGGAACCAACTTGAGGGAGACGCACCCCCGTTATCTTCGTGATCCACGTATGTCTTATTCATTATCTTAGTTATTTATAATAAAGTGTGTTAGGCTAAATAAATAGTATGTTAAGTTTGTTTTACTTAGAAATGATGAATAGTTGCTATATCTAATTTCCTCCAAGTACCTAGCCTTCAAAGCATGAGTTCTCCTGATTAATAATGATGCTTAAAAATAAAATTAAATGCATGGGTAGCAAATGCTTGACCTAGAGTCTAGGTAATTGATAGATATGTCATGTGATGATCTGAGCTACTACTATCTTATTCTAAACAACACTAAAGTTCCGGAGAGTTTCCAATATTAAGATGACTAATAATTGCATTGAGTTAAATTAAGCTTTGTTGACCCTATGAGAAGTTATCATGCTATTGAATTGAGATCACTTACACATTCCATCCATTTTCCGCATAAATGCTCATGATTATTTGTTCCAATCCTCTCAAAAGTTTGTTGGAAGCATGTGGCTATTGAAAAAAAAGAGAGAAAAAAAATCCGAGGAAATAAAAAAGGACAAGTGTCCGAAACCTCAAAAAGATAGATCCCGAGGAAATAAAAAGGGACAAGTGTCCAGAACCTCGAAAAAAAGAAGAAAAAGAAAAAAAGAGAATATCAGGAAAAAAATGGGCACGTGCCTGTCAGTAGAATTAGCCTGATATCCATGTATTTCTAATAAACAAAAGAGAGTGATATATTTCAAAAGAGCATCCGACTCCATTTTCCGTATACATGCACTTCTCGATTCAATGGTGTGGTTGACTTTCTCTTTGGATCCATTGTTTAATTTGGCAACATATGTTTTTAATCTTTTCTGAAAATTCATAAAACTCTGGGATAATGGTGAAGTGACATAGCAAGAGACATAATGCTTGATTTGATCATTCTATCTTTCAATTACTCAGGATTCAAGGTAAAGTACTAAGCCCCGTGATGAAAAATATGATACTTTTTTCTATTTCATATGAGAACTTTTGTTTGAATACATGTGTACTTGTTGGAAGTGAAGATATTGCAGCAACTCCTGATCCTTTATTGAGATTGGCTTTGCTCGGGACTAGCAAAGGTTAAGCTTGGGGGAACTTGTTGACGCTCACTAATGCTCATAATTAACCATCAACTATTGCATGAAATGGCACTAAATGAATCACAAAGCATAGTTGTAGGGTTTGAAACTAATAAGTTCCACGAGTTTTGGTGCTCTCGTTTTGTAGGACATCAATATTTCACCATATAAAAGTATCTCAAGTGATGATTTGGAGTGCACCATTGCGAAGGGCTCGTCGAGACGATCGAAGGACATATCATTTGCTATATTCGGAGTCCCGAATGAAAAGATATTAATTTCGCATCGAAATCTGCAAAAGAAGGATCTAGAAGACACCAGAAGACACCACAAGGCGGGCCACCACGTGGGCCCACTGGGCCAGACCGACCGGTCCCACATGGAGACCGACCGGTCGGCCACGGAGCCCGTTTCACCTCCTCCTTCTGGAACCTTCTTCCACCGCCTCCTAGGATGCATCTCCACCGTCCCTGAAGTCGGTTTGATCTAACGGTGGGCGATAAACGTGACGCGGATCGATGACATGGCGATTCCTTGCCCCCTACTCCACCTCGGGCTATATAAGCAACCCCAGACCCCCCTCTCCAGGCATCTCCATCTTCATTATTCATCTCCACATCAGAAACTAGGGTTTCAATTAGAAGTAGAGGTCCCTCTAGTTGATCGACTAGTTCATCTTCTAGTTCTAGATCTAGTTCTAGTTCATCATCTAGTTGTAATCTAGAGAGAGAGAAGGAGAGAGCTGAGGAGGAGCCGGATCTGTCGGATCTTCCTCGACATTGTATTGGTGCAGCATCTGGTTTGTCTTCAAGTAATCTCCAGGTTCTTCATTTACTATTTTTAAGTATTCTATTTAATTTCAGTTCTTACTTTATTTTATTTACTGGATCTCCGCTCGTATTGAGTGCTCTAATTATGATATCTGATTAGAGTAGTAAGCGTTAGTGTAGACTTGGTGTCTAGACTAGGGTTTACCTGAGTTTGCGCCCAATCCTCCGGAATAGTTGTGGTAGCCCCAGAGGTGACAGCTCTGTCAGGCCTTTGTAATCCACCACGTTAGGGTTGGTGTTCTCGTAGAGCTTTTGGCAGCCTTCCCCCAACTACCTTCTTCCCAGTCTTTCTCGAGAGTTGGAAAGGACCTGCTGCTCCGAAGTAAGTAAAGTGTGTTTATATACGGATGGACTTCGATTCCAAACAAATTAGAATGTCGACCATTTTCATGGTTCATTTTTCTCTTCATTCCTTATACGGGTTTGAGTGAACAACACATGTATAATGCATGGAGTTTGATTCTAAGATGAGTTAAAATAAATAGAATGATAGTTTAAGAAACTCATAGCTACAATTCCAGGTGATCTTGCCACACGATACACGTCTCTGCTGCGACCCATGGGTATATATAAGAACCCGTTGCAACGCACGGGTATATGTGCTAGTATATATATATAAATAAATATAAATCTATACCTTAATAATAATAAAGAGACAAAATTTCTTCACTGTTTTTGGTCTGATTTTTTCGTCTGTTCTCCCCATTCTTATCGTCTGGCCCAACCCAACGACCGGCCCACTCACTTGTGTACACTGCCCGGCCCACTCACTTGTGAACGTTGCCTTCGATCTTCGTTGGTTTCAGCCTGCCGTCCTCATCCCGTCCTTTCTCCCGAAAAAAACTTCCGTCCTCATCCCGTCCTTTCTTCCCGGAAAAAAGTCGCCTTTCTCCCGAAAAAAAAGTCGCCGCCAGATCCCGCTTCCATGGCCGCTGCTGCCACCACCGTCGTTCATCGCGATTGAGTTCCTCCTACGCGGATGGCGTTGTGTGCCTCCTACGCGGCAACGCCGGGTCCCGCTTCAGGGGCTGCTACTGCCTCCCCCGCATGCCTACAGCCCAACACCATGGCTGACGCTTGCTGGTTCGCGCCGTCGTTCGCCGCCGTTGCGCCTCTACCTCCCACGCCTCGGCGACGACGGCAGCGCCAAGCTCCCCGTCTTCGTCTACTACCACGGCGGCGGCTTCTGCCTCGGCTCCGCTTTCAACCCCACCTTCCACGCCTACTTCAACACCTTCGCGGGCCTCGCCAACGTCCTCGTCGTCTTCGTCGAGTACCGCCTCGCCCCGGAGCACCCTGTGCCCGCCGCCTACGCCGACTCCTGGGACGCGCTAGCCTGGGTCGTCTCCTACTCCGGCGCCGCCGGTGGCGACGCCGGCGACGGCGCCGACCGGGACCCGTGGATCGCCGGCCACGCCGACTTCTCCCGCCTCTACCTGGGCGGCGAGAGCGCCGGGTCACTTCCCAGTCCATCAAAAATTCTATTTTTGATAAACTGACTTGTAATCGGAATTGGATTGGAATCAAGGTAGGTTTGGCATGAAATCCATGTTCGACTCAAATTTCTTATATTTTTCTTCCGCGTGCGGACACTTTCGAGTCCATCAAAAATTCTATTTTTAATAAACTGAGTTGTAATCGGAATTGGATTGGAATCAAGGTAGGTTTGGCATGAAATCCATGTTCGACTCAGATTTCTTATGTTTTTCTTTTCTCGCTGCCGTCGTCGCCGAGGCGTGGGAGGTAGAGGCGCAACGGCGGCGAACGACGGCGCGAACCAGCAAGCGTCAGCCATGGTGTTGGGCTGTAGGCATGCGGGGGAGGCAGTAGCAGCCCTTGAAGCAGGACCCGGCATTGCCGCGTAGGAGGCACACAACGCCATCCGCGTAGGAGGAACTCAATCGCGATGAATGACGGTGGTGGCAGCAGTGGCCATGGAAGCAGGATCTGGCGGCGACTTTTTTTTTCGGGAGAAAGGCGACTTTTTTCCGGGAAGAAAGGACGGGATGAGGACGGATGTTTTTTTCGGGAGAAAGGACGGGATGAGGACGGCAGGCTGAAACCAACGAAGATCGAAGGCAACATTCACAAGTGAGTGGGTCGGGCAGTGTACACAAGTGAGTGGGCCTGTCGTTGGGCTGGGCCAGACGATAAGAATGGGGAGAACAGACGAAAAAATAAGACCAAAAACAGTGAAGAAATTATTAGGTATAGACGGGATGAGGACGGTAGGCTGAAACCAACGAAGATCGAAGGCAACGTTCACAAGTGAGTGGGCCGGGCAGTGTACACAAGTGAGTGGGCCGGTCGTTGGGCTGGGCCAGACGATAAGAATGGGGAGAACAGACGAAAAAATCAGACCAAAAACAGTGAAGAAATTTTGCCTCTTTATTATTAGGTATAGATATAGATTATTATTATTAGGTATAGATGGGATGAGGACGGCAGACTGAAACCAACGAAGATCGAAGGCAACGTTCACAAGTGAGTGGGCCGGGCAGTGTACACAAGTGAGTGGGTCGGTCGTTGGGCTGGGCCAGACGATAAGAATGGGGAGAACAGACGAAAAAATCAGACCAAAAACAGTGAAGAAATTTTGCCTCTTTATTATTAGGTATAGATATAGATTACTTCCCTGCTGAGACTTCCGTCCTCATCCCGTCCTTCCTCCCGATCATTGGGATCTCGACTTGCATAATAATTTTTCTGATCTTGTCAAGCAACACGTTCTTATCTAGCCGAGCTGTCACACCCGGTTTTAAGGACAGAACCAGGTATACACCATATGTGAGCCCAGGAAGTCAAATCTCACATATAGCCACAAATAAAGGGTAATATCGAAAGACAATGCTCATATATAACGTATAAACACAAAGAACTTAACCTCAAGGAGCAGACAGCGGAAAGACACTCTGATCTTCAGATGGAGACACCAACTTCACAGGGAACAACTGACTGGTTGACCACAAACCTAAGCTATGCCTAGCACTTCCATCGGCCTTCTAGGAAACTCATCTGTGTCATCACCACGCTTCTGCTGCGCGACTCTGATGGAGACTGGGGTGTGGGGGAAAAGCAAGAGTGAGTCCATGTCGAACTCCACAAGTATAGCAACAAGTGATATAGATCCAAAGCTTCATGATCAATGTAACATAAATAATGAATAGCATAAAATGGTAAATAATGAACATTTTAACCAACAAAAGTCATAATCTTAATGTAAAAGGTCTGCAAGGCCGCTCGTGACCGTGAGCACGGCTGATATATCAGTTTAATAAACTTTGCGCAAAGGTGTACACTTTCACTGTGAGACGTGAATTGCCCTTTCGCCCGAGGTGATCAGCCTCTTAACTCACTTCCAAGGAAAGTCGGCAGGGTTCATGATGAAGCCTTTCAAAGGTTCGTCTAACAAGTTAGGGCCGCTAGGTTTCATTAGTCAGTCTGGGTGATTCGACCAGTCACAGGGAATCCCCAGTCTGCTATCCCCCATTTGCGCCACAAGGGTAACCTCTAACAAGCTAGAAAAGGTCCTCATACTGAGCTAAAGCCAGAGCCATATAACCCCCATCAGTTGCACTGTAAAACCCGAAGGCACTTGTACAGATAATTTCTTAAGTTGCTAGCAAGTCATTTTTATCATTCGATACATACATTAATTAAGTAACATGATCATGATTTGCGAAGAGAAAACTCGATTTCTATACTTGCCTTAACTCAAGATCCTTCTTCAATTGACTTGTATACTTCCAAAGGTTGACTCTTGATCTTGAACTCTTGATCACAAACTTCTTCTTGATCACCAACGCATATCTCACCGACTGGACATACGATCACAGAACACCACACATGCATCCAAAAGCAATTCATGCAAATCAAACATAGCCTATGATTAGAACAGTACATCAATCACAATATAAAGAGTTTTGAAAACTGATCTACGTCTCACTGCGAACACACAGACGCGAAGATCACGCTAATCGGAGCTATAACAGAGAAGATACGAACTAAACAAGATTAAAGACGCTAATTACTAGATTAGATTTAACTCAAATTTTAATTATAGAAAACAGTACTGAAAGTTATTTAGTTTGAAAGAACTTTTCGAAACGAATCTAACGCAAGTTGAACGGATCAAAACGGAGCTAAAACGTGAATTTTATAAGCGTTTTAGTGTAGTGGCAAACTTGTAAATAAAAGAAACTATTTTCGGCATTTAAAATAAAAGGAAACGGATTTTTCTCTGAGCTGGACTGCGCCTCGATTAAGAAGAAGCACAGGGGGCTTAAAGGAAGATTCTCAAGACTCAGGGAATAGTGCCGGTCGGAGTGCGGGTTGATTCTCAAGTTCTTCGGGGGCTCTTAAGCAAAACGACCGGCGAAGGGGTACCGGCCGACCAGGGCCGTCGGATCGGAGACAGACGGCTTGGATTAGGCACGGGGGTTTGCGCATGCGGGGCGGGCCGACGGCGCGCCGGGCGCGGCCGAGACCGCGACGTCGCGGCGCTTCGCGACGGCGTGCGGGCACCCGCCATGGACGGCGAAACGGAGCTCGCGGGCACGGGCTCTGAGGGCACCCTGAGCCAAACCAAGGAATCAGGGAGATAGAGGATCGCAAGGGGTGCTCACCGCGTTGAAGTAAGGGACGGGGATGCTCTGGTGGCGGTGCACGGCGAGGGACGGCGGAGATTCGAACGCCGGCGGGCACCCTGCGCGAACCGCGGCGGTTAGGGCAAAACCGAGCACATAGAAGAGAGGGAGGAGGTTCAGAGGCTTCAACTCGACGCGGCAGAGCTCAGAGGAGGTCGCAACCGGTCGGAGTGACGCCGAATCGTCGAGACGGCGGCGGCGGGCGTCGGCCAGGCGCGGAGCTTGGTTCTGGAGGTTTGAAGGCAGGCGAGGCGGAGAGGGAATGGGAGAATGGAGAGTGGGAGCGGGCGCGGTGTCGTCTTAAAAATCGAAAGGGGAGAATGGGGACGCGCCCACGTCGCGCAGAGCGGAGCGGGGGCGATGCGGTGAGGCGAGCGCCGGCGGTTGCTCGCTCGGGAGCGCAGAGGGGAACGGGAGGATAGGAGAGAGGGCGTTGACGCGCGGGACCGCGGCGTCAGAGAGAGAAAAGGGGAGGGGCGCGGCGGCAGCTTGCAGAGGCGCCAACTGGGCCGGCCCAGCAGCGAGGGAAGAGGGAAGGGAGAGGAAAAAGAGAATGGGCCGGCGGGGAAGCAGGCCGCCGGGCTTGCAGGCTGAAAGGTAAAGAAGAGAGGGGAGGGAAAGAAAATCCTTTCTCTTTTTATTTTTCAACACTTTTCAAATACTTCCAAAACCATTTGAATTCAAACCAAACTTTGACCAAACCACTCATCTCAAGAAAAAAAATGCAGAGGCATGAATGCAACATCATGTTTCTAACTTGGTTTTAATTTTGTGAAAATTATTTAATCCTAGATTAAATGCACACCAAAATTCAATAAAGAAACATTTTCACCTATTTTTAAATTGGGCAAATTTTAGGGTGTCACACGAGCTGAACAAGACCGCAGAGGACAACGATGTCGCTGCTTCCAAACGACGACGTTGACGACCAGACCACAAAGATCCTTCTGGAATCCACTGCAGTCAGTCAGGCATCTCAACAGATGTCGCGGCTTTAGGACGCTGACTCTGAAGTCCAGACCACACATCTTCTCCTGAACGCCGTCGCCGATGACCAGACACCACAACAGGTAATAGGCGTTGATCTGTTACTGCCCATCATGCATTTATTATCTCTAATTTTAACAATTTACTAATTTGGGTTTCTGAATCCAGACCACACATCTTCTCCTGGACGCCGTCGCCGATGACCAGACACCGCTACAGGTAGTAGGCGTTGATCTGTATAATTTTGATTAAACATACTGCCCCAACATTTATATATTATCTTTAATTTTAACAATTTACTAATGTGGTTTTTTAATTGTCTAGCAGCATATGGTTCCTTTTAATATTAAATCAGACAATATTGATAATGCAAATGATCGACCTTTAAAGAGATCCAAATGTTCTGAAGTGATTAGTGCTGAGTTTGGCAAAAATTTGATTGAAAAGTCCTCATCTCCTCCATCACCCTCCATCCAGGTATGAAACACAAATAACACACACTCTCCATACAACTGAATGTTTGTCCATCACAGTTGCTAATGTTCTCCATCATTTATTTCTTAACTATTTTCTTAACAGTATTATTTGTTAAAAACTACTATATAAATTGTTTTTTATTTCTACAATTTGCAGACTGATTTGGGCACTGTTATGGGTTTGAATGTTGAGTTCTCAGAACAAGAAAATTGTTCGGCAAATGAAATTGAACATCAACGAAAAAATGACCAAACATATAATGAACTTCCACAAGGTATTTAATTATACTATTTTACATATATTTGGACTGGATATTGTTTATTTTTTTATATTACAAAATTAAATTATTACTTGCAGATTATACAATGAGTGACTATGATTTTTGTGCTCAAATAGCAATAGAGACATCGTTCTCCACTGATATACTTGTGAAGATAGATGATATTTTTGTTAATCGAGATCAATTAATGTGTCTTCTAGACTCAGAAAAATATGTGAACGATGATGTAAGTGTGCCTATTTGGTTTAAACTCTAGCTATTATCATTCTTTTTTAAAAAAATTCTAATATCATTCTTTTTATATCAATATTTTTTTATAGGTCATAAGTGCATATATCTGTTGTTTAAAACAGCAAGGACATCTACAAATTAGAAATGGTGTTAGGGTATTCTTTGAGAATCCTATTATCTCTGAACTGCTAAAACGTGATGGAAATCTTATAGTACATGAAGATGGAAACTTTGTTACAAGGGTTGTGCAAAATTATCTAAACCATGATATGGTAACAAATTTCTTCATATTTTACATGTGTTCTGTATTGCATTGTACATATCTCAGACTCTCATTTTCTTTGATAGATTCTTCTTCCGATAAATATAAAAAACACACATTGGTATTTAGCTGTTGTTCATGCAAAAAAATGTGAAATACAAGTACTTGACTCATTGTGTTGGGAATACAATCGAGATGACCTCAACACTACGGTTAGTTACTGTTGTAGCATTACTCTATTTTTAAATCTCTCATTATATTGTTGCTTCCTTTCAATTTTTTACTACTAATATTTTTTTTCAATAGCTTCAAGGACTACAGACTCATTTAAACATCATTATTAAAAAAGGTTTATCGTTAAAAAAGTGGAAAAACCTTGATGTTACTAATTGGACAGTCAAAGAAAAATTACAAGAACCACTGCAGAAAGACGGGTTTGTATGACAAACTATAAGGTTATATTATTTATGTGTGTATATATGTTTTTTGTATAATCAATGTTTTAAATCTTTGCAGTTCATCTTGTGATCTATTCATGCTCAAATTCATGGAATACTGGACTGGAGATGCATTATCTCAACATATTACACATGTATGTATCTCTTATTTTTTAGATAAACGTATAGTTCAATTCATGTCAATTTTTCATATGTACTAACATACATTTGTATCACACAGGAAAATATTTCTCATTTTAGGTCGAAATTAGCTGCTATATTATTTTTCTGGAAAACAAATACAGCATCAACAATTTCTAACTTCCAACAGAGTCATGACGTTGAGGGTAATCCCAATGATATTATGATATTGGAAAGTCCAGATGAACAAAAGAAATCAAGAGCACTGATCTCATTGTCCGTCGAGAATAAGTACCAATCAATAATCTCTGTTCTTTCTAAGATGAGGAAAAGTGAGTTAGTAGGTGGAATTTATAACTACATCAGATCCATTACCTGTGCAGAAACCTTGGAGTAAGCCATTTCGACTTAATGTTGCATATACTTATTCAAATTAAATATAAAATTTATATGATGCTTTTTTATGTGGTTGTTGACAGGAAAGTTTGGTTTCAAAACTCCCAGCCATATCCCATTACAATAACTCTCAAACAACTGTAAAATATTTTGAATGATGATCTGCCCATGGACCTAGATTGTTTCAATTTGTTCGTCCGAAAAATTATGTTTGATGAAATTCAAATGGTGAAGAAAAAGAGAGGAATGATATCAAAACATTGTCTAGACATTCAATTTTGGGTATGTTTATATATTCAATGATTTTTCTGTATATATATGCACTTGTTATTTATCACTTTTCTAAATACTTTATTATATGATGATAATAGATGACTACTGATTTTGGACGTCATCCAAATTTCCGAAAAAAGTTAGATGTGGAAAGATTAACAGCTTCTGTTCATAGCTGGCCTGGTATTAACTATAGTGTTTCAACATGCAAAACGGTAATAACACTTGACTTTGCCTATATTTGTCAATTACCCATTTAAATTCTTTTTTATGTGATTTGTACTCTCTGTAATACCAGATTCTTATTCCAACACAATGCAATGGTTCTTTCGTTCTATTTATACTCGACAAAGATACCAGAACTGTCTATATTTTGGACCCTATCCCTCTTAATGTCATCTACCAGTACAATCCAAATGCAAGATATGTGAAGAAACTTTTATGGATTGCTGAATACTTACCAAAAGCTATGTCAAAAGCTTGGCCTGGTTCTATTTGGACCGAGAATATTTTCCTATGGCGTCAAATAATACTACAGGATATTCCAATTCTCAACTGGTAATATTTTTTTAATTAATATTAATACTATGTTATAATTCTTAGCTTAATAGAATATTTTCTTTTTGCAATTATATCAGGAAGCTTTCTGGTTATCTTGTTTCCGTCTTCATGACCTTGTGGAAAGGCGAGAAACTACAATTACCATTAGTAAAGGTCAGTATCATAAATTCATCAATCTTATACCTTATTAACAAATTTGATGATGAAATAGTATTCATTAACTTATATTAATGAATTGTGCAGGAGGATGGATGTGAACTCAGAAAACAATTTTTGGGAGAACTACTATCATACAAGGAGAATGAATGTGAAGACAACATACCCAATGGAGTCCTGGAATTTCTTAGTTTAATAAAGCTAGCAATATAGAATCTATTTTCTTAGTTGTAACAGAATTTCTTATTATTGGCTTAAGAGTACTCGTGCTATCCTATTTTTATATATTCAATAGTTCCGATTAGCCGAGAACCCTGTGGATTTTGCGCTTTAATTCGTCTGTCTCCCTAGAATCTATTTTCTTAGTTGTAACAGAATTTCTTATTATTGGCTTAAGAGTACTCGTGCTATCCTATTTTTATATATTCAATAGTTCCGATTAGCCGAGAACCCTGTGGATTTTGCGCTTTAATTCGTCTGTCTCCCTATGCATTTTCCGTGGCCATCTTCTTCTCTGCAGTCTGCTTCTGCACAACACAAGTGCCAGTTGTTTGAATTGCACAATGTATTACTACTTCATTGTGCAGAGAAGAACATTATTTCTTTTTTCTTTTTTTGCGAGGAAGAAAATTGTTCCTATTTCTGGATTGTGAAGATGAGATTGTTGTCCCTCCCACCGCGCGCGCTCTTAGAAAATGTGAAAGTGAAACCTCTTATCTCTTCTTTGTACAACAAACATTGGTTGATAGTACTGTCATGAGCGACACATCTGTCTCACCGTTTCCCTTTCCAGGCGAGCGATATGATGTATCCACCATTCATGGCTTCATGCATGCAGCATGCATGGAAACCGATCGATCGGGATTGAAGTTTGCGCAGCAGAACGAAGGAAAAAAAGTGCAAAAGAATGTAAGAAACATTTTCAGAACAAAAAAAAACATGGCTCCTTAAATCAAAAAAAAAATCTACGAAGATAAATAAAATCGTCTCTAAAAAAATTAATATGTGAAAAATATAAAAAAAGAAAAAAGGAAAAAGTATTGTCAAACAAAATAAATCTTAAAAAAAACTAAAATCTTAAAATATTAAAACAGAAATGAATATAAAAAATATTCAGAGATAACAAAAAAAACCGTGGCAATGCACGGGCATTTTTACCCATGGACGAGCATCGGACAATGGTCACCCCCCCATGCGCGAGCATCGAATATAAAATACAGTGTTTTTTTTTTCTTCTTCCGTAGCAACGCACGGGCATTTGAATGCCCGTGCGTTGCTACGGTTAAAAAAATCATGATTCATTACCTAGTGTTTTTAGGAACATATATAATTACCTTGTTGGATCTATTTTTAATTAAAATACAACATCACGTTTAGCTAGTAACTTTCTCATGCGCATATAGTATAATAGCTTATTGTATCATTGTATATTAATAAACATCGTCCACAGACCATAGGCAAATACCAAATAGTAATTGCACAATTAGAAATTTGAACCAAACTAATTGTCAGCGCCGGATATATTTAAGTATAAATATTTGAACTAAAGAAGATTGAAGGTAGACCTAAGGGTCACTAATTTACACCATTAGCCAATATATATGCAAGGAATTATGATGAAATTATTTAAGCAACAAAAATAATCATCACACTGCATCTTCATAATCAAGGTAAGCAGAGAAGGTAACAAGAAGCATGGTTGTTCAGTGTTATCTTACTCAGCTCAAAGCACACAACTCTGAAAAAGATTAAGAAAAAATATTCAAACAAAAGAAGCTACATGCTTGGTGAAGAAGAACGTTTGACCACATTAACCTTGCTCTCCCACCAGTGGAATCAATTTGTAGTCCTCACGACTGCAGAGCATCCGGTAAACGTAGTGGAATCGATTTTTAGTCATCACGACTTGTGCAGCAGCATCCGGTAGAAAAACGTACAGGCATCGATGCTTGTTGCTGCATGCTTCGCCTCGAAGGCCTACCATGTACCATGTCTCCCCACTCTCCGCCACGACGCAGCTATAGCAATATATTGTCAGTGTCTTCTTTATTTCCTCCTCCATCTGAATCACCTACAAGATCTTTGACTCGAATCGCTGACCGATCAACTCAATGAAGCTTGATCTAATCGGGCCCTGGCAAAATCGCCCAGAGAAGAAATTCAACAAAGATGATCGATCTGCTAGGACGCTCCACTCTTGGAGAGAAATCAGCCACCAAAATCGAGCCCTACTTGGATGCCAGAGCTGAGCGTGGGCGCCCACACATCAGGTGGATACTGCAGTAACCACTGGTGATACTGCACAACCTATCTCAATACCAAACAATCTACAGCCAGAGGTAGCAGACTCTTGCTTCTTTTCAGTAGGATCTTTGTTAATGCTGGCAGAGTAATAATTGTTGTTTGGAGTAGAACGCTCATTCTTTGAATTGAATCCTACATTCAATGATGATGAGAAGAATGAATTGAGGTTTGAATGGTATAATTTATGAGCTCATTGCAGTCCTGAAAATGAGAAAGCTTGGGCAGGATCAGCTGTGGATTTTGAAAAACCTAAGATGGCAAAGAAGAGAATCAAGATATTAGGTCTGCAAGCCAGCCAATATGTGAACAGAACGGTAGATAAGGTGTCTGTCCTTAGAGTAAGTATCGTTGTCATATAATCAGAGGGATAATTTTGCAGAACAACTTCGCAACCACATACCAAAAACTGGAGAAAGTTCTATATGAGGTTGGGGTGGTTGTCGATTAGCTGCATCAAAGGGGTTCTAGTTCCCATGGTGAAAGTCTATCTGGATGCAGAATAGCAGAAGGCTCATCCCATTGGACCTGTCAGCAGTGAGAGCATGGCTTGAGGTCTTGGAAAACACATAAGAATGGTAACAAATATTCCAGAGGCAAATGCAAACTAAAAGTGGAATTATGTCCACAAATAGAAAAAAATTTATTACCTTCAAATATCTCCCATCAGAGTTATCCCATGGAGATGTTGAGTTACAGTAACTTGCATGCTTCCTAGACCAATAATTGTCCCACTGAATCTGTAAACCATTAAGCAAGGAGGTTATGATAGACAAGCCACTAAAATCTCTGACGAAATATCAGTTTATATAGAAGAATATAAAATGTAGAATACCTTCTTTCAGGAGATTCATCACCCTCAAATCTCATTTTAAACCTTATACCAACTGCATCTTGTGATTCTTAGCTTCCAGGTACTTGTTTACACTAACGATAAACTCCAATCGACATGTTCTGTGGACCAAATTAGATTGAACAATGTAAGTTTCAGAAGTACAACTCATGTGAACGAAGAAAATTGATAAATAATTCAAACCTGGGTTTGTAGAAAATAGAAAAGAGAGTTTCAATGGAGATGGAATGATGCACTTGCTAGAATTCCAAGATGCATCGCGGCTAAGTCTCGTCGCGTGTGTGATCCCGTCAGCTCATGAGTCGTGATGACGCTTCACTGTCATCTTCCAACTCAAAAATCCCCTTCCTATGTTCAAACCCTAGGTCCGTTCGTGGTTGCGGCGGCGTTTCGGTAGCTTTCTGCTCGGTTGGACTGGGTGACTGATGTTGTGCTTCGCGCCTGCAAGCAATGCCGGCGAAGATTCGTGAGCTATTAATAATAGGGAAGGAGGGAAGAGGAAAAAACAGAAAGGAGAGAAACCTGTCTCCAACACCAATTTACTTGACATAACGGATCGATGGGAGCCCTGGCGCAGCTCAGAGAGAGCACTGGAGAAGATGTCGGCATGGCGGCGCCGCCATGCCCGCCGCCTCCGGCGATGTTCTTCGCGCGCCCGCAGGACGAGAAGGACGACGTGGCCCATGCGGCCCCGCGGCGGCGCTGTCGTGCGCAGGAGATCGATGTGGCGGCGACCGTTTTTTAACCGTCCACGCACACAAGCGAGTAGGCTTTTCACGAGAGATCATCCACGCGAGAGAGTGGGGCGCAGCTGGTCTCGCGTGGCCAGGGCTCACGGCCGGCCACCGGAGCTCACGCGACCTGCGTCCGTGCGTTGCTACGGGTTAATAATTTGTATTTTTTTTGTTATTATTGAATATCACATATTTGTTTTTTAATTCATACATTTTTTTCTTCAAGTGTAATACGTTTTCTTATTATATACTCTCTCCGTCCATAGAAATGTGTAACTATAGGTCCTGTATCTTAAAAAGTATTTCACGTATTTTATATCATAAATATTAATATATTTTTTCTTTAATTATTAGAAATAATATTATAATATGATGTACGTTCGTCCGCCTTCGTCTCCCGTGGCGACTGGTGGGTTTCAATGCTTCACTCCACAGCTAATCTTTTGTATGATATCCAAAGGAGTATCAGGCATCAAAGCCAGGACAACAAATTTGATATGCTGGAGGGCTTGATTTCGCCTAATGTACATAACACAACATGTGTGCTCTAAACATGAATCTTGCAAACAACTCCACACGTAAAGGAAAACCATCAAGCTTGCATAGTAGTGTACTGTTTAGAACTTCAAAACAAATAACAACAGGAACCTATATAACATTTGGGTGAGACATTTCAACATCATCAGCAAAGCAAACGATCAAAATAGTTGAGCAAGAGATAGTGAAGTCCACTGACTAAAAGGACCGTGACGCCTAAGAGGGGGTTGAATTAGGCAACTTAAAACTTCTACTCTAAACTATGGCCTCTAATTTCCACCTAAGCAAAGCCTATGCAAGAAAGTAAACTATCTAATGTGCAACTAAGGTTTTGCTAAGTGTGTTTGCTATCTCTACCGCAAAAAGGAGTTATGCAACCTAGTTTCCAAACCTATCAACTAGCAAGAGTAAGCTAGGAAAGGTAAAGCACGTAAACAAGGTAGCAATGTAAATGCGGAAGCTAAAGAGTGTGATAGAGATGCAAACTCCCGTCGACGACTCCGGTATTTTTACCGAGGTATCGAGAAGAGCGCAAGCTTCCCCCTAGTCCTCGTTGGAGCCCCTCGCAAGGAATCCCTCGCAAGGGCCAAGCTCCCGGTCGGGTAACTCCGTGGATAGCTCCGGTCTTCCCCACGTGCAAGTGGGTCTCCGGTTAAGCCACTCGTGGCAAAGCCTCTCCCGGATGCTCTCCGCCGTCTTCACTATCAAGTTTCCGACCGAAGCGCCGCGGGCTTTGTTCCCTTCGGTACACAGAGGCGGCCACACCACAATCGCGGTTGGTGTGATCTCGCAAGACTTACAAGCCCCGCCGATGTACAACCACGGTGCGCACAAGCACCGGTAGATGAGAGGTTTTCAACCTCACTAAACACTAGGCCTAACACCTAGAGCAAGCGCAAAGCGGTGGTCTAACTAGCTTAAGCACTTCGCAAAGCACCTCTACTAATCACCTAGTATATCACTTAAGCACTTTGGTGGCTAGAGCAACTAAATATGTGTCTATACACTTGGTACACTTCCTTGAGCTCCAACTGTTGTTTTTGGCCGACCATGGGGGTATATATAGAGCCCCAAGCAAATAGCGCCGTTGGGCAAAGAGATGTACTTCTCAGACATCGACCGGACGCAGTCACGTCCTGACCGGACGCGTCGGTCTCTCCTACGGCTAGTTGCCAGCCTGCACAGGCACTGATCGGACTCTGGCATGAGTCCGGTCGCATATGACCGGACGCGTCCGGTCACGATTTTATGCCTCTGGAACCTCTCTGTGTTCGATCGGACTCTGCTGAGCTACTGTGTCCAGTCGACGTCGTAGCGTCCGGTCATGCTGCCACGCTGATGAACAGTCGCATCGTCGCGTCCGGTCCAACTGGCGTAGCGTCTGGTCGCTTTTGACGTGGCGCTGTTGGCTGGGTGAACTGACCGGACGCATCCAGGCCAGCGTCCGGTCACTGCGAAGCAGCGTCCGGTCACTCCTTCTTTGTTTCTTCACGGTTTCTTGCGCCGTCTTGGTTTCGTTTATTGTGCCTTGGACTTTGCTTGATCTTGAGAGTCTTCTATTGAGCTTCAAATGTCTTGCTTGAGGTGTTGATCATCGGATCACCACGTCGCCTTAGTCCAAGTCACATTTGCACCCTATTGGACTACAAAACAAACACTCGCAAACACATTAGTCCAATTTGGTTATGTTGTTCATCAAACACCAAAATCCGAAGTTAAATGGTCCAAGGTCCATTTTCCTTACAATCTCCCCCTTTTTGGTGATTGATGACAACACGACCAAAACAAGCAAATAGAAGATACAAAGTTTAAAATGCAATCTACTTGCTAGGATGCAATGCAAAGGCAAGATCATATGATGTTTAAAAGATACCAAATTGAAATACATTTCTTCTAGCATATCTTGCCCTTGTCATAGAGTTCCTCTTTGTGACTTTATGGATTAAGACTCCCCCTAACTCCATAAATCACTTCCTCCCTTTTTGAACCATTCCCATGAAAATAACCATAGAATTTTTGAAAATTTGATTTTGGTTATTTTGTTTATTTTAGTTTGGGCTTGATTTTGGTCCCTACACATTCTCCCCCTTTGGAATCAAACACCGAAAAGGAAGACATTAAAGATCTAGAGAGGAAACATTATATAAGCTAAACTCCTCCTAAGTATATGCATACATATGATGTAAGGCTAAAGCATATGCATAACCGACAAAATAGAGCATAAAGGAGTTTAAACTATATAATGTATGGAGAGAGCATATAAGAGTATCAAAGTGAAATCAACATAAGGTTATCGGTTAGGAATACCATATGTAGATACCAAATGAATTCTCATCACATATTGATGCTTGTCTCCGGGAACTCCATTTTCCTTGCAATGAGACTACTACACATATGATAGACTTGAAAGTAGTATTAGTCTCAAAGCTTCCAAATTGTAGATTAAACTCCCCCTAAAAGTGTGCATACAAGTTGGAATACTTGTGGGAGACATGCACATTGACTTGTAAGGTCAAACTACCATTTTCCATATTGATATTACGAGAAATGTGACATCAATTGAAGATGGTAATTTTGGGGTAGTTTATCTATAATTTGGACTTTGGCACGTATAAGATAAATACACAGTAAACGAAGCTATGTGCCGTGCTTCTAACCAATTAAAACCATGTAGAATTGCTCTAAGAATATAAGTGATACCGAGCAAAACTACCATAAGATAAGCCTAATGACAAAAAATATGAAAATACTAATGCAAACATAGGCAAAGAAGGAACTAGATGCTAAAGAACTTGCAAGAATTTAAACCAAATGAAAGTAAATGCAAGAATTTAAATCTAGTTACCTAACATGGGAGGGGGAACTTGGGTCCATAGTACCTACTAACATACTTGGCAATGACATGATCCAATGTGATGCACCCCATGATATGCACCCAAACTTTGCCAAGTCTCCAAATTCCCCGTAGTCCACTTGACTACTTACTTCCCTTTCGGGACCCAAACCTTTTTGGTGCTCTTCATGGTTAAGATGATGTCCTTAGGCACCCAAATGCGTTTGGCCCCATTGTTGGCTTGCTTGTTCACCTTGATGGCCACCACCTTGTCATTCTTCTTCTTCTTCTTCAAAAGATAAGGTGTGGTGGCCTTCTTGTTCACCTTGTTGGTGTAGGTGTTGGAGAGCTTGCTTGTTTGTTTTTTGTTTTTCTCTTTCTTCTTTTCTCCCCCATGCTTCACCTTGCACTCATAGGACTTGTGGCCTTCCTTGTGGCAAACGTAACAAACCACGGTTTGCTCCTCATCAAGCTTCTTCACTCCCTTGACGGTGTTATCTTGATGAGTTCGGGTTTGCTTCCCCTTGCCTTTTGCTTGGGTTAAGTCCATGGTGAGGCGAGCCACTTCTTGCTTTAGTAGCTCATTCTCCATTGCAACCTCTTGTGTGCATGTTTCTACAATCACATTCTCAACACAAGCTTGTTTGCACATGGGTGAGTCTAAATCAAGTAAATCAATGCAAGAAGTAGAGGCATCCTTTTTAGGCATATCAAAGATTGATTTCTCAATTTTAGGTGCCTCGGTGGGGTTTGCTCCGATGGTTTCAAGATTAGCAACTTTGTTAGTTAGCTCATCACAATGTTTGCACATAATTTCCATTTTAGCAAGCAAACTTTTGTAAGCATCTTGTGTGCTAGCTAACTTTGCTTTTAATTTTTCATTTTTCTTAACAAGTTGCTCATCATTACTTGTGCTATCATATGTGCTTATACTAGCCTCAAGTTTCTCAATTTTATTTGATAGCTCAACATTCAAATTTGAAAAAGTTTCATATTGATCTAGCATAGCATTGTAGGCTTGTTGAGAACTATCTAATTTTTCTTTTAAGATATTAATCTTCTTTTGTTGGCTAGTACAAGCTTTAGCATATTTAAGATTATCTTGCACAAGTTGATTGTAAGAAGGCAGCTCATCATCACTATCACTATCTCTATCACTATCACTAGAGATAGGGCTTGTGTTACCTCGTGCCATAAGGCACATACGTGAGGAGCTTGATGATGAGTGCTTACGGCCATGCCTCTTGTGACGGGCTTCATCATCACTTGATGAATCATCCCATGTCTTGATGGTGGTAAGAGCTTTGGCCTTGCATCCCTTCTTTTTCTTGTCATTGGGTGTGGGCTTTTGTTTTGGACAATCTTCCACAAAGTGCCCTTTCTTGCCACATCTATAGCAACCCTTTTTTCTTTGCTCTCTTCTTTGATTGGTGAAGAGGCAATCTTCTATGGTGATGGGCACACCCTTGACATTGAGCTTGCGGATCATCCTCTTCACTCCTTTCATGAGCTTGATTGTTTCTTCTTCATCTAAAGAGGAGTCGGATGAGGTGGAGGCTTGATCATCATCACTTGATTCTTCATCTTCATCATCTTCTTCTTCACTTGAGGAGCTTGAGCTTGTCTCCACTTGCTTTTTGCCCTTCATCTTTTTGTGCTCACATGGGAGAGCAATATCTTTGCTTGATGAAGTGGCTTCTTCTTGACCCATCTTGCGTGACATCTCAAACGCCACCAATTTGCCAATGACAATGGTCGGGGTCATGGTGCTCAAGTCCTCCATGTTGTGGAGGATGGTGATGATGGTTGCATATTTGTTCTTTGGAAGCACGGAGATGATCTTCCTCACAATATCCGCATCACCTAGCTTTGTAATTCCTATAGAATGGAGCTCATTGATAATTAGATTCAAACGAGAATACATATCACGAACAAGCTCAGTGTCATTCATTTTAAAGGAGTCATAGCTTGTTTTTGTTAGGTGATGTTTTTGCTCACGTACATTACTCGTACCATCATGGAGCTCATGTAGCTTTAACCAAATTTCATGAGAAGTTGGCAAAGTAAAGACTTGGTTAAAGACATCCATGCTAATAGATTCAAACAAGCAATTTTTAGCTCTAGCATTAAGATGAATTTCTTTTTCATCACCCGCGGTAGGCTTCTCGGGATTCTTAATGGGTTTCATCCCGTCACGGGTGACTCTCCAAACACCTAGATCAACGGCTTCTAAAAAGCAAGCCATCCTAGCACTATAGTAAGGGAAGTTAGTGCCGTCAAAGTGTGGAGGCCTAGAAGTATCCATCCCAACCTCTCTTAGGGGCGTCGGCTCGAAGGCGATTAAACCAAGAGTCCACAAGAGAGCCAACCTGGCTCTGATACCAATTGAAAGGACCGTGACGCCTAAGAGGGGGGGGGGTGAATTAGGTAACTTAAAACTTCTACTCTAAACTATGGCCTCTAATTTCCACCTAAGCAAAGCCTATGCAAGAAAGTAAACTATCTAATGTGCAACTAAGGTTTTGCTAAGTGTGTTTGCTATCTCTACCGCAAAAAGGAGTTATGCAACCTAGTTTCCAAACCTATCAACTAGCAAGAGTAAGCTAGGAAAGGTAAAGCACATAAACAAGGTAGCAATGTAAATGCGGAAGCTAAAGAGTGTGATAGAGATGCAAACTCCCGTCGACGACTCCGGTATTTTTACCGAGGTATCGAGAAGCGCGCAAGCTTCCCCCTAGTCCTCGTTGGAGCCCCTCGCAAGGAATCCCTCGCAAGGGCCAAGCTCCCGGTCGGGTAACTCCGTGGATAGCTCTGGTCTTCCCCACGCGCAAGTGGGTCTCCGGTTAAGCCACTCGTGGCAAAGCCTCTCCCGGATGCTCTCCGCCGTCTTCACTATCAAGTTTCCGGCCGAAGCGCCGCGGGCCTTGTTCCCTTCGGTACACGGAGGCGGCCACACCACAATTGCGGTTGGTGTGATCTCGCAAGACTTACAAGCCCCGCCGATGTACAACCACGGTGCGCGCAAGCACCGGTAGATGAGAGGTTTTCAACCTCACTAAACACTAGGCCTAACACCTAGAGCAAGCGCAAAGCGGTGGACTAACTAGCTTAAGCACTTCGCAAAGCACCTCTACTAATCACCTAGTATATCACTTAAGCACTTTGGTGGCTAGAGCAACTAAATATGTGTCTATACACTTGGTACACTTCCTTGAGCTCCAACCTGTTGTTTTTGGCCGGCCATGGGGGTATATATAGAGCCCCAAGCAAATAGAGCCGTTCAGCAAAGAGATGTACTTCTCAGACATCGACCGGACGCACTCACGTCCTGACCGGACGCGTCCGGTCTCTCCAACGGCTAGTTGCCAGCCTGCATAGGGACTGATCGGACTGTGGCATGAGTCCGGTTGCATATGACTGGACGCGTCCGGTCACGATTTTATGCCTCTGGAACCTCTCTGTGTTCGATCGGACTCTGCTGAGCTATTGCGTCCGGTCGACGTCGTAGCGTCCGGTCATGCTGCCACGCTGATGAACAGTCGCATCGTCGCGTCCGGTCCAACTGGCGTAGCGTCTGGTCGCTTTTGACGTGGCGCTGTTGGCTGGGTGAACTGACCGGACGCATCCAGGCCAGCGTCCGGTCACTGCGAAGCAGCGTCCGGTCACTCCTTCTTCTTCGTTTCTTCGCGGTTTCTTGCGCCGTCTTGGTTCCGTTTATTATGCCTTGGACTTTGCTTGATCTTGAGAGTCTTCTATTGAGCTTCAAATGTCTTGCTTGAGGTGTTGATCATCTGATCACCACGTCGCCTTAGTCCAAGTCACATTTGCACCCTATTGGACTACAAAACAAACACTCGCAAACACATTAGTCCAATTTGGTTATGTTGTTCATCAAACACCAAAATCCGAAGTTAAACGGTCCAAGGTCCATTTTCCTTACACTGACGATATATTGATTATTAATATAGCATAATAATGTTATCTTACAACTAAGGAATACATTATATCTTGCAAAAAAGAATAGATTTATACTACTAACTATTGTTTTTCTTTAAAAGACTAAGAAATTCTAAGACTCCAGTCGGCATGTTGTCTTCACATTCATTCTCCTTGTATGTTAGTAATTGTCCCAAAAATTGTTTTCTGAGTTCGTTTCCATCCTCCTGCACAATCATCATTATAATAAGTTAATGTATAATATCAGCATCAATTATGTTAATAAATTAAAATTTGATGAAATAAATGTTTATGTTGTTTACCTTTAGTAATGGTAATTGTAGTTTATCGTCTTTCCATGAAGCCATGAAGAGGGAAACAAGATAACCAGAAAGCTCCCTAATATAATTGCAAAAATAAATAATTATTAAAAGTTAAGAATTAAAATAGAGTATTAATTCCAAAAATAAATGTTACCTGTTTTGTATTGGAATATCCTGTAGTATTATTTGACGCCATAGGAAAATATTCTCGGTCCATCTAGATCCAGGCCAAGCTTTTGACATGGCTTTTGGTAAGAATTCAGCAATCCATAAAACTTTCTTCACATATCTTGCACTTGGGTTGTACTTGTAGATGGGATCAAGAGGTGTAGGGTCTAAAATATAGACAGTTCTGCTATCTTTGTCCAGTATGAATAAAATGAAAGAACCGTTGCATTGTGTTGGAATAAGAATCTGATATAGGACAGAGGTTATTATAGATAACATAAAAAGAATTTTAACAGATACATGTTTTGACAAATATAGTCAAAGTCAAATGATATTACCGATTTGCATGTTGCGACACTGTAGTTAATGCCAGGCCAGCTATGAACAGAAACTGCTAATCTTTCCACATCTAACTTTTTCCGAAAGTTTGGGTGACGTCCAAAATCAGTAGTCATCTATATATCATATAAAGTGTTTAGAAAAGTGGTAAAAAACAAGTGCATATTAGAGAGAGAGTTCACTTGTCTATATATCATATACAATCTTATAGTGTCATATACAAACCTGTCTTTTTGTATTAGTTTTTGTAATTGTTCTTTGACTTTCCAGTTAGCAACGTCAAGGTCTTTCCACTTTTTAACTAACAAGTCCTTTTTTATAATGATGTTTAAATGAGTTTGCAGTCCTTGTAGCTATTGGAAAAAATATATATTAGTAATGAAAAATATAAATAAAAAATCAATGTGATGAGAATTGAAATAAAGGGTTATGAACAGTAACTAACCGTGGTTTTGAGGTCATCTCGACTGAATTCCCAACACAATGAGTCAAGTACTTGTATCTCACACTTTTTTGCATGAACAACAGCTAAATACCAATGTGTATCTTTAATATTTATTGGAAGTAGTATCTATCAAAGACAGACTCAGTTATGTAGAATGCAATAAAAATAAATTAAATTTAATGAAACATATATAAAATATGTAGAAAGCCTTTACCATGTCATAGTTTAGATAATTTTTCACAATACTTGTAACGAAGTTTCCATCTTCATCTACTGTAAGTTTTCCATCTCGTTTTATCAGTCTACAGTTAATAGGGTTCTCAAAGTATACCCTAACATCATCTCTAATTTGTAAATGTCCTTGCTCTTTCAAACAACAGATATATGCACTGATAACCTACAAAGAAATTATTGATATAAAAATATATTATACTATTTTAGAACATGAAATTACTGATATTTGATAGAGATATTTGAGAGCACATATAGAAACACTTACATCATCGTTCAAATATTTTTCTGAATGTAGAAGACACATCAATTGATCTTGGTTGACAAAAATATCATCTATCTTAACAAGTATATCAGTGGACATAGATGTCTCTATTACTATTTGAGCACAGAAATCTTTGTCACTCATTGTATAATCTGCAAGTAAAAAAAATATTTGTAATGTTAAAAGTAAACAACATTCAAAATATATGCAAAACAATATACAAATACCTTGTGGAAGTTCCTTATATATTTGTTCATTTTTTAATTGCTGTTCAATTTCTTCTAGATGTTTTGGGGATTTCTCAATTAAATCATTGTCAAGCTCAGAATCCATCAATTCTGAACATTTGAGTTTCTTTAAAGGCTGATCCTCTGCATCATCAACATTGTTTGATTTAATATTGAAAGGATTCCTAATCTGCAAGACAAAAAATAGTAAATTGATAAATTGTTAAAGTAATAAATAAAATAATATAGCTATAAACTTCAAACAAATAACAGATCCAATCTAAATGGAATAAATAAAAAAATATCAATTAAGTAATTATATTCAATTTGATTTGAATAAAATAAAAACAAAATTAATAATAGATCTATATTAATTAAACAATATCATTAAATTATGGATTATACGTTGAATTTTGGTTATTGAAACAAACTATCGTTTGTGTAGGTGTACGCGTAGTTCTAGTTTGACACATAATGAAAATAACATCGATCCAACATGCTCAATCATCGTATGCAGGGCATGACAACAAACTGATACAACAAAAATATTGGAACAATATGTATTCAGAATTATACAGAGCAACACATAGTACCTCCTGCGAAATCTGGCCATCGTGGTCAGAATCCTGGAACAGATACGGCATCTTGTTGTTGGCGTCGGCGTCCTGAAACAGCTGCGACGTTAGGCCGTCGTTGTCGTCGTCTTTAAACGGCTTCGGTGTCTGGTCGTCGCTGTTGTCGATCTCGAGCAGCTGCGGCATTTGGTTGTTGTCGTCGTTGTTCTGGAGCAGAGACATCGTGGACCTCATCGGCCTTGTTCAGAACGTTGGGATTAGTATTTGCGTACTTTTGTTCAGCGAAAGAAGAAACTTTTTCGCATGTTGAGAGGATGCGAAATCACAATGAACCAAACAAATCAGTACCAGCAGTAATATATAAGAAGCAAAAAAAAAAGCACGACAAATACGAGTCAACATTGGAGTTCATGTCCAACAAAATCTGAAATTGATTTTTGGATAAAAGCATAGGAGATCGAGTTTGAATCCACCTACCTGGAATTGATTTTTGGATAGAATAGGAGTTTGAGTTTGAATCCACTTCTGATTCCGATTCCGATTCAAAAATCACAACTGAGCGATGGTGTCCGTGCCGATGTGCCGGTGCGTTGCACCGGTATAAATAAAATAATTAGTATTTGATAATAACATCATATGGTGCAAAATAGCTAGTGAAGTTATGAGGGTTTTTTTTCTTTTTTATATGTTTCTCTATTACAATTTTATGAAATTCATACATTTCAATCAAGCAATGAATATAGAGTTACACTTTCTTACGTGAATGTGTGACATGATATAATGTGTATACATTATTGTGTCTTCTATGCTTCTATAAGTCAAAAATTATCGTGTTTGATTAGTTTCATCCATCACAATGGTCCAAACAGTGGCTTGAAGTAAAGATACAAAAGTTATTGTAAGATTTAAGAAAAAAATAAACAGTTATCAAAGTTTACAGAATTAACGTATAACTTATGCAGTTAGATGATAACTTAGAGACTTGATATTAGTATTATGTTCCAATTTATTTTAGAATATATATGAATACACACTTTCATAACTTGCTATATGAGAACCGATGGCTTGGACATTTATCTAATGTTCATATAATGCATTTCAATTTCTCTTGTACTCCGATACCGAGGGACTTTTCGTTGTGGACGCGTCCTACGCAACTCGTGTATATGCATGAAAGACTTAAAGATTTTAATCAATGATCATATTATGCACACTAACTGTTAGGCAAGGGCCAACTCAGTCCGTTCTTAGGTTTGTGCCTGGTCCGCACACCTAGCACGCCATACCGGCACCCTTAGGTATATAGTGTTTCATCTCTATCTATAATTATTATAATAAAGATACAAAATTTTATCGTTTTTTTTCAAGAATTTTTTTGCCTGTTGAACTTATTATGTTAACTTGTACGATACGAGTCCATAGTATCCTTACAAAAAATTTATAAATGATAGATAAATTTTTCTCTCTCCCTTTAAAGATTAGACATATACATCTATTGCTAGTTAGCTAGCCAGCCAAAAAGACGGTAGCACATCAACCATAGGATATGCTCAGTGAGCTAATCCGATGTCGTTGTTTTTACTTCCACGGTCTCACCTCTCTCCTATGTACCCTTTATTTTTTATTTATTTTTTCTTTTTCCTCATTTATTTACTTCATTCATCTCCATCTTATCCAACTACACTGGTTCATTCGAGTTCAGTCCCATTCGTGCCCAACGTGCTACACCCGCGTCAGCCAGCTGAGAGAGCGAGCTCCTCACGCCAGCATCTGCTTGTGGCCTTGCGCGGCCTCAGCTTCCATCGCCTTGCTGCTCCCCGTGCCGGCCTTCACTCCCGCTAGCATCGCTCTGCGCTGGACTGCTCGCACGGCCGGGGCAAATCAGACCTTGGGCGCGCAGCTGGCCGCACACGTGGGGGAGGCGGCGGCACAAGCGCCCTGGACGACGAGGACAGCGACGACACCGAAGAACCTGGTTAGCGGTGCGGAGGCGGCGCCCAAGCGATCTGAAAGCATGAACACGTCTGTGTTTGATTGATTCTTTCTCTGATTTCCTCGATTTAGGAATTTTTGTTGACTGATTCATGTAGATGCGATTTGTTTTGTTGTGGCCTCGATTCGATCTATTCTGTCTTGCTTTGATTTGATTTGATGAGTTGTGTCTTCTCATCCTCATCTACTTTATATATATATATATATATAATACTAAAGACGCAAAATTTCAGTTTTTTTTTGTCTGGAATCTTTGGTCTGCTCTAAGAACGGAGATTAGAGATTTGGACAAAGAAAATTAATGGAACCACACCGAATTGGGATAAGAAACAAATACATTGATCTTTATCAATTTAACAATAGACGTTGACGAGGTGAGTTGATTAACGAATCATTACAACAGCACATTATCCTCTTCGGTCTCAGGTTCGAATCCTATTAGCACCAGTTTTTTTTTTTTTTGCGATTTTGCTTTTTTTCCCCTATTAGCACCATTTTTTTTTGCGATTTTGCTTTTTTTTTTCCTTTTTTGGGCGGCTGTTGGGTCTTGTCCGCAGCCAAATTTACTTTGTTTTTTTTTTGCTGCTGTTGGGTCCGGTCCGTATTTGAACTCTTGACTCTTCTATAATAAATAAATATTACACACTAAGTTATTGCTCTTATTTAGAATTGAGTATTTTTCGTTCTCAAAAAAAATCAGCGTCGATTACATGGGGAAGGGGTACCCAAAACCTCCACTTCGAGAAAAACATAACCAGGGCCAAGAAGGCAAGCGACACTACTTGGCCCGCCAAGCCAAAGCCCGCAGACCCATCAACTGGAAAGTAGGCCACGGCGGCCCCACAATCCGAGCACTCGCCCGAGCCCTCCACGCCAGGCCTCGGGCGAACGCTCGATCTCCGTCTCGCCCGCGCCCGAGCCCTCCACGCCAGGCCTCGCGCGAACGCTCGCTCTCCGTCTCGCCCGAGCCCTCCGCGTCAGGCCTCGGGCGAGCGCTCCACCACCTCCCAAGCCTTCCGCAAGAAGGAAACTCCCCTCTCCTCTCAACTCTGACGACCGTACCACCGCCTGTTGCGCCCACGCCATGTCAAACAGGACCACACTCCTCCCTAAAAACGTGCTGACACCTGCTGTCAGGACAGGGCAGAGACGCGCAGGGGGCGTGGGGAGACAGGACGAGAGTCACATCACCTTTTTTCCACCACCGGCGGATCCGGGCATGGGAAGTCACACCCGGTGGTGCTATTCGGCACTATACCCACTCCGGGGCCATGATGATGTACGATCGTCTGACAAGCTACAACGCCGCGGAGGACTCGGCTCTCCCCAAGTGTGAAAACCCCTATGCATCAAGTACACCCGTCACAGTGGACTACTAGTCCACACGACCTCATCACCCTGAGCCCTTCACAACAGGCCTCGGAGGATGAATCTACTCTCCGCCTCGCCTGAGGCCTCGCGGCCAGGCCTCAGACGAGGTCCAACCCTCCGACCGGAAGACCTGGCACAAGGCGACAGGCGCAAGGATGGGACGGAGGGATCCGACGCTGCATCGCCATAATGTCGGACGTACCTGGCCACGCCGACAAGCACAACGGCCATACCGTCACTATAGAGCCACAATAGCTCACCCCCACCTTTTTGACTAAGAGCACCCACGTACTATCTCCTTGTAACCCATGCCCTCCTTGAGGCTATAAAAGGAGGAGCCGGAGACGCCTCTAAGGGGGGGGGGAGAAGGCTCAAAACACATCCATCGAACCAGAAACACACAACTCGCTCATCCCCGCACGAGACCTGGGTCTAGAACCCTCTCTCACCAGCTTGTACCCCTACTACGAGCACCCCGGTGCAAAATAACACGAGCTCTGCATCTCACACTGGACGTAGGGCGCGCTTTGCCCGAACCAGTATAAACCTCTTGTGTTCTTCTTGCATCACCATCCGGAGCTAGGAACACGTAGATACAAATTTACTTGCCGGTGCTAGGACCCCCCGGTTCGAAACACCGACAGTTGGCGCGCCTGGTAGGGGCTCTTCTACATGTCGATCGTTTTCTCCACTCGGTTCCGGATGGCAGATTCCAAATCTCCCAACTCCCGCAGTACGGTGGTGCGCTCTGGGAGCCTAGAGTTCGTCGCTCTATGTAGCGGCTACAACGTGGCCCTCTTCGTGACTACGCCGCTCCTCGCGGTGGAGGTTGCGCCACGCTACCCCGGACGCTCCAGACGTCCGGGACGTTGCTCCGGACACGCTTGGCAGACGCACCGGGAGCCAACCACCCATGGCCCTTCCCTGCGGTCCGGGGACGTTGCGCCACGTTCCGACAAAGCTCCTCGTCTAGCGACCCGGCGGAGCCCCCCGCGAGGGGTCTAGCCGGGACCAGCCACTCAAATCAGAGGGCGCCAACGGGCCTTCCCCGAGGCCTAGCCTCGAGGCCCCACGACGCCGCCACCAGCAACAACGTCGGGGGCTTCCTTCCCCAACACCGGGACGACAAACGAAGCCTCGGCCACCTTGGACCGACTCGACGAAGCCCTAGACGCAACTCTACTACTTCGGCCTAGTACCAACAAGACCTCCAGCGGGACCACACCCGACACATCCGAGGCTGAGGCTTCAACGTTGGCGATCTGGTGCTGCATTTGGGGCAGGACAACCCAGGGCGCCACAAGCTCACTCCCCCGCGACAGTTGGTGCACCAACCAGGGACCTCGACGGAAACCCCGATTTCGCCTTCGCCATGCGCACGACGAGGGAGCCCGACCAACCTCCTCCGACAATCCCGACTCCGACTTGGAACATCAAACAGCTATGTCGTTTCTACCCCTAGGGCCTCGAAGCCCTGTACATTTGTCATGTTTTGTACAAACATCGTATCATGAATGAATAAAAGTCATCATTTCCATGAACTTTCTTTCGTTCAAAAGCAGAGGTAGCCTCGACACTGTCAAATCAGAGTCAGGAATCCCTCGGGGGCTGACAGGGGGATAACCCCCTAAGTTCCCAAAAAACTCGCACGGTTTTTACCAAACTCGACGTTATCCTAATTATCTATGCCTCAAACACGCTTCGCGACTAAGTAGAAAACACCTTGAGCTCCCCAAGGGTCGAGGGACATCGAGACGGGAGCTCTCCTATGCCTCTGGGCTACGGTACCTCCACTCCCTCCCTCCCTCGAGGGTCTCGAGCCTGTGTCGGAAACTTAGTCAAAAAAGCAAAACTCAGGCAAAGAAAAATAAGAAAACTCGAGCGCTAGGGATTGACAGGGGGGTAACCCCCTAAGTTCCTAAGAGGCTCGCACGGTTTTTCCAAAGCTCGATGTTACTTTATTTATCTATGTCTCGAACGCGCTTCACGACTAAGTAGAAAACACCTCGAGCTCTCTAGGGGTCGAGGGACGTCGAGACGGGAGCTCTCCTACGCCTCCGGGCTACGGTACCTCCACTCACTCCCCCCCCCCCTCGAGGGTCTCGAGCCTGTGTCGAAAACTTAATCGAAAAAGCAAAACTCAGGCAAAGAAAAATAAGAAAACTCGAGCGCAAAAGATGTTTCATTATCATCTCGAGCACTCATAAGTTTTTCGAGCCACGAAGGGCCACAACGTTGCAAAACACTAATTATTTACATGGGCCTTCTTGCCCAGATATGGCTCGCAGGCCTCAAGCTTCGGTGTCTGAATCATCATCGTCGTCACCCTCCTCGCTACCCGGACCTTCCTCGTTGACATCGAGGCCGTAGCCCGGGAAGGGAAAGGAGTATCGACCATATTCGACCTCACGCGCGACAAGCAACACGAACTCAACAAAGCCCTCAAAGGAGTACTTTACACTCCTCCGAGGCCTCGGGGGCTACCCCACAGAAAAGTTACCAGTCACCCTTCGCTCCTAGTTCATGATCCCCAGTTCGAGTGTCAGCACTCGAGCAGGAGCTCGGGTCACGCCCCCGTGGGAGAGGCAGCTACGTCACTTTTTCCTTAAATTTACAAGTGTTATACTTTTGTTTTGCCAGAGTATGCAATAAATAGGCACCTCTAGCTCGTCTGTTTTGTCATATGCGTTCTGGGGATACCCCCGAGGCCTGAGCGCGAAGGCTCGGGGAACCCTTTCATCGATCTAAAAAGTGAGGCTCGGCTCTGCCCCGGCAGAGGCCAAGCCTCCCTCGGGGGGCTACAAGGAGAGGAGTCTCCCCGACCCGACGTCCCCGAGACTTACGTTTTTGTTCACATTTCAAAATTTTCCTAGTCTCGCCTCTTTTTTCTTTTGTGCATAAGAAGGAACTAGCGTGCGAAACCTAAAGGGCCACGAAGGACACCTTGAGAGTCGAATAACCAAGTCGTGAGAGCTACCTTCGCTCCTGGCAGGAAGACTCCTTTGCCGTTATCTCACCTCAAAAGGTAGCCTAAGTACCCTAAGGGTTTCCACCGAGATCCCTCCACACGCAAAAAGGCAAAAAAACAGGCAACAAGGAATGAAATGCAAAAACGTTTTTACATTAAGCCTCGAAGGCCGCGAGCATGTTCTTTCTTACAAAAAGTATCCTCCCACGGAGGACACAACACAAGGGCTCAGTGGCCCAAACTAACTCTGTTTCTCCTCTTGAGGCTCGTCCGCAGGAGCAGTCACTGGGGGGGTCTTCAGGAGCCGAGGAAATGGCAGCTGGAGGAAGCCCCACGTCCTCTTCAAAGAACCGAGCCTGGGCTTCCCCAGGGGCCTTGACGGCCTTGGCGAACTCCATGATCTCCCGCTTGGCTTCGTCTTCATCATCCGGCAAGATATAGCTCTAGCTGACGGCACCGAAGTTGAGGCCATTGTAGTGGCTGGCGATCACGGCGAAGGCCCGCTTCACCCCAAGATGAAGGGCACCACTGAAGGGTCGAGATGGCGGACTAGAGGGGGGGGGGTGAATAGTCCTTTTTAAAACTTAAACTTAATCGCAGCGGAACGGCTAACCGAAACAAATACGGAATTAAAACTATCGGTCTAGCCAAGACTATACCCCTCTACCTATACTCTATGACACCTTACAAAAGATCCTAATCAATGCAAATAAGGTGTCGGGCTAGCTTGAGCTCACCTAAATAATTCTAGAAGCAAGGTCACACAAACCTAAGCAACTAGTACTCAATCAACCGGGGAGCTCCTACACATGCCACTAAGCAAAAGCACAAAGCTCTTAAGCTCACTAGCAATGCTCAATAACAAGGCTACACAAGCCAAAATAGAGAGCTCAACTTAGCTACACAAACTAAGCAATGTGACTAGCAAGACTACAAGTCAACTAGTCACTTATGGGGTCAACTCTATGCTACACAAGCAAAGAATATAACTAGAAAGCTACACAAGCTAACCAATTACAAGAGCAACTATTAAACTACACAAGCTAGATAGCTACACAAGCACAATATGTATGAAAGTAAATACAAGCTTGTGTATGGAGATTGCAAACCACCGAGAAGAGTAGACAATGTTGACACGGTGATTTTTCCCGAGGTTCACTTGGTTGCCACCAAGCTACTCCCCGTTGTGTCGACCACACACCTTGGTAGTTCGGCGGCTAATAGGCACCACACCTAGCTCGACACTCGAGCGCCACAAGAACTCACCCACAAGTGAGGGTAACTCAATGACACGCGCAATCCACTAGAGTTGCTCTTCGCGATCCCCGCGGGGCGAGCACAATACCCCTCACAAAGCCTTCTCCGGAGCCACGCACAATCTTCACGCGGGCTTCACGACGGAGACTCAATCACCAAGCCGTCTAGGAGGTGGCAACCTCCAAGAGTAATAAGCATCACCGGCTTGCAACTCGATCACCTAGTGCCACTCGATGCTATCTCTCTAAGCAACGCACTAGATATCACTAACTCGCTCTCGAATCACACACTATCAAGCACTAGCGAGTTAGAAGGCTCCTAAGCACATCCACACCAGCCACCAAGGCTTTGGAGTGCTCTCTATTACCAGCCAGAGCCGGCCACCATCTCCTTTTATAGCCCCAAGGGCTCAACTAACCGTTACCAAGAGACAGCCTTTTTCGGGGGCACCGGACGCGTCCGGTGCAGGCGCATCGGACGCACGGCCAGCGTCCGGTGCTCCACAGCCGTCCACGTGGCGCCCCAGATCAAACCTCACGCGTTAGATCTCCAACGGTCAAAACCACAGACTCAGGTCTATGTTGCATCGGACGCGTCCAGTCCAACGACCCTCAGCGTCCGGTCAAACACAGA
This sequence comes from Coix lacryma-jobi var. lacryma-jobi, assembly GCA_009763385.1. NCBI lineage: Eukaryota > Viridiplantae > Streptophyta > Magnoliopsida > Poales > Poaceae > Coix > Coix lacryma-jobi. Next base: position 47,908,740 of record CM019826.1, read on the forward strand.
GAGGTTCCAGAGAGGTTTTTCATCGACCGTACGCGTCCGGTCACCATTGACCGGACTCACTCAGCGTCCGATCACTACAAATCGACCGTTGCCTCTCATGAACAGGAGAACAGGCGAGTCCGGTCAGACCTTGACCTCGGGCGTTCTATCTACGATTCGCCCGAGCCCCTGAAACCAGGCCTCGGCCTCGGGCGTTCAAGCACCGCCTCGCCCGAGCCTCCACGCCAGGCCTCGACCTCGAGCCTCATCGCCAGGCCTCGGCCTCGAGCCTCTGCAGGCCTCGGCCTCGAGCCTTCGAGCCACACCTCGGCCTCGAGCCTCTGCGCCAGGCCTCGGCCTCGAGCCTCTGCAGACCTCGGCCTCGAGCCTTCGAGCCAGGCCTCGACCTCGAGCCAGGCCTCGAGCCTTCGAGCCAGGCCTTGGCCTCGAGCCAGGCCTCGAGCTCAAACTCCGCTTCGCCCGAGCCCTCCGCGCGGGGCCTCGGCCTCGAGCGCAACCTTCCGACTCGCTCGAGCCTGCCATCGGACGCTCGGACCAGCGTCCGATGCAGCGGACTTCAGCGTCCGATGCTCCCAGAGCACTGCTTTTCACCTCCGATCAGCACAGCTACTTCTCCAACAACTTCTCCTTTGCAAATGTGCCAACACCACCAAGTGAACATAAACATGTGCATGTGTGTTAGCATTTCACAATCATTTTTCAAAGGATTTTCACTTGCTCTCATCACGCCACTCGATCCTAGCAACATCGCAAAGTTAGATCGCTCAAGTGGCACTAGATGACCGATATGCAAACAAGTTTGCTCCTCTTGATAGTACGGCCATCTATCCTAAACCCGATCATAAACTTCTCTACACACCTATGACCGGTGAAATGAAATGCCCTATAATTATACCTTTGCCTTGCGCATTCCATTCCATCTCCTCCGGTGTTGATGCAACACATGCACCAATCCTCTTCATCAAATGATATGATCCACTTCATATCATCACATGGCCTCCATGGTCCATCGATCTTGACATCACTTGCTCTTCACCATCGCTTTGGTCCTTCGGCGCCAAGTCTTGCTTAAGCCTCCCGACACTTGGTACCAACGGCTTCAAAGCCTCAACTTGCCCTTCACCTTCGCAACCGGTCCATCAAGCCAAGTCTTGCCTTGATCTTCACCATCTTAGCCACATGACCACATGTCATGTTTCATGTGCATTAAGCTCCTTCTTCATCTTCATGCATGAGCATTGCAACATCCTCCAAGCCATTTCTCCTCTATGGCATATGTTGCTCACACATGATCACCTGTGGACTAATCACCTGTGTAATTCACTTTAAACACATATTAGTCCACCTAAGTTGTCACTCAATTACCAAAACCAAACAAGGACCTTTCAACCACGCACCCGGTCATTCACCTGACCACTTAGGGCGGCCAGACGGCTGGTCAGGGAGCTCCCCGACTGACCATCTACGGTCCCAAGGGTCGCGCAGGCCTCGGCGGCGGCATCTTGCAGGGCCTGGTGATCCAAGGCCTCGGCCTAATAGACCGACTGCAGGGCGGCCGAGGCCTCCTCCGCCTCAGCAAGCTTCCCCCTCAGCTCTACAGAAGATCGACACAACTCGTCAAAAGATCAAAAAACGCGATGAGGAAACCACAAGGCCTACGGAACAAAAGGTCACCTTTCATCACCCCCTCCCACTTCTGGGCATCAGTTGCCGAGGCCTCAGCCGATATCCGAGCCTGCTCCAAGTCCGTGCTCAGGGCCCGCACCTTGGACGCCTCCTCGGCAGCCTGAGCGCGAAGGGCCTCGGCCGTCTTCTCGGACTCCTCCAACCGCAACACCAGGTCCTTAGCCTTCTCCGCCTCCCGGGCGACGTGCTCTTGGGCCTCGGCAACCGCGGTGGTCAGGTCTGAGCAGCGAACGCTCAACCCGCCCGCCTCGGTACTCTTCTCGGCAAGCTGCTTCTGGGTACGGGCGAGCTCAGCGCTCGATGTCTGAAGCTGCTCTCAGACGCGGCTCTCCTGATGGAGGAAATTCGACTTAGCCCGAGAGGTCTCCATAAGCTCCTAAGGCGGATAATCAACTGAACATTAACCCCCTTTACGACAGAATGGGAAGAAGAGGATCACCCAAACGAGGGTCCTCACCTGGACGGCCCGAGGGAGGTCCCTTTCCACCAGCGTCAAGGACGTCTTCAACGACCGCGTGAGGAGCGAGCCGAGCTGTCCGAGGATGCTCCAGTTTCCAACCTCGGGGGCGTCGTCGAGGACAAACACCAGCTTGGCCTCAGGACGAGCTGGGTCCCTCCACTCCACTCGAGGACCGCCTCAAGTGGGAGAATGACCCCCCCAAGCAGGCAAGGGCTGAGCTTTCGCCCCCTCCTTCGACCTGGGGCGCCGGCAGCCTCGGCGGCACGCTGGTAACCTCGCCCTCCGCCTCTGCTTTCCTGCCTTTTGGGGAAGTCATGTCAGAAGAGACGATATGTATCTCCTCCGGCCAGCACGACCCTTGAGGCAGGACGCCAGCCCCAGCCCCAGGAGCAACGGCCCGGGACGACTCTACCTCAGCAGCCTTGGCGGCCTCGGCTTTGTCGGTCACGGCTCCTGGGGCTCGCTCATTCCTTGACGCCCCAGAAGCAAGGACCTCCTCTGGCGTCCCACCAGAGACCAAGGCCCCCCGTGGGAGCCTGACGACTTCGGGAATGACGTCCAACCCGCCGGACCCCGGCAGTGGTGGCGTCACGGACAGTGCCACCATCGCGCCGGCGGAGGAGGTCGCTCCCGCTTTCAGCGCCTTCCCGGGGCGGAGGGGTAGGGCCTCCGCGGAATGCTTCCTGCTGAGACAGGAGAAGAAAGATATGCGTCATGAAGAAAAATCCCCACACGAACAAACACGGGGAGGGTAAGCGACGAATGCTCACCCAGCCGTCGGGGCCCTCCTCGCAGAAGGCACGGGTGGGGTCTGCAGTCATTGTGTCCCTACAGGGGGAGCCCCGCGCGGGGGAGGCGGGAGCTCCGTTTCGGGGATCTCCGTCGAAACCCCCACCGACCCACCGACGGCGGTGGCAACGGGTCCTTATTGGAACCGTCACCCCCACGGGGCGCAGAAGCCTCGCCACCCACGCCCGGGGCAGGAACAAGGCTCTGCCCCGCCGCCTGCACCCCGGATGCGCCCATCGCCGGGCTCATCGACCGGACCGGCGAACGGTCCACGTCTGAAAACCCTGCCAGGGGCTCGGAGTCCCCCTCTGAGCCCTCATCGTCATCATCATCGGAATCGTCCTCTGTGGGAGAGGACTCTTCCAACTCGCCATGGAGCCTCTATTGCCGCCGACGCCTCTCCAGGTCGTCACGGTCCTTCCGACGCTTAGCCCGCCTAGTTTTCATATCATCCTTTCTCTTCTTCCTCTCCTCGGCCCGGCGTCGCCTCTCCTCCCTTTCCTCAGGAAGGGGAGGTTTTGAGGCGCTGACCGACCGTAGTCCCTGCAAAGAGAAGGTAGTAAGGACCGAACATGGAAGAAGAAGGCTCCAGAGCATCACACCCAAAAGATTGATCCTCTTACCAAACTAATGTACCCGTGGAATGGGCTCATCGGGATGCTGAGCAGCTTGTTCACGTCATTCACCTCCTTCACTGCATCCTTCACCCGACGAACAAGTTCGGGATAGGCGGGCGGTGACGCCCTCATCTGGCACCCTTGCAGGAGAGGCACGTCGTCTCTCATCTTGGTCATGATCAGGGGCCGGACCATCAGCGACAGCACACACCGCTGATGGAACCAGCCCACGACCATCCCGGCCGTAAGACCCGCCTTCCGCAGTCTCGCCAGGGCTTCGAGTAGCAGGTCGAGCCGATTCTAGCTCCTATCGATGACGCCATAGTTCCAGGAGTCCGGCCACGACTCGATGTCGCGGCCGGTGTATGCCGGCAGCAGGCCGTCGTCGTTACGAAGGTACAACCAGCCTAGGCGCCAGTCTTTATTCGAGGTGGGCGCCTGGGACAGGATGTACAGGCTCGCCCTATGCTAGCGAACGAAGAGCACGCAGCTCCCCAACCTCATTAGTCTCCGCGGACCATCCGAAACCGCCTTCGTGAAGAACTCGCCCCAGAAGAGGTGGATCCAAAGCTCCTAGTGGGGCTCGATCCCCAGAAAACCTTCGCAGATGGTCGCAAAGATGGCTGCCTGCGAAATGGAGCTGGTGAGAACATATATGATGAATGATTGACATTTATGAGGAAGGTTTGAGGCTTTGCCCGGTTTAGTCCATATCTCGCTATGCGCTTAATGTTTATGACTAACCGGTGGCGTTGAGTTGTGGTGTTTCTGTGTTGGTGTGCGTGTGCAACATGTGTCTCTTGGCTGTGTTGATGTGCAGGTGTGGAGATCGGATACAGTGGTCGATGGTGAGCTAAAGGTCAAGTAGAGACATGTCATGCCGACGGACTGGGAGCGGTGAAGGATGGGAGTGCCGTGCGACGGACGTGCCATGCCGATGTACCCAGAGCGGTGAAGGGCGGACGTGAGGCTTGGATCGACGGACCATGAGGCCGGAGGACCACCTGTGGTAGTTGGCACGTGGCATCGGCGAGCGAGAGCACATGGGGATGTGCGATGCATCGGCCGAGTCGGGAGGAAGACAATGGCGTCGTGGCACTTGGCGGGAGGTCGGACACGGGCCTGCGTGCGACGCAACTGCCGTCGGCCGAGTCAAGAAGGAAGGCGAAGGAGTTGTGCCCGGCGTGGAGGCTTGTGACGGAACGACCCTAATCCCATGGCCCATGTGTCCCTGTCAACCTCTGACAGCCGAACCCATGTTCCATGTGATTAAGACCTGTTCGCCACCGGGCTACATCAGTGCCCAATGTCCGCAGGATCATCTCACAATTCGGTTACAGCATGGCATACTTTTACAATTAACATCGGAATAATCAGCGGAAGACTTAAATAACATTAGTTTTACAAACCGAGGTTTCAAATGAGGTAAGGAGTACGATTATTACAAACCATTGTTCGGGAAATTCAAAGTAGACAACGTAGCGGAAACATTAACATAAAGATACATGTAACACCCAGCCCGAAGGTGCACATTTACTCATCGGCCTCATCGGCCTCTTCCTGGACGAAGGTCACGCAACAGGGTGCGAGACACATCGGGGTCTCAGGCATACCTGCAACATGGGTAACAAACCCTGAGTACGGGGTACTCAACAAGACTTACCCGACTAAAGAAAAGAGGAAAGACTCAGGGATGAGAGGCTTTAGGGAGTCAAGGTAAGGCTTAAGCAAGTTCAAGCATTTTGCAGAAATAGCATTTTTGTAAACTTGTTTTGAAAAGTAGTTCTCAAACTTCATCCTTTCATGATTCATTTTAACTTTTCAAAACATACCTAGTTGTGAACCAATCCCCGTTGACAGTCAGTGACCAAGTCTCCATAACCGAGGAGCAACGTTAATCCGGATAAATAATACTCAGCTGAGGATCCCTATCCACACTGCATATGTAGCACCCAAGCTTGCATATGCCAACTCGTCTACCACGATTCCTCCAAGATTGGACCCGGTCCTACGCCACCCGGAAGTACAGTACACCACTCCTATCCAGGTACGACGACCACGTGGGTACATGCTACTTCCGCCATCTCTCCACTCCCAGTGCGCGGTTGTCGGTCCAATAAAGGATTCCTCGGAGCCAGAGCTTTCCGAAGTATGTGAATAGTTACAAGTCTTGACCAGCAGGCCCCCATACGGATGGTCCCAAATTTTCCAGCCAGAACTACACCTTGGTTATATCTCACCCAAGCGTAATAGTCCTGTCAGTTTTTCAACCCTGTCCCGGTCGGTGTCAACTGTTGAGTCCCGGACTACAACATGACGGCACCGTACGCTCGGACAACCTCTCCTCGCTATTGACTAGGTACGGATCAGGTAACTAGCCAGTAGACGGGAGTAAAGCCAAATTCCCATAAACATTCTTAAAGTGATCACACTTTTTTGAAATTGGCATTTTTATTGCAAATCTATTGAATAACATTGCTAAGCATTTTGCAAACATTTTGAGAACAGGACAGGTGTATCTTTTGGTGGAGGTGGGTAATGCAAGAAGTAGGTCATCGCACAACTCCTATTACCTAATGCAATAGTAAAATATTTAAAGAAAACATTTATAAAAACAAGGTAGGGTTAAATGCACCGGGGCTTGCCTTGGATGGCAAAAAGAGCAGACTCGGGGTAGGTATAGGTGTCGGAGCTCGGGGTCGCCTCGGGAGTTGGTTCGTCAACAGCGGCCTCGACTCTGGTACCTTCTTCGTCAACTATACGGATGTAATGATGAATGCTCATGAGAATGATGATATGGACTTATGGTGCAAGACAATCCACTGATTCTAGATTACTCTTAAACAAGGCATAATTGAAATCTAGGTTGAGCATAAGATAACCATTTCTTTCTTGAGCATTATTGATGTTAGGCCTTATTATAATTATCCTAAGTATTAGCCAAACATATCATCACAAACATCATAGACCAAAGGGTAGGGGTCTATGAACATCAATCAATCCAAAGATCACATCATCAAGCACTTATTACCAACCCTAATCCACCTTTTCTATTTTCTTAATTTATTTAAAAGGTCAATTTATGAAGTTGCTCCAAAAATTACCAAATTAATCACATAAGTTCATTATGACTTAAATAGATGGCAAAACAAATTTCATAATTTTTGGAGGTCATTAAGGTGCTCAATTAAATCTAGACATTTAATTAACAAAAGGCACTATTCAAGAATTAAAATAAATGCTCAAAAATCAACTTGCTCCAAATGACTTCAAAATTTTACCAGAGACTCAGCATGACACCACAAGGTCACAAAAGTATATCTCAAGATTTTTGGAGCTATAGATCACTCTCCAAAAATCCCAAAACCTTCATTTTTCAATTAAAAGAGAAATTTTACATTTCCAAATTTTTGCACAAAACTCAAGTTTCATATTTTTCTAAAATACTACAGAGCATAAAGAGTCTACTACAAAAATTTCAGAATTTTTGGATCAACACAGAAAATCATACAAAAAAGAGAAAACCGAACACTATTCATAACTTAAAAATAAAAAGAAAAACGGGCACGGCGGCGGGAGCTCGCCGCCGGTGACCAAAAGCGAGCGGCGCTCGGTACGCCGGCCAAACCAGAGGGTCCGGGGCGAAACCAAACACCTAGGGAGCATAAGGGAGCTCACCGGAGTCGATTGGGCAGCTCGGTGAGGGACGGGGATGGACGGAGCGGCCGGTCGGCGGGAAGCGGCGGACGGCACACGGCGGTGATCGACGGCCGGGCGATCCTGCGCGACACAAGCAACCGCAAAGGGCCCATCAGAAACGCAAGGAAGCGAGGAAGACGATGCTGGGGTCAATGGGGAACGATCACGGTCGGAGTCGACGTATTGCACGGACCCGAGCACGGCGGTCCCTTGCCGGAGTTGGGGAAGAAAGGGTTACGCCGGGCGATCAGAGGTGGTAGAGACCAAATTGGTGAGGGGAGAAGCTGCGCAAAAACACAGCGGAGCTTCTGAGCTAGATGATTGAGGGCTGGGAGCTCTGGTGTGAGGTGGCGACGGCGGCGGAGCTGAGGGAGAGAGGTCGGGCTCCGGCGGCCGTTTTATAGCCGCGGCCAGAGGCCGGTAGAGACCTCGAGGTGGGGTGGATAAGCACGGCGAGCGCGTGCGCACTCGATTGCGCTCTGGCGGAGGTGATGGCGTGCAGCCGGGGCTCGGGCGCAGGCAGCGCCGGCAATGGCCACGCGGCGGCGGCGAGCAGGAGCAGTAGGGGCCGAGAGATGGAGTCAGCGCTCGTGTGCGGGTGCGGAGGGGACCAAGGAGCGGCTGGGGCAGGACAGAGGCGCGTGGGGAGCAGCCGTATGCGCTGCAGGCGCAGCGCCGGCGCCATGGCCGGGCCCCCCCTCCCCCTGGCTCTACGGGGAAGAAGAACAGTGTAGGGGATAGGGTTTGACTTTGGGCCAGTTTTTGTATTTTGCAAATTTCTCCTAAAATTTGAACTGTGCGACAAAAACTCAAAATACCAAAGTTGCTCAGAAAAATGAGATCTACAACTTTGTCAATATGAACATTTTCAAATTCCAAATAGTTTTTGAAATATATTCAAAAACAGAAAAGGGGACACTTTTCAAATTTGCTTCAAATCAAAATTACTTTGGATTTCAAACTGAAACTTGAAAATCTTTATATATGAAAGTTGTTCCATTTGACAAAACCTACAACTTTGGTAATATACACTTTTTCTGAAACTCAATAGTTTTTGAATTAATTTTGAAAACTCAAAAAGGGACAAAAACTGGAGTTTGAATGAATTTGAAATTACTTCAAATTTTATATAGAAACTTTGAAATTTGTAAATACCAAAGTTGTTCCTCTTGATCAGATTCACAACTTTGCTTTTTGAACCAACTCAAAATTTTGAATTTTGAAAAGTTATCAAAAAGGGAATAAATCCAGGATTTGGGATTTTAGGGTTTTGCAAAAGGAAAATCAAATCAAATCTGATTTTTGAACTTTGATCAATGCAACAAACATCAGGGCACTAAATTTGAACAAGAATTACATAGAACTAGGCACAGAGGTGAAATTACCATTTTGCCCTTATAGAGAGAATTGGGCTTTTAGGGTTTTTGAAAAGGGAATCAAAGCATAGCAATTAGGCAATTCAAATGCATCACAGGAAATGATTAATGCTTAAGATGATGACATGTCAAGTTAATTACATTAGTAACACCAGGGGTGTTACAACGCTGGACATGCATCGGCATCGGTGCCGGTGGTCGGGGTGTGCGAACCACATCCCGTCTATGGCGCGGGTTCGGTAGCTGAGCCTCAAAAAGCTACCCTCGACGGTTTCCGAGGTTGAGCCTCAAAACTCAGGGTGGCCGGTTTCCGAGTTTGGGCCTCAAAACTCGGGATGGACGGTTTCCAGGTTTGGGCCTCAAAACCTGGGCTGGCAGGTTTTCCGGTTTGGGTTTCAAAACCGGGGGAAGGTCCAAAAGGACGGTCGACGCATGGCGGCACCGAGAGGCTTGCATTGCGGCGAAGCTATCGGTGAGAAGGTGCGGTGGTCGATGTGACGGCATGTGGCGGCATCCTGGAGCTTGCGTCGAGGCAAAGCGAAGGATGAGAAGGCGCGTGGCCGTCGGATGAAAACTGCTAGGGTTGGACAGTTTTACCCCTGGGGGGTATTTGGGTTGAGTACTTCATGAGAGGGTGTTTTGGTCTTCGGACGTGCGCCTATATATATGAAGGGGGCTGGTTAGGGCAGCCCATCCTTGGACGGTGTCTCTCTCATTTTTGTGTTTGTGAGAGAAGGCTAGGGTTAGAGGAGAGTTGGCTCTTGTTCTTGAGCTTTTTGCCATCCAAGCTTTGTGTTGCTAGGAGTGGCTTGTAGCCCGACACCAAGTGCTTAATCAATCATCTATTCCGCTGAATCCAAGGATCAAATTCGTCCTCCTCTTGTTGGCTGCGATTTTGGGATCGAATTCGCGTTTTGTTCTTCACGTTTTGGTTTTTCCCCTCCCGGAGATTTGTCTCGTTCTCCCTCTCCTAGCAACGATTTGCGATTCCGTTTGAATCAATTTGTTCTATGTTGTGAGCTCCTTCTTTCCACCGAAGGATTTCTTCTCTAACCTCACGAGCACATAGATCGTGTCGAAATCGCGTTCGTTCTTCGTTTCTTCCCCTTTTTTTAGTGTTCTTCGGATTTCTCATGGATTAGTTGGTTTGGAGCGATGATATCCTAGGATTAGCTTCCCAACACATAGAAGAACACTTGGGAGAAGTTTGGTTGCAGCCCCGTTCGATTTGGTAAAGATCCAATCGATTTTGGTTTTGTCCCGTGCAGTTTTTGCACTTTCTGGGCAGTGGCGGACTGTCCGTCGTTCAGTGGCAGACTGTCCGGCCATCGGGGCTCGGCCAGACCAGAACAGCGCATCGCTCACTGTTCACGGTCTTTTTGACCGGCGGACAGTCCGCCGTGTAAGGCGTGGACAGTCCGCGAGTCGAGCAGAGGCTGTTCAGCAGCTTTGCTGATTTGGGACATTGACCGGCGGACAGTCCGCCGGGGCTTCGCGGACAGTCCGGGACCTGAAGTCCGAACAGTCCGGGACCTGAAGTCCGGACAGTCCGGGAATCGGCTGTAAGTTGAGTTTTAGTGCTTTTGCTCTCTTGGCTTTTCGGCTTCGCTTCCGGACTTCTTGTTTGCTCCTAGAGTTCACCTAGGAATCTCTCTACATATCTTTGCTACGCGTTAGCATCGGTATTTGGAGGAATCTCGACGTAGCCCTATATCTACGTTTGGGAGTGGGTCTTTTAGGCACGAACTTGACTCGGAGTTTTTGAGAGTTTTGATTTGCTCTCTTGTGTGGTGCCTCGCTGTGATCCTAGGGATCATCCACCCTCTTTCCGAGGGTCGTGGGCATCACGTTTGAGTCCGAAGCTTTTGGGGTTGATTTTGTTGGGACAGAGCTGAGAATTTTGAAAGAAATTTTTAGGCTCCCATTCACCCCCCTCCGATCGCCTTGCTTTAGCATTTTCGGTCCTTCAATTGGCATCGGAGCCAGTTAAGGATCTCTCTACCTTAACCGGTTCCGGATCCGCGAAGGCGACCTTTTGAGAGCGGTTGTGTTTCCGACTTTGCTTGTCGAGGTGTTGGGCTTGTGTTTTGGCTAACACTAACGGTGCTTTTGGAGATGGCACCAAGTTCTTCTTCCAGTGTGTCTTTGTCCTTAGGTTTGAGTCCTGGATATGCGACCGAGGACGACATTTTGGCAAGAAGGAGGAGTACGACACTTGAGGCAGAACGCGAGGTGGATGCTTTGCTGGGCTTCCTAGGAGATGATGAGCATTCAACGGAGGATCGTATACGAGAACTTGGCAAGGCCAAGAAAGGTATTCTTGCTGCTTGTCTTAGGATTTTATCCCAACAATTTGAAGCTTGCTGTGATGATAACATGAGATATGATGAGCTTTGTGATACCTTGCGTAGAAAGGTCAAGAAATTGAAATGCTCTATCACTAGGTTGAAATGTGGCCTTTTTCATTGGAAGTCTAGTGCATCTTTACCTTGCACCTCTTGTAGTCACATGGTTAGGAAGAATGATGAGCTATGCTTTTCTCTTGCTAGCTTAAAATCTGAAAATGAAATGCTAAAATCAAATGTTTCCATACCATGTCTTGTTTGCTTTGACTTGCACAAGGATCTTGTTCGTGCTAAATCTGAAATAGCCTTGCTTAGGTCAAAAGCTGTGGAACCATGTGGTTCTTGTGAGTCTTTGCTTGCTGAAATCAATAAATTAAAATTGACTCACACCACATGTGTAGATGAACTTGAGCATGCTAGGGCTGAAATTATTGAGATAAATGCTAGGCCTTGTAGCTTGTGCTCTTTGAATAAAAATGCTTGCCTTACTTCTTGTGCTAATCATGATTCATTGCTTGATGTGAATGGTGATGTTTCTTCCACCGATTTCATTTGCACATCATGCATTGATTTAGAAAAAGAAGTTTTGGTTTTGAAGCAAATGCGCGATGATATGAGTGCCAAGTTGGTTAAGCACAATGATATGAGTGCCAACCTTGAGAGGAAAGTTGAGCTCTTGCGTACCACATATGCAGAGTTCATTCGAAAGGAGATGGAAAATTTGAGAAACAATCCTTGTGGTACTTGTGATCGCCTCATGTTTGAAAATGAGGTTTTAGCCAAAAGATGCAAGAGTCTTTGTGCTAAGTCTTTTGAGTCACGCATTTCTTGCAACTCCGATGTTGATGTTTCCAAGTCTGCATCTTTGCAACCAGAGTTGAGTTCTTGTGTTGCGCGTGAGTCTTCTGACTGTAGCACTTGTGCCAAGGTTTCGGATAGCTCTTTCATAGCTACTCCTAACCTTGCTGTTTCTTCGAGTGGTGTCCAAGGGACTTCTCTTGACAAGGGTGCTTTTCATATTTTTGGGACTCATGCCCCCAATCCGGTTTACCATTGCACCTTTTGCAAGAAGGATGGACACTCATTCGATTTTTGTTTTCGCCGTGTCAAGCACGAGCGGCGTATTCGAGCTAAGGCTTTTAGGAAGCCGCGTAGCCTTTCCCATGGCACGTGTGCTCCGAGTGTTGGCACAAAGATGGTTGTTGATGCTTCTTGTTCTAAGTCCCAAGGGACTTCTCACTTGTCGGATAATGGTGTGCCTTCCAGTAGGCCTTTGTACCATTGCTCTTTTTGTGAGAAAGATGGGCATCAAGAAAGCTTTTGCTATCGGCGTGCCAAACGTTTGCACCAAGTTCGCTCTTCTAGGAAGTTGGTGGTTCATGGCCCTTCTCATGGCATGAACGCTTGTGTTCCTAGTAAGAAGCCCCTTTTTGTTGATGGGTTTTATGACTCCTTTTCTAGTGAGTTAGGTCATGATCGTGGACATGCCTCTAGTGCTTCTTCTCTTGGTCCACGTCATGCTTTTCATGGTGCTTCTATTGGTTCTTCTACAAAAACCTTGGAAGATGTTTGCCTATTTTCCCGTGGTACGACTCGTTCTTCTCCTCGAGTTGTCCTTTTGTGGAATGCTTCCAAGGGTGTTTCACAATTGCATTTGAACCAACATTTGCATCATGCTAACCCACAAGATAAGTTGAGTTTTGTGACCAAGTCTTGGGTTCCCAAGTACATGCTTGCTAACCCTTCGGGATCCAAGACTCGGGTTATTTTGTCCTCTTGTGTGTAGATATGAGGACGCAGGGTGGAGAACATGCGCCTGATGGAGCTTGATCTTTTAGATGTGATCAAGATTTGGTGGTTCTCTACACCCCGCTTAGTTTTGTCTCCAAAGAGGCTTTTGCTACTCGGTGAGCTTTCTTATACACTCATACCTTGTACATCCATGTGCCATTTCTTGTGGTATGAGATGGACTGTCATGTGCTCACTTGTATAGTTTTTGCATGTACATTTTCTTTTGTATCATGTTTTGTTTTAGTCTAGCATGTGCTATCTTGTATATCATGTCATGCTAGCTTTGTGTACAACTCTGGTGGTTAATCCACTTTTCATGCTAGTTTGTGATCCTCATGAACATTGTGCCATGTTTTACAATTTTACTCCATGATCTTGATTTGTAGTGGTATGATGTTCATTAGGTGTCACTTTTTAGGTGCTAGTTTTGGTTAGCTACATGTACCCTGTTGATATGTTTAGTTCGAGCACTAGCCTTTCCACAATTTTATCATGTTACATGCTTTTGGATCTATTACTATCATTACCTTGCATTGTAGCATGTGTTGAGGTTTAGGCTGTGTTTGGGTTGATCATGTCTCTAGGCTGCATTATGCTATATAGTGCTTTATCCTGTTGCATGGTAGTTTTGACTAGTTTGAGTTCAGATCTCCTTGCGGTATCATTCATAGGTAGACCTCTTTTTGTTGAGAGTTCACCTTATGCTTATTATGTGACTGACCGTTTTGTGGAGACCTTGAGGTCACACTGGACGAGACAATACCTTGTGTTTCTTCTGCCCTTGAGTGTGCAGGAGAACAGGAGCCTGGAGAGAGCATTTCAGCTCACGGACCCGATCCCACTTTTTCCACGACTTGGGGTTCCGTTCGAGCAGCTCTCCAGCGAGCACTAGCTGCACCTGTGGGAGCGACAGCATCAGGCGAGGGGGAGACGACTTCGGCGAGGCAGGTGTTGATGGTCCTTAAACACCTGTTTTACCATCAACATTTTACCCTAAACTTCACCAAAAAGGCATGAAATGTAGTCAAATAGGTTTCAAACTAACCAAATTCCACATGTCCATAGTTTTTTATTTTAATGCAGGATTTGGACCAAATTTGGAGAATGGACCCACCAGGAGACGAGCCCACTCAGCAGGGCCCAAATGGGCCTAAGTGGGGTGGCGCCCGCCACCCCTAGGTGGCGCCCGCCACATGGAGAGGCCCAACTTCCCTCCTTGCCACGTCACCGATCCGTGTGATCTTCCCAATGCCAAATCTTGGCTATTGGTTACTAGGTCAGTGGCATCGGACGACTCAGGAGGGAGTGGCGTGGATCAAGACCAAATGGCGGTTACTTGGACATGCAACCGACCTAACCACCGCCTCTCTGGAGCTCCTGGATGTCGTTGAAGCAAGGGCGGTGCATCCAACGGTGATGGGGGTGGCGGCCGCCACCTAGGGCTGGCGCCCGCCACTAGGGTTTGCCCTAGGTCGGCTGGCTGCCCCCTATAAATACCCCTCTCACTCCAGAAGGCTATAAATACCCCCTGAGGCTTCACTTCAGAAGATACCACAACCAAGCAACACAGAAGCAAGGGAAGCAAGGCTAGAGCCAGAGAGCTAATAGCTTAGGGTTTAGCCAAGCTTAGGCAAGTAGGTAGCTAGTAGAGCAAGGCATCTTTGCCCTCGCGGAAGCGCTGCTCAAGGCTTAGCTCAAGAGTAGAGGCGTGCGAGTGATCGGTCCTGGAGCTGGGAAGAGTCTTCCTTCATCTCCAGTTCAGGTTTTGCTCTTGTTACTCAAGCACTTTACTATATTCTATTTCATCATTTCAAGTATTACTTTATTCTACTTATCAGTATTGAGTGGTATACTTGATTGATTGCTTGAGTGCCTAGCTATCCTACAGATCAATTCACTTAGCCATAGTAGTTAATCTCTAGTGAGCTTAGTGTTTGATCTTTGCCAATAGGTTGCTTAGTTAGTTTAGTGTTTATCTTATTAAGTCAAGTATTTGCTCTGACGTCCGCAAGGGTGTCTCTATTCAAAGCTAGGGTAGAGATAGTTAGAAAATAGTTAAGCGTGGTGCTTAGTTATAGACTTACCTTCAGATACGGCTGGACCCCCGGATAGCTGTGGTAGCAAGCAGGTGGTGACAGCCCTGTGCGCCTTGAATTCCACCACGTAGTTGGCCCAGTTTAACAGTAAGGCTCGTTGTGCTAGCGTTCAACCTAAGTCAGTGGTAAAGGCTAGTACGCCTCGATACTTAATAAGATAGGAATAAAACTTTACTTAACTAGGTTGCTTTATTGACATTTTCCTGTCTTGCTTCGTAGTTATCTTGCTTCGTGGTCATCTAGGAGTAGTTATTAGTTAGTAGTTAGTTATCTTAGTTACCCTTAGTTACTCTCTATCTATCTATCCATCCACCTTACCTTAGCCATCCATTTCATCCTTACCTATCCACCCACATATTCTTTCTAGCCTTTCATCATCTCCTCTCTCCTTTCCCTTTTCTTATTCTTCGACTCTCATCCCCTCCTTGACTGTACTCATACACCACCCTAGCCTTCCTTTGGGATCAAATAAATTGATACTTGGTACTCCCAGGGAAGTGCTACTACGATAGTTCTGTGCGCTTGTAGAATCTCCTCCTGGTAGATTGCATTCTCGCTAGTTAGCTTCTACTAGTGTCGGGACTGACAACCCCACCTGGCATTAGTAGATAGCTACTTTAGCTACCCTATCCTAGGTGTAGTTAAGAACTACCAACAAGCATTTCTGGCGCCGTTGCCGGGAATAGACTCCATAGTCTACTCCTAGTAACGACGTTAGCAAGTGTCAACAAGCATTTCTGGCGCATTTGCCGGGGAAGGCAATCGGTGTATCGGTTGAGTCCGTGTCGAATTTATCTTCGCTCAAGCTCCCGCTTAGCGAATCCCATCTTACCTCATTTTTTTTCCTTAGTCCTTCTTATCTTTTCCCTTCATCTTCCTCAACTTCTTTCTTTCTTATCTCATTCTATCTTCACGATGGCCAACAAGACCATTCGTGAATTTTCTGCTCCTTCTGCCGCTAATGTAGCAATAGGACCAGACGTGATCGATGCCAACCTCAATTTTGAGTTAAAACTGGCTCTGATCACGATGGTCCAAGCTAGCCCGTTCTGTGGCAAGGCTCATGAGGATGCCAATGCTCACCTCCAACAATTTTTGGAGATTTGCGGCACCTTCACCATTAAGGGGATAACCCAAGAAGCCATCTGTCTTCGTCTCTTTCCCTTTTCTCTTCTAGGAAAAGCGAAGCAATGGTTCTATACTGATCGCAACGCTGTAGACACATGAGACAAGTGTTCCAATGCTTTTCTCGTTAAATTCTTTCCGATGGGCAAGACGAATGCTCTTTGCAACAAAATCTCCAGCTTTACGCAACAAGCCGAGGAATCTATTCCCGAGGCTTGGGAGAGAATGCAAGAGTACATCGCTGCTTGTCCGCACCATGGTATGGAGGACTGGCTATTGATCCAGAACTTCTACCATGGCCTAACCCCATTCTCTAGAAGCCATTTGGATGCCGCCGCCGGCGGTGCATTCTTTTCTCTGAATGTTACAGATGCTAAGGCTCTCATAGAGAAGATGGTGTCGAACCAAGGATGGAATGACGAGAGACTGCAGCCCCGTAAGCGAGGTATACATTCCCTTAAGGAGGCCGACATGATCGTGGCCAAGATGGACCTGCTGGCAAAGAAGTTGGACAGCTGTGAGAAGATGAACCAACAAGAGAGTGTCCAATCTCTGGAATCCTACATGACTTGTGAAGTCTGTGGAGAAACCGGACATTCTGGGAGCCACTGCCCCGAGCTACATGAAGATTTGAACTTCATCAACAACAACGGTTTCCGTCAACAGAATCAAGAATGGAATCAGCCTGCAAATTCTCAAGGTAATAATTCATTCCCCCGCTCTAATTTTCAGAATTCTGATAATTTCTCATTTTTTAAAAATTTAGTTTACTCACAAGGTAGAACTACTGATTTCTTGAATAAGAGATTAATGTCGAATGATAAAACCCTTGAGAATATAAATGCTAAATTGGAAGATTTCTCATCTGCTCTGAAAAATCAATTAAGTTTTAATAAGATGTTAGAAACCCAATTAGCTCAACTTGCTGCTATCATACCATCTTTTGAAACTGGCAAAATTCCTGCTAATCCTGACATGGAAACTGCAAATATGGTTGAAATAAAATATTTTAACTATTATGAAGATCAAACCATGACTGTTAAAAAGGGTGATCCTGGTAGTCCTATAATTAGATGCTCAATCTTTGGTGAAGTCTTTAAAAATGCCATGTGTGATTTAGGATCGAGTGTGAACATTCTATCTAAAGATTTTTATGAAAACTCGTTCTTTCCACCCATGTCATCCACATCTGCCTATGTTGTGCTAGCTGATCAATCCACTTGCTATGTAGAAGGAATAGTCAATGATTTACCTGTTCATATTAGAGGCTCCTATGTTCCAGCTGATTTCATAATACTAGATATGGGAAATACAAAAGATGTGCCTTTAATTTTGGGTAGACCTTTCTTGAATACTGTGAATGCCTGCATATATGTGGGGAGTGGTAAAATGCAAATGACATTAGGAGGGAGGAAGGAAATATTCTCCTTTTCCCGTGGTCCCGCATATGCCGCTAACATGCAGGTAGCAAAACCCATTCGTACCAAGAAGAGGCGCCCAAGAACAAGGTGGAACATAAAGGAAGAACCACCTTCTCATGAGTTGTGTAATTCACATAACAAAGGAGAGGTGCCAAAAGAAGAAGAACCTGATGAAGTACTAAGAGAAGAAGTGCCTAAGGAAGAAGAAGATCCACCTGATAAGGATGAAATTCCATGGACCTAAGGTATGGTTTTACTTTTAATTTTTCCCTTCAATTTTCCCTTTTTTGAATAAATAACATATGTCATGCATGAAACTAAAAAAAATCAGTTATCATTAGTTATATGCATAGGTATATGTTAACTTAGCCAGAATAATAAAATATCATAATAGGATAGTTTCCCTTTTCACAACATTAGATAGTTTCCCTTTTTAATAAAATGAGAACAAGAGCTCCGACTGAGAAGAAGAAGATCCTTCACCAAGCAAGAAGCCAGCTTGGAGGAGACTCCCGCTCCAATAAGGTATGTCTCCAGCCTACACTTTATATTCAGTTCTTAAATTCTATATCTTTTGAATACTATATGCTTGCCTAAGTAATTATCCCATGAATAAAATTGATAAAATCTGCTTAAAAATGTTGAAACCTGAATAAGATTTGAAATATGTCATGCAAATGCTATTGTTATGGTTTGAATAACTAGTCTTATCTAAGTTGAAGCTTTTGTGGGTTGCACTTGCTTTAACTAAAATCATGCTTAGTGAATAAAGTTAGTAAGAAATGGAGTAATTCTTTAAACTTGCTAAGGTGAAATTAGGACTTATACTGGAGGATTTCTTTTTAAAAATTATGAAAACCTTGCTAAAAGTTCCTCCTAGATTTTATCCCATCCCACCACCAGCCAAATATTTGTTAGTCAAAACCACAAAGAGCTTTGTCTGTGTTGAGCTTTGTTAGACCTCATAGATCTTAGTAGAGAAGCTTATCATATCTTTTGAATCAAGATTCACACACCCACCATAAATTGCCTACTCTCCACTTTGGAAGTTTGCAACCACCAAATAAATTGCTCATTCTCTACACTGGAGATATGCAATACCTTGCCAAACATCCCATTGCCAGCCTTATGCTATTCCTACACTGGGAATAAGCATTTCTCTCCCTTTCCCTACTCATTTCAAAAATCCTTTCCTGTAGATATCTGGGGAAATCTAGAGCTAAAAAAAAGAGAGAGATATTGTTGACACTGGTTATCTATTAAAATTAAAGGATAAATAAATATGAAAAGGGCATGAATTCAGTCCCAACAAAGGTTTAGGGTTTTAATTGACAATATTCCACGAGTTTTGGTGAATTGTGATTCTGCAAGGACTAAACCAGGAAACCAGCACTGATTGCTTCCCCTAGAAGGAAACCGACGCGAGATAACGCAACCGACACGTCAGGAATATTCTAGAAGACTCCAGAGGACACAAGAAGACACCAGGAGGTCGACCACCACGAGAGGATGACAGGTGGGACCGACTGGTCCCACCATGAGACCGGTCGGTCTCCCCCTGGGCCCGCTGGCTTCCGTCTTCTACAAGCTTCCTCCACCGAACCCTAGGACTCATCTCCACCGTCCCTGAAGTCGGTTTGATCTAACGACCGCGGTTGATCCCTCAGGGCTATATAAGCAGACACAGACCCCCCTCTCCAGGCATCTCCATCTTCATTATTCATCTCCACATCAGAAACTAGGGTTCCAATGTAGAAGTAGAGGTCCCTCTAGATGAATCTCTTCTAGTTCATCTAGAATTAGATCTAGTTCATATAGTTGTAATCAAGGGCCAGCTATCAAGTAGAAGACTAGTTACCCCTCTAGTTAGGTTTAGAACCTAGTCTTATTCTAGAACTAGAAGAGAGAGAGAGAGAGAGGAAGAGATCAAGGAGGAGCTCCGGCCTGTCAGATCAACTTCTTCATCTTGTACCTGTGGATTCAAGTTCTTCGTCAACTTGCTTCAATGATTGTTTCGGTAATCAACATCTATATTTAAGTTTGAACCATTGTTCTTATTATTCTTAAGGTTTATGACTCTCTTTTGAGTACTCTAATTCTAGTCGCTCTAGAGTTAGAGTAGTTGGATAGTGTAAGCGTGGTGCTTAGACTTGATAGCTCATATTTACCTCCTATAACGCCGGTAGTAGTGGTAGTTTGCAAGGGTGACTCTTATAGCCTTGTTGATTCTTCTATAGTCCACTTACCCATGTGTAGGCTCGGTAGGATTATACATTTGCATAAAAGAATCATACTCTGTTTGTGACCTTTTATGGCAACTTCCCCAATAAGAATAATATAAACATATCACTCTTAAGTTGGATATAGATAACCTTAGTGATCCCCTCTATGCTTCTAGCTTCTCCGTCCTTGTTAGTTACTCAGGGGTTATACACTTGAGACTTAACACTATCCGTTCCCTTGGGTTCGATATTAAAACTGGGTTACTCCGGTGAAGTGCTACATCGGTAGATTTTATCTGTGCGCTTGCGGATAAAGTAGAGTGTGCGTTAATTTATACCAACAAGCATTTCTGGCGCCGTTGCTGGGGAACGGTAGATCAACTTAAGTCTTAGTTTAACCTTGTAATCATACTTTTATCTTTTCCTTTTTGTCCTAGTCTTTTCATTATTTTTGTTTTCATTCTTATGAATGTTGTTTTTGAATTCCACTCTTATCTATCAGTACCCCATGAGCAAGCTATAACCAGTAGAATCCTTATACCCCATCATAATACCTGGTTATGAGCTATGCCTACCTTTCTGCTGCACTGTCCTTGTAATGAGCATAGAAATATAATTATGAAAATATTCCTTCGGGTATTCTTGTCACTAACCTTTCCAGGTCTGGAGCAGAAAAGAACGAAGGAACAACAAACACAAGGTATGTCCCATCAATCATCATGCAACATTGAATTACATTCATCCAATCTTGATTTGTGCAAAATCCAAGCTTGGGGAATAGGCTTTCTAAGAATATTTCTTGCCATGTTGCTATGTTGGTTGTCCCTACCTTTAGGATATGCTCATACATTAATCATACTCTTTCATCACCATCTAAATAAATCTCTACAATGTTTTCATGTTACCTTTACCTGCTATAGTATATGTATAGGTCTGAAGTACAGTCATACATCTCTTTAAATTAGGCATGGTGTTTAGTTTAAACCACGAGGTGTGTTGATTCCGCTTCAGAAGGATTTTAAATTAAGCATGGTGCTTAGGTTAGAATACCTTCCTAAGTCAAATTGGACGTGGTGTCTAGGTTGATTTCTGAATTGATAGTATGCTATAGTAGATATTGGATATTTTGTTGGACTAACCCCTGCAGGAAAACTTTCATTATCAATTTGGGAAAGTCCGGAGATGAACTCACACTAGAGATGAAGCAAGGCGTATAATGAACTTCAACAACTCTTGCACAATGAAGACTCAGCTCATTCATCATGGATGAAAGAACTGTGAGTATCAAAGTTTATTTATTTTGTCTTCTACTGCAAGTTATCTTTTGCCTTGAATCATGTTAAAGTGCAGCCAACACATAAAATACTAGTCTACGCTAAAATAATCCTAAAAACATCTTTTTATTAGCATAGATGCAAAATACATAAAGTTGTGGACAACAACCCATGCTTCAAATTCTTGCAATCCTTCGGGTACATGTCCACTAACATTACGCAGGAGAGAGATTTTGCTCATCTATGGTTTGGTCTTGTAACGTAACGGCCCTAACCCCATGGCCCACTGATCACCGTCAACCACTGACAGTCGATCCGTACAGCCAAGAGATTAAGACCGGTTCCGCTACTGGGCTACATCAGTGCCCGATGTCCGCAGGATCATCTCACAATTCAGTTACAATCTCTTGAACATTTTGACAAATAACATCGGAGTAAATAGCGGAAGACTTAGATAACAATAGTTTTACAAACCAGGGTTCAACATAAAATTAAAGTGAAGTTATTACAGACCATAGTTCAAATAGATAGAGTTGGCAGAGTAGCATATGACAACAACTGAAGGGTAAAGACACTTCACCCAGCCCGAGGGTGAATAATCACTCATCGGCCTCCTCGGCCTCTTCCTGAACAACAGTCACACAGCAGGGTCCAAGGCATACTGAGGAATCTGCCATACCTGCAACATGGGTAATAAAACCCTGAGTACAAAGGTACTCAACAAGACTTACCCGACTAAAGAAAAAGGGAGAAGACTCAGGTATGAGAGGCTTAGGGTAGTCAAGGTAAAGCTTTAAGCAAGTTCAAGTATTTTGCAGAAAAAGCATTTTTTTTGTAAACCTTATTTTATTTTGGAAAGATTCAGTCTTTCTCAATTCTTCATCATTCAAGATTCATTTTACATTTCAAAACATTCCTAGTTGAGAACCACTCTCCGTTGACAGTCAGTGGACCAAGTCTCCATAACCGAGGAGCAACGTTAATCCTGATAAATAATACTCAGCTGAGGATCCCTATCCACACTGCATATGTAGCACCCAAGCTTGCATATGCCAACTCGTCTACCACGATTCCTCCAAGATTGGGCCCGGTCCTACGCCACCCGGAAGTACAGTACACCACTCCAATCCGGGACTTTAACCCACGTGGGTACATGCTACTTCCGCCATCTCTCCACTCCCAGTGCGCGGTTGTCGGTCCAATAAAGGATTCCTCGGAGCCAGAGCTTTCCGTAGTATGTGAATAGTTACAAGTCTTGACCAGCAGGCCCCCATACGGATGGTCCCTACATTTTTCCGCCAGCGACAAGCACCTCGGGACTCTAACCCAAGAGTACAGGTCCTGTCGGTTTTTCAACCCTGTCCCGGTCGGTGTCAACTGTTGAGTCCCGGACTACAACATGACGGCACCGTACGCGCGAACAACCTCTTCACGATCATGACCACATGCTAGCTAGGCAAGCAGTCAGCGAACGGGAAGTAAAACCAAATTCCCATAAAGTTTCTTTCAGTGATCACACTTTTGAAATTGGCATTTTTATTGCAAAGTCTAATTCAATAAGCATTGCTAAGCATTTTTCAAATACTTTTGAAAAGCAGGTATCGGGTGTATCAGTGGTCAAGGTGGATAGTGCATCAATTAGGATAGCACACAACTCCTATAAACCTAATGCAATAGTTTAACTCAAAAGCATTTAAGGAAAACATTTTATAAAATTCAAGGGAAGGGTTAAATGCACCGGGGCTTGCCTTGAATGGCAAAAAGGACGGACTCGGGGTTGGTGGTGTAGGTGCCGGAGCTCGGGGTTGCCTCGGGGACAGATCCTTCGATGGCTACCTCGACTTCAGGTCCTTCTTCCTCGGTCACTATACGTATGCAATGATGCATGCACATGAGGATGATGATATGGACTTATGGTGCAAGACAATTCCACTGATTCTAGATTACTTTTAAACAAAGCATAATTGAATCTAGGTTGAGCATAAGATAACCATTTCGTTCTTAAGCATTATTGATGTTAGGCCTTACTATAAATATCCTAAGTTTTAACAAACATATCAGACACAAAAATCATAGACCAAAGGGTAGGGTCTCCGAACATCAAACAATCCAAAAAGTCACATCACAGGGTATTCAACACTAACTCTAATCATTTTTTTTCTATTTTCTTAATTATTTAAAAAAAAGTCATTTTATGAAGGTGCTCCCAAAATTTCCAAATAAATCTCATAGGTTCATTATGGTACAAGTATATGGCAAAATAAATTTCATAATTTTTGGAGGTCATTAAGGTGTTCAATTAAATCTGGACATAATACGAAAGCCACATTTAGGAATAAAATAAATGCCCAAAAATCAACTTGTTTAAAATGACTCAAAATTCACCAGAGACTTGCCATGGCATAACTAGCTCACAAAAAGTGATCTCATAATTTTGGATTTATAAAACATTTTCAAAAAAATCCAAAACCATCATTTATTAATTAAAAGGGGAATTTTTCATTTTCAATTTTGCAGAAAAGTCAAGTTTATATTTTATAAAATACTTCAAGGTGTAAAGAATCTACCATCAAATTTCAGAATTTTGGATCAACACAGAAAATCACACAAAAAGAGGAAAACTGAGCACTATTCATTTTATATTTACAAACAAAGGAGAAGAAAAGGGGAAAAAGCACTGTGCTTCTCCTTCCTTCGGCCGACGCTCGGCCGGCGATGGGCGGCGGCGTTACGGCCAAAGCAGGACCTCTTGGCGAAACCAAGGGCGGGGAAAGAACCGAGGGCTCACCGGCGATCAAGAACCGGCAGTGGCGAGGCGAGAGGACGGTCGGAGTAGGAGTCCGACGAGCAGTGCTCGGCGGCGGGCGAGCTCGCGTAGCGGCGATGTTCGGCGGGGGCCCTGTGCATCAAACGAGACCGCCGAGGCACGGTTAGATGCGCAAGATCATGAGGAACACAAGACGATCCTTGGGAAGACAGCGCAGGACCAAGGACGGCGAATTTACGAACCGAGTTCACCGGCGATTCACGGCGGCGATGGGGAGGATGGGGTTTACGCCGGGCAATATAGCGCGGCGGAGGTGAAATTGAGGAGGGAAAAAAGCTTCACAAGAACTTGGCGGAGCTTCTGAGCTAGCTGGGGAGAAGCGGAGGCTCGGGGCTTGCTCTGGCTACGGTGGCGGAGCTGGGTTTCACTCCGGCCGGCTCGGCGGCTGTTATAGCCGCGGCCAGGGGCTGGCAAGACGCGCGCCGGGGGCGGATAAGGTGGCTCAGTGCGTGCGCAATTGAGTGCGAGGCCAAGGGTCAGCGGAGTGGGTGTGCAGGGCCGGGCGCACGGCTCACCGGCGGCGAACGCGTGGCGGCGACGCACTGCGGGCGGTAGGGGCCGGGAGCAAGGTCAGCTGGTGGCCAGACGCATGCGCAATGATGCACTGAACATCGGCGTGGAGTCGGTTTGGCCGAAGGAGCTTCGGACACGCGGTGGCATGCGAATCCGGGAGGGAGATGGCCGGGCCCCTGAGCTCGCCGTGGAAAGAGGAACAGGGCTATGCCCTAGCTTTTGACTTTGAGTATAGATCTGTATTTTGCAAATTACTTTCAAATTTTTGAACTGTGCTGCAAAACTCAAAATACAAAGTTGTTGTAAAATTTGAGCTCTACAACTTTGTCCATATGAACATTTTAAAATTCCAAATAGTTTTTGAACTATATTCAAAAACAGAAAAGGGGACACTTTTCAAATTGGATTCAAATCAAAATTACTTTGGATTTCAAACTGAAACTTGAAAATCTTTATATATGAAAGTTGTTCCATTTGACAAAACCTATAACTTTGCTAAAATACACTTTTCTGAAACTCAATAGTTTTTGAATTAATTTTGAAAACTCCAAAAAGGGACAAAAAACTGGAGTTTGAATGAATTTGAAATTACTGCAAATTTTATATAGAAACTTTGAAATTTGTAAATACCAAAGTTGTTCCTCTAGATCAGATTCACAACTTTGCTTTTTGAACCAACTCAAAATTTCGAATTTGAAAAAGTTATCAAAGGGAATAAATCCAGGATTTGGGATTTTAGGGTTTTGCAAAAGGAAAATCAAATCAAATCTGATTTTAGAACTTTGATCAAAGCAACAAACATCAGGGCACTAAAATTGAACAAGAATTACATAGAACTAGGCACAGAGGTGAAATTACCATTTTGCCCCTATAGGAAGAAGTGGCTAATAAGGGTTTTTGCAATAGAGGTACTTCACATAAAATGATACACTTAGCAAATGCATACACATGAAATGAAATCAAGATCAAGGATGCTTAATGATGATAATGATGATATGTCAAGTTAATTACATGCTAAACACCAGAGGTGTTACAGGTCTGAACATTGAAGATCCCCCCTAAAAGAAATCTCGCCCCGAGATTCTGCGTCTTAAGAAAGGACAAAGAAGGGATAAAGGCAAAACTTTACATAGACAGGGATTCGAGAAAGTTGGGATAGTTCTTTGCCAAGAAGTCTTCAGATTCCCAAGTAGCTTCTTCTTCAGAGTGCTGGTTCCACTGGATTTTGTACCACCTTGTGGTAGTTCTTCGAGTAACTCGATCTTTGTGATCCAACACGCGAACTGGATATTCCGAGTAGGATAGATCAGGCTCTAGCTCGACACCTTCAACTTCCATGACATGTTCTGGTACTCGGAGGCACTTCTTGAGTTGGGAGACATGGAAAACATTGTGGACAGCAGAGAGATGATCGGGCAACTTCAGCTTGTAAGCTACCTTGCCACAACATTCCAAAATCTCAAACGGACCAATGTAGCGGGTGCTAACTTTCCCTTGACTCCAAAACGAGTGACTCCTTTGGTTGGTGAGACCTTGAGATATACGTAATCTCCAACTTGAAACTTCAGAGGTCGACGTCTCTTGTCAGCATAACTCTTTTGTCGGGATTGGGCAATCTTCATGTTCTCTTGTATCTGTTTGACTTTCTCTTCCATATCTTTGACCAGGTCAACTCCAAAGAATTCTCTTTCTCCGGGCTCAGACCAACTGAGGGGTGTACGACAACGACGACCGTACAGTGCTTCAAAGGGTGCCATTTTGATGCTTTCTTGATAACTGTTATTATAAGAGAATTCTGCCAAGGCCAAACAATCATCCCAAGTATCTGCGAAGGTAAGAACACAGGCTCTCAACATGTCTTCCAGCACTTGGTTGACTCGCTCCGTCTGTCCATCAGTTTGAGGATGATACGCTGTGCTGTATAAGAGCTGGGTTCCAAGTGAGGTATGGAACGCTTTCCAGAACTTAGCGACAAACTGGGTACCACGGTCAGAGACAATGGTCTTGGGTATTCCATGAAGCTTCACTATGTTGTTCTTGTACAAGGCGGCATATGTGGGGACGGTGTAGCTGGTCTTGACGGGCAGAAATGAGCTTGTTGGTGAGTCGGTCCACGATTACCCAAATGGAATCAAAACCTTTCTGGGTCTTGGGTAGCCATTGATAAAATCCATGCTGATATCTTCCCACTTCCAGGCAGGTACAGATAAAGACTGCAATTCTCCTCCAGGCTTCATGTGCACGGCTTTGACTTTCTGACAAGTGTCACAGCGAGCGACATATCGAGCGATTTCAATCTTCATCTTTGTCCACCAGAATCTTTGCCTCAGATCCTGGTACATCTTGTTGCTGCCAGGGTGGATGGAAAACCTAGACAGGTGTGCCTCATCAAGGATCAACTGTCTCAACTCAGGCACCTTGGGAACTACTAGACGGTTCTTGAACCAAACAACTCCTACATCGTCGATCCTGAAACAATCAGCCTTACCGGTCTGACCTTTTCGATGATGTGCTTGATCCAGGGTTATCTTTCTGTGCAGCGATGACTTGTTCTTTGACCGATGTTTCTATCCTGACATTGTTCAGGCTTCCTTGCGGAACTATCTCAATACCCATCCTTTCAAGAGCATGGCACAAGGAAAGATCATAGGGCTTCGTCGTCAGACAGTTGCAGTATGACTTGCGACTGAGGGCATCGGCAACTACATTTGCCTTACCAGGATGGTAATGTACTTCGAGATCATAATCTTTAATCAACTCAAGCCATCTTCTCTGCCTCATGTTCAACTCTTCTTGAGTGAAGATATACTTCAGGCTCTTATGATCGGTGTACACATTGCAGGTACTGCCCAACAGATAATGACGCATATCTTCAAAGCATGCACCACTGCTGCTAATTCAAGGTCATGGGTTGGATAATTCTCCTCATGTCGCCTAAGCTGCCGTGAGGCATAAGCGATCACTCGACCTTCTTGCATCAAAACACAGCCTAACCCAGTACCAGATGCATCACAGTATACATCAAAGGGTTTCTCGATGTCTGGTTGAGCTAGGACTGGTGATGTAGTTAGTAGTTTCTTCAAGGCTTGAAAAGCTTGCTCACAGG
Organism: Coix lacryma-jobi var. lacryma-jobi; assembly: GCA_009763385.1. Lineage (NCBI taxonomy): Eukaryota > Viridiplantae > Streptophyta > Magnoliopsida > Poales > Poaceae > Coix > Coix lacryma-jobi. Next base: position 47,936,088 of record CM019826.1, read on the forward strand.
CTGTTGACCAAACAAAATCCACGGAATTCTTCAACAACTCTGTGATAGGCTTGGCAACTCTGGAGAAGTCTGGGATGAAACGACGATAGTATCCAGCCATTCCCATGAAGCTGCGAACTTCGCGGACAGTGGTAGGTGGCTTCCAATCCAAGATATCTGCCACTTTTCCAGGGTCAACTGACACACCTTCAGCGGACAGGACATGACCAAGGAATTGAATTCGATCTAGCCAGAATTCACATTTACTGAACTGGCATACAGCTGGTGATCTCTGAGACGAGAGAGAGAACGACACGAAGATGCTTGGCATGATCTTCAGGAGTTCTTGAATAAACAAGGATGTCGTCAATGAACACGACTACAAATTTATCGAGCTCTGTCATGAACACAGAGTTCATGAGATACATGAAATGAGCGGGGGCATTGGTCAAGCCAAAAGACATGACCAAGTACTATATAACCGTATCTGGTGGTGAAAGCTGTTTTGGGAATATCTTCGGGACGAATTTATTTGGTGATAGCCAGATCTGAGGTCGATCTTGGAAAACACTCTGGCTCCAGATAACTGGTCAAACAGAAGATCAATGCGAGGCAAGGGATATTTATTTTTGATGGTGACCTCGTTGAGCGGGCGATAGTCAACGCACAGACGAAGGCTTTTGTCCTTCTTCTTCACAAAGATAGCAGGACAGCCCCAAGGAGATGAACTTGGGCGAATGAGACCCTTATCCAATAGCTCTTGCAATTGGATCTTCAGCTCTGCCAATTCTCTGGGAGGCATTCGATAAGCTCTACGGGATATAGGAGCAGTCCCGGGCTTTAGCTCTATAGCAAACTCAACATCACGGTCGGGAGGCAGACCAGGTAAATCTTCTGGAAAAACATCAGGGAACTCGCAGACCACGGGGATATCCCTGACTTCCGGAACACAGGCGGTATTCAACTGGGTGTTTACTGGTTTTTGAGGCATTGGAAGTTGGAGAAAGAGTTTGGAGGTACTGTTAGGAATATCCACTCTCACAACTCTATTCAAGATGTCTATCAAGGCTTTATACTGACACATCCAATTCATGCCTAAGATGACATCTATCTCTTGATCGCGCAGTACTATCATGGTGGTAGGAAGACATGTTTCCCCAACATTACTGGTATACTGCGGACCACTTCCTTAGTATTTATCCGCCCTCCAGGCGAAAGTATGCAGAAACTTTCTTTTAACTCCCCCATGGGCAACTCATGCTTGATGACAAAAGTGCGACTGATGAAGGAATGCGATGCACCAGAATCAAACAAGACGACTGCAGGATGATTGGCAACAGGGAACCTACCGAGCATGACGGGCTCTCCTTCTGGGATGTTACTGACGGTGGTGAAGTAGACTTGTCCGTGCTTCCTGACAAGCTTGCCCTTCTGACGTGCTGCTGCGGTGCACGGTGCTGCTGCTGTGATCCTCCAGGACCTTTCTGTGCATGCTGGGCATTCTTCTTGGGTTTTGGGCACTCGCGAGACCAGTGACCAACTTGGCCACAGTTGTAGCATGGATGGTTGTAAGCTGTTTGTGGGGTGGTGACACGAACACCGGGGGCGTTCGGCTGAGTGGCACTTTGCTGGTTGGCATTGTGGGTGGTGGCCGCGGTACGAACGACCACTTGCTGATGGGGGTATGGGGCACGGTTTTGGTGGTGGCTGGGGTGGTAGATGATTCTTGGGCGCTTATGGTTGCTGGAGAAACTGCTAGACCCAGCCTTCTTCTTCTTCTTCTCTTCCTGATACTGGCGGTTGCTTTCCTCGAAAGCAACAGCACGGTCAACGACATCATGGTAGGATCCGTTTAGGTTGTTGGCAGACCTCTGCGAATCTTAGGGTGCAGACCCCTGAGAAAACAATCTCTCTTCTTTTCCTCTGTGTTGACATAGTCGGAGGCATACTGGCTGAGGTGGTTGAATTGTCCCACGTACTGCATGACGGTGGAATCTTTCTGTTGCAGGGCCAAGAACTGATCCAACTTCATTTCATCAATCCCGAAGGGATGTGATGTGCTCTGAAAGCGGTGCGGAACTCTTCCCAGGTCAGCTGGTGACCTTCCGGCTGGGCAGCCAACAGGTTGGCGTACCAGGCACTTGCAGGACCACGGAGCTGCTGAGAAGCGAACCGAGGCTTCTGGATCTCCGTGCAGTGCAGTAGACTGAACTTCTGTTCCATGGTGCGTAACCAGTCGTCAGCCTCGAGAGGTTCATCGGCCTTTGTGAAGACCGGTGGTCGTGTTTCAGTGAAGTCCACATAGGTTGTCTCTTGGTTGTTGCGGCGACCACGGTTGCCGTTGTTCTGCTGCCCTTGATTCTGAGCCATCAGATTGGCAGCGGCGGCCAAGGCTGCAATGGCATCTGCTAGGGTAGCTGGTACAGGTGGAGGGTTTGGGAGACGGTCATCTCCAGCACCTCCGGCTCCGGTACGGTGTTCACAGGCATCTGTATAAGCAACTCGGAACTCAGCACATATGGACAAGGTTCTGAAACGACCGATTGATAGCTTCATTGATACAAAGATAGCTGACTTGATAAAGATGACAACAGACTGATAAGGGAAAAAGGTACGAAAAGAAGGATACATGCCAGACTTGGCAACAGACAGACTAACGCCCCAAAACCTAGTCTAAGGTTTTAGGTAAGCAGATGGTACAGACACAAGAAGTCTAGTCGTCATCGATGAAGATCAACTCTTCGTCATCATCATCATCCTCGATGATAAGCTCAGGCTCTTCCTCCTCATCTTCATCTTCAACGTGGACATCTTCAGCAGGTTCCACTTCCTCATTCTGATCGGGCTCGTGTTCCACTTCAGGTTCCTCCACGACTCCGTCTTCGGGGTCCTCAGCAACTGGTGGAATCACGGGGTGAAGCTGGTCGTGCAGCTGGTGTACTTCCTCATGAAGCATATCATTGAACTGCTCGATCTGGGCGGTGTATTGCTGCAGTCCATGGAGCTGGGCTCTGGTAACGTCCTCGCGGGTCCAAGCATCATTGCGCTGCTCGATAGCGCGAACCGTGTTCCGGTTGGCCTGCTCCAGGGAAGCTCGTGCCTCATAAAACTCCAGGCGGGAAAGGTAGAAGTCATACTCCATGTTCTCCATTTCAGCCTTCAGATTCTTGATTTCCTCCTTCAGCTGCTTGCGGGTGCGGGGGGGGAAAGCGACGACTATTGGAGGATTCTCCAGTCTCTTCTCCGGTGCGTGGCGCCAGCTGGTGACGCGGCACACCGTTCGGTCCAGTCGACTTGCGGGCAGTCCGCTTGATAATGGCCATATCTGGACAAGAGGTTATAGATGAGAAAGGCTAGCAAGAAAAAGGTATAGGCACATTATCCCAACGAACTCTTTTATATACTTAAGTGAATGTGACATGATGCATGAATCGTTCCTACGGAACAAGGCAATGCAACTACTAAGGTAAGGTACATAGGGCTTATACAAGTTGTCTTGCTACTAGTTGCCAAAGACAAGATGAGATGAGAGAAGCAATTTGGACTCAAAATAGTCAAGTTTCGTTTTTGTTAAAAACATTTTGAAGTTTTCGCAAAAAGATTGCGACGTCATAGTGAGATGCTCCGATACCACTCTGTAACGTAACGGCCCTAACCCATGGCCCACTGATCACCGTCAACCACTGACAGTCGATCCGTACAACCAAGAGATTAAGACCGGTTCCGCTACTGGGCTACATCAGTGCCCGATGTCCGCAGGATCATCTCACAATTCAGTTACAATCTCTTGAACATTTTGACAAATAACATCGGAGTAAATAGCGGAAGACTTAGATAACAATAGTTTTACAAACCAGGGTTCAACATAAAATTAAAGTGAAGTTATTACAGACCATAGTTCAAATAGATAGAGTTGGCAGAGTAGCATATGACAACAACTGAAGGGTAAAGACACTTCACCCAGCCCGAGGGTGAATAATCACTCATCGGCCTCTCGGCCTCTTCCTGAACAACAGTCAACAGCAGGGTCCAAGGCATACTGAGGAATCTGCCATACCTGCAACATGGGTAATAAAAACCCTGAGTACAAAGGTACTCAACAAGACTTACCCGACTAAAGAAAAAGGGAGAAGACTCAGGTATGAGAGGCTTAGGGTAGTCAAGGTAAAGCTTAAGCAAGTTCAAGTATTTTGCGGAAAAAGCTTTTTTTGTAAACCTTATTTTATTTTGGAAAGATTCAGTCTTTCTCAATTCTTCATCATTCAAGATTCATTTACATTTCAAAACATTCCTAGTTGAGAACCACTCTCCGTTGACAGTCAGTGGACCAAGTCTCCATAACCGAGGAGCAACGTTAATCCGGATAAATAATACTCAGCTGAGGATCCCTATCCACACTGCATATGTAGCACCCAAGCTTGCATATGCCAACTCGTCTACCACGATTCCTCCAAGATTGGGCCCGGTCCTACGCCACCCGGAAGTACAGTACACCACTCCAATCCGGGACTTTAACCCACGTGGGTACATGCTACTTCCGCCATCTCTCCACTCCCAGTGCGCGGTTGTCGGTCCAATAAAGGATTCCTCGGAGCCAGAGCTTTCCGTAGTATGTGAATAGTTACAAGTCTTGACCAGCAGGCCCCCATACGGATGGTCCCTACATTTTTCCGCCAGCGACAAGCACCTCGGGACTCTAACCCAAGAGTACAGGTCCTGTCGGTTTTTCAACCCTGTCCCGGTCGGTGTCAACTGTTGAGTCCCGGACTACAACATGACGGCACCGTACGCGCGGACAACCTCTTCACGATCATGACCACATGCTAGCTAGGCAAGCAGTCAGCGAACGGGAAGTAAAACCAAATTCCCATAAAGTTTCTTTCAGTGATCACACTTTTGAAATTGGCATTTTTATTGCAAAGTCTAATTCAATAAGCATTGCTAAGCATTTTTCAAATACTTTTGAAAAGCAGGTATCGGGTGTATCAGTGGTCAAGGTGGATAGTGCATCAATTAGGATAGCACACAACTCCTATAAACCTAATGCAATAGTTTAACTCAAAAGCATTTAAGGAAAACATTTTATAAAATTCAAGGGAAGGGTTAAATGCACCGGGGCTTGCCTTGAATGGCAAAAAGGACGGACTCGGGGTTGGTGGTGTAGGTGCCGGAGCTCGGGGTTGCCTCGGGGACAGATCCTTCGGTGGCTACCTCGACTTCAGGTCCTTCTTCCTCGGTCACTATACGTATGCAATGATGCATGCACATGAGATGATGATATGGACTTATGGTGCAAGACAATTCCACTGATTCTAGATTACTTTTAAACAAAGCATAATTGAAATCTAGGTTGAGCATAAGATAACCATTTCTTTCTTAAGCATTATTGATGTTAGGCCTTACTATAAATATCCTAAGTTTTAACCAAACATATCATCACAAACATCATAGACCAAAGGGTAGGGTCTACGAACATCAAACAATCCAAAAGTCACATCACAGGGTATTCAACACTAACTCTAATCATTTTTTTTTCTATTTTTCTTATTATTTAAAAAAAGTCATTTTATGAAGTGTGCTCCAAAAATTTCCAAATAAATCTCATAGGTTCATTATGGTACAAGTATATGGCAAAATAAATTTCATAATTTTTGGAGGTCATTAAGGTGTTCAATTAAATCTGGACATTAATTAACGAAAGGCACTATTTAGGAATTAAAATAAATGCCCAAAAATCAACTTGTTTAAAATGACTTCAAAATTTCACCAGAGACTTGCCATGGCATAACTAGCTCACAAAAAGTGATCTCATAATTTTTGGATTTATAAACATTTTCAAAAAAAAATCCAAAACCATCATTTATTAATAAAAGGGGAATTTTTCATTTTCAAATTTTTGCAGAAAAGTCAAGTTTTATATTTTATAAAATACTTCAAGGTGTAAAGAATCTACCATCAAATTTCAGAAATTTTGGATCAACACAGAAAATCACACAAAAAGAGAAAATGAGCACTATTCATTTTATATTTAAAACAAAAGGAGAAAAGGGGAAAAAGCACTGTGCTTCTCCTTCCTTCGGCGACGCTCGGCGGCGATGGCGCGGCGGCGTTCCGGCCAAAGCAGGACCTCTTGGCGCGAAACCAAGGGAGGGGGGGAAAGAACCGAGGGCTCACCGGCGATCAAGAACCGGAGTGGCGAGGCGAGAGGACGGTCGGAGAGTAGGGAGTCCGACGGAGCAGTGCTCGGCGGCGGGCGAGCTCGCGTCGCGGCGATGTTCCGGCGGTCCTGCGCAGCACATGCGACCGCAAGGGCCGGGTTAGAGTCGCGCGGAACCAAGGAACTCGACGCGGGGGTCGGTGAGGGATGATCATGGCCGGAGACGGCGAATTTCACGAACCCGAGCTCGCCGGGTTTCTGCCGGGGATGGGAACGGCGAGCTTACGCCGGGCAAACGGAGGCGGGGAAGGTGAAATTGAAGGGTGGGAAAGCTTCACGAGCTCAAGGCGGAGCTTTCAGGCTAGGTGGTGGAGCGGCGGAGTGTCTGGAGAGGTCTGGCCACGGTGGCGGAGGTGGAGTGCGGAGGTCGGGCTCCGGCGGGCTTATATAGCCGCGGCTAGGGGACGGTAGAGACCTCGGGGTTACGCGGGTAAAGGTTGCGGGGGCGTGCGCACTCGATTGCGCTCTGGCGGATAAGCTGGCGGGCAGCCGGGGCTCGGGCGCAAGCTCGGCCGGCGATGGCCACGCGGCGGCGGCGGCTGGGCACTGTAGGGGCCGAGAGCGAGGGTCAGCGCTCGCGTGCGGGCGCGGAGGGAACCGGGAGACAGCGGCGGCAGGATAAGAGCGCGTGGGGAGCAGCCGTCTGCGCTGCAGCCGCAGCGCCGGCGCCATGGCCGGGCCCCCCCTTCCCTCTGGCTCTACGGGAAGAAGAACAGTGCTAGGGTCTAGGGTTTGACTTTTGGCCAGTTTCTGTATTTTGCAAAAATCTCCCAAAATTTGAACTGTGCGACAAAAACTCAAAATACCAAAGTTGTTAAGAAAAAAGAGATCTACAACTTTGTCAATATGAACATTTTCAAATTCCAAATAGTTTTTGAACTATAATCAAAAAACAGAAAAGGGAATACTTTTTCAAATTTGATTCAAATTAAAATTATTCTGGATTTCAAACTGAAACTTGAAAATCTTTAAATATGAAAGTTGTTCCATTTGTCAAAACCTACAACTTTGCTAATATACACTTTTTCTGAAACTCAATAGTTTTTAAATAACTTTTTAAAACTGAAAAGAGGACAAAAACTGGAATTTGAATGGATTTGAAATTACTTCAAATTTTATATAGAAACATGGAAATCTGTAAATACCAAAGTTGTTCCTCTAGGTCAGATTCACAACTTTGCTTTTTGAACCAACTCAAAATTTTGAATTTTGAAAAAGTTATCAAAAAGGGAATAAATCCAGGATTTGGGATTTTGGGTTTTGCAAAAGGAAATTCAAATCAAATCTGACTTTTGAACTTTGATCAAAGCAACAAACATCAGGGCACTAAATTTGAACAAGAATTACATAGAACTAGGCACAGAGGTGAAATTACCATTTTGCCCCTAAAGGAAGAAGTGGGCTAATAAGGGTTTTTGCAATAGAGGTACATCACATAAAATGATACACTAAGCAAATGCATACACATGAGTTCATGATCAAGATGATTAATGATGCTAATGATGATATGTCAAGTTAATTACATGCTTAAACACCAGAGGTGTTACAGCCTTCCCCCCTTAAAGAAATCTCGCCCCGAGATTCTGCGTCTTAAGAAAGGACAAAGAAGGGATAAAGGCAAAACTTTACATAGACAGGGATTCGAGAAAGTCGGGATAGTTCTTTGCCAAGAAGTCTTCAGATTCCCAAGTAGCTTCTTCTTCAGAGTGCTGGTTCCACTGGATTTTGTACCACCTTGTGGTAGTTCTTCGAGTAACTCGATCTTTGTGATCCAACACGCGAACTGGATATTCCGAGTAGGATAGATCAGGCTCTAGCTCGACACCTTCAACTTCCACGACATGTTCTGGTACTCGGAGGCACTTCTTGAGTTGGGAGACATGGAAAACATTGTGGACAGCAGAGAGATGATCGGGCAACTTCAGCTTGTAAGCTACCTTGCCACAACATTCCAAAATCTCAAACGGACCAATGTAGCGGGGTGCTAACTTTCCCTTGACCCCAAAACGAGTGACTCCTTTGGTTGGTGAGACCTTGAGATATACGTAATCTCCAACTTGAAACTTCAGAGGTCGACGTCTCTTGTCAGCATAACTCTTTTGTCGGGATTGGACAATCTTCATGTTCTCTTGTATCTGCTTGACTTTCTCTTCCATATCTTTGACCAGGTCAACTCCAAAGAATTCTCTTTCTCCGGGCTCAGACCAACTGAGGGGTGTACGACAACGACGACCGTACAGTGCTTCAAAGGGTGCCATTTTGATGCTTTCTTGATAACTGTTATTATATGAAAACTCTGCCAAGGGCAAACACTGATCCCAAGTATCTGCGAAGGTAAGCACACAGGCTCTCAACATATCTTCTAACACTTGGTTGACTCTCTCAGTTTGTCCATCTGTTTGTGGATGATATGCTGTACTATGCAAGAGCTTGGTTCCAAGTGAGGTATGGAACGCTTGCCAGAACTTTGCGACAAACTGAGTACCACGATCAGAGACAATGGTCTTGGGTATTCCATGAAGCTTCACTATGTTGTTCTTGTACAAGGCGGCATACGTGGGGACGGCGTAGCTGGTCTTGACTGGCAGAAAGTGAGCTTGTTTGGTGAGTCGGTCCACGATTACCCAAATGGAATCAAAACCTTTCCGAGTCTTGGGTAGTCCATTGACAAAATCCATGCTGATATCTTCCCACTTCCAGGCAGGTACAGATAAAGGCTGCAATTCTCCTCCAGGCTTCATGTGCACGGCTTTGACTTTCTGACAAGTATCACAGCGAGCGACATAGCGAGCGATTTCAATCTTCATCTTTGTCCACCAGAATCTCTGCCTTAGATCCTGGTACATCTTGTTGCTGCCGGGGTGGATGGAAAACCTAGACAGGTGTGCCTCATCAAGGATCAACTGTCTCAACTCAGGCACCTTGGGAACTACTAGACGGTTCTTGAACCAAACAACTCCTACATCATCGATCCTGAAACAATCAGCCTTACCGGTCTGGACCTTTTCGATGATGTGCTTGATTCCAGGGTTATCTTTCTGTGCAGCGATGACTTGTTCCTTGACCGATGTTTCTATCCTGACATTGTTCAGGCTTCCTTGCGGAACTATCTCAATACCCATCCTTTCAAGAGCATGGCACAAGGAAAGATCATAGGGCTTCATCGTCAGACAGTTGCAGTATGACTTGCGACTGAGGGCATCGGCAACTACATTTGCCTTACCAGGATGGTAATGTACTTCGAGATCATAATCTTTAATCAACTCAAGCCATCTTCTCTGCCTCATGTTCAACTCTTCTTGAGTGAAGATATACTTCAGGCTCTTATGATCGGTGTACACATTGCAGGTACTGCCCAACAGATAATGACGCCATATCTTCAAAGCATGTACCACTGCTGCTAACTCAAGGTCATGGGTTGGATAATTCTCCTCATGTCGCCTAAGCTGCCGTGAGGCATAAGCGATCACTCGACCTTCTTGCATCAAGACACAGCCTAACCCAGTACCAGATGCATCACAGTATACATCAAAGGGTTTCTCGATGTCTGGTTGAGCTAGGACTGGTGATGTAGTTAGTAGTTTCTTCAAGGCTTGAAAAGCTTGCTCACAGGCTGTTGACCAAACAAAATCCACGGAATTCTTCAACAACTCTGTGATAGGCTTGGCAACTCTGGAGAAGTCTGGGATGAAACGACGATAGTATCCAGCCATTCCCATGAAGCTGCGAACTTTGCGGACAGTGGTAGGTGGCTTCCAATCCAAGATATCTGCCACTTTTTCAGGGTCAACTGACACACCTTCAGCGGACAGGACATGACCAAGGAATTGAATTCGATCTAGCCAGAATTCACATTTACTGAACTTGGCATACAGCTGGTGATCTCTGAGACGAGAGAGAACGACACGAAGATGCTTGGCATGATCTTCAGGAGTTCTTGAATAAACAAGGATGTCGTCAATGAACACGACTACAAATTTATCGAGCTCTGGCATGAACACAGAGTTCATGAGATACATGAAATGAGCGGGGGCATTGGTCAAGCCAAAAGACATGACCAAGTACTCATATAGGCCGTATCTAGTGGTGAAAGCTGTTTTGGGAATATCTTCGGGACGAATTTTTATTTGGTGATAGCCAGATCTGAGGTCGATCTTGGAAAACACTCTGGCTCCAGATAACTGGTCAAACAGAAGATCAATGCGAGGCAAGGGATATTTATTTTTGATGGTGACCTCGTTGAGCGGGCGATAGTCAACGCACAGACGAAGGCTTTTGTCCTTCTTCTTCACAAAGATAGCAGGACAGCCCCAAGGAGATGAACTTGGGCGAATGAGACCCTTATCCAATAGCTCTTGCAATTGGATCTTCAGCTCTGCCAACTCTCTGGGAGGCATTCGATAAGCTCTACGGGAGATAGGAGCAGTCCCGGGCTTTAGCTCTATAGCAAACTCAACATCACGGTCGGGAGGCAGACCAGGTAAATCTTCAGGAAAGACATCAGGGAACTCACAGACTACAGGGATGTCTCGGATCCCTTGATCATAGGTAGCATTTAGCTGTGTGGTAGCTGGTTTTGAAGGCATAGAAAGTTGGAGAAGGAGTTTGGAGGTACTGTTAGGAATATCCACTCTCACAACTCTATTCAAGATGTCTATCATGGCTTTATACTGACACATCCAATTCATGCCTAAGATGACATCTATCTCTTGATCGCGCAGCACTATCATGGTGGTAGGAAAGACATGTTTCCCTAACATTACTGGTATACTGCGGACCACTTCCTTAGTATTTATCCGCCCTCCAGGCGAAAGTATGCAGAAACTCTCTTTTAACTCCCCCATGGGCAAATCATGCTTGATGACAAAAGTGCGACTGATGAAGGAATGCGATGCACCAGAATCAAACAAGACGACTGCAGGATGATTGGCAACAGGGAACCTACCGAGCATGACGGGCTCTCCGTCTGGGATGTTACTGACGGTGGTGAAGTAGACTTGCCCGTGCTTCCTGACAAGCTTGCCCTTCTGGACGTGCTGCTGCGGTGCACGGTGCTGCTGCTGTGATCCTCCAGGGCCTTTCTGTGCATGCTGGGCATTCTTCTTGGGTTTAGGGCACTCGCGAGACCAGTGACCAACTTGGCCACAGTTGTAGCATGGATGGTTGTAAGCTGTTTGTTGGGTGGTGACACGAACACCAGGGGCGTTCGGCTGAGTGGCACTTTGCTGGTTGGCATTGTGGGTGGTGGCCGCGGTACGAACGACCACTTGCTGATGGGGGTATGGGGCACGGTTTTGGTGGTGGCTGGGGTGGTAGATGATTCTTGGGCGCTTATGGTTGCTGGAGAAACTGCTAGACCCAGCCTTCTTCTTCTTCTTCTCTTCCTGATACTGGCGGTTGCTTTCCTCGAAAGCAACAGCACGGTCAACGACATCATGGTAGGATCCATTTAGGTTATTGGACAGACCTCTGCGAATCTTAGGGTGCAGACCCCTGAGAAAACAATCTCTCTTCTTTTCCTCTGTGTTGACATAGTCGGAGGCATACTGGCTGAGGTGGTTGAATTGTCCCACGTACTGCATGACGGTGGAATCTTTCTGTTGCAGGGCCAAGAACTGATCCAACTTCATCTTCATCAATCCCGAAGGGATGTGATGTGCTCTGAAAGCAGTGCGGAACTCTTCCCAGGTCAGCTGGTGACCTTCCGGCTGGGCCGCCAACAGGTTGGCGTACCAGGCACTTGCAGGACCATGGAGCTGCTGAGAAGCGAACCGAGGCTTCTGGATCTCTGTGCAGTGCAGTAGACTGAACTTCTGTTCCATGGTGCGTAACCAGTCGTCAGCCTCGAGAGGTTCATCGGCCTTTGTGAAGACCGGTGGGCGTGTTTCAGTGAAGTCCACATAGGTTGTCTCTTGGTTGTTGCGGCGACCACGGTTGCCGTTGTTCTGCTGCCCTTGATTCTGGGCCATCAGATTGGCAGCGGCGGCCAAGGCTGCAATGGCATCTGCTAGAGTAGCTGGTACAGGTGGAGGGTTTGGGATGTTGGCATCATCAGAACCTCCGGCTCCGGTACGGGTGTTCACAGGCATCTGTATAAGCAACTCGGAACTCAGCATATATGGACAAAGGTTCTGAAACAACTTGATTGACAACTTCACTGATACAAAGACAGCTGGCTTGATAAAGATGACAACAGACTGATAAGGGGAAAAGAAAGATACATGCCAGACTTGGCAACAGACAGACTAACGCCCCAAACCTAGCCTAAGGTTTTAGGTAAGCAGATGGTACAGACACAAGGAGTCTAGTCGTCATCGATGAAGATCAACTCTTCGTCATCA